>JAUCBN010000033.1:10000-10010000 GCA_035048815.1 Abelmoschus esculentus
GAAGATTGTTGGATTAAAATTCAATAATAGTGGGCACATATGTATAATGTATATTGCTATTATAAAATTTAACACGTAATTAAGTGTCCAATTATGTTACACGTGTTATAGGTATTAAATTATCATGGAATTAAAAGTGTAGATATCATAAAGTGTATTTATAATTTGATAAGGAGCATAGTTATAAATACTTCAAAGTTGGTTATTAAATCAACTATATAAAGGGGTTATGGTCCCCAAGAATTAGGTCAACTTGCATATCTCTTTTCCCCGTCTGAGAGTTGTGCCGCAAGAGAAAACCTAACTTCTTGGAAGATCAAACCTTCTGGAAAAACTTTATCAATTAATTCAGGTACGCTTCCGCATTCAATTTATTTATTTTATTGTTCTTGATGATTTGACATATCTTGGGTTTATATTCGTATCGAATATATTTTAATTCTAACAACATCACCTAAAATGGAGTTTAGAGCACAACCTCAAAAGGATCAGAAGTATCACTGAACCGACAAGAAATTATAATAGAGATGGTTGTTGGGACAAAGGTATAAGACCCACCAATCACAGCAGGCAATCTAGAACCAAATAGCGACTGCAGCAATGTGTTCAAACAGACAACAAAGAGTAGAGTCTGGATCAATATAACATAACTATACCACAGATAGAACAAAAAGGATCATACGTGTATCTGATGGAATACTTTTTAACATGATAATCCTAATTTGGTACCCATCAACAGTTTAACCAAAATGCTTGCTCTTCTCTTCATTGCTATGTTTAGGCTTAGCCCTCCATTCTTTCTTGCGAGCTAATCCAGCACTATGATCACCCTAGAAATATCCTTCATTCCTATTTCTTTTATCCTTTAAATGATGCTTACTTTTATACAAACCATTCTTAGCATTCAAAGGTTCCACCGGCAAACACACCGGCGCAACAGCCCACTTCCGGACCGCTAAATGGGGTTCATTTTCAAGCTGATAGTGTGAAAATGGTGGAGCTGCGAAAGCAAGGGAATATTGGATAAAGTGTAGAAGTGGAAAATGAACGAAATCAAGAGGTCTTCGAGGTGTAAAGATAGGGAAACAAGGAGCTGAAGCTAGATCATATCTGGCAAGAAAATATGTGGGGGCTTCTGGGTTCAAATCAAGTATCTACACTCCAAGTTCTGGGAGAAACTCTGATCCCTACTCACCGCCATTCTCAAATGTGATTGTAAGACGTGGGAGTGGGAGTTCATCTTTCTACGTTTATACGGTGGTAGTAGCAAACGCGTGTGTGAATGCGTGGGATGAAAAAACTGTGTCAGGTTAAAGATATGGGTGATGATGGAAAATATAGAGGAGCTGAGATATGGGTAAGATAAATTAAAAAACAAAAGATTTGAATGAAATCTTGGATTGGACAGAGAGGCGCGAGTGGTGCAAGTCGTGATTGGCTGACGGGGAAAGTCCCTACTTCATTTAATGTTATTAGACGTTTGAAAATAAATATAAATAAAAAGAGTCTTTGATGGAAGGTTAATGTAAATGAAAAGCAAGTTTAAGACTACATTCAATCTTAATAAAAAATAAAAATCTTGTTAACCTTCTACATATAATTTAATTGTCATAATTTAAACCGGGATCATTAAATTCTAAATGCGATTAATTTCTAAATAATCAATAACATAATAACATTAAATTTAATTTAAAAATATCATGTTACTTGGAAAAAATATTTAATCCTTTTAAAAAATATAAATATTTACAAATATTAAAATAATGCGTAATATACTTTTACAATCAATAAAAAATTAAAATTATATAAGATAAGATTTGAATAAAACTTAAACATTTATAAATAATTAATAATATTAAATTAAGTGATAAATAATTTAATATTAATTAAATAAATTTTATATTTAAATTTAAAAATCATTAAAAAATTTAATAGAATTAAGTGCATGGCACATGTAAATTGGAATTGAATTCTAAGAAGCAATAAAGGACATAATGAAACCTAGAAATGAGTTACTAGAGATGTAACTGAATTCTAAAATTATTATGTATCATATAGTTGTTGATTCAAATTTTAATCAGATTTATAATTAGTATAACTGAACTTGATTTGTATCCAATCGAGAATGACCCAAATCTCGACTGAATCTGTTATTGTGAAACCAAACTCAACCTAAACTCCACTAAAGTAATCTAAACTTGATCTGCCCTAAACCTAACCCTAAACCCTTGACCCTTGCATGTTATTTGTAATTATGTATTTTTAAATGATAAATAATTAATAAAGCTAATTTACCCGTACATATTTGCCAATACATACATAAAATCAACGAAAAAAAATTATGTCTATGCATATTTCTCCCCAATATATAACCCCGTCGCCTGTTGTCTTTCTTAGTTAAGCGTCCCATGCTGCAAATGGAATCTATGTTTTTCGAAGAAAACCCCTTCTCGTTGTTGAACATCAACAACGTCGTCGGAGCTCCGGTCGCCGTTATGTCTCGGGATGTTATCACAAACTCCAGCGATGGATCCACCCCTTCCAAATACTCATTGTCCTCAGCATTCTGCAATATCATCAGAATACTTTCCTCCATTACCAACTTAACAAACATCAAGAAGGACCAAAATTTCAACTAAAACCGACAACCACATCGTCAACTCAAACAACCTTTTCTCTTAATAGTACAAAGTAATATATATATATATATATATCACTAAAAGAAAGAAAAATGGTATAGAAAAATTCCTGTATGAGTTCCATGAGGAAATGTACATCTTTAGCATACAGTTCTGCTAACAAGATTCGCACGGCTTGGTGAAGGTCTTCGGTGAGTGGGTTGAGTTTGTCTTCGATTGAGAACTTCGTTTTCTTGATGATTTCTATGTGTTTCTCAGGTGTCGCCATTGTTGACACAATCTTTTTCTTTTTTTTAGAGAGAAAATAAAAAGTTATGAAGTAGAGTATTCAGAAAGTGAGAATGAGCTTTCCTTTTGTTTATGGGGAAACCCAAACGCCAAGGCAACTTATTGGAAAATTATTTTTTTATATAAAAAAGTAAAATTAATGAAGGAGATGAACAAAATTGTACTAAGAATCCATGTTTTTTCTTTATGCTTTGTATTATTTTTTACAAAAATTATAAAAAATTTGATATATATTTTACATATATATATATTAATGTTTTTATAAAAGTAGTGAGAATTTTAATATATAATTAATTTTTTATAAAAATATAAAAATTTTGTTATATATTATTTTTTTATAAAAGGCGAAAGAATTTTTGTATATAAAAAAGATATATGCAAAAATTCTTATAACTTTTAAAAAATAATTTTTTTAAGATTTTTTAAGATTTTTTCAAAAATTAATGTTCATTAGACAAATGACTTAGCATCTAAGTTAGTGTTCGGGAAAGTAAGTTTTTAATATCGATATCTAATTCATCAGTCATTTATATATTAATAATGTAATATAATAATTCTTTCGATTAATTTTTAAAAAAATCAAAATTAAATGTAAACTAATAAATTTGATAAGCAAAAATCTTGTAATCTTATGATATTTAAATTAAGATTTCGTTTGTTATTGTTACAACTAAAAAAAGAGCTTTCTTTTGTTTCTTAGGAAACCCCGGCTCTAGGGTAACTCAATTCCATTGTTAAATCTAATTAAAACCTAATTATATTTAATTCTGAAATTTATAGAAATCATTGTTAGATCTAATAGAATTAAAAGCATATAAATAAATAAATATATAATACTTACTTGAAATTAACCGAAACTTTTGTTAAATCCAATGTTGAACTTGTCGAAAAAAGATGAAATGATCCGGAGAGAAAAGGCAAACAATGGAGAATTGAAATAGAAAGAACGATGGGGTGTTTTCGTTGGATAAAATACTGAGAATTGATCCAGAAAAAAGAAACAATGGAGAATTAAAAAAGAAAGAGACGAGGTTGTTTGGCGTGTTTGATTGTATGTTTTTATTATTTTAATTTTAATAATTAAGGTTAAAAAATTATAAAAAATTAAAGATGACACGAATTATAAAAAAAAATACATATTAATTATTTAATAATATATAAAATTTTAATTGATTGGTCCTATATCCTAGATGATAGGATTTACTCATAATATAATTTCTTCACCAACGATTAAATCGTTTTTTATTCTTCCACCAACACTTGAAATTTGAGCATGAACAATGCTTAAACTCAGCCCTCTGAGCACTCGGATGACCTCTGCAATACTTCTGGCAGATCATCGCAATCATCAACATCTTGTCAACGAATACTTCATCGGTTTCAGTCGGTATAGTGAAGGCTTTGTTGATTTCGGATGCTTTTCGCTTTAGATCCTTGACTTGCTCTATTGCATTTCCTAATAACGCTGCCTTATCCATCTGAACAACAAAAGAGTCATAGGTTTACCTACGGAAATAAGCTTCTATTTGAGCGCAGCGCGATGAGAGGAGGGGCAATTCTTTCCGTTGCTTAACTAACCTTATCATAGAGAATAAAATCTGACTAAATCCATGAGGTAACCAATTAAATAGAATGAGTCTCTTCAATTGTTTTCTACATTGGCATTCAAACGGTTGAATCTTGCTCTTGATTTCAAACATCAATCCAACAAGTTTGTACAGTACGCCCAAGGCAGTCCAGTCGATCTTAAATTTTTTGGGGTTCTAAAATGCATTAAATGACTAGAAAAGATTGAGAAACCGAGGTAGATAAACCAAAGGAATACGCACCGCCAAAAATTTTATAGATTTTGAAAAGTAGTTGGATTCTTGACATAGCCATGCTTCTTTAATGGGTAGAAGCAATTCGAAGTAATTGTTACAAGGGTGCAATGCAACGAGTGGAATAAAGAACTTGGTCGGCAAGCGCCTACTTGATATCAGAAACTTTAAAAGTATTTATATGCAGGATATTCTCCAAGATACGGAATCTTAAAGGCGTATAACAAGTTCTAGAATAGTAGAATATATCATTCTGAAACAATTGTTTTAAAGAATTATAATTTAACATTTTTATGCTATTTAAAGTGTTTTTAAGGATAAAATACTTGAATTTTTGAAGATTTTTTTAGTTTTTATGATAGGGATTCATTTAAATATTTTTGAAATAATAAAGGACCAAAATAGCATTTACTAAAATATGTAAATCGGTTAATTTGAATTATAAAATTCAACCGACTTAAATCTAAAAAGGCATAAAACTCAATAATTTAATTTTAATTCGTTTTCTAGTTGTATCAAATTTTATTCGCTCCAAACGCATGCTATTAGCACCCATTCTTTTTTTTTTCTTGAATATTATTAGCACCCATTCATTTTGCGCAGATAGGCATCATTTACCCCTGGGCCCTTAGCACTTAACAATCTTCTTTGCTCCATGGTTATTGTAAAGATGGCGCGTTAACGACACGAAACATGTAATGAACATCACTTGACATGTGCACACATTTACATTAACACGCTAAAATCTCATGATAAACATAAGAACTTATCTATTCTCAAACAAAGAAACCAAAGAAATTCACCAAGTTGAGATGAAACATACACTGCATTGTTATTCTAGTACGATTGAACTTTGCAATATAAAATGATTAAGCTAAACATGAAATTCCATTCATGAAAATTTTCCTGACATAAGACAAACTGCAGATGATGATTGCTAAGTATGGCTGGATTCAACTGTTAACGACTTAATAGCCGCCGATTGGTGGCATGCCATAAGATGGCATTGGTGGCATTCCCATTCCTCCCATAGACGAAGGCGGTGGAGCAAAACTTCCTCCCATACCCGGCATTGGTGGTGCGGGTAAGGCTAGAGGTAACAATTGAGCATACATGTTCTGAAATAAATAAAAAAAGTGGATATTTATTTTAATCAGATAATCATCGAACTTGTTGACGATTCTAGGAAATCGTAGAAAGAATAAACAAAAATATCTTCTCTATAAAAAGGGTTGTTATTTGACTTTCTAAGTTACAGTAATTTATACCTGCTGTGCAATCACTTCCTTCTCTTCTTGCTCTTTAGCCTTTACTTCCTTTTGAGCCTCGATCTTAACCTTGATAAGATCATCAACTTTGCCAGTATATTCACGGATAAACTGGAAAAATACGGACTCATAAGGAACAATTAAAAACAAAATAAAAAGCACATTAAGATCAATCAAGAAGCCTTGTAAAAACCTAGCTGATAAAACCCCCAATTAAATGATGTTAGATAGGCGAAAGAAGCATCAAAAGCAATCACCTGCAACAGATATGGGAACGCAAAGTCGATCATATTGTGAATCCAGGCTAGCTCAAGAACAACATCTGGTCGAATCAAATCATAACAAACAAAGAGGCACGATGCAAAGCATTCCTTCTTTCCCTGTGAAATGAACAACAATATTGAAATTACATGCGATTCAAAAGAAAACAACAAAACGGAAGAAATAGAAAAAAGAACCACCATTGTGCAATAGGAAAGCGTCTGTTAAGAGCTTCATTTTCCATGTCATAAGGCATAGTTAACAACTAAGCTGATTTAATACTTATCCTAGCACCCTAAGAGTAACAAGTGGAACCAAGCAAACTAGTGTAATTAGGTCTTCCACTCGATCAACAAGGTGTAACACCATACTTGGCAACCAGTCCAGATACCTGTTCAATGAAGTAAACAAGTAACTCCTCAGCAAGTTCACGGTCACCGGACTGTGAAGCTGTTTCCATTGCATCTTTGTAATGGCCATCTTTCTTAGACAAGGAGATGGATTGCTTCCATCTGCCAGCCTTCTTGTAAATGTATGCAGCAACACGCCTCATCTCAAGTAGTTCATGTTTCTCAATCTACAGGAGCAATATGAAAACAAAATCAGAAGCCAACCTAACAGTAATCAAATTACGTAAGAACGGTACTTCACCTTCTGTGCAAGGCCAATCTGATCAAAGTTATCATGCAAGTTAATAGATTCTCTCAATCTATCATAATCTTCTTCCTCTACATAAATCTCATTCAAAGCCTCATTTACAGCTGACACATTGTTGCTTTGAACAGCAACCATGTATGGCTTCACAAGCCGTAGATGACCAGCCTGAAATGCAAGAAAAAAATTGTCAACAAAAAATGCAATGAAATAATGCCAAAGCAAGTCAATATCATTTATTTCAGAAATGAGTCACTTTTGGCCAAAATTGAACCTTTCTCATAATATCAACAACACGGGTGTGGTCCACACGAAGTGCAAGCACGTTCAACATGTCATTTATGAGATCAGGGTGTTCTTGCAAGTAGAAGTGGATAGCCTTGTAATAAAGTTCAACACTAGCAACTTTGACAATGATATCTTTGAACTGCATATGATCCCATGCTTCAGGAGAGTGGTTCATCACAGTAGTTGCAGCGTTATCGAACTCATCATATTGAATGTATAGGTAGGTAAGTTCCTTCCAATGTTGCTGTTCATCACAAGCTCTTATCAGCTTGGGAATATTCAGACGAGTAGAGAACAATTTAATGTGCTCCATAAGCTTCTCCGGGCGATATCTGGCATACAAAACTCCCAACTCAGTAAAGATCCCCATATGTGCACGTTCGAGTCCTAAACCACTCTCCATGAGAGAGATCAACTCATTGAAGCATCCTCTGTTCTGATAGTACTCACTGACTTCTTCCAAGTCATCCACCTAAGAAACCAAACAAATAGGACGGCAAAACAATCATTGACAAATGGTCTCCAATACACAACATAAGAAAAGGGAACTGAAGTGAAAACACATCAACTACTTCATTGTTCCTAAAACTTTTAATTCAACCTCAAAGTAAACTCACCTGTACAATGATGTTAAGACCACATATCTGTGCTAATCGGAATTCCTCCGCATCAACACAAGCAAAGCAAACCTCCTTCCAAGTCTTTGCACTGTTTGCTTTTCGTGCTGCGTCAACAGCACCTTGGAATTGTTTAAGCCTCACCAATGTAACAGCCAATTTGGCCCAGTTAGATATAAATGTAAATATTATTTTTGCAGCTTCATATAAGGATTCATCAAACAAGCGGTCACCGACATTTTGAAGATTAGCAACATTTGGCATGAGAATAAATTCTTCTATTTCGCCAAGTCGATCAATCTTTGCATAGGCATAAATAAGCTCACTGTCCACCTTGGGCTCCTTGACCTTCTGCCTAACCATCAGAAGATACCTCACCAAATCATGGTACACATCAGCATCCTCAGAAGCCCGGATAACATCAAGGAACTGGGTAGCATCATCTGCACGAATAAATGATTCAATTGCATCGCTCACCAGCCCCTCCCTCAGTTGTGCCTTTGCAACCTGACTCCAAACAGCATCTTCTTCGACTCTGAATGCAAATTCCACAGCCCGGTCAATGCTTCTAATATTATCCAATAATACATTGACAGCCTGCACATTTAAGTTGAACTTTTTGAAGATTGCATAAGCTTCTTCGTACAGTTGAGCTTCAACAGCCACTTCTCCGACTGCAGGTCCATCAAAATTATCTAACCTATTGATATAATCCATAACTCTAGATGGATCTGCCTTAATAGCTGTCAAAATAAGGAGATTTTGCAGATTGAAGTTCCCACTGAATGCAGAGTTTTGGAGTACAATCTTCTCAAGAAGCTCAATCAGTTCATGCGGCAGGTCAGCTGTCATGAAAGCTTTAACAGCTGCAGAGACTTGTTCAGGACTCTTGCTTTCTGGCAAAGCAGTCGATACAACCTGATCAATTAGCTGCCTTCTATATTCATTCTCGGGATTTAGAACATTATCCCAAAGATCACCATCCATCCTTTCAACAACATACCTGTGATCGAAGGATGATAGACAGATCAGCCACTTTCAAAACAAAGTCCGAATCCATCATCAATTTACCATAAATAAATTAAATAATTACATACCTAGCCTGCAATTTAAACAAGGAGTTCTTATTTGTGACATTTATAAGTTCATCGTCACATTGGCCTCTTCTGTAAGCCACAACTGCCAGGGTGGGATCACGCTTCTCACAGTACTTACCAACAACCCGAGGATCATAGTAAGGGTTGGTTGTGAGGAAGTGCTCTGGATTGTTATTGCTATCAATGATAATTTTACCCAGAGCATTGTGCACATGCACATCTTGGCTTCCCTCACTCACAAGGTGCTCCAGGAACTGTGTTAGTAATCGTAGTCGATTTCTGGAAATCACAAGCTGAAAAATGAGAATCACAAAGTAATGACAGAAGGAAAGAAGGTCAAGTAAACAGGAAAAGAAATAACCTCTTCTCACATTCCTCCACAAGGGGCTCAACTGGAAACAAAGAACGGACTGAGAGGATAAGACCCTTTATAAAGTCTTCAGGACATTCATCATCTAGCAACTGCCCCACTACCAAAGGAGCATTCCCTGGGTTCACCTATCAAAAGAAGCAACAAGTTCTCAATTACTGGAGTTTAATTTAAATTCTAGCAGGATGCCTGTATATAAATAAAGCAGAAATATCACAAACCTTCTGCACATAACCTTCAATGTAACGGAGCATGTTATTTGTGTAAAGGTAGTGAGTGAGATCCGGAACAAATCCAAATCGGTCACAAACATTAATCAGTGGCCTAGCATCCGGAAGTTTGGCCTCCATCAAGAAGTTCTTCGTCTTTTCAGCATCATAAAAGTTCGATTCCCTGGTCACACGCTCAACCTCCTTTATTTGTCCAGTTTTGGCAGCTGCCTCGATGTACTTAAAGTGTATATCAGGATCCTCGCTGTCCCACAGGCCACAATCAGAAAAAGAAATATTTCAATGAGTTCAGAAATGAATGATCTGAGCTATCAACTAAGGAAATTGAGTTTACTAAATAATTTACCTTGAGCTCAAATACGAGCCCAGGAAAAAATACAATCCTTCATATGACTTAAACTGCTCAAAAAGTTTTATGCAAGCATTAACTCCCAGCTGCTCACAATACTCCTTCGCAACCTGCACAGAACAGAACTTAGACCTTGGTGATTTATAAAGAATTAGAATGTAATCAGACAACGCCCTTTACCTGCACAATTATTTGAAGGTTGCCTCTGAGATTAACCAGAAGAAGGTCCTTCATGCACTCCAAAGCCCATTCACGAGAAAGAGTACCAAAAAATTCAACAAGCGACTGAAACAGAAGTATTATTAAAAACGTCAGGAACTTCTAGCCTTCTACACACTAATATTACCAAGATAAAAAGATAAAGGATATGCACCTGTGGCTCAATAGCATGTGTATTCACGATGACACGTTTAATATCCGGCAACTCAGTGTAATGCTGAAGAAAATGCGTTACATTAAATCAAAGATATACAATTAATTCAGTGTAGAAAATAAGACATGATACAACAGTATCAACTTCAACAAGATGATTACCTGCAGTGCTCGCACATACAGACCAGCTTTCTCACAAAGTTGAGCAATTCGGGGACGATCATAGTGACTGAACATTCCATTTGCTAAAATGGCATCAGCAACGTTTGGAAATGTTACTAAATTGATTTCCAAGACCTGCAGATAGAAGAATGTTAACAACATAAGTATATACTTTAACATACAAAAATATATTAGCTTAACCAGCATTTTAAAGAAATAACCTTCGTTTGAAGAAAAGCATGCTCTGGCAGATTTGGTTTCAAAACATCTAATAGAAATGCAGTTGCCTCCCGTATCAAGTTCCTCTGGGAGACAGAAATCCAAAGAAAACACTCATATATTTGACAGGGAAAATAATGTTAGTTTTTACAAACAATTCCATAAGTAGCATACCTGAAGAAAAAGATCAGTAATGGTATTATAATCAACTGGACAACCACCCTCCATTTGAGACATCATCAATGCAAAATTAACAGCTCCCTGCAATTAAAACAAGTTCTAACTGATCCCCCTCCAATAAGGTAGTTTACTACTTGAAAATTACACAGATTCCATCACATAAAAAGTCCATAATAATAACATCTATGGGTAGGAAAACAATAAAAAAGCGTTTAATCTAATAAGAAATCATAATAATCATAAACATCGACTTAATAGGTTTTAATGAAGGGATTAATACATTGAAAATATTTATCAATTGTTCATATGATTTTACATGTTTTTAACACCTCCTAACACTAGAGGCTACAGAAAATGGAAACGAACCTGTGGATCTGTACGAAGAATTGTTTGCAGAAGGAACAAGTAGTCAGGAGTGTACCCAACCTGAGGAAATAATTTAGTCATGAATATTTGATCCATGCATTCACCAAAATGTAAAGAACAGGGGAAACACTCCCCCACTTGATAGGCACTGAAAAGGGAGATCAGAAAGCATCGCACTAGAAAATGCAAATGCAAAAAAAAGAGGGGAAAAACATAGCAGTCACCTGTTTTGAGTAAATCAAGATCTTGTCAAACTCCCTCCGTTCAGCAAAAGCTGCAACAACTTTTGGAGTTGCCCTAGCTTTAATATATATTTTCACGGCAAGGTCATTATCCACAGTCTACAACCGAAGCAGAGTGATCTTTAGAAAATGGCAAAAGAAAAAGTGTCAAAATATTCTCAATATTATACTGGGTATGGATCAAACCTTCACAAGGTCTCCCAGTTCTTCACTGCATTCCAATTTATCCTCAGCCAACCAATTCTCCAGAAGATTCTTCTTGTTTTGGTTTACCACAAGCCGTGATAACTCCAATGATTCAAAGGCATTGAGTTTCCCTTTTGTTAAAAGTGTACCAAAGTACTGTAACAGAGGTGGAGTCTGCCCAGCTTGCACAGGAACACTCTGCAGAATTCGGGTAAACAATTCTGCATTAGATAAAATCAGCACAACACCGAAACAAGTATCTACATTAGGGCTGGAACGAAAATGAAATGGAATTATAATTCGGCCCATAACATCTATGTTAGCTTTTATGTCTGAATGCATTCAAAACAATTTGCTTTCTAGATGATCCTTCTAGAAGAGTGGAACTAGAATAGAACAATTTTATCAAATAGAAATAGAGAACTTAGTAACTAGAAAATTTGTTCTATTCTAAAATCTAAATTCTAAACCCCACAACCTAAACCTCTAAAACCTAAACCCTAAAATTAACAAGCTTGTGTAAACTTTATAACTTGTGTATCATAGTTTTTTCCTAATGGGACTTTAAATGAGACAAGATAGATCATGAGCTACTAGAGTCCAACTCAGTCAAAACTCAACTAAATTAAACTTGACTCAAGTTCAAACTCGGCTTGAGTTCTTAACGAGACGAATTAAGCTCAGATTATTCAGACTTGTTGAAAACTACTAAAGCTCGAACTTGACTCGAATTCTTAACGAGTTGAGTTGAGCTCAGCACTATTCACGCTTGGCTCGTTTACACCCCAAAATTTACATGATTAGGAAAGAAAAATGAGACCTGAAACTTGGCAACTGTATCTGGAGTGCGAAGGATCCCTTGTGGAGACTCTGCAGCAAGCTCAGCAGCTTCTTTATACTTGGTCTGAGCAAATAATTCTTGAAAACGTTGGACAACCTGCGATACCAAAAATCACATAGTCAACATCCTGGTCTGCAAAAAGAACAAAATCAACTAGAACAAGGCCCTAAATAAATTTAACAGATAAATTGTATACCTTATATAGACATTACAGTTAATAAAGATGCAGCATCATTAAATGTAATAATGAAATAAAAAAATAAAAAATTGGGAACTAGAATGAATTGAGACAAAAGACTGTATATTTTCAAATTCAGCATAGCAGTGAGATTGATGAAATCCCACATCCATAAAGAAATTATCACAAAAGTATCCCTCCCAATTAAAAAATATATTTCTTTTCTATATTAACGTCTGGCAACTAAATTTGATAATATCAGCTTTTAATCCTTGATTATAATCCCAATGCAACATTCACAAACCATGGACCAGCAAATATACAAATCAATCCACTTACCAAGTTCTCTGCACCAGGAAGGTTTCCCCTTTTAGCCAGATTGACAGCAAGCTCCAAATTGTTTAACTGAAATAGAAAACAGCCACAACAAGTCATTAACCAGCATGTCTCGTTTTAGTGAAACCCAAAAACAAACAAGAGGCACAAAAACGTACTTGACCGCTAACAAATGGTATTATTGTTGCTTCATTTACAGTAGCCAGCAACACCTGACCTCGCCTGTTGATGGCATAAAACCCTCCGACTGCTGAAGCTTCAGAGGTTAAAAATATCGGGTCTGGACTGATTCTATTTCTGTATACAGCAGTCGCTGTCTCTAGATCATAAACAAACAGCAGCCCATGTTTGGTGATAACGTAAATCAGACTGTATTTGTGAGATATCTGCAAATTAAGAGAAACTTGTGTTATTATTAGCACTGTTACAATTGGCAAATAATATTTAGAAAAAATCTTGGATCTTATACTACCTGCATTGCAACTGGAAAATCATCTTGAAAATCTGGTGGAAAGAACAGATCTGCCTGCTTCTTTGAAAATGATGGCCTACCTGTAAATATGCACTTTCTATTAGAAGATTGGAAATATGACTGAAAGACAATTAACAGAATATTATAGCTGCAATGCTGTGTTGATTTTGAGAATGGTTTCTGCATAATCAATTCTTAAACACGAAACCATTAAAAAATCTAACTGAGAATAGTCTTGATCGTGATTTAAAGCTAAATGTAGATACAAAATTCAATTTCTTAGTTAAGACCTTACAAATATTAGAAAATAGTGTTTCAACTTAACTTGCCAGAACTTGAAGCATATTATAATTGGACTTTTGATTTTTCCATCACTGGAAAGGATGATGGAAAGTCCATTTACTTCTTTTAATATTCATTTAAAAATACCTGCAGTTTACCCTCATATATAACAAGGAGAAAGCAAACTACAACAGAAAGAATAGCAAACTGACCTGGCTGGGCACCCAGCTCAATTACATGCAACTTGGATGTAATCTGGCCAGCATTAAAACTCTTGGTTGCAAAAGAAATAAGAATAGAAGGATTCTCATTTCCCAGAACCTGCTCAGCAGAACCAAGCATATATGATCAGCTGTTTGTCAGACCAGCATCTATAATATGTAGTGAAAATATAGAGCAAAGTTCAAGAAATCCCCATAACTTAAATTGAGCAAATGAAGCAGCATGTGCTTCGAGAGCTTGGCTACGCTGCTGATCAACAGAGAAAAGTTGCATGTTCCCCTTAACCAATTGTGGCTTCTGAATGAAATAATACACATAAGTCAAAACTGAAATTTATAGTGGCAGCAGATGTAGTTTTCAAAAGAGAGAATTTATAACTAATAATGACTATGCAAGTAACAATAATATTTCTAAAAGTAGAGAGAGAAAATGGGGAATAAGGAAACAAAAACTAAAAGGGGGTGTTAAAATGCAAACCCAAAATGACAACACAAGAGACAAAAGAAATTAATTCAGAGTTCACTACATCTGTTTGAACCATAGAAAACATAACAACTTAGCTTAGAGAAATATTACGAAAATATTACTTAAAAAGCTCAAGCTCTTTGTTTTGGCATACTACAAAATGTAACACACATTTCACAATTTTCAAATTCCCAAAACTTATAAATGAAGCAAGCAACAACCTCTTCACAGCATAATAATCACCTTAAAAAGCATTAATAGGGCAATCACATACCTCCGGTGCACCGGGGGCAATTCCAATCAAAACCAACCATTTCTCCGAAGGATCACATTTATAGTTTATTATTTGATTGTTCACCAAATTAGCCGTCCTCTCAAACATCTTAACTGGTTCAGAATCAACTGCAAGAAGTAAGATGCAATGAGGCACATGACACCAAAGAATTTTTTTCAGTAGATAAAAGAACACTAAAAAAAGACACGTTAGAACTTAATAAACCATGTCTGTCTGTGATACCAGATAGACAATAGAATAACATCTAACCTTCAATTGACCAATGATACACGGAGGTCTGTGTGACGAGGCCAAGCAATTTTGGGCTAATCCATTTCCAAAATACAACCTGGACATGAACCAAAAACAGTTTGCTAAGGTCATGAAATCAAGTACACTATCAACAATCATTGAGGAGCAAAATGTTGGGAGAAAACAACAGAAAATGGAACCAATAAAAGAAGAAAAAATGAAACAGCAGGTAAGTTTCACCTGTTCAGGCATCTGATGTGATTTTATTTTAGCTTTCATCTCTATGTTAAATATTTGCAAGTGATCTTGAGTTGTTCCCGGAAGTTGAGCTATAAAAGCAATATCAAAGCAAATGTGTATAAAGCAATAGATAAAGAGCAAAAAATAAAGGATGTAAAAATAATAATTAAAAAGGGAAAGATACTGAACTTTTTGCGCTATTAAAAATACTATCTTTACAAGCATGTCAAGTACATCACGACTAGCATTTCAAGCATATTTTAATTGTCATATTGGACAGAATTTCTGCAGTAGGAAGAAACTAAAATGCACTTATCACTGCTAAGTGCTAAGTTTCTAACTAGCTGTTCCTGAAAACTTAAACAAAAAAGTCGAGCAAATGCAGAGAGCCAAGCAAAATACATAAAGCAGCCAAGTAAAAAATAACTAAAAACACTGTGGTTTAAATACACCAGAATGCCATAATCAGGGTCCTTACAGTTGACTCGTATGACATTCATTTGTTCATTTCAAAAAAGTAGCAACCCAAAACCAAAAGGAATCTTCTTCCTACTAAGAAAAAACACTCCTACACAATTAGACTCTTGAGCAGCTAGAGCCCAAACTAGTAACATAAGGGAAAAGTTCACAATATCAATCCAATATGGGACTACACAGATCAAACATGTTCAATATACATCATTCCAATAAATAACGCAATAAATTAAAAGATAAATTAATGTGATCCAATATACCTAAACTTCTTCTGATAGTTGAGATAACCAACCTTTCAAAGCGAGGATTCTAGAATTCGGATTCATAAGAGCAGAGTCCGCCGTAATAGGTCGTCTCAGCGGCTGCATTGGCATGCTCATGTCCACTATCACAACACTATTTTGTGGCGCTGTTTCTCTTACACAAATATACTTCTCAGATTCCATAGTAACATTCGTGAATGTAATAAACTGAGGACTAATACCAATGCTCGGCAACTGCAAATAAAATGAAACTGTTTTAGATCACTCAAAGTCCTCACTATGTCAAAACAAAAATAGAAAGTTCCATACATATCTAAGCAGGGTTTACATATATTAGGTCTAAGAATGCTTAAACAAGTATTCCATATAGCTCAACAACCGAATATTCGATATAATTGAAATGAATTTGCTATAAAAATCAATTGAATCGAAACAAGAAGACTTACAGTCAAGACCTCCTTCATGGAGATGGGAGCGTTGGCGGCCGCCATGGTTGCTCGGATCGACGGTTGAAGATTCACGAATTAGAAGCAGATCTTACAGCTGAGATTGAATCTTTTAAAATTGCAAGTCGAAATGAAAACCTGAGAAAGTAAGTAGAGGAGAAAATCTCCGGTAAAGAGATCTGATCCAGAGATTAAACACAGTTGAAAAATCTTAGAGATTGAATTTTGTTGAATGATATTAAAATAGTCACCGACCATTAAAAACTAACGGACAATGTAGTCGTTAAAAATAAAATAAAATAATTATATACTTACCTATTATTATTCATATATATTTTTAATTTAATCCTAATTTTATTATAATAAAATAATATAATTATTTAATTAGATGTTTACATTAGAGGATATTATTTATATATATTTAATTTATTAAATTTATTTTTCTTCTCTAATCGGGCAATGACACGTGTCACCACATAAAATAAAATGCTAACACTTTGTATATATTTATTGTTTATTATATTTGTTCTTTTACATTAACGTATATAATTATTTATTCGTTTTTTCATATAATTAAAAATAATAATTAAATTATTATATAATAAATTAAATTTTAAAATTAATAAAAAATTATTTGCAAAATCTAAACCCTAAAAAGTAAACCCTAAACTCATTTAAAATATTAAATTATATTTAAAAATTTATTTAAAAATATTAAACCTTAAATTCAAATCCTAAATCCTAAATTTAAAATCCTTAACTTTAAACCCTAAACTCTAAACCTTAAAGCCATTTTAAATTTTAAATTATATTTAAAATCTTATTTAAAAATACTAAACCCTAAATATTTAAAATTTAAAGTTTAGTGTTTAGGGTTTAGGATTTAGTATTTTAAATAAAATTTAAAATTATAAATGACTTTAGCATTTAGGGTTTAAGGGTTGTTAAATAATTTTTTATTATAATTTAGAATTTTTATTTTATTATATAAAATAATTTAGTTAATATTTAAATTAAATTAAAAATTAAATTTATGATTGTGTGAATAAATATAGAAAATTGCATTTATATATATATCGAAGGAATTTATGCACTAAAATTGCATTCAATATATATACATATGTGGTGACACGTGTCACCATTTATATTATTTTATTATAATAAAATTAAAATTAAATTAAAAAATGTATGAATAACATGAGTAGATATGTAATTATTCTAATTTATTTTTAACTAACACATTATCGATTCGTTAGTTTTTAACGATCGGTGGCTATATTCATACTATTTTAATAGTTAATTAGTATATTTGACTCATTTTAAAGTATAATAATAATTTCGATACTAACTTTGATTATCTTCGTAATTTACCCAATACAACGAGGCACCTGAGAGAGAGAGAAAAAAAAATGTGTAAAACATGTGCCGCATATGGACTACAGTGTTGTGCGCATTGCTGGCTCTTTGATTTTTCACGCGAGGGTTCAGGTAAAATGACCCAACCCGAATTGTATTTTTGAAATTGGGCTGATTCTAATTTTAGTCCTTATACTTTGTTCAAATTCAAATTTTTATGATATTATTGTAAGAATAAACTATTAGAATGGGTATTTATAGGGTAAACTATATAGATAATCATATTATGGGGTTAGTAGCGAAATGACTATTATATTTTAAAAAACGTTAAATCTATTAGTCAATTATTAAAATGATATTAATATAATCATCGATCGTTAAAAATTAACAGACCAATGACGTATCAGTTAAAAATAAAATATAATAATTACACATTTACTCCCATTATTCATGTATTTTTTATTTTAATCTTAATTTTATTATAATAAAATAATACAATTATTTAGTTAAGTGTCACCAACATAACTGAAGGAGAAAAACAAAGTTAAGGTTACCTACCATGAGACTCAAACCAAGGCTCCCTGCATAAAAGAAATGAGGCTTAACCACTAAGTCAAGCACAATCATTTGATATAAAACACTAACATTTTATATATACATATATATATATATATTATTTATAATATTTGTTTCTTTACATTCATATATATAATTTTATATTTATTTATTTTTAATTTAATTAAAAATAATAATTAAATTATTAGACAATAAATTAAAATTTAAAATTAATAAAATTTTATTTACAAACTCTAACCCTCTAAACATTAAACCCTAATTTCATTTAAAAATTAAATTATACTAAAAATTCATTTAATAAACCTAAACCCTAAACACTTATTATAATATTCAGGGTTAGAGTTTAGTGTTTAGATTTTATTAAATGAATTTTTAGTATAATTTAATTTTTAAATGAATTTAGGATTTAATATTTAGGATTAGGAATTAGGGGTTAGAGTTTATAAATAAAATTTTATTAATTTTAAAATTTTAATTTATTATATAATAATTTAATTATTATTTTTAATTAAATTAAAAATAAATAAATATAAAATTATATATGTGAATATAGAGGAGAAAATATAAAAAATAATAAATATATAAAATGTTAGTGTTATATATTAAATGAATATGTCATCACCCGATTGGAAGAGAAAAATAAATTTAATAAATTAAATATATATAAATAATATAAAGTGTCACCATCTAATTAAATAATTATATTATTTTATTATAATAAAATTAAGATTAAATTAAAAATTGCATGAATAATATGGAGTAAAGGTGTAATTTTTTTATTTTATTTTTAACTGTTACATCATTAATCTATTAATTTTTAAAGGTCAATAACTATATTGATATCATTTTAATAGTTGACTGATAGATTTGATACTTTTAAAATACAGTGACCATTTCGATACCTACCTCATAATATGGTGACTATCTCTGTAGTTTACCCTTATATTTAGGATTTATATATTTTTTTAAATTTGATGATTATTGTTATTTATGTTTTCAATCTATAAGCTTATGGTCATTAGAGCATCTACTATCATTAAATGTTAATAAAAAAATGATCTGGTATAATAAAAAAATTATTAAATAACTCATGTAACACCCTCGACCCAGTGTCACTTTGGGCCTCCAGCCCGAAATCTGTATTTCAATTTTTTCCCAAAAGCCCATAAATAAAACCAACTCAAGTCCAAAAAGAATTCATAAAAATCCATTTAAGTTGAAATTATAAGCCCAAAATAATTTAAAATAATCGGAGCTCCAAAAATATTACAATCATTTAAAACGTTCAGCTCAAATTAAAATAAATAGAGTTACAATTACATATAGTGTTTGACACAGCATTAGACCATTAAATATAATAATTGTACTCTGACAACACGGTCGATGCTGAAATCCAAGCCTCGAATGGTGCTCCACAGAAACCGTTTTCACCTAACCTATGCACGAAAACACATTTCGAACGCTGAGCTACAAAAGCTCAGTGGATACGCCGAACTCGGCCAACATCATGCATATCAAAAGCAGTAAAGCAAAACATAAACATCGTGCATGATATGATGGTCTAACATGCTTGCCTATCACATGACATAATTGATCCTCAAAGAGGGTATCGATACCCTCAAACATCGAACCTCAAATCTCTACCCAAACTTGGCAAGATTACACAAGGGTATCGATACCCTTAGGTGGGATATCGAAACACCCTGTATCGATACCCACGAGGGTATCGAAACACTAGTATCGATACTGGTACTGATACCCTTTGACCAACTTCAAGGTCAAAGAAAGGAGATTATCTAATTCGATACTAGTATCGAATCGGAGATGTCACTAGAGGGTTTGGTATCGAAATCCGTTTCGATACCTCACCCCACTAGCCTATTTTTCTCCTCAGGAGTATCGATACACAAGTCACCGGTATTGATACTCCCTGCACGAAATGCAGGTCTACACTTAGAAATTCTAGAGATTCTTCCCCAAACTCAATCTAATCGATCCTAAAGTGTTTCAATTACATTTTAAGGATGTTTAAGGTGTTTTAACATCAATTTTAATACATCAAACACATTAATACGAATTTCACCATTAAAACATCTTAAGCTAGCATCCAAGCTACCATGCATCAAAGCTTACATGTATGTAGACTACAATAACATGAATAATAAAAGGAGTTGAGAGTACCAACCTCAAGCTACCAGCAACAAACGTCCACCCTTTTCTTCTTTAAGCTCTTCTTTCTCTCAAGCTTATTGATGGCTCACAACCTTCTTTCTCTTGATTTATAGATCCTTAACAGCCCTCTAATACTCTCTTCAACCCAAAAACGAGATTATCAACAAAAACTTCAAAGTTCCAACCTTTAACACAATTCTCACTCATGCAATTAAGAGAGGAAGAAAGGAGAAAAAAGAAAGAAGAGTGAGGTCATTCTCTGTAGGAGAAAATAACTCCTCTCCCACTCAACTCATTAGACAATTACCAATTTATCCTCCATTCAAAAACCCTTAAGGCCCTAAGCCACTCAAGCCCAACAAGGCTAAGCCCAAAAACACACACTCGAGCCTAAAAACGAAGCCCAACGACTCGGGTTAGTCCGACACTCGAATCCGAAACCGAATCGTTACACTTGAGGTATTACTTCACTTTGATTTTGACCATCAATAAAAATAATATATATATATATAATCTTTAATCTTTTTATTTTTTTCTTCGTTCTAGTATCTTTCATATTCTTCTTCATTTAATTTAATCTCTATTTTTTATTATATTAATTCCTGATTCACAGCATATCTTTTTTTACTATATTTTTCAGGACTTTCAACTCCTTAGTTCTGTTAATCCACTTTTCGTTTCATATAAAATTGAAAATTTTGAGCCTTTGATCATTTGACGTTAATTTTTAGGATAATTATTTTTATCTATTTTTATTTTATATTTTTCTTGTTTTAATCTCAATTTTTATATATTTGGTAAATTGTGTTGCTTTTTTTTTTTTACATGCGTTTTAAATTTTTTATTTTATTTTCATTGTTATGGGTACAACTTTTTATGCATTTTATGTAAATTTATTAACCATAATTTTGATACTATTTTTTAGTTTAATTTTTTATTAATAATGGTTGGATATCTATGGTGATCTCAATTGATATTTAATTTTAAAATTTTATGAATAGAAATAGTATTATTGGATTAATTTTCATTTAGGTTAATCTTAAATTATAATTTTTACTGTGCTTTTTTATTTTGAGGTTTGATGAAAGTTATTGAGAGCTTTTTATTATAAGGAGAATGTAAAAAACAAAATTGCAAGTCAGCATCCTATAAACTCTTCAAAGATATCACCCGATTGGAAGAGAAAAATAAATTTAATAAATTAAATATATATAAATAATATAAAGTGTCACCATCTAATTAAATAATTATATTATTTTATTATAATAAAATTAAGATTAAATTAAAAATTGCATGAATAATATGGAGTAAAGGTGTAATTTTTTTATTTTATTTTTAACTGTTACATCATTAATCTATTAATTTTTAAAGGTCAATAACTATATTGATATCATTTTAATAGTTGACTGATAGATTTGATACTTTTAAAATACAGTGACCATTTCGATACCTACCTCATAATATGGTGACTATCTCTGTAGTTTACCCTTATATTTAGGATTTATATATTTTTTTAAATTTGATGATTATTGTTATTTATGTTTTCAATCTATAAGCTTATGGTCATTAGAGCATCTACTATCATTAAATGTTAATAAAAAAATGATCTGGTATAATAAAAAAATTATTAAATAACTCATGTAACACCCTCGACCCAGTGTCACTTTGGGCCTCCAGCCCGAAATCTGTATTTCAATTTTTTCCCAAAAGCCCATAAATAAAACCAACTCAAGTCCAAAAAGAATTCATAAAAATCCATTTAAGTTGAAATTATAAGCCCAAAATAATTTAAAATAATCGGAGCTCCAAAAATATTACAATCATTTAAAACGTTCAGCTCAAATTAAAATAAATAGAGTTACAATTACATATAGTGTTTGACACAGCATTAGACCATTAAATATAATAATTGTACTCTGACAACACGGTCGATGCTGAAATCCAAGCCTCGAATGGTGCTCCACAGAAACCGTTTTCACCTAACCTATGCACGAAAACACATTTCGAACGCTGAGCTACAAAAGCTCAGTGGATACGCCGAACTCGGCCAACATCATGCATATCAAAAGCAGTAAAGCAAAACATAAACATCGTGCATGATATGATGGTCTAACATGCTTGCCTATCACATGACATAATTGATCCTCAAAGAGGGTATCGATACCCTCAAACATCGAACCTCAAATCTCTACCCAAACTTGGCAAGATTACACAAGGGTATCGATACCCTTAGGTGGGATATCGAAACACCCTGTATCGATACCCACGAGGGTATCGAAACACTAGTATCGATACTGGTACTGATACCCTTTGACCAACTTCAAGGTCAAAGAAAGGAGATTATCTAATTCGATACTAGTATCGAATCGGAGATGTCACTAGAGGGTTTGGTATCGAAATCCGTTTCGATACCTCACCCCACTAGCCTATTTTTCTCCTCAGGAGTATCGATACACAAGTCACCGGTATTGATACTCCCTGCACGAAATGCAGGTCTACACTTAGAAATTCTAGAGATTCTTCCCCAAACTCAATCTAATCGATCCTAAAGTGTTTCAATTACATTTTAAGGATGTTTAAGGTGTTTTAACATCAATTTTAATACATCAAACACATTAATACGAATTTCACCATTAAAACATCTTAAGCTAGCATCCAAGCTACCATGCATCAAAGCTTACATGTATGTAGACTACAATAACATGAATAATAAAAGGAGTTGAGAGTACCAACCTCAAGCTACCAGCAACAAACGTCCACCCTTTTCTTCTTTAAGCTCTTCTTTCTCTCAAGCTTATTGATGGCTCACAACCTTCTTTCTCTTGATTTATAGATCCTTAACAGCCCTCTAATACTCTCTTCAACCCAAAAACGAGATTATCAACAAAAACTTCAAAGTTCCAACCTTTAACACAATTCTCACTCATGCAATTAAGAGAGGAAGAAAGGAGAAAAAAGAAAGAAGAGTGAGGTCATTCTCTGTAGGAGAAAATAACTCCTCTCCCACTCAACTCATTAGACAATTACCAATTTATCCTCCATTCAAAAACCCTTAAGGCCCTAAGCCACTCAAGCCCAACAAGGCTAAGCCCAAAAACACACACTCGAGCCTAAAAACGAAGCCCAACGACTCGGGTTAGTCCGACACTCGAATCCGAAACCGAATCGTTACACTTGAGGTATTACTTCACTTTGATTTTGACCATCAATAAAAATAATATATATATATATAATCTTTAATCTTTTTATTTTTTTCTTCGTTCTAGTATCTTTCATATTCTTCTTCATTTAATTTAATCTCTATTTTTTATTATATTAATTCCTGATTCACAGCATATCTTTTTTTACTATATTTTTCAGGACTTTCAACTCCTTAGTTCTGTTAATCCACTTTTCGTTTCATATAAAATTGAAAATTTTGAGCCTTTGATCATTTGACGTTAATTTTTAGGATAATTATTTTTATCTATTTTTATTTTATATTTTTCTTGTTTTAATCTCAATTTTTATATATTTGGTAAATTGTGTTGCTTTTTTTTTTTTACATGCGTTTTAAATTTTTTATTTTATTTTCATTGTTATGGGTACAACTTTTTATGCATTTTATGTAAATTTATTAACCATAATTTTGATACTATTTTTTAGTTTAATTTTTTATTAATAATGGTTGGATATCTATGGTGATCTCAATTGATATTTAATTTTAAAATTTTATGAATAGAAATAGTATTATTGGATTAATTTTCATTTAGGTTAATCTTAAATTATAATTTTTACTGTGCTTTTTTATTTTGAGGTTTGATGAAAGTTATTGAGAGCTTTTTATTATAAGGAGAATGTAAAAAACAAAATTGCAAGTCAGCATCCTATAAACTCTTCAAAGATATCACCCGATTGGAAGAGAAAAATAAATTTAATAAATTAAATATATATAAATAATATAAAGTGTCACCATCTAATTAAATAATTATATTATTTTATTATAATAAAATTAAGATTAAATTAAAAATTGCATGAATAATATGGAGTAAAGGTGTAATTTTTTTATTTTATTTTTAACTGTTACATCATTAATCTATTAATTTTTAAAGGTCAATAACTATATTGATATCATTTTAATAGTTGACTGATAGATTTGATACTTTTAAAATACAGTGACCATTTCGATACCTACCTCATAATATGGTGACTATCTCTGTAGTTTACCCTTATATTTAGGATTTATATATTTTTTTAAATTTGATGATTATTGTTATTTATGTTTTCAATCTATAAGCTTATGGTCATTAGAGCATCTACTATCATTAAATGTTAATAAAAAAATGATCTGGTATAATAAAAAAATTATTAAATAACTCATGTAACACCCTCGACCCAGTGTCACTTTGGGCCTCCAGCCCGAAATCTGTATTTCAATTTTTTCCCAAAAGCCCATAAATAAAACCAACTCAAGTCCAAAAAGAATTCATAAAAATCCATTTAAGTTGAAATTATAAGCCCAAAATAATTTAAAATAATCGGAGCTCCAAAAATATTACAATCATTTAAAACGTTCAGCTCAAATTAAAATAAATAGAGTTACAATTACATATAGTGTTTGACACAGCATTAGACCATTAAATATAATAATTGTACTCTGACAACACGGTCGATGCTGAAATCCAAGCCTCGAATGGTGCTCCACAGAAACCGTTTTCACCTAACCTATGCACGAAAACACATTTCGAACGCTGAGCTACAAAAGCTCAGTGGATACGCCGAACTCGGCCAACATCATGCATATCAAAAGCAGTAAAGCAAAACATAAACATCGTGCATGATATGATGGTCTAACATGCTTGCCTATCACATGACATAATTGATCCTCAAAGAGGGTATCGATACCCTCAAACATCGAACCTCAAATCTCTACCCAAACTTGGCAAGATTACACAAGGGTATCGATACCCTTAGGTGGGATATCGAAACACCCTGTATCGATACCCACGAGGGTATCGAAACACTAGTATCGATACTGGTACTGATACCCTTTGACCAACTTCAAGGTCAAAGAAAGGAGATTATCTAATTCGATACTAGTATCGAATCGGAGATGTCACTAGAGGGTTTGGTATCGAAATCCGTTTCGATACCTCACCCCACTAGCCTATTTTTCTCCTCAGGAGTATCGATACACAAGTCACCGGTATTGATACTCCCTGCACGAAATGCAGGTCTACACTTAGAAATTCTAGAGATTCTTCCCCAAACTCAATCTAATCGATCCTAAAGTGTTTCAATTACATTTTAAGGATGTTTAAGGTGTTTTAACATCAATTTTAATACATCAAACACATTAATACGAATTTCACCATTAAAACATCTTAAGCTAGCATCCAAGCTACCATGCATCAAAGCTTACATGTATGTAGACTACAATAACATGAATAATAAAAGGAGTTGAGAGTACCAACCTCAAGCTACCAGCAACAAACGTCCACCCTTTTCTTCTTTAAGCTCTTCTTTCTCTCAAGCTTATTGATGGCTCACAACCTTCTTTCTCTTGATTTATAGATCCTTAACAGCCCTCTAATACTCTCTTCAACCCAAAAACGAGATTATCAACAAAAACTTCAAAGTTCCAACCTTTAACACAATTCTCACTCATGCAATTAAGAGAGGAAGAAAGGAGAAAAAAGAAAGAAGAGTGAGGTCATTCTCTGTAGGAGAAAATAACTCCTCTCCCACTCAACTCATTAGACAATTACCAATTTATCCTCCATTCAAAAACCCTTAAGGCCCTAAGCCACTCAAGCCCAACAAGGCTAAGCCCAAAAACACACACTCGAGCCTAAAAACGAAGCCCAACGACTCGGGTTAGTCCGACACTCGAATCCGAAACCGAATCGTTACACTTGAGGTATTACTTCACTTTGATTTTGACCATCAATAAAAATAATATATATATATATAATCTTTAATCTTTTTATTTTTTTCTTCGTTCTAGTATCTTTCATATTCTTCTTCATTTAATTTAATCTCTATTTTTTATTATATTAATTCCTGATTCACAGCATATCTTTTTTTACTATATTTTTCAGGACTTTCAACTCCTTAGTTCTGTTAATCCACTTTTCGTTTCATATAAAATTGAAAATTTTGAGCCTTTGATCATTTGACGTTAATTTTTAGGATAATTATTTTTATCTATTTTTATTTTATATTTTTCTTGTTTTAATCTCAATTTTTATATATTTGGTAAATTGTGTTGCTTTTTTTTTTTTACATGCGTTTTAAATTTTTTATTTTATTTTCATTGTTATGGGTACAACTTTTTATGCATTTTATGTAAATTTATTAACCATAATTTTGATACTATTTTTTAGTTTAATTTTTTATTAATAATGGTTGGATATCTATGGTGATCTCAATTGATATTTAATTTTAAAATTTTATGAATAGAAATAGTATTATTGGATTAATTTTCATTTAGGTTAATCTTAAATTATAATTTTTACTGTGCTTTTTTATTTTGAGGTTTGATGAAAGTTATTGAGAGCTTTTTATTATAAGGAGAATGTAAAAAACAAAATTGCAAGTCAGCATCCTATAAACTCTTCAAAGATATCACCCGATTGGAAGAGAAAAATAAATTTAATAAATTAAATATATATAAATAATATAAAGTGTCACCATCTAATTAAATAATTATATTATTTTATTATAATAAAATTAAGATTAAATTAAAAATTGCATGAATAATATGGAGTAAAGGTGTAATTTTTTTATTTTATTTTTAACTGTTACATCATTAATCTATTAATTTTTAAAGGTCAATAACTATATTGATATCATTTTAATAGTTGACTGATAGATTTGATACTTTTAAAATACAGTGACCATTTCGATACCTACCTCATAATATGGTGACTATCTCTGTAGTTTACCCTTATATTTAGGATTTATATATTTTTTTAAATTTGATGATTATTGTTATTTATGTTTTCAATCTATAAGCTTATGGTCATTAGAGCATCTACTATCATTAAATGTTAATAAAAAAATGATCTGGTATAATAAAAAAATTATTAAATAACTCATGTAACACCCTCGACCCAGTGTCACTTTGGGCCTCCAGCCCGAAATCTGTATTTCAATTTTTTCCCAAAAGCCCATAAATAAAACCAACTCAAGTCCAAAAAGAATTCATAAAAATCCATTTAAGTTGAAATTATAAAATTATTGTTGATAAGTTTTCACGATCAATTAATTACAAATTAAAAACTTTAATGTGATGTTTAATCTATAGAAAATGTGATTACAATTGGGTCCCACAAACCAAATTGAAAACCCCACTTAAACCCTTTGTCAGCCTCTCCCTCTTTTCAAAGTTGGTAAGAGAAAACATCTCTCTCTTTGGTTTAAGTTTCACAACAAAGAAAAAAAGAGAGGAAAAAAACATACTAACATGCAGAAGCTGAGACATGGTATTCTGTTCATGTCGTTTTCCTCTTTTGACCCTCGAAAAACACTTGATTTCCATTCTTACAACATCTAAAACACGCCAAAAACAATCGAGAGAGGTAGAGAGAGGGAAGGGGAACTGTTTTTTTTTCTTGGACTTTTATTTTCATGGAGACCAGCTTCGAAGTTGAAGCTGTGATTCAGTTCTTGAGGAAAAATGGCTTGAAAGAAGCTGTCAAAGCTCTCGAACAAGACATGGTGGAGAAAAACGAAGAAGAAAAGGTGGGTGCTTTTGATTTCGAGAAGTTCTTGTTCCCGATGCCGCCACCGGTGAGGATTCCGGCGACAATCCGAAGATCGGGGGAGGAAGAGAAAGTGAAGTCCGATGATGGGTCGGGCTCCGATGGCGATGAATTCGTCAGCTTGAGGTCTTCGTCTAGTGGTGTTTGCTCTTCAGGTAAGAAGAAAATAATTCTTTTCTAATAAAATATTGATTGAATTTAAGTAGGTGTTAATCATATTTAGACAAAATTTCTTCTTGTTTTATGCTTAATGGTGAACTTTTGTTGTTGCAATTGTCAGTCTTAGTTTTAGGTGATTTAAGCAATAGGCAAATCCTGGATCGAATGCTGGTTAAGCAACAAGGTTTCGAGTTCGAATCTCGAAGAAATGTACCCCAAAAATTTGCTATAAATTAAGTTGAATGTAGGCTTTTTAATTGTTTGCTGGGTTTATAGTAAGTTTAAACACTGTTATGATTTTAATGGATTTTATAACTGACATTTCTATCTTATTTTCGGCATCCGTATCCGACACTTTCATTCATATATACAAAGTTGTGTCTCTCCATTGATCCTATAAATACTTCAGACACTCATGTCCAAGTCCGAATAATATAGTTTTCACTGGCATTGTGTTTATGCTGTGGAGGTTCATGAAATTTCATCCATTTTGTTTGTTACTTCAGCTTTGTTTTCATCAATGGCATGTCTATAACACTATCAAGTGTACTCATAAGTCCTTTTGTGGTATATTAAACATGCCAAAAAAATTCTTACATGGTCCAGTTCTTTTTAAGGTAATTTGTAACACTGAAATCGATATTGTTGTTTTGTGTGTGTTTGCTGTAGTTTCTATATCTAGGTGGCTGCTGGGGGTGAATGTTAGTTAATAGTGGCATAATTAGCAGTCCAACTGTTTCTTTTCTTTTCATTTTTGCAGACTTTGTGAATCCGTATGGACTTCACTCTGCATCTCAGGCTGATTCCGATACTTCCTCGGATAGATTATCTCAATTTGGGACGGCACGCGATTATCCTGATTTTGAAATGCAGAACTTGTTTTGGCATGACGAAAAAGATGAAGACCACTTCTTGACTCCGTGCTTTGCTGGGTCGGATATCTATAGCTGCCCAAGTCAAGATAAGTTTGTCACAACTTTGGAGACCGATATGCAACGTGATAATACACTGATTTCATATGACAAATCCGATGGATTTCAAACCGAAGATGGCATTGATTACTTGGACAAGCCATGTCTTTTTAATATGGCCAGCAAAAATGGAGAAACCGATGTTCAAGTTATGGATTATTATCATTTTGATAAATGTAATGGGCTTGAAGATGACATTATATCCGGGTTGAAGAACTGTGCTTATGAGTCTGAGGGACCAGGCCTTTATGATGAAAATCCTCTGAACTTAGGCTATATAGACTCTAAAGGAACAGATTTTGATGATTTTCAGCTAAAGGTTGCTGGAGACATTGACCTGGATCATAATGGAGATTCTGAACGTATATCAAAAATGAATATTTACTCGACCAAAGAGGCTTCACATGATTTGATTGATGGGTTTGGAGTTGATTCTCACTTAGTGAACAAGATTTCTGAGAAAAAAATATTACCTGATACAATTGACAGTAATGAAGTTGAAGATGGAGAACTTGGTGAACTTCAGCATGCTGCAAACGAAGAGGGTGACACTACGGATGAACTTCAAATGTACTCTAAGGAGGATGAATATGAAGTTTTTGATTTGCGAATTATTCATAGGAAAAACAGGTTAGATTAATAATTTTCTTGTATCATACGTGTTAAGTATGGAGTTTGAATATTTCTTTATATATATTTCAAGACTTTGTGCTGCAGGCTAATACCTCTCGTTTAATCTGCGAAACTTGTGTATTGTGCCATGTGCCCATGTGCAGGACTGGATTCGAAGAAAACAAGGACCTGCCAATCGTGCTAAATAGTATCATTGCTGGAAGGTATTATGTAACCGAATACCTAGGTTCGGCTGCATTTAGTAAGGTTGTTCAAGCGCATGATCTTCTCACGGGGATCGATGTTTGCCTGAAGATCATAAAAAACGACAAAGATTTTTTCGACCAGAGTTTGGATGAAATTAAGCTTCTAAAGCTTGTTAATAAGCATGATCCCGGAGATAAGTGCCACATTTTGCGTCTCTATGACTATTTCTATCACCAGGTACGATTGTGAAATGGCTATCACCACTTCTTTCATTCTGAGTTTCTGGAAAAACCATTTCGTTAGTGTTTATGTATGCCAATAATTTCTTTATGACTCCTACAAAATCGGTCCAGGAGCACCTCTTCATTGTCTGTGAACTGCTTCGAGCAAATTTGTATGAATTTCAGAAATTCAATCAAGAATCGGGTGAAGAATCTTATTTTACACTAAGCAGGTTGCAGGTTCGTTTAAACGGCTACTGGCTTGCCTGCACTCTTCTTTTAGTTCTATGTTTCTTTCGATTGCATTTACATATATATTTCCAAACTATAACTCTTTATCATGGATTTTTATAAGCAGCAACTCGAATAATTTGCTGTTGATGTTCTCTTGGACAGGTCATAACTCGTCAGTGTTTGGAGGCACTTGATTACTTGCATGAGTTGGGAATTATTCACTGCGATCTAAAGCCCGAGAATATTGTCATAAAAAGTTACAGAAGATGTGAGATAAAGATTATTGATCTTGGAAGCAGTTGCTTTCGGTCTGACAATCTATGTCTATATGTTCAATCTCGCTCCTATAGAGCCCCGGAAGTCATTCTTGGCCTGCCGTACGACCAGAAGATTGACATATGGTCTCTTGGATGTATCCTTGCCGAGCTATGTTCTGGGGAAGTATGTCTAAGTTTATCATAGTTTTCTCAAGTTTCTTATAAATGTTATGCTTTATTTTGTGTCCTTTAGTTCTGATGTTGCCACCATTCGAAATGACTGTTCCTCGGAAACAATTTAAGCTACTCATTTTAAGTACCTGTCTTTTTATAGGTGTTGTTCCCAAATGATGCAGTCGTGATGATCCTTGCACGGATGGTTGGAATGCTCGGTCCTTTCGACGTGAAGATGTTGGTGAACGGGCAAGAGACACACAAGTATTTCACAGAAGAATATGATTTATACCACATAAATGAGGTTTGTTTGTAGTTTGCTTTTATCAATATAAGTTGTCTAAACTTGGATATTTCTGCAATTTCCGGGAGTCTGAAGTACTTTGGTTGTTTTCACGGCTAAAAGGATTTTTCTTGGACCATAAAATCTTTTCACCACTATCGTCCTTGATCTTTTACGTTTCATGTTTAAAACCATAGGAGAACTCCGATTCTATAGTCGAGAGCAGTTGATTTTTCAACTTAACATGGTGAACTCATACAGTTTCTTTTCCCATCCAGGAGACAGACCAACTTGAATACATTATTTCAGAGGAGTCTTCCTTGGAGAAGCATCTTCAAGTATCCGATGTGTTGTTCATCGATTTCGTTAGACATTTGCTTCAGATGAATCCTGAAAAGCGCCCAACTGCAAAGGAGGTATTCGAACACCCATGGCTTTCCTACTCATACTAAACTGGAACACCGACTTGCTGGTGGAACGACGCTTTCTGTGAGTATATTACACATTCATGGAGTAATATCTTCTGCGTTGAGCATATTTTCTATTTCATTTTTGGTTTTATGTATAGCAAAAAAAAGAATCACACTTTTATTTTTTCTTGTACACAACTCTTTTATTTTGAGTGACACAAGGATACAATAAAACTCTCTAATTCATTGATCTATACATATATGTATTGTTTTTCATTGTCTGCTTTAGAACCGATGCTTACTCGAGTTATTGTGTCTGTTCCTCTGTTACATTTGGAACAAAAGGAGGGAAAGTTGAGTTTCTAGCATCCCTTCATCAGTGGACAACATCCTCAAAACTTTTGGGGATCAAACACTATCGAAATGGCCTTGTAAACATGGCTTATTCTTGCAGCAAACAAAGTTGGGATGTTTGTTTTGGCCTTGGGGGAATGGGTTAAGATCACGAATAATCCAGTAAACATACTTCATTTAATAATTTTTTATATATATTTCATTTGTTTCTGCAGGAGGAATGGGTTTCCTCTAGGCCGGATGTAAGTGCCAATGTGTCTCTAAATTGACTAAAACATATAAACAAAGATTCCAACTTCAAAGAAAGGGCAAACGCATGTAAAGTTTAACGTATTATCAATAAAAAATCAAACTCTTTTTGTTGGCTCCTAAAAGATGTTATTTGGGCTCTGAGCCTGTCACGTACCCTGTAAAGTTGTGAACACATTACAGATGCGATTGGAACTCATGTTTCAGCTGTGTAATATCAACCTTCGGTTCTTCATGTCTCCGAGCTTTTTCATAGGCTTCCGTGAGCGCAGATTCGAGATCGGGCGTTAACGTCTCTCCCCCTGCCGGGAACAGTTTGTTGTACAGGACACGATCCAAAAAACCCGAGTTCACCATCTCTTTCATGGTGTTGAAGAAGGTTGAAACGAAAACTTCTTTCTGGTTATCTTCTTTGCTCTTAGCCTCTTCAAAGGCTTGGTGGAAATCCACCTTGCTCAGCTCACTCTTCAAATCGTTGGGTTCAATGTATCCAGCCTTTTCCATCTGGTCGAGGGCGATCCCGACGCCTAGATAGAATGCTTGTTCCTCGTCCATGGGAGTGGTCGGGGCCCATGCATCTTGACTTGTTGGCCCTTCATCATGACCGGAAACAAATTGGCTTGAGTGGAGCAGGGCCAATGAGACTACAACCAAAGCAATCTTCGTCATCTTGGTTTTCAAAGGGTGAGCTATGAGCTTGTGGTGCCTGCGGCATGAGAGGCCATTTAAATAGTTTGTGGTGAGGTATTTGCGGAAAATGTATGGACATTTTGTAGTGTTAATTGGTCCGGTGACCAACTATTAGACATGTGTACGATAGAGATCATTTATCTTTTAACAGTTTTAAAGATTGTTTTGTACGTATTTTTATTTATATTTTCACACTAAAATATAGATTTAGAAAATCAGAAATAATGTATTTTTTAAGATTTAATAATTAAAAATTAAAATTTGAACAAGAAAGTCCAATGTTTCTCTGTCTCTCTCTTTTGTTTTCCCTCCTGCTAACACATGCCTTTGGGCTTTGATTTTGATCAAATTTTGTTGCCAAGGCAGCCGCAATCTTGTTGATCCGATCTGCTGTTATTTCCCCCAGAGGAAACCAATCATTGCTGGTACTTGTTCTGTTTGGGTCTATGAGATTCTTCACTTTTGGTCGTGAATGACGTCTGGGATTAGGAGTACTTCTCTCTGAACTCAGATGGACACCGAAAACAAGATTAAAACACTTAGACATAGACATAGACATAGACATAGACATAGACATAGACATAGACGTGTGTCCTGACCTGTAAAGCTGATGCAAACAGCACAGTTGAAGGCTTCATTGTATCAAGTTTTTGAAACATGTTTTTAAAACTTCAAACTCACTTATATAAATATTTCATACACGAGCTACATAAACATAATATTTTATATTTAAATTACAAAACCTAAACTCCTACTCTTAACTTTTAAATTTTACGCTCTAAATTTTAACCATAAATTTTTCTCTTTCTAAAAATAAACGTATAAGCAATAGTAATTAACAAAATTTATCAAAATAACATTACAAAATTGTATCATATTATTTTTTAATTTATATATTAGTTTTGTTTGATAAATATGGGTTTGAATTAATATGAAACGTTGACGTTTATATGAACCAAATCGACTAGTGGTAATTTAAACGTTTTAGATTAAAATAACGGACTATGATGAAAATTTTAATTTTGAAAAGACACTAAGGAGAACTTTTTGAAATGGAGACTTTAATATAAGGAATTATTAAAATTATTTTATTCTTTATTATTGAAATAAATATCAAATATTATTATATTTTTAAATAATTAAACTATCCCTTAATTTTATCAAATATTTTTTTACTGTATCGATTCTTTACCAGATATTAAAAATATAGAAACCGAAGGAGGCAATAACTGGTTTTTCCACTGATATTCCCTTTTCGCCATCGGTAGAGCTGAAAATAGGAGCCAGATATGGCAACCAAAACGAGATTGGCTTCGGTTGCCGCGTTGTGGATTCTAGCTCTTTTTGGAACCTTAGTTTTGATTCAGGTACCCCTTTTCTCTCCTCTTTATTTCCTTAATCCCAGGAAAAGAACTGAAAAAATGGGATTTCCCCCTTCTTTTTGGTGCTTTTAGAATCGATTAAGCGACGCTGGAGTTTCAGAACCCAAACTTAATCAGGTCTGTCAATTCATTTATGTAATTTGTCCTTTTGAATCTGTGAATCCATAGGATATAATTAATTGAATTGAATTGAATTTGGGTTTTTGTTTTTTATGCAATTTTATGGCGTTGATGATGTTTCAGAAGAAATTACACATAAAGTATACTTTGATGTCCATATTGATGGAAAATCTGCTGGTATGCTTTTGTTTGATTTTCTGTACAAATGGGATTTGATGTGCTAGTATATCTCTCTCAACGGAAAAAGAAGTCATTTAATGGATAGCTGAAACTATAAATTCAGAGTCTTTTTGTTGTATTATGAAACATGAAATCATCAGTTGCAAACTTATATGTTGGATTCCAGTTTCCCTCAGTTTTAGTTTAGATGTCGGGATATCGGTTTATCCAAGGGCGGAGCTAGAAAATTATCTAAGGGGTGTCATTTTTTAGATTTATATTTAAGAGGTGTCAATTATTTATAAATTGGTGTTATTTATTTATTTTTTTAAAAATATATATACATCATATAAAAAGAGGTGGACAAAAAAATTTTAGGGTGTCATTTGACCACCCTTTACAAAGGGTGGCTCCGCCCATGGGTTTATCTCAGTTCTAGTCTTGCTTGCTTCTGTTATTGCTTTAGAAGGTCCCTTAGATAAACTTATAGAAGCATCTATGTCCGTTGAATTTTTCTTTCAGGTCGAATAGTCATGGGCCTATTCGGCAAAACCGTTCCTAAAACTGCAGGTGATTACCTCAGAAATTTTTCAGTTCTTTTAACCTTTTCCTTGAAAATATTGTTTATTCCCTTCTTGTTTGTAGTTCGTTGTTACGAATAATGTTCTATTTCTTCTTGCAGAGAACTTCCGTGCCCTTTGCACAGGTAACCATGTTTATTCCCTTCTTATAGATATTTGTATGTTTTAGTGCTAGAATTCTCTAATGTATGTGCTCAAAGTAATGTGATTTACAGTTTCTTGGTTATATTGCAACGGTTTAGTGAAGTTTGCTGTAATAAAGTTATAATATTTTTTATTAGTTGTGTATTTTTAACTCATAGAAGCAAATTATATTCGTATAATTTAGCAAGTAAACTTAAAACGACATCTGTTCCCTGCAGTTTTTGGCAATGGCTGCACTGCCATTCCCCAATCTCGGTATATCTAATTGTGTTCAAGATCTTAACATTCTAAGTATCTTATCTGTCTATTTGCTTCTTTGGTTGTTTAGTTGTTTAATAAAAAGTATAATCTTTGTTTATAAAGACTAAAACCTTTATTCCATAGTCCTATAGCATTGTTTCGTATGCCTTAACACTAATAAAAGTGTACTAATACCAATTAAAACTATTGTTGTAAAGTTTCGGTGTATTTAATGATAATATCTAGATGTATATAAACGTGTTGTATTTGAAATTTTAGATTGTGCAAGAAAGGTGACTGCCTAATTGGTTGAACAGTGGATCTATGCTCGTTTTTTTCTTCTTTTGAGCTCTGATTAGTTAATTAATTGGGGGAAATTCACTACTTCTAGCTGTCTGCATATATTTGTTCTTTGTATTACAGGGGAGAAAGGAACGGGAAAAAGTGGGAAGCCTCTTCATTACAAAGGGAGCACTTTCCATAGAATTATTCCCAGCTTTATGATCCAGGGCGGCGACTTTACTCGTGGCGATGGACGAGGTGGAGAATCTATTTATGGTGAAAAGTTTGCTGATGAGAATTTCAAGCTTAAGCATAATGGGCCTGGTGAGTTGTGATCCTTGTATTTCTTGTACATTTCCTTCGATGCATTGTTTCCATAAAAGGTATTTTAGTCATTTGGTGAAATAGTATATTGTTAATTATTTACTCCTTCAATCTTTTTCATTATGACCAGGACGGCTTTCGATGGCCAATGCTGGGAAAAACACCAATGGATCACAATTCTTCATCACAACTGTAACAACCAGCTGGTATTTGATTTGTCTCCAAGCTTTTTATCCATGTTACTTATAAAACTACAGGTATCCTCATATATGTTTGATACATATTCAGATATAGAGATGAAAGTATGATACTCCAAATATATTGAAAAAAGTTTGAGCAAATTGAGCCTACCGACTTTAGACACATATTACTACCTGACGTTAAGCTCCGATTTCGGATAAAATAAGCCTTTTGCCTCTTTACACATGATCTTTTCATAGTTCCATTTCCATATTCTTTAGGAATCATAAGTTTGCATGATGGTCGGTTCCATTTGTTAAAAACTACATTCCTATAATTGTTTGATATTTTCCCGAGCTCACACAAGTGCATGCTATTGATTTTCCCTTGAAAGGTTGGACGGGCATCATGTTGTATTTGGCAAGGTGATTGCTGGAATGGATGTTGTCTTCAAGATAGAAGCCGAAGGAAACAACAGTGGTATGCCGAAATCTAAAGTTGTCATTGTAGATAGCGGCGAGATGCCTTTATAATTCACACACTTTGTTTCAACTGAATGTAAACTTTTAGATTCTGTTTCAATTGATAATATTCCCTTTATAGAGCACCATAGCTGATTAATAATGTAATGATCGGGTTTCAGACATCTTTTTGTAGCAGGTTTCTCAACGTTTTATTACCAACCGCCAAGCGCACTTTTGTAGTAAAGGGATTCTCTTAAAAGAGGATTCTTGGTCTGACATAGTTAGGTGACAAAGCCTCGAGCCTGCGATTACGATCAAAACATCCCAATCATAATTCATAAGTTATCACAAAACAGAAAACATAAATCCCAACAAGTATCTCAAACAAGTTCCAAAAGAAAGACACTAAGAGCTCCAACACAAGCACTTATTCCAGAACAACATCAATAAGACATGTACTATATAAAAGATCTACCTTTTATTATTTTTTATTATTATTAACGAAGATTTCAGTCCTCCCTGTTGTGTCCATTGCTGTGTTGCTGATGAAACGCTGAGGAGAAATTTGAAGACATATCCGAGTAAAGAGAGACAACCTTGGAAATGTTCCCATTGAGTTCCTGGATGAGTGCAACGTTTTTCACCATGTTGTCGGGGATCTTGGACTGGTGGTTCTCGTTGACCTGTTGGATCAACGCCCGGTTCCGGTCCAAAACCGACTGGACCTGCTTGAAATTCTTGTCCAGCGTTGCCCAAGCTTCGGGATTTCCCTCGAAGTCATCGAAATCTTGGTTCCGATGATGCTTCAGCTTCTTGTTGGCGTTGTTTCTGGGGTTGCTGGCCATGGTTTTTGAGCTTATTTCTGTTAAGAAGTGTAGTTTTTTATCTTCACACTTGCATGTAAGAAAGAAAGGCTACAACGACGATGAGAGCATGTTTTAGGGTTTGAGTTATTGAAGAACCGCGGGTAGAATGGGAGAGGAGCTTTGGGGTATAAATGGTTGAAGGATTGGGGTCGGGTCACCATGGAAAAGCCGAAAAGGGTTGGAACTTTGAAGAAGGCTTCGTTATCACGCGCGACAAGAACGAGTGTGATCAAAACATTTATATTCTGGGACAGCCATATCAACAGTAGTAATTTTGACCGTTAATACCAATACCAATATATAACATTATTGAATATTATTAAATTAATTAATAAAAATTTAAAATTTTATATACTTAATATGTAACTAATAAAAGAATAATAAACTCATCATATAATTAATAATTATATAATTAATCTTTTAAATTTTTATTTTTATAAATTAATCAAATGATATTTAACGGTGTTCAACATTAACGATATTCAGTAGTGTTCGACACTCATTATAGACTCATCTAATAAATTATTGTTTTATTGTGTTGTATTTATAATATATTTTTTTAATAAAATTTACAATTATTTTGATATTTGTATAGAGTCTCTTTAAATCAAATAAAAATACAAAGCGAAAACATTATATCGCACTAAATCAATAGTTTAATCGTATAAAAAATTAAAATTTCAATTATTTTTTAAAGTTTAATAACTCCTAAAACTCAGAAGCTATTTTAATACCATGAAATTTTATTTATTTCATACCTTGCCATAAACTATGATATAAATAAATCATGATCTACGCTCTTAATGAAAAATACTTCTCCACGTGTCAGATTGACCGGTGACCAATGTAGACAAAATCCGCAAAGATGTTGATTGTGAACAACACGCGCTCTGCATGAATGTGGTACTGAAATCTCCTACGAAATATCTTTTGCTGTACTTTTTTAGCAAAAAGGAAGTGAAGGTGGCAGAAAATATCTCCAGCTTTAAAAGTGAGCTTTTTCTTCTCCTTTCTCTGATTCCTATCACTTTTCTTTAATTATTAAATTTCACTTTTTAGTATTTTCTAAGGATAATGAATAGGAAAAAAAATGAGTGACTGGAATCGTGTTGCTTGAATTTGGAATCTTAGAAAAGGGGGGACATAAAGTTTTAGGATATCTAAATAAAAATATTGACTTTTATTTATATTCTAGTATATCTATACTTATAAAGTTATGACGAAGCATTTTTTTTATTTGAATTTGGAATAATTTTGTTAATTGAATTTGACCTTGTGTTTTGCTATTTTTATAGAAAAAATATTGTTGTTTTGCTCTCTTTTGTGCAGGGACTAATTGTCAAGTAATTGCCGAATGTTGTCGGGATAAGTCTGAGATAAATATAAGACTTATATCTTATCATTATCCTTACTATTATCACATTGAATAAAAAACAAATTTAAATCAAAAGCAGATAGAGATAAACAGTGGTGTTCTGGACAAGCGTAATTAAAACGACTGTGTAGGATTTTTTGAAAAAAAAGGAGTCCAAAATTTGAATAAACTATATTTATTAGATTATATTAATCTCAAAATTGATTGTAAAAAATTTGAAAATGATCTAGACATATAATATGCAATCTAGACACAATATATTATCGAGAGATGTTGAGTGGAGAAAGATACAGATTTGACCTGATTAGGACAAGATACAAAACAACACCCGTCAAGACGACAAATCTTGTCACCACTGCAACACTTAGACGACCATAATTGGAGTGGGATAGAGAGCATAAAAAGCTGAATTTTTGAGAAATCTGAAAAAAAAAAAAAGCAAAGAAGAGCGAGAAAAGCCTTGGTCAAAGCTATGCGAAAAAAACCCATAATATTAATAAATTAGGAAGTAAAATAAAGATATTTTATTTATGTACTAGAATTGTATTTTATTCAAAGTCGAATTCTTACTTTTGAAAAGTTTGACCTGTGTTTAGCTTATAAATACCTTAGGGTATAGTAAAAAGACAATAAAGAAGCCTTGAATTAAAACCTAGCCGCTGATTTCACCATTATGTTCTAATTTTTTTCATAGAGCCTAAGTTATTTTGTGGAGTAGTTGTGGAAGAAGAATACACTTTATTCAAATTTTTGCTAAAACAAGTTTTGATTCATAGTTTTATTTATTCTTGATTTATACTATTTCTTGTACTCAAACTCGGAAAGAAGTTTGTGAGAAAATCTATTTATCTAGATTCAGAGAAGTTAGACTCACGAAATGAATAAATACGATATTTACTTATGGGTTTAGACTAATCTGGCTTAAAGATAAATTCGGATTTTAGCGACTAAAATGGACGTAATATCGGTTGGTGTTTATCTTAATTCACGTCTGGATGTATCATTAATATGTGGCCATCAATAGCATTCCATATTAGGGATAAGTATGAGTCAAGATGTTCTCTCGAACTATGAGTTGTCAACTTGCCGTTAAAGCATAACACGTCGAGGCAGGTATGACGACCCTTTAGTGACTCGTTGAGACGACAATCTTGATTTTATATTATAAAGACGAAGACAATTTACATTTGAAATACACACTACGAAGCAATATAACCTGACCTACTCTTTAATTTTTAATTTCTTTGATTAATTAATTTCTTGCTTTAGTTAGTTATTCGTTAGTTTTAAAACAAACCAAAATCACTTGTGTCTTAACCTTATGTACTATTACTTGATGGGTGTGAACTTGCACCATTAAATTGCAAGTCTTGCTCGACACCCTTCTATTCCGAATTTAAAATTGAGATTTCTTCCTTTATATATCCTTTATTTGATATTTATCCTTTTTTATTTAATTTAGCATTTATCTTCAGCTTTGAGCATGTCTTCCAAATCGGGGAATCTGAAAGCGCCAACTCGCATGTTAAATTGTTCATCCTTTTCCTGATACAGGACAACATCGCAAACACCCTGTGGAAGTATCAGAAGAAGTCGTTCTTTGTGAAATTCTAGTACTAAACCTGATCTAGAAACCAGTTATAAACAACCAACCAACCAACCAAAAGCAAACGCAAAGCTGTTTTTTTTTAAGAATAATATTAGTATAGTGATTTGATTTGTGGTTCTTCCCGGAAATTGTTTCTCTTCCAAATGTCAAATATTGTAGATTCCAAAACAATGATGTATTTGGTTTACACCTCGACCATCGTCGGTCATTCATACTGGATGTGGACCGACCAACTCTCTAGTATGAATTACTGCTTGTAGCTGTAGCAAGAGGGGATCCGAGACAGTAATATTTCTGCTTCATGTAGGACCTGACCTCACTCGGCATAAAGATGGTGCAGAAAGCCTCTTTTATAATTAGTTTTGATGCACTGAGATGGTTACCGAGTTTTGAATATCCATGACGTACTGCAGCCTGCAGGAACACTGGACAGACTGACATGAAACACCACACTATTAGGAGGGTGATTTTCACTTCAGGGAGAGCATGGCTGTCCTTTTCAACAGAAGAAGATCGAGAACTTGAAACTTCGACCCTAGCTCTTGTGGCTGAAAGTTGATGCTGCTAAGCAGCAAAATAGCAGTAACCGATTTTGATGGCAAGTCAGCAACACACAGACAAAAATTAATGAGTTCCAATGTAACAGGAAGTCATCCATGTTTGTTCCTAGTTAAAAAAAAGCCTCTAATCGAATTTGATGGCATTGTATATTGAAGCAGAGGTTCGTCCAGAGATTTGGTTTTCCCTTACAGAAAGGAAACCATTAATTACATAGTAATTAAAGACAGAATGAAGAGTACATTGAATCTTGTTTTGATCAATATAAAAAACTCTTATATTAGAGAGATGGAACATTGAGACAGGAAAAATAGCAGCACAATAATCAAATTTATTGATCCACAGAGAGATGTGATTTATATTTTACAAAGATTACAGACGCGTACTATATAATTATATTCTGCAAAAATCAGATGCAATGTGAATAAAGAGACTAGCTGCACGGTGCTTGACCTAAGCCTTCCCAGTTCATTGCTATTATGGCACCTTAGGCTTATGTCCCTGCAACATATGGAAACGAGGAAACCTATGAACCATGACAGAATGTAACCAAAATATATTCTACTTGTTCAGATCATTAGAGTAAAGAATTTATTTGAAAAGTTTGATGCTCACAACGTTAGTGAGTTGGACGAAGAAGCTTGGCTCTCATAGAACAAAGCTTGGAAACAACATCACTCATGTTCATCCGCTCAGTAGGTGATTCACCAGAACAAGCGACTCCTATTTCAAATATAGAGTTCAAGTATTCAAAATATTTGTCACTGAGAGTGACGTCTGCCATTGTTCCTTCTTGAAGAAGAATGGGATCGATAATATCAGTCACTCGATCAGGCAAAGCTTCCACAACAAAGTTGTGAATGCTGAAACCATCTTTGAACATCTCATGAATCGGCCTTTTCCCTGTAAACATCTCTAACAAGAGGATGCCATAGCTATACACGTCACCTTTTGTTGACGGTTCGCCTCCCATGCCATACTCTAAAATCAATTTAACACAAATTATATTGTAAATAGTAATAACTGAAAAGGTCCCTCAAAAATTATAAATACAGCCTCTGACATCCATGATTTGATCTATGAAAAATTACTTCCAGATTATATATTTTGCTCTTAGATTACGTTATGGTGAGATAAAAGTGTATAAAAATGATTAAAAAGTGAAAGAAATGGATGAAGTGAACTGACCTGGTGGAGCATAACCAATAGTTCCTCTTAACACAAGGGAACTTGACTGATTAGAAGAATAGTTAAGCACGTCTGCAGAAAGGATTTTTGCCAAGCCAAAGTCACTTAGATGACCAACCATTTCCTCATCAAGAAGAATATTACTTGGCTTGATGTCACAATGGATGATTGATGTTTCACAATGATGGTGAAGATATTCAAGTGCATGAGCAATATCTATGGCCACACTTACTCTTTGGAAGAAGTCCAAGTTTCTGGTTGTCTCCGATCCAATCTTTCTAACCGATTGATGCATCCAATCCTCCAAGCTTCCATTTGCCATAAACTCGTAAACCAAGGCTTTAAAATCATTGCCTTGGTAATCGACACCTGAAATGGCTGTTAATAATTTGACAAGATTTCGATGTAGAATGTTCTTCAAGGCATCACACTCAGCTAAGAAACTCTTGAAACCTCCACGGTTTAAAAGATTAAGCACCTTTACTGCAGTAGCTTCTCCACTCTCTTCGAGAATTCCTTTGTATACGGAACCGAAACTTCCTGAACCAACCAAATTTTGCATAGAGAATCCATTAGTAGCCCTTAAGATGCTTTGGTATGATAACTTTAAAAGCGAATTTTCTGCACAAGTTGTTTGCTCTTGGCCTTTCTTCTTTGTGAACCACAAGATGGGGACAATACAGAATGTCAAAGTAACTACTAAAATTACTACAACGATTGCAATTTTCAATCTGAGACAAGTGTTTGATGATGTTTTCGAGTTACATCTTGACAAGTGTAACTCAGGGATTCCTCCACAGAGCTTATTGTTTCCCTCAACGAATGTAGCACTTGCATTCTCAAAGATTCCTCCACTTGGTATCACTCCCTCAAAATCATTGAAAGAGAGATTCAAATACTTTAATCCCCTAAAGGTTTCAAGAAATTCCGGAACCTCACCAGAAAGATTATTGTTAGATACATCCAGCGCCTCAAGACCTCTCAATGAACTCAAAGATGATGGAATGTGCCCTTCAAACAAATTGCCATTCAAGAACAGCACCTCTAGGCTTACACAGTTTTCAAGGCTGCTTGGAAGCAAACCAGATAACCTGTTTCGAGAAACATAGAATTGGCCTAGATTTTTCAGTTTTTCTACTTCAACAGGAAGCTCACCAGTCAAATAGTTGGATGATAAATCTAGTTCAATGGAAAAGGATGAGATCTCAAATAGTTCACGGGGTATCGGTCCACTAAGATTGTTGTGTGAAAGATCCATTGCGATCAAACTTTGGCACTGGCCTATACTAGAAGGAATGTTGCCTTGAATATTGTTAACATCTAAAGCAAGTTTTGTCAACACTGTTAAATTTCCAAAGGAATGGGGAATAGTACCCGAGAGAAAATTCCGATGAGCCACAAAGGTATATAGCTTCTGAAGCCTCCCAATATCAAAGGGAATGGGACCTGATAGTTGGTTTTGGTATACAGATAACACCTCCAAATTGAAGAGATTTACAATCCCATCTGGGATTCTTCCCAATATTTTGTTCAGTTCCATTCTCAAATGCACAAGGGTGGTAGAAAAATTGCTAATGCATACGGGAAATAGCCCTCCGAAATTATTTTCGTTTATAAATAGATATTTCAGTTTGGTATTATTGGCTAAAGTGCAGAGAAAGTTGAGGTCACCTTGTCTCCCTTGTCCGAAATGGTTTCCATTTAGTATAAGTAGAGACAGCCTATCCAGCTTCTCTAAAGTAGGGACGTTTCCACTGAGCCTGTTGTCCTGAAATTGAAGTACATTGAGATTTGAGGCATTGGCTATCGAAACTGGGATTTGTCCGGAGATTTGGTTTCCCTCTATGGAAAAGAATTGCATATGTGGCATATAGAAACCCAAGTCAGAAGGAAGAGTGCCATGAATATTGTTGTTTAGACCAACCGAAAAGAATCGAATATTGGAGAGATTGAACAGTGAGACAGGAATAGTACCAGAAATTGCATTTATTGCTACTGTGAAATATGAAAGGTTTTTCAATCGTCCGAGAGCTTCAGGTAAAGTCCCAGCTAATCTATTATCCGCTAAATCAAGTTCCTCCAGGGATGACAAGTTCCCCAAGGAAGGTGGGATAGTCCCTCTCAAGCTGTTGTTTCGAAATCTCAAGAATTCCAGGTTGGTCAAGAAACCAAGCAGAGCAGGAATTTCTCCCGTTAGCTGGTTACTCATCAAGTCAACAACTGTAAGCTTAGAACAAACAGATAAATTGGAAGGAACTTCGCCGCTAAGGGAGTTATTAGCCAGTGCTAGTGTTTCCATTCTCCTTAAACGGCCTACTTCTCGAGGAATATGGTTGAAGAAGTTGTTGTCATCAAGGTTCAACTCCCTGAGAAAGCTCAAATTTCCAATGTATGGTGATAAAGATCCCGAGAGTTTTCGGGATCCCAGTTCCAACTTGGTGACTCTCTGATGCCTCCGACTGCATGTAACGCCGTGCCACTGACAGAAGTGACTGGAACTATTCCAGGAAGCCATGATTCCGAGCTGATCACTGGTTATCATGGCTTTGAAGTGGAGCAAAGCTTGTTGATCAGTCTCATTTCCTCGGACTGCTGTTGCTAAACCAAGCAAGTTAAGCCTCTGCGACTGCGAGTTGAAGCAAAAAAGACTTATAACTTGACTGAAGAGAAGGAAGAAAGAGCTAGACGTTCTCTTCATCTTAATTTCTGAGTTTGCTTTGTATTCGAGAGTTATTTGTTCATCAACAAGAACACAAGTGCAGTTTATGTATCCTTCCTGTTCTGTCTCCCCCGGTCACTTGAACCAGTTTCCTGGGTCGTGTTTCATCATCCATCTTTTTTAATATTTTTCCATTTATCTTCCCTTTGGGATGGGGACAGGATATTTGTACTTTTGCAGAGGGTCACTTTCGAGACTGCGTGGAATGACTGTTAACTAGTCTGCCTAGATTCCTGGAAGCCATTTACAACCGGCAAAGCAAAAACGAACGGAACACATTGCTTCTTTTTAAGCCGTGGAAAATGAAAGGCAGAGGTATCTGATATCTGATTGAGAATCAAAGATTTTGAAACTTTGAACATTTGCAATTATGGAGCCCCCAACACCATTATATAAATATCTACGTACATATTTTTTTCGTATTATCTTTTACATGTATAAATAAGATTTTGAATTATTATTATCAAGTAACTTAGTTATGAATATGTCATTTTATTAAATTACGACTCATTAAAAACTTTTTTTTATCTAAAAAAAGCTAAAACAAGATAAAAATAATAATAAATTAAATACAATAATATAAATACATATATAAATTAAAAATACAAAATAATTAACATAATTTAAATAATATAAAAATATAAATAAAAATTATATTAAATATAATAAAAAAATAAATATAAAAAGTGATCATATCGTAAAGAAAAGAAAATGAAAATGAAAAATAATAAAAAAGAGAATATATGACAAAAATAAAACTGAAAATAAAACTATAAGGACTAAATGTGTAATTAGACCCTGAAAATTTTCGAGTTATTCGATTTTTTGAATAATTCGAACTTTAAAAAATTAAACTCAACTCAAAATCGAAATTTTTTTGATTTATTCAATTCGACTCGAATAATTCGAAATAAAAAATTAACTTTTACTAATCGAGTCGAATTTTGATCGCTGACCCGAGATAGAATGCATGATGCTAATAAAATGTTGGAAATTGGTTTTTATAAAATATGTTTTAATGGGAATTATGTTGGCTAAAATTTAAAAGTTTGCTACACATGGTTGATTCTCTTATCATTATTCTTGTGTTTATTTTCATATTAATAAAATTAACTGTTACATAATTATAGTAAAGGTCGATGAAAGAAATTAATAAAAATACATTTTATATCTAATCTTTTAAACTTTAACTCTAAATTCTAATCTTCCCCCTTAAGTGATAAAAAATGAATCTAATTTTTCGATACTTGTTATGAAGAGTTTAACTTTTAAATTTTTTCGTTATATACCAAAATTTCATAACTAAATTCGATTAAAGCCGTTTACACCGATCCTATTAGATATTTTTAATAAAGTGTATCTATTAAATTAAATATTTTATCAAAATGTAACTATCATATTAAAATTTTCACAAATCAAATATTAGATTAGACCTTTTAAAAAGTACCCAACTTGTTTTTCCCTAGGATTTTTCGGGCCGTTGATCATCTTCAATCAACTTTTCAATTCTTCTCTTTGATCTATCTATTGGTGTTTTTAATGTTTACATTCTTTGACTCTATGGATCTTAAACCTCATATGCTTGTTTGTGAAATTCGAAACACCTTAGCTTGCGGAAGAGAGGTGGAGTGCTATTGAAGGGAAGAATATTTGTTGTCCTTCAAAGGAGATACAAACATCTTTACTGATGTTTTTGGCTTATGGTCAAGCTGCCAGACAGACACCAAGTAGCTAAGCTGCCATGTCAGGTTTTTGGGCATAGATTGAAACAACTATACTTGTATTATTACCAGAAGTTAGTATGCAGAAATACTGCATAGAAAAGAAGACAGTTTGTCAGAAATGTATACTTGGATTAATGAAACTTTTACTGTCTATGCGAAGAACTCTGATTCCAAGAATTTTTACTAAATTTTCATCCCTTCTTGTAAAGATATCTCCATGTATTCATTTCGACTTAACTTTCTACTACGAGTTCCTATCCCCACCTCGGAATTTTGGTTCCAGGATGTTTGGGGATCGTAATCCTGGTTTAGACCCTTTTAGGGGACGGAAATCATCTGCGAGGATGATTCAGCAGGACCCAAGGTTTGATCAAGCACGCCCCAGTCGGAGATTGAATTCAGATGTTTGCTTCAATGATGATGGGAATTGGGAATTGGGAATCAAGGCAGCAGATATGCAAGGAAGGTGGGAACTTATAGAACGTCCTTAAACAACAACAACAAATAACACTCCATTGAAAGACCTCCACAAATATCTTTACTTGAGCCGTTAAACCAACTTATTCATAAATATAAATAATCTAAGCACACCTTGATTTATGTCTATTCATTTATTAAAAAAATACAATCGTTGATTGATCTTAACAAATAAATATAAACGAACATTATATGAACTATTAGTTAAACATTATGTTCTTCGCGGCTTATAAAAATGTACAAGTTAGGTGGTGGGCCTGAACCGATTTCCTCTTCTGGGCGTTTCCAAATAAAAAACCGGGTCGAGAGACCCGTAGGAGAGGATCGGATCGGATCCTTTAACTTTGCTTCTTTTTCTCCTTGCACTCCCTTCTCTATCTCAATTCGTACACCAAGACAAAACCACCCATCGCTGCCACATGCCTCCGATTGGCCTTATGCTGACACCGAATTGAACCTCCGTCTCTCATATTACTTTCTTTCGCTCTAGATTTCCTACAAACATTCCTGAAAGTGCCGAAACTGGAATCTTACTTTCCAACTGTCCTTATTCCGATCTCGGAATCTCCCCTTTGGATCGCCCGAGACTGACGTAATTCTTCTCTTCATCAATCTATACTCGATGACCATTCAGATCGGTCAATAGATACTCCGAACCATTGCAAATCCTCTTGCCTGATTTCAGGTTATCTTCTTCCCTATTTTTGATTTCGTTTGATTTTGATTTCTTTGGTTTCTGACAGGTTCCTCTGCTTTTTCAAATGTTGACGGTGAATTAAAACTGAACTAAAAGTAAATAGAATGATAAATCGAAATAATAATCAAGTGAAATCTTCGGAAAAGAGCAGAATATTGACAAATTTTATCCTGAGGAAAGGTTTCCTGAACGTCAAAACTTATCACCCTGATCTGCCTCAAAGTAAATGACGTTTGGAGGCATATGCTGATGGTCTTATTGTCTGCTGCGGGGCTCAGTATGCAGTGAATAATATGTCTTTTATTAAGTGGATCGGATCCTTAAGCAGAACAAGTTCGAGCTTTTTGTGTTCATTTTTTATATGGCTGATCTTGTCTTATTTTGTTATGCAGGAAGGATAGACACTTAACCTGTTGAACACTTCAGTTTTAGAAATATCTGACAAGATTGGAGGAACCAAATTAACTGTAAGTTTCTTGGATTTAAAACTACAAAAATAGTCTTCATCAGTTGAACTTTTTTCACATACCACATAAGATGCATATTTTATTGGAGCTTTGCTTTAATTGTTTTCAGAGCCGTATTTGTACTTGTACCCGGAGTTCCTCTTCTACTCTGGTGTCAAGTAGTAAGCGAAAAGCCACGGCATCCTGCAAGATTTGTTGTGGTAGACCGTTAGTTGATGGGGTAGGGTCTGTATCTTCAAGCATGATGAGCACAGTAGGCCTGGAGCTCACAAGTTTTATGGATCCTGATCTGACTTGGAAGACAGTTTCAAAGAGGAATAGGAGCCTGATGAGACGTACCAGGAGACCACTTGATAAAAGCTTGATGCTGGGGATGGCACCACCAGCTGATAAAAATGCCTGGACAGCGGAGGATGTTACTGTGTCAGAGTCAGAGAAGGTTAAATTACATTCCTTTTTACTTGTAAACTACAGTCAGGAGTTCTCTCACTTGTTTCAAGTTCCAACTAATTCTCTTTTTTATTATTATCAGGTTGGTGTGGATGTTCTAAGAAGGTGCTTTAGTGAAGTAGAGAGTGTTCCAATTAAGAAAAGGAGATTTATGTTCCGATCCCCATTACCTCAACCCCCATTGACTCCTTACCTGCACCTTGAAGCCTCTGAGCATGTAGATTTTAAACCTGCTTCAAATCAGAATTTTGGTTCAAGCACCACACAGAGGCAACAGCTCATGAATTCTGATTATTCTACCATGTCGTATGATGCTAGTATCGATGATGAGAAGATTCCAGAGATAATAAATGGCCTTGAGGATTTCTCAGGGATTGAAATACTTGCAGCTGCGGCTTGCAGTGATAGCATCTGCAACGGTGTTACTGAATGTGAAGGAAATCCATTAGTAGAAGAATCAACACAGGAGAGAATACAGTCTTCAGCTTCTTCTACTCATTTGGAAGAAACTACTGCATCATTGAAGGCAGCATGTTGCATTCCAAAAGATTCGGTAAATAAAAGTGACAAAGATAAAAAATCAGAAAGCACTCTTCCCTTGGCAGATGACAAGTTATTCTGGGATTTAAATGTTTCAATGGATGTTCTGCTTTGTGATGGAGGGACTGTTGATACTCGAAAGGGTACTTTTATTAATATTTCTGGGAGAAGTGAAGAGTTTCAGACTACAAAACCTCAAGATATAAAAAATTACACTTTGATCGAAGTGGATCCATCTGATGTCAACGGTGATAATAAGATGACTTCAGACTTGAGAACCTTACTTGTTGGGACTGATGGCTCGAGTTCAGGGAAACAGGAATCTGAAGGATGCTCTAGTTATGATTCGCACTTGCAGACTAAGGAACATCAAGATATAAGAGATGCTACTACAAACAAAGTAGTTTCATCGGATGCTGATGAAGATACTAGGATGTCTTCAGCTGAGAGAACCATGCCTGTCGTGACTGATGACTCGAGTATAGAGAAACAGGAATCTGAGGGATGCTTTGGTTATGATTCACACTTGCAGACTAATGAACCTCAAGATACAAAATATGATACTACGGAAGAAATGGTTTCATCTGATGCTGATGGGAGCAATAGGATGAATTCAGCTGAGAGAACAATGCCTGTTGGGACTGATGACTTGAGCATAGAGAAGCAGGAATTTGAAGGATGCTCTGGTAATGATTCACACTTTCAGACTAATGAACCTCAAGATACAAAACATGATACCAAGAAGGTAGTGGTTTCATCTGATGTCGATGGGAGTAATAGGTTGGCTTCTGACTTGAGAACCATGCTTGTTGGGATTGATGATCTAAGTACAGAGAAACTGGAATCTGAAGGATGCTTTGATTATGATTCACAATTGCAGGCTAATGAACCTCAAGATACGAAACATGATACTACGAAAGAAGTGGTTTCATTTGATGTTAATGGGGGCAATAGGCTGACTTCAGACTTGAGAACCATGCTTGTTGGGATTGATCATCTGAGTACACGGAAACAGGAATTTGAAGGATGCTCTGGTCATGATTCACACTTGCAGCCTAAGGAACCTCAAGATATAAAAAATGATACTACAAAGGAAGTGGATTCATATGATGTTGATGGGGGTAATAGGTTGACGTCAGACTCAAGAATCATGCCTGTTGAGACTGATGATTTGAGTACAGAGAAACAGGGATCTGAAGGATGCTATGGTTACGATTCACACTTGCAGACTAAGGAACCTCAGGTTATTGAAAATGACACTACAATCGCAGTTGTTTCATCTGATGTTGAGGGGGGCAATAGGCCGACTTCAGGCTTGAGAACCATTCCTGTTGGGACTGATGGCTTGAGTACAGAGAAACCGGAATCTGAAGGATGCTCTGGTTATGATTCACAATTTGAGGATGGGGAGTTGAGGGAATCAGATGTTCAATTTTGGGAGGAAGCTGAACAGGTGGATTATGACACTGAATTTGAGGAAGAAAGATCATTTGGCTTGGAAGCTGAGAGTGGTGAGCAGGAGCTAAAGGTAGAAAGAGGACCAAGTCTGGAACTAACTGCGAATTTTAAATGTTGCGGAACAGGAGAGGCTTTGAGGAAAAATTCAATGAGCTTAAAGATTAGAACCGTGAAAGTATCTGATGGTGAAACTATGAAAATTGATTGCTTGGATGGATCTAATTACAATCTTAGAGTTGATTTATCCAGGGTATCAAGAAGGGATTTGCTTTCATGTGTTGAAGGATCATTTTCTGATGTTGTTCAGAAAAGCAGGTGAAATTTCTGGACACGGTTGTCTCTTCTCTTTGATGTACTTCAACTTTAATTGATTCTGTTTATTTGAATGTTTCAGATTCGACAGTTTTAATGGTTCCTATCCTCGAGCTCGAAGAGGTTCTGGTTCTGACAAATTTACGGGGAGTGATAGATCTTATTCACATGTACGGGGCAGAAGCCCTGGAGGTGCTCATGTTTTGAATTCTTCAGCTAATTATTGGGATTCTAAACGGCACCATCCTCCTTTATATGATTGCCATGACATTTTTAGGCACCCCAGACCAGAAATTGTTTTTGGGAACCGAGAATATCCAACAGGCCACCGTACTACCAGGCAATTTATGGGCTCTTATAGGTCACCTGTTAGAAGGCGATCGCCGATTGAAAGAGTTGATTCTTACAATATGCATCTGAGGATTTCAACCATAAGAGATACTAGTCCTGATCAAAATAGGTTTAGAAGATATCCGCAAGGTGTTAGTAGAGGCATCAGAGATGAGTATCTCAGGCATATTCCTGATGACAGCACACAGTACATGAGTCGCATGTTGTATCCCTTAGACAAGAGAGAAAGAAGCATTTCCCCCCATAGCGGAAGATCTCATCATGCCGTACCTTACAAGAGAGCTCGATCAAGATCAAGGAGCTGCTCTCCCATTGATTGGTTGTTGCAGAGGGATCGAAATGAAGATTCAAGATGTCGCAACAGATCATCAGATTTTAGGTCTGATGCTAAAATGGATAGAGTGAGGCTGCCTTCTACAAAGCGATTTGGTGCAGGTTATGGGGAGTTTGTTTCCCCACCTCGAAGACGTGTTTCACCACAGCGAAATTCCAAGATGTTCGAGGATCGTAATCCTGGTTCAGACCATTTTGGGGGACGGAAATTGCATGCGAGGATGAATGACCAGAGGTTTGATCATGCTCGCCCCATTCTGAGATTGAATTCAAATGATTACTTCAACCCCGTGATTCGACCTAGAAGATTTCCTGATAGTTCTGCTGGCGATAAAGGGTGTAAATATGAAGTCAGTGATGCCGGGAAACATGGCAGATATGCAACAATTCATTGTGAGAGGTTTTATGATGCAGATGGTGGATCTCGTCGGTTTCGGTATAACAAAACAGATTCATACATGGCTAAGAACTCATTAACCGTGACTACTGCAACCAATGTCTCATCTCAACTCCCTGATGATGTTGATGCACCTAGGACAGGCAGTGAAGACTGGTGAATTAAGATTATGCAACTGTGAGAGGTTTTGACTGGACAGTTTAAGGGAGATGAAACCTAGACGAGGTAACATCACTATCTCTCTACCGCCGGTATTTGGTTGGCCAGCGGTAGATTTTTGTTTTGTTTTTTTCGCAAAGAATTTATTCTCTCCATAGCTAAAGTTGAAAGATTCTTTTTAAAAGGACAATTGTGCTTCTTTTTCTAAATTTGATATTTCACGAAGGGAATTCATGTTTAGAACTATGTTTTCAAAATGTATTGAAAATTACTGAAGCCATGTCTATGGGAGTGTTTTGAAATGATCAATGATTTACACAGCAACAGCAGTTCTGTTTTGTTTCACATATTTACGACATCATGGTGCAGCTAAGACATGATGACTGACCCAATCAGTTACCGTAAAGGTCTAATTCAACTGTTTTATTCATAACATTAGAACTTGAACCTCTGATCTTAATGTATTTCGTGCTTTATCTTGATTAACAATTGTAAAATTTTAATATATGAAATTGTTCGTAGGGAGTTTGAATCAAGATGTCTACCATCTACCATGGTTTTCAAAACTAATTCATAACAACTTACCGTGAAGAAATTGGAGGTGGTGTCCATCGTCCACCTTGATTAATAATTAAAATTAAATAAATAATAAATATTATCATAAAATCCTATTAAAGATTTTTCTTATTTTGTTTTCTACCAAGTTTTTGGTGGGTCAAGAGAACAGAACCCATGCATCATAGAAAAAGAGCGTTTTTTTGTGTGGAAAAATGTATATAGACTTCCCACTCCCTTTTTCTGTTTGTAGAATGCTTTGGATCCTTACTTTTCTGGCCATGGGATATGAATCGTATGAAGGATAAAAAGTGAAGTCTTTGGAATTAAAATTTAATATTGAGAGAAAAAGAATTTATTAAATTTTTATATTTGGAAATTCAAAATATTTTTTTAGTTATTATTTAAATTGGAATTTAAAAGTGGAGACAATTTTCTCAACCGAGAGGGTTCGATCTTCACCACCCATGTTATCGGCGAACAGTTACCCCGGTTCGATATCGAATTGACTCGCGAAACACTCGTTGCTGTTAATGAAAGGAAGCCTCCATAAAAAAATGCAGTCACTTATATTCCTATGGAAACACTCGTTGCTGTTAATGAAAGGAAGCCTCCAAATTCAAAGTTTTAACAATGCCCTTATGGTAACATCCATCCAGTTCCATTAAAATGAAAGAGATGGTCAATTTTTCATTGGATTCGGGATATTTTTAAAACTTAATCCTCTCTTTATACAAGTTAAAGCTCTAGAAGAACATGCATCAGCTGGTCTTGTAATAAAAATAAAAGTAGTACAAAAATAAGTGACAACTGTGTCAAGCCGATTCTAATGTTTAATCATCCCAACTTCCTTACCGATAGCTTCACCATTGCCCTCTACGAAAGTGATCAGAACCAATGTGCTTTATAATATAAGTTGTGAAACATGGAATGTGGTATGCACTTTTGATTCCGAAGAAAGTTGCAACTTATAAACCACCTTGCCCACCATAGTTATGAGCAGAGAGAGATAGGCGGATATCGGAGGAGACCATCACCTTATACACTGTAATTGGAGAAATAAAGGTAAAGAATTTTGGGGAACTACCTCCATTGTGACCGGTTGACTGTGCCATGGAGTATATAGCTGGAATTGGAATATTATGTTAGAATTTAATAAACATTTTTGGAGTACCTTTTATTAGAAGTTAAATCGCTTAATAGTGTTTTATTTTGAACTATATCTACTCTCACTAAGTGGATTACTTGAGGGTAAAGTTATGAATATGACTTCTTAAATAGGACATTTTCTTCTAGGTCAAATTTAGGTGGTTACAGCTTCATCCACTTCTTTATCGGACAAGGTCTTCTGTCGGTTTAACATGATTTGTGTTCTACTTCAGGCATCTAACACTGGTTCACCAGGATTGAACTGCTAACCTTACTAAAACGAGGTTGGAAGTGTTATGTTAGAGAGAAAAGTTGGAATGAAACCCTTATTCATTTCATTAGAAATGTATGCTAAACTGTTAACCTTAATTTAAGAATGAAAAAAATTAGATTAGAATGTAAATTGATTTAACCATGCATTTGCATAAAATACCATTGCACCTAGTGCTGATAAGATGCAATATATGTTTTGTGATTATGGTTGTTGTGTCATTTGTGTGATAAGACCCACAGTGACAGAGCTTGCGAATCTGGTCTAAACTGTCTCTTTATGCTCAGTGCTAATGTTATTGGCACTTGAGACAATCATTTTATAACAAGAAGAAATAGATGCTTTAGTGACATGTATGTGCCATGCTGTTCCCATCTCGTTTCTAAGCAAACAGAGGCTGAGGTTGGTGACTAAATTAAAGCCTTTGATCAACAGAAACGAGACAGGATTCATTTTATCACCCCTTCTGGTACAGTCTGCGTTTCAAAATTTCCCATGGCATACATAAGTTCACCAGATTATAACATGACATCATTCGTTTCTGTTAAATAAGTTTGGTTTCATAGTCAGTCTAAATGATTTGTCATGAGTATGCTAATGGTTGCTTTGTTGTGTGCGCACAGGGACCATCTTTTTTTTTAATTTCGATTAACATTTCTACTGTTTCCATTTAATAACACCAAGATTGCTAATGGTTTTCATGCCTATTCTTATCTGCAGATTTCTCAACAATGTTGAGGATGCCATAAACTTGTTTGAGCTACTGTTGTGACCAAACTAACTGGTTCTGTTCCCGTGTTTCATCTGCTAAGTCTTGACCAGGATATAAGACAACACATTCCTAGTAATTTACGGCATTGATGACGAATGTTCTAGCATCATCTATGTAATGACACAAGCATTAATGCCAGTTCAGAGCCTATTGTCAACTAAAGGCTTCCAGCTCTGGTTTAATATTAGAATTTCACAATTAAAAACAAGTCCTGAAATGGTGTAAAACGTGTTTGCATAGTTGTCTTGCATTATTAGCATGTATTATATCTGCAATTCCATATGGTCTTGAAAGGGATGATAAATATTCAATTAGTTTGTTTGCTGGTGTTTTTAATGTCTTGAAATAAATTAGTATGAAGTTCTTTTCAGTGTTTCTGTATTGGACTTTTCTTCCAAAATATATATAATATCTGTCAACCTCTTCTGCATTATGTATCAGATTAGATTCTCTAAATACAAAGTCAAAGTCACAATTCTTAATAAAAGGCATTAAAGAATCAGTTTTAGTACATGTACCAAAACCTTAAAAAACAAGATATTAGTTTGTTTGTTTTCTGGAAGATCTTCGCATTCATATTGGTTGGTAATTAATTGATATATGGTTGCATGTGATTGAACTTTATAATAAAACTGATGTTGAAGATGACAATAGTTCTCTCTTTTCTCTATCGGTTTCAGTCAAGTCTGGCAACTCTGTTGTATTTTAACATGGCGGTTGTGATAGAACAGGATGATACCAGATTTCAGAAACTATTTATATGGCACTCTCGTTCTCGGTGATGAGCCAAGCGCTCTCAAATTCGAATCAATCTCATCGGTTAAGACATTGTTTCAGGTTCATGGAGCTATCAAAAAAGCATTTTGAATCTATAATTCTCCTCTTCTGCTTGAACTTGCAGGGGATTAACTTGCTTGGTTTAGCACGAACAAGCCTGCAGTTGGAGGAAATGACACTGATCAACAAGCTTTACTCCAGTTCAAAGCCATGATAACTGGTGATCCGCTCCGGGTTATGGAGTATTGGAATATTTCCGTTCACTTCTGTCGGTGGCATGGCGTTACATGTAGCCCAAAGCATCGGAGAGTAACTAAGTTGGAACTGCAATCCTGCAAACTCTCGGGATCTTTATCACCATATATTGGAAATTTGAGCTTCCTAGGGGAATTGAATCTAGCGGACAATGGCTTCTACAACAAGATTCCTCAAGAAATCGGTCATCTAAGACGATTGGGAAGATTAATGCTATCCAATTACTCCTTCAGCGGTGAAATTCCTTCCAATTTATCTGCCTGTTCTAAGCTTGCATCGGTTGGTTTGAGAAGCAACCAGCTAACTGGAGAAATACCTGCATTGCTGGGCCTCTTGTCAAGCCTGAAAGTAATAAATTTCGACAACAGATTGAGCGGGAGTATACCACCTTTGTTTGGGAACTTGTCATCGTTGGAGGCACTTGTTTTGAGGACGAACGCATTAACTGGAACTATACCTGAAGGTCTTGGACGACTGAAAAATCTTTCGTTTATCGCGATAGAAGAAAATGCAATATCTGGTGTTGTTCCGGCCACAGTGTTCAACCTCGCCAATCTTAGAGGCTTTGATATTGGTGGCAACAAGATGGAAGGTACTCTTCCTTCTGACATAGCGATCACTATGCCATATATTGATTTCTTGTCCATATGGAAAAACCAAATCTCTGGAAAAATCCCGATTTCGATATCCAATGCCTCAAATCTGAATGTAGTTCAATTTGGTGGCAACAAACTCACTGGAGGTGTGCCACTGTTATAAAAGTTGGATAAGCTGACTAATCTTCTCTTATATGAAAACAACTTGGGTAATGGAAGAGAAGGTGACTTGAACTTCCTCTGCACTCTAGTCAATAACTCCAAACTCCAAACTCTAGATATAAGATCTAATAATTTCGGAGGTCGTCTTCCCGAATGCATTAGCAATTTGTCTAGCACCCTTTCAAGATTATTAATAGAGAACAACCAAATATTTGGAAGATTCCCGAATGGGATCGGAAACCTCATCAACTTGGAGGTGATAGTGGCATCGCAAAATCAACTGTCCGGTCCCATTCCCTTTGATATAGGGAGGCTTCAGAAGCTGCTCGTATTAATTTTCTCTCTGGTGTTATTCCACACTCTTTTGGAAACTTAACAGGGTTAACCCAACTTGCTTTAATAGTTAACAACCTTCATGGCAGCATTCCTTCAAGTCTAGGTAACTGTCAAAATTTGCTTTTACTTGGTCTTTCTTACAACACCCTTAGTGGAACAATACCCTTTCAAGTATTTGGACTTACATCCTTGTCCATGCTACTAAACTTATCTTCGAACTACTTGACCGGTGAGCTTCCGGTTGAAGTAGGAAAACTGAAAAATCTAGGTGAATTGGATATTTCGAAAAATAAGTTATCGGGTTCGCTTCCGAACAACCTTGGTAGTTGTGTAAGTCTGGAGAAGCTATTCTTGCAAGGCAATTTGTTTGAAGGGCACATTCCTTCATCTTTGAGTTCATTGAGAGGTCTAGCAGAATTGGACATATCTGATAATAATCTTTCTGGTGTGGTACCAGAATTTCTTGTGAATTTTAGAGCATTAAAGTATTTAAATCTCTCTTTTAATGACTTTGAGGGAAAGCTACCAAGTGAAGGAGTATTCAAGAATAGAAGTGCTACATTTGTTGAGGGAAACGACAAGCTGTGTGGAGGCAGTTCTGAGCTAAACTTGTCCACATGTAACTCGAAAACATCAAGCACTTCCTCTAGAATAAGAATTGCAATTGTTGTGATAATAAGAGTGATTTTGGTTTTCACTTGCCTCCTCATCTTGTGGTTTAGAAAGAAGAACAAGCAACATCCAACAACAATTTCTGCAGAAAATTCACTTTTACTTGTATCATACCAAAGCATCTTAAGGGCCACTAACGGATTCTCCACGTATAATTTGGTCGGCTCGGGAAGTTTTGGTCATGTGTACAAAGGAGTTCTTGAGGAGAGTGGAGCAGTTGTAGCAATAAAAGTTGTTAATCTTATGAATCATGGAGCTTCTAGGAGTTTCTTGACTGACTGTGAGGTCTTGAAAAACATTCGACATCGAAATCTAGTCAAGGTGTTAACAGCCATTTCAGGTATTGATTACCAGGGCAATGATTTTAAAGCATTGGTGTATGAGTTCATGGAAAATGGAACCTTGGAGGACTGGTTGTATCCATCCGTCGACATGAACGAACCAGAGACAAAGAGAAACTTGAACTTCCTTCAAAGCAATCGATGTTGCTCATGCTCTCGAATATTGTTGTGAAACACCAATCAGTCATTGTGACCTCAAGCCAAGTAATATTTTACTTGATCAAGATATGGTTGGCCATCTAAGCGGTTTCGGCTTAGCAGAACTCCTTTCTGCCGGTGGACTTCACTATTCTAGTAACCATTCAAGATCACTTGGATTAAGAGGAACGGTTGGTTATGCTCCGCCAGGTAAGTTCTGTTCACTATATTCATTTCTTCCATTATTTAAGAGATTTTCTTTCAATTATTTTATTTTCATGTGTAATTTGTGATGGATATATACTTGTAGCATATGGCATGGGAAGAGAGTTGTCAACAAAAGGTGATGTATATAGCTACGGAATCCTCTTGCTAGAGATGATTACAGGGAAAAGGCCGACCAATGAAAGTTTCAAAGAAGGTTTAAATCTTCACAACTTTGTTAAGACAGCTATGCCTGAACAAAGGATCAAGATTATAGATCCCACTCTTGTTCAAGAAAGAGTCCAACGAGGAACAATCCCAGACATTACTTTGGTAGACGAAAAACATCTCCGGTACTTGAATTTGATACTCGAAATCGGACTTGCTTGTTCCACTGAATCACCGAGTAAACGGATGGACATGAGGGATGTTGTGACCAAGCTTTGTTCCATTAGAGACAAACTTCATCCAGCTCGATTACGTCGTGAGGTTCGAACTTGAATGTGCTTTTCACTCGACAGCAAGTAATAAACCTTCGCTTTTTGTTCAAGTAACAGTTAGACAAGAGACTTGTTTGATGTATGAAGGAATTAACGATGTTGGATTTTGAGTCTTGCTATTGAACACGTAAATGAAAAATCATGGAAACTTCATATTGTTGAAATTAAAGATATTTGCTTAATTTAAAAAAAAAAAACAATCAAACTCACTAAATTGTAACCCAATATATAGATACGGAGATCTTCAAAGTCAATAATTTTCTTAGAAAGCTTTTCTAAAAAAAACCATGCTAATTCCTAAATTAGTCTTTAAATATTGTCTTTGTAACATGCTCGACCTGAATATCACATTTGGGCCTCAAACCCAACTTATTACCATAAAACTTACAATCTAATTTAACCTAAATTATATCCATTTCACTAAATTCATTAACTTTAAATGTTTCGAAGTGGATGAACAATTAAAAACGTTACATAGGAGCTCGATTTAAAATACATGATTAAAAATATTCTACTTATGATTTAAAATCCAAAAATAAAAGTTACAATACAATATAAGATTTTATGAATACATAGACCAAATAATTCAAGTATTGAATTCGGAACAAAACGATGTTGAAGTCCTACATCGATGTTGATCCAACGATACATGTCAACATACTAATCTGCAAACAAAAACAATAATGATAAACGCTGAGTTAACGAAGCTTAATGGATACGTTTTTATTCAACCATGCTTCATACAAATCATAAATAAAATTAAGTGACCGAATTGTTAAAATTTCTCACCAACTGTCTCCTTCACTTAAGTTATAGATTTTAAATTTAACAAAAATATATATTTTTTTTGAGATATTTTTTTTTCTCTCGATAAAATAAGATGTATAAAAAATATCATTAAGATCGAATTATTGATAAATAAACACTAATTGTTATAATCAAACTTAAACTGAATTTGTATAACATCTGATCATGGTCAGATCCAAACATCTCTCGTTACTGGTAGGTGAGATAAAGATAAGAGGTAAAAAGCACCCAAATCATTGAAAACAATCATTTGAACAAACCAAGCCAAAAGATTAGGGTCCCCTTGCCAATTCATTCCAAACTTGACTAGTCAAGAAGTTTCAAAAGAGATCAATCAAAGCTATAGGAAGAGGACATTTCATTGGTGGGTTCATTTGAATAAAAATATAATTAACAGTTTAATCATACGAAAGAGACCAATCAAGATAAGATAAATTGTACTTATTTTTTTTATTGAGACAGGCCATGTGAAGAAAATTCCACATTAAATTGATTACTCTTTGCTTCCATATAACAAAATATACATAGATATACTGAGGGAATACCATAAAAAGTAAGAACCCTTCACAATCACTGATTACTTGTAGATCAAGGTAGAACAAGCAGGGAGGTAACTACAGCACACTGAACTATACGGTGGTCGGAATGTAAACAAACAAACAAAAAAAGGGGTTCGAGTTCAATTCGAAGTTCTTGAATCAATGATGTTTTGAAGGTGGACACTGGTAGCACTTGGCGAAGAGTCCGAATGTGTCGACTTGTTTGATGAAATTTGTCATGCTAGCCCAACCTCCCAATCCGAATCCAACTACAAACACCCATATCACAATGGCTGCGTTCACTGCATAGATTGCTGTCCAGCTCGGGAGGAAGAATGGAGGCTTCTCGGCTGCATTCTGTTCATACATGAATCACCAAACAGTAATGAGTAAAGTTAAACTGTGGTGAGTAGAGAAATGAAATCAACCTAGAATCGTATGTCTCGAATCGTACGACTAGATTCTCAGGATGACAGGTAGCCTGAGTTATCTATGGACCTCTTTGAAAACGAGGTTGCTTTAAGTTCAATAAATGGTAAACATGAATACAACCTTCTCCAGATCACCCCGAAAAGGCGTCCTAGAGAAAACTCAACGGCTTGTCACAAAGTGCTAAAAGACTAAGAATGATTGTTTCTCTTAAGCTATATTAGGAATTATGATTTTGTAGCAGTCCATATCATCTGATATGGTAAGTCCAAGAGGAGGTCGGATTGCAGAAACATTTTGTAGCAAACGAAGAGAATGGACCATTTACAAATCTTACCTTTCGTGCAGAGGCCGATTTATAAGTGAGCATATGAGCCATGGCAGGGATGATATAGACCGTGAAACTAACCAGGAGAGATCCTACAGCCGAGTTAATGGGACCAAAGAAAGGAAATATGATAGCCAAGAACCATATAGGTATCACCACAGGTAATCGGGACACGGCCCTCAAACAAATGCTCTTTGTATCATGCACCCCCACTACTTTCTCCCACACAAAGTACAGTGGCGTGCAGGCGAACCCGAAGGTGATAAACTGCAAAAATCGGATGCCAAAACAATTCATCTAGTCAATTCCACTAATCAAATACAAAAATGACAGCATAAAACCGGTCTATATGGTACTGGTATCAACAAACCTGGTGGATCAGCATTAAGATAACTGCTGCATCGCGCCACCCAGACCGTGGGAGGAGTGAGAAGGCATTGGAATGGTTAAGGAGTTGATCACCGAAAGCCCAGTAGACGGCAGCAGCGGATGGGAGAGTTAAAGTGAACACATAGAGAGTGGCCAATAGATATATATACTTGAACTTTTGAGGCTTCCACATAGCATGCATAATTTCACTGCAAACACCACAATTAATCATATATATATATACATTTTCTAAAAGTACTTGTATGTAATACTCATTTTTATCACATATCCGGACATGTATACGAGTAACATAATCTCCTAAATCTAAAGGGGGGGGGGGGGGGGACCCTTGACCCCATGCAATTATAATCATTAGAACTTGCAAATTAGTAATTACCAACCGAACAGAATTGATTGTTTTACAGCAGAACTAGTTAATATTCATTGCTGCAACTTTTGACCAAAACAGGAGACAAGAAAGATGCCAACCGGAAAAATTGACTCAATGGTAACTTCTACAAGTGGACAAAGGGATATTAATGAATTTGTTTCTAAAATTTTTGTCTCTTTCTCAAATCCCCAAAACTGCAAGCAAAAGCTGATAATAGTATCCTACTGTAAGAACTAAGAACCCTGTTTTCTTTGTTCACTGTTTTTTACTGCATTTTTGTTCAATAAAATAAAGCAAAAAGTAATTTAATCTTTAATAATAACACCTACACTGTGACAGCATGTCCGCCGAAAGTGTAGAGGATATTTGTGGCGCCAGTGAAGTACAAAACCAACTTGGTTGGACCTTGGTGAGTTACACCTTCCACCTATAAACAGATGTTAAAAATTCCGCAAGATTTTAAGATCAAACCCAGTTTTTTTTAGCTCTTTTTGGTTTTTACCTGGCCATGGATAAGAGCAGCAATGGTCAAATACCATGCAGTATAAGTGGTCATCCCAAGCCCCAAAAAGGACCAGATTCTGTAGTTATGGAATGAAGGGATGAAAACTGTTGTGGCACAACAAGCTCCAAAGATATAAGTCCATGTCCTCTTGTCTAGCTTGTCATTTATGTAATATATGTTGCTGTAAAATCAACTCAAAAGAAATCAGAATCAATTTGATTAAAATTTAAAACCATGAAACAAGTTCAAGGGAAAACCTTGCACAAGCTATTAGTTGAATGACGGATCCAAAGAGGAGAAAAGTGCAGTTAAAGGCCAATCCAATGGCTTTCCAGTAAGGTCCAATAGACCATCCAGCACTTCAAACCACTGCATTTTGAGGACAAAAACCAAAACTTTTTGAGAATTTAATGTGAAAATAGCGGTCTTTTTAAAGGGTATTCTGATTTTGAGCAGCTAACCTGGATAACATGATTCTTGAAGCTAACATTTTCCTTTTCCTTTCTGCTTCGGTATTCAAGGTACAAGACACTGATCAGATAAGCAGTCCAGCTTCCAAGAACACCATAAAAGATCTGTAGAATGATTCCAGAAAGCATTCCCATTTGAGAGAAAGAGTATGGTAATGTTAATAGAACTTGAGCCACCTACAAAAAAAAAGGTAAACTTTGTCAGATAAAAAGAAAAAAGGAACCAACTTTTATACTGGTTTGTCTAGTTTGGTTACCTGGTTTGAAGCACAGCTGAACCAGGCATCATAAACAGAACCACCATGCCAGAGGAAGCTCTTGACACTGAAAATGGAATGATCTTCTTTCTCTTCATCTTTTTCTTCATGTTCCATGGTGTCATTGAAGCTTGGAACAATGGCTTCCTCTGCCTGTTTCTCTCCAGACATTGCTTCACTCTGTATAAATCAAACACGAACACAAAATCAAACCAAAGAAAGGCTTGTTTTTAGAACATGAACCCTCAAATAATTTGACTCTGTTACCTTATATATAGAGAACTTAAACAGGGTATGAAACAGATGATCCTTGACAAGAAATGTGAAACCACCTCCGAAAAATCAGCTTTAGCTTTTCTTTAACTGACCTCAAAGAAAGAACCGATAAACAATTGGGTGTATTTATCTCGTTTTGCCTTTCAGAGCAAGAAACCACAGTTTTAGGATGGCTGTTACAGTTTTCTTGTCGTTTTTTTCTGGTTCAAATTCAATGGATTTATACAAACGCAGACAGAAGGAAAGAACTCATAATTCAAAAAGGCAGCTAAAAAAGGAAACGTTTTGTTAAAAGAACTCAGTCTTAAGCTAATCCACCAAGAAAAATCATTTCCTTTTCCCACTCAATGATCCACCAAACAATGAAAAGCTTCCGTTTGAAGAAGAAACGAACCACCCTTTTCTTTTTCCTCGAGAATAACGAGATCTGCCATGAAAGAAAAAAGCCACACTTGAAGGAACCCAAAAAGGAAACTATAAAATGGGTAGCCTTTGCCTGTGTTGCTTTTGCAGTGATTTCCTTGAGCAAAACTAGCAGAGAACAAAAACAAGAAATCTTTTTTGATTTTTTTAAAAGCAGTGACTGAGTTTTCTGTTAGAAATCCATATGATAATGGCAGAGAGATCTTTTGTCTTGTTGTTTTAACACTGTTTCATGACCTCTGGGTCAGTCACCAAAGCAAATAAAGCATTAATTGAGTTTTTTAAAATATATTACATGTTATTTAATTATAAATATGTGTGATTTTTAAAATTATTAATTTAGTTTTATAAAATCTAGTCTAACAAAATAATAATGATATTTATTTTAAAATTTTAAAATTTAATTTATTTTATCTCAAAGATATATATACATTATAAATAATTAAAAATATATATTATATTATAATCAATTATTTATAAAAAATAATTTAATAATCTCTCACCGAAAAAAAACCATTCGTTTGTTCATTGATAGGAAGCATTAAAAATATATATTATCGTATATAAAATATATTATGTCACTTGGTTATAAATTTAATAATAAATATATATTTTTAAATATCAAATTATCATGTAATTCATGAATTTTTATTAAATGAATCTTTATTATTGTATATTACAAATTAAATTTAAAAATATATTTTAAATTTAAACTTTTTTCGATTCAAGATCTTTTCAATTTAACCTATAGATTTGATTGTATTGATCCAACTGTTGGTATACTGACCAATATGTGTGTCTACATGATGATAGATTTTTCATCATCCTGATACTGAAGTGCAGGGCTTCTGCCTTCTGCCTTCTGGTACTGGTACTGAGCAGAGTGTAAAGCAATGGAACTTCCATAACTACAACTCATCCTTGTCCAAGCATCATTAATCTGCTATGAAAAATAGTCTTCGAAATGAAATCCTATAAACCATAAATCCTTGATGAAGACAGAGTTCCTCTGTAACTGTAAGGATCATAAATCAGGTCTCTACCAACCACTGGATGAAAAGGGAGGAGGGAGCCTGGAGGGGTAGAGTTAGTCAAAGGGAAAAGGCGTTAGTCCATGTTTAAATTCTAAGCCCTTCAACAGTTCCCTCGAGGCTCTGGAAGAGTCTCGAACTCAACATGTTTAGGAAGTGTCCTTAGCTTCATCCAACTGTTCCACTTAATATGCTCTTGCTAATTGCTATCGATCCTAGTCATTCACTCATCATCTGAACTCATCTTGAGGAAACAGAAACAAACTCAACGAATCCCTAAACATGACCTCACCAAGCAAGCTGAGGAAGGAGATGAAAGTAAGTTTTTCAACATTAATTCAGGAACCAATCAGCGGGAAAAATGATCGACCACTCATGGGTTGGGATGAAATTTATTAAATATTTAGGAACTAAGCCTCACTTGCCTAGTTTGAGAACCCGAAAGCAATTCTATCTAAAAAATTGGTTTGATTGATTTAATTTAAAAATGAAGAGGGACTAAAAACCAGTTTTGCCTAAATGTTTTTGTTAGCTTATTAAGTTGTACCCATAATTAAGTAGGAAGTCTGTCCTAGTGATGACTGATTAGTGGGAAAGATAATGATTACTGTGCCCTACACGTTGTTCGGACATAAAGGGATCCTTCAAGATGCAATGAAACCCATCCAGGGCAGAATGATTGAATTATGCCATCTTAAGATAATATAGAAAACGATTTCATTTATTCTAAAGAAATAGAGAAAATTTAAATAGCCTTATCATACCAATTGTCTAGTCATCATAAATTATAATTCAAAATAATTTTAATTATGATGATTAAAAAACGCATGCATTATTGCAATTATTTTTACATGAAATCGATTATAAAAATCTCGATGTTCAATTTGTGTATGAATGGAGTCATTGTTGAAGTCATGACCCGATTATAAAAAGTTTAGTTTGAATTGAACTTGAATGCCCGTTTTGTTGTTTATATATTAAAAATATCTTATATTCATATTTAATAATGAAACTTCAATTTAAAATATTTATTATTATTTAATTAGTCAATTTTGAGTCAAACAAAATTGATCTCAAGAGGTGACTTAATCTTATTTTTTAATTTAATTAATATATATATTTAATCATTAGACATTAATCGTTTAATCAACATACTAATATTATTGATATTTAAAATTTTAATTTTTAAAAACAATAACTATTTTTTAATCACAGTCTAGACGCTTCGCGTGGGTTTACTCTCTATTTTTGGATGATGTATATTTGGGCCATTACTACTAAACCTTCTTCTTCTTGATGTTTCTGCCTTTATTATTTGCATTCCTCTTCTAAGTTCTAATCCTGTACAGAGGAAGGATTGACTGTGCCTAAGAAAAGGACAAATTCACACCTCACTTCCTATATTTTGATACAAAAATATGAAAAATCAATCCAGGTGATATTACAAGAGTACGATGAAGATCGGTCAGGCTTAGGTGGATTAGTAGTGTTTTTATTATCAGAGTTGCGACAAAAAACTTAAACGATGTCGTTCCAATTTATGGGTTGGAAAATATTCGACCAACCAAGGGAGCACGAAACGTGGGAGGTTGATAACGAGAGGGTGTAGATTTTTAAATAAATTGTATAGATTGCCAAGATCTTTCGTATTTTTTAATTTTTTTTGATAAGACATGTAGAGTATAGATAAAATCGCTTTACTTTATTTTTTTATGGAGATTATTTGTTTCGTTAGATATTTTTATATAATTTGATTCAGCATGGATTCAAAACACAATCTGTTATTGTTATAAAGGTCGTTGTTTAACGGTAACACCGTTATCCGAAACTTATATTCGTAAAAATAATGGTGAGATTTAAATTCACACCAATAATAATAAATGATGGCCGTTATTTAATGAATAACGATCGATAACAGTTATAATGATCTGTTATTATCGTTATTGTACTGTTATTTCAAAAAATTCTCATAATAACTTGGACAAGTTTTTAAAAAAATTCACGACCGCAACTCCCGCAATAACCACGATAACAAACGTTATATCTGCAACCGTGATAAACGCGACACGACCAAAAATATTTTTTTTATTAAGAATAAAGATGCTACCTCACGCCTCGTTTAAAAACCTCTCTAACTTAAATGGACGAAAAAGAGTACGTTTGGTAGCGAGATATACATAAGACTAAAGCAATTCGATATGAGAGGAACAACAAAAACGATGATAAGGAAGGTCGATCCTATCACGCCAAAGCAATGATTGTATCTGGTCAGGAGCATCATCCAAGATTATAAGATTAAAATGTCTATTGTTCGGTAATTTAATCATACAGTCTACGACTATATTCACTTCCCACGGAATCCACCAAAAATCTAACGATCAAAAACGTTTTTTAAATCCCTGCCCCAGGGTATCTCTTCTAACGGTTGAGTTGGTTGGGAATTCTTTTTCCACCCTTGCATAAGGCTAGAGTTGCTTAGGCAAAAATTCCAAAGCATCCCATTGAATGGTCAGTCTTTTCAAGGGTTACCTTGTAGTCTTCAACACACTCTCTTACCAAATCTATCATGGAACACAAAAGATTTGATCTTTATTCCCCCATTCACTGTGTCTGCCATTACTGGACTTTTCTTGTTTACAATGAAGTTTTGAGATGAAAGGTAAAGAGAAAAAAAAATATAACCTTTAATCAATTGCCAACTAGAAATTGCATCCACTTTTAGATGTTGGTATAAATACAAATCACAACATTCAAATACAAAGTAATTTTTAGTCTTTCAATTTAGTTCATGATATTTCTGTCCAAACTAGCCATTGGACTTGATTTTTTTAATCCTTTTAAAGATGTTACATTTTAAGATTGTGTAGCAATCTTAAATTGTCGTGTCGTCAAAAGGACTATAAGGTAAAAATTATCACAACCAATGGTAATGTGGTAAAAAAATTTAAGGACTAAGTTGAAAAAAATCTCAAGTTTATGGACTAAAAATTGCTTTATCTCAAAACTTAAAACCAATTAGCAGGCATTTCTTCCTGCCAAATTTTCTTTTTCTACCATGTCATTCATTCAAAACTTAAAGAACCCCTTACCTAGTTTTAGCTTCACTTTAAGTGGAAAATAAAAAGTATGCATTGGTTGATATTTCATCGCCTTTTGATATTTATAGCTTTCTTACCCTGTTCTTTCCTTTAATAATGGAAAATGAAGCACAAAAAGTCTGATTTATGGAGTATCTTTTCTCTTTTACAATTCATAGTATATATAAAGCCATAGGCAATAGCATGTAATGACCTACATTGCTAAAGGAGCTGCCTATAGAGAATGACTTCTCAATTGTAAACTCTTAATCTTAGTAAATAAATGATCATTGTCTAAGTTTATAGTTTTAAGAGTCAAAATGAAAAAATCTCCCTATATGAGAGAAAATACAAAGGCAGTCAAAAGCCATATAATATCCATATACTTAAGCAATCAAAATTGGTTTCTGCCAACAGCAGATTTAAGAATTCTGGGTTTGAAAAAACTTTTAAGATTCTTTGCAGTAATCAACTTAGTGGGATTCTCGCTCTGTTTTGTTTACTTAATCTGCAAACAAAGTTTAGTTGGCTTTTAATCAATGTAGTTGGAACTAAAACCGAAACTGACATGGGATGATCAATAAAGTTCCAGGGAGCCTTTCCGGAAGCGTTTCATTCAGTCCTTAGCAATTCCCTCATCGGACTATGTTCTGTGTTCATAGCTCTCTTTACTTGAAGTCCCATTTTTCTTCTTTTGACAGAGAGAAAAGGCTCTTCCTATGCAGCCATAAAGACAAGAATATATCGATACGGACTCTTGCAAGACGAGAGAAGAAAAATAATCATTTTGAATTATAATAATCATATTATCTGATATCAAATTCACCAGCAGCTATCACCATAACCTCTTGATGCACAAATCGGGTTCTCAACATGGTTACAAGCATTAAGGTATGGTGGAGTTCTGCTACTTTCAATACAGCTAGAAGCCTGCACCTTTTTTCAAGCTAGGACCATATAAAAATCATGGCAAAGCAAATTGAATATACATAATGAATATGAAGGAAGAAGCCATACACTGATCTCAATGCTGTGCTGTGATAAGAAGTAAATATATCGGAATCTTGAGTCATCACTTCAAGCCACAAAGATGATGAAGATCACCAGGAAAAAGATGATTGCAGCAAATATCTTGATTAAAAGCCACCTATTTGATGATATTTGGTTGAGATGCCTCAATAGAGAATTACGAGCACCTTTGACATTAGCTAATGATTGATCCATGTCCTCATCGATCCTGCTCACAAGTTACATCAATTAGGCAGATTCTTGAGAGACTAGCGATGCATAAATTTATAAAGAAAATGCTTCAAACTGATGATATGCCGAGAGAAATGATGTAGTAAGTTTGCCACATCTATACCGGGAAAGGAATTACACAAACAAATATGAGCAAAAAGCCAAAACAGCAGACCTGATAGCTAGTTCTCCTTGTTGTGCAACCATTGTGGCCAGATGTGTAAAGATCCCACTGAGTTCGGAAATTGTAGATTCCACATTTTGAAGAGCAACTGCTCTACCTTGAGAGTAATCCTCTTGCCTGGGAACAACCTGCTGCAACATGGACATTTCCATGTGGTGTGAAGGTGTGCCATCCATGCCCGGCCTCCGCCTAGAGGTATCATAAAGGAAAATATAACAAATAGGGAAACATAAATGAAACTCATGGATATATTTTTATAAGGGAATGAGTTTGATACATTTCTACATACACATAAATAATGAAAATTTTCAACCTGAATGCATGGTAAAGGATAAATACCCATGCATCTAAATTTTATAAGATAACATAAAGATTTCGGTGGATCTAGTTCGGTACTAAGATCAATGAGTAAAACATTTGAACAATGGGAAGAATATAAACCTCAGACATCAATGAACCATAACAAATACACACACCTTAGTTGGCTTCCAGCTTGCATTCCATTCGGTGGAAGTCTGGTTAAAAGGAAAATGCATACATTAGTCAAGCAGCAAGCGTAGAAGCTATAGTTTTGCATTGACAAAAACCGGCACATCTGATAAATTAACAGTCCAATGGTACGTGTAAGTAATTATCCATGGCAGAATGTTTTTGAGTTGAACTAACATCTAAGGTGGTCAGTGCAGCATCTATGCTAGATGTTAACCAACAGACAGTCGATTTAATAGATTAAATTGCAGTGCACTAATAGTCTAGCACCGCAAACGAAATGATTCTTATAGATTCCCTAAAAATAGCCAGAAAGCGGTTTGGCCTCACACACATGAGGGCAGCACAAGAAATGAGAGTACACACCCTGAAGGCAGCAAACTCTCTGAGGCATTTGAAGAACTTGACCAAGGAGGTGGCTCAGTCACAGATTTTGTTGGGCGCTGGAATGGGTTCTCTCTTGTTGTACTTTTAGAAAATATCTGTTTCCTATTCTCATGAGCTTTAATATTCTGCACAAGGACAAGATAGGAGACCAAAAGAACAACATAAAATGTGATAGCCACAAATAACAGTTGCTGCTTTTCACTCCCAATACCTATTAAACAAACTACAATTCTAGTATAGCCAAACAAACGAACCTCAGTTCTTGCAGTTAAGACGTCTTGGAAATGCTTTGTAGCACCCATTAACTTGTTCTTCAAGTCATCACAAACAGTTGTCGAACGAACAACCCGATCCTCAGAGTAATTACCATCAGCAATCTCCATGTTTTGAAGTGTCTGTAAATCCGAAAGTTCCATGTTCAAGGTGGTAATATCTGTCTTTATCAGAGCAGTTAATTCCTGTATTTCAACAATCGGATCATTGAACATCGATGACCTTTTCGCCACTGAAACAATCACATTTGAAACAAAATAACGATATCTCAAAAATCCCATTGCTAATAATATTAATAAAGTCCCCAAATGTAAAATCAAGATAAATATTTCATCTTTCTATTCAATCTTTAAAATTTAAACTGCTAAACACTTAACCTGTTATTCTCAAGGGTCAAATCCCAATCGGAAACAAATCATTAAGCAAAGTTTTAAGGTAAAAGAACAATTGAAAGAAAGTGCTTACATTTGGCGAGTCGAACAATTTTTTGAGAGGTTTCATGAATACCCAACCCGATTAGAGAAGCCTTTCTATTGAACTCAGATCTGGAAGATGGAAATGGAGTAGGAGGTGATTGAGTAAAGTCGACGTTTTGGAGATGATTCTTATCGACGACTGAGATTCCTCCTCCGAGCTTTTGAAGCGTTTGGGATAGTGATCGGAACTCAGAGGTTCGATCTCGGTACGGGGAGGTCATGGAGGAAAACGTTGTCGTTTAAGCTGGCCTCGAAGGGAAATCTTGATTGTCGGCTGCCGGAGAAGGAATTAGATAAAAGAAGAAAAAAAACACAGATTTGAAGTTGAGAGAAAAAAAGAAATTTAAAAACATAATTGAAATAGTGACTCAAACCAAAAGCTCAGAAACGGCGAGGGTTGCGAAGAAAAACAAGTGAAGGCTGAAGGATTTAAATGGGTAATAAACCCATTTTTAAAATGATATACTATTACATATCGATAGATAAAATAACTTCATTTTATTTTATTTCATGAAAAAAACCTTAGTGGTACGACACTCGAATCTGACAGGTTTTGATCGTATCAGATTAGATTGAATATTTTAATAAAAAGTTTAGAATTTGGTCAGGTTTAAAGATCAATTTTGGGTTGGGTCGGGCGGAATCAAGTTTCGGTTTAGGATAAAAAAAAAATTTCATCTGATATTAATAGTGTAATTTTTTCATATAATCTTATAAATATTTATAATAATAATTCCTCTTTATATCTTATACGATTTGATCACTAAAATTAATTTTTTATAATTAGATCATTAAAATTTTATTTTTTATAACTAAATCTCTAATTTTTTATAATTAATCTCACGATTTGAAATATTAAAGTTCGAATGAGATGCGTGTGTATCGAAAATTTAACCCAACTCAACTCCATCCATTTCCATCTCTGCTCAAAACCCAGAAATTAGTGGTTCTATTGCTCTCTCGATGCTCCTAAACCGAATTCATAAACTTTCTCATTTTTTCCAAACACAAATACGACCTCAGATTGTTTAAAGAAAGTCTGATCTGTACAACCTCGTAGCAACTTATTTTATAAAAAAATTCCCTTTCTATAAAAACTAGGAACATTGAAAGAGAAAACGAAAAAAAGATGACGATGAGTTGTTTATGATTTTGGGTATTGGGTAGACGGGTTAAGTACGTAGAGTAAGACCTAAATGTTTGTTTTATTAATCGATTAATTTTAATTATAAACATAAATAACAACCGATTACATACGTCTTTTTAATTGTTAAAATCTTCGTGAATTAGTCGATGTCCTTGAGCAAAGACCGTATTTTCTCATTTCATGAGTTTAACTCTCCCGATATTAGATAAATAGGATTTTTTCATATACTATCATCTCGAGCTCATATACAAAAAAAAAAATAAACGCTAAGAGAGGATAAAATATAAAAATAAAATTTGCATTAATAAATATTAAATAAGTACAACTTTCTTCCCCAACTACTCCACAAACAACCTATGTCTCGATGGGGGTTTAAAACATGATAACTTTATCGGCGACTTTAGGTTTTACTATGAGAACCTGACTTGTCCTCTCCTAACCCTAATAGATGGGTTATATAGGTCAAGACTATATTAAAGTCTTTCATAAAAAGAAATAATACTAAAAGGAAAAGAATACATATCCTTATTAAACTATAACACTTTATTTTTCTAAAATAACTCATTTATTTTCGTGTTCTTTAACCTGGCTTGACTCTATTTTTTCACTTCTATTTCTTCCCCCAAAGTCCATAACATTGAGTTACAAATGAGATTAAATAAATCGTGAGCTATTCGAGCTTAATTCGATTAAACTTAACTCGAGTTATTCCCGAATCGAACCGAACTACTTGGTACCCGACTCGAGTTGGAGCTCGGCTCGAGTACTTGTCGAGCCGAGCTACTTGGTACCTGATTCAAAAACTCACTAACTACTTGAAAATGTAATATATTATTTTTTATTTTTATAATTTAAAATCTAAATTTCTGAACTTAAAACCCTAAAATCTAAACCCTAAACATAAGTCTCAAACTCTAAGTTAACATACTAAACCTAAAATTAACAAGTTTGAATTTACACCACTTGTGTATCAATTTTTTTCATTAGGCTTTAAGTGAAACTTGACAAATAAGAATTACTCGAGTCTAATATAGTCAAAAATCAGTCAACACGTGACTCGATTTAGGCTCGAATGAATCTTGAACTCGATTTGAGTTCTTAACGAACTGAGTCGAGCTCAGATTCTTTAAGCTTGCTTAAAATTACTCAAATTCAAATTCAACTTAAAATTTTAACTAACTAAATTGAGTTTAACATTATTCAAATTCGACTCAACTAGTTTACACCCATCCATACCCCTTTATCCACACAAACAAGTCTGGACACATCAACAAATTGTGTTTCACTCCCAAGATTTCCGAATCATCCTCTTCATCTTCTATAAAGAAGTTTGTCGATCAGTTTGTACACACAGCCCACAAGGCTTATTGGCCTAAAATCCTCCACAGATAGAGGGTTCGGCACTTTGGGAGTTAAGACTCTGAAAGACCAATTTTATGTCATAAAAGTCCACAAAAAATATCAAAACTTCCGTTTTTATATGAGCCCAGTAGCTTTTAAGAAAACCCACATTAAACTCGTCTTGCCCAAGAGGTTTAGAGTTCATTGCACCCGAAATTTATCCGAAATCGATATAATTCGATATGATATTTATAATAATTTGATTCAAAATTTATCTAAACCTGACTTAAACTCGAATCATTTTGACTAAATTTGATGTTTACAACCTAAACTAAACTCCGTATAAATATGACTTCATTCGAATCCATCATTACCTTAACGTGATCCAAGTTGAATCTTCTCTGACCCGGCATCCTGAGTTCACCGATAAGTGTTCTCCTTTTGAACCCTTTTTCCAAGAAGAAAAACAAAGTTTAGTATCGATCGAGACTTTATTTTAACAAAAATAATTTAATCTCGACATAGACCAGATCTAACAATTTAAATGATTTGACTTTATAAACTAATCATTTAGCTCATCCTTGCACTACTGTTAGTTTTTAATGAGAGGAAGTTGATTCATTAAGTATTCAAAATTTAACATTTATGATTAAATTTTGTATAGCAGATGGCAGATAGGGATAAGTTCAGTTCTTGGAGATGCGTCATTCCTTGTGCTGAAATCATCTGTTAATATGCTTGCACCAGCACAGGAATCAGTTGCCAGTTGGTGGTCAGAAATTGAGTGGAGCTAAGCTTAACTTGACTATATCAGCCTCAGGGACCCAGGTCATGAATCAATCATCACATCTCAGCTTTATTTTATGCACCACAAACTATACTTTTCTGTACCCAATTGGATGTCCAGGGCACAAAAAGAAAGGCAACGTCTTGTCCGAAGATTAGAGCCATTGCCTTCACATCAACAGTCACCCCCTTCAGTCTCTGGGGCCTTATCGACACTTGCTTCATACATTTGAGACATTTTACAATAAGATGGAGCTGGGAAGAAAGTATAGATTCTACAAACCTCACGTGCATGATTGCAAGAGAAAGTTTGTTGATCAATACTTAAAAGTAGGATAAATTGTACTGGTATAAATTCTACTCTCAAACCTATTTTGGTCATTAAAATTTTAAAATATTCAATTTATTTATTAAAGTTTGAATATTGAACGCTTTTTGTTATTTTTTCATTATTTTTTTGATAATGTTATGACATGGAATCGCCCATCGTTCATTATCAACTGTCATAGATGATGGTCGTTTAGTCTTAAATTGCACTAATTTCTTTATCTTAGTTTTTTGAGTCTGAATTAGACCTTCATTTTATCAAAAAGTACCTCAAAATCCATGAATCAGATAAAAGTTTTTTAATTTTTCTCTCACTAATCTTTTTCTCCATCATTGGATGGAGCTTGCTTCTAAGTATATTACTTCACTCATGCTAATGAAGCGTTTCATTGTTCAGTTATTGAAGAAGTTCCTTCGTTTGTCGGTAAATGGATGTTGTCCAAAAATTTACGGAGAAATGATAAAAACGTTTAAGATCTAAACTTCACTGAGTAAATTATATATTTTGAAACTAAGTGACCAAAATAGGTTTAATAATAAAATTTACTGATAATTTACATAAATTATATATTTTTATTGGTGTTTTTTGACTTAAAATGTGCAGGCTCTTCTAGCAGTACTCTTGAAACGTTTGAACTACATAAGAATACTTAATTGTTCATGTTTTGATTTCAGATGATTTGTGAATTCACCCTTTTGCATTACAAATTATGTATATAGGATAGTTGTTGCAGACACATCTTTTAAATGTTTTTTAATGCATAAATTCATGGTATGGTTCATGAATGTTGATGGGATTTTTGGGTTATTGAATCTGAATTTATTGTGAGCTTGGATAAAAAATAGTTTATGACACCCGTAAGAAAAAAAATTATCAAATTGTGTAAAATAAATCATAAACTTTTGTAAAAAAAATAAAATAAAACATATATTTTATTAAAATACTAAGTGTATATATAACATATTTACACCGATATAGATTCTTCCGCTGTGAATATATGCTTCGTCGAAAGCATTAGATGCTCCCTTGATCATACCATTCAGATACTTTTACTGCATCTGCATGTTGCAACTACTCTTTACAGTTACTTGTCTGATTGTGCATGTTATAACTGCTATTGCATGACTTGGAACAACAATATTTGTTCTCTTTCCTTTGCTCATCTGCTCCATGACCTTGCAGGATATCAAATCACAGATGCTCTTACAAGTTGTTTTTAATTAACCAAGCTTATCTTTGTAATAAAAGAATTTACTTAGAAGAAACAAGAAACTCTCATATTTTCAAAATGATTAGACATGTCACGTATCATTAATATTATCATCAATTATAATTTTTCATCAAATCTAAAATTTTAACTTTATTTTATACTCCACGAGCTATACATTAAAAAAACATAAATATTGGTGTCCATTGCATATTTCTCCCAAAAGTCAAGGCGGTGTCTTTTCCTAAGATTGGAGCCAGAGCCATTGCTTTCACTCCTTTGGACTTTTCCACCATTCACCCCCTTCATTCTCTAGGGGTCTTATCTCCTCTTTATGACAACAATAAAGATAAGATCGCACGAATGAAAAAAAGACGTAAAAATTGGAAAAATCAAAGGTAAAGAGGAGAAACTTGAATATGATGTTGACATGAAATCTTTCCTAGTAAAAAATATAGTTTTCATCAATTTGTTTGCACCATGAGTTTTTCAGATCCGAACAAGACACAATTCAGATTACATCGGACATATTTGACAATCATGATGTTTGCATAAAGTATAACTGCCCTAAACCCCATTTGTACTATTGCTCCATAAATTAGAGCAGTTGGTCAATGGAGAAATCAAAACTATATCTTTGTCTGGTGTAGATTGTTCTAGCATTGCTCTGAAAACGTTTAAAGTATGATAAGAATGCTTCATTCTTCATGTTTCTCATTTCAGATGATCTGTAAATTCAGGTCCTTTAGCAAGTAGCAGTACAAATTCTTTATTGCCTAGTTGGTTGTTGTGTCATTTAAATGATTTTCAACGCAAAAATTCCTGGTTGGGTTCATGAATCTGGGTGTGCAATTTGAAGTTGAAGCTTGGATACAGGCAAGCCATAGTAGTAAATGGGACAGGACTTTTTAGTTAGGGGTGTGCATAAGAAATATAAACCTAAAATCAACGTACATGCAGAAAGCATTTAGTTTTTGTGTTTTGTTTTAAAATTATGGGTTTAGGGTTAATGTTAAAAATTGTGGTTAAGGTTTACGAAATAAGGGTTTAGGATTAATGTAAAAATTATGTGTCTCCTTTTTATATCTCTTTAGAAAATTTACTAAAAATTAAATTTTAAACTCTAACCTTTATTTTTTATACCCTAAACCCTATATTTAAAAAACACACCCTACTCCTAATTCCCTATACCCTAACCAAAACTCCTAAACAAACCTCTAAACCCTAAAACCTAAAACCTCTAATTTAAAGTGTAGGTATAAATGGAGGCATGAAAAGAGATAAACGATTTGTACCTATTTTTAAAGATATATGGTTTAAAATTTAAGATGTGAAAATTGAGATCAAAATTTAAAATTTAATTTTTAAATACTTTTAGGGTGAAAGAAACAAACGTAGTTAAGTAACAAAGAATTTTTATTCGAAGGAACCGGCGATTAGGATTTGGAGAAGATCTTCAGACTATATATTATAACAGTATACTATTTTTTTTTTATTATTTGTCTTATCAAAACAACTTGAAACATATGTTTATTATTATTTTCTAAAATTCAAATTCTTGTGCCAAATTCATTGTTGCATTGCTCAAATTCTTCAAGCTACAAAGTAAAAGAAGTTTGGGTCTAATGCCTACAACTAATTTGTCAAGTATATCAAATGTTTTTATTAGTGTTGAGACAAGATAGATCGTAAGTTATTTGAATCTGATTAGATCAAAATTCGTTTAATATTTAGAGTTGGATTTAGTTCAAGTTCAAACTCAGTTCAAATTCTTAATAAGTTGAGATAAATTATTCAATACCTCACTCAAAACGTTAACAAACGATTCAAAAGGTAATATATTATATTTTAATTTTTTAAAAATAAATTATTATTAATCATATTTTTAAAATTATTTAATATTTTTTAAAAGATCGTTTTAGCAATAATGGATATGATAATTAAGATTATCCGTACTCAAAATTCAAATAACAAAAACAACTTCCGCTCTTTTTTAACTTGAATGGACTGATTTTTTTAATAAAAAAGTTTAACTACTGTATTTATTTAACTTTTTGAGCTCAAGCCTCAAGGTTTATTTTCTACCTAGGGACTAGGGTGTGGGAGAGTCTATTACTCTTTTCCAAAATATTTTATATAATTATATTTTTAATTCTTTTAATTAAAAATGTTTTTTTTTTTTATTTTTAAATTTAAAAACGTCATATTTTCTTACTCTTCAATCTTATTTCTCTTCGGCCAACCAAGTGTGGTAAGGGTTCTTGAGTTGTCCATTTCATGGACACTTTTGCCTGAATTCTCAATAGGAAGACACAGTGTCTTGAATTTGTCTACGGTCTCGGTTGGTGGACAATAATCATAGGTAACCAACTCTATTGGTATTGCCTATTGGCAGAGGCAAAGGATCGTAGACGGGAGGGGAAGTAAAACTAGACGAAAAAATATTTTTTTATTTAATTATAATTAAATTCAACACAAATAATTGACTTGATTTAAGATAAATGACAATTTTATAAATTTGATTTAATTTAAAAATAAATAAAATTTAAATTATAAATTATAACTCAAGATCTTAGTAATGAATGGATTGAATTTTAAGTTTAAGTTGAGCCTCTCAACTCTATTTGATATGCGTATATTACATATTAATATAAAAAAAGTTATATCTATAGTATATAATTATAAAAAATTATTTAAATCATAAACTTTTACAATTACTTTTAAATATGTCCTCAAACCCTTTCATTTGATCACAAATAAACTTAGAGAAGGAGACATTAAGTTCCTACTCCATACAACACTGGACCTGGATACCCAACTGAATCTGATGAGACAACACACGATTCGCTGCAACAGTTGAGATTCTGAACCGACATATAAAGCTTTATATTCTTAAGTTTGGTTTTCGTGAAAAGAAATTGATTTGCCAGGCAAGGGAATATGGAATCGATTTGAAAGGGGTGGATAGATTGGGTAGAGAATAATTTGTCAATTTGTATGTTTAGGGTTCGGAGCGAAAAGAAATAAGATGTTGCCATCTAAAAATTAATTAATCTAACGTGATAAATAAAATTAGATGTTCGAATTATATCGTTATAAATAAAATAAATTGGACGAATCTTTGGTGTACATAGTCTAAACTAAGCAATTAATACTTCAATATTAAAGTTATAAAAAGTCATTAAAAAATAATGTCAAATTAGGGGATAAATCTTGACATCATATATGAAATTTTGTTCAACAGTATCATTTTACAATGACATATTACAAATTTAAATTTATGTAATACAATTGAATAAAAATCAAAGTTCTATGCTTATAATAACATTAAATGAAAAATTATGTACTTATATTATACATTAAATCGATTTACATGTATAAATTAAAAATTTATATGAACTCGTCAAATTTATGATAAATAACATAAATTTAGAGTATATAATACTTTATTGAAATCGTTTGTTATTTTAAATTAAATTATTTTATTTTATAAAAATTTTTAAATGAATCAATAAATAAAATATCCGTATTTATAAATGATTTAAAATTATTACAATCATTTCATATCAAATCTTGTACTCCTACTAGTTACAAATATATATTCCAACCCATCTTATAAAATACTCCTATCCTTTCTTTTTCCTGTCAAATTAAATAAATGAATGAAAAGAATTATCCCAAAGCTGCCATATTCATGCACCTCAAGTCCCTATAAATAGTTCCCCAACTTCTTAATGCTCAGACCCAAACCAGAGCTGTCACTGAGGTGAAGTGAAAAGGAAATCAAAATGCCTTCTTCTCCTTTGATTGTCGTCTCAAAAAGCATGATTTTCCCAGACAAAAAATCAAGCCTGGGAGATCTCAAGCTTTCAGTTTCGGATCTCCCCATGTTGTCTTGTCATTACATACAAAAAGGGTGTCTATTCACTCGACCATCCATCCCCATCAACTCACTCGTTACTCTCCTAAAACAATCCCTCTCAAAAACGCTCTCGTTTTTTCCTCCACTCGCCGGACGTTTGTACACCGACGAAGAAGGTTACATTTACATTACTTGCAACGACGCCGGCGTGGAGTTCCACCATGCCAAATACGACAATCGGTTCATCCGTGACGTCATTGGTCCGGTTCATGTTCCGGAGTTGGTCAAGGAGTTGTTCACCTTTGATAAGACGGTTAGTTATCAGGGACATTACATGCCGATCATGGCCGTCCAATTCACCGAGCTGGATGACGGAGTCTTCATCGGATGCTCGGTTAACCATGCGGTGACAGACGGCACGTCATTTTGGAATTTCTTCAACACCTTCGCTGAAATTTGCAGAAAAATCAGTAACAATAATAACGAGAGCAATGAAAAAATCGAAAGGCAACCGGATTTTTCACGGGACTCGGTTTTCATTTCGTCGGCGATATTGAAACTCCCCGACGGTGGCCCCAAAGTTACTTTTAACGAAAATGAGCCGTTAAGTGAGAGAATTTTCAGTTTTAGCAGAGAAGCCGTTTTGGAGCTCAAATCCAACGTTAATGGCGACTTTAACGCCGTTGAAATTGTTGGGAAGCAAAGTAACGACAAGTACTACACTGAAATGGCTCCGGTTATAAAAACGGCGGAGATTTCGTCGTTTCAGTCACTTTCGGCTCTTCTCTGGCGAGCAGTGACACGTGCAAGGAAGCTTCCGGCTTCCAAAACGACGACGTTTAGAATGGCGGTGAATTGTCGTCACAGGCTGAACTCGAAGATGGACCCTTTATACTTCGGGAACGCAATTCAAAGCATCCCGACGTACGCAACGGCGGGTGATGTCACGTCCCGCAGCATCTGTTGGTGCGCCGAGCAATTGAATGAAAGCGTAAAAGCTCACGACGACGAAATGGTGCGCCGTTTTATTCATAACTGGGAGAAGGATCCACGGTGTTTCCCGTTGGGAAACTTCGACGGCGCGTCGATAACGATGGGAAGTTCTCCAAGGTTCCCGATGTACGAGAACGATTTCGGTTGGGGTCGGCCGTTGGCGGTTAGGAGCGGAGGAGCAAACAAATTTGACGGCAAGATCTCGGCTTTTCCAGGACGGGAAGGGAATGGTAGCGTTGATTTGGAGGTGGTTTTGACGCCAGAAACGATAGCGGGGATTGAGTCCGATCACGAGTTTATGCAATACGTAACCGTTTAAAATCAAACGGTATAAATGTATTTTCCTTTTATCACGTGTTTTATTTTAAGCCGTTCGATGACTGAACTTACGTAAAGGTAGGTTTGAGATTGTAACGGTCATCAAGTTGTTATCTAATATATGTTTGACATACTAATTATTTAGTAAATTAAATAATAATCTTAATCTAATTATTATTTTCGTAATTTTATGTTCTAATTAATCAAATTCATCTTTAGTTGTGAGAATTTATATTTGATCGGATATAAATTATTTATCTTTAATTATATACTTTTGATATTCTTATTTTAAAATAATAGATTTAAGGTTTAAGATAAAAGATTAAGATTTATTGTTAAGGTTTAGAGAATTAGTCGTAGGATATATTTCTTAGAGTATAAGTTTTAGGGTTAATATGTTAAAAATTAGGGACGGTTCAAAGATTTTGCGCTCTGTGTAATTTATTAAAATTTGACCCTTACAAGCCGTTATCTATAATCTTCACTAATTCTAAAAATATAGCCTTTAGGCGTAATTATCCTTTTTAGAGGTCATTGTATGCTCGTTCATGTTGTGCTTGTCCAGAACCTCATTAGTTCTATAGAAACAATAGTAATAAGAATAATTAATGAAATTCGGTGATCAATTACAACATTTAGTAAACAATTATAAAGTTTTAACCATTATAACTCATCTTTCTAAGAGTATTTTCAAAAATTTTACAATAAATTTTAAGATTAATATCAACTAATAAATGTAGTTTATCAAAATTTTAGGGCCATCTTTTTTAAGGGACCCTATGCGATCGTTTTTATTACGCTCGTCTAGAACCCCACCGTTAGAAATATAGTTTATAATTTAATTTTTAAGTGTTTTTTGGTGTGAGATATAAGATAATTTTTTTATTCAATTTGCCTGATCTAATTAGTCAAAGTTTAACATAATTAACGTTTTTAGAGAGATTTTGTATGATCATCATATGAGTCTTAATTATATTTGAAGTTAAAGATTCTTCGGTGTTTGGTTTTAATATACTGCAAAACAGGACATCAACACTGATAGAAAAAATATAATAAACTGTTGAGTTGATCAATTGATGGAATTGGCCAGGAGTGAGGGCGAATTGGCTATTAAAAAAAAGTTTAGAAGATTTTCGGCAAAAATTGAAAAATGATGAACAAGTGATTTATAGTGGTTCAAGCTTCGGAACAAGCTCTACATCCACTACCTTAGCTACCACTAAGGATTTTGAAATCAATTCACTAAATGAATTCAATCTTTTTCTAGGTTAAAGGAATAACTTTACAAGCAAGTCAATTTTTTACCCAAAATTGACTTGATCCTCATACGGAAATACAAAGGATAAGAGTGAGCTAAAATGAAATCTCTCACAAGATATGTGTGCCCTAAATATAGAATAGCTCTCCCCAAACTCAAATACAAAGAATAAAAATGAATTACAAGAGGTGGGAGCAAAAGATTTACAATGAGGTGCTTCGAAGTTGGATTTGTGTGTTCGGATGTTGCTTGAGGATCAATAGTTGTTAATACTGCTTCAGAAGCTTCAATTTATACATTCTCATAGATTTTTAACCGTTTGTGGTGAAATAAATACGTTAGACCTTCATCTTCCCACAATAAATGCACTTCTGTAAACATCGGTATCGATACTCGGGGTACCTGTTTCGAAACATGCCACAAAGAGAAAAAGCCGTTGTGCATTTAATAGGGGTGTATCGAACCATGATTCGATACCAAATACAATCTGTGAAAGTTGGTATCGATACATGTTCCGAAATATGTTAACCATCATTTAAAGCTTCAACTACCTCCAACGGTCGACTTATTTAAAGCTGAAATAACCGTTGAGATTTTTGGGTATCGATGCTGATATCGAAACAACCCTTTATAATTTAAAAATATTTAAAAATTAAGCCTTGTTTATACAAGTGAATTAAGTGAAAATAAAATTTAAATTTTATTAATAAATTTAAATTTTAAGAGAAGAAGACGCCACCTACAAGTGACGTCTTTTATTTATTATAATTTTTTTTCATAGATCCTCAATTATTGGTTAACATATCTCTAAAATTTTCTCTTAAAAACCCAATATTCCCCGAACCCCCTAATTAATCACTAAATTAAGTGAAAATAAATTTTTTAATTGTTAAAGTTTCACATGATCTTATAGTATCAAAATATTACAAAATGATCAATAAACTATTAAGTTATACAAGATGATCATTAAAATTTATGAAATCACTATAAATGATCCTTAATGCCTCTTTTAGTTGGGTTGCAATTGGGGTGTTGTATTATTTAATATTTTTTATTATAAAACCTATTTTTATACTCGATACCAAGATTTGGGACATTTCTTTGCAAATTGTGTGATCACAATTAATGCACAAGTAGATGGGCTGAACCTCATTTGCTAACCCAAGGAATGAAACTCATACCTAATTACAGCATATTGCACGTTGTTTTCCCCACAGAATAATTATTTTTATTGGTAAAAGACCAATACATTTGAAAATTATTAATATTTAATGGTTAAAATTGATCAAATGATTTAGCTGATTAAATTTCTTGGTTCAAAAACTTAAATGAGTAAAAAAATTAGGATTTAATTGATTCTTTTAAAGTTCAAAAGCTGCTTACACTCTTAAGTCAAAATTATTAACCATAAAATGGGTGGAAAAAATTAAAATAAATTGGAAAATGGATAAATATTTGATTATATTTTTAATAAAATGTTTGAGAAATTAATTAAATTATTGATCTGTAGTACCTATATCACGGAAACCATTCCTTCAATTTATTACTTTTCACTTTTTAAAATCCATTAGCATCCTCTTTGAATTAACCAACTCCTTTTCCATCCGAAAATAGGAAAGTTGACTAATTCCCCATCGCTCAAAATAACTCCCTCCCCTATAAATTCATCCCATTTCCTTCCATGCAAAAGCAAATCATACAAAGAAGCAAAAGCAAAAGCAAAAGCAATGGTAAAAGCTTCTACGGCAGCCCTTATTTCCTTTACAATTTGCATCTCGTGCCTCTTCAGCCTCGGCCATGGCACAATTTTAGTAGGCAGAGTCTTGTGCGACCCTTGCCGTGCAGGAATAGTCACCGAAGTCACCGAGTTCCAGCCGAGTAACAATCACACCAACAATTCACTACCCTAATCTTCATTTATTTTCCGACTTAATCGAGTTTGGTGTTTCATTTGCAGAGGCCCAAGTGTCGTTGATATGCGAAGACGATAAGCATAAACAAGTGATGAATAAGAAGGCAAGTGCCGATGAAAAGGGAGTATACCAATTTGATTGCAAGGATTGCAATTTCGAATCCAATTTTTGCCATGTCTCGTTGGAGCATAATCCCAATGAAGAGTGCACTACCTTTGCCTTCAAGGATTGGCCGATACGCAGACCCGAGGGTGAGCTCATCTGGCCAGATATTCTTCATGCACCCGACGTGTTCTTCGAGCATCCGGATAGCAAAATTCCTAACGATAAAATAAAATGTGAACCGCTGCTCAGAAAGCATGGCGTACTTCCCGGCCATCAAGCACAATCGGAAATGGGGGAGCTTTAAACAATGGAATATCGCTTTGAATCTTCACCAATAAAGAAACATGTTGCTGCCTGATGGTATTTCAAAATAACATGTTGATACATCGGTATTCTTTGTTGCCAGGAAGATCATGAGTTAAGTGTTATTTAACCATAAATTTTCTTCATAGTATAGAGAGGGGACAAAAATCATCAGCACATTTTGGTGTCCTACACTAAAACTCATTAAAACTTTAACTTCTAAATCTTAGATTTTACGTCTTAAGAAAATAGATTACCATAAATTAATTAAAACTCTAATCTTAAATCAAACTTAATTTTTTATAGGGACATAAATAAAAACACCAAAAAAGAGTAAAGGTTTTCTATCATAGATAGAGTCAAATTTAAATTACGATGTAAAATTAAATTATTTATAAGATAAATTATAAATTTCACCAAAATGCGGATACCTCATGCCAAAATTGGTCGACTAAAATGAGCAAATTAGAGAGAGCCTGTGACTTCAAAGGAGGGATAGTTCTCGTGAGCATCGCAGTAATCAGGTTTATGGGAGGGACAATCTTTTTGGTATAATTATATTTAAAGTTCTTTTTAGTTTAAATAATAATAAAATAATTTTTTGTTCCTCTTAAATTTTAAATTTAAAAACTTAAAAAAATTTTATTTCTTTTGACGTTGGATCCTGACTCTGTCTATATCAGTAACCCTTCGGTGGAGTTGACCATAGTGGCTACTACTGCCGTCACCATCGCTATTCTAGTACCAGTCAATTCTGAAGAACAATAAAATTCAAGAATTCAAATAATAGAAAAAAGACAAGAATTCTATTGGAGAAGAGTAATATAATTCTATTAAAAATACACAATAAACGGAAAAGCATATGATGAAGCTGAACCTACAACTCTTCCTTTTTTCCCCTCAAACCAAATGCCGGCGATGGGATCATATCTGAGGAAGAGTAGTAGACAATTGAAAACGATGATTTTACTATTGCGATATTTGTTAGATCAAACGCTATTAAAATACTAATATTTATGGCGTTATTCATAAAAATATCACTAAGCTCTCATTGTTAGCAGCGTTTTTTTTATAAACTTCACTTTAAATTACTCTTATAGTGACATTTATCATATCAATGCCATTAAAACATTATTTATATGCCAAATTAAATTATTCTTTTAAATTTAAATTTTGTTTTGGTGTTTATTCGAGGCTTAAAAATTAAACTAAAATTGTGTTGATTCTTATATTATATACAAATTAAATGATGTTTTTTTGACATAAAGTGGGTGAAGGCTTAGATTGACCTAAACTCAGATTCTCCCTTCGTCACCAGGTTTGATATCATCTCATCTTCAATAGCACTCGGGATTATAAATACTCATGCAACCAATAACAGAACCGTGAGGAATGATTTGACACTTTCTTCTCTCAAATTATAATGTCAGCGTGAATGATAGATTTTTAAAGTAAAACTCAAATTTATACATAGTAAAAGGACCAAATTCTAAACTTGACCATTTATAAAGCCTTTAATTATAGATTTTTAGTCCTCAAAGAGGAAAATTGTGAAGCACGCAGTTTTAATTCTCAGTCCGAACCAGCTTCTACATTATTTGATTCAGTACGATCGAGATGACTGTTACCATGATATTAAAAAAGGTAAAAGTTCAAGTGTATAGAAGCATAGCGTGAAGAAAAAAAAGATTGTTTTTGAACATTTAAACACACATTAAGCTGATGAAACACCAGAAACAGATGGGAAAACAATTTACCAGCGGAAGAAGATGAACTATTGCTTCCTTCCATGTTTTCTGCATAGGAGTTATTGATAGGTCCAGAAGTTCAAGGTCTTCCTCCTCTCCGTTTCACCATCTCACTAGATGCTCCGTGGGTAATTCCGATTTCCGATAAGATCTACAGGTAATGTTGCTCCCACATTAGTGGCACTAATACTTGACAGGTTAAGTAACTAAACGGATAGCTTTGTTTGTTCTAAAGTTCAATGTACTGTCTAACATGCCATACAAATTGCAAATGCTACTATAACAGGAATTACAATCTATATCAAAGGTTGTGATAAGTCGATGAAGAACTTGTTCCCTAGTTCATATTCCTATGAACATCTACTATAAGAGTAGCAAGTATGACTCTCCAACATTAACATACACATGAAAATCAAATATGACTCCATCAACATGAATTTAAAATATCAAACATGCATAAATCACATTCACACGAAAATTGCACTGTACCATAAGCTTATAAACGCATATGGTTTGACATTCGCAGATAGAAATCTTTCAAGCATTATCCGGCAAAGCTTGATGATGCAGGAAGCATTGGCTTACCACACTGTATCAACCCTAATTTTCATGTTCAATAAGCCGTAAGCCAGAAACCATTTCAACAATTAACTAACACAAAACCCAAAGATCAAACATAAAATGTACAACAAATACTAAAACTTTGAACTGAACACTACCAATTTATTCTTGTAGCAGAAGAAATTTGCATATAAGAAACAACAACAGTGTTATTCTCAGCTCACTGCTTCTTTCATCATTTTAATCCCAAACATTTAAAAACACAGATCCAGTATCAGATAACTGATTATATACACATACATATATAAATATAAGCTATTATCAGCATAACCTTCATCACCATCATCATTGTCTTGGAAAACCCATCAATAATCCGGGCGGTGATAATCGTTATAATCATCCCTTTCCTTTGAAGTCACTTCATGCTCGACCCTTTCACCAATCTTTTCTTCTTCGTATTTCAATCCTTCTTCTAATGCCATTCCACCTAAAGCCCGGCTACAACTCCAACAGCTAATCCAGTTCCCAGTCCAACTTTAGGGCCTCCTCGAGGCTTCTGATCGTACGGGGAGTAATCTACCGGCGCCGAAGGGGAGCCATAGCTGGAAGATCGTTCAAAGAAGGGGCGTGGAGGCATAGGCGGGGGCGGGGAGGAGTAGTAATGGCTGGAGTAATAGGGAGCGTAACCCTCGGGGACTGAGGAGTAAGGCGTCGTTGGTGGAGGAGGAGATGTTGACGGCGGAGGTGGCGGCGGGGGAAGAGAGACGTAAGGTGGAGCAGAGTATCTAGGTGGAGAAGGGGCATTTGTGTAATAATAGCTAGGAGGAGCAAAATGGTATTCATGAGATGGAGGAAGGGGGCGTTCTCGGATACCGAGTTTCACTCGGATCTTACCTTGGGGACGACCCGATGGTCGGATAAGAGGAAACGTTCGGATCTTGGAACTGTCATCCGGGTTGGATATGCCCTTGAGTTCAACCTGGAGGGTGGCCACCAAAGGCTTCGGGGTTTCCGAGGGTTTGGAGTGGAAAATCTCGAGGGTCAAAACGGCATCGTGGAGAGGAACAACGACGGGGAGGGTGAAACGCTCGTTCCAGACCGGTCGTGTCGATCCGGAATCGTCCGATCGAGTCGAGAGACGTCGATCTGGATCGACCCAGAAGACTGCGTAGGGCTTTAGATCGCCGTTTTGCCAGTTGACGTTTTTCAGATGCTTAGCTGATACGATCGTGAGTTCGAGGTCTAGTGGTCTTGGAGGCGGCGGTCGGGAATGAGTCGCCATGACGGTAGCGATGGCAGTAGTTTTTGGTTGGTGGTGATGCTAACGTGCACAGGATCAAGAAGTGCGTAGGATAATTGTCAATTTTTTGAAAGACAACAGGGAACTGGAGATTGCTTAGGTTAGGATTTAGGAAGGGGAGAAAAGAAAAGGTGTGCTAAAATGACGGTTTTAGCCTCAGGGGTTTTCGAGTTTTTATTAAATGTGATCGTGCTTATACGGTATATCGTCTTGGAAATAGTATACTATTACTGTAGTTTGGTCTCAAACGTTACGTTAGGTACTAAATTGAAAAGAATGGTAAACATTAGGAGTAATTTATGTATTAAGCCAATTAATAACAGCGTCTTATTAATACGTTCTTCGCTAGAAAGTCAGCAGTAGCCTCCGCCGTTTCTCTTTTTCCCCTCTTTTTTATTTGTCTCCAAAATCAGTTGATCTCTTTCAACACGTCTCTAAAACCAGATTTTCTCGAGAAAATTTTATTTCATTTTCTCGGGTATCAAAAGTATGTCTGACGCTTTGATCAATGGACTGGCGGGAGCAGGTGGAGGGATTATAGCTCAACTCATTACGTATCCTCTTCAAACTGTATGATTCACTTCTTCCTTCCGTTTTCAAATTCAAAAAAGAAAAATCTATTCAAATTTTGTTTTACCAGTAATTTTCTAATTTCTGCTTTGATCTGCAGGTAAATACTCGTCAACAAACAGAGCGTGATCTCAAGAAAGAGAAACGAAAAATCGGAACCATTGAACAAATGTGCCAGGTCTTTTTTTTTTCTTCAATAATTTTAGTTTTAGATGACGGCTTCACGTTATAAGTGACGGAAACTTATGAACATTTAACGGAATATTCTAATTAAGTTGTTCTAAGTTAGGCACTGTTTGCTTGTTGATTTTTCAAACCTTCTTTATTTTCTCTTGTAATATCCGCAATCGTAATAACAATTGAAGCGTGTTGGTAATTTAGTGTTTATTCTTGAATTTCTTTGCTCGCTTGAGTTTAATAGGTTGTAAAACAAGAAGGATGGGAACGGTTATACGGAGGCTTAACACCTTCTTTAGTCGGCACAGCTGCATCTCAGGTGATAACCTTTTCGAATTCTACCAATGATTGTTCTTGAGGAAGTGTTTTTGTTGGCTTGTTTTACTCTATACCGTTATTTGTTTGGTTGCCGAGAAAGTAATTGGAAAAATTAGAATTGGATTTATGAACTTAAGAATCATTGCCCAATTTTTATATCATGCTTCGGTACGTTGAAATTGAGAAAATTACTAGTTATCCCTAGGTATTCGTGATCCTTACCTGGAAAAGTGTTTTCTTAATGTACAAATGGATTGCGACTTTCAATGTAAATGATAAGTGGTCCATGTGATGACAGTTTTGTCCCCCGGCGCATATTTTTTATTTCTTAGCTTCTTTTGTTTTGTTAATATCTGTGAAAACTAAAATACCGAATATTATATTCCTTGTAAAACCCAAAAAGGAGTTGGAATATCTGCGAAAACGAATATACCAAATACCATATTGTAAAACATAAACTGTAGCTGGTTTTGAGGTTAATTACCATAGAAATTAGGACTGATACGTTCTAATTGGTGTTAAGATGCTATTGAGCTAAATATATTCCATATAAGTATCTTGTGAGCTCTACGGAGAATATTTGCATGGTACCAATTTTGTGGTTAACATTGTTTTTCGAACTGGACTTTCTTACTGATCTGTGATTGTAATTGATTGATTGCTATTGACTTTCATAAACTGTTTTTCTTTTGATGAGTGGCTTTTTAAATTTGTTGTATTCTGTTTGTTCGGTTTTTTGCTGGATTCATAAAATACTTACTTCTTCTATGGTACAGGGTGTTTATTATTATTTTTATCAAATATTCAGGAGCAAAGCTGAAACTGCAGCACTTCAGAGCCAGAAAAGAGGTATTGGTGATGGATCAGTTGGGATGCTTTCTTCACTTGCTGTAGCAGCTTTAGCTGGGTAATGTAATTTTATGTGTTTTTAATTTTACCCTGCATCAGCCTTTTAAAGGCTCTTTTATAAATTGTAAAGCATGTGTGCCAATTACATTTATATGATATCTTAAATTGTGTTATAATTCTCTGCAATTCTCTCTTCTTTGTAAATCTGTGAGCTAAATATATGCTTAATTATTTCTCTGTGTAGGTGTGTAAATGTGCTGTTGACAAATCCTATTTGGGTAGTTGTGACACGCATGCAGGTAAAAAGAAAATGTGCATTTCAGGAAGCTTCTTATTTGCTGTAAAACATAGAAGGAACAGAACTTCATTGTATGCATTCTTCTCCAAGTCCACAAATAAACTTATAGCTGAATAATAATAAGCATGGGGCTTTAGATGTATAAGCCAATTGGTTTCTTTAATTATTCTAAATTCACGGAAATAATTATGCCTTGAGAAAATATGGCCCCTTGACTGCGGTAAATGTGTTCTTTTGTCTTAGGTCACGCATAAAAAATTGTATTTCTGTCAAGTTCTGAGTCACGCATGCAATCTGAAAATTCCTGTATTGTTCAGTTTAAATTAAACAACTATTGTACTGCAGACTCACACAAAAATCTCTAAGAATGACCATTCTAATAGATTGGCAACTAAAGCTCCAGAGGAAACAGTTCTTCCCGTCATTGACCCTCTTTCTTATGGAACGAGCCACGTGGTACGTGCAGTTGCTTTGTCAGTTTTTTTATGTATTATTGCGGTAAACCCTATAGTGGGAAATAGAAAATACATGAAAGAAGTAATTCAAATCTGATGCTTGTGCTGTGTAGTGGAATGGCTACAAGAATATGATAGTTAATAGGATTTCTGTTTGATGATAAAGTGATTCTAGGACTTCTAAATTGATGGAGAATGTATTGATTGAAAAAAGTGTGTACGAAATTGTAATGCAGTGAAAGTATCGGTCATCGTATTACATTACAAGCATTTATTATCGTTTTGACATGAAGTTTGCTTTTGTTATGTTTGTTTGGAGTGGTCAGTAGTCATAATTATCTTAATATTTTGTGATGTCAACCAAAATGCAAGATATTTTGTTACATTCTTTTGCAAATGGAATACTTGCAGATTCAAGAAGTCTATGATGAAGCTGGAGTTTTAGGCTTCTGGAGAGGTGTATTGCCAACATTGATAATGGTATGTGAGAAGTGACTGTTACATCTGTTAAGTGTGTCAATGATTGTTCCTGATATTTGTAACAGGTGAGCAATCCTTCGATACAATTCATGCTGTATGAAACGATGTTGAAGAAACTGAAGAAAAGCAGATCTCTTAATAAGCAGAGCAACAATGGTGTAACTGCTTTGGAGGTCAACTCTGAGTTAATCTCTCATTACTAATAATTACGTTAGTGCTCCCTGAAAAATGTAAGCTTTAATCTCTACACAAACTGTCTAATTATGCTAGGTATTTCTTCTCGGAGCTTTGGCAAAACTCGGAGCTACCGTAGTGACATATCCTCTTCTCGTTGTAAAGGTATGATCATATCACATGGAGATGTTCACTTTTTTCTGGAAAAAAGAAAACTTGGCATTAACCATTGTGACATAACCTTTCATTATTGGTTGAAAACGACTCAAAATCATATCCGTTTCTTTGTTGCTTTTACAGTCGAGACTCCAAGCAAAACAAGTTACAACTGGGGACAAAAGGCACCATTACAAAGGTACGAATCATTACGAGCAAGCTTAGGCTCAAAACTTCTGGGGTCTTTTGACTATGAACATCCAACAGGGGCAAAACCGAAAAGATTATTGCATTCTGGTTGTCTTTCAGAGAAAACAAAACCCAACAATGGAATCATGTTTATGTTGTTTCAATTTAAGGTTCAAATTAATATCTAATATTTCCATCTCCTGCATCAATACAGGGACTCTGGATGCTATTATAAAGATGATCCAGTACGAAGGCTTCGCTGGGTTTTACAAAGGAATGAGCACGAAAATCGTGCAAAGCGTTCTTGCCGCCGCTGTGTTGTTCATGGTTAAAGAAGAACTTGTCAAGGGTGTTCGACTGCTTCTCCTTAAGGATGGCATTCGTGTCACGAAATCCAAGTCTCCGTAAGTGAAAACTCTGGTGCTTCTTTCCCCACTCAATTCTCAACTCCATTTATTTCTACAATTTGTAGTTTGTCAAAATATAAAACTTGAATTACAGCATATAATTAAATTATATAAAAATATTATTACTTATTGATATAAACTTGTAACATTTGAACGGAACTTGGAAATCCCAGCAATAAATTTGATTATGTTCACAATTTGTATATCGATTTAGGTAAATAGTTATCTTGTTGTTCAAGCAGAATGCATTAAAACAGATTAGGACTAGACATATCCGTTGGTTATGTTCGATGTAGGTTGGAACCGCAGCTTTATCCATAGCCTTCGGAGTCTACATCTTGATGCCATCGACTCCACTGCTAGACAGAGCAGCGGTAACTGGATGAGATTCGACACATATGACCCCAAGTACATCTGTTCTCGTAACACGAACGAGCTCTACGCCTTTCTTCTTCTTCCAAATATATATTCAAGAGCAGATTCGAGTAACCACATACTCTGATCATCTCCATGTTCTTATAAACTTGAGAAATAGCTTTTTCATTTGCTTCACTACATGCAGAGGACGGGGAACATGGAACTGGATTGTGCCCCAGTCCCATACCCGGTGTAAACAGATAAACGGTATTCTCTTTGTATGAGACAAGAAGCTCACTCTGGTCTGAAAAGGTCTCCAGTTGAATTATCAAGCACCTGACGGGGGTAAAAGTAATCTGTAGGTTGTCTGAAATTAGTCGAACCATGGCACTTCTATTTCCGATTATCGTAAACGCAAGTATAATCATCCCATCCCCCAATCTCAACTAGATTCGGGTTGTTCAGATGAATTGCAATAGCATGCCAGAGGAATAACCGGGTTATTACGAGGCCTGAGAACATCAATCGGTTGGCATTTAAAAAGTTCTGTAGCTTCTGCAGTTCTAAGATCAATCTGAAGGGCACAAGTATCAAGCCACTCCCCAAGTCAGCTATGGCTTCAATTATCAACTCAACTCGCATGCTGCACTACTCCATCTGAACCATACGTGTAAACTTCCAGCTCTCTCCTGATGTTTGGCCACCAGCTTAATCTCAACACCGCAGTTGTCGAACCTACAATTAACAAACAGTTTTTAGTCAGTTTCCTCCATTCACTACAGAGAGGCCTTTGCTGCATGCCGGAATATGAAATTCATTCACCTCACCATCTGAAGCACACATAATCAAGCTGCGATCACCTGAATTTAGTTCGGAAAACGTTGTAGACACACACATGACCCCACTCGGCAGTAAGCTTGGGAAGTCCAGTTTCCCAGTCCCATAGTATGATCTGCTGGTCATCAGCGCTGGTCATCAGCGCCAGAGGCTAAAATGTTACCATCACCGTTAAAGCTCGCTGTATACACACACACAACCTTGGTGCATTTCGAATTTCTTGGAAATGTCGAACCGGAACACAAGATCTTGGAACATAAAACAGGTAACTAAATCAAAACGTACTGCAACAGGGGAAATTGTAAAGGATAATAAGTCTGTTACTTCAAACATTTTACACCCTTCATTGAATTTCTCAGTAAGATGTGATACCATATAAGATTAAGAACAACAATTGTTTGAAAAGAAAATGCACGCTTTGGAATTCTCAGGTAAACATATGTTCCCTGAAACTTGGGAAACATGACATGCAATTAATGAAGAAACTTGATCTCAGTACTGAAAATACAACTTCAATTATAGGAAAAGAACTAAATCAGTAAAAAAAAATGAAGACAGTAATCTCGGAAGCAGCAAGGCCGAGGCGTTCTCCGACTTCACGTCGCCAGACATCAACCACCGCCATGTCCACACTTGCCACTGCCCTTTTATTCTTCATCTCCTGGCTTACTGGCTTCCTATTGCCTATTGGTATGGATTTCACGTTGGGTAAACTGGAGCCAGGGACCTTTATAGGGTTCGTTATACTCAATATATAGGGGTAAATTACATAAATTGTAATTAGGGTTAATTACTGTAGAGGTCCCGTTTGTTTGCCCCCAATACAAATTTAGTCACCGATTTTAAAAATCAACCAACACAGTCACATACGTTTTGGGGTTGTAAAGTTATAGTCACAATAGTGTTAATAGCCGTTAAGGGTTAACGTAAAGATGATTTGGCACAATAATAAAATGATAAATTACCTATATAGTTACTAAATAATTATTTTATTTTTAATTTTACCCTTATAATTTTAAACTTTTATATTTTTGTCATAATCATGAGTTCTGAACGAACCAACTTCCTATCGTTCGAACCAAAACTTTGTGTCAACGGTTGTAGTTTTTTTTACACAACGTCAAATATAAACATCCGCTCCAAGTGTTATCATAACAATGGGTTCTCTTGGAGTGACATAGCATTTGAGAACCCTGCAATATTTAACGATGGATCCTAAGAAAAAGAGGAAATCATCAATGACCTGGTGAGTTTTAATAAAGGGAAAGAATACTATGTGAAGCTTGAGAAGCCATGAAAACGAGGGTATCTCCTTTATAGTGCGTCAGTAACCTGTAAGTCGACTATGATTACTGCAATGTCCAACTTTTTGAACTATAATATCTATGATCTTGAGTTGACTACCGTTAAAAACAATTCCAAGTTTAGAAACTATTGATTGAAACATCGAGCAAGTCCATCATTGTGATTGGGGACATTGATTGTTCTTTAATTATGGTCTGTAATTTACGTGTTATGAGCTTGGGCCTTTGTGATGTTAATTTTGCTTATTAAGCGCCAATAAATAATTCTTTAATTCGTTAAATTTTAAGACGCAGAATTTGCTTACTGTAAGATATGCTTAATGATTTACTCCATTTCTCAAGTTAAAATGATTGGATGTAGGATAAATTTTACCAAAGAAATGATAAAAGAATACTTGTCAATTCGATTAATTCGAAAATAATTCTACTCGATGTGAATTTGTATGTATCTGATAACGTCGGAGTTTAAAGTAGCACGAAGTTGTAATCGTTCTCGTCTCAAAACAATAGTGGAAGTCTTCTTGTTTTTAAATGCTTTAAGTTGATTAGGCAATGTCATGGTTATTTGTGAGATACAGAGCAACAAGGTACTCTAGACATAAATGATAGGATGACGATAGCAATAGGTGAACTTTTAGAAAAGTCCATGTGCTGTGGTCCACCTGGAGATAGTCCGATTTTTGGTTTCATTGTTAGTTTTCTTATGGGATTCTTTTTGGATGAATAAGATTTTAAATATTTATCCAAAAAATATACTCGATGAATCGGCAAAGGGTTAGCTAGTTATGCTTTTGGTGTAATTTAACAAGTCTTAAATTCTCTGTTTATGACTTTAAATCTTTATATGTTCCTGCAGGCAACTAAGAACCTTGTTTTTAGAAGAGAGCTCGATCGTCGAGAGAGATGGTCAATGGCTTCACGAAATCGCGATGAATAATTCTGTTCTCGAAACTTTAAACTTTTACATGACTGATCTCGTCCAAGTGAGTTTCGAAGACCTTGAACGGATTGCTAGGAATTGTCCCAACTTGACCTCCACGAAGATTAGTGATTGTGAAATTCTGCATCTCGTTGGTTTAACATACATGGGGAGTCATGAAATGCCAATTATGTCTCATTTTGCATCTTTGCTTGAAAAGTTATACCTCCGTTACGCGTTACTCAACATAGAAGATCACTACTTGTTGATTCAACAATGCACCAACTTAGAAATTCTCGAGGTAAAATCATAAATCTATTATTTTAAAACATTGTGTTCTAAATAATCAATCATATCTTATTAAATGTATTTTCTTAATGGACAGACAAGGAATGTTATTGGAGATAGAGAATTTGAAGTTATTGCACAAAGTTATAAAAAACTAAAACACCTTAGAGTCGAGCGAGGTGCTGATGAGAAAGGTGCGGTTTCGCATATTGGATTAACGACTTTATCTTAGTGATGCTTTGAATTGGAACATATAATTGTTTATGTATCCGACATCACGAATGTATCGTTGGAATCCATGGGGACGTACTCCAAGAATCTCTGTGATTTTTGTCTGGTTTTGCTTGACAAAGAAGAAAGGATAACATATTTGCCTCTTGACAATGGAGTCCAAGCTGTACTGAGAGATTGTGAAAAGCTTAAAACATTTGGACTCAATCTCCGATCTGGTGGTTTGACTGATGTTGGCCTTGGTTATATCGGTCGATATAGTCCGAATGTACGATTTATGCTTTTAGGATATGTCGGAGGGTCCGATATCGAGTTATTTGAGTTCTCTAAAGGATGTCCTAGCTTACAGAAACTTGAGATGCGGGGTTGCTGCTTCAGCGATCGTGCAATCGCACATACTGCATTGTGTCACGTGGCTAGACTTTGAAACTAGCCCAACGTAAGGCCTTAGGCGATGTGACTCAAGACAAACGCCTAAGTAAGCCTTCTCAACACTTACGGAATATCAAACTTCCCAAGCACTGGCAAACGCGTACCGTTTTATGTGGAAATGGATCAAAAGAGATGAGCAAGGAAGAACTCTTCAAGAACGCTCAAGAACAAAGAAAGAACGAATGAAGAACACTCAGAGGATTTTAGAAAAAATGTTTTTATTCCTTTGAAACTTGGAATAATCTGATACATCAAATAAGGTGGGGAAGACCTCTATTTATGCTTGAACTCCCTTCGATTCTACGGTCTATACAGATTTACATCGATGACTATGATACAACCCTATCTATTTATAAAGCATAATTCTAAGAATATTCCCACCTAACTATGAAAATAATCTTCTTTATTCACACAAAGTGTTCACACATCTTGGATGGATAAGGCTTCTCGAACACTCCTTGGATCAGGCCAACGTTGGTGGTCTTCTCAAGCCCAATATTACCCTTGGACTTACTTGGACAGGCCAAATCGCACCATGTGATGTCAATTTTTCGGACCCCAACCTGCGGCGCGTGACAATTACAATTACCATCTTTGAGGTACTTATGGGTGCAAGGATATAAAGCATCATCACCATCAGGTCGAGATCTGTCAGCCATGTCTCGCCCGTTCTGGAATACCGAGCTAATTCCTGCAAGACGAGTCGTTGCAACTAATCAAGTAGGAGAGATAGTTGTGCTTGAACATCTTGCATGTATACTCGCCTACTACTCCCTAGCTGGACCAAGAACAGATTATCCAGACATTGTTATTCCATTAGATCCGGTACCACATATATAATCTTTTCTTTAACCACATTCTGTTCATACAGGTTTATGTACTTTACGGCTTAAAGGGTTCTGGTTTGATTTTTTCGTTTTCAGTTTCATTTTTGTCTTGTCCTTTAATAAAGATTTTGTTTTGGGCTGTATTTGAATTGTTCTAAATTTAGTTGTTTTCAAATTCAGATCAAGTATGGCTTGAGTTGTATTGGTTTCAACTATTAATTTGTAGGCTAGAGTACATAGATCATTATTGAATTTTATTTTTCGTATATTATTTGTTTCTTATTCATTTTCTATGATGTTTACAGATAGTTGATCCTTTTATAGGTTGTTTGCTGAAATAATTTATAACGAATTATCGTTTTTAAAATAAGCGTGAAACCTAGTTACTGATTTTAAAGATTTTATTTATTTTATGTTTTTTACTATTCTCGAAACTCTGTAAAAATTTCCTTGAAAAAATGTATACTCTAATTGGTGAAGTTTATTTTCGTTTTTTTTTATTTTTAATTTATTATACTTTTATTTATTAATAAAATGATCCGATTTATATTCGAAAAACATTTACCACGGACAATGTGGTCCTCAACTTTTAAGTGGCAACAACATGGTCCCTTACATGTCTTTTAGGAAGAGGGTAACGACCCCGTGACAAATGGTATCAGAGCGACCCTTTAACTGTTCGATTTCACGCCGAGCGCTCATGAGAGTGGTAGACAGGGTGAACAACCGTGACAAAGAGGCCAATCACGAGAGCGAAAGCTCGTGACGAGGGCGTCACGAGGTTGAGTAGGGGAGAATGTCACGTTGAAAAGAGGCAAGGTGCATTAATCCCATATCAGAAAAGAAAATGGAGGTCTTGGGATATATAAACAGTAGCGCTGCACATCCTATCAGACATGTCTTTTAGAAAGAAGGTAATGGCTCCGTGATATACATATGTTGTTGTCATTTTTAACGGTACTCCAATACTCTCTTGTTCATGAAAGAACAACACAGTTTAAGGGATTTTGGGTTGATCTTAGAGGTCACTGCAAACATTTTTTTCAAGTAAATATTTATGTTTCGTCGTATTGTCTTTATTTTCTTTACAAAAGTATTATATACTATATTAACTATCAAGTTTTTATTCATTTATTTTTATAAATATTAATCAGAGATACGTGTGGAATATATTTTAAAAATATATTTTTATCTTTTATAAATATATTTGAATATTTTAAATAAAATAAATTTTATAAAATTTTAACACATGACATAATTATTTTTTCTCTATCCCAATAAAATTATTTCATTCGATTGATTTATAGGGCACTTAGAAATGGATAAAGAGAAGCGTTGAAGTAGGTCATATCTTTAAAATTTTTAATTTTCATATAAATGAAGTGTTTTTTATTTTATTAATGATATAAATTTATATTTTTATAATTTTATTATTTTAGATAAAAATGAATCACGAGATTATAGAGAACGGTTGACCCTTAAAATTTTAAAATTTATATATGATTTAAAAAATTATATATATTTTTTAGTAAAAACTTATTACACCCTCCTAAAATATTAAAAGTCCACTTCCTAAAATTTTATGTACTCACTCTAAGTGTGATAATGAGCCTCTGACAAGCTCGCGAGTTATTTGTGTTCGGCTCGATTAAAGCTCGGTTCAAATGAACTCGATTTAGTTTTAAGTACGACTCGATCAAAACTCGGTTTAAGTAACTCGATTCAGGTTCAGGTTCGACTCGAGACCTTAACAAATGAACTGAACCTCCTTACTATGAACACAAAACCACACGTCCGTCCTTAATTTCAAACCTCCTAAAATTTTAACATCTTTCTAAAAGTTTGTTCACCGAACTATAGTTATATGTCGCTCTTTAGACATACTAACAAGAAAAAATACTTTAATCGTGATTAATATTAAATTTTATATTCGACCTCAATAATCTTTTTATATAAATAATAACAAAATTATTTGTAACATTATTCAACAATCTTGGCATATCTTGTCTCCACTCTCCTATAATGATTATTACATTTGTCTCTTATTTATTAATGCTGCTTGAACAACAATACATACCAATTTTAATGAAATATTTCAACTGTCAAAATTGATTGCTGTATTTAATAATTATTTTAGCTGCGTGCACTCAAACTAGCTTATATTTTTTTCATAAATTATTAGCTACTTGCACTCAAACAAACTTGTATAATTATAATTAAAGTACTTAGTTTAAAGATTAAAGATTAAAGTGTTAGGGTAAATATTATTATTTTCACCAAAGCAATCATTGATATTATACCTAAAGGAATAGTAAGGAAATGATTATTTTTTAATTTGTCAAAAGCCACTAAATTAAGAACTTATTAAAAGTGAATATTTTTTAAAAATAATATTATTGTATTTATGGATCATCATACACAAGGATATCAATACAGGTCTTATTAAAAACTTTCTTAAATTTGAATGAAAAAAAGTACTCGTACTAATATACAAAAATGGACTTAGGGGTGCTGGAGGTTGCGATCACACCTCCTAAAAATTTTAAATTCTCTTATATTTTATATATTTTTTTATTAATAATCTAATTTTATACCCCTATATTTCTAACATAACTTTTCGATAATTTGTATCCTCTTACAAGAATTCTAAGTTTGTCCTTGCCGATATGTATATATAGGATCAACTTAACCATGTAAAACTTAAATTTTTTACACTGATTTTGGACCGTTGGATAATGATAATAAATGACTAATACTATTTCTTTTTTTTCAAATGATAATCTTCATATTTTTTACTGTTAATGTCATGCATATACTTCACTCATTGAATGACCATAAATTAGTATAAAACTCTTTGAGTTTTATATAGTATAACTTGATTTCATCCATATAGATAATTTTGGACCGTCAGATGATGGTAATAAATGGCTAAGATTATTTCCTATTTTTTGAGTAATAATATTCATATTTTTATTATTAATCTCATTCATCCACTTTATTTATCCAATGTCCATAGATTAGTGTAAAACTATTAAGTTTTACATGTTATAACTTGATCTCATAAAAGCTATCAATTTAATTAAATACTTTTGTATAAAGTTCTCTTTCTTATTTATTCTTTTATCCACACAAAATCTATCTAAAAGTCACTAATTAATAAAAATGTTTACATGGATTAAAGAGATTGAAAAAAATATTTTTTATATATGAATAATTATTATATACACTTTTAATAGACTAAAATAATCACAAATGACTTTAAATATTATGTAATAAATATTACATAATTTGATTTTAAATATTACAAACAATGCACTTATACCAACCCAATAGGCTGCATTGAAGAATAAAATAATATTTTTAGCATATTTATTGGTTTCAAAGTAGAAAAATCCCATTAAACTATATATTTATTTTTTAGAATTTTCTTCAAATAAATTTATAAATCTACCACGTGTCTTTATTTTTAATATAAATGAAAGATAGAATATTTTTATTTCTAATTATTTACAAAAATGACAAATATTTTTGTCCTGTAGGACAAATGTGTGAGTTACCAAATATGGCTTTGTTCTGTTTTTTATGGAAAAAATATGGCTTTGTTTTATGTGATAGTCTTGGGTGCAACAAGACGAAGAACCGGGAGACAACTTTGAACAAAAACAAAAACAATTTTATTTTCTGTAAATATTTTTAGTGTATTTTTAATAAATAGCATTTCAATAAAAATGCCACACGAGTTGCTATATTGATGCAAAAAAGAGAGAATCTAACGTCAAACTCTCACTTACCGTTATAGATTTGTCCCATAAGTTAGCAGGATTCTACAGTTAAAGCATCCAATCAAATCCAGCCACGTCATACTTCACTAAAATTAATTTATTTATTTATTAAAATCGAGTTGTATGAATTCATTTTGTCCTTTCCATTCATTTGTTTATATTTTTAAATTTGAGAGCCGCAGTTGATATCACGATTCCATTCTCCATCGTTCGATCTATTACTTCAAATCAATCGACACCGTGCATTTCTACTCTTCGCTCCAATCTACTAGAAAAATGCTTTCCCAGCTTTGCTTTCTCCGGTTTTCTGTGGGCGATCTCTCTTCTTCTTCCTCCATGACTGCCGGTATCGATACATACCCGACCCGGTTCGTCACGGAACGATTCCGTTCCGTTTCCGATCCCGACGCCGTTTGTTTTATCTTGCTTCGTTGATTATAAAAGAAGCTTTCGAGTAAACCGTTTTCTTTCTTTTTTACAGATCGGTTTTTTATTCTCGTTTGGTTTTCTTTGATTGGATTTGATTGTTTGGATGGAGGAAAACGATAGCAAGCTGCTCAGAACGGCGTCGTTCAATTCCTCTATGTCCGACGTCGTATTGGAATGCGTTCTGCCGTACGTACACGACCCGAGGGACCGAGCCGCCATTTCCCTCGTTTGCCGGAGATGGTACGACCTCGATTCGTCTTCGCGTAAGCACATAACCATCGCGTTTTGTTACACCACGACGACCGATCGGTTGCGGTGGCGTTTCCCGGTGTTAGAATCGTTGAAACTGAAAGGGAAACCTCGGGCGGCGATGTTCAATTTGATACCCGATGATTGGGGAGGTTACGTGACGCCATGGGTGTATGAAATAGCGGAGAACTTCAATTGCTTGAAATCTCTTCATTTTAGGAGGATGATCGTTAGAGATACGGATCTCGAAGTTTTGGCTCGGTCTAGAGGGAGAGTTTTGCAGGCTTTGAAGCTTGATAAATGCTCCGGGTTTTCAACCGATGGACTCTACCATATTGGAAGCATGTGCCGGTAATTTTCCAACTTTTCATAAAAATAATTGATTTTTGCTAAAACGTATGCTCTGTAATTCACGTGCTATTAGCTTGGTGGTGTTAATTTTGCTTATCAAGCGCCATTAAATTCATTCTTTAATTCGCTAAATTTTAAGATTTGCAGATGCTTAATTCCATTTCTCAAAGTTGATACGATTGGATGAATGGTAAATTTTACCCGAAAATACTATAAAAAGTATATAATAACAGTCGTCAATTCAATTAATTCAAAAAAAAAATACTCGATTTGAATTTATATGTATTTGATAACGGCGGAGCTTCGAGTAGCGTGAAGTTGTATTCGTTCTCGTCTCGAAACAATAGTGGAAGTGCGCTTCTTGTTGTTGCTGTTGTTGTTGTTTTTAAATGTTCCAAGTTGATTAGGGAACGTCATGGTTATTTGTGAGATACAGAGCAGCAAGGTACTCTAAACATAAATTATAGGATGCCGAAAGGAATGACTGAACTTTTAGAAAAGTCCATGTGCTGTGGTCCGCCTCGAAATAGTCCGATTTTCTGGTTTCATTTTAATTTAAACTCGATGAAGCGGCAAAGAGTTAGCTAGTTATGCTTTTGGTGTAATTTAGCAGGTCTTAAATTCTCTGTTTATGACTTTAAATCTTGATATGTTCCTGCAGGCAACTAAGAACCTTGTTTTTAGAAGAGAGCTCGATCGTCGAGAGAGATGGTCAATGGCTTCACGAAATCGCGATGAATAATTCTGTTCTCGAAACTTTAAACTTTTACATGACTGATCTCGTCCAAGTGAGTTTCGAAGACCTTGAACGGATTGCTAGGAATTGTCCCAACTTAACCTCCATGAAGATTAGTGATTGTGAAATTCTGCATCTCGTTGGCTTCTTTTGTACCGCTGCCGGTTTAGAAGAATTTTGCGGTGGTTCGTTCAATAATGAGCAATCGGACATGTATAATGCCGTAAAGTTCCCCCCGAGGTTAATGCGTTTGGGTCTAACATACATGGGGAGTCATGAAATGCCAATTGTGTTTCCTTTTGCATCGTTGCTTAAAAAGTTGGACCTCCTCTATGCGTTACTAGACACAGAAGATCACTGCTTGTTGATTCAACAATGTACCAACTTAGAAATTCTCGAGGTAGAATCACAAATCTATTATTTCAAAACATTGTGTTCTAAATAGCCAATCGTGTCTTTTTAAATGTATTTGCTTGATGGACATACAAGGAATGTTATTGGAGACAGAGGATTAGAAGTTCTTGCACAAAGTTGTAAGAAACTAAAACGCATTAGAGTCGAGCGAGGTGCCGATGAGCAGGGAATGGGGGATGAGGAAGGTACGGTTTCACATAGAGGATTAACGGCTTTATCTCAGGGATGCCTTGAATTGGAATATATAGCCATTTATGTATCTGACATCACGAATGCATCGTTCGAATCAATAGGGACGTACTCCAAGAATCTTTGTGATTTTCGTCTGGTTTTGCTTGACAAAGAAGAAAGGATAACAGATTTGCCTCTTGACAATGGAGTCCGAGCTCTACTGAGAGGCTGCGAAAAGCTTAGAAGATTTGCACTCTATCTCCGACCTGGTGGTTTGACTGATGTCGGCCTTGGTTATATCGGTCGATATAGTCCGAACGTGAGATGGATGCTTCTGGGATATGTCGGAGGTTCCGATACTGGGCTTTTGGAGTTCTCTAAAGGATGTCCTAGCTTGCAGAAACTTGAGATGCGGGGTTGCTGCTTCAGCGATCGCGCAATCGCAAATGCTGCATTGCAATTACCATCTTTGAGGTACTTATGGGTGCAAGGATATAAAGCATCATCACCATCAGGTCGGGATCTGTTAGCCATGTCTCGTCCGTTCTGGAATATCGAGCTAATTCCCGCAAGACAAGTCGTTGCAACTAATCAAGTTGGAGAGGCAGTTGTTCTCGAACATCCGGCTCATATACTCGCCTACTACTCCCTAGCCGGACCAAGAACAGATTATCCAAACACTGTTATTCCATTAGATCCGGTACTACAGATATAATCTTTTCTTCAACCACGTTCTGTTCATACAGGTTTATGTACTTTACTTTCACCTTTATTTTACACTTTAAAGGGTTCCGATTTGATATTTTCAGTTTCCAGTTTCATTTCTCAACTCTGTCCTGTAATAAAGATTGTGTTTTGGTCTGTAATTTTGAAAGTGTTTTCAGTCTAACATTGCTTGGTGGTTTACCATGGAGAAGTAGCTTAGGTGTTCAGACTTTTTACTAATGAATTGCATTTTTGCTGGTGGCAGACACTTGAAATGTTTCATTAAAACAGTGAGTGGAATACTTGAACCTTTTTGTCTGAATAAAGTTCTTTTTGGAGTTGGAATCTGTCCAATTGTTCACCTTCTGTAGTACTTTCATGTTAAAGATGCTAAAGAAGACATCCAAATGGATTTTGCAAGGAGTGGGACTACACAGGTTTATTTGTCTAAATTTAATTGTTTTCAAATTCGGATCAATTATGATTTGAGATGAACCGGTTCAAACTCTTAATTTTTAGGATATATTATATAAATCATCGTTAACTTTACTTCTAAATTCAGATCAATTATGATATTTATTTGTTAGAGAACAGTTAAATTTTTGAAGATTTGAATGATGGAAAACTTTATCGACACGAAAGAAACAATATATTAAGAAATGAGTTTCGCAGAGGAAGAAGATCAAACGAAAAAAATTAAATTTTTTTGTTTGATTTGTGGGTTCCAAGACAATTTTTGACGAAATAAAAATTGAACTCAAAACAAGACGAAACCAAATGATTAGTGAAATTTAAGACCGAATGACAACCATCTATAATCATCAATAATGGTGTCCTACGACAGTGAACGACGTCCATGTTATAACGCTATCAAGAAGATGACAAAAACATTTCATGTTCAAATTTTATTAGTAAATTAAACGTTTTAAAACTTTAGTGATCAGAATAAGTTTAAAAATAAATTCAACTATGATTTATATAATTTATCCTAATTTTTACAAACTCAAATTAAATTAATTTTAAATTTAAATCATAATTGTGAGGTCTAGTTCTACTTATCCAAGATATGGACCTTGTTGTTTCTCATCCTAGTTTTTGAAGGCTCAAAGTATTTATGTCACTGACCGTGTTGGGTCAGGTGGGTATCAAAGCAAGTGATCTGTAGTGTATGAAATTGACCTAAACCATTCTTCTTACTCTTCCACGTCGTTTCCCACAAGGTTTGGGCCTAAAATATTAAAAAAAAGAATAAAAAATTATACTTAGTAAAAATTGTTAAAATTTTTGTTATCAATTTATCTTTGTTATTTATATTTTTTGTAAATTTAATCATATTTTTAATTTAATTTAATAAATTTAATTATCTAATCAAATAGAGATATATGTTATGACATGTGTCACCATCTCTCACATGTCATAATCTGATTGTATAAAAAATAAAAAAATAAAAAAAATTAAAGGAAAAATTATTTCAATTAGATGATGACATATGTCATTATCAATATGATATATTTCACCATTTGATTTGAGTATTATATATATTATTTAAAATAAAAGTAAAATTCAATTATGTAAGTAATGGAAAACAAATATGTAATTATACCAATTTTATTTAATTTTCACCATTAACTTTCTTGTCAAATGTTAAAGATATATGACTTAATTGATATTATTTAAATAGTTAAATAAGACAAAATTAATAAACTAATCAAGGGTAAAACTGAAAACTTTAAATTGCGGTGATAAAATTTTAAAAAGTATTATAATTTTTTAATAGTATGTAAACAAATAATAATTGTCAATTTTCTTTAAGGGGCGTGGATTATTTTAATAATAATATCAATATTATTATAAAATAGTATTAAATTTGATTTTTACATTTTTATATAAAATTGACATCCCATTTTCAAAGTTGGCTTTGCCCTCGAATAAATGGCTAAATTAAAAGGTTTTCATAATTAAATGATCATTCATGTAATTTATCAATTAATTTGACTAATAATGTTAACTTACTCATGGATATTCATATTATCAATTTAAGGAGAACTATTGATTATATTGTCAATTTGAACCTACTAGTAATATTATAATAATAAAAAATTCAAGTTATATTGTACTAAAATAGAGAAATTATCTCTAATTCCGATATACAGAAGGGATTAAAAAATATACAAAATATCAAGTTATGTTATATCGAAAGGAGAGATTATTAGGTGAACTTGTTCACCGCGTTATTCATGTCCAAGCAATTAGGACCGTTCATCTTTAAATAACTACCTAATAACCATTCATCCACTAATTATATGTAGGAAAGAGGAGATGATTCACCTTAAAAAATTAAGATAGATAAATCTGATTGGTTGAGACCATAAATGACGTGGTGAATAAAGTTCACCTAATAGTTTTTCTATTGAAAGGGTCGACACAAATTAGTCGGGACAAAATCTTAAAAATCAGAAGAGAAAAAAAATATAAAATGACAGACAACAAATGTGTAGAATGTATTTTGATAGTGGATTAGTACAAATCTTGAACAACCCCCAAACAAATCCAAAGTGTTGTTGTGCTTTAGCTCCTACAAAGAGAGGTCAACTTTGGTGCACTCTACAACACTCAAATCTAATTAAAGATTATTTAATATTTAATGAATAAACAAACCATGTCAAGACAAATAATTTATAAATAAAAGTGTGCATCAAAGTGATAACATCAACTCCACTTTAAGATGTGGTGTAAGATATGATGACACAAAAATGTACTAAAAAGAAGAGTCCAATATGAAAAATACATCATGCTAATGTCATGGGAAGATTTGTTCATACATTAAAGAGGCAGGTCTAATATTTGCATGGGGATTTTGAAGGATCATCATTGGGTTATCGTCAAAGCTTAAGATTTTCATATTTTCTTTGTGGAGAAAAAAAATAAAGAAAACAATAAAAAATAATTATTTACAGAATGAGACATTAGATCTTTTAATTAAGATTTGAAGTTCGAATTATGATATTATGAATGAAATAAACTGAATTGAAAAGATCAAGAATGAAACTAGGATCAAACATTAAGAAGGGCAAAGGTCTATTAAGCTTTTAAATTTAAAATTTGGAAGGAATAAAAATCTTATTTTATTACTGTTTAAACAAACAAGGACCTTAAATGTAATTATATCAAAAAAATTTGGGAGGGGGAAGAGCCCCATGGTGAATATGGCTACGTCTTGGAAAGGATTATAAACTCTTTCATTACCTGCTTTGGATTAGTCGACCCATAAGTTAGATATCAATTAGGGGAATTTATCGAGTGAATCAATCACAAGCTGAGTAGTGCTTGACTTGACTCAACTTGATACTCAATAAGCTTATAAAAATTTGCTCGATTAGTGCTCGTTCGAAAATTCGTTGCTTGTTAAACTTGTAAGAATTTTTATCTTATCTTTTAAGAATATTTTTAAACTCTAGTAATACTAGATAAAACTTAATATTTTTTGAACAAAAATAAAGCTTAACATAAACATAAATTAACAAAAAAAATAAAATAGAGTGTGAAACATTTTCAAAATTTAAATTTTAAAGTAACAATCTATAAAAATATCAAATAACATATTCTCAAAAAATTACAAGCTACTCATGTATTTATTGAGTCAAATTGACCTTACTCGACTCAACTTATTAAGATTTCGAATCAAATTCGAATTATCAGCTTAAACCAAACATTACTGAAACTATTAACAAACTACTCAACTCAATTATCACCCATAACATCGATGATTATAAGAAAATATATCATGTAACCTTCTCAAAAGGTTTTCATCAAAACTTTTGAATAAAGTGGGTGAAAAGGGTTCTTTATCATTCAACTTGCAAAAGAAGGCTGCTCTTGCTTAGAAATACATATGAATATGAAGTAATGGATTTTGTCATCTTATGTGAAAAACAATTAAAGAAATGATCATGTTCATCATATTTGATTTGTAGCTTTTGTGTACACATAAAAAAAGATTATTGTGTGGCATAGAAAATGATAGATTTTACATGCAATGTGACATGGTTAGGGCACTAAGTCACTTCATCATAGTTGCATCACTAGGAATAATATAAATTATTCAAATTCAACTTTTTATATTTACATCCAAATATATTTTAAATATGAAATTTTAATTAAAATAAGTAATTATTAGAAAAGTATTTAAATTATATATTTTTTAGTTTGATGTCTAACATTTATTTCAGATTAAATTAGTACCTAACGTTTTATTTCGTAATTTAAAATAGATTTTTTTGTTAACGATAATTAAAAAATATTGTTATTCAATTATAATATGATAAGTGACCTATTTTTTATTTATTTATTTAAATTTTGATCTTTTAAAATATACATTTCTTAAGAACCTTATAATTTTATTTTATTTTCAATCAAACCCTTAGATCACATCACTTTCATCGTCCGACATCTTCGCACACTTTAATGGTTCATTGTTCATCACTCAATCATTGTGTACCTTATTGTTCAACATCTCTTACCTTCTAGTTGTAAGTAAGAAGTCCGATGTTTCATTTGTCAATTTTCGGTAATAGGACAATGAGATTTTCAGTCATGGGTTTGATGAAGATAAAGGTGACTGATGGTTGTTGAACCGGTAGTTGGAAGAGAGAAATTTATGAATTTAAGGTTTGAATTTAGAGTTTTTTTTAAAGAATTTAAAGGTTTTAACTTTCTATATAAAATTAAATTTTTTATTTTAAAAATGAAAATAAAGTATACCATATTTTAGTTGAATAAATAAAAAATATTAACATCTATAAAAAAAACTTAATTGATCTACAAAATAAAACATTAAATACAATTTAATTTAAAATAAAGATTAAATATTAAACCTAAAAACTTAATTTTAACATTTTTTTGACATGTAAGCTCACAAAAGTATTAAAAAGGATGGAACATCCATGGGAAATAACATTATATAAATGGTGGTAGGGTAAATATAGGCCTCTAAATGAACCGACGAAAAAGTATTTAATTTAATTAAATAAATAAATATAAATAATTAAATAAACATAATTTTTTTCATGTTTGTTCGTTAAAAATTTAGATTGTTCGTGTTCATTTTTCAAAATGATAAACGAATATAAACGAACATAAATAGATGTATGTGAGTAAAATGATTTAAATTTAATTTAATAATATATTATTAATTTTTTAATAATACACATATTACCTAAATAAAGTGATTTAAATTTAATTTAATAATATATAAAATAATAGCATTCAATTTATTATTGTGTTTCTGTTTTAGTACCTCATCTATTTTTTTATAAAACGGTATCTAACATTATTTTTATCTTATTTTAATATTTTTTCGTAAAAATTAGTGAAGATAATAATGTGGCTTGATATAATTATAATTTCAATCTAAAATATTTATATATTTTATTAATTCAATCTAAAATCCATTAATATAAAACATCATGTTAATTTTAAAGGTAAAATTACAAATTACCCTTTTTTATTCTTTCATCGTTGTCGGACATCTCCCTTCGCCGTAGCTCCATCAGTTAACCATCTGACATCTTCCGACGTACTCGAATCGAGTACCGAGATGCCCTCTCCAACGACGTCTAGATAAAGAAGAAGAGGGATAATCAAATATTAGTTGAAATGTCCATGTTTAGCCTTCTTATTTTAGGACACGTGAAGTAATAAACATAGCTCCGATCCATGAGGAGGAATCTAGAAGGATTTTAGGACAGGAGGAAGAAAAAAAAAACTCTCAAGGTCAAAGAGAAAGGTCAAACATTCTTTGAGTGCATGCATGCATGTATGTATCAATGTATGTATGTATGTGTACACAATGCATCTTTCTATATTCTGTAGAAGATTGAAAGCATGTGATGCTGAATTAAGTGGAATGCATACTCATCTTCTACTAAGTGCTGTCAATCAAAGTTGAGTCAAGTTGGCCATATTGAATCCATAAAAGGTGAAAAATGGGTCCATAACACAAAAGCAAGCTATCAGAAATACCAAAGGAATTTCCATGGCAGTGCCAAATGAGTCAGCATACTCCATACCAGACCAAATCACAGATTGACATTGCAGTAACAAAGTTCTTTTTGATAATCTTAGTATCAAATCATTGATCTAGCCTCGAACATGTCCGGTCGTGTCTCGGTTAGGTTTCAGGTCATTATCATCCAACAAGAATTTAACCTGACAAAGAACAAAAAAAAATATTAAGGGTCTGAGATGATCCTTTTCTTTCCTTTGATTCATACACCGAGCAGCCGGATAATGTACTATTACAGGGGTAAACCATTCAACATGATGAAATCGAAATGTTTTCGTGTACAACACAGAACAACAGCCTTATACATGTTTAGAACACTGAGCTTTGGGGTTTGATATTAGCTCCATGATAAGCACTGCTATACAGATTTTGGCCTTGAAGTCTCATACCATTCAAGGACGTAAACCGGTTGCCATTCACCAAACTGAAACTCATAGCCGATCCATCGTTGTTCTGATTCCAATTAAGGCCTGCAGCTCTTGACACACTGGCCAGCTTTTGCTGCAATGCAAGAACATCAGTCTGGTTTACCGAAGGCGGCTTCCGATCGTTCGAAAACAGAGTGGTGTTGGTGAGATTGAGAACCGTAATGTCGTGGATGCTCGGTCTCCTCTTATCTTTCCCTCCTGAATGCTGCCTCTGATAGTATTTTTGAGCATGGCTTGCAACTTGTGTTGGTGTCTTGGAAACCACAAAGTTCCTTGAGATGTTTCTCCAATCCCCTTTGCCATACTTTACAAGCCCCATTAGAAACCTCCTTCATGCCATAACCAAAGCAACCATTGTTAGACATTAAAGAAAAATAAGTAAATATACAATTTGGTACCAAAAGTATCTTCAATGTTCAATTTGGTACTTAATCTTCATTATCCCAATTAGTTTTTGAACTTAGTTAAAAAGAATTTACTTGCAAACTAAGAAAACTGATGAACTAACCTAAGTTAAATTTGATCAGAGTTTTCCAACATTGTCATTAATCACCAACAAAAAAAAAACTAAACCCCAGAATTTTAAAGTTAAAATTGAACCAGTTTATGAAGAAAAATTCACCTGTGTTCTTCCTCAGTCCATGGGACACCTTTCTTCCTTTCATGATCATGGCCTTTACCTCCATTACTCCTCTTCCTATAACCATCAAAATCATTGTGATCAACCAATTCCAACGTAAAAGACGAGCCGAGATATCCCGGGATCGGAACTCGGCCTGCCTCGATATCGGAAACATCTTCTTCCAATTCCCTGTACTGTTTAATCACATCGAAGACAGTTTTCCCTGGTATCATCTCTGCAACTTTGATCCATCTATCAGGGACATCTTCACCATATATGGCTAAAGCATGTTCAAACCTTTTGTTTTCTTCTTTTGTCCAATATGTGTTGTTGTTGTGTCTCTCTTGATGATCATCAAACCAGTCCACATTTGACATAAAAGAAGTTGAAAATAAAGCTTCCATACTAAACAAATTCAGACAACAAAGAAGAAGAAATTTTAACAAACAGTTTGCATGTTGGAGATGAGATAAGAGGGCATTAGAATCAGAATAATTTTACTTGGGAATCAAGAATCAATCTTTTTCCCCCAACAACATGAACTGGAGAATCCGAAAAGACAAATCTTTTAAAGAATCAAGAGGATAGTAAAACAAAAGCTTGGGACTTGGGAATTTATACTAAAACCAAGGCAATAAAGATGGTGGACAAGGTTGGAGAGTAAAATAAATGAGAAAAAGGATGATTCTTTTGGATGGTTGAAGACAGGAAAAACAGTGGGGATGGGGTTTCTTTGAAGAGAAGAAACAGAATCTGATCAAATGGGAAATCTGAAAGAAAATTGAAAGAAAAAATATTGGTTTTTCACCGTTGGAAAGTGGATGAGATCAGAGAGACAAGAATAGGAAAGAGAAAAATAAAATAAAGGGAAGCTAACAAAGATGTCAATCTATGATTGGATTGGAGGTTTAAAGTGAAAATTTTCACTTTAATTTATTTTATTAAATTAAACTTACAAATAACATTATAAAAAATATAAAATAAATCTTAAATTTCAACTTAAAAAGACAAAATTTGGCCTTTAAAATTAATAAGTCAAATCACATCATGAACATAAACTGGTCATAATTCTTAGCTTAAAGTTGAAAATTTTCTACCTTTGCAATTTGCTGCAAAGTTAAAAATAAATGGTTTTCAAAATATAATAATAAAACCTACTAATGAAAACGCTTGTAGCTCAGTGAAAAATTCTTAAATAATTAAAACAGACTTGCAGAACGAGTAAAAAAGATTCAGACAAATGGACTTCCAGTTTCCCAAATCTTCAATTTCACCATAATTTTTTATTACAACTCTGTTAGCTACACATTCTTATATGTCATCTCCATTACATACACTCAAAGTATATAAATATATACCCCACCAAAACTACAAATGATTGAAAACGAAAGAGATTAATTAAAACAATCCTTTGATCATCTTCTGTTTATTGTTATTATCTGTTTTTCCTCTCTACTACCCTCAAATTTCGGTTCTCAAAGCTTGGTTTAGCACTTTGGAAGATCGCTCGGAGGTGGTTCGATCGACTCGTTCGGGCCTTCCCCCTTCTCCACCAAGAATGACATCTTAAGTCCCCATGTTGTATGAACTTCCAAATGGCAATGAAAAAACCAGACCCCTAAAGAGACAAAGACAGTGACATAATGTTGGAACTTGGAACATGTGTTTTGTTTTGTAAGAATTTTTATTTATTTATTGCTGGTTGTTAAAGTAAACTGAATTGACAGTTTATGAAGAAGTTATTGCTTGCTGTGGAAGTAATAATAGTAATAATAAAGGACAAATGTAAGATGCAATTTCTTTTTCATCTATAAGATTTGATTGTAATTACCTGGGTTATCTGCTCGGAATCTGATTGCAGTCCACCCTGCAGTTGGTACGCTCACCGTGTTCCGTTCGACCGGATCGACAAGATTGAATTTCGATGGATCTTTTTCCAGATCGAAGTTTCCTACCCCTCTACCGACCACGTAGAAGTTGGATCCATGAAGATGTGTCGGATGGCTCTCGGGTGCTAATATAGAGTTCCCTTGGATCACTAGTTGAACTGTTGAATTATAGGCCAGTTTGTATACCTTGGTGCCATTCATTGTTTGTAGATTAGAGGGTGGAGTTCCGGTATAATTGAAAGGTATCAACGGCTTTCCTGGGAAATCATCGGTGAAAACCCCGTTTATTCCGTAGTAATGTGCTTGAAGGAGAGCCGTGGTTGGCATGACGAAGGAGACGTTGTTAATAGCTGCTACGGCTCGGCTACCGTTGATGCATGTGGCACAAGGGTTAATCCCGACACCGATTGTGAAAAATAGCGAGTGATCGATGGTTAAAGGGACGCTGGCTGGATATTCTTTCGAATTAAGGCTTCGAAGCGAATCAGAAAAACCCGATGTTACTGGTGTTGCATTTGCGGCAGGAATGCTGACCAAGGTAGTTGGTGTAAAGGCAAGGGTGTTGTTGTAGCGCAAGTATCCAATTCCGGTCACGTTATTGACTGCAACAATAGTGTCCATGAACGGAGATATGGCTATTAAGTACTTACCGAAGCCCTGCTCTGCTTTAAGAAGTACAGTTGTAGTCTGTCCTGGACCGAGAAATAAAGTATCAGTTTTAAATGGTTTCGTGTAGGCGGCATCGACTTCTACGACGGTTAGTTTATGGTATGCGATCTTGAAGAAGAGTTCATCATTCACAGCTGCATTTATAACCCGAAGTAAATATGTCTTTCCGGTTTCGACATGTAAAGTATATGCATCTGCATTCACAAAAATGATGCAACTCCGTTAATTCATTAGCATTAATTGAAAGAAATTGTGATTTTTATTATTATGATGCAACGGAACACAAGATTATATAGAGGCCAATGTTAATACCATCAGAAGAACAGTTAGGAACCGGTCCCGGATGCCCGTTTATTGTGTGTGCATCCGATATATTCGGAGGCAAACCGGTTTGCATTGCCTGGTTCACCACAGCTTCGGTATCTGCTTTCCACCATTCCCCTATAAACATCGGCATGTTAGTCTCTTGAATACATTCTATGCAGGCAAAAAAAGCATCGAGGTGCGGGAAAGGCCGGAACTCACCTAATACGATGACTTTTTCCTTATCGGGTTTCGGAAATGGATAAGGGACACCTTTCTTAGGCAAGATAACAATGGCACCATACACCGTTGCTCTCAACCAGGAAATATGTGCATGCCAAAGGAGTGTCCCTCTTTGACCAGTTAATGTGAAGTTGTAAAGGAAGTTCTGGCCTGGTTGAATTGGACACTGTGTGATATATGCAGGTCCATCGGACCAACCGGTTCGAAGTTGCCGGACCCCGTGCCTGCGACATCACGAAGAATGCTCTCAAATCTGGAATTTTCAAGGGGATCTTTGTGAAATGTTATGAAATTGCTTACCAGTGAATTGTAATATTGTATTGGACATGATTGGTGACCCTCACAAGCACGTTGTCGTCCTCTCGAGCATAAAGAGTCGGCCCCAGACACTTGCCATTAACGGTCACGATCGTCTTGGTGACACAAAGCTTTGTTTCATTTTTCAACACCACCTGAATCAGATGCAACACGAAAACACCACATATGACACCGGACACAATAGACCCGACACGACATGATACATTTGGTAATTTGTGTGACGTGAGAATCGAAACACAATAAAACGGACAACAAGACACACCACGGAACAAGAGTTACTTACAGCGAAATGGTAATGCCGAATCTTACACTCCACCAATGCAGGAACTAAGACGGACATAAACAGCAATGTCTGAACCCAAGAATCCATCCTTTTTGCTGCTTTGTGTCCAAACTAAGTTCTATTTTTTCTCACAGCTACTAGGTTTAGAATAAACCCATATCTGCAAACCACATTTTATAGCATTTTCTCAGTAAATCACCATTGATGCGATGTCATTTTAGCTGGTTAGGTGAATGAAGAAGAGATGCCGGAACCTGACAGGTTTTTGTTTTTTTATCCTTTTATTTCTGAAAATCAAAGTTTTCTTGGATGTTACACAAAGTAGCAAAATGACATGGTATGTTTTCAAAGGTTGCCATTGTCAACTGACTGATACTTCAATTGTGTCTGAAACTTACATCCCATCTGCACAACTCACATATCTTCTTTCTCAAACTCTTCCTTCTTCATTACTAGAGTTTTCAGTTTCGTGTTACTTTCTCCAACATTTAAGTCCCCAAGTTCATATCTTCATTTCTCTACTATTTTCACATGTATATATATTCAATTCATTTTTAACTAAATAAGTATATAGTTTAATACTATTTAATCTTTTTAATGACAATCTTTGAATTAAGGATGATTGTATATAAGCTGATTATATTTGAAAGAATGTATCTTTATTTTATGGACCATAAATACATCAGCATACCTTCCAGAAGAGTAGAAATGTACATGCACATGTGCATGGAACAGACAAATACGGGTGATGGGTAGTTGTCTATACGTATAAATGTAATGATGCTGATGTAATGATTTTAATTTTAGAATCCGAGTTAATTCGAGACACACACTCTGCACGTTGAGTAGAAATCCTCTGTTTTTTTATCATGTCTCCGTTTATGCCTCCTGTAAAATTTAAAAAAAATAAATTTTAAACTCTAACCCTTATTTTTTATATCTTAAACTCTAAACCCTACACCCTTCCCCTAATTCCCTAAATCATAACCACAACCCCTAACCTTGAACCCTACACCCTCTAATTTTAAGCGAAGGCACGAATGGAGGCATGAGAAAGAGGCAGACGATTTGCACCCTACATGTTGGCCTTGTTGTGAGGTTTGTTAGGGTAAAAATCATCTGCCTCTTTATCATAATCTTTTTGTGCTTCCTTTAAAAATTTTCTAAAATATTGAATTTCTAAACCTAACCCTTATTTTTTAATATCCTAACCCTAAACCTTAAACTTTAAAAAATATACCCTACCTCTAATTCTTTAAACTCTAACCACAACCTACAACCTACAATCTTAAACCCTAAACCTCTAATTAAAATGAAGATATAAAAAAGAGAGAAATAATTTATACTCGTTTGTTGAAGCCTTATTGAACTTGAGAGTAGTTAATTGGCCTGAATTATTTTTTTTGAACAAGCTAATAGTGATTACACAAGTATCTGTTTTAGAATATAATCTCCACCATTTGACATTGATCGCTCAATCACTCTGCTGGCATCGCTGGTACTCGAACCTGTGACCTCTAGGAACATTAATTGTTCCTTTAATCACTTGGATTAGAGAACTCGTTCTAATTGGCTTGAATTAGGGGCTGAGGTTTTGATTTAAAGATAAAGCAGGGTAGAGTGATAATTTGACTTGTACGAGGAAAATGAGGGGAAGGAGCAAATTTTCTGCAGCCATGTAAGAACTAAGATGTGAGATCACTTTGTCTAACTTTGCTTTCCCCATTACTCTCTCATTCATCTTCCTCCCAAAAATCAAGCTAAAAGTTTAGTCTCATAGTTTTTGTGAGTTGGAATCTTTGATTTTGAGTTTGTGTATCATTCAAGGATCTACAAAAGGAGGTAATCATTAAGGATGGTGAAAAAAAGTTTAAGCAGGGATTAAATTTGAGTGCATAAATGAGGTTTTTGAGAGCTCATTCTTATTTAAACTGTGTTATTAGTCTTTTAACGATTAATTTTGGTGAATGAGTTTCTCAATAATAATTTTATTTAATTTAAAACTCGAGACTTAAGTGATACCAAATTATTTATCAGTTTTATTTTTTCAAATTTTATATTTTTTTTTAAAAATCACATTTATCTCATAAATAAATTATCAAGACTTTTTTAAGAAAAAATTGGGTCTCATTAAACACCCTCTATCGTCAATATTAGAAGAACTAATACCAACCCTTACGGGAAAAAAATACCCGCCATATATTAACTATTAATTGCGTCGTCAATAATAATTTGTTCGATACAAAAAGGATATTCAGAATCAAAATAATTACATAAATTATCTCTAAACGCCCAATATGCTAATACATGAGCAGTTCTATTTACTGTGCGATGAATCAAAATAAATACATGCATTATCTCTAAATTACTAAGATTCTTGCTTTAAGGTGTCGAATTCTTTTTTTGTTTGTTTGTTTGAGATCCTTGGCCTCAAAGTATGATATTGATAGTTGATTAATTAGTAATCTTGGTAAAGCATATCACGAAGGATTAAATACACCATCTTAGACCCCAAAAATGCTTTTAAAATGACTGTGCAGATGGATATGCATTGTCTTCCATATATTCGCATATTTCCGTTTGTAAATCAAATTATGGATGATATTGGGTCGAGTCAATCAAGTTTTTACGAACTTGATCCGAGTATTATGCCTTTCTACTCGTATACGACCCAGGTGTAAGTACCTTACTCTCGACCCAAGATAAAAATATATTAAAAAATTTCATTTAATTTATTTGGTAAAAATAAGGATATAATAAAAAAACATATATAAAGAGAAACATTATAACAGTTATTTCTAAACATATAGAGATGTGTGATGCCGAATCCACTGCAAACAACCACTTGATGTTCATTGACCTTTCTCCGTCTTGTCGAGGGAACATGAACCCCGAGACTAGTTGAATGTACCCGGGAACGCCTTTGTCTCCGGCCAAGTCCATGAACCGTACGACCATCGGCATCCATCCGGCTAAGTCAATGCCTTATAATATAGTAATTGTCGTTCTTTTTTGGATATTAGTTGTATTCTCTAGATAGATCAATGTGATAATAATTCGAAAACCTGTTGAGAAATCGAATCTGGAAGTCGAAGTCATCATAATTCAAGCATTTCATTTTACCCACTATTCCAGAACTTCAATATGGGAATTACTTAAAAGTTCTTGAGATTATTAAGGTACAAGGAGAAGAAAACGTCTGAAAAGGGACACAAGTGAAACACTATTGTTTAAGCAGAAGCTCCAACAGGGACCCCTGCACTGAGCCTGGATGATCCGTATAGAGTTTCCTCGAACCGGATAATCTCGTTCTTCGAACCGTATGCGACTTGAGTTCTTTCGTCGAGGTTCATGATCACTTTGTCGAGCACCGATTGTTGACCATCACTGCTGTAACCACCAGCTTTCTCAATCAAGAACCCCAATGGAGCTACCTCAAATAACAATCTCAGCTTGGCCTTGGCAGATGGTGAGGTCACATTTGTAAATATACCCTTCTCTTTTACAATGATCTGTAGGGGTGAAAAAGGAAAAAGAAGAAACAGATAGTAAATCATGTAAATTTGACAAAAGGGTTAAAATTCAAATGGCCCTTGAACTTGATATGTTTCGCCAAATTAGCCCCTAAACTTGACAAGTTTAGGGACCGATTCGACCAAAGTTGTTGATTTCAGAGGCTATTTTGTGTTTTAAGCTTGACAAAACATGGGATATACCTGGTTGACATCAGGCACCATTCCACCAGTGTACCTCAATGTGTATTTCTCTCTCACATAATAGTTGATCAACTGTTTCATTAAAGGGGTTAAAGTTAGTAAATCATGAACCTGTGAAAGTCTATGTTACTCGAATTCTGATGCGAGTTCTGAATACGGATATGCATGTCTAAATATGTGTCGGACGCGAGTGTTGAGTATATGTACCTTATCGTATTCAGGGTTGTCAAATGTGGCTCTCAAATTTCCAGGGGAGAATATTTTCCCTTCACCAATCTCATATGTGTCCTTCACATGCTGCCATTTTCCTTCATCAAGGAGGAGGAATTCGTGGGTGCCGGGGACGTCCTTAAGTGCGAGAACATATGTCGTCCGAGGACCGAAAATTCCCATCGCAGCAGCAACTTGGTCTCGTCCCGTTACGCCCGTTAACTTGTCACCCGGCCACACCCCGAAGATGGTGCCTACGGTGAAATTCGTATCGACAATGCTAGAACCATCGAGTGGATCGAAAGCAACACTGAATCCCCCTGTTACATGTGATAAATTATAGCTACATACATTTCAGGCTTACTTGGACCATAAGAAAACGAGAAAGGACAAAAATTGCAGACCTTCAGCAGGGCCTCCCATGTCTTGAAGCTCGGGAACTTCTTCGGAGCACGCGTATTTACAGAAGTGCGAGTACGTCAAGGCCTACACATTACCGATCATATCCGAGAAAACCGTTAATTTCTCGATAGTTTCATCAAAAACTTGGACAAGAAGATACAGTTTCGAACCTCGAAGAGAAGCTTGTTGGCGAGCATATCAACAGCAAGCTGTTCATCTCCAAATGAATTGACACAAGCAGTTCCTCCACATGAAGCTGTCCTCACTTTGAAAGCAATTGTCCTCAATGCTTCTCCCATGCACATCATCAACTGGACCAATCCCTTATCCGATGTCGATTTCGTAAGAAACTCTTCCTACAAAAACATATATCAAAAACAATTTGTAATCGAAACGAAATCCCGACAACACAAACCGATAAGTACTTACAAGACTGTCTCCAATCTCACATTTTGTGACAAGGGAAGTGTTTTTTGCCTTGGACACCTTCAATGATGATCTTGGCACAACAACCTTCATCGATTCACCGAATATCGAGCTCGATTTAAGGCTCTGCAATACACATATACCATAATGAATAGAAAGAAAAGAAGCTATACATATACATATGTATGTAATTATGTACCCTTGAGGTGAAGGAGGAAGATATTGATGGAGGTGAGACCAGTGCAGTGGAATGCTTAGAGGAGACACCAGGAAGAACAATCCCATGAGCATAGCACGTGATACCAGTCTCCATTGCCAAAAAAAGGGGTTTTCTCTTAGAATTCTTTAAAGAGAAGAGGTTTTGAGGAGCTTTGAGTAGGGAGGATAGCAGATAAGCAGATAACCGAGTCACGACACGTGGCAGGGGAAAGGGTTAGGGTATGGTGAGATTAACATCTCTTATTTAATGTGTGGCTAAGGTACAATGTTTGCAAAGATATAATGTGATAGGGGAAATGGGGAGCTTTGTTAATAGGGATATACTCTTAAATTGATTTACAAATATTAAAATAAAAAAATATTTTATAAATCTTTCTTATCATGCGGATAAATCTATATTTATAACTTTTATAAATCATTTAAAATTTATGATTTAAGTGGATTGATATACAAAAAAATCGTGATATAGTGGATTTAATAACTGAGATTTGACATTATTTGTTATAATATTCCAAAAAACTAATAATAAGATAATTACAATTATATACTTATTTATTTTATTTATTAATATAAGACACTTTATTATTATTTTAGATAATTTATTGCATAAAAAGATTAATAAAGTTTTTAAGAGAATATGTTTATTCTTAAAATAAATTGGTTAAGCATCATTGTGGATTTGGGCAACAATAATGTATTAAAACTAATATGTTGATGATAAAATATTGTCATTAACATAAAAATGTCAAGTTAATATATAAATATGTGTTGGACAGCAATATATTAACCTACATGCTATGAACATGTTTATTGAATTATTATGCGATAATTACAACATTACTCATAGTGATAACCGTATATATGATTATTAGATTTGTGATCATTATTATTTTAATATCGTGAGTTACATATTCTGATACAGTTATAAGATTAATATCATAAGTCATTTGATTGAGTGAGGCTTAAAATGTATGACAATACTTGAATAAATTAAAATAAAATATCATAAATTATTGTTTACAAGTACTTTACTCAAGATATCAAAAAAAAAATTAGATAAATTATACAAGTGAAATTATTTCATGACTTATGTCAAATCTAGTTATAAAAGACAAAAAAATATAATACGTAAAAATAGTTAATTATGAAAAGGTTATATCGAATCACGATTTTTTGTAAATTAAATAATATTAACATATTACTAGATATCGATCATTGTTTAAAATATTAATTTTTTTAATATTTACTACTATCGTACAAAAACTTATAGGATCGCACCCACAATTGAAATGAGGAAATATAAACACATTATTTATATTCTACACGAATTACGTTAAATTAATATATCTAATATATACAATCTAATTATTACATAAATATTAAAAGAAAATAATATATTAATTTTAATTAAAATTGAATTGAGTATTAAAATTCTAATAAAAGTTTGTTAAATTCGATGTATAAACCGATTTATTGTCAAGTAGTTGAGAAGATATTGTTTGGGTGAAATTTGGTAGAAGTAAAAAGATAAAAAAATTAATACAATAATTTTTGAGTGGTCTGGTATTCTAATAAGTACATTCATCCACTATTTTAGTTTTCTATTAAGAATTTCTTAAATTCACTATGAATTTCTTCCTTTTGAGTCGAAGAATTAACCTTACAATTTAGGTTCAATTCTCCAAATCTAGTATGTTTGTAATTTTAAGTAGTCACCCAAATTTCTAATACACTTGAACATTGATCGACATAAAAGCTTATAGGTGTTGTCTATACAAGAAATGAAAGAACTAAGTTTTAAGATAAATCTATGATCATATTATTGTTGACAATTAAAACATTAGTCTTTCTTTGATGTTTGAAGGTCCATTTTGTGGTCCCAATTGAATTTGTAGCCGTTGGTGACCGTCGGGATTAAATTGAAATTGTTTGGAGCTGATTTTTAGGGCAATTTTCCTTTCTGGTGTTAAACGTATCGAAACGCGGGTACCTATTCTAATACAACTCCTTTGAGAAAGAACCGTTGAACTTGTATTCAGAGATTCGTATCGAAATACTTTGAAAGTGTATCGAAATGCATTGCTCCACTTATCGAAACGACTAATGCTTGTATTAATACGGCTCCTAGCCTTAAGGGTTTTCATAAAGCCATTGGGATTTTTCATGAGACCACTGGAGGTGTATCAAAACACCAAAGTGATGTATCGAAACGCCTATATCTAAACGTTTTGTTAGGTATCGAAACGAGTTTTGATTGTGTTGAACTGTATCGAAAAATCATAGGGGTGTATCGATACACATTCATTAAAATCACATATTTGACTTATTTAAAACAATTCAAACACTTCCATGACCCCTCAAAAATTTTTTAAAAGTATTTTCAAACCGTTTAAACATAAGAATTATTTTTAAAACTTTTTTAAAATAGTTCAAAACTTTTTTTTAATTATTATATCAAAATCAATATTTCTACAATCTTCTCTTTTTTTATATAATAAAATCAACTTGAAAATTTATTTTTAAGACTATTCCCTCTTAGTAAGATAAATTTTGAATAAGAAAATTAAAGATTTAAAAACATTAAAACTCCCGTTTATTCATTTGAAAATCTAATTTTTTAAAACAAAATTGAATCAAAATTCTTTAAGGTTATATAAAGACGTGAGAGGTTTAGTAATAATTAATGTTTTTATAAAACTTTTTATATAGTTTAAAAATTTATTATTTCTTTCGATTTATAGTTAGAGAGTTTTTTAATGAGGCTTATGATAGTATATATTCCATTTTATTAAAAAAGTATTTTCTTTTTCAATTAAGTGAACTAAGTAAAAATTAAATGTTATCATCATGGTTTAAAAATTGACATTGCAAAATCGTGATTAAATCTCTATCTATTTTAATTTTAAAATTTTGAATTTTAAACATGTAATATTTTATTTTAATTTTTATTCATTTGGTTTCGTTTCGTTTCTTATACGTGAGCTTTTAAAGATAATCGTCAATTTTTTTGTTACGCCATGAGATACATCAACATGACAAAATTTATTATCTATGCATTGAGAAGGGTTTATTAAATGATTTCTTCATTATGTGATACTGATTTTTGAACATTCAAATTTCATCTTTAAACTATGACTTTAATTTTAAATCGGTATCCAATTTTTTTAATATTTCAAATTCATCCCCAAATTATGAGTATCCTTCTAAATTAATCCTCGACCTACATTTTTTTCGTCTATAATATCGAGATTCAAACTCTAATCAAATCTTTCTTCCTGTTAAATCAGCTGATTATTGGTCTACTATATTTAAATCTTGATCGATGAATTAAATACAAGACGATTAAACCAAAAAAGTATAACACCGCATTATCGTCACCTGTTTAACTTAAGTCATTATCGTCCTTGTAAACACCGCATTGGCTATCATTAAATAAAGTACAAAAAATGGGAAGTTTCCCCGCGAGAATTACACAGTTTCCCTTTACTTTTTGTCTGCAAATCACGTGTGAAGTTTTTTCTTACACTGTTCCCATTTCCTCAAATGCTTTTCCCAAGTTCTGTAATTTGTCTCTCATCTCTCTTTCGATTTGACTTTTGTTTTAAGGTTTTGTTTATGATGTCTAATGAGAAAAAAATAATCATCATTTTGCTTGGATTCTGCTTTGTTTTATGTTTCATGCAGCTTTTCTATGTTGTTTTTGTTTCAACTGTTCTTGTTTTGTTCTGAGCAGTGAGTTATTTCTTGGTTAGACAGATGAATCTAGTGTGATGGGTTGGTTTTAGATTAGACTAATTGTATTCGGATTATTTCGAGTACGTATTAATTCGGATTCAGGTCATTCTAAGCCAAGGATATTTGGATTTGAGGGTAAGGTCTATGTTACTCAGGCTCCGATATAGATATTTCAAGAAAAATGAAGAGCTCGTCCTATGTATGTATAGTTATCTCGAGTTCAAATCATGTTTTGGCTTAATTTTGTATGGTTAGATCGAATTAGTTTTCGAGTTGAAGCCAAAATTGAAAGATCTTTGCATTCATATTGCTTTTACAGGTGACCCTTCTATGATTTGGAAGGATCTAATCAGGAGCTATTTGCAGCCCTGCGATCAAGCTAGATTGAATCAACAATGTCGGCTTATGGACATCAAATGGAGCGAGAGTTCTCCGGCCAGAGTCTCTTAAGTCGGGGAGACGGTGGTATGCTTTTAAGTATCTGCAATGCCTAGACTGAATTTGATATCCGACGTGTTAATCTCTGCCTCTACTCGTGAATTAGGAACTGAGATGGGAAGCCGATACATAACCGAGTCGGGATTCTACTTGTCATCTTTTGCTGCAACAATCTTCATTGCTGGTCTTGTAACCATTGGGGTCCTATTAGTAACTTTGGTGGTTTCATTAGCAGTAATGTTGCAAACATGTGAGAGTCGGAGCAAGGGGGTCGTCGACAGTCACCGTCACTGCGAGATTCTCGCACTGCACGGTGAGCTTAATGGGTTTAAACCTGATAAAGTTCCTCCGGTCTGCTGGAGTCTCGCCCTTCAATATATTGAAGGAGGAGGGTATGCAAGAGACTTGGATTTCACAATTCAGATGATCGTAAGCTTTTTCGATTCCATTTCACCATCGAGTGATAGTGTGGTGTTAATGGACATTGATGACATCCTTGCTTTGGATCCTCGGTTGAACGAACCGAGCAGCTGCATCAAAGATACAACATATCTGAAGCAACGGCGGACACTCGAATTGTACACGAAACTGCAATCGAGAGGATGGTCTCTGATTCTGTTATCGAGGAAGCCCGAGAGGCAACGAAACATTACCATTCAAAACCTTAATTCTATAGGATATAGTGGTTGGTCTTCTTTGATGATGAGGTACATATTGTTAATTCTTTTGATTTGCATTTCCATGATGCATACACTCAATGCAGCTGGTTAAAACTTCCGGAGGAATATTTTTACAGGTCGGATCGAGAAATGGAAACGAGCGAGTACTTCTCGAGACAAACAAAAGCTTTGAAGGAAGAAGGGAATGAAATAATCAGTGTGATTAGCAGCCAAATGGATGCCTTAACAGCCTGGTCTCTAGGAATACATGTTTTTAAGCTTCCAAATACTTGGTATGAGAGTTGAATATGTGATCCTATACGGGTATAAACATTCGGATATGTGTCGGCCACGAGTCTTTCTACATGAGCAGTAGATCCTTAACTAGCTTGTTCTTAATGGAACTTTCAATTTACCACACAAACGTATCACATTGGCCTCAAAAGAGCTTAAAGTAAAAACTCAGACGCGATTAATGGCAACTCTGCTTTGATTTACAGAACAATCAAAGCTACAACAAATCGAAAATGGTGAAATGAAGAAGAAAACCATATGAACATCAAGAGCCAACTTATCATCCCTTCCACAACAAACCAGTAACAATGTCGAAAGAATCTTCAATTTCTAACTCCTAAATCATGAATTGCCAAGAAAATCCCCCATACAGTGGCAAAAACAAAGATGAACGCCATGAAAATCGCCATAAACCCAGAATTCTTAGCACCATCGGACATGTCAACGTTGTATTTTCGCGTCATGTTCTCCGATAATATCCCCCATTTTCTCCCTCTTTGCTTATCGCCACCGTCATTTTCATGATCCATCAGCTCATAAACGTAAACCTCAGCCACTCCATCTTTCTTCAATGGCATGCCAATCCCTGACTTCAAATGCTTGACCAACCTCTCAAATACATCTCTGCATAGGCCTCGTTGGCCTCGACTTCTCCGGCTTCGCTTCCGCTGCTCGGCCATCCTGTTTCCAACACGACGACCGGTATACTCTCGTACCCCATCACAGCCATCGACGTCAAGACAGCATCTGCCATCATGTCGAACAGGTTGAAATATCTCACCCCCGTGACCAAATCGTCCCGGAAATTGAAAGGGTAGTCTTGGAACAAAGCGAATCCCACCGGGATTTCACTGTTGAGGCGATATAGATTGTAAGGGTAAAGGTTGATCAAGAAAGATGAGTTCATATCTTCCAAGAATTGGAGCAAGGGTTTTAAGATTAGATCGCCGACAGGCTGTTGGAACTCGGCGGAGGACGGCGGTGGTGATAGTGGAGAAGAACGAGAATGTGGTGGAGACCGAGATTTTTTTTATGCCCAGTTCGTGGAGAGCTAAGTGAAGGCTCTTGATCGCCGGGAGCAAGTAAGGGGTGAAGTCTTCATCCGAGATGGAATCGAGGACGGCGTTTCCAACGGAAACGAGGGCGATTTTGGAACGATGGTAGAAAGGGAGTAGTGTTTGTAGAGCCAGGCAAGGGCGAGGGAACGGTTGGCGGCTATGGCGGGAAGAAGAGGGTTTGAGATGGAGAGGAAAAGGGAAATGTTTGTGAACGCAAAGGCTTTGATGAGTGATGTGTCTGCTTCTGGGAGGCGGACTGCATGGATTTTGAGGGCTGTGATGGCAGTGGATATCTTATCCAGCGGTGGTGGATGTTTTGATGCTGCAGCTGCTGCTGTGGTGGTGGAAGGGGATGAGTAAGTGACTCCAATGGACGGAAAGGAAGAGGTGAAAGTGAGGAGGGAAATGAATAGTGAAGAAGTCATCGTTCTTCCTTCTCTGTTCAGAACTTTTTCTTTTTGCTGTTTGGGAGGAAAGGAAAGGGAAAAGGAAAGTTAATTAAGTTCGTTACTTTTGGCGGGAAACGTTTATGATTGACTGTGGAAGGTGTCTGCTTTGTTTTCATCTGAGCTCTCCATTGTATAAGACTTTGAAATTTAAAATTCAGTCTACACTTTTTTTATTTTTGTGAAATTGAGTCCTATTGGTTAGTCCAGTACTCCATCGTTAGACTGTGCAATCGAATACTGATCATTCGAACACAATCTTCCTAGGCTTTACTAATAAGAGTTATAGATTCGATTGCCGAAATAAATTTTTCAGCTTCTAACTTAGCATTGTATATCTGGTTGGGTCATTACTCATCAATGGAAGGAGTCCTCTGCAACATTACTTATGTTTGATTTTGTATATAGTTTCAGTATAGGATGATTTCAGAGTAGCAACGGGACACGACAAATGTATCATCATAGGGTGAAAATCCGAACACTTGCAATATATAACACATTGGCAATGAGTAACAACAGGGATGAGAGGAACATAACTTGCAACATCATCAGGTAAGCCAAAAACAGCCATTTCTTGGATTAATATTGCAATTTCTCTTTAGATATAGATTAGCAATAATTACATAACAAAGAACTCAAGTTGAAACATTAAAATTGGAATATACAATCACGAATCTTGAATTCAAGTGAAAGCATGTGATGTTAACTCAGTTACGAGTTTGAATAAACTGAAGTATATGATGACCTTCTCAAATGAAAAGAAAATCAAACTCAAAAATTACCATGCTTGATTCGGTATATCCGCCCTGTGTGAATCAGACTTTGAACAGAAGTTTCATGAATCGGGGCTAATGCGAACAGGATAGATTCCTATTGAAGAATTTTAAAGCTAACAACTAATGATATGTAATCTCCAAGAAAATCAAAACTTGCTAATTTCAGTTTCAGAAATAATTGATTACCCAAAGATTCAAGGTCAAGAAACAGTAATGTCAAAGATAAATGCCGAGACGCAAAGAAACAAAACAACTGTTTGAAAAACGCACTACATTTTGTCAGTTTTGTGAAAACCTGGTGAAAAGGTAAGAGTCACTGGGGTCGTCAACTGAACTCCGTCAAGCATCTAGAGACAACTGCAAGGAAAGAAGAAATTACAACGTTAGGAAGATAGGACAAAATGTTCAGATTCTACACAGGAAAATCTTCATAATTTGTTATCATAATGTTCTCACGAGCAAGATACCGTTAAATGAAAGATAAATATCACCGTAACAACAAGGCATACAAAAGTTTATGCTATTTTTGCAAGGCCAAGGAAACAGCCAAAAACTACAAAAGCAGGGAAAATTAGTAAAGCTGTTTATGCATACAGTCAATAGTTAATGCTGGGGTCTTACAACGAATAATCACAAATGACTTAGAGATCACAGGCAAACTGAAGCCATTATTAAACAACTTTTGCAACAAGCAACTAATCTTCAAACAGAAAGCTACATTCCTCGAATATAAACCAATATTGCAAATCAAAGGAACAATGCCAAAATATGCTCCAACGTTTGACTGAATAGTCATCAGATAAAAACTGTTAGTCAAATAATGGTAAACGACTTGAAATGGCAGAAAAACCTACATGGCAATTCAAATATGTTGGGAATGCAAAAGAAAGAATGGGGATCTAAATGACTACTCAGTCAAACACTAGGGGGCATATTTTGACATTATACCCAGATCAAAAGGAACTAACAAATAGCTAAGAAAGATTATAAACCGGGAAATCTATATTACCTCAAATGTTGCTGGGGTACATGAAGACTCTGACTCTATCTCCCTGCAAAGGAACCAAAAGATACATGTAAGACAATAAGCAAAGTGTACATAAATCCAACAAATAACACTATAACACAATTACCATAGATTTTGGGGGAAGGTTGGACTTGAACTTAGCCCGAACAACACCACTGTTACCATGAGGTCTGGCTACCTTTCCCCAAATGCAGCGATAGTGTGAACCGTTCTTCTTAACCTTGGCCTTGTAAATATAAGCCATTCGCTTTCCAGCATACCAAGCCACTTCCTCCTTGGTGTTAACTCCCTCAATCTGGATCAGTGAAGTGTTTGTGTACTGGTTTGACTTTGACCTAACACCCACCAGACCCAAAGAAGTCATAAGCACCGATCCAAAATCAGGGGGAAACAGAAACAAGAAAAACATTTCAAAGAACACATTCAATCATCTAGATTCCAGTTTACAAAAGTAACTAATTTCTATCCCCTAAAGCAAAACCTGGAAATTCAATCCCACCCTACATTCCAAATCACTAATTTCAATCCACAGGAAAGTTATTAGCCTGTCCTTATTGCCAATGTAAACCAACTTATGCAAACAAATGAAACGTAATTCTATTTCCCCTTACTCATTTTCTTAACCAATCAACACAAAATATGAAAGGAAATAAAACACATGAAATCAGCTAATTTTAGTCATACACTAACTAAATACTGAAGTAATACAAAAAGTTTAGAACTTTATTACCTCTTGTAACCCAAGATAGTTCCTCTAACATAGAGTCTGCAAACAGTAAGTTAAAAACGAAAATGGAAAATGGTAAGTTAAATCTAAAAACTGTAGTAGATTGTTAAAATCGGAAAATGGAAAAGAAAACTTCGGGTTTTGAAAGGGAAATATATAGAGATCAGAACAGACCTGACTCGCTCTCCTTGGCGTCCCTTCACCATTTTCTCCGATTTGGGAGCTGAAGCTTTTACCCCTGATTCTTAAAGTGGCTGCAAAGGGGAGACCCTGAAACCCTAATCACAAGGGGGAAGAGATTTGGAGAATATATATAAGGTGGCCCAAATTTAAGTATGGTCAGCCCAATGTATATATGTGCACGCGCATGTGAAATTGGGCTTAGTATTTTCGGCCTTTGAAACACGGAATATTGAATTAATCAATCAATCAATTATTGAGTAATTATATTAATAAGATTTTATTAATATAGAATATAGTTAATACATACGAATAATTTGAGGGGTTTGAGTTTAGAGTTAGAAATTAAAATATTTAAAAGTTTTGAGGATAGATTTAAAATTTGAGTTATAATTTAAGGATGAAATTGAAATGATCAAAGTTTGAAGACCAACTAAGGATAGAGTCATAGTTTAAAGATGAAATTAGAATAACTAAAAATTTGAGGACTAATTCTGAATGAAAGTTATAGTTTGGGACGTATGATGCAATTAACTCTAATTACAAGAAAAAAAAACATTGGTGTGATTAAAATTAAACATATTGAATTTCGTTGAATGAGTTTTGGATTCAATGCTAAAATTTAAAGTTTAGTCCTTTAAATTTCAAAGTTTTAAAAGAAGTCAGTGGTAAAATTGCACTTCAGCCCTTTGATAAAATTTCAATTTAATCATTTTAAGAACTATACAATTATAAGTTAAAACAATGATAATATATATACATATATATCTTTTAACCCTTCAAAATTACTTTTGTGTGTAATGGCAGTTTAGGTCCCTAACAGTTTAGTGGTGAAACTCCAATTTACTAAAATAGTGGTCCTTAAGTTAGTGACAGTTAACAACCTATTTCATATTCAACCTATCCTCGAGTTAATGATTCGGATAAACCTCCGGCCTATTCGATAGATTCAGGTATAGATTTGGGTGTATGGACTTTATTTTATTTTCCCTTTGCTACAAAAAATACATTATAAAAATGATATTATTGTTTTGTGATCCATATCCATCGTTAAGAGTTCGATTGTTTTTCAGGAGACGATATTTTTTATTTATTTTAAAAGAATCGAAGATATTTTAACAATTAGTTTGATAGTGTTACGTTGTATGTAAGATGATTTATATAATTAATTATATGCTTTATCAAATTTATTTATAATATTTTGTGTATCTTTTAAATTGTATCTCTTTCAAATTTAAGACGTTTTTAATTCTATGAACTTGTATGAACTCTTAAAAAAGTATAAAAAATAAAATCTTAATATGAAAATAATATCAGATGCTGAGAATTTGACAAACTGTTTAACTAACGATAATTCATTAAATGTTCTAAAGATTCAAATATTTTTCATAAATTTAACCACCCTCCAAACTATAGCCATACCTAAAAGAGGTATACATAATTTGAAAGTGGCTAAACCAAGATTTGGGATAAGGGTAAAACGTAAATATTTAAAAATAAGAGAATAAATTTAAAAAAATAATTTTAAAAATAAATAAAGAGAAAAAATATCTTTAGGGTAGGACGATTGTCCCTCATCACATCCATATATCTTTGTCTTTAACCTTAGAGACACAATTATACGAACTGGGTGTTGCTTTCAACGTTTGAACATATGTGGGATATTTTACTTAAGTAATTCGAGTTTAATTAATTTAATTTATACGTGTGTGAGTTTAACTAGATTTAAAATTAAATACGAGTAAATTTTAAAAATAATATTCATACAAAATATTTTATATATGTTTCATTTTGTCGGTTTATGTGTCCTTGCTATAAATTTGTGTAGTCCAAGGAGGAGACATTAGAACTACACATTTCACGTTCAAAGGACAACTTGTACACTCTAATGTCCCAAACAATTCTTTTCTGAAACCCATCAGGGACCCAACATTTGTATCAACACTTTCAATTTCATTGCAAAAGTTTTTAACTTTTTTCTTCTTTAAAAAAAATTATTTCAACAGACCATCATGTTCTTTAATAGTGAAGTTTGTAATTATTTTGTTATTAAAAATTTAATTTGATTGATATATCGTTTGGTACATTACATAAAAAACGTGAATTTGAACATGCTAATACGCTCAACATCCTCTGATTTAAAGGCGAAAAAATGTTATTCATTTATTTTAAATTCAATTTTTTTTAATCATTTGAACACGTATGTACCTTGTAGGCAACGCTACTTAAACTAAAGTTTTTCAGAACTAACAACATTGTCTTTTTCATTAAAAACACTGGTTGAGTTTAATATCGTGAAATGTTAAGTATATATTTTATAGAGTTAATATTTTTTTATGATTTTATATTTTGTGATTATACTTTTTAAATAACATTTTCAATATTCGAGTTTAAATACTCTTTCGAAATACAATATTTTTTAATGCTTTTATTTAAGGGGAATTCTTCCTTGATTTTAGTATAATCATCGGTACTCAATTATTAGTTGATTAATACGAACCTTTTAATTTAATTTATTCTATTTATAATGCTATAGTTTAAACTTATAATTTTATTTAAATAATTTAATATCTTATTTCATTCAATCGATTGATCGATAATTCATAATCTATCAAATGTTGTTGTTGATACATACAAACGTATTCAATGGCTGAAGTTATTGAGCAAATTAAATGGGTAGTTAATATTTGGGGGCCATGTGACGAAAGAGAGAACATATGTATAAAAAGATATTAGAATGTTGGGATCATGTGCTTGGAGGGTCAACAAAATTAAAGTAAAAAAATGAAAGACCCTTTTTTTATTTTTAAAATCATAAAATTAAATAAGATAATATCAAATACGATAACAACATAAAATAAAAAATGAATTCTAACGGTAAACTTTTACTTTTATAAATTATTAATTGGTCTAACATGTGAGATATTGTATCAAATGTTCGAATTCTAACATTATAAATATAATAAATTAGATTAAAAATTATTCCTATAATAATTCTTTGCAATACTCGATCTGTATTAATTAATAAATAAATAAGATACCAGAGAAACATCAATGTAATTGTATATATAGGCATTTCAAAACTCTATATAACACAAATTATCGATATATAAAATGATATAATATAATATAGTATAAAAATATGAGTTACCATCTTCAAGCAAAGTTTAAGGGTCTGCCATCACATGTGGGTGATTCCTTTACCTTTGGGACACTCAATATGGCCCCCAAAGTGGAATTTCAATTTTTCCCCTAAAAATTGTAATCTTCAAAAAACCAATCTTTCATTACCTTGGATCCTACTTAAAGCCAATTAAGCATATGATTTAGAGCCTTGATTTAGGGCCAATAGGTTTATTGACAATTCAACAACATAAATTTTTGTTATAATTATCGATATTCGATATATTAGCTGATAATTCTAATTCGGATATTATAAAAATCTATTAATCTATTTAGGATAATTTTTATTAATTAGATATTACTTACGAGATCACATCACATCTAACTAATCAACTTATACTATATTTTGATTTTAATAAAAAGAGAATTTTGTCATCTTAAACAAAATAATTTTGTAATCACTTCCAAGGAAAAAAGTTACCTTTCAAAAAGGGTTAAAATTTAATAAAAAATAAAATTTAAAATTTGGTTGATTTCATTTTATTTATTATAGACACTGTTTTATTCATAATGAGTATGAATAACTAACAAATAATGAAGAAAATTAATATTTAATTTTCATGAAATCAGATCCAATATGTGTGTTCATAATCTAGGGTTTTGGGGATTGAATTAACCACGGGATTTCTCTCATTTAACCCTAATAATTAAGCTTAATTACTTTGCTAAACCATGAGGGAAAACCCTAAGAGAAAACTCATGCAAAACATAGAGTTTTGAAACACACCCAAAAAACCCAGCAAAACAAAGGCGATGACTTACATGATACTAAGAGGATGTCGAAGCCATTTTTTCCGACGAACTCCAAAGTTTCGAGACGAGAAAGCTACCCGAATACGCATCATTTATGTATATAGCTACCGGAGGAGGAATCCAAAGGGATAGCATGATCCAAAATTGTGAAATTTTTTGAGGGGGAAATGAAAACAAGAAGAGCTGAAAAATAAAGGATCAATGCGATCCCTTTGGATGCTTCCTCTGGTACTTGGCAGTGTTTAACCAGCTGACCACAAAGCTCATAATAGCTTTCTCAAAGACACCTTGCTTCTTTCTTCTTCTTCTTCTTTTCCATCTTTCTTTATATAGAGGAAAGTGGGTTTTGGAGGAGACCTCCAATATAAAAAGAGATAGCTAAGTGCTCAAAACAATGACTAGTAGTGGGTCAAGACTTTTTCATCGAGTCAACTCAAATAGAGTAAATTTTTTTGAATTATTTGAGTTTATAAAATTTATTTGAAAATTTTTAAATCGAGTTATTTAAGCTTTTGTTCAAATTTAATTATAAACATTTATAATATTTGGGTAATAATTGGTTCAATTTTTTTGAACAATTCTTGAAATTTGCTCCTAATGGGTAATGAATCCACAACCTAGGGAGACAGAGAGGAAAGGGTCAATTAAGAGCTTTTAATCTCATGCTTTAGAGATTGTTGATAATATTTGATTTAATTTAAATGACTTTTTTATAACCGTATACAATATGCATATGGATTTTTTTCATAATTTTTATATACGATTCGAACTTAAAAATTAATCCACTAATTACTAAAAATTTTGGGTTATTCAAGTTCTTATTTTATAACTCAATTTTTTAAATGAGTCAAAAAAAATTTTTTTTAATTGAATCAAATTTTGCTTATTCTTATCTACTACTAGTAATATTTTGTTATATTATTTTCTCTTTTTACAATTCAGACTATATCATAATGTTTGGAATATATTTTTTTTATCGAGACATTTAATATTTTTAAAAAATCTCAACAAGTTGCGTGGCTCTTATTAATAAAATTTCCGTTTTGTTGTTTGGTTATTTTAATGAAGGTTGGTCCATTCAATGGACCAATCTCCTACACCTAACTTCTTTTATATTTACTTATTTCTCAAGGGAATACATTCCTCAATCATAAAATTTATTTTATGTGTATATTATATGATTAATAATTTTATTAATTCGATTCTTGGATTACGATATTTTTATTTATTAATGTATTTTGTATACCATATGGTTAAGTCAAAGATACATTACATTTAGGCTCTTTCGGCAGATATATTGGATTATTTAATTGGTTTGCCTTGATTCTTTTTATTATTTGTTTAGAGAGAAAAAAAATCCATGAACCAATTATTTTACTTCAACAATTTAGAGAATGAATGTTGTTTTTAAAGGTCACAGGTTCGAGCATTAATATTACAACACAATGATTGATCGATTAATATCCAACAATTGAGAGTATACTCTATAAAACAGATATTACTATAACTATTGTAGTTGATTTAAAAAAAAATCCATTCGTTAATCCTTTATATAATTTTAATTCGAACTATGCATGCATCTAATAAACAATAATGTTAGATTTGAATGGTCAATGATTCAATTCATATAACATTTAGTAAGAAAAAATTACTATTTTTCATGTAGTTTTCACCAACTTTTATAAAGGCTATAGGGAAGTTTCTTTGTATGTGGATTTCTTTAGGTTGCCTCTTAGTTGGTCAATGCACCAACCTGATTAATTTAGATTGATTCGCGTTATATACTTAATTTTAATAAACGAATCTTTTAACAAATTTTTTTATAGACATAATTTTTTAAATTCGAGACATATTTAAATGACATCAAAATACTTATTATTTGGACCAACGTTGTTGATTCTTTGTATGTGGACTTTGGCAATGCATGAATCTATGTCAAAATTTACCTTTTCCCCCCATCAGTTTGCTACTTTTCTCAAGCCTTATCATTTCTAGTTACTTCCCAACTATAAAGTGAAACACTAAAGCTTATGGTTACATATATTATATGCTTCACAACAACAATGGGTAATTTGAGAAGAATAAATATGAGCCATTGGATGAGCAATTCAATGACTATGAAGGGTCAAGATTGACCTCCAGAGATCATGATGTATGGTGCTAGATCTTGTCCACACTAAAGAAGCATAAATCGACCACATGCAGAGTGCAGGCTTTTGTTTTCTTTCTTCTTCCTCCATGGTGCTATTAAGACCCCACCGCTTGGTAACTTAACTTCTTTATATATATATTATCACCGTAATGAAATTTGATTCATCAAATTATGCATAGTGAGCAGGGGTATATATATATATATTTTGAATCGGTTACAATGATTATAACAGTATATGTTCTAAAGTATACTTTTAACCATTGGACATTTATCGTTCAATCACTATGCTGCAATACTGGTGCTCGAACCTGTGACTTCTAAAAATAAAAACCGTACACTTAACTGATGAAGTAAAATGGTTCTTGCAGGGGTAAAAATATATGGTTGGATGATATTGTGTGATTGTGATGTGAAAGTAGGGTTTTTGGTTGCATCTTTGGTTTGTTTTCCATGAGGGGGAAGAGTGTGCATACAAGGACATATGTTGTCCCTCCTTTGATGGACATAGATTTTCATCACCACTCAAGTTTTGGTACCCATTATTTGTGAGAAACAAAATAAATAATTATTTACGGATATTGAAATTCGAATGTTATACGTAGTTATAACATAAATACGACTTAAATAGATTAAAATTTTAAAGTTTTAGTATATATTTTTTAGATTCTTTTATTTGGAATTTACTTTGTTGAGAGTGGACTTTCAGTTTTTGTTGGTCATACTCATGATAACATCATTAAGTCACCCTATTATTATACCTTTATTTGATTTTAGTTTTTTTTTTCTTTCAAACAAGAAACTTTAATATTTATTTCATGTAATTAAATTTTATTTTTATACTCCTTTCGTCCTACTTAAATTATTCTTTATTAGTTAAAATATTTAAGCTTTGACATTAATTATTTTATAAAATATGTTATTATAAGTACTTGATTCGAGGTTTTTAAAGTATATTTTTATTAATAATAGATTTTAATTAGTTAAGATTCAAAATTAAAAGATTAAAAGAATTAATAAGAGCCAATTTGAGTGGAACGAATAAAATATTTGTTTTATAATCAATACTCAAGATTTGTATTGCATCAATTAATAATATTATTTTTAAAATTTAAATATATATTATCTTATTTAAAATTTAATCAAAACTAATATAAGGTGAGCTTATTCAAATTTAAGCTAATTAATGTAGGTAGTTTATTATTTGTGCCACTTGTTGACATTTATTCCTTATAGAAATAGCCCCACATGTACAATTAATGAATTTTAATGCTATATAACACATTCATATTTCTATTTTCTACCCCAAGATAAATAAAGAATTTTTTAATATTTAAATGAAAAAATATTGGTTTTATATCAATAAACCTCATTCGATAAAAAATTTAAGAATTCATCACATTTTAAAAAATAACATAATTATCAGATAATATACATAATTTTTATTTTTTAAAATATACTTTGTACAGATAAATTGTTTGAACCCGTATTTTTTAACGATAATAACGCACTTATAAATAATTTCTTTATTTCTTAGAGTATATTTTAAAACATATATATGAGGCTTTTTTTTATTAATTAATTTAAGGTTCAGTGTGATTACTTATTTAAAACATATAATTTTTTCATGTACTTGTTGTAATATTTGGGAAATTGTGAGTTCAAAGGGTTTATATTTAATTAGGATAATTATTAATAAACTGATAATGCGAAAACTTTTAATTTTTATGGGTGTTTTAATTTTAGGATTTAGAGATTCAATTTAAGGTGTAGGAGTTTAGGTTTAGTAGTTTAGAATTTAGAATTTAGAGATTGTGAACAGAATATTGAGTTTAGGGTTTAAATTTAGGATTTATAGGTTAAAACTTAAATCCTCAACATATTATCCTAAAATCTAAATCATAATCTTTAAAACCTAAATCATAAATTTAACCTTAAATTTTAGCCGCTATACCTAAATTCTAAATTCTTACCCCTAAACCATATACCTAAACATAAATAAATCTATAAGACTCATGCGAAAACTAAAATTTTTCACCGTTAATGTATTAAATAAAAATCCTTATATTTAAATTAAATATTTAAAGTATCCGAAAATTATATTATTTCCCAATCATACAACTTACACTATTTTTATAATTCAAATCCATATTCATAAATTTAAATTCCACAATTTTTACCTACCAAATTGTATTGAATTTTGTAATCTTTTGGTTTCATTCATTTTCAATTATCATATTATGGCCCTACAACTTCTAATCTGTACAACTATTCTTTTATTTGATTTGATGTTTTAAGATTGGACCACAAATTGCTGGCATCATTATTCTTTTCTAAGAACCAGCTGGGAAAAAATAATAAATCATGAAGGCTACCATTGATTTAAATGCCAACACCTTCAATTTCATGCCCACTTAGGGGTTTATTTATATACAATGTTCAAGAAAGGGGGAAATTGAAAATTTCAAGTTTCAGAACCCACAATTAAGATCATGGTGAAACTTAAATTTAATTATTTTTATTAAATTTTTATTGTGTCGATTAACTGTTTATTGTTTTATAGTTTACACCGAATGAAATTAGATATCGATTTTGAGTTCAATCAATTAATTTATTATGTTTTTTAACAGTAAAAATTTTTCGATAAAATCTCACGATATGATTAAAATTTGAGTACAAGAGAATCAAAAACCTTGTATTCATGTATAAGATAAATGACTTTACAAATAGGGTCAAATCGTCTCCCCCTAATCATGTTCTATTATATGTCTTCACTTTAAATTAGTGAATTTGAGGTTTAGGGTTTAATGTTAGAGTTGTGGTTAGGATTTATGAAATTAAGGGTAGAATATTTTTAGGCTTTAGGGTTTAGAATGTGAAAATTAAGGTTACAGTTTAAAAATTAATTTTTAAATTTTTTAAATAGAGACACAATAAAAGATAGGATTAAAGGATAAAAAAATTTTACTTTTGTAAATGATTGTATATGAGTTTTTTTATGTTCTAAATTTATAATTGATTTTTTAAACAATATAGATTTTAAAATTCGTCGTTAAAATGATCATGAAAAATATTTAATGGTATGCATTGTTATTTTTCTAGTGGCACATGGACTTTGAATGTCAATGGTTGTCAATTAAGAGAGGCTATTCATATAAAAAGGACAATTCAATTAGTGCTAAGTACATTCTCTCCTAGTCCTACCCATAGCCTTTGTGTAAGAAATGGGGCATTGTGTGTGTAGGAAAAAAACAACAATTAGGGTTTTTGGGACCCTCAACTATAAAGGGTTATTTTCTTCTTTTTCTTTTGTTCATATTCTTTTTTTTTTTAAATAAATTTGAATTTTGAAGTTGGCCGGTCATTATCAATTATTTTTTGGCCTTAGGTATCTGTATTATTTTATTATTCGGGTTTCGAGATATATCTATAATTTTAAAATTGTTTGGTCCAAAGCAAACTATGAAATGATAAAAAGTTAATACCGTGATAATGACAATATCGAACAAACTAAGATTTAGTTAACTTTAAAGCCTAATTTGAATATAATCACTAAATCTACTTAATTAATTAAATTTAAGACAAGCATGTGTTCAAGCAAATATATGGTTATTGCTTATTTTTACTTAGTTGTACTAATAGGGGTTGGATATGAATTTCGGATTTAACCCTTAATTTTTTTATTAGTCATTGGTCTAAGAAAAAAAAAATACTACCCAATGTTGTGTTTCTCACTTCAGTTAAACAAAAACATTGGTGCAAATCTCAGTCACGTCAAAGAGATTGCATGCCATGGATTTTCAGCCCTTCGTTTGCTACGACAGTATGATTCTATTACGATTATGTCTGTCTAGAAACAGCCATTGTCCCTGTTTTACTTTCAAGACAGTAGAGGTTGGAAACATGGTCCATGGCACTTTGGTTGGTTGGAAAATATGCTCCTAAAACATGTCTCTCGAGCTCTCTATTTCATCATATTTCTCCATTGTTGGTTTGTATCTCAAAGTTATGTTACTCAAATCTAAATTAGTGTAGATTAAGCTATGTATTAGACAAGATTATGTTTAAGATTTTGATTTTTTTGCGTAGTCAGAGAATCCCCGAAAGATAAAATCTTTGAATTGAGTTAATTGATTAACAAGCTCGAGAATAATCTTCAGTCAAAATGGATCGAACACTAAAATTGATTTGACCAAATTCAAATCGACTCAATCCAAAATCAACTTGACTCTTCCGACCGACTTGTCTAATTATTGATGTATAGTTTGAAGTTACGTACGGCGTAAATATATTTAAATTTTTTGAAGTTTTTTCATGTACTTTGAGGATGTCTGAAACATCATATAAAATCATATTTTATATCCAAAATTAAATATATGTCAAATATAAACCCAAAGTGATTTCCATGGCTCTCATCCACCATCAACTAATTTATTGTCCTTTTTTCCCTTATAGCTGTAACATTAAAGCTCTCAAAAGAACATGTAGTGCTAAGAAAAATTGATGATAGAAAATTTTGGGAAGTCCATGTGAAACTTTTGTTAGCTGCCCCATAATTTTTTTAAGGACAAAGGACCATTAAAAAGAAAGAATATGTGCTAGTATCGAAATCGAGTATCTAATTTCAATTTTTAATTTTTAACATGCGTGAGTCATTTTTAAATTCACTTTAGTTTAATTTTGAAAATTAAATTATACTTTATTTGTAATTGTAACTATACCGTTGCGAGTGTTCGACTGCTAATTCGACAAACAACATTTTAAAGATTTCTCTCGAAGGAAACGGCATTTTAAACATTGTAAAAGTGACAGAAGAACAGACATTCTTTAAAACATTGTTCATCTTTCTTTTTTTTTTTCTGGTTAGAAACTGAAATCTGTAAAGGCCAAGACTTGCAATCTCCATCTTTGTAGACTTTAAGACAAAAGTTTAAAAGCATTTCACAACATAATGCTATAGTTTCGTTTCATCAGTGTCATAAACCTGTCATGTCTGGTTTTGCGCGATCATTGCAGCTGATTTTGGAATCCTTTTTTCACTGCTTAGATCATCTCTCATGTGCCATACCAAAGGGTGTTTTTTTCTAAAAAAATCAATTAAATCTTAATTATTGTAATAGCAAAAGTGAAACACTGTAGGATGAATTAATTCATTATGTTACTTAGAGCCAGCAGGTCATTGACAGGTGTTAATCCCTGATGATAAAAGAATCTTTTTAGTCAAAAAGAAATTTTGATTAACGAACAACGAGTTGATCAAACGGTATAAGAAACGTTAGGTCTCTTAAATAATATCAGATGTTTGAATTCTAATACTGTGAATGAAGAAAATTGGGTTCGAATTATATTCTATTATTCCCCTTCTCTTTATTATAAATAGACATGAAAGAGACACCCATAGTTCATGTCTGAAATTTTAAGCTTAACAGACAAAGATAAAGCTATTAAGTGAAAAAGAAAGGCCAATACCGACAACTACTTGAATTAGTATACGTGTGTGTATAGAGATATTCTTAGGGTAGTTATGAAGTCAACTTCATAGACATAGGTGATTGGTATGCAATAACTATTTTAGATTTGTTAATTCTGATTCAAACTAAAAAAATTAATACGATACATCTAAATTTGATCCAAGTTGATTTTTTTGTTGATTTCCTTATCCTTTAGGGTTTTATATTGATTAATTCAGATTGATCTGCGTCATGCACTTGATTGTGGAGGGTGAGTCTTCCACCGGGGTTTACTGTACACACAAGGTCTCAAACTTGACACACGCTTTGACGAAATTAACATTATTCTTCTAAATTCGACCCAAAGTGATTTTTTTTTATTTCCTTGTTGTTTAGGGTTTTATATTGACTAATTCAGACTGATTCACATTGCACACCTAATTGTGGAGGGTGAGTCTTCCGGCGGGGTTTACTGTACACACAAGGTCTCAAACTCGAGACATGTTAAAACGATATCAAATTGGTTATCACTTTGACAAACTCGTTAACATAAAAATAAACAATTTGAATAGTCCAACAAAAAATCAATAACCTAAACTCGAAATAGCCTTATTTCACAAAACTCAATCCACAAACCTGAATGATATAAATTTGAAACATCTCGAATCTAAAATGATCCGTGGTTCTAAGATTTTGAATTAGGGAGGAGAAGTTGAAACAAAGGTGATATTACATGTAATGAAGAGACCCAAGCTTGATTAAAGGGGATGTAGTAAAATGAAGTGGATTTTGATCATGCTTCCATGATTAAAAGTCTTAGAAGTCAACTTAATTATACAAAAAATAACCCAATGTATTTAATTGATGTGGGGGTACTACTCATTATTAAAAGTGTCACATTAGGATCCATTCTATTATTGATTTTGTGGTGTATAATATAAAGTTTTAAGGGCTTCTTAGTTGTTGGAATCATCATTACTTATCAACTACTTAAAACTTTGCTTTGTAGTGAAATTTTATATCATCACCACTATGAACATTGGGTCTTTTTCACTTCATTTCATTTTAGGGGTCTTTTTATTAAATTTTAAAACAATTCTTTTTTGGTGTAGGGTAGGGAAAAGGAAGAAGAAGAAGAAGGTGCCAAAAGGGTTAAAGAAGGGCACTTTGATGCTTGATAGAGGATACAAAATTGTTAACTCCTCATTTAGAGGGTCATATGACCCTATGAAGTTAGGTATACAATTGGTTGATTTCTAACAAAATGAGGTTTTATTTAACCCACCTAGTTCATTAAATATTTAGTATTTAGATTCAACTTTTATCTGATATAATTTTAAATTTTATCGTGTTTGAATATTTTTAGATGTATTTTTATAAATTTTAGATGTATTTTATAATTATTATATCAAAATAGTGTAAGGCACAACCCCACCCTACACTAAATTAGGGGGTAAATATTCAATTCAGTTGAATTGATTTATTTATTTTTTTGATTTTCGAGTTGACGTAAATCAAACTTTAATTGGAAGTTTTTTGGGTCGAGTTAATTTAAGTTGTTTGAGTTTATGTTTAAATTTAATTATAAATATTTATAAAATTATTGTATTAACTGGTTTCAATTTAAATAAGTTTCTATAATTGTATGCAATATATGTTTCAATGCAGAGTTGAGAGTTCTAATTGAAATTTGATAATTGATCTATTAATTATTAAAAAAAATTAATTATATAAATTTTATTTTATAATCCAAACTTTATTTAAAAATTTTTAATAGATTTTATAAAACTATATTTTGAGTCATGTCGAATCGAAATATTAAATTTCTTCTAGTCAAATCACCCCTACACTAAAGGATTCTATCCTTATTCCTAATCTATTTCCAAATTTATTTGTCGATTTGGTCCATTGGGTCATATAATATTAACAAAAGAATTTGGGCTGATTATAATTACAATAGGACCAATAATGTAATTTCCAGTTTAGGCCATAGACCCAAAGCCCAAATTTGAAACTCAAAATCCAACATAAAGGGTAAAAACGTGATTGTACGAACACAAGTCTGCTTTATTCAACTTCAGAAGACGAAAATCTGAAAGGCGGTTTCTTATGCAGTGTGGCCCACCAAAATAACTGAACCTTAATTACCGAAAATACCCCAAACATCCATCGGTTTTTATAACGAAAACTTTGTTACCAAACATACGAAGTTCAAGGGCTAGAACGTAATTTAAACAAACATACCGGGCCCCACTTTAACAGAAGTCAACTGAAGTCAAAAACGACACCGAAAATTTATAAACCTCGCCGTTTTGAAGCGGGAAAAGATGGACACAGAAAGGTCATTTCGTACAAAGAGCACCGAAATTCAGTATATGTTTGCAGTTGGTCAGGTAGGTAACAATAAAGGGAAAAAAAGATGGAGGTTGAGAAAGAGAGCAACCGCCAGGACTCGCCGGCGGCGGGGTGGAGTGGTTCTGGAAGCGGTGGGGCTGATTCGGAGCTTATTGCGGCTGATTCGGAGCTTGCTGACGGTGACGCTGGCGGTGGGAGTAATACTAGAGTGAAAGGACCGTGGTCGCCGGAAGAGGACGCGGTGTTGAGTCGGCTGGTGGCGAAGTTTGGGGCGAGGAATTCCGGGTCGGTCTGGGAAATCGTGTCGGCTTCGTTGGTGTAACCAGCTTGACCCTTGCCTTAAGCGCAAGCCTTTTACCGGTAATTTTGTTTTTGTTTTGTTCATTTAAATGAGGATTTGGGGATTCGTTTAGATTTTGATTGTTCTAAAATGGGCAGTTGTTGTTTTCTATGTTTCTGTTTGTGTGAATGTTGGAACTTGGAAGTCAAGTCATGGCCTGCTTTTTTTCTTCTTTGGGTTGATTTAGATAGTGAAAAAGATTGTGTTTTATATTTGGATTAGTGTTGATTGGTCGGATGATGTTTAATTTTGACAAATTATGCAACTATTCCTAGTTTTGTGGAAGTTTGCCTTTGTTCCTAATGTTTCAAATTTAGTTATCTGTTTGTTGCATTGTATTGCAAAGGTTGTATCTTTGTTTCTTAGAACTAAAACTATGTTCTAGAGTGTGATAGCTATCAGTTCTTAGTGGAAATTGGTGTCTTAATCTTATCGACTCGAATTATTAAGGAAATCGGTCTCTATATGTGGGACATTGCCTATTACGGGGAACATCATTGTTGTTCTTTTCTTGTGTTTGTTATTTGGAATCTTTTTGATTGCAAATGCAATTCCTTTTTCCTCCTTATGCGTAATGCGCATGTTCGTGATCCATTGAAAGTAAAGTTCAAGCTGAAATGATCACTTTCACCCCCTATTCGCACAAGAATGTGTTTAGGGTTATTGATAATACATATGGTTAGGAGATAAGTTTTGTTTTCATTGTTAACTATTTCTGGGTAGTGGAGACTTAAGCCGGAATCCCTGTTCATTATTTTGTAACCGTATTGTATTCTGTGCCGTATACTTAGAACAATGTATATTTGCCTAGTTGATCTTAGGTAGAGAGCAAGTATAAATCATCGCATAGAGCAAAATACTTAATGGTGGAGTTGAGGTTGTTTTGCTTGACTGTTGAACTTTAAGAGAAGTAGGGAACACTCTGTATTTCCAATGTCGGATTATTGAATCTGTTTCTTGGCCGAGCCATATATTACTATTGTTTGTTGTCAAAGATGTATGAAGTTTTAAATTCCGAACAATGATATGTAAATCTTTTGAAGGGAGTATGGTGTCTCTCCTTTTCTTTTTCATTTTGTGTTCTTTTCAACTGGTGATACATTCGAGTTAGTTTTTGTATCACGAAACTCGAGTTTCTTTTCAAGCTGAGTCAGAGGTCACTATTTTGTTCTCTTTATGCTGCTGAGGAAAGATGCTGAACTAGTGAATATTTTCTTATATGTGAACATCTGCAGATGAAGAGGACCGTATCATAATTTCAGCTCATGCAATCCATGGCAACAAATGGGCTTCAATAGCAAAGCTTTTGCCGGGTAGAACTGATAATGCAATTAAGAACCACTGGAATTCTACTCTAAGACGCCGATGTGTGGAACTAGGTAGGTTTAAACCCGGACCAGCAGCAGACACAATGGAAGATGGCAGCCTTGATCGAACAAAAGCTTCCTCAGAAGAAACACTGTCAGTTGGAGATATAAACCACTTCAAGCCTTTGGAAGGAAGAGATGTGGTGATGGACAATCGATCGAACTTTCAAGAAGACAGACCACGGACACCAGAGGATCAAACCGCTGTTGAGCCAAAGGACCATCCTACCCTTCACCGTCCAGTTGCTCGTGTTAGTGCATTCAGCTGTTATAATGCTCCTAGCCATTCTAAAACAGAATCTGGAATGACAAATAGAATCCCAATGCAAGGGCCTCTTGCTCAATCGTATAGACCAGATAGTGGAGTTGGAAAAATCCTGGAAGATCTTCGCTGTGAACCCGTTATTCCCTCGCGATGTGGGTTTGGTTGCTGCTCAACTCCTTGTGGGGGTCATTCTCAAAGTTCATTATTGGGGCCAGAGTTCATTGACTCTGAGGACCCCCCCATTTTCTCAAGCCACGAACTAATCTCCATAGCAACTGATTTGAACAATATCGCATGGATAAAGAGTGGTATAGAGAACAATTGCGTTCGGATACTGAGCAATGCAACAGCAGGCCAGAGAATGTCTCAAGGAGCTACTCCCGGCATGCAAATAGGGATATCGGAATTACATACAAAGAGTGGCCCTATGTGCTTCAGTGATGGACAGAGCAAGCTAACAGGTCTGTTGACGGAAGTTATGCCGACACAGATGCCTAAACAACCGTGTGCATTGCGATCCGAAGTGGAGGGTTTGAGCTAAAGAGTGATCCTATTGTTGTTTAGTCTGATCTTTGATCAACTTGTCTGTCTGTCTCTTATCGGTCTATCGTTGTAGATTTTTTTAAAAATCTCTTTAAAAGCCTCAACCCTAAACTCATAAAACAATAAACTCCAACGATATATACAATATTCCATACAATCATAATATGCAACATTATTTCTTTTTCTCCGCCTTCCCATTGTTTAAAATTTGGAAGAAGATTACAAATGGAATTCTATATACCCAAAACTATGGTATATCTGTAATCTTTTATGGTATAGAATCCAACACATGCTTTGACGCAAACATCAAGTGATTCTCTATGGTATAGAATTTGTTGATAGTATAAATAGGATAAACATGGGTTATAAATTAATCATGAAGGAGAAGACGATTTGAACATTCAATTTATTATTGTTCGAATATACTTCACAGTTAACTTATTGAAAGATACATCATCAGATTTTATTTAACTTAACATTGCTGGATGGTATAGAGAATCCAGCATGTTTATACTGCTCATATTTTCAACTAGGGAGTTGAGAGTTAAGGAAGAGTGAAACCTGAAAGAAACAATGGCTTCATCAGAACATTGAAATAGTCATCACTAAAGCATTAATTATGTAGTTGAAAGAGCTCCACACTGGTAACCAACAGCGTTTAGGAATGGTCACCGCGATTTGTGGCTTTACTCCGGCATTGTATGTTGTTTGAGAAAACAGAACTGCACATAGGCAGGCTGGATTCTTCACCTTTTTCTCCATCACGGTGCAGCAACGCTCGGAGACCGGTGCTCCGATGCTGTGCTGCGTATGAACATGGTTCCAACTTCTCAGCCTCTTTCTCGATATCATGTTTCCCACACGGACCGTAATAATAAGCAGTTCCCACGACTCCATTGAGCCCTGCAATGGTCATACTCACGAGAAACACAAGAACGAACATGTACTTTACATGAGTTTTCATTTCTACAATGCAATTCAGCTTTTGATCAACAACTTGAACTCAATCGAACACTTTTGAACAGCTTGAACTCAAAGCAAAACGGTTCGCCGGTATTTATACCGAAACAGAATGATATAAAATATGAGTTCCAGTAATTACAATGGACGTGGAACCAGTGAAAGATATATCTGTAACCTTATGAAACTGATCCGTTGTTTAAGCATCCATGCAAATAAGACTCGCAAGCAAAAGTCAATAAAGCAATAGAATAAGGCAGGAAACAACTGAAACAAGGGACAAGTTCATACTTACTACCAAGCTTTAGCCTTTAGCTCTTTCAAAAAACAGGCTTGTTTGCTTGATTTTTTTAATAAGAAAATTATGTGCTGGTCTTTGTTCCTGTGGGATCTGTCGGAGTATTTTCCCACCTCCATCTGCTATAAAAGACTTTGCTTTTTCTTTTATTTTTTTTTAAAAAAACTTTTTTTTCTTCAATTCGTATAAATGATGCAACTCGTTGATTTTTTAGTAGGGGTGTTCAATCGGTCGGTTCGGTTAATCGATTGAACTGAACTTTTCAAATTTCATTAATCGAATTTTTTTCGTATTAACCATTAACTGAACCAAAATTTATAACCAAACTGAAAAAGTTGTTTAATCCGATCGGTCAACTGAACTTTTTAAATTATAAAAAGGGTAAACTACACCAGTGACCACCTAACTATTTGGGAATACCTACTTTGACCACCCAACTAAAGAACTCGTTAATCAGGTACCCCAATAGTTTACCGTTGTCAATCAAACTCAGCCGGTGCAACAGCAACAACAGCTCTCCGGTGTCGATCAAAGTCAGTCGCGGCAGCAACAACAGTTTCCGGGTGTCGATCTAACGGATGATGAAGAGTTTTTCCCAAATTTTACAGATGATGAACTTCGTGAAATATTGGATTTTCCTTGAATGGACTCAGATTTTGGAATAGTTTGCTCTTATAAATTCCAATGTGAAATGGAAAATTTTAGGGCGTAATAGGTTTGGATATTACGATAATTGTATAGTTGAAAATAGGGGGATTAGTTGAACTTTTTGTTGTTTCCTTGGGCTGTTTATATAGAGTATACGGTATAGGTACTCTATTTCTTTGTTATTTACGATGATTCTTGGATAATAAAGTCTCATTTATTAACAAAATGTATTATACTTAAGAATATAGATAGAAATCTTTGTGAAGCTTGAGGAATTTCCTAACGATATCTGCTCGAACTTATGTGTAGGATCAATTTTTCCTTGTAATCAACACTTTTACTTTACAATTTGACACGAATGAAGATCCTAGTAATCAGTAATGGCCGGCAATGAACAAAACTTTGTTTCCATAGGCGACCTTAACAACTCTTATGGAGCTTATTCCAATACCCAAAAGAATTATATAAACTCCCCTTTCAAAGCAATTATCAGAACTCAACAATGGCAGCCCAAACTGCTTCTTTTTCATGGCTTTTGCTTTTCAGTTTCACTCTTTCCATGCTCATCTGCTGCAGCTGCCATGCATCTTCCTCTGATGATCGACAGGCAACCATACTTTCTCTCTTTAGAATTACTTTGTATGTATGTATGTACGTATGTGGAAAACCTTTATATTGTAATGTTGATGCAGGTTTACATTGTTTACATGGGGGATCTTCCAAAGGGTAAGGTTTCAGTTTCATGCCTACACACCTCCCTGCTTAGAGAAGTTGTTCTCAGGTTCATTTCGTTTACTTGTTCCACACTCAACTCCCAAATTTGAGCATATTAGTCATTGTAAGAATTATCTCTTATGCTCGATTTTTTTCATGTAATCTGGCTCTGATTAGTCATGTTTAAGAAACATTTTGCAGGAATACTACAGCCTGATCAACCTTATGACTATGGGAAAATAAGTTGGTAGATAGCTAGCAGAACTGTAGAAACATTTTGCAAGACTCATGCAGCGCAAGCAAAGTCAATAAAGCTCTTGAATAAGGCTGGATACAACTGAAACAAGGGACAAGTTCATACTTACTACCAAGCTTTAGCCTTTAGTTCATTCAAAAAATAGGCTTGTTGGTTTGATTTAAGTAAAATTTTAAAGATCTAAAACAATATTTATATTAAATAATTTCCAAAAATAAAAAATAAACAGAAGCATTCAATGCAAGCATTTACTTTAAATGCTATGGATCGGTTTGACTGGGTCAATACTGCAGCAACACGAAAAGGAAATAAAGTTATTTCTAATGTACAATTATTATAAATAAATAACGTTTATTTTAAAATATAATTAATTTAATCGATATAATGTACTGGTACCTGAAATATATTAATAATTAAAATTTTATTCTAAAATAATATAAGGTGATTATAAATAAGGATATACTCAAAATATTTTAGATAAATTTAAAATTTTAAGCGATAAAGATAAAATACTTAAAATGTTATAGATAAATTGATAAAATTTTAATAATTTTTTTAAAAAATAAAATATATAAAAATTTTAAATTTTAATAAGGATATACTTATATCGAATTTAAACCCTTTTAGAACCGCTGCTTCACGCCGAAGAAAAAGCATGCAAAATTTCATCTTTGCTTTGCTGCTTTTACTTTTTTAAATATAATCAAAGTAGTCTTAGTTTTTTGGAATAATTGCACTCTTTGTCCTCACATTCTCTTTATGTTCTGAATTGATACGCATTGTTTAAAATATTTTTAGTTAAAGTATGCAAAGTATCAAATATCGTATCAATTAGGCCCTTCCTCAACTTAACGTGAGATCAAATATGTCATTAAATGATTAAACATGTTTGAACTGGGAGTGCTTGTCGAGTGAGTGGAGCTTGTTAAAATTGTATTTAATTCGTGTTCGTTAAAATATTTTATTACTCGACTCACAACTCGTTAAGCTTCACTAAAAAATTTATCTTATTTTTAACTAAAAATATTAATAATATTATATAAAGCTTAATATTAACATTAATTAATAATTTTAATCGAAAATATCAAAAAATATATAAAACACTTTTAAAGCCTAAATTCCACAATAACAATTTATAAATATATCAAACTAGCATATTAAAATTAAAATAACAATTTATAAATTAATATTAATTATTTAAATTTATTTCTTGAATAAAATAATTTTAAAGTAATTCCTAAAAAATATTTTAAAATATTAACAAACTACATGCAAACTTATAAAGTCGAGTTAAATTTTACTCGTTTCAATTCATTAAAATATCGAGTCAAACCAATCTCAATAGAGTATTTATCAAATTTGACCTAAATTAAATTCAAGCAACTAATGAACAACTCAACTCATTAAACACCCTGATTTGAATTTTTTTTAAAAAAAATTATCTATTGGAAAAGGTTATGTAACTAAAATTTTGGACAAATTTTCATTATATAGTTTTTTAATGATGTATATTATTTACTAAAAATAACTGAAATATAAAAATAAAATATCACCAATAACTAGATACTATTTATATAGTTTACCCTAAACTATATTACAAAAGAGGGCATTGAATTTTTTTTCTTCCTTCTACAATCTTTTCCTTTTCTCCACCCACCCACCCCCCCAATTTCAAAGAAAAAAATCAATTTCCCTCGTAAAATTACAATTAAAAAATAAAATTTATTAAAAAAACACTTCTTCCTCTAGTTAATCCCCCAAAGCTGCAACCTTCTTGAATTCCTAAATAATATTATTTTACTTTATTTCTATACTACCCTCACATTCTTGAATTCTTCATGCTATATACCTATATCATTGAAAACTACTAATTCCTACCATCACTGCAATTTTCCAGCAAAACAAACACCAGTTTGAAAATCAGTAAGTCCATTCATGGGGCAGATTCAAGCTTCCTTCTTGTCTGTAATTTCTCCTTGCTTGTGACAACATTGCATTCCTTCTTGCTACCAATACATCTGCAAAAATGTTGGAACAATATGGGTTTCATTTCAGACATTTCAGTAAACATGAAGTTTAATTACAAAATTGGTTCGAAATAAACCAGACATGGGGGATTTAGTTTAGTTTAGTTGGTTTACCATAGTTTGATGCAAAGCTGGGGTTGAATTGAGGCTGAACATGACTGTTGTTGGTGTCATCAAAGTTGAGATTCAGTGCTTGGACAACCTTTGCTGGAACTAACACTGTGGAGCAACCTTTGTTGCTGCTGGTGGTGGTTGTGGTGGTGCTGGTTTCGTATCTACGAGGTATGAAGACACCGGTACCGGCGCATTCTCGTTTAACACCACCGGATCCACCGAGGAACATAGCTCTCATGCCGGAACCAGGGTGGTTCTGAGGTTGTTTCGGCTTGGACTGAACTTGAATTGGTGGCCATGAAGATTGAGGCAAACCTATTGCTCTTCCCCCAACAACATTGTTCCTTATTCTACTCTGAATCTGCTGCTGCTGCTGTTGTTGGACTTGTGTCTGCCAGTTACTTGCCTTCACTTGTCTTCCATTAAACTAACCCCCCAAAAGACACTCAATGAGCCATAAAAACACAGGATTTTGAGCAAGAATGGTAATGACTTCAACATGTAAGAAAAAGGGTTACCTGATTTGTCTGAGCATGATTGAAAGGGAAGGCTTGTCCATGGCTAAAGTTGGTGTATTTGGGCACTTCATTGCTCATTTTGAGCCTTGCAACTTGACCAGCAGCGGCATAAATGAGATCCCAAGTGTTGTTTTGAGCACAAAACGGTGTTGTTGGTGGAGATGGAACTTGGGACGGTCCATTGGGGCTGTTGTTGCTTGAAAATGACCATCTCCCGAGTCCACTCAGAGTCGACCTTGGTGAGTTCCCCAAACCTCCATTTCTCTGAATTTAAACAAGAAACCCAGATTCAAACCGGAACCATAGCTAAAATTCAGGTCAGGGAAACGGAAAAAGGAAATTACTTTACCTCGTTTTTGTCCAGGGAAAGAGTGGGAACAGTGAGTTTCTGACTCGTTGAGTAAGCAAGACGGCGAGTCAATCCAGCGAGGAACTCATCCTCGTCACTGCTCTCAGTCTCCGTGGACTCAACAACAGATTCAACAGGTGAGCTAAGAGATAAAAACTCGTAAGGAAACTCAGTGGGGAAAACATGAGTAGACACCAACGACGAATCAGCACCGTTTCTTCCACCGTTTCCGTTCTTAAGATTCAGTTTCTTCACAAACGCATCTTCGTCGGCAAAAAACTCGGCAGCATCCATAAGCTCAGCCATAGCCAAAAACAGAGTTAAAGCAGGGGAAAACAGAGAATTGATTGAAAAAGATTTGCTTGGCAGAGAAGATATAAAAAGAGAGGGAAGAGCAAGGAAAGGGAGAGGAGAGGAGTAGAGAATGTTGAAGACAAGCTGCTTTTTATTAAGGTTTCAGGGTTACTTTGAGACATTTAAAGAAAAATCATTTTTTTTCAAAAAAGGAAAATTAAAAAAATAAAAATCTAAACTTGAAAATTAAATTTGAAAATTTGTGGGAAAATTGAGGATGTTGAAAATAAGTGGCCCAGTGGTCGGAGATCTGTCTTGTTTTGATTAATTACAACCCTAGTTAACAAGTAAGTAAAGTTCTTATACTTGTTTAGCTGGTTTTGAAATTTTTGAATTTGGTTTGGGGGGAAATTTGTAGCGTTTAGAGAAATAATCACAAAATGGGAACATTTTGAGAAATATTTACATTTTTTAATATATAATTTAAGTAGATTTTAAATTTAAATAAATTTATATATTTATAATTTATGTTGTTTAAATTTTGATCGTTTAAAAAGAATAATATTATTTTTTATCACTAAGAGTTTGAAACTAGGAGTATATAGAGTTCAGGTCAATAATAAAATTTAATAAGATATCAATTTTTAGTTTGGTTAACTTCGATTATCAATTTTTTATTAATATTTTTATATTTTATTTTTTATTTTGAAATATTATCTTTATTTTATAATTTTTAAATATTATTTAATAAAATTTCTAAAATCTTTTTCTATTAATATTAAAAAATAAAGTAAATGTAAAACAATTAACAATTCATATATAATATTTACAAGTTATTTCAATATTTTTAAGCATAATATACTTGTTTTTATATTATAAAAAAATTAAAATTAATAAATAAATTTTTTAAATTTAATTCAATTTAAATAACTACAATATTTAAACTAAAAAAACATAAATTATCCAAATATTATGATTTAATTCAATTTTAAATTTTTATATTAGAGATGCACAACCCTAACTGTGACCACTCAATAACTTCAATAAAATTAAAAAATTTAATATTCAAATAAAAAAGTATTTCTATTTTTAATATAACTAATATTTAAAAATGTTTTACTATTTATGATCAATTCAAATTTGTCATGATTATTAGTATTTTTTCAACAAATATACAGTAAAATTTATATTATTTTTCTTCTTTTCTCTTTTTGTTTTTCCTGTCACCCATCTTGTGGCAGAAGGTCTGGTGCCAAGATCATGAATCCTTCAAAAAGAGTAGTTACTTGCAAATGAAGTAAGGGGGAGAACATGGACCCGATAAGAAGACATTTTTAATTCCATTTATACTCTTAACATATATTGTAATGACTAATAACAACAGAGACAATCAAGTTAATACTCTAAGTGTATAACTTATAATATAATTTTTCGTACAAATTAGATATAAAATCATGTTTAACGACTATTTTAACTCTACCATTATCATGTCAAATGATAATAATCTAAAGAATGATATTAAAATGATTTATAAATATGAAATAATAAGATTTTTATGGGAAAAAAATAACTACAATTAATATGATTATCGATCGAGATGAGGTATTATATCCTTTACGCAAGGTTAGGGTTTGAATCTTCACATTGAGAATAAGAAAAACTGAAAAGGTCTACCTCTATATTAAATTTATACAAAATTCGATCTTAATTAGTAGATTAATAAGAGATCCACTGATTGACCTAGTGGTCAAGGATATTCATTCTACCTTATCTTATATGCGTTAGAATCTTGATGTGGAAAAAAATTATAATTTTTGTCTAATAAAAAAAATCGGATACAAGTGACTAAACTAAAAAAAAAACTTAATAATCCGTATATCTTTCTACTTCAAACTATTTTTATCTCTAATTCAAATTTTTTAAAAAGGCATTTGGATAAGCATATTTTCAATTATTGAGAAATTTCGTCGTGTTGTTATTATATAAGTTAATCTTGATTAATCAGGTCGAAACTTTGAAAATCGAAAGAACAATAAAAAATAGTTATATTTATTTTAAATCATTGATTAAAAATTTTAAAATCTTAGATTTTTAACTTTCATTGATATAATGATATAAAAATTCGATGTTAGATTTAATTTTAAATTCGAACTCTAAACTCTCCCCGATCAAGAAATGGAAAACTTAAAAGAGAATGTTGATAATTGCTGTTCCACTTGTGTGTGTTTTTTTCATGATTTTTCATGTAGGAGAATCTTGTGACAGCCTTCAATTACCTGGGCATGGATTACCCGCATTTGATGGGCACTAATGAAAGCATGAAGCAGCAGCATTAACACATAAATCCCGACATGATTTGTTATAACGAGATGGTACTTCTGTATCAACACTATATCTTAATGAATCTTTATAATATTAAATCTAAATTAATCGGTTAATAAATTAAATAAATTATAATAAATATATATTAAGATTTTAAGTTAAAATTAAAAATAATGTTTAATTGCGTTGAATATTTTTTTAAATTAATCGAGTTTTGAGTCTTATTTTATGACTTAAATTTTTATTCAAGTCTATAAAATTTAAATCAAATCAGATTCAATTCGAGATTTTAATGTTCTATAAAAAATATTTGTAATTATTTTTAATATTATAATACAAATTAATTATGGTGTATGATTTGCTTGATAGATAATGGGAGGTACGCGTGAGGCGGGTGAGTCGACAACTGAACATGGTTACGGATTGTCTTGCTGGGATAATGAGAGGTAAACAGATTGGATTATGTGTTTATAATACACTATCTAGTGAGATTATTCAGCTAGTCCAGTTTGTGATCCCTGATTAATGTTTTGTTTTCTTGTAACCGTTTGTGACGTCGATCTAAATATTCGTCTATATACTCTCTTTTTTCATTTAAATTCAAAGAGATTTTTTAAGGAGACATAAATGTATTCGTTTCTTTACTCACAAAAAACTGATATTAGGTCCAAAGATTTTGAGAGCTAAGGTTGGTGTCATGAATTCTGCGTGAATTCGCTGGTGAGACAATCAAAATCCCCCACGGCCCACCATGGGATCTGAATCTAGGATGACGTGGCACCAGGACTGATTCTGCAGCCTAACTATCATTATGTCCCACCCTTATCCACCGCCTTTTTCAACGGCTGTCTTTTCTTCCACCGTCATCGTCGTTTCTCGCCAACCGAGACCATGAAATTTTCAAAAAGATTCAAGCGCCACCGTGACGGCGCGTTAATATCCCGGACTTCAAAACCACTATCAAATTGGGTTCATCAAATTTCCCGCCAAGAAAATCTAACTGTAAAAAGAAATATTAAATTAAATTAAAAAAAGAAAAGAAAATAGTTCGGTGGGAACCGATAGATGAGAATGACAGCGTCCTTAGTCAAAAGGTAGGAGTTCGAAGAAGATTTTTTTATTCAATTATATATTATTTGAAAATTAAATATCAATATTATAAAAAACCTAAACTTTTTAATTTATATACTCCCGTCCCAAGTTTAATATTTATTATTGATTTTTTATTAATTTTTTTAATTTTATTTTTTAATTAATTAAAATTTATTATTGATAAAATATAAAAAATTATATTTTAAAAATATTTTATCAAGAATTTTTAAAATGTATATATTATAAAAAATTAACTATTAAAAATATTTAATATAAATATAATCAAATTTTAAAAATATTAATTTTGAAAAGTTAATAATAAACATTTTAAGTGAATGGAAGGTAATACATTTTAAAATTTAACATTTTTAACGGTACCTTTTATATATAGAACCTCATATGTACCCTTACTTTCGGTTCCAGCAGAAATATTTTAAAATATTGACCATAAAAAGCGTTTGATATTTTTTTAACGAGAATTTGTATCATAAATTTTAAATTATTTATTTATTTGTAGTTTTGTAAATTTGTTTCAATTGATAATATTCGATCTATTTTATTTAACTTTTTTTAGTGAATTTATTTTTAATTATTTTATTATTTTTTTGCTAAATAAATTATTTTTAATGTATATATAAATATATATGTATGTTTATATAATTATTCCGAGCCTGTTCACGAGCTTTTTGAGTCGAGCTCACTCAATCCGAGCTTTGACTGAGCCGAGCCCGAGTAGCTCGCGAGCCGGCCGGGCTCATTATCACCCTTAAGTCACACTGCATGTCGATGAAACCAACCACTAAAAATCATCTATATCATTATTTTTCATGTCACATATTTTTCAAATTGAATCTTCACTTGAAAAAAAATTATTTTTAAAATAAATTAAAAATAAATATAAGTAAAGATTCACTTTAAAAAATATATAACATAAAAAATATGATATAAGTATTAATGATTGATCCCACGAATAACGTTGCGTAACTTATCCATAATATAATTTCTCTATTTCAACGCCCTCTATCAACCGTCAATGAATCAAATTAAAATAAAACTGAATTTATTATATTTTCTTGATTTAAACTCATATATACGTATAATTGTTTGAACTACAATGAAATATTTATTTTATATATTGAGACAAAAAAATAATTTGTAAGTAGAGATAAGATAATATTTTTATAATAGGTGATTATAATATTTTTAAATAAGATAAAATTTTAAAAAAATATATTTTTAATTTTTTAAAATTAATTAAAATATATTTTTGATAAAAAAATTTGAGACATTTATTTTAACTAGAAAACTTTAGTCACTTATTAAAAAAAAATATAATTTGGGTACGGGTGAGTCTAAAATATGACATGTCCAAGTATATCTAAAAACAATAAAATTTTAATCTTGTCCATGAACTAAAATTACAAGACTTCTTAATAATATTTTCAGGTTTTTTATTCTGAACTATAAAATTTATCAAAAGAAAAATTATCATCATGAAATCTATCATTTTTAAATTGTGAATAAATTTTAAAATTTATTGTTTTTTTAACACCCTAAATATAACTATATGAGTATATGAAGCATCTTATATAGTGAAAGATTGCCCCTCACCTTTTTTTTTCATTTTTATCTATCTGTTTAATTTTTTATAAATTTTAGTTTATTTATAATTTATTTTTTTTATTTTTAAATATTTATATTTTATCTCAAACTTTCAATTTTAATTCCGTACTAATATAAATCTACTATTTATTTTATAATTAATTAAAAGAAGTTCAATCTTATCTTTAAAATCAAATCTGGTTGATACTAATAAAATGATTCTGAATTTTTGAAATTTGAAATTTTAAAACTGAACGTTTACTAGAATTATTATTTATTTCTTGTTATTTATAAATAAAATATTAATGATTAATACTTAATTGATTGTTTTTTTTTACTTAATTTATAAATAAACATATCATTAAATTTATATATTTTTATGAATCTCTCACGTAATGGGCGAAAAAGTAATAGTAAGCGATTCGAATTATCAAGCAAATTGTTCTATTATCCAAGATAAATTATATCTATAAACAATCATTAATGGAGTAGGGATCTAATTTTATGACTACTGATAAATCATAATCAGAAATTAATATCATTAAAATCTATATATGCGAGCAACAAACAACCGTCAAGGTATGCTGAAATCATACCATAATGACAAATAAAATTAACCACAAAAATATGTCATAAAAACAAAGACTCTTACTAAAATATGAAAACTAAAAAAAATAATAGACCTAATAATATACAATCAATATTAAAAATTAATTACCGATCATTAATTAAAAAATAAAATTATCAATAGTAAAATTTTAAAAGAGAACGATTAAATTTTTTAGTATAATATATAATTATAATAGAAAGATTAGATATTTTAAAAAATGTGACTTGTTTAAATCAAATAATTCCATTATAATCTCCAATAATTTTGGCTTGCTCCCACATGCCATGTATCTAACTTAACTCAACCGGGGTAGGAGGTGGATCTATGCTTTTTATACATCCTATTTTTTTTTTCAATTATAACCCTTTGATTTGAATTTTAATAGATTTGTAAATAATATATTATAAATCATTTAATACATTGTTTTAAATTTAAATTAGAGATCAATAACGATATATTTATACACTATTAATAAATTAAATATCACCCTAGGCCAAGGCAATGGCACTTTAAAAATATTAGAATTTCATTTAATTTTCTTTAAAATATATAATTATAAGTTAAAGAAAAGTTAAAACAAAAATAAATTTACATGGTACTAAGACGCTTATAGACGAAGAAAGACACACTAAACAATAAAAAAATATTTTAAAAAATTTAAAATTAACATAGACCTCAAGATTCCCGAGTTTAATATTTCAAAAGTTTATATTAAACACAAATAATTTTTATTATTTTTTTTACCAAAATCAATTTGGTCATTTAGTGGAATGGATCCCATTGTTATCAAATTGAAGAAGCATATCAAAATGACAAGAAATATAAATGCACAAACCATGATTTTTCCTTTGAAGCATAGCTACTTTGATTAGAAAAGTTAAAAAGAGAAAGCCCCCTAGTGGACCCCAATGTCATATGCATAGGATACCATTGGATTAGATTTGTAAATATAGATTAAAATAATATTTACCATGGGCGAGTAACATCAGGTATCCGATCAATTTAATTAAAATTAATTTCGATTCGATAATCATTAATTTTTAAAAATTGGATTCAATCTTGGTTCCGGTTACATAATATCCTAAATTTTAGGATCTAGTCTTGTTACTAGTGAAACTGATATCAATACCGAGTACCCAATTAATTGATTTATTATTAAAAAATATGAGTACCAAGAGAATTTTTTAACCATCAATAATATTATTAAATAATAAAATTAGAATATTATAGGCTTGAAAATCAAAGTTTTAAAATGAGTCATACTTATAATATTTATACATAAAAAAAGTTTGACAAGAAATAATTAAACAAAAGAATACTACCTATTACAAGCAAAATAAATTAATACTGAGTACTTGGTATTAGCCTTGAGTTTAAAAAATTAAGATTCAGTTTTAATCCCAATTATGACCAAACCTAAATTTTAAATTTAATTTTGATCTAATTAAAACTAATACTAAATAAAAATTTACTAAATCTAATCAAATTCAAAACCAAAATTGATTAATCAGAATTTTTTCTCACCCCTAATATTTATAATAATATATAGTTTAAAATCCCATTACATTACACTATCTTGCTATATGGGGAGTCACATGCAGAAACTTCAAGGAAAATGCATGTTATGGTCAATGGTCAAATTCTTGGAAGTTGTGTTGGTTTTCTATTTTAATGAAAAAAGCTTTTCCCTGCAAAAGATGTTATAGAGGAAGAATATATACATAGAGAGAGAGAGTAGGAATATGGAAGAATGTGAAGGAACCACCAAGTAATTGTATTTTTAATAAGACATTTTGAGTTTGAATTTTGATTAAAAGATATAAAATTTTAAAATTAAATTCATTTTTAAAATATGTGTGAAAGTATATATTTAAAATTATAGTTTTCTTAATCGGTTATAGTGTTTACAGTGTTAATATATATTATTGTATTATAAACATTGCAGTTGATTTAAAAAATTATAATTTTAATATAGAAAATTTAATTTAATTTAATCTTTGTTGTAATGTGTGATATAAAATTTAATGTTTTTTAAATAAAATTATAAATTTAGTCTTATATAAATGTTGAAATATCGAAAAGTTTCAGTTTTCATTTTTAATTATGTTTTTAGTACGTAAGCTGTGAAATTTAAAATTTAGGCTTAAAATTTAAGTTTTAAATATTAAAAACTCTTAATATTATTATATATAAAGTTAGGATTCGTTAATATAATATAAATATAAAAATTTTGGATTCGAAAATGCAACATAGAGCTTAAATATTTTACGCGTTATTCTGGGTTAATAAAAATCAGTTTTGATGAGATTAACAATAGGCAATGATAGTATTTTACATGAAAAAAATAGTGAATTATCCTTAGTTTAAAAGTCTTAATCTCAGCTAGGGACGAAGCTACCTGAGGTGAGGAGTGACAATCTCCTTTATTATCCCGATTTTTTTTTACTTTTATCACTTTATTTAATTTTTTTAAATATTAGTTTATTTATAATTTATCCTCTACTTTGAAATATTTATATTTTACTCTCAACCTCAAATTCTGGTTCGATCCCTAATTTTAGACATTAAAATTTGTTAACCCAATGATTAAAAAATTAAAAAAAAAAATTTTATATCGTATAAATGAAACTTAACACACACATAGATAGTCGAGTCGAGTCGAGTCGAGTTAATGAAATTTTGAACCGAACCAAATCGAGTTAAATATTTTCTCTTTAATTCAAATTATTCGATTGTTTCAAATCGAATTAAGTTTTGTTCATCCCGCACGCACATGCTGACAAATTAATTTTGACATGCACCTGCTACAATGTTAAATATCAATTTGGACATCACAGCTTCCACGAAAAAACATTAAAATCCCATGAAAACAACCCATCCATTGTATTTATCTATCTCACCCATATTGATTGACATATCAAAATTTGTCACCACACAAGATTACAAATTGAAATTTTAGAGCACAAAAAACAATAATTTATAACTATTTTTTTATAAATAATAAAAATTGGATCTGATTTAGAGTTTTTTTATTGTTTACACTGAATTTGGACTTCAATCTTCACCCCCAAAATAAATAAATAAAAATATATGATTATTTTTTCTAAAATTTGTCTGAAAATTTTATGGCAAAGCTGTTATGATTCCAATCGGACCCTATACTTTATTGTTTTTGAAACGAGTTTTTGCCGTGTCTTCACATGCTGGAAGACACAAGCATGAACAAGTGATCCATGTGTCTGTTTGGAGCGACGTAGGACAAAGTATTTGTTAATTTATGTAAGGTTTCTTTGTAAGTTCATGAGGATGTAAAATATAAAAACATTCTTCATCATAAAAAAATTATTATTTTTAATCAATAATTAATCATTTGGATCTTTCAGTTCCTTGTCTGTAAACTGATTTCGATACAGCTGTTTTAACAGTTCTTTGAGAATCTCAAACTTAAATTTGGAACTTGGAAGTTCTTAATCAGGGATATGGAGTGAAATGTTTTATTTATTTATTTATTAAATTTTTAAAAATATTTCAAAGACATCGTTCGATGGTCACAATCTTAAAATCGTTTATTTATTGAAATACTTTAAAAAACGTCAAATACACCTATTAAAATGGTATCGAAATAGCCATCGATCATTAAAAATTAACAGGTTGATGGCGTGACAGTTAAAAATAAAATAGAATAATTATATATTTAATTTATTTTTATCCTCAAATCAGGTGGTGACAACTTGATTAAAGAAGAAAATCGAAAATTAAGACCTTTGTATTCAAAGGGAATCAAACCCGAAAGATTTGGAATAAAATTCAATGTATCTACCACTAGGCCAAGTGCAACTTTAAATATAAAACACCGATAATGGTATATATTTAGTATTCATTTACCTTTAGATATAAACAACATATAATGTAAACTAAAACTTTAAGTATATAATTTTACCAAAAATAAAACATTAAACATCGAAAACATACAATAAATATGGTTTTGTTGTGGAATCAGTGGAAGTTATTGGATGATTGAACGGTGAGCAACGGACAATGTCTCATTGTTATGCGGGAAATAACAAAGGTGTGTCCGAAGCCATGCCAATTGCCAATGGTCTCCTTGTTTCGGGAGATTCTTGGAAATGTATGTTTCATTTAATAGGTTCCCACACTAACAACACACAAGACTTTGCATACTCCATAATTTCATTTGCATAACTTTATTTTATTTTTGATAATTTTATTGAGTATATGATATCCGTATTCGATTTTAAATTAAAATAAAATTAAATATATCTATAAATCAAGTTATTTAAACATATATCACTTAAATAAAACTCATCATATTTTTAAAATAATAATTTTTAATATACACGAATATCATCGCCATTGTGACTATCGTCATAACTGCCAAACATAATCTTCCTCCACTCTTTTATATACATTAATGCCCAAAATTTTGTCAAAGACATGTCCAAATACCTTGTTTAAATTTGATAATCATATATGGGTTTGGTCTCATAAATGTGGATAAGAACCCCTAAAAGAAGGGTCTATTACCAAAATTTTGGCAAAATTTGAGGCTTTGATTTAATTAATTCTTTTAAATTTGTACACCATCAACTTGGTCACGTATGCTTTTCCCACATTATCTGCAATTTGTTTTTAGGTATAAACGCACTCATCCTTATTCAAATGATTTTTCTATCTCGTTTTCAATTTATGGATTTAGTCCATTTTGCTTCAATTTTACATGATTAGATTACACGAATCATCTAGTTTTATCGGTTGAAGAAATAGTTGTTGTTCCTAGAGGTCACGGGTTCGAGCACCAGTATTGTTAGCACAGTGATTGAGCGATCAATGTCCAATGGTTGAGAGTATATACTCTAGAACAAATACTATTGTAATCACTGTAGCTAAATAAAAAAAATATGATTAGATTGCTTTATACATATTTTTGGTTGTGTCCCACATTCTTGTCGGTTAATTTGAATAAGCTGTTGTACCATTTATATTACTATATTGGCATCGTTTTGTTTTATCTTAAAATTGATACAAATACAATATAAATTATTTAAATGTTTTTTTTTAATGTTGAATGTAATTGTATTAAGAGATGTTTTTTCCCGTAACTTACAATCAAATAAAAACTTATCACTTTTAAAATTATTCAAATAAAGATATAATGTTTTCAAATATAGTTAAAATAATAAATGAAAAAGAAATTATTGTTTAAAATTTTTCATCTTTAATTGAATAAACTAATAAAAAAAGACGAAAGATAAAATTTATAGTAATAAATTACGATTAGGAATGTTGTATTGTGATTTTTCTCCTACAAATCACTGTTTCTAAATTACAATTGCGAACTTAAAAACTGTTATGTTATATTATAGTCACAATTTAATACTACGCTAAGTTTAGATTATTATTTAAACAAAAGTAGGTATAAATATGATTTTAGACTTTTAGTTCCTTTATTACGGTGGTATATAGATCTTTATCGTAGAATTTTACCTTAAAATTAATATATATGTAAGGAAAGCCATCAACCCAGTCGTTGTAGTATAGTGTTAAGTATCGGTAGGAACTGCAGATCATCAAAGACTCTTTCTCTAGTTCCATGTCCATTGTAATGGGTGGAATTCATAATCATTTGGCTACATTAAACTTAATTATTTCACTATAAATAGCTGGGAAGCATCTTCATTTGAGTTCAAGTTGTTTTGACAAGTATCGTCTTCGTTTTGAGTTCGAAAGTGTCCTTGAATTGCATTGTGAAAATGAAAACTCAAGTCAAGTACATATTCGTTCTTGCATTTCTCGTGAGTATGACCGTCGTAGGGCTCAATGGAGTCATGGGAACGGCTTATTATTACGGTCCCTGTGGGAAACATGACATCGAGAAGGAGGCTGAAAAGTTGGAACTATGTTCATACGCAGCACAACATCGAGAAGAAATAGAGTTTTATAGCTGAAATAAATTTTTGTCTATTATTCCCGTTGTCTATTATAAATTTTATAAATTTATAAAATTATACATTTAGTCTATGTTATTTATCTATTATATTAATTTGGTTTTAATTTTAATTTAATAAAATAAAATTAAAAGGGATGATGGTTTTGATGTGGTTTGATATAAAAAAGTAAATAATAAACACCAAATATATAATTTTATAAATTCTAACTATCTGTCACATCACTCATCTCTGTCATCATCCGTCAATTTTTAATGATAATGATCAAAATAAATCAATTTAATAAATTAAATTTTAAATTTTTTAAATTGACTATCAAAACAAGTTATATCCGGTAATTAAACGGTCACCTGAATATTTTACTTTATATTTATCTATATTCTTAATCATTTATATAAAATTTTATCTAAATCAAATCCGATCGGATACCCCTCAACTTAAGTCTATTTCAAAACCATCAAACATCAACCAGTTACATCATTTATATGAATTGAAGCACAAAAAAGTTTTTTTTTTTAAATAAAGGAAAAAACAAAGTCTTTTATAACAGATGGAGGTGGGAAAATAGTCCGATAGATCCCACAGGAACAGAGACCACCACATAATTTTCTTATTAAAAAATCAAACTAACAAGCAAAAAAGTCTATTTTTTTTGAATAAGCTAAAGGCTAAAGCTTGGTAGTAAGTATGAACTTGTCCCTTGTTTCAGTTGTATCCAGCCTTATTCAATAGCTTTATTGACTTTGCTTGCGCTGCAGCCTGCATATTTGCATGGATGCTTAAACAATGGATCGGTTTCAGGAAATTTTAGAGCAAAACCATACACAGATATAAGGTGGAATCCATGACCAATGACTCTTTCACTGGTTCCACGTCCATTGTAATTACTGGAACTCATATTTTATATCATTCCGTTTCGGTATAAATACCGGTGAACCGTCTTCTTTTGAGTCCAAGCTGTTCATAAGTGTTTTCGTTTAAGTTCAAGTTGTTGATCAAAAGCTGAATTGCATTCTAGGAATGAAAACTCCTGTGAAGTACATGTTCGTTCTTGCATTTCTCGTGAGTATGACGGTTGCAGGTCTCAGTGGAGTCGTGGGAACGGCTTATTATTACGGTCCGTGTGGGAAACATGACATCGAGAAGGAGGCTGAGAAGTTGGAACCATGTACATTCGCAGCACAGCATCAGAGAGCACCGGTCTCCGAGCGTTGCTGCACCGTGATGGAGAAAAAAGTGAAGAATCCAGCCTGCCTTTGCGCAGTTCTGTTTTCTCAAACAGCATACAACGTCGGAGTGAGACCAAAAATCGCGGTGACCATCCCAAAACGCTGCAACATTGTCGATCGCCCTGTCGGTTACCAGTGTGGAGGTACAACATTTGTTTCAAGTACATAATTACTGCTTTAATGATGTCTGTTTCAATATTCTGATGAAGCAATTGTTTGTTTCTTACAGCTTTCACTCTCCCTTAACTCTCAAGACTCCCAGTTCGAAATATCAGCGGTATAAACATGCTGGATTCGCTGTAACATCCAGCAGTTTAAACTAAATAAAATCTGTGATGCCTGATGTATCTTTCAATAACAAGTAAAATGTGTAACAGTTTCTTTGAACAATAATAAATCAAAGGTTACTTTTCTTTGTAAATCTTCTCCTTTATGTTCATTAATATATTCAAATTTTCGTATATTTTTAAAGATATATTCGATAATCATGTCTTTATATGCTTCGGTCACGAACGTCAAACAAAAAATACTTTTAAAAGAAAAGTGAAGAATTTAAGCACAAAAACCAAAATATATGCAAACATATGGTTATTAAGAGATTCCCATGTGGGCAAAATTCCCACAGCATCATTCAGTACACAGGATTTAGACTAGTAAGCGAAAATATAAAAGTAGAACAACAAGATTCCACAAACAGTATGACCTAGATACGTTCATACACGCAGATTATACATAAATATATATAGTTTCTACAGTTCAGCTAGCTATCTACCAGATTATTTTTCCACAGTCATAAGGTTGATCAGGCTGTAATATTCCTGCAAAATGGTTCTTAAACATGAAATCCGAGCATAAAAGATAATTCTTACAACTTTGATATCTTTCTGTACCTTACAGCATTGGGATTGTTCCGGACTGAGATGTTAGTAGTACAGTGAGCCTGCTCAAGCAAAGAGAAACTATTTCATATACTATTCGGACTGACGGATAATCGAATAAAAACAAAAAGTTGGAGTAACAATAGTATCAATTTCGCATACCCTGCCACCAATTCCCTCTTGAAGCACCATTAGAGTTGTTCCCATGTGGATCATCATCTTCCCCATCCTTTTTCAACTGTCAAATATCATCTCAAACATGTCATGTAAAGTGGTACCAAGCAAGGAAGATTGGTCTCTGTGTATAATCTTATACTTACATATTGGGGTGCACCAGTTGTTTTGTTGCTTGCAGAATAATTTTCTTGGCCACCATAGTAGATAGATGAGCTGGGATAGCTCGGTTCCACCGTTTCGTTATGATAAAAAGATGAGTTCTTGTCTTTGTTAGTTGTTGTGCCACTGTTCTGTCCCTTTCCATCTGTGACAAAAACATGTGCAAAATTCTTATCATATTCTTACAAGAACCAGCTAAAATAAGGTTGAACCAAATCAACTTGAATTTGCAGACTTGCCAGAATGAATGTAGTCCCTTCCTGGTACCTTGGGAGGAGGTGGGAAAATACTCCCGAGAATCGAACTTGTGGAGGATGATGAAGAAGAGGGGTCCTTGGGAGGAGCAAGGAGATGTTCCAAGGAAGATGAAGAGCCAGTCACATTCTTTTTGTTTTCCATATCAGAAAATATAGAGCTTTCTTTGTCAACCAACCAACAAAACTAATCTTTTTGAAAGATGTAATGAAATCAAATGTCTGTCAGAATAAGAGAGCAGACAGAAACTTGGGGGTTGGCAGTGTTCAGATGGGGGAAGATGGCAAACTGTCTACAGCTATTTATAAGCCATCCAGGAAACACTAAGATTACAAAGAACATTTTGTTGAACTTGAGGAACTCATAAAATAATAACTCGTAATATAAAATCGAAAAATAAAATAAAAAATTATATTTATAATGTGATAGTAATTGATAAAGGCTAGTTGGTTTGTGAAGTTGATGCATGGAATATGCCATTTGTTTTCTACTACATGAACAGTTGACTCCAGAGACTTTTCAACATCATCTCTTTTTCTTTCTTTCTTTTAAGTAATGTTGTTTGCTTTCAGGTTTAAGAAGAATAAGGGGAGATACCCTTACTCAATGCAATCAAGATAGTAAACAAATCTATCAATTTATCTATCTATATTCCTAGTAAAATTTTTAATGAATCAAATATCGAATGTATGGGTTTAAGGGAAATATTTATCAACTATTCATTAAAATATAAAGCTATAAGATGTATGACGTATATGGCTACACATATATTTTATCCTTATTATATATACATATTATCAATTTAATCATCATCATTTTCTCATTCAATCAATTTAATCATAATTTAAAATAATATAATTAATTTAACTTTCGGTATTTAAAATGCTATTAATTTGATCTTAATTTTAATATAATTTTATAATCACACTATTCTCTTCGACACCACACCTAATGCTCACCCATGTATACTACAAGAATTTGCCTTGTTCGGAGATCCATAACCAGTGATGATGTTATGTCTATTTTTATATTGAACAAGACAGAACACTATGTACATATGACGTTGTTTATATTAATTAAAAATAAAAATATCATCAAATTTTTAAAAGTTACATAATTGATATTAAATTTTAATTTTTTTATATAAATGATCACTGAACCGTTAACTATCGTTAAATGGGTGACATGATAGTTTTAAAAATTTGAACAATATAATATTTAATCCTCTACATTGACACATTCAATCAATTTATTCTTAATTTAACTCTCATTATTGATATCTAAATTGATTGATATAAATATTGAGGATTAAATATGTTATTATACATTTTTTTAACTTTCATGTCTCCCAATTATTGGTTCACCGTTTATTTTATAATAAAAAATAAAATTTAATACCCATTATATACCTTTTAAAAGTTTGGTGATTATTTTATATTTTTAAATATAATTTAGTGCCATTTATATCTTTTACCCTAATAAAATATAAGTTTAGGAATTTTGTTTGATCTGATCCATTCCTCCAGGTTCCTTTTGGATAGATAAGGATAAATTCTAAAGAATTCACATCTTTTAACTAACAAGTTAAAACATTTTGTCAAATTGGGTTTTTCATTTGTGTACAAAATTAAAATAAACACTCACGGATATTATACAAATTTGTATAATACCAGTAGTGATTAATGTATCAAAATATTAATTTTTAATATAATTACAAAACGATAAAACATATAGACATAATACGAATACAAAAATTATCAGATTTATCGTGCAAGAACGAATACGTTAAAAATTCAAATTTATTATCGAGTTTGGTCATCCATTTAGTCATTGTAAGATGCACATCAAAGCTGACAAACTGTGTTCCTGAAGTCTATACCGTAAGATTCTTATTCCTAATTTTCTGTATAGGGAGGCTCCTTTTAACATGTGAGAAGTACAATGAATTGTTTCCATTCATTTTGGATCATAGATGGGGCTAGCTAGGTTGAAATCATCCACAAAAATTATGGAATTTCAGAAAATTAAAAAAAAAAAGAGCTTTAAGTGTGCACATGATGAAGAATTACTTTTATTTTTTCTTATTTTAGCTATGTAGGAAAAGAGTTTGAGCTTTGGTCTAAGATGCTGTAGGGATTATTTAGGGTAAACATGCAAGCGGATGCATTTCTTGAAAATCAACTTGAAGAATATATGTTTTTATAAAAGTAAGAGTTGATCGATGGACCAGTGGTGGTTGGGTCCCACTCTAAAATTTTAAAAATCTATATATTTAGTTTTGATTTTTAAATTTTTATGGATTAATCCTTAAAATTTTAAAATTTTATGATTGTAGTGGTCCTGGAATTTTGAGAGTTTTATGACTTGTACTTGTCATAAAATATTTTGATTTGTGCTCACCTTCACATATAATTCTGGATCCGTCATTGAACGGACCAAATATCAAATTATATAAGCAATACAAAACTTTGATACATAAATTTGTTAAATTTAGAGTTTAAGGATCAGTTTAGGTTACATAATTTAAAATTTAAAATTTTAGAGATAGAGATTTTGATTTTATATTTAAAGGAAGGGTTACGTACTATTTTTTGGATAAATGATTTTATTACCCGAGAGCGAAAATTGCTACCATAAATAAAGTACAATGGTAATTATCACCCTATGTATTCCTATACACATATACCCTAGTTGTTATATAACTCAATGTTGGTAAAATCATTGTTGAATATATTTTTCTCCGTTAACTTATTCTGTACAATACCTTTAGTGGATTGTAAAATGGATCGCCCATCAGTACAGGAATAACAGAATTGCCTTTGATTCTTTTCCTTCCAAATAAAATAAATGAAGGCACACCAAGCCAATCGAAGAATCACAGCAAGGAGTGATTTATCTTTTGAAAGTTTTGATAGCCCAATTAATCTCTTGAATTCAACTATAGACATTTCATGAGATGTTATGTACGAATTTTTCACATATTGTGTAATACAAGTAATTTAAGGGTTATAAATTTAGTTTAGAGTTTATCGTGTTAGGATTAGAGATTTAGATTTTATAGGAGATTATATAATTTTATTTACACATATTTCGTATCAAAACATAACTCACTGAGCAAGCATTGATTGATCAAGGTACTTATCTTTGTCACTCATATTGCTTTAGGTCATGGATTTTTTATCTATTAAGAGTATTTTTCTTCCTTTCTCTAGAGTCTCTTTTCTTATCGTCGTTAAATACAACAAAAATATTATAAAATAAAGTCGTGTATATCATATTTTCAAGAATTTTATAATATGTTATTTTTACCGAGAAAAAGTATAATTCTATTTGATAATATAATTCTTTTTAAGATTGATACATCAAATCCCAACAAGAATTAATGTTGTTTATAAATTATATAGCATCCAACTTTTCTAGATTCACATTGTCAAAAGTTATTGAGTCAAACTTCAAGTATAAGTGGTTGTAATTAATTCCCTATTCAACTGAAATTTGTTTACCAATCCATTTGGGAATTTGATCCAAAGGTCACAAATTGCATACAAAGTGAAAAAGAACATCCTTAGGTTGTCAGAATCTATCACAATTTGTCAGACATGTTTCCAAGGTGCTAGATTTTCAGATTTTTCATATATATATTTCTTGCAAGTTGGTAAGTTAAATTCTCTTCACGTCTGATTCAGATTAAAACTTGAATCAAACGGTGAAAGAAGGAAAAGAGTGCGATTGTAACGATACATGTTCAATAATACAATATGGTGGCTGTGGCACATTTATCCGATACACATTCGAAAACGGAGAGAATTTAAAGGGATGAGTAAAATTCGATTCTACTTGAAAAAAAATTTAAATTTATTGGCTTGATGTGAAAAAATTGATTTGACTTGACTCGGATCGTAATTTCATAAATTTAATTTGAATAATTTTTTAAAATAAAATTTGAGTTATTAGTAGATTGGTTCTTAATCAAACCGAGTCCTTCAATTCTTCCTAATATATGTATATCACAAATGAAAAAAATATATGAGAATATATATGTGTATTATATATAATTATAGAAAACCGTTTAAATTAAAATCAATTAGTGCTATAATATTATAAATATTTATAGTTATATTTGAATAGAAATTAGAACAACTCAACTCAATAAAATTCTGAATAAAATTTAGAGTTATTCAAGTTATTCGGATTTCTATTTTATAACTCGAATTTTATTTGAAATTTTTTTTAGTCAAGTTTATAAAATTTCGAGTCGAGTATTTTCGCCTCGAGTCGATTTATTTAGTTTTTTCTAGTTGAGTTTTGCTCAAGTCTGTCTATGTGATTGGACCAAAACAGCCAATTCCATATATTGATTTTTTCCCCATCGTTCTTACATAATCCTCAATTGCATGAAAACATGTTTTTTTTAACAAAAATATACATGGAAATAACTTCGAGTTCATTAAATTATTGATATCTCTAACATTCTTCGAAATATTTATTGCATTATCGAAGGATAAGCGACAATGGGGCTCCTAACCTTATGGACACCATCATCCCAAATCAAAGAACTAGAAGCCATTGAGTTCCCAGGTTGAGCTTCAACAGTTACAACAAAGGATTGCTTTTGGCCAACGTATTTGAAAGATAGCACACCAGGTTGCACTTGGATCACAAGCACCGGTGAAGCGTTGATGACTGCTTTGTAAGTCGACACTGCAGGGCCGACATTCGTCGCAGTCTGATGAAAGACACGAGTGATCGATTTTCCAGGAGTAGAGGACAATGCAAATGAAGGGTAGTTTAGATCCCACACTGTTCCATTCGTTTCATCGGAACAACTGCTACTATCTCCGGTTATAAGCTGTATGTTTTTAACGGTATATCCTTGTCCGCACAAGAATTTAACATAATCGATCTCCCCTGCATCGTATACTAATCCGGGATCAGTGGCTTGTAAAGGTTTAATGTGTCCTGCCCCGTAGGCGAACTCGGCTTCAATATTGTTCATTGCAGTCATAGGAAATGCTGGAAAAGGTAGTTAAATTATAGTTAGATGTTGAATTCCGAAACTGGATACTCTAGAATGGAATTAGTAGACTTACCTGTTGTCATTAGAGCAGATCTAATGGCAGCAGGAGACCATGTCGGATGGAATGACTTAACGTAAGCGGCGGCCCCAGTCGCATGTGGACAAGACATGGATGTGCCCGAAATAATGTTGTATTTAGTAGTTCTTTTATCACCTAGTGATTCTGATACGGAGGTTGTTTTAGATTCAGACCATGCCGCCAAGATATCCACCCCTGGTGCAGTAATATCAGGCTGGACTCGAATCGAGAAACAATAACTTAGAAAAGAAGTTAACTGAAGTTGCACATAGTAAATATTATTTCGTTATTACCTTGAGAATATCTGCTGTAAGAGGGTTAGGTCCTCTAGATGAAAATGAAGCAACAAAAGGGGAAAATTGATTATTATCTTGTCTGGTCTTGAATATTGTTGCAGTTGGGTTCCTAATACAAAAAAGGACTGTAAATTTCAAATTTGAGCAGAGTAGAGGGACCGAAATTGGAATTAAACGATTTTGTAGAAAGAACTAGGGAAGTACTCTGTTGTGTTCAAATATTTGAGTATCATTCTTCCATCCTTCATATTCACGTTGGAAAGAGGTAGAGGGAAACTGAATTGATAATCCTTATTTTTTGCATCTTGAATCACGGCGCCGGCTGCTCCGGCTTGCATTACGCCATCGGAATCCCATCTGATGATGTACTCACAAAAAACGATCTTTCCTTTCACTATTGTTGTGTTCAGTGACCCTGGCAAGCAATACCTGTAACCAAATATTGTTAAATCAAGATACCATTTAGTTACTTTGATCTCGTACCATGAGATCTGCATTCTGCAGTCTCGAATCTCGATACTACCTGGAAGAAAAGGAGGCATCACCTAAGGTCGCATTTGGAGCGTCTCCGGCGTATATGAAAGGATACATTTTCCCCTTGAGATCAAAAGTGTTTATAGTGGCTCCCTATAGATAGAAAATTAAGGTACAAGTTTGTAGTAGAAATGAATGAATTTTGCGCATCCCTTTAAGTACCTCGTAAATCTGACCGTTTCCGAGTTTCACCTTCGTAAAAAACTTCCGATCTATCGTACTAGCTGCCACGGATAGTGACCAAGGCGCAACATTTGTAACCGATGCTGGAACAGGACCGCCATTACCAGCAGAGTTCGACGTGAGGATCCCATTCTTCATCGCATGGAAAGAACCAATAGCAATGGAGTCGTAGAAATAATTGAACACAAACGAACTCCCAAGTGAAAGAGAGATTAAAAACATTTAATGTCTAAACTTCGGTGAACAAATTAAACGTTCCAGATTTTTAGTGACCAAAATAAATTTGAGAGCAAAATTTAATGACGATTTAATTTTTTATTTAAAATTTCTCTTACATGAATACAAATTGCATCCTAATTCAATTATCATGTAAGATTGAAACTGAAAACATCAAACAGATGCAAATAAAAGAAAAGATTATCAAGATTTATTGTTTTGTTTCCCTTGGCCTTCATTATCCGAGTAGATTTGCATACGCAACAATAGGGCTTCTCACTTGATGCACTCCATCGTCCCAAATCAAAGCACCGGAGATCATAGAGTTACCGACTTCGGCGCCCACGGTCACCGTAAAGGAGAGCTTTTGGCCAAGAGATTTGAAGTTAAGTACACTAGGTTGAACCTTTATAACGAGACCCGGTGGAGACTTAACGACGGCCTTGTAAGTCGACACAGAGGAGCCAACGTTTGTCAATGTCCGATGAAAGACTCGAGTGACAGAATTTCCGGGAGTTGCGGATAATGCGAATGAAGGGTGGTTTAAATCCCACACTGTTCCATTCATTTCTTCGGAACAAGTGATTCTAGTTCCGGTTATGAGCTCGAGTTGTGTAGAGGTATATCCTTGTCCACACAAGAATTTAACATAATCGATCTCTCCAGCATTGTATATTAGTCCAGGTTTGACAGCTAATGCGGGGTTTATATGGCCTGCACCATATGCGAACTCCGCTTCGATGTTGTTCTCGGAACTCATCGGAAAAGCTACAATAAAAAGGGATATAGATGGATTAACTCAGATGATGCAACTCTTTTTCTTGTGAAAAAAAAATTAAAATAGATTACCTGTTGTCATTAGAGCAGATTTAATTGCGGCAGGGGACCATGTTGGATGAAATGATTTAACATAAGCCGCTGCACCAGTTGCATGGGGACAGGACATGGATGTGCCTGAAACAATGTTGTATGGCACAATTCTGCTATCGTCTTCAGCATCTGTCATAGGGGCAGCTTCGGACCAAGCGGCTAAAATGTCAACTCCTGGTGCTGTAAGATCAGGCTGTATCAAAAATACCAAGTTTAGGATGTTACAGCTTACAATTGTAAACATAAAATTCGAGAGATTCATTTCATCTACCGTGAGGAGGTCTGCTGTAATAGGATTAGGCCCTCTCGACGAAAACGAAACAACGAACGGGGCAAACTGATCTTCCACCTGAGTCTTGAATATCGTTGCAGTCGGATTTCTATTTCAATCAAGACAATCAGAAAACAACATTAACGATGTCAATCGTAGTAAATTAAGTTCGGCAATTCATATTATGTTCAATGAAGTTAGTATAAATACTCTGTCCAGTTCGCGTAGTTGAAAACTTTTTTTCCATCATCCAAGTTCAAGTTCGAAAGAGGTAAACCATAGGAGAAAACGTAATCTCTGTATGCGTCGGTCTGATACACAGCACCTACGGCGCCGACTTCGATTGGAGAGTCGCTGTCAGTATAATAGTCGCAGAAAATAATTTTGCCTTTAACTAAGGTTTTGTTCAATGATTCCGCGTAGCAGAACCTACATTTTCATGGCATGAGAAAACAATTGAGAGTTGAATTTTGTAGCGTAAGTTTTGGAATTGTTGTCGAATAAACAGACATGTAATACAAAGATGTACCTGGAATCCTCCGTTATAGAACCTTGTGAAGTGTTAAGAGCATTTCCACCAGTGATGAAAGGGTACATTTTCCCCTTGAGATCAAATGTGTTTATAGAGGTCCCCTATCATTTGGATTTAGACGAGTGTTAGAAACGAATGGCGGGAATGGGTTCTTGTCGGAAACGTGAAAAGGCCAACACCGGAGAATATGATTAACATAAGTGTACTCCTTACCTCGTACATCTCTCCGTTGCCTAGCTTCACTTTAGTGACAAACTTTCTGTCAATGGTACTAGCAGCCACTGATAAAGACCAGGGCGAAAAGTTCGAAACCGATGCAGGATCGGGACCGCTATTCCCAGCAGAATTCGATGTCAATATTCCATTTGCCATCGAATGGTAAGCTCCGATAGAAATAGGATCATAAAAGTAATCATTCGTGAAAATACTCCCAGCAGAAATTGAGATTATGTCAACACCATCGGCTATCGCATCGTCGAATGCAGCAAGAATGTCTTCGTAATAGCAACCATCGACCCAGCAAACCTTATAAACCGCAATTCGTGCTGATGGCACCCCTCCTCGAGCTGTCCCTTGGGCGATTCCGTATAAACTTGCCTTGCTAACAAAGCCACCTGCTGCTGTCGATGAAGTGTGAGTCCCATGACCATCGGAGTCTCTCGGGGACTGAAACTCGGATGGATCGAAATCGCCATTGGCTCGATAATATTTTGCTCCAATGATTTTTCTGAAAAGAGATTCAAATTCAAAACATAATTAAGCGATATATCAGTACGATAAGGTTCTGGTTAAATGTGTTTTACTTGTTGCAAGTGAAATTGGCCGAGCTTTGGCAATTGCCTTTCCATTTTTTCGGAATCGGACCGAATCCGGTATCGTTAAAGCTTTGAGATTCGGGCCAAATCCCAGTGTCAAGCATTCCGACAATTATATCACTCTCAATGACTGATCTTAAAACTTTTTGGCTGAATCCCATGAAGTCCCATGACCTAGTTGTGTGAAGCTGCATCTTTTGGCTAAGGAAAACTGAAACCACACCAACTTTTCCTGGAAAAAGAAGATTGAACCCAAAGTTACTAACAAAATGTAGGACACAAATTCGCCATGGAGTTTCGAAATCGTAATTTGGTTAAGGAATTATGTTTAGAAACCTCTCAGTGTCTCTGCTTCATCTTCAGTTAACGTTGCAGCAAATCCATTGAAGCTCCTGTGGTAGCTGTAGAGTAAAACATTTGATCCAACACTACTGTTGGATTCAATTCATAAGAATTAGATAATCTTTGTAAGAAGAGGGTACTTTGATTCGAGTTGGGTCAACTTAAATTCAAGCTTGATTTAAGATTTTAGCGAATTGGGTATAGCAAGACCAAATCGAATTAACAAGTTCGCAAGTAGTTCATTATTTTTTTTATAATATTTTATGTATTTTTAGTGGCTAGATTTGAAATTTTCAAAATGTTTTGCATTTTCCAAAATTTGAAAAAGTTAATTTGTATTAATAAGAAATTAAATTATAATAGTGCATAGTTTTTTTATTAAATTCTTTCTTTCTTTTTATTACTTTAGGTATAAAAGGAGAAAAATCTTTGGTTTTTGTATGAAAAATATGATTGAAGTTAAAGTTAAAACCCGAAATCTTTAAATTATTTTCTCTTTTGTTGTTCATCAAGATTGTTGGAAAACTAAAAAGTCTCACATTCGAGAATATCGATTTCATCTCTAACTTGATCATGATAAGTTTGTTTATTTATCTCATCACTCCTCACATTTTTTTTCTTTCTAAATACAAATTTTAGGTTCGATAAAATCACTAGATTTTATACATATTTAAAAAAACAAGATAAAAATTTTGACAAGTTTAACGAACAACAAGTTAAGTTGAGCAATAAGATTTTTTAACGAGTACAAACCGAACAAAATATTATCAAACTTAACGAATAATAAATCAAATCGTATAGTTACATTTTTTTTTAATAAATACGAGTCGAACATTATTCATCTTACTGTCAAACAATGTTTTTGATCCTTATGCTATGCCCATAATTAATATGTAAACGACGAACCTGGGAACAACTTCTTGAAGCATGCTGGTGTGTAGACTTGCAATTGGAACCTCACCCTTTGGAAGGTTCCCCATGTAAACAATGTAAACCTGCTTCAGAATTACAAGTTTACAACAAAATACATACATACATACATACATACATACATACATACATACATACATACATACATACATACATACATACATACATACATACATACATACATACATACATACATACATACTCACTCTAAAATCAAACCCGATCAGTTCATTTTGTTAACCTGTCTGCTCTCAGAGGAAGCCTGGCAGCAACAGATAAGCATGGAAACAGTGAAACCGATGAGCTGAAGCCATGCAAGAGAAGACACGAGGACTGCCATTGTTGAGTTTTGTTTTGCAATGGATAATGCCAAGGACATGGGGTTTATATAAGGTGTTTTGAAGCATTGGTAAGCTCGCCTATGGAGCAAAGGTATAGAGGAATGTTCATTAAATTGTTCATTTGAGTCTCTATTCTTTTGCATTTTCTCAAAACGCCAAGAAGTTATGGTAGCTTTCTGTTTGGTTCTTAGGAAAATTTGGAAAGGGAAAATCCAAATCCTGACATGAAAATTGTAGCTGGTTGATAGCTTCTCCTTGGCCAAAAACATTTAATTTGTCCTTTGCCTAGGGAATTCAGATTGGCTGATGATTTTGAAGAAATCCAAACTTCAAGCATAACTCGTCTAACCATCACATAAGTCCTCGAAATTTTTCAAAAATATTAATTAAGCCCCTCTACAAAAAATGCACTAAATTTTGTTTTCAAACTTGAAAATTACATTAATTAAGTTTATTGACTAATTCTTAATCTAAAAAATTATAAATAGAAAAATTTATAGATGTTAGGGTCGATAGCAGAACCTATTATGCGTGAGTATTTATCGAACTTTGAAGTATTTGAGTTGATTAATAATATTTTTTTAGATAAGTAATCGTCGTATTCCATGAAAACACCTCAAAAGCTATTACAATATTTCACATAACGCTATACATATATACCATACCGTGTACACAATTGAATATTTGTAGGATCCAACATATCTATACGCTTAGAATGAAGTTTTACCCTCACTACCTCTTTTATCTTATTTACAATGGCATTGGGATTTCTAGAATTCTCCGAAAATATCTATAATTCCTCTCTTCCCATATACTATATATGAAGGCATTTCAAGTCAAACGAAGTATGAAAACCAGCAGAGATTTGCCTTTTAACTAACGCACAGCCCAACAAAGTTCCTCCACTCACGTCTTGACCGGTTTGGAGATATTGCATAAACTCAAGATGCTACTCCAAATCTCAGTTGCAAAACCACATTCAAAAAATATATGGCTTCTAGTTTCCAAATTATCACAAAATAAGCATGAAGATTCAATCGACATTCCCATATCAATCAATCTATCTGGAGTTGGGAGCTTGTTTAAGATGGCCATCCAAGTTACAATAGAATGTTTAGGAATATGAGAAGAAAACCATACGAGTTTATGTCACTCCACTCGTTCTCCTCTATCACAAACTCGATCCAAGATCCACTTCAAAATAACCCCTTCTACGTTTGTTAAAGTACCAAGAAGAGTTGATGTCTCTGTACGAAGTTTGACTAACTTTTTAACTATCCAACTATGATGCTCTTTGTTTTCCAAGGTCCAAAAACTCTCACCTTTAAGCTGAGTGAAATGAAGCTCGAAACTAATAATTATCAAGTTAAATTAAAGAATAGTTCAAATTATAATTATATTAATATGACTATATTCCTAGTAGAGCACATAATTTATATATATTGAACAACTTTTAAAGTAAAATAAGAAAAAAAAAAGATATTATAGATTTAAGGCTTAAAAATAATTTTGCCTCTATCATTAACTTAAACCAATATTTTTTCTGGCATAAAGATAATTTTAACCCTTAATGTTTATAATTTTTATCATTTTGACCCTCATCCTTTTTTGGATAAATTAATTCTTAACCTATGTCTTTTTGACAAATAACTTATTTTTAACTAACATAATGATTAAGCCATTAAAAATTTAACGATATTGATATATCATATATGTGATAATATATTTTAAATAACATGACATCTAGCCTCATTCTATATATATAACATATCATTATCGTTAATTTTTTTTACGATAATGATAAATATATACATGTAAAATATAATTTTATTCTAACATAAAATATAAAACAATTAAAATTCAAATAAAATATTAAAAATAATTAAATCTAAAATAAAAGTCTATTAAATATTCTCAAATCTTAAATATCATTCTATATATATATGACATATCATTATCGTTAATTTTTAATTTATTTGAATTATTAAATTTAACTTAAAGTCTAACCGAAGAAGTGACGTGATAATTAAAATACTTTCAATTAAATCATTTATCATTAAATAAATTGTATAATTATATATTTGATCCTAATTGTATATATATATTAATTAAACCTAATTTTAATTTAATAAATCTAATTCTCCAATCATACGACACATGTCAGATAATTACTCATGACACCATATGATTAGAAGATTTTATTTTTAATTTATTTGAATTATTAAATTTAACTCGAAAAATTAAATAACTTCAGCAATTATATTCAAACCGAAAGAATTTGTTCATTTGAGAGTATCTTAAAGATCATATTCATTTTATTTTGGATCTCTCTCACTGTGCAACATTTGCATTTCAATTTATTATCATTTAAGATTGAAGCTTAAAACCTCAAAGACAACAATACTTAGTTCCCTAATTTGCCCTTAGCTCATTCGACTAAGGAAGCATAAGCAACAATAGGACTCCTCACTTGATGCACTCCATCGTCCCAAATCAATGCACCGGAGATCATAGAGTTGCTGACTTCGGCGCCCACGGTCACCGTAAAGGATTGCTTTTGGCCAAGTGATTTGAAAGAAAGTACACTTGGTTGAACCTGGATAATGAGCCCCGGTGGAGCGTTAACGACCGCCTTGTATGTTGAAACAGGTGAGCCAACGTTCGTTACTGTTCGATGAAAGACTCGAGTGACCGAATTTCCGGGAGTTGTGGATAATGCGAAAGAAGGGTAGTTTAGATCCCACACTGTTCCGCTCGTTTCTTCGGAACAAGTGCTGTCACTTCCGGTTATGAGTGCGAGTTGTTTAGGGGTATATCCTTGTCCACACAAGAAATTAACAAAATCAACCTCCCCAGCATCGTATATCAATCCGGGTCGGGCTGCTAGTACAGGGTTTATGTGGCCTGCACCGTATGCGAACTCGGCTTCGAGGTTGTTCACGGAACTCATCGGAAAAGCTACAAAACAAGTGGGAATTTAGATGGATTCAGATGATGCAACTCTTGATTTTGCCAGTGGAAAGAAAAATACAGTACTAGATTACCTGTTGTCATTAGAGCAGATTTAATGGCAGCAGGGGACCATGTTGGATGAAAGGATTTAACATAAGCGGCTGCACCAGTTGCATGGGGACATGACATGGATGTGCCTGAAATTATGTTGTATGGAACAATTCTTGTATCACCATCAGTGTCTGTCAAAGTTGGGATTCCGGACCATGCGGCTAAAATGTCAACACCAGGTGCTGTAAGATCAGGCTGCATCGAAAAACAAGATTAGCACTAAGAAGAGAAGGTGATTAGTACTAAGAAATTAGCAGATGTAATGGAGTCGTTTAATTTACCTTGAGGATGTCTGCTGTAACAATGCTAGGACCTCTCGATGAGAACGAAACAACGAACGGGGCAAACTGGTTATCTTCTACCTGAGTCTTGAATATCGTTGCAGTCGGATTTCTATGCCAAACATGACAACCATAAAACAAAAATCAATGATGTTCAACCATGCTCTACTAAGTTCCATGGGACAAACTATGTTTGTTAATGAAGTTAGAGCAAATACTCTGTCGTGTTCGCGTAGTTCAGAACATTTCTTCCGTCATTCAAGTTCAAGTTCGAAAGAGGTAAACCGTAAGGGAAAACAAAATCTTTGCGTTTGGAACTCTGAAACACTGCACCAACAGCACCGGCATCGACCGGACCATATGCCTGGCTGTCATAATCACAGAAAAGAATTTTGCCTTCCACTAAGGATTTGTCCAATGTTCCCGTACCACAAAACCTGCATTTCAATGGCATTAGAATAATGTTCAGAGTTAAATTTGCAGCATAAAGTTTCGAAATTACTCGATATACCTGGAATCCTCGGATGTATAACCATTTGAGGTGTTTGGGGCAGCTGCACCAGCAATGAAAGGGTACATTTTCTCATTGAGATCGAATGTGTTTATAGAGGTTCCCTGGAATATTTAAGGGAATAAGTATGGGATTTTTTCATGTATTCGAAAATTCAAGATTAGAGTAACCCTGTTACCTCATATATATCGCCATTTCCAAGCTTGACCTTAGTGACAAACTTTCTATCAATGGTACTAGCTGCTACTGATAAAGACCAAGGTGAAAGGTTCGAAATCGATGAGAGACTAGGACCACTATTGCCAGCAGAATTTGATGTCAATATTCCATTTTTCATTGAATGGAAAGCTCCGATAGCAATCGGATCATCAAAATATTCGGATGGGGCACCACCAACCGAAAGAGAAATTATGTCGACACCATCGGCTATCGCATCATCGAATGCTGCAAGAATGTCTACATCAGGGCAACCAACGCTCCAGCAAATCTTGTAAACTGCAATGCGAGCTGATGGCACACCACCACGAGCTGTCCCTTTGGCTAGACCGTATAAATTAGCCCTGCTAACAAAGCCACCTGCAGCTGTTGATGAAGTGTGAGTGCCATGACCTTCGGAGTCTCTCGGGGATTGAATATCATAATCAGGGTCGAAATCTCCATCGGCTTTATAATATTTTGCCCCAATGATTTTCCTGAAAATAGATTCAAACATTGTTAAGGCTAACATTTCAGGATTTCCAATATGCCAAGGCTCTGGTTGATTATGTTTTACTTGTTGCAAGTGAAATTTGCTGAGCTTTGGCAGGTGCCTTTCCATTTTGCTGGGACCGGACCGAATCCAGTGTCATTAAAGCTTTGAGACTCGGGCCAAATCCCAGTGTCGAGCATTCCAACAATGATGTCACTCTCAATGACTGATCTTAGAACTTTTTTGCTGAATCCCATAAAGTCCCATGACCTTGTTGTGTGGAGCTGCTTCATTTGGCTAAGAAAAACTGAAACCACACCATCTTTTTCTGGAAAAAAGAGATTAAACCCAAAGTTACTAGCAAAATGAAGAAGACAATGAAGTTCTAAAATAATAATTTTGTCCTGAAATTATATTGAAATACCCCTGAGTGCATCTGCCTCTTCTTTGGTCAATTTGGCAGCAAATCCATTGAAGCTCCTATGGTAGCTGTAGATCAAAACATCTGATCCGACACTACTGTTGGATTCAATTCATTAGAAAATTGTTAGAAAATCATGGTAAAAAGCTAATGTGCTCAAATTTGGGAGTTGAGAGTGGAACAAGTAAATGAAATGAACCTGGGAACAACTTCTCTAAGCATGGAGGTGTGTAGGCTTGAAACTGAAACCTTACCCTTTGGAAGGTCCCCCATGTAAACAATGTAAACCTGCATCAACATTACAATATAACATTTTCAATACATACATACATACATACAAAGTAATTCTAAAGAGAGAAAGTATGGTTGCCTGTCGATCATCAGAGGAAGATGCATGGCAGCTGCAGCAGATGAGCATGGAAAGAGTGAAACTGAAAAGCAAAAGCCATGAAAAAGAAGCAGTTTGGGCTGCCATTGTTGAGTTCTGATAATTGCTTTGAAAGGGGAGTTTATATAATTCTTTTGGGTATTGGAATAAGCTCCATAAGAGTTGTTAAGGTCGCCTATGGAAACAAAGTTTTGTTCATTGCCGGCCGTTACTGATTACTAGGATCTTCATTCGTGTCAAATTGTACAGAAAAAGTGTTGATTACAAGGAAAAATGGATCCTACACATAAATTCGGCTGATTATATATACCAAAAAATTACATAGACTTTTTTAATTTAGTCCTTCTAGTATCAATACTTTTTGATATACTATCAAATATTATAGAAGTTTATTATAGGAATAGTTATACATAAATACGCTTGTTGTATACTATACAAATAAGCAATAAACTACTAGAAATCACCAATATATGAATTCGAGCAGTTATCGTTCTAGGAAATTCCTCAAGCTTTAAAAAGATTTTTATCTACGTTCTTAAGTATAATATGTTTTGTTGATAAATGAGACTTTATTATCCAAGAACCATCATAAATAACAAAGAAATAGAGTACCTATACCGTATACTCTATACAAACAGCCCAAGGAAACAACAAAAAATTCAACTAATCCCCCCATTTTCAACTATACAATTATCATGATATCCAAACCTATTACACCCTAAAATTTTTCATTTCACATTGGGTTTTATAAGAGCAAACTATTCCAAACTCTAAGTCCATTCAAGGAAAATCCAATAGTCTACAAAGTTCATCATCTGTAAAATTTGGGAAAAACTCTTCATCATACTTTTAGATGACATCCGAAAACTTTGCTGCTGCAGCGTCTGACTTTGACCGACACCCGAGAGCTGCTGTTGCTGTTGCTGTTGCACCGGCTGAGTTTGATTGACAACAGTAAATTGTTGTTGCTGCTGCACCGGCTGACTTTGATCGACATTACATGCTATAAATTGTTGTTGTTGCTGCTGCAGCGGCTGACTTTGATCGACATTACATGCTATAAATATTTGATCAACAGTAAATTAAAGTTATTCTATTCATCAATTTATATGCTAAAATGAAGCCATTACATATTTGTTCACAACAATAAAGAAATGTTATAAATAAAACCTTATAATTTATATTTTGTTACAATTGGTTAGAAACCATAAAAATATTTATTTATATTAATGTGAATGCAAAAACAAATTTATTTATTACAAAATAATACAAATAAAATATATTATTCACTAAGAATATAATAGTTGTATTATTAACAGTATAAAAATATAAATATTTAAAAGTAATAAAAATAATATAACCATAAGATAACTTTCGGAATAGATGTGAGAATCTCAATTCAAATCTTGAGTTGGTTGCGATCCTATCGATAACGAATTTGATGTATTGTTTAAATCTGCAAAAATAATTAACAAATTAATTATTATAATTAAAATTATATAATCATATTTATTTGATTAATTATACTATTTACCTGAAAATTGGAGTGGTGGCACTTGAACTCCGACGGCTAACAAAGCAGATGTCATAGCAACCATTTGAGTTTGAATCACTTCAAAATTTGACTTACAAGTATTAAGTTCATCTTCTTTATTCTTCAAATGCTTTTCTAATTCGATTGTATCTGTACTTAAAACTTTTTTATTAGGATTGGGCTCATAACCAAGTCCTGGAATGTATCCTGACCTCGTACCTAGCATCTCATTCATTATATCATCAATAGCTTTAGGCCTCGTTCCTTTTTTTTACTGGAGTTGATTATGACTCTACCATCTTCTCCTAGAAAACAAAGCATTCATACGTATCCTGGTGTCATCTTGAAATTCAAATAAAATTATTATAAATAATAACATATACAATGATAATTAAATTTTTGATTAAATTACTAGAAAAATATTTGATATAAGAACAAAATTTTGATTACTGAACAAATAAGAACTAATATTAGAAAATTAACTAAGAAAAATCAAATCTTCTGCATTATATATTTAAACAATAAGATAGAATTAGTTAAATTTTATATTTGATTAAAGAAATAAATATTTGATATTTACTGAAAAAATAAGAATTAAATTTTGAACTATCGACAAAGAAAAAGCAAAATTTTTCAGTAGTTCAACACTAAACCAGCAAACTAAAACAATTAATCATATCGATAATATAAAATTAAATAACCTAATAATATATCTAAAATAAAATTTAATAAATCAAAAATTAGTTAAATTTTTAAAACAAATAAAACTTATCATAAACATAACACAATATTTTTGAAATGGACGAGTCTACCACGTGCGACGAACACTGCTGAACACCACTAACGATGAACATCGTTGAACATTACTAAACTAATTGATAAAAATTATATATTTCAGGGACTTAAAGTACAATTAATAATTACTTAAAAAATTACTTAAATTATTTTTATATACATTAAAATTTTGATTTTCTAATAAAGATAAACTACATATTTAGTACCTCACCTATTTTTGTATTTCTATTTTAATACTTAAATTAATTATTTTAGCAAAATAGTACCTAATGTTACATATTATTTTTATTTTGGTACCTTGATTGTTAAAAACAAACGAAAATAGTGACATTGATTGGCCAAATAATAGTTCTAGTCTTTAAAAGTTATACAATTTATCAACTTAGTCTAAATATTATCAATTTAAAGATTATTTTTAATTTTTAGACTAAAAATATAAATTTATTATTTCTTTTTAATAAAATTAAGAAACTATATACTTTGATTAAATATTTTATATGAAAAATAAATCTTTTCGCTGCTAGTTTTTGACATATCGATAAATCATAAAAGGGATCATGATCATAATAAAATATCGATCTTCACTACGAAAAATGTTTGTTTATACTCGTTATATGTACGTTAAATTATTAAAAAGATAAACAAAATGTTATAGAGACGTACTAAAATTATCATTAAAATAAACAAATAAAATAACCGTAGAAACACTTTTGAACTTTCACCTTTATTCATCTGTCGATAAAAACTTAATTAGTTAGAACAAATATACGAGAATATAATCTTGGTACAAAATAATATATTAGTATGTTTCCACCTAACTTTAATCTTTAAATATAATCTTTGTACATTATTCAATATTTGTATTTGTACAGATTTTATATTCACAATAACTTTTTTTTTGCAATATAATCACAATTATTCAATTTTCTTTTTGTCATTTAACTAATTATTTATAAAAAATTTAATAATAAATAATAATTTTTATAAACATATATTAATATGTAATAGTTTTTAGATTATTAAAAAGAAATAAATAATAATATTTTAACAAAAGATTAATTTTTTAAAAAAAAATTTGCCTCACATTATGATGTTCAACATGACATTAAATTGATTTCGGTTTTAGACGCTTATAAAAAATTAATTTAATTTAGAATTAGATATTATTTTGTTAAAAAACTAGTTTGAGTATCAAAATAAAAATATAGAAATAGGTGAAGTACTAAATATGTAGTTTATCCTTATTAAAAAATAAAAAAAATTATATAAAAAATAATATAATTAAAAATTTTAAATAATTATTAATTACATATTAAGTCCTTAAAATTTTTAATCTTTATTAATTAATTTAATAGTGTTCAATGGTGTTCAACGCTAGTGATGTTTAGCGGTATTCGTCGCCCGTTGTAGAATTTTCCTTTTGAAATTGAACTAACGTCCTCAAACAAAAACAAAAAATAATCGAAGTTAGACATAGTAAAAATAAAATATACTAACTTTAAATAAAATAAATAAAATAAAAACGTTTACTATAAAACATATGAATGCTAAACAAATCTACATATCCTCTAAAACAATACTTTAGATTTGAATATAGCATATAACCCTAATTTGAGCATTATCATCTATTAAAATAAAACATAAAAAATATTAAAAAAAATACCTTTACGTTGCTCTCAACAACTCAAACAGTAACTAAAAAAAATCAAAGAACTAAAGAATATATATATATATATATATATATATATATATATATATATAAATATGGGCGTCTATAAATATGGAAATCTTGCTATGAATAAGGGATATGATATTGGTTGGAGGGGAAAAGTGAAAGAAAAAAGTTGATTTCCATCAATTATAATTGTGTATAATTATAAAAATATATTTATAGTTTCGTACAAAATTATATTTATGTATTATAATTATGACATTGTAGATAATGTAAATATTTTGATTGATTCTAATCAAGAGAGTGAAGATGACGACGAAAGAGGTGAAATTGAAAGTGATGAATGTGATACTGATATAGAATCTACTTTATAGCAATATTGTTTCAATTTAAGATGCGTGATTGTTGAAGCAATTTAGGATGTAAATTATTTTGTTGTGATAATTTATTTTTTTTACATTATTTTTGTGATATGAATTTTTCTTATTTTTATTAAATGAATATTTTTATATTTTAAAATTATTAATGTTTTATATATTTAACTATATTGGTGCTTTATGGATATTTATATAATCAGTTATAAATATGTATTTTTTTTCAATATAACAATATAAATCCATAAAATTTATTGAAATATATTAGTAAAACAAAAATTACATGATCATATTTAGAAGTATATTATTAATGATTTCTTATATCATCAATAATTATTGGTTTCAAGCATTAAATTACAATTTCATGTGATATATTTAAAGTTAATATAAAATATAAAAGATATAACAATTAGTATCAAAATATAATTGTCATAATTAAATCATTTTAATGATACAAATAAAATATCATAAATTAATATAACTTTTCATAATAAAATATTGTCACGGGCCGCAGGTTGGGGTCCTAGACATTGGCACCATATGGTACGACTAGGCCTGTCCAAGTAAGTCCAAGAGTTATTTTGGGCTTAAGAAGACCACCAACGTTGGTTCGATCCAGAGAGGGTTCTAGAGCCTTAACCATCCAAGATGTGTGAACATGAACACAAAAGATATTTTCCATAGTTATGTGAGAATATTCCCAGAATTATGCTTTATAAATGGATAGGATTGTATCATAGCCGTCGATATAAATCTATATAGACTGTAGGATCGAGGGGAATTCAAGTATAAATAAAAGCATTCCCTACCTCATTTGATGTACTAGGTATATTCAACAAACCGTAAAACTGTGGCAGCCAATGAAGTAGACATTGGTATGAAATTCTCATTATTAGAAACACCTACAACTTTATCAGTTGTGGTATCTTCAATTGGGGTTCCAGGTTTTTACCTTTGTCCGATGTTATTAGCTTGTACACTCTACACAACACTCAGCTATCAAGCTAAAAAACAAAAGTCGAATATGAATATATGATTATTCTTTAAAATTTTTCGTATATTTAACAGATTGAAAACCAAGGGTTACCTGCATGTCTTGGCTTCCAAGTCTCTGCCTTTGTGGAGACTTGGTTAACACGTATTTGTGCATGAACAATCGGTTTTTTCACCTATAGAGGGTTTATCTCTGAAATAGACCAAACTCCTCTTTGTTCCTATTTCCTCTCCTCTAAAGACAATCGGTTTAGCCTTTTCGATTGTCTTCCAATACCCATTACCGGCAGTTCGTGAAGGTCGTTCGCCATTTTTATGTCTAAAGTATCACTCGTACTCGGTTAGTATACCCCTTGACAATACACCCCTTGACAATGCATTATCATCAATAGTTGTCGACATGAAAACAAAATATTGATCTCAAAGAAAAATACCAGAAGAAAACCTTAGGCTTAAAATGTAACTCTTAAACTCTTTTTATTAAACTCTTTTTTACTTAATTAAGTCCTTAAATTAAAAAAATAATTAATTAAATCTTAAATTAAAAAATTAAATCAATTAAATCCTTTAATCAATTTTGATTAAGTTTTTTTAGAATTTTTAAATTATTTAAAGATTTTTTAAATAAAATAAAATTACTGAAAAATATCAAGTAAAAATATTATGACACGTTGTATTATAACAATAGATTAAAAAATGTTCAGAATTAATGATTAAAATTAATCAAATGACTTAATTGATTTAATTTCTTAAAAAGTAATCTTTTTGCGTTAGCTTTTTAATCGTGTTGAATTCAGTTTATTATAAAAAAAATATTATTCTTTTCTTATTTTATTTAAAATATTTAATTCTTAATATAATATTTATAACGTATTTAAAGAAGATAACTGCAACAATTTACATCTGAAGAAATAGAGTTACAAAGAACTTTCATAGAGAAGACGAAAAAATAGATATTAACCAATGTAGACTCAATGGATTATTGGTTAGTTCCTCATTAGCTGGTTTATATAGCCTATGAGTATGGACCCTAACAGACTGTCAATTAGGAATGACAGCTTGTATGTTCCGTTAGACAGGTGCAATAATTTTTACTTCCTTAAAAAACGTATTTCACGTATATCTTTTAATATAACTTAATTTAAATAGCAATTTAATTTAATTTTTTGTATATTTTAATTAATTATTAATATTAAACTAATTAAAGTAAATTGTGTAGTCAACTTTTGTAAGATTCTTGGATATTTATAATATTGGGCCTCTCCTTAATTAATTATATCAATTTGCTATTTATTTTTTTATATAATTTTATTATATATTTTAGTATTCTATTTTAAAATAGTATGTTTAGGTTTAGGGTAAATATTGTGGTTATGATTTAAAAAAATAATAAAAGGATATATTTTTTAGAATGTAAGATTTAGGGTTTATGATGTGAAAATTAAGATTAAGATTATAATTTAAAAATTAATAATCGTATATTCGTATTTGATACCCATCTTTTAACTTTTTTTTCAGCTTGATGGTCGGTTCATTTGTAGAAGTTAATAATGGTGCAATTGTAGCTCATAGTGATCATTTCCAACATGATCCCTTGGATGCATTCATGACACAATAACTCTAATGACTTAAAAACCGAAAGTCGAGCTTAAAATCGATTATAGTTTAAAATCGAGATTAACTAAACCAAAAATCGACGGTTATTAAAATAGATTACCGAATTAAATCAAACCCAAATCATATACACCCGAAATACGAGAACCTAACAAATTGAAGTAAAAGGACTAAATTAGACTCTACTAAATTATTCTAAAAGTGGCTGAATTTAGCTTGGTTTTGATCCCAAAAGGCCGTTTTATGTGGCTTTTTGTACGTTATTTCTGTTTTCTCTCTCTATAGCTATGGAAACCATTTCCTTCTCCTAAGGAGCTTTTGTCTCTCTATTGCAAGAACTTTAACTTAACACTAAATTTGATGATTTTGAGGTAATAATTGTTAATCAAACAATTTTGGTGTGTGTGTTTTACTTTTTTGTTGGATTTCTAACAGGTTTTGAGTTAGCGTAAAATATTAAAGTGTACTATGAATTATAAAGTGGATCATGAATATGATTATCTATTTAAGATTGTATTGATCGGAGATTCGGGCGTCGGAAAATCTAATATTCTTTCAAGATTTACAAGAAATGAGTTTCACTTGGATTCTAAGTCCACCATTGGTGTTGAATTTGCAACAAGATCTCTTCAGGTATATATATTTGTGTCTTGCATATTGTTCCACATTTTGTTAATATATTATGTTTATTTATATACTAAAGTTGATGATCAAGTGGCTTTTGAAACAATATTTTCAAGACTCAAATGTTGGATGCAATGTGTATTCAACATGGATATGATTAATATTTTGTTCAAATCATGATTTTGATTTCTCAATAATTCATTCAGAATTTTATCTATATTCAATTGGTTATTTTTTCATATTAAATCAATGTCTTATTATAAATTTGCCTCTGGTTATATATTGTCATTTTCTCCGATTAATATTAAGAATATTTTTATCGAGACATGCAATTCGGTCTTAGGCATAACTATTAATCTAAATAAAGTCACATTTGATCATCTAATCTATAATGTCACAAGTTGATCAAAATAGTTAAGGGTTAGGGGAGAAGCCATAGAAAAATTGGGGTCAAACTGACCATAGAATCAAATTGTAATTTCATAAAAATTGAAGGGATTTAAGTCTAATTTTACCATTTTTCCGTGGATGGGAACTAGGGATTTTATATCCGGTACCCGGGATTTTGGATACCAAAATTTTTTGGTACTAAAATATCGGCCCGTGATCCGGCTCATAAAAACTGGGTACCCATAAAATCGGGTATCGAGTAGACGGTTTACTTTTTTATAATTCATGATATATAATTCAAACACAAAATATTGATTTGATATTGGTTTTAAAGATAAATGTTTGGATATATATATGTATATATTAAAGTTTATCAATAAAAAATATATTATTCTCGATCATAATTTTTTTTTCGAATCTCATATTGAAAAATTAATATAAATATTTATGAAAAAAATTAAAACTTAAAACTATATAATACAAGTATGAAAAGAAATTAAGAATTTAAAATTAATTTTAGAGAAAATAATACAAAAATATAAAATAAAAATATAATATAAAATATATAATTATTAAAATTACAGGGCCGGGTCGGGTACCCATTCTAAAAAATTCCGGCCCTGACCCGGCTCGACTACCCGAAAAAATACGGATCGGGTACTCGACCTAAAAATTTAGGTATTTCATTATAAATACCCGATAAATTTTAATCGAGTAAGCGGGTTAATGGGTCAGATAATTCGGATCGGGTATTGAACACCCCCACTAACCGCCCTCCACCTAATGCTAATGTGATATTTCCCCCTAAAAACACACTTTCGAAATAATTAATTTTTGTAAAAGAATTAATCAAGTTTTTAAATGTTTTAACCCTAATTAAGTCCATAAATTAATAAATTGTATCAATTAAGTCTTTGACCAACATTCACTATTAAATCTAATTATTTTTAGATTAGTCCGTGTAGCGTGTTGTGTCACAGTATTATCATTTGATTTTGTTAAAAAAAATAAAAAACCTAACAATTTTGAAAACTTAGGAGTGAAAATTATAAAATAAAAATAAAAAATAAAAAGATGTAAATGTCATACAATAGAATTTTAGTATTTTATGTGTCGTAATATCTAAAGGGAAAATTGTTCATGATTTAATAATTAACATTTGTCAAATAATTTAAATGATTTAATTTATTAGTTTAATCATCTAATATATGGGGGAAAATAGGTATTTAATTTTTTCAAAACTTCAAGGATTTCTTATGTCCTTAAAATTTATTATGATCTAATGTATATATTATAAGTTCTAACCTGCTTTTTTTTATCTTTGTACTTTTAAATTTTTGAAATTTTAATCGCGACTCAACAATTAAGGGTAGTTAGACTAAAAAAATAAAGGGTAATTATTCTATTTATAGACGATAAAAATAAAAAAGGTTTTACAAATATCTTTGTTTTAGAGTTGATGGTTAAACTTTAGAGTTTAGAGATTAAGAGTTTAGGTTTAATGGTTTAAAATTGATAAGTTGCGGTCAAACTTTGATAAGTACATGATGCGTCGAGAAAATATTCTATGCATCGATTGTAGAAATTTTTAATTTTTACACATGTTTAAGATTTAGGGTTTAAATTTTGGGAGTTTAGTTTAGAATTTAGGGTTTAAAGGTTAAGTTTTAGGGTGACATATCAGAGATATAAGTTTTAACTTACAAAGCCTAAATTCTAAGCCTAAACGTTAAATTATAATCACAGCACCTAGCTAGATTTTAAACAAATAAACCTAAAACACTAAATCTTAGACCTTAAATTGAGTCCCTAAACCATAAATCTAAGACGCTTGTGAAAACTAACTTTTTTACTGTCAATACATGATATAATTACCCTGACCAAAAATTATCAAATTAGAGCATAGAGACTAAGCTAACAACTTTCATATAGTACATGAAGTGCTTAAATTTGATACCTAAAATAGTTAAGTAATGTTACTTATTTAGGCTAATGATTTGATAAAAGCAAAGAATCAAATTATGTGAAATCAAAGTGTATATATTATATAGGGACTAGAACTTAAATTTGAGTATTAAAAGAGACCAGAATCATAATTTTTCCTTAAAACTTTTTATTATTATTATTTTACTTGTTCCTCATATCTAAATAATTTACATATGAAATTAAAGAGTTCAATCAACATACAATTTGAAATTGTGTATTTTGTACCTATGTTTCAGGTAGAAGGAAAGACAGTTAAGGCACAAATATGGGATACTGCAGGTCAGGAGAGATATCGAGCTATTACAAGTGCTTATTATAGAGGTGCAGTTGGAGCACTTTTAGTTTACGACATAACTAAACGGCAAACCTTCGATAATGTCCTAAGATGGTTAAGCGAACTAAGAGACCATGCTGATTCGAACATAGTCATTATGATGGCCGGAAACAAGTCCGATTTGAACCATCTCCGATCGGTCTCGCAAGAGGATGCACAAAGCTTTGCTGAAAAGGAGGGGCTGGCATTTCTCGAGACATCGGCATTGGAAGCTTTCAACGTGGAGAAAGCATTTCAGACAATTTTGATGGATATTTATCAAATCATAAGCAAGAAGGCATTGGCAGCTCAACAAGCAGCTGCCAGTGTCCCTCAAGGGACAACCATTAACGTTAAAAATATGTCGGACACCGGAAGTAAAGGAGCTTGTTGTTCTTCTTAAGAAATATCATTTTTGATGTTACAAATACATAACTTGAAATGTTTGCATTGCCGGGAAGTTTTGATGTTAATTATTCATGTTGTAAACCTGGAAATGAGTGGATTTTTTTAACGTTAAAAAAATCTAGAAATGTAACATGATAAAATTGTAGTGCATTATGTGTCAGACTGCCAGTAATATCTAAAGAAAAAATGTGAGGACTTGATGATCAAAATTGGTCAAAAGTCTTGACTAATTCAATTTATTAGTTCAAAGGCTTAATTGATTCAATTTCTAGGTTTAAGGGCTTAATTGATTTAATTTCTTAATTCAATGGTTTAATTTAGTGAAAAAAATTCAAGAGTTTGATTTTTTTAAAAGTTCAAAGGCTTCTTACGCCGTTAAGCCTGTTATAATCTTCGGGATTTCACAATTTTATTATAACTTCAACCAAATTCTTGGCTTGTTGGTGCCCCATCCACTCCCCATCTCATAGTAGTTCATGGAATCATTGAAAATTTTAGTCGTACAATGGAAGACTAACCAACACATGGATGCTATAGAGCATAGTAGGGAGGACAAAGATGTCCAATGTTTTGAACTGATGTTTCATGGAACAGTCTAAACCTAACACTGTACTTTGCATTTTCGAACAATACAAGTACTAGAAATTGTTGCCTTCAAAAAGTTTCATGACATCAATAATAGATAATGATTTACTGTGTAAAGGACACTGTTTGTTCATGGAGGAGACCAGAAAACTATGAGTTCATTTATTGACATCAAACAGTCAAACTCACAATCACATGTGACAATAACTCCATGTCATTTGGATCATTAGTTGATGTCTTTTTTTTCTTATTTGTAAGGGAAGTGTTTTTTTTGGATAAGTAGTGAGGGCAAGTTTGTTTGGGGAAAGCAGAAGCGAGATCAAAATTTAAAATTGAGAAGAGACAAAATATAAATGTTTGAAAGTGTAAGATAAATTCATAAATAAATTAATTTTTTTAAAAAATTAAATAAAAAGACAAAGGTGAACAAAAGATTTTTCGGGGGAATTGCCGGCATTTGCAATCGACCTTAGGCTACATGGGCAGATGTACATAGAAATTTGAGGGTACAATTAACCTACTTGATTTATTTGGATATAAAATTTTCGAGTTAATATATTTTTTTCATAAGAAATGGTCAACCATAATTATTTTAGTGGTATGAGGATGTCACATACTTCATACTTTACGTTGAATCTACTACATAAAAATCATGGATCTACCATTGCTAGCCCACTTGTTTTTTTTCCTTGGCTTTTTAGGACTAAAATGAAAATAATTGAAATTAGAAGGACTAAACTAAAAATTACAGAAATACTTAAACAGAAACTTGCATTCACTTTTTTTTAAACCTTAAACGGTGTGTTTTTACCTTATCATTATATTTTTTTTCCAATTTAGGGACTAAAATGAAATGGCAGGTACTAAAATAAAAATTATTTTAAATTATATTATTGTTTGAATTATGAGTTGAATACAAAATTTGAAAATGTCATAATTTTGTGTTTAGGTGTCCAATTGAAACAATTTTTCACACTACTAATTTTGTAAGATCTGCACGTTTGTTTTATCATCGTTTTCATCCCAAAAAAATGTTTTGATTTTTAGATTTTAATTTTTTAATTTTTATTGAAAATTTTAATTTTCTCTTCGATAATTTTAAACATGTATACTTAAAATTTTAGTTTTTTTAAATTCATAAAATAGTAAAGAATAATATATTTTATTCAGGTTATCTATATTTGAACACCATATGTGTAAGGTGTGTGTCTCTATATTATTCATAGGGATTCGTTATGTGTACATTTTTTAAAAATATGTGACACGTTAATTAGGAGATAAAAAATGATATGATAGTTTATTATATGCGATTTTTTTCTTTTGATTATTTTTTTTTTAATTTTTTAACAATGAAGTATCAAAATAAAATTAAAAATTAAATAAAATATTATTTTACTATAAAATTAAATATTATTTAATCAAAATAAAAAATAATAAAAATAAAATACTAAATATATATTTATCCTTATTTTTTTATGAACCATTTTTAAAATATTATCCTTTTCAAGTGATTTTATATTTAAAAAAACAATTATTATAAATTTTGAATCATTAATCCATTATACTGTAGCTGACTGTTGTAGGGAAAGTACGTTTCATACTTCAGTCCAATGCCATAACAGAAACAAGAGTCCACATACTATAGACTGAGTGTGTGACCTACTTCTCTATATCTGAATATAAAATCAGCAAAACACTGCAAATCTCTTTCATTTCCTTCATCAACCATCCCCCACCCCTCTTCATTACATCTTTCATTCCTTGTCCGAAACTCATATCATCAGATCTTCATTTCCATGGCAGAAACCAATGAACAAGCCTTCCATGTACCACAACAAAACAGAAGAAACAAGCTCAGGGTCGTCACCATTGGAACCCAACAAGCAGACCTGGAACAAGCTCTCATGCATGGAAATTTCCCACAATCTTCCGACATCGTTCCCCAGGGTTTGAATCTATCACTCTCGTTTCAACACCAGGATAACATACAGACAAGAAGCTCGGTTCCACTCGGTCCTTTCACCGGCTATGCTTCTGTGTTGAAGAGTTCAAGGTTCTTGAAACCAGCACAGCAGATTCTGGATGAATTTGTGGGTTTGGATCATGGAGTTTCAGACTTTCCATTGGAGATCTTAGCTGAAGATGGAGCTGATAACGATCCAATAACATGCAGTGACAAATCTCAACATCGGTGGAAGAATTCAAGGCTCATTTTGCTGCTAGATGAGGTATGTGCATAGTTTTTTTTATTCATATCCAAATATTATGTAGAAACTGATGATTTAATTGTTATCTGTCAAGGAATCAGTCTCAGTGTTCAGTCTTCCTCGGGGTAAGATATGTAGTAGAGTTGGCAAAAGAAAGATGTCTTGTCTTGTCATATTAAATCATGTTACTGTTCCTTTTTTGTTTTGGTTTGGTTTGGTTTTGTAGTTTTCCTTTGAATTGATCTTAAAATAAGAAAGAAAAGAAAGTTTTACTATAGACATCATCTCTCTCTATGTGTTGGTGGTGGCATCTTCCACCTCTCTGGTTTCATGGACTGACATTAAAATTTTCAGTTAAAATATAATTTGATGTGAGAAAAAGTAAGCTAAATTTGGAGCTTTCTGTAATATAGAGGACTGTTGAACCTGTAAATGGTGAGTAAAAATCATTTCTCTTTGGACATTTATCGTTTTATGTATTGTATTAAAAAATTTTAATTCTTAATTATAATTTTTAATCTTTAATCTTAAATCATTATTTTAAAGTAGAACATAAACAGAGACACAGTGAGGGTATGAGTATGGGTCCTGTATGCGACCCAAACATAAGTACCTTGAACTCGACTTGAACATTTTCTTAAAAAAACTCATCCGGACCAAAAATAAGTATCCTAAACTCGACCTAACCTATAGAAAAATAATTTTAGGGACTTAATTATAAAAAATAATTTTAGGGGACTTAATTATAAAAAATTATAATTTTGGGGATTGAATTATAAATAAAAAATTTAATGTTAAGGAACAAATTATAAAAAATAAAGATAGAGAAGTATTATTATAAATATCCTTAAAAAATAAAGAAAAATTACATAATAAGTCTTGGGTTTTATCGGATATTTTACATTCTAAACCTTAAACCGACCTGACCTTTTTTTCTTTAATAAAAACTTGATCCGACCCAAGCCCAATTTTTCATTAAAAATCCGACCCGATCGAACCGGATCAAGTTGAAACCTTACCGGGTCAAATAAAATGGTGCGACGACATTCGAATACCTAGCTAATCCCGAAAGGTTGAAATTGAAGAGTTTAAACTATGAGTCTAATTTAAGGTTTAAATAACAAGTTTCGAAACTTGTCAAAAAAAATCAATAATTTAAAATATTATCAAAAAATTAAGTTTCAGAACTTATTTTTCGAAATTTGTAGTTTTTTAGCCGTACTCTAGACTCAGCATGAAATTGTGCTTGTTCCATTTTAGTATTCCTTAATCTGCAATGCTTGAAACTTTAATTGATTCCACCCATACCCTTTGGTCAAGTTCTAAGAAACTCTTTAAGTTTTGGATAGTGTTTGATTAGTTAGAAATTTATTGATAGTTAGTGAGATTTATATGTTCCAATCTGTTCTGTTCTTGATTTGCATTAGGTATATAGAAAATATAAGTTGTATTGCCAGCAAATGCAATCGGTTGTTGCATCATTCAAATGTGTTTCCGGACTCGGGAACGCGGCTCCTTACGTATGTTTCGCTTTCAAAGCCGTTGCATCACATTTTAGTTGCTTGAAGAATGCGATTCTACACCAAATCCGGTTCGCAGACAACGGCAGCAGTGTCGTTAGAGGTAATGTTCCGAGCCGTTTGACATCAGATCAGGGGATCAATAATCAGAATGTGATCCGGAACTCGATTTTCCTTCAACATCCACTTTGGAGATCTCAGAGAGGGCTTCCGGAGCACGCGGTTGCAGTGCTCAAGACATGGCTGTTCGAGCATTTCCTGCATCCGTAAGTGATTGTTTCGAGAAAAAAAACATTTCGATACAGTACTTGATAGTTCCGTTGTAAGCTTTTAAAGTTAATGACATTGCAGATATCCGTCGGATTCCGAAAAGCTGATGTTAGCTCGACAAACAGGTCTCTCTAGGACACAGGTGAACTTTGTCAGTACAAGCATCCATTTTTGTCATAAATGCAGCAATGAAATGTGATTTTTATTACAGGTTTCGAATTGGTTCATCAATGCAAGAGTTAGACTATGGAAGCCAATGGTGGAAGAAATACATAATCTTGAATTAAGACAAGCTCAGATTCAGACACCATCATCAGAAGCACCGATTCGAGACCCTAAACTGTCGCATTTCATTGCAAGCCGAGAAGTACAGAACATCCAAAAGAAACGGCCGAGGAACAATGTGTTCTACAACGAAGAAACTGAGTTGCAGAAGAGTTCATCATCTTACATCGATCAGATTCCAAGTAATCTCAATCTCGGACTTGTTGGAACCAGCAGTTTTGGTTTAGCATTGGGTCTGAACCAAAACAATGGGGTTGAATTAGGACAACTGCCATTGCCGATGAACTTGTGTCATAATTTCAGCTTTGGAACTGATGGTGAACCGAGTTTGAAACCTGGTTTTGATGTTGGGAGACCGTAGCAACATTGTTTTGTGCTGTTGTTTTTACTGCTTTTTAATCCTTGAACTGGAAACTCTTAAATATTTGTTATGATATTCCTATTTTCTCTCATTTTCTTTTTCCCTTTTCCATGAAATTTACTGTGCGATTAGGTACACCACAAACATTTAAAATATTTTTTTGGATAAACATGTTGTATATTATCCAAGAACATCTCTTATGAGCACACCTGGGCATCCATCCCAGCTTAAGAAATTTTTCAAGACGTGCAAATGTTACCCGGGACGTAACATTTAGAATATTGATAAATGAAAAATATATAAAAATATTAAATATTAATTTAAGATAAAATATTAACATGTCTAAAATGAGTTTTAGTTAACTATTTGTAAATATGGAGTGGTTTAAATAAAAAATCATTAATTGTTAATGAATCTAAAATTAATAAAAAATTATTTTGATTCGGTCGATTAATTCATTGACTACTCTAAGACTAGGCGTGCCTGTTGTTTGCATCGATTGCAGTGGCGGTGTCCTGAGATTATTAATGAATAAAACATAATCAGTTCATCCTATGACTATCTTCTTCACGAGGATTTCAAAGTTGTCGGAGACTCTGAAAATCAACTCTTGTTTTGTTTTGTTTCTTATGCCGGACATTGTTTATAACACAAAACGGGACAAGGAAGAAGAAGGAGAAGGCAATTGCTCTGCAAATGCAGGCAAATTGAAATGTAATTATGATTGTGCACACAGCCAATCTAAGGGCGGACAAAATTCGATAAACTTGAGAAAACAGAATTTTTTTATTTGTCAGATAAACTTAATATTCTTTTAAATTTACCTCTACCGATTATATCGCCAAATAATCATCAACTATGGGATTTATCTTTATATAACCACAGACAAAATCATAATCAAAAACTAACATTTATTAAAATCTTTGTCCGAGCAATAAACGACCGCTAAGGTATATTGAATTATGTCACATGAACAGATAAAAACAAACCACAAAATAAAATAAAAAAATATATCACAAAGACATAAATAAATGTACCACAATAACAAAAATATGTGATAAAAAAATTTTCAATAATTAATAACTAATATTAAAATTAATTGTCTACAGCCAAATAAAAATTACAATGAGAATATGATGAAAGGCGGCAGAGGAATTTCTAGGGTTCGAAAGCGGCTCAAAATAAATTATTTTTATTGAAACATACGGAAAAAAATTATTATTATGTTACACGTGCATATATGCACACATAATGATTTTTTCTGGAAAAGGAAGTAGTAATTATTTATCGAACTCTGTTTTCCAGGAAAATGGCAGATGCTATTGTTTCCTTGGCTTTTGCAAGAATTTCCGATTTACTCATCCATGAAGCAATTTTCCTGGAAGATGTAAAAGAACAAGTGGAGAGTCTGAAAGCTGAACTGAAGCGAATGCTATGTTTCCTGGAGGACGTTGACCGTATGCCGGAACAAGACAAGCGTCTTCGTAATCGGGTGTCGGAAATCAGAGATCTGGCGCACGATGCTGAAGATGTCATCGACTCATTCATCCTGGAACGTGCACACCAAGGTGGATTTCAAGGAATCGTCAACAGATTCACCTCCGTTTTCACCAAGCCTGTTCATCGGCACAATATCGGGGTGGAGGTGAAAGCAATCCAGACCAAGCTCGAAAACATTTCCATGAGTCTTCCAGCCTATGAGATACCGGGTCATGGAGCAGGATCTAGCTCTGTTTACACTATGTAGAAGCGGTTAAGAAGGACATTCTCGCATGTTGAGGAAGAGGATGTGGTTAGCTTGGAGGTCAGCAACAAGGATGTCCTGGCCCAGTTGATGACTGAAGAAGACAGACTCCATGCCGTCGTCTCATTAGTCGGCATGGGCGGCATCGGAAAGACTACTCTTGCCAGACAAGTATACAATCACGTTGATGTGAAGCGGCGTTTTGATTGCATGGCTTGGGTGTCTATATCTCAACAATGGAACCCAAGAGAAGTTCTACTTGGTGTCTTGATGAAAGTTCTATCCCCTTCAAGCAACGAAAGAGAGCTGATTGAGAAGGAGAAGGAGGAAGATCTGATTAAAAGGCTTTTTAAATTTCTGGAACAGAAACGATATTTAATGGTCCTAGATGATATATGGAGGATCGAGGATTGGGATATTCTTAAACCTGCATTTCCAAGAGGTAGAAAAGGAAGCAAAATCCTATTCACAACACGCAACAAGGATGTGGCTTTGCATGCAGATCCTTGCAACTCTCCAATCGAGCTTCCATTTCTTGCTCATGATCAAAGTTGGAAGCTTTTTATCAGAAAAGCTTTCCCACGAAACAAGATTGATCCCCATGCTTGCTCACAAGCATTTGAGAAGCTTGGAAGAGAGATGGTGAAGAAATGTGGAGGGCTACCTCTTGCAATTGTTGTGTTGGGAGGCTTGCTTGCAACTAAACAGACACAGGGTCAATGGGAGATGGTTCACAGAAACATCTTCCAAGGATACTTGAAAGGGTTCCAACCACAAGGCCATCAATATGGTGCGGTGAATGCTATCTTGGCTTCAAGCTACCATGATTTGCCTTATCATTTAAAACAATGTTTTCTATATCTTGGCCATTATCCAGAAGATTGGGAGATATCAAAGAAGGAACTCATTCGATTATGGATCGCAGAAGGCTTTATTTCACCATCATTCGAAAGCAGAGATATGTTGATGGAGGATGTAGGTGAACAATTCCTGGAAGAGCTTATGAATCGAAGTCTGGTTCAACTCGGCAGGCTAGACCACACAGGAACAAAAGTGAAAACATGTCGACTACATGATCTCTTGAGAGATTTATGCATTGAGAAAGCAAGGGAGGAGAATTTCTTGCAAATTGTTCAGCCACCATTTGCTCAATCTGATATAACACTTGCAGAACCTATGCTGAGAAGAATTGCTATTCATCCTTGCACAAGGTTAGTTTCTTTGAAAGGAGAGCATCCAAAACTACGTTCTCTGTTGCTATTTCAAAGTGAGATATTGATAATACTGCAGATTTCAAAATGCAAAAGTTTCAAATTCTTGAGAGTGTTGAATCTTGTGAGGAAGCATGGGGATTGGCGTGTCTCAAGAGAAATCGGAAATCTCCATCATTTGAGGTATTTGAAGCTACATGGTGATGAAATAAGCTTGCCCCGGGCCATGGGAAAGTTGAAGAGCTTACACACTTTATACATCCAATACTTGAATCACCTTGCAATTCCAAATGTTGTCTTCAAGTTGGAGCGTCTGAGGCATATTATACTGCGTGAACAGTTTGGTGTTGCAGATACACCATGTTTGCTCCCAAGGCTTACTTCTACAAACATTGAAACTTTAAAGTACGTAGTTGTCGACGAGAAGTTGTTCGAACATGATGCATTGCTTAGGTTGTCTAATCTTCAGAGCTTAGGAATGGAATTTAAAAGAACAGAAGATGTGAAGCCTATCCTGATGTTGCTGCCCGAGTTGCCTCGCATTGGATCATTGTACCTGAGATCTTTATGGTATTCGATGAAAACATCGTATTCGGACTTGGAACCCCTTTCTCGATGTCATCGTCTCTCGAAACTAAAGTTAGAAGGGCGTATGAAAGAAGATCCGGAACATAGGCTTCATGTTTTGAAATTTGTTCCACCAAACATTGTAAAGCTAACTTTGTTGAAGTGTTGGTTGAAACAGGATCCAATGTTTGTGCTGGAAAAGCTGCCTTGTTTGAGGATTCTTAAATTACTTCAATTTGCATATGCTGGGAGTAAAATGATTTGCTCTGCCAATGGATTTCCTCAACTTGATTCTCTTATTATTTCTCATCTACGAGAGCTAGAAGAGTGGGAGATCGACGGAGGCGCAATGCCGCGCCTCCGGAGTTTATGTTTGTCGAAGATTTCGAAATTGAAGATGATTCCGGAAGGGTTGATCTATATTACTACTCTCCAAGAACTGAAATTAACATCAATGGAGAAATCATTGGAAGAGAGGATTAAAGTGAAAGGAGAAGATTGCTATAAAGTGCAACACATTCCCTCCATACAAATAATTGAACAGTGAGTTATTGATATCTTTCTAAACTAATATTTAGGAGTTTATTTAGGATTTAGGTTTTAAGAAATCAGGCGTAGAAGTTTAGAATTCATGAGTAATGGTTAGAATTAGGGTTTGGGTTATAATTTAAGGTTTAAGTTTTAGGACATTTTGTTTAGAAGTTAAATTTTAACTTATAAACCCTAAATTATATTTACAATCATTGAATTCTAAATTACGAAACTCAAACCCTTAAACCTTACACCCAAAATTAAGTCTTCAAACCTTAAAATTAAGGCATTTATGAAACCTAAAAGTTTCCACCCTCGTGTATCAAAAATCTATCCATATTTTTATTCTTCTAGTACAATTATTTTTAGGGTAATTATTTAATACACTGGTGATGGAAGCTAAAAGTTTCGACAAGCGCCTTAGTTGTAGGGTTCAAGGACTTAGTTTAGGACATGATTTAGGGATTTAGGTGTATAAGTTTTGAATTTAGGGATAGTGATTGAAATTTATAGTTTAGAGTTTATAAATTATAAACTAAATCCTCACCATATTACTTAAAACTAATCTCTAACCTCTAAATCTTAAATTCCAACCTTAAATCTTAAATTATAACCACTATCCCTAAATTTTAAATCCTTACACCTAACTCAAAAATTACACCATAAACTAAGTTAACCCTACAACTAAAACGTTTATGAAAACTTTAGTTTACATGCCGGTGTATAAAATAATAATTTTTATTTTTATGGTAAACTTTTAGAGTATTTTTATTTTGGACTCTTAAAACTTTGTGATGTAATTATTGAATTTCTAATTCATTTTCATTAACGTCATTTACATTATTATCTTTTCATAATCTAACAATCTATCATTTCTCTTTTCTTCTTCTCTTTGTTTCATCGTCAATCTCAACAGCAATGGAAGAAAGCAACAATACTTGAGACATCTAGGACTAGGAGCAGGACGATAATGGAGAAAGACTCAAAGTCGAAGAAGAAAAATGAATTTAAAGCTCATGAAGTCGAAGTTGAAAAGATTTTAGTGACTCAATGATGGAGATCTACGAAAAAGAAACCGAAAGATTTTCACATAATTTGCGACTTTATAGTGAAATGGAGGTCGGATTCGGAAGTTATTACATTTTTAATATTCCACCAAAATTAGTTATGATCATCAGGTTTGCCTTTGTTCTTTCTAGTTTTAAGTCTTTTCTATCGACTGGACTTCTTGAACATGTCTGGTTATCTTCAATCTCAGTTTCTTCATACAAGTAATCAATTTTAGGCAATGTTCTGTTTCTGTCGTTGGACTTAAATTATGGCGGCGGCTCTATGACAACACTTGGTTTCTGCAAGATTCGAGCTACAGAATGCAACATGGATGAAACAGTATCCAATGTTTGTATTGTCATGGAACTTATTCTATTGGGAAACAATAAATGTTAAAACCAAGTTATTTTGAACCTGAAACATCATCTTTAACATTGTATTGTCATGGAACCCCATGAAAATTTTGGGGAGAAGCCATGTCAATCTTCTGTCATGACTTTCAATACTCTTTTCACAAACTGATTCATCACTGAGGTTTTCATAACGGGAAGTTTCCGGTCAGGCGAATGTGGTCTAAGGTTCGACGTAAACCGTATTTATTGACGGCTGCATTGGCAGCTCGGAACCCTCCACCGTAGGCAGGGGAAGCATCATGAGCAATCTGGTGAACGAAGAACTCACCAAGCTTGTTTTCGACATTAGATTTCCCTCCTTTCTTAGACGAAGAAGAAGATGAAGAAGCTGCGGATGTAGATGCTCGACTGCTTGATCCCGGTAATACTTCGGATTCGAGCCACATGTATGATAACACTTGACAGATACCTTCTTCGACCTCGGGATTCAGATTTCGGTACCCTGCAGTACATGTTCATGTAGAAACCAACATAAAAATGGGAGGAGTGTTAAAAACTTCATAATTGAAGATTGACTGCATGAATTATACCTTTGAGGCGTAACCAGCCATGCATCAACTCGTGGGCGAGAATCGCCCCAGTTAGAAGTCTGCATATTCCGGAAAACATTACTGTCTGAACTTCGACAAACTATAAGCTGAATCCTAAGCAACATAAAGAAGAAATTCAATGGGATTGTACCTTGGAAGACCATAAAGGACTAAAATGGCAGTGACTTCACATTTCCTGGTCAGCTTCTGGGGTTGAGTTCTCATTCCGATAAGGTGTCGGCCTCCGATACGTGGTCTCTTTAATATCTATAACAAAGAAAACAAAGACAATGTCGGACTTATGTGGATCAACACAGCAAAACGGTGGAATTAGTTCAGTTGACATACACTGGTAACCGTCTGTTCTTCAGACAGGCATAAACCCCTTGTCTCAGGCATATGATGATAACCCTGGAAAAGAACCAAAACTGAAACATCAAACCCATTCCATAAAACAGAAAAGGTGTAAGAAAATTGGGCAAGGGTTCAGAATGTTACATTCTTCTCTCCAACAATAGCTTCATTGAGTGCTTGTCTTTCGACGAGAAGCATTGGAATTTGCTGGTCTAGTTTCATGTTCATTCCTTCATAATAGTCTCTAATGGAATGGTAAAGAGGCTGGCAATCACCAGTGTCCATGATAGCAGATTCCATGCATTCCAAGCATAATCTCCGACCATCTTCGAGCGAATAATACCTTATGTTCCGAGACTTCAGGAGCAAAGATTGTGAAGAAAAAAACAGGGTTTCGAGGAGAAAACAAAACAATAACCAACAACAAGTACTGTTAGCAGAAAGTTTGAAGCTTTAACACACATTAAAAAGAAACAGTTCCTTAAATCCATACCTCCAACCGTTCACAACTACAACATCGAGCCGTGTTGTCATGTTCATGTGATGGACAATACTTTTGGGACCAAAATGGATGGCATCTATACTCTATTAGACCGGCTGCATTCGTCGGAATCTGAAATTCGATTTAAACAGAAAATAAGAATGTGATTCATAGAACTAATACTACAAATGATATATTCCAGAAATATTCTTACAAATTGGAGACAAACATCACATTTGGGATGTGTCAGTTCTTTGAAGCAAGTTTTGTGATATGGATTCCTCCCAGACAAGGAAAACTTGAATCACCACACAGACAAAAGAACAGATTTAGAACTATTTGAAGAGCTATAGGATATTTGTAAAGACAAAGGGAAAAGAAATAAATCGAACTACCTCGTGCTCGGTAATCGGATACCCGCAAGAATGGCAACGGAAGCAATTGGGATGAAAATATGCTCCCATGCATCCCAAGTAATTTCCACATCCGATCTCGCGATGACAGCCAGCACATACTCTGCAAGTCATAGGCGTAAGATATATGTTGATTAATCGGATACAAGATGAATCATCACAGTAGCCTGTAGGTACTCAAAGAGAACAATTCTATGATCTAAACACACGAGAAGGAGATTTCAAATCCTGATACGAGAGCCGACATCCTCAAATCCGGTCATTACATAATCTCACATTGTTTTACAACTATGATTACAAAAAGCTGTTTTACCTATATCCAGCAGGATGATACTGCAGGGTGCCATAAGGAGGATATGTAGATGAATTCAAGCCACCATTGTCAGCTCCCCTCGGCAAAGCTCCACCGTAATTATCGTCTCTCTGCCATTCGTTGCAACCTAAAAGCACATAGCACCGAATCAGTACACGAAAACATCGATCGTCGAGACAAATATAGAGAAAGAATTAAAGATTGATGAGGATCATGTCGGATAAAATTATCAAAAACATACCATTTGGTTTTCTCATACCCTCAGATAAAGAGAGGGCAATTGCATGATCTAATTCCTCTTGCTCCTTCTTCGTCCTAGGACGATCATTCTTTCGACATAAACAAAAACATGAAGTCAAGAACTCAATCCAAGCAGACATCTTTTCATCTACAAGTACAAGAAAAACACAATACAGGATCGAAAAATTACCGGCATCCTAACCGGAGCACGAACGACCAAGTTCTCTTCCCCGACCAACTGAGGATTAAATCCGCCACGACGACCGCCTGAACCGGACTTGAAAAGCTTACTCAACCACTTCATGACCCTCGATTTTCTCTCCGGGTACGAATCGTTAAAGTCCCCTGTTTTTTCCCATTAAAAAACATTCAATACACAACCAAAAGGTATATCAAAGAATTCGAGTTGAAACATATGGTGAAAGAAACTGGAGAAACTAAAAGTAACCCACCATAGATACACGGATGAGAGAGGTGGTTAACATCTGAGGGAGGAGGAGGAGCCATGGGGTATAGAATTTGTGAAAAGTGGCCGGAATATGTGAATGAAAGCGAGAGGCAGAGAGGAAAGAAGGGTGGGAGAGAAAGCGAGGGAGGAGGAGGAAAGGAGCATCGTTAAAAGAAGGAGAAAGGGGAGAATCTGAAGGGGGAGAAAAAAGGAAAGGGGAGAGGGAGAGAAGAGATTCTTGGCTTGAGAAAGTGGAGGGAATATTTGAGTAAAAAAAGCTGTAAATTTATTAAGGAAAAAAATGACCTTTGTGAACGGTTTAGAGTTTGCAGGCTGCAGCACTTCCATGAAAAAGTTCTCATCTTTTGTAATCAGAGCTGGAGAAGGAATTGTATTCATTTGATTTGATTGGAATTTTTTGCCGGGAAAAGGATGGAGTTGATGGAAAATGACCCTAGAGTTCTTTTAATTTACATAACTGCCATCATATATATTGGTCCCTAATTGTGACCGCCATTCTAAATTGGTACCTACACTTTCGAGCATTCCAAATTCATCCTAAGTTATCGTTTATATCAAGATATATTATTACATAATACACATCAATGTTTAAATGATCATTAAATTTTTATAATAAATTTATTAATATAGTATATTGAAATGTTTAAAAATTTATAGATTAATTTAACATGAGAGTCATAGTTTAAAGATAAAATTAAAACGTTCAGGATCAGTTTAAAATGAAAGTCATAGTTTAAAGATGTGCGATATAATTAACTCTAAAGTTTAACTTAATATTAAATAAAATAACGAAATCTTAGTTTGATTGATTAAGGACGAGGATCAAGTAGAGTAAAAAAATCAAATTATTTGAATTGATGAGAATTATTTTATAACTCAATTTTTTATTTAAAATTTTTTAATTGAATGAATAAGTTTTATTTAAATTTAATTATAAACATTTATAATATTATGAATTAATTCTAATTTAAATGAATTTTTATAATTAATTATGATATATATTCAAATAATTTTATATGTGATATATTCATATAAAAGAAAGTTAAAATACTCTATTCAAACTTTAAAATCAATCAATTAATTATAAAAAATAAAAATTTTAAATTATAAAAAAACTTATTTTACAATAATATTTTATATTTCAGATATTTTATCATATTTTTGTAATTTAAAATTATCGAATCTGAAACATTGTTTTGGGAGGCTTGTCTTTAGATTCTTACAAAGTCAGACGATGGATGCTTTTACGAGAATGTTAGGAACAATGACAGCTAAATGGAACACCAACGTTGATTTTCTAATTTTAATTTCAACTTAATTTAATATTAATTTACTATATAATTATTCTTAATTTTTTAATTTTTCGGGTTTTATCTCGATCAATTCATGCTGATCTATTTCACATGCATAGTTTTAGTGAATGAATCATCTAACAAAAATTTTCTATATACATAAAATCTCGAAATTAAGATTAATTTTAACGATATCAAATTACGTACTATTCGAACCAACTCATTAATAATTAATCTTTAATTGTATTCCAACTATTCATCTTTAGAAGCAATTAAGATCGTAAAGTTTCAATCATATTTTGGAGAGTTGACATGGAATTCTTGACCATAAGATTGATCAAATTGGTTTTAAACTTTTAAATATTTTAATTTAAATCATAAATTATGATCGTCATTTCCAATTCTCAAACTTTTAAAAAATTTGATTTTAAATTAAAATTTTTATTTTAAATTTATTTTTAAATTTTTTAATGTTATAATTTTATCATTAAATTATCATTATAGTCTATAAGTTAATCAAATTTCATGTTAATAGAACCGTTATGAAGATTGATAAGTGTTATGTAAATATTGATAGGTAGGTGTTATATGATAATTATAACGTGACATAAACGATAACTTGAAGATAACATTAGATCATTCAAAAATTTATGGATCAATTTAAAATTATTGTTAGAGTTTAAAGATAAAAATTAAAATATTCAAAAGTTTAAGGACCAAATTAAAATGAGAGTCATAGTTTGAAAATATGATATAATTAACTCAACTTAAACAAGTAAGTCAGTGATACAATGATAAAAAAAAAACTTGTTCTTTTTTTTTTTCGGTTCTCCGAGATTTATCTAGATTAATATGGATTGATTCGTATCATACACCTTATTTTAGTGGTGAGTCTTCCGACGAATATTTTATATACATAAGATCTCAAATTTATTTTTTTTTAATAATATCAAATTACTTATCACTTGAGTCAACTTTAACGCTAAAACATTTATTTTGTTATCGTTTTTAATCGACTCTAAAAAATTTACTTAGTCTCTCTCCTTATCAATATATAATACACTAGGCTCGATGATGGATCGGTCTGTTACATGTGTTGGGGTGGTAGTCCCCATTTTTTTTAACCGAAAACTATAATAAAATTTTTATTATTTGAATATTATTTTTTATTTTATAATTAATTATATTTTAATTTTAATTTCTTTGATACCAAAGAGTGATGACATGCTTTTGTAATCCTTATAGAAAACCCAAATATATTAACCATTGATTTAGTATTAATGGTGGTCTGCATGTGATTAGGACATGGAACTGAATATGTTCTTTAACTTGTTCCACAACTTTATTAATTAGCCATTGCTTTTACAAGAAAAAAAAAAGGTTTAATTGCTTGATCAAACGTTTGTTTTCTATAATATTTTTATGAGAAAAAACTAAAAGATGTAAGACATGAGAAGTCTTTAAAATTTTTAAAATTTTTAAAAAAATCTTATAAAATCATAAAAACTTTTAAAATTATGTAATTGTCACGTGATAAAATTATAGTAATATCTAAAAAATTATCAAAATTTAATGATTAGAATTAATTGATTCAATTTATTAATTTAAAATTTAATTAAATAAAAAATTAAAATTTAATTGATATTTTTTTAAGTTCGAGACTTCATACGCCTTTAAACCAAATTAAAATAAAATATGATCAAAGTTCCTTTCTTTCCTCCTCAATAAACTGTATCTTTCTCATAAGTCCCTTGCTATAATCTAACACAAAATATCTCTTTTAAGATCGTTAGAATCTTATTCCTTGACAGAGTACGTCATGTGTTCATCATCCCAAAGAAGAAAAGAAAAAATGAAAGATTTTTTTAAAAAATATATTATTAAAAAAACATGTAAATTTCTTTTATTAATTTATGTTTGGAAAGGCTGATGATGTCGCCATTTGAGGTTAAGATATTAAAAAAGAAAAGATTCGTTCATGTGGGAAGACATGTTTGCACCACCATGAACAACCTGTTTTACAAGGTTGATCAATGGAAAAGAAGAGGGGGGTTGGGATGGGTATTTTATCAGATCCGCGGGTCAGATATATTTTTATAAAAAATAAGTTTTGGTTGGATTAATTTTTATTAAGGATGAAGTCGGGTAAAAAATGTTTGACAATATTATTAGAGATTATTTGTGATTTTTTAAAATTTTAAACTAAATAAGAATGACTCAAGTGGTGAGTAATTTAATACCGTTTAAATAGATTTCGAGTTTAAGATTTTGTGTATGTAAAAAGATTGTTAGATGATCACTGATTATAACCAGATGTACACCAGATGTACAACGATATGGAATCGAATTAATCAAATTAAAACTGTAAAAAATATCGCAACAAAAAATATAAAGATTTCGAAAACTTTTACTAAATCCGACAAAATCAAAGGTTTTGCGTAGATAATACAATGTTTCTCATTCTTATTCGCCATTGACATTAACCAAACTTATATTTTAAAATTGTACTTTGAGTTAATTAAACATATGTTCTAAACTTCTAATATCAGTACATATTTGTTGACTTAATGGGTTTTCTTTTCCCTATTTGGGACTTTAAGCATCTTTCCCCTTTATATGAAACAATGATGCCAAAATATTGGTTTAAAATACTAAATTAAAATGCCCCAAATCCAGATTTTCAAACCAAGATTTGGCTTACAAATAGGGCAGACCTATGATCAAAACATTAAGATAAATATGATTCCCAATGCTTATTCCAAAATTTTATGAGCCACTGCTTTTGGGGAGGGGGAATTGAGGATTTTCTTTCACATTTGTGGGAAATTGAAACGGGTTCGTTATTATTAGAGTTAGGGTTATAAACGAGACGAGATAAATTATAATAAGTTTTTGAATTTGACTTAATTAAAGTTTAAATTTAACATAAATTCTTTAACAGATCAAGCTGAGCAATTTGATATTCGATTTAAAAAGCTCGGGGCCTACTAAAAATATTATGTGCTAATTACTATTTAAAAAAAAATATTAATGTGAACTAAAATGTATATTTTTTGATAATAATAATAATAGGTCCATAAATAAGATGTGACAAATCCAGAGCTACTCATGATTGATTCAGTTAAGGTTATGTTAATACTTGATTCAATTGGACTCAATTCAAATTTGATTCGAGTTCTTAACAAGCCAAATCGAACTTAGTCCTATTGGTCTCGACTCCGATTCTTAACAAATTAAATTGAACTTAATACTATTGATCTTGACTCAAATTTTTAACAAATTGAATAGAGCTCAACACTGCTCAAATTTTACTTGACCCGTTTACGCCTCTAATTAAAATTAACTTATTTTTTTCTTAGCTTTAATAATTGTTTTGGTCTCTATATATTATTGTTAATTTATTAGTTTGCTACTTGAAGAAATTCTCTATCAGTTTGATCACTGTACGTACTTTCAATCCGCTATGGCGTTAGCACGTCGCATTTTTCAATTAAAAAATGTTACGTGGTTCAATCAAAAATTGCCACGTGTAAAAAAATTAAATAAAATTATCAAATTCTTAAAAATTAAAATTTATATTTTTAAAATATATTAATAATTAATTTATATTAAAATATTCTAAATTTATAAAATCATTAAAAATTGAAAAATACATAAACCATAAAAAATCAAGGAATTCTTAAAAAATCTAAGTTTATAAGAAAATTTGGAGTTTTAGATAATATTTAAAGTTTTTATGATTTAATTTTTTAATTTTTATTACATATGATAGTTTTTTATATATATAAAAATGATTCACCAACATGGTAATAAAAGTAATAATATAATTGTATAAGAGTCAAACTATTATTATTTTTAAATAGTCTTAAGAACTATTATTTTATTGAAATAAAAAAATAGTCTTAAGAACTAAAATGATAGTATAATGGTCAAACTAATAAAAGATTTTTCCACTACTAAACTGATAATTTAACTATAGTATATGGGGCCAGAATAAGTGCTAAACTATTTTATATATAATTAACGTTAGGGGCGGAAAAAAACTCGATTATCCGATTTTGATTTTGGATTTGGTAAGATTTGATAATTTTATCTGATATTAGTTTGGTGGAATCGAGATTGGATTCAAAATTTAGGTTCCGGTCATAATTGGGATTAGGAATGAATCTTGATTTTTTGAGCCTTGTACCCGGTGGGTACCCAATAGAACCGGGACCAATACCAAATATCCGATATTAGTTTTTTTGTTTTTTTTATTATCAAACTTTCTCTTTATATATGAATATTATGAGTTATGACTAGTTTTAAAACTTTAATTTTCAAGCCTATAATATTTTAATTTTATTATTTAATATTATTATTGGTGGTTGAAAATATTTTTCTTTAATTATTCAATTTTTTAAGAATAAACTAATTAACTGGGTATCAGATATTAAAACCGATTTCTACTAGTAACGAAACCGATTCTTAAAATTTAAGACCCGATATAACCAAAATTGATTTTAATTTTCAAGAACCGATAGTTATCGAAACTGAAATCAATTTTATTTAAATTGATCGGATACCCGGTATTACTCGCACATGATTAACATAAACTTATCATAATTCTCTAAGAAAAACTTCCATACACTTAACTCTTTTAACAATGTTTTTAAAATGCGTATTTTTATTAAACGTTGGTTTGAGCAGAGAAATTAAAAATTTTAACTGTGGCTAAACGTTTGTTTGGACAACCAATTAGGTTAAAAGTCAATGGCAATACGCTCTTGTCCGTATTGTTCTATATTGTTTCTTTGTTTGTCATTTCAAAAGTTGTTAGAAAAATATTGCAGAACTGGACTGATTTTTAGTTTTAAGGATTAGAATTTTAATTTAAGGTTTAAAATTTAGAGATTAGTATCATAGAGTTTAATATTTAGGGTATATAATTTAAGATTTTGGGTTTAGTTTTTATGGTTAGAACTTAAGACTAGAAATTTAAAATTTTAGTATTATAGTGTAAAATAAGTAGATTTGTATAAAATTAGTTGATTAAATTTTACCCGGTCCTCGAGATATATATTTTTAGAAATTAATGTATGTTCAGGCACATATAAACCTACCACTTTTAGGATATTGCAATAACAATAATATCAACTGAAGTTATACTTCGTTGACGTATGATTATAGATTGTAATTAAGTTTTTTTATTGTTTTTTCGATTTTTAAAGTTTTGCCTTGACTAATTTAAATTGACTCTCGTTAAATACTTAACTTTGATTGGTAAATTTTTCGACAGAGATTTTTTATATATACAACACCTTAATCATGAAATCTGCTTAAGCGAAACTTTGTTGTAGCCATTAAAGTAGCCTAATTTCGCTACCATTTGAGGTTTCAGAAGCTATGGGTTGATTCATTGATTGTTTTATTTACTATTTTATGTTATTAAAATAATAAATAAGAATATATTCAATTTGAGTGAGCAAAAGGATTTTGCATCCTTTGATTTGATACCATATGGAAGGTCGGTGTCCTTTTTTATTTTTAATTTCATCCATTAACATCAGAGAAGACAAACGAGAATAGATAACAGGAATGGACTCAAGGTTGTTTAAAAATTTTAAGTATTTATATATACATATATATTATTAATAGTTTAATTATATATTTTTTAAATTATTATAATTTTGCATCTTTATATTTTTAATATAACTTCTTAATAGTTTATATTCCTTACATAAAATTTTAGATCTGTTCTTTGTCAAGGGTTGAACTAAAATATATCTTATAATAAATATATTAATTTTATTAAAATATATCAATTTTAATGTGGAGATTACCGCTTGCTTGTGATTTAGAGGTACGAGGTTGTACACGAGATGAGACATATCGTAAGTTATTTGAATTCGATTCAATCAAAGCTCGTCTAGTGCTTGATTCGAGCTCGAATTCGACTTCAATTCTTAATGAATACTTAATAGCCGATTCGAAAAGCTCTTGAGCTACTATAAAATATAATTTGTTTTAAATTTTTATAATTTAAAATCAAAATCATTAAACCTAAAACTCTAAAATCTAAATCTTAAACACTAAACCTAACAACCTAGACCTCTAAACCCTAAACTAACACCTTGTATCTTAAAATTAACAAGCTTGAGTTTACATAACTTGTGTATCAATATTTCCTTTTCTTTAAATGAGATGTAACAGATGACGAGCTACTCAAGTCCGACACGATCAAAGATCGGTCAACACTTGACTCGATTGGGTTCGAATTAAGTTCGAATTTTTAATGAGCCAAGCCAAGTTCAGATTTTTTATACTCGTTAAAATTTACTTAAACTCGAAACTTAACTTGAAATCTTAACGAATCGAGTTTAACACTATTCGAGCTCGACTCGTTTACACCTCTAACGTACTTTTTTACTTATGAGAAAGTGATTTATATTCAAACTCCAATTATTATGCGAGATATGTTATGTCTCGAATACTAATTTGAGAGTTTTTTTCCGTATTAATGATATATTCACGAGTAATTTGTCAAAAATTAGGTTCATTTATAATTCATTTATCAACAAAGATTTTGAATTCAAACTCTTATTTTATCGATAATAAATCGAATTCGAATCTTAACGTTTATAATCCTACGTACTCCCAACCTTTGTACCTCCATGTTGATAGGTTTGTTCTACTTTTTAGTTCTTTTGTTGTTGTCAGCTCCCCATTCCTGTCTGTGTCTGGTTCATCTGCTTTATTCCACAGCCTTACCATCCATTCATTCCTCCATGATCGTTGCCATACATGTCGTTATCATCCGGGGACGAGGAGATTCGTGTTGGATTTTGTACAGATAACCAAACACGAATCATTGAATCAAATGTTCGAGATTTAAGCATCGGATGGTTATATTATGAACAAAGAACCTATAACATGCAGATTGCCTATGAAATTTGACTCCACGATCAGAGTTTCTTATAGAGTAAATGACGTGGGGAATTGAAACCACATCAATGCCAATGGTCTGTCTTTCTTACACACTAGAGGATGATGTCTTAAGGAAGACAAACATTAGACCAATAGGCAAGAGGCAAGAGGCAAGAGGCAATAGCTCTGGAACAAACACAGTTTTGACTGGTTGTAAACATCATCTTCTTCAACATAAAAAGCACACTCAAAGAATACTGGAGCTTTGAACCCCTAAATCTAGCTGCCAGAGGATATCAGGTTCAGGACAGACGCATTTAATTTAGAATCAGTCTCGGAATAATTATTCTAATTATATTTTTTTAATTTTAATCATCAACTATTAAAAATAATTTAATAACTAAAATAGAAAATAAGGAACAGAAATGGAAAACCAATTTGTCCAAAAAAATTGAACCGAATCCCACGTCGCAAGAAACGAACCGGCTCAAATGTCAGACGGTTTAGTAAACAACAACACTTACAAAACGACGTCATTTCAGTACTGTTCCTTTGAAAACGAAGGAAACCAGAAAGATTTTTTTTCTTCCAAAATTTATTACCATTTCCCTCCCAACTCTTCTCTCCCTAACAAAAAGGGAGTCCTTTATCTGTTCCGTTTCTGTTCAATTTCAGGGTTTGGTCAAATCCGGAGCCGTTGAAGGAGGAAGAGGAGGAGGATCTAATGGCGGCGGCACAAGGGATGGACCCGGCAGTTCTAGACGATATAATCAGACGGCTGACGGAGGTCCGATCAGCCAGGCCAGGGAAACAAGTGCAGTTATCTGAATCTGAGATCAAGCAGCTTTGTGTTGCGTCTAAAGATATCTTCTCTCAACAGCCTAATTTGCTTGAACTTGAAGCACCCATCAAAATCTGTGGTAATTTTTTTGAATAAAGTTTGAGCTTTCTGTTTGGTTGGGCTAGATTGGTAAAGGTTGTTGATAGAATATATTTTGTGGGTTTTGAAGGAAAGCTGAGGAATTTTATTTTATGTAAAAAATAGGTTGTGCTATCTTTAGTGTTGAATGTGTATAGTGTTCAGGGAATAAGATTCTTTTTTTTTAATGGGGTTTCAATAGTTTAGATTTCTGAACCAGGTAGAGGTGAATTTCACCTCCTTTAAACCTAATCTACCTTACTTTTCTGAGGTGGAAAGGTGAAGGAACTTGGGTTGCTGTTGTTTTCGTTTAGCTGTTTGATTGCTGAAACTGTAGAAAAATATATGTGAAGCATTTGGAATCATATTGTCTGCATATGGCTTCTGAAAATATGACTGTAAACTCGAATGAATAGAAATGAAGATATCATTCAAATGGGAGTGTTCTCACGCCCTCCTCTGCCTCAGCATTATACAACAAAAACCCCTCAGATCCTTTCAGGCGAGGCCTATTTCATCAGGCGCACACCTAGGCCTGCATTAAGGGAAATAGGCATGAAAAGAATCCTGTCCAATCAGATTTCTCTTTAATTTAGTTTATTTTTCACTTTTTTCATTTGATATTCTTCATTAGTAAAAAAGGGATTTTATCAAACTCTGTACTTCTCAATATTTGAACATTCGATAACAAATATTGACTACGAGGAAATCATGCATATTTACAAAAAACAATTTGCATCATTGCATGTTTTATTGATAAACTAGACCATATTTTAGAGTTTATTATTTATCTGAAGTTTTATTTATATCCACGTACATATATGCACACTCACATGGAATGACAGAAACTCACATGTGTGTGTTTGTGTAAATGTGTTTATATTATTCACATATGCATACAAACTTGCAAAAACTTATGGATATACGCATTGTGCTTTACTTCACTGATCCTAGTGTTTTTGTGCCTTGTGCGGTTGTGCCTAAGGCAATATAAGGGTTCTAGCTCTTAGAGCATGCCTTGCGTCCTTGTTGATACTATTACCATCATTTTCCTGTATTTTACTGTTTCTCACTGTAATTTATTTTGTTTGTGTTTTTAGGTGACATACATGGACAATATAGTGATTTATTAAGGCTGTTTGAGTATGGTGGTTTCCCTCCTCATGCCAACTACCTATTTCTAGGCGACTATGTGGATCGTGGCAAGCAGAGTTTGGAAACTATATGTCTTTTACTTGCTTATAAGATTAAGTATCCGGAGAACTTTTTCCTATTGCGAGGAAACCATGAATGTGCATCTATTAATCGGATATATGGATTTTATGATGAATGCAAGAGACGGTTTAATGTGAGGCTTTGGAAAAGCTTTACTGATTGTTTTAACTGGCTTCCAGTGGCTGCTCTTATAGATGACAAAATATTGTGTATGCATGGAGGTCTTTCCCCTGACTTGACAAACCTGGATCAAATTCGAAACTTATCTCGTCCAACTGCAATTCCCGATGCCGGTTTGCTGTGTGATTTACTTTGGTCTGACCCTGATCGAGATGTTAAAGGATGGGGAATGAATGACAGAGGAGTTTCATACACATATGGTCCAGACAAGGTGTCTGAATTCTTGGCGAAGCAGGATTTAGATCTTGTTTGCCGCGTGCATCAGGTTGTTGTCTTAACTAGTCTTTCCCACTCATCTGTGTAATGCTGTTCTATTTTGATGCTAAGCTGGTTATTTTTGTGTAGGTTGTGGAGGATGGTTATGAATTCTTTGCTGATAGGCAACTTGTTACAATATTTTCAGCACCTAACTATTGCGGTGAATTTGATAACGCTGGTGCAATGATGAGTGTTGATGAAAACCTGATGTGTTCTTTCCAGATTCTCAAGCCTGCTGAGAAAAAAACAAAGTTCATGGCCACTAAAATGTAACAGTTTTAGCTGTCAACATATTATGGCTTGCTAGTCTTCACAAAGGTCAGCTAAATAGTGTTGTTTTTTATTTTGTTTTAAATCATTGTTTTTTGTTGTTGTTATTTTTTCCTTTTTGCTGCTGACTGCCCGGGTTTGTCTTTTTAGAAGGCGTAATAATAAACTTAACTCTCAATGTCTACACTTTTTGTCAATTTGACCCCAATTCTTTTTCTTTTTCTTTTTGAGCTTTGGCCCTCAACCGTTCCTTTTTATCCATGTTTCTGCATTTTTTTATGAAAATGCTAACTGAACTGTTAATTTTTTTAATATATTTTTAAAATTACAACAATGAAATGCATGTGGACTGACACATGGGGTTTAGGGCCAAATTTAGATCAAAAAAGAATCAGAGCCAAATTGACAACAAGTATAAACTTTGAGGACTAAATTTGTCATTATGTCTTGTTAAAAGTTAAATATAGTATATTGCAATTATGTTGCTGATTGTAGGAATAAATCAAGCTAAGGACTTCAGCCGACGTATCGTTTTTGATGTATGTATTATTGTAATGTTATGCTGATATACCTTGGCAAAGATGTGCTATGAGTAAGAAGAGTCCGTCCTCTTCTTTAGTGATTGTTACTTCCCTAGGGATATACTTTTAGAATTGTTTAGCATTTTCAGGTATCTCATGTGGTCTGAATATGTTTATGATGTAAACGAATAATGGTAACCATAAGCTTGTAGGTGGAAATAATATGTAACCAAGCTCTTTTTGTCAAACCAATCTTGAAAATGCTCATATTTTTTTTATGGTCCAAAGATTAGAAACTAAAGAAAATACCTACCTTGATCTATCTCTCTTTTAAGATTCATGCCATAGGATTCTCTGAGTCACATTGAAGTAGCAAATATTCTAAAGGCGAAAAGGGCTTAAAATGGAGAAGAATGGGAGTGATTTTAAGTGATCAACCCCCTATCCTCAGTATCCAATCTTACCCCCGATTGCCTGCTTTCTTCTCCTTCTATGTCCTCTTCTATTCATTGTGAGAATATTGGTGATTGGTAATGTGTTTCTTTTGTTTTGTTATTGTTGGAATGCAACACTGAAGAAAGGGATCTTTTCTCTTTAAATTCATACGACACTTGTTATAGTTGTTAGTTATGCTTCGCATTTTTTATTACCAGTCTTTGTTTTATTAATACGGTTAAACGTCGTAAACTATTGGTGCTACTTTATATTATTTACTGTTTCTCGTTCTCTCTATTGTAGTTATCCTTGTCACTCCCCAAAAATGGTTGAAACTGAAGATCATGGGCTCCCGAACTTTTGCTAGAGTAGATGTAAGCTACGCCTTTGTGGATACCATTTTTAGGGTCGAAAGTTTTACAAGTCTGATTTCGTGTAGCATAAGATGCAACCCTTCTGTTTTCGTTCGCCATGTTTTATCTTTTTTCCTTTATAGCAGTAAATCAGACATATCCGGTCTGGCAGCTCATTGGTGTGCTCTGAGTTATTGGAGTTCTCCCTCAAAAAGATTTCTCGTGCTTCTCGGACTATTCACCGATTGAGTTGTGTGTATGGATATGATTATGTGCATTCAAATGTTGTGAGCTGATTAGGTGCAATTAAGAACCTGGTGCTTACATGTAACGATGGATTTGTTTTAAAGATGTATGGTTTCTTTGGTGCATGATACTGAGTAATGCTTTTGTGGTAAGAGAAACTGCACCGAGCCATTGTTCTAGGCCGAAATAGGTTTCATTCAATCGAAGGTAAAGCTGTCTCTTGTGTGTTGAATTCTCTATGGATCATATTGATCTACTTTTTGGGGCAGGAATACTCCTTGAAGTCCATGGTTATGTAAATATAACAAGTTATGAAAAACAACATAATGATGGATTGAACATGTTAGACGGATGTAATTATATGTAGCTATTCATGGTTAATTATCGAGACTTTGTAAACTATAAACTCTAACCTAAATACTTAAATCCTAAAAATTCAAATGTTTGTAGAAATAAAAGAAAATGGTGCTCGTCCATAAAATATTTTTCCAATTTAATCCTATTTTTAAATACAATTTTTCTTTCTAAAACTCAAATAAAAAAGGAGTTCCATGCTCCCATCATTCCTACACAACACACTGCGTAATTAGAAAGGAAATAAGTTCAGATTTCTAATGAATCTATCGGATCAGTCGCCGGAGATACTAACAGCGTGTGGTGGCGACACCGTGAAGATCTTTGACATTAGGCCTTGTGTTTTGAGTTACTCGCCTTTTCCGGGTTGCATTGTCAACTCGGTTAAGTGGAACCACAACGCTGGGGTTTTTTTCAGTTTAAAATGATGAACTTTTTTCATTTCTTTTCACATTTCTGTTGTACGATCTGTTCGGTTGCTGTAAATTTTGTTTCTTCATTCTTTTTTTTTAATAACAGTTTGCATTTTGAAGAAATATCTTCTCTTCTACTAGTAGTGGATATACGTCAAACACACTTCATCTATCTTCTCTTGAAAAACCAACTAGAAGCCATTTGTGTCCTGGTAGAACACTGACAAGATTGCAAGGTCCTCGTTCTACATTCAATTTCAAAGATGACATGGAGTTATTTCCCCTCTTGTGGACGTTCATCCGATTACACTGCCGCTGGATAAGCTGTGGGATGGTCACGATGGTGCAAAGAAAGAGCACCTACCCAGTACCCACTGATAAGAAGCCTTCCTCCCTGCTGTTTCCGTCTAGCAGGAGGTTCACATTTACTGATGATGGAGCCAGTGATCACCTGATACTTGATGGAAGTCCAGTTCAATGTCTGAACAGGTTTTATGCTTTTTTATATTTTATTTGGATGACAGCACTGCATAGCATATTTATTTTGATTTTTCCATATCTAAATCTTCATTGTAATGAAGTTCTACCCCTGCACCATCTTCCAAGTTCCAAGAGTGAAGAGGCCTCCATCACACCTCCAGATCAGTCACCTTCGCCAGTTGCCTTCTTGTTTTTGAATGCCAGCTTCTGGTGGTCTGACAACAAGCTCTAATTACTCTGGAGAAGATCAGTCTTCAACGCACCAGGAGAATTCATTAGGATTACCTGAACACTTCTCCAGCTCCATGTCTGCGTTATCTTTTGGTTCAAAAGGCATCACTGGAACTGGCAGCGTCGACTCACCAAAACTTGCATCATTACCACTGTCTCTCAAGGTTTTCAACATATGCTGAGAGAATTAGTACTACTGCTTTAAGTGATAGCCATAGGTGTACCATTTGAGGGCTTCTCCGAAAACAAACACGAGCTGAAACCAGGGAAGAGCTGTTTAATAGTCTGTTATCAAGGTCTGTTTCATTGACTTTTGTAGAATCAGGAGTTCTTCCAGCTATGAATGTATGAAACCTGGTTTGGTTAAATAACTGCTCATTTTATATTTAGTTTCTCTATATCCGTTTGCTCTTAAGAGTGATCCTCTTGCTTGGTCATCGTGGATGGTTTCACTGTTTCTGTAATAGGGACTAGGGAGGAGCATTACAACCCCACAAAGCACCTCAACAAGAACCTCAGAAAGGAAGCAACTTTACTCTTCAGCTATTTCAACTACTCTCGAAGAAACGCTTGATTCATTCATTCCAGAAATCCATTCATGGAGACATGAGGAACCTACACATCGAAATTTTAAGACATTCACATGCAGGAGGTACTTACCTGTCATCCTTCTTTTTATGTTGGTTTGGCTTTCACATACATATCCCTCATCTCTAATTTGCAGAATTCGTTGGACAGACAGAGACGTCTCGTGTGATGAGCTCCATCTTACAAAACCAAACTGAACTAATGGAAGAGGTAAGCCTCTCCAGAAGGAAAATCAGCAACTTCATCAATTGCTTCAAGTGCTGATCAAAAATCATTACCGTGTCAGGTTAGTGAATGCAACATCAACAAATTCGCTCATGATCAAGTGATCATCTTGCTGTTTTGTTTATTATGATTCTGTTTCATCAGGAAGCTTGTCTAGTATTAGAGTAACACTGGTTACAAATGTGAGGCTAAGAATTATATATATATATATATAATTTTTCTGAAACATGTATAAGATAAAATTAAATATTAATATGGGAAAATTAAACAGGAGATAACACAAAAATAATATGAAAACCCCATGTCCTCCCCACCCATAAATCTAAAGATACTGAACGCATAAAAGGATGTTCGATTCCAGCGAAGTGCATCTCAGTGCCGACTAGATTAACCTTTCCTAAGGACTAGAGGACTAGATTAACCTGTGAAGTATTTGGATTCGGGGGATGTGTCTCACTTTATACAAATCTTCTCCTTCTCTTCCATCTGTCACTGTAATCCTCCCTTCCAGTGACTTCATTGATATTAATTCCAGTTCTTGGAGAGTAATAATATACCTCAACCCTTCTGGAACCATCTTCAATTTTACAACCTCATCTAACTGTAAACTCTGGAGTTGTGGCATTGCGCCTTGTTCTATCTCCCACTCCTCGAGCTGTTCTAGATGATGCATTTCAAGAGAATCGAGTTGAGGGAATCCATTGGCAGAGCAAACCATTTTACTCCCCTCATAGGCATTATACTCTAACCTAAGAATTCTCAAACAAGACAACTTTTCCAATACACATGTTGGATCTTGTTTCATCCGACATAACGACAAAGTTAACTTTACGATGTTTGGTGGAAGAAAATTCAAAACATGATGGCTCTGCTGCGGATCTTCTTTGATCATCCCTTTTAATTCCAGTTTGGAGAGTCGATGACATTGAGAAAGAGGTTTCAAGTCTGAATATGATGTTGAGATTGAATAGTGTGCAAAATTCAGATACAATGACCCGAGACGAATCAACTCTATCAGCAACAGTAGGATAGGTTTCACATCTTTTGTTCTCTTGAATACCATTCCTAAGTTCTGAATATTCATCAACCTAAGCAATGCATCATCTTCTGTTAACTTCTTGTCCACAACTATGTCCTTCAAAGTTTCAATCTTTGTAGAAGTAAACCTTGGGAGCAAACAGGTTTTATATCCTTTCCAATACCAATTACGCAACACAAGATGCCTCAAACGCTCCAACTCGAATACAACATTCGGAATTGCAAGGTGATTCAAATATTGGATGTATAAAGTGTGTAAGCTCTTCAACATTCCCATAGCCCGGGGTAAGGTTATTTCATCACCTTTTAACTTCAAATACCTCAAATGATGGAGATTTCCGATTTCTCTCGAGACACGCCAATCCCCATGCTTCCTCACAAGATTCAACACTCTTAAAAATTTGAAACTTTTGCATTTTGATATCTGCAGTTCTATCATTTTCTCATTTTGAAATAGCAACAAAGAACGTAGTTTTGGATGTTCTCCTCTTAAACAAACATACCTTTCGCTAGGATGAATAGCAATTCTTCGCAGCATATGTTCTGCAAGGGTTATACCAGATTCAGACAATGGTGGCTGAACAATTTGCAAGAAATTCTCCTCTCTTGCTTTCTCAATACAGAAATCCCTCAAGAGATCATGTATTCGACATGTTTTCACTTTTGTCCCTGTGTAGTCTTGCTTTCCGAGTTGAATCAAACTTCGATTCATAAGCTCTTCCAGGAATTGTTCACCCACATCCTCCATCAACATACCCCTGCTTTCGAATGATGGTGAAATGAAACCTTCTGCGATCCATAATCGAATGAGTTCCTTCTTTGATATCTCCCAATCTTCTGGATAATGGGCAAGATATAGAAAGCATGGTTTTAAATGATAAGGCAAATCATGGTAGCTTAAAGCCAAGATAGCATTCACCGCACCATATTGATGGCCTTGTGGCTGGAACCCTTTCAAGTGTCCTTGGTAGATGTTTCTGTAAACCATCTCCCATTGACCCTGTGTCTGTTTAGTTGCAAGCAAGCCTCCCAACACAACAATTGCAAGAGGTAGCCCGCCACATTTTTTCACCATCTCTCTTCCAAGCTTCTTTAATGCTTTTGAGCAAGCATGGGGATCGGTCTTGTTTCCCGGGAAAGCTTTTCTGATAAAAAGATTCCAACTTTGATTATCAGTAAGAAATGGAAGCTCAATTGGAGAGTTGCAAGGATCTGCATGCAAAGCCACATCCTTGTTGCGTGTTGTGAATAGGATTTTGCTTCCTTCTTTTCCTCTTGGAAAAGCAGGTTTAAGAACATTCCAATCCTCAGTTCTCCAGATATCATCTAGGACTACTAAATACCTCTTCGCTTTCAAGACACCGAAAAGCCTTTTCATCAGCAAATCGTCGTTTTCCTTCTCAATCAGCTCTCTTTCGTTGCTTGAAGGAGATACAACTTTCATCAATGCACCAAGCAGAACTTCTCTTGGGTTCCATTGTTGAGATATCGACACCCAAGACAAGCAATCAAAATGTCGCTTCACCTCAACATGTTTGTACACTTTTCTGGCAAGAGTCGTCTTTCCGATGCCCCCCATGCCGACTATTGAGACAACGGCATGGAGTCTGTCTTCCTCTGCCATCAACTGGAGCAGGACATCATTGATGATAACCTCCAAGCTAACCACATCCTCTTCCTCAACATGTGAGAATTCCCTTCTTAACTGCTTCTGCATACTTGAAACAGAGCTAGATCCTGCTCCATGACCCGGTATCTCATAGGCTGGAAGACTCATGGAAATGTTTTCAAGCTTGGTCTGGATTGCTTTCACCTCCACCCCAATATTGTGCTGATGAACAGGCTTGGTGAAAACGGAGGTGAATCTCTTGACAACCCCATGAAAACCTCGTTGATGTGCTGCTTCAAGAATAAAAGAGTCGATGACATCTTCTGCATCGTAAGCAAGACTTCTGATTTCGGACACCCGATTACGGAGACGCTTGTCTTGTTCCGTCATACGATCAACATCCTCAAAGAAACATTGCATTCGCTTCAGTTGAGCCTTAAGGCTCTCAACTTGTTCTTTCACATCTTTCAGGAGAAGAGCTTCATGGATGAGTAAATCAGAAATTCTTTCAACAGCTAAGGCCACAATAGTCTCCGCCATTACGCCTTGGTATCTTCAGAATAATTGAAGTAATTGTGGTGGTGGTAGTTCTCTTTATCTCTGGACAGGAACTGCTATAGAAATTATGTTAATTTCTTAAATAAAAGGATATGAACTCGGTCAATGCTTTGGACGATGGAGGGACAAAACTACACGTCTATGTGGAAGTGAAAATTCGGAGGAAGACTGCAACCCCTTAATTTCTCATGTTGAATCTTAAAAGTCAAATTAAAATACTTTTCCCTCAGGTAATGCATTTTAGTTTGAAAATTAATAAATCATAATTATTAGGGTAAACTACTCTAGTGACCACCCAACTATTTGAGGATACCTATTTTGATCACCCAACTAAAGAACTTGTCAATCAGGTACCCCAACTTTGAAACCTACCTATTTTGGCCACTGCCGTTAAAATTCTGACGGAAAAATTAACAGCAGTGACGTGGCTGTTAATTTGGATTGGATGATTAATTTTATTTATTAATTTATTTTTATTTATTATTTAATATATTTTTCTCTCCAATCAGGTGCAACACCTGATTGGAGAGAAAGAAAGGAAGAAATAAAAGTCCGATTTTGAGCTTGGGAGGAACAAAACCCGAGTCTATAACATGAAAAGCAATCATACTAACCACTGAGCTAAACTCTCATTTATGCAACTATATTGTAGCATAATATATTTAAGGGTTTGAATACAATAGAGTAAATATAATTTAAAGGGTTCGAATACAATTTTATTAAAAAAAACATACTTGATATTAAATGTACGAGTAAAAATCAATCGATTGGATGATTAATTTTGTTTATTAATTTAAAATTAAGATTAAATTAAAATAATAAATAAATAAATTAGAGAGATTAAATGTGTAACTTTATCGATTTTAATTAACAGCCACGTCATTGTTGTTAACTTTTCCATCAGAATTTTAACGGCAGTGACCAAAATAGGTAGAATTTCAAAGTTGGATACTTGATTGACGAATTCTTTAATTAGGTGATCAAAATAAGTATCCCAAATAGTTGAGTGATCACTGGGGTAGTTTACCCTAATCTAATTTATTCTAATAATTAGATTTTCTTACTATTATTCTCGACGTTCCACAAAATAAGTAATCTTATTATTAAGTAATTAGTATAATTCATATGAAGCAACCAAAATATTATTTTACAACAAGAAAAATAAAATAAAAGAATTACGTGATCACCACCGTCCAAATTTTTGAACCCAGCAACATATCAACAGTCCACAACTCTTTAAATCCGTAAGGTTTTTTTAAGCCCACTCCCTCTCCGCGTATCGGATGGTATGCCTCCTTAGCCAAAGCTGATACATCACCATATGAAACGCATCGTACGGCTGTGGCGTCTGGTTCCACACGAAATGCTTGCTCGCGACCGCAGCAGATTCCCTCATATCACCGTACTCCTCCACCACCACGCTCCCCAAAACCCTCTTGATCTCCTTAGCGCCACCGCTTGTTCCGACGAACACAGCGATCCGCTGCCAACTTAGCGAGTCCATCAACGGCATGTCCTGGATCGGACGGTCTGTGATCACCACGGGCACGCACCCGAAACTCATCGCTTCTCCGATCGCCGATATCTCGGGTCCGTACTCGAATAAACAGAACTTGCTCCCGGCGAGTCTTTCCTCGTAAGTCAACTGATCGCACGGTTCAGAATCAACCAAAATCTCGGGATCAGCTAAAAGCTGCTCCACCAAACTCGATTCTTTCACCCAATTATACCTCACGTAACCCAAATAACTCGTGCTCTTCGTACTCAGCCCTTGACCCGGCGCGTGAACGTTAGCAAGCGGAGGCAAACTAACATCCTTATGAGGAATAAACAGCCCGGGTGTGGTCGGAAAACACGAGATTTGAATCGAGTTCTTCTTCAACTCCACCACATTCCTGTCCGAACCGTGTCCGATACCGGAACAAGAGAGGAAAAAATGATCGGCTCCTAGAGTTCTGTTCCAGTAAACGAAATCCCTACGGTAATCCCAGACAACATACGCGGCAGAGCGTGTGGAGACGCTTGAATTGAAAGCGAAGGGGATGAAGAAGAGATTCGCTTCTTCTGGGTTTTGAGTGATGAAGTTGCTGTGGATGAGGGACGAGTAGAAGAGGGATTCGACTTTTGAGTCAAACGGCAGCGTTTCTGGAGGTGTGTACGTGTAAATTTTGAAGTTTTTGATCATTTTCTGGTAATTCTGTGGGAGGATTGTTGGGGATAGGTAAGGGGAAGAGTTGAGAGGAAAGGAAACTGGAAGGCAGTAGAGGAAGAAGACGACAGCTAGGACGGGAGGGAAAGCCATTGCTTTGTTTTTAGGAAGGAGTGTTTTTTTGTTTCTCTTTTTGTGATGTTTGGTCTGATTTTAAACAAGATTTTTGAGTTTAATTCTGTCTGAGTTGGGACAGGGGATGGCATGGGCACGTGAAAGTTGGGTGACCCAAAATGTCCATTTGGGTACCACTCGGATGGGTACCAAGGATTTTAATGAGATAAAATATTAGTATCAGGAAATAATTATTATTGTTAAAAGTTATAAATTTGAATATTAGTATTATAATATAATTGATTGATCGATATTTAATGATTAAAAATATATTTTAAAATAAATATAACTGTAATTATTATAATTGATTCAAAATAGAATGAGATAAAATATTATATTCTTTTAATTATGATTAAGTTTTGATATAATAAAAGGTTTAAATTTTGAATTGAAACGATTATCTGAATATTCATAAAATTTGATTTAAATTAAATGATCAATAAAAAAATAGGAGATAAACAAGATTGAATTAATGAGTTTTAAATTTTTTAAGTATTTAAATTTTATCCACAAATTATAATAGGTCTCGAATTTTGGACATTTAATTTCAATACTCATTAATTTAATCTTGTTTATCTTCTAGATTGTTTTTTTAATTCTTGTTTCTAATGCTTACATATATGAGAAAATGGTATATATTAAATAAAGATATTAAATAGAAAATAAATTGAAGAAAATGAAAAAATAATTCACAAATTTAAATAATTTTAATTCAAAATAATACAAAATTGAAACGGACACAATCTTAAATATCCTAAAATGTTTTAAAATATAAATTAATTCGATGAAAATGATTCGTTCAATGATTTAAACATTTGGTTGTCAAAATAAAACTAAAATGTCAAAACAGAAACGTTTTAACAATTAACATTGATATTTAACTTATTTTTTATCTTATTTTTATTAAGATTATCGTTATAATTTTGTTTTAATGTAATAATTAAAATAATTTTAGATGAAATTAAAAAATATAAAAAAATTAAATTAAATTTATAATAAGGTGGATTTGGTATTTAATTCGTTTTAAAATATTAATTTATAATAAGGTGGTTAGTAGACAATTATAATAAATATTAATTATAATATAAATATATTTTTTTACATAATTATAGTATCTGCCTTATTGATTGTTTAATTTAAAATAGATATTATAAATATTTATAATAAAATTATTCCAATTCATTATAAACAAATATCGGATCTCAAGTTCGATATTAAATTAGATTCATTAATAGATTGACAATGATAAAGAATATTTATATTGTCTCGTTTTATATAAATTTAAATTCTCATATTTACGTTAAAAATATAATTATCTTAATTATATAACGTAAATCGATTTAAATCGATCAAAATAAATTTCTGAAAATCGAGAAAAAAAAATATTTTTTTCCGTATGGCCCACTTTTACTGCCGCATCCATCCTCCACCACCAAAATGTTTTGATTTAAACCCAAACAAATACTCCCAAAGCCCATTAACATTTCTCAACCTCAAACCTGTTTTCTCTTCTCTTTTTGAAAGCTCAAACTTTTAACAAAAAATGCTCTTTCAAATTGAAAAAAAGGAACCAATTACTGAGTCACTGAGTTGAGCACAGCAAATCAGCCAACAATGGCCGAGGATAGTTCCAGAGCTTTTGTTAAGGACGTCAAGCGTATCGTCATTAAGGTACACTTATTTTCCCCTTTTTTCTGTTGCTGGCATTGTTTAAGTTTTGACTTTTTTGATTAGCTTAATGAGATGAAGAAACGCACTGATTTAAAGGTTTAGTGGGTTTTATGTGGATTTTGATTGTAGGGGATGGGGTTGTTTGGGTGCTAGGAAAATGTGGAATTGTAGAAGAAAGTGAACGCGTTGGTTTCTTTTTTTGTGTGTGTTGTAGCAGAGAAAATGTTCTTTTTTGGTACCTACAAGAAGCTTTCTTTTTGAAGAAAAAGGAAAGTGACAGAAATGAAGTGTTTTTACCAGCTACGCTATGATGTGGAAGTGACTTTCATTCCCTTACTTCCTACTCGCCTGACAGCAACTATTCATCTCAAGTGACTTCCAGCTACGCTATGATGTGGAAGGGATGAATTTTGATTACCAAGTAGTGTTCTTGGGGAAACAATATCTTCAACAAGACGAGGGGTGGGAGGAGTCTAGGGTACAACTTGGTCTTCTCATGGACTATGGGTATGTCGGTGAGAAATCATATCATCAATATTGTCTGTTATAGTATCTGTAATTTTAATTAATTAAATTTATTTTATTTTTTAAGGTGAATTATCATCTCCTTTTTACATGTAAATTATAATCGGTGAGTAGATAACTTATCAGATAGTTACTTAAAGTTAAACATATTTAATTGCATAAATAACAGATAAAGTGTTGAATATGGTTCATGATAATCTTTCCGCCAAGAGGAATATGGTATTTAGAATCTTTAATATTAATTAATTAATATATATATGTGTGTGTGAGACCCATAATATGTCATATTATCACATGGTAGGGTACAAACTTAATCAACTTTTTCCTTACAGTTATCATTTATTTATCTATCCACTTGATTTAAAAAATAAAAAAAAATAATTTTTTTCAAAGTTGGATATTATGTTCTTTTGAATTATATACTAAATAAAAGATGAATCTATCACGTACGTCGAAAATTATTAAACATCATTAATGTTAAAGAAAAAGATCCGAACTGAATATAATAAGTATTAAAAAATTAAAAATTTTCTTTACGATCAATTTTTAAAAATTAAAGAAAGATAAAAATTTAATTCAGAAAAAGATCCGAACTGAAGGTAATTTTCTTTACGATCTTATTAATTTTTTCTATCAAGTTTTAAATTTAATTCAGATATATGATTTGTCTTTATAGATATGATGTTCGATTGTAGATTTAAAGTTTTCTTTTGATGGTTTTCCAATAATTTAATTTTTTATTCATTTGTGGATATATCTATTTTCGTTTGAATCTTTTAATTAGATTTTTAATGCAGGATCCTTGTATGATATATAATAAGTAATTTCTTATAAATTATATTACATATAAATATTCAAATTATATATTTAGTTAATTATTAAAATTATAAACTATTATTATAATTTTAGATATTTTTCTTTTTAAAAAGACTAACGGTTTTTATTTAAAAAATACTCTATGTATATAAGGTTATACTTTTGTCCAATAATAATATTTTATGTATTTTTTATTAAACAGTGAGGTGTAATATTTTCATGTTATTATTTAAATTTATATAAAATAAAATAATATAAATATTTTTAACTATTAAGTTAATCAGTGAATCTCAATAATATTTTATAATTTTTAATACAAAAAAAAAATACAAATACACACAAGAACAAGATGGCAAGCAGGTAAATATTCTTAGTGACATGGTTAATTAAAAAGTATTCTTAGTGCATAAAACTTTTATTTTCATTTAAATTATAGAATATTCGAATATGTATCGAACACGAAAAAATAAATAAGACCTCATTGACAATTCGTTATACAGTTACAAAAATCCCAGAGAAAACCAACGGATATAATTTATTTTGTACTATACATTAGAGTTACCCATTTCACGCACCGAGTATTTATCTTAATGTAGTTGACAAACAGAACATGACCCTAAGACTTGCAGAAACATGAGATTCAAAGCCTGTGGGCGGGGGGGGGAGAAGGAAATAATAAAAAGAACAAATGCGGAATTAAGACATGTTTTGCTACTTGATTGTACCTGGATAATGGAAGGCATTCTCACATGACGATCTCTGGCTTCAAAATGCTCGATTTGATCTCTTTGTGAGGTAAGACCACGCCTCCGTTGCTGTAGATTTCATCGCAGACATGGACGTCTTCTCCGAGAATAGTCATGTTTTCTACTCTAGCCCATTGGCCGACGGTGGAGTGCCATCCGATGATACTGCTGGATATGCAAGCGTGTTTCTTGATGCGGACTCCACGCATCACGGTGCAGCGAGAGAGTCTGACACCGGACTCGACAACGCAGCCAGGACCGATTGCCACATCCGGTCCGATCAAGCATCCTTCTCCGATTTTAGCAGTCTCGTGAACCAAAACATTCCCCATAATGTGTGAACCAGTGGCTAACTTTGTTGAGGATTTCTTCCGAAGGGAGTCTAGATAGAGTCTCAGTCCAGTAATGTAGTCCCTTGGCTGACCAATGTCCATCCAAAACCCGGGAAGGACCATTGCAAACAGCTTCTTCTCCGCTGCAATTTTTGGGAAAACCTCTTTCTCGATTGAGGTCGGCCTCAGCTCGATTCTATCAAGAACGGAAGGGTTCAGCAGATAAATCCCAGCATTGATTTTGTTTCCAACAAATAATTTGGGTTTCTCCACAAATTTGTCCACTTGCCCTGTTGATTCTTCCATCACCACCACACCGTATTTTGATGGCTCATCCACCTATTTAGTTTCAACTCAAGATTACAATCTCTCCAAGAAAGTAACTTAAAAACTGAAAATAAAGAACTTAGAGCTAAATTGTTACCTTGGTTACCATAATGGAAGCTTCTCCTCCATGGACTTTGTGGAATTCAATCATTTCTTTGAACGGATACTCGCTAATAACATCACTGTTAAGGACGAAAAAAGGTTCACCAGACTCGTCAATGAGTTTGTCCCTAGCCAAAGCAAGAGGACCAGCAGTGCCGAGTGGCTCAGTCTCTTGAGAGCATGTGATCGTGATCCCAAGTTTAGTTTCAAATTCCTTCAGGAAGTTCAACATTACCTACAAAATCAAGATTCCAAGGGTCAGCCTGTGAACCATTTAGCCACTAAACTTTTAGTCCATTGCATTAAATTTTACACATGAAGGCCTCGTGTACCTCAGGTTGGTAGTTAATAGCCAATACAACTTCAGTTACTCCAACAGCCTTGAGAGCCTCAATCTGAAAACATCCAAAGATACATTACTCCACAAAAAAAAAAAAAAAAAAAAAAAAACTTACCTCGACAAAACAACAATCATAAACCAAAAAAATGGTTCCAAGTTCCATAGTCAAGAAACATACCTGATGCAGTATCATGGGTTTGTTAGCAAATTCAACAAGCGGCTTCGGAACACTAAGAGTCAAGGGCCTCAAACGTGTTCCGAATCCTCCAACAAGAATAAGTGCCTTCATTGTGATACACCTTTTGGATTACCTGTAGATAATACGATCAATATCTTAAGCAGCAATCTAGTTCAGATCCAAATAGGAAAGCAACTTGAGAAATGCTTAACCACTAAAAGCAATACTATGAAATTCTAATGGTTGAGTTTAAAAGAATAGAAAACGTTGATGTGAGACTCAAACCATCTGATTAACATTTTTCCTTCCTACCAAATACATAGATTGGCATGAATCTTGAACAAAATCCAGCTATAGAGTAACCTCTGCTTCAAGTCATGACAGATGGGTTAAGTTACTTTAGTTTTTTTTCTTATTCCATTTTCTAAATCCTTTTCAAGGGAAAAGAGATCTATATATTTTTAAAGAATTTCCTCTTTCACGCTTCCACTCTACAATGGTGCCACAAGAAACAGAAAATCGCCACAAAATTGCACCTAAAAGGATATAATTAACACAAATTTTCAACTAGAAGCATTTGAATTTGATAATTTCAAGTAAGAAATCAAAACTTAGCCCTCCCAAAAGTAAGCTAATTAATTCCTGGCTCTTGATCTTGCGACACGGAAATTCTTGTCGTTTACAAAGTAAATGAAAACAAAAATATCAAAAAGAAATGAAAACTTCAGTAGGATTCTTAACCAACGCCAAAATGGCGACTAAAACATTCACTTAGACTCTGTGGCTAAACGAGAATGAGATTGGAAATCAAATTAAGCCTCAAAATTCTCCATAAACGCAATCAAATCAACGAAATCAAACAAAAACAATATAACAACGAACGGCAAATCACATTGTCGACTCCACTGAAGCATTCAAAGCAAAACTCTCGCGAAACTTTGAGAGACGACTCAGTACAAAGCTCGAAACAACCAGAATCAAGCGATTACCTTAAAGCCTTACCAGATCCAAGCACGAACCGAGTTCAAACAACAAAACTCGAGCCTGATTCGAGACAACTGAAAAGAAAAAGGGCGGGGAAATGAGTCGACCAGGACGAGTTTTATAATTTTTTTTCACCGTCCGTAGCTGAGCTGGCAGCTGAGAGAAAATCCGGGGGCGTTGTTTATGAGAAAGGAGACGCGGTATTTATATACAAGGCGAGACTGTGAAGAAGATAACGAACGTGAAATTCTCCTTCGGCGGATTCGAAATTTAATAATTAAATTCAATTTATTTTTGTGGGGAAAAAAATAGGGTGTGCATGGTGATTATTGAGCTAGTCGATTATAAGTTGGTATTGTTAGATTTGTGCTCGTTAAAAAGTTTTATTATTTGATTTGATTCATTGTTTATTAAAATTGTACTCGTTAAAATATTTTGTTGCTCAACTCAACTCGTTGCTCATTAAGTTCAACTTTTTGCTTATTAAGCTCATTAAAAAATTTATCTTATTTTTATCTAAAAATAAAATTTAATAATATCTTAAATATTAACTTAAATTAATAAATTTAAACAAAATATCAAAAAGAGTATATAAAACATTTTTAAAGTTTAAATTCAAAAGTAACATTTCATAAATATACCAAACTAACATATTAAAATTAAACTAACAATTTACACATTAATAATTTATTTAAATTTATTTTTGGATGAAATTATTTTAAAGTGATTATTAAAAAATATTTTAAAAAATTAACGAGCTATTCGCGAACTTATCGAGTTGAGTTAGACTTTACTCAATTCAACTCGTTAAGGTATCGAGTCGAGTTTGTATTCGAGTCAAGTTAACCCAAGTTAAGCATTTATCAAGTTTTGACTAAGTCAAGTTCGAACAATTCATGAGTTGCTCAGCTTGTTAAGCACCCCTAGGTGTACAGATTCGGATATGGATCCGATCTGAAATTTCAAATATCAGAAAAATTTGGATTATTTAAATAGTGATCCGTATCCGATCTGAAAAACTCATATATCCGAAAATTCGGATTGAATATTCGAATTTATGAATTATTTTAATTTTTTTAATTTGACGGTCTTATTCATAAAAAAAATTTAGGTTTTCGAATATAACAATTAGCAATTATTGAATATAATAAGATTTTTATCCATGAAAATTTTATTTTTCATATATAAAAAGTAAAAATATCGAATATAATAATATTTCTATCTATAAAATTAAATTTTGAATATCAGATATACGATCCAAATATAAAATACATATCCGTATACAATTCAAAATTTTTAGATATCCGATCCGAATTATTAAAAAAATAAAATTTAGATCAATATCCAAAAAAATTAAATCAAATCAACAAATAATCAGACCGGATCGGTCGGATAGAAAATATAGTGACGGAATTGGGAAATTGTCGGGGAAGTTTCGTGGTGGTTTCGGGTTTTGGATCGGTTACGGGTCGTGGATAAAAGTACGGTCCGGACTTTGTTGGCGCAGGTGGGTGTGGTAAGAAAATGATGGTAGGCCTTCATTGTTTTAACTGTCACAGGCAGTGTGCCTTGAGAAATTTGAAATTTATATTTTTTATTTAATTTTCTCGGTTTCTTTTTCTTGAAAAAGAAGTTATTCTATTTAAAAGAAATAAAAATATAAATAAGTTATTTGCTTTAAAAAAAATAAAGGAAATGGGAAGATATCATTTTGAATTATTAGTTGTTATAGTTTTTGTTTTAGTTAAATGATGAGAAATAGAATAAATAATTTTTATTAATTTTAAATTTTTAATAAAAAATATGATATTTCTTTAGAGACGGTTCAAAGATGTTAGAAGTCTTGTATAATTTATTAAAATAAGATCCTTAATTTATATTATAAGATTTTTTAAAAATAAATATTATATTATAAAAGATAATATTAAATTATCTTTTTGAGTAAAATATTATATTACAGAAAATTGACTTATAAATATTTTTTTACTTTAACAATGTTATTCTTATTGCATGTTTTGAAGTAATTTTTTTTAAATATCATTTTCGATTGCCATCAAAAACAAGTTCATTAGTCTTTTTTACGACATAGTTGTTCGTAAATATGATTTTAATAACTTTAATCTTAAAAAGCTCTATTCTACTGAAGCAATAGTAGTAATAATAATCAATAATAACTATTTTCATCAACATCAGATAACTCATCTTTCTTAAAAATATTTTTTAAATAAATTTTAAGTTTAATATTATCCAATGAATATAATTTATCAATATTTTCTTAATGGCATTGCCGCGTTGATATGTTTTTATTTATTTATTTATTGCCCGATTGACATGTTGTTGTTTATGGACTGCCTTTTACAACTTTTCAAGTTAGAAAGAAACGCCTAATTCAGTTAACAATGTAAGTTTAATTCACGAATTTATTTTTAAACAATTTTTTTAATTTATATTCCAATCTATTATTTTTATAATAAAATATGATATGTGACGCATTAAAATGAAAATTAAAAAATATTTTAAATAATTATTTGTAAAAAAGCTAAAATAAAATACGGATAATATTGTAAACAAATTCAATAATTATAATCTATACTCTTTCTTTTTCTCTTGGAAGGAATTGGTCGGCCTAGAGTTTCTAAGTTTCGTAGCAAAAACATAAAGCAGTGACCCACGTGAAGTCTCAAGTACCACATCGACTGATGTTGTGGTTTTACTCATTAAAAAAATATTTTTTTTAAATTAAAAATATAATTTTATTATTATTTTAGTTTATAATTATATAATACGAAAGGATCTAATCTGAAATTCTATATTTTAGGAGGTTACGAAACAACATTCGAATGAAATAAAAGTTTTATTGAGTCAGCGTTGATGGTCGGTTGATCAAAGTTACTTACTTGTTTCTATCTCTTTTTATGAGATCTCGAATGTAAAACTCAGTAGGAGCATTCATTTATAATTATTATAACAATTGATTATTCTAACGAGAAAAAATATTATATTTAAGTAAAATTAATAGTTATAATTATAATATTATGAATAAACGGATTAAATTATGAGGTTCGTCCTATAACTAATTTCTGTCGAACTTAATTTATATTAATATATCCATAAATAAAATACGTATATTTGTATCACTTGTTTTTTCTTCTTCAAATTTACGATATAATTAAAAAACATAAAAAAGAAGGATTTAACAAAGGAAACACTAATCCTAATTATTTTTTCAGTATAAATGAAAACAAAGAATAATGTTTGGGCCAATGGATCAATAGCCCGTCAACCTTTCTTATTGGGATCCAAAAGAAATATAAAAAATATAGAAATAGGGGGATAATGAGCTTGCTTAGCTTGCGAGTTACTCGGATTCGGTTTGATCAAAGCTCAGCTTGAAACTTTAACGAGTTGAGTTTATCCAAGCTCGGCTAGAAAAACTCGAGAATAGGGTCGGAATAATTATATTATATATATGCTACATATACACCAAAAGCAATCTCTTTAGCAAATGAAAAGCTAAAATAGGAGAAATCTACTAAAAATAAATTAACTAAAATTAATTGGACTTTTTTTTTCTCGATATTAAATTTTATTTCAGTATTGGTTATAAAAAGGATTTTTAACAAGGTCCTATCTTTTATAGAAAATATTATAGCAAAATTATCTATTTTGATTCGAGTCAAGCTGAACCTGACGAGCTTCGAGCCCGAGTTGAGCCCAATAGTATTATTTTCAAACCAAACTTGAGCCTAAAATTTTAAACTCATCGAACCTCAAACCTAAGAACACGTAAAATAGTGACGTGGTATAAAAATTTAAATAATTTTAAAGTCAAATTATGAAAATATAGAAATGAAAAATGAAACACTAAAACTATGAACATTAGAGTTAATACATACACTTAATAATTGTACTTGAGTAAAATAGATATTTTAATTCTCTACTTAAAAATAAAATTAATTTCCTTTTCATTTATAATTTTTGGTATAATCATCAATATCATTGAAATTGTTTTTTCAACTATAGATATTTGACTCAGTGATTAATTAATTTAGATATGATTTTATAAATATCTAATATATAAGCGATTATCTAAACTTTATTTTTTTATTTATATCATTACTTTAGTTAAAATAATTGACTCATTTTTTCGCCCTACATGTAATAGCGATTTCGGAAAAAAAATTACTAAAATCATAATTCAGATATTTTTTTAATATTATTTTTGTATAACTACTGGTATTCGACTTATTGGTCGATTGATTCAGATCTAAACTTGTAGAGACCTAATATAAGAGTTAACTCAATTTCTCATTCACAACGTTAGAATTTGAAAACATAAATTTACATAACCAATTAATTATCAATTAAACTAAATATTTTAATCTTATTAGATCAATTAATTATCGAATAAACTAAATATTTTAATATAAAAAAGGTTGGGATTCGAAATTACTCTGCCTCTTCCATAGATTTACAAAGATCCTCAAAAATTTGTCAAGAATGGGATTTGAACCCATGCCCTTTCGGACCAGCACCTGAAGCTGGCGCCTTAGACCAACTCGGCCATCTTGACTGAATGATGAAGTTTTCAGCTATTTATACCTATACTATTAGGGATGACAATGGGTCAGATCTAGACCGAATCCAGCTGGATCCAAATCCATTTTTATACCATGGATCCAGATCTGGCCCAATTCCGCGGGTCTAAAAAATTGAGACCCAAATCCAAATCCAATAGATTTTATGGATCCGAGTCTAAAACGGATCTTTTAAAAAATGATTGTTTCACATATTTTTAACGTAATAAAATTATCATTAATTAATTTTACATCACATTTTCGATGAAAAAAAGATTAATTTTAATTAACTAGTATCAGAATAAAAAATGATAAATTAAAATCTTAAAATACTCAATAATTATACAAATTTCTTTTGAGTAACACAAATATTTAAAAATGTAGACCATAAAATATTTCACTGTCGCAAATCGAGTATGGTACTTTTACTTTTTAGAGTACTAGTCTTTATCACTACTTAGATCATAAACATCCTAAAATAAACAAGAAACTACCAACTAAAGAGAATTTTCTTTATGAAATTAATATTTGTGAAATTTAAATATTAATATTAAGGTTATGTAATATTATAATTTTTTAATATAACTTGTCAAAGATATTTATCATTTCAGCATCATCATCACAATCTTCGTTAATAGTAGAACAAACATGTATTCCTTCAAAAAGTTTATTTGTCATAAATAAATAAAAATTATATTAGATAATAATGTAAAATATAAAACCTACTATTATATATTTATATATATTTTAAAACTAAAGGTGAGTTTTTAATAAATACGTAAACGGATCTAGGTCTAGGTTCGAGTTTTAAAAGTCAGATCCAAATCTAAATCCGTATTTTAATCAAAAGATCCACCCAGATTCATCGGGTTTAAAATTTTAAGATCCAAACCCTATAAAACGGATATGGATTTACGAATCCGGGTTAGGTCCAGATACATTGCCATCCCTGTATACTATGTCTTTAATTTTAGAGGTTTAAGAACACCAAAAACCCCTAAATTATTTCAAAATGTAAAATTTAATCCTAGTTAATTATTTTAAAACATTGTTCTCAATATTGACTAGCAAAATTCACATTTTAAGTAGCATTTTCTAGATCCAACTAATAATATCAAAAAAAATAGATAATATTTATCATAAATGACTCGAGTTATATTATTTTAAAAATATTTAATTTAAAATAAAAAAATCTCTAAATCATGTTTTCGGTATCCATTTTAAGTAGCATTTTCTGGACCCAATTATTAGCTAGATAAATATGAACAATTTCATCCAAAATTATTTATGCACCAAAATAATAGAGGTCTAATAATATTTTTGACCCTTTGAATTTTTCAAAAAATATTTGATTTTTTGTATTCTTTTATTTTTAATTGAATTTATTGGTAGAAAAATCGTATATATATTTATCATATATTTTTGTAATTTTTATTTTTATAATTTTTATAATTTTAATAATTAAATATCTCATAGGGGTGTTCATTATCGGGTACCCGAAAAACAGGGTACTCCGTTCCTTCGGATCATAAAAATTGATCCGTGTCCCGATTCATTTAAATCAAGTATTTATTATCGGGTATCCGTAAAATCTGCGTACCCGGCTAATCGGGTAGCGGGTACCCGATTCATAATTTTTATTTTTTTATTTTTTATTTTAAAATTAAAAAAATTATATATTAAATATATAAGTTTTAAAAATTTATAATACATAACCAAACATAAAAACGAGTGATTTAAAGTTAATTTTAGAATATTTGAATTTATATATATATATTAAATTTTATCACTAAAATAACGTTAAAAATATTAATCTCGTTTTTTTATTTCTGCATTAGTAAATTAATAAAAATATATTTAAAATTTTTAAAACTTAAAAGTATATAATACAAACATAAAACTAATTTAAAGATTTAAATTTAATTTTAGATATAAATATTAAAAAAATCTAAAATAAAAATATAATTTAAACTAAAAATATATATAATAAAACTAATCGGGTCAGGTCGGGTACCCAGAAATTTAAAATCTTCGACCCAAGCCTGGCCCATTAATTCTCGGGTCGGGTACCCAGCCCGGTCAAGTAATTTATTTTCGGGAATTACTTGGTATTTTTATTTCGGGTCGTCGGGTCGGGTAATTTTAAACCCCCCTAATATCTCATGAATAAATAAAAAGTTTTCATAGTTTTATGAGTTTTGTGTATGAGTTTAAAATTTAAGTTTTATTATCTGAATTTAGAGTTTATATGTTAAAGCTTAATTTTAGTTAATATGATTAAATATTTAAATTTTAACCTATAATCTCTAAATTTAACCCTAAAATTTAAATTCTAACCATAACCCTTAAATTTAAAACTTATATGCTTAAACCCTAAACCTTAATAATAAAATGCTTGTGAGAAATTGTTTTTACAAGCGCTTGTGCATGTAAGAATTATCCATATATTTTTTTATATTTTTAATATAAAATTAATTCAATATTATTTGATACATTAGGGTAGAAACATTTAGTTTTCACAAGTACCTTAATTTTAAAGTTTAAGGGCTCAATTTAGGTTATATAGGATTCAAGGATTTATGTTTAATAGTTTAAATTTTAAGGGTTATTGTTAGAATTTCATATTTACAGGTTAAATCTAAACCCTAATCTACTGATCTTAAATTCTAACACCAACCTCTAAATTTTAATTAATATCCTTGAATTTTAAACTTATACACTTAATTACCTAAACCTTAAAACTAAAACTAAAACTAAAACGTTTATGAGTATTATTACACTAAAAGAAAGAAAGAAGACGACGCCGTAATTAACATATAAAGTAGCAAAAACCCTCTTATCTCATCTCTAACTTTCCCAACTGGTCTAATTTCAATAGCCTCGACGCCTCCCTCCAAGCTCTCGCGAAACCCTAATTATGGCGATCGACAAAAACGAACCTAGCAAACTTCAGTGGGGAGACCTAGAGGAAGACGACAAACTTGATTTCTTGTTGCCACCTAAGGAAGTTATCGGCCCAGATGTAAACGGGATCAAAAAGGTGATCGAATACAAGTTTAACGAGGAAGGCAATAAGGTCAAAATAACGACGACTACACGATTCCGAAAGCTGGCGAAGAGGAGGAATTGGGAGAAGTTCGGCGATGCGGTGCGTAAAGACGTTGGGAGTCGTCTCACTATGTTTTCCACTGAAGAGATCCTTCTTGAACGCCCCAGAGCCCCTGGTTCGATTCGAATTGCCCTTTTTATTAAGTTTTATTGAATTTTTTGTGGTTTATTTTAGATTTGATGAAATCGAGTATATCATGTTTGACGTGTTAGATTAGCATAATCGATTTGTTAAAATTCTTCTATTTTTGGTTTGATTATTGTGACTTTTATTGCATTTAAGTTTCACTTGTATTAAATTCCTTGTGTTTGGATTTGATTAATTGTTAAATTGCATTTGGACATCAATTACAAAAAGGGTAATTTTATTGGATAAAGAAATCTGTGATAAATTTATTGAGCAATTTTGTTAGAATTGGTGTTGAGAAAGTATTGTTGTTGAAGAATTAAAACCAAAATTATGATCTTATTAGGATAATGTAATGCATGATTTCCTCTTTATGCTGAATACTTATGAGTAGAACTCTTGTTTCTGTGCAGTCATTTTATTTATTTTTGATCAATTGTGATCTTGTTGTATGCTTGAGGTAAATTCCGAGAACGTTTCAAGCAATTTGTAAACGTTGTTAAAACGAGCTTGATTTGAATCATTTTGTAATGGTGGTCAATTAGCCAGTCACATGTTGCCCGTTGCGGCTGTTGATTTGTGTGAATGGTCAGTAAGCCACCAATAGCAGTTGTTCATGGCCTTTCTACACGGTGAAAATGAAACTTCATGTTTTCACTGTTTGAGCCAGTAACTACATTCATTGGTGTTTCCTCACTAGCCAAAATTTGACCTGCATTTGTGTTCAATCAATTGTTTGTTTGTTTGAAATTCAATGATTGTATATTTCGTTTCTGTTTTGTATTTCAATAGAATGTGGTTGTCATGTATTATTCAAATTTCAAATGGTTGTTGTTTAATATGGAATGATCACGGGGCTGCCAATTGCATCTTTGCGAGCTGACGTTTAATTGTCAAACTGTGACAAGAAATTGGTTTCATTCCAAAGCCATTAACAACATCCAAGAAACATTTGTTTTATAAATGGCATGTTTTCAGCATAGGCATTTAGATCTGCTAATTTGGTTGGATATATGGTTATGGAACATGAGCTTTCAAGAATTTGGGTCTTTGTCTCTTGTTTGTAATTTGGATGTAATAAAAACCTTTGTAATATCGAATTGTTTACAGGTACCAAACAGGAAGAAATGAAGGTTGCAGGGGACAGCATGGCACAGCTCAGCAAGGGAGGTGCCGTGCTTATGGTGTGCCGTACATGTGGCAAGAAAGGTGATCACTGGACTTCTAAATGTCCTTACAAGGATCTTGCTGCTCCAGTCGAAACCTTTGTCGAGAAACCTGCAACATCTGAGTCCTCTGTGGCTGCTCCTGGAGCTGGAAAGGGAGCCTACGTCCCACCCAGCATGAGAGCTGGTGCAGAGAGAACCACTGGTTCGGATATGAGACGAAGGAATGATGAAAACTCTGTGAGGGTAACCAACCTATCTGAGGACACCCGAGAGCCTGACTTGCATGAACTTTTCCGACCATTCGGTGCTGTGACTCGTGTGTATGTCGCTATGGATCAAAAGACAGGCACAAGTAGAGGTTTTGGTTTTGTGAACTTTGTCAACAGAGAGGATGCTCAAAGGGCTATTAACAAGCTGAATGGATATGGTTATGACAATCTCATCCTTCGAGTGGAGTGGGCAACCCCGAGAACAAACTAGAGAGATTGTCATCTTCATGGCGTATAGTGTGTTCTCTATAACATTGTCAACAGTTGCATTTAACTGTCTGAAATGCAGATTTTGCCCCCCTTTTTTGCCTTTTAAATTTATGTTCCTGCATGACTTTGTGTTCTACTTGAGGGTACCAAAAAAAGGCATGATAAAGGGCAGACTTCTTTTCAAGAGTTGAAAACTTTTAGATATTATTTTATAGATTTAAGGTTTGTTTTTATGAATTCTACTTTTTATTCATCAAAACCAACTACAATATACACACATAATACTACATGAACACAAGGAAGAAACATAGTACTAAAGAAGTCTGAGCACAACAGCTATAACATAAAACTAGTTTTCAACAGACTTACCTGAAGCAATGCAGATGATGTATTCAATTTCCTCGGTGATTTCTTTCATGGAAGGTCTGTTCTGCCGACGTTCTTCCAAGCAACTCAGGGCAAGAAATCCCAATGCTTTCATCGTGTCAATCTCTAACGGACTCGCTTTCTCTCTCAATATTGGATCGATGATGTCGATTAATCTCTCTTCTTCCGCCATTCTCTTCACATATATTGCCAAGTTCACATCATCTGAATCTCTGTTGAAGTCTATGGCCTTTTGTGAAGTTAAAAGCTCTAACAAAACGACCCCAAAGCTGTAAACGTCGCTCTTGTCGGTTAATTGGTAGTTCCGGTAGTATTCGGGATCGAGATACCCGAGGGTGCCTTGTGCACATGTTGATACATGGCTCATATCAGTGTGAGCTAACCGGGATAATCCGAAATCTGAAACTTTACCGTTTAGTTTCACATCGAGTAAGATGTTACTGGACTTGACGTCTCGGTGATAGATTGGTGGAACTGCAGAGAAATGTAGGTATGCAAGGCCTTCGGCAGTGTCACGGGCGATTTGGAGACGACGGGTCCAAGTGAGTTGCGCTCTGTCACTTGTGTTTGGGCTCTGCAGATGATCCAACAGGTTCCCGTTTTCAATGAACTCGTAAACCATTATAGGCTGCTCGAGTTCAACACAACATCCGAGTAGCCCAACGAGGCTTCGGTGGTTGACTTGGCAAAGGATCCGTACTTCATTGAGGACTTGATCAGTGCCTTTGGTGTTGCCAAGCTTGGCACACTTGACGGCAACAGCGGTGCCATCGTCAAGAATTCCTTTGTACACCTCACCATAGCCACCAGCTCCTAGAATACGGTCCCTAGAGAAATTGTTGGTTGCTTTCTTTATCTCTTTGCCGGTGAAAACCTTGGCTGCTTTACCTCCATTGTTGGAGTTAAGGATTGCTTCACGCTCCTTCCTTAGGCATTCTTGAGCTTCGACGATTCGCATATGACGCTTGTAGAGAAGAATACCGATGATTGCCGCAATGAGCGCTGTGCCAAGTCCAGCCGTTAAACCTGCGGAGCAAAGACATAGGATCAAGGATGTTCTTAACCAACAAGCACATTCAGATACCATTACAATTCTGTCAATAAGCACATGACCAATATAGGTTCAGAGATAGGATACATATCTAGATTAGTGACATAATTTTAATAGTATCAGTATGTGCTCGTTGATTAAGATCTATATTTTTAACCAACAAGCACATTTAGACTTATATTTGAATATGTATCGTATTTGATTGGTTGATATAAAAAAATACGATACATTAAGATTAAAAAAAACTATTTAATCTTGTCAAAGTAAATAAAATAAATTATAAATTTAAGTTTTTAAAGGATCAAATTAAAAAATCAATTATAAAGATAAGTTTATTTTGAAAGAAAAAGTGTCAAGGATAAGGTATGACTTTGAATATTCAAAGGTCAAACCCTGAGATTTATGATATCAAAGAAAGGTTTCGTTTTCCGGGCAAAGCATGGATGTGATACGATCACACAGGATATGAACACTGTCCACTTTAAGCGTAGGTGAGTAAAATATGATTTAATTAAAAAAAATAATTTAATTCAACTCGAGATAAAAATATTCAATTTATTTTGATTCGAGGTAAAATTTTATAAACTCTATTCAACTCGAAAAATTTTAAATAAAATTTTAAGCTATAAAATAAAAATTCAAATAACTGAAAAAATTCAAAAATTTTAACGATTAAAAGACTTATTTATAAGCTAGAACCAATACCTTCAAATTTATATGATATATATCAAGATATTACCCCATATGAAAAATATAAATATATATTATATGATTAGTGAAAATCGTTTAAATTATAATCAAAACATACTTTAACAATAAAAATTTTATAAGAAATCGAAAATTCGACCCAACTTAAATTTCTTTAACTCAACTCGACTAAAAAATTTGAATTAAAAGTTTGAATGATAAAAATAAAATTTTGAGTTAGATTTTTCAACTCAATAACTCAAAATCTTTTAATTCGACTCAGCTTGATCAAACACATAGTCCTAGCCAAAAGTATGATTATCGAACTTTTTATATTCAAAGTAATGAAGTAACTAATCTTATCTATAATTAAACTCGATTCTGTTCGATTTAACTTTTATTAAAATTTAAATCTATAACTTAATTCGATTCTAATATCTATTTGCATGATAAAATTTAAATCTATAATTTGTACATAATATAATCATTAATTAGTATACTAAATGAAAACTTAGACCAAAATTGCCTCATTTTCAAACAAGTTGTCATATTTGACCAAAAATAGTTCCAAACTTTAGAAGAAAAGGAAAAATTTAAATCCAAGTATTTACCTGCTATCAAAGCAGTACGGTCTGAGCTACCGCAGCCATCAGGATTCTGACACTTAATATCTGAAAAAGAAAATCCCCACAAATGAACCAATGAAATCATGCCACATGTAAATACTGCAGAGAGAAAAAGTATAGAAAAAATAAAATAAAATCAAACTCACTCGCAGCACAAATCCCTTGAATTGGATCCCAAAACAACCCGGAATTACAGAAGCACCTCCGAATCCCATTCGAATTCGGGTCGGTTCCACAAGTGGAATTCCCATCACAATCCGCTTGGGTACCGCATATCGATTCCGGTGGCGAAACCCACTGCAATTCCATTCCCGGTTCAGGCCATCGGTTCACCGGCAAACTCGATTGCAAGTTAACAAAGCTCGTATAAGCCCTACAACCTGTTTCCCTCGCACGAATGTCATACGCTGTCGCTCCTCCGCCGACTCTGACCGTACAACAGATCGGCGCCGCCTCACAAACCGTCGCTCTAGAACTCTCGTTGACGTACACGTGGCACAACCCCATAGTGGAACAGTTCAACGGGGAACCGAGGACCGATTCCGTACAGTTCAAGAACATGACGGTGTTACTGCTGGTGATGTTGAAAGGTAAACTGCTGTTGAGCCGTACGCCTCCGAAGGGGAGATCGGTAGTGACGCACGTGTTCGGCACCAAACTCGCCGGCTGGATCACTAGCCGTTGATTAAAACGGTTGATGGACGTGATCGGATAGGAATTGTTGACAGTGTCGAACACCAGTGATCCCGCGTCGCAGCGGATTTTGTAGCTCTGGTCGCCGCAGTTGGGGCCGGTCGAGAGAGGATAAGGGACTGCTGTGGAACCGCAGTCCGGGCAGCGGTTGACGGCGAGCGTCACGCCGATAGTGCACGTTAGCAGAAGCAGCGCCGTTGAAAGGAGCTTAAACGTTACCGCCATATTTTCAAGTGTCGATTGAATTGAAGATGCCTCGGTTCGGGTCTCGAGGTTTTAAAATAGTTGGATTTCGGAGGTATATCTGTAAATACCGGCATCGTGAAGGTTAATTTTGGAATTTAAGGAAGCTTCTGAAAAGTTTAGAGCAAGTTGACTAAAATCTTTGACTTGTGTCACGTATTTTATTTTATTTTATTATTCTATTAAAAAATACTAATAGTTTATAGGTTCAGATTAATATTATATATAAAATTTAATCTTGAATTATCGATTAATAATCTTTTATTTTGATTATATCAAAATAATATATATATATATATAATTTCTTTTATTTTCTGGTATATTGACATTAGAAAATTGAATGAAGAAACCTACTGATTTAGAATTTTCATCTAAACATGGAAATGAATAGTAGCTGTCAAGCTTGCTGGAGGTCTCGAAAAACCTTCCTCTTACGGTATATATTTTCAAAATTTTCAGTAGTTTTAAAGTATTGGGTGGATGGAAATTAATAACTGAAAATTAAAGTTAAAAATTTAAATTTAAAAAAAATAAAGTGAAAACTTTAATTTTAGTCACTAATTTAAACACATTAAGTAATTACTAAAAATATTAAATTATTTTAAAGTTTTATTTTATAAATTCAAAATTTTAAATATAATGACTCAACTGTAAATTTATTATTAATAAAATAGTATGTGATATAATTTATCTAAAAATAAAAAATTTATCTCATTCATCTATTTTATTTTAAGAAAATAATATTAACCAGAATATATCATATCTCAACTTAACCTGACTAGTAGGTGTAATTTTTTTATTATTAAAAAAATTAAATTTTAGTTAAATTATTAAAAAAATAAAATCAAGCTAAGTTTAAAAAAAAATTCTCTGACCGATCTAATATATTTATAAATAAATCTTTATTAAAAAATTTAAATTGAGTCGAATTTTCTTTATTAAAATATCAATATCAAATTACTCCGATAATATCATATCAAGAATAAAATATATTAAAATTAAGATAAAACTTAAAACATTATCCCATTTCGACCTGTTACCATCTTTAATTTTACTCATCTAACGATCTAAAAAAATATAAAACTTAAAAATTTTTACACTGTATAACTGAACTATATCCTATATATAATAAATCTTGCTTGAATTAAACTTGTAATTAAATGACAACAATTTTGTTGTAACTCACAAAAGTCAACCCTCCATTTTCCAATTGATCAGAGCTCAGCCCCCCGTTGGTCTTCTTTTGTGGGTAACATGACGCCATGCATTACATTTGCACGATCCAAACATCTTTAATGCTATATCAACAACACTTGACAGAATAACCATTTTATCAAGCAGAGGAGAGACGAATATTGGAAAAGGAATTGAGAAGATTATCCCGAACTTCATCTTCAAGTTTACTGAGCTTTTTTCTCCACCAATTTCTACTTTACCTACATACCGATCCTGAAGAATAGTTAATTTGAGAAATTCCAATCATCGTTAGGGATGGATATAAGGATTGGAACATTGAACATGCCAGTCGAAGAAGTGGAATATGTTGGAATCATCGAAGGCTATATTATAATCACCATTCTCAAGCTTTTGAATGTACAATTATTTAAGGATCATGCATTTAATTAACAGAAGAAAAGGAACAACATCTGCTTCAAGTGGAACACATCCATCCATAACAGAAGATAGTGGCACCTTCAAGCACTAACCAAATAAAAACTTCAGTAATTTCAGGTGGCAATTAAAGAGATCCGGAGGGGACAGTAGAATTAGAGTAGAACCTTAGAAAAAGTACAACCGAGGGAGAACAGATAGGTAGGAATGGTTTTGATACATTATTGATTGATGCAATCGACAACTAAACTATGACACGATTAGGATCTCAAAGAGCAAAAAGGCAGTGATCATAGGTAGAAATTAGCACTACAATCTGCTTGGATGACCGATGAATGACCAACTCAAGTAAAAAAGTAATACAGTGCTAAGACTTAAAGAAACTTGAGAGAATGTATTCGTTTAACAGAACTACACCAGTTCGCCAAACTATTCAATGTGAAAATGTTACTATTGAATCATGATAGTGGCATCTTACCTGTCCATACAGCCCCCAACCAAAAGTAAGTAGCGCACCAGCATCTGTTGAAGCACCAAATTGTTTAATGTGTTAATGGTATCAATCTAATTTGAGATGAACAATTATTGAAAGATATACACTAAAAATGAGACATTCAACAAGCGGAACTTCTCTAGCATACCTTGCAGATCGGTGAATCTAATTAGCATACAAGAGATGGTGTAATTCCAAAGTTATCAATTTGCCTCCAACCATGTATTATAAGATGAGCCAACGTGTTCAATTACTAACCCTAAACCGTTATTAATTTAATGAAATTTTGTTCAATTTACTGATCGAAAGAAATCACATGAATTTCTAGACGGTATCAGAATTCAGAACAACTTCTCCAGCAAGTGAAAGTCTGAAACCATATACGACAGTATTTTCTAATTAGTTTGAATTTTCATGGAAATTTAACCAGTTTAACAATGGAATGATAAAAGGCATACCTGTGATTACCGCACTGTGTCGTCCCCCACAGGCAATCCCCTTTACGTAACGTCCAGGAACTCTGATACTCTGCATCTCGGAACTCAAGGTACCTCGAGAATGTGCAAAAGATCTATCTTTCCCAAGAGACAACAGCTTAATAGAAGTTACTGGATGAGGTGAGGATACCATGCGTATCCTGGAACCCAAACCAAGCTGTCCCTCACCTCCATAGCCCCAACCCCAGACCTGCCCAACATCCGAAACTTAGGGGAAATTAGGATACATCCGGTATCTTGCTTCATAAAAAGAAAGCATTTAAGGCTTGAAATCTCATATAACCAATCTATCCCCATTTCACTGATTAGTCTAAGGTCTGGACAAGTACCTGATAATGCTAGAGTGTGGCTCCCACCGGCAGCTACAGTTGCAATCCTTACTCCTGGATTCAAAGTTACTAGACATGGCAATGCTGAGAGAGTTTCATCACCAGACGATGAGCTTTCAGCAGCTTGTTTTGCTGATGATATTCTTCTTCTTTTTATACTTTCCTCTCCTTTATTATCACCTGCAGAAAATGTCCCACCACTTGATCTTGAGCCTTGAGAATGAGGGCTTGCTTCAAGGATTACCCTTCATAAAATGAGTATACCAACAAGAACATATATCAATCTGTCAACTTAACCCAAAAGATGTTTACCTTGCTCCGCCAAAACTGAGTTATGTCTTTCTAATGCATCCTTCTCTAAGCTTGTACCCATGGGTGAATCACCGAATACCTTCCCTGAGGGAATACACTCTTTCCACCCCCATGTATAAACTTTTGCATCCTCTGGTAATAAGAAAGTGAATTGACTCATCAGCTAAGTCACTTGCCAAGGCTCCAACTAGTTGCTAGCTCTACTAGTTAAAGTACTAAAAGGCAAGTCAAGTTTGATTAAATAGGTGAAACATCAAAAATACAAAATTATTCATTTCTGACACAAAATTGAAAATACTCGTATCAGACACACATCCAAGTCCAAGTATCATAGAGTAAACCAAGTGAGTGAGAGTAACAAAGTGGAGAAATCTAGGTATTACCTGTAACTGCAGCACAGTGAGCCCAGCCTGCTGCTGCTTTCACTATGTAAGCTTCAGTTGGAAGTGGAAATGGCTCAGGAATTTCCTGAAACGAGCAAATTACAGAAAAAGGAATGTAAATGTTAATACACTAAACAAATATAACACAAAGAAAAAGAAAATAGGGGGGGGGGATCATGGCGGAGTCTAAACCACACGTTTTCAAGGAGCGGATGAAACCAGCCGCACGCTCTCTTCTCTATCAGCAGGTGTTTTGGTAAGCCACTCGTGAGGTTGACTCAGTGATATTGCACCATATCTATTAAACCTTCTCTTGCCATGTACAATGGAGATACGTGTTGCAGTATTTCTAAACTATATAATGTATTTTGTTTTTCAGATTTGCTGCCGCATGGATCTTCAAGATATTGCGACCTGGTGGACGAGCATACATCCGCGATTCTCTTGAAGATATTGCACAAGCCATGGGTTGGCATCCAGCTCTACGTCATACATCCGAGGGTCCTCAGGCTAAATTCATCTTCTTCTAGTGTCAGTCTGTTATACTTCTGTAATAAAGCCTAGGTATGCTTTGTTGATGGGTTGAGAAGCTAGGGTTTCAAATATCTCCAGTTGGTTGAGAAAAAATAACATAAAAGAGGGGGTTGATTTCTTAAAAATTAAAAGTATTTTTTAAAGTGATATGGATATTGTTATTGACAATCGTAAAATGAACAATGATAGGATTAAAATTAAGAATGAACATTTTATCCGATCGTTTAAGTTTTAATCCACTCTAATTTGATTAACTTGAATTTTTAAAATAAAAATTTAGAGTTTGGATTAAATTAGATTTTTATCGAGTTAAAAGTCTATTCAAATTTAGATTTATAGTATAAAATATCTAATTTAAAATTAAATATATAATTTTTAAATATATTTATATAATACTTCTTTACTTTTTTATATAATTTGATTTTTAAAATAATTTTTATTTATAATTAAGTCTTTAAAATTATATTTTTTTATAATTAAATCTCATATTTTTTTAGGATAAAATTGATATCAAATTTAAAGTATTTACATTTAAATCGGATAGATCAAAATCTAAATTTAAAATATTTATGATTAAATAAGATAAATCAAAATCCAAACTCGTGCCGATCTCTTGTTTGTTTTCCTACCAGGACCAACCAACGGCAAGCCAAACAAAAATATATTGAATATGAATACAAAGGAATCTATTACTTTTGAGGGATTAAATGGTAAAAGTACAATTACATGACTTTAATCCCTAAAATATAAATAAACCAAAAAGAAAATTCTTACCTCCTAGCCTAAAATATTAATTTTCACGGGGGAATTGATGCGTAGAGAGTTAATAAGAGGTCAAGTTCAAAGAACGAAACATAACATTATAAAGACTATAATAAACAATTTAATAAAATTATTGAAAGATTAATTTAGTCAAACATAGTGGACTCTTAATCATTAAATAACATTAACACTAAGAACAGACTAATTAACTTTTAAAATTATAGAAAATTTTAAATAAGGAAAGTTTAATTAATAAAACTATTTATATATTTTAAAAAAATACATTTCTTACAATTCCCATAAAAAATGAGGAGAAGAAAAACAGAGGAATGAAGGGTTATCTTTAATTTAATTTAAGAGTTTTTTAATCAGTTAAAATATTAATCGTCTTAATTAGAATTTAAATGTGTTGATTTTTCTTCAAATCAACAACAATAACACTGACATTATCGGCGCTATTTCTGGCCAAGGCCAGTTTGGTTAACAAAATGGAAGAATCCCAACACGCCTTGTCGGAACTCTCGATTCCTCCGCCACCACCACGAACTGCCGCGTCACTAGCTGGTGACATGGGTGGCGATGGAGGCTTTTGAGCGTCTAAACACATACGCGCGACACCGCAAGCTGTCTCGTTCGTCACCACGTCCCATAATCCGTCGCTCCCCAATATTAAACATTCATCTTCGCTAGTTCTCTCCGTTATTGTCACCTCCGGCTCCGGTATAACGAACGGCTTTAAGTAATTATCACCGATTGCTCTAGACATGGCTAAAACACCAAGCACTCGAGGGCCGTCCCAGTAAATTACTCGGCCGCCGGCTTCTTCGATTCGGAGGAGTTCATCAGGTCGATCCGGCTGCGATCATAAAAAAACATATAGATTAGAGCGAGAGAAAATCGAGAATTAAAAATCAGACGCGGGATTTGATTTTGATTCGGTTAATAAAAAGTAATTTAATACCTTATGATCGTCGGAGAGGGGGAGAGCGACGCCGTTACGGCACAAAACAGCGCGGGAATCACCGCAGTTGGCGACGATGATCTTATCCGACGTGACGATAGAAACCACGGCGGTGGATCCGACGGCGTCGCACTGCGGAGTTTGGAGTTCGCATCGGCAATTTGAATTCTCTTTGGCGTCAACCGTCGATTCATGAACTTCCTTATCCATCCGCTCAAAGCTTCGCTCCATCGTCAGCTTCCAGTCCACCGACTTTCCGCCGCCGCAAGCATCGATTTCTTCTTTAACAATCTCATGAAACCGATCTCTACACTTCATCGCAACCTAAAAAAATACAAAAGTCCACAATAAGTAAAACGAAATTCAAAATTTACGTAATATTTTCAAGTCAAAAGTTGAATAGATAAGTTTTAGTACATGAGAGCAACCGTGACCGTCGAACACGCCGTAATAGTGAATATCGGACGAAATCTCCGCTTCACCGCTTAGTTTACACAACGACGGTTGAATCGAAACAGCATCTTCCATATCTCGTCGCCTCCCGCAAACGGAAGTCAAACCGAACTTCGGCGGTTCAGTTTCAGTCGCTAATTCTACTGCTCCATTAGAATTTAAACCTTCATCAACTTCACGATCTTCGTTAACCTGATTAGATTCCGAGTTCTCCATCGCGTTATCACAGTCCCGAGGAGAAGCCGGGAGAACGAGATCGAGATCCAGCTTCTGCCGTTTCCTACCGTTCTCTAACGGCGATGAAACGGCAGCGTTGGAGACTAACATAAGCGGCCGAATCTCCATTCTCCGGCGACGGGAAGATTTCGAGGTCTGTTCAACAACAGCTGTTGATTCACTATCCGCAACAACACCACAGCAAACTCCAGCCATTTCAATCACAATACAAAAATTCAAAACAAAATCAATAAAACGTAACTATTTTGCAATAAAGAAAACAATCTTCGTTTCAAAATCAATAGATTTTCCCCCTTTTCTAATTTCTTTTAAGAGATTTGAATCAGAAATGAAAGGACCCATTTAAATGGCAGACAATGGAGCTTTTGTAGTGAGAGAGAGAACCTGGGGGGGACAACCAAATTACGGGCAGCTGCCCGGCACCGATCGGGCAATATGGACCCGACACATACAGTTGGTCTGACGTCGACTTTAGTGATCATAGAATTTGATCTTTGACCGTCGTTTTGATCAGATCCGTTGGAATCGTACCACGTGGAGATGTCTTTTGAAATGGAAGTGGGGATACACGTGGACCAATCATTAGGAGACACGAGTAGTTGAAAAGACCTTCCTTTACTGACACGCATGTGGTCCATAAGAAGGAGAGGGGGGACGACCTTGCTTCACCGCTCTTTGTGTTTCTGTTTATCGCTTTTTTTATATATATTTTTCGAATAAATTTATTAAAAATATGCTTTTGTTGAGATATCACCACGTGGCGACATCGTTGAATACGAGATTCTTTTGCTCGGTTTAACTCTCCACACGCTACCTTTGGAGAGTGATAGTTAGTCGCGTTCTAGATTTTAAGGTATTTTTAGGTAAATATTGTTTTTAGTTAAAATATTTAAATATAAAACATATTTTCGGATCTACCGTAAAAAATATAGTTATCTAAAGATTTTATTTTCTGATTTTTAATAAAATTTAAAATTTTAATAAAGATATTATTTTGAGTTAAATTATAAAATTCGAATTGTGAATTAATAATTATTCGTGACGTTTTGTTGAGCTAATTTTATTCGGTTAATATGATTAATCATTTTTTAATATAGAAGCTAATTCGTGACTTTAAATTTTTAATTTGTCATGACGCCACCGGTAGATGTAGTCTTTACTGAAATTTAAATTTTATTAAAAAATTCAAAAAAATGTTCTATGCATGTGAATTCTTTAAATTATTATAATTTTTATGGTAAATCCCCATTATAAAATAATATATCTTACATCTCAAATATTTTAATCAAAAAATATTATTTGCCTAAAAAACAGATTTTAACTAGATATAAAATAAAATTAGCTAAAATAATATATATATTTGTGTTTATTTAATTTTAAAATTATTTATTTAAATTAATAAATAAATATATACAAAAAATCATCGAATGTTTTATTCATTTCTTACTCATGGTTCGTATCTTTCCCTTTTATTATTTCTCTAATTGCAGTTTAGTTATATAATTAGGGAATCTTTTGAGCTAAATTCCGGTGAGATTTGAAGTCAATAACTTATCTTTAGGCAGTAGACGGAGCGTGAGTATACGCTTTCGGATGCTGCGAGTGGAGGAAAAAGAAATCTAGAACAGAAAGACATGTAATAAAAATTTCTGCTACGTCACAGATGTATGAATTGTGGGACCGCATGTCACGATCGACGCCTAGCATAAAATCTGAACCCTTGAGTTCTTCCCTAGTATTCTACACGTGTCTTAATCTGACGTGTATCCGATGGTGTGCACGCCCCCACTCCCCCTCGCGCCTTAACACGTTTCTGGCATTGCCTTGTGAAGAATTTTATACTTCGCCGTCCTTCTTTGTAATTTGAACACGTAGCTTTATTTTCCCACTACTCCCCACACTTTTATGAATTTAACAATAAGTCTTATTCTCTTAATTAAATTATTTTTATATTTAATTTAAGGTTAATTATTAGAATAATCATTTATATTTTTTCAGTATAATTCTATGTTTTACTTTTTAAAATTTAACGATAAAACCATTTATATTTTTTAATTATAAATTTTTAATCATTCAGACGTTAATTTTTATTAAAAATCATTAACGGATGATATGATTATCCATGCAAAAGCTATTATTCTTCCGAGAACCCTAAACAGATGTTTCAATTAAATTTCTTCGATAGATGGTGATACTTATTGATAACTAATTGAGTATTTAATTTAATTCAAAATTATAATTAAATTGATATAACAAGTAATTAACAAGGATTAAATGTATAATTATATAATTTTTTTTTTAATAACTATGTCGTCCATTAATGACACTTAACATAGACTAACGTTCGAGTGATAAATATTTATAGTTAATAACATAAAAGATTTTATCGTACAAATTTAAAAATTAATGGCTAAATTTATATTATAGAAAAATATGAGTGAACATTACGGTAGTTAACCTCTAACTTTATAGAAGTGGTAATCGGGTTTCTAGATTGAGGTCTGGTTGGGCATTTTGGTTTTGATTTTGATTTGATATAGTTTAGATCGGATTTGATTCATGTTTAATTTAAGACTACGTTATTTCAGGTTAGGTCGAGTATCGTTTTGGTTTATTTTTTATCAAGTCAATATTGTATCAGTTGATTTTTTCTTTTTTTTTTATAAATTAATTTCAATTTTGAGTTAATATTAAATTAATTATTTTATTGAATCGACTCAATATTGAATAGATCAATTTTGGATTTGAGTCGTTACATAAAGATGATCTTTTAAAAAATTTGATATTAATTTATAAAGTATTACTGAAAATGATTGTTAATTAGGAATATAATACAAATTTAAGCAAATTAGATTTAGGTTTCTTTCGGACTGTGTCGCTTTGACTAAAATGGTATCTAATGTTGAGTTTTTATTTTATTTTGATACATCTTTTAATTAAAATTAATAAAATAATAAGATGGCTTAGATTAATAACAATTTTAGTTCACTAATTTATACAATATATTAATTTATTTTAAAATTTTATCAATTTAGATATTAATTTATTTTTAATTAAAATTATAATTTTTTTAATTTTTTTTAGACAAACACTATTTTGGATTTTGGGTTTAAAAAATGATCAGGACAATTAAAATTTTAAAATTTGTAATTCAATGGGATAATACGGGGTCTATTGGAGGATTTAAACTCTACAATCAAGATACCGATGAGAATACACAGAAATAATATAAAAGTATGAGATAATTTAATCAAAATTAAGATGATATCTTATCCCAAAAATTAAAATAATATTTTAAATTGATGAATTTTATACTAAATTAGTAGAATATATGTATTTTGGACTAAAAATATGATTATACCAAATCACAGGGACAAATCTAGATTAAACATTGAAAGGAGTAAAGGTTTATTAAGCTTTTAAATCTAAAAATTGAGAGGAAAACTTTATTTTACTACTCTTTAAACTAAGAAAGATCTCAACTGTCATTATACCAAAAATTTGGAAGAGCCCCTCCCCTAATAAATATAGCTCCATCCTTACCAGATCATGTCATCCTCTTCGATAGCTTTTAACATCTAGATACTAAAATAAAATAAATATATAACGTTAAATACTATTTTATCAAAAATAATATTAATTAAGGTATCAAAATATAACATAAATATATTTAAAGTACTGAATACGTAATTTCCCCAAACTATACTACAATGGTCAAATATATATTTACTAATAATTTATATATATTTTTCTGCTTTACGTGTAATTATTTATTGAATAAATTAAAATATTACAGTTTCCAAACGAATTCTATTATAAAAAAAATATTGCCAGAAAGGACCTAATCACGTGAAGAAAAAAATCACCGTACACGTGTAGGGCTAAGGTTGGATATATGAATATTTTAATATACTTTAAGAAAGACGTGGGAATAGATTTATAGAGTAGTCGGCCACCTTACAAGAACAAAATAGGGATCCACAAGCAAGATAATAGCTAATCAAAAAATGCCACGTAGAAGGTTAGTATTTAATCTATAGAATTTTATAATCCGCCGTCCTTTGTAATTAGAACACGTATTAGAATTTTTCATTTTTAAACCCTACATTGTTTTGAAATTTCACAATCACTCCTTCATATTTTATTGGCTTAAAGATAGAAGGAGTTTTTGATTTGTTTTTAAAAGTAATAATTAAACTTTTTTTTTACCCGAATAAGCAGAAGAACCAAAAATCTAATAATTAATCTTTTAATCAAGAAATAAAATTAATTAAATTATTTAACTAATTTTGATCTTTAAATTTTGATTTTTTTATTTATTGTTGCACGGTGATGTATCACGATATTCTTAATTGAAAAAAATTCTACAACGGGTGTCGAACATTACTGAACATCACTAATATTAAATATTTTTGAATATTATTAAATTAATTAATAAAAATTAAACTTCTTAAGGACTCAATACGTAATTAATAAAAGAGAAATAAACTCAACATATAATTAATAATTGTGTGTTGAGTCCTTAAGATTTTTAATATTTATTAATTAGTTTAACAATGTTCAATGGTATTCAGCGTTAGTGGTGTTCAACAGTGTTCGACTCCCGTTGTAGACTCATCCTCCCAAATGATACTTTTTTTATTTTTAAATTTATTTTTTCAAAAAGATTATAAATTCTGAAAAAATATAAAATATATTTAAAAAACTAATATATTTTTAATGATTAAAATTAATTAATATATTTGGTTAATTTAAATTTTTTTATTCAAAATCTTAATCGATACAAAATTTTGGTCTAATAACTTTATTAGATAAAAAAGTTATGCGCTTAATTAATTTTAAAAAATTCAAGCGTTTTTTACACTCTTAACCTTATTTACTATTTCTACAATTATTTCAAATAATATATAACATATATTTTTAATAATCTTATTTCTTTTAATTTTATTGTTTCTACAATTATTTCAATTAGTATTGTCAATTTTTATTTTATTTTACTTTACTATTTCTACGTATAATTTACATTTGACGTGGGGAAATATAATACATGACATATTCTAGTATTAATGCACCAACAATAAACTAGATTAAATTTTATCAATATATTTTAAAATTCATTTAAAAGTTAAATAAATATATTTTGTGATATATTATAGATTATAGAGATTTAAAGGTTTAAATTATAGGGTGAAGACTGAAGAATTTAAAATTTATGACTAATATTTTAAATTTAAAATTTAAGATATTAAAAAAAAAATTCGTTTTAGATTTAATAACTTGAATATAAAGAATTGTACAAAACTTTTAAGAAGATTTATAAAACCAAATACCAAATTATTAATCGTAAAAAAATACATAATGACGTGAAGAAAAAAAAAACACAACGTACGCGTGTAGGGCCAAGGTTGAATGTACGATTAAAGTAATATATTTGTATTGTCCTTGCTATGGATGGATCGGGTCGGGTTATTGGCCGCTTCGATTCGATCCAAAACTTAAGTCTTTCGATCCAATTTTAACTTGATCTTAATATATTTTTATCATTGATCTGATATTATAAAAATTATAAATCGATCTTGACTCGACCTTAATATTTAAAATAAAAAACCTAAATAAATTCGACCAGACCCCAACAAAAATTAATAAAAATATTAAATATTAAATATTATATATAAAAATATGTATAAATATATTAAAAAATTTTACCCTAAATTTAACTCAATTTTTATTTTTTAATCACCCAAACCCGACTTCACCGAAATCTGATTTTTAAATTAAAAAAAACTGCAGCAATCGGATTGGATCGGACGAAAACAGGTCAGATTACCGTTCTGGCCCTTTCATTTCCATGATTTTACCTTAATTAATTTATTAAATAAAATTCTGAGTAATATAATAAATTATACTTATTTAATAATTTTTATTCGGTAGACAAGGTAGGAACTAGTAAAACTGTGCCACGTATTTGGTTGGTCTGTCAGGCATGAATTTCCGAAGCATTCTATTATTTTGGGTAGCGTACCTAATCCCTTTTGAAAACTGAGTCTGACCTGACCAGTCTTCTTATCATTATTAGTATTTGTCCTTTAAAAGTATTTTTAAGTGAGTCAGACTCAATGGGTTGACTCCAGGTTACTTAAGTTTTAATGTTGGAGAAAAATATTTGACTTTAGACACGAGTTTGAATTTGAAATTCACGTACAATTAAGTTGAAAGTAAATTTATAGCACCAACCATCTAAACTCATCAGATAAAAGAATGGTTATTGTTCTTAAAAGTTACGAGTTCGAGTATCGGTGCTATCAGTATAATGGTTGAATGATCAATGTTAAAAGGTTGAGAGTATACTCTCGAACAAATACTACTAACTACTATAGCTGAATCAAAAAAAGTAGATTTATAAATTAATCATAAAAAACAATAATATTAAAATTTACGTGTTTCGAATTTAAAAATATTCTAAATCAGAAATAATTCAAATAAATAAATTTAAGATGATTATATTTAATTTTTTAATCGATAAAACTTAAATAATTTAAAATATAAATATTGAAGTATTATTATCAAAAAATAAATAGATAAATTCTATATTGTAAATATTTTTAAAAAATATAAATAATTAATTATATAAATGATAATATATACGTAATTTTATTCAAAACTCGACCCTTAATTTTTTTTATATTATATTATTTTACTTAAATTTTTTCTATCCTATAACTTACTCCTTATGTCCTATAAATATTGTCTCTTATTGATTTTTTTGGGGTCAAACCTTTTCAACTTTGACTCTTGATTATTTAAAATTTATTATTGATAAAAATATGAAAAAAAATATTTTAAAAACTTCTAATGGAGTAGATTTTAGATATATAATTTATAAAATTTAATTATTTAAAATATTTAATATAATTATAGCTAAAGTTTAAAAATTTTAACTTTCAAAAAGTCAATAAGAGACATTATTTTTGGGACGGAAGGAGTATATACTAATCATTTTTTTAATCAATTAACAGTGATTATATTAATATTCGTTCTAGAATATGCTCTTAATCATTAGTAATCAATCAATCACTCTGCTAGCATTATTAGTACTCGAACTCGTGACCTCTAAGAATAGATGAAAAAATTACATTATTCTCCCTTTCTTTTTGTATAGCCATTAAACTTAAGTTGCCTATTGGGCTTGGGCTACTAACCTGGAGATTGGGCTAAACTAGGTTTTTAGGCATGAGACCCATGGCCCAATTTTCTTGGGCTGAGAGAATATAAAATCGTGCTCAACCTTCATAATTCTATTTTTATTCGGTTCGAAAAGTTCGTGATACGATTTACTCGGTAAAATTAAAATTGCGAGAAAATTATGATTTGCGGTGGATGAAAAAGAAGCAGGTCGAAATCCCATAGTCATAACCCGTCAAAATTAAAACTTTTTCGAATAGATTTCTTGCAACGCAAGTTTAGTTTGTAATCAAATTATTAACCCTACTAATAGTTTTTTAGTAAGCGAAACTAAACAATTTGTGTTTTCAAGAGATAGATGTCCTACGTATCTAGGTTCGAGTCAAGGGATGCCAAAAATGTGAGATTTAGCCCCAAAATACAGGAGGACCCAGGGACGGGGCCAAGATTTGGGGTTGAGGGGGACAAAATATAAATATTTAGAAGAAGGAGGGCAAATTCATAAAAAAAAACAATTTTTAAAAGAATTTAAATAAGGGGACAAAAGTAAAAAAAAATTTCTTCGGTGGCGATTGCCCCACCCAACTATAATGTGGCTCCGTCCCTGGGAGGATCAGAGCCTCACTGTCATCCCCTTTATCCCGAACCTTGCTCGAATATACTGAAAATCGAAAATTTTGCTTAAGAGGGAGCCCTTGATCAGTTGAAGATTTTTCATTAGCACATGTGATATGATATACAGCTTATAAACTTGTAGTTCATCTGAATGAACCTGATATTACAGAAGAATAGCTACAAACCTTGAATATGAACCGCCGTAGTTCCAATTCTCGATTTTTCATCTAGTTGCAAAGCAATGTGTCCCGTGTTGCATTTCCGGTGGTCGAATTCACCCTAACGCCACAATGTCGTTTCAATAGTAGTAGGAATATCAAACATGTTTCAAAGGGGGTATTGTAGCTATCTTACCCGTCTGCAACTTTGCAAAGATATTCGCGTTGATCTTCCCGCAATGGTACGTCTGTGAAATCTGATCATACGAAGACAATCGATAAATCGACCGACTATGTTATACAAATGAAGTCGAAGAACTATGAATACGAACATGAGCATATGGATAAACATTTAAGTCGAACACAATGATATATGACTGAGTGAGTGTTGCTGTAAGATGGAGTTTACACATACCGGCACCGGTTATATTTGATCCTTTGAAAGATGTGTTTCCTGTCGCAAGTGCGCCTTCCAAGTTTGCATTGCTTAAATTTGCCTGCAGGTAAGAATGATCGGAGATTCGTAAGAAGATATCCCCTCGATAGAACAATAACTTATCTGTCTGAAAGCAGCCATGGATCAAACCTGAATTTTAAAGATCTTTACCTTTGTTACATTTGCCAGAGAAAAATCTGCACCCCTAAGATCAGCTTCGGAAAGGTCGGCTCCTGCATCATTGCAGAACTTAGGGAAACGATATCAGTTAAACTCGAACAGTTTAGGGAGAGGCATGCAGTATCCGTTACAATAGTAAATAGAACATGTTTTAGATCAAGTAAATCGACATATGATGATATAGCTAGTAGTCCAGCAAGTTGAAATGTGAACATATCCTCGACATCGATATCTGCTAATTACTGTATTTTTTCTCCTCTGCTAACCTTTATTTCATGTTGCAGAACAGACAACCTTGTTGTAATAAGCGACAACATGAAAAAGGTTGATGTCCACACAACATAGAGGTCGACATAACCACACTACATTTACTTTACTAAGCATTATGAATGAACAGCACTTGTTATTTTCCGTGAAAATCGATACACCCCAAGGCATTTTACGGCCTCAACCTACAAACATTACACATATTTCATGAAATTCGATACAACCCGAGGTCTTTAATCAGTGATGATGCCTATTAACCATACTGTATTCACTTTACTAGGCCTTTTAGCATCTCAACCTAGAAACATTACAGATACCCTGACCATACGGTGGTCGCATGACATGTAAAATTCTATCATCTAAACAAGGGGAAAATGAGGGATTCTTTAAGTTCTCAATGAAAAATGTTTGAATTAAGTTGAATTACATACGCCTAAGAGGAAAACACAGAATAATTGGGAAAAACCTGTCAAATCGGCATCGAAGAAGCTAGCACCGAGCAATTTCGCGCCTTTGAAATTGGCTTGCCGTAGTATGGACTGAAATGGAGGAAAAAGGAAAAATCAATAAGCTTCAAGCATTGAAATTAACAAATTGCAAACACCACATAAACATCAATAATCTGAACAAAACAAGAACAATACTGTCTTGAAATCTTGCTTGATCAATGTCTTGCCACTAAAATCTTTGCCGGTTAAGTCTTGTCCCCTGGTTACTTCAGATCCATAAGGTCCTCCCCCCTTTTAACCAATGCACACATTATCAAAACAAGATACAATCATACAAATCCATAACCAATTCGAATGTATTCGACACTTACACTCGAATCTAAATAACATAGATTAGACAATTGAATTCAGTCTAAATAACAAAGATCCATTAAAAATTTTACCTTGTAAGCAAGTGCAGGGTCTACCAAGACAATAGAAGCAGAAACAAGAGCAATCAAGCTAGCCTTAGCCAATGTTTCTCCATAACAAGAAGAACCCTTTCCAAGTTTCTCCTCAAAAGCCTGTCCAAACACAAACAACCTTAAATTAACCAAAACAAAGAAGGAAATTTTGACAAAAGTGAAAAAGGGGTTAAAAATTGAACCTTTGGTGCATGATAGTTTACAGGAGAGTGAGTTTTAATGCAGCAGAGAGGTGGTTTTTCTGGGTTTTTTACAGAGATTTTTTTGGAATACAAAGAAAGATTGTTGAAATGGTAGAGCAGAGCCATGTCTGAGGATTTTCAGGTGGTGTTGTCGTATTTCAGACACTGCAAAGATATGGATAATGCTGAGGCCGATATGGATAACGATTTCTGTTAAGATTTTAGGCGCGGCCATTCCAAGTTTCTGTTGGATTGATTGTGGGCTAACCCGGTCAGATACTGTGGTCCAAAACTGTTTTGTAGGTGAGCCGTCCTGATACATTGGCCCATATAAGTTTCTAAGAGAGAATGAAATTACTTGGGCATTCAATGTTATTAAAATGGCTTTATCATCAAGACAGGATGTTCGATTGTGTTTGAACATGTTTTATCCCCAACCACAATGTCTGTATGGAAGCATGTAGACACCATGAGTTGTTGGAAACTTTTGTTTTATTCACTCTTTTTGAAAATGCTGATGCCTTCTTGGGTAAACCCACCCAAAGGGAAAGAATCAAAGACAAAGAAAGCAAGGGGGAAACGTGCACAGAAACTGGGCAGACAGAAATCAAATGGGAACAGGAAAAGGGGACGGGTGGCGGTGCAGGGAGAGGACCCGTCTATGGCTACATTCGATAATCGGTTACGAATCGTGTATATTCTAATCATGCTTTTATCGATATCTTTATTTTAAATTAAAAGATTTAAAGTTAAAGTTCATGATCAAGGTTTAGAAAATTAAGGGTAAAATATATTTTTTAAAATATAAAATCTAAAATTTATAATATAAAAAATTAAAATTAAAATTTAATTTTTTAATATTTTTTAAAAGTCATGAAAAGAGACATAGGAGGCCAGAAATTTCTACTCTTAATAACTAGCCATGTAACTTAACATTCAACTAGACCCGTAAAAAATAAATTATTTAGTTTTATATAAAAGTATTTCTTTTAGTTTGAAATAATTTATAATTTTTAAAATTTGATTCGACATAAAATATTTTATATAAAATTTAAATTATAAAATAAAAAAAAATTGAATAACTCAAAATTTATAATAATTAGTGAATAATATTAAAGTTTTAGTTGAATCTCTTAATTCTACATGATATATATATCGTATAAAAATATGAATATATATATGTATTGTATAATTATAAAAATATAAAGATATATATATTAGATATAATTATACAAAATAGTTTAAATTAAATAACTCAATTTAGCTTGATTTGATTAAAAATTTTATAAACTAAAATAAAATTTTAAAATAAAATTTAGGATATAAAAATAAAATATTTTAACTTAATTAGTTTAATACTACTTCTGTCTCATCTAAATGTTCAATATTAACTTTTAAAAATTTAATTCTATTCAGATTAAATAATTTAAATAATTAATTTTTATAAGATATAAAATTATAAAATATTTTTAAAATATATTTTTATCAATAATAATCTTTTGAATAATTGTGAGTCAAAATTAATAAATTTTTTGTAAATATTTTAAATTTATTAGAGTCGATCCAATCCCATATTCAAATCCTTACTATTCAGTCTTCAGTCTGTCTTTTGTCTTCTTTTTGGCATTTGATTCTTTGTCGGGACTTGAAGACACTGACGTCTTCCCAATCCCACAACCCCACCTCTTAATCTATCATCATTAGTATTATTTTAAAAAATAAGTTTATCACGTGTGTTGTACATTGTTCAACATTAATAACGATAAATATTGTTGAACACTATTAAATTAATTAATAAAAATAAAATAAAAATTAAATATATAATTTAAAATTATTTAAAATATATATTTTTAAAATATATATTATATTATAATTTTTTAAATAATTTTTAATTTAAAAAATAAAATATTAAATCTAAACCTAAAACCCTAAAGTCAAAGGCCTAAAAATATTAAATTTTAAACTCAAAATTTAAAACACTAAATCATAAATTTTAGACCTAAAACAATAAAACCCTAAATCATAAAATCTAAAAATATAACCCAAAACCCTAAAATAGAAAATATAAAACTCTAAAAGTATAAACCCAAAACTTAAAACTCAAAATTTGTGTAAGATTTTAGGTTTTAGGTTTAGGGTTTGGTTACTTTAGGGTTTAAGATTTTATGGTTTGGATTTAGTGTATATGGTTTAGTATTTTTAGAATTTTTGGTTTTAAGTTTTGGATTTAGGATTTTAAGATTATATTTTAGAGTTTGTAATTTAGTGTTTAGTGATTTATATTTTTTATTTTGATTTTAGGGTTTAGAGTTTAGGGCTTTTATTTTTTAAATCAGTTTTTAGGATTTAATATTTTTTATTTAATTAATAAAATAAAATATAGATAGATAGTAATTTAATAAAAATAATTTAAATGATTTTTAATTATATTTTGAGTTCTTAAATTTTTAATCTTTATAAATTCGTTTAATAGTGTTCAACCGTATTCATCATTAACGGTGTTCAACGATGTTCTACGCCCGATATAAAATTTTCCTTTAAAAATATATCAATTAACGTTCAATTTACTATCTAAAAATATTTTTGTTTCAATTTAAGAATTATTTGATATAAATTTGTTCGATAATTAAAAGATAGTTGATAAAATATTATATTAATTTATAATAGATTATATAAATTAACTTGATTAACTGATTGTATAAAAATTTTGATAAAATTAAACGATAACAGTTTATTTATTTAATAAATAAAAAATAATATACAAACATGATTATATTTTATAGTTGATAAATAATTTATTAGTTATTAAATTTTATATCTGTTAATATTAATTAAATTAAAAAATTGTTTTTTTAATATAATATTATTAAACATATTTGAAAGGTTTATATATTAATTTTTTATTTATATAATTATATTTTTAATACAATTTAATTAATAAATGAATTTAAATAATAGTTAAAGTATATGTATTTATCTCACATGTTTGATGCAAAAATAATTATGTAAATTATAAATAAAACATGTGTTGTACTTTAAAAGCATACATGAATCATTTAAATAAACAATAAATATGTAATCATAAAAATAATGAGCAACTAAGCGTTAAATTTAAGTTATTTAGAGTTTTTTTTATTTATTAAATAAAGATTATATTTATTTTATATTAGGATTCGAAGTTCGAACTCATATAAGGTAATATGAATATCTTTAATCACTAGATCAATCAATAAATTTTGATTTTTTATTATTTTTAAAGGATAAAATAATTAAATTTAAGAATAATTAATTAAATTTATTAATTTTAAAACTTATTAAATATTTTTTAATAAACTAATTACTTTTTTAAAAAAATAAAGATTTCAAACGCCTTTAAACCAATTATTTTTTTTTCTTACATCATTTTTCAAAATTTAGATGAATAATGTAATTGTATAACTGAAATTGATTGTCTACATCCACATGCACCCAATTTTCATTAACCTTGATCATCATCATGATGTCATGGCCAAATCATTGGAATGATCATGTGCAAGCATTCTAAATTGCTAGCACATGGTACATGTACCCTACTCGCTAGTTGCTTGCTATATAGGTTTCCCTTAGAGTGCACACTTGAATTCCATAGGGTCTTGATTTGATATTTTTTTTTTTGTGTGTTTAACGACTTCGGCAGCTCGTGAGATGTTCGAATTTGATTCAATTAAAATTTGATATATGCTTAGATTGATTCAACTCGAACTCGACTTGAGTTTTTAACAAGTTAAATCGAACAAAGTCTAACTCGACCTGATAAGTTCGTGAGCAACGAGTTGAGTAACAAAAATTTTAACGAGCACAGTTTTAACGAGCTTAACAAGCAACGAGCTAAGCAACAATTTTTTTAACGAGCACGAGTCAAACACTGTCCAACTCACGATCAAATTACTCGATAAACACCCCATATATTCTAATATCATTTTTGTTAATCATAAATATCTGATTTATTAATCATTAATTCATATTAAAATTTATAGAAGTTTAATATAAGAGTAATCCTCTCGACAAATTTTTTTATTCACAATTCTTAAATTTAAATCTTTGACTTTACTTAAACAATTTATCACCTTATCTTACTAAATTAATTAGTTATCGATTATTCTAATCTAATATTAATCGAATTAAATTCTCAAGTTCATTTATCATAAAATTTCCACTTTATTTTTAAAAAAATATTGATTTCAGTTCAACATTTACTATAAATACTGGGTTGTTAATATAAAAAATATATACTAATATAAAAAATATAAAAAATACATGTTACATGAAAAATATGTGGATAATTTATAGAGGGGTAAATAAGTTGAGTCGAGCTTGAGTGGTACTGAATTCGACTCGACTTGTTAAGATTTTGAGTCGAATTTGAACTTGAGCTTGAATTATTTTTATCAAGTCTGAAAAATGTGAGTTCAATTCAGTTCTTTAAAAATTTTAATCGAATTTGAGCTTTAATTTAGTTCAATTGAGTCAAGTGTTGATTGATATTTGATCGTGTCGGACTTAAGTAGCTCATCACCTGTCACACCTCATTTAAACTATTATCAAGAAAAAAATTTGATACACAAATTAAATAAACCTAAGCTTGTTAATTTTATGATTTTGGGTTTATGTGTTTAAGTCGTTGGGTTTAGAATTTAAGATTTAGATTATATCGTTAAGATTTATATTTAAGGTTTATATTTTAGGATTTTAGTTTAAAAATTTAGATTTTAAATTATAAAAATAAAAATTTTGGTATATTATATTTTGAGTAGCTCACAAACTTTTTGAGTCGAGTATCAAGTAACTCAGCTTGACTTATTAAGAACTTGAATCGAATTTAAGATCGAATTGAGTCCAATCGAGTCAAATTTTATTTAAACTTTTATCAAGTTAAACTCGAATAGCTAGGTGATTTATCTTGTTTCATGTACAACCTTAATATCTTATATGATTTATAAAAATTGCTTAAATTAAAATTAAACAATAGTATAATACAATAAATAGTTATAAATTTATAAAAAAATCTCATAAATTAATTTTTATATAAAACTTAAATTATAAAATAATATATTAATTTAAATAATTTAAAATATTCTTTAACTCTTGATCTCTTGTGCCATTAAAAATGAACGGATGCCATTTATTGAAGATGTGTTTCCCAAGATTTTCTCTGCAGAACTACTATTACTAGTACTGCAACTACAGATTTTACTGTCTCGATGCAAACAAATCCTGGGGTTTCAGACAGAGTAATCGTTGTATCGTACAAAACCCAGTAAACTGAAGAAACAACAAAAGAGGACCCCTGTCCTGAAATCAAACCACTCTTCTTTCTTCCCACCCGTACGCAGCTGAAAGATTCCCTACTTGCCTGATTTGGTGTCTTTTACAGTTGTTGGATCTGATCTTCGAGCTATGGTTAATGGTTAGGGTTTGCTTTCTTTTTCCATGCAAAGACAAGAGGAACCCATGTCTTGAATGTCGGATTCATGAGCGTGTTGATCTGGTTTCGAGACAATAGATAAGGTAACCGACGAAATCCCATATCTGTTTTGTCTTTTGTTTTCCATTTCAGTGAGAAAAAACCATGGCTAATCGGTGGTGGGCTGGGAGTGTGGCAATGGGAGGAGTCGGGTCGGTATCTCCGACAGGACCGATACCAACACCGACACCATCGCTTCACCTTAGGAACCCATATGAAGATCATCAGATGGAAGCTTTTAGAGCTAATCTTAGCCCTTCGGATGAAGATCATCAAGATGAGAATGGAGATAACCGAGATAATATCGAACCCGAAACCGTTGAGCCTGGTTCGGGTTTGGGTTCGTCGTCTCGCCGCCCTCGGGGTAGGCCGCCTGGTTCGAAGAACAAACCGAAGCCTCCGGTGGTTATAACTAAAGAAAGCCCTAACTCTTTCCGTAGCCATGTGCTGGAGATCGCTAGCAGCAGCGACATTGCCGAGTGTATCGGCAATTTCGCTCAACGACGCCACTGCGGTGTTTCGGTTTTGAGTGGAAGCGGTGTTGTTACCAATGTCACCCTCCGGCAACCGGCTGCCCCTAGTGGGGTGATTACTTTACATGGGAGATTCGAGATTTTATCTTTATCCGGTGTGTTTTTGCCCACACCGTCTCCCCCTGGAGCGACGGGGCTGACGGTGTATTTAGCCGGAGGACAAGGTCAGGTTTTAGGAGGGAGTGTTGTCGGGCCACTAGAAGCATCCGGACCGGTTATGGTCATTGCAGCCACGTTTACTAATGCGGTTTACGAAAGGTTGCCTATAGAGGATGAAAATAGTGGCGGAGGAGGAGAAGAAGGCGATGGCGGTGGTGGCAATAACAATAACACCAACAATAGTAGTAACGATGGCGGTGATGGAAATTCAGGGTCTCAATCTCAAGATATGAGCCACGATCATAACCAAGGTGGTTCAATGCCTATGTATAACCTGCCTCCTAATTTGCTGCCTAATGGACAAATGTCCCATGATCTGTTTTGGGGCACTCCGCCTCGTCCACCGCCGTTTTCTTAACCGGAAACAGCTATGGAATGGCGGAGGTTAAGGTTTGAATATGCCTACTGTTTTTTGTGCAAAACAAGTTGAGGGTTTGTTTTTGTTCATGTAAGATAAGTAACAAAGGTAGGGCTTTCTTTCCACTATATATGCTCATAGTTTGTAACTTTGTACAACTCTCTTAATCAAACTTTGTTCCGGGTGTAGCAATGTATCTTTGAAGCTCCCACCTATAGGGACTAATACAAGATTTTATGTTAGGAGTACGGAGTTTTACATGTTTAGGGAAATTTGAAATTTTCAGGGACATGACTGCCTCTAACGTCCCTCGGTCCATCCTTTGGATGAATTAGGCAAAGTGAATCTTTTTAACACACTTTGATCAATTTTATCTTGGAGGAAATGCATTGGGTCATTGTAGGTGAAGAGTTTGAGTTGAAGGCATTGCAAGGACATATCATCCATGTCCATGGTATGCTTGTTGAAACTCATCTTATTTCTTCAATATTTCATGATATTTGTTTGGATTCCCGTAAATTGGACAATGTTGATGATGCATGAAAAGCTTGAAATGGGAGAGATTTTCAATGGGTTAGAGATGAATATGTAGTCAGATTTGGCAGAGCTTTTGACCACAAATGAGAGGAGAATCCATGTGGTGCGGGGCAGAAGGTGAACAATTTGGGGCTGATTCATTTGAATCTCTACCAAATTAGTGCACTTCACACTTTTCAGTACTTTGAAATTTTATCATCATAAGGATTCATTCATGTATTGTTTTCTGCAAATCGAATATGTCATATATATATATACAAACACGGAATATGATTAAGTTATATAATATAAAATTCTCTAAATTTTACAGGATCTTTGAATTGTTGGATAATTGAAATAAATAACTCAGATTAACAGTCAATTATGTGAAGATTGTCATTTAAAAAAAGGAAAGAGTTAATCTGAATTATTCGTTTTAGTAATCCAACGATCTAAAAATATATAAAACTTAGAGAGTTTTGATCTAAAAACGTGTAAAACTTCAAGAGTTTTACGTTGCGTAATTAATCACCTCTCTCTATACTTTGATATACAAGTATTAGTTTAATAAACAATTCTGATGATAAAGGCAGTATTAGTTTAAACTAGATTTTGGCTGTCTGAATTTCTATATAAAACAATTTCTCCACTGAACGGTGAGTAAAATTTGACTATTTTTTTAAGAGTAATCTTTATATATATATTTTTATTAATCTTATCTATCTATTTTATTCATCCAATGATCATAAATAATACTATGTAACTTGATTTCATCTTTAAAAATGTCACATATAAAAATATAAATATATATAAGATCAAATTTTATATATTTTTTGAATCGTTACATTAGTGAAATAGAGGGTTTAGATTAATAGTCAGTTATGTGAAGATTATCAATTTAAAAAAAAATAAAGAGTTTATCCGAACCATTCAATTAAGTTATTCGAGGATCTAAAAAACAGATAAATCTTAAAGAATTTTATTCTATGTGACTTGATCGTATCTCATGTATATATTGTGAATAGAGCTTTTAAATTAAAATAAAAAATGTACTAAAACGTGATAAATAATAATTAAATTTATATATGAATTTAAAAACTCAAACTTCATGAATTTCATAACCTAAACCAAAATAAAAAAATTAAATAAAATTTAAGTTATAAAATATGATATATTGATTCGAATAATTTAAAATTTTTAAAATTGATTCGATTGAATGTTGACCCTTGAAAGGGTGGAGGAGTAATTTTTATTTTTAATAGGGCTTGAACCCATAACCTAATAAAAATATAGTATCAATCGAGAACTTTAACTACCGATATTGTTTACTTTGAATTTATATTTTTTAATAATTTTTGTTTACAGAAAAGGAAAAAGAGATTTTACTCTTATAGTAGGTTTTAGTCCTCTACTTAGACAAAAATACTAACTAAAACTTCAATTACTTACTTTAAACATATATCTTAAAAGATAATAATTTAAATTCATATTTTATAATTAAATTAAAAAAAATTAAGTTCATCAACAATTTTTTTTGAAATTTACATATATTAGAAATAAATATATAAAAATAATTTTTTTATTTAAAAAATCGGGTTTAGAGTGGGTCATATTATTATAGAAATAAAATCGTGTCGGGTCAGTTTTAAGATAAAATTTTTTCAATCTGACCCAACCCGAAATATTTATATATAATCTTTAATATTTTTATTATTTTTTCTAGATCGGATCGTTTTAGTCTAGTTTTGTGTATTAATATATCTTGTTTTGGATAATTGACGTAGTAAGTTTTATTGTCGAAACTAACGATCAATCATGGTGTTCGAACCTATGACCTCTAAGAACAACAACCGTTTCTTTAACCGTGACATTGCAAGTTTTACATTGTGTAAGTAGATCATAATTCTTATGTATATTCGACTTAGGATTGAGTCGGTGTTACGAATCAAATAATGACAATTCAATTAATTAATTATTAAAATAAATATAATTGTATTTATCTATCTATATCGAACATTTATGTCTTAAGAAAAAAAGATTTTGGTTAATGGACCCTTAACTTCCTCTTACATACTAGACTAGAAATTCTCTAGACTCCATCCAATATACAAGCCCAAAAGGAACCCTGATCTTACTTGACTTAGTTCATGTAGGAGCATTCAAGTTAAACCCAGAAACAGTGCAAGTTTCTTGTTTTTTTTCTTTCTACCTTGGATTCCTTGTAAATTCATGCACCTTCAGTTTGGTCTAATTCATAAAACAATTCAATCCTTAACAAGCTGTTGTTATGTTTGTCCTCATTTGGTAATCAGTTATAGAAATGCATTCGACATACGTATTCGAATCTGAGTAGTATTCGATCCAGGGTAGTATTTTGCTCTGTTCCTAACTGATTAAGTTCATGTTAGAAAGTTTATCTGCATGGTCTGAATGTTATGAACATCATACATTAGAAGACAAAGATGTTTATTTTGGAAATTCAAATAAGAACATACATAAAACATTCATCATAAGAATAATGGTGATCATACACATAAACTACACCATGCATGGTACAAAACTTTTCCCATGTGAAAACAAGGTTCTTATGTTAAAGAACCAAACCCATGTTTATTAGCTTGAAATTTTACTCCCAGATTGGGACTTCCCAGTTTGAAGGAATCCCAGTGTTCACCATGCATGGATTGTCTATGAGGCCTCCGGATTCGAGTCCTTCGAAGCTTATTCCGTAAGGGTTTTCATAGAGATTAGACAGAAATATTTGGTCCTCCACCCATTTGAAAGAATGTGGAGCTGAGTTTTCTTCACACAATTCACCATTGAGAATTTGATTTCCAGTTATAAGTCCTTGGGGGTCAGCCAGTGTAGCTTGTTCATATTGATAATGGACTGTGTTCATAGTTTCATCCATGGAAGCAAGTTGTAACTTGTCATCCAAGTAAGTTCCTGCTTGAAGATTTCCATTACTGGGAACCTCAACAGCATGATTTGCCATTTGGTTGATGAGAACTTCAATCTCCTCTTGTAGGCAGGCAACCTGCAAAAAGGTGAAGTGTTCAGCATGATTTCGTATATCCGTATCATCCACATTGCTCGGACTTTTCATTTTTGTTTTACGAGTGATATAGTATTAAAGAGAAGTTGCAGTGCTGGCAACAAGGAAACCTGCTGTTGAAGTGCAAAGATATGAGCCACACAACCGTAGATGGGGTCCCTGATTCGAGCCAGTGCTTCGTAGGATATGGTGACAGCTGCGTCGCTTCGGTTATGTATCGGTAAGTGTAATAACAGCTTCGAGACATTGCTAGCCCCGAACACCTTGTGCACGGCAGCGAAGTGGTTCGCAGCTTCATTGTAGCAAAAGTAAGGTGCGAAAACACATTCATTAGTGCACTTTCTCCTCAGGAATTTGCATGCTCCGCATGAAGATCCTAGCCCTGTCATTTCACCAACCTTGTACACTTAGATTGTGTCAATGATATGCATATAGAGATTGCCTGTTTTGTTTAGGAATAAGAAGGAAGTTACAAAGATTTGCTCTTTATAACCATCATTTTGAAATGGCTAGGGACTTGGTTTCTTGGTTAAATCCAAGGGATATTATTATAAACTTCATCTAAAATGCTTGTGCCTTTTTGGGTCTCCATAATGGCCTACATTGTCATTTCTTACATTTGGAAAGTTTGCTTATTTTATGTCTTGAAAAGGGCTTTTGTTCATAAAGATTCTTCACAAATAAGGCTACCTCTAATGGAAGAATCAATCATCATTATGATTAGTTGGGCTCTAAAGAAAGATAAGAGATAATTTGAATGATAATCAAAAGTATTCTTATTGAAGAATGTCATGTAAACAAATACATACTGTTATATGCTTCTTTCTTTCATTCAATCTTGCATATCATTTCAAGTCTTTCAACATATGCATGACTTATCTCAAGCATGTAATCCTTGTATGACATTAAAAGCACCAAAAGTTTCGACCAACAATCATTTGGTTTAGCGGTACGAGGCATTAGGTTTTTTATACAAAGTCTGGGTTTAGAATCACGATATTGCGAATGAAGAAAATTAAGTTGGGAGCATTGTCTCCTTATTAGGCCTATGTAAAAACTTGATCCAGATAAGTCAGTGAATGAGCTGAAGATTAGTGGATTAACATTTAGAAGACAAGTCTGCCTTTCCAAATTCCTTTTACATGTTTTCTTCTTTGCTTCACCATGGTGTTTTGCAAGTGAGATTAACAATCTTTCCAGTTCATTTAATCTCTTCTAAACCAAATGCAAACTCAAAAATCAAATCATATGGTGAAAATAGTTTGATGGTTAGTTCATCCCTAAACTTTGTTAGGTCTAATCCACTCTTTTGGTTTCTTCAAAGGTATTATTTAGACTCAGATTGTAAATGTTGTATACTGAGTATGTTTTAATATTAGTAATATATGTCGACAGGAACGGAGCTAAAGAGGGGAGGACAATCGTCCTTTCACCCTTGAAGAATTTTTTTCACTTTTATCTCCAATGCTTTTATTTTTTTTTTATGAATTTGTCTCCCTACTTTTAAACATTTATGTTTTGCTCCCCTCAACTCAAAATCTTGACTCCGTCCCTGTATGTCGAACATAAATACTTTAAGAAAGATAAAGAGTCTGAAATGTAGTGAGTTCATCCCTAAGCTTCGTAAGGGGGTTTAATATACTCTTTTGACGATCTTCAAAGGTATAATTCAAACCCATATTGTGAATGCTATATATAAATATATTTAAATATATATCAAACATAAATACTTTAAGAAAGATAAAAAGTCCAGAAGAACACACATAACCTGCTCATACTATTCACTTGTGAATCTCTATCCTTTTCATGAGAGATAGGAACTAGCCTCAATTAGTCATGGTTTCATGAAGAAATACTAATGACTTTATGGGAATTTTTTTACCCTTTTCTTACCCTCTTTAAGTCCCAAATCAAAGTCTCATAGGTAATGAGAACAAAATTCCCTTGCTTTTCATATGCATAAATTCCTAGCTTAGGGATTGGTTTGTAGGCTACAAGTTTTTGTCCTGATTTGTCTAATTCCCAATAATTATGCAGTTTTTAATTCATTTTTATCAAAGTTGGGTTTGGGTTCTTTACCCCATTAGTAAGATTATTTTATTATTGTTTACATTTAATCAGGTTGTGCTGTTGGCCACTTAATTAATGGTGGGTAAATCAAACATTTCTCAGAGGAGTTCAAAGCTCAGCTAGATGGTGATATGCTTTCCTATCAGTCACAGGGCTTATTGGTAGGTGATCCAATTAGGATAAATATTCGATCGAGCCGTTTCGATTAAAAATTTGAATTAATCGAATTGATAAGTCTTATCTTATAAATTAAACTTTATTCAAAAATTTTCGAGCTGAGTTTAAAAAATTTGAGTCCGATTATTCTAAGTTTATGTTTAAATTTAAGGCTTAATATCAAAATAAGTGCTCAAACCGTCGTATTTTTTTCTTTTTAGGTGTTTGAATTTTTTTTACTCATTTTAGATGTCCAAACTATCTTATATTTTTCTTTTAGGCGTACCTATTTTTTTTTATCATTTTTAGGTGTCTAAACTATCATTTTTATCTATTTTAAGGTCAATATGAGGCACATACTTTAATAAAAAATATGATAGTTTGGATACTTCCGTTTATCAAAAAAATAATAATTTGGATACTTAAAAGAGGTAAAAAAAACTTTAAATACCTAAAAAAAAAGAATATATAGTTTATGCCTAAAAAATAGGTTAAGAACCTAAAAGGAAAAATTAAATAGCATAAACACTTATTTTGGTATTAAATCTGAATATATATATTATCTTATCCAATAAAATTGAGAAATTCGATTCAAACTTAAAAATCGATCCATTGATTATTAAAACATTTACTCTCCCAACACCAAATCCTCCTAATCCTATGCAACTTTTGGTTGTTACTTATCTTCCACTTTAAGGGTCTATAGAGGTAGGGAGACAACATGCTGTACAGTCATTCCCTACCTTTTGATTCAATCTTATCACCACTCACTGTTGAAGCTTGCAGTCACCAGCCTTGGACATGTAGATATTTATGTTATTCGAATTCGAATATAAAATTTTAGATACAATATACTTAAAACGAGTATATTCGGTTTTACTTCGTATACGAAACGGTTTAAAAGAAATAAAATTTGTATTTTTTATCAAATATGAATACTTTAAAAAAAATAAATGGTCGGTATTAGTTGTATTACTTTTCAAATGAAACTAAACTTGGTTTCTGGCTTTCGAGTTTAACGATGATAGTGTCTTTCTTTGTCATGGATTCAATGATTCCATTCATCTAATTTTCTTCACTTCTTTCCATCTGGAAATGCTACGACTCTGCCTATCATATAGACTTTGCATTTTCAGGTGTAACTATCTACACAGAGTAAAAAAATATTTTCGAACGAATCAAATTTATCGCGATTAGGAACATAACGATTATTATTATAGTAATTATAAATGTTGCGAACGTAATTTTTTCTTAAAATTATACGACTTGTTATATATCATAATAGATAACATATAAATATAATAAATTTATTTATGATTTTATTTTGAACTTTTTAACTTTTAGAGATAAAATTTGACGGATGGTTCTTATTTTTCTGAGAATTTTTGAAATAACAAAACAATAACGAGAATAATATATCATTATTGTTGTTATTAACTGTTAACCATTAAATTACGGTCATCATCGTCTGTTATTAATATGATTTTGAATCTTACCGTTATGTATGTTATTAATAATTTCGACTAGTAATATGATATTGTTAAATAATGATTGTTATAGTAATTATGAACTGTTTTTTGAATCCCTAACTATTTATATTTTATGTTTTTGATGATTAATCTAAATTATATACCGCAAAAACTTATCATAAAATAATTTTTTAATTCAATTTATTTTATTTGTAATTATTCGAAACTAAGTCTTGTTTTGGTCGAAAAACATCAACATTTTCCCACTGTAGTTTCATAAGCATCCAACTCCATTTTTTCTACCAAATTTAAGCTGTCTGCAACTCAGTTTCTTACATGGAAGAGTGTGTTTGCAGAATTGCATGAAACTATGAATTAAGAGTAGGGACGAACTATAGTTTAATGTTAGAGAGCGCGGATTCTTATATTTAATAAAATGATATAAGAATTCAAAAATTTAGGGTGTGAGGCTAAACTAAAATATACTTTTTATTAAAAAATAGATGAGGATTTAAAATTTCTAGAGATACAATTATACCTAATAGCCCTTGAGTTATCCCTTGACATTAAGCATGGGAGGGGTTATTGGTTTTTTTTTGGACAAGTGTAGTAGTAACGATCGTACAGGAACCCTAAAAAAATAAAGGCTCAAAAATTTGATAAACTTTATTTACTAGATAATGTTAATCTCGAAATTTATTATAAAAATTTTAATAATACTCTTAAAAAAGATGAATTATAATTGTTAAAACGTCATAATTATTTTTTAAATGTAACAATTGACTATAAAATCTTATTATTATTTCTGTAGAACTACTGAAGTTATGGACAAATATAATAGTAAAAATATTATACAAAAACCCTAAAAAATATTTACTTTTAAGGATCATATTTTTAAAACTAACAAAGATTATAAATAATTATTTTTAAAAATTATATTTTAATAAAAGTTATATAGATTCTCAAAATTTTTGAACCGCCGGCGGCGAGGCTCCAGAGATTATGATGATTGATGCCACTGCTACAGTTTGTGTTGCTCAAATGCTGCAACTGGGGAAAAGGGTGGACCATTCTGCGTAGGGGTTTAACTTCCACTGTAGTAAAGTCCCACTCGTATTTACCCTACTTATGGGCGGAGCTGTAGGGAAAGATTAGGGTGCATTTCACACTACTTAAAATTGTAGAAATATTCGAAACCAGTTCGATAGGTATTCAATAGTCTAATAAACTTGTAATGTAAATTAAAAATATGAAAGTGACGATACAATATAATAATAATATAATGATGATATTAGACTTATTGAGTCGCTACGTACCTTTAGAACCGATTTTGAACACCCCTACTTAAAAGTACATATTATATAAAACTATTAAAATTGTATCAATAAAAAAAATAATAAAATTGATCCTACTTAAATTATTCAAATGTAGGATCAACAATATTTATTGAAATAATATAAAACTTCTCATAATCCATACCTCATGAAAATCTTGACTCCGCCATTTATTCTACTCGAATCATAGTTTTTTTCTTCTAGTTTCAACAACTTTAAATGTGTAAAAACTATTGACTCGTTTAGTGCGTAAATGCACCTCACCCTTAATTTTCTAAACGTTAATCACAAATTTTAACCTTAAATTCTAAACTCTAAATCCACTAATTTAAAATAAAAGTACCAATAAAAACACGATCGAAAGTTACCTTAAACCATTTTATTTTATAGATTATATATGAATTTTATTATACAAGAAGGAAAATAGAAGCATACTTATGACCATATAAGAATATTAAAATATATTTATAAATTGTGGAAATAAAGTTATGTAAATGACTAGCATTTGCCACTTGCCACTTGCCCCACCTTTCCCCTAAATTTCTCCTCTTTTCCAGACCCCATCCACTCCTCCCATGGAAAGGGTTAGGTTTTTGTGGTCCTAAATTAGGCCACGTTATTGGGCTAACAAGGACACGTCCAAAGATTCCAAAGTTTATGCAAAGTCTAAAACCTTGGGCTTAATGGTCTTACAACCACAAATGTTACATACCTTTGGATGTCTTTTTTCCCTTTTTGGATAATTCAAAAAAAAATTGTAGGTCATTATTAATTATGAAAATATATGATTTTTTTTATATTCATATATCGTTTAGCGAAGTTCGTTTATGTTTATTTATCTATTAAATAAATGAATATAAATAAAATTTTATGTTCGGTTAGTTAAATAAACAAACACGAATAAAAGACTCATTTATTCATTGACGATCATGAACGTTTGGTAATATGTTTCTTTATGTTCGTTTGTTTATGTGTATTTAAATTTATTCATATATATTAATTTATATTTATTATTTTTCATAACAAAAGTATTATATTTTAAAAAATAATTTTATTACATATGTTTATGTTCATTTAAATTTATACACGTAATATGTCATTTTATGTTTGTTTATCATTTTAATGAACGAACATAAACGAGCACAAACAAACTACATTCATTAACAAACAAACACAAACAAGAAATTATGTTCGTTTAGTTGTTCGTGTTAGTTCATTTGTTCAGTTAAAATTAAACGAACGAACATAAACATACATTGACATTAAAAATGTAGAATTTTCCCTTATTTTCTTTCAATTTCATCCACAAATTCTATTTCTAACTATTTAGCTTTCCCAATCTAAATCCAATCCAAAATGGGGACCAAAATGAGACATTCCAAGAAGATAGCAACCTCTAATGTATTTTTCCATATTCAGGAAAAAAATAAAATCAATTGGAACCACAAACGGTTTATTCATCTTTATCTTTCCCAAAATAAATATATTTTTCAGACAAAATACCAGAAAAAAAAAAACAAGACTGGTAATAAATGGAACAGATTCAGTGGCAAAGAAACAACATCAACCGCTAACCTGAAGGTGATGTAATGAAGATCACAAAAAAGGGTGAAATTCTACAAAAAGTCCCTCTTACTTTACAACTCCAGACCTATTAAAATGTCAATAATTTATAATTTTCGTATTTCGAAAAAAATATTCGATATACATGTTGTGTAGTTTAAAATCAAGCAAGTCTTTTTATTTTAGGTGTTAGCGTGTATATTAAATAATAATATAACATTAAAACAGATAATATTACGTGGTCTTAATTTTATATAATTTGTATCTTAAATAATTTTTTTAAACTTGTAATTATGTAATATGTTTAGAATATCATGTCAATTATTTGATGGAAATAACCGAAGAAAGTTGACCTCGAGATTGGAAATACACATTCGAAAAGTGAATGAATTTGAAATTATAGTATTATTGAAGGACTAAATCATGAAAAATACATATTATAAGAACCTTGTATGAAATTTGACCAAGAATGGAAGATTCTGCATAATGCAACAACCACTGTCTGCCACATGGACTCAAATGTTACCTGTGATTGTGATTTTTGTGGTCTTAAACAATATCTATCCTTTATAAGTTCCCCACCTCCCTAGCTCGTCGCCATGCCTTTCCAAGACATTCACATTACTCAACATTTCACACTTCACTCTCCGGTCTACAATGGCGGCCTCCGTCTCCACCGTCGGCGCTGTCAACCGAGCACCGGTACTCACCATCATCGGTCACACCATCGATTTTCTTATCACATGTGTTTCAAACATGTTCTAGGACATGTAACACATTGTTATGTTCTTGTCATGCAGTTGAATTTGAATGGTCCGGTGTTGGATCCGCGGTCCCGAGCTCAGCTTTCATGGGGAACAGCTTGAAGAAAGTGAGCTCGAGATTCAACAAGGCTCCGTCGGCGAGTTTTAAGGTCGTGGCGGCTAAGGAAATTGACGAGAGCAAACAGACCGACCAGGACAAGTGGAGAGGCCTTGCTTACGATATCTCCGACGACCAACAAGACATCACTCGAGGGAAAGGCATGGTCGATTCCCTCTTCCAAGCTCCCATGAATGATGGAACTCACTATGCTGTCATGAGCTCCTATGAATACATCAGCCAAGGGCTTAAACAGTAAGTATCTAAGCGATTATTTCGAACCATAGCTAAAATCGAGCCGAGTCGGATCTGAATATATGAACTTGATTTCATGTGATTTAGGTACAACTTGGACAACAACATGGATGGTTTCTACATTGCCCCAGCTTTCATGGACAAGCTTGTTGTTCACATCACCAAGAACTTTATGACACTCCCTAACATTAAGGTATTTCGTAGGTCCAAAATAATCAAATATCGCACATTTAAGTATATTCGAATATACATTAATCGTATATCGTGATTTTTCTTTTTATAGGTTCCTCTCATCTTAGGTATTTGGAGGCAAAGGTCAAGGAAAATCATTCCAATGTGAGCTAGTCTTTGCCAAGATGGGAATTAAGTGAGTTAACGATTTTATAATCGTCACATATTCGTATCGGACAGATATTCGTGTCGCACTCGCAAAATCAATATTACAGCCCTATTATGATGAGTGCCGGAGAATTGGAAAGCGGTAACGCCGGAGAACCAGCCAAGTTGATCAGGCAACGGTACCGTGAGGCCGCCGACATCATCAAGAAGGGGAAAATGTGTTGCCTCTTCATCAACGATCTCGATGCCGGTGCCGGTCGTATGGGAGGAACCACACAATACACGGTGAACAACCAAATGGTGAATGCCACACTCATGAACATCGCCGATAACCCGACGAACGTCCAACTCCCCGGAATGTGCAACAAAGAAGATAATCCCCGTGTCCCGATTATCGTCACCGGTAACGATTTGTCGACGTTGTATGCGCCGCTCATCTGTGATGGTCGTATGGAGAAGTTCTATTGGGCACCTACTAGGGAAGATAGGATCGGTATTTGCACCGGAATTTTTAGGACCGACGGTGTACCCAAAGAAGACATTATCAAGCTTGTCGACACCTTCCCCGGCCAATCCATTGGTAAACTTCTTACTCAAAACTTCTGCTAATTTATGTCACCGTAAATAGGTCTAATTCTGATCTTATTTCTTTTATTATTTTGAAATCTCAAATTTAATCCCTCTACAATTAACTCAATTCAAGGGGTGTGTATTCGATACAATTGAGTTGAATAAAATTTTTTAAAGTTAGTGAGTTGACGAATCATATTTTATAACTTGAATTTTATTTAAAAAATCATGAGTCAAATTTATGAAATTTGAGTCAAGTTTAGTTGAGTGGAATTATTCGTGTTTCTGTTCAAATTTAATTATAAATATTTATAATGTTGGTACTAATTAGTTTTAATTTAATCGATTTTCTATAATCGTATACGATATATATTTGTAATTTTTCATATGTTATACATATATTAGATAGAGTTGAAGGACTCAAAATTAGAACATTGATCATCGAGAAATTTTGAGTTATTTGAGTTATTCAAATATTATTTTATAATAAAAATTTTATTTGAATTTCTTTTAAGTTGAATCGAGTTTAAAATTTTATTATACGAATCAAACCAAGTTAATTTTTTAAACATAGAATTAAATAAAAAAAAATATTTTTTTGTCAAAAATAATTTTCTCACCCCTACTTAAACCTGATATAACCCGCACCCATAAGATAGGACCTTAAAACGAAATTAAATTACATGTATTAAATCTCAAAATTCAACATAATAATGGACTATTTATGGTTTTAGTCCCTTTATTATATTGAAATTTAAGATTTAATCTCTATTTTGGTGCATACTTTTTATTCTGATATTAATAAGTTGAAAATGAACACACAATTTAGACCTGATAATATTATAAAGTATATGTACCATACCATGTTAAATTATAATATGTTTTTAAATCCCGAATTCGAGTATAGTAAAGCGATCGAAACCATTATTATATCCTTTAAGAAATGATCATTATCGGAGTTCAATTGCAGACTTCTTTGGTGCTGTGAGGGCCAGAGTTTACGACGACGAAGTAAGGAAATGGATCGGAGACAACGAGTCGGCAGCATCAGGAAGAAGCTAGTGAACTCTAGGGAAGGGCCTCCGACATTCGAGCAACCGAAGATGACGATCGAGAAGCTGTTGGAGTATGGTTACATGCTTGTTACAGAGCAAGAGAATGTGAAGAGAGTTCAATTGGCTGACAAATACTTGAATGAAGCTGCACTTGGAGAAGCCAATGAAGATGCCATCAAGAGAGGAGTTTTCTAAATGGAAAATTTCCATTTATGTTGTTCTACTTTTGTCTTTTGTAGATTTTGGTCCTCTATTTTTGTGCTATAAATTTCCTGCTTCTATATCTTAAATGTCCACTTCAATTGTTTCAACTTTAAATCACCTCTATATTTTGTTATTTTTTTTTCCTATTTTCTTAAATACTTTGATTTTTAAATTATTTTTTATTTTTTAATTTTTAGTTAAGAGAGACCATTTTGCATAATTTTGAAACTATTAGGTATCAAAGTGGTATTTATGAACTTTCTTAATTCAATTTATTTGAATAGTAAATAATCAACTCGACTTGAATAAAATAATCAAAGAACTTGAACTCGTTTAAAACCCCCCGAATAACTTTATTTGATCGACTCAAAATTCATTTTTTTGTTTTTTAAGTTGAATCGAGTTTTGTTTACAATTTATAGTTTGGTCCGACCATTAAAGGATGAGATTTTTTAGGTGACCTGAATTCTAGTAACGTAATCTGTAAACATGTTTAATTATATCTAGATACGGAATCATACTAAAATACTATTAAATTCGAGTTGAGTCTTTTAATTCTGCCTCGCATATCTCAATTCTTCTTGTTATTTAAATTTTAACTAATCAGTATCACAATATTATAAATATTTTCAATTAAATTTAAATAAAAACTCAAACTTAATTTAACTCAAATTTCATAAACTTGATTTAACTCAAAAAAATTAAATAAAATTTAAATTATAAAATATAACTCATAAAACTAATTAACATTACTATATATTAATTCAGATTCGGATATAATTACAAATACAGGTACAATGAGAGTTTAAATTAAAACAAAATTCAGACAAACTAGCCATGAGACCCCATTAAAGTGTGTGTGAAAGAATCTTATGCGAGAAATCAACAATGATCATGTGGAAGTCACATGATTGGTACCTTTGAAATCAAACTCTCCCTTTATCTGTTTTTTGTCTGAAAATCATACTGTACATTGATCCCACCACTAGTTCCTGTTGGAAGCAAAAGTAAAGCATAATTAACAGCTTTTTCAACTTATAAGTAGCATAAAATGTGCAAGTGATCCAACTGGAAAATAAAATATTGTTATTCGGAGATGAATCGGATTTGAATAATTTATTTATAAAAATAGATCAAATGATTATGAGACCGTCATTTTTTTTTAATTTAAAATTTATGACTTAAATTTTAAAAAAATATATGTATTTTTATTGAAAATCTATTTTCTTCTTTTATAATTTTATAAGATCGCCCATAAAATTTTATAGATTTACATCCTAATATAATGTCTTGCGCTCGCCTGTAATGTGTATATTATTAAAAGGTTAAAATAATAAAGAAATAATATATTATAATTGTACTGTGATTTTAAAAAATATATACTTCGCATTTGAATTATCATAAAGGCATAATTGTGCTTGAATAATTCAAAAACTCGACTTGAACTCGTTAAATTTGAAAACAAATAATACATTCGAAAATCGAATAACTTAAACTTTGAAAAAAAAATTGAATTCGATTTAAAATTAAATTTTTTTGAATTATTTAATTTGACTCAAATAATTCAAATAACTCAAAAAAAAATCAAATCAAATTTTACTCATCACTAGTTACAATAGTTTGTACATTTTAAATTCGTTATGTACTATAATAATTATTTAAGTTTGTGCCAAATTCACTTTAAAAAGAGTGTCAGAATTTAAATTTAAATTTTGAACGATTCAAGTTTAAATTTGAGTTCATATTCCTTGATGTGCAACATGAATATCTTAAAGAAAAATAAGAAAAAAAAGTAACTATATCTTTAGCAGTTATTCAAAGTTTTAAATCCTTACTTTAACTGGCGAAAAAGAGGCAGACCACTCTTTAACTTATACTCTCTAGGCTTTAGCAAAAACCAGCAAGCAGTTTCACTTTCTTCTTCAATTTTCAAAACAAAAATGCTGAGTTCTATGAATCTGTTCATCATCTTCTTCTTCCTCTCTTTCATTTTCATTTCCACAGGTGATGATATTGATCATTTTCCCAGATTTTTTTACTCTAAAATTGATTATTTCTTCACTGAAATTCGTTTGTTTAATTGTTTTTGGCAGATAGTATTCAACTGATCCTGGTAAACAACTGCAAAGAAACCATATGGCCTGGAATCCTCGCCAGCGCCGGCCACGAAACACCCAGAGACGGCGGCTTCCCTCTCTCCTGCGGCGAACAGACAACCCTCGAACTGCCTGAAAGATGGTCGGGTCGAATCTGGCCTAGACAAGGTTGCTGTTTCGACCAAACAGGGAAAGGTTCATGTCAAACAGGAGACTGCTCCGGCCTTTTACAATGCCAAGGCGTTGGCGGGAAACCACCGGCGACGCTCGTCGAAATGACACTCGGCGGTCCAACATCTCCTTTACATTACTACGACGTGAGTTTAGTCGATGGATTCAATGTCCCCGTCTCGATGATCCCTATAGGAGGAGGTGTCGGGTGCGGCGTCGCAGCCTGCGAGACCGACTTGAACGTATGTTGCCCGGAGGCTTTGGCGGTGAAGAAAGAAGGCAAGGTGGTGGGGTGTAAGAGTGCATGTCTAGCTGCGAAAACCGATCGGTATTGCTGCACCGGTGAGTTTGGGAACCCTAAGAGCTGTAAACCCACCATTTTTGCCCATCTTTTTAAGGCCATTTGTCCTAGGGCCTATAGCTATGCCTTTGATGATTCTTCAAGTCTTAAGACATGTAGGGCACCTGGTTATGTCATTACATTTTGCCCTCCTAACTGATCGGTTTTGTTTTTTTATTGAGGTTTGAGTTCTTTTTACAATGTTGTTGTCACCAAATTGTTGGGTTTTTTAGTTTAATGGTGTGTTCTTGAATTGACTTTCATGTTAGATGAACTTTGTGTGAATGTTTTTGATGTTTATTACAATTTTCTTTTTTAGATTAACATGGAATTTCTAATTAGGAGTCGAAATTATGTACGAATGGGGTTTCTTAACCCATGGTTATAAAACACCGTTTATTACCGATGAAAACCTCCATGATCGCTAACTCCTCCACCCACTACCGGTAATCTTCCACGACGGTCATCTTGTGAAGCGACCGACACTAATCCTCCTATGGATGCCATTGGGCATCATATTAGCAATCATTTGGTTATGGTCCGTGTTCAACGTTAATAATATTTAACGATATTCGACGTCGTCGTAAAATTTTTCAAGATCCACGATACACCTAACTTAAAAAGAATTAGGCAAACTACTTAATGACCACTAAACTACTACTACTAATATTTTAAATCATTAAATTTTATTAAATAATTAAAGCATATCTAACGGTTATAAAATATTTTTAATTTTTTTTTTAAAGTAAATTTTGTTCTATATCCGAAGAAAGCAACAAAAATGGTTACAGTAAACTAGAATAGAACAAAGATTATATCATTAATCATTAGACGAAATAAAGTTTTTTGTTTACTAAAAATTATATTATGAGTTAGTCTTAGTCCCACCGCATCATCTATAGGATCAACCATTAAAATATTTTTACTTAATTTAATAAGTACGATTTACTTTAGTCAAAAGAATAAAATATAAATAGTAAAACCTTAAGTATAAAATTGAAAAATATGTTTAATATTTGACTGAATAATTATTCTAATTTTTATTCGTTTAAAATAATTTAACTATCAAATATTTTATTTTAAGTAAAAATTATTTTTTGTAAATAAAAATTATTTGAAAATAATTTTAAAAATTAAAAAAATTATGAACCAGTTAAAAAATATTTTATATTTTATATAATTTTATAAAATTATTTTTTAATTAGTGTAATATTTTTAAGTCAATTTTTTATACAATACTATTATGTCAACATGCATTATATATAAATTTATCGTACAAAAATTCTACAACGGGTGTCAAACACTGCTGAACACCACTAATGTTGAACATTGTTGAACACCATTAAATTTTATATAATTAGTCCTTTAGATTTTTATTTTTTATAAATTAATTTAATAATGTTCAGCAGTGTTCGACGCCCGTTGTAGACTCATCCATTTATCATATCATCTTAAATTATTTATTATTAACTAATAGATGATTTTTATTTATAAAAAAATTAATTTAATTTAAAATAAAATATTAAAAATTTAATTATTTAAAAAAAATTAAAACCAAAAGAATCATTAAAATACACTATTTTTTGCTTTATCCCAAAATTTTATTTAAAACAATTTTATCATAACAAAATTAACCCCCCAATATCCAATGAAATTACACAACCTATTTAATTTGACTAATCCTTTATTACGTTATTAATCCCCCCATATTTGTTTAAAAACAACCAATTAAAACACTCCACGTAAGCAACTAACGCGGCTTTTCTTGTTAAGTCTTCCTATTTAAAATGATTTTCTTTCCCTCAGTTTCTCAATAAAAACTTCAGACACATTTTCATAATTAGTTTTATTTTTGTACTCTTTTTGTAATTGTCTTCTTCTCCGATCTGTAAACGGGGGGAAATGGCGATGACGACGTCGTATTGGTGTTACCGATGCAATCGGATCGTCCGGATTTTGAACCGCGGCAACGTTAGTTGCCCCGACTGCTACGGCGGTTTCGTAGAAGAGGTCGGTAACAATCCACAGGCGACGCGTGATGTTCACGTAAGAAGTAACAGAGTAAGAACAGCGGCGATGTACACTCATGCTACTCCCGACATCACCATCCCCCGCCGTATCCGACGTCATGGCGGAAATCGTGCTCCTTTTAATCCTGTTATCGTGTTACGCGGCGGAGCAGGTACATCTGTTCCGGGTTCGCCTTCGTCTGCCTCCGGGGGAGATTCCGGTGTTGAGCTTTATTACGACGATGGAACCGGGTCGGGTCTTCGGCCGTTACCTCCGAGTATGTCGGAGTTTCTTCTAGGTTCCGGGTTTGACCGTTTGATCGATCAGTTATCGCAAATGGAAATCCACAACACCGGGCGTTACGAGCAACCGCCGGCGTCGAAAGCGGCGGTGGAAGCAATGCCGACGGTGGAAATAAACGAGACCCATATCCACGACGAGCTATGCTGCGCCGTTTGCAAAGAACAATTCGAAATAGGCACCAAAGTTCGAAACATGCCTTGCGATCATTTATACCATTCCGACTGTATACTCCCATGGCTTCAATTGCGGAACCGTGTCCCGTTTGCCGCCACGAATTACCAGCCGCAGACGGCGAAGAAGGGGCCGAAACCAGCGTTGGGTATTCGAATTTATCGGAAGAGAGTCCGGTTGGGTTGACTATTTGGAGATTACCCGGCGGAGGGTTCGCTGTGGGGAGGTTTTCAGGAGGAATAAGAGGAGGCAGCAGAGAGAACAGAGATTTCCCAGTTGTTTACACTGAGGTCGACGGTGGTTTTAGCGGCGGAGGGCTTCCACGGAGGATTTCGTGGAGGAATCGAGGCAATAGGTGGAGGGAAAGAGGAGGGATTTTCAGAAGTTTTTTTGGGAACTTATTTGGGTGTTTTCGTGGGTCGAATTCTTCTAATCCTAGCTTTATTTCAAGATAATCTTCCTAAAATCATGAAAAATCCCAAACCATTTGTATATGTGTTATTTTTTTTAGTTTTTTTAATAGATTTTATGATAATATATGATTACTTTAATTAGTTGAAGATTTTAAATTATTTAAATTTAATTAAGAGTATTTAAAATTTTAGTTAATTGAATTAATTTTAAAATAGATTGGTTAATGCATAATATTGTTTTAAAACTTTAATTATCGATTAATTCGATTTAAAATTAGTTAATTAATCGAATTAATTAATTTTTATTATATATTATATATTTTATATATATTTATTTTTATTTAGTAAACATTTAAAATTTAAAAATTATTAAATTTCTTTAAATTAACACAAAATATTACCAAATTTATTAAATTATAAAATATAATCCTTAAATTTTTAATACCTATTAATAATTTATAACATATAATGTATCAATGATTATTTTATAATAATTTGATAAGTTTAAAGGTTATTTTATAAATTTTAAAAGTTAGTAGCTAAAATGATCCTTTTAATATATTTTAGTGGTTATTTATACAATTTACTCATACTTTTTCAAAAATCAGTTTATCGAATTAATTGATTGGATTAATAAAAAAAATTGGTTTGATTAAAAATTTTCAAAAAATTTCAGTTTGATTAATAATTATTAAAAATTCAATTAATAAAAATTTAAAAATTTAATTTGATCGACCGAGTATTTAAACACCTCTAAATCTAGCATTTTTTTTTTTTCACTTGAACCACTATGCTTTGAGAGAATATATAAGGTAAGTGTTTTTATTCTCTCCAAGAAATCTAACAAAATTTTGGAAGGTTGCATATTGAGTCTAATTGATTTGTTGGCTAATATAATTTGTATTGCTTGAAATTGTTTGAATTATTATATTTGACAAGAGCGTAATAGTCGCGTGCATACTAGAAGGATTCAATTTTCTAACGATATTTACTCATAAATCAAGCAGGATATTTGAGGACGGGTTAAAGGTAGATTCATATCCCATGCTTTGACTACTAACTTAATTTCTGAATCAAACCCGTAATGATCTATTTATTAGTTAGTTGATTGTACAACTTTGATGTAAATTTAAGGTTCTTGGATAATAAAAGTGTCATTTATATAAAAAAGTACAATAAACCGAAATGATTTAAAGAATAATAGGTTGGAAGGATCGCCATCATATCAATGATAAAATATAATATTTTTATTCAAGTGATTTAATTTCAAGTAATATGAAAGTACGGTATGTGTATGTATTAAAAATTAAAAAATAAATATATATTATCTTATAATTATATCAGTATATTTAAAAGACTGGGAATATAAATCAATAAAGCAGTAAGGGGTGGTGGCTCCATCTATTATTGCTCCTCTCTTTTCCAAGAGTTATGGCATGTGGGAAAGTTATGGTCAAAAGATACACTTCATTACAAAGCATGAAACTTCTCAATTATTGCACATGATAAGATGTACACGTTGGTACATAGGTTTGTGTTGTTTTAGTATAATCATTCTCTAAAATAATTTGAATATATAATTTTAAATTCGATCTAATATGATAAAATAAATATTTTTCTCTTTATTGATATTCGAATGCGATAGCAGGGTAGGATAATTTTTTTAATTAAATTGTTCTAAGTCGGATCATGTAAGGGTGTTCAATATGTTGGTTTGATTATCTGACTAAATCAAACTACCAAAAATTCATTAATTAAATTCTCTTTCTTTTAATTGTTAATCAAATCGATTTTTTTAAATAATCAAATTAAAAAAATTCAATTAATTCAGTCAATTTTTAAATTAATCAAATTTATTATAAAATTTTACGTAAATTACGTTAATCGTTTTATGATACGATTACAAAATGGTCATTAATTTATTGCATGTCACAAATTATCAAGAAATATTAAAAATTGCAAATACTATTTTGTACTAATTGAATAAATCTAATAATTATTTTGTACTAATTTGATAAATCTTAATGACAATTTGTACTATATACAAAATCTAATGAGATTTTTACAATTTTAAAATTTTAATGACTAAAAATAAATATATGTAATATATAATAAATCGATCATTTAATTGACTTTGAATTGAATTAACATTCGACGATAGTTTAAAAGAAAATCTTAAGAATTAACTGTTTGTACCTAAAATTAATCAATTGATTATTTGAAAAGAATTTTAGTTCGATCAGTTAATTCAGTTAAAACCAAATTATGACCACTCTTATAACCATCAAATTCAATCCAATTTATCATGAAAAATTGCATTTTTTTAAACTAACAGTTGGTCTAATGAGATGAAGTCAGATCGAATTTCAGTTTAAGATGTAAAATATCCTACTTGACCCAATGTGAGACTAATTATGTCATTTTTGTTTAATTTTTTTTAGAATATTTATAATAATAAATCTTTATATATGATATTTTTATAATTAGTTTTTTAAAATTATTTTTTTATTTATAATTTAATTCTTAAAATTATAATTTTTATGATTAAGTTTTTTAAAATTATTTTTTTATAGGTAAGAGTCATGTTTAGGGGGGGGGTCAGTCTAGTTAGATCAGGTTTTTTAAAGAAAATATTCAAGTTAGATCGTAATTAGGATTAGACTAATTATTTTTTATTTTTTTGTCGGGTTTGGGTTGACCCAAAACTTGATATGACCCATACACATTTCAAATGTTGTTGATTTTTTATGTTATATAAAATAATATTAATGTTTTTACTATATTTACGTTGTTAATTTTGATTTTGCGATTATTAGTGATCATTCGATAGTTTAATCTTTTGTTGTAATAACTTTACTGATAAAATTCACAGTTAAATAGGATATAAACGGTTACGATTTTTTGTTAAATGATTAACAAAAATAAATAAAATATTAAAATTAATTTTATATTTTTCTTAATTTATTGATTACATATATTTTATTTTATTTGTACAATTAATTTTGCTTCGGACATATTTACTTAGTTGCTTTGGTCATATTTTGTATGGCCCTATGGCCCAAAAGGAATGGATTTTTATTAGCCCATATCTTCTCCATTATAAACTCAATTTAAAAAAAAATCTATGCATAGCTAAGTTTAGTGATTACAACATAAAATGGTTCAAGGTATCATAAACTCTTAAATTTAAAAAAATAATTAAATTTTAAAATTTTATATTTAATTAAGTCCTTATATTCTACAATTTCATCAATTCACTCCTTTAATCAAAGTTGACTATTAAATCTAATAATTTTTTGAATCAGTTGGTATAATATGTCGTGTTACAATGTTAATACTTGACGTTTTCATATTTTTTATTTGATTTAAAAGTATCTTCAAAAAATCTATTTTTTTATAAAAAATATAAAAAATTGTTTTCTAAAATATTTTGTAAATATTTTTTAAAAATTAATGGTTAAAATTAATCAAAAGATTTAATAGATTAAATTAATTGATTCGGGGTTTAATTAGGTGATAAAATTAAAAACTTAATTTATTTTTTAAAGTTAATGGGCTTAAAGAACCTTAAGCCTAAAAAACGTATTGAATATTAGAAACGTATTAGGATTAATGATTTATGTTTGTAATTTTTATATTCAATTAATTTAGAAATTAATTTCGAAAACAATATAAATAAATACTATTTTAATCAAATTTAAGATATATTTTTTTTTAAATTTAAATTCTAATTCTAATCATACCCTAGAAAAGGAGAACGGGAAACCTGAGAGAAAGAAGGAGAGTGCTACTAGAGAATCTAAAACCCTATATATTAGGATTAAAATTTTAGAATATCGATCGTATAAAAGATATAAAAATGTGTAAATATATTATATTAATATAATCTTTTCATCTTACAAGTATCAAACTTAAAAGTCTCATCATATTTAAAAAAAAAAAAAAACTTATGATAAGGTCTACAATTATTTTTATATTCATTATTATCTTAATTATTATTTTAATATAGATTCAATATTACAAAAATTTATTATAAGAACGACTCTCTTAATTTGATTTATTCTATTTATAATATAAGGATTCAAACTCTTAATCATACTTAGTAAAATTAACATAATTATATTTTAGTTTGGTCAACAATTTTTAATCTATTGATTGATTAATCCGGATTGAATACTATACAGATTCATTCTAGAGCGGTCCTCTCAACTTATCTGCTTAATTTACAATATTAAATTTTAAACCTTTAATCTTGTTTAAGGGATCGATGCTCTGTCCTACTCGACCAACGTGTTGTTGCTTAACATTGTTTTTTTCCTAACTTACCAAACACAACAATGCCATGTAATACTTGACCTTTCGCCTTTCCTTCTATTTCCCAAATCCATCTCCTTGGCCTTATTCCCATTTTTTGATTTCAACACAGATCTAAATGATTCTCTTCCCTTTTGGCAATGTTTTATTTCTTTCAAAACAACACAAAATGTTGGGTTTCTTTCACTTCAATCAACTTCTCAAATTGTATGAAATGAAATATCATGGCTTGGAATTTTATGTTCTTGTAGGGCAAGGGAGAGTCAAGATGGGGTAGAGATACAAAACTAGGGATCCACTTGGAGAATGAATCTAAAAAGATGAAATAGGGTGCACAAATTATTTCGTAACGAAAACGTTTATACTACAAATAAGTATTTAAAGTATATTAATTTTTTTATTTGAATATTTAGAGTATTTTTTTAGTCAAAATAAGTATTTAAAATATATTTTTTATCAGAAAAAGTCGTTTTAGAAAGATATTGGAGTTTCAAATAATAATTAAGGATATAAGGAGAAAGATAGTATATTCTAAAAACTACGACAATTGTTACAATGAATGGGGGAGAAATTATATTATGGGTAAGTCCCACCACGTGTTCATGAGACCAATCACTAAAAATCATCTTTCTCATCAATTTTTCCCTGTCATATTTTTCTCAAGTGAATATTCACTTGAAAAAATTATTTTTAAAATAAATTAATAGTAAATATGAGTGAAGATTCACTTATGACATGAAAAAAATAACAAGATGGATAATTTTTAGTAATTGGTCTCATGAATGACGTGATAGAACTTACTCATGATATAATTTCTCATGAATAGGGATAACATTATGTACACTTAACGTTACCCCTTGAATTATTACCCTTTATTCCCTTAAACAATAAATGAGCCACGTATAATTTAAGGGGTAATACACTGTGTACATGAAGTTATCCCATTCACTTGTCGTAGTAATTTCATAGAGTTACCCTTTATCTCATGATATAATTTTTCTATTTAAAACTATTTAGCTAATTTACGTAATCTAAAATGTTTTGTTAAGATATAAAAGTGTACGATATATTTTTTTTATAATTTAGTTCAAATATTACAGAATCTATTTTTTTTTATAACATTGTTATGATTTGAACTTATAATTTCATTTACAAGACCTGTCATTTTATCCCAGTAAACCAATTAATATTTGATAGGTATAATCATTTTTTAAAAATATAGAATTTCATTAAATTAAAAAAAAAAATCAACAAAACACACTCAAACATATAGAGGCATGAAATTTCATACAAAAATACGAAAAACGAAGCGAAAGGAAAAATAATATCTTGCCTATGTCTTTTGTTATCATAGAAATTTAGCGGATATTTTTTCTTTATCGAACCAGACATTTTAACGTATGAATGAAGCTAGGATTAAATATTGGGAGGAACAAATGTTTGTTAAGCCTTTATATTTAAATTTAAAAAAATAAAAATTTTATTTTATTTCATTATTTAAACTAAAAAAAACTTTTAATATAATTTTATCAAAAAAATTAAAAAGAACTAAAAAGATAAAAATCATCAACGTAGCTCTGTCCTTGTTTACGAAAGATTATCCTATTAGACCGTCACAACTTTACCATGTTATAATTAATTTTAAAATATGGGTAAATAAAATCCTTTCCTACAGAAACAAGAGAATAATCCAATTGAACATGTGCAAAATATAAGCCAATGGACCAACGCCATGCATCAAACTGACGTGGGAGGATCTGATTGAAAATAATCTGAATGATTGGATCAATAATTCACTAAAAGAAATGAAAGTTTTGGTAGTATCAAGAGCATTTGAAAAGGAAATATTAAAAAATTAGAGCTTAGATTTATCTATAAAAATAGAAGGTCAAGTGTCTAAATTATATCTTTTAATAAATATTTAAAATGATTAGGATTAAAATAATATTCCACCGTTCTCTTATATTTACCATAAATTTTATTTTTTTAATCAACTATAGTAATTACAGTAATATATATTTTAGAATAAATTCTTAATTATAGGACATTGATTGCTACAATACTAATATTTAAACTCGTAACTTTCAGGAACAACAATCGTTCTCTTAATCGCTGAGTTAAAATGATTCATACCTTTTTTTTTTTTTAATTAAGACAATGTAATGAAATGTTTCTCTGGCTATGATTGTTATGTATCCGTCACCGTCTTAAATCTAGGTATCAACCCATTCAAAACTAATTGGACGTAAGCAAATGAAACAAGATGGATGGGTTGTAATAACGCATTTGGACTAATTTGGGTGGTTTCAAAAATTATAGTATTTAATTTGGAATTTTCTATTCTAGAAATGTATAATTTTCAGGAGGTGACAAAAAAATGTCTTTTTTAATGAAGAAAACGTGTAAACATAACTTATTGGAAGACAAAAATTGTAATAAATATTGCATGCAAGGATTGATGATGAAAGATTTGTATGTTTGCCAGCAATTGGGATTAGTGTATTTTTCTGACTTTAATTTTCCAAAAGAAAAAAAATTAGGTGCGTTTAGTTTGTCTTTTTTTTTTTTCTTTCTTTCTAAAAGATTTTTTTTTTAAATGATACAATCAATGGCATCCATAGATTTTGTTTGGACATAAATTTACTTTAAGGATTCATCCATTTTACATTTTATGTGGCATATTCAATATGAATATATAAGATAAGATTAAATTATATAATATAAAATTCTATAAGTTTTATATATTTTTTGGATCGTTGAATGATTGATACAGATGACTAAGATTAATTCCTTTTTTTCAAGTGATAATCTTCTAATAACCGGTTGTTAATATGAATCACCCATTTTAATTATCCAACGATCTAAAAAACGTGTAAAACTTAAAGAGTTTTACACTGTGTAATTTGATTTTATCCTATGTATATAATGTTATTTGAATTCGAATTATTGAGGTGAATATATGTGTATATATGTTTAACTTATACAATCGTTGATTATCAAGTAGAGAAATAATAGTATGAAGTACGAAAAGTGATCAAAAGATATATCAAGAGGGTGTAATATCGTATTTTTAAAATAAAGGGTCAAATTTATTGTTGTTAAATTAGTACCCAATTGACATAGTATATAAGGTTTTAGAGTAAAATTGATATTATGCGAAATTATATTTTAATTTTAACTACGTAATGACTTGTTAGTCACAAAATTGTAGTCGAATAATTAAATTATTAATTTTAAAAGAAAAATGACATACCTGTTTTAGATTTATAATTAAATGACACATGGTATATTTACCCTTATTATTTCATACACTTTCTTATCCTATTATGTCATCTTAACTAATCGACAACGAGTACGAGATCTTTAACCCAAGTGGTTAAAGAAACGATTGTTGTTCATAGAGGTTACAGGTTTGAGCACCAATAATGTCAGCAGAGCAGAGTGATTGAGCGATCAATATCAAATGATAGAGGTTATATTTTAAAACAAATACTACTGTAATCACCATAAGTTTATTAAAAAAAAAACTAATCGACAACGAAACTAAAATTTAAAATTATAGACAATACATAAATATTTAAAAATCGTATAAAAATCATAATTTTTAACTTTTTTAATTAAATCAATTCTACAATTAATAATTTTATAATAAATACTTTAAATACACTCTTTCAAACAAATTGTGACTCATACAATACATTAATACGGTGAATTAAAATTTATCAATTTTTACATTTAATGTAATATTATTGTTATAAAATAATATTACTAAAAACTAATTTAAATATATGTAAAATATAAATAATAAGAACTAATTTTAGTATAAAATCTATTATAATAATAAATACATTTTTTAAAGAGTATGGAATTGACTCTAGTATTTGGCTGCTCTTCCTAAGACAGATGTCTTTGGCCGAAAGTGTTTTTCAACCTTTCATATTTAAGTGTCATTGTCATACATTAATTACTAAATTATTTATTTAATTTAAAATTAAAGTCTTCGAAGTCAAATATTTAATATTAATAATAATATAATAATGGTTTTGTTCATGTATAATAAAAATGATCGTATAAAATTTTTAAAAAAATAATATAAAAATAAAAAATTTAAATTAAATATTTTATTCAGGTAACTTGAATTCTAACACCATGTGTGGAAAGTGCGTACATTATTAAAAAATTAAACATATATTACCAAGATGACGCAAACATTTTTAAAAAAATTATATTAAGTATGAATTATTTTGTCTGGACCTTTATTTTTAAAGGTCAAAAATTTAAATATTAATATTTATAGCATAATGATTAAAAAGTCAATATTTAATAATTAAAACTTTAAAATATATTTTAAAATAAATATTATTTATATTTATTATAACTGATTTAAAGAACTCGTATTAATAATAATATTTTTTAATAAAAAAAATCTCATTTTTCCATGTTTCTTGTCTTCCTTTCCTATGCCTTCTAAATTAAAATTGCCAACTATTTTGTCACCGGTTGCACCTTCCCCCAACAACTGTGTCGGTCCATTGGACATAAATAAACATATTACTTTGATCAAACCATACAATCATTTTTTAATATTGTATAATATTAAACCAAAGTTTTCATTAATTTTGATACTTATTGTTTTGAAATAATTTTATAAAATTAAATTCAATCTTCTAAAATATATATAATATTAATAATATTATATTTTTTGTTTTTAATATTCTAAGGTCATTACATGATATTCTTACATAGTTTTATAAAATTATATATATTTTTAATAGGTGTTTTGAGTACTTTTTATTGAAATATGTATTAAAATTTTGTTTTTTACTGAAATAGATATTTAAAATATTTTTTACTAAAATAAGTGTTTAATATTTTATTTTATTTTTTTTAAAAATAGGTATCTAAAACATTTTTTACTAAAATTAATGCCTAAAATTTTATTTTTTTATTAGCATAGATGTCAAAATAAATATCTCAACTAATTTTAGAACAAATCTAAAATAATACTTTAAACACTTATTTTAATTAAAAAATATTTTAAATATATTTTGATCAAAATATTTTAAATATTTATTTCAATTAAAAATAAAATTTTAAATATTAATCTCAACTAAAATATTATTTTAAGAAACATATTATTTTTGCATTATATGTACTAGACTTGTGTGTGTATTTCCCTTGTAACAATGATGGACTCCAGCATACCTTTCGTGCTTTGTGTATGATTTAGACAAGGATCTATATAGATGGGTGAGCCGTATGTCTGCCTGCACATAAAAATTTACAGGTTGTATATATATTTTTAAAAATATATTAAATTATTAAAATTTTAATTTATTTATTATAATACTAGATCCGAATTAATCGATCAATAGAATGAAAACCGGGTTAAACCAGAAAAGGAAAAGGTTGAGTGTAAAAAGTTCAGCAGACTTGGTAGAAAAAGTTGAAGACTTATTTGAAAGAAGTTGATAACTCCAGGGACTAAATTCTGATTTATCCCTGAAAAATGAATGGTTTTGGTGGTCTTTCCGACACAACCCTAGTATTTAAGGAAACCAAAAGACATTTGAAAACTCAGAACATTCAGATTCTTTAAACGTAAACAAAACTCAAAAAAATCAATGTCTTCTTTTCATTTTCTTCTTCAATTCACGATTTTAATTCTGTTTTTCCATCAAAATTTTTCTTTTCCTTCCAAACAAACACTCCTTTTACCTCTCAGAAAATCCTTCGGTGCTCATCATCGTCGCCCGTTTCCATCATCAGCCGTCGCAGTCTCCGCCAACGCAGCCACAGACAAGCTAGCTTTCCACCACAACGTTACGTTAACGGTTTCGTTGTCTGTCGGGTCGCCGCCGCAGGAGGTTACTATGGTCCTCGACACAGGGAGTGAACTGTCATGGCTTCACTGTAAAAAGACGCCGGATTTAAAATCCGTTTTCTCCCCTCAACTTTCTAAGTCTTACAAACCAGTCCCTTGCGTTTCGCCAGTTTGTAAAGCCCGTACCCGCGACTTACCCATACCCGCTTCATGCGACCCGAATAGTAAACTGTGTCACGTGGTTGTCTCCTACGCGGACGCTTCCTCGATAGAAGGAAATCTCGCTTATGAAAATTTCGTTATTGGGTCAGCGGTCCGGCCCGGGTTTTTATTCGGGTGTATGGATTCGGGTTATAGCTCGAATACAGATGAAGATTCGAAAACAACCGGGTTAATGGGCATGAACCGTGGTTCGTTATCATTTGTTAGTCAAATGGGATTCCCCAAATTCTCGTACTGCATATCGGGTTCCGACTCGTCCGGGGTTTTACTCCTCGGAGACGCGAGATTCTCGTGGCTTCGCGAGTTGAATTATACCCCTTTGATTCAAAGGTCCGACCCGTTACCATATTACGACCGGGTTGCATATACTGTCCAACTAGAGGGTATTAAAGTGGGTAACAAGTTATTGGACATACCGAAATCCGCTTTTTTACCCGATCACACCGGAGCGGGCCAAACGATGGTTGACTCGGGTACCCAATTCACTTTCTTATTAGGCCCGGTTTATACTGTATTACGGAACGAGTTTTTACAACAAACAAAAGAGGTTCTTCGGGTTTACGAGGATCCAAATTTTGTTTTCCAAGGTGCAATGGATTTGTGTTATCGGGTCACGGGTTCATCTCGTCAAAGTTTCTCGAATTTACCGCGAGTTAGTTTGATGTTTCGGGGCGCCGAGATGAGTGTATCGGGCGAGAGGCTATTATATCGGGTACCCGAGATGAGCAAGGGGAGTGATTCTGTGTATTGCTTCACATTTGGTAACTCTGATCTCCTTGGGATCGAGGCGTTTGTTATTGGTCATCATCATCAACAAAACGTGTGGATGGAATTTGATCTTGTGAAATCAAGGGTTGGATTTGCAGAGATCAGGTGTGATCTTGCTCGTCAAAAGCTTAGGATGGGGTCTTAGAATCGGGACCCACCAAAAGTAATGTAAATTAATGAAGGATATTCTAAGGACCCACAATGTCCAATCAATGGTTCACCTTGTTTTGATTGAGGTGGATCATTGATCGGACAATGAATGGCCTTGATTGAAAAAGAATACAATGCATGGTTTTGAATGGAAAAGCATGGGATTCTTTTCTTTCTATTTTTTAAAAAATGTTTTTAAAATAACCTGATTTTCTAATTAAAAATATTATTATAATTTAATGGCTAAAATGATTTAGTTGATAAAGTTAGAATTTGGAGGCAAAAAAGGACTTAAATGACTTTTTTCAAAAGTTTGAGGGTAGAAACTGTGATTACACCTATTAATAAAATATTGGCCTGGGTCTACATGTTTTGACCGCCTTTTAATTTTTTTATTATGTGAAGGCTATAGAATGGCGACTTTTCCAGGTTTTATGAACAGTGGTGGACCCCACTTATCAAAATACCATTTCGAGAAAACACGTGTACATCTATTAAGGAAGCTTGTATCAGGAAGTCAAATTCATACGTAGGCATGTGAGAAGACGTAGGACCCACCTAAGTTAAATTTTCATCCTTTTAATAGTAATATAGGGGTAAATTATAATAAGGTCACTAGGATATAAATAATATTATATTTAAATTATTGAATTATTAGAAGTTATATTTAAATCATATAATTATTAAAAGTTATATTTGTGTCATTTAATTATGGGTAATATTATATTCTAGCCATCCTTTATATTTTAATATATATATAGATTTAGTCATTTTTTTCTAAATCATTTTGTATACCCTTTTAATACAATAATTTTTTTGAAATTATTAATTAATTTAATGCATAAATTAATATATTTTTAAATATGAATGATGACCCAAAAATAAAATTACCTATAATTGAATGATTCAAGTATAATTCTTAATAATCGAATGATCAAAATCTAACATTACTTATAATTAAATAATTTAATATAAATTTTAATAATTGAGTGATATAAATATAACTTTATCTATAATTTAGTGACTTGTGTTATAATTTACCCTATATATTTAAAGAAAGAAAATAAATAAATTCAGTCCTCAGACACATATTCCTCTGCCTCGGCTGTCACTCGTCACTTTCTGACAGGCGTGTTTGTGTATTTTGTCCTAAAATGACAATAAAAGGCAAAATTTCATTTGGAAGGATATTTTTGAAATTTGATCAAAATAATTTTGCAAGTATAGGAAATGATGGTTTCATTTTCCTTTATTCCAAGCGACAAGATCAGCTTTAGAGAGTGGATTTCCGTTGCTGTGGTCTTGATACATCATTCCATTTAGACTTTGATCGTTCGAATTCGGGATGAAAACCCAATTGTTCAAGTTAGTGTCACTCGATATTACGGTTTAAGGTTAAGAATGATTTTAAGGGGTTCATCGGTTCGACCCGGAAGGTTGCTAGGCTAATGGTGTTTAGCGGCTTTTAGAATTGCAGTTATGTTTTGTTCAAGCACAAAAGTTCATATTGTAACAGTGACTGCACTTTAAAAACACACTAAGTTACAGTTGCATATCCCACCCTCAATTGCGGTTATGTTTTGTTCATTCATAGTTGTTTACAATGGCCTAAATGCAGTTTTATGCCAACTGCGTGGACCGGTGGTAGCGACAACAAGGTATGTGTCATGTTTGTAAAATCTGGGTCGGGTCTGTCTGCCGGGAAACCGTGAGATAGACGATTTCTGCGTAGCTCAATTACTCTTCGAGGCCACCTGCTTGTTCGTCAACATACATGCATGCAAGCAGACATATTAACTTGTTTCTTGAAGGGCTAGAATTACTTGATGGACAGATGATCACCTAGCAAAGTAGACTCTTATTGTGCTTGTTCAGAACTTGTCCGGTTACAGGTCGAAGGCGTATGAAAGCTCGAACTTGTGATGCATAATGTATCCTTGACAATGAGCCTAGCCCAAGCCTGACCATACTCGGCTCAGAGTCATTACTATTTAACTCAGTTCGGTTTTAACTCAAAATAGACAGTTTTACTATATGTTATATAAATATATATATAATATATATAAGATGAAATTTAAAGTTCGTTTACCGAAATATAAACTTTCATTGTATTTTCGGATGTATTCTTGTTTAATAAAATTTGTAGCTCTACGTTAATAATGCTAATACATATTTGATTTCCCATTGTCCTATCAAATGGGTTAAATAAAAAAGGAAACCCATCAAATAGTTTTTGGACTCATGTGGAATATGGCCCAGCCCAAGAATATATTTCTCAATAATAAATAAATAAATACAAAGACGAAATTAAAATAAAATATCGAGAGTAATCAAATTATTAAACTTGAAAAATATAAGATTTTATTAATTATTTAAGGACTTAAAAACAAGGTTAATGGTATGAGAACTTTGAAATATCGAATTTGAACTCCACCTAATAATCAAAAATTGATATATATTAGATTTTAGACTGATCATGCATTATAGTATTTAATTTTAGTAAATATATTGTTTTCTTATTATAATATTTATTATTTTAAAGGCATTTTTATTAAAAAAAATACTATATTTTTATGTCTGAATTTGAATCTATATAGAAAAGGATAAGATGAACGTCCTTAGTCACTAAACTAATTAATGAAACTCACTATTTAAACGCTACTTGTAAAATCAGTTTTTTTTACCGATAACGCATCAAACAATAACTCTAAGTTGTTTATTTTTTCGGTCCCCTCTACACAAAACATACAAACAATTAAGCTTATTATTGTGGTACATGTTTAAGAATGATCAAACATGTTTTCATGTCAATAGTATTATTTAAGGAGAAAAATGTTAGAAAAAACATACTTTAAATTAAAAAATTACATGTTCATGTTCATGTCCAAAATTTAGGACATGTCCAAATGCAATGCTCAAAAAGCAAAGAGAAATGGGAATTTAGTGAGTTGTGGTCTAAGTATATACCCACATACAAAATCTAAGGTAAAGGCAAAGGTACCCATAAATCAATGCTTAGTGATAGTCTAATAAATGATTATATTTGGGACATTGTCCCTTGGAAATGTGAACAATGGGGACCCCTACCCTTCAATTATTGTCCATCCCAATGTCCAAAAACTTACCTATAATGAAATAAAACCCCATGTGGGGAGAAAAGCCCACACTACCACCATCTCTAATAGTTTCTTTGCTAAGTGCCAAGAACTCTACATATCAACAAGTGTGGTTAACAGTGACGGATCCAGAAAATTATTTTAGAGTGGGCACATATAAAATTTTAAAATTTCGAAGTGGGCACAACTCATAAATTTTTAAAAATTTAAAAATTAATTCATAAAATTTTAAAAAATTAAAGGTAAATGTTTGAATTTTAGAAAGTTTAAGGTGGGTCTAGGCTCACCCTATACTTTAAGTGGATCCGTCACCGGTGAACAATGATATTGAATGGTAAAACTAAAACCTTGAAATGTTACAATTTTATATTTTTCAATTATTGTTACTTAATGTATTAATGTATTAATTGGTTAATTTAAATCAGGTATTATAAAAGTTTAATATGAAATGATTTTTTCAACTAAATTTATTTTTTTCACAATATGAAGGTTTGGAGTTTGAAATTTATTAATAAAGGATAGAAACAAGGAATGATAAAAAAATAGTTAATCAAATGGTTAAAATTCAGTGTAAGAAAGTGATTATGAATCTTTATTACGTGATCAACTATTTTTTCGTTTTTCATATTAGAAAAGATTTTAATATTTCATTCCGTTAGACTAACGGTTAATATGTAACCCTCATTTTTTTAGTTTAACAACCAGTATAGGGGCGGAAATCGGTTAGTGGGGGAACGATTTTGCATTTTTTACTCCAACACTTACAAGAACGATTTCAAGTAGGTATGTCGATTAGACAGAAATGTGCGAAAGATATTATTGCCTCACCCGACCGCGTCATAATTTTTTATGTTCTTTCGTACTCCATGACTTACTGCGAATATAAAATTTAATATCTTATCGTACTACATAAACATATTATTGATTATTACATATAAAATAAAATTTACTTAAGCTCTTGGGACTAGAGTGTCCCATTTCCCCTTGCCTCCCATGTGACATACGGTACAATTTTGAAAGTGACCACCCATTGCGGATATGCCACGTGTAATGTTACCCATTTCAGGGGTTTTAACATCTATATTGTTAAAAAGGCTGTAGGGTGCTACTGATGTGACGGTTGACCAAACAGGGACCTAAAGGTTCGGTCTTTTTTGTAGAGCTTGTCCTATATAAGGGAATCCTCGGGGGTAGAGCTTAGCCATAAAAGTATTCACTTTTTAGCTTTTAGGGAATAGTTTTTAACACCATGTTTGGTAGGGTAATTAGTACTTTGGTAAGTTTAAGGTTTGGAAACAAATCTAAGGGTCATTTTAACATTGCTTTTGAAAAGTGTGGTGAGAAAGTATAGTGAAAAAGTTCTTTTAAAATTTTTAGTTTGAAAAAATGTGTTTAGTATTGCTGTCAAAAAGTGCTTTTGAGAAAAAAATGACTATTTTAGACATGATGTTATAAGTTAAAAATATTTTTTTAAATGATAATAAAATTATTTTATATTATAATATTAATTTAAATTATAATAAAATATAAAAACATTAATAAATAAATAAATTATTTTTGAAAAGTGCTTTTTAGAAATGCTTTTGAGAAAATATATAATTTTATATGAATATATATAATTTTTAAATTAAAAAAATAATTTATGTTAATATAATTATCTATTTGTAAAAATTAAATTATAATAAAATATAATAAATGAAGGTTAAAATTGTAATATGACTCCTAAAAGCACTTTCCAAACGCAAAAGCTAAAATTTGTAGCTTTTGCGTTTGGATTGAAAATCACTTTTCAAACGCAGTTTCTTTTTCAAAAGCTAACTGTTTGGATTGAAAATTTTAGCATTGCTTCTGCGTTTCAAATCAGTTTTTGACTCAAAAGCTGGTTTAAAAAGCAATGCTAAATGGGGCCTAAGTCACACTTAATCACTAAATAGCTATGGGTGACATAAATGATCACTTTTGGATAAATTTGAAAATTTATATTTGGTGGTCATCGATTAATATAATAGTTTAAAAAGAATTTATTTTAATATAAGAATATTTTAATTAATGATAATTGTTATGTAAGTAAATAGGGTTTATAGTAAAAGACATTGATATTAAAGAACTAATTTATATAAATATGTTTGAGAGATTAAAATTATCTTACACTGATATAATTATATTAACAACACTATAATAATGATCTAATAAATTTAAATTAAAAGTTTAGTAATTATAGTGAAAAAATTAATTTCAATGATCAAAGTACAAACTTTAAAATTTAATGATTTCCAACATAATTTATCATATTTTGATCACTAAAGTTTTAAAATATTCAATTTACTTATTGAAATTTAGACATTGAACATTATTTGTTATTCTTTTATTAACTTTTGAACAATATTCACATGCAGGGGAACGGAGGAGTTCCTTCAAGATCCGAATGGTGAAAATCTTCATTGGTACAAGAAAAGTAATAGACAGAGAGACATGCTTCATCTGATGACAAAAGAAGAAGATCAATAATGAGAAAGAAACTGAAAAGTTCTTGTTCAATTCTTTGACTTCAAGACACTTTCTAACGAAATAGAGGTTGAATTTAGACTCAAAGGGTTGAGATTAACAAACCGATAAAAATTAGGTCCAAACGGACATCATCTATAATTGTCAATAGTGGCATCTGACGACGTTGAACGGTAGACGATGTGTATGTCATAACGTTCTCAAAAAGTTAACAAATGAGTGATAAAAAATATTTAATGTCTAAATTTTAGTGAGTAAATTAAACATTTTAAAATTTTTGTGATCAAAATAAGTTTGAGAATAAAATTTAATGATAATTTATCCTTAAATTATTATTAGGGTCCCAAAATTTTATAATTCAAATAAATCTATTAACACCTAAAAGATGCATGCCATGAAGAAAATATAGAGAAAATGAAAGAAAAATTAAAGTAGCAAAGCTTCTTCTTTGACCTAAATCTATAGGAGGACCCCAAATAAAAATGAGATGAGATTAAAAGGTTTATTAAAATGAAATAAGAAAGACAAAATAAAATAAAGACAACCTATTATACCAAGTTGTCTTACCCACAATCAGACATTAATGACAAGTCATAAGTTCTTAGCAAATAAACTCAAATGTGGCCACCATGTATCTTCGGAGAGAAAAATTACATCATGAATTATTTTTATCACGTCATTTATGATCTTAATTAATTAAATTTATCTATCTTAAATTCTTTTTAAGGTGAATCATAACCTCTTTCTCACAGGTTATATGTAATTAGTAAGTGGGTAACTATCAAGTAGTTACTTAAAGATGAACGGACCTGATTACATGGATCACGGGTAACGTGACGAAAATGGTTTATAATATAATCTTTCCTTTGGAGGGTAAATGAGTTTGTGATTCATGTGAATATTTGTCCAACTCTTAAAAATTACTTCTTTTAATTTTTAATTTTATTATTTACAAATGATAATATGATAATTTATATATTATTGATTGGTCTAGCAAAACGAAGATCTAATGTCCTTTAGTAATGTTAGATGTTTAAATTATAATATTATGAATAAAGTAAATTAAATGAAAATGATTTAACCTGATAAATTTTTACAATATACGATTCAGATTAATCAATTAATGAATATAATTATAATAAAGAAATAATATATGTTGATATTTTCAAATTAAAGACTTTCTTTATTTGGAAAGATGTATCTAACATTATTCTTCCTTACAAAGTTAGGGTATAATACCAAAGTTTAAACTATATTATCTAAACTTTTGGCATCTCTTTTGGGCACAAACAAAAAGATCAAATATCATGGTTACCTAACAACATTGAAATTGACCCACCATCCATCTATAAATTTATATTATATGTTTGATTTGATTTTTTTTACATAATGTTAAAAATGGCTTTAATGTTCGATTGAAGAGTCACTTTGATATTTATTTTTTTTAGTAATTTAGCTCTTTGGGTCAAAATAATCCATCTGTAAATGAAATATGATGGTCAACTAGCGATAAACAACTTGAAATGACACATTATAATTTTTTATTTTATACAATTTTGAAATTATTTTTTAACTAATGTGTCATTCTATAAAGTCGATATACTTGATATGATGTTGTTATTGCGTCATACACTATCACGTAGGTTTATCACGTTATTTCAAAAAATTTATCATTAATTAACTATCAATTTTCATCCGTAAAAGAATCATTCAATCAAACGTTAAAAATATTTTTAATATTATGTCTTTTTATTATTTTCAATCTATTGGATTAAAGTGCAAAATGAATGGATTGTTTAATAATTTGTTTATGTATTTACTTTATTGAAGAAATCAATTTGAAATAAAATCTAAATGTTAAAATGTCATTACACATAAACTAAAGTATATTAAAAATACAATTAAAGTTTATGATAATTTTAATTTTTAATAATATAAAGATGGTTATAATATAATATCTGTTAATAGATATTTTTAATCTTTTGACACCTATCAAACTATTGATTATGGTTTTAGGTGTACATATTGTAACTAAAAAATGTAATGAATTAATTTAAAATGTATTAATTGTCTAAAGAAATAAAACAATCATTAGAAAATTAATAAATACTTTGGACATCAAAATAAAAGATAATTTTTTAATTACAAATGAATAACTCATTTGTGTATTTTATATGCAAATTTTCTTGGTTCCCTGTTATTTTTTAGGATTTTATTTTATTAATTAAAATCGATTCATGTCACATATATTATTTTGGTAAATAAATCTTTTAATAAGAGTTTTTTTTTTGTATATTTAAGACATGTTTAAGCGATATCAACATGTTTAATACTTAGATCAACATCATCAATAAGTTTATATTCAAGTTTTGATTTTATATAATTTCACGTATAAATTTTACATAAATTAGTTCAAAACTATTTTTTTAGTTATATAATTGTATAATTCCTAACAAACAAACATATTTAACCAGTTGACCAAACTATTCATCTTTATTCTTTCATATTTTCTTAGGTTGTAGGTTCTAGACTTACTAAAAAAATTCTGTTTTTTTTTCTTTTTTTTTAGAGTATCTTTTTTTCTTCCATCCAAATCGAATTATAAAAATACCTAATATCAAGTAATTATTTAAATAAACTCCACTTAAATCTCGATCATATAAACTCCATATCGCTCGACCAAAACTTACCTTTTGTTCGAGTTTAAATTAATATAATTTTGGATTTTATCTCAAAGAAGAATGACCATGGATTACCTGTGAATGGAATTACTAGCATGCCCTTATTTAGGATAAGAGGTCAAAGTGGTCCATGACTGGTCAAAGAACTCTAATTTGAAGGATAATATGGTCATTTCATATTTTTCACCTTACAAAGAAAATAGTGTCATTTCCCTCCTAAACCATAAGAACAATACAAATACAAGACAGTAGAAAAATTCTCTGCCTCTTAATTATATTTTATTTGATGTTTTATGTTAAAAAATAAAAAATAATTATAAAATTTAACGTTAATTTTTTACGCTTTAAATTTTAAATCATACATCTTAAAATTATACCTTACTCTAATTTCTTAAACTTTAACAACAAGTTCTAATTTTAAACCCTAAATTCTAAAATTTAAATCCACTAATTTAAAATAAAAACATTGACGGAACACGATTGAGAATAGACGATTTACAAATTGAGGATAAACGATTTGTATCCATTGTAAAGTTAATAAACTATAAGATATCATTTAATCAATTTCTTTTTAAATTGTAAACCGTAACTGAATTAAAATAATTTATTTTAAAAATTTACATTAAAATCGAGTTTGATTATTTTTTAAAAAAATATTTTGATTAATTATAAATTCTATATTATTTAATTTTTAGTCTTATATTGTACCAATTAAATAAGATAATTTAAATATATTTACTCAGGTAATAATTTTTTTATTAAAATATAAAATATGGTAATACGATACATCGAATATGAAAAATAAAAAAAAATATTTCTCAAATTTTTTAGGAATAATAATTTTTTTAATTTGTATAGTTATATCATTTGGGAGTTGCCAAAATATGAATAATTCAAAAGTTAAGTTATTAAATTAAAAAAAATATTAAGCTTTAGTGCTCAAAATAAGTGAGATGAAAGTTGAGTGACGAATATTGTAATTTATCCATTTTTATTAAGGAAAATTAGACTTCAAGGAGTGTTTTTAACGGTAGAGACCATATCAAATACGAACTAAAAGTTGGGTAACCTTGTCGAATACGAACTCAAAATTAAGTGACCTTATTGAATATCTTAAAAGTTAAGTAACCAAAATAAATCTGACCTAAAAGTTTGATGACCATTTATATAATTTACCCTTATATAAAACAAATGCATTAAAAAAGAATCTGTGTCAGAATTCAGAAACATGCAACACTTCACTCTCTCTGAACTTTCTTAGATCTCAAAAACTCAAACAAACCCAGAAAAAAAACAATAAATATGAACTAAAAACAACTTTTTTATTACAAATTAAACTAACTTCAATTCCTCAGTTAAATCATTTGATGAAATTAACAATCACATCAACAACAAGAACACATCTTTCATTACCTCTCACAGAATCAAAATAAAATTCCAAAAAATCTAAACACTAACCCTAAAGAAAGAACAAACCTTTATAGACAGGTATATATATATATATATATATATATAATATTTATAGCTGCTTCTTCTTCTTCTTCTTGCTTGGTTGCCATAATAAAGCCCAAAAATCCCAAACTTTTTGAGCTTCAAAATTAGGGTTTTAAATATAGCTTCTTCTTCTTCAAGATTGAGCTTCAAAATTGTTTTTTTTCCTTCAATGTTCAAGAATCAGTGTAGTCACGCCAGCAAATGAGCATGATGACGCAGCGCCTCATGATATAGAACCGAGCTCTTTGCTCTTTCACCAGCTTCGCGCACTTCCTCGTGAAAGCGCATCGTTTCGACGCCGTTGTCGTCTTCGTCGACGAACTTTCTTTCTTTGAAAGTTTCCATTTTTCGTCTAAGAAGAAGCTCGGTGGCGGTGCTGCAGTTGAAGAAGCTGTGTCCATGGCGAAAACCCAGAAAGAAGAACAGAAAGTTGGAGGTTTTCCAGGTGAGGAAAAGATCAAAGAGGGAATTTCCAGTAATTTGAAATGTGAAGGAGAAAGAGGAAAGTATTTCCAGTAATTTGCAGTGTTTAAGGCTTGAAGAGAAGGGATTTTGGTCAGTATTTATAATAAATTTTAAGTGAAAATAAATTAAAAAATAAAAATGGTAAGAAGATGGGTGTGGCAGTAGGTATCACCTGGCCTTATTTTACCTCGAGAAACACACCAAACGTATAATTATTTTAAGAACCGTAATTATCTCAGTAAAAACTAATAATAAAACATATTTGGGATTAATTAGATTTTTACTCGTAGTAGATATATATTGTAAAAAAAAAATTATAATATATAAATTAATTTATAGTCATTTGTAAATTATTTTAAAAAAATAAAAAATGTGTTTTTTATATATTAATATTAAAAAATTTTAATTTTAAGTTATAATCTTAACTTTTAAAATTTTAAACCCTACACATAAAAAATATTATCACAAATTCTTTAAACCTTGACCATAAAACTCAAACCATAAATGATAAACCTAAATGTTAGAGTAAAAAATATAACTAATTTTTTTACAAATTTTAGAGGTTTATATTAATTATTTCATAAATTTTGAAGGGTTTAATTATAATTTTTTAGAAGAAGGGTCTCAATTAAAAATTATAAGTTGGTGAGAATTCTTAAAAAAATATAGGAGAATGTTCAAGTAAAAAATATCATTAAAATTTTATGTTAAATATAATTTTTTAAAATTTGAGAAAATAAATTATATTTTTTTAAATTTTTGAGGGTTTTTTAAAAAAAATTGAATATCCATATCATTTGGAAAATATAATTTTTCATCGCGCTCAATAATTATTTTATACAATTAAATTTAAATATATTTATTTAAATATAATATAATAATAATTTAAATCGAGTTTAACGATAAAATTTACTCGAAGAATTTAAATTTAAAATAACTCAAATGTTAAATTTTTTATAGTCCATTGTAAGCCTAATAAATATTTTCCCTTTTGGTAATTGAGAAAAAGTAATTAACTTTTAACATACTAAATTAAGATTTTTTACTTGAGTAAAAAAAGTTGAATATTCTGATAAAGAGGTGAGTCAGAGTTCCCAATGAAAATGTCAGTGGACAAGGGCAGTGAAAATTTACAAGCAGTAAAATCTCAGTTAGGCTTTATATTGAGCAGTAATTACAACGGTAACTCTTAACTATAAATTTCTATTTCTCTGTTCAGAAAAGCTGAGAAACAATTTTTTAAAATTTACAGATAGGAAAATTTTACGATGGATTTCGAATGTCGATGAACATTATTAATATTGAATATCGATAAATATTATTAAATTAATTAAATAAGATTAAAAATCTTAATGATTTATATAATTTTTTAAATTTTTTATCTTTATTAATTAATTTAATAATATTTAACGATGTTTAACGTTAACAGTGTTTAGTGCTCTTCACATGATGGATGAGAGAAATGATATAATAAACATGACTTGTATAAATCTATTCAAGAGATGAATTATAAAATATATTTAAATTTTTGAGTCGGTTGAAATCTAATAAGTAGTATAATAAAAAAATAAATGATGTTTATTTTAAGAGATTCGAGTTTAAGTTGTTTTTTTTATGTAAGGTGTGTGCAGGGACGAAGTCAAAATTTAAGGTTGAAGGGGCAAAATACAAATGATTAAAAGTGAGACCAAATTCATAAATAAATCAAAATTTTAAAAAAATTAAATAGAGAAATAGGATAAAAAAATTCTTCGATTAACTCTGACTCTAGAATGTGCATTATCGAAGGGTTAAGAATATATCTGAACAAATATCTTTTGTATACCTTTGAACTACTAAAAGTTTGAGTCAGTTGAACTCACAAAGCGAGAAAAATAACTTATTTATTTTTTAAATAAAATTTAAATTATAATATAAAATTTCAAACAATTTAAAACTTTTAATAATTGATTATTTATTTAAATTAAATTTCTCAATTCTCCTTGATATATATATATTACATATAAAATATTAATATATATAGTATATAATTATAAATAATTTTTAAATTAAAAATTAAAACTTATTAATATCTTAAAATAATAAATACTTATAATTAAATTTAAACAAAAACTTAAACGAGAGTCTAGCGAAAGCAAGCAATGATGAAAGCATGAGGGTGGCTTCACCCCACCAACATTTGGAGAAATCCTCTACCTCTTTTTAAAAAGTTTTGAATATTTAATTTACTTTTTTTAAATTTTAAGAATTTTTATTAATAATTTAAATTTTTAAATATTTTAATTTCTTCCCTACATTTTTAAAATTCTTAATAAGCAATTGAAGTTTAAATAGGCCTATAAAGTATTTAAAAATAATAATAATTCTTTCTAATTTATCTAAAAAATTTAATTAAACTCTTTTAAAATTTAATATCAAGATCCGTCTCGAATCTAATATTAAAAAGATAACACTTTTTTTATTAAATACTATGGTTACAATAACAATCTTTAAATTTATGATTACTTTTACATTAGTATTATTTCTCTTTTCTTCATAATTATTAGCATTAAGTATTTTATTTTTTTTCTTTGTAAATCTACTATTTACGTGCTGCATCAAAATAACATCCTAGTCCACCAATGAGTGAATATTTATAAGTTTTGTCCAAACGATTTTCCCTCACCTCTGTCATCGACATATCTAAATCCAACAATCAAAACTCTGCTTCTGTTCTGTCTGAATTCTGATGAGTTCATTTAAGAAGGAAACGTACAAGGTTGAGACAAGTTGGAAAGGGATATCATCAAATTTTAATTTAGTAAAAAAATATTAAAATAATATTAATTGTTTAAAATATTTTTAATTAATTTTAGATATTTAAATTATTTTTAATAAAAATATATATTATTGTATTTGATTAATTTTAAGTATAGGATAAATTACATAGATAACCACCATACTATGAGTTAGTATCGAAATGACCACAATACTTTAAAAAGTTTCAAATACACGGTCAACTATTAAAATGATATCGAAATAACCATTAGCCTTAAAAACTAACGGACTGATGACATGATCGTTAAAAATAAAATTAGGACTAAATTAAAAAATTACATAAATAACAAGGAATAAATGTGTAATTATTTTATTTTATTTTTAACGACCACATCATCATTCCGTTAATTTTTAACGGCTGATGGCTATTTTCATACTATTTTAATAGTTGACTGGTGCATTTAACGCTTTTTAGAGTATTGTGACCATTTTGATATCAATCTCATAATGCGATGACTATCCGTGTAATTTACCCTTAAGTATATGATAAAAAACTGCTAATCAATTAGAATATGATATATGATATATTTATTTTATTTATTTATAAAATAATATATTATTTTTACTAAGAAAAATATTTTCAGATGATTTTGAAAATTTTAAATTTTATAAAATAATCTTAAAATCTCTAAAATATCTCAAATCACCCTCACCTCCGTCATTAATCACCGCCTTTAAGCTTACCCCTCTAATCTAATATGATATCGATAAAAAAATGTACGAATTGAACGTCGAATCTAAAATTAAAACTCAGTTTTGACTATTCTATAATAGAAAAAATGATCGATCAGATCCGATAGTTAAAAAAGTAAACTTGAAGACTACAATCGTTAACAGAAACGACGTTAATTTGAAGATTTGAGGATATTTTAAGAATTTTACGTATGTTTTTTTTTTAGAATTTTTTTTTAAAAAAATGAGAGGCTTAAAAATTTTAAAAATAAAATTAATATCACATGTCAAATATTGATCGGATAATATTTTTTTTTTAAAATTAACTAGCAAACTACTAAAATTACAACGGTATAAATGTTAGATATAAATTTTTACAAAAAGTAAGTTAGGCACTTTAAGTTACAAAAAATGTTTTAATATATTTTGAAAAGAAATGATAATATATACAAATTATTTAAATTTTAAAATTCTCATAAAATAATATCTTGTTCTAGTTAAATTTATGTCCAAATCATTTTAGATTCAGGTCATCAAATTTTATTAATCTAGTTTTTTTTTCTCGTTAGAATGTTTTGTTAATTGTTTTTTAGTTTGTCGATAATTCGAAATTATTTTAATTAAGCTACTCTTCTTCCTAAAAATATATGATTTAATATTTTAGGATCGTGTTAGTTATATATAATAAAATTAGGTATTTTTCTTTTTTTTTTTAATTTAATTATTTTTAAAAAAATTAATTTAGAAAATATAAAAATTAAATCTCGACTCTCTTAATTTTTATAATTTAATTACTTTTTTGATTATTTATTTCAAAGTTTAAAAATTTATCTCATTTAATCCATCATGGTTTAATCTACGTTTCCTTTCCTTTTTTTAAATGTCATTACTTTAATGGTAGCAACTCTCCTTTTATCAATTTAGACGAGAAATTATATTATGAATAAGTTTCATTACGTGTCTATAGTAATAATTATTTAAAATCATCCATCTTATTATTTTTTCATGTCGTATTTTTTAAAATTAATCTTTACTTAAAAACTATTTTCAAAATGAATTAACAATAAATTTGAGTGAAGATTCATTTCGAAAAAATATAACACGAAAAAATAATGAAATGGATGGATTTTAGTAGTTGGTCTCATAGATGACGTGACGAGATTTACTCATGATATAATCTTTTCAATTTGGACATGCTAAATACATTAATAAATAAATGAACTAAGTTTTGATAAATTAATAATAGAAAGATCAAATCCAAATCTCAACATTTTGAAGGGACTAAAACCAGAATTAGTCCAAAACTTATCTATAAGACATGAATATGAATATGAATATTTCATGATCAAAAACACATATGATATATACATAAGGATAACACAAGTTACACAATATAAAATGAAATTGAAAGTTTGAACTAAGTTTGAACTTCAATCTTTCTGTCGCAGTTCCTGATTTCATTTTTTGTAACACAATATAAGACGATAAATGAACTAAGTTTTGATAAATTAAGAATAGAAAGTTTGAACTCGAATCGGGAACTAAATCTCAATGCGTAAGATTGAAGTTGGATTTTTTTCCCCGAAGAATCGAAATTGAATTATAGTATTTTAAGAGAATTAGAATGACTTTACAATTTTTAGGATTGACTTGTGATTTTATCATTTAAGGGGATCAAATTATAATTTTATAATTATTGATTTACATTTCACAATTTTTAAAGAGACTAGACAAAAATTGAATTGCATGTGCTTAGATAAGCTTGATTTTTTTTCCAAAATAAGCTTGATAGATGTGATAATATTATTTAATAAATAAATAAATAAAATTTTGTTTTATTTTCTTCTTAATAATTTAAGCGACTAGATGAAATTGAGTCAGTTTAGCCCAACAAGCCCATATTTTTATAACAAGATTATGAAATTTTTAGATAATTAGATGAAGTAGATGGACAGTTAAGATTAATATTAAAAAAATTAAAGATTATTAAAAATAATAAAATAATTTTATTTATTCATTACCTTCGATGGTACAATATATATGGGTTAGTAAAACAAAAAATAATTAAAATTATTTATAATTTTTTAAAACGATAATATTCATATTTATAACTGAATCACATCCTTATATATATTTTAAGCAAGACAAAATACAGGATTTTAATAGTCAAATAAGTATCTGAACTTAGAAATTTTAGTCAAATGAGCCTCTGATTTTTTTTATAACAACGTATAAATTTAGGGACCAATTTGATAAACTTATCAAGTTTAAGGATTGATTTGTTTCCAATAATCAAATCAAAAAACTTACAGAATTAGAAAATCAGAAGGGCCTTTAAGAATCTTGGGATAAAATGGCAGATGACTTGGGATTGCTGAGGAACATGACAAGGTTGAAAGCTTGTAATAAAATTTCGACAGTGAATCATGTACATACATACATACATTTATGTATATGTATACGTATGTCTGAATCTATACATGTATAAATAACCTGCAGAGGAGACTGTAAAGATTCTGGAAACAATCATGTAAGAAATCTAGCCCTTGATTGCCACTGCAGCATCATCAAGATTCTCAGACATGTTCGAAAGGGCTTGATTGATTGATAACATCAACCTTAAAACCAATCAAAGAACCCCTAAAAACTGTTTTTTGTGAATCTTGATGATGCTCCAACAGAAAACAATGGCTGCTGTATGACCATATCTTCATCTCCATTCCATGCAGAGGAAAAGAAAGGAACCCTAACCCTAACCCTAAAGTTTCAGAATAAAAGAGAGAAAAGGAAGAAGATGATATCTGATGGGAATAGAAGAGAAGGGGTTGAGGGTATTTATAGAGAGAAGAATGAGGGAAATGAATAGGGCTTGCGTTTGGATGATGGTTTTGTTGGTGGGAGAGACCCGATCGAGTCGAGTAAAAAAGATTGAATTAATTGAGTTGACACGTCTTATTTTATAACTCGAATTTTATTTAAATTTTTTTTAGTTGAGTTGTTCGAGTTTCTTTTCATATTTAATTGTAATCATTTATAATATTGTATGAATTGGTTTTAATTTAAACGTCTTTTTTATAATCATATACGATATATATATAATTATGATCCACTTATATTGTGTAATTCAATTCTTTGAATCGTTGGATGAGGATAAATAAATGACCAAGATTATTTTTTTCATTTTTTATAATCTTCTCGTTTCGTACTATTAATCTCTACCATTCCTTTATCTACATTTAATTGTCCAAAAAATATTATAGGATTTAAGAGGATCCTAATATCTCTCTATATTTTTTCATATGTGATATACGTATATCAGATAGAGCTGAAAAACTTAACTTGAATTTGATAAATGATATACTAATTTAAAATTTTCAAATTATTCGAAGTTCTATTTCATAATTAAACTTAATTTGAAATTTTTTGAGTCGATTTTTAGTTAGATCAAAAAATTTGATTTTGTAAAATCGAGTCGACTTTTTTTACACATGCTTGAGAGATTTATCATAAAAATAACAAAACTACGTAGAGTGGGGAAGAACAACTTTCTCACCTTAACTATTTTATCTTTGTTTTTATAAATATATATTTTAAAATAGATTATTTATAAAATTATCCTTATTTTTAAATATTTATATTTTATATTCGATCTTAAATCCTATACTCTTCTCATCGTAATAAGACATAATGAAGATAGTTATCCATCGTAATCCTTAGGTACCCAACAAACCCTAATCCTTATCCCCTCCGAAACCGAAGATTTATACCAGTAATGGCTCTGTCTGGGTTGTGTCTATGTTGCGTCTTCTGCAAGCATATTTCTTTCCATGGAATTGACAGGGGGCTGGGCTGGCATGTCTTTATGACATGCATGTAGGGGTTGATGCCTGATGGGGCTGTCTCTTTTGGTATAGTTTGGCTACCCAGTAGCTAGGCTGCTCTGCTGGGGGTATTTACCCTTTGTTTTCCATCACTCAAATTCCCATTTCTTGGTCATTTAGTTTTCTAAAGGATTTTACAACCCTTTTAGGGTACTCTTTTATGTCTTTAATTACCATTTTTAGTTTAATTTTTAATGAAAACATATATTTTCTTGTATTTATTTCTCATTAGAGAATGGTTGAATTGAATCAACATATTCTATGAACTATGTTCGAACACTAGAGATAATATCATATACAGAATCAGGATGAGTCAAATTATTGGATTTAAAATATATAAAGATTTTTATTAAGTATATAAAATTAAAATTAAAGGATAAGATCAAACTTATCTAATATTTAAATTTATAGGACTTAAATTATTATTAGACAAAAAATTAAAAGGAATGAAAATTTTTAGAGATTTTAATTAACAATATTAAAAAACATATGATTTTTAAATATGAGTTTATAAATATTTGAGGGGATAATGTAACACCTGATCCCGATTTGAACCAAAATACTATATTTAAATTATTTAGAAATCAACCTATCACGTTTTTAATTTAAAATCATAGGTTTAGCCATAATTTAAAAATATTAAATTTCCATAAAACTATAAAATTAAATAAGCATTATAATTAAGTTTACAAAACGGAAAAACCAAGTTTAAATCACCGAATAACAAAATAATATTTTAAATAGAGTTTACAAACTAAAAGTTAATAAGATCTTACGAATACATAAGCTCGCAACTAAATACTAAGCATTGAACTCTGAAGTGATACGGTCCTAGGATATCCCTTCTTGAAGTTAGATATGGGCACGGGTCGGTAGGATCGGATTTTCGGCCCATCCACACCCGACCTGAACATTGACACTATCCACCCGACCCGAGTTTAATGTGGAAGAAATTCGATTTGACCTGACCAAACTTTTAAGCTTTAAAATCCGACCCGAACATTTAAAAAATTTAATTTTAGGGACTTAATTATTAAAAAAATAGGAATCTAAGTATAAAAAATAAAATTTTAGTAACCTAATTGTAAAAGAATAAAAATTTAGTGACCTAATTGTAAAAAATCCTTGTTAGTGACCTAATTGTATAAAAAATATATAAAAAGGGACTATTATTGCAAATATTCCTAAAAATGTATAAAAATTTTATACTATTAATTCTTGATTGGATTTTTCTATCCTAAACTCGAACACGACCTAACCCAAAGCCACTCTTGGAAATACTCGTTCCGAACTCTTACTTGAACCCAAATTTTCTACCCAAAAAATTTGATCCGATCATATTAGATCAGGTAGAAAATCATCGAGTTCGGGTTTCATGCCCATCCCTACTTGAAGTTCTCCTCCACGATCAACCTACTAACCCGTAAACGAAAACAATGATTCTGAACACTAAACTTACAAAATTCAGTCACATTTCTACTATATCATAATTCGTAATTATCATAGAATAAGCATGCAAGATAAATATGATTTAAAAAGTATAAATAAGATTTTATTATATGTGAGTCATAATCACATACCTAGAGAGAGGGGAAAGAAAATTTACTCATGATTTATATTGAACGCACAACTTAAAAAAGTTGGAAAGGTGTCAACAATTTTTTAATCACATACTCTAAAATTATCGACATATATTAAATCTTTTAAAAAATATTAATTTAAATTTTAATATTACAAATAAATTAAATGTATATGATCCAAATTAAATGGATAACTTGACGTGCTAACAACAAATCTGATGTCCAACCAAATATTCTCTCCAATCTTTGCAAAAACCTGAAATAATACTGAAATTGAAAATTGACAAAATTAGAAATTACTAAAATAAATATACATATTTCCAAGAAAAGAAACTTTAAATATTCTAAATTTTGGAAAAATTAAAGAGGGACCATTTAAATAATGAGAGGCTGGTAAGAATGCAGAAATTGCAGTTGGAAAATGAAAGAAATATTTAAAATTTCTTTTTATAATATTATTAATGGATCGAAATATTTCACCATTTTTAATATTTTTCAATAATATGGCCACTTCTAAATGGGAGTCCTAGCTTCGTCTTTGTGCGTCTGATCCATGTTTCGTGTTTAGAATTTAAAATTATCATTCCAATAATATTATCTTTAAAATTTAAATATATTTTAAAAAATAATTTAGAGTTTAAAATTTTACAAATTTAATTTCCATACAAAACATCACGTCAAACTATTAAAGATATAACAATCAATTTATTTGCTATACCAACTAATAGTACTCATTAAATACTCCATTTTTCCATGTAGTACACGTACTTTTCTTTTACTACAACAAAATAAAAACCCTAGCAAATAATTGTATATTCAGGTGATGAAAATAAAATATTTTTAAAAATATCTTAATTTTAGGGATTAGGGTTTCAGTTTAGGGTTTAGATTTATAAAATTAATTATAAAGGTTTAAAATGTGATTAAAATTTAGGGTTTAGATTTTAAGGTCAGAGTTTAAGGTAATATGGTTAGAGATTTAGGTTTTAACCGATAAACTTTAAATTTTAATCATACTCTAAATTATAACTACAGCCCCTAAATTTAAAACCTTTATACTTAAACCCAAAATACTAAACTCTAAACAGAGTATCTAAACTCTAAAATCGAAGCGTTTATGCATAAAATAATTATCTTTCAAATATTATAATAATTATTTTAAATGTAAATATATAAATACAATAATTATAATTTAAAATAAATTCAATAAATTACGAGCTATAAGAAAATAATAAATATTTTTCTCCTTCAAAAAGAAAAACTCGGTTTGTTAAAAAAACTTTATTATCCTTATATTTATAAAATGTTGTTATTTTTAAACATTTATTAAGAAGTATTGAAAATGTTAATTAAGAATCTTCAAGTGCTTACATTTATGTAATAAGAAATTAAAATGGATGCCAATATTTTTTAGAGATATCAATATCATTTAAAATTGTACTAATTTTATTTTTAATATTATTTTATATTAAATTTATAAGAAATTCAAAAAAAATTCTATCCTATATCCCACATAAGGATTAATCATATCGAGTCGAATAAGACCACAATAACGACTAATAACGAAACTTGACATTATATATATAGAGGGGGCTATTTAAAATTGTCTAAACTTATGGGTCCAACAATGAATTACATATATTAAAAGGTCTATAACAATTTTACCATTATACCAACTTTTAATTTTTCTAATTTTTATTTTTTGGGGAGGGGTAGTGGTAAGCTAGGGCAGTCCATTAATACCAATTGGTTTAATTGTTTTTCATCAACAATTATTTCAAAAAAAAAATATATAACCACTGGTATTCAGTACATGAAACGATTAATCTAGATCGAATATTGTAATAGCTTATTATGGACAACCCTTTTAATCAAACATTATCTTCTTCTAATGTCAAGATTTGAATCTTATACTTTTATATCAACTATCAAGCATATAACTATATACATTATATTCTCAAAATCTCGAATATGAGATATTAGTAGGTACGGAGATAAAATTTGGGGTTGGAGATAAAATATAAATAATTTAAAATAGGAGGGATAAATTCATAAATAAATTAAATTTTTAAAAAAATTAAATAAAAGATAAAAATAAAAAAAAATCTTCGGTGGTGAGAGCGATTGTCTCTCCCTACCGATACATATATCCGTCACTTTATATTGGTTAAGCTAAAACAATCCAATACCAATTGGTTTAATTTTATCATCAATAATGATTTAAAAAATTTTATAATCACTAATATTCGATCAATTGATTAATTAATTCATATCAAAAATTACGATTTATTCCATTCACCTTATATAATCCAAAACCATCACATCAAAATCATAAATATGAAGCAATGATTCTATTGGCATACCCAAAAGCCTCCAAAACCAAAACTAAGAAATGAACTTGCATTGATTGAACTCCCATACTTTTTTGCATGAAGTACGTACTCTTTTTCTTCCCCCTCTACAAAAAAAACTATAAAACCCTAACCCTAATCTACATGTTTTCTTGGATAGCAAAGCATTGAAATGATATTTCGAACGGTGAAAAAGACAAGACAAGAAACCCAGAAATTCCGCTGACGAGTCATTGCATCTGCATCAGTCTTAGCCTTTCTCTAAATGGAAAACCATAAATCTCTTTAAAACCCTAGTCTTCATTTAGGGTTCACTTGCCAAACGCCATTATCGTCTGTGTTTTCAACTCAGCCCTTTCGGGTTGGCCGGGTTTCCTGGGTCTACAAGTACTGCGTTTGCTTGTCTATATTGAGATGCCTTTGTGTTCTTGGCGATGCATAGCTTTGTTTGCTTGGTGAGCACTCGCTTTGATTTGTTGGGAAATGTTTTGGTTTAAATTATGTGGTGGAAAATTTATGATTTAAGATTTATTTCGAATAAATGTTATGAGAAAGTGATTAAGCTTTCATTTGACATCTTCCTTTACGTTTTAGGGTTCGGGTTCAATACTTCGTAGGATCATTTACCTCTTCCGCTCTTCTAGGTTGTAGGTACTATAAAAAAGACATTAATCTCATGTTCATCTCCGAACAATCTATTTAAGGGTGAATACTCAGTCGAGTTAAGTAAAAATTTTGAGTTGATGAGTTCTGTTTTATAGCTCAAAACTTTATTTGAAATTTATTTAAGTCGAATTATTTGAGTTTCTGTTCAAATTTAATAGTAAATATGTATATTGTTATAGTACTAGTTAATTCAAATTTGAAGAACTTCATGTAATCATATACGATATACATATATATATTCATATTTTTTATATGTGATATATATCGTACATAATTTAAAGTTGTGAAACTCGAATTAAACTTGAAAATTGGTTCACTTATTATTACGTGACCAAATAATAATAATGATAAAGTTTTTTTTTTCAATTGTAGAAATTGCTTTTAGCTTTACAAGTTGTGTCAACAATAATGTTAAAAATAGGAATAACTTCAATTCTTTAATGAACATATTAAAATTTGGGTAAACCATAAAGAAAATCATTTAATTATGGGTATAGTTATATTTGGGTGACTTAATTATTAAAAGTTACATTTAAGTCACTCATTTATGGGTAATGTTATATTTGGGTCACCCAATTATTAAAGTTTATATTTGGGTCACTCAATTATAAGTAAGGTTACATTTGGGTCACCCTTCATATTTTAAAAGTATATCAATTTGGTCATTTTTCTTCTAAATCACTTGTATACCCTTGTTAACATTAGAGTACTTTATTTGAAATCATTTATATATTAATCTAATACACGAATTGATAAACTTTTTTCAAATATGAAGAGTGACTCAAATGTAACCTTACCTATAATTGAATGATCTAAAAATAACATTTATTAATTGGGTGATCTAAATGTAACATTACCCATAATTAAATGACCTAAACATAATTTTTAATAATTAAATGACCTAAATATAATTTTACCCATAATTAAGTGACTCCCGTTGCAGTTTACCCATTTTTTATTCACTAGACACCACCACAAGGATACAATTTGGTGAAATCACATCCATTTTCAGTGGTGGAGATAGTGTTCATTTTATGAAATCATTGGTTTGGGCAGTATGATAAAAAATTTTATACGAAATTATTAACATAATTTGTTTGGTTTTAAAAAAATAAAAATTTAACCAGTAATATAATTATTTTTTTCTTTAAATTTATTTATAGATATTTTAATACTTAAATGTCTGATTTAAAAATTAAAATTCAAGTGGTGAGCAATTCAGTATCGCTTAAGTAGGTTTTAAGTTTAAAGCTTTGTGTATGCAAAAAATTATCATTGCGAGACTTTCCCATCAAAACTAGATGTACAATGTAGATCGATGCAAATTAATCAGGATAAAACCTTAAGAACCGAAAATACACCTAAAAAATTAAATCCTTGTTTAAAACTCTAAATAAAATAATATATAAATTTTTTAACTATAAATAAAATAATTTATTATTTTTAAAAAACAAAATCTCATTTAAAACTTAATTAATTGTTGTGGGCCTGCCGGTTCTATATAAAAAAATGATGAATAAAGAAGTTATGTTTGGGCTGGATAAGCCCAATGTCCAAAACCAGAAGAAAAATGTAAAAGAGAAATGCGGTGAACGTGGATCGAACACGTGACCTTCAGATCTTCAGTCTGACGCTCTCCCAACTGAGCTATCCCCGCTGTCGTTTCTTTAGCAAATATTTATTTATTACTAAAATAAAACGAACACTGCTCACTTTTTACTGAGTGTTCCTTTCACTCTCAGAAGTATCCTCCTCCTCTACCCTCGACTCTGGATCCTTTGTTTCATTCCAGAACAAAAACCCTAAATTGGAAAGGGAAAATGCCATTCATATCGAAAATTCAAAGGCAAACGGATTACAATCGGTTTCCTTCTTCAACTCCAATCGTCATCGACAATGGCGCTTCCTATTTTCGTATTGGGTATTTTAACCTTAACTATAAAAACCCAGACTTTTCATTTCACATCTTAACTGTTTTTTTCCTCTTATTTTGCAGCTGGGCAGGAGAGACTGAGCCACGGGTTGTGTTTCGTAACATTGTTCAAAGACCTCGCCATAAATCCACCGGTATTTTCGTTTTCTTCAAAATTATTATTTTTAACTAAAACCTGGAAAAAAAGAAGGGATTTTGTTTATGAATTAAGGTTAAGAATTGATTTTGTTTTTCTGGGTTGTTGCAGGAGAAACTATCACAATTGTTGGTGACCATGATACTGCTTTATTGAGATACTTCGATTGCAGTCGCTCCGGCCCTCGTTCCGCTTTCGATAACAATGTTGTTTGTCAGTTTGAAATCATGGAATATGTAAGTCAAATTTGAACGTATGGGATCGAATTTGAGTCTGAATGTGAACTAGAGATTGCCTTTGATTTATGATAGTATTGGTGTATTATGTATAATTGAGTGTAGATGTGAAGGTTTTAGGGTTTCAAGCATGATTCATCATCCTAACTTTATGTGTTCTGTACTTGTTTCTACAGATTCTAGACTTTGCATTTGATCGGCTGGGCGCAAACGGATCCCGGGTACAATAATAAGTTCACTGCTTTTTGTGTTCATCTCTTGAATGATCTAATTTACTTTTGCTTATATTGCTAATTAGAAGTACTTTATCAGTGTGAAAATCGTATTTAGATAGTAGTTTTTAGGTGAACTTAAATGTGGCTTTGAGCTTACATGTCTGGAAACTATATAGGCTATCAGTTTGAGATTTTTCCTTCAGGCTGTGTTGTATTATTGGATGCCTCTTTTCATCATTACTACTTTTAATTGACATTTTGTTTTTAATGTATTCTTTCTCGATTTGTTGTTTATTTGAGGCCAGAACAGATTGATCATCCTATCTTGATCACAGAATGTGTGTGCAACCCAGTTTATTCCCGCAGTAAAATGGCAGAACTTCTTTTCGAGACTTATGGGGTTCCTTCTGTAGGTATGGTCTTGCATGCACCAGTCAGGCTCATGTTTCTTGGAAATAAGTTATTAGAATTTTATTTGCATTAATACTTGCCATATTTTTTAATCCATTTCTTTTACATGGGAAACTATTTGTTCCATATTTATATGTTCTCTGATGTTTGAGTTTTCTGCTTGTGATTGCAGCATTTGGCGTTGACGCTGTTTTCAGCTATAAGTATAATCAACTGCACGGGATTTGTGAGAAAGACGGTCTAGCTATCTGTCCGGGATTCACCACAACTCATGTCATTCCTGTATGTCGCCTTGGCTTCATGTTTTACCTTGATGCATGAATTTATAAAGTTGAGATGCTCATTATTTAGGTTTGGAGAATGTTTTAAGTTAGTTTCTGCTTCAAATTTTCCTTAAAACGACTCATTTTATGTTAGTGTCGTGCTAACTTTTCAACATTGACATCTCATTATGTTCCTTCGATGAACCTGTTTACTGGTCTTGTACATGGTCGGCAAAGGAAGCTATATCTTGTAGACTTTAGAAAAGGACTTTACCGAATGTGCCTGAGGCAAGAAATATTAGATTTGACTAAGACAGGGACATTGAAGTTTAGATTTTAATGTAGTTTGTTTGACCACAGTTTGTTAATGGGGAGCCTGTTTACAAAGGATGCTGCCGAACTAACATTGGTGGATTCCATGTCACTGACTATTTGAAGCAACTTCTTTCCCTTAAGTATCCTCATCACATGTGAGTATAAATACGTGGATTGCGAGGATCATGACCTGCTGGGATGGAACATTTTCTAATGTTTTTTAAATGCTTATAATAGGGCTAGATTTACGTGGGAAAAGGTCGAAGACTTGAAGATGGAACACTGTTATATTGCTCTCGATTATGCTTTGGAAGCTCGATTATTTCAGGTATTGGCTTTTTTTTCTTCTTCTGATATCCTCTTTGCAACTGCTGAAAGGTCAAATACTGTAACAGAAAGGTGGAAAGGAAGCGGAAGATAAAACCAAGTGTTGGCAGCTCCCATGGGTTCCACCTCCAACCGAAGAACCTCCTTCGGAAGAAGAGATTGCGAGAAAGGCTGCTATAAGGGAAAGGCAAGGACAAAGATTGAGAGAAATGGCTGAAGCAAAGAGGTTTTCTAGAATAAACGAACTAGAAAATCAATTGCAGGGGTTAGAATTTCTTTTGCAACAACTCGGACAAATTGAAGAGGAAGAAATTCCGTCTTTCCTTTCGGAAACTGGTTATACGTCTAAACAGGAAATAGAATCAACGCTTACAAAAGTGACACAGTCGTTAAGAAAAGCAAAAGGTGAACCAAAGCCTGACCAAGCTGACAACGAGGAGAAGACAGATTCTTCCACAAGCGATAAATATCCTCTTATAAACGTCCCTGATAATATGCTTACCCCCGAGCAGGTACCTAAACCCCTAATGGAAAATATCTAATATGCATTTGTTTTTTGAGGTTGGCTTTGTTCCGCAAACAAAGTTCCTTGTTATTTTTGTTAAATTTCATGTCATCGATTGTATTTTTTCAGCTGAAGGTAAATGATTTCTTGGTTATAACTGTGACAGCTCAAAGAAAAGAAGAGGCAGATTTTTCTTAAAACCACGACAGAGGGCCGGCAGCGAGCTAAACAGAAACGTGTCAATGAAGAATTAGAACGAGAAAGGAAAACCCAGCAAGATGAAGAAAGACGTTTGTATGTCTCAAACTCGTAACACATTGTCTTTTCTTTTTGACATATAATCTGATTGATACTTCATCTTCTTCATTGCTTTATCTTTTTACAGGGAGAATCCTCAACTTTATCTCGAACAGATGCACTCTAAGTACAAAGAATTGCACGAGAAGGTTGAGCAGCGTAAAAGGCTCAAGACAAACGGAGGTCATATGAATGGGAGTAATGTGTCCGGGGCTGTTGGGCGTGGGGAAAGATTGAATGCGGCTCAGAGGGAAAGAATGCGTCTTTTGACTACTGCTGCTTTTGACCGAGGGAAGGGTGAAGATACTTTCGGTGCTAGAGATGAAGATTGGCAACTTTACAAACTAATGGGAAAAGATAACGATGACAATGATGATGGACCAGATGAAGATGAAGTAGAGCTGGCCCGTGTTTGTTCTAGGCTCCAGGTCAGTTTCTTTCTCTTGGCATGTATCGATCTATTTGTCGTTTTCTGGATTATCTAGGAAGACGAATCATTTATTACTTTCTTTGTTTCTGCAGGAGATAGATCCAACATTTGTTCCTAAACCGGAGCCAACACCTTTACAGCCTGCTACTGCCGAGGTACCACATGTTCGTCCACTCACCAAGGAAGACTTCCAAATTGTACTTGGGGTCGAAAGGTTCAGATGTCCTGAAATATTATTCCACCCGAATTTGGTTGGGATAGATCAAGCTGGTTTAGACGAGATGACCGGTGTCTCAATAAGAAGGTTGCCATCCAAGGATGAGGCACTGGAGAATAGGTTGACCAGTTCAATTTTTATGACTGGTGGATGCAGTCTCTTTCCTGGTATAAACGAACGACTGGAAGCAGGAGTCCGGATGCTTCGACCATGTGGGTCGCCAATTAAGGTGGTAAGAGCACTTGATCCGGTTCTTGATGCTTGGCGTGGTGCCTCCATTTTTGCTGCAAACTTGAAGTTCCAACAGCAAACATTCAGTAAGTCGGATTATTACGTGAAGGGCGAGGAGTGGCTTCGACGATATCAACTCCGTTACGCGTTGTAAAAGTTTATCTTGAGGAGAGATTGTAGTACATAAATATTATTAACATGTTATATTCATGAAAACTTTGAACATGCAAGCATACTGTAGTGCTATATATTTTGAAGGAATCATTTTCAGTATAAATTTTTAAATTTATAAAATTTTATTTTTAAAAATTTAACAATCCAATAATTAAAAATTAAATTCAAAAAAATTAATAGTAAAATTAAAAAAAAAAATTATAATCTAATGACCAAAACGAGATGGACTGTAAAATTCACCCCTAGTAGTATAATTTACCCAAAAAAATAATTAAAAGAACAGAAGCAACGGCTATTTGACAGCTCTTGCGAGCTTCGATAATATTCATAAAAAATGACCGTTACTGCTACAATCCCACGAACCATGTCGTTTTAAGTTCACCAAAACCCAAAACGACACCCATTTCGAAACATATAAAAAGAAACGCATACAGCTCCACTCCGCCCTACCAAATTTGAAAATTTTCGACCGTTGCGGATCTTCCCTTCCAAGCTTTATCAAAGCCTCAAAAGGAGGCAAGAAAAAACAGCTCGGAGCCTTTGCTTTTCCTGCTACAGATCCTCCGTTTCAATCTCCATTCAAAAAACTAAGGGAATCCCTTTTTGACAGGCTCTCGAGCTGAGCAAAGATCGGAAGAAACTTGAAAAATGGATACTCAACCAAGGAGAAAAAGTGGGCTGAACCTCCCTGCCGGGATGAACGAGACTTCACTGCGGCTGGAAACTTCGGCGGCTTCTGCTTCTGCTTCTCATTCTTCTTCCTTTCGTTCGATTTCGATTTCTTCGCCACGGATGATATCGAGCTTGACTTCACCTTCGTCATCATCGAAATCTTCGATATGTAGCGATCGGTTTATTCCGTGTCGATCTTCTTCAAGGCTACACCTCTTTGGGTTGATGGATAAGGAGTCGCCTGCTAAAGAAGGAGGGAATGAAGCTTATTCAAGGATTTTGAGATCTGAACTTTTTGGTCCTGATTTTGGTTCCTTTTCCCCTGCAGGTCAAGGCTCGCCAAAGAGTCCGAATCGGAACTTGTTGCGATTCAAGACCGAGCATTCAGCACCTAACTCGCCCTATTCGCCTTCGCTTTTAGGGCAGGACAGTGGATTCTCGAGTGAAGCCTCTACTCCTCCCAAGCCCCCTAGGAAAGTCCCCAAGACACCTCATAAGGTATGTTAATCCGACTCGAATACGACACATAATCGATGGTTCGAATTCAATAACATTAACGAAAACATTAAATGAATTGCAGGTCCTGGATGCTCCTTCGCTTCAAGACGACTTCTATTTGAACCTTGTCGATTGGTCATCTCAGAATGTACTTGCAGTTGGGTTGGGGACTTGTGTTTATCTGTGGACTGCATCTAATAGCAAAGTAAGATTTTTGCAGAATTTGATATACTAAAATTGCCTATGAAATTGGACATTGTTTGAACATGTTGTATGTCTTGGTTTCAGGTAACCAAGTTGTGTGATTTAGGACCAAATGATAGTGTATGTTCTGTTCAATGGACCCGGGAAGGTTCTTACATATCGATTGGTACGAATCTCGGTCAAGTTCAGGTGAGTAACAGTCGATTTCCATATCGAAATCGTTGTCCTAATAGGGATTGAATGCAATGTGACAGTTAAGCATTCTGGTTTATTGTTTAGGTTTGGGATGGAACTCAGTGCAAGAGGGTCCGAACCATGGGCGGACATCAAACGAGAACCGGTGTCTTGGCTTGGAATTCACGGACACTATCGTCCGGAAGCAGGGACCGCAACATTCTTCAGCATGATCTTCGGGTTTCGAGTGACTATGTTAGCAAGCTTGTTGGACACAAATCCGAGGTCTGTGGATTGAAATGGTCACACGACGACCGCGAACTCGCATCCGGTGGGAACGATAATCAGGTAAGCATGAGCTAATTTCATCCTTTTGTCCTGGAAAACATAGCAAAATGCTAACTTGGACAGCTTTGTTGTTGATCAGCTTTTGGTCTGGAACCAGCATTCGCAGCAGCCGGTTCTTAAATTGACCGAACACACAGCTGCTGTCAAAGCCATCACTTGGTCACCCCATCAAAGCAACCTTCTCGCATCCGGTGGCGGAACGGCAGATCGATGTATCCGGTTTTGGAACACGACCAATGGTCATCAATTGAACCACATAGACACAGGTAGCCAAGTCTGCAATCTATCATGGAGCAAGAATGTGAATGAATTGGTCAGCACTCATGGATATTCTCAAAATCAAATCATGGTGTGGAAGTATCCGTCGATGTCGAAAGTCGCGACATTAACCGGCCACAGTCTTCGAGTCCTCTACCTCGCCATGTCGCCCGATGGACAGGTAATGAATCGAACTCTCGTAGATCGAAATCGTTCGCGAGTAAAATAAGAGTAAAATAAAATTAACCGTGTTCATCTTTGCAGACCATAGTGACTGGTGCAGGGGATGAGACTTTGAGGTTTTGGAATGTCTTCCCTTCTGTGAAATCACAAGTAAGCATCACTAAAATACAATAATTCTTGCTATTTTAGTCCCTTTACTATTGAAACTTGTTCTAATTAGTCCACTCCTAACAATATTTCACATTGTTTTGTCCTTTTTCAGACACCAGTTAAAGATACAGGACTCATGTCTTTAGGACGAACCTACATAAGATGAGAGACTTGAACTTTATATGTTTCTTGTGTACATGATGACACTTCTACAGAACCAAACAAAGGGGATTCTTTGTTTTGTTTATGATTATTTGAAAGTGATGGAAATTTTTCATTTTTTTTGCAAATAAAATAATTTTTTGGTTTAATAGTCAAATAGATACTTAATTATCTTTTTTTAGTTAGGTCAGATAGATAGATATATATAACATTTTTAATGTTACTCAAATAAATATTTTATTATTATCTGTTAATTTTCACAGTTATTTAGCATGTGTCATCTTCTTAAAATTTTAAAATTATATTTAAAAAATTAATAAAACAAAGTAACCAATAAAAAGGATTCTTTGTTTTGTTTTTATTTATTTGCAAGTGATGGAATTTTTTTCTTTTTTAACAAATATAATTGTTTTTTCTTATATTGCACATGTAAATGACACTCTTGCGATATTAAAATTTGGTGCGAGCTAAAACTTGATTTTATTCGAAAAATTAAATAATTTAATTCGACTCAAGATGAAAATATTTTACTCGTTTTTGATCGACTTAAAATATTATAATTCGATTTGATTCAAAAACTTTTAAATAAAGATTGAGTAGTAAAATAGAAATTCAAATAATTTAAAATTTTTAACAGTCAGAGGATTTATTTTTAAATTTGATACAACTCTCTCAATTTTATATAAATTGATAAATAAAATATAAAAAAATATTACCATATATGAAAAAACATGAAGATATATATATATCTTATATTATTAGAGAAAGTCATTTAAATTTGAATTAAATCGTACTATAACATGATAAATAATTACAATTAAATTTTTATAAGAACTCAAAAACTCGAATCAAATCAAAAAAATTTAAAATAAAGTTTGAATTATAAAATATGACTCGTCAACTTAAATAATTCAAAAAAAATTACTCAACTTAACTCGATTTAACGCTCACTCCTACTAAAATTGTTCAAATTATTCCCTCTACCATTAAATTGTAAAGTATTGCTTCTGATCATGGATATCGTTTATATTCAAATAAAATCGCTAACTTTGATCTAAAGTTTAATTATAAAATACTCAAATTATTTTTTATTAAATCCTTAAAGTTTTTTTTGACTGAAATAATATTTAAAATTTTATTTTTAACTAAAATAAATTATTAAAATTTTATTTTTAGTTAAAATAAATATCTAAACAGGTGCATCAATTGACTTTAAATAAACTAAAAATAAAGTTTTAAATGCATTTTAAAATTTAAAAAAAATAATAAAAAGATTTTAATAAATTAATTATATTATTTTTAATAGTATATTTATTTTTATAAAATAATTATTTTTTTTTGTTTTAGAATCATAAAAGAATTTAATAAATTAATTATATTACTTTTTAATTATATTATAATTGTGATATTCTTTTACAATTTTAATAAAAATTATCTTATAAAAATCTCATATTCTCAAAATAATTATCTTACGTAAAGGTTTCGTGAACTGTTGTGCCAACGTCTGTTTCCTCTCTTGATGAGACTGATTTCCTACGAAACATACATGTTTTTGACTTTGTTTTATTTATATAATATATAGTTTCTATTTTGTATAATATAAAGTAATATGTGGTTACATTTTATCCCAAATTGGTCACATGGTGTAACGTGCAGGTAAGTACCACCTAACCCAATATGACTACAGGAACCAAACTTTATTATTATTTAAATAAAACCTCATTCCATTCGTATATAATATAATGTCATAACATGTTCATAGGGTAGTTGCGTAGATACAAGAAACTAGGAAGGGTTTATCTAATTGAATTTTTTAATAAAAAATTGGTTATAACGTATAAGTTCGAATCTGATTTTATATTAGTCGAAATCTTTTTTAATGATTTGATGATTAAAATAAGATGGTAACTCTAATAAAAGTCGTATAAATTAAAACTATTATCATAACATCATAAATATTTATAATTAAAAAATTTAATAATTTAATTGAATATTTTAAATATATTTTAAGTTATAAAATAAAACTTGTCAAAACTCGATCAATTTAAAAATTTTCAACTTAATCGAATACTCACCTGAATATTCATATTTGACAATTACCAGACAAAATTCTTCCATTCCAACAACATGGTTTGGTAAACCAAAATAAATTTTGGGAAAAAAAGTAGTGTAAAACCATGGTTAGAAACAATCTTATTTTCGTCGAATTCCATTTACAGAACATGTTCAATGGCTTCAATGGTTTAGGAAGCTGGGAAATGAATCAAGTGAGCAGTAGTGTTGGGGAAATATTACAATAACAATGCCAATCAAATTTGTACATTCTCCCTGTTCTTGGTCAATGGTTTTACCTTTTTTTTCTACATCGAGACGGTCGGAACGGTTGCTGCAACTCCGTTTCTGTCGGATTCGCTGTCTGTGATCCTCAAAGTCCCGGGTTGAGGCTTACCTTGTTGTTTAGCTTGATGCTGAGACCAGTATGCATGAGCAGCCAAGACCCTGTCCAAGAGTTCCTGCGGTACCGGCTCCCCTCGGCGTTGCTGTGGGGAAATTTCTGCCGTGTGAACCAAGGTTTTCCATTTATCCTGAAGGTGATGCCAACACATTATTAGCATCATTCGATACGATTAAAGATCATCGTGCAAAATAAGTAAAACAAACAAATCCACAAGTTCGAGATCGGCATGATTCCCATTCAAGGTAGCACTAAATGAAATAGTAACATGAACAAGTACTTTACCTTCAAATCCACGTAAGTCCGATGATCGGCATTCTCAAAAGCACGGAATTTAATATCGCGCCACCTGCAGAAAGCCAGACATCTTTATAAGCTGCATACTTTTCAATGAGCAAACACATGGAAAGGAGTATGTTAATATGACGGTGACACACCTTCCGGTACCCAGCTCCTCAACTGCCTGTACCAATGCTTCTACTTCTGTGACTGAAAACGGCCTTCTAGTTCGACGCTGTGCAAGCTCAGATTTACGAACTTTGGGGCTGGCAGGGATGACAGCTAGTGCCTCCACATTCATTGCTGAAACGGGAACTATAGCTCTCGATTCCGACAGACTTTGATCAGTTAGCATGTCAGTTTGGGAGGTAACTGGTTCATGTTTAGTATCCACAGGATGTACCGAATTGGTCAGTAAAAGTGGGCCAGATGTGGCATCAGGAATCTCTGTATCTACAATTGGAGTGGCTGGAAAGCTGGAAATCAAGCACTTGTTAATCAAACTATCAAAGGTTAAACCGACAAAGATTAACAACAGACTATCTCGAAGCATCAAAAATCACCTTGTTAAATGTCGAGGGGCTATATCACATGATATCGGAAGGGGAGGTTCTTCCGAGCACACAGGTGGGGGAGCTTTTGCAGGACCAGGCTCCAAAGTGAAACCAAGAGAATCCATATTATCTTCACAGGAAATACCAGTCTGTGACAGAGTTCTGTTGTCATCTCGCACCTTCTTCCCTTGAAGAAGTACCCCAACACGGATTCCACCCCCAAGTAAGGCAGTCACTGCCTCCATAACAGTTCTCTACTCGTATTTAAGTAACATCGGAGGTAAAAAGAGTTAGCAACTATGCAATAACTAAATAAAATTATATTCGTTAATGAAAATAACAACAAAACATTTCTATACCTTTAGTGAACCAACAGTTGCACTTTCTGGAACCTCGATGTAAAGTTCGGGAATTCTAAAAGACTTGATGCTGAATTTTACTGTACAAGAACAAGCCTCAAATAAGACACTCCCCGAATAGAATAAAAACATCCATGATTAATACAACAACAATCTGTCAAAAACTATTCATACCATGAGAATCCTTGGACTGGTGGGATGCTTTGTTACCAATATGCAAGGGGGGTATCCCACACACTACAGAGCAGAATAAAGTAGTTTAGCAGGATTAATTAAAATTCCAATCATGAATTCCGTGAACTATAAAATAACGATAAGGTAATCGAAGAAGGGGGCACCTTCATGCGACATTGAAGCAGAATTACCCTTGTTTCCATCCACAACCTTCTCAGGTGAATTACAAACACTTCCACTACTGATCCCACTATCAGAAGTTACTATCGAGCTACGGTCAAAGAACTTCCTCCTTTTGTAGAGTGTGTCATATTGATATCTGTCATAATTATAGTAGGTCTTCCGCTTACGGTATTGAGGCTTCATTCCACCATCTAGAGATATATGAAACACAAAATCTGTAAAGAGATATTTATGAAGTTCAAGTAAGATGTAAACAATGCTATGAACTACTTACCAGCTTTAGAATGTTCGAAATCCTTCAACTTTGGAGCTACTTTCCAATATTTGGATGACAGTAACTTATTTATCCTTCGCTCCCCAATACGGGTCGGACGCCTAGAAGTCTTAAATCTATAGTTAAGTCTATTAAACCTAGAAAAGTTTTCATCATCATCTCTACTAACTACCGTAATATCATTCCTATGTCTTGGAAAAGAAGCATTAGGAACGGGGTCCCTGCGGGGTGGCAAGTTGACATCTCGTTTAGAGTTAACGGGAGCATGAAATGTCTTAGGTGATTCAACTGGATCTTTCGAGGGGCAAGTATTATCGATACCCGACTTCCCGATGTCCAAACCCTTGGCATCTCGCTCTTGCTTAAACCCATTCTCTTTTTTACCATCACATAAATCCCCGAGAAGGGGGGAGCATACATTCCTGTCACCCTTAACAGGTTTAAATTCCTTCACGATGTCACTGTTTTCTGTAGTCGACACAGAGGCGGTATCACGATTGTGTCCTTCCGATGCATTGCTAGAAGCCGAGCTCTCACTCTCCTGCAATAACTCCCTGGCTAAAGAAGCTAACAATTCAAATGCAGAAATCTGACTGTCCTCAACTGACTGCTTACTCCGACTCCTCTGAAACCGAAAACATAGTTTTATTCACCATGTTAGATCAAAATTCAACATGACCTAAACTACCAGAAAATGATCAGACAACCTCAGAAGAAAAATAACCAAAACAGAACGGAACATACCCGATTCGATCGAGGGGCACGGGGCACATTCGGGACATTGAAGGCATTAAATCCATAATCTAACCTCTTCTTAAACACCATATCTCAGGCTAACATGTATGTATAGTTACAAATTCACTGCATATAAACAAATTTAACAATATATCAGTATAATTTCAAAGATAAACCAAAACAAACCTTATAATTAGATCCATAAACAAGAAAATATATAAAAAACATAAACGGAGAAAATTTTGAAATTAAATGGCCAGAATTTAAACAAAAGAGAGATCAAATTACAGATCCGAAAACCCAGAAAACTACATCAATAGAAGAAGAATGTAGCTGCCTAAATTTGAAAAAAACTATGAATTTCCACAGTGAAATTTAAATTGATCGAAAATCTCAAAGTCAAAGAAGAATTTAAACCATTAAACAAAAAAGGGACAGAATTTATTCTTTCTGTTTTCCTTTCCTTGTATAAGAAGTATAAAGTAAAATCAGAATCCCATAAACCTCAAAATTCACCAGAAACTTCAAATTTTCCATTAAAATCTCTGAACCAAAAAGGAAAAAACCCAGCTCAGATCTCGACCCAAACCATAATTGGATTCGTAATTCAATAGTTTAAAAGTCAATACGCCTCATAATTTAGCATAATTCAACATAAAAAATGAAGAAACCCAACAATTCAAGAGCAGAAACAAGCGAGAATTTGTGATGGAATAAGCAAATAACTCACCTTTTTAAGCTGAAGCGATCTTCAGTTCATTGAAAACCCAATATACAAATGTAACAATTAAAAAACAAAAAAAAAATCCTGAGAAAATTCCTTGAAAAGCAAAGATCAGATAACCCAAACAAACCCAAAGTATATTCAATCGAAATTCATTGTAAAACATATCAAATTTCCCTTCTTTTTGTCCAGTTTTTTTTTTTTTTTTTTTGGGGGGGGGGGGTTGAATTGAAGAACAAATATTTATACAAAAACCTTTAAATAAAAATCACCATGAACAAACAATTTAATAGAAAAGAGAGAAAGTGCTTAAACCCAAAATATGATATCATTTTATAATTATTGACCACAAAACCGGCCCAGCCGGTGGATTCTAGGGGTTTGCCGGTAATAGACGTTAATTAAAACCCCCGTTTCTCTTTCTTTCTGAAACCAGATAAGTAACGCCACGTGGAAGCACATTGTGCTTCTTAGATTTATTTTTTATTTATGGGGATAAGGAAAACATTATTATTTTTTATTGGTGATTATTTGGTGCGGGTGATTTCAACTTTGTTTTCTGAACTCCTTTTCTCATTAGTTTCCCACTTTTCCTAGTCTAACTAACTTTAGGTATAACTACCTATTTAGTATGTCACTTTTATTTTTTTATGTTTTAGTCTCTTATTTTTTAAAAATAATAATTAACGTTATTTTTGTTTTTATTTTAATAATTTATCAATAAAAAATTATCAATAAATTAATTAAAAGAAAAAAATTATATATGATAAATTGTCATATTATTTTCTCTTTTTTAATTAATATATCATATCGATTAAAATTATAAAGAAATACATGTGTCATGCTGATTATGAGAGAAAAATGGTATGATAATATGTTATATATAATTTTTTTCTCCTACTCAGCATATCAAGTGTTTGTTTATCTTTCTTAATTAGTATGTTATTGATTTTTTATGACGGAATATCAAGATAAAAACAAAATATAACGTCGGATATCATTTATTAAAAAATAGATAAAATATCAAAAAAAAAACGAGTAAAGGTATGATATTAAATATATAGTTGTTCCTTAATTTTATAAATTTAATAAACTATTTATTTAATTTATTTATTTTCTTTAGCCATAAGTATAAAATAGACGAGAATAAATGAATTGAGTTTATAGATTAATCTTAATTAAATTATAGATCGATATAAGAAAATATTTTCTTTAAATTCAAAATTATTTAATTATGGGGGACAATGTATAAAAAAAATCTTATAATATAAAATACTCGAAAATGGTTGAAGCAGCTAAATACGAGGATTTTTATGATTATAACCCTCGATAAATTTATAAAAAATAAAAATATTTATTTTAATATTATAAATATGCTTTAAAATTTATCAGTCTAATCATTATAAAACTAAAATATATTATTTTTCTCGTACTTTTGAAATAGAATCAAGTTGGTAAAATTAGAGAAATTATATAATGGGTCAGTCCCACCACGTCATTCATGGGATCAACCAATAAAAACTGTCCATCTCATTATTTTTTAATTTTCCAAGTGAATCTTCACTTGAAAAAAATTATGACGTGGAAAAATTGATTAAATGGGCAATTTTTATTGGTTGGTCTCATAAACAAATAGTGAGACTGACCCATGATATAATTTTTCGTAAAATTGACACTTAATACGTGTACAATATTTGTGTTTAAAATCCACGTCATTATATTGAACATAATATATCCTAATAAAAAATAATTAATAGTGATTATTATAGTTCCACTGTCATTATAAAAAATAGTGGTATTTAAAAAATATAATAAATCTAAACGAATCTCACAAATCACATTAAAAAAATAAAATTGTGTTTTTAAAAACACACCTAACTACCTAGCTAAGGTTTTTTATTATTAATTTTTATGTATTTTTTTATGAGTAATGGGACAGAGGGATAGTATCTCTGAAAATTTAATTTTTATATATAATTTATAATTTAAAAAATTATATATTTTTATTAAAAATATATCTTTATTCCTTAAAATTTCATGAGTTATTATTTATATAAAATTTATTCCATCCTTCACAGAAACTCTCTTTTTTAATGTTGGGTAAATTAGAGGAAATGTCACTCAATTACGAGTAAAGTTATAGTTAGGTTATTCAATTATTAAAAATTACGTTTGAGTTATTCAATAATAAAAATTATATTTGGATCAATCAATTATATGTAAGGTTACGATTATGTCATTTTTTATATTTAAAAAGGTATATTATTTTGTTTTTTTTCAAATCACTTGTATATATTCGTTAACATTAGAATACTTCATTTGAAATCTTTAATTAATCTAATATACGAATTGATAAACATTTTTTTAAATATGAAAGGTGACACATATGTAACATTACCTATAATTGAGTGATTTAAATATAACATCTATTAATTTAGTGACTCAAATATAACTTTACTTATAATTGAGTGACACAAATATAATTTAATAATTAAGTGATCTAAATATAATCTTATTCATAATTGAGTAATCTTCGTTATACTATACTCTTTAATATTTTAAAATTTGTCAGGTTTAAGGACCGTTCGGACAATATTTTTCATATTTTAGAAAAAATAAAAAGAAACATATTACTTACATTTTTAAATTACTTTATATTTTGTTTTAAAAGAATAAATAATTGTTTTATTCTGCATTTCTTTTCCTGTGGTCGCAAAAAATAGAAGGAAATTCTTCAAGGTAAACCCAAAAAGGAAAAATAAGGAATTTAACGTATTAAAAAAAGTGTCCTTGATTTTAGAAAATGATGGTCCCCATGTTGCCAGGTGTCAATCAGACAGTAAAACTTAACTGATATGGACACGTGTCAATGGATTAATGGGGTCCGTTGTAAGATAAGAGGATTGGGTAACTTGGTTGGTTGGGGGATATTGGTTACATTTTGGTTGGGCTAACTTTAAATAGTAGCCTTACAGTTATTTTTTTAGATATAAAAATGGATAACGCAGGTTTATAGGATAATTTTGCATCGAATATATAATTAATAAAAAAATGATAGATTTAATATATAATTATTAATTATATGTTAAGTTCTTGAGATTTTTAATCTTTATTAATTAATATAATAATGTTCAACGTTAATAGTGTTCAGCGGTGTTCGACGCACATAGTAAATTCATCTAAATTTATATTGATGTACCTTTAAATTAAAAAAAATAAAAAAATTTAATAAATAATATCGAGTTTGTCATTATTTATTAATATTTTTTAAAATATTTTTTAATATAATTTTTAAAAATATTTTTCAATCCAACAACAAAATAAACTAAGCCTTATTTTCTACAAAATTAAATAATATTTTTATTTGGATTCTAGTTATTATTTTTATTCGATTTAATTTTTATTTTTTATTAATTGATTTCATGATGTTCAACATTAATAATATTTAGTAATATTTGAACCCATTATAAAATTTTTGACTTCATATTTCAATGTAAACAAACAACATGTAAAAAATAAAATTCAATATTTTATTAATCTATTATTATAATTTATTTATTTATAATATTAAAATCCAAACTTTTAATTTTATTTAAGTAAAATATTAAATTAACCTATATTTGGTAAATCTTATTTATTTTAATTATATAATTAATATTAGACTCTAAATTATGAAATAATATTTAAGATTTCCTTACTTCTACTTTAAGCATGTGATGGTATGGGGAGGCAAGGATTTGAAGTATCCGTAGGTTGTGTAGGGGAATCTTTTGAGATAAGGTGATAATTATATATTAATTTTTTAATCTCACTAATAATTGCTTAAAAAGTAATATAATATTTTTTAATTAATAAAGAAATTTGAATATTATAAATATTGTATCGATGGTTGAAGCAAAAATCAGATGTTGGTATGCTTTCGTTTACCCTTGGCCTTATGAATCTTCAGTTGCTTGATTATGTATTCAATGATTTCTTTCATGGTAGCTTTCCTTGCCTCCTTTCGGTTCCAAATCTCCGGGACCGGGTACGCTCCGCTAGCATTATATTCGTTCAGTTCCACCAGCGCGGTGCCAACGGCCTCGAACGCGGTGTCACCGTATTCCTTCCTCAACTCCTTCAGCTTCTCGTCATCTTCGTCGATTACTTCCTGCACAAGGCAAGAACTCCTTCAGTTTCAAGTAATGCCATTGCCAAGTACCAAAGGAAAAACATAAAGCCACACCATACCTGCAAGTTGCCTCCGATATCGATGATCTTAAACGGATGCCAGTTCGGATCCTGCACATTCTGCTGCCATATTGAACATAGTTTAGCACAAGTTTCTCGCCAATCTTCGTTCGGGAGCTTTTGCGAGCAAGCAACTTCAAAGGCTTTTTGATTGATATCTCCCATTCTTTTGATTCCAAGGGCCGTTCTGTTATTCAAGATATCATTCAAACCCTGCACATACCAAGAATCATTCATAGAGGGATTTTAAGCACAGAGAGAAACCGAACACGAGAGATCGGGAAAAAAAAACACTATGGATATACCTTCATCGATTCTTTACGAGCATATTGGATCTCTTGATTAGCTAGTAGATGCTTCACCGTGAGACGACTATACTCGCTTTCGATATTTTCCAATGCCTCTGATGTTTCCTGCAACTCTTTCTTTAAACCAGCAATTTCCGAGCTCAAAGTTTCAACAAGACTTTGACAAGGCACAATCTCTTTCAGCTGTATCGATATAATCGAAATTGTTAAGTGCAGTTGAAGCCTTAAAACGAAGACAGGATTCGATTATACTAAGGTAGAAATGGTTAACCACAGATTTGTCCAGCCAATGTGACATAGTTTGTAATGAAAAAATGAAATTCAGACAAGTATGCTAACCACTTTCGTTCCATTATCGATTTTAGATTTGCACTCATCAAGTTCCTTGTTTTGCAGGGTAACTTCATGCTTCAGCTTAATGTTTTCTTCGTTTCCCTTTCGAATTTCTGGATAGAAAACAAGTATTAGTTCGATGCAAGGAACCGCAGAGGATGCTTCCTTTCGGGTTCCAAGCCTCGTATGAACAAAGCATTCGTATATATCACAACATTATCAATCCAAACTCTAGATACTACTTCAAAAACAGGTCACACATAGAAAACGATTCAATTCGTGTACCTTCGCGCAGCACGGCATTCTCGGCCATCAGCTGCCTCACGGTTCCGTCATAACGAATCTCCCAGTCCCTCAAAACACAGTCCTTGTTGTTCACTTCCACCACGAGGCTATCGATTTGTCTTCGTAGAGTTGAAGTTCTCTCATTATGTTCATGTTCCATTACAGACATCTGTTCTTTCCGGAAATCGATCTCGTATAAGAGGCTCCCGACGAGCCGACGCTGTTTCTTCAGCTCCTCCTCTAAGTCCCTTTTCGCCATTACACTGGATGATCAAGTGTCTGCAATACCATTAATCAATCAAATAAACCGTTCAGATTAGATTACTCTTTCAAGACAATGATTAAAAACACTACCAAGATTAGAAAGTTAAAAACAACACGATTATCTTAAAAGACTCGAATTCGAACATTTTATCTGCATGATGTGCGAGCATTATCAAAGGATTAAAATTAATAAACAGATACAACCCTGTATTCGCACCAGAATGTTAAAAAGCAATTCAAAGTTCTAATCTTGACATTGAAAAGTTCATATATTGAGATTAAAGGTGAGATTTTTCTAGGGTTTGGACATGGTTAATTCAAGTCAAGATCCCCCTTTGCTTGAACAGAACCATACCACTTGAGAAAGAAACCTGGAATGAGAAATGGGTTGAACTTGTCCTCCTTCCTCCTCTGCAAAAGCACTAAAATGCAGGAAACATGCTACTCATTTTTCTGTACCTGTACTGCTGCAATAACAGAAGAAAGGTGGCAATATTACACGTAGGAGTGTCAAGTATGACACGTGGCTGCATCAGACTGGTGCATAGTTTGATGGGCCCAAGCAGTCCATCTGATCCCTCTCTTCAAATAGTCGAGTTGTGTTTTTTTACCACACTATCTTTTTCATTAGTATAATAATTCAAGAGGAAAAATATTACAGAACACTATTAAATTAATAAAAATTAAAAATTTTAAAGATTTAATATGTAATTAATAAAAAAAAAATATATTCAATATATAAAAACTAAAATTAATTAAATTTGATACAAACAATTAAACTAAAGACACATTTTATACATGATAAAAGCACTAATTATATTATATGTTCAAGTTTTTTTTTATATATATTTTAAATTGTCATAAGAGATTTATATCCATGCATTTATGTAATAAAATTCTAATAAAATTTAATGTAATAGAATCAAATTTTTCAAAAAGAAGAGTAGAGGGAGAATACATCCTATCATAACGAAGGATTTAAATTATTATTACGGTTACGTTTTCGAACGTATTCTATTTATTATAATTATAGATATAAAGAATATTATTATGATTGTCGTAAATATTATATTGTTATTTTTTTAATAATAAATATTATTATAAACGTAACAAAAATTATAGTTTCAAACAATACTAAAACCTTTACATAACGTAACTGCCTTAATAACGACCACAACCTTTTATTTAAATTCCCGTCTCGACTCGAATAATTATAACATATTTATTATTAGTCAGGTTTAAAACTTGATTACTCCTTTTCCTTTCAAAGCTAATAATGGATATGTGATCAGCTAAGCTTTCCTGGGCCGGGCTGAGACCCTTACATAATTCACTGTTTAGTTATAAAAGAACCGAATATCCCACATTACTAAACAACTGAAACGTTCGAGCATTCATATAAAAGAGAGAGCCAAGCTTAGTTCGTCCCTTAGGGGACATCCGATAAAATTGGAACGATACAGAGAAGATTAGCATGGCCCCTGCGCAAGGATGACACGCACAAATCGAGAAATGGTCCAAACTTTTTTCATTTTTATTTCTGCAAATTTTACAACTACGTTTCCATCTCTTTCTTGCTTCGGATCAGAATCTAGAGTTTTTTTGGTTGATTTATATTTCTGGGTTTGGTTCGATGATCATCTTCATTTTTTTCCCTTCAATTTTACAGCTCCATTTCGATCTCTCGCTTCATATCAGAATTTAGAGTTTTTTTTCTTGGTTTATCTATATTTCTGGGTATGGTTCGATGTTCATCTTCATGGGTTTCTTTCCGCTTCAGATTGTAGTTTAGAGTTTTCCTGGGTTAGATGTTCATCTTAAGATTGCAAAATTTTCTGGGTTTGATGTTCATCTTCACTGGTTTTGTGAACTTAAAATTGCAATTTTGAATTTTTGTTACTGGGTTTGATCTGTAATACTCTCTGAAACATTAAACACCTCAAAATCATTTAATCAGATTTTGCTGGAACTAACTTCTGTTTTTTGTGTGTGTGCGTGTGTGTTGTTACTAATAAGTAATTTTGAGTTTAATTTGATGGGGGGAATGTATTTTTATGATTATATTATAGAAGTTGTTGATTGGTTTTCTGGTTGCTGTAGCCTGTAAGTATGGATTTTGTGTAGGAATTTGACTTTCCGTTGGTTTTCTGGTTTTATGGTTTTCTGGTTGTGTAGGAATTAAATACATCTCCTCAGCAATATTTAACCCATGAATACATCATTTTATTTATTTTTTAAGTTTGTCATTTATTTAGAACTTGACAATTATTGTTGAGGAGATGTATTTAATTCAGACAATTATTGTTCTGACTTAAAAACAGGGTTCGCATTGTTTTAAAGATATACAGTAACTCTGAACAACAAATCAGAGTGGCGCAGCGGAAGCCTGGTGGGCCCATAACCCACAGGTCCCAGGATCGAAACCTGGCTCTGATAGCTGCAGAGAAGGCTTCCTTGTTGTTACACTATTTTTGTGTGTGTTTTTGTTTGTTTTTACTCTTTCTTTCCTGGTATCTTTGCTTATCCAATGCTGGGTTGCAGCTTAACATCTCAAGAAGAAGAACCCCAAAACAATACCCTTTGCTACTTGAAGTTAGATGGACTTCATAAAATCAAATTTAAGTTAATCATGAATTGTATCGGAATAATGATGTGTTCATGGCTAACAAGCAAACCTTGTTACCACTGGGATAAGGCGACTAGGAACGTTGGGATGCCTTGGAAACCTTAATGACAGACAACATTGAAAATTTGGGTGATACCATCACACTTAACACCAAACAAATAAACTTCTTTCCGAAGCCTACGGAGTATATGTTTGCAGGCTAATGCCACAAATATTGACAAAATAGTATGAACTCTGTCTGTTGTGCAATTTCATTCTCTGTCATAAGCCTCCAATGATGAAACACTTTGGGAACTTGTTAAGCCAAGTATATCGGGTTACCACCACTTGAACATCTGAAATGTCAGCTTCACCATTTCTGGTAACATCTGCCTCGACCGCCGCTGAGACCTGAATATATTGGATTTGACAGCAAATAGTGATTGAAATGTGAATTATGTAATGTTAGTTTAACACTCTTTTCTTAATAGCATTGTAATAGGGAGTGGGATTACCTAGTGAAGAAAATAACTTGTAAAAATTACAATTGTTTGTGAATTTATCCCTCTCTTTGAGCAGGGTTAGCATCTCTGCACTATCTATAAAATTTGATCAAATCATTTGAAGTTTTACTTAATTGGTTCATGTAATCATTTTCCTTCTGACTTAGAATGAAGTATAAAAAAGGAAGATTTATATGGATGCAGTAGAATTAAGAGAATTGGATTTAAGAACTCACCAAGGCTATCACCAACTTTGAAGGTCTTGCCTATAGTCCATGTGCTAGAATCAACACCAGTTGTCCACCACCGACGGTGCAAACTGTGGCCAAGCTTGGCGCAACCAGGCCTAAAACCAGCAAAACACATGCCACTCCCACACTTAAGATTGTCATTTTCTTCTTTTTGTAAGAAAAATAAAATAGATAAAACAACACTATAAGACCAGCGAAATAAAGAACAAGCTTGCTGTAATGGATATTTTTTTTTTTTTGGAATGGAGCTCCTTATATATGCCATGAAAGGGGAAAGGAGTAAACTCTGGAGTCTGGTCCACTTCTATACAAACCAATATATGTGAAAAGGAATTCACTACCAAAGAATGTCTTCAAGGCAGATCCTATACCTGTCCAAAAGGAATCAATTATTAATTCAACAGAAAGGAACTCCAATGAATGTAACAGTATCTACTGCAATTTCTCTAAAGGGGTGGTCTATAAACTCACAAAACATCAATCATTGTTGACCATATATCCAATAGCAAATCAGAGTGGCGCAGCGGAAGCGTGGTGGGCCCATAACCTACAGTTCCCAGGATCGAAACCTGGCTCTGATATTACAGAAATTGTTTCCATTGAATTCCATTAATTTTACAATGTATATCACTATGTCTGTGCTAGTCCAATGCTAGCTAGCTGCTTAACATCTCATGAACAAACACAAAACAATTCATGTTGCTTCCCTTCTTACTCTATAGTCACGAACTCCCACTGCAATATTTATGAAATCCCCCAAATAATGTTTCAACATCATCCACTGCAAATGAATGTGGTTACATTACATGAAAGTGTTAGTTACATATATGATTTGAAGGACAAAGCGGTTGATGTAGGCACTTCCATTACCTGGCATAACCTCCAACAATGAAACTGGTGTAGAACCACTTCGGGAACCTTGTCAGCCAAGTACAAAGGGAAGTCCGAAACCTGCAAATTGGGACAAGAGCATGAAGTACGAAGTTCCAACCAAGAATGCCATCCACTGCCAGAAATTATGTTCGCATGTGCATTTCCTTTACATCACTTCCAAACTCATATCACCAAAACATACATAAAACTGATCAAAATTTCATCCTAATACATCATCCAATGCATCATTTGAGTAGACTGGTAACATGCAACTGCAAAGTGCCCCAGCCACTAATCTTGTCAAGCAACATTGAAAGCCAAAAGGTTCACTGATGCTGAATCAATACGCCTTTCTATGCCACAAACCTTTAAACTTAGATTGGATGGGGTGTGCCAGGCTCGAGCTATATAGTGCAACACACGGGCGACACATGAAAGCCCCAGTAGCAAGCTACTGTGATAAGCTTTCTCCCTAAAAAATAAATTCAATATCATATGGGCCAATGGCAAACGTATCATATATTAAACTGATAAGAACAGATACTACACTTGATCTTAGCCAAAAGGCCGAGAAAGGTATGCTTAATCCATGATAAGCCTGTGCCTGATGTGGGACTGGATTCTGCATGAATGAATGACAATCATAGTTTGTTTAGGCTTAGCCGGTAGAGAAAGGGTGAACCCTTGTTGTTTGTCATATTCACAAGAACAAAAACATGTATTATGCATATATGGATCAAACCAAAACTATTATATTCAAAAATGACAACTCAAACAATGACAGCCACAGGGAATGTAGTTTAGAAACAACCAACAAAAGCAAACCAGCTGTGTCTTACCAGGATCCATAACTAATCTTTTGTTATAAGAAAAGACAATAAAGATAATAAGGTTTTGAAGTTCGATACAAAGAAGAAGTAACCATGCGTTTGCCGGGAGTTGAACCCGGGTCTATTGCTTGGAAGGCAATTATCCTAACCGTTGGACTACAAACGCAGGATATCATTTGCAATATAAACCTCTATCTGGCAGAATAGGCTTCAGATCAATTAACACACCTTGGTATTGTGTTGGAGGGGCTCTAAAACACTTGTAGCTTCGGATATGCACCAACTAAAACATCTGTGATAAAGTCAGCAGCACAATTAGCCTCATGGTAATGTGTGTAATCTGCAGGGACCACTGCCTGCTGCATAGATCCTAAATCTTCCCAAAGATAAGTTTGAAATCTAATGTTTCTTTCTGTTATGCCTTTAACAGGACGCTTCATACAATTGTGCAACATCATGTGTAGCCTTGGTGATAGCACATGGACTAAAAGCTAGACCTTCAATGTTGTCCACCACAGCAATATAACTCAATTGTGGATTTGGAAACATATTCAACCTGTAAATCAGTAAATCAAAACACCGAGTTAAAAATACAACACATAAAAATTCACTCTTGATCAGGAAAATAAAAATTGAACAACGATATGCATCTATACATGCCAAGAATTACTGAATTACGATCAGCTGGACTTCTGTTATGCCTTTGTTGAGTGCAATTACACATGCAGATAGTCCTAAATAAAAAATTGACATTCAGGCATACATATTGAATACTGTTGAACTACAACCCCGTACCATCTCAACAATTAAATATGTCCTAGACATCTAGTGTTCATCGGAAGAGTAGACAATTGCAAATCAATGGAAAGAATGACAAAACAAAAATAGAAAAGTGACATGCAAGCACGTGTATGTCAAAGAGAGAGAGAGAGAGAGAGAAGAGGTAGTGCAAAAAGTTTTTTAACATGAATAGTTTGACATAACAAAATCCTAGTGAATTTTCTATGTACAAATGAGGCCAACACAATCAATAGCTTCAAGTAACAAACTAGCTAACAAAGAAAAAGCATTTAGCCGTGAACCTCATTGTTTCATTTGATATTGCTAAGGGGGTTTCTTTGACTCAGATGGTTTGCCAGCCCCACAATCTTGTCCTAAAAGGATAGTTGACAACATTGCTACTTTCCCAGTTGTTTCGAAAAACTAGTGGTAATCAATTACATCACAACAAATCAGAGTGGCGTAGCGGAAGTGTGGTGGGCCCATAACCCACAGGTCCCAGGATCGGAATCTAGATATGATATAACTGTACAGTAACTTATAAATTATGATATATAATTGCATCAAATCAAAATTTGTATGTAACTTTTCCCTCTGTATTAGGTTTCTGTTCTACGGTTAAATCAAGTGATAAGCAACAATATGTGGCCTTGGATGAGTTCAACAATGCATCTTGCAAGTAGTCCTAAAATAAAATTTGATATTTCCACAACTAACAACAAATTTATGCATAAAATTTCAACATTTCAAAATCAAAACAGTGAAAAGTTCTACAGAGATAAATCAAATCAATTATCATACCTTCTATTCTAGCACGCTTGACTGCTGAAGATGTGATGTTAAAAGGACAGTATTTAAAAGTCAATCACCTTAAATCAATGTACAATATCTCTAAACTCATATAATAATCAATTCTTTTACAAAATTCAATTCAATTTCTGAGTAAAAAACTAGGAATTGAGCAAGCTTAGTTAGGCGAATTGAAATTTAAGACGATTTTAACAGAAGATCTATCAGAGTTCACCTGAAACATTGAAGCGACAACACAGAGAGATGAATTTTGGATCAAAGATTTGCGCGAAGAGAGAGAGAGAGAGGAATGGCGCGAGTTCAAATTGGGAATTTGCTTGCCCTATCAAAAGAAGGCGGTAACGAGCTTTAAAGTTGAACTTAGATTTGGGTCCAATTCTTCTATTAGTCCTTTTATTATCTATAAACTTTAAATTTGGTTTTTGTAGTTTTGTACCTTTTAATTTTTAAAATTTTATATTCAATCAAATCTACTATTAGTCTCTGTGCTAGTATAACCTAAAGTTTCAAAATTAGAGTACAAGAACAAAATTTTGGATTAGGATGGAAATTTAAAACTACAAAAACACTAGAAGAATTTATGGTAATTTCCTATTTTCTTGCAAATTTCCAATAAATTTGTGTAATTAAGCCAATTAATGCTAATTCAAACTTATGATAAATTATCTCCAAGGTCACTAAACTATTAGATTGATTATATTTTAATCATTTAACTTAAAAAATATCAATTATGATTAAACTTTCCATGCGATTTCAATCAAATCATCGACTGCTGACTATTAGCATAATTATTTATGTGTTAGATAAATAATTTTATATATTAATACATCTGATCTTTATTTATATATTTTATTAATTTAGTTATAATTAAAACATTAACATATTTTATCTTTGTTATTTATACATTTTATTAAATTAATTATACTATCGTTATATTATTAGTTAAAATTTGAAGAAATAATTGGGATATAATCTTTGAAAGTTTAGGGATATAATTGAAAAAAATATATATCGAATCTTTCATTCATTTCAACAACTTATTTAATTTGACATTATTTTTAAGAAGTGCTATACAAAAGTACTTTCGAAAAATATTTTATATATTGTTTGGTTAAAAACGATTCGTATTATTGTAAAAAATACTTTTATGTAAATAAAATGTTATTCTAAATATTATTTTAAAAATATAAAAAAAAACAATGATATAAATAAGTAATTATAAAAAATTATTTAAAAGAAAAAAATATAAAGTTCATCTTTCAAAAAATATTTTTAAAATTAAACTATTTTTTTATATAAAAGAATTGATTATTTTACGTTGCTTTGGATTTTATAAACACTTTTAAAAACAATGAAAAATTGGTTGATTTGAATTTTGGGTTCAAATCAAAACTAAAAAATCTAATTGCTATTTATTGATATAGCTTTAATTTTAAAAAGGTAAATTAAATGAATCAAATATAATATTACTGAGAGGTCCAAATAAAATTTTAATAATTTAATAATCCAAATATAACTTATCTATAATTAAATAATCTCCGTCGTATTTACCTTTTTATAGGGTAACTCAATTATATATAAGGTTATATTTGGATCACGAAATTAATAAAGGTTACATTTGAATCACTCAATTATAGATAAAGTTATATTTAAATTACCCTTTATATTTAAAATAAAATCTTATCAATTTATGTATTAGATAATTAATTATTTCAAATGAAGTACTCTAATATTAACGATGGTATATAAGTGATTTGGAAGAAAAATTGACCCAACTGATGTAGATTTTAAATACGAAGGGTGATCCGAACGTAAACTTACTCATAATTGAGTGACTCAAATATGATCATTAATAATTGAGTGACCCAAAAATATAATCTTATCCATAAATGAGTGACCTAAATGTAACTTTTAATAATTAGTTAGATCAAAATATAACCATACCTATAATTAAGTGACCTTTGTTCTAATTTACCCTTTTTAAAAACACTAATTCAAGCAAATAATCCAACATAACCACCACCATTTTTAGCCATCACAATGAATGGCTAAACGCATTTAGTTGTTAATCATTCAAAAACATCCCTTAAAAATTTCTAATTTCAACGCATATTATCTTGAATAACAAGCTATAAAAAGATCATATCTTCATTATAATTTCATCAAAATCATCTTCCAAATAAACAGCAAAGTCGAAAATCAATAAATCGAAAACGATGAACTACATAGCAAATAATGTGGCATTGGCCTTATCGTTCTTCATTTGTCTTTCTTTATTCTCTTCACTAGACGCTGCCCCTGATATCACCCCAATATGCCAAAAGCTTAAGCACCCTGATCTATGTATCTCGAGCTATCAGGAATCGTACCTAGGCCGGTATATCCCCGACGAGGCTCATTGCATCGGTAATCATCAAAATCATTGTCAATAATGCTTCTGACGTCTCTCGGAACCTCAAGACTACCGTGCTAGAAGGTCCTGTACCATTGACACCCGAGGTCCGGGCCAAATACGGAATATGTGACCAGGATGTCGTGTCTGCCATGAAGGAACTCGATTTGGTCCGAAATGCCATGGAATCCAGGAATCTCAAATTGGAGAAACTCGATATGAAAGCTGCAGTCAGTTTTACTGCCAATTGTGAGAATGAACTGAAGATGGTGGAAGCTCAATTGCCGGATAAGAAGCAGTTTAACGAAGTTATTGCACTTAAAGAGTTATTGGAAAATGTCGAAGATCTCGTCCGATTGGTCGGCTGAAATCGGAGATCGATATTATTATCATAAGTAAATGTGTTGAAGGGTTGGAGAAGATGATGAATTCAGTGTGGATTGGGTCTTGAATCAAGTGTTGTTTGCTTGATTCAAATGATAGTCCCGGTTGTACGTTGATGAGGTTCTTTGTCAACACCCTTTTTCAATATTAAATAAATTTGTATGCTTATTAAAATTAAATGAAATAAAATATTTTTTGATGTTTTTCTTAATCCATCTTCTTTGTATTTTTATTTGAAGTACTTGTTTTTATATCCTGACATACATGTTCGACTCGAGTTCGAGATATGGTGCTCGTTAAAAAATCATCAGCGGTAACATAAGCAATGCATCGGACTCTTTTCGGTTTCATGTTCTTAATGGCGAAGCCGATGGCCTTGGATAAGAGAGATGGTTCCCGTTGTGAAGTTCATCGGGATTTTTCTTGGGAGCACATCTCGAATTTGGATGAGAGCGATGAGCCGGTGCATTCCGAGGGGTCCCTTTGTCGTCGCCGGAGTCCTGAAGTTGCTCTAGTGCTTCCAGTACTGCAGGCATGTTTGGTCTAGACTTTGGTTCTATAGACAGGCATTGCAGCGCGAGATATGCAGCTTTCAATGCTGCTTCCTGTGTGTATTGTCCTTCGATACGAGCATCCATAACTCGAGAAATCTTGTGTTTGCTAGTAAGGTAAGGCTTGGCCCAATCAACTAACTTATGCTCTCCCGTCGGTCTGTTCTTGTCCAATGATCGTTTGCCGGTTAACATCTCGAGAAGAACAACTCCGAAACTATACACGTCGCTTCTTGCGGTTAGATGGCCTTCATAAGAACAAATTCAAGTTAAAACATGATTGGTTTCGGGAAATGAAGATGGTGTCGAGTTAAAAAGCACCTGTTGCAATATACTCAGGAGCTGCATAGCCATAGGTGCCCATGACCCGAGTCGAGACATGGCTTTTATCACCGGTTGGTCCGTCCTTGGCCAGACCAAAATCAGAGAGTTTTGCATTATAGTTCTGTCATTTTACATTGCAGAAATGAAAATGAGAGCTGCAAGAACCAAAAGTAGGAATTGAGAATTTCGTTATTAAGTTTGCATTACCGAATCAAGCAAGATATTCGAAGTTTTGAAGTCGCGATATATCACGTTCGCCTCATCGGAATGTAGAAATGCAAGACCCTTGGCAGCACCAAGAGCAACCTTCATCCTAAGGTTCCAAGAAAGTGGTTGAAAATAAGAATTCCCTGTTTCATTGTCTTAAGATTATTCATTGAAAATAGACACAGTTGAGATGATTAAATAAAGGAAGTTATGTATGAATAAAATCCTCACTTCTAAAAAGATGATTCTCCAAGCTGCCTTTCGGCATGAACTCGTAAACCAGAAGCCGGTGATCGTCTTCTAAGCAGTAACCGACTAATTTCACTAGATTCGGGTGATACAGCTGCCCCAGATAGTTGATTTCAGCCTGCAAGTCACATGAATCATTGAAATCAACAAACTATTTCATCAAACAAAGTAGTATTTCTTAACATCCAAGGCTGTTCCAAGAAGTTTATTCCTTTCATCATTGTTGTTCAACCAACCTTCTGAAAGCTTTTTTTTTTCTTTCGAACTTTTCAAACTCGAATCACATAAAAAGTTTAAGCAATCCTAATAGTGAGCTTAATTTGAGGTCTAACCAATGATTTTGAAACAACTGCATATGTGTAAGATACTCACCAGCCTTTGGCAGCACTAACAAACTATTTCATCAAACAAAGTAGTACATTTTTTCACCATTGATTCGAGTGGATACGGATATGTTTCCGACATCATCGTGTTCAATTTTTTCTAAGTTTCCATATATTTGGGGAATCATTACCTATAAGCATGTTCAAATATAAGTTGGATACAAGTTCATACCCCATATTCATACAGTAAAAGCTTAATCCAAGGGCTAGGCAAGGACTTCGAAACTACTGCAGACTTGCAGAGCTTGTATATGTATATGTATATGTATATGTAAGATACCAGACATTCATGGTAGCCCCGAAAACCCACCCGGCCAGGCATTTGACAGTAGATACCGCATATCCCTGAAACCGTCCTAGTTAAGTTTCTTGACAGCGATGAGCCGACGACAAACTATTTCATCAAACAAAGTAGTACCCTTTTACATCCAATGATGTTTCAATAAGTTCATTCTTTTCACCATTGTTGTTCGACCCTACGTTACTCGAGGCTCAGGTGGATACGGATACGGATACGGATACGATTTTGTCATAACCTTTATATAAATTCTCTATATCTACACACATATATATATAGTCTAAGTTTAATCTAAGGGGAAAAAACAAGTATTTTGAAACTACTGCAAAGCTCAAGGGTTGAAATGGGTACTCACCAGCCATTCCTGGTGGCCTTGAATGCCCTCCTGGTTAAGCCTTTTAACAGCAATAACCATGCCAGTACCAGGCTTGGAAGCTGTGAATGAATTCTCATCAATCCAACCCTTGAAAACACAGCCGAAACCGCCTTCTCCCAAAACACTATCCGGTCGGAAATTCCTGGTGGCTGTTCTCAGTTCACTGAAACTAAAGCTCTTCAAATTAGAAGACAGCAAAATCTCCCCCTCAGTTCTAGGCACTGAAACAGATGATGAGACATTGCTGCTTGAACCACTTTTGCTAACATACCTTGAATTAGCCCCTGCAATATATCAAACAGATGATAATCTCAAAAAGGGTACTTCAAAATGATCTCAAAAGGGCTAATCTGTTCACACACACATACCATGGGGGAGAGGGCTCTCAGCTTTGATTCTGGAACTAAAGCAAGACCCCATGGAAACAAAGCTCAGGGTCTCAAACAAAGAGAAGAAAACAGATATTACAGAGAAGAATTTGAGGCAAGGAAACCCCCAAAAATCCCTTGAAACAAAAGAAAACAGTGTGAAACGTTGAAATGGTTTTATCTGCAAGTCTTAAAGGTTCCTCGGCTGCCACCCATTTTGAAAAGCTTTTGACTGGTTAAACAAAACTGAATGGGAGAAGGAATCTTTTAAAGGGCAAACCAGGTTTGACAAATGGTTGGCTAAGATTCTGGATTTACATGTTTGTTTCAATGTTTGAGAGAAAGTTCGAATTCTTGTTGGGAAAGTGACAGGGTTGACTTCAGCTACTTGGCGGTAAGCTAATGCGTCAGACTTCCATTACTGTGCAGAGTTAGTTAACTGGTTCGAGAACAGATTGAGTGATATTTTTCAAACCAAACTGAAAATCACTTTTAACCTGAAAAAATATTTATTTGAATACTTAAAACATGTATTATCACAATTCGTCTTCCTTTCTCACCCATTTTATTGACCCTTGACAAATATCAACAAATGGTTCCATTCTTTCGCAGGTCCATGCCTTAGACTTTTCCTTCATTTCCTTCTAGATAGATAAATGCGGTCATTCAAGCTCTCCAAATATGAATACTTTTTGATGTTCCAGTCTTTTCACTTGGTCTTAGATACAGTTGGAATGGATACACAAAATTTGAGATGTTGTAATGGAAGTACTTAAAATATCAGTAGCATATTAAGCAAACAAATTTATTAATTTAACGTTAATTTGAATATTAAATATGAATTTTAACGATTATTTTGACCGTAATAAAAAAATATTTTGAATATATTTTTTAAAAAAACTATCAAATAACGAGAAAAATAATGTCTATTTTATTCATAAGAAAAATAAGTTGAAAAGTAAATTTTAACGATTATGACCGTAATAAAAAAATAAAATTTTACTGTTTATCCAAAAAATATATAAAATTTTAATAATTTTGTTTGATATAGTTAATCTAAAATTTTACATGGTTGACATTTGAGCTAGCCCAATCTTGATTTTTTTAACCCAATAACAAATGAGGTATTTGTACTTACATTTTAAAAATAGTTCCAAAGTGGGTATTTGTAGTAATTTTCTTAAAAAATCATGATATTCTGTAAAGATAAATATTATTTTTTCATTATAATTATTTGTTGAGTTCAATATTTACTTTTAAAATGTTTAATATAATACTAGTTATTTGATAAAATGTTCAATATAATATAAGTACTTTTAAAATATCCAATGCAGTCCTTTCAAAATAGATTTTTAAATTACAAAAGAACACACTAATGATAGAGTGAGATAAAAAGATTAATCATGGGAATAAAACTTATTAACATGAAAAATATATTACTCAGGAAATAGTAAAACATATTGATTAGTAGTACATAAAACTCCAGTTTAATGTGCTGGCATGCATAAAAAAGCATGAATTATTATGCTTAAACCTCTTATTATGGAACAGATCCTCTACCTTCTCCATTCCCAAACAACAGCTCCTGAAAGTACACTTAAATCAAACCTTAGGCACTCTTGCTCACCTCAGCTGACTTTATGATGTCGATGAACTCTGGCTGCCGATAATACGACAGAAGACAATAAGAATAAACCCGACATGAAACAGATGGGATTAAGACAAGGAGAGGAGAGGAGAAGGGACTATATTATTTACCTTGAGTGAAGCTCCACCGACCAAGAAACCATCGACGTCCGGCTGAGTGGCTAGTTCCTTGCAGTTTGCAGCGGTGACAGACCCTGAAAATAATTTGGCATATCAAGTTCATAACAAAGGCGAGAAACCGGGAAGAAATGATGCTTGAATTTTGATATTCTATTCCATTGAAATTAAAAAAAAAAAAAAAAAAAAAAAAAAAAAAAAAAAACATAAAGAGAAAGTCATGTCAGTTGCTTGATCGGGATCATTATTTCCCTAGAAGACATTTAACTTCTCATTAACCCAAAAATAAGGGCAAACCTTTTCTCAGTATCTTAACAGAAGTACTTGTTTATGAACTATTAAGTTGAATATCTTAAGAATACGAAGGTTCTAAAGACAGGCCTAACTTCTGAACTGTAATCAAATATTATGAGGTTTACTTAAGGATAAAGATAAGATCAAGATGCAAGAGTAATTGGATATAAATACCTCCGTAAATAATACGGGTTGTTGCAGCAACATCAGGACTGACGTTTGCTTGAAGCCACTTCCTCAACTCAGAATGTACCTATCACATGCACAAACTTCGTAAGTCAACCTTAACAAAGGAAAATCATGTACAAGACAATCATCATCGTCCGTAGAAATTAAACAGAACTTATGACCTAAGAAATATAAATTGTATACATCATGAAAGCTAGTGTTCCTAAAATAAAAACACATAACTTACTTCCTGAGCTTGAGCTGGAGTAGCAACCTTCCCGGTTCCAATAGCCCACACTGGTTCATAAGCCAAAACGACATCTGTCCAGTTTGATATTTTTGCTGCCATTGAGAATTACGGAGGAAATCAGCCATATGCTTAGATTTTGTAGCAGTTAGCACTCAAATAAGTGATGCAAAAGCAGCATTTGTTAAAAGTGAACGGTGAGTAACCACTAACCACTTGGAACAAAGTCAAACACAGACATCATTTTCAAAATAAAAGAAAATACGTCTGGCACTAGATAAATATGCAGGCCAATGCAAAACATAAAAACTAAATGCAGCATGACGTGAAATATATTACAACGTTTACATGTTCAAAATAGACTTATCTCAAGAGAAGTGAGAACAAGTCATTGCAAAAATGCATGTGATATAGAATAAATATTGCATCTAAATAATTACACCAAGGGCTTTATAAATGCAATGAAGGCATTAAAATGCTTACCTGCAATTGCTTTAGTTTGTTCAGCAACAACTGCCACAGTGGATCCTGCTTCACGTTGCTCTAGTGTTTCCCCAATACAAGCTATCACCTTCAAGCCTTGAGAAAGTGCATAGGCAACCTTATCCGCGACAAACTAAAACCAAATATCCAAAAATTGTAAGTAAACAAAATGCTGAAAGTTTAACCAACAGGCAAAAATGAGAAAAAGTCAAATTATAGTTACCAATAGATATATAACAAATGTTAGTATTAATAGTCTGATCGAACACAACTTACCTCATTTGACTCCTTCAAAATAAGTCTCCTCTCAGAATGACCAATAATAACCCAAGGAATGCTTAAATTGACAAGCATCTCAGCACTGAAAAATAAACAGGAATTTAAAGCTTATTAATGATTGTATCAAATTTCACTGAGGTGAAGCATTTGACCAATATATTTGAATATATTTATACATACACACATGCACATCTTTCCTATGAATGCCAATCTTATATCTGTTTGTAGGAAAAAGAAAACTGACCAAAAGTTTTCTTAAGTAAAAAGAGGATAATATCTTAACCCGAAGAATAAAAGTGGAAGCTGATTATACAACAAAATAAAAACGAACGAAAGACTAAAAGGCAATTAATAGTGGAAAGGAAATGAGGGTGTACCTAACCTCACCGGTGAAAGCACCTCCTTTCTTGACCCAACAATTTTGTGCAGCAACATGAAAATCAGGCCTCAGTGAAGTTTTGACCAAAGGAAGGAACACAAATGGTGGGCTAACCACAACCTCTGTATAAGGATAGCAGATTACCTCAAATTAGCCATCCACTGTATCATCCGTTCTGAATTTTGATAACAATAAAAGAAACTAATTGTAGCAAAGAAAACAAGTACAACAACACAGCAGGCAAAACATTACTGATCTAATTACAAAATCCAATGCTTATTAAGGAAATCAGTAAAGACAAAAAAAAAAAAAAAACTGAAAAAAAGAAAGAATGAAATAGATTAGATTTGGGTGCATACTCTATATTTTGCATTCTAAGAAAATAAAAAAAAAGGTAAACAGACAACAATTTGTCATTAATTTAGGGTTTCCATCAATATTTCAACTATGAAGGCTTCAAAACTGCAGTAGGACAAATCAAGTTCAAAGATCCAAAAAGAAATCTTTTTAATGCTAATTTGGGAACATGAACTCTCTGTTTAGTTTCTTATGTGAGAATGAAATGCCCTGCATAATTTGTAATTAATCAAAATTCGATAAGATGATATTTTCTAAAGATATAAAACATGAACTTCAAATTCACAAATTACTACAAATATTTCAGATTCACCACTGAAGAGTCAGTCATCCAACAAATCCATGAGTTTTAAAATCTAATCGTGATCGTTACATTTAACGTGCTTTATTACACGATTAATACTACTTTTGAACTCCAAATCCATCATTTGAAATCCAAACATCCAAACTCAACTCGATTTAAAAAAAAAAAAAACGTTATCCATTGGATTACCAACAACATCCTTAGAAGGCACCTCTCCGGCATTCAAAGTACTCACGATCTTATTCACTTCTTCAGTAGTTCCATTCTACAAAAAAAAATCCATCGGTTCAAATTAGACAATCAGTACACTATCAAAGATCTATCGTGAATTTAACGACTTTTTCTCTAATACAATGAAGTAATAATTCCGTAAATCAAACAATAATTTTCTTAGGAATCAAACAGAAAATAAATCATGATACACTAATCTCAATCAAGATTCAAGGTATCAAAATTCTCCAAAAAATATTAAAAATAAATGAAAAACGCGAAGAAAAACTCACGCATTTCCAGTTTCCTCCGACGAAGAACTTCCTTCCCATTTTTTCTTTTTCTCGACGATCACGAATCTCACCAGTGCTCTCAAAATAGATTTTTGGCCTTTGCTTTGCTGCTTTCTGGATTGGATAAATAAATAAAATAAAAAGGAACTTGGTACTTACCTGAAAGTACTGTTATATCCAATAGATTCGGGTATTCTTGGAAGAGATCAGGGGTAATCGTGTAAAATAGAATAACGGATCGGGTTTTCGGATCTCTGAGGCGGGTGTATCGTGGGCCCCATGGGATTAGGTGCGAAGCCTGAGAGTGAGTGTAGATGCCACGTCATCATCCGAGAGTCTAACATTAAACGTCCACCACGCAATTTCTCGTGAGATTTGTGCATCAGAGGTCATGCGCAATTGTGGTGAGTGTGGTTGACATTTTTTAAAAAAATTATTTTTATATATGATTTTTTCTATCATTTTTTATATATATTTTTAAAAATATTATGAAAAATTATAAGTTGGGTTATAAAATTTTAAATTAGTCAAATTGATTTTGATTTAAATATTTTTATAATTAAATATATTTTTATAATTGTTAAAAATTTTGAGTTATACAGATCTCATCTTATAACTTAAATTTTAATTAAAAATTTTAAATTAAATTTATAAATTAAGATCTGAATCAAATTAAATCTAATTAAAAAAAATTGATTTTATGAAATCAAGTTTTACCGAATCTAATGAATACATGTAATTATAATGGAAAGCCAACTTTACAAAAAAAGATACTCTCAGCAAAAAATTAGGTGAACAACAATGATTTATGAATCTCTCACATTTCGAATTAATTGTTCCGCACATTTCGGGAAGAGTCTGAATATGAATTATGAATTGATTTTGAAATAATATGTTTAACCGCAAACAAGAGTGATCTTGTATATTTCGGGACATAGGCTCTACATCCATGACCAAAACATTATTAAACTTTATATAAAATATTATAAACATGTATAAATTGTTACCACGTTACACCAGAAAATATTATAATCTTGTCCTAATTTAGAGACTACCTTGTTCCGCAAGACAAGTCTCTCTAATCCCTAAGGGATCCCATCTTGTGAAGTTTCTCCCTCTCCTACCAACCTCTTTCACTTGTTCCCCATCAGCACAAATGTGAATCCAAGACAAGCAGGAAGCAGCCCGGAAAGGCCATCTGTACTGATGAGAAACAATTGGAAGAAGCTGGGGAGGAGGTAATTGATAGAAAAGGCCATGCTTTGCAAGAAATTCGCCTGAAACCGATGAAGCCGGTTTCGGAGAAAAACGATAACGCAAGGCCAAGGCGCCTATGGAACTTCTTCTTCTTATGAACTACCATGATTTCAGAAGTCTGCACACAGGAAATGGAGTATTAAGTTGAATCTCTTAAGAATACGAAGTCTCCTATGGATAGAGATGAAGAGTGTCCTGCTTCTTGCTGCAATCGAGTCAGTTAACACAGCATTAAATTTCAGTTCGAAAGATTCAAAACAGAATCAAAGGGTTGGAGAGTTAGATTCTTTAATTCCATCGGGGAGCTCATCGGAGATAGGAAAACCCAAACAAGAACAAGAAATGAAAAGGGCGAAGGAAAAATTCATGCATTTTCAGTTTCCGACGACGAAAAACTTCCTTTCAATAGTTTCTTTTTCTTGAGGATCAAGAACCTCACTAGTTACATGAATTAAACATTGATTTTCTTGGGAATCAAATAGAAAATAGATCAGGATATACTAATCTCGATTAATGTATCGAAAAGAATACAAAATAAATGAAAATTGCAAAGGAAAACTCACATATTTTCAGTTTTTGCCGACGAAAAACTTCCCATATTTTCTTTTTCTTGAGGATCAAGAATCTCACTGGTCTCTCAAAATAGTTTTTTTCCTTTGCTTTAGTGCCTTGTGGATTGGATAAATATATAAAGGAAGTTGGTACTCAGAGGAAAGTACTATTATGTCCAATGATTCGGATATAAACTCATTTAACGTTAAATTAATGAGCGCTTAAATTGTAATTTTCTTAATTAAGTGTCAAAATTATTATTTTCAAATAAGTATATGATGTTTTATTTCATTGTGTTAAAAATATTTTATTCTATAACTCATATAAGATATTTTTATAACGTTAAAAAATATGTTATTCAATAAAATACGAAACGGGATATGTTTTTTTAAAAAAAAATCTATAAATCATTTATTTTGTAAAAAACCCAAAAACGTTTATTTTTAAAAAAATTACAAATATTATCCCTAAAAACTTAAATCCATAAAATTTTCTTATTCGGCTATTAATTCAACCTCAATCGGATATTTTTGCCTTCGTCAAAACCCCACAACTGAAAAACACCATAAATCTATCGTCGAATATTATCGATTGAACAAAGGTTAGGTAACATAGCTCACTTATTTAGGTTTCAGTAAATTGTACTAAAGTGCTAACTAATTTGATTCATGGTTGGTGAATTACATTGTTTGCTCCAGTGGGCAGAATTAAAGCATAGCAAAGATCTTCAGAAGACTGATGGAACCAATTCAGGAACCATTCGTGGGATCCATAGGCTTGATGATGCTAATGCTGTTGGAGAAAAGAATATTGAGAAATATCCATTAATTTTGACAGAAGGGGGTTCAACAAAATCTCTTGCGGTACGTTCTGATTTTGAACTTCTCCAATTCCATTTTTTTACTTTGATGCGCTGTAACTATGTGGGCTGAGCTCTCTATTGTAGGCAAAAACCACTATGGGGTTTACCTTTTGTGAGGCAAATTTCTCATTTTGAGGGAAGCCAACCATAAGCAGCTAATGGAAAATGCTTTGGTTCAAAATCTTAAGCAAATTCTTGGACTCCAATAGAACAAGGAGTACTAGGATGTTAAATCCTTGAGATACGAACATTCGCTGATAAAGGCCAATCAGGTTTAGTGTTGCTAAAGCATTTTTCTTATGGAATTTGCCTTTTACTTAATTTCCTTGTTGATCTTCATCTTATTGACTGATCAACTTGTTTTTCTCACAGGATCACGATGATTCACATATTAAGGATTTTGCTGATCAATTTTATTCATTCCTTTTGGCTATCACTGTTAAAAGTAAATTTATTCATTGTTTAGTTTATAACTCTTATTGTGAAGGTAATACTGGCTAGTATTTTCTTGTTGAATATCTTGCAGTTTTTCTTATTGAAGCTTTTATTTTTATCATAGGCTTCACACATGACAAAGCTGATCACGAAGCGTAAAAATCAAATTAGGTTCAGAAGATTTTTTGAAGATAGGTTAGTTAACATAGCTCACTTATTTCAGTTTCGGTAAGTTGTACTAAAGTGCTAAGGAATTTGATTCTTGGTTGGTGAAATGCAGTGCAGTTTCAATGTCTGGAATTGTGGTTAGTTTGCTTCCGTAGCAGAATTCAAGCATATCAAAGATTTTAAGAAGATTGATGGAACCAAATTAGGAAGCATTCATGCTAATGATGTTGGAGGAAGGAATATTGAAAAATACACATTGATTTTGACTAAAGCGGGTTCAAGAAAATCTCTTGTGATAAGTTCTGGTTATTAATTTCTACAATTCCATTTACTTTGATGCACTGTAACCATGTGGGCTGGCTCTCTGTTGTAAGCTGAAATCACTATGGAGTTTACATTTTGACAGGTAAACTTCTCATTATGAACAAATCAACTATAAGCAGCTAATTGAAAATATTGAGATTAAAAATCTATAGTGAATTCTTGTACTCTAATAGAATAAGGAGTATATGAATGTTAAATCCTTGAGACACGAGCATTCGCTGATAAAGGCCGATCAGGTTTAGTGTTGTTAAAAGCATTTTTTTTATTGAGCTTGCCTTTTTACTTAATTTTTCTGTTGGTCTTCATTCCTATTGAAGGATCAACTTGCTTTTCTCACAGGATAATGATGGGATCAATGTTAAAAGTAAATTTATTCATGGTTTAGTTTATAACTCTTCTTGTGAAAGTAATACTGGCTAGTATTTTCTTGTTGAATACCTTGCAGCCTTCTTCTTATTGAAGCTTTTATTTTATCACAGGCTTCACACATGATAAAGTTGATCAAGAAGCGAATGAACAAAATCAAATTAGTTTCAGAAGAGTTTTTGAAGAAAGGTTCGTTAATATCGTTCAATTATTTAGATTTCTGTAAGTTGTACTAAAGTGCTAACGAATTTGATTCTTGGTTGGTGGAATGCATTGCAGTTTCTAAGTCTGGAATTGTGAATAGTTTGCTCCCGTTGGCAGAATTCAAGCATAGTGTCACGTCCGTAGAACTCTTTTACTCAGGAACGTGCGGCCTTAGACGCAGTGCTAAGATTTCTGCAAAAATAAAAAAAACTTTGAAAGGTAAAGAAGAAAAGAGAGATTGAGTGAATGCTCTTAATTCCTCAAAGAAGAAGTGTGACAAATGAGGTGGGGGAAGGCCTCTATTTATAGTTAGAGCCCCTACATCCAACGGTTAAGAAAAGAATACATCAATGGTTGAGATTCAACCTTATCTCTAAATCCCTAATTTAAGCTACATTCCATATTTACAAAGATTAAGAGATAAGAATAAGATTCAATGTGATAAACTTGCCAAATCTGGTGGAAAAGGTTCACCAACCCCCAAGTGTTAGGCCAACTCGGAATTGGGCTCTCCATTGTGATGGATCTTGGATTTAGGCCCCTGAGGTGCTGGAGTGGGTGTTGAGACGTCCAACATGCTTTTGAGGGCATTTGTAGCATCCTGTAGTGTGCTTGTCTCAGGCCTTATGGTGCGGCCGTGACAATAACAAAGATATTAAGAAGACCGATGGAACCAATTTAAGAAGCATTCATTGGTTCCCTAGTCTTGATGATGCTAATTATGTTGGAGGAAGGAATATTGAGAAATGCACATTGATTTTGACTGAACTGGGTTCAACAAAATCTCTTGTGGTGATTGTTAAAATAAAAATATATTTAAAAAGGTATTTAGTATTGTTTAACCATTTTAATAATATTTCTAATTGTTTTAATCAATATAATTTATTAGAAATATTATGTATAATATATAAGATCACTTCATCAATTTTTTTAAAAAATTATAATCCGTAACCGAATCAATTAATTTATTTTAATTTTTTATTAAAACTAAATTTGATTATCTTTAAAAAATTATTTTGGTTAATTGTCAATTTCATATAATTCAATTTTTGTTCTACTAATTAAATTGAATAATTAGAATATGTGTAGTACAATAATAAATATTTTACTTTGCTTATTAAAATGTAAAAATATGGTACTATGATAAATTTAATAAGAAAAATTATTTTTTTTAAAGATTAATTAAATTTTTTAATTTGTATAATTATATCATTTTAGAGTTGTTAAAATATGAATAATTCAAAAATTAAACTTTAATGATAGAAATAAGGGTGAAAAAAGTGATGATTATTGTAGTTTATTATTTTTTATTAAAAAAATATTAATTCAGAGATTTTATTAAATGCAAACTAAAAGTTGAGTGATCTAAATGAATACAAATTAAAAGTTAAATTTTTTATTAAATGTTTTAGAAATACAATAACCAAAATAAACTCTAAAAATTTAGTGACTATCTGTTTAGTTTATCTTTATAAAATTATTATTTTCCGCTTTATTATTTGCAGAATGTCCCGCCAAAGAAGATGAAAGAGTTCTATAGGGTTTCCGTTTACAGTATATTTACTCGGGCGAGTCACAACTCAGTGTTTCATCTTCTTTTCTCTTAATCTCTGAATCCGAACTATTGCCCAATTCATCCAATTTTTTATTTAGAGAAACCCTAGATTCGCAGACATGGCTGGCCAGTCCGATCCTCATATCTCTCTCTTCTCAGCCGAAGAGGTTGCATTCCAGTTCCCGTTGTTCCTCTATACTTGTTGAACGATATTATTTAATCTTTTGTTTTGCTTGGTTTAATTAGGTGGAGTTTATGGCTGAAGATGAACTGATAGAGATTGTGCCAAATTTACGAATGGATCCTCTCAATTTCATCTGCGTAATCTTCAATTTCGTTTTACCTGCCATTTTCTTTTTAAAAATGGTAATTTGGTTAATTTGTTTTTGTTTTCGGTTTGGATGAAATGGCAGGGTGATTTTGGTCCATTTTTGCCGCAAATAGCAACTCAGGTGCCGTTTTGGCTCGCAGTTGCTTTAAAGAAGAGAGGAAAATGCGCGATTCGTCCTCCTCAATGGATGTCAGTTGGTGAGTCACCTTCTTCCTCTCCATTCTTTGATATGGTTAATTTTTATTTTGAAATTTAATTAGAGTGTCTAGTTTGTGAGTTAACACTTGATTTGTTGATGTTTTCTCATATACCTCACTTGTACGTTCTAATTGGAAAAGGGTTTTGGATTTTACTAAATGTCTGTTTTTTTTCTTCTCTGTAATGAAAAATGTTGACAACCATTTAAGTTAAATGCTGGAATGTTTGAAATGTTTCCCACCTTAATCTAGTAACTTGGTTTTGTGTATTGGTGATTGAGATGAGCCGAGCAAAAGGTGTAAGATGTTTGAGCTTGACTTGAAATTGGAGAATCAAAGCTCGATTCAGTTTGTGAAGTTTCACTTTTAAAGTTTAAGCATGATTCGATATAAAGATCAAATTGTTTAATCTTGTTTGATTAGGTTCATTTACCTTGTAAAAGTTTAGCTTGATTCTCATGTTTGACTTCAAGTACAATTATTTGTAATTGAGAAGGTTCTTGGTTTACCTGAGCCCAGCATTAGAGCTATCAAATTCAGAGCACTCAACAGCTCAAGCTGTTCGAGTTTGAAATCGACTATGATTGAACTGAATTTGAGTCATACCTGAGTAGCTTGTGAGCATAGGTGTTCAGTTTATGTCCCTAGTTGTCTTTTATGTGTTACCAATGATACCCAATATTTTAAAGCAATTTTACTATAATTTTACATCAGAATGAGAGGGCACATGTTTTTATCTAGAAATGTCCATTCATCATGATATTTGTTTGAACTTCATTGCCTGGGGAACTTGTATTGCTTGAATGAGGATCTATAAGTTGAGTTGCCAATATGCCGGGCTACTGGCAGGGTTTATTATGTTAAGGTTGTCAATGAATATGTTATAAAGCTTCTTCTGAATTTTGTTGGGGTCTAGAAAATTTGACACAGGTTTTGGAAAGAGAACGGGAATCTCAAGGTGCATTTCAGGTGCTTCCATTTCATTATGTGGAGATATCTAGACTTCTCTTTGATCAGTAAGTTTTTCCTTGATACGCTTCTTACTATTGTACAGTTTAACAGTATGAAGGCTTTAATACTTTGCTACATTTTTTGTGGATGGCAGTGCTCGCGACGACATTCCTGACATGTATATGGTGAGTTGGATAATTCTTGTATTGTACTGTCCATTTGCTTTCTGCAAGTAGTTCTTCATGAATCCATTCTGTAGGTGAGATCACTTGTTGAAGACATAAGAGATGTACGTATTCATAAAGTTGAGACAAGCTTGGAGAAGTTCAGTGGGACATCTGCAGTGAAAGTAAGTTTTTTTTTTTTTCTTTCTTCCTTCCCTTGTGAATTATTGGCCCTTATTATCACCGAATTTTTGGCACATTGCTAAATTATATTTCTCCTAATACGCTTCAGATAAACTGGATTTCCTCAATGATCTTCATTGTTCTTCATTAATCTTTTATCAAAGTTGTTTACGCCTCTAATATCTTTTAATTGGACAGATTCCAAATTTATCTGCCATGGAAGTGAATATAATCCGTCCATTTGTGGGTAGGGCCTTGCAGGCTTTCTATAAACATGATAATCCAGAGAAAATACCAGATGTAGACAGAGCATCCAGTGCACAGACGCGGGCAGCTAGTAATGAACCAAGAGTATGTTCTTGTTTGTTATTTGTCTGTGTCTAATCTAAAGTTCAAACATGAAATGGATGGTTTGGTTAAAAAAAGAACATGAAATGGATAGTGGTATCATCAGTGGTTTGAAGGTGGCAATGAGTTTGCCAGATGATCATGAGGGTTTCTGACTGTTTTATCTTCTTTCTTCACTTTGCAGCGGCCACTGAGGAGATAATAAAACATTTTCATTTTCAATTCATTACGGTATCGAAAATGGAAACTCCAGCCTTCCTCTGATGAAGGTACTTCTGTTCTCTTAGAAACACTTTTAGGAGAATCCTACTTGGTGCCTTTTGTCTTTGTAGCTGTCAAATAATTGTGGCATTTGTTTTAAACCTTTGTCAAGTAAAGTTAACTTATTGTAATAGTCACTGAAAGTGTTTTTTTTTGCACAAAGTTGTTAAGACCTCATTAGTGTTGTATGTATTATAGTCTTGTCAACTACAACATCATTTACTGCATTTTCTAAACTCATGTGATCACTTCTCTTTTGGGTAACCTTTGGGCCTGGGGTTGATGTCAATGGACTGTTGCATGTGATGAGACTACATATAAGAGTTGAATATTTCTTAGGGGTGTTCATTCGGTCAATTTGGTTAGTGATTGAATTAAATTAAATAAAACAAATTCACATATTATTTTTCTTCAATTGTTAAGCGAACTGAAATTGTTTAAATATTATTAACTGAACCGAAAAAGTTTGATTAATTCGTTCGGTTTTAGAATTTTTCGAACTTCTTTGAGTATTTTATTTCATTTGGGTAAAAATTGACTGGATCTTTGAAATTTTAATGGGTTCATATATATAAATTATTAATTATTTGATATTTTTAGTTAATTAATTGATTTTGAACTGAACTAACCTATAATATAATTAAAGAAAACTTTTAACTAAATTAAATTTTGTTTTAATCGGATTTTAATCGAATAATTAAAACATCTAATATCTCTAACTCAATAGATTGAATGTTTGATTTGATTTGGGGGAAGAAAATATAGCATAGAGACAAATGTAGAATCTAGGGGAGTCCCTCACGCAACCCAATTTGTTGCATGAATTGCACTTTGGATGTAAATGATTGTATTGTTGTCTAGGCTGTACATGTTTTGGACATGCATCTCCTTTTCATATTTAATTTGATAGTCTTACTATTATTAGCATGGTGAGTTGTTTGATGTATATAAAGTTGAATCCCAATCCATAGCGAATGGTCCCAAGGCATGGATGGTCCTTGTTTCCATCTATATCCATTGTGCCACATGTCTATCCTTTTGTGTAGGAACTCATAAAAGATCATCCTCATCTGTGTTTTGGCAAAAGAGGGACACCCCAAGTGACAGGTATGGATATAACTTTCTGGTTTATCTATTTGTTTTTTATCTATTGATAGATTAATTCAAAATAAGTTTTAGAGGTTTATTAAAGGGATGATCCTCCCAATTTAACTTTTTTTATTTATAATATTATGATTTAAATTCTTAACTCTGCTTAAAAAATTAAGTATCTTATTTCATTAGATCGATTTAGATATTTCATGTTCCCTCATCTAACTTGATGGGAGGACTATTAAATTAGTGTTATGTAGCCACATGCTGTGGGTTCTCTAGGTCTCTGTTTTCTTTATAAGATCAGAAGGAATATGAATCATAGACTAAAGGATTATTTACTATTAATTTTACCAGATCTTATGTTAAATTATTTTCGTTAAAATTTATTTGCATCATGTTCTTTTATAAATTATAAAAGGATTATTTTGAGTAATTCAATGATTTTGTCTTCAATTTTAAACTTTCAAAACTTTATATTTGACTTAGTTATAAAAATACAAGATTTCTAAATATATGGTCAGAACTAATTTTATATGTACATGAGATAATCATTTTGTTTTATTTTGTAACATTTTCAATTATTTCTTATAAGATCGAATTATACAATGTAAAATTCTCTAAATTTTATACGAATTTTTTATTGTTAGATGATTGAAATGGATGACTCAAATTAATAATTGATTATTATCGTTTGAGAAAAAGTAAAGAGCTAATATGAGTCGTCCGTTTTAGTCATTCAACGATCTAAAAAATGTGTAAAATTTAAAGATTTTTACAATATATAACTTGATCCTCTCTTTATATATATCAGTCTTAGATCTTGACAATTTTCTAATTTGATCATTAAATTTAAATCTTTATTTTTTTGATAATGTGATATTTGAAAATATCATATTATCACCCAAAATGTTATATTTTAAATTTTTTAAATGATGATATAATACGATATTAAAGTCGCTTTAAAAAAATTAATATAAAAATTGAACTAATAAATGTTATTTCATCCAGAATAATACTTTAAATTTGATTTTGTTTCTTTTCAAAGTTTAAGTTGAGTTAGGTCGACTAATAAGTTGCCTAATTTTATTAACATAGTTAAATAAAGTTGGTCATAATTGGTGTTGTAAAGGTAGGTGCATTCAATTTTTTTTTATTCCTCAAAATATCATTATTATTAATTCTTACTATTTAATCAGGGTTTCAATTATTAATTATAAATTAAAGATTCACAGGGTTTTAAATGAGTTTTATTTTTTTTTTATAATTATTAATATATAATTTATTAATTGATTATTTTATATTAAATATTATAAAAACAATTGTAAGGAGTATTTTTTAATTTTCTTTTCTTTATCTCCGTTGCAAAATCACAATAATAAAAAAATTGACATATTTCACTTAAATGATCAAATTGAGTTTTTAGTCTACAAATATGTGTTTATCTAGAATTAAAATCAAATATATATTTTATTTTTATATAATAAAAAAATACAAATATATATATATATAATTTTAGAACTGATGACGTATATTATTAACTTATTCAATTAAATAAAAGCATATCATCTTTATTTTTTACATATGCTTTTTATAAATTAATTTTTAAGTATTTTTTATTTTAATAATTTCATTCATTAACACGTTAGAATAAATATAAGAGGAATTAAAATTTATAATTTTTAATTTATAAAAAATATTATATAAAATAAATATAATATAATCTTATTTAATTACGTATGATCTAGAAAGTGATTGTGATAATTATCCATTGAATATTCTTCTAATTCTATTTTGATATATAATTAATTACATATCAAATCAATAAAATTTTTAATAATTATTTAAAAATTATTAAAAAAAATTTAAATATCTAATTATGCAAAAAAAATCTAATTGCAATAAAAATTAGGTACCTAAATACACCAACAAAAAAGTTAGGTATCTAATTGAAAAAAAAATTGAGCAACAAAGGGAATTCCAATGAATCTACCCTCAATTACATTCTATATTCAACTTTATTTAGAATAATACATTTTTTTTTTGTTATGAAATGTCTTAAAAATCATTTTATAAAATTAATTATTATAAATTACTATTTTTAAAAATTTTTAAAAATTATCTAAATTCTTATCAAATAATATCGATATATTCTATAAATAAAACAAAAATTAACTAACATTATTAATGCTAGTTTTTCCAACAAATTATTATTTATAATGAAAACAACAATTTTCAAATATGTAATAACAAAAAATTTGAAGTCCACTTTCGTCATTTCACATTTCCGCCATTAAAAAATAAAGAGCTCTTCGTCTCCGTCGAATTTCGTTTGCAATTTCCCCCCTTCTTCCTTTTCTCTTTTTCTTTGCATTTTCAATCTAAATTACGCGTACGCCCCTTCCCGGGTTTTTATGGTGGTCGGTGTTGAAATTGTAAGGAGGGAACGGGGAAAATTGTGATCGGATGATGGCGATAACGACGGCGAAGAGGGCGGAGGTGTGTTGGCGAACGATGATGGAGTGCAGCTTATGGATATCCGCGGGGGATCGTCAAAATGATAATAGAAATTCTAATAACAATAGTTTGTGGGGGTTTAGCAACGAAAGTGAGCATGATTTCGCTTTGATGGTTAGCGATTTCTTGGAAAACAACGGCGGTAGCGCCGGTGCCGATTCGTGGTGTAGCAGCGATAGCGAGTCCGGTTTCTCCGATCTTATCCACCTCGCTGATAAAATCTCCGTTAGTATCTAACAATTTCCCCTTTGAGAATAATTGTTTCCTTTCTGTTTTTCTTTAAATTTCCATAATAGGGTTTCAGTTTTGTTGTTTATTCTTCTCTATTTTTTGATTTGCTTTTGTTTTAATTTAGGTGTTGAAGAATTAGCTGAATTAATGCTTGAAGTTAAAGCCATAAGGCTGAATTTTCTAATATGGAGCTTGTGGAAATATGTTGAGTTTGAGGGAAATGAATTTTGTGGAAATATGAAGCTTTATAAATGGTTATTGTTCATAATTCTTATATGAATTATGATTATCCTTATTGTGATTTGCAACTCTTCATTAGAATAAATGATAAATGATAATTTTAGTTTAAATTATATGATTAAATTTCGGATATCGGCATCCGAACGCGTGTAAGACAATCCGAGATATTCAATGTCAAAATTTGTTGTTGTGTTTTTCATTACATCAAGCTTTGTCAACTTTTCTTTTGATATAGTTCAGAGTATTTGGTTTTGAATCTATAAGCATGGGAGTTTTGTGATTCTCTGTAATTTTAACCTCTTTAGTTTCCTACCAAAAGCATTTACTAATTTTTATTGCCATCTAATTCGCTTTTGTTTTGTTCTCTTGTGTTGTGTTGCAGAACCATAAGCACTCGGCCTGTCAGTACGACTTGGATTTGTTATCCGTGGTTCATTCGCTTCTATTATCGATGGGTGAGACGGACCTACACTTTGTGAAGTCGGGTCCATGTAATGCCAGTTGCATCAGATATCATCTGGTAAAGCTGTTGAGGCTTTCTGGCTATGATGCGGCTGTTTGTGTATCAAGTTGGCAGCGTAGCGGCAAAGTTCCCGGAGGTATGGCAATAGCCTCATAATCCTAAACTATATGATCATATACATATTTGCATAGTTTTGTTTCTGGATCATTTAATTATCTAGTTTGTTGTTTCCAAGAGGCGCTTGCATGAGAGTTTGTTGTGTAAAATCTATTTTCTGCTGCGTCCCGATCTTTGTTGCCCATTCTGTACCATTCATGATGAAAACCAGTTTCTATATTTTGTTCAGTTAGTCTAAAATTGTATGATTCATGTTTATTTTTCGCTTCGGGCTGTAAACTTATACTTTCTTAGGTACCTTTGCCCGTATCAGAGAATTCATCTGTACCATTCATGATGAAAACCAGTTTCTATATTCTGTTGAATCAATCTAAAATCGTAGGATTCGTGTTAATTTTTGGCTCCAAGCTGTACAAGTATACCATTTTGAGCAACTTTCTAGGCACCCTTCCTGGTACAGTTTTAATTTTGACAAAACCAGTTTGTGACATATATATGCAGGCGATCATGAGTATATTGATGTGGTCGATTACAACAACGGGAATTCCGAGCGTTTGATTATTGATATCGACTTCCGAAGCCATTTTGAGATAGCTAGAGCGGTTGATTCTTACAATCAAATATTGAATTCGCTGCCAGTTGTCTATGTCGGCTCCTGGACTCGGTTGAAACAATTGCTTCAACTTATGGTTGAAGCTACTAAGTCATCTCTCAAACAAAACTCAATGCCGTTCCCTCCATGGAGATCTCTTGCTTATTTGCAAGCAAAGTGGCAATCACCCTATCAGCGACAAATTGCTCCTCTCGAACACGATATCACTGGCTGCAACATTTCTTCCGGCCATAAACAGTGCAGAGGGCATTTAAGGAGGCTGCAGCCTTTGCTTCAGTCCGAATTAGAAGCAGAACGACTATTGAAACCCATAAACATCGATAGCACCCGGAGATTGAAGCATGACAGGTCAAGGCGCTCTTCATTCAGGGCTCTCTGACATGCACAGGTTTTGATCTGGAAGATTGAAATTCTTTTGTTCATTTTTTGTGAGAGATGAATTGTATCGCGGCTCGTTTAGCTATTCGTTTTTCGTGATAGTGAATAAGTGCGGACCTCGGAATGAAGGGTAGGTTCATATAGTTGACAACGAAGTCAATAACACGCCATGTTTTGTAGTCGATCTGGGGTGCTAAGCATACGCTTATCGTCGATACTCTGTGTCGGTCCGAAACAACCCGGAAAGTCTATTACACTATATAGATTCTCATTTTGTTTTCCCTAGCCTGTTGTTTTTAGGAGGTCGGGAAGTTTGTTCTTCTTCATATGTGATTTGGTTGTGGAAAAATGTTGCTTCAAAATCTTCTGCAGCCATTAAGAACATATGCTTTGATTACAAATATACAACAATATCAAATAGTATATAGTTGCTTTATGTTCCTCCATTCTTGTCTATGCTACTCAAAACCATCTTAAATGATATCTTTTCTACAAATTTGAGACATATGTGACTAAGGTGTACTGATACGGATACGATAAAGGTAAAAGGACTAGAAACGATAATTTTTAAAGTTACAAGGTACGACGAGTAAGACAAATATGATTATGATTTAGATTTTAAAATTTTAAAAATATTAAAAAGTAAAGTTATAAAAAATCACATGATCATAATATCACACATAATTATATACTTATAGTTTAATAACTCAATGAATTTATCCTAATTTAATAAATTTAATTATTTATATTTAAAAAATTATTACTAAAATGATTGTGTATACTAGCTGATATTGTTAGGGTCAGAATAAGCTTACTCCAATTTATCAATTATCTATTAATAAAGTTATTGTGTCTATCCAGCTATCGTACTAATCGATTATCGTGTTGGAGGATAATAGTAGGAAGCGCAAGAAGTGACCAAATGATGTGTCAAGACGGTGGAGTTTCTAAACTTTTAAATATAAAAGGTTAAATTTAATTGAATTATTTTTGAACCATGATCAAATTGATAATTTGTATAAGTTTTAGAGCTAGAATTGTTATTATACCATACCATATTTCAATTTTAATAACTCTTTAACCTATTTGTAATGGAATTTTAATTAAATCACTAAATTGTAATTTTTAATTAAAAATAACATTTTTTTATAATCAAACACATAATTAATCGATTTTCGGTGCATTTTACTTACAAATAATTTAATTCCTCGTTTTGGTTAATTTTGAAAGCTCAAAAATTATAGAATGATTTATGGACTAAAAAGTAAATTCCAATATCTTTTCATATGTCAAAACTAAGATCATAAACTACTATTCATGCTTAATTCATCTTCTCTATAAATACACACAAATTATACCCCCCCCCCCGTTATAAAGGATCAAATTAAAATTAAAATTAAATAAAATAATAAATTTAGAATCATGAAGTCATTGAGCAACGTTCTGTAATTCGTACCGAAAAAAGAACGATCCATCGAAGGTGTATAAATAATATGGGGAAGAAGAATTTGTGTGTGTCGAAAGACGGTGTCGACGAAGCTAAGTTGCCGCAAAACCTCGATTGGGCATGTGGTCAGGGCGTCGATGGCAGTCTGATTCAACCCGACGTTGTTTGTGTCGAATCGGCCGCCGTCAGGTCTCGTGCAACGTTGGTCATGAATTGTTACTATGGGAGGAAAGGTGGTATCGAGAGCGCATATGATTTTAGTAGCACTGCTCAGACAACCACCAAGGATCCAAGTAAGCGAGAAAAATATTTGGGTCTAATCTTGGTTTTCATCCCTCTATCTTGTTTAAATTTGTTATTTAGTACCTATACTTGAATTGTACATAACTTGATATGTATTCAATTTATTGGCTGACTAATACAGATGAGGTACTATAGAGATTTATTATGAGAATGATCATTTGAAATTAATTTATTTTATTCATAATGTCAGAGTTTGAACATTTAACCTTAATAAATTTAACGTTCCATTCTATCGGACCAATAGATTGTTGATTCTAATTTATTTTTAAATATTGTGCATTAACCAACTATAAATTAGTTTAGTTCAGAGGTTGAGCTAGGATCAAATATTAAGAGAATTAAAAATCTATTAAGTATTTACATTTATAAACTTGAAAAGACAAAGGTCTTGTTTGGCTAATATTTAAATTAAAATAATCTAAATTATCATAATATCAAAATTTTGGGAAGGTTCCCTAAGTCCCTTAAGCAAGTTAAAAGTTTGGTTATTGATGTTATTAATAAAACAAACTGAATTGAAAGAATCGTTCCTATAATAAATCTTTGTAACATTTAATTCAGATTAATCGATCGGTAGCTCAAACAATTATAGTTATACCAAAAAGTATTATCGATTATAATGTCGAGGATAGTATCGGGGTTCTATTGCAAAAGAGAAACATTGTTAGTCTAAAACTATTATATTCATCAGTGGAAATTATTTAGTAGATTGGTTAATCAAGCACAAGAACGATATACTGTCGTTAAATTCACATATCAATATATTAATTATTAATGTGATGTTTTCTCTACGATAAATTTGGCTATTAGTCTGAAGTGTAGCCGGTAGTTTTTGTTTATTCCTCGAACATGAGAACTCTTAAATTTTATTGGTAAAAATAATTAAATTAATCGTCACTTTTAACCATAAAAAATGATATTAATAAAACGGTAATTAAGGAACTAATTTTGGGCGGTGTAGGGTGCTAATCCTTTCCCATCTGTAATCAATTCCTGAACCCTAATTTTTGAGTCTCTGATTTTATTTTAGGGCCCGATCTACTAAAACGAATGGTAATAACTCCCAAATTTTCAAAAATACAAGACATTTGTAACAATGATATCTTTTATAATATAATAAAAATATTATAAAATAAAAATAAATAAAACATTTTTCGTATTTTTTTATTGTTTATGAAAAAATATTTTTATCGTAGTACACCTCATAATAATCACATTTTCAATTAAAATCTATTTAATAATATATATAAAGTATTGTTTGTACTTATCTAAGCTCGAACAAATGATTTCTCTCATGACTCTATTGAATCAAATCCCATTAAGTATACATTTTTAAAATGAGATTATAAAAACTGATTCTTTAAGCGATGTTAGGAGTTTGAATAGTGATATTACGAATAAAAAAAAATTAAATTAAAAGAATCATCCTATAATAAATATCTACAAAAGCTAATAAAAAATAACTGATCGTTAAATCGTAAAAAATAAAATATTTGGATCATGTTTAAAAATAACAACCAAATTTTGACTTCAAAACATAAAATATGGATCAATGAAACTGTTAATTCTCTAAGTTCTCCATATGTCAAAATATCACCTTTCATGGTTTAGTCATCCTCTATTTATATCTACGGATTATACAGTATCAAATAAAAAACAATTATATTTAGAATCATGAAGTCATTGAGCAGCGTTGCTTTCCTCCTCGGAACTATCGCCTTCTACCTCTTTTGCTCCGCCACAGCCGCGACCATTAAAGGAGAAGGATCATTGGGGGATCCCAAAAAATTTTGTCAACCAGCACCGGATGCTACCGATGCACAGCTACAGAAAAACCTGGATTGGGCATGCAGCGTAGGTATCGATTGCGATCCGATTAAACCCGACGGCGCGTGTTTTGAACCTTCTACCGTCAAGTCTCATGCCGCATTTGTCATGAATTCTTACTTTAAGTCCAAAGGTGGTGTCGATAACGCTTGTGACTTTCAAGGCACTGGTGTGATCACAAGCGAAGATCCGAGTAAGCTAAGAAAAACGTTTTCGCCAAATTTTATTTTCGATCCCTTTATTATGTTTCAGTTTGGCTTTTAGTCCCTACATTTTAATTAGATACAATTTGCTCTAAAGTTATGTTATGTTATAACTAATAGAGTTAACTATTTCAACTAAAATTTAAACTAGTTAATCTAGGGATGGTCATGGGTCAAATTTTTAGTTGACCTAAAAATTTAACATATTTATTCGAATCTTATTTGATATGACATTTTTTATGCTTTACCTAACCTCAGCCCACCTTAAATTTTAGAGTAACAATTTAAATCTGACCTGATACGACCTAATATAATATGAAATAAGTAAAAAATATATTTTTATCTACAATAATAAAGAGTTAATTAAAAAATACAAATAAAGAGGACAATTATGATAATTATTTTATTTATATTAGATAAAATAGGAAGATAATTGAAAAAATAAATAATGATTAGTATATCATAGTAATTATACGTAAACATTTAGAATAAAATAAATTTATTATTTTAGGTTGAATTGTTTTTTTTTTTTTTTACCTTAAACTCAAATGAAGACCGACTCAATCTCATCATAAAAATCTGACTTATAAGATCAAATCAAAATCTATCTAATCTAATCTAATCTAATCAAATGACCATCCCTAAGATAATCTATCCATTCTAAAAAAAGAAAGTATACCATAAAACAAAATTCAGAAACAATATATTTACCGAAATAGTACAGATTTTAATTATTTAAATTAACTGATAATATTATCTATTTATTTTGCGATAATTTAAAAAGTAGAGGTACTAAATTATATTTAATTCAATGATTAAAATAAAAAATTCAAGTAAAATCGATTATATTATAGTTAATTTTTTCTGATGACATTTTATTTTTAATGCAGGTTATGGCAAATGCATATATCCTTGAAGAATTGGACAATGTTACCAATAAATAGTCATTACTTCAAATTTAATTAATTTATTGTAATTAAAAATATTTTTTTTTCAAAAGTTATAGGTAATAAAATGTTATCAACGTGTCCTAATTCTATAATATGTATTTTTTAATGTTGTTTGTTAATGATTTTTATCTTCTTCGTCGAGCTTTGATGATATTTTGTATCTATTTTGTTTTGATTTTATTTCGAGTCTTTAAATTATCGTTTATGACAATAATAAAGCTTGACTTTACTGATTCAAAGACTATCGCTTACAATAATGTCGAAATTTCTAAATTTTAAAAATTCTAAACTAAAAGTAATTATATTCAAGGTTATTTTTGATATATAAATAATGTAATAATAATTTACATTATCTTTTATATTTAAGTTATAAAATCTAAAATTGGATCCCTAATTTTAACACTCTAAATCTTAACCTTTAAATTCTATATCTTACGACGTAAACCTTAAGCCCTAATCATTAAACTAAATTATTTTTCTTAAATTAAATTATAAACTCTAAATTTATAATTTATAGACAACTAAATACTATGGAAATGTCCCACCTTTTTGGTTGAATGAGTCTCCCTCAAAGTCGTAGCATGAATACCCCCAAACAATTGTAAAGTTTAGTTTTTTCAAAATAAATGGGTTGTTAAAGAGAAAAGAAAAGTGCTTAAATTAAAACAAATAAATCGAATAAAGACAAATAAGTAAATAAATGGGAGAAGTAAAGTGCTTAAATTAAATTACAAGGAAGGGTGCCCCAGGATTGGATTCGTCCTAGTATGGTGGGATGTCCTATGTCTCTTAAACAAGTTAAAAGTTTGGTTATTGATGTCGTGAATAAAACAAATTATATTAAATGAATCGTTTTTATAATAAATCTTTATAATATTTAATTTAAATTAATCGACCGATAGCTGGAACAACTATAGTTTTATTAAAAAGTATTATGTATTATAATGTTGAGGGTAGTGTCGGTGGTTTTATTGCAAAAGAGAAATATTATTAGTAGAAAGCCGTTATATTCATCAATGAAAATTATTTAGTAAACTTGTTAATCAAGTACAAGAATAATATAATTACGTTAAGTTTACATATCAATATATTAATTATTAATGCAATGCTCTCATGTTCGACGATAAATTTGTCTATCAATCTAAGATGTAGTGGGCAGGTTTTGTTTATTCCTCGAGGCAACTCTTAAAATTTACTTGTAGGAATAATTGAATTTTAATTTAATTTTCACTTTAACCCGTAAAAATTAATATTAATAATACGATAATTAATTAGAAACTAATTTTGGGCGGTGCGAGGATGTTAATCCTTCTATATCAGTAATCAACTCCCGAATACAAATTTTTGAATCTTTGTTTTTTTTTTACAGTATTTAGTCTACCAAACTGACCGATAACAACTCTAAAATTTTCAAAAATACGAGACATTTGTAACAAATATATCTTCTATAATATTAATATTTTTTTAAATATTAATAATAAAATCTATTTAATATCATATAAATATAAATATAAATATATAAAGTATAGTTTATACTTATCTTAGCTCGAACAAATGATTTATCTCAAAATAGTCGACTTACAGAATATCCTGGTCCTATTGAATCAAACTCTGTTGAGCATACTTTTTTAAAATGAAATTTTTTTATTACTCTTATAGTTCTAGAGTCTAGCTTTGACTAATCCAGACCGACCCGCGTCGCACACCTAACTTTCTACATACACAATGTTTCGAACCTAAAACTTGCTTTAGCGGAACCAAGCTACTTACCACTTGAACCAACCCCTATTGGTGTTTAAAATGAGATTTTTAATTATTCATTAAGAAATTTAGATAAAAGGGATTGTCCTATAATAAATATCAACAAAACCTAATAAAAAATAACTGATCGTTAAATCGTAAAAAATAAAACTTTTGATTCATGATTAAAAATAGCAATCAAATTTTGATTTTAAAACATAAAATATGGATTAACGAAACTGTTAATTCTCTGAGTTTCCCATATGTCAAAATACCACCTCCCATGGTTTATTCATCTTCTCTATATATTTACGAATTATATAGTGTCAAATAAAAGCAATAAAATTTAGAATCATGAAACCATTGAGAAGTGTTGCTTTCCTCCTCCTCGGAACCGTCGCCTTCCACCTCTTCTCGTCTTCCTCAGCCGGGGTCATTAAAGGAGAAGGATCATTGGGAGAACCCAAAAAATTTTGTCAGCCCACACCAGAAGCTACCGATGCCCAACTGCAAAAAAATCTTGATTGGATATGCAGCGTAGGCATCGATTGCGATCCGATTAAACCCGGCGGTACATGTTTTGTACCGTCTACCACCAGGGCTCATGCCGTATTTGCCATGAATTCTTACTTTAGGACCAAAGGTGGCGTCGATAACGCCTGTGACTTTCAAGGCACTAGTGTGATCACAAACCAAGATCCGAGTAAGATGGAAAATTGTTTCGTTTAAAATTTAATTTCAATCCTTCTATTATGTTTCAATTTGGCTTTTAGTCCCTATATTTTATTTTGATATAATTTGCTCTCTAGATATGTTATGTCATAGCTAATAGAGTTAACTATTTCAACTAAAATGTAGACTAGTTAATCTAGGGATGATCATGTGTCGGATTTTTGGTTCACCTAAAAATTTAAAATATACATAAACATTTAAAATAAAATTAAACTTATTTTAATTCGAATTAAAATTTTTTTTACCTTAAACTCAAATTCAAACAGAATCGATCGCATCATAAAATCTGGCTTATAAGAGTAGATAAAAATCCATCTAGTCTAATCAAATGATCATCCTAAGATAATCTATCCATTCTAAAAACGGAAAAGAAAATATAACATAAAACTAAATTCCAAATCAATATTTTAACAGAAATAACTCAGATATTAATTATTTAAGTTAACCGATAATATTATCTATTTATTTTACTATAGTTTAAAATGTAGAGGAACCAAATTATAATTAATTCAATGATTTAAAAATTCAAAAAAAATCAATAATATTATTGTTTAATTTTTTCTGATTTACATTTTATTTTTGATGCAGGTCATGGCAAATGCATATATGATTGAAGAATTGGACAACCTTACCAATAAATATATAATTATTTCAAATTTAGGTAATTTAGGTTGGTTTATATTTTGATAATAAAAATTGTGTAAAACGTCACACAATTTTTCGTATTTAAATTATAAAATCTAAAATTTATAATTTATGTAAATTTAATTGTCATTGTTGTTTGCGATTAATTTATGATAATAAAATTATTGTCAATGTGTCCCAATTTTATATTATGCATCTTTGATTTTGTTTGTTAATGGTTTTTATCCCTCTATTTCAAAAAAAAACTTCTTGTTTGAGATCTTCAAACACGAACAAATCCAAACTTTCCTTTTGAATCTAAGTTTTGCACAAACATTGAAAAACTGGTTTCGGTTTAGAAACGGAGGTGAACCAGCGACGGAGAACCGGTCAGTCACTCCGAAAGGTAAAAAAACCCTAAGCTATATGATTGATGGATCAGTCCTCTTCCTTGGCCGGTTGCTGGTGAGGAATTGCTGCTGAGTTGGTTGTCCAAGTGGTGCTAATGTGTCGCTGACGTGGTCCGAGGTGGCAGCTAACGTGGAGTAGAGCTGAGCCGTGAAGGGCCAAAATTCCAAAGTCTTCTGGAATTTTCAATAAGCTGAGGAGGTGATCGGGAATTTGAATGGTGATGTGTTTGTATCCGGATTATGGGTTAAATCGGGTTAGGGATATATTGGGTTGACGATTCGTAAAGGATTATGGGTAATAAAAGGATTTTTTGGACTTGATTTAATGTTATTATTTTTTTTTTGGAATTTTGGATTAAATATATTTTTTTATTTTTCCGTTAAGAGCGTATTTGAATTCCAGACAAAAATGATTATTTTAACTAATATTTAAATTAAAAAATCTAAAATATCATTGTATCAAAAATTTCGGGAAGGATGCCACAGGACTAGATTCATGCCTAGTCTAGTGGGATGCGCCCTTAAGTCCCTTAAGCAAAAATAAAACAAACTGATTTAAAAGAATCGTTTTTATAATAAATCTTTATAATATTAATTTATAATATTTAATATGTATTATAATGTCGAGGGTAGTATAGTGGTTTTATTGCAAAAGAGAAACATTATTAGTCTATAATCATTATATTCATCAATGGAAATTATTTAGTAAACTTGTTAATCAAGCACAAGAATGATATAATGACGCTAAGTTTACATATCAATATATTAATCATTAATGTAGTCATCTCATTTCCGACAATAAATTTTGTTATCAGTCCGAGATTTAGTTGGTAGGTTTTGTTTATTCCTCTGGGGAGCTCTTGAAATTTACTTGCAAGAATAATGTAATTTTAATTTAATTTTCATTTTTAATCCATAAAATTTGATATTAATAATATAATAATTAATTAGGTATCAATTTTGGGCAGTGTGAGGATGTTAACCCTTCTCCATCAATAATCAACTCTCGAATCTAAATTTTTAAATTTTTATTTTTTACAGTATTCAGTTTACCAAAATGACCGATAACAACTTCAAAATTAACAAAAATATGAGACATTTGTAACAATGATATCTTCTATAATATTAATAAAAATTTATTATAAATAAAAATGAGATATTTGTCTTATTTTCTTTTCGTTTATGAGAAAACATTTTTATCATTAGTGCACCTCGTAATAATGCCATTTTTATTAAAATCTATTTAATAACACATAAATATAAATAGGCATAAAGATAATTTTCACCCTTAACGTTTATAATTTTTATCATTTTGGTCCTTATTTTTTTGGGATAAATTTAGCCCTTAATCTATATCTTTTTAACAAACAATTCATTTTTTAACTACCATGATAACTGAACCGTTAAAAATTTAATAATGATGATACGTCATATATATGTAATAATATATTTTAAATGACTTAACATCTAGTATATCAAATACATACACTCAAAATATAGTTTTATTCTAATCTAAAAATAAATAAGATATTTGTCTTATTTTCTTTTCGTTTATGAGAAAACATTTTTATCATTAGTGCACCTCATAATAATGCCTTTTTTTTATTAAAATCTATTTAATAACATATAAATATAAATATAAATATATAAAGTATAGTTTGTATTTATCTTAGCTCGAACAAATGATTTCTCTTTAAATAATCGATTTACAGAATATCCTAACCATATTGAATCAAATTTCGTTGAGTATAATTTTTTAAAATGAGATTTTTAATTGTGCATCATAAAATTTAGATTAAAAGGATCGTACTATAATAAATATCTATAAAACCTAATAAAAAATAACCGACTGTTAAATCGTAAAAGATAAAATTTTTAATTAATGATTAAAAATAACAATCAAATTTTGACTTCAAAACATAAAATATGAATCAATGAAACTATTAATTCTCCGAGTTTTCCATATGTCAAAATACCACCTTCCATAGTTTATTCATCTTCTCTATATATCCACGAATTATATAGTATCAAATAAAAGCAATAAAATTTAGAATCATGAAGCCATTGAGCAGTGTTGCTTTCCTCCTCCTCGGAATCGTCACCTTTCAACTTTTTTCCTCCTCCTCAGCCGGGGTCATTAAAGGAGAAGGATCATTGGGAGAACCCAAAAAATTTTGTCAGCCCACACAAGAAGCTACCGATGCCCAACTGCAAAAAAATCTGGATTGGATATGCAGCGTAGGTATCGATTGCGATCCGATTAAACCCGGCGGCACATGTTTTGTACCGTCTACCACCAGGGCTCATGCCGCATTTGCCATGAATTCTTATTTTAAGACCAAAGGTGGCGTCGATAACGCCTGCGACTTTCAAGGCACTGGTGTGATCTCAAGCCAAGATCCGAGTAAGCTGGAAAATCGTTTTGTTCAAATTTTGTTTCGATCCCTCTATTATGTTTTAATTTGGCTTTTAGTCCATATACTTTAATTTGATATAATTTGCTCTCTAGATATGGTATGTCATAGCTAATAGAGTTAACTATTTCAACTAAAATGTAGATTAGTTAATCTAGGGATGGTCACGTGTCGAATTTTCGGTTGACCAAAAAAGTTAAAATATACATAAACATTTAGAATAAAATTAAATTATTATTTTAGGTCGAATTGGATGTTTTCTACCTTAAACTCAAATACAAACTAACTCGGCCACATCATAAAAGTTTTGTTTATAAAATCGAATAGAAATTTATCTCGTCTCTTCAAATGACCATTCTAAGATAATCTATCCATTCTAATATATATACCATAAACTAAATTCTAAATCAATATTTTAACAGAAATAAATCAGATTTTAATTATTTAAATTAATTGATAATATTATCTATTTATTTTACGATAGTTTAAAAAGAAGAGGAGCCAAATTATATTTAATTCAATGATTAAAAATTCAAATAAAATCGATGATCTTATTGTTTAATTTTTTCTGATGACATTTTATTTTTGATGCAGGTCATGGAAAATGCATATATGATTGAAGAATCGGACAAAATTACCTAATTATTTCAAATTTAATTAATTTATAGTAATTAAAAAATAATGTATTGTTTCTAAAGTTATAGGTAATCTAGGGTGGGTTATATTTTGATATAAAAGTTGTGTAAAAAATTACACAATCTTTCGTTTTTAAGTTATAAAATCTAAAATTTATAATTTATGTAAGTTTAGACATCGTTGTTGATCGCAAGTAAGTTGTGGTAATAAACTTGTCGTCAACGTGTCCCAATTCTATATTATGCATTTTTAATTTTGTTTGTTAATGATTTTTATCTTATTCATCTAGTTTTGGTGATATTTTATATCTTAAAACCTAAACCCTAAGCTCTAAATCACGATCTAAATCTTTAAACTAAAGTATTTTTCTTAAATTAAATTATAAAGTTTAAATCTATAATTCGTAGACAACTAAATACTATGGAAATTCCCCACCGTTGGTTGAATGAGTCCCCCTCAAAGCCGTTGCATGATATGCATTGACATTTAACAACAAATATTTTGGTGACATATCCTAAAAACTTTGAAATTAATGTAAAAAAATTATCAAATCTCTAAATTTATTTATTTTCTAAGAAATTAAAATAAAAATAAAAACTACAAACAATAGGTTAGTTTAGTAGAATAAGACATTAAATTTTTTGAGTAAGATCAGAGTTCGAATTCTGATATTATGAAAAAATTATATCATAAGTCCCGTCATGTCATCCATGAGACTGATAGCTAGAACAACTATAATTATACCAAAAAATATTATGTATTATAATGTCGAGGGTAGTATCAGTGGTTTTATTGCAAATGAGAAACATTATTAGTAAACAATCATTATATTCATCAATGGAAATTATTTAGTAAACTTGTTAATCAAGCACAAGAATGATATAATGATATTAAGTTTACATATCAATATATTAATTATTAAGGTAGTCCTCTCATTTTCGACGATAAATTTAACTATCAATCTGATATATAGTTGGTAGGTTTTGTTTATTCTTTGAGGGAGTTCTTAAAATTTACTTGCAAGAATAATTGAATTTTAATTTAATTTTTATTTTAACCCGTAAAATTTGATATTAATAAAGCGATAAATAATAAGGTATCAATTTTGGGTTGTGTAGGATGTCAATCCTTCTTCAATCGTAATCAACTCCCGAATCTAAAATTTTGAATCTCTTTTTTTATGGTATCCGGTCTAACAACATAACCGATAATAATTCTAAATTTTCTAAAAATACGAGACATTTGTAACAATGATATCTTCTATAATATTAATAAAAAATATTATAAAATATAAATAAATGAGACATTTATCGTATTTTCGTATCGTTTATGAGAAAACATTTTTATCATTAGTGCACCTCATAATGATGCTATTTTTTATTAAAATCTATTTAATAACATATATATAAAGTATTGTTTGTACTCATCTTAGCTCGAACAAATGATTTCTCTCTAAATCTATAATCGACTTACAAAATATCTTGAGTCCTTAATAAAATCCCGTTAAGTATATCTTTTTAAAATGAGATTATTAAAACTGATACTTTGAGCGATGTTTGGAGTTTGAATAATGAAGTTGAGCATCAAGAAATTTAAATTAGAAGGACCGTCTAATAATAAATATCTATAAAACCTAATAAAATATAACCGGTCGTTAAATAGTAAAAAACAAAATTTTGGTTCATGTTTAAAAATAGCAATCAAATTTTGAATTCAAAACATAAAATATGGATCAATGAAACTGTTAATTCTCTGAGTTCTCAATATATCAAAATACCATTTTCCATGGTTTATTCATCTTCTCTATATACCCATGAATTATACAGTGTCAAATAAAAGCAATAAAATTTAGAATCATGAAGTCATTGAACAATGTTGCTTTCCTCCTCCTCGGAATCGTCGCCTTCCACCTTTTCTCCTCCTCTTCGGCTGGGATCATTAAAGGAGAAGGATCATTGTGGGATCCTAAAAAGTTTTGTCTGCCCGCACCTGATGCTACTGATGCCCAACTGCAGAAAAACCTGGATTGGCTATGTAGCGTAGGCATCGATTGCGATCCGATTAAACCTGGTGGCGCATGTTTTATACCGTCTGCCGTCAGGTTTCATGCCGCATTTGTCATGAATTCTTACTTTAAGACCAAAGGTGGTGTCGATAACGCCTGCGACTTTCAAGGCACTGGTGTGATCTCAAGCCAAGATCCGAGTAAGCTGGAAAATCGTTTTGTTCAAATTTTGTTTCGATCCCTGTATTATGTTTCAATTTGGCTTTTAGTCCCTATATTTTAATTTGATATAATTTACTCTCCAGATATGTTATATCATAGCTAGTAGAGTTTATTATTTCAACTAAAATGTAAACTAATTAATCTAGGGATGATCATGTGTCGGATTTTCTGTTGACCAAAAAATTTAATAAATTTACTCAAAATTTATTCAATCTAACATTTTATGATGCTACCCTAGCCGCCTTAAATTTTAAAGTAAAAATTTGAATTTGACTTGATCCGACCTTACCTTACATGAGAAAAATAAAAAAATTATTTTCATTTAATATAATATAATAAAGTGCTAATTAAAATTAAAAATAAAGAGGAAATTTATGATAATTATTTTATTTATATTAGATAAAATAGGGAGATAGTTGAAAAAATATATAAAGATGAGTATATCGTAGCAATTATACATAAACAATTAGAATAATATTAAATTATTATTTTAGATCAGATTAAGTTTTTTCTACCTTAAACTTAAACCCAAACCGACTGAACCTCAACATAAAAATATGGCTTATAAAATCAGATCGAAATCTATCTACTCTAATCAAATGACCATCCCTAAGATAATATATCCATTCAAAAAATAGGAAAAGAAAATATATCATAAAACTAAATTCCAAATTAATATTTTAATCGAAATAATTCAGATTTTAATTATTTAAATTAACAGATATTATATATTTATTTTACGATAGTTTAAAAAGTAGAGAAACCAAATTATATTTAATTCAATGATTAGAATAAAAAAATTCAAATAAAATCGATGATACTATAGTTTAATTTTTTCTGATGACATTTTATTTTTGATGCAGGTTATAACAGATGCATATATGCTTGAAGAAATGGACAACGTTACGAATTAATATGTAATTATTTTAAATTTAATTAATTTATAGTAATTAAAAATAATTTATTTTTCAAAAATTATAGGTAATTTAGGGTGTGTTATATTCTTTTGATTTATAAAGTACGTACTTTAATCTCATTAAAATTTTCCTAACCTAATGGAGAAAAAAAGTGCCTAAAGTATTATTTTATATAAATCCAAAGATTAACTCATATAAAAACCCAAACCGGACGAGACATAAATCTATAACAAACTGAATAAAACAAACTGAATTGCAAGGATCGTATATATAATAAATCTTTGTAATATTTAATTTAAATTAATTGACCGACAGCTCAAACAACTATAATTATACGAAAAAGTATTATAAATTATAACGTGGAGGGTAGTGTTGGTGATTTTATTGCAAAACAGAAACATTATTAGTCTATAATCATTATATTAATTATGAATTTGTTTAGTGAACTTGTTAATCAAGCACAAGAATGATATAATGATGTAATGACGTTAAGTTTACATATAAGTATATTAATTATTAATGTAGTGTTTTTTTGGACGATAAATTTGATTATCAATCTAAGGTGTAGTTGATAACTTTTGTTTATTCCTCGAACAAGGGAGCTCTTAAAAATTACTTGCAAGAATAGTCGAATTATAATTTAATCATCATTTTAACTCGTAAAATTTAATATTAATAAAGTGATAATTAATTAGGTATCAATTTTTGGTTGTGTGTGTTAATCATTCACCATCCGTAATTAACTCCCGTCTTTATTCAAATATTTAAATCTCTGGTTTTATTTTACGGTGTTTGATCTATCAATATGACCGGTGAAAATTTTAAAATTTCCAAAAATAAGATACATTTGTAACAATGATATCCCCTATAATATTAATAAAAAAATATTAAAAAAAATAAATGAGGCATTTATTGTATTTTCTTATTGTTTATGAAAAAACATTTTTATCATTAGTGAACCTCATAATAATCACATTTTTTATTAAAATCCGTTTAATAACGTATATATAGATAAAGTATTGTTTGTACTTATCTTATCTCGAACAAATGATTTCTCCTTATAAAATCGAATTACAAAAATATGCTGATCCTATTGAATCAAATCTAGTTGAGTATACTTTTTTAAAATGATATTTTAAAATCGATTCTTTAAATGAACTTAAGAGTTTAAATAATGACGTTGTGAATCAAGAAATTTAGATTAGAATGATCGCCCTATAATGAATATCTATAAAACCAAATAAAAAATAATCAGTCGTTAAATCAGTAAAAATAAAATTCTTAGTTCATGTTTAAAAATAGCGGTCAAATTTTAACCTCAAAACATAAAATATGGATCAATGAAACTGTTAATTCTCTGAGTTCTCCATATGTCAAAGTACCACCTTCTATGGTTTATTCATCTTCTCTATATATCCACGAATTATATAGTGACAAATAAAAGCAATAAAATCTAGAATCATGAAGCCATTGAGCAGTGTTGTTTACCTCCTCGGAATCGTCGCCTTCTACCTCTTCTACTCTGCCGCAGCCACGGCCATTAAAGGAGAAGGATCATTGGGAGAACCCAAAAAGTTTTGTCAGCCCACACCAGAAGCTACCGATGCCCAACTGCAGAGAAACCTGGATTGGGTATGCAGTGTAGGCATCGATTGCGATCCGATTAAACCCGGCGGTGTGTGTTATGAACCGCCTACTGTCAAGTCTCATGCTGCATTTGTCATGAATTCTTACTTTAAGTCCAAAGGTGGCGTCGATAACGCCTGTGACTTTCAAGGCACTGGTGTAATCGCAAGCCAAGATCCGAGTAAGCTAGTTTTGGTTTCGATCCCTCTATTATGTTTTAATTCGGCTTTTAGTCCCTATATTTTAATTTGATATAATTTGCTCTCTAGTTATGTTATGTCATAGCTAATAGAGATAACTATTTCAACTAAAATGTAGAGTAGTTAATCCAGGATGGTCATGGGTTAAATTTTTGGTTGACCAAAAAATTTAATATATTTACTCGAATGTTATTTGATCTAACATTTTTTTATATTCTACCTGACTCTAACTTGTTTTAAAATTTTTGTAAAATTTTAAAAATTAATGTCCCGACCTAACCTGATATGACATAAATAAAAATATATATTTTTATGTAAAATAATAAAGAGTTCGTTAAAAAAATACAAATAGAGATGAGAATTATGATAATTATTTTATTTATATTAGATAAAATAGGGAGATAATTAAAAAAATAAAGATGAGTATATCATAGCAAATACAGATAAACATTTAAAATTAAATTATTATTTTAGGTCATATTAGGTGTATTCTAATTTAAACTCAAACCCAAACTGACTCAACCTTATCAAAAAAACTGGCTTATAAGATCGTATCGAAATCCATCTAGTTTAATCAAATGACCATCCCTAAGATAATCTATCCATTCTAAAAAATATATACCATAAAACTAAATTCCAAATCAATATTTTAACAGAAATAATTCAGATTTTAATTATTTAAATTAACTGATAATATTATGTATTTATTTTACGATAGTTTAGAAAGAAGAGATAGATTTAATTCAATGGTTAAAATAAAATAAATAAAATAAAATCGATGATATTATAGTTTATTTTTTTCTGATTACATTTTATTTTTGATGCAGGTTATGGAAAATGCATATATCCTTGAAGAATTGGACAAAGTTACCAATAAATATGTAATTGTTTCAAATTTAATTAATTTATAGTAACTAAAAAATAATTTATTGTTTCAAAGTTATAGGTAATTTAGGGTGGGTTAAATTTTGATATAAAAATTGTGTAAAAAATTACACAATTTTTTATATTTAAGTTATAAAATTTAATATTTAACATTTATAATTTAAGTTATAATTTAATATTTAATAGTAACTTGTTCGCAATTAAGTTGGGGTAATAAACATGTTGTCAACATGTTCCAATTCTATAATATATATTTTTTTAATATTGTTTGCTAAACATTTTATCTTCTTCGTCGAGCTTTTGTAATATTTTATATCTGTTTTGTTTCTATTTTATTTCGAGTCTTTAAATTAGGTGTTTACTTTTTATTTCTATGATCTTGTTTATGATCTAGAGACGGTAGTTTTTCGTATTTTTAAAAATATATTCGAATCAATTTTGATATTATAAACTTTCGTCTTTGAGTTTTCCCCTTTCAATAAAATTGGCTTACTCATTTTCAAAAAAAATACATAATTAATAACAAAGCTCGATTTTATTGATTCGAAGACTATCGTTTACAACAATGTCGAAATTTCAAAATTTTAAAAATTCAAAACTAAAACTAAATCCCCAATTTTAACATTCTAAATCCTAAATTTAAAATTATATATCTTAAACCTTAAGTCCTAAATCACTATTAAATGTTTTTTAAAATACAAGACATAATATTGAGAGGATCAGTGTTTGAATTCTGATATTGTGAATGAAGTAATTGGATTAAGAGGATCTTCCCATAATAGATCTCTACAGTATCTGATACGAATTAACCAACTAATAGAATAGATACTAATGGTTAAATCAATAAATAATAAAATAAATCTTTCTCAAAGGTTTTCAACATTAATCAACTATAAGTTAGTTTAATTCAGAGATTAAGCTAGGATTAAATATTGAGAGAATTAAAGATTAATTAAGTATTTATATTTAAAAACTCGAAAAGATAAAAGTCTTGTTTGACTAATATTTAAATTAAAAATAATCTAAATTATCATTATATCAAAAATTTCGGGAAGGTTAACCAGGACTAGCTTCATCCTTAGTCTAGAGGGATGCGCCCTAAATCCCTCAAGCAAGTTAAAAGTTTGGTTTGTGGTGCCATGAATAAAATAAATTGAATTGAAAGAATCATTCCTATAATAAATCTTTATAATATTTAATTCAGATTAATCGACGGATAGCTCAAACAACTATAGTTATTTCAAAAAGTATTATGGATTATAATATCAAAGGTAGTGTCGGTGGTTTTATTGCAAAAGAGAAGCATTATTAGTCTATAATCATTATATTCATCAATGGAAATTATTTAGTAAACTTGTTAATCAAGCACAAGAATGATATAATGACGTTAAGTTTATATATCAATATATTAATTATTAATACAATGCTTTTTTTTCGAAGATAAATTTGATTATCAGTTTGAGGCGTAGTTGGTAGATTTTGTTTATTCCTGAACATGAGAGCTCTTAAAATTTACTGAAAAAATAATCAAATTTTAATTTATCACTTTAACCCATAAAATTTGATATTAATAAAGTGGTAATTAATTAGGTACCAATTTCTTGTGATGTGTGGATGTTAATCTTTCATCATCCGTAATTAACTTCCAAAATCAAATTTTTAAATCTCTGGTTTATTTTACGGTATTCAGTCTACCAAAATGACCAGTGATAACTTTAAATTTTTAAAAAAAAAAATACAAGACATTTGTAACAAAGATATCCCTTATAATATTAATAAAAATTATTATAAAATAAAAATAAATGAGACATTATCGTATTTTCTTTCTGTTTATGAAAAAACATTTTTATCATTAGTGCACCTCATAATAATCACATTTTTTACTAAAATCTATTTAATAACATATATATAAAGTATTATTTGTATTTATCTTAGCTCGAACAAATGATTTATCTATAAATCTAAAGTCGACTTATAAAATATCTTGATCCTATTAAATCAAGTTAAGTATACTTTTTGAAAACGATATTTTTAAAACCGATTCTTTAAGAAAACTTTGGGGTTTAAATAACGACGTTGTGAATTAAGAAATTTAGATTAAAAGGATCGTCCTATAATAAATATCTACGAAACCTAATAAAAAAATATTCGGTCGTTAAATCGTAAAAATAAAACTTTTGGTTCATGTTTAAAAATAGCAGTCAAATTTTGACTTCAAAACATAAAATATGAATCAATGAAACTGTTAATTCTCTGAGTTCTCCATATGTCAAATTATCACCTTCCACGGTTTATTCATCTTCTCTATATATATCCAAGAATTATATAGTGTCAAATAAAAACAATAAAATTTAGAATCATGAAAACATTGAGCATTGTTGCTTTCCTCATCCTCGGAACCGTCACCTTTCATCTCTCCTCCTCCTCCGCAGCCGGGATCATTAAAGGAGAAGGATCATTGGAGGAGTCCAAAAAGTTTTGTCAGCCCGCACCGGATGCTACCGACGCCCAACTGCAGAGAAATCTAGATTGGGTATGCAGCGTAGGCATCGATTGTGATCCAATTAAACCCGGCGGCGCGTGTTATGAACCGCCTACCGTCAAGTCTCATGCTGCATTTGTCATGAATTCTTACTTTAAGTCCAAAGGTGGCGTCGATAACGCTTGTGACTTTCAAGGCACTGGTGTGGTCGCAAGCCAAGATCCAAGTAAGATGAAAAAAGTTTCGGTCAAATTTTGATTTTGATCCCTTTATTATGTTTCAATTTGGCTTTTAATCCCAATATTTTAATTTGATATAATTTGCTCTGTAGTTATGTTATGTTATAGCTAATAGAAATAACTATTTCAACTAAAATGTAGCCTAGTTAATATAGCGATGGTCATGGGTTAAATTTTTAGTTGACTAAAAAATTTAATATATTTACTCGAATCTTGTTTGATCTAATATTTTTTTATGCTCTACCTGACCATAGCACGCCTTAAATTTTAGTGTAAAAAATTAAATCTTACATGACCCGACCTAACCTGATATGAAATAAATAAAAAATTATATTTTATGTAATATAATAAAGAGTTAGTAAAAAAAATACAAATAGAGATGAAAATTATGATAATTATTTTATTTATATTAGATAAAATAGGGAGATAATAGCAATCCTAAAAGTAGAGGAAAAGAAAATATACCATAAAACTAAATTCCAAATCAATATTTTAATAGAAATAATTCAGATTTTAATTATTTAAAGTAACTGATAATATTATCTATTTCTTTTACGATAGTTTAAATTAGGGAAACAAATTATATTTAATTCAATGAATACAAAATTCAACTAAAATCGGTGATATTATTATTTAATTTTCTCTATGATGACATTTTATTTTTGATGCAGGTTATGGCAAATGCGTATATGTATGAAGATTTGGACAACGTTACCAATAAATATGTAATTATTTTAAATTTAATTAATTTATTGTAATTAAAAATAATTTATTATTTTAAAAGTTATAGGTAATTTAGGGTGAGTTATATTTTGATATAAAAATTATGTAAAAAATTACACAATCTTTCGTATTTAAGTTATAAAATTTTAAATAATTTATTTAAGTTCAGTCATTGTTCTTGTTCGCGATTAAGTTGTGGTAATAAACTTGTTGTCAACATGTCCCGGTTCTATAATATGCATTTTTTTAATGTTGTCTGCTAATGGTTTTATCTTCTTCGTCGAGCATCGGTAATATTTTGTATCTATTTTGTTTTGAATTTTTAAATTAGATTTTTACCTTTTATTTTTATGATCCTATTTATGATCTACAAACGTTAATTTTTTGTGTTTTAAAAAATTGTTAAAATTAAATTTGATATTATAAATTTCAGTCTTGAAATTCTCCTTTTTTAAGAAAATTGACGTACTCATATTCAAAAAATACATAAATTAAAAACAAAGCTGGACTTTACTAATTCAAAGACTATCATTTATAATAATGTCGAAATTTCAAAATTTTAAAAATTCAAAACTAAAATTAATTATATTCAGGGTTATTTTTTGATATACAAAGAGTGTAATAATAATTTGCATGATCCTATATTTAAGCTATAAAACCTAAAAATGGATCTTTAATTTTAACGCTCTAAACCTTAAATCTTAACCTTTAAGTTTTTATATCTTACGATCTGAACTCTAAACCCTAAATCACGGTCTAAATCTTTAAATAAAAGTATTTTTCTTAAATTAAATTATAAAGTTTAAATCTATAATTTTTAGACAACTAAATACTATGGAAATGTCTCACCGTTGGTTGAATGAACACCCCAAACAGTTGTAAAGTTTTGCTTTTGCCAAGACAAATGGGTTGTAAAAGAGAAAATGAAATAAAAAGGAATAAAAGTTTGAGAAAAATATTGGACCACCATAAAATGATATGCATTAACATTTAACATATGTTTAGGCTACCTATCCTACAAACTTTGAAATTAATGTAAAAAAAATCCAAATCTCCCAATTTATTTATTTTTTATGAATTAAAAGAAAATTAAATATTAAAAATAATTGGTTTATTTAGTGAGATAATACGTTAAATTCTTTAAGTAAGATCAGGGTTAGAATTCTAATGTTGTGAATGAAATAATTGGGTTGAGAGGATTGTCTCATAATAGGTCTCTACAGTTTCAGAATAAATTAATCAACTAATAAATTAGATACGAGTGATTAAATTAAAATAATAAAAAATAAATCTTTCTCAAATTTTTTAAAATATTGTGCATTAACCAACTATAAGTTGGTTAGTTCAAAGATAAGCTATGATCAAATAGCGAGAGAAATTAAGTATAAATTAAGTATTTACATCTAAAAAATAAGAGGGGCAAAGATATGATTTGACTAATATTTAAATTAAAAATTTCCTAAAATATCATTATACTAAAAATTTTTGGAGGGACACCGAAATAGTGACTCCGTCCCTAGTCTAATGGGATGCGGCCTAAGTCCCTTAATCAAGTTAAAAGTTTGATTATTGACATCGTAAATAAAAGAACTGGATTAAAAAATTATTCTTACAATAAATCTATAATATTCAATTCAGATTAATCGATCGATAGCTCGAACAATTATAGTTATATCAAGAAAATAAGATGAGTTATAATGTGAAGGGTAGTGTCGGTGGCTTTATTGCAAAAGAGAAACATTATTAGTCTAAAACCATTACATTCATCAATGGTAATTATTTAGTAGACTTGTTAATCAAGCACAAGCACGATATAATTAAAAGCATATATATATATATATAATGAAATATGATAAAATTATACAATATAATTTTTTTTAATTTTTACGGTTTTGGATCATTAGACGACTAAAACGGACGACTCAGATTAACTCTTTTTTTTTTCCTCAAGTGATAATCTTCACATAACCGACTGTTAATTTGAGTCATCATCCATTTCAGTCATCGAATGGCCAACTTATTTATAATAATATTTTAATTAAATGAAAAAAATAATAATTAAATTATTAAAATTATAAATAAGTGACATTAGTATAATTTATCTATAAAAATGGAAGAGACAAAGAAATTTTGGTATGAATTTTTTTAGGCTCCATTGGTGGCCCTAGTTTGCTAGACTTTTTTTTTCTTTTAGTTGGTGCTCTCAAGAGACCCATGAAAGTTGTGTCCTATGAATGATTAAAGGCAATGGTGCCTGCCTTTTGAAGGAAACTACTTTAATAGGATGACTTATTGCTTTGCTTTACAACTCCAACCTACTTGGAAAAGGAGATTTAGATTAAAATTAAAATTGTAATATTGAAAATTATGATTTTTTATTGGAGAAGAGATTGTTTAGTATTAAAGTCAAAATTTATTGTCAATTAAATCTACTCTTATATCTGTTGTCTTGTATGGTAGGGTTGATTGACTTAAAAACCGATATAATATTAAAAAATATCTCTGATATTTGATTAAATAGTTATTTTAGTTTTTATAATTTGTTTAGAGTATTTTGACCTTTAATTTTTTATCAATAGATGAAAATCGTTAGTTAACTAATGGTAAACACTTTAAAATGATCAGTAAAATTTTTAAAGTTTACACATTTGCCTTCAATTTCTTAAAATTTTATGAATTAGTCTTTAATTTTTTAAATAATTATGAGTTGTGTCCATCCTGAAATTTTAAAATTTCATGTGTGTCCACCCTTAAATATTTTCTAGATCCACCACTGAAAATGACATGAAGATCTTACATGACATCATACATCGAATGATTAAGACTTCAACTATCCTTAATAAAAAATAAAGTTTGTTTCTTCTCAAGGTCAAATTACAACATTTTTGTTAATGTGGTAGTGTTATGTTAGTGTATTTTACGTCATGTAAAGAGTTTGTCGTTAGTTAACTAACAATTTTGATCGATTGAGAGACCATATTGACTCAAAACGAAACGTTAAGGGTTAAAGTCTTTTAAAAAAGATGTGAATTAAACTGACTATTCAATCAAACGGTAGAATATAAATCAAACTGATTATTCAATCGAACATTAAAGATATTCTTTTTACCTTATACCTTAAGAACTATATATCTTAATGCCCTATTTTTTCTTAAACTATATTTTAGTTTAATCCAAAAAAATTGAAGCAAAGGTTTTGATTTTAATGAATTTTAATAAAATATATTAAAATTTAATCGATCCGTACATCTATAAATATAAAATCGTAATGATATTAGAATGTAAAATTAAAAAAATGAAGCATATGTCATGCGTACACTTGTTATTAAATAGACTATGCGTTAGATGAATATCATGTGAATTAGTGTACGGACGTCATTTAAAAAGGAAAAATATATTTCTATATATATATTGGGCTGCTCAATAACTCCAACCTACTTCAGTTCCATATTAATTTATTTGTTATAAAATATATCAAATCAATATTAAAATATTATGTAAATTACAATAGAGACCATTTAATTATGAGTAAAGTTATATTTGGGTCATTCAATTATTTAAAGTTACACTTGGGTTACTTAATTATTGATAAAGTTATATTTGAGTCGCCTTTCATATTAAAAAAACAGATCAATTTGTGTATTAGATTATCTAATGATTTCAAATAAAGTACTCTAATGTTAACAAGGGTATACAAGTGATTTGAAAGAAAAAAATGACTAAGATATATTTTTTTAAATATAAAGGACTATTCAAATGTAATATTATTCATAATTAAGCGACTCAGATATAATGTTACTCATAATTGAATAATCTCAATACAACCTTATCATAATTTGTGATCCAAATATAATTTTTAATAATTATATAACCTAAATATAATCTTATCTGTACTTGAGTGACATGTACTACGGTTTACCTTAAAATATTAATTAAATTATGCAAAGTTGTCACCCAAAGTAATTTAAATAATAGAGAAGAAAGGCGGTGTCATACCTAAAGTATTAAAAAAAGAAATTAATATAAAAATATAATAAACAAAATATTAATAAATTCATACAAAATTAGTTTAGCCATATCCTCCTTTTTTGACTTTTTCAGGTAATTCAAAATTTAATTTAGTTTAGGTAAACTACGTTATTGGACACTTAACTTTCCCTTTTTTTTCTTTCGATCCATCAACTTAATTTTTTTAATAAATTTCAACTTTTAAATTTTGTTATTCTATCGGTCAACTTTTGAATTTTATTATTTTAGTACTCGACCGATAGATGTTTGTCCTAAAATTTATATTTATTTTTTTTAATATGAATGGTGAGGAGGTCAAGGAAAAAATATATATATCTTTATTAAATTTATCTTTATTTTCAAATATTTATATTTGTCCTAAAATTAAAATTTTAGATTCGTCACTGGATACAATGATAAAACAATAAACAAAACTCTCAAAATAGACTAAGATAATATTTTCAACAAACGAATACGTGGTCAATACAATAATGCATGATATCCTACTCAAAAATATGATATTTTTGTATCCATTTTCATGTCTTAGCACTAAAAGTTTAAGTTTTAATCTTAACCTTAAATTTTAAACTCTAAACCCTAAATCTTAAAATACACTCTAACCACAATTTCTTAAACCATAATTCTAATCCCTAATGAAGCAGACAAAAGTTATTAAGTCCCCAAATTAATGTAGATTATTCCCATATTTATTTTGGAAATCTTTTTAAAAGTCTAAAATCAGTAAGTTAATTTGAATGAAAATGTTAATTAAAACACCTGTATTTGAACATTATCCATGAAAGAAAATCGATCCCTTAAATAAGATTATAGATTCAAATTTTAACACTATGAACAGAGTAGATTAAATTAAGAGGCTCACCTTATAATAATTTTTTTATAATATTCGATCTGAATTAATCAATCAATAAAGTGAATACTAAAAATATTTTTAATTTAAAATTAGGATAAATTACGTAAATTATCACTGAATTTTACTCTTAAACCTATTTTGATTACTTAAGTTTTAAAACGTTCAAACACTGAAAGTTTTTGGTTACTCATCTATTAACTTCTTGATAACGTTATGGTGTCAATATTATCCAGCGTTTATTGTTTCGGATATTATCGTCGACGATCATAAATAGTGGTGGTTTGGTTCTAAATTTCACCAATTGTTTCGTCTCACCCTTAAGTCTGAATCTAACTTTTATTTTTTTTAAAGGTTCCTCGAAGTTCTTGAATTAAAAAACTTTCAGTTTTTTCTCTTATTAATCTCCTCAATCGTCGGATAAAACTCGTTTCACAATATATCGTCCCAAAAGTTAACAAAGAATAGGAGTGAAAAAAAAAGTTTAATCTCTAATTTACACAATTTACCCTTGAAATTATAAAGGTACACAACTTTACAGCAACAAAATCATATTTAATGCAGAAAATAATAAAAGAACATGCATGGTATGGTACTCTAGGGACTAATTTAAAATATAGAATATATTCAAAGGGTTTTATTGAAAATAACCCAATTTGAAATTTCAATAATATCCAACAAACAAATTCACACCAACAAAAAGCATTAAGCTTGGTTTTCTCACCACCCTTTTCCTCCACCAAACTTGAAAGTTGAAACCAAAAGAAGAAGAAGAAGAAGAAGATAACGTTAATGGAAGAGAAGAAAAAGAAGAACAACAAGAAGCAAAAACACCAACACCCAAATGGTCAAACAACAAAACCAGCAGCAGCAGCGGAGCTCTCATTCAAGCCAAGCTCCGATGTCAAAGGCCTAAGATTCGGCGGTCAGTTCATCGTGAAATCCTTCACAATCCGTCGAGCAAAGCCACCGGAACTCCTCAAACTCCTCGATTTCCCACCACTTTCAAACAAGGTACCTTTCCCTTCCACGACGGCATTTCTGCCGACAAACTTCACAATCTTAGCTCACCAAGCTTGGCACACACTCACTCTGGGTCTCGGCACCAAGAAATCCAAGGTACTCCTATTCGTTTTCGAAACAGAAACAATGAAGGTCGCCATCGATAGGATTTGGCCGACCGAGATCCCGCTCGGGGAAGTCAACAAGAAGCTCATAAGAGGGCTAAAAGGGTGTGAAATGGCGAGGTTTAAGTTCAGAAAAGGGTGCTTAACGTTCTATGTTTATGCTGTTCGAGGTAATGGAAATCTGGGTTTTTGTTGTGCTGATGATCTGAGAATTGTTTTGCAATCTGTTGTTGAACTGAAAGATTTCTTGGATCATACTTCCATGCTTGCCATGCCTAACCAGAGAAGCATAAATTACAGTCATCCTGTAGCAATGGCGCACTGACTTCTCTTCTTCTTTTTGATTTTTGATCTGTTTTTTTTAGATTATGAAGGGGGAATTGGTTTATTTGTTGGAAGATCTTTGTTCATGTTAATCTTTTCTTCTTCTTGAACAAATTTGTAGTATGAGTAAATTTGCAGTAGATTATAGTATTTTTCTGGGAAAATTTAGTACTCATATTTTGGTCAAATTGTGGTTAATTTGATCTCTTTTTAGTTCTTTGATTTTTAATTTTACTTTATTTTAACATAATTTTTATTTTATTTTTTATTAAAATGTTAATGTGGAATTTTTGAGGTTTAATCAGAGGGATTTTTTATTTTTTTATTTCAAAAATAACTCTTTCAAATTTTATTTCAGAGAATAATATTTCTTCTGCACACGTATATCTAATTCGCATCCCGTAGGATATGAATTTAATCTAATTTGTATCCTGCATAATGCGAATTCGTACTTTGTATTTTGTAGAAGGCAAAATTCTTTAACTCTTCAAAAATAAAACGGCCTTTTTAACTTAATTTCGTATTCTATAAGATGTAAAATACGAACTCATATTGTGCAAGATGCGAATAAATTTCACGTATACAAAAAATGATTATTCTTTAAAATAAAATTCGAAAGAAGTTATTTTTCAAATAAAAAAATCAAAAGGGAATATCTTTTAATTAAAACAATTTTCAGTGGTATTTTAATGAAAACAAATGTATATGGGGTAGCACTTTAATTAATTATTTTATATATAGATTAATCCAAGTGATAAATAATTTGATATCGTTATAAGAAGATTTACATTTGAATTATTGTATATGTAGAAAATTCTCGTTAAAAAATTTGTTTACCAAAATTACGTGCAGGGATAAAGTTAGAATTTAAGGACAAAATATAAATGTTTAAAAGTGAAAAAAATTATAACTTTGAACCTATCATATTTTAAACCTATCATATTAATTTTTCTTATAACTTTTTAAATTATATTTTTATTTTAAAATAATTAGATTTTTTAACTTTAAATTTTAAAAAATCATATATTAAACATAAAATTATTTTTTTAAAAATTTAAACTTAAAATTTAAAAGAATATAATACAAACATAGAAAGAATTTAGAGATTTAATTTAATTTTGAGTAAAAATATTAAGAAATTTAAAATAAAAATATAATTTAAAATATACTAAAAAAATATCGGGTTAGATATCCGATAAGGAAAAACTTTCGGTTCATGTCCCGGAAAAATTACCAGGTCGGGTACTTAGGCCGAAAAAAATTAAAAAATTTTATAATATTTATCTAATTTGTATCGAGTACTCAGATCAGATCAATCAGATCAGTTAATTTTAAATACCCAACTAAAAACCATAATAATGTTACCGCAAAAACAAAAAATATATATAAGATAAAAAAATGTTTTAAAAAATTATTTAAAATTTAAAAATTATTTAAAATTTAAAAAATTTAAGAAAAAAAAACAAAAATATCCCTGCATATTGCAGAATCCATGGTTCAATCCGTCCAAAACTTTTCCTGACTAAGGATTGTGCTTTCATTTCTTGGAACTTGTGGTCTGTAAATGAAACCCGTGAAACCAATCGCCTGAGCAGCCTGCCGCCATGTCCACCAACACCCGAAGGGGAAGGGATGAAAATGGGGTGGTGGGGAAGAAGTTAAGGAAGGAAGTTACAGATTTTAGGGGAATTATGAGGGGAAATAACAAAAGATTAGGAAACTTTATTATTCACAAAATAATAATAATAAAGATAAATTATATAAATAGTTACCGAAATTTTAGGGTATTTTGATTGGTTTTATTGAAAGTATAATTCTTATTTAATTGAAAAATATATTTTTTAAAATTTATTTTAAAAAAATAACTTTTTTTGTACACGTAGACTAGATTGCATTGTGCAAAACGTAAAATATTAATTCGTATTGTACAAAATACAAAGTATGTCTGACGTGGATTATACTATTTTTTTAAAATTATAAAGTAATTCCTACTATGCATAATGCAATTATCTTTAAATTGACCGTGATCATTGAGATTAACTCTTCAAATTGGCATCCTACAACATGTGAATTACATTAACTTAAAAAAATCGATAAGATACTCCAGATTAGACGTACTTCGCGTTCCTCAAGATATGAATTAGTATTTTATGTTCTATAAAATACAAATTTAATCTATGTATACAGAATTTTTTTTTTCTTTCAAATAAAATTTAATTTTTTTTTAGTTAAATAATACAAAGAAAATATTAAATCAATAATACCATTTCGATTTTGGCCAACAAATTTGAGAATATGAATTAAATCTACCATAATATAGAACAATAGTGTAATTTGATTTAAGAGATTTTACTGATATTATTTAGTCAATACTAAAATCTCAAATTGAAAAAAACACATAAATTAAAAAAAATAACAAGGAACACAAAGAATGATCTCAATAATAAAAAAATATATTATTTTTCATAATATATTTAAATTCAAGAAATTATATCTAAAAATATACATAATTTTATTAAAAAAAATTAAATTCATAACTTAAATTACGTGTACAGATGAAATAATTTGACAAAATATTTCTGTCAATTTCCATAAATATTATTTTTAAATGAATTATTTTTCTAAAAAATGTGTAGAAAAACAAAATAAAATAAAAACGCCCACCGTGGGGCTCAAACCCACGACCACAAGGTTAAGAGCCTTGCGCTCTACCGACTGAGCTAGACGGGCATTTGATAATGGTCTTAACTGTAAGTCTTTAAAATTGTAAAACATGTAAATTTAAAATTTCTTATCAACACTTTAGAAAAGCTGAAAACAGTATGTAATCTAATGTCCAAATAGTTGCATTCGCTTCTCGTGTTCATCTTGTGGAGAAAGCTCTTGCTAGATGCTAGAATCAAGTTCATTAGACAAGTAGTTCTCCTCCGAAAATGGTTTCCTATTCCGGTGCCGGAGGTATCCATAAACCGGACACAAAGTAAACCCTATTCATCGTACCAAACATGCTTTTGAAATTCGCTTTCATGTCCGTCGGATACAGAACTTGAATGTTGAAAATTATTTCCCGATGTTGCGATTTTTCCATATCCGTCAGGCAACGACAAACCAAATAGAAGCAAGTAGTAAATCGATAACCCGAGGTGAAACATTCTTGAGATAAAACTTTTACAGTTAGGTTCTTAATTCCTCATCTTTCATGATCAAACAATAACTGAAGATAAATTAGAGAAATCTTCTCACAAACAAGACATTTTTTCCATAGTGCATAATCTAGAGATCTAAGTATATCTGTTGAAAGAAGCTGAAGATATCCAATCTAGGATGACAGTAAAATGTCTCAAGGTAAAACTGGAAGCTCGACCTTAGCAAAGGAGAAGAAACTGACTCGCCCGCTTTCTACGTGACAGAACTTCAAAGGGATAGTGCCATGCTTTCTTTCAAGAGCCTCGATCTCTACTCTGGATGGTGGACTGCTCCTGTATGAGAAGACAAGTCGGGAACAAAGTGAAAATTCTACATAAACGGATAATAAATTTTATACGCAGTATAAACATGTTCATTTCATGAATGCAAGGCAGTCGTAAGTCCACAAAAATCAATGCAATACACAATGTAACCATACCCGTATCCGACATTCACACACAAGTCCAAGTAACTTAGCATAAAAGTGTATTTATAGTAATTATGTTCGATGATAAAGGACGATAGTATAGGCCTGATAGAGTCGGGAAAGCTAGTGTATGATAATCAACAGTTGAAGAAAAGCCCTACAGGAGCTGCTTTTGTTTCAGCAGCTTCGGGAAGAAGAATTGTAATAACAAGACACTCAACAAAGGCAATATTATAACTTATAGAGAGAAACCGAGTTTAACAGAATGCGAAATACAATATTAATTTCATTCACGAAACAGGGGTGATTTTGTATTCAGTTTTCTTAGAGAAAATCAGGAGAGTCTCAAGTTGAGAGCAAAAAGGAGAACAAAGAAATTACGAGAAGTTCACAAGTGAATCCAGAATTAAATTGCTTGTCTTAACCGCGACAATTTTGCAGTAAAGCCAATACACCTCAGCCTTAAGCGTCTCAGAATGCAACAAGTTCTATAGTTTCTTGTACACTCGCACCATTGACCATTTAACATCAATGAAAAACTATCTTACGAGGGATGAATCCAACAAAAAGACAGATATTCACTAATAACCAATATAATCTTACCTTCTCATGCATAGAATAAAACTCGGATCACCAGGAGAAGACTTTCTAAACTTGCTATTTGGAAGAAAAACATGAAAAGCCGGAGTCACTTCTGTAATCTGCATACTATTGAACAACTCAACCACAGAATTCTTGTTTTCTTGCTCCATTTCTAGCAACTCATTACTCTCTTGACTGCTCTCGAGTGAACAGGTTCCAGACTTGATCTTTTGACCCTTCACAGACCAAGGGATACCATGGCGCCCAACCACATAACCGAGAGATTTCAGGTGTCTATACACCTCAAAAAGCTCCCAATTGCATCCACTCTTTCCATCTGAAAGCTTTTCATATAGTTCTTTTTGGGAAAGATGTAGACCATTTCCATCTAAAACATGCAAGGCTCCTATTTCAACCAAAAACCTAGAAAATTATTTCTTAAAAAATTAAAATAAAGAACATAAACTTTCAATGACCAAAATTCTAAATCAAGCTGGATTTCACCTACAGAGTTTCCTCGATGGAGCAATATGTGTTGCCATTGCGAACTATCCCTATAGTAACCCACATCTTACCCTTCTTTTCAACAACCTCGGCCATAGCCAAATCATCGATCCATCGAGCCTTTGAGATATCTTTCCTAAGATATTTGCCATAAAACAAAAGCAAAATAACATGGTTTCAAGCAAGGTCAACTATTCTAACCAGAATGCATCTTATCAGTAGACATAAGCAAAAGTCACAAATTTATTGTCCAAGAAAACGAATTTTATCAAAAACAACCACCAAAAGCTAGCTAACAACACAAAGAGTACCTAAATTGTAATCTCGATACAGACCCGGATGAATAGCAATCCTCTTCATCATCATCGTCGTCTCCGTCTTCAAGATAGACCTCATTGTCCGAACAACTTTCCCAATCTTTACTGTCCATTGTAATTACAACAGTTGAATTGCAGCAGAAGATGAAAACCTACGAGAGATTAGACAACTATCAAAGCCTTTAGCGGTGGCGGAAATACAATGCCACTACTGCTATTGACAATCCTAACAATTAGGGGTGAACAATTGGTTGGTTTAGTTAAAAAATTTGAAACTTGATGTGATTGACTTCATAAATATGATAACCTAAGACCAAATCAATCTTGCCGGAAACCGAATTCATCGCACTGACTTAACCGACAATATCATGTAAGAAAAACTGATTTTTTATCAACCGGATTGCTCAGATTCACAGTAAAGCAACACTTAGTTCAAATGCCTCCTTAATCAATTAAAAATGGTGACTAAATCTCTTCCCTTTTTGTTCAAATCTGTCGCTTTTAGTATACAGTTCATGGAAAACCAAATTATAAAGGAAAACAAAATTAATATTTGCTAAGCGTTTCAAATGATAACCACTTTATGTCAATAGAGTAACATGTGTTTCAAAGAAGGTTGAGCTTGAATTTTGAAAGGAACTTACAGCGGAAGAGGAGGCGACGGGGAAGCCAAGATCCGAGGAAGCACGGGCTGACCGGCGTTGCGTTGGTTTAGTACTTTGAATCAAGGCTAGTTAGGTTAGGGTTTTAGTTTTATAATTTTGGACAAATTTATTTACAAATTACAATATTTAATTTTTTGGGTTATTATACTCTACACTGCAAAAAAATAATTATTATAAATATTTAATTTTAAAAAATTATAAATTTAGTTTAAGATTTATTATTTAAGATTTTTATATATTTAAAATTTATAATTTATAATTTAAGTTTAGAATTTAAGATTAAAATTTATTTATTTTATTAATTTATATTATTATTTTAGTTTAAGAGTTAAATAAATATTTAAATTATATTTTTTAGATAGATATTTAAATTATCTTTTAGGTCAAATAAAAGTTTAATATTTTATTATGCAACTAATTTAAAATATTTTTCGTTAATTATTGTTAAATCTTTTATCATCCGCATGATACATAACATGTTATATATATAATCTTTTTTAAAATTTTTAAAAAAACTTTAAGATTTTAATTTCTTTCGACAAAACCTTAAATTACATCTTCCTTAAATTGCATCTTTCTCATATACATTGTTCGATATCCGTCATCCTCTAACGTCGGTGAAAACCAAATCAATCTATTTTTTCGATCATAATTTCTTCATTAAATGTGAAATATTTTTTTTAACAAGCTAATAGTGATTACAGTAATATCTATTCTAGAATATAATCTCTACCATATGACATTAATCGCTCAATCACTCTGCTGATATCGCTGGTGCTCAAACCCGTGACCTCTAAGAACAATAATCATTCCGTTACGTTAACCGCTTAAGTTAGAGTACTCGTGCTTAAACGTGAAATGTTAAAAGTTATGGTTTTGAAAATCAACATATATCTAATGAACTAAGATATTATATATATAAATTTATTCATCTATTGCACCCTTCGGTCCATCCCGTTGATAACGACATCCGCGTCATGAAATCGAAACATCAATATAACAAAATTCATCAAACGAAGTAACAACCAACAGTAATAATGTAGATAAGCAATGGTTTTAACTAAATAAGAGAAATAAAAAGATATCCGAATGCATAATACTGATTCAATGATCTCGGAAACCATGCTTCGGCATCGGAAATTTAATGTTGAAAATGACTAACAAGTAGCACGTCCACTGATCCACACTACAGGAATGGGGGCAGAATGATCCATCTCCGGGGGTACTTCGGCCTTCCGTCCTTGCCGTCAAATAGCTGCAGGTGATAAGAAGTAAAAGGTAAGCGACTAAGCGTAAACTTTAGCAGACAACGGATTAAGGTGGCGTTCATATGCAGAGTGCTTCGCCTATGCATTCGATTAACATAATGAAATAACTTGAACATGTTACTCAAAGAAATCCGAATCCGGTAGGTGGCGTGCTATGCAAACTATATAAAAGTGCTCTAATTCTTTACTTTCAGATTAAGGTGGATTCATCAGTGTCAAAAAGAAATCTCCGATTTACTAGTTCAAGTGGTAAAAGGAAATACCTTCTTCAACCGGCGATGCTTTGCGAGGGCCCAATTTGTCATGATGGAAGTAGCAACTACAAGAAACACATAGCCTGCAACTGTCTGAGTAGCAACATTGAAACCCAACCACTGGTAAATCTCCGTTGTGTAATTCGCGCATGTCACAATGTTGAACAAGAAGCCACGAGGAATTTGATATCCTCCACTGCCGTCAGGACCACGTAGATTCTTCAGTATGATATGACAATAGAAGTTTGCAAGTTGACAAACCAACCCAAACCCGAAGCCAATCTTCATCTGAAGGTCACCAACAGGTGTGTAAAGCGGGTGGTTGACGTAATAAGCAATGTACGCACCAAAGGTCCAGTAATAAGCACAATTTCTGAAGACGTTTGATAGTGGAGATGTTGCATGGCTGAAGCGGTGGACGAAGAATGTTTCCATAATTCGTTTGAAGTAGTGGAAACACCAGTAATATAAAGCATATGTTTGAACGTGGTGAGCGGGGCGGACATCACCTTTGTATCCAAAGAACTTATACACCGGGAAGTAGTAGAAGACGGGATAGAGGATCAATGGACCTAAGTACTCGAAGAAGAACAGCGTTCGGTAAGACACTTGTGGACCCAAGTCCTTGAACACTACAGTTAAGCTATTCTCGTTCCCATCACAGTAGTCTTTGAGACTCTTCTTGTAGTTAAGGACGACAGGCCGCTCCCTTGATCCCGAAGGAACGGGAAGCGTTAGTCTTTGTCTCGAAGGGTAGAACTTTTTAGCTGTTAGTACAACACACAAGAACTCAATTAGAAGGAATCTAATGACCAATGCAACTGCCTACACCGAAGCAATCAAACACAAATCTCCAGGAATCAAGGGGAAATACTCACGAAAACAGTCAAGATCGACACACCGAGTTTACAAACCAATCAAAAAACAACAGGAGGAGGACTTGAAACATAAGATCTACTTATATGGATATGAACAAAAAAGAAAAAGCTTCAATCTCGGATACGTAGTGACCAAAAAGAATGTCAACCTTCACGATATCGGCCACGTATAACGAACGAAACATCGCCTTAATTCGATGTTTCCAGTCACTTTCACTACTCAAGAGTCAATAAAATTAGGAAACCATGATCATACAAAACACAATAGGAAAAACCAAAAGACATAACAAACATTGAATCTCTAGCTCATCCATGGATAGAAAGGGGGTAAAAACAGTACCTAAATGACTCTATTTGCAATGATTTGAAGCAGATTTACAAGAAATTCCCACAAATATGCAATTATTCTCCACCAATTCAGAGTTCAACACATAATTAACAAACAGAGAAAGTAATTAAGCTAATTTTAAACTACTAAGAACAAAAATAAACAGCTTACTTCTCTTATGAATTGCCTCCTGCAGATCAGCCACAGTCGCCTGTAAAACAAAATAAACAAGAAACGCAATGAATTCCCATTCTTTCTTTCTCATATTTTTTTCAAACTAAACCATTAAAAACAAACGAATCATAGAAAAAAGAGACATACCGAGTCATTAAGCTCAATGCCACCTTTGATGAACTCTCTCCCACTGCGAGAAACTAGAGTGACCTTCATCCTTTCTTAGACCAAAACAAAGGAAACCCAGATTTTATAACAGCAAAAGGAACAAACCCTTTCAAGCTTTAAGCTTGGAAAAGTTTGGATCTTTAGAATTTCGGAGATCTCAAAGATTAGGACTTGGGATATTATAAGTGTAAATATTAAAGGCGTGTGGTTAGGGTAGGAGAGCTAACTCTCTTGGCCGATGAACCAGCAGCTGTTCTTTAATGGCTGACTTGATTGAGTGAGTGCAAGCAGGGGGGACCATTTCTGGGTGTGGCTCATGGGTTTTCAACGGTGGTGATCTTGACACATCATCTATCTTGTTCCGTTTCCATTTTCGTTAGTCTGGATTACGTGATGGTAGAAAGTTAAGTGACCTTGTTTTACAGATTTATCTTTGTTTTGATTGTTTGTTTCAAAATGCTGTAAAAATCTTTGTAAATTTTATTTTTAAATAATAAATTTATGATTTAAGGTCGGATGTTATGATTAGAATTTAATAAATTAAAGTTAAGGTATATTTTTAGGATTTAAAATTTAAAATTCGAGTTTAAAATTTAATTTTTTAATAGTTTTTTATGAGATATAAAAAAACATAATTAAAGGATATAAAAATTTAGTTTGTAAAAACCAGTCGAGCGTTTGATTCAATCATATTATCGACTTTTTTATTTATGAATCATAATTAAAAGATTTTATTAATGAATAATTAAACTCATAAGATGAGACGTTAAATCTTTAAAATTAGACGACGAGAATAAAAAATGATAAAACCTTTATAATATTTCATTTATATTAATTGTCTGATAATTTAAATATAATTTGTAAAAATATTCTTTTAAATAATAATAAAATGTTTAAAGTTAAAAATTTTGAAATATCTGGTGATAATCTGTAAGAAAAAAATTTCATGAAAGCTTAAGTTATTATCTACAAATCCAAATTAAAATTAGACTTAAGTGTGTGTGTTTTTTGGAATTTTATGTGTTTAAAATATTTTTTAATAAAATTAAATATTTAAAGTTTATATCGTTATAAATTTAAGTGTTCAATAATTAACCATAGTTAAAAATTTACTAACAACTATTAACAATAATTTAATTTTTTTAACTTATTGAAGAAAAAGCAAAAAAAATATATAGGAGTATTTTTTAAAAGAATCTTGAAATCTCAATTTTTTTTATGAAAGTCCTTAAAGTCCTATTTTTTAAACCATAAACTCTAAATTGTCATAGTTTTTTAATGTCACCGAATATACTCTTTCACTTGTCGGATCTAGTTAGTCATTTCTTCAACCCGATATCGTCGGAAATGATAAACAACGTATCAATCAAACATCAAATTTAAAATCGCTATTTTATTAATATATCATTTGTTGTTTTCGGTAACACCGTATTAAAAAAAATAACCAAATCCGCAGAATGAAGGGTTGTATTTGAAAACGGTGGCGATGACGATTTAAAGATTTGGGTTTAAAAAATTTTAAAGATTATTTTATAAAAATCTGAGAACTTTAATATTTTTTAACATTTTAAATTATATATAAAAAATTATTTTAATTAAAAAATAAACATATCATATATTATATTTTAATTGATTAATAATTTTTTTAATGATAATTAACTACCAAACATTTAAAATTATGATTATATAAATTTTAAACATTTATTTATAATAATGTCACATATTAACTACTTTAACATTTATTTATTCCACATTCTCAACCCTGGCCTTATTAAGTAGAGGCGGCTGCCGTCGTGGCGCCACCCTACAAAACCACCTACACCGCTATCTAATAGAGATGGATATTTGATTGAGTCAAATATTAAGATTTAAATTAATTTAATTGATAATTTTTATTTTTAACATAAAATTTATATGAAAATTTTTAAATTAAGTTAGAAAGTTCGAGGCGAATCATTAGACTTTTTACTCTAAACTTAATTATAAATAATTAGGATGTTATGATTTTAATTTATTTTAATTTAAATAACGTTTTATAATCACATATGATATACATATACGTTTATTCATATTTTTATCATGTAATGTTGAAGGATTAAAATATAAAATTTATATAATATATAAAATATAAAATTTTGATTAATTCGATTAGTTAACTTATTTAAAATTGAATTAATTCGGTTAAACGATTCGAAACTAATATGTTCCCTCTCAAGCTGTCGTTGAAAACTCTAAAGACTTTCAGGTTTGACAAGAGACCGAGCGAAACAGGTATTTCTCCTGTTAGCTGGTTGCCTTGCAAATCAAGCCATGCAAGCTTAAAACAAGATGAAATATTTTATGATTAAATTATTTTTAAAAAATTAAAATCAAAATAATTATTCAATCAAATGATAATCGATAATGACATTTTTTTGGCATTACACTTTTAATTTGCACCAAAGCTACGAAGCACCAAGGTCTCCACCGTGAGACCTGGTCCAAACCCGAACAACACCCCCCACTTGAGACCTTCACCGGTGGTGGCTTTGCCTTCCGCCACCGACGACTTCCTCATCTCGTCGAGAATGAAGATCACACTCGGACCTCTCATGTTTCCATACTCACTCAACACATGCCAACTCGCTTTAAGCCTCTCCTTATGATCTAACCCTAACTTCTCTTCCACTCCTTTGAGAACCGCTGGTCCACCAGGATGAACTATGCAAAACAAGTTGCCCCATTCATTAATGCCAAATGGACTAAACGCCTCCACCATACATTGCTCGATGTTGTCAAAAATATGCTTAGGCAAATCTCTCGACATATAATACTCTATTCCCATTTCACGTATTTTCCCGACCAGGACATCATCGGTGTTAGGAATAGTGGTCTGATTCGTCGATACGATTTCAAACAAAGGGTGTTCGTTGATGTCGGAAATAGGATTAGCTCCAACAATCATAGCCGCTGCCCCATCGGAAAAAATCGCTGAGCCAACAAGTATGTCTAGATGAGTCTCTGAAGGTGGTTGGAAGCTTGCAACAATGATCTCGGAGCACACGATAAGTACTCGTGCCCCGGCATTGTTCTCTGCCAAATCCTTGGCGAGACGAAGGGCGGTGGCACCGGCAAAGCAACCTTGATGATAAATCATGAGCCTTTGAACTGAAGGTTTTAGGCCTATGAGTTTGGCAAGGTGGTGGTCGGCACTAGGCATGTCTATACCTGATGATGTACAAAATATAAGGTGTGTGATTTTGGATATGGGTTGTCCCCATTCTTTGATGGCTTTCAGTGCTGCTTCCATGCCTAGCTTTGGTACTTCTTTTACAAGAATTTCTTGTCGGATATCAAAGGATGGAGCCTTGTAGATTGTTAAGTTGGGATTCTCTTCCAACATGGTCTCAGTTAGGTGCATGTAGCGTTTCTTTATTGCAGATTTCTCACCTGTTGGTAGACATAAGTCAATTGGACATTAACTTGAGACAAAAAATGCATGGATTCTTATTTCGGAGAAATTATTACATGGTCTCGGCCCATCACGTCATCCATAATCTTATCTAATGAGATTCATCTATTAAGAAGAATATCATCTTCTTTTTCACAGAACCCTATAAACTATTAAAATATCTCTGTATGTCTATATATACACATGTATGTATTTAAATGGTCCACTATGAAACCATGCTACTTACATATTCATCAAAATTTTAACTCAAATATCTTAAAATAAACATTATCCGTTTTTTATAAAACCTAATAAATCTTCGAAATCTCTCTCTATACGTATAAACGTACACACGTATGTATTTAAATTTTCCACTATGAAACCCTGATACTTACATATTCGTCTAAATTTGTCTTTGAGTTGTGTCATGTGCTCGCTTCTCGTCACTCGGAAGTAGAAATCAGGATAGTCAGCTTGGTAGAAGCAAACAGGTGGATTTGTGGTGCCAATGGCTAGAATAGTGGCCAAGTTCCCAACTTCACCACTCTCAAACTTAGTTTTTGTTGCCATATCGAAAGTTTTTTTATTCGAATAATATTTTTTTAGTGAAAGTTATCGAACTAATAGATTTATATACAAAAATATTTCAAGTTTTTTATTTATTTTTTAGGGTTTGGTAGTGTTAGCTTACCAAACCCTAAACTCTAAAAAAATGGAGCTTAATTCAACGAGTTGATAAATTAATGACATTAATTCTGCTAGTTAGTTCAATAATGTTTCATTAATTAAGTACTAGCTAGTTCGATGCAAATAAAAGGGTGAAAATCGTCTACATCTTTTACATGCCTCCGCTTTAAATTAGAGATTTAGGGTTTTAGTTTAAGGATTTTGGTTAGGGTATAGGGAATTAGGGGTAGGGTGTATCTTTTTGCTATAGGATTTAGGGTTTAGGATATAGAAAATAAAGGTTAGGTTTAAAATTTAATTTTTTAGTAAATTTTCAAAAGAGATATTAAAATAGACACAGAAAAGAGGCAGAAGATTTTTGCTACAAATAAAGACCCTTTAAATAATAAATCAAATATCTTAAAATAGATTTCAAAATTACTGTGAGTAAGAGCGGTGGTCGAAAGATTACTAATACTTATAAATCAAACTGAGCGTAGTGAGAAAATAATTTACGAATATAAATTTATCAAAAAGATAAATGAAAACGTATCATAGAACATAAGCATACTATAAAATAGATAGAAACATAAAGATTAAAAATTATTCACGCGATTTATTAATGGAATCAAAAATATTATCACATAAGTAAATGTGATAACGATTTTTCTTTTTACTTTTTTTTTTTCTTCGTAGTGCATTAGATTTATTGCTAGTTGTCGATCATCGTTACTTTTATCTTTTTTTATTTGATTATTTTTTAATTTTTATAAGAATGTCTCTGTTTTTTTTCCTTTGTTTTTATAATACGTTTTTTTTTTCTCCATTTTGTCAGTCATTTGATTGTCCTTTTCGAGTTTTTCAGGGTTGAATTTAACACCGGTTCAAATGATATAAATAACGTTTATTTATGTGAGGAAGGGATTAAAACCAAAGATCATTTATTTAGTAGTTACAATTACTCGTTAAGGCTTTGAAAATTAATACTATAAGAGTGAAGTATATTTTGCTCTTATCATTGTTGGAGTGATATATTTTGCTCTTTGAAAATTACTAATTTTTGCGAGTGTAATGGAAGACTGCATGGTAAGTATCCTCGATCGAAAGAGATTTTTTTTATCATAATTTGACAAGATGTAAGATAGAAACTTTTGATAGAGTAAGTTTATTGGTTACTTTTTATTGTTAGTCTGGTGTTGATTTGTACAGGGGTTATTATTGGATTTTATATGTATTTTGTGTGTCTTTAAATGAAATAAAGTTTCATTTATCAAGAAAAAAAAAACACAAATGCAAAACTAATCGAACGTAGTAGATAATCCGGATAAAAAGTTAAAAGACTTAGACAATAACTACAAGCATAAAATTAAAGGGAAATAAATCAAATAAAGGTTAAACTAAGGGTGTTCATTATTGGATATCAGATTAAACCGGGTTCGATTTTTTTGAATATTTGAATTTTTGGATTGGTAATATAGTGATTCATATTCTATCTAATTTTTTCGGATATTCGATTTTTCTAATAATCAGATCGATTTTTCGGATATCCATTTATTCTAAAGTATATTTTAATTTAATTAATTTTTGAATTTAAAGGTTATGTTTATAAAAATTTTAAAATTTTGAATATAATAAATAACAAGTAATTAAATATAACACGATTTATATCTATAAAAATTTTAGTTATTTTAATTTTTAAATATAACAAGCATCAAATAATTAAAAATAAAAATAATATTATAAAAATATATTTTTTATTTTTGGATAATCTGAAACTTAAAATATTGTAATCCATACTGATCCGAAAAATTTAAAATTAAATAAAATTTCTTATCTAAAAATAAAAATTGAATCAAATATTCAAAATTTTAAATTAAATCAACGAATTTTTGAATTAAATCGAATCGGATAATTAACAACACACCAAACTACTTTAATTTGTAATACCCTAATGTTATCCATTTGCTAATGAAATCTACAAAATCCCAGACAGAGAAGAAAACAAATGCATAGAGACAGGAGTGGAAGATGTTATGATTACAGCTTTGTCTCATTTTGGAGGTCAATGGGGCAATGACACCATAATTACAGATCCAGGTTTTAAGTGTCTTTTACCTTTTATTTCATCCCTATCTTTGTCAAGTGGGTATTTCCACAGTTAAAAATAATAAAATTAAAACTTATTTAATAATTTAAAATATTAAAATTTTAAGTTATATTTTAAGTTGATTTTTTTTTTCATAAATTTTGAGACTATTTAAACTTTTAAAATGTTAATAAAAAAATAAAATTTATTTTAAAATATCAAAAATTATCAAAATTTATAGAAAAATTAACTTAAAATATTATAAAAAATTAATATTTTTTTTTTATTTTAAAACAAATTTCAAAAAAATTATTTTTACATTATTGGATTTACTTTTATACTCATCTATTATAGGTGTAATATCATTCGAATTTATAATCTTTAAAAGTTTTAAAATTAAAATCATCCCTTAAATAATAATCATTTAAAAACAAAGACAAAGGAATCTATCATATGACAAAATCGAAAAAAAGTAGAAAGATGTAAGTAAAATGCAAAACATGATGATAAAACTCGAAACTATAATACTCAGGCATGAATCTAGAGGGTACTGAGACTAGAGGTGATAATGAGTCTGATCGGCTTGCGAGTTACTTGGGTTCGACTTTGTCAAAGCTCGGCTCGAGTGAGTTCGACTCAGATTCAGATTCGGTTTGAGATTTTGACGAGTCGAGCCTACCCAATTCGGCTCAAAAAGCTCGTAAACAGGTTCAAAATAATTATAATATATATTACATATACACTAAAATTAATCTCTTTAGCAAAAGAAAAACAATAAAATAAATAAGAGAAATTCACTAAAAATAAAAGGGTTTTTCCTTTCCTCGATATTGAATTTCGTTTCGTTATTAGTTATGAAAAGTGTTTTTAATGAGGTCCTATCTTTTATAAAAAAAAATATAACAAAATTGTTTATTTTGAGTCGAGCCGAGCCTGACGAGCCCAAGCCAAGTCCAACGATCTTCAAGTCCGAGCCGATCCCAATAGTATTATTTCCGAACCGAGCCCAAACCTAAAAATTCGAGGTCGTCGAACCTCGAATCGAACCAAGCTTAATAACACTGTTTTCTCAGTTCGTTATCACCCATAACTGGGACAATCATATCCTTTAAATTTTCAATTATTTATACAATTTAGATATATTTTTTATATTTTACTAAGTATAAAAATTCATGCCCCCAAATATAATATTTTGGATTCAAAATTTTAAAGATTAAGCCTTTAATCTAAAAGTAATTAATTTGAGATTGTAGCTAACGGTTTTGTCACGGATTGTACAACAATTTTAAAGCAGAAACATGTTTTAATAGGTGTTATAATACAAACAGTTGATTTTCCACCCAACAGCAAGTCGTTAGGAACATTGGGTTGGCAATGTCACGTTGAAAAAGCAATGATTTTTGGACGATTCTATTACATGATTAGAAAACCAACAATTAACTTTACCATATACAAAGCACCAACTGTTCTAACCAAACTTTAGTCCCATGGGAGGGAGGGAGGGAGGTTACTCGAATTTAGATGCTAGAAATAAACACCGAAATATGTTTGATTGTCATATCTGATAAGAGATAAAAAAAAATTAATTTTACATTTAAAAAGAGAGATCTCAATATATATAAATGATCATGTTATACGTCTTATCAAACACATCATTTAAAAAAAGTAATGATCTCGTGAAAAATGGTATTACAAGTATGATTCCTTTATGATGCCTTCAAACTTGAGAAGATGTGAAGAATTAATTTCAAATTGGAAAAAAAGCGATACTGAAATATATAAATAGTGACGTTCTATATTTTATCAGACATATTTTTTAAGAAAAGAGTAATGACTCCATGATAAGATATAAATATATTTGATTTTTTTATGTTTCGCAATGCGTTTGAATGCCTTTTAAGGATCATATCCTCGTATTTATGTCAGATATATAGAACAATGACAAACAAAGACGGAGCGCTCTTAAAGCCCCCAAAAGGTCTATGTCTTATTATAAATCTCAAACACTTGATAAATTTTGATCTAATATTAATTTAGCGTCGGTAAAAAATAATTATTTAAATTTAAAATATAAAATTTTATTAAATATATAATAAGTAGGAACTCAACTAAGAAAAGATGGTAGTTAGTATCAAATATTTTGATCTAATAACAATTTAAGTCCCTATAATTTAAATATTAGATAATTAAAATATTAAATTTTTAAACTTCGAGTTTAAAAGTTCGATCCTAACTCTGTCCAGACGGATACTTCAAACAATATGTAGCTCAATCACATGGTTTGCCCCATCAACTCAAGTCAACGTGAAACACCAGGGAATAAAAATCCCACATTTTCTATCCATCTTTACATACATAATCCAAATCTGTAAAAAGAAACAGCATTGGATTCCCAGACAGAAATAGTACTAATTACCATGTTTTTCAAACTAAGTCATGATGAAGGAACCCAATTTGTCCACCATAAATACCCAGAACCAGACCCCTACCATGTCCATGCAACAGATCTGTTGAAACCAAACATGAAGATCAAAATCAAAACAATTCTACCCTATATACTCCTTGCACTTCTTACATCTTCACAAGTAGCCATGGGAACAGGCAAGTTCATTCTTGTTTTCTGTTTTGTTTCAAACAAACATCTCTTCGAACAATCTCATGCAAAAACGTGTAATAATCTATGTTTACAGTTAACACTGGGATGAAGATGATCAGACATGGAAAACCAAACCCAGATTCTGTCAACAGGTTCTTGTTAGCTACATGGGTAGGTTTCTCTTATCATATATATATATGATCAAGTTATATAAGTTTTACATGTAGATCGTTGGATGATTGAAACAGATGATTCAGATGAACTTACTATTTTTCCGAGTGATAATCTTCACATAGCTGACTGTTAATCTGAGTTATCGGTTTCAGTTATCTAACGATTCAAAAAACTTGTAAAACTTTGAGAGTTTTACGTTATATAACTTGATCTTATCCTGTATATATAACCGGTATATTTGTTTGTCTGAATTTTGTTTCTGTGTAACAATGAAGGAAAGTGGTCCGAAGATGACTGAAAACATGAAGAAGGTTCCATCTGCTCCGAATCCTAGAGGAAACCGTCATCCACCATCCAAGCCATGAATATGAACATGCTGGTTTCAATCGTGTTACTGTTTTTCTGCTATAAACTATATATATATATATATATATTGTGTTTTTATTTATTTTCTTCAATATGGATTAAATATGTTTCAATAGTTTGGAAAATTTTTGTCAGAGAATTTCCTGCCTTGTTTTTGAAATGAAGTCGATACTCAACGTAGTGATAGTTATGTAACATAAGATTCAATTGTATACGAGAGTCGACTTAAATAGGACATTTAAATCGATAATATAATGATTAATCAGAGATTGAGTCATGATTAAATTATAAATCATAAAAATAATTAAATAAAAAAATAAGGGAATTAAAATTTAATTTTATTCATTAAACAAAAAATGTGGGTCAAAGCTTTATTTTATTAATTTTAACCGATAAAATCTTAAATAATAATAAACAGATATGCACGAGCCATCTAATATCAGTGGTTAAAGGAGCGATTGTTGTTCCTAGAGGTCACGGGTTTGAACGCACCAGTAATACTAGCATAGTGATTGAGCGATCAATGTTCAATGGTTGTGAATATATTCTAAAACATATATTACTGTAATCACTTAGTTAATTTTAAAAAATAATAATAAACAAGATATTTTAAAAATAACAAAGGTTTAATTGGAATGATTTTAAAATTATAAATTATTTAAAACACATTTAAATCATCAAATTAACCCAAGAGGGTTGCTATCATGCTAAGATTGATAAGAGCAGTGTCCATGATGTTGTCCATAAGCCGCCATTCTATGGAGCATTTCTTTTACTGTCGATGTATGAAATGATAAGCTTATTATTTTTATTGATTGGATCAACTATTTTATTTTGATATAATAATAAATTTTAATAGATTATCATTTCTCGATTTAACCTCGATTCGGAGCAAAAAAACATCATTTAGAAGAAGTTAAAAATTTCAGCTTTTCAAAACAAGCATTTGAGATCAAAAAGTAAATAAACGTAAACACATGATGTTTCAGAATTTTTTTTCGTTCGGTATCGTTAAGAGAATTTCGATTTAATATTATCTTGACTCGAACAAAATTTGGGTAGGGTGTCTGGCTGATGCTGCAAGGGCTTGTTTTTATATAAAGAATCAAAATGCTGATAATGTAGCTTTCATTAAACTTTATAATATTCTTCCTAGGACAATGCTAATCTTTGTAATAATCGACCAAAGCAATGTTCACATAAATTCCTTCCTATAAAAGAACTCTTCAATTTTCCATGCTCATTCTCCGTCATGGAAGACGGCAACGATAACGTTTTTTTAGACAACAAAGCATTCATATTTTTATTCGGCTTGTTTTTGTCGGCCTTGGTCGCAACGATCTACCATTGCGTTGCCGCGGGATGGTGGCGTCGAGGTTATAATAATGTTCGAGGCCGGACTTTGCAACAAACACAACAAGATCAACGACAACATGTGTTAGGACATGAAACGTTGGAGATTATAAGCTTGGAGATTTCGAAGGCTGAACTCATCCCCGTCCATAAGTACCAAAAGGGCACGACTCTGGTCGACGATGACGGGATGTGTGCGGTGTGTTTATCTCAATTCGAAGAGGGTGAGGAAGTGAAGACGTTACCGGGATGCTCACATTCTTACCATGCGTCGTGTATAGATATGTGGCTTTACTCGCATTCGAGCTGCCCCATGTGCCGTACTAACGCCACGACGCCGCGGCAAATATCGCACCACTTACCAGTTTCCGATTACATGCGTTTAGATACGGGTATGTTACATAATGTTGTACAAACTCGGATATTGTGATCATTTAAAGGTTATGATTTCAATCTCGCGGATGCAAATCCTGAACTAGCTCTTAGCCTTCCATGTAATGGTGCGGTTTTTAGGTATAATATTAAAAAATATCTCTAATGTTTGACTGAATAGTTATTTTGGTCCCTACTTAAACATCGAACGTTTTGTATCACTTTTTGACAATATTCATTTGTTGGAAAACGAAAGAACTTTTTTAAGATTCAAATGGTGGAAAACTTCATCGATATAAGAGAAGTAATATATTGAAAAAGAGACTCCATTCGATGATAGAGGAAGGAGATTAACGAAAATGAAACCAAACATTTTTTAGTTGATTACTGAACTTCAAAGCACTTTCCAGTAAATAGAGTTCGAAATCAAATTTAAGGTTGAGACAGAGTGATTGATAAAATTTGAGATCAAACGATTATATCATCTACAACTATTTGAAGTTTAAGAGTGAAAAACGTTTAATATCTAAATTTTAGTGAGTAAATTGAATAATTAAAAATTTTAGCAACCAAAATAAATTTAAAATTAAAGTTTAATGTCGATTTACTTAATTTACCCTTAGTTTTATTTTCATTTCTCATTTGTTGTTGAAAGCTAGAGTTGTTCGTAGTTGGATCGGGTCGAATTTGAGTAAAAATTATACTTGATATATATAATATTAGTTTAATTATTTTAATCAATGATAAAATTATTTTATTCTTCACATAATTCAACAAAATATAACATTTTTAATTGATCTTTTAAATAAATAAAACATGGATTGAAACCGTTTGTAAAAAAGAAAAACGAAAATCACTATTAATGTATCAAATAATAATTCGTATTATATATTATTCGTATCGGGAACCAATAAAAAACATGTTAAATTTTATCTACTCATCAATTTTTATTATCTTTCTATTACTTATAAATGTTAAATTGTCTTTTATATTTTTATTTTCTACCCAAACCCGACTTGAAAATATATACTTTAAAAACGTTTGATCTGATCCGAAAATAAATATCTTAAATCTGACTTTGACCCAACCTGATTTATAGAAAAAAAAATAAGTTTAGGGACTTAACTATAAAAAAAATGATTTTACGGTCTTAATCATAAAAACATAATTTTAAGGACTAAATTATAAATAAAGATTTTAATTTTAAGGACATAATTATAAAAATAGAGATGTATTATTATAAATATCCTAAAAATTTAAGAAAAAAATATATAACTAATCGCAAGTTATGTCAAATATTTTATACATTAAATCCGACCCCAATTCGACTTTTTCTTTAATAAAAATCCAATCTAACCTAAATTTAATTTTTTATTATAAAATCTGACCTGATTGATTCGGACCAAATTAAAACATGGCCTAATTAAATAAAATACTCATCTTTTTTTTCATTAAAACAACCATTATTTCACATTTTAGTGCATTTTACCCTTTATTTTCTTATAATTTCATTGTTTTAGAAAAAAAAAACTTTTTTTTACATTTATTTATTTATTTATATTTATTTTAGCAAAAGGTTTTAAGCAACACTATTAGTTTTGGTAGTAAAAGCTGCAGAAGTGTACAATTTCTAATGCTTTTAAGAAAGAAAGAGAGCTCTGATAATCATATAACTCACTTTGGGGGTGGGGATGTTTCAACTTTATAGTCAAAGTTCATCACTTTACTTCTCTGGGTTCTTGTTTTTTGATTCAAACATCTCAGTAATCCTTGTTTTTTTCTTTGTTTTTAGTGTGTGTTTTGTTCTTGAACTGATGAAAGGGTGTTTTTAGTGAGAGAAATGAAATCTTTGAGCAGTGTAGGGTTTTGTCTGAGCGTAGTTTTTGTTGTTCTGTTCTTGGTATTGATTGCTGAGTTGTATTACTTGTTATGGTGGAAGAAATCTGGTTTGAATTTACAGGAAATACAACAGCAACAATCTCAGCAGCTTCAGCATCTGCAGTTAAACAAAGATTTGTTCTTTAAGCCCTATGATGATGGTGATGATGATGATCCACCAAGGTCCTTGTTCACCATTGTTGAAGAAACAAAGGAGGATTTGGAATCTGAGGAAGCTAAATCAAAGAAAGGGAGGAGCTTGAGTGATGTGGGTTTCTGTGTTGAAACTCCATATCTGACTCCAATGGCTTCACCTCCATTTTTGACTCCTCCACTGACTCCATTGGAGGAGGCTGCTTCTTGCTAAAACCAGCACGGATCATTCACCACCTCCTTCGATGTTCAAGTTCTTGAAAGTAGCTGAGGAAGAAGATGGATCATTTACATCAATCGTTGTTGGTAAGAGAAAAGAAAACAGGGTTTAATTAGTAACATTCTCGTACAAGGTTCTAAGTTGTAGTTACATTCGTGTTGTGTTTATCGTAGTCGTAGATATAACATATGTTATTATAATCATTATTGATATTAAAGTTATAAATTTAATTATAGACATAATAATTACAGATATCGTAATTTTAAATAATATTAAAATCGTTATATAACGACGTAAAATTAGACCAATTTATTACTTTTTGGACCTAATCTTATTTTCTCAATTTTTAATGTCATTGGACTGATTTATTATTTTTTAAATAAAAGGATTAGTTTATAATTTTAAATCGTCAAGAGACTCAACAAAAAATTAATTTATAATCAAGGGATTTTACCCTTTAAAAATTTGGTCCGATGAAAATGTCAACCCCCCACCTTACAAAGAATCATCAATTTTGACATCCCACCCTTCCCTTTATGCCTTCAATTTCCCCCCCGGAAGATCAGGCAGGGTTTGCCCCCATAGGCCAGCACCCACTCTCAATGGTCATCACTTCAGATATGTTCTTTCTTCTTGTCATCACACCCCTAAAATCGATACAAACTATTTAATTTTAATTCGATTGATATTATCGATAAAATTATACTGTGAGAATCATTTTTTTACGTCATCTTGATCATTTATTACATCGATAAATCTAATTATAAAATAAAAAGAATAATCAAACGATTAAGAAAAAATGTATTAAAAACAGAAATAAACATGCTATAAAATAAAGTTATTTTAACATCAATGACTAATATTAAAATTAATATATCTAAACAAAATTAATGAAAAAAACATAGTGATCTATAAAAATGGCGCAAACCCTAAAAGTGAGCGCAGATTATTTTTTATTTTTGAAATAATAGAGGAACCTTTAGCATATTTAACCCGAAGAGAAATCGCCAAAACCCTGTTTAACTCCATAAACCTCTTTGGGGGCCTCTCTCCTAAAAACCCAGGAAAACATAATTCCTTCCGAAAGCAGAAAAGCTCAATTTTGAAAGAGTAATTTGCTCGAACACCTGGTGTTCAAATGAAAGGCACCAACAAAGCTACTGTTGTAACTCTTGCCGAGAAATGCAAGGTCCAACAATTTCATCCATTTGTTCAAATCTACAAGTTTGCATTTAAATATTCTCACTTTGTTTCCTCCTTGTTGCAGAATATATTGACATCAAATTGGCAAGGTCATCTTAATACCATTAAAACTGATGCCCATGGAAGGTACCCTTTTCTTATTTCGTTTGAATACTGCTTTCCCCCTTTCTTTTCAGCTCAATTAGGTATGTTGTGTTTGTTCTTTGTGTGTTTCGGGTTTTATGAACCGAAGTCTTCAGCTTTATTAAATCGTTGAAAACCCCGAAATGTTAAGGGAGAAAAGGGAGGGTCTTAGTGAAAATAGTTGAGGTTAGCTGCATTTTATTAGGAATCAAAAACAACAAACTCATAATTTTGGTATGGAAAAGTGTTTGGAATCAGTTTGGTGTAGTGTTTGATTGCTTTGAATGGTTGTATCACAGCAAAGAGAATGTATACACGTCGAAGGTTAAGTACATTGTGAAGAAGGGGAGACCTTTTATCTGGGTACCAGAACATGACTTGCATAATGTGGTATGTTGCACTTTCTGTTATGGATCTCCTTTGTTTTTGTTTCTCTTTTGTAATGTTTCCTTAGTATTCGAGTATGTTGTGGCCCCATAATCTATGTGTCTGACACGTGCATCTTCAATTCCCCCTCTAAATTTTTCTATGTATTTGGAGAGTCCTTGGAAGGTTTGTACCCATATATGAAAATTTGTCAGATATGGATACTTAAAAGGAAGAAGAGTTGGACTGTCGGAGGAAAATAGCCCATGGTTTTGTATTCTTTTAAACATGCCGGGTGTAAAACAGTTAAAATATTTAATGAGAACTAAATAATTTCAGGGCTAGACTAGATGGCATTGTTGAACTGTTTATTTTTCCTTTGGTTGATGCACTATTTGGAATAATTATTGTATTCATTTGTCACATGTTGAACAGTTCAAGCCTGTATGTTCTCTTTTAGTTAAATGTTAACCATGTACCTGTTTGTATAAAGTTTAAATTCCTTTCTCAAAATTTTCGACAGTTTTGAAAGTTGAAACACTTGTGAATGTAAAACTTACTCTTTTAGTTTGCATTAGTTCTTATAACTTTGAGAAATTGGCTGTTCGCCTTGTCAACTGAATCCTTGTTTGTTTCGTTATTCCCCTCTTGTACACAGAATACTATAATTGATGAACGTGGTTCGTTTTCTGTAGCCAGCCCGTTCCCCGGGCCTCTTGGAAAATTACTAAAATCAATGAACAAGGTTGGTGTCTGTATGAACTTTTGCTCAATTTTTCTTTTCTTGTAAGCAGTACTTTAGTTTTGAGGGGCACTTCCTTTGTTTCGGTAGCATATAAGTTGACAATTGTGTTGAGCATGCAATTTCGATTTGAAGCCAAGCAATGGTGTAATTTGCTATATTTCCTTGCTGCAGTTTCCAGTTCGGGTCGCTCTAACTGGAGATGTTGTGCCTCTAATGATAAAAAGGTAAATATATTTAGAAAACTGACTTGATAATAGGAATTACCTTAAACCAAGTATTTGGAAAAAAAAATGGAGATTATATACTATCATTTAGTTTAAATACTTTTGGGGATTCTAGTTTGTTGAATGATTAGTATACCGCCAGTCACTTGGTATTTTAACAATATAAGGATTATCTTCTCCTGAGTATTAGATTTCTTAATCTAATTTTTTATACTCATTCAGGAAAAATTAAAAGATTATTTGGAAGTAATAATCTTGGTAATCTAGATTTAGTATCTATTTTGAAGAATCTTACAATCATTGTCAACTTTATTTATATTTTTCATGTTATAGGCTCAATCTGTTGCAGAATTCCTTAAAGAGGTCATACTCTCTGAGGAGAAAGCAACTAAAGAATTTAGTTATACAGTTTCTGGTGTATTAAATTCTTCTAATCACTTTTCCACAACTCGAAGCGAGAATCTCAAGGAGCTGATTGACGGGAGTGAAAAATATTTGATTTATAAGTTCAATCTGAGGTATAAACTTCCACTGAGATTGTTAATTTATCGTACTCTAAATATAGAAAATTGTCGTCATATGAACCCCAGTGGAAAACGGTGCTTGGTTTGGCTTCTTTGCTGAATCGGGAAAGGATGATAAAATGAAATCTGTAGCATGGGGTTTCCTTTAAAAAAATGACGATTTTTATTTGAGGCATATTGCATTACATGTTAGTATTTTTGCTGATTAAGTAATGGTTGGTTGAAATGCTTTCTGAATGAGGATCCATTAGAGATCCCTCTGTTATGCACTGTAGCTTCAATATTACAGTAGCTTCCTGTTCAATTTGATTGTGGCCGAGGCATTGTATTTAGATACTGTAATTCTTCACTTGATAGATTTAGAATATAAATGATTCGAAAGAAGTTTAGTTTGAGAGAAAGGGAAAACAAAAAGAGACCCATGAAATGCAAACTTCATCTGAAATGAAATATCTGCTGTACAGTTCTTGCATGTTTGCTGATGGCCATGGAGGAACCCGAGAAGTAGACTTTGAAGATATGGAAAAATGTAAAGCAAGTTTGCTAGGTAAGACATCACTGCCGGAAAAAATGTTGCCTGCTTTATCCTATGGATAGTTCTGGCATGTGGAATTATCACTGCTGAAGTTTTGACATTTATCTTCAATTTGTTTCTTTATAGCACCTTATACTGCTAAGCTCATTGATGGTATCAATCAAAGCGAGGCTCGACGCAGAGGACTGATCCTTTTTTGTTTCATATACTTGAACGTAAATGCAAGAGTAAGATTTACTATCTTCAATTCCGAGTTAGTACATTCTACTGCTGTTTGTGCTTCTAATTTCTGTGTTTCCTCAAGCATTTGATGTTGTTATCCACTGTATCATGTGCTCATTAAGCATGGATTGACCGAATGTATGAGACTATAGAGTTAAGGCTCCATCATAACTGACTAATCGTTGTTTGTAGGATGCATACATGCTCTCGCTTGATCGTAAGGGATTTGACGTCCTTGGAAAGGTTCTTTGTAAAGGTACCGGGAACGAGGAAGACGAATACCAATGGAAGCAATTCAGGATTACATTCAAAGAAGAGGCTCGGGACATCGAGTCCTTTTGTCAGCAACTTGTGCAAATGGAAGAAGAGGCCATCCAAAAGGTTTCTAGCTACAGTGGTCTGGGATAAAAAGTAAAACAGACCCTACAAATCAAGTCAGTTTTGTTTATGCATAAACTATAATGAGTATCTCCAACAATGCTTCCTCATCCTCCATGCTTTTTTCTTATGCATAGAAACCAAAACGAACAACGGTAACATTCGAGTTTGAGTGTAGAATACAAATATATATATCCTTGTATCTCCGACTCATAATCGGACATGCATCAGACTGTCGATATATATGTGTGTATGTGTGTTTAAAATTGATTTAACAAATTATAAAGAAATGTCTTTGGACCATAAATTTCTTTGCCAATGGAAGAGTCTGGGACAGAGTCATGAGACATGGTTCCCCCCCCTTAAGCTTTATGAATGACAATGTTTTTAACAATTTTATCCACAAACATTATCAGATTCTTTTTCAGTACAAGATTTTAGCCTTACAAGACACTAAGGCTTCGTTCGACGTTGCTTCCCCTTCCCCACTCGGTTTTGTTCGACGTTGCTTCTCCACTCAGTTTTTAGAGAAGCTTCGTCGAACGCCTAATTTCTCTCCATTTTGTGCTTTCCCACTATTTTTAGTCTCAAACTATGTTTTTTGAGAAGCTCAGCTTCTCCTAAACACAATTTCTTCATTCAACCTCGTATTTTAACAACTTCGCCCAATGGAGCCTAAGAATGTCGAATAAAATCCCCCTTGAGAGTATTTGGAATAGCTTTCCTGCCAAGTTTCCTTCCAGAGAAAGACAATGAATTGACACGAACTCAAGTGATAAGATTTTAACCAGTCGAGGGCCTAAGTATCATTCAAGCCAACATTTACATCATTAAGTTGTAATTCAATGCGTTCATAAGGACGAAAATAACTCGATGAATTTTAATTATGCTGTATTATCGGTTCGAAAAATATTCATTATCATATACAAACGTTCTCTTTATCATTTGAATAAAAGATAGAATGATAGACATAACATCAGATTTATGTTGCAACAAATATATCTCATGCAGTCGTGGACCAAAGTCAATAAAAAACGTTACTTATTATAAATAGCAGTTTTATATGGTCTCCAAATGTCACAATGAACGAATTAAAAAACTCACCATTCCAAATCACTTCCTAAAGGTCTTGAATTAAACTTTGAGATCAGAATCCTTACCTAGCTTACTTACAACCAAGAGAGTAAACTTGAATTCAGGAACATAGAGAACATTCTTGAGCATTAAGTCAGCTGAAGGTCAAATATGTTCAGAATAAAAAACATAAACTGTTTTATATAAGAGAGGATCTTGCCTTGCATGAACAGGTAAGGTGGCCCATAATTGTGACCCTACAGAGAGTGAGGATATGTAGGAGTCATACAAGCATTTGACAAGTGAATGATCAATATAATATTTGCTTCAATGATTTAAGGGACTCTGTACGAGATAGATGCAGAGGGGTCCACGGTCACCCATTTTTTTTAGTTTACGTAATTTTAATTTAGCTTAATTTGGACTTTTTAACAGGTTATGTACAGTTCTTTCGATTGCACCTATCCAGAATCACCACCGAATCACCACCGAGACATCAATTATTGGTTTGAGTAATTATGGTCATCACATATCAATGTTTAATCAGGCAAGCATCATTTACACACTAAGTCAAACCGGGGACCAGGGAACTGGTAGCCACATGAGTTTCAAAGTTGGAGAACTTGAACCAGTTAACGGGAGATTGAACATGATAATATCAGACTTCTTGTTGATTAAATAAGCACTCTCGAATCTCGATTACCGTTCGATATCGAATATGGAAGTGTCCGGCTTGATCTTCCTTGTTTACATGGAAGTTGTAATCCTTCTCTCATGCTTCAACATGCAGGGTCTTGGTTTGGTAACAGCAAGACGTGTAGTTAAAGGAAATGAAACCGACCAACAAGCTTTACTCCAGGTCAAGGCCAAGATAATCGGTGATCCGCTCCGGATTATGGAGTCCTGGAATAGTTCTGTTCACTTCTGTCAGTGGCGTGGTGTTTCGTGTGGTCGAAAGCATCGGAGAGTCACCAAGTTGGAACTGCAATTCCTCAAACTCTCAGGGTCTTTATCACCATACATAGGGAACTTGACCTTACTAAGGGAGTTGAACCTTTCGGACAACAGCTTCTACAACCAGCTTCCTGAAGAAATCGGTCGTTTAAGACGACTCGAAGTGTTTGACCTCAGTAACAACTCCATCAGTGGTGAAATTCCTTCCAATTTCTCTGCTTGTTCTAGGCTGACATTCATTAGCATGAGGAGCAACCAGCTAACAGGAGAAATCTCAGCTTTGCTTGGTCTCTTGTCAAACCTTAAAGTCTTGAGTTTTAGGAACAACAGCTTGAGAGGTCATATCCAACCTTCACTAGGAAACTTGTCATCCCTGGAGAAACTTGATTTCACACTCAATGGATTGACCGGGACTATACCGGAATCTCTTGGTCGAATGACAAATCTTTCGCATTTCTCCATAGCCGCAAATGCAATCTCCGGTGTCATTCCTGTTACGATGTTCAATCTCTCCAAGATTAGAGTCTTTAATATTGGTGTAAACAAGATTCAAGGTACTCTTCATTCTAACTTCGCAATCAATATGCCATATGTTGAGTTCTTTTCCATAGGAGAAAACCAAATCTCTGGACAAATCCCTTCTTCAATATCCAATGCCTCAAACATGAATGTTCTTGCATTTGATGATAATAGATTCACTGGAAATGTTCCTTCATTACAAAACATGGATAAATTGTACAAACTTTTCCTATACAAAAACCAGTTGGGACATGGCAGAGAGGATGACTTGAACTTTGTCTGTACTTTAGTCAATAGTACCAAACTAGAAATTCTAGAAATATTCGAAAATAATTTCGGAGGGCTATTTCCTGAATGCATTAGTAATTTTTCTAGCACCCTTTTACGTTTAGTACTAGAAAAGAACAAGATATTGGGAAGAATTCCGGATGGGATTGGGAATCTGATCAATTTAGAGGTGCTAGTGGTATCACAAAATCAACTATCAGATCACATTCCCTTTGATATTGGCAAGCTTCAAAAGCTAAAGATGTTCGAGGCGTCTCGAAATTTCCTCTCCGGGGCTATTCCACATTCTATAGGAAATTTAACACAGTTAATGGAACTTGATTTAGCTGCTAACAATCTTCAGGGCAGCATTCCTTCAAGTCTAGGTGACTGTCAAAATTTGCTTCTAATGGATCTTTCTGATAACAATCTTAGTGGACCAATACCACCACAAGTAGTTGGACTCTCATCCATGTCTAGTTCACTAGACTTATCATCAAACTATTTATCTGGTGAGCTTCCGGTTGAAGTCGAAAAACTAAAGAATCTAGGTGAATTGTTTGTTTCTAACAACAAGTTATCTGGTTTGCTTCCAAACAACCTTGGTAGCTGTGTAAGTTTGGAGAAATTGTACTTGGATGACAATTTGTTCGAAGGGCCGATTCCATCATCTTTGAGTTCATTGAGAGGACTTGAGGCATTGGACCTTTCTGATAATAATCTTTCCGGAAGAATTCCCGAATTTCTTCTGAACTTTGGAGCATTAAAGTACTTAAACCTATCTTTCAATGATTTTGAGGGAGTGATACCAAGTGAAGGAATCTTCAAGAATGCAAGTGTTACGTTCGTTGAGGGAAACAATAAGCTTTGTGGAGGCATCCCTGAGTTACACTTGTCTAGATGTAACTCAAAAACATCCAACAGACTAAACATTGTAATAATTGTTGTTGTGATTTTAGGACTGACTTTGGTTTTCAGTTGTCTCCTCATCTTGTGGTTTAGAAAGAAGAGAAAGCAGCAGCCAACAACAACTTGTGCAGAAAATTTGCCTTTACAATTATCATACCAGAGCATACTAAGGGCTACAGACAGATTCTCGAAGCAGAACTTGGTTGGTTCAGGGAGTTTTGGTGTTGTATACAAAGGAATTCATGAAGCAAGTGCAGAAACTATTTCAGTAAAGGTGCTTAATCTTCTAAATCGCGGTGCTTCCAAGAGTTTCTTGGCTGAATGTGAAACCTTGAAGAACATTAGACACCGAAATCTTGTCAAAGTATTAACGGCCATTTCAGGTGTCGATTATCAAGGCAATGATTTTAAAGCCTTGGTTTATGAGTTCATGGAAAATGGAAGCTTAGAGGATTGGCTACATCCATCTGTCAGCATGAATGAACCAGAGACGGTTAAAAACTTGAACATGTTCCAAAGGATTAATGTGGCCATAGATGTTGCTCATGCACTCGAATATTTGCATCATCATTGTGAAACGTCGATCGTTCATTGTGACATCAAGCCAAGCAATATTCTATTTGATGAGGATATGGTTGGCCATATAAGTGACTTCGGCTTAGCGAAAATCCTTTCTATAGAAGGGCTCGACTATTCTTCTAATCAGTCAAGCTCCATTGGAGTAAGAGGAACTATTGGTTATGCTCCACCGGGTAAGTTCATTTTATTCTTTTCTTCTGCATTTATTTAGTTGATTTTCCTCTGGAATCATTTCTTGATCTGATTTGTGATGAACTAATCGTAGAATACGGTATGGGAAGCCATTTGTCAACGAAAGGCGATGTGTATAGCTACGGCATCCTTTTGCTAGAGATGTTTACAGGGAAAAGGCCAACTGATGAACGATTCAAAGAAGGTTTAAGTCTTCGCAACTTTGTTAAGGCAGCTTTTCCCAACCGCATAATTGAGATTATAGACCCCAAACTTGTTCAAGGGAGTGTCGGAGAAGGAACGGTCGGAGACATCATTCTCAACGAAAACAGGCTAGAAAATGACATACATCTTCAGTGCTTGAATTCAATGTTCGAAATAGGACTCATTTGCTCTTCTGAATCAGCAAGTAAGCGGATGTACATGAGTGACGTTGTTCCCATGCTTTGTTCAGTTAGAGACAAGCTTCTTCGTCCAACTTGATTACATTATTGGATTTGAATTTCATACGCTGCTCAATTAGTAGGTAATAATGTCTTCTTATCTTAGCCAAAAAAAAAAGCATTTCATTTTAAGATGACTCTATTACATCATGAATTGTCTTGTATTCGAATCATGAGGTGTCTGGTTTCAAGACCTATCAGATCATCAACGGGAACATCTCAGTCCTTATTACAATTCCCTGTGATATCATCAACAAAGCCTGTAATTGGAACTAAAATGGTTGAGAGTATGATAAACAGGAAAAATCTAGCACCTTGTCTGCAACGTCTTCATCGCCAAATAATTCAGGCATATCTTTTAGACATGAGAATACAGAAATCTAAATATGTTGTCTATCTTGTTACAAGCAGCAATGCTAGTTAAGAGCTTAGAGTCAATCATAGTGGGATGTGTTTAGACGGGGATTATATTGACGACGAGAAAGGTGGGGAATCCCCTGCCGGCATGCAAGCTAGATAAGGGTCAGGGTGTAAAACCATGAAAAGCTACGGATCATTGGAATCAAATCAGAAACATTGCTACCAGATTATAACCATCAAGTAAATTCGAAGGTCTACTTGTAAGCCAAGTTTTTACAGATCTTTCAGATCAAATATATCCTTAATTTCTTTACATGATAATATCAATATCTGCAATCCATTGTTCAAAGTCAGCACATATATGTCAACGTTTAATCAAGTAAACACCAAGTTAGGCAGGGAACTTGAACCAATTATTACCAGCATATATATTTCTCCTTGTTTACGTTGAAGTTTTGATTCTTCTCACATGCTTCAACATGCGGGGTCGGTCTTAACTAGCTTGTTTACATTAAGGGAAATGACACCGATCAACAAGCTTTACTCCTGTTCAAGGCCGAGATAAACGGTGATAAGCTTTAATCATGGAGCATCGAGGAGTTTCTTGGCTGAATGTGAGGCCTTGAAGAACATTCGACATCGGAATCTTGTCAAGATATTAACAGCCATTTCAGGGTTCAATTACAAAGGTAATGATTTTAAAGCCTTGGTTTATGAGTTCGTGGAAAACGAAAGCTTGGAGGACTGGCTGCACCCATCTATTGCCGTGAATGAACCAGAGACGATGAGAAACCTAAACTTCTTCCAAAGAGTTGATGTGGCCATAGATGTTGCTCATGCACTCGAATATCTGCACCATCATTGTACAATGGGAGATCAGGTCCTACATGAAGCACAAACATCAGTCTGGATTTCTCTCTTGCTACAAGCAGCAATGTTAGTTCAGAGCTTAGAGTCTATAATTAAGAAATTGTTTTAGCATATGGAAGTGTCCACCTCTTTTCTCCTTGTTTATGTTGAAGTTATGATTCTTCTCACATGCTTCAACTTGCAGGGTCTTAACTCGCTTGGTATAGCAGCAGCAACCCCTGTAGCTAGAGGAAATGACACGGATCAACAAGCTTTACTCCAGTTCAAAACCAAGATAACAGATGATCAGCTCAAGATTATGGAGTCATGGAATAGTTCCATTCACTTCTGTCAATGGCATGGTGTCGGTGTGGTCGCAAGCATCAGAGAGTCACCAAGCTGGAACTGCAATTCCTCAAACTCTCAGGGATCTTTATCACCATATATCGGAAACTTGAGCTTTCTTAGGGAGTTGAAACTGGCAGGTAACAACTTCTACAACCAGATTCCTCAAGAAATTAGTCTTTTAAGAAGACTAGGAATATTAGACCTCACTAATAACTCCATCAGTGGTGAAATTCCTTCCAATTTATCAGCTTGTTCTAAGCTTACACAGGTTGGAATGAGTGGCAACCAGCTAACAGGAGAAATACCTGCTTCACTTGGTCTCTTGTCAAACCTGAAATTCTTTGGAGTTTACAACAACAGTTTGAGAGGGAGTATACCATCTTCATTAGGGAACTTGTCGGAATTATACCTGAAATTCTTTGAACAATTCAATTCTTAAATGTTTTATTTTAAATCAAAATAGCACATCTATAAATAAAAAATATTAAAAAAATTAATAATAAATAATTTAAAATAACTTGACATGATTATAAGTTAACAGAAAAAAAATATTTTATATTTTATATAGTTTTATAAATTTATTTTTAATTGATATAATATTTTTTTAAATCAATTTATTTGTTGTTATGATTATGGTAAGTCAGTGGGGATTATCATATAAGTTTATTATATCATTTTAAGTTATTTATTTTAAAAAAATAAATTAAAATCATTATTTTATCAAACATTTAAGATATTTTTAAATTTATATATTTTCTATAATTTAACGTGATCGGATCGAATCGGATCAAACGACGAAGAGTCTTAATCAAGCACGATAGGATAAGGGTGCAGGATAGATTATCATACACTTCAGCTCTTGTTATCAATTTCCCTTTAAACAACAGAGTAGCTGTATCCGATGTGGCAGATAAGCCAACAACATATAAATGATTAAATGGACATTTTATCTGTATTCGCGGTAGTTATAAGGTACTACGCGGAGAGTAATAAAATATTACACCAACCAATTAGAGTCTGAAACGTTAGACGCTTAGAAAAATTGTCAGTGGTTGTTCAATTTTTTTATTTATATCATAAATACCTAAAGATTACTAATTTTATTATTTAGATGATTAAAATATTTTTTAAAATAAATATTTAAAATATTTTATCAAAATAAGAATCTAAGCATTTTTCGATCAAGGACACGTGTTGATTTTAGGAGCATAAATTAAAAAATATATTTTATATACTTCAAAAATATATATTAAATATTTATTTAAATAAAATAATATTTTAAATGTTTAAATAAAAAATTAATATATTTAGATATTTATTTATAATATAAACCTTTTATTTTCTATAAACACTTTTTTATTTAGAGTTGGTTTTATAACTATCATTAAATAAAAATATATATCAATTAGATATCAATGTTTTATTTGATTTTATCAATTAAATTCTAACTTTAATTATAAATAATTTAATAAATATAAAAGATTAAGGGACAAAAATTATATTTAGGTTAAATATAACTAATTATTTATAATTAAAGTTAGAATTATAAGACAAATTATATTCAAATTAAACTGACTTTGGTAAGAAATTTTTATATTTTTAAACTAAATTTGATAAAAAAACTTATTTATATTTTTTTAATCACCAAATTATATTTTTAAATAATTATATATAAATAGATGGATTCAAACTTTTAAAATAATAATTTCATGTGTAATTAAAATTCTTTGACGACGAAAATTAAATTTTTTTCAAACATTTTAATTTTACAATGAGACTCAGTTTAAAGTTTAAAGTGTATAGATTTATAATTTCAGAATTATGTTTAGAATTTAAGAGTCTTAAAATATTTTATCAAAAGATAATAACTTTTACAAAAACATATTTTTTTATTTAATTTTTCAATAGAAATAAAATTAATTCTTTAAAAAATTATTATTTTATATTACTTTATATATATTTTTAAAAATTACATAAAAATAATAAAAGAAAGTATGAGACGAAAGAAATAATATATAAGTATTGTATAATAACAAGTGATATTATTTTATTACGATGCGCCTAACCGCATCAAACAAGAACCTCCCAACCCACCGGGACACGACAGCAGTAAAAAACATTACACGTGTCATTCCATAATTGGAAAGCCAACTATAGTTCTAAAATCACTTCCAAACTTGATCTTCAAAACTCTCATATCCACGTCATCACCAGCGTGACTTCCCAGACTTCTTCTCTCTTCACCAATCTGATGAAAACACAGTATAAAAGCTAGTCATACAATTCTTCAGCAGTCTAGTTTTCTTCCAAAACCCTTAAATTTTTCAGCAAAATAAGCAAAACCCAGATTTTATTTCCTCTTTGTTTCCTCTAAGGTATGATCTTTTTTATAAAAAAAATGTGGTATTTTTAGGGGTTTTGGTACAGATTCAGATCTGGAATGGGGTAAAAGAGTTGTTGATGTGAAGCTATTGATTGTTTTTTAAGTTTCTCTCTCTGGTTGGTAGATAATAGTTTGGTCATTGGATTTTATTTATTTGTTTATTTTTTTAATTTTTTAAGGTAATTAAATAATTGTTTTTAGATCATATTTTTGCATATATTAGGACACATTCTCTTTGTTTCATAGGCATTGATAGAAAAAATTGGAAAATTTTGAGTGTTTGGGATTGTTTGATTTTCCGTAGGATTCCCAGAAAGATGTCTGCAAATGGAACTGACAACTCAGCTGCTAAGAAGCCTCCTCCAAGTCCTTCTCCTTTGAGATTTTCAAAGTTTTTCCAGGTAAGATTGATTTGGTTTCAAGATTTCGTGTTAATGTATACGAAAAAAATCGAATGAAACCGAACATATCGATGTCGGATATATACTTGTGTTCATGTGTAAGTGACATGGTGTGATCTGGTTTATTTGCAGTCCAACATGAGGATTTTGGTTACTGGAGGAGCTGGATTCATTGGCTCCCACCTAGTGGACAAGTTGATGGAGAACGAGAAGAATGAGGTTATTGTCGCCGATAACTACTTTACCGGCACCAAAGATAACCTCAAGAAATGGATCGGACATCCGAGATTCGAGCTTATCCGTCATGGTATGGTTGTTTACTTTGATATGGTTCTGTAAGACATAGGCTGAGAGTGTTGGAATATGTATGTTCATGTTCTAAGTAGTAATGGTTTTTGATCAGATGTGACCGAGACGTTGCTCGTTGAGGTAGATCGGATCTACCATCTTGCTTGCCCGGCTTCGCCGATCTTCTACAAATACAATCCTGTTAAGGTATGTTTCCTTGGTGGCATAAGGCTATATCCTAGATGAGACATCAGTTGTGTAAAACGACTCAATGTCTGAATGCTGTATTTTTATGACATTGAACAGACGATAAAGACGAATGTAATCGGTACATTGAACATGTTGGGGCTTGCAAAGCGTGTCGGGGCAAGGTTCGGGATTGTTACTTATCTCTATCGTGTAGTTTTTGCTATAAGCATGTTCCTGGATTCTCATGGCATGATTGTCTGAAAACAGGATTTTGCTTACCTCAACTTCAGAGGTTTATGGAGATCCGTTGGAGCATCCCCAGACTGAGAGCTATTGGGGAAATGTTAACCCTATTGGTTTGTTCTCCATTCTACTTCGATATCGAGAATTTGTTTTCGTTTTTTCTGGATACCTAGCAGCCTGATAGTCGACTATTCTAACGAAATCCATTTGATCTGTTTGTTTATCATGCTGCAGGTGTTCGGAGCTGCTACGATGAGGGAAAACGAGTGGCGGAAACTCTGATGTTCGATTACCATAGGCAGCATGGCATTGGTAAACAATGCACAACATTTTCTTGTTGCATCTTGTTTCCTCGGCTTTCCCTCGTGTGAAGATTCTTAGTCTTTTTTCTTTATGATAACAGAGATTCGAATTGCTCGTATCTTCAACACTTATGGACCACGCATGAACATCGACGATGGTCGTGTTGTCAGCAATTTCATAGCTCAAGCAATCCGGTATGTAATAAGATGTTACCGATATGCCTAAGACGGATCCATTGTTTTCACTGTTTTCTTTGTTCTTTAACTGTTAACTTCTGCAGCAATGAGCCTTTGACTGTCCAATTACCTGGAACACAGACAAGGAGTTTCTGTTATGTCTCCGACATGGTATGCCGTCGAACCCTTGTTAAAAATCGAACTACCTTATGTATTAATGTCGCTTCTCATATCTTCCCTTTGAATCAATCAAGGTTGATGGCCTAATCCGACTTATGGAAGGAGAGAACACTGGACCAATCAATATCGGAAATCCTGGTGAATTCACCATGCTTGAACTCGCAGAAGCTGTGAAGGAGGTCAGTTTTCCATACATCCTTCTAAGAACAAGTGGATATTGTCCGAGAAAAACAGTTAATGAAGTTGTTGTTATTGTTGTTTTGCAGCTTATCAACCCGGACGTGAAGATATCGATGGTGGAAAACACTCCCGATGATCCCCGACAAAGGAAACCAGACATAACCAAGGCAAAGGAGCTGCTCGGATGGGAACCGAAGGTGAAGCTGCGTGACGGACTTCCACTTATGGAGGAGGATTTCCGGCAGAGGCTCGGCGTCCCAAGCAAGAACTGATTGGAAGTTAGTTTTACATATATACAATTTCCGGGCAGACATGTTATATGATCAAGTTACAGTAGAAGCTACATATATGAACTGTTATTATTATCTCTTTCCTTTACGGACAGTTCTGATATGTTTTGTCATGATACACAATAATGGTACTGGTTTTATCCAGAGTTCATGAATGATAAATATATGTACCAACTTTGAGAATGGTTTCAATCTGTGAAATCCGAGTTTTTCCCTTCGACCGATCCAATACAAGTATCGATACTCGAGGAGAATATGGTGGCGTGACGATGGCAATGAGTCCATCGACATCACCATGTAGACCCTGGATATCACTTAGGTACTCGAGGATTGGTCATGTATAGCAGTGAAACGTTCCTTCATACGGAGCCGGAGGTTGTGGCAGTTTCAGGTTTGGTGATCGGCGAGGAAGTATATCGTTGTTGACGAGCAAGAAGGCTCGTCCACAACGGAAACAAAGAAAGGCTTAGAGAAGACGTATATTCATGTCAAATACAGCACTCTATATACATAGATATGACAGTATGATCCTCGAAAGAAAGAAACGGAACATATTCGTGTCGGACACATACCTATATCTAACACGGACCGGAGACCAAATCTAGAGGCAAAGAATTCTTTGAACTTGCCCCCCCTAGGCTTCTATCACCCCTTGAACTTGTTTCCTTTTCACATCCTTTTTATGTGCTTCATCCCCATTTTCATCCTCCATTTGTTCAATTCTTGCAAAGACTGGCTGAGGTTGAGCCATCACCTCACCACCCTCGTTGTTTAGACTTCGAATGAGTAGATTGGGTTGATTTTTATTTAGATTTGTTAGTAGTCGAGTTCGGTCGAGTGTCGATTGGGTCGATTTTTATTTAGATTTGTAAGTAGTCGAGTTCGGTCGGATCAAGTTTCTTAAACAAAATAAGGTAAACTAAAAGTTGACACTCCTATACTAAGCAAATAACAAGCTTCCCTACATGCTAGTAGAACTTGGGGTGAATACGGATATTTGATTTTTTTTTAATTTTTTATATTAGTTAATTGAAAAAAATGTGAATGAAATAATATATATTAATGGTAATCCTAAACATTAGGATTTTTCTTTAAAATCGGAGAAAAAAATTAGGAGTGCACATTCTGTTAATTTGTGTCGGTGATCAAACCGAATTAATCAAAATCGAATTAACCAAAATCTTTAAAATTTTAATCATTAACCAAACTGAATTATCTTTAATCGAATTAATCGAACCGAAATTATTTGGTTAATTAACCGAATTAATCAAAATTTATTTATAATTTTTAGTTAAATTACATAATAGGTCACCAAATTATGCTAAAATAATTTTTTAATCACTAAACTTTCTCTTTATGTTAATTTAATAAAAAAACTAATGATCATTTTATACTATAAAAAATCAATGAATATTTTATAATTTTTAAAAGTTAAATGACAAAATAAATATAATATATAAATATAATGTTTAATATATAATAATTTCGCTTAATTTGGTTATTTAACTGATTTCAAATTAAATTAACTGATAATCGAATTTGCAAAAAAATTAACCGTTAATCGAACTTACCTAAAATTAACTGATCGAATTAATCGAAATAATTTCGATTCTATCAATTAATTCAATTAAAACCTAATAATACACGCCCTTAAAAAATTAGATATATTAATCCTTAGTTACTCTAACTATTTTGTTTTAAATATTGTTTTTAGTCGTTTAAAATGTAGTAAAATCTTGTCATTTTAATTTTATTTAAATACATCTTGAATCCTTGTCAATATTAAAATTAAACAAATTAAATCCTAATATTTTTATTTAAATACATCATAAGCATTTTAAAATTAGACAAATTAAAATATGACTATCCAATTTTTAAATTAACCACTTAACAATTATACTCCAACCTTTTACTTTGTCATTGTAACTAAAGTTTTCTAGTGATCTACAATACAAGAAATAGGAAATAAATTAAACCTTTTTATTTAATTATTATTATCTAATTAATTAATTAATTCAGATTGATTTAAAAAAAATTAAAAAAACAATAGATTGACAAATATAAAAAAGTTGCTGATACATGAAGAAGTCATCCAAGGAATATAGTTCAAGAATGCAGAATTTCAAACCGAGGGTCATTGGGAACCTGTCAAGGAGAAAGGAATACTCGACAGCGCCATGAAAAAGCATCTGAAGCCTGCGGTTCAGTTCTCACTTTCTGTAGGTATCGCTCCAAAGTATGTGCCTGCTCATTGATGGCATCATCGGAGAATGTATCTTCAGCTAGTCTGACTGCAGCCATGTGCGAAAGTTGAAAGTTCCCTCCCACATGTTGCACCTTTCGAGCAGTTTCTTCCTCGCCAAGCATTACAAGTGTAACCAACAATGACTTTAGTTCCTTCTTTGCTCCAGATGTTAGGGACATGGCTTTCAGGTGTTCTACAAGAGCCATCTCCTCGCCCGGGCTATAATGTAAAGAAATGGTCTCAGCAAAATGTAGATATAAGCAAGGACCAATATTTGAATTATCACAAACCTGCCCGGACGAATTTTTCCTCTACTTCGCTGACGCCTTGTATCTCTAGCCCTGCTAGTTGCAGTTGAGGCAGTTGAAGCAGCAGAGCTTTTTCTTGTCCTGTTAATGCAGGAAGGAAACAGCGAATTCAGAAATGAACGGAACTAGAAACAGCAAAACAGCACATTTTCTGCAATAAGCTATAAAGTTACATGTAAAACACAGAATATGCAGAACACGTACCCTCTGGTGTAGACACTCATTCCACTGAATGTGCTACTAGCTTCTGAAGCGGTATCATCATCAAGGTCATTTACCGACCTTTCCTCTGACTGCAGCTTAGCTGCAAGAAGCAAACCTTCTTTGCCGAACAGCTAAATAGCGAGTCAAATATTTCCCCACTTTCTCCAGCCCTTCCTTGTATTCATCTGTTAGGCTGCTTGCACATTCCAGTGCTGCATTTTTCACCAATGAGACTAAATCCTCTCTGCTATGCAAAAAGGCAACCCTCAAAGCCTCCTCCCAGTCCCTTGCACTGATTAGCAAATTAATCCCGGCATTGACATCTCCACAATATTCCAAAGCAATCTTGGCAGCTTCTCCAGGTTTTCCAAGAGCTTGGAGTTCTTCATAAAATTCATGAGCCAGTTGCATTACTTCACTCTTTTCCAGCTTTAACAGCCCTGAAACTGTCAGCATGCCACTCCAGTTACCGCATTCACGATAAGCCTTCAAAGCCTTTTGTAAATTGGTGCAACACAAGTAAGTTGCAGCAGCATCTTCAAAGCATTTTTCCTCACTAAGATGATCTCCCCAAGCATCAAGGACCTGCCCTCTTTGGGTAGGATCAGTTATCAGCAGAAGTCCTAGAGGAAAAAGTTGGGGATTCTTCTTCATAAGGTTCATGCAATCAGAGAAATGGGCATCACCTGCAGATACAATATGTTTGAGAGCTTTCTCAAACCTGTGCAGCCTAAGGTCAATGTTATAGCGCATCAAGAGAACAGGCATATGTTCCAATTCCTGGAGAAAGGGAAGAAATTCCTTAGGGTCTCGCTGTGAATTCAGTGCAACAATAGCTGCAAGGTTCAAATCATAAAGACCCAAAGCAGCTTCAAAAACGGCCTCTGAATCTGATAACCACAGAAGATGTTTCAGAGCTTCTTCAGCAGAAGGACAATTTACTTGTCTTGGGTCACCAGAACTTGTTAACTCCATCTCCCGGATGATCTTTACCCTCTCCAAAGCCTCTTCAAGAGCAGGAGGGTCACTACGTGCTAGAGTGGTCAAAATACAGAGCTCCCTTGCAGGACTTTCGGATACTTGTTCCTCAAGAGCACTCCTTATGGCCAGAAGCACTGATGACACCTTGTTATTCGCATCTAAACTAGCATCAGAACCCTTGAACTCAATGGTTAATATATCCTTTTGCTCCTTGCAGCATGGTGCAGAGAGAAACTTCTTGTAAAGTTTCTCTGCCACATTTTCATTTTTGATGGCACAAACAAAGTCAGTAATGTAACTCAAATTTTTACTTGCCTGACAAACTCTGAAGCTAATTGATTGAACACTTGCAATCCACAATAATCAACAATCACATTGAAATCGATCCTGTGTCGCCTCACCATAAGAAGTGCATCCCTAAAGCGTCTTTGGTTCAAAGCATTGACAATTGAGGCTAGCACCAGTTTTCTTGGACAGATGCATTCCAGTTTTCCACGATTTGTTTGCAATATGACAGCAGCTTCATCTCCATGTAAAACACCAACAATTTTGGCACCTCTTTCCCAGATATTTATGAAGTTAATATTCCCCTCTTCCTTTCGTTTGCTACTAACATGGATAAAGTTTTCATACGTTAATTCTAATTCTCCATGCAATATATCACCGATGTCCACGATAAAGAGATCTTGTTTTGTTGCAAGAATCAAATGTGTGATTACATTGTCAGCTAAATTAGAGTAAAATGAGAAACTGCTGCAGTTGCTGCAGAGTATTTTCCTACCGACATGCAGCCTCCCCATATCAAGACCAAAAAGCAAAAGCTTCAATGGTTCAGTTGCACCAACCAGAACCACATTCATCCAGGGGCAAGATGAAGAAAACCTTAACTCATCATGTTTAAAATCTCGTTTGTTAATTCCCAACTTAGATGTATATTCAAAAACTTCTCCACCATCAAACTGGACAAAAGCTGAACATCTTTTAGAAGGATTGGGAGTAATACCCATTACAAGTCCTTCCAACAAGCTCCGATATGAAACTTCTGCATGCCAGCCAGAGCACGTTGGTAGACCTGGGATGTTATCCTCAGAACAAGTGAGCTCAATCTCCTGCAAATAGAAACCAAGAAGCCTATCCTCATTTGAAGAGGTTTGGGAATAGCAATTGCTATGATTGAATCCATGATGAGATACAGCAAGAAGCATGTGTGAGTCCAGCCATATAAGATGTACAAAGGACCCCACTGGTGTGTCAGATGAACACGGTTCCACACTAAATTCTTTTCCCTCTAGAGATTCCCAAGTATCCGGCATAGGAAGCTCTGCAACACAGAGACAGCCATTTGATAAAAACACAGCCAAGCAGTTCTTACCAGTCGTTGAATAAAAAGACATTTCTCGAACAGCGCATGGGAAATTAAGGCTGAATAAATGCATAGGAGGCGGCATTAAGAACAAAGAGAGTGGGGTCACAAGTATCTTAGAACCATCAATAACTAAAGCCGTTGACTCATCCATGACAGCTGTTACCCAGATGAATTTGTAAACTGTGACCTGCCCATCGAGAGACCAGCAAATTAATTGCTGTGACTTCGTTGGATCCCACATGAATCAAACTCCATCTTTCCTTGGGTATCTGATTTCATGCTTTAGATACCAATGATTGTTGCTGAAAAAACAGATTTTAACAGAATCATAATTTCCAGATCTGACAACAACCGCAAGAAGATCAGAACTGCAATTCCACTTCAGAAGTTCTACACTTGCATCAACTGATTCGTCAATGTTAAATGAGCTTCTCTCTAACCCGTTTCTTTCATAGAAAACAATTGATGGACCCTCATTTTGTGCCTTCCTATCACAAACAGTAGCAATTTTTGCTCCACTTGGCATCCATTCCAGAATCGACCCAATTAATTCCTTTGGCTCCGAGGAAGCATGAACTGTTCCAGCATCCCGCTCCCAGACCTTAAGCCTGTTATTCGGAGAAGATGAATTCAACACCTTGCTTAGAGTGGCAAAGTACTTTCCATCACCTCTCCAAGTGATGGGACTTCCAAACATTTCTCTGGATGAAAATCCGGGTTCACCTGAAGCCAGGTTCCAGTCAATAAAAAGTACAATATAATAGACAACAAAAGCAACATATATGATTGAAGGGCACAATACATAGAAATTGTTTAGAGATATAAGCTAAAAAGAAATCAGAGAAGAATGGAGGAAAGTCCTTACTTACAGTCAACTGGGTCAGGGTGGTCCTCCAATGCAGTCTCATACAACAAATCCCAATCATGAGTCATAACCAGTAATTGTCCGAAACCAGTGGTTACCCCAAGCAAGTCTCCATCTGGACTAGGTGAAATGCACTTGACTCCACCCTCAACCCGACCAACAACTTCAGTTTCCCTTCCGTCCACAGAATGCAATAGTAAAAGCCCACTAGAAGTACCCACTATCAGTGCTTCTTTCTCCATAAGGTAATCAAAGGAAGTAATGACATCCTCAGGCTCCAAATCCAATGGATCCATTTCAGCTTGCAACGGAGCTTTTGTCCACGCCCGTTCATTCTGAAAGATTCATCAACTCATGTCAACAAGTATACATGGTACAACAACAACAAAAACTCAATCAAAAAACCCAAATTTCAAAGAAAAAAAGTATAAAGCCTACACAACTAAGTGATTTTTTCTCCTAAACAATTCAGCAGAGTTCCCTCGGCTTAAAAAATTCAAATTAAGACACCATTTCTCGCTTAGAATTATAACAAATTCTCCATTTCGCATTACAAAAAAAGGGCTACTTCCTTCCCTAAAAATCGAACCATAACCTTTCGAGATAAAAGTGAAGTCATAAAGTTCGATTCAGCTAACCATAAACCATTTCTCGATTTAAAAAAAAAACATGATTTAAAGGTACAATATCAATTAATTAAAGGAAAAGAGAGAAAAAGGGAGCAGACCTGGAGAGAAGACAGATGGAGTGTGTAAATAAGATTGTACGAAGAAGCAAAGAAGAAGCGATTTCTCTCAATATCATATGCTGAAAACAGTAACACTTCGCCTTCTGATTGTAACTGAAGATTCGATGTAATCTCCGAATAAAGCTTCAAGTTTTTCATCTTCTTTTGCTTATTCGATTATGTGGAATTTAGGGGGGTTGAGGGTTTTGGTTTTGCGGTGACGAAGAGGGAGGGAACTCTTTTACGAATTACGTTAGGCCCATGTAGAGAAACCTAGTTACGAAAAGGTATAATTCTTATTTTAGTCCTTTTACCATGTTAAAATTTTAAAATGAATCTTATACTTTAGTTTGACAATTTAATCCTTTTATTTAATAATATTACCAATAACTTATATTAATAGGGGTGCATTCGGTTCAGTTTCGGTTTAATTCGGTAAGTTATTTTAATAATCATCGGTTTTCGATTTTTTTATATTAACGTTAATTTATATAAAAAATATATTTTATCTTGACAAAATAGCTTTATTTTATGACTTTTAAACATTAAAAGATAAATATTTTAAGATATTTTTCATAAATATTTATTTAAATTTATTTTTAAGTAAAAATAAAAATATATTTATAGTATTTTAAGTATAAAATATATTTTTATCTTATAAAAATAATTAAAAATTAATAAAAATTAAATTTGGTTTAAACCATAATATCTCTGATTCATTTTTAGTTTTGCGGTTAACCGTGTCCAACCCTAAATAAGACGGTTATTTTCTGCTATTTAAATTTAGGGACGATAGTTTCCCCAACCCACCGAATTTTGACACAATCCAATTTGATTGGGGTTTTGTCCTTTATAATTAGGGATTGAACTAGGTTTTTATTATATTTTTTTTAATTTAAACTTAAATATAATGTCCTAAATCATATAAATATTACATTCATAAGATAAATGTTAAAATTAAAATTAATATGAGATAATTAATAGAATAGAAATGAACATCCGAGAAGTGTAAATGAACACGTGTAATTAACCGTTCGCTTATTAAGTTAAATAAGGATAAAAATATTTATGTTTTATTTAATAAATAAATGAATACAAGCATAAGTGATTCAATTTAATTATGTTCATAAATACACTCATTTTTAGAGTTATTTTTCAAAAAACTTTAAATACTTAGAAACTAAATTAAACATGAACTTTCGAGTTCAAATTAGAAAACCTAGAAAGCTTAAGGAATAATAGATTAATTTCACAACCATGGAGTTAGTTCTAATTTTTGTTTGTTTAGTATATAACAAGTATATTCGTGAACACGTTCATAAACACTAAACAAACAAACACGGATATATTCGAAAATAAATACGCGAACACAAACATTATTAAAAACCTAAACAAACACAAACTGAACACAGTCACCTTTAAAACTTAACCAAGTTAATTTAATTAAACACTCTATTTTGTTTTCCTTTATCAATGAACCCTTTTTAAAAAAATATGTAAATATTAAATAAATTAAATTTACATGCAACTACTTTAAAAATATTTCACAATAATTCCCATAAATCAAACAAGTGCTTTTCTTTATTGCACCAAGAAGGAAAAGAAAAACAAATTCACATATTTACAATAGCATGCACACTTTGGATATGTCCCTTAAAAACAGACATTCCAAGCTGATACACTCCCTAGTAATGGAATCCAATACCCTTGAAAGGTCCTATTTTGTAGAAGAAAAAAATTAATGATCCTATGTTCGAATTGCCATCGTGGCGACGAACATCTATCGCTTAAACATCGGAGGGTCGTTTTATATTATTATTACTTAGGATGGCCTTTAAAAAGTAGACGATAATAACCCGCACTCACGACACTATATGTCATCGGAAAATCTAACTTTGTACAAAGAAAGAGTCTTACTTTAGGCAGCCAGAAAACTCTTCTGTGTTGTGTAAAGCGCAAGGATAACTGTTACGTAATTGAAGAAATATTAGTGCAAGTAACGATTCGAGTAATGATGATAGAATGTTCTCGGATGAATAACTTTGTTCGGATGTTCAGCATGTTTAAAACGGATGTTCCGGTATGTGTTGTATACGGATGTCTAACAACGGATTAAATGTATGAATACGTGTGAACCGATGACTTAATACGATTAAAGTTAAGATGGGGAATACCTGAAAGTACATCGATCCAATCCCTTGAGAAACACTATCCAGAATTAGAATCAGAAGGCATATGAATCGACAGCTCCAATCACTCCATTTTTACGTTTTCTCCTGGCATTCCTGAAATTTAAGGTCTCGAGAAATGATCATATATTTCCATGAAGTCGCACAGCTCTATTTCATTAATGTCTAGACAAGTGGATAGAAATAAAAAGTCTCACCTTCGTCTATATTTTTCAGCAGATCTGAGAGCAGATATAGTAGCATGCAAAGAATTTACACCGTTAATCAGTCTCAACGCTCACAATTTCTATTTTTCTTCCTTCTATAAAGTAAGGGAGTCAGGTTTGGAATCTCGCACTCTTCGCCGAAATTCGATGACTTTGAAACTTAGAACTACTTTAGGATTCCAAACTATCTTGTGCAGGCTCACTAAATCAAAGCATACATCAAGAACGACTCAGAGAGTCGGGCCACGGGTTGCTACGGTTAAAATTTCATTAAGGAAAGTCATGTTAATGAACACTGCAGTGCCTCCAGCCAGATGTATATTTAAACTCCGGAGAAGAATCATGCAACCAACAAAGTTCAAAGCTCATTTGATAGCTGGAATATCCCACGCATCTGAAGGTATGGATTCTCAAGCAGTTTTTCATTGTTACTCTGCAGATTTGAAGCAAGAAAACAAATACTTCAGCAACCAATAACTTAAAAGCAGTACTATATTAGAACAGCATAATAATTTGCTGACAGGGAAATAATCTACGCATGACAAGGACATTAATTCGAGTACGAGAGAATTAGGCAAAAAACATTGTTCTTAATTAGTTTTTATCTGTTTTTTAAACTTTGAGATGCGTAGTCAACCAGATAAGGAAAATGGAAGTTTTTTTTTTTTTATGGAAATGCCACTGTCTGGAGTTTCAAACTAAAAATGCCTGTCCATATTCCAATATTTTCATCAGTTGTTCTTGTGTCAGTGCTTCGTAGTTGCAATTAAGTGCGCTCATACTGAATTTCGATGAATTACTTACCTGCTGAGCTTTATAAACAAGCTTTTGTAGCATGTGTTGGTACTTTTCTGGTTTCTCGGTCATCATTCTCTGCAAAGTTCCCACGCTTGAATGGCTTAGCGGAAAGGCATAACCACGAAATGAAGGACTTAGGAGGGAAACAAATGGGGAATAGATAGATTTTTCTTACCTTCAATAGAAAAGCCGAAGAGTAATATGCCACCCTAGAATCAGTATCATCCAAAAGTTCCCTAAAAGGAAGGGTTAAAAGGAAAGTTAATATTTTGACAAGTCTGCAGGTAAGCTTCTGTCGAATTCATTCCTCACAAGCAAAGAAGTTGAGATCACCTGAAAAATTCTTCTCCACCAACTTCCTGAAAAGCTGTAGGATCGGCAGTACATTTACCAAATAGAAGCAAAAGAAGGGTAGCCCGAATGTCAGAGGTGGCACCAGGAAGGTTCCCTCTTCCTTTGCTTCCTACGGCAACACCTAGAGCGATGTTATCAGTTGCTGCACCTGCAAGTTGAATCAAAGGCCAATAAAACAAAGCAGCTGGAACACGTGCAACTAATTGCATTGGTGCAATGGCTTGTCCTCGGAGTAGCAGTGCAGCCATAGAAGCTGTCTCACAAATAGGACCACTAACACCATAGCCTGATTTGGTATCAGTTTCCTCCATTAATTCATCCAAGCAACCACTTGCTTGAGTTACAAACTCAGCATTACTAGTTTTTTTTATTCCTTCTGTGCGAGTGAAAACTTTAGTCCGCTGTATTCCTTCACCAAATTGCATTGCATTTGAATGGGGAACTTTCAAGCACAATTGAGAGAATAAAATATCACACATCTGTTCAACAAAGAGAAAGAAATCATAAATCTTAGAGTTCCAAAGTGCAAATTAAGAAATGGGGCACAAAAATTTTAAGTGAAAAAGTTACCGATAAAATCCTCAAATGCAAAAGTTAAGAGGGGCATTTAATTTGAGAAATACCAACATGGATCACACATCATCTTCACTTTCATCAAATCAAATTTGATGATCTCATATATCACTGACATTTTAAAGATTTTTTGAAAGCTTTCCAAGAAAATTACCTTTAAAATATTTATGCGGTCTGTTTCGTTTATTTGAGCTACCAAGGACAAAGCACTGCTCATGATGTCTATCACTGTATTTGCGTTCTCAAGTCGGGCATCTCTATTATCATTGCTAACATCACTGTTGCTTGGATGTTGCACTTCACTCTCATCTAACAAAAACTTGCACCGCATGAGAAGCCTCTCTAGAACAACTAAGAAACCCCACCTAATGGAACTGTTCTTTGACTTTAGAAGACCACACATCAACCAGATAGACAAAGGTATATCAGAAGGACAAGAGAAATCATGAACACCAGCGTAAGCAATTTTATTCTGCAAGCTCCTGACATTGGACCATATACTCCCATTCCTTGTCTCACTTATTTCAGCAATCAGCAGATCTCCTAACCAGATAAATCCATTTTGGCAGCAAATGATTCTATCTGAATGAAGAAGAGAATGCAAAATGGACCAGGCAAGCTTTGCTTTCATTGCAACACCATTTCGCAAGGATGAACTCTCAATATTGTCCTTGAACCTGTTGGATTTTGTTATCTGTTTCAGATGCAAGAACTCTGTGTCCAAATGAGTAAATGAACGTATTATTTTATCTAATTTCTCTGTAATATTTTCCAAAAGCTGCAAAGGAAAACAAATAATAATCAGAAAAAAGATATATAGTTGCAATTCACACGGTTGGTTATCACTTCAGCAAACTCAAGTGAAATATTAGTAGAGATGAGGTTAGCAATATGAACAATTTAACATGATAACACTAAACCCTCCACTGATTCATTTTTATTTCCATGGAAAAGCTATACTTGAAGATATGAAATGAATCAAATAATGGAACCATACAAGTGATCACACACCACAGACCAAATCAACATCCTGCTTCATCACTACCCGCACACGCTGAACATTAAAAACAAACTGGTTTTCACAACACAAGCAGAACTGCACAAACATTTACAAGAAATTACCGATTGTAATCGCTCGTTGTTAGGGTATCTAGACAGTGTAGCAGAAATTGATATTCTCAGAAGCTCCCCAATTCCTTCCACCCCCAGCTTAACAGAAATATAAAAGGCTTCTGGTGCATCGGCCAAAGAGAGCAGTGCAGCAATTGGTTGAATCTCATCAACACTATATTCAGAAACTCCAGTTGATATGCATGTTTCATTTATTTGATGCAAAACATAGTCGAAAAGCACCAAATAAAGATGTTTTCTTTCTTCCCTTGAGGTTGACAACGAATACTGCACTTGATAATTGAAAGAAGAAAACATACATGTTAAAATATTTCTCTACATTTAAGAACTTTTGCATATATTTCAATTAACATACTATTTAATATTGTGTAGGCCGCAGGGTAAAAAAAATTCATTCAGGAATCGTTTGGGAAAAATAATTTAATTATAGCCGAAAATTGTTACACGAAGACCAGAGGAGATAAGTCTTATTTCTGTGTGCACATATCAAACTAATCAGCATACCTCAAAGAAGATAAAATCAATTCCACCAATCAGGTCAAGCTGGTCAACAAGAAAGCTTGCCTCACTCATGATGGCTGTAGTAGAATCCTCAGGTACTTGATATAACATGTTTGTTAGGATACTAACAAGTTTGCAGTGAACAAGTTCAGCCCAGGAATTTATCCGGCTAATCTCAATAAGTGCCTTGACAACCTGAAGGCAAGTGAAGAGACCATAAAAGAGACTCAGATTTATTGCCATAATAGATTAAAATAAAACTGTAAAAAAAACAAGTCATATATTTACTGGAATCCAACAAAATTTTAGGTCAGATTTGATCGACAAGACTGCATGAGCATAGTTTTCATAAAGAAAATCGTGGATTATGCATAACACAAGACATGCGAAAACTAGAGTGATGGGAAGTCAAGGTAAGAAAACAATATGTGCTAAATTTGGGAAAGCTCCAGGAAGGGGGAGTTAGGCAAGCAAAACTGACTCACCCTGATGTCAAGCCCTTTTAATCGATTTCTCCAAATGTTGCCTCTATCACAAACAAAATATAGTAAGCAGCTTAGAGCAGAAGCCCAGACAGATTCTTCCATCTCATCAGTCTGTAACAAGTATTAAAGGCATGAGAGATCATAAAAACTACTGGGGAAAATGCAATAGCATGAGAAAAATAAAATGGAAGTAAAGAAAAACAGGGATTGAACATCCTAAAATAAAAGCAACCAAAGTGCACAAGCTTCATTTAAAAGACTGTCTGTACCTGAACAAGAAGGAGAAGTATCTCATATAAAATGTTTAAAATCCAAGACTCAAATTTATCAATAGCTGAGGGCATTCCCAACGTCTTGGCAGAATCTATTTTCCTTATCCGTTGTGTAGAAGGCTGTTCTTCACTATTTAAAAGTAATTCTTGAGAATACTCTTCCTCAATTGGAGTGTTATCATCAATTATCATTGGCTCTAATAAGTGAGCATGGACTGCAAGGTTTAGAATTAAATCAAAAGCACGCACCCTACACGATGTCCTTGGAGAACTAAGCATCTCCTGTAAGAAAATTAACAAAATAAAGGTAAGAGTTAAAATATGCTTTCACAATACTTCTGAATAAGAAACTAAAAATGTAATAAACAAAAACCTGAAGCATAGAGAGAGTGAGAGGAGCAGCAGTTCCAGAATCCAAAACATACCTACAAAACAAAAAGTTCAGCAACTCCATACCAAAAAACATCTTTAGATGTAAAATTTAGAAGAAACAAGCCAAGAAAAATGAAATAAAATCAATCACATGATTCTCTGCAAAACAAGTTATATTGGCAATTCAGGATCAAACACCTGGTAACATTACGAATAACTGACCCTTGTAATTGGTCAGATCTCCACCTAAGGAAGCAACAATTTGAAGTGCACCCACAACATGATCAAGGGGAGGTCAACTTCAGATTCTTAAAATGGATTTATTTATTGTTTTCTTGGGAAAAAAATGCTGTTAAATAGCAATTTATTAGTGAACTATTCCGGGTGCATTATAATACCATGTCCTTAGGATTCCAGGATAAAAAACGAGGAAAGTTTTTCACCCTTAACATAAGAATGACGCCAAAATAACTAATGCACCTTAGGCTAACACGCAAAATGTAACATTATTATTGTAAGGACAATAGAAGGTTGCTGGGGAGAGATGAGAGAAAGAAAGGCTGCATGTACAGCATATAATACAGGACAAAAGAGGTTCAAATAAAGAAGAAAAAGAAACATACATGTCAATAACCAGTTTAATGAGGACGCTCACAGCTACATCCATTGATGGCTTTGGTGTGTTACTACTTAATCTAGAAGACACCGTCATGGTATTAACATTTGTAAAAGATGTCTCAGAGCAGACAGCAGCAATGACCTCGCATACCTCAGCAGGGTTCAAACGCAGAGGTTGTTGTTCACTGATATACACAAAAAATGATTAGAGGATCAAATCAAAGACATAAATTCAACCACATTGAGGTCTATCAATGTTGTGCAACAAACAGCAAGATAGACTCATTCACAGATCATGATGCTATGGAACAATTATACAATTTGTAGTAAATGGATGTGAGTAAATGCTTCATGTTCAACTCAACAAAATTCTGTCAAGAAAAACTCAACAAAATTTATGTCCTCAAATTAAACATGGAGTATTTGCTAACAGGAAAAAGGGATAAACTCATTTCAATCCCAGAACATAGTAAACTAGCAACAGAGGCAAAATTCATTACCTAACAAATTACAGAAGAAGTTAATTAAAGGATGTAAAATTGCACACCTGTAATGACGATATTGGAAAAGTGGTCGGGCACGTGGGCGGAATGTGCTTGCTGGAGAATCATCCCTACACGAATCAAATGCAAGAGACCAAATTGTAACCATACAACTTCATTCAAAATAAGGTTTAAACTATGCATAGTTAATTTTATCTTAGACTCAACAGTTCCATATAACTAATTATACCTCCATTTGAAGAAGCTTCAGTTTTAGAGTATTCAGATTGTTATGCTAATTTCCTCTTAGACAGAAACACGTCTTTCTAACTTGATCAGTTAAATTTGTTTAAGTCCAACTTATGACTAAAATCAGATAGGTTGTGCATAGTATGGCACCAACAAGCCAAGACATGCAAATGAGTGTACCAATGTCGAACATTCATAACCAATGAAAGCAACAAAAAACAATAGTACGCAAAACAAAGTTATTCATGTTAATATACATCTTTCTAACAAAATTCTTTAGAATCTCGTGTATGGCTAGCATCGGATAGGACATATGTAGCATGGCACCAACAAACCAAAACATGCAGAGTTCATCCATAGTTTCAATGTCTTGGCCCTTGGGTCAGCCAACTTAACCAAACTGACAAACTCAATAAAAGCAGTCATGGTAATATAATGTACAGAGACAGGTGTATGGGGAAACAGAACCTATAGCTACAACATTCCAAACATTTAACTAAAAAAGAAGCTTGAAATCGTTGCCTTGAAAGCTATCAGTCTGACCTTTCCAACCCATCAAATAGCAAAGAAAAGTCTGACAGCACAGATATATAATTCTGACATAATAAATCCCCATTAACCATGCAAACAATATAATTTTAAGTGACATAAAGTCATCAAAGCAATAATCCAAAAGCAAGTGAAGAACATACCAAATTTCATGAGGTCCTCCTTTACCGCGTTTCAATGCAGTAATTGCTCTCAAATGGGAGTGAGCAGAAGCAGAATTGCCAATTGTTGTGACCGGTGAGGGCTGTAAGAGTTGATCAAGATAAGGCATATCAGCTGTGCCAAAATATTTCCAAGGTTGATCATTCATTTTAGCTTCCATATCTCCAACGAGTAAAGCTGCTGCTCCTACTTCTAAGAAATTATGTGTTCTCATGTCTTGCACATTTGCAGATTGATCACTGTTTTATAAAATAGAACATTTCAAATGTTAAATTGAATTAGAAGCAGAAGAACACATGGAAGAGGAGTATTAAAAGGTAAACATACCAGAGACTTAGAAGACTTATAACGGAAGAAAATAAAACCAGCATGAAACTATCAGATACTTGATCAGCATATGCAAATTACAAAACTGATTACCTTTCAGTAAACACTGGTGATTGATGATCCCTGAGCCAGCGCCACTTCAAAACATCATGCGCGATATATTCAGGATTCTCCATTCCATCAGCTTCCTCAATGTTTGACAAGTTTGAAACAGATAAAGTTGTAGCATCTTGCTTCTCTAAAGACTCTCCAACATTCACAGGGCATAACTGGGAGTTGAAAGATTTACTCAACAGAGATGTCAACGAAGGAAGTGACCTCCTAGATGCCAAGGTCGACCCAGCAAAAGCTGCTGGCTGGAACGAACGCTTTGGGATATGCTGAGCTACTAAAGATCTCACATAATTCAATGACTTTACAAGGGCTATAGAAGCAAAACTAGATACAGGCAACAAAGGAGAAGCACTTGCAGATGATGATGGTGTTGCTGAGGTGCTAGATTGTTGATTTAAAGATCGAGACCAAGGTGACAACCTTCGATTTGGACTAATGTCACATTCAGCAATTAAGTTGACACAAAAGCGATCTATTTGCAGCAAAGTTTCCTCACTGGGCTTATACCTGCACCAAATAGAACAGAAAACGAAATTACAAAACAAAACAATAATATAAAATAGACCCTATAATCTTGGAACTTATAATCTTGATAAATTTTCCAGTCAGTCCAAAACTGGATATCAACCACATTTTATGAATACATGCTAGATGTCAATCCTGGTTCATATATTGCACTCAGAAACCAACAAACATTCAAAGACGTCCCTATTCTAAATAAACTGAAAATAAGAGAAATACAAGTTCACGGCAAGAACAGCACACCTTAAGAGGTAACGCTTCAGAAGTGCCACACACCTTCCCACTACAGCTGGACTGGCATAAATTACATACACATTAGACGAAAAGAAAATTAGTTCAAGCACTGTGCTAAGCGTGATGACTAGATTAAAAAGGGGAAAAGTGTACTCTGTATGACATGCAAGTTGCAACGACGGTTGAATCAGTAATCAACTGTAAAATAATAATGCACCTGACAACAATTATATATAACAATCATGCATCACTTTTTCTTGACATGTTTTTCTTTGCAATATTATATTCCATTCAAGTGTTCAATAATTATTGAAATAAATTGTATATTCTTCTGCCGTTCTCTAAGAAATTTCCAGACCTACAAACATAACTCATGGGTGTTTCTAGAAGCACTTGCGCAAGACTTGTATACCACTGCTTAAATTTGGTGTAAACACACTCACATAAGGATGAAGCCTTCTAAGCTTTCAATACATCAACAAGTTGCTCAAACAATCTAAAACCACACCATATTTTATCAGAAATAGGCATTGCACTTAAACTCTGTATACCAATCTATTTACCACCCAAACATGTTCATAACCCCATCTCTCTCTAAAACACTTTGAGGTCAGTTATATACGTACACCATGCAAATAAATTACCTGCGTTCCCTCTCTGCAATTGTATGCTCTAAAATAACAATGTAAGACTGGTCGGTTGTTGAGGGCGCTGCCAGATAGTCCTGTAATTATTAAATATAAGTTTTGATATTACAAGGTTCACATACCAATTCAACAGGGAAAGCAAAAAGGTCTAATACTAAAATATGCATGTAACAAAAACTACAAAATAACAAAAAAAATATATATGTGAACCATAATATTACAAAATTCAAATATAAATTCCACCACATGTGAGGCAAAAGGAAAAGGCTTAGACACTTCATTATTTAAAAAAGAGAGAGAGAATGGAGAAGGCAAAATTAATAAGTAATTAACTTAAGCTGCATTCCATTGTGCTTTTACTAAATTTTTGCTTTCCTGAAGCAAATGAAAAAATGTAAAAAACTATAATTTCAAATCTAACTTTTGCAAATAACAAAATGCACCCTGAAAATTCTTTTTCACTATTAAACTTAACACTTAATTCATTCGGTCATTCACATTTATAATCAAATAGGATGTCCATTTCCATTATTTTCTTTCACCAATTTATAAACATACAGACGATACAACGATGTAGAACTACAAAGAAAATCTTATAATTTCTCGGTAATTTACATCCATTATGTTTCCAAACGCTTTGCCACCTAAACGAATTCTAAACGAAAAATATATTACGTTTTATACACAGCAGAAAACCACTCATTATATCACAAAGCATAAAAACACACAATAATAAGATCTAATACTAAAAACAATAAGAGCAATTTTAAAATCCAACAAAGAATAATTACGAACCCGAAGTGTCCTCGACGCTTCAGTCAAAATCAACGTACTCCCGTGGTGATACGAGCTAACACCACCAGCTCCCGACGCCGTCGAAGACAAAGAAGAAGAAGAAGAAGAGGAAGAAAGACAATCCGCCACCGCCCGACGCAACGGCTCGGGCGGCTTCTTAAGCGACAGAGATCTAAGCCTCGAAACTCCACTAGCTGTTCCCAACTGATGCCTCGAACTCGCAGGGCTCCGACCGGGACTGAACGTCGTTGTCATCGGATCTCCGCCTGCTCCGAATCTAAACCTACGACCGGGTCACGATTCAACGCCTCCGATTGAAAAATTAACAGAAATCAAAGTTGCTTTAGCCTTGATTATTGAGGAATTTAAGTGATTAATCGATTGGATTGGTGATTTCTGGGGTTTGAATTCCACATTTGAACGGAGGAAAAATTGAAAAGAGAAATTGTGGAAAATCTTAAAGTTCGCCGAGGGAAGTGAGTCTTAGCTGGAAGTATAAGCGTGGTTCTATGAGAGATGGTGTTATTATGAGCTGGCAACCGCTATTTTATGATTCTTTCTATTTTTTACCTTTTGTTTTCATATCTCTCTTGTTTGGTTTTATTTTTGGGAATTTTAATCATTAATTTATTTTTTAAAATACTAATTACTTATTATTTATCGCGAAATTTAGGTTAATAATGATGTTAAAAATAAAATATTAAGTTATTAGGTATGTTTAAAAAATATTTAGGAATATTTAGATTGAACCAACTCGATTTAGATACCTATTTCTCGAACAAGCTACATAGAGCTAGTTAAACCCATAAAGAATCACCTCGATAAACGATCTTAATTTTTTATCTTGTATAGATACTTTGAAGAGATTTGTGTTCTACACACCAGATAAATTTACAAATAAAATGGAATACGATTATACTCTTAGATTGAACTGAAAACGTAATGATTTTTTACTATTTTAACGGTTATCACGCACCTTGCCACCTACCTGCAGGTGATGAGGTCCAAGAAATATTCTTCTTCTTAGTTTATTCTCTCAAATATTTTCAAACACGTCTAATAACCTAGTATTTTTTTAAACATAAATTTTAACCTAAATTCTTCTTATTTATTTATTTTAAAATCGAAAAGGAAGATGACTTTCTTCCTATACATACATATAAATGACATATATCGAAATTTGATTTGAAGTTATAGTGAAGTATTGATGATATTTGAGACATTGTTGAAATATTTATATTTATGTAATAACGATTATGAACTCGAAAAATATTTTTTTAAAATATTAATGAGATTATTTTTTATTTTTTATCATTTTTTAAAAATATATTAATTTGATATGTATCTAAAATGTAAAAATTAAAATAATATTTTATTTAAAATTCATGACTTAAATTTAAAATATTATTTTACTAATATGCCATATCATTTTTACAGACGTCAACGGCTAAATGATTAAAATGTTATAAACTGATAACATAAATGACTAATACATAATATTTTCAAAATTGGAGATTAAAATAAACATCTCAATAATAAAAGGGACTAGTCATGTACTTTACCCAAACATAAAATGTTTTAAAAGATTTTTTGTTTTTTTTTTTTAAATCAATTGGGAATTAAAGTTTTTCCATTTTCTAACAAAAAACAAAACACTTGCATTAAGGCATGTCTTATTTTCAAATAATTTAATTATGACTAAATTAACTGATCTAATAATTGTAATTAATCGATTTTAATGACGAAAAATATTTTCACTAAATATGAACATTTTTTATAATTTTATTAGGCTTTGTAGAATAATTTGAAGCAACTTTATTTGTTTTTTATCTTTTGCTATGTATTGTTAGTAGCGTCGTTTTAGAGATTTTCGAGGCTTAGCAAAACTAAAATAGGTTTTTTATATAACGAAATTATATTTTATTATGAATAAAAAATTTTGCCCCTTTTTGGTGTTCTTTTATGCATCAACAATAAAAAAATTATCATATATTTTCAATGACATGACATCTAACCCATCAAATATATATATATAGAATATAATTTTATTTTAATATAAAATATAAAACAATTAAAATTAAAAATAAAATATTAAAAATTAATTAATTTTAAAATAGAAGGCTACTAAACATTTCCAACCCTAACTATGATATAATCAAAATCATATATTAAAAAGTAAATTAATTTTGATTCTATCGTAGTTAGGATTAAGAAAGTTTTAGTAGCCTTTTATTTTAAAATTAATTAATTTTAATATTTTATTTTATTTGAATTTTAATTGTTTTATATTTTATATTAGAATAAAATTATATTTTAAAATATATGTATTTGATAGGTTAGATGTCATGTCATTTAAAATATATTATCATATGCATATTACATGTCATCATCGTTAAATTTGTAACGGTCCAGTCATCATGCTAGTTAAAAAATAAGATATTTGTTAAAAAGATATTAGTTAAGGGCTAAATTTATCCCCAAAAATAATAAGAGCCAAAATGGTAAAAATTATAAACGTTATGGGTTAAAATTATCTTTATGCCAAAAGTTAATTATGATTTAAGATTAAAATTTAAGGTATTGATGTAGAGTTTAGAATTTATAGTTAAGGCTTAAAAATTATTTTTTAGTGTTGAATATAATAATAACACCGAATTTTTTTATTCATCTTATTTGTTTAAATAATTAATTTAATATTTTAAACACTTTAATTTCATTGTTAAATTTATTTATTTATCTATCTATATAAATAATTTTAACCATTAAATTAATTAATTTATTTAATAAATTATAAAAATTAAATAATTAAATATAGGGGCCCTGAGCGTCTGCTCGGGGTGCTCTCCTTCACAGTCGAGCCTGATTGTTAGGGCTGAAAAGAGAAATAAAAAAAAATAATTTAAATTATAATTTTGGGTGATTTATGATTTATAAAATTAAAAACTATAATTACTTAAACCAACCCAAAATTTAATTGTTTATTTAATTTGTAATTAATTTTATTTTTCAATATAAATATAATTATTTTATATTTAAAATAATAAAAATAAGAGATTTATTAATTGACTGAATGATAAAAATATATATTTTATTTTATATGATTTAAATATTAATATTTATCTTTAGAATATAGTATACTTAATAAAAAATAGTGAAAATAAATTTAAAATATAAGAGTCATTAATTGTTTTTATTTGCTTGAAAAATAGTTTCCGAAATACTTATAAAAAAATTGAAACTTTACCAAATAATGTCTATAAAAAACATTAAACAAAAATTTAGAGAAATTAAATTCAAAAAATAAAATTCAAAAAATAAAAGAAATCTAAAAATAAAATATATGATGAACTAATGATATAATTTAACAAAAATAAATAAAAATTTGATACCTAACACATAGCAATTAGCAAACGCATGTAGAAAGATTTATAATGTAAAATATATTAGTCTTATAATGTCGTATAGTATAAAAAATGAACCTAGTTTAAAAATCTGACTGGAATGTATTTATTTTTTATTAATCTGATCTTGACTCGATTTAAAATTAACTGACTCGATATCAATTGACTAAAAAAATTCGACTTAATATGACCCGTTCTGGCCCAATTTGGTTCGAATTAATATAGATCCAAATTAAAATCGAATCGAACCATATCAGATCTGATTCGAACTGAAACAAAATTGAATATAATCAAAATCGAACCTTACTCAAATTAAAATAGCATGAATTGAACCCAATCCGAATAACTCGTTTACCACCTTGAACCTAAGTTTTTATTTTGCTTGCAAAATTAACCCTTCCCAAAATCAAAAAAAAATTACTAAAATTAGGATATGAATGCTTACATTAATGCCACATAAAACTAAAGTACAAGTACATAAATTACAATTGCCAAAGCTTCATGGTTGCCCTAATGGTATATAAACCATCTTGACCTAACAAAGATGATAATGGATACTCTAGATTCGAATATTCGTAAATCCGATTTGTTTTTATGGATTCAGATATTACAGAAACTTCAATATATCCGACCCGTTATCATCTCTGAAACTCGGAAACAAGATTAGTATCCCTCTGTTATTACTTCATTGCAGTCCACAATTGCTTCCTTGACGCCATCACCAGCAGCAGACTCCATTGGAATAGCAGAAGAAAGCTTAGAAGGGAAGAGAAGATGTCCCAACACAGAGGGAATTGCTGGGAAGATCACAGTTGCTGGGACTTTAATGGAGGAAAAGAGATGGTGGAGAGAGGATCTTCTCAGCATATACTTTAAGAACTTTTGCTGAGGTTTTCCTTTTTACATTTCACTTTTTTTTTATGACTATTTTGTATATTATTTGATCTTTGTGGAAATCTACGTCAGATCTTTTGCATGGATTTATGTCGAAAAAATATTAGATAAATTCGATTTATTGCGTTATTCGTAGTCGCTGTTAATAAAGTTTATCTATCTAATTTTATCAATAAAGTTCATAGTTTTTTGATATGTGTATAAAAAGTGGATAGTTATGTAGGTATATCCTCGAACTCGACTCGGTCAAAGTTCAGTTAAAATTCGATTCAAATGGACTCGACTCAAGTTCTTGACAAGCCGAGCTGAGCTATATGATACCGGACGACTCGAAAACTCACGAGCTCCTCGAAAATATAAATATACCATTTTTATTTTTTTATAATTTAAAATTTAAATTTCTAAACTTAAAACCCTAAATTAACAAACTGAGCTGAACTTAACACTATTCAAGTTCGATTCGGCTTGTTTCCTCCCTTAAATCCATTCAATTTTATCAATAAAATTTATTGATTTTTATCGTTGTAACACCTTAAACCAGTACAAAATAAATGACTGAATCAACGGTGCTACGAAAATATTTTAATAAAATAAATATATTTATACCAATTAAATCAGAAATTGAAACCCTAAAAATTAAAAGCATAACTGAGAAATAGTAAGACAAAACTTAATCCCTCGTTATAACATTGTTAATTTAAAGTTTATTGGACCAATAAAAGTAATTTACGTCAGCAAATGTGACTACCACATCACTCTCATGTGCCTAAATTGACGTACAAGTATCTAAAACATTAGTATTTTAGTGACTAAAATAAGAACGAGATAAAAGTTTAGTGATGAATTTTGTAAATTACCCACATTAGCTTAAACAATTCAAGTCATTCTCCAATGGAGTCAAGTTCAAATCCAAGCACAAAACTCTTCTGCCATTAGATTTCTTCAACCTCAAAGCCTCATCCAGCTGCTGATTTTCTCTCAAACCAGTCCTATGCCTCCTCATATGTCCTCCCAAGGCTTGTCCGATGGCGAATTCAAGTCCACAGATCGAACACTCGTGTGTCTTAGGCTTCGCCGGCGGTTGGTTCTCGGTCAATCCGGAGATTAACTTGGATTTCTTATGGCTGGCCCGGTGGCCTCCACTTGGAACGAATCGAACTGCCGATTACATGTTCGGCACTCGAAAACCCTACTAGGGTTGCTGCTGTCTTTGGTGTTGAATATGGCATGTGGGTGGTAGTTGTTTCCTCCTTGTGAAAGGAGGATCAAACAATTTGCCAAAGCTAAATTGGTCTCAATTTCACTAGGAAGACTTCTCTTCATGGGTTGTTTTGGATGGAGTTGGGGGGGAAATGCAAGGTGTTGTAGGGTTTTTGATTTCTTTTTCCCCAAGTGACAATTAAGTGAAATGAAATATATATTTATAGATTGGATGAAGTCAAACTTGTCCGTTTTTGACCTGATTCGATAAAAATATATTTTTATTAAAAAAATCAGTTTTAGGTCAAATTCGAATTTAAGGTAAAATTTTTTTGATCTAACCCGATCTGATTTTATATATTTATTTTACTTTATATATTATATTTAATATTTTTTCAAGTAAGAATTAAGTGAAATGAAATATATATTTATAGGTTTGTTAGAGAGAAAAAGAAAGTTTAAACACTTTAAAGTTGATCTTTTGGATTGATATTTATACTTTTATCGTATAATATTAGGTTTTTTAAATAACGTCAGACTGAAGCCGATTTCAATAAAAAAATTAGAGGGTTTACTTAAAATTTTTAAAAGCCTAAACTTAATAGTAGATCTAGAAAAATATTTGAGGGTAAGCACAAATAAAATTTTAAATTTTAGGATAGAAACAACTCATAAATATTAAAATATTTAAAGATCAACTTATAAAATTTTACAAAATTAAAGACGAATATATGAATTTTAAAAAGTATAGGGTTAGCCTGTGTTCACCCTACTCAACACTTGCATCTGCCACTACTTAAACTACATAATAAAATTATTATTTTCAATGTAATAAATCCATAATATTCATGTATGCAAGATAAACTATATTATGAGCTTGACTTACCATATTAATAATTTTTTCAACTAAAAAAATAATTTAAATTATTATTTATTTTATACCATCAATTTTATTATATAATAATAATATACAAAAGAAATTAATAAAATTTCATTATTAAAAATAATAAAATTATAATTTTTATTAGTCGGATCATAATTAATAATTAATATGATAAGTGAGATTTATAGTATAATTTTTCCTTGTGCATAGTTTTGAGTATGAACTCAGTTCGGATCCGTTCCCATGTGAGCATGACCGAGTTGTTGAGCCAAGACTCGGGAATCGAGCGAGTTGAAAGTCTTCTCTTTGAAATTAGAATCTTCAAATCCTCTAGAAATATTCCCTCTCGGTGCCAAAGATCAGACCCAATAATATATTTACACGTGGAGGGGAATGTCTATTGAATATTAGGCCACGGATGATAGATTTTAAGACTCGGATAAAATAAGACGAAATTATATAATTTTTATTAATTGTTATAAGAATTTAAATATTATATAAATATTAAAATATTTATAATATATACAAACTTTATATAAATTTTTAAGAATTAATAAGAATTTACGTAATAATATATAAATTTCTATTCAAGGTAAAATTTACGTAATTTTTTATCAAATTGATAAAAATTTATATAATTACATAAATTTTTATAATAATTAATAAGAATTTATACAATTATATAAATTTTTATATATTTATATATAATTTTATAAAAAAATACAATTTTATGTAATGTCTCATTTTAACCTTACCTTAACCTTATCTTAGAATTTCCTATTAACACGACGTCGTTTTGAATTCGTTGGCATTACTTTAATCCCACTCCACGTATTATTACTTTTTTTGACTTGGCTGCTTTCTCACGTGTCAAAGACTCCAAAGGCAAAGTAGTTTTTAGCGACGAAATCCTAAGATTTCAATCGTCGGAAAAAGCATGAGTTTTTCTAAAATAAGTAAGTTTAAAATAAAATTAATTATATCAAAATTATTATAAAAATTTTGATATCATTTTTTTGTATATATCAAATTATTTTTATATTTTTTATAAAAAAATTATATGAACTAAAATCATTGTATTTTTTTATAAAAAAATTAGTATATATTAAAAAATCGATAATAAAATTCTTACAACTTTTATAATATTTTTAATATAATTTTTTTAGTCATTTTAACCTATATAACTCTGAAACTTCTTAATTTTTCATTTGTTAGTATTGCTTATAAATGAAAAAGGAGAAACAAGAGTGGTTAAATAAAATATTTTGTTTTCGATTAATTCAAATCGAATATTATAAAATTTTATTATAAAATAATTTTTTCAACTCAATTCATTTTAATGCGACCTTTAAATTTACTTAAAAACTTAAACTTTAACATCTGATTGAATAATTATTTTATATTTTATTTTATAAATAATTTAATTTTTAACGTTTTATTTTATATCAAAATGATCCTTTATGAATGTAAAGTGATAATTATATTTATATCTAAACATAAATAATTTAAAATGATGTGATAAACCTACAGAACAATACATGCTGATATGACAATATCATATAAATAAATACGTTAATTTAAAAAATATCATATCGATAAAAAATAATTTAAATTGATATGATAGTGTCATAATTTATTTTCTAATGGTCTTATAAATGAAGTATCAACCATAAATTTCAAATTTTCGAAGGGAAACAAGAAAGTCTAACTCGAAATTTAGTTTGATCTTATCGAATTTCGTTTTTAAAGTTTGAGTTCATTTTGAAGATCAAACTCGAACTTTAAAAGTCTAAGGACATTTTAGGTCCTTGAACTTCTCAAAGTTGAAAATAGATGAACTGCTTCAAAATAGTAAAAACCACATGTTCTACACTGAAAGTTGAAAATAGATGAACTGCTTCAAATAGTACTTTCCGGTTCGACCGACGGACGTAAACAACAGAAAATTATGTCTCGGAACTCGCTTCCGTTGCGAATTTAGACACATAACCATGATGTTCATTGGACATACCTGGGGAAGTTACCATGGTGCAGAGATGAGTGACTGGTACTTTCATGGTGGCAGTTTTCCTGTTACATACAGAGAGAGCTTGTCTCTCATAATTGAGGCAGACTGGTCGGATGATTCGCAGTTTTGTCGACTGTAACCTAAGTCATGATGATGGGATAGTGACATATCGTCCAGTGCTTCGTCCTCGAGATCGATAAGAATATTGTGCAACAAGCAGCAGACGAAAACGATTCTTGGCAATCTGTTCCTATCAGGCATCCACATCACCCCATGTATTATTCTCCACATATCCTTGAGCCTCGCCAGTGCCATCTGAGCTACCATTCTGGTTGCAGCGTGTCGTTTGTTGAACTCGAGTTGGAGATCGGAGAGGCCTTTTCCTTGATACGGAGTGAGAAGCCATGGCAATAGGGGAAAACCTGCATCACCTAGTATATATTCTCTTATTTCCGTTCCATCTGAAACGTTTAGCTTCTTTCCGTTTAGCCTCTTTTCTTCTTCGGAAAGTCTGAATAGGCCTGAGCTCCTGAGGACAACGGCATCACTTAAACTCCCAGGCCACCCGGCAATCACGTCACGGAATCTCATCTCAGGGTCCACAACTGCCTGCAAAATCATGCTGTAGTTCTTCTCCCGGTCGAACCAGACATGGTTTGAAGGGTCCATTGTAGGCAGAGTCATGACAACGTGTGTGATGTCGATTGCACCACAGCAGTTAGGAAGGCCCCTTATTTTCTCGAACTTGGACTTTATTTCCTCCATCTCTGCTACATTTGAAGGCCAACTGAGATGGTGTAGTCCTCTTTCCTCCATTGCTTCGACAAACCGCCAGGTTATCTGAGAAACAGTCGATTGATTCATCCCAAAAGTATCACCTATGATCGATAATGATTCACCAGAGCCAAGCCTTCTAAGAGCAACTGCAACTTGATCATTTAGAGACAAAGGCTTGCCATTTATATCGGTGTAGCTCGATTGCCTAGCCATCAGATCTTCCTTCACTAGTGAACAGATGTAGTTGAATGTCTTTCTTGAAACTCTGAAAACCGATTCGAAACTTTTTGGACCCTTTGATTGGGATAAAGGACCTAAACAATGACATGAAAACAGTAGATGTAGAAATCTGTTTACCATAAGGCTCGCCGATCCCGGCATATCAATGACACTGTGGTTGTAACCTCGAATCAAAACAATATCACATACCCAAAATAAAAGTTCAAAACATGATTGAAAAGCACATATCTCTGAAGCTAATCAGATAATTCAGCATGTTCTTACCATCTACATACAATATACCATCAAGCTTTGTTGTCGATAACAAAAGAGAGATATTTAAAGCAAATTAGCGACTACGACAAAACGCTAACATACAAGTCACAACACAAACGACTTGCCATCTTAACATAAGCAAAAGTAGCACATATATGTAGATATAAACATTGGTTTCATGGCCAATTTCTGAGTAGGATTTGCATGATGAGGCAAGATCCACCCTCCATCTATGCAAGACCACTTAACAGACGACTTCGTACAAACAAAACCAAGTTTCAATCAAAATGACACGTCGCAATCTGAAATTTATCCGAACTTGTATATCACTCATCCGGTTGTAATTCAATAAACAGGCATTTACATGCAAGGAACATCTATAACGTACGCACTACAATACCAAAAAGGTATGTTTATTGTGCATTGTCTCAAAATTCATTCCGCAGAAGGGAGTAAAAGGTTAAAATGGAGCTAGGGAGACTCATTGCTTATCATTTCGAGATGCACATACCGAAAACTCTAATACCTAGTCCATAACGGAAAAGGAAAATATCGATACAGATTCTTGTCCTAATAACTACAGATATGTCTGATCAAACTCATGCCTGAATGACAGACGCCCTCCAAGAAACAATGCCTGTCATGATAGCCATTGGCAAATAGAGTTCAAAAAAGGACTAACATCAGTACATCACAGGCAGACGAAACACGAACTAAGCGAAAATACCTTTTCACATCAAGTTACAAGGGATATTTACTAACTGGCACTGCATTACGCCCAAATTACCTTACATCAAATGAATGCCCTAAATCTGAAATTGTATCAGAAACTGTTTAAAAACCTAACAGATGCATATTGGAACACTTAATAGGTATAACCAGATTCCCAGAAATTCAAAACAATCCACAAATACATAAAGTTTCAAACTTGCAAAGAATCTAAACCAGCAAAGCTCCACCTCATACCATTCTTACACAAACTGGATATATTTGCAAATTCAATCAAATTAAAAGAAACCCATTTGGACCCAAGTCATGAAATTTCATTAAACATGAAGCAAGAGCCACTATCAGTTAGAATCATCATTGCTAGACGAGTTCAAGCCAACAGAAAAGCAATGTACAGAAACTGCAAATACATTGAGAACTGTGGAGAATCATATTGTTCCAATACCTGAAATCCTCTTGGAGAATTCATCCCACCAATCCAAGGGCTGAGGTTGAGGCCCCAAAGAAGGAACAGTGGTGGAAGAAGAAGGCAAGACATTCTGGTCAACCACCTTCTTGTCTGAAACTTTTTTTCTTCTTTTGAAACCTTTAATGGGTCCCATTGAAAGAAACTCAACCCCCTTCAGATGAGTTCAACTTAGAAGAACTTCAAAGGGTCTAACAGCAAAGATCAAAGGAATCTCGGGACAAAAAGATTGAGTTTTGGGTTTTGGATTTTGAATGCATTGGTAAGTGGTTGGACTTGAATGAAGCGAGTGATAAGGAAGATGGTAAAGATTGAAGAACCAAATAAAGGACCTTGAGAACTCAAAAACACAAAGAAAAGAGTCCCTCAGGTACTATGTAGGCATTAGGCAAGTGACGTGAGTGAATACTTCTGTTGTTTAAGGAAACTCAATGTGGAGGAAGAAATGAACAAGTTTCACAGCCTTTTCAATGGTCATTAACCTTAGGAAATGGAATGCTACAAAAATGAAGAACACTTAATTTTTTTTTATTAACGAGTCGGATCAAATATAGTTCGATTAGTATTGTTATTGATACGATATAAAAAAAAAATATAAAATCCAATATCTTGAAGCTTGCTTCAGTATCAGTTAATTTAAGATGTATTGTACGTTGAATATTTTAAAAAATCATTTAGAATCAATGATTATAAACTTAAAGAACTCTATTAAAGAAGTTATTAAAGGAATAGTTGCTCCTAAAGGTCACGGGTTCGAGCACCATGATGACAGCAAAGTGATCGAGCGATTAATATCAAATGATAAAAATTATATTCTATAATAGATACTACTGTAATACTATTAACTAATTAAAAAAAAACTCTATTAAAGAAGTTGTTTAGTTTGCTACTTTTAGTTATAAAGAAGAATTGATCTAAATAATAAAATAATTTAGTATTATTTAAATATATCTTAAATATGAATAATTTATATGTACTAGATATATTTATTTTTAAAAATTAAAATTAATAAACCTATATTATATTATAATTATACCATACAATTAAAGAATGAAGAAAAAACTTGGCTCTAGTCCGTTTTATTGCAAACTAGCCATTGTGGAGTGCTTAGAATAACCCAACTCTATTTCTTGAAGCCCAAATAATATTCTTTCTACTGCATAGGAAAAAGATCATTTTTTTCCCAAAAACCATCATTATTTCTCCAATAAAAATATAAATTTCCAGCAAATAATTACACCCCGAGATAATCAAGAAAACAAGACACTACCCTGGTTTTAGTCTCAATCTGTTTTCTTGTCTTCAAACAAATAACATTGAAACTAGTAGATGGTGTAGGCAACATTTTTCTTCACCTTCAAGAACTGAAAAACAGCAGTCATGGCATATGACTAGTTTCTCATCAATCATTTACTTCCATTGATTCCCAATCCTTGACCATTCTTGATCCAAAAGTGCAGATGGTCATTTTCAACACTTTGGTCTCTAATATCTGCTGAGATGTTAAGGCCTTTCAGAATTTCAGAATTCGAATATGGTTGAGAAGCCTGCAAACCATTTGGTTCCCTTTCATGTTCTTGACCTATTTCAACCCCATACCTTCCTTGTTTTGCATTATCATCTGAGTTGACAGGCTGTTGCCTTCGCTGCTAAGTTCTGTGATGGTGTAGGCCTTGTTGCTGTTAAGCAATCGACCATATATAAAGGTGAACTAAGTTGCTTATCCCATCTTACAGAGGGATAGGTGTTTCACGCCTGGTCCGATCAGGTCAAATTTTTGATGAAAAAATCGGGTTTAAGTTTGTGTTTTTTAAAAGTGATATTGGATCGAGTTCGGGTTTAAGGCGCAAAATATCCAACCCGAGATTAAATATGTAATTTTATCAGAATTTTTTAGGAATATTTATAATAATAGTCATCTAACTATATATTTTTTATAATTAAATCCTTAAAATTATATTTTTTATAATTAAATCCCTTAATATTTTTTTACAATTTAATCCCTAAACTTATTTTTTTCTATAAGTCGGGTTAGGTTTAGGATATTTATTTTTGGATTGGGTCGGCTTTTTTAAAGAAAATTTTTAGATCAGATCAGAATCAGGTTTAGGATATTTGTGTTTGAATTGGGTTTGGGTGAGCCAAAAACCCGACCCGTGCCATCTCTAATCTTACATTAAAAATCCTATTCTTGAACCTTGTCTTTATAGTCTCATTTTCCCTGTCCATGGCTTCCAACAAACAACCCATGCCTTGTTTTTCTTCATCATCAACAAGATGAACTTTCACAAAAGGATTTATCAGAAATTAATCACTTCTAATTTCAAAGAAAAAGATGTAAATCACATAGCAAAGATTACATTATCCAAACATATTTTACATTATCAAATAATGACAGCAAAACAAGAAAAGCACACATACATACAAAGAAGATTAAAAAAAAACTTCAGACAAGTGACAGTTTCAACTATGATCATCATGAGCAACAACCTCTGTACTTGATGGCAGTAAACCAGAAGTGATTCTATAGAAAAGAAACATGAAGAGACTGCTGCAACTCCAGTGAATAATATAGCTGCATCCTGCATCCGAACACTCGAGAGCCAAATCCAAGCAGCGCTGACCACATTTGCAACATTCAGGATAGTAATAAACCTTCTGCACGAACACCAGAGTGTGTGGATGATCGATTTCCCTGAAGGTGGTACCGCGTTTGATGAAAGGATAGCTTCCACCAACACAAGAGAGGTGTGCCGAGTTGTCACAAATTGCACAATGGTAAAACCATAAAAAAGGGCTTCTTTCTCCTTCACAGATATCACAATAAAGATATTCTGAATAATAATTATCTTCGTGATACGTGAGAACGAAACAATGCCTGTCAAATTTGTGCCAAGCTGTTTGTGGGCATAAAAGGGCACAATTAGCATGCAGACCGAAATTGCAAGGCTTGCATCTATATACATTGGTAAAGAAAGACGCGCTACTCATAGCACAAGCATTACAGTAGGTTAAAAAATCGTGGTATAAGAGCAGCGGGTGGTGCGTATGAGCTGGACTTGCCAAGAACGACGGGGTCGTAGCACACGGAACACATAAATATCCGTTGCACACCTTACATTTGTAGGCAAAACCACTGTAATACAAGTTACATGATGTGCATATGAAAATGCAACAAGGAATAAGGTCCAAGGGGTGTTGGTGAAAGTGACCCAAAACTTTCTTTTTCTTCGGTAACATGGCACAGAAGACGTGGAGACGAAACTCACAGTCTAAACAAACGTAAGACGAAGTCGTTATGAGTTGACTGCAGGAATCACAGTAACTTTGATCCTTGATCACCTGATCACTCAATACTAAATGATGTTGATGGCTAAAATGTTTTATCTCTGTATTCACCACATTTTCCCCAACTTCGGTCGTTTTAATAACGACAAAGCTTGGATAAGTAATGCCCACTTCCAACATTGCATTTTCAAATTCCACTTTTGAATCGATTTTGCAAAACCAACGAGCATCCTGTAGTGCACAGTTCACATGGATAATGAACTTGCACTTAGAACAAGAGTAACTCCCAAAAGCCAAGTCCACCTCCATGTGACAGAACCAACAATATAGTCTTGTAAAGAAGTTATCTACCACAAAGTATTTGTGGGAAATAGGATGTTCATGGAATATGCTCTGGATGTAACATGGCAATGAAATGCATTTCTTATGGATTATCAAGCTACATATCAAGCAAACATAAGAAACATGAGATCCTAATCTGCCACAGGCATCACAATTGAACATGGACTCTCTTAGACACCTGGTGAACGGGTGTTCATGACTACTTGGGTCCTCAATAACAGGTGGTGGTGACACACAGTCAATGTGAACGACAAAGTTGCAAAGCGAACAACAATACACCAGTCCTTGGTGTTGGATTTCTTCGCAAATTCGGCAAGGGAGGTGAACACTGTTAAATTGTAAGAAAAGAGAATGGTAGCGGTGGGAAAGATGGTTGATTTCAAGAGGTAACTCAAAGCATTTCTTATGTAGGAAAAAACCAGAATCAGGAGAGATGTAATCAGAATCTAATAAGGGCTTCCTACATGCAAAACACTGAACTTTTTCGAGTTCTTGAGATCGAAATTCGGAAGAGATGGGTGGGACAGGTGGTTGGGGCTCCCTAAGGATTTTTTCAAGGATTTTGCAAGAAAGAACAGCACATTTGATGTGAAAGTCTAAATTGCAAGAACAATGATAAACAAACTTCTCACATAAGTTATTGCAGAAACCACAAAGAGGGTTACCTGTAACATATGGAGAGCTTGTATGAAGATTAAGGCTATGTCTGCGATGAAAGGGGTGGTCCATCTCAACAGGTGCCTTGGCGCAGTTCCTGTCGAGATGAAACCCACATTCTATGCAGCTAAACCTCGGACCAGACACCAAGTCCCCACAAGCACAACAATGAATCTCCTCACTCTCATGGCTTCTCTCATCATTGAAAACAAGAGGATGAACATGGCTAAAGTGTTGAAGAACTCCCATCCCTCTCCTTTCTTTCTATGTAAGTTTGTAGGTGATGTAGTTGATGATTCTGCAGAAACACATACTCATGTATATATACACTTCAAGAGTTTCAGAAGAGAAAAGAATTTCACTTTACTCGATCTTCAAGTTTATGTTTGTGCCAAATCATCTTAGATGTACAATCAATATCTTGTTATGTACCCTCTTTATAGAAATTAATCTTCTCCATATGTCTAGACAAATCATAACCCTTTTTTTATATATAATATAAAAAAAGGTGATTGTGTTTAATTGATATTGAACACTTTGAAATTCAATTTTTTTTTTAATTTTGTTAATAAATTTTATTTTATTTTCTATACCTATTTTGTGATTGCTAGAAAGAAACATTACAAGAAAAAATATGAAAATGAGAGCATTTTCTTAAAAATTATTTTATATTTTATTTATTTATTTTTGGCTTAATTCAAAAATAATTACTTAAATTATACATTTTTTTTTCTAAAATAAGTGTTTAATATTATTTTCGACTATAATAAATACTGAACTTATTCTATTCCTTTCTTGTTTTATTTGAAGGGTATAAATTCCTCTTCTCCATTCTTCTTTTTATGATTTGACTCATTCGGATTTATTTTATTATTATTATTATAGTTTTATGTATAACAATAATTTTATACATGTATGGTTCTTTTGCCCTTATAATAATAACTTTATATATATATCACTTTATTTTTAAAGAGAGGAGAGCTGAAACTGATTAAAGATCATCACTCAGCAGACCTAAGCAAGCGTCAAGCCGGCTGGCTTTGGGTTCGAGTGGCATTTTATCTCTAACCGGTAACCGCAATTCATCCGTTGATTCTTTAATATCATTCATTCGGTTAAGTCTTAATTTTACTCAAGTTTTATCTTAGACATAGATGGATCATCTAAATTCGGATTCATAAGCAATGATAATTACCCTATGAAAATTAGCTTTCTTTACGGCTCTGGTGAGTTCTCTTAAGTTAACTAAGTCATTGTCTATGACTTATGGTTTCATATTCTATTTCGTTTTCTGATGTGTTTTCTCATCCTTTTCTTACAATATTTTATTTCGTTATCGGTCACCCAAAAATATTTAATCTTATAAGGTAGTCTTTACGAGTTTACACGGTATCGTGTCATAACAATAAGCATAACTTAATAGATGATACTAACATAAGAAATTGATCTACCCCAAATTAACTTAGCATTCATATTTGTTATGTGACACTGAATCATTTTATGACCCTCAATTTCAGTAAATTTATGCCCACGACTTTCATAAACCCTAAAATTTAACCTTAAATTATTAAAATGACAGAAAAAATGGAAAATAAATAAATGTAAATTAACTGCAAGTCTATTTACAAAGATTGGAACTTTACCTTCTTCTCTATACTAAACATTCTTTTAAGTGATCAAATGTTGAGAATTTTACAGACAAAACACACACCATCCAAGCTTTTTGGTAGTAAAACAAGAGTTGCAGGAATTCATAGAGAGACAAGTCCAAACAGAACACACCCTAAAAAAATCTCAAATTATCAAACCTGTTATGATCAGTAAACAAAATTAATATACCATGGAGACAAAAGGACAGCCCCAATCTAAGGCTGTTTTGTCCCCCTTTAAAGAATGTGGACCTCACGAACACTAAATTCTAACCCCCTACCTTTAAACAATGTAACTACCGCCGCTCCGATGCCTTCCTGCCGGAGTTGATGTTGTTACCGCCCTTGATCGTTCTTACATGCTCTTTGGTTTACCACTCGGAGAACGGTTTTACAAGTTGAATTGTCCACCGTTTGTCATTTCTCGGTGAAGTCCATGGGTTGGAGGTAGTTCAGGCTATTCAAATGAGTGGAATGTGTGATATACAGAAGAACCGATGTAAGTTGCAGTCGATCACAAGGCAAACTACTAAACCAGCCGATGCTGTCGCAAACCTTTCCCGAAATGAGGTTGCATTAGGCGAACATACAAGCCATTTTTCGCTACTAAAGAATCATGTGTCCCTTCCTCCACGATTCGACCGCTGTTAAGTACTACGATGTTGTCAACATGCCTCATCATTGCAGCTCTATGGGCGATCAAAATGGTAGTTTTGTTTCCCATTATTAGTGTATCAAGCGCCTCCTGCACCACTCGGCTTGACTCGGATTCAATGGATGAGCTGGCTTCATCCAATAGTAAGATGGGAGCATTCTTTAGCACCACTCGAGCGATAGCAATTCTTTGTTTCTGTCCTGGGGTCAAATCGACACCCCTCATGCCAACATGCGTGTCGTAACCATGAGGCAAGTTGCTGATGAAATGGTGAGCATTGGCTATTCTTGCAGCCTCTTTTATCTCGGCTTCGCTGGCATTGTGCCTTGCATATATGATGTTTTCCCTGATAGTAGTTGAGAAGATAATAGGTTCTTGTTGAACAAGACCTAAGTGATTCCTCAACCACCTCAAATTGTATTGATTTAAATCCCGTCCGTCGAGTAGAACCTGACCGGAGACTGGATCATAGAATCTCTCAATGAGAGAGATTATGGTACTCTTCCCAGATCCTGAAACTCCAACGACAGCTAAAGTTTGTCCGCCATTAACTTTAAGACTAAAATTGCTTAATACCAACATTTCTGGACGACTAGGATAGCAGAAATCAACATTTTTCAACTCGATGCTACCATATACATTAGGTGGCTTCAACGCAGAGTTATCATCTGGCTCGATTTTAGGGACTCGCTCGATAATTTCAAACACTGAAGCGAGAGATTTCCGTCTCTTGAGAATGTATGGTGCCAATCCAAATGGCTCCACCAGTGCAAAAGTTGCAAAAGAGAAAACCATGTACTCCTTCACAGCTGTAGGCAGATCCATATAGCCTCGTTGAACACAGAGAGCAGTGTACCAAAGGAGAAGAGCATTGCAGGCGAAAAGAAGAAACTGTGAAAAGCCGAATGCGAACCCTATTGCCATTCCATGGAAGAAACTCTTTCTTAATATTTTCTTCAGTTGAAATCTGTAGAGCTCCATTACCTTGTTACCGGCACAAAATGCTACAACAGTGTAAATGTTTCTCACTGCATCTTCGAGGACCAATGACGCCTTCCTATGCATCTCCTGGATTCCCTTCGAAAATCCAGCAAGCCATAATTTCTGAAACATTTAAGTATGCAACAATTCAGAATTTTGGATACGGACAATCTTCCATCCAAGTTCAATAAGAAAGTTATGCAAACCTGTGCAACAGCAGAGACAGTTAGAACCGGAAGGGTTGCTAATGCCACAAGTGCCAACCTCCAATGTAGCAACAACCCAATTAACAAGGCGACAATAACAGCAGTACTATCCTGTACAAATATTGAAAGACGGTTGCTAAAAGAAGCCCGTACAAATGTAGCATCATTTGCCAATCGCATCGACAAGGTGTCAGCATTATTCTCTTCTTCATCGAACCATCCAACTTCATTCCGCAGCATTGCTGTCAATGGTAGGCAAACATGGTAAACAATATGCATTGAATTCAGCATTCTAGTAAATTTGCAATATTGATTTGAAGAATCATATACCTGAGAACATCATCCTGCGAACTCGTTCAGTCATCTTTTCCCCCATAATGCCAAAGTAGAAGTGTTGCAAAAAGTTGGCAACAACAGTTACTATACCCATACAGGCAATTATCAAACACCACCTATCTACTTCAACCCATAACTGATGATGTTCCTGACGCCTATAATATGCTGTTACTATCAGAGAAATAACGTAAGCAAGAAGTGGATTAAAAGAGCCAAAGATTGCCGCACCAATGCTTCCCAACACAGCATAGAGCCACTCTGCAAAACTAAGTTGTGCTAACCTCCAAAAAGATGGAGATTCCTTATGATGTGTTGCCTTAGCTTTCATTGAGATATCAGCAGAGTGACTGAGAGGACGACTAAAAGTCTGAGAATGAGAGCGTTCACTTTTAGGATCAGTCAGAAGGGGTGATACAGGAGATTCTGGGTCGGAACCGTTTGATTTCTGCCTCTGGGTAGACTGAACGTCAAGCTTGGGCAACTCTGGTAGCCTCATTTCGAAACTATCCTGTCTCCTTATTGATGGTTCCTTATCATTACCATCCACAGGCAAACCGTTCCCGTGCATATTCTCTGGTGGTGGACTATGAGCCTTAGGTGATTCTTGTGAGTTAAAAGCACCATCATGGGCCCGAAACACACCAGGAACTCTTTGAAGAGAAGGTGATTTGATAAACTTTGGAGATGATGATTCTTGGCAGCTGTAAATTGATGAAGACTCCTTTTCAATCTGGAAAGTTGACGTCTCCTTGTAGCTCCTAACTGGCGTCCTGAAAAAACAACCATAAAACCAGAACATAGAATATTGAAACACAGGAGCCTTTTTTAATCCAATCTAAGAAATATCATTGACAAGAAATAGACTTCCATAGCCTTCCATCCTTCTTAATAAAAGGCATATATAGTTCTAATTACCTCCTTGGAAGTTTGGCTGCCTCTTCACATTTAAGGAGCTCTGCATACAAGCCATCAAGGGCTAGTAACTCATCATGTGTGCCCATTTCAACCAGCTGACCCTCCTCCATCACAGCTATATAATCAGCATTTCTTATGAGACTACGACGTCGAGCAATTATTATAGTTGAGCGCCCCAACATCAGAAGATCTAGAGATTTCTGAACATTTCTTTCAGCTTCAAAATCGAGTCCACCAGTAACCTCATCAAGCAGAAGGATTGTCGGGTTCAAAAGCACAGCTCTAGCAATAGAAAGTTTGATTTTCTGTTCTTCTGTCAGTGCTAAGCCAGTCCTACCCACCTGAAAGTCACAGTAAATTGATTTTAACAAAATGACACAAATGAGAACTAACCAAGATGATCAGTAAGATTGACAGAAACGGTATATTTTGTTCTTCCATATTTCACCTGCGTCTCATATCCTCTCTCAAGTGAGCTAATAAATGTATGTGCATGTGCTATTTTTGCAGCTTCTTCAATTTGATCAAGTGTAGCATCTCGCCCATAAGCAATATTATCTTTTATGCTCAAACTAAGTAATGCAGGTTCCTGAGTAACAAGTCCAATTTGGCTTCTGAGCCACTCCAACTTTAGGTTTTTAATGTTCTCTCCATCTAGAAGAACTTCCCCTGCATCATAGAAAATAAAATTGTTTAAATCATGAAGGTTGGCTCACCACCAAGCAATGATTTCAACACCAACATGGCATGCCACTGCAGTGTGATACATAAAATCATACGAACATCATACCTAATGTGGGATCATAGAACCGTTCCATAAGTGGAATAATACTACTTTTCCCAGAGCCATTTCTGCCAACAAGGGCCACAGCCTTTTTAGCAGGTACAGTGAGGTAAAATCCACTCAATATAGGGATTTCAGGTCGAGAGAGATAACTAAAATACACGTTGCGAAACTCAATATTTCCTTGAAGGGTGGATAGGACGTTCCTCTCCTGATTAGAATCAGAGGATGACCGAAAAATCATCTCAAAAAGTCTATAAGCAGCAATTCGTCCTTGGTCAAATGAGTAGAAATTTGTTGCGGCTTGGTTCAGCCCGCTGCACAATATGGAAAGGATCGGTAAGAAAGTATAGATTAGACAGTAGGAAAAGAGAGAGACTGGTGCTTACAGGCCACTTAAAATTATAGCAAAAAGAGCTGTTATTATTTCACCACCGTGAGCTCTATTATGTGTGACCAGGAACCTTCCAACCCAAAGTTGCAAGGCACAAGAACATATTGCAAGCCCATACGTAAATCCAAGCCCAAGCCCTTGCACGAGACTAATCAATATACCATATCTCAAAGTTGCTTGCAATGAGGTAGCATAAGAATATTTGGCCAAAGTTTCATTAGTAAATGCATACAAGGTCCTAATGTAAGAGATTGCCTGCAAAAAAGAGAAAACTATATGTATATTAGCACCATTTCCTACTGTGCTTACTCATAGAACCAACGGAGAAAGTGAAGTTCAACAAAGAATTCACGTCACCATTTCAACAAATTTAACACGATTGAAAAGATATAATATGCATGAAGCAAGTTCTGATTCAAATCAACAATATTAACAAATTAAGTTTGGTTGAAAGGAATGGAGCCAGAAGAGGAGAAAAACCTGTTCAGCAACGCTGGCTGCCTCGGCATAAGCATCTTGAATGTTCTCAGCAAGCCTATGAAGAAATATATTGGATATGCCGCCAGCAGCAACAATGAATGGACCAGTTGCTAGAGTTATGAGCGAGATCTCCCAACAGTTGATAAAACCGATAACTAGACCACTGAAAAATGTAGCCATGTTATGAATGTAATTCCCAACCTGTATCATCATTGGAATATTAAGATTAGAGCAGGAATCTATAAGGAAATGAAATCCCACCAGAGAATAAGTTATTAAAATAGTAGGGAAATCTACATGTGACTGAACATACCTTTTCACTAAGAGCAGACTGGATGAGCAATACATCACTCAATACTTGACTCACTATGTCTCCATTATTCCCATAAGTATCAAAAAAGCTCATATCTTGGTTCAATAAAACTTGTACATAATTTGACCTGATGACAGCAGTTTGCCGTTCTCCCGTCAGAATCCAGCAAGAAACCTCTATTACACAGCAAGTCAGTGACAAATGGCAGAAACAATGCATCAATCAGAAGAAAACGGAAATGAAGCAATAACTGATTTTGATAATCAACTTACCAATCCAGCCAGCAACAAAAACACCCACAGCAATATAAACAATAGTTAAAGCAAGCTGCAGAACAAGAATGAAACAGTTGATCATAAGCAGAAGTACAAACAGTGTCTGAAGGAAACAAATGATAGTTGCTTAAATCAAGTAAAAGAAGAAATAAATCAAACATAAACACAAGCCACAAAAGATGACTGGGCATTACCCCGTGCTATTTTCACATTATATTACTAATTAACAACCTCTTAGGAATAAAGGCAATCCAGACTTAACCCAGCAGATAGAGAGTTTTTATATTTTCATGGTAACAATTAAAACAAAATATTATTTGAAAACAAGAACAGATAATCACATAAAATCTGTTCACATGCATCCATGATGACAATTACATGCGAAAGTGGCTACAAAACTCAATGGCCGATGGCCCGATGCCCTTGACATCACAAGAGCAGCTTTGCATTACTTTGATTTGCAAATTGCAATTAACTAAACCATCACATCAAAAATTCCATTCTCTTTGTAGTTCACTACCCATTTTTCTCCTTCCTTCCATTTACTGTTCTACAAATACACAAGCCTTGAAAAATATAAAGACAAACACATCCTTCCCTTCCACAAGGCTAACCGTTCATTATAGGGGTGCCTTGCATCTAGAATGTGGAAGAACCACTCTGTCCCCAGAGCGAGGGGAAGTAGTAAAGGACGGTGTTACCGGGTTTACGGTTGTGTGTCAGACAAGGAAATGTGTTTGATACGGGCATGCTCAAATTTTCCTAAGTTTTTCATGTATTTGGAGGATCATGTCAATACACATGTCTGAATATTTGGAGGATTTAGGTTTCAGACAGGTAACTTAAGAAAAAATTGAAGTCAGCATATAGTAGGTTAAAAAACATCCACCCAAAAAATTAAAAAAAATATCCTACCATGGAAATACCCATTAATATCTTAAAAAGTAGATTTTCAACATTTCATGTAGGGCTATAAACGAACCGAATGTTCAGAGAACTGATCGTGAACTGTTCGGCGAGAAGTTCGTTTAAACCGATCTAACCGACCGAACCAAAACAAATATGGTTAATCTATTAAATAATTTTAGATTTCAACTAATGATTAAGAGTTTTTTTTCAAATTTAATTATTGATTAATTCGGTTTAAAATCAGTTAATTAACTGAATTAACTGAACCCAAAATATATTTTTTTCAACACATTGCATATTTCCATTTGTGTTAGTTTATCATGTTAACATCGAACATGAACAAAATACATTCTTTAATGGATGAAGAAAAAATTTTGTGTTTATTTACATTCATGTTCGATCATTTATTCTGTTAAAGTTAGACAAACGGACAGGATTCCTTTACAGGCCTAATTTCATGCTTCTTTTACACCACAAAATTTCCTACTGATCCACCTGAAAGCTAAAATGTTCCATCTCCCCTAATTTCTCCAACTCTAAAAATAAAACATCTCGGTTAACTAAAATGTTTTAATTCTAAACTCCTGAAAATCTACAAATTAATCAACTAAAACACTAAGCTAAGCATTTAAAATCCCAAAATTTAAGCTTTTCACTTGCTGAATAAAAATAGCTAACCTCTGTAAACCTTTCAAATTGCTCATCCAATCTCTCCGGCCCCGACCCAATTCCAAGAACATGAACAATCTTCGCAAAGTAATGCAAGTAAACAACGAGAGCGGTCCCATGAGCAGCAGCAGCAACCGACCCAACGATCATGAGAGCCCAATCAAGCCGGTCAGCGCAAGCAAAGAGTTTCGAGAAAGGAACAGCAGCAGGTGGCGACTCCATTTCCTCAACCTCCTCCATTTCCTCCTCCGCCTCCACCTGCGCCGCAGCCGCCGCTGATACTTCCGCACTTGTATCCAAGTACGGAGAAGGCGATTCCGGCGGCTCCGAAACCTCCGATACTGGTGTCAACGGTTGTATATGGGGTGGTGACCACCCAAATAAACCTCTTGATATCATCATCTTCAACGAAAACCCAAACTCTAAACCCAAGTATCTTTTCCTCTAAATTTAGCATAAACTTTCAGCGGATCTGCTAAGTTCAGAGACCAAAAATTCGATCTTTTCCCCCTCTCGAAGTTAATTAAAAGTCTGGGGTTTTCATATAAATCTTCTTTTTCTGAAGTAAAAAAGGAGACCAGGTCAACGATGGCGGAGGAGACCGATGAACTAAAGAGAGAAAATCTAACCCACCCTTACATTAAAGCAAACGAGAAAATAAAATTTGAAAAAAAAAATAAAAAAAAATCGAGTTTTCTGAGGCTTTTTAATCATTCCAATCTTTGTTTTTGTTAACGGAAAAAAAAGTATATTTTGGTGGTGCAAATAAGGGGAATAAAATTTGATTTAATTTTAAAACAATAAAATTAAATTATAATTTTATAAATTTAAATTAATTTAAAATATTTTAAATAAAATTTAAGTTATAAATAATATCAGATAATTTAATTTTTTAATAGTTAATTAATATTTTTAAAGTCTAAATTGAGTCTTTACTTCAATTATGTATTAATATATATCACTTGTGAAGAAATATACATATATATGTTCTATATGATAATAGAAAAAATGATTATTATAATAATAATATAAATATTTACAATTAAATCTGAACAGAAAACCAAATAATTTAACTTGATTAAAAAAATAAAATAAAATTTTAGTTATAAAATATTACTCTTTATTTAGATTAACTTATTTTTTTAATTTAATTCGTTTCGATATTCATCTAAGATATAAATAAATCAAATTAAAGTAGAAAATTCGTTCAGATTTGTATATAAGATGAATTTTATAAAAATAAATAAATTATCTTAAATTTAAAATAAAACATTTATATATATATATTATAATTCTACTTATAATATTTAAATGAAATAACTAAAAATCATAATGCAACACAAAACGGATGAAATTCTTACAAATGTTTTAATATTCTACTTATAATCGCTTATTAAATATAATTTTAATATTAAGTGCGATAATTTTTTTGAATAGTTTAAAAATAATTATATGATAATAATTATATATAATTTTTAATAATTTATATAATTTATAGATAAAATAATTTAAGTTTATATTTTTAATAAAAGTCTCGATCACCTAGAGTGTATAAATCTGTTGTAAGTTTTTCAAAATTTTAATATTCAAAAAATTTAATAACTATTTTATAATTCTAAAATAATTAATGATTATTTATATATTTAATTTTTTAATAATGATTTTGCTAATAAAATAACTTAACTTACAATATTTATTCAAAATAGATAAATCTTATAATAATACATATTTTTATATTAGTTTGGGGGACATTAGGTACAGCTAGATTTTTGCTTGAAAATAAATATTTTAATAATGACACGTGTGAATCTCTGCGAGTGTCAGGGTGATTTTATCATTGCTCGGTGGAACATTTTATTTTAGACTCACTTTTTTCCCTCAGCCATAGTTATTTTTTCTATTTATATATAAACTTAATTATAAAATAAATATTTAAGTCATATTTTTTACAATAAGTATATAAAATATTTTTTATTAAAATAAATATCTAAAACGTCATTTTACTTTAAAATAAATAAAAAAGTAAATTTTGAATAATTAAAATAATTAAAAAATATTTTAAACTCCTATTAGAAAAACATAATTTAGACACTAATTTTGTAATTTCGTATCTTATAAATCACCAGTCTTATTGTGACGAATTTGATGAAAAGTTTTAGAGGTTTAAAATAAATCAATTATTTTATGAATTTTATCAATTTGACTCTCCACATTTTCACATTTAGACCTCAACACCTACAAACTACATTACTATAATTTTTATAAGTGTTGGGGACTAAATCCATAAATATACCATTAGAACCTCAAACCAATAGTTTGGTAATAAAAGTGGAATTTTACCCTATTTAAAAAGTAAAAGTCATTCATATAGGACATCAAGTATGTAAATCCTAATCCAAGTCACATGCAAAATTTATGTAGGAAAAACATAGATCCTTCAACATATAAAACATAAGCAGAAAAAAATTAAGACAGAACAAAACTGTTCAAACCACGGAAAGACATCACTTGATCTACTTATTAGATGATTCCGATCTTGTTTGCGACATCCAAGGCGTCATAATCCGGTGTCAACCTAACATATGCCTTCTTGGTTCCATCAGGCCTGCATAAAGATCATGAGTTCGATGCCGAAGTAAATGTTGTGAGTGGATGAACAACAATGTGAGGATGTATGACGAACACGACCGAGTAGCCAAGCTGAAAGAACAGACCCGAGTTCTATGTTGAACTTAATGTACCAGATTTTCATCTAGGGTCTGTGTATAAAAGTTCTAAATGCACAACTGGAGTGTAAAAATATGTGTAACCGAAACCAATGTAATGGGATTTACCTGATCAACGTATTCACTTTCTTTGTTTGAATGTCGTACATCTTCTTCACGGCATCTTTAATCTTCTTCTTGTCAGCACGGATGTCGACGATGAAAACCAAGGTGTTGTTGTCCTCAATTTTCTTCATTGCAGACTCGGTAGTCAGAGGATACTTGAGGATTTGATACTGATCCAACTTATTTCTTGGCGGAGCACTGATGCGAGGATATTTAGGGTTCCTATCTTTTTTCAATGTCCTTGGCCGATGAAATGTAACTTTTGTCCTGATCTTCTTAGCCTTCTTCTTAAATGTTGCACCAGATTTCACAGCCTTAGCGGCCTTCACCGCTTGAGCCTTCGGATCGGCCTTTTTCTTGCTGTTGTCAACTGCCAAAAGTAATAACATTGCAATCAAACACAACTCCCAAACATATACACTATATTACAAGAACTTAGAATGCAGATCAGTTGCAAACTTTCTTACACAAGCTGGATCGGAAACAATTCAACCAACTAAAATCCGAACCTTAAGAATTCCTCTCCAAATAATTGAAGGTATGGTAGATAACAATGGTTAAAATTCGCTGAGGCCAATTCAGGTCAACCATGCCAACACCTAGTGGTACTAAAATGTGCCGCAACGCAACGGCTACATCATAGCAGTTTTCAAGGTCACAGCAACACCGCAATCGCAACCACAATTTAGACACTAACATTATGTTTGCAACAGCAACACCACAATCACAATTTAGTACTATTGAGACACCTTCTAGCAAGTTATTAAACCACCAGACCACAATGTAAGAAGAACAAATCACAAACCGGCAAGTTAAGACCGAAAACTATCCTTTAATTCATAACTTTAAAGGGTAAAAACAACACGGACATTGAATCAAACACAAGAAATGCACTTTATCCAACTAAAACAAACACCCTGAATCAACATTTTCAACAGCATTTCATACCCAAACTACTGCAAAATACTAATCAAAGAACACAAAAAGATGGAAGGAAATAGAGAATAAACCTAGATTTTAGTCTAATCGGTTCATATAATCATCCTTAAAAGGTATCATCCCCAATTTAGGTTCGAACCCTAACAGTTTCCAACACAGATTAAATCTACCAAAGAAACAAACTCTACAATCTATTATCCAAAATCATATTAAAAAAATAGAAAAACTTTACCTTTAGTTGGTGACATTGCTAAAATTCTTGTTTCAATAACCTGATAATAAAAATTAAAAATGAAAAAAAAATAATTTCAGATACCCAAATTAGTGAATTAAAACGACGATAAATCAACATAATTTAAAGATATTCAGATACCTTTATCTTTCAGCTGCGGCTGCTGGAGAGTTTAGGGTTTTCTTTCCGAAGAAGAAGACTATGGCAGCTTTATAACTTAGTAAAACTTATGGGCCTAATTTAGTAAGCCCATTAAATTATTAACTAATGGGTTACGCTAATTGTATTGACCAGATGGATATAAGTTACTTGAACTCGATTCGAATATTCTCGAATCCCATGAGTCAAATTTGAATATTATAATATTTTTTGAGTAAATTCAAGTTTGATTAAATATTTTTATGCTTAATTAGTTTGAAAATTATTAATTTAGATAAGTTCAAAATTTGAACGATTAATTAATTTAGCGAGAAAGATGTTAAGTTTTTTAGATAAATTTCAGAATTCGAATTCTAATATCGTGAATGGAGAAAATTGAGTTAGGATAATCATCCCATAGTCAGTTTATGTAATAACTATTTTGAATTAATCACAGCCTTTTCAATGGTCATTAACCTTAGGAAATGGAATGCTACAAAAATGAAGAACACTTAATTTTTTTTTATTAACGAGTCGGATCAAATATAGTTCGATTAGTATTGTTATTGATACGATATAAAAAAAAAATATAAAATCCAATATCTTGAAGCTTGCTTCAGTATCAGTTAATTTAAGATGTATTGTACGTTGAATATTTTAAAAAATCATTTAGAATCAATGATTATAAACTTAAAGAACTCTATTAAAGAAGTTATTAAAGGAATAGTTGCTCCTAAAGGTCACGGGTTCGAGCACCATGATGACAGCAAAGTGATCGAGCGATTAATATCAAATGATAAAAATTATATTCTATAATAGATACTACTGTAATACTATTAACTAATTAAAAAAAAACTCTATTAAAGAAGTTGTTTAGTTTGCTACTTTTAGTTATAAAGAAGAATTGATCTAAATAATAAAATAATTTAGTATTATTTAAATATATCTTAAATATGAATAATTTATATGTACTAGATATATTTATTTTTAAAAATTAAAATTAATAAACCTATATTATATTATAATTATACCATACAATTAAAGAATGAAGAAAAAACTTGGCTCTAGTCCGTTTTATTGCAAACTAGCCATTGTGGAGTGCTTAGAATAACCCAACTCTATTTCTTGAAGCCCAAATAATATTCTTTCTACTGCATAGGAAAAAGATCATTTTTTTCCCAAAAACCATCATTATTTCTCCAATAAAAATATAAATTTCCAGCAAATAATTACACCCCGAGATAATCAAGAAAACAAGACACTACCCTGGTTTTAGTCTCAATCTGTTTTCTTGTCTTCAAACAAATAACATTGAAACTAGTAGATGGTGTAGGCAACATTTTTCTTCACCTTCAAGAACTGAAAAACAGCAGTCATGGCATATGACTAGTTTCTCATCAATCATTTACTTCCATTGATTCCCAATCCTTGACCATTCTTGATCCAAAAGTGCAGATGGTCATTTTCAACACTTTGGTCTCTAATATCTGCTGAGATGTTAAGGCCTTTCAGAATTTCAGAATTCGAATATGGTTGAGAAGCCTGCAAACCATTTGGTTCCCTTTCATGTTCTTGACCTATTTCAACCCCATACCTTCCTTGTTTTGCATTATCATCTGAGTTGACAGGCTGTTGCCTTCGCTGCTAAGTTCTGTGATGGTGTAGGCCTTGTTGCTGTTAAGCAATCGACCATATATAAAGGTGAACTAAGTTGCTTATCCCATCTTACAGAGGGATAGGTGTTTCACGCCTGGTCCGATCAGGTCAAATTTTTGATGAAAAAATCGGGTTTAAGTTTGTGTTTTTTAAAAGTGATATTGGATCGAGTTCGGGTTTAAGGCGCAAAATATCCAACCCGAGATTAAATATGTAATTTTATCAGAATTTTTTAGGAATATTTATAATAATAGTCATCTAACTATATATTTTTTATAATTAAATCCTTAAAATTATATTTTTTATAATTAAATCCCTTAATATTTTTTTACAATTTAATCCCTAAACTTATTTTTTTCTATAAGTCGGGTTAGGTTTAGGATATTTATTTTTGGATTGGGTCGGCTTTTTTAAAGAAAATTTTTAGATCAGATCAGAATCAGGTTTAGGATATTTGTGTTTGAATTGGGTTTGGGTGAGCCAAAAACCCGACCCGTGCCATCTCTAATCTTACATTAAAAATCCTATTCTTGAACCTTGTCTTTATAGTCTCATTTTCCCTGTCCATGGCTTCCAACAAACAACCCATGCCTTGTTTTTCTTCATCATCAACAAGATGAACTTTCACAAAAGGATTTATCAGAAATTAATCACTTCTAATTTCAAAGAAAAAGATGTAAATCACATAGCAAAGATTACATTATCCAAACATATTTTACATTATCAAATAATGACAGCAAAACAAGAAAAGCACACATACATACAAAGAAGATTAAAAAAAAACTTCAGACAAGTGACAGTTTCAACTATGATCATCATGAGCAACAACCTCTGTACTTGATGGCAGTAAACCAGAAGTGATTCTATAGAAAAGAAACATGAAGAGACTGCTGCAACTCCAGTGAATAATATAGCTGCATCCTGCATCCGAACACTCGAGAGCCAAATCCAAGCAGCGCTGACCACATTTGCAACATTCAGGATAGTAATAAACCTTCTGCACGAACACCAGAGTGTGTGGATGATCGATTTCCCTGAAGGTGGTACCGCGTTTGATGAAAGGATAGCTTCCACCAACACAAGAGAGGTGTGCCGAGTTGTCACAAATTGCACAATGGTAAAACCATAAAAAAGGGCTTCTTTCTCCTTCACAGATATCACAATAAAGATATTCTGAATAATAATTATCTTCGTGATACGTGAGAACGAAACAATGCCTGTCAAATTTGTGCCAAGCTGTTTGTGGGCATAAAAGGGCACAATTAGCATGCAGACCGAAATTGCAAGGCTTGCATCTATATACATTGGTAAAGAAAGACGCGCTACTCATAGCACAAGCATTACAGTAGGTTAAAAAATCGTGGTATAAGAGCAGCGGGTGGTGCGTATGAGCTGGACTTGCCAAGAACGACGGGGTCGTAGCACACGGAACACATAAATATCCGTTGCACACCTTACATTTGTAGGCAAAACCACTGTAATACAAGTTACATGATGTGCATATGAAAATGCAACAAGGAATAAGGTCCAAGGGGTGTTGGTGAAAGTGACCCAAAACTTTCTTTTTCTTCGGTAACATGGCACAGAAGACGTGGAGACGAAACTCACAGTCTAAACAAACGTAAGACGAAGTCGTTATGAGTTGACTGCAGGAATCACAGTAACTTTGATCCTTGATCACCTGATCACTCAATACTAAATGATGTTGATGGCTAAAATGTTTTATCTCTGTATTCACCACATTTTCCCCAACTTCGGTCGTTTTAATAACGACAAAGCTTGGATAAGTAATGCCCACTTCCAACATTGCATTTTCAAATTCCACTTTTGAATCGATTTTGCAAAACCAACGAGCATCCTGTAGTGCACAGTTCACATGGATAATGAACTTGCACTTAGAACAAGAGTAACTCCCAAAAGCCAAGTCCACCTCCATGTGACAGAACCAACAATATAGTCTTGTAAAGAAGTTATCTACCACAAAGTATTTGTGGGAAATAGGATGTTCATGGAATATGCTCTGGATGTAACATGGCAATGAAATGCATTTCTTATGGATTATCAAGCTACATATCAAGCAAACATAAGAAACATGAGATCCTAATCTGCCACAGGCATCACAATTGAACATGGACTCTCTTAGACACCTGGTGAACGGGTGTTCATGACTACTTGGGTCCTCAATAACAGGTGGTGGTGACACACAGTCAATGTGAACGACAAAGTTGCAAAGCGAACAACAATACACCAGTCCTTGGTGTTGGATTTCTTCGCAAATTCGGCAAGGGAGGTGAACACTGTTAAATTGTAAGAAAAGAGAATGGTAGCGGTGGGAAAGATGGTTGATTTCAAGAGGTAACTCAAAGCATTTCTTATGTAGGAAAAAACCAGAATCAGGAGAGATGTAATCAGAATCTAATAAGGGCTTCCTACATGCAAAACACTGAACTTTTTCGAGTTCTTGAGATCGAAATTCGGAAGAGATGGGTGGGACAGGTGGTTGGGGCTCCCTAAGGATTTTTTCAAGGATTTTGCAAGAAAGAACAGCACATTTGATGTGAAAGTCTAAATTGCAAGAACAATGATAAACAAACTTCTCACATAAGTTATTGCAGAAACCACAAAGAGGGTTACCTGTAACATATGGAGAGCTTGTATGAAGATTAAGGCTATGTCTGCGATGAAAGGGGTGGTCCATCTCAACAGGTGCCTTGGCGCAGTTCCTGTCGAGATGAAACCCACATTCTATGCAGCTAAACCTCGGACCAGACACCAAGTCCCCACAAGCACAACAATGAATCTCCTCACTCTCATGGCTTCTCTCATCATTGAAAACAAGAGGATGAACATGGCTAAAGTGTTGAAGAACTCCCATCCCTCTCCTTTCTTTCTATGTAAGTTTGTAGGTGATGTAGTTGATGATTCTGCAGAAACACATACTCATGTATATATACACTTCAAGAGTTTCAGAAGAGAAAAGAATTTCACTTTACTCGATCTTCAAGTTTATGTTTGTGCCAAATCATCTTAGATGTACAATCAATATCTTGTTATGTACCCTCTTTATAGAAATTAATCTTCTCCATATGTCTAGACAAATCATAACCCTTTTTTTATATATAATATAAAAAAAGGTGATTGTGTTTAATTGATATTGAACACTTTGAAATTCAATTTTTTTTTTAATTTTGTTAATAAATTTTATTTTATTTTCTATACCTATTTTGTGATTGCTAGAAAGAAACATTACAAGAAAAAATATGAAAATGAGAGCATTTTCTTAAAAATTATTTTATATTTTATTTATTTATTTTTGGCTTAATTCAAAAATAATTACTTAAATTATACATTTTTTTTTCTAAAATAAGTGTTTAATATTATTTTCGACTATAATAAATACTGAACTTATTCTATTCCTTTCTTGTTTTATTTGAAGGGTATAAATTCCTCTTCTCCATTCTTCTTTTTATGATTTGACTCATTCGGATTTATTTTATTATTATTATTATAGTTTTATGTATAACAATAATTTTATACATGTATGGTTCTTTTGCCCTTATAATAATAACTTTATATATATATCACTTTATTTTTAAAGAGAGGAGAGCTGAAACTGATTAAAGATCATCACTCAGCAGACCTAAGCAAGCGTCAAGCCGGCTGGCTTTGGGTTCGAGTGGCATTTTATCTCTAACCGGTAACCGCAATTCATCCGTTGATTCTTTAATATCATTCATTCGGTTAAGTCTTAATTTTACTCAAGTTTTATCTTAGACATAGATGGATCATCTAAATTCGGATTCATAAGCAATGATAATTACCCTATGAAAATTAGCTTTCTTTACGGCTCTGGTGAGTTCTCTTAAGTTAACTAAGTCATTGTCTATGACTTATGGTTTCATATTCTATTTCGTTTTCTGATGTGTTTTCTCATCCTTTTCTTACAATATTTTATTTCGTTATCGGTCACCCAAAAATATTTAATCTTATAAGGTAGTCTTTACGAGTTTACACGGTATCGTGTCATAACAATAAGCATAACTTAATAGATGATACTAACATAAGAAATTGATCTACCCCAAATTAACTTAGCATTCATATTTGTTATGTGACACTGAATCATTTTATGACCCTCAATTTCAGTAAATTTATGCCCACGACTTTCATAAACCCTAAAATTTAACCTTAAATTATTAAAATGACAGAAAAAATGGAAAATAAATAAATGTAAATTAACTGCAAGTCTATTTACAAAGATTGGAACTTTACCTTCTTCTCTATACTAAACATTCTTTTAAGTGATCAAATGTTGAGAATTTTACAGACAAAACACACACCATCCAAGCTTTTTGGTAGTAAAACAAGAGTTGCAGGAATTCATAGAGAGACAAGTCCAAACAGAACACACCCTAAAAAAATCTCAAATTATCAAACCTGTTATGATCAGTAAACAAAATTAATATACCATGGAGACAAAAGGACAGCCCCAATCTAAGGCTGTTTTGTCCCCCTTTAAAGAATGTGGACCTCACGAACACTAAATTCTAACCCCCTACCTTTAAACAATGTAACTACCGCCGCTCCGATGCCTTCCTGCCGGAGTTGATGTTGTTACCGCCCTTGATCGTTCTTACATGCTCTTTGGTTTACCACTCGGAGAACGGTTTTACAAGTTGAATTGTCCACCGTTTGTCATTTCTCGGTGAAGTCCATGGGTTGGAGGTAGTTCAGGCTATTCAAATGAGTGGAATGTGTGATATACAGAAGAACCGATGTAAGTTGCAGTCGATCACAAGGCAAACTACTAAACCAGCCGATGCTGTCGCAAACCTTTCCCGAAATGAGGTTGCATTAGGCGAACATACAAGCCATTTTTCGCTACTAAAGAATCATGTGTCCCTTCCTCCACGATTCGACCGCTGTTAAGTACTACGATGTTGTCAACATGCCTCATCATTGCAGCTCTATGGGCGATCAAAATGGTAGTTTTGTTTCCCATTATTAGTGTATCAAGCGCCTCCTGCACCACTCGGCTTGACTCGGATTCAATGGATGAGCTGGCTTCATCCAATAGTAAGATGGGAGCATTCTTTAGCACCACTCGAGCGATAGCAATTCTTTGTTTCTGTCCTGGGGTCAAATCGACACCCCTCATGCCAACATGCGTGTCGTAACCATGAGGCAAGTTGCTGATGAAATGGTGAGCATTGGCTATTCTTGCAGCCTCTTTTATCTCGGCTTCGCTGGCATTGTGCCTTGCATATATGATGTTTTCCCTGATAGTAGTTGAGAAGATAATAGGTTCTTGTTGAACAAGACCTAAGTGATTCCTCAACCACCTCAAATTGTATTGATTTAAATCCCGTCCGTCGAGTAGAACCTGACCGGAGACTGGATCATAGAATCTCTCAATGAGAGAGATTATGGTACTCTTCCCAGATCCTGAAACTCCAACGACAGCTAAAGTTTGTCCGCCATTAACTTTAAGACTAAAATTGCTTAATACCAACATTTCTGGACGACTAGGATAGCAGAAATCAACATTTTTCAACTCGATGCTACCATATACATTAGGTGGCTTCAACGCAGAGTTATCATCTGGCTCGATTTTAGGGACTCGCTCGATAATTTCAAACACTGAAGCGAGAGATTTCCGTCTCTTGAGAATGTATGGTGCCAATCCAAATGGCTCCACCAGTGCAAAAGTTGCAAAAGAGAAAACCATGTACTCCTTCACAGCTGTAGGCAGATCCATATAGCCTCGTTGAACACAGAGAGCAGTGTACCAAAGGAGAAGAGCATTGCAGGCGAAAAGAAGAAACTGTGAAAAGCCGAATGCGAACCCTATTGCCATTCCATGGAAGAAACTCTTTCTTAATATTTTCTTCAGTTGAAATCTGTAGAGCTCCATTACCTTGTTACCGGCACAAAATGCTACAACAGTGTAAATGTTTCTCACTGCATCTTCGAGGACCAATGACGCCTTCCTATGCATCTCCTGGATTCCCTTCGAAAATCCAGCAAGCCATAATTTCTGAAACATTTAAGTATGCAACAATTCAGAATTTTGGATACGGACAATCTTCCATCCAAGTTCAATAAGAAAGTTATGCAAACCTGTGCAACAGCAGAGACAGTTAGAACCGGAAGGGTTGCTAATGCCACAAGTGCCAACCTCCAATGTAGCAACAACCCAATTAACAAGGCGACAATAACAGCAGTACTATCCTGTACAAATATTGAAAGACGGTTGCTAAAAGAAGCCCGTACAAATGTAGCATCATTTGCCAATCGCATCGACAAGGTGTCAGCATTATTCTCTTCTTCATCGAACCATCCAACTTCATTCCGCAGCATTGCTGTCAATGGTAGGCAAACATGGTAAACAATATGCATTGAATTCAGCATTCTAGTAAATTTGCAATATTGATTTGAAGAATCATATACCTGAGAACATCATCCTGCGAACTCGTTCAGTCATCTTTTCCCCCATAATGCCAAAGTAGAAGTGTTGCAAAAAGTTGGCAACAACAGTTACTATACCCATACAGGCAATTATCAAACACCACCTATCTACTTCAACCCATAACTGATGATGTTCCTGACGCCTATAATATGCTGTTACTATCAGAGAAATAACGTAAGCAAGAAGTGGATTAAAAGAGCCAAAGATTGCCGCACCAATGCTTCCCAACACAGCATAGAGCCACTCTGCAAAACTAAGTTGTGCTAACCTCCAAAAAGATGGAGATTCCTTATGATGTGTTGCCTTAGCTTTCATTGAGATATCAGCAGAGTGACTGAGAGGACGACTAAAAGTCTGAGAATGAGAGCGTTCACTTTTAGGATCAGTCAGAAGGGGTGATACAGGAGATTCTGGGTCGGAACCGTTTGATTTCTGCCTCTGGGTAGACTGAACGTCAAGCTTGGGCAACTCTGGTAGCCTCATTTCGAAACTATCCTGTCTCCTTATTGATGGTTCCTTATCATTACCATCCACAGGCAAACCGTTCCCGTGCATATTCTCTGGTGGTGGACTATGAGCCTTAGGTGATTCTTGTGAGTTAAAAGCACCATCATGGGCCCGAAACACACCAGGAACTCTTTGAAGAGAAGGTGATTTGATAAACTTTGGAGATGATGATTCTTGGCAGCTGTAAATTGATGAAGACTCCTTTTCAATCTGGAAAGTTGACGTCTCCTTGTAGCTCCTAACTGGCGTCCTGAAAAAACAACCATAAAACCAGAACATAGAATATTGAAACACAGGAGCCTTTTTTAATCCAATCTAAGAAATATCATTGACAAGAAATAGACTTCCATAGCCTTCCATCCTTCTTAATAAAAGGCATATATAGTTCTAATTACCTCCTTGGAAGTTTGGCTGCCTCTTCACATTTAAGGAGCTCTGCATACAAGCCATCAAGGGCTAGTAACTCATCATGTGTGCCCATTTCAACCAGCTGACCCTCCTCCATCACAGCTATATAATCAGCATTTCTTATGAGACTACGACGTCGAGCAATTATTATAGTTGAGCGCCCCAACATCAGAAGATCTAGAGATTTCTGAACATTTCTTTCAGCTTCAAAATCGAGTCCACCAGTAACCTCATCAAGCAGAAGGATTGTCGGGTTCAAAAGCACAGCTCTAGCAATAGAAAGTTTGATTTTCTGTTCTTCTGTCAGTGCTAAGCCAGTCCTACCCACCTGAAAGTCACAGTAAATTGATTTTAACAAAATGACACAAATGAGAACTAACCAAGATGATCAGTAAGATTGACAGAAACGGTATATTTTGTTCTTCCATATTTCACCTGCGTCTCATATCCTCTCTCAAGTGAGCTAATAAATGTATGTGCATGTGCTATTTTTGCAGCTTCTTCAATTTGATCAAGTGTAGCATCTCGCCCATAAGCAATATTATCTTTTATGCTCAAACTAAGTAATGCAGGTTCCTGAGTAACAAGTCCAATTTGGCTTCTGAGCCACTCCAACTTTAGGTTTTTAATGTTCTCTCCATCTAGAAGAACTTCCCCTGCATCATAGAAAATAAAATTGTTTAAATCATGAAGGTTGGCTCACCACCAAGCAATGATTTCAACACCAACATGGCATGCCACTGCAGTGTGATACATAAAATCATACGAACATCATACCTAATGTGGGATCATAGAACCGTTCCATAAGTGGAATAATACTACTTTTCCCAGAGCCATTTCTGCCAACAAGGGCCACAGCCTTTTTAGCAGGTACAGTGAGGTAAAATCCACTCAATATAGGGATTTCAGGTCGAGAGAGATAACTAAAATACACGTTGCGAAACTCAATATTTCCTTGAAGGGTGGATAGGACGTTCCTCTCCTGATTAGAATCAGAGGATGACCGAAAAATCATCTCAAAAAGTCTATAAGCAGCAATTCGTCCTTGGTCAAATGAGTAGAAATTTGTTGCGGCTTGGTTCAGCCCGCTGCACAATATGGAAAGGATCGGTAAGAAAGTATAGATTAGACAGTAGGAAAAGAGAGAGACTGGTGCTTACAGGCCACTTAAAATTATAGCAAAAAGAGCTGTTATTATTTCACCACCGTGAGCTCTATTATGTGTGACCAGGAACCTTCCAACCCAAAGTTGCAAGGCACAAGAACATATTGCAAGCCCATACGTAAATCCAAGCCCAAGCCCTTGCACGAGACTAATCAATATACCATATCTCAAAGTTGCTTGCAATGAGGTAGCATAAGAATATTTGGCCAAAGTTTCATTAGTAAATGCATACAAGGTCCTAATGTAAGAGATTGCCTGCAAAAAAGAGAAAACTATATGTATATTAGCACCATTTCCTACTGTGCTTACTCATAGAACCAACGGAGAAAGTGAAGTTCAACAAAGAATTCACGTCACCATTTCAACAAATTTAACACGATTGAAAAGATATAATATGCATGAAGCAAGTTCTGATTCAAATCAACAATATTAACAAATTAAGTTTGGTTGAAAGGAATGGAGCCAGAAGAGGAGAAAAACCTGTTCAGCAACGCTGGCTGCCTCGGCATAAGCATCTTGAATGTTCTCAGCAAGCCTATGAAGAAATATATTGGATATGCCGCCAGCAGCAACAATGAATGGACCAGTTGCTAGAGTTATGAGCGAGATCTCCCAACAGTTGATAAAACCGATAACTAGACCACTGAAAAATGTAGCCATGTTATGAATGTAATTCCCAACCTGTATCATCATTGGAATATTAAGATTAGAGCAGGAATCTATAAGGAAATGAAATCCCACCAGAGAATAAGTTATTAAAATAGTAGGGAAATCTACATGTGACTGAACATACCTTTTCACTAAGAGCAGACTGGATGAGCAATACATCACTCAATACTTGACTCACTATGTCTCCATTATTCCCATAAGTATCAAAAAAGCTCATATCTTGGTTCAATAAAACTTGTACATAATTTGACCTGATGACAGCAGTTTGCCGTTCTCCCGTCAGAATCCAGCAAGAAACCTCTATTACACAGCAAGTCAGTGACAAATGGCAGAAACAATGCATCAATCAGAAGAAAACGGAAATGAAGCAATAACTGATTTTGATAATCAACTTACCAATCCAGCCAGCAACAAAAACACCCACAGCAATATAAACAATAGTTAAAGCAAGCTGCAGAACAAGAATGAAACAGTTGATCATAAGCAGAAGTACAAACAGTGTCTGAAGGAAACAAATGATAGTTGCTTAAATCAAGTAAAAGAAGAAATAAATCAAACATAAACACAAGCCACAAAAGATGACTGGGCATTACCCCGTGCTATTTTCACATTATATTACTAATTAACAACCTCTTAGGAATAAAGGCAATCCAGACTTAACCCAGCAGATAGAGAGTTTTTATATTTTCATGGTAACAATTAAAACAAAATATTATTTGAAAACAAGAACAGATAATCACATAAAATCTGTTCACATGCATCCATGATGACAATTACATGCGAAAGTGGCTACAAAACTCAATGGCCGATGGCCCGATGCCCTTGACATCACAAGAGCAGCTTTGCATTACTTTGATTTGCAAATTGCAATTAACTAAACCATCACATCAAAAATTCCATTCTCTTTGTAGTTCACTACCCATTTTTCTCCTTCCTTCCATTTACTGTTCTACAAATACACAAGCCTTGAAAAATATAAAGACAAACACATCCTTCCCTTCCACAAGGCTAACCGTTCATTATAGGGGTGCCTTGCATCTAGAATGTGGAAGAACCACTCTGTCCCCAGAGCGAGGGGAAGTAGTAAAGGACGGTGTTACCGGGTTTACGGTTGTGTGTCAGACAAGGAAATGTGTTTGATACGGGCATGCTCAAATTTTCCTAAGTTTTTCATGTATTTGGAGGATCATGTCAATACACATGTCTGAATATTTGGAGGATTTAGGTTTCAGACAGGTAACTTAAGAAAAAATTGAAGTCAGCATATAGTAGGTTAAAAAACATCCACCCAAAAAATTAAAAAAAATATCCTACCATGGAAATACCCATTAATATCTTAAAAAGTAGATTTTCAACATTTCATGTAGGGCTATAAACGAACCGAATGTTCAGAGAACTGATCGTGAACTGTTCGGCGAGAAGTTCGTTTAAACCGATCTAACCGACCGAACCAAAACAAATATGGTTAATCTATTAAATAATTTTAGATTTCAACTAATGATTAAGAGTTTTTTTTCAAATTTAATTATTGATTAATTCGGTTTAAAATCAGTTAATTAACTGAATTAACTGAACCCAAAATATATTTTTTTCAACACATTGCATATTTCCATTTGTGTTAGTTTATCATGTTAACATCGAACATGAACAAAATACATTCTTTAATGGATGAAGAAAAAATTTTGTGTTTATTTACATTCATGTTCGATCATTTATTCTGTTAAAGTTAGACAAACGGACAGGATTCCTTTACAGGCCTAATTTCATGCTTCTTTTACACCACAAAATTTCCTACTGATCCACCTGAAAGCTAAAATGTTCCATCTCCCCTAATTTCTCCAACTCTAAAAATAAAACATCTCGGTTAACTAAAATGTTTTAATTCTAAACTCCTGAAAATCTACAAATTAATCAACTAAAACACTAAGCTAAGCATTTAAAATCCCAAAATTTAAGCTTTTCACTTGCTGAATAAAAATAGCTAACCTCTGTAAACCTTTCAAATTGCTCATCCAATCTCTCCGGCCCCGACCCAATTCCAAGAACATGAACAATCTTCGCAAAGTAATGCAAGTAAACAACGAGAGCGGTCCCATGAGCAGCAGCAGCAACCGACCCAACGATCATGAGAGCCCAATCAAGCCGGTCAGCGCAAGCAAAGAGTTTCGAGAAAGGAACAGCAGCAGGTGGCGACTCCATTTCCTCAACCTCCTCCATTTCCTCCTCCGCCTCCACCTGCGCCGCAGCCGCCGCTGATACTTCCGCACTTGTATCCAAGTACGGAGAAGGCGATTCCGGCGGCTCCGAAACCTCCGATACTGGTGTCAACGGTTGTATATGGGGTGGTGACCACCCAAATAAACCTCTTGATATCATCATCTTCAACGAAAACCCAAACTCTAAACCCAAGTATCTTTTCCTCTAAATTTAGCATAAACTTTCAGCGGATCTGCTAAGTTCAGAGACCAAAAATTCGATCTTTTCCCCCTCTCGAAGTTAATTAAAAGTCTGGGGTTTTCATATAAATCTTCTTTTTCTGAAGTAAAAAAGGAGACCAGGTCAACGATGGCGGAGGAGACCGATGAACTAAAGAGAGAAAATCTAACCCACCCTTACATTAAAGCAAACGAGAAAATAAAATTTGAAAAAAAAAATAAAAAAAAATCGAGTTTTCTGAGGCTTTTTAATCATTCCAATCTTTGTTTTTGTTAACGGAAAAAAAAGTATATTTTGGTGGTGCAAATAAGGGGAATAAAATTTGATTTAATTTTAAAACAATAAAATTAAATTATAATTTTATAAATTTAAATTAATTTAAAATATTTTAAATAAAATTTAAGTTATAAATAATATCAGATAATTTAATTTTTTAATAGTTAATTAATATTTTTAAAGTCTAAATTGAGTCTTTACTTCAATTATGTATTAATATATATCACTTGTGAAGAAATATACATATATATGTTCTATATGATAATAGAAAAAATGATTATTATAATAATAATATAAATATTTACAATTAAATCTGAACAGAAAACCAAATAATTTAACTTGATTAAAAAAATAAAATAAAATTTTAGTTATAAAATATTACTCTTTATTTAGATTAACTTATTTTTTTAATTTAATTCGTTTCGATATTCATCTAAGATATAAATAAATCAAATTAAAGTAGAAAATTCGTTCAGATTTGTATATAAGATGAATTTTATAAAAATAAATAAATTATCTTAAATTTAAAATAAAACATTTATATATATATATTATAATTCTACTTATAATATTTAAATGAAATAACTAAAAATCATAATGCAACACAAAACGGATGAAATTCTTACAAATGTTTTAATATTCTACTTATAATCGCTTATTAAATATAATTTTAATATTAAGTGCGATAATTTTTTTGAATAGTTTAAAAATAATTATATGATAATAATTATATATAATTTTTAATAATTTATATAATTTATAGATAAAATAATTTAAGTTTATATTTTTAATAAAAGTCTCGATCACCTAGAGTGTATAAATCTGTTGTAAGTTTTTCAAAATTTTAATATTCAAAAAATTTAATAACTATTTTATAATTCTAAAATAATTAATGATTATTTATATATTTAATTTTTTAATAATGATTTTGCTAATAAAATAACTTAACTTACAATATTTATTCAAAATAGATAAATCTTATAATAATACATATTTTTATATTAGTTTGGGGGACATTAGGTACAGCTAGATTTTTGCTTGAAAATAAATATTTTAATAATGACACGTGTGAATCTCTGCGAGTGTCAGGGTGATTTTATCATTGCTCGGTGGAACATTTTATTTTAGACTCACTTTTTTCCCTCAGCCATAGTTATTTTTTCTATTTATATATAAACTTAATTATAAAATAAATATTTAAGTCATATTTTTTACAATAAGTATATAAAATATTTTTTATTAAAATAAATATCTAAAACGTCATTTTACTTTAAAATAAATAAAAAAGTAAATTTTGAATAATTAAAATAATTAAAAAATATTTTAAACTCCTATTAGAAAAACATAATTTAGACACTAATTTTGTAATTTCGTATCTTATAAATCACCAGTCTTATTGTGACGAATTTGATGAAAAGTTTTAGAGGTTTAAAATAAATCAATTATTTTATGAATTTTATCAATTTGACTCTCCACATTTTCACATTTAGACCTCAACACCTACAAACTACATTACTATAATTTTTATAAGTGTTGGGGACTAAATCCATAAATATACCATTAGAACCTCAAACCAATAGTTTGGTAATAAAAGTGGAATTTTACCCTATTTAAAAAGTAAAAGTCATTCATATAGGACATCAAGTATGTAAATCCTAATCCAAGTCACATGCAAAATTTATGTAGGAAAAACATAGATCCTTCAACATATAAAACATAAGCAGAAAAAAATTAAGACAGAACAAAACTGTTCAAACCACGGAAAGACATCACTTGATCTACTTATTAGATGATTCCGATCTTGTTTGCGACATCCAAGGCGTCATAATCCGGTGTCAACCTAACATATGCCTTCTTGGTTCCATCAGGCCTGCATAAAGATCATGAGTTCGATGCCGAAGTAAATGTTGTGAGTGGATGAACAACAATGTGAGGATGTATGACGAACACGACCGAGTAGCCAAGCTGAAAGAACAGACCCGAGTTCTATGTTGAACTTAATGTACCAGATTTTCATCTAGGGTCTGTGTATAAAAGTTCTAAATGCACAACTGGAGTGTAAAAATATGTGTAACCGAAACCAATGTAATGGGATTTACCTGATCAACGTATTCACTTTCTTTGTTTGAATGTCGTACATCTTCTTCACGGCATCTTTAATCTTCTTCTTGTCAGCACGGATGTCGACGATGAAAACCAAGGTGTTGTTGTCCTCAATTTTCTTCATTGCAGACTCGGTAGTCAGAGGATACTTGAGGATTTGATACTGATCCAACTTATTTCTTGGCGGAGCACTGATGCGAGGATATTTAGGGTTCCTATCTTTTTTCAATGTCCTTGGCCGATGAAATGTAACTTTTGTCCTGATCTTCTTAGCCTTCTTCTTAAATGTTGCACCAGATTTCACAGCCTTAGCGGCCTTCACCGCTTGAGCCTTCGGATCGGCCTTTTTCTTGCTGTTGTCAACTGCCAAAAGTAATAACATTGCAATCAAACACAACTCCCAAACATATACACTATATTACAAGAACTTAGAATGCAGATCAGTTGCAAACTTTCTTACACAAGCTGGATCGGAAACAATTCAACCAACTAAAATCCGAACCTTAAGAATTCCTCTCCAAATAATTGAAGGTATGGTAGATAACAATGGTTAAAATTCGCTGAGGCCAATTCAGGTCAACCATGCCAACACCTAGTGGTACTAAAATGTGCCGCAACGCAACGGCTACATCATAGCAGTTTTCAAGGTCACAGCAACACCGCAATCGCAACCACAATTTAGACACTAACATTATGTTTGCAACAGCAACACCACAATCACAATTTAGTACTATTGAGACACCTTCTAGCAAGTTATTAAACCACCAGACCACAATGTAAGAAGAACAAATCACAAACCGGCAAGTTAAGACCGAAAACTATCCTTTAATTCATAACTTTAAAGGGTAAAAACAACACGGACATTGAATCAAACACAAGAAATGCACTTTATCCAACTAAAACAAACACCCTGAATCAACATTTTCAACAGCATTTCATACCCAAACTACTGCAAAATACTAATCAAAGAACACAAAAAGATGGAAGGAAATAGAGAATAAACCTAGATTTTAGTCTAATCGGTTCATATAATCATCCTTAAAAGGTATCATCCCCAATTTAGGTTCGAACCCTAACAGTTTCCAACACAGATTAAATCTACCAAAGAAACAAACTCTACAATCTATTATCCAAAATCATATTAAAAAAATAGAAAAACTTTACCTTTAGTTGGTGACATTGCTAAAATTCTTGTTTCAATAACCTGATAATAAAAATTAAAAATGAAAAAAAAATAATTTCAGATACCCAAATTAGTGAATTAAAACGACGATAAATCAACATAATTTAAAGATATTCAGATACCTTTATCTTTCAGCTGCGGCTGCTGGAGAGTTTAGGGTTTTCTTTCCGAAGAAGAAGACTATGGCAGCTTTATAACTTAGTAAAACTTATGGGCCTAATTTAGTAAGCCCATTAAATTATTAACTAATGGGTTACGCTAATTGTATTGACCAGATGGATATAAGTTACTTGAACTCGATTCGAATATTCTCGAATCCCATGAGTCAAATTTGAATATTATAATATTTTTTGAGTAAATTCAAGTTTGATTAAATATTTTTATGCTTAATTAGTTTGAAAATTATTAATTTAGATAAGTTCAAAATTTGAACGATTAATTAATTTAGCGAGAAAGATGTTAAGTTTTTTAGATAAATTTCAGAATTCGAATTCTAATATCGTGAATGGAGAAAATTGAGTTAGGATAATCATCCCATAGTCAGTTTATGTAATAACTATTTTGAATTAATCAAACCATAAATCAAATACCGATGATTATAAAAAAAAAATAGAAACCAACATAATAACAGAATCACACTAGATGAGTTGAATTAATTAAAAATAAAAAAATAAAATTGTAGAACAAGTAAGCCTTTTTATTATTGACAATTTCGTATTTTTTATTACTTTTATAATAATTATTAAATTTTTATTAAAATTATAGAAGATATTACGATTACAACGTATTTATAAAAAATAATAAGATCAATCCATTAAAATCTTTAAAAAAATAGTATACCAACTGATTAGATAAAAATAATACTTTTTCATATTTATATTATTTTTTAATATTAAAAATCTAATTTAATTGATTTTGTGATTTAAAATTCTGAATCTTATTTAATAAATCTATTATTATTATCTAAACCCTTTTCGAATATAAAATAAGTGTTCAAATTCCATTAAATCTATAAAATAATCTACGATAAAGAATAAAATGAATCATAAGATAGATTGAAAGAAATTCAAAGAATTACGATAAATACTACAATATTTATTAGTTTCGTCTTCAACGATAAATGAAATTAACAGATATTATAATATTTGTCGTAATTCTTTAAATTTTCTTAATTTTTTGTGGATTATATTTTAAATTTAATGATTCGAAATTATTAAAAAAAATTAAATCATTAAACCTGTTGGATAGAAATTAAATTGAGTACAACTAATGTCTTGGTGATTATTAATTATCAATGTGCAAGACAGCATGGAGATGAAAAACTCTTTCAATGCTTAAACCATTAGAATGGATCCAATGTTACAAATTTATGATATTTTTAATCATCAATATTCAATTTATTTATTATTTACTTAAAAATTTATTTATTAATTAATTTAAATCAAATATTATAAGAATCTTAATATATAAATGATTTTTTAATTCAATTAACTTTATTTATAATATTAAGATTCAAATATTTAATTTTATATAATAACTCTGATGTCTAATTATACTAAATTATAAAGTAACAAAATTTATGTTTTTTTAATAATTTTTACTTAAAAAAAGAGAAGGAAAAAATATTCGTAATAAATTTTAAACTTATAAATAAAGATATTAACCGAAAATTTTAACCTCTTATTTCAAAGAGTTTTGTAAATCAGTTACAGTAGTTACAGCAATATCTGTTTTAGAATATACTCTCAAATGTTAGATATTTATCGCTCAATCATTACGCTGTGATATTAGTACTCGAACTTATAATCTCTAAAAATAATAATCGTTATCTTAATTACTGAGGTAACGGTTCGAACTATTTCAAAGATAGTTGGAAATATAAAAACTTATGTTAAATAATTAATGGTGATAATTGACTCACCCCAAAGGGAAGATGGCTATAATTACATGAAATTAATACACCTCAATAGACACATGGGGTTCATAAATTTAGAGATTAGATTACCGACAATTTTATATATTTAAAAATTTATTTTTTAATTCATGGCTAATTAAATTAATTTTAAGGAGAGATTATATCATGAACTCATTTCATCACGTTATTTGTAATTTATATAATCAGGTTCATTCATTTTTAAGTAATCGTTTAATAATTATCCACTCACCTGTTAAAAAAAAAGAGGTGATGATTCACCTTAAAAAATACGATATATATGAATCTAATTGGTTGAGACCACGGATAACGTGGTGAAAAGGATTTATGATATAATTTCTTAATTTTAAGATTTATTCATTAACATTATCTTATATTATACGAGTTTAAATTTTGATCAGTGTCGTCTTTAGATATGATCAGAGAAGTATTTGTCTATAGTTTATTTTTTAATATTTAATATTATAATTTTATTTTTATATTTACTTTTAAGAATTTATTTTTATTTATTTTTATTTTTTATTAAAAGTTAAATTAATTTCAATACTTATTTTTAACGCTCAAAATTTTATAACACTCGTTATTAAATACTTAATTTTTTAATATTTATTATAAAAAATTATTTTTTAATATTTATTATTATGAGTTTAATTTTTAATATATGTTATTAGAGAGTAAATTTTTTAATATTTATAATTAAGAGACCAATATTTTTAAGCATTTATCGTTAGAACCGTACTCTTAAAATTTAACATTTTTTATTCTTATTATTAAAAACTATTTTTTAATATTTATTATTAAAAATATATTATTGAATTTATTTTTTATATTTATTAATAAAAAATTAATTTTAAATTCGCTTTTAAATCATTAAAATCTTAAAAATAACTCTTATCCTAATATAAAAATATATCTTTATTTAATTAAAAAATATATTTATCTAAACAAAGACTTCTATAATTACTCATAATTCGTGTTTTGCGGCTATCTAGAGTATTCTTGAGAGAGATCGTTGGTCCATCACATCTTCGTGCAATAAATTGTCTTTTATGGCTCGTTTTCTATTAAAAATAATAATCTAAGGAATGATTCCAAAATGAAAAAAAAAAAAATTCTTTAAAATATGGATTTGAATAATTTTATTGATAAAATATATTTAATTTATCGATATCTAAAAACATAACAAATATTATTATAAAATCGTATAAAATTTTATCTCTAACTTAATATGAAGAACATCTCGACGGACACTTTCATGTAGGGACAGACCCAAAATTTTTTATAAAGGTGTAAATTATCAAGAAGATATATTACAAATATAAGGGTGCAAAATTACCAGAGTTTAGATGGTGTATAATTAGATTATGAATAAAAATTAAAAAATATATAAAATAACGCCCTTAGGTCGATTTTTACGATCATCAAGAGTACCCTTGAGAGAGAAATCTCCGATCTACTATGACGTCGTTCAATATAATTGATTCTACGTTTAAAAAACTTTATCTATAAAGAGTATATAAATTTTATCAAAAAATAAAAACAGAATAAATATCATCATAAAATCGTATAATTTTTATTACAACGTAACATGAAAATCAAATATCTTTTCCTTTTGTAGAATACATGGACCAAACTAGTATCAATTGGGCACAACAAATCATCAAATAATGTCACCTTCTCAATCAAATTACCATAGATCTATACACTTCCCAACTCAAATCCTAACAAAGTTTAAGCACTCATCATTAATCCAACTATACTTCTCAGTAAAAGGATTCACCAAATTCTTCTTAGGGTAGTCCCCAATACCATCTCCCCAAACCCTAGGATCCTCCAACCCATCTTTCATTACCTCCCACACACAATTATTACACATGAAACCAGCACCAAGGCTGACCATGAAGATCTTGTCACCTTTCTTCAACCTCTTCTTGGCTTCCATGTAGCTTAAGACATACCACAGACCACCTGCGGATGTGTTACCAAACCTGTAAAGTGCCATTCTGGTTGGTTCCAAGTCATGTTCACTGAGACCCAAGCTCTTTCCTAGACCATCTATCACTGCCCTCCCACCAGGGTGGAGACAGAAGTGGTCAACACCGGATTTCAGGTTGATGTTGAAGCTTAAAGATGTTCTGGGTGTACTTGGATTGATTCGTTTCGTCGTCGCTTTTCGAATGATGGTCGATGTTGCGTACCGGAGAAGCTCGTAGACGGGGAGGATTTTAGGGAGTAGGAGTTTGAGGTTGCCGGCGAAGGCTTTGGCTGCTGCTTTTGTTAAGCTTTTTGTAAGGAGAAAGCCTTGGTAGCCTTGTTCATCTTCGACCTAAATTAGGGACGGACGTAAGATTTTACGTTACAAAATTAAATTATCGATAAAAATATATAAAAAATTTAGAAAGCATGATTGCCCCTTACTTGTATGCAACATCCGTATGCTTCGTCGTCGTATCCGATGTTGGTCCGCACGGCGCATTTCAGCTTCATCAAGCACCGGTCCTTCAATTCCCTTTTGTTTGTTAGAAGAATCGAGCTTCCACCGGAACGGAAAAGGCAGTTCGATAGCATCATCGACTTCTCCTTGCCGCAATACCAGTGTGTGGAGATTGATTCGGTGCTAACGACGATCGCGAACTTATTCTCGTATGTCTTGAACAAGCGTTGCACGAGGTCTACGGCCACCATGCTCGCGCTACATCCCATTCCGGAGAGGTTGAAGGACTTGATGTCGTCCCTCATCTTGTACCTGTTCGGTAACAGATTCAGAAATATTTTAAAATATAAAACTCGGAATAGTACATAAACATCCTCAGTCGAATTTTTATTATAATTTATAGGTAGGTGACCACAATTAGTAAAATGAATTACTAACACGATATTTAATTTTTAGGGTGAACACTAATCAATTATAAGTATACATTAAATTCATCATTAAACCTGTTTATAATCCGAGACGTCAACGACGGCGATGGTGAAAACAACGATGCGTCAACAACGAGTATGTCGATTTCGGACGGAGAAACTCCTGTTTTCCTGAACAGACTATCAAGAGTGTCGAACATGATCTCATCCATCTCAGAATGCGCATCGGTCTCGGAAGGGAACTCTTCTCGACCGTCGAGAACATTCCTCGGACCGTATGTTTCTTCTCCAAGACCGGAACTTACAATCGTCTTCAACAGAAACCTGTACTGTTCCAGTCCCAGATTCTTGTTCCTCATCACGACCTTGACACACGCCTCGGTGTCGAGTTTCCGGTCATCGGGAGCCTTGAAACATTCGTAATCCAACATGTAACACTGTTGATTTATCTTCCGACAAAACATGTTAACAAGGTAAGAAACGATGGTACAAAGGAAGATGAGACATAATTTCATCAAACACTCCATTGAAAAAGCTTAGAGAATGTGATGAGGATGGGGCTCTGAAACTTTTCTTCACAGGTATTTGGAGAAATATACAAATTGGCATACTCTATGTGGGATCGATACATGTCTATTTATAGTTTTTATTTTGGGGGTTTTCTTTAGCTAAAATACAATTATAAAATAAAATAAGAAATGGGTAAAAATGCAATTAAAAAACTAAGAAAAAAATTATAAAATGATTATCGAGTTTATTAAATTAGTAAAAAAAATGTTCGGGTCAAATTAAACAATTATTAAATTGAGATATTATATATATATATATATATTATTGTTAATCTATGTGTTTTATATATCTTTATCTAACTGTCCAAAATATAAAAGTTGATCTTTCACAAATATATTCAAGATAATAAAATTTAAAGAGACTCGAATTTAATTTGGATTAACAAAATATGGGAGCGAAGCCCAAAATTGTTGTCTCTATTGTGTGTAGGGGTGATAATGAGTCTGACCGGCTCGCAAGCTACTCGAGTTCGGCTCGGTCAAAGCTCGACTCGAGTGAGCATGACTCAGGCTCGGGTTCAGCTCGAGACCCTAATAAACCAAACCGAACTTACTCAAGCTCGACTCAAAAAGCTCAAAATAGTTATATTATATATATGCTACATATATACTAAAAGTAATTTTTTAGCAAAAGAAAAACAATAAAATAAAATATAAGAAATCTACTAAAAATAAATTGGATAGTTTTTTCCCTTTCTCAAGATTGAATTTTGTTTTCGGTGTTGATTATGAAAATGGTTTTTAACGAGGCTCTATCTTTTATATAAAAATATAACAAAATTGTCTATTTTAGGTCGAGTCGAGCCCATGAGCTTCGAGCCCGAGCCAAGCCCAATAATATTGTTTTCGAGCCTCGAGCACAAACCTGACCAGGCTTGTGCTCGACTCTGTTCAGCTCGTTATCACCCCTAGTTATGTGGTACTAGTTAGTGGGTATAGAGTTGGAATATGTTCCATCGAAGTAAATTTATTTTCTGTCTTATTGATCACCTATATTTTCTTATTTTAAATGAAAATCGAACTAAAATTCTGAAGATTTAAAGGTCATGTGTCAGGTCTATGCTCATTGCACCAATTCAAAAATAGTCAACAAAACTCGAAACCACAAAAATCTTATCAATTTAAAACTTTTTTTTCAACTTAAGTTTCACCTACTAAGCCATTGCTCTCATAACTACCCCATGTAAGGAAAGTGACATCTTTCAATGTCTAATTAGTTATTTGTTAAATGTGGACCTAGTGCCTTTGTATGTAATAATTTGGTACACCCAAGCTGTTTTATGAGACATAAATCAACATTGATTAATGGTGGATGAAATCATGTGGTACAAGGGAAAAGGGTATAAAGGGAAAACACAATGCTTTTCATTGATTGCAACATACTTAAAAAAATAATTAAACCATAAAAATTTTAAAAAATAATTTTATAAATTTTAAAATCGAAAGATCATAAAAATCATAAAATACAATTAACCCATCAATTCAGGGTGGATAATTGCCTCTCTCGCTCGTAAGATGGCTCTGTCCCTTTATATAACACACATATATATATATTCATTGTGTTGGTTTTACCTAAATATTCATTGTAGTTCATGTTTTATTCGAATATTATTATATAACGACAGATCTAAAAAATATTTAAGAGTGGATATATATAAAATTTTAAAATAGGTCCAATTGATAAATATTAATAAAATTAAAAATTAACTCATAAAATTTTAAAAATTTAAAGATGAATATATGAATTTTAAAAAATTTACGGTAAACATGTGTTCTCCCTATGTTATATATGCATCCGCTATTGTTATTATTTATACTTTTTTTCTTTTGATTTAATTTAAAGAGTTAATCAATTAAATATCACTGAATCTCTTAATTTTTAAAAAAATTTAGTTAGACCCTTAATCTTTTTAAAAAATCTAATTAAATCCTCAGACTTTAAAAGCTGGAGTTGCCCCAGCAATGGTACAAGTGTAGGACTTGTTTGGTTTTTTAAAGGCTGTGTCCTTAACATCTGGGACAGAATTTTGGTGATCTTGAAATGGATGTTGTATCCTGTTCTTTTGATGTGACCATTTGAAAGTTTATGTTGCTTAATGCTTAGGTTTGTTCCATATTACAAGGATGAAAATGAAACAATTTACACAAACATTAATTAGCGACCATAGGTGGTTTTAAGACAAGGTTTTTCAAACAACACACAACTATAAAATAACAGATCATGGTAACATTCATATTCCTGAGAACACTCTTGAAACAATCTGAAGTTCACCCATCGTTTCCTATATCATGATTGAATGTATACCGGAAGAATCGCTAACATGATCGCTTTCGCCTGCTTTCTTCTCGACGAACACATCGGTGAGCACAGACTTGGACTGCAACGATGCCTTCAGCAACTTCAGACCCTATTAGCAGAAAATCAAGCTTATTAAAAACCAATGTCATATTATCAAAGTTTTTCCATAGCTTAAAATTAAGACAGCAGAGGAAAATGGATTGTTTCTTACCTCATCTGTTCCTACATCAATGGTTTTCTCCTCAAGAACCCCTACATCTTTGACATTGAACTTGTTGAGCAAAGTAATACAAGAGATGGCAGACATAGGCCTTACGACAAGATCATCCGTTATCATGTAGGTGATTACCCCTTTCACGTAACCTCCATCATCGGTTGATGAATCCTTCTTTTTCGGATCAACAACGGTTGAAGTTTGGCTCATGACAGTGTTGCAGGAAGGACAGATGGATTTAGAATCAGTAGCGACATAGAGACTGCAGGTGTTACTACGGTAACTATTACGACACCTATAAATTTCGGAGGGTTTCGACGATTCGATTATTGGCAACAAAGGAGGTACATTTGCTGTATTGTTGGAAACAACAGGGTTTAAGAGGATGTCTTTGATTGCTGATGGCTGAATGTAAGAATCACTCATATTCTCAAGGCTGTCATACAGGTTTCCAAGTGAACCTACCATCTCATGTTTTGTGAGAAGCCTTGTGACAGTGCCGATAGGCAACGATAGGATGTTGAACAGAAAATCGACAAAATCTTTCCCGGATTCTGCAAATAGAACTCTTTGGCTTGCTGTGTCAACCAGAAGCTTCAAGCTAAGTGTTGGCAGCCATGATTTTGTATCTAGTTCCTTGGAATTGAGATCAAGCAATAAGGACGATGAGAATATATGCCTAACATTCTTCATTGGTACTCAAACAAGATGCGTTGAAGTATATAACAAGGGATTCTATCCTCCATCCTCAAGTCTCTATTATAAGATACAAATGATATAACATTTTTTTATTCGAACCAACGGTATAATTTACAGACAAGTTCTAACATTCTTTACTTCCAGACATATATGGCTAACTTCTTTAGCAAGAAATCCAAGCATTGTTTTGATACTTTACCTGATTCAGGCACCCTTTGCCACCATGTTTTGCACTAAAATCATGGCAAGTAGACGGCAATGGGTTTAAAGTTGCAAAAGGTAATAAAAAACACAACACTCACTTATCAATGACTTTCTCTCCAAGAACACCAGCAAACATTGAATCTGTTGAGCAAAATGGAACTACAGATACTGGAAATTGGCCTCAACTCTAGTTCATCCAATCATTTGCATATCAAATTATCAATTTAAGATCATAACATGGTTTCCAAATAACACAATTACATAAACAAAAGAGCCACTTCTCAAAACAGAGATAAGCATACAATTCTAGTCACTCAGAACCCTTCTTCCAGGCCATTGGGCTAAAGAAAAACATCAGTGAGCACTGTATTGGATTAAAATGATGCACTCAGCAGTTTGATTCCCTGTTTGCACAAAAAATAGTGTTAAGCCTTTCAAAACTAAATATACAAATATATATACATATATAAGTGTGTGTGAGTGTGTATGTATATATACACTTACAAAGGATCCTTTACCTGACTCACTCCCATTTCAATGACTTTCTCTACAGTGACCTCGACATTGAATCTGTTGAGCAAAGTGGTTCTAGAAACACTGCACATTGGCCTCACCTACAGATCATCCATGATCATATACGTAACACAAGACTCCCAAGCTACATTTTTATTCATAACATTACTGCAGAAAAAACAAAGTTCTTCAGGATCATCTGTCGTATATATTTCACAATTTCTACTTTGAGGCTTGCCACACCTATAGATATTGGTTGAGGATTGCATGTTCGGATACAGGATTTCTAGAGCTTTGGAATCTTTGTATGCTGCTGCTGAGTTCTTGAATGAATCACCCAAAATTCCAATGCTGCCAAAAAGGTTTGCAACACATCCCACCATTTGTTTCTTGGTAACGAGCCTTATCACACTGCAAACAGGCAGTAACAGAATGTTGAAGAGAAAATCAACAAAATCTTTACCAGCTTCAGCATACAGTACTTTCGGGGAGAAGGGGTCTATCACAAGCTTCAGGGAAATACAAGTAGTGGAGGAAGCCATGGAAAAAGCAATTACTACAAACTGGAGGGTTCAGATTGTTTAGGACAGGCAGTGTCAATGGTTTATATAGAGTTCAAAGGACCACTGAGAAGTGGAACGGCCAGTGCACATGTCTGTGGAACATATACTTGGAATCTGATATTTTGTCTCTGACAGATAAAATCTTGGTCATTGGAAACATGGAAATGGTGCATGCAGAGAAACAGGTTATCGAACTGGTTGTGCAGCATGTCCAAGTGTGCATGATTATTTGGCTAGTGAAGAGTGACTGATACCTGTAAGTATTGGGAAGCATCACCCTTGAAAATGATCACCAAATTGCAGTGACCATTCCACTTCTCTGAGGCCCTTGGCTACCTGCAATTGTTCAAGATAGATTGTTAATACTTAATACCTACCAAAATCATTAAGCTTTGCCACGTCTGACGATTATTATTTTGACGATTAACGGATAACAGATAACAAATTATATCATCTAATAACTAAAAGCATGACGGAGTTAAGATTTGGGATAAAATACAAATGGTAAAAAGTAGAGGGCAAATTCATAAATAAATCAAAATTAAAAAAAAAAAGGGTGAGACTTGAAAGGGGTGATCACACCTCCCACGCCCATTTTGCTTTGTCCCTATCTACAAATATTAGTTAATTTAAATAACGGGTTACATAATTGATTATATAAAAATATTTAGATTTTTTTATTATTTGAACAAGTAAAATGATACATAAGTCATACTTATATTCAATATATGTTTAAATAATTTATTAGTTATTAATACTTTTTATCTATCAATATTAATTATATTATGAAAATTATTTTTTCAATATCATTATATATAAAGGAAGTATACATTAATTTTTTATTTTGAAATTAATTTTTTATTACAGTTTAAACTTTTAGTAAGGGAAAATGATAGCAATATGGCTGTCTGTCACCCAAATATGATATTTGCTCGATTATTTATTAAATTCTACGATAAAAACAAAATCAAAATTATATTTTTTTGTCTATTTTGGACAATAAAATCTATTTTATAAATAAAAAAATACGAAATAGAACGGTATATATATCAACTTCAAACAACGTTTTACGCTGAAGTCAAAACTATTTCTCATCGTCTTCAATATTTTTTACTCCCAAAATTAAGATAAACAGTGGATGAGTAGTTTGTTATAGATTTGAACTTCCCTCACTTGCAGCAGATGAAGTCGTAGCCTTGTTCGGAAGGTTTACTGATCTTGCAGAGTTGTGCATGCTATTAGAGCAATAGGACAAATGGATCGATGAGTTTTTGAGTTTCGATTGTCGGGTTGTTCGGAGGTTTTACTGATGTTGCAGGGTTGTTCTTGTGGTGTTTATGAATTACGTTTCAACAATGCAACCTTGTTTATTGCAGGCTGCATGTAAGTTTCATGTCCTTTTGTTTAACCAACCTTATAGCAGTAACAATCATGAAAGAATTCGACTCGAAAAAACCGGATGCATGTACTTCACTGTTAGCTTACCTCTAAGAGAGGATTTGGACATGACAAAATAAAGAGGACCCCTGAGTTTCAAGTAGTTTTTCTGTAGTTTGAAGCTGTTATGTAATATCAATGGAGTTTCTTTGTTAGGATCAACTTACACACCAAATCTTCAATGACTTGAGCTTAACCAATCATTTCAATTATTCTATAAGAACCATAGGTTACTCGAATTCATTACATTCATATCGAATACTCGAAAAATCATATATTGTAATATAAATGGCAGAACAATGCATCATATATCAACAAAATAATAAAATGGACGAGATAAAAGCTTCTGAAGCCAGAGTTTACCTTTAGAGAAAATTACTGTTAAAGCCTGTCTGCAGAAAGTTGTGAATTGAACAGTTGTGAGAATTGGAAGAAATAAAATAGACCAAGGAGGGGGAATTACAGGGTATCTATTTTGTCTGCAACAAATGATTTCGAGTAGCACTGAATATACAAAAAACAGTATGTGGAACAAATGACTATCGGTTACGACGGTGTTAACGATGATGCTGTACAACCAGGGTGAAGTGCCACACGATCCTTTCACAAAAGCAGTTACCTGCAAATAATCATAAACATACACTGTAACAATCTATGGATTAACAAAGATGTAGATATGGTAGGGAAAGTTCGCTTAAGTATAATTTTCAATATTTAGCAATGACTAAACAGAACTCGACGTTCAAGGAACCTGCAGGAGCAAAATATTCTCTTTTTTCAACTTTTCCACGGCCAATAGGCCATATATATATAATCTCCGGTTTTTGGTTCCCAACGCAAGAACTCAAACCTCTGAAGTTCAGCCTACATTGTTCAGAACTCTGAAGTCTGAATTGCACAGCTTAAAGCAATCAACAATTCATGCTTGTGTTTTCACATCAATGGTGAATTTTTAAACATTTTTCACACCTTCCCGCCCCTCTAAAGAATAGTTTCATGGATAATATGTTCCAATAGACATTTTGGACACATTCTCTTGACGTAGTATAACTGATGTTCAGTTAGTGAAGTAAAAACAACCAACACAGAAGTGAACTTACAAGAACACCTTGTAGCTGAATGACATCAAAAGTGAAGGGGGTATGAAAAGATGCATGTAGAAGACTCAACACAGCAAAAACAAAATAGTTGTGCATAGGTCGTATTCATGCTTTCACATTGACGATGGAGTTGGGAAAATTTAGTTCTCAAGTGAACACTGAAAACGATAGGAATCAATTCCGGTGGTAAAAAATTGCAACTGAAAATTGTTCAAAAGAAACTAAACTAAATTAGTTTCATAAGTGTTATCTTTCATATTCTTTCAGCAGAAACTATTCATCAAATGAAGATATCGAGTTGAGGCCTAGAAAACCATAGAATAACCATGTTGTAGAATATCTGCACAAAACTTGAACTAGTTGAATGATATGGAGTGTCTTAAAATGCTTGTGTGCAGCAGATACTGGAAGGTGACAAAAGCTGCTAACCATGTTGCATCAATAAAGCAGAAAAACTTGCCTAAGATACATACAACCAGTAAGTCTAATTACCTCATTTGTTTTGTCATGGGAACCAGGCTTGATGCTTGAAATTCTTGAGCAACAATACGCCAAGAGAATAACAGGGAAGATAATTTATAAAATCTATCAGCTTTCAGGACTGTACTCAATTGCAGAAGAGCTACAGTGTCTGCAGCAACGCAAGAAATTCAGTTGGTTCTTCATCTTCTTTGACAATCTGTCATCAATGATCAAGGTGCACAATGTGAGGTCAGAAGGCAGTACAGATAATTTGCATCTTTTCTATGGGGTGAATACATAACGAAATAAAAGAGATGTGCTGCAAAAAGAGTCGGACAAATCTTATAATTTTCTCCTACTATGCAAATAGGCTTTCCACAACAAAAGAATCAAAGAGAACAAGTGGATATCTTAAACTAATTAGACCCTGCCATACGCAGAACCGGATGTTTTGGTTTGGAACTTTGAATAGCAAGGCGATTGCCAGCATAAATGACCTACATATGGATATAGTGCACATACTTAACATGTAAATGTAATTACAAAAAGGAGCAAATCAGAAGCTTCAATTATATATAACATTAACCATACCTTCACAGGGGTGTCTTTTGGCAGACCCACTTGTGTTAGAACATCATAACCAACTTGGTTCCAGTCAACATCTTCTCTATCCCCTATCAATTGGCTTTTATCTAACTGAATCAAGCTTTTGTCACAACGAAAAAAACTCCCTATCCAAAAATATAGAATGCTGTCTTCAGTTTTGCCTACATCTGTAGCAGCAGAGAAAATTGCAAAAGCAGATTTTGAATCTAGATCACTTCTATTAAATTTTGTCATCTTGTCTATGCCGGGCCAGCGCCATACTAAAGGTCGAACTACATCAGGACATGCAGGAAAACTTTCCTCTATCCTATTTGGAACAGCAGAAACAAAGCCATCCAGGGAACTATGAATTCTTTGAGGTTCACAAGTACTAGCAAAAGTGGATCCCTTATCACCCGAGTTGATATTAGCTCTTCTACACGGAGATATCTTCAAATCGGAACCTTCAATCATAATATCCCCTCCATTTCTCACACAATGATTGGAATCAAAGACAATTTCAATATCTGACTCGTGTGATGCACAGGTACTGTGATTTATCCCGACCCCATCTTGTTTGACAAGAAAATATGATGGATCATTTGTTTCTCTTGTACTATCACTCGGCATTGGCAGCTTGAGAGTCTTTGACAAACTGCCTCGCCGTTCTGCAAGGGATGGTGAAACTGTTCTTAGGGGTGAAGATGCAGCCTCAGGTTGAGAAGTGAAATTGGCACTGACAATTCCTGAGCTATTAGATTTGGGTTGTGATGAAGTTTCTGATGAAACAAGAGACAAGTTAGAAAAAATAGGCAAAGTTGAAGAAAACTGAGAAGTAGAAACAGCTGAAGGTGAATCCAAAGAGGACTCTGAAAAGTAGTTCGAACAACTACTGGAATCAGGAGAGCGAAACAGAGGGGAGGAAGATGAAGAGGACGATGTTGATGATGGTGACGATGCACGAACTATCATCGCGGAATCTGAATACATTCTAGAGAGCAATATCTTTGGTGCGGAGACAAAGTCCTTCATTATGCCAGAGGCAAACTTATACCTAAGCATGCTCCAACTGCTTTCTCTGGCAGGAAGGTGGGTTTCATGTTCATCCTCTGATGGTGCAAATGGTGGAACAAAGCCTCCTTTTATAGCCTTCTCGAAAACCTCAAAATCAACATTATATGACTCCACTATCCTCTTACCAGCGCAAATCTTAACTGTTGACTCCCCTACTTCAACTTTATTTCCGGATTTGTCCATCAAAGGTAAAAGTTTTGAGAAGGCATTCCAAAAATAAGTCGGTTCTTCTCCTTCCTTTATCAATATTATTGGCCCCTGCACTTTCTCATACCGAACAATCTGACATACAGCACCTCGTGCGTCCCTTTCCATGATAGATCCACAGTTTCTACCAATCCAAACATATATTGCAGAAGGTATCTGGACAATAAATGCACCTCTAGAATCCATCACAGAAGCAGATGGATCATTCAGCATTTTAGGGACTAGGTGCAAAGGATCATAAGGCGAGTGCGGCGCAATTCTATACATCCTTAATAAGGAACTGGGACTCAATGGGAAAGCATGGACCCTCTTTTGACACTGTAACAACTGGCAAGCAAAACCCATATTTGGATCTGCAATTCCTCGTGCTGCCTTCACATACTGAAAGGCGTCATCAAAATTTTGTCCTTCTCTCCACATAAGATATGCAATCACCAGCGATGTGGACCTTGATACCCCCTGGCAACAATGAACAAAAACTCTTCCGCCCTGTTCCCTAACATCCTCAAAATAATCGAAAACATCATAAAGTATGCTAGTAATATCCTCTGACGGACTATCTTGCAACCACAAAGTTCTGTACACAAAATCAGCCTTGAAATATTCCGGACAAACAAAGCCCACACAGTTCAAAACATGTGTAATCCCATTCTGTTTGAGTATTTCCCTGTCCCTTGCAACAGCATCTCCACCAAGATAAATATGTTGAGCCACTTTTGAGCATTCTTTATCAAAGAAAGCAATCTTATCCCTCTTCATAAGCCCACTATTCTTATCATTACCCCGCTGAATCGATGATAAGTCAAGCTTCAACCTCTCACCAGTCTTGTTCCCACTAGGGGTTGGTGGCTGTGGCCACTCTCCAAGATCATCAGAACCAGCCTTCGGCCACTCCTCCAAACTCCTTCGAGCAATTGACAGCGGCTGCAAGGGTGGCAAACATGACCTGGCCTTAGAATTCTGTTGCGAACGCGGGGTTAAGGGAGGAGGAGGAAACCGGCGAGTTTGTCCATCATTAGTACCATTATTAACATTAGGATCTGTTCCTAGATCTTTGCCAGTTTCAGGAATTTGAAGACCGGTTCGGGATGCAGACCATGAAGCTGAACGCCAAAACATTTTCCGAGAGCCAGAAAGCTGACATGATGGAGCCCTAGAATTAACAGGAGCATCCTCTTTGCCCACCATACCCACAAGATTACCTTTGCTAAAATTGCAAAACAAGCACAAAGATCCAATCAATCCCTACTACTAGTTCACCACTCTTCCAAAATTACAAACACCTTCATAAGGCCACCAAACAAACATAACCCAAATCCACAAACTTAAAAAAACCTCAACTTTTCACCATACCTAATTTCCACCTTAAATCTTTAGGCAAACCCTAGAACCATTCAAAAAGATACAGGTTGGGAATTAAAAAAAACCTCACTAGAAATTACGAGCGGACACGGATGAAGTAACCCCCTGGATGTGATAAATCGAAAAAACCATCAGATCAACCATGAGGAACGAGTCGCTGCAAGTACAAAACAAATAACGAGCAAATCAAAATCCCATCTTTTAAACGAAAATAAAACACAGGCAAAGAGGGAAAAGGAAGAAAACCCAGAGTTCCAATACAAAGAAAATAAATAACAATGAAAGAAAACTTTCTATAAAAAAATTGTAACCCTAAATTACAAATCTATCTCTGCAACTTAAGAATAACATCAAAATCTTAAATTTATACACATATATATATAGAGAGAGAAGAGTAACGCCTTAAGAGATAAAGGATTTGGGGCTTACCGGGAAAGTAAAGGAAGGGAAAGAAGCCATGGAAAGAGTGAAGCTGATGAGGAGGAGAAAGAGGAGGAGGAATAAGTAAAAGAAAAAATGAATGAAGAAAAGGGGAAACAGAAAGGAGGGGTCAGGAGGTGTGGTATATGTTACCATTCTCTTTTGGATAAATTCTTAAAAAGGTCCTCCTACTATAATATTTTTCGAATCTAATCCATATTTTATATTTTTGATTGTTTCTAACCTTTTTCTTTCAAAAGTTAAAGATTTAATTTTTGAATTTTTTAATGTAACAAATATCAAATGTTAAATATAATAAAATTAATAATTATAAAATATTAAATTTTTATCCATATCTAATATAAAAATAAAAATAAAAAATAAATCAAATATCTAAATTTTTAAATCTAATAAATAAATAATTAAATTAAATTAACTGTATCGAATACTTATAAACATAAATTTATCGGTGAAGATATTTTTTATTGGTAAGAAAAATAAATAAACGAAGCGTAGGGAGCAATACAAATCTCGTGAATAAACTAACTGATAGAATTAATCTATACATACATATAAAGTAATATTAATATTTTGATAATATATAACACTAGTCACTGAATTTTATGTGTTATTTTATTTCAGTCACTAAAATATAAAAAATTCAATCAAAATATCAAAATTTTTAAATTAATTTTTATTACGAGAGCGTTAAATCGTTAACGGTTCGATATTTTTTTTTTGCTTGATTTTTCACAAAATTCATCTAAAATCGATTAAATTCATCCAAAGCTTCAACGTGTTAATGTTATAATATCTTCGACGATCATTAATAATACTTGTTTTGAAGTATATTGATTCATACTAAAAGATCATTTCCCACTGTTCTAAATTTCAAACAAATATCAAACCTTTTATATTCGAGAAAATTTCCAAATCCTCAAAAATAACATTCTTTTGTGTTTAAGTTTATAAGTTTTAGGGTGATTTTAAGATAATCTAAATAAAACATACATACAATATATATATTATGTTGTTCGAATTCGGATTATTTTAAAAAATAATATTATTTTTATCATCAAAAATAATTCAATAAAAATAAAAAATATTTTGACCTCCATGCCCACACAAAATTATTACGTCATTCAGCTGTAAATAATTTAACAGCTCAGCAACAAAAATATCCAATTTGAAATGTTTAGTGTTGTAATTGGAACTTTTCTATACTTCAATGATCAAAACTAGAGAGCTTCTAAAGTTTAGTGATTAATGATATAGTTTACTTATGAATTATGATATTTTTAATATCATTTATAGTAAATAATTAATAAAAAATACTTATTAAAATTTAATATTATTAACTAAAAAATTTTACATTCAAATCCCATATATCCAATTAAATAATTTTTAGATTAAATTAAAACTATTTATAGATATTTTATTCTCTTGTCAAATTAATAGTTTTTTACGGGAAATTATAACGAAAGACAACCTGAAAACGGTTAAAAAACAATATAATCGTTTTTTATAAAAAGTTAAAATAATTTCACTATACATTTATACAAAAAATTTTATACTTTTTGTAAAAAATTCGATATATAACAAATTTTTACACTTTTTAAAAAAATTCGGTATATACTTAAATTCTTATAACTTTTATAAAAAATGATTATTTTGCCATTTTTTAAAAATCACTGTTTTTTTGAATTTTTCCTTTTCAAACGATGATTATCATCGAGTGGAATTAAAATTAAAAAGGATAAAAATTACAATTGGCCACTAAATTATTAGCATTTTTAATCATCAAACTATTATTTGTGTAAAATTATGATTATTTTTTTGTCACTGATATTACTTTTAATTTTCTTGTTTTGGTCACTTATCTATTACCTCTTTTTTATTTTGGTCACTAAATTAATCTCGTTTTTCTTTTTTAAAAGTTTTTTTACAACGGGTGATAAAAATATAAAAAAATAATATTAATGATTATTTTGCTAGAAATAATAGTTTGATGATCAAAACAATAAAGTAGAAATAATTTAATGACTAATGGTAATATTACCTAAAAATGAGTGAGTGAAAATTTTTCATTACTTATTCATTTTTTTCCTTTTTTTCTGAAATATTTTACAAGTTAGTTGAAGGTAAAAGTAAAAACTATAAATAATAATTAAAAAAAAAAACAATTTTACTATGGTATCCTATGTTTTCGTCTGATGTAAACTTAAATATTTGATGGGATAATTAATAAAAATATATTAATATATAAATTAAAAGTGATTAATGACGTAATAAAAAAATTCACACAAAGTCAAAAAAGTCTGCTTGAAATTATATATTTTTTATATAAATATTGGAATTTTGAATACATCAACATATCTACGTGGAAGAACGAATGAAGCTTGAGGAATCTTAAGAAATGGATAAGAAGGAAATCTAGGATAGATTTGGGATTTCCTTTGTTGACTACATGATATGTATTCGATTGATTTAGTGATTAAAGATATTTAAATTTTTTATTTGATACTAATTAAAATTTTAATATAAAAATATAATATCTTTATAATTATTAGAATTCATTGAAATGTATTTAACTTTTTACTTTTTTTTAAATATGTTATTTTTATAAACAGGGATTGATCCAAGTCAGAGGTGTTTAATGAGTTGAGCAGCTCACGAGTTACTCAAACTCGACTCGGTAAAAATTGAATAAATACTCGATTCGGATTAGTTCGACTCGAACTCGACTTGATAAGTTCGCGAACAACTCGCTAATTTTTAAAATATTTTTTAATAATTAATTTAAATAATAATTATTAATATGTGAATTGTTCATTTAATTTTAATATGCTAGTTTGGTGTATTTATAGAATGTTACTTTTGAACTTAGACTTTAAAAATATTTTATACATTTTTTAATATTTTTGGTTAAATTTATTAATTTAAGTTAATATTAAGCCTATATGATATTATTAAATTTTACTTTTTGTTAAAAATAAGGTAAGTTTTTAATGAGCTTAACGAGCAACAAGTTGAGTTGAGAAACAAAATATTTTAACGAGCACGAGTCGAACATAATTTTAATGAGCTTAATGATCAATGAGTCGAGTCGAGCAATAATTTTTTTTAACGAGCACGAGTCGAGCAATGCCCAACTCGCAATCGACTTACGCGGTAAACACCCCTAGTCCCAAGTGGTAAGTAACTTGATTCTGCTTAAGCAAGTCTTGGTTTTGAGGCGTTATGTATGCATAAAATTTTTGTCAGGAGACTCACCCACCAAAACTAGATGTACAATACAGGTCAATCAAGATTAGTCAAGATGAAACTCTGAAAACAAGAACAATAAAAAAACAAAAAAAATCTTTTTTATTTTATATCTAATTTCAATTGTTCATTTACTGTTATTTGATTGCCTAACAATGAAAATTAATTGAGTTTAATGGTGTAAACTATCTCTCACACACATATTATATATGGATAATTATTTGATACACAAGCGATGAAAATAAATAAATATATATAAATTTTTTAATTTTAGAGTTTATGAATAGATTTTAGGGTTTAGAGTTTAAATTATTTAGGTTTAATAATTTAAAATTCATGGATTATATTCAAGTTTAGGGTTTGAGGTTAATTTTATAAATAGATTTTAGGGTTGCAATCTAAATCTCTAACCTTAATACCTAATCTCTTTCGTCAGGATAAAACTTAAAAATTTTACAATTTTCTAACGATTAGATAAAGGTAAATAAATATTTATAATTAATTATAGAAAATAAAAAGATTATAAAAAAATTAAAAATAATCTTATCTATTTATTTATTTTTATTTAATAATTAAAAAAAATATAAAGATAATTTTAACCCTTAACGTTTATAATTTTTATCGTTTTGACCAATATTTTTTTGGATAAATTTACCCCTTAACCTATATCTTTTTGACAAATACCTTATTTTTTAACTACCATGATTACTGGATCGTTAAAAATTTAACAATGATGACATATCATATGTATATGATAATATATTTTAAATAATATAGCATATAACCTACCAAATACATATATATGTATATATGAAATATAATGTTATTCTAATATAAAATATAAAACAATAAAATTCAAATAAAATATTAAAAATTAATTAATTCTAAAATAAAATACTAACATTTTCAAGCCTAACTACAATAGAATCAAAATCCTATCTAAAAAAATTAATTAATTTTGAACTGTGTTCATATTTTTTTTTAAGATAGGACTTTGATTTTACCGTAGTTAGGGTTGAGAATGTTTAGTGGTATTTTATTTTAGAATTAATTAATTTTTTAATATTTTATTTGAATTTTAATTATTTATATTTTATATTAGAATACAATTTTATTTCATATATATATATATTTGATAGGTTAGATGCCATGTTATTTAAAATATATTATCATATGCATATGACATGTCATCATTGTTATATTTTTAACGGTCCAATTATCATAGTAGTTAAAAATAAGTTATTTATCAAAAATATATAGGTTAAGGGTTAAATTTATCCAAAAAATAAGGACCAAAACGATAAAAATTATAAATATTAAGGGTTAAAATTATCTTTATGCCTTTAAAAATATAAAATAATTAAATTTTATACCATGCAAATAAATTCAAACGGATATATGAGTGGGGTTGTGATACAAACAAGACATGATTGGCTTTCCTTTCTCGTGTTGTTCATGGAGAGTTGGTGAAACATTGTTTTCATATTTTATTCAACCAGATTATTATGATATCGACTTTAGAGTAAAAGTTTAAGGGTTAATTTAAATTTTAAAAATTAAAAAATAAGAGTTTAATAAAAATTTTAATAATTTTGATAGATTTAACAAAAATATTTAAAAATAAAGGAAAATTTAATTAAAATATTTAAAATTTAATATAAAATTTTAAAATTTTTGAAAGATTCAAATTAAAATTTTAAATTTTCAAAGATAAAATTCAATTTTTAAAGCATCCGTTTCCGACGATTAAGTTAAAGTCCGATTTCAATTCAATTGATTCATATAATCACTTTTAAAAGATAATATTTTATAAATTTAAGATTCAATGTTAATTTTTATAATTCAAAGACAAAAAAATATCAATCTGAAATGCATCAATTTTCCTTGCATTGGCAAGCTTTTCTCGATACGTTAGTTCGAATTTGTTAGTACTTACGATCCATTATTAAATTTTACGTTCGAACATGTAACTATATATTTTCGCGAACTTTACATACGAACGTTATCTCACGTGATGATACACATGGTTTATACCGATAGTTAAACTACGATGATATATTAAAAACACCTAAAACATTGTCCGGCCAACCAATCAACAGTACTATTCATATCTGATATTGAAATCGTATTCGTATTTGATACTTAAACCCGAACTCAAATATTAAAAGTATTGCATATAACCCTTATTCATATTCGACACTCAAACCCGAGTTCGAATAACCGTTTTGTAGGGTATCTGAAGTTGAGGTGAGCAATCTTTCCTCAAGTCAAAAGAACTGGTAACATTATTCTACAAGTTGTTGGAAAGTTGCTCCAAGGGAATCTTACATGTTGAAAAATTGCTGATAAAATAAACATGTCCAGATGTTAACCGGTCCGACGACCGACATTACCGGAAATGTTCTCGCAGAAGCCGGTATAAACCGATGTTCTCTAAATCGAATCAAATATTTCATAACATGAAGCGAACAATTCGAACATTCTTGAGGTGAAAACACAAGCTTGGGAATGTAGTTCAACATACATAGGAACAGATACAAGCAGTTTTGGATAAACTATAACAGGGTCACAAGTAACAAATAATTCGTGACAGGAGCAGATTGAGTAGGCACCTAATAGTATTTAACGACGTTTTTTATTAAACGTCACTATATACGTGTTTTATTGTGACGTTTTATCGATAAACGCTACTAAAATAATAATTTATAGAAAAACTATGACTTTTATCATTTTATAACGTTTTTCTATTAAATGTTACGATATACTTAAATTTGGACATTAAAATATTGTCTATCGTAAGAATGATTTTAAAATTTTAAGCGATGCAATCTTTTAATCATCTTAAACATGTAATAATTGTTTTATAGTTAATTATAAGTGAACATATTTAGACTGTTTTCGGTCCTTATTCATTATAGGATTAAAACTGTTACAACAGTTTTAATATTATCGTTTTAATTACATTAAATCGATATTATTATGGTTTTAATTAGAGTGTAAATAACGATTTTATCCTTATATATTCAATTATACATAAGAGCTTTTGTAGCTCATTTTAATACACGCAATGAATTAGTTGTTACACACTCTCTAAGATTTTTAAGTGTTTTCTTAAGTTGTTTACAAGAGAAGAATAGTATCACCGATTTTTGCTATGATATTTGGGTATACGAATATTGGAGAGAATTTATTAATCTTGGGGGACGAACCGCCTGTAGGTGTGGGTGTTCAATACCAGCCCAATGGGTACCCATCGACCTAATAAACTTAAAACGCAAGTTAAAAAAATAAAAATGATGTTGAAACATAGCAATAATATATTATTGATATTAAATTTATTGGACCGTTGGGTACCCATTGGACCAATTTTGAATATTCTTACCTGTAGCAACAATTACACACATTGAGACGAATTTATTTATAAGGCAGTGGTTTCCACCACGATACGGTTTACAAAATTTTTTATATTTGTCTTTATTTTATAACAATTATTTTTTTAACAGAAAGCGTCGTCAATTTTGTTACAGTAACAACCGATGCAAACTTACAATGATTTTGATGATTTCAGTAACTATAACTATATTCATAACATTATTTAGCTATGAAATCAACGAAGACTTGAGTTTATATTCTATGGAATTCATTAGGTTTTGATAAGCTCAATATATGAATTTTTCATGAAAATAAAAAATAAATTAATAGGTTTATCTTTTTTCGATCAATAAAAAATAACTAAGATCTATAAATAAAAAATTAAAGTTCACATAAGGGTGAGTATTTGATCGAGTCGAGTCGAGTAAAAAAAATCGAGTTATTCTACGAGTCATATTTTATCATTCAAACTTTATTTGAATTTTTTCGATTTGAGTAAGTTTAAGAAATTCGAGTTGAGTCGAGTTTTCGAGTTTTTATAAAAAAAATAATTTTAATTATTTATCATGTTATAGTATAATTTAATTCCAATTTAAATGATTGTCTCTAATCATTCAAGATATGTATATATATTTTTTTATATGTGACAATATTTCTCCGTATTTTCATATATCAATATATATATCATAAAAAATTAAGAGACTCGTCTCAAACTTAAAAATAAATTCTTTAATTACTAAATTTTTTGAGCTATTCGGATTTTTATTTTATAACTCAAACTTTTTTCCGAGTCGAGTTAAAACGAATCGAATATTTTTATCTTGAAGCAAATCAAATTATTCGATTTTTCGAGTCGAATCGATTTTTTTAATCTTTCTTTCGTTTGTCTAAAAAAATTAAATTGAGTAAAAAATTAAATTGAGTAAACCCTTGAAGGGTGATTAATCCCTTAAAGGGTTAATTATTTGATTAGTCCTTGAACTTTTTACTTTTTATACTTTTATTTTAATAGTTTTAATATTTATAGTTTAGTCACTAAATCATATTTTAATCATTTTAAAATTGTATTTAAATTTATTCGAGTTTATTTACTTACTAAAAATAGATTTAATTCTAGTATTTAATTTCATGTATGCTTAAAATGGTAAATATGTTAGATTTGAGTTGTTCATATAGTAAGTATTTGTATGTAATATGATTCGTGAGTTTTAAATATACTACGCATTAGGTCTGAGCTGGTATTCAATGCTTGAGTTATAATTATATTTTGATACATAATACATATAAAAATATAATATTTTTTTATTTAAATTATAAAACTTAAATTATAAATTATAATACTAAATTTAAATATCATAATTTAAATTCATAAACCCCAAGTTAAATCTGATAGACCCTAAAATTGATAAGTTTGTGTAAAATTTAAGCTTGTCTATCAATATTTCCCCTTTTGAGAATTCAATTAGGAGATTTCGAAATTCAAAGGTCTATTTAAAATATGATTATAGTTGGAGGACTTACATCGGAATTTACCCAAAACTTTAATTTCGACATTCCTGACACGCTTCTCCACGGAAACCTTGTATAAAAACGGTAAACTCCCAATTCTTTTTCTCAAACATTTTTTTATTTGCCGCAAACGTCACCGCCGGTCGCCGGAAGGTGGCTGCCGTTCATTTTTACCTCACAAAATTCACCGAGCTGGCCCGCAGTCTGCACCGCGCGTTCCTTTCTTAACCTGCGCCGAGAAACTCTATCACCAGGTCTTACTTCTACGATGTTCCGGTGGTGCGCATGGAGATAACCTACGCATCGCCCAGTTCCAGCGATTTGCTTCTCTCTTCCTCGACCGCTTCTTCCGGAACCACCATGCCGGTTCGTCCCGTTAAAATCATCCCGCTCCAGCACCCTGACACGACGTCGTACGGCAGCCCCGGTGGCTTCGGCAATTCTTCGTTTTCGGTTCGGTCTAACTCCCTGTTTTCTGGAGTTCGGGGGAAGATCAAACGGATGACGTTTATGGATTGGATCGAGATGTTCCTCCCTTGTTTCCGTTGGATTCGGACGTACAGATGGCGGGAGTATTTCCAGGTTGATCTCATGGCCGGTACCACCGTCGGTATCATGCTTGTTCCTCAGGTGATTCCTTTTCTCTCGCCTTCCACGCAAAATTAAGAAAAATCGGATTAAAAAACGTTTTAATTTTCTTATTCGTTTGGTTACTGCGAAAATGAAATGGAAATTGCAGGAAAACACAAGGAAAACAGAATTCTTGCCTTTGACATAGCGTACTTTTTCCGGCCTGTCAACTTAGCTTATTATAACGAACTTTTCTTTGGATTTTTCTTCCGGTTAACGAACTTCAAAATTATTTTTGAAAGAAAACTAAACCTTACTATTACATCAGCACCATCTTCTTCGTCATCATCATCATTATATTTATCATTATTTGAAGCTAAACGGAGGTTTAAATTCTGCGTGTTTGCCGAGAAAATAAGTAAAAAGATATGAAACGAATTGAAGGCTAAAAGAAAATAGTACAATATTAATACTGTTGTATATTTAAATCGTTATCTAAAAAAAAAATCAGAGAAGCGTGAACGATTTTAATTCTCTGTGGAGTTCTATTCTATATAATTTTTTATTTTCCCGTATTTACTCGGCATCCAAACAGATTTGCCAGGTTTGAGTTCACCGTTCTATTTTATTTTAAATTCTGCTTATCTCATGCGCACATGGTTCTTAGATTTGACCCCATCGTCAAATAAGAACAAATCACAGATTCATAGTTTCTGATTGGTTCAATAGATTGATTAGATCTTTGGAGATGATTTACCATCACAGATTTTATGTTTCTGATTGGTTGAATAATTTGATATTTGTATTCAAAGTTATTATTACATTACAGTAAAAAAGTAGAATTAAAATCTATTTCAACCACAGCAAAAGGATCAGATTCCTGTTTAGCAGGATTTGTCTGTTCTCTTTCTTTTGGGTAGTGCCAGAAGCATTGAATTCTAAAACATTCTTATTTTATAACTCAAATTTTATTCGAGTTGAGTCAGGTCGAGTTCATAAAAGTCGAGTTGTTCCAGTATCTATTCAAATTTAGTTATAAATATTTATAATGTTATATTACTAATTTGTTTCAGTTTAAACTACTTTCTATAATAATATGCATATGCATATACATATATATTTCTTCAGATTTCTTCATATGCAACATACAATTTTAGGTAGAGTTGGGGGACTCTGACTCAAACTTAAAATGATTCACTAATTACTTGAAATTTTGAGTTATTTGAGTTTCATTTTATAACTCGAACTTTATTTGAAAAAAATTTCGAGTCTAGACTATAGAATTGTGATTCAAGTCGAGGTGAGTCAAAAAATTTCTTGTCGAGTAGAGTTTTGCTCACCCCTACCTGGATTTGATAGGGTACCTTCTTTTGTGGTGCAACAAATGGCCTTTTATTCTTGTTTATGAATTCGTGGACACTTACATTCATCTTTTTGCTGAGATTATCAAGTTGTGACATGGTTTATTTTTATTCTCTTGAATTTGTCAACAGGCAATGTCATATGCAAAATTAGCTGGCCTTGACCCAATATACGGGCTCTGTAAGTTTCTACCAAATCATATTCTTCTGTAAAAGAAGTTATGAAATAATGGAATGACTTTACAACTCAAATTCACACACCGTTGCGTATATTTCTTTGTAAAATAACACAAAATGTAGACTGAGAATTCAGAACTTAACCTCACTTTGTTTTATATGCAGTTCAATATATTGTGATATGACAGATTATTGTCTTACTAAACATTGCCATGTAGAACACAATCCATTTATTTTCAATCTTGCTCACCAATGCAGACTCTGGCTTTGTGCCAATATTTATCTATGCCATATTTGGATCATCTCGGCAGCTGGCAATCGGTCCAGTCGCATTGGTCTCCCTCCTGGTCTCCAACGTGCTAAGTAAAATTGCTGATTCATCAGATGCATTATACACAGAACTTGCTATTGTATTAGCACTGATGGTCGGTATTCTGGAATGCATAATGGGGCTATTGAGGTAGAGCTTATCTCTTTCGTCATCTAAATTTTGCTTTTTCTTTAACATATACCAGTATCATGTTTCAATTCATCTCTCGTCCATTCCCCTTGCCTATAAACTGGAAAGTTTTGATCTACTTTTCCACCCTTTTCCAGGCTTGGATGGCTCGTTCGTTTTATTAGTCATTCTGTGATTTCTGGCTTCACTACGGCTTCAGCATTTGTAATTGCTTTATCTCAAGCAAAGTACTTTTTGGGGTATGAAATTGATCGAAGCAGCAAGATTGTGCCAATAATCAAGAGCATAATATCCGGAGCTGATCAGGTTGTCTTTACATGCTCAAGTGGTATTTAATTTACAACACTATACGTTTACGCTGATGCATTGATTAAAGAAGGCATTATCCCCATCACTGGCATATACTCTTGTCAACTTTGTTCTTCATATGTTAGGCATGGCTTTTTCTCTTTCAACTTGAATAGTTACAGTTGTTGGTCCTGCCATGCATGAAATTACCATAAAGCTTTTTTCTTCGTTAGATCGTAGCCTAGAGCAAGGAATTTCAACTGCAAAGGATTTTGGATTTGGTGAATTTTCTGTTAATTGCTCTCTGCTCTTTTTATTTGATTGCATTGCTTATTGGAAATTGTAATTTGGGGAACAACAACATATTTTCCTTGAACTTTGGTAAGTGTGTTGTGCATTCTGCTACAACTCATTCATTCCTTCGTTTAACCTCAGACGATGTTATCATTTTGCAGTTCTCATGGCCCCCTTTTGTAATGGGATCTATGATTCTCGCTATAATTCAGACCATGAAGTTTCTGGTACCCAGTATTCTTTTCTTTCTTTTCTTAAAAATGTGTTGTCTCTTTTTGTTATAATTCCCATGGTCGTTTGTAGGGAAAATCAAGGAAGCACTTGAAGTTCTTGAGAGCAATGGGTCCCCTTACAGCAGTTGTGCTCGGCACAACTTTTGTCAAGATATATCATCCACCATCGATTACCTTGGTGAGAATGATGAAATTAAATTAAGTTATTGGATATTAGATCAGGCGACAAGTCAGAAGAATAGTATATTTTAGCTTAATTAGTTTAGATGATAAAGAATGTTGTGATGTTGATTTAGGTAGGAGATATACCTCAAGGCATTCCCGGCTTTACCATCCCTAAAAGTTTTCAGTACGTGAAGTCTTTGATTCCAACTGCACTTCTCATTACTGGTGTAGCCATCTTGGTAAGGAATTATATGAATCGTTCTGCTAATCAGAATGCGATGATTTCGATTAGAGTTGTATTATGAGTTTGTGACTGCTGATGGTAATGTCATTTTTGAGTTCTAGGAATCTGTTGGGATTGCCAAAGCATTAGCAGCCAAAAATGGGTATGAGCTGGATTCGAGTCAAGAGGTATATATTGTGAAATTGTAGCGCTACTCTCTCTAATACTTAATGGATGTATTCATATCTGTGTATATGATGGATGGTATACTGCTATATTTTATTGTTTGTGAGGACTACAAGTTAAAAATCTGTAATAAAACAATTCTTCTCTGTCAACAGTTGTTTGGTCTAGGTGTTGCCAATGTCTTTGGGTCATTCTTTTCAGCATACCCCACAACAGGTGTGAGTTCTTCCGGATCCTATGTAACAACATAAAATCTTATGATTTTTTTGTACCACTTATAGCATCAAATCAATACGCTCGAAGAAGAAATATTTGAATATCAATCTCATCGATCTCATATATGTAGGTTCCTTCTCCCGGTCAGCGGTGAATCATGAGAGTGGGGCAAAAACCGGTTTATCTGGAATTATAACAGGAATCATAATGGGTTGTGCTCTGTTGTTCTTGACTCCGTTATTCAAGTACATACCACAGGCAAGTTTGAAAGCTGTGTGTTTGATAGATTTATCAGAATTACTACTATTTATGCTGCATCTACCATCATGCCTTTTTTCCCCTCACCACATGAATTAGGTAGTTTATGATGTGGTGTCCATGGACTCAAATGTTGGCTTTCCTTGTTTGTTTTGTACTGTTCGATTTCATTTCAGTATCTGAAAAGAATTATTATGAATTTTAACCGCGGGTATGTGCACTTAACCGTCGTTGCAGTGTGCTCTGGCTGCTATAGTAATCTCTGCTGTTATAAGCCTGGTAAGTAAAGACACAAGCCTGTGTTGAAACATTTTCAAACTAGATTATGCTGCATGTTATGCTTTAATGGATTTTGGACTGTACAATATTCTAGTTACGACACCTATTAAATCAACTGGAGTAAAGAGTAATCGGTATCGTTTAATCGTATCTTTGGTTGAAATTCGTTTTTGCATGTTAATACTTTTAGGTGGACCATGAAGAGGCAATCTTCTTATGGCGTGTAGACAAGAAAGACTTTCTTCTTTGGACTATTACAACTACTACGACATTGTTTCTCGGAATTGAGATCGGTGTCCTTATTGGGGTATGTACTTTGAACTAACTGTGCATTTAAGTTGATTTTCTTTATGCCAATCAACATTACATTTTTCAGTATTTTACATATGCATGCTATGATTATGCAGATTTAAGTTGTAAACATTGTGTTCCATAAACCTTCTGAGCTATACTCGATGCAACTCTGAAACCGAACGTTTTTGTTTTGCATCATGATCTTAGTCTCATCTCAGGCATAATTTTAATTGTATTTCGACATTTCAGGTAGGTGTTTCGCTTGCCTTCGTGATTCACGAATCAGCGAATCCTCATATTGGTAAGTGGATATGTCTCCTTCATCATGTGTTGCACTTTTTCTGTAGATCTTAATTCCCACTTTTCTGAAATCGACAATGTGAGACGATTACTGTCGGTTCTCGTCCTCGTAACATCGATAATAATTTACTTTCGTTTAACTGTAATGAGCTCAGTGCCTTAACATTATCTTCACTCTGCACAAGTATATATCATTTAGTCTGTTGTAAATTTCTAATTCCGCATTGTCAACCGGCGTTGCAGCTGTCTTGGGGCGTCTTCCTGGCACCACTGTTTATAGGAACATCGAGCAGTATCCGGAAGCATATACTTACAATGGAATCGTGATCGTTCGTATTGACTCCCCTATCTATTTTGCAAACATAAGTTACATCAAAGACAGGTGAAGATTCATGCATTCCTCATCACATAAACTAGCTGGCTTTGGTACCTTGCATCAATGAATTTCATTCAATAAATTTCGACCCCCCTTTCAGGTTACGAGAATACGAAGTTGTGATTGATAAATCGTCGAAACGTGGTCCGGACGTTGAAAGAATTTATTATGTGATCTTGGAGATGGCATGTAAGCTCTTCGTACCATGAAAAATACTCATCACATTTCGGGTTATTCGAGTATCCCACGATATTGCTGATAGGTCTGTTTCTCCTTATAAATTATAATCCATATGTTCCTTTGATTCGATTGCAGCTGTTACATACATCGACTCGAGTGCTGTCCAAGCTTTGAAAGACTTGCACCAAGAATACAAATCACGGGACATCCAGGTCGAGTACTTGTATCGATAAAATCCCGAACATTTCTCAGCAGATTATGAGCTTTAAGCCAATGTTTCAAGCCTTGAACCTTTTGCAGATAGCCATCTCCAACCCGAATCGGGAGGTCCTTTTGACCTTATCGAAATCCGGCGTCGTAGAATTGATCGGCAAGGAATGGTACTTTGTGAGAGTACATGATGCAGTCCAAGTTTGCCTCCAGCATGTTCAGAACATAACAAAATCTCCCAAATCATCAGATCCATCACATGAAGGAAAACCAAGTTACTTCCAAAGATTACTGAAACAAAGAGCAGAAGATTCATCAGTTTCCGAGCTCGAATCAGGTCATAATACGAACAAGCCTTCAGATTCGATGCGCGAAGACCCTCAAGCGGAGCCATTGTTGAACCGAAGGTCTTGAAACATGCTTGCATCCGTAACAAAGTTCCTATAAGGCTGTAATACTAATTTTATCCGGGGTGATAACCCAGTTTTTAATTCTAGTTTCAATTCAAATAACGGGCTTAATTTTAATTATTAGAATTTAATGTATATATTAGTATGTTTATTATGGGCTAAAAAATTATATATAAACAAATTATATTATACTTGTTTTTTCTTTTTTTCTCTTTCTTTTTAATCAAAATAAAAAAAATACTATAAATATCATTATTTTTTCTTATTATTATATTTTAAAAGTACAAAAATATTATAACATACTTAAGTTTATTTTCTTTTTACTTTTCAATCAAATTTCATTGTTTTTCTTTTCTTTTATTTTGATTTAGTGTATTATTATCATCATTATTATTATTATTAATTATATATCAGATTCATTAAATAAAGAACCCATATCCATTTATTTATTTTCAGTCCAAATACATTAAACCCGAATATATATATATATAATAAGTTACACAGCCTGTATTTAAATTACAAGGTTTGTTGTTTAAGCCCAAACCGAATTAAACTCCTAACCCGGTTACAAAACCCTAATGCACCTATCTTTCATGCGCAACCTCCTTAGAGCTGTTGGATCAACTCCTAGATCCAACGGTCCAGATAGATTTGAAGAGAACCTTCTAGAGCCCACACGTGCCCGTCGTTCGGTGTCTCACGCACGTCCCTTTGGATGATCAACTACCGTTTTGACTTCGCCCATCGTCTGATAACATCTCCGGTGGTCCTCTCATCGTCGACCGATTCATACAAACAAACAAGGGGACGTCAGAAATCGTACAATTTTAAAAATAATAACATCGAAAACGCGAAATTCAGAGCCAAATACCATATTTGTACGAATCAAATATAGAGAATTTCATATCGAATAAAACAAATCATCACAAGAAGAAACCAATAGAAAATTAAAAATTATTTCTCTATTTTTTCTTGTAATCGGTTATAAAAACCGAGAATCAACACCATTGTAAGGGACTTTTTTCTCTCCATTATCAATACAAAACCTTTTCAGAGGTAAAAATTTCTTTTCGTCATGCATGCAAAAATCGAAATAGATCTAGAGTTTGTCTTATTGTTTTGAATTTGGTCTTTCTCCTTCGTGTTTATGCATGAAATATTATAGATCAGAGTTAAAATTGATATTTTATCAATAATTAATTGATCTAATTGACCCGATGAATTTTTTTAATTTTTTCCAACTCGATCATATGTTAAATTACACAGGTTTTGATTTTTTATTCTATCTCGATTAATACGTCAGAGAATTCAAATCTTAACATTATAAAAAGAACAAATTAAGTTATAAAAGTTATTTTTATAATAGTTTTCATTATATCCGGTTTAAATTATTCAATTAATAAATTAGATACTAATACTTAAAAAAAATTCCCTAAATTATTTTCTTAAATGAGATGGGCCAAAAGAAGGAAACAGTTGGTAAAGGAGCGGAGTACATACAGACTTCAGTTTGGGTATCTTTTTATCCCACATCGAGGAAGAATAGCATAGCCAAAGGATATTGACCTTATAAATGTAAATTGTCGTGCATCTTGAATATTTGCCTTAAACTAATGAGTAAGGAAAACAAAGCGAGCGGTGGGAGCTGCTCGCCGCGCCCACACCATTAAGGTGCGCAAGAATTTTTGGAGGGGTTATAGGCTGGCTCAGTGTTGACGCTGCGCTTACTTTGTGCAGAACTCGCTCGTGCGGGCCTCCCAAAATGTAAAACATCAAAAATTTAGTCTCAATCTTCCATTGAAACAACATTATACTATTATGTTAATTATTTCAAGTTATTTTTTAAACTTTGATTTTTTATTGTATGAATTTTGTTATTAATAAAATATAAAAAGTATTTGCAGTTTTTGACTATATTTTTTTATAAATTTTAATTAATTAAAATATTTAAATAAATTTAATTAGATTTTACGATTTATATTTAGGTAATCTAATTATTAATATTACATTTAAATCATTTATTTATTAAAGGTTATATTTAGATCAATTAATAATATGTAAAGTTATATTTGGATCACTCTTTATATTTAAATTTTTTTATTAATTTATATATTAAATTAATTAATAATTTTAAATAAAATATTTTAATATTAACAAAGTTATATAAGTAATTAAAAAAATGATTTAAATCGATGTAATTTTTAAAAATAGAAGGATGGCCTAAATATAACTTCACTTATAATTAAATAACACAAATATAATCTTTATAATTAGATAATCTAAATATAATTTTACCTATAAATTTATGATCCAAATATAATTATACCCACAATTAACTGACCTTTGTTATAGTTTACCCAACTTATTAATAACAGCATGAACAATGTGCTACATAGACCATAACATTTATTACATGACTGGACCAGCCAAGTTTTCATCTGGTTATTGTCATAGTCCCAAAGCACTTCATTGTTTATATGTTCTAAAACACTCTGAAACACCTAATGGTTTTAGACAGATTCATGCATTGACCTTCGGCGCCCATCCGGCGACCACATGTTCCTTGGCAGCCTGCGTCTTCAGGAAGGAGTCCCGAGAGAAAGCCGCCTGCAAACGGTCAACGCATTCGAAAATAAGAAACAAGAATATAATCCTCTAAGAACTTTCCGAAAACAGAAAATTTGAAAAAGATTGAACATTTACACCCGAGTTCGAGTAATCTTAATGATCTCCAAAGGCAATAGGGCAGAGTATAGTATGCCATTTAGCTATCATCACCGGGTTATGACACCGATCCGAAAGTGCAGTAATATATAGGTGTCAAATACAAGTATATTAAGAAAATAGAGTCGAAAATCGAAACTACACGAAATATAGGTACCGTATAGCATACATCATTACTCCTAAATATGCATGACCGTACTACTCGAGATGGGATGAAAGATCAAAACCAACATAATTCGAACAAAAACAAACTTTTCCCAGGGAAGGTTGTCTAGTTAGGTGGAACATGTTTTATTGTCATTGTTTTTTTCATAAAACAAACATGCCAAACAACGTCCGCTTGTCCAACCGTTAAAATCGCATTTAAAGAAACGTAAATTGCAGAAGAAAGTACAGTAGTTGCATACCTTCATGTAATTGTGGACATAAGTTAAGCTTTCAGGAACAGTCCACTTCTTAAAATGGCCAAGAGCAATCTGAAGATGGTACAGCTTTGGTCCCAAAGCTAAATCTACAGCGCTAATCTTTTCTCTGGCAATGAACGGACCCTGATTCATATATTCTGGTCGATAACTTAAAAAACTCGCATGATAAAAGATATGAAATAAAATCATGAATCTACGGGAAATGGCATGTGAAGTTTATCATCACTTACACGTCCCTTAAGATGTTCATCCAATGCCGTCAGTTCATTAACCAAAGCTTGCTCCGATCCGTCATTTGCATCCTTGCTCTTCAGAAATGTGACGAAAGATCAAAATATTTTCGATCCACTGCATCGAAAAAGCGAATAAAGATTAACAAACAGACAAGGGATTCCAAGAACAAAACGGTATCCGGACTTTCTATACAATAAATATAAGCAAAAGACCACAATGAGAATCAAATCTGTTTATATACTTTCAATGGAACAATAATCCAAGAACTTTTCAGTAGGCAAAAGACAACCAAAACGATCAAATTTTCCGGACTTGGCCTACATTAATCAAACTCAGGCGTGAGTGTTAAATACTTATGTCTCCAACATGGTTTCCTCCAAGTTTTTTCATGTGTTTCGAGAGTCCTTGGAGGATCATATTCCGCAATTATGTTCGAAAACTTAAAAGACATGGGTATCAAACACCAATATTTCAAGAAAAGCGAAGAATCGGAGCAACAAAGCAACATACACAGAGGCAAATTCCGGTGGCGTTTTGAGAGAAGGCTCAGGATACTTGTCTTCAAGCATTCCAACAATCACATCAGAGTCAGCCACCCATTTGTCATCGAACTTCACCACTGGTACTTTCCCTTCCGGACTTATCTCCAAGAACCTACCACAAAAGTTAAAATCAAATGAAAAATTCACAAAGTTCATACTTTTTTTACAGTAAAATCACAAATTTACAGCAACCCATTTGCTTAAACACTCCAAACAACACAAAATCACCACAGAAACAACCTCCGGACTTAACTCCAGGAACCAATCAGTAATATTTCAGATCAAAATGGAAAAACACAAAGTTCATACTTTTTTTACAGTAAAAACATAAATCTACAGCAACCCATTTTCTAAAGCACTCCAAACAACACATCATCACCACATAAACAACTTCTGGACTTGTCTCCAAGAACCTATCAGTAATATTTTAAATCAAATGAAATATCACAAAGTACACATTTTTACAGTAAAATCACAAATTTACATCAACCCATTTGCTTAAACACTCCAAACAACACATCATGGAAGTTCTAGGGTGAGTCACCTTAAATCGAGACTAAAATGAGAGCAACCAAAATTCTTATAAAAGTCATAAGAATATTGGTATATTTTTCGGTATATACCGAATTTCTTACAATTTCGATCATCATCACCACAAAATCAATGAATTGATTTACATTTTTTTCAATATTCTGAAACATACCATTGGGGTTTGTCACTGAGATTGACAAGGTTCAGCTTGTAAGGAACCTTCTTTTCTTCCAAAGTAAGAAGAACCCTTTGGCAGAAAGGACCTGAAAAACATTTTACAAAATAAGCAAATCAACATTCAAATCAAACTCAAAAACCCAGAAAAGATTAAAAAAATAACATGATAGATAATAGATAGAGAAAACATACAGTCTCCAAGAACATCAGGGGCACCAGAAGCAGCCTTAACACAGATCTCCAAACCCATTTTTCCTTGAGAAAGATTTGCAAAAAATGATCCTTTTTGTTATGAAAGTGAAGGAATGTTGGGAATTAAAAGCAGCAAATTGTGGGATTTCCAAATTGCCAAAGTTTTGGGTCATGTGTCAACGGGTCCATATTGTTTCATTTGGATTGAGACCCAACAAGGGTATTTCCTAGCTTTCCTAAAAATATTTCGAGTCCAGAAAGCGTGTATTATTCGGTTTTAATTAAATTAATTAATTAAATCAAAATTATTTTAGTTAATTCGATTGATTAATTTTAAGTAAGTTTGATTAATGTTTATTTTTTAAAAATTTTATTATCAATTAATTTGATTCGAAGTATATTAATTAACTAAATTAATTTGGTTCAGTTAACGATTAAAATTTCAAAAAATTTAATTAATTTGATTTGACCACCGATCAAATTAACCAAATATAGACCCTAATTCCTACCTTCCATCACTTCAAATTATATACATTCTTTTTATTTTAGGTTGTAATTTTCGGGAAATTTCCCAAATATTGTAGCTGAAAAAATTGTTTTTTTAAATATTATATATTTTTAATTTTTTATATTTTGAATAGTTAAAGGTAAAGTCGGATCGAACATGTGTTAATTTTTTATTAAAATAATATGAAATTAGTAAAAATAGTAGAACAGAAGTTGACTTCACTGTTCACAAGAATCACAACAGTATGTAATAATTTAAAAGTAGATAATTTAAAAGTAGAGTCGGTATGAGCAAAAATTAATTCGATAATTTTAATAAAAAATCATAAATAATAAAATCGATAAAAATAAATATCGATTTCGCTTTTCGACTTTTATTATTTAAAGTACAATATATTAACAGATGATAATTTGATTCATTCTCGTCGGGTCTCGACCAAACTCAACTCGTTCGGGGCGCGTGTGTTTTTATTTAAAAAATCAGGGTTGGGTTGGGTTGGGTCGGGTGATTTAAAAAATAAAGTTGGTTTCGGTTGAGTTTAGAGTAAAAAATTTTCGACCTGACCCGACCCGGTAATATTTATATATTGTATTTTTATATATAATATATAATATTTTTATTAATTTTTTTGCGCCGGATCGAATTTATTCAAGAGGTTATTAAAAATATCAGAGTTAGATCAGGTCATGAATAAAAAACAAAATTAAGATCAGATTAGGTTGAGTCGGGTTCGAATCGAAAGACTTAAGTTTTAGGTCAGGGTCGTACGACTAAAAACCTGACCCGACCCGTTTGCCATCCTATATATTAAGAAAAGAAAAATAAGAGTGCAGTGGATTCTAAAAAGAATCAAGTACAATATCCGAAAATTTTAACTGTAAAATATGATTATTAGTTTTTTAATTAAAATTAAATATTATAGATATTTATAATAGTAAGAGCTTTTTTTAATATATTTAATATATTTTAATGTAGTTTTTTTATTTTTTATATGTTAATAAAATTACACCCATATATATATTTTAAAATCTAAATCTTTTAAAAGGATTATTGTTCCCTTTCAAAGAATGAATATGGCCATGCTTTAGGCCAAGTTCAATGTCCACGTGTCATTTCATCTGTAAATATATGTAACTTTTCATATATATGTTGAATTAAAAATATATAAATTTATACATTTGTTCTTTAAAAAATAAAATATAAATTTTCATTTTTAAATCATATTTTTATTATACTCTAAATTTTAAATATTAAAAAACTAAATCTTTAAATTAAATTTACAACCGGGTAATTTTTTTAATCAGTTACAATATTATAATAATATTTGTTGTAGAATATACTCTCGATCATTGAAAATTGATGACTCAATCACTGTGTTGACGTTACTGGTGTTCGAACACATGATTTCTAGGAACAACAATCGTTTTCTTAACCACTGAGACTAGATGGTTCGTGCTGACTCGTGTAAATTAGAAATTACACAATATTTATATCTAATATTTTTTTCCTCAAATGTATATATAAGAAATTAAAATTTTGTATGTTTTTAGATCGTTAAATTAACCAATTTTAATTATGAATTTTGAATTAAAAATAACCTACTTATTTTCTTCATGTAATTTCTTTTTATTACTTATTATTAATCTTAATTATTAATTTTTATTAATTTAATGATTTATAAATTATATAAAACTTTTACATTTTATTATGTTGTACAATAAATCTTTATCTATAAAAAAGATTAAAATGTTGGAAAAATGATAATCGTAGAACTTTGATAAAAATTAATCTAAACATTGTTGAGGAAAATATTGAAGTATTTGTTGATTTGTAAATGAGCAAACATGCATGACGAAGATAATAAAAATATTTAAATCAGGATGATCCTTTTATGTGTTTACGAATATTTTAACTCAGGTTAAAAATATTTTTTAAAAATATATATATTTGTCAAATTTTATTTTAAAATTAAAAGGTTGAATATTAAAAGTTACTTTTAATTCAGATATTAATTTTAAAAATTGTCTCTAAAAAAATAAGTTGATTTTTCCAAAAGTTGTTTTCGGTGATAGGCGAAGGTAAGAGTAAATTCGTGATCTCCACGACAATGCAAGTTTGACTGATCATTTGTTGTTGTATACTGAAAACAGACAACTAACGAACTCGAGCACCATAGGATAGTTGAAAATCTGTTTAAAAAAAAATATATTCGTGCAGGTCTCAACACGATTAAATTAATTTGATGCATTAAATATCAATTTAAATCTAATACAAATAAAAAAAATTAAATAGAAATTGTATTTGTTTTCCATACCAGATTCAAACCTATACAAGATGGACAAGATGAGCATCCTTGACCACAAGATCAATCAATGAATCTCTAATACAAATCATATTTAGAATATATAGATCAAATTTAAAAATGCATGGGTACGTTCAGGGTAAAATCAGAAATTTAAATTTATCTAAAGGGTGTTATCTTCTTGAACGATATTTAAAAAAGTTAATTATTTATAAATGAGTGTCAATTATATTTTTAAATATTTATATAAAAATTATATATTTTTTTTTAAAAAAAAAATTTAAAATCAATAGACACCCTAATTAAAGAAATTTTTCCGCCCATGAACATGTTGTAGGAATAGTTTAAAGCCTAACATCGTAAAAAAATAGATTTAAATTATTGATCTCGAATCGAGTTTATTCAAATCGAACTTTTATTGAATTAAGTCCGAGTAACTCGTGAGTCAGTCAGGCTCATTATCACCCCTTTAGAAGTCAAATATAAGTCATATTAATGTCTAAACTAATGATTAAACTAACAACTCATCTTATTAAAAGAATTTTAATATATTTTAGAAATCCAATTAAAATATTTTTAAAGTTTAAAAATTTATTTAAAACTCGATTAATAATTTCAGAACATTTTATACAATTAACTCAAAAAGTAAAATTTATTTTTTTTATAAAATAAATAAAAAGGCCGTTTCTTTTGGCGGGCGGGAAATACGCGCGTAGCAACGAAAAAATACGTCCCGACAAATACAGAAACACTCAACTTAACTCGGATTTTCCCCACTTCTCTTGTTCAAAATCATCAATTTTGTTAATTTTTTCTCCAAATCCAAACATTAAATTCTTCATCTCTTTTGATCTTCCCTTCCATCCCTCGAAACCCATTTCCCGGAACTTTGTTTCCATTTCCATAAGCCGACCATTTCTTAAAAAAACAAAGATTTGCGTGTGAAATTTGATCTTTTTTTTGTAATATAAAAAAGGGTGTTTTGACCTACCAACTTGTTCTACCTGTCGGCTTGTCTGTTTGTTTCGTGAATTATAAGCAAGACAAAAGTGATCTGATCTGATCCCTTGTTTTAAATTTATTTCATTTTTAATTCTAATCATTAATCAAATCCCTTGGGGGAAAACAAAATCACTATGAGATGAAGTGGGTTTTTATGAACTTGAGGATCTAAACCCTAAAGTCAATTGCATCAGATTCAGAAGTTTTATTACACAGAAAAGGTCAGATCTTTCTTCCTGTTTTCTTGGTTTTTATTTTCTGGGGTTATTGTTACTTGAATGTTGGGGTTGAGCTTAACCCTTTGTTCTCATGCTATGTTCTAATTATTACCAAAGTAAAGCTGTTTCCAATGATTATGTTTCTTTTTTTTTTTGGTCTGTGTTGGCTTTATCAGATGCTCATCTGTCTGCTTCAATTGAATTCTTTGCTCTTTTAAGATTTTGCTTTGTTTTTCTTACTGAATTTTTGAAGAAAATTAAGTTTGTCTTAATTGGATTGTTGTTTTGATTTGTTTGTTTTAGGATTAAGACAAGAAGACAGTGTTTCAGCTTCATGAATATCTATGGAAATCTCTTTGTTTTCTTTGTAGCAGATTGAGTATGGTATTGAACTAAGGGGGGAGTAGTTGTTTCGGCCTTCGAGTAGGCGAGATGTCGAAAAGCACAGAATCTAAGCCGGTTACACCGAGTGTGATTGCGAGATTAATGGGACTTGATGAACTCCAATCTCAGCAACCTAAGCAGAAGAAGCCGCAAAGAGTGCTCTCGGAGAATTATCTGCGTAAAGTTGCTTTGATAGGCGCTTGGGAGAAGCGGTCATTTGATGAACGCATCGTTGAAGAGAAAAAGGAGTTCGAGGATGAATTTGAAGTAAAAGAAACTTTAGAGATAGGGAAGGTAAGTGATTCTTTTGCTGTAAAGGAAAGAGAACGATCTGGATTCGTGGATTATAGAAAGGGTTGTTATGAGATTTGTTTTGAGAAACCGGATTATCTGATCACCAATCATTCCTATGATCAAGAAAATCGTAAGCTGATTCAGAAGCTTGAGAATGGTTTCATAAAAGATTCTCGAAGGAAATACGGACATGATAATACTTCTATGGTTCCCAGATTTCATCTGGAATCAAACAATGCAAGAGGTCCTCTGTCTAGAAAAATGGTCATTTTGAAACCAAACCCTGGAGAGACCGTTACTGATGAGAAAGACACAGGGTTCCTTGGTCATGGAAAAGGAAATTTGCATCCTCAAGTTAAGATGAGGAAGAAATTTTCCAATCGTGTGAAATCCGAGGCGCCTGGATCTGTCCCTTCCTCTGGAACTGAAAAGGAATTCGCTAGAAAAACAAGGGATAGCATAAGTGACAGTTCTTTCGAGCCGCCAAGGTTAGGATTCAGTGGTGCCCAAGGTCTTACAAAAGAGCCAGAGTTCATGATGGTTTCTTCCCGAAATAACTCGGATGTGAATGACTGGTACATGCCCCCATGTTACGACTTAGATGGACCATATATGGCTAAGGAAGCAAAGCAGCAAATCTTGGAAAGTTGGAGGATGACTAAAGAATTTCGGGAGAATGGACATGCTTTTGGGGGTAGGAGTAGAAGCAGGACACTTGGTGAAATGCTTGCATTGCCCGATCATGCTAAACGTGCAAACTCTCGTGGTCCTTTTGGCATTAGCAGTAGAGATGGCTGGAAAAACGGGGGCTTTGGAGACTTACTAAAGTCGCGATCACAATCATATTCTACACTTGTTGGAAGTCCTATAACCAAGACTACTCCCAAAGCTTTCCATGTTGATTCGCATATGAGTACGAGGTCAGTGTTTCCTTGGTCAAGACGGAAAGATTGTCCGAAAAAAAGAAACTCAGGATCCAACTGCAAGCTGTCTCAATCTAGTCCAGTTCTAGAAGCGGAAAAAAGCCACCGATCTCTATCTGGTCCAGACCTCGAAGTGGAAAAGAGTGACTTCCTAGAAGAAAAATCTACAGTTTCTATTTCATTTAAACATGATGTCGTTCACTCTAATTCTGAAAATGAAATCTCTCCCGTGGATGAAATCATCATAGTTGATCAATGGAATGGCATCGAGGATAGGAAAGTGTCTACAGAGGACTGTGTGGTACCTGAGTCATCAATGTACTCAGCTGCATCTCGAAGCATTGTCTCTGATATGGTGGTTGCCGTAGAAACTCCAGATGCTGCCAAGTCTACTGGAAATCATAACCAGCACCAGATAGAATCAATCGACTGCACTATGCCGGAGAAAGAACATGTTTCTTCTTTTTGTATCCCTGATGCTTGGAATCAACAGGTTCAATGTTGTTTTAAGTTTCCAATTAGTTTTATAGGATCAATAAATACTAGTATAATTGCGTTTTAGGTATATTGATCAATCTACATTGCTAAATTTAGTATATAATCTGCATCCATATGGTGGATTGATTCGGCTTTAAGCAGCTGATTGTCTCTAAACCATGGATTTCACTGTAATCTTGCAGGAAGATATATCAATGAAAATATCCGAAGAGTGTGGAACAGACCCTGACTTTCTTGGGACCTTAGAGGCAGCTAATCAGCCCAGTCCGGTTTCAGTCTTGGAAACACTGTTTGTAGAAGAGAATCCATTGAGCTCTAAGTGCTTTTTGAGTGTCACCGCTAGCTTAAATGGTTAGTAAAACAGAAGGATTCCTTAAACTCTTGATTTCTTTGCCCCACATTTTATCTATTTTAATTTTTATGTTCTCGTTGCTAACAGATGTGAAGCGGCAACTTGAATTTCTAAAATTGGAGTCGATTGAAGAATACTCAGAAGGACCAGGAATGGCGGTCTCAAGTGATGATGAAAATGATGTAGTAGAAGATCCTTTGAAGGATGAAGTAAATGGATATCTAACGAAGTTGTTTGGAGCTGCAGAGAGTCGGGATTTCTCCTATTTGGTCGATGTCTTAACTGAGGCAGGTTTTCATAATAGAAACTCGGATATACTCTTTAACGGATGGAACTCTCCACCAACTCCAATAAGTCTGTCAGTTTTCGAGACACTAGAGAAGAAGTACGGTGAACAGATATCTTGGAAGAGGTCGGAGAGGAGGCTACTTTTCGACCGCATAAATTTGGGTCTAATGGAAATTCTGCAGCCATGTTTAGGAGACCCCATGTGGACAAAATCTGTTGCAAGAAGGCTTAGCTATTCACAGAACTCAAAAGAGATCAAGGAAGAGCTATACAAGTTGTTGGTTAGCCAAGAAAATGAATCCAAAAATGAAGCAAAGAAGGGCTCATCAGAGAAAGTTTTCGGAAAAGAAGATAGATGGTTATCCTTAGGATATGATATCGAAGCAATCAGTAGAGAAATAGAGAATTCATTGATTGATGAGCTAGCTGCAGAGATCGTTAGCCTATAGAGTGTTTTTCCCTTTCAAAAGATAGTTTTCCCCTCATGGTTTTGGCACATTTTTACATGCATCATCAAAACCAAAAGCGAGTATTTTTTCTTATTTTTTTCGATTTTTTGCATTCGATCTTTGCATTAGCATGTCAAATAGGAAGTGAGAGATATGTATGTACGGATTTTTTTGGTCTATGTCAGTCATGTTAGTGTATTGGTTCATTCATTGCATTGGTGTGAAAACTCAAGATGTATGCATGCATATGTTGGGATTATGGCAAATAACATCAGTTTTTGCCATGCTTATTATTGTATATTTGTTCCACAAGGAAAAAGAAATGAAAAAAAGAAAAGCAGATTCTTTGTATCTTCTCTCTTTCCTGATCTTATCACTTTCCAGATGATTAGCTTAAGAAATTGTTTTCAGACAGCCATTGATGACTGTGTAGCCTCTGCAAGAAAAGAATTATATTCTGCCATTTGATGCATATAAATGAATAGTGATAATCAACTCCATTTCTCTTTTTGGTTTAGTTTGATTCATTTTGGGTTCTTTTTTTGCAGATGAAAGCCTTTATGGTAAGCAAATCCATATTGGTAGGTCATTTTTCCTAATATTCCTTCTTCCACTTTCTATCTATACATACAATTAGACCTGTCCGAAGATTGGATTACTCGAATGAGCTGAGTTTGAACGATATTCTTACAAGCTGGGAGATAGTTAGCCGGATTGGAATCAGTATTTTTTAATATTGATTATTTTAATGACTGTTTGATCGAGTCTTGGTTAATGGAAGTATAAAGTTCGGGTTTCGGTTTGGCTCGGTCCATGGACAACTCTGCTTTCTATTTCTAATGTTTTGGTTGAGATTATAAAGTATACATTAGATATAGAATGATTTCAACAACTCCATTTCTGGAGCTATAGACTCAACCTGTATATATACATACCCTTACATATCTTTCAATTCATTAAGCCAAATTTTCCTGAAGTTTGTAGCTATGGAAACCTGTAAAGTCATTTCTATACTTCTTTCTTTCACAATTGCATTCTCTACTTCAGCAAGAATGCTTGATGAGCAGCCCTCGGAGCTGTCGTCAGTTCCGGTTGTGGCACCTGTTTCTAATGTACCCCCACTGACCACTACCCCAGCAGGCACACAGGCTAATCCTAGTGTGGCTGCAACTACTGGTCTCAATCCCCCAGGAGCCACTGTTGCCAACCCAGGTTTGGGTGCAACCACTGGTCCTATTCCCACAGGAGCCAATGTTGCGAACCCTGTGCTTGACCCTGACCACACCTTGACCTTCTTCATGCATGACATCCTCGGCGGGTCCAACCCGTCTGCTTTGGCGATCACTGGTGCGGTCAGCAACCCGGCACTCAATGGCCAACTTCCATTTGCCAAACCAAATGGTGCAAACCTCCCAGTGGACAACGGAATAAGCCAAAACACTGGCAATACTGGTCTGTTAAACAACAATAACGTTCCTTTACTTTCCGGCCTCGGTGGTAACACGCAAGCAATGCTGCAAAACGGCGGCAACAACAACAATGGGGGATTCCCCGCCTTGGTTGGTGGGCAACTTCCTTCTGGTTCTGCTCTCCAAAAGCTCATGTTCGGAACCATGACCGTCATTGATGATGAGCTGACAACTGGACACGAACTAGGCTCAGGGTTTGTCGGCAAGGCACAAGGGTTCTATGTGGCTAGTTCGGTTGACGGAACCAGTCAAACAATGGCCTTTACGGCCATGTTCCAGAGCGGACACTATGCTGACACACTTAGCTTTTTCGGGGTTCACCGGATCGGCGTATCGGAGTCACATTTGTCTATCATGGGAGGTACCGGAAAATATGTCAATGCTAGAGGTTTCGCCATCGTAAAGACCTTACCAGCAAGTCATCAGCAGCAAGAGACCGATGGCTTCGAGACCGTGCTAGAGTTCACTGTTTATGTTACCTATTAGATGAAGGTGCCTATAATTTGGTGTGATTCAAAATATTTGGAAAGTTTATACTGTTATGAATCTGAAAAACAATGGAATATCTACAATTTATGTCTTATATTTAGAAAATTCAAGAGAAAAATGTTGGAATGAACTTACTTCTTCAGTGTTATTCTTGAGCACCTGAGAACTTGTTGTATCTACTATCTAGTATATGGTTTAGCTAGGTTTTCGTTTTTAGGGATGAGCATTTGAACGAACCGAGTCAAAAAAAATTCTAGTTAGTTGAGTTAGTGAATCCTATTTAGAACTTAAACATTATTTAAAAGTATTTCAAGTTTAGTTAAATTTAGAAAATTCGAGTCGAGTAGTTAAAGTTTAAATTTAATTGTTAACATTTATAATGTTATGGTACTAATCCGTTCAAGTTTAAACAACTTTTTATTATCAAACTTGAAAACCGACAAGTTAATTACTAAAAATTCAATTTATTCAAAATTTTATTTTATAACTCAAATTTCATTTGAATTTTTTCAATTCAAGTATATAAAGCTACAAATCTCCCTAAAGTTTCTCTTAAAAGATAGTTAATATATATATTAAAACAGACGTCCCATCAACGTGGGCATTTGGTCTAGTGGTATGATTCTCGCTTAGGGTGCGAGAGGTCCCGAGTTCAATTCTCGGAATGCCCCATTTTTGCCTTTTTACTTTACTACCTCACTGAGTAATAATTGATATCAGCTTACATTTGACATTAGTCATCTAATCAGAGTTTTTACTAGTCTTAGTGATTAAGATTGTGGCATAACAAGTATAGAAAGCCAAATTATGTTAAATTATAAGGACTAAATCTGCAAATTCAATATACCAGAGGGATATGAAAAGATATAAATTTACCCTTAAAGAAACAAAGAGACATTAGATTGAACTATCACAATTTCACAACAGCAGACAAAGAAAGTCTCATTAATTTTTGCAGCACCAAATGCTTCAAAAGCATGAAGTCCTTTAACTGTAACATAATTCACGTACGCAACGACCGTTATGCGTTACGTAACGTTTATGGCATCCTCGATTATAATATTACAATCGAATCTGTAACGATTTTGATGAACATTGAAATGCAGTACCCTTTCGTGTGCTTGTACTTCCCGGTTCCACCGACCACCGTGATCTGTGATTCCGATGGCACGGTCCGATGAACTCCGAAGAAACTAATGGTGTACTCGATTCGGTAAGCATGTTCACCTCCGTGCAACAGAACTGTTAAGGCAATGGTATGGCTGTTAGCCTGTTACCATCCAAGAGGTGAACCACTAATCAAACCACCATCAAACAAGGTCTCATCAAGGGTCACCATAAAAAATTCCAACACCTCAAGTGTAGAGCTGGCCGGAAAATACAACCCGGGGTTCGAAAACGTCGAACATTTGAATCGACAAACGAACCGAGGACTTTCGGGTTATTCTCGAAGATCAGATTAAATTATAAATTAATTTATTTTAGATTCTTTGGTGGATCTAAATTGATAACATCAATTGTTACTACCATTAAAATAGTATGTTTCATGCGCAATTTATACCTAACATATATATATTTAGTTATTTTGGTATTTAGTGTATTTTTTTAATTTATGTGTACTCTAACATTTTAATTATTTTAATCATAAAAAAATATATGTATTCGATAATTATTTAAAAATAATAAAAAATATCAAATAAACTCGTTGTTTTGAACCGTAATATATCTATCAGTGCTTTCGAGTTTGTCAATGTACTTGTTGTAGTGGTAAACCTAGTGAACATGAAAAATTTTATCAGTCATTAGTTTAGTCTCTCAGATCTGTATTAATAAAAAAATTTAATCATTATCAATTTTTTATATCATTACTCCTAATATTTTTAATCAATTATATCGTGTCATATTAATTCTTCTTTGATTAAATTAACTCATCTAATTTTATTGAAATGATAAATATCATATCAATTTTTTTATGTTTTTTAATTTAATCACTAAAAGTAAAAAAAAATATTTTTACTTAAAATTGACCATCATTTATTTCAAAATTTTATAAATTAGACCAATATTTTATTATTATTATTATCTTATTTAAACATTAGTATCTTTTAAAAATAATTAAATATTTGATATTAAATTAAATTTTTTATAATAAATTAAATTACCTCAAATTGACAACCCAACAATTATTTATTCAAATTATATACTATATTTTTAGCAAAATTTGAATTATATTTTTCACAAAGTTTGAATAAAGAGTAGGGAGTCACAAGGCCCAAATTGACCCCAAACCCTAAATTCTATTTGGGCATCTCCTTCGATTTTTCCTTCTAGGGTTTTCTATTTCATTTCTCTGTTTACTTTCAGTAACTCTCTCCCACGAGCATCGGGTGAACCTCTTTTGAAAGAGTCACCAAGACCCCCTTCTAAATCTCCAAAAGCCCTGAAAACCCTAACCACCCATGTATCTCTACAATTTAACCCTTCAGCAAGCCACCGGCATCGTTTCCGCCATAAATGGCAACTTCTCCGGCGGAAAAACACAAGAAATTGTCGTCGCCCGTGGTAAGATACTTTCCCTTCTCCGACCCGACGATCTCGGTAAGCTCCAAACACTTCACTCCGTCGAAATTTTCGGCTGCATACGTTCCCTAGCTCAGTTCCGGCTAACCGGGGCTCAAAAGGATTATATTGTAGTAGGGTCCGATTCGGGTCGGATTGTTATCCTTGAATACAATAAGGAGAAGAATGTCTTCGATAAAGTTCACCAAGAAACTTTTGGGAAATCTGGGTGTCGGCGGATTGTCCCGGGTCAATACTTAGCTATTGACCCGAAAGGAAGAGCCGTAATGATTGGTGCTTGTGAGAAGCAGAAATTAGTTTATGTTTTGAACCGAGATACCGCTGCTAGATTAACCATTTCTTCACCTTTAGAAGCTCATAAGTCGCAAACGATAGTTTACTCTATCTGTGGTGTTGATTGTGGATTTGATAACCCTATTTTCGCTGCCATTGAGTTGGATTACTCAGAGGCGGATCAGGATTCTACCGGAGTAGCTGCTGGTGAGGCACAGAAGCATTTGACGTTCTATGAACTTGATTTAGGACTCAACCACGTGTCCAGGAAGTGGTCGGAACAGGTTGATAATGGGGCAAATATGTTGGTCACGGTGCCTGGTGGTGGTGATGGGCCGAGTGGGGTTTTAGTTTGTGCCGAGAATTTTGTTATCTATAAGAATCAGGGGCATCCAGACATTAGAGCAGTGATTCCTAGACGGGCTGATTTGCCAGAAGAGCGCGGTGTTTTGATTGTGTCAGCGGCTACACATAAGCAGAAGTCAATGTTCTTCTTTCTTTTGCAGACAGAATATGGGGATATTTTTAAGGTTACATTGGAGCATGGAAATGATGGAGTTACTGAATTGAAGATCAAGTATTTTGATACAATTCCAGTTACATCTTCAATGTGTGTGTTGAAATCTGGTTTTCTATTTGCAGCTTCAGAGTTTGGCAATCATGCTTTGTATCAGTTTCAGGCAATTGGGGATGAACCTGATGTTGAATCATCATCGTCCACGTTGATGGAAACAGATGAAGGTTTCCAGCCTGTTTTTTTCCAGCCAAGAGGGCTCAAGAATCTAGTTAGGATTGACCAGGCTGAGAGCCTGATGCCAATAATGGACATGAAAATTGCTAATCTCTTTGAGGAAGAAACACCTCAGATATATTCACTTTGTGGACGTGGTCCCCGTTCATCATTGAGGATACTAAGGCCTGGATTGGCCATTAGTGAGATGGCTGTCTCACAGCTTCCTGGTGTCCCAAGTGCTGTTTGGACTGTAAAGAAAAATATTAATGATGCCTTTGATGCATACATTGTTGTGTCATTTACCAATGCAACTCTTGTTCTTTCCATTGGTGAAACAGTTGAAGAAGTTAGTGACAGTGGGTTTCTCGATACTACTCCCTCTCTTGCAGTTTCATTGATCGGTGATGATTCACTTATGCAAGTTCACCCAAATGGTATCAGGCATATAAGGGAAGATGGACGTATTAATGAGTGGAGAACTCCTGGGAAAAGGACAATTGTTAAAGTTGGCTCAAATGGACTTCAAGTGGTTATTGCACTGAGTGGAGGTGAGCTTATATTCTTTGAGGTGGATATGACTGGGCAATTGATGGAGGTGGAGAAGCATGAAATGTCTGGTGATGTGGCATGTCTGGACATTGCCCCTGTTCCTGAAGGAAGACAAAGGTCTCGTTTTCTTGCTGTTGGTTCATATGATAATACAATCCGTATATTATCTTTGGATCCCGATGATTGTATGCAGGTTCTGAGTGTTCAGAGTGTATCTTCACCTCCTGAATCTCTTCTTTTCCTTGAAGTCAAGGCATCGATTGGTGGGGAGGATGGTGCTGATCATCCTGCCAATCTTTTCCTTAATGCTGGTCTGCAGAATGGAGTTCTTTTCCGGACGGTAGTGGATATGGTTACAGGGCAACTTTCTGATTCACGGTCACGATTCTTAGGGCTGAGAGCCCCAAAGTTGTTCTCTATTAAAGTAAGAGGCCGACCTGCAATGCTTTGCTTGTCTAGTCGACCATGGCTTGGTTATATTCACCAAGGACATTTTCTGTTAACACCACTTTCTTATGAGACACTTGAATTTGCTGCATCGTTTTCGTCTGATCAGTGTGCTGAAGGTGTTGTTGCTGTTGCTGGGGATGCACTGAGAGTTTTCACCATTGAGCGACTTGGAGAAACCTTCAATGAGACTGCTATTCCTTTGAGGTACACTCCTAGGAGGTTTGTATTGCATCCTAAGCGGAAATTGTTGGTAATTATAGAGAGTGACCAAGGATCATATACTGCAGAAGAGCGTGAAGCTGCAAGAAAAGAATGCTTTGAGGCTGCTGGAATGGGTGAAAATGGTAACAGTAATATGAACCAAATGGAAAATGGTGGGGATGATGAGGACAAAGAGGATCCACTCTCTGATGAGCAATATGGTTATCCAAAGGCAGAGTCGAACAAGTGGGTTTCTTGCATTAGAGTTCTTGATCCTAGGACAGCTGCCACAACTTGCCTTTTGGAGCTTCAGGACAACGAAGCTGCTTTCAGTGTGTGTACTGTGAATTTCCATGATAAAGAGTATGGAACTCTCTTGGCTGTTGGCACGGCCAAGGGGCTACAGTTTTGGCCCAAAAGAAGCTTAGTTGCAGGATTCATTCACGTTTATAGGTTTCTAGAAGATGGCAGATCACTTGAACTTCTGCACAAGACACAAGTGGAAGGTGTTCCTCTTGCTTTATGCCAGTTTCAGGGAAGACTACTTGCTGGTATAGGATCTGTGCTCCGATTATATGATTTGGGGAAAAAGAGACTGCTTAGGAAATGTGAGAATAAGCTTTTCCCTAACACTATTATCTCTATCCAGACTTACCGTGATAGAATATATGTTGGGGACATCCAGGAGGTATGTTTTTTGAGTTTTTTTCTTCTTCTGGATTCTCATATCCTGCTCTCTTTTCTTGAGAATTTTACTTTTATTACTTGTATGTTTATCTTCTATTGTGATGCTCGACTTTATATGGATTTTGTAAAATTGATCAACCAATTTACTTTAGGTTATGATGAAGGTATTAAAGGTTTGCAAGGTCTCTTCAATGCTCTTTTGGTTCTTAAACTAGAGTCCACTTTGATTTTTATGCATTCCTATGTTTTGCTTTCTTTTGTCAATTATTCTCACGCTGATATTAACTATTGTCCTTTATTGCAGTCATTCCATTTTTGCAAGTATAGGAGGGATGAAAATCAACTGTATATATTTGCTGATGATGTTGTTCCAAGATGGCTGACTGCATCATACCATATAGATTTTGACACCATGGCTGGTGCAGACAAGTTTGGAAATGTCTATTTTGTGCGGCTACCACAAGATGTGTCGGATGAAATTGAGGAAGATCCAACTGGTGGAAAGATAAAATGGGAGCAAGGGAGGCTCAATGGAGCTCCTAACAAGTTAGAGGAGATAGTTCAGTTCCATGTCGGAGATGTGGTAACTAGCTTGCAGAAAGCATCTCTTATACCCGGTGGTGGAGAGTGTGTTCTTTATGGAACGGTGATGGGGAGTTTGGGGGCATTGCTCCCTTTCACTTCCCGTGATGATGTTGACTTCTTTTCTCACCTAGAGATGCATATGAGACAAGAACACCCTCCCTTGTGCGGACGAGATCATATGGCTTACAGATCTGCTTATTTCCCTGTCAAGGTGAACCTCCTGCTTCCTTATAGACTGAATTTTATTGAAATCTTACTCTCGCAGATGGCTCATGTATGTTGTTAATTCTTTGTTTGGAATATTTCCAAAATCAATTCCAGGTGCTATTAAGAATTAGAGTCTTTTCTGAATACTCTTCCATTTTAGTCTAGTTTGGAAAGTTAAGTACTATGTATCTATAATTTTATCCTCATTCTCTTCCACTGTAACTTGGTTATGACCCTAATTTTATTTGTCGTATTACTTCTGGTTCTGGTATGAAAGCTTTAATTGATTTTGCAGGATGTGATTGATGGGGATTTGTGTGAGCAGTTTCCAACCCTACCAATGGATTTGCAGAAAAAAATTGCGGACGAGTTGGATCGTACTCCTGGGGAGATACTGAAGAAACTTGAGGAAGCCCGAAACAAGATCATATGAGATAGCTGATAGGATCAAAGTTAAGGTAGCTTCCATTCCATTCCTGTTTTGGTTTATTTTATGTGATTAAGGATCCGTTTGGCTCAGCTTTGGGGGCCGTTTTTGGCTGTTGAACGCTCTATCTTTTGCGTTTCTTCACCCGTTTTCCCACCATATCTGACCTCAAACACAGCTGTTGGAGAAGCTGGAATTTGTTGCTTCTCCCAGAACGCTACTTCTCCACTCAACCTAGCTTTCCAACAGCTCCACCGATGACCAAACGGAGCCTAAGTTTAGATTATCGTTGGTTGAAACTGTGATTAGTTAACAATAGTCTAATTAGTTTCTGCCTATTGGGATTATTGCTTGAGACTCGAGAGCAGGTCCTTTGTTTGCAGGTCTTTCACTTGGATCTCGGGTTACAATTTGCGTCTCAGAAGGCCTTAGCATGTCAGAATCCAAGGCAGATAAGGAAGAAATCAGACGTCGGAGTGGAGTCGAAAGCACGAGACGAGGTTGGGAGTAGTGTCTAAGTAGCTTTTAGGCAAAACTCAGTGTGTATGTTGCTACAGAATTGAGTCTTTGTTGTGGTTGCACTTTGTAACTTGATTATCTTATGAGTTCGTTTGTTCATCACTTTTCTTTTTATATTAAAGGAAAAAGATTACAAAGATTCCACAGGATCCTCCATGAAACACCAAGCAAACAAAAACAGAGAGGAACATGGCAAAACAAAACAATCAAAAAGAGAAAACAACAGCACAACACAGCAGGCCTGCATCCCTTCAAAGTCAAACAGAATCATTGTGAGAGCTCTATTCGGAGACAGGCTTCTTCAAAGTATTACCCTATATGTATATATTATGAACAAAAAGTCTGTCACTAATATTTTTTCTTTTATCTAACATTAAAAATTTAAAAATTAAATTTTAAATTTTAACTTTAATTTTCAAATCCTAAACGCTGCACCTTAAAAAAATATAATATATCCCTAATTTTTAACCTTAGACTTAATATTTTAAAGTGGATACCGAAAGGGTTACAATTAGAAGCAGGCTATTTACACTTAGGGTGATAATGAGCCAAGCCTGGGCTCGGACTCGAGGCTCGGCAAGCTCGGAATTTTATATTCGGACTCGGCTCGGGCTTGAAGTTTGCGTAAGGTTCGGCTTGGGTTTGTTAGGCTCAGCTCAAAATAGATAATTTTATTATTATTTTTTTATAAAAGATACAATCTCGTTAAAAAAATTTCATAGCCAACAACGAAACGAAATTCAATATTGATAAAGAAAAAATACTCAATTTATTTTTAGTTAATTTATTTTTAGTGGATTTGCCCTATCTCATTTTATTGTTTTTCTTTTGCCGAAAGATTATTATTAATGTATATGTAACATATATATAATATAATTATTTTGAGCTTATTCATGAGCTTTTCGAACCGAACTTAGATAGATTCGGCTCAACTCGTTAAGATCTCAAGCCGAATCTGAGTTCGAGTCAAACTCACTCGAACCAAACTTTGACTGAGTCAAACTCGAATAACTCGCGAGCTGGTCAGGCTCATTATCACCCCTATTTACACCCACATATTATATCCAACTGCTATTATTTTATTTTATGAAATATTCTGGGCCAGAAAACTTTAATTAAACCCGGCCCAAGTTACTTGGTCTATTCCAAGTTCCAAACGGAACCATTTCAGCAACCGGCTTTCACTTCACTCGTCTCTCAATCTCTGTCGAAACCCACCGTTTCCACCTCCTTGCCGTCTTCATCTCCGATTCGCCACCGCACCAACTCCCAAACTCAGGTTTGACTTTTATTGTTATTGGAATTTTCATGCTCTTTTCAATATCTTCAATAGGTCTTTTATTGTTAGTGGATCTCTAAAAAGTCTGAAACCTGATTGTTAACTTTGGTGCAGATGAAGTAGTACCATTTATCATACGTACCCTATAATTTTTTGTTAATAAAATTCACCTTTTTTGTTTATGTTGATACTTGCTGTATCAGCTTGACGTTTTCCTTTTAAAATTGATTTTTGTAATAAAATTTAAGATATACTTAGGGTTTTGTTTGCTTTTAGATCCGAGGACGAGTAACTTTTATTTGTTTGATCATATTTATGTTAAGAATTAGTGTGTACAAGTTCTTGAATTGCTTTACTGCTTGAACTTTGGATTCCAAATCCTACACCCTGGATTTATAGAGCTGCTGCTATTTTTCAAATTCCGACTTGTTGTACAATGGGAGCTTTGGTGGTTTAAAGCGGTTGGTTGGTCGATTGTCAGGTTGCAGCTCATCCCTTCTGGTTTGGATGGAGAGCTGCCGGTGGTGGCCTTAGAAGGAAATTATCTCCTCACCTCCACAACCAATAGGATAGCAGCCATAGGGTCCTCTGGTTGATGGTGATTGATAGGTTTAGGAGTTAGGTTGAGTTACAAATATTTTTATCGTTTATTTATTAGGAATATAACACGACTCTCTCCACTGATTTTTATATCACTTGATAACGATAGCATCCATTATGTTCCCGGTGAATATGGCATGATCGGAAAAGTACGCCACCACCATTTATATCCATGCTCTTGTAACATAGAACTTGTTTCCTCTTGAGTTTTTGTTTTACTAATCACTTTCTGTTTGATGCCATTTCCCGAATATTGCTTACTTTTCGTTTATAGTTGTATCATTTGTGGAGATCATTTTTCTTCCGTTTTTGAGATAATGTGCAAATGATCGGTGTATGTGTTAGAAAATTTTATCAAGTTTAGATGAATTTTGTGAACTTTTTCGAGTATGGTCCTCAGCTGGTGAAATAAGCTTCATTTGTGTTGGTTTTGAGTTTCGTTTCAAATTAGAGTGTTATACTGTTTTAGCTCGAAGTGATCCAAAATCCAAATATTCATTTTTTATGTTTTTGAAGTTTGCTCAAAGAATATTACGGTGGTTGTTCAAATAATCATTCTCGGCCTTCGTTATTCCCATGTTAGGATTTTGCACTGTGGATATATTCTACCTGCAATGTTTAACATTAATCTTCCTATTATTCAATCATAAATGTTTGTTCTCAAAGATTTGTATCATTCTCTAATCCGTGGTGTCGGACAAATTTTCCCTTCTTTTACAGAGAAAAATGGCCAGCAAATCCGAGAGTAGGGAACCTGTGAACGAGCAAGTGGTTGCAAATATGTATGGAGCTATGAGATCCGAACTAAACCAAATTTATTCTAAAATCACGGAGTTGGAGATGGAAGTAAGTGAGCATTCCCTGGTTATAAATGCCATCCAGCCGCTTGACCCCACAAGGCGGTGTTACCGAATGATCGGAGGTGTGCTGGTCAAGAGAACCATCAAAGAAGTTCTCCCCGCTGTTCTGCGAAACAAAGAAGGGCTCGAGGAAGTAATTGCCCGGCTTAACGAGACCCTGGAGAAGAAAAGAAAGGAAATTGCTGATTTCGAGACAAAATACAAAATCAGGATCAAAAAGTCCGATGGCGAAGAGAAAGATGAAAGCAGCAAGAAGGAAGGCTCGGCTCAAGGAGTTCTCGTCGGCCCTGCAAGTTCAACTGAATCATAGGTACACTCATATTCCTTCCTATCTCCTTCTATGCTCGAACTTGCCTGTGATGAACCCTAAACCTTGCCATCTTAAAACTTTATTCAGTTATTGCTAAGATGTACCTGGTCTCCGATGGTCATATTTTGTTTCCGGATTGAATTTTACTTGCAAATAGGTAAAATTTCAAGAACTAAGATGATGAATCATATGGTTAAGAAAGGGTGGATTTGAACATTGCAGTTTCGAGTAAACAATCACGAACGAACTATGGAGTCGGATTTCCGGGTCGGTGTTTGGATCATTTTTAGGGCTGATAATGGGTCGGATTTGGGTGGGTTAGAGTTTCATCCAACCCATCATCCGCATTCAAAATTGTCATCCGTTTAATCATTAACCCAAATCCACCCCACTCATCAATTGTGGGTGGATTGAGTTATAATTGGTTTATATTATTAAAAAAATAATTGAAATTACATGTAACAACTTACTAATAAATATTTAATACAAAATAAAATTAAAATACTTTATATATTTTGGTGAGATTTTAGATTAAAATGGGAGAAATAAAGAGAAAATTAAAGAAAAATTGAGAACAATTGAGATATGAAAGCTGGAAAAACATTCAAACGTCGAATAAAAACTTATAAGAGAATGAAAAAAATGTTAAAACCTAAACTAAAATATAAAAAATTAAAAAATAAATACATTTCTATTCGATTCTTGGTTGAAATTGTACGAGTGTGAAACCAAAATAAAAAGTGAAATTTAAATGAGAAAATGAAGTAAATATTTTAGGGTTTAGTGTAAATTTTTTAAGACAATATTCTTTAAAATTAATATTATATTGATGGATGAATGGGTGGATGGATGGGTGATGGATCGAATGATGGATTGAAAATTTTTATCCTAATTTATCACCCGTTCTATCCCTCACCCACTTTAAATGGATTAAACCTATATTTTATTGAGATTTTATCTATTTAATTGGATCAAATAAACGACAATTCTCATGAAAATTTACTATAGATTATGTCGACAAACAATCCGAAAAAGATCAAACCTTACGTATTTTCAACAAACACGAACAAAAAAATAAGTACGTAAAACTTTATTATATAAATACTAATAACATGTAAAAGTTATCATAAAAACGTATCAAATTTTAGAAGTTGTAAATTAATTATTAAATTTTTATAAAATATTTATTTAAACTTATTTAATCGTTAAAAAAATGAAAATATTTTATAACTGAATTAAAATTTTAATGATATTTTTTATTGAAATCAGGAGGAATAAATAAGCCCAGTAAGGCCCAAGTAATCTCAGTACTTAAAAACCCTTTGCTTCTTCAAAATTTAGGGTTTCATATTTATCTGAGGAAAGCCGCCCCCCTAGTCACAGCAGGAGAAGCAAGCAATGGGTAATGGATCAAAACCCTAAATTGTTAAAATTTTCTTACATTTTCTCGTTAATTTTGAGTAATTTGAACTTGGTTGTTTCATGTTTCTGTTTGTTAATATATAATTAAAAAAAAAAAACAGCCAGGATTAAGGTCCATGAGTTGAGGCAGAAATCGAAAACTGATCTTTTGGCTCAGTTGAAAGATCTCAAAGCTGAACTTGCACTTCTTCGCGTCGCCAAAGTTACCGGTGGTGCACCTAACAAGCTTTCAAAGATGTTAGTTTATTTCTATCTCGTTTTCTACTGTTTTGGTGTGTTTTAGCTTTGGATCTTAAGTTTATGTTTTAATTGGGTATGTATAAAGTGGAATTTGATTTCTTAGTTTGTTTGGAGAAATGGGTGTTTATTGTTTGAAATCATGTTTATTTCTGATGTATGCTCTTTACTACCCGAGTTTGATTTATAAGCGAAAAGAAAGCAGTGGAAGTGAACTTGAAATTGTTTGATAGACATTTGTTGGTTTTTACAAAGGTTTTGTTTATTTGATTGTTTGAATTCATGTTCATCTCTGATTTCTCTTTGAGTTCGATCATTTACCGGCATTTTTAGAAGCGATTGAAAGTGAACTTGAAATAGTTTGATAGCATTTCTTGATATTTACCATGGTTGAGTTCGATCGTTTCCTAGCTTTTTAATAAGAGAAGAAAAAGCAGTGGGAATGAACTTGAAATGGTTTTATAAACGTTTATCTTTTTTGCTGATTTTTGTTTGTTTGATTGTTTGAATTCATGTTTATCTCTACGGTATGATCACTTGAGTTCGATTGTTAGCTAGCTTTTTTATAGGCAAAAAAGAAAGCGGTGAAAGTGAACTTGAAATGGTTTTTGATAGAAGTTAGGACTTCCGATTTATGGTTTGTTAGATGAATAAATTCAGCTTCGTTAATTTGTCTGGTGTTCTGGTTCTCGATTTGTTGTTTTTGGAATGTTGTTCTGAGTTGTCGGTCTCAATGCAGCAAGGTGGTGAGGCTATCCATTGCTCAGGTATTGACAGTAATCTCACAGAAGCAGAAGGCTGCACTGAGGGAGGCGTACAAGAAGAAGAAGTTCTTGCCCCTTGATCTGCGTCCCAAGAAGACCCGAGCAATCCGTAGAAGGCTTACCAAGCACCAGGTAACCCCATCTTAGGCATTTTGTTTAAGTTAGATATCTTTATAATTCCTCTTATCGGATTACCGCTTTGATTTTACATGTCTACGCTCCATTTTTGGTATTTGAAACATCGTGTGTTCTGCTCTGCAGGCATCATTGAAGACTGAAAGGGAGAAGAAGAAGGAAATGTACTTCCCAATGAGGAAGTATGCCATTAAGGTGTAGGGTAGAGATTCTGTCATCTATTTACATATCAATAGTCTACTTTCTAGCTGTTTTGTTCGTAAAACCCAAGTTGCGATTATGTTCGATTTTAATGTTTTTGAACCTTTTCTCCCTTATGAAAACCAAGATTCTGATCTTTTTGATGAATTGTTACATTTGATGATGAGGTATGGACTTATTTGCTTCTAAGCTTATGATCATAATTTCTGAATTGTCATACATATATATATATATGTATTGAAGAGAATTGAGAAGCTACAAAAATAGAATCAGTTTAGGCAATCAACAGGTCTTGGAACCGGTTGCCAACCTGTGCATACTTGTAGGACTTGTTTCAAAGAATCTGAGGGAGCTTCCATTGTCCATGTTTTATAATATTCACTTGGATGGAACATACTTTCTTCACTAATGCATGCTAATATGCATGTTTGTGCCCCATTCAGTAACATGTCTCCTTCCGATCTTATTATGCCGGAACATGCCTCTTCTCGGTCGGCTGCCTGTGATTTCGGCCAAAAGCAACATTGGTAAGAAACTGAGTTAAATGACTACTTAGATCTGAATCGATCTGAATCAAATTTAATCAAAGATTGTCACCTTCTCTGTGTAAAACTCGAATGTTTTTTTCTTATTTCTGGCTTCGTATATGTTGCATTGAGAATATATCTGATTAACACAAAACACATAGAATTAGAGACCACTTTGTGTATAAAATTGCAGTGATTTGAAGTCTTAATTACCTGTGCTTCTACACTTGCACAAACAGCATAAACTTCCCAGTTTCTGGTATAATTGTTGTACAAATGAACTTTCCCAAACCTAAGACGAGGTTGTCTCTGTCGAGTGCCATCGAAGAAGCAATGGTGGATAGTCACTCGGATGCATCTGTCTCCTACATGGGTTGGGTCTGCTCCGATCAGCATGGTCTTGTCGTGTTGAGTGAAATAACATCTGATGCACCACAAGAATTTGAAGAAAATAAAATCAAAAATCTATATTAGATACATATTTGGGCACGGTACGAGGATATGGCCTGTCGGAGTGACACTTGAAAAGACTTAAAATCTTACGATCAATGAAGAAACTCAATATTATTTCTCAAAGAAATTATTTTAAAAAAATAAAATCAGGAGGGCCGACAATCAATTATATATTTTTTTGGGAGTCCCAAACTAATTTAAAAAATTAAAAAAAAATAAACTCTTATAAAACGAATAATATTTTATTACTTTAAACAATTAATTTAATATTTATTTTAATAAGTCCGAGAAACATGAATTATTGAGTAAAGATACAGGGTGAGACCCTATAAGTTCATGTTGTTCCTCCATGAATCGAGTTTGCATACTTATATGCAATACTCATACTCGAAAATTTTTAAAAAGAAATTATAAAATCTAAAACAAACCCAGAATTTAATCTCTAAATTCGATATCATTTGTGTTATTGGTATATCAAAAACTCATATTCGAATCCGAGTAACATACCAGAACTTACCTAGAAACAGTGATGTCTGTGCTTCCTCTGGTAATATCAATCAAACCATCGTCATAATCTTTGAAACTGCACCTATCGATCCAAATATGCTTTGAATTTGGTTTGATTTGAATCCCATCAACATCATGTCCTCTTCCTCCTTCAAACTCAAGATTACAAATTATCACATTTTCACATTCTTTTAATCTCAATCCTTTCCCCATCAGTTTTATCCTTTCACCTCGTCCGTCGATCGTTTTGTGAGAATCGACGTGTAAGTACGACGATAGTTGGATCGTTCCCGACACATTGAACACGATCCAACCCGGTCCCGGTCTCCGACATGCTTCACGGAGAGAACCCGGACCATCATCTTCAAGGAGATCACACACAATATGTCTCAATTAGTGAATTTGAAAGACAAAGAGAAAAAAGTTGGAAAAGCATTAGAGAGAACAGACCGGATAATGAGGTGGCGAGAACCAGAGGACCATGGAAACCGCCGATGGCGAATCGACCGAAGCCCTCGGCTTGACCGGCGATTGCTCTTAGGGTGCTATCTACATCCGCATACGGAAGCGATGCCATATTCTTGTTCTTGTTCTGTTTGACGTTGTAGATTTGTTGGTGACATGAAATATTTTAAAAAGTCCTTATTTTCCGTTACATAAGGGTGTGTGTGGTGAAAATTTCCTTTTTTTAGGTCGGGCTGAATAAGTAATATATTCATATTTATTAATAATTAATTTAATTCAAATTTGAATTAAATTTAATCATTAAATAACATAATTATTTTTTTAATATAAATCTGCTAATTTTATTAAATAAAGATATATCCGAAAATATAATGAAAGTTCACACCTTAGTAAACAAAACTTCTAAATCCAGATATACACCTAGTAAACAAAACTAGTAAAACGAGATCGTAAGAAGACCATATAAGGAAAATTTAAAACCTAATCCAAATACTCGAAATAAAAGAAGGATATAAACATCACCAAAATTCACAATAATATGTAAAATCATCAACGAACAACATAAAAATACATATTACAGTGAAGGTGCGTTGACAACAAAGATATTACCGCTATTCAATTGCGAAAAAGAACGGTAGATGTAATCACATATCCAAATCGTGTTCGATGGTCTAAAATAGGAAGGTTAACAATATAGAGGAAGGAACACCATCTTGATCAGTCGTGACGTCGTCGAATCCAACCTTAATAAAAATTAAAAAAAAAATATGCCAAAAGACAAAAAAATATAAAAAAAATAAATAAAATCGTGTCATAAAACAGAATAACTTATTAAAAATTAAAAATAAAACAAATAAAATAATATAAAATTATTGCAAAAACCATTAAATAATGTCAATTTTATTTTTTGAATTAAAGAGCTCAGGCAGGTCTGGGAGTGCCGGAGAAAATAAAATATAGTAATATTTTTTTTTAATGTTTACATAAAATAAAGAGTAAAGTTCACACTGTTTTTAAATTTTGTCGAAGAAGAAATTTAAAATTTAAAAAAGAGGACCATAATAAAAATAAAATTAAAAGTCTTGAGAGAGAAGGATAATAAAATGTATATTATAAATAATATTAAATTGTCAATATAAAATAAAATGAGAAGAATTAAGAGTTTAAGATTTAACGTTAAGAATTAATATTTTTTAAATATGTTTTTAAAATAAAAATTAAAGAAAATAACGTAAATAGGACGTGTAACATTTTATTGGATAATGACTTTTTATAACATATATCACAAAGAAATCTTATAAAAGTTATAAAATAAATAATTAAACACATATTTTAATTAAAAATATTTTATGTATATGTTTTAAAAAATAGATATAAATTAAATATTTATTTAATTATCAAACAAAAAATAATCTAAAAATATAAAAAACGAATATATATATTGACTGCTCTTCCGATTTTCAAGACCTTAACCTGATTAATCCAGACCAACTCGAATTGCACACCTAATTTTGGTGGGTGAGTTCTTTAACAGGGATTTTCTGTGTACACAACGTCTCAAACATAACTTACTTAAACGGAATCAAACTGCTTACTGCTTGAACAAGCCTCTATCGATAATGAATATATATTTTTTTAATAATACCAAAAATAAACTATACAAATAATATTTTTATTTTAATCACTCGATTTTTAAAAATTATTGTAATCAATTATATCATCAATTAATCGCATAATAAAATATAAATATTCAATTGAGAAAAAATTATACAATTTTTATTTATTTTCGTTTTAAAATATAAAATATATTCAATTGGACAGAAAAAAATACACCAATGAGAAAAAATACAAATAAATAGTCAGAAAAAAATTCCACCACTGGAAAAGCAATAGAAATAAATAAAAAATTAAAAAAATCAAATACCACAAAATAAATAAATAAATTTTATCAGAAATTAAAAGAAGAAGATATCTTATCCGATACGGTGTACTGAATTCAAGTGAAGTAGAACCACCGAAAATGGTTGCGGCGCTTCCACCACCGCCTTCATCTCTCAAACTAACTACGGCAGCGCCATTCCCATCCCCACGCGTACTCTTCCACGCTTTACACAAAACCCAAATTTCCTTTATCCCACGCGCCACTCCCGACTCCGATTCCGACGCGGACTCCCCAATCGAATCCGACTCCTCCTCCGCCACATCAGCCGATTCCGACCCATTCGAATCCCGCCTCTCCCAAGTACGCTACCGTTACCGTATCGGAGCCGGTAAGAAAGCGGAGCGCCGAAAATCGAAGAAATCCGGATCCGCATCCACTTCATCGTCGTCGTCTTCCTCGATCTACCTTCCTCCGGTGCCTTTAAAAGAATCGGTTTCGAATGGGTTAAAAGTGGATTTCGGATTCAGCCCATATAGCGAGAGAATAAACGGACGGATCGCTATTCTCGGGTTGACGGCTTTGGTATTGGTGGAATTGGCTACGGGTAAGAGCGTGATAAGTTATCACACGCCGGCGATTATCTTCATTCAGATTTATTTTGTAGCTGCAGTTGGGGCTTTGTTCGTTAAATACGAGAAAGAAAAAGTTAGTGTTTGGCCACCTTCTTAGTCCTAATTCATGTTTAGTTTGTAGCTGCAGTTAATACGTAAGTTATTTGTAATTTTATATTGAAATGGTACTTTTATTATTCAACAAGAAAGGCAAATTTACTGAATCGTGCAAAAAAAAAAATCCTGAATCTTATTTGTTTATTTATGTTTTTGGCTTGTAATGCTTGTTTGAGACTTGAAGAAAGTGGGAATGTTCCAGTGAATTACAATTAATTTGTTATGCATAATTTGTATGAGATGAGCATGTCATTTTCTTGCACATTGTGCCTAGGGAAAATAAGCATTCTAGTTTCTAGGTGCTTCTTGCTGACAACATCAGAAATATGGTGCTCCGGTAGTGATGAATGTGATGTTATAGTTCTCCGGGTGCAACACTTCAGTCGAATCAGCATTGGCGGGTGCCTGTGTCGTCTCTGGGTGCTGCTGTTTTTCCAGGATAGGAAATTCCAGGCTTATCTGGATGCGGCAGAGGAGGATATATTGTATAGGATCTGGGTTCTCCAAAGGATCATGTGCCGAAGGAGCCTTAATTGAAGGTGATTGTGGTTTATTATGAATTTATGAATCTGTATTGCCTAGATGTTCTAGTTTTTGTCTTTGATGAGTGTTTGAAGGTGATTGTGATTTGGTCATTGCAGGTTTACTATATATCACTCTTTAGAGTTTATTATTTATCTGTGATATTATTATTATGCACACATACACACACATATGTATTACCTTTTACTTCACTTGGACAAACACCTTTTTTGAGCCTTCGGCCCTTAACAACACTAGACCTATGATGCTGCAGCAGCGATCAACTCAGTTTCATTGGAAGCAGCAACAAGATTGTGTTGTATCTCCATGATTGGCCATGGTTTGCTCTTCATGATACAGTGGAATATGATGATTATGATTATTGGTAATCGGTTCATTATGGAAGGAGCCTCGACCCAAGGTGGTTAAAAATGGGAGCTCTGATAACTACTAGGATAAACATCTCTTAAATGATCAATAACTGGAGGCAACTATTTTAATCAAAGACGGAATCATAGTTTGCTGCATATCCTGAAGGTGATACTGTAACCGGTGCCTGCTGTTGTTGAAGATGATCAGAACTTTGATAACTTTTCTGAGTCTGATGCTGTTGTTTAAGATAATCAGAATTCTGATATCTTTTCTAAGGCTGATGCTGTTATTGACGAAGGTCAGAACTGTTGTAGGAGATGATCGGAACTCTGATAACTTTCTTGAGTGTGTGCTGTTGTTGAACGGAACTGTGATAACTTTTTGAGGTTTATCCTCTTGTTCAAGATGGTCGGAACTCTGATAGCTTTCCTTAGTTTGATAGTTTTTTGAAGATTATCCAAACTCTGATGACTTTCTTCAGACTGATCCTGTTGCTGAAGATGATTAGAACTCACAGCTCTCTCGAGGCCATTGCTGCCGACTCTTGCCAGTGTTGTTACTGCTTGTTCCTTTGTCGCTGTAACCAGGTCGTAAAACAGTTGAAGATTACAGCGACCAGATTATGCAGAAATAAAGAGTAAAAATATACTAAACAACTTAACAAACTTATGTTTAGCACTTTCTCAAACTGCATTTCTATGAATCTATGTTCTCCAGATTTTTCAATTATTTTTTAAAGTATATCTGGATTAGACATATACCATGTCAAATACTTAAGACTCAAATTTGAGTAACATAGCTACAAACTAATTTGTCTTGCTTTTCAAAATAAAAGAAATCACATGTTTTTATAGATAAATTAGATCGTTCTTTAGAGTTTATTATATGTCCCCCAAGTCTCTGTTTTAAATTATGATATAATTTTTATCCATATCAGAAATGAATACAGGGGTCCAACAATGTAGGAGAACTAGCCCTCCTGAAAGCAACAAGCAAACAGAGGGCAGCATAGCTCAGAATCTGAACACTCGGTGACAAAGCTGAAGCTGATCACCACATCTGCAAAATGAGCGAAGAAAACAGAAGGAGAATCAACCAGCCAATGTAAGGGTATACAATGGTTGGAGTTCATCTCATCTATGATGAAGTGAGGGGGAACACATCGTCCATCAGCTTGAATCCATAGCTTAAAGTTGATGGCAAACCACAAGAAGAGAGAGCAAAGGAGGAATCAAAGTTTTGATCTAAGGTGTCAGCCACTCGAGCACGGAGAACCCAAACTAGTCTGTACTTTGTTGATTACTGAAGTATAACCAATCCTCTCCCTGTGAGACCTACATGCTCTGGAAATGACTAATAAAAGAAAGCCTGATAAACTGCAAGAAAAGTAGAATGGAAGGACAGACCTCGGGAAGAAGAAGGGTCGAAAATGCACAATAACCATATTGAAAACTGGTCTAGAAAAGATAAAAAATGAGAGAAGGAAACAGAGGTAAAATGGCACGAGGAAAAATGAAAGCGAAAGAGTGGGAAGGAGTGTGCAGCGTCCAACCTTGCTGAAAATGAAACAGGGTTTCTTTTTCAAGATAACTTTGTATGTATCTTGATCTTATTATTCACAGAAATTTACACAAACATATTATAGTTCACCTGTACAAATGTTTTCTTTTCTCCTTGGCCTTGCTTGGAGACTGTACAAGGGTTCTATCCCTGGCAAGAAGATGAAGGCTTTGGTTTATATTTAACTCTACTTACACGAACATTTTTTCCGATGCTTCAATTGAATAATAATTCTCGTCATAATAAGGTGTAGGACGTTGATGATAATAATTATTGGGAGCCAGTACATGTGCCGAAGAATCCTTAACCCAAGGTATTGGAGAATGGTAACTTTGATCGCTGCATGCTATTGCTATGCCATCACTTGAATGATCAATAACTGAAGGTAACTGATCTGGTGCAACTTTGTAAATGATTGACAAATCTTTTTTTGTTGTATATGCTTCTGGTGTAACTGTAACTGGAGCCTGCTGTTGTCGAAGATGATTGGGACTCTGATAGCTTTCTTGTAGGAAATAATCATAACTCTGATAACTTCCATTGATGAGCATCCATTAAGGGTGACCCTTGAGAAGACTGACTCATCTTTTTTACGCTAACAGGTAGCTCAACTCCCCTGTTCCTGTCAGAAACTTGGTCTGATTTGGTGTCTTAGTTTCTTTGATATTTATTGAACATGAAACTAGAACTTAGAACTGAAAAATAATAAAATTGTTTAGCTTCATTGCTTCAATAAAGAATCAAGAATCAAGTGACCAGATTATAGTAGTAAAAGAATAAAAAACCCACCAGCTTGTATTTGACACTTCCACAAACAACAGTTGTGGCACTTCCAATAACCTATCAATCCCCAACTTTTTATTTTTCTTGAAATTACCTTGTGGGGCATATACTTAGTCGTGAGTAGAGGATATATTCTTTCAAGGACTCTTCAAATAGATGGTCAGACTCAGGAATCATATGCTGGTTGAAAGCTAAATGGCCAAATATTGCAGCACTTTATGGAGATCGACATAATGTCTAGGACTATTTCGAGCAGGTTATCCGATCTTGGACCGCTCTGAAATTTAGCATCAACGGAGCCTTCAAAGATAATTGTGTCTATAGGCATCTTTGGTGATGAATCTGGTAATAGTAATACCCTGATTGTTTTTTCTCTAAGCCTATTCAGCTGTTGCTTATGCACCTATGAGCGTGCAGATGGAAATTATGCAAAAGAAATAGCGCATTCTGTAAATAAATTAGATCACTCTATCATATATCTTAAGCATAAAGTAAAACACATGCAAATTAAGCTTTACTTCACTCGGACTAACATTTTTCATCCGGAGACAATATAAAGGTTCTATCACAGGAAACGACACCTACATGAAGACCCTGGTATCTGCTGCTGGCTCTTGTTCGCGTTGTCGTGGCTGCTCGCTCGTCCACCGCAGTAATCTTCTGTCAGGATCTGTTGATGAGCATCCATACTCAAAGGTAACCCTTGAGAAGATTGACTTCTTTTTCATTTTCTTTTTAAAATTCACTAGGAACTCGCTCAGCTTCTTTTTTTTCTCTCTCTCACGAGCTTGGTGGTGTAGTTTGGTCTTTAATCTCTGATATTTATTGAACATGAAACCAGAATTTTACAGTGATTAGTGATTACTTTTCTAAGGTGGCCGACACTGCCTGTTCTTGTCTCCATCAGCCCTGATTTTGTCCCTCACTGTAATACTGGGAAGTCATCTCCCTTACATTTAACGCTTAACAACATACAAGAACTAGCCCACCCCAAAGCAACAAGGAAACAGATGGAAGCATAGTTCAGAATCAAACCTTCAGCAACAAAGCCTAAGCTGGTCATCCCATCTGATCCGAATTGAACATCAACCCAATTTTTGAGCTGAATGACCCGATTGACACCTTTACTCCCTATGCGACCTACATGCTCTCAAGATAACATTATGTGTATCTTGAGCTTATTGTACATAAAATTAACACACATACATATTACACTTACAATTTTCTTTTCCCCCCTCTTTTCACTTGGCATATGAAGACAATATATGTGTTCTATCACTGGCAACAAGTTGACTTTGGTTTAGTTGGAGCTCTCCTTACACGAACATTTTTGTCCAATGCTTCAGTTGAATCATCACGCTCTTCATGATACAGTGGAAGACGATGATTATTATTATTGGGATTCGGTTCATGCGTCGAAGGAGCCTCAACTCGAGGTGTCTGAGAATGGGAACTCTGATAACCACTACGATGAGTATCTCTTGAATGATGATCAATAACGTAAGGCAACTGATCTGAGGTAACTTTGCTAATCAAGGATGAATCATCTTTTACTGCATATGCTTCTGTAGGTGTAACTGTAACTGGAGCCTGCTGTTGTTGAAGATGATCGAAACTCTGATAACTTTTCGGAGGCTGATTCTGTTGTTGAAGATGATCAGAATTCTGATAACTTTCCTGAGGAGCCCGTTGCTGTTGTTGAAGATGATCAGAACTGATAGAACTTTTCCCAGGCTGGTGCTGTTGTTGAAGATGATCAGCATTCTGATAACTTCCCGTGGGAGCCCGATGCTGTTGTTGAAGATGATTGGAACTCTGATAACTTTCTATAGGCATATGCTGTTGAACGGAACTCTGATAACTCTCCTTTGGTTGATGCTTTTGTTGAAGATTACCAGAATTCTGATAACTTTCCTGAGGAGCCTGATGTTGTTGTTGAAGATGATCAGAACTGATAGAACTTTTCCGAGGCTGATGCTGTTGTTGAAGATGATCAGAATTCTGATAACTTCCCTTGGGAGCCTGATGCTGCTGTTGAACATGATCAGAACTCTGATAACTTTCCTTAGCTCGATGTTTCTGTTGAAGATTATCAGAACTCAGAGAACTTTCCCGATGCAGTTGCTGCTGTCTCTTGCCGGTGTTGTCGCTGCTCACTCCTCCGTCGCTGTAATCTTCAACCTGGTTCCTTTGATGAACATCCATTAAGGGTGACCCTTGAGAAGACTGACTCATCTTTCTTACGTTTACAGGTACCTAAACTCCCTTGTTGGTCTGGTCTGTTGTCTTAGTTTCTTTGATATTTATTGAACATGGAACTGGAATTTTAACTGAAAAATGATTAAATTATTTAGCTTCATTGCTTCAATAATGGATCAAGAATAAAGTGACCAGGTTATAAAAGTGGGAGAATAAAATTAAGAATATAATGTTTAAACATGCTTGTATTTGATATTCATGTTCTAGTCTGAACAATATAGAAAGAATATAATGTTTTAAGATTGTAAGGGCTCCATTGGATATATAGAAGATTGAGGGACTAAAATTAAAAAAAAAGATTGTGGTGATATTTTAGAATCCGATCATTTGTTATAATAGGTGCAATATTCTACCTCTTAATCGTGTCTTTGGTGTCTTCACTTTAAGTTATTGGATTTAGGGTTTAAGGTTAGGGGTTGTTGTTAGAGTTTAGGGAATTAGGGATATGGTGTTTTTTAAGGTGTATGTTTTAGGGTTTAGGATGTAGAAAATTAGGGTTATGGGTTAGAATTTAATTTTTTAATTTTAAACAGGAAACATAAAAGTTACGATTACGAGGAAAGAAATGTCTACTCGTTATAATGCACATGACACATGACGCTTTTCTTATTTTATGTTGAGAAGACGCCATACGTATATAACGTCTCGTTCATGTATATTATATTAAATTCTAAAATATCTTTTTAACCCTTATATTTCTAATATTTGATTCTCCCCCCCCCCCCCCCCCACACACACAAATTTCTCCAACTGCAAGGTTGTAAATTCAATATTTTGGTACTTGATTAGAGATATTAAATTGAATGGATTTCATTGCAAGTTAATGCAGCAGATTTATGTGTTTTCTAGACCCAAATTCTGGTTTCTCCAACCTTACATATAATATTGAAAAATTGGAATATTTTGTCTCTGAATTTTATTGTAATATAATCATGGTGATATTGTTGAAATTACAAGTTAATTTTGTTCTTTCTTATCTGGTTATAAACTTTTAAACATTTTAATTTTGTTCTTAAAGTAGGATATTTGTTCTAAATTGATTTATAAATTTTTTAAATGTTTTAATTTTATCCAAAAAGATAACTCTTATTCTAAATTAATTTTTAGTTTTGGATGTTTTAATTTTATTTTTAAATTGTCAGTTTATATTACTTCTCATACTTATTAAAATTTATATATTAAAATATATATTAAATATGAATATTTAAAAAAACTATGAAACAAGTTATAGCAGAATCTATCACCCAAAGTCCCTCCCTATACTCTTTGCCTGGCCTTTATTCAGAGAATATAAATCATGATGGGATAAGATTAATTAAGACTCCTAAAGCTCTTATTCTTGAAGGGGGATAAGAAAGAATATAATTTGCTAATTAGCATAACACACCCACGGGGTTTTTCAATTATTTTTTATATTTTATATATAACTCTATATTAATATATATATTTAACTTTTACGTATTATATATAACTTTATATAGTATATATTTAGTTTTTTTGTTGAATTGTAAAATAATTCAGATAATTTTCGATTTGATTTAAATTTATTTCAAGTTTCAAATCTCGAATCAAGTTTATCGATATATATGTACGTAATCAATCATATACACTTGAAAAAGTCTAAATATTTAAATTTGTTTTAGTAGTAAAATAACTTTTAAGCCCCTATAAATTCAATGATAATTTCATTAACTTTTAAAGATCAATAATCAAAATCTCATTTTTTTTCTCTCATAATTTTATGATTATCCTAAAATGATGCCAAATTGAAAAAATGTATACTATGAAGGTCATCTTTAAAATTTAAAGTTGAATGCTAACTTTGCATGTAATTTTAAAGATTCTCCAATACACCAACTTCTTCCTGAAATACATCTATTTATGCTCTGTCTTTTCACCAAGAATGAATCATCTATGCTTTCAGAAGACAAACAGGAACAGGAACTACACTGCTATTGCTAACTCGATTCGCTCTCGCTCGAAAAATTATATTACGAACCATCTTCTTCTGAGAGAGATTCCGGGAATTCATATTCCATGGTACACAAATGTGATCTTACTCTTTCTTAGGGTACAAGAAACATCGTCGGCCCTCGGTCTGTTGGATTTGCCACTCTTTCTGTTACAGATCGAACCGTGGATGGCAAAGGCTTCCCAGTTAAATCATCACACAAATGCTTTCGAATACGCTTGAAGTGTACAAAATAACTGGCTACGATGACGTCCGTGTCAGAAAATCATTAACTGCTAGACTAGCATCGCCATGGGCCACGGCATCTTCAGGGTCGGGCATGTAGAGACTTGAAGATGAAGCCTGCACATTAAGAACAACAATGTCCGGTAAGAGCAAATATAATCGAACTTTCCTGTATCGGAGAAGTAAGATATGCACCCACGGTTCGAAAGGCAAACACCCAAAGTTAGAAATTAAGATGGGATGCATGTTCATTATCCAAATGAGGTTATCGGTACCTTAGAATCGAGTTGCATCTCTCCATTACTATCGGCAACAAGGGATGCCCCATGTGCCTTTAACCAGTCAACACAGTCCTCCAATCCATCGGAGTCTTTCTCATCACATCCTTCATTCGTAGGCATACCACTGCTGAAGCCCAGCACCTGAGCAATGTACGAAACAGGAACATGAGGACGATAGGATCGAGACATACAGCTTACGGCCTTATACCGCATTTTCTCAACATAGAGATCTGCAAAAAGAAGAAATGAAAGAAAAACCTCAATGCACCTTCGATATATGCATTCAGTTCTTGCATCGAGAAAACCCAAAGAATACATACCCATAAGGCAGGCATTCAAGTTAGGTGCCGTTTTGTATAATCGGAAGAACATGACATAATTTCCTTTAGTCACTGCTGCACGAACTGCAAGTGCATGCTGAACAGCCTGATCCTTCTTCGTTTCATCAGATAACCTGGAAATCAGAAAATGATAGGATCTTTTGTTTCAATACTAATAGCGTGAAGAATAACGGAAATTCAAGAAATCAAGGGAAAAATCGTGTATCCATAAGCAACAGAACAAACCGTGACATTGACGATAAGAGATCTCTGTAGTTGTTTGAATGCATTATAACACAAAGTAAATTATAAGCAGCAAACTCCATATGGCAACCCTTGATTCCTTCAGTGTAAAGGATTTTCAACTGCGATTGGCACTGAACCCACAGGAGGAAAAAGGGAGAAAAGTAAATATGATTCAAAGTGCAAAATAGTAAAACAAGTCTATATATTTACATTCATTATATCCCACTTTGCATCAATATTGAAGATGGTGAATGGGCCAGCTGACTTAAAATGACATTACATCCAAAACTGACCCCCAAAAAGAGGCGAAAAAGAACGAAAATATGCAAATCCATTGGCAACCAGTTCACGACTTTCTGACAATGTGTAACAGATTTCTTGTTTTTTTTCCTTCTGTCATGCAAAAATGGGTTTAATTAAACAAAAGTATTACTTAGAGGGCTTAATCAAATACAATAGAAGGATGAGGGTTCATTTAGTATTTAGTTGTTTGTTTTATCTGCATTTTCGTAAAAGCACAAATGTTAAGTTAGCTTGCAAACAAAATTATGTGCTCCTTTGGGGGCAAGCATTCAGCCACATCTGATACACAAGAAAGCTTAAAACAAAACGATTATGGAAAGACAGAATTTAGTCCCGTTAACAAACCATCTGTTCCGTGTAGCACATTTTAATAAAAGCAGGTAAACAAAAGCTATTGCAAACAAGAAATTATAACAAACTGTATTGAAGTGCTAACCTGATTATACTCAGGCAGGTCCCCAACTTCCAATGCAAATCGAGCATGAGTTTCATAAACCTGATTACCAGTGAAATTAAGCTTGAGAATCAGTATGATATCCGGGAAATTTCAGTTTTAAAAGCAGAAACCCTCATCCACGTCAACATATTCATGTCTTATTTTCCCAGAGACAGGATTATGAATCAGATATACCTTTACTGTTAGCTGGTTACGAATTCTTTGGACGGTTAAGTCTTGGCGAATAGACTTCAACTGGTCACACTTATAAAGATAATTCTTCTGGCAATTTTGAACCATAAGCAGAGCTTTTTCCAGAACTTCTTCTGGCCTTACCTGTAAATCAAAGATGATGCTCAAACATATGCAAAAATATGTCATCATTCTTTTAAAATATTTCAGAAGACAGAAAGCAAAGATTATAGCAATAAAATGAAATATCGATGATTACGGTGGAGGGATCTGGAGCAGAAGTAAGACGTAAATAACGCTTCTCTATTTCCTGGCATGTTCCTTTGACAGTTAGTGAATCCCAATCAATATCTTCAACAGCCCTGCTGCCACCATCTTCAAAACTTTTGCTAAGCACCAAAGCAGTAGTCCTTCGAGCATATAGATTTTCAGTGCCAGCATTTTTTGCCTTAAAGTGATTATTTGCTGCTCGATTTCCTAGCACTTTCTCAAAACGCTTGGAACGGTTTTCACGTCTCTTTCTTTCCTCTGGGGTATTTGCGAGTGCAATAGCACCAGAATAATATGCTGTTAAATTTTGCTCCTTGTCACTATCACTAGATGCATCGCCATTATCAGCAGCACTTGCATCAGCAACGCGCTGTCTCTTTACTTGTCTCTGGACAGTTTTAGTAGCAGATTTCTGCTCCATCTGTGGAAACCTAATCTTTTTCATAACATCGGACTTCCACTCAGAATTCGCTCCTGTAGGCTGCACAAAATGTGTTCAATGAGGAAAGCCTATTAAATTAGCTGGACCATAGGTGCAATGACTTAAGAACCAACGATATCATTAAACCCTTATGAAAGAGAGAATGCATACACCCTACCATAGAATTGCAACAAAGGAACAACAGATTCAATGGAGCTATATGCTACCTTTTTGCCCACCTCATCAAGATGAACTCGGGTATTATAATTTGCAGCATAATTGTTCAGAGAACCCAATTTGTCAACTGGCTTCTCCTCTGGTAAAGGCTCCCACCTGCTCTTGGACCGTTTAGCTGGATTCTTGTACTTTAAAAATGAAGAAACAGGGGTTGGGTTTTGTGAATTGCTGTGAGAAGATAAAAAAACGAAAGGAAGAGGTATGAGAATTGAGGGATAACAAATTATTTACTAGATCCAAAACAAATGTCATTCAAGTCACAAAATAAAACAAGCACTAATGGGGAACTAGAATGATTACTTCTTATCAGCCATATCTGTATTTGGTATTGGGAAGAGAGGCTCGACATCCCAATCACGTGTATGAATTGTACCATCACTAGTTGCCTTGGTAATTATCTGAAAGTGGACAGTAGGAGGTGAAGGACAAAGTTAATACTTAGTATGCATCCAGCATAAAATAGAAGAGCATACAACAATTGCAAGTAAAACAATTAAAAGACACAAATAAACCAAAATACCCCCAAATATACAACATTAACGAATCAGTATCAAAGTTAAAAGCACTCTATCACAGAAAAAACGTTTTTCCATAGCGTCCCTTATAAGGAAACATAATAGCATATATGTAGGAGATTAAAAGTTGGCGAAAATCAGTCCATAAAGGTAGGCACATGAATCATTGATCTCGATCTTCCTTTCCAAGGGACCCAATATCCCCTTTCAAATGCTATAGTTAAAAATATAACAGGTCAGCAAGGGAAGGCCAGCCCAGTGGCTATAGGCTGTCCAAGATTCAAATTAGCCTCTTTGCTCAGTCCAGTTGTAAAGATATGATTTTATTTAAAGAATTCATTGATGCAAACTCTTTAAAGAGTGTTTGATTACCATGGCATGAGGGGGGGAAGCCATTTTGCATGTGATTCTGAAAAACAGATACAAAAATTTTATTTAAAAAAATAAGCTCACCTCCTTCATGATTTCCTGGCAAGCTGCCGATTGCTTTTCATCCTTACATTGAGCCAATGCCCTCTGAACATAATTCTTTAATGATTTTGGGAACACACCAGCCTGTATGCAACAATGCAGCCATTAATTGTTGTTACAAAATCTGTCGTATCTAGACCATGAAATAAGTCTTCTTTCTGTGGGGGAGCAGCAGTTGAAGTAATTTGAAGTGAACTATACAATCTAGATCTAAAGAATAGAATATAAGAACAATTTTCAGGAGTAATTTAAGTCTAAATCACCATCAATCACATTGATGTAAGGTGTATTTTAATTCACCACTGCTTAATCAAGCAAGTTAAGCCATAATAGGAGCCAAATATAAAAAATATAGATCACAGCTTGAATGAATAACAAAACTACCACAAAATAAGGGATAAACAAATAACACATCAAGTACAGTCAAACACCGACAAATATGTATGCATATAAATATTTTAAAACAACATTAGTTCAACAATATGATTTACAGGCAGAAAAGCAAAATAACCACAAGCATTATTCAAACAAGCATATTAATCATTAGAAAACAGGTTCAGAACTTAATACAATGCTTCCTGGGCATTCATCACCATATTTGGCATGTAGAATAACGACTTTCAGGCTACTGGCATTCAAGTTTTTTCGATGTACATAAAAATACCTTCACTGTGCCGTCAAATCCTGTAACATTGATCACCAACTCTTATAAAAAAAACTATGCCACTAATGGGTGATCTAGTTGCATTGCTTCAGGGAACAAAGAAATTCAAATTAGACGATCTATCTATCAATTTTTCAGGTAATCTTGTGCAGATGCTCAACCTAGTTGTCAGGAAAAAAAATTCTTAACTCACTTTCATATAGAAAACCGTAGTAGGATAATTCTACATTGTTTGCTTAATTCCAAAGAGAAACAACTATGCAATTAAATTAGAAAGCTCACCTTGACTACAGCATCAGCTGCGTCATTGGACAACACTTTTTCACTGGATTTTGGCTGAGCAACACTTATATAAGCAGGTTTTGCTATTGCACTGTTGTTAAGGCCCTCTTTATCCAATTTTGGCAAGCCCAACGGCAAATTAGAGGCAATTCTGGGATTTGTTTGAATCTGCATTTTGCCTACCCTTTGCAACTCTGAAGATTGAACAGTTTGTGCAGGTGGTTGGTAATTTTGAGATGCTGGCTGAGACACAGGGTGGTGTAAATTGGGATATTGAGGGCAAGGAGTTTTCTGTTGTTCCTGAAAGTTACTATATGAAGATTTTGAGTCCAAAGGCTTCACAAAATGTGGCTGTACAGGATTAGGATGCTGATTTTGAAAACTTGGACCCCCGTGTGTCCGGTAACTATCATAAGCACCAGCGACTGGTGCACCAGGCTGACCAAAAAGTGCACAAAAAGATGAAAAGGAAGTTAAGTACCGAGCATCCAAAGAAAGATACTACTAGCATACAGTACAGCAACAAAAAGCACATAACACAATTCATGATGCTCTATAATGTGATAAGCAGATACATTTATCATTCTCCTCACAACTATACCATGAAACCCACTTTGCAATCTGGATGAAACATACAGGATACTATTTGCTTTTTAAATCAGGAGTATTGATTTAACTAAAAAATATTAATAACTACAAGCAAAGGGACGCATGCAAACCATTAAGATGCAATCATAAGGGTGTTAATATACAAAAAGCCCTTGGTTTGCATTAAGAAATATACTACCTAAAATTGTTCACAGATACAAGCTGGTGACACTTAAAGAACTGGAGAATTTACCTAAAATTGTTCACAGATACCTTAGAAAATTTTAGAATTAAAAGTAATAACGCTCCCAAATTCACCACCAAGAGAGGAAATGTTGGTCTAACTTTGAAACAAACTTACCCAGTATAGCATGCATTTCAAAGAAAGTATATTTTATAAACTTCCATAACCCTTCATCTCAAGAGCAATGAAAACTTACCTGGTGGAAGCATCCGAAATTCATAGCCTAAATGTTGAGAAGAATAACAAATAAAATAATATATATCCCATCAAACAGAAAATTTATCAATAAGGATCACAAACAAAATATTGCACCAATCATACCATACCACAAATCCAACAAAATAGAAACATAAGAAAAATATGTGTGAACGCGCACTTCAAATAATCAAGTTCAATATAAAGTACAAAAAAGGCATAATATAGACAAAAAAAGTAGTGATAGAATGCACACTTTAAGATTAGCAAATAACTCAAACAAGTATTCCCTATATGAAATCAGCTAATCCTGGATCATGCATCCAACATAAACTCAAACCTGCAACAAGGGTGTTTGAGATGAACTGGCCTCTGGCCTCCAAGGGGGGGCAAAAGTTGTAGGGGCTTGACTGTTTGAAGTGGGATATCCACAACTGACACCATGAACCTGAGACAGTTGAGTGGACGCACTAGCAACAGACATATTTTCTGTTCCAGGAGCACAAATAACTTCTGTTTGATTGTAGTAATCAGCCCACTGCTTGTAATGCTGCTGATAATGCAATGAATTTGCACTTGCATTACCGGCATCATAAGCCCCAGTTGCATCTGGAGTGTAGTTTGGATACTGGTTGGTAGTAGTATAATTTGCATAATTGTCTCCATTCCATGTTGTAGTTTGATGAGTGTAACTGCTGCTTGGGTAACCTCCAGCTGTCTGATAATCACCAGGATTGTAGTAAGTGCTTGAATAACTTGTAGGCCCAGCATAAGACCCTGTATTCTGAAATGAGGAAATAGGCTGATATGGAGCACCTGTGTTTTGATATGCTCCTATTGGCTGAGAGTAAGATGGGTTAGGTTGCTGCTGATAACCATTATAGTAGCCTTGGTAACCTGTGCTCCCAAGTGAATAAGTACCAGCAGAATTTGAGTATGAAGTATAGGCATTATAGTCGGGTTGTGCATTTGTCACTCCTAAGCTCGATGAAGTAGCAAGAGAGGCTGCATTAGACCCTTCCTGGACAGTTCTAGAGGATGGCTCGCTGTGCTGCACATGGTGGTGAGTGGAATTTGAAAAAGTTCCGTTTTCTGCAGAGTGATCATCTACCCTATACATGTTCCATGATGCAGCTTCCGAACCAGTTGTAGTGGGAACATATAAAGACGTCTGGCCTTGACTTGCATTAACAACATACCGATTCTAAGAAAAAAGAAACAAAAGTTGATGAATGACATATGAAGGCATGAACCAACCAAACTAACAGAATCAGATGACAATTAATGTAAAAGAAAATAACTTATCTAATTTAAGGTTCTACTAAATTCAGAATACTTATAAAAATATGTCATTAACTTGGATGTAGTATGCACAAATCAAACCAACCACAACATAAAAACCTGTGCTTTTTCAAAAATACTTGTTGATGTAAACTTAAACCCAATTCACAACAAGAAAACTCCACTCCCAAAATGTCTAAAGTACTATAACATATCTAAACAACTTAGAGACTTCAAACCCAGAATTTATTACAAACAATGCCTTTAAGATCATGATTTCAATACTTCTATAATCCAAATGTAAACCAATCTAGTCCATAACAAGCAAATTCTGCCTCGCATGAAAGCTGAAACCTAACTCGGTAACTTCAATTGGATTCATTGCAAGCAACAGCACAATCTTTAAACTAAGATTACGAAACCCTTTGAACTTTTGAATGAATTCTATATCCAAACCCAACTCACGACACAGGCATTCTTTGCTTTAAAAATGCTTCAGGATAATAACCCTAACATAACACTTCAACTCTATCTACAAGCTATTTACCACCTTTGATTTTCGATTTCAACACCATTGTGTTCCAATTCTAAAGTATAGCGAGCAACACTAATCACCACAATATTACCTAGAGCACTAAAATCTAACTAAATAACTTAGGAACTTCCATCACAAGCTTTGATACAATCTTTGATCTTCAATTTTGAAATTCCAAAGCAAATTCAATAGAAAAACTACAATTAGTCTATTACCTTTAGCATTCAATCTCAACACATTATTAACCCAACCCACTACCTATATCAACTTCTTTAGCCATTTTAGCATTTTTCTCGAAACAAATAAAAAGGGATATTACCTCAACAGAGTTCGGATCAACTGAGGCTAATGTTTGCGTATCAGTAGCTTGATTCATCATTACATCATCCCTATATTTCACCAAAACCAAAAGAGAACAAACAGAAAATTAGCACCGTAAAAAAGAACCACTAATCGTATCGAATCAATAACTAAGTTACCCGTAAGAAGTTAAAACTTTTGCATTGGAATAATACTAGAAAATTTGGGGGAAATACAAATACCCCTAAACCCTAATTAAATCTAAAGGAAACTGGCCAACTTCTTACCTTAAAAAACCCTAGGAATCGATGTGAGAGAACGTATTTAGCAGCAAATAACACAGATTGAAGATCAAATGACAAAACCCAGAAAGGAAAAACAACGAAAAAGGGAAAATTTATATGGCAAATAATTAAATATACGATTTCATCAAGTAAAAAGAAAAACAACAACTAAGAACAGAGAATACAAAGGAAAATATATTGAATTAAAAGGAATTAAACCCACGAGCGAGAAGAAAAGACAGACGAGAAAGAGAATCGGATGAAATTTATAATTGAAAAAACAAAACAAATAATAAAAAAAACTTGATAGTAGGTGAATTTTAATGGGGTTGGGCCGATCTGTCTAAATCTGTACAAAGAACCGGACCCGCTTGAGAAGATTTCTCCATTAAAGAAAAAACTTGATAGATATAGATTTGTTGTTTTTAGTTTCTAAAGTGCTTTTGATTTAGAGGGTCGAGATTTTTCGATGTCGATTTAAATGAATAAAACAATTAAAAATATAAGATATAAAAGTTAAGTCTTTAGATGCATAAATGATGTTTAACGAGTTGAGCGGTTTAAATTTGATTTGGTCAATATTTAGTAATCGTTTGATTTAAATTGATCGAGGTTGTGTGCTAGCTGTTGGGCTGACCAAGCGTCCCTTGTGCTGCGAGAGCGAGTCAGATGGACGAGCGTGTTAGCTCGCACCTCAAGAGAGGAGGGTGTTCGCAGTGGGTCCTATAGAAAGAGATTGAGATGAGGACGGGTAGGCAGGAAGCCGCAGCGAAAGTTCTCCGGTTAGGTGAACTGCAATGGGACACCTCGGTAAAGTGGCAAGTGGCCATGAGGTGATTGCAGGGAGTCCTGTGCCCGACATAGGAGGGCGGCCCCAGGTTAGTGGGCCAGTTTGGGAGAATTGTACACTAGTTCCTGACACGTTTTAGAGAAGGGAAAGGTTTTCTCCCCATGCACGAGGGCGTGCATGAATTGGGTGGAGGAGAATGTCACGGATCGTGAGTCGTGACTACGCGGGACCGAGCGAGATGCTTTCTGGTGGTGCTTAAAGCTTGGGAGCGGGATAACATTAAGAGTGCAGTACGTGCCGAGCAGCCGTCCCATCTGGGATGGGCGCGCTGATCGTGCACCACACTGGTCGGGAGCTTCCCCGCTTCCCTGATGAGCCCATGGGAGGGCGAAACCAATAAGCATCGGAGATCGTTCAGGCTGATCCTCGGGCATGCGAGTGTCCCGAGGTGCCGCACGGGTAGTGCGGGTAGAAGTCCCTGCGCGAAAACTCTGAACCCGTGACAAGTGCTCTCGAATTTAATTTAATATTTTAACGAGTTAAATCAAGCAAAGTCTAATTCAATTCGAAAAGTTTATAAGTGACTCATTAATTTTTAAAAATATTTTTAGTGATTATGTTAAAATTATTTTATTTAAAAAATAAATCTAAATAATACTTATAATTTATAAATTGTTACTTTTTTATATGTTATTTAGTGTATTTATGGATTGCTAATTTGAAATTTAAATTTTTAAAAGTGTTTAATACGATGTTTGATATTGTAATCACTAATTTTATCCGGGTTTATGCTCGAATTAAATCAATCCACATCCCTTTTTAATACCCAAATCACCTTAACTTACCCTAATTTTATCACTTATTTTATAATTATTATTATCCTTACTATCTCTTAATTAAAACCAAAAATCCAAAAATATATAAATATATGATATAAATAAAAGCCTTTTATTAGAGCCCACTTTTATAAGCCCAAACCATAAATAAATTTGACCTATTAAATATAATTTTATAATATAAAAAAATATAATAAAAATCCCTACTTGGTGCCCAAGGTCTTGTTTTTAATTGGTTATTATTTTTAAAGGGATAAACCTAAAATACCCTTCATCATATTATAGATACCCTTATATATTAAAACCTAAACCTATTTTATTCCCATATGTTACCCTTTACCCTAACTATATATACAACATTTACCCTAAAAATAAAGGACCCCTAATCATTTTTTTTCATTCACAGCCGCAAAACCCATTTTTTCACTCACACTGCCGAAACCAAATTTCCATTTCCATTTCCATTTCCATTGGTAAGTTGATAACCTTCATTATTTATATTTTTATTCTCATTGAATCACTTCACCCATTCGGTTAGTTATTTTTCAAGTTATACCCTAATCTAATCATTGCTTTTATCGTTTAGTTTAATTTGTGGATTGATTTTAATCGAGCATATTTAGATGTATATAGTTCTTTTTGAAATATTTATTGTGTATTCCATTCTTATGGTTCAATGAAAATATGAATATTTTTTTATTGGTATCTTTTATTGTTTTTTTATTTGTTTATTATATATTTTGTTTTGTTTATTTATATATGTTATTTGTTTGTTTTGTTGGTCTATTTATTTTAATCTTTGTTATCATGTATTATATGCTATTTTGTCTTTATATTTGTTGTCTTTATAATTATGTCTTTTATTTTGCTTACATCACACCTTGCTAATTAATGAGCCTAATTAAATTCGTATTTATTCGGTCGTAACGGGTCCGTGTTCCAACGCATTGGTCGCGGTGTGGACGTTGCCTCCGAATAAAGACACGGTAAAAAATAAAATTGATTCGAATCTTTAAACAAAAATTAATTTAAATGCCACTTTAATCCGGAAAATTCAAAATTAATTAAGCGGTAATTTAATAAAGGTGCCAATTTTGGGCGGTTTTAAACCCTAAACCCGTTTTTAACCGTAACCGACTCTCGAACCCAAATCATTTCAAATCTCTGGTTTTTAACGGTGTCCGGTCTACCAAAAGTGACCGGTGACGACTCCACCCTTTTTTAAAAATCCCTAATTTTAAAATTTCTCTTTTCAATCTAAAATTTCTTTTCTCAAATCCCTAATTTTAACCTTCCAATTTCTATTTTTTAAGAACCCTAGATTTCAAGTTTCTTTTAACATTTCAAAATTCCCAATTTTTGTATATAATTTTAAAACCTAATTTTTAATTTTTAATTATCAATTCCTAATTTTCTAAATTTCCCCAAAATTTCATTTCAAATCCAAATCCCTAAATTTCACTTTTCAAACCCTAATTTCAATTCCACTAGTGACCCCTTTCCCTTTTTTACTACTCACCCATATTATTTTTAAAAATTTTATAAGGGTCGCTACAAATATTTTTGGTTAAATTTATTAATTTATATTAATAAGCCTCATATAATATTATTAAATTTTAATCTAGTTATAAATAAGATATTTTTTTAGTGAGCTTAACGAATAACAAGTTGAGCATAATTTTAATGAGTTTAACTAGCAATAAGTCGAGTTGAGCATTAAATTTTTTTAACGAGCATGAATCAAGTATTGTAAACTTGCGATCGACTCATTCGATAAGCACCCTTAGATAAGACTAAAGTAAGGTTTATAGTTGAGAGATAAGACATAAATATTTAACAGATGGAGGCAAATTTTTGTAACTACATAAATCTTTATATTATAACCTAAATTCGTACCAACTTGATAAGAATTTGTATTAATTGTAAGTATTTTTGTAATTATACAAATTCGTAAAAAATAATAAAAATGTATAATTTGACTTTATTTTAGTCTCACCTTAAATGTGTTTCGCCTTAGAATAACTAGAGATGGGCATGAATCGGGATGAGTCGGATTTTTGATTCACCCAAAATTGACCTGAATATATACCCTAAATTCGGCTCTAACCAACCTAAATATTTTGTTTAGAAAACCCAACGTGATCTAACAAAAAAATAAACACCATAAAACCGACTTTGACCCTATTCGGCCTATTGTAAAAAATAATTTTAGAGACTTAACTGTAAAAATAGTTTTAGGGACTTGATTATAAAAAAAATATAATTTTAAATACTAAATTATAAATAAAAAATTCAGTTTTAAGGACCTAATTTAAAAAAATATAGATAGATACAAGAGTATTAATATAAATATCCCTAAAAATTTATGAAAAAATTATATATATAGTCCCAAATCGAATCAGATATTTTTGCAACTTAAAATAAATAAATAAACAATCCTTTTAGACCGGGTTTACGTTTGAACCATTCCACCTTTTCAAGCCCATTACCGTAATCCGGGAAAATAGATGGGTTTTTCTGGTAATTACACCATCTCTTATTTTTGAACGTTGACTCATTCTCATCCTTTGGCCTATAAATACTGAAAAAGAAAACGACGCGTTTAACCGCTCTGTCCATCTCTTTGAAAGATTTCTAGGGTTCTTCATTTTCTCCTCTTTCGCATTCCCTCTCTCGAGATTTCATTGTAAGTTTATGTTTAATTTTAATTCATCGTTTATCTTTCGATTTTGATTCTCACTCGCTTATGCAATCGTTTTCTCCTTTGTTTATTTATAGATCTGAAAGGTTGTTGAGCTTTCGAAATTGAATTTCGATGATTTTTATGATAATATCTCCCCTGCATATCATGTATATGTTTTCTCATTTGTTTTCGTTTTTATGATTTGTAAATTGTAATTGTATTTGTTTGTAATTTAAAGTGTTTTCTGATCTATGTGTGTAATAAGTCATAATTAGTGTGTAGAAACACGGTTTTATTTAGGTTGTCTGGTTGTGGCTTTTATAACGTGGTCTTTGTGTACATTTTGATTTCAAGATTTCCTTTTGAAAATTGAAATTGTTTTGGCATGAGCACTGGATTGATATTTCTATATTTGTTGCAGAAAATAAACAATGCTAGTATTAGCATTGGATTTTAGTATGATACTTGTAAAATTGTTTATTAGTTCCTGTTTTCAATAGTAACATTTTAGAGAGCAAAGACATGTAGAAATCATCAACTGAAGGGAAGCTTTAAGATATCTGATCTTAAATTAGACTGTTGATTCCGTTTAGCTGTAAAAGAAAAGTTTCTTCTGTGATATGTTATATGTAAATCTGGGTGATTGTGTGTTTTTGGTTTCTGTGGAAAAAAGTTATTGCAGGTAAATAAAAATGCCAAGGTATGATGACCGCCGCGGCAGTGGTACTCGCCTTTATGTTGGTCACCTATCATCAAGGACAAGATCACGCGATCTTGAAGACATGTTTAGCAGATATGGGAGGTAATTTGATCACCTTTTTATTTTAAGAATTTGTGAACTTTGTAATTGACTAATTTTTACCATTAGTTGAGTGGTTTGATGTTTCTTTTAACCAAGTTTAATTGTTTCAAGTGTTCCATTTTTCTCTATTTGAGTGTTTATGGTTGTTTTATTCTTTTGCATTGATGGCCATTTGGATAGGCTCTGGGTGTAGTGATGATGAAGTGGGAGAAAATAGAGCACTTGCCAAGCCCTTGTGGTAGTGCTTGTCATATTGTCTTCCTTGTAAAATATAAGTGAGAATGTTGCACCCCTCCACATGTCTGTGTGGTTTAACTTGAATGATCTTGTTGAAGGTCTTTTGCCTAACCTGGAGGTCTATGGTGAGAGGGTGCCATGGTGGATTTGGCCAGTTTTTCTGTAGTATTATTGCGTATTTTTATCGAAATGGAACAATCTCACAAGTGGTGTTTTTGGTTCAACTTGAGGGGAGAACTATCAACCCTTCGATAATTGTATCTTGATGGCCTTACTGTTTCTGGCACCCGTTTGCGCAGAATACGCGATGTGGATATGAAGCGCGACTATGCATTTGTTGTATGTATTTTTCAACTCTCTTAATTTAAATCGAAACATATTTCCTTATCTCTAGTAAACATGATCATTTTGCTGGATATTTTTTACTTCGTGTCTGTGTGTGTGTGTTGTCTGCCTTCTGGACAAAAGGAATTCAGTGACCCGAGAGATGCTGATGATGCAAGATATTCATTGAATGGTCGAGACTTAGATGGAAGCCGTATCATTGTTGAATTTGCCAAGGGAGTAAGTTCTGTTGTTTTTCAGACATTAATACCTCAATAATATTGGAAGGAACTAATAGTACATGTAAGCCCTTGATTAATGTTATCTTTCACTGGTTAATCTTATGACGAATTCATATATTTAATGCCTTAAGATCTTTGGTTGATGTGAACCATAAAATCTGCATTTGCAGTTCAGCCTTTCAGCTTGACTCGTTATCCTTCTTTTATTTGCATGCGTGCCCATTGCATGTTTATTTGATGTGGCACGAGCGAGTATTTTACCTAGTATGCTTTCCTGCTGTATGATAGCCTATTTGGTATCTTATAAAATTTCCACCTTTTAGTCATCTGGTTTGGAATATAAAACTCGTCACCCCTGACCATTCTGAATAATGAAGTTTGAAGGGAAGAGAGAGAGAGAGAGTTGGTCTTGTATGGTTAAATATGGTTTCCCTGATGGACACTAACAGATTCCAATAGTTTCATTTCTTGCTTTTTTTAATTTATTTAACATGTTTTGTTGTTTTTAAAATAAATTAAAGCCTATTTGGTATCTTATAAAATTTCCACCTTTTAGTCATCTGGTTTGGAATATAAAACTCGTCACCCCTGACCATTCTGAATAATGAAGTTTGAAGGGAAGAGAGAGAGAGAGAGTTGGTCTTGTATGGTTAAATATGGTTTCCCTGATGGACACTAACAGATTCCAATAGTTTCATTTCTTGCTTTTTTTAATTTATTTAACATGTTTTGTTGTTTTTAAAATAAATTAACTAGAGTTAAATTGTGTTGAAGAGTATATTGGTTGTTGATGAATGTGGAATAAACAATTATCATGCCTTCAAAAATGTATGATCATCCTAATATAAGTTATTCTCTATATGCCCGGGTTTCATAGGTACTGCATCATTTTCTTCTGTTGTTTTCATTCCTTCTTCTGATTGTTGTCCTGGAATTCATTTTGAAGTTTGTTGGTATATTTCTTGATCATTGAATCTGACTTGACTTAACTTAGGTACCTCGTGGCCCTGGTGGGTCTCGTGATTACCCTGGAAGAGGTCCTACTCCTGGGTCAGGACGCTGCTTCAACTGTGGAATTGATGGTCACTGGGCCCGTGATTGCAAAGCTGGGGATTGGAAGAATAAGTGTTATCGTTGTGGAGAACGAGGCCACATAGAAAGAAATTGTCAGAACAGTCCTAAGAAACTAAGGTCTTCTTTTGCTATTCTTCTTATCCTGATCAGTTTGGTTTGAATAGATGTGTTATTTTATCAGTTGACTGCCATATCATTTAGTTGTGAGACTCCTCTGTTGGTGCAGCCGTAGACACCGTAGTTACTCACGCTCACCAAGTCCCCGTCGTGGTAGAAGCAGAAGCCGTAGTTATAGCCCCAGGCGCAGTGTCAGGTTTGTGTTTAACTTTCCTGAAACAGAATTCCACTTCTGACCTTTGAGGCTTAGTCTTCTTTGTACTCAATCTTGACCTTATGTTTATGTAGTAGATCGAGATCACCTTTGAAGAGAGAAAGGAGTTTGGAGCGTGACGATAGAAGATCAAGGAGCCCTAAGCGCCACAGGGGATCTCCATCACCATCCAGAGGGAAGAAGCACAGTCCAGTGCCCGACGAAAGAAGCCCGCCACAAGAGAAAGGTAGCCCTTCCCCAAGAGACGGCAGGGGAAGGAACAACAATGGTTCAGATTACAGTGCAAGTCCAAGGGGAAGAAACATAATCCCAGATCGTGAAGTTGGTGCTGAGGACAGGGCTTATAAGAGCCCCACAAAAGAGAAAGAAAACGGGCAGAGCCGCAGTCCTAGCCCAGCCCCTAGGGATGACCAGAGCCCTATTTATGACGATGAAGATAATCAAGCTCCTCGTAGACGCAGTGAATCAAATTAATCGGTGTCGAGTTAAAATGGTATGTCAGATCTCGGTTCGTAAAAACTTCTGTTTTTTTATCTTGGATTGATAACTTCTTATTTCTTGAGCATGAAGCAACTATTAAAATTGTTCCCCATTTTGTCATTAGTACTCTGATAAAAGAAAACACTGGCCTTCGACTGTTTCAGTCATAGATGGATCCGGTGGTACTCAAATCCGACCCGACCGATTTGTGATAAGGATGGTGTTTCTTAGACCTAGTTTTGTCATTTGCTTTCCCCCCTCATTCCTTTTCTTTTGCTGCAGTGATGAGTAGAGGTGTTCATCGGCCGTTCTGACTTGGGTTAGGTTTGAATTAACCTACTCTATATGTTTATTGTCTAAACCTGATCCGACCCGAAATATATATATCCGTCATATTTTGTTCAAATCCGATGTTCGATTCACTCATCGTTTTTAATATTTATTTTATTACGAGTCTTTAAATTTTGCGGGTCATCAGATCCTTGAACTAAGTAGATAGAGTGATGAGAAACGTAACTTCAAATAACTAAAAGATTCTTGGTTTTAATGAATGACATTCTAAATTGATTTTTTTCACCAATAACCTCTAATCGCATCTTCGAAAGTACTTAAAGCAACATTGTGCCTTTCGATTTTGTTTTTATGATTTTGATCTTTAATTTTTCAAAGCTCCTCAACTTTATTAAATTATGTTAATTAAGCCTCTGATCAGTTTTGACGTTTAAGTTTTAAAAATATTTTTTTGACATTAAATATTATTAGAATGTCACTTCTTTAAATATTTAAAATTTGTAAAAAAGAAAAAAGCTGTGGATTTTTTATTTAAAAATCTAATTTTATAATTTCTTTTGATCAAAGTATCAAAATGATTAAAAGAGCTAAAATCGGTTTTTCAATAAAAACACTGAATAAAACGACGTGATAGTAGCTCATATTATACATATATATTTTGTATTAATTTCTATGGAATTTTTAGTAATATATTTTTTTAATTTTGAATTATTTGTCGCGATTACTATGAAGCACATTGGAAAAGTTAAATCAATAAAATATAAAGCATTAGAGATTAAATTTGTTATTATATCGTTACTATTAAAATAGAAAAGTTTTTAAAATTAAGATTTTTCAAATGAAGCAGAGTAGGGATGGAACAGGGAGCCGGTGACCGACGGCCGTAACTATAACAGTCCTAAGGTAGCAAAATTCTTTGTCGGATAAGTTCCGACGCGCACAAGGCGAACCAGAATATAAGAAAAAAATCAATATTGATTCTTTCGATGGGTCAACATCAGATCACAGAATAAAAAATTGACACGGATGACGGAGGATATCTCGACACCGTCGAGGGAGAACCAACTGCACAAGTCTCAAATTGATAGTTTGACTATAATAAAGGGGCCAAAAGAGGTATTAAGCATTTTTTATATAATAAACATTTATTTGTGCCATGTTGGGTATTGCTAGCTAGGAAGCCACACATGTTTTTTAACGGATCAAATTACAGTAGAGGGACTAAATCCATAAAAAAGACATAATAAGGGGACATTTTACAAAATTTGACCTAAGTTGATAAGTTGCTCACAAGTAAAAAGGGATTTTGAGTTTGACAATTGCTAACCTTCTTCCTCCTTCCTAAAGGGACTTATGATATCTCTACTCCTACAATGATATTATTCTACATGAAAATAATAAATAAAAATCCAGATCGGAATTTAAATCAAAACGAGTTTCGGGTAATTCAATTCGATTTAAAATAAGTATTAAATGTTGTCGATCACGATTCGACCTCATTTGCACCTATAGATTGTTTGGTAAAAGAGAGTGGATGTGAAATGAGGTTCAATCAATTGCATAAATAAAGTAGAGATGAATATTTACATGAGATAAATTCTTCAATACCCTAACAAGTTTTAAGGTGCAAGAAGAATTGCAGTGTTATGTTCTTAAATCGATGTTTCGGAAATTTCGAAAGCAGCAGGGAATATCTACAAATGATGCAGAAGATTAAGAGTAACGACGAGGAAACAGTTTGAGACGAATTCTGTCTCTTACCTTTGCGGTCTTGACCGTGTAGATTCATGAGATGTAAGCCTTAACCAGTTCAGAATAATTGCAGACCAGACCTGTCCTTGGACATGTGATTTTACCGTCGTTTTTCTCGGCCATTTCTTTGAGAGCCTACCACACAAGACAAGGAAACAAAAGATCAACCAAGGTTTTCATAAACCGGACCGGAGATCAAACCGGTCAGACATATGGTTTGATGCTACAGGATCTTGTCTATATTGATGTTTTCCGATAAGCAAAAAGTCCCACCGGTTGGGTCAAAATGGCTTTAAGTAAATAAAATGTCATTCGAAAGTTAAAAATAAATGTTAACTTTCCACCGGATAAAAGAAAACTGGGTTTAACAAATAATGCCGCATGGCATGGTCAATGAATTCTTGGTTCAACTGATCAGATCAGCCTCAAAGAAACGGAAACATAAAAGTCGGCAATTAAAATGTGAAAGTTTGTGAGGTAAAATGTGAACCTTGGTGCTGTAGACATAGCCATTAGGTAAGACTTGAGGTGGGTTCTCTGTATCCATCAACTCTTTAGTTATGTAGCAAACAAGCTTTGAATGATGCTGCTTCGAGTAGGGCAACGGCATTGCTAACTTCCGGAAGTTGTCCTGTGACAACGGGTCCTCCTTGGTGCAGCCATCTTCATAACAGTATCTAATTATGTCAAGGGAAATGCAGAAATATCAAAGCAATTGGTCGTTCGGGAATTTAAATGTATGTGGTATGTCAACACATGCAATGTAAGATTCTTATGGCTTCATGCCTCATGGTAACTCAGAATGCCAATTCAAGGACTGCTCAAAAATCATATCAGTTAATTACTTTGCTAACATCGCCGGAGCTCCTAAACGGCAGATAAAAATAGATAAATGAATAGGCAGTTACATAATGGTAGCTTCTATAAGGATACGGAGTTTTCAATGCAGACAAGCCTGCTTGTAGATAAATATTCAGCAATGGCTCCAGGGTCATGCCATATAACCTGTAGAACTCCTGTTTAAACTGGTCCACCAAGAAGTCCCACTGCTTTGAATCAAACAAAACCTGGAAATGTATCATAAACATATACAATGAGCATTGTTCAAACCCAAGCTATTAGATCCCGTAAGATGATATAAAGTCCTATAGTTAAGGCACAGCTAAAAGGAAGCATTATGGTTGATCAGCGTTGGAACAAAAATTAGGCAAAAGATGTAATTTTTTTGTTTCTCAAGGTTCCACTGGAGCGAACAATGACTAATACTCAGCATTCTATTGGCAGATATAGGGGTAGACGTTGACCACAATTGGTAAAGCTGTTCCATGCTCAAGGCGAGAATCGAACCCTCAACCACTAGTTAAGGTAGGAGAGACCCTTACTATCTCTCACCTAAATCCCGAGGTTCGAAGATGTAATGTTTTAATATAAATACAATTTTAGGCAGATTTATCCAAATATAAAAAAAAAAATTGTGTCAAATGCAAAACAAGATCATTTCTATATTTCTGCATTGGTTTAAAGTAGGCTCCATATTTACAATGCCATCAATCATATAAAACAAAACAATTGTCCTCATTAAATGAACTGAGCCAGACAGCTGTTGATTTTTCCTTTGCTCCCATTACTACCTATTCTTTCATCAACCAGTCATTCAACTAGGCATCAAACAATTAAGTAACCTGAACCAGTAGAATAATGAAATGAGGCATAATATTCACCTTGTACTTTGCACATTCAGTATTACTTCTAAAGGCCAATGTCGTCATTACTTGCTGCAATTCTTTCAAATGAGTAGCTCCCCATGGTGCAAGGTGCCTTCGAGCATACAAAATAGCACGCATGTAGTTTTCGGCTCGTACCAACTCAATGAATTCCTGAAGTCTCAACTGGAATTCGATTTTGCTCTGATCGAAATCAACCAAAATGAATCAAAATGAAACATATTCCCAGTCCCAGATACAACAAAAAATCACAGTTCTAATCCATGTTGGGATACCCACAAATTCTTGAAAGATTTCTAATTAGTAAAGAACATCCGAGACAATGAATGCAATTAACAGAGTAATTAAACAACATCATGAAAGCTCAGTTATATTTAACTCTTAAAGAATAGTGGCCTTGAACGAAGGTTAAAATCACATCAAGTGAAACTCAATGAGAGTAACAGTCAACATAATTCAGAAACACAATGAGTGCATACCTTGGACTTCCTCAACCGTGATTTGTTATCTGCACACCAGGCCAGGGCTGGACCCACATCCTGATTTCTAAGGGCATCGATGACTTTCTTAGCTTCTTGGAAAACTTCAAGATCGACAAGTTCCTGAAACATAAAAATTCAATTAAATTGCAGGGGGGGACTATCTGCAGGCAGACAATACCACATAAAAATTATTTATTCTTATGTAAAGGCATATTTGCTTCAAACAACAGCAAAATCATTGCAAAATAATAGTCAAACCAGCTTGGTTCTCAAGAATGGTGGCACATGGTGTGAAATCCATGCAGTGCAGTAACTTCTAAATGTATTGTAATTGCTACAATGAGCATAAAGTTCCTATTGGACCTCAACAGTTATTATGAGGAATGTAACTGGAACTATTGTGAAGATATAAAAACAGATAACAATGTTTTCAAGCATATGAAGTGAAAGAAAAAGCTAAAATGTGCTTACTCTGTATATTATTATTAACAAAAGAAGATGAAACCACTCTGATTCAAAGAAATACTACATGAAAGCCGTTCCAAATTCTCCAATAACCAAAATATAACTTAAGTGGAAACCTCCATTATTCAAAGAATGGAAACCACTAACCAGTAACACCTCCATATCAGATGGAAACAAGAATTTAAATTACCTGTATATTGCTACTTTGAGCCAGCTTCATTGCAGTGTCATAATATAAAGTTCAGTTAAGTTAATAATTTAACCCCTGAGCTTTAATTAAAATATTATTTTGACCCTTAAACTCTAGATATTCAACCCTTATATTCGACCAAAGTCTCATATTATCGACAATAATTCAAGATGATTAGAAGTTAATATTTGTTTATATTTTTAAAAAATTGATAATACGCACATCTTACAGATAAAGTTATTTGAATCTGAACTATCCATAATAAATATTATTTTTTTACTAGAATCACTCGTTGAGTTTGATAACAGTAATCGATTGAGTGTCATAAAATAAATATTATTTCACAACCAACAAATCATTTATTTTTCTCTTACTATTACCCCAAATCAAAGTCAAGCATATGGATTGCCTTCACTCCCCTAAATACTAAAATGGAACCAACCCAAGTGAATTGCAATTTTAAGGTAAAAACATTACCCTAAAAGGAAAGGTTCTAACATGGGAAAGTATGAAATAATTGAAGGGGAAAGAAAATTCTATGTTCTCTGAGTTCAAATCATTGTAATAATTTTCTTTTTTCCAAAAAAAGTTTAAATGGACGGCCTAGATTTACCCATATGGGTATTTTTTTCTCTTTTTGGTAATAATGATGAAGTTTGATATTTTTTTAATTAATTTATTGTGACAATTGACAAGACCTGTCTTCTGTCTCCATTAAGGTTTCTCTTCTTTATTTTCTCTCCACAAAATTGGTGGTTGGGCCCTTTGCTTTTTCCTAGAAAATTATTAAAACTACCCTTTATGGAAAACCCATTAATAATGAAGTATTTTAATATATATTATACATCAATGGGTTGGAATTTGGGTGTGTGTTGATTGAAATAATTAATCAAATTTAATTATTTTTGTTAGATATAAATTAATTTAATAAAATAAGGTGGCATATTTTTAAAAAATAAAGTTAGATATTTGGATTTTTAATAATTTAAATAAAATAAATTAAATTAAGAGAATGATTTTTATAATAAATTTATATAATATCTGATATAGGTTAATTACTTTTTAATAATATATATTTATTCTATGATTATATTTAAGATATGAAACTATCCCTATCAATAATACTATTTTTAAGATTTGAACTTTTGTGTATGAGAGATTATATCATAAATCTTTTTTACCACGTCATCCGTGCTCTATACAATCAAATTCGTTCATCTTTAAGTAATTATCTGATAACTACCCGCTTACTAATTACATGTAAGAAGGAGGTGAAGATTCAGCTTAAAAAACGAGATAAATAAATCTGATTGATTAGGACCATAGACGACTAATGAAAAAAGATCATGATATAATTTATCTTTGTGTCCACATCTTAGGAGTACAATCTTTCTCATCTTGAGAGTGCAAACTTCTATTGTCTTTAGAGTTTATGTTCAGGATACGAGAATGTTCCTCTCAATAATCATTTTATAATTATAATCTTATGACCGAAGATGACTCATAATCTTATGATCGAAGGTATAACTCATATCGTTTAAGGTTTAGATTTTAAATGTTTAAATATAGTAATATTGAATTTAGGGTTACTAATAAAAAGTTGGGTTTAGGGTTTATTGATTAAAATATAAACCCGTAATCATATTATCATAAAACTTAACATTAAACTATAAACCCTAAAATTTAACCCTAAATCTTAAAATTTCATAATAAATTTTAAATTTTAAACCCTTATACTAAACCCCTAAACTCTAATCTCCAAATTAAAACTCTAAACATTAAAATAAGAATATTTATAAAAAATTCGATCATCGATGTATAAAATAATAATTCATATAATATATATTTCCTATAGTTTAATTTTTCCATGTGGGTGATGTGGAAGATGATATTTTATAATAAAATATATTTAATATGAAAAAATCTTCTTTCAAAGATTGTTCTAGCCTTTACAACTTACCAACCAATGGCTGGACGGTTTGAAAAGGAAGCTGCATAAAATAATGATGGTGGGGCTACCTATATTATTCCCAACTGCCCCTCTATTTTATTTGATTTGAATTAATTACTCTAAGGTCACTGAACTATTGGCTCGATTTTATTTTAGTCACTAAATTAATTTCTTTATTAACTTAATTTTGATCAAATTATTGATCATTAATCGTTAATTGAATTACTGATATGGTAATCAAGCAAAATTTTTATAATAATATATTTAATTTTTATTATTTATATAATTTATCAATTTAATCATAATTAAGATAATAATACAGTTGACTCTCATCAGTCACGTATTTTTATTATTTTAGTTCTAATTATAATTTTAAAAATAGTTTATTTTATCAAATTATTTATATTTAATATTAAGAATAAATTGATTAAATGTATATTAAATATTATTTAATAGAAAAATCAAATGTATTAATAATAGCTTTATTGGTAAACTAGGTGCCATATGTCAATTAATGATTGGATATTGATTTTTTTAAGTTAGCCAACTATTTTGACAAAAATAAGAACTTTAAAATTTATGTTATTTAAAAAATAATTTAAACGTTTATATAAAATAATTTAAACAATTATTTTATACTTGAGTATTTTAATAATACAAGAGTCAATAATGCGATACATTTTTATTAATTACGTTTTCCTTTTTAAAAAAGCATATCAATGAAGTTTTAGTCACGATTTTATATAAAAAAAATAGATATTATTTTTCTATTTTATTTTTCAAAATACGATAGAACCGAATTATTTTTTAAAATATTATATTTCGAACAATATTATGTCACGATACAACAAGAATTGTCACACATATTATCACTTTAACGTTGTAAAATATTTAAATTTTATTTATATTTGATATTTAAATTGTACGTGTTTTATTATTTTTAATATTTAATTTATTTATTACTCCAGCTTACTTCCTAAATTGTAACAAGTGTTTCTGTGCCATACGTTTGACTTTTCTCTAAATCAATTTAAAATATGAATTAATTTGAAGTAAATACTCATTTTTATACGTATGACACCTAAAATAATTTTAAAAGCTAACGTTTGAGGAATGTGAAAAGAAAACTTACGTTGCTTATTTAAATGTGCTTAAAACAAAGTGCTGACGACGGGGCTGGTTTTAATATTCGTCATCGATAGTCGGAATCTATCGTCTCGTTTATATTATTTATTAGTTTTTAATAATTTATTTTGTTTTGTGACACGATTCATTCTATTTTTTGGTATATTTTTTATGTTGTTTGGCACGTTTTTTCTTTTCTTTTGTTTCTAAGGTTAGATCTGACGACGACACGACTGATCAAGATGATGTTTATTTGTTATCATGGCGATCTTTCTTGTTTTGGACCTTCGGATTGATTTTTGATACGCGATTTATGCTCGTAGATAATTTATCACGACGCTCAATTCTAATTTACGATTCTTGGTGGTCTTTCAATAAATTAATCCCTTTTGTGGTTCGTTTGCCAATGTAGTCAGATTTATCTATGTCTATTTTTTCGAATGAGTTTTTGGATGAATTTTTTTTTTTACTTTTTCTTTATATGGTCCTTGTATGATCTAAAGTGGTTAGTTTTAAGAAAATGTCCAAATTATGTATTTAGTTTACAATGACAATTATAAACCATTTATTATAATTTTTGTTATTTTCTCGTTTAATAAAATTAGCGGTTTCTATTAAAAAATTTAAAATTATTATGTTGATTTGAATAGCTTTCCACATAATAAAAAATATTTTCGATCGATTATTGGTTTATTTAGTGAGATGAGAAATAGGGATGAAATTAGAGTTGAATTACAAGGAAAACTACAAATAAATTCACTGGCGGATCTAGAAATGTATTTGAGGGTGGACACACATAGAATCTCAAATTTTCAGGGTGAGCACAAGTCACGAATATTATAAAAATTAAGGACTAATTTATAAAAAATAAAAAATGAAAGGTAAATATAAATATAAAAACTTTAAAAAAATTCAAGGTGGACACTAAACCCACCCTATTCAACATGTAAATCCGCCGTTGAATTAACTTTAAAATGAATATAATCTTAAAAATAATTAAATTATAAATAATTTATAATTAGTTGACTAATTATTTTTATCTATAAAAAAGTTAATGAATTTAAAAAATTAAATTAATTTAAAAAATATAAATCAAAATAACTATTCATTCGAATATCGGTATTAGTTTTTTTTTTACTTTATCCCAATAGTTGATGTACATAGCTCCATATGTATGGTTCAAGAATGACATGCCACCTGGCTTTTGGCTCTAGGCAAGAGCCAATTTGCAGTTTGAAAGCTATACATATTCTATGAAACACGTGATTACTTTTATTTCACATTCATACATCAACATACATACATGCAATTTTTACATGCATTCAAAATATAAATTTCCTTATTTTTAACATAATATTAAAAAATATGTATAATATTCGATTAAGTAATCATTTTAATTTATATTTTTATATTTTTTAATTGGAAATATTTTATTTTGGATTAATATATATTGAACAAAAATTATCAATCAACTGATGATAAACAATTTAAAATAATTTGATAAAATGATATGTCATCAGAAAAGATAATTTTATATTAACAAAAGGACAAGTCATCAAAAAATAATTTTATATTTTATATAATACAAAATTATTTTTTGATCGATGTGTCATTTTATAAAGTCAACATATTTATTTATATGACACTGATATATCAACATGCACTGTCATATAGATTTGACACGTTATTTCAAATAATTTAATGTTAGTTGAATAATTTTCGTCCACAAAAGAGCCATGTGACCCAAAATAAAACGTTCAAAGTTAAATATTTTTTAAAAATATAGGAATGAAAATTATTATTCGGCCGAGCGTTACGGACATTTTTATGGATTAGGCCTTATTTTTTATGAATGAACTTTTAATATCGTTATTATCTTATTCATATTTAGAATTGTATGTTTTATGATTTAAGTTTTAAGATTTAAAGTTTAAAAATTAAAATTTTATAAATACGAGACATGACAACATTAGAAGCACGTTTGTAAAAAAACTATACTATCGGTGCATAAAATAATTAAATTATCTAATTTGATCAATATTTTATTTTATTTTATTTGATATATTTCGATATCTGAGAATCATATGAATTTTAATTATATCTGAAATCGAGTTAAATAAGACACTTAAACCATGGACAAAATTATATATAATGTGAGAGGGGTTGTACTCTCCAAAATTTAGATTTAATTACTTTTTAGGTCCTCATAATTTTGAAATTAAACAAAATAAATCTTGGTCAACTTTTTTTTAACTCAATTACTTTTAAGGTCCACTAAGTTTTGAAACTTGGAAATTTATATCATAACCCCACTTCTTAGCATAATTTATTTTTAGGTCCTTTTAATTTTGACACTAGACAAATTAAGTCTTGAATATTCTTAATATGATTTAAAAATAATATATGTTATTTTATTTAGTTTTTAATAAAATTAATGTATACATACAGATAAAACTATTTAAACTTAAATCTCTTAAAATATCATTATTATCTTTCTACTAAACTACTCATTGAATTTAATGAATTTCTAGGTTTTCGGGTCAGATCAGTACACAACAAGGCAAGATCATGTATATTAACTTACTTTTTGGAATAGGGCGATAAAAATTTCGTTCCGTCCCGCCACGTTTCGCCCATTGTTATCCCTATCTAAAATAATGAATTTAATTCAAAATATTATTTATCAAAAAATTATATTTATTTGTATTTAAATTAATATTTTGGAGTTATAGTTGATAATATTTTGCTTTCACAAAAGGGAAATATGATTGGTGGAAAATATGAAGGTCCGACCACACAATAAAAATGTTTCCTTTTATGAACCGACAAGGATGACTCACAAATCTAATGTTATGTCCCAAAGGACAAATCCGTATATTAACACTTTCCTAATATGTGTATATATAATTTTGATGCTATAAGAATTATTAATTTCTATTTATTAATTAAATAATTTAAAATATATTATTAAGATATATTATAAAAATAACTTTTAAAATAAAAACGAAGATGCCATTTCATTCTTTGTTAATAAGTTTTTTTATCTTAAATAGAGGAAAAAGAGTATATTCGATTAAAAAATAAAAACAAGAATCAACCGAAAAAAGTAAAAATTAGTTAAAAACGACATGTGATCTGTGCGAACAATGCGATTAAAACGGTAAAAAAAGAGGATCAACTTTATCTCGTAAGAGAAAATGTTAAACTTAATCGGAATATCATTTAAAATGATAAGTTTAAAATATCGACTCTTCGATAGTTTAAACATGCAATCTGTGATTATATTTTTTTTACATAGATTAAAATCTACTAAAAATTAAATAATTTTTAAATCTAACTTATAATACTAAAACTTAAATTATTAAAATTATTTAAAAAATCTCACTATTAATAATGGATTCTAAATCTTATTTTTAATGAAAAATAAAAGCAATTTAAGGCAAAGATCAGGTACATTTTCAACCCACAATTGCTTCCATGTACTTTAGTTGATTTGGATATTTTTATTTTTGTGGTGTGGGTTCATTCTAGATGATAAAGTAGCCCCAACCAGACAATTAATTGAGCAATTATTGTACAAGGACCAAGCTATAAAATTATGGGATAAATTAAGTATTTTTCAATTAATTTTAAAAATTTTAGATATTATCACTAATTTTTTAAAAATTTATTTTAATCACCGAAATTTTGAGTGTCTAACATCGTTAAAAATTTATCGGTAATTTTATGCAAATTCAAACGGTAAGAAGGTGAAGAAAGAGAAAAGCAACATATTTTGATTCTACGATGATCAGACAAAAGTTATTACATATAAATCAAAATAAAATTAGAATTTTGATTTGAGTTCTATCGAATAGAGTGACACTATTTTTTATTAGGATTAGAGGAGCAATTTGTCTAAGTTTGAACCCGATACTTAGAGTCGACATTCACGGAATTAATCCAAGTCATCCGTTTTAGTCATCCAAGAGATTGGATCAATTTACACAGTGTAAAGTTTTACACGTTGTTTTTTGGATCATAGATGACTAAAATAGATGACTCAGATTAATTCTTTTTTCACGTGATAATATTCATATAATTAACTGTTAATCCGAGTCATCTGTTTCAATCATCAAATAATATAAAATTTTAAGAGATACACAATTAAATTACTAATAAAAATATAAATAAATAACTAGACTATGTGATTGGGATATTATGAATATATATAATAATTCAATATTGTATACTGAGATTTGGCTGTTGGTGTCTCCGTTGGCCGCCCATGGTCGGCCAGCCGCCGTGTGGACCGGCGGAAGGTTGCCGAATTTATTCAGTCAATGTATATGACATGGTTCGAAGGTTTTGTTTGCTTTTTCATTAGAATTCACACATGATGGACCGACATAGGAGAAATAGTTATTTATAATCATGTGAATTTCGTTATTTATTTTATAATATTTTATATGCGATCGGGGATGGAACTAACGATCAAATTTAAAAAATAAAATATAATTAATTATAAAAATGTATTGTAATTTTAATAAAAGGTTTATCTCGAGAATTATGTAAGTCCGTTTTTTATTTTCGTTACGTTATCTACAAAATTAATTAAATATATTAATTTTTTATCTCATTATTTTATCATCAAATTTTTACCAATAAAAATTAATAGGAACAAAAAAATACCAAATGACAATCCTGTGATATAATACGTTGCACTAATTAATCTAAAAAAATATTAGATTCAACTGTTAAATTAAATAATTTAATTAATTTAATTTATTGGTTTAATAGTTTAATTTAATAATTTATTGGTTAAGAGTGCATTTTTTTTAAAAAAAATAATGATTTTTTACTTAATTATAAAATAAGTAGGTGGTTAATTCATTTTAAAATAACAAAAATAAAATTTTAAAGATATATTTCAGACACTTATTTTAACCAAAAATTATTTTAGATATCTATTAAAAATAAAAATTATTTTTTAGTTAAATTATTTTTTTAAAATTCAAAGGTTACACGAGAAAATTGATACAATATTACATTTATTTAAAGTCAGGAGCCTATGTTTTCGACTTTAATTTTTTAATTTTAAAAATACATTATTATTTAAAATTAAATTTTAATAAATTAAATTTAATAATATTATTTAAAATATAATATTTTAAAAATTAAAATAACTTATATCATATTTAAAAAATAATTAAACAACAATATTTAAATATTTTTCCATATTTGATATGAGGCTTTCTTTCTTATACCCTTAAAATTTTCATTTATAATTTTAATTTTTTATAGACAAAAATTCATTTTTTACTTAATTTAACAATTATTATTTATGTACTTTACCTAACAAAAATAAACAAATTGGCACCCCCACCCAAAAAAGAAAGGGCAAGTGTTCATTTTGCTACCTTCACTGTTAACATGTTCCTATCCTCTCCTTTATTTCCATGGTTTCATCTTCTTCTTCCTTTCTCCTTTAGTTATCTTCTCTAGAAATCAAATTCTATTCCATTTTCACCTTCAAACTTCAATCTTTTATCCCTTATTTAACAAAATATTTCCCCAATGCAGTCTTGTTGATGTTTTCTTGTATCATCAACCGTTTCCAACTGGGAAAAAAGAACCCATTTTTTTGAAGTTTGGGTTGATTTAGTTTCCTTGAAGAAATCTTGTTGATTTCTGCAGAAAAAACATTGGGTTTTTACTTTGGTTTTGTTGGTTTTAAGAGAAGAAGAGAATATGTTGGATCTTAATCTTGATATGGTCTCGAGTGAGTCGTCTTGTGATGAGAAAATCGACAACAACAAGAAGATGATGATGATGACGAAGTTTACTCAAATGGAGGATTCGGGTTCTTCGAAATCATCGGTTGTTGATGAAGATGTTCAGTTTTCCAATGCAAAAGATGAGAACTCTTCCAACGACGCTTCGCCGGCGTTCGTTTTCGATATCTTCAAGAAGGAAAAAGATGATGCCACTCCGCCGGATTTCGTTACTCGACAGCTTTTTCCGGTCACCGGAGAAAAGGGGGGTCTAGAGTTGGAGTTCGGAACAAAGGGTTTGACTAGTAGACCCCAATGGTTGAATTTATCTTATACTGAGTCCACCGGTGAGGCTGAGCTGACTACTGCTCCGATAAAGCCTCAACCGAAGAAGAGCCGCCGAGGGCCGAGGTCCCGGAGCTCACAGTACCGCGGCGTCACATTTTACCGGAGAACTGGCCGGTGGGAATCACATATATGGTAATATTCATGTACAGAAATCTAATGTTTTTTTAACTATTTTTGGTAATATTCAAATGTAAAATTACTCCTTTTTTGTTGAACAGGGATTGTGGGAAGCAAGTATATTTAGGTAATTTAAATTAATTTTTTTTGAGGAATTTAAGGTTTTGTAAATAATTTCATGGATTTTGGATTCTTTGCTGATAAGCGTATTCTTCTTTGTTGTGTTCCAGGAGGATTCGACACTGCTCATGCTGCTGCCAGGTGAGATTTCCGTGTTGCGGTGACCTTGAAAACCATTACGATGTTGCGGTTATATTGTGTTGCGGCCGTAATTTAGTGCTATGATTCTTTTGCATGATGATTGATAAAGGTGTTATATGTATCATATTTGCTCAAACTTTCAATTGGATTTGGATCTTATTCAGAGCTTATGATCGAGCTGCGATCAAGTTCCGGGGAGTCGATGCTGATATCAACCTCCGTTTGAGTGATTACGACGAAGACATGAAACAGGTAGAAACTGATGCAGAATTTGTGTAGCTTTTTGTGTGAATCTGTGACTTGATTTTGGTTGTAAATGGTGTTGATCTGCAGATGAAGCACATGAACAAGGAAGAATTCGTGCACACTCTTCGTCGACAAAACAACGGATTCTCTAGGGGGAACTCCAAGTACAGAGGGGTAACGTTGCATAAATCCGGTCGATGGGAAGATCGAATGGGGCGGTTCCTTGGAAAGAAGTGAGAATTAGATTCACTAAAGCTTTCTTCTGTTTGATGTTTTGGTTGTAATTGTATTGTCTGTTGGTCGATGATCGAGATTAGGATCATAGCTTATGTTACAAGACTTTGGTTTGATGAAATATGAGTGTGATTCTTATGGTTTTCGGTTTTCGATTTCGGAATTCAGGGCTTATGATATGGCTGCCATGAACTGTAATGGAGGTGAAGCTGTGACCAACTTTGAGCCGAGTTCTTATGAAGGGGAGACTGCAAATAGTGGAGGTATTTGCAGATTTTCGAGTCTGTTATTGTTATTTATTGTTTTAAAACGAGTTCGTGATCGTTATGGTGTTGAATTTTCTGATGCATTGAAGCAGGCAATTGTCATCACAATCTCGATTTGGGCCTCGGGATTTCAGCGCCTTCGGTTGCACGAAATGGGAGTCACAATGCCGGGGTTTTCCATTTTCGTGACGCTGCTGGCACCGGAGAGAGGCTGCAGTTCGAGAGTTCTGCTTCTGTGGGCATACAAGTACAACCTCAACACGGTCTAACAATAGTAGCTAAGAACCCTCCGATGCTATCCGGTGTTTACCCGCCTGTGATTTCACCATACGCCGAGGTACTTCCCTTCGTTTCATGGGCGAGTTTCATCTCCCCCTCACCCGTTGTTTCGACAATTGTAGAACCTAATGGTTGAATGATATTATATGACAGGGAAGGGCAATGCAGAAGAGAGTTGAACTTGTTCCATCGACCGGATTCTGGCAAATGCAAGGGGATGGTAAAATTACCCCGACCCCGGTGTTTCCTATAGCAGCATCATCAGGATTCTCTTTGTCCAATGCCATTGCTTCACCATCTACTCTCCCATCCAACAATTCCAGCAGCCGAAACCTTTGCCTTGCAACACCGGCATCGTCCACAAATAACGACTATAATCACCGGAGCTGAAATCGGTACGTTGTAACGGAAACTTTCCGTAACACTCGCCGTACAAGTTAGGTGAGTACAACAGGTGAAAGCTTGTAACAATTGTAGTAAATCCATGGAGTTTGCATTTGTTACAAATGTGTAGTACAAGAAGAATCAAGTATTTTTCGTATCAAGACGAATCGAATAATTTAATTTTTTAAAATCAAATAAAGTTTTACTCATCGCTACTAGATAAACTATTATTCTCTTATTGCTATTCTTACTTTTGGTCATCCTATCTCTCGATTCTCTGCTTATCTTAATCAAGATAAATTATTCATTTTCGTTTTTCTCAGAAAATGACATAATATATCAAATATTTATTTATTTAAATTTAATTCTCGAATTCGAATAATATAAACCGAATTAATAAACTTCAAAAAGGTCCTCAATTTATTTATCTTTTAAAAAGAAACCCTTTGCTTCCAAGCTTCTCCATTGACCAATCTGCAATAAATTTAACCAGACCGGTCCAACTTGTCTCTCTCAAAGCACTAAAATCTGATTGTACAATAGAAATTTCAGGCTAAAATGTACTAATTTCTTTTATTTCAGGCCGAAAGTGAACACATTTACCCATTATGACATATTTATAATTAATTTAAAATTTTTTTGAATAAAATTAATTTCAACTTAAATGATATTTATTTCATGTGTATATGTAATTGGTATGTGACTGGATTTCCCAATGTCTTATTTTGAATAAAATTAATTCATGCTAATAAATGTAAAAGGCATTAATGAAAAAAAAGTTTGATCGAATAATTATCCTGTTTATTTTTAAGTATTTTAATCTTTAATATTTTATTTTGGATCAAAATGTCTTTTATGTGAATAAAACCTGTTAGTAAATAATTTGATAGAATGACACATCGTTGAAAAAATAATTTTATATTTTATATAATTGATTGATGTGTCATTTTATAAATTTAACACCACGCTATTTCCAGTCATTTAATGTTAGTTGACTATTAGTTTTATCTTAAAAAAAACTATTTTGACCAAAAATAAAATACTCCCTTCGTCCCAAGTTTAATATCGATTATTGACTTTTTTATTTAATTTTTTTAACTTTAACTTACAATCATTTAAAATTTATTTTTAATTAAAATATAAAAAATATATTTTAGCAATTCTTTTATCAAGAAGACTCTGACATGTTTTAGAAGTATAAGCTTGGTGCTTTATGTTATTTAATCTGATCATTTCTTTCTTTCTTTTAGGCCTTGTGCTTGGGGCTGATGCTGTTGGAATGATCATGATGCACAGTTGGAGGTAAATATAATCTACTCTTAATTACTAATATACGTGTATATGAGTTACGATCCACTTGTACAGTATAAAATTTAAAAAATTTATACATTTTTTCGGATCATTGGATTAATTGGTTTTAATGGGTGAGATTAAAATTTTTAAATTAAGGATAATTTACTTTTTTACTAATTTTCACTTGTTTTCTAGCCAATGCATGTGAAGCTATTCCTTCCCGACATATGATAGTCTTCGCAGGGATGGACGCATGATTTTATGTTACAGGTGCGCTCGGTCCATCCCCGAGTATACCTGTCTAGACAAATTGAGAGCTAACACATTTGATGGTCCGTGACCAGTGTGTTCACAGTAAATATTACACCAGCCATGTCCCTTCAAGATTTAAGACCATATACTTCACTTGCGTGACTTTATGTCGATGTTTTAGGCGCAAGGACATCGTATGATCGTTCCTCCCATTCAAGGCAACGAGTAGCCGATCCGAGCCTCCTCTTACCACTTGTATTACAATCGTTCCTTCCATATTGCTCCCATTTCGTATCGTATTATCACGGTAATAATTCGTATTATATTTTGTATATCGTGTTGTCGTACCGACTCTTTGGATCAATACAGGAGATATTCAGCAGCCGTGGTGACAGCAACCTCAGCCACCAAGTCCACACCTTTGGTCTGCAACATGAAGCGTGTTCCACCTCCAGTTCCCTAAAACGTGCACCACATCAAGATGGTCATAAGTTATATAGCAGTCTTCACCTCATCCACAGATTGCACCATGTGACATCGGTTCCGTGCCGAATGGTCGGCATGTTAATGCGACACAAACGCATCGAACCGAATATATTCATCTATTGGTCTGTCATCTGTTCCCAACAGCAAAGCTAGAACCGAACACCATGCAGGAAAAACATGGAAAGAAGCCAGGTGAAATGGGCAATGCGAGCATCTAACTCACAACATGACCATCATTTGTTGGATGCACGAGGCAGGCCAGCTCACTCACCCTCCTTCACTTGATCCTTGTCTACCTCACTTGATTTTCTGACAGAGAAGCTGTCTCTCAATCTTTATTTTCTCTTTGCTCTCTTTTTAGATTAATCATTAGTTTTCGATCCGCTGATTAACTAATATAAATTAAATTTTATAAAAGTTTATTATTATGAAACGATACTTTCGTTTAGATTTCTTCATTCACAAGATTAAGATTCAAACTCTTAAACTTAAAAGATTTAGTATTTTATCCCATTAGACCAATTAATCGTTAGTTTTGTCTTGACAAGATATGACATAGTTAGGGGTGGACAAAAAACTCGATTACTCGGTCTCGGTTCTGATCGGACCTGGTAGATTTTTATCCGGAATTGATTTCGGTGGGATTAGAATTGAATCTAAAATTTAATTTCCTGTCGTAACTGGGACCAAGATTAGATCTTGATTTTCTTGAACCCGGTACTAGTTTGTTATATAATGTTCTTTTATTTATTTCTTCTTGTCAAACTTTTTCTTTATGTATGAACATTATGAGTATGACTCGTTTTAAAACTTTAATTTTCAAGCTTACAATATTCTAATTTTGTTATTTAATATTTATTGATGATCAATTTTTTTATTCAAATTATCTTAATAATAATTAACTAACCGAATACCCGATATTATACTAAAAGAATTAGTAATTATTATCGGCGATATTTAAAAATTTGAATGGTTAAAGACAATAACTTCTACTTTGCCAACTCAGACCTTCCAAAGTTCCAACTCAGTCCACCATCAACCCCTAACTCAGTCCTCACTTCTCATTTGTTTATAATTTTTCCCTGACCGTTGGTGTCTGGCCAACCCCTCATATTCTTAGTCACCCTCCAACTATATTTCTACTAAAATAATTAGGTAACATGCAACATAGGCTTACTTTGTAAAAAAATTAAAATTTATTATTCTTGTTTTGATATAACAATCTGTATTCGATCTATTAATCAATTAATTCAGATTAAATAGACAAAGATTTAAAGTTGAATTTACTTCGTTCGTAATCTCAGAATTTAAACCCTGATTTTATCTAAGAGATTTATCTTGAATTTACATCGAATTTAATTCGAACCGAATTAACCGTTAACCGAATTTACCAAAAATTAACCGAAATAATTTTTGTTCAATCGGTTAATTCATTTAAAACCGAATAATACGTACCATCAAATAAAAACTTAATAAATTATATTTTGTATTATCTTTAAAATTCGTATTTAGTTAAACACGAATTAAAATTTAAGATCAAACGTTAATTTAACCTACGTTAACTAAAGAGAATATTCTTCTAAATATTGTTTAAAGGATGTTAATTATCTAAATAAAAAATATTTATCTAAATAGACCGTTTTAGTAAGATAAGTTTTATATATATTTTTTTATTTTTTTAATAAAATTCATTTAATCAACCTACGGAGTTCATTCAATGGATGTTAGATTCAAAAATAATTTAATTTAAGTGTTCCAAACGTAAATAATATTAGAAAATGAGATACTTTTATAAACTAACCGAGGTTAATCATTTCATTAGGGCATTCGGAAAGTGGGATCCAAACCAATGGTATGAGTGACGTGGGTCCCCCACGTGATCCCCTGCATCGACGTTGACGTGGAACCTCGGACATCTTTGACTTTGACCGTATCCCAAATTTAAATAAATAATAATAATAATATAATTCCCATGGTAATACGACCACAGCCCATAGAAACTCAAACCATAGTGTTGGGTTGGAAAAATTATGAGAAAAATGATGAAAATAAAAGAAATTTAAGAAGATTCCTACAATTCATTCACTAGCTTTAATATATGTATTTCCTACGAGAGATTATTAGATAAATCTTGTTCATCACGTCATTCATGGTCCAAGCAATCAGGATCGTTGATTTTTAAATAATCACCTAATAACTATCCACTCACTAAATTCATGTAGGAAAGAGGTGATGATTCACTTGAAAAAAATTAAGATCAACGATCTTGATTAATTAGGATCATGGATGACATGGTGAACAATGTTCACCTAATAATTTTTTATTTCCTAGGTATATTTTTTCCCTTTTCTACGCGCTACCCTTATCACGTCTTCACGCGAAGACTCCCTTATGGATGAGCATGAGTCGAGTTTTTGGTCGGTCAAAAATCGATAAAAAATAATTATTTTAAGTTTAAGTTTGATCAAAAATTATATAGATAAATTGGAATCCAAGAGAGGATCATGGTGTTATAATTTGTGGGGTTTTAATAATTTTTTTAAAATTTTATGGAGGTCTAATAAAAATTTGAAAATTTTGAGGGACAGTGTTAATTAAAAATTTGAAGATGTCTAATTAAACATTTTTAAATTTAAGGGTATAATTCAAATTTCTCCAAACATTGGGTGCTCTATAAAAAAATTATTTTGGATTAAATTATAAAACTAATAAGAACCTAGTTATTAAAAAATATTTTAATGATCTAATTGTGAAAAATATAAAGATGGGAAACTATTGTTAATATCTTTGACGATATATGTTAAAATTATACTATTAATCTTGGATGAGATATTTTTTAATTTAAACTCAAACTTAATCCAAAGTCGCTCTTATCAAATTATAACCTATTTTTTTATAAAAAAGTTATTTTGATTGATTTAGATCGAAATACGATCAGATCGAGTGAGATGTTCATCCCTATTTTTCCTTTAAGATAATTTAAAATTTGATATTATTTTATATACATTCAACAAATATGATTTATTACACTATTTTTAAAAAATAAATAATCAATTAAGTTTTAGTTAGATTGACATAATTACTACTATATATTATGATGTAAATTTAAAATTATTTAATTATATTTTCTTTTAACTTACGGATAAAATGATGATACTCGTACTTATCATCTAAAAATTAATAAAATTTTAAATTTTTTATTTTTAATATTTAATTTAAATTATTAATCAATAAATCGAATATATATAATTATAAAATATAGTGAAAAAAATGTGTGATCACGTTAATAATGTAGTCCATCTGTCATGCCTATCTGTCTCCTTCATTTTTTATATCCCTCCTCTCCCGTCTCCTTATATTCTCCTTTTCCCTACCTATTTACTTCTTGGGTTTTCTCTCATTTTCCCTTTCTCTCCATCCAAACACCTTATTTTTCTCAATAAAGTCTTAATATTTTGCTTTCTTTTCTGTGTTGTTGATGCTAAACGCCATGACTATGAGTAACAGTGTTGGGCAATTCGGAGATACAACTTTAACCAAAGTTTTCGTTGGGGGTTTAGCTTGGGAGACGCCCAGAGAAGCCATGAGAGAATACTTTGAGAAGTACGGAGAGATCCTTGAAACCGTCATTATTTCCGATAAAACCACCGGAAGATCCAAAGGTTATGGATTCGTAAGTCTTTTTTCACTCAAATGCTGCCGGTGTTAGATGATTCGTTTCTAGATTTTTATTTTTACAATTTTTGGGTATTGTTTAGGTTACATTTAAGGATTCTGAAGCAGCTAAGAAAGCTTGTGAGGATCCGAATCCTATCATCAACGGCCGCCGCGCAAATTGTAACCTCGCTTCCCTCGGTGCTCGCCGCCCCAGGTCCGCCTCCACTGATCCTCCTCCGCCACAACGAGGTATTAACGTTTTTTTTAAATAGTGTGTAATGGTATTTTTGTGAATACAAGCATCATGAGGGGCTAATATTTTGTTTTTTCTGATCTTAATTGAAGGATCCAACGGCGGTTCAAGGGCCACATCAGCTGCACCTGCCAATCACGTGCAGTGGTATTACCCATCTGTGGGTACACCAGCGTCACCCTTTCATCATCATCAGGCCGTTCCTTTTTATGGGTACAGATTCCATTTCATTTCTTTTAAATCTTAATGAAGTTGCATGGTGTGACAAATAGACTCTGCCTTACCGTATAACTGTCTCTGCTCACTTGTTTCAGTTACTCTCCCACCTACATTGCCACTGGTATGGGCTACAATCATGTAAGTGGTTTTGTTTCCTTTTTGATTCCCTAAGGAATGGTAGTCAATGGTTAACCATAAGAATTTCAAATTCGGTATCCGAACACAGAAAAATTATTAGATGAATCTGGTTTACTGCATTATCTATGGTTCATCCAATAATATTTATCGATTTTAATGTAATTTTTAAGTAACTACGTACTCCTGAACTTGATTTCCGTCGTATATAGATTAATACATAGGTTTTATTTCCTTAATTGATGACAATGTTACGAAAAATTTATCAAAATGCACGTTGAAAGATAAATTTTGACACCAGTTTTAGAAAAAGAAAAATATATGTATTAATTTGGACATTGAAATTAAGTTTTAGATGCCAAATAGTGTGTATTATAAGGATGAACTTGACTTTTAGTGATGCAACATAAAAGAGATAGATCTAGGGGTGATAATCTGTTAGGGGATAATTACACCTATGGAAGTTTTAAAGTTTTATATATTTTAGAATTATTTTTCTATGTGCTTGTGAATTTTTTAAATAATTTAGTAAGAATACATATGTTAATATAAAATTTTATGTCCGTTCATCCGACAGAAGCTAAGCTACAATGGAGTTTCCTACATGAATGGACATTTCTCTCAAGTGTATCCGGCGGGGCAGGCTTTTGTAGGTGCAAACACATTGATGCCAATGTACCCGTACTACCATTACCATCAATCACAAGCAATGGGGTTACCGGCATCAGCCACCCACATCTTCCCATCAACAACGGCCGGCCCCATCACCGTCATCCCAACCGCGGCCGCCGCCATTGCTCCTAAATCAGGTAACCATCCATTGGTACTTCATGATGGTTACTCACATGGTAACATGCTCACTTTCTTCACATTGTGTCTAATGTGGTCCGGTGAAATGAATCATGGTGTCTCGTGTGGCAGGGGTGGCCTTGGGATAGGTCGACCCGGTCAACCGCCTAGGTTTCTATCTTTAATTTATATTACTTAAATAATTATCATAAAAACCTCAAATTTTTTATTATAATATTAAATAGAGACCCTAAAATTCATTTTTAGATATTTATTATTAATGATTTACGCTTAAAATTTATTTTTTTAATATTTATAGTTAAGATATTAATTTTTTGATTTACCTTTAGGGTCAATTTAGGTGAATAATTGAGTTAGAAAAAAATGAGAGAAATAAGTGTTTAGAAAATATTTGGGAGAATAAGCTAAAAGGACCAGTGTTCCTTGGATTTTACCACCTGCAGATGGTGAGATACATGTACACCGTTGATTTTAATTTAATCTAACGGCTAATATAAACTTCGCCACTTGCAGACGGTGGAGTCTAGACATAAGTGACGAGGTATAAAAACACTGTAAATTTTGATCTATTTTTCTAAAATCTCTGAACCTGATGTGTGTATGGTTTGGTTCCACTTCCAACTGTCTCTTTCAGTAAACCATGTGCTGGGGGTTTGGGATTGAGCCATTCAGGTTTAATATTGATCCATTTGTAGTTTAAAAGAATTTAATTTTGAATTTTTCGAGTAATTTATTATATGACATAGATTTTTGGTATGATTTTTTTTGTTTTAATATTTATTATTATTATTATTTGTGACTTAATATATTTATGAAATAACTGATAATAAAAAGACAGTTTGCTTGGCTGTTGAATAACCAGTTGTCAAAGGTGAAAGCTTGAAGAAGATTGGCTAAAGAAGGAAGCTAATGAGTTGGAAAAGCTGCTCAGACCAACATGATAGATATTATCTGATCTGTAATTTCAAATATATATTTTTTTATGAAACCCCCAAAAAATTCTTAATTTAGATGTTTCATAACATTCTTTCATTCTCTTTCTCTCTCTCTCTAACATTTGAGTTATGAACCTTTAGAATGAATAAAAGGAAAGTCTTTGTAACAAAGTATAGGTGGAGTTAGGTAATTATATATTTTATAATGAGTACTTATTTTGATTAGATGTAATTAATGGGGACTGAATTGATAGAATTTTTAAAAATTAAAAATAATTATTTTAAATTAGGACCAAATTAATTAATATAATGTGTAAGTTTTGAAGATTAAAATTATTATTATTATACGATGATACATCACTATTTATTTTAAGGTAATGATTTTAACATTTTAAAAATAATAATTGAGAGACTAAAACAGAAATATGATAATTGAAAAGGTATTGTAGCGACTAAAAAAATAAATTTTTGCTTTTTCAAAAAAAGATTTTAGGATATTTTTTTTAAAAAATTATATTTTTAAATAAAATTGAAATGCAAAAGTCACTTGCATAAAATAATCAAACACAAAAATAATAAAAGAAAATAAGAGTGAATTATTAGTGAGAAAGAGTTCACATCCTCATCAAGTCCAATAATTAGTATCTAAAATTTTATATTGTATTTATATATATAAATAATTTAATTTAATAAATAATCACTAAAAAATATATACTTGATAACATCACATAATAATTGGAAGAGATGGGGCAGTTCGCCCTATTTAGATATTCATGATCAAGAAGAACTTGATTCTCTTTCAGTAGGTCCTGAAAAGAGACCAAAAATTAGAATATCATCCGACAAGTTGAGATATATTAATTCATCCGACTTAATATTACTAATTTTAAGAACGTTCAATACCAAAATCACAGAATAAATAAATCGTCAATCCCTAAAACGGACTATACGCCCAATTGACTTGGGACAACACTCCTACTAGGATATCAAAATAGTGAGGCCTGATCCTAAATGCTACAAAATATAAACATATGAACAAAATAATATTGCTAAAATAAAGAAGTGCAAAAATAAATTAGTACAAATTTAAAAATTAATTAAATAGGTTATTCAAACCGTAAATAATGCGGATCATACCTTTGAGAAGGTCATTGTAAAGTCGTAATTAAGATGATAATTAAAAACATTTTAAAAAACTTTATTGTAATAATTTATAAATGTTTGAAATTATTCGTATATTTTGTTTTATACTTATTAGACACACTAAATTCGCTAATTCATTTTCTTAAATTTCTCTTTATGTTATTAGTTAACGTACCACGTTAATTATTTAACAGGATTTTTAACATTCGAGTGACCAAAATGTTATTTGATTCACCCTAAAATCAAACATTTCTTTGTTTGTACGTTAAGTATGAGGGTTTTTTTTCCTTGTAATTAATCGATTTTTTATTCAATTAATTAAATTGGTTAAAACCAAAGTTTGAACTCCTCTATACATAGATAAAGTTTTAAAATATTTTCGATACGTAATTCGAAGAAAATTACACAAACCAAAATCATATACCTCTCTTTGGTGTCTTTTGCATTTCCCGATACTAATTATTAAATTCTAAACCGTAAAATTTAGACTCTAAAAAAATATCATATTTTTAATTTTTTAAACCCTAAACTTAAATAATAACCGATAACCCTAAACCTATTGTACACATGATTTTTTTTTTTATAATTGTTACTGATTTTTTTATTAAATCTATAAAAAAATAAAAAAAACAAAGAAAAGTAAAATATTTTTATAGAGATAAGTATACTATCAAAAGTCATAAGCTTCCTAAATCTATTTGTCTCTGTCCAACCGAGACAGATAACGAAGGAAGGATCAATCAAGTGAGGATCTAACTTTCAATGATCATCGATAAAACCATAATCAGAAATTACCGCCGATTCAAATCTCTGCAACAATCGACTGTTAAAGTATGTTAAATCATAACAAATAAAATAAACCACACAAAAAAAAAACAAAAAATGTGATACAGACAGAGGAAACGCTTGCCTTAAAGGTAAAGATTCTTATTATCCTATGAGAAAATAAAAAGAACAAGATAAATTTATACATTTAACTAACGGTTTAGTTTAAGGTTTAAAATTTTATTTTTAGAGTTTAAAATTAAAAAGGTTATGATTAGAAGATAAATTTATACATTCAAATTTTAGATAAAATTTATTCTATTATGTAATGTATATATTTGGGCATATATTTTAATTATATTAAGAGTTATATTTTTATACACAATTCGTGTAAAAAACATTATATTAATTTTTTTGTTAAATTTAACATCTAATTCTCGATCCTAAAACATTCGATCTTTAAAATCATAGAATCTTAAACTCTAAATCATACATTCTAAACCGTACTACACAAATTATTAAACCTTAAATTTAATAAAATTGAGTTTAATTTATTTACGCAACTTGTATATCAAAGTTTACATAAGCTAGTTAATTTTAGGATTTAGAGTCTTAATTTAGATTTTAATATTTAAAGGTTTAAATTATAAACTTAAAATTTAAGATTTAAGGATAAAAATTAGGGTTTAAGATTTAAAATTTAGAACATTGCGATTAATTTTTAAAATTTAATAAAATTATGCAAATTTTTATATAATTTATATATCAAAATCTAATAGTAATGACTAAATTGAAATGTTTTAAAATTGAGTGATGCAAATAGAAAGTAATCTATTCAGAGAGTTTGCTCAGAACAAAAATAGAGACCCATGAATCAATTTCACTTCCAACGCTACAGAAGAAAAGGGTGAACGAACAAAGGCAAAGATCATCCGAAAACACCACAGCTCCAAGGATTCCTCATTCCTTTCTTCATCTTCAAATCTGGTAATCTGTCTCTAATCTCATCTGGGTTTTCTTCATTTTTGTTCAATAAGCGTTAAAAATGGTATTTGGTTTTCCTTTTTTGGGTAGAGAATGGAAAACCCAGAGGCAAATCAACTTCCCGAAGTGGATTCATTGCCGGATGGCTTTGTGGAGAGTCCTTCAGAGCCTTTGGCTCCTAAAACTCCCATCTTGGAACGTGAAAACCCTTCGCAGCCTGATTATAAAGAAGATGATTTAGTTGGCAATGAGTTTGGAGCGAGAAAGGGGATGAAGCAAAGAACTTTTCCTGTGCCATTGTCTGAGGGGGACACTTTTGATAGCTATTTGGACTCTGTTGATGGTGAATTAGTCGGGCAAGAGGCATCTGGTGATACAATTCCTGAGGCTACTAAGGTTGGGGAGGCCCAAACTACAGAAAGATGTAATTTTTATATCCTGTTCCTTTGAACTTTCAGATGAGTAAGTGTATTTGTAGGTGCTAGAGTTAGTATATTGCATGAGAATCGAGATGCTGAAAACAAATCTCTTAAGACTGTGTGTATGTGTGCTTTTGTGTGTATGTCTATCCAGTGTGTGTGTGCATCCAGGTGATCTACAAACTACAGGCAAATTTTCTTTTTCTATGCAATATTTTTTATATAGCTTCATGAAAATTGAGATGCCAAAAACAAATCTCTTAAGACTATGTGTATGTGCTTATGTATGTCTATCCAGTATGTGTGCGCTGCCATCCAGTTGATCTACAGACTATAAGTCTATAACAAAATTTTCTTTTTCTATGCAAGTTATAGTTTCTTGAGAATTGAGATGCCTAGAACAAATCTCTCGACTATAAGTATGTGTGCTTCCGTGTTTATGTTTATCCAGTGTGTTTGTGTGCATCCAGTTGATACTTGATCTGCAGACTATAAAGCCAGTTTTCTTTTTTTATAGTTTCATGCCTTTGGTTATCATATTATTACTAGTAAAGGCATACCTGATGAAAGAAAAAAAAAAGTAAAACAAATTGAAAAGAACTTCTATTAGGTGTTTTTTCTTCACCCCTGTCTTGTTTAAAAAGCCTGTTTAAGTACCTCCGAGGCTCTCCTGGTCAAATCTGCCTTTTCCGAAAGGATATGGGGTGATTTTGTTATCTGGTGCTGAGGCGCATGCCTTCGTCCTACTGTTTCAATTTTAAACTTGGATGCTTTTTTAGGTTTTCTAGTGCTCATTGGTGGTTCTTTTTTCACAGCTGTTGAAGAAGGATCAGAAACTAAATCTACTGATTTGAAGGAAACATATTCATCAGAGAGTGTGGATTCCCTGAAGAACAAAAAAACAGTTAGTAAATCATAGCACATGACTAAGTTCTTTCGAATTGTTATGCTTGCGAGTTGGGTTCAGTATGACCATCAAGAAAGTGTTGATGATTATTGCTTACTTTTATGGAAACATCCTTTCTGTCATTTTTTATCCCGAGACTGTTAGTAACTTTTGACTGGTTGCGTATTTTTTTTTCTTTTCTGGAGGATAATCTTCATAGCAATTCTAGATGATTAAAATAATGTTCACTAGATGAGCTCTTCAATAGTCTTCAGTTGCAATCCTGGTAGTTTATAACTTTGCCAAGTTGCATATTCTTCAGTTTATTCAGAAGTTACTTATATATGCTTGTTTTATATCAGTTTCATCTATATAAGTGAACTTACCATTTTATTTCTTAGGAAACCACTGAAACCAAACGCAAGAATGCAAAGCGTACATTAAAATCTGAAAAGGAATTTCTCGAGTTCTCTTTCAAATATCAACAAGTTCTTGCAGAAAGAGATGCAGGTAAGTTGAAATAACTTTCATGATGCCCAAAAAGTTACTATCACTGTATCACATGATGTGATGAATATGTTTGCCTAGTTACCTAAGACCAAATTTTATTGATCCTTCATATGATTTGTACAAGTTGTTTTGCTGTGAAGGTACCTTTTGTGTTGCCAACAATGATACTTGTCCATTAAGTTCGAAAACATTTTTTAATTTATTTCTGGCATATTCTATATGTAGGATGTGTAAAATTTTTGTGTGTTCAATTTGACAAATGTAAAAATAAATAAAAAAGTTAAATGTCAGGGTTCGAGTATGATAACTATTGCTACGATCTCTTCCAAAAGACTATAACCATCATGCCTAGTACACTGTTGTTGATATCCAAAAACATTTAACTTAGTGTTGTCTCTTGGAAAGAGCTATTCCTGTATGAATGCAGTTTAACAACATCTATGGGTTCTTTCTTCTTTTGTTGAATGAGAAAGTCTTTTGACCACACTGTACCCAGATATGTTCATTTCCTTGGAAACTTTGACCTTCTAAATTTACAAGCTATAGTTGACTATTAGGTTTTGTATATCAAGGAGGCGCATATGACACATCGGTGAACATTATAATCTCTCTCTCTCTCTATATATTTAACTCATGGAACTGATTTTTGTTTCTTTGACTTCTCGTGTAGCTATTGCTGTCCGAGATAAACTTGAATCACTTTGTAGGGAGTTACAACGTCAAAACAAAATGTTAATGGTATTTTTCTTTGGATGATTCATCATTTTCCGATTTGTTGCATTTATGAGTATTTGTTCTTGATACACTTTGCACCTAGTATGTTGACCTTGGGATTATGGTACAGACCAACCATAAAACGATATAAGTAATAGTTCTGATCTCAACTGTACTTCCTCTATAAAGTTGCTCTTCTGTAAGTGTTTGATTTACTTTTAATTAAATGATGGTAAAGCTGCATAAAAAATTTATTTCTCAAGGAAAGCAACTTTCCTTCTGTTTTACTATTTCTAATTCCGACGTATTTTAATTTATATATGGTGATTTATTATCATTATCTGTTAATCTTCAATTTCGGTGACATAGATATATTTGTCCTTTTTGAACTGTCTTTCTTTTATGAAGGTGCTGATGGCTTGCTCATGATTTCACAGGATGAATGCAAACGGATATCAACAGAAGGGCAAAATATAAGATTAGATTTATCGGCGAGGTTCCATAATGCAATCAAGGTTTGATGCTCCCATTTTGATTTGAAAGTGATCATGATGATACAGTGACTTACATGCTGACTGGTCCATCTTTCTGTAGCCATATTACTTTATAAGATCATTGTCTAAACTGTTAAACATGGTCGATATCATGACAACGGTTTGCATAGCATATATGTAGCGTAGGTCAACAGAGATGATATGTTAAATGCAAGATAAATGGGAAAGGAAACTGTGTCATAACTCATCAAGATAGTACTGCGTCTGCAAGTCTATTAGTTGAATCGAGAGCTGAAAACTACATGAATTTATGTTACTGAAACTTGAGTGTAAGTGTCGAATACTATAAGAGATTCACCCTAAACATATTTTACTAGTAGTTTCTTAATCTTCTTTTTCCTCTTATAGGATGTGACCGATAAGCTGGAAGAGCAGAAGAATGAGTGTCTATCTACACTGAAGGAGAATGAGATGTAAGAGACAAGAATCGCCAAATTACATCTGTTTTGTATTCTGCACCTCCCAACCCACCCACGAAGGATCATTTAATTTGGACATCTGATTCCTTTAGGAGTTTTTAAATATATCGGCTTTTCCAACTAAATTTCCACAGAATTCCTTCTATCTGGGAAGGCATCATCACCCCCCATATAATTTATTTTGATTTAATGGATGGTGTTAAATTTTGATTTAATAGATTGCGTTAACGCCAGTATGTCATTTCTCATAGGACTTGCAATTCTTCATGTATAGGTTAAGAGAAAAGTTGAAGCAGTTTGCTGATCAATATGCTCTCTCTGAACAACAATTTGAACAAAAGGTACGGGTTAAATTTACCGGTATAGCCAAGGTTTTCCATCTCAAGAAGTAATCAAATTGTGTTGTTTAGAACTGTGAGCTTAAGCCTTGCACATGTGACACAGCTAAAGCAGAAAACACTAGAACTAGAGCTCGCTGACCTAAAAATTAAGCAATATGAAGAGAAATTGAACCAAGAACAGGTGCAGATGAAAGTATATGCAGAGCAAGTGTCACATTTATTGGCTACTGAAAAGAACTTGCGCACGCAGTTGACAGCTGATGGTGAAAAATTCCAACAGTTTCAGGTCAGATTCTTTCCATGCCATTTATCATTTCAAGTTAGTGGCAGTTTTTTTTTCTTCTTTTTGCTCTTTAAGCTGATGAATATAATATTAGGTAAATGAGTGCTTATTTCACCATCTTTCTAAGTTCAAAATGTACAGTATTTGTACAAATGGAAGTTTTTGCCAATTCTATAAAATCTGTAATCTCCCAAAATTTAGGAGTTAATTCAGTCTATCCTAAAAGACATAAATGGAGCATACATCAAGAGATATACATAAATTTTAAAGCTGTTGTACAACAGTTTTTCAACACTTTTGTAATACCTTTCTAGGCAACTAAGAAGTCACCCATCGAATGCAGTTCACAGGTCCGACATCCTCTGCATATTGACTTCTGAGCTGCTATATTACTGAAATCTGATTAGTGTCTTCATGCCCTTTTGTCGCACCATTTATATGTGATCCTATCTCGTCATCTTCATTATGTTTGACACTAATACTTAATTTTTGCAGGATGCCTTGTTAAAGAGCAATGAGGTTTTTGAAACATTTAAGCAAGAGATTGATAAGGTACGTTATCTACCTTTTATCTTTGAGAGATGCACTTTCCTCGGTTTTTCCTATTGCTCCATTTTCTATTGCTTGACCGATGTTGGTTCGGCTCTTCATATTTCTTGAAGTACCGTATCCGACATCCATATTTGATGCATATCCGAACATAGGTATGGGGATAGATCCTCTAGTGACTTTTACATGGAAATCTTGGGAAAAGTTGAACATATGGATATGATATGTATGATATGAACTCATGTTCGACACTCGTACCTGAATCAAGCCCCATGTTGCGTTATGATTTCTGTCCAAGTTACCAACTATTTTTTTCCTTTTGCATACAAATTAGATGGGGAAATCAATCAAGGAACTGAAGAAGGAGAATGTATTCTTGAAGAGTAAATGCGACAAATCCGATGTTACTCTCATAGAACTTGTGGAGGAGGTAACACAGTTAACATATCAATTTTAAGCTTTCATTCTTTAGGAATCATTCTCTATGTCAAGACGAGTTTATCTACCACTAATCACCGTTCATCGTTGCTCGAGCAGCGCGAGTTATTGAAGAAACAACTAGAAAAGACGAAGAACCAGAAAGAAAAGCTCGAATCATTGTGCCGATCTCTTCAAGCCGAGAGGAAGCAAAGCTCCTCCGGAGGCAACAGCCTTGATTCCATGGCAGTTTAAATGTAGACATTATTTAACCAAATATGTATGCATTTTTTTTTAATTATGGCTTAAATTGACATCGTCCTGACTACTTTTTCAAGTATTTTCATGCATGATACGGATATGAATACGAAGATATACTATTTCATGCATATATGTGTAATGTTGTACGTAAAGTAGTTTTTGGTTGTAGTACTATTCCATGTTTACTTATTATATAGGATTAAACGTTAAATAGGCACCCAAATTATACTTTGTTTTCAATTAAGGGCTTAAACTATTTTGAGGTCAATTAGGTGTTTAACGTTTTATTCCGTAATACATTTAAGGTTATTTTTTAATTTTTACAGTTAAAGGACATATGTTATCTCTTTGAAATTTTAAAATTATATCCAAAATAAATAAAATTAACTAAACAATAAAAATAAAAACATATCTTAAAAATTTTAAATATTCTCAAAATAGTCCTAAAATTTATAATCCCTTAAATTCAGTCACTCTTGCTGACATTCGTCGATGTTATCAACGATGAAATAAAACGTCCTTCCTGCATCGATCAACCCACACGTCGTTTGTTACACCGTTGTTTGTTGTGAATCATTCAAAAAAACTGGTCGGCCGATTTTCGACGATGAAATGGTCATAAAGTTTAGGTGATTGATGTGATGTACAATAACGTGACAATCAACAACGAAATTAGCTAAATTTAGATTTGAGAGAGTTAAAAATTTTGAAATTTGGCGTTTATTTTGTAAAATCTAAAAAAAATAGAGATTTTTTGTAAACTAAGTAATTTTATTTATTTTTATATAATTTTAAAATTTTCAGGAGATGACACATGTTCTTTTAACGATAAGAATTAATAGAAAACCTTAAATAGGTAACAGAATGAAACATTAAACACCTAATTAGCCCGAAAAATAATTTAAATACCTAAATGAAAAAAATATACTTTGATATTAACGATTAAACCTAATATATATACAAATAATAATAGTTATCCAATGTAAAGTAAGCCGAAGTTATTTACTATTTCATACAATTGAAAATTTAATATATAATTGAATTAATTGAGGGTTTGAAATTCATTTAAAACAAAATAAGACACTAACCTAGAAATTAAATGTATAATTATATCATGAGTCCTTTCGCATCAATTTCCTTCCCTACCGACTATTGGTTCCATGGCCACCCTCGTATAAAATAATATATCGCGAAGTTCTTGTTCCCAATGGATACAACCAGCATAAACAGGCCTTTATGTTCAGGTTGGCTAATGCTTTGGTTATAAACATTTCTTTATGGGTACAGGTCCTGCGCCAAAAGTATAAAATGCAGTCTTTATGGGTTCGCCTCTCTGGCGTAGTCATTCGGAGGTGGGAGAAAGCAGTTCCTGGGATGAAGTTTGAGTTCAGAATCTTGGTCCCCTACAGCATTGGGTCTTCTCATTCGCTGTTATTGATACCCGTAGGCCGTATGTGAATTGGTGTTACCGAACGGAACAGGGGATTTGCTTCAATCTGAGGCATGATCTCACGTACTGGGGGGAATGCCTCCAAGTCTTGAGGGTGAACCTAACGTGTGTGCATGCCATTTTCAGTATTGCTTCTGCTAATGAGAGCATTGAGTTAGCTCAGCCGGCTCCAATAACTGGGAGTGGGTTCGCATCCATCGTTCTTCGGGAAAAGGTTCTCACCAACACTGACAGGGCTCGACTCATGTCCTGTCTGCAGCCATCATAGTAAAACAATTATCCACGTCCGTCAGTTCTGGCTCCTGCACCTCCACCACCGGTTGCACTATGGTTTTTTTCCGGCAACAAGTTGTTGATCAGGTTCTCAATGGCAACCATATTAGTACAAGTTATCGGTTTTAGGGATGATTCCCCCATTTCCACCAATGCTGTAAAATCACTGTCCTTAAAAATGGCCATTGCAGGAGAGATACACTTGAATTCAATAACTCAAACTCAACAGAAATAGCTGAACTTGAATAACTTGTGAAGAAAGTACACACCTACCAAAACAGCAAAATAGTAGGGTTGCCCCTCCTGAACTTTGACAGATTATTTTTGTGTATTTTCCATCAAATACAACAAATACAAAGGATTGCTGATACAAATATTACAAAGGGTTCTAATTTTTTTTTACCAAAAAAGGACTTTGGACTTCAATATATAAAGCTATTATACAGTTTGCGGCAAAGAAGAATTATTTGCTGCTGAGGAATTTGGTTCCTGTTACCTGCGTATGTCCATGCCCCACTTACCTCTACAAGACTCTTCTTCCCTCGTTCTGCTCCCACTCTGCCCGCCATATGGTCTCTGCATCTCCAAGAACATTCCTTGATGCTGCTTTGCATCTGCGGTAAAGGTCATGGCCCTGGTACGGTCGTGGCCACTGTATGCTTGATAAGTGCTGTTGCTGCTCATCTCCCCTGGGATAAAAACTGAAATGCCGTTCAAGTTTCTGTTGGTATTCCGAACAACAGTCTGCGAGGCCTGCTGCTCCATTTGAGATGAGGATGAAGGATAATTGGCAAACGCAGCAGGATACTTTGCCACTAAAATAGCAGAGTCTGGCAGAGATGACAACCCAGTTTGTATCATGTTTCCATCCCAGAAACCAAAACTTCTCTTGGGAACATTTTCGGGTGCAAAAACAATGTTTTGATCAAACTTTGAGAAAGATCCATTTCCACCAACGTTCTTACGACCTGACGAGTTCAAATCTGAATACTTCACACTTTGTTTCGAGAAAGGAGCCACCTTTTCCACATCTTGGGGAGTGGAATTGAGAATCTGACCAAACAGCTTGACATTACCATTCCTGCAAGGTTTTTCTGTATCTGACAGACTCCGAAAGTGGGATTTCTGCCTACTGTTTGCTAGCTCTGATCTTTGCACCCGTTGTGGAAGCTCATTTGCTGGCTTTGGACTATTGCACTTATGTAGATAATCCTGAGCCAAAAATGAGCCGGTAACACCCCTTTCTAAAGTCGAAAGCCTTTTTACTTCAGGCAACTGACTACGACCGACATCAACATTTATTTCTTTCAAAGTTGAGATTTGCACTTCAGCATGATCCACCAAGGGCTTTCCAGAAAATCGCTCAGATTCATGTCCACTAACAGCTTTGTGGGCCTGTTTGTCTTCAGTTTCTGGATAAGCAAGTGTTGATGACAACCTATCTTGGTTGCAGATGTTCTCGCATTGAGAGTTATCAGAAGCATCACCAGTGTTATTTGAATCCGGCCTACAAATAATTTGACTTCCAGTTTCAGCGCTGCATTTTGTATCATGTTCATCCGTACCATTTTTGGATAAAAAAGTTTTCTGCAACTCCCTGTTACTTCCAAACCCCTCAGTAAAACAAGCAGCACCAGATTTGGGCTCAACCAATGCATCTAAAGTAGAAAGACGAGGATCAGCTGTTCCTCCATGTGATGCTGATACTGCAAGAGAAACACCCTGTTCAACAACGTGATTTCTTAGAGCATTTAAATTGGCCAAAGCAACACTTTTCTGAACCTGGAGTGACTCAGCCTGTTTGCCATCAACATCCACATCATCAGCACCACCTTTGAAAATTGTCCCCGTCTGGTCTACATCAGAAAAAATAGCATCCACTGCCTCAGAATTTTTGCAATCTACTATCCCCCCATCATTTCCCTCTGATATGATCATATCAGCTTGCAAACTCGCTTCATTCGTAGGATTCGATACGTCCACATTCATGCTCACTGTATTGTGGGGCAAGTCTTCTTCCACATTAGATCCCAACTTATCACCACACATAACAGAGCTCTCTTGGACACAAGTATCTTCCGTATCAGTCCCACCACCGTTGGCATCATCACTCATGGGTGTACCCATGTTTCTGGTTCTCGGATGCATCGAGTCAAGTCCAAGGCATTTGCGAGCCTTACTAAAGAAAACCTTGCACTGATCGCTGGATCTTGTACCAACATAATGTGAAATCATTTCAAAATCCTTACCGTAAGAGGAAACAGCCTGTATAAAGACGGATTTTTCCTCATCAGTCCAATGAGCAGAATCCATTTCCCCACAACTCTCATCTGAACAGGTATCCTCGTCAACATTCTGCAAGACAGAAGATGCTGAAGGCCTTTTAATAACAGAATCAACTTTGTGGCACTTCCGGTCAAGATGGTAACTCTCCCCAGGGCCGGCAGAACTAGTGATACAGGAACTCATTGCCTCTGAAGAGAAAGAACCACATATACCTGCTAAAACATCAGCAGCAACAGTATCTTGGTCACTTCCAACAACATCAATATTAGATGACTTTGTAGCAGTGCTATCATCAACTAGAGATGTTTTAGAATCAAACCGCCCTCCTGAAAAGATTCTACCAGAAGATTTATGCCAGTTTTGAATGCTACTTTTGGAATGAGCTGCTATAACTGAAGCTGCACCGAGAATATCAAGGGATGCAGCATTTTCACGGCTCCGTTTTTTCCCTGACGTCAACAAGTAGGTATCCACAGCAGACTTCCCCTGCTTACCGATATCATTCCTGCTCTTTGTTTTCTTGAAACATTCAGACTTGTGGTTTTTGTAATAGAACTCAACACAGTCTGCAGTAGTCTTGTGATCAAGAAAGGAGGCAATTTTTCTGAAGTCCTTCCCAAAGGCAGCCAACTTATCAATAAAAATTTCCTTCTCCTCTGATGTCCAAGGATTGATCAAAGCTCTTTCCTTCTCAATAGCAAATGGATCTTCAACCAAACCATTACTAGAGATAAACCTTGAAACCTTCTTCTCTTTCTCATCCAAAATTAATGCTGGCATTTTCAAAGCATTCCTGTGAAAAATGCCATGGGAATCTAGAAGTTTGCTAGGAAAATTGATCATCAAGGCACTAGGTTCCAGGACCAGATTTCCAGCTACAAAAAACAATCACCACAAATACTAATTATACACATCATCGCCGATACTTCATCTTAAAATAAAAAAATTTCAAGAACAGAAAGCAAAACAAAAACAAAATTAAAGAAAATCCAATTCAAAAGCTGCAGGCTTAATACATTTACTAGGAATTATAAAAAATGTAAGCAATTACAACCATGAGGAATAACCATCTTCTTAGATGAAAGCATTTCAGCAAAAAAAATATATAAGAGGATAATACATATGTTTTAATCAATTTTTGCCTGCAGAAGTGAAGCAATCAAGCAAACCCCAGCTATGACTAAAACATTCAGTTTCAAGACAGTTCTGGAAGACCACGATTCTTTAAAAGATATTAGAATATAAATCATAGATATAAATTTGGCAATCAATCATATGTAGAGACATTCAACCAAATCAAATGTGATGATCAGAATATTCATACAGGCAAAGCAAGTGCTAATAGCATAATAACTGCAATGAGTTTCACCAGACAAAGGTTGAAGTATGGTCGCCTATCTACAAGTTATTATCAAACATCCAGGAAAAAACCCAGAATCTCTAATACAATTACCGATTGGTCATTTATGAAAATGCATATAAAAGAAATTTGTAACTAAGAAATAACAGAGGTTCATAATATAGAACAGTGATCTGTTTCCCAAAACTAGCATTGTGCAATTAATTATCAGAAAATGACTGTCAGGAAGTTTTTGAATACATTGATGGTTTCAATTACTATTTGATTCAATATCAACTGAACAGAGTTCGCCCAAATTTCCTTGAGCTACCATAAATTTCAAATTGTCTTGAGAGAACTGAACTTAGATTATCCACTTGTCTCTATTGACAAAAGAAACCTAGCTTATAGACTCCTTTTTCCATTCAAGATTTTCCTTTATTTCCTATACTAATTTTCCGCAACTTTTCTATAATAGAAGATAAAATCCATTCCAAACAGGAGGCTCAAACAATTACCAGGAGAAGCAACTCGGGAACGGATGGAGGATCGATGCTTTTGGTAGCCACTGTGTGTTGAACGTAAACTTAATTCATACTTCTTAAGAGACTTTGCACGGCATTTTCTCATCGAAAGCGACCGCATGTCTTCCTTCCATGCATTCTGAAATGCTTTAAATTTAAGGGTCAAAACTCTCTCCTTAAATCTTAAGTACTGCTTCCGCATTGCAATTTTTTCCCTGATTACAGTATCAGACTGCATGCATGCTACATTAGCAATTTCAGAAATCTCAATGCCATATATATCTTTTGGCAATAGTCTATTAAATACATCAGAAGCTACATCAGCCAATATCTTATTAGTAGCCAATATTATTTCGTACATAATATTCTCTCCACCAGCATCGGAACTTGAAGATTCGGAAACAAGTGCATCATTATCAATCTTCTTTAGTACACTGTCTTCCACAGAAATGGTAGTGGCCGTCCCTTCATTACCTGAACCAGGAGCTAAAATCACCTCCTCCATTGTCATCAATTGAACAGAACCCAAATCACCAGAACATTTGTGGAACTTAACAATATCAGATGGGGCAACTGCTTTTTCCGAAGACAATGGTTCCACAAATTTAGATGTAGCCGTTCTAGGACTATCAATATCCCCATCTTTAACATCATCATTAACTTCTTCCAGGACACCATTAGAAAGGGGCAGGTTCTGCACAAGTGCATCACCACAAGAACCAACCTCCAAAGGGGCAGGTCGAGGGATCACACTGGACAGAGCCACTTGTTCCACACAAGCTTTCCCATGTTCCTCAACAGGAAAAGAACTAGATGTTGCTGGGCAAGGACATCCGCTTCTGGAGTCACCTTTCAACAACTTGTGTTCATTTTCAAGTGAATCAATTTCAGATTCAGTCATCTCCAAAGCCTTCAAAACATCACCCTTTAACAGTAGCAACTTACTTATTGCAGTAGAGCGAACAAAACTAGAATCTTCCGTACACGGATCATCAGGTTGAAGCAAATTAATAAGTGAAGAGCCCATATTAATAATTGAATCGATATCCAACTTCTCTAAATTAAATGAGGGTCCATCTAGATGATTTTGAGACCCAATACTTGGAGAACCGCATAAATTACTAATATCATTATCAATATTTGCAGCTTTGACAAATGATTTTTCTTCCACGCCTGCAACAACCAGAGCATTGTGTTAATAAATGAGAAAAACATTCTCGTCAACATCAAATGCAAGAATAAAGAAGTGCAGGGAGAAAGAGAATCATTTAACATCCAACAATTTGACACTCCAATTAATTAGAAATAAGAAAAAACTCCAATTTGTACATGGTTTGGAAAGTATAAATGCAAACATCCAATACAAAACCAACTGTTATAAGTGGAATGACACAAAATGAACATAAGACCACAAATAGAGCTGCTTTATGAGCGAGTCGATCACAAGTTGAGTAGAGCTCAACTCGTGTTAACTAAAAAATCTCATTGCTCAATTGGACTTGTTACTCATTAAGCTCGATAAAATTTTGTCGACTCGCATTCGTTAAAAAACATCTTTGCTCGATTCAATTCATTGCTCGTTAGGCTCGCCAAAATTTTTACCTTGCTTTTTTAAAAAATATAGGTAAAATCTAGTAATACTATTAGATCTTAAGATAAACATAGAAATTCAGGGAAAATAAACGTGAGGTCTGAAGGATAAATAAATGAACTTGTTATGACAGAGTTAGAGATGAAGTCGAGATACGAGTGTGAGACTCTTTAATTTCTCACCAATCTTCGATGAAAAACAAAGGAGATAATGTCTTAGGAATTTGGGGTTTTAACTTCCAATTGTATTTTTTTATATGGGAAGTGAAAACTAAAGACTTTTCCCCTTTTATACTTTTATACTTAGCGTGGTGATAGAGTTAACAGAGTTTTTTCTTTGAGGAGGGAGTGGAGAGTCGAGAATGTAGTACTCAAATAATATTTCCTAAAGCATGTGAAACTAGTAAATTGTCATGCCAATGAAAATAATCACATAACCGTTGAACTTTGTCATGGCCATAAAAAAGGAAGAATGTAAATAACAGTACCACTGTTTTAAAAAAAGTCATTGGCATGGGGCCCTGCTAAAACACTTATGAATGCTTTGGACATCATCCAATCCTATAATATTCATGTTATTAAAAGAGGTCAGGTAGAACATCAAATTATTGATGGTATATAAGAGAATAGGCATAGAAAACACATAGATTTTCATTTATACTTGTTTCATGTAATCTGCTTGAAACTGAATAAATATATAAGAAAATCTAACATTTACCAGGCGAGGAACTGCAAGCAACAGATGAAGGAGTTGCAGGAGAAGCACAGTCAGACAATCCAAGGACTCTAGGGCTCTTATCTGCCAAGTTAGAGCTCGGAGAATTGTTATATTCTGCATTACAAACAGAAATCGTATCCCCACCTTTGTCAGTGCTCATATCAGGGACTTCAACTTTCTTTTTCTCATACTTGGCCAGACCCTCACCCCATGCAAGGCGTGGCTTCTTTCTTGAAGCCGTCTCATCAGAAGGTCCGGCAGATGTGACACGGGCAGTTGCATCCCCAGGAGACTGGACGGGGGTCAAATTTTTCTGTTGCAACTCAAGTTTCCCCACACCAGAATCTACACCTCCTAAGCTCTTTGAGCTACTTGAATGGCTAAAGCCTGAACCCCGTGAAGACAAGCTTCCAGAGTGACTCCACTTCAGAGGCTTCCAATCTATTGAACCTACTGAACTCTCTCTCTGACATTTTTGTCCTGTGACTAACCCATTTACGGCACATGTCTTATTATCATGCTGACCTTTTTGAAGTTGATCCCACGTGTTTACAAAGTCGGAATGAGTCTGAGAATGGTAGGATGACATATCATCCACTGACCTCCGCTCATTATTGACATGATGAGGCCTCCCAGGAGTGCTTGGGGACCCATTACAGCTTTCCCAAGAATGAACTCTCCAATCTCTCTGGCTATAGGACCCTCGGTTATTTTCCCTACTGTTTCGACCATACTTCTCATCTACACGAAAATCTGACTGACGGAAATTCTCATCATCCAAGATCTTGTTGCCTAATCGTGCCGGAACATACCCATGACCACCATTTTCCTCAGCAAACAGGTGCCAACTGCCTTGCCTACCATGACCTTAATAGAAATTAAAGATACAAAAAACACAAGTAATTAAGAGGTGCATGGCATATATATCATCCAAATGGGGGTGAGAGAAAAATATTTTACTAGAAAAAATCAATATTTTTTCTACCTCGAAAGATCCAAAAAGAAATAGTACCCATAAACCGCAAAAAGGCCAAGTAGAATGCTATAAAGAAAAGAAAAATCCCAATTTATCAGAACCAAAGAATTTGATCTTCTAAGACCGAAAAATTGAAACCCAGCAAATCCCTATCCCTAATTAATGGAAACCCTACCAAGAAAATAAGAACGTGATTTCTTAAATAAAGCAAAACGAGAAGGGAAAAACTAACTGAAGAAGAAGAAACCCCATTAATGAAGATAAATATAACCTCAAATGAAACAGAAGATATGGAAAAAAATAAAAATATTCCCAAAAGAAACCAAAACAAAACCTTAAAAACCCACGGATCTGAGTCATCTGACCAGTCCTTAACTCCTAACACCAAAATAAATAAATAACCGTCCTGCAAAATTCATGCTGGTAAAATACACACCTTAAAATAATCAAGAATAGAAATTTAAAATGAGAGACATCAGATGAAATAAGCGGCATAAAAAGGATAGGAAGAACTTACCAGGAGGACGACGGAAGTCGGGGGATCCCCAACGAGTAAATTCTCTAAAAGAACTCTGCTGATAAGGCGACATCGAAGAGGTATCTCTCCATCGAGTCGTCGGTGGCGGCTGAGGCAGCGACTGCGTCCTCTCGTGCTTCCTCTCCCAGTAAAAGTCCTTCCGATCCCAAGGCAACGGTTCAGTCGGCATCGAATCACATGAGGCGGCAGCACCTCCGCAACAAAGCACCAACGTTTTCCTTCTTTTTACACGAATAACCAAACCCTGTAAATCCTACCGCTTCTTCCAAAAGCCTAATAACTAAAAAATAACCTACTCTTACTAGGGTTTCTCAGTTCCAGAAAATTTCAAATAAATCCGTGGCTCTTTTTCTACGACAAACTTACCAAACCGGATTTCGCGGTCTCAGTGAACCTGTCCAACTCCGTTGAAACGGTGATGATCTCCAGCTTCTGCGAGGTTTTCTCCAATCGGAAGAATCGAAGAGTGGAAATTTTCTAGGATTTTCCTGTCGTTTCTCAGTCCAAGGCTTTGGAAAGAAAATCTAAGGCGAGAAAGTGAGAACCTGAAGATAGAGCCGATATGAGACAAAGAAAGCCCTAGAGAGAGAAAAGAGAGAGATAAGCATGGCATCCGTACCTCAACTCTGCTATTAAACCAAATCTGAATCAATTTTCACGTCCAATAAATTAATAACATTATTTAAAGTAAAATATCAATTTAAATGTTAAAAAATTATTTATTTTAAAAAATAAAAAATAATTTATTAATTAAATAATTCAGATCAAATTTTATATAAATTCATTGTAAAAATAGTTTTTAATTTATTTTTTATTCATAATATTAGTAATCAAGTTTAATTTTATTTAAATTATTTAATATAATATTTCGATTAATTAATTATTCATTAATTTGATTTATTTTTAATATAATAACAATTTTTGTAAAATCATTGTCGCTATAAAAAATTTCTTTCAACGTATAATTGATAAAAAAGTAATAATAATAATAAATATTTATATTTTTTCTTTTTGGACATGGACCTACCCTCATTTATTGCTCCTAAATTACCCTTGGATTTGAATGGAAATTACGACGACAAAAAGGTTCAGTTTCTTGGTCACTTCCTTCTTTTGCTATGGACTGATTTGCCCTTGGGAGATTTCCCGACAATAGTATGTGTCATTTTGTAGTATAATATTATATAGTATGTAGTTTTGATAAATAGTCTGAATTTTTATTAAATTTATAAAAAAAATTATAATTAGATTAATTAGATTATATAATTGAAAAAAATTTATAACTTAAAAATAAAAACATATCATAAGAACAGAAAAAATTAATATTAAAAATAAAAGATTCGATGATCAATAATTAATATTAAAATTAATTATCGATCATCGATCAAAATAAAAAAAAAAAGACTAAGTTTGATATTTTGACAGAGGAGAACGGCTGGGGTATTTAATATAATATTTTTAATTATTTTTAACATATTTATATAATTTTTTAATATTTGATAACATATATATCTTTTATAATATGGTTACACTCCTGACATAAAAAATCTATATAATTGATATATAAGGATGGTTATGGATCGGATCAGATTTTTTATTGATTTGTATTTGTTCAAAAATTTAATATCTTTATCTAAATGGATCAAATCCGACATTTTATGATATTCTATCTAACCCAAATTTTAGAGTAAAACCTCGAACATAGGCTCAGTCATGCCAAACATAAATATTTTTTTATTTTTATTCAATAAAATTAAAAAAAAATAATTGAAATATATAAATAGAGAGAAACGTTATAGTAATTATTCTACTTTTATTAGACAAATAAAGAGATAATAAAAATATATATATAAAGGGTAATCATAGCAATTATACCAAATATTTATAATAAAAACAAACTATTATTTTGGGTTGGGACGAGAAGATAATTTTTTATCCCAAGACTCAATTTGACTTCGTACCAATAAAACTTAAATTAAACTTAAATCCGAAATTTTATTTAAAAACTTAACTTAAATTAAACTTAAACCCGAAATTTTATTTAAAAATTCGATTCTAACACGGATCAAATGATCATCTCATCATATTTGACCAATTGAGTTATTGTTTTATGTGATATTAGTACATGATTTGCATAATATCAAGCTATTGAACAAATTGAGTTCAAATTTACATTGTTAGTATACGCAAGGGCGGAACATTGAGGGTTTGGGGTCCTGTCCCTTTTAATTATTGTTTTCGTATACTACATAAAGTTAAAAAATAAAAATATATAATTTATTTTAAAAAAATTGTATTTTGATCCCGTCAATTTATATATTTTGGTCCTGTAAAAAACTTCTAGTTCCACCCCTACGAATACGATAGAAGATTAAAATAGGATCTTCAAATCCTTGTAGCTATTTCGTTATTAAACAAAGATGATGTTTTTTTTTATAATTCAATATATAATTTATTAACCAATTAATTTAAATTTAATATTATATTTGTTCATTAGAGGACCTCTCAACATAGTTTACTTCAATTAAAACATTGGAATTTGAATCTCACTTAATTGATCTAACATCTCATCTTATTTTATCGACCGATAATTAGTAAAATAAGTACTTATTATTACAAATGGATTTTTAAGGAAAAAAAAACAATCTAAGAGATTTATTAATATTCTAATTTGATTATAATACAACATTTTCATTTGATTTTGTATCCGGATAAACTCATGTATACTTACAGATTACGCTGCTTAAACTCGGGCCACATTGAGAGAATAACTCATCCTTTACTATTAGGATTGGTCAACGAGTTCATATCGAAGAGGTTTTTCAATAAGTACCTTTTCGATGCACATGTAAAAAAATTATATAAGTTTACAGTGACGAAGCTAAATGGAATGGAGAGGGACTATCACTCCAAACTTTCGAAACATTTTATTTAAAATTTTTAAATTTAATTTACTTATCAATTTGTTCCTCATTTTTAAATATTTTTATTTTACCCCTCAACCTTAAATTTTGTTTCATCTCCGTAAGTCTGCAAATTTATAATAACCCCTTAAATTCTAACTATAGACTTTAAATTATAAACTATACGTACCGATTCTCAAAACATAAATCATAAACTAAAACTCTAATTTTAAAATATAAAAAAATTATATAATTATATGATATATATATATAGATAGATGAAATATTTTTTTATATTTTATATTTTAATATTCTTTAACCTTGAAAGATGTAAAGTTTTTATTTTTGAAATCCAAGTTTAGAATAACTTTAATTAGTATGAAAAGCTTTATATTGTTGAAATATTGTCCCTCAAGATTCTTGAAAAAGAACATTTCTTTTAATAAAGATTAAAGATGTAAAGATTTGATGGCTTAGGGTTGTATACATCCTTTGATATTCCTTTCTTTTTATTTAAGAGTAACAAAATAAATATTATAAAAATAAAATTAGATATTTTAATTTGATTGTTACAAGTAAATTGGCTTTTGTGGGTTTTGGTAATTTACTTAGGATAATTATTTTATACACAAGCATTCAAAAATTATTTTTATATATTTTTTTAATTTTAGAGTTTAAATTTTTATTTAGGGCTTAAAATATAAAGGTTTTAGTACAGAAGTTTAAAATCTAGAGTTCATGATTAGAAGTTAAGGTTTAGGGTTAGACATTCGAGTTTAAGTTTTCAGGTAATATTGTTAGGAATTTAGGTTTGAACTTATAATCTTTAAAATTTAACCCTAAACTTAAGATTCTATCAATAACACCTAAATTTATAACTACTACACTTAAACCTCAAAACCCTAAACTCTAAACCTTAAACCCTGAAACTAAGCGTTTATACATGAAATAAATACCCATTTACTAAATATATGTTTTAATTTTAAGTAATTAGTATACAAATTGGTTTTATTGTAGACTCTTCATTTTCTTCTCAAGTAGAAAGTTAATTACATTCACAAAATAAATGTTGAGATTTTTGTTTATCACTCGATCAATTGATAAATTTTAGATTTATCATTTTAATTATTAATTCATGATAAATATTGAGATTCGAACATATATAAGATAGAAAAATTATATTATGGATAAGTCCCACCACATCATCCATGGGACCAATCATTAAATCATATTTTTTTTATGTTATATATATTTTTAAAGTGAATCTTCACTCATATTTTCTGTTAATTCATTTTAAAAATAGTTTTTTCAAGTGAAGATTCACTTTAAAAATATATGACATAGAAAAATGATGATATAAATAATTTTTAGTGGTTAGTCCTATGAACACGTGACGAGACTTACCCATAATATAATTTCTCTATAAGAAGGGTCAATGTAACCATTCTTATATGCTTTGTCGATTAAGGGATAACGATTGTCGATTTTTAATTTTTTTATTTTTATTTTTATTTTTATTTATCTACCAACATCTACTTTTATCTTATTCATGACAATTAATAAATGTTAAAAATGTAAATTATTATCTTATACTTTGATAAATAAAAATATATTACACAAACTAAATTCTAATATTATTATGTACCATATATTAATATACCCCATCAACACCTAAACAATTAAATGGATGAAAATAAAATCTAGAGGGGCCATTTTGCTCTTATTTATAATGTATAGGGATCAATTTCTTATTTTTTTCAATAGAAGTAAAAAATTATAATTTTTATATAATACAAAGACTGTGACCCTCAAAGATATTATTTGTTCATTCTGAAAGATATTATTTAAAAATGAAAGTGATTTTTCATTAAAAAATGAGAGTGATTTGCATTTAATTTGGTACTTGATAGTGATGCAAATTTAAAATAAATATAAAAACAAGGGTGTAAATGTAATTATACAATTACTCACTTTCCAACACTTTATTTGATAGAGATTTTATTTTTATTTTTAAAAAATAAAAATAGAATTCATTATACTTGTCTAATGATTATTATTAAAAAAATATGAAAAAATCGTCATACAAGCTTAACGAATTTATTATAAGAGTGTTACGTAGGAGTGCTAAAAAATAACGATCCGAATAATCTGACTTAAATATCTGACTATCCGAATATAAAAAATCGGTTATTTACTTGATTTTTTATTCTGGTCGGGTACCGACCGTCATTTTTTAGGCCGAGCTCGGGTCATAAAATTACAAATTTTCGGGTACCCGATTATATCTTCATATCAAATAATCTAATTTCTAAATCTCAATCCCATAAATTTTATTTTAAAAAAGAATTAGGGACTCATTCAAAAAATAAAATTATGATTCATTATAAATTATAAATTTAATTTTACGAGATATGCATTATTTTTATATGCGCATTGACTAATACGAAAATTAACTCAAGATTATTTACTATTTAAATCACTCATTTTTATATATTAAAATAAATAAACTAATTAAAAATATTTAAAAATAATATTTTAAAAAAAACTTCCTTTAGACGTTATCTTTTGTTTCAAATTATATTATGTAATTTAGGTCTTAAAATTTATGTTTAGATTACGTAATTAGTGTTTTAAAATTTTATATTTCGATGTTGGATTATGTAATTTAAATTTTTAAATTTATTTCTATTTTTTAAAAAATTAAATTTAAGATTTATATAAAAAAACGGATACCCGACTACTCGGATTTTCGGGTATCCGAAGTACCGGATACCTAAAAAATCTGGGTTAAACACGGGCCAAAAACTTAACTATCCGAAGATCTGAATACCCAAATTCACAAGTACCCGAATTTGAACACTTCTAGTGTTATGTAAAGGAATAATTTTGTACGAATCAGGGATGGAACATAGGTAAGACTTAAACCTAAACGAAGTTAAAAAGTTGAGGTCGAAAATAAAATATAAATATTTAAAATGATATAAATTTATAAATTAATTAATTTATAAAAAATTAAATAAAAAGATAAAAAAAATGGAAGTGAGGGAAGATTGTCCCCACCCTCACGTAGCTTTATCTATTCTTGAACCCATACCATTTTTTTTAAAAAAAATTAATAAAATTAATTCTATAACTCTTATTTTTTTAATAAATTGTTATATTTATGTGAAAATTCCCTAAAGTATACGAAAGAAGTCAGTCCCTAACGTCATTGTCACGTCACGTGCCGTCGCACATGCAAAAAGATTTGTGCAAACACGTGTAAACGATCTCCCATGTGCCGTCCTCTGGTAATCCTAATAACCAATCCCACACGCCAAGAGAGAGCGTGAGAATAAACCTAGGGCTGACGTGGCGGAACTAAGGCGACCGTTTCTGCACCTGTCGGTAGCAAAATGCTGATTCTTTGTATAATATTCCATATTATATTTTAAGTTTTATCTTATAATTTATATTTTATATTTAAAATTTAGGACCGAGACAAATCTATTTAATCTTAAGGCAGCAATTGCAATTTTTTTTTTAAGAAAACAAGTTTAATTTATTGTGTAGAGTTTAATTTTTTGATATGTTAAGTTTAAAATTTAAAATTTAGTAGTTATGATTTTAAGGTTTATGTAAGGACGATAATCTGACTCTAAAATTATCGGGTTTTGGTATGATTCAAAAGAGACAAGTTTTTATTAAAAATTTAAGTTCAGGTCGGAGTATTGAAAAAATAAGATAGGATTGGGATAAGGTTTAAAGTAAAGTTCCTAGACTCTACCCCATATATTTATTATATTTCATATAATATATAATATTTTTTCTAGATCAGGTCAGTTTAGTTGATTTTTTTAATTAAAATATTATGAGTGGTTATAATTTTTATTATGCCTGATCGGGTCATAGATAAAATATATTAAGATTAAGTCAGAGCGAATGTTTTAACATTCGGGTCAGGGAGGTCAAAGATCCACCCGTCGTCAGTTTATGATTACGTTCATGTTTAGAATTTACGGTTTAATTTTTATAATTATTTTATAATTTAAGATTTAACAATTTAAAATGTTAAAAATTAGTCAATATTTTGACCATTTAAAAGATAAAATTTAAAATTATCGATAACATATATTTTATATATTTTAATTACGTATTCAGTTATAAGTGGATTATTTTTAAAAAATCAATTTAATCACTAAACGGGTGATTGGAATGAATGTTCTTTTTTTCTTCTAATGGCGGTGATTAAATTGATAGCATCTTAAAAGTTGAGTGATTCAGTTGCAAGATCAATTTAGATGACTAAATTGGTAATAACCTAAAAGTTAGATGATCATTTGAGCATTTTACCCTACATTATATTATGGATTGCACAGAGGCCTTATAACTATGGACTGCCCTTTGGAAGATGGACATACCCCTAAAGGTAAGAAGTCCATTAAATTTGTTGTGAAAGGAAATTTTTTTTAATCTTAAAATCATGAATAGAAATTTTGTCTCTTTTTAGTTTTTTTTTTTTTTTATAGATTATATGTTATTTTATAATGATTCATGTTTAAGATTCGTGATTTTTTCTCGTAATAATTTTTTTTAAAGGTTCGAACCCGGGTCCTCTCCTTGAATGTAATGGTCATTTTTGCTGCTTGGGATAATTTACAAGAAACATTGGAGAAGATGTGCCTTTGGCATTTGTAATAAAATACAATGCAGGTCGGTATGGATCGAGGGGTTGAAAGTGACGATTATCTTTCTGAAAATTTATAATTTGTATATGATTTAGATTTTTTTATGTTCACCCTTAACATAAAATCTTTGTGTTCAGCCTTGAACACGAACATTATACGTAACTTACTACATGTTGGTATTTTTAAGATGATAAGCTCAAACCCAATAACTCAGAGTCTGGAAAATAAAAATTATTCTGATAGACTTTTATTTGTTTCTCAAAATATTTATCGGTATGACTTCAATGATTGATCATTTGTATTTCGAATCTTCGAATTAATTATACAAACAATAGGATTATCAATATGGCTAAGTTATGGACATTATAGTTGCATACAATGTTGCTTCCATCCCAATTGTAAACCACTAATCACTTATTTCAAACCATTTATTGAATCGAATCGAATTACTATAGAGACATGCGTTAGGAGGAGTATTTGATTGAATCTAATAAAGTAAAAATATGTTCGTATTTTTTTGTCTTAAATTTTTCTAATGACGGTGTTGAATTTTAAAAAACTTTTTTTAGATGGTTAAAATAAAAATATCATAAAAGTTGAGTGACCGTCAAAGTAATTTAGCCAACGACAATAAACATAGTAAGTATTATTTTTATTAATTAGAGAACTTATACGTTATAAAAGAAAACACTAAAATTTGAACTAATAAATTAAAATAGCATGAACATCTTTAGATACTTAACCGATTAATGAATGGCATTTTTATATAAGCAAATACAATAAAATTAAGGATAAACAACAATATTGGTCACTAGTTATATCTATTTTTCTATTTTGGTCATCAAATTAATTTTTTTAGCAAAATCGTTACTAATATTATATTTTCCCCCTATTTTAATCACCCGTCGTTAAAAAACTTAAACAAATAATATTTTTTTAATTTTTTTGAATAGAAGCCGCTAATTTTATTAAACGAAAAAATACCCAATATTACAATAATGGTTTACAATTACCATTGTAAACAAAATACAATTTGAACATTTCTTAAAATTAGCTACTTTAGATCATATAAGAACCATACATGGAAAAAATTAAAAAAACTCATCCAAAGACTCGATCAAAAAAATAGACACGAATAAATCTGACTGCACCGACAAACGAACCACAAAAGAGGATTAATCGTAAATCAGAACTGAGCGTCGCGATAAACTATCCACGAGCGCAAACCGTGTATCCAAATTCAATCCGAAGATCCAAAGCAAGGAAGATCACCATGATAATAAATAAGCATCATCTTGATCAATTGTGTCGTCGTCAGGTCCAACTTTAAAGAAACAAAAGAAAAAAACATACCACAGAAAAAACATATCAAAAGGTGAAGTAATACGTTTCATAAGAGCATAATAATTTATTAAAAACTAACAAATAATATAATCAAAATGATACATTCCGACAATCGGCGATCAATGTTAAAATTAGTGTCGCCGTCAACACCTTAAAAAACAACGACAAGAGAGGTTGTGGTTTCTATGATTCGAAAGAAAAGAAATTTATTTTTTTATTTTTTTATTTTTTAATATACTAAAATTAATCCATACATATCACATTTATAGCTTATTTTATACACTTTCACCAATAATTTCAACATTTTCTGCTAAAAAACCTAGTTGTTGTGGTCAAAGTCAGCAAGGGAAAGGGTTAGTGGGATGCGTCGTTTTCGCCACACCATACGCGTTAATGCCTAAGGGATTTGACTTACAAGGTCAATAACATCACAATTTAAAATAATTTGAAGTAGCCGTTCAAGAGAGAGAGAATAATTTACTTATATAATAGGATAATTAGATCATATACGATCGAGTTAAAGATTTAATTTAAGATTTATAATTTATAATTTATGTTTATATACTTAAAATTTAGGGATTATAGTTTAAATTAAAAGTTTAAGGTTTAAATTTTGGTGTTTAGAGTTTAATATAATTTAATATAATTTATAAATTAACGAGGATTCATAAATTTAAGAGATTATAGATTGATACTAATATGTTAGAGATTTATGTTTTAACCTCTAAATATCATCATAAATTAACGAGGGTTCATACCCGCTGACCTTGGAGATAATATATTAAATGAACCGGCCGGTTCGAGTTTAATATTATTAAACAATATAATAAAAACATAATCTAACACAAAAATTTAAAAAAAAAAAACACACACAATTAAAATTCTAACCCTAGCCGTTTTCTCTCTCTCCAAAATTCTTTTGCTTCTAATTGATCATCATTTTGATCTATCACATTGATTGGTGGTCAATAATTAATTTTAGTATTAGTTGTCGATCACCGAATCTATAAATTTATTAATTTTTTATTTTTAATTTTAATAAGAATCTCTACTTTCATAGTACGCTATTTCTGTCATTATGACACGTTTTTTCTATCTTTGTGATATGTTTTTACTTTTGTTTTGTGGTTTGATTCATCTATTTGTGACATGTTTTAGCCCATAGCGATCGATTGTTAATCACATAAATATTCAATTGACGTTAGTTTCTGATTTATGTTTTTGTCGGTGGTCACTTGAAAAGTTATGTCCACACTCAATTGATATTTGTTTGCCGATGAAATCAGTCCTGAGTAACGATAAAATACTTGACAGTTTAGATCGTCTACATCTCCTTCCTTCTTTATGCGTCCTGTTTGAACAGAGACAAGACGATTCAGGAAGCTTCTGAACTTTATTGGTATACTTATCTCCATAGAAATTTTTATTTTCTTTGTTTTTTGGGTTGTAATTTTTTTGAATTATTTCATCCAATTTTTTATTTTTTAAAATCGATATAATTATAATTTTTTTATGAATTTAATAAAAATTCAGTAATATTTATAAAAAAACAATTAAATTGGGCCCTCTTTGAAAAAATTAGTAAAAGTATTTAATATATATATCAAGTTGGGACGGAATTTTTTTTATCCTATACTCGAAGTTAACCAGCCCCAGATCAAAAATTAAAAAAATTTAAACAGAACAAAATATAACACATCAAATCAAATTTAAATAATTTTGGCATCTCTACTTTAGATAATTATTGTAACAAATAAAAAATCCTCGTTGCATTAGCAATCAACTGGTATCAAAAATTAAAGGAAAATTCTATAACGGGCGTCGAATACCGTTAAATATCATTAATGTTAAATACCATTGAACACTATTAAATTAATTAATAAAGATTAAAAATTTTAAAGACTTAACATACAATTAATAAAATAGTGATAGACTCGATATATAATTGTTAATTATATGTTGAATCTTTGAGATTTTTAATTTTTATTAATTAATTTAATAACATTCAACGATATTCAGCGTCAGTAGTATTCAACGATATTCGACGCACGTAATAGACTCATCCTTAATATAAACATAATTATTAGATAACAATACATAAATATAAAATAATGTCGAGTTAGTAGCAAACAAAAAACTTTTATTTTTTTATGTCTTAACACTGAAAAATTATTATTTTTTTTTATTGTTTTTCTGGTTTTCAAAGTCTAGCTCTGACTAATCTAGATCGACCCGCGTCACACACCTAGTTTTGGTGGGTGAGTCTTCCGATAAGGATTTTTTGTGTACCCAATATCTCGAACGTGAAACTTTCTTAAAAAATTATTTTTTAAGTTTTAATTCTAAATTTTAAATCTTAAATCACGTACTATAAATTCTAAAATATACATCATATATCAAATATCTTCCGGTTTTTAAAAAATTTAAATCGATTCCTCAAACTTTTATTCCATTTACATTGAACATTCATTCATATTCAACTCTCTCCGTATATAAATCCTGTGTAAGTTTACTAGTTTGAGTTGAAGGTTACTGAGTTAGCTTCATTGGTCAAACGACTTGGCTATGGCAAAACGGTGGGGGTTTAGAGTCAACGGAACACTGTCTTTTGACAAAGTCCAAAGTCTTCTTATCTTGAATGAAATAATTCCCTAAAAACTATTATATAAGCCACCTCTTTGCATGAATTCCTGTCATAAATTTCTCTTAATTTCAAGTCTTTATTTCTTACATCCATGGCGGATGCTTACAAAGCACGTTCATTGGAGGAGACACCGACATGGGCTGTTGCTGTGGTGTGTTTTGTTCTGGTTCTTATTTCAATCTTCATTGAACATGCCATTCATGTCGTAGGAAAGGTTTGTTATTACAATGCTCTGATTTTTCGTTTTTCTTGAAGTATTCATGTTTTATATCTGACTCTTTAAGATAGCGGTGAGAGTTTGACCAAGTCGAGTTTACAAGTTATAGTTTACGACTTAAATTTTATTTGAATTTTTCTCGATTCGAATTTATAAAATTCGGGTTGAGTTTTTGAGTTACTATAAAATTTAATTATAATTTTTTATAATGTTACAGTACAAATTGATTTCGGTTTAAATGACTTTCTATATCCATATATATTTCAATTTCATGTGCTATATATATTTATATATCAAGCATAATTGAGGGACTCGACTCAAACTTGAAGATTGATCCACTAATTACAAAATTTCCGAGTTATTCAAGTTATTTGAATTTTCATTTTACAACTCAAACTTTATTTAAATAAATTTCGAGTTGAGTTTTTTTAGCGTCGAGTCAACCCGAAAAATTCGATTTTTTTGAATCAAATTTTTATTACACTTACTTGTAATCTTTATTAGACACATACTTGTATCGGACACCAACGTAACATTTTTTCACCATTTACACAGTGGTTCAAGAAAAGGCACAAGACATCTCTATACGAAGCACTTGAGAAGGTTAAAGCAGGTGATTAAGCTTCACCATCTTAGTTTTATTATCAGTTTTAATCTTCAAAATCTGTAATAATTAGAACCAAAGCTGACAGATTCTTGTTCTTGTTGTTGTTGTTGTTTTGTAGAGCTTATGCTCATGGGATTCATATCCTTGCTCTTAACCGTATTTCAAGGCCCCATTTCTGAAATCTGCATACCAAAACACATTGCAAACACTTGGCATCCATGTGACAAGAAAACCGAGGCTCAAAAGTATTCTGACAAAATTCCTGGGAGAAAACTTGTTCAATTCTCACATGTTGATGTCGATCCTTACTACGTTCCTAGACGCAGTCTTGCGTCGAAATCCGATAAATGTGCAGAACAGGCAAGATCATCACCTTTGTTCTGTCCTAATCCTATGCATGTTTTATAGTTTATTGATGTATATCTGTTTTTTCCAGGGAAAAGCTGCATTGGTTTCGGCTTACGGTATCCATCAGCTCCATATATTCATCTTTGTGTTGGCAGTTTGTCACATTCTGTACTGTATCATAATCTATGCTTTGGGAAGAACAAAGGTAAGGAAAATGAACAGAAAATCGAACTTCTCGATTTCCTTACAGAGCTTTTTCCGATTGATTTAACAATGGCTTGAACTGCAGATGAGGAAATGGAAGGCCTGGGAAAATGAGACAAAGACCATTGAATATCAGTTCTACAATGGTATGCAAGTGGCTCTGTTAGTTCATTTTATATAATTTGATAGATAACAGGTGACTAACCAAACTCTTCGAATGCGAGACCCGGAGAGGTTCAGATTTGCGAGGGACACATCGTTTGGCCGTAGACATTTGAACTTTTGGAGCCGCTCCACCTTAACCCTTTGGATTGTAAGTGAAATCATATGACCATTTAAAAGACTGTTCTCTGTTTATTTGGAGTGTCCGATTCCGTAAAAACGTTCATATGATACGTAGGAAACTCGAGTTTATGGTGCCATTGAATTTTTTGCCAGGTCTGTTTCTTTAGACAGTTCTTTGGTTCTGTCACAAGGGTTGATTACTTGACACTGAGGCATGGATTTATCATGGTAAGCTTATAATCCTATAGAAATATATGGAGTTTTATGTTAATTTCTTTTCTGTTTCCGGTTGATAACCGAAACTTCGATCTGCAATGCTTTTAGGCACATTTGGCACCTGGAAACGAAACAAAATTCGATTTCCAGAAATACATCAAGAGATCGCTCGAGGATGATTTTAAAGTTGTTGTAGGGATCAGGTTGGTGTTCTCATGCGTGTAGATCGAGTTCTTCGATTTTGTTAGTTAAATGTTTACAGTTCTAACTTACTGATGTATGCTTCTGCAGTCCAATCATCTGGTTCATTGCTGTCTTATTCTTGCTTGCCTATACACATGGTATGGATTTCATCATGTTCATAAAGAATTCTTCGACTTTTAAACCGAGTTCGATACCTGTCATCCTATGTTAACTTGTTTTCCAAGTTTTACCATATATTTGGAGGGTCATGTCTGCATACCTATGTTCGAATATGTGTCTGACATGAATTCACTCAACTCTTTTGCTGTGATGAGAACCGATCACGATTAATACATGACCTCGGTTTATTACTTACGATTTGCTCTTCATCGACAGGATGGTACTCGTATTTATGGCTACCGTTTATCCCCTTAATTGTAAGTCCAATATCTCATGAGTGATGTATTTTTACATGTTTTTTGGTTTGGGATTATGACCAAGAAATGGAGTCTGAAACCCTCAACTGGGACTTTGCAGATAATTCTAATGGTTGGAGCCAAGCTGCAAGTGATCATCACTAAAATGGGGCTGAGGATTCAAGACAGAGGGGATGTAGTCAAGGGTGCACCGGTGGTTCAACCGGGTGATGACCTCTTCTGGTTTGGGCGCCCACGATTCCTTCTTTTTCTCATTCACCTCGTCCTGTTTACGGTAATTCTCCTTCAATCTACCAACATTGAGACAACTTTCATAATCTTTGTGCTAATGCATATACATTGATCATTCGTTTCATATGCAGAATGCGTTTCAACTGGCCTTTTTCGTGTGGAGCACGGTAAGCAACCCTCGTACTTATTTCCGTTCTGGTTGCCTGTTCTGCGAACTGTACGAGTACCTTATCTAACAAGTTATTTTTTCCCATCAACTTTCAGTATGAATTCACCATAAAATCTTGCTACCATGAACATGTCGAAGATGTCATCATTCGAGTCTCAATGGGGTGAGTTCACGGAACTTTTTAGGCCGATATTATTAATTCGACAATGCGAAAGCTTTGCTGATAAAATGCAAAATCTGCAACTTTTACAGGGTCATTATACAGTTTCTTTGCAGTTATGTGACTCTTCCACTCTATGCTTTGGTGACTCAGGTAAGAAAGGAAAATATAGCCTTTGATAAGCTTGAAACTGTTATGAACATGATGCAAAAGCATTGTTCGATCCGAAAATAATCGAAATCTAACTCGAAATTTAGTTTATAGCAATGAAAATGATACTAAATTTGTCTGTTTTGTGTTGTTTACAGATGGGAACTAATATGAGACCAACAATATTTAATGATAGAATTGCAGCTGCACTAAAAAACTGGCACCATACAGCAAAGAAACACACCAAACAAAGCAGGCAGCATTCCGAGAATACGACACCGTTTTCGAGCAGGCCGGCAACTCCGACTCACGGGACATCACCAGTACATCTTCTGCATAATCATCCCCCAAGTGTCGAAAGCTACCGTACATCTCCAGGGCATTTGAATGATAAATGGGATCCTGAGCCGTTTCATTCTCCAGGACACCATGAAATCAATGACCCTGCTCATGATAGGGCAGTTCATGAGATTGACATTATTCCATCCGATTTCTCGTTCGCACAAAAATGATCGAGTTGATAAAGATCAACACAGATTATAGGGACAGTGCAGCTAATATTTGTCAATTCTTTGTACATGTTATGTATGCTTGAATTGAAGCTAGCTTACAGGGAAACCTAATTTTATTCGAACCAGATATCCATTTATGCATTCGAATCAAATATCCGTTTATATATTAAATTCATGTTTAATTTTACTCGGCCAAGAAAATGTCCAAGGTGACTTGCTCTTGTGGTACCTCTTGCACACCCTCCAACCAGTAGTCTGCCATGGAAGGGTCATATGTTCTCTTTCCTTTGAACTCCTCGGCACAAAATTTGAATAGTTTTTTCGACCAGAGTTCGGCGAGCTACCGGGGAAGATGCCTGAGGTACAGATTCTGCAGCTTGTTTTACCACATATGTCGAGGTTCGCATGAACACGGCCGGATCAGTCACAATAGGAGCTTGATGTGGTACATGGACAAAGAATAATGAAAATGGTCCATAAGTGAATTACTTGTACAACAAGCAATCAACAAATAAGAACCAAAATATTTTAGAAAATAATGAATTTTTCCAATATTATTGTGTAAGGGTAACAACATGCTCTAGGATTTGTCATTTCTAATCTTACATAACCTTTGTGGTTAATGGATGCAACTTTCTGAGCAATCAAACTCGATTGTGGCTCTTCTGAGTTACGTCCGGCGGTCGGCCAATCTCCTCCTCCGGTGCTGTAGCCCCTCTTTCCCTGCAAGGTCACATAGATGTTAGAAAACTGATCATTTCTTCCTTATAAGAATGTCATTGTTCTGTTCACAATAGAACAGGATCATTATCATCTTAAGTTCTTAACCATAGGCATCTTATGGAACATAATCAATATAAGAATACATCGAAGTATGCGACACTGTGAGGTCGCCCGAGGTCGTAAATGGAGAAAACTAAGTTAAGAGAATCGTCCCTATAATGAGTTTCTGCAACATTCAATTCGGATTAAATCGGGCAACAAATCATATACATGTGATTATATAAAAAAAATCCTTTAAAAGAAAAAAAAAAAGAATTGCTTATATTTTAATAAATTAATAATTTATTTCATGTAAATTTAAAAATAAATAGTCATGAATATATCTATTGAACTTGAAGTACAAAATCATTAAACCAATGTCTTGTTGGGTTAAAAATATGAACTTGAAATACACTAAGAAATGTAAAATTTGAGTAGATTTAGTTATTGAGTCTACTTCGATTGATATGTTATCGAATATAGTTATGAATTTAAGTATGTTTAAACGCATAATAATTTCTTTTTTAAGGGACTGAAATATCGAGTCTAGTTTAAGCCTCGTATAAAAATGAGTATATGTACACTAAGTTTATATTCAAATGGAGCAGATACATTTGGTCGATTGATCAAGCTGTTCATCTTTGTTCTTTCATATTTCTTTAGGTCACGGGTTTTAGATCCACTACGAGACCCTTTTCCTCCCCTTAGTAGAATTAGAATTAAATTTATGGTTTGTCAAATAAAATATACTCAAATGTAATATTCAATTATTTTTTATTCATTTAAATTAAATTTTGATACTACGAAAAAAAAGAAGGCATCAAAAAATACGCCTACCTACAATTCGCACCAGAATATATTAGTGTGATTATATGATAGATATTTATTCATAATTTTTTTAATCTTTTGACAACACGTATGCTTTATACAACATATTTTTATTTCAGGTCTTTTTAAGATAAATACCGTTTTTACTGAAACGGTTCATTGAGCTATTATATATGTTAAAAGTTAAAAAGAAAGAAATAAAGACAAATACATTTGTATAATTAAAATCAATAAATATATGTATATATATATGTATAACAAAAATCCTTATAATTAAAATTAATTTATTTTTTTTCAATATTTAATCCTTACTTCGTCACTAAATATACCGAACAACATGCTCTCAAATTACATACCATTATTAAGAATAAGAGCAAAGTTTATTGTAAGATTCTATGGCATTTTCCGAAAAGGTCTAATTTAAGTCTCAGTCCCTCTACTATGTCAAAATTTAGTATTTAACCTTCTACTTTGATAGGGATTAAAATTATAAATCAATCCCCCCAAATTAACATGGGTATTATTTTGGTCCCCCCCCCCCAAAAAAATAATGTTATTCACAATTTATAATTTTTCATGAAGGTTGTAACTGAGGGCTTAACATTTTTGTAAAGCTCGAAGAACGTCGATTTCCGATCTTTACATCCATGATGTTGGTGATGAGTCCTGGATCGGATATCTGAAAATTTCGAACATCGACTTCGCCGGTCATCATTTTAATGGCTGTCGACATGTATGGTCGGAGACCACATTTCTGTTGGACACATATCAATCCGACCCGGAGAAACCGATCCATTTCTTGTTCAGAGAAGCTCCTCTTGTTCAAGACTGGGTCCACCAGCTGCACCAACTTGTTAGATTTGTACATCTCCCATGCCTTGTAAAAAAATCAAAACATGAATTAGTTTTTGAATAAATTAAAATAAATAAAAATTGAAATTAAATTCATTTAAAACGAATTATATCATTATGAATAAAAAAGTTAAAGAGAGACATCTTTGTAATAGTTAGGGATGGTCAAATAATTTGAATCCGACAAGTTCAGATCTGACCTAATTTTATAGGGATAGGATATGTTTTGATATTTAGGTTCGAGTTGGGTCGAGTTAGATTTTGTAAACAATAAAGTTGAGTCAAATTGGGTTTTAGATTAGGGTAAAAAATCTCTGATACAACCCGGATTCTCTAAATAATAGTATAATTCTCATATTTATATTTACGAATAATTGCTATAATATCATCAGATTGGACCAAAGGCGAATTTTATCTTACATTTCGGGTCAAGTTTGGATCAAGTAGAATATCATTGAACATCGGGTCATGTAAGATTTAGGCGAAAACTTTTAATTTTTGAGTCAGGTTCAGTTCAACCAAAAACTCTAAAAGGAAGGGAGTAGTCCTAGTGGGTTTAGAAGTCACGACTTAAGAAAATACGAAGAAATAAAAATAACCAGTTTAACCAATCGACCAAATCATATTCGATAAATATAAATAATTATATAAAAAATTACTCAATAGATCTTTGATACCGAATCATATTTGTCCAAGTAGAGCATGAATTGTCTAAAGCTACTTTATTGAGAGAAAATTCAATCAACAGTTATAAAATCTGACTACCAATATGTTGGACGGTGGGCAGGTAATGGTCGGTTGTATTATTGAATTAACGAAAACATGTTTTTTTATGTTGTCGTCTTCTAAACAAAAATGTAATGAAATTTAAACTTCAATTACTTCTAATGTTTGATGCAAGAAATAAAAGGGAAATAAGGAACATACATACCTTCTGGACAAGAAAGAACTCCCCAACTTGGAGATCAAAATCGATGGCGGTCCGGCCACTCACAATTTCGAGCAATAGTACTCCGAAACTATAAACGTCGGATTTCCGTGTTAAATGTCCGCTCACGGCATATTCCGGAGCTAGATAACCTCTTTAACACCCAAAGACAAATAAGAAGCATATTAGATCAATAATCGATCCTAAATGTATGTAATTCTTCGTCTATTGTTAAGATTGTGATCTGAACGAAGAAAAACAAGGAAAGAGATATATAGAACTTACAATGTACCGGCTACTCCGGTGCTAAGGTGAGTAACATTGTCCGGGAAGAGACGAGATAGACCGAAATCGGAAACTTTCGGGGTAAAATCTTGATCCAAAAGTATATTACTAAGTTTGATGTCACGATGAACGATATGTGGTTTCATTTCCTCGTGGATGTAGGCAAGGGCCCGAGCTATCCCGAGTGATATTTCTTTTCGTACTTTCCAACTTAGCTTTGCCCTACTTTCCTCTCTTCCTGTACAACAAATCCCGAACATAAACCGTAAGACATCAGACATATATACATGTATATTGAAGCCATGTATATGTAAGAACTACCAAGTAAGATTTGAGCTAGACTGTTGTTCTCCATGTAGTCATAGACAAGAAGCTTGGAGGTTCCATCCATGCAGCCGCCATGGAGTTTAACAAGATTTGGGTGGGTAATGTTTGAAATTGAAGCTATTTCGGACATGAATTCCTTGTCCCCTTGCTTTGATTCAACTGATAATGTTTTGACGGCTACTCTTCTTCCATCTCTCAGCCTTCCCTTTACATTCCCAGTCAAACACAATGTTAGCTCAAAAAAATATATTATTATTATTATTATTATTAATCGTAAGACAAAGTTTTGGTTATGTCTCAAGATTGAACTGTGTCGGAGCCCACCATGGTGGCTCAAAGAGTTGAGGAGGGCAAAATTTTCTTCCCCATACTTAACATGAAAGTGACACCTAGGGTTTGCTAGTGTTATTTGGTGGTATATGTTCAATTTTTTTAAAAAATTTAATAAAATTTACGTATATTACGTAGATAAAATTATTTGAATTTATTTTTTTTATTTTTTTACTGAGATCGTTATTTAAACTTACTGATGTGTCAAATTTTAACCATGTTACTTTAAATGCTTCTATTATGATTATTATAAGAGTTATTGCATTATATGTTCCCAAATTATGATAATTATTTTAAATTAATCCTCAAACTTTTAAATATTTTAGTTTCACCCCTAAACTAGAACGCTTATTCTAATTTGGTCCTTAAATTCTCAAACATTGTAGTTTCATCTTCAAATTATGAGTACATATATGCTAATTGTATCGCATTTTAATAAATTTGTTATAAACACCGATGAGTATTATATAATATATGATGTACCATAAATAATAAATTAAAGATAAAATTAGAATATTTTAAAAGTTTAAAGATCAATTTAAAATATTAATTATAATTTATAAATTAAACTAGAACATTCAAAAAAAATTATAAAATCAATTTAAAAATCATAAATTAAAAAAAGTATGATACAATTAACTCTTATTATTATAATTGGTAGCTAACCAACCATAATAAATTGTAACTACCTAATAATATTATAAAGTGGATGCATGAACCTAAGTTTTTTTTTTTTTAATTATCATAAATAATGATTAATGAGGTAGTATATATATTTTAATTATTGTACATTAAAAATGAACTCAACAAGTGTCCTAATAAAAAAAAATGATAATATTTATTTTAAGAGGTACGAGTTTAAATTATTCTGTTTTCACAGTATATGTATATTGTCAAAGGGTTAAGATTATATATGAACATATACTAACTATTAAGGGGAAAAGTTATTCGAAATCGAACTCAGATCTAATATCAATCTGAACTAAAATGATATTATTTTAATTTAATAAAAATTATTTTTTTTAAAAAATACAAAGAAAATAAGATTAATAAAGAAGAAGAAGAATACCTTATAGACAATACCAAATCCCCCTTCTCCAATTTTATTGGAAGATCGAAATCCTTCGGTTGCAATTTTCAACTCATCATATGAGAATGCATGTATGTTCCAAAGTGTATGTGAATCTGTCATCATAACATAATTAAATACTCAATTAAACAAAAAATAATTAAGGAATTTTTTTATTATAAAAAAACATAAGAGAAAAATTTATATAAATTGATGATGGTGACCCATGATATACATGAATAATTATAGGATAACTTAATAGATAATAATATTTATAAAAAATATTTATTCGTATCTTTATTAACTTTTTGAGAATATGTACGTATATTATAAATAAAGCTGGTTGAACTCGAGTTTTTTAGAATATATATCATCCTTTTTTATTGCAATCATTCTTTGAATTTTACTAATTTAACGATTCTAAACTAAATATTTTTACTTAAAAAATATAATAATATAAGAACTCAATAAGCGGTAATATAAGAACTCAATAAGCGGTTCCAGTGAAAAAATAGATTATGTTTATCTTTTGAGACCCGGATTCAATCGCTTTGTTTACAAAGGGTTACGAACATCAATGAGCATATTACCTTGAAATGGATGATTCAGGTTAACTTCTTAATTTCTTTTCCAAGTGATAATTTTCATATAACCGATTGTTAATCTGAGCCTTTCATTTTAATAATTCAGTGATCCAAAAAACATATAAAACTTAAAAAAATTTGTACCGTATAACTTAATCTGATCTTTCGTATATATATATATATATATATAATAAGATAAATCAAAATGCACTTTTACAAGTTATATTTTAAAATTACATTTATTTTTCTTTGTATTTATTACTACAAAAATTAGGGTTTATATTCATCCCCCTTAGACAATGGAAAAGCACATTGCTTTCCTCTTCCTCTTTTCCTTATTTCATCACTCTTTAGCCTTCATCTTAATGATTCACAAACTTTTTAACAAACTTGATGAAATACATATACACATTACATTATACATACATACATGTATATATACTTATATTAAACCATATATATATACCAAACCCAAAAATAGAAGGAAAGCAGGAAAAAGAATTCATGTTTATGTACTACTACTTCCTTACCTTGGTCATTTTGATCCGAAAAATTTTCCGACGAGAAAGAAGAAGAGGAGAAGCAATTCAAGCTCGAAAAACAGAAGTTCATGACGTCGAATCAGTCGTTTCGAAAAACAAAAATAATTTAAGTTTGGGTTATTCGAAAAAACTTTTCATTCTTAGACTATGCACCATAGATCTTGGAGATCAAGAAGAAAAAAAATAGAGAGAAAACTAGAGAGATTTTAGTTGAATATGGAGCCTCAAATCTCTTACATCTATATGTGTGTATATATATATATATATCAATAATTGAAGGAAAAGAATTATTCTTTTTTATTTTTTTAATATTTGGATATTATTTAATATGAAGTGTAATGAGTCATAAAAAGAACCTATTGATGACAAAGCAATAAATGCCATGAACAACTAGACAAACCCCCTAATGAATTTGACGGTTGAGATCTTTTTGTTTATATGTCTAAGTTGTGTTTTACACCCTTGGATTGGATTGGATTGGATTGGATCAACAGGGGGTGGCGGCCGCTGTCTATGTTGATAATATTTTATTATAAAGTTTGATTTTTTTTAATTTAATTTAATTTTTTTTAATAATTTTGACTTCTATGGTGGGGACCAAAGATATCTATATAACCAAATTGCGTAGCAGTGAATGTAAGAAAGTCCAAATATAAGCTTCGAAAAGTCTATTGGAAAAATGGTTGGACCGGTACCAAACTTATTATTATAAGTATGGAGAAATTATTCTACGGACCGGTTTCATCACGTTATTTATGGTCCCTAATCAATAAAAATTAATTAATTTTTAGTGGTTAGAGACTACAGATAACGTGGTAGAATCAATCCATAGAATAATTTTTTATAAGTATGGGTTAAAATTCACTTACAATTACAAATATGAAATTATATACAGATGAAAAAGGATAATCATCCCTCACTTCTCAGGATATTTTTTACCTTTGTCTCCCTATTTTATTTATAAAAAAATAGTTTATTTATAAATTTACCTTCATTTTTAAATATTTGTGTTTTGCCTTCGATCCCAAATTTTAGCTTCGTCCTTGCAGTTACACTATATAAAACTCAACTAATTTTATACTAGTTTATGGTCATTAGATGGATAAAATGAACGGATAAGATTAACTCTTTACTTTTTTTTTTCAAGTGATAATCTTTATATATCCTACTTCTGATCCCATTAATCCATTTCACTCTCTAAATTTTACATGTTTTTTGATTATTGGATGACTCAGATTAACTCTTTACATTTTTTCAAGTGATAATCTTTACATAACTTACTGTTAATCTGAGTTATCTATTTTAATCATCCAACGTTCTAAAAAATATGTAAAACATAAAAACTTATACTATGTAAAATTTTTACAAATGTTTTTGTTTTAGAGTTTAGGGATCAGATTTTGATTTAGGGTTTTAAGTGTATGAGTTTAAAATTTAGGGTTTGTAGTTAAATTTTAAAATTTATTTTTAGGGTAATACGGATAGTAATTTATGTTTTAACTAATAAAGCTTAAATTTTAACCCCAAACACTAAATTCTAACTACAAATTATAAATTAAGAACTCGTTTATTAGAATCCTTAAACATTAAATTTTAAATAAATCTCTAAATCCAAAAACTAAGTAAACACTTGTACATAAAATAATTATTCGTATATATATCGAACAATAATCTGCGATGACAGAAATTAATGGGGATTTGTGAGGCTATGACCTCTCAAAACTTCAAAAATTATCATTAGGTCTCCTGTAATTTTTAGACAAAAATGATCTGATTCCTTTAAATTACAAGAAAATTTTGTTTTAACCTCTTAAAATCATTAAAGTTTTGCACAATTTTATCATTTTTGGAATTTAGGGTTTAGTTCGAGGTTTAGGTTGTGTGATTTATAATTTAAGTTTTAAAATTAAAATATGATTTATAGTTTAAATCGGAAGAATTGTATAAATTTTTGTTTAACCACTTGTTTTCGATTCCTTAACCGATTAATCTGAATCGAATTTGCAAAAACTCATTATAATGTAACTCTCCTAACCCAACATTCTTCAGTTCTAATGTGATGATTCAAACCACCGACCTTACTTAAAGGGATATATACTTTATCTCACTAGATTAACTAATTGTTGATGGTGTAATTTTTTTTACGCATATCAGAATATAATTTTATATTTTCTGCCGAGAGGCTCACCTGCCAAAACTAGACATGTGACACGAATCTATCCAAATTAATTATGATGAAACCCTAAAAACCAAAAAAACAATAAAAATATATAATTTTATATTTATAATATCAAAATTCGAATAACAAATGTTACTTTAAAATTCTGATGTTTCCTCCTACAAAAGCAATTTATTATTGTCGGATGTCGGTAATATATTGCTCTTCATTACATGTCTATAATCCAACATAAGGGTATGGAGAAACCTGAAAAACATGAGACTGGGTCGGTTCTAAGCGTGACACAAAATAAATTATTTCTTTTGAACCGAACCAACTATTTTCTCGAGAAAATCCACTGGGGAAATGATTGTGTGGTCCAATATTCAAAAGAAACAAACGAGGAAAAGTCGGTCAAGATCAAAAAGTCAAAATCTGTCTTACAATTTTGATTTATAATTTTTAAATTATTTTATTTACTGGATTTAGTCGCACAAGTTTGATTTTGATTTTCTTCATGACCAGGTCAGTTGAAATTCCTCATGGGTCTTCATTAATTTAGTTCAAAAAATAATAGATTTTTTGGTATTTAATTGTTGAATAAAATGGGTAAAAATTATGTTTTTTATTGGAAAATTGAAAGTAAGGTATATAAAAAAGGTAAATTTAGATAATTTTGGATAAATAATCTAAATGACTTAAATATTTTGAGAAACGATGATGTTTAAGAGATATTTTAAAATTTATGACAAAATTATAATTAGTGGAGGAATATGAGGGAAAAAAGTCCAATTCCTGTCAATCGTAGTTTTTATTTTAAATAGAGATATTTTTTTTAAATATATAAATTTTTTTAAAACTATCGTTTTTGGTCCCGTCAATTAAGAAAATTTTTAAAATATGTATTTCGGCCCTAACTACAGTACAAGGAAAAATCACCATCTACTGACGACGACTTGAATGAAGACATCATCTGCAGGTGATGACTTTACCTTGACTTGTAATAATTTAATATATTTTTTTATCAAATTGAGATAAATTAGGAGAAAGTCGCCACTGTAGATGACGTCTTCACTCAAGTCGCCATTCGTAGGCGGCGACTTTTCCTTATACTTTAGTTTTTGTCATAGATTCTAAAATATCTTTCAAATTATCTCACTTCTCTAATAATCAATCTTATTTGAATTATTTATCAAAAAAACACTAAATTTAAGGGGAAATTATATAAAACCCTTAAGATGTTTGTTTTCAGGTCGGGTTAAAATCGTTTTTTAATTTAAATCGGATCAAAATCGAGTCTATAATATTAATGTTCGGGTCAAAATTGGGTGGACCAAAAATCCGATCCACTTTCGTCTCCACTCACAATTTATTAAAATTTCAAGAACCAACCAATTTATAACCCTAAAATTAAATTATCTGAGTAAAAACATAAAAACTTATAACAAATTATTATCACTTTCCCTTTAGTTATAACAATAAAGGGGACCGTTGCTCGTGGTTCAACATTGGAAGAAGACGAACGGCTCAAGTTACGGTTGCTGTACAGGTAATTTAATTAAACGAGTTGAGTCAAGTTTGAGTAGTGTTAGGTTCAGTTCGATTCGTTAAAATTTTGAGTCAAGTTTGAGCTTGGGTAATTTTAAATGAGCTTGAGAAAATCTAAGCTCAACTCGTTAAGAACTCGAGTCGAGTACGGATTTTTTTCGAACCTAATCGAGTCAAGTGTTGACCGATCTTTGATCGTGTTAGACTTGAGTAATTCGTATTTGTCACGTCTTATTTAAAGTCTAATAGAAAAAAAAAACTTTAATACACAAGTTGTGTAAACTCAAGCTTGTTAATTTTAGGGTTTAGTATGTTAATTTAGATTTTAAGACTTATGTTTAAGGTTTATATTTTAGGATTTTAAGTTTAGAAATTTAGATTTTAAATTATAAAAAATAAAAAATAGAATATTTATATTTTCGAGTCGAGTATCATATAGCTCGACTCGTCAAGAACTCAAGTAAAACTCGAGCTCGAGTTGAATGTTATTAAGTCAGAGTTTAGATCAAGCTTTGACATGGGTCTAATTTGTGATCCAGGAACCGTACATGTACCTCATCTCGTGGAAATGGAGTCATATGCAACTGTTCATACTATGGTGAGTACAATCCGAGGCAAAAAGCAGACGAATGTTGGTGCTGTAGATCGTGTCAAGGCAGCATTTCCCGGTGGTTCAATGACAGGGCTCCGAAGTTACGATCAATGGAACTTTTAGATTCCATCGAGATCTGCTCCCGAGGTACATACTCGGGCTCGTAATATTAAAATACGTCCGCAACACAGTGTAACGATTATATTGTTAGGGGTGTGCATTATTCGGTTTAAACCGAATTAACTGACCGAACTAAAATTATTTTGGTAATTTGGTCGATTATTTTTTTAAATTAGATTATCGGTTAATTCGGTTTAAAATTGATTAATTAACCGAATTATTATATATTAAATATTATATATATTATATATTTATTTTTAGTCATTTAACTTTTAATTTTTTTTAAATGTTCATTAAATTTTTTTATATTATAAAATGGTCACCAAATTTTGTATTAAATTAATATAAAATAAAAGTAGTGACTAAAAAATTATTTTAGTATAATTTAGTGACCTATTATGTAATTTAATTAAAATTTATAATAAATTTAGGTTAATTCGGCTAATTAACTGAAATAATTTCGGTTGGGTTAATTTGGTTAAAAGTAATTTGGTTTGGTTAACGGTTAAGATTTTAAAATTTTCGATTAATTCGGTTCGGTCACCGATCAAATTAACCGAATGCGCATCCCTACGCATCGTAACGTTTTTCAATGTCACCGCGACCGATTTTAAGCGCAACACAGTGAAGGAACTGCATCACTACAATTAAACATCGAAAAATGATCCGAAATATAAATCCCTATAAATAGAACACTTTCATGATTCATTTGTAAGTTCATAATCACATAGTCTAACTATAAATAATAATGAAATTAGTAAATTATCTCAAAGTTTTTATTCCTATCAACTAAATACATATTATCCTATATAAAATTTTCAAGGTTGTAAAATATACGTATAAACAATATTTTAAAAATTTTGTGAATTTCTAAAACAAATCACGACTGCATCAGCCGTTACGCGTAACGTGTGCAGTGTCCGCAATCACGACACCGCGACCGTAACTGCGATAAAGACTACAACCGTAATTTAATACTATGCTCGGGCTCCATCGGATTTTTCTCCTATAATCAAATTTTTGATCTTAATATCATGATAAGAACGGTTGTCGTACACGAAGATGAAACATCTATAGGTGCAGGAGGGGCGATCGTTGCACTATCCGTTCCGGAGAACGAGTCCGAGGAAATGGTATTGAAAACACATGCTCCGGCCAATGCTGTGATGAAACAATAACTTAGTGTCAACGGAATCGAATACGGACGTTCTTTGATCTTAGTTTTTTATTATTGTTTCGGAAATATACGGTCGGAATCTGCAGAAAATGCAGCAGCAATTCAATGTTAGCTTAGGTTACCATGTTTTTATACCAGGTTTATTTCTGACATAATTAATCAGTTTTTTTGTTTCGAACATAACAATGATATTCAATGACTATGTGACATAGATCGCTCAATCACTCTGTTAATATTGTTGGTGCTCGAACCTATAACTTCTAAGAACTACAACTACTCCGTTAACTGCTTGAGCTAGAGTACTCGTACTTTTTTTGAGTAAAGTTCGTCATTAAAGTATTATAAAATGTTTATTTTTTTCATAAACTTTTAAATGTTATAAATTTTTATTTTTTATAAAATATTCATTGAGCTATTAATTTCAGGTAAAGGGTCGGTTAAGAAAATCTGTATGTATATTTAGTTTTTTTTAATAATTTTAAAATAATAAATTTAATTCTCATTATTTATAAAAAAAATACATTGAACATACAGGTAGTGGAATTTTTTATATTTTATAAATATTTTTTTAAGATTTAATTATTTAGTTTAAAAATAAAATGCAGGGGTAAAAAATTTATCATTAAAACTATAAACTCTATATTTTAATTATAAACTTAATAATCAATCATTATAGATTGATCATTCAATCATTTTACTAATAATATTGATATTTAAATTTATAATTTTTAAAAAATATATTTACTTTTTTAATCATCGAAACGAGATAATTACGATTACGAAAAAAAGTTAGGTGAACATGTTAGTTCTAAAATATAAAAAATAAAATAAAAAATATGAGAAACACAAAAGCCAACAACCCACAATTTAACACGATTTATCAACAACCAAAATTACCCACCAACCCTCTTTCTCAAAATCCTTCTTCCACCAAATCCTTCACTTTTATTAGATCAATCGCTTCTTCATCTGTTTCCAGCTCTACCCTTTTCTCCATTCTCAAGTTTTCAACGCTTTCATGGCTTCTTCCATTACACCCAAGCCTTTCCTTGGAACTACTAAACCCAATTCTTCTCTTTCTTCGGATTTTCAAAGACTCCCCATTTCCTCTATTCGAATCTCAATCAAACCAAGAACACACAGAAATCTTCGTAAGTTTTGTTATTTGAGTTTCAGTTTCCAGTTGGGTTTCTGAATGATGTATATATACATCTTGATTTTGCTTTCCCCCCTTCTACTTTGTATCTTGTTTTAGCTGTTGGGTTTAGTTTTTTTTATTGATATATGTGAATTGGAAGCGCAACCCTTTGTTTTGATGTTGAGTCTCTTTGCAAGATTACTACTTTCTCGGGGAATTAGATAGTTATTAACTTCAAATTTGTATGCTTTATTGTAATTAAGGTTTGATCGACCACTGATAGAACTTTCCATCAGTTTAATACAATGTTAGGTGTTATTTTATGTTGTTTTAGGGAAACCTTATTGCCATCTTGCTAAGAAGACATTTAAGGATGTCTGTACTCTGTATGGTATTACATTGATGTAATCTTTTGTAAATCAATGGCCACACGTATTCTCTTTTATGTGATATTTCTGCCGTTTGTTCTTGGTGAATGTTTATATTAGGTTCATATGTTTATGGTGGCTGTTATTGTTGTTATGTTCATTTGTTTTGAATTGGGAGTGAACTGGTTTGATCAATGAGATTTTAAGTCCAATAAACACAATAGGCAAAAGTTAAATGTAGAAATATCGGGGTAACGTGCTAGTTGACTTGACTAGAGTTTTTATCATTAATATTGTCGGTAACATATTGCCACTAGATCAAGACATCTGGATGTCTGTAAAGTACACTGAACTGAAATGTTTTTTTCTGTTTGATTCATAAGTATGTTATTTGGACTTGGGTGTGGGTGAGTTTTGGGTATGGGAATGTGTCCGACATGGGTGCACACTTCATTTCCTTGTTTGAATATGTACGGGACAGAAGCACTTTAAGGAAAATGAAGAGTCCAGTTAACATATATAGTAATCATTAAACGGTGTAATTATGTTAGTTTTATAACCTGTGGAATTCTTCTGTGATTGCATAACTTTTTGTGAATCAGTAGATTTACCAGGAATTCTACCATTGAAATTACTACGTTGAGGGTGGTTCTGTCATCTGTGGTGTGCTGATGAAGCTTAAATTGTATGTTTGTTAAAAATTAAACATTTTTTTAGTGTATCCTTGCTGCACCTGTAATATTCTTAGAAATAGTTTCTCCAAAAAGAACACTGGGGGTTAGTTGAGCTTCTGAAGTCTGACAAATGGTACTCCCTAACAGAGATACAGGCAGCTGGGAGCACATTTGGAAATTATTTCCGCGTTACAACTTTTGGAGAATCTCATGGAGGTGGTGTCGGTTGTATAGTTGATGGATGTCCTCCTAGGATTCCTCTCTCCGAAGCTGATTTACAAGTTGATCTTGACCGAAGGTACTTGATTTTGAGAATTTGGCATTCTATTTAATTCTTTTGCTTGCCTTTTAGATGAAGGTCGGTGCGATTTGTGTTCATTGCATGCTGATCCAATGGTAGTGCTTGTGAACAGGGTTGGCCTATTAATGATAGAACAGAGTACCATAACTTCCTTTTAGTCATATAAATTATGATCTCTTTGATGCAAATATCTCTGTTATTTTGGATTAACAGTCGAGAGAATTTTGCAGGAGGCCAGGTCAGAGCCGGATTACTACCCCAAGGAAAGAGACTGACACATGCCGAATATATTCTGGAGTTTCTGAAGGTAAAACTTCTTTATGGGTTTTCCAATTTTCTGACGTTATCTTCAGCCATCATTTTTTGTTTTTTCTCCTTACTGTTCTTTTTAGTGTTTAAATAGAATTTTCATGACATACTGCAGGAGTGACTACTGGAACACCTATCCATGTATTTGTACCAAATACCGATCAGAGAGGACATGTGAGTATTATTTGTTTTCAGCCTAAAATGGGAAAACTAAAATGAGGTTGAACAATCATTTGGTTGGTCTTTTATCTTCTGGCTTAGGATTTAAAATCGGCATACTATATTTTGTGTCATCGTTTGAAACTAATCTATTTCGAACCTTTCAAGGTTCAGTTTGTAATATTAGAGCTGATACTTGTTTTTTTGGTTCATCATATGGGAGTTGATAATACTGCACAATACATGGAATGAGAGCTCATTGATGAACCAAATGTCGCGACTATATAAATAGTGAATGAGACTTGATTATGCAATCAAATCTCGTAACCATATAAACATCACTCATTAGTTAGATAATGTGAAAGCATGTACTAATTTGATGACCAATCAAGTGAATCATTTCAAACAAGTTTTCTGACTTTAAAATCAGAAAAACTTAAAGGAAAGCATACATATAATCAATGGAAAGCATACATATACGAAGAAGCACCATGACGAAACTTACCGTTGAAGTTTTGTGTCATATAAATAATACCTCTTCAAAAAATCCCAAAGTTGAGTTCCAAGATCTGCTACTGCATATAATATGAAAAACATATTCTCAGTTTTGACTTCATTATTTATTCGTATGGGATCTAGAAGGATTCATTACTGATTCCATTATACTTTCAGGATTACAAGGAAATGTCAATAGCTTATAGGCCATCTCATGCAGATGCTACTTATGACATGAAATATGGTGTCAGGGCGGTGCAGGTAGTACCTTTTACTATCAACCCAATGTAGCAGTCTATTCCATCATTTTTCAGATATACCGACTTGTTTGAACCCACTCATCTGAATTGAACTTGTAACTGAAGGGGGGTGGCAGATCGTCAGCCAGAGAAACCATCGGAAGAGTTGCCCCTGGAGCTATTGCTAAGAAAATTCTCAAGAAGTTTTCAGGAACCGAGGTATGTTTCATGCTGGTGGGGTTAACATTTTATCCTTTAATCTTGTCATACATGGTTGTGTTTCTCTACTATATTCTTTGAATTTATGATAATGCTTGTACTTGGTGCATTATTTGTGTGTTTCTTTGATATGTTTGCAGGAAACGATTAATCCACTATTTTACTAACAAGTCAAAAAATGATAACTGTTATCCTGGCATCCGTGTTTCACGTTCAAAACATCTGTTTTGACTTTTGTGTCAAATAGATGTTTAGAATCACTACAACACTGCTTTAGTTATGTTTTAGGATTCTCCACTTATATTACTGAATTGTCCGTTTTTTTGTCTTTGGAGTTTCTTCTTAATGTTTGTCTTGTCTTTCAGGTTCTTGCCTATGTTTCACAAGTTCACCAAGTTGTGCTTCCAGATGGCTCAGTTGACCATGACACTGTAACACTTGACCAGGTCTGGAACTCTGCATAATTACTTTAGCCTTAATCTAAAATCATCTTCGGTTGGTTTCAGAATGCTTTTCTTCAATTTCAGAATTGCGTTTATCCCAAGATATATTATTCATTTTGGTCTACTCATTTCTTACCTATTAATTTTGGCCATTATCTTATTTTCAACATGTTGCCAGATAGAGAGCAATATTGTAAGGTGCCCAAATCCCGAATACGCCGAGAAAATGATTGCTGCTATTGATGCTGTACGGACAAAAGGAGATTCTATTGGCGGTGTTGTCACGTGCATAGTGAGGAATACTCCACGTGTATGTATTCTCTCCTCTGTGATACTTGTGTTTACGTTGAAATTTAAGATATCCCTTGACCTTGAAATGATGGAAATGCTTTAATTATACAATCAAAAATCTCCTAGAAGTTTCTATAGAACTGAAAATCTTCATTCCTGTATGTTAGGGGCTTGGTTCGCCGGTTTTTGATAAGCTTGAAGCAGAGCTTGCTAAGGCTGTAATGTCTTTACCTGCAACCAAGGGTTTTGAATTTGGAAGTGGATTTGCAGGTTACGAAATTTCTTATACTTTTGCGGTACTATTGTTTCATTTGCCTAAATCTCTTTGAATCAAGTCAGTCAATGGTTTATGTGGTCATTTTTCAGCTTAGACTGGAAGTTTGTTTTACTGACATGTAATAAAATCCCTTGCAGGTACTTATCTGACTGGTAGCGAACATAATGATGAGTTCTTTACTGATGAACATGGAAGAATAAGGACAAGAACAAATCGCTCTGGTGGGATACAGGTATGAGGATAACTCATCGTTTTCCTTGAACTACCATGCCCGACACCAATGTACGACACATATCTGAACATGGTCTGGGGATATGACCTATCAAATACATAGTAAAACATAGAGAAAATTTAAGATATCCATGTTGGACACATTCTTGTGTCCTGACACTCTTCATTATGTGTATCTATCTCAATGGCAACCCTTTGATGGGCTTCCATTAACCAATGCAACAAATACAAGCTGGTTTATTTTTATTCTTCAACTTCTTAATTCTTGGGCTAAATGAATGAGTTCAGCACGAGTATTATGAGATTGAAATGTTGATTTTACAGGGTGGAATATCCAATGGGGAAATTATAAATATGAGAGTAGCTTTCAAGCCAACAGCAACAATTAGTGTAAGTTCGATATTCTTTTGCCTGCCTCTCATGTCCAATGCATACCTACACTCATATTTGAATTCGAGTAACATAGCTACTACTTGTGCCGAGTGTTGATTAATCATGCTTTTGCATTGAATTAGGTCACAGTAATCCTATTTTTGTTTCACATAATTCTTTTCAGACAATATTGGGTTAACTATGTTAAAGAAGTTGTTTTTGTGTGTGTGTGTTTTGCAGAAGAAGCAGCACACAGTGACTCGAGAGAAAAAAGATATAGAACTAATAGCCCGCGGTCGTCATGATCCTTGTGTCGTCCCTCGAGGTATTTCGTTCGACTATAGTTGTACTTTGCTTCTTTCCCATCTTTCCTAGATCATTCATTATACATTTTCCTTTTGCAACTGTCATTTCCCCAAGGCAACTCGATTCCTTGAGAACTAGGACGAACATTTCACACACCGGAAAATCATATTAAACACATTTGATCTTGTCATTCACTTGTAAACAATATCCCAGTAATAGCTAGGATTTTAATCTATGGTGTTCTTTCTGTGATGCAGCGGTTCCGATGGTTGAAGCCATGGTAGCCTTGGTGCTCGTAGACCAATTACTGGCACAACATGCACAATGTAACCTTTTTCCCATCAACCCGGAGTTACAAGAACCGTTGAGCTCGGATTTCCCGAACTTCGAACCGGCTAATCTATAGACTCGAATGGTTACACGGAATTGGTAACATCGCCACTTGCATTCCTCAACTCTTGCATTTTCTTAAACACCAAGTGTTCAGTAGTCCATTTTTCATGAGAAATGTTTTAGTTTTAAGGCTTTTTATCAATCCCAGATGCTGTTTATGTGTTTTCTGTTGGCTATTTATATATTTCCTCTGTGCTTGTAAACAAATTACTTAACTTTAATAAATGAGTATGACTTAACTATTAACGGTTAAAGATTTAAAATATTCGGTTAATTCGGGTTTTGGTAATTTAGTTCGACCACCGACCGAATTAACCATTTGAACATCCCTAATCATACATATAATTGTTTTTTTTTTCTTATGTTCTGTAAACTATTTTTCGTATATATATATTTTCTTAATTAATATTATTGTTAGTTTTTTTCATATTTTAATAATGTAATAACAAATGAAAAATAATTTTTTAATTAAATTATTGATATTTATCCCATTTTTGCTTCATAAAAAAATACAATTTTTCTAACATGACATGGGTTGGCATTTCCAATGGACCGACTTAATTTCACCCTTTAACAACAAGAACATGTTTTAAAATTAATCCCCTCCATGACCCAACAAATTAAAAATCTGAACTGTATCCAACAATTTAAAGATTGGATCTTTTGTTTTCTATTGGTCATGTCTCAAATGAAATTAGACAAGACATAGTTGTCCAAACACATTTTGTCTCCTTATAATGTTGTTGACAAGAATCCAAACAAAAACCCTAAAACATCATTTTCCCCAAAGAAATAAGCAACCCATGGAATCATTTCCATCATGTTGTCAGAGCAAACACTCCAAGCAACAAAGTGAAAGAAGCATCAAATTATGTTGATAAAAAATTAATTACAATTTAGATCTTCTCATAGTCGTGTTAAGCGAAATTTAATAGTCAGTTAGTTAGGATTGAATATTAAATTTCTTAAATAAAATAACAGTTCGAGTTTTAGTATCGTAAATGAAGCAATTAATTTAAAAAGGTCGTTCTTATAATAAAAATCTGTAATTTTATATCTGAACTAAGGCTAATTTAGTATTGATTCTGAAAACTGCAATGAAAAAATACTTCCGAAAAGTTTTAATGGCTAAACACTCCAAGCAACAAAGAAAAAGAAGCATCAAATTATATTAATCTAAATATAAATCATGTAAATATATGAAAATAGTCATTTTAAAAATATTTACACATAAACATATATATATATATATATTTACCATTTATATAACATAGGGAGAATTGGTTGCCCAAAACATTTTAAGAGGCTAAAGTTTTGAAAATGGCACCCATCACTACCATCTTCTTCTTCTTCCTTGAAGCTTTCTCTTTTGTTTCGAGACCTACTATTTCTCTGCACTCGATGGCTACTCCGGTCGCCGGACCTACTTTCTTGCCGCCCGAATCTCCGACCCTTCGTCTCTTGTTGATTGGATATTCACTTCCATAAATAAAATCAGAAGTAGTTTATCTTCGTCTTCGATTTCGATTATTAATGTTTATTCACCTTCATTTGTAAAAATGATTTCATATTTTGTTTCGAGATACATCTTGGATATGAATATTTGATAAAAATATGATTAGATTTTTCGTGTTTTTTCTTCGTATATTTGGATTATTTCGAAGATTATATACTCTTGTACATACGTTCCATTGTACAAATGCAAAATATTAATGCTTTTTGAGAAAATATAAAATCCAAAAAGAAAATAAGTATGATCAATTGCTTGAACTTGAATATTATCGGATTATATATACTTATTTTTTTATGTATTTTTAAAAGATTTTTAGATATTCAAATCAGTATATCGAATTATATAATCGAAGAAAACTAAATACCGGTTATTATTAATTATTTATATTTATATTCTCTTTACACTTTTAAAGTTTTGGTGTTGTTTGATATATTTAAAAAAAATCTAAGTATTGAAAATTAGGGATGACAATCAGATGCGACGGGATGAATTTTTGGTCATCCCAACTTTGTCTTAATCGATTTTAATATATTTTATCATTGATTTGATTTGATCTAACATAGTAAAAAATATAACTCGATTTTGACCTAATTCCAATATTTTAATAAAAAATTTGACTAAATTTAACCCGATCCAAAAAATAAAAAAAAATAAAAAATATAATATATAACAATATAATAACTATATATACAAATATATTGGGTCGAATTGGTTTGAGAATTTTCACCACTAAACCCAACTTCACCCGACTATTTTTTATTTTAACCCAACCCAACCTGAATCCTAAAAATATTTTTTTAAAAAATTATTTTCAATAAATTATTCAAGTAGAAAAAAAAGTCAAATTAATTAAAATATATTTATTAAAGTTTTTAATACAATATTTTTTAATGCATGACATATATAATAATCCAATTTTAAATTCAATAAGCACAATGTACAAATGTAACAACAAGAATATAGATTTAATGAATAATTTATATTTGAAAAATTCACGATGGTTCCATTTTTGTTATCGGCATGGTATTCGATGTGATCGGAATCGTCTGAAGGTCATCGGAATAGAACTCGGCGGTCTCGAACTAACTGGCTCCGGCGTCATATTGCCTTCGATCGTAAACTTAAGTTCCCTTCGGGTGGCTAATTTTTCCCGGCAACAATGGTTATAGTAATATATGTTCTAAAGTATACTTTTAACTATTGAACATTGATCGTTTAATCATTGTGTTGTATTACTGGTGCTCGAACCTATGACCTCCAAAAAACAACAATCGTTTTCTTAATTACTGAAGTAAGATAATTCGTGCATAAAAATCTTTTAATAAATAATGTTAAATCTTTAATATTGGTCCCCACACAAATTAATGTTTGTAATTAAGGACTTGAGTTTCGTAATGACCCAAAATCAATACTTTTGAAGATATCTTGAGAGTGGAAGTAAACTTAAATGCATAGCGTTTATCGAGAGTGGATGCCTTGATTAAAATATTCAATTCGATTGAGTTTGAATTCAGTTTGAGTTTTCAACGAGTTAAATTGAACTATTTAATATCTGAATCGAAAAGCTAGCAAGTTATTTAAAAATATTAATTTTTTATTTTTTAAATGAAAGTGAATAAACAAGTAAATGTTGTTATCATCTTCATTATTATTAGGGACATAAATGAGACAAGATAAATCACGAGTTATTCAAGATCGATTTGATCCACTCGACTCGATTGGATTCGACTCGGCTCGAGTTCTTAACAAGTCAAATTGAGCTCAACACTACTCAAGTTCGATCGAGCTCAAACTCAACTCTAATTTTTAATGAGTTAAATTAAACTCAACACTGCTCGAACTCAAATCGGTTCGTTTATACTCTTACCACCGTCACTTTTAAAATCAAATTTTAAGGGTTTTATTTGAATTTTATTGTTCTTAGTGTTTTTAATCTTTTTGTATATGTAGTATTGTGGTAGCATGTGATTGACCCACGTTAACTTTTATCTAACAAAAAAGTGGGTTAATTATTGTGGTCACGTTTATTTGTCCCTAATATAAATTTAGTTACTGATTTTGAAAACCAACCAATACAGTCACGTAAATTTTTGGGTTGTAAACTTATGGTCACTTCGACGTTAAAAACTGTTAAAGGTTAACGAGAAGATGATTTGACATAATAAAAAATGATAAATTACCTAGTTAGTCACTAAATAATTATTTTATTTTTATTTTTATCTTTAATTTGACCCTCAAAACTTTAAAATTTTATATTTTCGTTATAATCATGGGTTCTGAACGAACCAACTTCCCGTCGTCCGAGCCAAAGCTTTGTGCGAATTGTTATGGTCTTAACTTTTTTTTTTGTTTTTCTCTTTATTTTTTGCTTGTTTTTAATTTTCTGTATTTTTTACGTTTATATAATCCATGCATTGCGGGCAATGCATCTCTTAAATTTGGGAAGTATTAGCCATATTTTGTAACTGTTAATATGCTAATATATGAAACTAGAACTTAGCTAAAATTGCCCTTAATCTTATTATTTACTCATTTTATGTATCTTTTTAATTTTTGAAATTTTATGAAGTAAATTGTCTCGATAATAATATGCCAACCAATCGACTGCGGTAGAGTGCACCCTTCATCAAGCTTAAAATCGTAAGGTGTTTGAGGAATAGTACTTAAGATTAGACTATGAGCCTGAAAATTTAAACACTACTATAACTTAGCTGATTTTAAGAGTTCTTTTTAAATAAAATAATAGATGTTTAGACTTTGGATATTAACTAGAGGTGCCTATAACCGGTTCTAGTTCAGTCCTTAGAGACTCTCAAAATTGGCTCTAGGACTTGTTAAGCTTTTCTCCATGCTAGAGGTGCCTGAAATTGATTCTAGTAGTAAGATTGACATTTGAGGTTCTTGAAACCGGCTCAAAAATTATAAATATGTAATCTTATATAGTTATATACAGTTTAAGGGAAGAGAGAAAACTGAAGAAGTAAAATCCAAGTCAAAAGTTTTGAGATGAAAAAGTACTTAAAACTCAGAAAATCAGCCTTATTCATAGCTACACACACTCACAAGATTTATAGTCCAATTTCGAGAAAATTCTAGAGATTAGAAGAGGAAGAAAAAACAAGAAGAAAGGAACCCCTACGCAATAGCTTGAAGGGCATATTGCCATAAAAATCTTGAACTTAGATTATTTTGTATTGCTTGAGGATAAACAATAGTTCGAGTTTGGGGTACGATAAGTGCACAATAATCCTACAATATATACCCCTTTTACTCTAATTATTGTTAGTATTTAATATAATTAAATGACAATTCTGGACATTTTTACATATTTTCTACAATTCAGCTTTTATACATTTAATTATTGTAAAACTCTAGCCGCCATCTCGACCCTCATGTTCTAAACCTTTCATAGGGCCTAGGTTATTTTATAGAGTATTTGTGAAAGAAGAATTATAATTTGTTTAGTTCTTATTAATGCAAGTTTGAATTCATATTTTGTTTACTCTTGACATTTACTCTTTCTTACTTTTAAGCTTGAGAAAAAAGTTTGTGAGAAAAAAATACATTTATCTAATGCCGGAAGAGTTAAACTCACAAAACGAGTAAACATGGTTTTTATCTAGTTTGATAAAGACTAATCCTCTTAGGGATAAGTTAAGATTTCAACGACTAAAAGAAACGTAATATCGGTTGATGTTCATCCTTGATTCATGTCGGGAGGTATTATCAAGATGTGGCCATCGGTAGCACTCCAAATTAGAGAAAAGGAGGAGTAATCAAAGGACGTTTTGTCGAGCTATGAATCGTCAACTTACCGTCAAAGCATAACCCTGTCGAGACAGCTAAGGCGACCCTTCTACAACCTACCGAGGCAACAATCTTGACTTTGCATTATAAAAACAAGAAAATTACATTTTGAATCCACACCACAAACCAATCTAATCTAACATATTTTTTCATCTTGATTTCTTGATCATCTACTTTAATTGCTTAGTTACTTTCATTAATTTAATTTAAAACCAAATCAAATTTACTTGTGCTTTTATTTATTTTTTTGTACAGAAACGATAATATTTTATACTATAACTTGACGACCGTATACTCGCATCACAGAGTGTAAGACCTTCTACGCACGAAAGAAGTCTTAATCAATGAGCCCATAAGTGCAGATTAGGACATAATAAATTAAAACAAAGACAACAATGTCCAACACATTTCTTAAAAACATAAACTCAGTACAAAACAAGAAGTAAATATTAAGGAAAGTGTTTGAAAAAGCCTACCATCCCTCACTTCTCAAAGGAGTATTTAATCTAGATTTTTATTAAACCCTTAGATTTCTATTTCAACTTCCCCCAAAGGAAATGTTCCAAGGAAAAAGGGATGGCCTTTGAAAGGACATTTGACCCTACATAAGATCATAAACCTAAATCCCCACATTATTCTTCACAGTTTCCACTAAATATATGTGTTTTGGTGAAGGAAATCAGACATGGGTTTGGCTTCTGAATGAGCCAAGTGCCTTGACTGCTCCTGCTCTCAAGATGAATTGGTGGTAGAATGCTGCAATGGCTGCTCCAACCATAGGGCCAACCCAGAAAATCCACTGAAAACAAAAAGAAAGAGTGAAATGTAAGCTGATATAGAGTCATTAACCTTTCCCCTCTTATTAAGATTAGAGAATGTTCTTAGCGAATTATGGTCAATACTAGATATAAAAGCAGTGATTTCAAGCTCAGAGGTTAATCATACTCCGACAACTTTATGTAAGCCAAAGTTTGATTTTTGGGGGTGATAGTGAAAAAGTCACCCTTGCGGCCACTCTACAGAATCGAACATGAGATTTTAACTTCATACATCTTCTCATTCGATTCTTGCGAACTGATATTTTAGATATAGGAATTGTTGAAGAACACTAACATGATCATCCCAAGCCTTTTTGTTGTTGAAGATTACAGCAGCTCCAATACTCCTAGCAGGGTTGATACCAGTGCCAGTGATTGGGATGGTAGCCAAGTGAACCATGAATACAGCAAATCCACTTGGAAGTGGAGCCAATACCTTCAAACATAATCAACAAACTAAATCAGTTATTTTCCGCCTATTTGCAGACAAACAGTTCGAACTTAAAATCCAAAACTACTGAACTTTTCGACTCAAAATGACTCAATCCGAATCCAAACTAACTTGAGGAGGCAAAAAGAACTTACAGCGACATGGGAATCTCTAGCCTTCCTCTTAGGATCAGTAGCAGAGAAAACAGTGTAAACCAAGACAAAGGTGCCTATAATTTCAGCACCCAAACCAGTTCCAGTGCTGTATCCATCGGCAAGAGTGTTGGCTCCACCTCCATACCTGTTGTAGTACGATGACTGGAAAGCCTTGACCAAACCAACCCCACATATGGCTCCCAACGACTGAGCCACCATGTAAGCAATGGCTCGGACCAACGAGACCTTACGAGCCAATAACAGACCGAATGTCACCGCAGGATTAATGTGACCTCCTGTTGTTTGCACGCCAACAAACAAACAAACCAATAGAGACGTTAATACAAACACATGGTAAACTTCTTTTTCTAGAAAAAATAAACAAAATCAAGTACCGCTGTACCGGAAATCCCAGCAGTGCAGTACACGAGGATGAAGATCATGCCACCGAAGCCCAAGCGATGCCTAGAATACCAACACCGGCACATGAGTCGGTGGATGTATTGACTTGGCTCTTGTAACCAATCACGGTCAAGACCGTGATGTAAAGGAAGAGCAGAGTTGCGATGAACTCAGCTATCAGTGCCCTGTAGAATGACCATTTCTTGATCTCGGAATCGTCGAACAACGGCGCCGGTGGAGGGTTGACGTAGTCCTTTGCATGGAATGTGCTGTGCTCTCCTTCCTTGGCCATGAACTCTTGCAAGAAACTGATGAAAATAAGGTAGAGAGACTCAAGAGTGTGGTTTCGTTGAGAGATGAGCAGAGGAAGAAAAGCACAGCACATGTAAATGCAAGTATTATTCACAACGTCAGGGCTGATCCGTATCATCTTAACTGGGTTTTGATTTCTCATTTTTTTAAATATCATTTCTCCTACTCGTATCGAATAGAACATATTAAAATAAATCTTTTTCGTATAAAACATGCTTGATTTACAGTAATATATTTTTTTCACGAAATTAATTAAAATACGAATTAAATACGACTAAGTAAATTATGTAAATAAACATAAATGACTAATAATGTAATTAAAAATATAGTTAAGTCTAACAATAATATGAGTAAAACTGATAATAAAAATAATATTTTTCGTCACATTCTCAAACTCGAACTATTATTTGTCCTCAAACAATACAAAACTAACAATTACTTACCAAAGCATTGAATCATCACAGACATACTTCAAATTTAACTTCAATCCTCAGAATTAGGGCACAAATACATCAATCGGAGTTTTGACATTACTCTCTTAATTTTTAATCATTTAAAACATTTCATATTTTAAAAGATGAAATTCAGTAATGTGAATTTTGGTATATATATGATGAGTCTATCACAAATATTGAACATCACTGGATATCATTAAATTGATTAATAAAAATCACAAAGACATTGTATAATTAATTTAATTCAAAACTGATACTTTTTACATATACAAAATCTCAAATTTAAGACTTATTTAAACAATACTAAGTTATTTATAATTTGGATAATCCCATTAATAAATTATGACCTCTTTCATACAAAAACAATCCGAAAAACTAAATTATTGATCAATTAAACAATGGCTAAAAATCAGTATCTTATTTTTTAAAATTAGAAATAATCAAAACCAATATCTGGAAAATATTGTTTTTATTTTATCAATCATAATTCCAATCATGGGAAACGTGCAATTTTTAAGTCGTATATATGTAACAAAAATTGTCTTCAATTGTAGAAGAATCAAGTGTTTTGACAACCTTCTTTTCATGATTTTCATGTAAAATTAAACGTTCATATTTATATGATATCGAGGTCTTACTTCTTAGCTAGATGGTAATACAAATAAATAAGAATATCCGAATCTATAAGATAATATAAATATTCTTAATCATCTAATTAAATCAATATATCTCACCTATCTACAATATTTTTTGATAATTTGAACAATATTCAGATCGAACGTACATAATTTAATGTTCAAGGTGCAAGACCTATCCCTATCAAGTCTCTAAAGTTTAAACGTGTCTTTTCCTTTAGAGTACAATCAAATAATTTATTGATATACATGTAAAAAAATTATATAAACCAACATATTTACTCCCTAAAACCTAAATCTAAACCCTAAACTCAACACTAAATCCTAAACCCTAAAAGGCTACAACAAAAAAAGGATATACTACCCATGTGTACCAAAGTCTTTCTCATATACAAAATATATTCAAACATAAGTTCGAAAACTTGTTCTTCACAAATAACACACTCGAATAGACAAATACTCGTATCTGACACACAATTCGAATGACACAAGCACTGAATTAACCAAGTCTACTTAGGTGATCAAACACAACATGAAGATAACAAGAATCAACAAAGTGAGCATGGCATCTAGGGTTGGAGATGTTAGACATACAAAGGATACTAGTAGTAGTAGTAATATTTCACCAATCACCAGTTTTGGACTTACAGAACGATTAACAAGACCGGCATGCGTCGCCACCCAGGTTCATTTTTTCTATACAGAATTTACATGTCAAACGAACCTGGACACCGGTTGGGGCGACATTGCTGTTCGGTTTTACAACTGAAGAAGTGCTAGCAACCCAAAAGTCCCAGCTATGCCAACAGTGAAGGATGTCATGATAACAACTTGGTCTGATCTTCAGGAAGAAAAGCTATCTTCCAATGCTCTTAATATTGTGGCGGTATCGAATCTAAAGTTTCTGAAGCTCTTTCCAGGAGCGGTGTCAGGCGGCTTAGCTTCGGATGGAAGCTTATTAGATTGGCTCTCTACAACCATTGAGCTACTTCCTATGGAAGTGTTCTTAGCTTTCCAAATAGAGACTCCTTAACAAATTGAAAAAAAAACTCATCAGAAAACACACTAAAACATCTCCACGATCTTTGGAGAACATATCGTGCTAACAATTAACCAATCAAAATTCAAAATTATCATCTGAAAACCAAACTAATAAAGATTAACACAAGGCTGTTGACTTAATTAATGACACAACTAAGTATCTAAATCGCAAACCAAACAAAAGTATGTAAGGCTCAAATCAAGCTCCTATTTGTGTTTTTTAATTGTTTGGTTCAAACAGCTTAAATAATATGTTATTTTGATCGGATTATTTGTCCAAACTCAAAACCTGCAATGAGGTAGAAGTTTATGTGATTCAGTTACGAGTTATAATACCATTATTCTTTCCAAACCAACCCACAGGTCGCAGAGAAAAGAGAAGAAAAATAATTAACAACATTCCAATACGATGCTACTGCCGCTGGCTTTGGAGTAGATACGATCATATCTGAATTTCAGCTAATAGTTAATAACCCATAATCCCTCTAGTAATGAAAGAATAAATTTTATCGTCCTACTTTCTAGAACTATCTTCAGCATTTATAAGCCTATAAGGTTCACAGAAAGCCCAACTCCTTCAGTCGCCTGATTCCCTTTCCTTTTCCCCTTTTTCCACCCTTCGGCTTCCATTTATAAGGTTAACAAAACCTAATACTATTTCTCTTTCAAAAGAACGGAAAGGAAAAAACCTTTTAGAGGCAAATCCGGTCTTGGAGGTAGTGGGGGCGGATGCTTTGAAATCCATGACTTAAGAGATCTGCATAAAGACATCATATATGAGCAGTTTACCCAACAATGTAAAAGCATTTGAAAATAATCATAAATGTAATAACAAAACACTCACGCTAAGAATGGGGCCACCATATAAAGCTTTAGGCCAGTGATCCCACGAGTTATTATTTCATTAGTTGCTGGCTGAAGATCATCAAGCCGGTGCCAAGAAATTTCCTGCAATGATGCGAAGCTGGCTTTCAATATTTTTACCTTTTAAGAGATGCAATGTCTGCCAAGACAGTTTTCTAAAGGTCTCCTTTAATTTTCTTCATTTCCATGAGGCAGTGAAAAACAAAGTAATGAGACATTATGCAAATATCTAGTGGCTATTGCTAACAGGTACTAAGGATTACAAACATCCAAATGGGAAGTTTCTTGATAATCGAGCATTCGAAACACAAGTCAATTGGATATATGCTCTGAAGGGTTGCTTAATATTGGAGTTCTATCAGGTGATCTTATCAACAAAATAAACATACACTGATCTCCTTTTTTGTAAGTGGGGCAAATGCTGTATCATCCTTTACACCAGCAATTATATAGAGTCGCACCCTCTGCTGACCAAATATTACTTCGATGTATTCATCTTTGTTAAGGAGTGCTGAAACATCGAAGCCTGTTTCTTCTAAGACCTGCATTTTTCAATGAATGCGCATCAACAATAATAGATGAGGAAAGAAAAGAGAGGTAAAATAACTCAATGACTAATCGGTAGTTATTCAGATTCCCTTATCACCAGAAACTGGATGCATCTTTTTAGTAGAGAACATCAACTCTTTAGTTCTCTAAACAAGAAGAGAAACACGTAATGAATAAATTACAGTTAATGATTTACATATCCATTGGCTCCATGCCAAATGAAGTTCAATGACAGATTCAATAGAGAGATGTGTGCAAAAGGTTAAACCATCTACAAAAGAAACACATGTCCAATCTGATTCTTTAGGAATCAGTTTAGACCCATACACTAAATTAGTTAATAATAATAGAACCTAAACCAGGTAAAATAAGCTTACTTCTCGAATGGCACATGCATAGTCCTCCTCGTCTTTGTTCTTCTTTCCACGTGGGAAACTCCAGCTTGTCCCTTTCCATCCCTTCACTAGGATGCACTATTAAACGCAGAAATAAACACAAGTAAAGAGAATATTAAAATGAAATTTCACTAATTAACATCAACAAATATGACGATCCTAGAAAATGTTAAACAACTTGAACTTTATTGCAAAGAATAACTTTCCTTGAGTGGAAAACAATATTTGGGTGAAAAACCCATGAAATACAGATGCACTAACAGAGAAAGCTCTAATAAATACATCAAAAGATTGGAACTTTTAGGAAAGACTAAAGAAGAGGAATTGAGAGGGAGAGAGAACACGAAATTTCTGTTCTCGAGCACAAATACATGAATGCCTGAAATGTATTAGCGTTAAAGTTGAGCACCGTGAAGTCAACTTGTTAAACTAGCTATAACAAGGGGACATAAAATGATAAAAGTGATATTTATTCAAAATAAATAAAAACTATAGAGGTCAAAGGAATTCTTGTTTTTATCTAGCAAAAGGAAGAGACTCACCCGCTCATATGTTTCATCCAAAATAATTGCCCCAGTTACAGGGACTCGAACCTTGTAATCAATGAAATCTTTAAATATATCATCTACATGAGCAACATAAGGCCTTAAAACATCACAGCTGTTAAACACTGGAACAAGTTAAGGAAATAGACTTTTTTGGACAGGTAAAGAAATAGAGAATATTGAGAACAAAGAAATAAAAAACAGACCATGCTAATAGCATGGAATAACTAAAAGAATTCAGAAAATGCCATAAAGATAGTTTTCCAACAGTTAAAAAATGTCAGGTAAAAAAATATCTAGATTTATGCTACACTTAATAAGATAAACTCTACCTTTCCTAACGGTAAAGATTACATGAGAGTTGAGATGTTTGTAATCAGAACATAAACCAGGGGGGTATATCCCCTATAATAACTGCAATGCTATGGATCAATCAAAATTTTTAATGGTGTAGAGCTCATAAAAATATCATGTGGAACCCATGCTTTTAAGTGGTGAACCCCTAGTGCTAGCAACACATTACACAACAGAAAAGATGCATCAGTTAGATATAGGATACTTAAAGAGGTGAACTCCTTCAGATTCAGTGACTTCAGTGATGGATTTTGTTCCACCGTATTGTCTTCATAGAACCAGTGTGCATACTCCACAAGGAAGAGAATTCTCTCAAATGACTGTTGATCCTCTTTCGGCACATTTAAAACAAACCGACTGCACAACAATTATTAGTGCTAAGCTTTAGATAAAAACAGAAGGGGAAAAGTGTAAAATAGAAATGATCAAAGAGAGAAAGAGAGATTACTTCCATCATCATGGTAGTAACTTTAATGCCATGATGATAACCATTTGATAAAAAATTAAGGGATTAAAATCATACAAACAGCCCATCGGCCAATAGTTGGATCATACCAGTGAAACATACAAAATAAATTTCATAGCAAGAAAACCAATTTACTTGATTTTTGGTTGGTTTGACAAGAATAAATCAAGTGAAAAACTGGTGATACAACTTGTCAAAGAATAATTAGTAGGGAAATTTATAGTGTTATTCGTCAGCTGATGATATACATAAAACACAATCTAACATCTAAAGATACTAGAGCTTAAACATTACACTTAACTGATTAGTCCCGCATAAAGGCTACAGCTACTAGGAAAAAAAATAATTATATACTAAAAAACAAACACGATATTAAAAGTATTTTCAATCTCTTTCGCCTGATTCAGGAAATAGGAACCGATTCCATAGATAGATGCAGTTCAACAAAATAATTTATTTATCTTTGCATAAATCAAAGATTTTGTATATAACTAGAATGGCCCTCAATTAGCAACTAGTAGTTTTTTTTAAGATAATACATTATGCTCGACAGATGATGCAAAGGACTAAGCTTCCAAATCCCATTATTTTTCTAACAAGTTCCAACGCACTTCAAATAAGAATTCTCAATACCAAAATGTGCAATAAAACTAGGGTTACAAAAAAAACTGTAAGAAAATAAAAAATTCAAGTGCTAAACAACTTAATTCAGCCACTTCGTCTATAACAAAAAAAAAATAAACTAATCAAAATTAACCAGAAAAACACAAAGAACGCAGGAACTTAAACATCAAATTCTGGAAACAAAAAGAAATTGAAACCTGCAAAGATCGTCAAGGAGCTCTTGAGGAGGAAGACCGTTCTTTAATGGCGCGCTAGAAGAACGATGAAGACCAGACATAGTTCTTTGCTAGTTTGGAAAAAAAGGGGGGGAAAGGGATAGAGAAAAAATTACTAAAACCCTAGCCCTAGCTAATTTTCAGAGAAAGATCCAGAAGATACAAGAAGAAGCTTCAAATATTAACGTAGTTTTCTCGGTTTTCTAAGTTTATCGGGAAAATGGAGATGGAAAAGGAAGAAAGAGAGGTCCCGCCGGCGGCCGGGATCTCTCAAGGGGATGGTGAGTGGTGAACCGAAAATAAACCGTTTCTCCGCCTGCCTCTCTTGAAAATAAGGCTTTGGGGGGATTCTGGAATTTATATGACCCGTTTTTGGAGGTTGATGAGCCGGGTTTGGATTACGAGTTGGATATTTGAGTATTTATAATGACCCGAAAGAAAATTGTCTATTTATATATTCATTAATTTTTGAAAAAAAAAATAGTGATAATATTGGGGTGAGTTAAATATAAGCTAGATAAAAGGTGGAGTATTAATTTTATATCAAAAAAGAAAAAAATAAAATACATAATCAGTGATGTATATTTTATTAGATATATTTTTTAAAAGAGGATAATAATCTCATGATAAAGATATTAAAGTAACTTTTTGATTATTTCACGTCAAACTCTTGTGAGTAGGGTAGGCAGGATGAACAACCGTGACAAATAATCCTATCACGAGCATGATTAACTCGTGATAAGGGCCCCATGACAAAGATATTAGAGTGACCCTTTGACTGTTTTACATCGAGCTCTTGTGAACAAGGTAGGCATGATAAACAACCGTGACAAATGACCCTATCACGAGCATGATTAACTCATGATGAGAACGTTACGAAGTTTAGCAAGGAAGAATGTCGTGTTTAAAAAAAGATTTAACATTTTCGGTTCGTAAACAAAATTCAAAACTTATCTTCTTTTAATCACTTTAACACATGCTACACTAAACCTATCCCAATAATTATAAATAATTTGAATTAAAATCTTTTTAAGCTATGATTAAAAAATATATACTATTCAATTTTAATCTTTTAATAAAAGAGACTTTTATTCAAATTATTCGAATTTAAATTACTTAAAAGGTTTTTCTATAATTAAACATACTTTATGTTACATTTAAATAAAATAAAAATTTAGTAAATATTTGGTTGTATTAAGTTAGAGATAAATCAAAAAAATTAATTTGTATGATAAGTTATATCATATAAAATTTAAAGAATTTTATATTATTTTCAGATCGTTAGATAAGTAAAATAGATAAACGAGATTAACATTAGAAAATGTAAAATTATCACTTAAAAACGAGAAAAAAATAATCTTAGTCATCTATTATCATCATTCAACGGTTTAAGAATAGTATAAGTTTATACGATATAATTTGATCTTAACACTATTTTTTATAATAGTTTATATTAAATCAATTAATTTGAATCAATTTAGGGATATAAACGAACTGAATTGAATTCGAGTAATACTAAGCTCTATGACTCTACCCGATTAGTTAAGAACTAAAGTTGAAACGTAACAGAATATTGATCTAGCTTTAATCAAGTTAAACTCAATAGTTTGCAATGTCTCATCTCATTTTCATTCCTAATACTGATAATTGATTAAATTTATTTATAACAACAACGATAACAATAATAAGATCCAATTATTTATATTTTAATTTTAAAAAAAAAATTAAAAGCACTATAGTATATATTTTAAATAATTTAGCTTAACTCGTTAAAAAATTAAATTAAATTTAAATTCGAATCAAATTTTAAATAAATTTTTATGATTCAAACTCAAGTATCTTATCTAGGCTTTAACAATGAAGAAAACTAGAAAGGGTAACCAACCCACAAAAAGTACAAATGAATTTGGGTCCAAAGATTGTTTTCCCCTACCTTTGCTTACTTTTGTCTGTTTGTTAACAAAATCTATAGCATCCTTCGCAGTTCATCACCTCTTCTTTCTCAAAAATTCAATCAAACAATCACCAAAGAGATTATCAGACAGACCAGTAGGTGAAACAGAGACAGCACAAGTCTCCTACAAATGAGGAGCTTAACCTTGGGAACCTCACTCACTGTGTCCCCAACATCTTCCTTAAAACCCTCTATTTCAATCAAACGGCCGCCACCCTTTTCCCCTCCTCCTCCTCCTCCTCCTCCCAGGGTTTATCATGACTCATCAGTTTCCAAATTAGGTAAAGTTTCTGTCTTTAATGGGAATTTTTAGATTTTCTTTGATGGGTGTTTGTGTTTCTTTTTCCTGTTGTTTTTCATTACAAAAAATGGGGTTTTGGTGTATGTCAACGTGTGGATTTGGTTGTGCAAGAATTTATTGGATTTGGGTATTTTGTTGATTTTGAGTTGACTTCGCCAATTGTTTGATTATATGTCTCCTGTTTGCAATGAAATTGTTATAATTAGGGGTTATGTTTGTCCGAATCGTGGATGCTCATTGTTTGTCTGGCTATGTTTGGTTGTTTGTATGCAGGAGGAGCATGTAGAGCTACTCAATTCATCGATCTCTTCCCGACCGTGTCTCCCGAGATTGTTGTTCGGGAGGCACGGTTAGAGGACTGTTGGGAAGTGGCCGAGACTCACTGCAGCTCGTTCTTTCCCGAGTATTCGTTCCCGTTGGATTTCGTGATACGAGTTGATAGACTGGTGGCAATGCTGTCCGGATTCTCGATCCCCCCTGGTTGCAGGAGAACTTGTTTGGTTGCTGTCGTCGGTGGTTCGGTTGATGACTTGTTTTTAATTGGAGCTGAAGATTTCAAAGTTGGAGGTTTCGATGGGAGATTTAGTCTTAATAAAGGTTATGTGATTGGTATATTAACCGTCGATACCGTTGCTGATTTTCTTCCTAGAAAAGGACCACTGCGACAGAGAAGGTGATTCTCATTTTTCGCTACTTTACCATACTAGTTTAGTGTCATCTAATGCTTCGACATGCCGGTTGAAATTGTTAACTACTTATGCTGCAAGATGACAATGTCCTAAAATTTTCGGTTTTATGTTTGCCTAAATGCAGCTCATCAAATTTACCATAGCCTTCTTGTCACCCCTTAATGTTATCAATAAACATTTGTGGTCTTCCGTCAACAAGTCCGAAATGCTGTAGTTCGATGACGGTTAAGGCTTTTATCTGATATGGTTGAGTACTTATGGTCTGTGTGCCCTAGTTCGGAAAAACTATTCCGAAGCTGTACAAATGGCTTTCAGGACCATTAGCTTACTATTTTGGCTGACCTTGTTTGATTAACTGAAACCTCTGTCTACCTCTTCATGCTGAAGTCCCGGGAAAGGAAAACGGCACAGAGGTTTTCTCCTTTGAAATCATTCAAGATCTCGTAATCAATGAGTCCGAGTAAATACTACCGGAAGCTGGATTTGTTCCAAAGTTTCTACATAAATTATTAAATTACGCTGTTCTATTCTCGATATTTTCATTCATTACGGACTATTTCTTCCGTACCTACCGGATGAACAATGCCTTGAAACGTTGGAAATATTTCTGGTATACCTTATCTTTAGAGTAAGAATAATCAATAGTTAGTGAGGATGCCTAGTGTCCATGTCTTAAAAAGCAATTTCCGGCACAAGGTGGGATGTTTCATTATCGAAGAACAGCTCTATGCTCTATGCGGCTACGAGAGATTTTTCCTGTTAAAATCTTTGGGGATACAAGTAGTTCAGTTAAACCTCTTTATCCTTTAATGTTTTGTAGTGAAAATAACTGATTTTCTGGCAAGGACACAGACTTTTACCGGAATTGTTGAGCATTGAATATCGGTCGTATATATCAGTGTTCTGTAGATGTTAGAGTTCCGATTTTAGGCTGTTACAGTATATTACATCTGCTGCAATTGTTGAGCATTGAATATCGGTCCATATTTCGTTACTTTTTGTTCTTAACTGAAGTCAACTCTTTATTGTAGGACCGGAATTGCATACGTATCGAATGTTGCTGTTCGGGAGAGATTCCGTCGGAAGGGAATAGCTAAACGGCTCATAGCCAAAGCAGAAGCTCAAGCAAGGAGCTGGGGCTGCCGTGCCGTCGCTTTGCACTGTGATTTGAACAACCCCGGTGCAACAAAACTGTACAAAGACCAGGGTTTCAAATGCATTAAGGTGCCGGAAGGAGCAAACTGGCCTCGGCCGCAGACCGCACCGGACATGAAGTTCAACTTCATGATGAAGCTTCTTAACAACCCTCCCACTTCATAAAATTCTTTTACAGACATAGCAAGATAATCGAAAAAACACTTCAAAGATGCAAATATGTAGGGTAAGAGAAATTAGTTTGTATATAATTGAAACCTGGTCGGATTTGCTTCAAATGTTTGGAGTTACTGCATCTACTGTCTGTAATGTTAATGTTTTAAATCAGTTCTGTATCGATAAAGTGGACGATGCGCGGCGAATATCAGATACGAGTATATTTTTTTTTTCCCTTCAAGATTTTTATATATCGGAGGATACTCCGTGTTTAGATATCGGGGTGATTATTCAAACGAGTCCAGTAATTTTTGTTTGAGTTAGTTGAGTTTATGAATTTTTTTGCACTATTTGTCCTCAAACTATGACCAATATTCCAAATGATCCCTAAACTTTTAAACTTTTCAATTTCATCCTCAAACTATAAGTTCTAAATTAGCTCCCAAACTTTTGAACATTTTAATTTTATCCCTAATTATCTCTCATTCTAGATTGGTATGTCAGAAATATTCTAATTTTATCATCAAATTAACAGTATTAGCATATCTTATTTTAATAAAACTTATATACAAATCATCAATTTTCTTGCAAACACCTATGCATATCATGCAATGTAAATGATAATTTGAGGATGAATTAAAAATGTTCAAAAGTTTAAGGACTAATTTAGAAAGATGATCATAGTTCGAGAATGAAACTAGAATATTTAAAATTTTAGGGATTAATTTAGAATACAATCATGTTTGATGATAAATTAAAATATTTAAAAAGTTTAGGAAACAATTTAAAATGAGGATTATAGTTTGGGAACGTGTCTGTCCTCCTCCCAAATCGTCATTTGTAGGTTGTGTTTTCCTACATGCACTGTAACTTTTGGCATAAATTCTAAAATAAATTTCAAATACTCTATTTTCCTAAATAAAAATTTTAAACACCTATATATATAACGAAGCATTCGATAAAATATAGACCCAATTTTTCATTTCATCTCTTTTACTTCTTAGACTTCTACTTTTTTGCCAAATTGACCCAAACTTGATATAAGTGATTTTGCCATTAACGAAATATTGATGTCATTTATTTTATCCTTTCTATCACATCATTAAAATAATATTAATAATTATAAAATATAGTTATTATCGATATTTTAAATCTCGAACATAAATCGTAAAACAATTACGGTAAATAGAAGAAAAAAACATAATTAACGTTTATAGTAGTTGCATTTATTAACCATATAAGCAACAAGTTATTACCACATAACAGGACAGTAATCAACACCAAGAGCATCCTGCATTTATTTTTTGATTTCGCGACCGAAAAAACGACTACGAACAAATTTTTGTTGTACCTCTTCGAATAGAAACGCATGAGTTGCAACAATCCCAATCACTAAAGCACGGATAACCGTTCGGAAAACAGTCTTGAGCTACGACAGGCGGAGCCGCCATCGCTAAAACCAGCACCACCACCGCAATTGCAACCACTAGAAAACCAAGTTTCTTGCACTCCATTTCTCTTCTTCTTCTTCTTCCTCAAGTAATATGAAATCGGTTTGTCTGTTGTGTTGCTCAAAGTCCTTGAACTTATATATATATGATGATGATCCACATGACATTAAAATATATGCAACAGAAGTACGTTTTTTGATATCAAATTATGACTATGGAGAGTTACATAATAATTAAATACTCGCACTTAAAAATAACAGTTTCGAACATTGAACATAATCGTAAAATAAATACGATAGATAAAATAAACAAAAAATATAGAGATAAAAATGTCTTTACAGGAAAAAGATATTATAGTTTAAAAAGAGAGATTTGATATTTTTTAGATTGATGTTGAGTTAACTCGTGACATCAAATTCAATCAAATATCTAGTGGAGGGACTGTGTCCAGAGACGAACTTATTAGTAATTTTAGAAGGGATCTTAGTTAAGGGTGATAATAAGTCGAGTTAAGTTTGAATTTATTCGTGTTTGGTTTAAAAATAATTATATTTAGGGACAGAGCGGAGCTACTAAGGGGTGGGGAGTGGCAATCGCCCCCACCCCGAAGAATTTTTTTTTACTTTTGTCCTCATATTTAAATTCTTTTAAAAATTGTTTTTTTATGAATTTGCCCCTTACTTCTAAACATTTATGTTTTGCCCCCTCAACCTCAAATTCTGGCTTCGTTCCTGATTATATTGGACTTGTTTTGTGTTCTTGGTTCGACAAGTTCAAAATTTTAGATTCGAGCTCGACTCATAAACAATACTATAAGGTTCAGTTTTGGCTTGAAGTTCGTCTAGCTCTTCTCAGCTCGAAATGAACAATTTTGCTATATCTTTTATAGAAGATGAGGCATCGTTAAAAAAAAAAATATTTCATAACTAACACTAAAACAAAATTCAATGTCGAAAAAAAAAGAGTGTCCAAAAAGTAGATTAATCCAAATAACCAAGAAATATTCTTATAATACAAATACATAATATCTAATTTTTTATTAATTTATTTTTAGTGGATATCTCTTAATTTATTTTATAGTTTTTTTACTTAAAAAAATTACTTTTAGTATATATATATATATATATATATATATAATTATTCTGAGTCTGTTCACGAGCTTTTTGAGTCGAATTTGGGTCGATTCAGTTCAACTTGTTAAGATCTCGAGTTGAGCTTACTCGAGCTGAGCTTTGACCAAATCGAACCTGAATATCTCGCAATTCAATCAGGCTCATTATCAACCCTAATCTTATCCCAAAGAATTTTTTTAGCTTTGAATCATATATATATATATATATATTAAAATTAGATAAATCAGATGTTGGCCTCAAACTTTAAATTTTTAGGCATTCGCTCCATATTATTACCATTTACATTTGCCCCCATGAAATTTTATCTTGGCCTCGTTCGACATATGTTTTAATATTTTATTAATTTAAAGTGACTCGATCGAAATACCTCGTTTGTCACCTCTAGATAACCTAAACTTCAATAACGATAGTAATCAAAATTAATAAAATATTAAAACTTAGATTAATTACAAAGCATATTTCCGATTTATGATCTTAATTTTAAATTAGCTCTCATAATTTTTAAATATTTTAATTTCATTCTCAAATTATATTTTTTTTTGAATCGATCCTTAAATTTTTAAATATTCCAATTTCATCCCAAACTATGAATCTTATTATAAATTGATCCTCAAAATTTTTGAATGTTCTAATTTCATTTACAAATTATCAAGATATATTAATCATATGTTATGTTAATTGCCATGTAAACATTGATGTGTATAATGTATTATGTAATAATATGATGTGACATAAACGATAATTAGATGATGGTATTGGAACATTAAAAAGTTTAGGATCAATATAGAACGAGGGTCATAGTTTGGGGACCAAAATAGAATGTTTAAAAGTTTGATGATCAATTTAGAATGAAAGTGATACTTTGGGATAAAATTAAAATGTTTAAAAAGTTTAAGGAACAATTTAAAATAAGAATTATAATTTGGGAACGTGTGTGCCTTCCTCCCAAATCGCCATTTGTAGGTAGGGTTTTCCTACATGCACTGTAACTTTTAGCATAAATTTTAAAATAAATTTTAAATATTTTATTTTTCTAAATAAAAATTTTAAACACCTTATATATTTAAGGAAGGATTCAATAAAATATAAACCCGAACTTTCATTGCATCTCTTTTACTTCTTAGATTTCTACTATTTCCCCAAATTGACCCAAACTTGATATAAGTGATTCTGCCATTAACGAAATATTGATGTCATTTATTTTATCATTTCTACCACATCATTAAATTGATATTAATAATTATAAAAATTAGTTATTATCGATATTTTAAATCTCGAACATAAACCGTAAAACAATTACGGTAAATAGAAGAAAAAAAAAACATAATTAACTATTGTAATAGTTGCATTTATTAGCCATATAAGCAACAAGTTATTACCACATAACAGGACAGTAATCAACACCAATAGCATCCTGCATTTATTTTTTGATTTCGCGACCGAAAAAACGACTACGAACAAATTTTTGTTGTACCTCTTCGAATAGAAACGCATGAGTTGCAACAATCCCAATCACTAAAGCATGGATAACCGTTCGGAAAACAGTATTGAGCTACGACGGGCGGAACCGCCATCGCTAAAACCAGCAGCACCACTACCATTGCAACCACTAGAAAACCAAGTTTCTTGCACTCCATTTCTCTTCTTCTTCTTCTTCTTCTTCTTCTTCTTCTTCTTCTTCTTCTTCTTCCTCCTCCTCCTCCTCAAGTAATATGAAATCGGTTTGTATGTTGTGTTGCTCAAAGTCCTTGAACTTATATATATATGATGATGATCCATCCACATGACATTAATATATGCAACGGAAGTACGTTTTTTGATATCAAATTATGACTATGGAGAGTTACATAATAATTAAATACTAACCCTTAAAAATAACAGTTTCGAATCTCGAATATAACCGTAAAACAAATACGATAGGTAAAATAAATAAGAATGAAGCAAATATAGAGATAAAATGTCTTTGCAAGAAAAATTATTGATCTTAAATGTATAGCGAAAACGATCTCTCCAAAGATCAATGTTTTCTGAATATATTAATGAAATTATAACAATAATAATATAATATATGTATCAAGTTAATCGTCTTAAATTTAAAATCTCAACTTGACGTCTGCTTATATAATTTCTAAAAATATAAATAATTATCAAAAATATATTTTATATTAAAATATATGAATAATATGAATTATGTATATAATTATATTAATTCCTTCATATCGTCAATATCAGAATTTAACTTACTTTATAATTAAATGACTATTCTCATGGTTTATCCTATTTATATCATATGGTTACATATAATTTAGCTTTTTAAATAAAAATATATTAAATTTTTATATCGATAATCAAATTTATATTAAATTATATAAACATTTTTTATTACTAAATCAATTAATAAATCTTGTATTCGTCATTTTCGAAAATTTTCACGATCAACTATTCACCGATAATTTCCAAACAATGTTTATTAAACCAATTAAATTATATAACATTGTTCAAGTACACTATAATGCTCGAATATAGGTCACTTACGAGGAACAACTAGTTAGTTTACTGAAATGAAACATTAGATCCCTTAAATAAGGCTAAGGGTTCGAATATTTGATATTGTGAATGGAGTATATTGAGTTTGGAGGGTTGCCCCCGTAACGAGTCTTTACAATATCTGATTTGGATCCCTTAAATAATTTGAGATGGAATTAATCCAAATCCAAGAAAATTTGAACTCGAATTCGATCAGATCCAAGTCTTAATTAAATCCGATCCAAAATTTTAAAAAGCTCAAATTATAACTAAACAGACATTAAAATATTTTTACGAGTATTAAAATATATTAAAATTTGATTAACAATAAGAGTAATTAATAATAAAATTTTATTTTAAATTATAGTGAAACTAATTTTAGAAATAATTATAAATATAAAATCATACATTAATTTTCAATTAGATTTGGTTAAATTTTATATATTTAATTATTTAATATTTATGGACTTGGGTTGTGATAATATTATATTTTTGGGTTTAAATTTTGATTTGGATACAATGTTTATTTGGGCTTGGGCTTTAAACATGTTATAGTTTTGGACTGGATTTTAATTTTTATAAATTGTATTTGGTTATTGGGATTATTTGTTTTATTTTGGACATGAGAATTAGAACATTCAAAGAAATTAACTTTTAATAAAATTTTAAAATTCTTAAAAGGATAAAATTGAAAAGAAATTAAAATAAGGTGTCGAAAATTAATTTATCAAAATTTTAGGGTGTCCTTTAGAACATTATAATCTGTCTCTAGCCAAAAATAATAATTATTCATACGGTTTAAATTTAATTTAGTCTTGAGACATGAATAACTGAACATTCACGCTGAATCGAAAATATGTTAAAATTTATAAAATATTTTTCAAACAAAAGAAAAAAATTATATTTTATTAAAATAATAAAAAGATACAATAAATACAACACACCGGACTCATAAGAAAACCTTGAGACCAAATCTATCAAGAAAACTCTTTAAAAAAATCAAAACATCTAATCAGAGGACGTGAAGAAAAAAGATCGAACATTCTTTTGAATACGCCATTCATCTTTTATAAAAAATCCAGCAATCATCATAGAAACCTTCGTGTTTATTTCAACTAAAAGGATAATCTTACATATTATCCTGATAATACTTTTGATTATATCGACTTTTTTTAATTAAAAAATATATCATTATAATGATCGTTATACGAACGCAGGCTACCATAAATGGGTTATAAATGATAATTAAAAACTATAATTTAAAGATAATTTGAAATTAGTAAATCCATGTCTTGAAATATTTATTTATTTTAAAAGTTCAGTGGGACAGCTTTCCTTGACTCACGAATCTTTGTCTGCCTTGTGCATGTCCAATGGAAAGCCAGTTCAAACCATTGCCTATTTGACTTCAAATAGTGAATTTACATAAAATTAATTATATATTTCGTAATATATATATATATATATTCTGTACATTGTTTGTCATGGTCGGAGTTCGTGCAATATTTAAACAATATTTTCGAGATTTGATCTTGGAATAACTGGTTGGTAATAAAATGTAGGTTCAATTGAAAATAAAAAGTACGTATATATATATATATATATATATTAAGTTTTAAAAGTTTATTTTAGTTAAATTAATCTAAACTTTTTTTTATTTTGTTATTAATTTAAGATTAAACGTTCGTTAAAAATTTTAAGATTTTTTTCTCACAAATTTTTAAAATTTTTAAACTCCTAAGGGGTAAATGAGTAGAATCCAGCTTGAGGAGTGTTGAGTTTTACTCGTCTCATTAAAAATCCGAGTCGAGTTTAAGAGATAAGAATTCGAGATGAGTACTGATCAAATCGAACTCGGATAGCTTGATAAGAATTCGAGATGAGTATTGACCAAATCGGACTCGGATAGCTTGATCAAAATTTGAGATGAGTATTGACCAAATCGGACTCGGATAACTTACGATTTATCTCATCTTATTAAAAATTTGAGTCAAGTTGAAGAGATTCGAGTTCAATAACACTAAACTCAATTCAGCTTGATAAGGATTCGAGTTGAGTATTGAACAAACCAGACTTAATAACTTACAATCTGTTTCGTCTCATTTACAGTCTTATCCTTAACCCCTAATATAAAATTTCTTTAAAAAATATAAAAAATTTAGGGATTTTTAAAAAAATAATAGGCTTTAATATATAACAAATAAAAATTAAACATCTAAATACGTACATCATTATTACATAATTACATTCACTAATCCTATGTAGAACTATCCTAGATAATTAATGTGAATTTATTTTTATTGTTTAATTCTAATCCCGATGTTTTTATTTATTTTGTTGTGTCCTACACGAGTCAACTCTTATAGATGGACCGTTTTATTTGGAATTATTTTAAATAAAATAATAAACCCAATGCCCAACTAGGGGTGTGCTAGTGGTGGACATGTGCTGGGATTTGTTCAACAAATTCGATTTTATTTTTAAATGCATGGAATCGACAATCCCTAGGATATGTTTGGGAAAATCTTTGCTTAATATTAGATTAAGTTTAAATTGTTTTTTAAATATATTCTGATTTTTGCATCGATGATTATAAGGTAACAATGTAGATACATCTTACAGACAAAGTAAAAAAAAACGAATTTCTTAAAACGAAAATCATTTTTTACTGAGAGCATTTGATGATTTCGAAATAAAAGATGTAAATATTGACATCTCAATTTATAATTTTATATCTTCATCTTAAATCTCATAATTTATGCATCTACGTCTGAGATTACAACTTTAACTAACACGATAGTTGAGCAAATATATTTGGTCAGCTGGTTAAGGTTTTTTTTTGTTTCATCATATTCTCTTAGGTCATGAGTTTTAGATCCACTATAATCACTTCTTTTTTCTAAAGCCCCTATTCCTATGTCCTAGAGGTAGGATCAGGGACGAAGTCAAGATTTAAGGTTGAGAGGTAAAACGTTAATAATTAAAGGTGGAGAACAAATTCATAAATAAACCGATTTATAAAAATTTTAAAAATAAGAAGATAAACGTAAAAAAAAAAATCAGGGGTGGGAGGCGATTGCTGCTCCCCATCCCCACATTCCTCCGTCCCTAGACAAAATTAAAATTAGAATAAGGATTTGTAAAAAAATCTAACACAACGATTGTGACTAAAATCATCATTATTACTATAAATAGATTTAAATTTTTTTTAAGATAAACGTACATAAAATCTTAAAATTTTAGGGCGTGGTCAAAATCTTTCTCATAACCTCAATTGGCTATAATACTATATTTCCATATTTTATAATATAATAAATACTGCTTGTATAAATTAAATTCAAACTCAAATTTTCAAAGATTTTAGATTTCCTTAGACATTTTAATATATATGTAAGAATTAAAATTTTTGTTGACTCTCTACATTTTCCCCATTCATGTGATTGAAGATCCCAAAGACATGTTTTGTTTCCCCAAGAAAACATTTGACTTTTTGAGCTTAGCACAACATGACATATCCTAAGCCTAAGCCATGCACAGAGCTATATCACTTTAAACAAAGTCTAAGATTCCCTTCATTAATTGCATCATATAAGTCGGAGTAATTCGATCGATATCTGATTTATTAATAAGTCCAAGTAATTCGATCGATATCTGATTTATTAATTATGTAATAACTCTTTCAATTCAGTTCGATCTATTAGTTAGTTATGTAATAACCAGTTCAATCTATTTATAATGTTAAAGTTTAAAACTTTGATTTTCGTTAAGAAATCTTACATCTCGTCTCATCATACGAACCGATAATAATAGTAATTTTTTGAATTAACCATGCCTACACCCTTTCAGTCTTAGATCATTCAAGTTTAAAGGGGGGGGGGAGTCTAAATTGTGCTTTCTCGAGCACCATTGTTCCCACAAAATGTGGAACACAGAACCATGTCCTTGGTTTGGTTCCTTGTCCCTATCTGGGAATTTTCAGACAGACATGATAAACAATCAGAGGGGTTAGGATCTCTAGAATCCTGAAGGTTTTCAGATAACAGGACATGAACAAAAGGTCCCAGACAGACAAAAAAGTCAATTATCATCTGTCCTAATCTTTAAGAAAAATAGTGGTTCAAAATCAGAGAAATAGCAACAAAATGCTAATAAAACATTCCACCTAGGCAATGGAGATGTCTCTCTTTCTGTCGATAAACACATAAATCTCATTTCAGGCAATAGGTTCAGTGTTTTTGTGCTTGCTGTGGAGTCATAAGTTCAAAGTTCAGCTTAATTTGTTCGTATAATCATCGTTATAAAATATCGAATACAACAGGTGACTAAGGATGTTTAAGTCTGATTCTTGCAATGTTCAAATCAACAATGGCTACCTCATCATATAGATGTAAGAAAATCCATTCTAAATGCATAGAGACACAATCAATTTATAACTTGTCTGAATAATCATAAAAATTGTCAAACAAAGCCTTAACTAGGAAAAATTATTCAGCAATGTTGCAGCCCTACACTCTGTGAGGAGCAAAAATGGCAGCCTGCGCCATTTTTGTTTCATAAATATACAGTTTCTAGGACTGGATTAACTTAAAGGCTAAGGAAATCGATCCTTTTTTATGTCGAAAGAAAATTCTAGTTTAACCAACAAAATGTGGTTTACAGTTCCATAAGAATGGTTGAAATGGAGCTTTCTCGCAACTACCAGACAAGAAATGAAAAGGAAATCAAAACCAAAGGCTTCGAAAACTGTACAGTTTGCGGGATTCCGTTCATCTCTATCTTTCTAAGTTGTCGCTGCTCGAATCCATAAGAATCGTTAGCCTCCTTGCTGTCTTCATGAACTCACTGCAAGACATAATTGAATGTCAGATAAATCGAAAGAAAATGTTTAATGAGCGTAAGGAATTGATGCTAAGGAACCTGTAGTACCTAAAGGGCTCATCCCCGGTGTGTTTAACGGAACCGGAAGCATCGCGGTAGAGCACGCTGCTCAGCATCTCCGAACTTTCTATGCCGAACATGTTGGCTAGCTTCTCATACAGCTCTTCATATGATCCAAGAATTGAAAGATCGAGGGTTCTTCCTACATTCTCCGAGTCCAAGAACACCTTGCAATGATCAGCATCCAAACCGAGCTCAGTTTTTTTATGCTCTTTGTGCCAAGGAGACCCTTCATCTGAAGAATTCCCCCGAACATTTTGGTGTAAGGCAGATCCAGTTCCTTCGGAGGAAATCGCAGTTTTCTCCGTATTCCCGTCTGATGAACTGTTTCCAACAGTATCAGCTGAGCAGCTCTGAGAACCCTGCGGCTCACTGAAAATGAGTTGACCAAACAATAAGATGTGGGGTGTCTTTGTTTCATTGCTTCGTTTCAAACTCTGGACCGGATTTCCTATAGTTAACAAGGAAGATATATTCCTATTGTCACCACTGAAGTTGTCACCAGAGAGTCTAGTAGGTGGAGCTGTACGATCAAGTTGATGAAAACCAGTTGGAAACAGACCCGGATGCAGCTTGTTGGAGAGGAGATCGGATGAAGATATTCCGAACAGTTCGTGCCTGGCTCCCTGTATGCCTCCAGGAATGTTGTCGGTAATGCAACACACAGGGCTGCTGGACCTGAAAGAGTTGCTGGAAAATGATGGCATTGGAATTTGGTAAGGTAAGGGCATGTCTGGGTGCTGTGGAAGCCGCATCTTTTTCCTCGGTGGTGAGAAAGGATTATTAAGATGGACTGCCGGTATGTTTGTGACCAATTCAATCAACCACGGGCTAACACGCTTCACATTGTGGAGTAAATCTGGTTCATCCCATGCTACCTGAAAGACGTTAAACCGAACAAACACATGAGTGAACTATTAATGCTTAGAAAATATGGAAGTAAATGAAGGGCGCGGTACAACTAAAATACCTGCAGAAGACGCCATGGAGAATTAGGCCAACGGATGGGGTCGACAACCTGAGCATTAGATATCATTCCCATGAACCAGCTAATCCGTGAAGAGTCCTCAGTTTCAAAAGCCATTTTGAACCTCATCCCGGGAAACCACTGCATCTGCATTGCAGCTCTAACCGATGAGGCCTTCACACAGAACTCGGGAGTGCTGGCTCGTGGATAGTAAACAACCTCAAAAGGCTGCCCACTAGCAGCACGAGTGGCAGCTTCAATCACAGATTCAACCCTGACTCTTCCCCTCGTATCACCATTAGAATGCTTCTTCATAAATCTACTCTCCCCCTCCATCAAGAATGGGGAATAACTCCCAATTTGCAAACCGGAGCTTCCAGCCCTCGAATTCCATCCAGATTGATACTCATGTCCATTCCCTAGTCCTCTCTTCACCCTACGAATTCCCACACAAAGGTCCCCGTTATCCGCTCTAAGAAACACAATCGAATCACCAGCCACAAGCTTCTTGTGATTCACAAAATTACTCCACCCCGTCGTCAAAAGATGCCGACGAGGCGTCCCCCTATATATATGCCTAAATTTCCAAACCTCACCATGTACATCCTTTGCAAGAATAGTCTGAACAGGAGGTTCTGCATTATAATCCAACCTAGGAAATATAGTCTCCGCGCAATAACGCGGAACCGAGAAACCCCCACCATTGTTAGCATCAGATTGAGTCAACGTCTTTGCAAAGGAAACCGATTTTTCAGGACTCTCCATCCCAACATCCCCATCAAAAACATCATCTTCAACCCCAAAATCATTCTCTCTCAAAGGAACCAACATGAGTTTAGCAAAAACCTCATCAGAGTCTAGATCTGCCATAAACTTAACCGCAGAAACTCGACACAGAATCAGCGACGGAATCGAGAGATTCCCGAAATCTACATTCCCATTGGCATGCTCAGCATGACCTTGAGGGAAGTAGAACACTTTAGAGTTCACTGATGGCATATGTACCATTCCACCAGCACAAGCATGCCATAGCTGAGGATCTAAACACCTTTCATAATTTTTCATTACATCTTTCCCAGAATCCATGACAGTAATCATTTTTTTCCCAATTCTATGGGGATTAAAAACACAACTAACCCTTTCTGTACTCTGTTCTTGTCCACTTGACGATTCTATTACCTGTTGGCACATTAAATTTAAGACATGTCCAGTAAATATCTAAAGCAACAAACTTTATAAACATAGATATAAAATCAAAATCAACCGAAGAAAACAAAATATGTATTACAATTGAACAAAACCCAGAAATATTTTTTTACAAAATATTACCAAAAGGCACAATCCATTGAAATTCAAACAGAAAAACCAAAGGAAATCAGAACAGGGTTCAAAGACCTTACCTTTACATCAAAAAGAGAGCCTTTTCCATCAAAACAAAGGAAACCCAGATTATAATGAATCAAAAGAAGAAGAACACATAAAAACTAAACCCTTTTGCAACACAGAAATTAAAAAAATTCAAAGAAGTTTGAGGAGAAAGAAAGTGAAAAAGGGTGTTTTTAGTTAAGGGAAACTGAAGAGAGAGTGAGAGTTTTAAAGAAGAGGAGATGAGACATTTTAACACTGAAGATTTTATGTTATTTGCCGACCAGGGACTCGGAGTTAAAAATCCCTTGTCAGTAGTTATATAGTAAAAAGTTGTTTTTTTATCAATTTTTAATTTCGTAAATAATTTCTATATAATATTTTTGTTCATTATAAAGTTTGGAAATTGATTTATGAAAAAATAACTAAATTTATTTATTTATTAATATATTATTAATGCACGAAATATTATTATTTTTAAAGGTTACAATTTAGTATATAGATTAAAGAGTAAATGTTCGATAATTAAGAATATATTTTAGAGTAAATATTATTTATAACCACCTTAACTGATTAAAAAAATAATACTATTGATAAATTTTTGTTAAAATACAATATAATTTTTTAAATTAGCTAATAATGATTATAATAATATTTGTTTTATTAGATAATAGTGATTACAGTAGTATCTGTTTTAGAATATAATCTTCACCATTTGGTATTGATTGCTGTATTTTTTAAACTATTATACTTTATACAATAATTTTGAAGATGATACCATTTATCACTGATTTTGAATAATAGTTAGATTATATTGAATAAAAAAGTAAAATTAATATTAAAAAATAATTTTAAACAATAATTTGATAAATTTTAGTATATAGTCTACAAAATCATTTATAAAATCGTTGTAAAAAATATAATATTTTAAGAAATAAATTGAGTTTTATTATATTTTGAGAAAAATTAATGATAATATTTTTGTCTTTTCTCGTATTAAAAGTGTTATCAGTTGGATTATAATTTTAAAATCAAAAAAGTAAAGGGGTCAAATTCTTAAAATGAGAATCAGGAAGATCGAACTCCAAAACTCTAAAGAGTATAGGGACTGATTCCAAAATTAGACCTTAAGTTTATTGTTCCACTCTATACATTGCTGCATCATTTTGACAAGGAGTGTTTACCACGCGACAAGGAAGCAAGTGGGAACACATCCCCTACAAATCCAGAAAAGGAAACATCAAACTAATAAAAAATTAATCAAAGAATTTAATTTTATAATAAATAAATCTGTGATAAATTAATTCTTTAATTTTATAATAAATAAATCTGTGATAAATTAAATATTTAGATAATCCCAAAAAAAACTAAATTATTTAATTTTTAATTATAGTTTTAAATATCACGATATTTTGCTGGAAAGATATCACGATTCTCATGCAACTCTGAAATCAAGGCTGACTGAAGTTAAAATTTTCATCCGATGACCTAACTCCTCGGGGACTAACCATGGTTAAATATTTTATTATTTATTTTTAATTTATAATATATAAAATGTTAAAATAATTATCCACGGGTTAGCTTAAAGTGGTAAATAATTTAGTATTATTTAGATAAATTTTAAATTTAAGATCTTATGTATGTAGAATTCTTGTTAAGAGACGTACTCATCAAATTCAGGTTTTAAATCAATATGGGTTAGTCCAAGTGGTAGAGTTGTTCAAACGGTAGGTTAAACTGAATTAACCGATCAAACCGAATTAATTCTGTTAAATGGTCGGTCACCAAACTTTATTCGATCGGTGAGTGATTAAAATTTATTTTAAAAGTTCGATTAACGATTAATTTAGTTTAAAATAAGTTAATTAACTTAATTAACCGAAATTTTATATTATATATTATATATATTTGTTTTCCGTCGCTAAACTTTTAAAAATTATAAATTGGTCATTAAATTTTATCAAATTAATATAAAATAATAATTATATTTATTAAATTATTAAAAATATTCATTAAAATTTTTTATATTTATCGATAATTTATAATATACAATAATTAAATGATCAATTTATAATAATTAGATAAGTTTAATGGTTGTTTTATAATTTTTGAAAGTTCAGTGGTTAAAATGAGTATTTTAACATTGATGAGTAATCATTTGTGTAATTTATTTAAAATTTTATAACAAATTTCGGTTAACCGAATTAATCGACCTAATTAGCTGAAATTTGTTCAGTTCGGTTAATGTATTTCAAAAAAAGTTCGATTCGATTAACGATTAAAGATTTAAAAAGTTTAGTTAATTCGGTTTTTAGTAATTCGGTTCGGCCACCAACTGAATTACCCGTTTGAACACCCCTACCAAGTGGTAAGCAATTTGATTCCGATTAAAAAAATATTGGATTCAAGATGTTATGTACGTAAAAAAAAATTGTAACGAGAGACTTATTCAGTAAAACTAAATATGAGATTTCGATTGGTTCAAATTAATAAAGCAAAACTTTAAAAACCTGAAAATAATAAAATAAATCAGGTATGTGATATGAATTATAAATCCTAAAAAATATGATGATAACTTTTTTTTAATTAAATGAGATAGAATCAATAAAGAAAATCAAAACTATGGGATATATTAGCAAATCAATTTTTATAAAAAAAAAAAATGGAAGAAAATTAACTTTATTGATTATAGATTATTTAATTATTATTCTTTTAAAATATTTGCTTTAAATCATTATAATTTTAGAAAATAATAACATTTTCACATTTTTTTTATTTTTTTTCTTTCGCCCATAAAATAAGTGGCTTTATATAAAGTGTATTTTAACTTTATCTCTATCTTTTTCTACTTAACTTTCATAAATCTAAAGGTTGTATTTAATAATTTATTAATGTTAATCAATTTTTTAAAGTACAACAAAGGTCCTAAATTATGACAAAACGATTATTTGTCATTAAATTTTTAAAAATTATACGATCATTAAATTTATTGATTAATTATAAAATATATTTTTAAATTATAATATTTTGGTTTTTAAATTATATTTTTTATATATTATTTACTTTTAGGTTTTGTATTTTTTTTCATGTGATTATTTTAATAAATATGAATCAGGTACCTTATGACCCTGTTAGAGAGTATTGAAATTTCATAGATCTTTTTTTTATTATCCGAAAAATCAGATATTTAGATCTTTAGGTATTTGATATCGGAAAGTTCTGATTATTATTAAATTATAATGATCATTTTATAATAAATTGATAAATTTAATAACTATTTTATAAGTTTTTTAAAAAAATCAGTGTGCAATAATTATTTTATCATAGTTTAAGGACAGCTAATGTACTTACTTTACCCTCTTCCTTACACCCATTTGTGATTGTCTTTCTTGATCCCAAGGACAAGATTTTATCCTTAGTACTTGGTTTGACTTTTTTAACTAAAAATCAATTTAGCATAATATTGAAATTACAAATTTACCCTTAGAATTAGGGTTTTTCTCTTTCTATCATTACAAAGGTTCAAACATGTTCAAGAGTAATTAAATAAGGTCTCAAGTGTGCATGTATTCGAATAAATTATATCATTGTTATTTTGTCATGTTATTTATGAGATGAATTAATTAAGTATATTTATTTTATTATTTTTTATTTTATTTTTTTATCAAATGGATCTTCACTTGGTAAAAATTATTTTTAAATTTAATTTATAATAAATATTATTAAAAATTCACTTAATAAAAAATAAGATAAAAAATAATAAAATAAATATATTTGATTGACTGGTCCTATGAATAACGTGACGTGAATGACCCATGACATAATTTATCCACGTGATGATTATATATAGAATCCAAGACATTTATGAACATTTACGAACAAATTAATTTTTAAACATCCTGATCTAATTATAAGATAACATTTGTTCAATAATCTTAACTTTTTAATAGTGCATTTATACCATACAAACAAACGGATCGAACTAATGGTGGATGCACATGGAAGGGAGGATAGACCCATGCCCACCCTGAAATTTTTAAATTTTATACATTTTATTTTGATTTTTAATTTTTAATTTGTTTCATAAATTAGTGCTTAAATTTTTAATATTTTATTATTTGTACCCATTCTGAAATTTTGAGATTTTTATGACTAATGTCCACCCAAAAATATTTTAACTTGTTTTCACTCGTATAAATATTTTTAGATCCATTACTAAATCGAACCCAAATCACTTAAGAATAACAATATTTTTTATTGAAATCATTTAATGTATTCTAACGAATTAAAATATTATTTGGATTTGTTTATATATATTTGGACCAGTTCAATATGGGATTTGTGTCATAATTTATGATTTGTAGATATTATAGGTCAAAAAATATATGTTATGTTGGTATTAAGGAATTTATTTGGTGATTATAAGATGTTGACATTGGGATTAAGGACAAGGTAATCAGTTTAATTACAAATGTTGCATGAAAAAAACAAATTAATCGGCACTTGATTAAGACCTCGGTCGGTCTTGTTTTGGACCAGGTTTGTAGGGTAAAAAAATCTTAGGCACAAAAAAAAAAAGCTTTGGGAAATTATTCAATTAATATTGGTATTTAAATCCACCCATTATTCAGTTATATTTGTGTTATTTTATATGTATAATAAATAAAAATAATTATATTTTAATATAACAAATTATAAAATAAATTACGCAAATCTTCACATTTAAACTATAAATTTGTAGCACTAACACTGTAACACTTAAACCCTAAACTATAAATTATAACCATAATCTTAAATTATACACTTTACACTAAAATTTATATAAGCTTGTGTATTAAAATATTTTTTTATAAAAAAATTTATTTGAAACACGTATTTCATAACATTTAAATTATATAATTATTTTATTTCAGGAATTAGGGATTTAATTTAATTTTTATAGTTTAGTTTATAAGATTTTTAAATATGTTAGAATTTGTGGTATATATATAATTTAGTTTTTTTATAAATGCCACTGATTTTTTATTAAATTCATAGAAAAATTATAATTACATCGCAATTAAAAAATAAAATAATTGAATTAAATAATCTAAAAATTTTTACAACTCAAAAAGAATCTATGAAAATAAGCATACCAATAAGATTCAGAAGCTTCCTGAATCTTCTTGTCTTTATCCAAACTAGACGCATAACGAAGAAAGAGGTTGTAGAAGATCCAAACTGCTATGCAAAAAGTATCGCTACCTAGGACTGATTTCATCGGCAAATGACCATCAACCGAGTGAGATAAATATTTTCATGTGATCACCGACAAAAACATAAATCAGAAACTAACATCGATTGAATCTCTGTGTGAACAACAATCGATCGCTAGGGTATGTTGAAACATGCCCAAAGATAGATGAATCAAATCACAAAACAAAAACAAAAATAGATCATAAAGACAAAAAAAACGTGTCACAATGACATAAACAACGTACTATAAAAGTAGAGATTCTTATTAAAATCGAAAATAAAAACAAAAAAATAATAGATTCGATGATCGACAACCAATAATAAAATTGATTGCTGATTACCAATCAAAGAAATTGATAAAATGAAGAGCAGTTAGGAAAAACTTTTAAAGAAAAAAAGAGCTGATAGATAATTTAGTTTTTAAAGAGTAAATATTCGAGCTTATAATAGTACGGAAATCATTCGCTACAAATATTATATAGTTTTAACAATTCATCAAAACTATTTTAAATAAAAATCCTTAATAATTGAGGTAGGAATTTTAATTTTTTAATTAGAAAAATCCATCGTGGCATTTTAGAGAATTAAATATTTAATTATGATTATTTTTTAATATAAGTCCTTAATAATGATTATGGTTAGTGTTAACTTTTTGGGTGCATTATCTACAACTATTTATGGAAATATTTGTCATTGTTGGTTATGAAATAAATAAATAAATAAATAAATAAATAATGAAAATCAAGACTAGGAATATTAACTTTAACAACAAATATATCATTTTCCAAAAATTAATTATTTGATATAGACAGGGTACCAATCTATTTAAATTACAAATGAACATTTATGACAACATTGGTCATGGTGAAAGCTAAGACCTTGTAGTTGTCATGAATTTCAATGGTAAAAAAATATTAAAAATGAATATTTATTTAAAAAATTATAAATTCAAAACACTAAAATAAATATTTTTTAAAAAAATTATTAAAGATTATAAAGAATTCAAAAGAAGTATTAAATATTTTAGAATTTATCGATTATCAGTTGGTTTAATGAGATAAAACACTAAGTCTTTTAAATAATATTTGGAGTTCAGATTTTACCATTATGAATGAAACAAACTGAGTCAGATCGAGTACCTTCATCAAATAAATGCTTAATAGTTTCTCGTCAACTTGAGTCTACTTTCGATCCTCGAACACATGATGTCAATAGAGTTTTTTTTATTAAAGAAAATTTTAATTAAATATTGCTTTCCTATTTTTTTTTACAAATATATTATTCCTCTTCAATTATTTCCTAAAATATAATGATTTATTGTAGAAATCAGAAGGGTAAAAAGCATTGCGACTTCAAACAGTAACCTAATAAAATATTTGATACTGTTTGAAGTGAGAGTACTTTTCATCCAACTTCAAATAATATTTTTTTAAAAAAAATATTTTAAAGTATCTAATAGTTTGTCACTATAGGGCAATTTTTTTTTGAAAAACATTATTTGAAGTTGTATGGAAAGCACTCCGACTTTAAACAGTACCAAATATTTTATTGGGTTATTGTTTTAAGTCGAGATGTTTTCTACTCGACTTCTAATTTCTACATTAAATCACCATATTTCAAAAAATAAAAAGATAGTATATTCTCAAAATAAATGTCTAAATCCGAAATCACATAAGATAAAACAATATAAACATTTTTAATTACTCGACCAGTTTATAAATCTCAATATCAGTAAAAAAAAAATTTGTTGTTACAATCAGCACTCAATTAATTCTTCTTCTTTATCATCGTCGTCAAATATTCTTAATTTTTTAACTAATCTTACAAATTAGTTAGTTAATCCAACCAAACCAAACCAAACACTAGTCCAAACTAATAACCAATCCAGAGCACTAAGACATTGACCCTTTAACCAGACATATAAACTACAAATAAACATAAATGGATCAGACACAAACAGTTGGAGATGGAACCAAACACTGAAAATGACTTCAATCTTGTCCAACTCTTCAATGGTGGCATTGGCAATGCCCTTTTTCACCTTTCAATACATGATATTTATGAAAATATTAATTTTACATATTAGATAAGATAAAAGGGTAAACAATACCATTGGTCATCAAATTATATATTCTCATTTTTTTATTTTAGTCACCAAATTATTATTTTTTTGACAAAACCATTACGAATGTTACGTTTTATTTTTTATTTTGGTCATTAACGCTATCTTTTTCTCCTATTTAGTCACTAATTTATTTCTTTTTTTCTGTTTTTGGCATTAAACTATTTTTTTCGTGAGTTTTTAACAACAGATGACCAAAATAGAAAAAATATAACATTAGTGAAAATTTTGTTATAAATAATAATTTGGTGACTAGAACAAGAGAATGAAAATAGTTTAGTGACTCGTGGTATTGTTTACCCTAGATATAATTCTGTATGCATGTAAAATGTAATAGTTAAAGATTATCATATGAATTAATGATTTATTAAACTAAATAAAAATTCACGTGTAATATTGTAATTTTCTTAAAATTTATCTCCTTTTTAAAAATATGTAAAACTAGTCAATATTTTCCAATTTTTAATAAAAAGAATAGGCTACAATGTAATTTTTCTTTAAAAGAAATATAATAAAATAATTAGAAAGAGTTGACCCAAGTGATAAACAGTTTGGTCCGTTTAAACAGGTTTTGAGTTCGAAGAGTTGTGTACCCATCAAAATTAAGTGTACGATATAGGTCAATCCAAACCAATTAAGACGAAACCTTAAAAACCGAAATAACAATAAAAAATATAATAAAATATTAATACGTAATTAAAGACATTATGGACCCATATTATTATTAATAAATAAATTTGAAAATAATTTGCTTAGAGTCGAAACAAGCCTACCTCTATCCCTTATCTCTAATTTGGTTGCAGTTGATCCATATTATTATAAATAAATTTGTAATTAATTCCTTTTAACTAATTTCATATAATCAGGTTTTTTTTTAATTCGGTGCCACGTTAATTTTTTAAAATAAATTAAAATTTTAAATCATAAAATTATGAATAAAAAAATTTAAGTAAAATAATTATTTTTATAATAAATTTATATAATATTTAAATTAAATTAATCGACTGATAAATTAAATATATTATAATAAATATTTAAAACTAAATTAATTTCCACATGTGATGTGCCATTATTAGAAGCACAACTTGCTAAGGGAATAAATTATGCTATTAATTTAATTCCTGTATTTATTTAAAACTAAAAATTTAGTAATAATTTATAAAAAATAATATATAAATTTAATAATAGTAGTTCATTGGTAATATTTTTTAATTTATACATTGTGATTAATCGTCGACTTAAATAGCGTGGTGACGTGGAATTCTTACTGCCACATAACACAGCAATATGATGTGTATGTGATTCTTTTAAAAAAAAATATTAGATAGATTCGATTCATCATATTATTTGTGATGATGTAAATTTTTTACTGTTACTAATCAGATCAGTCTATTTTAAAGTAACATTCAAATAACAATTTATGTCTTATTTACATGTAAAAAAAGAAAAAAATAATAAAAAAAAATTAAAATTTTAATATTAATTTATCAATATATATTAACCATATTTCATATTAATAAAAGTATTATAAAATTATTTGACCTAGCTTTTTCTCCTCTAAAAATCTTTACATCATAGCTTTTCTCTTTCTTTTTTTATTTTCTGGCCGACGGCTGAGAAAAGGTCTTAGTATTAACTGACGACCATTAGTATTTATTATTATATCTTTTATATTTTATTTTTTTAATTTTAATAAAAATTTATGTTCTTGTGATATTTATTTTCTCTATTTTTGTGGCACGCTTTTATGATTTTTGTGGTTTGTTTCGTATGTCATTTGACATGATTTCAGCATACATTTAGTCGTTTGACGCTTAATAAAGATTCTTACGATACTTGTTTTCAATTTGATTTTGTCAGTGACCATAAAAAAGATTGATCCTCACTGATGGTTTGTTTGTTGATGTAAGAACTGTGTTGTTAGGCTCGAATGATCAATCGTAAACCATCAAGGGAGTTGAAATGTTTCTCGAATGAATTGGTGAAAAATCGAAAAATAGTAGACAATTAATTACACATCAATTTTAGAATGATTTAACTTTTAAGCTAAATATACATCTACTACCTAAAAAAAAAGATAGAGAGGTCCGCGTCCACACAGTATCGAGATCTTACACTACGAGTGAGACACGCGTCCATACAACATCGAGATTCTACACTCAGGGATTGAGGTTCGCGTCCACACAACATTGAGATTCTTCAAATCCTATGCTCGAAATATGACATCGAACATCTTCGAATGAGGCCCGCGTCCACACAACATCGAGATCCTCTATTCTGAATAGTCTTCAATAATCACACGAAATGTTACATCAGATAATCTTCATTATGTTGCAACACTATTCTTGAGTATCCAAATTCTCATCACACAAGGGTTTTTCTTAAGCTAAGCAATCTATTAGCATATAGCAAGGTTCTAGCTATCATAGAGTATCAAGACCACAAAGGAATCATATGATTTCTATTATTCATTTAAAATAATCAAGGTTTACCAACTCTTTAGTTCAATTATTCATATATGAGAATAATTTATCAAATTTTCGGTTTTAGTAATTGTTTTGTATCATAAGAGACTCTTGGAACCCATTATCACAAATTATAGAGTCACCGAACTCAAACTTTAATTTTTGGATAGATTACCCAACGAGTATCAATACGCCTATATGGGGTATCGATATGCTACCCAGTATCGGTACGTCCCCAAGACGTACCGATACTTTATTGCCTTATAATAGCCCAAACTGCCTACCCACACCGATACAGCCCGAGTCCCGTATCGATACTGATTCGTACCATTATCGATACGCCTATATAGCGTTAAAGTCACTGTGTTACAGGTCAAATTCAAATTAATTAAGGTAAAATTCTGGAGAACGGAGAAGGAAAAAACATAAATAAAGAAAATATTAAATTTTATTTTTTAAAATAATATGTATATTTATCTTATGATTTATATTCGAAATGCAAAATTGTCTCTCTCAATGTTTAAACTCACATCATCTATAAAAAAAATGTAATTTTTAAAAAATAATAAAGTGATTTTTTGTATATTTAAACCTAAAATAAGTTACTTTTTCTTTCTTGTTGCAACTTTATGAGATGGGTATAACTTATAAGATACAACATATTTAGGGCACGACTAAAAGATCATAATTTTTGAAATTTATTTTTAAATTAAAATTATTGACAATATTTTTAATTTTTTTTATTTTATCCTATAAGTATTGATACTTAGTTTTTTTTTATATAAATTTTTAATTTTTACTAAAACATTAAAAATATTCCATCTAAAATACTATAAAAAATCTAAAATTTTTAATTCGTAAATAAATTTTAAAACTTTTATAAATATTTTTATAAACTTTGTGTTTATAGGTCCTAGATACCATCGTAGCCGTTTGTCCCCATTAATAACTGACAAACAGGTAAAGTTAGCAGTCACTTCCCTAGCCGGTTACGTTAGCGTGACAGCACAATGACAAAGACAAAGACAAGAACGTTTAGAATATTCCACGTGTCGAGTGATGGTGAAGTCTGATTAAATATTTTTGTCTGACGGGACCCCACAAAGAGGACTGTAGATTCTCATAAGGGAAAGGGAAGAGAGGTGATTGGACACAGCATGACACGTGGGACCCCAAAGGTTGTGGGGTCATGTCCGAATCTCTGTCTCAGTTGGAATGAATGAAAAGTGAAAACCCAGTTTTTGTCGGAAAGGATAAAGTGGTTTTTCCATGGAAAAATTATATCGCGTAAGTCTCATCACCTGTTCATGGACCAACCAATAAAAACTGTCCATTTCATCAATTTTTTTATATTATAATTTTTTTCAAGTGAATCTTCACTTGGAAAATTAAAAAATAATGAGATGGACAATTTCTATGGGTTGGTCCATGGATGACGTGGTGGGACTGACCCATGATATAATTTCTCTTTTTCTTGACACTTTTTGGCATCTAACCATGGAAAAATTATTGGACTTAATCACGTAATTTGTGGTTTCGATCAATAAAATTAATATATTTTGTTATTTTTAGGTAAATTATTATCTCTTTTGTATTTGCAATCAGAAACTATATTAGTGTTAAGTAGTTATTTTAAGATAAACGAATCAGATTAATTAGATTACGAATGACGTGATGAACATGATTCATCTAATAATTTCTCGTAATAATGGCATGAGTTCTAGTTTGGAGTATGTATTGTTCAATTTTAATGGTGTTAGTTTGGTTATTCGGACGGTTATTCAACTTAGGTTTGGTTTGGGAATGTTTTTTTTAAACGAACGTTGGATTGTCGAATAGAGAAGTAATGTCGAACATACACAAATATGTTGAATATGTGTTTCTATATTAGATTTAGTGCTCAAACGGACGTTTTTTAATTTTAAGATGAACGAATCAGATTAATTGAATTACGGATAACATGATGAACATGATCGAATATAACTAAAATAATGTAAAATAATCGAATCATGACATAGAGAATGAAAATGAGTTAGATTCAAAGTGTTGCCCTCATAATTAGTCAGACTAATAAATTAGATTTTAATAATTATATCAAAAAATATTATATATCTATATATATAGAGAGAGAAGTCTAATATCATATTATATACATATTTAATACTTTTGTGTTTTACTTTTTTTAAAATTGGTATAAATTCAGATTAATCTAAAAACCAACTAAATTAATTAAAATTAGTTTAATTCAGTTATTTATTTTTTTACAATTAATTAAATTCGAGATACAATTGAGCAAATACTATTATAACTACAATAACTAATTAAAAAAAATCTCATATTTTGATTATATTTAAAATCAAATTGAATTGAACTCTTAAAAAAGAGAAAAAAATCTTTTCGTATTATTTTTTATCTATAAGACTTAAACTTCAGATAATATGTGAAATAATTTTATATTTTGATAATTATAATAAATAATATATTATGTGAACTAATAATCCTCTTATTGAAAGTCAACATTTTTAAAGTTTTACTCTATTTATATTAAATATTTTAAATAATTATTTTTTATAAGATATATTTAAAAAATTTTAATAAAATTTTTTTAAAATATGTTTTTTTTATATTTTTATCAATAATAAATTTTAAATAATTGTGAGTCAAAATAAAGAAATGACTAAAAAAAATCATTAGTGGACATTAAACTTGGGGCGAAAAGAGTATATTTTATATATTTTTATTAACAAAGATAATAGTTTGATTAAATCTCTCGAATCTCTAACTTTATTTAAAGAATATAGTAATTATTTTTGACAGATCAATTAATTATTAGTCTGTATATTTTCATTTTAAAATTAATAATATAATAACTCAATAAACATGATATACAATTTCATAAACAGTGATCGATTAAAATAGTAAGTAGCTTGATATTATTTAAATAGATTTTAAATTCAAGACGTATATGTAAAAAATTTTAATTATAAGATTTATTCGCCAAAAATAAACGTTTAATTTAAATTAATTTGTATAATTAAAACAAAACCCTAAAAAACAGAAATGAAATGTATATTATTTTCTAATTTAATACTCATGGTCCCAATGTCTCAAATAATTACCGTTAAGACAATGAATAAGTTGGGTGTGGGATATGAAAACCTGATTTGTCCCCTTGTTCCTGCCCAACCCAACACTAATCTGACCAACAATGGTATAATTTCTTTGCCTTAATCCTAATAAATGAGATAATATTTCACTTATCTTCATCCACAATAAATTATTAATTTATATACTAAAATGTTAATAATACTTTTAAAATTATTTTTTTATAAATTTATTGATAAACTTCGTAAGGCGATGGTTATCGATGATTTACGCCGTAAATTAATGTAAAGAGTCATAAATTTTTGGTAATATAAAAGTAAAAAATAAAAATTATCGACGATCAACAGTTAAACTAATTTAATTATAATATTAAATATATTTTTTTTATTTTTCACTGTCGATAATAATAATTACTTTACTTTATTGTAGGAGTATCCGAAGAAATAAATATTTAAAAAAAAAATTAATTCAAACCTTTAACCAGTGGTGTATGTATGTATAATGTAGGGCAGGTCTGAACTTTTTAAATTTACGTATTTGTCTTTAATATTTTAATATTTTATAAATTAATCATTAAAGTTTTTAATATTTATGAGTCGTACTCACCTTAAAATTGTAAAATTTTATGTACATTTTCTCTCAAATATTTTTCTAAATCTGTCACTGTATTTATCCATATGATTAATAGACATAAGATACCAACCTACAGGACCAAAGCTTATGCTAATTGTCTGAATATTGAAATTTGTAGACAATAAAGGAGTTGATGGTTGCTTGGTTCCCACAACATTAATGACAACATGTGTCCACCACATACGGCGGAGGGGCTGCTGACAACTCGCTCCGGCGGCAGTGCCGCCTGCACTTTAGCCTTTTTGCTTAAATCTTAAAACTCTTTAATTACCTTTTAATGCAGTCAACTTGATTCTAATTTAATTTAATTTAATTAATCTGCTTTCAATAATGGCAATGACCTGTTCTAGCCTTTTAGCTGGTAAGAACGGCTCTTTAATTTTTTTTGGGTTCGGGTTTATATAGACACAGTAAACTTGATTCGAGATAGGAGATTTGGATTGTTTTACTCAACCCGAATATAATGAACTAAGTTTGACTCAGAACTCGAAATATACCAAATCGAATTTTAGTTGAACTAGAATGCACTTAAATTAATTTTCAACTGAATCAAATAGTCCCGAATCGAAAGTAACCTAACATAAATAAAAGATATTAAAAGAAATAAAGAAAGATGGGATATGAACTACACACAATTCACAAAAAATTCAAATATATTAACTTTATAAAGTCATATATATTATGGAGGTGTATAAAATTGACCCGACTTGAAAACCAATCGATCTCTTATTTATCTAATATTGACCCGATCCAAAATTATTTAACCCAAAATTAATCGAACGTATATGAACCAAATTAACTTGATACCCAAATTAAATATTCATATACCCGAACTAAAATCAAACCAGACCTGAATTGATCCAATTATGTATTCTCCTTTGCAATTTAAAAGTGCATGGAAATGAGAAAAATATGGGTTGGGCTAGTTTCTCCTATGATTCAAGTTAAGCCTAGACCAACAATAATTGATCCAAGAGGCCTTTATTATTTTTTTTCTTTTTACTCAATCTTTTACTAACAAGTGTTTAATAATTTTATTTATAACTTATTGCGTAGTCTAAGGCTTTGTTCCACGTTGCTTTTTCACTCAGTTTTTAAAGAAATTTTGTCGAATATATCGTTTTTTTTCCATTTTTACGTATTTTTTTATCGTTTTTCGATTTAAACGATGTTTTTGAAGAACGTTGTGAATATAATAAATTAAGTTGAAAGAGTTGTTTTGTAACAGATCTAAACAATATTTGATACAGATTAATCAATCAGTAAATCAGATACTAATTGTTATACCAAAAAACATTTTATTAATAAAAACTTTAAATATACGTCTTCGATTTAATATCATTCTAAATAAAAATCAGATCAAAATAAATTCGAAAAATAAAAAAAAATCTATCTAAATTAGTATTACTATGCCAACTTAAACCCATAGTTTAAACCCTAGAATTGACCAAAATTGTTGGCCTCTCAACACAATCCCAGCCTGGATTAGTTGATTGAGCAAAATCCATGAAGGTAATGAGGCAATTTTTGAGGTTGTTGGGGATGTAATAGACACAATTCTTAATTGGTGGTACATTGTCCTATCAATTACAAAATCTTGTTCAAATTGCAAGCATGACTTTAAAACATGCCACAAGAAACATCAAACCATATGATTAGAATGTCCAAATCAACTTTATAAATAATGAAAGTAACTCCTATGGATTCATTTTAATTTCCCTTTCAAATATTTTATTCATGATTTTTTAATATTACAAATCGTTTCATATACAATCAATTTGAAAACCCTTTCATGTATATATAACCCGTAGTTGTTAGAACCAGACCGGATTAATCAGTTAAATCGAAAGTCAATGGTTAAAAACTGAGATTGAAAGATCGAATTATTATTGAATTTATAATTTAACTAATTAAATTAAAAATCGATGATCTGGTCAGTTAAACCACCTATATAATTTGCAAACATTGATGAAATTTCCCCTTTATTGTTTGGTAGCTGAGTAAGATTAGGAGGATTAAGACATTTTGCCAAAATCCTTCCTAACAACCTTAGAAATGATTACAATTTGATATTGATTATCTAACCAACTTAGCAAAAAATGTGAAAGTTTTTTTTTTTCAATTTAGGGTTTTTTAAATAAAAGTTCAATTTTTTATATCATTTAATAACTTAAATTATAGGGTATTTTTAATTTTGGGTTCAATTTGGGTCACCTAGATATCAATCGGAAGCATTACTCTTTTGCTTGAAATTCAAGATTGTGAAGTGTGACATTAAACCATTCATTTTCATTTAATGAATTTTCTTTTTTATTTCTTACTATTTTTTAGTCTTTATCAATAAAAAAAGTTCTTTTAAACATTTTGAATAACATTCATGTAACTTCAATTTAAAATTAAACAAAACTCGAAACTAAATTCAAAGTAATTCGAGTAAATAATTCAAAAATACTTAAAAATTGACCTGATTTCGAAATAATTTAGACCCATAAAAATTAGACAAAATCCAAAACCCAAATTTAATATAAATAAAGAGTGTTAAAAATCATATGATCCGACTTTTAAATGTAACAATATATATTTTCATGTACGTTGTTTGAACTCGATTCGATTAAAATTTCATTACTTATCAAAGTTCTAACTTTTTACTATCAAATTAAGTGCAAAACTTTCCCAAGAGAAAGAAATAAACAAGAGAAAAATAAGAATCCAATAATTAAATAACTTTTTCAAGGACCTACTCATTAATAAAACCTACAACTTTCCTACCCTTCAACTTTTCATTTTCTCCCATTTTACTCCCCTCTCTACAAATCTAAACATATTGGTCATATTTTGCTCCTATTTCCCCCCATTTCCAACCCTATACAAAAATTAAAACAATGAACAAAGGATTAAAATAACAATAATAGAGTAAACACTTGAAAAAAATTCAAAGAGATGGGGATGAGGGAAACAATGAGAAGTTATTAACCCTAAACATTAGGGTTTCAAAACTCTCCAAACCCTAAACCCTCCCTTGGTATGTAATCTAATGCCGGGTTGCTTTTATTTGGAATCATTTCCGGTGAATCAGTGGTTTCACCGGCGGTGCCGATTTTGGTCCTCATCTCCAATACTTTCTTATGAGAATTCGAGTGAATCGCAGGGATAAATGTTGGGCTCGCTGCAGGACGATACTCTGGGAAGAGCCTTCCGGACTTGTATCGGACGCCGCACGCGTTACAAAGGGTTTTTGGACCCATTGGCCCCGCCCTCCATTGAGGTGTCTTTGTGATCTCGCAATGCATGCATTTCCTAACTGCTTGTCCCGATTGATTTTGAGTGGCGATGTTATCTGTAGGTGGCGTTGGGAGTGTCAGCTTGATCTTTTTCTTCTTCTTGTGCTCCGGATTGACTTGACGGGGTAATTTGATAAGAAGACGGGACTCTGCGAAGTTCTCAGAGTCGGATGTCACCTTGAGGACGGGTGGCGATTGAGGAACGTCGATGCCATTGTCATTGATGGATGAAGAAGGAGATATGAGTTGAATGGCAGGACGAGGGTTAAATGTAGCTGGACGAGGACGTTTGCTACGCGCACGCCCACACTTCCCCGGACCGGCTATCGGCTTCTCCCCGGAGCAAGAGCTGCTACTTTCGAGAACCGAAACCGGACTAGAAGTCTGGAATTGATGGTGATCTTGACTGGACGAGTCCTTGTTGATTGAATCAGGCTCTTGTTTCATAATTGTCAAGCTTGCTCCACAATTGGAATCATCAACAAAGTTTGACAACCATTCCAATTGGACAATGTCTTCATACTGCAAAATCAAAAAATACCCAAAATTATATCAATAAATTATTAAATTTATTAAAATAATATATTAAATATATTTTTTAAAAAAATGGGTATATATCAAAATATCAATTAAGTGGACCCAACAAAACATGATTTTATATTTTCCTACAATGTCATGCACAACTAATCATGTGACAAATCATGTGACCTCCATAACTGAACCAATAATTATGCCTTTAAATAATGCAAAACTCTTGGTTGTGTTCCACTTTTCCAACCACATAGCCGACAATCATTTAAAAAGGTCAAATTCTTGTTTAAGTCCCTCTAGTATGCTACTATTTCAAAATATATCAGCATCAAGGGACTGGTTAACATAATATGGGGGACCAAAATAGCAATTTCACCCTTAAAACATATTTCTGACACTAACCGGAACAGAGAGTTCAGCGGAGAGGTCGGAAGCACTGTTGTTGGAGAAAACCGAGTCAGAACCCGGGAATGACTCGTACTGAGTTGTCCAAATGGTGGGGAAAGCGGCGGCGTTGACGGCGGAGTCAGAGGCGGATAACCCGGCGTCTACGTCGTCGTTAGGGAAGTCGAGGAGGTCGTCTATGTGGTCGAAGAAACTGCCGCAGTCAATCTCATCAATGAATTCCGTCGGTCCAATCATTTTTTCTTTATATTAAAAAAACCCTGAAAAATAAAATAAAAAAGGGTAAAATTATTAATCTTAATTACATTAATTTTGCATGTAAATGTCTCTGATTTGTATATTTTTTAAAATTCAAAAATGGGTAATTGTTGAATTAAAAATTGGATTTTTCTGAGTTTTTTTTTCAAATTGAGGGTGGTCCATTGCTAGCTAAATTTTGGGTTTGTCTGCAAAAAAAGGGGGGAATTATTGATTTTTCAAAATTCTTTCCCCAAAGTGGGAAAAAGTTAGGGCTTTGAAGCAACCCTTTGTTGACTAGGAAAACGTTTCTGGGGAAAATGAAAATTTTCCGGGAAAATGAAGCAAAATTGTTGCAGAAACCTGGAAGGAAAAGTTGAGAAAACTGAACTTGTGGGTACACAAACCACATTGGTAGCTGAAACATATACATTGAAACTCATCAAATTCAGTTCAATTCCCCAGCTTTCCCAGCTTTCTCAGCTACCAAACATGATTTTTGAATACCCCAAAGCCACAAACTTTGAAACACACTGAAAATGTCCAAACTTGGACACAAAAAGGTAGAAAATTTCCAAAATTTTCCACTCAATGAAGAAGAACCCAATGTTAGGAATCTCTCCCAAAGCTGAAAACTTGCTAAATTTTTCCAAAATGTTTCTAATCTAGCATGTGATTGAGTATAGAAGATGAGATACCTTTGAGTCAGAGGGATGGAAACTGGAGAAGAGAGAGATTAGAAAATGGAGGGGAGAAGGTTGGGGGAGTTATAAGGCTGGTAGGTCAGCATTCACCATCCTTTCCTTCATTGCTAGCTGTCTTTTACTCTTCTTTATCTCTTCAGATTCAAGGCTTCTCTCTCTTACCATACTCTCTCTCTACTTATTTAGTAGTATTTTTTAAATAATACACAAAGTTTTAGAATAATAAAAATATATAATATTAAAATATTTTAAAGGTTTGAACAGTTAAAGATCAACTAGACTGGATTCGATCTTAAATTTAGATCGAGTTCTTAACGAGTTGAGTTATTTATACTCAATTTAAAAAAATCATTAGCTATTTTAAAATATAAAAAAATATTTTATTAGTTTTTAAAAATTAAAATTTTAAAATTAAAATTTTAAAATATAAATCTTAAATATAAATTTTAACCCTAAAATCTAAATCATAAATTCTAAACGCTATAATATAAACCTCTAAATCCTGAACTAACATCATATATCTTAAAATTAGAAGGCTTGAATTTATATAATTTGTGTATCAATTTTTTTCCTAACAATACTTTAACTCCAAAATATTTTTAGAATTTAATAAATAATTAAAATTATTACAGTCAATAAAGAAAACCCACTGTTTGAGCTCCCTAATTTTTAATAAAACAAAAAATGTCCAAAAATAAAAATAAAAATAAAAAACACGAGTGACGTGAGCTAATAGGAACGTGGCTGCACGCTCTTAGAATTTTACTGACCTGGCATTGTTTGATTGGGACTATTGACGTGGCCGTAAGAAACTGCGCGTGGGCTTTGTTCTTAACTTGGTTTTAGCATTCCAGTGTGGATTAGATTTCCACCTTCAAATTCTTACAGCTTTTATTTTTCTCTTTTGTCTAAAGAACGCGGTTTTTATATATGGACAAAATTTTCAAAATTAAAACTAAAAAAATTGGATATTTTGTTCCAATTTTTTACTAAAAAAATAATTTTCTCTAAAAAAATAATTTGAAAATTATTTTTTTATAAATTATGTAAATTTTAGAATACTTAATATCATAATTAATTATTATAGTTTAAAGTTGTAATATTTAGAGTTTATGGATCAAATATTATAATATTTAGGGTTAAAAATTTAAAAGCATGTATTGAAAATTTAAAGTTTAAGATTTCAAATTTAATATTTAAATTTTAAAATTAAAATAGACAATGTTGTGTAGTATAAAAATGAATAGGTAATGATTCGAGAAATTTAAATTATTCAATTATATAAAAGTGTAGTAATCATATATTAGAGTTCTCGGATTTGAGTCGTGTATGTAGAAAACTCTTGCTGAAACACTTACTCACTAAAAATAAGTATACGATGCAAGTGAGTCTGAATTAATTAAAACAAAACTCTAAAAATTTGAAAGAATAATATTAAACTATTTATTTATTTTTGATAATAAAAGTTATTTGTTTATTTTAATCCTGCTAATTTATCATTTTTTGTAATAAGTAATTAGTTTGAATTAATATCATGGATTTTAATGCATTATGTTGATATATTTTCTGACACCAATTACAATAAATAAAAATTGATTGAGGAGATGGCAAATAATTAAATTTTATTAAAATCTGATTTATTATGATTTAACATATAATTTGTATTGAATTGCAATTAATTTATTTAATAGATATATAAAATAAAAAGACAGTTGAAATAGCCTTGATGTCTTTTAAATTTGTAACTACTTAAAACATGTTGCATGCACATTTTAATACATAAATTCAGTTCGATCAATATTATTATTGATATAATATATAAAAAACATGAATTAAACATACTTAATGATGAAATATTTAAATTATTATAATTTATTTTTACGTGAATATATTAGTTTTATTAAAAGAGAAAAAAATTTAAAATATAATAAAAGTTTATAACCTAGGTAAATAAATATGTTTCGTACATATTTTTAAAAACATGAAAAATTAGAATCTCTGGATTATAAACATGTAAAACCCTAATTTAAAGACTCGGGATAAAATAGATATCAATATCATATAAAGTGAAACTCGAACATAGTATTCAAGCATGGATCATTTTGCCTCAGTAGTTAACGGTACGATTATTGTTCCTAAAGGTCATGAGTTCAAGCACTAGTAATGTAGTAAATGATTGAGCAATTAATGTCTAATGGTGGATAATATACTCTAAAACAAATACTACTGTAATCACTGTAGCTGATTAAAGAAAACATAGTATTCAAGAAAATCAAATATAAAACTATACCGTAATAACTTTATATAAGACCTAGGGGTGTTCAAAAATACCCAACCCGAATACTCGACTACCCGTACATAAAAAATCAGGTATTTATTCAAAAAAAATTCCTCCGGGTCGGGCCCGGGTCACAAAATTTCAAATTTAGTTTAAATATACTAATTTTTTTATTTTTTATTTTAAATATTATTATTATTTAAACAAAATATACTTATATTCATTATATTTTCATATCAAACAATCTAATCTCTAAATCTCGATCCACAAACTTTATTTTTAAAAAAGAATTAGGGACTCATTCAAAAAAATTATGATTCATTGTAAATTATAAATTTAGTTTTTCGACTTGACAAAATTCGAACTTTACTCGTTTAGATATGCACTATTTTTATATGTGCATTGACTAATACGAAAATCAATTCAAGATTATTTACTATTTAAATCATTAATTTTTATATATTAAAATAAATAAACTAATTAAAAATATTTAAAAAATATTTTTAAAAAAACTTCCTTTAGACGTTATGTTTTATTTGAAATAGATTATATAGTTTAGGTCTTAAAATTTATGTTTAGATTACGTAGCTAGTGTTTTAAAATTTTATATTTCGATGTTGGATTACGTGATTTAAAATTTTAAATTTATATATATATATTTTAAAATTTAATTTAATATTTATAAAAAACGGATACCCGACTACCCGAATTTCCGGGGTACTTGGATATTCAGATATCCGAAGTATCGGATACTCGGAAAATCTGGGTCAAACACGGACCAAAATTTTGACTATCCAGATTTGAACATCCCTAATAAGACCTACACACAACTCAAATTACAATAAAATTTGAACATAACTCATACATGATTTACGTTAAGTAAAACTCGAACATAAATATTCCGAAAGAAATCTTAGTTTTAAGTAAGTATATTTGATCGATCGACTAAACTTCTATTGAAATAAAATTTATGTTGATATTATATCTCGATTTCAATCTCGATAATCCTTTTCTCCTCTCAAACTAAAATATTGCAATTTTTTTTTTTCATTTTTTTCCTAATAGTTCCCTACAACACCTAATGGAAATCACTTGTTTTCTTCCCACCACCGGTCTATGGATGGGAACCACAGGTTGTTCAAAAATGGAAAGGGAAATTACCATCAAATAAAAGAATATTAAATTAGGATTAATTTTAAAAAATCAAACAGAAAATTGTTTTTTTATTAGATATTTTTACTGCAAAATTAAAAAAAAAAATCAGAATATGGTTTGGGTGACTTTAGGCAGTAGAGAAATGATGTCCCTCACTTACTACTCCATACCTCCTTTCACTCCCTTTTAACATACTTGAATTTCACTCTTTGCACCAAATCCTTGCAAAAGACTCACCCTTGGGGATCACTTTCTTGTAGTTGAATTCTCCCATTATTTTGAGAAGCAAAATTTAGGGGTATTATATTATCGAGTTTTGGACCTAGACGTTAAGGTGTCGACACAAAACTTTAACCTCTTACGTGTGATGTTTTAATTTTATTTATGAAATCAATATATATCATTGACAATAATAAAAGCTAATGCTAAAAAATTTACTCGCAATTGGTCTAGAGCCCACAACTTAAGTGAAAAGAAAGTTTCAATTGAAAGCTTTTAACCATCTACTCTCGAGATTATTATTGTTTTGTATTTGGAGGGTGATTTTTTTTTATTCAACTACAATGGTTACAGTAATATTTGTTCTATAATATACTTTCAACCATTGAACATTGATCGCTCAATCATTGTATTAGTATTACTAGGGTTTGAACCCGTGATATCTAAGAACAATAATCGTTCTTTTAACCATTAAGACTAGATGATTCGTGTTTTTTAAAGGGTGATTTTTTTCATTATTAATTCACAATTTGCATAATTAATTATACTTTTTTCATGTGTTTGTGACATATATTTTATTACAATTAAATGTGTATATTGCATGCACATAAGACTATGATAAGCTTACCATTTCTTCCCTTTAAAGACAAGAGGAAGCAAGGTGTTATGTCCATCATATTGTTTTTTTTTTTCAACAAATACCTTGTGGTATATAATTAATAAAATGTGAATAAATTTTTGATACACATGTGTAAATAAATTATAAAAGTCTTCGTATTTAAATAAATTACACAACTCTTCATATTTATTATTTAAAAATTTAAATTTAAATTTAAATTATTAACCTAATCAGTAAATTTTAATTATATACGCACACACTAGACTTCTAAATAAAATCTTATAAATACTAATTTTAAATAATTATATTTTTTTATTATAATATAAACAAAGCATTGGATGCAATGTCAAGACACGTTATATTCAGAGGCAGAACTAGAAATTTATTATAGAGGGACTAAAATATATATTTAAATTTTTTCTTGTTCGTTATTTTTCTTGATTAACGAACAAAAAAACAACTTTTTAAAAAATATATATTAATTTTTTATCTCTATTTAATACATAAATATAACAATTTACGGGAACTAAATATCCTTAAACCCTCCTAAATTCTACCGTGATTATATTCTCGAGAAAAAACGGGTTCGAACCTTAAAGACGATATTATTTAAGATAAAATAATTTAAGAAAATGTGATGGGGAGTTTATTAATGAAAATAACTTTTCTTTTACAAGTAGGACTTAGTTGTCACATACACGTGGAGTTGATGAAGGAAAAGACAGGGTAACCTTCCTGTATATTTTTTCATGACCGATATGCCCTCCGTGACCATGTTCCATGATTGTCGAGGCATGGGTAAAGTAGTCAATTTGAAGTAACAACGACGTGGCCGTACCGGGCGGAATAAACGGGGAACGGCGGCTTCGTGGTGGTGCGGTCATGTGCATCGTGCGTGCAAGCAAGTCAAAGTTAGAAAAAAAATAACAGTCCACGTTTGATTGTGGGACCCGTTTCACACGTTCGAAATCGTCGGTTTCGCACTTTGTTTCGCTTCTTCTTGTTTGCCAACGTGGCAGGACGGTTTTGTACGGTGTAACTCGTAATTAAGAGTGAGTATTCGATTAAGTTGAGTTGAGTAAAATTTTTTTGAATTATTTTAGTTGACGATTCATATTTTATAACTCAAATTTTATTTGAAATTTTATCTATTAGAGTTGAGTCAAATTTTTAAATTTTCTATAAATATTTAATTATTATTATTTCTTATATTATAGTACGATTTGATTTTAATTTAAACGAATTTCTCTAATTATATAAGATATATATTTTTTCATATTTTCATATGTAACAATATTTTTTTTTATAATTATATATATATTATAAAAAATTGAAAGACTCATCTCAAACTTAAAAATAAATTCTTTAATTATTAAAAATTTTGAGTTATTCGAATTTTTATTTTACAACTCAAACTTTATTTAAAATTTTTTGATTCGAATTTATAAAATTTTGAGTCAAATCAAAACAAATCAAATATTTTTATTTTAAATCGTTAAATTATTTACTTTTTTTGAGTTAAATCGAGTTTTGTTCACTCTACTTGCAAAACAAAAGCTCGCCCGACTGAAAAAAAAATGTATAAAAAGCACGTGATATGGGGCCGATGGACACGTGAATTTGCGTTAAGACATTATTTTAGTTTGGGAAAATTACACAGTAAGTCCATGCTCTATAATTTATTTGCGGATTAGTCTCTCCGTTATGATTTGTTAACTAATTTGATGTAAACTTATTTTGTTCGAACATGTGATAACGTGATACTAGGGGTACTTAACGAGTTAAACAATGTTTGATCCATGTTTGTTAAAAAAGTTTATTGTTCGATTCGACTCGTTACTCATTAAGATCGTTAAAATTGTGTTCAACTCGTACTTGTTAAAAGCTTAATGTTAAACTCGACTTGTTGCTCTTTAAGTTTGGTTCATTGCTTGCTAAGCTAACTAAAAAATTTACCTTATTTTTTTAACTGAAAAGTAACAATCCACAAATCAATGATTGTTATTTATATTTATTTTTTAAATAAAATAATTTTAAATAATTACTAAAAAATGTTTATAAAAATTAATGAGCTGCTCTCGAACTTATCGAGTCGAGTTAGACTTTGCTCGACTCAACTCGTTAAAATCTTGATTCGAGTTTGAATTCGAGTTGAATTAACCTAAATCGAGTATTTACCGAATTTTAATCAAGACAAATTCAAGTAACTCACGAGTTGCTCACTCGTTAAGCACTCTCTACATGACATATAATTTGACCTTCAAAACACACTTTCAACCAATTAGATATTGGCATATCTGAAAAAGGTTGAGTCTCGTATCTTTAACGTTCAAGTTCAAGTTTTATCATACGTAAAATTTTACGTGTATTCTTTATCTATATCTCTTACATAATTTTTTTCTTTTAAAAATTACACGAAAAATTAATAAAAAATAATTTTTATGGAACGAAAAGTGTATATAATAGATGGACCTTGTAATTATAATTTAAAAATTGCTTTTCAAAAATTAATAAACTAAAAATGTCAATTTTTAATAGAGCTAAGTTTTTACAAATACATAGTACATGGACCTTCTATTGAATTTGACCGTTTATTTTATACTACGTGGGCCACCTTTATTCGCCACGGTGGAAATACTGATTTTACTTAGACGAAAGTACCCCTCGGGAGTTGTTTTTATTACCTTTTTAGGATGTTTGATGTTCCCTTAGATCATGTGTTCTGTGGGGCCACTTTGGAATCAGCCGTTGGCAGACAAGATGGGATCTGAGGAATATGGTGGGACAGAGTTTAAGGTATAGGTATAGTGATGTCTCAAATTACTTAAATGACCCTGATTAGGTATTTAATTTTTTTTTATTTTGATTATTAAAATAGTTTAATTTGTTTGAGATTTAGATTCAAACAAATATTTCTTTATTAAATCAGATTTGGTTTAAGCGATAAGTAGTTTGGTTTCGTTTAAACAAGTTTTAATTTCGAAACGTTGTGTACATCGAAAATTCTTGTTAGGGGACTCACCCACCAAAATTAAGTGTGCGACACAAGTCAATCTGGATTAGTCAGGGATGATCTTAAAAATCAGAATAATAAAAAAATCAAATTTCTCTTCAAATATATACTTGCCCTCAACATAATTATTACACTTGAATAAGTAACTTTTTTTAAAAAAAAATTATCGAGTTTCTCTTCAAACTCTCACCTCAAGTTTCTCCCCTAAATTAGATATCAATTATTATAAAAAAAAAACATTCAAAATTATTTTGTTCACTCACCTACCAAAACTAAGTGTGCAATGGGGGGCGGTCCGAATTAATCAGAATGTGACCTTAAAAACCGAAAGAGTAATAAAAAAATCAAGTTTCTCTTCAAATATATACTTGTCCTCAACACGATTATTACACTTGAACATTTTTTTTTTAAATTTTTTTACCGAGTTTCTCTTTAAACTCTTAGCTCAAGTTTCTCCCTAAACTAGATATCGATTATTATAAAAATCACTCGAAATTATTCTTTTTTGATAAATAATTTTTGAGATTAAATTTTAAGACGTCAAATAAAACACAATCATACTGTTGAAACATCTTGCATCAAACTTTGTAATTAAACTTTAATACTGGAATAAACAAAGATTAAGTTGTGATATCAGTTGAGAAGGTGGTTGAAAACATGAAGGTATAAACATGGGCACAGCTGTTTTAATGTTTAGATTAAACCAAACACATTGTGTTATGTAATAATCATATGATAGTAACAACTGGCAAAGGTGAAATAAATATATATATGTATGTATGTATGCACGATTTGATTAGTTTTTCAAATTGTCATTAGGAATATGTCTACATGTCATGTGCTTGCATATGCATCCATCACATATTGTAGACTTTTATAAGTACATATATGATTTTTAATTTATAGGAGGTTTTGTTTGACTCATCAATAATTTGGTGTAAAAGGAGTGAGTATATTCGATCGGTTGATCAAGCAGTTTATCTTTATTTTTTTATATTCTATCAGATTAAGGGTTTTAGACGCACTAGGAGTATCTCCTTTCTTTTCCCAAAATCTTTTTTTCCTCCTCTCCGAGTAGGATTAGAATTAGGATTTATCAAAAAATTTATTGTAAAAATTTATTGGTTAATTATCAAAAATAGTTCGAACATATCAACTTTAAATGTTGCGGTCAACAATTGCTTTTAATATAGTCCAACCAGGGATGGAGGGAAGTGGGGGTGGAGAGGGACAATCGTCCCCTATCTTCGAAGATTTTTTTTATCTTTGTTCCCTATTTAATTTTTATGAATTTGCCTGTCACTTTTAATTATTTGTATTTTGTCCTTCAAACCTTAAATCTTGATTCGTCTCTGAGGTCAACGACATGCAAAGAATTAGCCATTGAGCTTGCTTTAATGAATGTTCTAATTTTATCCTTAAATTATCATTATACGCTAACATATCACACATTTAAAATTTATTATAAAAATGTCATTTTTCATGAAAACATTAGTATGTAATAATATTATATGATATATATAATAATTTAAAGAATAAAATTAAAAAAAATTAAAAAAAATTAAGTTTAAAAATCAATTTAAAATATAAATTATAATTTGAGAATCAAAGTAAAACATTTATAATTTTAAAAATTAATTTAAAAACAAAATCATAATTTATAATAAAATTAGAACATTTAAAAATTTATAAACCAATTCAATATCGATTTACTTATAACCTAAACCAGAAAAAATGACCATCACATTTATAAATTTATATAAAAAATAATTTTAAATCCTTTTTTTTTTTAAATGTTGGTTGTACAGACAAGTCTCAATCCACTGGTTTGAGAGTCACGTGGTCGCATGATCCTGTGGTCAAGTACTCAACCCTACGGAAAAAAATTGGACCCCACTTTCCCACCTCATCCAATCAACTCTCTCAGAACCTCCGGACCCCCACCACAGTGCCATACACCACACAATATTTTAAAAAAACTCCATTCACCGGGGGTGTCGGTGCCGACACTTCCATTACACCGACAGTGTTACCGGGTGTAGCAGGTGAGAGGAGGTGGTACCCGGTTGCTCAACCGGGCAAATAAAAAAAATGAAGAATAATAAATGGATCCTGAAATTCATGCACGGGACTTCGAAGGGAATTGTTTAACGCGTCGGTGTGCGGGGAATATTGACTCTCGTCACAAGCGGGGTGATAATGAGCTGAATTCGAGTTTGACTAGACTTGATTCGGCTCAAAAATAGTGTTATTGAATTCGGTTCAGGCTTAAGACTCGATAAGTTTGGATATTTGGGTTTAGGTTCGTTCGAAAATAATATTATAAGGTTCTGTTCGGGTTTGAAGCTCGTTAGATTCGGCTCGACTCAAAATAGATAATTTTATTATATTTTTCTATAAAAATAAGATCTCGTTAAAAACTCATTAATAATCAACAACGAAACGAAATTCAATATTGAGAGAGGAAAAAAAAATACAAATTAGCTTTAATAATATGTAGTATATTATATATAATATAATTATTTCGAACCTATTCACGAGCTTTTTGAGTCGAGTTTAGGTAGACTTCGCTCGACTCGTTAAGGTCTCGAGCCGAAACCAAACTCGAGTCGAGCTCACTTGAGTTAAGCTTTGAGTCGAACTTTGACCCAAGTTGAACCCAAATAATTCACGAACTGATAAGATTCATTATCACCCTTAGTCACAAGAACGCCGTAGCAGGACAATTTTTGTTTAGTTACGACACTTAACATTTTAAAAATATGTTTTTTTAGCTTAAATACATAAAAAATCAATCATAATTTAAATAAAAATATTTCAAATTAAGAATTAAGGTTTAATGTTAATATTAAGATTCAAAAGATAAATTTAATTTTAAAATTTAAAAATTAGAATTAGATTGTAGGGTTAAGAACGCTTATAAGTCCTAAGTGAGATGTATTATTGTTGTATCTTCGTTAAACACTGTCGAATAATCAACACCAATAATTCTAAGGATACAAAGCTTCATATTCTAGTCAGGGGAGAATATAAAAATTTAATATTGATATTTTACTAATTAATATAATAATTTAAAATTACTTTTATTGTAATATTGATAAAGGGTAATTATTATGTAGGTAACTATCCGAATTTTTACTATACAAGCAAACATGATTTATAGTTAGAGATATTATAATTATTTTAAAAATTTTAGCAAAATTATTTAACGTAAGTTAATGTATTTAATCAAGATTTTTAGGAGACTAACAAATATATTTAAAATAGTTATAGAGCGATAGTTTATACTTTTTAACCAAAAAAATTGTTTATGAGCTCAAAGAAAAAAATTAAAATAATTTAAGAGTTAGTTTTTTATTTAAACAAAAAATAATTAATATTTTTAGGGTAAACTATACCTATAGTCAATTAACTTTTAGGACACTTTCATTTTGGTCAATAAAATCGAAAATCTTTCAATTCGGTTAGTAAATTTTTAATTCAATTTTATCACATCCACTATTTTTTCACAACTGTCGTCAAAGTTAAAATTTTAATGAACGAAGATATCACCGATCAATCCCAAATCCCAATAGTGGAAAAAATTCTTTTGACTAAAAGATTAATTAGAATTTGATTTTAAGCTGATGTAACAGTTAACAATAAAAAATTAAAATGTTAAATTTTATTTTCGATTAAAATTTCATATCTAACTTTAAAACTAAATTATGTTACACTTCTGACAAAACAAGTATTTTTCATTGTTGGAATTAAAAACAATAATCGTAATGAAAATAAATTAAAATTTTAATGATTATAATAAAAAATTTAATTTTAATGATTAAAATGAATACACGTAAAAATTTTAAGTGATTATCAGTATAGTTTATCTTATTTTTTTAATGGTAGGTCAAGTGATCTAGCAATTCACTTGGGGTTGAAAAATAATTTTTTTGTTTATAATTATATCAAACTATTCTCTTATTTTTTTAAAAAAAATAATTTTAACCCTCAAATTTTAAAAGTTCATATTACATTTAATAGAATATTAACTCTTACAATTTTTTTGTTTAGTAGAATTAAATTTATGTTCTTGAAAGGAAAAAAAAGGCTTCGATGGATATTTAAGGTATTTAGGGATACAGACCACTATATGATCGATCTAAAAACTTAAATATAAAAAAAAATCAGATTTGATCTAATCTTATATCCGACAATAAACACCACTACATACGAGTGGCGTTTTTCACTTTCCCATTCATTTTATCATAATTTCTAAAATAAAACTTACTTCATTTCTCTAAATATAATTCTAATGAACAATATTCTCCTAATTTTGTCTCTCCCGTGACATGCTGTCACGTAGAGAGATCGACAACTCCTTAAGACATGCTGCGTGTAGAGAGAAATCGACAACTTCTTGCTCTGATTCTACGTGTCTGCAGGTGTTTTAATGGCGACGGTGACGTTGGAATTCATGTAAAATATGATGACACCACCGTTACTCTCAGCTGAGAACACGAAAAAGATTGAAAGCTAGACTGACTCTTACATGTGAAAAATTTGAGATAAAATGGTTACATTAAGACAAGACTGCAAGTCAAAACATAAAAAATGTATGATTTTTGAATGTAAATAATAAAACAAATAAACAAAAGTTTGAGCAGTACTTCAGTTAATATGGTTATTTATAACACTTGGAGAAAGTATATTCAGAGATGGACACAGGTCGGGTTTGGTCAAATTTTCGGTCTACCCGCACCCGACCTGAATAAGAACATAGGTGTAATGGTGAAACATTCTCAATGTTTGTTACACTTTCAATTGTGCCCTTAGTTTTGGGTAGGGGTGGTAATTGGTAACGAGTCGAATCGAACACGAGCTTGATTAGGTTTGGTTTGGTTCGGAAACAGTTATATTGAGTTTAATTTGGACTCAAAGTTCGTCGGACTCGGATCGACTCGAAATGAATAATTTTACTATAATTTTTTATAAGAGATGAGATCTTGTTAAAAAATGCTTTTATAACTAACACCAAACAAAACTCAATATCGGGAAAGTGAAAAAGAGTGTCCAAAAAGTAGATTAATCTAAATAACCACAAAATATTCTTATAATATAATCACATAATGTCAAATTTATTTTAGTTAATTTATTTTTAGTGGATTTTTTTCTAACTTTTTATATTTTTTCTTTTACTAAAGAAATTACTTTTAGTATATATAATTATTTCGAGTCTGTTCATGAGTTTTTTGAGCCGAGTTTGAAACGACTCAGGTTATTAAGATCTAGAGTTGGACTCGAGCTCGAGTCAATCTTACTCAAACCAAGCTTTTATTAAGCTGAGCCCTAGTAACTCGCGAGCTGATCAGACTCATTATTAACCTATTTTTGGGTAAAGTTCACAAATGACAATTAAATTGTGATAAAATATTTATTTCGAGCACTTAACTTTCAAAAGTTACAAAATCATCAATAAATTTTTGTTAGCAAGTGATTACCGAGTCGTCGGTTTTCATTAAGAAATGATGCGACAGTTTTAAGAAAAATTATATAATAACACAATTACTTTCCATATTTACACATTCAATTAATTTCATCTTAATTCAAAAAATTCAATAAGTTTAACCCTTATTATTTACACATTCTTTCAATTCAGTCTCATTTTATAACGATATGAATCTCTGAGTTAATGCTCGAGTGTTGACCCAAATTATGGCCCTAAATTATTTACACATTCTATTAATTTTTAAAATAATCATACTATCTTAGAAACTCTATTATATAAAATATTATTTGAACACTGAAACAAAATCGAATATAAATCAAGTTTTACCTTGTTAATAAAAACATGATTAAAATATTTCAATATAATAATTTTATGATTGATCTTTTACATAGTCCACTAATAGTGCCCATAATGTTGTATAGTTGTGATTTGATCTTTGGCATAGTCCACTAATAGTGCCCATAATGCTTTTTTCTAAAAAACAAGAAAAAAAATATTGTTTGTTTGGCAAGAAAAGAGTTTTGACACTTTCCCATCACATTAGACATTATGAGAAAATGAAATTGGGGTCTAGAGAGAAAAATTAATGTAAAGGGTACAATGGCATGTACCATTAGAAGAGATGCCCAACATTTGTTTTCAAGGGGTTTTAATGAGGTGATGCTATGTGTTTTGAGTTTAAATAATTAACTACAAAATTTAATTTGATTTGATTTATTCGATTCAAAAGTTTTTAATAATATTTTTTAATCACCGATATTTAATTTATTAGCTAACTAATCAGAATCAGATATTGTTAAGTTTCATCATGAGGTACAGTGACGAAACTTGGAGTAATATTTTCTGAGGGCAACTTAAATTTTGTAAAAATTGAAGGCCTAAACGAAAATTTTCAAAATTTGAGGAAAAATTTAATTAAAAATTAGAAAATTTGAAAATTAGTATGATTTATTTAAAAATTTTGAGGGGGACAAATCAAAATTTTAAAAAAATTTAGGGACAAAATTTAAATTTTCTAAAAATTTAGGGACATAGTCCCGAGTCCCTTTAAGGTTCTGCTCTTGATAAGGCGATCCTCCCAATTTAATTTGTTGTGTTTACGACATCTAAATCTAAATCCTAAACTTTACATAAAATATCTAATACCTTATTCTGCTATATCAACCGATTGTATCGAAAATAAAATATTACAAGGTATTAAAATAACTTGCTAGAAAAAAAAATGATGATATAAATATACGATGAATTGTTGGTTTTTGGTATAGGAGGAGATATCATCATTCATATTGATTTTTCATATCTAATGTGTATACTGAATATGATATCATCATTCATATTGATTTCGGACACAAGTAATCGGAGTGGTAGGATAAGACTTGGAACTTACAATGTTACCTTGGCTTTGGTTGTGATGACCGTGGTGGTCGGATAAGAATAAGATTGTGTGTTGTAGTGACATTGTCTGAGATTGAGTTAGCATCTCCTTCATAGATGTCGTTTGATAGGCCTGAACGAGGCTCGAACAATCGGTGGAGTCGCCTCTTGTGGCGTCTCGTTGCCACGAGTGCGAGCTCAGTCCCGAAAGGATATATGCTCGCCCCGATGCCTCGTATACATGCCTACTTGCCATCGTATCTTCCATCTCCTTGAGCTCCACATCCAATGCGACACAAACTCGGTCACGATATTTGACGGAAACGGTCTCGGACAAAGCCTTTCTGCAATTTTCAAGGATTGACACGGCACCTGCGAGATCTCCTAGCTCGGCAGCGGTTCTTGCCTCTGCTGCTTGGAAACTATTACGCTGCCTGTCGACTTCGGTTGATATTTCCTTGTGCCCTACTGTTTCCGGTCTTTGAATCGAAACGACATCGCTCTCCGAAGTCATCGTTTGTTTCGTTACGGGATCCCTATAAACACATTTCACTTGTAGCAATAATGTTTCACATGCAGAAGACTCTGCTGGTACATTAACTGATACTAGGAAATCCCTCTCTTCGTCATCGTAGAGATCTCCGACATCGATAAATCTAGTTTTCCTATCGGCAGACAGATTACTATGATAACTTCCGGCTTTAATCAAGCCGAGGCAGAGATTCGGACTTGTGCACATCACACACACTTGCAGCTCTAGTACCACGGCACTTAAAAGATAGCCAATGCATTGTGAAAATGCATCCTGTATCACAGTCTCGGTTTCGATAAAGAAAATGTACCTCCAGAGATCTCCGAAATCGAATGCATCAATGACGCATCATGATCTGAACCAAAACCGAAAGCGTGGACCAGAATACGGTTGTCACCACTATGCACAGACAGGGGCACGAGCAACTCATAGTTCGGTCGAGCCTCGGTCACACCATAGATAGTTTAAGTCTCCTGCCCATCAGACAAAAGTATAATGCTGGCAACCGGATTCTTTTCGGTTCGATCTTCCATTACCTTAGCACATTTCCGTAGACCTTCAGCTATGTTTGTACCACCATGAGCAACAAGAGAATTAACGGATTGAAGTGCTCGTTGTCGCCCTAAGTCGGACATTCACCGAATAGCAAAGAGACGTAAACCTTTCCGTAGGTTTAGGGTTTAATGTTCAAAGTTAAGGGTTATGGTTAAAGTTTAAGAAATTAAGAGTATAGTATATATATTTTCTAAGGTTTAAGATATAAAAAATAAGAGTTAGAATTAAATTAAATTTTTTTTAAATAAAACACAAAAGGATACACGTTAAAGAGACATAATTTTTACAAATATAAAATGTAGTCTTATACTTTAATATAACTTAATATAATCATTATACTTTCATAATATCATTAAATATTTGATTAGAGAATTTGTCTTGATATTATTTGATTCGACTCGATTAACCTATACTTAGATCACTTAAATGGATAAACTAACCCATGATTAACACACGAATATACTCTTACATTAAAAAAAAAGCCTATGTTCAACACATTCTCAAACTGAGATCATCTTTCGATAACACTCCAAAAAATACAAATACAAATACAAACATCGAACACATATCCGCATTCGACATTCATCTCCAAATCCGACGTAAGATTACCTTATGATCACCTTCAAATTCTGTAGAAAAAATGTAGGACTGAATTTTTTAACCGGGATTATATACGTTTCTCACTTTTTTTCTTTATTTTTTTCGGTAATCTGTCTTTCTCAGTACATGTTCTATCCATTGTTACTGCAAAACCAACTTACATCTGTTATAATCTTCTTCCTGTTTCTCAAGATGTTGTCCATTTTATGGCAACATGTATCATTCCATTCTTCGAATCGATCAGGTGGTATTTCTGATTGATCCGTCCGTTATGGACGACATCGGTGAGATTGATATCGACATTTCCTAGATGTTCCTACATAGCATGTGATTCAAGCAAACATTAAAGATGTAATGATATGACATGAATCGGAGACAGATGCATGCTTACCTTTGATCGTAAGCTAAAGCCGGTTCGCTTGCTCATGACTTCGATATGGATCTTCTCGTTTAAAGGAGGTTCCTCGAGCATGAAGTGAAACTCTTCGTTCCAGATGGGATCCCGGGTTCCCTTGATCATCTGAAAACACCATTTTTGTAACAGTTGGACCGGACAATGTCAAGCCGAGAAAAGAAGTTGATGTTCGAACAGAAACTAATGTGATTGTGTTTGTGAGATGCTTACCTTTGTCTTTTTTGTTTCTCCTCTGAAAAACACCATGGCAAAAGGGTTATTGTGGTGTTCACCTTCGACATCCTTGGCTCCTTGAACCAGAACTGAAAGCAGACCTGCTGCACTAAAGACTTCGTTTACGGAATATCGCCTGTCGAATCCGCTTTCCTTTCTCCCGTATCCGTCTTGTGTCCCGTCTAATTTAACACTGTCTTCTCTAAACGGGGCATATGTAAGCTCGATCACGATTTTCCCTCTTTGCTTCTTATCTTGAGGATCATAACTATCCGTGTGCTTCAGCAAGTCGAGTTTAAACTCCTTTGTCTCGTAGGGCGTAAGATGTTTCAAGGGGACGAACTGCATTCCAAGCCGATCGTGATTTCCGACCTGTAAAATAACAATGCAAACAAAGAAAAAAAAGCAATTGAATTGTTATTTAGAAAAAAAGAACAGAACTCGTTTTGTCACATACACCGGAAGCCGAACATACCTTGTCCCAGTCGAAGACTTGTAATTGAAGAACTTGAGATTCAGGGTCCTTCACAATGAGCTTGAACTTCTCGTTCCATTCTGGATTCAAATTCCTCTTCTTGATGGTTGTTTTTTTCGATGGCAGGCTCTCTCCAGTAAGATTTAACTTGGCATAAGGGTCCGACGTTCCGAGTAAATCCTTCTTTAAGAGCTTTTGTGCCCGCACGACGTTTACATGTAGTATTCCGACAGGCTTTTTAACAGACACTCTATAGGAGAACCAAATCGAAACCTCAGTCTTAAACATCTATGACATACATACAATATGAACGCGATTAAAAATTCTGTCGGAAAAAAACAGTCGATAATAACATAATATGTAATCGTAACTTACGTAGCAGGATCAAGAATCGGAATCTCTAATGTTTGTGGCCAGATGTAGAGGCTTGCGACTTGCCGTTTAATTTTTTTCTGCAGGCAACTCGAACGGTTATCCGACTCCTCTATGGACAGAATTCTAAGCACATAAACAAAATCGTATTCCTTTCCCTATTGAATTACCAGGACAGTACCTGGACAAACTGATAAAGTCCGGGTATAGCCATAATATCGCCTCCAAGTATATTCATCCCGAAGTCTACATCAGGCTGCGTAGAGACGGTAAAGATCAATCATGGCCGGAACACTATGTAGCAATCATCTATACTTGGAAGCTAATAGAAATGGACATGTTAATCTTATCGTTTCCGGTGTTCGAAAAGTTTCACTAACCTTCTCGAATAGTGACACTGCAACAGTTGCAAAACATGGTAAGGTAGGCACAAGAGGTTTCAAAGTTATCCGCGGTGCCATAAATATTTGTAAATCGACCAACTGCAAAGCATCATAATCAAACTCTTGAAGAAAACATAAAAAGATACATTCTTCTTTCAATTCTTTCTTTAGACTCTTCTGACCTGAACGGTGATTCGGAACGACAACAACTTCAGTACCAAAACTATGTTCGGATTACCAACCCATCGAACTGCTGGTTCCAAGACTAGTTGTTTCTCATTCGTTTCACACACTTTAAGACCTGAAAATCATAAATTACAATCTTTGCCGGAACAAATCAACATTCGTTTCTTTCAGAATAATTCAATCGTATTCACAATTATTCAAGTCAATGATATCATAATGTAACTACATCACACTAACATCCCGGACTAGTTCAGTAACAAAGATAGTTATTTGGTGTTACCTTTGGCATCGAATCTGGTCACGGTGAATCATGTAAATAGCAAAAGGATCTTACCATGAATTTCTGGAGGAATGGTTCCTAGACTTAGATTATCATACTCAATGGCTTCTATTTGATACGTCCCAACGTACTCGGTAAACATGGGTTCGGTAATGCTTTTTATTTGAGCACAAATAGCCTGCAGATTAAACGAAAACTCCGGGTTTATAACACGAATGAAACTCTCGAAACTGTTTTAAGTCATTGAACTACCTTATCGAGGTAAGGCCACATATAAGTAACAAACTTGTTCAGCCAATCCACCTGCATTGTTATAGTCAATTACCATCATACGCAGTTAGAGTAAAAACAATACAAGTAATTTAATACAATGTAAATAATTCTTAAGTTCGAATACTCACTCTCTCATAATCGGGACATTTTACCCATAACGGAATATCCGGTAGAATATCCAGCAAAGCATCGTTATCTAGCTCGTAAAGTGACCTAGTAACTGGTTCCTATACCACATAGTCCAAATAAGAGCATAAAACAAGCATAAATTACCTAGAAAAGAACATCAATATCTGCTACACATGCTAGTTAGCGAATAAAAGAAAACAGTCACAGAAGGAATTCTGTCTTCTAATCCGGAATTTGCCATCGTGTCTGTCACAACTTTTCCATCTCAAGGTACTTCAAATAGAGAAACTCCATCCTACCTTAGGTTGATAATTATTCATCTACTTGAACAGCTAAAGGCATCAAAAAACATCAAATGCACAAATGAGTGCAATACAATCGAATATCGACCAAAAAAACTAGAACAAGTTCATACACAAACATAAACCAACGAATCCAATGTTTCACAGAAATCAGAATTCTTCATCATGTCTTCCATGAGACCATGACTTTAAGATGAAATCTCCCTGTTTATCCATTTCAAGGAAATTCAACAATCATCAAACCTTGGAAAAAGTCATACACTCCATCCTAAGTTGATAATTCATATATTTTTCTTTGCCAACTACCCTATGTATGACATAAATGGAACAGTTAGAGGCATAGATCATTAACAAATTCGGCATTGCATTCATATAATCGAACACAAATTATCAAATTTGAACAAGTGCATGCATGATGAAGGAATCATTCAAAAAGAACATTTAAAGCAAGAAAAAAATTAAAGATGATCCATATCCAACTGATATTTCAATTACTTCTCTTATTGGCTCAAGTCTCCTCACTGAAAGAACAAATAAGGGCCACATAGTATTCTCTGAGAATTAAAAGAAATTAAAGTCCAAGTTTCCTTCTAAATACTTGACATTGACAAGTTTTGCATACCCAAAAGTAACATCTTAAACAAGTTTCTCTAAATTCAATATATATATATATATATATATATATATATATTACAATCACTTGGCTTAGGTTCTATCTAAATATATAAGAGATAACATCAAGTTACACGGTTACACGGCGTATAATTCTCTAAGTTTTGCATGTTTGTTTTTAGATCGTTGGATTACTGAAATAGATAACTCGGATTAATTCTAAACCAGAAACAGTAAAGGGTGTTGGATTAATGAAATCCAAGACCTTAATATCAAATACACAAGAATCTCTGATACATTTTTATCTCTAAACCAGAAACAGTAAAGGGTGTGGGAAAAGGAGCCATTTTTACAATAGTAACGAAGAAAGTAACAAACAACAACAAGAAAATGAAGGGAATTTTTCAACTTTGATTACAAATATTGAAAAGAAAAGAAAAGGGTTCTCCCCCACCCCACCCCCAAAGACTAATAAGAAAATAATCAACAAATACCCAGAAGAAATCTTAACAAAACACAAAAGGATGAACACTTTGAGATGTGAGATAACTTCATTGCTTACCTTTACAGGTTTGGGTTTGGAGTAAATGAAGAGAAAGAATCCAAGCATGAGTCCAAACGAAGTTCCAATCCCAAAGCCAATGATTCCCAACAAAGTGCTCAAAAACCCCATCTTTTCCCAGCTCAGATTACCCTTTTTCTGTCAATAAAACATGAACACAAATGGATGAATTTATGGTCTAGAAGGACATATTTTTAGTATTATGTTTAGAAACGCAACCAAGACAAAGAAAGAGTCTTTGAGACTCTAAAGAAAACCGCCAAAACCAGAGACTTGTTTACGTTGGACAACTTTCACTTTTCTGTTTAAAAAGATAGAATTTTTTTGAGCTACAATAAGAACAAATATGATCATATATGATATGAAATCAATCTAAAAAAATAATATAAATTGTTTAATTTGAAGGTAAAATACAATAATTATTTAATTATGAATTTAATGATAAACATATTATTTAAAATTTTTTAAGTATTTCATTAAATTAACATAGAGTTGATTATATAATAAAAATTTAAATTATAATTATTATTTTAAATTAATTTTTAATTTTTTTAATTTTATTCTTAAATATTAATTTTTACTTTAAATTTAACATTAAAATTTTGAATATTTTAAATTATAATTTATATGTTTTAATTTTACCACCAACTTATCAATATATGTTAATCATATCTCGTATTAATGAAATTAACTATTATAAAATCATTAATTGTCATGTAAACATTAATTTGTATTATGTAATAATGAGAGGTGGTATAAATAATAATAATTTAAAGATGAATTAGAAATTTAAAAAATTATAATGACTGATATAAAAGGATAATTATAATTGAGGATGAAATTAAAATATTCAAAAATTTGAGAACTAATTTAGAACAAGAGAATATTTTAGAGATGAATTTAGAATGCAGGTCATAATAAGAGGATATATGATACAATTAACTCACTAAAATATTATTCCAAACATATAATTATGATGTTAAGAACGAAAGAAAAGTCTAATATGGATTGATATAATAATAATTTTAGTGTTAAAATTTATATTATATATTTTTAATTTAAAATAATTTTATATTTTATATTTTAAAATTTTGTCAATTTCTTAATATTATTAAAATAAATAATTTTATCAAATCAAAACAGTAATTATATAATTACATCATATCATAAAACAATAATAATAAATTACTACCAAAATATTATAATACAGGAAAAATGATGTAAAATATTAAAATATTATATTACATCATATTATTTTAATTAACTAAAAATTATTAAATAAATTTGATTCATTATATTATTTATAGATTTAATCAGTAAAGTTTATTTATTTTATTTTCTTAAAATAAATTTTTATTTTTTATATAATAAATAAGGAAAAGTTACTTTACAGTTATTTGAGTTGGATGGATTTTATTAATTGGAATTACATGAAAATTTTCAGGACCAAATTGAAAACAATTACCAAATTTGGGCACTAAAACATGTTTTATCCCTGTGACAGCTTACTTAACTCTTAAGACAGCTAAAATAGTGAATAAAATATCAATTCAATTAATATTTCCATGGATTGTTATTGTAATTACATTTATGAAAGAGTGTGTTCATATTTATGACACATAATGATTTAATTGTAGGATTATTAGTTGATCTATTTTGTAATATTTTATATTCAATTAATCTAAATAAAAAAATTACTAAAAGTAAAGTGACTATCTAAATACTTCATTAAAAAATAAGTTAAATATAATCTAATTTAAATAAAATTTAATGATAAATTTAATGATAAACATATTATTTAAAAATACTTTTTATTAAATAGATTGATATTAGGAGTGTTTAAAAATATCCGATTTGAACTACCCGATTCGTTGACTCGCCTACCCGATTAAAAATTATTGGGTATTTAAAATAAAATACTTGAATTTTTCGTGCCCGAATACCCAACCCATATTTTTTCGAGTAGTTGGGCCGGGTCATGGCCGAAATTTTTTAAGAACCGAGTACCCGACCCGATCCGGTAATTTTAATAAATATATATTTTTAAATTTTAAATTATATTTTTATTATTTTTCTCTAAAATTAATTTTAAATCCTTAATTTCTTTTTATACTTGTATTATGTACTTTTAAGTTTTGAATTTTTTTATAAATATTTATATTAATTTATCGATATGAGATTTGAAAGAAAAATTATGATCGAGAATAATACATTCTTTTATCGATAAATTTTAATATATGTATATATATATTCAAATATTTATCTTTAAAACCTATCTCAAATCAATAATTTTGTGTTTGAAATATATATCATGAAATTTTAAGTATTTCTTATATATTATTTTAAAAAATAAATTTTAAAAAAATATATAAAAAAATTAAACCCGTACCCAATTTACAGGTATCCGATTTTTATGAGCCGTGTCATGGGCCGATGTTTTGGTAACCGAAAATTCTGGGGTTTGGGTACCCGATTATGAACACCCATAGGTATTACATTCTCATGCTGGAATTTAAATTCATATAAAATGAGATTAATATGCGTATTCTTAACCTATTCAGTACATAAATTGTGGAAATATGAGTGCATTAGTTTTAGTGTTTAAAAGTTTAGTTTTTATATTTATTAGTTTATAATTGATCGGTTATAGATAGAATTTAGTAACTGAGGTTATAATTTAGGGTTTATAGGTTAAAACTTAAATTACTGATTATATTATACTAAACTCTAAAATTATAAATTTTAACCATAAACTCTAAATTCTAACCACAACTTCTAAATCTTAATCCCCTAAGCCTAAACTCATAACATGTAAACCTAAATTTATCATGACCTAATGTTTTTTTTATTGAAATAAGTGTTTAAATTATACATTTTGTCAGAAAAATAGGTGTTTATTTCAGAAATATTAACCGAATGAAACTTTAGACACCTATTTAAGCAAAAAGATATTAGCCACTTATTTCAAAAAATATTAGACACCTATTTCAAAAAAATGTATAATTTAGAGACTTATTTTAGTAAAAAATAACACATATTTTAAAAAATTATATAATTTAAATATTTATTTCTGAGTTAAGTCGTTTAACATCTAAATCATTGATCATATTATATTAATGATAAGATATAATTTTCGAGTCGGTTAAATTTCAATTTAGTAGTCACCGTTGTTATTATAATACAAAGATGTATGTTAATATACAAATCTTTGTATAGATTTAAGAATTTCTAGTGAATATAAATAATTTAAACATTAGAATGTAATAAAATAAATAATTTCGAAGAATTTTTTTCCTTGTTGAACTGTATTTTTCTTTATTTGAGTAGTCAGCTAAAAAGCTTTCTAGCTATAAGATATGGAAACTCTCACCAAACATTAGGTAAAGTCCTGGACGCAATTAGGTAAGAATTAATAAGAATTTAGATGTCGGAACATATAAATCTATTAATTGATGGAGTAATTAAAAATATTTATATTATCTTACGTGGATTGTCAAAATTAGAAGATTAAACTATTTTTAAAGGTTTAACCAGTCAAATCAGTTAATTTATATGTTTGATAATCAGATGATTGTAATAACGGATCGAGTGAGTACTCTCAAATTGAAAAAACAAACAAACATGTTTACGAGCTTTTCGAGTTAAATAAATTTTGATATAAAAATTATAAAAACTATTTTATCTTTAATAATTACAGAAAAATCTCTAAGTAATTTAAATTTTACTCCTAATTGTTCATTTAATTTATTTTCACACATTTATATTATATTTAAATTAAGGGTATTCATAGTAGGTTAATCGTACGGTTTAATTTAAATAATCGGTTAACCGTTATAATAATTATTGAATTTTGCTAACAGTAACGTCCTAACCATTAAAAACGATTAACCGTAATGGTTAATCGTTAAAATATGAATAACCAACGATTCAATTATAGATTAACCTGTAACCTATTATATTTTTTCTACATGTTCATGATATTTTAGAGAATAATATAATTATCTTCATGTTAAATAATATATTAAAATATTTATAAAATACTTAAATAAATATATTTTAATCACTGAAGTCATAATTAAAAAATACTTACATACAATAAAATTTTAACGCAAAATAAAATACACAAATTTTATAATGTTTTAAAGTTAAAAATGTTTACGACGCATAACATTATAGTAATACACAATCAAAGTTCAAGACATAAAACCATCATAAAAAAATTTTAAAGAAAAATGTTTAACTGTCGTAAAATACCATTAAAGTTTAATTTTTTATATTTTAAATGCATATAAATGATTTAATAATAGCTAACTTATAAATTAACCATTAGTCAAAATTTATAATTGTAACCATACCTATTAATTATCTTTTTTAATGATTTGTTTAATCAAAATTATTTAATTTTAACGGTTCGGTTAATTAATCTATAAAATGTGACAATTATATCGATTTACAAATATGATTAATTTTGCACACCCCTGATTTAAATAACTCACATATACTTTATTAAAGTAAAATATATTACCTTATATAATTTAAATAATGTTAAAAATATTTTATTTATGGTGAATATTCATGTATTAAATGAGATTTTAATGCACCTTTTTTCATCTATTTTATTCTTATTCTATGTTTAATAATATAATATTAAAAATAATATTTTTATAATCTAGTTAATATCAATAAATGCCGAATATTGATAACTAATAAATTATTCAAATTAACAAGGCTCATGATAATAACTCTTTTTTCATAAAAAAATATAATATTTGAATACATATTGAATATAATCATGTTACTATATGTTATTTTGTTTGTTTAAATAATCAAACATCTATAATATATTAATTAATTTTATCAAACATTTTTATACAATAACTTATCAATTAATATAATTCAATATCAACTATCCACTAATTACTAAACAAAATCATTATATGGTTTTTTGAAATTATTATATGTTTTTATATATTATCCAAAAACTAATAGAGCGAGTTTATATGCGTTTAAACTCACATCTTTCTAAATGTTGCGATAAAATATTTATCAATCGAATTAAAATTCAATAATAATGTCAGTTTTTTTCGAATAGTATTAAAAATTTTGGATGTCTAAATAAAATTTTTTAAAAATAAAACTTAATGAAAATTTTTAAAAATTTTAAGATGAATATTAATTAAAATTTCTACATTGTCACTATTGACGGAACAAAAATCCCCTGCCTCTTTTATATGTCTTCTTTTGTGTATCTTTGATTTTTTTAAAAAATCAATTTTAAATCCTAAACCTTTATTTTCTATATCCTAAATCCTAAATCCTACACCCTAAAAAATATATCCTACCCCTAATTCCCTAAACCTTAATTAAAACTCATAACCTACGACTCTAAACCTTTTAATTTGAAGTGGGGTATAAACAGAGGCAGGGAAAAGAAGCACTCTTCCATTGCACTATCATAAGACATGTCGGGATCTTACCATACACTGCAGTGCCATGGAAGCCCGTTTCCGGCAGTCGTGTAACCGTCCTTACGGACTGTTCCGAGCTTCATAGGTTGATCTAACCGGAAGCTTTCTCTTATCGCCCCATCGCCATCCCGATCAAGCCTCAACGTCCGTTGTATCAGGCAGATTTTGGTGGCAACAATCTTAAGGACTGTGTTAGGCAGTATACCACTTAGTCGTTTCAAATCGTACGCCCGCTAGGGGCGACGAAAGACGTTAGCATGGCTAACGGTAGCCACAATGGATCGGAAGACTGACGGTGTCGTATCGAAGGACCCTCCTTATTAAGCCAATGATGGAAGTGAAACTTATTGGAGTACATAATTTTTAGCTGTGGTTTACATGTATTACATTCTGAGAAACTAACAATCATCTATTGTCTCGTGATCTGCGTTTTCGGATGCCGGAACCGGAACCGGAGCCGCATCTCCATGGCACGGACCATAAGCGTTGCTGCAAGCTAGAAAATAGATGAAATTAAGAACACTCAAGACAGCCAGAAGCCAATAGAAGTAATCATAATGTCCCTTGTTAATATTGCTTGAAACCCAAGTTTCCCCTGTTGTTTTAGTCACACCATCAACTGTACTTGTTACAAAACTTGCAAACACATGTCCAGCAGAAGCTCCCAATGATTGAAGAGTGGCTGCAACAGTTGACATGGTTCTAGGTAATTCCGAGTAAAAGAATTCCGCCTGTCCGATTCCGCTGAAAGCCGAAGCCAAGCCACACAAGATATTGTATGGCAGAATCCATAGTGCAGAAACATGCACCGTGGCTTCTGGTTTATCAGAAAGTTCTTCATGGATTGCGATTTCCCGACGAATGCACTCCACGATTGCTAACGATACCATGGATGCACAAGACCACACAAGTCCTATCACCATTCTTTGTTTGAGACTAAGTCGAACCGATTTTCCTCTAATTCTCGATGCTAAAGGTAGAAATATCCGATCATGGTACTGGCTTGAATCACTATAAAAGAATCCAAAGAATATGTCACAGTTATAATGATTCCGGTCGACCAGACCGGCATCACTCTGATCAATGCTTTCAGCTCTTCTACTTGATCTATTGCTCAAAGAATCCATGGATTCATAGCATTTCCATCCGAAGTTAAATCCAATCGAAGGTTGCTTATCACACAAGCTTTATTCAGAAACCTCAGTTTCTCACTCGGTACATGAAGCATCGATCCCTTTCGGAAATATTGGACCTCATTTGTTGCCTTGGATGACTAGTTAATGTGTGTCTATTTCGGATCGAGGCCAATAGAACTTGAGCAAAACCAGCTAACAAGCTCTTCCCGGCTTTCAACTTGACGTACAACGGGGATGCCAAGGAGAAGAAAAGACATGAAATGAACATTAAAATTGCAGGAACTACAAATTCCATTCTCCATCCAAGCTGATCTTGAACATAAACTATGCAAGTTGTGCAATCAGAGCCGAAAATTGGACGAAAACATAGTACCAACTGAAGTAACTCTCCAAGGTTCTTGCATCTGCCGCATTGTTTCCCTCGGTCAGCTGATCTGCACCAAAGGCCAAGGAGGAGGATTTTATGCCACCACCACCTATGGAGATCAGTGCTAATGAAGAATATAAGAGCAGAAGTTGGGGTGTCGTCGGGGATTTGCAGGTCCGATTGAATTTGTCACAGTGAGGCCTTGCTTGTGTAAAAATGGCTGTTAGCCATAGAAGAACCATCCCCTATATCATATACAACAGAGATTCCTCTCAGCAATGGCTATATCTCTGCAGAAGAAAGAAAAAGCTTGAGTACATGCAATTCATTGTCCTCCATACTTCATGTTGCATTAATGGATTAAGCTCCTTAAGCTTCATACTTCAAAGTTCATCTCGTGTTTAATTTAATTCTTACTTTAATTAATATTTAAAATCTAAACCCCCGAATAAACGAGCTTGTAAATAAACTCATAAACAAGCTTGTTACTGAACATAAATAAGTCGAACACACCTCTATTTATATTCGTTCATTAATTTAACTTAATAAACGAACAATATATATGAACAGTTCATTTAATATTTTCTTCATTTACACCCCCAGCCTTATCCTACACAATCATGAACAAGCCATACCTACAGGCTACACCAATCATTATATTGAAAACCAGACTCCATTAAAAAACACAGAGGATTAGCACTTACCAGGAAGCTGAAAATGGATCCGAATACTATCATCATGTACCTTCCCACGTAAGAATCTGCAAGGAAAGCACCGATGATCGGAGTGAACTGGTTGACAGCCGACCAGATATGAAAATCAAGTTGGCTGTTGGCCGCTTCTGCATTTCCCAAACCGTATTCATCCGTCAGATACAGAATCATGTTGGGCAACAACACCACGCTCGCCACTTGCTGGAAGACCTCGCTTGCTGCTTACACACAGATTGAAATACATTCGCATAAATGAAAACCGCCATTGATGGTTACCAGAGAAGAAAAGAAACAAACAGGTGGTGTGTACCGAAGATGAAAGGAAGGGTTTTGAAGCCGCCCTTGGAGGTGGGGGATGTTAACAGGAGAGGCTCCTTCATCTTCGTTGATGGATTTTCCATCAGATTTTTCTTTCGAGCATGGTAACATAGAAGTAAGTGATTATAATTAGATAAGATTATAACTAATGTAGTAAACTACGTTGATAATATAATTTCTCAGAAAATAATAGTGAGAAAATCCCTTCCCCTTCAAAATAATTTTCTTATCTTCTATAAGAAAATATAATATTTTAATATAGTTAGTAATATTTTAAATTTGTATTTTTAGATCTTTTAATAATGTATAACAAATAGTTTTTGAATTTATATAATAGTTTTTAAATTTGTATAAGATCACTCTCATAACTAGTCAACACAATACTTAATTTGGTTTAGTTAACTAATAATTTGAATATCGTGGATATAAAAAATGGATGATTAGGTGCTAATCGATAATATATTATTTCTGTTGTTGTTTTCTTAGTTTCCTAAGCTTTTATAATGACTAATCTGTATTGACTATTGACCCTCATCGCACACTTGATTTTGATGGATAAAATCTCATAACGAATATTTTATGTACACATAAAACCTAAAACTCAACACTTATTTAAATCATTCCGAAGATTTTATTCTTATCAAAGGAAAATTTCTATATAAAGTCCCGATACATCTTATCTATAGATGAGTACAGGTCGGGCCGGATCAGATTTTCGGTCCACCCGAACTCGACCCAAACATAAATATCTTAGATCCGACTTTGATTTGATCTAAATATTTTTTCCTAAAAATCCGTTTCGAACCGAAAATAAATACCGTTAACCCGATTTCGACTCGACCCAACCTGACCTATAGAAAAAAAATAAATTTAGGGACAAAATTGTAAAAAATAAATTTTGAGACTTAATTATAAAAATATGATTTTAGGGACTAAATTATAAATAAAAAATTAATTTTAAGGACCTAATTAAAAATATATATATATAGATAGAAGACCATCATTATAAATATATCTAAAAAATTATAGAAAATTACATATTTAATCTCAGGTCGAATATTTTACACCCTAAACCTGAACCGAACCTGATTTTTTCATAAAAAATTTGATTCGATCGAATCGAATCGGGTTGAAACCCGATCGGGCCAGTTAAAATGTCCATCCCTAATTCTATCTATATGTATATAATTATATATGACTCATGGTGACATACATCTAAAGCAAATTCTCAATGTTTTCACCTACCCCTTTTGTCTATAGGGGGGAAATAAGTTGTGCTTGGTGATGACCATGACTTTCAAGCTTAACAGCTCCCCTTAATATCTTGATCTATTGCTTAATACCTCAGTCAAGCATCATCTTCCCTTTAATTGATTCCCTTTGTGTTCATCTTATTTACTTTATTTGGATAATAGTATTTCTTTTTTTCCATAAAACCTTGCTTTTCTAAGATGAAATGACACATTTTTCTATTTGTTGTTTGGGGTGGAGGAATTGAAAAGGTCTACTCCCTAAGGGGATGGATATATCTTTGGATTTACTTAATTCCCACATAGGGTGATTAACAACAATATACTTTGGTCCATAAGAGAAACCATATATATATATATATGATAAGATCAAGTTATACAACATAAAATTCTTTAAGTTTCTACGTTTTTTGATCGTTGGATGAGTTAAACGAATGACTCATATTAATAGTTAGTTATGTGAAGATTATCGTTTGTAAAAAATTTTAAGGAGATAATTGGAGTCATCCGTTTCAGTCATCCAATGATCCAAAAAATAAATAAAACTTCAAGAGTTTTACGTTGTGTAACTTGATCTTATCTTATATATATATATAAACTCATCAAATGGTCCCGATAAAAAAAATATTGTTATTCTTAGGTGATTTAAGTTAGAGTAATTTATCTGTATGATGTGTGTGTGCTTGCATTATTAAGAGACTAAGATTAACGAACTGAATGACTTGTTTATTACCTCTAGACGGAACCAAAGATTTGAGAGATTATATTATGAATCTTGTTCACCACGTCATCTGTGGTCCATGCAATTAAGTATGTTCATCTTTAAATAACTACCTGATAATTATCCACTCATTAATTACATGTAAAGAAAGAGGTGATGATTCACCTTAAAAATATATAAGATGGATGAATCTGGTTAGTTGGGACCATGGATGACGTGGTGAACATGATTCATGATATAATTTCTCAAAAAATATAAGGTTAAAGGTAAAACATAAATATTTAAAAATAAAAATTAAATTTATAAATAAAATAAATTTTAAAAAATTTAAATAAAAACATAAAAATGAAAACCTCACCCCCTACATAGTCCCGTTACTTCTCTCACATGATATATATGATGGGTCACATAGAGTAAATATCAATCATGATCGTAAATTTTATAATCTGCATTTTGGACCCTATATTTTCAGAACTCGCATATTAGTCCTCATACTTTCTACGTGAAACAAAATAATACTTCTGTTTTTTAGGTAGAAATACAAATTTATAATTTTTGAATATAAATTGTCTGTTTTTTTATAAAAAAATCAAGTTATACAGCGTAAATTTTTTAAGTTTTATATATTTATTGAATTACTGGATGATTGAAACGGATGATTAAACTTCTTACTTTTTTCTCGAGATAATCTTCACATAATCAATTATTAATCTTAGTCGTCCATTTTGATCATTCAACGATCCAAAAAACATGTAAAATTTAAAAAATTTTACATTATTTAATTTGATCTTATCCTCATATATATTGAGATGTTATCGTAATCGGCAAAAAGACAAATATTTTATTTAAAAAATATATTATTTTATTTTAGATTTTTCACACACATATATATGAAAGAAAATATTTAATATTAAAAATATATGTTTCAAATTTAGTTAACAACGGCAATATATAAAGTAGTCAAAATTAATATTTAATTTTAAGTTTAAATATAAAATAAGTGCTTATAGTATCTTATTTTTTTAAGTTTCTAAATTAGTTTTTTGATAAAATAATATTTTAAAAAATATTTTGTTAAAATAGATGTCTAATTTAAAAAAACAACACTGAATTTATCAATTGACGATGAAAAAAACCAAATTCACTAAAGAATTATCTATTTTAATGAAAATTAAAGTTTTAAACACATATTTTAATAAAAAATAAACTTTAAATATCTATTTAAATAAAAATTAAAACTTTAAGTATGTATTTAGTAAGAAGGGACAAAATGGTAATTTTACACAAAGTATCGGGGTGACGTCGTTGATTTCGTGCCTCTCCGAGTACTCACCAACCCCCATTTCCCTATCAAATATAAAAAAAATGTTGTGTTCTCAAGCCTAAAGGTTTATTTGAACAACAACCAATAAAAGTAAGCCACGTGTCAACATCTAAACAATAGAAAACTAAGATAAATTATTTCGGTGATCATTCAACTAATTAAAGATACTTATTTTAGTCACCAAATTATTAAACTAGTCAATCGGGCCATCCAATTATTAAATTGACTTTTTTTGTCACCATCGTGTCATTAAAATAAATAAATAAATTATAGAATTAAATATGTAATTTTAACGATATTAACTAAAATAAGTCGATTTAATAAGTTGGATGACCTAATTGACGAATTTAATAGTTTAAAGACTAAAATATGTATCTAATTAATTAGGTGATCACCGGAGTAGTTTACCTAAAAAATACTAAGAAGATCCAACGGCCACAAAACGTTCTCAACTAACCCATCGGCCAACCCACCAACTTCTCAATTTTATTTTATTTTTTAATTTAATTTTTTCCCTCTATTTAAACCTTCCAATTATCGTTCAACAAACTCAGGAAAATTTTCACTTTCCCAGAAAATTTCCTTTTTGAAAAAGAAAATCTTCTGTTGTTTTTTTCAATCATTAGTCATTGGACCTGGCTTGTCGTGCTTCTCGTCAATGGAACCAATGGAGATACCTTCACCTAACTGCAATGGCGGAAACGGTTTTTGCACGGTTGCTGCTGAATCTGATCCGTTGAAATGGATCGCGTCGGCTGAGTCGATGAAAGGTAGTCATCTCGATGAAGTGAAGCGAATGGTGGAGGAGTACAACAATCCGGTGGTTCGTCTCGGTGGCGAGACGCTAACGATAGCTCAGGTGACGGCCATTGCTAATCGCGACGCTGCCGTCCAGGTGGAGCTTTCAGAGGAGGCTCGGCCGGCGGTTAAGGCGAGCAGCGATTGGGTGATGGAAGGAATGAATAGAGGTACGGACAGTTACGGCGTCACAACTGGCTTTGGCGCAACCTCTCATCGCCGAACCAAACAAGGCGCTGCACTCCAAAAGGAGCTTATAAGGTAACTTTGGAATTTTTTACGTCATATTTATATTTATTGTGTCATAATTATATTTAAAGGATTTTATGTCCAAATAAAATTAAAACATTAATTATTTATATAATTATATTTTTTTGTTTTAATTTTTCAATTTTTTTATTCTCATACATTTATATTAGTATTCAAATTTATAAACTAATTAAATTATATTTAAAATAATTATATAAATAATAAATTAATATATATATCTTCAAATATTCTTAATTATGTCATATTAAAAAATTGTTTTTTATAATCTAATTAATATTAATAAATATAAAATATTAATAATTAATAAACTATTTAAACAAGTATCAAATATAATATATCAATTTATTTATTTAAAAAATTAAATAACAATCAATTATCAGTTAATTTTATCTATTATTTTTATACAATTAACTAATATAGTTCACTTGCTAAATCAATTAATATATTTATTTATTAGGTATCGTAATTTATTATCAATTATCCACTACTTATTAAACATAAAAATCTTTATATATATTTTTATTTTAAATAGATTTTAATAGGTTGATAATGAATTTTATTAGTATTATTTCTTTTATTATTTAATATAGAAATAGATTTTTGTATATATATATATATTATTCCATCTACTTAGGTAACTAAAAGATAAAGAGCCATTAAATTGGCCATAATTAGCACCACACTCTTGCCGCCATGTTTGGTAGTTGTATTTATTTTCAGCTACATCTATCTCATTAATTAATTAATATTAATTAATTATGTGAAAGACCCATGCATTAACCCTTTGTTATTTTCACCTCCCCTAACCTTCTTATTTTTTTTAAAAAAATAAATTTAAAATTATCATGAAAATTTAAAATATAAATACCCTTTGTTTTTTCTTATAAAGTTAAAATATTTTTTTATAACCACACGTATTTAATCTATTGGTTGACTGATCGAAGTCGAGTACTATACATATTCATTATTGGGTGGTCTTTAAGTTCAATTTATTCCATTCATAATACTAGAATTTAAACTTCTTACCTTACTTGAGAGATATAGTATTATAATATCTCATTCACTAAAAAATTTAGAATAATTTTTATAATCAATCAAGTTTATAATATCAACAAAAGACATCGTCTTAATTCTAGTTAACATTAATACCTAAATTCTTGTTAATTTTAAGATAAAAATCTATTTTGATTTTCTGGATCACTCTAAAATATGATCATTTAACATATTTTTAGATTTTTTTTTTAAATACCCAATCAAAAAAAAAGTTTTGAGTAGTGACCCTCGGCTAAACCTTAATTATATCATATCATGTTTATTACATAATCTTTATGTTTATATTAAAAATATTGAGTATTTATTGTTTTTTTTTCATTATTGTGCATTGTTAATATTTATCACATACTTACATGCTCTCTGATCATTAATAACATAATAATAAAGGTGGTGGGTCTAAATAATATTATTAAGCTAAAAATATAAAATAAATACATAAGCATTAAGTTGACAGGTTCAATTGATTCCATTTTTTATTAAGAAATTGAACATCAACCTTTGAGGTCTTCATGTAGGGACTAATTGAAAGACTACCAAATATTTTTGTATGGATTTTACAAATAATAGAAAAGAAAACTAATAATGTTCTTTTTCATTTGTTTGGTGGGAAAATAAACCTCAAGAAATATTACAAAAGATTAACAAATTTGGCAGTTCTTCACACTTTAATTTGACTTTGTTGCAAATAGGTTCTTGAATGCCGGAGTTTTTGGTCGGGGGACCGAGTCGAGTCACACTTTGCCCCACACCGCGACGAGGGCTGCCATGCTTGTACGGATCAACACACTGTTGCAAGGCTATTCCGGCATCCGATTCGAGATCCTCGAGGCCATTACAAAGCTCCTCAACGTCAATATCACACCATGTGTGCCGCTGAGGGGCTCAATCACTGCATCAGGTGACCTGGTTCCACTCTCCTACATAGCTGGCCTTTTGACTGGCAGGCCAAACTCTAAAGCCTTGGGACCTAATGGTGAGACCTTGAACCCCACTGAAGCCTTTACCAAAGCTGGAATCAATGGTGGGTTCTTTGAGTTGCAGCCTAAGGAGGGTCTGGCTATGGTTAACGGAACCGCTGTCGGGTCCGGGTTAGCTTCCTTGGTCCTTTATGAGGCTAATGTGTTAGCTGTTCTCTCTGAAGTTATGTCAGCCGTTTTTGCTGAACTTATGCAAGGGAAACCTGAGTTCACAGACCATTTGACTCATAAACTCAAGCATCACCCGGGACAAATTGAGGCTGCTGCCATTATGGAACATATCTTGGATGGCAGCTCTTACATTAAGGCAGCTCAAAAGTTGCATGAAATGGATCCTCTTCAGAAACCGAAACAAGACCGATATGCCCTTCGAACGTCACCTCAATGGCTCGGTCCTCAGATCGAAACAATCAGGTTCACGACCAAAATGATCGAACGAGAGATCAACTCGGTGAATGACAATCCCTTGATCGATGTCTCGAGAGATAAAGCACTACATGGAGGGAATTTCCAGGGTACCCCGATTGGTGTATCGATGGATAACACTCGTTTGGCCATTGCTGCGATTGGCAAACTCATGTTTGCCCAATTCTCGGAACTCGTTAATGATTACTACAACAACGGGTTGCCTTCGAACTTATCAGGAGGCCGGAACCCGAGCCTGGACTACGGTTTCAAGGGTGCCGAAATCGCAATGGCTTCTTACTGTTCCGAGCTCCAATTCCTCGGCAACCCTGTTACCAACCATGTGCAAAGTGCCGAGCAACATAACCAAGATGTGAACTCATTAGGATTAATCTCAGCAAGAAAAACAGCCGAAGCTATTGACATATTGAAGCTCATGTCCTCAACTTTCTTAGTCGCCCTGTGCCAAGCCATTGACCTGAGGCATTTAGAAGAGAATTTGAAGAACACTGTGAAGAACACAGTTAGCCAAGTGGCTAAAAGAGTCCTAACAATGGGATTCAACGGTGAACTTCACCCGTCGAGATTCTGCGAAAAGGACCTCCTACGAGTAGTCGACCGCGAGCATCTCTACGCCTACGTCGACGACCCCTGCAGCCCAAATTACCCGTTAATTCAAAAGCTGAGACAAGTACTAGTAGACCATGCATTGATGAACGGTGAGAAAGAACAGGACTCAACCACATCAATCTTCCACAAGATCGCCGTATTCGAAGACGAGCTGAAAACACATCTACCTAAAGAAGTCGAGAACGCTAGGATCGAATTCGAGAACGGGAATCCGTCTGTCCCGAACAAGATCGAGGAATGCAGGTCGTACCCATTGTACAAGTTCGTGAGGGAAGCTCTAGGGACTAATCTGTTGACAGGCGAGAAGTCGATTTCGCCGGGAGAAGAATGCGACAAGGTTTTCTCGGCCATGTGTGACGGCAAGTTGATTGTTCCATTGCTGGATTGCTTGAAAGACTGGAATGGTGCTCCTTTGCCTATATGCTAGAAAAAATAGTATGGTTTTCTTTTTAATTTTCTCAAAGTTGTGACAAAATTTCATACAATTTCTTAAGTTATTTAAATTGTGTTCATATAGTTTGTTTTGTTTTCATAGAAAAATTATATGTTTACTTTTATTATTCAAATGTATTTTGTATCAAAATACTGTTTTTTCTATTCCTGAAGAAAGAAAAAATTGTTTAAATATACCTATAATCCTTGTACTATTTCAAAGTTTAAAATTTAGTCCTTTACGACATTGAATCCTTGTACCATTTTTGTATTTGAAAAAAAAATCTTGATCCCTCTCCTTTTCAATTTAATTGTTAATTACGGATAGGTTACAAAAAGTTAAAATAATATTTATTACAACTAAATTTATAGCATTATAAATAATTACAACTAAATTTATATAAAAACTCGATAATTAAATTATTCAAATTTTATAAATTTGACTCGGATAAATTTTTTTAATAAAATATAAATCATAAAATATGACTTATCAACTCGAATAATTATTTTTTTTTACTCAATTCGACTTGTTTACAATGGAATTAATTAAAATATTGGAATATAAACATTATTCAAATTTACAATATTCAAATACACAAAAGAAAACACAGAATATAAATGTCCTGAAATGTATTATCTAATGAAGCTAACCAAAGAAACCTCACTCCCTAATGTACAAATGAAATGAGAGATAAGGTAGTATGACTATGACCTAAGTCATTAAATTTACCCGATCGATTCCTTGACGAACAAGAAAAGATAATGCACTATTTGCAGATGAGTTGCAATGGTCGCCCCCACGACTTTCGTGTTGCCGAAGGTTCGATGGTGCCATGAGCCTTTAGAGCCGAAGGATTCACTACTTCGAATGGAGATAGAACACGAACGAATGTTAGATTGGATGCGGATTTTCACTTCTTCTTGAACGTAATCATACCAAGATATGCAACTGAACGGCTGATTACTCCGGTGAGAATGAGGATGACTATACATAGAGTCCAATTATCTAGACTATAGTCGCTTTTCAGAAGAGCTCCGCATCGAGTAATCAACCACACTCCGTAGTACCTGAGACGTAATGCATGACTGTTTCGATAAAAGAGATTTTCATCGCAGAGGAAACCAAAAAAAAATTCAAGGAAACATTTAATGGATGAAAACACCTAGTAGGGTGAATGTTAAAGAGTTGTGCTCGATTTAAAATTATAAAAACTCGGTCTCATTCAGGTTTACTAAGTTCCCGTGACTACTTTCGAAAATTGTGGATGCTAACCTTGAGCTGAAAACAACAGGGTCAGAGGCTTTCTTGTTAAATCCGAACGACGGATTCTGAATGAGCCCTGGCCTTATCCCGGGAAACCTCGAGTTCATACATTTAATATGGAGACCATCTGTATGAACAAGTTGTTCTTAAGGAGCAACTTATCATGGAAACTTACTCATAACCGATTCCAACGAGCAACATTTAAAGCCAACTTATTCAAAACTAAGGAGCAATGCATACAGATTTATCTGTGATTTGCTGAATAGATGATTGTGTTGATACGACATACCTTTCGGCGTTTGATATCACAAAAGCTTCCAAAGCCCACTTGGGATAGCACAAATTAGATATTGTTTTCAAAACTTCATTATCTTGAGTCCGAGTGGCCACGAGAGTCAAAACAACAGGAACAAGAACCGACCACTGCAAGAAAACAGTACACATCAAGGAAACGAAAAGATATGACTATATAAATCGGAAAAAGACTTTCCAACTCAGTATGGTCAAATTTGGCTAACCAGTTGGGCAGGACCAGGTTGAAAGAAGATGGCAAACGCATAGCCTATACCGGTCACACAGTAAACAAGGCATAGCAAGATGGTATAATTTTCTGCAAATGTAGATCTCGGATTTGTGAAGAAAAAATACATAGAGAGATACACCACGGGCTTGATCACCGTATTAAAATGGTCGACTGTGTCTTTGGCCAAAAAGTAAGCCAAGCTACTCATGCCAGATGCACTCTCTCTCCAGTATTGCAATTTATCGAGCGAAAAGGATCTCAAAGCTGCTATTTTGCATAGAAGGGCTGAAAACATTCAGAAAAATTATGGTAAGCAATTCTATATAGCAATTTATGTTGCATCTATGTTTCTAGCACAAGTAACAGTTCTCAGACATACAGACTGCAATTATGGTATAAGTATAACCAACGGCCCCGAAGTTTTCTTCGCCCGTTTTAGCTATTGTTCCTAAGCACGCTCCGGCAAGTAGTAAGATTAGATAATCGGTTGCTTGTATTTTGGCTTCCCTCATTCGCTGCTTACAGAGCCTGAGATATCACAAGAGTTAAGAGCTGATTATTTGTCGAGTGAAAAAAATAATGCGAAGAAACTGAACTGTTTTCACCAAGGATGGTTAACTCAAGAGATCATAGATATTTACCCCCAGGGCAAATTCATCAAATAAAGGAAAAACTTATCGGTAACTCACAACAGCTATGAAATTTGTGTGCATCAATGTGGTTTTTCATCATTGAACATTTAACTGAAGTAATCATAGTGTACATAGTACTTACCTCCCGAGAAAGTATCTGTATTGCCAGAGTACACCTGGAGTCCTCCGCCTCGATAAGTCCTTATATTTTAAGAAATTGTAGCATATGCTATCCCGATGTATCTCAACTTTACTCCTGACATCTTGCCATAGCTCTCCAGCAAAAGATTTTTCCTCTATTCCAGCATGAGGACTTGTCCCATTTATAGGAGCTGGACTCGCCGAGGGTGTAGCAATCTCAGCAGCAGTTTGCTGCAAATCAGGGGGCACTTGGTAACCATTGTGAAGCATCCACCTAACCGGAAGATCTTTATAGTTCACTCCCGAGCTTTGACTTGGTTTTACAATACCCTCTAAAATGTCGATAAAATGGTCTGGAGGGTTAACACGATCCGGGACATGGATCCCGAGGCCAGCAAAGTACTGTTCCGCTTTCTTTGCTGAACCATGGTAGACTGTGAATCCGCCTTTTGCCAAAAGGACTAGATCATCAAACATTTGGAACAAGGAGTAGCTGAACCAAAATTTTCAGCAATTAATACATAAAAAAAGACTAAATTAGCAAGCCTTGGATTCTAAAATCAAATGTAGACTTCAGATAAGAATTTGTTACCTTGGTTGATGAAGCACCATGCAGATGTTTACTCCTTCTAGAGCTTCATGTCGAAGTGCTCGAAGAAGCTGCAGAGAGGATGCACTGTCCAAACCAGATGTAGGTTCATCCAAGATCAAAAGTGAAGGTTCCATAACCATTTCCAATCCGACATTTACTCGCTTCCTCTGGCCTCCTGAGATACCCCGCTTTTCCACAGTTCCCACCAACGAATCACGCACCATCTGAAGCCCCAAAGACTCTATAACTCTTTCGACAACAAGAACTTTATCTGGTTTTGGTAAATGAGCAGGCAGCCTTCAATATGCAGAAGTTTATCAGATATGATAATAGCATAAATCAATATAAAAGAAGATATAATTAAAAAACATAAGAATAAGATATATAATTTAAGCATGCACAGAAAAAATCAAACATGGCTTTTCAAGAACAGACACAGAAATAGCAGACTTTTTATTAAATGTAAAGTAGGTGGTTTGTAAATTTTAGTTTTATCTAGTACCATATGTTGTTCGCATTATAGTAGCGACGTCAATACATAGATCTTAAACACTACATTTTTAACTGCTCTAGCCACCTAATGCAAGGTATCATTTATGCATCCTAAAATAGTTACTAAAACAAGAAAACTAAAGTGTCCCTCTTACTCTAGCCGAATCAAGGAGTTTGAGGAGTTATCAGAATATGGTGGCGTAGGACATCACATGCTAGGTGGCAGACAGCCTGTAATAAGCATTCTCCGACGTTTTTAGTGGGTGGGTGGGTGGGTGGGGAGGTTCAGTGATCTTAACTCCTTGACAAAATCAGCCCACTTATAGCAATCTACGAGACCAGAAGTAATATGGTCCAGAAAGCAAATGACAATTTAGTTTCTAATATGTAAATGTTTCACGATGCATGTCTGCTAGGTAAAAAGGTTTTGAATCTGACATGCCTGCACTTCGCATTAAACCATAGATTCTCTTCCACTGTCAAGTTCCCATGCACAATGTCATCTTGTGGCACATAACCTATTATTTTCCTATACGAGCGGATTGATTCGTTCTTTCCATTTATAAGAATCAAACCAGTCTTCTTGCATCCCATTGCCTTCCCAGCCAGAGCAGAAATAAATGTCGTTTTTCCAGCACCAGAAGGACCCATGACAGCAGTGATACGACCAGGCTTGATTGTTCCAGTAACACACCTCAAAAGATGCTTTTCTTTTCCTTTCAAAGTGAGTGTAAGGTCTTTGAAAGAGACCTCAATCAGAGGCCTTTTCCTCATTTCAGTATCGGTAGCCATTGAAACCACTCCCGAGAATGTAAGATTCTTATTGTCTTGTTGCTGCGCTTTCTCTTTCTCAATTTGAGCATATGCATACTTAAAAATCTGGCTATGTGTATGAGGCTGTTTTCCCTTCGTAGTTTGACCTTTAGATTTTCTATCATGGCTACCGACATCAAATCCATCATGATTCTCAGGCTCATCTTCAATTTCATGCATCACCCGCATCGGATTGCTGAGTTCTGGTTGTCCCCTGGATGGTGCAGATGATGATAGAGACTCACTTGAAGTGCTCATATGTACTGGAGAGTACAAGTGTTCATCCGTTTCGAACTTTGTTTCATCCAATATTTTAAGTTCCTCGTCGGGATGTTTTGCGGCTTTTTTAAAGGAAAATCTCTGAGAAATGTGAGTTTGTAGTCCACTTGCATGTTTCTTAGCCGCATTCTTAGCAGCTTTCCACCTCTGCCGAGCTTTCACTGTCTCCCTTGCACTTCTTGCTGCTGCTTCTCGGGTTTTGGCCAGTCGTCTTTCCCTTGTAGTGAGAACTTGGTCAGAACAGTTGTAGATAATCAAGAGCAATGTAACAGTAGCAACCTGCATTAGCAAAGGAGATTTTCATGTTTACTTTCGGACTGTTGTCAATGGTGCTATAAGCATATACGTATGTCCGATTCAAATCGAAAAGAAAAAATACAATGCATATCAAAAGAAAATGGTAAGGTTAAAAAAGCAGTGATCAACTTATGCAGCTCCCAGAACAAAGCAAACAACTTACTATAAGCATAACTCCATACGCATGCAGATCCTGGGTTGATGTGTTTGAATTGCAAGAAGTCAACTTGAAGCATCCTGTAATATCAATGAGGGTTAAACTAACAATCCGGATAACATGAAGATTCAAGATATATTCCGAGTTCAGTCCGAACTTGGATAAAAAATTAATAGTTTAAGTATAGGGCTTACGCTTCTGAGATGTTGAACCCGTCCTGCAGTAATGTCTGAAAAGGCACACGAAAAGAAAAATGAATACGAAAGCAAGAGTTTCAGACAAGATAATTACATACTTCCGTAAAACAATGTAGAAAGAATGAAACCGCAAGATATCGGAAGAAAAGCAATACCCACTACTGCAAGGCCTTTCCTGTACTGTTGTTGGACAATATGACCCTGCAGAACAGAACACTTCACTACTGGTACGAATATCAGCCCATATGTTGGCTCCTCCACAGGTATGGTTCGGCTTTCCCGGAGGCAGCTGGTAATTATATCTGAAACCATATTGATAATTCTTTTTAGTAAGGAACTTGTTCAAACCATAAGCCATTCAACATGTAACGAAATGTTTATAAATATTATGAACTTACGGCTCACATAGGCCAGTTTGAGTATTCATTGTTGCATTCGGACAATGGGAACCCAACGGACAAGCTGCCATGCAAAAAGTATACAATTACGTGTTACGGTGACACTAAGCATGAATGATTTTCAAAAGATGAAAAGCTACAAGGCCATAAACTAACAAAAGATACACAATAAATGCCGGTATTAATGTTAAATTAACAAAGGATTCTCAAATACTTACGAATCATGCATGTAAGACCACGAGGGCAGAAAAACCCTGCACAGCAGGGTTGACAATCAAGAGTCCTAGAAGGAATGACCTTAGAATTCTCAATGTCAACCGGCTCGTCTGGACCAACACGACAAGCCCATCCCGGCTCACAACCGGAAACCCACGAGGTTAAATTACAGTTCTTGTTAGGCCTCAAAGTATTGGCATTTGAACTTTTGAAAAACATATCAAAGTAGAATTTCGCCTCTGATGCCGTGCATACACGCCTCATGATACTTCCTGTTCAACCAATAAACACGACGGCACCAGACCCAAAAGTGAGAAAGCATAACACTAATTCAATTCAGTTAGTCTCAGCTCCAAAATCCAAATACATTGCTGGTCATAAGCAAAGAAATCTCCACCTATAGCATTAACTTATGTTAAGGCAACATATTTTCGAAAACTAACTACAATATTTAGCAAAATAATACTTGAAGAATACTATCGAACTACATACAAATCCAGAAATGAATCCGAGTTAACATAATTCCTTCAGCCACCAAAGAAAGTACTTTAATTCATTCTAGCTATAGATATACCACCTTGAGTTTGCTGAATACATGAAGCCAAGAAATCCAAATTTGATGAAAAATTAAATGCTTTGTTCCACTCAGCTTCCCTGAAACATACAAACAGCTTCAAAGTTCAAACTCAGACAAGATCAAATTCCATTGTATGCACAAAAATCCAATTTCCTCATCAAATTAAAGCCCTAATTTCCCTCATCAAATTCAATTCAAGAGCCAGAGAATCAACAAGAGTAACGATGGGGGAAAAGCAGAGAGAAACTCACTGGTCCTTTATGCAGAAACTGGCTTGGTCACTAATGTCCTTGCTAAGAACATTGGTGAGATTAGAAAGCCTGGCATTAACCAGGGATGTAACAAAGGGAAGATTACCAAAATCATTTACATCTTGGCATTGTGCCATGTTTACCAAGAAACTCAAAACCACAAAAACCCAGATTGAAGCTGACCAAAAGGTGCAAGAATTCAACTTTTTCAACCCCATTTTGGGAATTTCAAAAGCAACCCAACAAAGAGACATCTTTTTTCTTTTAGATACAAATGTTTGTAGCTAAAGAAACATGATGAGAATGGAGGCTATAAAGAGATCTAGGGCTGGCTGAAGGAAACCAAGTTGGGGGATTTAAAGGTCAAACCTTTTTAGATATTTTATGAAAGCAGCTTGTTAGCCATCTTTAATTATCAAAAGGGAAACTTTCATTTGAATCTTCAACATGCATCCAGGTTCATGTGCCAGGGCAAGGTGAGAATTGAGAAAGGCAATATGAAAGTTCATGTAATAAAATCTATATTTTTTTTAGAATTGTTATTGGAGTCTAAAATGTGTGTAATAACATAAAAATGTGAACTTTTTTTAGAAATTTTCAGTGAATTACTGTGTTTCTGGGTAGTAAATAAGGGCAAGACAGGTTTGGTTCTTGAAAGTTTGAACCTGTGGTAGGCGTAGCCCCTGGGTAAAGAATATGTCCAAGTCAACCATGGCTATTGTCTTGGTCAATTGAAGCTACATTTACACCTCATATTTCAAGTATTCGCTGCCTCATGCTTATATTCAATGTCATCAATGGCGGTTCAAAAATGTCATTAATGTTGAAGATATTTTATATGTTTTTAATATTTAAATTTTAAGTTTTAATTTTAAATATAAACGTCAAAAAATATAGTTTATCGATAAATATAGATTTAAATAATAAATAATATAATTCTTTTGAAAATAATTTTAGGTTTGAGGTATCATATATATAAAAAAATCTTGTTAAAAAAATATATAATACAGACCGGTACGAATTAATCGGGATAAACCATTAAAATAAAAAAATCAATAACAAAATATACTTATATATAGATTATATCCTAAATTTTTAAAATTTAAAATTTATTTTTTTAGTGTAAAAAGATAAATAAAAACAAAAAATGAGGTAAGATAAAAATATCTAAATGTGTTAAATAAAACGTTTAATAACTGTATAAAAATTAAACACAAACTTCAAGAAGTACAATGGATAATAAATACAAATATTAGGATATGTTATCATTATGCGTATATAGATTATATTAGGGTAGTAAATGAGACAAAATAGATTATGAATTATTCGAGTTTAATTCGATTGAACTCAATTCAAAATTTTGATGTGATATATAAAAGTTATTCGAGTCTAACACGGTCAAAAATCAATCAACACTTGACTTGATTGATCTCGAATAAAGCTTGAACTCGACTAGAAATCTTAACGAGACGAGCCTAGCACTACTCGAGCTTGATTCGGCTTATTTACACCCCTTAATACATAGAATTAGGGGAGGGTTCGAGCGAGTCGATTCGAGTAAAAATTTTTTGAGTTATTCGAGTTGAGTCATCATATTTTATAACTTGAAATTTTTGAATTTTTTTTGAGTTGAGTCGATTTTAACGAGTTCCAGTCGATTAGATTTTTCGAGTTTATGTACAAATTTTAATTTTACTATTTATAACATTATAATATAGTTTTATTGTAATTTAAATGACTTTCTCTTTATATCTACATACTTATTTCTCCATATTATTTTTTACATATGTAAATAAGATTTTAAATTATTAATATTATTATTACGATGATCATCATCAAATAGTTTAGGTATGAATATATCATTTTATTAAATTACATGCTTCGCTAAAAACCTCATTGACTAAGTAAGACCAAGACTAGACCAAAAATAATGATAAATTAAATACAAAAATTAAACAGGTCGAGAAATTCTTACACTAAACTCAATCCCAATTTAATTCTTTAATACTTCAATTCGATCCGATTTAAATCTAATTTTTAAATAAAAAAAATGTCTCTATCAAATCAGATCGTATTAAAACCCGACAGATTCGGATGAAATTATCATCATGATATGCAAGCGACCAGGGGTAAATTAATTTTTTAATGTTTTTTATTATTTATATTTTGGGCTACAATTGTTATATCTGTGGCTACTCGTATCTTCAGAACATTTAATATTCATGCCTTTGAATTATTTATTACAGGATAATCATTAGGTTTGTCTTGACAACTAATTTAACATATAGTTTTAAACCTTAAACACTTATAATATGAGAATTAATATTATTAAATAAATTAAATATTCAAAGATTCTTATTAAAATTTTTATATTATATGTAATAAGAATTTTATACTTAATTAATATTATTAGATACATTTTAACTTATACCTTACCTCGTATTCTTTTAAATATAAAAAATAAATTAAATATAATTTTACTTATAATTAAATAATTTAAATATAATTTTTAATAATTCGATAATTTAAATATAATCTTATTTATAATTAAATTAACTAAATATAATTTTTATAATTAAGCCATTCAATGATTTACTTTCTTTAAATTATTTTTTTCTTTTGGATTTTTGTTGTTTACTCAAAGGTCAAAGCTTTTCATTTTGCCGAACGGTGTTCTTGGTTGTTGGGCTACAATTCATCTGCTTTGCATTGACTTATTCTTGATTTACATCGTGGAGAGCTCGTTTCCAATTCCCATGGATTCTCCTCTCAGTTTACCTTTTGCCTCTAAATTATAGTAATTTGATGTTTTCTTCTTTTATGCGCTGGAAACAGAACGTAAATCAAAAGCTCAGTCCTTTTATTTGAAATGGTTTCATTTCAGTATGGAAAGTGTTTGAATTTATGCTCCTTTGGTGTTTGACAAGTCTAAAATGTTGGTGAAAGTTCACATCTTTTGTCATTAGGTGGTTAAATCAATGTTTCCTTTAACGTATTCCACAATATTATCATGGATTTCACATTGTTGAAGCAACAAAAAGTCTGGGGTTTGATTGTTTCTTGTGAAGATGAATTCCTTGATCTGAGACCTGGTCATGTAATTTAGCTGTTGTTTGAGTTTAGGGATGAACCGAGGGGTTGAAGGGGCAGTCACCATGAAAATTTGAAATCCGTATATTTTAGAACTTTTCTATGTATTTTCTATTGAAAATCTATTTTCGCTGTCGCTGTTTAGTTGATGATGCTGATATGGTTTCCATTGATTAGTTTTTGTTGATGTGCAGTGAGGTTTATTTGTTTGATTGGGAGGCAATGATTCATTTCTCTGGTAAAGAGAAGAACGATGAACCGAAAACCACAACGTCGATTTCGGTTAGGTCCTCTGAATCCGTTTCCATGTTGATGGATCATGTGATGAGGAGATCAGGGTCCGAGTTTAATTCTCAGAATGTCTCGGAAATTATCAGCACCGAATCCTTGATAACGAAGAACTCATTTGCTGCTTTGTCTCAAAGGCAGAGCCATCTCAGAGAGTTCACATTCTTGGAATTGAAGGCCGCAACAAAGAACTTCATCCGGTCCTTGATGATCAATGAAGGCGGATTCGGCTGTGTGTATCGAGGTGTAATCCCGAGGATTCCAACAAGAAACTCAATATTGCTGTTAAACAACTCAGCAGAAGAGGATTGCGGGTGAATTTTCTGGTATTTGTTATTGAACTTTAGTAACTGTCTGAATCTGTATAAGAATCCAACATGAATGAAGATAATATAATGCTGTTATTATTCTAAGGAAGTGCATATACTTTTGTTTATCCAAACTTTATGATATATTCTATGAATTCCCGGTTGTCTCGTTGTCGCATCCTTCCGTATGACATCACCGGAAAACTCTCTTGATGTGTTCTTTTACAGGGGCACAAAGAATGGGTGACATAAGTGACTGTTCTAGGGGTAGTTGAACACCAAAACCTAGTCAAATTGCTGGGTTACTGTGCTGAGGATGGTGAAAGAGGAATACAGAGGCTACTGATACACGAATACTTGCCGAACTGAAGTGTGCAAGATCACTTATCGACTCTTCCTTGGGTCACACGAATGAAAATTGCCCAGGATGCTGCTCGTGGCTTATCATACCTCCATGAAGGAATGGATTTCCAGGTTCGTTTTACTTCTCAGTATATATAGCTTTTCAGAAATCGATAAGTATGAAGCTTTGTTTTGTAATCGAAACCCAATGGCATACTCAAAAGAATTTTTGGTTTGGTTTATGATTGCTACAGATTATCTTCAGAGATTTCAAGTCTTCAAACATACTCTTGGATGAACAATGGCATGCAAAGCTCTTGGATTTCGGGTTGGCCAGACTGGGGCCTTCGGATGGATTAAGCCATGGTAGGTTCAAAGTTGCTATAAACTATGCTTGTTATTGATTCTGCAAAATGTACGGAAATAGAGGTACCGATTTGTCCCGGTTTTGAGCAGGTTGTAGGAACTATTGGATATGCCGCTCCTGAATACATGCAAACTGGACACCTCACGGCAAAAAGCGACGTATAGAGCTATGGAGTTTTTCTTTATGAGCTCATAACGGGTAGACGTCCATTGGACCGGAACCACACCAAGGGTGAACAAAAGCTCTTGGAATGGGTGAGGCCGCACCTATCCAATAAAAAGAGCTTCGAGCTGATCTTGAACCCGAGGCTCGAATGTAAGTATTCCCTCAAGTCTGCTCGTAAACTCGCAATGGTAGCCAACAAATGGTTGACTCGGCAGGCTAAACAACGTCCGAAAATGAGTGAAGTTCTACAGATTGTGGATGAAGATATGGTAAGCCCTCAACCCACTACAAAAAGTTCAATTCAGAAACAGACTTCGGAACTATCGGAAAGAGATCGGTTGAAAAGAAGGTTCGTCGATCTGATAACCGGGGACAAAGGGTGTTCTGTTTGGCGAACCTGGAAACCGAAGACCGTGAGAACTACATAAGCAAAACTATTTAGTATGAATTTTGTCGACATTCGTATATTCGTGTCGAAACAATTGTAAAGATCTAACGGAGTAAATCAACCGCAAGTGATATCCATATAGGTTATGCTGTTGTAGGGAAATCCCAGAATTCAAGAGAAAAGACATCAAAATTCCAGAATTCATTGTAAAAAGCTGCTCGAAAATGAGGAAATTTAACTAAAAACATCATTTTCACAAATTTTCAATAGTCTTGGTAAGCACCAAGTATGTTCCAAAGGTTGATGAAACTACTCCCACTGCAATGATCATAATACAAATTGCAGCCTGTAAACAAACAAAAAGACTCGATAAATTAAAGTATTCGTGTCAACATTTATGTTCGATAAATACTCGTGTTTATTTACAACGAGCATATTGTCATGTTAGAAAAGATAAGATCATTAATTTTGTATCAGAAAAAAAAATCTTAAGATAAGGGCGTTACACGTCCTATTAGAAATGCTTTTTAAGAAGAATATAATGATCTCACGACAATTAGTATCATAATCATTTTTTAACTGTTCGATTTTACGTCGAACACCCATGAATAAAATAGATATAATGGACAACCGTAACAATTGACCAATCACAAGAGTAAATTGATGTTAGACAAAAAAATTTAATAATACGAGCTCACCCTTTTTAGTTCAATCTCTACTTAATTATATATTTAATAAAAACTTATATATTTTAATTTAAATACTTATTTTTATAAAAATTAAATTATAACTAAATCGAAACTTATCAAATATTTTAATTTTATATAATGGTCGGGATACCTTGCACTCCTGCCCCAACCTGTACGAACCCACACGAAAACAATGAAAGTAGCGCACCCGAAAATAACTCGAGAGATTATTAGGTGAACCCTGTTCACCGCGTTATTTATGATCTAAACAATCAAGATCTTTCATCTTTAAATAACTATCTAATAATTGTTCACCTACTAATTACATGTAGAAAAGAGGTGATGATTCACCTTAAAAAAATTAAAATGAATGATCCTGATTAATTTAGACCATAGATGACGTGATGTATAAGGTTCATCTAATAATTTTTCTAAGTAACTCTTACTACTCTCTCTAGCAATCTCGTTGGGTGACAAACCTATCATCATTAATAGAGATTATTAGATGGATAAGACTCACAACGTTGTTTATAATTACTATTAATAAATTTATTTATTTTAAAATTATTTTTTTGCTTGGTAAAATATTTTTTTATTAACAATAGGATAAACTTTTAAGTAACTATTCACCGCTTATTAACATGTATGAAAAGAAATAAATATTTACTTTATAAAAATATAGAATGAATGAATGTTATTAGCTGAGATTACAAATGACGTGATGAACTGGATTAGGAACGTCTCATATTACCATGATAGATCTCTGAGGACAAGGGTTTTTAACAGAGACGGAATTAGTATTTGAGGTTTGAAAGAAAACATAAATATTTAAAAGTAGAATATAAATTCATAAAAAAATTATTTTAAAAAATAAAAAAATCAGAGTGTGTCGATTTTTCCTCTCCACCTTATATTGTTTGATTTTGAATAAAACCCTAACTTTACAAGAATATCTAACTACACTAACCCTAATCAACTATCCATCCATGAACCTATAGTCACCTTCCACCACAACATTTTTTTCGTAAAACATTTATTTCTATTAACAGAAAGATCCACTGAAATAATAGGTAAAGCTCGTAAACAATTTCGAAATAACATATTATTATTTATCACTTCCCCGGACACAAAAAAGCGCCTTCCTCGAATTCGATTTGAATAAATCAAACTTTATTTTTTGTCATATAGGTGTATAGTACATGAAACCTTAATGTTGGTCATAAATTCCCACATATCAAGTTGTTTAAACTTGTATGGTCTAAAATGGGGACGTACAATGTAAATGACTATGATCATTCAATTCTCAGCATCATGTCCTTCCACGGGGGACCATTGAAAAAACCCTACTACATAAGTTTGTTCTGAGCTCAAAAAATATCATAATCGCTTCAATTTGTACTGTACGTGTGTCTCGTTAAAACCCTTTTTAACTTAGATGAAAAAAAAATTATAACACATACAGATATACGAGAACTTCTTTAACCTAAATGAATGAATCAATTGAGTTAAATCTGACATCAGTGATCTTATGACATACACAGTTTTGTTGTTTTTAGGACACCATCTCCAAACGATGTTACGAATGTGTTCATGTTGAAATGTTTGTGTTATCTATTCAAAGGTAATGTGTGAACAACGGAACACTAACACACATAATACACTCAGAAATCACTCAAGCTAACACCAACAAAAGACTGATCCGTTTATTAAAGAATCATAAACGTCTTAACCTGTATGTGTGCCTCATTAAAAACCTCCCTAATTTAAATGAACGAAAAGAGTACAATACATATAGGGTATACAAAAACCAACCAAACACATACAAAGTATACAAAAACCTCCTTAACCTAAATGTATGAATCAACTAAGTTAAATCTGACATCGGTGATCCTATGACATACACAATTTTTGTTGTTTTTAGAACACCGTCTTCGAATGACATTACGAATGTGTTGATGTCGAAATGCTTGTGTAATCTATTCAAAGGTAACGTGTAAGCAACGGAACACTAACAAACAAAATACAAACCACATTCCGTGAACTAAACACCCTTTCGGAAGTCATTCAAGCTAACACTAACAAAAGATCGACCCGTTTATATATTGTACTAAAATATAATATATGTTATGATTTAGGGGGAAATTGACGAAAATAACAAAAATGAATGATAAAAGTGTAATCAAAGACAAAGATGTACACATATTTTAAAATTTTACTTATCTTTACTGTTGTTTTGTTTTAAGTAAAATGAATCAAAATTACTAAAATAAGAGTAAAATTGTCAAAGTTCTACTTTTTTTAAAGGTATAGGATTAATTAAGAATGAGGTGTCAATGATATTACCTTACAGTATTTTATTTAGGGTTTAGTTTTAGGATCGGAGTTTAAGTGTAAAAATTTCGAATTTAAGGGTGTGGTTATAAATTAATTTTTATAGCTTAAAACTTAAATCTCGAACTATAATACTCTAAATATTTCAAACATAGACGTAAAACGAATACATAAAAGGTGAAAAATGTTTTAGGGTCCTGTTAAGATTAAGGTTGATCTGCTATGATATCATCGTACACTTTGAGGTTGTTTTTTTCCCCAGATTGAGTGGAGCTGTCTGAACAAAGGAATGATTCAAATCACACTTCCTTTTTCCATATTTTCAAAACAGACATTATAGCTTTTGTCACTAAATGCTCCCCCACTTCACATTATGAAGCTTTACGATCCCATTCATGGGAAAGAAAAGAAAAATGGAAAAGAAAATTTCAAGTTTTTTTTCTCAGATACCAAACAACAACAAAGTCCATCAAAACTTACAGCTAATGCTGTATGTATACTTTGGTTTTTCTTTTGTTTTGCATGTGATTAGTATTAGTATTTTATATATACATAAACATATATGTCCTGAAATATAACTCAGAAACATGGAGTACTATGTTATTTTATTACATGTCCTAAGTTCTTCATGTGCACATATGAGGGACATGTAATTTTTATTGCAGATTCCTTAAATGATTAGAAGAAAGCTTAACCTGAAGAGGAAGAACTGGTTCCATCATAAACCTGTGAATCTCTAGAATTCCTAAACCCTAATAAAGGTAAACATACAGAGAAAGGAACTGATTTGTACGGACATGCGGAAATAATACTTTAAAATCTCTAAAATTTCATCTAACCTTAATTTCTTCAAATTGGAACAGTCCCTATTCCTTTGTTAGAATGCAAACATCTCACATCATCATCATCATCATCATGGTGTACTGTAGAAAGGAACAACACTCCAATATTAGTTCAGCTTTTGCAGATACATATGTTCCCACACATACATACATACATACATACATACATACATACATACATACATACATACATACATACATACATACATCATGAAGAGTTTCTTTCCTTACCTTAATTTAAGATCTATGAAGATTTCATGATTTTTTTGAGCTGTGAAGTCATTAATGGCCGATGCAGCATCATCAAGATTCTCATGCTTCAAAAATCAAAGCTGTCTGTGCTATGTTTTGCATGTGAATCTTGAAGACGCTGCATCAGCAAAAAATAACTGATGAAATCCGAAACTAAATGTGAAATTTGCAAGAAAAATAAGTAGAAACGAAAGAATAGAATCGAGAATTTAATTCAGTTGATTCATACAGTCGGACTAGATCTCGATTGTAAGTACATAAACCAAGAGAAACCCTAAGCGAAAATCAACTTAGATTAAGGGAAGAAAACTTAAGAAATTGAAACTAATAAAGAAGATAAGGGAAAAAAAGAAGATTATGGGATAAGTCAATACATCTAAAAGAAGGAAAAGAGAGATAAGATAAGGGGTTTTCAGGTGGTGGAGATGGGATGGTTTGAGGGTGCTTATATACTCATCACACTCCCAAAAGAGATTTTCAAGTGACTTGTAGATGGATGGAAATTCCATGCCCCCTCTATATTTTTTAACTAGTTAAAGACTTAGTAGGTATCGAGTTCGAGGCCTTGTGTTTGTAAAAAATTCTCGCCGAAAAATCCACCTATCAAAATTATGCTGGCGTTGCGAAATAGTCCAAATTAGTTAAGGCGAAACTTGAAAAATCGAGAGGGTAACAGAAAAATTAAGTTAAAAGCTTAATTTACATTTTTACCATTAACTAAAAGAATAGGAGATTTTCTCTTTATCTTCGATTTAAGACTGTATTACACTTACAGTGTGATTTTGAATAAACACAATAATAACGATCAAACATGAACCTTATAAAAAAAACTTCAAAATGATTTAAGTTAAATGCTAGCAAGAAAAAAAGCAAAAGATTAGTAGAAAAACACACGAGGAAAGCAAAATTGTACGAGACCTCTCAATAATTAGTTCACTCATTTTATTAAATCGTACTAGATCTCTTAAATCATCGAGTCGTCGTTGTTGGTCACCATCTCAAATACTAACCTAGATTCGAGTTGAACTCGTTTCTCTTAGTTAATTCAGACTACTTCAAACTATACTCAAATTTTAAAATATTCTAATTGAATCCTTAAAATATTAGTATTGTATAAATCAAGTTTTTCCTTCGGCCTAGCCAACACCTTGACAGTTAAATAGTAGTTATATATGATGCGGAGTATATTTAAAACAAGTAGATCAAATTATAGATACAAGCGGATTTTTTTTTGAACCGAACAAATGGTTTCAGTGAATAGAAAATGATATTTATTTTAAAAAATTTGGGTTCGAGCACTTGTACGAATGTTGTCAAAGATTGAATTTTTGAATGTTTTAGATTTTAAAATTACTTAGTTATTTGATAAATTGAAAATTAAAACATTGAAATTTTTAATGTTGAATTCAATAAATATTGATCTTAAATTATAAAAGTTCAAACTAACCCTTTAATTATGTATATAAAAACAACCTATTTAATTTCTTTTCAAATTTAATTTTATTTATTTTATCAGTTTTGGTGCTTGAATTGCAATAATAGAAGATGCTTGCAAACCTACATCATATGTTTAATAAAACTTTATTTTTTATTAAAATAATATATATATGCGAAGGTTGTATATTTTTTTAAAATATTTTTTAAATAACCTAAAGGTGATTATAAGATAATATTTGTTTAGAGATATTTTTAACCCTTTCACGATACATATACCTTGCAGACGAGAAATTATATAATGAGTCATTCTCGTCACGTTATCCATGAGACTAACCAATCAAATGCATTCATTTAATTAATTTTTTTACCTCATCTTTTTTTATCAAGTGAATCTTTAATAATATTTACTATAAATTACGTTTTTTACTAAGTAAATATTGACTTGATAAAAAAAATAATATGAAAAAATTAATTAAATAAATATATTTAATTGATTGATTGATCTCAAATATGACAAAAATAATACATGATCTAATTTCTCCTTGTAGACAACGTAATTGAACCTAAGTCTCCTAAGATAAATATCATTCGCTTTTCTAATAGATCGGTTTTTCCAAACAATTATTTAAGATTTTTTAATATTATAAAAGAAATAAAATATTCTCCCTGTAGACAAGCAGCCCTAAATCCATGAGGTAAGCTTATGGGTTTATAGGGTTTGCCCAAGCAATTGTCTATATGGACAAAGGAATCTTGTTAACCAAAATAATTATAATAAATGCAAAAGTAAGAAGAATTAATAATTTCTAAATAAATATTTTAATGGGAAAACGAAGACATCATTAGATGCTTCTAAAATCAATTAAGCTTAATTCAGTTGGTATTATTAGAGTTTTACAAAAATATTAATTTTACGAATGAGCCCCATCATAAATCAACAATTCAAAATTTATCGAGTTCCGATGTAAGAATGATAATAGATTGAATTTAGATCGAATTTTATAAAATTTGAATTTGATTGATATCGAATCTTTAAATACATTCAAGGTCGATTCTAATATGAATGAATATTCATATCCAAATACAAGTTAAAAAATTCAATATTAATTCGATGATTTTTTTTTAAAGTGACAGCTCAAACAGATACATATTTAAAGAAGAAAATAAATGAATAAGATTAGAGCTTAAGTTATTCGAGTCGGATATTTTTACCTCGAATCAAGTCGAGTTATTCGATTTTTCGAGTCGAGTCGAATTTTTCTCACCCATACTTATATTCGTGAAGGAATGTAACATTGCAAATATATATAAGTCGGTGTGAGTCCTTATTTCTTATTGTTTAATGTTGAAAGATGGAATATAATCACGAGCCCGGTTTCTCACGTCATTCGTAATTCATAATCAATGAAAATCACTTCTTCCATCATTAATCATTCATGTCATTGAACTAACTTTCATAAAATATAGTTTTTAAATAACATAAAAAAATGAGTGGAGATTCATTAGTTAAAAAAATGGAAGACAGTGGTGAAGTGGGTGGTTATGATTGAATGAGATCATGTTTGATGTAGTAAGCCAAACTCATGATATAATTTCTCTTAAAGATGTGAGCCTTATCCTATAATTAGTTATTTTATATTTCAAAATTTGTGTTCATTATTAGTTATTTTATTTAGCCTCATTGGTTAAAGGAATGGTTATTATTCCTAGAGGTCACGGGTTTTAACACCAGCAATGTCAATAGAGTGATTGAGCTAATCACTGTTAGTTGATTAAAAAAAATGAATAATATATATTTATTTATTTTTTATTATCAAATTTTTAAAAATCATAAAATATCATTAAATTTTTTTATACACTATAAATTATAACTTTTAAAATATTATTTTAACATAGTTTAATAATGATTATAACAATTTATTTAAAATTTTATAACAAATTTTGTTATTGAATTTTTTAAATTCAATTAGTATTTAATAAAAAATTAATTAATATATTTTTTAATAATATAATTCTTAACTGAACTGACCGCACTCCGGCGATCATGCCACCAACCCGGCCATCTCTTCCAACCAAATCTCTGTCCCACTGCTCAGTTGGTTAATGAGGAAGCACCCGGTGTTAAAGTCATCACCACATATAGGCTGCTTCCATGACTCTCGATGAAACATTAAAGTCGTAGACAGCTGTTGATAAGACAGATATCCAGATTCGACGTAAAACCATTTTTTTACTGTATTTACCCTAAAAAGGTGGTGAATTATATTGCGGTAAATAAATATTACTTTGGATATTAAATGTGCCACAACATTATTTATGGACCTTAATTTCTTCATTGAGCTAAGAAAAAACAAAGAGAGTTTTGGAACAAAATGAGCTTCTTCAAGATTTACAAGTTCTTTCTACATTATGTGTTAAAGCTGGCTGGGATAAGCCCTAGAAAGATAGAGATCGAGCCGGGGACGATTATCAACTTTTGGGTCCCCACCGAGACAATCACCGCCACCGCCGCCGTCGATAAAAGCCGAAAGCCGGCTGTTGTCTTCCTCCATGGCTTTGCCTTTGATGGTATCTTATCATGGCATTTTCAAGCTTTAGCTCTAGCCAAAGATTACTCCGTTTACGTCCCGGATTTCGTCTTCTTCGGAGATTCAATCACCGACAGAACCGAGAGATCGGTGGAGTTTCAAGCCAAGTCCATGGCCAAAGGGTTGAGAACGCTAGGGGTCGAAAAATGTACCTTGGTCGGGTTCAGCTACGGAGGAATTGTTGGTTTTAAAATGGCTGAATTGTATCCCGAATTGGTCGAGTCGATAGTAGTGAGCGGCTCGGTCATTGCATTAACCGAGTCGATCACCAGAACTCGACTCAACCATTTAGGGATCAAAAGCTGGGCAGATTTTTTGCTCCCAGTCTCAGTCAAGGGAGCTGAAACCCTACTTCAAGTTGCTTCAGATATTTTCCCGAAGTTGCCAAATTGGATTTACAAAGAAATTTTGGAGGTAAAAATTTTGTGATTTTTTAAAATTAATTTAAAATAATTTTTTAATTATAAATATTTTTTTTTAATTATTGAAAATTATGGAAGGGAATATCAATTAACAGAGAGGAGAAAATGGAAATGATAAAGGCTATGGTCATTAGTGATGAGGAATTTACTCTCCCTAGTTATCCTCAGGTAATTATTGTTTTTGAAATATTTTTTATAATTTAAATTTGATACAATTATTAATTAATTGAAGATTATGTTAAATAATTTATGAATATTGGAAGGGTAAATTATAACGGAGGTCACTAATTATGGGTAAAGTTATATTCGGATCACTCGATTATTAAATATTATATTTTAATCACTTAATTATGGATAATATTATATTTGGATCATCCTTCATTTTTAAAAAAGAGTATATCAATTTGTGTATTTGATTAATTAATTATTTAAATAAAGTATTTTAAGGTTAATAAGGGTATACAAGTGATTTGAAAGAAAATGACTAAATTAACATTTTTTTTAAAGATGAAGGGTGACCCCAATGTAAAAATATCGATAATTGAGTGACCAAAATATAACCTTTAATAATTGGATGACCCAAATATAACATTATTCATAATTAAGTGACTCAAATGTAACTTTTAATTATTGAGTGATCCAAATATAATCTTATCTATAAATTAGTGACTTATATTGCAGTTTACCCATATTATAAATTCAACTCTATTAATTTTATCTTAGATTATTTTTACAATTATTTTATATTTGGATTGTGTTTTAATTATTTTCTCATGCTCTTAGTTTTCTGTGGTAAACTATAATAAAAGTCACTCAATTATAGGTAGAATTATATTTGGGTCTCTTAATTATTAAAAGTTACATTTGAGTCACTCAATTATGAATAAGGTTATATTTGGATCACTCAATTGAATTACCCTAATGTTAACGAGGGCATACAAGTGATTTGGAAGAAAAAACGACCAAATTGATATATTTTATTTTAAATATGAGGGACAATTTAATCATAAACTTACTCATAATTGAGTGATCAAAATACAACCTTTTAATAATTAAACGACCCAAATAGAATCTTTAATAATTGAGTGACCTAATTATAATCTTGCCCATAAATGAGTGACTAAAATATAACTTTTAATAATTAGGTGACCTAAAAGTAACTATACTTATAATTGAGTGACCTATGTTGTAGTTTACCCCTTTAATATTTTATGTAATTTACTATAAAGTTGTAATAGTTCAACTATAAATTTTACATTTAATTAAGATTAAAAGAGTAAGTAATTATTTCAATATTGTGAATTGTTGCAGAGGATACATCTTTTGTGGGGAAAGGATGATCGGATTTTTGACTTGGAGACTGCCCGATACATAAAACAGTGAGTATACGGTTTTTTTATAATTATCGATATTTAATTTATTAATTAAATTTATTCTATTCATAATATAAAATTCGAACATCAAACTTATACGACTTTCTTTAAATTTTTTTATTTACACACGCATTTATAATATTCAAAAAAATTATGTATTATACATTTATACCGTCATATTGTTGACTGTATATATTAAATTAAATCATACCGTATACTATTTAGTTATAGGTTTAATAATAAATTAATTATTTTTTACGTAATATTTTAATTACTCAGGTTTAAAAACAAATAAGTAAATTAAAATTTTATGACAAACAAGTCACTGTGTCATTAAAATTGAAACAATAAATTAATGTAATAATAATTTATCTCTGAAACGTATATATTTTATTAAATTGATCTTAATTCTAAATAATCTAATAAACTTACATTAGTTAAGTGACTGTATCTATTAGTAGGAGACATTAAGATCATAATTGGTCTATTATATTAGTTTGTCAGTAGTGAAGTGACAATATCGGTCGAGCTATCACATATGTTGATTATCAGACTGGTTGATAACAACATGGAGTGTAGTAAATCTTCGAAGAATGTGTCAGAACGGTAGAATAACGAAAATTTTAGAATATAAAGTGCTAAGTTTATTAAATTATTTTGAATTTAGACTAAATTAATAAAAAACATAAGTTTTGGGGCTAAACTTATTATTATACCAAGCCATTGTTTCAGTTTAATGATAGAGCGACTTGTTTTGTTCATAAACCTATAACTGAATGACTAAATTGTCACTAAGACGAATGATGTTCATCTTAAGAGACTCGGGTTTAATCGCTCTATCTATAATATAGATAGATAGATAGATAGATAGATGAATAAATACTACCTAGTAGTCATTTTTAAAATACTAAAATAATGGCATATTTGATTCTAAAACTATAATTAAGTGATTGAATTATTATTTTAAAAAATAATCTATTTATAACTAAACTTATAATTAAGTGTAATTAACCCATATACTTATTAATTGATTTGAAATAATGATTTGTGGCAGGCAAATTGGAGAGAAAGCCATCTTAGACTACATAGAAAACTCAGGTCATATCGTTCAAGTGGAACGACCATTCATGTACAATACCTGCCTCAAGAAAATTTTGCGGTCTCTATCATCTTCAAAAGCATAAAATATTGATAGAGAGCACAAAGATGGTTTCGATTTAGATTGTATTTTGAGTGGATCGACTTGCAAGGACAATAAAATTTTCTTTTCAAGTATTTAATAATATAAGTTTTCGAATTAAGATCTTTGATTATGTTAGAAAAATTTCATATTGATTAAGATTGTTTCGATTTTGATTGTGTTTCAAATGGATCGACTTGCAAGGACAATATAATTTTCTTTTCAAGTATTTAATAATATAAGTTTTCCAATCAAGAACTTTGATTATGTTAGAAAAATCCCATATTGATTAAGATGATTTCGATTTAGATTGTGCTTCGAGTGGATCGACTTGCAAGGACAATACATTTATTTTCAAGTATTTAATAAGTTTTCGAATCAAAAACTTTGATTATGTTGAAAAATCCCACATTGATTAAGATTGTTTCGATTTGGATTGTGTTTCGAGTAGATCCACTTTGCAATATATGACAATAAGATTCTCTTTTCAAGTATTTAATGTTAGTGTAAGCCTGAAAATTTTCGAACCAAGAACTTTGATTATGTTGGAAAAATCCCATATTGATTGCCCAAACACAAATAAAATTATGTAACGAATAAATTAAAAGAACTAAACTACTATTTGTTTGAGTTGGGGGTGAACCTAAAAAATTTAAATTTGATAGTTTACTGATTAGTATAGTAATATATAATCAATTTATATTAGTGTATTAATAATATCTTTAATAAAATTAAAAAATATTTTAAAACTAAAAATATTTGAAAAACATGTTTGAAAGCTTTTAAAAGTATTTTTTATTTGAACTAATATTTTTAAAATGGTTTATATGTCAAAAATAGGCTTTCGATACTGGTATAATACTCGTAGTACTGATACAAAGTTACATATTTTAGTATAACAATGCTATGTAACAATACTCTTTTGTTTTTAAGATTTCAGAGAATACTTTGTGTACCAATATGAAAGCTTTTGTACTAATACTGAAGTACCATGTCAATACGAATGTATCGTGTATCGATACGCTCTACATTTATATGTAATGATTTTTTCTTATTTTAGAAGGTACCAATACCATTTTCGAGTACCAATAAGTTGTATAAATAAATTTATGAGTGGAATTAAATTCTTCAATGGTTATACAGTAAAACCTCTATAATTTAATACCATTGGGACCATGAAATTTTATTAATTTAAAGAGATGTTAATATATCAATAAATTAATAATTTATTAATTAGAAGAAAATTTCTCAATTCAGCAAATATAACTTTAATCAAAATATTGTGTGCAAATAAATTATAAACTGTACATAATATTCTAATTAATTAAAAATAAGTAGATTCATATATATGTTACTAAATATATTCATGTATTAAATTATTTATATCTAACTAGACTAATGCATGTACTTAATAATTCATTGTTTCAATTTAATGTTGTATTAATGAATTTACGACTAATGCATGGACGCCGATAACTTGTTGGATTAACTAGATGAAAATGACGAATGTTTACAAGTTCAAAATTTAGAGGAAATTGTGACTAATATTGTTGAAAGTTCTACTAATGATGAAGTTGAATATGATTCAACACCAATTAGTCACGCAAAAGGAAGCATTGAATACGGCAACAACTTTTTATTGCAGTTGGAGACCTCAACGCCGAAATTTGTGGGTGCAATTAGAAAAGTTGAAAGATGAAATTAAAATAAATTTGAATTAAAAAATACAGATTACAATAGATTCATATTTTAGCAAGTTACCAAAGTAGTAATTGTAATATTTATAAATTATTAATTTATAGTTTTGATGGGACTTTTATATTTATAAAAGGGGTCTCCAAAAAAATATTATATTATTATCTTATCAAATTTGATAATTTTTTACATTGGCCCAAGTCAGAACTGGAAAAATTTATTATTTAATAACGTTTATCAATTTAAAAAGTATTAATTTATAGAGGTTTTACAGTAATTCATCCCAACGGTTATAACACTTAGTTTTTTATTCTATATTATAAATATAAGTCGACGACACTTTGAAGAATAAAATAATAGACATCTAAGCTTAAATATCAAGATAAAAAAACAATTATTTTATTTTATTGCACGATTTCTCTAGTCCAAGTGGTTAACGAAACGGTTGTTGTTCTTAGAGCTCACAGGTTCGAGCATCAACGATGTCAGCAGATTGATTGAGAGTGATCAATATCACACGGTTGAGGAATGGCGGGTGCAGTATTTCAACCCGACGTCGGATAACGTGTTCATACTTAAAGGTTGTTCGATTTTTTATTAAAATATGAACCGAATCGAGGTCTACGATTTAAAAAAAAAAACTAAAACCGAATGATATAAAAACATAAAACCAAATCACTTGTTTAGGGACAGTATAACTAGAAATAGAAAACGGGAGGGGCAAAATCAATAGAAACTAAAATCATGAGGTCTAAATAGGTAAATATCCATTTTTTTAATTTGTAGATGCCACTGTTCTAGTATTTTGTTACAAATCAAAAGATGGCCTGGATGAACTACAAAGTCATCATACTATACTGACTTGTTAATCCTTTTTGGACAATAAATATTCTTTTTACAATTTAACCCATCAACTTTTTAATTCATCTAATTTGGTCATTTAATTACAACTCTTTGTAAAAAAAAATTATCAATTTAGTCCGTCAATCAATACAAAGATTATATGATCCTTTTTCAAGCCCAACATTTTTCACCAAAATTTCTCAAAAGTTACTCGAATAAAGGTAGAAATGATGTGATTTAGAAGTTCAATTAGGATTTATGTCTAGACTATTTTTAACTCGAGGTTATTAATAACGGAGAAATTATATTATAGTCATTCTCGTTAAATTATCTATAGGACCAACTTATAAAAGTTATTTATTTTATGATTTTTTTTCATGATATATTTTTGTTCAGTGAATCTTCACTTAGTAAAAATTACTTTTAAAATTAATTTACAGTGAACATCCATTGAGTAAAAATACGACATGAAAAAATGATAAGAAGAACGATTTTTATAGACTAATAAACACAATGATGTGACGAAAATAATCCATGATATAATTTTCCTTAATAACGATATTCATTAGTAAAGATGACTAACATCGTAAAAAAATTATTTATAAATAATTTTTTTAAAGTATTAGTGATTTTATACTAAGACATAATAATAATAATAATAATAATAATAATAATAATAATAATAATAATAATAATAATAATAATAATAATAATAGAACCATGTTAGATGTGTACACAAATTTGAACAATTCAATTAAAAAAATAAAATAAAATTTAAATAAAACACAATATCCATAAATAAGCTATCAAATCTAAATGTAAATCATGAATTACAATAATTTTGGTGTATGATACCATATATTATAAAAAAAAATCATTTTCAGATGGATTTAGGTTTTGTTTCGAATACTACATGAGTTATCTAGTTTCAGTGGTTAAAGAAACAATTATTGTTTTTAGAGGTCACAGGTTCGAGAGTACACGAGTTATCTAGTTTCAGTAATACCAGCAAAGTAATTGAGCGATTAATGTCTAATAGTTGAGAGTATACTTTAGAACAAATATTACTATAATTATTGTTAGTAGAATAAAAAAAAATTCACTACAAATACTTTAATTTCAAAGACATGATGTCTCATCCTTCATCAACAATTATCAATCAACAAATATTTCTTAATCAATTGTTATTAATTGTAGATGTAATTAATATTCAAAAAATTATTTTATTAATTTAGTTGATTTGTTGACATTTAATTTAATCTAAATCTTAAATCGTAAATTTAAATTTGTTTTTAAACCTTAAAATAATTGCACCTATAATTAATTATTAAAGTAAAAAAAAAAATCATTAGTTGGATATTAATTACATGTACAATTAATCATATATTACACATTTTACTAGATTTCATTAAAATTATAATAAACATTAACTGTACGAACCATTTAGTCTTATCGATTAAAAGAATGATTGTTGTTCTTAGAGGTTATAGGTTTGAGTATCAGGAATATCAACACTGTGATTAAGTGATCAATGTCCAATGATTGAGAGTATATTTTAGATATTATAAAATAAAAAATTAAATTTTAATAATATGTACCTATTAATAACATTGAAAAAGTTGGACCCTAAAAATAAATAATGAAAAAATTAGATCACTAATAAAAAAATATTAAATATATATTAAGAGCCGATCTCTAATAATAACTATTAGAAAATGGATCTTTATTAATAAGTATTGCAAAAATAATTAAACTCATAATAACAAATATTAAATTTTTTAAATTTAATACTCTAAATTCTAATTCTAAACCTAAATCTTTAATCTCAATGCTCTAAATTTTAATTCAACTTTATAAATTAAACTAAACTCTAAAATTAAAAGACTTATATATTAAAATATTTTTTATAAAAAATTATTAATTTTTATACATAACCCTCAAATAAGGGTGTTCAAAAATATCCGATCTAATTGATCTGATCTAAAAAATCATTGATCCAATTCAAAATTTTGGATATCATATTCGATTTTTATTTTTGGGCCGGATATTAATCCAATTTTAAATTTTCCGGATCGGATACAGATCATAATATTTTAAATTTTTGATTATCTAAAATCCAAAAATCCAAAAATTTTAATTTTTTAATATTATTATTACTTTAATAATGTGATGCTTGTTATATCAAAAATTATTTTTTATAGATGTGAATCTGGTTATATTTAATAATTTGTTATTTGTTATATTTGAAATTTAAAATTTTTCATAAATATAATCTTCAAATTCAAAAAAATAATTAAATTAAGATATATTTTTGGATAATTGGATATCTGAAAAGTCGGATATCCAAAAAAACTAGATCGGATACGAATCACTATATTACTGATCTGAAAACCCAGATATTAAAAAAATTAGATCCGATTCAATCCGACAATAAACACTCTTACCTCAGAACTACATATAGTAAAGAAGAAATTTTGAGAATAATCCGATCCAAATTTTTATTTTGATATATAAGTAACCTTCACTTATATTTGATAATTTAAATCAAGTTTACGACGCAAATAAGAAAACTCATGTGCAGGTGATGTTTTCTCTTAAAATTTTAGAAAAAATATTAAAAAAATAAAAAATATCATTTGTGCATAACATTTTCTTTCAGTTCGTCGTGTGCAAATAACGTTCTTTTATCTATACCATAATTTTTGGTTTAAATTTTAAAATAAATTTTAAATATTTTATTTTTAAAAATAAAAGTCTTAAATGATCTATATATCTGACGAAACGAAACTTATAATAAATGTTTTTATTAATTAATTGAAATCACGAAGCATACGAATTCCCAAGTGTACACGCTTGCTTGCTTTTCGTGAACCTGTGCAGTGTCCTTAAAGTATTGGGAAGAACAAAATATATATTATATCACATTGAAAATGGTATCGTAAAAAATTATAGATACGAATTTTGATATTATAAATAGAGTAAATTAAATTAAGATATTTTTATAATGTATTTTAAAAAATATTTAATTTTAAAATATTTTTGAATTTATTTGATATAATATATCGTATAATAATATTTTTATTTGATATTTTAAAAAAATATTTAATTTTAAAAATTACTAAAAATTTCTAAAAAATGTTGAAAAGTTATAAAATGTATAAAAAATGTTTTTTAAATATAAATGTAATGCAATAAAATTATAGTGTATTATTTATCAGTAATATAAAAAATTATTGAGATTCAATAATTAAAATTAATAAAAAAATCTTGATTAATTTATTTTTTAAAAAACTGAATTAAATATAAAAATTAAAGAATTAATTAATTTTTTTAATAATAAAATTCTTTTATAATTTAAAAAATAATCATAAATAAAATGATAAACAACTACGAAATGTAACAAAGATCAGGGTCATGAATGACCCTTCAATTTTTTTTTAAAAAAATATTATTTTACCATTTAAAATTTTTAAAAATATCATTAGTCCTTTTTAAATTTTAAAAAACTAAATAATTTTTAAAATATTATCATTTTCTATGTATATTTATATCTTAAAGAAATATCATGACAGAACTTTTTATAATTTTAGGTAATATTTATTTAATTTTTTAATTTTTAATATATATTTCATGTATATATAATATTTAAATTTAAATTATTTTTTATCATTAGAATCATTTTACAAATTATATTCTATTAAATTTAGCTTGTAGACATTATTTTAATATACATATTAATTACACATTTTTCCTATTCCAAATATAATAAACAAACCCTTTTAAATTATTTTCAGAATGGATGACAGAACATCTGGTCCATTAAGAAGATTACCCTTTTACCCTACCACATTGAAATAATCATTAATATACACTAGGGTATTATAGTCATTTTAATGCCACATAATCTATGAAAATAAAAATCAAAATTATATAAATCAACCCCCACTTCACCATATATCTTCCTTCTCCACAAAAAAACTATACCACAAAGAAGAAAAATCAATCTCCTTTTCATTTCCTTTTCTTTCTCTAAATTAAATACAAATATATATATATATGCATAATGAAATGAAGGAAGAGAGTGATAGAAGTTTTCGCGACCGGCATGTGGCGGATCGGTGCAAGGCGTTCGGACGGCGGTGCAGCCGGCTGGTGAAGGAGCAAAGAGCAAGGTTTTACATTCTCCGGCGGTGTGTTACCATGCTTGTTTGCTGGCATGAATTTGGGGATACTTGAAGATGAAATGATATGAAAATGTAGGCAAAGAAAAAAAGAAAAATATCAATGTTAATAGATATATTATATAGAATTAATACATAAAAACTCTCTTTTATTTTGAGTTAATTTTGTTATTTGCTAGGTTAAGACGAAGGGGTGTATTTGTTTCGGTTTCGATTTAATTCGATAAGTTTTTTTTAGTAACTATCGATTTTCGATTCAATTAATTTCGGTTTTTGATTTTTTTTTATATTAACGGTAAATTTTAAAATTTATAATTTATCTTGATAAAATAATTTTATTTTATAATTTTTAAATATTAAAAAGATAAAAATTAAGATATTTTTCATAAATATTTATTAAAAAATTATTTTTAAATAAAAATTAAAAAACATCTATAATAGTTTAAATATAAATTATATTTTTTACTTATAAAAAATTAAAAATTAATTAAAACATAAAATTTAATTTAATTTGATTAACTACAATTAATAACAATTTATAAATTATAATACCTTAATTCGATTCAGTTTAATTTTTAATTTTACGATTAACTATGATCCGCCCGGATTAATGTAATAACTAGTTTGAAACTTTGTTGGTGTGTGATGTAGAAGTTAGTGTTCATTGGAACAATTTATTTGCCTCTCCTTGAATTTTGTGTAAAAATAATTTTTTTTTTGAATTTAAAGTTATTTATTAATAATTAATTATTTTTTTATTTAAAAAGAGACTATTTTAATTTAAAATAAAATATTAAAAATTATTTTTTTAAAAAAAACTAAAATTTAAAATAATTATCCAATAAAATTTTAGGGACTTTTTCTGAAATTACGTCAAAATTTAATACTTCAGCGAGCTTTCAATTCTGAACAAGATGTGGATGTGAATCCAAGATCGTTCTAGGTTATGTTATTTAATTGAGTTGACTCAACCAGATTTGGTGAACTCAGTTTATACAATTGAGTTAACTCACTGGTGAAGAATCCCGAGTCAGAGACGTAAAACCGACAGCGAGAATCGTTGACAGAAAGAGCGTGACATTGACGCTCCGTTGAATCGTTTTCACCCGCACGTGCTACGCCTTTTCACACTCTGTCTCAGGAGTCATGTCTTGTCTTTTAAAGTCTTAAATAATTAAAATAAAAATCCTTTGAAAAGCATGAGAAAATATTTAAAAAAACACGAACCATCTAGCATCATTGATTGAAAGAACAGTTATTGTTCTTAGAAATCACGGATTTGAGCACTAGTACTGTTAGCACAGAGATTGAATAATTAATGTTTAATGATTGAGAGTATATAATTTAGAACAGATATTTTTTAAAAACGTTAACAATACAAATTATCTTTATGACTAAATTTTTTAAACAAAGTCATTGATTTAAATTCAGGCATTACGAATGAAGCAAATTCAGTCAGAAGGGTTGCATCATAATTAATCTCTGTAATATTTGATCCGGATTAATCAGCCAATGAGTTTGATAATGAAAAATGAAAAAAAAAATCTTTTATAAACATGAGATAAAATCGAAGGTTAGAGACAAATTCATAATTAATCTATTTTTTAAAAAAAATTATTATTTAGATCAAAGGTAAAAAGATCAACGAGTTAGAGGGCAAGAGCCTTTCTCATAGTACATATACGTCCGTCTCTGATCTCATATTTTTATATATGAATTATAGTTTATTTATCGAATGTAAAATTATATAATTTTACACTAATTTTAAATAACTGAATTAACCGAATAAATTTAATGATTAAAATTAAAAGTCATAAATTATTTTACTCAATCAATGAATCTTATCTCTTCTAATATAATTTCTTTCCTTTCCATCATCTCATGATATCTTCTCCCTTCACAGCTAAAAAGATTGTTCAATAATCCATTTAGCACTTGCTATGCTTTGTCCCTTTTTCAAACTTCATCCTATTTGTGGACCCAAAATATGGGAATGAAACAAAAATGTAAGAACACATGATCAATTTGTAAGAATTGGATCAATATTTTTCCTTAAAAAAACAAAAGGGAAAATTGAGTTATGGGTGTTATTCAAGACATGATAGTTAGCAAATTCATGGGAGAATACAAGGTTACTAGGGTTATGGGGTAGTTTAGCTGTTTCGGATATATCGACGAATTTTGACAATTTAGCTTAAGAGATCTGTTTAAATTTTTTTAAAAAATAGGAGAAGATTTAATTAAAAAAATACTCAAAATTATTAGATGAATTATGTTTACCACGTCATTTATGATCTTAATCAATTAAATTCGTCCATTTTATTTTTTTTCAAGGTGAATCATCACCTCTTTTTTACGTGTAATTAGTGAGTAGGTAAATATTATATAGTTATTTAAAGATGAACGGACCTGATTACTTGGACTACGGATGACATGGAGAACAAGGTTTATTTAATAATTTCTCCTATTTTTTATTATTTTTTCCTATGTCCTCGATAGTAAAAACTTAAATTTTAAGCTATAACCCTAAATTCAAATAAAAAATTATAAACCCTAAAATTCATCGTACTCCAAAATTTTTAAACTCTAAATTTAATTTTTAATGTGAACACATAAATAGAGTACTAAAAAGGAACATAAAATTTATATTCGATGTATAGATATTACTCCCTTTAACTGTGGGAATTGAATGCTCTTATGTAACCAAAATCAAATCCCTATAGTCTCCACATTGAATTATTGAGTCCATTATTTTCTATAGTTCATTCCAACTACAGTTTGGGGATTAGGTTTTGATATGATTGATTGGGGTATTACCAAAGAAACATGAAGAAAATATTAGAGCAATGAGTCTAAAATGCTTAGAATTCAATGGTGATATTGCCAAGGAAGGAATGGACCCCAATTATCTTTAAACTTCAGGTGTTAGTGTCTCCTTGTAAGCTGGTTTGGTCCATTCAAGATCTCCAAATATGACCAAAGCATGTCAAAGTTTTGCATGGTTCCATTCTTGTGAATGGGTACATTAGTGGAACCTTAGTCACCATCTCCATAGCTAGCATATGGCAATTCCTTTAAGAAATTCTAGGTTTCTTGGAAAGTATCTAGCTAGATTCTAGTTATGCTTGTTATGGTAGGAGTAGTGGTGTCAAGATGCGGACGGACCGACCATTCGAATCGAAAATCAGTGGTTCGATTAGTTATATCGGTGACATAAAATAAAAATTTGAATTGATAAAAAAAAAAAAAAAGTTAGGTTCAAGGAGTGATTTTACTCGTGTAGTAATTTCAAATCATCAATGTTATCCCTCTTTTTTAATTAATCAATTTAACCCATATAGTATTTCAAAACCAGTAATGTAGCCCGTCGTTTTTAATTTTGTCAATTTAACCCTCAAACTCATTAATTATGCTAATCTTACCCTTTAATTATTGTTGACTAATAGAACAATTATCACCCGTCGTTCTTTGCCATTTCAGACGTTTTATCGCTAAATAATATACAATGCATGAGTTAACACGTCTATATGTTCTTTTAATAAATATAATATTATCCAATAAAATGATGATGAATCAGTTTTGATGACACGATAATATAAGTGATATAGATTTTTTTTGAAAATGTATTTTTAAAACAAATAATTAATAATAAAACTCTTCATTCTTACTATAACATCATCAAAATTGATTCGTCATCAACATAACAAGACAATTGACAATAACGATTGATGTGAAAGTAGATACTGATCACATACAGAGAATTTAACAATTATGTCAATCAACGACACTAAAACAATGAGATTAATACTATTTAAGAGTTTAAAGGTTAAATTGAAATAAAAGAGAAGACAACATTTATGATTTTAGAAGCTACAAGAGCTAAATCGATACAATTAAAAAGATGAACAATATTATTAATTTGGGATTACTAAAGGGGTAAAATTCCCCATAAGTCTAAATTTTTTATTGGTTCAAATTTTTATTTTATGTTACCGGTAAAATTATATCTTAAGTCTATTTTTGAAGCATATATGTTACCGGTAAAATTATATTTTATTTAAATTTTTTTAAAATTAAATTTTAATGAATTATCCCCTACTTTTAAACATTTATGTTTTATCCCCTAAACTCAAATACTTACCCATCCCTCTGGCTATACAACATTTCAATTCTTTTTCAACAGCAAACCAATGCCACAACTGGCAAGCATCCATGTCTGGTTCATGAACCAACCACATAATTCTCCTCTTTGATTTAACATGCAAAAAACAAGCACACTCCACAAAATTGGGTCAATATTTAATCTTGATTCTATCTCTGTTTGCCTAAAGACTAGTACGAGATGGCAACGACTTTTAGTCATGAAGGATCTATAGGAGTGTTGGTATGTGCTCTGTGCTTGAGTCGGAGTTGTGGGTAATTTTTATTTTGATGTAACAGATCGGGGATTACATAATAATATAAGTTTTATTTTATTATTTTGGATACGTATGTACATCTTGCAATTTACACTAACCAAATTTGGATGATCTAAGAAAATTTCATCCATTACAACTGAAATCATTCAACGAGTTTAGTATAATATGATATGATATTAACGATAATTGAAGGTAAAATTAGAATGTTAAAAAGTTTATGGATTAGTTTAGAATGAGGGTTATAATTTGGGACGAGACTAGAGCTTTCTAAAGTCTAGAGACCAATTTAGAATGTGAGACATAATTTAAGAATAAAATTAAAATATTTAAAATTCAAGATCAATTTAGAATCAGAATCATAATTTAAGGATGTATGATACAATTATATCATATTTTTTATATCTTAACTTTTTAACATGATCTTTTATAGCCATAAAATTTTGATTTATTAATCAATTAATTTTAATTAAATAATATAAAACTTAAGATGAATCTAAACAAGCGATACACTCTACTGAATATCACTAATACAATACACCACAAAACATCATTGATTTTTAATAAATTTTAAATAATTATTAAAAATCTCAAAAAATTAACATACAATTAATCATATTTTAAATTAAAATTTAAAAAATATTTCAAAAATCATTCTCACAATTTTTATCCATAATTCTATTCTAATTAACATAATTACATCATATTTTTTTATTAATTAAAACTACAAATTATCATCTTCTTTATATTTTAATATATTAATAAATGAAATCACTAAAAGAAAATAAAAGAAAAAAAACTTTTGTTCTTAGGACGAAACCCACTGCAAGTTTCCTTCCAACCTGCGAGTTTGCAATTTAGGAATTTCCCATTCCCAATTCTGCACTACAAATCAAACCCTAACAGGAAATCAAATCTCAAACTTTCCCCACTGCTTTAAAGCTCTAATTTGAATTATTACATACAAATTACATTAATTTTTCGTTATTCATGGGTTGCTCTTCATCTCTCCCAGGTATAATCCATACCCAATTACCTTGATTTTTTTCTCAATTCGTTTTCGAGTTTTTCGTATTCATCTGTAAAAGGATTGTTTGATCTTTCTAACTTGGTTTATTTCTTGGAGTTTTGAGCTGAAAAGATATTGAATTTGGTTCCTGAATTGTGGGTTTTGGTAATTGGTGATTTAATTGGGGATTTTGTACTTAGCTTTGGGTGCTGCTGAATGATTTGAATACGGTTATGATAATTTCTTGTTAAAATATTGGTTCTTTTGTTTTGGGGGGTCGGTTTTTCATTGGTTGTAGATCGGAGCTCCGGGCGGTCGACCGGACTTAACAACGCCGACAACTCTGAAGAACCCGATGCCAAAAACCTACGCGTAAAGGTAAGTTTTTTATTAGCGGTCCATGTCTATTGTTGAATTTTCAAACATTGAGCTGTAATTGAGTTTGATAGTATCCACTTTCTCACTAGTTACCGTACAATTAATGAAAAATGCCCCTAGGTTGAAAGGGGTCCGAGGCGATTTTGTCCTCGACGATGGCGGTAATTTGCTTAGCATGTTTGGTGACTCCTACTTTACATTTATTCTTGAAAACAAAATATCAACTATATTATTATCATGATCTCCTTTAGCTACATTATAATTATGTAACTGAACTTTCAATATCTTTTTGCCATCCGCAGCTGGTCTTGTTAGGTGATTCTGGAGTTGGAAAAAGTTGCATAGTTCTTCGTTTTGTTCGTGGCCAGTTTGACCCTACCTCCAAGGTACGAAGTTTTTCCTTAAGCCATCAAATAGTGATATTTTCCATCTGGCTTTCTTTTGTGCAACCATATTCAAACTGATCGTGTATTCGTGTTAGCATCTTACCACCAAGGGTGAAAAAGTTATGTTCTGATGCAATTTCTCTGACTTGTCAACCCATTATTGTTTCAGGTAACGGTAGGAGCTTCATTCTTGTCACAGACAATAGCTTTGCAAGATTCAACCACTGTTAAGTTTGAAATATGGGATACAGCCGGACAAGAGAGGTATAATTCTTGAATACCATGTCGATATTCAAGTTCATTGATCACTTTCATCGGAAAAGTTTATGATATCATGATCCTCTCACCTTACAATGTTTTCACTGTAATCGAGATTACAATTTAGTTTATGTTATGCATTTTACTTAGCTATGATCACTCCTTTGGCAGGAAAGGGCTAATTGTTTAATTTGTCTTCCACAGGTATGCTGCATTGGCACCTCTGTACTACAGAGGAGCGGGAGTTGCCGTTATTGTGTATGATATAACTAGTCCAGAGTCTTTTACCAAAGCACAATATTGGGTTAAGGTAGTTTCCGAGATTGCAATAGTGTTTTTTCTTCCAGGATTTTTATTACTTTCTTCATTTTAGAATTTGAAAAATTACAGAATCTTCCTTCTCTATTAGAAATAATGAACTTTTCTCTAAGTTTACTGGCAATTGTCGCCTTACCTTGGTTTTCCCGAACCACTTTGGTTTTCTTCATACGACCCGTTGATGTCTGCATCTCCTCATCCCTCAATTCCCCCTTCTTTTTGTTTCTTCCAAAAGCCTTAAAAAAGTTGTCATAAAGCATTATATGGTCGTAAATCTTTAACTTTGGTTCATATTCTGCGTGATTTAGAATTCATAAGGGGAAAGGATTCTTCCGCAAAACACGTGTCACTCTCAAAACTTTTTATGCCCTGCAGTTGCCAAAATTAATGTTTTTTATCGTCTGCCAGGAGCTACAAAAGCATGGGAGCCCGGGTATCGTGATGGCTTTGGTTGGTAATAAAGCTGATCTTGTAGATAAACGTGAAGTAGCAGTCCAAGTTAGTGCCAAAACTATACGAACAAAGATACCTTTATGCATATTGACTTTTCTTCTAATGTGTTCCTGTTTAATTCTTGAAGGACGGCATCGACTATGCAGAGAATAATGGGATGTTCTTTATCGAGACATCTGCCAAGACTGCAGACAATATAAATCAGTTGTTTGAGGTATTTCTCCAATATGTCCCAAAGTGCAAGCACTTTTATTGGCAATTTCGAGATTTACGAGGTTTCTCCTTGAATTGGGATTGAAGGTTTCTTATCTACTTGACAGGAAATTGCCAAGAGACTACCACGCCCATTGGCTTCGTAATCGGAGGATGGTGATACCGAATCGACAAGTACGTATTTTAATGTTCTGGAACTCCATAGTTGTGCTTTCTTGTCTGTGAATACGTTTTACGTCGTCTTATTTACTCCTGTGATGTAATTCTGAATTCTGATTTAAAAACATTCAGTTGGGGGAGTTGTTGTCATTATCACCACTTAAATGTGCTTTTGAAAGATTGGTTGTAACCATGAACTGTTAGTATATTTGACAATTATGACAGGTTTAACTAGATTTAACAGTTTATGTATTCTTTTACTCGAAACGTTATTATACTCGATTTGTTTCATTCACAATAGAGATTAATGTCACATCTTACTAGGGATGGCAAAAAAAAACTAAATCCGGCGAGACCTGATTCGGTTGGGCCGGATTTTTTTTAGAATTTTTGGTTTTTCGAGTTGAATTTTTTAAGGAGTTTGAGTCGAATTCGGGTTTATAGTAAAAATTCCTCAATCTGGTTTGTTTATAAATATGTTTGTATTATTACGTTTTTATATATTATATTTAATATTTTTATTGATTTTTTTCGGGGATGGGTCGAGTTTAATTGGATTTTTTTATTAAAATTTTGTAGTTTGGTCAAAGTTAAGTTATACTTTTATTATGTCATGTTAAACTCAAGTCGCGTCGGGTCGAAACTTTAAACTTTCGGGTTCAAAGGGCAAAAAACCTGCTTCGTCTTGTTGTCATCCCTACGTCTTCTAGGGATGGAGTGAATAATTTACTTTATTTAAGGGGTATTAATTTTTTAATGGTATCTAAAAAATAATTATTTATAGAGAGATGTTATTTTATTTATAAATAGGCGTTAATTATATATTTTTGTTTTTTTAGATATGCGTTGATTATAAATAGGTGTTAATTATTTTTAAGGGGTATTAGTTTTTTCAATTATTTTTTTATTTATAAATAGGTGTTAATTATTTATATATTTGTTTTTTAAGGGGTATTAGTTTTTTCAGTTATTTTTTATTCATATTTTTTAGTTCGATATACGTAGTGTAAAATAATAATCTTGAAAATTATTCATTAGATTGACACGTAAAACAAAGATATATTTACGTAATAAACCACGTTAAGTTATCTGACAAGATCATCTTTCTCCCTCTGCTAATTGGCTGGAATTCACGCGTCGTTGACCGATTGCTGGCTGCCATTACACGCCAGCAACCGGTTTGGTGACTTCACGAGGCTGGCTAGCCACCGGAATCATGACGTGGCTAATTAGGAATAGAAATAATTATTATATCCCAAATGGTCATCTAACTTTTAAAATGTTAACAATTTAGTCACCATTGACATCTAGTCACAAGTATTATCAGTTTAGTTAGTGTCATAAAAAAAAACTTTCATTGCAGTCTTAATTTGGGATGATAATTTTTTTCTAACCTCAAATCTTGATCCGATTCGATCAAATTAATTTTCCAACGAGGGATTAATATAAATTAGATATAGTTTTTATTATAAATTTTACGGTCGGATTAGGGTCAAATTCATAAGAGATTCTCTCCCTTGTTATTATAAATAGGGTAAAATGTAATTGAGGTCACTTAACTTAATTATGGGTAGGGTTACATTTAGGTCACTTAATTATTGAAAATTATATTTAGGTCACTCATTTATGGATAAGGTTATATTTAGGTCACTTAATTATTAAAAGTTACATTTAGATCACTCAATTATAGGTAAGGTTATATTTGGGTCACTCTTCATATTTGAAAAAAAGTTTATATCAATTCATGTAATAGATTAATTAATGATTTTAAATGAAGTACTATAATGTTAACAAAGGTATACAAGTGATTTAGAAGAAAAACAACCAAATTGATGTATTTTTTCAAATATGAAGGGCGACTCAAATATAGCCTTACTTATAATTGAGTGACCCAAATATAACTGTATTCATAAATGAGTGACCCAAATATAATTTTATCCATAAATGAGTGACCCAAATATAACTTTATCCATAAATGAGTGACCCAAATATAACTTTTAATAATTAGGTGACCTAAATGTAACTATACCCATAATTAAATGACATTTGTTGCAGCTTACCCTTATAAATATATCATTTTCTTTTTACGAATTTAATTAGATTTTTTTATTAAAATGTTAAAGTCAAATTAAGATATCTAAACTTTTAGACGGAGTCGAGATAATCAAAAGGATGAGTTTACAACGGATGTCGAACACCGTTGAACATTATTAATGTTGGATATCGTTGAACATTATTATATTAATTAATAAATATTAAAAATCTTAAGGACTTAACATACAATTGTTAATTATATGTTGAGTCTATCACTCTTTATTAATTGTATATTGAGTCCTTGATATTTTTAATTTTTATTAATTAATTTAATAATATTCAACAATGTTTATCATTAGTGGTGTTCAACAATGTTCGACGCCCGTTGTAGAATTTTCCTAATCAAAATTTCATATTGTCCCATCTTGATTGGCCTAGTGGTCAAAAATGTTCATATTACCTCATCTTGTATTGATTCGAATCTTAATAAAAAAAAATATATCTATTTAATAAAAAAATCCATATTGCCCCATTACCTCAATTATTAAATTTATAACAGAGTGTGAGTTAATATTAAGGATGAACATTTCACCCGATCTATTAAAATAATGGAATGTATTTTGATTGTTTTTTTAAAAATATATTCCGATAGAGTTTTGGATCTATATTAGAACTATACGACTTGACTTAATTCAGATTAATAATATATATATTTAAAAATAATTTTTAATAATGACCCTCTCTATTTTTTATAATTAAATATTTAAATTATTATTTTATATAATTAATCTCTAAAATCAATATATTTTTATAATTAAATCTCTAAAATTAATAACAAAAATTTCACCCTTGTCAATTTTGGATATAGGATAAGATCTATCAAAACAATAACACTTATCATCATCTAATTAATAAATTAAATAAATAGAAGATAATATAAATTAATGGTATGTCTATTTGTATCTAACCTCAGCCGACGACATTGAACTTTGACTTGGCGTGCAGCCGATGGAAGCCGAGGCTTTTTAACGTCTCCATCACAAAATCTTGACCGTCCATTGAGACTTCCAGGGAAGCCGACGAAGTATTTGTTGATGTAATGAAATGGCAATGGGGCTAAGCCGACTCATATTTTCTCGGAAAATATATTTTTTAGTTAATTATTATAATTTTTATTATTTATGTTTTTGTCTAATATAAAATTAATCATTGATTTTGAAAACCGATTAATAATTTATTTATATTTTTAAATATAAATATTTTTAAACAAAATATAATTAAAAACGATCAAAAAGATAGACACCGATTAAATTCGAATATACTTTAAAAATATTTATTTTAAAAATAATTAAAATTATCCAAAATCATATAATTATTTTGCCTTGTAACAACTCAACAAAATAAAACAAATAGTTAGACCAAGTCATCAATATTTAATTATTCTCTTTTATCATAATTATTTATTTATTTATCTATTTAAAAAATATTCTTTTATTAAAAATACATTCTTTATTTTAGCCCTCATTATTAACTCTTTCTCAAAATCAAAATTTCCTTTCTTTGTTCTAAACAAGAACAACCAGCTTAAAATTCCCAGCTCCAATGGCTTCCTTTTCCAAAATCCCAAAATTACCCATTTCGTTTAACTGAATTCCGTAATCTGGGTACCTGTTGTTTTCCACAACAAATCAATATTTTCCCTTCAATTTTGGAATTTTTTGAAACTGTTGTTGTTGTGTTTGAATGATCATGGGGCTCACGGGTGATTCCAAGGGGAAATTGTTGAGTCAACTAGCTGAGTTAGTCAAGGAAATCTCTGGTTTACCAGAGTGTAGAAACTCGTGTAAAAAAATGCATGGGAATTTGGTTCGTAGAATCAAGTTGTTGAGCCCTTTGTTCGAAGAATTGAGAGATGGAAATGAGGATTCAGTGATGAAAATAGAAGAGATTAAAGGGTTTGAGCTACTTAAGGTTTCTTTGGATTCTACCAAAGAGCTTCTTAAATCGATCAATGAAGGAAGCAAGTTGTATCAGGTAATTTTATTTTTGCCATTTTCGTTGTTGATTCTCTGTTTGTTTGCTGAGAAATTGAATGGAAAGGAAAAGAAAATTTTTGGGTCTGTTTTTGGAGTCATGTGATGTTGGATGAAAGAAGAAAAAAAAGTCAGAACTTCTTGTTTGGTTGCTAAGAAAATTTAGTGTTTGGTGGAAAACCAAAATGAAAAGAAAAGAGCTGGCTTTCCTTAAATCACCCAATTAAGAGATAACTTAAGAGACCAATTACAAATTATAGTTCTATCATCATATATTTGTATTGAGTAGTTCTTTAGATTTGTTGTTATTGCCATGTATGCTTTGTCTAGGTTCTATTGATGAATCAGGTCCTGGATGGAGATTTTCATGTTCTACATGAAACATTGTTCAATTCGAAAAGCTGGTTGATATTGTCGAATGAGTTTCGGCCTTTCGATTGTATACGGAGTTATAGTTTTGAATTGACACTTCCGAATTCGTGAATTTGGTTTCGAGGTTAGCAATGGAAGTTCCATATTGTTGTCACAAACCTACTGAGTTTCTCTTTGTTAGGAGCTGTGTATGATAGTAATCTGTTTACCCTGGAATTGAATAAAAAGAGAATCGTCCTCGTTTCCAATTGGCAAATTCATTAAGGCCAGAAACAAGTTAGGTTCATCATGTTCTCATCTTATTTTCCCTTCAAGATCCGTAGGAAAAAGCTCGATCTCTTCGTGCTTTTAAACTATCATTTTTGCTGCTAATTATTCTTTGAGATGAATTCTGCATTACCTTTTGCAGGCCTTGCAAAAGGACCAGATAGCATATAAGTTTCAACAAATGACGGAAGCCATCGAAGCAGCTTTGAATGAGATTCCTTATGATAACCTCGATTTATCGGAGGAAGTACAGGAACAGGTATTGTTCCACAAAATTTTTTGCTGAAAATAGAACTGTTTGTTTCTTTGTCTGTCTTTCTTTTGTTTGAATTGTTTCATGCACGTTTAGGATAATCAAAACTATAGTTTGACAAAAACAAACGGCTAGAATCAAGTGACGATAAATAAATTTTCTAGTGCTTGCAACATGTATGACCTGTTCTTAGTATTTGTCTCATTGAACTTTGCTATTCAAAGAGAGAGGAAGACTCAGCAAATTCACATGGTAGATTAATAGTTCGCCGACTTTGTTAACTTGTTTGACATGTTCTCTTCCTTATCAGATTGAACTTGTTCATGCCCAATTCAGACGAGCAAAAGCTAGGCCGGACTCATCTGATTTGCAACTAGAACATGATTTAGAAGTAGCACAGAAAGAAAAAGACCCTGACCCTGCAGTTCTCAAAAGACTTTCAGATAAGTTGCAGCTTAGGACAATCAGTGACCTAACGAAAGAGTCGGTTGCTTTCCACGAGTTGGTTATTGCAAGTGGTGGAGACCCGGGGAAGCACTTTGAGGAGATGACATCACTGCTCAAGAAGCTCAAAGATTATGTTCTGACTGAAAACCCCGAAGCTGACACCTCTGAGGGTGAAAAAGTCTTGATGAAACACAGGTCACCTGTTATCCCGGATGATTTCCGGTGCCCTATATCTCTTGAGTTGATGAAAGATCCTGTAATTGTCTCCACTGGGCAGGTTTGTTGGCAAAATGCATCCATAACTTTTACTATCATTAAGAAATAAAAATCGGATATTCTAATCTTGTCACCTCCAATATTCTGAATTGTTTTGCTTTCTTATGTAGACATATGAAAGATCTTGTATTCAGAAATGGTTAGATGCGGGGCACAAGACGTGTCCAAAAACACAGCAGACACTATTGCACACTTCCCTTACGCCAAATTACGTTTTAAAAAGTCTCATAGCTTTGTGGTGCGAGAGCAATGGCATCGAGCTTCCAAAGAACCAAGGGACATGTAGAAGCAGAAAACCGGGAAGCAGTGCCTCAGACTGCGACCGTACTGCCATCATTGCATTATTGGAAAAACTGGCAAATGGAAATTCAGAACAACAAAGAGCAGCTGCTGGTGAACTCCGGTTATTAGCAAAAAGAAATGCAGATAATAGGGTGTGTATTGCTGAGGCAGGAGCCATACCACTTCTTGTTGAGTTATTGTCCTCCACAGACCCTCGAACCCAGGAGCATGCCGTGACAGCTCTTCTCAACCTTTCCATTAATGACAGCAACAAGGGAGCCATTGTTAATGCTGGAGCAATACCCGATATAGTTGATGTGTTAAAAAACGGCAGCATGGAGGCTAGAGAAAATGCTGCTGCTACCCTTTTCAGTTTATCTGTTATTGATGAGAACAAGGTAGCTATCGGTGCCGCTGGTGCTATTCCTGCCCTTATAAAGCTTCTTTGTGAAGGGTCTCCGAGAGGAAAGAAAGATGCTGCAACTGCTATTTTCAATCTTTCGATCTATCAAGGAAACAAGGCCAGGGCTGTTAGGGCTGGTATCGTCCCGCCATTGATGAGACTACTGAAGGATGCTGGAGGTGGGATGGTGGATGAAGCATTGGCAATTCTCGCCATCCTTGTGAGCCATCAAGAAGGGAAGGTTGCCATCGGTCAAGCTGACCCGATTCCCGTTTTATTGGAAGTCATACGGACCGGTTCTCCACGTAACCGGGAGAACGCCACCGCCATACTGTGGTCACTTTGCACCGGTAATTTAGAACAATTAAAAATAGCCAAGGTATTCGGTGCAGAGGAGGCACTAAAGGACCTGTCGGAAAGTGGCACCGACAGAGCAAAGCGAAAAGCCGGAAGCATCTTGGAACTCCTCCAACGACTTGAAGTAAAGGATGAAGACCCGGTTTCTTTGAGCTCTTTGTGAAATCCATGCTATATAATTCAGTGTTTCAAACAGCTTGTACACGATGGATATCCGAGGGACGACATCTACCGGAGGTAACACTCTTTACCGACGATTCAATCAACAAAATGTTCGAGATAGCAGTGAACAAAAAGGCCATATTACCAGCTGTTAATTCTATAATTATGGAGTTTAGGGTTTGTGGTATACGTAAAATTCCAGTTAGCATGAAAGTTAGCTATTGACACATTTATGTAATATGATGATTTGTTGTTATAGAAGCAGCTGTTGGGATCTTTGAAACAGTAAACTACAGATCATGCTTTCAAATCAGACATAAGGGAATATTTTCAAGCATATAAGGTAGTCATGTTTTGAATCAGATAACAATATCTTGTTCCAAAACATGGTAAGGTGTTCGAATCAGAAAAAAATATTCATATGCATATGATTAATTCAAACAATTCAGAACGAACATAAACAAATGCTCAGGAGAACCTCGGTTACCTTTAATTTAATAACAATCTAATTGGTACTTAATTCAAATGCTTTTAAATAGAGTAATTAATTACATATATGTGATAGGGTTTAAGGTTGGATTTAAAGGTTTTTTACGAAGCAAACTTAAAAATCAGACTCATGATATCAAAAGAGCCAAAACAATTTTTTGAGGGAAAATCAATTTTTTGGTCAAAATAATTATTTTTTGTCAAAGTCAACAATTAACTCTTGTCAATAGTCAACTCTAATCTAATCAAAATCAATTTGGGTTGGTAAACAGGTCAAGCCAACAGATGGGGTCAATAAGTCAGGTGAACGGCTCGGACGAACTTGGATTAGGCCGAGCCGGTTCGAACAGATAAATTTAAACGAATCAGGATAGTTCGGATCTAACCCAAGCAAGTTTAGAGATGGTAAACGGATACAATTTTGCGGATTTCGCACTAGTTGAAATAGGGATGGGTACGAATTTGGTGGGTAGTAGACGGGTGTGGACGTAAAAAATCATACCCATCATGGGTAGTGGGTAGGTGATGGGTTCAAGACCTTACCCGCACCGTATCCACCCGCTTCTTATCCGCCCGCCATATGAATTTTGAATCATTTGTATTTGTAGACTTTGATTATGTCTTTTATTATAATATTTTATGTACTAATATATTAATTTATTTTAAAACTTATGTTAATTCTTAAGCTTATAGACTTTGAACTCAATTAATTTAGTTAGAAAAACTGATGATTTTGTGATCTTGCTTGAATTACTCAAGTTAAAAAATTATAATGTGTGGATAAATAAAATTTATAAAAGTGTAAATATGTTTTAACTAAGTTACTATATATATTAGTTAGTTGTAGTTAAGTAAAATTTATATCGGTAAAAATACGTTTTAGTTAAATTAATTATCTTTAGTTAGTTAGATGTAGTTAAATTTATATAGGTATAAATAAGTTTTATATACACTTAATCAGTCAATAAAGTATGCGAAAGTTTACTCTTTTTTATAAAAGTCTATTTTATTTTTACATAAAATATAAATAATTGCTTGTAGCTATGTACAAGCAGATACATTTTGAATGGTGGGATGAGGATGAATTTAAGAATGTACCCTCGTGGGTGAGTATGGATTTAAAAATTATACCCACCGTGAGTGATGGATAGGTGATGGATATAAAAATTTTATATAAGTATAAGTACGAAGGAAAGGGTATCCGTACCCGCCCCCATTTACCATCCCTAAGCAAGTTGGTTTGAATATGATAGGTTGAACTAAGTTGCGCTAATGTGTCAATTTTAAGCAATTGGGTTGTGGCCTCAATTGTAGGCCAACCCAACAACCAATTGTAGGCCTCAATTAGTTGTGAATCTTTAATTTCAAACTCAATTATTTATATTAAAACTCGAAAACCCACACTTTAAAAAACATATAAACTTAACATCCATTGATTGGTTTAGTGGTCATAAATGTTCATTCGAATCCGGCATTTACCTAAAAATATTATTGTAGTACTGCTTAATACAAAAAACACATAAACCTTGAGATTGAAGAACCAACAAGGAACAATAAGAGTGGAAACTCAACTGCAATTTGGTTTGATATCAAAGAAAAAAACAATCAAATCATATTCATTCAAAGTTGCATACATACATATATGTATATATAATCATCATATGCAGATATTTACACAACTAAACCCCACCTGTGTCACCTTCTTCCTTGATTTTATTCAATTTGCCTTCACTTCCTTCCAACCATTGTTCTAATTTCGATTCTTTATCGGCCTTGAATTCGTCGTGGTTTTCAGACATGAGGGGTAAACTATCACCGGACAGTTTGGCATCGTCTTCGGTTCCAACCTTCACTTCTTCAAGGAGTTTACCTGCCGATAGACTTCGAACCAGTTTGGGGGGCTGCTCAGATTCTATTGGTCCCTTGGACTCGAGTTCTGGCAATTCAGAATGGCTCACTTTCTCCCCTGTTACCTTGTCAGGAATCGAACCAGATGCAAACGGCACCAGTGGAGCAGGACATTGAACTGGTTTCTGGGGGTCTGTTTCGATCAGTTCCTTGGACTCGACTTGAAACCATGACATACTGCTTGCCCTCTTTTTCGCTGACTTGATTATGGTTGAAATATAGTTACTTCCATCCTGCTGTGCATCTACTGAATCATAAGCCCACGTTATCGATCCCCAAGATTTAGTTCTTCTCTTGGTATAGCCCGAAACAGTACCGACACCCGATCCTCTCTTTTGCTGCTTTGCTGATACTATGGTTAGCGAATTCTTGATGTCCTTGATCATCTCTTCAACAATGGGGAAACCACATAACTTCATCAATCTCACCATGGTGATCGAATCTTCCGAGTCCTCTGTATGCCATCTCGACTCACGGGACCTCTCTGCAATCCGACCACTGAGATTAATGATGTTCGGAACCGCATCATGTGTGTGCTTTTGAACATACAAAAGACCGAATGACGGGTCGTTCACAATGTAGTTGATCATCTCTGCTAGGGATTCGATTATCACCACGAAGCCGTCCGCGGTGGAGAATCCATTCATCTTGTTGAAGGTGAACAAAATTTCATCAATCTCATAAATGGAAATGCATATCAAAGTATGAAATTGTAAAACAAAAATATCAATGCAGGGTAATGCCCCCATATATTACTTAGATTCGAATGTGAATATCGAATTCGAATATCCAGACATACATCAAATACCAATAATTTAAAGATATCAAAAGTGAAAGTAATATAGATTTCATATTTCTATATCAATTCATCCCTTTTTAGAACCCTAATTCACAAACTTAATTTTGCCTAGAAAATCACAAACTCTTTCCTAAAGAGTCTTGAGTTTACAATTTTCCCAGGAAAATTAAAAATGGAAGTAAAAACAAATTGAAATCTAGGGTTTAATTCCATAGTTTACAATTTGTTTCTTTCTGCAACAGAATCAAGCATAAATTCTTAGAAATCATTCAGAATCATAACCAAGTAAAAAATACTAATTGACCCAAAAGACTAAACAAAAACAAAGATCAGGCATTGAAATCAATCCCACATCAAAACATCGAGCAATAAAAAAAAAAAACAGAAATCAAAATGAATTATCGAGTACGATTTTGTTCAATTTCAAAGAGAATAAAGTGGGAAATCACTTACCAAAAAGACCCACTCGAAGAACAGTTACAATTTGGCAAAGAAAGAAGAAGCAATGTTGAAAGATTTTTTTTAACAAACCCTAGAAAGATTCAAACTTCAAACTCCCCATCCATGGTTGTCTACACTTTAGGGCTCATTTTGTAGTGAGACGTTTTCGGATCTCAGATCAACAGACAGGAGAATAGACCGTTCTTAGTTTTAGTTACAAAATTGACTTCTTTTAAAAATAGAAATAAAATATGTTTGATTTTAGGAATTATTTTAATTTTTTATATTTAAAATTATTTAATTTTTTAATTTAATATGTCAATGGGTTTTTTAAATATAATACTGGTCAGGTTAATTCTGAATCTATAACATTTATTTATAATAAAAGTGAAATGGGTAAAAATAATAATTTTACTGTTCATTTTTATTTTTTAATTAAAAATGTTGAAAACAGTGAAATTTTTTAGTTTAGTATAAAATATTATTTAAAGTTAGATTATAATCCATTCAATTTTAATTTTTTAATTATTAAATAAATTTTATAAATATATATATTGAAATAATTTTAAATTTTACCAAAACATATATTTATATTAATTTAATACATTTAATAATTAGATAACCTAAATATAATTTTACTTATAATTAAATAGATCATAAATAAATTTTAATAATTAGATGACTAAATATAATATTATCTATAATTGAGTGACCTCTATTGTAATTTACCCCAAAACTATCAAAATATACAATAAACAAATAAAGGATGGACTAAGAAATTTAATTATTATCTATTTTAATATATTTCTTTTCCACTCACTTTCCTCCAAAAGTGTAAATCCATAGTCACCATTGAATGGTGGGTTCAAAGCCTCAAACACAGCAGATGAGCTCAAAGCTCCATTTTAATGTAGGAATACAAAGCACAGTTTCAGTTGGTAGGCAGCTAAAGAACACAATAAAAGAAGTCCAAGTTTTTACGACCGAACTCGGGCAAGCCGAGCCCTAATCTCTTCCAACTCTTCCTCGTCGTCGGCACCCTCTGCTATAGCTTCTTCCTGTAATATTCAGTGGAAATTTAGATCTTTCAGCTTTTTACAGTAACATGTGAATAAAAAGGGGGTTTGAAGTTTTGCTTACCTCATGAGAAGTGCTTTCTTTTTGGGCAGATACACTCACTCTTTCCTTTCGAACAGCTTCAGGAAGCTGCGCTGCAGTTTCACCGGCTATTTCCGAGAGAACCTTGTCAATTTCTTCTTCCGTCTCTTCTTCGAAATCTTCGGAATCCAATGCTGAGTCGAGGGAATCGTTTACTATTTCTTCAATAACCCCTGCCTACCAAATTTATGACAACAAATGTAAGGAACTCCAAAAATATGAAGAGCATGCAGATGCTTCAACAGGCATGATGCACTAGGAACTACTGAAACAGGACTATTGCTGATAAGTTTGATAAGTATTACGAAACAAAAACCGGCACGTAAAATGCAACAAAATTACAAACTTGAAATTTACCTTGGTCATTTCTTTGCTAAATTCTTGCATCGTGGCAGCCATTTGTGGAGCTTTCATGAGGTTGTTTACAAGTTTCATGACTTCAGCACTCTTGGACAAATGGCCAACAGTTCGAGCGATTGCTTCAAACACATTCCGGCAATAAGACCATTTAGAAAGAAAAGCAGTTCTTCCAAAAAGAAAGTGAAATACATGCTTAGGCATGTCGGATTATAAATCTAATACTATAAGGTATCGGGGAATAATAACATTAACTAGAATAAGCAAAATACACAGATTTCATATGCAAAAGTTGTCATACCAACACTTTCTCCGAGGTGCATTGATATTGAATTGAGCTGTGCTTTATTCTCATATAGACGGTTCACGGTTTTTCTTGACATTAGAATTTCCTTTGCAAGTGCCTGAAAATATATAGAATAAGGATCACTACGAGCGTGTATATAAGAAATAAAAGCATGAACACAAAGGAAATAGATTTCGCATATACCACATCGGATAAGCCACAGGGGTTCCAGTTAATTGGACCACCCCTAAAAAATATGATCGTTTCCTGATGCTAGAAACCGACATCTTTTTTTTTGTTTTCAATTTATGGTTCCAACAAAGAGCTAGTGAAGAGTTACAAACATACAACTCCAGATACTAAGATCTGCTAGAGAACTTATCAGAATTAAGATGAGTACCTATGATCAGCTAGATTCAATGGCGGAGCCACATATGGGCTTGGGTGGGCCTGTGCCCATCCCGAACTTTTTAAAGTTCATACATTTGGCTTCAATTTTCGTAATTTTATGAATTAGTCTTTAAATTTTATAACTTGTGCCTGCCCTGAAATTTAGAGATTTTTTATCTTTTGCACACCCTCAAAAATACTTTGACTTGTGTCCACACTCAAAAACCATTCTAGATCCGCCACCGGATAGAGTTACAATAATCAAGCATTGTCCTTTTCATGCACGATCAATCATTCTATCTAAATAACCACAAAGTCCAATCAACTCAAGCATTTTAAAGCACAAAATCACTCTAACACCATATCAGGACCTAGTTGGCTAGTTCCTTCTACAATGAACTTAAATTTACAAAATGACATGCGGCCGGGCGGCTACATGAACCGGTAGGTTCTCTTAAATTTACAAAACGGTGGTCGCATTGGAGACACTGGGGTTTGAGTCCCTATTGTTGAATGCCACTCTTTAAGTAGGCTACATGAACCATCAGATTCGCCTCGTTGTAACTATGTAACTTATCTTCCTAATCATACAATTCCAAATAGAAAACCATTGAATTCCTCAAAAACTATGACATGATGAATCCATTTAGCTAAAGTTCCATTGAAAGGGAAAATAAAGGAAATTTTACCTTAGCAGAACCCATGTCATTTCTTTTAGCAGCTTCTTTAATTGCTTTCTGTACACCTTTCTCCTCTCTCTGAATATCTACAACAAAAAACACATAAAAATCCCATCAGAAAATTAGAATAAAACCATTTCTAAAAGCCCAATTTTTTAAACCTTAAATCTCAAACATTCATGAATAATCACCCAAAATTACCAGCAAAAACCAATCATTGAGATTTCGAGGGAAAAGAAACAATTAATAAATAAAATGAAAAGGTCTTGCCTCTGATTTGGCGTTCGATGTTACGGCATTCTTGACGAAGCTTTCTTTGCCAATCTCTTAGTAATTGTTGTGGATTCGGCTTCGGTTTTAAGATATTTTTGAATTTATCCATTGCTCCTAAACCTAAAGTAGTCTCTTTTTTTTTTCTCTTTGAATTTTTTTTTTTTGAAATTTTTGCTGGGTAAAACTTGGGTTTTTAGATCCTCTCTCTCTGTCCCCGAAAAAGAGGAATGAAAATGGCTTAGAATCAAAGCTTTGGTTTTCCTTTTAATTTTCTTTTCCCGTGTTTGGTATCGGAATCGTTTACTTTTCTTTTAATATTTTCCGGGAAAATAAATCCGTGATTAAAACAGTTTGCACTTAGAGAAACGACGTCGTCTGGGTTCTGCGTCAGATTTTTTTTGTACAGTCCTTTTAATTTTGTAATTTTTTATTACTTTCTAGGATTTATATATAAATATTAGTTAATTGTATCATATTTTCTTTAAATTACTGTTTTATTTTTATTTTAAATTAATTTTTAAATATTTTAATTTTGTCTTTAAAATATTATTTTATTTTAAATTAATTTTTAAATATTTTAATTTTGTCTTTAAAATATTATTTTATTATAAATTAATTTTTAAATTTTTAAATATTTTATTTTTATTTCAAGTTATAACCTTCATTGTAAATTATTTTATAAACATTTAAATGTTTTAATTTTTTTAAATTATCGTTTATAACACATCATGTTATTATATGATACACATAAATGTTTTACGATAATTGATAATTTTTATAAAAAATTTATTAATATAAAATATGATTAGTATATACTGATAATTTAAAAGTAAAATTAAAACATTTGAGCATCGATTTAGATTGAAAGACATGGTTTGAGAATAAAATCGAAAAGCTCAAAAGTTCAAAAACATATTTAGAATGAAATAATTGAGGATAAAATTAAATTAAAATATTTGAAAATTTATGGAACGGAATAAAACTGAAATGCTCATAGTTTGAGTTCTTTGGCATCTTTCTAGATAAAAAATAAAATATCATATTTAATATTTGTGTTAAAAATATTAGGGTATTCATTATTGGATATTAGATCGAACTTGATCTGGTTTTTTCGGATATTTAAATTTTTGGATCAATGATATAGTTGTTCGTGTCCGGTCTGGAAAAAAAAACGGATATTCGTATATTCGGATATCAAATATTCGGATTGGATAGTCGGATATCCGATTATCCAAAAATATAATTTGATTAAATTAATTTTTTGAATTTGAAGGTTGTATTTATGAAAATTTTAAAATTTCAAATATAATAAATATCAAATTATTAAATACACATGATTCACATTAATAAAAGTTTTAAATTTTCTTTTAATATAACAAGCACCTAAATTATTGAATATAACAAGATTAATATTAATAAAAATTTAAATTTTTAGATTTTCGGATAATCCAAAACTTAAAATATTGTGATCCGTATCTAATCCGATCTGGAAAACTTAAAATCGGATCGGATATCTGATCCAAAAATAAAAACCAAATCGGGTATCCTAATTTTCGAATCAGATCAATCGATAATCGTATCGAATTGACCGAATCAGATATTTTTAAACACCCCAACAACATATATTCAGACTGACAATAAATTATACTTAAGTAGAATAAAAATATATATAAAAAACACAACATACTCGTGTAAGATAAATATCCGAATCTAGGTGACAGACAAAATGTATGTCTCATAAGTCTGAGGAGGCAAGCAAAATCCATGCCAGCAATTGCCACTCAACCTTGAAGAAAAATGGAGGCTTTCCATGTCTATAAATTTGTAAAACCAACTAAAATGATATTAGAAAAGAACTTCTCTAATTATCTAACAGTCTCCGATGCCGGTACTTCATCATCGATCGGCTAATCGAACAAACCGTCGTCGTGCCAAATATCAACTAGAAAATCTACCATTTCCTGCACAATACGATTCAATGCAGTTAGTAGTTGTCGATGGCGTTTGTTTGTGACGATATTCCGATGACTGCAGAAATTCATTTAAATCGAGGAAACCGGATCGAAACCGAGGAAACGAGGGAGGGATTAGAATCGTAAACAAGCGGTAAACCATCTTAGCATTCAAATGTATTTTTTTGATGATTGATTCAATAAAACAACTTGTTCTTGATGTCCAGTTCGGGAAACTTACCGGCAAAGGGATTGGCTGGGAAAATGGCTCATTAGTCAAGAGGAGGTCTTCATATGTTGTGGACCAGCTGCAACATAAAGTTTTCAAAGTTATTATCCGACATATTCGAGCACCGGTAAGAAAATTTAAACTAGTAAAAATCTAGATAACAAGTAGTCAATATCATGTAACGCATGAAAGAACCGAATGCAAGAGACGATCTTTGTTTATTCGTAAATGTTATGCCTAATAATCACTATTTCGATGCTGCAACTGAGATAGTTCCCGGTGGAGTTGGATCATATATATTCTATTTGAGCTAACAAGTTTCTGGAGTTCGAGAATCCGTTCACAATCACCTTTCCCGAACAGGAAAACCAGATCACTTCCTATCACCTTTTTCGGACAGGAAAACCAGATCAGTTCACGGTCACCTTCCAATAAATATGGCACAAGGTAAACACTATGTTCCACCATATGAGGCACCTCTCATTACTCGAACTTTGGCAGTGTCTGCAAAATTATTACATACAGACAGTAATGACACAGTTCCGATGTACATTATATCTAGACTTATCATTTTTCTGAAGGACCCATCTCCGCAACATATTCGGATTTTGGACAAGATATGGGGATATGATCAAATAAATGGAAATTCACAAAAAAGAAAGGAGCATACTTGTGCGGAACACATATACGTCTGACACTAACAACCTAGTCCGGGTTACATAGATTTCAACTAGGCCGTTTCCGGAACAATACCAAACAGTCATTGAACAAACGGAAAATGTTATACCTTATAACTTGGTCCTTGCTGATCTTTCGTGATTGTTGAGATTTATCCCCTGTCCACTTTTTCCTGTTCTCATGCCAAGTGATTGCAGCTACATAATGAATTCAATCAGATTATAACTTCATGCTAAAAAGACGACATTAATATACACTCCGCGGAAACAAAAAAACAACAGTTCCAATCATGTATTTCCTCTTGAATAGTAAGTACAGATGTCCTAAACATTTTAGGACACGGTACGGTGATGACCTAAACACATAGAGCGATTTCCAAAAAATAGAGCATATCCGTCTTGGTTACATACCCATACCCAACATGTGAGCCCGAACGGAGCGTACATCAAGAGAACGAGGGTACGTACCGGTGGCATTGATAGTCTTTGAGAAATTTCTCAATGTGGATGTAAAAGCTGGGAAAATCCCAATAATCAAACACTATAGGCTCAGATAAATCAAGGGAACTAACCATGATTTACAAACGCAGAACCACTTGCATCTTTTTCCACAAGCTTTTTCCCTTTATCAGCAGATTTTCGACATTCTGCCGAATGTTTTACATTTGAATGTCCAGTATTGCCCTCCATCATCTCCGAACCAAATGACCATTCCCTTTTCATAAAAATTGAAATACTAGCCAACAGTGCTCCTCTTAAGTTCCCTCAAAAGTTGGTGGAGCTTAAAGCCACTGCCATGCAAAATCAAGATCTTCTAAACAATGACCATCAACTAGAAAGAAAAGGAATAAATTTTCGGTATGAATATCAACCATTTACAACATACGACTCCATCAATTCAGCTCGGTAGCATTATATGCTATAGAATACATAAAGATATATTGCAAAACAACCTATTTTTATATCACATATTCACCTAGTGCTTATTCAGTTCGGAGATTAATACATAAAGATATGTTGCAACATACGACTCCATCAATTCAGCTCGGTAATATTATATGCTATCGAATAGTAATACATAACAATATATTGCAAAACAACCTGTTTTTACATCACATATTCACCTGATGCTTACTCGGTTACGAGATTAATACATAAAGATATATTGCAACATACGACTCCATCAATTCAGCTCGGTAATATTATATGCTATAGAAGACAAAGATATATTGCAACACAACCTAATTTTACATCACATATTCACCTAGTGCTTACTCGGTTCGGAGATTAATACATAAAGACATATTGCAACATACGACTCCATCAATTCAGCTCGGTAATATTATATGCTATACAATACATAAAAATATATTGCAAAACAACCTGTTTTTACATCACATATTCCTCTTTGGACATCAACAGTAAAAGATCGGTTCTATATCAGTAACTACCTTCTTCCCCTAGTGATTATTCGGTTCAATCCATCGTATTCTTATCCTTATGTACACGAAACAAGAGCGCGGACTTGTGTTTCAAGAATAAAAGTTCAAACAACCCGAAAATACGAAACTCCTCAAAGAACATTTCTTCATGTAAGAATATTAACTGAGAAAGTCTAGACAGATGGTATATCCACTAATATGAATAAAGATCTTGCTTTATTTACATAAAAAAACAATGACATCTAAAGAACAAAACATGTCCATGAATCAAGTTCTTGGTCCAAATAACACAACAAAAACCCCACTGGAATTTGTCCTAATTCAGAAAATCTAATGAAAGCAAAACCCTAAATAATCTCAGATAGTACATTTTTTAAATAATATTGACTACATATATATACATAATTAAAAAATACATTCCAAAATCATTGCTTTTCAACCTAATGTGGACAAATCAAACAACCCACAAAGCCAAAAGATTCGTAAAAAACCCTAAAACCCATACTTTAAAAGCAATTAACAATGCATTTGGGCATGAAAAAGTAAAACAAAAAGAACCCATTTCAGAATCAACCAATCCAACCAATAAAACATCAAAAAATTGGGGAGAAAGCAATAGAAAATAAAGTGAAAAGGCGAAAGAACATACCTTTGAGGCTGCTAAAGTGGGATTTTGGATATGGGTTTATGGGAATGGACTTAAAAAGGCATTAGATTTCTTGTTTTTGTAAGTAAGGAAGGGAATCCAATGTTGTTTTTCCTGCAAGTTTTCTTGTTTTGTTGTTAATTTCCTTCTTAGCTGTGGTTTTGTTCCATTACATATATGTGCGTATGGATGTCTCTGTCTAGGATGACGTGGATGTGACTTGGAATTCTGACACGTGGCATTTTAAAATGGATAAACTTGTGAAATACTAAACGTGCTCAAATTATGATAATTGATTTTTTTTAATATTTTTAATTAAATTTCTTAAAATATTTTATTATTTTAATGATATGTTTTAACTAGTTTAACGAATAATTTAGATTTTAAATGTTAATTTATATTAAATATAGAGTTAATTGATCCACAAGGGTTGGTCTAAGTGATTACAGTTTGGTTCCGCTTAAGTAAGTCTCAGGTTCGAGACATTGTGTATGCAAAAAATATTTGTTGAGAGACTCACGCACCAAAGTTAGGTGTGCGACGTGGGGTCGGTCTGGATTAGTATGTATTTATTGTATAGTTAACTTGATTTTGATGTGTTAAAAGAAAATGAGTCGTTAAATTTTAATTATAGTACTTAAATTTTACGTATTAAATTTAAATCGTTCAAACATCATATGTATATGTGTTTGATATTTAATTTATCTCTTTCGAATATGTTTAACATCATATTTGGGTTGATATTTAATGATCAAATAGATTGTTCGATAAGGAAAAGACCTAATAAAAATGATATTGATAATTTGAAGACTTGATTATAGTATTTTGAAGCTTGAAGATGAATTTAATAGTAAAACATGTTTAAGGGATGTGTAGCGCAATTCACCCATAAATTAACATATGGGTAGGTGTGATGTGTTTGACAGGTATAATTAATCAATAAGGACAAAAGTATTAATCAATAAGGAAAAATGTCATTTTAAAAAAGGTTATGTACCTAATTTCATAAAAAAAAAAAAAAAAAAAACTAGATGTCACATTTTATATTTAAGGTAATTATTTGATGTATTTGAAATGAAAACCGAAAATTTTCGTAAGCACTTCAGTTTTAGGGTTTAAAGATAGAGTTTAGGATTTAATGGTATGAGTTTTAAATTTAAGGACAATGGTTGAAATTTATAATTTAGGGTTTTAAATTAAAACCTAAATCCTCACCATATTACCCTAAAAACTAAATCCTAACCTCTAAACCATAAATTCTATCTAATCCTAGAAACTAAATTCTAGATTTCGACGCCTAAAACCTTAAATTTTGGATTAAACTCTTAAATCAACAAATTAAATCGCTTGTGAAAATTAAATTTTTAATTTTCTCTACGGGATAATAATTCTTATATAAAATGCTAAATTTACTTACCAAAAAGATATATTAACCTAAATATTGTGATGAATGTATGAATACTGATATAAATAATTACACGTAATAAATCATGAATGTAACCGATCTTAGCTCAGTTGGTAGAGCGGAGGACTGTAGTGGGAATCACCCAATGTCATCCTTAGGTCGCTGGTTCGAATCCGGCAGGTCGGAATTTTTTGTGTTCCGCTTTCCTTTTTATCTTTTTCCGTTGATTCACTTACAAAGGTTAGGAATATTTTTTTAAAACCGTTGATTCACTTACAAAGGTTAGGAATATTTTTTTAAATTAAATCACAATAAAATGTGATCCAACATGATTTAAATATGGCATGACATATATTTGTATTAAATTTTGTACAATATAACGAACTATCGATTAGACTAACGAGATGAAACGTAGGATTAAATTCCTCTTAACATTATGGGTTAAGCAAATTAGATTAGGATGATCACGTTCATAATGAATTCTTATAATACCCTATATGAATTAAACAGTCTATGAATCATATATCGATAATTATACTATAAAATTTATAATGGCTTATAAAGAGACGGAAAAAATGATCAAACAAAAAGAATTAAAGAGCATTAAGCATCATAGTAGAAGTTGATATCGAAAAGGAATAAAAAATTAAGGGATAAGATTACGTTAGACAATATAAAACTCTCTGAATTTTACACGTTTTTGGATCATTGGTCAACTTACATTCGAATCCATGTGATCTCAGCTTGCATCACTTGCTCTGCTGCATTTTCCTGCAACATAATGGTACTTGCATATAGAATGGTTTTAAACAGTGCTAGGCGTTAGCTGTTGCATAAAGAAGACGATATCGACATTCGTATCACCCCGAAAACATGTACCTTGGAAGGAAGGAACCTCCAACAACCTGAGTCTCGAACGAAATCGAGATCGAGATCCACCATTGAAAGGAATGGACCTCAAAGTACGACATAAACCCACCTTGGAAGAGATCGATGCCTTGGAGGTGCTAAAACTTTCCCATGTTCAGTTCCAAATTAAAAAAATAATGTTGTTCTTGACATAGTGTTGTTTTTTTACGACCAACTGAATAAGCTACTGAGTCGTCGAGTCGAGTCTAGGCTACGATTATCGAGGAAACAGAGGAGCTGAAACCAACTTCCCTCTGCTTCTCGTGATCCCTAGGCTCGACCTGATTGCTCAGCAGCTTATATCAGCTCGCCGTCAAAGAAATTGACGATAAATATTACTTCCGTACACTCGAATGCCATCGAACTAGCTGCTATCCACACGATGATGTTTATGTTAATCGACTTCTCCTTCTGTATTCTTGTAAGAGGTTTGTCTAGCGATCGAGTACATCGTCATTCCCGGTGGTGAACCCGTCGAACTTCTCCCGAGACGTTCCGATATAATTGCCCGTCAGCTCGAGCTTGTCAAAAGCTACCAGTTGGATGCAGAAAACTCAGGTACCGAGCTTGTCAAAATCCCTCAAACCGGCATTGGATTTACAAAGCGAGATCGGATCGAATCCCCTAACTGATCGCAGTGGAGGAACAAGTGTAACTAGGCTTCCCTTCTTGCCTGAATAAACATAATTTCAATCATAAGAATCATTGATTGATACAAAGCTCCAATTCTTGTATAGTTTACATGTAGTTTTTGTATCTCATCATGGAATCATTTGATATTGCAAAATGTATAATTGTACTACAATGAAGTATAATGTTGATGCACAAGCACTCTAACTCAAGTGGTAAAAGGAACGATTGTTATTTTTAGAGGTCACGGATTCGAGTACCAGTAATACCAATAAAGTAATTGAGCGATCAATGTCAAATTGTGTAAATTACTGTTAGCTAATTCAAAAAAAATTATAATGTTAATTATCAAACCGATGACACGATCAAGTTGAACCGGTTTTTCGTATCGATCCATTATTGATTTATTTCGATTTTCAGTTTGACCGGATGGTTTGAAATAATTTTTATACAATGTCTACGAATAAACCAGACAAAAAAATTTCGGATAATTTCTCCAATCATTTATCTTCCTTCATAATTAGGGATCCATATGGGTCGAATTTTCAGTCCACCCGCACCTGACCCCAACATTATTACCTTCCATCCGTCACTCGACCTGACCCAACTTTTAAGTTTCAAAACCCAATCCAACTTATAAAAAAATTAAATTTTAGAGATTTAATTATAAAAAATAAATTTTAGAGATCTAATTATATAAAAATTAATATTTTAGGGACATAATTATAAAAAAATCAATTTTAATGACCTGATTGTATAAAATATATATAACAAGGGATTATTATTGAAAATATTTCTAAAATATATAAAAAACTATACTTTTAATCTCAAATCAAGTCAGGTCGAATTTTTTTAACCCTAGATCCGACTAAAAATCACCTTTAAAAAACTCAACCGACCCGATATAAACCTGGATTTTTATAAAAAATTCAACCTACTCAAATCGAACCGAATCAAAACCTAACGAGTTCGGGTTCATGCCATCCTTATTCATAATAGTTCTATTCATAACATGATTTATGCTAATCAACCATATTCCAATCACATGCCAGTTAAAAATATATAAATAAAAGTATGAAAATAAGAATTTTAGATTGTGTTTTGTTTAAAAAATAGATACCATTTTTTTCATTTTTACAAAATAGAAAATAATAAAAATATAGTTTTGGTTTATATTTAAAAAAATATTTCTTGAAATATCTAAGGCCAAGTTTAGAACATAAAGGCCCTATCTTTGGTTCAGAAGGATTGTTCCTTAAGGCCCACTTTCCTGAACGTACAATGTTTCCTGAAATAATCTAGGGTTTCCCTCTCCATTAAAATACCCCCAAAAGAAATCACAGTACTACTAAGCCGAAAGAGGAGAGGTAAACAAACAAAAATTTAATATTTTTTCCCGTCCCTTTTCTTTTCTGGGGAAAGTTTGGATTTTTCTCTCAGGAAACGGATAAATATGTTTAACTTTGTTTGGTTTTAATCTCTCTCGATTGCAGGTTTTTAAAGAAGAAAAGGGCATTGTGTGTTAAGGATGGCAGGGAAAGAAGAGAACCGAATATTTGTCGGGGGATTATCATATGATGTCACCGAACGGCAGCTTGAGCACGCGTTTAGTCAGTTTGGAAAAATTCTTGAATCTCAGGTACCTTTTTTTTGTTTGCTTCAAATGATAAATAAATTGTTTTCCCCCATTTTCATGTTATGTTTGGTTGCCTGGAAAATTAGATAAGTGTAATTGGTGGGTGATTTACTAGTTGTGGACTTTGTGGGAAAATGGGCTGTTGAATTTGCTGTCAATTTGGTTGAATATTATATGGTCTAGCAAAATGGGTTTTCTTTTATTCTATATTTACCTAGAGTTGAATATGTTCTCTGAAACTGGATTTGAAACATGCATTTGAACAAACTTTACTCTTTGTCTTTTGCCTGAGCTATAAACATTACATATTTGTTGTTGATAGAGAGAAATTGCTTCTTTATGTCAATAGTCGAACCTGTTTTACAAGCTTATATGATATTGGGGTTTACACAATTTGTTCATTTTTCTTGTTTCTTTCTTCATCTAATTCATTTTTCTTGTTTCTCTCTCCTTCATCTAATTCATTTTTCTTGTTTCTTGTCTTTTTGAATTGCTTTAAGAACTTTTTGACATGCTGTGGATGGGTTTTTTAGGGAGTGTTGTTGGTCAGGGTGACTGCATCAGGTTGTTGAAGTGCAAAGTATCTCTGTCATAATCTTCAAGCACACAGTATTTGCTTAATTTAAGATGTTTGGTTCACGGAAGGGAGATGAAGTTAAAACTGGTTCTTTTAAATTATGTTATGGAGAAACCGTTTTGTTTGGGATAAAAGGATCCTTGCGTACAGGAATGAACCTAAAGTTTTTTGCTTTATTTGTGAAATTAGCTTTTGAAGAGCCCGAAATGATCACTGAGACTATGGAACTATGCATTGTTTCTTAAGTGGCCATTTGTGGTAAGCATCACAGTGAAGCATTTGTGGAGTTGGTTCAGAAAATTTTATGGCAAGACCATTGTTTTTCTTTCTCGTGGATAACAAATGAGTTATCAATTTGTCTCAATTTGCCTTGTAAGAGTACCGGGGTTTTGTCAAGACATCTTTTCCTTCTCTAGGGTTAATGATAGCTTTTCTAGATCTTCCTTGCTCATGAAGTCCATGTGGAGCCTTATGTTTCTGTACAATTCTCTGTGCCTGACCTTTCTTTGTTGTGGTGTGTGCCACTTCTGTCTACATTTGTTTGAAATGATGGCAAAAAGCAGCTGTGTATGCTCATGCGTGATTATGTAGTTGTCATTGTAGCAGATTTAGTTGCTTTTGGATGGGATTGATATCATCATATCGGCTGATGTGGTTAATATGTGGCTAAAGATCCCTTTTTTGGCCCTACTTTGAAATTTTTAGTTGATTTCCCTTTTTCTGTTACCTAACATTCTTAACTAGTTTAAAACTGAATGCCTGATCAGTCTGAAGTTTTGATCCATGGATATTTGTATAGCTAGCTCAAATCCCACTCTTTCAATTTTGTGCCTTCGCTCAGCCAATCTGTTTAGCAAGCCCTGATTTGCTGTTGTTTATCTCTTGCCTTTGATGAAAGTCTCAAGACCTAGGAATTGTTTTTATTCCAAGATCCGAATCTGTTCTTTTTTCCGGGACTGCATCTGTATGGCAGATAATAGATCAAACGTTCTCTATAGCAGTAAGTTTGGAAGCATATATCATTGTAGTGACTATGCTATCTCCCTCAGATTTTATAGTGGGAGCCTTTTCAAAGTAAATGCTGAAACTGTAAGATGTCGGACTTGTGGCCGTTGGCTGAAACCACTTTCGAATTTCTCCTCCCTAACTGATTGCACATGGACATGAGAAGTGCACTATTTATCCTATAAAGCTTGATGAGAAGTGCATATGGAAAATGTATCTGTCTCGGTAAAGATTGATTTTAGCCTCAAGTGGAACTGTAGTGTCAATTGTTTGTTAACTGATTGTTGGGAATTTAATTATAAAGAAGAGGAACAGAAAATCAGAAAGAAAACCATTTGTTTGACCATATGGAGATTTTGATAAGTTTTGTGGGAAACGAGTTAAGGTCAGAGTTCGTTCTTATCAGATTAGAAAAGGCAAAATTTTGCGGTATCTTCTGTTCTGTTTTAAGAATCTTTGCAATATCATATCAATGCATAACCTACTATAACACGGAGAAAGTAAGTCGTGCTTCTTTCGTTATCCCCCCTTATTTTGTTTTCAATGTTCATATGTTTCATTTCCGTAGACGAAGTTGATGAATTTTTACTGGAAATATAGTTTGTTTTATGAATTTTATAATTTCCCCTATAGTACCATGTTCCTCCCTTAAACCTCTCTTTTTTTAGTAGAATTGAACTGTCCGGTGATACTAATTGTCTAGAATGATGTTCTCCAAATTTATTTAATGTCTCAATCTGCAGAGCATGAATCGATCTCGAGTTAAGAGACTTTTGATCTACATCTAGTAATATTTTTTGTAGGGTATTGTATCCATGTCATTTTCTTCTATTTTTTAATGTACGAATGATAGCATTCTACTGATTCGATTCATTCTATGTTAAAACGCTTATGTATTCTGTACGAATGATAGCCTTTATTACTTTACAAATTCTTTGATTTTTGGCATGAGAAATATGTGTGTGCATGTCTGTAGATCATGACGGAGAGAGATACTGGGCGACCTCGTGGGTTTGGATTTATTACATTTTCTGATCGCCGGTCCATGGATGAAGCTATCAGGGAGATGCATGGGCGAGAGTTGGGGGAGCGCACCATCTCAGTGAACAAGGCTCAACCCAAGATGGGTGAAGATCTTGATCATGGCTATAGAGGGGGTTACTCATCGATTGGCAGGGGTCGCTATGCAGGTGGAGACAGGCCTGTTGCACAAGATGAATGCTTCAAATGTGGACGCTTTGGGCACTGGGCTCGTGATTGCCCTTCAGCTGGTGGTGGCCGAGGTGGGAGTGGTGGTGTGTTCTCTTCACGTTCTAGATACAGTGGAACAGACGACCGTGGTGATCGCTTCAGAGACCGTGATCGGTACATTGTTGACCGTTATGATGGTGGACGCTTTGGAGATAGGGACCGTTTCGACAGCAGAGATGACAGATATGGAAGTCGTGATCGTTTCATGAACGATAGGTACAAGGTTTTACCTAATCCGTCACATCATATCTTCAATTCTAATGTTTCCACAACCAATGCAAGTATCCACCACCTGGTGGGGATCGATTTGCTGATCGTTATGGTGGATCAGATCGTTTCCCTCTAAACGGTTACGGCAAAGAGAGGGGTTTTCGAGATGTTGCTCCAAGAGGTAACGATAGGTATGGAAGCGGAGGAGGGTTAGCAGCACGGAATGAAGGAAGAGGCTACCGTAACCGTGCTGGCCCTTATGATCGTCCTGGCATGGGAGGCCGCCCGTCTTCCTTCGACCGCTATTAAGATTTAATCGATCTCGTCTCGCGTCCTCTTAGGTGAGAACACTCTGCATAGGTACTGTGTTTTATCTACTCTATCTATGATTGAATCCTGTAGGATTTGACAAAATTTTCATTAAATTAGAGAACCTGTTCCTTTTGTGATGGTATTTCTTACCAGATCAATGTTTTTCCTAAACCAGCATGAGAACGCCACAGGTAACTCGAGTTAATGCCTGACGGAATCAGGATTTGAGGTTAGAGATAAAACATAAATATTTGAAAATGGGTGAGACAAATTTATAAATAAACTAAAATTTTAAAAATTATTCGAGGCGGAAGGCGATTCTCTTCTCATCCCCATTTGATCTGTTAGTGACCCTTACCTCTTTTTGTCATGGTCAAAACAACGGACCGGTCGGACGGTTCAACTATAAAAATGGTTTATTTTCAATTTTCCACCTGTAAAACTGTAGATATTTAAAAAAAAGAAATTTTAATTTAATGAAATTGAGTTCAATATTCATACTAAAATTTGATAAATATTTAATTTAAAAATAAAAAAATCATCTTATTTTAGGAAATATTCAAACTAAAAGAAATTAAAATTATCATTAAACAAAATCTTTTAGACACATAAAATACAAAAGTAACATACGAGATAGAATTTGTAGACACAATATAAAATATATAAATTTTCTACATGTTTTTAGATCATTAAATTAAAAGAATCGATAAATGATATTAATAATAAATAATGAGTAAATTTTTACTAAAATATAAGTAAATTACTCTTAATTTAAATTCTTTTAGTCTCCATTATTAAATTCAATTAATCTAATGTTTTAAAAAATACATAAAATATTTAAGTTTTATATTGTATAAGTGGATACCGATATAAATTCTAATGATCCAAATGTACAAAACATGGTGTCATGATATAGGTAGTTAGGTATGGAGTGTAATTATTAGGTAATTAAATTAAATTTAAAAAATCAAAATTAAAGTTTGAGTCTAATTTAATTAATTTAAAAATTAATAGAGATTTAAAAGTATTTAAAATAAAGAAAATATCAGGCCATAACTAAGTGGGACTTAAGAAGTAATTTAACCCATAATATTGGAGAACCAAAATATAATTTTCCTACTTTCGAAACTAAAATGACTCACTCGATAATTGAACTCAATAATTGAAAGGACTGAATTTAAATTATATAAAATTATAGGTATCTAAAAAGAATTATGGTAAAATTGAGGGGCATGGCCCTATACCATACAGTTGACCCTGGCACTGTGGAGATAATAAATTGTCTAATCTATAGCAAGTCCATAGGCTTAACACTTGTCGTGAGATGAGTGGTTTTGAATTTTAAAAAATAATAATTAAGATTCTAGATATTTTTACATAAAATTAAATATTCAAAATCAATAAATTAAATTGATTAAATTTTTTAATTAATTTTAATTATAAATTATTGATAATTTTTTTAAAATATTATTGTCGTACAACAATTTTGTTATATAATATTTATAGATTTATTAAAAAATTATTTTTATAATTTTTTAAATTGTATTTAGAATATTTTGGATTTTTAGAGAATTTTTAAAATATAATAAAAAATAAAAATATCAAGCCATAACATTATAATACGACATGTTATATTAATCGATAAAAAATATTAGATTTAACAATCAACGTTGATGAAAAGGGTGAATTGATGAAATTTTGAAGTATAAAGACTTATTTGAGTGCAAAAAAAGTTTAAGAGTTTAACTGATTTTTTTGTAAAAGTTTAAGAACATATGATATCTTAAGATCAAAATTTTATATCTGATTAATTTGGATTTTATCTGATACAATTTGATATTAGATTTTTTATATATATAAAATTCGGAGTTGAGTTAGATTGGATAAAACTTTAAAATTGATTAAATAAATTTTTTAAAAATATATTTATATTAATCGATTAATAAATTAAATATCAATAATTATAAAAAAAACTTTTAAAATATAAATATTTTGAAGTTTAAATTATTTAACGGTGAGAGTATGCGTATTAGAGAAATAAATATCATATTGGCAAGATATTTAAATGATTCTTTTAAGTCAATCAGTTATTAAAAGTTATATTTGAATCACTCGATTATGAAAAAATTATATTTGAGTTATTCAATTATTAAAAATTCGGACACCTATTATTCAAATTTTCGGGTACCCGAAGTACTGGATACCCGAAAAATTCAGGTCAGGACATGAGCCAATTTTTTAAATACCCGAATATCAAATACTCGGATTTGAAGACCCTTAATTATGAGTAAGGTCACATTTGAGTCAACATTCAGAAAAAATGATTAAATTAATATATTTTTTAAATATGAAGGGTGACCCACTAAATATAATATTTAATAATTAGATGACCTAAATATAACCGTACCCATAATTGAATGACTTAAATATAATCTTAAACATAATTAAATGACCTCGGTTATAGTTTATTCTTATATTAACTTATAATTTTATATTTTAATGTACTCAATCACATTTTATCATTTTTAAGGGTCTAAAATGTAATTTCATCTTATATCAATTTATATGACATTTTTTTGTACATTTACTACCTAAGGAGGAGAAGAGAAGGTGTCTAAAGATTGTTAACGTGTATATATTAATTAATTGGTTAAGTAATATTTATAATCATTATATTTTTTTAAAAAATAGTTTTTTCATTTATATATTAATCGATTAATAAAATTATTTAATTTTATTATATTTTATAATCGAATTGACCGAACACACCTATAAATTTAATGATTTTTAATTCATTAAAAGTGATACATTAAATACAAAACTATTATTAAACTCATAATTATGTAACTTTTAACTATATAGGTAGGAGATAAACTCAATTCCAAAACTATTTTTACAAATTATTAAAACTATTATTGAAATATTATCATTTTATATTTAAATATTATTTATAAAAAATAATTATATATTTAGTATAAAAATAAATGAATATATTTATTTTTTAAAATATGTATAATTGAATTAAAAATTAAAGTTTAATGCATTATCCACTATTAATTCTTAATGATTTATTTAAAATTTGATAAATATTAGGCAGGCACAAAGTACTATTTAGTTAGGGGAGAACTAGTCTTATTAAAATATAGATAAGGGTAATTAATAATTTAAACCTTAAAATTTAATATATTTAAATTATATATTTTTAATATAGATTTGGGTAGTTATATTATGTGGTAGCAAATCTTAGTTTTGGGATTATAAATTTAGATTAAGTTTATATTTATGGGTTTATAATTTAGGGATTATGGTTAAAATTTAGAGTTTATAATAATAATTTAATATTTATAAATTAAAACCTATATATATATGATCTTATTAAGCACTATGTTCAAAAACAATCTCCTAACCATCAATCTGAGTTGAAAACAGTATAATTTCAACCCAAAATGGTGGTTGCAGGGCCTGGTTACGGCGGTGTCACCGTGCCGAACTCGAAGAGCTTTGCTCTTCAGATCCTAACAGGGTCATGGCTCATGGTGTTCGGCTCACTGTTAATCATGTCAGCTGCTGGTGCAACCTACGTGTTTAGCCTATACTCTGGCCAAATTAAGGAATCACTAGGCTATGATCAAACCACTCTCAATTTGATCAGTTTCTTCAAGGACTTAGGCACCAACGTCGGGGTCCTATCGGGGCTCATCGCCGAGGTCACGCCACCTTGGTTCGTGTTATCGGTCGGTGCAGTCCTCAACTTCTTCGGGTACTTCATGATGTGGATGGCCGTGACCAAAAGGATCCCCACACCACAAGTGTGGCACATGTGTTTGTACATGTGTATGGGTGCCAATTCGCAATCTTTCGCCAACACCGGTTCGCTCGTCGTCTGCGTTAAGAATTTCCCGGAGAGCAGAGGCGTTGTGCTAGGGATTCTCAAGGGTTATGTTGGCCTGAGTGGCGCGATCATAACTCAGTTGTACCGTGCGTTCTACGGTGATGATACGAAGGGCTTGATCTTGTTTATTGGTTGGCTTCCAGCAGCGATATCGATTTGTTTCGTGCGAACGATTCGGATCATGAAGGTTGTTCACCGGTCTAATGAGCTTAAAATTTTCTATAAGTTCCTTTATATCTCTCTTGGCCTTGCTTCATTCTTGCTGGTTATTATCATTGTGGAGCAGAAATTTATTTTCACTCAACCAGAATATGGTGGCAGTGCTGCCATGGTACTTTTCTTGCTGTTTTTACCTATTGGTGTTGTGATTATTGAAGAATACAAGGTTTGGGAGGCTAGAATTAAGGCCCGGAATGACCCCAATTCTCCATTGAAAATTGTTACCGAGAGGCCGGTTCCGGAGGCGACCGAGATTCCTTCGCAGCCAAGCACCGTGGCGATGTTGGCATCAAGCATCAGTGATCGAACTGATGTTTCGTGCTGGAAAACCGCGTTCCAGCCACCAAACAGAGGGGAGGACTACACAATTCTGCAGGCACTTTTCAGCCTTGACATGTTAATCCTCTTCATAGCCACAACTTGTGGTCTTGGTGGCACATTAGCGGCGATCGACAATCTCCGACAAATCGGAGCCTCCTTGGGGTACCCTAAAAGAAGCATAACCACATTTGTTTCACTAGTGAGCATATGGAATTACCTAGGCAGGGTGACATCCGGTTTTGTTTCGGAAATCTTTCTGACCAAATACAAGTTCCCCAGGCCTCTAATGCTCACCTTGGTCATGCTCTTCTCGTGTGTCGGTCACCTTTTGATAGCCTTCGATGTCCCCGATGGCCTTTATGCCGCATCGGTCATCACCGGTTTCTGCTTCGGTGCTCAATGGCCATTAGTCTTCGCCATTATATCAGAAATCTTTGGACTCAAATACTATTCAACTTTGTACAATTTCGGGGCAGTAGCGAGCCCCATCGGCTCCTACTTACTCAACGTGAAGGTGGCCGGGAATTTGTACGACCGAGAGGCGAAGAAGCAAATGGCAGCTTTGGGTATTGTGAGGAGAGCCGGTGAGGATCTGAATTGCAAAGGGGTTGAGTGTTTTAAGTTGCCTTTCCTTATAATCACAGCAGCTACCTTGTTTGGCACGGTTGTGTCATTTGTTTTGGCACTTAGGACTAGGAAATTTTATAAGAGTGACATGTACAAGAAGTTCCGAGAGGACATGAAAGCCGCGGAGGCCGGAGACGAGATTTTGTTGCCGGAGATAAAATCTTCCGGTAACGACGTCCGCCGACCCGAGGCCAAGACAGGGTAGGACTGTTTTCACTATTGTAGAATTCTAACAAGTGGTCTATAAGATTGTAGGTAAAAGAAATAAGAAGATAGACAAATAGTACAATTTTTTTAAATAAACGACTTAAAAATAAATATAGAATAAAATATTAAATATTATTTTAACTCAAAAAAATAAAATATTTAAAATAAGAAAATAATATATTTTGAATATTTAATACATAAACCCTATTTATTATGAAGCTTTAAAATAAGGTCCTAGTTTTCTTTTTTAGAGTGTCCCATCAAAATAAATTATGAAAATACATTTGGTCCCCATTCTCAAGTCTTTTCAAGTTGGTCCTTTTTAATGGTTAAATGTTCAAATAAGTCCCATTCTTTTATAGATTGTTCGTATAAAGGCTTAACATTTCAAAAATATTAAAAATAAGTCCTTCAATGCATGCTCAAATAAGGGCTTATACTAATTTAGTAGTGTGTGATGAACACACATGAAAATATTCGGAATAACCACAAATTTATCGTCAATAATTTATATCTTATCAATTTGGTCCATGTTAAAAATTTTATCTTTCATTTTATCATTCGTACCTAATTTTATATATTATTTGTCAAATCGATAACTATTTATGATGTTTGTATTCTTTTTAATCATGACAGGTCTCGGTGAAACATATCTATTAAATATATATTTTCTAAATATCTTTTCCTTTTGGGTCTTCTCGTCGAGGTTGTTCGTGATACTTGCTACCACCAACACTTGGGGCCCTTGTGATGTTTGTTTTGATTCTTGTAAGGATTCAAAAAATAATCCGTTATTGTTACAACGATCATTATTTAACGATAATATTGTCGTTCGAAATTGTTAATAGTATAAAAAATAGTAAAATTCAGAATCATACTAATAATGACCGATAACGTTCATAATTTAATGGTTAACGGTTAACGATTAATAACGACAATAATGATATGTTATTATTGTTATTATACTGCTATTTTAAAAACTCTTAGAAAAATAAGAATTATTCGTTAAATTTTATCTCCAAAAATTAAAAAAAAAATCATAAATAAATCTATTATATTTATATATATTACGATTCATAATAAGTCGTATTAGTTAAAAAAAAATTATAACCGTAATACTTAAAATAACGACAATAATAATTATTATAACTATAACTGTAATAAACACAATTCGACTAAAAACCTTTTTTAAATCTCTGATTATTAAAATTCTCAAATACTGTGGGGATATATTTATAAGAGATTCAAAGATGAAATGACAGAAAATGTGAAGGGATTAGCCTTGGAATCAGAAGTGAAGATGCAATATTGGAAAAAAAATTTAATCTTTTGTATTCGATTATCGATTAATATAAATAAAATACTATAAATATTTATTACGAAAATATTATCAACTCAATTTATTTTATTCACAATCTTACTAATATAAATATTAAAAAATATTCGACTTATTATCCCATCATCCCAATGAAAAATCAAATATTTTTTAATAAAAATATTATATTTTTATATCGGGATTCAAACATATAAAAAATTGAATATACGTGTACGAAAAGGTATTTTAGGGATCAAAATAAATGGATTTTGAATTTTGAAAAAGAGAAAATTGAGGAAATGAATAAAACAAAAATTACAAAGACTAAAATGATTTTTTTTTTAAAAAAAATTGTTTCTCTATTTTTTTAAAAAATAATATCATATAAATTATTTTTATCAATATGATAATTTATTGTACAATTCAGAAGATGAATTATTTTTATTCGTCTTTATAGTGTTTGAATTAAAAATTATACACTGTTTAAAGTTAGATATTTTTCATCCGACTTCAAACAGTGTTTATTTTTCAAATTTGATTACATCATATTTTTCAAACAGTGTTTATACCAGATTTTTTTTAAAAAAATAGTTTGTCTATATTATTTAAGAAATAATTATGAATAGAGTAAATAGAATGATAGTTTTAATTTTTTACGGAACAAACTCAATCCCTAACTAAAAATCTTTAAGTTATCGTCGGTGTCATAATTTATTGCCTCATCAGAAATCACCACTATCATTGTCAGACCGCCACAAATGTTTTTCTTTATCATCCATCATCAATAATCGGTGGTAGGTGTGTCGATCGAATTTCTAATGTTGAATGAAACTAAAATCGCTAAAAGAAAGTCGCAAGTACACCTACGGTCATTTATCGACGATGAATAATTAGAAGAAATGATTATGATAGTCCAACTACGGTACTGATGATCTCCGGTGAAGTAGTAAACAACAATAATAACGGTAATTTAAGGATTTTTGGTTAAAGATTTAAGATTGTTTTATAAAGATAAAAATGGAGTATCAATTTTTTATATTTTTGAATTTTAAATTTTATTAAAAAATTAAAACATGTCAATTGTCCTATTTTAATTGGCTAGTGGTTTTTTATTAAGTTAAGCACCTAAATTGATCAATTTATTTTTTTAATTAAATAAAAATATCATATTTTAATGTTAAGATTTAAATTTATATAAAATTAAATTAAATATTATTTAGTTGTTTAAACGATAAGTATATTGCAGTCCAAAAAATTAGCCCACAAATCTAGAAAAGTACGAATTAAAAAAAAACTACATAAAAGTCCAAACATAGAAAACAAATAAAAACAAATATTCAGTAAAATAAGAATAATTAAATAAATCCATTTTTCTCAAGTGAATTTAGACTGGAAATGCGACCAGGTTCAAATGAATCTAGACACAAAAATTAATAATTTAAAAGGGTAAAAAAAAAATAAAATAATGCCTTTTTTTCAAGTGAACTTAAACATGAAAAAAAAACACCATTTCAATTTTAATTAATATTAAGTATTTAATTCGAACCCAATTATCTCTATTTTTTATAAAAAATAATTTGTCTATATTATTTAATAAATAATTATGAACGGAGTGGTAAAATATTTAGTTAAAAAAAATTAAATAAAAACACAAAAATAACTAAATTCAAGTCTCATTTAATAAACCAAAACACCAAAAATAATGTGGTTAAATATTAAATTTTGAAATAGTACAAGGACCTTTAGCAGATTTAAACCAATATCTTAACTACATTAAAAAAATATGTACTTTTCCATATTTATATTTTCAGCTACTCCTAGAAGAGAAATGGCGGCCCGGCAAAGCTACACCCTAAACCTAAACCCTAAACAGAATCTTCGATTCGAAAAATGGCATTATCGGTCTCTCTCAAGCCTTATATTTACTCGCTCAATTCTTCTGATCCTATCCGCAACAATGTGAGAATCCTTTTCCTCTCTTTTTTAGCCGTAATTCCTCATTTTTCTCACGAAAATGCTTAGATTTTTGGTTGATGACGAAAACTTTTGAAGTAAACGAGAGTGTTTGATTCTATTTCTTTTGGCAATTTATTAAGGAATTTGTTTTGATATTGATTGCTGAATTCTATTGAGACTTCTAATTTTATACTCTGAATTGGGTTTTCTTTGCTGAATATATGACGTGATTACAATGCAACGTACTATTGCTTAATTGTTGAAGGAAAAAGCTTAAATGTGTGTTTGGGTATTAAAAAATTTAAACTTTTTTAAATATTTTTTTGGATAAATTTATGTTATGTTGTTCAATTTTCATTTGTTTTCATATTTGATGACTCATGGTTTTGTTTCTGTGCTATCCTTTTAAGAAGGAAAGATCAATTAGCAGAAACTGCAACCATATTGAGCCTTTGAATTTGATTAAATTGAATAATATCCTGAAACACATGATTCTGTTTGTTATTTTTGCAGGATTCTTTCCTAGTAAATATACCAAGAAGTGTTCAGGTTAAGAAGGATTTAGATTTAGAGGGAAGGTTGCAGTTGTCTGCCGCCCGATTCAGATTGAACTGTTCAGGGCACAGGGACATGGATGTTAGTGCTTCAGTAATGGCTGATTCCATAACAGACCACTTTACTGGTTTGTATTATTTTTTCATGAATTTATAATTTATTTTCATCTCCATGTCTGTAATGGTTAATTTATTCATTCATTTTGGTATGTTGCAGAACTGGATGTTGAGGCTCAGGTGCCTAACGTTTCTACACTTTTGGTGAATATTGATAGCGAGTTTGACCCCTATGGTGCAATGAGCACGCCACTTTACCAAACAGCTACATTTAAGCAGGTAAGGTTTTGAAGTATGTTATCTTGGATTATCTTTTAAATGTTTACTGAATTTGTAGGGTGTGGGGTTTTAGTTAAAAGATTCTGCTTAGTTTCTTTTTTTTTTCTTGCTATTGCTTTCGTAGTTTGATTCATTTGTAGAATTTCTTTTTCATTGTGTCAATTTTGAAGTTAATAGGTTGAACCATGAGAGTACCTATGTTTTATCTCTGTAGTTTTGATTTATTTTCATGTACCCTGCATCATAAAATTAGCTATTATTTCTCTCTCCTTTTTGTTATTCCTGCATGTAATACATATTACTTTGTATGAAAATCTAAGAAAATATATGCCTAACCTCTCTCCCCCTCGTGCACACAAACTGAGACATGCTCATCATATATACAAGACAGGAGTGCTTATTATGTTATTATCTAAGAAATATATGCTTAATCTCTCTCTCTCTCTCTCTCTCTCTTGTGAACACAAACAGAGACATATGCTCATATATACAGCAAGACAGGAGTGCTCATTATCTATTTCTGACCTATATGTGGCATTCCAGTTGGTTGAGACTTTGATTACTGTTTCTTATGCTTTGTTTTGAAGCCTTCAGCAACTGAAAATGGACCCTATGATTATACTAGAAGTGGAAATCCTACACGAGATACATTGGAAAGGTTTGATTTTAGATTTTCCATTCTTTGCATGGTTAAAAGGACTTTTATCTGTCATCAGCGAAACCGAACATTTTACCTTCTTTCATGTACTATTCTGGTGTTTTAATCTGTTTGTATTCATATCTCATAGGCTTTTGGCAAAGCTTGAGAAGGCAGATCGAGCATTTTGTTTTACCAGTGGAATGGCTGCTTTGTCAGCTGTTGCTAATCTTGTTGGAAGTGGTACTTTTTTTTATTACTCTTGTTGTTTCCTTCTGGAGTATATTTCATTTGTGTTTTATAACGCTTATAATATCTTACTACCAATTGAGACTGACTTATGTATTTCCTCATCTACGTTTCAATATTTCAATCCACTTGTTACTACTTTTATGTTGTTATGAGATTCAGACTTTTTTTTCTGTTTCTGCTCATGTCTATTGCTCTCTGCATTTTTTCTACGGTAATGCAAGTTTATAGTTTCTGTAAAAGATTTTCACTCCTTTTGTGCACTTTAACCAAACCTTAATAATAAATATTTTTCTTATTTTAGGCCAAGAAATTGTTGCCGGAGATGACATCTATGGTGGTTCTGATCGTTTGTTATCTCATGTTACTCCAAAATCTGGCATTCTGGTGAAGTTAGTATATTCTATTCTTTTGTTTCATTGCAATCCTACTGCTCTAGAAATCTGAGGTAATTTGCTTAAAATGTTTAGACGAGTAAACACCAGTGATTTAGATGAAGTTGCTGCAGTCATTGGCCCCAATACAAAGCTTGTGTGGTTGGAGAGTCCTACCAACCCTCGACTACAAATTGCTGATATTCGTGTGAGACATTTTGCTTTTCTCAAACATATATCTTTTCACTGAAAAGAATGTTTAGGCTTTGTTTGCTCCACAGTTACAGTTATATATATTTAATTTGACATTTTGCTAGAATTCATTGATGTAATACTGGATGTTCCATATGTTTTCTGTGCTTGAAACCAGTGACTGTGAGACCTTTGGTTAACCACTTAACCGCCTGGTTGTATTAAAAAACAATTTAGACATTAAATAGGTATTATATATAGTAAATATTTAATAAAAATATATTTGGCTGAATGGTACAATCTTTAATATAGATTCAAAGGGCTAAAGGTTCGAATTGCAGTATATGTAAATTACTTTCTAAAACGAAGTTTAAAAAATGGTTTTTATGGTTTTTTAGTTTTTACCTATTTTTACTTGTTTGGATAATACCTGGTTTATGATATATACTGGATTGATAGACCATTAGTTTCCGGTTCATTTGATTTGACTAGCTGGTCTGATCTGGTTTTCTAACACGGATTTGTATACTTGTAACTGTTTTTATTGTGGTCTTATGCTTGCACACCTTTCTACTTAAGTTCTTTCTTTCTTTCTTGCTAAGATCCTTATAAAATGTGCCCCCCTTTAATAGAAAAATCTTCTTTTTCTTGTCTCCAGAGAATATCAGAAATTGCTCATGCTAATGGGGCCCTTGTGTTGGTAGACAACAGTATCATGTCCCCAGTATTGTCACGACCGTTGGAACTTGGAGCAGGTAACAAAATTGTACATGGTTGTGGATTTAGTTTCAAGTATCTAAGGGAGTAGGAATCTAGGCTTTAAGATTATTGATGATTTTGATTTGTTCATCTTGTTTCAGACATTGTGATGCACTCTGCTACTAAATTCATTGCTGGGCATAGTGATGTAATGGCGGGCGTGCTTGCTGTTAAAGGAGAGAGGTTTTATTTCCTTTTCCATGCAGTTCTTTTCTACAACTTGGGGACATACATATCTTCAAATTCATATGATGCATTTAAAGACCTAACAATATTTGATGAGTTTAAGTTTTTTAAAAACAATCTCGCAGGTTTAAGGATGAATTCTGCTTATTCATTAATAAGAGAATTACCTCTCTTAAATATAGTTTTACAATGCTTAGACTAGGAAATTATGAAAAATAAGAAAGACTACTAGTTCAGAGGGATATTATTAATATTCTATTTAAGCTAAGTTCCAACTAATTGCTTCACTTTCTAAACGTTTCCACAATAGAAACACTCTTTTCTGTCAATATCTCTATCATATCTATAATATCTTGCTACTCTTGTATGCTCCTCCAAATGGCAATATTATGATTTGATTATTTAGAAATTTAATCAACTTTTACTGCTTAAAAAAAATTAAAGAACATAACCAAAAAAAAGTCTCCACGTTTTCAATCTTGCATCTCCATTTTTTTTAAGTTAACAACTCTACAAATTTCCTTGAGTTATACACACAAAGTTGCTCTTAGAAAAAAAGGTTCCGCTGTTAATTAATTTAATTGGTCATATTTCCTTGTGTTTCGCTTTCTGATTTCTAATACCATTTTTTGCTTACTTTCACTAGCTTGGCAAAGGAGATATATTTCCTACAAAATGCAGTTGGCTCTGGTTTATCTCCTTTCGACTGTTGGATCTGCTTAAGAGGCATCAAGACCATGTCTTTGCGTGTTGAAAAACAACAGGTGATCCTTTAGACATTTTTCATCGCTGCATGTGTCTTTGCAAAATATTTATTTACCTTACAAATGCTGCTTTGTTTTGATGTTTGCTATATCCCTTTTGTTGACATTGTATTGTAATTTTCTTCATATCGGACTTGCGGAAATGGAATAACATAGATGTATCACTTGCCCTACAGGAAAATGCACAGAAAATAGCTGAGTTTCTTTCTTCCCATCCACGTGTGCAGAAAGTTAACTATGCTGGTCTTCCTGGTCACCCCGGACGTGATTTACATTATTCTCAGGTATCGGAGTTGGATCTAATTCCCATTTCAACATCAGTATCTAATATAACTAAATTTGGTCTTGCAGGCAAAGGGTGCAGGATCCGTGCTTAGCTTCTCGACAGGTTCTCTTGCCCTCTCGAAGCATGTTGTGGAGACAACTAAATACTTCAGCATAACTGTTAGTTTTGGTAATAACACTTCCTATACTCGCTTTCTTTATAACATGCACATGCATAAAGCCTAAAATGATGATCCAAAATTTCTCCCAAAACATGTAATGCATTTATTAATTACATTTCTCGAAATCTTGAAACTTCTTCGGTGATGGAATTTGTATCCTTTGCCTCGTATGAACGAGTCGTAAAATGAATTTACAAGATACCCCATGACCGAAACTCTTTTATCATGTCATAAATTTCCACTTGCTAAAATGTTGCTTTCATGGATTGTATTTCATATTTTATGTCCTAGTTGATTACTTTGAAACTTATAATGCCAAGTTCCACCAATGATCCAAATACATGGAGAAAGATAGAAAAAATAACTATACCTATGTTTCACATCATCCCGAATCGTGTAACTTAGATTGCTGTTAGATTTTACTGTTAAGAAATGTTACTCATTGTCGGAATCGCTGATTCGCCGGAAACTAAACCGTGTTGGCTGTGATAAATATTTTTAGGGAGTGTGAAGTCCCTCATAAGCTTGCCGTGCTTCATGTCCCATGCAAGCATACCAAGTGCCGTTCGTGCTGCAAGAGGTCTAACCGAGGATCTTGTTCGAATATCTGTCGGTATTGAGGATGTAAACGACCTCATTGCCGATTTGGACAGTGCCCTTAGATCAGGTCCTCTGTAGTTGCTGTCTGATGACGACGACAACGATGACGAAGTGGAGATTAAGCCATCAATTTTCTATGGTGACTCAGTTGAATCTCTTCCTAGGTACTTGGTGAAATGCTTAATGGAGTGGAGTTTGCCAATAATTTTTTTTTTGTTACGGTTAGGGTTAATATTCGATGCATTCGTATTATTTATTAGGGTTAGGGTTAATATTTAATGCACAGGTTGTGTAAAGTGAACAAGATTATGAAATATTATTAAAAATAAGTTTAATAAATTTCATTTTTAAATAATTGTTAAAAAAATTCAGAATTTTACATGTAATTAATTATATTTTAAATAAATTTTAAAAAAATATTTTTAAATTATTTTCATCACTTCATTCATAATCTTATCTAATTAAATAAAATCACATCATCTTTATTTTTAATATAATATTTTTTAATAAATTAATAAAGTTTTAAAATTATTTTTTCTCATATCTCATATATTAATTATAATATAATGAATAAATTCTTAAAAGAACTCTAAAAACTTAACTGAAGAATTAAAAGAGATAAAAATAAAATAATTAATTCTAATCTACTAAAAGATTTCTTTTATTAGGGTCATTTTCATATCATTTATTGGATTAACCAATCAAAAGCATCGATTTAATTATTTTTTTTTATATTATCTTTTTTATTAACTGAATCTACACTAATATTTACTGTAAATTAAGTTTAAAAATAGATTTTTATCAAGTGAAGATTCACTTAGTAAAAAAAATTATAAAAAAATAATTAAATAGATGCTTTTGATTGATTAATTTTATAAATGACGCGATAAAAATAATTTATGATATAATTTCTCAAGGTTAAGTGTTGATTTAATCATCCACGTGATCTTTTTAAGTGAGTGAGTTTTTTTTTTTCAAAAATAATTAATTAATTTAATATTTTTTACTTCAATTAGATAGTGACCGAATTAATAATTTAATATTTATTATTTCTAACATTGTTTTTTAGTCTTAGTATCTTTATTTACAAATACTAATTAATTTAATATTTCTGTTTTACTCTAATGAAAATGTTAAATTAATAATAAGTTTAAATTTATTAATTTTTTGAATTAAAATAAAATTATCAAATATATAAATCTGAAGGACTCATGTGTTATCAAAACAATTTTACCTAAATTATCACGTCAGCAGTTAAGGCTAAGTGACCATTTTATAAAAATTAAACGTTAAGTGACCAAATAGAACAGTAAGTTATAATTTAATGACCATTTGTGAGCTTTACCCTTAAAAGTTATTTAACCGTTCGAACTCATTCGAACGAATTCGATTCAGTGGATGGCGTTTAATCGAAAAAGGAATTCCAGGCAAATTCGAACGAACTCCTTCGATCATGGAAAAGGGTCATGGTCTTCTGCCGATTCCAGGCGGAGGAGCAAGAAAGTTAGGGTTTAAAAGGCAAAGCAGCAGCAAGCAACCACAGAAATTGAAGAGTTTACAGGAAAAGGAAGAAGATGGCATCCTCGTTCTCTTTCAAGCCTTCCATTTTCTCACTCAATTCTTCGGGTTCTATCCGTCGCAACGTGAGTACCCTTTTCATCTCTTTGTTAACTGTAACTTTTCCTTCAATTTTTTCACGAAATGCTTAGATTTTGGGCTGATAAAGAAAACTTTTTGAAGTAAACGAGAGCGTCTGATTCTCTTTTCTTTGGGTAGTTTATTGAACAGATTGTTTTGCTATTGATTGTTGAATTCTATTGAGTTGGGGCTTCAAAACTATTAATTTTAAACTCTAAATTGGATTTTCTTAGCTGAATTTATGAATATGATCTTTTACTTGTTGAAGCAAAAAGCTGAAATGTGTGTTTGGATATTAAAGGAATAAACTTTTTTTTGATAAAAATAGAATTCTAAACTTATTAATTAAATCAAACAAATTTCAGTTAATTCGTTTGATTTTCATATCAATTAAATTTTATTATAAGTAAAATAAACAATTTAGTTTAGGTAATTTTTTGTTTATTTATGTGATGTATTTTTTTTTTTCCAATTTAGATTAAAAATTAGTTATCTTAACATTTTATGGCCCGATGCTTATATCTATATCTACTTCTATGAAGTAATATCCTGAAACACATGATTCTGTTTGTTGTTTACGCAGGGCACTTTGCCGGGTAATATACCAATAAGTTTTCAGGTTAAGAAGGAATTAAGTTTGGAGGGAAGACTGCAGTTGTCTGCCGTGCCACTCAGGTTGAACTGTTCAGGGCGCAGAGACATGGCCGTTAGTGCTTCAGGTATGGCTGATTCCATAACAGATTACTTTACTGGTCTGTACCATTTTTTTTCATGTATGGTAATTTATTTCACCCCTATGTATAAAATGGTTAATTTATTTATTCATTTTGGTATGTTGTAGAACTGGATGTTGAGGTTCAGGAGCCTAGCCTTTCAACACTTTTGCTGAATAGTGGTAATGAGTTTGACCCCTATGGTGCAATGAGTATGCCACTTTTCCAAACAGCTACATTTAAGCAGGTGAGCGTTTTGAAGTATGTTATCTTGGATTATCTTTTAAATGTTTACCTATATGCTACTCTCCAGAAAAAGAGAGCTTAAAATTTTCTGAATTTTTTGGGGTATGGGGTTTTAGTTATAAGACTCTGCTTAGTTTCGGATTTTTCTTTCTGTTGCTTTCGTAGTTTGATTTCTTGCTCATTTTGTCAATTTTGAAGTTAATGGGTTGAACCAATAGAGTATTAAATTATATGATTGATATAACAAGTTTGAATTGTTTCCTATGTTGCTCACAAACAGAGACATGTGCTCATATGTTCCACAAGAGTGCTTATTATCTATTTCTAACCTATATGTGGCATTTCAGTTGGCTGAGACTTTGATTACTGTTTCTTATACTTTGTTTTGAAGCCTTCAGCAATTGAAAATGGGCCCTACAATTATACTCGGAGTGGAAATCCCACACGAGATGCTTTGGAAAGGTTTGATTTTAGATTTTCCATGATTTTCACAGTTGAAAAGGCTTTTATCTGTCATTAGTGAAACTGAACATTTTACCTTCTTTCATGTACTATTCTGGTGTTTTAATCTATCTGTATTCATATCTCATAGGCTCTTGGCAAAGCTTGAGAAGGCAGATCGAGCATTTTGCTTTACCAGTGGAATGGCTGCTTTGTCAGCTGTTACTAATCTTGTTGGAAGTGGTACCTTTTTATTACTGTTGCTGTTTCCTTCTGGACTCTTATAATCTCTTACTAACAACTGAGACTGGCTTGTTATGCTATTTCCTCATCTGCGTTTCAATATTTCAATCCACTTGTTACTATTTTTATGTAGTTATAAGATTCAGACTTTTTTCCATTCTGCTCATGTCTCTTGCTCTGTGAATATTTTTACATTAGTGCTAGTTTGTAGTTTCTGTAAAAGGTATTCACTCCTTTCGTGCACCTTAAGGAAACCTTAATAATATATATTTTCTTCTTTTAGGACAAGAAATCATTGCCAGTGATGACATCTATGGCGGTTCTGATCGTTTGTTATCTCATGCTACTCGAAATTTTGGAATTGTGGTGAAGTTAGTATATTCTCTTCTTTTGTTTCATTGCAATCCTACTGCTCGAGAAATCTGATATAAATTGCTTTAAATGTTTAGACGAGTGAACACCAGTAATCTAACTGAAGTTGCTGCATTTATTGGCCCCGAGACAAAGCTTGTGTGGTTGGAGAGTCCTACCAACCCTCGACTACAAATTGCTGATATTCGTGTGAGACATTTTTCTTTTCTCAAACATATATCTTTTCACTGACCAGAATGTTTAGATTTTGTTGGTTCCCCTGTTATAGATAGATATATTTAATTTGACATTTTACTAGAACGGATTCAAAGGGCTAAAGGTTCAAATTGCAGTACATACAGTAAATTACTTTTCTAAAAATGTTTAAAAACAAAATTTACTGGTTAGACCACTGGTTTCCAGTTCATTTGGTTTGAGTAGCCTGTCTGGTCTGGTTTGTTAACACTGTTTTTTATACTTTTAACCGTTTTTATTTTGGTCTTATGTGTGCACACCTTTCTACTTATAGAAAAATCTTCTTTTTCTTGTCTAACTTCCAGCGAATGTCAGCAATTGCTCATGCTAATGGAGCCCTTGTGTTGGTAGACAACAGTATTATGTCCCCAGTATTGTCGCGACCGTTGGAACTTGGAGCAGGTAACAACAATATATATGCATACTTGTGGTTTCAGTCTCAAATATCTAATGGAGTAGTAATCTAGGCTTTCAGATTATTGGTGTTTTGATTTGTTCATCTTGTTTCAGACATTGTGATGCACACCGATACTAAATTTATTACTTGGAACGGTGATGTAATGGCTGGCGTGCTTGCTGTTAAAGGAGAGAGGTTTTAATTCCTTTTCCATTCAATTCTTTCACATCTTGGAGTCCACACATATCTTTAAATTCATATTATGCATTTAAAGACTAATCAATATTTGATGAGTTAAACCATAGGATTAAGGTGAGTCCTTAAGGGTTTCTCTTACCTTAACCAGTGGTTAGGGTTCGATCCTCACCCTGGACATAGAGTAGCTTTAAAACTTGTGATCAATATAGACCGTGCAGAATTAGTTTAATCAAGAAAGTCTCCATATTTAATTTAATTGGTCATATTTCCTTATGTTCCACTTCCGCGAGGACGGATGCATATGTCATGAGGTACGAACAGTTAGAGAGTTATATTAGAAATTTAAGGGGGTGAAATTACAAAGTTTTAGGGGGGTCAAACTTAGATCATCGATAGAAAATACAAAGAAAATACATAAACTATATGAGGGTTTAAAATTTCCCGGGGGTGTGACTACCCTCTTCAGCACCCCCCGAGTTCATCCCTACTTATTTATAATATCTTTTTCTGCTTACTTCACTAGGTTGGCAAAGGAGGAGTTAGATTCCCTACAAAATGTAGTTGGCTATGGTTTAGATCCTTTTTATTCTTGGATATGCTTAGGAGGCATCAAGACCATGGCTTTGCGGGTTGAAAAACAACAGGTGATGCTTTAGACATTTTTTTTATCACCGTCGTTATGTTTTTGAAGTGATCATCTACTTTTAGTTATGTTCTGTCTAGAAGCTAAGGTTTATGAATTCCCCACAGGAAAATGCACAGAAAATTGCTGAGTTCCTTTCTTCCCATCCTCGTGTGAAGAAAGTTAACTACACTGGTCTTGCCGGTCACCCTGGACGCGATTTACATTATTCTCAGGTACTGGACATGGATGTAATTCCCATTTCAACATCATCATGTCTAATATACGTACATCTAATACCCTAAACTTGATCTTTCAGGCAAAGGGTGCAGGATCCATGCTTAGTTTCTTGACCGGTTCTCTTGCCATCTCGAAGCATGTCGTTGAGACGACTAAATACTTCAGCATGACTGATAGTTTTGGTAATAGCACTTCCTACCCTCGCTTTCTTTCGTGTCATCTTGCTAAATGTGAATGCTTTCATGGATTATATTTTCATATTTTATATCGAAGTCGATTACTTTGAAACTTATAATGCCAAGTTCTCGAGTTCGTGTAACGTAGAATGTTGTTAAGAAACGTCCTTGATTGTTGAATCGCCGCCGTGATGGAAACTAAACCATGTGGTTGTGATTATTATTTTCAGGCACTGGGAGTGTGAAATCCCTGATAAGCTTGCCCTGCTTCATGCCCCATGCAAGCATACCAAGAGCTGTGCGTGCTGCAAGAGGTCTAACCGAAGATCTTGTTCGAATATCCGTCGGTATCGAGGATGTAAACGACCTCATTGCCGATTTGGACATCGCCCTTAGATCTAGAGATAGGTACGGGTCGAGCTTAAATTAGACAGTCTTAAGATATTTTTCGCTTTCATGATTAAAAATAAAACAAATACTATTATAGGATCAAAGTGTGTTAAAAAACAAATACTCTTTTCCTTTCAAATATATGGACAAAAATCAAAGTTTATTTGTTTGATTTTACAGATTTTATGATATTCTTTTCGAACCGGCTAACCTACGATAAGTTTAGGGTGCGGTTAAAAGCTGATAAATTTTAAATTTTATTTTTAATCAAAAATATTATTTTTCATAACATTTTAATTGTTTTTTTATTTTTTCTAATATGACACATATTTTTATAATCCGAATAAAAAATATATAAAAAAAAATCAAATTTCTAATTTAGAAAATACGCAATAGTGCAAGGCTAAAACGTATAATATAACTAATGCAGTTAACATTTTATTTCAAGATAAGTTTCGTTTTAATTTTCTATCTATCATTTAACTGAATTCCACTATACAGTTCCCCAAAATTACATCTATAAAACGATAATTCAGGTGAGGGTAATTATTCGATCTAGTCGAGTTAAAATTTTTGGAGTTATAAGAGTTGACGAGTTATATTTTACGACTCAAATTTTATTTGAAATTTATTGATTCAATTCGAGTTTAAGAAATTCGATTCGAATCAATTCGAATTTTCGAGTTTTATAAATATTTAATTATAATTATTTATGATGTTATAGTATGATTTGATTCAAATTTAAATGAATTTCTCTAATCATATAATATATATTTTTCGGTTCTGACAATATTTATTTATATTTTTATATATTAATATATAACATAAAAAATTAAGAGATTCATCTCGGACTTAAAAAAAAATTCTTTAATTACTAAAAATTTTGAGTTATTTGAGTTTCTATTTTACAACTTGAATTTTATTTTAAAAAATTTGAGTCAAATCATATTTATGACATTTCGAGTTGAATCAGAACATATCAAATATTTTCGTCTCAAATCGAGTTATTCATTTTTCGAATAGAATTTTATTCACCCCTAAATTCAGATAAAAAAAAATATTACTCTTACATTATTTAAAATTTAAACCTTAAAATATAACTACAATCATTAAATTTAAATTTCCTAAACTTAAATTACTAAACTCGAAATTAAGTTTATAAAACCTATAACTAAAATAATTACTCCATAATTTATTTATTTCCACCAAATATTTTTTTCTCTAATTTTAAATAGCAAGAATAATTCTAGATAAAAGAAAAAAACGAATTGACTGTTTTGCCCTTTTACATGCTTGAGAAATAGGAGAATGCAAAGGGACGTAACTGTAACTGTAAAGGCCAAGTTTATTTCAGCTTTGGAGTACACTATCAGAGTAGCGCTTGTAATCTCACTCGAAAAAAAAATCATTTCAAAATAAATCCCCATTTTCTCTCTGATTTTCCGTTTATGCGGGAAAATTAAGGAAAAAAAGAGAAAAAAATTTGAAACCGGGGCTGAAAGGTTTGATATGTCGTCGAAAGGGAAGGAGAAGGAGGTGGTTTATGGGAAACGTAAGGTCAGCGCTGGAAGAAGCGGAGGCGGAACGGAGGAGAGCCGTCGAAAACGGAGGAACCGGAGTGTCCTTCAATTCTTTGAAGACTCTGCTGAGGTTGATGGTAGTGATTCCAGCGGTGACAGCGATTTCGATGATTGTAAGGCTGATCTGATCGATGTTTTCTTTTTTAGGGTTTTTTTATGCTTCGTTTTGGAGTGTTGTATTTTACGGTTGTTAATTTATGAGATTTTTAGGGGGGTTTCCTTTGATTTTGTTCTGCATTTTGGTTTTTAGGGCTTTAGATTGTGGATGTGCTCGACTTTGAACCGTTAAAATGGGTTTGGTTTGTTTTTTCTTCTAAATATTTTTGGATGAATTTTTTGATCTTTTAATATGTTAAATAATTTGGATGAGTGTGTTTTTAAGAAGCTGGAGCTCGTGATGACATTTTGTTGCTTCTGCATGATTAATCATTTTAGGGTGTTTGGTTATGAAAGTTGCTCCTTGTGCTGGAATTATCATCCTTGAGTTTCCGTGACAGATTTTTGTTGTTGTTGCTTCTGCATGAGTGATTAGTTTATGTTGTTTTATTGTTAAATTGGTACTGATTAAGTAAGTAACAATCCTTTTATCAGATTTTTTGCAAGAAGAACCAGATGTTGATGTTAATAATAACCCTTGGAAAGCCCATGATCTTCCATTTGTCAAGGAAGAGGTGATTGAGGAAGAGTTTGACAAAATGATGGAGGAGAGGTACAGGGATGGTGCTCGGTTTACCTCGTTTGAGGAAGATTATGAAGCCAAGGAACCAGTTGACAAAAACTCTACTTTGCCTCCAGCCAAGGATCCTATTATATGGAAAGTTAAATGTGTGGTATGGTTGATGTGTTGTCAAAGTAACATATCCAACTCAAAATTTGAATGTAGTCTTCGTCTACTCCTACAATTTCTCTTTTTCTTATTTCACCTAAAATTTGTTGTATGTAGGTTGGACGTGAAAGGCATTCATCATTCTGTCTCATGCAGAAGTTTATTGACATGAAATCTCTAGGAACAAAATTACAGATAATATCAGCATTCTCTGTTGATCACGTCAAGGGTTTTTTCTACATTGAAGCTGACAGACAATGTGACATCCTTGAGGTAAATTATGTTTTAGGATGCCAGAAAATAAAATGGCTTTATTATTTCTTTTACTGTCTGTGCACTAACACACCCTTTTCTTCTATATTAGGCATGTAAAGGACTGACTTACATTTATTCTTCACGAGTGGCACCAGTACCAAGCAGTGAAATTTACCATTTACTCAATGTCAGAATCAAACGTAGTGAAATCTCTAAAGGCATGTGGGCTCGGGTAAAGAATGGGAAGTATAAGGGGGACCTTGCGCAGGTTGACTGTTTTCTATGCTTAAATTAAGTTTGCTTTATTTCCTACTCTATATTTTTTCATTATCTGTCAAATTTCTTTCTGCAGGTTGTGGCTGTAAACAATGAAAAGAAAAAAGCAACTGTAAAGCTCGTTCCAAGAATTGATCTGCAAGCAATGGCTGCAAAATTTGTAATAATGCTAATTTGCCCACATAAACTTGTTTTTATGCCGTTCTCTGTTGCATTGTCTGATATCTTATACACCTGTAGAGATTTATATGCACAAGACTTTTCATCAAATAATTGATTTTGTGTTACAGGGTGCTGGAGTTTCCATCAATAGAGCTGTTATACCAGCACCAAAATTGATTAGTTCAATTGAGCTAGAGTAATACACCTAATCTATGGATTATTTATTAGTTTCATAGCTTTTGAGATGTTTATGGTGACGAGCCTGGTGCAGGGAGTTTCGACCTCTAATTCAGTTTAGACGAGACCGAGATACTGGCATTGGTTTTCAAGTACTTGATGGCATGATGCTTAAGGATGGATATTTGTATAAAAAAGTATCTATAGATTCCTTAAGCTGCTGGGGTGTAATGCCTACAGAGGAAGAGCTCCTAAAGTTTAGTAGTTCTGATAATAATGAGTCTGATGATCTGGAGTGGCTATCACAACTTTATGGTGAAAAAAAGAAGAAAAAGACCATTACAAATGAAAAAGGAGGTGAGAAAGGAGAAGGCTCGTCAGGGTTAGGCTTGGAGGATGGTTTTGAACTGTATAACCTTGTCTGTTTCAGGTAATTCTCGAACAGAAGTATGCCATAGTAGTACCACTTATCAACAACTTGTTAATAATCTATTTTCTGTTCATTTTCATTTCCGTTGCAGCCGTAAAGATTTTGGACTTATTGTTGGCATGGAGAAAGATGATCGTTACAAGGTAAATAAATTATATTGTTTGCTTGTGTTAATTTTTGCTTCTTACCTGCTATGCATGTGCTAGATTTTAAAAGAGACTCCAGAAGGACCTGTTGTAGTGACTGTTGAGAAGCGTGAGTTGAAGAATGGGCCTTTGGATACAAAGTTCACTGCACTAGATAAGCACTCAAAGACTATATCCATTAACGACACTGTCATAGTCTTGGAAGGTCAACATGAGGTTTGACAGCTATCTCAGACCAGTTTCTCATTGTATATTTTTATTTGTGTTTGGTGAAGTAGATGTATAGTTATATATTTATCTGTCTTGCATTGTAGGGTAAACAAGGGATTGTTAAACAAATTTACAGAGGGACTATATTTTTGTATGATGAGAATGAGACAGATAATGGCGGTTTTTTCTGTTGTAAATCACCAATGTGCGAGAAAATCAAGCTACAGTCTGATAAATGCAATGAGAAGGTTGTAAGTGAAATGAGCATAGACATTTTCTTTCTTTTTCACCATCTTGTGATTCTTATGATCCATAATGAATTTTTATTTTTCTTCAGGGTGGTGATCCTGGTGGTACTTCAGATTTTGGGGATTTTGTATCATCCCCCAAGTCCCCAATATCGCCTGAGAAGCCTTGGCAGTCTCAAGAGAGGGATACTAAAAGTAACTGTATGTTTCTAAAAATTCTGTTATCTAGTTTTGGCTGTCACTAGTAATCATGTATTCAAATGTCTAGGCATTGAAACAAATTAATCATTTCACATGCAGTCAACAGAGGGAACATAGATGGAATGTTCTCCATTGGTCAAACTTTAAGAATACGAGTGGGCCCTTTGAAAGGTTATCTTTGCCGTGTCTTAGCTGTATATCGTTCAGATGTTACAGTAAAACTGGATTCCAAGCAAAAGGTTCTTACAGGTTTGTACATTAATGGATAATCTTTTTGATGTGTCATATAGATTTATAATTACTGTGATGACACTAATGGTTTCTTGATGTAGTTAAAAATGAGCATCTTGCTGAGGTTCAAGGGAAGAACACTGCTGCAAATACAAAGTACTTGGATTTTATAACTTTTATTAATTTACTTTCTGTAACCTTTGTAGCAGCTATCTTAATATGTCTTGATGTGCTCTTACTCTTCCTTTTTAAGTGAGCATGATGGATCAAGTTCATTGAAACCATTTGATCTTCTGGGATCAGAAGCTTCGACCGGAGGTGAGAGGTTCTCTACCCCTGATGTGTCAAAATTTTAACTTCAATGCAATTTTGTCAAAATGTCAATAGTGTTATGCTTTCCTTTTCTATCGGATACTCTCTTTGCCGATGATGCATGGGTATTCATTGATAGTTTGCTCGAGACTCGAGTAAGAATTTTTTTATAACACAAAGCTTGGGTTTTAGAATGATGTGTAGTCCTAACTAAATTAATTCCATGAGGTTGGTTATTATCCTTATCTCCATGCTTGTGTTATCCTTTTCCTGGCCTTAACTGATACACTTTTATCTTTTTTTCCACTTTTTGTTTTTGGAAGATTGGTTGAATGGTGCTGGAACAGGTGCAGGAACATCGGCTGAGGGTGGTGGGTGGAATGCTGGGAGGTAAAAAACTAGCAAACTGTGTCACCAATAGGAATATATATGCCCCCTCGTATTTTTTTTCTTTAATATGTTATCATTTCTTTATGCTGACCATGGTCTTCAACTCTCTGCAGGAGTTCATGGCCTAGTTTCTCTGGGCCTGGCAAGGGGGTTCGTCTTTCATTCATTTTCTCTCTCTCTCTCTCTCTCTCTCTCACACACACACACACACACACACACACACATTCATGTGCAGAAATTTGTATCCACCCACTGAATTACACCTGATCAATGCGTATGTAATATCCATTCAACTCTTGAAAATCTGTTCACTTTCATGGAAGTAATTATATATGTTTTTTTGATGGTCGTCACAGCAGACTGGAACTGATAATTCAAATCCATTGGGTACTGGTGACAATGATCAGAAGAGAGGTATGATTACTGCGCCATTATTGCCATATGGTCAATGCCTGAAAAATAATTTATTGCATGCTTAAAGGTTTTCTCTCACTCTATGCTCTAGATGATGAAGGCTCTGCATGGGATACCAAGGTGACTCCAAACCAGAATTCATCTTGGGGTGCAGCAGTTCCTTCTGGGGATAATGATAAAAAAATAGGTTTAAATGATACATCTTGTTTCCAATTGATGTGAACTGTTATTCGGTATATACTTTGTGCTTAAAGCCTGTTCCTTGCTGTATATTGTGTAGATGGTGCATCTGCAGCTTGGGAAAATAACATGAATACACAGCAAAAGTCAGCTCGGGCTACTGGTGGCAGTAATCAAAATGCTAGTTGGGGCAGTTGGAATAATGCTGCACCCAAGATTGACTCTGGTGGCGGTTCATCTGATGCTTGGGGTAAAACTACCTCTAGTAGCATAGATCCATCAGGTGCTGGTAATGACGGTTGGGATAAAGGAAAGAATGACACTCGAGGCTCATCTGGTGGATGGGGTGAAGATAAAGGTGTGGCTGAAGCAGGATCATGGGAGAAGAATGAAAAGTCAAGCATTAATGAGGGCCATTGGAACAATAATGATGAAGGGTCAAATCAGCAGGGAAGTTGGGGGAAAAAGAATGATGCTAGTGTCGGTGAAGATAATTCTTGGGGTAATGCTGCGCAGAAGTGGAACAATAAAGATGGTATTGGTGGAAGCAAGGGGAATTGGGGTAGTTCGAAACCTGCTGCAGAAGATGCCAAAGGATGGGGAAGTACTAGTGGAGGTTTGACAAAACCAGATGCAGTGAATGCTGATGAATCAGCAGGTGGTTGGAGTAAAGGAGGATCACAGAATCAATCTGATGGTTGGAATAAAGTAAAGGCTGCTGATGTTGGAACTTCTTGGGGCAAACAACTTGGGGGATCTTCATGGGGTGATGATTTGAACACCAAATCTGGTGGTGGAGTTAGCCAGGATGGTGGCCAAGATTCTGGTTGGAGCAAAGGGGGTAGTTGGAATTCCGGTTCTAGTGGTGCAAATCAGGATCCTGGCTGGGCTAAGAAAAATGACTCGGGCTTTGGATCTGGTGATGCAACCAAAGATTCTACTTGGGGAAAGAAAAGTGACTGGAACTCGGGATCTGCAGATGCAAACCAGGAGTCTAAGAAAAACAGTTGGGGTTCTGGTACCTCTAATGCTGGCCCAGACTCTGGTTGGGGAAAAAAGGGCAATTGGAACTCTGGTTCTGGTAATGCAAACCAGGATTCTGGATGGGCTAAGAAAAGTGATTCTGACTTTGCTGCTGGGGATGTAACCAATGATTCTAGTTGGGAGAAGAAAGGCTCAGCAGATGCAAGTCAGGGTTCAAACTGGGGTAAGAAAAGTAGTTGGGGTGCTGGAGCTGATTCTGGACAAGAAACTGGTTGGGGCAAAAAAGGGGGATGGAACTCTGGTTCCAGTAGTGCAGGTGAGGATTCAGGTTGGGGCAAGAAAAGCAACTGGAATTCAGGATCTGGAGATGCAGACAAGGATTCTGGTTGGAAACCGAAAAATGATTGGAAGGCTGGAGGTGGAAATGAAGACCAAAATGAGCCTTTTAGTGGTAGGAGTGGTGGAAGTTGGAGGGGAGGTTTCGGTGGAAGAGATGATTCGGGTAGAGGCTTTAGAGGTAGAGGTGATTCAGACGGAGGAGGTTTTCGGGGTAGAGGTAGATCAGATAGAGGACGGGGCAGATCTGACAGAGGAGGTTTTGGTGGCAGAGGTGGTGACGGTGGAGGTTATGGAGGTAGAGGTGATCGTGGAGGCTACGGAGGTCGAGGTGGTGATAGAGGGGGCTATGGAGGTCGAGGTGGTGATAGAGGTGGCTACCGGGGTAGAGGTGGTGATAGGGGAGGCTTTGAAGGTAGAGGACGTGGAAGGAGGGACGGAAATGGGGGCTGGAATAATGGTGGTGATTCTAGTGAAAACAAATCTTTTGGCTGGAACAAAGAGGGGAACCAGAGCTGGAGTGGTGGAACAAGTGGAGGTGGAGCCAAGACTTGGGGTCAATCCAATGCTTCTGATAACGGAGGCCAATCTTCCGGTTGGAACCAATCTGGTGGTTGGAATAAAGGCAGTGGTTCATCAACTAACATGGCCGGTGGGAATCAAGATAACAACTGGAAGTCATCCAATTCCTCCGACGGGAACAAATGGTCTAGCTGGAACCAGTCTACCAGCAGCCATGAAGTTAAAGAAAACACCAATCAAGGACATGGATGGGAGAAAAGTTCAACCACTGGTGCTGGAGGTTGGGGTGGTTCAGCATCAGTCTCAGGAGATCCAGTTAAACCAAAAACCGGCGATGAATGTGGATCATCGAGTTGGAACAAGTCTAAAGATGGAGACTGTCATCAAGGTGGTGGATGGGGCAATGCATCCTCCTCGTCAAGTTCATGGGGACAAGGTGGCAGCAATGGAGGTTGGTAAGTTTCTGTTATAAATCTTGGTGTAGATATTTAGTCTTGTGGTGTTTCTGCCGTGTCGAGCAGGAAAGACGTTTGGTGTTTGGTTTGTTGTTAACTAATACCTATAGTCTATAGCCAGGCAGAAAAAAATAATTTGAACGGTTAAACCTATTAACTAGATTGCTAAACTATTTTTATTTAAAATTTTAACACAACAAAAATATATAAAATTATTACACATTAAATCAAAATTATAACATAATTTCAATATTCCAATGATTTCAAATCAATATCTTATACATCCAATGATTTCAATCTAAAATAAAACAGTATTTTTTTTTGTATTTCCATCAATTTAATTCCATTATTAAGGTGGGAACAAAAATTATTCCTCTAATTTCAGACCATTGCACGTTCGGTGTAAATTTTATGACATTTGATGTTTGATTTTGTTAGGTGCAAGTAATGTTAGTTCTGTAGCGGTATTGAGCTGACCATGCTTCATTGTGGAACAGGTCCTAGAGAGAAAACTCTTTGGGCATTGTTTGGCCTTGGAAATTAAAAGTGTAAAATTGATAAAATTTACGATTTTTTAGATCGATGAATGAGAATAAATGGGACAAATAATTTAACAATTTTGAATATTAGAGTGTCGTGCTAATAACGCTAACAAAATCTGTATGGGACAGGACAAATATTTCGTGTATTAACTTACTTTCAAATGATGTCGCTTCGTACATGTAATATTATTGGAGGATATACACATTTTAAATTATTACACGTATAGAATATTTGAAGCATAAATATATTAGCAAGAATAACTTAGTTAGGGGGTTTAAATTTTTAGTTAACTGGATTAACCGGTCGAACTAAAATCTTTTTCGATTAATTTTAGATCGGATTGATTAATGGTTAGTGATTTTTTAAAATTGTCAAATTATATTATATTATCAATAACATATAATTTTTAGCTAGTTTAGCTTTTGGGTTGGTATCGAGCAAAAAAAATATTCAACATTACCCATGCAGGTTTGTAATCTTCACGTTATTAGCACGACACTTTAACCAACTGAGCTAATAGGCCGATATTTTAAAATTGTCAAATTATATTATATTATCAATAACATAATTTTTAGCTAGTTAACCGACCAATTTATTAATATTTTAAAATATTCAGTTGGTTAGAGTGTGTGGCTATTAACCACAAGGTCAAAGGTTCAAGCTCTCCTAGCGTTTCGTTTTTTTCGTATCATGTCCAAAATGGACCCTGTCTAATAATTTTTTAGTTTATGGTCCATTCTTATTTTTTTCCCCAAGTATTTTGGTTTCCTCCAAATCTATTTCTCTTTTATAGTTCCACAAGATCAATCATGTCTTTTTAAGTTCTATTGATGCAGATGCAGATTTCCTTCAAGTCCAAGGGTTCTCAGAATTTGATTTTCGAAGTGGGTCTTTGTCTCTGCCAAGAGTCACATGGTGATGTTCAAATAGGTTGATCATGGTTTGGTTTAGGAGCAGGAGCAGGAGCAGGAGAGTCTTATAATCTCTTCTTTTGATTTTGTTGAATCCAAATTGTCCAATAAAAAGGATCTCTATTGTTTAAGCTTAGGACACAGCAATAAAATGGTTGGTGGATCTGTATTGTTTGACCAAGTCAATGAGCCACCTTTCAAAGAAAGTTGAACAAGGAAGACCTCTTTCTCTGCTGCCAACCACATAGAAAGGTTTCTGGGAGTGGTTCAGGCACCAACGAGTGTTCGTAACCTGCCCTGCTCATCTTGGGACAGAGGGTCAACTTCCAAATCATGCAACATCCCAGTAAGACTAATAATCCTTGTACCAAGACATAGTGGGAACCTCTCTCCCATGCAACACAGGTGTGAAGTTGTTTTCAAACAGACATGAACAAATAAACAACAAAGGGGAAAGGGAAGTAAAATGGGAACAAAAAGGAAAGTGAAAAAAAAAAACAATGGATGGATTTATAGGAAACAACTGCGTGTAAGAAAATTAATTCCAAAGCATACGCTAGAAGAAGGGCTTGAACCTCCAACCTTGTGGTTCTCTCCAACTGAGCTATTCCAGCAGCTGGTTCTCTCCTTCAAATAGTTATTATTATCTAATAAATACATTGGATAAATAAGAACCATAGAAACTTAATTTGTTATATAATAATAATAGTTAATATCATATTTGTAAGTTTGAGTAAATATATAGTGGCTTAGTTAAAATGTTCATATTTATTCTTTTATATTAGTTTAGGTTATTTTAATATTTTATAAAATAGTTATTAATTTTTTTTATCAAATTTGCATAAAACAAAAGTTTAGTGATTAAAAAGATATTTTAACATAATTTAGTAGTTAATTATATAATTTACCTAAATTTTAATAAATTAAAAAATCACCCGAATTAACCATTTTTTCAGTTCCAACTTTTTTTTATTTTGATAAAAATTAAAAATGATTAATAAATTTTAAGTAATTCAGTTTGATCGATTATTTAAATTAATCAAATGTACATCCCTACTAAAGATCAATCATCTCTTAAATACAAGTACTCCTAATTACTAACCCAAGCAGGGATCTTAAAAAGCAAGTAAAAAAGAAAAAAAAAATCTTCATTTGAATGTTTAAACAATAGATGGGAATTATTAACAACACAAATATATGTATTATCAATAGTGTTTCATAACCCTAACGTCATTTAATTTTGTTAGTATCTACGAATCGTCGTTATATGAACTCTTCAGAATACGAATCTTTTAGCATGTAAACAATCACTTACGACTTCTCGAACATTTTGCGAACACAATACACAATTAGTTGTTGTTATCTCATATCACATAATTAATATCATCTAGGGATACTTAACAAGTTGAGCTGCTCTTGAGTTGCTCGAACTCGATTATATCAAAATTCGATAAACACTTGATTTAGGTTACCTCGACTCGAACTCGAATTCGACTTAAAACCTTAACAAATTGAATCGAGCAAAATCTAACTCGACTTCGTAAGTTCGAGGGTAACTCATTTTTTTAAAAAAAATAGTGATAATTTTAAAATTATTTCACTCAAAAAATAAATTTAAATAATAATTACTCCCTCCGTCCCAAAAATAATGTTCCTTATTAATTTTTTAGAAGTAATTTTTTTTTAAACTTTAACTATAATTATATTAAATATTTTAAATAATTAAATTTTTATAAATCATATATCTAAAATCTACTCGATTAAAAGTTTTTAAAATATATTTTTTTATATTTTTATCAATAATAAATTTTAAATAATCAATAGTCAAAGTTAAAAAAGTTTGACCTAAAAAAATTTAATAAGGGACAATATTTATGTGACAGAGGGAGTATTAATTTATGGACAGTTACTTTAATTTTAACATACTAATTTAGTGTATTTTTGAATTATTAGTTTAGAATTTAGACATTAGAAGTGTTTTATACACTTTTTCGATATTTTTGATTAAATTTGTTAATTTATATTAATATTAAACCTTATTATTAAATTTCACTTTAGTTAAAACTAAAATGTTTGTGAGAAAAAAATCTAACTCAATGCATCGAATATAATAAATCCTTATCTCTATATTGATTTATAAATAAATGTTTCTAATTGATGAAAGAATTTTACATGATTCATCAATTTTATTTTTATTCTAAAGATTTTTAATTCAATGATTCTTTTCGATCCTAATTTTGTTTAGGATAAATAAATTCCACATCTTTAACGTTTAAAAAATGGATTTATAAATTCAAAGTTTCAGAGGTGAGTAAAATATTTATGGAGCAGCTTAGAATGGATGTCAAGTTTAAGGACAAAATTAAAATGATTAAAAGTTTATAAATTAATTTAAAATGAATAAAAATTTATGGACCAATTTAGAATGAATAAAAACTTACGGAGCAATTTAGAATGATTAAAAGTTTAAAATTATGGTGCAATGAACTCTTTCAATAAATCAAGATTGGGATTGGGATTTTAATTTAGAATAAATGATTAAAAGTTTAAGGATGAATTTTAAATATTTAAGACTTTAAGGACCAGTTTATAATAAATATCAAATTTATGGAGTAATTTAAAATGATTAACAAGCAGTTTAAGATTATGGTGCAATGAACTCTTTTAATAAATCAAGATTTGGATTGGGATTTTTAGAATGAATGATTACAAGTTTAAGGATGATTTTTAAATATTTAAGAATCTAAGGATCAGTTTTAAATAAATATCAAATTTAAAGATAGAAAAATATTTTAAAGTTTATGGAGAAAGTTTAATGGTTTCTAATAAATTAAGCTTTGATTGGGTTTTTAATTTGCACATTTCTTTTATTTGTAATTCAGGCTCGATATTTGGGGATACAAGGACATTATGGTTTGGATATAGAAACGACGACGTTTAGGAATATAATATTAAAAACTGGCCCGCGAAACGACACCGTCTGGAAATATTATACTATCAAAAAATAACCGCGAAACGACGCCGTCTGGAAATATAATACTATCAAAAAATGACCGCGAAACGGCACCGTCCGGAAATATAATACTATCAAAAAATGACCGCGAAACGACGCCGTTTGAAAATATATCAAAATATGGCCCAAAACCTGCAACCTTCGCGTTATTAGCACGACGCTCTAACCAACTGAGCTAATAGGCCGTTGTTATCTCATTCCCATATTTTCTATAAATAATTAATCTATTCCAGACGCTCATTTACTTTTCGAGTCAAATATTTTTAATAATTTAAAAAGTATAAATCTCTCGTTGCAGAGAAGCTTAATAAGGATCGTAGAAGATTATTTTGGTTTTCAATATTAGTAAATAATAATTTTATAATTAATTAACAAGATTAATTCAAATGATAAATGATTTATTATCGTTTATTAAATAAGTTTCAAGCTTAAAACGTTACGTAAGCAGAAAACTGTTATAACGTGCATCGATCTAAATTAATTGGAACAGACCTCTAAAATTTAAAAGACCGACAATTTTTTAAATAATTTTTTAATAACTATTTTTTTAAAATTACAAAATTAAATAACATTATCATACAAATAAAAAAATGGAGACAATATGATTCAGTTATAATTAAATATTCATATAAATTACTATTTTAATTATATATAAATAATAATGACATAAACCTATACTAAAGAAAAAAATTGACACAAAGAAAATCGTGTTGAAGATTTTTTTTTCAACATGTCAATTTTTAGGGTTTTTCTTTTCACGGATATCATATATATCATAAATTATAATTCAGATTATAAATTAATATATGAAATTTAAAATATTTTAATTAAAATATAAAATATTAAATTATATTAATTATATTATTTTATTAATTTAATCATAATTCAATCGTTTAATACTATATTTGTCCTTAGATATAGATGAGCCCATAGGAGTTGAGGGGCTAAAAAAGACCGTCATCTCTCTTAAAAATCTAATATTTATGCATAAATTTTAAAAAGTTTTATATTTTTTATTGAAATTCTATTTTTTCCTCTTAAAATTTAAAAATTTAGATAAATTATGTATGGATGAATATTTGATCAAATCGAGTAAAATTTTTTTGAATTAATTAAGTTGTTGAGTCCCTTTTTATAAATCAAATTTTATTTAAAAAAAATTAAAGTTAAATTTTTAAAATTTAATTTAAGTCGAATTATCCAAGTTTTTTATTTAAATTTAACTGTAAATATTTATAATATTAAATATTATTAATTTAGACTACTTTTTTATAACCATATAATATAGATGTATATTTCTAGTAAAATTATTTAAAAATACCCTTTAAAATTTGAGTTATTCGAGTTAAGCTCAGTCAAAATTTGATCAAAGCTTGGCTCGAGTGAGTTTGATACAAGTTCGGGTTCAGCTCGAGATTTTAACGAGACAAGTCGAGTCTACCCAAACACGGCTTGAAAAACTTGAGAACAAGCTCAAAAATAATTATATTATATATGCTACATATACACTGAAATTAATCTATTTAAAAAATAAGAAAATAAAATAAAAAAATTTCATTAAAAATAAAATAGCTAAAATAAATTGAGCATTTTTTTTCCTTTATAGATATTGAATTTCGTTTTGGTATTAGTTATGAAGAGGTTTTTTACAAGGCCCTATCTTTTATAACAAAGTTATTTATTTTGAGTTGAGTCGAGACTGACGAGCTTGAACCGAATCCAACAACCTTCGAGCCCGATAATATTATTTTAGAGCTGAACTCAAACTCTAAAGTTCAATCTTATCGAGCCTCGAGCACGAACCGAGCTTAGTAGTCAAGCTCGACTTGGCTAAGCTCCTTATATAGATATTTATCTAAATAATTTTAGATCAAGTTATTTGTCTAAATAATATTTTGAAAGTATTGTTTATCTAAATTTAATTATATTTTTTAAGATTAAAAGCTAGTTTTGTATTTTAAAAAATACAATAAATTATTTTTTTCTTATTAAGCCATGCAATAAAAAATTGCGTTTTGTTAAAAACAAATTTTAAATTCACGTCCTATAAAAAAACTAATTATATAAAATTTGTTGGTTTTTAATTAATTATTAAAAATATATATTTATTTAAAATTCCCCTTTACCATGCCACTACATGACAAAAAGTTAAAAATATATAGGGCAAATTTTGATGAGTATTTGAGTCTAATAAAAAAAATTAAATTAGTTAAATTGATAAATTTTATTTTATAATTTGATTTAAATTTTGATTTTCTAGATGAATTAATTTATTTAATTTTTGTTTAAATTTAATTTTAAACACCACAGCTATTCGAACTATGACTCTTAAAAGTAAATAAAATTCGACTTGAATCAAAAAAGCAGAATTAGTTAACTAAACTCGATGCGAAAATATTTTACTTAAAAAATTTCTTGCAATAAAAAGGATGGAATTTCTTGCAATTGAAGGCACCCTTTGTTTCGTAATCCAATAATTCCTCTTCCCTTCCGTTCTTCATATGATTTCTCCCTTCAACGCTTCTGTCAACCACGAAAAATACCCTATTTTGGTTTTCCCCATAAAAGTTTATCGATATGGGCCGTGAGAATTCTCTAGCTTTAGCTCCAGTGCCGACTTCGGTGCCGGCGGCGAAGACTGGAGGCTCAGCGACGGCTTTAGCACCAGGGTTTCGATTCCACCCAACAGATGAAGAGTTGGTCAGCTATTACTTGAAAAGAAAGGTTTCCAACAGGCCTGTCAGGTTTAACGCCATTGCTGAAGCTGATATTTACAAGCATGAACCTTGGGACCTTTCAGGTATAATTCTTTTTATTTTGCAGTTATTTATGTTAATCTTAGATAGGTTGTTGAATTTTTAACAAAATTTTAGAGGTTAAATTTAAATATAATTTTTCAGTTTTGGGGAAGGTTCGTTTAAAGTTTGAGACTTTGGGACTGGGTTTTCTCAACTGAGTTAATGGTATTATAGAATCATTATCTGTTAAACATGTATGGGTATATGAACATATTGGTGTTTTTTTTTTTTTTTTTAAATTCAGTTTTATTATTAGCTAAATGCTTTAGTTTTTACTAATTTTTCAGAATTTATGTTGATTTCTATTGCATTTTCCTTTTTGATCTTATTGTGGGTTTTTTTCCTACTGATAATCTTGACTCTTGTGCTGTTTTGCAATGGATTTTTAGTTCATTTTAGAGCTCTGGTGCTAAAGTTTATTCTTGTTGATTGTTTTTCAGACAAGTCAAGGTTGAAAACCAGGGACCAAGAGTGGTATTTCTTCAGTTTATTGGACAGAAAGTATGGGAATGGGGGGAGAATGAACAGGGCTACTATTAAAGGGTACTGGAAGGCCACTGGGAAGGATCGAGAAATCCGCCACAACGAAAAGCTTATCGGGATGAAAAAGACGCTTGTGTTTCATAGCGGGAGAGCTCCGGATGGGGTGCGAACCAATTGGGTTATGCATGAGTATCGGCTTGTTGAAGAAATTGGTACATTGCAGGTTAGAAACCATATAAACCGGCATCGATTCGATGGTGATTATGATATGTTATGTCATGTATGGTTGCATGTATTTGATGTTATGGCCTCAGGCCTATACTTCTATATATGTTAAAGATGGCAGCACATTTCAACAATAATTTAGATGTTTAGCATGAAATACTTAGTAGTACATTATGCATTCGAGCGATGAATGATGCTTCATCGGTCTGATTTACCGAACAACATACTCGAAACACATTTGTCTGTGTGAAAAAAAAAATACGAAAATGGGATAGGATGAAAGTAAATGAGTTTGAATTGTATGATGTTGTTTGCTTTTAGATTTAAAGGCTTAATAGAGTATTGTCTCTCCTAATGTTTGATCCTAGCTTCGTCCCTGCATATATGCATGTAGCTTGTGTTGATTAGAATTCAAACCTTACTCCATTATGTCCATTGGTACTTTTGAAACCTTATGTTTCGAAATCCTAAAATTTTCTCTACCACCTATCATTTATTTGCAATTTCGGAAACTAATGTTGTAAGCTTTGTTTCTTTTTGTTTCTTTCTTTTTCCTCTTATCTTTCGAGTGGAGAAGGGGTATGTGCTATGTCGAGTATTTCATAAGAACAATATTGGACCGCCCAATGGAAACCGATATGCACCTTTTGTTGAGGCAGAATGGGATGATGCTTCAGCAGCTTTGGTTCCAGGACTAGATGCCGGAGATGATGGCGTAGTTGGAAATGATGAGATTGCTGCCAATAATGTGGCAACTGCTGAGAAGGGAGTGAATGAAAGTAATGCTGCTGAGCAGGTTTGTGACTTACTTTTTCTGGTGCTGCATTCTTATAGTATTGAATTTGTTTTAGGTGCTTATCTCGTTCACAATCTTGAACTTTTCCGTAGATCACCGCTTTGATGACTTAATCATAATGAGATGAACACGTTATCTTTAGACATTATCGTCTGATTGAACTAAAAACAAAACCTATAGGTTAATTGTTGTATAATGGTTAACCCTGAACTTTCATTTTACTTCTTTCTTCCCTGTTCATTTGCAAGTTGGACAATGGTTTATATTATTCAAAAGTCTCTGGTCTCGTATTCTTAAGTCTCGATTGCTTCTGAAGCTTCTTTTAAATGGTTGTAGGAGACTCGATATGCCGGTGAGGATGCTCTGCCTGATGATGCGGTTATGAGAGAGCCGCCAAATGAGAGAACAGACTGTATTTCGTTACTTCCGTGCAAGGCTGAGAGACCCGATGTTTGCCCTCCGGTATGCACTCTTTATAGAGAAGCACCCTTACCTCTACTCCATTACAAGAGGAGACGGCATAATGATTCGGGTCCAAACCATACAAATGCTTCCGAGAATTCAACTCGAACAACTCAGGATCATTGCTCATCGACAGCAACAGTAGCGACAACCACAATGTTGCCATCATGCGCCACAACAACAGCGGTTTCTGCGCTCTTGGAATTTTCATTAATGGAACCTCTAGAACCCAAACAGAACCGGCCTCGTGTCCCTCCACCAGTGTTCGATGCTGCTAATCTAGATTCAGTGGTGCCTCCTGGCTGCATGAAACTTATCAACGAATTGCAGAACGAAATCCACAAGATCTCTGTCGAGAGGGAGACGCTGAAGCTTGAAATGATGAGTGTCCAAGCTATGATAAACATTCTCCAATCAAGAATAGATTACCTTAGCAAGGAGAACGACGATCTGAGCAGCAATCGAGACGCGTAGCATCGGAAAGCCTAGGCACTACTACTTGTATTGTTCTCAGATTTTCGTATTCATACATGGATAATCGTTCTAATCGTTCACCGGCGCCGTTGTAAAATTCTGATGACATTAGCATCTGGTTGGCTGGTTTGTTGTTGAACAATGTTGTAGCTTTTCCCTGCATGTGTAAGCCCTAGTTGATAAAATTTTAAATCTATCAAGTTAGTGTTTAATGCATATACACATGTATGCGTGTATATGTATGTCCATGTCATGTATGTGTGTATATGTATGTCCATGTCATGTATGTGTGTATACGTATGTCCATGTCATATGCGTGTATATGTATGTTCATGTTATACTTGTATAGAATTTTTAGGGACAATCATTTCAACTTCTTAAAATCATAAGAATTATCTAATTCTTATACAATAGATTTTTTAAATAAGGTTAGAAATAGTGTTGTTAATGTTTAGGGACGCTTATCGAACGAGTTGATTGCGTATTAAATAGTGCTCGATTTATACCTGTTAAAAAATATTATTGTTCGATTCGTTGTTCGTTAAAATATTTTTATTGCTCAACTCGATTTGTTGCTTGTTAAGCTCATTAAAAAACTTACCTTATTTTTAACTAAAGTAAAATTCAATAATAATCTTAATATTAATGTAAATTAACAAACTTAACCAAAAAATATCAAAATAGTGTATAAAATATTTTCAAAGTCTAAACTTGAAAGTAACAATCAATAAATACATCAAACTAATATTTTAAAATTAAAATAATAATTTATAAATTTAGATTTATTTTTCTGAATAAAATAATTTTAAAATAATTAATAAAAATTATTTTAAAAAATTAACTAACTATTTACGAGCTTATCGAATTAAGTTAAACTTTATTCGATTTTATTCGTTAGCACCCCTGGATTTATAAGTATTAGAGTAAATTAACTGTGTGAAATTGTTACTTGACATGATAAAAAATATCATTTATGATAACATGTAAAAGTTTAATGACAAGAAATTACTTCACCAATTTATTAATATTTTCTGAATTAATGAATTATTATTTTTTATAAATATAATTAAAAATATATAACTTAAGTGAAAATGACATATATCGAAGTAATATTTTTTATTAATTAAATACAAATAATTATAAAAAATAACTCGACTTAATAAGTTATTTGTTTTATTTTTAAATAATAAAAAAATATTTTTCATCTTTAATAATTATACCTTAATTGTACAAATAATTTTCACTAAAACTAAATAATAAAAAAGTATTTTGCTTTAAAAATATCTCCTACCCTATTTATGTAAGTTATTTTCTTCACAAATCCCCGCCGTCAAACAAGCCCTTCGTCTTCTTCAGCCCTCTCTTGCCATCCAACAACAAACCGGTGGCGGTGGGTAAGGTAATCTCTGAAACCCTAAACTTAACTTAAAGTAAGTTTCTTTTCTACTTGAGTTATGGGGTTTTCAGTTGAGTTTTGTTGATTTTCTCGTCTTACTGCTCCTTATTCTGTCTCATCACTTATTGATGTCTTTAGCGGTCTCTAACAATTTACTTAATCCTAAAGGATATTACTTTATATATATATATATATATATATATATATATATATATATATATTTCTTTGTTAAGACTTTTGTTTGTTTTTCTCTTTTGGGTTTTCTTGGTTCAGTAAGATAATATTTTTTGAAACTTCAATTTTCATATATGTTTATACATTTTTTTTGCCTTAAAACAGACTGTGTACATATGTGTATTTGTTTCTTTGAATGAATCATATGCAAATTTACAGATATTTCCCTTAACATAATCATTGTTCTTTTTGTTTACTTTGGCATTTGATGTTTTTTTTAATGTTTAAGGATCATTTGGAATTGATTGTTGGTGGTTTGTATTCAGTGGCGTCAAATTTGATATTTCTAAGGAGTTGATTTAGATGATACAGTTTTAGCTGAGCATTTAACCCCAATGATATGTTTTTTCTGTGTTAATATTGGATCTTGGAGGAGATGCATGATGGGTTTTTTTATAAACGTTTTATTTGTTGTTATTTGATATCCTAGAAATGTCTTTTGACCCTTTTTGTGTGGACTCTTGTTTTGGTTTTCTATTGACCTTCATCGAGTGTAAACTTGCAAATTACAAACTAGGTTACTTACTGTTTATGTCCTTGGCTGGCTTACTAATGTGATCTTTATTCTTTGTAATCAAGTTACATGAATGAGGGTGAAATGCAGGGACGGAGCTGTATGGTGCTGGGGAAACATAAATTTTTAGAATTGTATTCTTAGAATTGTATGGTTCTTTTGTTTTTTGTTTGCAGAGCTTCTTCCTTTCTGTTTTCATCCGTGATCAATTGTTTCCACTTGACAATGGCAACTAGTAAGTTTCATCTCAGCCTTCAATATCTATATATATTTAATCTTCTTTGGATATAACTGAGATAGTCATAATATTGTTGTGGCTTGTATCTCATGTATATTGATTGGTCGTTAAATCTCTTTAATTTTACCACGTTTACTGTTTCGTAGTTTTGCATCATTTTGGTATGAATATGTCTACAATTGAAAGTATCATATGGTAATTTATGCAGGGCTTCAGTTTGAAAATTCATGTGAAGTTGGAGTCTTTTCCAAGCTGACCAATGCTTACTGCTTGGTTGCAATTGGAGGGTCAGAGAGCTTCTATAGGTGAGCATGTCTTCTACAGTTTTCTTTTCCTTCCTATTCTTGATGATGTATTTTGGTTATATTGGCTCTTTGCAGTGCTTTTGAGTCAGAGCTGGCAGATGTCATTCCAGTCGTTAAGACCTCTATCGCTGGCACTAGGATAATAGGACGGCTATGTGCCGGTGAGAATTTTTTAGAACTTTCACAATCTTATCTGATAGATGCCTCCGACTTCACTTATCTGAGCTTTGCTTTCTTCTGACAGGAAATAAGAATGGGCTACTTGTCCCCCACACTACCACAGATCAAGGTAATTTATTATTATTATTATTATTATTATTATTATCATTCTCGATCTTAACTGTAGCGTGTAAACTATAGTGGTCACTGTTGTACATTTGTTATATGTCACTACTTTTAAAGTTTAAGCTCTGTTGTGCGTTGCTATTTCTGGAGTTTAAACTTGGTTTCCAATATTAATACTGGATTGTTCTTTCTTGTTGAAGAACTTCAACACTTGCGAAATAGTCTACCAGATCGAGTTGTTGTTCAGCGGATAGAGGAGAAACTGTCTGCTCTTGGGAACTGTATTGCTTGCAATGATCATGTTGCTTTGACACACACTGATCTAGACAAGGTGAAATTTTATATGCTATTTGTAATAATTTATATATATATATATATCATGTATATATATGAAGTCTCCTAAGTGTGGTGACAATATCCCTGCCTCTCCATTTTTTTTGTGTGTAAGAACATTTTTGCACTTGCACCTTTGATGTCTACCTCTACTCTAAGGTTTCAGTTCCTTATAGATACTGGTTATCGACTGTTCTATGACTCGGTCATTTCGGGTCCTTGCATCTTGGTTTGAACTTTGAAATGGTATCTAAAATTTTGATTTATCCTTTCTCCCTTGGGGATTGTATTTGTCACATAAATCCTCATCATTTATCTCCGTTTTCTGCAATGTTCCATAAATAGAATATCAGGGAAAGTGTGTGAACATCTATCTTAAGCCTTAGATAGAACTTTCCCACAGTGGTTGATGCCCTATTTTAGTTTCTGAGTAAGATGAAACGAGCATGTTTATTCTTTTATATCTCAATATATTACAATATGTTTATAATGTTGTTCATCTGCAATTTGAATCAGGAAACTGAGGAGATAATTGCTGATGTTCTTGGTGTAGAAGTTTTCAGGCAGACAATTGCCGGTAATATTCTTGTCGGGAGCTACTGTGCCTTTTCTAACAGAGGTGGCTTGGTAAGATTGAAAACCTTGTATTTTCCTTTCTTTCCATTGGCGTTGTACCAAATATTAACCGATATATCGATTTGGATGGTGGATGGTGCAGGTCCATCCTCATACATCCATTGAGGACTTGGATGAGCTTTCAACCCTTCTTCAGGTTCCATTGGTGGCTGGCACCATCAACCGTGGGAGCGAAGTGATAGCTGCTGGGATGACTGTGAATGATTGGACCGCCTTTTGCGGTTCAGACACCACGGCAACAGAGCTCTCCGTGATCGAGAGCGTCTTCAAGCTGAGAGAAGCTCAACCTACTGCCATTGTGGAGGAGATGAGGAAGTCATTGATTGATAGCTATGTTTGAAGTCTCCACATATAAATGCTATTACAATGTTTTATGTGATCTTAGAAACTAAAAAACAAGGGTTTTATTATTGATATTGTGATGTTTTATGCTACTAAGGATTTCGCATTAAACACAACCTTCTTACAACTTAAGCTCGGCTCGGCTCGATCCTATCCAAAAATTAGAACTTATTCAGATTTTTTAGTGAAAGCTTAAGCAACATACAAGATCAAATACCAGAAGTTAAACCATAGAAAGCTGTTACAATTATATCCATCATCCTTTTATCCCTTTAAAAGAAGAAAAAATCACTACATTTAGCCTGTGTGCTCAGAAGAGTACCTAATGAGGGCTTTGCTGGCTGAAAATTTCCCTGTTCTTGCTGATAGCGTCATGTTGTTGGCTTTGTCAAATCATGCCGTGCCAATGAACGAGGATATGTCAAAGCTAGATGTCGAATTTGTAAACGGTGCTAAGGATGATGAGTTTGACTCGTTTGCAAGTTATTCAGATTTGATACGGTTAAAGTTCGATTTGAATGAACACGATTTGGGTTCAGGTTTGACTTGAAACGAGCCGAATCAACTTAGGATCGACTCGAAATTCTCGTAAACATGCTCAGAATAATTATATTATATGTATGTTACATACACTAAAAGTAATCTTTTTAACAAAAAAAAACAATAAAATAAAATAGGAAAAATACACTAAAAATAAATAAATTAAAATTAATTACACTTTTCTCCTTTTTTTTGATATTAAATTTTATTTCGGTGTTGACTATAAAAAATAATTTTTAACGAGACCCTATATTTTATAAAAAAATTATAGTAAAATTATCTATTTTGAATCGAGTCGAATCGAATCTGACGAGCTCGAGCCGAGACTAACGAGTTTTGAGCCTATTTTTAGAACCAATGGAGGTTATAGACAATTTGTTTTTAAGAGACACAACTTAATAAATTGCACATGAACCTCAAAATCTTTGAACAGTACTTGAATTATATATATTTTATAGTAATATTTTCATATAACCCTTAAAATAAGCTCTAAATCATAAATTATAAATTATAAAAAAATAAAAAATAAAAAAATTATATAATAATTAATATCAAAATAAAAATATATATAAAGCTAAAATTTAAAGGTAAAAGAGTATATTCATACATAATAATTATTTTCAGTGTATACAATATATATTTTTAATATGATAGCATGATTATATGTTGATATCTATTTATTTTTTTAATCTTTTAATAACGTTCACACACCGTATATAAATGGATAAATTATATCATGAGTTCGATTCGTCACGTCATCCGTGGTTCTTAAGAAATAAAATTACTCATTTCATTACTAATCATCCATGTCATTAATCTAATTTTCGGAAAATATATTTTTTCAGTGACATGAAAAAATGAGTGAAGATTCGTTAATTAAAAAAAATAACTTGGAAGATAATGGTGAAATGAGTGATTATGATTAGATGGTACCATGACTGATGTGGTAAGCCAAGTCCATGATATAATTTTTCGTATACATGATATTTCAATCAAGATCACCTGAATAAAATATATTATCTTTTATCACCGAGATCACTTCACATGTTCATACAATACATTTCTTTTATATTCGATCAATGAGACGAATATATTTTTGATTATCTGAATCGATGAGATAAAATTTCCTAATAAATAAAGCAAAAGGAGAGAAAAAGAAAGGGAAAAAGAGTGGTGTTAGCATCATCAAGCGTGAAGAAAGAAGTGAGGCAAAGAAATACTGACGTGGCGTAAAGTGATTGATTCCCAAAAGTTTAATTAAAAACTAATTTCTAAAACCCTAAATGTTTAACACGTGGCACTCTTGTGTGAACCGGCGCGTCTCACTTTCTTCTTCCGTAATAAAAAAATACTTTAAATTATGTAGTTCACCACTCAATTCTTATTGTGGTCATGATTTGGTCACTAAACTTAAAAAAAATCTCAATTTAATCACTCAATTTTGAATTATTTATAATTTAATCATTTTATTGTTAAGTGTCTAATAACATAACCAAAGCAATATTGTTTCGGAACTTCATTTCTAAAATTTAACCATTCTTTTACTTATAGTTGGAATCTTTCTCCACTGTTATAGATTATCATTTACGATGTAACTAGAACTAAAATGCTTTACTTTCTTCTCTTCTTTCTTCTTAGTTCAGTCTTCTTCAAAATTTTATTAAAATAAAAAAAATTAAAACTTTAACTTTTCTTAATGCAATCTCTACCGTTAAATAAGTGTGAAATCGATATATATATTATCTTTTCGCTCTTCTTTGATTTCATATTAGTCGGACGTTAAAGAAAATACTATAGCACTCGTGAATCAAAGAAGTTTGAAAGAAATGGATTGAGAAGAAAGTTTCAAGGGCTTTTATGTGTAAAATTACCATCGAAATTCAAATACCGATCAAGTGACCAAAACAAGAGTAATTAGATTTTTAAGTGATAAAATGAGAATTTTTGAAATTTAGTGACTAAAATTGAACAATAGTAAAGTTGAGTGATGGAAAAGCGTAATACAAAAATTAAACCAAGATTACTTAAAAAAACCAAAAACAGAAAATAAAAAACAAATCTTTCCCTCTAATTGTAATTTATAAGTGATTTTGTCCAATCATTCCCGGCTTTGATCCTTCTCTCCCTCCATTTTTTTTTCTGGATTTTTTAAATAAAATTTGTGTTTGGGTTTCTTATTTTAAATCTCAGGGGAAAAAATTCCCACATTTCTATACACGGTAACGCGAAAAGGATTGAAAAAGGATCTTCTTTTCATTGTGAAATTTCACAGGTAAGTATTATTTTGAATTTCCTTTTTTTTTTTTACATTTTTTTTTGGGTTATTTGTATTTTTTTTAACTTTTGGAATTGATTTCAGGTGAAGAAATGAGTCGGGGCTTTGTTTTTTTCTCGAATTTAGGGCATAGAGCATACTTTTTTTTTCTTTTTGCTTTTTAGTGAATTTTGAAAGGCTGATTAGGGAATTTTTTTTCTGATTTTTGGTATATATATTACGTGGTTGCGATCTTGGGTGATTTTGAAAGTAAATGAAGCAAATGGGTTATTTGTATTAGGGAAAAAGGATTGTGTGCAGTGGGGAAATGACGGATTTTCAAGCTTTGCAACAAAAACCAGAATCAGCTAATGATGCCAGAGCTGAATTGGAAAGGGGTTTGGAGGAATTGATGAGAGGGCATTTAGATGATTGTATGTCATTTGCATCCTGCAGTTCTAATAGAGATCTTGATGAAGAGGATGATGAGGGTGATCAGCTTGTTAGGAGGAGGAGAAGGTCTGAGCTTGAAGGTGATGATTTAGCTGAATCGTCTGCTGCTAGAAGGCGACATTCTAGGATTTTGAGTAGATGGGCTGCCAGACAGGCTCAGGAAATGATAACCACCATGGAGAGGAGGAATAGGGAGTCTGAATTGATGGCTTTAGCTGGTTTACATACTGTTTCAATGCTTGACTCTTCATTCTTGAGAGAATCGCAGTCACCTGCTTCTAGGAGACAAGGGGGGAATGTTGAGAGGCCTAGTACTCGGGCTTCTTCAATTTTGCAAATGTGGAGGGAGTTGGAGGATGAGCATATGTTGAATAGGGCACGGGAGAGGGTGAGGGAAAGGTTGAGGAGGCAAAGCAGTGCTGATAATAATACGACTGTGTCTGGTACAACTTTGTCTGAGAGTCGTGGGAGTGAGAATCATGCGAGTGTTGGAGATGTGAGTGAGAGTGAGAATGAGTATGCAACATGGGCAAATGATCAGGGTGTGTCTCAGAATGATCGTGGAGATGATAATGGGTCTAGTAGGGAGCAGTCTCCTGATCTCGGTGAAGTAGAAAGAGAAAGGGTGAGGCAGATTGCTCGGGGATGGATGGAGAGTGGGATTACTGAACATTCGTCCAATGTTACCCAAAGGGCCAGCAATCCTGGAGCTGAATGGCTTGGTGAAACTGAGCGTGAGAGAGTTAGAATTGTTCGGGAGTGGGTGCAAATGACAAGTCAGCAGCGAGGTGTTTGTGGGGGGAGGAGGGAAAATCAGCCAGTGACAATTAGTGTGCAACCCGATCCTGTTCAAGAAGGCTCAGTTGATGAGCACGATGAAGGTCAACCAGAGCATGTTCGGAGGGACTTGAGGAGGTTGCGTGGAAGACAAGCTGTAGTCGACTTGCTTGTGAGGATTGGAAGAGAAAGACAGAGGGAACTTCAGGATTTGTTGGAGTACCGTTCTGTATCTGATTTTGCTCATCGCAGCCGCATTCAGGTTAGCTGGCTATCATGAAGTTTGTTTAGGTTGTTGTTCAATTTGATGGTACTGGCTCCCATTTACTTGTGCATGCTGCAATACATTTCTTTCTTTCTAGGAGTTATATTCAGATAAGCCATCGAAATTTTTCTTAAAAACATCCAAGAGGATGTGTGCATTTTCTTCTTGCTAGACCAAGTAAAAATTGCTATATAAGGGTTATGAGTGAAAGTAACATCATTTTTCCTGTAAATATTTAATTTTATCAAGGTAAAAAATATGTTGATGACCGCATAATCTCACATCTTGTCATGATGATAATATATTTCGTGTTTTCATTGTGTTTAGCAAAGTGCCTTTCTGTATTTTTATGCTTACTATGCTTTTAACTTTGCAGACACTACTCAGAGGTAGATTTTTACGAAATGAAAGACCTGTTGAACAGGAAAGATCATCCTCAATTGCTGCAAGTGAATTAATTCAGTTAAGACAACGGAACTCCGTATCTGGCTTGAGGTATGAATATCTTCTACTCATGCTCAAATAAAGAAGATTGCCTCTAGAATAGATCATGGCTCCAACAATTCTGTGCAAAGCTCTTTTTAGCTTATTCAAGCACAAAACTTTCATACTTATACCTTGATTGATAATTATTGTACCATTCAGGGAAGGACTCCATAACAGATTAGAAACAATTGTCGGCAATCAAGCTGACGGAAATTCTGAAACGACGTCTAGCAATGTCATCAATGATTCTAGAAATGAAGATCCCCAAACAAACATGTTGCCAGATATCCAAATTGGAAACAACGGGCATACACAATTTAGGAGTGTGGAAAGTGGCATCTCGGAGTTTCCTAATCAAACAGGAGATATGGTTAGCAACATGGCTGTTGAGAGCATAAATTGGCAAGAAAATGTTAATCAAGGTGGGAATTGGCGGGAACCGGCTGCCAATGATGAGAGAGGAAACTTGCAACAACCAACGTATGCTCAGTTCAATCAAAGGAGAGAGAGTGATGCAGAAGTTATGGATACAAATTGGCAAGAGAATTCAGTTGGTGAGCATCGCCAAGACAATCATGGAAATGAAAACGAAGAAGTGGGTCATCAAGAGGATGCCCAGAGGGATTGGCGTGAGGATCTCTCTCAAGAAGCTGTTGATACTTGGTCAGAAGGGTTTTCTTATCGTCCAAGATCACGTCGTGCTATCCCAGTCAGAAGGTTAAATAGATTTCTCCCACCTGAAGATGATAATGTGTATGGTATAGAACTCAGAGAACTTCTGAGCAGGTATTTGATCACATATTTTGCTTCTTACTCTTTTAACATAAAATAGGAGTATTTAATGTTTGATATAATTTTATTTGTAGGAGGAGTGTCTCTAATCTTCTTCGAAGTGGTTTCCGGGAAAGTCTAGACCAGTTAATTCAGTCTTATGTGGAAAGACAGGGTCATTCTCCCATTGATTGGGATCTGCATAGAAACTTGCCAACTCCAGCCTCTGCAGAGCCTGATCGAGAGCAGCAGAGAGGTGAAACAAACGATGATCAGAACGATGCTGTAAACAGACCTTCACTTGTGCTACCTTCTCCTCCAGTGCCACCACCAGAGCCACTGTGGCATCATGCTTTACATCACACTAGATGGTCCAGGCGCAGCATGCATAGATCAGAAATTGTAAGCCATCTTTCTTAGTTTTGCAGCTACATATTACTAAAACCACTGAATCTGATTCAGTATTGTTCTTCATAGAATTCTCTGTTATTAAGTTTTCCCCAAGAATTATGATTTTGAGTTCAATATGGAAGATAATCGAAAGGTGAATTCAGTCATAATAATCAATTCAAAGTTCAAACGAACACTTCAGGAAACTGATGGATTTAATGATGCTTCTTCTTTTTATCATTTTAAAAAGATGAATATTCTTCTGAAAGTGGTTTACATCTTTTATTAAGTTCATGTACATTATTCTGCATCTTGAATTTTTTTTTCTCACGAGGCTTTTTATTTTCAGCAGGAGTTGGAAATGATTAATGATCTAAGAGCTGATATGGCAAGACTCCAGCAGGGAATGAGCAACATGCAGAGGATGTTGGAAGCTTGCATGGATATGCAGCTGGAGCTACAGCGATCTGTCAGGCAGGAAGTCTCTGCTGCTCTGAATCGTTCGGCTGGTGAAAAAGGTTTTAAACCCTCCCAACTTTTCTTTCCCGCAAAGCATTATTTTGGAATCTTTTATTCATAGGGTAGTTTTGATTGTTTATGTTACAGTTTTGAGTGCAGGAACATCAGAGAATGGGTCTAATTGGGGTCATGTAAGGAAAGGGACCTGCTGTGTTTGTTGTGATAGCCATATCGATTCACTATTGTACAGGTTTACCTTCTTACCTTTTCCAAATCTTTTCATTGTCGATACGACATGCGAAAGCATGATATAAAACTCCTTTGATGCAAATTATATATCACAATTGTGTATATTGCACACTAAAAATACTGGTTTTACAGATGTGGACACATGTGCACTTGTTCAAAATGCGCGAATGAGCTGGTTCGTGGTGGGGGGAAATGCCCATTGTGTCGAGCACCCATCGTGGAGGTAATCCGTGCATACTCGATACTGTAAAGACATGAAAGAACAGAATAAAAATTCAACAGGAAAGACTGGTATGTAGTTAAAAGGGCTCCAAGCTCTAGAGAGTCTTACTTAAAGTTAGTTGCCTGTGTTTTTTCTGATTATATGTAGAATGCTATGCAAGTTTATAATTGGAATAACAATTGGCATCATTGATTCATTCATGCTTTTAAATAAAATGTCATAGTTAATTCTTTGTTCCTCCTGTCTGTCTCTACTTCATTGTGGAGACCTATTATTATTAGGGTAAATTACAGTAGAGGTCACTCAATTATGAGTATGGTTATATTTGGATCACTCAATTATGGGTATGTTTACAACTGGACCACCCTTTATATTTTAAAAAAATACATCAATTTAGTCATTTATTCTTCCAAACCATTTGTATACTCTTGTTAACGATATAGTACTTCATTTGAACTCACTAAATAATCTAATACATTGATAAAAAAAATATGAAGGGTGATCCAAATATAACATTATCTATAATTGAGTGATTCAATTGCAACCTTTATTAACTGGGTGATCCAAATATAACCTTGTTCATAATTAAGTGACTCAAACGTAATAATTGAGTAATCAAATATAATTTACACATATGCTTTGTAAAAAGAATACACAAGTCTAAATATTTTCTCTTTATAAACTAAACCCTAAATCTAAAATTCAAGCCCAAAAAACTGAACTCCTAGACTTTAATCTAAATGCATAACAGAAAGGGTTATGTAGATTACAAAACATGTGCATTGAATAACAGGTCAAAATCATTCCTCTTTATATCCTCCCATGACTCTTTTAAAAGTTTTTTAAAAAATTAAAAATTTAACCCTAATCTTTATTTTTTAAATCTTAAACCCTAAAAAAGTATACCCTATCCCTAGTTCTCTAAACTCTAATTATAACTTTTAACTTTGAGCCCTAAACCCTCTGATTTAAAACGAAGGTATAAAAGGAGGCATGAAAAAAAAATAGATGATTTCTGCCTCGAATAACTTTTTCTTATTAATGCGTGGTTTTGTAAACTTGGATAATAATACTAACTTTATTGTGGGTGATAAACAAATTTGGATTTTAAAATAGCTTTGTGAATTCGAATTTAAATTTAATTTTACTAATAATTACGAATTTATCTTTTCAAATAGTGAACATTTTCGAATTGAATATTACAAAAATTTATTATGAAATATGACTTTATTTATAATATTAAGATTCAAATTCTTGATTAATATTTCTTATTTCATTATGCTAAACCAACTCATAGTTAGTAATAAGAATATTATTTGTATTACTTATTTTATATATATATATATATATTATATATATATATATATATATTACAATTAGCCTTCCATAAACCCTCCCTAAATCATACATCTCTCTTCTCAACCAAGGCAGCCCCCTAATGTAAGAACAATAAATTTGATGCACTATTTTTGCTTAGTGAATGATTTACACAACGTCATCCGAAAAATTAATTGGTGGAAGACGAGAAGTCTAGTGTCGAGGGCCGGAGCCGGCCGGAGAAAGAATACGACCAAGCTTATCCTATAGAGTTATTGAAACCAGCGTTTTCGACCACTAGCAGCTTTGAGCTGCATCACGAGTTGCTCCCGCTCATCTTCTACCTCAGCATATTTGAGGCTCATGTGTAGGTATCGTTCGCGTAATTCTTTCAGTTCGGTATCGAAGGCTGATGTCTGGCAATCACAACCATCTTTTCTTGCACCCCCTTCTGCCGACTTCTCCGAAGCAGTGGCATGATTGAAGCTGGCTTCTTTGGATAACAAACTACAGGCAAGCAAAATACGTGAAGACTGTAAGCATACGTAGACTATGATTTATCTTCTCGATTTTGGAAAGCCTACCTCTTAAGCTGGATCTTGTACATGCCATTTGCTTTCACAGCTTCTGCAAGTTCATTTTCAAGATTCTGAACTTTTAACGAAAGATCGAGTCCTGAAACTCGAGGAGTCTCGTTATTGCAGTTCCGATTGTTATCAACCTGAAAAGAAAAGAGGAGAGAGTGAAACATAAGACCAATCTAAAAGATTAGAATTAACAAACATGAATTAAAAAGAAAAAAAAATCAGTTGGCAGAATAACCTGTGTGTGATTTTCATCCATATGTTGTGGTTGCTCCGTTTCAGTTGACAGCTTCTCACTTGACTGCAGGTTATTGTTCTCTTCTATGTTATTCTACATCAGAAAAAGAATTCCTCATAAATCTTTTCGAGCTTATTTTTAGTGAAGTCGAGGAGTATATGTGAGAGATAACTCCAAACCAGAATTATATAGGAGTGGTTCGAATAGTTGTATCGATGATAAACCACTAGGCTTGTAATTATGGTAAAGAGAGACTCACATTCTTGTACTTGCTTTCATCCTGTTTCATCTGCTTCAGTTCCTCTTCAAGACCTTGAGCTTTCTTCAGGCACTCTTCTTTCTCCTCCTCGAGGTACTTTATCTTCCTTTGGAGTAGGCTATTTTCTCGTCGAATTTGGGCCAGATCGTTTTTCAGTGCAGCTTCCTGAGTTCCCAAGGCTTCTCTTGCGGTTAAATCACCCTGCAGCCGAAGGACCTTTTCTTCGAGGGCATCTTTCCTATGTTCTAATTCGGAAACTGCTTGTTGATTGTTGGAGGCTTTCTGTACTAAAAGGGTTTTTTCAACTTTTAGTTCTTCGTAGTCTCTGGATAGCATTTGGAAAGAAGATTCGAGCCTTTCGTTTTCAAACTTGGCTTCGCTGTTTGTTTTTTTAAGAACTAAAATTTCATCCTGAAGGAGTGATGTTTTCTGCAATTGGACCTTAAGGCTGGAAATTTCTTCCGCCAACTGTTGATTCTCGTACTCGGAAGCTTTTAGTTTCAGTTCAAGACCTCTAACAGTTCCTTTCAGTTTGTCTTCATTGGATTTGACTTCTTCCAACAGATCTAATATTTTCTCATGGTCAGACATCAAAATTTCCTGTTTTTGCTTCGCCGCAGTTAGCTCATCCTTAAGTCCCTGAGTCTCGATTTCAGATTCCACCTGTAAGGCATTGAGTTTGCTCTCAGATGATTTAAGCTTTCCTTGAAGATCCTGTAGAGAAGCTTCAAGCATGGCTTTACCTGCACGTAAATGAGAAACTTCAAGCACAGCTTCTGAAGCTGTTTTTTCCTTTTCATCCTGGGTAGCCGATATCTGTTCGGTGAGGTGAGGAACCTCTCTTTGGAGGTTGTCAACTTCCATTGTCTTCTCCAAGTACTTTTGATTTGACAGGCTCTCTTCATGTACAAGTTTGTCTTTCTGCTTCTTGTTCTCTTGAACAAGTGCTTCTATCTCGAAGTTAAGGGCTTTCTCTTTCGAGGCTATTTCTTCAAGCATCGAGGAATACTTTTCTTCCAAAGCTTCAACTTCGTTAGCCATGTTGGAAAAAACTTTCTCAGATTCCTTCAGTTCTGCTTCCAAGACCGAACAATGCTCATTTAACTCGGCCTTTTGCTTCCTTAATTCTCCATTTGCTTTCTGAAGCATACTGCATTCTTCAATAAGACTTTCAGCAGTAGCTTGTAGTTTAGGATTCGCAACTTTTAGATACTCACACTCTTCTTGAACTTCTAACCACCGGGTTTGCATCTCTTCCATCTTCTGTCTCATATCAACCTTTTGTGCTTCCATTTCATTTTCCAATCTTTTTATCGCTTCCTTAAATTCCATTCCCTGGGATTCTGAATTTTGTAGTTCCAGACGATGAGACTCTTTTTCTTCAGTCAGATACCTTAATTGTGCTTCCAAACCGGAGATCCATTCCGATAACTGTAGATTTTCTTCTTCTAGTTCAGACAAATGAATTTCCAGTTCCTCTTTACCACTTTCAAGTTCTGTAGATTTCTTTACAAGAACCTGGTTGGCTGAAATCTGGGAATCCATATTGCTATTAAGGACCATCATTTCGCTATGTAAATCTTCCAGTTGTTTTGCAGTAACAGCAGCTTTTCTGAGCATGGTTTCTTTGTTTTCCTCCAACTGTTTTTTCTCCTTTTGAACAGAAGAAATCTGAGCTTCTAACTCCTTCTGATGATGTCTTAAAGCCTCAAGCTCATCGTCCTTTAGCAAGTTGTGGGATTTAAGTTTCTCTACCTCAGATATCTTGTCTGACTGTTCAGTTCCTAGATCACTTGCCTCTTTACCATATTCTCCGACACCAACAGAACTTTCTCCGAAAACTTGTTTTAGCTGGAAAAAATTGTTCAAGATATCCTCAACTTGCTGTTTTTGACTTGTCAGATATTTACCTTTCCAAATCTCCAAGTCATCAGAAACTGTTTCCTCAGGATTTGCATGCGAATACCGTCGCTTTAACTCAACTAAACAAAGTTGAATCTGTTCATGTAATTCAGCAAGCAATGTAGAGATTTCAATGGCCTCAGGTGATTCAGAAATACTGGATTCTTCAAAGGTCAGAGTAGGGTGGTCCTTACTCTCGATTTCTTTCAGCTGGTAGCACTGTAATTGTTGCTGCAGCGTGACATTTTCAATCTCCTGTTCTTCTGCTCTGACACGACATTTGGAGAGTTCATCATCTAGATAAGAAGCTTTGTCCTTGAAAGCTTCCAACTGCAGCTCTAGGTCAGCACATCGATTTCCGAGAACTACAGATTGAATCTGTAAATGATCAGCAGAAGGTACTTCTGGTTCATGTCTAGAAAGAGAGTTCTCTCCTGGAAGATCGTATAAATGAGAATTAGAGGTCGAACTATGATCTTTGCTTGATTCTTTGAGCTTAAAATGAAGTTCCAGATTTTCATCAGTAAGTTCATTGCAATCTCTCTCAAGTTCCTGCACCTTCAGTTTTAGATCTTCAATTTCTTTGATTAGATCAGAATCGCCTTCTTTTTCAGACCCTGTTTCCTTCAAACCTTGGACATCGAGAGCTTCGGACAATTTCATTTCCAAATTAAAGGTTTTTTGCTCTTTTCCAGCTAATTTGCCCTTCCATTCAGCTTCGCAATCCATAAGTGTTCGACTCCTCGAAACTTGTTTGATCTCCATTTCATGGTTCTTTTCTTCCAGAGTTTCCTCCAGAACCTGAATAGTGCTTTCCAATTTCTTATGTGATTCCTGCAGCTGCAGAAATTGGATCTCTAGATTTCTGTTCTCTGCATGCATATCTTGTCTTTGTTGTTCAACAATATCGCTTTCACAAAAGCCATCCTTTCGGGATTCTTCAAATTCAGGTTTTGCAGCAGAAAGGTTATCAATTTCTACTTTCTGCTTTTCTATTGTTTCTTCCAGCTCCTGAAGAATGGAAATAAGCTCAATATTTGATTCTTGGGTTTTTTTCAACTGTGAGGCCAAATCAGCATTCTCCTCTCTCTGAAACCGTATCTCGTTTTCCAACTCCTTCTGAACGAAACCGGCATCTTTAGTCTGAAACTTCACATTGTTGAGAGCAGCCTGTTTCATCTGCGACTCCTCCAACAAGATCTTCACTTGTTTGATTTCCTGCTTCAAGCAATCACATTCTGCCTGGGATGTTGAAAGTGCCACCTCGAGATTCTTTTGGCGGTTGGAAAGGTCAAAAAATTCCCTCTGCGAGTTTTCAAAATCAATCATCAACTTTCGAGCATTTTGCTCCCACATCCTAGCTTCTGCTCGAAGCTCCCCAATTGTGATTTCTGCAGCTTCAAAGAGATCTTTAGATGAACCAGCATTACCTAGTGGAGATGAAGGAACGAGACGTGAAGCTCGATTCAAGTCTTCTCTGTGGTTATAAGAATGACTTCCAGAATTGTAGGCTTTTGGTGCACCAGAGTAGTGGTTAGACCTCGAGGAGGAGTGGTTCGACCTCCAAGAGTCATTAAAAGAATAAGATCCACGGAGAGAGCTAGTTTGAGAACCAGTTGAATCTAGTTTTCTGATTAGATTGCTCATAACCCCGTTATGAGGGAAGAAAATTTCTCTGTAGGAACCATCCAAAGAATCAAAGCTATTATGTGAGTCTGATGCTGACAAACTTGGTTCCTGAAGAGACATGAGAAGGTTTCATCAGCCTTAGAAGAAACACATTTGCAGAAAGGGAAATTGGCAAAAGGAAGTCTTAACATATCCCTAAAAACAACTAGGAATGATATCAAGGGACCATACCCTACTAGACAATTCTCCAGAATGAAGGGTACCCTCTAAGTGATTACTAGAAGAAGATCCAACACTCCTGGTAAATGTACCATCAGAAGCATCAGACTCCAGAGAAGCATCTTCCAAATACGACAAATCTGTATCTTTCCATTGCTCATTCCTTTAAAAGATACAGTAGAACTTTTTACAATCATAATAAAAGCTGAATGTCATAAAGTGTAAGGTTTCATGCAAATGGCAAACCTGCGTTTTTCTCTTGGTGTCAAGCACTGAATTTTAACCTGCAGACAATCATAAAGAATCAAATTTTAACAATAACATCAGAGAAAGAAGGTGAATAATCAAGTTTCTGCTCCTAAATGAAAACGTGAGATTGAGACATAAAATGAATTTGAGGAAGGGGAGTTCGTTGACCAGAAACCATGGTTTGGGTACTAGATTTCCAAAACTGTCAATTTTTTTCTGAATAAGCTTAAGAAAAAATGAATCAATTTCTACATGTTAATTCCTCCCTTAACTGAACTTTAAGCTATAACTATTTTTCTCTACATGGATTCACTTTAAGAAGCATTGCTAACTCCTATCATCCACTACTTGAAATATTAAACGATAACATATCCGATCTTTAAGTAATAATACTAAAATTCTGCAACAACAAAAATACACAGTGGCAGCAAGCAATTCACACTCACAAACTAGATTATTTAGTTCCATCGATTTAAAAGAGAATTCTCCTTGAAAATTAGGGGGGAAGGTGGTTTAACTTTTATATATCAGCAAAGGAGGGAAATACAACTGTTAGGCACTTGAAACAAGAATAAACTCTTGATCTCACCTGCAATACTGTTCCATGGTTACATTTCTTTAATGGTAATGAAAGAGGAGTTGAACTTTTTGAACTTATGTAGCTTGCAAGGTTAATTGTTGCCTCTCCAAGGAAGCCAGATCTAGATGATCCCTACAATAACATCACCTAAGTTGATTATTTAATCCTGACATAAGTCAATTCCTCAACAATAGATAATACTTTACAAAAGATCAAGGCAAAGCACCATACCATGGCAACAACAAGCTTAAACAAGCATTCATCAAGCACTTTCGAAGTATCACCTTGTGGAATCCAAATAGACTCTGAGAAGCTCTCTGTCCATCGACAATTTCCATTCCGCACTGACGCTTTGCCCGACTTGTTTACAGTTTTGCCAGTATCAACAGAAATAATTGATACTAAAAGCTTGTCCCATCCTTTTGGAACCTTCAAGAATTCAATAAATCCAAAATTGTATCAAGAATCACCTGAGTAAAACTACCATCTTAACTAAAAAAAACTAAGATAGGAAAAGTTTTCAAAGTAAACCAAGCATCTAAAACTTTGGCCTGAAAAATGAAAATTGTTGTTAAAAAGGAAAACCTAACTCAATTGAAATGTTACCATTGCTACTTGATTTTATACTTTTTGGTTATAGATTCCTTACAATTTGTCAGACATGATTGGCAAATGAAAAAGACAACATGAAATTTTGAAACAAATAATGTTTCCTCGGACATGGGTATAGCGTATAGGTATATGATCCTCCAAAGATCCTAAAATACATGCAATTAAAAGAAATTGAATACCATTGAGCCTTCATACTGCAATACTTTTGAAAAGTGCTTTGATGGTCAAAAATGATTTTGAAACCAAAATCAATACAAAATAGATAGTTTTTCAAGTCAAAAGTGTTTTTTTAGCTTGGTTTGAAAAGTACTATTCAGCTGAAATTTTTAATTTTTAGATTTTTCAAAAATATTTTTAAATAAAATTATTCATTTATCCTCGTTAATATCACCAGTTGTTTTATATTTAAAAAAAGAATATCTAAAATAAATATTTTATCTACATAAAAAGTACTTTTTGACAATAATACCAAACAATCTAAAAATACTTTTAAAATTGTTTTTCAAAAATACTTTCTTACCGTATTTTTCAAAAATAATGTCAAACTAATCCGGGTTCGAATAACATGGTATATATATTTATTTATTTATTTGTTTTTTACTTAAAAAATAAGCATGCATGGAAGAAATCAAACCATTCGTGGAATAGGCGCACTATTTTTTATAAGAACTTTAAAGTTTTACTCCATTTAAATTATTCTTATTGTTTCTACCTTACTCAATTATCCATAATTAGCATAAATAATGCCCAGACACAGCCTAATATAACAAAATCAAAACTTTGTTCTCACATTTTATATTTTTATCAGGAATCATACAATTGTCATTAAATCAAAATTCATCTCGAACAAAATTTAAAGAAAAAAATCTTAAATTATTTCCAAAAATACCACAACAATTTGTATAATGATTTCAACTACAATTTTCGCTTCATAATTTAGTTAGTATTCTACAGGCTCAATTTTACAGCTCTACTAGACATAAAGTTAATGTACAAAATCAAAAACATTATAGAATCAAACCTGAAGCGTCAACAGATCTGACTAAAGGAAAATCTAAACTGAAAATGTAGTTTTTCTCACTGCCTATCATAGATATTCGTGTTAGGAAATGAGAATTAAATTACATAAAAATTAATCGAAAAAAAAATCTATTATTAATAACTTTCCACAAACGCACTCATAAATGCAATGATACAAATAAAAGAAAAAGCATCTCCCAACCATGAAGAAAGAAACGTAAATCTGCAGCGATTGACAGTGAGAACGAAACTTTGAAAAAGAAAATTAAAGAAAAGAAAAACGAAAAAAATTTTGAAGTTGAGTTTTGCCGATGTAAAAGCGGATTCAATTTTAACATCACAATGAAGCAATAATTCAGAGAAAAAAGAGAGACAAATTCCGTAAAGAACAGAGTGAAAGAGAGACACCTGAAGAGCTTGGAAGCTAGAGAGCATGAAATCGAATCTCTCGCCGGATTTATCAAGCTTTTGCTTATGCAATCTGAACATATTTCCTTCTTTTCTGCTCAGATTTTATTATCTCTACCAGGTTTTCCCCAGTTTCTTTATGGAAAAAACCTGTTTGGCTTCCAAGAAAATTTAGCAGAAATTAAAGAAGAAATAGCTTCAGTTTTTCACATGGCCTGGACTGAGAGAGGGGCCAAAAGCGTTAGCTATGGTTTTGGTTTGAACTTTGTAACACTGTTCCTTGTATTTATTCGTTTGTTTTTAAATTTTTCTTTTTTGGTTTATTTCCTTAATTAGTCCCTATCACTTTTATAATTCATTTTATACCCTTTATCTTCTATTCCATTTGGCATTTTGTAGTTTGTCCGATTTCTCAACTTTTTTATATGACAAAATAAATAATATTTTTAAATATTTATATGATATTTTATAATAATATCTTGGGAAATTATTGGATTACATTGGATTTAAATATTATTTATTTCTTATTTATAAATAATTATAAATTAATATACGATTTTGAATAGTTTTAAGGTGATTATAAAAAAATATTTATTTACATATATATTTATTTTTTAAATAATAAAAACAATTTAGAGATAAAGTGATTTGAATCTAAATTTTTAGATATAAAAATTTATATTTAAATTTAAATTTTATAATTAATTAAATTATATTAAAAATAATTATATAAATATTAATTTAATATATATCTTCAAATATGGTTAGTAATGTTATATTAAGTAAATTGTTTTTTATAATCTGATTAATATGCAAAATATTGATAACTAATAAATTATTCTAATAAATATCGAATACAATTATATATTTATATGTAATTTTACTTGTTAAATAATCAAATAACTAATATAAGTCAAATACTTTTATAAAAATAATCAAATATTGATAATTAATAAATTATACAAACAAGTATCGAATATAATTTTTACCAAATACTTTTTTAAAATCATCTAATACAATTATCTTATCGAATCAGCTAATATAATCTACTATTAACTAATATAATTCACTATCAGCTAATTATTAAAAAGAACTGAATTATAAATTCCAAATGACGTTCAAACCTGAATCACTCGAAGAAAATACATCATTCTTTATCACTGAGACGGTTTCGTAGATTCACATTAAATTAAATTTTTTAATAACTTAATTGGAGTTAGATTTAATATCTAATAAATTAATGAAATTCAATAACATACCAAATTTCCTATATTTTTTTCTATATCAATCTCACGATTTTTTATTAATTTACTTTTTTTCTATATAAAGGTTGTGCAAAATTTATTTTACATAAATTTTTTTTAAAAAATATAATAATTATTCTCATCACGTTATTTATAAATTAATTAATAAATATATTTATTTTATCATTTTTTGTCTTACTTTTTTACTGAGTAAATCTTTATCCGGTAAAAAATATTTTTAAATTTAATTTACGGTAAATATTACTGAAGATTCATTTCATAAAAAGATAAGATAGAAAAATTAAGGCATAAAGATAATTTTAACCCTTAACGTTTATAATTTTTATCATTTTGACCCTTATTCTTTTTTTGGGATAAATTTAACCCTTAATATATGTCTTTTTAACAAATAACTTATTTTTTAACTAACATAATGATCAGACCATTAAAAATTTAACGATATTGACACGTTATATATTATATGTGATAATATATTTTAAATAACATGACATCTAGCCTTATTATATATATATATATATCATGTCATTATCGTTAATTCTTTTACGACAATAATAAATATACATGTAAAACATAATTTTACTCTAACATAAAAAATAAAATAATTAAAATTTAAATAAAATATTAAAAATTAATTAAATCTAAAATAAAAGATTACTAACAATTCTCGAATCTTAAATATCATTCTACATATATATGATATATCATTATCGTTAATTTTTTTTAACTATCTAATCTGCTAGTTAAAAAAATAAGATATTTGTCAAAAAGATATATGTTAAGGGTATAATTTATTTTTTATAATATAGAAAATTAGGGTTAATTAAAAAAATTTAACAGGCACGCGAAAAGAGACACAATTAAGGGTAAAGAATTTTTACTGTATTATTTAAATTGAAAGATTTTTTTATTTTATAATAGATCTTTATAATATAAAAAACATTTTATATTTCAAACAACAAAAAATAATGTTAGAATAATCTATAAGAAAACTTTAATATACAAGTTGGATAAATTAAAGTTTATATAAATTTATTAAGTTTAAAGTTTAGAATTTAGATTTAGGATTTAAGGTTTAAAATTTAGAGTTTAAAGGTTTGTATTTTAGGGTTTAGAATATATGATTTAGGGTTTAAGATTTTAAATTGATAATTTAAATTTTAAAGAATAGTTAAATAATATTTTTATGCAATTTATGTATTAAAACATATATCTTTCTTTAAATATATAAAATATTCATTTTATACATTATTAAAAATATAAAAATATTATTTCTGTTGTCTCACAAAATTTTTTAATGTTAACTTTTTAAAATTCAATATTTTCATATTTTGATCATAATTATTTTAAATATTTTAATTAATTAAATTTTATAAAATATATTTTAAATTAATTGAAGTTTTTTAATATATATATTTTTTTATTTTTATTAATAATAAATTTAAGATAATATCGAGTCAAAATAAAAAATAATTCAAAATCTATACTAAATTTATACATGGGACGGATTGAATATATAAACACCGACAATTGAGTGATTTTTATTCAAAAATTTTGATAAAACTTAAAAAACTAAAAATTTTAACTTTTAAAAACATTTATTTTTATATAATCATTGTTATCAAATTTTTTATTAACAAATTTGGATCGAATATTATAGTCTAAAGTGATTTATTATGCGATAATTCTCTCAATCCAGTTTACTTTATTCACAAAATTAAGATTCCAATATCTAATTTTACTTTAAAAATTAATTAATATTGATAACTTTTAAAAACATTTTTATATAAAACTATATTTTATATTATATTTTTATATTTAAAATATTTTTAACTCGAAAAACACTTTTAAAAGCAATTGAGAAATGAACTGAATAAACTAAAACTCCAAAGGTTTATGAAAACGACAGTGTTTTGGACAATGACTTGAAAAAAAAAACAGTTTATTTTTTTTTTAGAATTTATTTTTTAGATTATAAAGGATGGAATCAGTTAATTTATATTTAATATAATACTTTTAGTAAATTTAAAATTAATTTACTAATTTTATTTTTAATTTTTAGGTATCATATTGAGATTTTTAATGGATTTTAATAAGGTGGGCGTTAGATTGAGTCAAGTAAAAAAATTTCGAATTATTAGAATTAACGAGTCTAATTTTATTATTCGAATTTTCATTCAAATTTTTTCGAGTAGTGTTTTCGAGTTCTTATAAAAATTTAGTTATAATTATTTGTTATGTTATAATATGACTTGGTTTAATTTAAACGACTTTCAATAATCATATTATATATATTCATATTTTTTTATATGTGATAATATTTTTTCATATTTTTATATATTGATATATATTATAAAAAATTGAGGGACTCGTCTTGAACTTAAAAAATAAATCTTTTAATTACTAAAAAATTGGAGTTATTCAAATTTTTATTTTACAACTCAAACTTTATTTAGAATTTTTTTTTGAGTTGAGTCGAGTTTATGAAATTTCGAGTTAAGTCAAAATGAACCGATTATTTTCATCTTGAGTTGAGTCGATTTGAGTTTTGCTCACCCCTAAATTTTAGGTACTAACATTCTTCCAATCGGTTGGTCTTTCGGAATAAGATTTTATGTCTGGTTGGCAAGATTTGGGATTTGACTTTTAATATTGTGAAAAGAGAAAATTAAGTTAGAAAGGTTGTCTCATAATAAACTTTTATAAAATTTAATTCGAATTAATCAACTAATGAATCGAATATATATAGTTATACCAAAAAAAATGTTATCGTTAGGTAAGTAAAATTGAAAACCCACCTTTCCTTCCATCTTGATTTTACTGGAATTCAAACATCCCCATGTGGATGGTTCAACTAACTTATCATCTATAATTACTTGTATAAAAGTTGGGATAAACTAGATTTTAGTCTTTAAATTTGGTATTTCTTTCAATTTAGTCACCATTTCTATCTACATTAGCCCTTTGGATTTTTTTGTCATTTTGATGATGTTTAAGTTTAGAGCTTGAAGTAGTTAAAAAAAATAAGTGTAAAGACCAACTTGATAAACGTTATAAATTAAGTTTATAAAATATTTGAAAAAATATAATAAATTAAAAAATACTTTTAAATTTAATTTATAAAATTATTCGAAGTTTAAATAACTTAAAAAGTATGTTTGAAATATTTTTAAAGAGTTCTTTTACTTGAATAAATATTTTTAAAAACTTTTAAAAAATATATATGCATTCAATATGGTACCCTATTCCAATATTAACATAAAGTGATCCTTATCGGTATGGTCACTTGACTAGTACTTATATATTATGTTTTAGAAAATTCTAGTAACATTTTTTTCGTACCAATGTTAAAGTATTTGTATCGGTATGTTAGGACGAATATCGATATCTTGATAAAAAGTACTGATAGATCTTGTTTATAGTGTCTAACGATTATTTTTGTTTTAAATTTAATTTATAATGTCTAACGATTCTTTGTAAGTCAGATCTTTTTTTTTTAAATTCAATTTTAAAAAATATCTAGAGTCGTCACCAATCACTTTAATAGATTATACATCATAAAAATGCAAAGAAACGACATATTAAAACTCTATGTTAGCTTATTAGAGTTTATTCCTGATTAATAATTTATATTTATTAAAAGTCTTATTTAAATTAAGAATAAATATTATTTAAATTAGAGATAAAGTATAGTTTTAGTTATATTAAAGCTCTATATTAATTTATTTAAAAGTTTATTCTGTGAGCATTGGAGAGTAAAAATAATAAGAAAATACAGAAAAACATGAAATTGTTGTACAATCAGAGATAAACCTCCTCCTACAAAAATTTACCAAGAGTCAAACTCGGATCTATTGCTTGGAAAGCAATTATCCTAACTATTGGACTACAAAAAACCCGGATCTATTGCTTGGAAAGCAATTATCCTAACTATTGGACTACAAACGCTTGATGCGAAAATCTAATAGACATTTATATCACTAAAAACATTTGAGTTGCATAACAATGCTTAATCTGATTAATCGTTTGTTCTTTTACCCTAAATTATGTATTTTGTATCAAAATTATTAATATTATTTTTTAATTGATTACAATGATTATAATAATATCTGTTTTAGAGTATACTCTTAATTATTGGACATTGATCGTTCAATCATTATACTAGTGTTATTGTTGTTCTAATTTGTGACTTCTAAGAACAACAACTGTTTTTTAATTACTGAGGCTAGATGACTCTCATACAATTATTATTATTTTTTTAAAATTGTTAAGTCAATTAGCAGTGAATAACTTAAAATAATATAATAAACCTAAATAACAGTGTACGTTACGATACTAGAATTATATAAATAAATGTGTCGATTTTATAGAATGATACATCAATCAAAAAAATAATTTTATAAAATTAAAAATATTTTTTATATTTCATCCTTTCAATTTACTTTTAAATTATTTACCTTGACTAATATTTTTATTCATGTATGATTTATTTTAACCCAAAAAATATTAAATATTAAATTACTTTAAATAAATATTAAAATAACTATTTAATCGAATATTATAAATAATTTTAATATTATACATATTTTTAACACATCAACCGGAAGAGTGGAATTAGGCAAAATCTGATCCCTATTCACTACTTGTAATTCCCTTGCCTAATAGTAATGCCGTCCTAACTCCAAATGCATTTGATATATCGGGTGTTTATTATCGGATATTGGATCAAATTTGATTATTTTAGATATTTGAGTTTTTTGATCGATAATATAATGATTCATATCTGATCTAGAAAAATGAATATCCGTATATTTAGATACGAATATTCGGAACGATAATATAATGATCCATGTCTGATTCGAAAAAAATGAATATCCCACATATTCAGATATCAAATATTCGGATCGGATAATCGGATATCCGGTTATCCCAAAATATATTGTGACTAAACTAATTTTTTGAATTTTAAGGTTGTATTTATGAAAATTTTGGAATTTCGAATATAATAAACAATAAATTAGTAAATACAACAAGATTCACATCTATAAAAGTTTTAATTTTTATTATTTTTTAAATATAACGAGCACTAAATTGTTGTATATAACAAGATTAATATTAATAAAAATTTAAATTTTAGATTTTTAAATTTTCGGATAATCCAAAACTTGAAATATTATAATTCGTATCCGATCCAAAAAACTTAAAATAAATCGATATCCAGACCAAAAATAAAAACCAGATCGGATATTTTTCTAACACCCTTGAACCTACCGATTAATCCAATTCCACTCTCCATTCCTTTTCAACTTTAGTTTTATTTCCATATAAAGCAGGGTATTTATAGTGGGTAACAAATTAAATAATATTAATCTTAATTTAAAATTGGTTTAATTAATACTTGTTATAATTTTATTATGTTTTTAATAAAAAAATATATTATTTTACTTAATTTAATTTGTTATTTATTAAACTCATATGTTTAGCATAAATATAAATTAAGAAATTTAATACAAACATTTTTAAAAACTAAACTCTACAATAATAATAATATGTAAATACACTAAATTAATATTTAAAAAATTAACGAATTATTCGTAAACTTACGAGTTAAGTTGAGTTTGTTCGACTTAAATCAATAAGATCTAAATTGTATCATTTCGAGTGAATACTGATCGAATTTTAATCGAGTAGTCGATTTGATTACCTCCTAAAGATGATCTTATCATACTAATGAACCATCTCTCACCGTTAGATCACAACCCAACATCCATCTCCATCCGTTGATCTTATTTTTTCTTTCTAATACGAATGCATCCTTTCTTATGCTAACCCTAAGGCCAAAGCATATGTAATCTAAGATCCTCATGTATTGCTAAAACGCATACCCATTTTTCCTTCTTCCTTTACCTATACCAGCATCAGAAAGATCAGGTAACCTTAAGTTTATTATTAATTATTTGATGTATGTTTAGCATTTTTGTTGGGGTTTCTGGATTTGTTGGGTTTTTGGATTTCTGGGTGTTTCTTATGATTGATTGATTATTGAGATGTTGGTTAAATGGGCTCAATTTTTATGTTTTTTTGGTGAGTTTAGGTTTTTGAAGGAACATTCTTGAAAATGGAAAATGGGTTTGCAATGATCGATGATTCTGTTAAGATTGCGGAGGAAATGGTTGTCAATGAGAAAGTGGATACGGGGGTTGTTTTGGATTCAAGTGAAACAAAGGGAGGAGAAGATGAGGCAATTAGAACACAGGAGAATTTTGAACAACCAGCAGTGAAATCCGGGGTCGGTGACAGTGGTTTAGTTGCCGATGCAATTGGAAATTTTGGAGAGGCTATTGAGGTTCCGGCTGAGGTTGGAGCTGTGGAGAATGTGATTCCGAGTTCGGTTGGAACTCAGGCGAATGTTGCAGAGTTGGTGGGTGAGCTGAATGAGAAGGAAAGTGGGGAGAGTGTAGGTAGCGATGCGGTGTCGGATGAGATTGATGAGGCAGGGGCTGGAATGGGAGAAATAACTGATGAATTGAATGGTGGGAAGGAAGTACCTGAAATCAGTGGTACTGGAGAAATGGAAGTTCCGAGGGATGAGGAAAAAGGAAATATCAAGTCTGATACAGTAACTGTGATGCCTGTAAAAGGAGATACGGATAAGGCACATTTAGAGGGAACATTAGCTGATGAAAAGTTGGACACTTTGGAAAGTGATAGGGTGGAGGAAGATGTGAAATCAGAATCTGATGTCGAGGGTTTGAGTCAAGAGGGCAAGGGTGATGAGTCAAGAGAGGATGTAGTGGCTACTGATTATCAAGACGAAAGGGTGAAGGAATCTGATGATACTTCAGCTGGCATGATTTTGAAGCTTCAAGATGACAAATTCATTGAAACTGCGAATGATAAGTTAGCTAATGTTGATATGAGAGATAAGGGAGCAGAGAGTAGGGAAGTAAAAGGTGTCACATCTGATCTTGATTCACTGGATGGTGGAGATGAAGATGAAAAAGCAGGTGACACTTTTGCTGCTGCAGACGCGGAGGATAATGTGAATGGTGAAGTAAAAGACTCATCCGATGCAAGGGACATAAAGCATAATGGTGAAAATGATCAACTGAGAAATATGCCGTCTGAGCTAAGTAAATATGTGGAAGGGACAGTTGATTCTGCATTTGGAAATTTATCTTCTTCAGAGAAGTCCACAGATGAAAGCAATGAGAAGATTCATGCCGGTAAAACTGATGACATAGCTCAAGATATTGATTTTGTGACAGAAAAATCTGAAGAGAGAGTAGAGAAAGATCATCAAGATAAGAAAAGCTCCAGAGTGACTCCAGAGCAGGAAGTGCAACATGCTCCAGAATCTTCTTTGTCTGCAAAACCCGAAGAGTTTGGGAAGAAAGCAGACATAGATCAAGAGACTAAGCCAAACACCTATGCCACTAGAGAATGTGAAATTCTATCAGCTCCTGCATCGTCATCATCTGTTAAATCTACAAGTCTTGCTACCCCTTCTCGTCCTGCTGGTCTTGGGCGTGCTGCTCCACTATTGGAACCTGCACCCAGGGTGGTGCAGCAGCCTCGGTCAAATGGAAATGTCTCTCAGGCACATGCACAACAAATTGAAGATCCTGGTAATGTTGAGTCCCAGGAGACTGACGAGACACGTGAAAAGCTTCAGTTGATTAGGGTTAAGTTTTTGCGGCTTGCCAATCGTCTTGGGCAGACTCCCCATAATGTTGTTGTGGCACAGGTTCTGTACAGACTTGGATTAGCTGAACAGCTACGTGGTAGGAATGGGGGCCGTGTTGGTGCCTTTAGCTTTGACCATGCAAGTGCTATGGCAGAACAACTTGAGGCTGCTGGAAATGAACCCCTTGATTTCTCCTGTACAATTATGGTCCTTGGGAAGACAGGAGTTGGTAAAAGTGCTACCATAAATTCAATATTTGATGAAATCAAGTTTGGTACTGATGCTTTCCAGACAGGTACAAAGAAGGTTCAGGATGTTGTGGGTACAGTACATGGTATTAAAGTTCGTGTAATTGACACACCTGGCCTTCTTACTTCATGGTCTGACCAATGCCAGAATGAGAAGATACTTCGCTCTGTTAAAAGTTTCATTAAGAAAACACCTCCAGACATTGTGTTGTACCTTGATAGGCTGGACATGCAAACCAGGGATTTCTGTGATATGCCCCTCTTGCGTACCATCACTGAGATCTTTGGTCCATCTATATGGTTTAATGCAATTGTGGTTCTGACGCATGCCGCTTCTGCCCCACCTGATGGTCCAAATGGTACTGCTTCTAGTTATGACATGTTTGTCACTCAACGATCTCATGTTGTCCAGCAGGCTATTCGTCAGGCAGCTGGGGATATGCGGCTCATGAATCCTGTTTCATTAGTGGAGAATCACTCTGCATGTAGAACAAATAGAGCAGGCCAGAGAGTATTGCCTAATGGTCAGGTCTGGAAGCCTCATTTGTTGTTGCTTTCCTTTGCATCTAAAATTCTGGCTGAAGCAAATACACTTTTAAAGTTGCAAGATACTCCTCCAGGAAAGCCTTTTGCTACTCGAACAAGAGCACCTCCTTTACCTTTTCTTCTTTCATCTCTTCTTCAATCAAGACCTCAAGTTAAGCTGCCTGAAGAGCAGTATGGTGATGAGCATGGATTAGATGATGATTTGGATGAATCCTCAGACTCTGAGGAAGAACCAGAATATGATGAGTTGCCACCTTTCAAACGGTTGACTAAAGCACAAATTGCTAAGCTTAGTAAAGCTCAGAAGAAGTCATATTTTGATGAGCTGGAATATAGGGAAAAACTTTTTATGAAAAAGCAACTGAAGGAAGAGAAAAATCGGCGAAAGATGATGAGGAAAATGGCTGCAGCAGCTAAGGATCTACCAAGTGAGCATGGTGAAAATTTAGAAGAAGAAAATAGTGGTGCTTCTTCTGTTCCGGTTCCCATGCCAGATTTAGCGTTGCCTGCTTCTTTTGATTCTGATAATCCGACTCATCGCTATCGTTCCCTTGACTCCTCCACCCCATGGCTTGTGAGGCCTGTTCTAGATACTCATGGCTGGGATCATGATGTGGGTTACGAAGGTATTAACGTGGAAAGACTGTTTGTAGCTAAAGATAAATTTCCTATTTCATTTTCTGGCCAGATAACCAAGGACAAAAGGGATGCCAATGTCCAAATGGAATTGGCCAGTTCTTTAAAGCATGGGGAAGGTAAAGCAACTTCAGTGGGGTTTGATATGCAGACTGTTGGAAAGGACTTAGCCTATACACTGCACAGTGAGACAAGGTTTAGTAATCTCAAGAAGAATAAGGCTACAGCTGGAATCTCGGTTACACTATTGGGTGATGCATTATCAGCTGGAGTGAAAGTTGAAGACAAATTGATTGCTACTAAGAGGTTCCAGGTAGTCATGTCTGGGGGTGCTATGACCGGTCGTGGTGATCTTGCATATGGGGGCAGCTTGGAAGCCCAATTGAGGGATAAAGATTACCCTCTGGGCCGCTCCTTGTCTACACTTGGTCTATCTATCATGGACTGGCATGGAGATCTTGCCATCGGATGCAATATACAGTCACAAGTGCCCATTGGACGGTCTACAAACCTGATAGCTCGTGCCAATCTGAATAACAAAGGTGCTGGACAAGTCAGTTTACGACTAAATAGCTCGGAACAGCTTCAGCTTGCTTTGATTGCTCTCCTTCCATTACTGAAAAAGCTATTTGATTTTTCCCATCAAATGCAGTATGGACAATGATGAAAATTAGGATGCAGTGGGTAAGACATTTTTAAAATGGTCATCTTTATGTGGGCTTTTGAAGAGTGAGTGAAACACTGAAAATAGGGTGCTGAAATTTTTTCTATCATATTTCTTTTTATCCTTGCTTGTTATATAGTGATTGTAGTTGCTTTGTTTAGATACTCTGCATAATAAGTTTATTTTGTTCCCCTGAAACCATGTTCAATCAAGAAGTGCTTCTTTTCTCACTTGCCTACATTATTATATATAGAAGAAATAGCCTATAAATAATCATAGGTTGGGGGTGAAAGTTCAAAATTCCATCAGAGCCGCCGGAATAAGAAATGAAGTGGTACATAATACAAGATCATTTGCAAGGGGTTAACTTGCAGGTGGTCCTGCCTGAGTCAGAATTAGCCCTTATGAAGGGTAAATCAGTGATGAGGATGCCCCTAGTGGAACCCATTAGAGTCCTGTTCATATGGGTAACAACAGCAAATGATCTATGCATCCCCTTCTCACAAGAATGTATACATGCAGTTACATGAGTACACCTCCAGTGGGAAGATCAAGTAGAAGTCGGATGTTTCCTCCTCTGGGGTTGTGCTTCTGGAGATGATTACTGAACGCCACCCCGTTGGTAAGACTCAGCCGTTCTTTGACGATAGCATAGTTGATTGGGTCTGTACTATTTTTATCAGTATTACTTCATTTGATGTGTGCATATATATAATCTAGTCAGTCATGAAAGGTTTCCTGTTTTAAGTGATTCTTAGTGTTAAACTAGCGGTCTTGTTTTGATTTCAAATGTTCAAAACATAGGTTCTTGTCCCACTAGAACATGGACTTGCAAATGCTTAAAATCTTCTTTAACAAATTCTGTGGCCTTTCTCATTCTAGGCAAGGCCTTTGCTCTCGCAAGTTTCGAAACATGGAGATTCCGATGCATTTGTCAATTTGTCGATTTGAGGATACAGAAGGACTATGGTTCCGATGAAATGGCCTGACTGGCAGCTTGTACCCATACTTGTGTCTGAAAACATGTCTGAGATGAGTGTTGAACTCTTAATGCAGGTGTTTTGAGCTCTGGAAGAAATTCAGGAAGATGAACCTGGAAAGCCAAGAGCTTGCTAGCAGTGAATACAGTGCAGTCACCTGTGAGTATGGTGTTAATCCATCTCTCTCCAGCTCTGGAGGCGACCCGAACTGAAACATCGAAAGCCAAGAAATAAACTAAAGATGTAAGTTTGATTGAAATCTGCAGTAATGTTTGATTTCTTGTATATTTGATGTAGTTCACAGATAGTAAGTTGAGTGTTGGATCAAATTCTCTAGAGGATCTTCATTGAAATTGCAATATTACTTCACTATAACACTATGTTGTACAAATTGCCATTGGAAATGTTCTTTAAGCTAAGGAATCCATTTCCTTAGACAATTATTTTGCTAATATACTGGTGTAACATTTCTTTTAAATTCTTTGATAATGTATATATGTGCTCGAATTTGGATCTTTTAGGATAAATATCGTCTTTTTTGTTGAGTTCTGGTCAAAAATAAATTTACTTTTAAGAAGATATCATATAATAAATTTAAATTACAAAATTGACTTTATAAAATGTTTTAATAATTTTAAAATTTCTATAATTTTAATGATGGAATGAAATGTCAAACTATGGTTTAATCTTGCTTTATGAACATTAATAATTTTTGGTACCATTACAAGGCTACTCTCTTATGCTCTTGGCACAATTTTAATTATGTTAAAAGTTTAAATACATATTTAATATTTGAATTATATATATTTTTTAAAATAATATTTAAAAAATTATTCTTAATTGGTACCTGAACTAAATTACTTCTTTCAAATTAATATATATATATATTCTTCTTGTAGGTATACGAACTAAACACATTCTTCCAAATTGATATAAAAATTTATAGTATATTTTTATTAATTTAATCACAATTCAAAATAATTTAATAAATTTAATCATCTATATTAAAATTTTTTATGAATTTATTCTTTGTTCTTCTTCTATAAATATTATATTATTTTTTATTATAATAAAAATTTAATAATAACTTATTATTTTATAGTAGAATGAAGTTAATTATTGGTTTGATCCGATAGATATATTTAGTCTGATAATTAAAAAAAAAACTAAATTGATAGATTTTTAAATAGAAAAGGTTAAATTTATTGATTTACTTTGAATTAAGATTATAGAATATATAAATTTTAAGATTAAATATATTAATAAAATATCTTTAACGATATTTTTTTATTTTTTCATTTTATATCTCTGTCATTAAAAATTAAAATTGATATTTTTTATTTTTTTCTCATAAAAAATGTACATTAGATTTACCATTAAAAATTTAAAAATTTAAAAATATAAAAATAATATATAATATTAAATATTGTTTTTCAAAAAAAAAATAACACCAAAAAATAATAGAATATGTGAATACTAAAGAGTTATTTTACCTAATATTTTATTAACATTTTTGCCTTACAAAAGAGAGTTTAACCGATCGTTGTTTTTCTCGTCTCATTTTGCCCATTTGACTGAAGTGGGTGGCAAGAGAAAACGAAGAAATGAGCGGGTACCCAGTTCCCAGAGCTGAGGCGACTCACCATAGACTCTACGAGTTCGCAAAAACAGCACTCATCAAAATCTTTGTCCACCCATATGCCACCGTCTCTCTCTTTCACCTCTCGCACTTCCTATTTTCAAATGGGTAATATTTAAAGTTTGAAACTTTTTTTTGTTTGTGTGTAAATTTTGAAGGTCTGCGACTTGTATTGCGGCGGAGGAGCTGATGCAGAGAAATGGGATGGAGCTCAAATCAGTCATTATGTTGGAATTGGTATGGAATTTTCACAAACACCCTCGCTTCATTACTTTATTTATTACAAGTAAAGTTCAAGTATATTCACCATTGTACCTATTCAAGCTTATCATTTTCGGTTATTAATATAGGGTTCTTCTGGTTTGGTTTGGTTGGTAGTTTTACTATTTTGTTTTTGCTTTTTCTAATGTAAAGCGTAAATACCAACTGTTCAATATATAGGTTCTTAGTTCTCGACTTATGGTTGAGCAATTGTGTGTATTGATAGATGATGCTAATTGTTAAAATGGGTTTGAATTGCATATTTTGATGATGAAATGATTTATGTGATGGGTGGTTTTCTTGTCCATAGTAACTCTTCAGTAAGCTTGCACTGGAAATAGAAACCACGGGTTACCGTCCTGATAGGTTGGTTTTGATTCGTGTGATTATATGTGCATTTGTGGTGATTGACAGTAAATGTTTAAAATGGATGTTAATTGTAGATGTTGTGTCATCTGGGATAAATGAAGTGAGGGAAGCATGGGAGAGTCGGCGGAAAAGCTTCACTTCTGAGTTCTTTGAGGCTGATCCTTGCACTGTGAGCTTCTTCCTCATTTGCTTAATATGCATATTTCTTTCCGTACGAGTATGGATTTATAGTTGAGGAACAATTTTTTCTCTCGGAAACTAGATGGAATTTCTTTGATTTTTTAGGTCTGTTTCTGCAATCTTAGTACAAATTTCCTTAGGATGCATTCTTTCTCATCCTTGCAGGCTGTAGCACAATTATATGCATTTTGTTTATAAAGATGGGGATGGTTATTTTTATGGTGGTTTATAGTGGATGACTTGACCTATTCATTACTTTGTATAAAAGCTGAAAAGCACTTTGATCTATGCTTTTGATCTTTGAATGAAGCTGCTCTGTCTTATTCAATTGTGTAATATTCTGGTGAAAGTTGCAGTTTAGCCTTTAACTTTAAAAAGGTGAATCTACTCAATGTTTTTTTCTTCTCCTGTGCTTGACCGCATATTCCTTTGACAGGAGAATTTGGAAACCTTGTTGCAAGAGAAGGACATTCAGGCTGATCTTGTCTGTTGCTTGCAGCATTTGCAGGTACCTTGTATGTAGTTTAAGTTGTGAATGTTGGGTTTTGATTTGTCATGAGAACAAATATGAAGAATCTGAACCACATTTCTATTCTTCTACTTGCAGTTGGGATTTGAAACTGAAGAGAAAGCAAGGAGACTTCTAAGTAATGTGTCATTTTTGTTGAAACCAGGGGGTTATTTTCTCGGTATTACTCCTGACTCATCTACCATATGGTATGAAATAGTGATTGAAAAGTACCTATGTTTCTTAATTTGTAATTATCTTTTCTTCTGGTTACTGCTGCATCTGTTTCTGGGATTTGATGATTGCTTAAACGTTTTAGTGTGCTTTAGTTTCTCGGGTTAGAAAATTCTTCATGTTATTATCTAGTTGATTACTTAATATATATATCCCGATGAACTAACGTAATCAGGTGCAGACCAGAAATTCAACTTCTATAGGAGAGAGGGTCCCAGTTTTCAACAATTTGTTGTATTAGAACACTTAAATGTTCAGATAAAAATGAGACGTAGAGCGCATGACCTTTATTATTTCAGCATGCCCTGCTCTATCCTTGCTCTTGAGCATGTAGGTTTTGAATTTGCAAGCTCATTTTCGGATCTATATGCTTTTTACCAGCTTAATATTAGTGTAAGAGTGTGAATATAAATAATAATCTATATTGGTGTTTGATATGCTGATGTGAGTTAGATTGCGTTCTGAAATTTCTAGCCTTCGGTCATTGTGGAACATTCAGAGTCACCCATAACTAAGCTTCACACTTCAGCTGTGTTTATGGAGAAGTTCTGGTTTCAATGTTGGCCATATAGGCTAGGGAACCAGAAACTGTGCTGCATCATATAGCATATTGACCAACCAATATTCTACTAGATAATGGCTCTATCTTTTCGGATTTTTTTATTTCTTTGGTGCATGATTGACCTTTGTCACCTTGTATTCATTTCCATATTTATCACATGAGATATTGTCTTTGTGGAGTTGCCATGCGAAGAAAAGCCTAAGAAATTTGTTATTATGGATGTACAGGGCAAAGTACCAGAAGAATGTTGAAGCGTACCACAACAGAAGTAGCAGCATGAAGCCCAACATTGTTCCCAATTGCATTCGGTCTGAGAGTTACATGATCACCTTTGAAATTGAAGAAGAGAAGTATGTATGAATTTTAGATGTTTCAAAGTTTTGTTTTAATTTATCATATTTGGGTTTGCTCTTCATTTTTTTCTCTCCATATTTGGGTTATTTATTGGCACATTTTTGCATCATTCTATTCAATTCAATCCAGGTTTCCATTGTTTGGAAAGAAATACCAGTTGAAATTTTCAAGTGACGTCTCCGCCGAGACCAATTGTTTGGTTCATTTTCCAAGCTTAATCAGGTTGATTATACCTTAAACTTAACCATATTTACTTCCTGGTATGCCCTTTTCAGTCCATGATTCCGGAAACTTGCATGGCGAGGTTAACTTTGATTTTCTTTATTCATCGTCGAACCTTTGGCATGGGAAGTTTAGCTTATATCATTAATCAACCTTTAACATATTTCGTTTAATCGTATAAATATGTTATCCATTGTAGTTTGACATTTATGTAATCCAGCAATAAACTTCTAATCTGCCATGCAACTCAGGTTGGCCAGAGAAGCTGGACTTGAATATGTGGAGATTCAAAACTTAACCGAATTTTACGATGATAACAAGTAGGTGAAATCTTCATTCAAAATTTTCCCATTATTGAGTTCAATGAATGCTTTGTTGTTCTTGTTCTTAACTATTAATTCCGATTCTTCCTCAGATCGCTGCTTTCAGGCATGATGATGAATGCCGGTCCAAATCTTCTGGATCCACGCGGGAGACTTCTTCCTCGATCTTATGATGTTTTAGGTGATTCTTTGCTACCACTCTTGTTGCTTCAGCATTTCTTATTCAGGATCTCAGTCCATTGCTACTGGTTTCCTTCTGCAGGTCTCTATACAACTTTTATATTTCAAAAACCTGACCCAGATGTTGTCCCCCCACTTGCAACCCCATTATTGCCAGACAATAGTTACGACCACGACGAGGTAACTATGTCTGCCATTATCTATTAGATCCGACACTTTCATCTTCCTAAAAGCATATACGTCCGAGTCCGACACATATGACGAGCAATCCTCCATATTTACGAGGCATATAGATTCAACACACTTCTATTCATGGATATACATGGTTGTATGTTTAACATATTTGGTTCCTTTGTTGTAGAGCCAATGGGAAGGGGTTGGATGGGTAGAGGATGAGAAGAATGGACAAGCAGAGCCTCCTCCTCCACTTCCACCTTCTGCTCCGGCTCCACCACCTCCTCCTCCGCCTCATGGACTAGGGAAGATAAGTGAGCAGAAGGGGATTTTGGGTCCTGGCCCGGCGGAGTTGCGTTTCGCCGAAGCACTTGGAAGTAGCAAAGAAATAACTAGGAACTAAGTAGGGGCTTTAACCTTGAAATGGAATGATTACTGCATACCGCACGCATTTAGATTAATATGGATGATGGGTTCACTTGAATGAAGTTATATTTAGAATGTGAAATATGATTCGTTTTTCCGGTATAAGAGTTTTTTAAGTTTTATATAATTTTTGGATCGTTGAATGAGTGAAATCAATGACTGAAATTAACATTAAAATATATAAAGATTATCACTTGAAAGAAAAAAAATAAAAATAAAAAAATAATCTGAGTTATCCATTTGATTACATTGTGTATTTTTTATATAATTAAATTTTGATCTTGATAAAGATGGTAGCTGCAAAATCTATTAAATTATGTCATTAGTGCCTATATTTAGCTCATATTTTTCAATTTATTGATTTAAATTCAAGAAATTTAATTATATTCTCTCTATACTATCCAAGTCAGTATTTTAAAAATTCAGGTTTTGAAAAATATAGAATCTAAAATTGGCCAAATTACAATATAAGTACTAATTTCATAATTTATAGATAGTATAAGTACTAGAAAAGAATTTGGCCAAAGAACTGTAAGATTGTGTATTTAAATGAAGGAAGCGGCGTCGTTTCAAAAGAAAAGAGAAAACATAAAAAGTACCGCTAGAAGGAGGGTTTGAACCTCCGACCTTGTGGTTAACAGCCACCCGCTCTAACCAACTGAGCTATTCCAGCTACGGATTTAATCTTAGATATTAATTATATATTAATAATACTTAAAATTGATAAATCTTCGTTAACCTGACATTTACCAAACGTCGTCGTTTGAAAATATTTAAAACATAAAACTTTTGGCCCATGCAGGTTTCGAACCTGCGACCTTCGCGTTATTAGCACGACGCTCTAACCAACTGAGCTAATAGGCCGGTTGAAGAGTGAAGCAAATATACTATATTTATTGCATTACCTATTTAGTTATTTACAACATAATTTCCAAGTTTAATTTAAAAAACTAATTATTTGTACCTTATTTTTAGGAGTTTAGGGATCACATTTAGAGTTTAAAGGTAATAATTTTGAATTTATGAGTTATTTATATAATTTGAGTTTAGGATAAAATTTTAAGTTTATAGAGTAAAACCCTATAACCAGAAAGATCTAAACCTTAATTTTAAACTTAAAATTTTAAATTAAAATCAAACCCCTAAAATTAAATATTTGTAAAAATAAAAAACTTTCTCCACTTATGTATAAAATTATAAATCTTTTAAAAATTATTATCATTGATCAGATTCTTAATGATAAAATTCTTATTTGTGAATATTATTATTAGAATAAAGTGATTTTCAAAAATAACCTTTTAAAATATTTATTTTTACTAATTAAGTTGGTTTATTTGGAGCTACAAATCATTCTAAATTTTACCACCTCTGCATATTTTCCAGTCTGATCACTAAAGTATGCACAAAAAGCATAGATCGTCTGAGACTAGATTTCTAAATGTGCAGTTTCTTTCATCATGGCAAATTCGTATACAAGGTATTCTCGTAACGCCATGCATAGGGATAGGGTTTATGATATACATACTCATGCACAGGGTTTCATTCTAATCTTCAAGTTCAATGATCTTTACCACTGATGCATCACCAAGCTTCTGGCAAATGACGACGCGGTCCGTGGCTTGAGCACTTTCCGTGACCTAAAACAACCTTTAAAACCGATTCGTTTGTGGCACTTTTTGCCTCTGCATGCCTGCAAAAACACCAGGTACAGTAAAACAAAAGCGTTTAAATGCTTCCTTCATGTGATCTTATGTTATGGTCCAAAGAAACCTTGCTTTTCTTCTAGGAACTTGTCAATCCAAATTCAAATATGGAAGCATTTACTATTTAGTTCTTGGAATGAGGAACATCACTAACAAGCAGATAAATATGCCTTACCGGGTGTCGAGGGTCAGCCAGCATAGGGAAAAGGTCTTTGACAATGAAGGGTTGCCTTGCCTGAAACAATTCAAGGAAGACAGGGTGATGAAGAGACTATTAAATGAAATCATGTCATTAGTGCCTATAGTATAGGTTACTTGTGTTTTTAGTTCATGTTTTTCAATTTGTTGATTTAAATTCAATTTTAATTATATCGTCTCTATATTATTCAAAACAATATTAAAAATACAAGTACTAAATTCAGAATTTATAGATCGTACAAGTACTAAAATTAACCCCTTGTAACCATCAGGTTTTTGAAATAGATTCCAAATGGAACAACAAGCAAAGAAACCAGTTGGAGATGCTTATGTAGTTCCATAAACTACCATTTACTAGTTGAGTGACTCTATGCTTTCAACCAAGTTATAACACCGAATAGGTACAATAGGGTGGCTGATTTGATACCCTCCTAGTTATCAGCCAAACCATCTAGCCTTTCCCGTATCCATGATTTGCTTCCAAACCATCAAATCTTGTTTAGAGTTTTTTCATCACCTTTCTTCTCTTGTTTAGATTCAATAAAAACACCCCTTTTCCTAAACTCTGTTCTCCTTTCAAGATAAAAATAGAATATAAAAAAGAAAGAGGAGAAAATTATTGTTTAGATACATTGAAATCTTAAGTTTTGGACCATCAATCATAGAGTAGGATTGTGTTCCAAAGGAATACACTTTTCGGTTGAGGAATTCTATCAAACAACTTGAGTGCATGGTCCATGTCAAAGGATTTATTCAAAGAGAAGAATAAAAATAGCTTTGTTGTGTAAAACAAGTGTTTTTACTAGGCCTGATGCTATGGTTTCGGCAATGGATTTACAGGTTGGTAGGGAAAGGCAGGTAAGTGATAGGTTTGAAGATTTGAGAACGGTTTGGAGTATGGTGGATAGATAAAATGGGATAGTGAATTGGCAGAAGAAACACAAGGAAATAAAAAAATGAAGCTCCGAAGCGCCATGGTATCGTCTGAAAAACGGACGATTACGAAGAACCCTAACCTTCGCTGAAGGCGCAGTTGTCGTCATTGCTTCTAGTTTGCACCAGCCGGGAATCGAAGCCGGGTCTGTACCGTGGCAGGGTACTATTCTACCACTAGTCCACTGGTGCTACGCTGATACAACAGAGATATCAAATTATATAACTTTACTAAATTAAAAAATCATTTCACTTGCCTTTATTATTTTCTCGATGGGGCTGATTACCTAAATGACCAGAGAAACACGAAGGGATTTGATAAAAGAAGAGAAGAAGGATAGGGGAGGGAAGGAAAAGAGTCTAACAACATTTGTAAGTTAAAAAAATAGGGTCGATTACAATATAATTATATTTGGATCATCTAATTATTAAAAATTATATTTAAATAGTTTATTTATGAGTAAGATTATATTTAGGTTACCTGATTATTAAAATTTATATTTAAGTTATTTAATTATAAATAAATTTATAATAATGTCACTCTTCATATTTTAAAAAAATACATCAATTTAATCATTTTTCTTCTAAATTACTTATATACTCTCATTAACATTAGAGTAGTTTATTTAAAATGACTAATTAATATGATACACTAATGATAAACATTTTTTTTCAAATATGAAGGACGATCCAAATATAACATTACTTATAATTGATTGATCCAAATATAACATTTATTTATTAGGTGACCTAAATGTAATTTTATTTGTAATTGAATAACCCAAATATAATCTTACCTATAATTAAGTGACATTCATTATAGTTTACCCTAAAAATAACATTTAATTTAAAAATTTAATTCAAATTTAGAGAGAGAAATTCAACCCGAAATAATCCTCTCTATATTTAAAGATTAATATATCTATTTTATTATCTTACTTCAATGGTTAAGAGAACAATAATCGTTGTTATTGAAAGATACATATATTATTTGTACCTATTATAACTAAAAAACTCTCATTTCAAGTCAAAATATCATTTCAAAAGTTAAGTCAAATAAAATATCATAAATTATAAAAATACTCGATTAAACTCGTACCTATCACTATTTTTAAATCTTTAAAAATTCATGAGTGATTGTATTTTTTTAATTTTGGCTTTTGACAAAATCTGATGTTTTTTATTTAATGTTGTAGGAAAAAGAAATTATTCTCAGAGTGTGACCTCTGCTAGTTCGGTTTCCTTCTGAGACGCAAAACACCCGCAAGTATACACAAAATGCATGGATAGTTCAGCAATATATAGTTTCACAAAACATACTCAGGTCATGGACCAGATAAAACTGTAACACGTCTCGTCCACATTAGCTTCGGGACTTCGATTCTAATCTTCGAGTTCAATGATCTTCACCACTGATGCATCGCCGAGCTTCTGGCAGATGACGACGCGGTCATGCGGCTTGATAACACCCGAAGCCTTCCCATGATCTAAAGCAACCTTTAAAACAGATTCATTCGTGCCATTTTTCGACTCCGCCTGCAAAACAACAAGTTAAAATATGATGCTGTAGTCCGTATAGTTGTGGATTTCACCTCGACGACACAAGCGTCGGTATATCACAATAGTGGAGGACTGAATTTGGAACTAGCAAAACACAGTCAATCGGAGGAGGGGACTAATCGAATCTTATGAGTATTTCCTATTTATCTCCTCCGACGGGAACATTCTCTAACAAGTATAAAATACACCTTACCGGATGTCGAGGGTCGGCCAGCATGGGGAAAAGGCCTCTAACAATGAGGGATTGCCTTGCCTGCAAGGGTTCAAAGTAAAGAAAAGAAAAGAATGACGACGAGACTAATTTCGAGCTTTCAACTAAATAACCGATAGAAAATGTCAAATAAGTGAAACATAATTTTGCAAATAGATTGTCGAGACGAGGGAACATGAAAAATATCACCAGCACCGTACCTCAAAAGCACCAGAAAAAGTCCAGCGTAGTTGATTTGTCCTTAGCCGAGGGATGACAACAGATATCACAGGCATTGATGGCCTGTACTTTGCAATCAGCCTGCAATAGTACAAAAATGTTTGAAGTTACAATTAGCCATCATTCAGAAAAGAATGAAGCATTTGCATTAATTGTAAAACCATAAACTACAGACACCGGTATTGACTGTTTCCTCACAAACACACAGAGAAATGGACACAAGATAATAAGCGTAACCTTGCTGCCCTTCCGGATGAAGTGAAGCAAATAATTGCAGAGGCTTTGACCTTGATAGCCGCACGTACCTGTTGTACATTAAATCCGCTTATACATAAGAGGGACTTGGAAATTTGACTGCAAGGCACTTTAGTAGCATAATTACAAGGAAATACCATAACTATGTAAACATATTCCAAATGTATTGACCCTAAAGCACAAGTGTGGAATTTACACCTTCCGAATTTAGATTTGCTTAGATTTTAAACCATATTCTTATCCTACAAGGAACACAAATCAATTATATGGCAATTGATAGGATAGAGATTCCTTTCATGAATCTACCCGTCTCTGAGGTAACTATATTTCCTTTATATTATAACACCTTGTTTTGACAGTATCGCATGGAAAAACGGAAACAGAAACAGTTGAAAGGAGGAAGTATAAGAGGTAAATACCGCAGAAGAAGCAATGGATTCCAGATGAGACATTGGTTCTCCAACGTGTTTGACAGTTTTCTTGAAGTAAACATCTTGATTGAAAACTTTTTCTGCCTGCAGAAAGCAATTATTTGGAAGTATGCCAGGTCAGCATTTAGAATAATTTACTAAAAAGTTACAGGAAGTAATAATTTTGCAAGAAAGACTACTTAAACTACATAACATGACTGAGAAATATCTTTCAAATCTGATAAGTTGAAATAAAACATTGGTTGTTTTCAGCTCTTCTTTTTGCTCAATAGATGTAAGCACAAAGAGGGTCCATGCTCAGTACAATGATCAGCCCTAGGCTCATAGGAACAAATATTTGAACCCTCGAACCCTTGTATATTCAGAAGAGAAACCAAGAAAAACTGATATTGGTTAACAGATTGAACAATTATGTAAAAGGAAACTATAACGGACAAAATATGTGGTTCCATAAAACTTCTTAGGAGAGTAGAAACAAACAAGCTTCCGGATCAAGGACAAACTGAAGTACTGAACTCACCTCTGCACAAATTTTTCCAACCGTGGTGACTGTCTCAACAGGGTATAGTCCACGCAAGGTTTCTGCCCCTAAAAGTATTGCATCACTTCCTGAATCAAAAAGTAGACAGAAGAATGAGATTCCAATATATTGAATCCATATTGGAAGTCCTTTATTAAACAGGGATTCCATCAAACTTGACACAAAGGAGAAAAAAAAGCATTGTAAGTGAACAAATATTGACCATCCAATACAGCATTGGCAACATCAGTTGCTTCAGCACGAGTAGGTCTTAGGTTGTCTGTCATACTGTCAACGACACGAGTGACTACTGCAGGCTTTCCCATCATGTTGCACTTGTAAAGAGCAGCTTTTTGAAATAGAAACACCTGCAAATTCCAAACGGAAGAAAAATAAAAGACACTAGTTAGATGTGCTGGTCTAGTCCCATAAATTAAGAGAATGGAATATCCATTATTATGAAGAAGAATGTCAGCATAACTCAGAGGGCAGTTTTATGAATAAATCCACTTCAGATGTAGGGATGAATCACAAATACTATTTACTAGATGATATTTGGTTAAAACTTAGATAAGTATATGTTGTCACTGAATACCTCCTAGCTATCAGCAACATCATCAAGCCTTTCAACCAAGGACAATTATTTGTAGCACTACCGGTGGAAAATAGGTTTTCCACATGCAGTGTTAGAATCATGACATTCGTCCTCATAATAAATTTAAAATTTTAAAAATTAAAAGAACAGGACACTTTTAATTATTTTAATCCTGCTTGTGGAACAAAAAATTCATCAGCCAGAGGATCAGATAATAAACATTCAACTAATGAGGATGCAAATATACTATTATTTGCCTGGCAGCACCTTTACTATTTATACGATAATTTGCAAGCAAAGAATGCATATAGAGCCATGACCTAGATGGTCCCATTCTGACAAGTACTTTTGCAATAGGAAAAAAGAAGCTAACCTTCTCAGGAGGGAGATCTACCCCCAGAGTCCCCCGAGCAAAGATGATTCCATCTGCTTCTTGTAAGATCTCATCAAAATGAGTTAACCCCTACAAGCAGTTGATAAAAGACAAGGTTCGGATTCAAAACCAATCTCTTCTCAAGTGCAATTCAAATGAGTGTTAGAAACTGTCTTATAAATCTGACCTCAATATTTTCAATCTTTGCAAAAATTTGAGTATGGTTGAGTTCACCCAGCTTAGAAAGAAAGGAACGAGCCTGCACACAGAAATGATAAAAGAAACTAGTGAAATGGAAAGAAAACATAACAGCAGGCCAAAATATTAAGAATTTGGGACCAACTTTAAAGAAACCAGAATGATGAAAATGCAAAGGGAGAAACTGAAATAATTGAACAATAACTCCACGCAGGGAAGTTCTTACTTGACGAACATCTTCTGCTTGTCGGGTATATGACAAAGAAAGGAAGTCTATATTGTTTCGAACACCCCATGTGCTTATAACCTGATACAAAACATAATCATGTTAACAAAATCACAAAAAGTGCCTTCGAAGTAGAAATAGCATGCTATTCCTTTCCTGTATAGTTAAATCAAAACAATCTCATTGAGACAAAATAATCATACTCTATCTAAGCTGTGTCAAGTAAGTGTAACTTCAGATAAGAACAAGATATCCATATATTAATAATGATTTCAAACATCATTTTATTTAGGTTCTTGGAGCAAAAGAAAGAAAGAATCAATCAAACAACCAAAGGATTGGCTTGTCAAATAGTTTAAACAAGCATCTAACAGCAATGGACTATTCTATTTCTAGTATTACACAAGGCACAGTAGTTTTTTATGCTCGTTCTTCCATTGCACATCCAACATCAAATAGAAATAAGAAAATTACCTCGATATCCTTATCTGTTAAAGTAGGCATTTCAATACGGATTTGAGAGACATGCAAGGTATACAATGTCCCAGACAGAGTAGCAGAATTCTTGATTATGCAAACCACATCTTCGCCATCCAACTCATCGACCTGGACCAAGACACAAATCTCATTAATAACCCTTAAATTTCCACACTTTTTAAAATTCTCATCCTTTAGGCAATATATTTTTCATTAGCGAGGGATGCAACCTTTCCCCTGCACTTATAAAGTGACAATAACCATAAGAAATCCCAATACAGGATGTAAACCACTATTCTGTCCAGTCAGAATGAGCTCATCCATTCAACTTCCCCTTACCTCTAACCACACTGATGTAGTTTCATTTCCGGTAAACAGGTATTGGCCAATAAATATAGTATCTCCCTTCTTAACTGCCTGCAAGTACCAAATAGAACAGAGTCAACCACTTTAGTTTAGATTGGATAAATTAACACATTACTTTTTCATGATAAGACCTGGAGGAAGCGAGGGGAGCTAGAGAAACCAGACAACAAGTATATGAGAGATAATGAAGTCCTTTCCAGTTTACTACAAATGTAAAATGAAAGGCCACATCCACTATGGATAAAGAAATTCAATTAACTAGTATGTGAAGAAATGGATGATGAACAAGAAACTCCCGTTTCATTAACATACAACCTATAAAGACAAGAATTCTGAGTACATGGAGACATAAGAATGCCATGGGACACAAAAGAGTTCATCCATATGCTTTTTACCCATTTTACAGCTTCTTCATAAAGATTCTCAAAAGTATTAGTTCAACCAAAACCAACAATTTTTCCTTCAACCAATTATCCCTTTTTTCTCATGACCTTCAATCCATATGTTAGATATTGAAAAAAATGAGATATATATCAGACTACTGATACTCCATGAAATTTATAGATCTCACAAAAAGTTTGCTGACCTTATATAAACCATGAAAATTTATTGGAAGCAGATTTGAAGATGCTTGCTTATCTTGATCCGGGGTGAGGATTACTTTTGTATCTGCCTCAAGGGTAATGGGATGCTCCGTTTTATTAACTACTTGCAATTCTGGACCTCCCGTATCAAGCATAGTCTGAAATCGCAAGTCCAATTATATTTCTAGTTATTCAGGATGGAATTTACAAGAAAAAGAAAAAAAAAAACAAATTCATCCTAGCCGCTAGGATGAACTGTTGTGTGAACTAGGGATGAGCGATCGGGCGAGTCGAGTCGAGCTAAAAAATTTCAAGTTATTCGAGTTGAGTCAACATATTTTATAATTTGAAATTTTTTTGATTCGAGTTGATTTTAGCGAGTTCGAGTCGATTCAATTTTTCGAGTTTATGTATAAATTTAATTATACTATTTATAATAGTATAATACATTTTGACTCTAATTTAAACGACTCTCTTTATATCTACATACATAATTTTTCAAATTATTTTTTACATATATAAATAAAATTTTGAATTATTATTATTATTATACATGAATATGTCATTTCATTAAATTACGAGCCTCGTTAAAAACATTTTTTTATCTAGAAAAGGCCAAAACGAGATATAAATAATGGTAAATTAAATACAATAATATACATAAATAAATTAAAAAATATAAAATAAGTAACATAATTTAAATAATACAAAAAATATAAATAAAATTGTATTAAAAATAAAAAATAAATATGGAAAGTGACCATATTGTAAAAAAAGAAAATTAAAATATAAAAATAATAAAAAATAGTAGATATGATTGAAATAAAACTACAAGGACTAAATGTGTAATTAAACCCTGAAATTTTGAATTGACTCGATTTTTTTTCGAGTTATTCGAGTCGAGTCGAATAGCTCGAAATTGAAAAAAAATCTATTTTTTTAAGTCGAATCAAGTTTTGCTCACCACTAGTGTGAACATACTAAAGGACTTCAATGGGTTAAAATAACAGAAGAACAATATAAGGTCGAAAGAGGCTTACAGCACAAAGCTTCTTAGTAATCTTAACAGCATTCTTCAAATTTTCCAATGTCTCTTGGTGAAAATCAGTATCACCCCACGAAAAATCGAACCTTGCAACTGAAGAAAAGAAAGCACATGAAATTCCAATCCATTGGTCAAGCACGTAAACAATTGAAAATGCATAGTATCTTTTTCCTTTCAATTCTAAAGTCAAATTTACCTGAAGCAAATAGCTAACATAGAAAAGCAAATCGAACTGGGTTTCAATGAACAAAAATACAGCCAAAATGACTCAGATTTGATGCCAAAAATAGACAATAATCAACACTTTCATGACCATGATCACGCAAAATTATTATTCAAATCGGGAAAAAATTAATACCAGACATTCCAGCCTTAAGACAACCGGATATTATGTCAACAGATCGCGAATTCGGACCGAGTGTCCCCACAATCTTCGTCATTGCAGGAAAGAAACTCTGCAATCCACATTCAAACCAAAAATTAGTAACACAATCCAGAAACAATCCTACACTATATCATATTTTTCCATACATGCAAACAAATTCCTTTAACTGATTAGAAGAAAAACAGTTCAAATTCTCAGATCAAGCCAGCAATGATCTTGATCGTTTATTTTGCCGCAATCTTTTTTTTTTCTCTGAGAATCCCATTTAGCCACATTTAATGCTCTTATTTTCACACATTTCTTCTTTACATTTCTCCTCATATAGCTCATCGCCAAGAAAATCAAAAGATCGGCAAACAGTACAAACACTTAAAACATTTTTCAAACAAACTTACAGCCTTTGATGGTTCAAGAATCGAAGCCATTCGCATGGGCTCTTCAAGGAACAAGTTGTTAGAATTCATTTTCTATTCCTTCGAAACAGAATTCAAGACAAAGAACAGATCGAGAACAAACGGAAAACAGATTTTTCTTTTTCTCTGTGTTTGGTGACTGAGATTTCCGAGAAAATTCGTGGTTTTCTTTGGATCACAGAACTGGAGAATGAATTACTACGCAATCATCGTCCCTGTTATTTATCCAGTGGATTGAAGCGGCGGATTAGTGGAAATTGTCGGAGATTGAAAACCACTTTCACAAATCCGGTGGCAAGATTTTCTTGCGTTTGGAGGGAAAGAAATCCGGTGGCAACAACCAATAGAATTTGACTATGCTATAATTAGAGTAAGGGGAAATTCACTATCTTTATCACTGAAATTTTGTTTTATTCTTATTTGGTCACTAATGTTTAAAAAATTTATTTTTATCACTAGAATTTGACATTGCTCATAATTTGATCATCTGGACGTAAATGAATAGATTTTGTTAATATTTTTATAGAGATCAAAATGATATTATTTTGTTATTTTAAAAAAATCATGGTATGTCATTCGATTGTTTATCATTTTTTTCGATGAGAGTTCTGGACAGACGCAATAAAAGTGATCGTATAATGTCCGTTCAAAAATTAAAAAAATATTTTTAAAAATATAAATACATACGATTACGTGTATATATATAATAATTATCTAAAACTTAAAACATTAAAAAAGAATGACACTTTTTTAGTGAAAGCTGAAAATAATTGATTTTTAGATATTTAATATTAAAAATTTTTATTGTTCAAGAGGATAATCTAATAATATTTTTCTATTAAGGTAATTTTTCGAAGAAAAAAACTTATATATCTTTGAATAAATTGCAACGACCCCAAAATTTTGAACGTAATGATATTTTCGATAAAAATAAGAGTTTTATTTTAATAAATTACACATGACCCCAAAATCTTTGAACCGTCCCTAATCTCGTACACTATTCGTTATCTAACAATCGAAAAACTAAAATAAGAGTAATTCAAAATTTTAGTGATAAAATTAAAAGAAATTAAAGTTTAATAATAAAAAACAAATATATGAAATTATAACTTACCCCTATAATAAACATAATCCATTTAAATTGATAATCAAAATACACATAAATTTTATTGACATCAAAGCAATACTTTTATATGTTTTTTCCTTCAAATAATTGTAAAAAATATTAGGGTAAATACACATTTTAGTATCAGAATTTGGTTTCATATATCAATTTAGTACTTCAATTTTTGGGTATCAAATTAAAACATGAAACTAAAATTAGGTACCAAATTGTATATTTACCCAATTTATAAGACAACTCTAATACAAGTGGCGGTTGGCCGTGGATTTATTTTGGCTTTTAGACATCAATAATTCTTCAAAAGATTTCTTACTAAAGTTATTTTGATGGAATTTTTTTTACTAAAGTTTAAATTAGTCATAAAGATATTTTTCACATTTAACGTTTATAATTTTTGTTATTTTGGCCTCTATTCTTTTTCGGATAAATTTAACCCTTAACCTTTATCTTTTTAATAAATAACTCATTTTTTAACTACAATGATAACTAAACCGTTAAAAATTTAATAATGATGACATATCATATATATGTAATAATATATTTTAAATGACTTAACATCTAGTATATCAAATACATAAACGCGAGATATAGTTTTATTCCAATCTAAAAATATAAAACAATTAAAATTTAAATAAAATATTAAAAATTATTTTTTTATTTATTAAAAATAATTAAATCTAAAACAAAAGGCTACTAAACATTCTCAACCTTAACTATAGTAAAATCAAAATTTTATCTAAAAAGGTATGAACATACTCTAAAAAGAAAGAATTTTGTATAGTTTGTTACCGGTGAATCAAAAATAAAGAATTTTGATAATAATCAATTAGATTTTTATTATTTTAGTTTAGAATTTAGATATTTTAATTTTAATCTAAATCGGAGTTTTAGGGTTTTATAAAGATATTTTAGTTTAGTTAGGGTTGAGAATATTTAGTAAATTTTTGTTTTGTATTTAATTAATTTTTAATATTTTATTTAAATTTAAATTTTTTTATATTTTATAGTGGAATAAAATTATATTCTATATATATGTATATATTTAATAGGTTAGATTATATGTTATTTGAAATATATTATTACATATATGATATGTTACCATTATTAAATTTTTAACGGTTTAGTTATAATGGTAGTTAAAAAATAAGTTATTTGTTAAAAAGACATAGGTCAATGGCTAAATTTATCCCCAAAAAAGAATAGGGGCCAAAATGACAAAAATTATAAACGTTAAGGGTGAAAATTATCTTTATGCCTTTAAATTATTATCGGATATATTACCGATAAAAGATTATAAATAATATTAAAATGATAATATATATAATAAAAATTAAAAATATTCGAGAAAATTATGATCTTGTTTGCAGAAAAAAATACATAGATTTGTAAATAAATTGATCCGAGTTTAAATTTAATAATTAAAAATATATATTTTTTAATTTTTTAATATTATATCTCTGTCTATGGTTCAAATCCATATAAACGTATAGTTTTTTTTATTTATCATAAGAAAATAGACAACCAAACACATTTTTTATATTTTCATTGTCAAAAGTCAATTTATATTTTTGTTAACTAAACATGTTTTTTTAATTAAAAAAAACAGATGTCAAGAGCATGAACCCTTTAGCTCAAGTGGTTAAAGGGATAGTTGCTGTTTTTAAAGATTACGGGTTCGAGCATCAATGATGCCAGCAAAGTGATTGAACGATCAATATTAAATAGTGAAGATTATATTCTAGAACATATATTACAGTAATCATTGTTAGTTTGTTAAATAAAACAGATATCAAGAATATTATCACATTATTTTAATGATTTAAAATAAAACTAAAATGAGATGAAACTAAATTATTATAAAATAATAAGATTTTTTTATATATATTAAATTTTTATAATTTTTATATAAATTAAGTATAAACAAAAATTCTAACGCTTCTAAAATTTTAATTTTTTTTAAAAATTTAATATATATTAAGATCTTTATATATATTTTAAAAAATTCATATACATTAAAATCTTTATATTTTTGTAAAAATTTAATATATATTAAAAATTAATATTGAAATTATAATTTTTTTTAATAATTTTAATTTTATTTCATTTTAAAATCATTTTAATTCATCTTATTGTTTCAGGCCGACCGAACTGTCTTAAGCGAGAGATTATTAGGTGAATTCAGTTCACCACGTCATCCATGGTCAGCAATCAGAATCGTTGATCTTTAAATAACCACCTAATAACTATCCACCCACTAAATTCATGTAGGAAAGATATGATGATTCACTTAAAAAAATTAAGATTAACGATTTTGATTAATTATAACCGTAGATGACGTGCTAAACATGGTTCACCTAACAATTTTTCGTATTAAGCTCGTTTGATATGTCGGTTCATTGCGTGAATTAAGGTTGACGTGACAGAGAAACACATTTGTTGGTTCAAACGTTCAAGAATTTAATTATTATTAATTAAAAGTAAAAAAATAATTATGTTTAAATTTTTTGTTAATTTAGTTTTTATATATATTGTCGTATTAAATTTATAGTTCAATAACTGTATTTTATTGTAAAATAATAAAAAAATTATTGATATATTATTATATAAAAAATAAAAAAATAATAGAATACTTTTGAAATAAAAACAATTTAGAAGAAGATACAATTAAAATAATTAAAATTTTAAAATGTTAAGAGTTAAATTCATTGAATATTTTAAGTTAGAGGTATATTCGGTTCAGTTTCAGTCTAATTTAATAAATTATTTTAAGAATTATTGTTTTTTTATTTGATTTTAATTTTTGATTTTTAACATTAACGTCAATTTTAAAAAAATATATATTTTATTTTAACAAATAATTTTATTTTATGACTTTTAAACATTAAAATATAAAATTTTAATATGTTTTCATAAATGTTTATTAAAAACTTATTTTTAAGTAAAAAATAATAATTAAAAATACATATATAATATTTTAAATACAATATATATATATCTTTATCTTATAAAAATAATTAAAAATTAATTAAAAATTAAATTCGGTTAATTACGGTTCGTAAACTTATTAATCATAATATCCTAATTCAATTTTTAATTTTGCGATTAACTATACATAACCTTGTTCAAATAAGCTTTATTTGACTATTTTGGAATATATATTTATTATAGGCTTTTACGAATACTATTTTAGACTATTTTACATAACTATTTAAGAATAAGATTTTTTCAATTTTAATAAGAATTTTTATTTTTATAGTACGTTATTTTTATTATTATGACACGTTTTTCTTCGTTCTTTGTGATATATTTTTGTTTTTATTGTAATTTGATTTATTTATTTTTGTGTCATGTTTCAATTGTTGTTCATACAAAAAATTAATCGACGTTAGTTTCTGATTTATATTTTTGTCGGTGGTCACTTGAAAAGTTATATCCCCACTCGATTGATGATTGTTTGCTGATGAAATTAATCAAGGGTAACAATATTTTTTGCATGACAGTTTGGATCGCCTACAATTCTTTCTTCTTTCTTGTCTCGTTTGGACAAAGACAAGGAGATTCAGGAAGCTTCTGAGTTTTATTGGTGTACTTATCTCTGTACAAACTTTTATTTTTCTTTGTTTTAGGTTATAAGAATTTTTAGATTATTTAATTTAATTATTTTATTTATTAAATACGATATAATTATAATTTTTCTTATAAATTTAATAGCATTCGTTAAAAAAATAACAAACATGTTTTTTGGGCTAAATACCCGAAATGATGATTAGTTTGGAGGGGAAAAAAGGTTAGGCTTTATACGATGGGTCTTTGACATATAAAGGGAATTTGGAATTATTGGATTATTTTGGATTATTATTATATTATTTATGACCTTAATATAATATATATAAATATAATCCTGACGAAATACGGGTATTACATTAATAATTAAACAAAAAGAATATTTGTATTTGAGTTTTAAAGTCTATTTTTCTCGTAAGAGCACGGGCAAGCTTTTATTTTGGTATTCATTTGTTTGTCTTTTTGTAATTTTCTTTGAGAGATGGATAGATCAGTCGATCACGATAAATCGTTGTACAAAATTGAGTCTTTTTCGATTGTTTTTACAATATTTTTATAAGCTAATTTACTCTCTCTTAACATTTTGATTCAAGAGCAGTTCAAAGATTTTTGAGGTCTTGTGCAATTTATTAAAACGAGATCCTTTATTGAAAATATTATTACCTTAAAAGATTTTATAGGGTCTTATGCAATTTGTGAAAAAATATGTAAATTTTTTATTTAGAAAAATTACATTAATAGAAAAATATTATTAAATTATCATCTTGAGCATAAACAATTAAATATTAAATATCTAAAAATTAAATATTTTCAGTTTTTTACCTAAAAAATATTCTTTTTATGTTTTAAGTTTTAGATAATTATTACTCCCTATATCCTATAAATATTGTCTCTTATTGACTTTTTTGGGTTAAATTTTTTTAACTTTAGCTCTTGATTATTTAAAATTTATTATTAAAAAAAATATAAAAAATATATTTTAAAAACTTTTAATAGAGTAGATTTTAGATATATAATTTATAAAATTTAATTATTTAAAATATTTAATATAATTATATTAAAAGTTTAAAATTTTTGACATTCAAAAAGTTAATAAGGGACATTATTTTTGGGACAGAGGGAGTTTATAAATACACATAATTATATATATTTTTATAAATATTTAACTTAATTTCTTTATTATAACCCTCTTTTTTAGGTATGTACGATCATTTTTATTGTATCTGTCTAGAATTCTACTATTTTGATTAATAGACGTAAAAAATGAAATAAAAGGAAAAATAGAGAAAGGAAGAGATTGAAATAGAGATAATTTAACTATGATAATAACCAAGTAAAACTGTTGAACATAATTTTGAAAAAAAAATGATTTAGATCTTTTTAAGTTATAATTAAGAATTTAAATAACGTTTTAAAAATTATATCGATTATTATACAATGATTTTACGATATCTGTAATTGTTATGTTCGTACTAATATATATATATTTTTAAAAATTTAATATTATGATACCTGCAATGAATACATTAATATTTATCATGTCCACACAATCATAATAAACACAAATATGACCTAAATCACAATTTAAATCCTTGATTTTAACGTTATTAGATCGAACAATTTAAGAGTAATTAAAAATTTTAATTTAAATCTATAGAACAATAAAGTTCTAAGTAAACAAGGACAGAATCACATATGCTAAAAGAATATCATATATAAACTTTAATTCTTTTAATTTTTTATATATAAATTTTAAATAAAACAATATTAAAAATAAATCTGACATACTTTGAAATAAAATAATATATATTACTTTAAAATTTTAACACCAAAGTTTAAATTTTTGGACTCGTTATAAGAGGTAGGTACACCACTTTAGCATGCTTTGATACTATTCGTTACAAGTGGTGTACCCACCAGTTTAAAGTTTTATCCTTCAGGCGCAGGCGGCAGACTTATATATATATATATATATTCCCTTCTACTCCAATAATAGTGACCAAGATTCGTGTTTGGAGGCTTTGGGATAATATATTCTTCCCATGTGGGGCACTGAATTCAAGATATTGGACGACAACATGACCAAAAGGACGACGAACTACGAAGCTGCAACAGAAGACAACAAACCGAACATAACTCACCTCTCAGCACTAAAACAAACTCAGTTGCAGCAAAGGAAAACCACCAAAGATAAAGCAAGAACTGCAAACACCAACCTTAACCTATTGCAAACAGGTCAGCTGCTTGTTTTCCAGTGTTCAATATATATGTGTATATGTCTGTATGTAGTTTCTAGTTGAATTCCAAGTTGCACCAGTATCATGATTGGCAGACTCAACTGCAGTACATAATCACGACAAAACTATGAGTTTCCATGCTCCATGATTAATGGCTTCACTCTAATCTAGGAACAATCATCGTGTGAGGACAGTTTAGTTTCATATTTTAAGGTAACCATGCATGTTCATGAATACGGCAGTCTCAGTGGCATGTCGGACAGTCTTGACATAGGGGTTTATGATGGCTTTGTGCATGAATACAGATAAATTTTCTGCTTGAAGAACTGAGATAAATCATTTCTTCTCCATTTTTCCAGGAAAGTTTTTTCTTTTTTTGCAGATATGGGGTTTCTGGATCTGTTTATTGTGGCTTTAATGCCTGTTCTAAAGGTGATATTGATTACTGGTGTTGGTTTGTTACTTGCTGTGGATGGAATTAATCTATTGGGACCCGAGGCAAAACACCATCTGAACAATGTAAGAAAATGCTTTCCCTCCACTGCTTCATGTCATGGTCTGATGATTCCTAAGCCTAAAACATGTTCTTTTTTCTGTTCCTGATGTTCAGCTTGTGTTCTATGTGTTGGGACCTGCACTTGTGGGAAGCAACTTGGCTGAAACAGTCACATTCCAAAGCTTTGTTAACTTGTTAGTTACTTTAATTCCGTCTTGTTACCTTGTTTCGATCGAATCGGATTTGATTCATATTGTTCTTGCTAGGTGGTTCATGCCGGTGAATATTTTTATAACATACATTATTGGCTCAGCACTGGCTTGGGTTCTCATAAAAATCACCAAAACTCCTAAACACCTGCAGGGTATAGTCATTGGTTGCTGTTCTGGAGGTAACTTTTCCTTCAAGTTTCATTCGGTTCACCATTTTACTGTATCAATTACCAAGCATAAGGTTGTTTTGGAAACTTGTTCAGGAAATATGGGGAATTTGCTTCTTATTTTGATTCCAGCAATCTGCAAGGAGTCGAACAATCCGTTCGGAGATTCGTCGGTTTGCTCTACAAATGCAGAGGCCTATGCCTCACTATCTATGGCGGTATCCTTTACTTATGGCTCTAAGTTCTAACCTCTAGTCGTTTGCCATTATCGAATTCGAGCATTCTTTTTCTACACTTCAATTTCTCTGTTGTTTGCTCTGAATCTACAGATCGGAGCCATTTTTATGTGGTCGTATGTGTATACCATCATGCGCATGTATGCAACGGAAGGCACCGGTTGCAAAGAAGCTTTACTACCTTCAACAAATTGCCATGGTTCCGAATATTGTTCGGGGCAAGACGAACCACCTTTATCGACCTATGGGGGAGGAGAAAAGGTTTATCCTACATAAATTTTCATATCCAGTGCTGTTTTTTGTTGCAACTGTTGATTGGAAGCTATCCATTTATATGATTATGTGCTTTTTTTAGAAGATAATCCAGCATTTTAAGATGATTATGGGGAAGATTGACCTGAAGAAGGTGTTTGCACCTACAGCAACTGCGGCGGTATTCGAAAAATACTTCTAATATTTGTTGCATCCTTACCAGCTATTTTTCCAGTAGAAAACATGTGTTTTCCCCCCTTCAGGTTGTCGGGTTTATCATCGGGATAATCTCTCCGATCCGGACATTAATAATCGGTGATAGTGCTCCTCTTCGTGTAATCGATACTTCTGCATACTTTTTGGGGTACGGAACGATTTGTGCTAGACATCGTGTTTAGCTTCCTATGAAGTGTTTCGACTCGGTATAAAATAGTACAAGTTGAAGTAGTCTGATCTGTTTTCTGATATGCAGGGAGGCAGCAATTCCATGCTTGACCTTGATACTAGGGGCAAACCTTCTAAGAGGTTTAAATGGATCAGAAGTTAGCCCATCTGTGATCATAGGGATTTTAGCAGTGAGGAACATGGTGATGCCTCTCTTGGGGATATGTGTTGTGAAAGCGGCTCACCATTCGGGACTCGTTGCATCGGATTCGTTATATCAGTTCGTTCTGATGCTTCAGTACTCCGTTCCGCCTGCAACTGCTGTAGGTAATGTCATGACACAACCTGTACCATGTATGATGTTTCAAAGATTGCATCATCTTGTAATGGATGTAAAACAAACAATGGGGCATCGCAGGTACGGTATCGGAGTTTTTGCAGCTCGGACAGGGCGAAAGCTCAGTGATTATGCTATGGACTTATGCAGTGGCTTCAATCTCCCTAACACTCTGGTCTACCTTGTTCATGTGGCTTCTTGCTTGATTTCTTGCTTCAAACAAGGGCTTAGTACCCTGATTTGCATCCAGATTTTTGTTTCTTCCGGTTGAATTTGAGTATTTTGATATTTCACTTGAGTAACCTGTAAGTTTAAATGTTTAATTGGTGTTAAAATTTTCGATTTGAATTTAAGTTCAATCCAAATAATCGAGTTTAAAGTCGAGCATAAATCGTGCTAAATTTTACAGTAAAATCCATTTTCTTCAAATAATGGAGTGGTTTCTTATATCTAAAGTATCAGAAATATCCTTATATATCAACAAGATTTGATCCTTGACCAATTGGAATAATGAAATTGACACGTTTAAAAGTTTAGGGACCAATTTAAAACAAATATTATAATTATTTTAAGCCATAAACTAGTTTTACAAATTCTTAGCAAAACTGCAGGCTAAATGTAGAAGATTGCCCAGTTCACCTTACAACATCTCCTGCAAAGAGATTGTAGGGTTTTGAAAGAAACAAGACTAATTTTCAGAGATGTTATCGTACTAATAAATTCCTTAGCTCTTCAGGTATTGCCTGCCCACATTGTTCAAGGATTCCGATCAATGGACCGGCATGCCGAGCATCGTCTTTAGTTAAAAAGCTATGCAATACACCATTGACTGTGTGCCTTGCCATCCTTGTGAGAATTTGAACATAAACATCAACTGATGGTACAAAATCTGGAACTATTACAACACCATACTCTCCTAAATCCGTAGAACTGATGTGGTCAGTATCGATAACGGAGACTGAAGGTTTCATTCTGCTGCCGCAATCGAGACAGGAAGAAAATAACAACACATCAGTTATGAATACAAGCACCGGAAATAGGTGGAAAACTCGAAAAGAACAGGACAAGTATCATGGAAAAATATAATTCAAAATTTAAACCTGTTTTCAGATTCCATAGTGTTCGAGAAAAACTCGGTTGTGATGGAATATCCATTGAATTTGACAGCTGACACTAACTTTCGAACATCATTGTTTTTTCCAACTATGTACAGAACCTTCAAAGGTTCTGGTGTTATTTGACTGCAACATGCATTATCCAAAGCATGAATGCCCTGTAAAATATCATTATTAACAAGCTTTTCAGAATATTAAATCATGGAGAACTGGAAGTAAAATTTTTACGTGCAAAATACGGATCAGCGTCAAGTAAAACTACAAATCTATTATCATTGTTAAATAAAAATAGTGACCAAACATTTTCCACTTCGCTACATCTCATGATGATCCATATTACCCTACTGTTTACCAAGGTTGTCAAAGCGTAGTGATAAATGAGGTTTGCGCTTCATAGGTACTTAGGCGGGGCAGGTTTAAAGGGGCACTCGCCTTTTGTCGCTTTAGTGTGCTTTAGGCTTCAAAGCAAGGCCACAAAAAGCCACGTTCATTGAAACCATAGTTTTCAGACTCCTCATTGTCCCATGACCAGAAAAAGAGGAAAGAAGATGAAGAACAAAAAAATGAAGCATGGAAAAATGATGATAACAAGGTGATAAATGAACGGAGAAAATATGGAAAGCATCTATAACCAATTACTGATTGGATCAGCTACTTCAAAACGACTCCCAACTTTAACAAGTCTAATCGTATCTCTAAAATCTTCCTTCAAAACACAGAAAGTTAATCGAAAAGGTTGAATGGTCTTAATGCTAAAGTGAGTGATAACCAATCAGTGAGAAGAACAGAGCTCGGTGAATTGCATTCAAAATCAGACCAAGTTAACTAAGATGGAACCTCTATCAAGCTAAACATATTTGCCTGATTCAGATTTTAATAAAGTTTAGAGACCAAACAAATTTCAGTTTTCAGCCACAATATATATCGAGTATGCAACTGTTCAAATATATAAAAGAAAAACCCACCTTCATTATCTTTTCTTCCTTTGAGGAGCACACATGTACAGACTGGACGATGCAAGCGCTTTGACTGGCAACAGAATCATTGAGTGATAATCTATAGACTAATCCATTCAGTAGATTTTGCACAGCAGGAACAGAGGTATTACTGAAGGAATTAAAGAACACCGTGGCATGGGGTTTTCCTGAAATAGCCTGCTTGATGGACTTTATTGTATCAAGATAAGAACCGCCAGAAGTAGATTCCATACCGTCGATAACCTATAAAAGAATTTAATCATTAGACAGTAAAATTTAACGAGTTCAATGAAATGTGCTTTCATGTTTAAGGCCATCACAGTAGGTTGAATTAGAAACGATTTTTAATTTCCATAACATAAATACCAGCGAACATACATATAGATATGTAGAGGGAGAAAGGTAGAAAGGATGGGTGGGAAAATAGAAGTAAACAGATCGAAAAATCATGTTCAGAATGAGACTTGATAACATTCCAAAATGGAAAAAATTCAAATAACGTATAAACTTCTACACGAATTGTGTACAAATAAAAAACACGCTTGAATTGCACTACTCCCGATGCACAAGAATAACAGCATTTGGAAATCTAGCCATCCAATAGACTTGTAACAAATGGAACTAAGAAAAGAAAATGAGTGGAGAAATTTCGTTATAAAAAAAGAACTTAAGATCACAAAAAGAACTCAAGGGAATTTTCAAACCATAAAGACGAGTTTACCAGCATGGAGACCCCAGATATTATCTATGGTCTTCAAGGAAACTAGCTCCAGGAGTCTCTCAGGTGTTGACACAAGAAACTCAGGTTCACAACTTTGCAGACTACAGAAGAAACCACAGAAATTGAGGGAAACAAGATCACATTAATCTTTTCCACCAAAAGGTTTAAAGATTTAGATTATATTTACCCATTGATCTGATGGTCTATGGAAACACCCGGGTGTAAACTCACTGTATGTAAGCCTTGAGCTTTCAGGGGCTTGCAAAGTGACCGAACCTGAACAGGTTTGATGAGAAATTATTAAATAAATAAATGAACAAAATATAGGCTTACCTCGTCAAATGCATAAACAATTAAATTAGCAAAATAGCATCTATTCAAATGTGATAATTTTCGTGTATAACTTAACACTTGCATACATGTTTACATTTAATTGGTTTAATTTCCATTTATCTTAGCAGATGGTGAAATGTTAATATAAAAATCTTGACATTAGCTTATAATGGAGAGGTATAGAGAGAAGGCCAATCATATTAAATTACCGAATTGTGTCAGGCTTCTAAAGATATCAGATAAAGGCAAGAGAAGGGAAAAAAAAGGAAGCTGAATAGAAAAAAAGAAGCATATAATGGAGAGGTATAGAGAGGATCATACAAACCTTGAGAGCTTTTTCTTTGGATGGTACAATGAAAAGAAGGAAAGGGCCACTGAATAAGTGACCTTCTTTCTCTCTCCTAGAAATAACATCAGCAGCCGTTGAAGCTACCCATGCAATTTGCTCAAAATCAGATGGTGTCCCACTTGTCTCAAGTATATCCTTTCCAGCAGAATAACATTTCCAAAACTCAATACCCCATGGGTTCAAAAATAGACGTTCTCCCTCTTCTCCATCGTAGGTACCATCAGGATAAAATGCATCCTCTATTGTTTTAAGGCAAAGTATAAGATACTTCGATGGACAATCAGAAGTTTCACAGGCTAGTTCCCGATTACCATTGATACCCGCCTTCTTTCCATCTGTCCGAATCTCCAATCTTCCGGAGTCTATACGTCTAGTCTTCCCCACATTCAATGTCATCACCTTCTCATTTAACTTTTCTAAACCGTCCGCTCTCACATTATGCCCAAGAACAGATCCTTTTGCTGGAACATCGTCCTTCCTCTTGGCTGAAACTTTCCGATCCCGTTTTGAAGGCATGGTTTTGTTGGTTTCCCTTTTACTGATATCCTTCTTCTCAAGTCTGTCATTGAAAGGATCATCTGGAGTAGGAAGGCTAAAACACATCCCCTAAAAAATATGTTAAAATCCACTATGTTAACAAGTGAATTATGCATCACCAACAGAAAAAAAGAAAAAAAGCAATCGAAGACAGATCAAATTTGAAAAGACCTCATGAAAAATTCTTACTAATTTATGACAAAAACCATCTCCAAACCTACTATCATTCCTTATTCAAGCTCATCATACAAAAAATCCCATTCTATGGTACAAACAAACCAGTATTTAGTTCTTTCCCATAAGTCCTAAGATAAGTATGGAGATAAACTACTAATTCAAACCCTAATCTATTAACAAAATTCATAACAATCCCTACCAATAATGTTTCTAAATTTCCCAAGTAATACAATTAAATTGGAGAAAGAATTTCTTAATTAAATAAAACTCACAATTTATAAGCAGTTCCCCTATCTTTAACTCACCAAATTCAATACTATAGCATAGGATGATCAAGTTTTCACATTTTCACTTCAAAAAAATAAAGGAACCAAATTTAACCCAGAAAAAAAAATACCCAACATGAAAAACCATCAAATCAAAGAGGTCGAAGAAAAGGGTCATTAGAAAACCTGACACATGCGGCGTTTACCGGCTTTCCGGCGCTTTTTGGCGGCGATAATGGAAGCAATTCGAGCTGAGACAGTTGAAGAATCATTTTTCCTATTTAGTTTCTTTCTTTGTACTTTGTTTTTCTTTCTTCTCACTGCATCATCCCCCTTGGCCATCAAAAATCTGTATTTTAATTATACAATTTGTGTTGAATAAAGGGGTGAAAAATGTTACTTTTGAGAGGGGTGTTTCTGCAATGGGAAAGAAAGGGCCGCCGGGGTTTAAAGTTTCAGCTAGGGTTTATGAGGCTTTGTTGGCCGGTGGTTTAGTGGCATTTTGGATATTTAAGACCAAATAAGGGATTAAATTGGTAAAGGGGATATTTTACGTGGCTGTGCTTTTACAATGGGTAAAATACGCTAGTAATCACTAAACTATGAAGAAATAATCGTTTTGGTCACTGACCTTTTAAAAGTTACACAATATTGTAAAAAAATTTAAATTCTTATAAAATCATCATTAAATTTTATCAAATTGCTACAAAATTTTAATTAAATTAATTAAAATTTTATGATATTTATAACTTGACTCGAACCGAAAAATTTTCAAGTAAAATCTGAGTTGTAAAATAAGACTCGTCAACTCGAATAACTCAAAATTTTTTAACTCAAATCGACTCGAACGAATACTCATCCCTACCTACAGATTTTTAGAAATATTTAAAAAATATTTTAAAATATTATTTTATATAGTTTATAAGTGAATTTTATATTATACTAAGAAATTTATAAATTTCCTAATGAATGTATGTAAAAGCAAGTTCATGATGATTGTTCAATCTGTAACATCAGGAATTGCAATATTAGTTGACTGATATACATGAATACAAAGAGCTGCCATGGTTACAGATTATAGTACAGGTACTCCTCACACCCTAAACCCGAAAAATCTACAATTTTCTTCCCGAGCCGGCAGGTTCTCGGAGTAGGGAACGGTGAAAATGGAAAACATTACGATTGTTGGGGCAGCATCAGTGACAGATATAACCGAACTTACCCGACATAACTTCGGGACTGTGTTCGTTCAGTCATTGCCAGCATTTAAGCTACACTGAAAGTCATTTTGGATCCACAGCTTCTAGTTCAACATATTTGGTGCATTGCACTCATCTCGATCTCAAGTATCGGTACCTTGCATTCATGTCTGTCGTTTATTCCGGCAGTTTCACCTGTTGAATTCGCAGGAATGTCTGTATGAGTGCTTACATCGTCCGACAGCAAACTGAAAACAAACACATTTTGAAAAGAAAAAAGATTGTTAGTATTCATATCCACAAATATTTACTGAGCAGCTTAAGGCAGTCAGCTCAATCGCTTTAAGTTTAAATAAAGCTCGACCGAGACTCTTTCGGCTTGCCTATAATACTGGCTTCAAGAGGAAATACCGGAATAGAGTTAAGAGTACATACAACCTTTCTATGTTATGGTACATGATGACATGAAAAACATGGATGTCAGAATTCAAGAGTAAAAAGGAAGGGGAGTAGTTAAGATTGAGATGGCAAAAGCACCATTCCGACACCACCGTAGAAAACATCTTTTGTCTTGTTTCTTATATACATTGCTGATGCAGAACAATAAGAAGCTAACTGAGAGATTTATCATATTTAAGATATTATACTGTTACTCTGTTGTATTTATAGAGCTTAATGTAATATTGCATAGATTAAGATAGTAATTGCTTGCTATCATGTTCCAAGTTCATTAGACAAAAATCAGCTTTGTCAGAAAACAGAAGAATGGAACATCATAATCAACTGTTTATTAAAATGTAAGAACTAAAAAACATTTCAGATGTTAGGTTATAAAAACATGAACTCTACCACTTGTACGCACCTCTTTAGCTGGGCCTTATACAAGTCATCTACCTCTAAAACTTCTGCAAGCTCAACTCCCATAAATTGACTTTCCGTATCGAAGTTCCGCTCGTTACCAACCTGATACAAAAGAGAAAGATGAGTTGTTTGAGAAACTATACAACCTAAGCAACGAATGGTTGCTTAATGTTAACGATTCTGATCAAGTAGCAATCGGAAAAACTGTAGCAATCTTAACCTGTATGTAAGCTTGCTCATTTTTCAGCAAAGTTTCCTGAGTTCCTAAGGCATCTTCAAGGTAAACTTTATCACACCTGCAACTACTAGTGATTTTCTGAACGAATAACATTGTTTCAGCCTCAAGTTCTTCATAGTCTCTTGATAGCATCACAAAAGAAGTTTCCAGTATTTCATTTTCGAACTTGATTTCACTCATTGTTTCCTTAAGAGCCAAAATTTCATCCTGAAGGAGTACCTTTTTCTGCAATTGAGCCAAAATTTCTTCTTCCAAAAGCTGGTTCTCTCTTTGGAGATTTTCTGATTCTTTGAATGCTACTTCTAAGACAGTACACCGAACGTTTAACTCCATCTTTTGCTTCCTTATGTCGGCATTTTCTTTCTGCAGCAAACTACATTCTTCAACAAGTTTAAGATTTTCAATTTTAAGGTAATCACACTCTTCTTGAACTGCTAGCCACTGCTTTTGCATCTCTTCCATCTTCTGTCCCATAGCAAACCTTTGCACCTCCATTTCATCTTCCAATCTCCTTATTAACTCATCTTTGAAATTCATAGCATCAAACTCGTGAATTTGTAGTTCCATACGACAGTACTCACTCTTATCATTTGGATACATTAATTTTTCTTCTAAAGCACATAACCTTTCTGATAAAAGTAAATTTCCTTCTTCTAGTTCAGATAAATAAACTTCTATTTCTTGCTTGCCATCTTCGGGTTTTGAAGGTTTCTTTGCTAGAATTTTCTCAGAAGAAATCCTCAAATCCATATTGTTATCTAGTTCCAACATTTCACTCCGCAAATCATCCAAGAATTTAGCCATAACAACAACTTCTCTCCGCATTATTTCCATGTTTTCCTCCAACTGGCTTTTCTGCTCCTCAACAGAACAAATATGAGCTTCTAGCTCTTTTTGCCGATGCTGCAAAGCCTTGAGCTCATTATCCTTGACCAAATTGTCCAATTTAAGCTTCTCTATCTCAATTACTTTTGCTGACAATTCCTTTACTAGATCACTATCTCCCAGACAAGGACTCTGTTGTGTTTGACTCATCAAGTCCGAACTTCTCAAAGTTTCCAAACTATAGTATCCATGATCTCCTTTAGGATTTGCAATTGAATAAAGAGTACACAACTGCTTTAACTCAGCTAAACAAAGTTGAATCTGTTCATCAAACTCAGCAATAGGCAATTCGGAAATCCTAGATTCTACGAAGGCAAGAACAAATCTATTCTCAAGATTATGAATTTTTGACAAAAGATCAACTCCTGTAACATGTAAATCTTCAATATTGCAGGTATGCATTTCATCAACCTGAAATGGAAAAAGGAAAAGACACAAGTTTATTACTTGACTATTATAGAGAAGTCCTTACAATAAACTGTCAGTCCAAAAATAACATAAGTGTTTATCACCATTGTCAGAAAGTAGAACTGTAAACTAAAATGTCCAAGAAGATATGCATAAAACAATTATGCCTTGCTCGGTACGACGAATAGAAAAGAGGAAGGATGGAAAATTAGTTAATCAAATGATTAAGATTCATAATCACTTTCTTACTTTGAATCTTAACTAACTATTTGATTAACTAATTTTTCATCCTTCCTCTTTCTATCCCTTGTACCAAGCAAAGCCTAAAATATCAGATATAAGTGTAATAAAGTCATTTCATCTCCCCAAAGCTTAGATCATCCTCAAAAGCCACAAAATTTAAGGCTTCTCAATTTGGATTTTCAAATTTATGATTTTAATAGCAAAAGCAAACCTTTTTACCCCTTATTTCCTATGCAATGCACCTTTTTTTTTCAGGAATTTGAACACTCAACAAATCTGGTATTGACCCTCCGAGTCGAGGTTTTGTCTCGCAACTCCAAAACCCTACCGGGATACAAACGACACTTCACATACTTCTCCGTGACCGAGTCCGAAGAAAGAAAACCCGACTCAGGGTCAATATCAGACTTGCCGAAAGTCCGAAAGCCTCACCACAACCTCTAACCTTAGAAACTGTATTAACAACAATGCTAATTGCTAAATGTTAGTCTAAACAAATTATCATTTCTTTAGTTCCTTCAATCTAATAACCGATAATCATGATTTCTATCTAGTTAGCTATTCCTTTAACTATTTTCAGTTCGGAAATGCGAATACAAAGAAGAATAGAAACAGATAATTCCTTAACACTATCCGCTCATTCTAGGATCAATATCTTTCACTACATCTCTAAACCACAACCAAAAAGATTAAAAGAATGAAAAATCAAAGCAATGTGCTTAAAATTCGGGTAAATAAGAACATTGACATTCTCAAATTCGCGCCGATGCAGCATCTTTTGAACAAATGAATCTGCTTCTTCATCTAACTGCTCGCTGTTCTCTGTTTCGTTGACTGCATTTCCTTGTTTGAATTCGTATGAACTACCTTCAGCTACAACAGTTTTCTCCAGCTTCGCCATGGCCAACCCCTGAAATACTACAAGAAAAGTGGGGATTTGAAAATTAGTTGGCCCAGATCAGTGTGGGTTTCGTTCATGGGAATCTGAAGGGATTTTGAAGCAACTTTCCTGATTTCCCGCTAGCATTTTCAAATCTGAATGCCGGCCGGGGCCCCTCGTTGTTCACACTATTAATAATTTTTATTTGTTTCAAAAGTATATATATATATATATATGGAAAAGATTTATCTCAACTAGGGATAAAATTAGTCTTGGATAATGGTATTTTTTTATCACAGTTTGGATCGCAATTTTATCTGTAAACGAGTTGAGATAAATCTTTTTCATATATATTGATATGCTTATTTTCATAGAAATTTTTATTTTTTTTTGTTTTGGGTTCTAAAAATCTTTGAATTGTTTAATCTAATTATTTTGCTTATTGATTGCGATGTAATTGTAATTTTTCTATGAATTTAATAAAAATTTAATGATATTTGTCAAAAAATATATATTTTTATAATATATCTGTCTTACTATTCATATTCGATCGTATTATTTCAAATATTTTAGAAACATTATACAATTCATCAAATATTAATTTATAAGATAAAGATATTTGATAAAAAAAATTATTTTTTCGCAAGTAAATCTAATTTAGAAATAAGGATTAAATTTATGATTTATAATTCAAGAGTTAAAATTTTAGTGTTTTAAATTCATTATTTAATGTTATAGGATTTATAATTTATGGATTAGGGTTTATAGGTTTGAGTTTTAGTGCTAAAGATTTAAATTTAATATTATAGAGTTTAAAATATATATTAAAATTTATATTAAAAGTGAAAAACTTATTTTTCTGATTTATAATTTAGAAGTTTAGTTTAGGGTTTAGAAATAAAAGTTTATAACTTATATATTTTTTGTTTAATATAAAACCTATATGGTAGAGTTTAAATAGACATGATTTAATAAAAAAAACACATAAACAATGAATTAAATGTTAACTCATAAGAATCGATGAATATATAATTAACTATTAAAAATAGAACAAGTTCAAATGAATTAAATATTGGGGGTCCAAATATGTAAAAAAACATTATATTATATGATTATTAAGAGTATATATTATTTGTTTTTTATTATGTCTTTAATTATTCGTGTTTTCATTTTAAATAATAAATTTAAGATTTAGATTTTAAGGTTAAGTGTTGTGATTAGGGTTTAGGGAATTAGGAGCATATTTAAGATTTAAAGTTAAGAAGCGAAAATTAGGATTTTAAGGTTTAGAATTTAAATTTTAAAAATATTTTAACGAAAGATCGTATTTTCACTTCAAATAGTAATTTAGGATTTAGGTTTTAAGGTTAGGTGTTGTGATTAGGGTTTAGGGAATTAAGGGCATATCTAAGATTTAAAGTTTAGGATACAAAAATTAGGGTTAAGGTTTAAAATTTAATTTTTAAAAATATTTTACTGAAGGATCGTGTTTTCGCTTTAAATAATAAATTTAGGATTTAAGTTTTAAGGTTAGGTGTTGTGGTTAGGGTTTAAGGAATTAAGGACAAATCTAAGATTTAAAGTTTAGGATACAAATATTAGAGTTAATGTTTAAAATTTATTTTTTAAAAAATTTAATGAAGGACATATAAGAAAGTATAATTAGGGAACATGTGATTTTTGTTCATTAATTAAAATATCTATTGTAACTAATCTGATTTCCTTGAACAATCTTGTAATTAGTTCTGAGGTATATTATTTGTCTTCTAAAAATAATATTTTCATCATTTAACTTTTATTTTTATTTTATTTGTTACTATTAGATTTGAATCATTCGAGATTTCAACATTTTTATCGATGGATAAAATATCAAGAAATTAATAAAGTATTCAAATAAATATGGAATATAATCATGTCCTTATACGTTATTTTTCTATTTAAATAATCAAACAACTATTAACTATATATTATTAACTATCCGTTAATTGTTGTACAAGGTATAAATAACTCCATCCGTATATAGTATCGTAAACAGTGACGCCCGTAATGTTATTTTTAAGACAAATACAAATCAAAATAAATTTTAAGGTGGACACGGAATTATCCTTAGTATGCCCGTATGTCTGTTATTTCGAAGTATATGACGTTACACGACGAGAAACCTTCACCAACTTGTCTGGAATTTGGTCGACTGAGGTCGAGCTCTACAGGGCTGTAACTCGAGAAAAGGGTATAGCTCTCGCACAGCAACGTAAATGTTCGTTTCTCAAATGCAGTGCTGAAACCAGGGTAAATGTACATGAATGTCTTAAAAGATCTCATTTAATTCTCGTAACAGAATCTATCTTTATTAGACAACAAAGCTGTCTCTGATTATCTGATAAAAGAACATGTACATACGATGATGTTCTCATAGTAATTTCCTGTCCACACCTTGCTAATACAGTCTAATAGCTTACAGATTCTCGAGGCATCTTTGTTTGCAGCAGAAACCTGCACCAGAAAACAATGGCTGCTGCTCACAATGAAAATCCGGCCATGCTCTCGACGTATAACAATACAGAATTATACCTTATGAACCTGACGATGCAATTCACCTTGTGTTACTCCCACCTGCTCCTGCTCGGCCGAGACTCGTTCGACAACCAAAACATCATCAACGTGTTTAAAGCCTCTGTCACCACCATTAACGACCCTAAGCAGCATCTGAAGTAGGCTAAAGGAGACATGGTTGTTGGTTCGTTGGAAACCAGGCAGATAAAACAAAACTATAAAACCAGCATTTCGAGAAGGAAAAACGTGATTAATAAAGAAAAAGGAAAAAGAAACGATGGATTTGGAGGAAACCATGGCGTTCGAAAAAACAAATTCAAATTGGGACATGTAGGTATTGATTTAAGTTCTAGCTCGGGTAAAATGTTCAGGATAAAAAGCATAAAACCAAACACTAAAAGTAAGGCTGAAACTTGAAATGGATAAATCCTTTGTCAAGTAAGTTAATATTTTATAAGTTAATAGACAAAATATTTAACCAATACAGGTTTCAAACCTGTGACCTTCACGTTATTAGCACGCGTTGATTTAAGTTCTAACTCGGGTAAAATGTTCAAGAGAAAAAACAAAAAGCCAAACGCTAGAAAGAGGGCTTGAAACCTTTGACCTTGTGGTTAACAGCTACACGCTCTAACCAACTAAGCTATTCCAACCAATACTCTATATTTCAAATATTCTATATGTCTAATAACTTGAAATGGATAAATCCTTTGTCAATATTAAATGTCGGAAGCGAGTGGTTTGAAAGTAAATTAATATTCTATAAGCTAATAGAAAAAACATTTGGCCCATGCAGATATTGAACATGCGGCCTTCGCGTTATTAGCACGACGTTCTAATTAACTGAGCTAATAGGCCAATACTTTACTATTGTTTAATTATCAATAAAAAATAATTATTAGCTAGCGTTGATTTAAATTCTAGCTCAGATAAAATGTCCAAGATAAAAAGCATAAAAAACCAAACACTAGAAGGGCTTGAACCTCCAACCTTGTGGTAAACAACCATAACTGAGCTAGCTATATTTCAACTAATACTTTACATTTGAAACCTTTGTCAATATTACATGTAGGAAGTGAGTCGTTTGAAAGTAATTTAATATTCTATAAGTTAATAAACAAAACATTTGGCCCATACAGGTTTCGAACCAACAACCTTCACGTTATTAACACGACACTCTAACTAACTAAGCTAATTGGCCAATGCTTTACTATTGTCTAATTATCAATAATAAAAAATAATTATTAGCTTGCGTTGATTTAAATTCTAGCTCAGATAAAATGTCCAAGATAAAAAGCATAAAAACCAAACACTAGAAGGGCTTGAACCTCAAACCTTGTGGTTAACAGCCACAGCTGAGCTAGCTATTCCACCTAATACTTTATATTTGAATCCTTTGTCAAATATTACATGTAGGAAGTGAGTTGTTTGAAAGTAATTTAATATTCTATAAGTTAATAGACAAAACATTTGGCCAATGCAAGTTTCGAACCTGCGACCTTCGCATTATTAGCACGACGCTCTAACCAATTGAGCTAATAAACCAATGCTTTATTATTGTCTAATTATTAATAAAAATAATTATTAGCTAGCGTTGATTTAAGTTCTAGCTCGGGTAAAATATTCAGGAGAAAAAACATAAAGCCAAATGCTAGAAAAAGGACTTGAACCTCTAACCTTATGGTTAATAGCCTTACACTCTAACGAGCTAAGCTATTCCAGCTAATATTTTATATTTCAAATATTTTATATGTCTAATAACTTGAAATGGATAAATCTTTTTTCAATATTAAATGTCGGAAGCAAGTCGTTTGAAAGTAAGTTAATATTCTATAAGCTAATAGACAAAACATTTGGCCCATGTAGATTTTGAACATGCGACCTTCGTGTTATTAGTACGATACTCTAACCAATTGAGCTAATAGACCAATGCTTTACTATTGTCTAATTATCAATAAAAAATAATTATTAGCCAGCGTTGATTTAAATTCTAGCTCGGATAAAATGTCTAAGATAAAAAGTATAAAAACCAAACACTAGAAGGGCTTGAACCTCCAACCTTGTGGTTAATAAAAAATAATTATTAGCTAGAGTTGATATAAGTTTTGGCTCAAGTAAAATGTTCCGGAGAAAAAGCATAAAGCAAACGCTAGAAGGAGAACTTGAACCTCCATCCTTATGGTTAACAGCCACAACTGATAGCTCCGAAAATTCTTAACAAATAGTATCTTCAAAAGAAAATTGTCCAAAGGTTTTAACATCATTTTAAAAAGTTTTACTGATAGCTCCGAAAACTCTTAACAAATAGTATCTCGCTTAGAGACTACTTGAGAATTTTTACTATTCTCATAAAGCCCAAGACTTGAAAATCCGAAATCAATGCCCTAATTTTTTGTCGACGTGAAGAAATGTTCACTAATCTCAAAGCTGATGACCCAAATATCTTATCATCATACCCGAAGGTCTTATTAATGGTCTGATGGCCTTAATACCATACCCGACAATCTTATTAATGATTTGCAGATCTTAAAATCATATCTGAAGATCTTATTCTTGTCCCAAATGACTTAAAAAAATGGCATCTCCTTTAGAGACTATCAAAATACCTTATAGAGGTGATATCTCGCTTAAAGACTACTTATATGTTTCGTAAAAGGTGATATCTCGTTTAGAGACTATCTTAATATCTCATAAAAAGTGGTATCTCGTTTAGAGACTATCAGAATATCTCATAAAATATGGTATCTCGCTTAAAGACTACTAGACAAAAATCTTTAATGGGATATACCTCTTCAACATGAAATTGTATATCAAAGTCTTTGCTGATATTTGAATACCTATCAAAATAAGTAAAATATTTTGATCAGCATGCTCTTGACCTAGGGATATATAACTAAGTATGATGCGTGAATAACAATATTGACAGAGTAGCTCAACATGAAAACCCCTTGGTGAAGGCGGATGATGAAATTTGTTTGGTTGAATAGAGATGGCATGATAGTAGTTGAAAAATATTTTGTCTTTGACACCATGTTGATCTCAATTGTTCAATCAAACAACCTTAAACGATTTTATTTTATCTTCTTAAACGCGAAACAAGAATGTAAAGATCTTGAAAAAATCTTATTAAAACAACGTTTAAAGAAAAAAATACAAGATAAACAAATTTTACAACAAATCACTTAAAAGGATTTTCAATATTATTGATAAAAAAAAGATTGAAGTCTATTTGTAAGCAAGTAAAATCCCAAAATAAAAGAAAATACAAAAAAAATCTATTTGAAGTAAACTATAAAATTAATAAAATAAAATAAATTCTAACTTATATAAGTCTCTTAATAAAAATAATTAAATAATAAATATAATCTAAAATACATAATGAGAAGTACTCCTAATCTGAATTAGATTATAAATAATTAACAAAAACTCATAATAATTAGAAAATTACTATTTGACCTGTATCTAATTTTCTACATGCATGTACAATCTTTGTTAAAATATACATATCTTGAGTATTTAATATCAAATTAATACATTTTAAGATGTGATAGTCAGATAATTAACTAACGATCGATCTATATAAAGACAACTTAACCAAAAAAATGTTCAAATCCCATTCGAAAAATCGATACAAATCAATTAAACTTCCGAACTTACAATTAAGCCTCTTCAGACATGTATCAAATATATCGATCTTGATCTTCTCTTTATTTTCTTCTTCTTCGTCATCTTTGTAGTGTCAGTGCCAGTCTCACATTCTAGCTTACCATTTTATCCCTTTTCTTCTGACCTTTTAAATCTTGAAACCGTGTGGTCCCATGTTCCCGGTGAATGTTGCGTTATGTCTGCATGATCGTGGAATGCTTGCTTCCATTGGTCTTAAAGTAAACAATGACTTTGACACCTACACGTGAACAAAAACATCATGTCTCTGTAATCTATCATGCTTATCTTTCACACGTAGCTAAAGTATATCTCAAAATTTAAATCAAATCTCTAAACGTATTTTCGATCGTATCATGTTTAGTATATTTTTAATGAGAATTTAGATTCAAATCTTAAGAATAATATTATTTTTTCTGAATCAGCTACAGTGGTTATAAATAGTATCTGTTCTAGTATATACTCTTAATCATTGGACATTTACCCCTTAATCAATATACTGCAAATACTGATGCTCAAACCTGTGACTTCTAAGAATAAACCCCGTTCCCTTAACCACTGAGGTAAAATGATTCGTGCGAAAACAATATTATTAAAAGAGATAAATACAAATTTTAAATATAAATTTTGATAAAATCCATAATATATTATTATTTAGTCGTGATATAATTTTTTTTTGTTTGTCATGATATCTACTAGACAAGTCCAATGATTAATCGTTAGTGTCCTATTGGTCCATACAGAGGTAGACACTGATCATGATTTTTAAAGTTTTTATATGTCTAAAATAAGAATCAAACTTTTTATCGTAGATTAAAAGAATAAAAATTATTTATTCGTTTTTAGTGTTATTTTTATGTTTTAATACTAAAATATTAAAATTTAAGTTTTAACCCTAAATTCTAAATCCTAAATTATAAACCCCGATAATATATCATACATTTAATAAGTGTGAGGACATAAATATGGTACTAGAAAGTGACATAAACTTTGTGTATCAACAAAACCAAAGACAAGGGAGTGACATTGTAGCACAAGGAACAACATTTAATAGAATTGAAACATACAATTTTCTCAAATTTTGGAATGTTGGGACTCTTTGTCCAATTCCATTAATTGGGAAACTCATGCATAAACCAAAGACATTGATTCAAACTCTCTAAGCCTTCATTGAAGTACATTGGTAGTGGGTTGTTAAGACAGTTGATTCCTTAAGACAAAAATCCAGTCTTCAAAATTCTGAGAGAATTAGAACATCAATCAAGGGATGTAATTGGGTTTCAAATTTTGGTTCTAGTCCTTCTATTATGGTTAGATTTAAGATTTAATCCAACTACTTTAATTTAACATCATTTGGTCCTTGTATTTTCATAATGTCACTGGTTAACCTAAATAATTAACTTCATTAACTCTTCCAGTTCAAACACTGACATGAATTTTCTTAAAAACATGTCAACATGAATTTTCTTAAAAATATGTCAATGTTTTAACTGTAATAGTTAATGATGATTAATTATTTAGATTAACGAATGATATTATAAAACAAGAAAATCAAAATATGTCAAATTAAAGTATAGCAGAAGCAGAGGGACTAGAATCAGAATTTGACCATTAGTGGAGAGCAACCTTGTGGTACTTGGTATTAGGAGAAGATTCATAGTCTTCATAGTTCTCTAGACCCCTCTTCTTGCTTAAAAAACCATTAACACTGTGGAAAGACTCTGGTTGTACGAGCTGTTGCTTAGGGGAAGAAATAGCCACCGGTGGAATCTCGATGGCGGCAAGCTGCGGTGGTGGATGCTGCCATCGAGGAAGCGGTCCAGCCAAGAGAAGGTTCTGCAGGAGGGGACCGGCATTCTTCACCGCCTGCAGAAGCCTTCCTTTCTCAGGCAGCGGCCTATTAGCCGCTAGACACGATTGTGGCATCGAGTCCGAATCCGTAGACGAGACTAAGCTTATGTTGGACTCGTCGTCACTGCTTGAGCCGCCGGAAAGTGAACTAGTCTCCTGCTGTAACTGTTGCTGAAGTAGTAATTTCTCCAGCATCAGCTTCCTGCACCGAAGCCAAGCTTCATCTCTTTCCTTCATCGTCTTTCTCAGATCATCTTTGACATGAATCAACTCAAGGTCTCTCTTTGTAATCTCCTCTTTATCTGATATCAGTGTCTTCTCCAGCTCCAAGGTTGTCAACAAAAGGGTATGCTTCAAATCTTCCATTCCCTGCAAATTTAATGGAAAAAGGATCAGAATTTAACCAAAACAAGAAATAGCCAATGATCAAAGCATTTACTCTAAAACCTCACCTCTTCCTCATGGAAAACTCCCCAACTGAGTTGACTCAATTGGTATTCCATTTCCCCTTGCCAATATGTCTAAAAATGGTAGGATTCTTGAGCTTCTTTTACAAGAGTTTAAGATTTTGTTTCCCCTTTTTGTTTTGATGAATCTAAAAGTTTATAATATGGGTGAAAACGTTGTGCGGTTACCCTTTTTATATTAGAGGTGAGTATTTGATCGAGTTAATTGATTCAAAAATTTTGAATTATTCGAGTTTATGATAAAAGATATGTATGTATATATTTTTTTCGTGTGTGAAAATATTTCATAATATTTTCGTATATCAATATATATAGTACACAAAATTGAGAGACTCGTCTTGAACTTAAAAATAAATTATTTAATTATTAAAATTTCGAGTTATTAAGTTATTCATATTTTCATTTTACAATTCAAACTTTATTTGAAGTTATTTAAAGTCGAGTTAAATCGAATGTACAAAATTTTGAGTCAAATCAAAATAAATTAAGTTATTCAATTTTTTTGAGTCGAATCGAGTTTTACTCGCCATGTGCATGTAAACGTTATAAAGGTAAATTTGTTTTCATCTCGTTAAAAAAATGGGTTTTTCAGTAATGGAATAGAATAAAATAAGATTAAAAATTCATTAAAAAAATTTAATACGTAAATTTTACTTTATATGTGATTATTAAATTTAGGGACTAAATATTTAATTTAGTATTTAAAGTTTAAGCGTTTAAAGTAAAACAAAAAATTAATATAGTAAGGATACGAACAAGCAATTTAAGAGAAAAATAAAATTACAATTTATTGTAATTGTCGTTCCAAATCGTGAGGTTATCATTATTGATAGGATTTTACCTAAATACCATTCCGATATTAATAAAATTACTCTTAATGAAGGTACTTATAGTTATCAGCGGTGGATCTATTTGAAGTATAGGATCAGCTTAGACTCGCCTTAAACTTTTTAAAATTCATATATTTGTCTTTAATTTTTTAAAATTTTATAGATTAGTTTTTAAAAATTTTTTAAAAACAATTATGAGTTGTGTTCACCCTGAAATTTTAAAATTTTCATATGTGCCCACTCTGAAATATTTTCTGGATCCTCCACTAATGGTTATATCAAATAAAAATTGTGTATGATTAATTCGGACTAATTATGTAAACTACCTATATATACCATCAAAATATTTATTCATATATATATTATATAGTGTATTTTTTTTAGAATTAAACAGTTGAATGAGAGTAAATAAATGACTAAAATTATTTTCTTATTTTTATATGATAATCTTTTTAATTTTTATTATTAATCTTAATTATTTATTTATTTTTATTTTATGATTATTTTTTTTAAAATTTTACACGATGTAACAGTATTCTCTCTATATATCAAGCGTATATTTAGAGACGAGCCTTCTCGTCTTGGAATTTAATGTTCATTAATACTTTCTCATTTTCAATGCGAACATTTTCTATTAATTTTACGAAATTTCTGGGGATCATTTCTTACCTTTAATTACATATAAATACAAAAAAAAAATAGAATTCGCAATGATTTTGTTGTATTTCAAAGGTCCGCCTTTTCTTTTCTCATCAAACTTATATAATTAGGATTAAATATTCGGTCGAGTCGAATAGAGTTAAAAAATTAAATTATTTAAGTTGACGAGTCATATTTTATAACTCAAGTTTTATTTGAATCTTTTTAATTTTAATCGAGTTTAAAAAATTTGAATCGAATTGAGTTTTTAAGTTTTTATAAAAATTTAATTATAATTATTTATCATTAATTTATAGTATGATTTTATTCAATTTAATCTACTTTCTCTAATCATAATATATATTTTTTTTTTATTTTTCTAATATTTTTTATATTTTTATATATCAATATATATCATAAAAAATTAAGAGACTCATATCAAATATAGAAATAAATCTTTTAATTATTAAAAATTTTGAGTTATAAAATATTTATTTTACAACTCAATCTTTATTCGAAAATTTTTCAAGTCGAGTTTATAAAATTTCGAGTGTAGTCAATACAAATTGAGCAATTTCACCTCGAGTCAAATTATTCGATTTTTACTCACCCTGAACATAATATCTAGAATTATGTATACATAGCTTAATCCTTTTTCAATTTTTTCTCTCTAAATTTTCAAAAGTTTCCAAAGAAAAAATGTTAAATTAAATATTATACGACTTTATTTATTTTATTATTTGATATTGATTTTTGTAATCTCCTAACCCTAAACTCATATTTTACGTGCGGGTCCTTTAGCCAGACCCTATTGCATGGAAAGTATGTCTAGTTGGCTTCATCTTAATCTACTACAAATTTTCATTAATATTTGATTTTTTTATTAAAGTGGAATTTTTTATGAAATCCACCTTAAATAAATTAATATTTAATTTATTAGTTGATTAATTCGAATAAAATATTATAAATATCTATTATAGGAGCGTTACCGAAACGAACTTAGAATATCATATAAGGGTACAAACATAAGTTATACTATAAATGTAGGGGAGTATAAAATTATAAGAGTTTAGAGGGTATAAATTTAAATTATCAATAAAAAATATAAAAATATATATAATATAAGAAAATTTAAAACTTTTAAGGGGTGTTGCTGCCTAAAAACCCATAAATCCATTCTTGAAGAAAAATATTTCAATTTAATTTACTTCATTCACAGCGTTAGAATGTGAACATCAAATCTTACTTAAAATTATAAATGATTATTGATGGTTAGGGTGAACCTATTTGTATGGTGGGAGAACCGAGATCTTCTCCCAAGCCATTTTTTTTTTAATTTTTACATAATTTTTCTTAAAAATATATTAATAATGAATTTAAATTTTTAGATATTTATATTCTATTTTTTGACTTTTAATCTTGATTCCGTCTATGTATAAATTCGTAATTATATATATCCGATACGAATACCATGCAACCGTGCACAACTTATACTTTGGTACACAAAATTTGTATGAGATCAAATTTAATAAACATAAATTTCAATTAACCAAATTGAACTCAAAATCAATCAAAACTTTCAAACCCTAATTTAAATTTGAATTTATTTAAATCCAAATTTAATTTCATAATATTTAAAATAATTAAAATAATATTTAAAAAAAATTCATTAAAAATCATTTTTATTGTGCAACGAACGCGGTTTTTATGAAAGGGATTGGATTGGATGTGAGTTTGACAAATTTTTATTTCATTTTATTCTATGGAATTAGTGACTTGATAAAGGGTAAATATACATTTTGACCCCTGGATTTGGGTTTACTATTCAATTTGGTATCTAAACTTTTTTTAGTTCAATTAGGTATATGAATTTGGATATTGTTATACATATTACCCAAAATGTAATTTTGTTAAAGTTTTTAAGGGTTAAGGTTCAAATTGGTACTTTAATTTACTTTTTTGTTCAAATTGATACATAAATTATGTTTTTTTTTATTTAAATAGGTATTTTTGGGTTTTTAACCGATCTGAACCAAGAAATCAATTTGACCCTTTACCGTTAAAAAATAAACAATTTCAAATATTTGCTAATGTTCATTGTTATATCATATACCTTCGATGACGGGTCTAGAACAGTTTTTGAGGTGGGCATAACTCAAAATAATTTAGAGCCTGAGCACAAGTTATAAAAATCTTTAAATTTTAGGATAAACACAAATTATAAAATTTAAGGATTAATTTATAAAATTATAAAAATTAAAGTTAAATATATAAATTTTAAAAAGTTTAAAGTAAGAACGAGCTCACCCAAACACATTTATGGTTTCACCACTGATCTAAATCTGGTTCAAGGTTACTAAAGTTTTTTTTAGAAAATATATTTTTATAATTATTTATATTTAATTGACCATTAATCTGAATTAAGTATTATAAATAAAATTAATTAAAATGTTTTTAAAGTACTGAGAAAAAACTAAAAATATACCTTTAAAATAAAAGTATATTTAATTACTTTAAATAATTAATTTAATATTTTATTAATAAATTATTAAAATATGATTAAACTTTATCAAAAACATTATTTTTATTGATAAATCGATAAGTGACAATCACTGCCATACAATATTATCAATTGAGAAATTATTAATGTTGATATCATTACATAAATCCCTAGAACTTATAATTTTAATTGAAACCTCTTTAAAATATGAATAAATTAACAATTAAAGATAAATTAAATCATCCTACCTATAATATATATGAGTTTGAATTAATTTATATAATGTAGAATTAAAAAGTTTTATATGTTTTTTTAACTCATTAGATTAATTGATTTAATTAATTTCAGTAAATGAGATTAAAACTTTTAAATTAAGCATAATATTTCTTTTTTCTGTATAAATTTTCTCATCTAACATTGATTGTCACTAATCTAACGATCCAAAAAAATATAATTCTTACGTTTTACGATGTGTCGATTAAACCTAATCACCCATTTAGTTTAACACATTATCTGAATTATTGGACGGAGGTAAATTAATGCTATGATTATCATTTTCTTAAACCTAATCACCCATTTAGTTTAACACATTACGTTTTGGAATTTTTTACATTAATGACCTGGGCTCAATCCGAAAAACGACAGGTTGGGTATCCGATCTGAATAAAAAAAATTGAATAAATACCCGATTATTTAAGTTTGAATAACCAAACAATTAAATCGGATCGATCAGGACGTGTATTTTTGAACACCCCTATTGTTCCACATGAAACATGGTCAATTCAATAAACCTTCCATGTGATCTGTTTACAACACAATTTGTACGTTCCACAAACAAGCATTACTTGCACGTAACAACATCAAACCTCAGATGTCATAAAATTTGCACTGAACGTGCAATGGTCGGAAATTAGAGGAATATTTTTTGTTCTCATGTTAATAATTGAATTTAGATGGCTTAAATGTTAAATAAGACTTGAAATTATAAATTTTTTCAGTTGAGTGCCTAAATTATTTTTTTAGCCAACTAGGCGTTTAATGTTTTATTCTATAATTCATTTAAGGTTTTTCGTTAATTTTCACCGTTAAAAGGACATATACTATCTTCTGAAAATTTTAAAATTATATTATAATTAAATAAAATTACTTAATTTATAAAAGGTCTCTGAGTTTTTCAGATTTCACAATACAATACCAAATTTTAAACACCCTGACTCCTCCAAATCTAAATCACGATTTAAGCTAATTTTATCATCGATTATCACGTCGCCGTCCGTCACATCGGTCATCGGAAATTCATGATCATTTTCCCACCATTCCATCGTCGAAAATCGATCTACACCGTGCGAAACATCAAAATTATCGAACGATTCACGACGAACAACGATAGAACAGACGACGAACGATATGTGGGTTGATCGATGTGGAAGGGTGCTTTATTTCGTCCCCGACAACGTCTGCGGGAATGATCTAATTCAGAGGTTTATGGATTTTAAGGACTATTTTTAGAATATTTAAAAATTTCAGGATATGATTTTATTTTTATTTTGTTTTATTAATTTTATTTATTTTGAATATAATTTTAGAATTTTCAAGAGATGACACGTGTCCTTTAAAAGTAGAAATTAACTGAGAATCTTAAATGGGTTACGAAATGAAACGTTAAACACTTAGTTGCCCAAAAAATAATTTAAAACACGTAACTGAAAAAAAAAGTATAATTTAAATATTTATTTAACATTTAAACCAATTTAGGTCGATGAAAATTCATAAGGTAAATGATGCACGGAACCCGTCTGATGGAAAATCTTCTTGTGGTGGTGTTATTAGGGACTCTATGGATTGCGGGATTTTTAAAATTTATTGAAAAGTGTTCTACTTTTGATTCAGAAATATGGGCTGTTTTGGAGGGTTTGCATTGTGCCAGACACATGAATGCATAAGTCTATTATAGTTGAATCTGATAATGTCGAAGTGGTTCGTGTGTTGTAAAATAGTGATAGGAGAGGGGATGACCCTTCTTTACTTTATTCAATTCGAAGTATTATGCAAACCTTTGTGCAAGTCGATGTCAAACATGTGTTTCGTGAAGGTAACAAAGTAGCCGATGTGATGACAATATTGTATTCTTATGATAATTTTGAGGCTCGACTTTTTCTGCAACCTCCTAATGTTGTTCTTAACTTTCTGCACGAAGATCTTGATGTTTGAGGTCTAGTTGTGTCCTTTTGATGTTTATCCTTGTTTTATTCTTTTTGATGATTTTGCTGTTGAGTTTTTCTCTTAGATTATTTATGTAATATTATTATAAATATTCTTTTTCTTCAATTTAAGTTTTGAGAGGTTTTTAACGAGGACTATAATAATATATTCTTTATTTTTATAAAATAAAATCCATAAGGTAACAAGAGATCTATACATGGATCTAGTGGTACAATTTAGATTGGGTTTGAAATACTTGTTTCTTTTAATTGAATCCAATTTAAATATAATTTTTTAGACTCGAATAAGGATAGAATATATGGTTTAGAGACGTGTCCCTGCCAACTTCATTTTTCGATGGTAATAGAATAGTTTTTTATAAAAAAAATATAAAAAATGAATAAATTACTATTCGAATTTATAAGGATTATAAAGATTTAAATTATTATTAGATAAAAAATTTAAAGGTATATAATTATTTTTCTTTAATTTGGTCAGTAATTTTATATATTTAATAAATTATTATATTTTTAAATTCAAACATTGAAAGATCAAATTGTTATTTGACCAAATTATATTTTTTACAGGATGAAATGTTATTTAAATCAAATTTTAGAGCAAGGGTAGGAGACCCTTGGACCTCGTAAAAAATATTATCCAAATTGAATATTTTGATTAACCGAATAAATCGTTAATATATTGAATGGTTACGGTTTAAGGTAGAGAATTGAGTGATCCGAACTTATCGATTGACTGAAATAATTTATTAATGATTAACCGAACCCATTTTTCACACCCCTATCCATAAAAAAAACTAAATTGAATCTTGAAACAAACTTCAAGTATCAAAAATATAATTTACCCTTTAGTAAACTCAAAAACCAAGGTAAAAAGTTAAAAACAAATTTAAAGTTTATTTTGGGTTAGATAGATTTTAGATTTTTTTTAAAAAAAAATTGACAAACAGTAATCTAATGATGATAATTTTTTTATATAGAAAATTTAATAACTAAAAAAATAAATAATAAATATAACACTTGTTACAGTTTAGTATGACCAGTGAAAAAAATTCAGTACTAGTACACTTATTATTTATCTTTTACCTCATATAATAATTTTTTAAATTGTTGGATGAGTGTTATTATTATATTTTTAATATTTTTTTTATTTTTTATTATAAATCTATTATTTATTTATTTATTTATTTTTGTTTAATTGTCTAAAAATTATAAATTTTACCAATTTTACACTATTTTTATTTCCCAGGCAAAACATGGCCCAAAGAGTTTTCTCTCTATGACATGTTCCACATGAAAACATGGTCAGCTCAATAACCTTACATGTGATCTGTTTACAACACAATTTGTCCTTAACAACCATTTCTTGCACGTAACAAAACCAACGAGTCATGAAAATCGCGTTGAACGTGTAATTATCTAAAATTAAAGGAATAATTTTTTTATATTAATAATTGAATTTATATCGATGGAATTCCCCCGAACGAGAGATCTATTTATAAGTTGCAATATAAATTAGATTATAGTGTCGAGTTCGCATAGGACGATTCTCTTGTAGAGTGGGGTTGTATAGGTATTATTGTTGGTTGTGTTGTATTTTTTTTCCATTTAAGATTAAGGAGTTTTTTTTAATGAGACACAATTCAGAGTAATAACAATTATAATTTCTTAATAAAATTTTATTTGCCGAGCAAAAATATACATGGATCAAGTGGCACGATATAGATTGGGTTTGGAATAATGTTTTATTTTAAATTGATATCATTAGATATATGATATCAAATTTACGTATGATTTTTCGGACTCGACTATGACTTAGTCTATATTGATCCTCTAGTAATCGACTTTAGAGGTGTTTATCGATTAAAATTTGAATTTATTTTACTTATGGTATAAACTCATTTTGTACTCATTTAATCTTATAATGCCGTTTCAAAATTTTAGTATTAGTGTTCCTTCAACTAGGTTTAAGGAGGGTTTTAATGTAGCCTCCGTTAATACACTGTATTTAATTTCATAACCATTATAAGGTTCTACCGTGGGTGACATTAAAATTTTGTTGTTATCCAATTATACATGGACATGTGGTATGAGTTTTAACTTTTTTGTTTCAAAAATCATAAAAAATATTTTCTTTAAAAATCTCAAAATCACTAACCCTAAATCTCTTCCTTTTGATTAGAATTTAAGATTTTATTGACGACAAAGGATGGTCGATCAATGGGTTTCGACGAAGGAATCGGTGGTGGTCATTGGTCAACGACGGTTCCAACTGAACGATATAACCATATCAGGTTCCCGACTAGAACTTGCCATGTTAACAACAGAAACAGATAAAAGAAACGTGTCGAAGGCCTTGTTTACCGGTACTAGATCGAATGAGGAGACCAGTTGAAACACTCGGTTATGACTTGGAAGTCTAAAGGCAGAAACAACAGCACAAGATTAAAAATATATACAAGATTTATAACATAAACTTACCACCCTCCCTTGCTACCGCCACTCCCTTGTCCCCAAGAACTTGAAGATGATGATGCCTTGCCCCATCCACCATCTTGATTCCCTTCTCCATCTTTCGACTTGCTACAACTCGATGATCCACCTTCATCGCCTGTTTTTGGTTTAACTTGATCTCCCGAGCCAGATGCTTCAACACCCCAACCTCCAGCAGAAGCAGTTGAACTTTTCTCCCACCCATGTCCTTGATTGGTGTTTTCATTAACTTCCTTGCTGCCTGTAGACTGGTTCCATCTAGACCATTTGTTCCCATCGGATGAATTGGATGACTTCCAGTTGTTATCTTGATTCACACCTGCTTCGTTGGTTGATGAACCAACGCCTTTATTCCAACCACCAGATTGATTCCAACCGGAGGATTGGCCTCCGTTATCAGCAGCACTGGATTGACCCCAAGTCTTGGCTCCACCTCCACTTGTTCCACCACTCCAGCCCTGGTTCCCCTCTTTGTTCCAGCCAAAAGATTTGTTTTCACTAGAATCACCACCATTATTCCAGCCCCCATTTCCGTCCCTCCTTCCACGTCCTCTACCTCCAAAGCCTCCCCTATCACCACCTCGACCCCGGTAGCCACCTCTATCACCAACTCGACCTCCATAGCCCCCTCTATCACCACCTCGACCTCCATAGCCTCCACGATCACCTCTACCTCCATAACTTCCACTGTCACCGCCTCTTCCACCAAAACCTCCTCTATCTGATCTACCTCTACCCCGAAAACCTCCATCTGAATCACCTCTACCTCTAAAGCCTCTACCCGAACCATCTCTTCCACCGAAACCTCCCCTCCAACTTCCACCACTCCTACCACTAAAAGGCTCATTTTGGTCTTCATTTCCACCTCCAGCCTTCCAATCATTTTTCGGTTTCCAACCAGAATCCTTGTCTGCATCTCCAGATCCAGAATTCCAGTTGCTTTTCTTGCCCCAACCTGAATCCTCGCCTGCATTACTGGAACCAGAGTTCCATCCCCCTTTTTTGCCCCAACCAGTTTCTTGTCCAGAATCAGCTCCAGCACCCCAACTACTTTTCTTACCCCAGTTTGAATCCTGACTTACATCTGCTGAGCCTTTCTTCTCCCAACTAGAATCATTGGTTACATCCCCAGCAGCAAAGTCAGAATCACTTTTCTTAGCCCATCCAGAATCCTGGTTTGCATTACCAGAACCAGAGTTCCAATTACCCTTTTTTCCCCAACCAGAGTCTGGGCCAGCATTAGAGGTACCAGAACCCCAACTGTTTCTCTTAGACTCCTGGTTTGCATCTGCAGATCCCGAGTTCCAGTCACTTTTCTTTCCCCAAGTAGAATCTTTGGTTGCATCACCAGATCCAAAGCCCGAGTCATTTTTCTTAACCCAGTCAGGATCCTGATTTGCACCACTAGAACCGGAATTCCAACTACCCCCTTTGCTCCAACCAGAATCTTGGCCACCATCCTGGTTAACTCCACCACCAGATTTGGTGTTCGAACCACCCCATGAAGATCCCCCAAGTTGTTTGCCCCAAGAAGTTCCAACATCAGCAACCTTTTCTTTATTCCAACCATCAGATTGATTCTGTGATCCTCCTTTACTCCAACCACCTGCTGATTCATCAGCATTCACTGCATCTGGTTTTGTCAAACCTCCACTAGTACTTCCCCAAGCTCCTTTGGCATCTTCTGCTGCAGGTTTCGAACTACCCCAATTACCCTTGCTTCCACCAATACCATCTTTATTGTTCCACTTCTCCGCAGCATTACCCCAAGAATTATCTTCACCGACACTAGCATCATTCTTTTTCCCCCAACTTCCCTGCTGATTTGACCCTACATCATTATTTTTCCAATGGCCCTCATTAATGCTTGACTTTTCATTCTTCTCCCATGATCCTGATTCAGACACACCTTTATCTTCACCCCATCCACCAGATGAGCCTCGAGTGTCATTCTTTCCTTTATCCCAACCGTCATTACCAGCACCTGATGGATCTCTGCTACTAGGGGTAGTTTTACCCCAAGCATCAGATGAACCGCCACCAGAGTCAATCTTGGGTGCAGCATTATTCCAACTGCCCCAACTAGCATTTTGATTACTGCCACCAGTAGCCCAAGCTGACTTTTGCTGTGTACTCGTGTTATTTTCCCAAGCAGCAGATGCACCATCTACACAATATACAGCAAGGAATAGGCTTTAATCACAAAGTATATACCGAATAACAGTTCACATCTATTGGAAACAAGATGTATCATTTAAACCTGTTTTTTTATCATTATCCCCAGAAGGAACTGCTGCACCCCAAGATGAATTCTGGTTTGGAGTCACCTTGGTATCCCATGCAGAGCCTTCACCATCTAGAGCATAGAGTGAAAGAGAAAACCTTTAAGCATGCAATAAATTATTTTTCAGGCATTGACCGAATGGCAATAATGGTGCAGTAATCATACCTCCCTTCCGATCATTGTCACCAGTACCCAATGGATTTGAATTATCAGTTCCAGTCTGCTGTGACGACCATAAAAAAACATATATAATTACTTCCATGAAAGTGTACAAATTTTCCAGAGGTGAATGGATATTACATTCGCATTCATCAGGTGTAATTCAGTGGGTGGATACAAATTTGTGCATATGAATGTGTGTGTGTGTGTGTGAGAGAGAGAGAGAGAGAGAATGAATGAATGAAAGACGAACCTCATTGCCAGGCCCAGAGAAACTAGGCCATGAACTCCTGCAGAGAGTTGAAGACCATGGTCAGCATAAAGAAATGATAACATATTCAAGAAAAATATACGAGGGGGAATATCTGCCAAAGGTTTTGGCAATCAGGTGCCAGTGGATTGCAGGGGTGGGGACCCCCCTTTAGGGTTGGGGGGTATCTTAAAAGCAAATTGACATGACGAAAGGTCACTCAATTGTAGGTATTTTATCAAAAGCATTCTTACACCTCAAAGGCTCAAACATGAGTTCTACTCTACATTTGCACTCATCAAGGTTGGATCTTAATTTTTTCATAACAAAAATTCAAATTCAAATGCTAATAGAATTATTCTAACGTTATAAATAACCATATATATTCCTATTGCTGACACAGTTTGCTAGTTATTTTACCTCCCAGCATTCCATCCACCACCCTCAGCCGATGTTCCTGCACCTGTTCCACCACCATTCAACCAATCTTCCAAAAACAGAAAGTGGAAAAAAAGATAAAAGTGTATCAGTTTTGGCCAGGAAAAGGATAACACAAGCATGGAATTGGAGATAAGGATAATAACCAACCTCATGGAATTAATTTAGTTAGGACCACATCATTCTAAAACCCAAGTTTTGTTTTATAAAAAAATTCTTACTCGAGTCTCGAAGCAAACCATCAATGAATATTCATGCATCATCGGCAGAGAGAGTATCATGTAATAAAGGAAAGCATAACACTAATGACATTTTGACAAAATTGCATAGAAGTTAAATTTTTGACACATCAAGGGTAGAGAACCTCTCACCTCCAGTCAAAGCTTCTGATCCCAGAAGATCAAATGGTTTCAATGAACTTGATCCATCATGCTCACTTAAAAAGGAAGAGAAGAGCACATCAAAACATATTGAGATAGCTGTTACAAAGGTTACATAAAGTAAATTAATCAAAGTTACAAAATCCAGGTACTTGGTATTTGCAGCAGTGCTCTTCCCTTGAACCTCAGCAAGATGCTCATTTTTAACTATAGGAACATCAAGAAACCATTAGTGTCATCACAGAAAATATAAATCTATATAACCCATCAAAAAATTCATCCATTAATGTAAGAACCTGTAAGAACCTTCTGCTTGGAATCCAGTTTTACTGTTACATCTGAACGATATACAGCTAAAACACGGCAAAGATAACCTTTCAAAGGGCCCACTCGTATTCTTAAAGTTTGACCAATGGAGAACATTCCATCTATGTTCCCTCTGTTGACTGCATGTGAAATGATTAATTTGTGTCAATGCCTAGATATTTGAATACATGATTACTAGTGACAGACAAAACTAGATAACATAAATTTGAGAAACATACAGTTACTCTTAGTCTCCCTCTCTTGAGACTGCCAAGGCTTCTCAGGTGATATTGGGGACTTAGGGGATGATACAAAATCCCCAAAATCTGAAGTACCACCAGGATCACCACCCTGAAGAAAAATAAAAATTCATTATGGATCAACAGAATCACAAGATGATGAAAGAGAAAGAAAATGTCTCTGCTAATTTCACTTACAACCTTCTCGTTGCATTTATCTGAATGTTGCTTGATTTTCTCACACATTGGTGATTTACAACAGAAAAAACCACCATTATCTGTCTCATTCTCATCATACAAAAATATAGTCCCTCTGTAAATTTGTTTAACAATCCCTTGTTTACCCTACAATGCCAGACAGGTAAATATATAAATATACAACTACTTCACCAAACACAAAAATAAATACACATTGAGAAAGCGGTTTGAGATTGCTGCCAAACCTCATGTTGACCTTCCAAGACTATGACAGTGTCGTTAATGGATATAGTCTTTGAGTGCTTATCTAGTGCAGTGAACTTTGTATCCAAAGGCCCATTCTTTAACTCTCGCTTCTCAACAGTCACTACAACAGGTCCTTCTGGAGCCTCTTTTAAAATCTAGCACATGCATAGCAGGTAAGAAGCCAAAATTATCACAAGTAAATAATATAATTTATTTACCTTGTAACGATCATCTTTCTCCATGCCAACAATAAGCCCAAAATCTTTACGGCTGCAATGGAAATAAAAATGAACAGAAAATAGATTATTAACAAGTTATTGATAAGTGGTTACTATTTTGGCATACTTCTGTTCGAGAATTACCTGAAACAGACAAGGTTATACAGTTCAAAGCCATCCTCCAAGCCTAACCCTGACGAGCCTTCTCCTTTCTCACCTCCTTTTTCATTTGTAATGGTCTTTTTCTTCTTTTTTTCACCATAAAGTTGTGATAGCCACTCCAGATCATCGGACTCATTATTCTCAGAATTACTAAACTTTAGGAGCTCCTCCTCTGTAGGCACTACACCCCAGCAGCTTAAGGAATCTACAGATACTTTTTTGTACAGATATCCATCCTTAAGCATCATGCCATCAAGTACTTGAAAACCAATGCCAGTATCACGGTCTCGTCTAAACTGAATTAGAGGTCGAAACTCCCTGCACCAGGCTCAAACATCACCATAAACATCTCAGAAGCTATGAAACTAATAAATAATCCATAGATTAGGTGTATTACTCTAGCTCAATTGAACTTATCAATTTTGGTGCTGGTATAACAGCTCGATTGATGGAAACTCCAGCACCCTGTAACACAAAATCAATTATTTGATGAAAAATCTTGTGCATATAAATCTCTACAGGTATATAGATATCAGACAATGCAACAGAGAACGGCATAAAAACAAGTTTATGCGGGCAAATTAGCATTATTACAAATTTTGCAGCCATTGCTTGCAGATCAATTCTTGGAACGAGCTTTACAGTTGCTTTTTTCTTTTCATTGTTTACAGCCACAACCTGCAGAAAGAAATTAGACAGATAATGAAAAAATCTAGAGTAGGAAATAAAGCACACTTCATTTAAGCATAGAAAACAGTCAACCTGCGCAAGGTCCCCCTTATACTTCCCATTCTTTACCCGAGCCCACATGCCTTTAGAGATTTCACTACGTTTGGTTCTGACATTGAGTAAATGGTAAACTTCACTGCTTGGTACTGGCGCCACTCGTGAAGAATAAATGTAAGTCAGTCCTTTACATGCCTAATATAGAAGAAAAGGGTGTGTTAGTGCACAGACAGTAAAAGAAATAATAAAGACATTTTATTTTCTGGCATCCTAAAACATAATTTACCTCAAGGATGTCACATTGTCTGTCAGCTTCAATGTAGAAAAAACCTTTGACATGATCAACAGAGAATGCTGATATTATCTGTAATTTTGTTCCTAGAGATTTCATGTCAATAAACTTCTGCATGAGACAGAATGATGAATGCCTTTCGCGTCCAACCTACATTACAACAAATTTTAGGTGAAATAAGCAAAAGAGAAATTGTAGGATTAGACGAAGACTACATTCAAATTTTGAGTTGGCTATGTTACTTTGACAACACATCAACCATACCACACATTTAACTTTCCATATAATAGGATCCTTGGTTGGAGGCAAAGTAGAGTTTTTGTCAACTGGTTCCTTGGCTTCATAATCTTCCTCAAACGTCGTAAACTGAGCACCATCCCTGTACCTCTCCTCCATCATTTTGTCAAACTCTTCCTCAATCACCTCTTCCTTGACAAATGGAAGGTTATGGGCTTTCCAAGGGTTATTATTAACATCAACATCTGGTTCTTCTTGCAAAAAATCTTATAAAAGGATTGTTATTTACTTAATCAGTGCCACTTTCACAATAAAACAACCTAAACTAATCACTCATACAGAAGCAACAAAAAATCCGTCGCAAGAACTCAAGGATGATAATTCAAGCACAAGGAGCAACTTGCATAACCAAACACCCTAAAATGATTAATCATGCAGAAGCAACAAAATGTCATCACGGTCTCCAGCTTCTTAAAAACATACTCTTCCAAATTATCTAACATATTAAAAGGCCAAAATCCCCAAAAAACTATTTAGAGGAAAAAACAAATGAAAACCCATTTTGGCAGTTCAAAGTCAAGCACATTCACAATCTATATCCCTAAAAAACAAAATGCAGAACAAAATCAAAGGAAAAAAACCCTAAAAATCGCATAAATTAGCAACCGTAAAATGCAACACTTCAAAACGAAGCATAAAAGGTCCCTAAAAAGAAAACATCGGTCAGATCAGCCTTACAATCATCGAAATCGCTGTCACCACTGGAATCACTACCATCAACCTCAGCAGAGTCTTCAAAAAACTGAAGGACTCCCCGGTTCCTCCGTTTACGACGGCTTTCCTCCGTTCCACCCCCGCTTCTTCCAGCACTGACCTTACGTTTCCCATAAACCACCTCCTCCTTCCCTTTCGACGACATATCAAACCTTCCAGTCCCAATTTCAAAATTTCTCTCTTTTTCTCCTTAATTTTCCCGCATAAATGAAAATTAAAGCGAAAATGGGGGTTTGTTTTTAAATGATTTGTTTTCGAGAGCGATGAAAAGCGTGACTCTGATAGTGTACTTCAAAGCTGAAATAAAATAATTTGGGTAAATCACAAGATAATCATTATATTACGAGGATAGTATCAAAATGATCATAATACTTTAAAAAATACTAAATACACGGATTAACTATTAAAATAATATTCGGATTAATTATTCATACATCAAATAAAATAATTATACATTTATTTTTTTTATATATTTTTTAATTTAATTTTAATTTTATTATAATAAAATAATATAATTATTTAATTAGATAGAAAAAAACAAAATTAACATTGTTTATTCAAAAAAGGATTTGAACCTAAAGTCTCATAAATCCATACCCAACAAATCAAATCACTAAACCAAATTAATTTTTATAATATAAATCCCTTTAACATATATATAGACATACAGTTGTTTATATTTATTCACACAAAATCATAAATTTATTTTTTAATTTAATTAAAATATTAATTAAATTATTTTATATATAATAAATTAAAATATTTAAATTATAATAAAAATTTATTTAACGTAAAATCATTTAAAATTTTATTTAAATACTAAACCCTAAATCTAAAACTTTAAACTCTAAATCTAAAACCCTAAACCCAAAAAAAATACAAAAGAAGTAAGTATATAAAATACTTAGTAAGATAACATCTAACACTAATTCAATTTTCATGTTTATAATTTATATAACAATCGTATGTTTTATAAGTACAAGGGATCGAACACCAGCAAAGCATACCAAATGAAATACGTAATACGTGTGTATGAACCTTCTAACTTAAGTGATTAACAGAACGGTATTGTTCTTAAAAGTTAAGAGTTCGAACACCAACGATATCAATAGAGTGATTAAATGATGTTAGTTGGTTGACCAAAATGTCACCTATTATAATGGTCAACGTATCACCTAGTTTCCCATCAATTTATTTTTATTTTCCAACATAACATTCATCCAAATTATGTTCCATTCTATTTTCATTTTTCATCATCCTTCCCTGTATTAATTATTTTTATTTTTATTCAATTTAACCCTCATAATTTATCATTTCTTATAAAACAGTCCCTAAATGTATATAGTACCAAATTCATCTCAATTCACTTGAATGCTCACATTCATTCCATGGGAGTTCATTTTTACACATTATAAAAATTTTGAACATTAATTTTTCTTTACTTTACGGTTCTAATTCCAGTCCCTACTCTCTCTAATTCATGCATTTTAGTCCTTAAAGCATACAAGCACATGAAATAACAATTTTCAGCAACCTAATTTTATTTTCTAACATGCATCTAATTCAATTATAAAAACATATCAATATTTCAGCCATGAAATCAAGTAATCAACATGATTTTTTCAATCTCTAACTTAATTATAAGAAAGAGACATTACCTTTCCTCACAAGCTTTTTTTAACTAATTTTCTTAATAACTTCCTTCAATTCTTTTACCAACAATGCCATGCAAGGTCAAAGCTCTCTCCTTTTATCGAGCACCAGCGATATCAGTAGAGTAATTGAACGATCAATATCAAATGGTGGAGATTATATTCTAGAACAGATATTACTGTAATCACTATTAGCTTGTTCAAAAAAAATTCCATGTAATATTTACATGGTTGGCCAGCCAAAAGGGTGGGATACCATGTGTAATGGCACATCCCAACTTTCAAATTAGTATGCAAACCTCATGTTTATGTTTGGTTATATTCTAGTCCTTTCAATTAGGTCACTAAATTTTTAATTCTTTCAATTTAGTCACCAATTTCAAGAATTATTTAAGCTTTTATAAAATTGGTTTCATATCTAACTTATAGGCTATGATTTGGGACATTACATGAATCTACTTTGCTTAAATTGGATTCAATACCAAATTCTACTTGGAATCGCATAATTCAACTCACCAATTTATTTTCTTGTATGAACGTTAAATCAATCCAATGATATCTCATAATTTTTTGATTCACCGAAACTTTCGTATTTGAACCTAAGCCCTTGATATACTTGACATGAACCTCATTTGTGATAATTATTGATTGATCAATGTTGTCGGCTTAAAGCTCTTTGTTGGTATGTTCGAATTCTTCCAAATAAGCTAAACCATTGATTGCTTCCTGTTCCTTACCTATAAACTGAATGTCCAATTGTTTTCCCAATGCCATTGCCTTCTTTGCTTCTTTAATATAGTTATCTCAACAAGTTTTCATGTCCAAATTTGGCAAAGACGTGCCTTCTAATGTCAATTTCAACAGAAATTGCCTTAATTGCTTCATCTTCTCCGAGACCAACTTTCTCTGACCGGCCTCTTGAGCTTTCCTTCTCCGAGTTTGAAGATGATTCCGACGAGTTTTTAACATAAAAATTTCTGACACTCGAGCTTTGTATACCTCCGATCCAACTTCGATTTCTATTACCTCTTCGATCTTATTAATTTGGTTCGTGGATACTAACATGGATATTTTTATCACATCCCTGCAATTGATTCAGGTTTTCACCAATCAAAATGAAATGCCCCATAATTCTGCTATTGATTCGTATTTAATCGAAAATTAATTGGTCTAGTAAGAAGAGACACTAGATTTTTTAAGCATAACCCGAGATTTAAATACAGTCATTGTAAATGGAAAATTTTGAGTTAAGAGAGTTATCCCTGTAGTGAGTTTCTACAACACTCGAACAAAATTGACGAATTTTTTAGTTGGGTGACCAAAATAGGTATCCCAATTAGTATAATAAATATATGAATGAAAATATTTGTATAATAAAATTCGAATAAAAATCATAAATATTCGAATATTTAGATTTAAAAAATTAGAATAAAAATATTTATAATTTAAATATTAGAATAAAAAATCAATATTCGAATAATAAATATACGTATAATAAATATTCAAATACTTATGATTTTTATTTGGATGTTGGAATAAAAATATTTATGATTTTTATTCAAATATTTGAATATTTTTATTCGAATACTTATGATTTTTATTCGGATCTTGGAATAAAAATATTTATGATTTTTATTTGAATATTTTTTATTCGAATATTTAAAATTTAAATATTTTTATTCGAATATTTTTTAATCCAAGTATTCGAATATTTATTATACGAATATTTTTATTTATATATTTAATATCAAAAAATTTTAAAAATCCGAATATTTTTATTCGTATATTTAATATAAGTATTATTTTTATTTTTTATTAAAATTATATTCGAACTCCTTATACTATATTAACTATATTCTATTTTCTCAAAAGATATGTTTTAAATATATTGTATTACAATATTATTACATGTATGAAAGTTTGGCTTAGTGGTAAGGATGTGTGTTTTCTGCCATTTGTACTTGAGTTTGAAACCTCACTATTACAAATTCTTTATTTGATTTTTTCCTTTAGAAAAATATGTTAAATAATAATTTTTATTTAATCATCCAATCCGGTGATGACACATGTTATTAATCGATTGGGTGATTAATTTTACTTATTAATTTAAAATTAGAATTAAATTAAAATAATAAATAAATTACAAGAATTAAATGTATAATTATACATACTTTTTTAACGGCCACGTCACTTTCGTTATTTTTTCCGTTAAAATTTTAACGGCAATGACTCAAATAGGTAGGTTTTAAAATTGAGTGACCTGATTTACGAGTTCTTTAATTACATGACCAAAATAAGTATCTCCAATTAGTCCAATGATCACTAGGATAGTTTACCCTAAATTTCAATAAAAAATATTTAATATTTCAATTTGAGTGTATAAATAAAATATTTTAAAATTTCAATGATTAAAATAAATATATTATTATATCTTTTCATTTAAATAATATATAATTGAATACTTAACTACCCCCATTAGATATCTTTTCATTTAAATAATACCATTATTATTAGTGTATATATATATAATATTATTGATATGAAAAGGTTAGAGAATCTAATTTGATTTGATATATAATATAAAATAAGATGAATTTATTATATGCGTTAAAAATTGTTAAATATTATTAACACTAAATATAATTGAAACACTATTAAAAAATTGATTAATAAAAGTTAAAAGTTTTAACGATTCAACATATAATTATAATTTATTTAAAATAAAATTTTTATTAAATTATTTTCTATATATATTATATTTTATTTTTTTCAAATAATTGAATAAAATATTAATCTTAATTAATTTTAAAAAAATAAAAAATCCTAAACTCTAAATATCAAAGCTCAAAGCCCAAAACCTAAAACGCTAAACATTAAACTTCAAACCGTAAAATTTAAAATATTAAAATCTTAAACCTAAAACCAAAATTCCTAAAAATACTAAACCATAAACACTAAATTCAAAAAATAAAAATCATAAACAATAAAATGACTACAACCCTAAATCTTAAACCCTAAATTAATTATGGGTTTCAAATTTAAGATTTAGACTTTTTAGAGTTTACAATTTTGTGGTTTAAATTTAAGGTTTATGTTTGAGGTTTTAGATTTTAGGGTATATAATTTTATTGTTTTAGCTTTTAAGGTTTAAAATTTAATGTTTTGAGTTTTAGGGTTTAAAGTTTAATATTTTAGGTCTTTGAGTTTAAGGTTTTAGGTTTTAGGTTTACTATTTTTAAATTAAAAAATAATTTAGATAATTTATTTCAAAAAATTAAAATATATAATGTATATAAAAATAATTTATTCAATAGATAGCTTCAATATGGTATCATATATTGCGTAACCGTCATGGTTTCTTTGCTCTTTCGCTTTCTTTTCTTCTTCATATTGTTCTTCTTTTCTCTGCAAATCCTTCTTCTATGGCATTTGTTGCGTATCCCGAGTTTGAGTACCTTGACTTCCTCACGCAAGTCTTCTTCAACAATCGGATTAATGTTCAATTTGACAATACCAATTATCTTCTCTGAAAACAACAAGTAATACTCACCGCGAGATGAACATGAGATTAAAAACTTAAAATTTAATTCATAACCTTTTCAATTGAACTCTGATTCGGTCATATTTTTTTAATTCATTTTTCGAGATGAACATGAGATTAAGAATAGAACCTATTAATAAAATGAATATTACTTTGGACCTAAAATTTTTAAAAATTTACTATTAGGTCTCTAAAGTTTTGAAATTTTATTGTTTAGTCATTAAATGATAAATATTGATATATATGATAATATTTTTCTTTCATGGGTAAGCCGCAACAAGACTAAAATCTATATAGTTCTAATTGTTAAAAGTTCCAGTTAAGTCCCTAAACTTTGAAAAGTTTATATTTTTATCCTTGAATTTTAAAAATTTCACAGTCTAGTCTCAATTGTTTAAAATCGGAATTTATTTATATTATTATGATTTCTGATGATGGACAATTTACTTTAATTTTATGAATATTTTATATTTGTTTGACCTTAATTTCAAGATTGATTGTTTCGAATTATTTTTCAGTGACACTTTTGATCCGATTTTTAGTGAGATTGTACTTTAATGAAGTAACATATTACCTATAAAAATATCATTATAAATATATTATATAATTTTTTATGACAATTTATTTATTAAATTGTATTAAAAATCTTGTTTACACATGCAAAAAAACATATGAATAAGAAGTCATTATCACTTTGAACTATAATATTATAAATCATTATAATTAAATTTGCACAAAAATTCGAAACTTAACTTGATTCAAATTTTATAAACTTGACTTGAAAAAATTTCAAATAAAATTTGAATGATAAAATAGGACGTGTCAACTCGAATAAGACAAAAAATTTTACTCGACTCGATCGAATGCTCAACCTTGATTGAGCCCTGAGAATATAGTCCTTGACATATTCCTTTCTTTTAATATAGTCCTTAACTTGTTTCTTTCTTTTAACATAGTCCTTAACTTGTTTCTTTCTTTTAACATAGTCCTTAACATATTCCTTGTATAGTAAAGAGAATAAACTACACATTTAATAAACTTCAATCATAATATTAATCTCATTGCTCGTTGGGAAACACCAATAAAACCGACATCTTATTTCATTTTACCATGACAGATTTCACCAAGCATGAAAGAGTTACAACATTTTATCATGGATACACCTCAATGACAGATTTCAAACCCAGAATATGAGTAATTTTGTAGTCACTAAAACCAGAAGCAGAGAACAGCTGAGACCATTCTTCCTCATCTCTCTCTTTTCCGCCCACCAACGCCATCATCGACATATCGAACCAGAGCTTCGTTTCAATCAAGTTCGAGGCCTCATCATCCGCGGTGCCATTTTTGCTCAGTACCAAGTCAATTATAATCACCTTCCCTCCATCCTTTCCACCGGAAACAGCCTTTTTACACTGCTTCAAGATCTTCAAGCATTCGTCGTCGTTCCAATCGCATAACACCCACTGTTTATTCAACTCAAAACCAGTAATCATTAATACTATGTGCCTATGTGGTAATAAATTTAGAACAAGGAAATGTCTGTAAAGAAAATAGTTGAATTGAAACCTTTAGTAAAACAGCATCTGCTGCTGGAACATGCTCAAACATGTTGCCTCCAACAAATTTCAAGTTCCTGCTGCCTTGTAGGCCAGAAACAGTTTGAGGTTGATCAAACACAGTGCAGTCCAAGTGTGGAAATGCATCAGCAATTACCCTGCCCACTGTTCCTGTGCTACCTCCGATATCCACCAATGAATTCAATCCCTCGAACATCCCCTTACACTTGTCGACCAAAACACGAGCAACGAATTGAGAATCACCAGCCAAGCCTTCATACATATCATTGCCGAGCTTTGTGCCATGGAAATCATATTCCCAGAATGCCTTCCCAATGGCAGTATCAAATGGAGTTCGGTCATTGTTTTCAAACCATGTGCCAAGGAAATGAAAAGGCTTTGTTATCATAGGATCCAGCAAGAATTCCACCATAGGTGCCATGCTTAGGGGATCATCCTTGAGTAAGAGACGAGAAGCAGTGGTTAGTACATAACCATCTTCTCCGGCTGGGGCATCTTCGCTTAGCTTTCGTGTCGCAAAGAAGCCCGAATGGACTAAAATACGCATGAGCCGGTAGATGTTGGAGGCCTTGGTGGGGTTGAGCGTCGGTAGTGCAGCAACCAGCTCGGCCACAGTCATGGGTTTGCCATGGTTCTGAATGGCATCTGGAATGCCTAAATCAATAGCACATTTCAGAGACATGGAATTTATGAAGTTGAAAATGTGATTCCAAACGTGAGCTTGAGCTTCAAGTACCTCATTAACATTGACATTGACCTTATCCATCTCAGCCAAAGTCTTTATATTTTGCTATGAAACCAACAGACCTATGAAACAGGTTATTTATAGACCAAAGGTTAACATAAAACCCGAAGAGTAATCGAAAAATTATTAAATAAATTTTATCATTATAAATGTGACTAAAGTATTCAAATCATATATTTCGTTTATAATGTTAGTTTAAATTATTTTTAATATATTTAATGTAATAATGGTGTATAATTTGTGTATTATTAACCAGTTAGTTAATGATACATCATCATCGTATAATTGAAATGAAAAGATAATGTATTATATAGTAATAATTGAGCTTTTGATGTTATATAGTTATAATATAATGTATTTATGGCGTATGGTTTTGTGTATTATCATTATTTTATATTATATGTCAAATCAAATTAGGTTGAATAATCTTTTCTATCAATAATACATTATATAGTAATTATAATAATGATATTATTTAAATGAAAAGATATTATGTCTGTGGTTAAGTGTTCAATTATATATGGATTTCACTAATCTTTTAGGGTATCTATGCCGACTAAAACCAAACCCCAGAAAAAAAATGATAAATTACATAAATTATCATTTAATTTTATATCAAATATATTTGAGTCATTAAAATTCACTAAAATTTAGATACTTTTGTTGTTTTTTTTTGAAACTGACAGTCTTTAAGTGGTGTATATGTCCTTTGAATGCATTAAAACCGATCAGCGATCATGATGTCTTCAAGTGTCATCAATTGATGATAAATGCCTTGTAATTACTGTAAAAATATCAGCCATTTGATTCCAAATAAATACCCTAACTGAAAATATATAAGCAACCGTTAGATAACATCTTTATTCAATAAAATAAATATTAGAAATGAACTTAATAAACTAGTTAAATTAAATAAACCAGTTTAATTGAATGAACTAACTCACTTAATGAACTCTTTTAATATGAAATTAGCTTGACAGATTTTGGTATCAGCCGCATCATCCTGTCGTAGTTTGTGATTAAAAATGAAACATTCAAAAATATAGAAACTATTTTTAAACGAGATAAAATTAAAATGTTTAAAAATTTTATAATTAATTTAAAATAAGGTCATAGTACAAGGACATAGTACGTGAATAAACATCTTATAAGTAAAATTATTGAAACTCGACTCTCTTAAATTAAATATTATTTTTTTCTATTAAAATCAATTGTTGGTTTCTTATATTATATCATTATACTAGATTTACTAAATCTTATCATTTCCTTTTTCTTTTCGGTGCCCTTCATTGTCTCATGTCATGATTTAATTATGTTATTAATGTTGAAATATACCGGATTGAAACATTATTAATGCTGAACATCGTTAAACATCATTAATATTTTAATAAAAATTAAAGATATTAAGAATTAAACTTATAATTAAAATTATTTTAAAAGAGAAAAATTAAACTTAAAAAACCTTTATTTTTTAAAATATTTTTAATTAATATATTAAAATTAAATTTCTCAAAATCTCCTTAATTTCAAAAACCCTAAAACTCAACTTTTTATTGTGTTTCAGTCGCAACCGCTATTCGTCGCCACTACCACTATCACCAATGCTTTTGCCTATTTGTGATCTGTATTTGTATATAAAAAATCAATACTTTACCATATTTTATTGTTTCTTAAACTTTTTGTTTTTCTTTTTAAAAGGTTTTGAGAAATTTAATTTTAATATATTAATTAAAATATTATAAAGAAATCATTAAAAATTATTGAGATTTTTATGACATTATTATAAATAAATAAATAAATAAAACCTTTTTATCTACAAAGGTAAAAATTGAAAACTTTAATTTATGCTTTAATTATATTATTGAATTACTAAAGTTTTCTCACGTCATCATACATGGACCGTTAAGAAATATTCATATCTTCAATTTTAATAAATTAATGATATGATTAAATGTGATTTGTTTTAAATTCTGAGGCGATTGACAAGGTGTTTATCGTTGAACTTGATTAAGTGCTATAATTTCTTAGATCAAGAGCTTGATTCAACCTTTATATCATTTGTGATCTTTACGTTTTTTTGTTAAAAGCGATTATTTATTTAATGTGCAATTATGAGTAACCTTAGACTGAGTATTTCAAATGAAGTCTCTTTTAGAACTAAAAATTATACTGGCTAAAAATTATTTTTAAATTTAATTTATAATAATATAAATAAAAATTTATTTAATTAAAAAATATAATATAAATTATTTAAATAATTATATTTAAATAATTAATCTTATAAATAATATAACAAAAATAACTCATACTATAATTTTTTTATAATTCACTTTTTACTTTAGTGGTTATAATTTAATTAATAGAATATTATTTTGCTGTGCGAAAAAGACAAATGCAAAAGCAATTCTTTATGTCAAATCGATATAAAAGGATTTTTTATTGATTACCCATAAAATTATGTGTCACACACTCAATTCATTTTTTATTAATTTTTAAATTTAAATTTTTTTAAAAAGTTATAAAAAATTATATAATAAATACTTAAAATGAAATTTTGGTTCATTTGCTTGTTCTTTCTCTTCTACTCGGACATTATTATTAGACATGGAATTTTCCATTCCATTATTTATTAAAATTTAGATAGAGTATTATAAAATTTTATTTTTTAAATTAAATATATTAAAATTTTATTATAAAAACAATAAATTTATATTAGTTTATTTTATTATTAATATCAAGATTTAAACTTTCGGATAATAAATTTAAAGGTTAGTCCTACGTACCAAATGACTATTGGGTTATTTAGTTTTATTTTAAAATCAAATAAAAACAATTTCCCCTTTTTAATTACGTTAGCTTTATTACTATTATCTTTTTAAATTTAACCATTCTGTTAATATAAATGACAGGCAAAAAAGGCCGAATCTCTTTTGGGATTTGTAGGTCCATCAACAAAATTAAAAAAATAATTGGGACACGTAATAAAATTATATTTTAATTTTTTTTAATCAGCTCTGATAGATATAATAATATTTATTTTAAAATATATTTTCAATCATTAAATATCAATCGCTCAATTATTATATTATAATACTATGCTATAAAACGGATAAAGTACGGAAGAATTCCATAGCATTGAATTTTGCAAATGTATCTGCTCCATGTGGCTACCCTTTCCTGCAATCCATTGTTTCTATCTCTGGTTCTCCTTCTTTCCCTTTTAACATGGCTGAAACAAGTAAAGAAGAAGAGGAAGAAGAAGCTTAATCTGCCTCCATCACCCACAAAGCTACCATTATTGGAAACATCCATCAACTCGGCAAACTCACTCACCGCTCTCTTCGAGACATCTCAAGGAACTATGGTTCTCTCTTGCTTCTTCAATTAGGTTATAATCCAACAATACTGGTTTCATCGGCCGATATGGTTAGAGAAATTGTCAAAAACCATGGTGTTGTTTTCTCCGACAGACCAAAACCACAGCCATGGATATCTTGTTCTACGGATGCAAGGGTCTGGCTTTTGGACCCTACGGTGAGTACTGGAGACAAGTCAAAAAGATGAGCGTTGTTGAACTGTTTAGTCACCAAAGAGTACAGTCCTTCCGGTTTGTCAGAGACGAAGAAGTTGAAGTTCTTGTCAACAAAATCCGTCGTGCTTGTCGTGAATGAGTAGAGTCTATCGATCTGTCGGAGATGATTATGTCCGTTTCGAGTAACATTGTATTTCAATGTGTTCGTCAATGTTTCTCTTGTTTGGTTTTTCGTTTTCGTCTTCCCCTTTTCTGTACCTTGATCTAAACTCCTTAATTTTGATATTCCCAGGACATATTTATGGCAGGAACTGAAAGCAGTACAACGACAACAGAATGGATGATGTCTGAGCTTTTAAAGCATCCTCATGTCCTGAAAAAGGTCCAACAAGAGGTAAGAGATGTGGGAAACAAGTGTAAGGTCGATATGGAGGATATCAGTAAAATGGAGTACTTGAACTGTGTACTCATAGAAACTCTCAGACTACATCCTCCTGGTGTTCTTGTTCCTCGGAAAACATCTGCAACTGTTAAACTTGGAGGCTATGACATTCCATCCGACACCACCGTGATGATCAATATATGGGCAAATCCTGTTCTTTAATTAGGTCTCATTTCATGTTCCTATTAATTAAAAAAATATTTTAAAATCTTAATCCAACTTTTCTATATCGTAAACTTTAAACCTTACACCCTAAAAATACTATCTTACCACTAATTCTTTAAACCTTAACTATAACTTCTATATTATTATATAGTCCCGCCTCACTATATTATTTATAATATCATCCAATAAAATTCATCCCTTTAATGATATGTACTAAAGAAATCACAGCGTAGCACAACCCAACCAACTTTCCGGACACGGAAAGTTATGTTTTATTTGATACAGAAACGGTAGAGTAGGTGAAAACAGACAGGATTGAGTTACAACAGTTGCTATCAGGGTTTAAGGGTACAGCTCTATGACAGATCTCAAACCCAGAATTGGAATAATTTTATAACCACTGAAACCTGCTGCAGAAAACAGCTTTGCCCATTCTTCCTCGTTTCTCTCTTTTCCAGTCATCAACACCATCATCACCATGTCAATGAAGAGCTGCGTTTCCATCAACTCTTCCTTCCCTTTCCCGGTCTTCATCATCACCATGTCGATTATGATCACTTTACCTCCATCTTTCCCTCCACTGGAAATTGCTTGTTTACAATGATTCAGAATCTTCACACATTCCTCGTCGCTCCAATCGTGCATTATCCACTGTTGAGTCAACTCGAAAACATAAATCATTCACTTAAACAAAATGCATACAGATGTGATAATCATAAAAAATTTAGTGAAACTTAACCTTTAGTAAAACAGCATCTGCAACCGGAACTGACTCAAACATGTTGCCTCCGACATATTTCAAGTTCCCACTATCTTGTAGGCCTGCAACAACATGCGGGAGATCAAACACGGTGCACTCCATGTGTGGAAATGCGTCAGCAACGGCCTTGCACAGTGTTCCTGTCCCCCCTCCAACATCCACCAACGAACTCAATCCCTTGAATCCCTCCTTGTACTTGTCAAGCAAAATGCTATTAACGAGTCGAGCATCGCTAGCCATGCCTTCATTGAAAGAATTGTTCACCCGTGGAACATGTCCACAATAGTCCCACAACATCTCCCCATGTGCAGTAACAAATGGGGTCCGGTCATCGTTTTGGAACCATGTCCCTAGAAAATGCCAAGGCTGGATTAAAATTGGATCGAGCATGGATTTCAACAATGGTATTGCGCTCAAAGGGTTATCCTTGAGCAGGAGACGAGAAGCATCGGTAAGAACATAACCATCTTCATCGGCACCATCGTCAAGCTTTTGTTGTGCAAAGAAGCCCGAGTGGACTAAAATCCGCATGAGCCGGTAGACGTTGCATGCCTTGGTAGGGTTGAGCGTCGGAAGCGTGGCGACCAACTCGGTAATTGACATCGGCTTGCCGTGTTTTTGAATGATATCTGGTATGCCTAAATCAACAGCACATTGCAGAGACATGGCATTTATGAAGCTGAAAATGTGGTTCCAAACGTGAGCTTGAGATTGAAGTAGCTCAGTAACACTCTCTCCATTAACAATATTGACCTTATCCATCTTTGCTAATTGCTAAAGCCTTCTCTGTTTTGCTATGAAACCAGTATACCAACGAGTGTTATTTATAGGGGGTAATAGACAGACAAGGAGTAGGAAGGTTGGCACATCTACAGGAACCGGTGTCTGAAATTGATTTTATCTTGAAACATGCGTCTGAATTAATTAATGCACGTTGGTGCAGTGCCATGCTCCTTGAATAGATCTTTAATTTCATTGCTTGATTAGTTTGTTTGATATATTAGTTGGTGCTACGCGTAAAAGAATGTAAAATCAAATATGTTTGAATATTAAATACTTTTTAATTTAAGAAAATATTTTAATATATAAATTTGTGAGTATAAATTATTTATTTTTTATGTGTCTCTCTTTGGTATCTATTTAAAAATAGTGGGTTTATGGTTTGTGGTTCAAGATTAAGAGTTGTAGTTAGGGTTTAGGAAAGTATGGATACGATTTATTTTTTATATAAAATAAAAATATAAACTATATTTTAGTGAAGTGACAATTGAGGATTTGTGTCGGTGAGTATTCGAATAAATTAAATCGAATAAAAATATAAGTTTGTAAGTTGATAATCTATATTTTATTTTTTATATTTTATTAAAAAATTAGATGAGTATATAAACTTTTAATCAAATCAAGTTATTAGAGTTTATGATATTTTATTTTTTTTAATACAATTTTTTATGTATCCGGGTCATATCTTTTTATACAGTTTTGTTTCCTTTTTTACTTTTAATGGGATTTAAGGTGGGAGAGGTTGAGTGATAGTAAATATTTATATGGGTTAACTATCGAAATAGTTATTTTTGTTTTCATTCGATATAAGTTTTATTATTAATTTTTAAAAATGATCGATAAGATTATTTACGTTTTTTATCTGTATTTTTTTTATTATTGAGACGTTTGTTACGTTAAACTTTAACGAAAAACTGATCTAACACAATAAAAAATTAATGAATTAATTATGCAGTCTTTAAATTATTATTTCACTTTTATTTTATCTTTAAATTCACCTTTAAAATTTATATTAAGAGATACGAATCTAATTATACTATTAACAAGATGTATATGTAATTTATTATAAAAAGTTAGAAAAATGAGTCGGCATCAAACATGTTACATGTGCTTGAAGGTGACAGAAGAGGTACCAATGGATGCTGGCTGAATTATATGTTTGAGGTTGGGACTGTTTTAAGGTAAAACGTAAAATAATAAAAATCAGATTAAAATAAGACAGAATTAAAATTATTATAAAAATTATATAAACATTGATATTGAATTTTTAGTATATATCGATTATTTTATAAAAGTTTTAAAATTTTTAAAAATATGAGAACTTTGATATATACTAAATTTTATAAAAAGCATAAAAATTTTGATATATACCAAAATTTAATACAAAATTTTTTATAATATTTTATATTACATCTAATTTTAACCTATTTTAATCGTTTGACGTTAGAAAAATTATATCTTATACTAATAAAATTATAATAAAAATTGTTAATTTCATATACATAATTGACAGGGACAGAGTCATGTTCACTATAAGAGAGGCTCTTGCCCTCTAAAATTTTTTGAGTATAATTATACTTAAGGTCCTTAATTTAAATAATAGTAAAATATAATTTTTGTCCCTCTTAACTTTCAAATTTAAGGATTTAATAGACATTTATCCTCCTAATATTTGATTCTAATTCATCCTTGCATATTGATGTTCGTTATTAGTAATATGACGTGGCATATTAATTAATTGGTTTTTATAGTTTTAGACGCTTTAATTTTATCTTATATTATTAATATATATTAATTATATTTTATATTAATAAAATTTTAATAAAAATTATTAACTATCATGTACATATTCAAATATACTGTATAATAATATAATATGACATAAATAATAATTTTACGGCAAAATAGTATAATATTGATATTTTTGATATGAGGATAAAAATTATCGTTTATGATAATTTGAGGATAAACACTATATATACTGTTGGTATTTGAGGATAATCACCATGGATTAAGTGGGTTATAATTAAAAATATATAAAGGGAAAAGTAATTGTATTACATGTTGAATCTAATCGGATTCACTAAATCTTCTTGTTTCAACAATATTAATATTGTTATATTATATAGATAAGTATTCGATTGAATCAAGTCGAGTAAAAAATTGATTTGATTGAGTTGGTAGGGGAGAATGCATGCCTAGGCCTACCTAAGCCCTGGCCTGTCCATACTAATTTTTTCTCTTATTTTTTATTTTTTTAAAATTATATATAATATAACTGATGAGACATATTTTATAACTCAAATTTTATTTAATTTTTTAGTCCGACAATTTGAGTTTCTGTTTAAATTTAATTATAAATGATTATAATATTATAGTAGTATTTGATTCTAATTTAAATAGTTTTCTACGATAATATATACTATATATCTTTATATATTTTTTTTTATGTGTTCTATATATCATAGAGTTGAAGGTTTTGATTTGAACCTAGTTTGAGTTATTCGAGTTTTATTTTTAACTTAAAACCTAAATATTTTTACTCAAAAAAATTATTTTTTAATCAAATTTTATTCATATCTAATTTTATTTATATTGACCCGGTCAATATCATTTTTTAAATTCACCACTGAAATTGATGATTCATATTTATTTTTTATATTTTAATAAAATAAATTTAAATCAAATTTATAAAATTCTAACCGAATTAAATCAAGTTATTGGAGTTTAGATATTTTATCTTTTTAATATTTTTTTATGGATTTGGGTCATATCTTTTTATACAGTTTTTTTATTTTTTTTATTTTTTTGAACAGATGCAGTTAATTTTATTAACAAAAAAATACTCAATATTATAATAATGATTTACAATTATCATTGTAAACTAAAAATATAATTTGATCATTTTCTTAAAACTAGCCACTCTAGATCAGAAAAGGACCATACATGAAAAGTTTAAAACTTATCCAAAGATTCGATCGAAAAGATAGATACGAACAAATCTGATTGCATCAGTAAACGAACCAAAAGGGGATTAATCTATAAAGATTACTGAGAAACGTAGATCAGAACAGAGCGTCGTGGTAAACTATCCACGAGCGCAAACCGTGTATCCATATTCAATTTGAGGGTCCAAAGCAAGGAAGATCATCGTGATAACAAATAAGCGTCATCTTGATCAGTCGTGATGTCGTCAGATCCAACCTTAAAAAACAAAACAAAAGAAAAACATGCCAAACGATAGAAAAAACGTGTCAAACGACAAAAAAATGTACCAAAAAGTAGAGTAGATCGTACCGTACCACAAGAGTAAAATTATTTTTTTTTTTTACTTTCATTGGGTTTATGGTGGGAGTGGTTGAATGATGGGAACATTTATAATATGTATCATACTTTATTTCCTCTTGCATCAAATGGGTTACTTTATGAATATTCATGTGAAAAACAATTTAAAGATTTATTTTTAAAATAAATTTAACGAAATATGATGATAGATCATTTAAAATAAATTTTTAAAATATGATTTATCTTTAAAGATTATCCCCTAAAAATGACAAAAACATCTCATCAAACTTCATTCAACCCCGTATAAAACGACATATTAAATTTAAGATTTTAATTATCAATTTAAAAACTCAAACAGTAAAAAGCACACTCAATTATATATGTACTGTGTTTAGAAAAATTATATCATGAATTATGTTCATCATTTTATTTGTAGTTTTAATTAATTAAATTCAGTCATTTTATATTTTTAAGGTGAATTGTCACTTCTTTTTTATATGTAATTAATGAGTGATTAGTTATCAAACAATTATTTAAAGATGAACGGACCGCATGGACCACGAATGACATGATGAACAGTAGTATCTGTTCTAGAATATAATCTCCACCATTTGACATTGATCGCTCAATCACTCTGTTGACATCGCTGGTGTTCGAACCCATGACCTCTAAGAACAACAACAGTTCCTTTAATTACTTGGACCAAAGAACTCGTCTAAAAACAAATAATTCTTACCCAGTTAACTAACTAATGTATGAGCAGCATGGTTGGCTCCACGAGGGATCTATTTGAAATCGGTTGTCCAACTTCGATGGTGGAGAGCCAAGATAACTCCAACAAAAGGAATAGTAACATACCTTTATCATTTTTATAGTACCTGTCGAGTCAAATTATATCAGCCAGCGTGGTTGGCACATTAAGTTATTAAATGGTAAGATTATTTGGATTGGGAAGCTAGTCATTGTCTAGGCTAGTTTGAAAGAGACTCGTGTACTATTCGTGTACTGTGAATAAGATTTCTTAAGCGATTAGGTTCACATTACTTAACAAACAATATCGTATTCAATAAAGTTAGAGATTCGAATCATGAAATCATAAAAAATATATAAATAAAATAAATTAAATTAGAAAAATTATGTTTTTTATGTAAAAAAGAAATACAACTACGAGTCTCATTAAAAACATCTTTAAATCTAATTGGAGGAAAAGAATACTCGTAGCAGCATTATACAAACTTAATCAAATACGTAAAACCCACAAACATCACACCAAACCTGCGAATTTGTCCCGATCAAATAAAATCCGAACTGCTTTAGGTGGTTCCACAAACACCCGCACCAAATCCTCAGTATTTCGCATGATCTTAGCCAACATGCCTGCTACACCATTAGCCTCTCTTCTCGCATGCACAATCCTAATGTCTCAAGCATGTACAAGCAGCTCACTAATCAGTTGAATAAGATTGCGATGGAAAACATCAACCAACAACCCATGTATCAAAGCCACAGTCGTAGTGCTTTCAAGTTCAAGCACCACCTTATGGTAGGTACCCTAAGTCTCAGGCCAAGGTTAAGTTGTCAAAAGCATCCCACAATTCCGCAAAAATCACCAAGCAATGGCCAATGCGCCGCCCAACACCACGAATCCACTTACCGTCGGAGTCTCGAATGATTCCTCCAGCGGTCGCAACCAAAGGACTTCCTCATATAGCTCCATCCGTATTAACTTTAACCCATCCGGTAAATCAATCGAACTGAACTTTTAAAAATTTATTAACCGGTCTTTTCTATTAATTGTTAACCAAACCGAAATTTTTTAAAAATTTTAACCGAACCGAAAATTATTATATAATTTTAGGTAAATTACACAAATGTTTATTAAACTATGTTAAAATGATTTTTATTCACTGAACTTTGATAAGTTATAAAACAACCATTAAACTTATCGAATTATAATAAAAATGATTGATGTTAGGCCTGAAATTTTAAATATCCCTAATTTCACTTCCACAAAATCACAATCGAAAGAGTTTATTTGATAAAAAGTTCATATACTTGTGAATGAATTCAGGTGTCTATCTTCTAAGCCCAACTTGCAAGTTGTTAGGCCTGGTGTATTTAGTTCATATACTATTTATCCAATTAATTTTAAATATCTACTCAGCATATTGTATTTGACACGCAAAAGTTCAAATCAAGAATACTATTTATCGTCATTTTCTTTGGTTTTCTTTGCTGCTCATAGTTTTGGTTTGTTAGATCTTAGCTCTTTTTCAGTTCTCTTTACTCTAAAGTATGAATTCCGATACATAACTCGTAAAACTAAATACATTATTGCTCCGTCAATGGCAAATCCAAATTGAATGTAAGGTGGCCCGTGCCTCACTTAAATTTTTAAAATTCATATATTTTTTTGATATTAGATGACTGAAACATATCACTCAGATTAATAGTTGATTTGTGACGATTATCACTTAAAAATAAAGAGTTAATTTAAAAAAAAAAATTATACATCCAAAGATTAAAAAAATATACAAAACTTAAAAAGTTATATATTGTATAATTTAATCTTATCTCATTTTATTATCGAATAGTTAAATATTTAAAGAAAAGTTGGGTTTAAGGTTACTTTTTATAATAATTACCATCATTTGAAATTTAAATTTATATAATCACGTGATTATAATTTCTATAACCAAACACATGATGAATAGATTGAAGGTGTTTTTTTAATCTAAATGATATAAAATAAGATTTTTATTCTTCTCAAATTTTAGATTAAAAGGCTTAATAGATTTTTACCCTTTCTAATGTTTGATCCTAGTTTCATTCTTGGTAGCGACAATGAATATTTCGGGTAAAAATTATATGTTTCTTTTCTATGTCTCCATTCGTGTCTCCGCTTCAAATTAGTTTAAGGTTCAAAGTTAGGGATTATGGTTAGGGTTTAAGAAATTAAGAATATGGTGTATTTTTAGGATTTAGAGTTTAAAATATAAAAAATAAAAGTTAAGATTTAATATATAATTTTTTAAAAAGATTTAAAAAAAAACATACAATAAAGAGACAAAAATTTACCCGATATTTTAATACTCGGACATATCATTTATTTCCTCTCATTTTCATGACAACAAAAACCTCAATCATTAACAACTCATGCATGTGTTACCATACCATTTCTATGCTTACAAACACTCAACTTTCCAACATCAAACACTGTTTTTTCCTTGATTGTTTGAGGCAGCCTAATGATGAACGCTCTTCTATCTCTAAATATTCACGGCATCCTCTGTTCTGAACTGACACTTTAATCTTATAGTTCAGGATGAAGGAATTGTATTCAATATTTATATCTAACAAATAAATAAAAGAATACGACCTTTAAAAGTAACAATATAAGAATATATATATCCTATCATTTTTTTAATTAGACTTTTATAACTGTCTTTCATATATTTATTAGATAAAATTTTATATAAGACAGTTATACTAAAGATAACTCATAACTTCTTGATTTTATCTTGATAATTGTCATTACGGCGACAATAAATATTTTAATATGCCGACGACATGTTCAAATAAAAGTTATTACAAGTAACTATTAACTTATTATGCTTTTATCTTATCTCCTTGTCAGGAAAAATTATTAGGTGAATCATGTTCATCACGTCATCCATGATATCAATTAATTAGGACCGTTGATCTTAATTTTTTTTAAGTGAATCATCACCTCTTTCCTACGTGTACTTAGTGGGTGGGTAGTTATTAGGTAATTATTTAAAGATCAACAGTCCTGATTACTTAGACCATAGATGACGTGATAAACAGAGTTCACCTAATAATCTCTCCCACGTCAGCCTCATTTAATCTTATCTTTCTTAGTTCGTTTCTTCTAATCCTTGTTTATTTTTTGAAAATGTTTTGTTTAGTGAAAATTAATTGATAGTGGAAACTTGATTCTTAAAGTTTGGTAGAGAATTTGTTTTACTAGGTAAAGTTTTCTGAATAAAATATTATTTATTAAAAAATTAATATTGCATTCATTTTAAGGTACACGTGAAATTAGGGGTAAGCAAAACTCGACTTAACTCAAGAAAAATTAATAATTTCACTCAACTCAAGACAAAAATATTTGATTCATTTTGACTCGACTCAAAATTTCATAAACTCGACTCGATTCAACAAAAATTCAAATAAAATTGAGTTGTAAAATGAAAATTCGAATAACTCGAAATTTTAGTAATTAAAGAATTTATTTTTAAATTTGAGATGAATCTCTTAATTTTCTTATAATATATATTGATATATAAAAATATGAAGAAATATTATTACATATGAAAATTTTGACAATATAAATGACTAGAGAAAGTCGTGTAAATTAAAATCAAATCGTACAATAATATGATAAATAACTATAATTAAATATTTATAAGAACTCAAAAACTCGACTCGAATTTCTTAAACTTGAATCGAAAAAAATTAAAATAAAGTTTAAGTTGTAAAATATAATATGTCAACTCGAATAACTCAAAATATTTTGACTCAACTCGATTAAATATTCACTCTTATATAAAATAATAAATATAGGTATCTACGGATAAACCTTGTGGTGCAGTTGCACCCCTAAAAATTTAAAATTTTCATATATTTTATATATATTTTTATTTTCTATTAATAATCTAGTTTTGCACTCCTAAATTTTTATAATTTTATACTCTATTTTTAATATAATTTTTTTTATAGTTTACACCAAATAGGTTTGTCCCTATAGGTAGTCGGTGCCTATAAATACAACACAATATATTAAGCTAAGACCATAAAAGTGAAGATAAACCAGAGAAGAAAAAAAAAGAGCCTTAAATTTAAATTTTGTGTATAGCAATGAAGGTAGAGCAAGTTCTTCACATGAAAGGAGGGGTAGGAAAAGACAGCTATGGAAACAATTCTACTCATCCAGTTATACTCTCTCTTCACTATTCTCTTTGCTAAATTTTTATTACAAATATTGAGATTCGAATCGTAACGTAAATATTTTTTTTCAGAGAACTGTGATATCAATGGTGAAGCCACTACTTGCAGAAAGCATAATAGAGCTATACAGTGCATTGTCATCTGTAGAGTGCTTGAAGATTGCAGATTTAGGTTGCTCCGCCGGACCGAATACTCTTTTAGTGGTGTCCGAAATCATCGACATCATCGACGAAACATGCCAAAGATTAAAGCGTCCCCCGCCATGTTTACAAGCATACTTGAATGATCTTCCTGGAAATGATTTTAATGCCATTTTTACCTGCACGTTGCCAAGCTTTTACGAGAGCCTGGAACGAGAGAAAGGCACCAAGTTCTGGAACAATTGCTTCGTGTCAGGAGTTCCCGGATCTTTCTATGGCAGACTCTTTCCACCTAGCAGCTTGCACTTTGTTCATTCTTCTTATGCCATCATGTGGATCTCCAAGGTATATAAATATTGGCTTGTATAATTATAATATAATATAATATAATATAATATAATATAACGTACGTTGCACCATATATCACTGAACTTTAAGTTTAGTATCGATTATACCATGTAACTCTCGTTGATTTTTCAGGCACCGACCGAGATGGTTAGTAAAACCGGATCAGCATTGAACAAGGAGAACATTTGTGTAGCCAAAACCAGCCCTCCTGCTGTGTTTGAAGCATACTTTGAGCAGTTCCAAAGGGATTTTGCAGTGTTCCTGAGGTGTCGAGCTGATGAGGTTGTCCCCGGAGGCCGTATGCTCCTAACAACAATGGGCAGCATCGAGAGCAATGATCCCCTTACCATCTGGGAATTTGTTGGATTGAAATTAAATGAAATGGTTGTTGAGGTACTATAATTTTAATTCGTAGTCATGGTTCAAATTTTAAATTAGTCTCTAAACTTTAAAATATTCTAATCGAGTCCGTAGAGAGGAAACCATAGGACAATGACCACCTGCATGTACTGAATCAAGTGAATTGATGATCGTACGTACAGGGTTTGATCGAGGCTGAGAAGTTGGAATCTTTCGATTTGCCATATTACGCAGCCAGTGGTGAAGAACTCAGAACCGTGATCGAAGCCGAAGGGTCTTTCAAGTTGCAGAGACTGGAAGCATTCAACATGGATTGGGACGATTACCTAAAGAAAGCCGACGGCAAACGGGTGCTCGACAAGGCAGCAAGAGCAGCAATCATTGCCCGTCACATCAGAGCGGTCGGCGAACCGATTCTAGCCAGCCACTTTGGGGAAGACATCATGGACGACCTGTTCCGCAGGTTCCAAGAGGATGTGCTTGACTACATGGAAGCTCATAAATGTCAGTATATCAGTATAGTTATGTCCTTGACAAAGCATATCGAAGGTTAACAGCAACATGTCTGGTTCTAAACTTAATGCATGGTTTGTATTTATCATTGTATGGTCCGATCATTACCTATGTCTTAGGTTTATGTTGTTGGTTTGATTTAGTTTGTTCTAAATATGTGCATAGGTCGGCCAATAGGGTAACTCGCACTCTATCAATGGTCGGTTCATGAATATATTTTTTAGTCGTTTAGTTTGAATTATCAGGTTGTGATGACTGTATTTTAGTTAATTGTGATATTAATCCTCTCTCGAGTACAGACGGAATCAATATTGAAAAGTTGAGGTGATTTTAAATTTATTTATTTTAAAAAAATAAAAATATATATAAAACATGTAAAAAATTATCTTGGGTTCGTCCTTCATTTCATACATAAAATGTTCATTTGAAATAACTTGAATAACACAATCGATAATGTATATAAAATTATTTTAGAAAAACAAAAAATAAAATAAATGATGCGTATTTATAATGTCAAAATTTGAATATATCTGACTTCATTTAAAAAAATATAATGTCTTAGCTAATAAAACAATGGAAATATATTAGTCTTTTAATTTATGAAAAAGAAATATTATATTGTCTCTTCTCTGTGAAGACATTATGAAGGAATTTTTTTAAATATCCTGATGTAATTATAAGATAATAGTTGTCTAATTTTTTTAATTTTTAATAATGCACACACATCGTACATATATGATGCTCGAATCTGAATCACCTGAACGAAATATATTATATTTTACCACCGGAACTACTCCCTAGATTCATTAGAAAGGAATTTCTTCGAAGATTTTTTAATGAAATTTTATAAAATGAATTGATAAGTATTTTTAATTTGACAAAAATGAAATATTATACTGTTTTTTTTTCTATTCTTATAGAATTTTGTATGTTTCCTACTTTATTACAAGTGTCATTTTGTCCTTTGTTTTTCCTTCTCTTTTTCCCTAAATTTGAAGATTCTCCACCCCCGAAACAAGTTACCTAGTTGAGAGCAGTAATGTCCACGTACCTCCACCGGCCACCACGTTCAGACCCGCCTACCATGCAATATTTACATTCTTCAATCTGACTGATTCCCATGTACGTATTGTCATGGGATCTGCTACAGCCTACAGGAATATACTCTGAGGGGTCGTTGGATCCATCCTGATTGTGTTGGTTTGGTAGGAGAGCAGAGTTGTGGTTGCTTGGTCTGGATTCGAGGGTGCCGAGGCAGGGAGATCATAAGGGGAATATCCTGCTCAAGGCTAGACTGATCCAACTCAGTGGATGAATAGACTGGTCAAGGTTATACTGCTCCGATTAGGGTGAAAACGAGCCGAGTCGAGTTCGAGTAGTACTAAGCTCGACTTTGTTTGGCACGTTAAGATTTCGAGCCGAGTTTGAGCTTGGGTAATTTTAAACGAGCCTGAAATATCTGAGCTCGACTCGGTTCATTAAGAACTAGATTCAAGTTCGAGCTTTTTTTGAGCCTAATCGAACCAAGTATTGATCGATCTTTGACCGTATTAGATTTGAGTAACTCTTATCTCTCACGTCTCATTTAAAGCCTAATGGAGAAAAAACTTTGATACACAAATTGTGTAAACTCAAACTTGTTAATTTTAGGTTTTAGTATCTTAATTTAGGTTTTAAAAATTATGTTTAAGGTTTAGATTTTAGGGTTTTAAGTTTAAAATTTTAGATTTTAAATTATAAAAAAAATAAAAAATAATATATTTATATTTTCTAGTAGCTCGTGAGCTTTTCGAGTCGAGTATCATATAACTTGACTCAGCTCGTTAAGAATCAAGACGAGATTCGAGCTCGAGTCGAATCCAATCGAATCAAATTTTGACCAAATTTTAACCGAATCAAACTCGAATAATTTATGATGTCTCATCTCATTTACGGCCATAGCACCGTGGTTACATTTATACTCTAATATTTCAATCAATATGTACAACTTAATTGTTTGTGCATTATTTATGACATTGAAGAAATGGGAAAGTGATTAATGAAAAGAAATATAATAAAAACTAACCTTTATGACATGTCGCCTCCAACATCCTTTTCCCATTATCTTGTATGCCAGCAACTACATGTGAAAAAATTATTAGTTGAATCTTGTTCACCACGTTATCTATGGTCCTAATTAATCAGGATCATCTTAATTTTTTTCAAGTAAATCATCACTTCTTTCCTACATAGACTTAGTGGGTGGGTAGTTATTAGGTGGTTATTTAAAGATCAACGGTCCTGATTGCTTGGACCATGGATGATGTGGTGAACAGGGTTCACCTAATAATCTCTCCTACATGTGGGAGATCAAACACAGTGTTATCCAAGTGTCGAAATGAGTCAGCAACTGCCTTGCCTAACAAAAATTACATCATGGATCAGTCTTACCACATGTTCATGGACCAACCACTAAAAACTATGGACTGACTCATGATATAATTTCTTCTTGTCTAGTGTTCCTGTGCTCACTCCAATATCCTCGAGCGATATAGGGTTTGAGTATCGCTGATTCAATGTCGCTACAGTTTAAGACGTATCATTACGAAGAACTGTTACTAAAATTTATCAATTAAGTCTTTGAACCAAAAAAAATAATCAATTAAGCTCTTGAGCCAAGAAACTAAATCAATTAAGCCCTTTAATCAATTTTGATTATTAAATCTTGATATTTTTTTAGATATTATCGTCACATGATATAATATAGTTCTATCATGTTGCATTTATAAAAAAATTCAAAAAGTATTTTTACGAATTTTATAAGTTCTTTTAGATTTTTTATAATATTTAAAAAAATAAATAAAATAAAATTCTAAAAAATATTAAGTGAAAACACTATGACATGGTGCACTATAATAGTGGATAAAAAATTGTTCAAATTTAATTATCAAAGTTGGTCAAAAGACTTAATTGATTCAATTTCTTAGTTCAAGGGCTTAATTGATTAGATCTCTTTATTCAAAATCTTAATTAGATAAAAATAATTTAAGAACTTAATTAATTTTTTAAAAAAGTTCAAGCACTTCTTTAACCCTTAATCCGAATAAATATTAATATTACATAAAAATATAGGAGAAAAGAAAAAACAAGAGAAAAAAATACAAGAAAAAAAAATTAATTTTTCTTGTTTAAAAAAAATGTGAAAAAGATTGAGTATTTATTTCTCCTAAAATTAAAATATGCAAAAGCTCCGATAAAAAAAATATAATTTTTTTGACTTAAGTGTTGTTATTGGAGTGATTATTGAGCGAGTCGATTTTAAGTTGGGCATTACTCGACTTGTGCTCGTTAAAAGAATTTGTTACTCAACTCATTGCTCGTAAAAAAATTTTGTTGCTCGACTCGTTGCTCAGTGATATCATTAAAATTGTGCTCGACTTGTGCTTATTAAAATATTTTGTTACTCTTGTTAAGCTCATATTATTGCTCGTTAAACTCACCAAAAAACTTACTTTATTTTCAACTAAAAGTAAAACTTAATAATACTATATGAGGATTAATATTAACATAAAATAATAAATTTAACCAAAAGTATCAAAATTATATAAAACACTTTCAAAGTCTAAAATTGCAAGTAATAATCCATAAATACATCAAACTAACATGTTAAAGTAAACAATTCACAAATTAATAAGTATTGTTTAGATTTTTTAGATTTTTTTTGAATGAAATAATTTTAAAATATTTACTAAAAAATATTTTTAAAAATTAATGAATTGTTCACGAACTTATCGAATCGAGTTAAACTTTGCTCGATTCAACTCGTTAAAATCTCAAATCGATCGATTCGAATCAATCCTACTCAAAATAGACTTCTATTTATCACATTTAATGCATTTAATGTAAGAGTAGAGTTTTGTACTTCAATGTAATTCATTCCCTTCTTGATGTAAAAGATTTTCCTTTTAAATAGGATCATAAGGATATTTTTCTAATTAATTACTAAAAAGAGAATATTTGTTTAAAATTTCCCATGGCAAAGATATTATCATCAAACCAACTACTATTTCCTGTCATTTTCATGGCAACAAAAACCTCAATCATGAACAACTCATGCATGTGTTACCATGCCATTTCTATGCTTAAAAACACCCAACTTTCCAACATCAAACACTGCTTTTTCCTTGTTGTGGGAGGCAGCCTAAAGATGAGCACTGGTCTTACCTGTAAATATTCACGACATCATCCGTCCCGAACTGCGAACGTTCAGGACGAAGGAATCGTATTCAATACTGTGTCTGACATATAGGTAAAGAGATATGACATTATGACCTTTAAAAATCCTCCAGCTACATGAAAACTCTAACTATACTTGTATTCGAAATATATTCGTATGCAATACTCACACCCGACCTGAGTGCAAGCAACATACCCTGCATATTTTGTGGATTCATTAAGCAGCAGTGGACATGGATTCAGTTACATGTTTCTAACAGTAACTGAATGCTTCACACTGGCTTCATGAACTCCCTCAAATGTTCTCTCTAAAGGCATAGTGTTGAACAGAGGTGGTCCTCCCAACTAGAGGAAAATAAACATTAATACAACATGCTCGAAACTCGAAAGAAGAGTTAGAAAAGAAGACTAAATAGTTCAATTTCGAAAATTTCGAAAAGAAACGATCATCACTGATTTTATGCTTCACCAATTGAGTTCTCATGAAACACTCTTAGAAATGACAAAATTGTATCGAAAACTTATTGCAATAGTTGAGGTAGGTGCAAGCTAATTTATCAAACCTCGACTACTTCATGGTTCAATGGAATTCCTCCATTGAAATTAACCTCGGCTTATTTTTATACAAAATCACATAACAAGACCAAACTTAACTTTAGTCGGTGGAGATTAATTCCGGCAATGATTCCAGTATGTCGTAGTGACCATATCCATGAAAAAGCACGTTAATGGGATTCTCATTGTCCTTCTGGTATTCTTCACCATACTTTGCTATGTTTATCAAATTACCAGAGCTTCGATGAATCATGTATACTGAGATCGGAGTCCTATGACCAGTGAATGGAAATAGTGTGTCAAATATAGTAGTCAAGTAAAACATAAGAAACATAAATAGGAATTTTTGAACATGGAAGTTGAATCAAATTCCAACTTTAGACTTTTGGTTAGAATACAATTTGGACAGTGCAAAAGAACAGAACAATTACAGTTTTGCTTTTATATCATTCTACAGGACATCAGCTTAGTTTCATGCATACGGCATATACCAAACAACGGCTTAAACATAGTTTCTTCACAATGTATGCAAGATTAATGAAAACACTATCATGCGAAATGATGTGGATTCAGTTTGGCGGAGAACTCTCGAGAATATTTGAATTATGTCTTCTAATGACAACTTCAACTCGCAGTAATCGCACTACAATTAACCAATCCAAATTCAAAGTTATTCGGGTCATTTTGATGGAATGATTGCGAGATTATACTAAAAGAGAAATACAAGTAAAATGCTCGTACAAAGAAAACAACAATTCATACTTAAACAAAAGTAGCATAAACTCACTTCAAAACATGAGAAGCCATTAATAATTCCGGTTCTCCACCCCAAACATAAGGCTGTTGAATTTCATTTAGATAAGCATCAAAATCACCCTCGATAAACCTGCAATTATCAAATGAAACCTCATGCTTAATAAAACCATGTCAAAGTAAAAAGAAAAAGGATCGATCTTCCAATCGAACAAAGACGAAAGTTTACCATTCCGACTCTTCACGCCTCTTCAAAAGCTCATTCACAACCTACATGATTAAACATTTGGAAGAGCAAAAAGACTGAACCATTTGCAGATACCAGAAATGTATACTGTTAAACTAATTTCAGTGAGTTGGTACCTAGATTTCGATCAAATATAAGGAAGCTAGTGTGTAATTTGAATGATACATATACAAATAGTTCTAGTGAGTAATTTAGTTCTAGAGTTCCTAAATTACCTGAGCTCTCAATTCATCAGCAAGCTCTCTTTGACGAGTCTCATCAGGTACTTCTTCCCCGGACCTCAAGCAAGCTCCATGAGCTATTGCTCTGAAAAGGCATCTTCCATCAGCTACAATACCTGCAAATTGCAATGGTCAATCATATATACATTTAAATTCGGCATCTTCAACATTAAAAGAATGAGAGTAGTTTCTAGTAATCAACCTGTAACTTTGTAACCACCAACAGCCGCCGGAGAAGGCGAACAACTCTTCTCATCACCGTCGAGGCAATTCAGATCGGGACCATCCGTTTTTTCATCGGCGTCGAGATTCGCATCAACGAATTTAATCATGGGTGCGAGACATGCGCAAACTCCAAAGAGAAGCCAAGCAGAGTCAGGACGATGAAGCCACCGAGCCGGTCTAGAATCCCAAGCCACATTCCACGAGCCTTCCCCTTTTCTCTCCACATTCTTCCACACATCCCCTCTACTCTTCACTCCACCATGGTCTATGCTGCACGGCAAGATGGCATGCCATATAGACGCCGCACCTCCGTAGGAGCCACCACTGAGCCGACAAGCTGTAGAATGGTGCCGACAACGCCGGTTATCAACCGGTGAGTCGGCGAAATGTGTTGGCCAATGCAACAGACGGTTTTCGTGATGGTGAGCAGCTGAACCGCCGCCGTAGGCGACGAGAGAAATGTTGTTGAGTATCCAAGGCTTGGGAGGTCTTGCGCACAATAATCCGAGCATCACCGAAAAGTTACTGACGTACGCCGATAGAATCCCAGTGCGTTAACCTAGACACCATTAACATACATTTCAGCTCTCTCTCTCTATGTACAGAAATCAAATTCTTCCCAAAATTTTCCCTTTGACGGCGAGATACAGAGGGCAAAGAATGGTGGAGTCCACTAGGAAATCTTAATCTGGTAATATATTTAACAAAAATAGTGTAAATGACAAATATGACCAATTAAACACCATTTGGTTATTCGATCGAGTCAAATAAAATAATTTAAATTTCATTTAATTTTTTTATTTAAGTCGAGTTTATGAAATCCGAGTCAAGTTAGAGTTATATTTTTAAGTTTTTATACAAATTTAATTATAATTATTTATCGTGTTATTGTATTATATTCTTAAACAAATTTCTTTAATCATATAAAACGTGTATATATATATTGTATATTTTTATATATAACCTATTTTTTATATCAATATATACCAAAAAATTGAGATACTCGACTTAAACTTAAAAATTATTCTATTAATTATTAAAAATTTTAAATTATTTAAATTTTTATTTTATAATTTAAATTTTATTTAAAAAATCGAGTTAAATTATAAATTTTTATATCGAAACAAAATAAATTGAGTATTTTTAACTCGAATTATTATTATTTTTAATTAAGTCAAATTTTATTTGCTTTTAATTTGGGCATTTCAGGTAAGGATAGCAAAGTAAATTCAATAATAGTTTAATTAAAATATGTAAACAAATATACGTACAAGTCAAGCCAAATATCAGGCTCGCTGGAAAGTTAAGGAAATCTCAAGCTTTTAGGAGAAATTGTTATACAGTCCTCTCTTTCTATTCATATTTCCAATTTTGTCTTTTTTATCACTCACTCGATAATTGCGTGACGACAGTTGTAAAACACTATATTTCAAATAGTTGTATTTGTTTATACTTTTTCATGATCGATAATCTTTTACTATCGCTCGATCGATGTCAATCATTTGTGATATATCATTGATATAAAAACGTTCATCCTTTTAATATCTTTCTTTTTCTAAATTTTTTCTTTTTGAAACCGATAAATTTAAATAAAATCTTTGACGTTATTTTGATCTAATCTTTAATCTCTACTATCCGATAATCGTAAAACAAAATATATTATTTTTCTCTTTTCCAACCTTTTTATAGTTCGAACCTAAAAGAAAATACTTCGATATTAGTGACTAAAAGTAAAATAAATAAATGCAAATCTGAGTGTCCAAAATCAAGATTTACCCTAATAAAATAATAATATTTTAATAAGTTTAAGGAATATGTTGTAATATTATTTTATTTTTATAATATTAGGCAGGTGTGTGCCACACAATTTTAAGCTTTGTTTTATTATGATTATTTTATAATCAAACTTTTGTGGTAGGTGAGAAAATGCTGCCAGCCTCACACCAAATCCTAAATTATTGGGCATCATATTTAAATAATTTAATAAAATAATAGTTATTTTAATTTATTTTATATTTATATTATGTTGTATTTTATTTTATATTATAATTATAATATATTCATGTAATATAATTGTGTCATGCTTTTAATTTAATTATTAGAATTATAATTTATTAGTCGATTGATTTAAATTAAATATTATATAAGTTTATTATAAGATAATTTTTTAACGGAGTTTTTTTTATTTATAATATTAAGATACAAATCAGGAACAAAGTTAAAATTTAATATCAGAAGGAACAAGAGTTTATCAAACATTTAAATTTAAAAATTATGAAAGACCAAAACTCTTATTTAATTAATATTTAAATTAAAAGGGACTAAAAATGTAATTATACAAAAAAAAATTAAAAGGGGTAACATTTTCTCCCACCCTACGCATGGTTTCGTTCTTGACTCGAACTATTAAATTTTAACTGATCATTGATAAATCATTTACTCTTATTCAGGGACGGAGACTCCGAATTTTTTTTTTCACTTTTGGCCCTCTATTTAATTTTTTTAAAAAAAATATTTTTTTATGAATTTACCCCCTACTTTTAAACATTTATGTTTTACCCACTTAACCTCAAATATTGACTCTGTCCCTACTCTTATTAAACAAAAATTAAAAAAAGAGTTCATTAATGTTTTCAAAGTATAATTTCTGACTATTTTTAATACACTAATATTTATGATACTAATTATCAATTAATGGGTAATTAATAGTAAGAATGTAACAATGTTAAGAAAATAGATTTAAGAGTCTAATGATTAGAGGTGTTCTAAGTAGGTTTGATTAATAAATAAACTATCTCAAACAAACAATATAAAATGATCATTAAACTTTTAAAAATTATAAAATAATTATTAAACTATATTTTTATTATAAAATAGTCACAATCGTTGATTGACATTAAATGGATGACGTGTCTGACCATTAATTATGAAAAATTGTATAATAACATATTTAATTAAATATAACTAAATATTGTTATACCAATTTGTGTAACAAATATGTCACTCTTTAGCGACAATTAGCAAGTCAATAATAATTTTATAACAAAAACTAAAATTTAATAGTTATTATGTAAATTTTAAAAGTTCGATTATAATTTTATATTTTTAGATAATGTATGTACTTTATCCTAATATCTTCCATAAACATGAGAAATTCACTCCTTGATTCCAGCTTTTGATGTTATATCTTTGATTAGTCTATCATTTTTTTTTCTCCAAAGCTCCCTAGCATACAGTTCCCTATATAAAAAAACACATAAAAAAAATAATGTAAGTGTAGATTTACTGATAAATAAAAACACCTAAATTCAGATATATATCTAGTAAACTACCGTCACAAACAATAAAAAGGTAAAAATTGAATCTAAATACTCAAAATAAAAGGATACAAATAACACCAAAATTCACGACGATGGATAAAATCATCAACAAACAACATAAAAATGTACATTACAATCAAGGTGCGTTGACAATAAAGATATTACCAGTATTCAATCACAAAAAAGAACGGTAGATATAATCGCATATCCAAATCTTGTTTAAGGGTCCGAAATAAGGGATCAACAATCTAAAGGAATGAACACCATCTTGATCAATCGTAGCTTCGTCGGATACAACCCTAATCAAAAACCAAAATAAAAAAATATGTCAAAAAATATAAAAAAATTTATCAAAAGATAAAATAAAATCGTACCAGAAAAACAAAATATTTATTAAAAATTAAAAATAAAATAAACAAAATAATAAATCTAATAATCAATAACCAATATTAAAATTAATATCACCGTCGATGCGGAAAGAAAATAAAGCGAAAAAGCTTTAGCAATGGAGAAAAAGAGCAACGCTAAGGTTTAATGTTTATCTATATTTAAATGATCTATTTTTATCGCTATTCAAATTTGAATTAAGTCTTTATATTTTATCTAATATATATCTATGATATATATATAAAAAAAGTGTTAAAATACCCTTACATTATATTAATATTAAATTTAATTAGTTTTACGTCTTTCATAATTATTTATTCACTTTTATCTAACAATCCAAAATATACATAAAAAATTATATTATATAAAAATATTACATCTCAATAAAAGAATATAAAAAATATATGTATATTAGATATGATAATAAAAATTATATAATTAAAATTATTTAATACTATAATATTATAAATATTTATACACGAATTCTTTAGTCCAAATGGTTAAAAGAACGATTGATATTCTAAAATAGATACTATTTAATAATTACTATTAATTTATTAAAAAAATATTGTAAATATTTATAGTTAGATTTAAATATAAAATTATAATTTAATTTTTTTAAGTATTTCATACCATAATTACCTAAGGTTATTTTTGTCATTTCAAGTACAATATCCTAGGAGAAAAATATCCACTTTCTCCCTCTTAAAACTAGAGGGCTAAAACATCCCAGTCATTGGAGCCACCCAAAGATCACAACCGTTGGTTACATAAGATCAACGGTTTCCATCACTCAGCAAATTGATTTAACATTTTCCGATTCTATTTCCCCTCTTTCACACCATCATAAACCCTAGCCTCCATCTCTCTTACCTCTTTCTTCCCCCCAAAAAACAAGGTTTACGTGAAGCTCCATAACCCTGTTTTCTCTCTCTTCAATTCTAGTGAGAGAGTGACATCTTTTTCTAATGATTCCACGATTTTCATCTCTATCTTTGTGAAGAAACAAGATCTTTGCGTGTTTATTACTTTTAATTTCTGGGTTTTGTTGTTTGTTTCGTGGGTGTGATTTTAATTTTAGTTTGGAATTGAACGATCTTTGTTAGTGGTAGTTATCTTCTTCGTGTAGTGTAGCCGAGTCAAAACGGTCCGAGTTCTCGGTAGTTGCAGATTTGTTTGAGTGAACTGGTTCACTTATGGCTATGGATCTGCTTCTGAAACGGGGGGCCAGGAGTTGGCTGTCTATTTGGTAACACTCTGTCGTATTTCACGAGGCGGTTGGTCGAGTGGGGCTTTTCGGGTCTGTTTTTGCTTCTTTTGACTCGGTCGAGTCGATTCGGTTACTGAGTTAACTCGTTGGGTTTGGGGGTAGGAAAGTGCGTACGAGCAGTTTTTACCTCCGGGCGACGATGCCTTCAGTGGGGATGAAACGGAGCACGAGGGTTTGCAGGATGAAGAGTTCGGATGCCCGGGTTCTTCGTTCCGGGCGGCAACTCCGGTCTGATTCCGGCGAATTGAAGCCCAAGAGGCGCGGCTACGACGGTGCTGAATTCAACAACTCGGTGAAAAAGACCCCAAAGAGTGAAGTACTTAATTCTCCGGCGGAGGTAATTGAGAAGCCCAAAAGACTGGGACACAAAGAGAATCCAAAGAAACGGTCCAGGAAAGTGAAAGCTGAAGCTATAAACAATGGCGGCACTGTAGATAAGATGTTTGGGATTGTTTATACAAGAAAAAGGAAGAGAAACGGGGTTCAAAAGTGCCATCTTTCAGAGAATTCGGAGCCGAAGACTCTGATTTGCTCCACCGTGCTCGAAACCAATAAATTCATGAGCAAGGTCACTTCATATCCATGTTTTAGATCTTCGAAGCTAACATTTCGAAGCAGTATTCAAAAGAGGAGGAGTTTGTCGAGGAGAATAAGAGCTAGAAACCCTATTTCTAGTGGAACTCTAATGTCTGATTTGATAAGTAGTAGAAGAAATGGGATTCCTTTTTCTTCAGTAGTTTCTAAAAACAAGCTTAGGACTACAATCCGAAACAGTTCCACATCGGACTTGAGTGATGTGAGCTCTTCGATAACGGATTTGATGTCGAAGGTAGAGTTGGAATCAGATTCATTGCTATGCTCTGCCAATGTATTGATCATTGAAGCTGATAGATGTTACAGGGAAGAAGGAGCAATTGTCACTTTAGAGCTCTCTGTGTCGAAAGAATGGTTTCTTGTCGTGAAAATGGACAATAAGACTAAGTATGCACAGAAGGCAAATAAGTTTATGAGGCCACCCGCATTCAATCGCTTCACCCGTGCCATGATTTGGACCGGGGATGATACCTGGAAGCTCGAGTTTCCAAATCGGCCAGATTGGATCCGTTTCAAGGATCTTTACAAGGAATGTAGTGAACGCAATGTGCCAGCTTTAACTTGTAGAGTGATCCCTGTGCCTGGTGTTTGTGAAGTATCTGGGTATGAGGATAAACCCAGTGTGCCTTTTCGAAGACCGGATTCGTATATCTCTGTTGATGGTGATGAAGTATCAAGAATCTTGGCAAAGAGGACTGCTAACTATGACATGGAGTCAGAAGATGAGGAATGGTTAAAGAAGTTCAATGATGAGTTCTTTTGTGGAAATGTGCATTGCGAGCATCTTTCGGGGGATTGTTTCGAATTGATGGTTGATGCTTTCGAGAAGGCATGTTTTTGTAGTCCAGATGATCACTCAAATGTGATGGCAGCAGCTGCTGATCTGGGTATTAGTGGAGTGGTTGAAGCTGTTCATGCTTACTGGTCGAAAAAACGGGAGCAAAGACAATCACCACTGCTTAGAGTTTTCCAGGTATACTTCTTTTGGAAAACTTCTTTATGCAAATTGATGTCAATAGATTCATTAGGGAAAATAATCTCCGAATCGTTGTATTGTATACTATCTTTTATAGATGATGAAAATTCAAACTTTGTTGAAAAATTTAGGGAAGTTTAGCAAGGACAACTATACCTTATTCGAAAGGGTATATCGGCCTATTTCTTGTTTTTGTTATAATGTTTTGTCATGTGGCGAGTTCATAGAATTGTATTTATAGGTCAAATTCTAGCTTCTGCAATTGCAGTTCAGTCTCCTAGCTCTTATGTCTGGTGTTTGGTGTGTATCTGGAACAATCAACATTGTATATTAGACTCCCATAGATATATGACCATAATTGATGTTTGATTCTATCAGGTTTATCAGGTCAAGAAGGCTCCGGTAGTTCCGCAGCCTTTCCTACGTAAAAGAAGGTCCTTTAAGCGTCAAGCTAGCCATGGAAGAGGCAAGCAACAAAGTTTGTTGCAAGGTAGATTATACTCATGGTCTCTACCATACAAGTTTTTGTCTGATTTTGATGTGGACATATTGTTTCTGATTTGTTGCTGAATTATTGTTTGTAATATATGCAGCCATGGCGATCGAACATGATGCATTTGAAGAAGAAGAAGACACTATGGTTAAAGTGGAAGAAGCTAGAGCTGCAGCAACCTCATCGATCGAAACAGCTATCCTGAAACGTCAACATGCCCAGTTGCTAATGCAAAATGCTGATATGGCTACGTACAAAGCTATGATGGCACTCAGAATTGCCAAAGCTGTTAGTCTTACTGAATCCCCCTCGGAAGATGCAGTCTCCCATTTTTTGATCGACGAGGTGCCGGTAATCAGCTAGCAGGCGGAAATTGCACAGCATCATGGCTGTTTCTGAACCCTACGGTGGACAAGTTTGGATAGGATTGGGAAGAGTAGTGTAATAATGTATAGTTTGGTTTGAATGTGTACATTGTGTATTATTATAACTTGATGTCATACCAAAAATTGTTTTTTTTCCAGATATTTGGCAGAGATCTGAGAAAAGGGAGAGAATTACAGGAACTTTGAGCCCATTGTTGAAGGTTGAAGGTTGGTCCAAGACAATGACAATTATATTATTAATTATTGATAAGTTTTAAGTATTGATCAATTCGATTTAAACTTTTGATTATAATTTCTTTTTAGTAAATTAATAAATAATATTTTATCTACGGTTAATAAAATTATTTTGCAAATAGATTGAATTTAAGGTTTGGGTTGATTTAGTATTTATGTTTTTGGATTTGTGATTCTAAATTTAGTAAATATAGTTTATGTTTTAAAGTTAAAAATTTAAATTTAGAAAAGTGAGAATTATTTTTCAGTATAATTTAATATATAGGTGATAAGAACTTTGTCTTTATAATAATTTTAATTTTATAACTCAAAGTTTTAATTTATGATTTAAAGTTTAAAAATTTTAATATATAAATTTAAAATTTATAATTTACGGTTAAAATTTCATGATAAACTGATTAAAAATTTAAGTTTTAATTTATAATTTTTATTTATAATTCTAAATTTTAATAATTTAAAATGTACGTGTGTATAAAATAATTATCTATACATATATAAATTTAATATATAAAATTTATGTAAGTTAAAATTTTTCGGTTGTTTAAGATAAGTTCAAAATATAATTTTTATAATATAATTTTATTATATTGTTCAAATATATTAATATAATTATATTATAATATTTGTTTATATTTTTTAACTATCTGATAAGGTATAAATATATTTAAATTTAGATCTAATTTTTACTATACTCTGTTTTTGTGATTTTTTAAAATTATTTAACAAATTTATATATAAAAGATTTTAAATTATAAATAAATTAAATTATATTAATATATTTATAATTTTTTTAATAATCGAATTTAAATATATGAAAAAATAATAACACTTAAAATAATATTAAAGCAATACCCTATCTAGTTTAAATGTTGCAGTCGTAGTCGTTTTTTTGCTTTCAGGTAAACTACACTTTATTTCTCTTTCTTTTATATAAGAGGTTTTTTATTGAATTATATAGAGATTAAGAGGTTTTTTATTGAATTATATAGAGATCGAGATTTATTGACACATTTGATTATTTTCTTTTTATAGGTTAAAATTTTTAGTGCCATTAACATAATTTTCTTCACTTGGTTCTGTTATTTTTTAAAATCTGAATATAAAATATAACCAATTCCTCATTTAAATAAGATTTTTTAATTGATAAGAATAATCAAATTACTATTAAAAAATAGTGGTTGCTTTTATTTATCTATATTGTTAAGACCGTAAGGGGTGCACACTAAGTGTTAGAACCTAAAGACGAATTTAAATTTTCATAGGGTATGATTATACAAAAATCAAGAACACGAAGAACAACACAAAAGATTACTCTAAGAATACAAACAACGAATGAATTTAATAATTACAACTAAGGTGAGAGTCTTTATTTATAATTGAATTCCTCTCTCGAGCTGACAGTCAAATGACGAGATTTCATTGATATCTTTTTAATATCTCTACTTATCTATTACATTATCTAAATAAATCATTTAAAATAATTCAAATGAATCTTCTAGAACATTTAAAATTTTCTTGTACCGAACTAAATTTAGTGGCCTTTTCACGCAAGAGGAATCGCAACCCATCAACAGCTAATTAGGCATATGGCTCACTGAGGGCCTGTGACAATGTCTATAGTTGACTACTCGGATATTCGATAAATGTAGAGCTTTATACTATCCCCTTCTTACTACTACTGGTGTATCTAATAAAAAAAAACCTGAAAAATAAAAGAAATTAAAGAGGACTTGAATCATTAAGCTTTTATGTATGCCTATCTCCTTACAGAACAGCTTTGGAGTGGGCTTTGCTCGGAGAAGAATGATCTGTTTCAGTAGTTTTAGTGAGTTCCTTATCCATTGTGAACCAATGCTTCATTTGATGTACCATTAGCAGTAACTTGTCTTTGTAAGGATGGTGAGCCGAGGGTCAGTGTTTTGAACGATGCACTGAAGAGCAATGTACAATGCCGAGAAGAGGGGTAAACGTCAAGTCATGATCAGGCCTTCCTATAAAGTCATCATCAAGTTTCTTTTGGTCATGCTGAGAAGAGGGATCATCAGTCCTCGTTTCGACATAGGGGTGAAGGGGTTGGACTGCTAGGCTACTTCCTTCAAGACAGGTTATAGTTTACAAACTTTCCCTTATGATGGAAATGTTTTTACTACGAATCGTTAATGCTTTGTATTGTGATTACATACAGATTGGGTATATTGTGCTGACCATGAAGAAGATAGAAGAAAGAATGTTGGAGGAAAAGTATTAGGCTTCTTTTACTGAGGGGTTTATAAGAGTCATGATATCTGTTTCAACCTTGGGACAGGATAGGCTAATTTGGGGGGATAATTTTATGGTTTGCTAGGATATTGGAGATTTTCATTCAACAGTTTGGCATCAAGTTGTTTTCCAGTTAGGGTCAGGTTGGGGAATTTTCACCCTAAACCTGACCCCAACATGACTTTATTTTTTCAATAACTTTACCCGAACCGAACCCGGTTTTTTAAATAAAAAACCCACCCCTATCGGGTCAGGTCGGAATCCGCCAGTTTCTGTTCAAATTGCCATCCCTAAGTTTTCCTATTGCTTAACTCAGAGTATGCAAGTAAATCAAGACTACAGGTACTAAGCTGATAGCAATCAAAAGGTTCAAAATATGCCTGGTTCAGTTAGTTATATGGTACAGAATGATATCTGCTTCAGTATTTCAGCAAAACAACTTTTCAAGTAAAGGCGTATTATTTCAAGATAAAAGCTTTTACCCAGGAAATGCTGCGTGCTGAGAGACCTTACAGGACATAAGCAATTTGCCCATTTCAAGAGAATCTTCCCAGTTCCTTCAGCTCCTCGTATTGCTGTGATATAACAGATTTATTTTCAGGGATAAATAACATAAATACAGATCGGAATAGAATGTTTGCTTTGGTGAGGGGGATTGAATGAGAAGAGCAATACCTTCATCATTGATGAGTGTTACATTCTTAGCTCCAAGAAGTCTCATCTACTTTTCATCATCATCATCAACGGCAATGAATATGCCAAAGCGAAACCAATGAGCTTCTACCTTTGCCAAAGATACGGAAGCTCCAAGATAAACCGAGTGTGAGGCTGTGGATCGATGCGTATTTCCTTCAAAATCATGTCCAGCTCACCCCAGCTTTCTATGCCTGCACGCCTGCCAGTTTAGATACCTTGTGGCAACATGGATTCAACAGTTTCAGATCTTTTTACTGGCAGAGTGCAGGCATGGCCCAGACCCCTCACTGGGGCCGGGCTAATCCAAAACTAGCATCAGGCTGATGTTGATGAGGCTGTATAAGTTTCAATAATTGAAGGACCAAAATCAGAGCTATAAACTAAAAAGACAACTTTTGTTTTCAATTTTTGTTACTTTCTATCCCCCCAATCTCCCACCCTTTTTCAAAGACATGAGGCAGTGAATTTTGTTTAAAATATGAATACTATATTTAAAAAAAAAACTTTAAAAGGATTGGATTAAAAATTTATCAAGACTTCATATGCAGGGATGTGCAGGCATCTTCAAGCCAAGTATCATAAGAAAACCTAAAGATAGGTGTCACTATGCATAAAAATTGATGAAAGCATCAGGCATATAAAAGATTTTACTGTTTGGGTCATTGGTCTTTCACCATTGAGTGAATGAAGTGTACACTAAAGATAGAGAAACAATGGAAATGAAGGGAAAGGGAGAGGGGGTCCCTATGAGAGAGAAAGTGCACTATCTTGCTTAAACATGATTATAATAGTTCTATATGGACTGCAAAATTTTTAAGATTCTATTTAAAACATAGCGGGAAAATTTTTGCTGTTCATTGCACATGCTGCAAGTGATGATGAAAAACAGATATGTTGTATGAACTATGAACCCCTTAAAATGAAGTGTTGACTAAAGTAAGTGACTAAAAGCATGCATCAGAAGAAGGAACCAAAAATGGGTGCATTTACTGACATTAGGAAGGAGAGTTGTGAAGTTGCTATACCTGTGAAAAAGGCTGGTGAACATGCTCATGAGGGTGGATAAAAGGCATTCCAGGACGCTGAAGTGGATACTGAGAAGAATGCAAAAATATGGCAGATGTAGGGCGTGGGCCAACATGATTTGGATTAAAAGGTGGCATCATTGCTTCAGGACGGCCATAACTGAATCCTGTAGCAGTTGGTGGACCAACCCAGGTCCCAGGTATATGCTGTGGGAGAGGAAGAGGTTGGTGTTCAGGAGATATTTGAGGCCTATGAGTCGACCCAAGTTGTGGGAATTCGGTGTTGTAGTTAATTGCAGGGGTGTACATAGGCTGCATTGTGTATGGCCCACTGTTGAACCCAAACCCAGGATCAAATCTCTGCATGTACCTGAAGAGAAACAATCACTAAATAAGCTACTGCCTCATGAAGAAAAAAATGGCTTTGCAAAACCCTAGTAACCTGTAAATATGAAATAAAAAAAGAAATACAAATGAAATAAGGTCAATCCAGCATAGATCTAAACAGCATACAGATTTTAAAAATATATTTGAAATTGTTAAGAACTTTATCTAACCCCCCCCCCCAAAAAAAAAAAATTATATATATATATATATATGATCAAACTAAATATTCCTACCATGTAAGACTGAAAAAAACAAACACAGCAGATCCTTGTATTGTTACAAAACTTATAAAGGATACACAAAATTATCAGTAGCTCTATCAATCCATTCCTCTTAAACTATTACAAAGTTTTCCTTCTACAGGTTATCTCTAAATTTTCTAATTAATAGATGTACAAATTGTAATTGAAAAGTAAAGAGAAGTTGTTTTAAGCCTAGTTCTACAAGAGTAAATAAGTTACTCCCTTTCAAGTTACAACATAACTTTCGGTATTAACTTCAATGAATCCTGTTAAGTTTGAAACCCCTGGAATAAATCAGAAAGTATAATACGCAAAACAAATATTAAGAACAGAGAAATTGTTCTATGAGAATAAAACATTTACTCCCTCTCAAATTACAATGTAACTTTCAATATTAACTTCAATTAATCCCTGCTATGTTTGAAATACCTGCAATAAATCAGAAAATATAATACTGTGGGGGGAACGAAATATTAAACACAGAGGGATATACCTATCATAGTTCCTGTCATAATCAGGGTCCTTGCGTTCAGTCTCACGATCCCGAAAGATGGCCACCCGATTATGTGGTTTGCTCCTACCAATTGGCTCCTTCTCTGTCCTACTTCTTGCTGATCTACTACTACCCGAAGAGTAATCAATCAAACCACTACCAGAATTTACATCAGAAACCACTGAAACAGATTTATCTTCCATATTTGGCACCCCTGAGGAACCATAGTAGGAAACATCCTGCAACCTTGGTTCACTTGCTGGTTTTCCACTAGGACCACTGCTAGAACTAGTAGAGTTAAATATCCTTGCTCGAGCTCGGTTATACTCCTCTTTTCTCTCTTCTACACTTTTGGAGCTGTTTGACTTTGTAGAATTTGAATTTGAATTGTTCACAAACTGAGACCTTTTCTGTGGCCTCTGTTTAATTGCCACCTTAACGACACCAGGGTCTTCTGATGGTAAATTTACAGGGATGTCTGCCAGGCGGATACGAGGAAGCCTACATTCAGAAGTCTTGCAGACAATGATTCTGGAGCCTGAGCCATCAGGTAAATTATTGTCCAATAAAACCATTGACTGCAATGAGTAATGCTGTGCGATACGATGTGCAGCCAACCTCAAATATGATGTAGGCAGCTGTTGGAACTCAAATTGCTGCTGTGTAGGATCTCGGATAAATTTTTCAACATCTTGTTCCATCCTCAGGACTGAACAAAAGAAATTAAGGTGTAAACATACACTCTTGCTCAAACATTCAAAAGATGCAGACCACTCATTCTATGAAGAAACAATAGTTTTCAAATGAACAACTGCCAGAATATGATGATTCAATTTCAAGTATGATCCACTTTTAACTTGCCTCATCAATGCATACTTTATTAACCTCTTCCACAATCATTCTAAAATGGCCAACTTAGGGTACTCCAGAGTCCAGAGTAATGCACCATTGCAAGGTTGGGTTTTAACTTGCCTCATCAATGCATACTTTATTAGCCTCTTCCACAATTATTCTAAAATGGCCAACTTAGGGTACTCCAGAGTCCAGAGTAATGCACCATTGCAAGGTTGGGTACTCCAGAGTAATGGAACATTAAAAAAATAAAGCTGAATAAAAATGTCGCAATTTAGCATATTAATTATCGAACAACATATAAGCCTGCGCCAAAAACATGATTCGTTACCCAGAAAATACAGTTATTTCCATTCCTATTCTCGCTTTTAACCAAAGTTGTTTAGGCAACGACTAAGAAAAGGTCTAAATAAGAATCACACTGGATCAGACATATGGAGAGACAATAACAAAGGAATCTGAAATGACCCATCCCTAAATCCAGAAACCCTAATAAATTATCTCCAAAACAAGAAATGAAAAAGACTTACTTGAAAGCCGCTCGCGGGGGTTTTGGATTGCCTCGCGTAGGAACTGGTCAACCTGGTTGATGTCATCCTCTGAAACCACCTTCTCGTCCTTCGAATCAGAAACAGAAGGCGAAGCTGAAGAAGTTGAATCTTGCTTGGATTCCTTTTTCGAAGAAAGCATCAACCGGCTCATGGTAGCGTCCAAATCTTCTACCTCCCACGACTCCGGCGCGCCAAGATCCTCCACCACAGAGCCTTCCATGGTGGAACAAACAAACTGGATTTTCCCTTGTTGAGTTTTCTATACACCGCCAATTGAAATGAAAAAGAGAATCGAGGCTAGGATTCGATGATAGAAGAATCTACGTAGGTGAGAAGGAAAGTAATACGATCCAATTTCATTAGCGATTGAGTATGGGTAGGGATAGGGTTAGGGTTTGGGGGATGTGGAGAGCGGGAGAGAAGAACGGGAAAGATGCCATTTATCCTTCCAATAATAACTTCTATTTATATAAATTAATAAATCCATTATTATTTTTTTATTATTTTATTATGGTGGAGAAAAATAAAAAAGGGAACCAAGAGATAGGGTTTGTAATAAAACGTTAAATTAAAAAAATAAAGATTCGATATGTAATGATCATATAATAAATTTGTCACGACAAAAATAAAGATACATTATAATAGAGGTGATTTAATTATAAATAAAATTATATTTGATATTTAATTATTAAAAATTAAAATATTTATTTTGATTTTGATTCGATATTAATATATTTTGATTTAAAATAATAAAATTTATAATCATCCTGATATATTAATAAAAAGTTTGATTAAATCTAACCCGGTTGAAAAGTTTTTATCCTAAACTCAATTAATATTTGACCTTATTTTTTTAATAACTCGACCCGACCTAAATCTAACCTGAATTTTTTTAATAAAAAATCTTACTCATATTAAATCAAAATCCGATAGGTCCAAATCAAATTACCATCTCTAATATGATTACAACATGATACTAATCAAAATGTTACAAGATAAATTTTAGAATATTATACATTGACCTAAAATATTATATTTTTTTATAATATTTTAAGTTATGATTAAATATTTAAATTTGACTGTAAATATCGATATTTATCGAAAGATCGTTGCCCTAAAATATTATTAAAAATAAAATATTTTAAATCGATAGATAATATTTTATATAACTTCGAATTTCACTCGATTATTTTCTGTTTTATATTTGTATTTGTTGGGTACATGAATTCGAAGGTCACGAGAAGAAATAGTCATTGCAACTAGGTGTGGGCAAGATCAGGTACATGGTCAATTTGAATAGAATTGGTCTCGGTCTCGATCTCGGTAACCATCGGTTCCTGAAAATTGAAACTAGTCTCGGTCACATCGGGTCCTAAATTTTAAGAACTAATCTTGTTACTAGTGGATACCGATTTCAATACCGGATACCCGATCAATTAGTTTATTCTTAAATAAAATTAAATAACTGAAAAAAAAAAGTAATCATTAATAATAATATTAAATAATAAAATTAAAATATTGTAGGCTTGAAATTAAAATTTAAAACTACTCATACTCATAATATTCATACATAAAGAAAAAGTTTGATAAGAAAAATAAACAAAAGAAAACCAATATCGGATATTTGGTATTCGTCCCGGTCCTACTGGGTACCCACAAAGTACTGGATCTAAAAAATCAAGATCCAGTCCTGATCCCGGTTAGACCGAGACCTAAATTTTAATCCAATCTCGGTCCTACCAAAATCAATATCAAATAAAAATCTATCGAGTATTACCGGATCTGAGACCGAAGTCGAGTAATCTTTATTTTTCACCCCTAACTGTAAGGATATTAGCATGAAACGTTTGAAAATGAAGATTAAAGTAGAAAAGGCAAATATATAAGCTTACAAGAATCTTAGTCCTAAAATACTTACCATTTGATTTGAATAAAGAATCTTAGTTGTTAAGATGAAACATTTTTTAATTTGGGAATATAGAGAATCCTCGTCTGTATTTTAAATTTTAAGTCAAATTTTACAGTATAAATAAGAGAACGCTATGTGAAAATCACGTTCTTTCTTTAAAATTAATAAAAAATATTTAAAATAAGTGATATTCTATCGAACAATATCTTTAACTAAGAATTCCCTTGAGACTAAGAATAAAAGATGACCAACCTTCCATACTCAAGTTTATCTTGTACTATTTTATATGAACTCGAATTTTGACATAAAAATATAATATATATCATTTAATAAAAAAAAACATAATAAAACCAATTAGTGTAGAGGAAAAAGAGAGTTCCCCCCTAATTTCATCCACAAGACTATTGCTTGTTTTACAACTTAGCTGAAAAAACTGGCAAAAATGGATACAACATTTGACTTGCACGCATTTACAGAAAATAATACATTTCTCAACCAGGAGGCTTACACAATGTTGCTCGGATTCGGGTGTGAGCTTGTTGAATACTGGTATGTATATGACACCAATATGTTTCTTAAGGTTTTCAATCTATTGGGAGGATCTTCGAAGGTCATATCTTTGTATTCATGTGTCAGACACGAGTGTCGAACACATATTTTAAGAAAAAATGAAGAGTTCAAGTAACGTAGGATCTGCATGCATTAAACTCAACTAAATCGGAGAGACTGCTGAAAATCAAGATGATTCAATGGTTTGAAGGGCTTTCTACATGCTTGTTTCCCGAGTCTTTAACCGCGGCATCATCATCTTCGGTAGCTGGGGATACGTTCTCCCCGGGTTCTGATGCATCGCCCCCCGAATTTTCCAGATCCGGGCCTATCCCATGGTTGTCATTTCTCAATGGAAAGTCATGCTGTCGTGTGCTGAAATGACACAGAACGGATGAACCGAACAATGGTTGCTTCAACCGCTTCTTCTCGGAAAATTCACGCAGCGATAGCCGGCAAACGGGACATGTGGAATGCTGTTGTAACCATATATCTATGCAGGTTACATGGAAGAAGTGGCCACAATAGGGCATGATCCGTAAGGTATCGTTGGCATGGTATTCGGAAAGGCAAACGATGCACCTGCAACAAAAAGTGTTTGACATTCTTATAAGCTGGACATTGCTTGAATTTAAGAGGTGAAAATGTGTAGATTTCAAATCAACCAAGATGTCCAGAACCTGAACTAGCTCGAATATAAGACGATTGAAACAATAAATCCGAACACGAGACGAACCAAGATCAAAATAACTAGAACCTGAAGACAGACCAACAGGAACCATGCACAAGTTCTTGAAACCACATTTGGTAGACCAGAAAATCAGCTGAAACTAAAAGTTCTAAATATCTCAAGCTGTCTGAGACTACATCTATTTTCTTCATTGTGCAATGCATTTCAAAGACAACATGTAATCAGTATCGTATCGAATACGGAGGACGTCGGCAATCTCACATAGAGTTGATATTATTCGGGTAGACAAACTCAAGATTTCGAGTCCCTCTCATCTATTCATCTTCCTCCAGTTATACAAACAACTCTGCCATTGCCAATGTTCACATCTTCAGTATGTACAGAAAAATTCATACTAAACTCGTACTAACCAGCAAATCCTAGGCTACTCTGTCGTAGACATATACTTGCACCCGAGTCCATATAACATAGATGCAAGAAAAACATCTAAAATGTAATAGGCTAGAAAGCAGGCAGGGATTTCTGAAATTAGAGCAAAGGTTCCGAAAAAACATACTGAGCATCATCCGAAGCCGCGAAGCACTCATCACTGTAGCTCTTGGTGGGGAAGTTGGCAACAACAACAGGCTCAAGACCTTGTACACCCCGTTCAAGCTGCACCAAACCAAAAGTCACATATCCATGAAGATGATGAATGGAATGCCGACGAAAATGGAATTTCACAAGCTTTCTATCTGCTTCCTGTCTGGTTGGTTTTAATACACTTGATACCAACCAAAATGAAAAAACCTTTTCATCTTCTAACTTTAGGTAACATTAGGATGAGCAAAATCAGACTCAACTCAATCGAATACTCAAACATATCAGCAAAGTAAGAAACATTCCTAAACCATGAAAGCAGCTAGATCCTGACAGTAAATGAACCAAGAAACAAATCCCAATTCATACTAAAATAATCTCATTTCCAATCAGTAATGCTGAACCCTACAGAACCAGATTTCCTAATAAAACCAAACCAAACCACTCATACAAAAACAGGAAAGCACCCAGTTCTGGAAATTTTAAGGATTGAAAAAGGAAAAAGAAGAAAACTAACTGTACTATGATCAGATCTTGAAGCAACAGGAAACGATCTCCTGGAAGCAATGAGCTGAATCCTAGCACAAATCAAACGAGTACATACAAAAACTATGAACATAACACTCATTGTGAATCCTATTATTGTCATCACCAAATTCATCCCTGGTGACATCATTTTTGTACATAAAAATCCAACTTTTTTATCTCCCAAACCCAGAAAAAAGAACAGAAGAAATCAATTTTCCATGCTTGTTAAACCCAGTAGGAACAAAACCGAAGCCATCCCATTTTCGTTTTCCCACTCTTTATTTTACTACTGCTTCGATTCTATATATTGTCAGCCTAAGTCCTTTTTTAATGCTAGAAATTAAGCTAAAAACATACAGAATATTTATTTAAAATCTCTTTTTATGAACATATTTGTCAGTTTATGAGGTGATGATATACCATATTAATTGATCATGTGAACATTTCTTTTGTTGTTCAAAGATCATGTGAAGATTTCATTCCAGAACAAGAAGAGAGTACTGACTACAGACATGAGGCATCCATACTGGGACCCAAAAACAACCAAGAGCCAGCCATTCACAGACCTAAGAAAAAAAGGGTACAGAGCCCCTAATCAGACAAACCCAAGCCCAAAGGTTCGAGTCGCATCGAAAGTAGAATAAGGTTGTATATTCGATCGAATCGTTTAAAAATTTTCAAGTAAGTTAATTCGATGAATTTGTTAAGTTTGATTTTATAAGATTTTTGAAATAACAATATTCAAGATAAAATTTTCATGTTCATTTTCTAAGTTCTTTTGTGAAACTTTTATAAAAACACTTTCAAAATATTCAAAAACAATCATACAAAAACATGTATTCTAATATATCTCTCTGTATAAGGGATGGGATCAAGTTATACCATACAAAAATATGTATTTGAGTGACCCTCCCTACCCCCATGTAGTTTCGTCTCTAATTATCGTTTAATCATTATACTAACATTTTTGATTCTCGAACCTGTGATTTTTATAAACAACTCATTTAATCATTAAGACTAAATAACTCGTGCTACTACTCCAAGTTTAAAATGTCTAAAAAACACCATCTTTAAACATGGTCGGAACCAGTGGTGGTGCCATGTTTAAATTTTAAGTTCAATTGACTCCCCTTGATTTATTAAGGTATACGCTTTCAATGAGTTAAATACAGTTTAAGACGTTAATTTTAAAAGGCGTTCCGACACATAAAAGGTAATTAAAACCAAAACATTAGACAAAAGTGTTCGACTTTCGTAGATAAAGTGTCCTTTGTTTTAAATTTTTATAAATCAACCTTATAATATATTTTATACTTAAATACGGTAATTATATTATAGATATTAAAAGATAAAAAATGATATTTATGCTAATAAATATAATAATATAATAAAAAATAATATATACATATATATATAACCTGCCTGAAACAGACCTAATTATATATAATGAAACAATCATTTTGTTGGTAACTAAGGATTTTTTTATCCATCCACATGACATTTTTTTTAATGTTCGTTTCGTTTTCAAGCGGAGGTAAAGAAAGAGACAGAGGCGATTTGAAGCCTTACTGCCGGTAAACCCACCTTTCTTCGAGATGGCGTTTTGAGTCGTGCGCAGAAAACGCTTGCCTGAGGCGGCGAAAAGCCATCGAAACGCACGTCTCCTATACCACACCCCACCTCGGTCATTGGTGGCGATTTCTTCTGCGGCGATTTCTTCTGCGCTTCACGCCTCACACCTCGAACAAACTTTTTACGACAAAAGGAGCTGATATAAAATTTTTCATAAAAAATACTTATTGTGGTGGTACGAGAATTCTCGTACCACTATATGAATGATCCATTAAAAAGGAAGTGAAGTGATGAAGATGAACGAGAAATTTCATTCTGAACTCTGAAACAAGGAGAATACATATAATTACACTTGAAGAAGGCATTGCCTAGGTGGAAGGAAAAGGGCAAATGGGAGAGAACTTAACAACTAAACCCATCTCAAAATCAAGAAGCAAAGCAAAGCAAAGCAAAGGATGAAACCCCTGGTAGTATTAATTAACCTATGCTTAAACCTTAGCTTTGCTTCTCTCCACAAACTCCACTCTTTGCCCAAGTAAACTCTTTTTTAAGAATTAAAAAAGACACAATTTATATATACAACAGAAGACAAAGACCAGCACCAATGGTTTCTCAAAGTCCAAAGCTTTCCATCTTCTCCGAGCTTTGACCTGCTGAAACCAATCACATGGCATAAATATCTTAATTTATTAATTTCATATGTTTTTTTTTTTCAGTTTTTGTCAGATTTGGGGAACAACACACTCTGCAACAACAAACAAATCACATTAGCTATTGATTTAGACTTTGATTCATGTGAAACCTAAGGATTTTTTTTACTAAACTAATGCAAGTGTTAACATCATGAAAGTTTCAAACCCAAATCTCAAAATACAATATTATACAAAATAGCTTACAGATCCAGGCTTAAATTAGTATTTATTACAACCTTAGCAGACACTCAATCCAAGACATATATATATATTAAGCTATGTGTTTAGGTTAAAGACAAATTAGCACCTTTAATATTGTGTTTGTGTTGTGTGTACACTTAGATTGACCATTAGACTTGCCAATAATAAAGGACTAATCTTTTTAACATGCATGCTAGGCAAGTTCACATGACTTGCCTACTTGAACCATAAAACCTAAAACCCTAAATTCTAAATCTAAACACTAAAATAGATAAGGTTTTGTAAACTTTAGTTTACGCAACTTATGTATAAGATAATTGTTAAACATGGTTGACCGTATTTTCAAGAGTACCGACTATGAGACCTAGCAACAATAGTATGCCAAATTATACCAATTAAAGTAGAGAATTCAAATCTCAAGTTTGAACATGATAAGAGGGACTAAATCCAAATTAAACACAAGTACATGAATTATTACATCTAAAGTTACAAGGTTGTAGGGATGCAAGAGGTTAATCCGACCTGAAAACTTGACTGAAACCTATTCGAGTCATTACTCATTTTCTTTTTCTAATAGATCAAACAAATTTGACCAACTTATATATTAATCAATACCAAAATTTAAAGTAAGGCAAGCAGTGCATGTCTGAATACCTAACTAAATCAGAAAGCATTATCATGATGATGCCATTAAAAAGTGTTTATTTACTTAATTGGATTTCACTAACTCCCAATTTGCAATTATACCCTGAAATCATGGAGACTTGTTTAACTCGGCAAGCAAAATAGATCACTAAACTCAGTCTACAAATTTAACCACACATAGGAGATAACTCAGTCAAATCAAAAACATATTTGCAAGTGATCAAGGAGCATACCTAATTCAGTTCGATCCCTGAAAATGACATCATTGGAGATTTCCATCAATGGCTTCAAGCAATCCGGCGAGAACTTCCTGGCAAAGAAATACGAATAATTCGAACTCGAATTCGATTTCCTTAAGGTATGTATAAGCTCCGGCGAGATCTCGGACGAATGGTAAGTATGCGGATGGCCGTCAACACTGTCGGTCCAGTTAACTCTAGTTAATGTGTAATGGCTGCTCCCTTTGGGATCCTCCATTGATAATAATGTAGGGAAGTAATGTTCTTCAGGGTAACAAGAATATATATCTAAACAAGGGAGCTTGAATTTCCTCCACAATTTCCTTTCTTTCAACACAAGCAAAGCATGCCGTTTAGCCAGCACAAAAAATTGAGACCCGACCCGGAATTTGTCGTACGGTATTTCCGGCAGCAACGAGCCGTCGCCTCTAGCGACGTACCGGTTATGCAAATACGGCGCGTCGGATAAGATCTCGATGTAGCTTTTATGAGAACGTTGGGTCAAAAACGCTTTGGATGCCGACGACGGATTCCCGAACAGGGAAGTGTAAACGAATTTAAAGGAATGGAGAGGGATACAGTGTTGGGATACCAGAGCGAAGTACAAATTGAACGGATCGTCGATGATGGCGTTGGCCATGAGTCTCCGGGCGGCGGATATGAGCGTCGGGGAGGCGCGTGCGGTTGGTTTGGCAGGGACGAAGTTAGCTTTTACTAACCACCCCGGAGTTGAAATCTTAGTCGACGGATCGACATGGACGTAGACATTGAAGAGATCACCATTTCCCGATGATTCAAAGAAACGTTGCCACAACGGAGCGAAGACGAGATCGGAGTTCGTGAGGAAAAGGAAAGCGATTTTCGGCTTGGGGTTAATAGTACCCAGATGGGAAATCTTAGAAGAACCACCGCTACCGGTGGCTTCACGGAAGAGTCGGAGATCTTCGAGTTCACTTTGGGTTGAGATCAGCGGTTGCCGGTGACTGTTCCCGAGAATAAGAACGATTTGCGGTGCAAAGAGGAACAGAAAGAAGAGGGAAACGAAAAGGGTCAAAGAGTAAACAATCGGAGACGACGACGGTACCATAGCTTTGGGTTTCTTTCCTTTTTCTTTTTCAAGTCAAATCAAGGACAGGCAGTTGAAATTTTGTGGGTTTTTTCTACACAACAAGAAAGTGAGCATTTAGTTCCTGAACTCCATGATTGAATCAACAAATTTTGTAGAAGTTTCAGAGGAGTGAGGTAGAAGATAAGTATGACTGAACAAAGGGACAACATTACTAAAAAAGAGAGCAAGTGATGTTGTGGTGGGGCAGGTTCTGTCTGTCACAGGCTGAGGTTTTATTTGTTTATTTATTTGTTTTGAGGAAGACGATGGAGTTGGGGCGCAAGTGGGTGGGTGGCGTGGCACTGAGCATATCTAATTCCGATAGGGTTTTGACTTAAAAAAGACATATACGCAACAACCGAGGGTGTCGTCGGTAATCGCAGGTGTTAATTGACCTGACCAGACCCATATATTCCTTTAATGTTTATATAAGGATTATAGGCTTAAATGGAATAATGTTTTTTTTATTTAAAAATAACTTTTTTTAAAAAAATTATTCAAGAATATTTTTTAAATATAATTTGCATCTTATATGATGCAAATTATTCTTAAATTTTAAAAATTTTCGCGTTATTAGAGATATTTAAATTTAAGTATTTGGGTATTTGAATGTCCGAATAGTTAAAAAAACATCCATATTTTGACATGAATTTTTTAGGTACCCGATACTTCGGATAATCGGGTAACCGTATTTTAATTTTTTCATAAATATTAAATTTAATCCTAAAAATATATATACAAATGTAAAAGTTTGAATTATATAATCTAACATCTAAATATAAAATTTTAAAACCTTAGTTATATAATCTAAACATAAAATTTAAAATGTAAATTATATAATCTAATTCGAAACAAAATATAAGGCGCAAGAAAAATTCTTTTAATATTTTTAATTAGTTTAATTTATTTTAATATACAAAAATTAATGATTTAAATAGTAAAAAATATTTAGTTAATTTTTACCTTGTTTAATGCATATGCAAAAATAATGAATATATAAACGAGTAAAGTTCAAATTTTATCAACTAGAATAAATAAATTTATTATTTTACAATACATCTTAATTTTTTTTATAATGATTCCCTGATTCTTTTTTAAATAAAGTTTGAGGGATTGAAATTTAGGAATTAAGTTATTTGATTTAAGAATATAGTGAATATAAATGTATTTTATTTAAACAATAATTATATTTAAAATAAAAAATAAGAATCAGGTACCCAGGAAATGACCGGTCGGGTATCCGACTCAAACCTAAAATATTTTTCGGATAAATACTTAATTATTTATGTTCGAGTAGTCGGGTTTTTTTAAACATCCCTAGCACTATCTCTCACGATATTTGGGCGTAATTCGTGTTTTACAATCTATATCAAACATACTTCGTGTTCTTTAAGATACGAATTAATAATTTGTGTCGTGCGGAATGCAAATTACGTCTACGTATATAGAAAAAGATTATTCTTCAAAATAAAATTTAAAGAAAATCATTTTTCAAATAAATAAAAGAGGAATATTCTTCTCATTGAACCATATTACAAATAGATTATTTAAAAAATAAATATTTAAATTAAATTAAAATTTTTATAATAAATCGGTGGTGCAAGTGTCATCACCTAATTAAAAAAATAAATTAAATAAAAATAATTAAAATCTTTCGTATTATTAAATAATTAAATAATTAATTTATTTTATTAAAATGAAATTAAGAATGAATTGAAAAATATAAAAATATTTGACGTGTCTTGCAGTTTTTGACCTGATCCGATCTAATAAGAACGGTTTATTATTAAAAAATAGAGATCGGATTCATGTCAAGTTATTTTATTATTAAATTTTCTTGCATCGAATCAAAGTTAATCAATTTTTTTATAATATATCAAAATCAAATAAAAATATTAAAATTAAATTAAATCAAGATCGAACAAATATTTTAATTATAAAATCAAAATCGAAACGATCAAAAATTCGACCGGGTTAATTAATACTACAATCAACCGAGAAACCCGGCATAAAGAAAACCCCAAACCCGTCCGTACGCGTTTTATTTATGTCCAAACAAACGTCCGCGTTCAAGCCTTTTTATTTTTTTATTTAATTGTATTTTAATGTAATAATATATAGGATAAATTATGTAACGTATTATTAAATTATGGCTTTTGATTTATTTTTATTATAATTTTTTAATTAAGTTTAAATTTATTATTAAATTTATTTTTGTCTTGTTTATATAATTACGCTCTTAACTCTTTAATAATATAATAATTTAAATATTAAATCAAAGCAACGTCGTTTTAATTCGTTATTTTAAATTAAGTAGCATAAAACAATATTATTTTATTAGAAGAAAATATAAAAGTTTTATGTATTCAATGGTTTTTAAATTTAAAAGTTTTAAAAACAAAAACAATTTATTAACCACTAAATAATTTAACACATTCCTCCCTTTTTAATTCAAATAATATATATTTTAAACTGCAATTTATCGTATAAATAATAATACTATATATAAATAATATAGATATATTGTTTTTAATATAAATATATTAGAAATATATTAATATATAAATAACAAATAAAATAAAAAAATGTAAATATATTTTATATTATAAATTTTAATTAATAAAGATTCACTGATTGATTTAATAATTAAAAATGCTTATCTTACTCTATTTTATATAGATTTTTAATCAAAAAATTATATAAACTAAGTTTATCATTTATGTTCGCTTCGTTTATATTTTAACAATATAAAATCTAAATAAAAATTAATAATAAATTTAAATTAATTAAAATTTTGATAATAAAAATAAATAAGAATCGTAGTTTAGTGGTCCTTACGTAGAGTTTAAGGTAATGTATAATAATAAATGTTCAGACTTGGATAAAATCCAAGTTTAAAGGACTTTCCTTTTCCACTCTACCCAGTGGCTGTAAAACTTAGAGATTAGACAACCAAATCGTCTTCTTCTTCCATTTTCAACCATTTGGCCAAACCCCAAGACTTGGTAAACCATAACCCACACACTGTCCTTATCATTCTTCAGCTGTACACTTCTGGGTTTTCTTCTTTCTTTATGATCTTTCCTGGGTGTCAAAGATTTCTGTTACTGAATTTGAGATCTAAGAATTTGTATGAATTTTTTCTTTGCATAGTTGGTGATGAAGGACTGTGTTGACTATCTTCTTTTCTTGTTTCAACAACCCTGGCTCTGAAATCTTCCTTCCTCAATCATTAGTTTCTTATGGATAGTTTTTGAAGCTTGGAGGTAAGTTATGAGTTCTTCTCTTTTGGTATAAAATTTTAGTTCTTTTCTGTAAGCTAGAGTTCTAGTTTGATTTTGGTATAGATATTACAGGGAGTTTGGTTTATAGTAGGAAGATCAGATCTTTTATGTGAGATTGGACAATCTGTTGGTTGATTGTGTTTTGAAGTAGGAATTTTCAAGTTTGAGAGTAGATGGGGAATACTTGTGTAGGACCAAGCATTTCGAAAAATGGTTTTCTCCAATCGGTTTCCGCCGCAATGTGGCGGTCTCGATCACCGCATGAATCAGTCCCTCATTCTAATAGGGAAACCGAGGGTGAGATGGCAGCTAGAGAACCTGATTCACCTTTACCAGTCCTAAACAAACCTCCAGAGCAAGTGACAATACCGAAACCGGAGACGAAACAAGAGGTTAAACAGGATACTGAGCCCAAAAAACCGGAAACTAAACCTGTCAAACCCAAGTTCCCTCATATGAAGAGGGTGTCCAGTGCAGGGCTCAGGGAACCAGTATTACAAACAAAGACTGGCATTTTCAAGGAACATTACAGCCTGGGGAGAAAACTAGGACAAGGGCAATTCGGGACGACTTTCCTTTGTGTGGAGAAGTCAACTGGAAAAGAGTATGCTTGCAAATCGATTGCGAAGAGGAAGTTGATAACTGATGAGGATGTAGAGGATGTGAGAAGAGAAATTCAGATAATGCACCACTTGGCTGGTCATCCAAATGTTATATCAATAAAAGGAGCTTATGAGGATGCAGTGGCAGTTCATGTTGTTATGGAGTTGTGTGCCGGTGGAATGCTTTTTGATAGAATTATTAAGCGCGGACATTATACAGAAAGAAAGGCAGCTGCACTTACGAGGACTATAGTCGGGATTGTGGAAGCCTGCCATTCTTTGGGGGTCATGCATAGAGACCTTAAACCTGAGAATTTCCTTTTTGTAAACCATTTGGAGGATTCACTTCTCAAGTCTATTGATTTTGGATTATCGATATTCTTTAAGCCAGGTATAAGCTGTTTGATCTTACTCTCTTCCAATTACCGATAAATAAGAAGAAATAAAACAAATGGAGGATAAAATACTGAATCAAGTATGTAATCCTTCAATTGGTATGAACCTCGTATATGTTAGGCTTAGTAAGTTTTCTCATTTCGATCTTCCCGGTTAAAACTGCACGGTTCAAAATTAAGAAATTCTTTGCTGAGGAGAGAGCTTTCTCATGCAACCTATTCCTGTCAGAATGTGATGGTTTGCTTGTAAAATGTTTAGTTATAGAGCTTCTATTTTCAGTTTGCATTGTCAATATAGCAAAAATGCCTAAAAAGTTTGACCCTGCTTGTGATTTACCATCATCAGCATAGGAATTAAGAGAAACTGTACCTTTGAACACTTTTTAATTCTCTTGGCCACCATTTCCGTGTAGGTGAAAGATTCACAGATGTGGTTGGAAGCCCATACTATGTTGCCCCTGAAGTCTTACGAGAGCTTTATGGTCCAGAAGCAGATGTATGGAGTGCAGGAGTAATTCTTTACATTCTCTTAAGTGGAGTTCCTCCCTTTTGGGCAGGTAAGGAATTTTCTGATTCATAATATTCTCTATTTTAATATAGCCAAGTGCAATTATTTTAGATTCTCATCTGTTTACATCATCGTGGTTATGTTTTGATGTGCTTCGTCGTGATGTAGAAAACGAGCAAGGTATATTCGAAGAGGTCTTACATGGTGAGCTTGATTTTGATTCCAGTCCTTGGCCTAGCATATCTGAAAGCGCAAAAGATTTGGTGAGGAGAATGCTCATTCGAGACCCTAGGAAACGTTTAACTGCACATGAAGTTTTGTGTAAGTCAGCCACGCTCTTTTACTCCGGTTCAACTTTTTTGTTGCCTGAGAACTTTTGCCTTTTGCTGTTTGCTCCAAGAGTCAAAAGGTTAAATATCACATTTGGATACAAAAGCAAATAAAAGAAAAATTAAAGGGGTATATAGAAAATATATAAATTTTTTAGATGTCAAACTGCATCATTTTACTTCTATGCAAACAAATTATGTTATAACATACTTTTACTCCCGTTGCTAATATCGCTCAAAACCTATGCAGGCCACCCTTGGATACAGATTGATGGTGTTGCTCCTGACAAGCCCCTTGATTCTGCTGTTTTAAGTCGAATGAAGCAATTTTCTGCAATGAATAAGCTCAAGAAAATGGCCCTTAGAGTAAGTCACTCGAGTATGAAACCTATTCATCAGAATGCTTATGTTTAAAACTTTGTTCTTTAGACCCTCTAGTTATGTTGAACTAAAATTTTCTTTCCTTTCCCTTGCAGGTAATTGCAGAGAGCCTATCTGAAGAAGAAATAGCTGGCCTGAAAGAAATGTTCAAGATGATAGACACCGACAACAGTGGTCAGATCACCTTCGAAGAACTTAGAACGGGATTGAAAAGAGTTGGAGCTAATCTTAAAGAGTCTGAAATTTATGATCTTATGCAAGCAGTAAGTATAAGACTCGATTTAAGGACCAAGTAGGTTATCGATGTCGTCCTAGATTTTGCATGAGGATTGGACAGGAAATACAACTGCTCTTTATATACTTTTTATCGTCCTTTTTCCGTGTACATATTACTAAATTAATTGAGAATAAGCAATGACAAGTTGTCTTATACAGGCTGATGTTGATAATAGTGGCACAATCGACTACGGGGAATTTGTAGCTGCTACACTACACCTAAACAAAATCGAGAGAGAAGATCATCTGTTTGCTGCCTTTTCTTATTTTGACAAGGACGGTAGTGGTTATATTACACCAGAGGAGCTCCAACAAGCTTGTGAGGAGTTTGGCATAGAGAATGTTCGCCTTGAAGAAATGATCAAAGACGTCGATCAGGATAATGTAAGTGGTTTTGTTTTCTTTTAATCCGATTATTTCATCACATAGTTTATCAGGATAATGAATTGGTAGTCCTTCCTTTTTTTCATAAACCGATTTCTATATCCGTAAACAATCTGCCGTTTAATCATGTAAATAAGATCCTAAATGCACCCATTGGCGATGACCCTTTGTTGCCAATATGTGGTTATTCACTGATCTTGCATTCTACCGTTCATACGCAGGACGGACGCATCGATTACAATGAGTTTGTAGCCATGATGCAGGGTGGGAACATGGCCGGTGCCGGTAAGAAAGGCCTACAAAATAGTTTTAGCATCAAATTTAGAGAAGCTTTAAAAGTTTAGGGAGCTGAGATTTGTATAGTAAGGTAGTCACCATTGCAGAGAACATCCATGTCTTTGCATTGAGCCCTTGGCCATAACCATCTTCATGCTTTTAAATTTCTCTTGAATCAAGTTGTATACTTTTATTTAGTCTTTTTGATCTTCACACAGTTCATATATCCATAATAACATTTAAGCATTTGACTGAGTTGGTGTTACCTGTTAACCTGAAGACATCTTAGTTGTAAATAAGACAAAGAACCGTTTTCTTGAATAATTATTAATAGAACCTGCTTGTGTTTTCAAATTTTAATATATTTTTAGGGAATAAAGGTTGATTTAGAATTTAAGATTATGGGTTAGGATTTATTATTTTGGTATTGGGGAACAAAATGAGTACCAGAAAGATGAAAAATTATATTATGGGACATTTCTATCACGTTATCTATGGGACCAGTTAATAAAAAAACATTCATTTAATTATTTTTTCCACCTCATTATTTTTACCGAGTGAATCTTCACTCGGTAAAAAACTGTTTTACACTTAAATTATAATAAATGTTAGTGAAGATTCATTTGGTAAAAATGATGAGGTGAATAAATAAATAAATAGATGCTTTTTATTGATTGGTTCCATGGATAACGTGGTGGGATGTCCCATAATATAATTTCTCCAAAAAGAGAAAAAATTATATTATGCGTAAGTCTCACCACATGTCTATGGGATCAACTATTAAAAATCACACATCTCATCATTTTTTTCGTATTATGTTTTTTCTCAAGTGGATCTTCACTAGAAAAATTGTTTTTATAATGAATTAACAGTAAATGTGGGTGAAGATTCACTTAAAAAATATAACATGAAAAATAACGATGATAGATGATTTTTAATGGTTAGTCATAAATGACGAGGTGTTATTTACTCATGATATAATTTTTTTTTTAAATATTTTTATCTATTATCGATAATCTCTAGAGTAATTGAATAAAAAATTTCTGTTAATATTATCTTTTAGGTCGTGGGTACAATAACAAATTTTTCCAACCCTTCCTTAAGTAGGAAATGTTCAAAAAACGTAGTTAAAATTTTATTAGAAACAATGAAAGGTAATACCATTCTTTAAAAAAAAATAAAAATTCAGTAAACATAATTTTATTAGAATCCAATAGATTTCGCAAATGTCTCAATCAATATCATTACTAGTGATAAAATTTTTGATTAGAATAATTGAATTTAGCAAAATCAAAATTTGAAAAAAAAAAATAAACGCCAAAAAATTTGGTAACATATGCCTGAGGAAAAATTATTAGGTGAACTATGTTCACCACGTCATCCATGATCCCAATTAATCAGGACCGTTGATCTTAATTTTTTTCAAGTGAATCATCACCTCTTTCCTACATGTACTTAGTGGGAGAGTAGTTATTAAGCTGTTATTTAAAAATCAACGGTTTTGATTACTTGGACCATAGATGACGTGGTGAATAAAGTTCACCTAATAATCTCTCGCATACGAGGGTCTCCCTACAAAATGAATCCTCCATATAATAATTGCCAATTACACCAAGACAATTACTTATTCTTGCATAACAAAGTGTACCAAATGGTACCTAAAAAGCATATGGAATTATAGCTCTGATCTGTTTGGGAAAATCATCAAACTTAGCCATGTACCATCTCCTGGTCACATGACTCCTACACCCCAAGTACAAACTAAAGCCTAGGGTGACTGCAAATGAGTACAATGTCTGAGAAATCAAGCTGATTCCCATGAACCCTACAATCTCAAACAGATAGTGAGGGCAAATCACCAACTCAAAGAGACCACCTTTGGGGATCTTGTAATCTTTGCCACCCTTGGCTCTCAGCTGGGAAAGAAGGTAATGGTGGTAGAAATTGCCACTAATTCCTACCAGAAACAGCACAAGTCCAGGGTACATGAAATCAATGGATGGCTCTGGGAGTTCCTGGTTGAGGATGTGCATGTAAATCAGGCTTGAACTGAGAAAAAAGTAGCACACACATATAAAGATAAATGTTCCCAGAGCCATCTCTCCGCTGTATTTGTGAATGAAGCTCACCTGCAATATATGTTCAACCAATTATTGTAGAAAAAACAAAGAGAAACCCCTGGAAATGGGAAAGGATACCTCAAAGAGTCTCTTGAAGAAATGGATGGTAATGGCGGATTTGAGCAGAAGGAATCTCAAGTCACGGTCAGGGAAAATCCAGAAGGAAGCAACGGCGATGAGGAAGGCTGGTGTGTAGAGCAGGAACATGCCAACTCTACTGGGAACTTTAGAGGTATTTGAAGCAGCAGCATTGAAGAACTTGGAATATTTCATGTGTATCCCTCTTGTTTCTAAAACCCCAAGAATCCCCAACGAGATTAGAGTCAAAACAGATGCAGCAGTGATGCCCAAACTCGGTGGAGAAACAATTCCAAGCACCATTGGAATAGCCATTGCCAGAAGATTAATTAGTTGTATTTTGTTAACAATATGGGGGTTTCACATGCACAAGTATTTATAAAACAATTCGGCAGCATCACATGATATGGAGTCAAATAAATCCATTCTCGAAAATATCATCAGAAAATCTTGAATATCTCTCTAAATATTGGGTTTCTATCAAAATCAAATAAACAAAATAAAAAAAGACAGATAAGTGAATGAAAGGAAAGATTTTTTTGTTGTTGATTAATAGAATTAAAGATTGAGATATATATCTATAGCATTTTTACAATAAAGCTTATCCGGAGAGTTAAGATTTGGGGTTGAGGGGATAAAACATAAATATTTAAAAGTAGGGGATAAATTTATAAAAATTTAATTTTTAAAAGAATTTAAACATGAGGATAAAAGTGAAAAAAATTCGGGGAGGCCCCCCTCCCCACATGGGGCAATAAGGCTTTATTGCCAGACACGATAATGAGACAAATAATTTTTACTCGTATGATTTAATTTTGTGTTGGGACATAGATAATAGACAAAAATTCTTTGTCTATTTCTGTGCCCCAACATAAAAATAAATAATTTTTGAGCTCAAACCTTAAATTTTAAAACTTCTACCATAAATCTTAAACACTAAAAATATATCATACCCTAAATTTATTAAGCCCCAGCCTTGAACATTAACACTAAACCTTATAGTTCTATAAACAACATCCATCCACTAAAAACAATCACAACATTGCATGAGACCATCCAAATCTAACTTTACTTCTTCATCGTGCACATATTAGATCAAACTCTCAGTTTCATAAACACGAATCGAATATACCATTCTATCCATCACCAATTTCACCATATTATCAATTCTGTTCTATAGTGTTGTTTTGATTAGGATGCGACCTTGTTCAAACGATATTGGTTCATTCGCAAGGACGGACTATATGAGATGAGGAGGGACAATCGCCCTCACCCTGAAAGATTTTTTAATTTTTTTAAATTAACTTTTTTATAAATTTACTCTTAAATATTTATATTTTGCACACTTAATCTCAAATCTTAACTCTATCCCTATTCGTTCATTCGTATCTTTAGCCAAGCGGAACCCCATACCTCTGCAATGTTTTTTAATGTAGGTTCTAACAAAACCTGTATTGGAACTCCACCTAAAGCCAATCATACCTGCCTCATGCATCTTTATATCCGGGGACCAAACTTGTACCGTTCAAGTTATTTGGATTATTATTAAATTTAAAAATAATTAAATCTTTAATATTTTATTTTAAATTAAATTAATTTTTTATACGTAAAAATTATTTATTAATTGATGATAAACAACTTAAAAGAATTTGATAAAGTGATATATGAATGAAAAATTATTTTATATTTTATAAAAAATCTTTCAGATTAATATTTTTGTATATAAGTCATCATATAATATCACATAAGTTTATCACATCATTTTAAGATATTTATTTTGATCCAATATAAGATCTTGAAGATTAAATTATTTTAAAAATTAAAATAACTATTCAACTGAATATTAGATATATATTTTTATTTTATGCCAAAAATATTTCATCTTAACTTTCTTTATAGAATACTTCTTTTCATTAACAATAAATATATAGTTTTTATTTTATGTTTATTATGATTTTTAAATTATTGATTAATTTAATATTATGTTTATTTTTTTTCTCAATAATTAAGCAAAATCATATTATCCTATATACTATTTGGATTACGATTGAAATTGCAAAATTAAAAAAATACAGGGACTACAATTACATTTTTTCAAAAAATCAGTTCAATAACTTAGAGATTAAATGAGAAACGATATAAATAATCTTTCTATACAATCCCCACTCACAGCCCTCAGAAGGAACATTTAAACTGACAACAAAAGCAAAATCCAAACCTCAGTGTACTAAATTACAACCATACTTGACAAGAAATGCTTACCTAAACTGCCATGGCGACGGTTCCGAACTACTCGGAAAACATGCAGATGGTTGATAGGTTGACATCTTCCCGTACCGATGAATGGATCACATCTAACATACTCGATAACGATTCCAGCAGTACCGAACAATGAGCCTCCTTCGGCCTTCTCGATTATTACACAAAGTTGGATGTATGATCAGCAACAGATTTGCACCAGGTACAGTTGCTGCTTTCACCTAATTGTAGATTTTTACTGGTTTCTCGTATGCATGACGGTTCTGTAAAATTTAATCAAGACGATTAAAAAACATTTGCCAATGAACAAAGACGGCATGAACAGGCATCGAGAGTCGATAAAATAAAAACCGTAGCTTAGATTTAGATTAACAGATTTCACTGGACTACTGTTCACGCCACTATAATTCAGGGATCATCAGAGCATTTCAAAAACCAGTCATTCGTGCATAATGGCGGAGCAACATGGTCCCTCGGTTTTACATCCTAGTTTCCTCCACTAACAATGAGCAACATGGTCCCTCGATTTAGATTAACAGTTCATGCCGCTATAATTCAGGGATCATCATAGCATCATGTTAAAACCAGTCATTCGTACATAAATGGTGGTGGAGCAGCAACATGGTCTTTCGCTAAGAATAAATTGAGAAATGGTATACCTGATTCGCTGCATATGACCGTTTAGGAGCATTATCAGAGTGTTCCAGTCCAAGATACTGTTCCCAGGCACCATATACATCCCTTCTCTACAAAAACGAAGTACAAGTCAATGTGAAACGGAGAAATATTGCAGGAAAAGTGAGCAGTACAAAACTTAAAAGGTTATAGAGATAGAACCTGAAAACGAGTTGACACAACATCAGAGTCCTGAAGATAATCTGGACGACTCAGTGACATAAAAGCAAACTTCCACTGAACAGTTTGAAGAAAAAAACATGAAGCAATTAATTGGAATGATGGGCAGAATTTGTATAGGTTTTCAGTTTTTGCTTACATCTATAAAAGAACGTAAGATGGGTAGAAATCATATAGATGACTGAAAAGCAATGAGATCTTGATAAACATGATAACTTGTTTTTTGTCAGGTAGAGATCATACCTTCACAAATTCCTCATCCGGAACCTGTAATCTTTTCTGAATTCGCACTTTAACTTCAGCTAATGTTTCACCCTCATGAATAACAAGGAAAAACGGTTCCCCAAAATTCTGAACCTGCTGTTAAGGTTGACAAAGATGTTAATGAGAAAATCATGTAAACCCTTATGTCGAGAGGATTTTTAAACATTCATCAATACAAAATTGGGTGGGAACAGCATTCATGATCTATCACCTGGTTTTGTGTTGTATCTTTCAGAAAATGATAAACATGAATCAAGCGATCGTGAGGACCAATGTTTTTCTCTTCTTCCGGTATCTAAGGCAATAAGAAATCAAGATCAGACACAAGTGAAAAAGGGAACAGAAGAAAGAAAAAGGAAAAACAAGAAGCTCTATAGTTTGATAAAATGAGACGAAATTATGGCATATATCTAAGTTGCATGGATATGGATAGAGGTACGGGGACGGATACGGGGACGGGAAACGGAAATTTTTAAAATTATAGGGTACGGGAAATATAATATTATATATATAATCATTAAAATTTATAATATAATAAGGATTAAAATTATAATTATGTTAAACAATAATTATAATTGTAAAAATTTAAATTAACTTCTAATATTTTTTTAAATTATTTTTTAACACTTAGATTAAAATGTTACTAAAATTAAATGACTAAATTAAACGAAATTTATATATATGCATATAGTTAGGGTAAAATGGTACACATATTGGTTCTAGTTTTATTGACTTTTTATATGCAAATATGAGATACATATATATTTTTCATATTTCTATAAGTGATATATTACGCAGAGTTGACAAACTTAACTCGAGTATGAAAATTGATAAACTAATTATTAAATATTTTGAGTCATTTGAGTTTCTATTCTATAACTCAAACTTTATTTTTTAAGCTTTAATTGATTTTGAGCTTAAATCTAATTCGATTCAAAGAAAATGGATGTTTTATTTTTTATTTTCTAAGTAAATTTATTTGGGGACGTCTTGAGAACGTCCCCAACAAACATTAACCATCCCATTAAAGTTTGACCGTCTCCGCTAAAATTGGATCATCCCCGGGCCGTCCCCACACCGTCCCATGCTTCATAGGCATAATATTATTGTATGAGTAGACTAGTTAGAATTGTTGATTATTTTTTATCAGTGTAAAAAAATTTGAAAATGACAGTACATAAATGAAACACAGAAAGTATAAAAAGAATAAAAATGTCAAAAAACAAATAGATAATTTTGCACCATTCTCTGATTAAATATAGAACATGTTCAAAATCTAATTTTGGTTCAAACAGATTGGATTTTCCCCCTTTTTTCAATATCCATTATACTTGGATCATTTATGTAAATATTTTCAAATAATCACAAAAGGAGTCAAGGCAGTGACATAAAAACTTAAAAAGGTTTAATATATGTAATGTCAAGCAGCAATCAGTGGAACAATCCATGATAAAGGATTTCAGAAGGTATGATTTACAAGAACTAAGATAGGACACCGGTATAAGAAAACAAATCAGGACATGCTTGGAGAACAAAGAGTCTTACCTCCTCTGCACGTAATGTCCAATATTGATCATTTATGTTCTCTATCTTTTCATTGAGCGGGAAGATCTGCAAAACCCAAAACCAGACTACAAAGTTAATAAAGCAATCATAATATGTATGAATTCATAAACAAATCACGCAGAAAGTGAAGTTCAGATTCTGGAATTCTTGCATTTTTCTACCAGGTAACTAACCCTTCATTGAACAACTCTAGCTAATGGCCAGGTTTTGATTTTGGTAAATTAAATGCAAGGCACTCCCCCAAGAGAATGACAACTATTTTTAGGTTCCAATGAAATAAAGATGAGTACAATTTCCAATTTTACACAGAAACTAAAAATCCTTAATGCTCAGTTTTGGAACATGGACTTCAGAATTTATATTTGATTTGCTATGTAAAATGTAAAAATAAATTGTATACATAGAGATACGAGAACATTTGATGCACAGGAAAACGTTTTATCACAAGCAGGCCTATTTAAGCTTTAACATCTAAAATCTCAATCTACAACCCTAAACCCTACATTCAAAACCCTAAAATAAACTTGCTTATGTAAAAGTAAAGCTTACACAAGTAGTGCATCAAATATTTTTCCTAGAGATAAATAGTTATGATTCAATACAATATAGTAAAAACATGGATTTATTAAATCCAAATTTATGGTGAAGATTTCAAAATCACTACTAAATAGGCATCTTGCAAATCCATAGATTTGGGAAACAACAATAATCATTGCATTTTAAAGCATTTATTAATCAATCTACATTACCTTTAAAATCCAACCTCAATTTTGGAAATTCAAGTTCCCAAACACTACCAAAATATTTTAGCAAAAGTACGGCTATAGGAAATGAAAATCCAGGAAAATTACAATTAAGAAACGGCTACGATGCATTGGAGGAGATCAAGTTGGGTATGGCTTGCATACAATCTAAATGAGAGCAAGTAACCAATATGAAAGCAGTTCAAATAGGTAGAAAAGATATAAAAAAAATGTTGCTGCAGAAGAAAATTAGTATCAACATTAATTACGGAAAGAAAACTTCACACAAGAAATGAAAAACATGAGTCCAAATCATAACTCAACATGTTAATGCAACCAAACAAGGAGCACCTACATTACAAATGACAATTTGGCAGGTCAAGTCATTTCCAGTTAGACATCACTGTGATTTAGGTTTTGGATCTATGATTTCATAGTCAGATATATTTAGATCAATTCCAGTTGAATAATTCTAGTTTCATTTCAGATTTGTGCTCAGCAGGTTGTCTTTTCCCGGTCAAATGGGTTGAGTGAGTTTTGGGGAATTCAAGTCTACTTTGCCAACTCTAAGCATACACATATAAATGCTTGTGGAAGCCATTTTTATCATAAAAAATCTAGGGAACACACTAGGTTAATAATAAGGAAAATTATTGAATACCTTGTAAATCTTGTGATAGAAAACCTCAAGTAATCTAAGTTCGGCACCAGGATGAGACAACTCCACCTGTACCACATCAAATGCAAAGTGATTTGTTGAATTCCTAATTTCAAGGGGAAATAGGGAGATGATTGCCACATACAAGGTTGAACTAGAACTTATCTTTCACATAAATTAAATTATATATGAACAATTAAGCAGTGATATGGATAAAGGAAAATATAATTTCGCAAACCAGAGGATGATATTATGATCTCAACAAGCTAATTATATTGTCATACATGTCAGGTTATCAACTATAAACAAAATACATAAATACAGCAACAAACAAAACTTTGTTAACAAAATTGCAGCACGAAAAAACATTAGCTTATTAGCAGCAAAAATGGTGTCATATTATAGGTGAGGTGCAAGAATAACTTGAACCATTAAAGAAAAAGAAAATTCTCAATCAAAAAAGAAACTTATTACAAATCAAACAAACCCCAATACTAGAAAATTTTCTTTTTTTTTTCTTATTTCCTTTTACATTCTAAGTTTTCTTCCACTTTAAAAGCAAGAAATGACATAAAATTTTTAGTAATTTCAGTTGGAACAAACCAAGATGTCAAAAAGTCGTTGGGACTCAACATTTAGGTGTATAGAGGTGAAGAAAGGCTCAAAACTAATGGATATGGATCTTTGTAATCATTAGACTCACTTGAGGAGATAAAAGTAAAACCACAAATTGGTGCCCTAACCAGACCGACCATATTCTTTATTTTAGAAATTTTCCTTCCTTCACTTACTCAACAGTCTAAAGAGTGATGCAAAGAAAATGTTAAGGGAAAGAGGAGAAACGGGAAACTAAAAATAGGGGTAACAGTATTGGGAGAGAAAGAAACTATAATAGGTGAAGAGAGCCTAGGAGAAAAGTTACTAGAGTGCTTAGTTTTAAAATGCGCGAGGCGCTCCGAGGCACAAAAGGTCCCTAAAGCCGAGGCGAGAGGCGAAGGCGTTTTTTTTTTTTTTTAATTTATAAATTAACCATATGACATTTTGTGCTTAAAAACATGATAATTATATTATTGATTTTAAATAAATAAAAATATTTTCTTCTTAGATTAGATAAGTTGGTATAAGAAAACACCTAAGTATATATATTTTACATTTCCTAACATGCTCGGGACATTGAATTTGATCTCAAATTCATTATTTAAATTTTAAATAACCTGAAAATCAAATTGTAATAACAGTCTTTCCATAGAAGAGATTGACGTGTTTTTACAAATATAGCTTTATTTTAATTTAAAAAGAGAATAGCCAACAATAATAGTAATAATAATAATAATAATATATAAAAATAATAAATATTAAACAAATAATAATATATAATATTAATAACAATAGTATTAATAATAAGAAACAACAAAAATGATATATAGAAAAATAATAACAATTATTTTGATAATAGTATTTAACAGTAAATATAATTATATAATAATACTGAATAATATATATAATAATAATATATGAAAAATAATAATTATGATAATAATATTTAAAATAATATTAATAATAAAAAAAGTAATATAAAGAAAGAAAATAGTGAATAATATATGAAAAACGCCTCAGGGACAAGAGGCGTCGCCTCGAGCGCCTCACGCCTCAGAGAGAGCGCTTCTTGTATAGCGCCTCGCCTCAGCCCTTAGATGCGTTAGCCTCAACGCCTCGCCTTGCCTCGTCGCCTCGAGCGCCTCAGGCGCGCCTTTTAGAACTAAGCTAGAGTGATGGGTAAAGAGAGAGAAATGGTAATATGGAGGAGAACAATGAAAATCAGAGTATTTTAATTTCTTTAATAACAGTAATTTGAAGTATTCTTGTAAAGGCAAGAGATACATGGAAATGTTACCCAAAGAACAGCATGGTCTTCTTATTATAGGTAAAAAAACAAAATTGCAATTTTTACCTTTGTTTTGAGGTCATCAAGAACATCCCCAACAGTGCTCAGCTTTGGCAATCTAATAGTATGAATAACTACCTGAGAATTAACATAATTTAGGAGAGGAACAATACCTGACAATACACATTGAAATAAAGAATAATTGAAGCATTTTAATTTCATAATTAACACTCACTTCATCTTTGGTAGCATGATGAAAAGCAACTTTCAATGTTTTGAGGCACTGGAGTTCCGGCAAAGGTATATCCAACACTTCATAATATAGAATATCAGAAGTCTACCAAAAACAGAAATATACCTCGTTTCAGAAATCATCCAAATTACTATAATTGACTGGAAAAAGTTTAAAAGATCGATGACCAGTATCAAAAAGAACTAAAACAAAACCTGATTGTAGTGAAGCAGCATGTCAGACAAATGTTCCACACCTCGGTACTTGATAGGTTGGGGTTTAGGTTGCTGGGAATAACAGTTATGGGATGTAAGCCTAATTTTGGAAGGATCGTCCAAGCCAAGATAGTGAGACACCTTTTCAACAACATCATCATAATTGTGAAGCTTTGACCTAGGAAATCATTAGAACAGTGTGAACAATAAAATACAAATTTCAGTAAAACCATTTCTCCCTGTTCAAAATGTATCCACTTAAAAAGTGTCGAATTTAGTACTAACAAACTTACAACTCAAGAGAAAATTCATCCTCCTTTGGCTTTTCAAGAGATCTAAACCGAACAACCTACATATCAATATAAATAAAAAAAGATAATGAAAATTCTCAATTACACTAAATCTTAAAATAAAAAACTTCCCCCTTTACGTTTACGGTTCCATTTGACACATGCTTTTACATTTTTTGGCAAAAGATAAAAGCTAGTATGCAACAGAAAAAGTGAATAGGAGACACAAGACAAATGGCAAAAAGTAAAAAGCAAACGCCCAAGCCTAAAACTTAATATTGTGAGGCTAACTATTATACTGGATTGAAACTAGAAAAGATAAGACCCACATTCTCGACTTTTCCCCTTAAGAAAGCACAAAACAACAGCAAAACCTTTTAAAGAGAAAAAAATCCGCCATCAACAACACCAAGAAATCCCGATCCTTAAAAAACAGGGAAAAAAATTTCAACCAGGAAAAGAAAAATTAGAGCCTCATCAACAGTTGAATCTTCATAAGGTAACCACTAGTTCTCATAGAATAAATACTGCTACCAAGATGATTACTCCTATACCTGACGGTTATGCACATACTCCAAAAACGAAGGAACGTCAGGATAACGACATTGTTCCCTTACAACTTCAGAAAATTTTTGAAGGCATATAATATCGCCATCCTCAAGCTGCATACACTCACAAAGACAATAATAAAAATAAATGTCAATAAAATTAGGAGAAACATGGAAAATTGTTAAAATATCGAGAGATACAGATAATTGACTAAAAGTATATTAGTGATTTTATAATAAAGGCTTGCCAATAGGGAATAAAATATTGTAATAGAGAATTGATTTACTACACCTGACTGGTACGGAATGTGAGCTTCTTGTCGATGTGCTCACACATGACATTGGGCTCATATTTTATTTCCTGTGCATGGAAGATATAAGTGAGATGTGGTAAACACATTCTTAGAAAACCAGATGCATCAAAAACATAACAACCAAACCAACCTCATAAAGTTCAATCTCTTCTTCAGGATCAAAGCCTGCCATTTTGTTGATCCTTGCCAGTATTTCCATTGGCTTACCAGCACCCTTCACAAACATCCTCCCAATATAACTGACATCATAGAAATAAAAGCATCAGTAATCACAAATAGTTCCACTCTAAAGAAAAGCAGGATGTGGGAATCACCGAAGCTCCTCTTTGTATGGGTCATAGAGTTTAAAGAAAAGAAGAATATCTTCTTTAGTCTTCTCAGGTGGAGCTACTGGCTGCAAATCCTAAATAATGCTAAAGATCAAAATAGAGCACCATCACGGAAACAAAGAGCTTCAAACGCAATCCAAAAACTAAAAGAAGATATCTAATAAGTACCGTCCCAAGCTCCACTTCAAGGAACAACTTCAGCTCTGCATTATTTGCCTTGTTTGAAACCTCTCGTAGTTGTCCCACCTAATTGAAGTTATTACAAAGATCACATCATACAAAGAATATTGAAATAGGATAACATACACAACATACAAGAACAAGACAAACAACAGTAAGCAAAGCAGATAATGTGGGTGGACCAGTAGGCCTACACCTGCCAGAAACCTGAAAAAAAGTTTACTACAAATGTTACTGCATACATAATCCATATTTTGGACAAGCAGAATGCATATCAATGGCATCAACAATCAACCATACTACACATTATACGATGCAAATACAGAATTCTCTCAATGACTAGCGAGTTAAACCGAAGCTCGGACTCAGGTACAAGGGTCAGCTGCTGATACAAGTTTAAACCATAGGTCATAAAACATGCTTCAGATTAAAAAATGGAAAGCAGAGGACCAAAGTCCACTTACTGATTGTGCTTCCTCCTGACGTGTTAAAGGTCGATTAGGACGGTATGTATGGTTCTGTCGCTTGGCCCACAACCAAAAACGTTGATATTGCACAGGAATACCAAACTCTTTAGCAACTTCTTCCTGATAATAAACAATAAGACATTAAGAGTCTAGAGACTTCCAACTTTTGCTTGGCATTAACTTCCATACTTGCAGGGAAAAAAAAACTCATGTTGGATTCAAGGAAAAGTTAAAGTAAAGGGGAAAAATCCACATTTAATCATCTCCAAAGTTAAGTCAGAATTTTGGGTTATAAGGTCTGGCTCCCCACTCACCACCAATACATAAGGCCCAAGTTTTACTGAGGTCACCAAAAGTTCCTCAAAATTGATGTTTCACTAGAATAAAACCATACAAGAATGGTACTGATACAGGCTTTCAGAATACAAAAACTCTTGATAGGAGGTTGAGAATATGTAAAGATTGATTCTTGACTCTCACTTTTTTCTCTTTGTTCTCCTAGTCTTCTATCATCTTCCACTTTCTGTTTCTTTTCCAATCTTCGGTTTCTATTTTATATTTGTCAGTTTTTTAAATAGTTGACATGAAAAAAAGATCTAATGCAATCAGTTTGTTCCCCAAGAGCAAAATTGTCTCCTACAAAATACTAGAAGATTGGAACAAATCCAGGCATACACGAAAAGTTCCAGGAACTCTCCCTAAGAAAATACAAGCAAGAAGAAAAATCCAAGTAAACCTTAAGGAAAGAAGGTCATGGTATTAAAAATTATTTTCAACATTTTTTTCATTTTTTTGAAACCAGACAATTAACGAAAACAAGTCTGAAGATCTAGCTTGATATTCAAGTACCTTGAAAACATTAAAAGGCATTTGTTTCTGAATTCGAAAGCTACGAACTTTTTCATGATCTACCAGATCAAAGTATATATCCCTCCCAATCTGCTCATCTAGGTCTTCATTACATGCAACCTGATAGCATACAAAAATAAGATAAGATGTATATAAATCTATATATAGAGCAGCATAAGGAATGTTGTACCTTTATAACGGTATAGAGATGTGCCTCTGCTTTTTCCTTTCTCTTTTGCTCCTTTTCTTCTTGCTCTTTCTTCAATCTTATCTGAAATGCGAAGTTCAAAGCACACGGCAACATTTTGTAGTGAACATAAACAGTGCAAATTTAAATTAGTAATTAACAAAAATCGGGAGCAATCTTACTCTGAGGTGTTCGGCAATGTCCTTCTCATCCACATTACAGATTATTTTGTCCTTGTCACTTTCTCGTATATACACAAGCATATAGGCATTTGAATATTTAGTAAATTTAAATGGTGTGTTGTTGAACCCAGGATTTGTTTGCGGTAACTGTTGAAGGACACGAGTAAGATAAAAAAAAATACCTACTAAAAGAAAGAAATATCAAGTTTGACACACGGCTATCAGAGAACAGTACCTCCTCTTCACCACCATACTGCTCCTCCAATGCCCTCTTAATGTCTTCTTTTGTTACCCGTTCATCATCAAACTTGAACCTTGATGACCAATCCCAATTAACATTAAAGTGGGCACAAGTAAAACAGGGAAACAGTGACAGGCAATGAGCAATAAAAGCCTAGAATCAATAAATTTACAAAACATGATAAGTACCACTGATCTGAGAGGGTTGGCCTGATATAAGCATAGTAGTGCCCACCATGTACCCCACCACTATGAACCAAAACACTGCATACGATTGGACATAATTGTGATTATATTATTAGTACCCTTTTGCACACTAATCCGAGTGAATCATGAAAGAATAGGTGGCATAGTTTTTGATAAGCAGTTAAGAGAATATGGATGAAATATTAGCACACAGAAGTAATAAAAAGGCAAAAACAAAATCTATATTTACACTCTTAATCAATACAAAACCAACATAACCTTAAGTTGACATTTTCATTACTACTCTACTAAACGTATGGTAAATAGCATAATTTGCTTCTACCAAATCCATTGAAACTCCGTTCTTTAATGCTTTTGAAAAATGTTTTTGGGGTCAAAAGTGATTTTGGGACCAAAAGCAATGCAGAACATGTAAATTTTCAGGTCAAAAATGTTTTTCTGGTTGGTTTGGAAAGTACTTTTAAAAAGCTGAAATTTATAGCTTTTAGCTTTTCCAAAAGCATTTTAAAATAAAATTACTCATTTATCCTCGTTTATATTGCAAATCCTTTTGTATTTTCGAAAAGAATGTCTAAAATAAACATTTTATCTACTTAAAAGACAACAATATCGAATACTTCTATTTAAACCAAACAAAGTAAAGGTATTTGTTACAATCACTTTTCAAAAGTATTTTCCCACCGCACTTTCCAAAAATAATATCAAACTAACCCTGAGACCAATTTGATCAGTATATAAAAAGGAAGCTGGAAATTTTCCGTAATAGACAGCTTCATTGAACGAACAACAATGCCAATAAATATCAAGTAACCAACAAAATCTAACACAATACGTGGATTAACAGTAGAAGAAAGAAAAGGAAAAGATTTAAGTAAAGAAAAAGAGAGAATGGTTAAATAATAATAATAATAATAATAATAATAATAATAATAATATAATAGTAATAATAATAACAAAAAAAGAGAGAAAAGAAGTAGAAGGGAAATCTGACTGAGGAGTTGAACCTATGACCCCTAGGCAATCAAGGCTATGTGTCAGCCATATAAGTTGAGGATGCTCTTGGTTAAATCTCGAACCCTCTTATCTCTTAAACTATATTTTTTTATAAACAACCTTAAAATTAAATAAAATAAGCCAATCCCCTTGCCCAATTAATTACAAGATTTCTAGAACCCTCTACCTCTTCCAAAATTTCCCACTACGGTTCATCTTTTTCCACACCACCATCCACTTCGGTTTTTCTTCATTACCATGACGTGGCTTGCATCATCGTCGTCTCTGTGTTCCCCATCTAAGCAAAACCCCTCCATCCACTCTTGAAATCGACATGCTAATCACTGATAACTAAGGCTTGAAGGTTCAACAAACCTTGGGTAAAAATCGGCCCTATTTTTTTAATGTTTTTTGGTCACCTCGATCGACCGTTCACGTCACTCATCTTTGGGTTAAACGCGTCCAGACAACCAAAACCCACATTGTCGATTATTAGACTGTCAACGTTTAACGTCTAGTCAAAGGTGCCTTTTCCAATCGTATCTCTTTCATTTTGGTACTCACAGATCTTTTGATTGTGCTTGCACCCAACCCAGCTTGTCCCGATCAGTATAACCCCGAGAGCCCATTGTAACTCGTTCTAGCACTGCAACATAGCGTGGCTCTAGTGCCCAGTAGACTTTCTAGTGATACGATCTTTTGAAATGTGTTCCTTGTATGTTATATTATGGTTTTAAATAAACTATTTGATAAGATATTTCTAAATGAGTATGATCTATTTTCTTTGTCCTATAGCATAAAAGTTTTGTGTACCCTGAAGTATGTTTGATTGAAAGCATGTTCTATGGTTATTATTTTACTGAAATTAATCGTCTGCTATTTACCTACTAATATTATTGTCTATTATTGTATTACTACTTAAACTTTTATATTAGAATACTTGGGATAGGAGATGAAGTTACTATAGGTTCAACCCTAATACAACTGATAATCCTATTGTTCAGGTTCCTAATCCTACTAGACCTACGGTATCCCCTTAGGATGGTACGCAGGCCCAATAGGCTTGGGTTAATGCCAATACATGATACTGTTTTGGAGAACTATATCCTGGAGCTCGGTTAGAGAGTAGATAGGTTGCATGAAAACTTTGGTTACTCTTATTTTGTACACATTTTTTTCTTGGTAAAAGCTTCATCGGCAAGAGGCACCTGAGGCATTCGCCTCTTGCCTCCGGCGATTGCCGTCAGAAGAGCTTACCTCCTACAAACCGTTTCGCCTGGACCGTCCGATGTTTTTTTTCGGCGCTTGGTCGCGCCTCACGCCTCTGAGCGCCTGAGGCATGCCTTTTAAAACAAAGGTAGTACCTAGGCACGCTTTTTCATACTAAGATTAATTGTTGCTAGAATATGATTTTAAATCTTTAAATATTTTCGTGAAAAGTTTTTGATAAGAAATACAATCTTATAAATTTGGACTACATGCATAGGTCGGGTAAGAGGTTATATTTTTCCTTTGTCTTCATTGCTCTTCAAGCTTATTGCACGCACTTTTGGAATTCTTCAAACCATTAAAATCTAATTGAATGGAAGTTTTGCATGTTTTTACATAAATTATTAATTTTGATTAAGTGTTGTACCATTAGACAAGCTTACTTGATGGAATGATCTAGTAGCTCGTAGTCAAACCAGATTAAACATTTAGGGATTCAAGTTTCTTTAAAACTTTTACTTATGTCTCCAACATCAAACGAGCAAAGGCAGACAACAGCTATAAAAAAACATAGGGACTGCACAACAAATTGAGAAAATACCTGTGAAGAGTATAAAGGTTGCGAACACTTCTATTAGCCTCAGGGGATAAATATTTACCATTGTCCCTATCCAGATCAAGTTGCAATGGGAACTCATAGCGATCATTTATCTATAAAAAAAGCATGATAAAAGTTAAAAAAGAAACGTTTCCACGGATATCACATATTAAAGATGACATATTTGAGCCAAATGCATACATATTCACATACATGAACTTAAGAGAATAGAACAGAAAGTCTAAAAGTATTTATGATACCTTTTTATCTTACACCATCTCACACGCACTTCCATACAAAATTTACAACATTCCTTTTGGTTCCTAATTATTTTAGAACTGCTTCAAGGAGAAGCATAAAGTTTAAAAACCACACCCCTTTTGGTTCCTTACTTCTAGTTTCCAGAAGAGCCATCTAAATCAATTGCAAATTGGTTGCCAATTTGCCATTCTATAGTACAAGAGAAAATGCCTTTTAGACTACTGAATAATGAACAAAAAATAATCAGCCCATGTTAAAATCAGAATTAATGCACTCCATAATACTATTCATTTACTCAAGACAAAACAGTTGAAAGCAATGTTATCTAACAAAGGTTGTAAACTTATGTACTGCAATGTGTACTTGCATCAGAAAATAATCTCGGAAAACGTATATAATGCATTATAGTTAACTTCTAAACTAAAATAGAAAATGCTAAAAGAACCTATGTAAATGATGCACGGGTTTGTCCAGATAACTTATTATATTAAACCTAAGGCAATAAAACGCCTACAATCAGCACGAATATACTTGAAAACAAGTCCCTTGTGTAGCATTCCATAATGTTGAGGGTAACCATAGGACTAAATCTTTTCAGGAAAATATTAACTGCAACATAGAAATACTCCAGGAAATTATATTTCTACCTGTATATACTTGCATTAACAAATAAGACACAATTCAAGTATCCTCATTTTATTTTTAGTTTGATAATTTGGGTATCCTCATTGTATTTTGAAACAAAGGGGAACATCTTAGCAATTCTAAAGATAATTTAAAAAAATGTTTCAATACTACTTTTAGAAGTAAATTCTTACATCAAACATAATTGTGGATGATAAGAAATGGTCAACACAGGCAATAATTCAGATTAACACCATCTCAGAAGGGAGATATAAACTCAAAATATAAATAAGAAATCAACTCAGTGAATCTTTCCTGAACCAGATTTACATGAAAGAAGTACAAGTGTACAACAAGAAAAATTAAAAGCAAAATACATTTATTTCAGGATATCACCATATAGAATCGGCTGTATATAGAGCCATGTCCTAGTCTGGGTAATTAAGTATGCTTACTATTGAAGATGCAGTAGTAAATGCTTAAGAGTAAATTTTTCAAACTAATTTCAGACTAGGCAAGAATAGCAATCATAAAAGCAACAGAAAAATAAAACAAGATATTCAATTGTCCATTGAGCTACTAACCTTCACCATAGTATCCCGCATGAAATCATACTCAAAACGTTTTAACTGAAGTTGAAGGACAGGAGGAAAGTCAATGAACAGAACTCCTTTCCTGGCATCCTGAAAAAAGGCAAAAATAAAAAATAAAAAATCTTCGAACGGCATCTGTATAGGGAATATTTAAGCAAGAAAGTAAAACAAACAAGTACAGAAGATTGTGCCCAGTGGTTCATGAAGAAAAGTAAATGTCATATTGTCAAGAAATAGCCAAAAACATGAGGAAAACAGACTGCTATCCCAATCATATTAAAGCAAAGATGCACAATAGAAGATACAATACAGACCAACCAAAGAAAAGCAGATCTGAATCAACTTATTGAAGTCAGTTTAAAATAATGTAGAATCTGACTACTAAGTTTTAGGTTTCCAGGTAAAAAAGATGAACTGGTGATGCAATGCTTCTTACCTGTAAACCATACTGTTCAGCATGATACCTATTGTCACCTTCAAGACACTCCACTTCAACATATTTGTCAAAAGATGCATAAACATCCTTACAACCTTTCACATCAAGCTGAAGATCTACAGATAATTGTGTAAAGTTATAAGCCCCAAAATATCTATCTTCAATAATCTAGTCATCTGTTGTAACCTTAAAATTTGTACCATAAAATGATTCCTTTCTTGTTGACTTATAGTCCACATTGATGCATTCAATATAATTCATATGATGCCCTTCAAATAACTGCTGTATTGTACCCTCCACAACTGTTCCCTGAGACAGTTTTCAAAATAAATAAATAAATTTAAAGAAGAAATTTTTACTGTCATTATAAACAAATTTACAAGCAATCAATCACAAAAAACTAATTGAAGAAAACCCCGATACCTTCATTTTGTCTTCAAGCTTCTCACAAAGAACCCTATTAAGTTCCTGGACATCATGCTGCATGAAAGAATCATAAGTGTCCCACCCAAAAGATTTTGTTAACTCCTTGGTTGCCACACTAGTGTCACTATACTGGAGCTTATAAAATAGACTCTGCAAAGCCAATGGAATGCTCCCTGTGGGCATGTCATTCTCAGTTGTTGGCATGTGGTACACGGCCTGAAATGTATAGGTCAAACATTTAACTTCCACTAGAATTTTAACTATAAGAAATGTAGTGAGGACAGAATAAGCTAACCTTTCTGAAGTAGGGAATATGATAGAGTGTTTGCAGAAGAGAATTCATATAGCAGGTGGCTCCTTGATTCTTAAGTCCAACATAACCAGTCTCCTTTTTCGAGTCATGGGACCAATAATCAGCAACCTTGCGCACAGCAACATCAGCTTCCACAACGCATGTGTCATTCACAAGAAAGCCTCTACTAGGGTCATATAGTTCACCAAGAGGCATGAATGAAGTGAAGCCCCAATCACTCTCACGTGCATTGAACTGATGCTGTGTGTCTGTAGAGAATAATAAATAATCAATCACACAAAACTTGAGCATACATGATAAATCAAAAACAAGTGGGCACAAAGACAAATCAAGAAATGAAGAATCCACCCAATATATCACACTCTGAATCTTTCAGAAGTGCAATTTTTATGTAAATTCATTTTATAATTCGATGCACCTCCTCTTTCTACTGAATTTCAATAAATTTTAGAAAAGCCCAGACGATATATCACACTCTGAATCAATCAAGAAAAAATGAACCAAAATAACATCTCCTTTCTCACCCACAATTTTTTCACAGTGATTTCAAGATAAAAAGTGAAAGCAGTTCACCAAACTTAGTAACAAAGGACCAAAAAGAGAATATAAAGAAAAAATGTGGAGAACTTATTTGCTCTAATTCCAAAATGTTCCTTTAATAGATATCAAGGAGTATAACTTGATGCCTCTATATTGAGGTAGTTACAACATCTAATCTCAATGTAGGAGGAACAAGGGCATTTTATTCAAAAGGATCCATGGCCAGTTTCATGCCAAAAGGGATCAGGACTTGGGAGTTGCAAGACTGAATTTTGAGGCAATGCAAAATATCTTATTTTCAGAAAGCTAAATTGATCAGAAAGTGAATTGGAAACCCATATCGACTTATAATTTGCAGGTCATGAGAGGGAGAACAGGGCATGTATAGCAAACTGAGAAACTCAATCAAGGCCGTTAATAGCAACAATAACCAGATTAAGAGTATCAGAATTAGTTAGATCACCATACCACAAGAGAAAAAAAAAAAGGTCATAATTCAAAACCAAAGGCTTTTTAGAAAGTAACAAGTATGCAGTTAAAACATATCTCAACTGTCTAAATTAAGGGTTCCAGTGAAGAAGCAAAATATAGATTACCCAAGGATTGAAATAAAATAAATCTCAATCTAGGATACACTTAGACAGAGTGTTTGCACACAAGCTACAGATAATAACAGTATTAGGTCATTTCTAAAAGAAGAGGAGGATGAAAAGGAACAAAACTTGAACCGTATAAAATGGATGCACAAACTAACACTCAAAGTAAAAAATTCATGAACAGAAACAACACCAATAACAAGCTTACAAACAGCATAATATACTAAAACAAATGCTACATATAGGAATCGAATCATAAGAATTCCAGTAATGCCAGTGCCAGGATACCTTTCCTAATTGTATACTTATTTTGTGCTTGGTTGCAGACAGCTAAACTGAATTGTGCATATCTACTCCATCCATAAGGTAAGGTTGCTGAATCCGCAACATCAAGATACATTGACAAATGATCAACATTGTTACCCTTGGGGAAAATAAGTATCCGCCTGTGCAAAAGGATTCAAAACAAATCTTATTGATAGATCAATGCAAAAGCAAGTTAGCTGGAATTCTGAAAGCACAAATTAATCAACTAGAACTACCATTTGTAGCCTCCAATAAAGAATATGTCAGAGTAGAGCTTCTTAGTATTAAGCCTTGAGAAATTCTCGATCGTCCATGTAAACCTTCCTGACGGCGGATCATCCACTGCTGGTGCAACCACTTTACTTGCAGCTTGCTTCGCCACTGATAATAAATACGACAAAAGTTTAAAATAGAAGGCATAAAAATAACATCAAATATATGAATTATTAAAGAAAACAGAAGCATAGAATATCCATAAATAATCAAAACAATGCAAATAAGGCATTCCATTCAGCTGAAACTTAAAACAGAAAAGGAAAGGATTCATTCATTTCTTTAAATGAAATTCAACTCTCTCTCAGTTTCTTGGGAAACAAACGGAGAGGGGGGAAACTGAATTGGAAAATTCACCTTCCAACGTCTGAGGACCTTCGACGAAGTCATTTTGTGGAACCAACATCTCATCGTCCTCCTGCTGCAAAACAAAAACAGGAACACAAAAAAGTGAGAGGGACAGTTCGGATCTGCTGATCAAAACCCTAGGAATCCAACCATGGAATCGAATATAATGATGAATTTCCTCTTTCAAGCTGGATAGGAAAAAGCATTGAGAGAGTTGAAAAGCGCTGCGTTACGGGGATCCAAACTGAATAGAATTGAAATAAAAAAGGGGATAAAACGAGAGTGGCGAATTGGATGGTTACATCTAACGGTGTAGGAGTCATCAGAGTCATGGGCGGTGATCGGCGGACGTTCGATTGACTGAATCTGTTAGAGAGAGAGAGAACGCTGCAAGTTGAGGCCTGAGGGAAACACTAAAAGAGAAGAACGATGGGGTGTGTTCGTGGGAAAAGGGGAAAACTGGTTTTGCTAGGAGAGGGGCAAATCAGGAATTTCCAAAATGTACTTTGGCTTTTGGCCGGAGATTGTTTTATTATTCATTTAAAAGATTAAGATAATCATAAATTGGTAGAAATTAGGTGAATAATGAAATTGGAGAAAAAAAAATAAAAAAAATGAGTAGTGTAAAAAATAGTTGAGGCAATATATTAAAATGAGTAGTGTTTTTTAGAGGTGACGAGGTTCATATATACAGTTGATTTTAGTTTAATCTAACAGTTAATATGGATCTAATTATTTGTTGCTGGCAAACAACGGTATAAATTTTAGTTTATTTTCCTAAAATTATCACAAATTTACTTATTTTTTAAACGCAATCCTAAACATTATTATTCTCTCAAATTATCTTGAGAAATTATCCTTTAGGGAATAATGCAATCCTAAATAATTTTTGCAAAATGAGGTACATCGGAGTATAGTTTAAGATTTACGATAAAAATTATAATAGAAGGAGAAATCATCACCTACCAATGACGACTTGGGTGAAAACGTTATTTAAAGGTGATGATTTTTTTTTAAATCATCTCAAATTTTTCTATTTCCTTAAATGTAACCCTAAATTATCCTAATAAATTATCTTTTAGGAAATAATGCAATCTTAAACAATTTTTTGAAAAATGAAATACATCGGAATATAGTTTAAGATTTACGAAAAAAAATTATAGAATAAAAAAAAATCATCACCTACTGATAACGATTTGTGTAATATGTCATTTGCAGGTGATGATTTTTTTCTTAATTTATAATATTTTTTTATTCTTTAAAATAAAATTAGAAAGAAATCACCACCTATATATATCAAATCGTAATTCATAGGCGACATTTTCACTAAAATTATCATCTACTGGTGATAATTTTTTTATACTATATTTTTATCATAGATCCTAAGATGTATTCAACATCTATTTCTTAAAATATTAAATTATTTGCAATATTTATCAAAACTAGCCTATAAAATAATATTAATTAATGACTAAAAATATATTTTTAAAAAATTAAAAGTTCTATTTTTGGTGAAAATATATTTTTAAATTAATAAAATTATTAAACATAAATATATGGAGTATAAAAAAATAATCATATTTAATAAATTTTAGTAAATTAATGTTTTTAATTATATATTTTTATTTTATAATTTTGGAATCGATGTGGATAAATTAAGTAATAGCAAAATCAATGGAGCACTCTAAAAATATTATATTTTATCATAACTATGTTGTGAACAAGAGAAAATATAATAAAATATATTTTTAAAATTTATATATTATTGATCATAATTAAGTGGTAAAATTTTATATACATTATATTGAACGTGGATTCGACCTTCGAATTATTTTTTAAATTATTTTATTCAATTATTATATTAAGAATAAAAAGATAAAAGCAACATTATAATTGAGACAATTTGTTGAAAAAATATTATAATAATATTTAATTATTAAAGAAAATGCTAATCTAAAAAAATAATGTTTTATTTTATTATATCTAAGTATCCAATAATTAATTATTGTAAAAAGAATTATCATTCAACCGTGGCTTATTGATAGAAATATTTTAATTTTTTATTGAAAAAACATGTGCTAGATATAATTTTTTATTTAAAAAACGCATAAAGATAATTTTAACTTTAATATTTATAATTTAATCATTTTAAATTTTATTTTTTTGATAAATTTAGTCTTTAATTTGTGTTTTTGACAAATATCTTATTTTTTAACTAACATGATGACTAAACCGTTAAAAAAGTAACGATGATGACATGTCAAATAACATAACATCTAACCTCATTTTACATATACATGATATGTCATCATCGTTAAATTTTTAACGATAATGATAAATATATACATGTAAAATATAATTTTATTTTAAAATAAGATAAAAATAATTAAAATTTAAATAAAATATTAAAAATTAATAAAATCTAAAATAAAGGCTATTGAGCATTCTCATTCTACATATATGATATATTATTATCGTTAAAATTTTAACGATCAAATCATCATTTTAGTTAAAAAAAAAAGGATATTTATCAAAAAAACATATATTAAAAACTAAATTTATCTAAAAAATAAGGGTCGAAATAATAAAAATTATAAATCTTATGGGTCAAAATTATCTTTATACCTTTAAAAATATAAAATCTAACCTTTTAATAGTAAAATATATAAATAGTTATTGAATTTTTAGAATACTTTTATCATAATTATCAAATTTTTAAATTTTTATTAAAATCAATCAACTTTTATTTTATTTTTATTTTGGTCCCTCCTGTTACTGTCCATTAGAAAATAAAGGTATAGCCCATTAATTTTCTTTACTTTCAATAAAATAATATATTTTGTGAGTCGACCCGACATGAAAAATTTGGAATTTCGAGTAAACAATATCATTATCGGCATACGTATGAGTACAAGTAAGGATTATAATGGATCGAATTCGGATTGAACTTTATAAAATTTAAATCTAATCTAATTAATAATCGAACTTTCAAAAAAATTTAAATCTAAATTCAAGTCCATTTATAAAAATTCAAATTTAATCCAATAAATATCTAAAAGATTCCAAATCCGAAAGTCTAAATCCATTTATTTTTTTAAAGTAACTCAAACATATTTTTTAAATGAAAAAATAATTTTTATCAAATAAATATATTTAATTTGATAGCACAATCGACAAATATCACAATCCAATATAAAATAAATTAAAATAACAACTCAAACCGAAATTAAAAAACTCAATGATAATTAAATTATCCTTACATAAATTAGTATTAACATATTTATTTTTTCACATCACAATTATAAAATGCCTAATAAATATTATAATCTAAAGAAATAAATTAAAAATATAATTAAAATGTTCGACTATTAACATTGAACATAGAAAAAAAGTTTATAACGATCAAACTTTCATTACTCCACTAAAACTCAACAAAAGCGTATAAAATAAGAGAAAAATATAAATAGAATTATAGAAGATATTAATCATCTAAAATATTAACTGTATATTAACTTAATTAAGATTTTAATATATTTTTAAATCTAGAAATTTAAAATATTTTTATTCGGATTTATATATGGATCAGATTCATATCAAATATAAATTCAGATTGAATTCAGATCAGATCATGACAATATCCATATCCAATTCACCTCTTATTAGGATTAAGACTTTTTTTAATCCGTAAATGCCCTTGATTATGTTCAACCTGCATGTGACAATGGTATGATCAAACCAGAAAAAGAAAACCAAGAACCTTTGCAGGAGAAAGCTAATGTTGAGTGGTATGATTCAACCGTGCAGGTCGACGGATGGTTAAGGTCGAGTCGTGGATGAAGGAAGGCGTAAGCCTCGTCGTGACGGCATCGGCGCCTCCGCTATACAATCTGTAAACAATATTAACCAGTAATTGAAATACTTCTCAGATTCTTCATGTAATGAATGCTCAAATATTGCAGCGATTCGAAAGCGGTTTCTACAGAAACAGGGTCGGGTCGACTTCATCTCCGTCGATAATGTTTTCCATCTTGTTACACTCAACCAACAAGCAAAACTTCAGCTTCAGCATGTTCACGATACCGAATTCGGATAGACTCGTAGCGTTTGCATGGCGGTCCAAGTAGAACGAGGTCGAAAACATAAGCATTTCTCCTTTTAGGATGACTAACAGTAAATTTGAAACATAAAAACGAATACAGTAAAATAGGTTTTTAACAACGTTTTTTTTTATTATTTTATAATAACTTTTTTTAACGTAATTAATTTTTTTTGATGTTTAAAAAAAATGTCACATAAAACATCGTTGAAATAACACCGCAATAATTTACGACGTTTTTTTTAAGACCTATAGCTTAACTCTACTAAGTTGATAGACCCGATCTGATTAGGAATTTTAGTGGGAATTTTAAGTATGCCAACATTATTAGTATTCGAATCCGTGACCTTTAAGAATAACAATCGTTCTACGATGTATAAAGACTTTGCGCAATTAGTTTAAATATTTTTTTACAATAAAATACGAGATTAGATGAAAAGTTGTATTTAAAAAAATTAAAACTTTTAGTTTCTCTAAAAACGATGTTTAAGATTAAAATAATAATAAAAAAAGTTATTTAATATTTTTTTTAAAAAATAAGAAATTACATGGATCTAGACTTTGTCGAATATATTTTTTTAAATTAACAAAAAAAATATCAAAATACAATTTTTTTTTACTAAAACCAAAAAAAAATCAGAAGTCTGATTTAGTTGAATTTATATATATATATATATATATATATATATATATTTCTTTATGGACAATAAAACCGAGATCTTATAAAATAAAGACAATTGACTCATATAAAGTGGGGGAGATTGGCAATGGGACAAAATAGATATTTTACAAAACAGGCGACGTACAGTTTTATATATTATTAATATAATATATTATATATAATTAATTTTCAATATTTTTAAATTATTACTAAAAATTCTAAAAACTTGTCGTATAATAACCATGTTTTAGCATTTGCACCTGAAGAAAATTTTTATTTGTCCCATGCCCGGTAATTTTTATCATATTATTTATGAAATTAATTAATTAAATATATTTATTTAATTAATTTTTATTTTATTTTATTAAATAAATTTTTATTTGATAAAAATTATTTTTAAATTTAATTTATAATAAATAATAGTAAAAATTTATTTGATAAAAATAATATAAAAATTTATTTGATAAAAATAATATAAAAATTAATAAAATAAATATATTTAATTAATTAATTTCATAAATAAAGTGACGTAAATTATTTATAATATATTTTTTATCAATTATAATACTCGTTTAATAAGATATCGATATCAACAAATGTTGATCTCACGTAATTTAGGATTAGAGTTTAAATACGGAAATATTAGAATTTTCGGATTTGAAATTTGTAATTTTAAAATTTTAAGATTAAAGTTTAGGTATTTGAGAATTAAGTATTATTTTTAAAATATGATTAACTCTACGTTCACTTTAGAGATTTTGTTATAATAATTTAAAATTTATTTAAAAAATTAATAGTGTTTAATAATATATTATATTAATGATACGCGGTGTTCATGTCTGTTTTAAAATTATTTTATTTTATATTAAAAAATATAATTTAAATATTTATTTTATATTAGAAAAAAGGAATTGCTGCAATTATTGAACCATTAAATGATACACATTACCAGCCACATAAACCTCACTAAGTTCATCCATCACAACCCCAAACCAACCAGGAATTCCAACAACAAGAAAGATTGCTAATAAAATCCACACATGAATCTGCACTCTGCGAAAGAAGCAATCGAACTATACCGTCGATCTTTTCGACCTCGAAGCGAATGTTTCCGCTACCAGCAGAGGGAATGCAATCGTTGCATCACAATGTACCTGATTCGATACGATCACGAAATCGAGTGAGGAAGGATACAGCTGAATGGCACAACAGTTTTAGCTTCAGTGACATACCTTAACTTTTTTAGCAGAGGATCGTATTTTCCCCCACGAAACAGCCTTGTCCGGACGGGCTCCCGAGTCACTTCCGTCGTACTCTTGGGCCGTGTTTATGTAAACGGCATAATCGGCACCGTTACACATCACATTAGCGTTACAGATGTGATGCTTCGGCAATCCGCCTCCTAGAATTATCATGCCTGTTTTCCTAGGACTTGCAAGGACTGCTTCACTATTCATAGCTCTAACGTCTGTGAACAGATTCATTACTCGAATTTATCTGCGAGTATCGAATACGAATATGTGTCGTGAGTCGTGACGTACCTTGCACTAGATCGATGATCAGACCGGGGTTGCGAAAAGAATGAAAATACAACATATCCCCTAAAGATCCGTCTGTTAAGGCAGGACAGAAGACAGGTATATTGTTCTGAACAATACAAAAAATTAACCAAAATGAGGGTTTCCATGGGAGCACAGTTAAAATAGGCTGATCAGTTGGTAAGGACACTTGCCTTGTATGCCCAGTAGAGGTAAGAATTTTCATTGTTTATTTCTCGTCCCAAGCGTGCAATTAATTTTGATGGAGTCCACAACACAGTCTGTTAAAACCAAAAACCAGTGTACCAATAATCCATACTTATCAGACTAAGTTGAAGGTATGGTAGTATACCGACAAGTGTCGGGTGTATTGGTAACGTATATTGCACTCTTAAAAAAATACGGGTTTAAACTTTAAGAATGATATTATGAGGAGGGACAGTCTTGGACCTGAACATAAACCGTAGGACGAACATGCATACTATAAAAAAGTACGACCTAAACTCATTATAACCTAAATATTTTAAAAATAAACTATTCTTTTCAAGTAAATGCTCTAAAGTCGAAATTGACTCGACCTAAACTCATTTTTTAAATAAAAAACCAACTCTATAGAGTCAGTTTGGGTTAAATGACCATCTCTAGACATGGTAGCTATAAAGAGGAAAATAACTTTTTGAGTCCTCTTAAGGGTCAAATTAATAAAAATGAAAACAATGAGGACCTAAAAAGTTATTTCACCTCTTTATAGCTACCGTTTAAAAAAAAGATAAACCTGAACGGAAGTCGGAATAGAATAAAATTTTAAAAATAAAAATTAATACAAAGACTCGATGCCTCGAAATTAAAATACGAAGATTAAATTTTAAATTTTGAAATAGTACAAGAACCTTTAACCTATTTAGAAAATGTAACAACATAGGTTATGGCATGAGAACAAAATATATGTTTTAAAGTACCTGTTCAAGTTGTTCCTTCAACATCTGATCCAGAAGTGGCATGATCCAATCTTCAAATTTGCAGTAATTATCGTTAGGAACCAATAAGTTTCCGATTCGATTCAGTCCCCTCGAATGCAACTGAACATCGGGGAGCGAAAAATCGCCCTTGTACGTCGGAGAAAGACACTTTATAAGATCCTCTTCTATGCCGCCGGTTGTAGTCACTATTACATTGACCTGAATTCATTCCGAGATCAACACCGGTTAAATCGACAGGCACACGGCATTATCGATCCTATATATAAAACACACTCCGGCTCGGGACTCACCATACAATGTTCGGTAAGATATCGAATGGTTTCTCGAACACCGGACGAAATCAGATTCGATGTGAAACCCAAAAACACTTTGGTTCTCACAGATTCTCTGTAGGCAGGATCCTTCTCCTTGTCACTGCTGCCCTCAGCTATAGGTTCACTAGAAAGCCTCCATTCCAACTGCATTGATCAAGTATACTTTTACGAATCGAAACGATTATATATTTACTCGAATTTATTACCGAATAGGCATCGAATACAGGTATTAATTCGAGAAACGAACCATGTCGTTGACGATTTCAATGGCTTCTCCAAGATTGGAAGCTTGAAAGCCAGTGGAGACCATGGATTTGAGAAGCTTGGAGTAGTCTACACCCTCATTGAAATCATAGCCTTCGATTCGAGGATAAATCCCTTCGAGTGAATCCGAGCTTTTGAAAACCGTCGAGTGTGCGAAGTTTACGACCTTATCATCCATGATCACCTTCTTCAACAAGAAAACTGCATAGAAAGAAGAATAGGGACTAAAATGATCATTCAGTCAAATACTAAGGACTGTTTTGATATTATGCAATACTTCAAAAATTGAACCATAAACTGAAAAGAAGATACATACCAAGGCTTAGATTGGTATTGAGATTGCTAGTTTATCACCAAAGCTAAACTTTATATAACCCATAAACTATGGGACCCACAATAAAAAATTGGTGAAAGAAAAAAAAATTAACATAAAATATCTGACTAGTTCTATAAATATGATAAACAATTTTAATATTTTAGAAAATGAGGGGTATTGAGATATATTTTAAGATTGGGATAAAAATTAATACACGAAAAAGTTATTATCTGCAGATGATGATTTAGATAAGAATATCATCCGTAGATTTTAGATTAAATAATAAAAAAAATTTATTGATTTAAGATAAAATCAAGAAAAATCGTCACTTATAGATGACGTTTTATTGATTTTAAATTAAATATCTGTAGTTGACGATTTTTTTTTTACAGTATAATTTTTATCGTAGATTTTAAAATATACTCTCATATTCTTATTTTCAAAAATTGTTTGGTATTGCATTATTCCCCCAAAGGCCAAATGACCCATGAATTTTGTAATTTTCGTTATATTGGCTTGTGAACTTTTGTTTTAGTCAAATTGACCCAAAAAAAATTTAAAAAAAATGTGAAATTATAAAAATGTGATCAATAATGGGTTATATAATAATAATAACTTAATTATATTGTTTGTTTTGAAAAAATGTGACATATTGGATACCCATATCCACAATATTAATATAAAATTGGGTCAAAGAATAAAATGTAAAACACATAATGATTTCTTTCCAATTGCTAAAATTGTCCTAACTTAACAATGTGGTCATTTTATATATATATATAAAAAAAACTTGTATTTTTATAGGAATTTTTATTTAAATATAATTTTATTTTTTTATTAAAAAATATTTTTTATTTTAATCTCGAAATATTGTATTTATTTTTTATTTTAGAAAATTGTTAAAAAAAACTCCTGAACTAACCTCCGAAGACACTTTATTATTTATTGTTTAAAGTAAGATTCAACTGAATTTATAACTTTTAAGGTACAGTAATAAATACACTAATTCGAAAAATAAAATAGATTATTTTGCTTCTTGATTACGATGTAATTATAATTTTCTATGGATTTAATAAAAATTCAGCATTTGTCAAAAAAATAAAACGATTATAAGATAGATATATTTAAATCATTAATACGAATATAAAAATACATAAAACAACATATTTTATACGATTAAAAACATCTATTAATATGCATGAACCATCTAACCTCAGTGATTAAAAGAACGATTGGTATTCCTACAAATCACGAATTCGAGCACCAATAATATTAATATAGTGATTGAACGATCAAGGTCCAATACAATCCATTTTTATATCAATTAAATACTTGAATTTGTTACCTATAGAATATGGAGGGTCCATGTTCTGACTCAATAATACTCATTCATATGGTATATGGACATGAATCACGTACCTGATAATTCCATGTCATGACAATAGAATAATACATTCAGCATTATTTTATTTTATTTTTTCAAAAATAATATTTTATCGAAAAAATTAAAATGATTAAAAATAAAATATAAATGATAAATGATAAATTAATAATTATTCTATTTTTTAAAAAATATATTAAAATAAAGATAAAATATTATAGAAGGGTAAGAGTTTTTTTTATATAAAAAACTAACATATATCTATCTCTTTTCGGTGACCTCAATTAAAATGTTATTCTTCTAAATAAAAACTAAATTTTGTTAAATATTATAATTTTTTGTTAATGTTGTTGTTATTTTTTTTACATCAATACGATACTTTCCATTTTATTGTCAATAATATGGTATTTTAGTGTAACAGTCAAAAGATAGGTAGATTATAATTTGACTTTAAATAACGTTTTATCCAAAAACAATAAAAAAATAATATTGTTTAAAGTCGAATTATAATCCATCCATCTTCAAATAGTAATCTAAAATTTTTGGATAAAATACTATTTAAAATCGAATTGCAATCCATCCGTCTTTAAACAATGTTATTTTTTATTATTTTTGTGTAAAATATTATTCAAAACAGATCGTAATCTATTCGTTTTTTTAATTTGAACAACAATATTATTAAAAATAATTTATAAAAAACTAAAAACAATATTTTAATAATTCCACCCTACACTATTGATTCATTATGGAATAAATGCCTACCACCAGTTTATTGTTTGTCCAATTAATTAAAAAAATATTAAAAGTTTTTTTTTTATTTTATTAACGTTTTTTTATTACAAAATCGTTAACTAATAATATCTGTTTTAAAATATCGATTGACACACACCCAACTAAAGGGAAAAATGTATAAAAGAATAATCTAAAAATAAATTATAGCATTTGTTAAGTTATATGATAATTTGAAAAGAAATAATTTATTTATATAACCTTATTAATTCTATTAATTAGGGAGTATAATCCGAGTTTAATTAAGTATTAATAAATTATTTTAATTAATTAATATTTTTAAATTATTAAATTTTTAATCCAAATTGTATATTTTTTATGAATTAGCTAATAGTGATTACAGTAATATCTGTTATAAAATATAATCTTCACCATTTTGACATTGATAGCTCAATCATTCTGCTAGCATCACTGATACTTAAACCCGTGACCTTTAAGAACAATAATCGTTCCTTTAATCAATAATTATTTAATAATTAATTGATTAATTAAAATATTTCATGTCAAGTAATAATTTTTTTACTTCATTTATTAAAATATAAGCTTTAATAATATACTAAATTTAACAAATTTTCAAATAAAATAAAAAAGTACACACACAAAAAAAATGAAAGTTCAGTTCACCCTTTCTAATGAAACTAATGACCAAAAGTTCTTCAAAAAATATGAGCGTCAAAATCAGTATCCTAAAAAATATTTTAGGGTTAATTATTGTGTTAGTCAGTACAGTTTTAGTCATTGATTTTGAAAAACAATCAGTAAAATCACTTACGTTTTCGGAGTGTAAATTTTTAGTCACTCCGACGTTAAATATTAACGAAAAGATGACATGATACAATAAAATGATAAATTACTTATATAATCCCTAAATTATCATTTTTTACTTCATCTTTAATTTAACCCTCAAATCTTAGAATTTTATATTTTTATCATCTTTTCTAAAAATATTCTATAACCCGAACCCGAACCCTTTCTTCTAATTTTTTTTTGTATCAACAACTTATTTTGTGTCTACAATATCACCCTTCTGAATCCATACCGCCTACCGGTCGTCAATGTCGATGGCCGTAGTAAAACCCTGCAAAAACCACGTCGATGACCGTAGTAAAGCCCTGCAAAAACCACCCATTATACAAGTTATTAGAAAAGCACTGGCAGGCTGGCAGCCATTAGAGAGTGTTTCCTAAGTTGACAATTTTTCACTTAAAATTGTTTGCTCTATACTTAAAATTGTTTAAGATTTACTTAAAGAAATACAAATTACCTGGCATTCGAATATCGATGTCCAGCTTGATGAACAAAAATCGGAACTCCTTTCACCTGTACCATTGTGGTCCTCAAATTTTTTGGCAAAAATAACCAAATTCTTGACCTAAAGCTTCACCCAATTATAAAAAATGGTTTGAAAAGGAAACAAAAAGATGAAGAAGAAGCTTTTGGCCTTGTTTTTCAATAAATCATTGCTGTTTCATCATCCATTTTTACTTCTTTTTTCTAGTTTTAGGTATCACCCATTGCTTATTTGTACTTAAAGCTTGTTGCTTTAGTTTTATAGAAATGACAGAGAGGCAAAGAAGCTCTCAAGGTTGCTTTCTCTTGATTGTCTGCAATGATCTCTTGCTTGTTTTGGTTATCAACTTGTTACAAAAGAAATTCTTAGACGCATTAAAATGGATGCCAAGAGATTAGGTATGCTATTTTATTTATTGTTTATGCCCAAATTTAAACATAATTTTATTATTGGATTTCGGTAAAAAAAGAATTTCTTTTAGAAAAAATGGGTTTTTTCGAAAAGATGATAAAAGTATAAAAGTTTAAAATTTAAGGGTCAAATTAAAGATAAAATAAAAGAGAAATGATAATTTAGGGACGACATAGGATATTTATCCTTTTTATTGTATTATGTCATCTTTTCATTAATATTTAACGGCATTTAACGTCGGAGTGACCAAAAGTTTACACCTCGAAGACGTAAGTGACTTTATTGGTCGTTTTCAAAATCAGTGACTAAAACTATACTAAAATTAAACAAAAATGACTAGCACAATAGTTAAACCAATATTCTAATACATAAAAATTGAAAAATATTATAAATAAATGATTATATCAATTAATTAATTTTGTCAAAAATTATCAACCACAGTTAAACTCAAGTATTAAAAAAAAGTTTTAATAAACTTTTTTTAACCTTGAATTATACATATTTTCTTAATTTTTCATTAAATTTTTAGTCTGTTACGACTTTAAATTTTACGAAATTGAACTAAAATCATCTTATTTAGGGGTAACCTGAAAAAAAACTGATATAATTTAAGAAAGACGTAAAATATAAAGGTAAAACAAGTAAAAATATAGTTTAGGGGACAAACTGAGAAAAACTATAATTTAAGGGAGAAAGCGTATTTTTTTTAAGTAACCAGATTTTTAATGTAGCAGTGATAATATTTTTTTTTCAACTCGATTAAAATCTGATTTTGAATTATTCATTAATTGTCCTCCATGTCCGTGATGAAGTTATTAAAGACTTTATAAGAATTTATCGATGCTTGATAATCTAAGATCAAATCAAATCGAATTAAGTTCGGATTTAACATAACCTAACAATGAAAATCGATACTACTCTCCTTGAAAATTTTAAAAAATATCAATAATTATTAAATTGAAAAATATTTTTTCATAAAACTTTTAAAAATTATAAAATAATTATTAAACTTTATCAAATTATTATATAATAATCATTAATGTTAAACAAATTCTTATCCTTACTTACAATATGCAGTGATCATCATATACAAATAAGGATTTTGGTTACTATGTCAAACAAACGTATAAATTACGATCCTTAGGGCTGCTGCCCAAAGACGGAGCCATACTGATGGTGGGAAGAGTTTTTACCTCTTTTAAATTTTTTGGTTTAATTATATTTAAGTTTTTTAATATGATTATTAAAACTAAATGGTTAAATTAAACAAAAATTTAAAATTATTTTTGAAGTCATATTTTACGATTTAAATTTTAAACCTTATTTAAAATATTTTTAAATAAAGTTTATAAAATTCGAGTAAAGTTTTTATATAAATTTAATTATATATATATATAGTTAGGATAAAACGGTGCACATGTTGATTATAATTTTAATGACTATTTATATGCAAATATATTTTTTATATTTTCAAATGTGATATACATAACATATTATGCAGAGTTGATAAACTTAACTTGAATATGAAAATTGATAAACTAATTATTAAAAATTTTGAGTCATTTGAATTTCTATTATATAACTTAAACTTTATTTATTCAGCTTTAATTGATTTTGAGCTTTAATTTAATTTAAAAAAATAAAATAATTTTATTTTTTAAGTTAATTCATTTGGAGACATCTCCAATAAACATTAATTATCTCTATTAAGTTTGACTGTCCCTGATAAAATTAGATCGTCCTCGAAAAATCTCTCAGCCGTTCCCACGTCGTCCCCGTTTCAGGGACAGGGACGGTCTCAAGAGAAGCATCCCCATGCTTCATAGTATCTAATATTACAAGCTGTAATAACCCATTCTATTTACAAAGCCCACAACCCAGCAATCCAGAACTAACAGCCCACTAACCAAAAAACCCAACCCATGACCAAATGAACACTAATTGTGAGAGACATTAACCTAACCCTAACCAACAGCTACCTCTCAGCTGCAGCATGTCGGTGTGCTTTTCGGTCTCCGGTACGTGACCGTCACGCGCGATGTTTTGAATGTTGCGTGGTTGTTTTACGTTCAAGCATTGGTTTACTTAGTCGGCCATCGATCCGATTCTAACTTCACCGTCCTTTACCTGCATAATATTGAACATGAATCAAATTTATAATAGAAGAAAAAACAAAAATCTTTTATTTATTATATAATATTTGGGTATATATACCCAAATAAAAAATCCATGTAAGGGGACGATTGGAATGAAATTAAAAAAAAAAGAGATGAAGCAAAAACTTAGATCCAAACTCTAACTATGAATCAAAACAAAAAGAAGGGAATATTTTGAAAAAAAATAGAGTAATAAAAAATATTCGCTTAATCTTTATAATTAGGGGTATGTATTCGGTTAATTCGATTAGTAACCGAATCAAATTAGTCATAATCGAATTATTTAAAATTTATTAAACTTTAATTGTTAACCGAACTGAATTAGTCATAATCGAATTAACCTAATTAAAATAATTTCGGTTAATTCTGTTATTTTTTAATTAACCAAAATTTGTTATAAAATTTTGGATAAATTACACAACATCTCACTAAATTTTACTAAAATAATTGTTTTAGTCATTAAACTTCATTTTATACTAATTTGATAAAAGTTTAGTGGCCATTTTATAATATATCAAAAAATTTAATGACTATTTTATAATTTTTAAAAGCTTAATGATAATAAATAATTATATATAATATTTAATATATAATAATTTTAGTTAATTAACCGGTTTTAATCCGAACTAATCGTTAATCGAATTTTCTAAAAAAATGTTAATCGAACCTAACTAAAATTAACCAATAAATTAGCCAAAAATCAATTTAATAGGTTAATTCGGCAAACACCGAATAATATACACCCCTATATAAATCTAAATTTTTCTATTTTAATAAAATAACAATATAACTCTTTTAAATAATTTAAATTTATAAATACTCTTAACCTTTTAATAATACACGCGTAGGACATAATAATTAAATCTGAACCTCTTAAAATGAATTTGGTTCATTTTGCTACTAGGATCACTTGAACTTATTTTGTGGTTGAATAGAAAATATTATTCTCTTTAAAAACTTTCAAATTTAAATAATTTCCAACTAAAAATATTTATCTACATAATTCTAGGAGGTTATTATCTAATTATATACTGTAGGAGTATCTTTAGATATAATTTAATCATTTAATTTAATAAAATAAGACACTAAAATTCTTATAAAATTAAAATTTTTGTTTTTAGTAGTATAAATTAAATTAAATATTATATATAATTTATTTTTATAATACCTGATATTACTTAGTTAACCAAATAAATTACTTAAACTCAATAAAAGTCAAATATGAATACAATAATCATGAGAGTAAGAGGTTTTGAGTGATATATATATTATGGATGAAAATGAAATGGGACGAGTTTTTGCCCGTTTAGACTCGACTCAGATCTGAAGTTTAAAATTTTTAAATTAATTTTATTCATAATAAATTTAATATTTATCTCGATTTGATATAGTAAAAACATAATTTAACCCTAAAATTTTTTAAAGAATAAACTCATCTCAATATGGAAAAATCAACTAAAAAGTTACATATAGTATATAATAAATTTGTTAATAAATATACTAGATTGAGGCGAAAATTTTTATCCTAAATTTAAATTTGACCCACCCTAAACTTAATTTTTTTAAAACTCGTTCATGTTGGATCGGGTCGAGACCCAACCGAATAATTTTGCTATTCCTAGTTACAGTGCAGATGATTTTTTAGAAAAAAAAAATTCTTGGATCCTATGTTTATTATAATTGATTAATTAAATGACCTATTTATAATATTTTGAAATTTAGTATCATATTTATAACTTTACATATAATTAAGTGACTTATAATATAATTTACATAAAAATATAGCAAGGGAAAAATAAAAATTAGAAAAAAAAAACATTTTTTTTTCATATTTCCTTAACACTGAACTGAAAGGGACTTGATTCTACTTTCATTGATGTCTGTTTGTACATTTCTCTTGAAATCCCCGCCCTCTTTTCTCATTACAAATGTTCAATGCCTTTTGACTTTTGAACATTTTCATCACCCTCTCATCTACCACAATCAAACAACCAATAGCAGAATTGAAAGCGTCAACACATCTACCTTCATCATTACAGATATTCCTTTCCATGTCTTGTTCTTGAACCTGCTCACGTTCATGTTATAGACCAAGGATCAAAACCCCAAGCTTCTTTCTTTCAGCTTTGTACTTGTGTAACTTGAATTTGTATTTGTACTGGCTTGTAGCTTTGGATTTACTCTGCTGATTGGATCTCTGGGTTGTTTCCTGTTTCTTATCAACTGTTGCTCATGTTTGGTTTTCTTGCAAATTTTGTTGAAATCATGATCTGGGTGTTTCCTGAATTTTGTTGATTTGTTGAATTTGAGCTGTTGAAGATGTCTTTGTTCTATGGATGGTGATTTCCTTAATATATTAGTTTGATCTAAGAGATGAAAGTTGGAGGGGGTCCTGATGCATTTATGTTTTGGAATTTGGATGGATTCAAAAACCCAGTTTTGAGAATTTGTTTAGTATTATTGAACCAGCGAATTTGGTTGAAACCATAATCTGGGAATTTTCATGAATTTTGTTGATTTGTTGGCTTTGAACTGTTGGAGATGTCTTTGATCCACATATAGTGGTTTTTGTATTATATTCCTCTGATCTCTGAGAAGAAAGTTGAAGGGGTCCAATTATTTGTTTTTGGGATGGATTCGGAATCAGTTGAGACTTTTTATAGTGTTGAATCGGCCTTGAGTTCATCGTCAATAAGGAGCAATTTCTCTATCCAGTCCAAAGCTTCGAGTAGGAATTCGATTAGGGAAGTGAGTTTTGGTGATTTGGGATCAAAAGCTGTGAGATATGGGCCCCGTGGTGCTGATTCAGAGACGCATAGCATTTGCATGTCACAAAGAGAGATTAATGATGAAGATGCTAGGCTGGTACACATAGATGATCCTGTCAAGACAAATGAGAGGTTTGAGTTTTCTGGTAATTCGATTCGGACTGGGAAGTACTCGATCCTGACATTTTTGCCTAGGAACTTGTTTGAGCAGTTTCATAGAGTTGCCTATATATACTTTCTTGTGATTGCTGTGCTTAATCAGCTGCCTCAGCTTGCAGTATTTGGCCGTGGAGTTTCCATTCTGCCATTGGCATTTGTCCTTCTGGTTACGGCTGTTAAGGATGCATATGAAGACTATAGGCGCCATAGGTCTGACCGGATTGAGAATAATAGGCTAGCATCCGTTTTGGTGAATGATCAGTTTCAACAAAAGAAATGGAAGAACATTGAGGTTGGTGAGATAATCAAGATTTATACAAATGAAACCATTCCTTGTGATATGGTTCTGCTCTCAACTAGTGATCCAACTGGGGTTGCATACGTGCAGACTATTAATTTGGATGGAGAATCGAATTTGAAGACACGATATGCAAAACAAGAGACCCTTATCAAGATTCCTGAAAAGGATAATCTTACTGGGTTGATTAAGTCTGAGAAACCCAACAGAAACATATATGGGTTTCAAGCAAACATGGAAGTCGATGGTAAACGACTGTCACTTGGTCCTTCCAACATTATTCTCCGTGGCTGTGAGCTCAAAAATACTGCTTGGGCAGTTGGGGTTGCAGTCTATGCTGGGCGTGAGACTAAAGTTATGCTTAACAGCTCAGGAGCCCCATCTAAGAGGAGTCGGCTTGAGACTCATATGAACTTGGAGATCATCTTCCTCTCACTGTTTCTTATTGCTTTGTGTACTGTTGTCTCTGTTTGTGCTGCTGTTTGGTTGAGGCGCCATAGGGATGAGTTGGATTATTTGCCCTTTTATAGAAGAAAGAATTTCTCTAAGGATGGAGAAGAAGAGAACTATAACTATTCTGGTTGGGGATTGGAAATTTGTTTCACATTCCTCATGTCAGTAATTGTGTTCCAGGTCATGATTCCCATCTCGTTGTATATTTCCATGGAGCTAGTACGGGTTGGTCAGGCTTACTTCATGATTCAAGATACCCAGATGTATGATGAGTCTTCAAATTCAAGATTTCAGTGCAGGGCTTTGAACATAAATGAGGACCTTGGACAAATAAAATATGTTTTCTCCGACAAAACTGGTACACTTACTGAGAACAAGATGGAATTTCAGTGTGCAAGCATTTGGGGAGTAGATTACAGTGGTGGAAAGGTGGTTTCACAAGATCAGAAAGATGGTTACTTCGTCAAAGGTAAACAAAAAATATATTCCTAGTACTTTCTGTCATAGAAAGGAATATTTTTAGGCTTCTTTAGCATTTTCTGACTCTGTTTCCTTCTTTTTAATCAGTGGACGGAAAAGTTTTGAGGCCTAAGATGAAGGTTAAGACAGATCCAGAGCTTCTGCAACTTGCAAGGAACAGAAAAGAGACAAAACAAGGCAGTCATGTCCGTGATTTCTTCCTGGCACTGGCAGCTTGCAATACAGTTGTGCCTCTAATTGTAGATACAGATGATCCTTTTGTGAAGTTGATAGATTACCAAGGGGAGTCTCCTGATGAACAAGCATTGGCTTATGCTGCTGCTTCATATGGATTTATGCTGATAGAACGAACCTCTGGTCATATTATGATTGACATTCAAGGAGAAAGGCAAAGGTAATCTGAAGTGCTGATTTCTATCTTGTTGAATTCATTTCCATCATTTCTGTTCTATACTTCTATTATATTATGATGACCTTCACCTGCGTCAGTATCAGTATTTGCTACTGGTTATTTAGTTTAAATGCTTGGAGAAACTAGACGTGTGAGTTTGTAACTTTTTTATTGGATAAATCAGTAAATATACATGTTCCATTTCGGAAGTTTCCTCAACCAATTTTGCACCAACAGCATGGGGTCCGGACTAAGTTTTTAACCTGTACAAGTGAAAATGACCTGTAATTTTCATGGTTCGATTTCAATCATAGCTTTATGTTATTTGAGGTCATTATCATTATTTTATGTTATTCTTTGCATATTTACCTAGTACTAAGGTTGGGAAAACTGTGTATACCAGTCTTATCTTCTATCACTTCTTTCAATCTTCATTGTTGAAATTTTGTGACATTGGGGCATTGTAAGATTAAGAATTGAAATTGAAATTACTCTTTTCTCTTGGATTGGGAGAAAAGGGATATACTATGATAAATCCTACTGAAGATTTAATGGTAGTTTTCTGATGTTGTACTCCTGCCTTTAATCATATATTATTCTCTTTTTTGATGTATAGAAATTCTTATGGTCATGCAGGTTTAATGTTTTGGGTTTGCATGAGTTTGATAGTGATCGGAAGAGGATGTCTGTTATTTTGGGGTTCCCAGACAAATCTGTTAAAGTTTTTGTAAAAGGCGCTGACACATCAATGTTCAGTGTTGTAGATAAATCTATGTATAAAAATGTAATACACACTACTGAATCCCATATTTACTCTTACTCCTCATTAGGCTTGAGAACACTTGTTGTCGGGATCAGAGATCTGAGTACTTCAGAATTCGAGGAATGGCACTCTGCATTTGAGGTAGCAAGTACTGCTTTAATGGGTAGAGTCAGTTTGCTTCGGAAGGTTGCGAGCAATATAGAAAAAAATCTATGTATACTAGGGGCCTCTGGTATTGAAGATAAACTGCAACAAGGAGTGCCAGAAGCCATTGAATCTCTTAGAACAGCCGGGATAAAAGTATGGGTGTTGACTGGGGACAAGCAAGAAACTGCCATATCAATTGGGTACTCCTCGAAGCTCTTGACTAGTAAAATGACACAAATTGTAATTAACAGCAGATCTAAGGAGTCATGTAGAAAGAGTTTAGAAGATGGCATCATTATGTCTAAGAAACTCACTACTATATCAAGCACTACAAATGACACAGGAGGAACGTCGGGAGTTGGTTTAACTCCTGTAGCCTTGATTATTGATGGCACCAGCCTTGTATATATTCTTGACAGTGAACTGGAAGAAAATGTAAGGAGTTGTAAACTCACGTTCCCCCTCTTTTCTGATTTCTGGCATGCTGATACAACACTTTTTCATCTTTGCTTGCAGCTCTTCCAGTTAGCCTGTAATTGTTCTGTGGTTTTGTGTTGTCGGGTAGCCCCATTGCAGAAGGCTGGAATTGTGGACCTTGTAAAGAAGAGGACTGCAGACATGACACTTGCCATCGGGGATGGTAATCATCAATACATTGACTTTTCTTTTTGGTGGTTTGGGCTAATTTAATGCATACTATTGGATGCTTGACAGGAGCCAATGATGTTTCAATGATCCAAATGGCGGATGTGGGGGTTGGAATCAGTGGTCAAGAGGGTAGGCAAGCTGTGATGGCATCAGATTTTGCGATGGGGCAGTTCAGATTCTTAGTCCCTCTTTTGTTGGTCCATGGCCACTGGAATTACCAGAGGATGGGCTACATGGTCCTTTACAACTTTTACAGGAATGCGGTGTTTGTTCTTGTTTTATTTTGGTGAGTTACTGTTAGACAATTTATTCATATATGCATATATTCAACCTACATTAGGTGTTCGAGCATGTTGGTGATTTATGTGAACCTTAATTTTTCACCTTCAATTCGTTGTATAGTCTTCTACTTATTGATCAGGCCAAACAGGGACGGGGTTCAAGGCAATAATGTCATCCTTGCCTGTTTTATATGCGTGTGTGTTTTGAAAATCATTATTTACACTTAGTTCAGTATAGAAATTGAATCTCATTGTGGTAAATTAAAAGAAAATTCATTTGTGGCTGAGTACCTTTCAACTATTCTATTTTTCTTTGCAGGTATGTGCTCTTTACTTGTTTCACTTTGACCACTGCAATCACTGAATGGAGCAGTGTGTTGTATTCCATAATCTACACATCCTTACCTACAATTGTGGCTGGTATTCTTGATAAGGACCTGAGCCGAAGGAGTCTTTTAAAGTACCCTCAGCTGTATGATGCCGGTCAAAGACAAGAATGCTACAACAAAAAGCTTTTCTGGATAACAATGATAGATACTTTTTGGCAAAGTGCAGTTGTCTTTTTTATTCCTCTTCTTGCATACTGGAGCAGCGCCATTGATGCATCGAGCATAGGGGATCTTTGGACTCTTGCGGTTGTCATATTGGTGAATTTACACTTGGCCATGGATGTCATGCGGTGGAATTGGTTAACTCATGCAGCCATTTGGGGATCTATAATCGCAACTTTCATTTGCGTTATCATTATTGATTCTTTACCATTTTTAGTTGGATACTGGTAAACTCCTTTTATCATCATATATATGCAGATTTTTAGTTTTTTTACTTTAAATGAGCATTTTAAGAAATCGTATCTACTCTTTCCCCACAAAATACTACTTGCCTGCTAAAACAACATATCAGTGTTCTACAAGTATTTATTGGTATGTACATAGAGGTGGAAAATATAGGATCAAGTTTGAATCCGGGTCATTTCGTGTTTAGATTTCTTTGGGTTTGAGCCATTTGGTTTTGGCCTTTGACTGTTAGTTGTCTTGGGTCAAATTAGGTTCAGGCAAATTTCAAGTTCAACTTTATTTTATCCCCTCTATATGTCATACGGATTTGCATGTATGTGTGCGCACATGTGTGTATGCGCTTATGAACATGTATATAAATACATGTACACATGTATGATGTTTATATGTCAGCATGATCATCGTCGGTTTTTCTTTCCGGAGTATCTATGTACCTAGCAGTCATCTCAAGATTAGAACATCTCGGTTATGACCTTTCGATTAATTGATTATTCATTTAGAGTAAATGGTTCATTGATATATATAATTTCTATTGTATATATTGTTGTGACCCTCGGCATTGCTATGCTTTGACAGGGCCATCTTCGAAATCGCAAAGACTGGATTGTTCTGGTTGTGTTTACTTGCCATCATTGTGGCTGCACTAATTCCCCGTTTTGTAGTGAAAGTTCTTTATCAGTTGTATGTACCTTCTGATGTTCAGATCGCCAGGGAAATCGAGAAGTTTCAGACTCAGACTGAATCTGGTGCTGCAGAAATAGAAATGAATTCAATCTTGGACACACCAAGGAGAAGAAAAAGGTGACTTTGTTCTTATTCTTTAGGCTTATGCAGAGCACTATTCTTCAGTTCAATGTTTTCATTGTTCTCGAAGTAACCGTGTTTGACACTCATATCTGGCTCATATTCGAACGTGGTATGGTGAAGAGCCCTCCAAATCCATAGGAGAATTGAAAAAAAAAATAATGTAATTGTGTTTGAATCATACTTTTAGACAATACTCACACACTCGAGTTTGTTTGCTATCCAAAGGATAGTATCGGTACACCTTAGGTTCGTGTTTATGTTGTTATACATCTTATAAAATCATTTCATGTGTATGTATTTAATGAAAGTTAAATGAATACAGTTTCATTGCAACTTTTTTGTTATCAATTCTTGTTTCTTTTATCTACTTTCTTAAAACCCTATTCAGACTTAAGCTTGTTCGAACCCCGAGTATCTAGGAGATGCTAACTCAGCTCAGTTAGCTTTTATTCGGAGTGCGATGTTAGATATTTATGAACTTTATGGATTGGATGTTCTTCAATCTTCAGGCACGTATCGGTTTCGTCTTGCATGTAATGCTAGTTTCTGCATATGAGGGTAGCTAAAATCATCAAAATAAGAGAAGAATCTTATAATCAAGAGGAATGATAAAGCTTAAGCTCCATTTCTGAACTGAAAATATCTGAGAGTATGCTTTCTATCTAGTGAGAAATTGAATATAAGCCGGCTTCCAGGATCCCCTCGTCGGGGGCGACCTGATATTCAGCACAAGATAGTTTGAAGAAGTAACATTTGAGACATTGTGTAAGGGTATTAACAGTTTGATTTCCCATAGGACCCCAGCTTCAAAACCACAGTTACAATCATGCAGAAACCACTCATTTGGATTACATTAACATTCCAGAACAACAACTACCATTGAAGCCGAGTTTTGTTGCCTGCATAGGCTTCCTTTTTCGAACTTTTCAACATCCTCATGTTCTTCCATTAACACCGAGTCTTGAACAAACTCAAAATCCCATGATTATAATTTTTTTGTTGAAGATGTTTCTTGGAGAAGAAATCAGTCAGAAAAGGCGGCATCTGGATATTTTTAATGGCAGGTTTGTTTTGCCTGTTAAACTCGTTGTCTTCGTCAGCAGCAACCTCCATTAGAGCCATTACTTTCTCAGCAAGTAATATCAAATTAAAAAGATTATTAAATCCTAAATTTAAGCATAATAAAAAGACAAAAATTATATCATATACTTTTTATAAAAGGTTTATTCTCAAAAGAAGAGTTCAATACATAGATTCCCCTAGTAGCATCAATTGGCAAAAGAGAGGATAAACCAGCAGTAGCTTCATGGATTTCTAATCAAGTTTAGGGAGGAGGATCATATCTATACTACAAGTCATGCTCAAAACACCATCACTATAAAATTTCCTCAACTGTTTCTAAATCTTTCCTTTTATTGAAGAGATGAAATCTTTCATCCTTCCCCACTCAGCTTCAACAGCCTTCTCTTCCTTCTCAGCAGCCTCGGCTTTGGCCTCATATTCTGTCCATTTCTTTTCCAATGCCTCCAACTCCACTCGCATTCTCTTTGAACTTCTGAATATCCCCCTCCGTTCAGCCAACATCTTCTCCCTTTTCTTTTCTGCTTCTTCAACCTGCTCATGGAAGGCAGCAAGTTTTTGGTCTACCTGTTTCACCTCTGATTCCAACTCTTTATATCTGACAAGATTACTATCCAAGATATGAATAATTGTCAGCTTCATAGATTCCTTCTCACTTAGGCGGCTCTTGTCCTCCACTGCTTTCGCAGCACGGTCAGCTAGTTCCTTCAAGCTTTCCTCCAACAGCAACATGTCAATGTTCTGCTCTGTTGTAAGAGTGGTAGAGGAATAATTAAAACTAGCAAGGATCTTGAATGCCTGTTTAAGTGGACAAAATTTCCCTGAATTGTAAAAATCAACAGGGGTCATATCCATGGCTTCATCTAATTTAGCCAGTGCTTCCTTCACTTCCTCTTGAGAAACAACAATTTTAGAGCTCAAAAGCTTAGACTCTAAGGTAGAGAAGATCAGAAGAATGTGTTCATATCTTCATCAGTAGGCTCTTCAGGATCAATGGCCTGAAGCAACATAAAAGAAAGCAGAAATTGTGACACGTAAAGGGATTCATATTAACAACTAAATAGTGACAGAGTTGTGATTTCTACTGGTTTGGTTTTCATAGTTGTCTGGTTGTCTATGGCTGCCTTGAGACCATCAGCTTCCTTGGTCTTATGATTATCCGAATCAGTTTCGAGCATCAGTTCACGTGAAATCAAAGCTTCAGTCATATGAGTGGAAACGTAGGCTTCAACTAAACATTCATCATTGAGGAGAAAGCCTATTTTAAGGTCTTCTAGTTCACTAAGAGCTAAGAAAGAAGAGAAGCCCCAACTAGACCTTGTTGCCTTGAACTCACGGGCAGATGCAACTGCCAAAAGCAAGAGCGTTTATCATCACCAACCACTTGAGTAAACAAGTGAACTACAGGGTAACAATAAACAACAGACCTCCTGTAATGGAATATGTACGATCGATTTGGTTGATGACTGCGAATCCGAATTGTGCATATCTATTCCATCCGGAAGGCAAAGTCATTGGATCTGCAACAGTTAAGTAAATTGACAAATGGTCCACCCGGTTCCCCTTGGGGTAGATACTAAGTCTCCTGCCAAAATAAGTTCACAAATATAAGCAATAGGAGATGAAATGCAGATTAAAAAACATAAGCATCAACAATCAAAGGTACCATTTGTGTCCATCAACACTAAAATCTTCAGAGCAGAGCCTTTGGTCTTTTTCAAAAGATGAAAAATTCTGAATCCTCCATGTCACCTTGCTTATTTCTCCATTGCCACCCATAGACTGAGACTTAGCATCATCCACTGTTTTCAAAACTTCAACCCTCCACATGAACTTGGTATGATAACACCCGGACTTGCCCTTCACTGCACTCAAAATTGTAAGCATAAAATCAGAATGTTTTTCCATGGTAGGATCAGAATTTGGGAAAGCAAAAGAAAATGGAAGAGAATGATTATAATGTTATACCTTCCATTCTCAAGTGCAATGCTGGTGAAGCCTGAAGGATGCCAACTGCAAAGGAGACTTCCAAACCTTGTCACAAGTTGAGTCCTTTCGTTTCCCTTCTAGTCTTGTTGATCTTTACGAGTCCCCAAGAGTTGGAAATGTTGGAAATATGTAATGCTTGAATTCCACACCCTATTTTTATAGGTTGTATGAGAGCAATTTAGTTGATTTAAAATTCTCTTTGAATTTTAAATATTTAAACCGAATAGATTTAATAACAAAATATCCGAGATTTAAATGGATATTTTCGGTTATCAAATCTACTATTTTGGGATAGATATTATCTGATATTAAATTTAAATTTTAAATTTAAATCAGATTTTATTTGATTTTCGGACAGATTTGCCCTGCTTTCAACCTATAAATAAGATGCTTTTCTCTCATTTTTAATGATCCCATTCAGAGTTCACCTGTCTTACTTGAGAGAGAATTAGAGAGCATCATTCTGTTTGACTTCGGTTCTGACGATCATTTCCTTTACAGTCCACTCCAAACTTTGGAGGACCGTGCTAACCTTCGGGGGACAACCGCCTAAAGTAGCGAGTACACACATCGGGGCGATTTGTTTCTAAGGCAGTGGCCTCCATACCACGACACGATCTAATTATCTTTCAATTCGTTTATTTTATTTTTCCTGTCAGTGCTAACGCCCTGTTTTACGGTCTATTTTACCAACAGAAAATTGTTTGTTCTCTTCTTAGATTTTACTATTTATTCAAGAAGTAATTGAAAATTTAATGAAGGTAGCTACAAATCATTTCATTTATACTTTAAAATAGTTTTTTTTTCCTCTTAATTATGGGTATTTATTATTCAAATTGGGTCTTAAACTTGTAATTGTTATTTTATTATTATTATTATTATTATTATTTAAGAAAAATTAATTCATCACAATTCTTTTTTTTAGGATAATGATGAAGTAAACAATAAAATCTTGAATTATTTAACATATTCCTGATTTAAAATATTACCATCACTAATAAAGTAAATATTTTTGATTCATCACTTCAGCATTGTGCCCTAAAATATCAGACATCTATTTTTAAAAAAAATATAAATTAGACACTTATTTATCAGTTAAGCTCTTTTAATATGTAAAATCGAATAATACTGTATAAAGCTTCATATAAACATAAATAAACAAATTTAATAAAAAAATGAAAGTATTGTGTTAATTTTAAATCTAAACTTTAAAATAACAATTTATAAATATATCAAACTAACATATTATTAAAAAAAATAACAAACTTCTTATAAATCAAGTTAAATCGAACATTACTCGACATGTCTCATTAAAATATCAAATTGAGTTTAATTCTGAGTTGAGTCAACTTAAGTCAAATATCAACTAAATTTTAATCGAATAAGTTCAAACTACTTGTGAGTTGCTTAATATAATTAATACTCTCAATCTTCATATCTTATCATGAATTAATCAAATATCGATAATTATATAAAAATAAACACTAAATTAAACGATTAATATTCAATAATTGATATTATACTTTAGAACATATATTACTGTAATTATGTAATTGATTCAAAAAAATAAATAAAAAAAAACTTAAAAAAGAGCAAAATATATAAAATTGAAGTAAAACGAGGGACTGAAACGACTAAAAAGGAAAAGCTGAACAGAGAGAGATTAGGGTTTTTTCAACTCCATGGACTGCACACTATAAAAACTCAAAATAATTCCTACAATTATACTGTTTTTTTGTTCTTAAATTAATTGCAGCTGTTGTTCTTCCTTGAATATGGAGGAAGCGGGGTTGAAGCTGTTATCTTTTTCGCCGGATAATCCTCCACTTTCCATCATCGCCGCCGTTAAGATTGCGGGAATCGATTTACCTACTCAGACTTCCTCCTCTGCTTCATCAACCACTTTGTCATTCTCAGATGGGTATTTTCCTTTTTCTTCCTTCTTAATTTCCATTTCATATAAGGATTTAGAAATTAGGGTTTTGGGTTTAAGTTATTTGTTTTGAATTTTGACCATTTCTGTATATTTGCAATAATTAGGAGCAAGCTGTACGGAAATTCTGTAATTCTTCGTTACATTGGTCGCCAAGCTCCCATTCCTAATTTCTATGGTGACAGTGCTTTCCATGCTGCCCAAGTATGTTTCTTTAATTCGCTGCATCTATTCCTTTTTTCATCAATTTTAGGGTTTATTGAAAAAAAGTTTTCTTTTGGGTTTCTATGGTGCTTCCTTATGATCATATATTTTCATTCATTTTCCCAGATTGATGAGTGGCTGGAGTATGCTCCTATCATTTCATGCGGTTCAGAATTTGAGAATGCTTGCAGTTACATGGAGGTATATTTGGAGAAACGTACCTTTTTCGTTTCTCATTATTTCTCCATTGCTGACATAGCTATATGGTCAGGTCTTGCTGGTAAACTTCAAAGCTCATCCTTGTTTTATTGTTTATGCTATTTCATTAGATCGACCTTTTCCTGTTATCATGTACCCGTATTATAGCTTATTTATCTATTAATTCCCCAACATCCGTGACTGAACCCGGATTTGGGGTTTGGGATTAAAATATAAATGTTTGAAAGTGGGGGGCAAATTAAAAATAAACTATTTTTTAATTTAAATAAGGGGACAAAAGTGGGAAAAAATTCTTTGGGGTTGGGTGGGGGTGATCCCTCCCCACACATGTACATCTGTCACTGCCTACCATCGGCCGGAAAAGATGCTACATGTATATTTATAGTTATTTTCCTTTTCGAATGAGGTTTAAACTGACTAGTCCATAAAAAAAAAATCAATCTTGTGTACTGTCATGCTAAAACTTCATCTTGGTCAATGTAATCTTTCGGTTCTTTTATCAATTCCTAAGAAATATTTGATACTGTTTAGGAGCTGGTCCAAGATGGGAAAGCGTGAGGAAGTCAAACAAGTACCCGAACCTTGTTCGCTGGTACAATTCTATTTCTGAAGAATACAGCGAACCCTTGAAGGAAGTTACTGCTTTGTACCTTGCCAAAAGAGGGTCGGGAAAGCCAGTGGCTGTTAAATCAAAAGAAGTAAAGAGTGTGAATGGGGATAATTCTGATAAGGCTAAAGCAGCTGGCCGGTCTACTGCTGAAATAGATCTTCCTAATGCTGAGATGGGAAAGGTGCGATTGAGATTTGCTCCTGAACCAAGTGGTTTTCTTCACATAGGTCACTCTAAAGCAGCCCTTTTAAATCAGTACTTTGCTCAACGATATCAAGGTGAAGTCATCTTGCGGTTTGATGATACAAATCCCACCAAAGAAAGCAATGAGTTTGTGGAAAATCTTATAAAAGATGTTGAGACATTGGGTATCAAGTATCAAAAGATCACCTATACTTCAGACTACTTTCCAAAGTTAATGGCTTTGGCTGAAAAGATGATTTGTGAAGGGAAAGCCTATGTGGATGATACCCCACGTGAGCAAATGCAGAAAGAAAGGATGGATGGTATTGAATCAAAAAGTAGGAGCAATAGTGTTGAGGAGAATCTGAAGTTATGGAAGGAAATGATTGCTGGCTCTGAAAGGGGATTGCAATGCTGCCTTCGTGGGAAGTTAGACATGCAAGACCCAAATAAATCTCTTAGGGATCCAGTGTACTACCGCTGCAATCCAGTTCCCCATCACCGAATTGGATCCAAGTACAAGATATACCCAACTTATGATTTTGCTTGTCCATATGTTGATGCTGAAGAAGGTATAACACATGCACTCAGATCTAGTGAGTATCATGATCGCAATGCTCAATATTATAGGATTCAAGAGGATATGGGGATGAGAAAGGTCCACATATATGAGTTTAGTCGATTGAACATGGTTTACACTCTTCTCAGCAAGCGAAAGCTACTCTGGTTTGTGCAAAATGGTAAAGTAGATGGATGGGATGATCCTCGTTTCCCAACTGTCCAAGGAATTGTTCGCCGAGGTCTAAAAATCGAGGCCTTGATACAATTTATTGTGGAACAAGTAAGTTTGCATGGCTGATCTCTTGAACTGAAATAAATTTTTGTTTGATTATTTCCTGGTTATATGCTAGGCTAGCTTAGGCTGCCGTTTGATATAGTTGTTTTTTCTTCTCATACTATTTAGTATCTGCATTCTTTCTCTTAATAGTTTCATTCTCATTGTGTGACTGAATGTTCATTGGAATGTCATAGTTTGTTTTAGAATATGGGCTCTGTTTCCCCGGAGTATTGATTTTCATCTTTTTGTTTCAGGGGGCATCAAAAAATCTCAATCTTATGGAATGGGACAAACTTTGGACCATCAATAAGAAGATCATTGATCCTGTTTGTCCTAGGCATACAGCAGTCATTGAAGAACGGCGTTTGTTATTGACCCTGACTAATGGTCCTGATAAGCCATTTGTTCGCATTATCCCCAGGCATAAGAAATATGAAGGTGCTGGAGAGAAGGCAACAACATTCACAAAGAGGATATGGTTAGACTATGCTGATGCAGAGTGCATATCTGTGGACGAGGAAGTAACCTTGATGGATTGGGGAAATGCCATTGTGAAAGAAATCATCAAGGATCAGGACGGAAACATAACCCAGTTAGTAGGGGTTTTGCATCTTGAAGGATCTGTCAAGACAACAAAGTTGAAGCTCACTTGGCTAGCAGAAACAGACGAACTGGTTAACCTTTCCTTGATGGAGTTCGACTATCTAATAACAAAGAAGAAGGTATCAACTTACTGTTATCTTAAATCTAGACTGTTTTGTGTGTAACTTTGTGTTTTTCTATAATTATTTTGCACTTACATTACATAGAATCACATTAGAATCTAAGTCCAGTAATCCTTTAAACATGTTAGAGAAAGTTTACAAGCCCAAATTTAATTTTACTCAATTAACATGAGACAGTGATTGTAGAGAATAAAGCATATTTTTTAGCTATTGAGTTAATGCTATGCATGTGTTCGAATATCCATACCCTACTTTGATATCATTTTAACATGGTCTACGAATCCAAAATTTTAGTTTTAAAGGAGAGTCCAACCTGTTCATATAACATAAGATCTGCGCAAGCTAAATACTAGAATATTGTTCTATGCTAGTTTCTCTACAACTTCTATGCCGAAAACCATAGATGTCAATGTTTATGCATGCCACTCATGCATATATAACTATTTTTGTATGTTACTTACACTAGGGTGAAAGAGCCAGAAAATGATATATATCTATTATTGTTTAATTCAACTTTTTAAAAAGTTTTTCCATGTATCTGAGGGTTATCTCTTTCATTGTTATTTGTTGCCAATTACACTCTACAAGTTGAACCTGAAACCACTTTTTTGAGTATCTACTCCTGATTATGTTATTTTTGATGGTTTTCCATGGGAGGATTGGTACAAAATGTGTTGTGGCTTTATATTTCTCTTTTGTGAATGCAGCTTGAAGAAGGAGAGGATTTCCTAGATGTGTTGAATCCATGCACGAAAAAGGAGATTGCAGCCGTCGGAGATTCTAACATGCGCAATTTAAAGCAGGGAGAGATATTGCAGCTAGAGAGGAAAGGGTACTACAGATGTGATGTGCCCTTCATTAGGCCTTCAAAGCCTGTGGTTTTGTTTGCAATTCCTGATGGTAGGCAGCAAAGTGTGTCAAAGTAAGCATGTTTACCTATCTTCATGTCGATCGGTAACGGTTAGTACCGTCCCTCTCTCGAATTTGGCTAAATTTTCAGACATGCATGTTTGTGACATTATGAACAAAAGTGCTCGAATTTGGCTAAATTTTCGGACATGCATGTTTGTGACATTATGAACAAAAGTGTGTTTTTGGTAAAACTCTTTGTTCCACTCTGTTTCAGTTCAACAGGTTATTTAAGAAAGCTTAACTGTTATATAGGATGTTATTTTATAATTGGATCTTCTTAGTTATGTTAAAGAAACCGGACCCGGTTCGATTGGATTGGTTAGTAAGTTGAACAATCCTATATAGGTTATCTTCTTAACCTAAATTTTTAGGTTAAAAGGATATTTTTTCCTGAGTTCGATCTAAAAAATTATTTCAATATGTTGACCGTTATAATATTGGTGTGATAGTTAACGATATTGACGTGATGGTTCGTGATTTTAATTGAAAGTTCAATAATTTAAATTTAAATTAAAAATTGTAAAAATATTTATATATTTAAAAAAAATAAAAACACTATAACGAATTACAAAATTTAGTAAAAAAGTTAAAATTAAAATATCTGAAATTATAAATATAAAAATTAAAATTTAATATATTATACACTATTTGAAAATATTAAGCCTACTGAGTACTGATATTTTTTATGTTTTCAAAAAAGTTATTTAAATTATTTTTATTTTTTACATCAAATGTTGATTTAATATATAAATCTTTTGAATTTGACAAAAATAATTAATTATAGATTTGGTTAAAAACTAATTTAACTTTTTCATTATATCACCATCCATATCATTATTGTTAACCGTTATATTAATATTGTAGATCATGATGTTAACATTGTGACTGTAAAAAATTAATTTAATATAGTCTATAAAGTAAAAAATTAAATTGAATCTATTTTTATGACTAGCATCTTTTTTATCTTTGTTGATGACATTAATCGAGTCCCTTTAATAATATTTTTTAAATTAAAGTTTCGGGCAAACACTAATACTAAATCACATGTCATAACTTTAACAATTTTCGGACTTGAGATGAACCAGTTTGGTAAGTGCATGCTTGCCATAATAAGTCCCTCTAAAATTTTGATAATAATTTCTACAATTGAGGTTCTTGAATTAACATTAAAATTGATATTAAAATTAATTTTAAAGTAACCGGTGAGAGAATGAGTCCATTTAGTTTAATGTGTTTTCTGTGATTGATTTCATAATTTCATGTGTATTTGCAGTACTGAATTCAGTCATATAGTTTCAAATGGACTTGGCTAAATCATTATAAGATTGAACTTTATTCTTATACAATTTTTTGTTTCGGAAGGTCTAAAATATTCATATTGTCGCATTTAATAAATATAGTTTTTTTAGTTGAGTTCTCAAATAAATTATCTAATCATTGCAAACATTATTGATCCACAAATACTTTTGGAATATTAATATGGAGAGCATGGAAAACTTGCAAGCAAAGAAACATTTATAGAGAATATGATAATTAGACACATAAGTTTCTAAATAGAGATAACAATCTAAAAACATCAATAATCTTCTATTATATAAATTTATCTCGTACCATCCGATATCTTAGACAAATAAAAGGAGAGCCAAGTAACTCAATGGATACCCTTTTTAACCATCATTCTTTCACCAGAAAAGACGCAAATATTTTTCAATTCTCGACAAAAACAGATTGGTAGTAAGAAACACTACATGGCATAGATAGAAATTGTTTTAGTACCGTTTTAATAAAAACTTTTTTCTCCAGTGACAAAAACTTGTACTCCGGCTTTTAATTTTTTGATTAATAATGCCCGAAGATTATTTCGATCGATTGGCCTTAGCTAAATTTTTAACTCCACGAATAGGTATAAAAAATCGATACTCTTTCAACAATTCGATCGAAATATATATATAAATGGTTTCACAACTAAAATCAAACCAAGGGTATTTGAGACACAAAGATCAAGAAGTTACTCCATGACAATATGAAATCTTTTTAAGGACCTCTTTGGATATCTAATTATAATATATTTTTTATTAATTATATAAGAGAGTAATTATAAAGAAATCAAACACTGAAATATTACACTTGATTTTGAAAACATAGGGGTGAGTATTCGATCGAGTCGAATTGAGTTAAAAAATTTTGAGTTATTCGAGTTGATGAGTCATATTTTACGATTCAAATTTTTTTGAAATTTTTCGGTTCGAGTTGAGTTTAAGAAATTCGAGTCAAGTCGAATCAAGTCGAATTTTCGAGTTCCTATAAATATTTAATTTTAATTATTTATCATATTATAGTACGATTTGATTCCAATTTAAACAACTTTGTCTAATCATATAATATATGTATATATATATTATCATATATAGTAATATTTCTTTATATTTTTATATATCAATGTATATATATCATAAAAACTTGAGAGACTCATCTCAAACTTAAAAATAAATCCTTTAATTACTAAAAGTTTCGAGTTATTCAAATTTTTATTTCACAACTCTTAACTTTATTTGAAATTTTTCGAATCGAGTTGAGTCTATAGAATTTCGAGTCGAGTCAAAACGAGCCGGTTATTTTCGCATCGAGTCGAGTCGAGTTATTCGATTTTTTCAAGTCGAGTTTTGCTCACCCCTAATGATGCATATAGGAGGACGTAGGAGGTGCTTATCGAGCGAGTCGGTAGTGAGTTAGACAATGTTCGATTCGTGTTCGTTAAAAAATTTTATTTTTACACTTGACTAATTATTCGTTCAACTCGTTAAAATTGTGCTCGATTCATGCTCTTTAAAATATTTTGTTGTTCAACTCGACTCGTTGCTCGTTAAACTTGACTTGTTGATCGTTAAGCTCATTAAAAAAATTACCTTATTTTTAACTAAAAGTAAAATTTAATAATATTGTATGTGGTTTAATAATAATATAAATTAGTAAATTTAACTAAAAAAATATCAAAAGAGTGTATAAAATATTATTAAAGTTTAAATTTCAAACTTACAATATACAAATACACCAAATTAGCATGTTAAAATTAAATTAATAATTATTATTTAGATTTATTTTTTAAATGAAATAATTTTAAAATAATTACTAAAAAATATTTTAAAACTTAACGAGCTGCTCTCAAACTTATTAAAACGAGATAGATTTTGTTCGATTTAACTCATTAAGACCTCGAATCAAGTTTAAATTCGAGTTAATTCAATTCAAATAAAATATTTAACGAGTTTAAACCGAGTCAAATTCAAATTTCTTACGAGTTACTCAATTCGTTAAGCATAGGAGGACGTTAAGAAATAGATCATGTAGTCAATAAGAAGAATGCATATAAGATGGTGATTTACGGCAGGATTTACATTTTATTTTAACAGCAATGGCTTACCTCCTGACTATTTTGCGGAGGTAAATAGGGATAAGTATTTTGTCCGATTTAATTAAGTTTTGATTTAACTTAATTCGATTAGATTAATTTATGTAATAAAAAAAATAGAGTTTTAGTTAAGTTGCGTTGGAATTATATTTTTTGAATATATCAGTGTGATTACGAGATAGTATCTATCAAAATTTTTAAACCCTTTAATAAGACATACATATTATACACACGTGGTACTCAAACAAACCCGAGTTATCTGAATAAAATACATCATCCTTTATCATTAGAATTATTCCATGAATTCTTATCGAGATTAAAAATTAAAAGAATATTTAATAACTTTACTATAATCGATAGTCAATTAAACATTGAAAATTTTTCTAGTTAGTTGATTAATGTTATATATATTTTTTATTAAGTAAAATTATTATATTTTTATTATAAAATTCGAATTTATAAAAAAAATATAAGATAAACAGTCTTAACCGTTTTGAATATCATTTATAATATATTTTATGTTAGTATAATTTTCTTTGTACCAAAATTAAAACATCTGCTATTATAGAGTCATAATCTTCTCGTTGTGAGTTTTTTTTTTAAATTTTGTTTTTTAAAAATAAATCGTAAAACGAACATGTATATTCAGTGACGGATGTATATAGGGGTAAGAGGGTAATCGCCCACCATCCTTGAAGATTTTTTTTTTATCTTTTTCCCTTAATTTTTTAAAAATATAATTTATTTATGAATTTATCCATCCACTTTCAATTATTTACATTTTGTCCCAACCTCAAAACCTGATATTGTCTCCGTGTATATTATTGAAAAGATGAATTATTAATCACATAGAAAGAGTAATTTATTCTTAATGGACATTAAACTTAAATTCTAAAGATAAAAAATGTCAATTTAAAAATTTTTTTTTTGAACAGATGCAGTTAATTTTATTAACAAGAAAATACTCAATATTATAATATGGTTTACAATTATCATTGTAAACTAAAAATATAATTTGATCATTTTCTTAAAATTAGCCACTCTAGATCAGACAAGGACCATACACGAAAAAGTTTAAAACTTATCCAAAGATTCAATCAAAAAGATAGATACGAACAAATTTAATTATATCAATAAACGAACCAAAAAAAGATTAATCTATGAAGATCACTAAGAAACTATTTTAGTGATTAAATTTATGAAATATGGTCTTAAAATTGTGAGAACGAATATTGCATGCATTTGTATTTTAGATAATTCCGAGAATTATGTTCCAAACATCATCGTCTTTTCTGTTCCTATGTTGTTCAAGGGACAGTGTCATGTGATTCATGGCCTACATAGGAAAACGTATTGTCAATTTCAGACATAAAATTTGATATAATCCTTATATAATTATTAAAAAATATTAAAATTTTAAGTATATTTGATCTCACATTCTTTCATATATCGAATCAATAATAATATTAATCGAATAAAATCGGGTTAGAATCTTTCGTAGAGTGCACACCAAGTAACAATGGCATACACAGGACCCACTGGTCATATCCTGTCTGAAATGGAGTCTACTGAAACAGTCCACACAGTTCTACTCTTTCGTGCAGACCACATCTCTTCACATAACAAGACAATATGCTTATGTATGCTCTTGCATCATCGGCTAGGGATGACCACCGGGTGGGGAGAATTTTTAATTATCTTGATTTTGATTAGTGTACTTAAATCCGCCTAAACTGATTTTTAATATATTTTATTTTGATCCGATGATATTACAAAAAACCTAACATGTCTTTGACTTGTTCTCGCTTTTTTAAATAAAAAAATCAATCAAAATAGATTCAATTAAAAAAAATATTATATATTAAATATATATATCAGATTGGGTTAGGTATTTTAAACCCTAAATTCGATTTTAAAAATTTAAGTATTCACTCGCCCTACCTAACCCTGAAAACTGATTTTAATATTAAAAAAATTACTTTAAATGAGTCGGATCGGATCGGGACCCATTGAAGACGTGCATTATTATTATCTCTATCAGCAATTGCCCAAATCATATGATCGTAACTTTGGTGTATATATATGAGATGTTGGCACACTATTGTCCACAATTCACTTCCTCCTACTATTCCTATGGATTCCATTTCCATATCCGAACACCTTCATTTCGTGTTGTTCCCGTTCATGGCTCCGGGCCACTTGATCCCCATGGTCGACATCGGTCGACTATTGGCACAACGCGGTGTGATTGTTACGATTGTTACAACGCCGCTTAATGCAGGCAGAGTTGAGAGGTCGATTGCACGAGCGGTCGAATCAGGGCTACAAATCCGTTTACTGCAGCTTCAGTTTCCCGGGAAAGAAGTAGGACTGCCGGATGGGGTTGAGAATATTGACATGATGTATTTGAATGAGGACTTCGTCAAGTTCTACGCCGCCATAAACATGATGGAAGGTTCGGCGGAGCGATTATTTGCGGAGCTAAGGCCGCGTCCGAATTGTATTATTTCGGACATGTCCCTCTACTTTACCCTCAACATTGCTAACAAGTTTCATGTTCCGAGGATATCGTTCCATGGATTTTGTTGTTTCACTCTTCTCTGTTCGCACAATGTAAACTCCTCGAACATCATCGAGGAGTTAAAATCGGAATATGAATACTTCACGGTCCCAGGCTTGGTGGACAAGGTCGAGCTGACTAAACTCCAGCTCCCGCTGACCCCCATTGAACCATGGAAGGATATCTTCAAACCAGTGATCGAAGCTGACCTAGCATCATATGGGTCTGTCATAAATACTTTCGAAGAGCTCGAACCAGCTTACGTCGAAGAGTATCGAAAAGTAAAGAAAGCTTGGTGCATTGGTCCAGTTTCCCTCAGCCACAAAGACGAATTCGATAAGGCTGAAAGAGGTAACAAAGGTTCCATCGATGATCAACTCTGTCTAAGGTGGCTTGATTCCCAAGAAACCAACTCTGTCATCTATGCTTCCCTAGGAAGCATCAGCACCCTAAAGTCTCCGGAATTGATCGAGTTAGGCATGGGCTTGGAGGCATCAAAGAAGCCATTCATTTGGGTTTTAAGAGGCAATAACACGACATCGAACGAAGTCGAGACATGGATCGAAAACGACGGATTCATAGAAAGAACAAAAGGTAGAGGTCTTGTAATCAAGGGATGGGCTCCCCAAGTACTCATTCTGTCACACCCGGCAACCGGAGGCTTCCTAACTCATTGCGGATGGAATTCGACGATCGAAGGCATTTCGTTCGGTCTCCCATTGATAACATTGCCGAACATCGGAGACCAGTTTTGCAACCAGAAGCTTGCTGTACAGATCCTGAGAATTGGAGTCAGCCTTGGGGCTGATAAGCCTACCATGTTTGGAGATGAGAAATCTGCATTCATGTTGAAGAAGGAAACTGTTGCAAGTGCCATACAGCAACTGATGGATGAAGGAAATGAAGGATTGGAGAGAAGAAGACGAGCTACAGAGCTTGGAGAGAAAGCAAAACAAGCTGTTGAAAATGGAGGATCTTCCTACTGTAATATTACAGAGTTGATTCAAGATATTATCCAAGAATCAAAGAAAAGGTTGGCAAACAACTAAGGAAGCAAATCCATTACGTTGTTTGTTGTAATGAAAGGACACATGTGGCTGAGTTTGCAACGATTCAAGGCGATAAGGTGGTCTTGGACAGCTGCTTTGATGTTTGTTGTTGAGTATTATAGGGTCTTCGTTAGAGTGTGTGTGAGAGCCACGAGTGGTGTTGTGAGTGAGGAAAGAGTGAGAGATAAGTGTGTGGTGAGTGTGAGGGAAAGAAGACAGAAAAAATTCAGAGGAATAAAAAATATATTTTAAAATAGTATTGTATTTATCAATTGCTCGAGTAATTTTATTTTCAGACAATTTAATTTTATGGATAATTTTATTCGAATGTTATTTTGATTTGAAGTTTTCAAAATTCGTGATATAGATCTTATTTTGACACCGACATAGTAATTAACAAAAAATTATATAATTATATATTTTTTGTTCACATAGAACTATACTTTTAGCTCATATTACAAGTATACTTATATATTATAATAATTTGGTTATAATTTTAATTTAATTTAAAAATAATTCTAAAATAACACATATCATTATCTTATCGTAAGAATTTAAATTAATTTCATTTAATTCAATAATATTTTTTTCTATCAAACTAAAGAAACAAATAAAAGGAAGAAAGTGAGGCCAAAGGACTATTGTAATCATGTAATTTTTAATCCTCCTTATTTGTATGTTATGATGTTATAAAATTTAGGGTTAGTAGAATATTTAACGACGCATATTACAAAATAGCAAATCAAAATAGCATTACATTCTAGTTATAATGGTTGGTGGAGGAATCTAATTTGGTTTCCTCGTAATTTATACTTAAATTAGAAGTTAAATTTAGTCTTCTATAATTACGTTTTGACAACGTGACTTTATCTTCTAAATGATTTCGAGTATGTTTATATTTTTATTTCTGATAAATAATAATAATAAAAATATCAATAAATATAATAAAAATTAAAACCAAACAGATTATATGTTATGTTCTGATATTTTTAAAGATTTCAAACATGGCTATATAACGTTTTAGACGAGATTTCTTCACCATTTATGACATCTTATACGCTCAATTTTATTAACAATTATAATCTTGACTTCATGTACTTTTAGGTGAAGAGAATTTATAAGGAAAAATAACCAGTGAACTAGCATAATATTGCATCAAATATGAGTATAGACCAAAGTTATCATAAGTAGATAACGTTTTCAACGAGATTTTTTATCGTTTAAGACGTCTTATATTCTCAAATTTATTAAGCAATGTACTCATGTGTAAACTAATCAGATTTGTTTATCTCAATTTTTTTCAAGGTGAATCATCGTCTCTTTCCTATATATAATTAGTGGGTGGATAGTTCTTAAGTCGTTATTTAAAGATAACGATCCCGATTACTTGGACCATAGATGACGTGATGAACAAGATTCAGTTAATAATCTCTCGAATCGATATGATGCCATGTTTTATATAATTCATTGTCAAATTTTATTTATATAGTTAATAATATTTAATTTATTGATAAATTGATTTAGATTAAAGACGATATATATTTATTATGAGATTTTTCTTTAAGTTTTGAGTTAAAATTTAAATTCTTTAAGAGACCTAATATTCTATCCTAGGGTTGTTAAGAAAAAGAACAATTGCTCTCGTATCGGTTGCTCGTTGATCTTTGAATCGCCTTCGCCATTCTTTTCCTGACATTCTCACTTTAATCATCTTCTTCTAGCGTTGCCATCCAGTTTTCATCAGCATCAGTGGCCTTTAGTTTCTTGTGTCTGCACATTGGAAGCTTCAGTTTCTTAACTATTGACAAGCTCAGGAAATTATGTGTAGTCTCTGAATCCAGTAAAACCATACAATGAGTCCCTTGAATCTCCAATGGTATTTTCATGGTCTTTAAATTTGAAGCTCCCCACATTGCTTGGAGGGATAATACAAGCTCCTTGGGCCTTATTGTCTCCTGACCCCCTACTTCAGCTTCATTATCTTCTTTAACTCCCTCCACTATAATTTGGATTGGATTATGATTTGGTACATTTGTGGTTAGGAGTATACTTCGCTGCACACCAGAAGCATAATCCCTTTCTTCTACGCTACTTAATCTCAGCAGTTGGTAGTGTTTTCCCATAATATTATTCCCTGCATTTTTAGTTGTTCTGGAAGAAGTAGGACAGCACTTTTGGTGTTGGAACTCGAGAAGAGTAACTAGAATTTCCTTCATCTACAGATGACCCTCTGAATGTACTAGCTGAACTTCTAGGTGGAACTGATTCTTGAACATACTTGAAACATAATCATTAGAGAATCTAACCTGGATCAACAAATATATGAAATCCTCAGAGACTTGCTCCACTTGTTTCGACTCCAACAACTCTGTAAATGGGTCGTCTATTCCCCCAAGAGCTAATCTTTCCTTCATCCAGCCTAGGTATTCCTTCAACTTCCAGCACGCTCGGTTCAAATCTCCACGAGAATTGCACAAGAACTGATGCCATGCCAACGTTTTTCTCTTAAATTACTCGAATTCTAGCTGAATCAAGCACCTTCTCGGCCTTAAAATACTGCTTTAAATTGGATACTCATCCCCTAAAATCATATCCATCAAACTTAGGACAAAGAAACTTATAAGCAAAATTCAGTTGCTGAGCAGTAAGGTTTGGTTCCGAGTTTCAACTATTTTTCAAGGATCAGAATAGATCTGATACCTTTGTAAGCAATCAAAACAAAAAAAAATGTGAAATAAAAGAAGAGAAGAAGATCTGAGGAAGAAGAAAAGAAAAGGGGAAGACTAAAATATTCATTCACGGGTTCAACAACTCATCAATCATTTCTTACACTGATTGTGAGACAATAATTAATACATATTCGTTAGTTGTTTGCCAACCTCTTCTTTGATTCTTGGAGAATATCTTGAATCAACTCTGTAATATTACAGTAGGAAGATCCTCCATTTTCAACAGCTTGTTTTGCTTTCTCTCCAAGCTCTGTAGCTCGTCTTCTTCTCTCCAATCCTTTATTTCCTTCATCCATCAGTTGCTGTATGGCACTTGCAACAGTTTCCTTCTTCAACATGAATGCAGATTTCTCATCTCCAAACATGGTAGGTTTATCAGCCCCAAGGCTGACTCCAATTCTCAGGATCTGTACAGCAAGCTTGTCGTTGCAAAACTGGTCTCCCATGTTCGGCAATGTTATCAATGGGAGACCGAACGAAATGCCTTCGATCGTCGAATTCCATCCGCAATGAGTTAGGAAGCCTCCGATTGCCGGGTGTGACAGAATGAGTACTTGGGGAGCCCATCCCTTGATTACAAGACCTCTTCCTTTTGTTCTTTCCAAGAATCCGTCGTCTTCGATCCAGGTCTCGATTTCGTTCGATGTCGTGTTATTGCCTCTTAAAACCCAAATGAATGGCTTCTTTGATGCCTCCAAGCCCATGCCTAACTCGATCAGTTCCGGAGACTTTAGGGTGCTGATGCTTCCTAGGGAAGCATAGATGACAGAGTTGTTTTCTTGGGAATCAAGCCACCTCAGACAGAGTTGATCATCGATGGAACCTTTGTTACCTCTTTCGGCCTTATCGAATTCGTCTTTGTGGCTGAGGGAAACTGGACCAATGCACCAAGCTTTCCTTACTTTTCGATACTCTTCGATGTAAGCCGGTTCGAGCTCTTCGAAAGTATTTATGACAACCCCATATGATGCTAGGTCAGCCTCGAGCAATGGTTCGAAGATATCCTTCCATGGTTCAATGGGGAGAATCGGGAGCTGGAGTTTAGTCAGCTTGACCTTGTCCTCCAAGCCCGGGACCGTGAAGTATTCGTATTCCGATTTTAACTCCTCGATGATGTTCGAGGAATTTACATTGTGCGAACAGAGAAGTGAGAAACAACAAAATCCATGGAACGATATCCTCGGAACATGAAACTTGTTAGCAATATTGAGGGTAAAGTAGAGGGACATATCCGAAATAATACAATCCGGACGTGGCCTTAGCTCCGCGAATAATCGCTCCGCCGAACCTTCCATCATGTTTATGGCGGCGAAGAACTTGACGAAGTCCTCATTCAAATACACCATGTCAGCATTCTCAACCCCATCCGGCAGTCCTACATCTTTCCCGGGAAACTGAAGCTGCAGTAATCGTATTTGTAGCCCTGATTCGACCGCTCGTGCAATCGACCTCTCAACTCTGCCTGCATTAAGCGGCGTTGTAACAATCGTAACAATCACACCGCGCTGTGCCAATAGTCGACCGATGTCGACCATGGGGATCAAGTGGCCCGGAGCCATGAACGGGAACAACACGAAATGAAGGTGTTCGGATATGGAAATGGAATCCATAGGAATAGTAGGAGGAAGTGAATTGTGAACATAAGTGTGCCAAAATCTGATATATATACAACAAAGCTACCATCATCTGATTTGGGCAGCTGCTGATAGGGATGATTCTAATAACCCGTCTCGATCCAACTAGTTTAAGACAATTTTTATTATTAAAATCGGTTTTCGGAGCGGCAAGACGGATGAATACTTAAAAATTTTGAGGTTGAATTTAAGGTTTAAAATATTTGATCCGACCTAACCTAACCCAATATATTTAATATTTTTAATATATTATATATTATATTTTTATTATTTTTTAGATTAGATCGAATTTGATCGAATTTTTTATTAAAAAACGAGAAGCATATTATGTTTTTTAATACCAAGTCAGGTCAACTCATGGTAAAATATATTAAAAATGGTTAGGAAAAATATAAATTATGTTTTATTTATTTATTTATTTATTAATAATGTTTTCTTCTAAATATATTAAAACTACTGTCTCCCTCAATCTTTGATTCTAAAAGATACGAAGCTCGTCAGAACGTGCATAAGACAAGAACCGATAGAGAAAGCTCAAAAAAAAATCTGAAAGTCAAAGTAGGAATCAAGATTGAGGGAGACATTAGTTTTAATATATTTAGAAGAAAATATCAATAATAAATAATATTTTAAAGAATTTTACATCTTTTGTTAAATTATTTATTTTGAATTTAAATATAAATAAATAATATTGAATTTGTAAGAAAAAAATATGATAGTGGTCGCGTGTGTATAAATTAGAGGCCTGGTTCATTTTATTATTTTAAAATTAATTTTTAATTTGAATGACAATAGATCAAATTTTATAAAGTTTAAGTTTAGTCCAATTAATAATCGGATTTTTAAAAAAAAATTAAATTTTTACATAAATTCAAATTCAATTCAATAGAATATCTAAAATCCAAATCCAATTATTTTTTAAAGTAAAATTTTAAATGTCTTTAAACGAAAAATATGAAACAAATATATTTAAATTTATAGCATAAATAAATCTCACAAATATTACAATCCAATATTACAATAATATTCAATGTTTGTTGAATTTTGGAAGTATGCTTTATCATAAAATATCTTTAAGGACAATGTCTATTGTCTAATGTCTGTTTGTACATTCGGTTAATTCGGTCGGTGATAGAATCAAATTAACCAAAATTAAATTAACCGAATTTTTAAAAATTTTAACCGTTAATCAAACTGAATTTTCGTTACTGAATTAACTGAACTGAAATTATTTCGATTCATTAGTCGAGTTAACCAAATTAACTGTACCACAATTATTTCAGTTAATTAACCAAATTAACTGAAATTTATTATAAATTTTAATTAAATTACATAATAGGTCCCTAAATTATATTAAAATAATTTTTGAGTCACTAAACTTTTATTTTATGCCAATTTAATAAAAAAAATTGTGACCATTTTATAATATAAAAAAATAATGAACATTTTATAATTTTTTAAAATTTAAATGACTAAAAATAAATATATAATATTTAATATATAATAATTTTGGTTAATTCAGCTAATTAATCAATTTTAAATCGAATTAATCGTAACTGAATTTTTAAAATAAAATTAAACATTAATCGAAATTATCAAAAATTAATTGACCGAATTAACTGAAATAATTTATATTTGATTAAATAATTCGGTTAAAACTGAATAATACACACCTATATACATATGCCTCAAGCAAGTTTTTTTTTTTATTTAACCAAATATTTTTCCTATATATCCATGCTTGTTTGTTTATCGAACTAACAAAAATATATTATTTATACATATTTATTTAATTTAATAAATAAATATAAATAAATATTGTACAAACAATTCACAAATATTTAGTCAAATATTTTTAGAGTTTGCACTAAAAAATACTAATACTTGAATTCAAATATAGCAGTAATTAAAGGCCAACTAAACATGCATGACATTATTAACACCTTTAGGCAAATTAATCACGAATCTTCTTAGCCAGCAAGACAAGATCCTTTTTCTTGTGTACTGCGAGACCAGGTTCGGTAGCCATGTCTATGTCTTCCCCCCTCATCCCTGTCGGCATTTCCCAATCAAACTTGTACAGGAGATTAGCAAGAATAAGCTCAATTTCTGCAACTCCCATACGCATCCCAGGGCAAACTCGTCTACCGGCACCGAACGGTATGAGCTCAAAGTTCTGCCCTTTGTAATCAATGGAGTTGCCGAGGAATCTCTCCGGACAAAACTCTTCTGGAGTCTCCCAAGTGTCAGGGTCTCTTCCGATGGCCCAGACATTCACATAGACTAAGGTTTCTGCCGGAACTTCATACCCACCTATGCTGCACTTTCGAAGTGTTTCCCGTGGCAATAACAATGGCTCCGTTGGCTGCAATCTGAATGTTTCTTTTAGCACTGCTTTCAGGTAAGTTAAACCATGAACATCATCTTCATTGACGAAACCTTTGTCTCCAATCAAATCCCTCACTTCGGCTTGAGTTTTCTTTAAACAAGCTGGGTGTTTCAGTAGGAAGGTCATGACCCAGATGACAGTAACCGCGACCGTGTCTGTTCCTGCAATAAAAACATCCTGCATGCAAAAAAACGATGTTATGTTATGATATGATATGTTATGTATGTGCATGAAGTGTGAACTGTAAAGTTAACATATGACCATAAGAACCGCTTTGATGTGATCTATGGTAAGATCAATTGGAAAATCACGATCTGTCCTTATTCGTAGCAACACATCGATTATGTCTTCTTGTTCTGGTTTTGGCCTATTCGGATCAAGATGTTCATCGATCAGTTCCTGGTAAAACATGTCAAGTTGTCTGAATGTTTTCTCAAGACGTGTGAGGAAGCCAGTGAATCTATCAACCCAACCCATGAACGGAAAATAATCAGAAAAATTAAAGCTCGTAAACATGGCTTCACTTTCTCTCAACAACCCATGGAACCTGTCACCTTCTTCTTCATCATCGTCACACCTCTTGCCGAACCCAACCCTGCAAATTATCGAGCTCGTAAGGCACATCACCGTCTTGCTCAAGTTGACAGGCTTAGAACAAACAGACAACCGGCGTATCTTTTCAACCAGACGAGCCACTTCATCTTCTCGGATGGAACGATACTTCTCCACCCTACTGAACAGATGCACGACACAGATTTTCCTCATCTCTTTCCAGTAGTCTGTATACGGTGAAAAAGCCAAATCCAAGGCTTCGTATGATAATCTTCGAGTACCAAGAAGATTGGGTCTGCTGCAGAAATCTAGGTCATGCGTTTTCATGATCTCTTCAGCCATTTTTGCAGAAGAAACTACTACGGTTTGTTTGAATCCAAACCGCAAGGACATGAGAGATCCATACTTTTGAGAGAGTTTCCAAAGGAAGACATGAGTGTCTGAGTTATCAAGCATCTGCATATGTAAGTGACCGATGAATGGGAGACCTGGAGGGCCCGGGGGAAGAAGAGGAAGATTGCAGTATCTGCCATTGTTGCTGGTTCTAAGTTTTACGAGAATGAAGAGGAAGAAGGGGAAAGCTAGAAGAAAGATATTCATGAACGGTGTCATTGTCGTGCTAATTTTACTCCACAGCTTGAGAGGCAGAGTACATTTATCCTATACTTTATTGTATTTTTTAAAATATTCATTCTAAATTCTACTCCACTTCATTTGTCTGAAATTTATAATAACTTAAATTTAAGGAAATTTAAACCTATAATTTTTTATATAGTGTTTTTATAAAATATTTATTTCTATTACTTGGATATAAGATTATTGGCTCGGTTTGAAATATAGGTAACTTTGAATTTTTTTTAAGAAAATAAGATGTTTGAAATTTATTTGAAATTTAGGTTAAAAGCTACGGTATAAATAAAAAAAATACAAGTAAAAATTTTCTATCTCTTTATCATGACTATTTTTTCTATTAAAAATTTTAAAAAAAATAAATTTTAAACTCTAACCCTTATTTTCTATATACTAAACCCTAAACTCTAAAAAATACACCCTAACCCTAATTCCTTAAAACTTAGCCTAAGTCCTTAACCTAGAATCCTACACACTATACTCTAAACCCTCTAATTTAAAACGGAGGCACGAATGAAGGCATGGAAAAGAGGTAGACGATTTGCACCCAAAAAATATCACCTGCAAACTGGGTGAAAATCGTCTACCTATTTACTATGTCTCTATTTGTGCTTATGTTTTAAATTAGAGGATTTAGGGTTCAAAGTTAGGGGTTGTGGTTATGGTTTAGGGAATTAGGGGTAGAGTGTAGGGTTTAGGATATAAAACATAAGGGTGAGGCTTTAAAATTCAATTTAAAAAAAAATAAATCAAAAGAGACATAAAACAATGTGTGATAAAGAGGTAGATGATTTTTACTCTAAAGGCGACTCGGGGAATTCCACTTCCAAGCGGTATTCTTTGTTTTTTATTTTTTTATAAAATCTAAAAGAACAACGTAACATACATATAACGTTTTTCTATCTATATCATAAAAATTAACTTAAAATCTAAAATATAATTAAAGATTTCTTATATTTTAAAAATTTTAGATTAAATTATTCCTAAAATTTCTCCAGATTATAACCTATAATAACGTTTAATTATGTACAATAATTTTTAAAATATATTTTTTAAATAAACATATATTATTACCTTTTTAAGGTCAATATCAAAATTTAAACACATATAAGAGATAATATAACTTTCTATAACTTATTTAATTAATGAATTTTTAGTTATATTTATATATATCTGATACTTATATTTAAGTCTGAATAATATTAACCGGAACATTTGTAATTTTCATGACGCGATAAACTATTTTTTACAAAATAAATCTTTATATTTTTTATTATTTAATAAACAAATTTTATTAAATAAAATTATGAATAATAAAAATCATTTGATATATATAACAATTTTGGTTTCACAATATTTTGTGTGTGGTGGCATCATTCGATAAATGTCATGATTTTATATTGCCACGTGTCAAAATGCACCACATGTTTTATCTTCTTGCTTTGGTGGCAAAGTTAAAGCTACAGGTCCACACAAACCTTATTTTAATCAGCTACAATATTATAATAATATTTATTTTAAAATATATCTTTTTGTTATTTAACATTAATCGTTTAAACATCGTACTAATATTTTTAAATTTTTTAAATAATAAATTTATGTAAGAAATCTTTAGAAATTATAGAATTATAAATTAATATAGGGTTTAATTAATTTCCTTGATTTGTATTATTAACTTTAATCTCTAATTTAATGAAAATCTTAAATTCTAAATTATTAAAATAAAAGATAAAATTTACAAATGATCACTTAAGTATTTAACAAGTTAATTTGAGTTATCAAACTTTCAAAAATTGTAAAATAATTATTAAATTTAGATTTTTATTAAAAATAAGTTATTGGACTGTTAATTATCGTTAAAAAATGATTGTGTTAGTTAAAAAAATTATACAATAATATATTTAATTCTTTTTATTTATATATTTGATCAATTGAGTCTTAATTTTAAAAATAATATATTTTTTTATTTATATATTCTATTTTAAAATAGTTTAACAATTCTCACCAATCAAATTTTGACATGAGTTTAAAGAAAACAAAATGAAAGAAGAGGACCGGTGACTCAAACCTAGAAAAGGAAAAATTATATTATAGGTTAGTTTTACCATGTGTTTATGGGATCAATTATTAAAAATTATCTACGTTAATTTTTATATGTCATATTTTTTAAGTGAATTTTCACTTAAAAGATTATTTTTTAAAATAAATAATAGTAAATATGAGTGAAGATTTACTTAAAAAAATGGTATAGATGATTTTTAGTGATTGATTTCATAGATGATGTGGTGGGATTAACTCATGATATAATTTCTCCTCAAAAGAGAGAAGAAAGTAGCATTCACGCGCCTAATACGGACAATCCAAAAGAACCAAACTTTCGTAGACTTCACGCGCCTAATACGGACAATTCAAAAGAACCAAACTTTCGTAGACTTCACGCGCAAAATAGCTGCAGAAAGAAAGGAGCATAATGCACGTGGACCATAAGCGTTTCGGTCCCAATTCTTTTCGGTTGTATTTAAGAACAGAAATTCTGTCCTAATTATATATTTTCACGTATTATATAAAAAAAAATTTAAAATTAAATTTTAAATATCTTATTTTATTTTTAAATTTTAAATTTTATATCGTAAAAATTATATTTTATATTAATTTTTTACATCCTAAACTCTAAATCATACATCCTAAAAATATACCTTTATCTTTAATTTTCTAAACCCTAACCACAATCTTTAACCTTAAATCTTAAACTCAATAATTTAAAGTGAAGGCACGATTAGGAGGTAGACGATTTGTACTCGGATAGGAATAAATTAATCCTTTATTTGAACAAAAATATTCAGTCTTAATCATATTTCTTTCTATGTCTCATACAAAAAACACTTAAAAATTAAATTTTAAATCTTAACCTTAATTTAGACGGATTTATGATCACTTTGAGATGGTAAAAAGATACTATATAATATAAATAAGGGTCATTAAAAATATTGTGTATCAACAACCAGCTAGCATAATGAAATGTTAGGTTTGTTAGGTAAGAAGTACTATAATATTTTTTATAAAATTAAATATTATTTATTTATAAATAAAAAATTTGAATTGAGAAGATCATTTTATAATAACTTTTTTATAAAATTTAATTTAAAATTAATCGATTAAAAAATTAAAAATTAATGATTAAAGAATGTTACGTGTTAATTTGATTGTTAAAAATAAGGTATAAAAACGGAACAAGACGTGCCCACTCGACTCTATATTTTCTGATTCGATGAGTTCATTTGTGCTTTCCTGCCGGATTATTATCAAGTAAGGTTAAAACAAGTTGACTCTATCGTGCACGAATCAATGCGTGCATTTTGAAGTTGTATGAGAATAAGAATATTCATTGTTCGACTAAAATTAAATTTAATTAATTGATTAATTAAATATTTATTAATTAATGACTAAAGATTTTTTTAATATGGATCTATTAATTTTATTAAACAAAGGTATACCCGAAAATACAATGAAAGTTCACGTCTTAATAAACAAAACATTTAAATTCAGATATATACCTAATAAACAAAACTAGTAAAACAAGATCATAAGAAGACCAAATAAGAAAAAGATAAAAAATTAAACTAACGACTCGAAATAAAAGAAGGGTACAAACATCACTAAAGTTTACGATGATAGGTAAAATCATTAACAAACAACATAAAAATGCATATTACGATGATTAAAGATTTTTTAAAAGTTTAATTATTGATTAATTCATTTTGAAATCAGTTAATTAACTAAATTAACAAAAAAAATTAAAAATAAATAATTAAATCATCATGATACGCCCTTTGACCATTTATCACATTATATATTGTCCACCATTTATCACATTATATATTGTCCACCAGTCTGATAATCAACCGACGTAATAATCCAACAAACACATGATGGTTCAATAATAGATAGACACTTCGCCGCTAGACAATTATTATAATAGATAAACTTATTACGACCTTAACATCATACGTTAATAAACATATATTTTACTTCACTCTGCCTGAATCACTGATGCTCGAATTCGTGACTTCTAAGAACAACCGTTCTTTTAACTACTTGAGTTAGAGGGCTTCTACTCACAAATGAAATTTTTAAATATGAATTATTAAGTTTATTGAATACTTTGATCAGAATCAAATTAATAAAATGCATTCATGGGTTAAAATTGTTATCATATTAAACATTTATTTTAATTCTAAAGATAAAATAACTTGTTTGTTACGACATAGACTCAATAACAAACCATGTACTTATTTTCAACAAGATGAAAATCCGAACTCACTTAGCTTTTGTCTTAACACAGGATCCGAACTAACCTTGTTCTTTTGTTTCGAAAGGATCTGAACCCGCTTTGCAATTCGGAGATACACCACGAGGAGAGGAGCACTTCACTACTTCACCGCTTTCGAATCCGCCTTCTTTTTAATAGCATCCCAAAATGCAGGAACAGCCACATCGTCGGGAACTTCTTTGAAGGATGGCAGGTAGTTTACATCCACAATGACATGATCACCGGAACCATCTTGAATCTGAAACCGGTAAATCCGAGCAACCCTCGATTAAACCAAGCCCGTAATGAATGCGACGAAGAAAAATGCTAAAACACGATCATATATGAATGTATTAAAATGTATATAACACAATTTATCAACTCAGCAAGGTCTGCAAAATATAAGTACTTTACCACAGGGCATACTAATAGTAGGTTGTGACTACGGGAGGAAACACTAGAGGTGAAATGGAGTGGAAGGTCCCAAAATTTATATATATATATATATAGCCTTAAAAACAAATGACTCGAAAGAACTAACAAGAATGCGGCACGATACCAAGATTGCCACAGAAACACAATCACGTCACTAATAGAAACCATGTTTCACTAAATGTTATGTTACACCGTCTCTTGCTTCTTTTTTCGACCCGTAGCTTCGTTGCAAGATTTCACTGTTCCCGGGTATGTATCTGATATGGGTATGCTTAGGAAGTCATATCTTCCTCTTTAGTTTTAATTCACCAAAAAGCAGTTTTAATAAGATAATGTTTTTTTTCAAATACGAACTATGCGGGCAAAGTTTATTCGAGATACTCACGACAATGTCAAAGCCAAAAATGGTAAGACCTAAGATTTTTGAAAGCCACTCAGCAGCCTTGTTTACTAGCCCAAGATCAAGGCATAGATCACGACCTTCAGAGTTTGCAGAGGCAGTAGGTAGAGATTTTAAGCTGTGGAGGATGCAACAACAGCAAATTTCTAAAGAATAAGTCAATTTACACACACACACACACACACACACACACATATATATATATATAATGTTGCATTACAAGGGATAAAGGGTGAACAGAAACAGTGTACCTGTCAAAGAGAAGAGGTTTTGATCCATTCTTTTCAGACGATTTTATCAAAATGTCAGCATTAGGAATCGACTTCTTTACGGCATGGAAAACTCTCTCACCTAGAACATAAAACTTGAAAAGAGTGGATGAATGATCAACGTATTCCTGCAGTCCAATGTGTTTTTCCCGTTTTAGAGCCAAAATTTCAAACTTTAAAAAGATTGTCACATATAAAGTTCATAGAAATAGATTTTAATGTAGCATCATAGTCTGTTAGGTCTCCCATGGATCATGGATCAAATTAGTAATTGAACTCTTTGGCTTTTTTATGATAAATTTAGTACCTTAAACTGTAATTTTCTCCATGGAATAGTGCAAGACAAGCACAAGCAAATAAAAGAATATAGTCTGATTAGCAGAAAGCGACAGCAACACAAACAATGCAAGGAACTAAATCTTCATTTTATGCTTCAAGCGACATGCAGAGAGATTAATTGTAAAAAATGTAACCATGAACTCTACTTTGAAATATCAGTGGATGCTTACCTGAATGACAGCAGGTAGAGGAACGCTCAAAAGCTTGAAGTCTTCAACTCTAAAGACAATTGCCTGTTAATAAATGAAAAAGAAGTCTTATTCAATTTAAGTAAACTAATTTCATCTAATATAGAAATGGTTAAATTGTCACAAATGATATTTCTTTTTAATAAGATAAGATATATTCTTTGGTTTAAAGGGTAAGTTGACCAAAATTATAAAAAGAAAGGGTAAAATTGTCACGGAATAATCCAGGTTCTCTTGTGTGTTTTCTCTACAGTAAAATGATCCGGACTGATGGTACCAGAAGGGTTTTGCATTTCAGTAAAAATTTACCATACTGTGAGCATCAGCTACACCACAAGCAACCTGAGGTTTCACTATACTTGGAAGAGATAGTTCTGCATCATGAAGTCTTTGTACCAGATCAGGTTCATCAAAACTGTTAACCTGCAGATTTGAGAGGAAAACATGAAAAACAACCATTAAACTCAAGGAGAAACATTGAAGGAGCTTAAACATAATTGTTTAATTGTTCCTAAACTAATAACAAAAGGTAGGGTGAGAGCACCTGTAGCCTCTACTTTTTTTGAAGGAAAAAGCAGTGTATAAATCCTAGGCCTAGGGGGAGAAAAGGTTACCTATGAACCTCCATTATGCAAGCAACTGAAAATCAGTAACAATGTCTGACACAGGCTTTATTCTGGTAGCATATACAGTTCAATCATACAAGTAATATTATCTGCAAATTATAAATCAAGAAAAAGCTCCAGAAAGACCTTGAGAAAGTGAGGGCCCCTGACTTTGCAGCTTCCTGCTGCATTAAGTTCCTCTAGTCCAAGTAAAATTTGTTGGATCTTTAACCGATCAAGTACTGGGTAAATGCTATCAAGTGGATCAACTTCGATGCAGTGATTTTGGCTTTTAATATGCCTGTACATGCACCAGCTCTAATTAGAAAGCAGTTCTATGATTTTTCACATCAAACTAAAATTATTCTAGGACTATGGACTAAAAAAGGTTTTCTTAGATAAATACAGAAGATTAAGAAGATAGTACAATTCTTGGCAAGAAAAAGATCATGTAGTCAGACACAACTTTCCAGAGATAAGGAAGCCCAAAAGCTTTTATATTGTATGTGCATAAATGCATACAAAAGACATACATATATGTTAAAAGTCACCTTTGCAGTTCTTGCATTCCGTTTGTGTAATCAATTCTGTAGGAAGGCTCTGAGGAGCTATTTAATTCAATGGACACAATTTCATCAGTTGCTTTGTGGAGAATCACATCAACCTCTTCTAACTGTGTTGCTATAGGAAGATGAAAAGTTAAGGGCAAAAAGATCAACCCGTTGGGAGTTGGACACATTGGAAAGGCACCCCTCTACAGAATATGTGAACATGAGCTTTGGTTGGTCAATATAAATCGTAACAACTACAAAAAAATCAATACTTGTGGATTTGGTTTCTAGGAAAACTGAAAGGAGAGGAAAAGCCATAACTTATAAGTTTGTATTTGTTTTTAGTAATTTCTTCCAGAGAAGACTGAATAATTTCATTTGTTTTCAAAGGTCTGACCTTGGCAAAATCTTCTTCACGAGAAGGCTTCATAATGTAACCAACTGTTACAACATCGTTGCTTATTGCCTGAGAAAAATGTTAAAAAGTTTTATGTGGCTGATGAATACAATGGTTCAAAGGTTTGACAGCATGTTAAGATTTCGCAAATGCATAGAAAGTATGATGAGTGACCTTTTTATTTATGTGGCAAATAGTCAAAGGTAGCTCTTCCAGTTTATCCATGTATATCCTGTCTGACTTGTGCAGTGCACTGGTAACTTCAGCATCTGAGAGAAAGCAATTTTGAGGGGGAAAATGAATTTGGGTCAAGCAGGGGGATATCCCTCTTGAATGCAAGAAAACAACAATAGGAAATGCTGGTTATACACATGGCATAGTTTTCCTGAGTTTTGTAAAGATTAAACGGTGCTCACCATGAGCTGTTGAGAAGTATGTGCAACTTATTTTGTGAGAGCCATCTTGGTTCGGAACGAGATACAAGATGGTGCCTGAGATATGAGCCCAACCTTGGGCAATCTCACGTTGTGCAACGTTTGAGGAAGATGCAGTCAAAGGAAGGCATTTAAAAGAATGTAAATCAGCCATTGTCTGCAGGAGATTAACCTAAGAAAAACATAAAAAAATGAAATAAACAAATATCTATAATTCAGCCTGAGCAAATGTTGTTTATGGCATTGATAGTGATGATCATTGCTAGGCAGATAGACTCCGGTGAGTCCTACGTACCGGCTTCTAATACGGACATGTTACAGAGACTCGACAGAATATAGGATAAGAATATGTATCCAATATAAGGTATGACCAATCTGTTTTTCTAATTTTTTGAAATCTTTGGAAGATCATACTACTAGCATATCCATGCATGTGCCTTACACAGACATATGAAGAAGTAACCATTCATCAATTTAGTACTTCCTATCAACAAGAAACCATAAACAAAAAACAAGAAATCTTACTTTCTCATTTGAGAGAGGCAACTCGTAGGAAATGGCCTGCAATAAGAGAGGAGAGCAATGGGTAATGCAAAACAAAACAAAACAAACAAGAAAGGTCAGAGACTAAAAGCATCGATTTATTAATTTATACCATGTAGATATCGGAAAATCGGAGCTTGCGGAGCAGGGAGAGTGTTGGGTTGCTCTTGAAATTCTCGGGCTGTTCGATTCCATATTCAAGCAGCGCATGGTCCACTACCACTCCCCTCACAACTTCACCCATTAGCATAAAATTAAAACAAATATAATTACTTTCTCGTAAAGATTACCACATTGCCGCCATTGATGGTTGCTCAAACTCTCCACCCAAATCTCTTTTTATATCAACGCCGTTCACGCCTGCCGGTGAGCACTCGATCGCCGAAAGATCTATGAAAAATAGAGGAAATTGGCCTTAGATCGGTCAGCTCGATCGGTTTAATTCTTCTTTCTTAGCTTAAGCTTCAAGCATTACATCAAAGCAGATGCTTCTGTTCTGATAAGTGATAACTTCTTTACGGAATCTGAAATTTCTGGATACTGAGTTACTGACTGAGTGTTTATTATGGTAAAATAATGATTTTAGTCCCTCTATTAAGAGGCAGAATTCAATACGATCAGTGGGTGAAGACCCCCAAGATTTGAGAAAATTAATAATAGATCCTCTCAAATTTTAAAAACTTTAATCTAACCCTTCCGAAATTTGAAAAAAGAAAATTGAACCATACGGTTTCAAATATGATCTTATTTTAAGTTGCTCTTGAAATTTTAAATGCTTTAAGTTTATAAATTATGGTTCATAATTTAAATTTATTTATAAATTTTTAAATATTTTAATTTTATTTTAAATTACGATTTTTTTAAAATGTCCTGAGCCTAATAATTAAGGGCGGACAAAACTCGATTTAATTAAAAATAATTATTGAACTCGACTCAAGATTAAAAAAATAATTTGTTTTGATTCAATTCCAAAAATTCAAATGATGTTCGAGTAATGAAATGGAAATAGAATAACTTGAATAACTTAATTTTTTTAATAATTAATTGATTAATTTTAATATTCAAGTCGAATTTATCAATTATACATAATATATTATGTATATCGTGTATATATATAGAGAGAGAAGGCCATTAAATTAAAATTAATATGTAGATCTCCCAATCTAAATATATGCAAATAGAAATATGTAGTTGCATCGCTAAGTATATGCGGTATGCCTATAGAAATATATGTGGAGAAATTATATATATGTACAGTTAAACTTACACAGAAGCTCAACAACTTGATTTAACTCGATACTTGATTAAAAAAATCAAATTAAATCTAAATTGTAAAACAAAACATGTAAACTCAAATATTTAAAATTTTTTATCTCGACTCGATTATCAATCATTCTTACTAAAACACTCAAAATTAAGGGTACTTATTGAGCGAGTCGATCGTGAGTTGGGCAGTGCTCGACTCGAGTCGTTGCTCATTAAACTCATTAAAATTATGTTCGACTCGTGTTCGTTAAAATATTTTGTTGCTCAACTCGACTCGTTACTCATTAAGCTTATTAAAAAACTTACCTTATTTTTAATTAAAAAGTAAAATTTAATAATATTATATAAAGTTTAATGTCAATATAAATTAACAAATTTAATTAAAAATATCAAAAAAGTATACAAAATACTTTTAATTCGTCCCTAAACCATATTTCAAAAATAAAACCTATTTTTATCAAATTAGATCCAGTCAAATCGTCATCCATAAATTCCACCCATAACATCCTAACAAACGGTAGATAGTAAGTTGAGTAAGAATTAAAATATATAAATAAATTTAAATAAATAACTTATTGAACATTACATAATAAATGAGCTAATATATTTTTTCTAATAATTAAATCACGTACGATTTACTGATTTATTTATTTTATAAATATCATTGATTTTTTATTAAATTTATAAAAAATTATAATTATAACGTAATCAAGAAGTAAAATAATTGGATTAAAAATTTTAAATTTTTATAACTCAAAAAAAATCATATGAAAATAAGGATACGATAAAATTCAACAATTTCTTAAATCTCTTTGTCTCTGCCCACTGCCCAAACGAGACATATAGTGAAAGAAGAAATAGACTCTTATTAAAATAAAACAAGAAAAAAATAGATCCAGTGATCGACTTAATTATCGATCACCGATTAAAAAAACGATAAAAAAACTAAAAAAATAAAATTTGAGGAAGAAGTATAGCTAGACGACTTAAAAAGAATTAAATTTTCCTTATTCTATTTTTTTAATCTCTAAACGATATCAACATTTAAATCTTTTAAAATCCCCTTTAATTCATAAATTTTAAATTTATCTTGCACAAACTTCAATTTAAATTTATGAAAGTATTTTCCAGAGATCTACTATTTCCCATATATTTATACAGGGGCATAGAAAGTAAATTAAGTTCTCTTTCGTTGCCCTTTTCCGGAAATATCTGGACTGATAAAATTCTAGATTGTTCCACGATAACAGACGAAAAATGGGACAAAGGAAATGATGAAGGGAGGGGAAATCCAACGGCCAAGATTAACCAATCGTTAGGTTTCTACGGTTCTGTAGAGAATTTATAATCCGAAACGAGGATAGCATTTTCAGAAGAGCACAGCAAAACCTCCACAAAAACCTAAAAAGGTAACATGTAAATCTGCTTCTTCTTCCTTCCACCGTCCTCCGCCGCAAGACCGTCATCACCACTGTGGTCCACCTCCTCCTCCGGTGAACCACCAGCCGTCTCCTTTGACCGTTTTCGCAAGAACTCACTTGCTCACTCATTCTTACCTTTGCTCCTCCGTACCTCCGGCCACCATCTTCCGCCTTCTTCTCACGTCGTTCACTCCTCTATACTGCGTTTTCTTCTCTTTCTGTCTTGCTACTCTTATTCCTTTCTTCTTCGTTGCTCCTTGTTCCCGTCTGTGCTGCTCTTTATTACCTTCACCTGCCTCTCCCCCACTCGTTCTAATTATATCTGTTTATTTTCTATTCATTTTTATACTTTTTTTTATTATTATTTATCCGTTATTTTGCTTTCATTTTAACATTTTGAATGTTTTTCAGCTCAATTGAAGTGTAAGATGGCGTCCTCTTTCACAGCCATGTCCTCAGTTGGCTCATTTATTGCACCTAATGGTCTGGTTATGGATAAGAAGCTTCCGTCTTCTTCAAACAGATTGTCATCTCTTGCTTCAATTTCTTCATCCTCGTTTGTTAGTAGACGAAATGTTGTTCTTAGAAGATCTCGCCTGCCCAAGATTTGTGCGGCAAAAGAGCTGCACTTTAACAAGGACGGGTCAGCCATAAAGAAATTGCAAGTGAGTCATTGTTTCAAATGCTAATTAATGTATGGCTTTATGTTTTTTTGCTCAATCTTATGTTCTTTTGCTGTAGACTGGTGTAAACAAACTTGCTGATTTGGTTGGAGTAACACTTGGACCTAAGGGTAGGAATGTTGTTCTTGAAAGCAAATATGGCTCCCCGAAAATTGTCAACGATGGCGTGACAGTGGCTAAGGAGGTATATTCTTGCACTAACCGGTTATTGAGATTGAAATTAGAATTGATTGCTTGTGAAAGTTAAGTATTTTCCAATGTTTAATGTCTCAGTTAATGGTTTATTGACTGATTAAATGTTGTGCCTGTATCAATTTCAAGGTTGAGTTGGAGGATCCGGTTGAGAATATTGGGGCTAAGTTGGTAAGGCAGGCAGCTGCCAAGACGAACGACTTGGCTGGTGATGGAACAACCACTTCGGTTGTTCTTGCACAAGGACTGATCGCTGAAGGTGTCAAGGTTTGTTCTTGGTTATAGATGACCAGTTCAATGTTGACCATTTTCATGTTATTTGTGGCTAATTGCTATGTGAAATTGTTTATTCAGGTGGTGGCAGCTGGTGCAAATCCTGTCTTAATCACTAGGGGCATTGAGAAGACGACAAAGGCTTTAGTAACCGAGCTTAAAGCTATATCCAAAGAGGTAATCTTAATGTTCATACAGTGCTATGTTTTCTGTAATTCATGTTTGATGGGGATATAACGAGTGTGTCATGGATTTAGGTTGAAGACAGTGAACTTGCGGATGTGGCCGCTGTTAGTGCTGGGAATAACTATGAAGTAGGAAATATGATTGCTGAGGCCATGAGTAAAGTTGGTCGAAAGGGTGTAGTTACCCTTGAGGAGGGAAAAAGTGCTGAGAATAGCCTCTATGTTGTTGAAGGGATGCAATTTGAGCGTGGTTATATCTCACCTTATTTTGTCACCGATAGCGAGAAAATGTCAGTAGAATATGAGAACTGCAAGGTAAATGTTGTAATCATGAAGTTGAAATTTTAAATAGGATGAACTTATGCCTATCCTGAATTGAAGGTTGACAATTGCCTGTGCATTCTGTTTGCAGTTGCTATTGGTTGATAAAAAGATAACAAATGCAAGAGATCTTATCAACATCCTGGAAGATGCTATTAGAAGTGGATTCCCAATTTTGATAATCGCCGAAGACATTGAACAGGAAGCCTTAGCAACTCTGGTTGTGAACAAACTTAGAGGTTCTTTGAAGATTGCTGCTCTCAAAGCTCCTGGTTTTGGAGAACGCAAGAGCCAGTACCTTGATGATATTGCTATTCTAACTGGAGGTTTTTACGACTCTTTTGAATTTGCTTATCTTGTTCCCGACACTTCTCTCATGTGCATGCATGCTCACAAGCATGCAGACAGTCTAGCAACACTGCTTATGTGCTAATTATTGAGAGATATCTGCCATTTGTATACAGGTACTGTTATCAGGGATGAGATTGGGCTTTCCTTGGACAAAGCTGGCAAAGAAGTCTTGGGTCATGCTTCTAAGGTAGTTCTTACCAAGGATTCAACCACCATTGTGGGTGATGGAAGCACCCAGGAAGCAGTGAACAAGAAAGTAGCACAGATTAAAAATCTCATTGAGGTTATCATTTAAGTTTATGCTAATCGTGGTTATGAGAATTTCTTTCTGACTTGTCCTTGCAATGTCTAAGGCACTGTTACTTTAATTGCAGGCTGCAGAACAGGACTATGAGAAGGAAAAACTTAATGAAAGGATTGCTAAATTATCCGGTGGTGTGGCAGTGATACAGGTAAACCTCTGAATGAAATTTGATTTAAGGAATTAGTATATTATTTATATCTAATTTGTTGTGTAATGTTCTTTTGAAATTTTGAAGGTTGGAGCTCAAACTGAAACAGAACTTAAAGAAAAGAAATTGAGAGTAGAAGATGCTCTAAATGCAACTAAGGTAATATATCTCTAGGATTGTGTATTTTTGTTTTAATTATTGTTATTCAATACCATATAAAACTGCTCGATTTTATCGATTTTCAGGCAGCTGTTGAGGAAGGTATTGTTGTCGGTGGTGGTTGTACTTTGCTAAGACTTGCTTCTAAGGTAGATGCCATTAAGGATTCACTTACTAACGATGAAGAAAAGGTATGCCTTGTCTTGACAACTTACCGAAAGCTGACCTGTTCATGAGGGGTTTCAGATTGTTCCAAGTTCCATTCTTTACTAAGTTTCTTCATTTGTGCTGTGCTATAGGTTGGAGCAGATATTGTTAAACGAGCATTGAGTTACCCTCTAAAATTGATAGCTAAAAATGCCGGTGTTAATGGAAGTGTTGTCAGCGAGAAGGTCCGAGATGCAATTTATTTCCGAAGCTATCATGATTACTCTTACCATTTCTATACAGTTTGCTAATAGATGCGGTTTTTCCTTTCTGTTATTTCATTGTTTTCAGGTTCTCTCCAACAATGACCCTAGGTATGGGTTCAACGCCGCCACTGGAAATTACGAGGATCTTATGACGGCTGGAATTATCGATCCAACCAAGGTTAGTAACAATCTGCCTCGATATGGCTTCTGTCTTCGTAATATTGCTTCGCTTGCATGTTAAACCAAGATTCTTTCTTGGCTTCTGATATGGTTTTGTTAATATAGGTTGTGAGATGTTGCTTAGAGCATGCATCTTCCGTGGCCAAGACATTCTTGATGTCCGATTGTGTTGTTGTTGAAATCAAGGAACCTGAGCCCGTGCCTATGGGCAACCCCATGGACAATTCAGGTTTGCACTTGTGAATCTAAACTGATCCTTGTTCTTTATGTCGGTATCGCTTGCTAACATGTCTTCGCGATCTCGGTTCTGTCAGGATACGGGTATTAAAGATGTTAAACCGTGCAGCGAATAAGGTATTCAATCTCCATTTTATCACGCTTGATCTGTTTAGAGTAGCCATGATTTTCCATCCAAGATTATTCAACAATTTTGAACCTTTCTTTTGAATGAAATGGCGACTGTGTTTGGCACCCAATCCTCAACTTATACACTCCATTCCACTTCTGCATTGTTTTTCAAAACTGCTTTGGGGTCTCAAGTACTTTTCAGTTTGGTAGTAGACAAAACAAATTACCCAAAAACGGGGAGAAAGTATTTTATGGACCTAATTAGGGTTCTTAACCAAGAAGTTCGAACTCCACTTAATCAAAACTTTATAAATATTCGTTTTGAATTGGCTCTAACTTAAACCGATATCTTAAAGAAGTGAATCGAATAAAGTTTAATTCGATTTGATAAGTTTGTGAACATTTCATTAATTTTTTATAATATTTTTAATAACTTTAAAATTATTTTATTTAAAAATAAATTTAAATAATAATTATTAATTTATGAATTTGTTATTTTAATTTTAATATGTCAGTTTTTTGTGGATTGTTAATTTTGATTTTAGGTTTTTAAAATATTTATATATTATTTGGTTAAATTTTTTAATTTACGTTATTACTAAAACTTTAGTTAATATTATTAAATTTTAATTTTAGTTAAAAATAAGAAATTTTTAGTGAGTTTAGCGAGTATTGAGTTAAACAACAAAATATTTTAACGTTCAAGTCGAGCATGAGTTTAATGAGTAATGAGTTGAATTGGACAATAATTTTTTTAACGCACACGAATTGAATAATATTTAACTTGCTACCAATTGACTTAATAAGTATTTTTAAACCTAATAAATATCTTTTATTCATTAAAAATAATTATTTATTATGTTATTAATTTATTCATAATTAATTTTTATGTAATTATTATTCTTTATTTACGAAAAAAAATAAGATTCATTTAAAAAATTAATTGATTGATTTTTAATGGATTATGGTGGATTATACTATATAATATTTTTTTATAAAAAAAGGTAGGCATGAATTTAACATCTTAGGTTCGGTAACAATAAACTCGATAGAAAATTTGAGCTGCGTTAGAATTTAATATTATCTATTAGAAGATTATTTAAAAAAGGTATACAACTGTTTGGAGATTATTAAAAAACAATTAATTAAATATTTAAATTTTATTTATATCTAATTAAATCCCTAAGTTAATATATTAAATCAAATAAATCCTTAAATTTTATTACATTAAATTTTAACAATTATTTTTGAGATATTATTGTCACTTGATTATTATAATTTCATTAGGTACATTTACATTTTTTCATAAAAATATTTTTAAATAAATAAAATAGTCAAGGGAAAGTCCTATTTTGCACATTTTGAGACCACAACAAATGTGTTCATTGTAATAATTAGGGGTAAGTAAAACTTTACTCGAAAAAATCGAATAATTCAATTCGAGGCGAAAATATTTAACTTGTTTTGACTCGATTCAAAATTTTATAGACTTGATTCGACTCGAAAAAATATCAAATAAAATTCGAGTTGTAAAATGAAAATTCGAATAACTCAAAATTTTTAGCAATTAAAGGATTAATATTTAAGTTTGAGAAGAGTCTATCTTTTATTATGATATATATACATTGATATATAAAAATATAAAAAATATTGCTACATATGAAATATATATATGATTAGAGAAATATGTTTAAATTATAATCATTTATTAATATAAAATCATATGAGAAAACTCGATCGAATACTCACCCCTAATCTACTAATCGGCATATGCCAACTTTCTATCTAATCTATCAACCAACTAATACATATTAAATATTGCAGAAATTCATAAGTCGAATATAATTTAATATTATTTATTTTATTTAAATATATATAATATTAATATAAAATCATTTTTATTTATTTTAAAGATAGATAATTAGGTTGGTCAACCTAGATTCATACCAAAATAATATTTTAAAATTAAACATTATATTATAAATTTTTCTTATCGAGTTATCATTCATGAAATCAACCAATAAAATCATTTATAATAATTATTTTTTATATACCATCTTTTACTAAGTGATTTTTTTATTTATATTTATTATAAATTAAATTTTAAAATATTTTTCACCGAGTAAAATCTCTCTTGGTATAAAAATTGAAAAATTAAATAAAACAAATAATTTTTATTAATTGGTCTATAAATAACATGATAAAAATACTCATAATATAATTTTCTATTAACTAAAATAATGTGATAGGTAAAAGAAATTACTGTAAAACTTAGTAAAATTGATACGACTGTTGTAGATGATCCAATACTAAATAAACAAGAGTATTTTTTCGATGAAAAATATTTTTTTTAAAAAAAATAGTTTTTTTATCTAAAGCTTGAAGAATTTTCAAATAACTGACGTATTCATGTCCAATACATTGTTTTATTTTTACGAATATTTCTCTCTCTAACCATACAACTATCGGTACGAAAAGTTTAGAGTAAAACGGAATAAAATGAGGTTAAAATAAGACAAAATTAAATTTATTATAAAAATTATAATAATTTTTGTATTAATTTTGTTGGTATATATTAATTTTTATTAAAAATTTAAACTTTTCGAAAATATAAAAATTTCGATATGTACTAAATTTTAAAAAAATATAAAAATTTTGATATATATAAAAAAATTGATATTAAAATTATAATAATTTTGTTTTCTCATCATTTTAACTGGTTTTACATTAGACACCTATTGTGATTCCCAATACAAGATTGATTTATTGGTATAATCACAGCTTTAGTCCTTCGTAAATATTAATAATTAAATTTAACTAATCTCCTAATGTAGTTGAAAATACAATCCATGAAGGGTGAGCATTGACCAAGTACTGGGATTATTACCAATTAATATTCATATACTCCATAGTTATCGTTCCCAAGAGGATAGCGTTTTGAAGAAGAAAACGGGAGCCAATAACCAGTTAGCCACAGACACAAACCCAAGGTTGTAATTTGAAAACGACCTTGTTTTCATCAACACACAAGGATCCAAACCCAATTCCCAATTCTATATCCCATCTGATTTTGGGTGTTTCTTTGTTACAGAAAGAAGATGACTACACCGGTTTGCCCATTCGTGAAAGCGGCTCGACCAGACGACGCTTGTCCTGCCAAAAAATCAATCGCCGCTGGAAGCGAAACGGTGGCGGCTAGGAAAGATTCCGGCGAAACTGCCAACGTGTCTCTGAAATGCCCCTTTGGTTATGATTCCAGTAATTTCAAGCTTGGTCCTCTTAGTTGTATGATCTGCCATGCGCTTCTCTTTGACTCCACCAAATGTATCCCTTGTTCGCACCTCTTTTGCCAGTAATGATTCATTATCCCCTTCGTTATATATAGAATTTTGGGTTTTTCTTATTTGGCCTTTTCATTTCTGCTTTTTTATGATAGTTTCTTGGTGTTTTTTTCTTATTCGATTGCTTATTTTGCTTTTTATGATAATTCCTTTGTGGGTTTTTTCTTCTGATTATTTGATGGTTTTTTTCTGTTTGTTATGATAATTCCTTGGTGGGTTTTTTCCTATGTAAGGATTGACCATTTTTTGCTTTGCCTTTTCTAATGACATATATTTTTGTTCTTTTTAGTGTTTGTGTATCTCGATTTAAGGATTGTCCATTGTGTGGAGCTGATATAGAGAAGCTGGAAGCTGATACTAATCTTCAAAGCATGGTTGATCGATTTATCGAAGGTCATGCGAGGATTAAGAGGCCACATGTTGATGTCAATGAAGGAGAGCAAGTTCTGAACCAGGATAAAAAGGTTATTTACGAGGACGTCTCATTGGACCGAGGTGCTTTCTTGGTGCAACAGGCTATGAGGGTAAGCCTTTGCTTTATTTCCTTGTTCCTAGTAATTAGAGTAGTTTCATATTTGCTTATGTGAAAATAGTCTTTGTTTGTTTTGTAAAGGCTTTTCGTGCTCAGAACTTTAAAAGTGCTAAATCTAGACTCACTATGTGTGCCGAAGACATCCGGGGCCAATTAGAGAAATCAGACAATTCTTCAGAGCTTTGCTCACAGCTTGGAGCAGTTCTGGGTATGCTTGGTGATTGCTGGTATGTTCTCAGATGCACCCTTTTCTTGTCCCTTTATTAGTTATACCATGTATCCATCTGCAAATGCCTGTATGTATGCATGCATGCCATGCTCAATTATGTTGATGTTGTTGTCTGCTTCGACTATGAATATTTTTGTTTTGAGAGACAAGAAGAGAACAATTAGGTTTTAATAAGTGGTTAATGCTTATATAAAGTATCTGTTGCTAAATGTGCACATGACATTTCAAGATGTTAGAGCTATGCCGATGTGATTTAAAAATCTGTGATTTTTCATTCTAATTCACAAGGCTTGATGTAAACTGATCATATATCTTGAGCTCTTTGATAATTTGGAAATCTAGAGACTGCTTTCTTATGCCCATGAGTTTTTCACATATTCGTACTTAGAGGGTGCTTTGACTTCAGTACTATTATGGAGAAAAAAACATAATCAAAGAACTAAATAAAGAAATAGTAGTAAAAAAACAATAGCATGGAAGATGTCCTTGGTATAAAATACCGAATATAGCAATCATCTCTATAAACTGATAATGTAGTGGACGAGTTGGTTTTAGTGTTCAAGATTTGATGAGAATTTGGAATCTCGTTTGTACCATAGTTATATTCATACTGTATAGTTACCTAGGTGTGATTTTTGGATTGTGTTAAGTTGCCACCATATTCTTGGACTGAGCAATTGTAGTTACATTCACTTTGACCTGTTAATAATCTTATAGATGAGGAGAAATAGATGTCAACTTATTTGAAACATGATATAGAAAGGCAGAACTGTCTCATTGGGGACAAGTAGAAAAGACATCTTCGTACTTTGTAAAGCATTGTTTGAGTACTAAACATTTCATTTCTTGCAGTCGAGCAATGGGAGATTCTGCTGATGCAATCCATTATTTTGAGGAGAGTATTGAGTTTCTTACAAAATTACCAACAGATCTAGAGGTTTGTTGCACCTTAAACTTGCTTGTTCGAACTGCCCATGTATTCTTCAATAATGAGGTCACCATGATCAAATTTTAACATTCTACAGATAACACATACGCTGTCTGTTTCACTTAACAAAATTGGAGATCTTAAGTATTACGATGGAGATCTGCAAGCTGCGAGGTCTTACTATTTGCGCTCACTGGGAGTCCGACGGGATTTCATCAAGAATCATCCCGGTGTTGCTTCTCAGGTTAGGAACTTGTTTTGTTTTTTTTTCCCGCCAGTTATCCTTCAATAATTCCCCCCTCCTGTTTAGGTTAGCCTGATGTTATCATTGTAGTGTCTGTACTTGTGATGTAGCACCTGTGAAACAGTGTTGCTTTTTTAATGAAATATTTAATATGTTACTCGGATACGGGTATGTTCCTGACATGGATATGATGTTTTCCCCTAAGCTTTGAAGTATTTAGAGGTTCTTTGAAGGGCCATGTTCCCATACATCTAAAGATTTAGCAAATAAAGGCACAATTGGAGCAACATATAATGCTTTACTGGTTTTGAAATGTAATGTAGCTTGTTTTTATCTTCTTGCTTCTATATAGCAGATTCTGGATGTTTCCGTGTCCCTGGCTAAAGTTGCAGATGTTGATAGAACTCTTGGGAAAGAGGATGAGGCTGTTGATGGATTTCAAGAAGCAATAAAGTTGTTAGAATCGTTGTCCCTGAAATCTGAAGAAGCTAGCCTGGAACCCCGGGTAAGGTCACGTTAGATGTAGCTTCGAAGCTAATAAATCTATGATCTTTGATTTCTTATTCTCGATCTGTTCACTTGCAGCGCCTTTCCGTGCTAGCATTCCTCAAAACTCAACTAGAAGAGAAACAATCCGAGGCAACTGCAAGTTTGGTGTCAACATAAGGGAACGGTTACTATGGATTGAAATAAAGGAACTTGTTTCTGTACATACACGAGCTCAAGTTCGCCCAGTTAACGAGCTCGGTTCCAGAAAAGATGGTCATTGTAGGATTAAGATGTGTGTGCACTTAGAGTAGTGAAAGCACATATGACATTTTTATCTTCTAAATCCTTTTCTCAACAGCAACACATGATAAGAGGCAACAAACCATACTTCTAGCAGAATTTAATGTTCTTTTTCTTTATTTTTGACATTTCTTTTTAATGTATTGTTACCGGCATCAGCTTAGCTGGTGCAACATCATAACTCGAACTATCAACAATTCTCGTCTCAAGTCATTAGCTCCTATATTGGCCTCGTGAAGATATGCTTGAACTTCGCCATACATAGAGTTGTAGCCGAGGGCACTAACAGAACAGAGCAAGTACAAGCAATAGGAGTGTGTAGATCATCAAGGTTGTCGAATCCCTGCTAAATACCCCAAAGTTCAGCATGAAGAATTGGTGATCTTCGAAGCCGAGAACCATGGGAATCCTGGAAAATACCACCAACCATGCCCATTCCCATGGAAGAAGCATTTGAAACTGAAGCATCCGTCTTCAGGCAAATCCAGCTGTCAGTCGGTTTTCCGATTGCACATCTACAGCCTGTTCCCATCCCATGTTCCACAATTAGCACGACAACCATCATAGCGACAACTCCAGGATAAGCTTCGCTGCAACACAAAAGAGAGCCATAGGACGCCAGAGACAATCCCAAACATATGCTCAGTTGTTTCTGTAAGAAATGCTGCGTCTGCAATGGCTAACCATAGAAATGCTCGGATCCTTTCCGAACCATAAGATGCCAAAGACAAACCCAAACGCCATCCTTCGGTTCTCGGCAACGATGCCGAACATCCCATCTCCATACACATTGATTGATACCATCTCCAAGGGCCAGTGGCTTGACGTTGAGGATAAGCAGTAGCACATCGCGCTCATACCAAATCAGATTTTTGAGTTAGGATTGAAAGTGGAAATAGCTAAGTTTCTATATAGATTTAACCATCCAAATTTATCATTTCATTGAGAGCTTTAAGAAAAACTTTCTATCATCAAGTTTCATTTTTTCTCGGCAAAAGTGAATTTAAGTGATTGAGAAGCTTCTTTTGTATTGAAATGTAGCTAAAGATGTCGGAGAATCGAACAAAAATCGTTTTTCTTAATATGATTTTTTTTTATGTCTTAACTTTAAATCTTTAAAAATACCTAAAGAATCCTTTCGAGTCAATGAAAAGAAAATGTATTAACAACTGGTTGATCTAGTGGGATGAAACATTAGATCTCCTAAGTAAGATGTTCAAATTCTGATATTATAAATGGAGCAATTGGGTTGAGATAATTGTCCTATAATGAGCCATTAATATATCCAATCCATATTAATCAATCGATGAATTGAATACCGATAATTTAAAAAATATCTTCAAGGTTAGCCAAGAAGCTTTCATCTTGCTAGAGATTGAAGTAGTACACTTTACATTTTGAAATGTTTCATGCCTTTCATGAATGTGATGCATTTTATGTCGAATATATTCATGATATGTGTGTATTTTTTGGCGATTAACATAAAAAGACGATTTATACGATAAAACTATCGATATTGCATAAACAATGAAGAAAATTAAAAAACTTACAAAAAGTATCCATAATCAATCCCGAGGTCAAAATTTATACTTTGACAAAAAGTATTCAATTAAAAGAAAAAAACTACACCTTCATGGCACACACAAAAAAAATCCATACAAAACATGTCCTCTAAAAGCACCATAACATAATCAATTTGAACACAAATCTTTTACCAAACCACCTTTTATCTTAATATTACTAATGCATGCAAAACACTACCTTTCTTCTTGCTGGGTTGAGGAACATCCATCCTCCTTATAGCTGGGTTGAGAGTTGCCTTCATAAGTGGCGTAACGCTTTTCGGATCGATGTTAGCCGTTGTCGTGTTCCAATATTTATGCACAGGCCGAGGGTCGGAGTTAGATGTGTCTAAAAGCGACTGATAAAAATTCCAATCGATTTTGGTGTCGGTTTCAATAATGTCGATATAAACCTGCAGTCGATCAAGATTTAATTATGTATTACGATCAAATTAATATCGAGGAATTAAACAACATTGAATTTGTTGCATACCTTGTTGCCTTTATATTTCATGTTGCTCCATGCGACAATCCACCTAATATTATTCATGATAGTATATGCAACGCCACCTTTAGAGTCTCCGGTTAGAGAATCGGCTTGGTGCTTGATTTTCTCGGACAATTGTGGTGGAATAACTAGTGGACGGTTTGCAAATCCATACCAATCAACTTCATCGTACAGGTTGAGATGTTCATTGCTCCAGTTCTCGAGTGTCACGTCTGTATATATCCCAGGACCCGGTGTACCCGTCACATGCGAATGTAATATATCTATCCGTCTATTTATCTTGTCTAATCTTTGATCGACATATTCTCTTAAAGTATGTAATTCCTCCTGGAAGTCCCGGGGAACGGCGTCGACGTCCTTCTGATTTTCTTGATCACCTCTCCTTACTTGGTTGTTGTCTCGAGAACATCGGGTTGCTTCGGTGTTTCTCATGACGAAAAATCTAGATCGAATCGATACAAGACGAGGAAAAATAAAGAAGAGTTATTTCAACGTAAAAAGAATAGATAAGAGCTTTTGGAGTGAAGAAATTCTTCAAATAAAGACGGATACAAGATTTTACGTTAGAATGTGAACTTTTAGAAGCTATATTATATATTTACGTGAATTTAAAATTTTCGAGAATATAACTGTACGAGAATTCTTCGATTCATCTTTGTCTTTGAATGAAATATTTTTCAGTGGGATGATTTACAATGACTACAATAACTTACTTGATTAAATAGTAAAACATAGTGATAAAATACAAAATAAATAATTGATGAAGTTGATATACTAATGGTTGTTATAACTACATTAGAAGGTCAAGTATTTTAATATTATCTTATGACTACATGTGGTGCACATGTTGGTTTTAGTTTAATTATTTACTATGTGGTTGTTATAACTACTTTGCTTTGATTATACTATATTCGGGTATAAGATAATAATGAGGTTTTAGACAGATGTAATAAAAATGATCGTATACGGCCTCTAAAAAAGGTCTCAAAATTTTGATAAACTATATTCATTAGATGATGTTAATCTCGAAATTCATTGTAAATTTTTTGAAATTACTCTTTAAGAAAGATAAGTTATAATTGTTAAAACGTTATAATTGTTTCCTAAATGTGATAATTGATTATAGAATCTTATTTATTATTTCTATTACTATTGTATCCGTAGAACTAGTGAGGTTCTTGACAGTCGTAGTACGAGTGATCGCACATGGATCCCTAAAAATGATAATTGCTTCTAGGGGATACATTTTTAGAATTAGTATGGGTTATAGATATTTGTTTCTAAGGGTCACATTTTTAGAACTAGTGGAGGTGGACAATTATTTCTAAATGCCACATTTTAATAAATTGCACAGAGCCTTTAAAATCTTTAAACTACCCCTATAAGATAATATTTGTGTCTAATTTTAAATCTGGATAAACTCACACCCACTTGTAAACAGGACGGGAGATGTGAGAGTTAAGAGCAAAAATCCTTTTCCCTTTAATCATGCCCCTTTATGTCTCTACTAAAAATTAAATTCTAAACTCTAACCCTAATTTTTACCTCCTAAATTCTACACCCTAGAATAGTGATATATTCGTACGGTAGGATGTACCCACGCTAAAATTTTTAAAGTTCACACGTTTAACTTTGATTTTCTAATTTTTTATAAATTAGTCTTTAAATTTTTATGACTTGTGTCCACCCTGAATTTTTAAATTTTTATAACTTGTGCCCACCCTAAAAAATATTTCTAGATCAGGCACTACCCTAAAAAATATACCATATCCATAATTCTCTAAATCCTAATCACAACCTCTAACCTTAAACCCTAAAAATAATATTTAAAGTGGGACACCAATGGAGCATACAATAAAAGGATAGACGATTTGCACCCGTGAGTTGAGTGTTAGTTTAAATACTAATCAAATAAGACATTTGTCCCTATCAATTTTTATTGATATAGACCTATTGATATAGACCTATCATTTTTTTAAAAATATAATTATTATCGTAAGATGAGACGAAAAAGATTAAATCGAGATACAATTAAATATTTGTGAACCTTTTTCGCATTCAATATATCCAATGTCCTCCAGAACCCTTCTATAGAAGCCGACGAAGGTGCAATTACCCCCACTTCTAGTTCCGTTCCTGTACGTATGACTGATGATAGTCCTCGAACTTTTTCGATCATCTCCTCCGGCTATTCGATTCATGCGGTGAGAACTTCCGTTTGGTTTTATTTTTAATCCCAAACCTTAACTTGGATATCAAACTGAGGGGTAGATGGAAACAAGAGTTATACTTTCACCCATGACCTAAAGAATTTGTAGTGTTTACGGGGACGAAGCCATGTTTATTGTAGAAGGTTTTTTTGACCTTCATAAATTTTTTGGTATAATTATATTTAAGGTCCTTCTTTAACTTAAATAGTAATTAAATAAGGTTCTTATCCCTTCTAAATTTTAGATTTAAAGGTTCAATAAACCTTTAATCTTTTCGATATTTGATTATGGCTTCATCCCGAAATGTTTGTATTATTTTTAATGTTGTGGTTGTTATAACTACATGGGAAGACTAAGTATTTTAATACTAGTTTTTCATCACATGTCGATTTTAGTTTAATTAGTTAATATGTGGTGGTTGTAACTATTTTTTTCTCTTTTTTATTATATGAAACAATGTGTGACATATTTTAATATTACCTTTGTATTATGTGATCTGTTTTTTTCTGTTATCTAGAAAAAAAAATCAATTTAAATTAATTTAAAAAAAATTTTAATGAGATTTTTTAATTAAAACGAGAATTTTATATTTTAAATGTAAAGTATTAAGACTCGAATTTATACATAATAAAATAATATGATAAATCGGTCAATTAACAGATCTTTAGTGAGACTTTTTTTAAATACGAGCATGTTAGCTAATAACAAACTTAATCCGAATATATTTTTAATAACATAAAATTTAATATTTTTAGATTAAAAATACGACATCACCTAGAAAAGGTAAAAACTCTAACTCAAAAGCTCGAAATAAAGTAAATACAAATATCATCAAAATTCGACTATAAAAAGATAAAAACCAACAACAAACAATATTAAAATTACACATTACAATACTAAAGCACGTGATAATATAATTATTATTATAACTCAATGACAAATAAGAACTAAGCTTGTATTCAAATCTAAAAAAATAGAGAAGAGGGAGATTTAGGAGAATAATGATGTTTAGGGTTATATTTAGAGAAATATGTAGGTGTTGTGTAATTTTGGGAAAATAGGACAAAATCTACAATGTTGGCGAGATCCTCGTAGTCATCGAATTGAACTGAAAATATATTAATTTCAACGGTGTACATACATCTCGCCACCTGCAGGTAACAAAGATCCAAACACCACAGTAAATTTTAGCCTATTTTTCTAAAATTACCTTAAACCTACTTATTTTCTTAAATATAACCTTAAACATCGTTATAACCCTATAATTCCCAAAAAATGCAGCTGAGAGACCTTTAATTAAAAAAAACACCTCCCTTCTTTTAACCCTATCTTATAGCTGGGGTGAGCGTTGCCTCCATAAGTGGCGTAGTGCTTCTCGGTTCAATATGAGCCACCACACGGTTCCAATATTTATTCACAGCATCAGGTTTGGGTCGAGATGTGTCCAGGAGTGACCGATAGAACTCCCAATCAATTTTATCTTCAGTTCGGATAACGTCGATATAAACCTACAGTTGACAAGGTCTTAATTTTCTTAAAAATTTGAAAATTTTTATAATTTAATCCTTCTTGATATTCGATCTGACTTCATTCCTAGAGGAAAATTATAAACAAAATTTTGAATAACATTAAATCGGTGCATACCTTGTTTTCTTTATCTTTCATATTGCTCCATGCGACAATCCATGTGATATTTTCTTTGATAGTATATGCAACGCCTCCTTTAGAGCCTCCGACGTGCGAATCGGCATCGTGCCTGATTTTGACGGACTCTTGTGGTGGAATCTCTAGGGGAAAGTTTGCATATCCATACCAATTATGCTGGTCATAGAGGGTGATATATTCATTGCTCATGTTCAGAAGATCCACGTCGGTATATACTGCCGGACCGAGCTTACACCCGGTCACCTGAGAATGTAGTGCATCGATGCGTTTGTTGATCTCGTTGAATCTTTGATCTACAAGTTCTCTTATGGTGCACAACTCGGTGTTTAATCTTTGATCAATGGTTTCTCTTAGGAGATGCAACTCAGCGTCTAATCTTGCATCGACGTATGTTTTCAAGGAATTGAACTCCGGTCGGTGGTTGTGGTGGGAACTTTGGTCAGCTCCTCCTTGTGATTGGTGGTGGTGGTGGGAACTTTGATGATCAACTCCTCCTCCAGCTTGGTGGCTGTGGTGGGAACTTTGATGATCAACTCCTCCTTCTTGGTGACTGTGGTGGGAACTTTGATGATCAACTCCTCCTTCAGCTTGGTGGTGGTGGTGGTGGGAACTTGCATAACCTCCTCCACCTTCTTGGTGACTGTGGTGAGAACTTACATAACCTCCTCCTCCTTCTTGGTGGCTGTGGTGAGAACTTTCATAACCTCCTCCTTGGTGACTGTGGTGAGAAGTTTGGTAATCTCCTCCTCCTTCTTGGTGGCTGTGCTGAGAACTTTGGTAATCTCCTCCTCCTTCTTGGTGGCTGTGGTGAGAACTTTCATAACCTCCTCCTTGGTGACTGTGGTGAGAACTTTGGTAATCTCCTCCTCCTTCTTGGTGGCTGTGGTGAGAACTTTGGTAATCTCCTCCTACTTCTTGGTGGCTGTGGTGAGAACTTTCATGACCTCCTCTTTGGTGCCTGTGGTAAGAACTTTGGTAATCTCCTCCTTCTTGGTGGCTGTGGTGAGAACTTCCATAGCCTCCTCCTTCTGCTCGATGGCTGTAGAAAGAACTTTGATCTCCTCCTCCTGCTCGGTGGCTGTCGTGAGAACTTCCATATGCTCCGAACATGGTGAAGGATTGTAAGATGGAAAGAAGAGTTGAAGTGTATTGCACAGCGGATACCCATATATATACAGGCGCAAATCCTCTGTGTGCTTTTATTTTGAATTAACATGAACAAGATTTAAAGTTAGAGTATATAATTAGAGTTCAAAAAATTAGAATGGAGTGTATTTTTTTAGGATTTAAGGTTTAAAATATAAAAAATAAGAATTAGAGTTTAAAATTTAATTTTTTAAGATTTTTAATAAAAGAACTGAAAAAATCTAAATGAAAAAATAAAAGATTTTTACTCTATATACTACGGGTGCAAATCGTCTACCTCTTCCTCATGCCTTCGTTTATGCTTTCACTCCAAATTAGAGGGTTTAGGGTTTTGGTTAGGGTTTAAGAAATTAGAAGTAGGGTGTATTTTTTGGATATAAGGTTTAGGATTTAGGATATAGAAAATAAGGGTTAAGGTTTAAAATTTAAATTTTTAGTAAATTTTTAAATGAGGCATAAAAGGAGGTATATAAAAGAGCCAGAAGATTTTTACTCATATACAATTAGTTTGCAGGTAACATTTTAGAGGTAAAAATCATCTGCTCTTTCTTATATTTTTAAGCCTATTTTTTATTTTTATATTCTAAACCCTAAACTCTATACCCTAAAATATATACCCTACACCCTAATTTCTTAAATCTAATCACAACCCGTAACCTTGAACCTTAAACCTTTTAATTTAAAACGAAAACATAACAAAAAGATAGACGGCTTCCATCCACTTTTTAGGGTTAAATTTTTAGAGCACTCTCACTTTGATTAATAAAACTATTTTTTTTTATAACAATTATTAAACGTTTATCTTATTTCTATTACGATTATTATCACGTTAAATATTTAAAAATAATAATTTCTTAAATTAACAATCATTAATCATCACTAAAATTAAAATTTCAGATCGAGCAGCAGACAACGCTGAATCTCAACATTCAAAGTATTGTTCCTTTTCGTTTGTTGTGACTCCATTGGCAGTGTAATTATTTCCATATTACCTTCTAATCACGTGTTAATTTTAGTTTAATTATTTAATCTAAGGTTGTTATAACGAATTTTCTAATTTTTTTACAATGTAAGATAATGTGGACACATCTTAATATTAACTGCTTTGCATTAGGCGTGATTTGTGTTAATATATTTACTTTGTTCGATTCAACTTGTTAAGGTATCGAATTGATTTTAAATCAAATTAATTCGAATCAAGTATATATCAAATTTTAATCGAATCAAATTTAAGCAGCTCTTGAATTGTTTAACTCGTTAATCACCCTTAATTACGAGTATGTGTCCGTCTATGGATATGATCGAATTTTCTCATGTTTTGGAGGGTTCTTGGAAGTTATATCCTATATCTGTGTTAGATACAAATATCAGACATGAGAGCAACGTAGGTAGATGCAGAATGAATGGCATGGTCGAATGAACTCAATACTATTTAGGGATGGGTATTTTACTTGGCCCGATAAGTTTTTAACTCAATCCGGCTTGAATAAGTCGGATTTTTTTGATGAAAAATCGGGATTGGATCGGATTGGGTAATTTTTAAAAATAGTATTGGGTCGAATCGTAGTCAGGTTTAGGGTGTAAAATATCTCACCCAATTCGGGGCTAAATATATAATTTTCTTTCATATTTTTTTAAGAATATTTATAATAATGGTCCTCTATCTATATATTTTTATAATTAGCTCCATAAAATTAATTATTTATTTATAATTTAGTCTTTAAAATTATATTTTTTAAATAAATCCCCCAAAAATTATTTTTTTACAATTTAATCCCTAGATTTATTTTTTCTATAGGTTGGGTCGGATCAAATTCTGGTTTAGAGTATTTATTTTTGGGTCGAGTCAAATTTTTTTAGATAAATATTTGGGTCGGGTCAAAATCGATTTAGGATATTTGTTTTGGGTCGGCCGAAAATCCGTTCTATGCCCAACTCTAATACTATTATATCACAAACGATGATCGACGATAATCAAACATCAATAGAGAATTATTCTTTTCTCGAGGGAGAAGGTTAAAATTTTAGGAATTTTCAAAATTAAAATGCCCAAAACATAATGTTTTGGTGTTGGCATTAGACATTTAACAGTTGAGCGAATAAAATGAGTGAAATCCAAAAATTTAGTGATGAAATTACAAAAAATTAAAGTTGAATGGACAAAAATATAATTTATTCTTATTTTTATTATAATGCCGTAACTTGTAATCCTAAATTCACAAATAAAAGACAATTTTCCATTCACAATCATTGTATCAATTAAATTAAGATAAAAATTAATTAAATTGATTTGACTTATAAAATGGACCGAATTAATTTTTATTAATTTTAGAAATTGAAATCATTTATTATATTATTTTATTTTTATTTTAGACTCTTAAATTAAATATCGATAGATATCTACAATCATTATAGATAGATTATGATTAGATTATGATATATTAATTTTTTTTAACAAATCATCATTATTATATCTATTTTTGTATCTATGTCGATGGTGTTTTTATAGTATTTAAACTATAAAATATAAAATTTAAATCATTAATTCGAACGCCCTATATTTTAAATTTTAAATTACAACCTCAAATCATAAATTTTAAACCATATAATATAAACCCCTAAATCCTAAACCTTAATATAAATCTCTAAACTCTAAAATTAAAAGATTAATTTACCTAAATTTATTTATCTAAAAAATTATACATAAACTTATATATTAAAATATTTTTAAAAATATATATGAATTTTCATGCAAAATATTAGTGTAAATCGTCTGTACTTTTATTGTGTCTCATTTGGTTCCTTACTTTAAATTAGTGAGTTTAAGATTTAGGGTTTAAAGTTTAAGTTTAAAGGTTATGAGTAGAGTTTAAAAAATTAGAGGTAATATATTATTTAAGATGTAGGATTTAAAATTTAAGATATAAAAAATAAAAATAAGATTTAAATTCTAATTTTATTTTTTAAATATACCTAAAAAACATGATTAAAGCGATTGTTTGTTGTTTACATAAAAATTCAATCGACGCTAGTTTTTTATTTATGTTTTTGTCGGTGGCCACTTGGAAAGTTATATCCCATTAATTGGATGGTTTGTTTGCCGATGAAATCAGTTCTGAGTAGGCGATACTTTTTGTATGACAGTTTGGATCGAGTATAACTCTTTATTCCTTCTCTATGCATCTCGTTTGAACAGAAACAATGAGATTTTTTTTTTATTTTTTTAATTTTTTATTCTAATTATTTTATTTTTTAAATACGATATACTAATATTTTTTTATAAATTTAATAAAAATTTGATGACATTAAAAAAACATAATTAGGGATAGAAAATTTCTACTCATTATTGGGTCATCTTGAAATAATGAATATTCCCCAGCCCCAAATTCTAGGGTTAGCCCAAAAGTACAAAATGTGAAAAGAACATTGCTTCTTCAATCCCACCAACGACAGTTTTCGGGGTGAAATCAAAAAGCTTATACCACTGAGTCGCAGCAAAGCAGAGCAGAGGACTTTCCCTTTCTCTGTTATTTTCCTGCAAAATGCCATTTTTAAGACCCTTTCTATCACTGTAAGCTTCTTCCCTGAAAACCAACATCTAATTTCCCCTCATATCTCAATTGTATAATCCTTTTTGGGTTTCTTTTTCCGCTTTTATTTCTGCCCCTTTCATTTGTCAGCTAATTCCTTAGTTATTCCGTCAATCTGCTCATTTGCCATTTACTTCACTAGTGCTTCCATCACTTCTTTTGTAGAATTGAATTACTGGTTTTTTTTTTTAAATTTGTTTATTTGAATTTGAATTCAATAGTTTTTTAACATTTACTAGATAGGGCATTGCTTTGAATGAGCTTGTGCCGATCACTATGTATTTAAACAGCTAGATTGACTGAATAGAAGCGAAAACATGCTGAATTGTTTGTTCTATGTGATGAAAACATGGATGTGAGAGGAGGGAAAGGGGTTAATGTCCGGGGCGTAAGTGTTGAGTCTGATAAGGGTGGAGATAGTAGTTGGAATTTAATCGAAAGTTCGACAGAGACAGATGTGGTTGTTAATCAGAACGATGATGGAGGTGCCGGAAGTATGCCGTGCGTGGGGATGGAATTCGAGTCGGAGGATGCTGGCAAGGCTTTTTATGACGGATATGCTAGGCGGTTAGGGTTTAGTACCAATGTTGGTCAGTTTACTCGTACTAAGCCTGATGGGCCGATTGTAACATGGGATTTTGCATGTTCAAGAGAGGTTTTAAAGAGGAAAAATGTCCAAAGTTGTAATGCCATGTTTAGGATCGAGAGGAAGGATGGAAAGAAGTGGGTTGCTACAAAGTTTGTGGAGGATCATAATCATTCGATGGATGCTCCTAGTCAGGTTCATTACCTTAGACCTCGTAGGCATTTTGCAGGAGCCACTAAGAATGTTCCGGAAACATCGGATGCCACTACTGATGTTTGTGTTTTGGTGGATGGAAATCATACTTCCTGTGATGCCACTAGGGTCAGGAATTCCTCCTGTGTCAAACCTAATCACCTTGTCAGACCTCATAGACAAAGGAGAACATTGGGGAGAGATGCTCAAAATCTTCTGAACTATTTCAAGAAGATGCAGGCTGAAAACCCAGGTTTTTATTATGCGATACAGCTTGATGATGATAACCGAATGACTAATGTTTTCTGGGCTGATGCAAGATCAAGGACAGCATACAATCACTTTGGAGATGCAGTTATTTTTGACACAATGTATCGACCAAATCAGTATCAGATTCCATTTGCTCCTTTCACAGGCATAAATCATCATGGCCAGATGATATTATTTGGTTGTGCATTACTTCTAGATGAGTCTGAGGTGTCATTTACTTGGCTATTCAGGACATGGTTATCTGCAATGAATGGTCGACCTCCCATTTCTATCACCACTGACCAAGATAGAGCAATACAAGCAGCAGTTGCGCAGGTCTTTCCGGAAACTCGCCACTGCATTTGCAAGTGGCACATCTTGAGGGAAGGGCAAGAAAGGTTAGCTCATGTCTACCTTGCTCATCCGTCATTATATGGTGATCTTTATAGCTGCATAAACTTTTCAGAGTCGATTGAGGATTTTGAATCATCATGGAGCATTCTCCTTGATAAGTACAACCTCCATAAAAATGAGTGGCTTCTGGCTGTATATAATGCTCGTAAACAGTGGGCTCCAGTTTATTTTCGTGGTACTTTCTTTGCTAGTCTTTCTTCAAACCAAGGGTTTAACTCCTTTTTTGATGGGTACGTAAATCAGCAGACAACTATACCACTTTTCTTTAAGCAATATGAAAGGGCTCTAGAACATTCTCTTGAGAAGGAAATAGAAGCAGATTGTGATACAAACTGCACTACACCAGTATTGAAGACACCATCACCTATGGAACAGCAGGCAGCAAACCTTTACACTAAGAAAATTTTCTCAAAGTTTCAGGAGGAACTTGTTGAAACTTTTGTGTACACCGCAAACAAGATTGAGGGTGATGGCATTGTCAGTAAATACAGGGTTGCAAAATATGAACATGATCATAAGGCGTACTATGTAACGCTAAATGTTTCCGAGATGAAAGCAAACTGTACATGTCTGATGTTTGAATACTCTGGTATTCTTTGTAGACATATATTGACAGTGTTCACTGTGACAAATGTACTTACCCTCCCATCCCATTACATATTAAAGCGGTGGACCAAGAGTGCCAAATCTTGGGTTGGATTGGATGAGCAAAATGCCAATCCTCAAGGCATTGAGACACTAACCACCCGTTTCAATAATCTATGTTGGGAAGCCTTCAAATTGGCAGAAGAAGGTGCTGTTGTGCCAGAGTCATATAACGCAGCTATCAATGCTCTTAGAGAGGCTGGGAAAAAGATTGCTTTTGCAAAGAAAAATGTAGCTAAAGTCACACCACCTAGCTCTCTTACTAGTGGAAATAGCCATGAAGATGGTAGCCAAAGAAACACTTCTCCGGTCTCAGAGATGATCCCATCTTTGTGGCAATGGCAAGATGCAGTGCCACCTTGCTTTAATCTTAATGATATTGAGGCTCCACTTACTGACTTGAATCAACCTAGCATGGTCCCTGCATCTATTCATCGGGATACTGATCACCCTGATAGCACGGTATGCGTGGAAGAATCTTATATATATCTTATTAATATGCATTATGTATTTCACTAGCTCAGACATACACGTCTTGGATTACTGTTGTATTCAGCATTAATGGATGTTTTATTAGTTAAAATATGTGAGAGTTCTATTTCCGGTGGTTGCAGGTGGTTCTCACTTATTTTAAATCCATGACTTGGGTTATAGAAAATAAAAAAGCAATGGAAGCTTGTAAAGTAGCTGTTATAAACTTGAAGGTATGTTGGCATATACTCCCATTTGCATGATGATTTTGGCTAATTTAAATATCTTGTCCTTACCTGTTCTTTTCAGTTTCTCTTTATATATTAAAGATACGGTTATCTGTCACATATTAGATTCTTTGACAACACGTAAACGTAAAACTATCAACTAATTGTAGTTAGTCTACTGCCATCCTAAAAGGCTGTTCACTTTGTTGAATTTGCAGTCATGTTTCAAATTGGCAAAGCAAGCACCAATGACTTGATTTTTTCTTTTTTGTTGCTGCTGTAATGTTCTTTCACCTCTGTTGCAGCTGCATGACTATGGCATGAATCCTCCAGGAGAGACTGAAGTGCAGTTTAGGCTCACAAAGGTAACTCTGGAACCTATGTTGCAATCAATGGCATACATCAGTCAACAACTCACAACGCCAGCCAACAGAGTTGCTGTAATAAATTTGAAGGTTTGACTTTTAAGAATGTTGAACATATGTCCCTTCATACCCTGACCTGTTTTCCTTTAAAATTTATTGTTTGGCTTTTAGTGTTAGCTTAGTGACATTAGATGGTATACCGTACATATCAAAAGTTTAGGGAAGGAACAATTTGAGACCAACACTTTTATGATTTTGCTCATGTCCTTAAAAGCTAGGTTCAAATGACAAATTTAGGACTAAGATTTATGCTAGTGCTTGTTTTGTTTTAGTTCTTAAGTTGGACTTTTTGTACTTACTGTTGTTGATTTGCAATTTTCAGCTCCAAGATACAAACACAGCTTCTGGGGAAAAGGAAGTAAAATTCCAAGTGTCGAGAGATACTTTGGGTTCTATGTTGAGATCGATGTCCCGTATACGCGAACAACTTTGACAATCGTAAGCATTTTATTTCTCCACGCTTCATCCTTCGTGTTAATGGAATCATATTTCAATAAATTACCAGAAAGTAAATAGTTAGGCAACTCCCTAGTCAGAAGCTGGCAAAGAGATGAGTTTGGTAGTGGTTGAATATTGAAAGATTTCTTTGTAGATGAGAAACGCTGATGTTTTAGTCTTTTTATTATTTCAATCTAGCAAATTTACAACTTGATTTATAGTATTTGACTATTTTCATATGCAAGGGAAAGGATTGGAAAGCTTTCGATTTTCGACTATTTTGTTCGGATTATGAATGAGTGCGAGTTTCGGATTCGATTTGTGTCTTAATACTAGTGTTCAGTTTAGAACTATGATCTTCAGATTGAAATGTTTTACCTTGTGTTGGATAAGGTGTGTGCATTCGGTTAATGTGGTCGGTGGTTGAACTGAATTAATCATAAACGAATTAATCGAGAATTTTAAAACTCTAACTGAATTAACTGAACTGAAATTTTTTTGGTTAATTCAGTCGATTTTTCGAATTAACCGAAATTCATTATAAAATCTTGGGTAAATTACACAATAAGTCACTAAATTGTGGTAAAATAATCTATTTAGTCACTAAATTTTCATTTTATGCTAATTTGATAAAAATTTAATGACTTTTATAATATATCAAGAATTTTAATGATTAGTTTATAACTTTTAAAAGTTTAATGATCATAAATAAAATATATAAATCATATATATTATTTAATATTTAATAATTTTGGTTAATTTGGCTAATTCGGTTAATTAACTAATTTTGAACCGAATTAACCATTACCCGGATTTTCTAAAAAAATAACCGTTAACTGAACATATTTAAAATTAACTGAACGAATTAATCGAAATTTTTTTGGTTCAAACGATTAATTCGGTTAAAACCAAATAATGTACACCCTAACTATATGAATTCTATCGAATAAAATAAGAGTCTGAACAATACAAGATGTTGCTTTAGGCTTCGTTTTTAATATAATTTATAATTAGATTTTATTGTTCATAATGAAAAAACAAGTGTTCTATATTTCAAATAATACTTTAAAATTTACTTTAAATAAAAAAAATAACATATTTTTGTGTTTACTCTGATAAAAAAATATTTTAGTTAAAACTTTTATATTTTAAGTATTTATTTATAATATAAATTTAATTAAAACAATATAATAAATTAATTGATAAGTATAGAGAGATAAAATGATAATCTTCTTATAATATTAGACATTATAAATAAAGTAAAGTTAATTGAGAATACCGTTCTGTCGTAATCAATTATAAATTAAAATTTATTTTTTATAAAACATAACACAGTATACAATTAAATAAAATTAAAAAACACATGTAAACTTTAATTTATATATTTCTATATTAAAACAGTTTTAACTATAAATTTTAAATAAATAATTATTTTAGTAATATATGTATTTTTTACCCAATTTTTTTAATATTTAAAATCTAAAATCTTAATTCTCACTAACTAAAATTTAAAATATAATATTAAATTTTTAATTATAAATCATATAATCTAAATTCTTAAAAAATTTAAACTCTATAATAATAAAAAAAATATATAACAATATTTATTAAAAATATATATAACATTTTTTTAAATAAATCTCTCTTTAAAATAAAAATAATGTAAATAAAAAAATTCTAATTATCTCTTGCTTTATTTCCTCTTCTTTTGTCATTTTCTTCCCTTCCCGGCCTTTATTTTCCTTTTGATTTCATTTCTTTATTTTCTCTCCCCAAACAGAAAACCTTAAAATTCAGGGAAAAGGAGAAAAAAATCTTCCTTTTTGTAATTGCTTATTCGGTAGTTTTCAATGTTTTGCTCTTTTCGTCTCCTTATTCTTGTAGCTCAGAAATTACGGTTAGAAAAAGAAATTTTTGCCCAATATTCGCTCTTTCTTTTTATTGTTATTGATAGATCAACGAATTTTTCTATAATTATGATTTTCTTGGGCGTTGAATTGCAGGTTTTCCATTGCCGCTTTTGTCTTCGTTCTCACTTCAATCGTGAATCATAACTGAACTCATTCAAAGAATTTTATTTTTGGGAAGTTTATCTCAATAAAATTGTCAAACCATGGTAATTGAGTCACTACTTTTCCTGTTAATTTCTTTCTTTGCGTTTCTTGACGGAAATGGTTAGATCTGGATTAATTTAATGTAAATTTAGGGTTTTAATAGTTTATTTTTGCTAATCAGTTTCATTTGCAAAATAATGTTCAACTACCATATTTATTGAAAGAATCCACCAGTATAAATAAAATGTTAAACTAAGCTTAAAGTCTAAGTCACTTATCAGCATAAAATATTTATTACTGATATAGTTTTGGTGTTATTTGTGAGAGAACTATTGTGCATTAATGCAATTTGTTTTTGTTTTTGTTTTTTTTTGAAAGGGCATTAATGCAATTTGGATTGTAGTATTTTAGGCTCTTTTTTCAATGGAATTATTTATTTCATCATTTCTGGAAATTGGTCTCTTTGGTAGGTTCTGCTTTCCATATAGAGCAAAAGGGTTTAATTTAAGTTCCAAAGAATGGAATGATCTTGCCCTTTTCTGAATAGAATTTGTATTCTATATGCGATCTACGGCTCTTGGTGCTGGATGTTAGTGTGATTTCGTTTTCTAGTAATTGGTTTTGATCTTTCTGTATGTGATGACTGATGAGTTCTCTCTTCCATTTAGAAATTTGTTATCTATAGAGAGTCAGAATAACACTTATATTATCTCAATGACTTTTGTTTCCTTTTATTGATTTAATGTGTTTATGTATGCTTTCGCAATTCTTATATTAGCATTTGAATAATGGAGTGTTGTTGTGGATCGCCTTGTAGTTCTTCTTGATGCATAAAAGGTATGGTTTGAAAAAAAAACGAGCTCTTTTTTTATTATTTGATTTATTTTAATTCTTTGACCTTTCAATCTTTTTTCTGGTTTAGGCTTGGACGGTTACCTGTTAGTAATAATTTGTGTGTGATTGCAAAGAGATGGGTCACACGAAAAATGAGAGGGGAAATGGAATGTTCCCTAAGGATCAAATGGTATCGGCGTTGATCGATGATGGAGACTTCGAAGCACCTACAGAGGGGGGAGCTGCATTGAAGAAAGGCCCGTGGACCACTGCTGAAGATGCTATTTTGATGGACTATGTGAAGAAACATGGGGAAGGCAACTGGAATGCAGTTCAGAAGCACTCTGGACTACTTCGTTGTGGAAAAAGTTGTAGATTACGTTGGGCAAATCACTTGAGGCCGAACTTGAAGAAAGGTGCATTTACTCAAGAAGAGGAACAACTGATTATTGAACTCCATGCTAAGATGGGAAATAAATGGGCTCGGATGGCTTCTCATGTAAGTGTTCAGTTCATTTACGATGAATTAGTAATTCTCTTAATTGGGTTAAAATAAATTTGAACCAAAGCAATATATCTGTAGAATTGCCCTTCCCTTTTGTATGTAGATACACTTTACTTTTTCATTCTATCTGAACTGTTGCACCATATGTCCATCGATATTCATAAGCAATGAACTAACTGAAAGATCTAAGATTTAGTTATGTTCTCATTGTGGAATGCTGAAAGTGCTTTTTATTTAGTATCCTCGGTTTCAGGGAGATTAAATGGAGATAGTATTTTTTTTAGTGTCTTAAGGAATTAAAGCAATGCTATTCTTTGCCAGTGCAAACTTGCAGTAGTCGACATTATAAAATCCAGCTCCTTTTTCATGCTGGTCTTTTTGTGCCAGATGCAGAATAATATCAATTTATGCCTTCCAGAGCTTTATGACAGCTTTCCTACCTTTGGTGTCTGAAGTAAGTTTATCTATGCTTTGTTATTTTTTGTAGTTGCCTGGTCGTACGGATAATGAGATAAAAAATTATTGGAATACACGGATTAAGAGACGTCAATGTGCTGGGTTACCTCTGTATCCTCCTGAAGTGTGCATGCAAGCATTGCAGGAGAGCCACAATACCAGTGCAGTTGGGGATAAAGGACCTCATGATATCTTGCAGAATGACAGCTATGAAATACCTGATGTTGTATTTGACAATTTAAAGGTGGATCAAAATGTATTCCCTCATGTCCCTGAACTTCCTGGTATATCAGCCAGCAGCGTGCTAATGAAAGACCTAGGTTCCTCTCAGTATTATAGTTTCACGTCACCAACTATCTATTGCCAGAAGCGTCTTCGTGGACCAACAGCAATTTTCCCTGGTTATACTGGTTCTGTTAAAAGTGAATGCCCCTTGTCTGTGCAATTTGAAGATGGTACGTCAAACATGGCTGCTCAGTCCTTTGGGGCGCCCTTTCTCATTGGACCAGTTCCTGCAGCTAAGAACTCCCAGTCATTTGATGTATTCCAAGGTAGTCATTCCCTTCCAAATGGCAATTTCTCTGCTTCAGAGCCTACTTTGGAGGCTGTGAAGTTAGAGCTCCCTTCATTCCAAGATCCAGAAACTGATTTCAGTAGCTGGGGCACTTTATCTTGCTCACCGCCTTTACTCGAGTCTGTAGATGCTTTTATCCAGTCACCACCACCAAGTGGAGTGGAGTCAGATAGTCTTTCACCTCATAATAGTGGTCTGTTGGATTCTGTATTTCATGAGGCAAAAACTCTAAGCAGTACAAAGAATAATGCATCTGACAAGAGTTCAAATTCATCGAGTCCCGGTGATAAAACCGAAAGTTCTGATTTCAACATTTGCAAGACAGTTTGGGAAAACTGTGGTGAGCCTCTTTCTCCTTTGGGTCTTTCAGCATATTCTCTTTTCAGTGAGTGTATCAGTGCAAATGGCAGTTCATCAGATGAACCATCATATGGTGAAACCTTTACTGGTGAGCATTTCCCTGATCTGGACTTGTTAAAATTGAGACTCGATTTACACTTTCATTATCAGAAACAGAAACTTATCTTGAACGCTATTAAAAGTTGATCATTGGCCTCAAGCAACTTATATCCCTTAGCTTCACGTGATGTCTAAACTATTTGAATTGACATAGAATTTATCTTTAATAAACCTTACCTATTTCTTGCCTCAGTTATAGAGTCATTTGTAAGAAATCTTAAGAGTAGCAACACTATCAACATGCTTTACTTTTATTTTGCTCCACCTTTATTATAGTCGTTGAACTAATATTTCTAGTCTAGTGGAAGCATGAATCATACATAATAAAAAAATCTTTCAATTGTTTTTCTAACTTGAATTTTGAATTTTTTTCAGAGTCTCATCGAAAATCCGAACCAGCTGACAATGTTTTTATGCCAGATATACAAAAAGAGGCTTGTATTCAGTTGGACACCAGTCACTCTGATACATTACTTGCTTCTGATTGGCTCGAACAAGGTTCTTATTACGATCCAGACCAAACATTCATAGCTGATACCATAGTGTAATCACTAATTTTATCCGGGTCTTTTTTATATAACCGGTTTTAATTTTAATTTTATTTGAATAACGGGTTTAATTATTAAAGAAATCAAAATCAAAAAAATACTACTAATTATGTTACTTTAATCTATTAATTTTGGGTCTCTTTTTCAATATACATTATATTGTAGGTATTATCTTCTTATGTTTAAATCATGTATAAATAAGTATACTAACCCTTGTACCGTTTTATATATTAAGTATTTATTACGTTATTTTTCTTTACTATCGTAATTATAGATTCTTTTTGTATTTATTATTACATTTATACTATGTGAGTATTATAAAACCCATGTAAAATAAATAAAACTCAATTATCATATAATAAACAACCCATAAATAAAAATTACATAACCCACAAATATATTTACAGGCCCAGATTAAATTATGTAGCCCAATTACAGAGCCCAGTCGGATACAACTTGAAACCCTAACTCCCCCATTTTCATCCTTGCGCAGCTGCATCTGAGCCGTTGGATCAAATTCGTGATCCAACGGCCGAGATTAAAGAAGGGAAGCTTCCAGATCATCACGTTCTTCCACGCGTCGACTGCTGGACTCCCCACACACGCGTGGAGATGACGCGCGCCTCTTCGACTCGAAGGCTGGCTGTTCGTCTCCCGTTCGCCTTTCGACCTCCTCCTGCCGTTCGGTCATCGTCACCGACCGGTGGTCCCCTCGTCACCAACCGATTCATGCAATCAGACAAAAACAAAAATGACCATCAGATTAGTACAATGTCAGAGCTAAATCACCACTGAAAATCAGAGAACAATCGGCCAAATTTCAGAACCAAATACCAACAAAGATATCAGAAATTTCAGAGGGAAATCACAACAAATGCCAGCGCACACATGAATCCAAAGAATCGACATCAACAAATAGGAATTTCAGGAGCATTTTCTTTTGGGGCCTTTTGGCTTGTAATATCACGGTTATTTAAACCGAAACAAGAAATGTAAATGGGTCTTCTTCCCCCTCACTCGAAAAAATCAATACAAAACAAGAAAACAATTTCAGAGGTAACAGAGGAACTTCTTTCTCAGTTTTCGCATAGGCAAAAGTAGTTAGGGTTCGAGTTTTTTACCTTGGGACCGGATCCTTCCCTCTTAGTTCTTCCCTGGTTTGGCAATAATCTTCAAAGCCTTCGGGCTTCTAACGGTGAGCCGATTGGAAGGAGGGGTTGTTGATCCATCAATCTCTTTTTTCTCTTCAGTTTTTAAAAGGTGGTAAAAAAGGGTTTTTTGTTTTCTCCGGCCACCGTCAACGGTGGCCGGAATCTGCGAAACGGTCAATTTCTGGGTTTTGAAGGATGAACATTCAAATGTTCATCCATCGGTTCGAATAAATGAGAGGATTCTGGGGAGTTTTGTTTTCAACTGTAAGAAAAAGGAGAGTGGGTTATGTTTTTTAATTTCGCTTGTGTTTTATACTCTGAACCTCCTTTTAAAATTGGTCTTATTACCATTTAAACCATCCCGTGTCCCTAAAATCTCATCCTTGGTCCTCTAAAGTTTTTGAATGTTCTCAATCTAGTCCCGATTTGAACTAATAGGTGACTTTAATAATAGTTTTATTATTAAAAGGTCCATCTGCATATCTTAAATATCCCTCTCAACCCTTCCTCGCTTCATAATAGTGTTTGAAGGGCTTGAAGGTTTTTGATTTATTTCAATTTAGTCATTTACAGTGACATTTTTATTATTATTATTGTATTTTGTTAAGTTTATTTTTGTTTTATGTATATTATATGCTTATTTCATTTACATGTAGTTTTTTATATGTACATATTCATCCATTTTGCTTCAATTATTTTGTTGCCATGCATCTTAGTTAGGTTATATTCTCATTTATCTATGCCATATTCTATGCTCTTTTTGCCATATATTTAATTTCATACTTTTATTCATGGTGCATATTTTTGTTTATATTTATTTTGTTACATATTCATTATACCTTGTCATGCATTTATATTTATTTATATCATACTTTTGTTTATTTCTCTTATTTTTCATTTTATCGTTCACATATTTATTTTTGCACATTTATTTTGTTGTAAGTTTCGTCTTTTATTTTTGTAATCCACATCACATTTCACACTTATTAATTAATTAAATTAACTTCAACGTCTTATTTCGATCGTAACGGGCCCGTGTTCCAATGTAATGGTCACGGTGTATACGTTGCCTTCGAATGAAGACACGGTAAAAAATAATAATAATAATAATAATAATAATAAAATCTAATTCGAATATTAAGCAAATTTTGATTTAAACGCCACTTTAATTTTTAAATTTCAAAATTTATTTAAGCGGTTATTTTGATAAAGGTACCAATTTTGGGCGGTTTTTAAAACCCTAAACCCGTTTTTGAACCGTAACCGACTCTCGGACCCGTCTTCATCGAATCTCTGGTTTTTATGGTGTCCAGCCTACCAAAGTGGCCGGTGGCGACTCCAACCTGTTTGTAACCTCTTTAAATCCCCAAATCCATTCCAAATCCCTAACTTTTTAAACCCTAATTTTAAAATTTCTTGTTTTTAACCATAATTTTCAAATTTCCCCTTTTCAATTTAATCCCTAATTTTTTCAATTCACCTTTAATTTATGGTCTTTTTAAACCCTAATTTTCAAAATGCCCAACTTTAAACCTAAATTCCTAAATTTCCAAATTTTAGGTCTAAATTCCCCTTTCTAATTTCAATTTCTAAGACCTAATTTTTGAAAACCAAACCCTAATTTTCCAATTGGGGGGGGGGAATTTTAATTCCTAATTTTTAAACTTCCACTAGTGACCTTTTTCCTAAAACCTATTATTTTTATAATTTTTAAAAGGGTCGCTACACATAGCAACCCTTCTTGGTGATGATTTGAGTAGCTAGTACATGAATATGGCCGGCGGAACATCTATTTCAAGTCCAGAATGGGGCCTTGGTTCATGTGCATGGAATAATATGCCTTTTGTCAGTCAAAAATCCAAACTCCCTTGAGATATGCTAGTCTCACTGGTTTGAACTTCTATGAAACTCTTTTTTCTGTTTTGTTTCATCCATTGCGTATTTTTTTATTTGAGTAGTCGAACGAGTCTGATATACCAAAGTTCATTTGGGATGAGACTAATATGACGTGGGTCATGAATGTTTGGTGCACTGTTTTTAGTGAGCTTTATTTTCTTGAACTGTTGGATACTTGTATGCCAGTCAGGACCTTTGAGGCATACAAATGTATTCAAGCTGCTATAATTTTAGAATAACTGTGCACGTCTACCATGGAATCCCGAACAATTACGTTGGTCAAATTCTTCATTTTACTTGTCCAGGGGATCGACAACCTGTTCGGTTTAGACTTTGGATAAGATATTATGTAATTCAGGTTAAGCCAAACACTTGCCTTGGTAAGAATAAAAAAAACTTTCGAGCCGCGTCTCAACTTGACTCATTGATAGTTGTGCTGAGAATATATTGGATAAATGAAGCAGTTTATGAAGCAATTTCATATGTATCATTGTTTCTATGCAATTCCTTATGTTACTATTTCAACATATACCCAAATCTATAATATGAGTGCAACATTGTTTATCGAACTTTCCAAAGTAACCGACACGAATTCGATTCAAGATAAACAGCTGGTTGTTTAAAACATTGGATCATCATCGTGGATATCTTTCAGGATCGAGCCCACGGCTGGATGTATATGCAGCAAAAAAGGTGGAAGCGTTTGATGTTTTCCAAATCGGCGGGGATGACGTTCCACCATCATTGAACTGACTAAGGTTACTTGCCGGGGCAATTTCTATGGTGAAGAGTGAATCTTCATCATTGGGAGATTGCGATTGTGATCGTTGTGATTGTGATTGCGATTGCGATTTTGAATCACATGATCCCTTGCTCACAGTATCTGATTGTGCAGGTGTCGAATCGTTGTTGCTGTAAGTTCTTTCACTATCTGTTATGTAGTTCAAAGCAAAAACAACCTGCAAAATTCGTTTGTTAGTGCTATTTATTTGTTTCCTATTTTTGTTTAGACTCTATTTTTCTTGAAGTATTTACGTCAGATATTTGTTTGATACATGGATACAGGGTATGTTGATATCTTCAGTGGTATGAACTTGTGAGATAAGCTCGATTTTGATTTAAAGAAACTTGTTCGAAACTTACCTTATCCATTGATAGTCTCTTTTGAGGATCCTTGGTGAGACACTTCTCGGCTACTCGAACCATCCAAAAGAGTTGATGAACATCGTGAGAATCGAAGATCCTCGGGTCGATCAAATCCGGGTAGTTCCTGTCCTTCAGTAGTGGTCTTGCCTGCATGAAGAATAACCTTGTTACTCTTCAGCTGGTAATAGTTGGGACTTGGACATTGTTTATGTTATTCGGATCTGGATCAGTGTCAAATACGAGTATATATCTTTCAACCTAGTTAAGAATTTGTTCAGGTATACTGAGTTTTACCCATCCAACAAGGCTTTTCCCACCAAGTCTTTCGTCCGTGATCTTCATTCCGGTGATGAGCTGCAATAGCACAACTCCAAAGGAATAAACATCTGTCTTGGTCGACACTCTGCCACATTCTGCGTATTCGGGTGCCAGGTATCCTAAAGTTCCGACAACTGATAGTGTCTCTGATGACTTATCTGAGTCTTCATGTTGGGTTCTTGCCAAGCCAAAATCTCCAAGCTGAAATAGTGAACCGGTTATGGACTTCGATAAGTCGAGGTAAATGAATGAATGTACTTGCAGAAGGCATACCAGTGGCTCGAAATCGTGGGTTACAAGGATGTTGTTCGGTCTCATGTCTCGATGGATAATATTGTTTTCGTGCAAATATTGCAGGCCTTTTGCAGCTCCCAGTGCTATCTTAACCCTATTTTCCCAACTAAGAGGCCTTTCTGAGTCATCTGCAATCAATTCAACAAGAAACAACATACACTACATCGATCAGATGTCGATAATCCACTGTGAAACAGAGGTAAAGAACTGAAATGTCATGTAGAATGAACCCTTACTCGATAAATGAAGGTCAAGTGAACCATTGCAGACGTATTCATAGACGAGTAGCCTCTGGTTTCCTCCGGAGCAAGAACCAACCAGCATGACCAAATTCTCATGTCTCGCTGTCTGAAGCACGTTAACTTCGGATTTGAATTCTTTCTCACCTTGGAGACTTGCATTGTACTTGTGTTGCTTTACAGCAATCTTCAGCCCATTGAACTCTCCTCTGTAGACGGATCCGAATCCTCCTTCGGACAAGAAGTTCTTATCATTGAACCTTTCAGTGGCAGCTGCGATCTCGGCACAGGTGAAGTCTCTCATCCATCCGATCCTCGGCCTTCGATTTTTGCATATTGAGCAAAGGGAATTTTTGAACACTTTATCCCCCGGATTTTCTCCCACCCAATCATCATTTTGATCATGTTGCTTCGAATTTTCATCCGGAATATGCTGATCTTTTTGGTCTCCACTTTCATTGATAGATACCGGAGAATGTTCTCCCCCCTTTTCTGGTCTTGTAGTTGTATCATGCTCTTCATCATGAACATACAAGGACGACGACTTCAGTTCATTACAACACGAAACCGATGTTCTATTACTGGCAATACTCGAAGTCGAAGCCAAAGCCGAAGAAGAAGGTGAGACAGATTTACTAATGCCTTCGCCTCCATGTTCTGCAACAAGAAATGACATTACGACTTCTTGACATCAACATAGTATATTTGACATTGCATTTCGAATAACTTACTCCGAGGAGACTGTCCGTTGGCCGGAATCATTTCGACACTACTTCGCCGCACAGCCGAAAGTCTGAGGTTATCCCTTACATTTGGTCCTCTTAACTTTACAGCATTGCCATCTTCCTTCAATCTTACAACATTACACGATAGATTCTCTATAAAGTAACTTTGGTCATTGTTCATATGCCTGGCTCAAGGATGATATACATGTACAATACACAATGTTAAAATTGGTATAGAAGTGGATCATATATTTGCATTTCATACTATCTAAATTCGAATATATAGTTGAGTTTGTTTATTATCCTATATACTGATAGTTATTATAAGCGTCTTAGTTTTAAGGTTTATGATGTTTAGGGGTAGGGTTTAGAGATTTAAGTGTAAGCGTTTAGAATTTAGGGTTATAATTCATGATTTATAAGTTAAACCTTAAATCCTAATCATATTATCCTAACAACAAAAGTTTAACATCTAAACTTGAAATTCTAATTATAAACCCTAAACCCTAATCCTTAAATTTTAACCTTTACTTCTAAATCCCAAACTCTAAATTAAAACCTTAATATATACCTAAACTCTTAAACTTCAGGCTCTAAATTAAAACCTTAAACCCTAAAACTAAAGTAAAACTTTCGATATTCATTGTTAATATATAAGATATAAATCCTATTTGAATATTTTTTTTTAAAAAAAAAGTGAATTCAAATTAATAATAAATATTCAAGTGTTAATATATTTGCTCAAATTATTTCAATGATTAATTAATTATTTAAATATCATCACATTTTCCATCTACTTTAAGACCCATACCTGTCAAGTACTAACCATGTTGCACCAATTTTTTTCACAAATCTCGCAGCAACCTCCTTTAATGGATAACCTGCAAACATATCTATCCGAAATTGTATCTGAAAAAAAAAACTACATTAAATATGACATAATTGCTAAATTAAACATATATTTTTTTTAAATTATTTGTATCTGATTAATTATTTGATTAGTTTAGATCGATTACTATTAATGTTATCATAAAATGATCCGCATAACTCAATTTGTTTCATTTAAATCCTCAATCTTGCTTAAAGGACTAAACTTTTCATTCTATTGAACCAATTGATAATTTAATTTATTAAAAATATTTAATTCTCAATCTTTCATAATAATCGAGTTTAATTGAACAAAAACAAAATTTAAAAATAAAATTCAATCGAACCCAAACTCATAATTTAATTATGATATTTTAATAGATATCAAAATTTGAACTCATAGTATACAAATTAATTGTACTTGAATTTATAATTTATGGGAGAAACAACGGTAGGAAAGTAGGGATGACAATAGATCGGATTTGGATTGAATTTTATAAAGTCCAATTCAATTAATAATCAGACTTTCAATATAATTCAAGTCCGAATCCAAATTCATTTTTATAAATTCAAATCCGATTTTTTTAAAAGTAACAACTTAAACGTATATCTTTAAACGAAAAAATATTTTTATTAAACAAATATATTTAAATTTATAGCATAAACCAATATCTACAAATATTACAATTTAATATAAAACAAATTAAAGTAATAGCTTAAAGTGCAATTAAAAAATTTAATAATAAATAAATTATCCTTGCATAAATTACTATTATCTTACTAGTTTACTAATATATCTATTTTTCACGTCACAATTATAAAATGTCTAATAAATATTATAATCTTATAAAATAAATTAAAAATATAATTAAAATGAACATTAGCATTGTGCATAAAAAATTTATAACTATCAAGCTTTTATTGTTCTACTGAAGCTCAACAAATATCTATAAAATAAGAGAAAAACATAAATAGAATTATAGAAGATATTAATCATATAAAATATTTAACCTTATATAAACTTATTTAGGATTTTAATATATATCAATATTTTAAATTTAAAAATTTAAATATTTTTATTCGGATTTATATATGGATCAGATTCATATCAGATATAGATTCAGATTGAATTCGAATAAGATCATAGCAATATCCATATTCGATCCAACTCCTGTTAAGACTCGAACTTTTTTGGATTTGGATTCAAACTTTTTTAAATTGGATTTGGATTAAATTTTTTTTTAGATCGGATTCAAATTATATTGTCATCCTTAGTACGGAGGTAGGCATGGACTTGACCCACCTAAATAGTAAAATTATAAGTGTAGTCCTTTAAATTTTAAAATCTCAAGATAATAGTAAAATTGTATTTTAAATAAGCTTCTAATTTAATTTTTTTAATTATAAAATCATGTCAAAATAATAAAATTAAGATTATTAATCCTATACACTAGTCGTGAAAAATTTTATTTACACAAACGTCTTAATTTTATACATTAAAGTTTGAATTTAAGTTTTAATTTTACATATTAATTTTTTATAGTTATTAATATCTAATTCACTGATCGATTAATTTAAATTAAATATTATTAAAATTTATTCTATTTTCAACACAAAAATATTGATCATAGTCTTTAGATTAAGAGCTATACCTTCTCCTTTCCACATTGTTTTGAAATTTTCAGCAGGTCCTCATTGTTTTTGTATTCTTCTAATTTCTTCCCCATTTGTTCCACAGCAATCTTTTTGTTTGGGCCAAAAATTGAACCGGAACCAAGATTGGTTCGAAAGCCCACTGAAAATAAGGAAAGAATTATTAAAAATATTAAAATAAAATTTAATTAAAAATATTTAAAATTTTGAAATACGTTATAAATTTTTATTTTTTAAAAAGATTAAATTAAAATGTTTAAAGAAGAGATATAATTTCTAAAATTATGATTTAAAAATAAATTTTAAAATTTAAATTTTTAGTTTTTATAAAAATAATTTTAAAGTAAAATTACTCATATATATTTATTATATCACCAATCTTTTAAATTTTTTTAAAAAAAAATATTTAAAATAAATATTTTATATACTTAAAAATATTTTTATAATAATATTAAACTGGCTCTAAATCCAAGTTGGTTTCAAAGAAATCAAACATGAATTCTTACTGAGTTTTTTGAGCTTCATCGAAAGGAAACGTACTAGGATTAATAACCTGGTGAAGAATTCCAACCATGAAAAGCTTGTCGCCAGATTTAAGTGACAACCCTACCAGCGGCCATTTTACGACGCTTGGATTCAGCTCCCTCGACCCATCAAGGATCACCACCACTCTCTCGCCAGCTTCTAATCTTGCCATATCTCCTTGTTTCAAACAAACAATTCAACCTAGAAATTTCACTTTGAAATATTCACAAACAGATGGTGTGCATGTATCAAATCCTATTCTTTCTCAGTATTTCCGCCAAAAGAAAGAATGAAACGAAGATTAGAGAAGAAAATAGGAAATGGGTTCCTAGAATTTAGAGACGATGATTTAAAAGGAGATCATAGAGAGATGGGCGGTGAATCTAAGATATCCTCTGGGTGTTTCCTTCTGTTTTTTTTACAGTAATATTATTGCTTTGGGCTTTGCTAATCCTTTGATGAAAACTATGTTTTCTTCGATTTAGAAAATCTTAACTTTTTTGAAGAAATTGAATGTTCATAGATTAAATCAAAAACTTTCTTGGAGAATTCACTCCATGAGAATTAGTTCCTTGCTGTTTAGTTTAATTTGGAGGTTGACGATGATATCTGGATTTCTCACACACACAAATTCTTAGCATCTGTGCAAGAAGATGTAAAGGTTTAGGACTCATTGCACTGAACGTCTTTGATAGAGACAACAGACGGGTATAATTTTGTGTTTTGTATTGTATCTGTTTTAATAAGGATAAAAATAGATATAAGTTTAATGGGTGATGAGCGGGTATAGGTGTAAAAGATCATATTTATCGTAGATAGTAGATAGATGATGAATTTAAGATTTATTTTTACCGGGTTCATTTTAGTTGGGATGAAGATAGATATAAGTTTAGTGGATGGTAGACAGGTGTGGACGTAAAAAGTTATACTCATCGTTGATAGTGGATAGATGATGAATTTAAGACCTTATCTTCACCGTATCCAGACGTTCCATATCTGCTTGCTCCACATTCGTTCATCATATGAATTTTAAATCATTTGTATTTGTAGGCTTTGATTATGTTTTTTATTATGATATTTTATGTAATAAGATATTAATTTGTTTTAAAATCTACGTTAATTCTTAAGCCTATAACTTTGAACTCAATTTATTTAGTTTGAAAATTAATAATTTTTATCGAATTTAAATTAATTAGGTTATAAATTTATAATATGCGTGGATAAATAAAATTTATAGAAATATCAATATTGTTTTAACCAAGCTAGCTAGTTGTAGTTAAAGTGACTAAATCCGAAAATTTACCATTTTGGTAGGGGGAAATCCTTATTTATCCTCTAGCTTTGCACCTGATAGTAATTGATTTAGCAATTTGATCCTATGTTACATGTTAGATACCAATTGACATGTGAGGTTTAAGTTTATGTTAGGTTAATGAAAAGTTTTGATTGATACGATATTGATAATTTGAGAATTAATTAGATAATTTTAAAATTAAAAGGTCAATTTAAAATTTTAATCATATTTATTAGATACGATACTTAAAATGTCATATTCTGTGTAGAGTATCGATACAACTTAATATGTACTACTATAGTCATTAAAATTTAAGTACTAGTATTATTATAATTTTTTATATACCGATATCTTAAGTTTTAATATATTTGAGCAAATTATTTCAATATCAATACGCCCCGTCAATATAGTACTTAAGAACTCGTGCAAATATTTCATGTTCGAGTATCAATACTCAGTCACGGAACTCAAGGAGAGTTTAAGTGCACCAAACCCTGTTAATTTTTATTTTTACATATTAAATAGAGATAAAAAAAATTAAAATATATATTTTTTAAAGCAATTATTTTTTGTCTTTGTTAACCAAAAGAAATTAAATATATATTTTAGTCCCTTTATAATAAATTTCTAATTCAACCATGCCAGTACTCTTTATTTTATAATGGTTTCTTTCTATTTTAAACATGTACCAATACGTCTACTCAAGTATTAATACAGATATTTGCTGAAGTGCATTTAATCAGTGATAGAGTCACATATAAAATTAGGTGTCAATCGACTACATTTGATTTGTTGTGGTACGAGATTTTTAAAGAGTTAAATAAATTTTTAAGGAATATAGAATTTTTCATAAAAATATTAAAATTGATCCGGTCAATAATATTTATTATAGTGGTACGAAAATTTCCATACATCATACTTTATTCTGACCCTATTATAAAAAAAATTACGACTCTGCCACTATATTTAATGCAAAATATCCCTTATCAACAGTTATAATCATATCTTAATTATCCAAACTGTTAAAAATTAATAATAAAATATAAATATATTTTTTAAAATTTCTTAAAAATAAGACAACAATTTCAAAAATTAAATCTAGATTGTAAGAATTCTCTGTACCAATTTTTTTGGAAGAATTCTTTAGATTTTAAAGTATAAGTCTAATTTAATTAAAATGATTTTATTAATATAAATACCTTCTTGTTAAATATTATTGTCTTTTGAATAATTATCAGGGTGATTATTATATAATATTTATTTATAAATATTTTTAATTTTTTAATAATATAAAAATTTTATAGATAAAATAATTTAAATTTGAATATTTTATTGTATAATTTTTTGAAATCACTCGTCGAGTTCACTAATCCAAATTAAAAAAGACATCTTGTTAAACATTCTTAATGTAAATGTAATGTACATTAGTCATGTAGCATTACATTGGAGAATAGAATTTTTCTATCGTTTTCGGTATGTATATTTATATCATATATTAAAAATTTAAATTTAGAGTTTTGGGTTTATCACTATGTTATATTTTTTAAGATTTAAAATTTAAAATTAAATCTTCGATTTTTTTAATAAGCTACGGTGGTTATAGTAGTTTATATTTTAGAATACACTCTCAACCATTAGACATTAATCGCTCAATCACTATGTTATAATATTGGTGCTCGAACCCACAAGGACGAAGGTAGGATCCAACGTTGGGAGTAACAATGTTCTATTAAGCTTTAAAATCTAAAAAATCGGAAGGGCGAAAACCTTATTCGATTACGATTTAAACTAATAAGGATATCAAATGCTATTATACAAAAAAATTCGGAGAGATAAGAGCCCTTCCCATTATATACATACCACTGTCCCTACTCCCTACGAACCTGTGACCTCTAAAAATAACAAATATTTCTTTAATCATTGAGCCAAGATAATTCGTACTAAATTTTCAAATATATTTTTTTAATATTGGACATTAAAAAAAAAAGGAATAAAAGCTTTTTGTAATGGATTGGACAACTTTTATTATTTTTTTTCAAAATGGATTGTTACTATGGTTGTTTTCCTGCATTTATACTGATTTTGATATAATGTTCATCGATAATATTTGTGTTACTTGAACTTAGGGTGTTCAAAAATTATGTGAATCGAAGTTTTTTTCGGTTAACGGTTAATGATTTTTTAAAATTTTAGTTATTAGTTAATTCGGTTCAAAACCGGTTAATTAATCAAATTAATCGAATTAATCAAAATTTTTATATATTATATATATTTATATATTTATTTTTAGTCATTAAATTTTTAAAAATTATAAAGCGGTCATTAAACTTTACAAAATGATAATTAAATTGATTAAAATATAAAAAATAATCATTAAAAGTTTTAATATTTATCAATAATTTATAATATGAGATGAATCAATGTAATAATTCGATAAGTCTAATTTTTTTTTAAATTTTGAAAGTCCATTATATATTTTTTTTAACATAGTTTAGTGACCATTTATGTAATTTACCCAATTTGTTTTTAAGAAGTTCGGTTAACCGAATTAATCGATCAGATTAACTGAACTTTTTTCAGTCCGGTTAAAATTTTTAAAAAAAATTCGGTTCGATTAATGTTTAATACAAAAATATTTTAATTAATAAAAATTTAAAAATTCGTTTCGGTCGGTTAGCCGAACTGACCGTTTAAACACCCTACTTGAACTTGTCATTTTTTTCCATCTCTGTTCGTGGATATGTTTTAAAAAAATAAAGTTTAAATTTGAGTATATTTAGTGTCATATACGTATTTTATCCCATGTTTATTCGAATTCGGATAACATGTTATTCTAGTCACCTCACTCAGCTGGTCCACATGCATTATAATATAATTATTATCAGGAATAGTTCTAGTCATGTTAGATAGGTGTAATGGTACATACCCCTAAACAATTAGTGCCCTAAACCTTTAAATGAAAAAAAATAAAAGATTAATTATAAACTAGAAGTAAAATATATGAGAAAAATAAAATACTATTATATTTTAAACTAGGTTTTATGTTGCCCCATTGCTAGGAAGAATGGGTTGTATTTAGGGGTGTATAAAATCGGGTTCGATTAATCATTAATACATTATTTCGGTTAATCGATAAGTTTAGGTTGTTCAAATTTTTTTACCATAAACTGTAATCATTCAATCAGTTAACCAAAAATTAATTAGGTTTGATTTGAGTAACGGGTTTTTTATTTAGTTCATTAGGATTATAAAATTTAATAATATATTAAAAAATATATACTTTTAAAAAATACCCATGATGTTAGTATTTTTTTAATAATAATAAGTTAAATATTTAAATTTTATAAAATAAAATTATAATTTTTTTGAGAATGCAAAAATAAAATAAAAACTAATTTTTTAATATAAAATATTAAAATAACATATAATATTATAATATTTTATATAACCAGTCGGTTCAATTATCCGATTTATCTTAAAATCATAAACCTTAATCGAATCAGTTTTATATAAAATATTAAAAAATTAAACCCAAATCAATTTTTTCAGTTCAGTTAACCATTTTTCAATTATAACTTTTCGGATTTTAAAATCGATTTCGATTATTTTTCACACCCGTAGTGGTACGGTATCCGTAGGTAACCTCTCATCCTTTTCATTGTTTATGAGAATGAAGATGCATGATTTGAGCACTCACCTGCTGCAAATTTTTCAAGATTATGGACATGATTTATGCTGGAAATCAAGTGACCAAGCTTTACTAGTAGGGAAGGATATACTAGATAGGTTGAAAGACTGTGTTTCTCGAAAAAAAATGTTGTAAATTTCTCGATTTTTTATATTTTAACATTAAAAATTTAATTTTACGTCTTAATTTTTAAATTTAAAAATTTTAATTCTTAAATTTTAAATTATGAACTTCAAACTTAACATTAACCATAATTTTTTTAGTGTGAGAATATAAATAGAAGTACTAGAAAGAAAAGAAGATTTTTATTTATGTTTTTTTCATATTTTTTTTACAAAATCTATAATAAGAATTTTGTTCACTAGACCTCCGATTGAACTTTATTTCTTTCGATTTTTATAAGAACGCTATTTAGTAAAATTTAAAAGAAAGTCGTTTGTACGAACCATTTAGTCTTAGTGATTAAAGGAATAGTTGTTAGTCCTAAAGGTTACAGATTCGAACACAAATAATTTCAGTACAATAATTGAACGATCAATGTCTAATAATTGAGAATATACTTTAGAACAGATATTAATGTAACACTGTAACTGATTCAATAAATAAATAAAAGAAAGTCGTTTTTTATTACTATAACCCAATATTGTTAACATACTTATTTTATCTTTATGAACGCGAATTTGATGTATGTTTGTCAAAAACATCGTAAAACCTACAAATTTAAGGTTAAAAATTTAAATTTTTATCGTTAGATTTTCGTTATCTATCATTCGATGAACCCAAATAGAAAAAAAAAAAACATTTCTCTCAATCAAGAGAGGTTTCTCCATGGTTGGGATCTTCAAAATGCTAAAGTTGGTACAGAAGTATTTATTGACTGATTCAAAAAAATATTTGAGGGCGAGTACATAAAATTTAAAAAAATTAAAAATAAATGTATAAATTTTAAAAAATTCAAGATAAATTTGAGTCCACCCTATACAATTACTGCATCCGTCACTGTAAGTATTCTTTTGGTTGGCAAACCATGGATTGGAACTACTATAGTAAAAGTCAAGATTCGAAACACGATTTGAGTATTAAATGCTGAACTCGATTACAATGACAGATTTAGAAAAATATTTGAGGGTGAGCATATATGAAATTTTAAAATTTTAAGGTGGGTACAACTCATAAATATAAAAAAATTTAAAGACTAACTCATAAAATTTTAAAATTTAAAAATAAATATATAAATTTTAAAAAATTTAAAATAAACTTAAACCCACTTTATCATACATGTACATCGGTCATCCAACAAACTTCAATTATGATCGTCAATATCTTGGCATCGAGCAACATATAAATTCAGTAATGAAGTAATAAAATTTTAAATTTAAGTGACCTAAATGTCAACCAGGAAAGAGTTATTGAAAAAAATAAGAATTTACCCTTATGTTTAATTATCGTTATATTTATTATTTTAAATAATCGAGAGTTGGGAAATAGGAACAGCGGAAGTGTGGGTTTCCCCAATTATTTTAGTAGGGTTTTTGTGAAGAAGAGCGCGTATACTGGTTACAATCTCTGTCGAGAAATCTTTCAGTCTCCCCTTTTGCGTTGATTCTATCGGAAGCATGGGAAGAAATGTCATCTCAGATGAAGAAGGTTCTTTATTTTTGACCAAATATCAAATCCCTAGCTTCCCCCCTTTAATTTTCGCTAACGAAGTTCTATACCTTCTTCTCGAAGTTCTCTTTTGATATATGTGTTCAATTCATGCAGATGAGTTGGAGGTCGACGAGGAAGGAGAGCCAATCGAAGGAGATGGTCTCAATGAACGCGAACCTGATGAGGAGGATGAAGAAGACGGTATAACTTCTTTTTTTAATCTAATTTCACGTTTCGGAGCTGCAAAATGGTGTTCTAAATTCTGGGTTTTGTTGTTTTTAGCTAAAATTTGTAAGAGAGATAATAGATCGGGAAAAAAAAAACTAGGGAAAAATGGCATGATGGGTATTCTATCTGGATTTTTTTGTTAAGTTTTTTTCTAATTTTTTTGAATTCGTTGTATTTATTTATTAGTTTTGGTCTTTTAGTAGATCTAATTTATCGTTTCAGAACTGGGAAAAAATTGTAATTTCCGATTTCTTATTGTTTTAGTTATTTTTTTGGTGAAATGGTGAAAATGAAATTAAAATTAGGGCTAAATGGCATGATGGGGTTACATTGGGATTTTTAGCTGTTTTTTGTTTATATTTCTTGAATTCTTTGTATTTATTTATTTATTTATGGTTTGAACAGAAGAAGGGCAAGATGAGTATGAGAATGATGGATTCATAGTTGATGATGTGGAGGACGAAGAGGTAGATGAAGATGAAGAGAGGGAAGACAGTGACGAGGAGAGACGGAAGAAAAAGAAGAAAAGAAAGAAGAAGTTAATATTTTTTCCTTCCTATGTTGATATGTGACTACTACATTTATCCAAAATAAAGAATGAATGTTATTTATTGCTATTTTTTATTTAAAAGAAACTCATGATGTTCTTAGGTCCAACAGCTTGAAATCTCAAATTTCTGATGTTTGTATCAATTTTTTCAGGGAAGCTGAGGACCTTGATGAAGATGACTATGAGCTCCTCCGGGAGAATGATGTTAATGTACCGAAGGTTTGTTTCTTTTCCATAATGAAAACATGATGATATTGTTGAATGTCTAAATTATTTATCATCTAAGTTTCCAAATGGAAAATTTTACATCATTGAAGTTATTTTTGTTGTTGTTGAAATGATGTTAGTACTGATTGGTTTTATCCCTGGTGAATTGATATTTGTTATTCAATAGAAAATTAAACTGGAGATAATGGCTCATAATCATATTAAGCATGCTTTGTTGAATGGCTTGATTAACTATTTATTTGAGGTTTCTGGTGCATTTTTTTTCCAGGGAAGCAAGAAATTTAAGCGGTTGAAAAAGGCTCGAAGAGATTTCGATGAGGATCAGTTTGGACTTTCCGATGATGAGTTTGATGGAAGCATGAAGGGTGGTGCAACTGCTGAGGAAAAGCTTAAGCGTACTCTATTTGGTGACGATGATGGTTTGTCCATTGAGCATATTGTCCATGATCATTATTATTTGGATGCAGTTTTAAGAACCACTAATGGTCAATATTTGTAATGTTTTAGGACAACCACTTGAAGATATTGCTGAAGATGAAGAGCCCATAGAAGAGGAAGAGGATGGTGATATGGGTGAAGAAGATGAAATGGCAGACTTTATTGTAGAGGAAGATGAGGAGCATGGAGCTTCTGTTAGGTACAACTTGTGTACCGCATGATATGTGCTTATGCTGCAGTTTTTATATTTAATTTTGGACTTCAGAGTTCTTTTTATTATGTAATTTGTATTCTAGACGGAGGAAGATGAAGAATAAGAAGTCAAGGCATGCACCAGATGTTTCATCATCTGCTTTAAAGGAAGCCATAGATATCTTTGGTGATGTGGATGAACTCCTCCTGCTACGGAAACAGGGCTTAGATTCTAGTGAGCAGAAAGAGGGGAAACTTGAAGATCAGTTTGAACCCGCTGTTCTTTCTGAAAAATACATGACAGAAAAGGATGATCAAATTCGGATGACTGATATTCCAGAAAGAACGCAGGTTTGATGAGAAGGTTTTAAAAATGTTCTGGATATATATTTTCCTTTGTCACTCGTAATACATGTTGTGATTGGCTTTACGTTTCCCTTTCCAGATTTCAGAGGAAAGCACTGGCCCTCCTCCAATAGATGAGCTCAACATAATCGAAGAGAGCACCTGGATATATAGCCAACTTATAAATGGTTCTGTACCATTATTTGGTAAAGAAAGGCAGGATCACTTTATAAACAAGGATGACATTATGAGATTTTTGGATCTCACGCATGTGCAGAAGTTAGATGTTAGTACTTACCGACATGATTCATAAATGACTAATCTGTTACTCTTCTTTATATTTTCTTAGTATTCTTGCATTCTTTCTTGCTTGCAGATTCCCTTTATTGCGATGTATCGCAAGGAGCAGTGCCTTAGTCTGCTACAAGATCCTGAGCAACATGAGGATGATGATATTGATCAGGATAAATCTGAGAAAGCACCTACAATAAAGTGGCACAGGGTAACTAAACTTGTCATGGATCTATGAATAGTTCTTGTATATCTAATCAAACCATAATTTAGGAGAAGGTTGATTTTGTGAATAACGGCTACAATGCTTCTATTTAGGTACTTTGGGCAATTCAGGACCTTGACCGAAAATGGCTGCTTCTTCAAAAGAGAAAGAGCGGTCTCCAGTCACACTACAATAAGCGTTTTGAAGAAGAATCTCGTCGGATATATGATGAAACAAGACTTAACTTGAACCAACTGCTTTTTGAGTCAATTCTTAAAGATCTCAAGGGTGCAGAGTCAGAAAGGGAAGTTGATGATGTTGATGCCAAGTTTAACTTGCATTTTCCACCTGGGGAGGTTGGTGTTGATGAGGGTCAATATAAGAGGCCCAAGAGGAGATCACAATATAGTATTTGCAATAAGGCTGGCCTGTGGGAGGTTGCGAGCAAGTTTGGATACAGCGCTGAGCAACTTGGGGCACATCTATCTCTGGAGAAGATGGTGAGTATGATTTTTAGTTTCTGTTATATTGTATTGAGATATATTGATCTTGCTTCATTTAATTATAGGATGATGAGGTTGAAGATGCAAAAGAGACACCTGAAGATATAGCTTCAAATTTTACATGTGCAATGTTTGAGACTCCACAAGCTGTCCTGAAAGGAGCCAGGCATATGGTATACGTTGTTATTCTATAGCAAATACTGTACTATTTCTTGATCATAAATCTTGTTGTACGATGTACAGTTATTTATGGTTTTAATTTCGTAGGCTGTGGTTGAGATTAGCTGTGAGCCGTCTGTCAAGAGATGTGTTCGTAACATCTTTATGGAGCATGCTGTAGTATCAACCAGCCCTACTCCAGATGGGAAAATAGCCATTGATTCTTTCCATCAGTTTGCCGGTGTGAAATGGTTGCGTGAAAAACCTTTGCTCAGATTTGATGATGCTCAATGGCTCCTTATCCAGAAGGCTGAAGAGGAGAAGCTTCTTCAAGTAACTATTAAGCTGCCCGAAAAAAATCTAAATAAGTTAATTAAAGAATGTAATGAAAATTATCTTAGTAATGGTGTTAGCAAATCTGCTCAACAATGGAATGAGCAGAGAAAGCTGATACTGCATGATGCTCTTTTTGGTTTTCTCCTGCCCTCAATGGAGAAAGAAGCAAGGTCCTTGTTGGCTAGTCGTGCGAAGAGCTGGTTACTTTTGGAGTATGGCAAGGACTTGTGGAATAAGGTTTCGGTGGGGCCTTACCAAAGGAAAGAAAATGATCTTAATTCCGATGAAGAAACTGCTCCACGAGTCATGGCTTGCTGTTGGGGCCCTGGGAAGCCTGCAACCACTTTTGTGATGTTAGATTCATCTGGGGAGGTGCTCGATGTGCTTTATACTGCTAATCTTACATTACGGTCTCAAAATGTACATGACCAGCAACGCAAGAAAAATGATCAGCAACGTGTTTTGAAGTTCATGACTGATCATCAACCACATGTTGTTGTTCTTGGAGCTGTCAACTTGGCTTGTACTCGGTTGAAGGACGATATCTATGAGGTACGCTTATCACTGTTGAGATGCTATGTATGTTCTCCTTGCATCTAAAATGATTTATGTCCTTGTATCTTACCTTTTATTTTGTGCCGAGTGAAAGTGTTTGGTGAGAAATGTGCTATGTTTGTCGTATAGTTGGTCAATTTTTAATGTTTCTTATTTTGTTGATTTCTTCTTTACCAGATTATTTTTAAGATGGTGGAGGAAAATCCTAGAGATGTAGGGCATGAAATGGATGAGCTGAGCATTGTATATGGGGATGAATCGCTACCCCGTCTCTATGAAAATTCTAGGATTTCATCAGATCAGCTCCCTGGCCAGTCAGGTAAAATAGATTCTCATATTCGCAAAATAATACCATCTTTGTGGAACTTTTTTATGGTAAAGTTCTTATACATTTTTTTTTTTCTGTTGAAGATGTTTTATCTTTTATTATGAATGATGTCAGGCATTGTCAGACGGGCTGTTGCACTTGGACGCTATCTCCAAAATCCATTAGCAATGGTATCTACTTTGTGTGGACCAGGGAAGGAGATACTCTCCTGGAAGCTTAATCCTCTGGAAAACTTTCTCACAGCTGATGAGAAGTATAGTATGGTTGAACAGGTTTTGGTTGATGTAACAAACCAGGTGGGCCTTGATGTTAATTTGGCTGCAAGTCATGAATGGTTGTTTGCACCTTTGCAATTCATTTCTGGTCTTGGGCCTAGAAAGGCAGCATCACTACAGAGATCTTTGGTAAGAGTTGGAACAATTTTTACTAGGAAGGACTTTCTGTCTTCCCATGGACTTGATAGGCTTGATAGGAAGGTGTTTGTCAATGCGGTAGCCTTTCTGCGTGTCAGGCGAAGTGGGCTTGCTGCCAACAGCAGCCAGTTCATTGATTTGTTGGATGACACTAGAATACATCCAGAATCGTATCTTGTTGCTCAAGAGTTGGCCAAAGATGTTTATGATGAGGATCTTAAGGGTGACAATGATGACGAGGATGCGTTGGAGATGGCTATAGAACATGTTAGGGACCGGCCTGGTTTGTTGAAAAGGTTACGCCTTGAAAACTATCTAAAAAGCAAAAGCAAGGACCGGCAAAATAAGAAGGAAACCTTTTATGATATAAGAAGGGAATTAATTCAGGGTTTCCAGGATTGGCGTAAACCGTATAAGGAGCCAAGTCAGGATGAAGAGTTCTTCATGATTTCAGGTGAAACTGAGGATACCCTTGCCGAAGGCCGAATTGTGCAAGCTACAGTCCGCAGAGTGCAAGGCGGGCGAGCTATATGTGCACTTGAATCTGGGTTGACTGGGATGATTATGAAAGAAGACTATGCCGATGATTGGAGAGATATAGTTGAGTTATCTGACAGGCTGCATGAAGGTGACATACTGACCTGTAAGATTAAATCAATTCAGAAGAATAGGTATCAGGTGTTCCTGGTTTGCAAAGATAGTGAGATGAGAAGCAATCGACACCTGCATATCCAGAACCTGGATCCCTACTACCATGAGGAACAAAGTAACATACAAAGTGAGCAGGAGAAAGCTCGTAAAAAGAAGGAGCTGGCAAAGAAGCATTTTAAGCCCAGGATGATTGTCCATCCACGATTTCAAAATATCACTGCTGATGAGGCTATGGAGGTATGTTACAAGTTATGGAACTGTAATGTTTGAGTTGAATTTACTATATAAAGGAAAATAAGAAGTCAAAGATTATACCCCCCACCCCACCTGCGCGTTGTGTCAGTGGGTGTGTGCATAGGCATTGTATTTTTGCTTTAATGCAAGGCAAAAAATCATCTCTAAACCCATTCTCTGAATTTCCTTTCTTTTTAAACTAATGTTTATTTTGGGCTTTTAATATGCTGGACAGTATTTATCTGACAAGGATCCTGGAGAAAGTATTGTTCGCCCCAGTTCCCGTGGGCCTTCTTATTTGACTTTAACTCTCAAAGTTTATGATGGTGTTTATGCTCACAAAGATATAGTTGAAGGTGGAAAAGAACACAAGGACATCACCAGCCTGCTTCGTATCGGGAAGACATTAAAAATTGGGGAAGACACTTTCGAGGACTTGGATGAGGTAAGTATCGTTAAAATGCTTATTTTCCTGGTATAGCCCTTGAACTTTGAAGGTATGTGAATTAAGCGGAAATAACCACGTAAGCATGGTGCTGATTGCTGAATGGGAGTTTAGTTGCAGTGGGACTCTTTCTAGTTGTAAAACTAAATGATCATAAACTGAAGGATGAACTTCGGAATTTGACCACACACAGGGGCTCAAAAATTAACTGTTATTTTATTGTAACCATACAAGAAATCTGTTTGTCCATGCTTTAAATCTTGAGTCCCAATAGAATTCTGTACTTGGAATTAATTATTATTCTCAAGTAGGAAAAAGTCATGGTTGGCCCTTTGACTAATAAACTGATACTCTCTTCGTCTCGTTTTTATCGTCACATGTTGACTCTAGTTTTAAGGAGAAAGAATTTTCATAAAACATATGCAGTAAAATAATTAAAATGACAATTTAATCCTTGAAAAGCTAATTTTTGTTTTTGGTGGGAAACTAAGAAAAAGGGTCAAAAAGGAAATGACTTAAAAGTTGTTGAATTTTCCAAGGTGAGAATTTGAATGTGGCGAGTTTATTGGGACAGAGGGAGTATTACTTTTACTATCATCTTAAGAGAGGTTAGCATATGATATAATATGTTGTTGAGGCATCTAAAATCCATGTAATGAATATGTGTGTTGATTGAATTTAAATTGCAGGTAATGGATCGGTATGTTGATCCCCTTGTTTCTCATCTAAAGACAATGCTGAGTTATCGGAAGTTCCGGAGGGGAACTAAAGCAGAGGTCGATGAACTTTTAAGGATCGAGAAATCCGAGTATCCTATGAGGATTGTGTACTGTTTTGGCATTTCTCATGAACACCCAGGCACTTTCATTCTTACTTACATACGGAGTACAAATCCACATCACGAGTATGTCGGCTTATATCCCAAGGGATTCAAGTTCAGAAAAAGGATGTTTGAGGACATTGATCGTCTAGTTGCATATTTCCAGAGGCATATTGATGATCCACAGCAGGAGTCAGCTCCATCAATTAGATCAGTTGCAGCGATGGTACCAATGCGGAGCCCTGCTGCTGGAGGCTCTGCAGGAGCAACGTCAGGTGGTAGTTGGGGTGGCCCAACCAATGAAGTTGGTTGGAGAGGCCAATCTTTTGACAGGGGTCAATCTTCCACCCCAGTGTCAAGAACAGGTAATCTTTCGACATGACACGTTTGCATGTGATGATTATTCGAATTGATAAAATTTCCGGGGGGGAAATTTTTAATATTAATAAAAAGTTCATTCTTAAGCAAGAAAATCATGGATGATTGTGAAGTTCTGCTTGTTTGGACAAGCTTTGAGTTGAACAACTAGGAAAAGTTCAAACATCTAGATGCTACTACTTTTATTTTATGCATTTTGCTTGTCTGCTTCCTTTTGTCTAATCTTTAGCTCGTTTCTTTGGCTTTGGTGTTATAGGCCGAAACGATTACAGAAATAGCAGTAGCCGAGATGGGCATCCAAGTGGTGTACCCCGACCCCATGGTGGGCGTGGCCGTGGTAGGGGTTCATATAACAGCACCCGAGGACTTAACGACGGGCAGGATTCATCGTACAATGAAACTTCGAAACGTGATTTAGGTAACAAGAAAGGGGATGATAGTTATGCCAATTTCCCAGGTGCTAAAGTTCAAAACTCCCCAGGTAGGGAAGCTTTCCCTGGTGGCTGGAGTGGTAGTGCCGGAACAGAAAGTGGAAGTGGTTGGCAATGATGACGATGTTTTCGGGCGATTCGTCCAGGATCACAGCATAGGTGCAGGGTTTCGTTTTGAATCAAGTGTTGGGGATATTGTCTTGCATGCTGACCAAATCAAGCCAATGAAAACATGTACTTGTAGCATGTATATGTAATTTTATCCATGTACGAGTAGCATCCCATGTCTGAATGACATGAAACATATGGCCAATGTATCCTTTAGTTTGTCTGTAGGCTTTGTCCTGAAGATTGTTGCTCTGTATCAGTTAAAGATATGTTTTATTTATTATAAAGATCAAATTTTTAATATTTTGAGATTTCTTCCCGAAGATTTCATCAATAATTTTCATTGAATTTGAGATATACAAAGAAGTTGATAATACTTATCAAATTTGATTATAAACACCCTTAGATTTAGATTTTTAGAGTTTAAGAATTATGATTAGAGGGACGATTTTTTTAATGTTATACATAGAAAGAACATCGTAAAAAATATTATTTTAATTTATTATAGGCTTCCATAAAATTTGGTTCATTCACAATATGCATTGTTACTTACCAAATTCCTATTTTGATAATTTTGAGGTTTTGGTCCCTATACTATGCTCAAATTTATATTTAGACCTATAATTTTACACAATTAGAAACCTATTTTTGGATTTAAGATTTAGTCCCTATACCCTTATTAATAGATAGTTTACTCATTTATTTTTAGATGTCTACTTCAACCAAATTATGGTTTTAGTCCCACCATTATGCTCAAATTTTGGATTCAGTCCATATACTTGAATTTGACATAATTTATAATTTTGATTCAATTTAGATATAAATAGTAGGGATTCATATTAGTTTTGTATGTTAAAAATGATAAATTATATAATTTTTTACATGCTAATAATTTATTTTCTTTAGATTTAGTCACTTTCTTATATTTGTATCATGTTTATTTATTACATCGAAAACCGGATTCGAAAGTTTTGACTGAATTGTGAGAATCACATGATTTTGGAGTAATTTGCAAGTTCATCAACAAAGTTCAAGGGATTAATATATATGTAAGGAACAATTATCCACTTTCAGTAATTACTTAATTTTACTTGCTTTGTTGATTATAAATAATATTATTTTTAAAAAATATAAATAAAACTAATATTTAATTTACTGTCGGTGTAATTCTTTTACAAAATTTACATACTTAAATCTTACAATATAAAATATATATCCCTAATCTTAAATATAAAATCATAAATCTTATGTTCTATATTTAAACTTAAATATTTGACCATTAAATCTCTAAATCTTAAACTAAATGTTGTAAACCATATTTAGGAATTGCAACGGGATGGGTCAGGGCAAATTTTTGACCGCGGCAACCCCAACCTGAAAAATAAACTAGCATACTCGAAATTATCCCACCCTGATTTTTAATATATCTTATTTTTATCCGATATAACGAAAAATAATCTAACCTTAACTCGCCCCGTTATTTTAATAAAATCTGATCAAAATCAACCTAATCCAAAAAAATATAAAAATATTAAATATAATATATAAAAATATATTAAATATATATATATATATATATACTAGATCAAATCGAGTTAGATATTTTAAACTTTAAACTCAATCCCAACGCTAAAAGTTATAAATATTTACCCACTCTATTTTACCCTGAAACCCGATTTTAATACTAAAAAACTTATCCCGAATGGGTTGAGGCCCACCGAAAACTGAGTATTATCGCCATCCTAACCATATTTATCTTCGTAATGAAAACTCCAGCACCTTTTTTGACCATGTTTATATTAATATTTATATTGGACTTCCAAAATAAAACTTTAACTTATAATTTTTTAATAAAATTTACTTATATTGATTTTTTTTAAAAATAATTAAGCGTTAATTTGATTGATTTTTTTTCTATCAAAAGATTATATATTCGAACATGTTTAAATAGATTTTATTTAATTATTATAATTATTAATTTTATTTGGGTTTTTTAACTCAGTTTTATTTTTATTATATTATTATTATATTGAAAAAATTGAAAAAAATAATTAAAAATTATAACAACCCCCTTATAATATCCATTTAATAACATAAATATAATTATATCTTTAACCCTAATTTTAACGAAATCTTTTATCTTCCTAATCAAGACTATTGCAGTTCAGGGTAATCCAACGACCCAGATTTTATCTCATCAAGAAAGCCCTAAATGCTCTATCTTGATGCTTGAACTTGCACAGCATTTTTCTGGCCGTCAGATCTGTGAAGAGACGTGATTGGTGTTTATCCTAAACTTTTTAAACTTTACGCATTTAGTTTTATTTTTTAAAAAATTTATAAATTAATTCATAAATTTTTAAGCTTTTTTATAATTTAAGTTAACTTTTATAAATATTTATAGATTCATCACTACGTTCGAGCCTCAACACAAGAAAATAATAAAATGATAGATATTTTAGCTATTTTTTAAAAAATTTATGTAATTATTAAAATTTGGAATATCTAACTAAAATTTTCAAAAAAATAATTAGAACTAAAAGGAAACTTAATTAAAAATGAATAAAAATAAAAGTTTAATGAGTTTTATTTTTTTTGAAAGGGTCAAATTTATGATCAAATTTGTATTATCTAAATAATTAGATGGATTAAATTAAAAATCAACTCATTTTATTAACATGTCATCTCGTTAAATTAATATAATTTAACAGCTCAACTATCAAAATATAAAAATTAATAATATAAATAATTAAAATATAATAAATTAATAATATAAATGATCGATAATAGATGTAATACGGAAATTTCATAAATCACTTTAAAAGTTTAAATTGTGTAAAGACTAAATACACCAAATTATATAAAAAAACAATAATAATTTAAAATAAAATAAGTAATAAAACAACAATTAGAGCTTAAGGGATAAATCAATTTCTGAAACATCCTTGTATTGATTATCAGTTCCCAAAGAAGTGCTTGCACTTGCAGCAACCCTGTTTACTACACTAGTTGAAGGCCCTGAGATTCCAATCTCCCCATTGTTAATGCTTAAACTCGGCCGTAAAAGGCTCGTTACGGGTTGCCTAGACGACCAACCATAGGGAAGATGGTACGGTCGAGACGACGATAGCCACGGGTGCGGTGGTTTACGAATCATGGAGTTGAATTGAACCCCGAGGGGTGATCTGTTGAAAGATCTATGAAAAGGGTTGGAAGAATAGGACGAAAATGAATGATATGCAAAGTTTAGGGGACTGAAAGTGCGAGATGGATTCACTTCAATGAGCCCTTGGTGACGCCTCTTGGCCAAGGCACGTTCTTGCTTGTGGGCGTTTTGGTGTCCACCTAGAGCTTGAGACGTAGAGAAAACTCGCTTGCAAAAATTGCACATAAAAACTTTATTTCTCTTATCATCACCCCGAAAATCGTCCCGAGAAGAAGACGGATTCTTTGGAGTGAAAAGATCGAGTTCGACCTTTGATTCATGTCGTGCCCTAGCACGGTCACCATTGTTGCCATTATCATTCGAGAGTATCAAATCGAGCAAAATACCATGGTTCGATTCGATTTCGCTACTCGATTTCATTTTCGGAACCGATCCTTCCGTGTCGGTCGATATGCTTGAAAGTTCTGCAAGATGATCAACTATTGTAACCATTGCCAAACTATAGATTTCTTGAGTTATGTGAAATATTTAGAATGATGTTTATGTTATATATAGCATATAGGAAGGGCTTAATTTATGCAATATCATGCAATTATGGTAAGAAATCCGATTGTCAAGTTGTTACTTGCATTCTTCCATATAATTATTAATATATGACTCATCGATTAATTAAATTAGATCGAATATTATAGAAAACTTTATCATATTTTATTCATAATGTTAAAATTTAAATATCTGACCATACTTAGATTGTTTAACGTTTCATCTCACCCAATTGACCGATAATTAATAAATTAATATTATTTTTTATAGTAGTATATGAACACAATTACCTAATTAATAGGTGGAACTTCTATGAAAATGAATAAATTAAATTTGGTGAACATTCATGCATGAAGCTTTTACCAAATTAATGTTTATTTATAAAATTAAGGAATTTTATTTTTATTCGGACTACGTCTGTGATTGTGATAAAAGATCGTTTATCGGTCACAACAACTACAAACAACTCATGATTTAGCTCTCAACAATTGTTTGTTTATTTATTTTAGCACCCAAATAAACGTTACGAGATAATTTAATTTTTAACTTTTAAACGACAATAATTTTTGTCCACGAGCGTTTGGGAACTACAACCCCAAAGGGAGCTTTAGTTATTATACCATTTTTATAGTAAACGAAAATGAGTAATTTTTATATACAAGTTACGTAAAAAAATTACATACATTGTATATTTATTTTTTAAAATATAAAATTTTAATTTTAAACTTTAAATTTTAAACCGTACAAATTAAACCCTAAATGAAATTTAAATAAATAAATAAATTATATAACCTCGACTTGATTTGAGTTACGAAAGATCTTTAAACGTTGTTTTTTTTTTAAAAATAATAATTATAATTATGATTACGTAGAGAAGAGTGGGTTAACATTTATGTATACTTTGTTTGAATGTAACAGAGAATTTTCCATATATATAGTTTATATAATAACAACTTACCATATTTTATATTTATAATTTCTCTATTGTTAATTGTACTTACCATAAAATTTAATGATTTGCTGTTTAAAAATATTGAGATTTTATGGAGGTGTGGAATTTAATGATAAATCACACGTTTATAAATAAATATATATTTTAGAAATATATTAATATTCAAACTTTAATTTTATAAAATATTGTCAATTTATGTAACCTTCCGTTTAAGTTAGTTTTAAATTTTTGAATGATTCAATTTTATTTTTATTTTTAAATTATGATTCGTTTTAAATTGACTTTTAAATTTTTAAACATTCTAATTTTATTCTCAAATTACAATTCTCATTTTAAATTAATCTTGAAATTTTTAAACTTTATAATTTCATCTCAAATAATTAATATATACTAATCCTATCTAATTTTTATAAATTTTCATGTAAATGTTGATGTATATTAAGAGAGATTATATCTCTAGTCCGGCTCGTCAAATCATCCGTGGTCCTAACCAATGAAAATCACATATTCCACCACTAATCATCCATGTCATTAATCTAACTTTAAAAAAAAATATTTTTTAAATGATAAGAAAAAATGAGTGAAGATTCATTAGTTAAAAAAAAATGACTTCTGAGATTATGGTGAAGTGAGTGATTATGATTAGTTAGAAAAAAATATACTTTCTCTAGTTTGGTTAGTAGCGGCAGATTCCTAGGAAATGTTAGATTCTTATAAAGATGTGTCTGAACCAGAGAAAAAAATGCACATAAACATAGTCCATACCACTAAGAAGAAACTGCAAGGAAGAACACCGGATTTCATGAGGTCGATACATAATCCAAAGATTACCTACATTCATATAAACATAAACATTCCTACACATAGATTTGACAGAGGAGTAAAGGTGAGCACATGTTGCGAGGGTCAGACTATTTCTTATAATCATACCATAATTTTCCTGAATATCAGCGATATTCCGATAAAGATAAACATTCTTACAAACATAAGTTCGAACGAGTAAAGTTGAGCACATGATACTACTTTTATAATCATATTGTAAGTTGTAGATTTGAACTCTAACGATTTACCGTTAACATTAGCTTTCAAGAGTGATCGTGCTCCATGTGGTTCAGATGGTAAGTCCCTTCACTCTTATGGTGTACCTCCACCTTGAACTTCTCTTCTTTGTCTCCTCTCTTCAACTTGAGAAGCATGTTGAGTTTCGCAAAATCTTCCGATACCTATTTGCAAATTAAAACACTTAGCGCCCATATGAAACCGCAATTGCTTTTGCAAAGAATAAAGTTAAGATTGTTGTTCAAGTTCAACCATATGTTTGATTGATTGTCAACTAGATTAGATAGTTGAATGAAATCCTGAACACCTTGAAAGGTGAACAAAATTTTCAAGCAGACTCTGGAGTTTCACAATGAAAATTGATGATGAACCGGAAGCTCATTGTGTTGTGTGGAAACCAAAAAACTGAAACGACATTGACATCATTCTTCTATATTACTCGAGGTCGGGTATTAGTGACAGATACACAGTGTATTCCAACCAAAGTACAACTTTTCAATGTTTTTCCATGTAACTGGGAAACCTTTGAATGGTCATCTTCTCAAACCAATGTGATGATATGGTTTGAACAGAGATGACGTACACGGGTGTGCTCAACAAAAATGAAGAGTGCAAGTAATATAATTAATATAACCATTCTTCATGAAATGTGAAAGAGTTAAGCATGTAGAGATGCTTATAAAACAGTTAGCAAAGAAGGAGACCATTGTAACACATCATATGACACATTTTCAATCGAACATACAGCTAACCCAATCTACCCCGGAGGAGAGTATAGACTATAACACAGGCATTTTGAGTCCTTGAAGGATTATATTCTAATACCCATATCCAGAAATGGAGAATATATGATCTAGCTATTGTAAGATTCTCAAACATCACATTACATAGGATGCAATTTAAATATCCAAATCACATATGCACTCACTTCTTATCACATTAAACAACCAAACATTTAAAACACAACACCGATACAAGGAAATAGGAATGGTAGTTTGGTGCTTACTTCGGCGTCAGCATGAACAATTTCTTTAAGTACATAAGGCAGCAGGGAATTGGATCTCTGTTGAATGCTTTTCACAGCATGATTCGCAGCATCCTGAACTATGGGATCATCGGTGGCCACGGCTTGCAGCATTGGTCCAGGGACACCTGATTATAACTTAGAGATAAATTGTCAATAAAGTTTCAAATGAAACTATACATAAGACTTTCCCTACCAGTGTTATATATTTACATACAATCAATAAAAACCCTAATCTTTAAAGGTAATCATAAATAGTTTAATCTATTCACAAATCCAAAATTTCCACGATTTTTTTTTTTAAAAAAAAACATCTCAAAATTTTTGTTCTCTACAATTTTGATCCACTTTCAGCAATCAATGAATCTTCATTTCAAAGAAAACCCAATAATTTACAGCTAAAAAGTAAATAAAAACTGAGAAAGAACCACCTTTCTTGGCACCCAGATCCGAAGCAGTGAAAGAAGAGGAACCATCCGCATCACCAACATGTTTGAACTCCTGCAGTTCTTTAAAGTCCATCCAGGGCTTAACCCAAACTTTGGCATCATAAAGCTTCTTTTTGCCGGCGTCCATGGCTTCCACCGTCAAATGGTGAAGCGTCCCAGACACCACTTGCTCGCTTGCTTTCACAACCCTCACAAACTCGACCAACGCATTTTCTTTCTTGTTGTGCTCGTCGACGGCAAAGCGAGCGAGGTTCTCGAGCTCGGCGCTGTTTTGGGATCCCTGGGAAGGGCGGATTCCGCCCAAAGTGGTGGTTGTCGCCATTGAATCAGAGCAGAAGGTTGATTCGGCTGAGAGATCGTTGAGGAAGAGAATCGGGATTGCTACCGAAAACAGAAGGGAGATTAGGATTAGGAAATTGGGTTTTTGCATTTGGGTGCGAATTGAATATCTTCTGCTGAATTTGGGATTTTTTTAGCCTGGCGCATAAATGACAGCAAGGATTCGACACGTGACTCGTGAGTAGACGTGGCAGTTGAAATACATTATTTTATGGGTTAACTACATTGCATACCATTTATCTATAGTTATTGACTCGAAAATACCATGGAACTTTAAAAAATTTAAAACTAACACTAATTTTATATGTGACTCAAAAATACTAAAGGTGTGTTTAAAAGTATTCGACTCAAAAGAAAAATATTGGGCAATTCTCAAAAAAAAATCCAAACTGGTAATAATTAGGTCGGGTCTGGGCTAATTTTCTTAATTATCTATCAAACCCGATAACTTTTAATATATTTTTTAGTTTAAAATTATATTTTTATTTTAGATTTCTTAATATTTACACTTAAAATTAAATTTAAATTAATTCTATAATCATATTATATACTTTTAAGTTTTAAAACTCATTAAGTTTTATACATATTTCGGAATAGCTCAGATTAACATACGATTATGTGAAGATTATCACTTTAAAAAAATAAAAAAAAATAATTTAAAATATCTGTTAAAATTATATTTGAGTCACTTAATTATTAAAATTATATTTAGATAATTTAATTATAAATAAGATTATATTTGGGTCAGACAATTATTAAGTGTTACATTATCGTCACTCATTTAAGTAAGGTTATATTTATGTCACCATTTATGTTTTAAAAACTATATCAATTTGTGTATTATTTTAATTAATGATTTTAAATAAAATATTATAATATTAATGAGAATATACAAGTGATTTAAAAAATAATTAAATTATTATACTTTTTTAAATACGAGGATGACTCAAATATAATATTACTCATGATTGAGTGACTCAAATAAAATCATATACATAATTGAGTGTCATCCTTTATAATTTACCCTAAGTTTTATCAACACGTTTTAATAGTTTAATAATCTAATTAACGAGTTTTTTAATTAGATGATTAAAATAAAAATAATTTTATAATCGAGTGGTCACTTGAGTAATTTACCCATCCTATTTTATTTAAAAAAACACATAAATTTGAATATGGAAATGGATTTTCGCGCCAAAACAACGCAAATTTCCGTACGGTCCTCTTTCCAATAGGAAATAATTGTTCTTTTTCTTTTTTTTTTTGTTTTTAAATTTTCTCTCTTTTTATTCTTATATTAAATATATATATAAAAAGTGAAACCCCAATCTTTCCATATTTCGAAACTCCGATTCGTAACGCTCCCATTTTCCCCTCCAATCCCTTGGATTCCCTGGGTTTCAATCATTTCTTTGATTTTTCTTGTTTTGGAAATGACTACATTGCCGCCGTCTCCCTCACCTTCTCAATCCCAGACCACTTGCGCTTCTCTCCTTCAAGAACTACAGGTTTTGTTCTCCGTCTCTTGCTTTTTTTTTTTTTTCCTCTTGGAATTTCTTATATATATATTGATTCTTTAGTAAGAAAATCAGATTAACTGTTTTTTTTTTTTTTTGTTATGTTAGGTATTATGGGATGAAATAGGGGAAGGTGATGTAGAAAGGGATAAGATGCTATTGGAAGTGGAGCAAGAATGTTTGGACATTTATAGAAGAAAGGTGGAAATGACGAGAAAGAGCAAGGCTGATATGCATCACTCTTTGGCTCAATTTGAATCCGAAATCGCTAAAATTGTCACTGCCCTAGGAGAGCATTCCTTCTCCTTCTCAAGGGTTTGTTCTATTTTATTTTCTTTCTAACGTTGTATTGTTGTGGGATTGTAGTTGTACTTATTTTGCAATAAATCACTTTCTCAATTTAGATATTATTAAGAGAAAAAATGATGTAGTATTGCATAAAAGGTAGAGGATTTAATGTTATGGCTTTTATTTTGCGTTTTTGGTTATCTTCGTTATGTTTGGTTGCTGCTTTGGTAACAGAAGTTAATAATACCTACCATTTTATATAACTACAGTAATTCTTCTGTAGACTAGTTATGTTAAGCTTGGTGGTACTTTTTAGTTATGTTTTTATTTAATTTATATTATATTATTTTCCCTGGCTCTGAGAAGAAAAAAATAGTTAAAGAAAGTTGCCAAAGCAACAACCTTTTATTTTGTTTGTTGCTAATGCTTTTCCTGTGGTAGAAAATACTTCATCTTCCGGTGTGGAATAATTATCACCAGGAACAAAAATGCTCTCTTATTATTATTATTATTTGCATAAAGTGAATAGTGTATGTATGGAAATTATAAAAGAAATTGTCCTCATCTTTTACTATGTTTACTAAGGACATGCTCTTACAGCTCATTAGAATAATATCCACCTTTTTGAGCAAAGGCTAAGCATTATTGTTGTATGTGTAAAATTGTAGACAGAAAATTAATTTCTATATATACTATCTTGGGGCATATATTTTCTTTACTGTTTCTTTTTGAATTCCTCCATGTCATGTGTTGCTTTGGCTCATTTGCATTTGTGCAATCCTTAGCTCCCGACTGCACAATCTGACTTGTAAAATGACACTCTTAAGCATCAAGTATCTGCATTTTAGACCTGTTTAGTTTTTTCTGCTACTATTCTTAAATCTCAAGATATGAAGTGCATTTTTGTTATGTGTCTCAGGCCCTAGAAAGAAAAAAAATATCTTAGAAAAATTGTTATATCATTTAAATGATGGCCTTTTATTTGTACAATTATGTTGGACATGGATGGAAACTACAAATTATCTTTGTTTTTAAGAGCTTACTGAGGATGTGGTTAGCGCAGTAGACAGTAGTATAATATGATCTGCATAACCAGCCCTTATTGTGTGTAAAATTCATTGTAAGAAAGTATCCATTAGGTACCATCTGTTGATGTTGCTTATTTTTTGCAATTTGAGAAGAGAAAGGGCACTCTCAAGCAGCAAATATCTTATATAAGACCTGTTTTGGAGGAGATGAGGTCGAAGAAGAATCAAAGAGTGAAGGAATTTACTGAAATCCAATCACAGATTGCACGGATCTGTGTAGAAATAGCAGGCAATGGTCAGTCTATGCCGCCTTCTGATACACATGTAGATGAGCATGATTTGACAGTCAAGAAGCTTGGGGAGCTTAAGTCTCACCTACAGGAGCTTCAGAATGAAAAGGTTTGTTGATATCTACTGTCTGGATTAATAGTGCTTTGACTTGTCTCTTCTACTGAATTTTGTTCTTTTTACTGAATCTCTAGGTTATCCGGCTACAGAAAGTTCATAGCTACATTAGTATGATTCATGAGCTGTCAGTGGTGATGTCCTTTGATTTCTTCAAGACAGTTAGTGGCATTCATACGAGCCTGATTGATCCTGCAAATGGTCAATCAAAGAGCATCAGCAATGATACTCTTGCTAAATTGACAGGTGTCGTTGATTCAATGCAGCAAGAGAAGCAAAGAAGGTTACGAAAGGTGACATCTTGGGGATTTTATCAATCTTTTTCATGTAGACACATTGCATGTCTCCCTAAGTGGATACAGCTATATGTATTTGTGTACTTAAGCTTATGGATGTCTGGACCTGTTGGTTCTTTTTATGTTTGTATGTACTATTGGTGCTTATTCTTGCTTAATAATCAATTTAGTTTTTCTTTCCTTCACTTTAGAATTTCTGCTATCTTGATATGTTCTGGAGTTTTGAGATGGTAAATCATAATGAAAATGTCGAAATCATACATAATAATGAGAAAATGGTTCTCTTTGGTAAACTGAAATCTTGTCCAATATTTGGATACAATGTTTGCTTAGTTCAGCTCTAAATTTTATATGCAAGTCAAAATCTCAAGTAGGAGTGGCTTACTTAATAAGGTCTAAGCGGTGTTGCCTAGGTGCATGCTAAGATGCAGTGCCAGACAACGAAAGCACCTACGATATTTTTGAGCTAGGTGTATTTAATACAGTGTCTTTTCTTGTAAGGTGATAGATGCAAAAAGAAGTTTGATGTTTTTTTCATTAATTCAAGAAATTTATAATTTCTCTAGCGTAGTTATATTTGTTGGCTGACCATTCTGCTTGAGGAGCTGAGTTTCTTACTTTCTTACTAACCTAGTAAATTCTTTTCGGTGCTTTTGTTGAGAGTAGATTTCTAAATAGGAAAGGCTAGCATTTTAAATTTACTAAAAGAGTTTGAGTTGGGATGATTATTTTCCAGTATCATATTTTATATTGGTGAAATTGGTTATTTTAGAAGAGCGAGGATGTTTTATCTCTATCCTCTGTTAGTTCAATAATTATTGAGAAAGATCATCTGCTGATTTTAGCCGCCGTGGAACTTCAGCAGGGAATAAACTGTACAATTGTTAAAGCTGACTTGTTTAGATGTCCCTAGTTTTAGGATAATAATGTGTATAGCTTGTCAACAAGGATGTAGTTTAGAAGTTATTGAGAAGGACCATCCTCTGTTTTTTGGCTGCTATGCAACTTAAGTAGGGAATAGATATGCAGTCCAAAAAGTGTCTTTCTAAGCTGATCCTAGATTTTATGATGATGACTTGTATGGTTAGCAAGAAAGACAGCTTCTGAGAATTGAGACAGACGACAGAATTTGAAAATCTCTTGGTACAGTTGGTTGCTTTCATACCTTAAAAGTTAAGTCGTCGAGTGAGAGGTCTTGGTTGCAAGTTCATACAAGTCAAATTTTGTTTTTCAATGATAGATTGTTAGCTGTCAAAACTGGTGCTATAGTGTAGTGACTCTTGTTTTTCTTGAATGTCTTCTCTTGCTTGTTAAAGGACTCTTTCGCTATTCCATGTCATAACATAGAGTCAAGGAAACATAAAACAGTCTTCATTTTAGCTGTTCTATCCAGTAAGTACTTCTCATTGAAATAATGGGCGCGGATACATATTCATGGCTAATACACTCTGTTCTACTAGGATTAACGTCTCTTTTATAATTTATTTTCATATGTATTATTTTGAGTAGTTAAAGAAAAGTTGAGAACTAAGGTTCTTTCTATAAGCTAACAGCTTTGAGTATTGTCCAAAAACTTCTAATATTGACATTTTCCTTTTCATTTTGCATGAGGGTTGGTTTATTTCTATTCTTGCATTTATATTTTGAGCATTAACAATTTGTTTTATTTGTATGTGGGATTTACTTGTAGCTTCAATGTCTTGGGAACACTTTGATAGAACTATGGGATCTCCTTGATACACCACCTGATGAGCGAAAGAGGTTTGAGCATGTTACTTCCTTGATTTCTTCATCAGTCAACGATGCCTTGAGACAAGGATCCCTTGGTCTAGATATCATTGAGCAGGTAGCACCTCCTTTTGTTTCTTTTTCTTTTTTAAAGAACTTTCAATGTTCCAGATTATTGTATTTTGCCCTTAATGTTAAACCTTCATCATTATGTTCAGGTTGAGGTTGAAGTTCAAGGTTTGAATGTGCTGAAGGCTAGTAAAATGAAAGAGTTGGTTTTTAAGAGGCAAAATGAACTTGAGGAAATCTATAGAGGAGTCCATATGGATGTAAACAGTGATGCAGCACGGCAAATTCTTATCAGCCTCATAGACTCTGGTTCTACCAAATTATCTCCTTTTTCTAAATTATCTATATCTTGAAACTATTTAATGTATTTTTGTTAGCATTGCTTTAAACATGCAGTCTTCATTTCACATATTGATTTCATTTCTAGTTACCCATAGACTCTGTTTCCATTTCTAGTAACTATCTGATAAGGTGTATTTTCTTTTGAGCATCTTTGGTGTTATGTGCTTCTTCTTTGGAAAAAAAAGTATTTCCTTTTATAATTTTATTTTTGTAATAATGGATCAGTTGTTTGTGTTAATATTTTCTTAATATATATTAGTCTTCCAACATGTTTGCAGACAGTGTTGATCTGTCTAATCTGCTTTCAAGCATGGATGATCAGATTGCAAAAGCCAAACTGGAAGCTTTAAGCCGGAAAGATATTTTAGACAAGGTAGAGAAATGGAAACATGCATCTGAGGAGGAAAAATGGCTTGATGACTATGAAAAGGTATATCTTATTTGAGGAACTATTGTAATCTTTAGCATTCCAGTTTTCAAAAAAATTCTATTTAGAGATCCTTACATTTCCTACACCAAAGTTACTGTACAAAATTTAATCATGATGTTAATTTGTCAAAGTTCCAAAATATAGCAGTTTTTAACAGTGTTGTGTGAGGCTATGAGCGCAAAAAAGCTTGCATAATTGAAACTCTCTTTAGTTTCTTTAGTTTTTTTTTAAATAAAAAACATTTAGTTATAACTTTAATGGTAGGTAAGAAAGGAGATTATATCAACTCTACACTTCTTAATATTTGAGTATTTTAACAACAGACATGGAATCGTAAGGAAATTGTGTATAGACCTACTATTGCATTATAGCACTATTAGAGTATCATAATCATGTAACTTAATGTTTCTGTCACGTATATTCTACATTTTCAGCTTACATCACTTGAGTGTTTTTCTTGTGCTTTCAACCTTTTGCAACATGCCTGGTGTGTCTAGGGCATCTAGGCATGCTTTTTTATTATCTATACATTTACTAGTAAGAAAGGGCTTAATATTAAATTCTACTTAAATATTTGAGTATTCGATAACAAACAAAGAACCATGAGAAAATCATGCATATTTGTAGATAGTTTTCATTATCACACATGTAAAGATACATAGGCACTCACAACACACGCATATTTCCCTTTGTCTATACTTTATTGTCTTAAGTAATATAATTTTTTTAGGAATATATGTGCTCCTGACAACATTTAGCTTGCCCTTCATTTCTCAATTTTTTTTCTGGTGCTTTTAAATTTGTATTTCTTGAACTGTCAGCTTAGATTTACTTGTATTTCTGGGAAGGGAGGCAAGCTTATTCTTTTTAGAAGAATTAATAATACTTTTGTTTTGTTCTTGGTGGAAGTCATTGATGTTTAGTTTGGACTTTGGAGCTATAACTTTCATTTTTCTTACAATTTTTTTTTTACAGGATGAAAACCGGTATAGTGCAGGAAGAGGAGTGCACAAAAATCTGAAACGTGCAGAGAAAGCTCGTACTCTGGTCAGCAAATTGCCATGTAAGCTTATAATTATCTGACATCATGAAGTAGGTTTCTGTGACATTAACTTAGTTGAATAGAAAATATGCTTAATTTCAAAGCAAGTTTTCAGATTTAATGATTTGTTTATTTACCGACTGTTTCTTGGTAACATATGTTACTTTTCATTGAGCAGACAAATGTTTAAGCTTGTTCAATTGATATGGTTGAAATAATTTTGTGTTCTGATTTCTATTATGGTATATTTCAGCATACCTTAAAGTCTGTAGCTTTATTAGTCTTTGTCACATCCTCAAAGCTTCTTATTTAAGTCCCACATTCCTTGTTAATTTTAATTGAAGTTTATGCTATATTACTCTGGCTCGGGTGTTTGTCGGATACAGAAATGTATTTTGAGGGTCTTTGGAGAGTCATTCCATAAGTCCGTAAATGTGTCGAACACAAATCTTGTATACAAGTATTCACACGCACACAAAAACTGGAGTCAAAGCAACATAGAGTTTGTTTATATTGTAAGCCTATAAAGTGGTATAAGGGAAGTCTGGCTAATATTTCTCCTGCACAGTGTTTCTTTTCAGCCTTACCAGATTTTCCTTATGAACTCTTAACTCTTAAGAACTTCCTAAGTAATATTTTATGATCTTTCAAGAAGTCTGTCAAATTTAGTCAAAACAAGCTCGGATATGGATCTAAAGTATTTTGATTCTTTCCAAGGCTAGGAATACCGGTGATAGTTATCGACTGGAGTAATTGCATATCAGGATAAGAAGCTTGGGACATATGATAGATAAGCTATAGGACCACATGCATGATGTGATAATTTCATGGATTGTCTATGAACTAAAAACTATATCGAAAACTAAATTTCCTCAGTCATGTGACTATTTAAAAAATTTATGAAACCTTTACTTAAAGATGAGTTTGCACTGCTTGTTGTATTCACATGCTTTAAGGTTCAATGTCCATATAATAATACTTGATCTTCTTTTTGTTGGATAGCTCTTGTTGAAAATTTGATTGCGAAAGTAAAAGCTTGGGAGCTCAAGAAAGGAATCCCTTTCCTATATGACAAGGCAATTGGCTTGTGATTCCTATTTTTTTGTTTAAATTTTATGCTGGTTTATCGTTGCTAGTCTCAAAACCAGTTTATCATTGCAGGCTTCACTATTAACCATGTTGGAGGAATATGTCGTCTTACGCCAAGCGAGAGAGGATGAGAAGCGTAGATCTCGGGTATGCTTTCGAATTTTACTATTTTAAGTATGTATTGAATTGTAAAGCTCCAATGAAGAGTTATCTCATCTTATCTGCATTGCTGTGACTCGATCCAAATCGACATCCCTGTTCCTTTTGAGTTCTTGTGTTTGAACGAGATACATTTTTGGATACGACACTCATCTCCGGTCTGGATGACATAGCCTGTCATGTGATTCAATGTTGTTCAACTTGATGTGGTGATATGGACGCTGCATGAAATGGCCTTTATTCTAATTCCCACATCGTGGTCATCTTATCTTTGCAGGAGCAAAAGCGGCAGCGAGAACAATTTGCTACAGAACAAGAGGCACTCTTTGGTTCAAGACCGAAGAAGCCATTGGGTCAGGCCAATTCCATGGTCGGAACACCAACCAATCGCCGAACTTCTACTCCGGCAGGTAAACATGGCCTTTCGGGTTTAAAGGAACGCAAAGAAACCGGCAGGGTTAACACTGCAATACCATTGAATTTCGTTGCCCTCACCAAGGAAGATCCGATGTCCCGGGGCAATTAAGACCTGGCGTAACACCCGGTTGTTAGGACACCATTGTAAATGATATCCCGCAGAAAGCTTGAACTCATTATCCCAGTCATTGTAGACATGAAAATTAAAGTTTTAGAGGTTATAGATTTATGTTTATTAGTTTGAAATTTAGGTATTAGGTTAAAATTTAGGGTTTAGAGGTTAGGATTTATCATTTAGTATAATATGGTTAAATATTTAAGTTTTAACATACAAACTTTAAATTATAATTATAATTCTTAAATTCTAACAACAATCTATTAATTTTAAATCACTAAAAAGGGTCAACCTTTAAATTTAAGATTTAGTCTTAAACTTTAAAATTAGAATACTTGATAATATCATTATCTCTATCAAAATAAACCCAGAACATGAATCTTAATTTTTATCATTATTAATAATAATTTCAATTTGTGTCAATTAGTTTTTTTAGAACTTGATACAAGTAAAGAGATTTTTTTATTTAACAAAATAAAAATATAATTTTTAATAATTAAGTGACTTAAATATAATTTTATCTACCATTAACTGATTTCTACCGTAGTTTACCCTATATAAATTCCATAAATAATTATGTCAATTTAATCTGATTTCTTTGGCGCGCAAAAGGCTCGTAAAATAAACTTATGCCAAGATTTCCCTCTATCTCTGTTTATTTTTTCTTTGCAGATCCAAATGGAAAGCTTAGGGTTTCGTCCTCCCCAATTTTCCGAGGTGAAAATTTCGGTTCAATTTTTTTTCCTTAGCAAATGAAGATAATATTTCCCGTTTGTTATTTCCATTTTTCAATCGGTTAATAAATCAACGGTAATTCGGAGCGCGAAACATTGAAATCAAATAGTTTTGTTGTGATAATAGGAATTGCCTTGGCTTCCAGATTGTCTTCAACGAATCAATGACACCGCAGTGCAGCCCAGAAGCCCTTATCACCAACAATTTAAGGTTTTATTTTTTTAATGTTTGGCTAATTTGTGATTAATATTTACAATTTGATTCGTTCTTTTAGTCTTTTCTTTTATATACCCAATAAGATAATTTTATTTTGTTTGGCTGAAATTTGAAAGTATTGTGCATAAATTTGATGAAATAATTATCAATTTTACTTTTCGGAATTAGGAGATATCTTCTAAACTTTAACCTTTTCTTTTCTATCTTCAAGAAGATGATTTTATTTTGTTTGATTGAAAGTTGGAATTTTTGTTCATAACATTTGTTGAAATAATAAGATGGGAATAGCAATATCAGTAACAGTAACAATACTTTTTTTTTTTGAAACTAGGAGTTCTCATGTATACAAGGAGAAGATTCAGAATTGCTGCTGTCAAAGGAAGAAATTCAGTGTGAGAGTTTTCGTTTATTCTTATCAGGAGAAGAGAATTCGCCAATTAGTTCTATTCCTTCTTCCAAGGACGTAAGTTGTTATTCTTGTGTTTCCCCCCAAAATGTTTTATAGTTAATGCAAACAAAATCAGGGTTTGAGTTTCAAGAGGAATTTTATTGAAATAACTTATATCTGCTGGTTTGAATTGTGGAAGGGATTTTGTTATATAAGGTTTTACTACAGTATGTTAGTTACAAACTTAGATTCTTTGAATGAAATTTTTGGTCTAAGATGTATATATTATGAGCTGTAGGTGCTTCATTTCCGTCTAAATCTGTCATCAGATGACAACTCACAGTACTACCAAAGTCAATTATTTGGTACGTCTTGCGCTCAACATGGATCAAAAAATGCTCTGCAATTACCACAAATTGACATATCAGCTGCAGAAAAGTTTGACCTGGTACAAAATGAAGATAGTGCCTGTGGGATAAATGCCTTGCCTATGATTTCCATCTCAAGAAATGTAGGGATTGTTGGAGAAAAGACTGACCTGATACAAACCAATGATAGTCCTTATCAGGTTAATCCCTTGCCTATGATTTCCATCTCAAGAAATGTGGGGATTGTTGGAGAAAAGACTGACTTGATACGAACCAAAGATAGCGCTTATCCGGTAAATGCCTTGCCTATGATTTCCATCTCAAGAGATGTGGAGGATGTTGGTGGACAATCATCTAATCATACCAATGGTTGCAGTGAGCGTTCTGTAGAAAAAGTCACTTCCAGAAACCGCAAAAGTACAGATATTAAAGCTGCAGTTGAACTCTCCATTGTTGCATCTGAAGCTTTAGTAATACATGAATTAGTGAGGAGTGAGTCAGCTTCAGAAGCTTTTCCCACAGCAGCGGTACTTGAAGCTGCCCTTCAGGTTAAGCAAGCACGCTTGGAGAGCTCAGACGGTGCATTTGATTGCCCAACTGAGACAAGTGATGAAATGGACTTTCTTTCAGACTTGGATGATTTAACCATGGCTGATGCATTCGAAGATGTTGGATTATCTTTTAGTTGGTTTAGTAATCAGCATGCTTGTGGTTCAGATGTATCTTTAGTCAAAGACACTCCTGTATCTGAAGATTGTTTCGGGAGTGGGAACAGAACAGAAAACACTAAACATTTTTCTCCTCATAATAAACCTTCTGATGATCCAACTTCTAGCTTAAAGAACTCTGATCCTATTTTACATGAAATTGTCCAGGAGGGGTCACATGTTTCAGCAACTGTGGAGGTAAAAGTCTTATCTTCTATTGACTTTCCATGCTAAACACAATAACGAAGAACAGGAGCTATGTAAAACTATTTTCTTTCTCCAAATTAGTGGATAAAATTAGTTAAGATGGGACATTAGGATTTGTAAGAACCGGAGTGACTTTCTAGCATATTCTTCTGGACGACTAATTCTAGTATGCTTTCAGAGAGTTGGTTTCTCAATGGTGGATGCTTCTCTTCCATCTCAGACTGATTTACGTTGTCTTGGTTTATGTAATCCAAAGAATGCTGGTGAGAATATCTATTTCCCCCTAATTTAATCTTTTTTATTCTAGACATATAATCACTGTTTAAAGGTCCTACATTTTCCTCCATTTATTTGCTGCAGGGGAAAGTAATTCAAGTCCAATTGTCTTTGATGGATTCAGAAGTCGTTGGTTTGGTGGTTGGACAACAAGGGTATATGCTTCATTTACTCTATTGTTATTTATTTATTTTGACTTTTAGTCTGTATTTGTTGTCTTATAAATGCCAGACCTTACAGTTTTAATAAACTGGACGAAAACAACTCTAATTGTAGCCACTGTAATTTTCTTAGTAATTTATCAAAATGAATATTCATGCTTTGGGGTAGTATTTTTTCCACTACATTCTAAATTCTAGGCTGTCTAGAGAGCAGGAATTGTTTGTTTGTTTGTGTGTGTGTGTGTGTGCGCGCTGTATGATAGTGAAAGTGATACCGAATAAGAATCTGTAGATGAACTAAGACATGGTGTGTGTGGGGTGGGGGTGGGCAACTAGATAATATCATAAAATTTCCATAAAAATTGTTAGTAAGATGATTGGATTACCGATATGCAAAGTATGTTTCACTCAATATAGTTACGGGGATACTAGATATTTGATTTCCGTAATTTGCCTACCATTAAACATAATGCTAATGCTTTCTCTGTGCTTCTTTTACTTGCTTTATAAGCATTCCGCATGCTATTTTCTGCACTTTCCTCTGCTACTACTGTTGGAGGTTTTTCTTTGTTTATTTTTTGAGGTTTTATCACTGTATTTGTTGTTTAAATTGGTAGTTTGCTTGTAATACTTTCTCTTTTGTTTCCGAATCTGTTGTCTAAAATTATTTTACTTTGGTTAGATTGTTTCTTAATATTTCCAGAAAATACATGTATATTCACTAGGCATTTGATGTGTCTCTCTCTTAATATTTAAAATTTCCTAATTGTGGTGGTCCTTTATTTCTTTGTTTCTATCTTAAGCAGGAAGTTGATACCGAACAGCCAAAACCAAAAAACAAATATATCACAAAGTGTTTTGCTGCTGAGACTAGCTTCTTCACTGAATCTGCAGATGTTGCACCTGATGAAAACTCATTGGTCAGGAAGTGTGAAAACAAAAGATCTAACCTAGCTTCAGATCAAAGTGTTCACTTTGAGGGTTTACCTAACCTAGTCGATGAGGACATCATGGCTTCTCATGATGCGAGATCCTCTTATCCGTCCTTGGTGGATCCTCTTTGTTCCATTGTTCCTTGCAGTATCTCTTCAGAAAATTCTGATACTGCATTAGATCAGCGTGGAAATTCTGGAGAAGGTATTGCTGGAAATTGTCCAGACACAGACACAATAGAACTTCGGAATAAGAATATGCATGTTGAATATATCTTTGAGACCAGGGAAGCTCTCTCCAAATTTGATGGCGATTATTCTGCTGCAAAAGTTCAGAGGCAGGTGACCTCGCTTAAAAAATATAGTAAAGTTTCACATGAAAATGATTCTAGTTTGGAAAGTCAAAGGCTTTGTGTTAATCATTTAACCTCTTTACAACCGAGAGACAAAAACAGTGGAATTAGATTTTGTGATAAAAGAAATTCTGATATGTCCTTGGCTCTATGCTCCATTCCTGAGTGTACAAGCGGTCGAGACGCTGAAGAAAATATTGCAGTGAATAATCCAGATGGGGAAGCAATGGACAATAAGAACTATGAATCTGCTAAGGATAACACTGAGTTGCAGGACCAGTCATCCGTGGGAAAGAGTCCCATTCGTATTCTACCCCAAAGGATGAGCCAGCGACTTCAGGCAGCCAAACTTTTGGATTGTGGTTCAAAGGCAATTGCTGAACAGGCTATTGCAGAAGATGTCTCGGTCTGTCGTAACTTGGACAACAATCGTCAAGGGATGCAAGCTGAGTGCAATAATGGTATGAAAGTTCCATCAAGAAAAAGGGTTCATTTCTCAGAAATTGAAGTTGATTTTCAGCAAAACAAAGAGCTCACCAAGCGACAATCTTTGTACCAAAAACGTAATACTTCTATATTTATAATAAGCATTGCATTTCACTATTGTGTGAATTTCTTGAATTTTTTTATTTTATTTGTAGCCTCTGCATCAATACCTGGCAAAAGGTTTAAACCAGATGCTCAAATTCAAGATGGTCAAAGGAGCTCAACAATACACTTGAGGAATAAGAAGAGTTTGTTATTTCAGGATATAAAATTTCTGCTTACAGGATTTTCTAGAGGGAAGGAAAAGGAAATTGAAGGATTGATATGGAAATATGGTGGCACCGTTCTGGTTGATCTTCCATCTCCTTCAAACAGGGGAAAGAGATGTTCAAGGCAGAAGTTCCAGCAGCTTCCTATCATCCTATGCCCAAAGAAGGTTGGTTGTTAAAACTTTATTTCCTTTCCTGATCTCTTAATATATTACCGTCTGTTCTCTTGTTTCAACAAGAATCGAGTTGGCATGGTTTCTGAGAACTGACAAGTGATCTGCCATGGTTTGGATTGTTTCTGACACATTTATATCTTGTATTAGTACAAATACAAAGAGAGCTGTCAATTCTGATACAAAACCGAAATACCTGCCAAACCCACTTGAACTAGAACTTGATTTGTTCATAGAAAGTCAACAATTTGAACCTACCTAAGTCCAAACTGAAAAAATCCGATGTGTCAAACCTGAATCAACTTGGATCGAATTGATCCAAATTTGAATAACCCAAACCCAAAATAATCAATCCTGATAAAACACTAAAATTCTAAAAGAATTTGATTTGACAAAATAGTTTGTTTAAATTTAATCTGATTTGGTTTCTAAGTCAACTTATTAGAGCTGTGAATAACATGTAAACTGGTCGAGTTTTGATTCATTTACAGCACAGTAGGAACATTAACAGAAATGCAGATGTTGCAAGTTGGGATGATGCAGTTAGCTGCGAAATTCCACTATACAAGAATCCTGATGGAAACTTTTTATCATTTACCCAAGAGCCGTAACAATGTTCAGTTCTTGTCCCATGCTTTATTAGTGCTGCAAGTGTTCCAAAAGATAACCTAACATTTTACCATATTTCCACCTTTTATATAATATTGGGTAGTTTAGCAACCTTGTTTCTTTCACAATTTCCTTCACAGATGGTAAGACTTATGGTGCCCTTCTCCAAAAGATCAAATATTTACTTACCCCCTAAAAATGGTGTTAAGAATCTTGCTAATATAGTGGTTTTTGAAAATGATAAATATATGTAATTTGTTAATTTCATCACTTTTTATGTTATTAATTTGTTTATGATAGCCAGGGCCAGCCTTGAGGGTGGGCAAGAGCGGTGCCCACCCAGGGTCCACTATTTATATTTTTTTAATTATATATAGTTTTTTAAATTTAAATATTATTAATGGAGTCCACAATCCCCAATTAAAATATTTAATCTAGTGTAAACATTAATGAATCTTAGTGTCATAATTGAGATTTTAATAATAGTTTAGTTTTTTTTTCTAATATTTGTTATTCGTGGTTCATTTTTCCAATACTTATTGTTTGTGGCTCATTAGTTTACACTACTTGTTATTAGAGGCTCAATTTTTCTCAATACTTGTTAATATAGGTCTACTCTTAAAATTCATATTTTTAATATTTGTTAGTAGAGTTCCAAAATTTTCAATACTTGTTATTTGAGGTCTAATTTTTTTTAAATACTTGTTATTAAAGACTCATTCTTTTTTGATATTTGTTATTAGGACCTATTCTTAAAATTCATTTTTCAATATTTATTATTAGGGGACTGCTCTTAAAATATATATTTTTTACAATATTTGTTATTATGGTTCTAAATTGTTCAATACTCTTCGTTATATGTTGTCTAAATTTTTTTAGTACTTGTTATTTGAGGTTCAAAATTTTCAATTCGTGTCCTTAAGGCTTAATTTTCAAATATATGTTATTAGGGGCATACTCTTAAAATTATTATTCATTTTTTTGAATATTTTTATTGATGGGTAAATTTTTTCAATAATTATTATTAGAGGCTCAATTTTTCTAATATTTTTTTATTAATTAAGGGCTTATTCTTTAAATTCAAAATTTTTAAATATTTGTTATTAATTTATGTTAGTTAACAAGAAGTGTTAAGAGCTTTTATTTAATATGTAACTAAAGTTTATTCCTAATCAGTAGTTTAAATTTACTAAAAGTCTTATTTAAAATTAAGAATAAATATTATTTAAATTAAAGATAAAAATATAGTTTTAGTTATATTATAATTCTATTTCAGCCTATATAAAGGCTTACTCTGTATGGAATTGAGAGTGAAGAATAATAAAAAAATACAGAACACATTGTTCTCTCTGGAAAATACCGTGTTCATCTTCTTCAAACAACAAATCTTTAACCACCAATCACACACAAACCACCATCATTTGTTGCATCTCCGGCCACCATATCCCATTTCTCACAATTTGTTTTGGTCATACTCATACTCTTAAAATTTATTATTTTTCAATATTTATTATTAGAAACCTATACCTAGAATTCAATTTTTTCAACACATTATTAGGTGCTTTTTTGGTTTGCTCCGAGCCTCCAAAATCTCAGGTAGTCACTGAGTGAGGTTGTGTTATGAACTTATAAGGCATACTTTGATGTCAAGTCAGATTAGAGCCGTTGGTCTGTTATAAGGTTGGTCAGCATGATGTTGTGAGCTGGCATTTTAAATGACAGAAATCCTTTTTTGTCGCAGCTACAAACTACCAAATTCTTGTATGCATGTGCGGTGAAGTCATTAATTCTAAAAGATAAGTGGCTTACTGATTCAATTGCTGCCGGTTCTGCATTATCACCTGAAAAGTAAGTTCTTTAATATTGTAGTTTTACTTGAGATTTGTTAATCTTAGGCTAGGTTTTATGTTAAAGTAACCGGATTTTGTTATTGTAATTGCCTCTCTGAAATTTTAGCTTCATCTTGAACTTTAGAATTCAGGTCTAATTATGTTTTAGACCCTCCCCTGTACTGAGATTTGGGATATAATCCTTTTACTTGAACATAATTTGATCCCTCTACTTTTATAAAGTTAAGGTTTGGTCCAAATCGATAACACTGTTAGTTGCTACCAATAAATTGATGATGTGGATTCTTTTTTTCTTTTCTAAAATAGTCTTACGCATTTGACTGACATTTAAAATAATTACTAGTTAAAACATGATCGACTGGATTTTCATGCAACCCTGTCAGTGTAAACCTGATAAATGTAAGAAAAATTCTACATCACTTTAACAGCAACAACTAATGGTTTTATTAATTTGGACCTACTAATAAGTGTAGTAGAGGACCAAATTTTGTAAAACTAAATTTGAGGGATTAAATCTTAAATTTAAGCATAGTAGAGGGACTATAACCATAGTTTAACCTATAATTAACTACTTTTTTTTCCCTAAATTTACTTTTGTCTACTTTCTTTCCTTGGCCTTTTACTAGTAAAAAATGAGGATAACTAGATAATAATTTCTTTATATTTTCTTTTTCATGAATGCTTCATTAGATTTTTAAATTAAAATCCAGCTGTTTTTGGAGAAAATGCTTAAAAAGGATATTTGTCTCGGTGTTCATGATAAGGTTGTTATCGTGGATATACATAAATATAACTTGGAATGATCCATGTTAAGAAGCTGGATTCCACAATTGATTCAAAGTAAAACATCAAATGTGCCATTTTGTAGCCTCTAATCAATAATCATGCTTTTTTTTTCTAGAAATATCTGACATCTTTTAATTTGTCAGGTTTTTATTGTCAAGTCATTCCTCTATTATGTTTCTGATGAAAACTTCAATTTTTATTTATTTTTCCTGCAGATACACGGTCCTGCCCAATCAACCAGAAACTGTACTTACCAGAATTGGGAAGCCTGTACGTCATGATAACAGTGCCTATATTTTTAATGGAATAGGAGTTATGCTTCATGGGAAGCCTCATTTTTGCACTAAATTCGCAAAAGTAATCCAGGTAAATGCTATTTTCAGTTTCAGGTTTTAATAGCATGGTTAGTGCCTTAGTGGTAACACCTTGCTTCTATTTGATGTTGTTTATTACTGAACACATTATTTCAGTGTCTCCTTCATATTATCACTGCTCTCACTAGATTATCTGCTATTTGTGGATTCTTTACTGGAGAACTGACATGTAAACAATTCCTCCAAACACCATTTTTTGTGTCAGTGCAAATTCATCTTCAAAGAATGATTCATATTTACAGGCATTATTGGTTTTAATGATTAAATGGTGTCCATTGGTTTGTATTTGAAAAACGACAGTTTGCAGTTTAGATTTGTGTTTTGCTTTTACACCTGTAAGGCATTTAGGTTTTCTTGTATGAGGGTTCAGTTAACACAGCAGTTTTCTAGTCATATTGGGAACTTCATAGATTCTTAACATTTGGGTTAATGTAACCAAATTTATGTGTGCAAAAGGTTATTGTTTCATCCTGGTTTGAGCCATTCTTAAATAGACCACTTTTAAAGATTTCAGTTATATTTGATCGTGTTGATGTGCCATATTCCCATCTACGTTCATATATCATTATGCTACCGCTATTATTTCATCTACATTCTATAATTTGAAAGCCATTCAAAGTTCTGAGTTGCAAAAGCTGCTCTATACTTGACGTGAATATCATGTAGTAGTATTTGGGCTGATGAAAGTCTTGTTCCAAACGCAACTTATTTTCTATCTTTCCCTTTGTTAGTTTCTGTTAATACCCACCCTTTTCTTTCTTACACTTTCCTCGAAAGTCTAAATACTATTACCATTTTCTTTTGGTTGGCTAGCATGGAGGTGGCAGCGTCTTCAGAACTCTCCTTTGGTTAATTCAAAATCTTGATGCTGAGAAAATATCCTTGGCTGTTATTGTTTCTGAAGGCGAAAATAGGGCATCTCGTCACCTACGACAATGTGCTTCAGAAAGAAAGATACCCATGATGGTCAGTGCTCTTTTCCCCCTTCCACCTTCATTGTAAATTTATAATTGTGTATGTGTCTGTTATCAAGGGAGGCAGGTGCTGTAGTCACGGATAATTCACAGCTTATATTAAGATATTTAGCCTTTCCATTCAACCCGTCTGCTCTGTTCTTTTTTTAAAAAAATTCAGTTTTATGTATTTATTTATTGTAGCCAAGTAGCTGGATTGTAAGGAGCTTGTACTCAGGGAAGCTTCTTCCTTTCACTGAAAAGAAGCAAACCACTTCGCACGCTGTCATTGCTCCAGATATTCCAATTTCTGACAATGGGAGTCAAGAAATTTGATCTATGCCTTGCGTAAGTACAATGTTCTTATAGTAGTTCAAGTATCTTTATTTTGAATCGGATGTGAATATTTGAGTTGTATGTCTTGCAGCATTTCTCCTTTCCGGTGTTGGGTTTGGGGAAGACGCAAATTGAGTCAAAGGGCTCAAAGGACACATAGTTCAGTATGGTTCAATGGAGCTCAATGACTGCAGCCTCCATCTCTTTGACACAGTAAAATATTAGGATTACCAGAACCCTGTGACTCCAGATTAGGATTGAGGGTAGAACTTTGGTGTAGATTGCCTCATGTATTCAAACCTAGTTGGAATTCGGATACGATGAAAACACTATCATCTCCTTTGATAAGAGACGGGAAGCCAATAAATTTCAAAGAAGCTGATAGTGTACATTGGAAAAAGGATTGTTCGGGCTGGTGGAAATCATGAGAGGATATCTATTTGGTATGAAGGATGGTTAATGGGCTACGAAGATGGGAGAATAAAGACGGTGTACAACGATCTGAATGCCACTGCTGGAGTTAGAGATCTTCTCCAAGGTTTTCAGATGAAGGATGGAATGTGCAGCTGATAAGTAACATTTTAGAACCTTGAGGATGTAGCAGCTATTTTACAATCGCCTACGGTTTGTCATTAACGTAGAAGAGAAAGGACCTAAATCAAATCGCTTCAACGCAACATGAAAGTAAAGCTGAAATGTCGTTTAACATTAGATGGATAGTTCTACACTAGTATCGATTACCGCTTTGAAATGTAAAAGCAAAAGAAAAAGACCAAGATCCACAGATCAGGTAGGCATCTGAAATCGACAGAGAGGACAAAGGTTACTCTTTTCCAACCAGCTTAAGATGCACTCTTGATGATATACATGGGAGCAAGGCATTTTACTAGCTTCAAGCACATCCACAATCTCTTCCAAGCAAATGACACTGCTCCACTCTCATATTACCTTCAACTTCAACATTCTTCAATGACCCAATGGCTCCCTTGCTTGCACCCCTCACTGCTTCGTCATCCTCCAATGGTGATCTTGCCGGACCAATGGTGACAATAATAGGGATGTTCTTTCGTTACTTGTTGTGCATCTCGCTCATGGCCGATCGTGCACATTCAATGATCGTTTGCATCACCGTGGCATGAAGGGTAAAGGGTACTCATCTGCGAAAGCTTACTAGATATAGCTGACCATGACGTGCTGGCTTGTGTCAACTGATCCTGGTGCAGGAAAAGATGTTGAATGGTGGTTGAGTGATGAGAAACAATGCTGGCAAAGATCTCGATCGAAAACACGGGACATAGTGACGAATCATGTTCACCATCTTCACCCTCAATCTGCCATGCCTCACATTGATAGTATGACATTGTCTGCTGGAGAAGAAACAGATTATATATATATAAGACAGATTATAGAGAACCCTTGTCTAAGAAACCAAAACCCAACAAAAGATTATATGTTGGGTGGGTGACTTAATAGGGTGAATATTTGTTGGTTGGTTGGTGATTATTTAAGGGTAATTCATTAAGGTAGGTATAAGTTACAAATCTCGTAACAAACATTAGGAAAGAAGCGACTTGGAAACTAAGAAATAGAATGTAACTTTGGTCAGGATAATTAGGTTTGGAATTGAAATGTCTTGATTAAGGAGTTTGAAGAGGATAGTAATGTTAATATACGGTTGGAACTAGAAAAATAAATAATAAATAGGAAATATTTTATTTTAATTTTTAAAGTAAAATTAAACATAGTTGTGGGGTATTAGTTTTCATGGTTACAAATCATGTATCTTTATTGTTTTTATTTTAAAATAGTGAGTTTAGAGTTTAAGGTTATGGATTGTAATTAGGGTTTAAAGAATTATGGATGGATATATTTTTAAGATACAAAGTTTAGGGTGTGAAAATTAGATTATGATTTAAAATTTATTTTTTATGTATTTTTTTAGTATGGGCCAATAAAAGGCATAGTTGGGGATAGAAGATTTTTGTTCATTTTTCATTGTTAATACATGCGATAAAACCATCATGTGATTGGGTTATGTTGATGGTAAATAAAATTTAATAAATTTATTAAACATTAAAATTATGTTTATTCTCAGATAGTAAAATATAAGTGAGATGATAGGATTTTTTCCCCTTTAATTAGTGTTTAGGGGTTTGATTCTTATATTGAACACAAAACTTTAAAATTTGTTAAAAAACATTTTAAAGATTAAAACATAATTATTACTTTTTTATATAACCATTGATATTTAATCCTCGACTGAATAATTCTCTTTATATTCAATTTATTTCATTCAAGCATCATATTCGAACATCTAACTTTATTAGAAATCTATAATACAATATCCACTACTAAACTGATCCTTGATTTTTACATCCTTTCATTTGAAATGCTAACCAAAGGTATGTGGGCTATGTGATCCCCTTCGCACCGTTCTTCCAGCACTCCAGAGGATATATACAGACTTAGAAGTGAAGAAAGCATGTCCCTTTCAGGAAGAAACTTGAGGTTTGGGCAATCTATGATGGCCAAGCTCTCAAGAGAGGTAAGGTTACGAAAGCCATTAGAGGACAAGGTTTCCAGCTTTGGGAAATTCCGAAGCTCGAGATGGGTGAGACAAGAAGGCAGTGTCGTTCCTATCGTGTCTTGTGGGATCGACACTGCCTCCGGACACCCATTTGATATCCAGAGAAGGGAGTCTGTGGAGTCCCCACTGCATTATCGGCTTACAGATGTTGGGACCTCTAATTTTAAGTGACCTGACCTTCTTCCGGGAAAGATGTCACGTTCGGACAATCTAATATTTCCAATTCCTCTAGAGAGCTGAGGCAGTGCATGTTCTTGGGTAGAGCTCGGAGTTGTTCACAACTCGCAAGGCGGAACACTTTGAGGCTTGTGGCGGGCAAGCCGCTCTCCGGAAAGGAAACTAGATTCGAACAATGCTCTATGTATATACATTGAAGGTGCTTGAGTTATCTTTATCTTGAATGTCTTGAGCTATGGAGTCCAGTTTCGAACACCCGCCTATTCCAAGTTCTTTAAGGGTGGAGGGTAACTCAGTTCGGTTTATTCTCTTCAGAGAAGGACAACTATCAATCTACAACTGCTGAAGAACACATGAATTCTTGGAGCTGACGTTTTCTTCTTCATCCAACAACAAACATTGCAAATTTATGCAAGTATATACCTTTAGCACTTTCAGGTTCAATGGCAGATTGCTCCTTGCAAGGGAAACTAGTTTCGGACACGAGTAAAGCTCTATCATCCAAACTGAACTGAGGCAGTGCAACGTTAACAATAACTTTTCTAGCCTTTCGCAATTGCCTATCGTCATTTGTTCGATGTTGTAAGGGATCTTCAGTTGCATCAGTTCTTCTCTTTCATCTTCTGCTCCCATGGGGACAAGTCGTCCATATTTTTCTAATTATACATCTCATTCAGAAGTTTCCTTTCGGTTTTGAACACCCAAATGGATGAAATCGATGCCGGATTGCGAATCAGCGGAGTTCGGTACTTGTGGATGGCTCGTGAAGAGGCTTCAAGGTTGAAAGAACGTTGTGGTGACACAGGGCTGGTAGTTCCTTGGTGTGACCAATTGAAGGTACTGTGCCATCCATGTATATAGGTGGATTTTGGACACATAGCGGATGGAATTCAATCCTAGAAGCTGTGTTTGCCGGTGTTCCTATGCTGACATTTCCTCTGTTTTTGGACCAAGATAGTAACAGTTTGCAAATTGTGGAGGAATGGGAAATGGGTGTCGGTTGACAGCTGAGAAAGTGGTCACCAAGGAGGACATTGCGGAGGTTTATGGATGCTGAAAGCAATGAGGGAAAGAAATCCAGGATAAATGCCGAGTTGCCATAGTAACCTAAGACAAGTAACCTAAGAGAATGTGCCAAAAATTTGTATAATCGAGCGAGAACAATATAAAATAAGACATGCATAAAAAAAAGATTTAATATGACTCGGTTTTGGCCCTGTCTATTTTTAAGGGCAAGAGAAATGAATAATTCACTATCATGTAAAAAATATAAAGAATGTAAATATATAATATTTTATATATCACAAAACTCGATATTCATTTCTACGCTATGAGATCCTAAAAATGATTATATCTCTTTAAATAATAATTTTTCATAATTCTAAAAGTTAAGATCAAATCTATCTATATATATAAAACATTTAATTATCGAAAATAGCTCATGAGACTTGTTTAATATAGGAGAAATTCAAAGATTTTGAGGGTCTTTGCGCGGTCATTATTATTGCGTATGTCAAAAATTCCACTAGTTTTACAGAAGAAATAATAATAGTAATAATTAATAAGATTTTATAATCAATTGTCATATTTTTTAAAAAATATAATATTTTAACAATTATCTCTCATCTTTCTTAGGAGTATTTTTAAAATTTGTATGATAAATTTCGAGATTAACATATCTACCGAATGTAATTTATTAAAATTTTGGGATCTCTCTTTCTTACAAAATCTTGTGCGGTCACTCTTATTGTACCTATCCAGAATCCTACTTGTTTAATATAAATACTTAAAAGACATTAAAAATTTGATTGTCAAACATTTTTATCGCTTAAATTATAATCCCTATGTCCCATAAATATTACGATTTGTATTAAAATAAAAAATTTTAAACTAGATCAGATATTCAATTTAAAAATCAAATCAAATTAAATCAAATCAAATATTTAAATTTTTAGATGAATAATCGAATCAGATCGATCGAATCAGATATTTTGAACTCCCCCAATTCAACCCGATCCGTAAAGCACAATTTAGCCCGTCGATTTGAGTTTATGGGCTTCAGAGAAAATAATGAGAAGCCCATCTCAGTACTAGCTACCCAGCCTATTATAACATTCTCCTTGTTAGTTTCAAAACCCTAAACCTTTTCCAGTTCCTCCCCGCCATCTGCAAAACCCTTTCCTCCCAAGTATCAACAACAAAGAAAACAAGAAGGAACAACGATGGAAACGCTTAGGGAACAAAGACGGGGGGAGCTTCCGGGCACTAAAGAGCTCGAAGAACTAAAGGAGCTATTCAAACACCATATAGAATCTTTTGATTACATGATCGATAAAGGCTTAGAAGTTATGCTTGCACACATCAAACCTGTGCAGATATACGATCCTGTCTCCACTAGTACTCTCAGAAATATCCTTTTTTATTGCTGCAATTTATTTTATATAGATTTTTATGTTTTTTGTTTACATTCTTGATTTCTGCTTCCGAAAGCTCAGGGGAATAAACTAGTTTTGATTCTAGTTCTGTGGTCTAGTTTTTGTTTACATTTTTTCTTCTTCTACTTTTTGAAATTGAATGAAACGTGTGGTTGATGAGTCATATATACATAGGGATTTAATTGCGGTTGTGGCCGTGTTTTCTGTCGGTGTTGCCTTTATCAGGGTTGATGCTATTGTGGTTTTTGATGTTGTGAAGTTTTCAAAGAACAGATATCATGGACGTGAATTTTTCAAAGAACAATGTCAAAACCTTTATAAGAGCCGCTATAGCAGTTGGGGTTTGCTATTTAAATCCCTTAAAGTCATGATAGAATTTGTGTTGCTAGTTTGATAATCAAACCGAATCTTATTTTAAGTGTATAAAAGGTTTGATGTTTGTCCTTGACTTTGTATCTTACTCTCGTTGGATCATCCCGAGCTATATCCACCACAAAAGGAACGATCTTCGAAGACCTCAGCAGAAGCTTTGCTTCCATTTGAAGTAAATTTTATGCTATAATTTCTGGATATCTATTTCATTATATGTTTCTCATTTTATTGATTAATTGATTCCTCCTTTTCAATTTAAACAGTGTAGACAAGCAAAAATTTCTTATACGGGGAGCTTGCATTTGGGTGTTTGTTTCCAGTGGAATGGTGGAGTTGTTATAAGAGAAAAGGTTAATTTTGGAGAGTTTCCTATAATGTTAAGGGTTAGTTTTCTTTCTTCCTTCCTCGTCTTCTTTCTTTCCCCCTAACTTTACTGAATGTTTGATGCTTTCGCATAAGTGATTTGCATGGCAAGGCTTGCTAGTTATGGACAAGTTAATTTTAGATTTTGGGAACGTTGCATTACACTTGTTGCTTATACTTGTTCATTTTTTAAAATTCATAACTCAGGATATTTACTTTGCTTTATATGAATAAGTGCTTGGATCCTTAAACACATTTTAATACGATTGTACCTGTTAATTATAGAAGTTTTTGTTATTAGTATACCTTTGGTTACATCTTCATTTAGCATTTAATTTATGTGATATCCCAAGAATATTAAAGCAGATTTTATCACTTATAAGGCAATGAAGATATGTAAATAAGTTTTATTTTTGAAAATCTTACCCAATTCCTAAGACCTGAGGTCTACAATTTATGGCCATATATTTACTAAAGCTCAAACAATGCATTTCTACTCTACCTGGTTTATCTCATGTAGGACTTGTCTAATCATTCTGGTGCTATCTTCATGTTGTTATGAAATTTTAAGTTTAAGTTGATGTAATGCTTAGTTTTAGGGGGTGCCTCTAGGTGCGAGGCTCACAAGGCTAACAAAACGCCTCCCATGACAGAGGCGAAGCGACATACGAAAGGCACTAGGAGGCGCATGCCTTAGAGGATTTTCGACTGGGCGAGAGGAGCGTTGCTTTAGTGCTTTTGGGAATTACTAGAAATATCACTAGGGTAAAACAAAAAAAGGTCACGTGGTTTATAATCCAACCAATAAACCTCTTACCTCCCTCAATTTCATGATAATTTTGGGGGAAACCCTAATTAGATCTGCCTTTTTCATGATTCCACCCCACCTCAACCCTAATTTTAGTGTTAGCTAAGCTTTTTTAGTATGATGGGAATGGATGATGTAATATTAGAAAAAAGCATAATTCTTGAAGGAATTAAGGTAGTTAGTGACTGTAAGAGGAGTTAATGCATGATATTAAATATTTTAACCTTTAAGTGTTAAGAATATGATTATAATATTGTCTTATGTACAAAATATGTTATATAATTGAATTACATGTTTATTAGTATAAAAATACGTCTCGAATACAAAAGGTGTGCGCCTGCACCCCGCGCCTAGGCTCCAGGGACCCTTAACGCCTCAGTGTGCTCTGCGCCTTTTAAAACTAAGATGTAATGTTGTCAACTTCTTCATGTTCCTTAAATTCATAAATTGTCACTTTCTTTTTCTTGCTCTAAACTATTTCCCATGCCATGGTAACTACTTAGCTGTTTATGTTCTGATAATATTTTATCTTACAAGTTGTTTTCAGAAAATCTTCAAAATCAAATATTTTCAATATACTTGTATCGGACTTTATGTTACAATTATGTCTTGCTTTGCTTGCGTTTCAAGACACACTTATTCTCTGTTAATGAATATATCTTACTTAATATATGTGTAGTGGTTAGATGGGCTAAGTTAGAGAAGTAAACAAAATACAAAAAGAAAACAAAATTGGACTTGTTTGTTGATTCATTCCTGTCTACACATACTGTCCTAATTAATAGGTAGTACTGGTCATGTGTCATGCATCATTGCTGTAAAGCAGGAGAATGACCTTCATGACCCTTCATGTGAAATCGATTTTGTATTAGCAGTGACAGTGAATTAAAATAATAGAATGACTGTAGTGTAGAATTAACATACATTTTGCAGCATCACAGTGAATTTACTATTTTCTTGGATAATGTATCCTATTATTTCTTTTCATTTGCTTTGGATCATATTCTGATTTCTGAGTGTATTTTATATTATGCAGTCGAAACGTTGTTACTTGCGAGATGCTGATGCCAAGAAAATGGTTGCATGCAAAGAAGAGGCAGCAGAAATGGGTGGGTGAGTAATTTCATTGATTTTCACCCTTTAGGTTAGAAATCCCCAGAAATTTTATCATTATTTACATGTTCTTAATTTTTTATTATTCAAATTGTACATGATATGTCATACATTTCAAATTGCTTGCCCTTCACTTAACTTTTTGCAGTTTAATAATTCCTCTCGTGCTCTACATGTTTTTGTATCATTATGCTAGTTCTAGCTTTTGTTTCCTGTATTTAGGAGCATGGCGTCCTATAGTTTATGCATGCAATTAGTTGTTTGTATGGTATGGAACCTTATGAAATTCATAGAAATAATATAATTTCTTATGAGATTCAAACACATAAATCATGCATACTGCACGCTATATCCAATCTTTTCTTTTTGTGACTAATTGGTTTTCTTTTTCCTCATAAAATCTTAATATCAATTTCCAATTTTCCTTGCAATGCAGTTACTTTGTACTGAATGGGCTTGAGAGAGTTGTCAGGGCCTTGATTTTGCCAAAACGGAATTATGTGAGTTAGCCCTTTGTTTATTTGTTTTTCTTTTAACAAACAGGGTGAACACTAATTTTTGTTGATTTAAGTAATATTTCTTTTTTTTTTTCTCTTTTGAAATTCTAGTGTTCTCTACACAATTCACTAAGATTTTTTTCCTTTCTTGAATGTCCTTTTTTTCCAGGCTGATGGAATTAATATCATTCATATATCTAGAATAGAATGCTTAACCTATTGTCAAGTGAAAAATTCATAATTACTGTCCCCGTCTTTTTATTTGATTAAAAATTGTATTGTTGACTCCGTATTTGTTTTCAGCCTACGAGCTTGGTACGGAGTTCTTTTCGTGATCGGCGGGAGGGTTATACTGATAATGCAGTTGTAATAAGGTTCTTATTTTGTATTATATTGATACAATATTATAGTTACCTTTTTCCGCTCAAGTTATTATTGCAGCTTTTCATTGGGTTACCAAGAGCTTTTCAACCTTTCTTACTCTGTTCTATGCTCTTATACTTGTCTTTCTAGGTGTGTGAGAGATGATCTATCTTCAGTAACAGTTAAGTTATATTATCTTCATAATGGGAGTGCAAGACTTGGATTTTGGTAAGAAATTCTGATTGGAAGTAGAAAAATGATGCTTTGGGTTTTAGATTTTTAAATAAGCTATATTCATTTTGACTTAATTTTTGCTTGCAGGATACAGGGGAAGGAATACATGCTTCCCGTGGGTATTGTACTTAAGGTGTTGTAACTGGCTATTTTACATATTTTCTCTTGCAATACGTGCTCCGTGTTGGCATTGTACTTTCAGCAGCAAGATTTGTCCTTGATTCTTCTAATTTAGTTTTTTAAGCTCGTGAAAGTTATATTCTTGCACCAAACGTATTGTTCCTACTTGTTTTTCTTAGCACGTTTTATATTCTTGTTCTAATTCTGATTGTTCTTTGTAGGCTCTGATTGACACTAATGATCATGAAATTTATACCAAATTGACATGCTGCTATACTGAGAAAAATGGTGAAGTGAAGGGGGCGGTCGGCACTCAACTTGTTAGTGAAGGAGCCAAGATTATTATCGATGAAGTTCGACGCTTGGCACTTTTTACTAAGGAGCAGTGTCTACAACATATTGGTGCTTAATATGATTCTTGTCTTGTTATCATTTCATTCATTTGTTCAGCATCTATATTTACATCCTTTGCTGTCAATATAGGGGAACACTTCCAACCTGTTATGGAGGGAATGGAAAGTGAGAGTTATTCTTCCGTAAGTTGTACTTTTTGTCAACAAAATGTTCCCTTTTATGGTGTAAGAATAACCGAGGCTAGTTGGTTCCCTTAGGTTACTTTTAGCGTGAATACTGAGACATTTGGTGCCCTATTCAATGTTTTGTTTATTTTCATTATTATTATATATGTAGGTTGCTGATGCAGTACTGACAAATTTCATATTTGTTCACTTGGATGACAACAATGACAAGTTTAATCTGCTCATGTAAGTTATAGAGGTTCTCTTCATCCTAGTTTCAACCTCATATTTTTGAAAAATCTTATCATGTTCTGTTGTTTCATGACCATATTCTTTCTGATTTTTCCTTTCTATTTAACTTCTTCTCTTTAGCTTTATGGTGCAGAAACTTTTCTCACTTATAGATCAAACTTCTGCTCCCGATAACTCAGATTCTCTACAAAATCAGGAAGTTTTGCTCCCTGGCCATCTCATTACTATTTACCTCAAGGTAGAAAGACTTTTATCTATATAAAGATTTTTTCCTTTATTTTTTAAAAAATTTTTAATATGCAGGGTACTGATTTCTTACTAAAAATATAATGCCTTGCATCAACAGGCTGACCTTTTGTAATTAGTTTGTAGCAATTATGTGCAATTTGCATGTTATTTACTGTTTTTGTTATTTTAGTTAGTTTTATTTTAAAATTTTATTTCAATACAATGAAAATTCTTTTAACGAGTAACTCTGTTATTTTATTTTAAGTTATTTTCAAGTTATTTTATTATGAAAATGATATTAAATCAAAAGTGAAGGGTTAATATAATATATTCAAAGTAATTGCTCACCCCTTAAGCCACAATTATACAGTGTAGGTTATTTTTAGTTAAGCTATCAGTATTTGTTTGATTATCAAAATACTTTGTTTGGTTTTCTTTTAATGTGGATTTTTTTTATCATTGTTCTTATTTATCTGCTAATGCATTGAACAGCTAGCAGCTATGTACCATGTTAAATTTGCTTCACTGATGTAATTTTGCATGAAGGTTTATTTCAAGCCATTGTTCATTTGGGTTTCAGGAGAAACTGGAAGAGTGGTTACGCAAAGGAAAAAAGCTTATTGAAGATATGATTACTAACAAAAGCAAAAATCTTGAATTCACCTCCTGTATGTTATGTCCTTGCTCTTTTCTCTCTTGTGCCATCATTTTATTCTAGTGTTTCTAACGGTCTGCATCTTTTGAATCCTATTGGTGGTTAAAAGCTTTACCACTTAAGCTTTTCATGCTTATGGTAGCCAGCACTGTTCTACATCTGTTAGTGACATTTTGTTTTTATTTTTCCCTTTGTACACTACTTCCCTTAAGTAGCATCTTTATCAATATTTTAGTTGATCCTTTCTCTTGCATAAGATATTTTGCTACTTTTTAAAGCATGAATGATGAAACTGATAAGCAGATTTCTAATCATAATTTGGCCTGTATCTTGTTCTAATTTGATGCTTAAGATTCTGGTGTTTGATTTGTAATTTGCAAAACTTGTGCCTGCTTGTTTTCGCTTGTGGATTGATATGAAGAATATTGGTTGTGCAATAATGCAGCAATAAATATCAAGAAGGTGATGGAAAAAAATTCTCCAAAGCAAGTTAGTGCTGCAATTGAGAATTTGTTGAAAACTGGAAGATTGATAACACAAACAGGTTTAGATTTACAGCAGGTCAGCTCTTTCTGTCATACATTTATTTCTAACTGAATTATATGATGTCAATATGTCAAACTAAAAGAATCTTTTGGCTTTAAAATAGAGGCAGTTAACCCATCAGATAAAAGTCTTTTGGTTTTAAGACAACGTCCAATTAATTTATTAGTGAAAGGTAAGGGTAATGACAATTGACGAGTATAAGGTGACTTAGATGCTGAGATGATGTCATGAGGCATTAACTGTAAGACTTGACTGGATGGGAGTACCAATGGCAAAATCCATAGAGTGAGGACTTGATTTGTTGATCTTTTCGAGGCAAAACTCTGGGGGTGCCCCAAATGGTCACTGCTGTCTACTCCTTGAAAATAATCCTAAAATCACTGGAAATCATATCACAAATTGTTTTTTAGATGCTTGAAGGTTAAAGGATAAGGGAGAAAGATTTCTGATGGTTTTGCCACCAGATGCCTGTGTTTGTGAATAAATTGAAATGTCTGTTTCCGAGTAAACAACAGAATCAATTAGTAGTTCTTTTAGAATCATATTTTGAGAAATGTCTTGCATAGAAAATTATTAATGAGCTTTCTTTTGTTTGATTAGAGGGCTGGTTTCACGGTTCAGGCAGAGAGGCTTAACTACTTACGATTCATTTCGTTTTTCCGGTCTGTTCATCGTGGGGCTTCATTTGCCGGACTTCGTACGACCAGCGTTCGGAAGTTGCTACCCGAGTATGAATTTGCTTACCATCGGTCAGCTATTTGTTTCTGTTTACTCTAAACTACTGTATTCATGAGGATTTTTTTCCCATTCTTGATTTATAGATCTTGGGGATTTCTTTGCCCGGTGCACACACCTGATGGAGAGCCTTGTGGGTTGCTGAACCACATGACGTGTACTTGCCGTAAGTCAAACTTTATTTTCTGCTCTTTTTTGCCCTGTCAATATTCTCATGCAGCTAAATTTGAAGTGGTTTTATTTTTCTTGAAACAACTTTTTGGGATCCTTAGGTTTGAATGGAAGGGGATTCAGCGGATGTTTTAGCTTATTCTTGATGTTGTCTTATATCTTCTGGAAGCATTATCATTGTGTATGGAAGGAGTTATTGATTGTTATAACTGTCTTAAACTGCTATTTACTTGTTTTTACATCGATCTTGTTCCCAAGCAGGCCGTTTTTAAATCTTGTGTCATGATTGCACGTTTGTTCAAGAGCCCCATTTAAATTTATCCAAATTCATAACCTGCTTATTCTTGCCACTTAAAAAAATATAGAAAGGATTGATCTATTATAAATCATCATTAAGATATGCACGTAAATGCAAGTAAAACATGGGGTTGAAATTGCAATTATGTTGAATTAAACCAAGCTTCCAATTAAATCAGGTTTTGAGAAGTGTTAATGTTGGCTTCTCTATTCCTGCAGTGAATCTTTTTTCCTTTCTTTTCTAGCCTTAAAGGAAAAAGAACAAACTACTTTTATATCTGATGCTTTTTTATTTCTTATCAACAAATTGCTAAATTCTAGATGTGTTATTCTTAAGTATTTGACTTGTAATTTTGTTGAATTTTTATGCCAGGAATTACATCCTACTATGACTCGCAGGGAAATACGAGAGACTTTTTTAAAATAAGGATGTTTATATTTGGTGTTCTAGTTAAGGAAGGAATGACACCTTCTTTGCCAAAAATTGATCATGTTGGTCCTCCTCAAGCTCTTCCTGTTCTTTTAGATGGTCGTGTTATTGGCTCTTTATCGTCTAGTGTAGCTGATAAAGTTGTTGCTAAATTGCGGGAATGGAAAGTTTCAGCTGTTTCAGAGGTGTGTTATAGTTGTTCATTTCATAATTCCCTTTTTATGAAATCGATTTAAAAATTTTTATATTGTACTTCAGTTTCCTGATGACTTGGAAGTGGGATATGTTCCTTTGACCTTGGGTGGAACATATCCTGGTTTGTACCTATTCACTTCTCCATCAAGATTTATTCGGCCAGTCAGAAATATTTCTAGCCCTTCTTCCAATGGGAAGGATATTGAACTTATTGGTCCATTTGAACAGGTGAATACCACTCTCTTCTGGCTTTTAGATCTTTATCATTTATATGTTCAAATTTCAAACTTTAATCATTTGGACCATTTATGTATTCTAAATTAGCAGGCAAGAGTTAATTATTCTGTTTTATAGGTTTTCATGGAAATAAAATGTCCGGATGGTGGGGATGGAGGAAGAAGTATTACTTTTCCTGCAACCCATGAAGAACTTATGCCAACTGCAATGCTTAGTGTTGTTGCTAATCTTACACCTTGGTCGGACCATAATCAAAGTCCTCGTAACATGTACCAGTGCCAGGTTTTTTACCGTGTTCTTAAAATTCCATTGTATTCTATGCTTAAATGTTCAATATTTTACTCTCCATCACATCTGTGATTGTAGATGGCAAAACAAACAATGGCTTATTCTTTACAAGCACTTCATTCACGTGCGGATCAAAAGCTGTATCATCTTCAGGTCCTTTCACTTTCATTCTTTGTTTCTTTCTGTGAAGTTGTAAATGATTGTGTGCTAGCCTTGCAGTTTTTTCTCTCTAGAATTTTCCTTTGGTGTTCCGACATATTTACTGTTTGTTAGTTTTGTGTTTATATGTGGTATTCTGCTCATGATGCTGAGATGTATTGACACAATTCATGTTCTGGTAATTTTCTCACGCAAGATTCTTTGTATTAAATTGGAAAAAATATAGTTTTTGTAGTAAAGTTCAGTTCTTAATCTACAAAACAAAAATAATAGTATTTAATTTTACCCATGATTATTTTAATTTTTTTGAACAGTACATAAAAAGGACTCCTACAAGCACTTGAATGCTTTTGGCCTCATTTTATAAGAATTGAAATGCTTTCCTGGTAGATTCCCGGTAGAGGGTAGAATCCCTAAGCTTACGCTTTTGCCTCAGCATTGCTCTAAACCTCGTATATTTACATTTCCTCATAGTTACATTTGCTTTATAAATTATACGATTTAAGCCTACTTTCCAAGTTGCATACAACGATTTTAATATCCAATCTGTGCTGCTAATTTCTAGTCTTTTTTGGTTTCTTCAAAGTGAACATCCCGAACTCCTTTAAAGTAACAATTAGATCTAAAATAGGGACATCTATTTTTACATCCAAGAAATACTTTTAGAGACAGTTGGAAAGGCGCTTAGAATATGTCCAGTTTAATTACAATCCTTTCTTTGTTCATGGAAGACAATTATTTTAATATTCTTTCTCTTAGATTACTGGGGCCCTGGAACCTCTGCATACTATAATATGGTAATGGTGACTGTTGTAACCTTTTTATTGCTTTCCATTTACTAATTTTCTTGGCTGTTTTCAGACTCCTCAAACTCCAATTGTGCGCACAAAAACATATACAAAATATTCCCTGGATAATTATCCTTCAGGAACTAATGCAATAGTAGCGGTGCTTGCATATACAGGGTACGCTTTTTGGTTAAGTATCTGAAGTAACATTATTGTCTTAAAGGACCCTGAATTTAACATGCACATTGTGTAGATACGACATGGAGGATGCCATGATTTTAAACAAGTCATCTGTGGAACGTGGGATGTGTCATGGAAAAATATACCAGGTTTTCTCTCATCTTTCTGCATGGTTTATTCACCTTTTTAGTTATAAGTATCCCAACCTATAGGCTATAGAACCAAATCTCTAGATGATTGATTAGTTTTCTCCTTATTGCCTGTCAAGGTTAATAGTATTTTTGTTCTGCACTTGATGTCATCATTTGATTTTTAATGACTGGTCTTTGGATCCTTGGATAAGAAATAAAATTATGAAATTATGTTACTAGAAAATTGTTCCTGTTATAAACGGTTTCACTTGTCCTGATATTTGCTGACTTCAAACATTTTGGTAGACGGAAACTATTGATTTGTGTGAGGGTAGGAGCAAGGCAGATCGAGGACAGAGAATTTTTAAAAGAGAACATTCAGATAAAGCAATATCTTCTTTTGTTGATTCGGATGGACTTCCATATATTGGCCAGGTTAGATTCATTATTTGATTTACTCCGGTCGTTATTCAAATAAGAAAATGAGCTAAGCTCAAACTCTCCTACTTGATTTTGTTGTCCAACTCACTGGTGGCAATTTTCAGGTGATACACGGAAATGAACCTTACTGTAGCACCATTAATCAGGTGACAAATTCAAAGAGAGTCTACAACCGTAAGGGTTCAGAAGTGGCTATTGTTGATTATGTTTCAGTTGATACGAAAAATAAGGAGCACATTCAGAAGGTAAAGCAACACCATTCGTAATTGTCATTCATTATCAGAGAAAAGCTTAGGCTATATCTACTATCCTGGCTGGCGCTTCTGTCAAATGTGTCATTTCTAAAATTATAGTAAAGAGGAGCTCACATAATGTTCCCCAAACTTAAATAAATTAACATTAACTTCAGTAATCTAAATTATAAGCTTTTAGACTTAAGAAATAATAAGGTTATCATTTCATACATCATTGTGAAATTTTTAAACCCCACAGGTATTTTTAAGAAAATCGTTAGTCTTTTTCACATAAAAATTTTTAATATACTGCAACAAAATGTGGTAGTCCTCTAACCCTAAGTCCCTAACACCTTTGGAGTAGGTCATCATACTATCAATGTTTCTCATTATGCCCTTGGCTAATACGTTTGACCTTTTAAACTTTTCCATTGAGTAGGTTAACATTCGTTTCCGACATCCGAGAAATCCCATCATTGGTGACAAATTTAGCAGTAGACATGGACAGAAAGGTGTTTGCTCTCAGTTGTGGCCAGATATTGATATGCCATTCTCTGGGGTTACAGGAATGCGCCCTGATCTCATAATCAATCCTCATGCATTTCCATCAAGAATGACAATTGGAATGCTCATGGAATCTGTTGCTGCTAAGGTACTAAGTTCTGACAATTAATCAAAGGAAATGCACTCTGAATCATGAATCAAGATTGATGTTGTTTCCATGGGTTTTAATATATTTATTTTTTATCACAGGGAGGGAGCTTACATGGTAAATTTGTCGATGCAACACCATTTGCTGATGCAGTCAAGGGAGCTGATGGAAAGGAAGAAACGGAGTCTGAGTCTCTTGTTGATGAACTTGGTTCCATGTTAAGAGCTCGTGGGTTTAATTATCATGGAGTGGAGGTGTTATACAGCGGGGTTTATGGAACGGAACTAACATGCGAGATATTCATCGGCCCTGTTTATTATCAGCGTCTTAGACACATGGTTTCCGACAAGTATCAGGTTAACATTATTTTTGTTTTCGTAATAATTCTATTGCCTATCAACGAAGTCACCTTCATGCAATTGTCAAATCTACATGCCGGAATTACATTTTTCATTCTATGGTTATTTCCCGTTGTACTCATTGTGTTGTATGCAGGTTCGTGCCACCGGTCAAGTAGATCAGATTACCCGACAGCCTATTAAAGGAAGAAAGCGTGGTGGAGGTATACGTTTCGGGGAGATGGAACGAGACTCTATGCTTGCTCATGGAGCTGCCTATTTATTACATGATAGGCTCCACACTTGTTCTGATTATCACATTGCTGATGTCTGCTCTCTGTGTGGAAGCATCCTTACTCCCACCATTCTCCAGACACAGAAGCGTGTTGTTAGAGAGATCGGTGGGTTGCCTCCCGCCAGGGCTCCTAAGAAGGTGATGTGTCATGCTTGCCAGACCAGCAAAGGGATGGAGTCCGTTGCGATGCCATACGTTTTCAGATATCTTGCGGCTGAGTTGGCGGCAATGAACATAAAAATGACCCTAAAACTGAGTAGTGGAGTTGGAGCTTGAAGCCTACTGCACTTCACCGCTCAAGGTTTTGGTCATGGAGAGTGTGACGGGGGAGTGATAAGTTTTATTTCCGGTGATTTTGTTTCTGTAGCATGTGTTTTTATTTATATTTATATTTATTCTCCCATTACTCGTGTTTTATGGTGCTATTTTGTAATTTGTTAAAACTCTAGACCTTGATAAATAATTGGTAGTGTAGTTTTATCTGTTTTTGTTTTTATTTTCTAATTTTCTAGTGTAAGGTTGTTTGACCCATTTTTGATTTGTTATTAACATACAATTAGTTTTTATTAAAAACATTTACTTTTTACTCATAAATTTTATTATCAAAGATGAAATTGTACCGAATGGAGATCCATGATCTGTCCAAAGCAATGAATGTATCCGATTCCCTTATAGAATTCAAAACAAAAACCAAAGACGGAAGAGGTAAAATGTATCTATAGAACCTGGTTAAAACTTGATTCATAAATCTGCAAAACTGGGGGTCTAAAGAACCTGGTAGCCTGGAACAATGTCAACAACTCAGTGGCAAGTAGAAAAGATGTGTTGCTAAAGCTAAATCTACAATTCCATGACTCGAACAGGATCAGAGACGAGCATGGTCCTTCATCAGTATCTGTAAAGTGTTAGGAAGCAAAGAGAGATCCTTACCACCTATTATTTGGTGGTTTAACTTTATAAATACGAACTATCCAATTCGATGTCGTAAATGCCTCTTCCAAGTGCTCCAGTTTAATGTCTTTATTCCCAATTTCAACACCTCGAGCACGATCATAGCTGCAAAGATTTAGCATTATAGCTATAATATCACACCCCTTTCTCAAAGTAGCAAATCCGAGTTGGGAAAATTATATAGGAACAAGAACCAGACAATAACCAAACCAATAAAAAACAGAAATGAAAAGGTAAAAACTGCATTTATATGTATCTAATATTAAAATCTTAGTTATAGTTAATAAAACTTGAATCTTATGGTCTCTTGGTTTTATAATAAAATATTATCTCAATAACCCCAAAGCCCCCTTTTTTTATTATCGACTATATTTAATATTTATTTCACATCTAATTAGGGTTCAAACATTAATATTTTATATACACACACCAAAACCAACAAGTCAACCTCCGGTTCGATTCTTTTAACATTATATACAGATATAACTATGTATATACACGTGGACATGTTTACTACAAATCAATTGAAAATGATGTACTTACCCAGGAGGTTTGCCATATTCTGTCAGCATCTCTCCAAACCGATAGTAGCATAGCTTGTACCTGACCATAGAGATAAAAAGTATGAACAAAGATTTTCCGACATCCGAAATCATTAGAGCACCAAAGAATGTATATATGTAGCAAATGAAAAATATTAATTTAGGGAGCTTACATAAGGCAGTTCAACATTTTAGGAGCCGCGCCTTTATCAACACGATATTCACCATTAACAAGATAATCAGGTTCCTTAATTACAGGAAATACTCCACCTCCGATTCTCACCATCCACAAGAATCTATTTGCCAATAATATATAATTAGAATATGATAATTACACTTCCCAAAGGACAGAAGAAAACGGGAACTTGGGAAATCCAAAACAGAAGATTATGGTGACATCATAATGCATAGCGACAGTAGAAAACCACTTCTATATGACCAAAACGAGCTTCTATGATTTGAAGGAAGGAAAAATTCAAGGCATCTTTTACACAATGCATGAAGTGGAAACAAGCAGACACAAAAGTAATGCATTAAAATAAGAGTAGTTTCCGGTCTTACTTGTTAATGTCATCAGAAGAATAACCTGTAACACCTCCGAAGACAACTAATATGTAATCCACATCAAGGGATCTCATAATCTCAATTGCCTCATCTTCGTAAGATGACATTGCACGCCCAACCGTAGCGATATGCGTATTATTCCACGTGTTGTTGTCAACAATAACAGTTCTGTTTCCCATGGCAGTTATTTGATACCCATAATCCCACCAGGACATCACCTTAGCATCTGGAGGAGTATTTTGCCGAAGCCAAAAATAGGCTTCACGGTAATCATCAAAAATAACTCTACTCCCATGGGCACCTCTCGCAGCCAACACAATTGAAGGAGACGAGTAAGCTTCTGACGTGACCCATGTACAGTGGGTAGCATACTTGCTAAGCAAGTAAAAGGCACCAAAGAGAAGTGCAATTGCCCCATTTTTCTGGAAAGGTTGGGATTGATCAAGTAAAGCCTGTTTGGGGAATAAAGAAGATCGTTATTTCTTGGGTGTACCCCAAAACAAATTCAGTGCCTGTTTTAATTAGTGACTTATTAGGCTGGGATTGGCTACTTTAGCAAAAAGCCAAAAACAAAAACACTGAAAAATTCTTACTCTACATGTTTTATGTAGTGACTTATTAGGCAAAGGACCAAAATTATTATTAGTTCAGTACCATCAGCTCGAATCTCAAGCAATAGCAGGCCTGTGTTACTCAGACTCGGGTGTGGGTTGGACAGGAATTATACCAACAGTAAAGATAAAGCAAATCTACACGTGTCAGAGAGAGCAAAAGAATAGCAGGGAGACGTTACCTTAGAAGCAGCCTTTGAGCTGCTACTTCCCTTGGTGGAACCAGTTTGGACACCCTTGCTCTTTGACCTCAACAGCACAGTCAAGTTCTTCACAGTGGCAGAAACAGCAATAGCACTAATAAGACAAACAGCAGGTGTAGCAACAAGAATCAACCGAACCATAACACCGGCAAAATACATGCTTGTCAGACCGTACATGACAATAAATATAGTGGCATCTGACAACCGCTTGAAGCAGAAATAAAGACCAGCTGGGAAAAGGAGAAGCAGGATGTGGAAATCAAACATAAAAGATGACCACGCCGTCGGCTGATGTTCGGAGACAGACGCAATAATAGGGATGTGATCCTTGGCGTAGGTTGGATCCAGCAAAGAATAAAACCTTCCTGTCCAAGGTGAAATATAACCAGATAACATGCCTAATCCCAAAGCAATAGCACCCACAGCAACTGCACATGTCACAGTGATCCTCAGAAAAGCTTGGAACAATTTCGTGTCACTTAGCATGTGCTTCACCCAATCTAAAAAGTAGAAAACCTGCACAAGTAATCCAAATATGATTAATGCAACTTTCATCACCAGCTCGAAGCTCAAGTAAATAGAACCACTGAACCAATTTTTCGTAAACCGATTTCATTTCATCAAATACAACTTGCAATAACCTTCGCTACCAAGAATGTGTACCAAGAAGAATCATCCCACTCAAAACAGTTCCATTGAAAAGTAAAGCTCCTTTTCTTTGTTACCTTCAAATTCTCTTTGGTTTAAGCTTTTGCTTAGACTTAGCATTTAGCAAATACTATATCATTGTCATGTTCAGATATTATATAGGTCCAGAGACATTCATGTATCAGTTTCGTGTTCTGATTATGGGATAAACACAAATATACTCCAATTTTCAAGCACCAATTGCTTCAACTACAGCAATACTACGAAAATTTCATTATACTAGACTAGAAGAACAAAAGAAACAGCTTGAAATAAAGTGTATACCTGCAACAAGAAGAAGACTCCCATGGCAGCCATATGTTCACCGGATTGCACATGTTGAAACCCAACAAACCGAATCTGCATAGCAAGCAACATTCCCAAAACATACATACAATTATATGCAACATACAATCTCATTGAATATCTTCCAGTAATCAAAAGCACCAGCACATATAGTGGGATCAAGTTAATAATAAAAACATATCCTCCCCAAGCTGAAACCATGTAAAAATAACCAAACGCCGATGCCAAACTCCAAGCCAACGATCCCGTATTAACGGCCTTCACGAATAAGTAAAACGTGAAAAGCAGAGCGAAAATGGCGACCCCTTCATTGTCATAAGAACCAGCGACGGACCTCGAAATGTAACCAGGACAAACGGCGATTAGAATGGCGGCAACAAGCCCGGCGCCGGTATCCCAGATTTCTTTCCCGAAGAAATAAGCGACGAGAGTCGTATTCGAAGCGAAAAACGGGGCCGTCAAGACGCAGACTTCGCGGATATGGACGGCGAAACGAAGGAAATGGAGGATGCGATAAATGAGAGCGGCAGTCACCATTAGACCAGGGTAAAGGGTTCCGCCAACAATTCGGCCTAAAGGGTACCAGCTTTCGTAGTCGAACCAGTTCCAGAAATCGTAAAACCCGTTTTGGGTAAGGTAAAGAGTGGTGCGATAATTGAAGTAGGGGTCAAATTCATGAATCATGGATTCGTAACGGAGGACGGAGAAAAGGCGGGTGATGAAGGCTAAGATGTAGACGAGACAGAGGATGGAGACTCGGATCAAGAGCTCCTGTTGCTTCGTTTTGAGTTTGAAGGACTTCAGCAGATCTAAAACGGGCATTGGCGGCAAGATCGGCATGGTCGCCATGGATGGTTTGCAAAAAAAAAAAAACTCTGGGTCTGATTTGATTCTGTTTTTTTTCTTCTTCTAAAAGATCATATCGGGGAAGTGGAAGATGATAAATGTGGGAGTTGAGAACCGACTGTTAGCCGGTTTCAAAGTAAAACTTTTTCTTTTTTAAATAATAGTTATCTAATTTATTTTTATATATTCGAATAAAAAATATACGAATAAAAATATTTATATAATAAATATTCGAATAAAAATATTCGTATAATAAATATTCGAACAAAAATGTTCGAATAAAAATACTCGAATAAAAATATTCGAATAAAAATATTCGTATAATAAATAAAAATATTCGAATAAAAATATTCGAATAAAAAATATTTGAATAAAAATATTCGAATAAAAAATATTCGAATAAAAATATTCGTATAATAAATACTTGAATAAAAATATTCGAATAAAAATACTCGAATAAAAATATTCAAATAAAAATATTCGAATAAAAAATATTCGAATAAAAAATATACGAATAAATATTGTACACAATTCCTTACAAAGTATACACAATGGCTTACAAAAAACGTAAGGAAAAGGTATGTACACAATTCCTTACAACTTCTCACCATGAGCTAAAGGAGCCATCCAAAGGTAAGGTTTTGTGTACATACACAATTTACTACAATTTTCGTAAGCCGTTGTGTATACTTTGTAAGGATTTGTGTACAAACACAAATCCTTACCGTTTTCGTGTCATATTGTGTATTCTTGTAGGAAATTGTGTATATACACAAATCCTTACCCTTGGAAGCCTCCTTGGGCTTATGGTTTTGAAGTGGTAAGAATTTGTGTACATACGTTTTTTCTTACGGTTTTCGTAAGCCGTTGTATATACTTTATAAGGATTTGTGTACAAACACAAATCCTTACTGTTTTCGTGTCATATTGTGTATTCTTGTAGAAAATTGTGTATATACACAAATCCTTACCCTTGAAAGCCTCCTTGAGCTCATGGTTTTAAAGTGGTAAGAATTTGTGTACATACCTTTTTTCTTACGGTTTTCGTAAGCCGTTGTGTATACTTTGTAAGGATTTGTGTACAAACACAAATCCTTACCGTTTTTGTGCCATATTGTGTATATACACAAATCCTTACCCTTGGAAGCCTCCTTGAGCTCATGGTTTTGAAGTGGTAAGAATTTGTGTACATACCTTTTTTCTTACGGTTTTCGTAAGCCGTTGTGTATACTTTGTAAGGAATTGTGTACAAACACAAATCCTTACGGTTTTCGTGCCATATTGTGTATTCTTGTAGGAAATTGTGTATATACACAAATCCTTACCCTTGAAAGCCTCCTTGAGCTCATGGTTTTGAAGTGGTAAGAATTTGTGTACATACCTTTTTTCTTACGATTTTCGTAAGCCGTTGTGTATACTTTGTAAGAAATTGTGTACAAACACAAATCCTTACTATTTTTGATGTTTGTACCGTTTTTCTTACAGTTTTTGTAAGAAATTGTGTATAGCATAATGTGACCGGGTAAACAAATTAAGGCTTTTTTTAGGCTTTTTTAGTTGAGCTCTCCCTAGAACTACCCGAGAACTCAAAACCCTCAACAACACACACAAAGACTGAGATTTTCAGTGATCTAAAGTCGTTGAAACTAAGTTTGTGAGTTCTGATCGGACCGTTTCTCTGGTCTCAAAAGCTCTTCAGTGTTTGGGTTTGTTAATGTTCATATGGGCTTTGGTGATTTTGTTTTGGTCCAAATTTCTTGACCTGAATGGTTAGTATTAGAGTCGTAAATAAGATGATATAGATCGTAAATTATTTGAATGGTTAGTATTAGAGTCGTATTCGAATTTAATTTAATTAAAATTGACTCAAGTTTAAATTTGATTTGAGTTTTTAATGAATCATGCTGAATTACTTGATATTTGACTTAAAAAGCTCATGAGCTACTCGAAAATATAATATAATAATTTTTTTAATTTAAAATCTAAATATCGAAACTTAAAACCCTAAATACAAATCTAAACTCTAAAATGTAATTCTTAATTTTTAAACACAATAACTTAAACTTCTAAACCTTAAACACCTTATACCTTAATATTAACAAGCTTAAGTTTATGCAACTTGTTTATCAATTTTTTTTTTCTGACAAAGTTTTAAATGAGACGTGTGATATATGATAAGTTACTCAAGGTCGATATGTTCAAAGATCGGTCAACACTTGACACGGTTGGGCTAAAACCAAACTCGAATTCGATTTGAATTTTTAACGAGTTGAGTCGAGATTAAACTCATTAAAAATTACTCAATCTCGATTTAAAATTTTAACGAGTCAAGTTAAATTCAACACTACTCGAACTTAGTTTAGCTCGTTTATGCCTCTAGTTTATATACATTTTTTTTTTCAAATAAAACTAAATCGTTACAATTCTATTTAAACATAAACAATAATCAAATAAAATAATAGATAAAAGAATAGGAGACAAATCAGAGAAAAAAAAATAATACAATGTATAAATTAAAAATTAAGCAGTAGTTTATCATAGAAGACACAATCCAAGATCTGGCTGAACTTTTTTAAATTAGCTACAGTGATTAGTAGTATTTATTCTAGAAAAGCCCATTGATCTGATATATAAAGCCTTCAGTTGAAATTGTTTTAGAAAATTTAGGTGGATAAATAAAAAGAGTATTTAATGAACTATTTATAAATCGTTTACATATCATTTATTTATTAAGCTAAATAAATGAGTATAAACAATTTTTTTAGTTCATTCAATAAACAAACGAATATAAGTATAGGTGTGTTTGGTTCATCCATATTCATGAACACGCTCATCTATTAGTTCGTTTATCGACTATCAACTAGCTTACCCGGTTCCCCCTTTTCCTTATTTTTTATACTTTTAATATTGGTGAAGATATGAACTAAATTAATCAGAGTTGAACATTGAAGTTCAAATTGTGAAGCCTAAAGAACTTAAGGACAAGTGATGTAATTTTACTATTTTTGCAAACTTATAAACAAACATGTTCGCGACGCCAACTTTAAATGAACATATTCGCGAACAATTGCAGGCAATGCAGCAACGAATTCCAGTAGGAAAACATCATATATCCTACAAGCTGAATTTATTCTCCAAGTAGTACAATTACTTATAGCTACTGTGGTACACAGTGCCTTTCCTTGAACCTTCAACTTCATGCGACAATCCGTACTCAATGTCACTGACCGCCAGTAATCTAGCCCCGTGACATTATGCTGTATCCAACATTAAGTGGACGGACATTTGAATGTGATGGAGATGTAATGCTGCAATTCGTGTAAATTTCTGTTGAGAACGAAGTGATATCCCAATTCTCACTCGATGAAACGTCAGATTGTATCGGTTGATCGGTAGGGATGAAGTCAGGTTGCCGAGTTCGAAGTCTCTCTAGTTCCATGGCCACTTCTTTCATTGTTGGTCTAAGTTTCCCATCCAAGTTCAAGCATCTTTGAGCAAGTTGAGCAACTGTAACCACTTCATCCTTTAAACCATCCTTCATAATTTCGTCATCGACAATATCCGATAAACGATTTTCTTCCGTCGCCGACATAAAATACGAAACCAAGCCTCTCACTTCTTCCGATCCAAATGTTGAAACTGCCTTCTGCCCTGTTAAGAGCTCGACAATAACCACACCGAAACTATAAACATCGCTTTTTTCAGTGAATTTACTCGACTGGAAGTATCCGGGATCTAAGTACCCAAAAGTACCTAGCACCCGGGTAGTCAAGTGAGTTTGATCGATGCCTACCGATCTAGATGTCCCGAAATCTGATACTTTAGCTCGAAACTTTTCGTTTAATAGAATGTTACTCGACTTGATATCTCGGTGATAAATGGGGACCGATGCCGATGAATGCAAGTATGCAATCGCGCTAGCAACTTCCGCTGCAATGCGCAATCGCATGTCCCATGACCTCGGGTATTCCTCATTTTGGTCATGGATGAAATGAGAAAGTGTCCCATTGGGGATGAATTCATAGACCAGGAGTGGCACTTCAGTTTCCAAGCAACAACCTAATAGCTTGATAACATTTCTGTGATCAATTTGAGAAAGTATAACGATCTCATTGATAAATTGTTCAAGAAAACTTTCGTTTACAGTCATGGACTTCTTTACTGCAACAATTCTCCCATCCGGCAGCATTCCTTTGTAAACCATGCCTTGGCCGCCTGTCAAAGACAAGAGTGAACAGGAGCAAATAGCCGTTGTTTTAGCCGTTATAAATAATTTTTTAATTGTGTTTATTTGAGTTAATGAAACTGTGCGTTTTAAGTCTTTGTAGAACGAGGTCGTTTTAAGGGCTAGGGTTATATGTTTGTTTGGCCCTTTTGCTCAGGCTATCTTTTGGAGTAATGATATTTTCGGCTCTCTTCCAAATCAGAGAGATTATCTAAGTCTTCCCCCTTCTATTTCATTTTGCTTGTTGATTTTTCTATAATCTGCAGTTCGATTATTTACACCGCCACGACCTACGATTCTGTCGTCGTTATATTGATCGGTAGCTGCCTCGAGCTGCTCGGAACTGAAGAGTTTAGCTTTATCAAGACCACCTTCATTTGCAGATAACTTCTTTTGAAACAATAATCCACCATTTCTTTCAAAGAGTTTTTGTTTGAGCTTAGTGTTCTTTCTTCTTTCTAGTATCTTATAAAGCCTCCAACCCCCAGCACTTAAAACCAAAAGCCCTAAACTTGAGCCAAGAACTGCATGAAATCAAAGCAAATGTCACAAACAATATTAATCATTCGACTAATTTAAATAAGTTACAACAAGAGGTTAAATTATAATATTCAAACTATGACCTCCATTTTAAATTGGTCCTCAAACTTTTAAACATATTGAATTAGAATATTCAGAAATCATAGTTTGGGGTGGAATTGAAACGTTCAAAAGTTCAAGGACCAATTAGAATGATAGTCATAGTTTGGGGGTTCAATTGAAACTTATGGGATTACCTTATCAACTAAGATTATCTCATTCGCACCGTCAAAATTCAAACTTTGGATGTTATCGATAGAATCTAACGTTTCGTACCATTAAACGAACCAGTTGTATGAAACATAAAGAATGTAAGTAGCATTTAGTTTGATGTACCAACCTAGAAGAGCAAGAATGAGGGGACTCTCATGGCTGGGTTTGGTTTCAGTGCAACCTGTTCCATTTCTCCAGCCATCACCCTCGAATCCTTCAGGACATGAACAATTATAGCTTCCAGGTGTGTTAAGACATGTCCCACGTCCACTGCAAGGCTTCAGTGTCTCACATTCATTAACATCTACAGATTTTCAAAACATTTCAAACCAGAAAATCGATATTGAGCACTACTAATTTCATCAAAATGAATCTGCAATGGAGGAGAAGTTGATATGTCTTTACCTTGGCATCCAAGATAAGGGTTACCCTCAAAACCTTCAGCGCACTTGCAGAAATATCCCTCGTTATTAACCGGATGTATACAGACACTATTTTCCTGACAAGCATAATTTTGTGGATCCCTTTGAGCTTCTGTGCAATTTTGGTACCCAATTGACCAATCAAGAATAAGTGGGAATTCCCTTTTGTTGAAACCAGTGACATTAAATCTGAAACAGAGAAGTTATAGGCTCCATCTTCGACGACGAATCCGTAGCTGCAAGGATTGAAGTTCAGCACACTGGAATGGTTCCCACGGCTATCGAAATTGAATTCATAACCCCTCAATCCTTTAGGGATAGCCGTCTGGCAGCAACCTATGCCTGAGCAAGACTCGTTTATCACATCGGCAATGCTGCCACAAAACGTTAAACATCCAGTTGAAAAGTTTTGTTGTTGGAAGAATGGTCCGTTCCAGACCCTGCTGATGTAGGCGATGGTGTCGCAACCGATGGCCGTGAGCTTGTTTCTAGTATGAGATATGACGAGTTCGCGTGTGATGTAGGAAAAGCCTGAAGAGGTACGTAAGTCTCTCCCTGATGAACTATAACAGTCTGAACCTATGTTCCCACTGGTGCTAACGCGCACATAACCATCCAGGGAGATGTGGAGAACTTGAACTTCAACATCACCCTCGGTGAAGGCACTTCCAATAACTATCGTACCGGGTTGTGTTAGTGTTAAGAATGGTCTTGGTGGATCCGAAGTTGTGTCACAACGAATGAAAAAGTTGCTACTGATGTTGCAACCATTGCCTGTACCAAAGGGATACGGGATGCTGATATTTCCGCAGTGGCTTTGGCACCCTGGTTTGGGTTGAGCTGCTACTGAAGTGGCTAACATAACTGCAATCAGGGCAACGGCAACCTCCTTTAGCATACAACCGAACCCCATAACTCCCCTTTTGTTTTTTTCTTTGCTTCTCTTGGCTGTGCAAATGGTGGAAAACTTAGAGGAACACATGAATATTGCTTCTCTTTGAAGACTTGTATTCATTAATCGTAATAGTAAAGGCTTAAACAAAGTCATACTTAGTTTGCCGTGTGTTGACGGACTTGCAAAGTTTAGTCTTGGTCAATTATAATTGGACCAAAATCACCGGGAATTTAGGTTAATATTTATGTTTGAAAAACTATTAGGTTATTATTGAAAAATATTTGGAGAATAAATTAAAATGAATTTTGTTTTTTTGATCTTACCTTTAGCGGGTAGCGAGGTACATGATAACCTTTGAAATAATGAAAAATCATCATATTTTCAGTTCAATCCATCAATTTACATAGACATCGACACATGCAGTTGGTGAGGTACAAACATCTCGCTACTTACATGTGGCAAGGTACAAACTTTGCTATTTATAGGTGGCGAGATACAAGCACCTCATTACCTACATGTGACGAGATACAAAAAATACTATTCCTTTTGACTTATTCTCCAAATATTATTCAAACATACCTAATAATCTAGTATTTTTCCGTGACTTCATTATTAACATAAATTCCTCTCAAATCACCCATATTTAAACTCTAACACTTATTTTTTATATTTTAAATCTTAAATTTTACGCCCTAAAAAATACACCATACCCTTAATTCCCTAAATCCTAACCACAATTTTTAACCTTAAGCCCTAAATCCTACACCCTAATCTCTAATTTAAAGAAGAGACACGAATGAAAACATGATAGAGAAATAGACGATTTACACCCTGTTTGATATTTTGCAAACCTAACATGAACGGGTCTTTCATATTTTGATTAATAGAAAATGCAATATTTTTCAAAGACTCAACAGTTTTTAATAGACTATGAACAATTAATACTCACTGATACGCTACGAATGTTAAAAACGGTTACGTTTAGGGTACGATAAAGATAAAAAAATGATACAATCTAAAATATTACTCTACATTTTAAGACACTTTTTCTTACAATGTTTTATGTTTTTATATTTTCACAAGAAGTATCGATACTTATATAAAAAATCACGGATCAAGTATCAAAACTTATACAAAATCATAAACTTAAAATATTATCTTTTAAGTTATATCATATTTTAACCGTATTCGAAACCTACCGCATAATCGATCTATCACGTCATAATACTTTTCCTACTAGACTATGAATAATTCCTACTCCTATTTTCTTTCCTTCATAGGCTACTTTTCCACTCTGATTTTGTCACCCTGGTGTGGGTTGAGCAGCAACAGTAAGTGTGAAAACTTATTCTTTGGAGTCTGCAAATGGTGAAAAACTTATTGGAACATATCTGAATATTGTCTAATAACTTATAGGACAAGCATGGTAGAATTAGAAGATACAAAGACATATTCAATTAGACAGATAACCAAAACCAGATATGACCCAAAATATAGCACCTTATAGTGAGCCATTGCAGAACACATGACCCAGCAGTTCTCCCAATTGTATAGTTGAGAAATGACTTGGCAATGGAAGGGACTGACGATTAAGAGCTTGAACTACTTGTTGCATGGTTGGTCGAAGTTGGGGATTGCCATTCAAGCATGCAAATGCTACCATTGTAGTAGAGACTACATCCTTTGCAACTTGGCTTATTGGGGGTGACAGACGTTGGTCGATCACATCTTTAAGGAAAACCTGTTGGTCATTCAACACAGATGCCGGTGTCGATGATGACAGATACGAAAGGAGATCGCCGGGATGCTTTCCCATTACAATCTCTATTGTTACCACCCCGAAACTGTAAACATCACATTTCTCATCTACCCTCATTGTATATGCCAACTCTACATAAAAACATACTGATTAAAGTTAAACATAGTACCATTTAAAATGTGTATAATCGATTACAAATGTACTAGAAATGAAACTTGTAATCAAATAAATGATGTACTGAAAGTGTTTTTTAGGGAAAAGAAGAGATGAGTTCATACCTGGAGCTATATACCCGTATGTTCCTGCAAGTGAAGTCCAATTGGAGGAGTCGGGCTTTAAAATCTTGGCAGTTCCAAAATCAGAGACACGAACTTCATAGTCCGAATCCAACAGAACATTGTTGCTGGAAATGTCTCGATGAACTATAGGTTGTGAGTGGTCGTGATGCATATAAGACAGCATTAGCCAATCCTTTAACTATATTTAACCTCTTTGTCCAATCCAACTCCTTTGCCTCTTCATTGTTGGTTAAGATCATTCTCAAACTTCCCCTTTCTACGAGCTCATAAACCAGAAAAGAACGCCTTGGATGTGAACAAAAGCCATAAATTTGCACAATGTTTCGGTGTCTTATCTCTAATAAAGCAACAATCTCGCTTTCAAAAGCTTTCAAGTTGTTGAGAATCAAACTGTCTTCAGATTGGTGAAGCTTCTTCACAGCAACCACTTGGCCAGTTGGCAATGCAGCTTTGTAGACAGTTCCGTATCCTCCTGTTCCAATGCAGTAGTCGGGGCTGAAATCTTCAGTCGCTTCGGTGATGCTGTCATGGAGTATTCTTCCATTAAATCCTAACACAGTGAAAATGTCTCCTTGTTGTTCCTCCTTTGGCTCTGATTTGCTGGTTGGAGTCTTCTTGAAACAAGTAAGGCAACTTGCAGCCAATATAAACACCAAAACTAAACCACCAAAGAGTGGAATTAGAGCTAATATGATGAGTTTGGTGTTTTTTCTATGACCATTACGTTCCTCAGCTGGTGCTGGTGCTGGTTTCTTATCATTGCTGCATTCCTTTGACAATGGTAATCCACACAAACCCAAGTTCCCTCTATAAGAATCATTATCAAATGTATCAAATTGTTTTCCACGGGGAATAGGTCCCTCAAGATTATTGTTCCAAAGCCTCAACATAGCAAGAAATGTCAAATTGGTCAATTGAGAAGGAATTCTGCCGCTCAACTTGTTAAAAGAGAGATCTAATGTTTCAAGTTCTCTCAAATTCTCAAATGATGGTGGGATCCGGCCAGCTAGGCTGTTAGAAGAGAGGTTGAGTATCACCAGCAATCTTAGCTGTCCAAGTACCTCGGGAATTTCTCCATGGAATCCATTGTTGGACAAATCTAAGCTTGAGTGTATTGGTTTAAGTAAATTTACAATAACCATCCGCTCCAAGCCTTTTATTGTTATATATACTTCGCGCATATAATTTACATATCCATATTCAACTACTTCTTTCAGCACCTTGAGATTTTGGAAGAACATAGTAGGCAATGTGCCAGTGAAGTCATTATGAGAGAGATCAAGCATTTGCAAATTTGGGAAGAAAGATGTAGGCATGGAGTTTGGAATGGAACCATGAAATCTGTTAGATTTCAAAACAACAACCCGAAGCATTGGAAGCATACCTAACCAGTGAGGAAAGGTACCATTTAACTTGTTGTTTGCAACATTCAAATATCCCAGTTCATTGCACTTAATCAAAGCTAGCTGCTGGCTACCAATTTCAATTTGGAGAGGTCCGCTTAGAGAATTGAAAGACAAGTCCAGGACATGAAGCTTGGAAAGGTTGTAAATTTCTATTGGAATGGGACCAGAGAAACTGTTTCTCCTGAAAAAAACTACTGAAAGTGTACTCAACCTTCCTATTTCAGGTGGAATGGAACCACTGAATGAATTTGAATCTAAGGAGATCACATCAAGATTTTTCAATAAACCAATCTCAGACGGTATATTCCCAGAAAAATGATTGAATGACAAGTCCAGGAAAGTGAGTCTGGAAAGGTTTCCAATGTTTGGGGGAAGAGGTCCATACAATGAGTTGTTCCGCAATCTGAGTTCAGAGAGAGACTCAAGCATTCCAACTTCTTCTGGTAAAGAACTATTGAGTTTGTTGTCACCAAGGTTAAGTGAGAACAAATTCTTCAAGTTTCCAATAGAAGTTGGGATTGCACCACTTAGCTGGTTTTCTGAGATAAAAATGGCTGAAACTGTACTCAACTTTCCTATTTCGTGTGGTATGCAACCACTGAACGAATTTGAATCTAAGGAGATCAAATCAAGACTTTTCAATAAACCAATCTCAGATGGTATATTCCCAGAAAAATGATTGAATGATAAGTCCAGGAAAGTGAGTCTGGAAAGGTTTCCAATGTGTGGGGGAATAGGTCCATACAATGTGTTGTTCCGCAATCTGAGTTCAGAGAGAGACTCAAGCATTCCAACTTCTTCTGGTAAAGAGCCATGGAGTTTGTTGTCACCAAGGTTAAGTGAGAACAAATTCTTCAAGCTTCCAATAGAAGTTGGGATTGGACCACTTAGCTGGTTTTCTGAGATAAAAACGGTTGAAACTGTACTCAACCTTCCTATTTCAGGTGGTATGGAACCACTGAATGAATTTGAATCTAAGGAGATCAAATCAAGATTTTTCAATAAACCAATCTCAGATGGTATATTCCCAGAAAAATGATTGAATGACAAGTCCAGGAAAGTGAGTCTGGAAAGGTTTCCAATGTGTGGGGGAATAGGTCCATACAATGAGTTGTTTCGCAGTTTGAGTTCAGACAGAGATTCAAGCATTCCAACTTCTTCTGGTAAAGAACTATTGAGTTTGTTGTCACCAAGGTTAAGTGAGAACAAATTCTTCAAGTTTCCAATAGATGTTGGGATATTCCCTGAAAGATTATTGTATGACAAGTCTAGGACAGTGAGTTTGGAAAGGTTGAAAATTCCTGTTGGAATACGACCAGTTAGATGGTTGCTCGAAAGATAAAGATGAGACAAATTCTGCAATCCTCCAACAGAAACAGGTATTGTTCCGGTGAGATCATTTTGTGTCAGGTCTAAGTTGTTAAGCTTGGAAAGGTTTGAAATTTCTGTTGGAATGGAACCAGTTAGATTGTTGCTCATGAAAAGAATCATTGAAACTGAACTTAACCTTCCTATTTCCTGTGGGATAGAACCGGTGATTGAATTAAACCCCAGGGAGAAAAAGGAAAGACTTTTCAATAAGCAAAGCTCTGATGGGATAATCCCAGAAAAATTATTGTATGCCAGGTCAAGGTAGTTGAGTTTGGAAAGGTTCCCAATGCTTGGGGGGATGGGGCCATACAGTGCGTCGCCTACAAGCCGGAGATAAATCAAGTTGGGAAAGGAAAGGAAGTTGAGATTGTGAAGTATACCTCTCACACTCGGACCATATCCCACCAGAGTTATGTTGGTGACGCTTCCGGTGCTGTCGCAATCGATTCCGGTCCAGTTGCAATGGTTTATCCCCACCCACAAAGAAGAGAGAAAGGTTTGAGTGTCTTTGTGTAGGGTAGCTTTCCATTTTAGAAGAGCTTCAGCTTGAGTAGAGTTTATGTAGGATGAAGAAGAGAAAACCTGGTGAGATAAAAGTAGTAAGAAGATGAGTTTGAATGGAAATACTAAGCAGGAAGCCATGGATATACTTTTGATAGTTGATGTTAAGGATGTTTTGCTGTTCATAGTAAGATATTTATAGGACAATATTACAGCTGCTTCAATCACAGTGAAGCTTCGACGTTAGGGGGTGGGAAAAGGCAATATTTTGCAAACCTAACATGAACGGGTCTTTCATGTTGATTAATAGAAAATGCAATATTTTTCAAAGACTCAACAGTTTTTAATAGACTATGAACAATTAATACTCACTCACATACGCTATGAATGGTTCAAATCTTTTACTTATTTTTTAGTGTCTTCATTTTAAATTAATAGATTTAAGATTTTAGAGTTTAAGATTTAAGGTTAGAGATTATGGTTAGGGTTTAGAGAATTAAAAGTATGGTATATTTTCAGGGGTAAGGTTTTGGGTTTAAGATGTAAAAGCAAGAGGTAGAATTTAAAATTCAATTTCTTAAGATTTTTTAGTAAGAGATATGAAAGTAGGCACGATTAAGATGCAAAAAATTTCTATTCCTATGAATATTAGAAAACGGTTACGTTTAGGGTACAATAAAGATAAAAAAACGATATAACCACTACAACAAAACAGTTCTACAGCGGCGTTTTTTTAGGTCTATATCGGCGTTTATAAGCGCCGCTAAAAGACTCAGTGGCGCATAAAAAAGCGCCACAAGAAACGCCGCCGAAACAAGCGCCACAAATGACAGCGGCGTTTTTTCCCGTTAAACGCCGCTATAGTACATTAGAAGATTCCTACCACATAATCGGTCTATCACGTCATATAGTTTTCCTACTAGACTATGAATAATTCCTACCCCCACTTTCTTTCCTTCATAGGCTACTTTTCCTCTCTGATTTTGCCACCCTGGTGTGGATTGAGCAGCAACAGTAAGTGTGAAAACTTATTCTTTGGAGTCTGCAAATGGTGAAAAGCTTATTGGAACATATCTGAATATTGTCTAATAACTTATAGGACAAGCATGGTAGAATTAGAAGATTCAAGGACATATTCAAGTAGCCGTGTTGACTCATTGCATCTACCTTAAACACTTCTATTCACTATTGGTAATAGAAGAGACTTAAATGAACCTTATCCCAAATTAATCTACCCTTCCATGGATGAACACCGCATACATGTCACCGTACATTCAATGTGAATCTCCATTTAGGACATAAAAAGTTGATTTAACCTGAAAACTCAACTGAAATTTGTTCGAGTTAGAATGTGGTTGACACAAGAATATAGTGACTCGAATCTGATCTGTATTCGATTGTTATTGATCCGAATCCTAATTGGACTTGTTATTGTTGTAACTGAACCCAACCTATATTCGACCGAGAACGACCTAAACCCGATTTAAACATATTATTTGTCGACTCGAAACCCAATCCTAATAGTTGTTTGAGCACGACCTTACTTGAACAAGATCTATTTAGCTTGTCCTTTTACAGGCTTGAGTTTTGGACAAGAATTCTTGTATTTGAATTAATTTAAATTAAAGTCTATTGGATTTAATAAAATTTATGTAAAAATATATTTTATATAGATATAATTGTTTTTATACAATTTAAGTCTAAAATTAATAAAAAAAAAAACAAGATCTAAGTAAAAACATAAACAAATAAAATTGAATTTAAATTAAATATTATTATCCTTTAGATATATGAATTTGTAAAAATTTGAATTCAAAATTTTAAATTACATGTATTTATTTTAAAAATTCATTAAAATTGGATGAATAAAATTGAAATTGTCTTAAAAGTAAATACATTCTTCATTTGGTAATATAAAGTCTGGTTTGAATATTCATATTTGAATAAAATATGATTATTAGTCAGATATTTGAATTAAAAAAAATCAAATTTTAAATAGTAATTTTTAACACTTATCTATATGTAAAACAATTTAAGAGAAAAAATAATTAAATTGATATGCACAGTTGAATTTATAAATCAATTTGAATCAAGATAAAATTGATAGAATATATAAATTTTAAACAATAAAATTACATTTACAGTTTAACGAAATAATAACCCGATCGTAACTAAATTTTTAATTAATAAATCCAATTATTACGATTAATAATTGAATGACACAAACATAATTTTACTAATATTGAGTGACCTACATTAAAATTTTCCATAGATACAATTATTTTACTCCAAATACAAATATCCATGAAACTACTAAACAATATTCATATTCTTAATAATTTATATAAAAAATATTTATTTATCCCCATACTTCATGATTTTTATTAAATTATAAAGTCTATTTTTTACTTATTTAATACCATAAAATTATTTATTAAATAATAATAAAAATATTTATTAAACAATACTTGTGGAGAGAACAAGTAATTACCTGTGTTGCACATGAAGATGTTCCAAGAAGTAAACACAGTTTTGAGTTTAAAATTATCAAGAAGTATAAGACACTATTCAAGCATGCATTTCTGTGAATTAATGGAAACCAGCAGAAATAAATTCGGTGGGGCTTATCGAATCGAATGGTACGGATTCGAATACTTATTATCAAGGCAGTCAAAGACTTATAAACCCTAGGAGCTGTCGATGAAAATCGAATGTTTAAAAGTAGTTGCTTTTGTAGAAGTTCTTGAGGAAATCGGATGCACCTTCATCCTTGGTGTCTAAATCCTGAGCAAGCCCTTGACCGCCAAGCACATACTGGCCGATAATGTGGTGCCGTTGTTTGGCATGTTCCACGATGTTGTTGAGTTCTTCCATACCCTTAAACAGCAGCACATCAATTACCTGCAGATTTTTCACTATTTAGACAACTGAAAACAGTGTTTCCAAAATCACAGTGAGCCGAACGTTAGCAATGTAAAGATTCAAGAATCCTTCCTATGATTCTAGGTGCGTATACAAACTTGTTCGTAAACAGAAAACATAAAAACCATACACCAATTTATAGAAGAAACAAACCCGTATTGCAATCGAATTATCAGGAACAAAGCAGCTCTGCTAAATGACTACAATTTGATATCAAATAACCAACAAGGCGGCAAAGGAGAGAATGCATCGAGTATTGTAAAGTGTGTTTCTGTGATATATATCAAATATCCACCATGAGGCTCTTCTACCTAAAGTATGCCAAAGCTATTAGATCTTAATATTAGGTAGCTAATTAGATATTAAGCAACTCGTTTTCAGGAACGAAGACTTTAAACATGCAAATGCAACAAGCAGAAACTGTCCAATAGCACACATAAAATCCAACAGTTCATTTTTTTCTTGACGGACCCATGTACGTGAACACGTCCAACACATATCAGGACAAGGGTATGAACGAATGACCCTCCAAAGATATTCAAATACATGAAAAAAGAATTAGAATAAGTAGAACATTTATAGCACTAACTATGGCATCAGATTCTCCGGACAAAACCCAACAATGCCATATATATACTGGTAGCAAGGTCAATCGTTCAATTTCCAAATAGAGAACCCGGGAATAAGCTTTAAACCTCATTATTTTATTCGCAGCACAAATTATATATGATCAATACACATTTTGATCTGCAAACAATCTCCCTTTCACCAACAACAGCCAGAGTATCATCTGGTTAAAGTAAAAGTGTTCTTTAAGATGAGAAAATACGAGGCTTGGACCAGTGCTTTCTCTATACCATTCAAAGAACTTCAAAGTCGAAACAGCTTATGGGAAGGTTATATCAACTGACATTCACAAAATTAAGCTGTTTCATTCAAAAAGCAATAACCACATACAACCAACGAGTTGAGAGGGCCGAACCATAATCGGCCTCTGCCATGCTCAGATCAGGATTAGTCAGCCAATGGGTTGGATACCAGTGGTTATACAAAAAAATACACATACAACTCATGCAGGAGTAAATCATTCGAAATTCTTATAATTTTTGTTAAAAAAAACGGTACAACCGTCTTTTAAGGTCGTCGTTCGCTAGAACTTCCCATAAATCATAATATGCACCAAATCTCACAGAAATCCCCCGAAGCTATAGATACCCAGACTAATCTAAACAATTCGATTCGAGTTTCAACAAAATCCAACAGCTTTTAGCCATGATATCTTCATAATCTACAACAATTTACAATGAAGAAACACATGAAACAAATTCGATTCTACATTGTTTAGCAATCCCATTAAATATAAAGATATTGCAGTCAAGACATACATCCTCAATTCAATAAACAATAGAAAAATCCCCACTTTTTACCTCACGATCCCACATGAACTAACCCTTGGATTATCTCTATTTTTCATTATTTCTTCTCTTCATTCAAATTACAATAAATCTAGAAAAATTCCGATGCCCATAACAAAAATTAATTAATTTTGTGTTCCATACTTTATAAAAAGAATTTTTTTATAAAATTCCCAAATCAAAACACAAAATAAATAAAAGGGTCTAAAATGGAGAGAGTGGGAAGCGGACCGACCTTAGGGTTAGTAACATGTGTGTTCTTACGGATCTCGGAGGCGATGGTGGATCGGAGCTGGGATTTGGTGACGACGTCATCTAAGTTATAGATGTCCATAATAGTTGGGATCGATCGACAAGCTTGTCTGAAGAAATCGAAGACCCGTCCCCTTGCTTCTTCCAAACTCGCTGAGTTCGGAGGTACTTTCACGCTTCTCAATGTGAACGCCATTTCCGTATTCTGAGTTGGAGCTCGACTCGTTCAGTGACTCTGAGTCAGAGGGTGGGGGAGGAAATGAACGCCTAATACACTAGATCGGTCCATTGATGGACTGAGGTTTTTTAATCGGGCCTGAGTCTAGATTTCTAAAACTCTAAACCCGGCCCAGATCAAACTTACACTCATTATTTTGTTATATATAATTTATAAATTTGTCTATTTTGATTTAAATTATGTTTTTAAAATAATAAAATATCAGTACAAAAGATTTCATAATTTAAATATTTAATATTATTTTCATGATTTATTTGGTGGTACATGTTAACTGGATATTAATTTATTTATAAATTGGAAATTTAATTTTTAAATGATAACAAATAATACTATTAGATGAATGTTTTATTTTTTATAATTTGATATAATATTTAAATAAAAAACACATAATATATTTTATAATTTGCAAAACTTAACTCAACTAAAATTTTAAATTATTCAACTCAACTTAAGACAACAAAAAACAATTTATTTCAACTCAATTCATAATTTCGTAAACTCGACTCAACTAAAAAATTAAATAAAATGAGTTATGAAATAAAAATTCGGAATAACTCAATTTTTTTAATAATTAGTTGATAATTTTTTATATTCAAGTTAAGATTATCAATTCTGTATAATATATTATATATATCACATATGAAAAATATGAAGAAATATATATCTAGACCGTATGTGCATATAAAAAACCGTTAAAATTAGAATCAACATGTGTAGTGCCCACCGCTAAGATTATGCATATAAAAAAATACATGTGCACCGCTACATATATACATATTAAAATATATATGAAGAAATATATACGTACAGTTAAATTTAAATAGAATCTAAAAAACTAGATTTGATTAGAAAAAATTTAAAATAAAGTTTAAATCGTAAAATACGACAAACAAACTCAAATAATTAAAAAATGTTCGAAATTATTATTATTATTACTATTATCTACGTGGCTGCTGACTATGACTCACACTTTCTCCAACACTCCTAATCCAATATCTATGTAATCCGTGATCAAATTTCCTCAACAAAGCTTTGTTTTGTGTTCTTTTTTCATGTTAAAAACAGCACCTTAACCCATAATGCAAATATCTTTATGATCCAATGGGAAAATCTCTGCATAAAAGTCAAACAGAAATGCTTACAGAAATGGCATTCATGGTTAATCTTCGGCATATGTGTTACATTTCGCCACACTCGGATATAATGCATGGTAGTTTTGGCCGGTTGTTTGGTCCCGTAGCCACATTCTCGATCTTCCGAACAACAAGAAGACTATCCCCAAGCACCCTCTACATGATCACAGACAATAATTTTGTTATTCAACTTTAAAAGTTAAGGAAATCCGGATGGATTCTTAACTACAAGGTTAGATAACATACCCCGAATACAACATGTTTATTATCAAGCCACTCGCACTTCGCACACGTTATAAAGAACTGCAGTCACCGGAATCAATATGCAAAAGCTTTAGTAACGGTAAACAAGATGAATTACCAAGATGCTTTTACAAATAGTTATCCTAGAGAAATAACTAGACATGGTCGAAGAATTTGCAACAGCGATATTTCCATTAAATCCCCGTTCAGGTAACTGGGAATGAGCAGCCAGAGAAATGTTTCTAAGCTTAGATTTGAAACAAATAGCAACATTCTACTATCTCGCCTTTAATAGAGGAGACACTTGATCATTTACTCATGCTGTGTGCGTGAATGGAACCGGCATTTCTTTTTTACTTGCATCAGACCGCATACGTGTGTGTGTGCGTGTCTTTGTGGATAAACAGCAAGAATGAGAAATCAAGCAAAGTTACCTGACAACCATTAGTGTTCGGACCACTGTTTGCCTGCAACATAAAAGGAAAAAGAACAGTATAAATCTATAGTAAATTTTCACTGAACTTCCATATCCTATTACCTCCACTAGTCTCTGTATACTTCTCTCTGTCCCGTCAGTGTGAAACTGTGTTACTCAGGTTCGAGATCGTGTATATAATATATTTTTCAATTTTTATGAATTTTTCAAAATATTTAGAAGATCATATCACTGTAGCCATACCCGATATGCATGATTAGAATACGCAAGAGTTGAACACGGGTTACTTAAAGAAAAATAAGGAGTCGGAGCAACATAAGTGTGAAAGTTTCAAAAGTAGAGAAAGGTAGTAAATATATCTAATATATAGCTACTCGAGATTACATAGGAAACATCATACCATTGATAACAGCCCCGGACCAGTATGTTTGGCGATGAAATTTTCATCTTCAAACTTAAGGCCATAAATGGAAGTGCATCCACTACCATCACCCTGCAAAGCAAGATTTTAATGCGACTATTATATATCATCGGAGCAAATCAATCACAATAGCTTAAGTGATTGTAAAACATGTATACTACGACGCATTGTTTACACTTAACAAATCGAAACAATCATCTAAATTATCGGAATGTTGTTCCATTGGCACAAACCCAGCCTCCAATTTGAGGGTAAACACTATCCATGATAGGAATATTAACTCATGCATTCGAGCTAGGAACATTCAACAAAAGAACATAGCAGCAGAAACACAACTACTTCAATCATATACTCAAAATCGATATTCCGAAACAAATGAAGGATTCATATTATCGATTTTCATCTTCAAACTTATTCCGAAACAAAAGAAACTAATTCTGTGTACTCAAGAATTAAGACTAATATGACTGAGCAGAGTAGCTAAGAGCCTAAGACTATAAATGTAAAATGAAATCCCACAAAATAATAAACTGACGACCTTGAGAAAATCTCCAGCTTGAATCATAAAATCTTTAATAACTCTATGAAATTGGCAACCCTTGTACCCAACAGGCAGCCCTGCTTTCCTGATAATCCAATTAATAAAATGGGTAAGTAGCAATTACTCGAGCAGATACCAATAATTAAAGGCTCAAAAAATGAAATAAAAAATAAACCTGTATTCGCCGGTGCATAGCTGCCTGCAATTGAGGGAAAAATTCAAACTTCAAACAGAAAATTCAAGGAATACAAAATAATCGTGGAAAAAGAACAAGAAAAGGAAGTAGAAATACCTGAAATTCTCGGCGGTTTTAGGAGCAATATCGGAGAAGAGTTCCATTTTGATACGACCGGCGGGGATGGAACCGATGGTTATGTCGAAAAAGACGATTGGGTTTTTTGGATTCGTTGGCCTAACGTGCCACTCCACACTTGCTCCGCCGCCTACAACTCCAGACGCCATCGCCGCCGTAAGCGCCACTCCTTTTTCTTCTCACAACTCGGGTATTAGGAAGGTTCTGGTTGCAGTCTTTTGTCTTTTTTTTTATATATATATTAAAGATTTTTACATAAGAGTTATAAGGATTTTTTATCCTTAATAATTATAAAAATGATCTGAATAACCAAAATTTATTTTTTATTATTTTCTTTTTAATTAATAATTAATCAAATTATATTATAAATCAAAATTATTAATCTTAAAATCTTAATTTTAAAATTATAATTTTTTAAGTTTTAAAACTTGTATATTGTATCATCTTAGATATTATTAGTCTTCTGTCTTACTATTTAGGCTTAAGTTAAACATAAGTACCTAAATTATATATTTTTTTAAGATAGGTGTTTGATATTTTTAACTGGAATAAGTGTCTAAATTTCGTTAATATTTTCAGAAAACACCATTAAAAAATTCATCACCCAATAATAGATTAAAACGTGATTTTTATTTTTTTTATTTGAAAAATAAAAAGTAAAATAAAATAATTTACACAATATTGTAAAATTTTCAAAAACCATAAAATAGTTTCAAAATCTTCAAAACTCTAAACCTTAAAACTAAAATCGGTGTCATCATTTTGTTGATAGCATTGTCAGAACCCATCGTCGTTATCGTCTTAAGTCACTGTCAGTTTTCTTCAACCACCTATTATCGATAATCAATAGAAGGATTTTCAATCAGACGTCGAATAGCTAAAACAAAAGACACTACTCATTTAATGTCCAATTGCAATGACTTTTGTTGTTTACCAATGGTGGGTGATTGAAAAAAACAGACGCCGACTTCAAGCGATCGTAAAACTATTAATGAAAATTATAGTTGTCTCAGTTTTAAAATTTGGGGCTTTAGAAATTTAATTTTTTTTAAAAAAAAATTAAAATAAATACATGTTAAATTTTTGACTTTAAATTTTATTTTGAAAAAAAAATAAAAAAAATTCCCAATATTCTTGGTAATTGGAATTGATGAAAGTCTATTAAACTGAATTACATGAAATTATGGATTTTGTAATATTGGTCATTTTTTCAATTATTTAAAAAAAATCACTTTCCATCAAAGACCGAATTAAGAGAATTTGAATTATTATTTAGTTGTAAAAATATTATTTTAAGTTAATAGTTTTGAAATAATATTAATTCTATTTTTAATATAAAAATTATAGACAAATTTGAAAATCCACGTCAAATTATAAAAGAAAACTTCTTTTTAAAGTTTGAAAATTATATATGATTTAAAATTCAACAAAACTTCATATATTTTTATTAAAAATTTATTTCATCGATATATCCGTTTCTCTTATAATTTTATAGGTTCGTCCTTTAATATAAATTACGCGTCGACCCTTATCAAAAATCTTTAATTGTCTATTTATAAACTAGATTTTATATAAAAAATTATATTTAAATTTTAAATTTTTAATCTTAAAATTATAATTTTTAAATAATAATCTATAAATTTTAAATTAACCATCTCAATCTTAAAATAACTTAAAATTTACGCTATATAATATTAAAAAAAATACATAATATAATATATATTATAATATAGTATTTTATTAGTCTTTCTTATTTATGCCAATGTTTCAATAAAATGCTTTTAAAAGAAAATTGTTTCGTATATAATTTCGTATAAAGTAAAGTTTAAGTAAATTTATTAAATTTAAGATTTATAAATTTATTTAGGATTTATAATTTAAGATTTATAGTTTAAATTTTAAGATATAAAAATTAAGGTTTTAAATTTTAATTTCTATAGTTTAAATGAAAAGGATTGTAGTCAGTGTTTAAAAAATTAAAGATAAGATATATTTTTAGGGTTTAGGGTTTTAGTATATGAAATTGAGGTTAAGGTTTTTAAAATTTAATTTTTAAGATTTTTTAAAAATAAAAAAAGAGACCCGATTAGGAGGTAAAAAAATTTTATTCCATAATGACTCTAAAAGTGAAAAAATTATATCATGAATCATTTCTAACACGTCATCTGTGGTTCCAACCAACCAGATTCAACTATCTCATTTTTTTAACGTGAATCATAACCTCTTTCTTACATATAATTAGTGAGTGAATAGTTATTAGATAATTAATTAAAGATAAACAAATCTGATTGCTTAGACCACGAAAGATATAATAAACGTGATTAATAATATAATTTCACTTAAAAGTGAGAAATCAATCACTAACTTAATTTGATAATAAAATTTAAATTATAAATTAAAATTCGTTAATTAAATTTTTTAAACTCAATTCGATCTACTAACCCTACCATCATCATTCATCACAGCATGAAAAAAATCCCCTCCACTATGTTTAAGTCAAGTCAATAAATAGACAACAATATATGACAAATTTTCTTAGCTGGTTGAGATGGACTTATGGCACAAGCACAAGCACTCCAAATTTTGAGGATATAATGTACATAATTAATGTTTTTATTAATTTTTTTTTAAAGAAATATATTTGAGTACCAATAATACCAGTATAATGATTGAACGATCAATATTTAATGTTATAAAAAAATTATAATGAAAAATAAAATATAAATGTTTAAAAATAAAAAAATAAATTTATGTGAAATTAAATTATACTATAAATTAAAGGGTACAAAACAATTGTGTCTCGAGGCCTTCGTACCTAATATATAGCTCTGTCCTTGAATAGATTGATGGCATAAGTAGCATGAATTTTAAAATATTGATTGTTTTTAATTCTTTTGTAAGACTATTTTTAATCGATGATAAAATTAAAAAATTAAATTATTATGTAAAAGTTCAAGATCCACATTAAATTTAATATTTTATTAATAAATTATTAAAATATAATTAATTTTTGTCTAAGACAATATTTTATTATATTATTTAAAAATATCATAAATACAACAGAAATAATAAGTGACAAGTATTAATTTAAAAGATTGTTACTTGAAAAATCTCGTTCTCCTACATATTTTGAAATAAATTCCTTAATTAAATGATTTTAAAAATTAGAACCGAAGCTATACAACCTGATTTTTAGCCAAATAATTTAATAAATTAAATTTTCATCCCAATTCCTTTCGACATTGTTCTTCCAAAAATTAGTAAATCCAAAACTCAAAATAATTTAAGGAATTGAATTGTGGGTATGATATAAAATTTGATTTTAAATAATAAATATAAAAAATTAAAGAATATTGTATTATTTATTTATTTTATTATTAGATTAAAAAAAATAAAGAGAGAATTAATTTTAAGAAAGAAAACTGAATTTTGAAATCCGCAAACGAGAATTAATTTTCTTCATTATATTAATTTATTTATTTTACACTACGTAACTTGTCACGCTTAAAAAGAGGTAAAAAGTATTATTTTACATCGGAAAAAAAAATCTTAAGATATATATATATACGATGACAATACATATTCTACTAAACATAACTTTTAAGAAAAAGTTAATGACCCGTGACAAGCTAGTGTAGTTAATAATCATCATCTTATGGTAAAAGTATGCAACGGGCAAGACCCGTTCATGTTAGGTTTGCAAATTAATATCGTCTTTTCCCACCCCCTATCCTCGAAGCTTCACTGTGATTGCTGTAATATTGTCCTATTAATATCTTACTATGAACAGCAAAACATCCTTAACATCAACTATCAAAAGTATATCCATGGCTTCCTGCTTAGTATTTCCGTTCAAACTCATCTTCTTACTACTTTTATCTCACCAGGTTTTCTCTTCTTCATCCTACATAAACTCTACTCAAGCTGAAACTGAAGCTGAAGCTCTTCTAAAATGGAAAGCTACCCTACACAAAGACACTCAAACCTTTCTCTCTTCTTTGTGGCTGGGGATAAACCATTGCAACTGGACCGGAATCGGTTGCGACAGCACCGGAAGCATCACCAACATAACCCTGGTGGGATATGGTCCGAGTGTGAGAGGTACACTTCACAATCTCAACTTCCTTCCCTTTCCCAACTTGATTTATCTTCGGCTTGTAAACAACTCTTTGTATGACCCCATCCCCCCAAGCATTGGGAACCTTTCCAAACTCAACTACCTTGACCTGGCATACAATCATTTTTCTGGGATTATCCCATCAGAACTTTGCTTATTGAAAAGTCTTTCCTTTTTCTCCCTGGGGTTTAATTCGATCACCGGTTCCATCCCACAAGAAATAGGAAGGTTGAGTTCAGTTTCAACCATTCTTTTCGTGAGCAACAATCTAAGTGGTCCCATTCCAATAGAAATTTCAAACCTTTCCAAGCTTAACAACTTAGACCTGTCACAAAATGATCTCACAGGTACAATACCTGTTTCTATTGGAGGATTGCAGAATCTATCCTCACTTATGCTTGGCAACAACAAACTCAATGGTTCTTTACCAAAAGAAGTTGGACTGCTTGAATCTCTCACTGTCCTCAGTTTGGGTAGCAACTCATTGTATGGGCCTATTCCCTCACACATCGGAAACCTTTCCAGGCTCCACTACCTTGACTTGCAATCCAATCATTTTTTTGGGAATATCCCATCTGAGATTGGCTTATTGAAAAGTCTTGATTTGGTCGCCTTTGGTTCTAATTCATTCAGCGGTGCCATTCCAGCAGAGATTTCCAACATTTCCAAGCTTAACTACTTGGACCTGTCACGGAATAATTTCTCTGGAAGTATTCCTTTTGATATAGGAAGGTTGAGCTCACTTTCTCGACTTGCTCTCTCTCAAAATAATCTCTCTGGTACAATACCTGTTTCTATTGGAGGCCTGAAGAATTTATCCTATCTTGACCTTCGGAACAATCGGCTCAATGGTTCTATACCAAAACAAGTTGGAATGTTGAGGTCACTCTCTTTGTTGGACTTTTCTGCAAACTCCCTAACCGGGTCTATACCTAAAGAGGTTGGAATGTTGAGGTCAGTCTATTTGTTGGACTTGTCTGGAAACTCCTTCACCGGTTCTATTCCAGCATCTATAGGAAACTTGAGTAACTTGGTCTTTCTGTATTTGTATGGTAATTACCTCTCTGGTTCCATCCCTAGTGAGATAGGATTGCTCAAATCGCTTTCCTCACTGCAGTTTTCTGAAAATAATCTCAGTGGTGTCATTCCAAGTTCCATAGCAAACTTGACCAGATTATCTACTCTTAGCCTTTTCGATAATATGTTTTCTGGGTCGATACCTCAAGAGCTGGGGATGCTGAAATCTCTCAATAGATTGGATTTGGCCAATAACTCAATCTCTGGTTCAATTCTTGTCTCCATAGGAAACTTGACCAGGTTATCAGTACTTTCCCTTCGTGGAAATAGTTTGTCAGGCCACATCCCACAAACCTACTGTAATTTTACTTCTTTCCAATTATCAGATAACCATCTCACTGGTCCATTACCGGAGAATCTATGCCTTGGTGGAGTACTCACTCAACTTGCGGTGCATAACAACAATTCGACGGGTCTGATTCCATCAAGTTTGAGAGACTGCAAAAGCTTAGTTAGAGTTAGGCTTGAAGGAAACCAGTTCACAGGAAATATATCAGAGGCTTTTGGTATATATCCAAATTTGGTTTATATTGGATTAAGCCACAACAACTTCTTTGGTGAACTTTCTCCAAAATGGGGACAATGTCCGAATCTAACTAGCCTGCGAATCTCCAACAATAACATTTCTGGGAAGATACCATTGGAACTGGCACATGCACTCAACTAGGGGAGCTTCATCTCTCTTTCAATCATCTAATTGGGCAGATTCCAAAGGAGCTGGGAGCATTGAAGCTGATGTCCCGTCTTTTGCTAAGTGGTAACCAGTTATCAGGAAAAATTCCATCTGAGATTGGACTTCTTTCTAATCTACAACAACTTGAATTGGCATCAAACAATTTAAGTGGACCTATTCCTGATCAACTTGGAAATTGCTTGAAATTAATCAACTTGAATTTGAGCATGAATAATCTTGGAGGGGGCATTCCTTCCTCAATTAGCGATGCTATTGCTCTGTATAGTCTAGACTTGAGTCAGAATTCACTTATTGGCGGCATCCCACAAGAGTTTGGAAAATTGAAGTCCTTGGAAATATTGAACCTTTCTCACAATAAGCTCAATGGTTCCATCCCGGAAGCTTTCAATGATCTACATGGTTTGAGTATAGTGAACATATCTTTCAATCGGTTGGAAGGTCCTATTCCAGACCTTAAGGCATTTCGCGAGGCTTCATTCGATGCCTTAAGGAACAATAAAGGCTTATGCGGTAACGCCACTATACTAAGGCCTTGTGTTCTCCCTTCCCGAGACAACCATGGTCATGGAAGAAGGACCAAACTCATCCTATTAGTTCTGCTTCCACTCTTTGGTGGTTTAGTTTTGTTGTTTATATTAGCTGCAAGTTTCCTTATTTATTGCAAGAAGACACCAACCAGAAAATCAGAGCCAGAGGAGGAACAACATGGAGATATTTTCACCGTGTTGGGATTTAATGGAAGAATACTCCATGACAGCATCATCGAAGCCACTGAAGATTTCAGCTCCGACTATTGCATTGGAACAGGAGGATACGGAACTGTCTACAAAGCTGCATTACCAACTGGCCAAGTGGTTGCTGTGAAGAAGCTTCATCAATCTGAAGACAGCTTGATTCTCAACAACTTGAAAGCTTTTGAGAGCGAGATTGTTTCTTTATTAGAGATAAGACACCGAAACATCGTGCACATGTATGGCTTTTGTTCGCATGCAAGGCATTCTTTTCTGGTTTATGAGCTTGTAGAAAGGGGAAGTTTGAGAACGATCTTAACCAATAATGAAGAGGCAAAGGAGTTGGATTGGACAAAGAGGCTAAATGTTGTTAAAGGATTGGCCAATGCTCTGTCTTATACGCATCACGACCATTCACAACCTATAGTTCATCGAGACATTTCCAGCAACAATGTTCTGTTGGATTCAGACTATGAAGCTCGTGTCTCTGATTTTGGCACTGCCAGGATTTTGAAGCCCGACTCCTCCAATTGGACATCAGTTGCAGGAACATACGGGTATATAGCTCCAGGTATGAATTACTTTCCTCCCCTAAACATGCTTTCAATGTTTCATTTATTTGATGAGAAGTGTTTTTCTGATGTAGAGTTGGCATATACAATGAGAGTAGATGAGAAGTGTGATGTGTACAGTTTTGGTGTGTTAACATTAGAAGTTTTCATGGGAAAACACCCTGGTGATCTTCTTTCATATCTGTCCTCATCAACACCTGTGCCAAATGATCAACAACTTTTACTTAAAGATGTGATCGACCACCGTCTCTCACCACCGCGGACCCAAGCTGCAAAGGATGTAGTCCGTGTTACAAAGGTAGCATTTTCATGCTTGAATGTCAATCCTCAACTTCGTCCAACCATGCAGCAAGTCTCTCAATCCCTGAGTCGTGAATCCCTTCCATTGACGACTCCTTTCTCTGCCATAAAATTGGGTGAACTGTTGGGTCATGACATCTGCAATGGCTAACTAAGGTGCAACGACATATTTGGTTGATATTTCACAGCTTCGTTTTTGAAATCATTAAGCATTGTAATAATAATAACTTTGTTTTGTGAATCAGATGCATCATCACTAGGAATTAGGATTGCAAGTATTCTTCTGGTACTGGTATCACTGCTAGGAATACAGGACAGCATTGCAGTTGTTGAGTAATTTAACATGTTCGTTAAGTTTCTGTTTGTGTTCATGTATAATATTGAATCATGTTCGTTAAGTTTCAACTTGTTTAAACAAGAATAATATTTGATCTTAGTTTCGTCCCTGATCATTCACGTAAATTACTAAAGCAATGAAATAATAACGTATGCCTTTAATAGAGGAAGTTAACGTAATTGGATTGACAAAAACTTTGTCCAACCAAGAGAATGGTCAACCTTTCATTCTACTGTAGGTTAGCTTGCTTCGATCCATGCAAATTTTTGTTCGATTTATAATCTTATGACAAGACAATTATATCTAATTTCAATTTTATTTGTCATTAATCAATATAATCTTTTAAATCTCATTTACTTATTATTTTCCTTATACATTAAATAAATTAGAAACATAATGACAGACTTGATATCTTGGTGCAAACTTATCTGGTTTTCACGTAACATACCCAAGCATGCTTTGATATTTTAAGGGTTGGCTTCTTAACAAAGACAATTTTTCGCCTGAGAATGCTCATTGATAAAAGGTGTTTATTTTGTGATTGCAAACTAAAAACTGAAAGTCACTTATTTTTTAATGTCAATTCTCGCAAAACATTTGGAGGAAGGTATTGGAGTTTTGCAACATCTTTGAAATGTCTATAGTTGAAATCAAGAGGTTAATTGGGTTATCAAATCTTTCAAAGGTGAATCGCTCCTTGCTGTGATTCTTCGATTGGCTTGGTGTGCATTCATCTATTTTATTTGGAAGGAAAGGAATCGAAGGCAATTCTGCGATTCATGTACTGATGGGCGATCCATTTTACAATCCATTAAGTGCATTGTACATAATACGTTATCGAGAAAGAATATAGTCAACGATGATTTTATCAACATTGAGTTATGCAACAATTGAGGTATACGTATATAAAAATACATAGGATATATATTTATCATTGTACTTTATTTTTTGTAGTAGTTCTCTGCTCTTGGATAATAAACTTAATTAAGCTAGTTAAATCTAAATTAAACCTCTAAACTAATCGAAGAAGATAGAAATGATAATAGGCGTACCCATTTGTCGTTGTAACCTCGAAGTAAATGTTGTAGTTTATTGGACTGATGGCAATCCTGGTAGGAGATTTTATGGTTGTAAAAAGTATTGGAGGGTCTCATTGTCGATTGAGATTCTGTGCAATAGGTGCTTGGTTTATAGAATTGAAGTTTAGTTCTTTATAGAAGGATTGAGTTTTATATAAAAATTTAGATTAACGGGATCAAAATATAATTTTTTAAATAAATTATATATTTTTAATTTTTTATTCTATATAGTATAAAAAATAACAATTGACGGAGATCAAATCCCAAAAAAATCTTATGTTTTGCTCATGATATGAAAGGAGCATTATACCAAATAAAGAACCGATGATTTAGTGAGTAAAATAAAAACGTTTTGAACATAATTGATAAAAAATAAATAAATTAAATAGTCAAAATAAAACAAAACTCCAAATAAAAAGTGTCTACGAGTAAAGGTTACCCAAAATATACTATTCAGAAGGTTTAACGTGTCCATTATTGTTGTGAATAGTTCAAATAAAATAAGTATTCTAAAATCTTTAAACTGTTACGGTCTCAAGTATATAAATATCTTAAAAATTAAATATGATTATTTGTATCTTATTAAAAGTGAATATATACTCCAATTTGTAACATAGAGTCAGATTTAAATATTCGAATTCATAATTTATATCTGAATTAAACATTATTATTTACCATATATTTGGATTTTAAAAAATGAGAATCCAAAATTTTAAAATATTTGAATCCACGTAATTTTTGATCCGCTAAAAATTTATTATTTAAAATTTGAATCTATAAAAACGACTTGTATTTCTGAACTCGCAATCCAAATCGATAAAAAATTATTATTCATAATTTCAAATGCCTGTCTGAACTATGGAAAATTCAAGGAAAAAGAGAGAAAAAAATTAAATTGGTAGAATTTGTTGTGGAAAAAAAATAAGACTTGGAGTCAACTAATAATGTAATGAATTAAAGAAAAAATGGAAGAGACAAACGACGGAGACTTACTATTCGATTTTGTTATAAACTGGTTCGGATTTATTTTTAGTTCAATTAGAATTTAGATTGATTTTTGTTCGGACGAGTTTGATTCGAATTTTGGATTAAATTCACGTCATCACATTTAAATTAATTTCAAGTCTTGATTTAAATAGATCAGTTCGATTTTAGTTTTCGAATCAAATTTACCAGATCTACGGAGACAACCAGTGGTGTAAATGAGTTGACGCCGGGGGATATGTAATAAAGCAAAAGAGACCATTTGAAGTGTCAAACAAGAAACGTGTGTTTTATGATAAAAACGTGGATGTCTTTGAAAGCAATTATCTAGGCACTGTTCATTCAAGGGAAGGTAAATTTAATTCGTTTAAGATAATATTATTGAAAGTATTATTTGATTTTTTATTGATAATAAAAATCCCTCGGGAGGTAAATTATCATGTTTAGTTAATTTTAAGTATTTTAATGTATCTCGTAATTTACGAATTAAATTAAAAATTTATGATGATCTGTGTAAATCTCAATTCAGCCCTTTATAAAATCTAGTGAAAGGTAAAAGTTTAGGCGGAAATCATCTATTTTTTTCACATCTTTTTTATATCTCTGTTTTAAATTAAAGGTTTAAAATTTAGGATTTAGGGCTTAAGGTTAGGGTTGTGGTTAAGGTTTAGAATATTAGAGGTGGAGTGTATTTTTTAGAGGTAGGATTTAAAGTATAGAAAATAAGTGTTAGTGTTGAAAATTTTAATTTTTAAAATAGAGATAGAAAGATGCATGATACAGAGGCAAGTGATTTTTGCCCAAAAATTTAGAGCACAAATCGTCTATCTTCTAATCGTTCCTCCATTGATGCCTCTACTTTAAATTAATGGGTTTAGAGTTCAAAGTTAAGGATAATGGTTATGATTTAAAAAAATTAAAGATAGAGTGTATTTTTTAAATAAAAGATCTAAGGTTTAAAATATAAAAAAATAAAATTAAAGTTTAAAATTTAATTTTTTAAAATTTTCTAACAAAAGAATAGTTAGAACACAATAGATTTTTACTAGAAAGTTTAGACGAATACAAGTAATTGAACCCAAAGATCCGTTCATGTGAAAGCTTCGTGTTGATTGAACCAGCTCTACTCTTGTCCTATAAATTCCCCATGTCTTTTAGTACATTCAACAGCTTAACATCATCAATTTCAACTGTCAAAACCATGGATTCTTTCTCAAGATCAGTCAATCTCATCTTCTTCGTCTCCTTTTTCTTCATTCGATCTTCCCATGTTGTCTCCTCTTCATCCTCCATAACCTCCATGGAAGCTGAAGCTCTTCTAAAATGGAAAGCTACCCTACACAACACCTCACAAACTTTGCTCTCTTCTTTGTGGGACGGAAGCAACCATTGCAAATGGATCGGTATCGGTTGCGACACCACCGGAAGCGTCACCAACCTCAGCCTATCAGAATATGGTTTGAGATTGAGAGGTACACTTCACAAGCTCAACTTTCTTTCCTTTCCTAACTTGGTTTGGCTTCACCTTCGGAACAACTCATTGTATGGGACCATCCCCTCCAACATTGGAAACCTTTCCAAGCTCATCTCCCTCGACTTGGCCTTCAATAACTTCTCAGGGAATATCCCATCTCAAATTTGCTTCATCAAAAGTCTAGAATCGATCTCCTTAGGAAGTAATAAAATAATTGGTCCTATTCCACGAGAAATAGGAAATCTGAGTTCAGTTTCATTTATCAGCGTCCATGATAATTATCTAAGTGGTCCAATCCCTTCTTCTATAGCAAACTTGACTAATCTGGCTTTTCTTGACCTTGGTGGGAATCAACTCAATGGTTCTATACCGAAAGAAGTTGGTATGTTGAGGTCACTCTACTTGTTAGACTTTTCAGGAAACTCCCTAACCGGTTCTATTCCAGCATCTATAGGAAACTTGAGTAACTTGGTCTTTCTGTATTTGTATGATAATCACCTCTCTGGTTCCATCCCCAGTGAGATAGGATTGCTCAAGTCCCTTTCCACAATACAATTGTTGAGAAATATGTTTTCTGGGTCGATACCTCAAGAGCTGGGGATGCTTAAATCTCTCAACGTATTGATTTTGTCCGATAACTCAATCTCTGGTTCAATTCCTGCCTCCATAGGAAACTTGACCAGATTATCAAGACTTTCCCTTCGTGGAAATAGTTTGTCAGGCCACATCCCACAAACCTACTGTAATTTTTCTGTTTTCGAATTATCGGATAACCATCTCACTGGTCCATTACCGGAGAATCTATGCCTTGGTGGAGTACTCGTTCGACTTGGGGTGATCAACAACAATTTGACGGGTCCGATTCCATCAAGTTTGAGAGACTGCAAAAGCTTAGTTAGAGTTAGGCTTGAAGGAAACCGCTTCACAGGAAATATATCAGAGGCTTTTGGTATATATCCAAATTTGGTTCATATTGGATTAAGCCACAACAACTTCTTTGGTGAACTTTCTCCAAAATGGGGACAATGTCCGAATCTGACTAGCCTGCGAATCTCCAACAATAACATTTCTGGGAAGATACCATTGGAACTGGCACATGCAGCTCAACTAGGGGAGCTTCATCTCTCTTCAAATCATCTAATTGGTGACATTCCAAAGGAGCTGGGAGCATTGAAACTGATGTCACGTCTTTTGCTAAGTGGTAACCGGTTATCAGGAAAAATTCCATCTGAGATCGGACTTCTTTCGAATCTAGAACAACTTGAATTGGCATCAAACAATTTAAGTGGACTTATTCCTGATCAACTTGGAAACTGCTTGAAATTATTCAACTTGAATTTGAGCATGAATAATCTTGGAGGGAGCATTCCATCCACAATAAGCGATGCTATTGCTCTTCAAAGTCTAGACTTGAGTCAGAATTACCTTACTGGAGGCATCCCACAAGAGTTTGGAAAATTAAAGTCCTTGGAGATACTGAACCTTTCACACAATAGGCTCAATGGTTCCATCCCGGAAGCTTTCAATGATCTGCATGGTTTGAGTATTGTGAACCTATCTTTTAATCAGTTGGAAGGTCCTATTCCAGACCTTAAGGCATTTCACGAGGCTTCATTCGATGCCTTGAGGAACAATAAAGGCTTATGCGGTAACGCCACTATACTAAGGCCTTGTGTTCTCCCTTCCCGAGACAACCATGGCCATGGAAGAAGGACCAAACTCACCATATTAGCTCTATTTCCACTCTTTGGTGGATTAGTTTTGGTGTTTATATTCCTTTCATGTTGCAAGAAGACTCCAACCAGCAAATCAGAGACAAAGGAGGAACAAAATGGAGATATTTTCACCGTGTTGGGATTTAATGGAAGAATACTCCATGACAGCATCATTGAAGCCACGGAAGATTTCAGCTCCGACTATTGCATTGGAACAGGAGGATACGGAACTGTCTACAAAGCTGCATTACCAACTGGCCAAGTCGTTGCTGTGAAGAAGCTTCACCAATCTGAAGACAGCTTGATTCTCAACAACTTGAAAGCTTTTGAAAGCGAGATTGTTGCTTTATTAGAGATAAGACACCGAAACATTGTGCAGATGTATGGCTTTTGTTCGCATCCAAGGCATTCTTTTCTCGTTTATGAGCTCGTAGAAAGGGGAAGTTTGAGAATGATCTTAACCAACAATGAAGAGGCAAAAAGGAGTTGGATTGGACAAAGAGGCTAAATGTTGTGAAAGGATTGGCCAATGCTCTGTCTTATATGCATCACGGCCATTCACAACCCATAATTCATCGAGACATTTCCAGCAACAATGTTCTGTTGGATTCGGACTATGAAGCTCGTGTCTCAGATTTTGGCACTGCCAGGATTTTGAAGCCTGATTCCTCCAATTGGACATCAGTTGCAGGAACATACGGGTATATAGCTCCAGGTATGAACTACTTTCTTCCCCTCAACATGCTTTCAATGTTTCATTTATTTGATGAAAAGTGTTTTTCTGATGTAGAGTTGGCATATACAATGAGAGTAGATGAGAAATGTGATGTGTATAGTTTTGGTGTGGTAACATTAGAAGTTTTCATGGGGAAGCATCCTGCTGATCTTCTTTCCTATCTGTCATCCTCAACACCTGTGCCAAATGATCAACAACTTTTACTTAAAGATGTGATCGACCACCGTCTCTCACCACCGCGGACCCGCGCTGCAAACGATTTAGTCACGGTTACAAAGGTAGCCTTTTCATGCTTGAATGTCAATCCTCAACTTCGTCCAACCATGCAGCAAGTCTGTCAAGCCCTGAGTCGTGAACCCCTTCCATTGACGAGTCCTTTCTCTGCCATAAAATTGGGAGAAGTGTTGGGTCATGACATCTGCCATACATGTTCTACAGCCATTAGAGCATAGCAGACATACTATCTGTCTCCAACCTATTTCAGAGTGTCGAAACAAATTGAAGATGTGATGTAAAGAAAAACTTTAAAATAATTTGTTGCTTCTTTGATTTTCAAGAAAGAAGAGAAGAGCCTAAAAAACACAAAATTCAGTTGTGGATCTTAAATCTGAACATGATATCCAGTCTTTATAAAGATCTAATTATAATCACAGACATATTTACATTTTTTTTTCATTAACTTCTTTATATGTTCCAAGTGTATTTTTATTCCCTCAATTGAATTCTTAGACGTTAAAGACCGTTAAAATTAAATTAGAGCGAGAACAAGTTCGATACACTTGTCAAATCTATATTCAGATACAAAAGAGACAAGTAAATCATCCCTATATATCTTATTAAAATCTAAGTTTTGGTGACATTAATTATATTTTATATCCAATGTTATCTCAGAAAAAGAACTTAAATACAAATAGATCTCGATCTTTCCTCGCCTTTAGTTTCGTCCCGGTCTTCCCTCGTTCACAATTAAGCCTTAAAACCTTTAGGCTCAAATTCAAAATACGACATGAGTCGTGTTAAAAAAAATTAAGTAAAAATATTATATTTTATATCTTATATTTTATTAAAATTTTTGTTCTAAGTTTAAATATAAACATTCATATTATTATAATACTAATTATCGGAAACAACAAAGACAAGCTCCACATCTTAAGACAAACTCATCCCACACTAACACTAAAACAAAACCTATAAAATTATATTGTTGTGAAATTGATCCACTAATTATTATAAATTTTAAATTATTCGAATTTTTACTTTATAATTTAAATTTTATTTGAAAACTTTTTGTGTCATATGAATCAAGTATTTTTAAATCAAATTGAATTACATAAAAATATTTTTTAAATTAAATCAAATTTTGTTCGCTTTAAATTTTTAGAAAAAATAGAGTGAGGTAGATAGCAGTGAAATAAATTATTAACATCAGTTGAGTAATATAATTTTACAAATGAGAACTTAGGTGAGTGTAATAAGATACTAATACAAACTAAACTAATGTGGAAAGGTTTATTTTCACCGTTGTCTAATTGCACTGGCATCGTAAACGCATTAATTTTAGAGTTTAAAGTTAATTTTTAAAATGATTTAAGCTTAATAAATTAGAATTGATTACGGTTAAAATTTAGTGTTTATATATAAATCTCTAATCATATTTCTTAAAATCTAAATTATAACCTATAAATTCATTAATTTTAAACCCGAAAATCATAACATTCATGAAATTTTTTATTTCTACTGCCCGTAGTATAATAATCTTATATGCAAATTGCAATCCCTCCTATCTGATGGGTCTCCAAACTGATATTAAATCCATTCCCAGTTAATGTTCTTTTTATTAACCCTCTCCTTCCTTTCTCCACATTTCCATTCATAATTTTCTTTTCTCATATGTTGGGAAACTGATATTGGTTAAATATGGGAGATGACTCACTGACAGGCACCTGGGAAAAGATCACAACATCATCTGCTGGTTCAAATCCAAGGATGTTCTCACACTTCAGTTCATGGTTACAAGAAAAGGGTTTCCAGAATAATGACTGTAAACGCCATGGGAAGAGGAGGAGCAAAGTATAAAGGGACTCAAACGAGGGAGAAGCAGCGAACATCTGATGAATTAAAACATGAAGATCAATAGATGATTAAATTCTGAATCAGAATCTGCTAAATTTGGGACTCATCTGTCATTTCCAGCATGAAATTATACTAGAAATATAGTAAGCCATTTGCTAGCATTCAATTATGATCATAGAAGAAAGCTCCATTTATAGAGAAAGAAATGGAGCTCAAACACAAAACATGGATAATTCAGAACTACTGCAAAATGATAAACTCCACGTTCTAAGTAGAATTGAGGTAGTAAAACCAGTGTAACATTGATTCATAAAAAATACCAGGTTACTCTCAGCCACTGTCTTCGTCAGGGCCGGCGGCTTCCTTGACATCGATGCTGAAGCTGTACTCCTGGTCACAACCCAGGTAAGAATCACACATGAAATACAAAGTGTACGTCTTCTGTGCAGCTTCAGTGGGAGCAGCAAATTCAAGCTTCACCTTTGCTTTCCTCTGAAGAGACACCCTTTTGATAGCTAGCAGCTGGTTACTCTTGGTGTCGCCAACAACCAGCCACCACCCTTCATCTTTTGCTTTAGGATACCTGGGAGCATCAACCGGTCCGACCTCTGTCTTCCCCTCTAGATCCCTTTCCAGGGTAACCTGCAAGGTGACATATTCCCCAGCCCTCACATTCTCACCGTCAATCACCTCATATGATAAATCAATGTTGGGGAAACGATTGCAGAACTTTGCTATATCTAGCAGCTGCAAATCTGACATCTGTAACAGCTCACGCCTCTCGTCATCTTCCATCTCCACCAAATCAAAAATGGTCTCTATGTTCTTTCCAGGGTTCTCTTGGCATCTCTTGGCAAGTTCCTTAGTGAAGTGTGGGAGCTGTAGAAGCATCGAATCTCGCTCCCACATTCCTTGTGTCACCATTTGGCTCACCTCCATAGCAAGAAGAGCAAGGCTCAACCAACCATTGCTCGATATAACATCAACCACAGCTTGAAGAAGCCGAGTGGCATACAACAGCACCTCTCGCTGATCCAGTGATAGGTTGCCACCCACATGCTGCCTAGAGAAGTGGGCTTGAAGCAGTGCATTTGCTTTGACATGAGGATCAGTGTACCTGGGATTTTCGAAGGAAAACCTCTGGTGATTAATTAATCTTCTGAGAACCTCTTCTTCCCCAGGTCGTATGGGAAGATTTGCATACTCCGAAGCTGAGGCCAGAATCTCCATAAGACCCTTCATCTTCGTTTTGGAAGTCAAAGACGAACTGAAGCGCTCAATGGTAGTGTAATTGATGTAATAGTATGAGGCTATCATACCAAGATTCAAAGGAGAAAGATCCATGTCATCCTCAATAGTAATGCATTTACTTGCTTCCAAATCATTTAATGTGTTCTCAACAAGCTCCGAAAGGTGATCAGAGAGATGCCTGTGACTTACTCCCTGGAGATTGTAGTAATTTGGATTTTGAGTGAGCCTCCTATACATGAAAGTCCATGTTAGATAATCCACAGCATCTTGCTTGTTCTCAATAACTGTTGCAACAATTTCCGCATTGAAGTTGTCATGTAGAAAATGGTGCAAATGGCTTTCAACAGGGAATGCTTCATACAAGAACTTCTTGTAATACTCTTTACGAGGGGCATGACAAAGGATAACACATTTGCCAGAATTATCAAGAAGAGGACGACTTGCATGGCCCATCATCTGCAACAAATCTGTAACTGGGTAATCAGTGTGAGCATTCTCTCTCCCATCATAATATTGAGTACCCATTACAACCACCAAGTGTGCTGATAACGGAACTCCCCAGCATAACCCACTGCTCATAACACAAACCTGAATCCACCCAGCTTCAAAGAGCTGGGAAACAACTTCTTGATCCAAACTGCTTAAACCCTCATGCAAGTAGCCAACTCCATGTTCTAGAGTCGCTCTCAATGTTTCTTCACTAATCTTGTCAACGAAAGGCTGAAGTTCTTCAGCAGATCGCAAGCGGAAAGCTGGCTTCTCTTCATTATCCACTTTGGAGTAACTCATTAGGTCCACAGCAGTGAGTCTAACATGCTTCCTTGTAGGAACAAACACAATAGCTGGCTTCCCACCTTTGGCATGTTGGACAATGGAAGTGTAAGTGGGTTTAGTCATCGCTTGCATCCTTGCTTCAAAATTGGCTATATCCACCCCTTGGATGTGTATTTCTAGTGGTACAGGACGAACTCCAGGAGGGAAATTGAAAAGGCCGTGGGAAGTAGCTCCTATCCATTCTCCAAGGTCCTTAGCATTAGCAAGAGATGTTGAAAGAGCCACAATCCGGATCTTCTTTTCAACCTGACTAGCAATATATCTCATCCTGGAGACAATCACCTCCAACACAGGACCACCTTGACCACCAATTAAGTGAAGCTCGTCAACAATGAAAAGACTGACCTGCTGAACATACTTCCTCTGTTTCCAACGACGAGAAAGAGCATCCCATTTCTCAGGAGTACTGATGATTACTTGACCTTTCTCAAGTAACTTCAGGTCCATTGTCAATTCCCCAGTCAACTCAACCACCCGCATCCCAAGACCCTTGCCAAACTTTCTCTCCCAATCACGGCATCGCTCCTTGGCAATAGCTTCAAGAGGTGCAATATACACTACTCGCATGGTACTATCAGGTCCTTTTTGATGATTCCTTAGTATAGCAAACTCAGCACAGATGGTCTTCCCACTCCCTGTTGGTGCAGCCACTAGAACATTGTCATCCGTGTTATACAGAACAGTGAAGACTTGAGTTTGAACCGGATTAAAATGCTTAAAATCTTGATACAAAGCCTCATAAGATGAATTCCTCAATGCAGTTACAGGCAGGGGCTGTAAGTCCAATAGCTCAGTTGGTGGAGGATACTTCTCTGGCAGAATAAGGTGTCTGAAAGAGATAGGTAAAACAGTCTGGGACCCCAACCATTTATCTGAGACAACACGTATAAAATATTGAGGTGGCAACGGTTCATAAATCGGCACTGTGAAGTTCAAAGCATGGTCCTCGTCAATATACTGTTTCTTCAGCAAAAAGTACTCATGGTGAAGAATATACTCACCATCATTATCCTCAATGATCACCCAAAATGGCTCCACATACCCATGAACCTTGTCTTCCCATTGAAAATCTGGTGTTATTGTAAGTTCAACCCTCAAGACAGTACGTGTAATTGGCTGAACATGGGCTGCAAGGTTTAGCTTAGGGAACTGGTGAATGAACCTGTGAAGTGTTCTGCCCATTTTAGGGAAACGAATCAGCTCACCAATCTCCTGTGATGACAGATCATAATATCTATCCCAGGCCAAATCTTTCTTCTCCATCTTCATAAGAATTTCATTAGGGATGCCATTGAATTGCCGCAATGGTGTCTGAACATTCCACATCCTCTTGGTAACCATTTTACACAAGTTTAAAGCCTTCTCAGCCAACTGTGCCCAACCTCTTTTCAAGATAATCTCAAAAAGTGCGCGGATAAGACGTCCAGCACTCTGAGTTATGTACACCATGTCTGATGTCAATGAAAGCCCTTCAAGCTTTAACTGTGAGATATATGCTTGCAGCAAAACATTGATTTTTGCACTAGGCTCTTCCAAGCTTTCCTTTATTGGAATGGGAACACGGTCCAAAAGCTTTGCCAGCTCCATCTTTTCATCTTGTCTGACTGTCACGTACTTGAACTCTTCACTAAGTGAAAACAGCCTGCAGAGCTCTATATCTCCCATGGTAGGCTTCAAATGCTCATTATATGTGGAGATTGTTCCATGACTTATATAATAGTAGCTAGCAATACGGCCCAAATCAGTCACTTGGAAGTACCCACTTTTTCTATCATACTTCACCAAATTATTCTTGTCCAAGATGGTTGCAGCAGAATGAATCTGACCAAGAAAGGAAATGGAAAGAGAGTAACTAACAAATACAAACAAAGATAGTATGACAATTATGTTTACTTTTCATATCTTAATGATATATTTCTTACCCAACAATTTCTCCAGTTTAAAGAATTTGTATATTTTCAATCAAGAGTTGTGAATACTAAAACCAAATGCAGCAGCAACCAAAACTAGCAACAAAGAGTGCGCTTTACGAGTCACATGGCAAAATTCTATATACAAACAGATTAGATATAAAATAACTTATTCTAAACTCCCAAAGTAAAAAAGAAGTTAAATGCAGAAAAATAACAGGCTGTTCAACTAAACCAAATGTGCATGCAAGGTGACAAAAAAGTGTACCACAACAGAATAAAAATTTACAGTAACACGCATGTTTTAAAAATAATAGTGCTTACTAAAATAATATAGGCTTACCAAATCAGCCCTCCTCTCCTCCAAAGTTAAATCTCTTGAAAGAACATCTGCTGGTAAACCATAAAGTGTGGGATTCCGCACCATGCGAATATACAAGTATGTGTATCCAATCCAATTACAGGCTTCTCTTGCATTCTGAACAGTTCCAAGAACAATTTCAGCATTCAACTGATCAGCCAGTTTGGAAATAAACTGACTCTCAATAGGAAGCTGCTGATTCATCAATGAAAGGTAGTACTGAAGTTCACTGTGGCCGGTGATGATGATCCCTTCCCCATACGAATCATATTGAGGCCTCCCAGCACGACCCAGCATCTGCATCACATCTAGAGGACTTAACTCAGTCCATGCTCCTTTTTCTGGGCTGTAAATCTGGGTCCCTTTAATTATGACCGTATGAGCAGGCAAGTTCACACCCCAAGCAAGTGTCGCAGTTGATACCAACACTTGTACATGCCCATCTGCAAACAGTTCTTCAACAATTTGACGGTCAGTCCTTGCCAACCCAGCATGATGGATAGCAAAACCATAAGGCAGTAGATCCTTGAGATCGTTGCTTTTAACCATATCTGTATGACTTTGGAGAATCTCCCGACTAGCAGCATCCTCTTTCAGGAACCTACTAAGGGTATCATTAGCTAGTGCAGTGTCTCGTACAGCACGAGCTGTTTTAGCTGTTTCCTTCCTTGAATGAACAAAAATAAGGACTTGATGCTTCCCTGCCACTGCCATTACCTTTTCGTAACAAATATCATTCATCAACTGGAACCTCTGCAGTGGCTTCTTCACAGTGATTCCAATATACTGCTGAGAGAGAGGGACAGGTCTGTAGCTGTTGTCAAAATGAAACAGTCCTTTTTCAAGATCAACCCGCAAAAATATTGCAACATCTTCAAAGTTTGGAAGTGTAGCCGACAACCCAACCAATCGGATATGCTCTTTTGTAGTTTCAATTTGCCGAACAGTCCTGGCAACAATACTTTCAAGCACAGGCCCTCGATTATCATGAAGAAGATGAATCTCATCAATAATAAGAAGTTTCACAAGCTGTGTGTATGTACGATCTCCAGACTTCCTAGTAATAATATCCCATTTCTCAGGAGTTGTCACAATAATCTGAGTCTCCTCAATTTGTTGGCGAGTCAGTGTCTGATCTCCACTAAGCTCCCGGACAGTCACACCATATGCCTCTAAACGATGAGAAAGATTACCAACAACTTCAGCAACTAAGGCTTTCATAGGTGCCACATACACAATCTTGTAGTCACTGTGGTTAATTGAGCCATCAGAATTCATATTTAAGGCAAGTTGTTGCAGTATGGTGAGTACAGCAACATTAGTTTTTCCGGCCCCGGTTGGAGCACACAGTAGGATGTTATCAGCAGAAAAAAGGGCAGACTCATACACTCTACTCTGAACCCTGTTCAATTGTTGCATCCCTTTGAACGCTGGTTGAGCCCAGTCTGGCATCTCAGATATCTTTACAAGCCTCTCCTTCGATTCCAATGGTTTTGCCTTCAATGCTGGCACATGGACTTCCTCATAACCCTTGCTATGATGCCTGTAAGAACCCACAGGAAGATCACATTTTTTATTTGCCATTAAAAGGCCACCCTGTTCAAAAGCAATGCTGTCCAGATCAAGCAACTGGCGCTGACCATTCAGCCAACCACCATCAGCATCTCTGTCAGCAAGATCTCTCCTTTCCCTGTCCCCATCTCCACCACTTTCATCCTTTAATCTACGCGCCTCTTCTCTAATACTCTTCTCCAAGTTCTTCTGCCTTTCTTTTGCTGTTGCCCTAGTGGCATGCAACTGCTCAAGAATTGCAGCCAAATCCGGACCTAAGTTCATCATTTCCTCCTCAATCTTCTTCCTCTCTTCCTGATCTTCAGCCCTAGTCAAGCGAGTGCACCATACAACCTTAAGCCGGTTCCACAAAAGATATTTAATAAGACTGAACTTATCAAACTGCAGATGCACTAATAACTTGGTCTCAACTTCCCTGTCATCACCCTCAGCAAGAATCTTAAGCACCTCTTCGGCAAGCTTTTGACACTGTTGCGGGTCAATTTGTTGATCATAAGCCTGGGAGATCTTCCTCTGAAGCCAATAAGCATCAATGTCCTGGACATTCAGATTCATACCTTCAATAGCCTCATGCATATCATCATCATCAATTCCACCACCCATCTGCATAGCCCCAGAACCATTGTCAACCCCGTCATCATCATCATCCTCGTCCTCTTGCACCATATCGAGATCACTTTCCTCTTCCTCGTCTTCATTTTCTTCAAACTCAACTGCCACCCCCACATCATCATCAAGACCTTCATCCCCATTCGCAGCAGAACCTCCGGCTCCATCACCACCATCTTGATAATCTGTAATCAACTTCCCAATTGAAACAAGCTGATCGAAAACCTGACTCGGGATCGGATTCAACAACTTCTCAATCTCCTTTTTCTTATCTGGATTCTTAATCCCTTCATTCTTAAGCACAGCTAAAATCTCATCAGCCGCACCACTAACTATATTAAGTGGCTGTCCACCCAACTGCTGCTGAATCAAACTCAACATGGCCTCATAAGCCGCTCTAGTCTCCTTCGTTTTCGGCTGATAAACCCCTTCCTCTGTAACAGTCAAAACACTCTCCTCCCGCAACTTCCGCCTCTTACTTTGCCTAACCGGAACCGGCTCAGTAAGTGGGTCACGTTCTTTCTTCTTCTTAGACTTCTTAAGCTTCTCATCTAACTCCGGCGGCCTACCTTTATAAACACGGTCACCAAACGACCTAGGGTCAATCTTTCCCCAGAGAGATTCCGGCTCTCCGGTCGGCTCATGAGTATCACGAGGCCGAGAATCAGTTGTAAGAACTAAACTAGAATTAGCCCTATATTCATACTGCTTGAAACGAGCGTGTGCCTCGGCACCACCTCCGAGATTAGCCATTAAAACAGACTCAAATCAAACTCCGAGAACCCTAAAAAAGCAATTGAAAACGAATTCAGAAAACAAAAAACCCTAACTAGTATTGAAACAGAGAAATGTAAAAAAGAGAAACACCTACAAACGAAAACCACTTCTGAGATTTCAGTTCCCTGCTGCAAGATTAAAACTTTTTTTATTGTTCTGTTAATTTCTGGTTGTTTTAGGGAATTTCGACTGTGTTTGGACATATAGAGTGAGCTTAGATCGAACCGAACCGAGTGTAAGCAGCGATCTTTTACGGGTTTTTCATCGGTTCAGGCCGATTTAATTGTTTGAATCTTTGTTATTGGGCTTAATTTTGTTTTACGTTTTAAGCGTTTAAAGGCCCAATATCTATTTATAACATAATAAATTATGAACTACCAGTTTTTTTTCATATTTGTAATATTCGATGCAGATAAATCGATTAAAAATTGAATATTAATAAAAATAAAATATCAATGGTTATTAGAGGCGTTAAAAGTAGGGTTTTAATTAAATTAATCGACCAATTTAATAAAAATTATCTATTAAACAGATAATTAATAAAAAAAAATAATTCATCAAAACATAATAAATTTTGATTATCAATCGGATAATTAATCAAATTAACTAAAATGATTACTATATATTGACCTAAAAATTTTATTATTTTCAAAAAACTAAAATTTTATGATCGAATTAACAGATCAAATCATTTTAAATTAGATATTTTTAAACATCCCTAACTGCGATCAAGAAATCATGTTGATGTTGATGCATACTGATTCATGGTACATGTCATGTCATGTCACATTTAGGTATTTCATGCATCACTATATAAAGACTATTCAAGGGTGTACGAGAGAACATTTTGCCCCTAAAAAACATAATATTTATAAATGATTGCTCCACTTGAGTAGATTATTGAATGCATACGTGCTAGAGTGTTTGATAAATAGCGGCTCGTGAGTAATTCAAATTCGATTCAGTTAAAATTGATAAATATTTGATTTATATTGATTTGACTCAAGATATTAATAAGTTAAATCGAATAAAGTCTAACTCGACTCCATAAGTTCATGAATAGCTTACTAATTTTTTAAAATATATTTTAGTAATTATTTTAAAATTATTTTATTCAAAAATAAATCTAAATAATAATTATTAATTTATGGATTATTACTTTAATTCTAACATGTTAATTTGGAATATTTATAGATAATTTAAAATTTAGACTTTGAAAGCGTATTATATACTATTTTTGATATTTTTTTTAAAAAAAATTATTAATTTATGTCCATATAGTATTATTAAATTCTATTTTTAATTAAAAAAATAAGGTAAACTTTTAGTAATCTTAACGAGAAACGAATCGAGTTGAGTAACAAAATATTTTAACGAGTATGAGTCGAGCACAATTTTAATGAGCTTAACGAGTAACTAGTTAGATCGATCAATAATTTTTTTTAACGAACACAAATTGAACACTGTATTACTTACGATCTACTCACTCGATAAGCACCCCTAATACTTGCTGATAATTGTTTTTTCAAGATAAAACAGATGGAAGAGATGGTAGATGATTGAAACCCTAAACTAACTAGGAATTTACAGTATGTTGGTAATGTTAATGGTGCTGGTGGCCTGTGACCTTGGGCATAGTCAAGTGTCCCATTGAAGTACCTCAACACTCGCTTAACAGCTGCCGTTTGGGGCTCTCGTTGTCGTTTAAGACCCCTCGTTCTGGGGGGAACTTGATGTTATGTCTGTGGGGAAAATTTGGGATCTCAATAAAAATGTTCATGTTTCTGGCATGGTTCTTGTACAATTAGATATGGGTATGGGTCGGGTATGGGTTAGATTTTCAGTTCACCCGCACTCGACCCGAAAATTCATATCCTTTGTTCGACATCTGATTTGACTAATTTTTAAGGTAAAAAAATCTGACCTGACCTGATCTGATTTTTAAGCTTTAAAATTTGACCTGACCCGATCTAACCTGAATTATTAAAAATAAATTTTATAAATTTAATCGTAAAAAATAAAATTTAGTGTCTAATTATTAAAAAATAAAATTTTAAAAACTTAATTGTAAAAAAATAATTTTAGTGACCTAATTGTATAATATATATATATATATATAAATAAATATAAGGAGAGATTATTATGTATATCCCTAAAAAATATATGAAAAAATTACATTATTAATTCTGGATCGGTTCGGGTAAGATTTTTTCATCTTAAACATGAACGTAACTGACCTAAAACTATTCTTAAAAAACTCGATCCAACCAGTTTAAATCAGATTGGATCAAAATTTATCGGATTCGAATTTCGTACTCATCCCTACGTAAAACTCTGCTAAATGTTTACGAAAAAAAACTCAATCATTATTTATTTATATCAAATATTGAAAATTTTGTTTGATTTGATTGAGTTCTTACGTAAACCAAAAAAATTTTCAAGATTTCTAACTACGTTTTTACGAGTTCACAAGCTTGTTGATATTCGTTAATTTAATCAAATAACTGAATTTTTGATATGATATATTCGAAATCAGATTTTGTTTATTTTTTATTATGTGTACCATAAATTGTAAAAAATATATATATTTTCTGAACTTTTCTAATTTTGTAATCGAACTTTCAACATCATTGTTTTGAAGTTATAAAATTATTGAAATTATTAAATTCATCTAAAATAAAAAAAATCATCGAATGAAGGCTGAAATGACAACAAAAAGAGAAATAAAGGAAATTTTAGGGTTTTTCTTAAAAAAAAAAATAAGATTTTAATGTGTTATTTCAATATTTTTTTAAGACAAATGACAATAATAATCGTATTAAAATTAAATTAAAAAATAAAAACTATATTATAAAATTTTAATTTAATTACCAAAATACAAACATTTTAAAATTTTAAAATTTATTTATATAATTTACCCAAAATAATAAAATTAGAATACAAGGGGTCCAATAGCTGTCGTTTTATCCCTGGGAGGTCGAGAACGTTTGATTTCAACGTGAAAATGACCCCCGACGACGTCGTTGCGTATGTCAGCATGAAATATTCCCATGATCCAACAGCTGTTATGATGCCACGTAATCATTATGATTTTCCGGATTATCGAGAGAACCGATAAATTACTTTTGACTTTGGAAGATTGAAAAGACTTCCTCTTTCCCGTACGTCTCTTTGCTTTGTGTTTAGTAAAAAACAAAATAAATTAAAATATTATTAATCATTTATAATAAATTTTTGTATTAATTAATTAATTAATAAATTAAATATATATTTTAAAAATATAAATAATAAATATAATAAGAATTGCTTTTCATTCAATCTGACTCGATTTAAAATATTATTTTATCAATAAGATTTTTAATGTTATTAAATATATATAAATATTAAATTATTTAATATTAAAAAAAACAATGAGATGGGACGTTGGAGGTGAGACTTTGTAAAATACGTGAAAAATATATATATATTTTTTACCACTTTGGATTCTGAATTTTTTAACCACATGGTCACATCTCTAGTTTATTAAGTTTCTAGAAAATCAATTATTAAAATACATAATCAAGATTTTTTTTAAAAATATGGTCTTCAAAAATTATTTTAAATTAAAATTGTACGAGTCCTATAGCCTAAATAATTAAAAGAATGATTGTTGTTTTTAGAGTTTACGGGTTTGAACATCAACAATACTAGTAGAGTGATTGAGCGAACAATATCAAATGGTGGATATTATATTTTAAAACAGATACTACGGTAAGAATTAAATTATAAAAAACATAAACCTGAATATTTCTTTTTGGGATAAATATGTTACAATAAATTTTAAATGAATCATGTTCACCACGTCATCCATGATCCAAACAATCAAGACCGTTTATTTATAAATAATTATTCACCTACTAATTACATGTAAAAAAGAGGTGATGATCCATCTAAAAAAAATTAAGATAAACAATTTTGATTAATTAAAATCACTTATGACGTAATTAACAGATTTCACTTAATAATTTTTTTTAAATATAAAATTTCATTTTTATCCACCAATGAATCTTAGGCACTTAAAGATAATTTCCCCCAATTTCCAATGCTTAGAGAATAATTTTAGTCCACGTTTTCTTAGTCCCCAGAGTCTGCGCACGTGTTTTTTTATCTCCTTCACTATTTCCATTGTACCAAAAGACATCACAACCAGGTCCCTGTCAGTCCTTAAATCTTGCCGTTCACTATTTCCAGGTAATTGAGATAAATAATAATCAAATACATTTAAATATTCAGTATTTATTAAATAAAATATTCTTATTTTATATAATAATAATATTTATTTTATTTAATAAACAATAAAGCAAGTTCAAGAAACAATTTATACAAAATATAAGTAATAAAAAAATAAAATTGTAATCAACACTTAAGACCTAAATATATATATATATATATATACACACTTGCGATGCACCTTTAAATAGGGTGAGTCCGTGTCCATCTTGAATATTTCAATTTTTTTTACTTAATTTTTTAAAATAGGGTCCATATCCTTAATTTTTTTAATTTTTATGAATTGGTCTTTAAATTTTTATAATATTTAAATTTTGTACGCACTCCGAGATTTCGAAATTTTATATGTGCCCACCCTCAAATGAATTTCTGGATCCGTCACTATATATATATATAAATTTAAACAATAACTTTTAAACGACCCATATTTTTTATATATTTTTCCTTTCTTCCTTTCTTGTAAACTTCTTCTTCCTTTGTCAAATGATATATTTCCATATCTTATCTCTTTCCACGAAACCACCATTGATTACTACACAAAATATACAAATTCCACACTCTATATAAACCCAAAAACCCTAATCTTCTTTACTAATTATAATTTTCCACTTATATTTCTGTCCAAAAAGGTACTAAAATCTTTTCTTTTTCTTTTTTTTTTCCTTTTTAATTTCATCCATGGATGTACTCGGAGTTCATCAAATGAAAAAAACAAAGAAAAACATGAAGAACACGAAGAAAAATGGTTCAAAAAAAGATTTGAAAGTCGTTTACATCTCGAGTCCCATGAAGGTCAAGACATGTGCTTCGCAGTTCCGAGCTCTGGTCCAAGAACTCACCGGCAAAGACTCCGATGTCGCCGATCGGCTCATCGATAACTCTAGCTACGATGACTCCACTCCTGAGAACTCGCCGACAAATTCCGTCACGACGAGGGCTGTTACCGTGGGTGATGTTGGTGGTGTCATTGGCCAACTGCCTTTGCTTAATTCTAGCAACGATCAATCTGTGTTCGGTCCATTTGATGATGGGTTTATGTCGGAAGGGAGTTTCTTGGGGATGTTTACTTCAAATTTGTTTCATGATCCATCACAGTTTGATGCTATTAGAAGTTTTGGTTCAGTTTGATTCATTTGAAATTAAGTATGTGATTATATATAATTATATCTAATTAGTATTAGCCATGGCCATTAGTTTATATAAAATGGATTAACTACTACGGAAGTAACTCAATTATGAGTAGAGTTATATTAGGATTACTCAATTATTAAAAGTTACGTTTATGTCATTTAACAATGGATAAGGTTACATTTAAGTCACCATTCATATTTAAAAAAGTACTTTATCAATCTTGTATTATATTGATCAATGATTTTAAATGAAGTGCTCTAATGTTAACGACGGTATACCATATACAAGTGATTTAGAAGAAAAATGACCAAATTGATGTACTTTTTTTAAATATAATGGGACCCAATTATAAATTTACCTATAATTGAGTGACCTAAATATAACTTTTAATAATTAGATGACCCAAATATAACCTTACCCATAAATTAATGACTCAAATACAATTTTTAATAATTAGGTGACCTAAATACTATCATAGTAAAATTTTGGCTTAATTATAAAATAAGTATCTAAACTATTTTATTTTTGGCAATAGGTGTCTAAAGTATTTTTTAGTTAAAATAAGTGCCTAAAATTTTATTTTTGTTTTATTTTAAAGTCAATTGACGCACCTTGACATCTATTTTAGCCAAAAATAAAACTTTAGGCATCTATTTCAATCAAAAGATATTCTAGGTATTATAAAAAAGAGACATATTTTGGGCACTTATTTTGTAGTAAGTTAAAAAATTTATATAATACATCTTAACATATATATTATAGAAAATGCTTTGACACACAAGCCTTTTATTTTTAAGGTTTAAATATTTAGGTTGCGATTTATGGTTTAAAAATTTATACAAGCCTTTTAATTTTATGGTTTAAATATTTAGGTTATGGTTTAGGGTTTATGAGTTTAAGAGGATAGAATTTAAAATTTATGATTAGAATTTAGAGTTTAAAGTTTAGGATTTAAAGTTTAAATTTTAGGGTGATGTGATAAAGATTTAAGTTTTAGAATCTATAAATTAAATACAAAGAATATATTTCGTACAATCTGTATATCAAAATATAACTTTTATAATTATAATTTAAATATTAGACTGATTTGTAAGAGAATAATTTTTTCTTAAGTTTGCGTGTTTGCTTTCTTTCAACCCCAAATTTACCATGACAATGTTTAAATCTATCTCTTCTCTGAGCTTTTATTAATATCGAAAAACCCAAGATTTTTTTAACCATTGATATTAAATTTGTTAACTGATTAATTCAGATCGAATATTATAAAAATCTTCTTGGGATAATTTTTTTAACCTAATTTATTTCATTTACAACATCAAGACTCGAACTTAGTTAAGAGATTCTTTCTTTGAGTTATAATACATATTTTACCCTTTGAGTGCTATTATATTTGCTCAAACTTAAAAATATGTACCGTTAATTTAATGTCACGGGCAGTAGATTGAGATCCGAGACACTGACATCAGATGGTGTGATTTGGGTTGTCCAAGTAAGTTCATGGGTAATTTTGGGCTTGAAAATACCACCACTGTTGGTCCGATCAAAGGAGAGTTCTAGAAGCTTTATCCATCTAAGGTGTGTAAACACAGAAGATTCTTTCCATAGTTAGGTGAAAATATTCTCAGAATTATACTTTGTAAATGGATAGAATTGTATTATAGCCGTCGATGTAAATCTGTATAAACCGTAGGATCGAGGGGAGTTCAAGCATTGGAGATTTTTTGATTCATAAAGAAAAATGTTAGACTCAAATTAGTTGATTGTTGTTTTAAAAATTTTAATCAAAGTATAGCTATGAGTTAAGGTTATGTGAATAGCTCATTCGGATAGGATAGGTGAGGGTGGTTAATATTTTGTAAAATATTTTTTTTAGATATTCTTGGACGAAAAAAATTCAATTTATCTAAAAAAATATTTGGGCAGTTAATATTAGTCATTAATGCTGATTTAACCTGCATACTCTAAATTAATTATTTTAATCTTTATATCTTTTGAAAGTTAAAATATAATCTTTATATTTTTAAAAGTTAACATTTTGATCCTTGAACAATAACTCAATAAATTTGTAAGTCAAATTCTAGTGTTAAATCTCGTATTATACATGTAAATTTAGTTTATGTTTTCTAATTTGTTAAAGTGCTCACATCCAACACCTCAAAATTTATGTAAGATAAACGAGAAATTATATTATAGGCCAGTCTCACCACGTCATTCATGAGACCAATCAATGATAACTATCCACCTCATTATTTTTTAATTTTTAAAATGAAGATTCACTTGAAAAAAAAATATGACATGAAAAAATTGATGAAGTGTGTAGTTATCATTGGTTGGTCCCATGGACACGTGATGGGACTGACTCATGAACCAATCATGACTCATCAACCACATTTCCAAAATTTACATCATCTTCCTCATTTGAATTTCTATACCTAAATGGAATACATCTGTGAAAAGAGGAGAAAATTTAGCAGATGAAGCTCAATCGCGAACATAGTTTTCATAAAACTTCAAAATTTAAGTGTTCCCACAAGTCGATGCCTAGCTCATTACATTCAGAATGAAACAATTCAATCTCAATCCAAAATAGCAAGAAAAGAGGGAAAAGAAAAGAAAAGAATCTTATAAAAAGGTACACATAAAAATCCAATCACATTACCATCAAAGCAGAGAAAAACAAGCCGAAAACAGAGACGTGCGCATTCAATGGCATCATGAATAGCATGCCTCATTAATATTGAAGGACTATGACACTCTGACTTTTCATTTTTCTTGAAGTAACCATTTCCTACACTCATGTTTGCATAGTCTGGACATGGGTGTGGGATACGACCACCTAAGGACCCTCGAAATACATGAAAAAACTTCTGAAACTTCAACATACTCCCTTTTTCATTTTTCTCGAAGTAACCATTTTCGATACCCATGTACAAATATTCCAGGCATGGGTATGAGATATGACCTTCTAAGGACACTCCAAATACATGGAAAAACTTTTAAAAATTGAACATACCCCCTTTGGATGTACTCATATTTAACAATTACACTCGAGTCCCATTAAGAAATTAAAGGATGTCCTACCCCCAAGGCAAATTCTTTTCATTTGGTTCCAACGTGTTAAAGTCACCATAACTTCAATTGACAATCATAGTTATATAGATTAAGCTACTTGATCTGCCAAAAGTCACAACCAAGGTCACGGTGATATGCTGACCAGTCGACCTCATGAACCAATCATGAAATTTCAATATCACTAAATTAGCTCCAAGAGAAATCAAACACTACAACTACCAATTATACCGAAATACATGAAGATTATCCAAGACCTTTTGTTCTAAAAGTTCATATGGCAACATAAGAGAAGAGAATTCTATGAATACCGTTCACTTCATTATTAACAACCTGGACCCTGCTTCCAATGCAACAATGATTATCCATTAAGAAGGCATTGTTGACATTTCTCATAGAAACAAGAAAGTAGACAATCAAAATCTACCCACAAATCCCCAAGTTTTGTACTAGAGAAAAACATAAACAGGGAATCCCACTTGCGATTTCACGTCAAGAATGTAATAAACCAATTTAAAAATGAAAAATGTGCACTTTTAGACCATTAAAGCAAAACATTATCAATCAATACACAGTAAAAGTAGAATATATTCATTTTCTATTTACATGCCAATAATGGAAAAATCATTGAGACCTCAAATGAACTAATCCTATAAACATAAACCGAAAAATACTTGTTTCCCATCTTCATCTGAAAAGAGAGACAACGACGATGACAACAACAACATTGACAACAACAACATCGTGTAAAACAAAATAAACCCTCATCTGAGAACAAAGCCATTTGCTATTCATATAAAACATGTTATTAATAAACACCATTCCAAACCTTCAAATGCCCCCATTCTTGATTTCACATGGCAATGCAATTATACACAGGCAACAAAATATAACCATTTGCCAATATCCCATAGATGATTTAAATCACTCAAAGCTTAAAATGAGACCATTCAAGCATATACAAAAAAAAAAAAAAAAAAACATTGAAAAATCAGAATTCTGAAAAGCCACATGCAAACATACTTTCGACATCTACATTACACTGATTAAGCAAAAAAGTAATCATGAACGGAACAAAAAAAAAACATACCCGGCGACAAGGCGACAACCAGCCTCGTACCTTTGTTGAAGCCGACCTGTACGGGCCACCAAATCCGACATAGTATAATACGAAGAGGGAAAAAACAAAGTTTCTTCCTTTCTTTTTCAAATTCTCTTAATTTCAACAAAGGCGATCATGGTTGGTATATTTTTGTTTTTCTTTTTTGGGGGTTTACAGAAAATGCTCAGGCTTGTACCGGATTATGGTTCATCCATTGCTGCTGCCTGCTGTCATTAGATTTGACGGTGATGATGAATGCTACAAAGCAAAGCATCATTCAATGGTTGGGATCTTCTGTCTTTTACGTTAATTATAAAACGTAAGGAATGCGAAGAAATCTTCAGTTTTTGGAAAGAAACAAAGAGAGAAAAGGGAAGCACTAAGAGCGGATCGAGCGGTGGAGTGGTCAAACCATGTGAGCTGAACTGGTTAGTGGTTAATATGTGGCTCCAGAAATTACAAACTCATCAACCAAATCAAAATTATTTACTCCCGTGCCTTCTCAACAAATAATTACTTCCCAGATGTTAGTTTTTAGGCCAACCATTTTACCCGATCCGACCCGAGTAAAAAAATTATATTAGAGCGATTTTTTAGTGATTTTAGATCGAATCAAGTTTGAATTTGTGATAAAAAATCTGATCCGATCCAAGATTAATAGTATATTTTTTATATTTTTTAAAGATATTTATAATAATGATTTTTTTATATATTTTATACAATTAAGTCACTAAAATTGATTTTTTAATAATTAAGTAATTAAATTTGATTTTTTACAATTAAATCCTATTTTTTTAAAAAAAAATTAAGTACTTAAAATTTTTAAAAAAATTTAATTACTCGGGTCGGGTGACGCCTCCCAAGGTCAAGTCGGGTGGCGAGTGAAGGGTATCAATGTTTGAGCTAGATACGGGTGGACCGAAAATCCGACCCCTACCTGGCCCATGTCATCTTACTCTTACTAATTCAATCGGTATTAATTATTGCAAACTTTTAAAGGTTACAAGTTTAAACGAAATTATTCGTGTGTTATTCTTTTAATACGAGTATGCTTAATAAGAAGTAAAAATCTTATGTTTATAATCATGATTCTTTTCGTGTTTTATTATAAAAAAATAAAAATTAAATTCTAATATTGATTTTAAATTTTATATGATAAATCCTATATCATAAAAATATATTTTATTCATAATTCTTTAAATCTTAAATTTTAAACTATTAATTTAAAGTGAGGCGCAAAAAAAGACAATAAAAGAGTAGTTGATTTGTATCCACCCTTGATTTAGAAAAGTAAGATTGGATTAAAAATTAGAATTAATTGTATTACTCATCCCCAAAAGTATGTTTTTATTATAAATTGGTCCTTACATATTTAAATATTTTAAATTAATTTTAAAATTATAATTTTATTTTAAATTGATCCTCATTTTTTAAATATTTCAGTTTCAACCTCAAATGCGAGCCTCATTAGAAATTAGTTTCTAAACTTTCGAACATTTTAATTTCATTCCCAAATTAATGTTTATGTCACATCAGATTATTATATAATACACGTCAAGGCTTCCATGGCAGTTACTAATTTTATTAACATAAGATATGATCAATATATATTGATATTTTAAAAATAAATTTAAAACGATCAAAATTTTAAAGATTAATTTAGAATGAGAGACATAATTTATAAATGAAAATAAACACTCAAAAAATTAAAGACTAATTTAGAATTAAAATCACAATTTAAGATAAATTAAAATATTTTAAAAACTAGAAACCAATTTAGAATAAAGTAATAACTAGAAAACATAGGGCATGATTAGTTCTAATTTAAGATGGCAAACAAGTCTTTTGGTTTGGTTTATTTCGGTTTTGATTACTATCAGTTTAAATTCGGTTTGGATCTGATTTAAATTTTTGATTTTAGTTCGGTTCTATATTGGTTTCAGTTCGGGTATCGGTTCTAGTCGATTTATTTTTAGTTCGGTTGAGTTTCAGTTCGGTTAATATCGGTTCGGTTATTTCCGGTCGACTGATTTCTAATCGGTTCAATATCGGATTAGTAAGAGATCGATTAGTTTTAGTCGAGTTTTTACATCAAGTTAGGTTTTTACGCTCTTTATATCACTTTGTATTGTATGTATATATAGTTTTTAGTAAATTATACGATAATTCAATCCTCTCCATCTTTATTTATTTTAATATATTTTCTTTATTTCGGGTTGTCTTCGGTTCGGCTGAGATCGGTTCGGGTCCATCCGATTCAATTGAAAATCGGTTCGGGTCATTTTCGGTTCAACTAGAATTTAGATCGGTTTTGGTTTCAGTTCATTTCGGTTCAGGTTTTGGGTCAAAATCAGGTAATCACATTTGGGTTAATTTCGAGTTTTGATTCAAGTCAATCGATTCGATTTTCGGGTATCTGATCAAGTTTGTCGGGCTTAATTCTAATATAATATAAAATTGACTAAGGTTAAATATTATAAGTAGTATACTATTTATAGGTTGGGCTAGATCAAATTTGATTCTGAATTATGGAAGATATCAAACCATACATCCAAGCTTGGCCTAACACAAATTTTGTATGTCCAATGCAAGTAGGGCGGAGCTTAAAAATTTATCACTTTAGTTTTAGAATTTTTTTTTTCATTTTTTTTATATTTTAAAAAATTATAAAATATGTTTAGTTAATGGAGATAAAATTTTATTTTTAAAAATAAAAATAGAAAAAATATATTAGTATTTAATATTTTAAATAAAAATAAAAAAATTATTAAATAAATATATATTTTCTTAGTAAAAATATCTCGAAGGTTGTGGGTTCGAGAACTAATATGGTTAGGAATGACAATTTGACCCATCCTCGTCGGGTCCGATCCGATCCGACCAGGATGGGTTTTTTTATTTAAAAAATTAAGTCCAGATCAGGTAATAAAAAATAAAGTCGAGTCAGATCAGGGGTTAATTTTAAGGTGAAAATTTCCTGACCTGACTTAATATATTTATATATTTTTTATATAATATTTAATATTTTTATTAATTTTTTCCGGGTTGGGTTGGGTTTATTTAGGTTTTTATTAAAATATCGGAGTTGAGTTATGATTTTTATAATATCGGGTCGATTCGAGGATAAAAATATTAAGATCGGGTCAAGGTCGGGTTGAAAGACTTAAGTTTCGAGTCGGGGTCGGTGCGACCTAAAACCCGACCCAACCCATTGCCATTCCTAAGTATTGTAGCACAATGATTGAGCGATCAATGTGAGATGGTTGAAAGTATATTCAACGATATTCATCATTAGTAGCATTCGACGACGTTCGACGCTCGTTATAAAATTTTTCTTTTTATATTTGGTTCGAGTATGCCTGCCTCAATTGTATTTTCGTACTAGACAATATCATTGATAATTAACATATAATGGAAAAACATTTGATATATTATCATTAGGGACGAAACTAAACAGATAATGGAAGAGACTTTTGTCTCTCAAGTTTTTTTTTTTTATGTTTTTAAAATCAATTAATTATAAATTTATCTTCTACTTTTAAAAATTTATGTTTTATCCCTTTAATTTTCAATCTTGACTTCATATCTAGTTATTAGTGTAAATTTTATTTTATACAAATGCCATATATTTTAAATTTAGTGTTTAGAATTATACCCCTAATAACAAATATTGAGAAAATTATGTCTCTAATAACAAATATTGATAAAAAAATAAATCTTTAATAACAAATATTGGGAAAAATGAATCTTAAGAGTAAATCTCTAATAACAAATATTGAGAAAAATCTAGCCTCTGATAACAAGTACTGAAAAAATAGGGCTTAATAATAATTATTGAAAAATTAAACTTCTAATGTAAGTATTAGGAAAAATTTGACCCTATTAATAAATATATTGAAAAAATAGGTCTCTTATAATGAATATCGAAAAATAAATTTTAATATTAGACTCTTAATAACCAATATTAGAAAAAAATTGAAACTCTAATAACAAGTAATGAAAAAAATAAATTTTAATAATATATATTAATAAATATTAAAAGATCTCTTTAAGAGTAGACCTCTGATAATAAATATTAGAAAAAAATAAACCTCTAATAACAAATATTGCAAAAGGTTGAGACTCATAATAATAAATATTAAAAAAAATAAATTTAAAAGAATTAGCATAGTAACAAGTACCGAAAAAATAAACACATGTAATAATAAGTATAAAAAATTTAATAATTAACTTGTAATAACAAATATTAAAAAGTTGAATCATAATAATAAATATTAAAAATTAAACTATTATTAAAACTAAACATATTTTATAAAAAAAAAATTAACTCATATAATTATAAACGTCGAGCCTTGGATAGAGGTGGGCCTTAAGGTATCGTTCTTATGGCCCACCCCCAATTACGGACCTGAAGGAAGAGTTCGATTTAACTTTAATGACAGTGTAACGACTCAAATTTCAGGCTAGTAGTTCAAGTCTTGGATCATGATTTTGGGTATATAAAAGTTGGGATTTAATTGAAAGAATTCAGAACTTGAAAGCTTAATTTAAAAGAAATTGGAGATAATAATGATCTTGGATTCAAGTTTAGAGTCTAAAGTGTACACTGCAAAAGGTTCATTTCCAGTCTCCTTTGTTTGATTGTGAAGCTTGCCATCAAATTCCTGCATACACCGTCACCTGCGTATGGGCAAAAGTTTGTTGTAGTGAAGCTTTCAGTAGTTCGACTAACGTCGATCAAGTCGAGTCGAGTTGTATTGACCGTATTAAACGAGTCACTATTTACTTATGTCGATCAAGAATTGATAATTTTCAATATATCCTATTCTAGAGTTTTTCGACATCATAAGTTTGTTTTACAGTCTGTTTTGTCATATTTAAACCTGATAAATTATTTTTTTATGTTCGACTCTAATTTAGATATGTTTGAACATTATAGGTAAATTTTAGGGGTGAAGTATGTATTTTCAAGCTTGAATTTTTTTAGGTCTAAGAAAATATTTCTAAATCAAGGGGATTCTGTTTTAATATTTTTATTCTCGAAACTAAATAAGTTTTGATGCTTGTCATGAAGTATCAAAACCAGACTACAGATTTCAGTCCATTAATACTTATCATAGAATATCAAAACTAGACTATGGGTTTCGATACCAAAACTATTAAAAAGATTAGTTTAGAGTATTTAAGAATATTTTAACTCGAAAAATTATTTAAATTATCTTCATGATTATCTAGCCTAATTCTAAGATTCAATACATACTTGAAAATACATACTAAATTGATTGAAATGCTCTTTGAAGTACCAAATTACTTAAATACCCCTAATTTTCCAAAATTGAAATGACCAAAATGTCTCATCTAATAAGTTGAAATGACCCAAATACTTCTTATATCACGATCCGTCGATCTAATACAATATCTTCAGTATTTTATGTAGGGTTTTAGTTTTAAGAGGATGTGACAATTGTCTCGTACATAGTTCGTATAATGTAAGAAAGATATAAAGATAATTTTAATCTTTAATGTTTATAATTTTTATTATTTCGACTTTCATTCTTTTTCGGAATAAATTTAATCCTTAATATATATTTTTTAATAAATATCTTATTTTTTAACTGACATAATGACTAAACCGTTAAAAATTTAACGATATTGATATGTCATATATATGTGATAATATATTTAAATAACATGACATCTAGCTCATTCTACATATATATGACATGCCATTATCGTTAAATTTTTTTTACGATAATGACAAATATATAATATAATTTTATTATAACATAAAATATTAAATAATTAAAATTCAAATAAAATATTAAAAATTTATTAAATCTAAAATAAAGAGCTATTATACATTCTCAAATTTTAAATATCATTTTGCATATATATGAGATATCATTATCGTTGATTTTTTTAACTATTTAATCATCATGCTAGTTAAAAACAATGGCAGATCTATTGCTTGGTGAGCTCACCCTGAGATTTAAATTTGACTTGTTAAATGTTTATTTTATATTAGTGTATACCTTGAATATAATTGGTGTCCAACCTTGATCAATTGGTGTCATTATTTTTATCCAATTCAATTGATAGTGTAATTATATATAGATATAATTTATCAATAAATTGACTTCTCAGATAATGATGTAATTACCTATGAAGGTGATTATTTTAAAATGGAGTGTTCTCCCTTTGACACTGTAGAAAGTGCTCATCCTCAATTTTTTTTTTGGATCCGCCACTGGTTAAAAAGTAAAATATTTGTAAAAAAGATATAGGTTAAGGGTTAAATTTATCCCACAAAAGAATAAAATTATAAAAATCATAAACGTTACGGTTAGAATTATTTTTATGCCTTTAAGAAATCATACAAAGATGAATATAATCTTATTAGAAAATCACTTATTTTGGAATGTATATTATTGGAAGATATTAATGAAAAATCAAATGATATTATTTCCTTCTTGTGACAAGAAGCATGAGGAATGAACTCTGTCCTTGTCTTGGCACAAAAGAGTATGTAATTGTGACTTTGGGTTTGGTATGCTGCTGATTCGATGCATCTTTGCTGATGGAAGGCTGCCAAGTAGAGTAAGGTAAGGCATGGACCACCGTGCACCAAATACAGTCTCCATTGGTCGTCTCCACACTCGATCCATTGAACTGGGACGTCTCTTTTAACTCTCGCTTCTACAGCTAAACATATCAACGTGATCAGGTCGATCGGATCATTAATTCTCAATTTAATCGTATTGAGAAAAAAAATTATTGATAAATTTAAAAATTATTATTATTAAATTTTATTAAATTTATAAAAAATATTATAATTATAATACATTCGAATGAAAAACCCCAAAAGCAAAGAAAAGTAAAATATTTTCTTATGAAGATAAATGTATCGTCAAATTCAGAAGCTTCATGAATCTATTTGTCTCTGTCCAATCGAGATGTATAAGGATGAAGGAATGGTGAGCGATCTAAATCATCAGGCATGATATTTTGCTACCCAAGACTGGTTATATCGGTATGCAACCATTAACCGATTAGGGATCTAACTTTCAATGACTACTAACAAAATTATAATCAGAAACTATGGGCGATTCAAATCTCTGCAACAGTCAACTGCTAGGGTATGTTCAATCATGTCACAAGGATAGAGAAAACACATGCCATAAAGACAAAGATTCATATTAATATATAAAAATAAAAAATATTAATAAATTCAGTTATCGATCACCGATCAACATAAAAAATAAAAGAAACTCGGAGATGGAGAACCGCGCAGAGAAAGTTGAGAGCAGCTGCAGTGAAAACCCTCTACTCCTTTTTATCTTATCTTTAACTACTCTTTTTATTTGCAATTCTATCATTGATTTTGGGCGAGTAAAATTCGATTTGATTAAAAAATAAATTTTTAATTTAAAGTTATTTGAATCAATTTCTCAAATAACTCATGTGAATTTCAAGTTTAAATCGAATTTAATTTTATCAATTCTAATAATTCGTATTCATTTAATATCATATTTGTTATGTTCGAGTCGAGTTTGAGTCTATTCTATATTATGTTTTATTCTATCAATATAATTTTTGTATAATAGGATAGTTATATGTATATGTTATGTGAAAGGTAATCAGACCTAAGATAGTTCTATTTTGGTTTAATATTAAAATGTCTAAATTATTTATTTTTTAGGGTTTAAAGTATTTTTTTTATTCTAGGTGCTCAAATTAGGGATCGTCAAAACTCGATTTGAAAAATCAAATTATTTGACTCGACACAAAAATGATTGACTCATTTTGACTCAACTCGTAAATTTATAATCTCGGTTCAAAAATATTTTAAATGAAGTTTGAGCTATAAAATGAAAAATCGAATAACTCAAAATTTTTAGTAATTAGTTAATAATTTTTATGTTCAAGTTGAGTCTGTCAATTATACTTAAGATATTATATATATCACATGTGAAAATATAAAAAAATATACATGTATATTGTGTATGCCCTGGATATAGAAAATCATTAAATTATAATTAATATGATTATAACATTATAAATAATTATAATCATATTTATACAAAAACTTGAAAACTCGACTCGAATTTTATAAACTCTACTCGATTTTAAAAAAAAAATCAAAAGAAAGTTTGAACAGTAAAATAAGACTTACAAGCTCAAATAACTTAAAATTGTTTGACTAGACTCGATCAAACGTCCATACTAACCCAGACGATCATTTTCTTATTTAAATTAAATACTTTAATTGAACTTAATGGGGAAAAATATAATTTAAAAATCTATATTTTTTCAAAATTTAAGACCAATAATTTGAATATATTTTTTTTAATATTAATCCTTTATTTGCATCACTATTTTTATATACCATCAAAATTTGAAATTGAGATTTTATGAAATTTGATGTCTCAAATTCAAATTTTATTGTATTAAATTCTTTCTAATTTAAGTCTCATTATTTGATTGGACACTTCATCGATATATATTTTGATTATTAATAAGATTATAGTAATAAATTACTAACCTAAATCCCCTTTATCCATATTATTATTATTATTATTAGTATTTTAAATATTTTTTAATTTAATATTTTATTAAAATTATTTTTACTCTTTTATATATAAATAACTTAATATATTTTTATATTATATTGGTTGTTCAACTCGCGACATGAGAGAGAGAGAGAGAGAGGTGAACCTTGGTCGTTTGGTGTTCAACTTAATATATTTTTAATATTTAAATTATAATATTATAAATTTAATTATTACATAATATAAACGAGTTAAATAAGGCTCGAACATTGTATATTAGAATCTAAGTCTTACTCATGTTTTAAACATGCCTAATTTTGGACCTAATCAGTGTTGGATGCACCAACAGTATAGGTGGATCCAGACACACCCTGAATTTTTTTAAATTCATAAATTTATTTTTAATTTTTTAAATTTTATGAGTTAATCTTTAATTTTTTTTAATATTTATGAGTTATACTTATTCTAAAATTTTAAAATTTTATATGTGTTCACTCCCAAATTTTTTCTGAATCTCTCATTGAATCTAATAACTTTGTTCGAATTCTTTCGATTTTCAAGTGAGTTTTCGAATTTAAATAAATATTTTAGTTCTAAAGAATTTCGACGTCGGAAATAAGTGTTCGAAATCAAAATATTTAGTAAAGATGGGGAGAATCCTACATATGAACTAATGAAACATTTCCATGAATTTTCACACATGGTAATGATGGCTAAAATGTAGTGTTAAAGAGTCGTTTTAGACTGTTAAATTGACTCCGTGGACACATGACCTATATTTTTCTAAGGCTTGGAATAAATGCTTTGAATTCTACCTTCACAAAAAGTGAATTCAATTTGTATTTTGTTGGTCCAAGTTGCTCAATGTCTTTGATGTGCAAAATTAGCAAAAGATTGGAAGTCCAACATTTTGTGGTATGGCATTTATCTCTTTCTTGGGACCTGCCCTATTCTATTCAAATTTGGTCGATTTTAAAATTTTTTAATTAAATTGTGTGTGAAAAGTTAATTTAATTACCGACGATCAGTTGGTTTAACGAAATAAGACACTAGATCTTTTAAGTAATGTAAGAATTTAAATTTCGGTATTATGAATCGAATAGTTATGTTAAGAGGGTTGCCCTTATAATAAACATTTACAGTACTCGATCTAGATTAATCGACACTAAATTAAAAATCAGTGTTAAGCAAAAAAAAAGATTTGATCATATTTGTGATAAAGAATGTATATTTCTACCTACGAGTCTACAACCAATTAGTCTAACGGATTGATGCATCAAATTTTTTTAAGTAATATCAAAATTTTGAATCATAACAATATGAATTAAAAGAGTCGTCTCTATAATAAATATTTATAATAATTAATCTAAATTAATTAAATAATGAATTAGTTATCAATTATTATACCAAAAACAAGATCTATATATCTCATATTCAATTTTTAAATATTATTTTTTTAATCATTCTATCCAGGAGGAGGGCAAAGAGAAACTTTTGTTCGTAATAAGTATTAGAATCCACAACCTAAAAAAAGAAAAAAATATAATTGAGAATATTTTTTTATAAATTTGAGTTTTTTAACGTGAGATGCCTTAAAATAAGGTACAATTAAAATTATGATAAAAATTATATGAATTGTGGTATCAACTTTTCGATACATACTGAAATTTTTATACTTTTTGTAAGAAAAACGGTATGTACCGAAATTTTTATACTTTCAAAAATTTTATTTTTTTAAATTCAGTATGTATCAAAATTCTTATAATCTTTTTAAAATTCAGTATGTACCAAAATTTGGTATATACCAAAAAATTAATACTAAAATTTTTATAACTTTCTTAATAATTTTAATTTTACCTTATTTTAACTCGTATCACCACGATAATTTTTAATAAAAAATTGGTCATCTGATTTGTCTGCTACGCAACGTGACTCATACCAGATTTCCTAGTACAATAGAACCGACATCATCACTCTGAATCAACGGCTCAGATTTACCGCAGCCATCATACAACTTCACATTTATATATACACATATATTGCATATGCAGTTCTCTCCCAGATCTTCATTCATTTCATCATCCTCTCAACAACCCAAATCCCAGAATCCCTTAAGATTTGGAATTCTAAAATTTCTTCCCAGAAATTTCGATCAGTTTTTGGACGAATTCCGTCGCTAAAAGTGCTCATTTCGTCGCCTTTTGGGGCGAGATATGATCATAGCATTGACGACGATAACAAAATCCGAAGAAAAAACAGATTGTACGATGGCCAAGTATTTCGGAGCTTCTTTTGGATTTGGGATCGGGGGGTTGCTGTTTCTTGCGGCGTTGGCGGCGTTCATGATGGTTCTTCCGTTGATGTTGCCACCGTTGCCGCCTCCACCATTGGTGCTTATGTTCTTTCCCGTTGGGATCATGGCGGCTCTCATGTTCTTGGCGTTTTCGCCGGCGGGGGTCGTGGGCAACGCGGTTTCTAATACTGTATGACTGCCAGAGTCAAGACGCGTCTTTCATAGGAAAGTGGCCGGCAATTGTGCCGGCGGCTGGCGGCTGTGCCGACTATAGAAAATGAAGAGTTGATTGTTTCCTTGCTTTATTATCACATTAACGTTTGCATTATTTTGTTACATGCGAATTATACATCAATTTGTAGTGGGAAAAGAAATCATGAAAATGCATAGAAAATAAAATTAATTGTGAATATTTAGTCCATTTATTTTTGTTTATTTTCTAAATTTCTTCCTTATGCTTGTTATTTTGAAATATTTTATTTATTTAAATAAATAAGTTTATGTTATGAGTTGGTCCAATAGGTAAATAATTTTGTTCCATTTAAGCAAGTTCTTGACTCGAAATGTTATGTATAAGAGAGTTCAAAAATATCCAATTCGATTATTTGATCCTAAAATTTAGATATTCAATTTGATTTTTATCTTTAGATCAAATTTTTAATTTGATTTTAATTTTTCAAATCAGATACATGTCACAATATTTAAAGTTTAAGATTATACGAAAAATTTAAAAAGTTAAAATTTTATGAATATTATTTTTTATTTTTAATAATTTTATGCTTGTTATATCCGAAAATTAAAATAATTGAAATTTTTATAATATGAATCTTGTTATTTTTAACGATTTTTTTTGTTATATTCAATTTTTTTTTAATAAAAATAACCTTTAAATTCGAGAAAAATATGTAAATTAAAATATATTTTTGGATAATTAGATATCCAAAAACCCGATCCAATTATCTAAAAAATTAGATATCTAAAAAGACTGAATCGAATATAGATCACTATATTGTCGCTAAAAAATCAGCTATCCGAAAAATTCAAATTGAATCCATATGATATTAACCATGAACACTCCAATTGTGTATTCAAAAAATTTCAATTGATCAATTGTTTTTATTAAAAAAAATCTCCAATAATAAATCTAAAGATATTGATTCTTCCCATTAGACTCTAACTATATTTTTACATTTAGCATGTTAATTTAATGTAATTACTAATATATATATTAAAGAATTTTAAAAACCAATTGCATGTACTATTGATATTATTTATTATATATACCTTTATGTGTGCATGTTTATCTATTTTGTTATCCACGTTTTTATTTAGTATTTTATTTGACTTAAATGATTAAATTGACATAAAAATATAAATTTTGAGAGAAAACTATCCAAAAAAATATGTCTACGATAGAGGTCACTTAATTATGGGTAGATTACATTTAAATCACTTAATTATTGAAAGTTATATTTGGATCACTCATTTATAGATATTTTTAATCAACGATATTTAGATAATCTGAATTTTTTTAATCAACGATATTGACCTAAATTATGGACATCCGTGTTAGATCGAGTATTTAGACCTTTTAGCCGAAAAATTATATACTGAACCTTGTTCACCACGTCATTCGTGGTCCAAACAATCATGTTCGTTCATCTTTAAATAAGGTAAGAATCGTCTGTATCAAATAAAAATCGAGCTAATTCAACTTTATCAATCAATTCTTTCATATAAGATTCAAGATAAAGTATGTCGATCTCCTCTGTAAGCTTCAAAACAAAATGTATTTTCTTACAAAAAGGTAAGCTTCTCTAATTATGGGTTTTTGGAGGTTTAGGGGATTCATGAGCTCTCAACCATCTCCTTTGTTGTAAATTTATAGCTAAATCTTCCCTTAGTTTTTTTTTTCATGATTATGTGGCAAGAGGAGGTGATTGAGGTCTCTAACAAGCTTAGTCAAAAAGGGATAGTTGAAGAAGCTAAATGAGAAGAAATTATATCATAGATAAGATTCATTACGTGTCTATAAGATCAATCACTAAATGAGGAAAAATTATATGGGTGATTTTTGAGTATTGTATGTGTGAAACTTGTTTTAAAGATTAAAGTAATGATTTTGATATTCAATATGTTATTTGGAGACCCTAAAAATACCCATAAAACTTAGTGCACTTTAGTAACCTTTGAAGTACTTTTGAAAAAGTTAGATACCAATCGAGGTGATTTTTTAATCAAAAATTTGAATTATAAGTTTGGGTATCGATACCCGTATTAGTATCATGTGTTTTAAATAACAAATAAATATTGAAAGGTATCGATACGAGCTCAAGCTATTATTAAAGAGATATCATCAATGTAGATGGATCGTTCATTGGTCCGGGGTTAGTAGTTAACCCCTCCTTATGAAACCAACGCATCAATACACAATGAACATGTATCAATACTCATTGTACCGTATTAGTACACGAGGTTGAATATGGATGTCTACCAAATAATTTATCCGAAAATATTGATTTAGAATATTGTGGACAAGGATTTAATAGACCATAATGATATGAAATAACCTATAAAGCAAAGAAATCGACAATTTACACCTAAATAAGAGCATAATACGTAATAATTCCATAATTGTAAAAGAGATCATTATTATATTAATTTTATTAGAAAATTCTTGATACTGTGTTGCCTTGCCATGTCGGTGAGAACTTGCATGAATTGACATATGAACCATGTTGATCAGGGTCATACTTTGGAGGCATTTACTTGATAGTATAGTTTGGTGTCACTTATCTCTTGGCAAGACATTTGAATGCTCAGGGAACATGTCTTATCTTATGATTATTGTCCTAGAGTCAGTATTTAGAGCTATATAAACAAGAAATTCATATGTGATAATGACGATTTTATAAGATATTTAGTTCGATGACTATGTGAGAATCGAATAATTTAATAGACTGAATGATCCAAATAAGGACTATGTGTGGTTAATGTAAACCAAGTACGTCCAGGATATATTCGTGACTATAATAATTCTTATATGATTTATTCAACTCGATCATTATGTAAATATGAGTAAAGTAAAACTTTGTAAGCCATTAGATAGATGATGCATGAATTTACTTATATATGTTGTTTGGATGTTATAGATGATAGCTTATATACCTTATGATTGAGTGATTAGGGTACGGTATGAACTTATTCGATAGGTTGAGTGATCTCGAATATTGTGAAGCATTGTGAAACATGTAATGTTTTTTATATACTTATTGATGCTTTTTAAGATAGATGATCTAAAAACTCTAGCTAGTATAAGCTAGATGATGACTCAGATAATAAAGTCTTATATACTCTCTATACTATATTTATCTTATATGCTTATTTTATGATAATCATAAATTATGATAGAGTAAAAATTTATTACTGGACTTTATAAATTTAACATTTGAAATCGTTTTCTATTCGTAGGTTAATAAATTGGTCGTGATCGAGTAACACGTTAAGAACAAATTTTCCAGCATCGCATCGCTTTATAGTACAACAATTGATGTTTTGTTTTAGGTTATTATATTCATAGAACTTTATCACGATTGAAGATGTAAATTCTATTTAAAATATTATTTTGATATACAATGATTAAAACTTAAAACTTATGTAAATTTATTTTTAACGTTATTTTCATGGATTTATTGATGATTTAATATCTTGATAATAGTTAAATCTAAAATTTTAAAACGATAATTTTGTTGAACCAAATTTAAATGACTCGAATATAATACTTCAAATCAAAATTAAAGTATCCCATTACCAAGAATATTTATTCATAATCATTTAGTTTTTAGATAAAAGAAATTTCACTCAATTCATGACTGGTTCGTTCAACACTGCAAATAGCAGCCGTATGGAAACTTCTTGGAACAAAAGATCAAGCAAAAGGGTTGAAAATGATTCAACCTGAATTTTGAAAACATTAATACCTCGTACCGTTAGATTAAATATTATTATCTTATTTAGAAAAAAATATATTTTTTTCAAAAAATAATATGTTTGTTACATATAATAAATTTATAATATATTTTTTTCTTAAATAATTAGTTTTATAATTTTTTTAATCAATTACAGTATTACAGTAGTATACTCGCGCAGGGACCGTGAGTTGAAAAGAGTTGAAAAGCTGCCCATGTCGCTTTGTGATTTCTTGAAGAGCCTTGATTAATTCGGTGTTGTTTACCATCGTTTCAAACCTCGCAACAAAAGCACTTCTTTCTGGTCACCTGCTGCTGCTGGCTTGGCATGGACGATTCACAGGTCCAAACAAATATATACATAAATAACATTGTACAGTATCTATTCTAAAGTATACTCTCAATTATTATACATTGATCGGTCAAACACTATACTGACATTACTAGTGCTCGAACCCGTAATCTCCAGGAACAATAATCGTTCCCTTAATTACTAAAATTAGATGGTTCGTACTAGTTTTTGAGATATTATTAAATTTATGTTTGCCACAGTCTCAATGTGTTACATTTATAATGTTCACAACATTGACCATTTCATCTACAATCAAATCCATGACTATAATTCAGACATCATTAACCTAGTTCAAGTAAAATTTTCTTACCAAATCTTCCCACTCGTTGTCTTTGCCCCATTGTTTCATAATCATGGGTCCATACACAAAACCTATACATACATAAATATAACTAATGAGATCTATCTTCTCTATATTCAGATTATCAACTCCTTCCGATCCTTAGTGCAGGGTCTATCCCTTTACTTGATCCGGCAAAGAGCTTAGCAATTTCCAATTGAGTTTTGGCTATGATCTCGGTTCTTTTGAGGTCCATTTCTCCTCTTCTTATCTCCGTTTCGACTCGCATTTTCTCGATTTCTCTTAGTGTTTTCATCCGTGCTTCTTCCGACTTCAATACTACTTTTGTTAGTATTCGAATACTCTCACTTATTTCTGAGTACCCATTTTTTCTTCTTTTCTTTTTTGATATAATCGTCTTTGATTTCTTCGATCTTAAATTTTCTCGGTCATTGTAAAGATTCGGTGTGCTACTATCTGTCTCCATGGGTACTTTGTCCGATAGATGGTCCGATACTTTTGTTTCGACCCCATCATCCTATTAATACAAATGTAATACAAGTGACTCATAATATATGTAATCAAATCAAATGATCTATCAAATCTAAACTTTTTTTAGACATATATTAATTCTAAAATTACTATATTATATAATTAATATTTTATAAAAAAAACTGAATTATTAATATAAATAATCTGTATATGAAATTACGGATTTACGTTGAATGTAGGGCAGGTTTGTGTTTATTATCAATTTTATCAATTTTACGTATTTTATTCTTAAAATTGTTTAATTTGTATGAATTAATTTTAAAATTTTTATAATATTTAAGGTGTGTAAACTAAAATTTCGAGATTTTATCTATACGTACCTCAAATATATTTTTGTATGTGATTTTTACTAACCTTGGGTGTCTTCTCAAAACCGATGGAACCATGTGAATTTGGTGCAGTTCCCAGACCCTGAGGAGCCAAAGTAGGCAGCTGAGCCACCGTCACTAGTGGTTGTTGTTGTTGTTTCACCACCACCACCGTGGACGCTTCCGGTACCGTCAAGGGAAGGTTAGTGAAAACAGGACCAGGAGGTTGTATTTGAGGCACTGCTGATGTATGCACCTGCAACTGCTGCGGCGACAGTAGAAGTGGTGGTGTAGGTGGCACAGCAGCGTTACCACGTAACAAAAGATCGAGCCGTTGATATAAAGGCCAAGACGATCCCTCCGCCGTGGCCGACTCCGACCGATACCGTTTCTTCATAGACTCGATCTTGTTCTTGCACTGCGTTTGAGTCTTGGGCGACTTGGCACAATTCGCCCGAGCCGAAACATAACGTGCAACGTCTTCCCAATCATGGCCTTTGAGCTTGGCCCTATTCCTAAGCACCCATTTGCTTTCATAGGCCTCTAGTAAGCTTGAAACTGCCCCTTCACTCCATTCATCACGTTTCAACCTATCACTACTCCCTCCTCCTCCTCCTCCACCGCCGCCGCCGCCACTCACAGCGGAGCTTCCGTGGTGTTTCTTAGGGGAATTGTCTTCTTTGTTGGTGTTGTTATTTGAGAGGAGAGATGGGTTTTCTTGGTTTTTAGTTTCTTTGTCCATCTCTCCCCATGCCAAACCAAAATCACAAACTTTTACACTGGTTTTTTGTAGCTGCTAACGTGAACTAAACGCCATGGAAGACATCCACTAGCAGTAGAGACAAGGGAAGAAAGGAAACGCAAAAGTAAATAGGGGGAGGAGGGAGGCTTAGAGGGTTAGTGGGCAGCTAGAAAAGAAAGTTGTAGCTTTGTCAAATGGAGTTAATGACATTAACCTTTCAACCTTTCTCAACTTTCCAGAGAAATCGTTGTACAAGATTGTTTTTTGAATTTAGGTTAATAACTAGGTTAAAAAATATATTAGGTTACTGTGCGTTTAAAAAATATTTTGAGAAATAGGTTTAAAGGAATAATGTTTTTTGGATCTTGTTACTTGCAGATGGCGAGATGCTTGAATTTCGTCCTGCAGATGGCGAGGTCTAAAAAAATCGTTCGATTGAATTAAAAATATAGTGATTTTTTATTATTTCAATTGTTATCACGCACCTCGCCATCTGCAGGTGGCTACAGTGACGGATTCAAAAATTTATTTAGAGTGGACAAATATAAAATTTCAAAATTTAAGGGTAGACACAAACCTTAAATAATACAAAATCTTAAAGATAAATATGTAAACTTTGAAAAGTTTAGAGTGGACTCGTGCTCACCCTACATCAAAGGTGAATTTGTCACTGGGCGGCTAGATTCAAGGAACATTATTCCTTTTTAGCCTATTTCTTAAATATTTTCAAATAAAATCCATTACCCTGATATTTTTTCGAACCCCATTATTACCTAGATTCATCAATCAAAGCACGTTTATCACAACCGTAAATATAATAAATATTACCACAACCAATTACTATGAATATCAAAAAAATTATTTGATTGATTGAACTGAAAATCAAAATTTCAATAGATTAAATTTATAGAATAAAATCATAAATTATACAAAATCATTATAAAACTTAAAAAAATTAATATTAACTATCGATAATTCAATTAATCGAACCGGTTTTTGAATTCTGTTAAATTAATAATTCAATCAATTAAATCGAGAATCGATAATTAAAATAGTTCTACTATTAATCCAATTTTCATAATGTTGCTTGAGTCAAGTTTGCAATAAGATGAGAGTGGAGCTATCTTATTTGTGGTCAGGTAAGTTTTATTGCTCTGGTTGGATTGTTTTGGGTGCTAGCGTTGAAATGAAGCCATTGAAGGAAAACCAATGGCCTATTAGGGAAAGAGAAAAACAAAAGGGGATGTCGGTGGTGGTGGTGGTGGTCGGTGGTGGTGGTGGTGGTGGTGGCCGGTGGTGGGTCCTTCACGTGGGTCTGTCACCCACTCTCCCATATATATCCCATCACCCAAAATTTTATCTTTCAGTCCTTTTTCTCAACCGTTCACTCCCATAATGTGCTTTGGTCACTAAGGAAATTTGGCCTACATTCCCAGACACTTTCACCAGTACTTTTGAGCTTTGCCTTTTGCTTTATTTTTTTTCAACACTTTTGGTGGACTCATTTGTTGAAGTAAAAAGATTCTATTTGATGCAATAACTTTTTGTACCATTTAATTAAAAGTTTTTGAAAAATATAGGTACAATATTATAAAAATATCTCAACGTTCGATTAAATAATTATTTTAGGTTTTATTTGTTTGAAACATTTTAATTTTTAATATTTTATTTTAGGCTAAAATAATCTATGTGTAGATGAAATTGTTAGTCGACTAATAATAAAATAATTGAAATGAAGTAGCAAATTTATATAACAGTGACACTATCATAACTGTGTCATATAGATAAAGATGTTGACTTGACAGAATGACATATTACTCAAAAATAATATTTTTTTATAAAATTATATAATATATAATTAATTTTATGTCATTCTGTCAAGTTATTTAAAGTTCTTTATCATTGTTAACTAATAATTTATATATGTGTGTGTGTCATTTTGATAAAAAATAAAACATTGAAGGTTAAAGTGTTTGAAAAATGAATTTAAGTGACTATTCGATCAAACATTAAGATTAACCTTTGATATTATGCCATATATATAATAACTATTATTGAGGATGAAACATGATTTTTATAGGATTAGGGAGGGAAAGACAGACTTTACGAAAAAAAATAAAGTGATTCTAACATATCTAAAACTTATAATTCAAAGGAATATAAGAAATATAAACATTTTGACTAACCGACCAAATATGTTTAGTTACGATGAAACATGATTTCATTTATATATTATCAATGAATATGTCTTATAATTTCATTGGAATAAGATTAGAGTAAGATATAGTGACATTGTTTTTTCTTTGGCATTTTCATTTGAGGAGAAATATTCTTTCAATTGGTCATTTTTGGCACTTTATTAGATTCCCAATCAGAATATGCCACATCCACTTGCTACAATTGTATTCTTTCTTGGTCAAATTATTCATAAAACTCCTTTCTTCTCCTCTCGGTCTCGGATGGAAATCTTCGGTCTTTTTTTATACCTTCATCTATATTTCCGCTTTAATTAAAAGGTTGGGTTTAAGGTTAAAAGTTTAGAAAATTAGGGGTAAGATATATTTTTTAAAATGTATGATTTAGGGGTTTTGGTCAATTTTGTTTTAAATATTAAAAAGATTATATTCATCTTTATTTTTTTTAAAATTTTATTAGTTAATCTTTTAACTCTTTAATATTTATGAGTTATGTCTACTGAAAAATTTATTTTAATGATAATATGATTTTAAGTTTTTTTTTTCAAGATAAAAGTATTAATTTAATTCTTCACATTATTATAGGAATTACTTAAAACACAAATGGTCAAGAGGGCGGGGTTGCTATATTTGAATCGTAGGGATAGTAATAAGGTGAGACGAGATTGAGTTTTGATCGGCCTGATCCGAACTCAAATATTTTTAATATTTTATCCGACCCAAACCAATGTTATTCTTATCTAAATGGAACATATTCTTTGTTGACTAAGTTAAGAATTTTAAAAAATTGGACCGACACATGGATGGAACGGAAAAAGTATCATTACTTAAATACAAATGGTCACGAGGGAGGGGTTGCTATATCTGAATCATAGAGATAGTAATAAGGTGAAACAAGATTAGTTTTTAATCGATCTGATCCGATCAATAAGTATCATGATCCGAACCCGAATATTTTTAATATTTTATCCGACCCAAACCCATGTTTTTCTTATCTAAACAGATCATATTCTTTGTTGACCATGTTAGGAATTTCAAACAATTGAACCGAGACTGGTTTTTGATCAACCTGATCCGATCAATGAGTATCATGACCCAAACCTAAATATTTTTAATATTTTATCCGACCCAAACTCACCCTAAAATTTAACTTTTAAACATTATCCGACATAACCCGCTCCAAACTCTCTTCTAAATTTTAAAAATCTAAAGCCAACTAACAAATAAAAAACAGATCTTCAGCATCTTGATCTGAAAAACATGTAGTAAAAAAAATAAACAATGATAAGAAAAACATGCAATCAAAACAAAGGCTTGAATTAAAAAATATGAGACAACATTAAAAAATAGATATATTTCACACAATTTATATACAAAGATAACTACATTAAAACCACCAAATAAATTTGATAAAAATACCAAAATCCCTAGTTTAGGTGTTTAAAATAACATATAGAAAGTGGATATAAGGAAGAAATAAGACAAAAAAATTAAAATATAATAATATACCATTAAAACTTAAAAGTTGAAATAAGAAAAAATAAATAAATATGTACACATTATAATATATTTACTAGGAGTATACTCGATTCGGTTTCGATTTAATTCGGTAAGTTATTTTTGTAATCATCGGTTTTTGGTTCTGTTAATCTCGGTTTTTGGTTCGGTTAATCTTGGTTTTCGGTTTTTCTATATTAACGTTAGTTTTTAAAAATTTATATTTTAGCTTGAGAAAATAACTTTATATTATGACTTTTAAACATTAAAAGATAAAAACTTTAAGGTACTTTTTATAAATATTTATTAAAATTTTATTTTAAGTAAAAATCAAAAATCAAAATACATTCATAGTATTTTAAGCATAAAATATATATTTTTACATTATAAAAATAATTAAAAAAACAAATTTGGTTAACCTCAGTTAACCACAATTCATAAATTTATAAACCATAATACCTCAACTAGGTTCTGCTTTCGGTTTTACGGTTAACCTTGTTTTGCCCTAATATTTACACAACATTATGTAATGGGATTAGATCGAGTTATAAAATGTAAAACTTAAAGAGTTTTACATTAATCCATGATTATTAGATGGGTGAAATGGATAGGTGAGATTGATATTAAAAAATGTGAAGAGTATCTCCTAAAATAATAAAGAAAATAATCTTAGCTATTTATTAACATCATCCAATAATCCAAAATTAATGTAAAAATTATATCAGTTTTAAACTATATAAATTGATCTTAACATATAAGAGATATTATATTATGAGACATTCCCACCATGTCATTCATGAGACCAACCAATAAAAAGGTGTGGTGACGGGAATTTGACCCGAGGCTCAAACTGAATCTATCCGAACCAAAACCATTCAAATTATAGTTGAACCGAAAATGGACACAAACCGATTTATAACCGAACCGAATAGACCTAAACCGATTTTCAATCGAACCAAATGGACCCGAACCGAAGACAACCCGAAATAAAGTAAAAAAATTAAAATAAATAAAGAAAAATAGGATGTGAATTGTCATATAATTCATCAAAAATTAAATATACAGACCTTACAAAGTGATAGATAGTGTGTAAAAATCTAACTCGATCTAAAAACCTGATAGGAACCGATTGATATCTTGCTAACAAGATATTGACCCGATCCAAAATAAATCGACCCAAAATAACCAAACCGATAGTAACTGAACCGAAACCCAACCGAACCAAAAAATCAACCGACTGAACCCAATACCCGAAACGAAATCAATGTAAACCCAAAATAAAATCATAAATTTAAACCAGATTTAAACTGATCCTAACCGAATTTAAACCGATTACAGTCGTAACCAAATTATCTGAATCGAAATAAACCAACCAAACACGAACCGATTGACCCATTTGTCGGCTCTAAGAAAACAATTTCTAAACAAATTAACTAGATTTTCATTTTTTCCTCCCTTTAATTCTCTGTATTTTAAAACTTTCTCAATTTATTTTTATTAATATTGCTCTTTAAATCTGATAATTTTATTTTATTTTATGTCGTATAGTGTCATGAAGTTTTCACGCGACAATTTTAAAATTTTATTAGATTCAATGAGACACTAATAAAATAATTTATTATCTTACTAGGAGAATCTTACTTCAAACAAATTGTTTAATCTCACATTATTTTAGTTGATACCAATAATTAAAAAATATTAAAATAAATAAATAATTTGGCTTTATTCTGGAGTAATTTATGACTATAATTATTTTATTAGATTTATATTATTAAATATTAAATAATGTCATTAATTCAAATGTCCTGGATACCATAGATTAGGTCAACTTGAAGTGGCAAAATATAAAATTAGGTACGAACAAACCAAATATGAACTCAGAATAGGTAACGAGGTGTCTAGACCTCGTCATCTATAAGTGACGAAGTCTATATTAACCGTTAAATTAAACTGAATCAACGGTGTACATAACCTCGTCACACTATTCTTTTTAACCTTTCTCCTAAATATTTTTTCAAATACACATATTTTTTCAAATTTTTTTCAATTCTATTATTCACCTAAATTAATCATAAACTAGAGATGACATCGGACAGGCTCTCCGTCCATCCAATCGGGTTGAGAAACCACTTTATAATACAATTCATAAATAAATAAAAATAGTGTAAATAAAATTAAAATCTATATAAAAAATATTGTACAATATAAATTTACATCACAAATGACTTCCAAACAAAGAATATCATGCCAAATAATGTCAAATATTTTTTTTCATAATACATAAATAAATCGTTAATAAATACTAATATATTATATATCGTTAATGTATCAAATATTCAATCGTAACTCTAAATCTAACTTCAAATATTGAGTAAATTTCAAATAGAATGATTAATGAAATCATTATTATTATGAAATTTAAACCTTAATTCCCTCACCTCATCATATCCATGTCCGTTTCCACCAACAGCAAATTTCAATAACTCAACGGCCTTAGCCTGGCCTTTAACACTACCGGTCTCAGCCACCGCTGCAATCCCTTCAAGTACTTTAACACCCATTGCTCTCACGTCTATCCTCCCCCGGTCGCCGCCGCACCGGGTCAAGTTCAGCAGCGTCGCCACCGCGTTCTCCTTCATTCTCGTACTTGCTGCTGTTCTTTCATCCAACAAATCACCCAAAACCTCAACACCACCCGTTTTCCTCATCGCTTCCTCGCTCTCTTCGCATCCCGCAACCTGCGCCAGCACTGCAGTGGCATCCTCCACGATCCCCGTCCTCGCGTCCCTGACTATCAACGACACCAGAGCGGGAACCGCCCCGAGACCCACCATGGTTGCTCGGTTCAACGGGTAGAGCGCAATCCCGAACAACGCCTTCAACGCGTCCTTAATCGAACGAGTCGGCGCGTGTTTGTCACCGACGATCGACAACAACGAGTAAACAATATCCCGCTTCGACCCAATTATGGGACGGTAAGACTCGTCAGCGATGAGCAGGCTGTGTAGCGTGGCGGCGCACGATTGAGCCGCCGCGTGCGAAGCCGGATTACTCAACGCGTGAGATATCGCATCGAGGAGACCACGAGTCGACATGAGAGAATCGCGTGAAGTAATCGACAGGTTCAACAAAGTAGCGGCGGAGTTCTCTTGTATCATCGGAGAAGAAGAGTAAAGCGTGTCGCATAGGTAAGGAACGGCGCCGGCATCGGCAATTAAGGGTCGGCTTTCAGGATCGAGCTTTGAAATCTGCCGTAGTTCGGACAGAGCATCGGTTCGGATCCGTTCGGAAACTGAACTTAGTTTAGCTACGAGGTTTCTAGCGGATCGCCGCTTATCCTCCATTGATTTTGGGTTTGGTTTTTTCTGGTAAAGAAGAAATCTTTGAATCGGAACAGAGGGTTTGGTTTGACTTTCAGGCGAGGGAGAAGCTCGTATTTATTGTAGTAGCTTCAAGTTTCGGCCGTCAATGGAGTTTTAACATTTTTTTTTTTCAATTAATTTGAAAAAATCTAAACTTTGAATGAGATTTGAGATGAATTAGTTTGGTGACGGCGAGAATTAGATGTTTAATTAAGAGTGTAATAGAATTCAATTTCAAAGGATAATTTTATGTTCACATTTCTATTTTTTCTTTAAATTTTTAAATTATTTAAACTTTGGTTCAATAAAATTTATGGGTAAACAACCTTATATATATCATTAAAGTTTAGAAAATGTATTGTTCTCGCCACTAAAATTTTTACTTATTTCAATTATGATATTGAATTTGGCTTTTAGCTTCAATTATATTATTCGAGAAATTATATAAAGAATTTTGTTTATCATGTCGTTCGTGATCTAAGCAATTAGATATGTTTATTTTTAAGTAATTATTTAATAATTACTCAGTTATTTTTTCGATTAAGAATGAGGATGTCACCTCATTCCTCATAAAAAACCTCTCTAACCTAAATAGAGAAAAAAAAATGTGTTTGACAGCAGAATACACATATCAATACACAACATGTGATTCGGTGTGAAAAAACAGCTAAAGCGATGATAAGGAGGGTCAACCCTATCAAACAGAAACAAAGGTTGGATTTGATTAGGAGCAACATCCAAGATGATAAGATTGAAATGTTTACTTTCTGGTAACTTAAATTCATTGTCAAATATGTCAAGACACAACATGATAAAGCGATGAAAAGGAGGGCCAATCCTGTCAAGCAGAAGCAAAGGTTGAACTTGATCAAGAACATCATCTAAAATGGTAAGATTAAAATATTTATTTTCCGGTAACTTAAAGCCATTGAAAACTTAACGATCAATCGTTGGAATGAAAAAAATAGACACGAACAAGTTGCAAATTATTTGTCATAGCATCAAGGTCTAAAATGAGTCTTATTGATGTGGAACTATTATGATTGAATAGTCAAATGATTAATTATATTAGAAAAAAATATGTTATTTTACCTTGAAAAAGATAAAATAAATGAATATAATTAATTGAGACTACAAATGACGTGGTGAAAAGATTTCATGATATAAATTTTTATATTATTAAATTATTAATTTAGAAATGGCACGAATAAAATTTATGCTAATTAATGATTCACCGCTAACGATGATAAAAAAATGAGCATTTAAAATATATATTTTAAAATTTTAATAATAAAATTGATATAAAAAAAATGATGTGGCTTTTAGCCATACAAAATGACGTTTTTTTTTCAGAGATGATAATGTGACGGTACGAATTTTTGATAGTTTCGAACTCGTTCTCGATCTATAAATATTTAAACTCGTTCTTATTTTGTTTTAAATTAAAATATTAATTTATTTTTTCTGTCTTGATACTAATTTTATACTTGATTCGACTCTAAAAATTTAAAAAAATTCCGCCTACAAAAAATATTAAATCCGATTAATCCACTATCATAATCATAAAAATATGATTTTAAAGGACTTAAAATTTTTATAAAAATAAAACAAAATCACATAAAAATTACGCATTTAAAAGAATAAAAACTCTATCACAACTCAATCATAAAATATATGAGATATCCACCATAAACATCTATTATGATGAGCGAAATAATCTGCGAAAAGAAAAAAATAAACTATTAAGATTATCGTTTTTTTAAAATTTTAAACTTTTACGATTAAAAAATAATTTTTTTATATTTTTTATTGAAAATCTATTTTTACCTTCTTTAAAAATGTATTAAGTTCACCTTTAAAAAATTTTAGATTCACTTCTAACATCATCAATTGATCAAGTAACAAGTGTTTACCATCCCCAGAGTATGAACTCCAACAATGCTTCCGCCATGAAAATGCAGAGAGATTCGAAGGTTAGCTTGCTCATCATGTATTTGTGAAAAGTCCTCAATGAATGACCCAACTTCTTCATGTACACCCTTTGAAGTTTCATCACTTTGTGAACGAACACCACTCGTTTTCCCTGCAGGAAAGTAATGGATTCAGCAAGGCTTTAGTTGTCTGATCTGTGTACGAGAACAAGATACATGCCTTGATAATTGGGATCAAATGTGACATGTCACATAAGTAGGCTACTTGGATCAATGATCTCGATTTTGAGAACGATTCACGATCGTATTTCGTTTCACTTTGCGGTAGACATCGACGGTGAAAAGTACCGAAATTCCAAAACAATGATCGGAATATCGTCTTACGATCTCGGTTTAATCCCCTACTACTGACAGTGAAATGGAAGCTATTATCAGGATACAAGCAATGAATACTGACCAAGTTGTACGAACCTCTTGCCGTGCTTACCCGACTCGGATTATTCGTCAAAGAAGGGACAACCGAGGAGGGAGGCCTTGGTATTGTTGTAGAGGTCATGGTTTGATTCATAGTCCTGGAATGTAAGTAGATGCAGGAAGACATTGACAATAAATGTCGTATCCTCTGAGATAGCCTTGAAATACAAGAATGTGACTGTAAGATGTGTTTTAGGATTAGAATGGCAATTGGACCTCGTAAAGATCGAAAGACAAGAGTATATGGACCTATGAAATTTATGTTGTTAACATCGACCAATAAAATATGACAAATTATTTAGATATAGTTTTAGTTTGGTTGTCACATTTACTAAATGTATACTTCTATTCACTAATTTTAAAGAATTGATGTATACTTTTCTGATCACTTGTATTTTTGTTTTTTAAATATTTAGTTTGTATGAGCTTTTTTAACCCAAGTGGTTAAAAGGAACGGTTGTTGTTTCTAAAGGTGACAGGTTCAAACACCAACGATGTTAGTAAAGTAATTTCAAATGGTAGGGATTATATTCCAGAACAGATATTATTGTAATCACTATTAGTTAATTCAATATATTTTTTTTATTGGGTTAGAAAACTCGTGCTTATTTTTTTTGTTGTGTTAAATTAACACGCCGTCAGTTTTATAACGATAATTATTTGAGAAATCAGGTACCCTTTTAGTTTTCATATTTGGTTATAGAACAAGGGGAGTTGGCCATGAACACCGCAAGATATCAATATCTATTATGGAATGTTAAAAATAATTAGAGATATTATAAAGATATCAATATAATTTTGTCCATCAATATAAATCATTTTTGATCGACATATCGAGGAAAATTCAATTATAAATAAAGATTCTCATCTCGGTTGTAAATTATTCATTCATTCATTGTTAATAATTAAGGCATTCACTCTAAAATCTAAAAACTCTCTGTATTATTGTTGGTGATCTTAGTTTTCTTCTTTTAAATTTATGAAGCCCTAAGTCTGAAATACAAAGTTGACTCGTGAGCCAATACCTGAGAATCGCCTTAGCTCTTCGTGGAAAGAACCCAAATCCAATCTCTTCAAACTTGTGAGGCACTCAAGGCTCTCTTCTAGTAGCTTTTCCAAGCTTGGACAACTATAAATATGCAATCCCCGGTGAAATCGTCCTATATCTTCTGGAATTGACTTCACCCTCAACACCTGGAATGAACATGTTCATGTAAAACTCTATTCTTAATTTCTTTAGACTAGAGGGAAACAGTTCATCATCTTCCATGCTCATCTTCTTCACATTCTCACAGTAGCCTAGTTTCAACTTTACCAGATCCATGGGGTTGAAAATAAGCACTTGGGTCACTGCCAATCTTCCCTAACACCCATGATGGACTGCCAATCTTCCCTAACACCCATGATGGACTGCCAATCTTCCCTAACACCCATGATGGATAGCAGTTGCCAATCTTCCCTAACACCCATGATGGACTGCCAATCTTCCTAACACCCATGATGGATAGCAGTTGCCAATCTTCCCTAACACCCATGATGGATAGCAGTACGTAGCACTCTCCCTTATAGTTCTCAATGCTTAAGCTTTTCAAATTTAATGGGATAATAAAGCTAAAAAGAGAATTTCGATGCTTAGAATTATTTATCAATTTTTAAATCATTTTAAAAATTTAAGATGATAAATATCAAATAATAATTAAAATTATCACATAACATTTAGGGGTGTAAATGAGTAGATTCAAGTTCAAGTAATGTTGATCTCGACTCGCTTTGTTAAGATTTCGTGATAAACTTGAGTTTAAGTAATTTTTAACGAGTCTGAGAATTTAGAGCTTGACTCGGCTTGTTAAGAATTTAAGTTGAATAATAAAAGGCCTCATTTAGGCGTGTAAATGAGTAGACTCAAGTTCAAATAATGTTAAACTCGACATGTTAAAAACTTAAATCAAGTTTTAATTTTATTCGAACACAATCAAATAAAATGTTGACTGATTTTTAAATGTGTAAAAATTATGTAGCACGTCATCTGTCATGTCTCATTTAAAATATTATCATTAAAAATAATATATAAATTGAATAAACTCAACTTATTAATTTTAATATATAAAATATTAGTTTAAGCTATTAAATTTAAAATTTAAACTTTTATATTTTAACTGGTTAAATTTTAGGGTAAACTATATAGATATTCACCATACTATGGGCTTAGTATCGATCTGACCATAATACTTTAAAAAGCGTCAAATACACCGCTAAACTATTGATTTGGTATTAAAATGGCCATCGACCGTTAAAGACCAAACGGACTGATGACGTGATAGTTAATATAAAATAAAATAATCTGATAGGGTTCAAACCTAAAACTTCAAGGAAAGCATTAGGCGTGTAAACCACTGAGCCAAATGGCTTTTAATAATACTTGGCACCAATACTAATATTTATCCACTATTATTGTTTATATTTTTTATCTTCCAACTTACGTATAAACATATATTTATTTTTTTATTTTATTAAAATATTAATTGAATTATTTTATATATATTAAACTAAAATATTAAAATCTATAAAACAAAAACCTTAAATATCTTATATGTAAATATAACCCTCCAACCAGGTGGTGACATGTGTCACCATCTAATTAAATAATTATTTTATTTTATTATAATAAAATTATAATTAAATTATAAAAATGTATAAATAACATGGATTAAATGTATAATTATTCTATTTTATATTTAACTGTCACGTCATCAGTCCGTTTGATCTTTAACGGTCGATGACCATTTTAATACTAAATCAATAGTTCATCAGTGTATTTGATGCTTTTTAAAGCATTGTGATCAGATTAATACTAAAACTATAGTATGGTGACTACCTGTGTAGTTTACCCTAAATTTTAAATAAAATTCGACCCCTATCTTAAAAAAAATTACATTCTAGGGTTAAGCCTCTCCAAACCCCACTTTGCAACAAAATTATCCAAAAGAAACGAAATATGGGCGTTGCCGCCGAAACTCGAAATTGGTTGGAACTGTCGCCGGAGGTGACGGCGTCGATTCTCTCTCGGCTAGGTGCAATTGAAATCCTTAACAACGTCCAAAACGTGTGTTCTCAGTGGCGAAACATCTGCAAAGATCCATCAATGTGGAGATCCATTGATATGCGGAACTTGGGTGATTTACATGACATGGACTATGACCTAGAGAAGATGTGCTTCCACGCCGTCGATCGCAGCTGTGGCCATTTGCTTGATATCAATATCGAATATTTTGGTACCGATGAACTTCTGCTTTATATCTCTGAGCGGTAAAATTTCGTTTCCTTTTATTTTATAATCTCTAATTGTTTTTTTCAGGTTATACTAATTATAAATCATCAATTTTCATTCCTTCATGTTAATGGAGATTTTTATGATATGTGTTAGTTTATCAATAATGAAATTCTGGGCATTTTTTAGATTTAGGGCATCTTCAACATTTTACAGCCTGTGTTTCTTAATTTACTATTGAACATTTCTTAGATTTAGTTTTTTTTTCAACATTTTATAGACTTGTTTTTAGCTTTCATTGTTTCAATTGTAATTGATTACTGAAGAATTTCAAATTGACGTTTCATCATGAATATTCAGTAGAAAGATGGTTGCTTGGTTGCATTTATAATTTTCAGTCACCACTTATTTTTACTAGATTTCAGTACTAAAATGGTTATTCGTCTATTTTTCATCTGTTGTTGCCTATTATTGCTAATCTTTTATTCTTCAAATGATGCTTTTCACAGGTCTGTTCGTGTGAAGCGTCTTCGACTATTTTCATGCTATGATGTTTCAGATGAAGGGTTAAGTGAAGTAGCTTTAAAGCTTCCGTTTTTGGAAGAGCTTGAAATTTTCATATGTCCCATTTCGAAACATGCTCTGGAAACTATCGGTCGCAGTTGCCCTCTTTTGAGATCATTCAAACTCAATCTTCAGCAATGCAAAAGCTTCCACTATGTCTCTGATGATGAGGCACTAGCTATTGCACAAACTATGCCTGAATTACGCCGTCTTGAACTTTTGGGCAATGGGTTGACAAATGAAGGCTTGCAGGCCATTCTCCATGGTTGTCCTCACCTTGAATATCTCGACTTGCGGCAGTGTTTCAATGTTCGTCTGGGAGGGAACCTGGAGGAAAGATGTGTGAAATGCATAAAAACATTGCGGCTTCCTTATGATTCAACTCATGATTATGAGTTTGATCCAGGAGTTCATGATACTGGCTCATCAGATGAAGACACTGCAAAACAAACTGTTTTTAAGGGCATTTAAACATTTTCCCAAACCACCTTCAAATACATCTTACAATCCAATTTTACTGTCCCTAATAAGGAAGCCTTCTAGAGGCAACTTTTTTGAAGTTATTATAAAGAAAAAAAAATCACTTTTGAGAAAAGAAAACTCTAAATTTCTTTTATATTTTTGTTTGTTTTTCTCTATTATTTTGTTATTTTAATTTTTGAAGATTTTTTTTTCTTTTTTTTTTCTCTTTTTAAAATAAATTCTTCATGGTTTGTAGTATTTCTTATATCAAAATCATATTTAGATTTATCATTTTCCAAATTTTAAATACAATGTTTCTCCTGATGAACAGCCTACATTTCTCAATCTATGATGGCTTCAATCAAATTTTAGGGTTAACAATGTTCTATTAGCATTCAAAACCAAGATTTTAATGCTTGAGAGCATGAGAAACAGGTTTGTTATTAAATTTCTTGCCTTTCCCCTGTTTTTGAATATTTTATCAATATATTTTACTTATTTTTAGATTCTTGATCAAATTATTATGCTAATTTTCTCTTTGAAAATTGATTTTGATTCAAGCAGACGAAGGGCAAAGTAAAAACAAAGGCGAGGCTACTGTAAATTAGTACCATTTTGGTGTTGGTTACTGCACTGTAAAACTAGAGGACAAAGTTACTCGATTTCAGGGAAGCACGAGGTAAATGAAGTGTTTTTCTAATTTATTGAGTTAAAATGATCAAGTGTTTTGTTTTCTCCTGAATTCATAAAATGTTATATATTCTGTTATCGTTTGAATTAGTTTTACTTTTGTTTTGTTATTAGCTATTGAAACTGCGCGTTGTATTGTTTTGAAGCTATTAGGATATAAGGGCTGAACACTCTGTTGTCGGAGGCTATCGAATGAAATGAATAGACTTTTTCTTCTCTGAAATTTATTATTCTGTTGTCTTCCTCTGTTCTATCTATCCTTTCCCTTTTTATAATTCTTCTTCTTTGATTCGGTTTGTTATAAAGATATCAGAGTCAGGTTCCTGGCCTTGGATGAAGGTTACAGGTTCTGCAATGATTTGAAGTCTTTGTTCGATAGGTATTTCGCAAATCGAACCCTGTTGATTACAATACATCAGGCGATTTATCTGATTACTCAAGAAAAGCTACATCAAGTTTTCTCTACTTATGAGACTATCGAAAAGTTCACTCCGTTTCAGACCTCTTTTGGCGTTTAATTTTTGATCCAATACCAAAGTTATGAGGTGATCCAATACCAAAGTTATGAGGATGTCGTAGCTATCCGTTCTCTTTAAAGCCGTAACATTTACGACTTAAATCTCAGTTGGATGATCCAAAGGTAATTGATTTTAAACTTAAATCTCAGTTGGAGGATTCGAGTGAACTGAAAGTGTTTGATACAATACTTGAGAAAAAAAATGACATTCAAGATGTTGACGCTAAAAATGATGGTTCAATGGAAGCTAATGTCAATTTGTACGAGAATAATAAAATTACTAAAGAATTTAATGTGGGAAAACGTTGTCATTAGAATATTGTAACAAACTAAAAATAAAATGTGGGAAAACGTTGTCATTAGAATTAGTTTTACTTTTCTTTGTTATTAGCTATTGAAATTGTGCGTTTTTACCTTAATAAGTAAACAGTGTCTTTTTGAAGCTATTAGGATAAAAGGGCTGAACACTCTGCTTTTGGAGGCTACTTTTGGACCCCGAACCCGAACAACTCGAAGGGTTTTATATCTGTGTTGTTGCCCACAAGCAAATGGTGTTTCTTCTCGAGGACATGAGGAATGAAGGTTGTAAGAGAACCGGGCAAATCATATTCCTTCTAGTGCCATTTTGGTGGCAAAGAAAGAGCATGTTTTCGGAAAGAGGGTATTGGCCACTAAGGCGCAGTTGATCATTAGTTGACTGACGATTTTCAAAGTATAAATTTAGTATACTATTCTAGAGTTGAGTTCATGATTCAACAGCAGCTCAAAGTACAAATTCGAACAACCTGATACTTCAAACCAAAGTAACATAAACAAAGAGAAAATGTACAAGAGTTTGCTTTATAAACCTGATTCCCTACTCTGGACAATGGAAGAGCAGTCCTCTACCTCATGGCATTAGACGAGAAGCACTTATATATCATAATCAGAATCGTCACTGGCACCTCCCATCATCAAGGCGAAATCTAAAATTCCCGATGTATAATCATCATAATCATCGAGGTCACCTGACATCTCAAAAAAATCATCATAACCATTGGCCAATATGTCGCCTATGTCGTCGTCTGAAATTCCACCAAATGGATAATCTTCATCTGATGACCCGGTACTATGAACTCCTGGATCGAACTCGTAATCATGAGTTGAATCATAAGGGCGCCGCAAGGTTTTTATGCGTTCAACGCATCTTTTCTCCAGGTTCCCGCCCAGATGAACATTGAAACACTGCCTCAAGTCAAGATATTCAAGGCGAGAGCACCCATCAAGAATGGCCTGCAAGCCTTCATTTGTCAAGCCGTTCCCCAAAAGTTCGAGGCGGCATAATTCAGGCATGGTTTGTGCAACAGCTAGTGCCTCATCATCAGAGACATAGTGGAAGCTTTTGCATTGCTGAAGATTGAGTTTGAATGATTTCAAGAGAGGGCAACTGCAACCGATAGTTTCCAAAGCATGCTTTGAAATGGGACATATGAAAACTTCAAGCTCTTCAAGAGACGGAAGCTTTACAACTGCTTCGCTTAACCCTTCATCGGAAATGTCATAGCACGAAAATAGTCGGAGACGCTTGAGATGAGCAGACCTGTGAAAGCATCATTCTAAGAGTAATCAATTGAAGTAGAAGCAACGGAAGCTAAAGGCCAGACTATGAAATTAAACAACACCAGAACCAAAATCAAACACAAATAGCCAGAAATCAAGGAAAACACGACCATTTAAGTAGACAGAAATCGCATGTAAAACAAGCCAAAGTATGAATTGCTTAAGAAAAATGTGCATACACAAGTTGGACAATGTGGCCTGAAATCGAATATTAAAGTAAGAATCAAAAACAACAAAATATTGGAGAAACCCTAAATCTAAGAAATACCCAGAATTCGACTATCAATAAACTAAACCTATCAGATTATAAAACACTCTCAGAAACATTAAAGAATGGAAATTATGATTGATAGTTAATATAACCTGAGAAACAAAATTAGGGTTATAAAGTAGGGGGAAAACCTTACCGCTCAGCGATATAAAGCAGAAGTTCATCAGTACCGAAATATTCGATATTGATATCAAGCAACTGGCCGCAGCTGCGATCGACGGCATGGAAGCACATTTTCTCGAGGTCATAGGGCATGTCATGTAAATCACCCAAGTTCCACATATCAATGGATCTCCACATTGATGGATCTTTGCATATGTTTCGCCACTGAGAACATACGCTTTGGGCGGTGTTAAGGATCTCAACCGCACCTAGACGAGAGAGGATCGAGGACGTGACATCCGGCGGCAGTTCCAGCCAATTGCGGTATTCATCGGCGTCGTCGCTCATCTTCCGTTTTCTCTGCAAAGAGGGTTTTGAAGGAAACGGTAAAACTTGTCAAGAAAACACTTTATTTGAAAAAAAAAATAGAAATTTATATTACGAGTAATTCCTATTACCGACAAATAATATTTAATTTATCTTTTTATTAAATAAATACTTATTAATATTTATAATAAATTAAATTTAAAAATAATTTTTATGCCATATAAAGCATGATTTTAATGAATTGTTTTGAAACATGTACTATGAAATACTTGTTTTTATAAATTAAAGTTCGGTATGCTATGTTTATACAAGCATAAAAGTGTTCTTAAGTATCGAGATTTGATTCGATATAATTTGTTTAGAATAAACAAAATAAAAATTAGATATAAGCATGTTATAGAATTATAAAACGAACAAAAATTTGTTAGAATAAAAATTGACCAGGAACGGAGTTAAGATTAAATATTAAGAAGGAAAAAGATTTATTAAATCTTTTAATCTAAAATTTGGTAAAAATGTAATTATATTAAAAAATTTGGGAGAAGAAAGAACTCTTAGCATATTAAACACGACATGGAGAAATTATATCATAGGCTTGACTTACACACCAGCCATTCGATAATCACCATTTCACAACTATCTTATAAGTCATTTTTTTCATGTCATTTAAAAAATATATTTTCTGAACATTCGATCAATGATATGAATGACTACTGGTAGAATAAGTGATTTTTATTGGTTAGGGATCACGGATAATATGATAAGTCAGACCACGATATAATCTATCTTGTAGATGATAGTATTGTTGTTGGTCCTAGTGTGCATGAAATTTATATTAGTAATATCTTAAAGTTTCACCATAGTTTCCATGTTCTATCTTATAATAACATTTCTTCTCAATATTAGTCCTACATTAATATCTTAGAGGATAAATGAAAAAAATAAAAGTTTTAATATTTTAAATTTAGTTCTTCTTTCTCCTAAAAAATCAAACAATAGTATAAATGAATGCACAATATTAAACACCTTACGATCAAAACATTAGAAAAATAAAAAAAAACGATCGAATAGAAGGAATTTATATAGACAACAAAGAAAAGCTTAATAAACGATATTCAATATTATACATTGTTGAATGAGAATGACTATCAGCATGCATCCCATGCATACGCATACAAGTTCTTTTATTCCAAGCAGTGATGCCAGCAGAATATTTGCAATCCTGCTGGCTGCTTCAATCCTAGTGATTAGGCAGCTGATTCACAAAACAAAGTTATTATTATTATAATGCTTAATGAGAGGATAGAAAGTGAGATAAAAAAACGAGATAAATATCAAGCAAATGTCATTGCACCTTGGTTAGCCATTGCAGATGTCATGACCCAACAGTTCTCCCAATTTTATGGCAGAGAAAGGACTCGTAATGGAAGGGATTCACGACTCAGGGATTGAGAGACTTGCTGCATGGTTGGACGAAGATGGGGATTGCCATTCAAGCATGCAAATGCTACCTTTGTAACCGTGACTAAATCTTTTGCAGCTCGGGTCCGCGGTGGTGAGAGACGGTGGTCGATCACATCCTTAAGTAAAAGTTGTTGATCGTTTGGCACAGGTGTTGACGATGACAGATAGGAAAGAAGATCAGCAGGATGCTTCCCCATGAAAACTTCTAATGTTACCACACCAAAACTATACACATCACACTTCTCATCTACTCTCATTGTATATGCCAACTCTACATCAGAAAAACACTTTTCATCAAATAAATGAAACATTGAAACCATGTTTAGGGGAAGAAAGTAGTTCATACCTGGAGCTATATACCCGTATGTTCCTGCAACTGATGTCCAATTGGAGGAGTCGGGCTTCAAAATCCTGGCAGTGCCAAAATCTGAGACACGAGCTTCATAGTCTGAATCCAACAGAACATTGTTGCTGGAAATGTCTCGATGAACTATAGGTTGTGAGTGGTCGTGATGCATATAAGACAGAGCATTGGCCAATCCTTTAACTATATTTAGCCTCTTTGTCCAATCCAACTCCTTTGCCTCTTCATTGTTGGTTAAGATCATTCTCAAACTTCCCCTGTCTACGAGCTCATAAACGAGAAAAGAATGCCTTGGATGCGAACAAAAGCCATACATCTGCACAATGTTTCGGTGTCTTATCTCTAATAAAGCAACAGTCTCGCTTTCAAAAGCTTTCAAGTTGTTGAGAATCAAGCTGTCTTCAGATTGGTGAAGCTTCTTCACAGCAACGACTTGGCCAGTTGGTAATGCAGCTTTGTAGACAGTTCCGTATCCTCCTGTTCCAATGCAATAGTCGGAGCTGAAATCTTCCGTGGCTTCAATGATGCTGTCATGGAGTATTCTACCATTAAATCCTAACACAGTGAAAATGTCTCCATGTTGTTCCTCCTTTGGCTCTGATTTGCTGGTTGGAGTCTTCTTGCAACATGTAAGGAATATAAACACCAAAACTAATCCACCAAAGAGTGGAATTAGAGCTAATATGATGAGTTTGGTCCTTCTTCCATGACCATGGTTGCCTCGGGAAGGGAGAACACAAGGACTTAGTCCAGTGGCGTTACCACATAAGCCTTTATTGTTTCTCAAAGCATCGAATGAAGCCTCGTGAAATGCCTTAAGGTTTGGAATAGGACCTTCCAACTGATTAAAAGATAGGTTCACAATACTCAAACCATGCAGATCATTGAAAGCTTCCGGGATGGAACCATTGAGCCTATTGTGTGAAAGGTTCAGTATCTCCAAGGACTTTAATTTTCCGAACTCTTGTGGGATGCCTCCAATAAGTGAGTTCTGACTCAAGTCTAGACTTTCAAGAGCAATAGCATCGCTTATTGAGGATGGAATGCCCCCTCCAAGATCATTCATGCTCAAATTCATGTTGAATGACTTCAAGCAATTTCCAAGTTGATCAGGAATAGGTCCACTTAAATTGTTTGATGCCAATTCAAGTTGTTGTAGATTAGAAAGAAGTCCAATCTCAGATGGAATTTTTCCTGATAACCGGTTACCACTTAGAAAAAGACGGGACATCAGCTTCAATGCTCCCAGCTCCTTTGGAATCTGCCCAATTAGATGATTGAAAGAGAGATCAAGCTCCCCTAGTTGAGTTGCATGTGCCAGTTCCAATGGTATCTTCCCAGAAATGTTATTGTCGGAGATTCTCAGGCTAGTCAGATTCGGACATTGTCCCCATTTTGGAGAAAGTTCACCAAAGAAGTTGTTGTGGCTCAATCCAATATAAACCAAATTTGGATATATACCAAAAGCTTCTGATATATTTCCTGTGAAGCGGTTTCCTTCAAGCCTAACTCTAACTAAGCTTTTGCAGTCTCTCAAACATGATGGAATCGGACCCGTCAAATTGTTGTTGATCACCGCAAGTTGAGTGAGTACTCCACCAAGGCATAGATTCTCCGGTAATAGACCAGTGAGATGGTTATCTGATAATTGGAAAAAAGTAAAATTACAGTAGGTTTGTGGGATGTGGCCTGACAAACTATTTCCACGAAGGGAAAGTACTGATAACCTGGTCAAGTTTCCTATGGAGGCAGGAATTGAACCAGAGATTGAGTTATCGGACAAATCCAATAGATTGAGAGATTTCAGCATCCCCAGCTCTTGAGGTATCGACCCAGAAAACATATTATCGAAAAGGCTAAGAGTAGATAATCTGGTCAAGTTTGCTATGGAACTTGGAATGACACCACTGAGATTATTTATCAACAACTGTATTGTGGAAAGGGATTTGAGCAATCCTATCTCACTGGGGATGGAACCAGAGAGGTGATTATCATACAAATACAGAAAGACCAAGTGACTCAAGTTTCCTATAGATGCTGGAATAGAACCGGTTAGGGAGTTTCTTGAAAAGTCCAACAAATAGAGTGACCTCAATATACCAACTTCTTTAGGTATAGAACCATTGAGTTGATTCCCACCAAGGTCAAGAAAACCCAAATTAGTCAAGTCTGCTATAGAAGAAGGGATTGGACCACTTAGATAATTATCATGGAAACTGATACTAGAAACTGAACTCAGACTTCCTATGTCTCGTGGAAGGGGACCACTCATTTTATTACTTTCTAAGGAGATCGATTCAAGACTTTTGATGAAGCAAATTTCGGATGGGATATTCCCTGAGAAGTTATTGAAGGCCAAGTCGAGGGAGATGAGTTTGGACAGGTTTCCAATGTTGGAGGGGATGGTTCCATACAATGAGTTGTTCCGAAGGTGAAGCCAAACCAAGTTAGGAAAGGAAAGAAAGTTGAGCTTGTGAAGTGTACCTCTCAATCTCAAACCATATTCTGATAGGCTGAGGTTGGTGACGCTTCCGGTGGTGTCGCAACCGATACCGATCCATTTGCAATGGTTGCTTCCGTCCCACAAAGAAGAGAGCAAAGTTTGTGAGGTGTTGTGTAGGGTAGCTTTCCATTTTAGAAGAGCTTCAGCTTCCATGGAGGTTATGGAGGATGAAGAGGAGACAACATGGGAAGATCGAATGAAGAAAAAGGAGACGAAGAAGATGAGATTGACTGATCTTGAGAAAGAATCCATGGTTTTGACAGTTGAAATTGATGATGTTAAGCTGTTGAATGTACTAAAAGACATGGGGAATTTATAGGACAAGAGTAGAGCTGGTTCAATCAACACGAAGCTTTCACATGAACGGATCTTTGGGTTCAATTACTTGTATTCGTCTAAACTTTCTAGTAAAAATCTATTGTGTTCTAACTATTCTTCTGCTAGAAAATTTTAAAAAATTAAAATTTAATTTAATTTTTTATATTTTAAACCTTAAACCTTTCATCTTAAAAAATACATTGTATCTTTAATTTTTAAAATCCTAACCACTCTCCTTAACCTTAAACTCTAAACCCATTAATTTAAAGTGGAGGCATCAATAGAGGTATGATTAGGAGATAGATGAAATGCACTCTAAACTTTTGGGTAATAAAAATCACTTGCCTTTCTAAAATTTTCTAAAAATTTAAATTTTCAACACTAACACTTATTTTCTATATTCTAAACCTTACCCCTAAAAATACTCCATCTTTAATTTTCTAAACCTTAACCACAACCCTAACCTTAAATCCTAAATCCTAAATTTTAAACCTCTAATTTAGAACAGAAACATAAAAAGAAACATTAAAAAAATAGATGATTTTCGCCCTAAGCTTTTACCTTTCATTAGATTTTATAAAGGGTTGAATTGAGATTTACACAGATCATCATAAATTTTTAATTTAATTCGTAAATTATGAGATACATTAAAATACTTAAAATTAACTAAACATGATAATTTACCTTCCGAGGGATTTTTATTATCAATAAAAAATCAAATAATAATAATAATAATGTCTTAAAATAATTAAATTTACCTTACCACGAATGAACAGTGCCTAGATAATTGCTTTCAGAGACATCCACGTTTTATCACAAAACACTTGTTTCTTGTTTGACACTTCAAATGGTCTCTTTTGCTTTATTATATCCCCGCGGCGTCAACTCATTTACACAGCTGGTTGTCTCTAGATCCAATCCTTTCACAACATTTAGCCTCTTTGTCCAATCCAACTCCTTTGCCTCTTCATTGTTGGTTAAGATCATTCTCAAACTTCCCCTTTCCACAAGCTCATAAACGAGAAAAGAATGATTTGGATGCGAACAAAAACCATACATCTGCACAATGTTTCGTTGTTTCCGTCCCACAACGAAGAGAGCAAAGTTTGTGAGGTGTTGTGGAGGGTAACTTTCCATTTTAGAAGAGCTTCAGCTTCCATGGAGGTTATGGAGGAGGAAGAGGAGACAACATGGGAGGATAGAATGAAGAAAACAGAGAGGAAGAAGATGAGATTGACTGATCTTGAGAAAGAAGCCATGATTTTGACAGTTGAAATTGATGATGTTAAGCTGTTGAATGTACTAAAAGACATGGGGAATTTATAGGACAAGAGTAGAGCTGGTTCAATCACCATGAAGTTTCCACATGAACGCATCTTTGGGTTCAATTACTCGTCTTCGTCTGCCTTTCACTAGAATTTATAAAGGGCTGAATTGGGATTTACACAAATAATCATAAAATTTTAAAGAAAGTTTTGTCTGGAAATTATGAGATACATTGAAATAATTAAAATTAAGGATGAGTATTTTACTCAACCTGGTTGGGTTTTGATCCAACCCGATCGGGTCGGGACGGATATTTTAATGAAAAAAATCGATTTTAGGTTAAGTTGGGTGTTTTTTAGGATGAGGTTGAGTCGGGTTAGGTTCGGATTTAGGATGTAAAATATTTGATCCGATCCAACTCGAGATTAATTATATAATTTTAAAGTTTTTTAGAATATTTATAATAATACTTGAATCTTTTTATTTTTTATAATTAGATCCTAAAACAATTTTTATTTATAATTTATTTCTTAAAATTATAATTATTTATAATTAAATCTTTAAAATTATTTTTTTTACAATTAAGTTCTAAATTTTTTTCTATAGATCGGATCGAGATCAAGTCTAGGGTACATATTTTCGGATCGAATTCGGGTGGATCAAAAATCCGACCCGACCTATACTCATCTCTACTTAAAATTAACTAAAAATGATAAATATGAAATAAAATAGCCGAAATTGTTTACTCTTAGCTGAACAATGATTTAAATGGATATAACCGTTAAGATCGATTTCTACAGTTTCTTTAAGACAGATTTAATTTCTTCTTTAATGTATGTCAAAATTACCAAAGGTATAATTTTAAATTATGAAATCAATACTTTTAATACAATATATTTTCATATTTTTTTCATTGAACGTATAATATCATTATATTTTTGAGATTTAACCTCTAGCACAAATGTTTAAAAAAATTATCTAATTTTTTTTTATTATTTCTAGTTTACTCTTGTTCTATTTAAATTTAAACTTAAATCTAAAATAACTCGATAAACCTAATATAATTTAAACATAAAATAACTCTATACAGGGGCGAAATTATATGGGATTTTTTTTCACTTTTGTCCTCCTATTTAAATTTTAAAAAAAATTATATTTTATGAATTTATTCTCCTACTTCTAAACATCTATGTTCTGCCCCCTCAACTTCAAATTTTGGTTTCATCCCTAACTCTGTAAAAACAACTTTTTCTTCATTTTTTTCTAAAAAAAAAATATTACATCCATTTCAACTCAACGAGTTATTCTTTAAAAACCTCACCGTCTATTTTTCTATGTTACTCACATTAAAACTCGACAGAAATTAGTAAATTACTCTGTTTTAAACGAGCCAAATTTATTTATTATTAAAATTAAAAGGCCTTGGAGATTTTTTTTTTACAATAAAAAAAGAAAATAAAAAAAAAACATAAAATATATTTATAATAAATTATAAAGGTTCTAAACACAATTCTAACACTAAAACAAACACAAATACAATACAAATACTTTATTCATAAAATTTATCAGCAAACATTAATAGTAGATTGGTTAGATATGTTTATTTGTTATATTTTTTTCTTAGATCTCAGGTTTAAGATTCAATAGGAATATTCTTTCTCTAGAGCAAGAATGAACCTAGGGGTGCGAGGGCTGCAATCGTACCCCCTAAAATTTTAAATTTTTTTATATTTTTTTATATTTTATATTAATAATCTAATTTTACACCCTTAAACTCTTATAATTTTATATCTCTTACAATTTTAATATACATTTTTGATAATTTACACATTATATAAAGTTTTGGGTTCGTCTGTTCTAGAGTCTCTTCTTTCTCTCTCTAGGTAAAAATAAAAATATTTTTTTTCAAAAATATGATACCAAAAAATCTATGAGCTAGACAAAACATAATAAAAGTTTGTATTATTAGCCTACTAAACACAATTATAACATAAAAATACATTTAAGCTAAAAAAACACACAAAAACACGTAATTTAAGACATCCCCAAATACAAGTAAAAATAAAACTACAAGAATTTGACCTAGATTTTCTATTATCATCATCATAATTTATCAGATATATTCTGCTTTTAACCCTCAAACTCTTTCCCAAAAGTTAAAAAAAGAGGCAGACATTTTAAGAACATCGTTCACGGGCGAAGCCCACCCTTGAATTGGGCACATCGAACAGCACCCTGTGGTTCTGCTGCTGCATGTTGGCGATCACATTTAATGCCGGTGCCGATGACATCGCCAAACATGTGATGCCGCCTGCCGTGCTGTGGATCAGCAGGTTCTCTTGAGGAAGTGTCACATTCATGCCAGAAAACATGAATGTTATTGTTGGTGCCATGATCGGGACCGTGTAACAAGTGTCGAACCCACCGAGTGATGTCACGTTCGCGACTCTTACTCGTCGCCTGAATGTGTCGCGGACAGCTTCGTAGGCCGGTTGAACTAGTCGGGTGAAGACCGTACCTAAGTACATTTCAACAAAAAATGAATATTACTTATACGATAACATTAAATTAGTCGGTCTAATCTGATTTCAACAAGACTTAGACATTAATAAATGAATGTTGTCGCCAAATAAGGAATATTACCGGAATCGATAATGGTGCCGGCACCGGTGGACAGATTGAAAGCAAGGGCATTTGGTGGGATATCAACAATCCTTCTACCAACCCTAATTCCAACCAAATTCACATAATAAAGAGAGGGTCTCCTAGGGTTCTTGAGCAATGGGGTGTATTTGATCCTTAAAGGTTGCCCCTTTGGTCCAAGTTTCAATGACCCAGAAAAGTTAAGTGACCTAAAGCTAGGCAAACAATATGAAAATGTTGATTGGTACAAAATTTGGGATTGTGAGAGAAGTGACAATGGACCTCGGCCCAGGCCCAATAGGCCCTGTGGTGGCAATGAGCTGCCTTCTGTCTTTTGGAGGCAACCAAAAGTGTAGTTAGGGATTGGGTCAGTGGCTAAGGTCACGGTGTCCTGTGAAAGGTTTCCGGCTATGGTTGAACCACCGTAGGTCATGTTGAATGTGCACGCGCTTCCACCGCATGTGGGGTTCGGTACCTGAAATTTTTTTCACATGATTCAAGTGTCTCATTTAGACGATTTTATGTTAAGAGTACGAATTTTTATATTTAGTAAAATTATATGAGAATTTAAAATTTTCCGGGATGCGACTGCCTGGTAGCTTACCTGCTTGCATAGATCATCTTGGCAGCCAAGGGTCTTGAATGTGGTGGATTTAGCATAGTCCAAAGCAGTAGATGAGCAGCCGATGCAGCCAGTGCAAGGCACCCAAGCAGCATCACTGCTAGTATCCATAGCCATGAGCATTGTCTGCGGTGGGGTTCCAATACTGGCTCTCACAATGTAAGTCGGACTCTGCACAATCTGCCGGCCCGAAGCTATCGGCACCACCGATTTCTTCGCCACCAGGCTCGACAAGTACTGCACCCTAACTTGGTCCTTGGCTAGCGTTTGCAGCACATCCTCCTCCCATGAAAGCGGCTTGGAGGGCTTGAAGGGTGAACATGGACTGTAAACATGGAACACTTGGAGGTTCGAGCCATGGTCATGAGTGGCACATTGGGGGCTCAGACCATGGACTAACCAGAAAATGAGGGGAAAAAACAGAGCAACAAAACTGTTTTTCATTGTGTTTTGTGAGAAAATTTCAAACTTTTGCTTTCTTTGATGGTTTAGGAGCTGTGGGGAGAGTGAGTGTATATATAAGTGGGGAAGCATGTTAACAATTATACAAAAAGACATGGAAAAAATAATTACAATTTAAATATGTAAATATATCAAAATTTAATTTAAAATTAGTCACTTTTATGTGAAAATAACATAAATACAACACACCATATACATACAAAGTTTAGTGGGGATTGTTTCTTGTAACACAATGGATTCCATTTACATTTTGTAGGCTTTTGAATTGCTTGTCCAATTCTACTAGGAAACAGTATCCAATGGTACTATATTTTTTTTTTGAGCTTGAATAATTTTTTCAATAAATTACGGTAGTTACAGTAGTATCTGTTATAGAATATACTTTTAGTTAGATTCTTCAATTACTGTGCTACAACACTGGTGTTCGAATCCGTGATCTCTAAAAACAACAATTATTCCCTTAATCATTGAGAAAAGATATTTCGTGCTCATATAAAACAAATTTTATTAAAAAAAAATAAAAATAATATTAAAGTTTAAAGCCTCATCAATGATTTTATTAACATTGTTTGTCACTCAATTTTAAGCATATTTTTCTTTTGGACACTCTATTAGAGTTTTAAATTTATATATTAAATTTTAGTGACCAAAACATAAAAACAAAAATAATTTAATGATAAATAATGATGTTTATTTTTTTTTAGAATCAAATCGGACCTTGAATGTGAAACTTAGGGTTAGTTTAACATTAATTTTAGAAAATACGTTAAAAATGTGATTCTGAAACGTGATTTTAAAAGATACTTTTAGATTTTTTAGTTTAAAACATGAGTGTTCGGTATTATTGTCAAAAAGTATTTTTATATAGATAAAATGTCTATTATAAACATATATTTAAAAAATATAACAGAATTTATGATATAAACTAGAATATATGAATAATTTTACGTAAAAATAATTTTGAAAAACTAAAACTTAAAAATTTCAGCTTCTGAAAAGTAATTTTGGCCCTTTTTTTTTTTTTTGATTTTTTTGCCCTCAAACCAACTTTTAAAACTAAAATTTATTTTAAAACTCAACCAATTAATCATACTAAGTTAAAATTTGAATCTCAAATTAATGTAAAACTTAAACTAATATAAATTATACTCGAATCGACTTAACTCGATTATAAATACAAGAATTATGATCTTATAAAAGTCTCTTTCATAAACCATAGACTTTAGTATGTACCTCTTTTGGTGGAAAGCTGACCATGCCCTCCCATACTTTGGGACCAGCTCAAGGAATATTATAATATTTAACTAATTAAGTTATTTATATTCTTAAATTTAATCTAGATTAATTAATATGATTAAAAACATCCTACATTTCATTACCAATTTCAATAGATTCGCTTATATTAATGATTTTGTTTTTTATTACATAGATTTTGGATGTCTCAATTGCATGTCCAAAATTCACAATTAAAATATCCTCGTAAAGATGAACGAGCCCTATAGTCCAAACGATTAACGGAACGGTTATTATTCCTAGAGGTCATGGGTTCGAGCACCAACTATGTCAACAGAGTATTGAGTGATAATTGCAAATGGTGGAGATTATTAAGTAAAGAGATTGTATTTTAAAATAAATATTAAAATTTAAATATATAAAATAAGATTATATAAATATTTTTGGCTATGAATCTCAAAATTAAGAGTTAATTATATGAAGAAAAAACTACACTCTTCCGTTTTTGCATTTTTTAAGAATTTTATTGTGTTTTTTTTTTATTATTTATCGTGATACGAGTAGCGTTGTACATTCGGTTAATTCGGTCGGTGGTTGATCCAAATTAATCAAAAATGAATTAATTAAAAAATTTAAAATCTTAACCGTTAACCGAACCAAATTACCTTTAATCGAATTAACCGAACCAGAATTATTTCAGTAATTAGCTGAATTAACTGAATTAACCGAAATTTATTATAAATTTTGGTTGAATTAAATAATAAGTCACTAAATTATGCTAAAATATTTTTTTAGTCACTAAACTTTTATTTTATGCTAATTTAATAAAAATTTAATCACCATTTTATAATATAAAGAATTTAATGAATATTTTATAATTTTTTAAAATTTAAATGACTAAAAACAAAAATATATATAGCATATATATATATATTATATAATAATTTTAATTAATTCGGTTAATTAACCAATAACCGAATTTTTTTAAAAAATAATTTTTAATCGAAATAATGCATATCCCTAGGTACGAGTTGAATTAACTACAGTGAGTACAAATAGTCTATGTTTTAGAATATTGATCCTTTATTCACCTTGTTGCAAATGTCGGTGCTTGAACCACTGACTTCCAAAAACAACAACCATTCCTTTAACCACTAAATCAAGATAATTTATAAAACTTATATCTTGTTAAACATAATAACAATAACAATAATAATAATAATAATAATAATAATCCAACTAAAATCAATTTTTAACACAATTATTAAATCTATAACTGACATTCCCTGTTACTCTAAATCTTGTCTTTGTATCCCCATTTACCACACATTTCCTTGATTAAGAGTATCCTATAAAGTGATTTCAAAAGAAGACAGAAAATGAACAGGAATTTATTTTATCTCGTGACCACAGTACCTTGCCTCAGCCAGCGGTGAGGCAGACACTTCCTCACAGGGATGCACTGGATAAATTTTTATAGTTATTCTGGTTTTTAAAGCCTTATCCTGATTAATTAGGATCGATTCACGTCATACATCTAGTTTTGGTGGGTAAGTCTCATTGTAAGGATTTTTTATATACACAACATCTCAAACTTAAGACTTACTTAACTGGAACCAAATTGCTTATTATTTGGACCAATCTTTATCGGTGCCACTACAATTTTGTTGATCTATAATTAAAATATATAAATAAAATAGATATTATTTTAAATTAACCTCAAGTGTAATTTACATATATTTTTTATAAAATAAAAATATTTAATAAATCTAAAATTTTTTATTCGAATATATAAAATAATCGGAATATTTTTAACGATGCTCGCAAAAGAATAGTAACCCTCATTTCAACTCACGAGTCAGAGGTTGTGTCACGGGTACTAGTAGGGTCATTGCTGGGTGTACCACTACAAACAAAGTCTAATGCCATGGTCCCAAACCATGTGAAGGGGATCAACACACTTATTTTACAGTGTATTTTATTATAAAATAATGTAATAATAAATATTAAAATTTAAATTATAAATAAATATATTTAATCAGTTGATAAAATTATTTTTTTAATTTTAAGTTATAAGTTAAAGGTACATTAGGTATAATTTTTTTTGTAATTTTTTTTGTCTAATTAGAATTAAAACACAGGAGAAAATAAAATGGAATAAATATCGAATATGACACTATATTTTGTTTATGTGTCTCGTGACTTTGGTCACAAATTACAAGACATCCCACCGACACTTCGGATAAAAACAAATTATGACAATGACAATAATATTAACAATAAAATTTTAGTTTTTAAGTGATATGTTATTCGATTAATTGAGAGTTTAAAGTTCGATTTAGTATGAAGAATAAGAAAAATAAATATATATAGAAAAATGTTAATTTTAAATCTTTTAACTCTAAACTAACGTATAATGTTTAAACTAAATAATTAGTACAATAAAAACATGTGATGGCTATTAAAACGCTTAATTTCTCATTTTTCATGTTAATTAAACGTGTTATTATACATAAAATTTTTTAAGAATTTACCCGGAAATAGTAGAATTTCTTTTTATTTTACGTTTTTACTCTCATGATTGATCTTTTATCACGGTTGTTCATCCTGTTTGTTCCTCTCATGGACGTTCGGTGTAAAATAAGATAATCAAAAGGTTACTCTGATACCACTTACCATGAGATCATTACACTCTTCTTAAAAGACATGTTTGATATAATATGCTCTACCACCGTTTATATATTTAAGACCTCTTTTTTACTTTCTAATGTGAGAATAATACTCATATGCTCGAAAGAAAATGAATATACCCATATCAAACACATGTACCCGGAATCACAGCCGTATTGATTCCGGGATGCTCGTATTTGAATCCTAAACCTGTTGGATGAAACATCTGAAGGGTGACTGCATGAACCAATGGAGCTAGCTCGTTCGAACTTGATAAAGCAGAGTCACCGAGAGAACAGAGACCGTCTCAGACTCGATTATGATATATGCTAACAAGGTTCGGTACAGGAAGTAAGAGTGAGCAAAACTCGACTCGACTTAAAAAATCAAATTTTTCGACTCGAATCGAAGTGAAAAAACTCGATTCATTTTAACTCGACTCGAAATTTTATAAACTAAAGTCTAATCGGAAAAATTCAAATTAAGTTCAAGTTGTAAAATGAAAATCGAAATAACTCGAATAACTCAATTTTTTTTTTATAATTATAGAGGCTAATTGCACATTTAATCCATGCAGTTTTTATTTTTAGTTTTTTTTTTTACATTTTATTTATTTTTATAATTTGATCACGTTCTAGATTCATTTTTTATTTTATTTAATATAATTTTTCTTTATATCTTATATCTAATGATATTTATTTTTTTAATTTTTATATTTAATTTATCATTATTTGTAGTCTAGTCGTAGTCTTATCTAGATCAGAAGAAAGTTATTAATAAAACCTGTAATTTAATAAAATGACATATTCATACCTAAAATATTTGATTGATGATAATAATAATTTAAAATCTTTTTTTACACATGTGAAAAATAATATGAAAAAATATGTATGTAAATATAAAGAGAAAACCGTTTAAATTGCAACCAAACTATACTATAGTACTATAAATAATATAATTAAAATTTATACATAAAATTAAAAAATCGAATCGAATTGACTCGAACTCGCTAAAACCGACTTGAATCGAAAAAAATTAAAAAAATTCAAATTGTAAAATATGATAACTCAACTCGAATAACTTAAAATTTTTTTGACTCAACTCGCTCGATCGCTCACTCCGACGGGAAGATAGAACTGCACTCTAAGCTTATACATAAAATCGAGCCAAAGCTTAATTTAGTTTGGTTCATGCAGCAGCCATTGTTTGAACAAGGCATCTAACACTTCCCAAAGGTTGGCTGGAATATATAAAAGCATCAACTCTCATCAATGCAGAAACCTAAATCTAATCAAAACTACACAGAAAACAACCATAACAGAAACCTAAATCTCATCAATGCAAGGGAAGACGATATCCAGAGGACACAAGAACTATGAACTCATGCTTTACTTGCAACTTGATATCAGGTGGTGATTTCTACTTGTACTTTTGCTCTAATTCTTATTAGTTTGAATGTTATTTGTTCCGGTATACGTATCGCCTGCTAGATTATGTTTATCGATTTCGTAATGAAGGTTCTTCGTCTATAAATCATTTCTGATTCGAGATACAATGATTAATGTTCTAATCATGTATGTATTGGTGTCTCTGGTTATCTTGTAGACACTCTGTTGGAAGACCAGGTCCAGCTATAACCCTTGAATTAGAGTCTTCAGCATTTGATCCTAAGGAAAAATTATGGACCCGGTTTCCACCCGAAGGATCGAGGTACACTCCGTCTCATCAATCTTGTGAATTCGAATGGAAGGATTACTATCCACTTGTATTCAGGTTCAAGACCAGATTATCTACTTGTTCACAACAGATGATCTTTGTGTCTTAACCCAACTACTATAGTATGATAATAATCGACATGTCATTCCTTTTGCCATTTTCAGGACCCTCAGGAAATTGTTCGATGTGGAAGCAGAATACATGATAAAGACAATGAAGAAGACAGAAGCAAAAGTAAGTATCAAATGTTTCTTTTCTCTATTGGAATCATCTTGGAAACCTGAGATTTCTCGTAGAATTTCATTTTTTCGGAACTTTTCGATTACGTATAAAGTGCATAAGTCACTCCTGATGACTAAATAATCATGGCATTGTGGAAACTATTGCATTTGCAGGTTCTTATAAGAATGCTTCCTGCCTATTATAAGCATGTTCAGTCCTTTAATGACACTCTAGTTACCAAATGTTTCGGTCTTCATTGCGTGAAACTAACCGGGGCAGTACAGAAAAAGGTAATGTTAATATCGGAATGCATCGACTTCGAACAAATCTTCGATGTCGTAAAATTTCTGAAACTAATCTCATACATTCTTCACTTGTGATCTCCAGATGAGTCAGGTTGTATTTGTTATTATTGGGAATCTGTTTTGTACCGACTATGCCATTCATAGACGCTTTGACATTAAGGTTCTTTCCAAGGTCGTGCAACTGCTAAACCCGAATCAGAAATCGATCCAACAACAACCCTCAAAGACCTCGATCTCAATTATATGTTCCGATTGCAGAAACTGTGGTTCCAAGAGTTCTGCAGGTGATTCTGTTTTCCATGTGCCACTTAATTTTTAAGGTTCATGTTGTCTGATTCCTTTTCGGTACCGTTCATGCAGGCAAGTCGACCAAGATTGCGACTTTCGAACGTGAGAGAATTATGGATTATAGTTTTCTGGTTGGTTTGCACTTCCATGAAGTCCCCACAACACCTGGAGGTCTCACCAGTTACCCCTACTGGTTATTTCTAGTCATCAATGGAAATTAATTTTTCCATGAATTTGAAATCAATGGTTGCCTAATAGATTAACAAATGTTTCGGACTTAACTTGCAGGAAACGGATATTGTGAAAATGGAGAAGCTCCTCAGCTATCCCATGTTATCGACCCCATACGTTAAGATCGTTTGTCATTGCCACAAGAATCCATTGATCTAAAATATTGCATGCCATCTATATCAAGTGTTTCGAATACGAAAATACGCAGGCGATTTCCAATAGATTAGGTATAAAGATATCCGCTCGAGCCGAAAAGACGGTGAGCATAACCGATTTTCAACTGGTTGGAGAACCAACTGGTGTGTGCCATTCTCTTTGGTATAATAGACATTCTGCAAGACTATGATATTAGCAAGAAGCTTGAGCATGCATATAAATCAATGCAATACGATCTGACTTCGATTTCCGCCGTTGATCCAAAGCTATATTCAAAACGCTTCCGCATTTCATTCTCAAAGTTTTCTTACAGGACATCTGAAAATGTCATGATCTTCACAAGATCTCCCATTCAGAACCGATGTCGATGTCCATTTATGTCCATTGATCGTGTTCCGGCGACATTAGCGGTTAAAAGCAAAAGCTTGGGACTTCCATCATTGACAAGGTCATGGAGAACGATCCGTGGCGGCGCTGGACACGCCGGATTAGTTTCTTATGTTGAAGATATATGATATGTTACAGTCAAGGTTTAGGTTAACATTGTAAACATAGTTATTAAGGTTGTTTCAAATGTAAATGAATTACATTCTTTTTTGTACCTAATTAGCTTGAAATTATATGTATAGGAAGATGAAAATTTTTGCTTCTGGTATCTGTATACACGGTTTGTATGATATTTGAAGATGGTATATTCGAATCAAAATCGAAATAGATCTTAATATATATAATTTTTTTATCCGAATACGGAATCGAGCATGTTTAAATACTCAATAATAACACAGCAAACAGTTCAATCATCAATTCATATAAGCAAACCGGAAACTGAGCATTGACACCAGGCAAAACAGAACAGGCAGTAAGTGATCGTCGTCAGTCGCCGGAGGCTGCAACAACCGGCGGAGAAGAAGAATCCTTATCCCTTCCATTGCTGCTGGTTTGGAAAACGAGTTTCGATATACAAGGGAAGGCATTTTTCACATCCACTCCATGATCATACAGGAACCCCTTGAAGACATGGCCGCTTATATTCACAGTAGCTAGGTAAGCAACCTCTGCTTCACCGTCACTAATGGCAGTCACCTGAATACACCTGAAAACCGCCGGCGCTCGGACTTGAACCGGCAATGATTCTTTAAATCTGGAATCTGGAAATGAGCAAAATCCCAGTTTTAAATCAACACCAGAGAAACAAGATAATAGAGTAGAGAACAAACCCTGGTGAGAAGTGGCGGCTTCAAAATTCATGGACTTGGAAGCAGCATTTGAAGTGAAATTCAACACCCTTTGCCTCTTCCCGCAGCAGGACGACGACCCTGAAGATCCTCCGCCGTTTCCACCTCCGTCCTCCTCCTCGATCACCACCACCTTCCTGTCTTTCTTTTTAGCAGCAGGCACCCACGTGCTCTTCACATGAGTAGCACAATCGTAGCCTCTACTCTTACAACAAGTCCGACACCGACTGTATCCACACTCCTTCTTCGCCCTATTCCCACAGTCTCTACACACCTTCATACAACCGCCGTCATCATCTTCGTCGTCCTCTTCAATACCATACAAGACTCCACCTTTCTTCTGGAAAACCGATGGCAGTTCATGGGTTGTTGTGATCCTCTTTAAAGTCCAAACATTTGTGTCAGTCAAGTTGTGGTTCTGGTAAAACGTTTGCTGTGGGAGCGGTGGGGGGTGCGGTTGTTGTTGTTGTTGGTTTTCCTGTGAAGGTGGTGGTGGAGCTATAAGGAAGACGTTATGTAGGCCAAACATGTTGATAAGTTGGTGGTGATGATGATGACCATGGAGCGGCGGTGGTGGCGGTGGCCACAATTGAAATGTTTAAGAGTGCAGATGTGATGAAAGATTCTAGTAGTAGAAGCCAGAAGGAAGGGTGGGTGAAGAAACAGTTCGAGATCTTTCACCATTGAGAAAAACAGAGGCCATGACTACTAAAATATACTGAATCTGACAACTGCAGAACTGTTCTGACAATGGCTTAGATTTGTCTTTATTTAGTTCTGGTAATTTAAGTTAAATTTAATATTTAAAAATTAAAATTATCGATATAATTAGTTTAAGTGATAAATAGTTTAGTTTAATTTAGTTTAAATATGTTTTAGTTTTGAGAGTGTTATGTATAAAAAATTATTAGAAAGATTATCACTAAAATTAATGCGTGTGGAATCGATACTTTCCCATAATATAGGTAATACAAGAGACATTTTTATTTTTTTTCTTAAAAATCTTTAAAATTATCACTGTTTAGTTTTTAATTCGTCTCTGATCATCAAATGAGATTTTAGTTTTTCTTTAAATTTTAGTTTTTGATAAGCTAAATATTTTAATTTTATTAAAAAAAATTATTTTTGATAAGCTAAATATTTTAATTTTAATAAAAATTTTAAAAAACATGTCATATATTAATTGGATAATAATAATATTTATCCTAAAAATCTTTTAAAATAATAAAATAAAGCTTTAAATATTCAATTTTTATATTAAAAATTAAACATTTATTATGAAAATACTATAGTATTGATTATTATTTTATAATTAAATCATAATTCTACACACTCATTAACAAAATTCTTTATAAGAAAAATATAAAAGGTAACATGAAATAATAATGACTAAAGTCCATCATAAACATTTTCCTATTGGTATTGCTTTGAGTGGAAATATTAATGTAGAACCACTAATTGAATATCTTAATTCTTAACCTCACACTTCAATAATCAAATGTCATTAATCTCATAATCATTATATAACAAATGTCATTCATTATAGCAGATGGTTGATTTTTTTTAATTATCGATATCTAACTTATTAACTGATTAATTTAGATTAAATTTTATAAGATCGAGATATTTTTAATTTAATTTTTTATCTTGTTTAAAGGATCTAACGTCTTATCTCACAATTAATTACCGGTATAAATGATAGAAATCTTTATAAGGAAAAATTTGATTTTTTCGAAAATCAGTTAAAAAGCGATTCGTAAATATGATTATATTTGGGTTGCCTAATTATTAAAAGTTATATTTGAGTCATTTATTTACGAGTAAGGTTACATTAAGATCACCTAATTATTAAAAATTATATTTAGATCACTTAATCATGGGTAAATTTACGATTGGATCACCCTTCATATTTAAAAAATATATCGATTTGGTTATTTATTTTCCAAATCACTTGTATATCGTCGTTAACATTAGAGTACTTCACTTGAAATCACTAATTAATCTAATACACGAATTGATAAACTTTTTTTAAATATAAAAGGTGACTCAAATATAACTTTACTGATAATTGAGTGATCAAAATATAATCTTATTCATATTTAATATAAATATAATTTTTTATAATTAACTGATCTAAATATAACATTATCTATAATTAAATGACTCCGTTACAGTTTATCCAATATAAATTAGGTGAACACATAACAAATGGACATCGTTAGGGTATGTTAGGTTTCGTATGGAGCTTGCATTTTAAATAGGGTTGTGGACCCATCTAAACTATAGGGTCAAGATTTAGCTTAAAATTCTACAACCCTATGCTCCTATAGACCCTAGGGGTAGACATATTAGTGGACCAACTTACTTTTCCTTTGCCTTTGATATTGATTTGATGGTGAAAATATTTTGAATTCTTTCCTTTCTCAAGAAATGGTCACACTCATTTCATGTATTCTTGTTGATTTACCTTTTGATTTTGAGATTCACAAAATAGGTTAATTAGAGATTAATTGTGAAATAGAAAAAATAGAAAAATGTGGTTACCAAGATGATTCTTAAATGTAAAAACTGACTCTATGTTTTGAAAATTTTGATACAATTAATGTATTATGTTTAAAAATTGAAGGCTGAACAACATCCGTTTTGTTGGGACATAATAAGATTTTTAACGAGGCCACAGTTGTTATAAAAAAGTATAAGATTGAAGTCTCGTCGATAGTTGTTGATGAAATTGTCAGAATCGGTGCAACTATCAACAACGGTGGTTTGGTTTTATTTTTTGCAATATAATGATTAAATTGAAAGGAAATGAAAAATATAGGGATCAAACAAATTCAGAAAGTTTGAGTGAATCTTTGCGTTTAACCTAGTCTAAAAATGTATGGATATCCTTGTATGAACTGGTGAAGTGAAAACTTTCATGAATTTGGATTTTTTTATAATTGAAGGACTAAACTATAAACATATTAATAGTTGAGTGACTGATTACCATAATTTACTTTTACAAATAGGAAGAATTATCGAAATATTACGCGTCTTTTAGGTGATTAAAAGTTTAAATTTACCGGCAAATGAAGATATTTATTATACTCCAAGGACAAAATATATTTACTCAAAAGAAAAAATTTATATTCGAACTTTAAAGATAATATCGTTAAAAAATAGAGCTAGAATCTCGAACGTAGACCATTAAACGGACATGAAGTATACAAAAAGACATTTAATATAAGGGTTATTATTTTATGTATCGATAGTGATTTTTTCTCATAAGCGTGACAAATTCTACGTTAAAAATTAAAATTATAAAACTCTAAATCATAAATTATAACCCAAAAATAAAAATTTTAATCATAAACTCTAAAATTTAAATTTAAAAGTTTAAACAAAAACTTTAAATTTCAAAATTTAATTCATTTCTAAAAAATAAATTTTTCACCATCAACGCATGAAATATGTCGCTATAAAATGTTTCATTTCAGTTTGTAATTTAAACTTGCTATAGTGAGCTTGTTTGAGGTCCAATTTCATTGTTCAAATTCAAGCTCAAGAATAAAAAACATGAGTAAGGCATTAGAATATTCGAATTCAGCTCGCTCGATAACATGAACTCGACGCGATAATTTTTAAGCCGAATTCGAGCTTTTCTCGAGGCAAAAAAATATAGCTTGCAAACCCCAAATGTTTAATAGAGACCCCTGCATTCGAATTCAAGCTCAAGAATAAAACATATGAGTAAAGCATTAGGACATTCGAATTCAGCTCGCTTGATAACATGAACTCGACGTGATAATTTCTAAACCGAATTCGAGCTTTTCTCGAGGTGAAAAAATATAGCTTGCAAACCCAAATGTTTCATAGAGACCCCTGCATGGTACTCAAAGGTATTCATATTTTCTATTTTTATACTATGTTAACTAAACAACAGATTCAAATGACAATCATTTTCAAAAACTTCTGATACCAAGACAGCCTAAAAGTTCATCAAGTTAACCGTATGTAAAAAACCACGGCAAAACGCGAATATCAACCGACTTATTTCATCATGTTGCTAAAGCCTATGTCGAACACTAATGTCGGATCGATCTGTCTTATGCGCTGTGCAGGCTTGTCCTTATGATCCCCAAACCAGACTGTTTAGGGACCATTCAGACATTCTCCGTAGGCTAACTCTTAACCTCAGACATATAGTGATTGAAATTTAATGCCACAGGAAAATGTATGAAAGCCTTACCATGGCTCAGAGTTATTGCCAAGAAAATTTCTGACACGACGAACGGGTCCAACCCTCCTCCATTGCAATGAGATCTAGACGTACCATCAATTTCTCCACAGCGTCTTCTTCTAGGTTGCTAACTGAATCTGTTAACGGATTTTGTGGGGAAGAACTCTGCAAATAGTTTACTGAACATGTTTATCCCGGTTCTTAAAAACTAAATTTGAAGTCGGGATATTATGCCATACCGTAAAACTTACCTTTGTATCCTGATACAATCTGAGATATTTCAGAGCCTGTTCATACAATCCACAATGGTAGAGGAGAACGCTGTAATCTCTCATTTCCTTCGGATCTGTTGTTAGAATAATTAACCGTTCGCATGCTGCAACAATAGAAACTAGAGTTAGCAGATGAAGAAACTTGTGCCTAAAGAAGTTTTGAGAAAAGAAATTGAAATGCGGAGAAAAAGGACAATGAACGTAATAAATGAAAGCAAAATCATTCAGTTGACAAGGAACAAGAGTTGGAAAACCAAATGCTAACAAGGGAAATGGTGCAAACAATTTTCTCACTGTTTCCATCACAAGGAATGAGGAGAGAAAGAAAGCACAATAATAAGCTTTAACTAAGCTTAATCAATCTTTGATAACAATTGATACATATGAGAAAGCTATCGTTTCAATATTTATTAGGTAAAATAAAAAGGAATTTACTGATGCAACACCATCTTATGATCATACCAGATAAAGAACGACTCATATCCCCAAAACGAACACCAGTTCGAACACCCTGATCTAGCCTATGTTGAGCAGCCTTTGCAGAGGCAAGCTGATGGCCACTATATGGAAAGATGAGAAATCATAACCTAGAATTCCCAAAGAACATCTAAATACAAATTGAACTAATATAGATCAAATACCTTTCCTCAAAGCCATTAAATTTAGTTGCACAGTTAGCAGCATCTGCTGCCCTTAAAAATAAACTATTAGTACGATCATGTTGAAACGGCCAGAATGCATTCTTCAAATTTCTTAAAATCTGCAACCATAAAACTATATGAGAAACAAAACCAGAGGTAAAAAGATTACAAAACAAGGAGAAAATTCAATATCCATAACAGAAATAGATTTTTAAGAAAGAAAGCCAAAGTTGAGTATATCGAAGGCTAATCTTCCATAAGTACCCCTAAGATTAGATTGCCCACATGAAGAGTGTCATCTTGGAACTCTTCATATAGGTTAAAAACGAAGTTTAAACAATATTAGAGCACACCAGTCAAGACATCAGTTAAATAAATGTTGTTAAAACCTCAAAATGCCACCTTTAGCTTCTCATGAAACAATATTAGCCCCGTTTTATCTATTAACATGGGCCACCCTAAACGCATCGCTTCATTAAAAAACAACTTAACAAACAATTTAAAACAAAACTCCCTCCAACGGTCATAAAATCAATTGAGCTCCTGACATAGATTAAGTAGTTTGCAAACATTTCACATTATAGTTTCTTTGCTTCTGTAAAAAAGCACGTGTCCAAGTTCATGTACATGTTTTTACTTACGTACAACTTGCCCATGTCTGATTATCTGATCGAAATTAAGAAAAGATAGAGCACAACTGCACTCAGCACAAAGATACAATAAAACCTTATTAAAAAGATAAATAACTCCCATTTGTTTGTTTTTTCACTTCATTCATGATTTAATATTAATAGTAAGTGAAAGAAATGTTCAAGAGTATAGAAGTTACCTCCCCCAATAGCATTTCTACAGTCATTATGTGTGGCTGATCAGACTCTTTGCTCTTTTGCTTCTCATAGGCTCTAGGAAGACCAGGAAGATCATGTGGATAGAAAATCTCAACATCAAAATCCAGAAGGCCCCACAACCGAAGCATTTTCAAAATCTCTGAATGTATCAGTGAAAGCATTACAGCAGAACCCGAACGATGTGTCAAAACCTGCTCAAACAAAAGATTAATTAATTAACAAAACAAACACCACAAATTGGTATAACTTTCAGAAAAGATTAAAAAAAACATAGGCTAGAAGGCAAATTTCATACTGAGTGAAGATAAAGGGCCTGTGGATCTGCTTGATTCTCAGCCATAGATCTCCAGAAGCCCTTAGAAGAAGTGAAGGGAATGACCGATTAGAAAAAAAATGATAAAGTAAATAAGAAAACAAGTTACTGAAGTGACAGAATTAGACCAAGTAGTAACTAAAGGAGACAGAATGTTTCATTTCATATATACAACTAATGAAGTACAGAGAGGCTGCGCTATTCAATATTTCATTGAAACACAATCTGCAGATATGAGATCCACTGAAGAAAAAAGTCCATTCCCTAAAGTTGCATAATTCCTTGAATTCAATAGAGTTAAAACTAGATAGTCACTAAAAATTAAAAGAACTTGGTTTGTTGAAGCCAATAGATTGGAAAATGACAATAAAGACATTAACAAAATTCTCGTAGGTACCTTTTTAACATATAAATATTTTTCTATGCTCTCCAAAAAATTCTCCCGTGATGACCTACATGCTGAGTTATAATGAGAGCAGTAACCCATGGAGAGATCATCTAAGCTTTCAAGGTAAGCATCCACCGGAAGAGGATAAGCAGAGTGTGAAACGAGAGAATCATCCTCTGCTGCTATGTAAAGAGCTGTTCTCCCTAGATCAACACATCTATTTATGCAGATACTTGTTTCTCTCTCGATAACAGATAACTTCTGAATTTGTGAAACAAAACTATTCCTCGCAATCTGCTCCAAAATCGATTAACATTAAAAAAAAACAATGTTAGATGAACATGCCACTAACATTCCCATTAAACATAAGCTCTCAATTATTATTTTTTGGCGGGTAATAAAATCTCAGTGGACTTGAATATAAAACCGGAACATAATTCCCAAGTCCCATCCTTCCTAGGATACAAACTTGATTTGAATCGAAAGCTTCGGGTCCTAAGTGTTGTAGTGTCCCTTTCAGACCAGTACTTAAAACCACTATAAACGTTCCAAAACAATTTTGCTTTAATTTTGCAAGCCTCCTTTTTTTCTAAATTGAATAAACTAAAAATTCAGTGATTAAATTCTAAACCAAGCATAGATGAAGTCACTAAGTACAAAATTCGCTAAAACTAAATGAATTCCTGACGAAATACATAATTAATTATAACTATATACCAAACTATGTACAAAAAAGATAAACTTCCCATAATTGGATATTCTTCAATCGTACTAAGATGCCCAGTTCACATCAAAATCTTTCCGATTCTGAATCAGAGAACACGATTCATTAACATTTATTACAGAAAAAAAGAAAGAAACTTCCTTCATAAACTCGAATCATATCATCCCAAACTGAATTTTAAAATACAAATAAAATTACTATAATAAAACACACTTTACCAATGAGATCAAGTTCAAAAAAAGGAAACTCATAATTTTTTCCTAAAACAGAAAAACATAGATTATGTAAGAAAAATGAGAGAGCATCAGTACTCTGGCGTGAGACATATCGACTCCAGAAGATTCGAGAGCATCATGCAAGGCGAATCTGAGATCGGTGGACGGCGACGGCTGAGGTGATCCGCTACTGCACACCACACGGTAACACGGCGGCGAAGACGACGGATTCATCGAAGGAATAGATCGGAATCTGGAAAATTTAAAAGGAGCGACAAACACTGCAGCAGCTGAACTCATCGCCGATTCTTCGATTGAGAAATCAATCAAATTTTCACTGTTTTTTTTACTTTTTTTCCACTACGAAGCTACAAGAAGTGGGTGATCATTCTCTTCTTCAGCTGATATATGGATCGAACGGCCGAAATCTCTAATGGATTTGAACGGGAAGATATTTGTCTCTTCTCTTCAATTTTGATTAGGACATTTGAAACTTAATGATTTGTGGAAATGAAGAAGATTTATATTTTGATTAGGACATTTGGATTTTAAGGATTTTTTAGGGGGGAAATTCACATTTTAATTGTGGATTAACTATTAAAATAAATATTTATGCTTTTTTAGTATAAAATTAATTATCAATTAAAAAATAATTAAATAATTTGGGGTTTAGTTAAAATATTTGATGAGTTATTTTTATTTGAATTAATTTGATATAATGTAATAATTTGAAGGATTAAAATTATTATTAAACCATACCATATAATAGTCTCCATTAAATATTTAACAGTTGATAATCAAAATATAACAAAATAAAATTTTAATAATGATTTTGATGAAAAAAATTAATTGGGTGATCAACACAAGAAAAGAATGATAGTTGGATGACCATCCATATTATTAAACCATGTCATGTCACAATTTTTATTAAATATTTAACAGTCGATGACCAAAATAATAATGAAATAAAATGTTAACAATGATTTTGATGAAAAAAAAATTAGTTTGGTGACTAAATCTAAAAATAAGGGTGGGGCTAAAAAAAACTTATTAAATAGAGCCTAAAAAGAGCCCCTCTAATAGGGGGAATGAGAACCGGTTGTTATCCGGTTCCAATTTAAACCTTTTTTTATAAATAATGATTATCTAATTTATTTTTATATATTCGAATAAAAAATATATGAATAAAAATATTTATATGATAAAAAACCCCACCCCGATCAGATTGGGTCAGGACCTAACGAAAACGGGTCAAATTGTTGTCCATAAACTCACCTCATATATATATATATATTAAAAATATATATTTAATTAAAATTTAAAATAATTTATTTTAAATATCACTAAATTATAACTCACAAATCATTTTTATCACTAATTTTCTGTAATATTCTAGTTTAACATTAAATTAATATTTTTAATTTAATAATTATCGACGACAATGATAACGACCGATAATAACTTACAATGATAACAAATAATTATCGATAATGAATGACTTTAGTTAGATCCGAGGGTCAAACTAATATTTTATCTAAAATTTAAAAATAAAATTAATATTTATTTTAAATTTAAAAATCAAATTAAAATTTAATATATTTTACTAATATATTATATTATCGAACTAACGAAATTTGAAATTAATTTTTAAAAAAACAATCTAACTTTTTTTCTATCGAAAATAGTCGATAAAAGTATTATACAGGTCAGCAACTCTTTACCTTGGATTTCTTTGAATTATTTAAATATTTTTGTATCGTGTCACATCTTCAATTATTGTCATTAATCAATCGAAGAACGTGCAGAGAAGGACCATAGTGAGAGGTTTTGGAATCTTGCTCCCTTAACATTTGGTAGAATTTTCATTAAGGACACAAAGTTTAAAAATTTCAATTAAAGCCCCTTTAAAATTTTCCAAAGACCACTGAATTTTAGGTTTCACATCGGTTTTATCATTAAACTTTAATTGGTTGGATTGTACCACTGAACTTTGTTTTGGCTTCAATTATATAACATTAAAATTAAATCTCCAATGACGTGATAATATAATCAGTTTTTCATGTTAACTATAATTTGTGTATTGATTTTTTTACTAAGTGGTTTAATTTCAGGCAATGAATTTTTCGATTATTGTTGACGATCAATCTTTGTCTATCACCGATTATTTTTCGCTTTGAGATTAATATTCATATTTTATTCATCCTTTGTCTTATAGTACGATTTTCTTTGATTACCGTTTAATGATATTAATTTCAAAGTATGTTATTCTTCTTCTCGAAATAGATATTCTCACCAATTGAATCTTTGAATAAATATCCGAGACACCTAAAATTAAATTTTTTTTAAAATTGTGAGAAATTATCTCATGGATCATTCTTACCACGTCATTCATAAAACTAACCAATAAAATATATATTTAATTATTTTTTTCATCTCATTTTTATTACTAAGTGAATTTTTATTAATATTTATTATAAATCAAGTTTAAAATTAATTTTTACTAAGTAAAATTTTATTTATTAAAAAATGATATAAATAAAAAATTAATTAAATAAATATATTTAATTTATTAATTTTATAGATAATAGGACGAAAATGATCTATAATATAATTTACTTAAAATCAAAAAATATCAAATTTTTATTTAATTTTATGAATTAAAAAAATTATCAGAAAAGTAGTTTTAGGGCAGTATCAAATGATTTGAGGGAACTTCAGACTCACATGGTAAGTGGACGATCCATGTTCTGACTTGTTTGTTGACAGAGTTGATATAAAACCGGAACATAAAGTTGATATAGTGATCCGTATCTGATAAAAAAAATAATATTCATATATTCGGATTGGATAATCAGATATCCGATTATTCAAAAATATAATTTGATTAAACTAATTTTTCGAATTTAAAGGTTGTATTTATAAAAATTTTGAAATTTTAAATATAATAAACAATAAATTATTAAATACAACAAGATTCACATTTATAAAAGTTTTAATTTTTTAAAATTTTAAATATAAAAGCATTAAATTGTTGAATATAACAAGATTAATATTAATAAAAATTTAAATTTTTTGATTTTCGGGTTTTTGGATAATCTAAAACTTGATATATTGTGATTCGTATTCAATCCGAAAAACTTAAAATCGTATCAGATATCCGGTCTAAAAATAAAAACCGGATCAGATATCCTAATTTTCAGATCGAATCAATAGATAAACGAATCAGATTGATCGGATCATATATTTACCACCCCTAAAAGCAACCTTCTTTCTCCTAAACCTTGTTGATAATAGAATAAAATGAAATTCATTTTTACTGGTTTTGTTGACTGTTCCAGCAGTCAACTAGAGATCTCAAAATAAAAATGTATGAGCATGGGGTAGAGATCTCAAAATGCATTGTTTTATGCATTTTGGCAGCATGGAGATGCTAATAAGCCTGAGAGGAGTTGAAACAGCAGATGAAAGACGGCCAACTTTCGACCGGAGCTCCACCGGAGAACGACAGATAAAGAAGGAATCGTTCCTTTGAAACTGGTCTACCTATGGCAAATGTGTGAGAAAACAGCCGTTTCAAAACTGGTAAGATTGAATCATGTATAAATAAAATATTTAACTTTAGAATGATTAGTCTTAAAAATAATTAAATCATAAAAATTAAAAGAGATAGAATTTCATTTTACTAATTTTAAATTAGTTTAACTCAGAAAATAAGTGTCTAAACTTTATACTTTTTTCTGAAAGAGATGTCTAATGTTTTTTCGGCTAAAATAAGTGCTTGAATTTTATATTTTTTCTGAAATAAGTGTCTAATATTTTTAGCTGAAATAGATGCTTAAAGTTTCATTATTTTAGTGTTTTAAAATAACACCATTAAAAATAATTTTAAAATTATATATCTTTTATAAAAAAATTATTTTTGTTATTCTAAATTTTATAAAATTATATTTTTAAAATTTTATTACTTCACCTCTTCAAATTTATAAAATTTTAGACCCGCCACCATCATTGTAAACTACATGAATTGAGAACCGACTTCTCTTTGTAACACATCGTGGAGCAGATTTTTCAGCAGCTTGCAGTCATCCTCTGCAGTAAAATTTTAAAAGATAAATTTATAAAATTTTAAAATAACGAAAATAATTTTTTATAAAAGATATAATTTTAAAATTATTTTTTTAACGGTATTACCTTAAAACACTAATATAATAAAACTTTAGGTATCTATTTCAGCAAAAAAACATTAAATACTTGTTTCAAAAAAAATCTATAGTTTAAACATTTATTTTAGTCTAAAAAACATTAGGTATCTATTTCAAAAATAGTGTATAATTTAGACACTTATTTTAGAATTAAGCTTTTTAAATTTAAAAGGTCTTAAAATCAATTAAACCATAAAAAATTAGAATTAATACTTAATTTAATTAATTTTAAAACTTGATAAAGTATTAAAATAAATTATATGCTTAATACACTTTAAAATTTACGAAGTTGGACCCAAATTACCTTTATTACAGAGTAACTTAAAAAAACTGATATAATTAAAGGGATAATTAAATAACGACATAAAATATAAGTGGTAAAACTGATAAAAATAATTTAAAAAACATAAAAAATGAAATATTGTTTAAGAGAAAGAAAATATATTAAATCTAAAAAAAAGTTATATCAATCAATTTTAGAAAAAACAAAAATTTAATTAATATAGTTTTTAAATTATCAATGATCTAAAATATAATTAAATATTAAAATTAGGACGATTTATCCTCTCACTTTTATCATAGTTCCGTCCATGAACAAATCGACAAAGGTTATCGATCATTTAGCTTGTGGACCATAGTTGTTAGTATATATGATCAAGTTATTTCGTTGTACATATTAAATTGTGGCTGTAGTTTAGTGGTGAGAATTCCACGTTGTGGCCGTGAAGACCTGGGCTCGAATCCCAGCAGCCACATCAGATTTGTTTTTTTTATATATATGTTTTTGGGATATTTCAGGTTTAGTGCTAAATATTTTAATTTTCGTAAAGTATGAAAACTAAATTCAAACAAATTAAAGTAGAGAAACTAATTAAAGTAGATAAATTTTTTGTTGTTGTCCTTTTTATTTTTTTATTTTTGTTTTAGTTAATTTAAATTAATTTATGATATATATATATATTATTTTAGTGAATAAATTTTTAAACATAGATTTATTATATATAAAAAAGTTTAAACTTGTGACTTGTTTAATTGGTATTAAATTAGTTATTATTTTAATTGATACATTATTATTTAAAGACCAAATTTACATACGATATTATTTTATTCGGCTTTCATAAGAAAAAGTTTTCAAGGAAATGGATTATAATTTGTTGTGACTGGTTCAAATATTGTTGTTCAATTTAACACATTAAAGTCGATAAAATTTTGTTCAACTTGTGTACATTAAATAATCTCGTTGCTCGACTCAAACCTTTGCTCGCTTAATTAGATGAAAATTTTATTTTATTCTTTTAAAATACAGTTAAAATCTAATGATACTATTAAATTTTAATATAAACATAGAAATTCAAAATAATATACAAGGTTTGTCTCTTTTTATTTTCTATATTTTAAACCTTAAACCATAAAAATACACCAAATCCTTAATTTCCTAAACCTTAACTATAATCCCTAATCTTGAATTCTAAACCCTAAACCCTCTGATCTGAAGCAGAGACACAAATAAAATCATAAGAAAGAGACAGACGATTTTCATCCATTTAAACTCTAATCCTTATTTTTTATATTTTAAACTTTAAACCCTAAAAGTTCACAATATCTTGAATTCCTTAAACCCTAATTACATTTCTCAATCTTAAACTCTAAACCCTAAACTTTTTAATTTAAAACAAAAACATAAATAAAATCATAAAAAAAAGATAAATAATTTTTACCCGTCGGAAAAGGAATTTGAGGTGTGGAATTGTCGGCAATTCCCTTCTTCTTTCAACGTAAAAAGGAGTTGCCGTTTTAGCTTTAAAAGATTGCTTCTAACTCAAGGGTCAAATTTTTTTTCTTGAACATATTGGTCAAAAGTTAAATAATTACAACAAAGGTTGATTCTATTTTATTGCTTAATGGTAAAATAGCACTGAGTGAAAAAGTAAAAAAAATAATTATTAGTCAAACTCTTAATTAGTTATTATGTGACAAATGTGAGTCACCATAGGAAGAAAAAATTTAATAAATCCTTGTAATTATAAGATTTTTTTCTAAAAAAAATGTAATTAAAAGTTAAATTTTAGGGCATTAAAATTTTAATGTACTTTTGCTTTGATGATTGAATTTTTAACTCGTTTATTATATTTAATATCCGATGAAAATTGTTGTTAAAGTCTTTTTCTCTCAAAATAATTTAATTTAAGAATCGATAATAATCATAAAAGGTTGATTTTTCAATGAATGGAACAAATATTATTTAATCTCAAATGTGGAAAACTCTATTCGATGAAAAGATTAACGTACTTTGATTTCAAGTTAAATTGATAGTCTCTATTGGATCGCGAACCGTCGTCTTCTTTTCTTTTCTGATAGATCAAATTTATTAAAAAAAACTTTAAAATTTTTTTAATATCAATTAAATCTTAAATAAAATTAAAAAAATAAAATTTTTAATATGTCATTCTCAATTGTTGGATCAACTTAGAATCTAACTATGTTAATCATTCAAACAAAAAGATTATTCCTACAGTCGAAATTGATCGATAATCGTTATACTCATCAGAAATTAAGCTTTTTTTATTGATGCAAATTTAAAAAATAGGGTTTTATTTTGAAAAGAATGCTTTAACGTGCAATGTCAATATTTTTATCGACAACTAACGAAAATAAAAATAAATTAAAATTTTAGTGATTATAATGTAAATTTTAAAACTTTAATGATAAAATTAAAGTTACTCTAAAATTTAGTGTCTACAATTATAATTTACCCTAAATTATATTTTAGTACCCCTATCTATTCACAAATACCATCGAAGTTAATTCACATACTTTTTGCCCAATCTTTTCACAGCAAACATATCTCGTTTGATTTTCGATATGTTAATTAATTATTTATCTTTTAAATTATTTCCGAAAGTAAAAGTGAAAATAGTGTAATTATATTATCTTAGATCTTGTCTTTCTTTTTCTAGAAAAAGGTTAATTTTTAACCCAAATTATTAACAAGGAAAAACATTTTTTAATTTAAAAAAGTGAATTATATCAAATTATTTAAAGGGTTAGATTTTGATAGGGGTGTTCAAAAATATTTGATCCGATCGATCTGATCCGATCCGATTATCTATTGATTCAATCAAAAATTTAGATATTCGATCCGTTTTTATTTTTGGATCGGATATTTGATCTAATTTTAAGTTTTTCATATCAGATACGGATCGCAATATTTCAAGTTTCGGATTATCCAAAAATCTAAAAATCCAAAAATTTAATTTCTATTAATATTAATCTTATTATATTTAACAATTTAGTGCTCATTATTTTTAAAAATTTAAAAATTAAAATTTTTATAATTGTGAATCTTATTGTATTCAGTAATTTATTGTTTATTATATTTGAAATTCTAAATTTTTTATAAATATAACCTTCAATTTTTTTAAAAAAAATAGTATACTCAAATGATAATATTCATATAATTAACTGTTAATTTGAACTAGATGGCTGAAACGGATGATTTAAATTAATTTTTTATTTTTTTAAGTGATAATATTTATATAATTAACTGTTAATCTGAATTATTCATATCAATCGTCCAAATAACCTAAAATACGTATAAAATTTTTAAAAATTACGATGTATAACTTAATCATATCCCGATTAAATAAGCTATTTATCTTAATTAATAACTATGTCTTTTACTCTTTTCCGACGCAAATCAGAATCTAAACTTTTTTTATTTAGTTCATTGAATTTGAATTTCTATTTTTGATTCGCATATTATAAAAAGAATGATTTTTGTGAAATATTCTTTGTTGGGAATTTTGGGATATTTAATATTATATTTTATATTTTAAAGAAGAAAAAAAAGCATTTTGGCCCCTCAATTTTACCACTTAAATGATTTTTAACCCTTGAATTTATATTAAATTTTCTTATGACCATTGATTTTTTTTATTTTTTTTCAAATTTATATTAAATTTTCTTATGACCCTTGATTTTTTTATTTTTTAATTTATATTAAATTTATATTTGAGTCAATTTGACAAAAATTGAAAGTTCGAGATTCAAAAGGAATACAATAAAAGATTAAGTCTAAAACGACTAAATAAGTAAAGTTGAGGGGTTGAAAATTCTTTCTGCCTATTTTAAATTAATGGTTAATGTATTTTTCATGTTTAAAATTTGAGACAATAAAAGAGTTTGTAAAAAAGGAAGAATAACCTTTTTGCCCCTCCAATTTTATTTGTTTTGTCATTTTAGTCATAAAGCTTTTATTTATCTCTTTTGGCCCTCACTTTTTTGCCATGTTGATCCAATTGTGAAGGAATAATAATTACATCAATAAGCTGATGTAAGTTATTTTTTTATTTTATTGAATTATCAATAATTTAAAAATAAAAGAATATATCATGGATCCGACTCGTCACGTTATCCGTAATTCATAATTAATGAAAATCACTCATTCTACCACTGATCATACATGTTATTAATCTAATTTTTAAAAATATATTTTTTAAATGACATATAAAAAATGAATGAAGATTCATTGATTAAAAAAATAATTTAAAAGATAATAATAAAATGAGTGATTATGATTAGATGAGACCACGGTTGACGTAATAAGCCAGGTCTATAATATAATTTCTCCAAATTGATGGAGAAAAAGATGGCGGAAGAAAAAAAGAAATAATAAATATAGAATATTAAATGTATAATTATATAATAAAATTATTTTGATAGTCAAAATAAAAGTATAGTAATAATTTAGTGATTTTATATAACTTATTTATTTATTATATCAACTCAGCATATTGTAAGTTGTCTAACGAAAATTAACACTTGATTAACCAAATACTTTAAAAAAATATTAATTTTTAAAATCGATAATCAAAAAATATATATATTTACTAAACGTAAGTGATCATCTCAGTAGTTTACTTATATTTAAAATAAATAAATAATAAAATACTTGTTATCATTCTAATTCATTTGTGTATTTGATGATACGAGTGAGTATATGATCAAATTGAGTAAATAAATTTTGATTTAGTTAAGTTATCGGTTTTTTATTTTATCTTAAAATTTATTTAAAATATTTTAGAGTTGAGTGGAATCAAGTTTATGTTCAAATTTAATTATAAGTATTTATAATGTTAAGATAATAATTAATTATAACTTAAGCAACTTTTTATAAATATATACAATATATATTCATATTATTTTTCTATATGATATACATATATCATATAAAGTTAAATATCGACTTAAACTTGAAAATTAATTCATTAATTACTAAAAAATCAAAATTATTTTAGTCCGTTTTATAACTTAAAATTTATTTTTAAAAAATCATGTCAAGATTATAAAATTATGATATGAATCCAGTTAAATCAAGTTTTCTCATATCGATTGGAATTAAAAATTTTAATTTTTTCGAGTTTTGTTCACCCGTATAGAATAATATTCAATTGTAAATTAATTAAAAATTATTAATTGAATTAAATTAAATAAATTTAATTTTTTTTCTCTATATATACCATAATATTAAAAAATTAAATTATTTTAAAAAATCTTTTCCTTCTCAATTATCCTTTTGTATTTTTATGAGGAAATATATATAATCTTCATTGTATTTTCTTAAATGTCAAAAGTATTTGGGATAAACACTTGAAACCTCAAAGTCATAACAAAGATTTTGTATGGATCCATCGCCCACTGAAAAAACATTATAAATAAAATAAATAAATAAATGGAATGCTGACCATTGGAAAAGCTAAGTATAGAATAGGCTGTATCATTGCATAATTACCTATAATTTTTAAGAATCAGGATGGACCGACGGTTCAAAAATCGATTGTCTTTTAAAAATTTAAAATTTTATATTTTTATTAAATATTTATTATTATTTTCTAAAATTTTAATATGATGTTTTTCGTTCGTCTCTGTAAAAAAATTAAATGTGTTCCTTGATTGATAGATAATTTTAAAATGTAATAATGATAATATTTATAAATTATTTGATGGATAGGAGTATAACTATATGTTTTGATATAATAATTAAAATATAATTTAGATTAATTTAAAAATATTTTTAAAATAGATTTATATCAAAAAAATTTAAAAATATATTTAAGATGTTTTTTAGAAACTTCGAAAATGTTCAAAATTATTTAAAGCACCTAAAGTGTTTAAAATGTTCAAAATGTTTTGATACAGCTGAAATTTCAAAGGGGTTTGAATACGGTATTGAACTGTTTCTCTTGTACATATTTTAGAGTGTTTATTTGTATATTTTTCGTTCTCTTTCTTATGAGTTAAATTCTTGTAAACACTCACCTTTGAGAGATTTATTAGTTTACACATCTTTTATCGCTTTGTAAAAGGAGAGATTCTAGTTTAACCTTAGATAAAAATTAGAGTTGGTTCTATCTTAGCCAAGTACAAAAGATAGGGTTGTAACGATTATCTCTTGAACCGGTAAAAATGTTGAATTTATTAGTGAATTAGTTGAAATCCTTAGTGATGCACTAAAGTAGTGGATGTAGGCGTGGTTGAACCACTCTAAAGTCTTTATGTCATTTGTCCATATATTTCGATTTGAGCAAAGACAACCAAACACCAAAAACAATAATTCTTGACGATAATCTGTGATCGATTCTAGCTTACGCATCAAGTCTTTCAATATTAGATTTAGGAGAATTCAGCAATGTTCAACGTTAGTGATATTCAACAGTATTCAAACACACGACGAAAAATTAAAAGTTTTTATGAGAAAAAATAAGTGAATTGTCCTTATTTTATTAGTTTTTAATTTCATTCATTAAACTTTGTGCGTAAAAACTAAATAATTTTACATTGTATAAATGGATAGTTCACTCTTTTTTTATTGTAAAAAACTCTCAATTTTTAGCTGTTAATTTTATTCATCTATTTTCAATCATCCGACAATTCAAAAAGTTTAAGCCTACAAAATCACATCAACATATCTTAAATTTAAATGTTTTTATTTCAATTTTAAACCTAGTTGATTCAATAACCTTAACCAATATAAAACTAAATAGTTTTATTATAAGTGTAAAACATTTTTTTTTCTAATAGCATTGCGATTCCTATAGGTTTAAACTTATGTCAAATTATGATTTCCCCCTCAATTTTTAAGATTAAAAATTCATTGAGTCTATATTATTTGAGCTTATATAATTTATCCCTTTTAATGTTTGATTATAAGATCGTCACATGTCATAACTCTTAGTCTCTCACAGATATACATGGATAGGATCAAGTTACACACCGTAAAATTCTTTAAATTTATATGTTTTTAGATCGTCAGATGATTGAAATGGATGACTCGGATAAACAGTTGGTTATGTAAAGATTATCACTTGAAAAAAAAATAAAGAGTTAATTTGAGTCATCTATTTCAATCGTCTAATAATCCAAAAATATATAAAATTTAAAGAGTTTAACTCTGTGTAACTTAATCATGTCTCATATATTCATATATATGGTGTAAAACTCATAATTTATTCCTCTCAATATGGGACAAAATCCAATTATATGATGTAAAATTCATTTACTTTTACCCTAATTTATGATAATTGGATAAGTGAAATATATGGATGAGATTAACGGTTTAAAAAATATTAAAATAGTATATATATCTAACATTATATTTTCATTTACCTTTACCTTAAATCTTCGATAAGTATATTTTTAGTTTGGGTTAAAATGGTTTTTATGTGGATAAAAAATGTTAAAATAGTGATCGTTAACGACTTGAAATAAATTGACAGAATGACACGTTATAAAAAAATAAATTTATATTTCATAAAATTAATTTTTGAATGATGTTATATATTTTAAATTAATATCTTAATATATATAACATTATTAAGTTAGCATGTAGTGTGGTACAGTTTTGTCACGTCATCATAAATTATCATTCAGTATTATCGGAGGTTGGTTTAAGTGATAAGTAACTTTGTTCCGCTTAAGCATGTCTCGGTTCGAGGTACTGCGGATGTAAAAAATCCTTATTAAGAAACTCACACATCAAAACTAGATATATGACGGAAGTCAACCTGAATTAGTCATAATAAAATCTTAAAAAATTTAAAAAATCATTAAGTCAAACTTAATTTCTTTTTACCTTAAACCTAAAATTTTATTTTTAAATTTAAATTCGACTCAAATTAATATTCCAATACCAAAATAGCATGCCTAAAGTGTGACTAACACGGGTTAAACATCTTGAATCAACCACCGCCCAATCCATGCATAGGTCTACCAATAGCTTGATAAAAAGATAGGCATGAATAATGTTTTACACAAATGCTAGACATATAATTTTTTTTAAAAGATAAAAATTTAAATTATATTAAAATTATATATAATTATATAATTTTATAGATGTCAGATCATATCATCAGTAAAAAAATAAAAAAAAATAAGATTAAATGTATAAAAAAATCTTTAAATTTTTATCCATTAAACTCTTAAATAAATAAATTAAATCAATTAAAATCTTTAGTTGACATTGACCATTGAATATAACAGTTTGGACTAAATTGATACAATATGTTATGTTACAGTGTTACTGATATACATATTATTTAATTTAATTTAATTTTTTAAAAGTCATAAAACTGTATCACGTAATTAGGGGTGTATTGGGTTCAATTTTGATTTAATTTAATATTATTTTGTAATCACTGATTTTTGGTTTGGTTAATCTTGATTTTTGATTTTTATATTAACATTAGTTATTAAAATTTTATATTTTGTTTTAAAACAATTTTATTTTATGACTTTTAAACATCAAAAGGTATCTATATTATTTTAAGTATAAAATATATATTTTTATCTTATAAAAATAGTTATAAATTAATTAAAAATATAAATTCAGTTCGATTTGGTTAACCATGATTCGTAAACTTATAAACTATAAATAATTCAAATATCTTGATTTGGATTAATTTTTAATTTTATGATTAATCATACTCAGGTCTACAAGTAACAATAATATCTAGAAACATTTATAATGATTTAATGATAAAAATATTAAATAATTTAATTTATTTAATATATTGGTCTAATAACTTAATTAGATAGAAAATATTTAAATATTTAATCAATTTTCTTCAAAAGTTAAATAAATATAAATTATATTAAAATTCAAAAATTTTAAGGATACACCCCAACCAAACCCACTTCTCCCAGAAAAATTATTAGATGAACCCTTTTCACCACTTAAGATATGATCACAACAATTAAAATAATACACATAATATATTTTTTTCATATCATATTTACACATAAGTATCATCCAAATCATCCACTTTAATGCATTTGATTTAAAAATAGAAAAAAATATTACCAAAGATTTTTTTATATTGTCTTCCTCTTTATTATTTAATTTTTTAATTAATTTTTTCTAATCCCTAAACCCTAAACCCTAAACCTAAACCCTAAATTATAAACCTTAACCTTAACCCTAAACCCTAACCCTAAATTATAAACCTTAACCTTAACCCTAAACCCTAACCCTAACCCTAATCTTAACCGTAAGCCCTAAACCCTAACCTTAACCATAAGCCCTAAACCCTAAATATTAATCCTAAACCCTAACCCTAACCTTAACCTTAAACCTTAAATCCTAACCCTAATCTAAACAATAACCCTAAACCCTAACCTTAACCCTAAGCCCTAAACCCTAAACCCTAAATACTAACCTTAATCTAAACAATAACACATAACCCTAAACCCTAACTCTAACCCTAAACTTTAAACCTAAACCACATGAACTCTAAACCACTAATCCTTAACCCTAGACCCTAAACTCTAAATCCTAATCCCAAATCTATATAAAAATAATAATTAGGAAAATTTTAAAAAACAAAGAGAAAAATGACACAAAAAATCTTTGATAATATTTTTTATTTTTTTAAATCAAAGACATTAAATTAGATGATTTGGTCAATGCTTATATGTAAATTTGATATAAAAAAAATATATTATGTGTCTTAATTTAATTGGTTAAGACCATATCCTAAGTGGTGAAAAAATTTCATGTAATAATTTTTCCTCCTCCCAAGACGGTTATATAAATGGGACGGTTCGTCGTTGAGACGTCCCACCATTTTCACAGAGTTCTCTAGCCTACCGAGTCTCAATGGATAGCTCAGTTGCTCCGGTCACCGTCGACAATGACCATAGAAATTCCGGCAAGCTCTCTTCTCAAAGGAAGCCCTCTAAGGGAGGCTGGAACGCTGCCATTTTTGTCATCTGTAAGCTCATATTTTCTCCCAGGTTTTGTTTTCCATTTTTGTTCGACAGGTGTTTGATGAAATTATCATCGTCGATTCGTGCAGTTGTGGAAATGGCCGAGCGATTTGCTTTCTATGGTTTGGCCGGAAACCTTATCACATACCTCACGAACAATCTCGGCGAACCAATGACCGTCGCCGCCAAGAACGTCAACACGTGGGTCGGGGTCTCCTTCATCTTCCCTTTACTCGGAGCTTTCATCGCTGATTCGTACCTCGGTCGCTTCAAGACCATTCTAGCATCCTCTTTGATCTACTTCTTGGTAACTTCATTTTTTTTTCCGGTTGCGTTATGTTTATCGCGGTTCTAGATACGTTTGTTTCCTCAACAACAACAATTCTTGGTGTTGGTGTTACAGGGGATGGTGTTATTAACCTTATCTGTGTCTGTAATCCCTATGCATTACCGGAAAGCTGTGTTCTTCACCGCGCTTTACGTTTTAGCCATCGGCGAAGGAGGCCATAAGCCATGTGTTCAGACCTTCGCCGCCGATCAATTCGACGAGAATAATCCCGAAGAAAAAGCTGCCAAAAGCTCATTCTTCAACTGGTGGTACCTTGGTATCGTTACAGGAGCCTCGGTCGCCATTGTTGTAGTCATTTATCTCCAGGTGAGTTCATTTTGTTCATATGATGCTCCTGAAAGGTCAAATTCAGGGTTTAGTCCTTCTATGTTGCTAAAATCTATGATTTGGTACCTAACTTTAATTTGGTATGATTTGATTCTTTAATTCAGGCTCAAATCCGGTATGATAACATAAAAACAGAGGACCAAATTATGCAAAATTAGAGTGTAAGGGTTAACTATCGAATTTAACCATAATAAAGGGACCAAAATAATAAAATAACGTTTCTAAAGCCCTTCTATTAACCGTTACTTTTGCATTACATGATCATGATGATTTTAACGTAAAAGTGATATACATGTTTAATAAGTTTAAATTTAATTCAATTCAGTTATGCAATAAAAAAATGAAATTATAATTATATATATTTAAAAAGCTTTATATAAAATTTAAAAGTTTATTTATAAAAAATTTAATTTATTAAAAGTTAAAACTTTATTTTTTATATAAAATCTTAATTTACCTGTAACAAAAAAACTAAATTTCGATGTTCGATGTTATGTAGGATAATGTTAGTTGGGCAGCCGGAATCGGGGTGTTATCCGGGTCATTGGCGGTGGCATTGGCCGTATTTTTAATCGGAATCAAGAAGTACCGAAAGCAACGGCCGACGGGGAGTCCCTTCACCATGATGGCTCGGGTTTTCGTTGCCGCCGTAAAGAAGTGGCGCGTGAATGAAACCGACGATGGTAGAGGAATTTGTTACGAGGATGATAGAATAAGTGGGAAGCACAACTTGGTCCGTACCAAACAATTCAGGTAAATACTTTGATATTATTAAAACATCAATATTTTATTAATTCCATAAATATATTTAAACACAAAATTTTAAAAATAAATTTAAATCTTAAATTTTTTATAATATAAATCATTAATTTAACTATGTTTGTATAAATAGTGTGTGAAATATTTTTTTACTCTAAATATATTTATAAACAATAAAAATATATAAACATAAATATATGTATAATTTCCACATTTTTAATCTTTAAATAGAAAAAAATAAAAAGGTAATTAGTAATTGATTTCAGAAGGAAAATATCAAATTCAAGAAAATTGTTTGTCATTCAAGTTTGTTTAAAAGTAGTAAAGTTAGAACTGGCATCTCACATCTGTACGTGAGATGTTTGGATTTATTTGTATTATTTTTAAAAGTAGTAAAGTAATAAAAATCTATTTAATCTTATATGAAAAAGAATATCTCGAATAATATTAAAAAATAGTAAATTTACAATTGGCCTGTCAACTTTGTCCTTGAGATGTTTGGGTTTATTTGTATTTTTATATAAAAGAATAAAAAATATTATACCCGAAATCTTGTTAAAAACTTTCGTAATCTTAAACGAAAGAAAATAGTATACCCTAAATCATGTTAAAAACTTTTGTAATCTTGTCAACTCGGTTCCATTAGATATATATGTTATTTAGAGTTATTTTAAAATAAGGTGTTTAAAATTTATTTTAAAATTTAGGTTAAAAGTTATAATACTGGTCGTAGAACGTTACTTGCAAATGGCGATTTGGGGAAGGATATCACCTAAAGGTTTCATTTTTTATTTTTTAATATATTTTTATAAAATCTAAAGGGATGACGCCACCTACACGTGACGTTCTTTTATTTATCCTTTAAAAACCGATTTAAAATCCAAAATAGAATTGAGAATCACTTATATTTTAAACTAAAATTTTAGATTTTTTTTTTAAAAAAATTCTCTCAACTTTGTCCCTGGGAATTTGGATTTATTTGTATTAAACAATTATTCTGTATTTTTTTTGTTAATCACTCAAAATTCTAAAAGCTTTATTATATTTCTACAAAAATTATTAAAAGAATAAATAGAAGATGGGTGTATAATTTTCTATTCTATGAGTATATTAAACCTATGAGTTATTTTTTATACCTTTTTGATAGAAAAAATATTTCACAAAAATATTATATATTTGTTATATGTTTTTTATATTAATAATAAAACTATACACAATATGATCTTCATGCAACTTGCACATCACCATAATGATGATGACAAATAAAGCTTGAAAATTTGTAGTCTTATTTTATTAATCCGTGACAAGTAAGCCACCTAGCAATTATTATTTTATAAATAGAATTTTTTTTAATCATTTACTATAATTATAGTAGTATCTGTTATAAAAAATATTCGAAACTGTTATACGTTATGTGTTGTAATATTGGTGTTTGAACTCGTGAGCTTTAAAAACAATAATCATTCTCTTAACCACTGAAATAAAATGATTCGTGTATATAAAAATATTAAATAAATGAAGATAAGGATTGAATAAGTAGGAAGGTGGTCATGATTTTAATTTTAACTATTAATATATAGGCAGCGGCGGATGCATATAATCTTTAGGGTGGATACAGGGTCATCCTGAATTTGAGACTGAAATTTTTAAAGTTCATACATTTGTCTTTAATTTTTTAAAATTTTTATGAATTAATCTTTAAATCTTTTTAATATTTATGAGTTATATACGCCTTAAAATTTTAAAATTTTATATATATCCACCTTCATATTTTTTTTGAATCTACCACTGTATACGGACAAAAATATCCATATTATAATAATAATATCCATGTGACAGAATCATCACTTTCTCTTAAATAATAAGAAATAAAATGCTTTTGTGTTTACTTTATTTATTATATTGTTTAATCATGCTTAGACATGTTAGTAAATCTCTTGATTGATGTTCACACAAATAGAATGAGATCCTATTCTCATCAGAAATTTTAAAATGGTCTGATTACATCTGGGCTTATATTAAATTAATTGCCATTATACCCATAAATATTCTTCAATTTTTCTCTTAATTATTGTTTTAATTCACCAACGATGAGTTGGTCTAGTGAGATAAAGTACTAGATCTTTTAAATAAGATTTGAAGTTTGAATCTTGATTTTATAATAGAGTAAATTAGATTGAGAAGAGGACGGCTCAGAAATAGTTATATTGGGCTAAGCTTGGGCTCGAGGTTCGGTGAGCTCGAAATTTTAAACTCGAGCTTGGCTCAGAAACAATACTATAGAACTCGACTCATGCTCGAAGCACGTCAAGTTTGACTTGGCTCGAAATGAACAATTTTATTATAATTTTTTTTTTTTGTAAAAGATTGAGACTCGTTAAAAAACTTTCATAACCAATACCAAAATAAAACTCAATATCAGAAAAAGAAAAAAGAGTGTCCAAAAAGTAGATTAATCATAATAACCAAGAAATATTCTTATAATACAAACATATAATACCCAATTTATTTTAATTAGTTTATTTTTAATGGATTTTTCGTAATTTATTTCACTATTTTTTTTACTAAAAAAATTATTTTTAATGTATATATAATTATTTTGAGTCTGTTCGCAAGCTTTTAAGTATATCAAGTTCAATTTGGATTTTTTTGTATTTGAAAAAAAGCGATATATATAATATTTTATTTATTTAAACTTGATTCATTTACGATTATTCTTGAAAATGCAGATTTTTGGACAAGGCAATGATCATTGACAACAAGGATTGCTCGAGCAAAACCAAAGATCCATGGCGGCTATGTTCATTGAACCAAGTTGAAGAAGTAAAGCTTGTACTTCGCCTCATCCCAATATGGCTTGCTTGCTTGATGTTCTGTGCCGTGATAACTCAATTACACACATTTTTCACCAAGCAAGGCAGCACAATGTTAAGATCAATAGGTCCCAAGTTCCAAGTTCCTCCGGCAGCACTCCAGAGCCTCGTTGGACTCACAATCCTCATCGTTGTCCCGGTTTACGATCAAGTTTTCGTCCCCATCGCTCGTAAAATAACCGGACATCCCCGTGGAATCACAATGTTACAAAGAATCGGTGCCGGTCTATTTGTTTCCATATTGAACATGGTTATTGCAGGCCTAGTAGAGACAGCTAGGATAAACACCGCAAGCAAACATGGCCTCCTTGACACCCCGAAAGCCGTAGTCCCGATGAGCATATGGTGGTTAGTTCCTCAATACGTACTCACCGGAATCGGAGACGGCTTGACCGTTGTCGGATTACAAGAACTGTTCTACGACCAAATGCCGGAAGAAATGAGAAGCATTGGAGCAGCTGCATACATAAGTGTAGTAGGTGTTGGGAGCTTTGTGAACACAGCTATAATCTCAGTGGTTCAAGCCATTACTTCAAGGCATGGGCATGCATGGCTGGGAGATAATCTGAACCGTTCAAATCTGAATTACTTTTACTGGGTATTGGCAGGATTAAGCGGGGTTAATTTGTGTGTTTATATGTGGATTAGTAAGGGTTTTGTGTATAAAAGAATTGAAAATAACTATGAAGGGAATGAGTTGGAAATGGGAGGCAATTTGGAGGAAAAAGTATGAAATTTGGAAGTAAAAATGCATGTTTAAGACTAAGTTATTTTACATTTTTAGGAACTATAATCTTAAAAAGTTCAAGTACTAAAGTTGTTCACTTAGTTTATTTTTACCTTTTTTTAATGAAGTTATGGTCGGTTTAATTTTTGGGAGGATTGAGCGAAGATATCTGTCGGCAATAACAATGATTAATTTTCTCTTCGCAGATGATTTTACTAAGAGAGAAACAGTTGATCATAAAATATAGGATACAACGAGACGGGGTCAATTTTTAGCTGCTTAGAACCCAAGCCGAAAAATAAACTTACTCACCTGAACCCGCCCCACCCAACCTGATTTTTGAAATATCTTATCCCAACATGATATAACAAAAAAATATAACTGACCCTGACCCGTCCCCACTATTTTAATAAAAACTTGATCAAAACCAACACGGTACAAAATAATAAAAAATAATATACAAAAATATATCGAATTGAGTCAAATATTTTAAATCTTAAACCCGACTCAAACCAAAAAATTCTAAATATTCATCCATATTATCCCGAAACTCGATTTTAACACTAAAAAATCACCTCGAACAAATCAAATCGAATCAGAACCAATCAAGATCGGATATTATACCATCCCTAGTGAAATATACTTCATTCTCTTAGTAGGGAAATAAGATATTGTAATTAGGGAAACATAAGGGCTATATGGAGGCAAATGTATTAAATTTGGGGAAATTTGGATGTAAAAATGCATGTTACGACGTGGTTATAATATTATACTTCTTAATAAAACTTCCATTGATATGATTAATCGATTAAATTAATAATTATTAACCAACCGAATTATTAAATTTAAAAAAATTATTAACCGAATTATTAAAAATTAATCAATTGCGGTTAATTAATTTTAATTTGATTAACTAATTTAGTTAAAACAGAATAATACACACTCCTATCACCAACTGTTTACTTTAGATCTAGGCGTGATCCAATACGAAAATTAGAAAATCTAAATTAAAAGCTTGACATAAATACAATAGTAATAGTACTTTCCATCGCCATGGATTTTAAAAGCTTGACATAAATACAAGATTTTATTTAAAAAAATATATATATCTTGCTAAATTAAAATATATACAATCTTTTCATCAAATATATAAAATTTAAATAAATGAATATTTTTTAATGTAAAAATGTTAATAACTTTTTAGCTTAATTTGTGGAATATAAATAAGAATTGTAAAAAAATATCCTTAAAAATTAAGAAAATTTTGATAATTAATACCAGAGTGAGTCGAATATTTATACTTTAAACCTGAATTCGACCTATCTCTTAAAAAAATCTAATTTAATTCGACTTAAACCTGTTTTTTCATTAAAAATTCAACCGATCAAGCTGAATAGAGTCGAAACTCAACCTAATTAGATAAAATACTTTTTTTTTTTTTATCAAAGACACTTGTTTTTACTTCTTACGTCTAAGAGTGTTACACGCTTATGCCGTCAATTAAGGTGAACAAAACTCTACTCGAAAAAATCAAATAACTCTACTCAAAATAAAAATATTTGACTCGTTTTGACTCGATTTAAAATTTTATAAACTAGAATAACTTAAAATTTTTTTAAATAAAGTTTGAGTTGTAAAAGAAAAATTCGAAGAACTCAAAATTTTTAATAATTAAAAGATTTATTTTTTAAATTTGAGATAAGTCCCTCAAATTTTTATAATACATATATATTGATATATAAAAATATGAAGAAATATTAGTACACATGAAATATATATATATATATATAACTTATATGATCAATGAAAAAGTTGTTTAAATTACAATCAAATTGTATTATAACATAATAAATAATTATAATTATATCTTTATAAGAACTTAAAACTCAATTCGACTCGAATTTTTTAACTCGACATTAAAATTTTTAAATGAAAATTCGAATAATAAAATTAGACTCGTTAACTCGAATAACTCAAAATTTCTTAACTCAACTCAACTAGACTCGATCTAACCTCACCACTACTGTCAACCTATTTAATACTCAACTACTACACGTCTGCAATCAGAAACAGAATATATGAATTGATTAAGCAATGCTTTTATTAGGCAGGTAGACAAAGCGAGGAAAAAAGGTACACCATAAATTTTAAAACATATATGATTTCTTTAAAAAATACAAAAATAATTTAATTTTCTCAATAATTGAATACTTTTTATGGAGAATGTTTGATACTTTATTCAATAATAAGTATATTTTAATATATAAATAAATTACATGTTAAGTTCTACTTATAATGTAAAATATTTTTTATTTAAATTAAATATTAATCTCAATTGTTCATTTATATTTATTTAATAATTTTAAAATTTTATATAAAATTTAAAAAATTATATTATATAACTGGATCATATCTTATAATATATATCATTAATCAATAAACTTTAGATGTTATTTATTTTAATAAATTTATCATCAAACTTTTCGAATCGTAATTTATTTATAATATTATAATATTAATTAATTTTAATTTAAATATTTTTTGTAATCATAAATAATATATATTTTTTATTATATTTTTATATAATTCTAAGATCCACAGAAAATGATAATTCCAGCATCACCACACACCAAGAAGATAAAAATCCAAGCAAAATGGAAACAAATCTTAGCAGAAACAGTGAATAATTTTTACCTACGATTCAAGCTTTCTTCTGCTTGGTTGGTGGCGGCGACGGTAGAGAAACCAAGAATCTGAAAACCCAAGCACCCGAAGCGGCTCCGATCAAAGCTCCGATCCAATAAACATAATAAAGTTCCCAAGAATTATGCCGGTTGTTCACGTACGCCCACCCGAAGGCACTCGCCGGGTTCATCGGAGCTCCCGTGAATTGGGATCCAGTTATCACAAGAACCAGGTTGTTCTTTGGACCCTTGAATATTATCAACAACAAAGCGAAGCTTCGGACAAATGTAAACACTCCTTCAGCGACGGCGCCGGTGTGTAAATCTACTTTCAGGGAAGGTCCGGTCAGGTTCTTGCTATATTGTACCGGAATGAACTCCAGGGCTGCTTTGACTCCAGCGACTCCACCAGCGGCTTGGGCTGGGAAACGGACTGCCATGGAGAGGAAGGATGCGTTTTTCCTGAGGCCGGCAGCGTGGAAAGTGAGGGAAGCAGCGGGGTTGAAGCTAGCGCCGCCGAAGATTTCCCCGATGGCGGAGAAGGTTATGACTAGAATACTGACCAAGACTGTGGAGATGAAGACAGCCGCCAGAGGCAGCGCTTGGACGCCGAGGAAAGTGGCTAACTTTGCGGTGAAGATCCTTAGCACCGGCATGGAAAATACCCACATGGATGTTAACAAGGCGTCTCCGATGGCTATCTTAATGACTCCCATGGCTTCCGCCGCTGAATTTGAGCTCCGTTTAGGCCTGGGATAGCCTCCGGTTCGTTATCTTCAGCTTCTCCTTTGTTTTGGCCTTTCCCTTTCTTTTCTTGCTTGCTCTTTAGTATTTATTTATTTGTTTGGTATAGTTTTGTTTTCTTACTCTTCAATTTAAAATTCATATTTCAGACTCAATTATTTAATAATTTTAAATCAATATAAAATAAATTTTGAAGTAAAATATTATAACTATAAAAAATATATAATAAAATATTAATTAGGGAGTTGGTTTCAACATGTTTGAAAACAAACGAATACATAAGACCATAATTGATTTAACTAGACGAGATGATAATATAAATAAAATATATTCTTTCTGTCCCATAAATATTATTTTTTATTGATTTTTTAAAATTTTAATTATAATTTTATTAAATATTTTAAATAATTAAAATATATAAAATATATATTTAAAATCTACTTGATTAAAATTTTAAATTTTAAATAATAATAAATTTTAATAATTATAAGTTAAAATTATAAAATATTAATTAAAAATAATAAATATAATATTTATGAGACAAAAAAAATAATATAATAAACGATAACTTAAAAATAATATATTATTTACTTTCATGAGACAAAAAAAATAATAAATTTAAATATTATTCGCTTCCATGAGTAAACTTTGTGTTTAAAAATAATATAATCTCGAAATTATAAAGCTTAATCTAAAATATTCATTCCCATGTATGCGTTATGGATTACAGAGATTGACGCATATAATATATACTTTTTATAATATTACCAACTTGATCATTTTGGTCCCCCCAAAGCACCATTTTATGTCTCATTATAAATAAAATAAAGAAACTAAATAAAGAATAAGATATTTTTTTAAAAAATATATGTATAACTTAATATATAGTTTTATTTTGTTAGTTCGATTTATATTAAAACGAGTGAATCGACAATTGAAAATATATAAAAATTAGGTTTTTGACTATGAGGTGAGATTATGTGAGTAATTTGCATAGAAGATTTTTGGGATTTTCTTTGTACAGTTGTTTTTTTTAATTTTTTTTAGATAAATAAAATTTAATTTATCTAAAAGTCTGATTAAGAAAGAAAAAATACATGTGATTGACAGTCACACGAATTTCACTTCCCTAATCAATATGCCATATCGACTACAGGTTACGGGAGAAAGTGTACACATCCTTAATTTCCTCATCTTTTAATTAACTCGTATCACAAAAAACTGAGACGATTTCACCTCCAAAATCGCTCTCATGAGCGGCTCAACTCTTAACTTGCCCTCTCGACCATGATTGTGACCATCCTAGATTTGTAACATTGGATGCATCATTTGGATTTTAGTCTTAAGAAGTAGAAACTTAATTTAAGGGCTTATATTCATTAAACACCTTACTACAACATGTCACGGGCCGTGAGTTACAAATATATTTTATTTCTTACGCATCATGTGTATTAAATAATTTTATTAAAATTACTCTAAAATCATTAAGGAAAAATAGACAAATAATGTTTAATTTTCTTTTATTCAACTACTAGTTGTACCAATCTGTAGAGATTAAATTTAATTTTTTATATTAAAATAATAAAATCATATTCTAATATTTGAATTTATTTATTCAAATAAATAAAATAAATGAAAGTTAAAATGTATGTACATTGCTAATATCTCGTTTCCTTTAAAAATAATATTTGAAAAATCTAATGTTTGAAATCTTTTAAATGTAATTAGTAAAATAATACCATTGTGAAAGGTAAGTCAATTATCATGTATCTTTGAAATTAATATTTTTTTCATTCAATATATAATATATAATTTCCTCCGACAATTAATTAGTTTGATTAGACACTAGATTTTTATATAAAACCAGATATTTAAATTATAATATTATAAAGATATAAAGATACTTTTAACCCTTGACGTTTATAATTTTTATCGTTTTGATCCTTATTCTTTTTTTGAGATAAATTTAGTCCTTAGCCTATATCTTTTTGATAAATAACTTATTTTTTAACTATCATGATAATTGAACCGTTAAAAATCTATCAATGATGACATGTCATTTACATATGATAATATATTTTAAATCAAATATATATATATGTGTGAAATATAATTTTATTCTAATATAAAATATAAAATAATTAAATTTCAAATAAAATATTAAAAAATTAATTAATTTTAAAATAAAATACTGCTAAGCATTCTCAACCCTAACTACGATAGAATTAAGAAATTAATTAATTTCGAATTGTGATCATATTTTTTTAAGATAGACTTTGATTCTATCGTAATTAGGATTGAGAAAGTTTAGCAGTCCTTTATTTTAGAATTAAATAATTTTTGATATTTTATTTGAATTTTAATTGTTTTATATTTTATATTAGAATAAAATTATATTTCATATATATATGTATTTGATAGGTTAAAAGCTATTTCATTTAAAATATATTATCATATACATATGACATGTTATTATTGTTAGACTTTTAACGGTTCAATTATCATGATAGTTAAAAAAATAAGTTATTTGTCAAAAAGATATAGGTTAAGGGCTAAATTTATCCCCCAAAAAATAAAGGCCAAAACGATAAAAATTATAAACGTTAAGGGTTAAAAATACTTTTATGCCTATTATAAATAAAATAAATAAAGAGAATTATCTTACAATAAATCTTTATAATATTTTATCTAAATTAATTAATTAAAAAAATTAAATATAATAAAACGGGTAGTTTCCTTTAAAAGTTGAATTTATCAACCAAAAAAAATTTTCCGTCCTTTAACCAACAAAATACATTCTTCTTCTTCATATTTTTTTTATTAAAAATATCGGTCCCTGTAATTTGGTAAACTTTAAGATTAAATCCTTATACTTAAAGATTTAAAGATCAAAATCTTTTTTTTTTCCAATTAAAAGTACCTATCGAACGAGTCGATCACGAGCTAAACAGTGTTACTGTTCAATTTGTGTTCGTTAAGATTTTTTTTCTCGATTTAACTCGTTGCTTGTGAAACTTGTTAAAATTATGCTTGACTGGTGATCATTAAAAAATATGTTGCTCAACTCAAATCGTTACTCGTTAAGCTTGACTTGACACTCGTTAAGCTCACTAAAAATTTACTTTATTTTTCAACTAAAAGTAAAATTTAATAATACAATAGGGGGCTTATATTAACATAAATTGATAAATTTAACAAAAAAAAATTAAAATAACGTATAAAGCAATTTCAAAGTCTAAATTACAAACTAACAATGCACAAATACACCAAACTAGCATATTAAAATTGAAACAACAATCCATAAATTAATAATTATTATTTAAAATTATTTCTAATAAAATAAACTAAAATAATTAATAAAAATATTTTAAAAAATTAACAAGTTGCTCATGAACTTACCGACTCGAGTTAGATTTTGCTCGACTCAACTCGTTAAGGTCTCGAGTGGATTTTAAATTAAGTTAACGCAAATCTAATATTTATTAAATTTTAACTGAATTAAGTTCAACCAACTCACAAATTACTTAACTTGTTAAGCACACCTAAATAATCATTAACAATATCGATATTCTTCGAAAAAATTTCCACATGACACGTCATATGAGCGCAGCTTAAACTTTGTCTAAGTACAGGGACTGATAGCATAATTCAACCTGTTTTTATTTTATTTTTTCAATTTCTATTTTTCTATCATATTTAAAATATATACAACACATAAAATCTGTCATATGAATTAAAAATATTTTTAATAATTAATAAACGTGCATGGAAATTGTCAGAAACTGTAGCTATTGTCTCAACTGAAAAGCCACACCGAAAATTTTTAATTATTATTATTAGGTAAATTATTTTTCAAGTAACTAAACTATATGTTTGATTATAATTTCACCACTAAATAAAAAAATATTAATTAGATTGAAACCAAAACCTTTTAATTTTAATATTTTGGTTAATTAATCTATAAAATATGACGGTTATACCGATTAACAGTTACAGTTAATTTAGAACACCCCCAACGGTTAGTAATTTGATTGAAACCAATTTAAAAATTAAGTGACCTAATTAACAAAATAATTTATTTAGTGTTCATAATAAAATCAACTCCATAATTTAATGACTAAATAGTTAATTTACCCACATTATTATTATTATTAAAATAATAATGAAAAGGCAAAGGGCACCATGTTAGCTTGTTGTCCAATTCAAAAATCAACCTAAAAGATCTTCGAGATTCTGTGTGAAAATCTCCCCCGATCTTATTTGCTTTCCAAACTGTCAGATTTTTCATCCATGGACAACCCTTTAATAACTCACTTTCCCTGTGCTTTTTCTCGCAAACCAAACAATATTTTCTTCTTCTTTTCTGGGGATTTTTTTCGTTCAAAAAATCATATATTTGAGAGCTTCAAAAGTGATGGAAATGGCTGTGGATAAAACCAAGTTCCATGTTCTTGCTGTTGATGACAGCCTCATTGATAGAAAACTCATTGAAAGGCTTCTCAAAACTTCTTCATTCCAAGGTTCAATCTTTTTCTCGTATTCGTATTTATATTCGATCATATTCGACATTCGTAATAATTGAATTCGAAATTGATGTTTATTTTCATGTGTTTCTAGTTACTGTTGTGGATTCTGGGAGCAAAGCATTGGAGTTTCTTGGATTAAACGACGACCACGATAATAATGAAGACAGACAAAGGGATTCGAACTCCGAATCCGTTTCGTCCGATGAAGATCAAGATCATCATGATCTAGGAGTGAATTTGATCATCACAGATTATTGCATGCCTGGAATGACGGGCTATGATCTTCTTAAAAGAATCAAAAAATCTTCATGTTTCAGAGACATTCCTGTTGTCATCATGTCTTCTGAGAACATCCCATCAAGAATCAACAGGTAAAAAAACATGTTCTGTCAGTTTTATTGTTCTTTTTTTTTTTTTTCAATGTTTTGATTTTTCTATGATTGAATTTTCAGATGTTTGGAAGATGGAGCTGAAGAATTCTTTCTGAAACCAGTTCAATTATCTGATGTAATCAAGCTCAGGCCTCATCTAATGAAAGGAAGATCTAAAGACATTGATTTCTCTGATAGAACAAGGTCAGGCTGTTTAATCAGCACTGGGAATTGACTAATATGTTTTCTGGGTTATTATGGATTTCAAACTTTCTCGAGAAAATTTTCTTGATTTTTCTCTGCTTTATACAAATTTAATCTATATGATATTTGTAAATGTTTAGCAGGAAAAATATAGCTCAATTTTGTTGGTTTTTATATAGAGAATTATTACATTACTTTGTTAATCAATTTATCTCCAAATAAATCATACTTTTTTGTCCGAAGATGTACAATTCTTGATACAAAACATTAATATTTATATTTTTTTTAAAAAAATTTAAGTTAGCGTATCATATTTTATAATTTAAACTTTATTTTAATTTTTTTATTCAAATTGAGTTTTTAAATTTTTATATAAATTTAATTATAAAATATGATGCGTTAACAATTTTTTAATCAAGATTTGCATATATTTTTTCTTTTATATGACATATATCTCTTCATATATATATAAAGAAAAATTGAGGGGGCCGAATTAAACTTAAAAATCAATTTATTAATCGGTTAAAGTTCTCGTTTGTCACTATGTATTCTCCCCTAAGTTGTGGGTTCAAAACTCCTCCATAGTAGAAATTGTTAAAAAATCAATCATTAATTATTGAAAATTTTGAGTTATTCAAATTTTTTATTTTATAATTCGAACTTTATTTATATTTTTTTTGAGTTGAATCAAAATGAGTAAAATTTTTTACATCGATTTAAGTCAAAATTTTTTGTTTTTTCAAATCAAATCTTACTCACACTTTTTTTTTTTTTATAAATGTTATTGAATTTTTATTAAATTCATAGAAAAATTATAATTACATCACAATCAAGAAGTAAAATAATTGGATTAAACAATCCAAAGATTCTTACAACAAAAAACAAAAAAATAAATACTTTTATGGAGATAAGCATACCAATAAAATCCAAAAGCTTCCTGAATCTCTTTGTCTTTATCCAAACGAGACGCATAACGAAGAAACAAGGAGTTGTAGATGATCCAAACTGTCATGCAAAAAGTATCGCTACCCAAGACTGATTTCATCGGTAAACAACTATCAAACGAGTGAGAATAAATCTTTTCAAGTGAAAAAAATAAAAAATAGCAATGATTTAATCTTTGTCGAACAACAATCGATCGTTCTGGTATGATAAAATATGTCACAAAAACAGTGAATCAAATCACAAAACAAAAATATTTTAGAAAGAAAAGAAAAACTTGTTACAACGACAGAAATAGTATATTATAGAAGCAAAGATTCTTATTAAAAATAAAAAAATAATAGATTCGGTGGTCGACAACCAATACTAAGATTGATTGTCGATCACCGAAATAAAAAACGGTTATAAAAAATTTAAGAGAAAAGGAGCAGTTTCTGAATCATAGATTCGATAGGTTTTCTTTTTGAATGCACACGATTAGTTGATTTTTTATGGTAAATTACAATGAAGGTCACCTAATTACGGATGTAGTTATATTTAAATCACTTAATTATTAAAAGTTATATTTAGATCGTTCAATGGTTAAAGTTATATTTGAGTCACCCAATTAATAAATGTTATATTTAGATCACTCAATTAATTAATGATCTCAAATGAAATATTCTAATATTCACGAAAGTATACAAGTGATTAACTTAGAAAAAAATATTAAATTAAAATACTTTTTTAAATATGAAGAGTGATCAAATCATAAATTTATTCATAATTGAGTGATTTAAATATAACATTTAACAATTAAGTAACCCAAATATAATATTACTTATAAATAAATAACTCAGATATAATTATACTCATAATTAAGTGGCCTTCATTGTACTTATAAATAAACTTCGAATATTTAAATGTACTATACTTAAAAGTTTTAAATTAATTTAATTTTAAGTTCCTCTACTATACCTAAAAGTTTATTTTAATCACTCTATTTTTTTTAAAAAAATATTTAGTCCTTGTACTGCATTTTAAAGTTTATTTTTATCTCTCTATTACAAAAATTTTGTAATATGTCCAAAAATTAATATTTTGATCCAAAAGACTAAAGTTATTGATAGATTGCTTAAACAATTTTTAGGTCCTCCCAATTTAAAATAGAGCAAATTGATGTCTTAAAATATATTTTTTAATATATATTTTTAAAAATTTACATAATTTTTTAAACATTTATAAAATCTAGGTACAAAATTAATTCTTATTCTAACTTCAAAATCTATTACCTTTACTTACAATAATATTACCATTATAATTTAAAATATAAAATATTTTAAATATTTAATTAAAAAGTGCACATAATTTTTCTTTGAAAGTGAGGGTTTAACTAAAAAATATACAAAAATCATAAAAAAGAATATAACATTTCATTAAAATTTTCAAAACTATGAAAATATATTTTAAAATTATATTTTAATAAAAAATTATAAATTTGTATAATTTGATTTAAAAATTATATTTTATAATATATTACGAGTGGATAAAAATCTTTTTATTTTTTTAATATTTTTTATATTTATATTAAAAAATAAAAATTTAAAAATACTAAATTTTAATTAATATAATAAAATTTTTTAAAAATACAACATTATTTTTATTTTTTAAAACTCTATTCATAAATTCTAATTTGACATTAAATTTTATTTTTTAATTTAATTTTTTACTTTAAATCTAAAAATAAAAACATCAAAAAAGGAAAGAATTTATATTCATTACGAGCACAAATCATACGAAATAAAAATAAATAAATGTTAAATGTGGAAATTCTAAGTGCATGAATTAAATCTATTAAACGAGCTTATATATGACGTGGCAAAAGATGATTGGTTCCTTGACTTTAAAATGAAAAAGTCAACAAGTTGAAAGGGTACTGTAACCAAACAAATCGATCGTTTTCAACAAACTTTTCCATCAGATTCTTTCCCCTTCCACTCTACACTGAAGCTATCGTCCTTCCCCACTTATGTCTTGTTGAAGCTCATCCTTTCATGGTTTTTTCGTAGCATTTCCCTTCATTTTCTCGAAAAAGAATCCCTCAAAACAAACGCGACATTACCTTAAAAGAACAATAAAAAAAAGCCAAACTTCAAAGAGAATCTTCGGATTTTTCACCTTTTTTTATCATCTTTTTTGTCCACCTTTACTCTATTTGTCTCTTTGCTTCAAGAACCTAGAAAACCCATTTCCCTCACTTAGGGTTTTCCTCAAGATGATTCAGTCGTTTCTGTATTTCTTTGTCTCTTTCCGGTTTTAGCTCTAATTTTGTTGTCTGATGAAAAGTTGATTCTTTTTGGAGATTTCTTTTTCTGGAGTTTTGATTTTGATTCAAGTTTGTTTACGACGCGAAACGCGAGGTTGGGGTAGCTGCGATTGAGCTAGGGTTTGTTTGGAATGGTTTAATGCGGTGAAGAAGAGTGAGAGAGGTTTTGATGGGTACATTTTGGGGGAAGTGATGGATCGGAGTATGATTGAAGAAATCTGTTGTTAATCGGAAAGGATGGCTATGGTCAGGGCGGAGCAGTTGAGGGCGGCGGATGTACCGGAGAGGGATATTGAGTTGGTAAACCCTTTTACTTTAACACTTGTTTTAGAATGTTTTGATTATAAAAGGAAATCGTTTCTATATTCTTAGCATGTGTAGTGACAATGTAGAAAATAGAAAATTGTTGTTACTGTTACTAGTAGCTTTGTTATCTAGATTTTAGATACAGAATCGTTAAGCATGCTGCTAAATTAGGGATTTTTATTTTCATTTCTTATTTGGATTGTGGTTGGTGGATTTTATTTTGTTGGGTGGAATAATTGTTACTGGCTGCAATGGAAAGGGAAAAGCTTCAGTTTCTACATATATGGCAGCATTTAGTGTCAGGGTTGTCCTACTCCATAAGCTAGAAGATTTTGTTTTGAGAAAGGGAATATACATTAATACATATGATTAATAAATGTTTGTATTTAAAACAAAAAAGATAGAACTTGATTCCAGTGCTCACTTGAGGAAACTATAGAATAATGTTGATTAATTGTCACTGTGTCACAATTAGCCATAGGCCATAGCTTAGCTGGAGCTTCAGGGTGAAACAAATCTGATGTCCAGTAATACTGTTTCTCTTACATTCTTTATGAAATCAAAAACTTCACTGAAATGTGGGGTTCTCCGAGTATTATTGTTTTTGGTTTCTAGCAACTTTGTGATTTAAGTTAATGTCTGATGTTCACTGTGTTTTCATTTTTGTTATTTTATACTTGCATATTCATATGTTACTTACTCTAATTCTTCTTATGTATATATCCACAACTGGATTTTTTTTCAATATGAAGTTCAGTTTTCAAGTTGGATTTTCTATGCTTTAATTCATATTTTTCTTTTTTATTTACGGCAGGCCATCACTGCCCTTAAGAAAGGTGCACCATTGCTGAAATATGGTCGTAGAGGAAAGCCCAAATTTTGCCCCTTCCGACTGTCCAATGTAAGAACAAATGCATTTGAAGATGCATATGTTAAGTGTTGCATATATTTCTGTTTATAAATCTGCAATTAGTAACCATTTTTATGTTATTGAAAGTCTTCTAGAATGCAATTAGCTCCACCTCTGGCTTACTATTTATTTAAAATGTATCATGATGGAGCTTTTGGAAAAGTTGATGATCATTATTGCATTTTCAAGAAGTTAGATGTCTGAGAAGCTGTCATTATACTGAAAATGAACAGAAATTCCTTATATACCTGTACTGGGAAAGGCTGTTAGCTCTCTTCTTAATAATAGAAACGCTATGATATGTTTTATTCATATTGTTTCAACAGAAGTCAGATTATTAAGAATAAAAGGATTGTTTTAGCAACTGCGGCGTATTTTTTTCCTGAATGAATTTTAACAGACAATTTTAGAAATTTCGTTACCTAGAATTTCATAAAGCTCGGTGGAAAATGTTAAAATTTAGTTGTATGTGATGGTCACCTGAGCTTCATATGTGTAAGACATGCAATTGCAAGGTATATTGTAACAAAATGGTGGCTTTGAGTTTACACTTTGAACAACTATTTTTCTTGTATTAACGGGTGTCGGTTTCTCATTAACTAAGTCTGGGGGCTTATGTTGCTTACAAGTTGCAAAGGTCGATTTTAATGCAATGGGTAAACTACAAAGAAGGAAAGTGATGATGAAATCTAATTATTAGATTAAAAAGCTTTTAATCCTTCCTACCAAGAAAGCCTTAAAACTGGGCTTGAATTCAATCTTATAAGTAACATTGCAACGGTTATATGTAAAGGCATAATTGAAAAAATATGGAAATTATTCATGGATATTTTGTAAGTTGGCGTATCATTGAAGCAATGAACAATTGGAAGTGACCATCAAGATTGTGATGAATGGACTCTGTATGAGGGATTCAATACTTTCTGATCGCTGTCTTGCGCAACTTTTATACGTTGGTATTTCTTTTTCTTTACTAGATTTTGAAGAAGCTTTACGTGTCAATTCTATTGGATAATAGCAATTGTCTGACTAAAATCAACTATGTAAGATCCAGGTAACAGTACTAAGAAGAAAAGGTAACACTATTTGAAAAGGGAAGAATAGTCCGACTCTCAGGTGGATTCCTTAAAGTATTTATCGTTAGTTCGTTACTGTTTGTATGTTACTTTCTGGGGGGGGGGGGGGGGGAAATATGTGTGGTAATTCAGATATGCTCATCTGCTTGTGAATAATGTTTTATCTTGACTAGTTGCTAGAAGACTGATTACAGTAGTATGTCTACAGACAATTTTGCTGGCTGTATTTCATTTATTTTGTTCCTTTCTGCAACAACAGTTATCTTGTTGATGTCTGCATCAAGAACCTGCTGTAACCTAAAACTTCATTTACCATGTCTTTACCTTGTTTCTTTCAGGATGAATCTGTTCTAATATGGATCTCTGGCAAAGAGGAAAAATACCTTAAACTGAACCAGGTCTCCAGAATTATACCTGGTCAGCGCACTGTAAGTTTATCCCTGTCATTCTTTTCTTTACTCCTGTTACGTGTGTGTTAGTCATATCAAGCATTAAAGACTAAGCTCGCTTAAATACTGAACCGGAATAATGGTTGCAATGTTTTTTTATGGTTATTCCTTATAAATATTGTTGAGCGTAAATTTTCTTTTCCTGAATTCCTAGGGGTGTGCTTGTTTCTTTTAATAGCCAAATTCTAAATTTATAGAGTTCTAATAACATGGTATTGGTATGCCTGAGGCAGATTACCGTGTAGTCATCTTATCAGCATGCATAATTATAGCTTACATGTTTCAGTTGTACGACTCCTTGGTTATAATGGGTTTATATAGAAGTTATTTTTATGAGTTGGAGTACTTTTATTCAAATAAAATATTTTAACCTGGAGTTGATTAATTGAATTCCAATTTTAGTTCCAGCATACGAACAGCAAATTAGCAACTCTTTGGTCTTTGGAATTTTATTGATTTACTTTTTTGCTCATTGCAGCCAATATTTCAGAGGTATCCTCGGCCTGAAAAAGAATACCAATCATTTTCCCTTATATATCATGATAGATCACTTGATTTGGTAAGCATTCCTTTTATTTCTTGCCACAGAGTTACACCCTTGTGCCTAACTTCTAGTTTTCTTCTTCTCCGTGCATGCATGACCATTGCATTGTAAATTAATTACCAAGTTTTTGTGAGATGAAAGTTTTTTTATAGTCCATGCACCCAACTTTTTTTCTGCACCAGATTTGCAAGGATAAAGATGAAGCAGAAGTATGGTTTACAGGTCTAAAGGCATTGATATCACGTGGCCACAATCGAAAAGGAAAACCCGAATCTAGAAGTGATGGAATTTCGTCTGAAGCAACTAGTCCTAAAGAACATACTCGAAGAAGTTCGCCTTTGAGCTCTCCATTCGGTAGCGGTGGTAGTTCACAGAAGGTTCCCCCCTTCCGTTTTCTGTCGTGTACTTCTATTTTTTTATATATTTATTGAGAGAATTATATTGTTCCTGATATAGGATGGGATGGATTCCCTTCGCCTTCACACTCCACATGAGAGTCCTCCTAGAACTGGCTTAGAGAAGGCATTGTCTGATGTCATATTGTATTCTGTTCCCCCCAAGGCGTTGTATCCTTCAGAATCTGCTTGTGGATCAATCCATTCTCTGTCGTCAGCAGGTTCAGATGGAACAGCTGGGTACATGAAAGGCTTGAATGGGGATGCTTACAGAGTTAGTTTATCTAGTGCTGTTAGTTCATCTAGTCAGGGGTCTGGTCACTATGATGGTGATGCTTTAGGTGATGTCTTTATTTGGGGTGAAGGCACCGGTGATGGTGTGTTAGGTGGAGGAATACATAGAAGTGGAAATTGTAGTGGTATTAAGATGGATTCTCTTCTGCCTAAAACTTTGGAATCTGCAGTTCTTTTGGATGTTCAGAACATAGCTTGTGGTGGGCAACATGCTGCTCTCGTAACCAAGCAAGGAGAGGTTTTCTCATGGGGAGTGGAAATTGGTGGTAGATTGGGGCATGGTGTGGATTCTAATGTCTCCCATCCAAAACTTATAGATTCTCTTAAAAATATAAACATTGAACTTGTCGCATGTGGAGAGTACCATTCTTGTGCTGTAACACTTTCTGGTGAAATGTATACATGGGGTGGTAGCTCTGGCAATTTTGGTTTACTTGGTCATGGGAGTGAAACAAGTCAATGGGTTCCAAAGAAACTAAATGGACTTTTGGAGGGAATACATGTTTCGTCGGTGTCTTGTGGACCGTGGCACACAGCTGTTGTAACTTCTTCTGGACAATTATTTACATTTGGTGATGGAACATTTGGTGTTTTGGGACATGGTGATCGCCAAAGCATATCTGTACCCAGGGAAGTGGAACCCCTCAAGGGCCTACGCACTGTCCGAGCAGCTTGTGGTGTTTGGCACACTGCTGCTGTTGTTGAAGTTATGGTTGGGTCTCCAAGAACCAGTAATTGCTCTTCCGGAAAACTTTTTACTTGGGGGGATGGAGATAAAGGTCGTCTTGGCCATGGTGACAAAGAAGCTAGGTTAGTGCCAACTTGTGTTGCTGCTCTGGTTGAGCCTATCTTTTGCAAAGTATCCTGTGGGCATAGCATGACTATTGCGCTTACAACCAATGGCCATGTCTATGCTATGGGAAGCCCTGTTTATGGGCAATTGGGGAATCCTCAAGCTGATGGAAAACTTCCTATCCGGGTTGAAGGGAAGCTCACAAAGAATTTTGTTGAAGAAATAGCTTGTGGTGCCTATCATGTTGCTGTTTTAACTTCAAAGACTGAAGTTTACACTTGGGGAAAGGGTGCAAATGGAAGGTTGGGTCATGGGGATACAGATGATAGAAGTTCTCCTTTTCTTGTTGAAGCTCTAAAAGATAAACAGGTCAAGAGTGTTGTTTGTGGTACAAGTTTTACTGCAGCTATCTGTCTTCATAAATCGGTGTCCAGTGTTGATCAATCAAAATGCTCTGGCTGCCGTCTTTTGTTTAATTTCAAAAGAAAACGTCATAATTGTTATAATTGTGGGCTTGTATTCTGCAATGCATGCAGCAGTAAGAAGTCTTTTAAGGCTTCCATGGCACCAAATACTAACAAACCTTATCGTGTTTGTGATAATTGTTTTGCCAAACTCACAAAAGCTCCTGAAACCAGCTCTTCAAACCATTATTCTCTGAGTAGAATAGGAAGTATGAATCAGGGATCAAATGACAGTGTTGAGGAGGTTGAAAAGTTGGATTCAAGAAACCATGCCCAACTTAGTAGAAATGCTTCAATTGAAACATCTAAAGGGTTCGATAGTGTATCTTCAAGAAACAAGAGATTAGATTTTAATAGTACCCGAGTTTCACCCTTCCCAAATGGAGTTTCTCAATGTGCTCCTCAAAACAACCCCAAAACATCGAATGCTCTATTTGGGTCGTCCAAGAAATTTTTTTCAGCTTCTCTTCCTGCATCACGAATCGTATCTCGAGCAACATCACCTACATCTAGACGATCCAGCCCACATCGTGCTACTACACCAACACCAACTTTGCCCGGAGTTTCATCGAAGAAAGCTGCGGATGATGCTAAAAGGACAAATGAAGGTCTAAGCGAAGAAGTTGTTAAATTAAGAACTCAGGTATCTTTACAATTTAAACTATTTGCCAGGAGTATTGTTTTTCTTATTAGTTATGTTTCTCTTTCATCTTTTTCAGCGTTAATTATTAATAGAACTTATCAATGTGTTGTGAAAAAATGGAATAGTTTGAGATTCAGTAAATTCTGTATGCAAATTCATGCTTATGAAGTTAATTATATATCATAAATAGCAAGCTCTTGAGTTTAATATCAGAATGGAATGACCTAAACTGTTTTCTAGTCTTTCAACTTTTGATTTTTGCACGTGGGTGTTAAGTTTGTTTGTTGTACTTGATTTTGTCTATCTGATGTAGGTCGAGGAACTTACTCGCAAAGCACAACTTCAGGAAGTTGAGCTGGAAAATACTACTAAACAGCTGAAGGAAGCCATAGCAGTAGCAACTGAAGAGACTGCAAAATGCAAAGCAGCAAAGGAAGTCATAAAGTCACTCACTGCTCAGGTAAGTTGATTAACTCGTTCCTAAAGCCTATTTATGGAGGGTTTAAACTGTTTATTTATTATCTTAACACCATTATTAGTAATCTTTATTTTCTATGAGGCATTTGTATGATTTCCTTCATGAAATTTGCTAAAACCCAAGTTTGCTTAACAATTACAAAAGTGTATGCAGCTTCATATCTTCAATTCATTTGCAAATCATGCACTTTTCATGACTATTATTAGAAGGAGATTAAGTGGAGATGCAAAATGGTTGGTTAATCATTGTTCAATCTTGAGCACCTAATTTCAGGTTCTTATATACCCGAGTAGTCTTTGGTTGACAATTAATTTTGTTACACTTCCATTATGTGACCAGATTGGATTTGCTTAGATGAATAGTTCACCAAATATTTAACAAGTTTGCTTATCTATGGCAGTTGAAGGATATGGCTGAAAGGTTACCAATGGGAGCGGAAAGAAGCATCAATTCACCCTCCTTTTGTTATTCTGGCTCAACTCCTCCTCGGGACGTTTCTTCTACTGGCAGTGACCAATCAGGTGGCCCCATGAATTGCCATGAAATAGATTCGAATGGACCAAATAGCCTAGTGAATTCTAATAGGTCCGGAATCATTAGTAACCACCATTCAACTCACTCTGAAGTGTATCATCCGGATGGAACTGCAAGGAATAGGAACCGAACTACAAAAGTCGAACCCACTCATGGGGATGAATGGGTCGAGCAAGATGAGCCTGGTGTATACATCACCCTTGTTGCATTGCCTGGAGGTATCAAAGATCTTAAGCGCGTTCGGTTCAGGTTGGTTATAACCACTGCCAACTTCCTCCTAATTGTTTTGCACTTATTAGACAAAGCCCAAGAGTCTGAGTTTTACGGTCTAAACAAACTGCATTGTCAGAAAAAAAAGTTTAGAACGTCAATTAAAGGGATTGAACCAACCAACATGCATCTGATTAGAATGTTAGTACTCAGCTCCGGTAAAACATACGAGTGTAGGGTCATTTATGGATGTGGTTCTCATTTAATTGCACTGTTAATCAAAAACATTAAACCCTTTCTCGAAACATCATTATTTTCTAACCACATACTGTTTTTAAAACCATAAATCTAATTTTTGTGATAGTTTTAGTCTTTGTTTATCACTTATATCCCTTGCAAACCGCAGTTCTCCACCATTGTGGAAGCTTAGTAACTGATGAGCTACCTTTGAATATCATTTGACAATGACATTGTTTCTCGTGCTTGCAGCCGGAGGCGTTTCAGTGAAAAACAAGCAGAACAGTGGTGGGCTTCCAACAGGGCTAGAATATATCAAAGATATAACGTTCCCATGGTCGACAAACCTCCTGGTGGCGTGGGGAGGGAAGGGTTAGCTCATTGACCTGCTGAAACATGCTACAGACTCCAAAGTGCTTCGTTCAAGGTTTCAGCTTTCGAGAGTGAACCAACGTAAGATACCCTCAATTTTGTTTTCGTTTAAGAGGGTGTGTAGTATTAGCAGTATTTCGTTGATGCGAATTTTGATTTCGGCACTTTAATTTCCTCTGTACATGTATGTTTGTACTGTCGTTGATTTAGGAGATGCACTGCAACTACTGTTGCTAGAATTGATTGAGTTCTTTGTAAGTAGGTTGCAGAGGGCCTTGTATTCAAAACAGATTGTAAATGTATAAGAAATTACCAACGATCAGATTGTTTGTATGGCACTCATAAACTAAACTTATGGCAATTTGATCCGACCGGACTCTATTTTTTAAAAAATTCGAAGTTCAGGGCAGGTCAGGACGGATCTTTAGAATGATCGAGTCGGGGCAATATCAGACTTAGAGTAAAAATTCTATACATTTCCATTGGTGACCCCCCTTCATGCATCCCAAAAATATTGAGCTTTCCTTTCATTTTAATTTTTTTTCAACAAATTTTGAAACTTGTTGAAAAATCTATTAATCTAAAACATTATCTAAAAACTAACTTGAAATATTATTAAAAAATCTATTATTTTAAATTATTAGACAAATTTTAATTTATAGTATTTTAGTCGCATATTAAGCTCACTCAATCAAACTAATTGAACTGAGATCAATATATTTCATAATATTATGACAATCAAAATACCAATTTAATATTAATTAAATTTAAAAAATTAAAAAATGGTGACCAATATGAAAGTGCTTTAAAAGTTAAGTGATCAACTGCATAATTTATACGGATTAATATTTTGTAATTCTGAATATTTAATAATATTATATTAATTCTTATTTTTTATATATTTTTGTAACCTTTTATAATCCAAAACGAAGTTAAAAGCATCCAGCAGGCTGCAACCTAAGTAATCAAAAAACCAAACGGAGTTAAGGGAAGGGAAGGGAAGAAGACGAGATATTAAATTGAACATGGCAAGAGATAGCTGCTTGGCTCGCGTCACCGCCGGAGTCGCCGTTGGAGGCGCTGTTGGTGGCGCCGTTGGTAAGTTCACAATTCTTCTACTCACTAAAACCCTAAACCTCATTCCTCTGTTTTGGTTAGGTACTGAAAACACCGAAATCAATAAATCTCTTCTAAATTTCAATATCATTTGCTATTATTATCGTTTTGAAATCCGAAAGCGAGAGAAAATTAGCAATTATTGGCTTAGGATTATGGAACAAAATGTTTAAATTCTGAACTTTAGGGTTTTTAAACATATGGGAAGTAATTTGATGGGAGGTTTTCCCCTTGGATTACGGTTTCATTCTTATCTGAATTTAGCTTACATGTTGATTATTTGCAAAGAAAATTATCAGTAAAAGGTTGAACTAATGAGTTTTGGTTAGCTTAGTACTTGTTTTGAGTCCCCCCTTTTTCATTGTTGATTCTTTGATTTGTTTCAATGTCTCAGTGAATTTAATGAGACTATTGTTTATTATGCTTATCGTGAATTTGTCGTATCGAATATGCATTTAGACTATCAAACTATTATCTTCTGTGATTTATTTCTGTTGGTATACTTGGAAAATATTGTGTGCTTAAATTGAATAGAAATTATTTAAGAGACAAAACTGTTTTCAATTTGCAGTTTTGGGATTTTGAAGTGTCAACTTTTAATTAATTTTTGGTGTATGTAAAACATGTTGCAAATCATTTACGGCTAACAATAGAGAGCTAGTCTGCTCCCGTTCCATGAATATCAAATCATCCTCCCCAAGGCTTTCAAACCCTAGACCTTCAGTTGGAATTTAAAGTTCTAAGCATTAGGAACATGGTGCCTGAGTTCAAAGCACAGGCATATATGTTGCGGGGATAGTGTGCTCCTATGTTGCTTTGACTCTTTGTTTTTCTTGAAGTGTCTGAACAACAGCCATGTTCGATTCATATCCTGAAAAATTGGTATGTAAATTTTATCCTCCAAGGGGTCGTCCAAATTCATAAGAGAAATTTTTTGTCAGCTTACCCTTGCCGTACATTTCGTATCTGTCAGTCACTCAAATGTGAGTAACAGAGGTGTGCTCTGAATTCCCCTAGAGATTAGAAGAATGAGGATAGATGATTAGGAAGAGGATTAGATGATTTTACTGAGGCTGGTTGCTGGGACAGAGCGTTCTGTTTATATATTTTAAATGTAGCAACTTTCTATCTCTACCGAAAGAACTCCTTTCCTAAGTCTTTTTTTTATCCAATTCTTAATTATTATTGCACTATTTACATAACTTATTCTTATCTTTTACTTTTGGACTGTTAATGTGGTTTTGCTCGTGCAGGTGCTGTATACGGGACTTATGAGGCTATTAGGTACAAGGTAATGTCGGCGTTTTTCTTATTTCTAGAGATGAAATAATGTGAATTATGTGTTTAAGTTTTCATTTTTGCGGATATCTTACCACGCAAATTACAGTAGTGTCCCATGGATATATGATCCGTATTTCTATGAACCATGAAAAGAGTATGCCGTGTCTTTGTTGTTTTTCCTGCTTCCATGATGACAGAGGTAGCTCATAAGATATCCGGCCATATGATGGGCATAAAATGGTTGTGTGCATCTCGAGATTCATATTTTCCAGGTTGTGCACTGCAGGTACTGGGACTGCTCAAGATTCGGTATATCGGCCAAACCACCTTGGGTAGCGCGGCTATATTCGGACTGTTCTTGGGCGCAGGCAGCCTAATCCATTGCGGGAAGTCATATTAAACCAATTCATTGTTCATCTTAAAGGCCTTGAGATTGTAGATCTCAGGATGGCGTTTGGCTTTGGATATTAAACGTTTTTAAGCCTTGTGTGTGGGTGAATGAAAAATTGAGAATATTTCAACCTCCTCAATGTTACATAAATATTTCTTCTTTTTCCTTTTTTAGTATGATAAGTGTCGAGTGGACTGAACTATCGAATTTAACTAAGGGGGTGAATTGACACTTTTAAAAGTTTGTGGGAATAATTGAAAGGATTAAAAAATTGAACGCAAGCAACTTATAGTGGTTTAAGCTTTGAACTTTACTTTAGCTCTCATTAAGGATTTTCAACCAATTCACTATTAATATTATTAAATTCGTCTCCTTTTCTAGGAATAAAAAACAATTGTTGCAACAAATTAATCTTTGGATTTAATTTTAACAATCAAGAATATATATATTAAATAAATCAAAGTTGAGCAACGAATGCAAAATGAGGATCAAGCTTTCCAGCATTCCAGTTTCCATACACCAACACACAACACAAGCAAACAAAAGCCATTTTCTAACTGATGCCAATTGGTGCAGTTCAGGTCCAATGAAAGAGACCCCCAAAACAGTACAAATACTCTACAATCACAGGTCTTACTGTAGCATCTGGCCGTGAGGTGGGAGACCCGACGGTGGCTGAGACAGCATACCGGACTAACCACCAGACTGCAAGAAGCGGAAGCAAAAACAAGTTAGTTTCATATGAACTCAAGCATTTTTACCAAATACAATTTCCATGGATGAGGCTGCATGAAATGCAGGCATGATCTGGTTATACAACATGGGCAGTAGAATCAAATAAGCTATATAACTCGAACTTGGATACAAATGTTGGACCTAACTGATAAAATTAAAAGTTTGATAGTCAAAATAGAAATTCTCCATAGTTAAGTGACTATAGAGATAGTTTACCCAAGTTTTAAGTAACTGAAACCTAGATATCTGTTTCATTTTAGCTTTGGCCCAAAACTTCAACCCAAGAACCCTAATTGGCGCGCCTCCGCCAAATCTGACACAATTTAGTTATCGGTGTCAATATTGAATCGCGTCGACGTCGGTGTGCCGTCGGAAAAGCCGATTCCGATCATTGAGCTTTTCAGGTACTCCTCCACACAGATTATGTAGGAGTCCTATTTTACATTGTTTCCACTTTTTGCATTGTCAATTTTGAAGATATAGGTTAAATTGTTCGAAGATTCTTGATATCTATGTCTTAAATACATTTATGGTTTATTTTAATCACACTGACATTCTTAAACCTGGTTTTAGTTGTTCTTTGAATGTGTTGATTTGGGATTGGGATTGTAACTGTTCGGAATTGTTTATCATGTTTTAGGTATTATATGTTTGACACGTTAGGAGAATTAGGATTCATGCACATTTTTACCTTATGAGATTTTGAGTTCTTTACTTTTCCTCCATTAGAGTAGAACTGACTTGAGGTCTTGTTTTTCCCAGTTACAGAAGATGAATTTTGAGGACTATCTGTGGCTTTAACTTGGAAATAATGTTGGTAGTTTTATGCATATATATATATATAATGTTATGTTGCTCTGAATCTTCAGTTTCTTGAATCATCCTTGTTTGATTCTCGTATCCAATGCATATCAAGAAATAATCACGGGGATATGATCCTTTAAGAACCCTCCAAATACGTCGAATTCATGGAAAAGGGTTAAACATACCTGTGTTAGCTGTGAAGCACATGTCTTGCCTAAAACTCACATCCGAAACCAACTATCATAGCTATAATGTGGGTAGTGCATTGAAATGTTTTGAAGAAGAGAAACGAAAGAAGATGGTAGGATGTAATTTAACTTTTGGAATATGTGCATTCAAACATGTCTTGTCTGCATATTTTTGTGGTTTTCCTCCCATTTAAGTTCTATATTTTGCCGCTGATTTAGATTCTATTTTTACAATAATGGTATTAGGTACAATTATCTCTCCGCATTGCGAATAAGCGTTTTTGCTTTAAGTTGATGTAATGTCCTGCACTACTTGCTCCGCCCCGAGATCGTAACAGTAGTTTTACTTGATTCTGGGGGAAAGCGGATTGTCGGAATCAAGAATTTTTTGTTTTGCCAATGGCTACTGCTACTAAAGTTCTCAACCTTGAGAATCCTACTCAAACTGGAGAGTGGACAGTTGTTTTACCCCGTAAGGGCAAACATAGAAGGAACTCCCGTAAAATAGTAACAACAAAAGGACAGCAACAAGAACAACAGTCATGGATTCCAACTGATCTTGAGGTTGATCCTGAGAGACAATCAAAACTTATGCATAAGATACAAGTATGTATGAAGAAAATTGAAAACTCGAGATTTTTTCTGGCTTTCTTGGATCAGATGCAAAGTCCAAAAATCTTGAATCACTTTCACAGGGTTTTGGGATCTGAATTGAAACTGCAGATGGTAATATATGGTATTGGCAGCATTGAGTCTCATGAAACTCCTCGACTTCAACTTAGCCTAGCACTTTTGATGAAGAGAAAGTTCAGCTATATCGGGGACATAGAGGTGTTTGATCCCGTTCTATCTGCAACCGAGTCTCAGGTTTTAGAAGCCCTCGGCTGTTCCGTTTTGTCTGTTAATGAGCAAGGCCGGCGGGAAGCTAAGAAACCAACACTTTTCTTCATGCCGCATTGTGAAGCAGAGTTATACAACAATCTTTTACAGGCAAATTGGGGAGTGGAGGCATTGAACCGAGTGGCGCTGTTCGGAAATAGCTTTGAAACTTATGAGCAGCATGTTTCATTTAAGTACTATGATCAAGAAGTATCATTTATGGATTCATCTGTAGCTGAATCAGTTACACACATCTTAGCTGCCCAAAGATTCACAGACGAATTCAGAACCGAGACGATTTCGGATGACTATTTTGCAGCGTTTCATGATTCAAGTTGGCATTTTTTCAGGCTTTCTTGTGAGAAGGAGCTGCAGTTGCATTGAGTTCAAGAAACATATTGTTTGTTCCTAAAATCATTTTGGTGTGATTCATAACTGCGTGTAGGATTAATTTTTGCTAAATGCTTCATTTAATGCTATAATATATATATATATATATTCCAGTTGATGATAGTTTTCAATAAAAAAAAAACTAATTACTCCAGTTGATGATAGTTACAGATGATCTAACCAAAACATGGTTTAAAATTAATCAATCCAGCTGGTAATGAAAACTAAATGAATTATATTAAATAGAGTAATTAATCATCATAGCTTGTAACTAAATCAATTTAGTCACTACCTCCTACCCACTCCCTTGACTTTAACGTTCATTAAAACGGAAACATTGAATTATAAGTATTTTTAATACCATTTGTTAAAAAAAATAGTTAAAATATATATTTTAAACAAAAATAATTTCAAAGCATTTAATTTTTGATATTATTATAATTTTTAGCAGTTTTAAAATGATTATAATATAATATTTGTTTATATTTCTTAACCCTATACACATTTATAAATAATTTTTGGAATTCGAGTCTCTTAAGATAAATAACCACTGAGACCATTTATTGAATTTTTTTAACACACTTTAATTTAAATTAATTTTTTATTAACATGTTGCATCATTAATTTAATGTGAATTAAGCATTCGAATAATCATTAAATGATAAAACGATAATTAAGTGATTAAAATGTAACTTTAAAAATTTTAGCGGTTAAAAGTAAAATAATTGAAACTTTTAACCACCAATATAATTTACCCAAACAAAGTTTAATTCAAATCATGAACTAAATTGGCTACAATTTTATACCGTTGGAGGTGTAATCAGGTGGGGTAGGTTCATGCCATCATATCTCACCTAAAAACATTTTTGAAATTTAAAATCAAATAAATCTAAGAATTAGTCTTCTGAATTGTTTTGATTTAAAATTATACTAGTTCGTATTATTGATTTTTCTTTTATTAAAATGAGTTATTTTTTAGTAACTAAATTTTACTAATAAAATCAAAAATTAAAATTATGATGCATTCGAACATAATAATATTAAATTAGAAGATAAAAAAAAATTATATTCAGAGTGACATTCAACATCAAAAAAACTCATTAACTTTTATAAAACACAGTGTATTTTTCGAATAAGACGTTTTACATAATGATAAATAGTGATGAGTTAATCAAACTATCTGATAAGCTGATTGATGCTTCGTTACACAATTTTAATTATATCGGTAAATAACTTTTTATTAAATCGGGGATCTGACTATATGTGCATCACCGATAAATTATCAGAAAACAAATATTGTGAGAGTCTTTGTACAAACATCAAAATAACAAAAAAGCACACGAAAACCATACCAAAAGTAAAAAAAAAAAATTAGAACCAACCGTTAAATATTAAATTATTATTATTTTTTAATAAATTTTAAATAATTTTTAAAATTTTAAAGATTTGACATATAATCAATTATATTTTAAAATATTATTAATTATACGTTAAACATTTAAGATTTTTAATAATTATTTAGAAGTTATTAAAATATTAATGATGCTCATTAATGTATTGCGTTTAAGGGTGCTTAATGAATTGAGAAGCACGCGAGTTACTCAAATTTGATTCAGTCAAAACTTGATAAATATTTGAATTGGGTTGACTCGATTCAAACTCAACTCGAGAACTTAACTCGATAAGTTCGCGAATAATTTGTTAAATTTTTAAAATATTTTTTAGGAATTACTTTAAAATTATTTCATTCAAAAAATAAATATAAATAATAACTATTAATTTATAAATTATTATTTTAATTTTAACATGATAGTTTAATGTATTTATGAATTATTAATTTAAATTTTAAAAATATTTTATACACTCTTTTGATACTTTTTAATTAATTTATGTTAATATTAAGTCTTATATATTATCATTAAATTTTACTTTTTAATTATAAATAGTAATAAATATGATTAATTGAATTTATTAAATTTTTTAAATTACGACCGAATTCATAGAATATTTTATTCATATTTAATATTTATTTTATTTCTATATATATTACATTAATCAGTGTGCCTAATTAACTATTTTTTTCTTTTTAACCCTAAATCTATGACTGGGGAAAATAATTGTCAAGCACATAGTAATAATAAATTAATTAATTAAAAAAATCATGGGGGTGAAAACTAAGAGAGCACACTGTAAATAATTATTTTTATGTGAATAATTATATAGTTACCATATAATGACATCATTATTAGGAATTTTATTTATTTATATATCTAAAAACTTTAATTTGAAAATTTGTTACCTATTTTTTCAATATCAGGTGCTTTACACGTGAGGGTTTTTTTATAATAAAAAAATAATATAAATATGCCTTCACTTGGGACTAAATAGACACTCAGAAATTCAACAGTATCTTGCAAAGGAGAGGATTTCCAGCTCTTTTCTTGGCATAACTTGTAAGTTTTTTATTTCATATTTTATTTTTTATATAAAATAAAAAATAAAAAAATTCTTAGTATGATTCTTTTTTATTTATACCAAAATTATATTTTGGTGGGATAAAAGAAATTAAATTGAAAAAATTTAAAATGGAGAAAAAATATTATTAACTACGAAGGTAGTAATCGGCTAATAGTTCGTCTATTGAGGTGAGATAGTATGTCTTTTAAATAAGTTTATGAATTTGAATTCTGATATTATGAATAAAATAAATCGAGTTGAAAGAATTTATATAGTACCCGATATGAATTAGTCAATCAATAATCAGTAAAATAGCTTAAAAAGTTGATTTTAATGGAAAAAATAAAATAAAAATGTGTTTAAGTAAAACAAATTGATATCCAGTTACATGATAAAAATTCATAGTCATTTAACAAGTGAAATTAATAGACGAGATTAACAGTAAAATTGAAAAGATTATCACATAAAAAATATTTTTTATTATTTTTTTATCACTGTATAAGTTGATCTTATCGTATATATATTTATACATGTCTATTCCATCGGTAAAACTTCTGATAAAGTTAGATCCCGTTTGTGGTTGTGTTTTCTCTCAAAATGATCATTTTTATCGTGTTTTTTTAGTTCAATAGGTCTGCTTGTTGACATTATTTTTCACCTCAAACGCTTATTTGTCTATCACTGAATTTTTTTAATTTATTTATTGTTGAATTTTTTATTTTTTATCAACGAATGTTCAGTTTTAAATATCCGTTTATTGTCTCATCTAAAAATAAAACTCGTTATATCGATTATTAAAAAATAAAAAAAATAAAATTTTAAAATAAAAATGATAAATTGATAGATACTATGCTTTACATATATATTTTAATTTAAATGAAATTATATTTGACAGTTTCTTGAGAAAGCGAACACTTTCATATTTATGATTTTTTCTGAAAAAATTATATCCACATATAATAATTTTCTAAGCCTTTTTCTATTTCGTAAAAGAAAAAAATTGTAATAAACACTAAAGATAATTGAAATATTGTTTTAAAAATATATTTTTTCAATAAACTATTTATTTATTAAATTTTAAAATATGATTATTAGATATGTATTTTTAATTAACTTAAGAAAATAATTACTATTTTTAAAAATATTAAATTAATTTAATTATAAAAAAATCTCTCTATTAAGAAAAATATTAATTTTTTATATAAAAAACGCATAAAAACAAAGCTTCTGCTGTTTTCAGTTATCTTTCTCAAAAAAAAACTTCATTTCTTTCAAGTTTCAACCGATCGGAACTGCGTTTTTTTTTTTTTCAGTTTATCAATCAAGAAAAACAAGAACAACCCAAGTTAAAACTCCCATCAAATCCCAATATTCTTGAAAAAAAATCATTTTTTGTTTGTTTTTTATGTTAATTTGTGGATTTTTCTGATTCTGGTCGATGGCAGAAATGGAGAACAACAAGGAGAAATCTTCACCCGGGCCGTTCTTTTACCGCTCGTTTACGACGCACACGGCGGCAGCTAAATCGGACAGCCCCAAACTTCATCTTCTCCTCAACACCCCCTCGTCTCTCAATCGGTCGGCCTCTGTTTCTAAGTTCTACGATTCATTCGATTCCATCAAAAGTAAAGTTAAAAAGCTTTGCAGTTTGTTCGAATCCGCTAAGTCTTCTTTGAATTTAGCAAGTTCCAAGGGAATTTTCCCCAAGGTTGTTTTAAGACCCTCGAAATCGGTTGCCTATTCGTCTTCGTTTTCCTCTATCTTCAACAACTCGTTGATAAGATTACCGGGAACCGAAGATCGAATTGTTGTTTATTTGACTAGTTTACGCGGGATTCGAAGGACTTACGAGGATTGTTATGCTGTTAAGATGATATTTAGAGGGTTTGGAATTTGGGTCGATGAGAGAGATGTTTCCATGGATGCAGCTTACAAGAAAGAGTTACAGAGCGTTTTGAAACAGAAGACAGTGAGTTTGCCTCAGGTTTTCATAAAGGGAAAGTATATTGGTGATGCTGATGTGATTAAAAGCATGTTTGAAGTTGGGGAATTGACTAAGATTCTCGATGGGTTTCCAAAGAGACAACCTGGTTTTGTTTGTCAGGGTTGCGGTGATGTCAGGTTTCTTCCCTGTTGGAACTGTAGTGGGAGTCGAAAAGTGTTTGACGAGGACGATGAATCAACTAAAAGATGCTTGGAATGCAATGAAAATGGCTTGATTCGGTGCCCGTGTTGTTGCTCTTAAAGCTTCAGCTGCTGCACGGTGCTAATATACATTTAAAGGTTCATTTTCATCTTCTTTAGCACATGTAGATATTGTCTTTAATGGTTTATTTCCTTGGTATGAAACATTTCGTTCGCACAGATTTAGAAGCTCGTTTATGTAGATGCTGTATGTGATAGTTTAATGTGCTTCGTATGAAGCGTTTCATTAGCAGAGAGCTGATGATCATTAGTTGTCGAGTTCAACTGGATGTTGACAATGATAGTACATTGTAAAATCAAAGTGCCATATTTGGTTTTGGCATTTTGATTCCAAAGGAGATCCGGAATTTCTCCTGTATGGTATTGTAAATACTTAGTATTATATTAATGTAATGGACTCACATTTCTTGTGACAGATTGCAATGAGAATGAACTTTTGTTTATGCATTACTTCTTTTTCTTGTATTCACTTTGTATTTATAGAAGCTGCGGTGCATATATACCTTGGTTCTCATTTGTTCATACGGACCGTGACTGTGGATTGATTTCTGGTCTGTTTAATGCCCCAAGCTCGATACACATAATCGCATATTGCTCCAAAATTGTTACTAGTTTGGGGGAATGAGTAAACTTTAAGCAAAAACTTCTCTGAGTATCGACTATTGAGTGCAGATACTGTGAGATTTTAGACAGATTGATGTATAGATTCTGCAAATGTCAAAGAATGTTTTGATTGATACCCAGCTTACATTACTTTGCCCCGATTTTCTAACAATGCAACTCAGCTCTTTGTGCCTCTGTCTTAATATGTAATACTAATGCCACAGGTATGTTCGATTTTTCTAAGTTTTTCCATTTTGTGGGGGCTCCTTGGACAGTCATATCCTTGTACCTATGTCTAGATATGTATCGAATATGGTTGTTGAATGCAAGTGCTCAAAAAATATGAAGAGTTAAGAATAATATAGGTAAATTACATCCGGATAGATTAGAACACTATGGTTATCTTCATTCTATACCTTTCCTGTGAGACAAGTCTTTTATTTTTTTTAGGAGCCATGCATTTCTGTTGGTCAATAGATTATTTTCTTTTAAATTTAGTTTATAGGATTTTGATCTTCATTTTTGGATTGTGTTTTTCTTGACATGTTTGTTTTACCTGAAAGATGGTTCCAATCTTTTGCCCATTTTACATTGCATTTCATCTCTCTGCTTGCTCAACTCTTCTCTGCAATTTTCTTCCAATTCTTCAGTTTGCTTAAAGTATCCGAAGAATGTTTCGGATGTGAGTATGTAGACTCTTTAAATACATAGAAAAACTTAAAAACCGAACATTCTCGTATCGAATACTCAATGAGTGTGAGTGAAGTGCTACAAAATTATACAAATCATTGTTTCATTCTGTGAATGAGGTTTTGCTGCTGCTTAACCATCATTGAGGAATTGTTTACAACCCTCTATGATGAGTTCCTAAATTATATTTATCCACTCAAATTAGCTGCATAAGCAAAATTTTCGGCATTCCAATATGTACCTGAGACATTGTTTTCGGACAGCTATTGAGTAAGAGGGACGCATTCGAGCTCGAAGTCAAGCACCCCTCTCTCAACTTTCTGTAGCTGAACAGAGATATCCTGTTTTACTTTCCCGTCCGTCACGGTAATAATACCATCTTTTTCAAAGGTGTTGTCTTTGCTAGTAAATGGTTTCCCGAGCTGCATTGATTCGTCAATCTCGTAACGGTCATGAGCTTGCGCTGCAATAACCAGCGGTTGAATGTCGATCTCTGCCTCCCCCATGAAATCGTCGTGTGAGAAAGTATCTTTATCGTACACAATCTGTATATAAAGACGATGTTCTAAGAAACTAATGTTTGCTTGGACTCGAGTTATGCAGTGATTATATTCAACTTTGTCTTTGTTTTTCATGCATGTGGAGGGTATCCCCCAAGTTGATGTTTGCATACGAATCGGAGACGAGGATCCTTCTAACCGGAAAAGGTTACGAAGATTCATTCTCGACAAAAACCCGAACTTGTAACTTGCAGACAAACAAAGTACTACCAGTGTAACAAAATCTATGTTGAGAATATTGTTCATCTTTCTGTTTTTTGTTGAAGAATCGAACTCACCACTTTCAAAGGAGGGACATGTTCCGGAATGCATAACATTAGGCTTTCATTCCAGACTGGATTTAAGTTGTTCTTTATGACTCGGGTCTTGACCGACTGCAAGAAACGACATTATTAAGAATTCAAATCACTAGGATAACTTCACCGGATTTGTCCATTTCAGGTCATCGGATTTGTGAAAACGAAAAGCATACCTGGTGCCCCAACGTGAGAATGACGTACGGATCGCTCGAAACCATATCCCGAACAGCGAGGTTGGTTCCCTTCACCACATTCACCTTAATCATCCCAATGAATTCAACCATACCAACCTATAAACAGTAAATACAGAGAAAAAATAACATTCACAACATCATACGAATTACGGTAGTACCGGCAGGTATGCTGCAGGTAGCTAGTTCTAGAGGAAAGTACTTATGGAATCGGAGAAATAAAATAAGAATTGATGGAAGAAGTAGTTATTACCATTGAGTTGCTTTTCTTAATGGACTTCTGATGATCATTCTCTCTTCTTACCCAGCTGTTTCGAAATTTTTGCCCGAAACGATGTCTGATCGGTTGTTTCTCATACTGTGTTTTATCTTGGGAAAACAGGTTGGCCGAAGAACTCTGTGAAGGCGACGACGGAGAACATTCATGAGGCGGGTGGGGCAGAATAACTTGTTCATTGTCATCAAAAAATTCCAGCATCTCATATTTTCTCCTGAGCATACAAGAAACACAATACTGAGTACAACCAATCAAGAATTCTAGCCGAGAAAAAGTAACCGGCAAGGCAATTTCGGCATTACCTGATGAAACGAGCACGCTCTTCGTTGGACGAGTCTGGTTTAGGCTTTGTGATGTTATCAGGAAGTAAAGCTTCATACTTTCTGTTTACTAAAATATTGCCTCCCAAAGTCTCCAGAGAATCAACTTGATTGTCTGTCCATTCATTGAGCTTCACCGATAAAACCTGGAACAAGTGCTGATCAAATTAGAATATTAGAAGGTAAGTGCATGTGCGGAGAGAAACGATGATCGTCTATGTATCCCGATATCCTCATCGATATGCATCACCTGAAACTTCATTCGAGACAAGTACGAGCATGATCTGAGAACCATACCTTTGATATATGTACCCCAAGGCTTCTATGAACACCAGAGCATTTGATACAAATAAATACTCCAAGATTTAATGATCTGATATTCCGAAAAAATAGTCACCGATATGCTCGAAAAAGAGTACTAAACTCGATATACTGTTCCATAAGGAGAGCTACCAAACCAAAGTCTCAAGAAATCCAGATTATATCCTAGAAATGAACAATCTGGGGCAAGAAAGCTGTATAATGAATCAAAGTACAGCACTTACACCCATTTCGGGTCCGGGGTACCGCAATCTGCACAAACATTGTTCCCGGACTCCTTCAATAATCTATCTAGCCTTCCTTTCGCACCTGTTCAATGAACAATAGAAGTTGAAACATATAAATAGGTTTTCCGGAAACGAAACGAGATACCATTGGTACCATCAGAGTTCCAGATTAGAGTGCAGGCCAGGGACCTCAAAGGGATAAACCAAAGAACTACTGAATGCATGAAGGAAAACATGTGTACTCTCACAAACTACGAATATCGAGTTCTGTATGTATTTAGGCACCGTAAAATCATCCGTGCTAGGACGATACAGTGTAGCATATTGGAATATGGCCCTATGTCCTGTCTGCATCATTGCATTTGCTATATGATAGCTTGGGATATGATGCTTCAAACAGAAAATTAGAGTAAAAGGCGACATACACGATGATCTCCACGAGTCCTTCCTGGTAAACCAAGATGTACTATCGGCATCACTTGGTCGATTCCAATACGGTGTTTCCGCACGTAGCAGATCATACAAGCCAGAATCGGACCCTGCAAATGCAACATAATATACAAAACAAACATATGATCAGAAAGCAATAATTTCCATAACCGGAATACTAGTTTTGAAATCACTGCAAAAAGTTCAACATGTCGAGACAAGTTCATGAAACATCTAAATATACAAAAGGGTATACACGAAGATCGATCCGGAACGGAAGATAACATCGGTACCACCATTGTCATCAATGAACAGCATTCAACAAATAGTTTCTCTTTAACCTGTTTTAAACCATGAAAAAATGTGTTCTTGATTCCCAACAACAATGTTGTCAAAAAATTGCAGGGATTCCATTTTCTTGGCAACAATTCAGAGAATCTGAGCTTATCAATTATTGACAAATAAAAGAACACAACAAGAAAGCGAAGACAAGCTGTTGTGTCTGTAAATTGCTTACCTGGATCATCACCAGAAGGTGGTTTGGCATCAGAATTTCCATGTTGGGTGGACATCTCCAGCTTTCAAATGGGAGACCCTAATTATTATCTGGAAAATCCCATTTATGAGTTCCTTAATCTGCATTAGAATAACATAAGCATCCATTAAACAAAGAAATAAAACCAATAAATTGAATTCCAAAGAAAAAGAAAATCTTACATTCTAAATGTCTGTCCCTTTTTCTGTTGAACATAAGATCATTGTAATGAAGAATGAGACATTTTTGATAAAATTGTCTTCAAATATGTTATTGAATGGTGAAAAAGATTCCAAAATGAAACTGTTGGTATTTAAAAATTGAAAGAAATGACAAGAAAATTAGTGTCAAAAACAATAATTAGAACTTTATTCTTAATCTTAGCCAATTATCGGTTGGTCAATGGAAATTAGACCATAAATGCTTTTAATTATAGTAAAAAAAATTGCACAAATTATTGTCAAAAATTAAATCTTAAAACTATGAACGCATAAAGCTCTTAAACTTAAAAGAAATTAAGCTTATTATTTTTTTACTGTATTAATCACTTGAATAAAATAATTGAATCAGTTAAATTATTGAAATATGAAATTAAATCAATTAAACTTTTGACCATTAAATTTCAACTTGTTTTACTGATTTATTGATATAATACATTGTGTCGTAATATTTTTACTTGATATTTTTATTTTTTATTTTATTTAAATATTTTTAAAAGTTTTAAAAATTATAAAAAGTATATTTTGAAAAAAAAACGTAAATATAACATGATATAAATATAATATATCACATGTCAGTAATATTTTAAAAAATAATGATAAAAATTAATCAAGTAATCTAATTGATTGGAGGATAAAAATAAATTTAATAAATTAAATATATATAAATATAATCCTCTAATAAGGTGGTGACACGTGTCACCATCTAATTAAATATTATATTATTTTATTATAATAAAATTAGGACTAAATTACAAAAATGTATGAATAATAGAGAGTAAATGTGTAATTACTTCATTTTATTTTTAACTACCACGTCATCAGTCTGTTAGTTTTTAACGGTCAGTAGTATATTAATACCATTTTAATAGTTTACAGGGAGATTTGACGCTTTTTAAAATATTGTGGTTATTTCGATACCAACCCTATAATATGATGACTATATAATTTCCCCTAAAATATACATAATGTATAATAGAATCATTAAAAATTGTACTAACACAATTCTCAACCTATATCACTAAATCTAAAATGGGTGAAAATCGTCTGTCCCTAATTAAGGATGATAATATAATCTGAATTCGATTGGATTCGTAAAAATATTGATTCAAATCCGATTAAAAAAATCTGAATTTAAATTCAAAAAAATACGAATTCTAATAGAAGGTGAATCGAATATAGATATTATCATGATCCGATCCGAATTCAGTCCAAATCTATATCCGATATGAGTTTGATCTATATAAATCCAAATAAAATTATTTAAAATTCTTAGAATTAATATATAAACATATTGAAATCCTATTTAAGATGTACATATTAACAATAATGACAACAATAATAATCTAATATAATAAATAAGATAAAATAAATAAAAATAAGATGTAATATAAATGTAACAAATAGTAGGTAACTAACGGGGTTGTACAAGTGGTAGGTAATTTGGTTTCGTTAAATAAAATTTCAAGACTTTCTATATGCAAAAAATTTCTACTAGAAGACTTATCCACAAAATTTAGGTGTGCGATGTAGGTCGATCTAGATTAATCAGGGTTAAACTCTGAAAACTAAAAGAGCAATAAAAATAGGTAATAATATTTTTTAAAAAAACTAACATATTAGTTATAATTTTTAATAATAACTACAACCCATTATTGAAAATAAAATAAAACAAAAATTAAAACCATGTTAATTTTAAATAAAATTAATGATTACATCTTAAAAATAAAATTGGTTCACATTTATACATGTAATGTGTTATTTTTTTTTTTGGAAAAGTATACATATAATTATTTTATTAATACATTGTTAATATTATTTTATAATATATGTCGAGTTGTCTCATTTTGTGGAACATGTGAGCATTGTTTTTTTAACACAAAATAGTATAAGTGGTCCAAGGTGGTCGTATATGTGTACGGATCTAGCTATAATTGAACCTAACAAGTAATCCTAATAAAAAATAAAACTAAAATTATGATGCATAATTTAATTTTTAAAATTTAATATTTAAAATTTAAGATTAAGATTTAAACTTTAAATTTTATATATATATATATATATATAAATGGATTTCTCGTTCGCATCTATACGTATAATGTGAAACATGATGAATACGTTTTTTTAAAAAAAAATATACAGGGTAAACTATTTAATTACGAATTAGTTTTGATATAATTATTATATTTTTAATTTTATTTTTTATTATAAAATCATCTATTATTAAAATCTAATAGAGGGATGGTATAACAATTAATAAAAAAATTATATATTTATAAATTTTATCCTATTTTTAATTTAAAAAAATTAAAGATTAATTATAAAATAAGTATACAAAATATGTTTTTCTATAATAAGCGTTTAAAATATTTTTAATTGAATTAAATATTTAAAATTTTATTTTTAATTTATTTTAAAATTAATTAAGACATATTTTGTCACCTATAGAGTTTGATCCTAGGCCATATCAAGACAACCAACTACGACTGGGACAGCCATATTTATTTGTGAAGGCAAACACAAGATACCTTTGTCGGTGAAAATTAATATAATTAATAATAATATTTATATAATTATTTTTTATATTAGTATATTTTAATTTTATTTTAAAAAAACTATCATCTTATTAAAATATATTTATCAGAATTGTAAAATTTCATTGTATTTTTTGAAAACTTTTACTCATATAAAAACTAAAATTAATCGTGTTCAAAAAGTAAAAGTATTTTTTCGTGTGTGTATATATATATAAGGCGTAAATCGTCGAGTGGAAATTATCTAATTATTTTTTATGTATTTTTTTATGTTTTTATTTCAAATTAGAGGGTTAAGGTTATAATTAGGGTTTAGGGAATTAAGGGTAGGATGTGTTTTTTAGGGTTTAGGATTTAGAAAATAAGAGTTAGGGTTAAAAATTGAATTTTTTAGAAAAATTTCAAAGGAGGTATAAAACTTTTACTCATATAAAAACTAAAATTAATCGTGTTCAAAAAGTAAAAGTATTTTTCGTGTATATATACATATATATAAGGTGTAAATCGTCGAGCGGAAATCGTCGAGCGGAAATCATCTACTTTTATGCATTTTTTATGTTTTCATTTCAAATTAGAGGGTTAGAGTTATGATTAGGGTTTAGGGAATTAAGGGTAGGATGTGTTTTTTAGGGTTTAGGATTTAGAAAATAAGAGTTAGGGTTAAAAAATAAATTTTTTAGAAAAATTTCAAAGGAGGTATGAAAAAGAGGTATATGATTTTTACCCTAAATTATCTACTTTGTTTTTGTATTTTTATTGATACCTTATTTTAAATTAATGGATTTATAATTAAAAATTGTGGTTAGATTTAAGGAATTAGGGGTACCGTGTATTTTTAGGACGTAAAGTTTAAGATATAAAAATTAAGATTAAAGTTTAAAATTTAATTTTTAAATTTTTTTTAATAAGACTAAAAAAACATAATTAGGTAACAAGGAATTTTAACGTGGAGTTGTCCTTTCCCATCTTGTGAAACATCAAGAACATGTTTTTTTAACGCAAAATAATGTATATACGGAGAAATTATTACATAAACCCTTTTCATCACCTATGATATAGTCCTAATCAATTAAAATAAGACATATAATATATTTTTTTCAGATCATATTTACACATAAGTATTATCCAAATCATTCACTTTAATGCATTTGATTAAAAATAAAAAAAATATTACCAAAGATTTTTATGTTATCTTTCTCTTTATTGTTCAAATTTTTAATTAATTTTTTCTAAACCCTAACCCTAAATCCTAAACTCTAAACCCTATCTCTAACCTTAACCCTAACCCTAAACCATAAACCCTAACCTTAACCTTGAACACTATCCCTAACCCTAACTCTAAACCGAACCCTAAACCATAAACCCTAAACCCTAAACCTAAACCACATAAACCTTAAACCACTAATCCCTAATCATAAACCCTAAACTATAAATCCTAAACCCCAAATCTGTATAAAAAATAATTAGAAAAATTTAAAAAAACAAAGAGAAAGATGACACAAGAAATCTTTGATAATATTTTTCCCTTTTTTTAAATCAAAGACATTAAATTAGATGATTTGGCCAATGCTTATGTGTAAATTTGATATGAAAAAAATATATTATGTGTCTTAATTTAATTGGTTGAGACTATACCTTAGGTGGTGAAAAGGGTTCATGTAATAATTTTTCATACATTACGAGACATTCAAAGTTGCTATAAAAGCCTTGCAGAATACAAGAACATGAAGTAAAGCAGTAGAAAAATGCATGTATGGCAAGCAGTACTGGTAGCTGCTGCATTCTTAGCCACCGCAGGCGCAGTGTCCGTCGAACCTTTTAATTCGTACTCACTCGCTCTCCAATGGCTGCCTTCCGTTTGTGATCCCGCGCCGTGGGGAAGGCAGTGCCTTGATGACCTACCAAAAAGGTTTACCATCCATGGTTTACGGCCACAACGTAGCGATGGCGAACCGGTGTATCCCCCTGATGTCGAGTGTAACAACAATTTTATTCCAACAGAAGAACTTGATGTGAGTAAACTTTGGTAGTAGTTAATATATAGTATTATGGATTGCATGCATGTTCTTGTACTAACTTTTTTATTTGTTGTTATTGAACTTGTACATCTTATTGGAGAGGGAATCCCTCTACGACGACTTAAAGGAGTTTTGGCCAAACCCCTTTGAGAGTCCAATTTATTCCTTATTTTGGTCATCTCAATGGAACCAGCATGGGATCTGTTCGGATTTTCGAAACGATCCCGTTGGTTATTTCAAAACCGGTTTAGATCTCTTCACCGACCGATTCGGACATTTACGAGAAAGTGATTTGCTTATACACACATTTCTTATTACAAACTGAACCCAGAACGAAATGATCTGGCACGTATAAACTCAACATAAAACAAACCAAACTAGGGAAAAATAGATTTTTCTAGGAAGTTTTTAAACAAAAGATTGGGCATTGTTTTATGTTTTGGTGTATTAAATGAGAGTACTGATGAGAGCTTTGGTTTTGTCCCTCCAACTAGATGTGGGAATTGGAGTTGGAGAATTTTATACATTAGACGAAGTGCAAGCAAATTTGAAGGAGAAATACGGAGTACATCCTCAAATTGCATGCAACAAAATGAATCAACTGTGGGAGTTCTGTTTCTGTTATAAAAGGGTACCCGGAGAAGTACCTGTAGACATCGTAGACTGTCCCGAATTATCGGATGCAGAATATGTATGTGATGAAAACAAAGTTCATCTACCTCTTGAGCCCGAGCCCGAGCCCGAACCCGAGCTTAGTCCTCCTCCCCTCCTCCTCCTCCTCCTCCACGGGCATTGTACAAGGCGCATTCAGAAATATAATTTTAGTTACAATTATGCAATATGTCCCGGTGGTTTGATGTGATGTACCCTTGTGTTTGCTTTTGTCTTCCTTTAGTTTTACTGTATTTTACTTTTAAATGTAACAGGATCTCGTTAAAATCTCTCACCATAAATGTGAGGGAAAAGAGTTCCTACTACTTGTAGTGCCTCCTCTTTAATAATAAAACCTATTCATGGTTGAGGAGTAGTCTAGTCTTATAATATTAAGGTTTAAATATACGTTGGGACCTAAACTACACACTTTTTCTAAAGTTGGTAAATAAAAACAATTACTCGTACCACCCCACCTAGTAGATAGTAGAGGGGTTGATGCAAGAGAGGCAAAGATCATAATTTAGACAAATAACAAACACTTCTGAGGCAATTCTGAAGCAAACTCGACTGATAGAATACATATATTATGCCAAGGCTTGTCCGAAACCATAGTTTGGTTTTGTCATAAGTGTAATTCACAACATTCCAATTACTGTAAGATGATGCATTTCGAAAGGCAATTCTGAAGCAAACTTGACTGTGTACATACATATATGCACAACTCACTGAAACAACCCGGAAAGGGTATGCTGCATCCATGCAGATTCATGGCCAGCTGCATTTAAGAACAAATTAGGGGAAAACAGAATGGCAAATCATTACAAAACTAAGTAATTACTGTGTTTCTCTCGTTAGAGAAACAGTCTCAATCACATCTATATTCTGTTTCAAACTCAATACCTCAAACATGAAATTTCAAGTTCGAACAGATGGGACAAAGGCATTCTTTCATTCTGGCAAGTCCATCTCTTTCTAGTTATCAAACCATCATCTGATTTCGTCCACCGAAGACCAATTTATTAGATTTCCATAGCCTATATATGCTACTCAGACTCGGAGGGCGAGTGTCGAATGCAGGTATGCTTAATATTTTCTAAGCATTTTCATATATTTGAAGGATCATACCCCATATCCAAATAATGTAAGACACCAATACTTGGGAGACACTAAAACTATTATGTAACATAGTTCAAAATATAAAAAAAATCCTCTGCCTTTTTGGTGCCATTTTTCATGCTCAACGCTAAAAAATCAAATCTTAAACCTTAAACCTTAAAAAGATACACTATATACTCGATTCTTTATACCTTAACCTTAAACCTTAAACCTAAAAAGATACACCATACACTTCCTTATACCTTAACCTTAAACCTTAAACCTAAAAAGATACACCATACACTCGATTCCTTATACCTTAACCTTAAACCTTAAAAAAAGGAGAGGAGAAAGTGTAGAATAGGCGTATAGGGATGGACATTTTACCTGGTTTGATCGGGTTTCGACTCGATCCAATCTAATCGGGTCAAATTTTTTGATGAAAAATCGATTTCGGTTTGAGTCGAATTTGAATGTAAAATATTTGACCCGATCTGAGACTAAATATATATTTTTTCTATAATTTTTTAAGAATATTTATAATAATAATCTATTTATATATTTTTTAAAATTATGTTTCTAAAATTATTTTTTATTTATAATTTAATTCTTAAAATTATATTTTTTATAATTAAATCCTCTAAACTTACTTTTTATAATTTAGTTCATAAAATTATTTTTTCTATAGGTCGGGTTAGATCAAGTTAGAGTCGAGTTAAAAATATTTCTTTTCGAGACGAATTGGATCAGATTTTTTTAAAAAATAAGGCCAAAATCAAATTTAGAATATTTGTATTTGGGTTCGGGTGAACTGAAAATCCGAATCGAACCCATCTCTATGGGCATAGTAGTCTTATAGAGAGTTATCCTTTTCACTTGGATCTTGAAATATTTATATTTTCTTGATACTCTAGACAGGGTGACATTTGATGAGAACATGTCAAGACTAGTGATGTTTATTGACGGAGAAATTATTACATGAACCGGTTTCACCACCTAGGATATGGTCCCCAACCAATTAAATTAAGACACATAATATATTTTTCATATTATATTTACACATAAGCATTGATCAAATCATCTAATTTAATGTCTTTGATTTGAAAAAGAAGACAACATAAAAAATCTTTAGTAATATTTTTTTCATTTTTTAAATCAAATGTATTAAAATGGATGATTTGGATGATGCTTATTGTGAATATGATTTGGAAAAAATATATTATGTGTCTTAATTTAATTGATTGAGACCATATCCTAGGTAGTAGAACGGGTCCATGTAATAATTTCTCCTAAATTACGCGTTTAATTTAAGATTATGGTTATAAACCCTCATTGAAATCTTGAATGTTTCCTTCTTTACCTTTATTATATATCTTAAAATAAATTAATTATAATTTTACCTCAATTTTATAAAAGGTACATTTTTCTCAGCTCTAAATTCTAACTACATCCTAGAACTTACATAAGAAATGATGAGTGAAAAAAATCACATATAGATAAAATAAAATTATACTTCTAAATACTATCACATTGTATTTGTTTCTTCATTTAGGTGTAAAAAATTTTTAACGAGACCTATAATAATATTTCACTTTTATAAAAAATAATAACAAAAAATAAGAATATACAATAACCATACAATTCTACATACGAGGTTTTCAATCGGTGCATAAAATAATAACCCATACAAATTACAATAGAAATAAACACATGCAAAAACACAAAATCTCTACCACCAAACCATAAACATATTTAATCACCCCACAACTTCCATTAACAAATCCACAAACTTCACTTTATAGAATTAGAATCAGTTGCAGAATCTCTGCAATATACTTTTCCGTCCGTATTCGATCGAACAATAATTAAAGTCTCGAATATTTTATCTATTTTTTTCACTCTTCAATACTATGCAATGAATACACATTAATCATCACCATTGCCATTGAGTACTGAGCTTTTAAGCTCTAATATCTCATCCAATAGTTTTTTCCTCACATAGTGTGCCAAAATCAAAATTTCCCTACATTCACTTATCTTCATCAACAACATCAATCACCAAGCTATGCTTCATAATATTCTAATCTATTTTAAGCCTATGTTTGCCTATGATGAGAGAAATTATATCACGGCAATTCTCATCACGTCATTTATGGAATCAACCAATTAAATGTATCTATTTAATTAATTTTTTCATCTCATCTTGTTTACCAAGTGAATCTTCACTAATATTTATTATAAATTAGTAAAGATTCAATTGGTGAAAAAATTAATTAAATAGATGTATTTGATTGGTTAGTCTCATGGATGACATGACAGAAATGACCCATGATATAAATTATGCACATGGCCTTAAAATAACCACACTTCATGTCATGAGATTCTATCCTTAACTTCAAGAGTAATCACTTTATTGATGATTCTTTGATCATCACAATTTTTTTTATAATGGATACAATCCTAGAAGTTTACCATAACAAGGACTTTAATGCTAATGGTAATAATCTTATTTATACTTTTAATATAAAATAATATTGAATAATTAATTTTAAATATTATCAAACATATATATATATATATACCGTTTCATATTTGTATTTGATGAGTTGCTAAACATAGTTCGAATATAGAAGAAAAGTTACAAAAGCTGAGATTCAAACACTATGTATATTGAATGTCACCTCTAAAGAATAACTAGCAACATTAGGAGAAACATGCAACAACAACAAATCGAAATGTGGAGCATCCAACATAAAGCCATATAAGAAAATATGTAACTTTAAAAAAAATATAACTTAGAATTAAACAGATGTGGGATAATATATTTATGGGTAAAGTACACAAATGGTCCGAACTTTCAAAAATTACATAATGGCATTAACTTTAGTTTTTATTATAAAATGGTCATTGAGCCATTAATTGTGGTTAATGGGAAGACGTAACAGTTGATCTATTTTTCAAATTTCTATAACTATCACGTCATCCAATTAACATAGTTAACGGCTTAGTGACCATTTTGAAACAAAAACTAAAGTTCAATGCCTATTATGTAACTTTTGAAAGTTCGATTGCAATTTTGTATTTTTGGAGATTGTTTAATGACCATTTGTGTACTGCCATAGAGGAAGAATAAAAATTGCAATATCAATTTGCCAACACCACATGTGCTACTGAAACTAGGGTGTAAACATCAGACAGGTATACATTGACATACGTATGATTCTCTTTTCTTCAAATTTTCCATTTATTTGGATAATCTTTGGAAGGTTGCATTCCCATCCCCCCACACTATTGTCTAAGTGTGTTAGACACAAGTGTTAGATACGGATACTTCAGGCAAAATGAAAAGTCAAAGCAACATAGGCCAACACTTAGAATGTTTCGCGGAGTTGGATGATGTTGCACATCATGTAAAGTATAGATTAGATGACACATAGAACAGTTTTCTACAGGGAGTATGTTAGAGGATAGACAGACTAAAGGAGAATTTCAGACAGTAGATTCATAATTAACAATGACTTAAAAAACGATTACCTATGCGGTTTTCGTTTACAGATGCAGAGAAAAGATGTCCACAGATTTTCGAAATGATGATGTTTTACAGCTCTAGATCCTGCCAATTGATAAAGATACAGTTAATCTAGGATGGTTTTCATGGAACCATGATAAGTTTGAAAGGTTCAGCTGACAAGAAAAGGAATACCTTCGAATTACCAGTAAATCCATACTATAATCTGAAGCATACATTTAATAGGCATGGAAGTAAAAAAAAGTAATTACCCTTAGAAGAGATCCAGATTTCTTTGTGAGACTCCACCATCAACAGGCTGATTGTTTGGGGTCCAACAATGGTGAAGGAACTTTCGAGACCTGGCAAATACGAGTTTTTTAACATGTGAATTGTCAAACTCTAATACGCAATGCATTGGCAAACTCATTAAACTCACTGTGTTGCCTTCACATGGGAGCTTTGTGGAAGCTGGTGATTCAGGAGTCTGTGGATGCTTTCTGGACAAAACCAGAGGCCGAAGGAAGAGTAAATGAGCAACAGTACGATCTATGGGATTGGTTTCTGTTTCTGTTTCAGATATCCTGCATAATTATATTCAAGAAAATAATATGAGACTTAAACTTCTAATGCAAATCAACTGCAACAGAGAAAATGCAGTATTAAAGGTTAGAGATGGTTATCAGGCAAATACCAAGAAGTTGAGAAGAATGACTTAAAATGTTATTGTATGAATATTAAGAAAAGGAGAACCAAATGAAAGCATGCTAATACTTCGTGTTTGTTATAGGATGTGCTCATCACTGAAACTTATAAGACCTCCACAGAGAAGTAGATAATCCATATATACGTACGCATGCAGTTCTTTAACTTAGACAAGGACCACACCCTGGGTGTTAACAACATGAAAATCAAAATAAATTTGAGGCCGCAGAAAGAACATATTTTTATCTTCCTATTTTAGCAGACTATGGTTGCAGAGAAAAGGGGGGATTTAATCTTTTCAGCAATAGAATGTCATGGCACAGGATGAAGGGATTCTGCTAGAGCCTGTTTCATGGTTTGATTCATTAAGAGTGAGCAGAATTCCATTTGCGAAACACTTAAGAGCATTCTTTTTATCATCAATTTCAGATAGAAACAAGACTATAGAAGAATTCAGTTTGACAGAAAAACACAGATAGAGGTTAACCTTTTGAAGGATTACATAAAATCAGTTTTGCTTTTAAAATGCAACAGCATAGAGGTTACCAACCTGCTATGGTTCTTATCTTCGTTTGAAACTTCATTTTTATCCTTGCTAATTTTGCTACTGCTGCTTGTGTCACTAGCATAACGTCTCTGCATCGCACTTTGAGCTAATCGGAACAAGCTATCTCGTATGCAAATTCTAGTTCTGATATCTAGCTGCCAAAATAGATTTGATAGTATCACTATTTCCTTATTAGCCTGCAAGGAGAGAAACGCACCAGCAAGTCGTCATGCATACCTTTGCAACTATATCTTGCAGCTGATTAAGTACTGTGTCCTCCACTGAATGGTCATCAATTGCAACAGCAACCGTATTAGAGTCATTTTTCTCTAATGGTGAATTCAGGTCAAAAGAGGAAAGATGACTAAGATCTTCAACATCCTCAGCAAGTGGAAATTGATTTTCTTGACTAAAGTTTTGAAAGACAGCATGATTGGTACAAGGAACTTGATGAGTAAATAGCTGTTGTTGATTCTTAATGGCAAGCAGTGCCTGCATTTGCTGGCGCCGCCTCAGTTTTTCAATCTTTTCCTGAGGGGTCATTCTCGAGGGTTTTGCAGCAGTTGGAGTTGACCTGTTTACAGGATTTGACTTGACAGGGGAAACCTCATAACAAGGAAGCGAAGGTTGATGATAAATTTCCCTGGACTGGATGTTGGACAAAACAGGTATTGTAGGATATTGGTTTGTAAGATTCCCATACGTGGAAGGAGCTACAAATGTGTTGGAGATGTGCTGATACTGCAGTGAGTCCGATCCTTGAAGCCGCCTCTTCTGCCTCGCAACTGAAGATGGAGAAAGTTTTACCACAGATGTTGTCAAATTCTTCTCACATTGAATCAACAGGTTTCCCGATGGAATCCGGGAACCATAAAATTCTGTACTATTTTTGTCTTACCCATGTGTTCAGTTTTCTTTTGAAATTTCAGCAGCTTTTTCTGCCTATATTCCTGCACAGAGAAGTATAACTAAAATAACACATTGATGGCTAGAAGGGAATGCCTAAATCTAAATCTATACTGCCGGTAAATTAATGCAATACATTAAGGAGAAGCTGGCTGCTTGAATTTTGTTTTCCATTGACAGTGTATGAAATAATAACCCTTTTATATATGCATGAGTAGAAGCTGTTTTCAGTTCAGATGTTCAAGCAATATCTATCATTCCAAACTTCAATAGTTGTACGGATCAGTTAACCTGTTGTCACTGCATATAGCTATCAAACTTCGACATGTTCCAAAGTATAATGTTGCATGGCAATTATTTTCTTAATTCACTTAACACCTAAAAGTGGACCTTTTTGGCTTAATAAATTATAGTATATATCGAACCGTAGAATATCTACATAATTTTACCTTCTCAGCCTATTCCAAACTACAAGTTATATCAAAGCATCTGACAAAAGCTTGAATAAAATTAAAAACTACATTGCTGCAGGAGATTGAAAGTTACACTCATTTTCATTGGAAACTACAATAGCTTCAAAATTAGACCAGGAGAGGCACTTTATGCCCAGATGGTTTCATTGGAGAACATTATTATAAATTTCATGAACTAATAACACCACCACTAATTTTGGGCACATAATAAACAATTCCAATCATCTGTTTCTTTATAGCTAACAAAATCATTTATTTATATATATTTCAGTGAAAGATGCTATGCTCTTTCCCCTCCCCATATAGCATCCCAAGAAAGGTTCTATAAACTCATTCCCATAGTTCTGTAAATACACAATGAATAGTTAAGTATTAAGAGTATGATGGTAATACCTTATCAGCCAGCACATTAGGGGTCAAAACTTTTTCAGCAACCAGGTGGGACTTTGGTGCAGAGGTTTCCCCTGCAGTTTCAGCATTCGTCTGCGGAAATGAAAATAGGAATTATGTATTACCTTAGGTTTGGTTACAAGCATAAGAAACAATGAATAATAATACAGCATGTTGATATTGCATACCTCCTCGCCTACGGATTTACTTTTATATCCAGGAAATTCCACATTATGCAGACCATGAGAAGTTGAAACATCCAGCTTGCCATAACTAGGGGTAATAAACAGATTATCTTCTTGCTTATATTCTCTTTTCACTTCCAAATTCTCAGATGTTCTCTTTAGTGCTCCTAATGCTAGGCTAGGAGAGTCGACAATGGTAGGAAAGGATTTCCCAGGGCAGTTTGTTACCTCTTTAGAAGAGGACCATAACTCGTCAGCATTACCGAGACTTAAATTGCCAAATATTGGGTCATCATTGCTGCAAAATCATATCATGTAAGAATATTGAGCGAGATGGATGTCATTGTATAGATAAAAGAAGGATAAACAAGGAAAGGAACATTATGACAGGATTTGTCTTCTTTCCTATGAAGGGGGTGGGAATATTGCACTCCCCTGTCTGAGGCTTTTTTATACTAGTTTAGGACACAGCTATGAAATCAGAACACATAACAAGTTTTTATTAAATTTTGAAAATCATTCGGGTTATTTAATTCTGCTTCAACATTTAAGGATTACAGTTAGAGCAAATGAAAGTAAAAAAGATTCAGATTCATAAGGCCAAGAAAATATGGGTATTATGTGAAGACAACAAAGGTTGTTCCACAGTGACAAAAGTTATCATGTGGTTACTAACCATGTTCGGAAGGAAACAAGAACTGAAGCAAATACTAATCGCTGATTGCAGGTTTCAGACTAAATTGCAAAGACAATACTTCCGTAAGCTACAATAAAGGATGAATTGTGTTTTACCTAAAAATTCGATCAAGATCATCAAAGCTTCCGATGTTTGCCCAGCTGTAGTCAACAAAATCACCTTGTTCTTTACCTTCAGTGGGATTTTAAAACGTTTTAAGATATTTACTACGTTCAGTCATTTCTTCTGTTAAGAGAACGTGGATAAAGATCAAACAAATACTATTGGCTTTAGTCTGATAACAAATATTCTCACCATTTTTTGTGCTGCATTCCGTTACTTCAATCAAATTGTCAGAAACTTCACTAGCCATGGAATCGTGATCAGTTTTTGCCGCACTAGATAAAGATAACTCTGGCCACAAGTCCATGCCAAATCTTGAGGTGGTAATCCTTCCATTTGCATTGAGATTGGCACCACCCTGCAACTTTATTCTATGAAGATCAACTTTATCCCCAGGAGTATTCTGCTCAGTAGACTTGGCTGCAGTATCTTCACTCCGTTCCTTCTTACTCTGACAGTTTTCACTTCCCTCTTGGTAAGGTACTATATGGTCTTCAGTCTCACCAGCCTCACCCCATATTATATTTGTTAGCTGAAAATACAACAAAAAGGTCCATATCACCATTAATAGCATTATTTAAGCAATCAACGATATTTAAGTATAACAGAACAGTTGAAAAGCTATAGCATAAATCAAAATGTTATGCTCCTCGGAAAAAAAAAAGATAGAAATTATTTAGAACTCTTAGACGGATAGGTAGGTTTCTTCCATGGGAATTATGGACAAAACTCATCAAAGGCTCTCAGCAGTGCAGATCATTGCTTTGTTAACTTGTGTCATGCTCTCATTTATTCCATAAATCCTCATAATTGTCTTTCTTTTTGTTCAAATGTCTTGAATTCACTCAACATCCTCACAATTCCTTCAACATGATTTGTTCCAAAAGTGAATTTGATCTCTAGAATGTTAACAGCTTCTATGTTGATTGGACAAGGTGGTGTTTGATTATTTACATTGAACCACAATTCAAAGCACCCTCCCCGTGCGAATTTAACTTCCATTACACCATTTTTTTAACATTCAAAACAAAACAATAAAACATTGTCCTCCCACATGAATGTCAAGTTAACAGATTCAACTTCAAAAGGCTATTGCTTAGGTAAACAAAAGTAATGGTCAAGACGCGTTAGTGCTTCCACCAGAATAAAAAGAGTGAGACAAAGAAAAGCTTGGGATGCAGCCATAGTATTAAATTGCAATCACAACAACGCAACAGACGCATCGTAATGGCTCTGAAGGTTGTCACAACACCACAAATCGAAACCGCATTTAAAGTTAACATCCGCATCCTCGACCGCTATTTAGTACTATGGATGCAACTGTCCATGAAAATTTGCAGATTAGCTTATACAACCTTCCCTAACATGCCAATACGTCAAGAAAATGAATATTCGTTCAAAAATCTCTCCAGGCAAGTTATTAATAAATAGCTCACTGATGTGAGCACAAAGGCGTAAGGTCTCGCTAAACAAAAAACAGAGAAATCTAAGCAATTATCAGTAAAATTAACCGAATACAGATTCTCATTTCAATTTCTTCCTAGTAAATTTATAATAATGATGATGATTATAATTAAATTGTCTTCATATTTTTTAAGTAATAAAATAACAAAAAAATTGTTTAAAAAACTTATTTACAGGGGAAATTAAAGAAACAAAATACAATCTCTTGAAGATAAAAAGCTTCGATCTAATTACCTCTTGATCGTTCCAATCAAACATCGCTAAGGAATCCTGCAGCTAATCACAAATCTAATTCTGAATCCCAATTCAAAAGCCGCTACTGCAATTACTCCACACATCGTCAATTCCATCAACAATTAAAAAAAACACTATAAAGGAAACTAAAACAAGAGCAAATAAATCAAGCCTGGAAAACTGAGAATTAAATTACATTTTACGATAATTTTTTCCCGAGAAAAAAACAGAGGATTGAGAAAAGTAAGCAATAAAACACGAAGACAGTAAACAGAGATAGAGGAGAGGCTTGAGAAAATTTGGAGGGAAAGTGGGTCCCTATTCACGTGACGTGTGCTGTGGTTGGCGTATAAGATGACACGTGTAATTTGGCGGATCTGAAGATGAGGTTTGGAATGAACCGATCTATTTCTGGGTAGTAATTGGGCGGCTTTTTGATTTGATTTTTGCTGTTTAGGTTATTCAGTTAAAGGGTATGTAGAGGTTTGGTAGGAAAAAAATATCGAATAAAATAATTTTGAGTTAATTAAATTGATAATTTTTATCTTATAATTTAAATTTTGTTTTAATATTTTTATAAAATTTGAATTAAATTTTTAAATTTTTTTATTTAAAGTCAATTAAAAGTATTTATCTTGTTATGATATTAATTATTTCTAATTTAAATTATCTTTTTATAAATATATAGTATATACATATATTGAGTTGAGAAACTCAACTTCAAATTTAATAGATTTTTAAATAAATAAAATAAAATAATTTAAATAATTTTTTAAAAAATTAAAAATCACATAGTAGTCTCAAAATCTTTTAAAACCTCAAACCTTAAAATTAAAATTAGTATCACTACCGTTGATAGCCTTGTGAGATCCTGTCATCACTATTGTTTTCGGTCATTGTCGATTTTTTCCAACCACAAATCGTTGATAATCGACGAAAGTTTTAATCAGGCATTAAACAATGAATGTAAAAGGTTTTAGTCGTCAAATATTCGATCGTAATATCTCTTGTTATCAGTGATGGGTGATTGAGAGAAACAAATGGTAATTTCAGGCAACAGAGAGATCTCGTGGGATTATCAATGACGATAATTATGTCAATTTTGAAGTTTATGATTTTAGGGATTTGAGTTTTAAAAAAAAATATTTATTTAGATTTTTTTTAAAATTATTTTTTGTTTATTTATAAAAAATAAGATAGACAATATTAAACTATGATCGGGTGATAATTTTTAATGATATTACTTTAAAACACTATTTAGATAAAAATTTAGTCACCTATTTTTTAAAAATATAGCCAAATTAAACTTACGAAATTATGATTTAAATCAAAGCAAGTAAAAAAATAATTTTTTTAGTGAAATTGAGTTTTGTTCATTTCTAATTTAAGGATTATCCTCAGAATCGTCTGATAATTAAAAGTTAATTTAATAAATTTTTAAAATCTATCGATTAACTTATTAGATTAATTTCAAAAGGAGGCTAAACTCTTAAATTAGACCGTAAAAAAAAATGATATCTCTATCCATATTCAAGTTCAAATAATATTTGCTTAACAGAAAAATTGGTATTAAAAATATTTTTTTTATTTTTTTATAACTTCCAAATCAATAATTCATAGTTACAAGATGGATAAAAAATCAAATAAAAATAATAAAAATTCAATTTTAAAAAAATAAATATCTGAACTAAATTTTAAAATAGTATAGACCGCTGAAATATTTAAATCTTATTTTTTATTGAAAATTAATTGATAGTAAAAACAAATTAGATATCACTTTAGTTTTAAAATTTTGTTGGGTCAATTAATTACTATTTTTTAAAATTTATTTATCGATTAATTTAATTTAAGATAACTAATTATATCAAATATATTAAATATTTTATGATATATATTATATGTATTTTACTCATAAATTTAACTAATTTTTATCTCTAGACTTATTAGGATGTTATGACCCAATTAATATAACCTAAATGAGAAAATACTCAAATTATTCTAATATAACTAAAGAAAAAATATAATCCAAAATCATAAAACAAATTTTGACTGATTTGAAAATCGATCGAATTAAAAAAATTATTCGACTGATTAACAATTATTTTTTTTTCAATTAATATTTAAAGAAAAACTTAGTCCATAAAGGAAAAAATGAGAAAAAAAATATTTAAGCAACCGACTCCGCTGAGGATCGAACCCAGAATCTCTGGTTCCGTAGACCAGCGCCTTATCCATTGGGCCACGGAGTCCTTGTTGATATCTGTTTACATTAAAATAAATAATGCCATAACCAAGAATTCTTTTACCCTTTTCAAAATTATTAAGCATAATATAAACGCTATTTAAAAATTGGGTAAACTGCAATAAAAAGTCATTTAATTATGGGTATAGTTATATTTGGGTTACTTAATTATTAAAAATTATATTTGAGTCACTCACTTATGGGTAAGGTGATATTTGGGTCATTCAGTTATACGTAATGTTACATTTGGGTCACCTTTCAAATTTGAAAAACATATCAATTTAGTCGGTTTTTCTTCAAAATCAAAATTGTATACCCTTATTAACATTAGAATATTTCATTTGAAATCGTTAATTAATCTAATACATGAATTGATAAATATTTTTTCAAACATAAAGAGTGACTCAAATGTAATCTTACCTATAATTGAGTGATCTAAATATAACATTTATTAATTGGGTGATCCAAATATAACCTTACCCGTAATTAAGTGACCCAAACATAATTTTTAATAATTGAATGATCCAAATGTAACCTACCCATAATTAAGTGACTTCCGGTACAGTTTATCCTTAAAAATTTTGATGTAATGTATGTATATATTGTAATATCACACTTTAACGCTCTCGTTCGAATAATTTTTAGTTTTAATATATTAAATAGATAATTTTATTAATAAATAAAAGTAAAACAAAAATATTTATTTAAGATATTTAGCAAACGAATATGTTATTTTTCGTTTATTTTGCAAAAATTCACGCAGGATAATATTATTTTGCTTGAATTTAAATTTGGATAGTAATATCAAATCTAATGAGATAGATATATAAATTTTGGGTTTGAATAATTATTCAAATCTAATAAGATCAAATCAATAAGGTTGGTCCAAGTGATAAGTGCTTGGCTTCGATTAAGTAAGTGTCAGGTTCGAGATGTTATGTACACAAGAAATCTTTGTTGGGAGACTCAACTATCAAAATTAGATGATTTTTACCCGAATAATAGTAGTAAAATTAGATGCATGTCTGTAACTTGAAAAACGTCCATAGGAATACAAGCTGATGCCTTGCCAACTATAAAGATAAAAAGAAACGTCGAGAAAGTGAAGGAAATTCTGGAAAATCTCAGTCTCCGACACTTTGCATCCATGCAAACAAGAAAACAAAAACGGAACCATATACTACTAATTAATTAAACTCAATTAATTCAAAACAAAACCAGACGTTTCTCTTTTGCTTTCTCTTTCTTCTTTTTTCCAGTTTTTTAATTGCGCAAAAAAGAAGAGAAACAAAGCAGGACAGGCGTGAGTTGGCGTTAACTTCAACGTAGGGTTTGCATCATTGAAACCAAGTTTTGATGGATATAAATAAGATGGAGAAACAAGCTTTTCTGAACATATAATTTTGTTTTTCTTACAAACCAGAGGTTTTATTTCTTTGCAGCTTGTATCAATGGCTACCCTCATTGCTCCTGATCACATTTCTGCAGTTGAAGATGCTGAGAAACTTCACAAAGCTTGTAAAGGTAACTTAAAACCTTCATTTATGCCATCCAAACTTCGTCAGTCACGGAGGTAGGATTCGGGATTGTGGGAAAATTCATAAATAAATTAATTTTTATATTTAGAGAATCGTTTCGTGTTATATATTTGTGATATTTGATTCGAATTAGTTAGTGATTGTTGATGCTCCAAAGGAGGTTTCATTTCAACAAGATGTAGAATTATTACATGCACATGCACTGATCAATACATTGAAGTTCTTAAAATTCTTACATGTTTTTGTTCTTGTAAATTTTGATAGGATGGGGGACAGATGAGAAGACAATCATTTCAGTGTTGGGTCACAGAGATGCATCTCAAAGGAAGCAGATCAGGCTTGCTTATGAAGAGCTTTTCCAGGAAAATCTCATCAAGCGTCTCGAATCGGAGCTTTCGGGTGATTTCGAGGTTAGTTAGCAATGGCAGCATGACAGCATCATATATGTTTTCATTCTTGTGTCATGTTATATGATCAGTTTATGTTTTTTTAACTGTAATTAAGAATTATTGCTGTGGAATATACAGAGAGCAATGTATCGTTGGATATTGGATCCGGCCGATCGAGATGCCGTCTTGGCTAATGTCACCGTAAAGAAATTAAGCCCCGACTGCCATGTGATCATTGAAATTGCATGCACCAGATCACCTGAAGAGTTGTTGGCCGTAAGGAGAGCGTACCAGGCTCGATACAAGCGTTCCCTGGAGGAAGATGTCGCGACTCACAGCAAGGGAGACACCCGAATGGCATGTCCTAATCGATCTTATTATGTTCCTCTTTGTGTCCATTTTTATGTTTAACCGAGATCGAAGCTATTCCAGTGACCTAAGATCCATTAGACCTTAGGTCATTGGAATAGCTCGAACTCGAGCCTCCATCGGAGAACAACACGAGTACTTACCGAATGTTGTGCTTGCTGTTTACAGCTCTTGGTTGCATTGGTGACTGCATTTAGATACGATGGAGAGGAGATAAATCCCAGACTAGCAAAATCCGAAGCCAAAATTCTCCGCGAAGCGATCGAAGACAAGAAATTCAACCACGAAGAAGTTATCCGGATCCTGACCACAAGGAGCAAGATGCAACTCATGGCAACATTCAATCGTTACAGAGATGATCATGGCACTTCCATTACTAAGGTATCTACGACTACGCTCCGATAACGTTAAAATAAGCTCTATGCTTAGGTGAATTCTTAATTAACCTCTGCTTTCCTGTTCTTCCAGCACCTCCAAGGTGATTCAGGTGATGATTTTCTTCTAGTACTGCGTACCGCGGTCCGATGCCTCAACGACCCGAAAAAGTACTTCGAAAAGGTTTTGCGTAATTCGATCCGTAGGATTGGAACCGACGAGGATGTGCTTACCCGAGTGATCGTGACACGAGCCGAAAAGGACCTGAAAGATATCAAGGAGCTGTATTATAAGAGAAACAGTGTGCCTCTTGATCAAGCTGTGGCTAAGGACACCTCAGGGGATTACAAGGCATTTCTTCTTACTCTGTTGGGTAAAGAAGATTGAACATCTTTATTTGGATATGTTGTTGTGGTTTGAGTTTGGAGCTTATTGATCTGAGTTACTGTCATGTTAATCTTTGTTTAAGTTTCTGTGTGTTGGGACAATGTTTACATTTGGTTTGGTTTTAATGGAGTGGTTGTTATCTTAAACAATGGTTTAGTGTCTTTTTTTTTTTTTTCTGGCAAAAGGAAGTAAGTTTCCCTAAAAAAATAAGTGAAAAAAAAATTGACCAAAGGTCATGTGTCACACATTTGTTAGATAACTTTTTTTTCAACAGATAAACGGAAAATTTTAAAAACGATAGTCTTAAAAAATGGTGATATATATCAAAATTCTTACAACCAGAATCACTCCGTATGCTCAAATATATATTTTAAAAATTCGAATCTATGTATATCAAACACATATCTATGTGAACGGATCACTTCAAATTCGGGTCATATAATGCATTGTGGAAATCTGGTACTATAAATAACAATTTTAGGCAATAAATCTCCTGTAAATTTCATTCACAATCTCCAGAAAGATTCTGGAAATTGGTTAAGGTTAAATAAAAAAATGAAATGGCCACCATTATTGTTCCCAAACGGATTTCTATCAGAGATGATGCAGAAGCTCTTCGGAAGGCTTGTAAAGGTAATTTTTATTACGATTCAGAGCCAGATTCTGTGATTATTTATAATCAATTTGTGGCTGTAATTTTGTTAGGGTTGGGGACCGATGAGAAGGCCATAATTGAAGTGTTGGGTCATAGAAACGTGATTCAGAGAGGACAAATCAGGCAGGCGTATGAACAGCTTTATGAAGAAGATCTCATCAAGCGTCTGGAAAAAAGGCTTTCCGGTGATTTTGAGGTTAGTTAGCAATGGCAACGGCGTTTCTGTTTCATTGCTTAATTTTGTTTGTGAAATGTATGCTTAGAGGGCAGTGTGTCGTTGGATATTGGATCCGGCCGATCGAGATGCGGTGTTGGTGAATGCGGAGCTAAGGGAATCGGGCGATGAACACCCGGTGCTTGTTGAAATCTCGTGCACACGATCCTCTGAGGAGCTCATGGGTATACGAAGAGCGTATCATGCTCGGTTCAAGCGCTCACTGGAGGAAGAAGTGGCCGATCATACCAAGGGAGATACCCAAAAGGCAATCTCTTCTCCATTTTATATTCTCTCTGTCTTGGTTTGTCTGGTTGAGTTTTGTGAATTTAGAAATCCTAATTACAAGATTTGGATGTCTAATTTCTAAAAAACCGAATTCATATTAGGATAAGTATATAATTAATTCGGTAAACCTAATTTTTGAAAGGGTAACTTACATCGAAGGCCATTTAGTTATAGATTTAATAATAAAGAAGTTACTATGTCATTAAATTTAAAATAAATTTTTAATAAACAAACATATTTAATCGGTTAATAAAATTACTCATATTTATTTTTTCGTACTCTCTTAGACTAGAGAACCATGATAAAATTTATAAAGAAATTAATTTTAAAAAATAATAGGGATAAATTCATAAATTTATAACAAAATTATGGGTTCTAGACTCACTTTCTTCCTTCCCATAAAATTCCTCTTCTCCTTCCCTCTAGGTAGGGGCAGATGTACATAGGGGTGAAAAGCGGAAATCAATTTATTTATAAATTTGTCCCTAATTTCAAATATTTATGTTTTGCCCACTCAAACCTTAAATTTTGGGTTTGTCCTTAACTTTAGGTAGAATTAAAATTTAAAATTTAAGATTTGTCAAAAAAAAACGTCTTTGGTATAATATCAATTTTAATCCTTGAAACTTTTGCATTTTATTGATTGATTTTAATTCAAAATAATCCAATAAATTTAACCCTTCATATTTAAGAATTCTACTACTGAAATGATTGTGTATATTAACCGACGATGTTAATATCATAATAGTCTATTTTATTAGTTTCTAGCTGTTCAATAGTTGTTTGTTGAGCTATCACATATTTTAATTATCAAACTGATAAACAATACCATAGAGTGCGTAAGTGGTCATAGAATGTGTTAGGATATTGCGATGTCTAAATTTTTAAATATGAAAAGTTAAATTTCTTGAACTATTTCGAATTAAGACCAAATTAATTAAATGTATAAGTTTTAAGACTAAAATTATTAATATAACGAGTCGATTTTTTATTTTAACGGTAGAATGCTATTTTTGCCACACAACTTTAATTGAGGGAATGAATTATTACTTTCTATCTGTTTTACCTTTTCTGAAAGTTTTTCTTGTTGTTTACAGCTCTTAGTTGCGTTGGTGAGTGCTTTTAGATACGACGGAGAAGAGGTAAATCCGAAGCTAGCAAAATCCGAAGCCAAAGACCTCCATGAAGCTATCAAAGACAAGAAACTCAACACGGATGATGTGATTAGGATCCTTACCACAAGGAGCAAAATGCAGCTCAGGGCAACTTTCAATTGTTACAGAGAAGAGCAAGACACTTCCATTAATAAGGTACCACAAAAGCTTCAAATCAACAACCTATACAGTCTTGATTAACCTTGGTTGTTCATCCAGAATTTCCCAAAGAAATCGAAAAACGAATTCCTCGAAACACTGTGTATCACGGTTCAATGCCTCCAGGACCCGAAAAAGTACTTCGAAAAGGTGACAAGGATAAGCCCTGTGATCCTAGTACCATGCATCAACATGATCAGTATATATGAGATCGAACTTATCGTTGTGTGTCGTAGGTTTTACGGGAATCGATCAAAAGGTTCGGGACCGACGATGATGCTCTCACGAGAGTGATCGTTACGAGGGCAGAAAAGGATCTGAAAGAAATCAAAGAGCTTTATTATAAGAGGAACAATGTCCGGCTTGAGGAAGCTGTTGATAAGCACACCAGAGGGGATTACCAGGACATGCTTCTTACTCTGTTGGGGAGTGATGTCTGAATAATTCTTGATTAGGACATGTGCAGGTGTTTTTAACAAGTTTTTTTGATGTTATATTTGATTTAAACCACTGTTTTTTCCCCCATTTAAGGTTCTATCTGGTTGTGGCAATATTTGTTTATGTATTTTCACTTGGTCTGGTTTTAATGTGGTTTGTTCATTCATCATTTTCTAAATTCCATGAGTTTAAAAATATCATAAGTTTGCACGAATCATCTAACCTCATCTGTTAAAGGAACGGTTGTTGTTTCTGGAGGTCACGGGTTCGAGCATAGTAATAACAACACAGTGATTGAGCGATCAATGTCTAATGGTTGAAAGTATATTCTAGAACAGATACTATTGTAATCTAATATAGCTGAATCGAAAAAATATCATAAGTTTATTGTTTAAAAAAATTATATTTTGATATAAAAATAGTATAAAAAATTACATAAACTTAATATTTAATTTAAAAATCTAAAATTTAAATTTTTAACCCTAACACTCTAAACCTTAAAATAAACATTAAACCTTAAATTTTAATAATAAATCTTAAATTCTACACCTCAATTATAAACCCAACCTAAATTTCTAAACCCTAAATTAAAAAACTTGTGTACACTAAATTTACACAAACATGTAGATCAAAGTATTTTCCTTGAAAAAATCATTTATTGTTACAATATATTTAAATGTTCAACACATTTTGGATTTATATATTATATTTATTATTAAATTAAATTGATTTAAATTAATTGATAAATTACATAAACAATATAATTTTTTACTTACCGAACTTTTATAAATTATAAATTGATTATTAAACTCTAGATTATTTTATAATATAGTTATCGTGTTCGATTAATTATCGTGAAAGGATACATGACTTTGGTATATTAAATTAATAAGAAATATCTCATTCTAACTCCTAAATTAGAGAAATTATATCACGTGTCATTATCGTCACGTTATTTATGAAACCAACCAATCAAATGCATCTATTTAATTAATTTTTCTACATCATGTTTTTCATCAAGTGAATCTTCACTAATATTTACTGTAAATTAAATTTAAAAACAATTTTTATCAAGTAAAAAATAAGATAAAAAATTAATTAAATAAATACATTTGATTGGTTGATTCTATAAATAACGTGATAAAAATAACTCTCAGTATAATTTCTCCCTAAATTATAACTAAAACATCAAATAAATCTTCAATTGAATTTAACATTCATCTTATAACTTTTAAAATCATTTCAAGCCAATTTAGTCACTATTTATTATCTTACCCTTTTTAAGAAAAATTACTTAAATATTATTTATTTTTTTTAAATATGATACAAATTATTTTATTTCTCAAAATCTTGCAATAAGAGTAAAGTCGAAATTATTAAAATTTGACTTTAAATAGTAATTTACTTTTTTTAGATTAAAAAATTAAACTCGGGAAGGTTCCGAATTTGAATAATAAAAAATTAAAACACACTAAAATAAATTATAAGAGCTTCCGACTTTGAATAATGTTTTTGTTTTTTAATCCGATCATTATTCATAGTAAAATCTAACTTTACTGGTACTTTTTAAAGCACAATATTTTGAGAAATAAAATGACATATATCATATTTGAATAAAAAAATTAAATATTATATTTAAGTAATTTTTTCTTTTAAATGAGAAATTATATTATGAGTTATTTTTGTCACATCATTTATGAGACCAACTAAGGGTGATAACGAGCCGAGCCGAGCCCAAGCCTGACCATGCTCGGCTTGGCTCGGAAACAATGTTATTGGTCTCAGCTCGGGTTCGAGGCTTGGCGAGCTCGAAATTTTAGGTTTGGGCTCGGCTCGGGCTTGGCAGGCTCGGCTCGGCTCGACTCAAAATAGACAATTTGCTATAATTTTTTTATTAAAGGATAGAGTCTCGTTAAAAATCCTTTTCATAATCAATACCGAAACAAAATTCAATATCGAGAAAGGAAAAAAAGTGCCCAATTTATTTTAGTTAATTTATTTTTAGTAGATTTCTCTTATTTTATTGCTTTTATTTTGTTAAATAGATTACTTTTAGTGTATATGTAGCATATATATAATATAATTATTTTAAGCCTGTTTGCGAGACTCGAGCCTGAGTCGAGCTCACTCGAGCTGAGTTTTGACCGAGCTGATCCCGAGTAGCTCGTGAGCCAGTCAGACTCATTATCATCCCTAGGACCAACCAATAAAAAATACTCATTTAATCATTTTTTTCAATTCATCATTTTTACTAAATAAATCTTCACAATGAATATTTTTATTGGTTAGTACATAAATAACATTATAAAAATAACCAATAATATAATTTCTCCTTTAAAATACGTCAAAAATAGAAAAATCGCATTAAAAACTTCCTATATCTTTCCTTAAGTAACACGTACCCTATTAAGCAATCATTTCGAATTCGGGTAATAAACAACGTTGTGCACAAGTTTAATTACTATAAATAACACAGTAACAGATAATGTCTCCTGCAAATCCCATCCACAATCTGCAGACAGATTCAAGAACCTGGTTTTAGTTCAGACAGGAAAGGATGTCCACCATTGTTGTTCCAAAACACTTTTCAATTCAAGAAGATGCAGAAACTATTAGAAATGCCTGTGAAGGTTATATATTTATTATACATTGAAATTTGTTTAAAGAAATCTCAACTTTTTCATGTATGGAACATTGTTTTTCTGTTGTCGGAATTTCTATAGGATGGGGAACAGATGAGAAGGCAATAATTGCAGTGTTGGGACATAGAAATGCTGTCCAGAGAAGGCAAATCAGACAAGCTTATGAAGATCTTTACCAGGAAGATCTCATCAAGCGTCTCGAAAAGGAGCTTTCGGGTGATTTCGAGGTAATGAACAATGCCACCAGGCACCATTCATTCGTATATGTGTGATATGATCATTGTTACAGAATGTTTTTTATGTAGAAAGTGGTGTATCGTTGGATATTGGATCCGGCCGATCGAGATGCGGTGTTGGTGAACGTGGAGCTAAGGAAATCGAGCGACGAACATCCGGCGCTGGTTGAAATTTCGTGCACCAGATCGCCTGAGGAGCTCCTTTGCATAAGAAGAGCATACCATGCTCGATACAAACGGTCCATGGAGGAAGATGTTGCTGATAAAACAAAGGGAGAAACTCGACAGGCATGTTCTTATACATACTACTGAACTGATTACAGTCCACAACATATTCGAATTCTGTTTATTTTTGCGGAATTTAGATTAAGAGGTCATAGGTTGCTCGAGGCCTCAAGATCCGGTCGTGTCTCGGAGGCCTAATTCCGGCCCCGAACGACCTATTAGCTTCGGCGAGCATAGTTTCTGAAAGTTTTGATTGTTGTTTACAGCTCTTGGTTGGATTGGTGAGTGCATTTAGATATGATGGAGAGGAGGTGAATACCAAACTAGCGAAATCCGAAGCCGAAGAACTCCATGAAGCAATCAAAGACAAGAAATTCAAGAAGGAAGATGTTATCCGGATCCTTACGACTCGGAGCAGAATGCAGATCCAAGCCACATTCAATTGTTACAGAGAAGCACAGGGCACTTCCATTGCTAAGGTACTTGACTACTCGAACCCGAAGTTTCGATGTGTTGTTAATTAACCTCTGGTGTTTCTCCAGAATTTGCCAACTGATACAAATGACGAATACGTTGCGACACTGCGTGTCGTGGTCCGATGCCTCAAGGACTCGAAAAAGTACTTCGAAAAGGTGAGAGGCCCTATGATCCTAAGTCCTAACGGCACCATCGATGTAATCGACATACATGATGTACTTTATTTTGTTGCTGTTGTGTGTAGGTTTTACGGAATTCGCTCAAGCGGTTCGGAACCGACGAGGAAGCGATCACGAGAGTGATCGTTACAAGAGCGGAAAATGACCTTCAGGACATTAAAGATCTGTATCTTAAGAGAAACAGCATGCCCCTTGAAGAAGCTGTTGATAAGTACACCAGTGGGGACTACAAGAGAATGCTGCTTAGTCTGTTGGGGAATGAAGTTTGAGTCATTTTCTGTATCTGGGCAATTGCAGGTGTTTCTTCTAATAAGTGTGGTGGATTTTATTATGTTCATCTTTGTTTAAGGTTCCTAGAAAAATAAAGTAATCTTCAGATTATTATGGTATTATCAAATATGTTATATTATCAAATTTGTTTAATCTTCAGATTATCAAAGGTCGATCAAAACTCGATTCATTGGACTAGGCTCGAGTTCTTGACGAGTTGAGCTGAGTTATATGATACCCGACTCGAAAAGCTCGTGAGCTACTCTAAAAATATAAATATACTATTTTTTATAATTTTAAATCTAAATTTTTAAACTTAAAATCTTAAAATTTAAACCTTAAACATACATCTTACACCCTAAATTAACAAACTAAACCCTAAAAAAATAACAAGCTTGAGTTTATACAATTTGTATATCAAAGTTTTTTTCTTTGTTAGGCTTTAAATGAAACGTAACAAATAAGTGTTATTCGAGTATAACACGGTCGAAGATTGATCAACATGTGACATTAAGCTTGAATAAAGCTTAAACTCAACTCGAATTCTTAATGAGTCGAACCAAGCTCAAATTTTTTAGATTGGTTTAAAATTACCCAGTTCAAACTCAACTCAAAATCTTAACGAATCGAACCAAATTTAACACTACTCAAACTTAATTCGTTTATCATCCTATTCAAGAGTTCAGAACCCATTAAATGACCGATTAAAATTTGTTACATGCTACTAACTTTATTTGAAAATCATTTAGAATAATTATTTGTATCAGTGATATTTTTTTATTCTAAATATATTCAATTATTATATTTTTTGAAAATTAAAAAATCAATTATCAGTAACAAATAACAATGATTAATTCTTTTGTCAATAATATCAATAAAATATTATATTTCATTAAATAAGTAGTTTTAAAATAAAAATCAAGATAAATATTTAAAGTATTTTCGGTATGTTTGAATTAAATTTGAAAACAACCTATAGGCCTTGGACCAACAGAAAATTAAATGGCACTGGTCGATGCTTCTTAGGTATAACTACCAAATAATTTAATATTGAACTAACCCCTGTCATAGGAACGAAAAATTATTAGATAAATCATATTTATTACGTTATATATAGTTTTAACCAATTAAATTTATCTATTTTAATTTTTTAAGATGAATCATTATTTGTTTCTTACATGTAATTAATAGATAAATAATTATTTAAAAATAAATAATTCAAATTATTGATGACGTGATGAATAAGATTCGTTCAATAATCTCTCCATAGAGACAGTACCATCAATAAATTCATTTATTATTTAGATTATATATAATTAATATATCTATAATATAAATCAAATCCAATATATTTTATTTATATACTAAAATAATTATTGGTTCTAAAAAGAGGAAATTTCGTGACCCATCCGTTGAAGATAAAGCTTGTTTGCCATTCTAGCCTCGCTTAGTTGGCTACATGCATGATGTCTCCATGTCAAAAGTTTATATATAATATTTAAATAATATTCAATTTAGAAATATTATTTAAAAAAACGTTAATATCAGAATTTTATTAAATATCATAAAAGATATTATAAATATAATGTATTAACAACAGAGAGAAAATGAAATAGTTGATTGAAATTTTATATAAACATACAAAGAAAAATAAATTCTTTCACGGAGATTAGTTTATCATCAAACCCAGAAAATTTTTGGAATTTTTTTTTTGTTCAACGAGACATTTTACATGATAAAAATAGGTGATGAGCGAATCAAATTATCAGACAGATTATTTTGCGACACGGTTCTGATTACATTAACAAACAAACATCAAATAAGTGAAAAATATTTTTTATGATCACTTGCAGATTTAAATCATAAAATTAACACCGATGATCCCTATACAAACATCAAATGACCGTTTAAGTATGTTAAATCGTAACAAATTATAAATAAAAACGAATATCAAAAGTCAATAAAAATCGTATCACAAAAACAAAGAAAATATATGTCATATGAATAGAAGTTTTTATTAGAATTAAAATAATAAAATATAAAAAATAATAAATAATAAATCAAATATCGATAATTAATACTAAAATTAATTATCGACCGTCGAAATAAAATCAAAAGAAGAGAAAGCAGGGAATTTTTTTAAAAGGAGTTTTATTAAGTTTTAGATACTACTTTTTAATGCATCGACTAAACTTATAGTATGGATGTGAGAATACTTTAATCTTGATTCACATTGAATTTTGAATTTGATTTTTATTCACGCCTCTTCTTTTATTTATATATTAAAAAATATTATATATATCAACGGTAAAAATAAAAAATATATATTTTAATTTTAGGTTTTATAATTTAATTTTAGGGGATAGCTTCAAAGATTTAGAATTTAGGGTTTACGGTTTAAAAATTCAGTGATCATGTTTAAATTTAGTATTTAAAGGTTAAAGTTTAAGTTTCAAAATAATATAACAAAAATTTAAGGTTTAACGTCTAAAATTTAAACTTTAATCATACATCCTAAATTTTAAATATAACCCTTAAATCTTAATTTCGAACCTCTAAAATTAATATATTTACAAAAAGTTTATTTTCATCGTTTGTGCATATATAATTACCCTATATATATAATGATATTTTACCTAAATTAAATTGAATTGTTCCTCAATTGGTTCAATCAAGTTTTTGAAACAATAAAAATGTTCAGATTTAGAATTTTATAAACATAATTATAAAAAATAATTATACTAAAAATATAAAATATATAGTATAAGAAAAATTATTAGATGAATCATGTTCACTACGTTATTCATAGTCCAATCAATCATTTTTGTTTATCTTAAAATAACTGCAAAATAATTTTTTACTCTCTAATTATATAAAAAAGTGATGGTTCACCTTAAAAAAAATAAGATAAATAAATCTAATCGATTAAGATCATGGATGATAGATAAATTTAATTGATTAAAATTACAGATGATATAATAAGAAAGATTCACCCAATAATTTCTTTTTAATATTGATACTATTAATTTTTTTAAAAAATATATACAATTTTGATTACTCAAATCTTTACTAAACACATTTTCTTGTCTTATTACACACAAGTGTACGATCGATTTATCTCATATCTCATCAGAAAAAAAAAAAGAAAATCGAAAAAATTGATAATGTCATTATTATAAGCCAACTCATAATTGGGACAAATTATTATAATCTTGTCCAACTGCAAGGTGTATATACTTACATGTCTCTGCATGTATGTATGAAGTATGAACCCAAATCTCTCTGTTATAGACCTTTTTAGCCCTTTTACCTCATCTTCTGCAAATTGATTCAATTATTTCAGTTCTAAAAAAGTTGAATTTAATTGAATATTCCGAATTTCAAATGCAATTCCAATCTGGGTTTTGGTTTTGGCCAGCTAAGGCTTGATGAACTGATAAAATCTCCCATCTTGGTAAGTATTTATCGATGGATTTGAGCTATTGAGCTTCGGTTTTCGTTTGGGTGTTTTTCTTCTTGATTGGGTTTTTCTTTGTTTATCGATTCATTTTCAGTTTTTGGTTTCATATTTGATCTGGGTTTTGTTTGGGGGTTTGATTCAATTTTCCTTTCCTGGAAAAAGGAAAGGGGAAATTCGTTCCATATATATCAAATGTTTGATCTGCTATGAAAATTTCCATTTTGGGTCTCTTTCAGTTTTGATTTATTTTTGTTTCTTTCCGGTTTTGGTTGATAGTTCTAAGTTAGGTTCGGTTCTTCCCCTGTACGTAGTTGCTGCTGTTTTGATTTTTGATCTTTGCTTGCATTAACGTTCAATGCTAGAATCATGGCCCCTGGTGGTGGTGGTGGTGCTGCTGCTGGTATCTGCAAAGAGGTGATTGAGTCCCGGCTGAACTGCGATATGGCGTCTTCGAGTTCGGATTTAAGAGGTTCCCCTTTAAGAAAAGCTGCAACTGGTTTATGTGGAAATCTGGGATCGTCGTCGATGAATGATGTTCATGAATTACTCGAGTGTCCCGTCTGCGTAAATTTGATGTATCCTCCAATATACCAGGTAGATTCATGTTCCATGCTAAGAATAATGTATTTCGAAATGCAATGTCTTTGAGATTTATGATTGTTTCATGGTCAAATTGGTATGCATTTGAATTTGGTCTCACATATCTGCACAAAGCTGGAGATGTTGACACCGAAAATCTTATATTAATCGAACTATTCGGATGACTCAAGCTCTGTTGTTCCGATTCTTCATTTTTCTTAGAAGTACTTATGTTCGACACCGTGTGTCCGATGTATATTCGGAGATGGATGTGGGATATAAACCTTAAAAGGACTGTTCAAATATGTGGATAAACTTTTGAATGTATCCATGTTGGATGCATAGCTACATCCGACTTTCACACTCGAGTCCGAGTAACACAGGCCAGGAAACCGGGCAGCTTAGAATAAAAGTGTGTTTAGAAGTTCTACATTTGCGTCTCCTTGTTTGCATCAATGCATCACAGTCATTACATCAACTTTATACTTCAACAATCTTTTATTGACAATTTTTGGTATCTTCCATGTTAGTGTCCCAATGGTCACACCGTATGCTCGAATTGCAAGACTAGAGTTCACAACTGTTGCCCGACTTGCCGCAATGAGCTTGGAAATATAAGGTGTTTGGCTCTAGAGAAAGTAGCCGAGTCGCTGGAACTTCCCTGCAAATACCAGATTCTGGGTTGTCATGATATTTTCCCATACTACAGCAAGCTCAAGCATGAAAAAAATTGCAGGTATCGTCCATATAGTTGCCCGTATGCTGGAGCTGAATGCTCTGTCACTGGTGATATTCCGTTTCTCGTCACTCATCTCAAGAACGATCACAAGGTCGACATGCATGATGGGTGTACTTTCAACCACCGATACGTCAAATCCAACCCCCACGAAGTAGAAAATGCAACATGGATGTTAACCGTAAGATCTCTCGTCTCTCTGTGGCATACACAAACCTGCAACAATTCACAATGCATTCAGAAAATGTTTAGGATTAGAATTCGAACGAACCCTAATGTTTGCATTCCTTATTACATCTTCTGCTGATTCATTGAATGAATTGTTTGATGTTTATGTGTCCATAATCCATGGTATAGTACATATCAATGCAATTCCATTTGGTTTGATCCATTCATGTGGATCTGGTGCAGGTTTTCAATTGTTTCGGACGACAATTTTGTTTGCACTTTGAGGCTTTTCACATCGGAATGGCACCGGTTTACATGGCCTTCCTGCGGTTCATGGGGGACGAAGACGAGGCAAGACAATTTAGTTATAGTCTTGAAGTTGGTGGCAATGGCAGAAAGTTTATGTGGCAAGGTGTGCCTCGAAGCATTCGTGATAGTCATCGGAAAGTTCGTGATAGTCAAGACGGACTTATCATTCAACGGAACCTGGCACTCTTCTTCTCAGGTGGTGATAGACAGGAACTGAAGCTGAAAGTGGCTGGCCGGATTTGGAAAGAACAATGAGCTAAGTCCTGAACTGAAAGCTGATGTTTTGGTTCACTTTTTCAGTAAATTTTGTAGATAAATATTTTATATTGTGAGGGAAACTCTGGAATTTTATTTCTGATTTTGATGATATTTGCAGAAATTGATAGTTACAATGGCACATAGTTAGAAAAAAAAACATATTCTATAAACATATTGAAGTTTACGGGTCATTTTTAGAATAATATTGTTTTGGGATAACTACACAAATGGTCACTGAACTATTTGAAATACTTATTTTAATCATTAAACTATAAAATTCATCAGTAGGACCATCAAACTTATTAAATTAATCATTAAACTATTTGGAATACTTATTTGAATGATTAGTTTTATTTAATATTTAATATATCCATTATCTTATAATCAGGTTGTAGTATGTGCCACACCTGGTGAAAGAAAAAATCAAGAGAAATGAAAATGTTCAGAGTGGGGTTAAAACCCATGATCTCATAGGGAAAGTCCCATGACTTTATCATGGCTAGGGATGAGTACGGGTCGGATTTTTATTTCACTCGCATTTGATCCGAATATTATTACTTTTATTTGTCACTTGAGCCGATACAAATTTAGAGTGGAAAAAAGTCAACCCGGTCTTAGCTTTTAAAAGAATTTAAATTTTAGGGACTTAGTCGAAAAAAATAAATTTTAGGGAAATAATTGTAGAAAAATTCTAGTTGTATAAAATATATATAAGAAGGGATCATTATTGTAAATATTTCTAAAAATATATGAAAATTTATACTTTTAATCTCGGGTTGGATTTTTTTCACTCTAAACCCGATCCGAAATCACTCTTGAAAAAACTCGATCGGCTCGACATAAGCTTTTTACAAAAAAATCCACACTGATAGGGATGGATCGGGTCAAAATCCGTCGATTTCGAGTTCCGTGTCCATCCCTAACCATTGCTTCAATCTGTGATAAATTTCATAAGTTAGTTTAATAAGTTTGGTGGTCTAACTAACGAATTTTATAATTTGATAATCAAAATTTAATGATAATTTATGTAATAAAATTTATTTATATCGTTTTCAACAGTTCTGTCCGGAGCAGCAGCTTAATACCATTTCTATGAAAAGAGTGGCAACTGGCAACAACCAAGACAAGGTCAGCCATGGCTAGTTTAAACATTGAAATGTTTATTAGTGATTTTATGATGACGATGATGAAAATTAGTGTTGGATTAGTAATGGTATCTTTTCTTTCTAAAATGTTACCCTTGGATTCATCTTTTATATATCAGTTTACTTATAATGTTTGAGGTTATTTCAAGCTTTATTAGACAGTTATTATGATAGAGGACTGCTATTTGAGTCCCTGCCACCTTCTTCCATGTATCATCTTTCATATCATGACAGTTCTTCACTGAATCTTGAGAATCAAAAGAGGTCAGGAAAGGAGTATTAGTTCAAGAGAGCTCATATAGGTTCCATTCAGGTTGGTGATATGTAGGTAAGAAAACTAAAACCCTGATAGAAGACTAATCGAACATGTCATGTTCATACTCGAGTGTCAACCATGAAACATGTCATGTTTGATGTTTTTTTGGATGGCAGCAGCTTAACAGACTCGTTCAAGTAGTGGCGTTGAGATGCATTTTTAGCAGTTTGACACCTCTCTTTTTCCATTATTAAGAACGGGACCAGGGGGAAAATACAACAGGGAAAAGATATGTCATTGATTCCAACATTTTCATCATCATCATCAAACCATTTATAAATGCAAAAGATCTCAATGTTACATAATATGATTATTATCATGTCCTATGAATCTGTTCTAGCCATGGGTGACCTTGTCTTGACTGCTGCCACTTTTTTCATAGTAATGGTAAGCTGCTGCACCAGACAGTACTGCAAGAGTCAAGGCTTGCGAGTGCATCCTGCATCAAATCAAATCTAAGCAATTTGAGCTGAGTTTAACATAGTTTTCAGAAAGAGAAAACAGTGAGAACTGAGAAGTAAGAACCTTGCATGAATAAGCCTCAGACTTGGCTTGAGAGTGCTTCTTCCACTACTGTTATAAGCCAGTGATGCCCCAATCGCTGATGCCTAAACTGCTCCTGCAACACCCAAGTTTTGCAGCATGTCAAGAGAAATGAAGAAAAGGCAAAAATGGTTGAACAAAAGGGAGTGGATGTGGACTGACCAATGGTAGTGAGCTTGTGTTCTGAAATCCAAGACTGAAATGCCTCCATCTTTCTTGTTGCTTTCTCTCTTTTGATATGTTATAGATGAAGTAAATGGACTGAGATTGAGAGGAAAGGGAGGGCAGGTGATTTATAGAGAAAGTGGAATGAGGTTGAAATGTGTGCATGTGGCCCCTGGATTTTCACTTTATCTTGGAACATTGGATAAGGTTAAACCAGAGGCGATTCTCACCTGTTGGCTGGTTTGTGTTGGGATCTCTCCACTTACTCCACATGCTGCCGGATCCTGATTCCTGTGGGCATCACCGGGTTGTGGGGGGTTGGCATTTGGGAAATACTACTTTCTGTAGCTTTGGAGGGCCATTTTTGATTGGTCCAATGGGGTTAGCACAAAGGAATTCAGGTACCATCCCATTACTTTAACAAGTGTTTAATCCGAGTAAATAGAGTCGTCTCGAATATTTTTAGGATTCTCGTTAAAATTCGAAGAATGGGATTTTTATAAAGCAAAAGTATATTTTAATTTTTAACAATTATTTTTATATTTTGTTAACAAATAATTCATTTCTATGATCATTACTGTAGAAAGCTTTTTGGTGAAAAATAAAAAAAAAAGCTAATAGGCTTTTGATTTCTGAGTTTTGAGCTTCACAATAAAATATTTAACCACGTTTTAAGAGTTACTAATTTAGGAGATTCAAGTTCGAATAATTATTTAAATTCATATAGTATTAATGGATTAGAAAAAAATATTATATTAAGATCATATCAGATACTGATAGATTTTGTTAACAAATTTAAAAGTTTAATTAGGGTGAATAAAATTCGATTCGATTTAAAAAAAATAATTCAATTTGATTCGAGAAAAAAATACTCGACTCGAAAATTTTTAAATGAAATTTGAGTTATAAAATAAAAATTCGAATAACTAGAATAACTCAAAATTTTTGATTCATTTTTTTATGATATATATATATATATTGATATATAAAAATATGAAGAAATATTACCATATATAGAAAAATATGAAGACATATATATATGATGAGAAAATCATTTTAATTGAAATCAAATCGCACTGTAACTGATAAATAATTATAATTAAATTTTTATTAAAACTTAAAAATTTGACTCGAATTTCTTAAACTCAACTCAAATCAAAAAATTTCAAATAAGATATGAGTTATAAAATATAATTTATTAACTCAAACAATTTAAATTTTTTTGACTCAATTCAACTCGATCGCACGTCACCTAAGTTTAATCAGTTCATTTATTTTAAATTTATAAAAACCCGAACTAATTGAATACATTCATAATACAAATAGAAGAACATTGGGCCTCCTCCATACCCCCAAAGCATTCGATATTGAAAACATAGGCTGAATTTTATGAAACCAATACCATTTCGGCTTGGTCTGCTTCAGAGGATTCTAATGGTTCTTCAAAAATCCAATCTTTTCCTAGAAAATCCCCCCATTTTCCCGCCAGCTCAAAAATCAGCTGCATCATCAATGCATTCTACAAGAAACCCAAGCTCAGAATCCTCTGAAATAAGATAAAAGATGAATTGAATCACCATCACAAAATGAAGAAGACCAGCAAAACTAAACCTTTCATTATCTCACCGGTACAAAAGAGTAAGAAGGCAAATTCTGGGTTGTTTAGGCTTTAAATCTTGAATTTGGGTTTTGAAGGAAACTTTAATTTGTTGCTGGGTTGCCAATGAATTGATTATTTTAACATTATAACTTTATGGGTTTTAAATTTATGGTGGATTTTATTTTTAATGAATTAAAAAAACATTTTTTTCTGCATTAGAGCTTACTGGGGTGTACTTTTATGATCAGTTTAAGCTATATATAATTGTTTCTACAATGGTTCTATGAATTTGAACTAATGTTGATTTTATTAATTTATTTTATAGTTTTTTTTTTCTGAATGATTTATTTTCTTCGATTTCAATGCAAGCTACATTGACTGCTTGAATTTAGTTATTTAGATTCTAGACAGTAATTGTGTGAATTGATTAATGATTCTGATCTATGGAACTACTCATTCTCTAGAAACTGTAGTTGAGAATACACTCTATGAAGTGAAATTTATGTGAAGTCGGTTGTCTAAGCTTTTCTGAGCCAGGTTTCTCTCTGTTTTCTGGGTTTTGCATGTAAATTGCACTGTTGAAGGAGGAAGAGTAAAGGGAAGGAAATTGCTGAGCTTTTGAGCTGCTTATCCGAAACAAGGTTTTCTTTTGATCAGTTTGTGCATTTCTTGTTGGTTTGATGCTTTTTAGTCTTTGATCACTCTTGCAGGCAATGGATACTTGAATAGGGTACTAGTGTTAGCAAAATTAAGTGTATTTGGATAATTATCAATGTCATTGTATGTTAGTCATGAGGCAATGAAATGATATTTCAATGTTGTAAGTAGCCATTTACAAGATGGTAGTGGTTTTCAGCATTCACTCTCAATTATGTTGGTGGTTAGGTTTTCAGCATAGGCAAGACGAGAACTCCCAAACTTTGATCAATCAAAAATCCCAAATGTTTGATCTTTCAATACTTTGTGCTTGACCCTAAAATGATTGTTAAACTGCTTATGTTAGTCATGATTCGTTTGCTAAAGGCTTCATATATTTCTGTTTCCTATCGTAATCGAGTATTGAAGAAGATGGTAGGTGATGAGAAGTAAAATCCTATCATTCCCTTTAAAACTGTTTTGCTTTAGATGCTCAAGTATTCCCTGTGTTTATATTTGTAAGCCAAGTTTCTTTGAGTTTGAGCATTCAGAAAATGACTTGAAAACAATGTTTCTAACACTAAAGTTTAAGGACTTTGTGTTGTTGTATCTTGTGATGGTATTGTCATATCAAAGAATTGAAAATTATGGTCTGGTGTAGTCTGATTTTTAATCTTTATTCTTATTCATATTCTGTTTCTCTGTTTCATTAATTTGGAAAGATCTCTGTTGCTTCATGTTTGCTTAGTTGTATCTTCCAAATATATGTCGCATACAAACATATATTTGATGCTCACATCTGAGTTTGAGTAAATGATGCATATATGTACAATGTTTTCCCTTGTCATAATTAAGGGTGTTTAACGAGTTGAGTAGCTTGTGAGCTATTCGAACGCGATTAGATCAAAACACGGTAAACGCTCGATTTGGGTTGACTCGAACTCGACTCGAGACCTTAACGAGTTGAATCGAGTAAAGTTTAATTTGACTCGATAAGTTCGTGAGCAACTCTTTATTTTTTTAAATGTTTTTTTAGTATTTACTTTTAAATTATTTCATTCAAATAATAAATCTAAATATTAATTATTAATTTGTGTATTGTTACTTTAATTTTAATAGGTTAGTTTGTTGTGTTTGTGGATTGTTAGTTTGGAATCTACATTTTAAAAGTATTTTATACCTTTTGATGTTTTTTGGTTAAATTTATTAATTTATGTTAATATTAAGCTCATATAGTATTAATAAATTTTACTTATAGTTTAAAAAAAGGTAAATTTTTTAGTGAGCTTAATGTGTAACGAGTCAAGCTTAATGAGTAACAAGTCAAGTTGAGCAACCAAATATTTTAACGAGCACGAGTCGAACACAATTTTAACGAGCTTAACGTGCAACGAGTCGAGTTGAATAACAAAATTTTTTAACGAGCACGAGTCGAACACAATTTTAACGAGCTTAACGGGCAATGAGTCGAGTTGAATAACAAAAATTTTTAATGAGCACGAGTCAAGCACTACCTAACTCGCGTTGCGATCGACTCGCTTGATAAACACTCCTAGTCATAATTGCTTCCCTTGGTGTCAAAACTGAGAAATTGTTGATACGATTCATGGCAGGTGGCAGTAAATGATGCTCTTTCCCTTTTTAATTTCTTGCATTCTACTCCACTAGGGGTGGAAAAGAAGAAAGATAATTGATAAAATGCTGCATCAATGGAGCATTCCCCTTTTCACTCGGTGGAATCAATTAACTCCAAAGTTATATATTTTCTGATGTTTGTTCAAAGTATTCAACATAAAAACTGGATGAATATTGTACTCGCGAAGCGAAACAGCAAAGACATGCCACTTTTTTTTTTTTATCTGCAATTGCTTTTTTGCTTTCTTTACGTTATTAGTATCTACTTACTACATACTGATGTTTGCTTGCGCATTAAGTCATATTGTTCTTTTGTCTCTTTGAAGCTTGTTTTCTTCCATAATCATATGAAACATTGAAGATAATCTGGTTGAATATGTTTAAACTGGGCTTTAATGGTTTGGTTATGCCACCACAGAAGCAATGCCAAAAGAAGGCTGAGGTATATGCTTCCAAGCATGCCTTGCCCCCTCGATTTCATGGACAAGCAAAGCTACGTAACTCGAACTCGATTCTGAGTTTCAGAAATGAGTGTGTTAAGGTTCACTGATTATGTTACTTTAAGTGCTAGTATCAAATAGGAATATGTATTTAATATGGTATGTTTAATGTTTTCTAAATGCTTCCATGTATCTAGAAGGTCATACCCCCATGGCCATACACATGTTTGGATATGTATCCGATACGAATATCTGACACACACACAAAAGTCGAACAACGTAAATAGTCACCGACAAATATCGGTGTAATATCAGATGCTTGAAAGTCTTCACTATCCTGGTCTAGTACTGTGTGCATCCAGTTATAGCTAGTGACCATAATAGGTTACTTTACCCTTATGGATTGGATGCTGTTATTTGTATTTGATTGATAGGTTTTCTATGTTAAGCAAAATTGAAGCTCATACAAACCCAACTCTGCCAACACTGGCATCAACACATGTGCTTTGATTCCTTTGCATTTGAGAATTATTGATGTCATGTAATGATTGAGGAACATTTCTGTCATGTTTTTCTGTGGCACTACCAGTAATGCAAGCTTGGCTTATGTTACTCGGATTTATCATTTACAGGTTCATATTTATGTTACCAGAACGAGTGTTGAATACAGATACTTGAAGGGAAAAAACGAAGTCGGAAGCGGCAAAGGGGACGAAGCATTCCGGTTGTTCCAATCCGCCATGTTCGAACTTTTTCTTCGACTGGTATTTCATGTTTATATAAATTTTGATATGTTTTTTCTATGACTGATGATGAAGGTTAGTGAAAGGGACTTTGTACCCTGTAAGGCTAAAGTACATAGCCATGTGAATGGAGCTCATTTTAAGCAATGATTAATTATTTGAATATCTGCCTGCTTTCATTTTCAATTTCCATAAAAAATGAAAAAGAAATTAGTGTCTTTTGCTAATTTAATCTTCTTTTTCAGCAGGATATGGTTAAAGTGATCATTCATTTTTGGATAGAGAAATTCTAGCAGTCTAGTATATTAATGAAAAATATTATTGGGTAAACTACAACGCAAGTCATTCAATTATGGATAAGGTTACATTTAGGTCACCTAATTAATAAAGGTTATAGTTGGATCATAGTCATCCTTCATATTTTTAAAAAAATTATCAATTTTTGTATTAATAGTCTAATATTAATGAGGGTATATAAGAGATTTGGAAGAAAAAACTATCAAATTGATGTATTTTTTTTTAAATATAATAAATATGTAATTCAATTGTAAACTTATCCATAATTGAGTAATCCAAATATAACATTTAATAATTTGATGACTCAAATATAACCTTACTCATAATGAGTGACTTAAATATAACTTTTAATAATTAAGTGATTCAAATATAATTATACCTATAATTGAATGATATCTGTTGTGGTTTAACTAATATTATTTTAGATAATTTGTGTTTAATAATTATTTGGATATGTACTTAGATATTGATATAGTATACTTTTTAGAGTAAAGTACCTACAAAGTTAGTTATATGCTTTATAATAAATTAGTTATTTTAAAAAAATAAAAATATATCACTCGATTAACACACTGTTATATACAAGTCACACAATTAATCTATTGTTACAAATAGGTTATTACGTTTAAAAACATCACTTTCTTCTGGTATAATAAATTTAATCATTTATATTTAAAAAAATTTAATTTTAGTCTTTTTTATCATATTCTCAAATCAAATGAGTCGATAGATTAAATCAGTAATTCGATAATTATATTATGTTATAAAGCATAATATAATATTATTTAAGAGAAAAAATAAAGATTAAATTAATATTTTTAGTAGTAAGTATTAGATTTATCGAACTTACTATAATAAGTTCAATTCTCATATTAACTTCAAACTTAATGTTCATTAGTTATTTGAGTTTTAATATTCGAATACTCGAATTTACGAAGTTATTAAAGATACAAATTTATTCGACATGCAAATATGATAAGTGTAAAACATGGACCATTTCAAATTGTACAAACAGCTCAATCAGTCATCCTCCCAATCAATTTTAAAGAACAACAGGCAACTGGTTTTATAAACTTTCTTGCGAGAATGAAAACATGTTCTTCAGTTTGCTTTCCGACAATTGATTCTGATTTCTCCAGCAGTTCCTGTAAGAGGTTTAATGTTTCCCATCTTGATCATGGACTTGGAAAATTCCTTGAAAAATGATCTAGTGTTGGCGGCATATCTTTTAACCAAAGCATCAGTTGAAGAATTCCCATTGAACAGTTCTTGATCCGAATGGAGCAAACCCTTCTTGTCCAACAAGTTTTTGTAATATAGACTATCGAAACAGGTCGGTGTTCGACGATCGAGAGGGGCCAGCGTGTTGTCGTTTCCGCTTCTCGGGCAAATCTGTTGCAATGAGTTGGCGAAGGAGGGGTCTATGTTTGAGTCATTGTAAATGTGTGACCGGAATGATGTGCACCGGGCAAGGCCAATGGTGTGCGAACCTGTGAATCCAAAATCGAACCGTGGTAAGTCGATGTTAAGATGTACTTGTTTGAAGGATAATCAGGGATTTAAATGGTGACCGTGACGAAATATCGAGTTTCGTTGAGAGATTCGGATTACCGGAAAGTATTACAAGGTCTTTTACTGAGAGACCTTGGGCTGAGAAGCTTGAAATAAGAGCACTTAGATTAAAGGTTGGTTGTGGAATGCTGGCATTCGCCGCACTTCTGCTGGCGGTGGTCGAATCCCTTCTTCCCAATCTTATGTTCCACGACGGACCGCCTAACTGCAAACTCGATAAAGATTATCAGTCAATAACAGTTGATGCAAAGATTGTTGTCCTGCATTCGTGATGAGATTGCTTGTTTCGGAAGCAACATCATTGCTAGTTAATGTGGGATCGATTTCGCCTCGGAAAATAGACCGAAGACCATCGGCAGAACTTAGTGTACTAACCTGAACAACCGAATCACGAGCTGCAATGGCTAGAATGTCAGCGCAGGATACAACTCTAGGACATGCTTTCTCCAGTCTAGCTTTGATGTTGTCTATGACATTGAACCCTCTCGCCGAGTTATTGTTCGGAGCTGCGGTTTTCTCGCCTATGAACGTCGAGTTATCGTCCAAAAGTATCGATCCATCACATCCCTATTCACCACAAGAGTTCGCTTAAACTTAAATCAACAAAAAGATTGAACACTATGTTGCTCATAAAAACGAACAGGGCTCACATTAACGAAACAGTCGTGAAAATGTAACCTCAGCAACGATGCTCCGACGCGCGTTTCGTTCTTTATAGCAGCGGCAACTTCGTCCTTAACAATAGACAAAGCTTGCGGACAAGTGGATGAGTAATAACCAGGGGAGAGTTGTCCATTGGCTTGAAATGAACAAACAACAGCAACCAAGATAAGAAACAGTGAACTAAAACAAGCCATGAAAACACTTTGTTGAATCGAATGATTCGAATAAAGAGCGTAATTCGTTTCCGATCATATTGTAAACAAAATGATACCCTTTTTATACTGTGTAATTGCGTGAATTTGATTAATTATTGCAAAGAAATTGGTAACGTGGAAAGTTTAAACAAAGGTAACGTAGGTTGCCAAGTAACTTTTATAGGTTGGCTTTAGTTTGTTGCCACGTTTATTTCCTGCAAGATCTTCTGATGAACGCTTGAGCAAGCTTTTTCTTACAGTGGTAAACAAAGTCTAATTCAGACCCGAGATTCCGTTTATCGTAATCTTATACATAACGAATTCGATCTTAATCGGATGTCATGAACATATTGTAAACATAAAAACTTTCACTGATTCTGATAGAAGTGGCATTTTCTATTAGTTAAACTTCTGAAACATGACAGATAATGGTAATGAAAATGGTTGCTACAGCCTATAATCCTCTCACAAACACCACAATTTGCTGTTTTTTTATTACATTCTGTTGTTTCAGCAGGTATATTCAATTCACTTTCCTGCAATTTATCCTAATTTCCCCAGAATTTCCAGTGAGAGGCTTGATGTTCCCCATCTTGATCATAGATTTGGAAAACTGTTTGAAAAATCTTGAAGAATCTGCAGCATACTTTTTGACCAAGGAATCGGTTGAACCACCGTTGAAAAGTTCTTGATCAGAATGGAGGAGACCTTTCTTCTTCAGCAAGTTCCGAAAATAGAAATTGTCGAAAGAAGTCGGTGTCCGTAAGTCGAGGGATCGGTGAACATTATCTTTCCCTGTTCTCGAGCATCTGCGTTGCAGGGACTTGGCAAACGAGGGATCAATGTTGGAGTCATCGTAGGCACGTGCTCGAAATGATGCACACCTTGCCAGGCCAATAGTATGTGCACCTGCATACAGCATTCTTAGGACTAGTATTTGGACAGGGGTATTGAGATATATGGCCCTCAACGTACATGAAAAAGTTAAACATACACGTACCAGAATCCGAGTAACATAGCTTGAAATGATCGAATTTTCCGAGTTAGAGTTTACCTGAAAGTGCCACCAAGTCTTTCGACGAGAGCCCTTGAGCACGGAAGCTGAATACGAGTGCACTTAAGTTGAGATTGGGTGCAGGAATGAGCTTTATTGCAGCATTTTTGCTAGCAGTGGTAGAATCCCTTCTCCCTAGCTTAACCTTCCATGATGGACCCCCTAACTGCAAATTGTGGTCATAGACATTTTTTCAGTCACATTGCGGTCACTTACGTTAAACATCGACAATCTACGAAAACCGGCTACAATGTCTACTTATATGTGGACGTACCACGACAGTCGAGTCACGTGCTGCAATGGCGAGTATATCGGCACAGGAAACGACTCCGGGGCAAGCTTTCTCAAGTTTAGCCTTAATGTCATCGACCACATCGTATCCCCTAGCCGAGTTATTATTTGGAGCCGCAGTTTTCTCGCCCGTGAACATCGAATTATCGTCCAACAGTATCGATCCGTCGCACCCCTGCAACATTCACCAAACATCAAATAGCTTCAAGACATCAAAAAACACAACATTATGAAACAACAATGCTCACATTAACAAAGCAGTCATGGAAATGCAATCGGAGCAAAGATGCCCCCATGCGTGGTTCCTGCTTTAAAGCGTCTCCGATATGAGCTTCGACGATCGAGAGCGCTTCCGGACAAGTTGATTTGTAGTGACCCGGAGAGAGTTTGCTTCCATGGCTGCCAACAACAAATGCACCAGAGACAACAAAGACAAGTAGAAGTACCAAGGAACAAGCTTTAGCCATTGGAATTCAATTCTTATGAAATCTTGAAGAAAAATGGTGGTTTGGGGTTCAGAAAACTACACAGAGTGGAATTTATAGTACCCTTTAAGTCTAATATTAGCTCAATTTGTTCATATAATTAGAAATTCTGGGATTGGTGTTTAACGAAAAGGTGAGAAATTATAAGTAGTTTCATACACAATAGTGGTTAAAAGTCTTAAATTTTCACTCCTAATTCTATTAGAGTTAACTCTCGAAGTTAGGGCGCACAAAACTCAACTTGTCTCGACCAGAAAAAATTAAATTATTTTATTTAATTCAATGCGAACATATTCGATTGAGAAATCTCAGTTTATTTTAATTGTTTCGATGTAAAAATACTCGATTATTCTTGAATTATAAATATTTACAATTAAACTTAAACAAATTAGTATCGTAACATTATAAATCTTTACGATTAAATTCAAACAAAAATTCAAATTCAACTCGAATTCGATTGGACTTCATAAAAAAAAACATTATTTCCATCCCATAAAATAATTGTCTGATAATATTTGATACATTTGGCAAATATATGTTTAGTATTTTTTTACATATTATATGTATAAATGAATTATTGGTTAGGGTTCTATTTAAATTTTATTGAATTTGGTCCGTGTAATAATTTTGAAATTATGATCAAAATTACAATAATACAACATTTGTAGGTTAATGTAATTGTATTATGCTTAAAGTTTATTTTAGTTATTTTAGAGGTGTAAAAAATTGATTTGAATTAAAAATTTGATTAAAATCGATATGGGTCTAAATTGGTTGTGATTCGAGATGATAGTAATCGAATTCAATCGAGTTTGATCTGATATTAATTCGAACTTGAATTGGACCTGATGATTTTGGATCTAAACCCAAATTGAACTCTATAACATGATATCTAAAACCGACCAGATATAAGCCTAAATACAAATAAGTTTAAAGATTATAAATTTTTAAACAATTTAAAGAGCAATCATATATATTTTTTAAAAATTTTAATAGAATTATATATATACACATACAAAGTTGTATTAAGATTTAAAATTTAAATTACTTTAAATTTAAAGATTTATAATATTATTTAATAACTTTTGAAGATTATTCACATATATACTCATTAAATTAAAATTTTTAAATTTTTAAAGATTATTTATATAATTTTTTAAAGATTATTCATATTTTTAAAGATATTTAATGCTAATTAATATTTTTCAAAATTATTCATATAGTTTTTATTTTTTAATATATATATATACTCATTGAATTTTACCGACGTGAATTAATCCAACCTGAAATCCATGTGAATTGAACGAACTTATTTGAAACGAACGTAACACAACCTAACTTGACCTAATAATGACTTGACTCGAATTAACTTAATGATTAACCACTTGGACCCGAATCATTTTGAACCTAACTTAATATTGACCCATTTTGAAATTAACCCGATTGAAACCAGAACAAAGTCTAGGTTGGGATGAGCCTGATGTTGATCGAAACCCAGTCAACTTTAACCCGAACCGAGTTACGTGAGTTAACCTAAAATGTAAATCCTAAATTCTAAACCTAACAATCTAAATAGATGACGAGTTACTCAAGTCGGACATAATCAAAGATCGGTCGACGACATTTGACTCGTTTGAGCTCAAATCAAGTTTGAACCCGACTCAAGTTCTTAACGAGTCGAGTCCAACTCAAATTTCTCAAACTCGTTAAAAATTATTCGAACTCAACTCAGATTGTTTACACATTTAACACTTAATATGTATAATTACAATCAGAATCATTCATTACAATACACAAATGTACGAATTGATAATCATAATATACTTTTTGATAATATGTATGTTCACCTTACGATTAATGTTCAAGGTGTGAGACTACCGCTCCTAATAATATTATTTTTAAGGTTTGAACTCATATTTTCTCTTTAAAAATTAAAATTTATACATAAATTCAAAAAATCAAATTGATTCGAACTCACTAAAATCAATTCGAATCAAAAAATTTCAAAAAATTTAAGTTGTAAAATATGATGACTCAACTCGAATAACTCAAAATTTTTTGACTCGACTCGCTCGAACGCTCACCTCAACTCTTCACACATTAAAAATTAGTCCTTCTACTTCTAGTCCCTGGTATTTAATCATTTACTATTTCGACCCATGTTGATTCCCTTGAGCACTTATACTTGTCTTTTTGTTCTGGTATGTTATTCTCTCGACCCATCTTTGTCAATTAACTTAAATGTCCTAAGAAACCATGCACTTTAGGTAAGAAATCAATGTGGTAATAACAATAATATTCGTTGAAATTGTCGTGTACAAGGCAAAGGAAAGAAGTCTTTCCCATCAATGTCTGAAATAATTTGGCCTGTAAAACTGGAAAAGGAATATGTGTAGGTTACTGTGGGAAAATGGATGCCATTGGACACATTTTTAAACATAATTAGTGTCTTTTTATGATATAATTAATTAATTAATGGTACTTAGAAAAGAAGAGTTGGAAGTTCTTCTATTGTTACTTAGAAAATCCTAAAAATCTAATTTACACCTAATAAATTCTAAATATTAACCATAAATTTTAGACTTAAATTCTAAAATTAAAAATTTGTGTAAATTTTAGTTTACCTTTACCTAATATGTATATTGAATTTTTTTTCATCTACAAAAATATTAGGTTTGAAAAATGAGTAGACTTATGTATGGATCATATGGTTTATCTGCCACTAGAGGTGAGTATTTGATCGAGTCGAATCGAGTTGAGTCAAAAAATTTCGAGTTATTTGAGTTGATGAGTCATTTTTATAACTCAAACTTAATTTAAAATTTTTTCGTTTCAAGTCGAGTTTTTGAGTTCCTATAAATATTTAATTATAATTATTTGTCATGTTATAATACGATTTGATTCCAATTTAAACGACTTTCTCTAATCATATAATATATATAATATATTTTTTATATGTGGTAATATCTCCTCATATTTTTACATATCAATATATATCATAAAAAATTGAGAGATTCGTCTCGAGCTTAAAAATAAATCCTTTAATTACTTTAAATTTCGAGTTATTAAAATTTCTATTTTATAATTTGAACTTTATTTGAATTTTTTCGATTTAAGTTTATAAAATTTCGAGTCGAGTCAAAACGAATCGAGTATTTTCGCCTCAGGTCAAGTCATTCATTTTTTTCGAGTCGAGTTTTGCTCACCCCTATCTACCACATATAAGAGTAAATTTTTTTTAGTTCATAGATTAATCTGACTCGACTCGAATATATTTTAATTAAAATTGATTATGTAATATTAATAGAAAATGAGTTATTATCAGGTGCACTAGTAATAGAATTTTTTTTACAAATAAAATTAAAATGTTGAAAATGTCAAATTCTTTTATTCTTAAATTCTGCAGCTTGTTCTAGGGCTGGGCCTATATATATTTTTAAAAATGTATCAGTTTGGCATAGCACATGGATACCTCTTATAAAAGAAGAGTTTAATTTCATCTGTTTTCTAATTTCACAACATTATTATTTATAAAATTAATAATAGCAAAGATATGAATAAATTTAGATAAAATTTTAAGGTTCATATTTTCAGATGGGCCGAATCGAGTTTGAACAAGTATAAAATATATCATTGTCAAGATGGGCCAAATTCATTTAATATTTTATTGACGGTGTATTAAATAATATATTTAATTATTTTTTTTGTTTAAATACTGATATTTAATTCATTAATTGATTGTTTTAGATCGGGTACTGTAAAGAGTTATTACAAGAGAAATCTTCTTAATTCAGTTGCTTGATTAACAACATTAAGATTCAAACCTCTGATATTATTTAAGAAATCCGACGCATTATCTTATCAATTCAACTACTATATATATTTGAGTGATAAACTTCATTGGGTTATCTAGTGTGAATGGCTTCCAATTGCCCTCTAATTGAAGCCTTAATGGTGATATTTTGGAATGTATACCATCATCTAAAGGTTATGTTTCGAATTTTTTGATTTAATAATGTATAAATAAGATATAACCATTAGATTTTTTATTTTTTTTTAAATATTTATAAAGATTATGTATCTGATACAACTGTATATGATATACACATGATCTCAGGTAGGGCTGTAAATGAGATGAGACAGATCGTGAGCTATTCGATCTCAATTCATTCAAAGCTCGGTCAAAACTTGACTCGATTGGACTTGGTTCGAGTTCTTGACGAGCCGAACCCAGCTACATGATACTCGACTCGAAAAGCTCATGAGCTACTCGAAAATATAAATATACTATTTTTTATAATTTGAATCTAAATTTCTAAACTTAAAACCCTAAACTCTAAAGCTTAAACATAAGTTTTAAACCTTAAATTAATATACTAAACCCTAAAATTAATAAGCTTGAGTTTACACAACTTATATATCAAAGTTTTCTCGTCATTAGGGTTTAAATGAGACGTGATATATAAGAGTTACTCGAGTCTATCACGATTAAAGATCGGTCAACACTTGACTCGATTAGGCTCAAATAAAGCTCAAACTCGACTCGAGTTCCTAACGAATCGAGCCAAGCTCAGATTTTTCAGGCTCGTTTAAAATTACACAAACTTAAAATCTTAACGAGCCAAGCTGAGCTTAACACTACTCGAACTCAACTTGAGTCGTTTACGCCCCTAATCTCAAGTCTCAATATATCTAGAACAAGTTTTTAGGCAACAAAATCCATTAATAACCATATAAAATGCACACTTCTATTCAACATTAATCATTTAATTCTACCATAGGGTAGTTGTTCTATGTTGATATAGTTTCTAGTAAAACCATATCTATTTTAGCTATGCTAAGAACATTCTAGGTATCCAATCAAAGGACCCCTAATGCCTTCATCGTGATTATAATTGAGCTAATGTGTTCAATTTTTAATTTCACTTTCATGTCTACCTTGGAAGCTCAAGATTCCAAGTTTTCCCTTTAAAATGTTTAGCTCTTTATGCATCATAGTCATATTATTTGCTTCAATCTCTTGCTAGTTATATGTTCTAAATCATAAATTTAAATCTTATCGGATAAATCTAGTCACGGACAGAATTAGTCCCGGGAAGGAAGAGCCTTGCCGCGACGAATCTTGACAAAATAAGTTGAGGGGGAATGTTCGAAATTTTTAAAAGTTTTAAAAATATAAAGATTTTTTTTAAAATTGAAACTTAATGAATTTAAAAAAAAATTATAAGGGATTTAATTATTATTTTTTTTACAAATTTAATAAAAGTTCTTAATTTTTGAAGGATCGCGTAATTTTAAAAAATGTCATCCTCAAATTATGACTATTAGATAATTGAAGTAAACGATGATATTAAACATTTAATTTTTTGTTTTCACAAATACCTTAATTTTAGGGTTATGAGACTCTTTTGAGGTTTAGGGTTTATGTGTACCTCAATTTTAGGGTTAAGAGATTTTGGGGGGTTTAGGGTTTATGTGTATGTTTTTTGAATTTGGGCTGTGGAGTTATAATTTAGGTTTTAGGTTAAATTTGAAGGTTTATAATTTAAGGAGGTTCATTGATTGAGTTTAATACTACAACAGCTTCTAAAAATTTGTCTATAGTATTTACTTGAAATCAGAATTTTAAAATTTGATATTAATATTTTTTAAATAGTATTAATTTTAATTTTATATAAATTTTTGTAGATGCTTTTTTTTCCTTGAAAATCTTAAGTCTCAACTGACCTCCTTTTAAAATAGCTTTATTTATGTCCAGAACAATTAAATATGATATAAACAGCTTAATTCTATTTTAATATTGGACTTTAATTTAATCATTAATTATTATGTATACTTACAATATCTTTGATATCTCCAGACAGTTTGGCCGAGTGGTCTAAGGCGCCAGATTTAGGCTCTGGTCCGAAAGGGCGTGGGTTCAAATCACACAGCTGTCAGTCTTTTTATTAACAAAGCGTCTGGTTTGGAACTTAAGATTTATTCAGTAATCAGTATTGTTGCTTGATGGTCGATGTTTTATAAGACAACAGGCTTTTAAAACAAGTAACTTAAAGGGTTCTTGATATTTTGGAAATGGCTGTAGTTTAGTGTGGTAAGAATTCTGGTTTGTGTCCGTGAGACCTGGGATCAAGACACAATTATTATAGTTTTTGATGAGTTTTCAGTATGGCAGTTGTAGATCCTACTGGTTTGATATGTTACTTGTACTGTGGCAATTATAGGGAAAGGTGAAGCCAGATTTTGATGCTTCATGGTAGCAGGTGTAAACGAGCTGAATTGAGTACGAGTAGTGGTAAGTTCGGCTCAGTTCGTTAGGATTTCGAGTCAAGTTCGGGTTTTAGCAATTTTAAATAAGCCTGAAAAATCTGAGTTCGACTCGGCTCGTTAAGATTTTTAGTCGAGTTCGAGCTTGAGTAATTTTAAACGAGCTTGAAAAATCTAAGTTCGGCTCGGCTCGTTAAGATTTCGAGTCAAGTTTGAACTTTTTTCGAGCCTAATCGAACCAAGTATTGATCAATCTTTGACCGTGTTAAACTCAAGTAACTCTTATCTCTTACGTCCCATTTAAAGCCTATTGGAGAAAAAACTTTAATACACAAGTTGTGTAAACTCAAGCTTGTTAATTTTAGGTTTTAGCATCTTAATTTAGGGTTTAAGACTTATGTTTAGGGTTTAGATTTTAGAGTTTTAAGTTTAGAAATTTAGATGTTAAATTATAAAAATAAAATGAAAAATAGTATATTTATATTTTCTAGTAGCTCGTGAGCTTTTCGAGTAGGATATCATGTAGCTCGGCTCGGCATGAACTCGAGCCGAGTTCGAGCTCAAATCGAGTTTTGACCAACTTTTGACTGAGTTGAGTTCAAGTAACTCACGATCTGTCTCGTCTCATTTACTGCCCTACTTTATAGTCTTCCTTTTTCTTTCTTTTGAGAAAGATTGATATACTTCCAATGGAAACACACATTTAGGTTGTTTTAATCGTAAATGTTTAATATTTTTCGATTTTTATCAATTCGAGAAGCAAAATTCAATCCTCTTGACGATTTTAGATTGATTGATTAAACCCATCATGTTTCTGAATTACATTTTACTAACCTACATGTCGTAGGTACGAATGTTCAAAATCGGGTATCTAAAATTCTTGATATTAAAAATATATGCCTGTGAATATCAAGTACTCGTAAAAATCAAGTCACGTAATTTCGAGTCATAATTTTAGAAACAAAATAATTTTTCTCAAAAAATAGAATGCTATCACACTTACTCCAATAAGAAGAAGGAGGAGGAGGAGGGGGTTTAACTCAAAAATAAGTGTTTAAATTATACATTTTTTTTCTGAAACAGGTGTTTAATATTTTTTCGGCAAAAATAAGTGCCTGAAGTATATATTTTTTCTGAAATAGGTGTCTAATATTATTTTTGGCTGAAATAGAGAACTAAAATTTTATTCCGTTAGTGTTTTAAGATAACACCGTTAACTTTTTTAAAAAAATATTAAAAAGATATATTTAAATAATATATAATTTTTTGCCTTATTAAAATTATCACACGTTAATATTTTTTTGAAATTTTTAATTTTTAATATCTTATTATTTAAAATAAATCAAATAGATTTTAAATATAAATTTTATAATTTTTTATTTATTAAATCATTTAAAAATTATAGTTAAAGTTAAAAAAATTATTTCACTTGTAAAATTTTAATATATATAATTTAATTCCATTTTGATTTTTTATAAAAAAATATTGTAATTCCATCTCATCTGATTTCATGTAATCCTTTGAGAATAAAGAACTTAAGTGGGACTTTCGAAGATGTTGAATCTGTAAGGAGTAAAAAAACGAGAAATAGAAGAAAGGAGGACTCAACACGATGTCTGTAAATTTTATTCGACGACGAGCAGCATAAAGATGACGAGGAGGAATGGATAATTGACAAAATAGAATTAAATTATATATATTAAAATTTTACAAGTGAAATAATTTTTTTTAACTTTAACTATAATTTTTAAATGATTTAATAAATATAAATTTATAAAATTTATATTTAAAATATATTTATTTATTTTAAATAATAAGATATCAAAATTAAAAATTTCACAAAAAAATATTAACGTGTGATAATTTTAATAAGACAAAAAAATATATTATTTAAATATATTTTTCAATAGAAATTTAAAAAAAATAATTTTTTAACGGTATTACCTTAAAACACTAAAGAAATAAAACTTTAGGCAATTATTTCAGTTAAAAAAATAAGACACCTATTTCAGAAAAAATATATAATCCAAATATTTATTTTAATCGAAAAAATATTAGACACCTATTTCAGAAAAGGTATATAATTTAGGTACTTATTTTTAAATTAAACCTAATAATAATAATAATAGTCGGCACTCGGCAGAGTACACGTTCAGTTTCATTTCAAGCAAAAATCCCCTCTTTCATTACATTTTTCACTACCTTTTCTTTTATATCTAATTGGTTTACATCTAATTGGTTTAAATAGGGAGAGTATTCGTGGAGTCTAGTCGAGTCAAAAAAATTCGAGTTATTCGAGTTGATAAGTTATATTTTACAACCCAAATTTTATTTGAAATTTTTTCAGTTCTAGTTGAGTTTAAGAAATTTGAATTGAGTCAAACCGATTCGAGTTTTCAAGTTCCTATAAATATTTAATTGTAATTATTTATGATGTTATATTATGATTTGATTCTAATTTACATGACTTTCGATAATCATATAAGATATACATATATATATATATATATATTTTTCATTTGTAGCAATATTTCTTTATATTTTTATATATCAATGTATATATATATCATAGAAAATTGAGAGATTCGTCTCAAACTTAAAAATTAATCCTTTATTTACTAAAAATTTCGAGTTATTCAATTTCCATTTTACAATTCGAACTTTATTTGAAATTTTTTTGAGTCAAATCGATTCAAAACGAGTCGAGTATTTTCACCTCAATCAAATCGAGTTATTCGGGTTTTTTGAGTCGAGTTTTGCTCACCCCTAGGTTTAAAGGCGTTTTACCCAAACAACTCCGGATTTGTACTAGAAAAAGTAGCGGGTGAAGATTATCTACCTCTTTTTCATGCCTTCATCCATGCCTCCGTTTTAAAATAGAGGGTTTAAGGTTCAAGGTTATGGTTAGAGTTTAAGAAATTAGTGGTAGGATAATATTTTTTGGCGTAAAGTTTAGGGTTTAAAATCTAAAAAATAAGGGTTAAGATTGAAAATCAAATTTTAAAAAAAAAAAAATTAAAGAAGACATAAGAGAATTCACTATAAAGAGTCATATAATTTTTACCTAACCATTAGGTGGAAAACAATACAATCATACTTTCCATTTTCAATTTGCAATTAAGGGTTGATTTTATAATCATGTATAAAATCGACCCTTAATTGCAAATTAAACAAACTATTTCATTTTTAAATTAAGAAAATATTATAATCTTAAATGCTTAAATCAAGGTTAGATTTATAATAATTGCATTTTCAACGTCTTGAATTTAAAATTTATTCGATCAACCAAATTAACAATCAAAATGACTAACATGAGATCTATTAATATGGATAAGGAAATATATCAATCTTAAGAACATTAGATTAAAACTAAAACTGATATAATCTAAGATTTTTGATTTGGTCCTTCCCATTCAAAATGTGGGTGTAAGAAAGTGTGTTTTTCATTACAAATCTTTTATGATTCCCTACCCCCTGTCTTCTTCCATACTTTTCAGTTCCTGCATTTCATCACATGCCATTTCAACTGCTTCACATCTGACTGTTTCAATGGCTTCAGCATGAACATCTTAGCACCTTCCTCCAAGCACCTGTTTTTTTATCATACATTAAAAGAAATTTAAACATTACTCCCCGGATTCGAATCCGATTCTTCGAACACGAAGATGTCGTACTTAGCATTGAATCAGATGTTCGGAAACTTACTGACTGATTTGAGTCGGAATGTTCTCGGACGACATGATCACTACAGGAACTTCCTTGAGAACAGATGATTCCTGGTTTTAACACAAAATGGTTAGAATTGAACAATGAGAAAGACAAAGGGTACTTAAAAATGTTGCTGATTAGTAGTTTTGTGTAATGAAACCTGGTGTTTACCTTAATTTTCTTGAGCAGTTCATAACCTGTCATTCCTGGCATGCAGTAATCTGTTATGATTAGGTTCACCTTAGAAACCTGTAAGAAAAACACATGAAACATAATATTCATGAGTTTTTGTTTTACGGTTTATGTTTGAAATTCGTATTTTTAAAAATTTGGAAACATTGGAAAATGAATTTCATGTGAACTTACAGTGCCTTCCAGTGTCTCATTTCCCAGCCCCAGATAATCCAAAGCCCTCAGAGCATTTTCTGCTGTAGTTACTGCAAGAAAGCACAAGAAAAAAATACTTGAAGAAACGACCTATAATCATGGATGGATCGAGAGGTGCTTGGAAAATTTTAAATTTTTATTATAATTTAAATATTTCCTTTCAATAATTTATATCATCCTACATAAAATTTTATGTCCGTATCCGATAAGGATGAAGTGGTGGTAGTGAAGGGCAAGGATAATCGACCCTAACTTCAAAGAATTTTTTTATTTTTTTAAAATTTGATTTTTTTATGAATTTATCTCACTTTCAATTATTTATATTTTGACTCTTAATCCCAAATCGTAACTCCGTTTCTGGTTCCGATCAAGTTCGATTTTTTAAACAAATGTACCTTTGCAGGAGGATTTCTTGAGTAATTTCTCCACCAGCTTTCTGTCAATGAGGTTATCATCCACAGCTAAGACATGGGGTTCATCTCCAAGCTCCACCACCGTGTCCTCGGAGGAGTCACCGCCACAGCCACCAACACCACCGCCGCCCATGTTTAGTATTAATCTGATGAAAAACAAGACAATAGTACTGCCCCACCACTTAACGAAACCTAACAAAAACAAAAAGTAGAAGAGATGCATGGAAGTAATGAGGGCATACATTTATAGAAGAAGAAAAAGGGTGTTTGGAGGGAGAGAAAGTGGAATTTTCTTTTTTGGAAAAACCCAGAGCAGAGATCACAAATATTTGATGATCTTTCGGGGGGGTTATCTTTGATTTGATTTCAGAGGGGAAATGAGAAAATATTTGATATGTTAAAGAATATGGTGAAGGAGCTGGCCATATCCAATCTGACATAACAGAATCTGCCATGGACAGGTTTGCAGAATCTTGTTTGTTTCCTTTCCATTATTTTCCTGGAAACATGTTCTTGTAAGAAAAACAGGATCGTATTTTTTCTATGTTGTAAGGCTGGTTGTACGGATCAATCGAGATCCTTGGTCCGAAACAAACAAAATCCATATATGTAATGTTTTCCATTTTCTCCGTCGTGGCCCATCGTGATACACGGAATGAGATTATGGACGTAGAATCGTCGTTAATATATAGATTCGTAATACAAATATTAAGATTTGAATTTATATAAAATTAAAAATAAATAAGTAGTTTTAATTATTTAATTAAATTTGTAAATGAATAGGACAAATACGAATATGGTATTTTTGTGTTCATTCGTTTAATTTTAATTAAACAAATAAATGGATATGAAGAATTAAACGGACTTAATTTTTTGTTTGTATTGACCTGTTAAGGAATGTAGTTTATTCGTGTTCATTCGTTAAAATGATAAACAAATATAAATGAACATAAACGAACGAATGAACGAACATATGTGTATAAATTTAATTTTTTGTAAATATAATACTTTTGTTATAAAAAAAATATAAATGGACATATTGAATAAATTTAAATGAACATAGATAAATGAATTAATAAACATCCAAGAATGTAAATGAATAAACGAATTTTTTTTCTCGTTATTTATTTAATCACACAAACAAAAAATCTTATTCATTTAATAAATAAACGAACTTCCCACTAAACGTTACAAACGATTCGTTGAACATTTGATTCAGTTACGACCCTATATTTGATAATTAAAATATTTTATTATTCATCAACAATCAGTTGATTTAATAGAATAAAGTGTTAAGTCTCTTAAGCAAGATCGAAGATTCGAATCTTGACATTATAAATGGAGAAAACTAGGTTGAGAGGTCATCTCCTATAAAGATAAATAAGACGAGACATATAGATAGCTATTAAAATTCAACAGAATTTTTAAACTTAATTTCAAGACTTTATCCTAACTACTAATTTCAAGAGACTCGTGTCATATATTTGACAAGTGAATCATCCAATAGAATTTTTATTTATAATTACAAAATCTCAAATTCAATATATTTAATCGATATCAAACTGTTTATTATTTGAATCAAGATTTCAAACTAGTTAGGAAAGTTTTTTTTTTGCTTTGATTTTCCATATTACCAGGTTCACATTAAAAGCAGAAGCAACAAAATCCTTTCATACAGATCATAAGAAATGACACACTGGTTTCTAACAATTCAGTGAGAGCAAAAAAATGCAATGGTACAAGGTCTCTTCCTGTTCCAGTAGCAAGTAGTACCTGACTGCTGAGAACTGCCACTGGAAACACCAAATGGTAACCTGTATTTTCGTTTTGTCGGGCATCCAGTGATCGTTTTCGGTCTTCATTTGATGCTTGCTTTAGGAATGGACGACGTGCATGGCCCGGCGGAGGTCATAAATGGGATACCCTTAAATGTAGCCACACCTTTCTCATCAGTGAAAAGATTCTGCACCAAAGAGAATCGATCAAAACCTGAAGCAATGTATTAGGGGTGCATATGAACACTAGAATGGTGATAGAAACCCAGTTTCGTAGGATCAAACATCCAGATTCAGTAAGTGATAGTCATAACAATAGTTAAATATCATCTTCCATTTCCTCAATCTTATAGAAAATGAAAAACATGCGCACCGGTGTTATTTTCTCCAACTGCTTCTTCTTTGGATTTAGGACATCTTCTGGTTTTCCATCAATCCTGGATGAAGAATAACAATCTTTTTAATGTGATAGTGATGCCAAACAATAAACACCTAACTCAAAGACAAAGTACGAACAAAAAGGAAACGAGAAGATGAGAGAAACAAGCAGATATAATGAGAGCAGAGCCCTTTTCGACAAGGCCTAAATTTATTCTAGGGTTTAGTTTGAGTAGGGTAATTCATTTTAGACACTTTTCTCTTAAGCATATAACACAAAAGGGTTTAATCTAGGAAAAAACTTTTGTACCAGTAAAATAAATTACACTTTTATTTATTTAATTTGATAAACAAAGATGTGTGGTTAAGATGATGTTTGTAAGTTGTAACCCTAAATGTTGTGATAATATAAGTCAAGTCCTTTAATCTACTAGTAGGGTCATCCCCACTTAAATGTTGTGAGTTTTAGACTTTATACCTAATCAGATGTTTAACTTTATCAATGGTTCTTTCAACACATTTCTGTTCTATTTGGTCAGTTTTTTCCTTTCTTTGGAAATCGTGTTCCTCTTGTAGTTGCAACATAATCCACAAACACTAGCATCCAGCTTGGCACCATATTTTCTACAATTTCTCTGAAGGCTTCCTTCATCAGAGAACTTCAAGTAAATTTGAACAACTATGACTACTTTTATAATTTAACCTGCCAAGTCCTAGAGGGGTATGGCAACACTTTGCTCTTTACGTCACAATGTGAGCATAAGACTGATCACATAAACCTGATGTCCCCTGTGCTAAATAGGTGAGCGATGACAGATAAAAAAACTAAGCCGGCTCAAGCAGAAAAGGTCTATTAATTGCAACTATATTTCATACAATCTCAGATAATCTCACAAAAGGCTGAGAGATGATTGTGCAATGAATATTTGTATTTTCACGGTACTCAGAACATGCTAATGCTTACCCCGAAAATGAAACACGCTCGCCAGGTTTAGCCCCTTCAGGGGGCAGTAAAGGTTCTACGACGGAATGGTCTTCATTTGAAGCACAAAGCACCTAAAAAAGGGAGATTGAAAACATGAAAACTACGCAACATCATGGCTTCAAATATATAAAGCACACAATCTATGTCTACTTTCAGAAACAGGAAACTACCAATCTCTCTGCCAAAAGAAAAACATAAATGCTATCACAAATTTGAGATCATTTAAGTAGCATTTGGGAACACGGATTTGTTAGATGCCAATTTAGTAGTGAATTTGAAACGGCTAATATATTTTTGGATTTGACAAACCCATGTTTTTTCACTTTGCAACTATACATTATATTTTTTTAAAAAAACTATCCATTATATTGAACCATAGCTATTTATCCATATCGTATGCATTTTGTATTTTTACCATTTACATAACAAATGAAATCCATTTCCAAGCTTGCAAACTCAATTTTCCAACGGAGCATTATGAATTTAATGGACTGACTTAAAGGAAATGATTATAGAGAAAGTAAACAGAATCAACAAATCACGTCAAGTTGTATAAAACAGGTATAAAATACGCAAGTAGGGAGAATAAAGGAGTGTAGAGAAGTGCAAAAAGAAAAGTTATAGACAATTATCAGTAATCTCAGACACAATCAAAGGAAGTATCTTTTCAGAAATTGCACATAAAAATGTTTGTTGACTAAATGCCAAAAATTATACCAGTCCCTCTGACATCGCATCTCGTAGCTTTCCAGGTTTTACATTTGTAATCAGCACAACACGACGATTCTTCCCAGCACAAAAGCAAAAATCATGGAGAACATCAAAATGTAAGATTCAGAGTTTCACGAACCAAAAATATGAAAAATAAATGATTGAAGTCGAATAAATAAATAAATAAATAATCCCACAACAGATAACTCGGGAAAAATACCGTCAAGTCTTCTGGCTTGCAATACTTGGCCAATCCACTAACGACCTGTCGCAATTTAGCTTCTCCAACATCTATCTCCTCAACCAGTAAACTGCATTTTTAATAAAATATATCATCATTCCACCAGTTTTGCATCTAGACATCCATACACGAAAAAATAGAGAACTTAAACATAAAGATATAGAGGCATTTGAACATAAAGTACAATACAAGTTCGCCAACATACCTATCAGCAGATGGATGTTTCCATGCTTTTCGAATAAGACCAACCTGTATATTTAGTAAACTGACACTAAGTTCTTTATCTTTTTCAGCTGCTTCTTTTTCAGGTTCTTTCTTCTTCTCTGGAGCGGCTTCCTTATCTCCCTTGGCCTTTTTCTTGTTATCCTGAAAGTGAAAAGATGATTGTTAAAAAAATTTACCAGCATGAGAATCTAGAAAATGCCTTGGCACTGATAATTGAAGTATGGAAAATGAAAGGATCATCCCAAGAAAGGCTCCAGTTAACTATTAGCCGTAAGCATGTAACTTTCCTACATCTGAACATCATAAGAAACTATATCTTGCTCGTATTTCTATAGATGTTAGATCATCAATTAAGCATAAAAGGAAGCAAATAATTCTCTCACAAACTCTCTTGCTGCACCATAACTTAATTAAAATAACCACCTGTTGTTATTAACTTCTGATTGTCAGTTTAAGAAAGAAATTAGTTGAATAATTTCTCAAACGCAGAAAATTGAAACATTACCAAGTAAAAGCAACAAGAAATTCTTGACAACTAGAATAAAGAAAATCAGTAAAATGGTACCCCAGAATCACTTTTCTTCGCGTTTTTTTCAGCTTCAGGCTTGTCAGCAGTTTGTGTGTTTTGAACGCTCCCCTTAGCATTTGCTTGTACTTCTGGCTTAGCTGGAGGCTTTGCTATCTGCAATCCAGTATCTCATAAATAACCTCAAGAACAATATGCTATCCTGATTATATGTAATTAACAACCTTCTGTAACCGAAACAAAGGGAGGGGGAAAGTGATTGCTGATTGGGGAATGGAGAGTTAGGGTGATGAAGATGTCAAAACACAAGATCACTCTATTTAACAAAGAAAACACTAAATTTCAATTGATGCGGAAATTTTATCCCTATAAATTTTGGAACCATCAGAGGTGTTCTATCTCGTAAATAAAAACCCAAAAAAACACAAAAATAAAGCAGACAATCTAGAGAAAACTCACCTGAGGCTCAAAAACAGGCTTCTCCAGCAATATCTTTTCAAAAAGAGCACCAAGATCCTCTTTATTCTGCAATGATTGTAAGCAAAAATTAGAAAAATGGTATTCAATGGTGCCATGATTTCTAAAAGGACCGTGTATTCCTCCTTTGAGGCCGTAACTATAAGCTAAAAAAACTTGGTATGTGTTTTGACTTTTGATAATCTTTTTTAGAAGGTAAACAAAGAACAAAAAAGTGAAAACTTTTAAAGAGCAAAAATCTGTTTTCAATCCCCTAGCTATGAATATGATATACACAACCTTACCCAAAAAGGAAATCTCAAGTTTCAATCCCCACTTCCCAACTATATTCTCAAATAAGCAATTAAAAGTCAGTATAAATGGAATATGTGAATTCATGATAATAAAAACAAGGCTTAGATTGGATTTCTCTACATGGTAACCACATCATATCCTCAAATTATACTTAGTGGCTAGGCAAAATAATGTTGATGCAATGTTAAAACCGAAGCTAAACTACAAGATACATGAAACCACGAGAATAAAAATAGCAGAGGTTGTCCCAGGTGATACCAGCCTGTGTTCAACTGATAAATCAATATTTCAGATTCCTTCATAAAGCCACCAAATACCTTTCTCTATTTGTATCCATAAAAAACTATGCCTACTCCACAAAAGTTATTAAATGCGGGAAATTAAAATAGTACCCAGAAAGAAGCTATCAAATGCAGTAGTTAGTCCAGCTTTTGTTATTTTTCATCCCATTTTCTTGTGTAAAATTGAGATATCAGGACAAAAGGGGGCTTAGGACTCTATGCGGGAACAAAAGTTTGTCATTTCATAATTTCTACCTCATTGGAAGAATATCATCTAGCCTCTTCATTTCCAAAGTATGAATGCTTTGTCAAAAGCCATTGAAAAATCCCAACAAAATTGTAAGTTCAAAACAACAGAAGACGTCTCTACCTGGATATAATCCATCCATCGCATCACATGTGGCAATTTCTCCTTCTCTTGATTTGAAAGGCCAATCTGATAACAAACAAGTGGTTTATCAATTCTTCACAAAGGAATTTCTTCATTGAGTAAATATTAGCAATTTAAGCACCAAGATCCCCTCTTTTTGACACATACCACCGAACTGTGTATAACTGAAAAAACAATAATGTCAGCTTCTGAGGGTGTAAATCCATTTCCCAGAAGTACAGACTTTTGAGCCAAGTTGCCATTTAATTCATTCAAATGACCAAAGCATGCCTTAGAATCATTGGGAAAGCTCTCAGCAAAAGCTATCCACTTCATTACCTACAATGAAATTTAAACTTTCATATTAAAGATTAGCATTGAAAGACTGAACCTGTTTAGGAAAAGTATAAATCACAGCAGGAAAAAACGCAAGGATAAATTATCCAATTCATGTATGTAGAATCGAATTCATGAATGTGCTTTTATAACTACCAGGGCATATCATTTCACAAGTGATTGTTACTTCTCTAACACTACAGTAGGTAGCACATTACATAATGTTTTCATGCAAAATACTATTATACGTTACTTCATCATTATTTCGGGGTGATTCCTTCCCTGCTGACTTCAAAATGCTCGTATACAGGGTCTTAATATCATTCCCAGGGACTTGACTTGAAAAAGCCTTCTGCAAAAACAAATAGGAACGTATAAGTTATATAGCCATCAAAATTGGCACATGATTAAGGAACCAGATAAATAAATTAGAGCTCAATTGATTGTAAATGTAAGCAAAAGATAGCAAAATTGCATGGTTATCACAAATTCAATAAATTAAGCATATTGCAATTCATCTAAATTCACTGCCAAGCAGCACTCAACATCCAAAAGCAATACAATGAAAGAAAAACCGAATTGAAGCAAAACCCATCACGTAAAATCAAGTGAATCACAATAAAAACAACTTTTTTGAGCAAAAATGGAAGAGACTTAAACCATAAAGCTATTCAGATTAGAAAATAGCATGCAAACAAGATAAATGGATAAAAAAGACAGTTCTTTCATTTCACTCACGGGATCCAAAGAGATGTGTTTGCAAAGAGATGATACTATTGTTTGCTTCCTTTTGAGATCACTGGTTGCCATGTCTGGGTTTTCCTCCTTCACCGAGAAACAGAGGTAGGGTTTTTTGTGGTTTGATGACTTCAGCAATAATCCCAAGCTCAGTGGAACCTTGACAAACTAATTGATTGGGCTCGGCCTGTTTCCTTTATAAAGTGGGCCACAACCCTTTTTAATATCCACATTTAGGGATGGATACGAGAAATAGGGATTTTCTAAAAAACGAAAAATAATTAAAAAAACAGTTATATTATTTTTTATAAAAATTGTAAAAATTTTAGTATATATTTTTTGGTATATTGAAATTTTTATTTTTTGTAAAAAATCAATATATATATTAAAATATTTACACTTTTTGTAAGAAATTTGATATGTATACTGAAATTCTTATATTTTCTTAAAAAATTTGGTATATATCAAAAAGCGTATACCAAAATTCTTATAACTTTTAATACAACCGTTTTTTAAAACCGTCATTTTCTAAAACTACTCAATCTAACAAATTTCGATTTTACTCGATTTCATTGAGATAGAGATTTTATATTTAAAAATCAAACTTAAGTTGGGTCGAATCAAATTAATATTTATGATAAAAAAAAAATAAACCCAATATAATTTTATAATTCTCCTATATAAGTTTAATCACTATACTACTTTTTTTTTTTCATTTATCATCTTTTTTTAATTTAACCCCCTAACGCACGAAAAAATCTCATAAATATTATTGTTTGGGTTTATTTTTTATAATATTATACTTAAAAATTATTTTTTAAAATATTGTTGATTCTATAATAAAAGTGAAGTCCGATCCATTATAATCTAACTTTGAATAATGATTTATTTATTTTTAGATTAAAAAATTAAAGTCGATAGCATGAGACTCCGACTTTGAATAGTAAAAAATTAAAGTCAATGGCAAGAGACTCCGACTTTGAATAATATTTTTATTTTTAAAATCCGATCACTATTTATAGTCGGATTCTAATGATTCCGATTTTACTGGTACTGTTCAAAGTACAATAATTTAGGAAACAATTTTACAAGTATAATATTATGAAAAAAAATAAACAATAATATTTATGAAATTTGACCCCTAACACATCGTATTTTTTTGGTTTCTCATTTAACTATATTTTTAATTTATTAAAAATAATTAATAATAACATGACACATGACACATTGTAATTGAATATTGATATTTTAAGGGTAAATGATACTTCTAGAATTTAAGTTATAAATTAAAAAATATATATATGAAGCAATAAAATTGATATACTTTTATAATTTAGGGCATAAACACGAATTATCTTATCTCAGTGGTTAAAAAAATGATTGATTTTTCTGTAAAACATAATTATTAAATAATATATTGTAGCACGGTCATTGAACAATCTATGTTTAATGATAAAGAGTATAACACTGTAACTATTAAATATATATATAATTAAAGGTACAATGATAAATTATTTTTTATTGAACCTTACTTTTTTTTTATAATTTCAATTTTCAAATATTAAAATATTTGAATAAATCAAACGATGGATTTAGTTCATTATACATAAAAATTTTAAATGAATTAGTATGATTTCATATTGCTTAAAATTTGATAAATATAATTTCTAGTTTTTGGTATAAAAAGAAATGAACATATATTAACATGAGCGAACGAGAAGGGTATAAAAAGGCCAAATGGCAGAAATATTGTAAAAAAAATATTTTTTAATATATTGTATTTTTTAAATTATTTTCTAAACTATTAATGTTTTACAGTAAAAGTGAAGTCAGATCTATTAGAATCCGACTTTAAATAGTGATTTATTTTTTAGATTAAAAAATTAAAATCAGGAGCAAGCTTTGAATAGTAAAAAATTCAAAAAAGTATTAAAATCGATGGCAAGAGGCTCCGACTTTAAATAGTGATTTTTTTTTATTCGGTCACTATTCATAGTCAAATTCTAATGAATATGACTTCACTAATACTGTTCAAAGTACTTTAGGAAATAATTTTACAAGTGTAATATTATGGGGAAAAGATTTAAACAACAATATTTATGAGATTTGACCGTATAAAAAAACATGTAATAATTTAAATTTTGAGTTTTAAAATTGTGTTTTATGCTTAAATATAAAGAGTGTTTGGTTCACAGAATATAAGATTATTCATAAAAATAAAATTATCGAAATTTAACATTACCTGACATATTACTAAAAATATTAAGTTACCTTGTTTGATTTATTTGGTAGTAATATAAGATTATAGTTTTTGGTTGAAGGAATATAATCTCAATTAAAAACAAAATTTACTAATTTATCCTTGTGATACATTTTATTAACAAGATAAACTTTTAATTATTAAATTAAAAATATTTATATAAAATTTATTAAATTATTTTTGTTACATTTAAAATCTATAAAAACTTTATATTTATAATAATATTAATATATTAAATACTTTTTAAAAATATTTTATTTATATACTATTATTCTCTTTTAAATTTTTTTGAACCGGATAATATTATTTATTTAATATATTTAGATTTTTAATTTTTTGTTATATTCGACCGTTTATCAAATAAATTAAAGTATATAATAAAATAAATTTAAAAATATTAAAATTAATAAAAATAAATTAATCTACTATTTTTCAAATAATAAAATTAATATTTAATAAAAATATTTAATAAATTACACCATAAATATTTAACCACCTAATTAAAAATAGGGTGATCTGATTGACGAGTCCTTTAGTTGAGTGACCAAAATAAGTATCTCAATTAATTGGGTGATCATTAGAGTAGTTTACCTTTAAAAATACAATAAAAGATCAACATGAATACAATTAATTATCTTACGATAATATTGTCTAAAAAGAAAGGACCGCCATTTGAGGGAAAAGGCCATTTTAGGAAAAGAATAATAGAGTACCTCTTAATGAGAATTCTTTTAAACCAAAAGTAAGAATATGAGTTTGAAAAATATTATTATCCTTGATAATCATTCTTTTCATGAATTAAACACACCCTAAATTTTTAGGTTAAAATTTTAAATTAAAATTTATTGGATTGGTTTTTGAATGACCCAATTTTGAAAATATGTATGTTTTATAGTTGTGAGATAAATAAATAATTAAATAAAGAAAAATAGAAAAAATAGGATAGTTTGAATTTAGATAGGTGGGTGAGTGATGAAAGAAAAGGAAAAATTATTAGGTGAATCTTGTTTATCATGTTATCCGTGATTTTAAGCAATTAGAACCGTTTATCTTAATTTTTTAAGGTAAATTATCATCTCTTTCCTATCTGTAGTTAGCGGGTAGGTAGTTATTTAACGATGAACGGTTCTAATTACTTGGACCATGGATGATCGGTTCTAATTATTCAGCGGGTAGGTAGTTAGTGGGTAGGTAGTTATTTAACGATGAACGGTTCTAATTACTTGGACCATGGATGACGTGATGAACAAAGTTCACGTAATAATCTTTCAAGAGAAATAATATGACGGAGGAAAGAAAAAAAAAAGAAAATAGGAACGGGAATGGGAATGGGAATGGTGAGACAGAAGATAAAAAGTTTTGAGTGAAATTTTTAAATTTTGATATAGTGATTTAGATGCAAAAGATTTAGGGTGATGTGGATTACAATAACGCTAAAATAAGATATAATCAAAATTGTTGAAGAATTATAATAATTTTAATAATATTTTTCATATATAATGATTTTTTTTAAAAAAGAGTAAGAATTTTAGTACATACCAAATTTTTTATAAAAGGTTAAAATTTTTGAAAGTATAAAAATTTTGGTACATACTAAATTTCTTATAAAAATTAAAAATTTTAATATAAATCAAAAAATTAATGCCTAAATTCATATAACTTTTATAATAATTTGGTTACGCCTCATTAATTTCAATCTAAACCGTATCACGTTAAAAAAATTTAATCCAAACATCGGACATTTATACTAAACTTTTAAACTTAAAACATCCATTTTAAACTCTAAATTTTAATTATAAATTTTATATTTAACAATAAATTTTAAAATTCAAAATTACAACGTTGGTGAAAATAAAAACTTATTTATCTATAGGATAATATTTAAAAACAATTCTTAAAATCATTCCCATTCTTATGTGTTTGCATTATATAATCAGCACGTGGAAAAGACACCATTGATTATTTTCACCAACTCCGCCGTATTATCAACCAGAAAGCTTCCGAATCCACACTGCTTATTAAAGGTGGAGATCCAGAGAGAAACTAAACGGCGTTAAATATGGCGACACAAGTTCCGAGGAGACAATTATTCATCGACGGACAGTGGAGAGAGCCTGTTCTCAAAAAGAGAATCCCGGTCATCAACCCAGCCACGGAACAGATCATTGGTAAATGACTTTTCATTTATCTGGTTTGGATCCGTCTTGTTTTTGTTTTCTTGATTAGTGATTTAACGAGGTTAGTCCACGCTGTGTGTTTTTCCAGGTGATATTCCGGCAGCTACATCTGAAGACGTGGAGATCGCGGTTGCCGCTGCTCGGAGAGCTTTTTCCAGAAACAAAGGCAAGGATTGGGCTTCAGCTTCTGGCGCTGTCCGTGCCAAGTATTTACGCGCCATCGCTGCTAAGGTAAAAAGAATCTGTAGTAAACTTATATAGTCGTGTAGGATTTTCAGCAATAATTTCATTTATTCCTAGATTTAAACTAAAGTGATGATGTTGGCGTTTGCGGATGAAGTAAAATTATGCACTTCATCATGATCCTATCTGATTGTGTTCTTGTAATATGGTTTTCTAGCATTTCTGAATAAATTGAAGAATATACTTATCTAGTTATCTTTGAATTGGCTGTATTGCTTTGATTTGATGTGATGAGTTATTGAGTTTATATGAGTGGTGCAGATAACAGAGAGAAAAACTGAATTTGCTAAGCTCGAAACAATTGATTGTGGGAAACCACTTGATGAGGCAATTTGGGACATGGTATGCTTGTCACATCAATGAAGGTTTTATGATTCTTTATTTACTTTATTTTCTGACCTGTTTATTCATTTTATTCAGGAGGATGTTGCTGGATGTTTCGAGTACTATGCAGACCTTGCTGAAGGATTAGATGCAAAGCAAAAGGCTCCCGTCTCTCTCCCCATGGAGACATTTAAGAGTCATGTGATTAAGGAACCAATTGGGGTTGTTGGATTGATTACTCCATGGTAATATCTTCTTTTTGTTGTTCTTTTTGCAATTGGTGGTGTATAACCATTTCTAAATATTACCATACTTCTCTGCTCACACTTACACCAATAAAAGTAAGGATCTTACAAAGCTAAATTGTGTGCATTGCACTATGCTTTTTCTTTGGCGTATATATGTACGAGCATTACATGATACTAGGCCTCTGTTTGAGTTTTACCTTTTGAGGTAATTGGATAATTGTTGTGCTGGAGTTAAATTAGATGTATTTACAAGCTTGATCTGCACATTTGATGTTATAGGCTTCATATCAATTTGTTGTAATCATACATTGGTGGTGACTTGAAGACAATAATGTCCTTTTCCATATTGTTGTTTTTCTGCTGTTTTGAAGGAACTACCCACTATTAATGGCTATATGGAAGGTAGCTCCTGCCTTGGCTGCAGGTTGTTCTGCAATATTGAAGCCTTCAGAGTTGGCATCTGTGTACGTTCTCTCAACTTAGTTGCTGTATTTTTTCAGTTTTTATGAAAAATTGAAAATATTGGTATATATTTTGCATTTGGAACCTACAATGCTGTTCATCACATATGAATTCTTTTCCCTTCCAGCACCTGTTTGGAGCTGGCTGAAGTGTGTAGGGAGGTTGGTCTTCCTCCTGGTGTCCTGAACATTCTGACTGGACTGGGCCATGAAGCTGGTGCTCCTTTGGCATCTCATCCCAACGTTGACAAGGTTCGATTCTCACCATTATTTAAGCTCTTCTATGACTTGCTGTTTTCAGTTATCGATTATTATATGATAAATATCAACAGTGGCATAAATGCAATGATTAATTTAAACAGATTGCCTTCACTGGAAGCAATGCAACAGGGAGCAAGATAATGACAGCAGCTGCTCAAATAGTGAAGGTATATTCAAGTTAGCTTTTCCTTTTTGTTCTGTGCATAAAGTTACTTATGTTCTTTCTTTGGCAGCCTGTTTCCTTAGAGCTTGGTGGGAAAAGTCCAATCATTGTGTTTGAAGATGTTGACCTCGACAAAGGTTTGTGTCATCTGAATTACAATCTAAGCGTATGTTTCCATCCAATTGTACTTGGTTGCAGAAACAAATTGTTGAGAATATGAGGCTTCTGAAGCCTAAAATTTTAGAAAAGCCATGCTGCATTGCTATTGTTTTTCCTGACTCCGTATTTACAAAAGTTATTTGATAAAATTATTGGTGATTTTAATAGCTGCTGAATGGACTGCATTTGGTTGCTTCTGGACAAATGGACAGATCTGCAGTGCAACATCCCGTCTCATTGTGCACGTAAGTTTCCTGATGATATTGTTTGCACCTTCTTTATACAGTTCTGAATATATGTTCATATTTCCTTTTATTTATTATACACCTGTTATGGACGTGGGACTCTTAATAGTTAATAGAAAAATGTTTTATTTTCTTAGGTGAAGTTAGGTAGCAGTCTTAATAAAAGAAGTTGGTTTATTCTTCTTAGTAGAAATTGATTGTTTACTCTTAGAAGTTGGTTATGAAGGGTCTAATAAATATTTTATTTATTTTGCTTACTTTTTTTGAAACAACCCCGTTAAAACTACGGGTTTTAACCGAACCGAACCGCAAAATTCGATTTTCGGTTTTCATTTAAAAAAAAACGCAGACTGTGGTTCGGTTCACATTTTGATAAAAAACTGAACCTAACCGAATACACCCATCAAAATGATTAGTAAGAGCTGTAATCACAACATTATGTCCCTTTCACCTCCATACACATCCCGGTTTATTTGCTTACTCATACCGTGTTGCCATGTTAACATACCTCTTTATTTCCCACCTGCTCTGCTGTACATTTGGTGCTGTGGGTAAAAACATCATATTGATTTTAATATTGTGCTGATTTTTTTTTTCGGTCTCTGTATTTCTTTCTTGAAGATACAATTTATCATTTCTGATGTCGTGAGCAAGAGCTGTAAATATTCCCTTTCATGTTCTACAATAGATAAAACTAGCTTATTTTAAATGCCTTTTCCCTTTTCTTCTTGGTTCCCTCTGCTCATTGTGAAAGTACATGTTCAAATGTCTCAGGAAAACATTGCGAAAGAGTTTCTGGACAGGCTTGTGAAATGGGTTAAAAACATTAAGATTTCTGATCCCCTTGAAGAAGGATGCAGGCTTGGCCCCGTTGTTAGTGCAGGACAGGTAAGGATTCTGTTGGAGCAGTATGTATCGTCTGTTAATTCGGTTGATTTGGCAGTCAATGTTGCTAAAAGTGAGGATTGTTTGACATGCTAATACCTATATTTTCACAATCCATAGTGGCTCAAGTTTTAATTCATTTGCTGCAGTATGAGAAAATATTGAAATTCATCTCAACCGCTAAGAGTGAAGGTGCTACCATTTTGAGTGGTGGAGCCCGTCCCAAGGTATTCGTTGCTTCTCGTTATTATCTCCGTTTCTGTCTAAAAGTTTTTACTTCTCATATTTGTGAATATTTGGCAGCATTTAAAGAAGGGATATTTTGTTGAACCAACCATAATCACTGATGTTACAACTTCCATGCAAATATGGAGAGAAGAAGTTTTTGGACCTGTTCTTTGTGTCAAAACATTCAGAACCGAAGAGGAAGCCCTTGAACTGGCAAATGACACCCCGTAAGTAGCCTAATTTTCTTGTTGAAATACAATAAAATGTCATTTTGTTTTTTTCTAGAGAACGATTATTTCGATGATAATTTGTTTTTTTTTTAATTTCCAGTTATGGTTTGGGTTCTGCCATAATATCAAATGACCTGGAAAGATGTGATCGTATAAGCAAGGTGAGAGTCCCTTGTGGTCGGAGTTCAAATTTTCAGCTATCCCTTAAAGTGAAAAGATGAGAAAATGGAGAGTAGGGAAGTAGAAAGAAAATCGATTTTAGTGACGTCGTAGACAATTTATCAGTTAATTATCTTTTGCAGGATATCCAAGCTGGCATTGTGTGGATAAACTGCTCGCAGCCATGCTTCTGTCAAGCCCCATGGGGAGGCAACAAACGCAGTGGCTTCGGCCGTGACCTCGGAGAATGGTACTCATCCCGATTACCCCAAATAACAGTATAGCAGTATCATATTATTATTACATTTCCACTCTTAGCTTTTGATTTTATAAATGCTAAGCATGTGCGACTCCATGAAATCTATGGCATGGTCGCTCTCGTTGCATCACGAAACCGATTTTTTCTTCCTCTTAAAGAAACAGGGCTGTTCCTAATAGTTGATTGGTTTTGCTGGGTTTTTTTTCCAGGGGCCTTGACAATTACTTGACTGTGAAGCAAGTTACTCGGTATGTCTCCAATGAGCCATGGGGTTGGTATCGCCCTCCGTCGAAGCTGTGAGAATTCATCGGTTGCGACATGAGACTTCGGCACCAACTGGATTATTCGAATTCGATTATATCGCTCCAGGATCGAATGGATATGTATCCGAAGTAAGGTACGCTTTTGAATGGCACATATACTCGACATGGGGGTTTATTTGGATGATCTAAGCATGGGAAATTATGGGTCAATTACTGCATGCTCACTTTCTGTTTCCTAAGTCTTCACTTTTGCTCATTGAATTTGAAAAAGTAATGTTCTGATCATTTAAATAAAACATTAAGATACAATATCAAAGTAACCCTTTGTAACTATCCGATCGTCAAATTTTGATTATAATTATATTAAATATTTTAAATAACTAAATTTTATAAATTATATTTAAAATATATTCGATTAGAGGTTTTTAAAATATATTTTTATTAATAATAAATTTTTAATAATTATAAGTTAAAATTGAAAACGTTTGATTCAAAAAAATCAATAAAAAATAATATTTATGAGACAGAATTAAAATTTTAATATTTTTTATAAAAATTTTAATATATATAAAAATTAATACTAAAATTTTATAACTTCTATAAGTGTCTGACCGTTTGGGTAATACGTGGCTTCGGCCGAGACCTCGGGGAATGATATCTTCATCAAATTATTATTACATTATCGCTCTTGTTTTAATTGTTTTAAATAAGTGTTTTAATTGTTTTAAATAAGTGTTTAATGTTTTATTTAATTATAAGTGTATTATAAAAAAATATTATTTAACTAAAATATAATATTGAGTATTTTATTTTTTTTATTTTTATTTTTTAAACTTAAATTTAATTAAATTTTTTAAAATTCATAATACAAATCCATTATTTTTATATTAAGCCTTTTATTAATTGTAAATTTAACGAAGTTTTTTACTTAAAAACCGAAAGTAATCAATAAAGTTTACCTTTTTTTTAATTAATTCTTATTTAAAGAGAAAAGAAAACAATACTCTTTTAATGAATATCAAACCTACAATTTTAAAAAAATGATATGTTTACTCTAAAAATCATTGACATCTATCTTAAATTTAAATTGTCAAAAAAAAAAAAAATCTAATATGCGTTATTTAAAGTAATTAACTTAATTCTAAAACCTAATCAATTTTTCTTAAGAAAATCTTTAATGTTTTAAATTACTGTAATTAGCCTTTGATTACACCATCTCTTAAATACTACAATATAATAAAAATATATGTGATTTTATTTTATTAATAGAAATATAAATCTTAAGGGTACAAATTCTAAGTCCTTGATTTTTTAAAATATATCTTCCCTTTACAGAAAATGACGATGTAATATTTAATGTCATTATTCGTGCACCGTCATAGTACAAAAGGGCACAAACATAAATCCTTTTCACCTTTAAAAGCTGGGAAGTTATAGTATTAGTAACCTTAAAATAAGAAAATCTAAGTTATTATAAAAATTATAAGAATTTTTTCGTTATATACTAAAATTTTAGGCATAAAAATAATTTTAATCCTTTAACGTTTATAATATTTATCAATTTTCCTTAATTTTTTTAAATAAATTTAATCCTTAACCTATATTCTTTTGATCGATATCTTATTTTTTAACTAACATAATAACTAATCGTTAAAAATTTAACGACATTGACACAACACATATATATGTGATAATAAATTTTAAATAACATGACATATAACCTCATTCTATATATATATGACATATCATAATTGTTAAATTTTTTACGATAATAACAAATATATATGTAAAATATAATTTTCTTGTAACATAAAATAATAAAAATTCAAATAAAATATTAAAAATTAATTAAATCTAAAATAAAAAGTACTAAGCATTCTTAAATCTTAAATATCATTATATATAACATATAATCATCATGTTAGTTAAAAAATGAGAGATTTATCAAAAACATATGAGTTAAGAGCTAAATTTATCCCCAAAATAGAATGAGGGGCAAAATAATAAAAATCATAAATGTTAAGGGTTTAAATTATTTTTATGTTAATTTTTTATAAAAAGTGTAAGAATTTTGGTATATACCGAATTTCTTATAAAAAATATAAGAATTTCGTTATATATCAAAAAAAATAGATACCGAAATTCTTACAATTTTTGTAAGAATTTCAATTGCGCCCTTTTTAACATCATTTTATCATTTTAAGGGTTTCACATTAGAAAAACCTTAATAGTTTCTGAACATTTATATGCTTCAACCATAAGTTTTCTAATCCATGAAATCCCAGAAATGCATTAAAACTTCCAAAACAGATAAGGTTCAAAGCTTGCAGAGTACTATCATTTCCGACTTTACAAATAGAATTCGAAGCGCGTAATCTTACAGGTCGACGGATATGGTTAGATCCTTACTTCGATGCCTTCCTTCAACAAGTGTCCTTTTACAGACTGAATGAGAACCTACAACCCAAGCAATTAAAAAAATGGTAGAGTTTAATTTAATGGAGCCTTGCCTGGCACTATACAAGTAGGAACTAAAATTCTTTCCTTATTCTAAAACAAAGCATTGAATACTTGCCTCCTTCCGATGGAAAATGCCGGCAGCAAGAGCCGCTGATGCATTTGATTCTGTGAATACCTCTGAGAAGTGTTCCACTGCACCAGCACCACTGCTTGCAATTACAGGGATGGTGACGGCATCTGATATCAACTTTATTAAATCTATATCAAATCCTTTTCCCTGACCTGCAAAAGTCGGGAACTAGGCATTAACCAAGCAAAAAAAAAAAATTCTAGTAGGTTTAACAGCATGAGCACTAATATATAATATTACATCTTCTGTCCTTTTGATTCCTTTAGCTATGCTTGATAACATTTGACAACTTAGATGACGGAGGATTGTTTGAGCGTCGGGAAAGTTGTTTTGATCGATTGTTTGAAGCAATTAATTATAAGGGAGGATAGTTTGAGTGACAGGAAAGTTGTTTATACCATCACAATCGATGCAGTTCAAAAGTATTTCTCCAGCTCCCAGTTCTTCAACTGCTTTTGCAAGCTCATATGCTCCAATTGGTCGACCTTCACGTCCACCGCTAACCTAAGGAACATAAAGCCATTCAAAATATGTGTAAGGTAAAACTTCTGAAATACAAGTGGCGATGCAGTTTTCTTCTGATCATGTACAAGTAATATTTATAAATGCATTATGCTAAACAAGCCCCAAGAGCATGACATGATTCATGTTGCTATAGTTAAAATGCAAAACAACGTTTTTTTTCTTGTGAAAGTGGCATTCCCATGCTACGTATTAGCCACAACTGGTTAAATCCATTCTCACTTGACCATTCTGTGGCTCACTTCTTCTCAAAACATAATTCTTCCTTTCCATTTTTCTTTGGCACAGTAACAGAACCGTCTACGCCGTGGACTATAACAGTAGCCTCTTCCGTCCCGTATTTTCTCACTTACACTTTTTTTCCTGCTTCCTTCTTCAATCTCCTATTATTATCTTCTCTCTTTCTAACTCAAACTGATTAGCAAATACTTCTAAAATTTTCCCTTTTACCTAAGATATTGCTAAACTACCTACAAGTTTAATTGGTAGTTGAGGATCCTTGTTATTGACTTATTGTGCAGAAGGGTTAAGGGTTTGCATAATCAGATATTGAAGATTTCATTTTGCAACCTCTAGGATTATTAGTCATATTTAGGGTTTAGAAATATGGTCATGATTAAACTTTGCTTGCAAGAAAGCTAACCTACATATAAGTTGTAGGTTTTACGGCCGAGACAATTATCCTTTTTATTTTCTTTGAATTAATAGTAAAACTAGAGATTTCCTCTAATCCTAAGTTTTCTAAAGTTCCATCTTCTTTCCCATTCATATCTCAGTTATGATTCTATTGTTTTGTCTTCTTAACCACATCGATATTGGTAATGAGAGTCTCGTTAGATCTAGAGTTTAAAGAAAGCCATGGCTGGATGCATTAGAGCTCGAGGTGGAGGAAATCTGTATCAAGAAACGAAATTGGTTAAGCTACGAGGTGCGATTGAAGAATTGTCTTGTGGGGTTTATGCTTGGTTGCAACAATAACAAGTGGGAGTCCAGATGGAAATTCCAAAAGGTTTCCACGACCAGTTTGATCATTGCTTAGGCCCTAGGTCTTATGCATAAATTTTAAGTGGTTCTAGAAAGTTAATCTAGAGAAATGCTTTAATGATCATGCAAAATGCAGATAGCAAAAAAGCTTACCGTACACTGATACCAAGCATATTCTTCTCCATTCGGACCTGACACCAGAAGGGCATGTTTTAGTGAAACGATCCTTGTAAAGAAACTGTACTTTTTTTTTGGAACACATTGTTAGAAACTCTATCTTCCATTAGTGCAAAGTAGGAGTTTCCAAGGGCACAATGTAGATTACTAGATTTCATATGAATGTTAAATACAAAAACATTACAATCTTCTTTACCTGGTTTTGTGACTCTTATAGTCTTGAATTCAACGTCATTAGGACTTTTAAGGTATACTCGGCGAGGATCAATGCTTACTACTACTGCCTGTCAAATAAACATTTGATTAATTCATTACAAATTCATTTACAGCAAATTTAAGGTATACTCTATGAGAATCAATGCTTACAACTAAACTCGTCAACAGTCGGTTGTTTTCTCTAACTTGCATGTCACTAAACTAAAATACAAACCAACATAAGAAAATGTTTATCATACAGGCCCAATCAAATATATTCATTTGAATCAATCATCCATCCATCCACCATTTGTATGTTCTCTAGTTCTTTACATTTATTTTTCCTCAAAAGAATCTATTTCCGTATATCGTATTAAATTAAAAGTCAGGCAACAAGAAGCAAACTTCACAATCAGTTAGAATCAAAGTATGCATACAATTGAGAAGACTAACAAATATACAAGGATAAATATCAGTACAGGTATTAACACATCAAAAACAAGAATAGGGATCACCTGATTTCCGTAAACTCTAGAAATTTGTTCTAAGCTGCTCTTTCCAGTCTTTACCTAAAAGAAGCAATTACAGAATCATTAGTAGTAGTTATATATATGCATGTGTAACATCTTAACTCCATAAGCTACTATTTTTAATGTGGTGATGTAGCGCACTTTGGTTTTTAAATATTCTTCTGCTGCATAAACTGCATCACTCCCAATGGAAATTTTATCAGCCCCAGACCTGAAGTACTCTGAAGCAACTTCCAAACTAGAATAGTACCTGAAAAATAAATAAAAATAAATTTCTATACAAAATGTGTTGGTGAATTACACAAAGGACACTTAAAGCTGTAGTATTAGAGAATGTCTAATAAGCACTAGATCAAGCACAAAGAAAATGGTACTATAATCAAAGAGACCAATTACATTGTAAAGCATATGGAGGAACCAACTACAAAAGCCAGGAGAAACCAATTAGACATACTACTTTTGATGCTCTACGTGTACCCATGTTGATGTCTTAAATAAGATTATTAATGTTTCTTTTTTCACAAACACAGAAAACAAGAAGATGAATCTAATATGAAAAAGTTGTTCAATTGATATTTGCATGTCAGAAATAGTTCCCATGGCCATGCCAACAAGAAGAAACTTGTGTAATTTGAAATCTAAAACATACAAGAACAAGCGATAGAAACTAAGAGTACAAAGTATCTTGCCTCCACTCTTCTCTGGATGGAACTGAACTCCATGCACATTTCCCCTTCTAATAGATGCAATGAAATCATCACCATAGTTGCATGTAGATGAAACCCATTCCGTGTTATCATCTGACTACCAAAAATATGATTATATAGGTTACCAAACAGCACAAAGTATGCTTAAAGCTTTTTCAACGTGCACATTATGAGCAAGAGTGAAAAACAATTATGAGGAAGAGCATACTGGCATGGCACGATAAGAGTGAACAAAGTAGACATGTTGATCTCCAACATCCTCCAAAATTTTGGAGTCTTTTGCAATTTGCAAAGCATTCCAGCCAATATGTGGCACTCTAAAACCATTGGAAAAGTTAAACCGACCCACAACACCAGGTATCAAGCCAAGACCATTTACTGAAACAAATAGACACAATTAAGTCAAGTTGAAAAGTTAAGAACCATAAAAGAAAAGAAAACATATAAATTTTATCTATTTGCAAAATGAAGAATAATTAGCGTCTCTTTTTTATCTTGTTGAATCCTTCTTCCTATGCTTCATCTCTTCTTTAAGTTATCTATAAATATACATTTTAAAAATAAAGTAAGAAAGGAATATAAAATACCAAAGAAAGATTCTCATTAAACAACATGATAAAGCGTAACATACAGTGGGGAATATAGTCATGACTTGAGTCATGGATACCTTTACTTATGACAGTCTACAGACTACAAGCATAGAAACTTTACCAAATCATAATCATATAACACAAACACATATAAATATAATAGGTCTATCAAAGATTTACAAAAAAAAAAGTTGTATGAAAATTGACCTGGTCCATTCTCTTCACTATACTCAAAAAGTAGTTGAAGTCCAAGACAAATGCCCAGAAATGGACGGTCATTTTTTATATAGGTACGTAGTGCTTCATCCATCCTGAAGAAAATGGAAAATGAAAGACAAATTAACTAAGTTAGAATTCGAAATCCAAGTAAAGGAGATGATTATTTATCATCAAAAGTCGGTAGGAGGAAAAATTTTCAGCCAATTACAAAGTCGTATACTGTTAGAACTTATATTTAAATTTTATTTACTGGTGATAAATAGTTTAGTTGATTTTTCATATGAAAAAAGTCAGTGCAAAATCATACCCTGTCTTCACCAGTACATCCATGGCCGAAGCAAATGCCCCGACACCAGGAAAGATAAGGCGTTCTGCATTCAAAATGTCTTTAGGAGTTTTCACCTACATTTTAATCAAAAGAACAAATACTGTTATCACTTACTACACATCCTTTTACAGAAAGCAATTAAACATTGAATGATTCTAAGTATCATCATATTCTTAAAGCTAAAGTTGCATACATCCTTTATCTCAAACCCAAGGTAGTGAATCGCATTCCTTAGGCTCCGAACATTTCCAGCTCCATAATCAAGCAACGTTACGACTGAACCTAAAAAAGCACCAAAATAATTTTAATTAAATGGTTTTTATCTTCATCTAACCCAACCAGATTTGCCATAAAAGTACCGGCACTAGAAGCAGATGAAGCCCGGATAACAAGCTTTCGTGGAGATACTGATTTTAGAGTACTTTTCTGACTCTTTTGGTGCGGAGTTATGATTGAACATGGTGTCAGAGGCGAACACGACAACGATTTTGTTGCAAAGCTCATAAAGGAAGAATATGGTATCCCCTCCATTGCAGAACAATGTTTTTAGTGCAAAGAGAACAATCCTTCATGAAACAATTCAAACACAGTTTAACACAAATGCCCAGGAAGGCTTCTTCATTCTATTTATGGAAAGTAAGTTCAAGCAAATCATGAAGACCAAGTAAAACAAGCTCTAAAACCCACCTTCATTCATGATCAGTGAGATTGATTAGTGACATTTCGCAGAAAATAAGAGTGAAGAAGCAGACAAACAATCAAATTGAGCACATCTAAAATCAAGCTTCGTTCCCCATAACAATCAAATTACAATACTATAAAATTTAAGTAATAAAAGCTCAAAAATCACCCTTTCAAAGGATAATTCATGAATAAATTAAAAAAAAAAAAACAGAAGCATTCGAATGTAGTAATCCTTCAAATCATTATTCAAAGAATCCACAATGCCCAAAGAAAAGTGTAAAGTGCATTAGTAATCCTAAAGATAAAATAAAGGAGAGACACCTACCGCACCCTGAATAGCAAATTACGATGGCCGAAGCCGCTGACAGGGGTGGAGATGGAGGCGGCGGCGACGATGGCGAGTACCTCGATAATAGCGGGTAGTATGAAAAAAATGAGGGACCCGGGTATTTCAGTTGTTTTTTAGATTAAAAACGACTGCGTTTCTGGGATAAGCATATCAAAATTCATTTTATAATTTTTTTTATTAGGCTTAAACATCAAATAAACGAATAAACTATATCATTTGTTCTCCTTAGGTGTCTAAACTATTTTTCGGGCTAAATAATTATTTAAGTTTTATTTAGTAACATATTTAATGTTTTTCATTAATTTCCACTGATAAATGACATGTATCATTTTTTAAAAATTTTAAAATTATATTTAAAATAAATAAAATTAATAAAACAAAATAAAGATATATCCCGAAATTTTTAAATATTTTTAAATAGTTCAAAAAATTCATAAAACTCTAAATTTGGCCACTCTCGCCATTGTTGCTAGCGATGCAATGAAGCGTCTTTTCCGCATTGATCAATCCACACGTCATTTGTCGTCTGTCCTCTTGTTATTTGTCGTAAATCGTTCGAAAGAATCATTCAACAATTTTAATGTTTCGCACGTTGTCGGTCAATTTTTTTTTATTATAAAATAATAAAAAAATAATCATAAAGTTTCAACGATCGATGTGATGGACGACGACGATGTGACAATCGGTGACGAAATTAGCCTAAATCAAGATTTAAATTTGGGGAGTTAAAAATCTTAAAATTTTGGGTTGTTTTGTGAAATTTGAAAAACTTAGAAAATTTCTCACAAACTTAAAGAATTTCTTTTAACAATAAAAATTAACAAAAAAAACTTTATATATGTTACGGAATGAAGTATTAGGCACCTACTTGATCCAAAAAAAAAAATTGAATACCTAACTAAAAAAAATATAATTTAGACATTTATTTAACGATAAAATTTTTTATTAAATAGTTATAATATATTCTCGTATCGAAATTTGGATGTATATAAAATAGGGTAAGATGATTCGACAAAGTAATGGATCTCCTTTCTTAAAATAAGTTTGATCCAATACTTACTAAAAGATTAAATTATCATTAAATAACGGTCTATGCCAGTAAAATTTAAGTTTTTTATTGTATTATTAATGATTTAACATCCGATTGATTAAAATAAAATAATTAAAAAAATTAAAATAAAAGTAAAAAATTGAGTGATAAAATATAATTTACTCATAATACTTTTTATTCAAGTCTTTAAAAAAATATTAAGTTGAATGAATAATCCTAATCCTCAAGCTTATCCTTATGTAGATAAATATATACATATAACCTATAAAAATCCATCATAAACAATGATAATTGAGCCCATATTCGAAAAAAAAAATTATATTACGGGTAAGTCCTATCACGTGTTTATGGGATTAGTCATTAAAAATCATTCATATCATCATTTTTTATGTCATATGTTTTTCAAAGTAAATCTTCATTTGAAAAAATTGTTTTTAAAATGAATTAACAGTAAATATGAGTGAAGATTCACTTTGAAAAATATATGACATAAAAAAATAATAATATAGATGATTTTTAATAGACTAAGATTTAAAATAATTGTTATTTGATGAAATTTCACATGAAATAAACTTAATTTAGTATTAGTAACATTAATTTGGTAATTAATCCTTAATTTGTCTTAAATTATATTTTCACACTTAGGATCTAATTTTCATCTAGACAAGTTCTTAGAAAAAGAAAAAAAATAGTTGGTTTCAATTAATAGTTTAAATGTACTTCGACAAACCTAATATAATTTTTTAATTTGATTTCGATTAAACTAATTAAAACAATTACATTTGTTGGTATTAGAGCTGTACAACAACTTATTGTTTCATGTCCAAGCTCATGGGTTTTGCATGATCAAAACCTTCTTTGCTACCTCGATCTAATGTATCTAATTTCCACTAAAATTCGGAGTTGAACTAGCATTCAATAATGCTAAGCTCTCTCTTCGGCTTCATAGTATATGTAGTTAAGGAGAAATTATATAATGGGTAAATCTCACTACCCCATTCATAAGACCAAACACTAAAATTTATCCATTTCATCTTTTTTTTTTCATGTGAATCTTCACTCATATTTACTGTTAATTCATTTTAAAAACAGTTTTTTTAAATAAAGATTCACTTGAGAAAAATATGACATGAAAAAATTGATGAAATACGTGATTTTTTGTGGTTGATCTCATGTACACATGGTGAGACTTACCTATAATATAATTTTTGCACGAAAAAAATACAATAAAGTAATTAAGCTAGCTTTAATAAAGAATCCAAGATGTTCACATTTCAAAATAAAACCATTTCACACTTGTAGTAATAAGGCAATATGTTCCCAAGACTACACTTTAACATAACATACACCACTCACAAAGACAAAATCAAGCATCATACATGTCATACAACAGTTAACAACCATCAACAATATCCCGGACAAACAAAACAAGACGGTTAGCATCCGGGAACCGGCTACAGATCACTGCGGAGACGAATTCACAACCATATAACATTATTAAAGAGACAAGCACCAGCCACTAAGTCTAGGTTTCATGTTGTGCTCACCCACTTTGAGAGGGAGAAGAGACCTCGAATGAAACAATATCGATCGACGATCTTTGAAGAAATTCGCCGGAAATACAAGTTTAGAGTTTAAACAATACTTGAGAGATGAAAGAAATTGCAGCAGCTGGTTTGAGATGCTCCATTAATCTATTCCTAGGACCATACTTCTATTCCCACATCATTGCTCCAAAAAGTTTGAGTTGAATGCCACAAGAATCTTGAATAAGTAATGAACTAGCAAAGCTATGGAGAAAACTAAAATCCCAATCACATTAAAACTTCTGAATTTGAACGAATAGTACCTTTCGATGTCAATAAGGTCAGTCTATGAACAACCCAACAAATAGGACAGGGCAAGGCGTAGATCAGCAAAATCTGTATCATAATGTTCCTCTACCTTCACCAGCAGATATTGAGGGACCTTCAGATTTCACTAAGTGTGTGTCTCGGCTACTGATATCGAGCCCCTGCAATCGGCCAAGAGGATCCTGTTGCATCATATCAGCAAAGGCATGTGAGTTGGAGGGAGCTACCACAGACTGATTAGGCGTCAAAAGGTTAGATTGCAAGGGATGAAATGGTGGCATTTGCATATTCTGGGTTTCAACTTGACGCGGCTGGGGAGGAAAGAAAGAAGTTTGGGTGAAGGGCATATGGTGCATTCCCAAATTAAAGTTATCTGTGGGTGTCGACATTTCTCCGGTAGCCATCTTGAGCCTCTCTACTTCCTTTTTCAGTGCTTCGTTTAGAGCTGTAGTCGGGACAAAAAAAAATGAGAAAAACTATATGCAATTAATTACAACTTTCTGCAGTAACTTTTATTAGTGAAACAGAGGGACGTGATACAAACACGACTGATTACCTCCATGCCATATGAACACATTGATAGTACCCAAAGATTGGGCTCTAAAATTAATATCAAGAACAACACTTAGAATGCAAATATCTGGGTTTGATTTGCTTCTAGTAATTATCTATAAATGATAATCAACTTGCATAGCAAATAAACATATTCGTAACAAGCAAAGTATAAGCTTCTAAAAATTGTCATCTTGGAGAGAATTTGATAATCAATTAGACTGCACAAAACATACCATCCCGTAGCTGAGCCTGCTGTTCCATAGCTTGTAGCCGAAGCTTAAGCTCAGTGTTCTCAGTAGTTAAACCTGTTGTATCTCTCTAGAATAAAACACAAAAGGCAAGGCTGTTAAATATTCCAGTATTATCAATAAAGAAAGATAGAGCAACATAATATGGAACATATTGAAAACTAATGGCAAATGGCAATTTCAGAAAAACAAATTCATTTAAAAGAGTGTTACAAGCATATATAAACATGTATACGATAAAATAACGAACCAAGAAGAAATAGAGCCCTGATTGCAAAACACTTTTGATATAGTAGAAAGTAGAACAGCCAAATAGTGATTGCTTTATATGTAGATCTAATATTATCAGAACAAAGAATGCAAATGATCACAACAAACAAGCTCCAACACTATGGCATGCAATGAAAAAGGAAATTGTTTTGCAAAAACCTGGAAAAGGGTTAGTTGTGCAGAAAGAGTTGTTGCTTCTGTTTGAAGCGTTTGGACTTTTCTTTCGAGTTCAGATATATATCGGGCTTTTCTCTCTTTAGAGCGAGCAGCTGACTGCCGATTTGCAATGATCCTGCGCAAATAATGAACACTCTTAGCAGAAACTTGGATGCAAACCAAAATCTCATCAAACATTAAACCGTAAATCTATGGAAAAAAATTTCCAATCCAACTGAAGATTGAGGGGTGTTGAGCAGTGAGATGACAATTGCTCTAACCCAACCTCCTCACCAAATGCTTGTGCATTTAAGGCAAAATAAACCTTTCCAATAACATAAAAACAAACAGACTCGAGCTTAGAGGCTCTCAAACACTACAAAATATGATTGAACTACGGTTATAACAATCCAAAAGTAGCCAATCTGTAATCGTTCCAGAGTTCAGAAAGAACTGCTCATTTGCCAAAAAAAATCAAACGTATATGAAACTGTCAATGGTCAAATGTGAGAAACAGAAATATTCCAATTCTGACTAACAAAATCCATCTGTCCATTAGTCATTTTATTGATGGTTTAAGTGATATTCCCCAATCCAGTATATTCAATCATGCCAATTGTAATGTCATCCTAGTACTGCATGAAAAATGAAAAAATAGCGAACAAAACGACAAATAACTTTAAAAGGGTAGGATGAAGAGTAAGTCAAGAATTCGGTTATCAGATTAATCAGTGAAGAATTTTGTTATGAAGCAAATTTTCAGTGATACCCAAACAATATATTTCCTATCCAAGACCTAGGCATTACAACATTAGACCGAGAAACATCCCATTCTATAATGGAAATTTAGATACAATTAACTAACTCGAATATTCCACTCGGAACTCACGGTTACTTCAACTTAGGAAGCATTTATTTTATCTCCTAATCAGGGCACAAAACAAAACCCCCCGGGAATTCGGAAAAATAATAATAATGCATTTTCCTCATAAAGGAAACAAGAAAGAAGCCAAAAAAAATCTTCCAAAGAAACCACCATAAATAGAATACTTTCAAAAACATAATCCATAGAAACCAGCACATATAATGAACATGAATTTGTTCATCAAAGCGAATACTTTGAAGAACTACTCCAAAACTGAATTTCCGAAAATAACAAAATTCCATCCTTTAAAGCTGAAAACAATCAACTCTAAACACTACATTATTAACAAAAAGATAGTCAACAATACAACCATAATGCCCATGAAACAAGATAATGAGCTAATAAGCATGCATGATCGACAAAAGGGAACCTAAAATTAATTTTAACTCATAATCGACATCAACTATCAGTTACATGTTTCTTGAATTCTACCCTCAAAAAACTATATTTCTATGTTCCAACTTAATTTCTTCATTTTACTTAATAAACTGCTCAAGAAGAGAAACAGAAAGCCAATTTCACCACTGAGATAAAAAGAAAGAAAAGAACATTTCAACAAAACAATCATAATACCACAAAATTTTAAATACATATAACCAACCAAAAAAACAAAACAAAAAGAGCAAAAACTTTAGAAACTAGCAATACAATATCCTTTCATAAAGTTATTAATTTCTACTAATAACTTCCCCAAATAATCTACGAAAACAAACAAAACCAAAAACTTTACACTTAAAGTTACAAGCTTACAGTTTCCTATACAATTGCACAAGTACTCAAAATTAAATTCACTAAAAAAGAAACCCCAAAAGTGGAAGATACGAAGAAGTAAAACCCCAAACCTTTTGGCTCTCTTAGGGTCAACAGTCCACAATTCTGCAAGCTTATCAGGAGCCATAGCTTTCTTAGCTTCAATCGACTCCATTAGCGAACACCCATCAACTGAATTACTATACCTATGCCTACCTTTCCCTCCTTCATTACTCTTCTCTCCCATCCCCGACCCTCCACTCATTTCTTCTCCCTTGGGGTTCTGACCCGATCCAGCACTGGAAGACCCAGCAGCACCCCCTCCATCGTCAGCACCCTTTGATCCTCCCCCAAGCTTCTCAATGTCCATGTAGCTACAAAACAAGTCGTCTTCGGATCCCATTACTTCGAATGGGTCGGATACGAGATCCAGGTCATCGGGGATTCGGAATTGAACTTCAGAGTGGGCTCTCCTGTGGTAAGAACCTCGGAAAGTGGTGGGGTTTGGGAATGTGGGCGGCGGTTGGTTGGCGGAGGATGCATTGGAGGGATTTGGTGGATCCGGGTTTAGCTTGAGACTTGGCGGATCCTGCATTTCGTTTTAGATTCAGATCTCGGAACTGAGGACAAAGATAGAGAGCTGACTGTTCGAAATGCTATTTTGTTCTTTTTATTCAGCTTTCTTCTTCAGCTCTTCTCTAAGAAAATAAAAAAGATCGTCGACGGTGTCGTTTTATGTAAGCACTTAGAATCACATTGTTTAGTAAAACCGAAAAAAACTCAAATCGACTATAAAAAATTAAATAATTTGATTCGAGGTAAAAATATTCGTTTTATTTTAATTCGATTCAAAATTTTATAAAGTCAAATCAAATCAAAAAAATTTTAATAAAGTTTAAATTATAAAATAAAAATTTGAATAACTCGAATAACTCAAAATTTTAATAATTAGAGGATTTATTTTTAAATTCAAGATGAATTTTTCAAAAAAAATTATATATATACATATATACAAATATATAAAAATGTGAAAAAATATTAACATATATGAAAACTGCATTTTTGCACGGTTAGGGAAACTTCGAGCAGTGACGGATTTAAAAATATCATTTAGAATGGAATAATTAAAATATATTCTAGGGTGTAAATAAATTATAAAAAGTTTAAAATTTGAAGGTGAAACAAATCATAACAATTAAAAAAAATTAAAGATTAATTTATAAAAAATTTTAAATTAAAGTTAAATGAGTAAATTTTAAAAAATTTAAAGTAAGCTCGTAATCATATCAACATTTTTATTCAAGATGAGTTAAGTTGTTCGAATTTTTATTAAAATTTAATTATAAAATATTTATAATACAATAATAATAATAATTAATTTCAATTTATTTAACTTAAATATGGTTAACCACTTGAACAAAGTGGTTCCTTGGATCGACTTAAATTTAGTTTTGTTTAATTAAGTTACGAGAGTTGAATTTAAATATTTATTTCAATTAAATTTCAACATATTTTAGGCTTAGATTAAGGGTTAGGCGTCCAACCACTTGTACAACCGGAAAAATTATATTATGAGACATTCTCACCACGTTGTTTATGAGATTAACCAATAAAATTTTTTATTTAATTATTTTTTTATCTCGTCATTTTTACCAAGTAGATCTTCACTAATATTTACGATAAATCAAGTTTAAAATCAATTTTTACCAAGTGAAAATTCACTTGAAATCTTTTTATTGGTTAGTCTCATGTATGACGTGATGAGAATGTCCAATAATATAATTTATCGAACAACTGAGTCTTTGGATTGACTCCATTGGAATCTAAAATAATAATAAAAAAATGTAATATCTTGATGAAAAGAGAAATGATGACGTCAAAAATAAAACATATATATTTTTAAATTTTTTATTAAGTACTAAAAATATTAAAAATTTTAATTAATTCACAATTTTTTTAATTTTAAAAATTATTTTGAGTCAATTATTTTTTAAAAATGTTATATTTTTTTTTTTCAAAATATTTTGTCGAGTTTCACCATGTTGGACAAATGTTGCTGCTGCTACAAAGGTAAAGTTAGAGATGATAACTGGTTGAGTTGAGTCAAATTTTAAGTTTATTTGGATATAACTTAAAAATAAATATTTTAAATTATATTTTAATCTAATTTTAATATATTTTTTGAAAATTGATTCAATTTGACCCAAAAATAAATATAATAAATTCATCCCTTATTTGATCAGGCCCGACTTATAAGAAAAAATAATTTTAAGATTTAATTATAAAATAAAAGAGATTTAATCATAAAAAATATAATTTTAAGAATTAACTTGTAAATAATAAATTTAATTTTAAGGATATAATTATAAAAATATATACAGAAAGTTATTATTATAAATCTCTAAAAATTAAAAATAAATTACAAAATTAATTTTAAACTAGATAAAATCATATATTTTTTTATCATAAATTTAAACTCAATTTAATTTTATCCTTAATAAAAATCTAATCAGATTAAATTAAATTAGATCTAAATCTAATTGGACCAGATAAAATCCATATCCCTAAACAACAAAGTATAAGCCCTCAGCTGAAGGCTTTGTGAGTGGGCCATCAATGATAAGATATGAGACATTTCTTTTGTAAATAATAAATATTGATTGATGTAGCGAGATACGTTATTTCAACCGCAAATCGTTTCCTATACAAAACGATTATTGAAATCGATTTTTATAAAAAAAACGATTACTGAAATGATTTTTCATAAAAAAAACGTGTTCTAATAAATGTGTAGTTCTGTAAATGAAATTGAATGAAGTATATTTGTATAATAAAATAATAAAAAAATACTAATATAATATTACCCTCTCTTTTGTTGTTTTATATTAAAATAATAAATTTAAATTTTAAGATTAGAGTCTAAAAAATTAAGAGTATAATATATTTTTAAGATAAGTGAAAGTGGCTTTGAAGCACTATGAAACTAAGTTGGCAATCGACTCAACTTCAAAGGAATTTATCCAAATCATATAACCTGTAGAGAAATCGCTTTTTTGCAAAAATATGATAAAAATATAAAATTTTAAAGCTCAAATTAAAGATAAAATAAAAATAAAATAATTATTTAGTGATTATTTAAGTAATTTATCTTTTATTATGTCAAATCATCTTTTTGTTAACCCTAACGACTTTTAATATCCAAGTGACCATAAGTTTACAACCCAAAAACATACATAATTGTATTAATTGATTTTTAAATCGGTAACTAAATTTGTACTGTGAACAAATAAATATAGCTTTCGCGATAATAAACCTTAAAAAATTAATTATTGTTTAATCGATTTTGTAGTATATAACCGACCTTTATTACTTAAATAATATATAATTGATTCTATATATAATTTACACTATCACCTAAATTATTATCGATTAAAAAGCTAATCTTTTAAGTTTGTTCTAGCTAGTTGAGTTGGGTTTGTCAGTTTTCCAACTATATAGTGAGAGATGAAACATAGAGTATGGATGCTTATGACAAGTAATTGTTTATGTTCATGGAACTTGTGCTGAGATTACATACAATATGTAATTTTATAGAATTTGAGAATGTTGGAAGAGTTTTGTAAGTTTTTATCCCTTATTTAATTTCTTTTAAAAATTATTTATTTTATAAATTTATTCATACTTTTAAACATTTATGTTTTGTACGTTCCTGTGATCACTTGTTTAAGACATTTAGAATGTCATTCTGATCACTTCTTTGTCAATGACACGACAATGTTAGCCTGTTTGAAGTTCATTCCTAAGCTTAGAGCATCAGCTGCAAGAGCTGCATACCTTGTGAATAGCTTGTCAACTATGGCGTCTCCAAAATGACTGCAAATCATGGGTTCGAAAACAGCTCTGGCAATGTTTGAAACATCTTTCCCCATCTCAATACAAAGCTCATTGAAACCCAAGTCTTTGTTACAGTGCTGCTCTCTGAGTATGGAATCGTTGTCGACTTCGAAAACCTGCAGGCTGTTGATTCCGAAAGACCCTTCCCTCTCAACAATCTCACAGATTTCTTCTTTGCAGGGGGAATATAAAGGAATGTTGAAGGAATCCACATCGGCCTCTTTCACAACTCCCTGCAATTCCAAGTTATAGCAATTCATATAAAGTGACACAAAATAGATATAGGCGAATTTTGTTCTGTATAACCTGTGCAATCAAGTGAAGTAGGGATTTGGAAACTAGTAGCTCCCAAACATAATCCTCCATGGATGGATCTGTGTTTTCCCTAGCTTTACAGCTTAGCACCATACGCCCTTGTGGTATTATTTCTGTGGAACGCAAGCTTAGAAAATTTGTGAAGTCTGTCTTGAATTGGTTCGCATAAGCTTCGAAAACGTTGGGAGGACATGATCTTGCCATGTAGGTGTTCCCCTTGTTGTTCTCCAATCCGACTGGAACCTAACCAGATGAAACCACATAATGAAATGAGCATCCAAGAAAATGGTATGTACGATCAATGCATCATACCTTTGATAGCCAATGAATCCCATAGGAAGAATGTATAAAGTGGAGGCTTCTGGTTGGGAAGAGTCTGTCATAGAAAGAACCTGCAACTCCTCCTACATAACACCTCATGTCTCCTCTCTCTTTCTTCAACCTCTCGATGAAACCAGGAACCGACTTAAACACGGAGTTGAAGTCGTTCTCTGGGAGATCGTTTAGCATCACTTCGAACTCGGGTAATTCCAACTGTTGTCTCTTACAGATCCCATGGATTGTGTCTATAACTTGAGATATGGTGTGGAAGGTGTTTGGTCCTGAAGAGCACCCCAAGTCTGCCATCTTTATACAACTTGGCCTCGTTTTCCATAACATATTTGTTACAGATTCTTGAATGATCGGTGTTACCTTTGAAATCACAGCTTTCTGACAGCACAAAGAAGTTGTGAGCATGATATTTGTTGAAGGAAGAAGGATCATATAAACTGGAGAAATGAGTTGATTATAGTAATGAAAAGCATACCTGAAGAAGTGAATTCTTTGCATAGCTGATTTCATGATCTGCTGCATTCATGCGAACAACCTTTGGTTCAACCATTTTGCTTGCTTAATTTCTTTGAAAGCTTATAATTTGATTGTAATATATATTCTTGAGGAACCCGAATGCAAGCTGATCTGGGATACGAAGGGCTGGTATAGTTAGGGGTGAATACTAGATTTAGTCGAGTAGACTCAAAAAATTTCAAATTATTTAGGTTGACGAGTCATATTTTACAATTCAAACTTTATTTGAATATATATTTTTTCTTTAATCATATAAGATATGTATATATAGTAATATTTTTTTATATTTTTATATATCAATGTATATATTATAAAAAGTCGAAAGACTCATCTCAAACTTAAAAGTAAATTTTTTAATTATTAAAAATTTTGAGTTATTCAAGTTTCTATTTTCCAACTCAAATTTTATTTGAATTTTTTTTAGTCGAGTCTATAAAATTTTGAATCTAGTCGAAACAAATTGAGTATTTTCTCCTCCAGTTAAATCCAATTATTCGATTTTTTTGAGTTGAGTTGAGTTTTGCTCACTCCTAGTATGAGTTGTAAGGATGGAATCTTCGGTGCTTTTTATGTCCGATATTTTAAGTCTTTTATAAAAATATGAAATTATAATTTTATATTTAAATAATATATTATATTAAATTAAAGATTATGATTAGAGTTTGAGAAATTAGGGGTATGATCTATTTTTTAGAGTCTAGGGTTCAGGTTTGAAGATGTAGAAAATTAGGGTTATGTTTTAAATTTTAATTTTTAAGATTTTTTAAAAAAAGTATCTTTTTCAAATATCGGGATTTAAATTCATACAAGATGGGGCATAATGAATATTTTTGGCCACTAAGTCAATCAATGAATTTCGATTTCCAAGAATTTTTTAAATGAGTATGAAAGAAAGACATCATTAAAGGACAACAAATTTCTACTTCTCTTAATTTAATTTTTTTAACGTGGTATATAAAAAGAAACATTAAAAACATAAAAAAATTATTTTAAAAAATATATAATAATAAATTAATGAAATATTTCTTCTTAAACTATCATAGTATTGAAATTAATCACTTAAAAAAACTAAAAACCTCAATTAAATACTCGAACAAATAGTAAAGATAAATGAATACCATTACTCGTAAATAAACTATCCATCTATTCATCACCCAAAAGTACATGGCTTAATTGCCAAATAAACCGTCCATCAATCCTCTATCATAAAGATTATATCATAAATTATTTCTGTCAACATTATCCATTGAAATAAATGAATTAAATATATTTATTTTAATTATTTTTTATTAAATGAACTTTACTAATTTTTGTTTTAAATTAAATTTAAAATTAGTTTATCTTCACCTGATAAACAGTCGAGTTAAAAAAAAAATAATTAAATGAATGTATTTGATTGGTTAGTCTCATAGATGACGTGGGGAATGACCCATTATATAATTTTTTCTTCTATCATTTATGAGAATTTATATCATATGTTATTTCCACCACGTCATTTGTAGAATCAACCAAACAAATGGATTCGTTTCATTAATTTTTCTATTTCATTTTTTTATTAAGTCTTCATTAATATTTACCATAAATTAAATTTAAAAATAATTTTTATCAAGTAAAGATTCACTTAATAAAAAATTAAGATAAAATAAATATATTTAATTAATTAATCTCATAAATAACGTGACATAAATAATTCATATTAAATTAATCATCGTCTATAGATAATATTATAACAATATTCTCTTTTTATTATTTTATTATAAATTCATAATCTGCCAATGCTTTTTAGAAATTTATCTCTCTTAGATTACGTAAGCAAAAGTCACATTTTAAAAAAACGATTTCTAAAATTGCTTTTTTCTAAAAACGATTTTTATATTAAAAAACACATATAATTAATTTTTATCTCATCATATTAAAATCGCTTCTTATAAAAAATATTTATAAAATCATGTCTTATAAAAATGTTTTTTTAAATCTCGTAAGAGTATAGATTTTTAAATGAAATTAAGAGGGATATATAATAAAATATTTTATAAAAAATATTAATTTAATATTACCTCGTCTATATATGAGTGCCATCCTATCACGACAACTCAACTTGAGCTGGTTCAGTTTGAACATCAAATTCTGCATATTGTTGTCAGGCTCATTGGGCACTGGAGGACGTTGGGGTGTGGGAAAGAAACGATAAGGAAAAATATTATAGAAGATTTTGACGAGTAATTTTTTTTTTGTCTTTTATTTAATTTTATGTTTTTATTAAAAATATTAAAAAAATTAAATTTTGATTTTTATATTTTAAATATTAAATTTTATATTTTAATAAATATATTTTATTTATAATTTTTTAAATTATAATTTTTAATATTAAATCCTAATTTCGTTAATTTAAAATATAAATTTTAATAAAAGTATAATTAAAAATAGATAATTTGTATTTGATTCTACCACCACAAACTTAACCTTTCACTGTAGTGGAAAATCAGTTTTCAAACATTTGTATAATATTTTGCTCGTTTATATTTATAAATAAATTTATTTAAAAGATTGTTTATTAACTTATTTATTGAGTTAAAAGATTGTTTATTAATTTATTTATTGAGTCATTTATTAACTTGTATAACTAGACTGCTGAAAAAACAACGAGAAATAATCAACTTTGAGGTGTGTTTTAGAATTGTAAAGACGAGGATTCGAATAAGGAATTTATTGATTTCTATTTTATTTCGTGAGATATTTATAACGGTATCTCATATGCTCAAAATAGTTGAGTGATGAATGAGAAATTGATGCTCAAAAGAAGAAAATAAAACTCATTATCCCATATGAATGGGATAAATGAAATAAGAAGTGTTTATATACACTTACCAACATAATTGTTATTGAATGACTTAATTTTTGAGTTGGGGTACACAATGTGGGCAATGTAAATGTTTGGACGGTTTAACTCTTTGTGGATTTGTGGATATTTTACCCGTTGTGAATATATATTTCTTAAATTATTTATCTTTATTTTAAGATTCGAAAAGAGTTTGTATTTTACTTAAATACAACCTAAGGATATTAGATAAGATAAAATTGACTATTCTTAATAAATTCAAATTTAATTTGGATTAAAATTTTCACTGGTTTTGACATAATTTTCTTCTATAAATAAAAATGAAACCTTTAGTTTCAAAACACAACTCAGCAATCGTGTTATTATTGGATTAACCACCATATTTTCTAACATAGACTAGAAGAATAAAAAATGTTATCCGAGACACTGGATGAAGTGAAGTCAAAGGTTGAAACATGTTTATCTTTGATTGTATGGTTAGAGTAGACCCAGAAGAACTCCTTCCATTAATTATGTACAGCAAATTATCATACTGTTTTTAGTAAAAGAAACAGATAAAAATCGACTTTTTATTCTCATTGAATTTTTTTTTTTAAAAAAACTATTATCATGTTTTTTCTTCAAATTTTCCATTATTGAATCTATCAACCATAAGAATGTTTAAATCAAAAGTAATACATTTAGAGGGTTAATATTTTTCTCATATTGAATAAATAGTAAGATGTTTTATCATTAGGATCTAACACTTTTGACATATAAAATTATCATTTTAAATCTCTAAAAAATCGAAGTGAAAAATTTTGTCTTCGATATTTTATAGCTAAACAAGAATAAAATGATAAAAGACCAAATTACAGATTTCGTCTCATAAAACCTTCAACTGTGTATGAAAATATATAACATAAAGATTACTTTATTGTAATCCATAAAACTCTTATTGTAGATTAAATAATCAAATAAAATTGTCTTGATTAAATCGATCAAACAGATACTCCCAAAATTCATAAGCAATGTCAATTCAAAAGATGCTTTGAACAATATTTGGATGTATCGCGCACTGAAGCCAAGAAAGTACTAAGTTAGTGCATTCCACCTACACTTGGTATCTTGAATCATTTTCATCATACGTGTCCAACTGTGATAAATATTACCCAAAAGAAGACTAATTATCAGAACAAGAGTCGAGATTTCGTTAGAATGTATATAATAATCGTCAGATGGATTTTTTTATTTATAAATTCAATTTGATTTCAAAGAACGAGAATCATTATCTTATAATATTATGTTAAATTTAAAAATTCTCTAATTTAAGATGTAAGATTGAAACGTATAAGCAAAAAAAGAAATATAAAATAAAATCATACCATACCTTTTGTAATATTCAAATTTTATTCGAATATAAATAATAAAGATCATAATAAATATAATAAATAAGTAAATAATAGATAGAATAACAAATAATGTTAAAATACCTATCATATTAGTCCAAATATCTTTTACAACCTTAAGCTCACATAATATTATTGGCATCACTCTGACACCCCTATAAATAGAAGGAAAAAGAACGTTAAAAAAATTAAAGATCATCATAACCATCACCCATTAATCATCATCACCAGAATTATAATAAAGAGTAAACTATTTTAATGATCACATAATTAATTGAAAGTATTTATTTTGATCATTTAATTAATGAATTCGTCAATTAAATCATTTAATTTTTAAATTTTATTTATTTAAATTGTCGTTATTAAAATTTAACAAAAGAAATTAATAAGGAAATTAATGTCCTATCTTACAATTTTTAAAACAACTGTTATAACCCCAACTAAAATTTAAATGCTGCAATAAACTATGAAGCCCAAATAATCCCTTCTGACTTTTCTTCTCTTTAGACTAAAATGAGTTTGAATTTTAAATTATTTTTATAATCGAATCAAATCAATTTAATGTTGTTTTGGTGCTCAGATTTGTCCATACAAGTGACAATGAATTTTAAATAATTCATAACAGTCTTAAATCAATTTAAATTTAGCATAAAGATAAACTTAACCTTAATATTTATAATTTTTATTATTTTAGTTTTTATTTTTTATTTAAGATAAATTTAACTTTTAATTTAAGTTTTTTTTCATAAATATTTTATTTTTAACTAGTATAACGACCGTACCTTTAAAATTTTAATGATAATTACATATAATAAATATGTAATAATATATTTTAAATGATATGACGTCTAACCGATCAAATACAATGTATGAAATATAATTTTATTTCAATATAAAACATAAAATAATTAAAATTCAAATAAAATATTAAAACTTAATTAAATCTAAAATATTTTGATTAAATCTTAAATTAATTTACTATTCTGTATATTTTTATAATTTTGGGTTTATTTAGATTTAATTAAACTCAAAACAATGTAAATAAAAACGAAATCAAAATTTGAAGTAAGTAAGAATATAAATAATTAAAGGGGGAGAGATAAATTTATACATAAATTAAATTTTTAAATAATAAAACAAAAATAATAAAAAATTCAAGATAGGGACGATTGTGCTTTTTAACCCCACGTGATTCCGATTTTATAACGTAACAGTTTTTTAGACAAATCTATCAAATTGTAACACTCAATTTTATCTTACACAAATTTACTTTTTTATAAATATATTAAAATTTAGAATAATTTTGAAATATTTATATATATATTTTTAAAACTATTCACAATATTTTTTTATTAATAATTAATAAATTTCAAAAGTTTCTAAAAAAATCATTTCATATTTTTATTAGATAAAATATTTTCAAGATTTAAAAAATTAACATATTTTTATAATTTACATAATATTTAATATTTTTCATTATTTTTAAATAAATTTCCATAGTTTCAACATTTTTTATAATATTTTATATTTATTAACATTTCAAACTTTTTAAAATTTTAAAAATATAATGTGCTTAAACAACTTGAAATGTAGTGAAAAAGACTTTGAATTTTAAACCATTCAAGGAAATTTAATGCTTTTATAGTTGTCATATTGGTCAATAAAAGTAGCTTTGAATTTATTAAATCTTAAATTATTAATCAGATATAATTTATTTTTTTCAATTATTAATATTCAATTATATAATCAATTACATCAAAAATATTAAAAATATATTAAATAGATGTTTTGGGTAATTCTAGAGTGAGGTCACTAGAGTGTAGTTAAAATGAGATGTTCTTACACAATTTTTTATTTGGTAAGAATTTTTAAACTTTTTAACTTCGAATCGAAAATTAAATTAATCGTTTTAATTTTGATTTAATTTAATTTTAATATATTTTATTCTCGATTTGATCTAAAAAGAATAAAAATATTAAATATTATATATAAAAATATATCAGATTAGATCGATAAATTTTTACCCTAAATTCGACCATGATCTAACTTAATTTTTTAAATAACTCAATCTGATCTAAATTAAATTAATTTTTTTAATATATTATTTTTATCGGATCGGATTGAATCAAAATCTACTTATTTGACGTATGACATCATCCTTAGATTTTTGATACTACAAGGTAGCAATTCTTTCCTAGAAGGGGTCTATGGAATCTATTTATATTTTTTGCACGAACTCTGTAGCGCAAATGATTAAAGGAATGATTATATTTTTAGAGGGTACGGACTCGAGCACCAACGATACCAGCAGAGTGATTGAGCGATCAATGTCAGGATTATATTTTAGAGCAGATACTACTGTAATCACTATTAGCTTTTTCAAAAAAATAATAATTTGTTTTTTTAAAAATATATTTACAATTCTCAATATTGTAGAATAATTCAAAGTTTTTCGAACAATTTTTTAATGTTTAAAATTTTAAAATTTTAATAAAATTAAATTTATTATTTTTAAACAAATTTAAAAGTTTTTCAGAAAAAATATTTTATATTTCATATTTTTAAAATACTTTTATTTTAACAATATTTTTAAATATATTTTTATAATTTCGATATTATACAATATGTTATTTTATTTTTTAAATAAATTTTGATATATTCAAAAATAATTTAAAATATATTTTTTTTCAAAATTTTGATTTTTAATCTTTTAAATACTATTTTTGATGTCACACAGCATCACAAATCACAATAGTTAGACATGGAAAATTCAATTCAAACTTGATTATCCGGATTGATTTACCCAATTTTGACTTAAATATAATTACTCAAATTTAAAATAAATTAAATTAAATTAAAATTGACCTAAATTTATAACTAAAAAAATATGACCCTAACTAAACGTTAATAAATCTAAAGTAACTTGAATTTAATTTATTTAAATTTAAATTTAAATTTGATAATTGAGTTAAAAATGAATGAATAATTTATTTTTATTATAATATATTAGATTATTATTTCATAGAAAGATGGAGGGAATTTTTTTTCTACAATTATCTTAATTTTAGGGTTTAGAATTTTAGTTTAGAGGTTAGACTTTAAGGTTATAGTTTAAGAGTTTAAAATTAAAGATTTATGGTTAGAATTTCAAGTTTATAGTTAAAACTAGGATTTATGATTAGATTTTAAGTTTAAAATTATATGATTAAAAATTTAAATTTTAACCCTAAACATTAAATTTTATTAATAACCTTAAATTCTAAACAAAGTTTTTTAAAACTAAAACGCTTGTGCTGACAAAATTTCAACAAATACTTGTGCAAGAAATAATATATATATATATATATTTTTTCTATAAACATTTTTATGCATCTTTTGGGATATTATTATGAAGTTTGGATTTTTTATGTCTCTGTTTCAAATTAGATGATTTAAAGTTTAGGATTTGAGGTTTAAGGTTAGGGGTTGTGGTTAGGGTTTAGGGAATTAGAGGTATAATATATTTTTTAGGGTGCAAAGTTTAGGGTTTAAGATATAGAAAATAAGGGTTATGATTTAAAATTTAAATTTTTTAAAAAAAATTCAAAACAAGCATAAGAAGATGCACCATAAAAAAAAATAATTTTTACCCCTTAAACCTATACTTTAAAATAAGGATAATAATAAAGGTACAATAAAAGGACATCTCAATATTTACGAAATGAAAAATTATTATCTTGTTGGATAGTATTTTTTTTTTGATAAATAACCATTAATTTTTATTAAATTTATAAAAAAATCATAATTACAATGCATCTAAGAAGATTAATTGAATTAAACAACCCAAAAAATTCTTACAATTTGAAACAAATAAAAATGATAAATTTTATGCAGATAAACATATCAACAAAATTAAGAAACTTTCTGAATCTCATTGTCTCTGTCCAAACAAGATGCATAAAGAAGAAAGAAATAGTTTACGATCCAAACTGTCATGCAAAAAGTACCACTACCAGAACTGATTTCATCGACAAACAACCATCAATCGAGTGGGGATAAATCTTTTCAAGTGAACACCGACAAAAACAAAAATAAAAAATTAATTTCGATTGAATCTTTATACGAACAACAATCGGTCGTTCAGATATGTTAAAATATGTCACAAAGACAGATGAATCAAGTCACAAAACAAAAATAAAAACATATATTAAGATTAATAGATTTAATGACCGACAATCAATATTAAGATTAATTGTCGATCACCGATCAAAAGAGTTGATGAAGGTGAAATCCGACTACAGTTGAGATTTTAAAAAAGAAGAATGCCTAAGGTTTTAAAACATATACGATATCTTGTTGGATAATAAAATAATTTTAAATATAATAACATTTGATTGGTTGAATATTTATCAGAATTTCGAATACACTATTAAATAACATTGAATCTATAAGTTATCCTGCTCGAAGTTCATCCCTATGCTTAGAGCATCTGCTGCTAGAGCTGCACACCTTCTGAATAGCTTGTCAACTATGGCGTCTCCAAAATGACTGCAAAGCATGGGGTCGAAAACTGTTCTGGCAATGTTTGAGGCGGTCATTATTGGACAGCTGTTTCAAAAAATGTCAAATTTTGTCTGACCAAACCGACTGAAAAACTAATTAAAAATTGGACACTATAGGAGGAGATATTCAAATAGATTCAGTCAAAATTTATATATCCCTTTGATGATTTAATTTAAAAAATTTAAATTTTAAGTATTAATTTTAAATTTTAAATCTTAAATTTTAAAATATTTTTAAATTTTTTAAATTTTAAGTTTAAATTTTATCTTACCCTAAACATAAAATTTTAGTGTTAGACATAAATAATAATATTGATAATGAACGAAGCTATGTATAAAATTAGTGTGACTGTTGACATTAAAATTTTTTAAAAAATTATATATTTTTTATATAATTTATATATAAAAATTTAAATATATATGTAACCGATACTCCTTTATAAATAATTATTTTTTTAAATACCGTTAAAGAAAATAATATTTTATAGATAAATTCTTGGCTCCAAACTAGATATCGATAAAGGCACAGGACTACTATTCAATAGTTTCAGCATATAAATCTATAGAGAAGATTGCCAAGGAAAACACACCAGAAAACCCCTCAGTACAAACTACTTAAGCCTGTAAGGAAACTAAGCAAGAAAAATGGATGAAGCAAGGGTTGTTCGCATGAATGCAGCAGACCATGAAATCAGCTATGCTAATAATTCACTTCTTCAGGTCTGGTTTTCATTATTACAATTAACTCATGTGTCCATTACATATGTTCATTTTTCCTTCAACTCACAACTTCTTTGTGCTGTCAGAAAGCTGTGATTTCAAAGGTAACACCGATCATTGAAGACTCTGTCACAAATATGTTCAGGGAAACGAGGCCAAGTTGTATAAAGGTGGCAGACTTGGGGTGCTCTTCAGGACCAAACACCTTCCACACCATATCTCAAGTTATAGACACAATCCATGGGATCTGTAAGAGACAACAGTTGGAATTACCCGAGTTCGAAGTGATGCTAAACGATCTCCCAGAGAACGACTTCAACTCCGTGTTTAAGTCGGTTCCCGGTTTCATCGAGAGGCTGAAGGAAGAGAAAAGAGATATAGGGTGTTATGTAGGAGGAGTTGCAGGTTCTTTCTATGACAGACTCTTCCCAACCAGAAGTTTCCACTTTGTAAACTCTTCCTATGCGCTTCATTGGCTCACAAAGGTCTGTCAAATGATCTTAAACAATAAGATTATATTCGAATTCGATGTCTGTTTTGTTTTGATTTCATTTAATTTTGATGTTATTAGCTCCCAGATGGGATAGAGAACAATAAGGAAAACGTATACATGGCAAGAACAAGTCCTTCCAATGTTTTCAAAGCTTATGCAGACCAATTTCAGACAGACTTGACAAAATTTCTTAGCTTGCGTTCCAAGGAAATAATACCCCAAGGCAGTATGGTGCTAGCCTTAATGGCAAGGAAAAATGCTGATCCCTCCGATGAAGAGTATTGCTGGGATCATGTTGCTAAATCTCTTCTTGATTTGGTTGAACAGGTGTTGTTCCATTTAAATCCGAAACATGTCGTCTGCAATTATTCGATTGAAATAAACTAACTTAATCAAGAATTGCAGGGAGTTGTACAACAGGCAGATGTGGATTCATTCAACCTTCCCTTTTATACACCATGCAAAGAAGAAGTGTATGAGATCGTCGAGAAGGAAGGATCATTCGGAATCAACGATCTTCGTATTCTCGAAGTCGACACCGTTCCTTTGTATACAGATGAGAAGGTTCGTAACGAAGATTCGAGTTTCAACATGTATGTGCAAATGGGTGAAAATATTTCAAATACCATGAGAGCTGTGATAGAGCCTATGGTCTGCAGTCACTTTGGAGATGCTATAATTGAGAGGCTATTCACAAGGCTTGCAATCAATGTGGTGGAGAGTCTAATTCGTACAATTCCCCGTAAGATGGTTAACATTGTGGTCTCATTGACAAAGAAGTAGTTAATATACAAAGGAATTGAGGGCTCAAAAGACAATGGATAAAGAAGGCTTTCTTAATTTTTTTGGAATAATATAAAACCGCAGTTAGTATCTGTTAATAGATATTTTTATCCTTCGATAAAGCACTATAGACATACAATTGAATTTGAGTCTTTCAGGATCAGGGGTGAGTAAAACTCGACTCGAAAAATCATTTTTTTAATTTCGAGCTATTTGAGTCAACTTAGTAACTCAAAAAAAATAGAACTTGAATCGAGTTAAAATTCGCCCAATTTAAAAAATTGAAGAACTAAAGTTTACAGTTTTGTGATTTAGTCCATCGTTTTTCTTCAATTTCTTCTTTATTATAAGTCTATTTTAACTAAATTTAAATCACATTTTCTTAGACTAATATACAATACATATTTAAATGCAATTCATATTTTTAAAAATAAATTTCATCCTTTTATAATTTATCTCTTAATTTTGTATGATTTTGTCGGTTCTTCTATGACTCCTTCGTTCTAAGTTTATTTATGTAAATTTGAACAACATGCTCTTAAACCGCTTAGAATACTTATTTAGCTATAATTCGTACTTTTAAAGTGATTTTTTTTATATAATCTTTCAACTTTAAATTTTTATTTCTTCAATTTATCTTTCGTTTTAAGTTTATTTTGATCAAAATTAAACATAATTCACTAACAATATATTATGAATGTAACTTCAATTGTTTTTTTAATAAAATATATTCTTTTAGAATTTAGTCCTTTAACTTTATATTTTATTTAATTCGCTGAATCAACTGAATTTTTTATAATTTTTTTGTTCACATTAAATTATTGAATAACTTATACTTTCGTCGATAATTTATCCCAAAAGTTCCTTATTTAAAAATAATATTATAAATATATTTTAGAAGTTGAGATGACATTTTATTAAATAATATTATAAATTTTATTTATACATGTGAAAAATAATATGAAATATATATGCATGTCTTATATGGTTGGAGAAAGTTGTTTAAATTAAAATTAGACCGTACTATAACGTGATAAATAATTAAAATTATATAGGAACTCAAAAACTCGAATTGAATCAAAAAAATTAAATTCAATTCGAGTTGTAAAATATGATACATCGACTTAAATAACTTAAAATTTTTTGACTCGATTCAACTCTCACCCCTACTTAGAATGAACATCATCTGCATTTTCACTTAGATCACTTATTGAGTTCATGAAGGCTTTCTTAATTAAAACTTTTAAATACGTTTATAAATTAGAATATGTGATTTGTCCTAAGCGGTAAACAACTTAGTATCGCTTAAGCAAGGTTCGAGTTTGAGGATTTATGTATGGAAAAGAATCTCTGTCGGTTATTTTAAATATGATGTGTCAATTCGAATAACTCAAAATTTTTTTGACTCGACTCAACTAGATTGAATGCTCACCCCTACTTAAAATGAATATAATCCGATTTGTCACTAAATTTATTTGTTTAAAGTAATAAATATTTTAATATTACTTAAATAAGTTTCAAGTTAAAAGCTTTATGTACAGAAAATATCTCCCCATGTTGACTTGTATTCGGTAGTTGTGTGGCTGTTACTGCTGGTGATGCCGGTCAAATTCGAGCAGAGGTTGTTTCCATGTCATCTTGTTGTTGGACTGATTCGTGCAGGACGGGTTTGCCAATTGCCTACTTCTCTTTCTTATGAAGATTCTCTTTTTTATGAAAATTCGATCCTCAAAGAACACCAAAAAAGAATATGACTATAAACGAAAGACTTTTGAAGCAAAACTATCTAAAATCATTATCTACCTATAGCGATTTTGGTGAATACGTAATCTAAGAGTGATAAATTTTCTTTATTTCGTCTTCAATAAATAAAAAATATTAAAATATTAAAAATTAGAAGAAAGTTGTCACTTGATGCGTTTTCACTCAAATCGTCACTCGTAAATGATTTTTTTTTTTCAGTATGAAAGTTTTTATGGTAGGTCTCAAGATATACCCCAATACAGTCCCTTTCCCAAAAAAATTGTTTAGAATTGCATTATTTCCAAAAAAAATTCCCCAAAATTTAATGGAATATTACTTGAAATTACGGAACCCTAAGAACATCAGTTACACTATATCCATTGCTATTTATAGCAGAAGCAGAGTGCCAAGGAAAGCACACCAGAAAACCCCTTAGTACAAATTACATAAGCTTCTAAAGAAACTAAGCAAGCAAAATGGTTGAAGCAAGTGTTCTTCGCATGAATGCACCAGACCATGAAATCAGCTATGCAAAGAATTCACTTATTCAGGTCTGGTTTTCATTAGTATAAGTAACTCATGTCTCCATTGTATATATATGTTCCTTTTTCCTTCTACAAATATCATGCTCACAACTTCTTTCTGCTGTCAGAAAGCTGTGATTTCAAAAGTAACACCGATCATTCAAGAATCTGTAACAAATATGTTCAGGGAAACCAGGCCAGGTTGTATAAAGATGGCAGACTTGGGGTGCTCTTCAGGACCAAACACCTTCCACACCATATCTCAAGTTATAGACACAATCCATGGGATCTCTAAGAGACAACAGTTGGAATTACCCGAGTTCGAAGTGATGCTAAACGATCTCCCAGAGAATGACTTCAACTCCGTGTTTAAGTCGGTTTCTGGCTTCATCGAGAGGCTGAAGGAAGAGAAAGGAGATATAGGGTGTTATGTAGGAGGAGTTGCAGGTTCTTTCTATGACAGACTCTTCCCAACCAGAAGCCTCCACTTTGTGCATTCTTCCTATGGGATTCATTGGCTCTCAAAGGTATGATGCATTGATGCGTACATACCATTTTCTTGGATGCTCATTTCATTATGTGGTTTCATCTGGTTAGGTTCCAGTCGGATTGGAGAACAACAAGGGGAACATCTACATGGCAAGATCATGTCCTCCCAACGTTTTCGAAGCTTATGCGAACCAATTCAAGACAGACTTCACAAATTTTCTAAGCTTGCGTTCCACAGAAATAATGCCACAAGGGAGTATGGTACTAAGCTGTAAAGCTAGGGAAAACACAGATCCATCCGTGGAAGATTATGTTTGGGAGCTACTAGTTGCCAAATCACTACTTGACTTAGTTCCACAGGTAATACAGAACTAAATTGGCCTCTATCTATTTTATGTCACTTTATGTACATATATATGTATATTTGTTTCCTTTTTTTATCCTCCAATTGCTACAACTTGAGAATTGTAGGGAGTTGTGAAAGAGGCCGATGTGGATTCATTCAACATTCCTTTATATTCGCCCTGTAAAGAAGAAATCTGTGAGATTGTTGAGAGGGAAGGGTCTTTCGAAATCAACAGCCTGCAAGTTTTCGAAGTCGATGATCGAATACTCAGAGAGAAGCACCGTAACAAAGACTTGGGTTTCAACGAGCTTTGTACTGAGATGGGGAAAGATGTTTCAAACATTGCCAGAGCTGTTTTCGAACCCATGATTTGCAGTCATTTTGGAGACGCCATAGTTGACAAGCTATTCACAAGGTATGCAGCTCTTGCAGCAGAAGCTCTAAACATAGGAAAGAACTTAAAGCAGGATAACATTGTCGTTTCATTGACAAAGAAGTGATCAAAATGTCATTCAAAATGTCTCAAACAAGACATCATCTTTCAAGTTTATAGATTCGATGTTGTTTAATAGGGTATTCCAAATTCTGAAAAATATTCGACCAATAATACGTGCGAATTATGAGTATCATCGTTTATCTATCTTTTTGTATAATATATATCTATCTTATGATTCGTATTTATAATTCATGATTCTATATTTTAATAATGTTTTTTTTATAAAGTTTAGAATTAATTTTTTAAGAGAATAATGTGTCTTACCATTATACATAACATAACACTTATAAGTTATCTATTTTAATGGTTTAATTAAATTTCGAGTTTAAGACCTTGGTCCGTCGGATAATTAATAATGCTTTGTAGTGTTGTTTGTTGACTTCTTTTCGGCAATTGTGTGGTTGCTAATGCTGGTTGTGCCGGTCAAATTAGAGCAGAGATTGTTTCCATTCCATGTCTTCTTGTGGGACTGATTCGTGGAAGATGGGATCGTGATATTCATGATAGGTTAATAGTATTGTTTAGTTAAAATTGATTGATTAATTGTTAACCGTAATATAATTATTAAAAATGGTTAACCGACGATTTGGTTATAGGTTAATCTGTAACCTATTATAATTTTTTATATGTTCATTATTTTTTAGAAAATAATATAATTATTTCTTTGATAAATATTATATTAAAATATTTATAAAAATATGTAAATAAAGATATTCTATCATTTACACCATAATTAAAAAATATTTACATACTATAAAATTTCAACACAAGATAAAATATACAAATTTTATAATATTTTAAAATTTAAAGATTAAAAAGTTTACAGAACATAATATTATAGCAATACACCATCAATGTTCAAGATATAAAAATCACCATAAAAATTTTAAAGAAAAATCTTAACTAACAAATAATACTTATAAGTAAATGAAATGTCTATTAGTTTGAAAACTCTACAAATAAGATTTAAAATTTTAAGATATGTGTATTTGTGTTTGTGAGTTGATTTTTAAAAGCTATTCTAAATTCTAATCCTAACCATTTTCTCTAAATTCTAAACCCCGATCGATTGTTGTTCGCACGAAGATTCAATCGATGCTTTTTTTTATTTATCCGCACTTAATTGATGGTTGTTTGTCGATAAAATCAGTCCTGGGTAATGATATTTTTTGCACGACAGTTTGGACTGTCTATAACTCCTTCCTTCATTATGTGTCTCGTTTGGATAAAGACAAAGAGATTCAGTAAGCTTCTGAATTTTATTTGTATGCTTATCTTTATAGAAATTTTATTTTTCTTTGTTTTGGGGTTGTAAAAATTTTTGAATTTTTTTATCCAATTATTTTATTTCTTGATTATGATGAAATTATAATTTTTCTATGGATTTAATAAAACTTCAATAGCATTTGTCAAAAAAATATTTTAAAAATGTTTTTAAATTTTTGTATTTGTGATTTTAATATTTAATATTATTATCAAAAGTGTTTTAAATTATAATATTTAATATTCTGGACACATCATTAACTAATGATTCGTTATATAATTTCGCCATTTGGAAGCTCTTTTTCCTCTCAGACCCCGACGTACAATCTGCTAATTCCCTGCTAGCTCAGCTGGTTTGTCCTCTTCGCCTGCCTCGGGTGGCGTTGGCATATCCTGGTTCGACATCATCTCTTCCCCTTGTGTGGCCTTGTCTCGTTCCACAGCAATATGTTTTTCGTGGTGAATTTACAGACATCAAATTCACTTCACCACAAGAGTGTTTATTAGGAGAAACTCTATAATACTCCACATCCGACAGCTTCTCCCTCAAATTCGCAGTTGGCCGAGAATATTCAACGACAATCTCCTCCCCAAGGCTGGAATCTGCTTAGATACCGATGGTACTGTCTCGCAATCCACAGCTTCTGGTTCTGCAGGAAACTCCCTACGTGACCCTGAAGGTAACCATATATCTCTCTAGAAAACTTGGTGTATCGATTGCCTTGCAAGCCGAATTATGGTGTATCTTTGAGGGACTACGATTAGCACGGGATCATTGTCCAAACCGAAAGTATTGATACTCTTACGCTCCTTTTCAGTAGTAACTATAATGTTTAATTCTTAAAATCGTAAATAAAAGATGTATGTAGTATTACCGTAAGTGACCATTACAATAGTTTACTCTAAATTTTCCGTTGTCAGCAACGTTTAACGACATTTGAATCATCGAAAACAGATGCTGATTGCTGAAGCGATCGACTAGTGCCAGACAATTCCTGTTGCTTATTTATATATCATCATCCCAAAGAACAGCATTAACCACATCTGAATCACCGGCTGATAACAGTTTTTGTCATGCAATCTCACACGTCGTGTTTCGAGGCATAGTTCTTAAGTACCATTTACTACAGTCTAAAAAACAGTAATAAACAAAGGGAAACCTCCAGAATGATACCAGACTATATCTCCGAGTGAGACGCTGTCTTGGGAGTGAAAATGTACATATGACAGTCGTGCGGTTCGACTTCGGCAACAAATGAGGACATGGCGTTTCCCGTGATATCTTTGTACTGCAACCAATAAAGATAAGAAAGCAGTAAGTCAAGTCAATCGAAGCCTTAGACGAACAGAACTAAATCATCATTTTCATAAGATGAAAATTCTCTGCTGAGTATGAAGAATGAGTTGAAGGTTTGATGGAGTTGATTGGTTTTATTAGTTCAATAAAATTTGAACAGTTTAATATAGACTCCACACGCTCAAGCAGAGGAACGGAGCTCTGTAGGGTGACGGTGAGTATCAAAAGTGTGCCTAGTTTATAAACAAAATTTCGGTTTGCCAAACGACAATCGACGCCAATTGATAAGTCGGGTTACGTAAGATGGTTAGCTCACCTGCCACAAATCTCTTACTGCAACATGGGTGCTAGATTCAAGACCAAGTGCCTCCCACTTGGCTGTTATATTTGCAGGTTTTGAACATCTATTCCACAAAGCTACGGCTAAGCGATTGCCAGACAACGGTCCTGCCCAGACCTGTAAAACAAAATCACATTTAAACGCGGAACAGATAGCATAGCATGAACTCCATTAATGTGTTACATTATACGATTGTCGGATCCCGTGGAACCGTCCTGACAAACATATGATATATAGCTGTCTGACAGGATAGTTCTCATACACAACTTCACTGAAAAAAAACAGTTAGCAGCTCAATGCTCTTGCAATCGAGTCGTTTTTGTATATTTTCTAGAACCTCTGTTGCCACCGAAAGCAGGCACATGTATTTACGATTCCTTCAACAATTTGTTACATTTGCCATGGAAAATATTCGTAGACATTATTGCACTAAGTAACAACTTAAACAAGCTGAAAGATCACCTGTTGGCAGTTATCTTCTCCAGCAACCTGAACTTTCCTTCCTTGAACCCCTAGTGAGTCTGCAAAAAGAATAACAGACAGCACGATTTTCTTTTAGTACGAGGAAACATAAGAAAGCCTGAACGGGCTTACGACGGGAAGAAGTGCAAAAAAATTGAAGAAATTCACCTTGGTTTACAGAAATAACCTCCTTGTTGCTTAGAATCTCAAAGGTTTCTGCTGTCATGTTTCTTACATCACAACCGACTAAAAGAGGCGCCTGCACCACCGATTAAAAAAGGTTTGAGACAACTAAAAGATTCGAAAACGGTGTACGTAACTGATATCGTCAATGTTTTTAGCGAAGCAACAGTAATCGAATTAAACTTCTCCGAAGTAAAGAATTACAAAGCATACTCATAGGACACTATCTAAGTAATTTTAACAAGTTAAAAATTGGAACTCAATGAGTAACATGTTTAGGACATACAACGTTACAATAAAGAAGAAAGAAAAGACCTTCATCAAAGCCCAAATGCTAAAATGAGCACGATATTCCTGATACGTCATGCCTCCATTACCAACTTCCAGCATGTCGGGATCTGCTCAAAATGAAGTACACAGAGGTTCAACGACCGCAGCTTTGCACAAGAATTTTAACGGTTTTATGATAACAAAAAGACGTTTTTACCGTTCCATCCACCAGGTCCAGCATATGAAGCCCACTTGTTATTTATATCAGCTATTGTGGTCATGCTAAACAAGGCCAAAAAAATATATGAATTGATGTAAGAATCCGATATTAAACAACTGCAAAAGCATGTTGAACAATGATGAAAGAAAAGCAACTCATTAAACACTCGGTCACTGTTAAATTAAGTCTAGAATTCTAACCTTGCCCATGTGTCATTAATGTCATCTGTCGTACGCCAGCTATTTCCGACTCCACGAGCCCATAAAGCCGGGTCATCAACCCCCCTGTCAACAATGTCATGGTTGATCCCAAGGTTGAGCAAATTGAGCACAAAAATAATCTGAACAGATGATGGAATTTTAAGTACCATTCACAAAGAGAATAGAAAATGGTTCGGCCGGTTGCATTCAGAGCGTCACGCATCGGAGGATATCTGAAATTATTGTACCAAGTCTAATGAATTAAAGCAAAGCACTATTGATTCTTCGAGTAAATGAAATGAAGAGAGGAGTAACCTTTTTTTCGGGTCAATTCCCAGGTTGAAACAGTTATCATACTTCAAATAATCTACACCCTGGGGTAACAAAATAAAAATGCATATCGATATCCGACTTCTCGTATCATAATAAATAGGATAGAAGTTATTTGAATTATCTTTAAAGGCTTCCAACTAACCCAAGTAGCAAACAGCTGTGCATCATCAGTTTCACGGAAAAGTGATCCGGGTCGAACTTGACATGTAAATGCCCTACAACATTTAATAGTGTAAGCAAGGAAAATCCAAAATTTAACAGATTCGATGCGTAAAACAACTGTTTCTTTGTGAATCTAACTTCAGAGATTCTGTGCAGGTATTGGAAGTCCATCCTACCCAGCATCACCATAGATACCAAGCTTGAGGCCTTTCCCATGTACATAATCAGCAAGAGCTTTGATTCCGGACGGAAATGTTTTTGGATCAGGGACCAACTGACCCTGCGCGACAAAACAAAACGTAAAAATTGTGTCAAGACAATGTTTTAACATTCAAGCAATAGACCATGACAAAGTACTAGAACACATTAAACTACAAATGACATCTCCAATCGACCAAGGTTTACAGAATGTAAATAGCAAGACTCGTGACTCGTAATTTCTTTAAAAGCGGTAAGATTTTTAACTAACCTCTAAATTTCGAGTAGCAGCAGACCAGCAATCATCTACATCCCATGACAAGAAGTAAGCCTCATATGGAACATTACGAAGTCGAGTAAATACTTACAATAAGGTATAAGAATAATACCTATATTAACATATACATAGCCTAAATCAGCCAAGCCTGTTGAAACAAGTGCATCGGCTGCCGACAGTACGAAAACAAAGTTAGCATTTCTAATGAAATTTAATCAAGAATGAAGAAAATCTATGAGCAGACACTCGACCGGTATCGGAAAATAACCACAATGTTAACAATAAAACAGCATGAATTTTTGTTGCTATTGAATTCGGATTAGCAGAAAATAGTACCAACAAAAGAATCAATACAGAACATGATTGATCAAGAGATTGACAGGAGAATAATGAAGGTAGTTCATGTGTTTTTATGAACAATCCTGGTGAAATTGATCAATACCAGATATAAGGAAAGGCAGATGAACAATGAGAAACTAAAAATGGGCAAAGAAACAGTACCTGTTTCCCTAATAAGATCTTCAGTGATATGACAGGCAAAGAAATTCCAGCTATTCCATCTGCAAAACATGCATTCAAAGATAAAAACAATGTTCGAGTTCGCCCGAAAATTTAAAATTCGTATATGATTTAGAATATTTTCTATAGAAAATCTCTGTCACCTCTAATGATTAGTCATATTGCACAACAACAACAAGAAACAATACAATAAATGAACAAATCAGCATCCAACCAGCACCCTTTGCATGAATCAAATCAAAATCCAACCTATTTCCTCAATAGAACAAAAGGTAAAGAAAGAGGCTTTACCCCATTTGAGGAGTTAGAGCCAAGCCATTGTTGAGTTGAAAAACCCCATATCTTGAAGTATCATAAATGGAGTTGAAAGATTTGGAGAAACCAAATCCAAACCCAGAACTGGGTTTTCCGAGTTTCTCCAAGACACCCACATCTCTTCCTTCGATTCCCACATCGGTCAACCATACTGTAAGAAAAATCATCATAACATAAACACTGTAAGCACTCTGCTTCTCCATATTCTTCTCTTTTACCCCTTACAAATTGATCTGTTTCATATGAGCTTGACTAAGCAAGAAAGAAAACAACACAAGAACAGCAGATGAATGGATTTTGAACATCAGTTTATCCGTGTTGTTCAACATGACAGGTGCGGTCAGCGGTCAGCATTACTTTATTGTCTGATTGAGTGTTGTGTTGTCGGATTGGATTAGAGTTTAGGGGAACGAACCCCAAGAATTCTGTGATTTCCCGTAATTGTCTCTACCATGAAGGATTGGTGACACGTGTTTCAGAATTTCTCAAGATTACTCAACCAGAACATGTCCACATCCACCAGAATTTGTAAGGAATATGCTCCTCCCTAGGATGTTTAAAAATTTTATTTAAAAAATAAAATTATTAAAATTTATTTTAAAATTTAAACTAAAATTATAATATATGTAAATAATAATTTAAGAAAAAAATCATCTGTAAATAATATTTTTATTTTTTAGAATTTTTTTATTTTTTAATACTTTTTAGAATTTTTAAAACAATAAAAATATCATCTAAAATTTTAAAATATGCTATATGACATTTTTAAGTAATAAGTTTTAGCATAGAGTATTAATAGAAATATATAGGAATCAAGGAATTGATAAAAAAAATATAAAAGAAATACATTGTAGAAGGATAAATAAAATGCTAAGTTAGGAGATTAAATTATAAAAAAATGTTTGCATTAAAAATACGAATTTAAATTGTATATATATTATATAGTAATAGTGAGAAAATATACATGAGAAGTTAAATTATAAAAGATATAATAATTAACTCCAATAAATCAAAATTAAATAAAATATTAATTTTTAGATAAATTTTACTTACCCTTTATTTTTAGGAGTATTTATTATTGAGTATCCTAAGTTTTAAGTGCTAAATTCTTTGACCCATTTTTTAACTTATTTTAATTATCTGTTATTCGATCATTTGTAAAACTTAAGTACCCAAAAATTCAGGTAACAAGTACTCATTATTTATTTTTTTAAAGTTTATTTTACTTTATTAATAAAAAACTCATAATTAATAAAAAATTTTGAATTATATAATTTGGGATCAAAGTCTGTCGCTAATTGATTATATTCGCTAATTTTTTGAATTTAAGAATAATTAAATTTTATTATAAAACAACCATGTTACATGATATTGTTAAATTGAAGAACAACCTTTATTTCTTCATTTATAAATAATCTAAATCTAATAATTTATGTGTATAAATAAAGTCTGTCGCTAATTGATTATATTCGCTTTTAATATAAATTTAAATTATATTAATTCATTATTAAAATGACATAGATGTTCGAGAAGGATTAAATTCCATTAAAAATAATCATATTATAAAATATAAAACTTTTATTTGTGTTCCAATCATAAAGTTTAGATCAAAGTATCAAACTCAAATAACTTTAGAATATAAATTCTATAATTTTTAAAAAATAAATATATAATTAGGTTGTTTAATTTAATAATATAGTAAATATAAAGTGTTTTACTTAAATAATAATTGAATTTAAAATAAAAAATAACAAAAATGGGTCATTGGGTTCCCAATAATATCAGAATTGCACCCCTAACATTAAATATTTTTTATGTTTAGGTAATCAAATAGTCGAATTAAATTAATAAAATTACATATTTTTTAACATCCCTAACATTTATAAATACAATGCAAATGCATTAAATTTGGATATCAAAATTAAGCTTATTCTTTGGTTCAAGTAGTAAAATTGCACGAAAATTATATAAAATATCATATGATAAAGTAATTTTAATTTTTTCTTATTAAGAGTTGAACGGTCCATGACCGGCCTTTGTTTCCACACATAAAAATCAAAGATACGACAAAAAGATTATAATTAGTAGGACAAGGATAGTATCAAACAATGCAAGCATGCAGCCATCCATGTTACGAGAAAAAAAATCCTTAATCAGAACATACGAGGCTTGGCAACAATGGTTGAATGCTTCAAAATATGCAAGCTGAACTGCCCTCCTTTCTCCGTCGTATCGATTTTCGACTGTCCCTTCGGAGGCAACAGCTCGAAGTTCTGCACCAAACGTCCCAACGTGATCCCTAGGATCGGCAATGCAAGGATAATCCCCGGACAGCTCCTTCGTCCGACACCGAACGGAAGATACCTGAAGTCATTCCCATTCGCTTCCACCTTCGATTCATCCTCGAAGAACCGCTCGGGTCTGAACTCCTCCGGGTTCTTCCAATGTGCCGGGTTATTGGCTAACCACCATGCGTTTACGAGGATCTTGCTCTCCGCGGGGATGTCGTACCCTCCGAGCTTTGCATCATGGAGGTTCATGTGTGGAACCAATAGAGGGATGGCCATTCGGAGCCTAAGAGTCTCCTTGATCACTGCCTGCAGATATGGTAGCTTGTGGGTGTCGGGTTCGGTAACCTGCACCCCGGGTCCTAGTACGGTGTCGATCTCGTCGCGGAGCTTCTGCTGGATCTCGGGATGGTTAACAAGCTCAGCAATGCCCCATTCAATGGACCATAAGGTTGTTTCAATGGCTGCATCACAATGAGATTGCTTGAGTTAATAGATTTGGTATTTGACCGAGTAATAATGAGGGTAAACTACGATAGAAGTCACTCAATTATGAGTATGATTACATTTACGTCACTTAATTATTAAAAATTACATTTAAATCGCATATTTATGGATAAACTTATATTTAGATCACCCAATTATTAATGTTTACATTTTAGGTTACCCTTCATATTTTAAAAAATTACTTTAATTTGATCGTTTATCTTCAAAATAATTTGTATACCCTCTTCAACATTAAAATATTTTATTTGAAATCATTAATTAATCTAATATATAAATTGATAAAAAAAAATAAATATGATGATTGATGGGTGACTCAAATATAAACTTATATATAATTCAATGATCTAAATATAATATTTATTAATTGGGTGATTAAAATATAATCTTACTAATAATCAAGTGACCTAAATATATCTTTTAATTAAATGACTCTAATATAATTCTACCCTAATTAATGACCTTTATTGTAGTTTACACTAATAATAAATGTGCTTTTATTATAACAGATAGTGGTGAGCAAAACTCGACTCGAGGCGAAAATACTCGACTCGTTTTGACTCGACTCGAAATTGCATAGACTCGACTCGAAAAAATTTTAAATAAAGTTTGAGTTGTAAAATGGAAATTCGAATAACTCGAATAACTCGGAATTTTAATAATTAAAGGATTAATTTTTAAATTTGAGACGAGTCTATTAATTTTTTAATGATATATATATTTATATATAAAAATATAAAGAAATATTGCTACATATGAAAAAAAATATATATATACATATCTTATATGATTAGAGACGTTTAAATTAAAATCAAATCATACTATAACATGATAAATAATTACAATTAAATATTTATAGGAACTCGAAAACTCGATTCGACTCGAACCGAAAAATTTCAAATAAAGTTTGACTTGTCAACTCGAATAACTCAAAATTTTTTGACTCGACTTAACTCGACTCGATCGAATACTATCCCCTAATAACAGACATATACAGTAAGGTACGAAAAGAAGTATAAAAAAATGTGTTTCACCCGGTAAGGAGATACCAAGATTTTGTCATAAAATATTAAATATGGGGTCGCAGTGTAACCAAATTAGGTTGGTTAGTTGGTGGGTCTGGTTCCAGCTTTCCTCCAACCAACCACTTGGTAAAAATGTGAACACAATAATTATTGTGGTAAGTTGAATAGATTTGTCTCGAAAAAATTAATTTTAATATCACATTTAAAATATTAAATTAATAAAATATAATTTTAAGTTATATATATTATTAATAAAATAAAAATAATTAATAAAATAATAAAAATATTATTAATACACGTGATATATTTTTTTAAGAAAAGAACAAACATTTTTTTAAAAAAAAAAACTTGAAAGGAGATCATTGAAGTATATATTATTTGTTTAAACACACTTAAATTATATCTTCTGATATGTAATACCGTAAATTAATATTCAATCGAATCTTAAAACATAGAAATATATATGATATAGTCCAACTAAAGAAGAGAGGAGGATTCATACCAGCAACATTGATGTTTTCAACAATGTAAAGAACATTGTCTTCATTGATCTCTCCCTTCTGCTGAGCATCAAGAATGTGATCAATGGCACACTTTAGAGCATTGTTGTCACTTCTCTTGGTGATTGCAAGCTTCCTGAAAAGATGTACATTCCACATATATCTCAAGTGAATATTAAATTCGAACAAAAATTTTAGTTTACATTTCTTATATAAAATTTTAAATTCGTCCCTGATTTAGCTTAATTAATAAGAAATTTGATAAAAAAATCAAGAACTTACTTCCTCTCCTCAAGGAAATAGTCCTTGAAAAGCTGCAATCTCATCTCCTTCACTTCCTTGCACAACTTCAAGTATCCTCTCAAGAAAGGCCTTAAAATGGGGATGAAATCACCATAGTTGTACTCGAAGCTCTGTGCCAATCGACTCCTCTCTCCATTCAAGGCCTTGAGCTTAACAAACAAAGGGTCGTCCTCGCTTTCGAATCTCCGGTCGAACATGATCCTGTACATGTTGTTGTACATCATAAGCTGCAATCGTCTCCTCAGAACAATCCCATTTGTCGCCGCCTCCGGGTTCTTTCTCACATCTTCGACGACACTGGCGACCTCGGCCTCCCATCCGTGTCGGTACTGTTGGACAACCTTGTTGGTGAAGAAAGGAACGGTCATGATCCTCCTCATCTTGCGCCAGTGCTCGCCGTAGACGGTGAAGACCATGTCCTGTCCTTTTCCTGTGAAGATGTCGAACACGACATTCCTCGTCCTGGAACCGAACTCGACTCCTTGGGTGTGCAGGACTTCCTTGGCCAGCTCCGGGGAAGAGACGACCACGAGGTTACGTTGTCCCATACGAAGCAAGAAGATGTCGCCGAACTTCTTGGTCAAGTCCGTGAGGTTTCGGTGGTTCAGGTCATCGCCGACCTGGAGCCAGTTTCCGAATATGGGGACAGGGAGAGGTCCCGGGGGTAGCTTGTAACGCTTTCCGCGAAGCTTGGCAACTAGTATGGCGAAGATGATAGTGAAGAAGAGGGAGATGAGAAGTTTCTCAAGGAGGATAAGGTCCATGTCGGTGAAGTTTTATCTGTTTATAAGTTTGTGGCTATGGAGGTAAATGGCGGAGCGGTGGAGTTTTATAGAGGGTGGAGATTGGGATTAATGCGGTTGGAGGATTTGGTGAGAAAGAAGAGTGGTGGAAGTGAGACGGGTTAGGTGGTGGTAGTAGGTAAGTGAAAGGAGAGAGAGAGCACAATATTCATATAATTTGATAATAACATAAACGAGTTGAGATGAGTTTGAATAATATTAAATTTAATTTGATTTATTAAGACTTTAAGTTAAATTTAAGTTTAATTAAATTATAATGAGCTTGAAAAATCTGAACTTAACTCGGTTTGTTTAGAACTCGAGTCGAATTCGAGCTTGATTCAAATTCAATAGAGTCAAGTAATATTGATTGATTATTGATTGTGTCGGACTTGAGTAGCTCGTCATTTGTCACGTCTCATTTAAAATTATATCAAGAAAAAAATATTGGTACACAAATTATATTAACTCAAGCTTGTTAATTTAAGGTTTATGGTATTAATTTAGAGTTTATAGGTTTAGGTTGTTGGGTTTAAAATTTATGATTTAAATTTTTAAGGTTTAAACTTATGTTTAGACTTTATATTTTTAGAGTTTTAAATTTAAGAATTTATATTTAAAATTATAAAATGTTAAAAATATATATTATATATTTTAGTAGCTCACGAGCTTTTCAAGTCAGGTATCAAGTAACTTGATTCGGTTTTTAAAAACTCAAATCGAGTTCGAGCTCAATTGAATCGAGCTTTAACTAAACTTTCATAGAGTCAAGCTTAAATAATTCGCGATTTATCTTATATCATTTATAGTTCCAACTTCATTGCCTATGTACGAAGGATTGGTTGAATCTATAACTACCAAGGACTGAATATGTTATTATAAAAAATTAATTGTCACAACCGCTTAACCACGATTAAAGATCGAATGATAATTTTTAATAAAAATAAAAATTTAACGATTATTTTATATTTTAAAATTTTAATGACTAAAATCAACTTGTTTGGATACCTTAGTGACCGTTTGTAAATTTTACCTTTTTTAATAATTTTGGGTTGAAGATTCATGTTAATAATACAAATCAAGGGTTAAAAATTAACTAAACCCCATATTAATTTATAATTCTATAATTTCTAAAGGGGTTTGTACATAAATTTACCACTTAGAGGATAAGGTTTTGTGGGCCCTCTAACTTCACCTCTGTCACCAATGCAGGAAAAGAGAACATGTGATGTCGTTTGACACGTGGCAATATAAGATCGTAACACGTATCAAATTATGTCACCACAGAAAAATTGTGGAGACAAAATTGTTTACTCACACGTGGGTACTCGGTTTAGTTCAATTCGGTTCGAACTTTCGATAAAATATAAATTAAATTATTGTTTGTGGATTTTTAAAAAAATAAACCAAAATCGAATAGTATAAAAATTAAAAAAATGAAAACCGAATTTTATGATTTGATTAAAACTTCTGCTTTTATCATTTTTTTAATTCAAAAAAATAAGCAAAACAAATAATATATTTATTAGATCCTTAAATATCAATTTATTTTATCATTAAGAATAAAAGATTATATTTTAGGCCTTTGATAAATCTAAAATTTTAAATAAAAATTAAAAACAATAATTATTACAAAATAAATAACATATCCGAAACCGAATTGAATTATAAATTTAAAATTAAAAAAAAATCAAAACGTAATATATAAACACGAATTGAATCGTATAACTCTGTTCGAATCGGTATTTCATTTTTTCGTACTACCATAATGGCAAAAAAATCTAACCATTTTAATAACTGATTAAAAGATTTGCATCATATTAAATTAATTGAATAAATTTTTATTCAATTTAATTTGATATAATTAAATATATAAAATTAAATTATTTTTAGTCGATATATGATATCATATAATGACATCGTCTGATGTATCAAAAAAAAATAATGTCAACTTTTGATTTTTTATAAAAAATTTTCGACCTAAGCCTACCAATAAACATTATAAAAATAAGAATTAATAGGTAAATTTATCCTTGGATTATTTCTGAATTTATTTTATTTTTGTCAATGGCTCTAAAAATTTATTTTTTTCATTCCTTTTGGTAGATAAATGAGAGGTAAAATTTCTTTTACCGATAAAAGTATATTATTATTTTTTTACTGATGTTATTTTTGAAAATATAGTAAAAACTATTAAAAAATATTTTTAGATTGTTGATTTAAATAAAATTATTTGATATTATTATTAAAAATACTATTAACTATATAGAATATCTTTTTTAAACATTTTTAGAATACAAAGGATTAACAATATAAACGGGATAATTGAGTAAATTTATCTAAAAATATTTTTTAAAATTAAAAAGCTAGAAATTTCAGTTTTTTAAAATTATTTTTTAAAACCAAGCTAAAAATCATTTTGTGGTATAATAAAACTACATATTTTTGTTAGGCTCGATGCACAACCGATTAAGATTTGTTAAGTGATGGAGAGATTGTAATTTGAGTGATTAATTGAGTGAGCAAAAAGACAAAAATTGAACACAATGATTTATAGTGGTTCGATCTTCGAACAAGCATCTACATCCATTACTTTTGAGGACAAAAGTTAATCTTGCAACCTACATTATATCCCTGAATCTAGCATCTAAAGTTTATAACCTGAATTTTTGAAAACCTCTCAAATAGAGATAAACTTGAACAAACTTGTAATCCTTCTAACAAGATGAATGTTTACAATTTAATCTCTCACTTGATTACTATTACACTTGAGCATACATTGACAATTGAGCTTACAAGTGTTTGTCTACCCAACTAATAGAAAATTAAGCACTAAGACAATTGTTTGATTATATTATTGTTACAATAGAAACATTCTTTTCTACATGATGCTTGAAGATCTCTTTTATCATCCCAAATGAGCTTGTAGCCGTTAGTGACCGTTAGGATTGATTTGGAGTCGTTTGAAACTGATTTGTAAGTCAATTTCTCTTTCTGATGCATGTGGTATCGAAATGCATGAGAGTTGTTTTGATATTGTCACTTTAGAAAATAACCGTTGGATCTACAATTAAGAATCAGTATCAAAACACCTTATATGGGTATCAATACATTTTGATCATCGTATCGAAACGGTCAAGGCTTGTTTCGATACGGCTCCTAGCCGTTAGATTTTTCATAAAACCGTTGGGATTTTTGTAAAGTTGTGAGGTGTATCGAAACACCTAAAACTGGTGTTTATATTATTTTTATTTTAAAATTAATTTAGAACAGTGATGGATAAACGTTTATAAAAAGGGTGGGTTCGTACCTACCCTAAATTTTTCAAAGTTCGCATATTTATCTTTATTTATTAATTTTTATAAAATAATTTTAAATTTTTTATAATATTTAAACTTTATACCCACTTTAAAATTTTAAAAATTTATATATGTCCCTCCTCAAATAAATTTGTAGATTCAGCATTGTTTTTTACCCTTATGTATTAATATATATGACACATATTATAAGGTTAGAGCTAAAAAAATTTAAATAAGGTATTATAATATTAAATTATGATATTTAAATAAAGTCATATAAATTAATATATAATATTAAAATTCAATAGATTAATATAAAAAATTATAACACACTCGATATAGATGTTACACCAAACTAAATATCCATTATCGATTTTTTAAAAGTATAAATGTAGTCTTAAACACATTTCAATCATTTAAGATAAATAAAACATAAATAAATATTTAAACAATATTTAGGGGATCGATTTTGATAATACTTAAAATAGCATTTGACTCGTACAAAATTTAAATTAATAAGAGTTATAACATTATAACATAAGTCTTATGAATACATAGTCTATTTATCTAAGTGTCGTACTTCTTCAAAGTCGACGCCGAAACCAATTGATGCATGGTGTTCCTTATACTTCAATCACCTATAAACCTGCGAACAAAAATAAAAATTCTGAATATTGAGCTAATGAAAATTTAGAAGATATAATTCCGGTCAATCATACTTTAAGCAAATCATAAATAAATGTATAAAGCAAAATATAATATCGAGATTTACATTGACGTTATTATAATCTCTAAACACATAGCATCAAATTACTTGCAATAAATTTGAATTATTAGAATTAGATGTATTAAAATTGAACATTTAAAAATACTTATGATAAGTACAAACCCTAACAAAACAAAAAATAACCTAACAATTATATAAAAGTGTTTTTATAAATATAATAAAAATTACACATTTTAATTTAAATATATATCGAGATGGGGTAAACATTATCTAATATGTATCCGAATTAATTTCGTCTTGACTCGACATTTTCAAAAAAAAAAAAAAAAACTGCTTCGATCTTTAAAATTTAAGATTTAAAAATCCGATCGGATTAAGTCAAGGTATACCAAATTAGATCGAGATTAGATAATTTTCTAATCTTTTGTGTAGTGTTTTTATTTTAATTTTAAATGACTTTTCTTGTTGTAAAGCAACATTAAAATGGGTACATTCTACGCCAATTTCTTCCCTATCTAACTTGAGACGTGTATTCAATCGAGTTGAGTTAAAATATTTTAAATTATTTGAGTTAACGAATTTAATTTTATTATTTGAATTTTTATTCAAAAGAATATTAACTCAAGTTTTTGGGTTCTATAAAAATTTAATTTTAATTATTACTTATGTTATACTACGATTTGATTTAATTTAAATGACTTTCACTAATCATATAAGATATTTATATTCTTCTTAATATTTTTCATATGTAGCAACATTTCTTCATCTTTTTATATATCGGTACATATATCATAAAATTTGAGATACTTGTCATGAACTTAAAAATAAATCATCTAATTATTAAACTTTTTGAGTTATTCGAATTTTTATTTTTATTTTATACCTCAAACGTAAAAAAATATTTACGTAATATATTTATAAAAAAACATAGAAATAATATCTTAAACCAGTTTATTCTAAATATCATGAAAAAATTCGCCCAATTCTAAGGATAAGTGTTCAACCGAGTTAATTTTTTTTTTAATTATTCAAGTTGCCGAAGTTAAATTTATTTTTAAATATAATAGATCTGGCTTTAACCAAAAAATATATTAACAGATTAAAACTCTTTTTAAAAACTCTTATAAATAAGATTAGGATTAAATAAAATTATGTTGTTCATCTTATTCCCTCATTTTTTATTAAAATTTAAAGTCATTTAAAATTATATTTTAATGATATAAATTTTAAAAAATAAAAAATTATAAACTTTAAGGGTTAGATCAACTATTAAAAGAAAATACAATGTCTGACTTCAACCCAAAATTAACGATAATAAAACAAAAAACAACCTAATAAAGAACAAAAAAAAATGAAGAAAAAAATAAAAATAATTACCCAAAAACCTTCAAAAATAAGATTAGTTAAAAACATTATAAAATTTAAATTCTATTTTTAAAATTTTTAATTTTAAAATAAACAAATACTAATATTTAAATAGTATTAAATGGTTTTATTTTAAAATGTTTAAAATAAAACAATTCAAACAATTTTGAATTAATAAGAGTTACAATATTACGAACGAAAATAACTATTTCAAATACTGAATTTTTATACATTTTCATTTAATAATATTTTAAAAATTAAATTAAAATTGATCAATCTCTGATTCAAAATTAATCAATTCAAAATAATTGAACCGATATTAATTGAATCGAAATTCAACCAAACCAAAACTTAATCGACTCACCCGATACTTGATCAAAATCAACATAAATCCGAACTAAAATCAAAAATTCAAATCAGATTTTAATCGAATTTAAAATAATTATAATTAAAACTAAAATAAATAAAACTAAATCGAACCAAATTCGAATACCCATTTTGACCTTAAAGATACTAAGGTATTCTCATCCAAACTTAGAACTACTGCCATGACAATTAAACCACCTAAAAATAAGAGATGATAAAAATATTATCTTATATATAAGTTTCAGTTTATAAAAGAAAACATAAGAATCTTCATGATTGTTTGGAGCTTTTGAGAGCCTGGAAAACTCTTGAGCTGTGATCAAAGATGAGTGCTCTTCTGTTGTAATCCCTTGGTTCCCTCCCATGGTCATCACCAAGAATCGCCTCTCGCTCCAAACACTCCAACAGTTCCACCATACCATTCCTCTCCTGGCATTTCTCCCTCATCTTCTCCACTCTCTTCCAACCTTCTCCACCTTCTTCAAACTCCAGTTCCAGCTCCCTCAGAAACCCTGTATCCCAGGCGGAGCACTTTGCTGCCACGCAGGACATATGATTTCCCTTCATGTTTAAACCTCGAAAACCTGGTGGAAATGGCAATGGCATCCGAGTCTGGCTCTGGCATGGTTTCGGAACCTGTCTCATGACCTTAGGAAAACCATGTGGTGCTGTGTGACAAAACGATGACGCCGTCTCCATGGTGTCGGAATGGAAAACCTGTCTCAACTTTGCTGTGTGTGTGGTTTGGGAGTTGTAGCTTGGAAACGGTGGCGTTATGTAGAGTTGGGGAGGCCAACATGTGGGTGGTGCCACCGTTCCACGTTTCACAAATGGGTTCATGTACAGGAAACACGTGTTAAACCAAGAATATTTAGAGAGAAAGAAAGAATCGTATAGGTGGTCCTAGAACTAAAAGTAGACTAGAGCAAGACGAGGCACACCCTTCAAAGTTTAAAACAACAAAACACTATTTATGGTATCGACCGATTAGATTCATTTACCTCATTTTCTTAAGATAAATCATTATTTTTTTTTAAAAGAAATAATTATTAATAACAGACCATATTAATTAAGTCATAGATATGTGATGAATAAGATCCATTTTTAATTTTTTTAATAAAATTAAATTTTTTAACATAAAATTTTATATCAGTCTTTGTTCGTGTCTTTATTACAGCGATGGCTTACAACTTGTCCAAAGATGGTGAATGGTAGCTGTTCTTTTTATGGTGAATTAGAAGGCTTATTTGTTTGAAACTTGGAAAAGTTTGATTAAAACTTGTACTCAAGAGAGAAGAAAAAAAAGGAGATGGTTAAAACTTGAAAGACTTATCTTCTTTGTTATTTATGTACATGTAGAATAAGTTGAATAATACATTGATTTATTATAAAATTGTAGAATTTAATTTTTGTTTGTATTTAATATTTTAATTAAAACAACAATGGTTCACTGAAAAATAAATTAATAAAATTATAAAAGTTTACAATAGTAGATTAATTATATTAACATTGTTACAGTATTTTCTACATTTGGGTTTCAACCTAACCCATTATCATATGAATATTTTATTTTTAAGCCTAAATAGAGATCTTTCATCGATTTCGATTAGAACCGTAAACGAACTGAATATTTGGTAAACCGTTTGTGAATCATTTGGCAAAAATTTTATTTATGTTCGTTTATTTATTAAACGAACGAATTCGTTCGTTCATTTATGTTCATGAACGTTCGGTAATTCGTTTGTTTATGTTCATTTAAATTTATTTACATATATCTAAGGGTGAGCATTAGATCAAGTAAGTTCAGTCAAAAAATTTTGAGTTACTCGAGTTGAGAAGTCTTATTTTATGACTCGTTAAAAACTTCTTTGTTATAAGGTTAGGGGTGTTCACTGTTCTGTTAAACCGAATTAACAGATTGAACCAAAACAAAATTGGTTGATCAGTTGAATTTTAGATTTTGTCTAATAATTAAGAGTTTTAAATTTTAATTATTGATTAATTCGGTTTAAAATCAATTAATTTAACTAAATTAATCCTATTAATCCAAAATATTAAATATTTAGCATATTATATATGTTATTTATGTCGTTCGTTTATGTTCATTTATTTATGTTCGTTCGTTTACGTTCGTTTATCATAGAAATGAACGAACATAAACGAACATGAACAAGCTACAATTCTTAACGAACAAACACGAACAAAAAAAATTGTGTCCGTTTATGCTCGTGTTCGTTCATTTGTCTATTAAAGTTAAACGAACGAACACACTTTCGTTCGTGTTCGTTCAGTTCGTTTACAATCCTAATTTCGATACAGTCACAGATATTTAAAATATAAAGTAAATACAAAATAATATTTAATAGCTCTCCATTTAAAACAAGTAATAAATTATTTAACTTATATAAATTCATTTTCAAATAATATTTACAAGCCACCTAATTAACTGATGGTACTCTCTAAACCACAAGCATCTAAAAACATACCAACTGAATAAAGAAATGTAAAAAAAAAACGATTAAGAATAGAGATTTTTTGTACTTCAAGAACCATTTAATTTAATTAAAAATATAAAAAATACAGTTAGTGTAGAAAAATATTTATCTTAATGACTATTTAATTAAAATAACATAAATTGAGATACGATTAGATGTAATATTTTTGGAAAGCTTGCCGTCTTTGAAAGTGAGGGTGGAAATACTGAAGATTGTGAGTTAGAGTCACTCCTGGAAAATAGAAATTATTTTTATATAATTAAATTAAATTAATATAATAGATAAATAATAAAAATTAAATATATAATTTTATATTTTTGTTAATTCTTACTCTTCCGTTAAAATTTATCGATAAAGATCAAAATAGATTAATTTAATAATTTAATGATTTAATTAATGAATTTAATAATTCGATAATTAAAATAGGTATACCCAATTAGTTGGACATAATAATAATTTTGTCATATAATTAAATGATCAATTAATTAAAAGTGTACAACAAACTATCCACATTATCATTAAAATTAAAACATAGTACGACATAATAATAGTTTTAGTCATATAAATTTATATATTTTATTATTTAATTTAAATTTAAAAATAATTTAACAAATTTAATAATTTGTATTTAAAATTTTTGATATTGTACCTTTTTAATATATAGTGTATTTATCATTCAATTAAAATTGAATTAATAGATTGAACTAAATTAGTTCCACTAAACGATGGTCACCGGAGTGAACAAAAATTCTATCCCCTGAGTGTGCTCCTTTTATGTTCCACTCTAATTTTCATATTCTGAAATTTAAAACTTTAAAAAATACAACATACTCTTAATTCTTTAAACTTTAACATTGAATCTTACACCCTAAACCCATTATTTTAAAATAGGACATCAGAAGCACAATAAAGGGGTAGACGATTTTTACCCACCGACATTAATTCGATGAAAGGTTTTTTTTTTTCGAAGTTCAGTTATTAGTCATTTAATTCAAAATCGGTTAATTAAACTCCCTTTTTTTAAAAGTTCAGTTAAAATCTTATGTCCAAGGAAACGAAAATAGATGGCAACAAGGATTCATTCCCTTTTGTTCAAAGTTGAAGCTATGGATGAAGAAGATTGCAGAGCATGAATGTAAGAAGAAGATAGATATAATAAAAAAGAACATACTAATCCAGGTGAATATAAGGTAACTGGCCTATCTTTCATATGCATGAATTAACAAATCAAGTAAATTGCCTCCTCTATAAGCCTGTACATTCATGATACAAATCAAACAGATGAATGTCAGTCCTTCCACTCACTCCAATATAAGTATATCTGCAAAAAGAAAAAAATTACTATGCTCAGCTATGAGATACTGAGTTATTTTTGCCAAAGTGCGACGAGCTTGTGCTAGAGATGGATGGTCTACGTCCCCGGAAGACTTGGCTTAGTGAAGAATACCCCATAAGGCGATGAAGTGTTGAAACTCCGGTTCTCGATGGTGACCCTTCAGTTTCAGAGGACACTTTCTTCGACCTGGAATGCCTCGCTGAATCGAAAGTGTCCATAGGTTTGGAAGAGCTAGAAGACATGTTTTGGACATCAGCATTGCTGCCTTGTAGATGGTGAAATTTTTCATGAGAAACAGGATTTCCATCTGTGGAGCAGCTTATGTCGAAGGAGTGTCCATAATCATCAGAGTAAGACAAAGGGTCTGTTTGCGTGCGACCATGACTACTTGATGTCGATCCCGGAATTGTTGCATTAATCGCATCATTGTAGTCGTCGACCTCGCTTGGTGGAGGTTCTGCAGCAACCGGTTCATAAGGAACTATATGAGTTCGCTGTAGAAGTGAAAATTTAAGTACCTTTGAACAAGCACCACATCTTAGCTGATGAAATCTTCTTCTGAAAAGTAGAAAATCTGCAGGTAACTGCAGTGGTTTGATGCAATGGTAACAAGTTACGAAAGGTGCTCCACCTGCGGTTGGCCGGATATGTCGCCTAGCCAAATGATGTTTCTCCCTCAAGTACCTCTTAAGTTCATGGTCTCCATATCTCTGATCATCAGATTGAGTTTCAAGGACCCTGTAAGAAAAATCAGGCTCCATATATCTTTGGGGAGTAGAGGGCAAAGAGCTGTATGAATTGTAACAACTATGACCAGGGCCGTGTCTACAAAATCCGCGGTTATGTGGAAACATAGGTGGAGGAATCTGCTCCGAATGGTTCCAGGCTTGGGGATGGCAACATAAACAGGTATTGTCGATGCCATGTCTATTGTTTATTGCACCTCCGGAAAAAGGAACACGGGAAAATCTACTTCTCCGGTTATAACCACGTCCTCTGTAGTAAGCAGGATAGACGTTTTCATCCTCGGGTGGATGGTCGTTATAATGCTTTTCCTTCCAAGGTACATCAGTGGAAGCACTCACATTGGTTTTTCCATTCAGATTGCATGTCCTGCTAAGCTGATCCTGCAGTTCATATACCATTCTTAACAGTTTCATTTTTTCTTCTTTGTTGTGCTCAGCCTTCTCGAATGGACGGAACGGTGAATCAAAAGGGAATTCATCTCGCGATTCACGTGAAGGGCCAGCACTTTCATAGTCACGCAAGGGAGTCCTTTGAGACAAAGGAACTTGAGATGGATATTGATCTCTCTCCGGTCTCGGCCAGCTCCTAGGTGGAAGGTGATGCTTTACAGGTTCTAGTGGTTCATCTCGGTGCCACTTCCCGTATTTCTCCATCTCATAATGCTTCTTATCACCAGGCTTATAACTATTTTCAAAGGAATGTAATTGCTGATCAGAGAAGTGATCATCAATTCCATCATAAGAGGAAATACTGCCATCATATGCATGAGAGCTTCTAATGGTAGTGGACTTCGACAAACATTCAGGAGGACCACTGAACTCTGAACAAAGGCTGACGAAATCCGCAGTTTGAAAAGTATCTGTAGACCTTGCACTAGTAACTCCATAATGTTCACCTATCCAAGAACCTCTGGGGTTGGAATCAACCTTGTTACTAGTCTCTAATTCCGAATTGACACCTTCTAACTGCGAGGTCATGCCATTTGCCACTGCTTCTATATTTGTTTCTGCAGCCAACATTGTTTCTTCATGTGATCTATTTTCATCAAGCATATCACAGTCACTTTCACCATCACCATCTCTCGATGTATTTTTATCCTTCTCGTAGCAGCCATTACGTTGGCCTTGCTCCTCGCTATGAGAATCGGAAGATATCTCCAGCATTAACTCTACACTCCCATGACAAAGCTCTGTGGATAAAGAACCTTCAGCGGGAACTCCTGGCTGTTGAACATCACAATGTTCGAAAGATTCTGTCTGCAGTAGTCCAGTTCCATTTTGTTGCCCTTCATTCGATGTATTTTCATCAAGAATACCACAATCACTTTCACCATCACTATCTCCAAATGTATTTTGATCCTTCTCGTGGCGGTCTAACGATTCCCTCTGCAAGAGTTCAGTTCCATTTTGCTGCCCTTCATTCGATGTATTGTCATCAATCATACCACAATCACGTTCACCATCACTATCTCCGAATGTATTTCGATCCTTCTCATATTGATGCAAGGATTCTGTCCGCAACAATCCAGTTCCATTTGGCTGCCCTTCATTTGATCTACTTTCATCAAGTATATCAGGATCATGTTCACCATCACCATCACTATATCCGGAAGTATTTCGATCCTTCTCGTATTGATCTAAAGATTCTGTCTGCAACAATCCAGTTCCATTTGGCTGCCCTTCATTTGATCTGCTTTCATCGAGTATATCAGGATCATGTTCACCATCACCATCACTATATCCGGATATATTTCGATCCTTCTCGTATTGATCTAAAGATTCTGTCTGCAACAAACCAGTTCTATTCTGCTGCCCTTCATTTGATCTACTTTCATCAAACATATCACGATCATGTGCACCGCCACCATCACTATATCCGGATGTATTTCGATCCTTTTCGTATTGATGCAAGGATTCTGTCCGCAACAATCCAGTTCCATTTTGCTGCCCTTCATTTGATCTACTTTCATCAAGCACATCGCCATCACTTTCACCATCACCATTACCATATCTCGATGCATTTTGATCCTTCTCGTACCGCCCACTATGTTGCCCTTCTACCAATAAGTCCTTACCGTGCTCCTCGCTACAAGAGCCAGTAGATATATTCCAATTCCCTCCACTTTTGTGACTCAATCCACTCGCCGAAGGCGAAGGAAGAGGTTCTTGCAGCGCCGAGCCACTAGATTCGCCACGTTCCAACAGACGAACCGGTTTAGTCACAGCAGCACCGGTCTCTTGCAAGACAGAGGTGCCTTTGGCAATATCCTTTTTGTTTTTAGCTGCAAAACAGGAAGAAATTGAAATCTACCAACAACACAAGCCTACTCTAAGCTTCAATTATTTATGAAAACCAAGATCAAAACATATGAAGACATGGAAGAACATTAAAACAACACATGTTTTGTAACACAAAAATGTAAGAAAAAAGATCCTTACCTACAAGAATTGTATCACAGCCTCCACACTTGTAGACAGGAAAATCTGCAAGTTCTGGAAGAACCAAAAGACATTTAGGGCATCTAACCAATCTAACTTTAGGAGCTGTTGCAGTTGCCATACAAGAACACAAGCTGCTTCAGATCTACAGATTTTCAGGACAGATAACTGAATTCTAGGGAAAGAACAAACAATCCAAGGGAACAATATATATACTCAAATGACAGCAATTGAATTAGAACAGAAACAACACACAGTCAACATACCCAGGTTTCCAAGAAAATAAAAATCTGGGTAAAAAGAAGCAAACTTTATTTATAAAAAAGAGAAAAACTTTGAAGAAATGGAGAATTATTGAAGAAATAAAAAAGGGTTGAATTGGTTTTATTTGATTACTGATATTTGATAATAATCTACAGTAAGTCAAGGGTTGACTTCCAAAACCAGTATCTCTCTTCTTCTTCTTCTTCTTCTCCCTATGCTCTATTTTTGGAAGCTAAAGATACAGTTACAGTTAGAAACAAAACCAGACCACATAGAACAGATTCCATGGTTTTTAAAATAGAAAGTAGAACAAAAACAAGACAAGAGAAGAGCAGATGTGAATCCTAATGGTGGTTGATTCTTATATTCTTTGGCATTTTACCCAGAACTCATGTCTTTAAACTTAATTTTTTTAATTCAATTTTAAATAAAAAAGTAAAGTATACAAATAATTATTAAATTATAAAAATATGGCTATTTTGGTAAATGAGTTTTTAAAAGCTACAAATCATTAAATTTATCAATTGATTACAAGCTTTTAAATATTATTTTTTCTTATTAAAATTGTCATAGGTTAATATTATTCATTTTAAATTTACTTTTATAACTAAAATTAATTATTGATAAAATAAAAATATATATATTAAGAATCTTGAATCAAATAGTTTCTAAATATATATTATTTTATAAATTTTAAATAAATCATAATTAAAATTTATTTTTTACTAAAAAATATCGATATAAGGTAGTTTTAGTAAGATAAAAGAAAGTATAAAATAATATATTTATTTAATTAATATAATAATCTTTTTATAATAGTTTAAATTTAATAATTATCATCAAAATAATATTTTTATAATATAATGAATATTTATATACTTAACACTAATAAATAAATAATTCTTCATAAGATTTGTTATTTGTCTTGTCTGCAAACTCATGTTTGAAAAATGATCATGAAATTGCTAAAAAGAAAGAAAAAAGAAACTTTTTGTATGTGTATTCCCCAAGCAATCTTTTCATTATTAAACCTAGATTGAAAATGACTAATAATTAATAATAAAATTATATTTTTAGTTAAAAAAATTAAATTTTTCTGTCAATGTACACAAGGACGAAGTTAGGATTGATTCTTGACGAAGATTAAAATATTAATTTTAAAAATATAAAAATTTATTAAGTATTTAAATTTAATATTTATAGGATATGATTTATTTTTCTAATATTTTAACTTATATGGAACTAAATCGTTATTAAAATAAAAAAAATTAAAGATACATGTTCATTATTTTTTAGTTCAATATATAATTGATCATATATTTGATAATTTTTTATATTTTTAAATTTAAATATTTATTTTTCTTTCAAAAAAATTATTAATCGATCAAATTAATGTTTTTACATAAACTAAATTATTATTTAAATCAAATTTTAGAATAGAAGTCGGGACAACCTTAAGCCTCAAGAGAGTTCCGTCCTTGAGTACATATATTATGTAAGTCATAAAATTTATTCTAAATTTAAATTTAATTATTTTAGTCGCTATATTATGTGTATATGTTTTTATCGAATAACTAATTTAACCATCGAAACTAACAAAGCATAATGATTTTAGTAATATTAAATAAAATTATAATAATCTTAATGTGATTACAATGTAATATATGTTTATCTTTTTACTTAACCATTTAATAAAACACATACTTTACAAATAAAACTGTCCAAATTTTAACTTTTTTAAAATGATTATCATCCTTTTTATGGAAACTATTCATTAAATTTATTTTATATATAAAATTTGACTTTATGATAATCATGAGAAATTATATTATAAGTAAGTCCTACCACGTGTTCATAGGACTAACCACTAAAAATTATTTATCTCATCAATTTTTCAATGTCATATAATTTTCTAAGTGAATCTTCACTTGAAAAAATTATTTTTAAAATGAATTAACAGTAAATATGAGTGAAGATTCACTTTAAAAAATATAACATAAAAAAATGATGAGATGAATGATTTTTAGTTGTTGATCTTATAAATGATGTGGTGGGACTTACTTGTGATATAATTTTTCGATAATCATATATAATATAATAAATTAAAATTAAATAATAAAGATGGATATCCCATCCTAAACTTGAGAAAATCCTTTTGTTTTTATCATTATTTAAATACAAATCATAATTGTATATAATTGAGAAGCCAAGCAATGACATGCATGCATGGACTTGTTAATTATTGATTCCAACTTCCACGTAGATTCATTCTCTTTTTCCAAATTTGATTTGATGGTCATCCAAGGACTGACTAGGAATAGGATCCAAAGTGGGTGTTCAATTTCAATTTTAATTTAAATAATAAGAAAAAAATTGTAATTTAATTTTATCAAGACTCATTTATTAAAATTAAATATACAAAGTAGATTAATCTTAATTAGTCAAAAAATATACTTTAGTAATATATGACATGCAATTAAGATGAAATATACAAATAATTATTAATAAAGAAATATAATAGTTTTAGTTATTGATATTTTAAAATTTAAATTTACTAAATTATTATAAAATAATTATTAAATATTATTGAATTGTATTAAATAAATTGAATTGTTACTTATCATATTTGGTTAAAACTTAATTAATTTTTTAATAGATTAATGTATTTTTTTGTTGTATTTCTGATTTTTAGGGTTATTATCTAATTAATTCGAATCGATATGTGTCGTACACTTATTTTTGGTGAGTGTATCTCCCAGTGAGAATTTTTTACATATATAATACCTCAAACATAAAACCTTGTTTAAGCGATATCAAGTTGTTTACCACTTGAATCAATTCGATAGTTAATAGATTAACGATGACATATGTAAGTATAATGTAGGCTAAGTACAAGTTCATCTTCAACTTTTTAAGGTCCATACGTTCGCCTTAATTTTTTTTTTAATATTTATGAGTTGTGTCCACCTGAAATTTTAAAATTTACGTGTTCACCGTCTATTATTTTTCTAAACCCGATGTTATAGATTAATATTTTATACACAAATAATAATTTTAAATTTTAAAATTTAAAATATTGTGATATAAAATTTTAAATTTTAAATTAAATCTTAATCTTAAAATAAAATTATTTATAGAAACCAAATATTTTTTAATTATTTATTCGATATATTCCCACCATATTTTTTCGCAAAATTTTATCCTAAAATAGAAAATAAAGTCAACGGTATGAGGTGGGGGAGAAAACGTCATAGGTTTGACCAAATCAGAGGGGACAAATACAGTACATATACAGCTGGAATAAGCCACGTGTCAGATTGTCATCCCCTTCCAGATGCTGATAGGCCCAGTCTTTTGCCTTTGATGACCGGCAACAGCGACGGATGATCAGATTGCTTTGCAATCCCCCAATCAGCAATCCCATGCATTGAATGTTCAAACCTATTTCTCTGATGTGTCTGTTCCACCAATTATATTCAGCCACGTGGTAAAATAAAGATCACGTATTGATTTACCTCCTGCTAAGCTTAGATCAGTTTTGCACGAGATCAAATCTCATCACATCATTCATTAATACTCGGAAATTTTCGAAGTATACAATTAATGGATAACTGGGGGAATTTGAAAGAATATTTTCTTTTAAGAATTTATTAGAAAAACACCCCAAAAATAGCTTAAAATATTATATTATTTTTTATAAAAATTATAAGAATTTTAATATTTTTTGGTATATATCACAATTTTTTATTTTTGTAAGAAATTTAAACTATATAGAATTTTTTAAATTTTTTATAAGAAATTCGTATATATACCAAAATTTATATATTTTTAAAAAAATTTAGTACATGCCGAAAAGTGTGTGTTAAATTTTTTAATTCTTATACGTAAAAAAACAATATAATTATTTTTAATCGATTTTAAGATCATTTCCCCCTTGAATTTCCCAAAACACCCTCTCAAAACAAGATTTGGAAAAATATCTTATTTTAAATACACGTAAAAACAACTCGCGTTCTTTAAGCATTTTCTAAAATTGGTTTCCAGCGAGTTTCGTCTAATATAGATTATAATAATTATTCGAATAATTTAAAAAAGTATGAGTTTACAACGGACGTCAAACACCGTTAACGCTGAACATTATTAAACTAATTAATAAAGATTAAAAATCTCAAAGATTCAACACAATTATTAATTATATATTAAATCTATCACTTTTTTATTAATTATATATTGAGTCCTTATGATTTTTAATTTTTATTAATTAATTTAATAATGTTCAACAGCGTTTAACGTGTTCTCAGCAATATTTGACGTCCATCGTAGAATTTTTCTTCTAAGAAATAAACTAAATCATGGGTCACATAACACGAATTCTGTATAAATTTTATATGAATTGACACTATCCAAATCATTTAAACCTCTAATTTTAACTTTAAACACTCTTTACTAAACAGTTTCAACTCTGTAAATTTCAACTTATTTATAATAAATTATCCATGCTTGATCAATGACCATGGACTGTGAAGTGGAGCTGAGAAGAATCATTCAACTGCCGTCCTGCAAAGAAAAAGAACAGACCATGACGATGTCCAAATCCAGACAGGGACAGAGACAGAGACAATCAAGAGGATCACCATTGATTTGTGTTAGGTGCAGTCACTGGAATCAAAAGACATAACTATTATTTTCCCATTAATGGAAACATAAACCAACACTGGAGTAGCAAACAGAAAGAAAACAATGGGTTGAAAACTTAAGATGACAGCTTTTCCAGCATTCCACATGAATTTCAGAACAAAACGGTCTGGAACCTACAAACTGAATCAATCCACAGTCATTTCTCTAACAGTACAAACAAGCATATAGAAGCATAAAAAGTGTATTACTACCTTACCGGAAATTCGGCACCTGCTTGTGGATACTTCACAGCAAAGATTAATCTAGTCCGAGTAATGTATTCTAAAAGCATGCCATGAAAGGATTGGCTATCTTAAACAAGCATCAAACATTTAATAGATTGCAAAATCGGGGTTGGTCTAATTGCAAACTTTCACGGTCCAGGTGCTCAAACTGGCCTGGAGAGAAAGAAACAGTAGGAAGCAAGGTAGTGCTCCAAATAAGATCTAACAATGGTTCCTTGCACATGCTATCAAAAGTAGTTGGTGCAACGACTCGGAACTTCCTGTTCAAGGAGTCATTGGATGAAAAGACACGATACAGAATATCACCAGAGACGGAAATAATATTCTAAACATGGTAAGACAGACCAAAAAATTGGTAAAACCATGTAATGCTATGAGTACATCAATTGTAAGATTTATTTGTTTCAACAGGGCCATTTGACTACAAGGTAGTTAAAATATTTAGAGAAAGCAATGACCACAATCAGTATAATGAAGGGGTACTTCTCACCAAATTAAGTTTATCTGGCATTGTTAAAGCCTCAAGCTAACTTTCAAAAACTTCAGTAAACAGATTCAAGAAAGAAGAACAAAATCAAGGTAGCTGTCATTGATTGCCACCTTTTTCAAGCTTTTCAACTTCTTCACGACGCTTTCCTTCAGCCTCTTGAAGTTCTCGCTCAGCATCCTCCTCTTCCTCAATTTGGTCAAGGTCATCAAATTCCTTGGTTGCAGCCATTGCTTTCACTACAGGATCTCTCAGCACAGAGATCAATCCACCACCAACCTTGTACTCTTTTTCATCACCAATCAAGAATAGCCGCTGATCAGGTCCTGATGTCATTGGAATGTCTACTGCTAATAGCTTCATAACATACTGCAAATAAAAATAACATATGCTCAAATATATATGAATGGGCCAAAATACTAAGAAAACCCTCAAGTTATTTCACATTTCTTAAACAACCCCATTCTTTTTATGGTATTCACATAAGCCTTTACCCTTTGATTTGAAATTGAACCCCAAAAGGCCATCGTTTCAAATAAAAGGTTTATTGTGCTATAAACTAACGATTAGGGTAACTTGGGTATACATTAAAGACTAAGGTGGCGTTTGGTACTTTCTCATGTTAAGATTCTAATGGAATGTAATTCTTGAGAATGTAATTGCTAAGAATGAGGTTTTCGGGAAAATAACATTACAACATTTGGTACAAGGAAAATACCTAGGAAAGTCAATACGTTTTAGCATACCAACCATGTGAATCACTCTCCCACCAATTAAATCCATGGGAGAATGATTAATTTCCAATTGTCATCATAAAAAAGAAAACAACTTCTAAGTGTTCATTTGGGTAGCAAATTAAAAGTTCAATGGCTCATCTACAAGTAAAGCAGAAAAGTTCTTTTAATTATTTTAGTATAGGGATATATCACCGTTACTTCTATAATAGTATACAATATACATGCATTTTGTGTTCTTCCATTTTATACCTGTCCCTTTTTTCCTTTTGGGGTTTTTGGACAGGTTGAGGACATTGAAGGTTCATACCACAAGAAAACAAAGGGAGCCATAGAACTATAGCAGAAATATTTTATAAGCTTCCATGAAATGTTAAGACATTAAATATTTAATTTACAGGAGAATTGCAGAGAGAAACCTCTTCATCAGATCCCACTCTATCATTCTCAGAAGAAAGAGATAAGGTTCCCCCTAATTATTTACAAACACATCCAGACAGATTCTCTCGATTCGAAAGAGATAAGGTTCCCCCTGATTATTTAGAAAAACGTGCTTAAGGTGTGATACTAGCTAAAAGTTGAAGTTTTGCTATCTATCTCACTGATGGATAAACAAACAAGATGCTCTCTGTATCATGAGGGTTTAATGAAATGATCAAATTACACCTGTAAGTACATAAGCTAGTGACGAAGGAGCCTTACAATTATTTTATTTTTTGTAACCCAGTATAAATAAGCTGTAAAATAGTTCCAATTGTATCATTATTATTCTTATTATTTTCTTTGAATTAGTAGAGAAAGTAGAGGTAAACCTAAGTCCAAAGTTCCATCTTCTGACTTGCTTTTCAGACTTCTTTTGGTTGCTGTTATTTTTCTTCTCAAATCACATCAACTTTGGTAATCAGTGCCTAATCAGATCCGAGTTTTTATATTAGGTTTTACTTTTAAGCGATGGTTGGATGCTTTAGTGGTCAAAGAAGAAGAAACCAATATCAAATCACATCAACTTTGGTAATCAGTGCCTAATCAGATCCGAGTTTTTATATTAGGTTATGTTAGAACTTAGAATATTTGAAGATTCAGATTTAAATGGTGTTAGTGAATTGCCAGTGGATAAAGTTCATGAAAAAGGTATGGATGATAACTTTTTGTGAAGATTTTGCATGTCTGTCTTCATTGGCATCCAGACATGCTGTCTTATTTCGATAAGAAAAAGTGCACAACCATTAAAGTTGATTTGTTTTCTAAACCTTTAGGAATTGCTCCAACTATTCCCATATCCTGGCTGGCGTCTCCAGCAACAGAGTTATTTTTTGGAGTTGCAGAAAATCCATTGTAGTATTAAATCAGAATTTGACAATTTTAGAGGCAATTGATAAAGAAGGAAGAAGCTGGCAGCACATTTTGCGTACATTGACATTGATTCCAAACATAAGGAATGCATTATATCCGCAAGATATTTACTTGGAGCATGGTCAGGTCCCAAATTGACTTGGATATGATGGAGGCTGCAATTAAATATATTTGCAGCTACGAAGCTGATGGAGCTATTCTTGTTTCCTTCCTAGGCTGGGATGATAACTCTAAGTTTCTTGTCAAGATTAAAGTGATTAGTTTTTTTGGGAATCTTAGCAAGTTTCTGTCCTTTTCTTTACATAGTTCTATGCTAACCATTAATCAACAAGAAATATCTCATCATCCTCCACCTAACAAGCAGAAAGTTGTTTAGGGAACAAATAAGACAGAATGTAGCACCAAGTCACCAACATAGGTGATATGGCATAAGTTACAGATTATGGCTAAAGTAGAAAAAGTTTTATCACTGGAGTCGAGTATTCCAAGCCAGAGAGAATGACACAGAGCTTTACAATTAATTTATTTTAGTGTTTTATTCTTATTTATTAATTTTTGACATATAGATACACAGCTAGGATTATTATTTATTAGTTTCTTTAAGGTTTGAATCTAGAGTTAGGATCATAAGTTATCTTTAGGGTTTAAATCTGGGGCTAGGACTAAAACTGTACTCTTAACCCCAGTCTAACTAAGCTGTAAAATAGTTACAGTCGCAGCATTATTATTATTATTATTATCATTTTCTTAGAATTTGTAGAGATTAGAGAAACTAGATAACCCTAAGTTTTCTGAAGTTCCATCTTCTTGTTACTGTTTTTCAGCCTTATTTAGATTGCTTAGGTTTTTCTTTGTAAACTACATCAGTGAGGGTCCATGTGTAGTTTGCTCAAGAAATTAGAAAGGTTAGCAAATTAGAAGCAAACCTCTCCCTTGTTCTTCTTGACTTCAACACTTACTAAACCCTTTCTCTCGGAACCTTGGATGGGGAAAATAAGAAAACATCGCTTTCTTCTGAACTTTGGCTTTAAGTCCTTCAGTGTAATTCCACCACCAGACATCACGTAAGCTCTTAAATCTGTTCCCGTGAGTGGTGCACCCATAAGCTCAAGAATCCCAGGAGATGTGTTAAGCATCCTCATGGCAATTCTATACACTTTGTCGGGATTTATAGTTAATCTTGAGCGAACATACAAACCCTGATGATAATGAATGATCACGAAACAGAAAGTCTTAAGATACAATCATTTTCCACACACACAATGCCAGAATCATCCATCCAGGCAAAAAGCAAAATAACCATACTCATGAATTCAATAGCTAAATATGGGCATTTCAACAAAGAAATGTAAAACCAAAAATTCAATAAGATGACATACAATGAAATAAGGTGAATTCAACAGCTAATGTTTCATCATAATTTGTTATTCAAGAACATTCACCCTGTAAGAGCAGATTCAAGCCATTATAACTAAATTGCAGTATAATGGAATACAAACTCCGAAAGCAGAGAAAGTCGTCAGAACTTGCCCAAACTCACTAAATTAAAGTTGGTATATAAAACATTCATCAGCATCGACTCACTAAATTAGTAGCAACGTTGGTTAAATGAATGCAGCAGGCAGTAGAAACATCCATTGTTATGTCAATGATTCAACCTCAAATCAATCCAAAACCCATAGGCTAAAGCTAGAGGTCGGTGAATGAGCAAAAGCAACTTACAGCGAAAGAAACAATTGCAGTGGAAAGGGCGAGAAATCCATACTTTGCCATTCCTTCAGAGAGGCCAACAAAAGTGTTGGCAATGCCGAACATAATCCTCCAAAGCAGAGCACAAAGGAAAACCCCTCCAACGCCAAACAGGAACAAGTAATTCCTCCTGAAAAAGGCATCGAAATGCAAAGCAATAGCCTCCCTGTACTTGGACAAAGTGGAAGTGAAGACACCGGCCGGGTTTTGAAAAACGTTGGCGGAATGGGTATTGAATTTGGGGGCGAAATTTGAGGGTTTAAAGGAAAAGAACCGAAACCCAGAAGGGGAAACGGGATTGGGTTTCGGAATGTAAAGGTTTGAGAAAGGGTTTGTTCGGGAACGAAAAGGAAAATGGGAAAGAACTGATTCAGCAGAATTTGGAGGAGTGGGATTTGAAGGAAGATGGTGGAATGGGTTGAATTGAAGACGGTTGGAGTGAAGTTTGAGGAAAGCAGACACAATTCTTGTTGCAGCAGCAGCAGAAGAAGAAGAAGAAGAAGAAGAAGAGAGCTTCCACATTTTTCAAGTTCGGAGATCTTAGATTCTAAGGACGCACAAACTCTCGACGATCAAAACAAAGGAAGATTACTTCACCGATTCGATTACCAAAACCTGGAAAATTGGAGAAGGAAATAGCATGCTTGGAAAATCAGGTCGGACGGACCGATTGAAACGAAAACGATTGATTTAAGGGTTAATTACTTTAAGAGTCAAGATTTTGTTATTGATTTTAAAAATGACCTATAAAAATATTTACGTTTTTGACTTATAATTTTTTTTGTAATTGAGATATTTATTGTCGTTAAATTTTAATAAAAATAAATTAATATTAAATTATAGATTCGAATATTATTAATGATTGAGTGATTAATATCTAATAAATGAGAGTATACTCTAAAACAGATTTATTGTAACACTGTAACTAATTTAAAAAAACAGTATATTTTATGCCCCTATTGTTTTTTTTTTTTTATAAAATATAAGAAAGCATTCCAATCCACCTTTGTAATAATAAAAAAATACTTTTAACTCAAGATAAAACTCATTGCAATTCAAGTTCTCAGTCATAAACTTATATAGATAATATAAAAGAAATGATCTATTTTTAGAGGGAGGTGTTAGGGTTTAATTTTTTTATTTTTAGAGAAAATGAGTTTTTTTTTTTTTTATATTTGATGAAAAATATTTTTTAAAATTTTAAGGTCAAATTAAAGATAAAACAAAAGTGAAATAATATTTTAAGGTTATTTAGATAATTTATCTTTTTTTATTCAATCAGATCAATTTTTCGTTAAAGTTTAACATCGACAATTGTCTCAGTGATCAAAAATTTATAGATCAAAAACGTAAATAGTTTTAACGGTAATTTTAAAATAAATAAATAAATTTATATTTATTTATTAAAAAAGACAAAAGTAACTATTATAATAATTTTAAAAATTAGAATAATTATATATTTAATATTTATATTTATTTATTTTCTATTTTAATATTTATTTATTTTCTAATAAAATAATATCTAATTTTATGTTATTTTCTAAAAAAATCAAACTATTTACTTTGAGATTTTTTTTTTCATTTGTTTCAAAAGGAACAATTTACAAACTTATGAAAAAAATTGATTTAATTTTGGCTTGCGAATCAAAGTGACTTACTATCATGAATTTAGATTAAACGAATAAAATAAAAACATGAATTGAATATTGTGGCGATATAATCTCACCTTGATATAATTTTCCCTTAATTAGGGACGATAATTTAAAATTTTTGTTGAATTTTGATTCGATTTGATTCAATAAGAATAATTTTTTATTTAAAAAACAAGGTCGGGTCAGGTTTAAAGTAAAATTTTTTGATCGAATCTAATTTGATATATTTATATAATTTTATTAATTTTCTCGAGTTGGATTAGGTTTAGTTAAAATTTTTATTAATATATAGAAGTCAAGTCGGATCAGATTATAAATTTAATTACTTCAAGTCGTGTTGAAAATATATATATTAAGATCAGATTTATCAAAATCGAAGTAAATGTTTTAATTTTCAGATCAAATTATAATTAAAATAAATATTTTAATTTTCGAATCTAATCAAGACGGTTAAAAACTTATCCAATCCGATCCGTGTTCATCCCTACCCCTCGCTTCCTTAGGCCCTTCTTTTACGTCACTGCTTAAGTTATTCTTCGTCACCATTCCTATGTGCTAATTGATTACGCCAAAGAATACTTCAAAGAAAAACCAAATTTGTTGAATGATTTCTTTTTCAATTTGTTCATATTGGAAAGAATCGAAAAAGTCTAAATTTGTAATATGAATTCAGAATTAGATACGGGATTTGGCATGCCATCTTTGACTTTGATTCTATGGGCTCTAGGAACTCGAAATGTATAAATTGAAATGGAAAGGGAAGAAAATTAGGGTTTGGGGATTTTCATTTGGTGCTCTCAATTCTGTTCCGGACGACGTTACGATATGGGGAGAAGTGAGTTCCTCTTCGTTCTTTACTTGGCGTGATTTCTATTAGATTTCCTCTTTGATATCGTTAGAATTATGTTTTGATTTCCATCGTTAGAATTATGCTAATTGATGTTCTTTAAGATCGTTATAGTATTTTTCTTCAAATTTTGGTTTTTGTTATTATGAAGTTAGTAAGAATTCCTGATGTGAAGCCAATTTTGATTTGATCTTTTTTACTTTGCAAAACTGAGTTTGTTTTTCTGAAATTCTTCTCTGCAGGACCTGCAAGGTGTTATCGGCAAATCAAGAACAAGCCGTACCCGAAATCTCGATTCTGCCGTGGTGTCCCAGACCCTAAGATCAGAATTTATGATGTTGGAATGAAGAAAAAAGGTGTTGACGAGTTTCCTTTCTGTGTCCATCTGGTCAGTTGGGAGAAGGAGAATGTCTCGAGTGAGGCGCTGGAGGCTGCTCGAATTGCCTGCAACAAGTACATGGCCAAATTCGCTGGGAAAGATGCTTTCCATTTGAGAGTTAGGGTTCATCCCTTCCATGTTCTTCGGATCAACAAGATGCTTTCATGTGCCGGTGCTGATAGGCTTCAGACTGGAATGAGGGGTGCTTTTGGGAAACCTCAAGGAACATGTGCAAGAGTTGATATTGGTCAGGTCCTGCTTTCTGTACGGTGTAAGGACAGCAACAGCAATCATGCTCAGGAGGCCCTTCGCCGTGCAAAATTCAAGTTTCCCGGTCGTCAAAAGATAATCGTTAGCAGGAAGTGGTATGGAATTTTGCTCCTTAGAAATTGAATTCTCGAACTCCTTAGTATACACTAGATGATAACAGATATCATAAATCTCTTCTTGTGAAAGCATGATTGTGTATTAGGCAAGTAGTGTTGTTAAGGGTAGAACGAACACTTTAGGCATGACCGGAGTAAAAATCAATATGTGTATATGTGTGAGAGAGTTTTCTGTATGTGTTTGTATAGGTATATACATATATATATACACAGATTATAATCATCAATTTTTCATTGCATTGTCGGGTTTTACCAAGTTCAACCGAGCTGATTATCTGAAGTGGAAGTCTGAGAACAGGATTATGCCGGATGGTGTCAATGCAAAGGTAAGTATAAAGAGAACCAAGGATATATTAGAATATCATCTCTTTCAAACGCAGTGCTTTCGCCCATGATTTGTTCGTACAAAGAACGTGTTTTCAAAATTGTGAACTTGCTTGAGTGATAGATTCATTCCCTTCATGGTTTTTGAAATGATATGTGCTTGTGTTCGGACTTTAATAGTGGAATCTGTACTTCATGGTTTGTCTTCCTAAAGTGGACCTTGTGATTTTATAATGTGCAGCTTCTTGGATGCCATGGACCTTTGGCTAATCGGCGACCAGGAAGAGCTTTTCTACCTGCATCAGCTTAGGCTGACTACGAGTCTCCGAGTTGAACCGGTATTCACACAATGCCGATGTCAGTGAGCTTGTAATGTAATTGCAGTTTGTTGTTTAAATTAGATGATTCTCTATCTATGTATCTATAAATCCCTTTGAAGTCATTTTTGTTTTGAATAATAGAGTTCACTGTTTCAATTGATTCAAAACTCCTCATTTCAATCATGAGTTTGCTGTTAGTGCCAACATCTTCTTGGATTACCATTCCTATGCTTATTCCTGTTCCAATTAATTAGGAATATATATGAATAGAGTGTTCGATAAACGTTTTATAAATTATTTAATATTCATTTATTAAAAAATAAATGAATATGAATAAAAAGTTTATATTCGTTTAATGAATGAATGAACACGAGCAAATATGTGTTCGATTCACTTATTAGTTTGTTTGTCAAATTCTCCATTTCCCCCTTTTTCTAGATTTAATTATTAGTGAAGGTATTGATTAAATTGAATACATGATGAATTTCGGAGTTTAAACTATAAAGTTCAAGGAGCTTGAGGACTAATGGTATAATTTTTCCATTTTGACGAACATATATTAGAACACATTCATGAATGTTAAAAGGAACATGTTGACGGATACTAAAAATTTCTTAATTAAGTGATAAAATATAATTTTACTCATAATTAAGTAACCTCCTTTACAATTTATTTAATTAAAATAAATTAAAAATCGAAATAAAATTAATTCAAATATATTAATTGATTTCTTAATCATAATTAAAGACGACTCAAAACCCGTCTCGTCCCGTTACTATCTTAAATCTATCACTTCAATAATTTAAGCTCATCAAATTTAGTAAAATCATTAAAAATAACAAAATTCTTTCAACCAATATTTAATACTCATAAATTCTAGGTATTTTTTTTTTCTAAAAAAATCCACGGTTTGAAATTTCTTACATCATAAAAATATATTCTTCTTCTTCTTCTTAAAAAGACCCTGCATCTGGTTCTCAATCTGAGAGAGTTCTATAAGATTTGAGTTCACATTCCGATTTCCATCACCACAGTCCACAGGCTCTAGAGAACCACACACTGCTTGATTTTCTTCCATTTTTGAAGATTAACAACCTACATTCTTTGATTTCATTTCTAGTAATTTTTCATAGGATTTTCAACCCAATTTGCAGTCTGTTTGGTCAAAAATCTAAAAAATTCGATTGCTGCTGTGACTTCTACTTCAAGGTGAAGTTGAAAGCAAAGGTAGTTTGATTTTGCTTTCTGTCATTATCAGAAAAAGATAAAGGCTGTGTAGCTATAGATAGTGGTGGGTGAATTCTTCACTCTTCAGATCCGACTACAATAATGCAGCTCAACAGCTGCATCCTACTGGATTTTCCACATTTCTATTAACAATTTATCTGTTTTTTGTTTTTTAAGATTACCCAGAAACATTGAGAAAAAGATGGACGCAAATGGAAATGGAGAAGGAGATTCGCTTTTAGATTACGCCACCATTCAGATCCTGCCTTCTGAAAACAGGTAACTCTACTATTCTATGTTAATCGGGTGTTAGTGTTATGAATCCGATACGGATATAGTTAGATTTTTCTAAGTTTGTATTTATTTCGAGAATCTTTAGAGGTTATATCTCGTGTTCAAGTGACATAAATGGATACTTAATGAACAATGAAGAGTTTGAACAACATAGTTATTAACTACCATTTGATGGAAAATGGAATACTTATTCTCTGCTGTGTTCAATTATATTTCTCTCCCTTTTTTTTTTGTATAATTTAGGTATGAGGCATATGCTTGTATTGACAACAAAGTAGAAGAAGTGAGTGTTGGGGTTCTGGAGAAGCTCTTGCCCCATTTACCAGGGCTAGATAACTTGTACACCCAGGGCTCCAATGTTGACTACAAACTGCAACCACCCAACAATTTAAATTATTTCCATTGCTTTACTAAATCTACTTTCACCAGGTTTTTCCTCATTTTCCCATCTAATATCTAAGTACTTTTTCCCCATTTTTCTCATTTTTTAATTCTGCTAGTGGTCGCCAACTTTGTACTTTTTCAGATTCCTACACCTTGTTAGTTCTACCGAGTTAGTGGCTACTGCTAAAGGTATTGAAGGTGAGATCTCTCTTTTGGAGGAAACCAGAAAATTTCATCTTTCTCTGTATGCTCAGGTAAATTAATATCTTGCATTGCATGTGTCTTTTAACTGCCTAGGTATTTAATTATAGGGCAAGGTATGCTGCCTGTCCATGTAGTTGACAGGGGTTTGGAACTTTGGATTAATCCTATCTTTGAAGAGTTAAAAACTAATCCTTTTAGTTTTTTTGATTTAGAAGTCTCAGTTCAATTGTTGACATTCTTAGTATTTTTTGTCAAATTTGCCATCAATACACCCATGCAATCATACAAACTTTAGAAGAAAATCATTATGATCTCTAGGTTGAATATTTGACTGAAAGTATTACCTATGCTAATGATTGGACTAGACATTTTAAATCGAAAAATTGAGGATTTAATTTTTAAGTATAGGGACTAAATTTCAAATTTTGCCCAGCATACTTTTGATCTTAATTATACATAGGAGTCGTTACTAACAAAGTTTCATCTTTCCAGGGTCCCCAAGATCATATTCAAAGCAGCGAAAAAGGTAACTGTTATGTTCAAGCAAATTTAACTTTGAACACTGTTCATTAACTTTGAACATTCTTCTTAAATACTTGGTATAAAAGTTCTGTTCCTTATTGCCTTTCTATTTCTTTGCATTGCAAAAAGACCGAAGCTTGCAACTTTAGCATTGTTTGGTCGAGCTTTCTTTTTAAACTTAGGACAAAAGTATTGTCCCTTGCGGCCTTGTCTGTCTTCCAAATCTCACTAATTTTGTGTTTCAGCAATTGTACAAAAATGCCTAGAGACTAGAAAGATTAACTGTTCTTTCATCGTTCAACAGATATCAGCAACACAGAAGATGGGCTGCTAGCTTCCAAAGTAACATCTGTTCTTATTATTCTACATTATATTTCACCATATTTGTTATTGCCACTAATACATGCATTTGACCTCTGCAGTTTGAAGTCCACAATTCATTATCAGATTCCTCAAAGTAAGTTCACTGATAATATGTGTGTGTTTGTTATGGTCAGTTTGTGTTTTATGTCTCCTGAAAATCCTAACCAACGTATGGAAAGTTTATTGCTAGGAATGAGCTCTTACGTGCAATGGACTCAAGACTTACAGCATTAAGAAGTGAGTTAGTTGCTGCTTTTAACCAGGCAGTTGGAGAAACCTGCTCCTACAAAGAAATCACTCACCTAGCCAAATTTTCTGAAATTTTTGGAGCAAATGATGTAAAGTAAGTTGACTTTCAAAAGAAAAGTGCTTGGATCTTTTAAATTCTCATTTGCCCAAAGAATTTTTCATGTGATATTTCTACCAAAAATTTTGGTATTTCTCAAATATAACATTTATTGAAATGAATTATAAACTAAGAATAATATTATTGACCCTATTGCAGGAACTTTTTGTCCAAGTTTCTAGAGCTGAGCCAAAAGAGTCAAGTTGCTAATTCGTCAGATGATGAAAAGTCTTTGTCCGCTTTTGCTTCAGTGAATGACAGAATAAACAAGACTGATGGGAATAATCAAATATCAAACTCATTAAGTTCAGGAACGCCAGTTAAATATGGTGTTTCACCAGCCAAAGCTGCCCAGGTCGAACGTCAGAGCTCAACAGAAAGTGAGGAATCTTCTGACTCAAGTGATGAGATTCAAACATCTGCTGAAAGAAGTCGAGCTCTTATAAGATCTGCATCTCCTAGACATTCAGCATCTCCCATGCGAAGGGTTCAAATAGGGAGGGGTGGCTCACATAAGACCCCTGCTCTGACCATTAAGAGCCTTATTCCTGCTAGAGAAAAGATGTGGTCTCAAACAGATGTAGCTTCAGAAGATAGCGAAGAAGAAGGACCAGGACAGACTAAGAAACCTGAGAATAATGTTCTGCGCATGAGTGTCCAAGACGCAATAAATCTTTTTGAAAGAAAACAAAGGGATCAGATTCCTGATGTTCCTAAAAGGAACTCATTAACGAACATCTCTCTTGGTGCAAATAAGGCTGTATTCAGAAGATGGAGTTCAGGTATGGCTGACTCCCAACGCCAATCACATAGTACTCCTGAAGATCTTGTTCCAGAGCCTCCTGATAATGTCATTATAATGATATAATGAGGAGTTCAGCAGAAGTTAATTTGGAACCTGATACTAGAACTGGAGCACAAAACATTGATGAGACTGTTGATGTGAACGTAGACAGGCTGGAAGAGAGATCATCTAGTCCAATAGATGTTCATGTGGTCACAGATATAATCCATGAAGAGGAAGCTAATGGAAGGTCAAAAAACTCAGCTGAATGGAGTCAAAAAAAGGAAGCGGAGTTGAATCAAATGTTCAAAAGAATGATGGAAAATCAGCCTGTTAGCCGTAGCAAGCCTCAAACTAAAGTCAGACAAAATCTGCCTCCAGAGCAGAGAGGTGGATTTTATGACCATTACAAGGAGAAGAGGGATAAAAAACTTAGAGGGGAAAATGATGGAAAGCGTGCTGAAAAAGAAGAAAAGTTTAGAGCAATGCAAAAAATTCTTGATGAGAGGAAAGCAGAAATGGCTTCCAAAAAATTGAATAATTTATGCAAAAAGGATCCTCCTGCTAAGGCCCTAAATTCTGCTAAGACTTCCCAAAAGTTACCAAAAAATCCTTCTCATCCAGCTACAACAAAGGAAACTGCAAAAGAAACCTCAAAACCTTCAAGTGCGAAGATCTCGTCTAGAACATCCCCCTTGCCTGCTACTCGTAAGTCGTGGCCTTCAACACCATCACCAAGAACAAGAGGACCATCACCAGCTAAAACTTCTGGTGGAATCTCTTCTGCAGGCACTATGCTGACATCTCGGAAACCTCAGTCAGCACAATCAGTGCATCGAGTGAGTCCTAAACTGGAAAGCTCCCAGCCACAACAAAGAAATGTGAACACAACCCAGGCTAATAAACGAGGTTCAGTGAGTGTGAATGAGAAGCAGCAGCAGAAATTGATGACAAGCAACAAAACTACTAGGCCAAAAATTGCAGCAGCACGTGGCGGAGACCCATCCAGTGTGGTTCCAGCAAAGCCTAGTTTGTATAACAAGGTAACAAAGAAAAGTACTGTAGTTCCACTGGAATCAAAACCATTTCTCCGCAAAGGTTCTGGATTGACCTCTACCGCTGGTGTTGTTAACAAGATAAAAAATCCTTCTAAGTTGGAGGACTCTTTGAAAGATACCGAAAATTCAATTGATGCTCAAGAGGGTGATATCCTTGTTAATGCTTCTGTCTCAGTGAATGAGTATCAGGATCAGTCTTTTTCATCATTGGATCATCATGATGATGCTAATCAACCAGAAACACAGGCAAATGGACACCAGAAATGTGATGTGATTGAGGGTGTTGATGAACTTGCTCCGGAATTTGAAGAGGGATTTAAAAATATTTGTGAGACTTCACAAGGTGTGGAAGAATCAATCATCTCACCAACTGCTTGGGTGGAAATAGAAGAGCATCAAAACCTGCCTGACCAGTGTGATGACCAAACAGGTGAAATTGCCTCTTCAACTTTCATTGCACCTGTTGAATCGGCTAGTCCTCGTATCCGTCACTCTCTGTCACAGATGCTGCAAGAAGAAAGTAGTGAAGCTGATACTACTGACTGGGGAAATGCTGAAAATCCTCCTGCAACGATCTACCAAAAAGATGCTCCTAAGGGATTGAAGAGGCTTCTGAAGTTTGCCCGGAAGAGTAAGGGCGACGCAAATATAACTGGTTGGTCTAGCCCATCTGTCGTTTCCGAAGGAGAGGATGACACTGAAGATTCAAAAGTTTATAATAAGAAAAATGCCGATAAGCTACTACGAAAGGCTGCCCTTCATGCAAAGAACTATGAACTTAACTTGGATGCTCGTGAACTTCCATCCGGTATAATTTCTCCTTTGCCAAAATCGTTACATGCTTATTTTCTGTCAAAACTGAAACAGTCTCATACAGATTGAATTGAGGTGGCCGTAGATCAAAAGCATAGAAGTAGCCACTTTCATGCATGCAGTTCCATTATCTATAGTTCTTGCTTACACCAAAATAGTTATAACCATTATCATTCCTTGAATCTCCATTGAGTCTTCTTACGAAAGTACTGCATGTTTTATTTATGCAGCTCAATCCGGCATTAGCACATTTGATGCACAGAAATTGCAAAAGGGCAGTGTCTCAGCTGCTGCCTCCACTACTAAAGGTCAACCTCCATTTCCATTATTAATCTCTCTGTTCCTTTGCCATGGTAGTTTTTTTTAGTTGCGAAGTTCCAATATTTTTTTCCTTGTATTTATTTTCAGGGACAAGGTCTTTCTTCTCCCTTTCAGCATTTAGGGGTAGTAAACCGAGTGACATGAAGCTTCGCCTAAGCTAGGATATATATAAAAATCGAGGTTTTCGACATTTGCTCTCTCCCGGTCATAGCAGTGGCCAAAATTTCTTATGCTTTTTGTCTTACCACTTCCTCCTTGGTTTTAAACGTATTTGCGTTGGGTTGCATGCCAGCAGCTTGGGGTCATCTCTGTTCTTGTGTTTTGCATTGTGTTGGTGGTGGGATGTTGATGTAGATACAGTGGTTTGCAGGATTAGGAGTCCCAGGCTGATAAACCATTATTGTTAAACACAATATTTTATTAACTGTGTGAAGTTGGATAGAATTTACCAAACAAATTGAACAAAAAATGACTCATTCGACTTTCAAACTCGATTTTTTTTGGTAATACAGAAATCATTACAAAACTTGAGTGTGCATGTGCTTTAGCAACTAGCAAGGACTAAGTAGTTTCCGCCGGTCGTTCAATAAAAACAGTAGAACCAATTGGTACTCCACGACAAATTCGCCATTAGTAATTCTTCTAATCTGTCTCACAACTATTTCCCTATCTAAATTCATAATATTCTAGTCTTGAAGAAGAAGAAAACAGAGCATATAATTAAATCGAATCTCTTATCCCACATTGTCATCCCCAAAAGTAATGTTGCAAATTCATCATAACTATATAAATCTCCAAAGGATTTCCCTCCCTATCGACCCAACAAAATGAGTTGAGTGGTAAATTAAAAGAAACCAAAAGCACAAGAAATGTTGACATGGAATTAATGTACAAAAGTATGGAGGATGGTTATGGATGTTACAAAACTCTATTCAACTACAATTCTATCACATTTGTGTTTATTGGACTGCTAATCTCTGGAGATGATCTAAGAACACCTCGAAGCTCACATCATCGGTAAAGATGATATCTCCTCCAGGGTTATGACCTTCCGAGTTATATGTCGCCGAAGGATTCAACTTCGCCAATAGGAAACGGGCCTGACATCCATCATCATAAACACACTAATAAAACTAGATTGTCCAGAAGAAAGCACGGATTTTTTTTTTTGAAAGCATGAATAAATGTTGCAATTAGGGCAGTTTTTTCGCTCGTCCTGATCCCAACCTATTTTTTTACTGGTAGATAATATACCCGAATTTGAACATAAATCCACCCGAATTTTATTTAATACTTTAGCACCAGAACTTGGAATTTTATATAATGTTTTATATTATATTAATTTTTGATTTCCAGGTGGAAAAGAACCCTAGAGGGTCGGGCAGGTTAGAACTACAATTTCAGAATTTTGTCATCCCTTGTTGCAACTGCATGATCTTAAGTCTTAAGCTTATATCAGCAATTAAACGCTTAATGTAAACAAGCTAAGATGCTGACCTGTGAGCCATGCTGGTCACAGATGACTAGACGAGGAACCGGAAACCTTTCCTTGATTATTGCATCTGCATCATCCTTAGGAGCTTGCAGCAACTGGGCAAACGCCTACACGGAACGAATATTTTATATTAATTAGTGTTTCGCTTCTTTCTCAATACCAATGTATTGAGTTAGATATGTTGGCTTTCATTTACATGTTTAGTTCATATATCCTAACATATACACTTACAGGGCCCAATAAAATTATCATAATCCAGTTTAAATTCAAGCAAGACACACGGTAATGTTACCGATGCAGTAAGTTGTGAAAAAAATAAAATCAGAGTTCAAGGCCAAGGTCTCTAAAAGGAAAGAAAAAGATGACAATTCTCTGTTAATCCTAATGAGACCATAATGTTCTATCCAGAAGAAAAAGAGACAATAAACTTACAGCCTTTGCTAAACTTATGGGTACAAATGAAAGGGTAAAGTTTTCGAATAATAACTACAGTATCTACTTCGTAACTCTTGGTGCCATTTTGCAGTTACACTTTGCCCACATGGACAATAAGTGTTCCGACCGACATTAAACCTCCAGATATCAGCTTTACTTTTCAATTTTTAGGATAAATGTAAGCTTGCTTTTCTTGTTCAGCTGATTGTGTAAATTCCAAATTTAAGAAAACTTACCTGATGCTCAGGTTGATAGTGGTATCCAGCTTTTCGCCACTGAGCAATAGTTGAGCCATGAAAAATTACAACGGTGAAATAAGAGTCCAAAAGCAGGATCCTGTCAGCTGCAATGGAAGCCACATCAAGCAGTGCTGGTTCTGGAGCAGACTGAAAAGAGTAAGAAATCAGTGAAGGTTGAATCATCACGACAGAATTGGCAACATTTTCCCGGTTCAGGATCATTCTGAAGTATGCCGTCTCATCAGGGCTGTTATTGAAAACCTGTAAGGTATAATAACCAGCTAAGTTGAAGAAAATAATAAAATATAACTCACAACTGACACTAGACATAGTTTTCAGTTACTGTGATGAAAAGAAATGTGATTTATGAAAACCAAGATGGAAAATACCTGGACGAACTGTGAACGCCGCAAATGAAATATGAACTGAGGAAATATTGAAAGCCTCGGAGAAAGGCTGAAAGTAGATGGACTATCCTTTTGGTAATCCCCAAAACGGGAACACATATGTATCAATGCTTTATCCAACCATCTTATAGGGTCAAATTCAGCCTGCATGCCAATATCAGGTTAAGAATGGTACACAGCACAATTACAGGTTAAAAATTGCATAGAGGACTGAAATCAACAGTTTTTGAATAGGCTGCAGGCAAAACCCATGTGAAAATTTGATGTAGTCTAGGTAAAAGATGGCATGCAGGTTTAGGATAAAACAAAGACAAAAATCAAGAATTGTAAAGCATTGATACAGCTGCTAAACGATTTTTGTACAAGAAACAACCATAACAGAATAAGGGGGCGAAGTCTGTAACTTGGAAAGGATAAAACAAAGTAAAGAATTGTACAAATAAAATCAAGAATACAAGAGACGGGCACGTTTAGGAGATGCACGCACCATATAGCATTGAGATTAAATCTGTTGTATAAAGTATTGTCTTGAATGAAATACTGTTTCTTCCAAGAACCATTTGGACTAAAAGAGTTGAAAAACATTAAGCTTGATGTAAAGGTTACCTCAATTTCCATTTTGAAAGACACTAGGCGTGCCATTACTACAGCTGCTGCTTCTTGGTCAAATCCAGCAATCAAGTCCTACAGCATTAAAAGTTACATCGATTAAATCTTGTGAACTACTTAAAAGTGAAGTTGAGAAGCTGACACACCTGGTATATGCCCTAACAACTCAACAAGTCCTCCATATTCAGTGGGGATGAGGAATTAAAAAGGAATAGATAAGACAGAAAAGATGCAAAATTATTCAAGTTTACTGAAAAGGGGGATAAGGGAACTACATACTTGTGATATTCACAAAGGAAAACATAACCAGTAAGTGACATAGAATCATCTAATTAAGCCTAGGACTAAGATCAAATATTCACTCTAGTCCGTTTTGTTAGTTTGCAGCTGTTGTGTTGATGATGTATGAGATGCTGTTATTTTAGCAATATTATCATCAATACTTGCTATACATAAAAATTCCAACTCCGGAGGTGCAAATAGTGAATGACGTGTAACCTTGGCAATTTATTAAATTAATAATTGATCATTATTAATCTTCACCAAGAAAAATATCACCATTAAATAATAAAGCATCATATAAAACTGCTCTCTTGTTTTATGTTTGAGCATCTAGGTACTTGCAAAATTGGGTGAATGGACATTTATTGTTCCCTTGATTTATCCTACTGCATGCAATAATATATGTTAATTAAAGGTCTCTAAGCTGGGAAAAAGGCAAAAACCTGGAGCAGGCAATAAAAACAATTTTCACAATAAGGACTGAAATTCAAGATGTTGCATAATATAAAGTCCACAACTGTGAACTATTCTATAACCTAGTATGACTCTCAATGTTATTCCATTGCTTGAGTTGTATACAACTCATATAGCTAAAGTTAGCACTAAAATTCACACTATTCTTCAAGAAGAAAACAGACATTATTAAATGTTTAAAAAATGTAAAACCTCTGAAGCCAAATGATGTGGTTCTTAGTGCACCGAAAAGGAAGTAGTGGATTGATGTTTTGAGATGCCCAGCCATTAATAACCTATATAGCCACCTCTTAAAATAGTAAAGCAAAGAATCCATCCCAAATAACAGATCCCATGCAAATGGTTCCTAGATTTCAATTCCCCCCCCCCCCCCCCCCCTTTTAGAAAGTGGAACTTTTAGCCTCTGATCAATACACTGATACCAAATAAATGTAATAATTACCTTCAATAGTGTATTAAGTATTCATTTGTGTTCCCTCAACCAAACTATATATTTGTATTTTCCTAGTAGTCCAGTGTTCAACAAGCTACAAGCTTCGCAACATATTCTATATACACTCTCCTTCCGAAATCCAAGCAAAAAGGTAAAGAACACACTCCAAGCAAATTTGTAAACTGCCTCAAGTCTCAACTAATAACTTATATACTTGTTTTGAAGCATATTAAATGAGTCACATCAAAATCACAGGAAATCTTCCTTGTCCATTTCAACTGTAATTTCCGTTTTTTCTTAGAAGGGTGTATAACATGCTTTACAGGCAAATTAGACATCATTGTCCTAGTTCCTTTTTTCCTTTCAAGATAATTGCTATTTGTGAAGTGACATGAAATAGCAGGGGAAATCTTTTGGTGGGAACATAAGTCATCAAAAATTGAATCATTGAAGGAGACAATCAATAATTCAATTGAAGAGCAGTACCCAAGAAAAACAAATTAATCACAATAGGAATCAAAGGCTACCTGTACGCTTCCAGGTCCAGCAACCCATCGTCTTGAAAGACTTGTAACACGAAGTCTCATTTCGCCAGTGCTATGCTGGTAACTGTACAAAAATAACTATGAGCCAAAGATGTTTGTGTTGGTAATACGCATTAAAGAAAAACAAGTTTCTATATAATGTTTATATAAGGTAAGAGTTCATACTATGTTATAAATTGGAAATAAAATTGATTGTTTGAGGACTGAAGCGTAGCATCAGGGATCTCCTTCTTAACAATTTCAAATATTAAACATATAGATGTAGCTTGATCGAGGCCACACATTTTCCATGCACTGGTGCTTCCCTGCCCAACTATGGTGTCAGAGCACAGTGGACCTTTCTGCACATGGTTATTAACAATTAGACATTTTAAGTATGGCCAGTAGAAAAAGGAAACCATGTAAGTTTTGAGTTATACCTTTTCAAGAGATGCACAGGGCCCAAGAATACCCTGAACTTTGATGTCCTTTGAGCAGTTTATCTCAAATATACCACTACATGTGAAGCAATGAATTAGGATTGTTTAGTGGGTCCAATTATCATGAGTTTGTACACTAGAACAGTTATAGAACTTCTAAACAGGCCTTTCAATTGCACAACACAAAGCATCCAACGGTAATTGAAACTTGAAAAGAACAGACCATTGTTCTTCTATAGGCTACCATGAACTATTTAGAGCCAAGGTAAATTATATGCTAACACAGCATGGACTAATAAAATCATGAAGAACAAAACTCATGCAACCAGAGGAAGGCAACGGTGGCACAAGTCATGTCACTAAACTCGAAGGTAAGTGTTAGATATACACATGTGTGTGATCCATGTATGCTCAATTTTCTAAGTTTTTCTATATATTTGGTTGGAGGATTATACACTATATTCAACAAAGCCTTACTTAGAAGATAGTCCAAGCTCCTTGTCCTCTGACTGGAAAACACGTCTAAGAGAGTCCTTAAATACTGAATGACCAAAACTTTCTGCAAGCACAACAAGTCCCCCTGTTCTCTCAACAGCAACTTTAAGTTCAGCAACACCAACCTAAGAAAAAATAACGTAGCACAATAGAAGAAAGTGAAGTTATCAAGGAAATTAGTTGGTGCAGATAAGAATCCACCACTATATACTGTATCAGAAAAGATAAACCAATTATTATAAAAAAAATGCGATCAAATACTAACTTGGTCAAGGGCACAAGCAAAGAGATCAAGCACATGTCCTTGGTGCACAAGCTGCTTTGCAAGTCCTTCATAGAACTTAACTGCTTTATGATAATTGGGAGCAGAATCTTTATCTAGGTCCTTGTGGGAACGTATTGGTTCAGATAGATTCTTTGAGACAATCTATAAGAAGAAGAATGCTAAACAGGTAAATAAAACTGATAAAAATAGAACGTTATCATGAAAAATAATGGAGCGTAGCAGTCCTTACAGCACCAGAGCCTTCAGTTGAGGGGCCACCAACAAATGCCAAGATTCGAGCTCCAGAACCAGGAACGCAGGCACCCAACAAACTGGCAGCAACACTCAAGGCAGTGCCTGTACATCTGCTGGCTCGTTGATCGGCAGGAATGGGCCAAGGATCTTTTTGGAGCTCCTCCAAGATCTAGGGTAGGGAATAAGGTGATTTAATATTGAATTAGATATCGTTAAAAGAAAATTAGCTAAAAACATACCGAATTGAGGGCAAACTCGCAGTCAGAAGCAGATAAGAGGAATCGTGCAATGCTCTCCGAAGACAAGCCATCTCTGGCACCTGCAACAACACCAGTGGGGGGCTTGGGCTTCATAAGGAAAAAGTTCATCTGCTCAAGAAGCTGGTCTTTGGAGACATCCTTGGAGCCCTTGAAGACATAGGTTTTAGGAATGGTACTGAAGCCAAGCTCATGCACGTGGACAAGGGAGCCAAAGGTGATCAAGCCAACAAGAGCATTGTCGGGCAAAAGGCCTATGGCTTGGAACAACGCAGACTTGAGGAATGTCATTTCTTCTTCAATAATGTTGGTGTCAACAACAAACATGAAGACCGGAGGAACCGAGGATGCCTCCCCAGGAGATTGGTACTCAATGGTGGTGTACTGAGGGAAGAGCTCAGCAGGTAGATTTTCATCCGAGATGGAGGCATAGTGGGGAGGGAAGTGATTGCGTTGGAAGCAGAAGGGGCAGATCCAAATCTTGGCAGCAAAATCCACAATGGAGAAGGGGTTGAGGATAGAGCGGCAGTTTCGGCAACGGAGAGGAGCATAGGGCAGGACTGGCATGTTGGGGAATGGCTTGATCGGAGTGTAGACGGCTGACACTGGCACCACACAGTTGCTTGCCTCTTGTTTTGTCCCTGGAATCACGTTCCAAGCCATCCGAACCCCATCCTGACCTTCCAGCTCCATGAATTCAGCCATGATTCTTTTATCTTTATGAAAGTAATACAGCCTACCTATGCTGCAAAGAAAGACGATAACTAATTGAATGTGAAACTAATGACTTTCAAAACTATACAGCATAGTAGCGAAAAGAAATGCGAACTAAATCAAGCAGTCACTGAGTGCAAAATGAAGAGGGACGGGCGCGTTATAACAAATTAACCTACTACTGTTCAGTTCACTTGACATTTCAAAGGCAAGGCGAAATCCAAAATCGGGATATTGATGAGGCAAGCTGGAGAAATTTCGGTAACCTAATTTCTAACTAACTCGATCTATCCCAATCAAAGCGATTAAAATCATGGCGTTTCATCACGATTGCCAACCTAAATATCGGTTAAATACGGTGGGGATTCTTAAGGAACTGGCAAAACAACAATTGTAAAGAACAGAATAGAGATTTAAATCAACTCACCAGAAAGGGATTCAAAGCCTCTGATCTGATGAGGAATCGGAGAGAGTCGTATCCGATGGAGGAGCTTCCGAAGAAGATTCTGACAGATCAGAGAACAGATATCACCAGCATTTCAATGTATTTTTAATTTAGGGTAAAGTTCGCAGGTAGTCACCAAATTATATAAAAATTATAATATGATCATTAAATTTTTAAAAATTAAATATTAAATTTTAATTTAAAATTAAAATTAAAATTAAAATTAAAAAATAATTATTAAATTATTAAGAGGTATTATGATAATTATAAACTTAAACTTGAAAATGATAGGATAATTAGGGCACGTCTATATTCTAACTACAGCGTTAATGCATTTTTTTGTTATAAAAGATAATAACTATGTGTACTAAACTATAGTTAATTTTAGGATATTAAAATATAATTCAGATATATTAATGTTTAATTAATATATTAAATAGTAAGGTAAATTATATCAAACATCATAAAATTACAAGCGTTAATTCGTTTTTTATTATCGGCTTTTTAAATTAATTTAGTTATATCATTAAATTTTAATTTTTGATTCATTTTATGTTATTTTATCGTTAATTTTTTAACGTAATGGTGATAAAACAAACAACATTGAGGCCAAACCAAAACGACATTGATGTCAAAAAAAAAATGTACACACATTTTACATTGATGTTGGAGATTTTGAAATGATGTGATTGATGTCGTAGAAAAATAATGAGATTTTTTGAGGATTATTTTTATTATTATATTAAGATAATATAAAAATAAAAAATGTTTGTAAATTTTTAAAATAATAAGGTTGATATTTAATAAATTAAGGGTGGGAATAAAAAATTAATAAAACATTGAAAACTATTTTTGTTATTATTTAAATCAAAAAATCTTAACAAAAAGAAATTAAATTAACTCTAACTACAGTTAATATAATATTAATATTATGTTTTTAATATTATTTATTATTGACGAAATTGGTGATATATTACTATTGTAGTCAATAAATTATTTAAGAATTTGTGATAATTCAACAATGTTCGATAATAGAGATCGGAATACTTTTCATTCTACATCATAGAAAAAATAATAATAACAAATGTTAAAAGCGTACAACTTATAATCTAACTTTAAAAATAAAAAAATAAAAATTGAGGTCGTTAGGATTTCCATCCGACCTCGTGCAATATTAAAATACTGCTACCATGTAAGTGAGCAAGAAGAGAAGAAGCCATATGGAAGCCATGGACCTCGGATTTGCATCTATTTTTTAAATTATTTTTTTTATGAAGTTGGGTGTAATCCAATCCACCTCACTAATTTTTAATAATTTTTTATTTATTTTTTATAAAGTTGGATTATAATCCAACCGACCATAAAAATTATATTGTTCAAAATATTACAGCTCCTTAAATAATTTGACCAACCAGAATTTTTTAAATAAAAAAACTAAATACAATATCTCATCAATTTAACCATTTATTATTATTTAATATTTATTTAAATAAGAAATAAAAAAATCACGATTACTTATAAATAGATGTTTTATTTTTTTAAAATAAAATATATAGTACCTATCTCGCTAAAAAACTCTCCAAATCCCAAATAAATGAAAAGGAAAAATTATTAGGTGAACCCTGTTCACCACGTCATTCATGGTCCCAATTAATTAGGATCGTTGATCTTAATTTTTTTCTAAGTGAATCATCACCTCTTTCTTACATGGATTTAGTGGGTAGGTAGTTATTAGGTGGTTATTTAAAGATCAACGATCCTGATTGCTTAGACCATGGATGACGTGAAGAACAGAGTTCACCTAATAATCTCTCAATGAAAAGAGTAGGCATGAAAACCAATTGCATAAACGTACGTAGAGACTAAATAACATAATGTAACTCAATCCTGGTTGCCACTCTCAACGTCCTCCTGCAGTAACGATTCTATCAAAGATGTGGCTCCGAAAATTCTACGCATTCAACCATAGACGAGTCGGCAAATTTAACCATAGACCGCGGCTCCAGGATCATCACCCGAGCCCCATCATTTTCTGATTTCTTTATTGCTTTTATGGCCTCCAAGACAGTCGAGTTCCATGATAATTTGTCGACCACCTAGTAATTTTCATGCACACTACCCAAACTTAAACTCCTCCTGGATATTAGGAACATTTGACTCGTTGATATGCCCCCTCAAGCTGATGGTCGTGGAACAAACTTCAGCTTGGCAGGAGGACGATGAAAGGCAGATCGAGATAAAGGCTTTGTAAGAGTATCACCGAGCAGATCTGCAGCATGCAAATGTTGAACAGAAACTTGATTGCTTTGAATTTGCTTCATCCTACCATGAAAAAACAGATTTTGGCAAAGATAAGTGGCACCAACATTGTCACAATAGATGATGGGTGGATAAAGAATCTTAACTTGATGTTCAATGAGAAGCTTTTGAACCTAATCCACTTCAGCGACAGCAGATGCAACTGCTCTATATTCAGCTTCCGTAGAGGAACAGACTATCATATGTTGCTTCTTAGACGACCAACTAATGGGATTTTGACCAAAATAAAGAATATAACCAGACGTGGACGTTCGCTGATTGACATCTCTAGCCCAATCAACATCAGAGTACAAAGGAAGGGCTGAGGTTGACTGTAGATACTGAAGAATTCTCTTGACACAGGACCAATGAGTTACTGTTGGAGCATGCATAAACTGAGAAAGTTTGTTGACTGCAAAGCTAAGATCTGGCCGTCTGGATGATTGGTACCAGTTCTTCAGCCATGAGAAAGAGGCGGGTGCAGCCAATTGGGGTCCTTCCATGGACTACTTTTGAGTGTACTTGCTGGAGCTTGCTTGTATATGGAGAATTTTTATGCATGCAGTGCCCTTACTTATGCTTATCGCAAAAGTAATGAAAGTTTTAAGAATTTTTATCTTCTTTAATCTAGTTATTTTATTTTTCTATTATCCTTACCTATGCTTCTAAATTCTGTTTTTATTTCTTCTATTTCGACCTTGGATCATAATATATAGAGGATTATTTCTTGGTTGAATTTTTCTCTCTAAATTTGAATTGAAATTCAAACTAAATGTTAGTTTTTAAGTTAAATTATAATGGAGGTGACTCAATTATAGATAAGGTTAAATTTGTGTCATCCAATTAATAAATGTTATATTTGGATCAATCAATTATAAATAATGTTACATTTGGATCACCCTTTATATTTAAAATAATTATCAATTTGGTTATTATATTAATTAATAATTTCAAATAAAGTACTTTAATGTTAAAGAGGGTATACAAGTAATTTGGAAGGAAAAAAATGACCAAATTGATGTATTTTTTAAAAACATGAAGGGTGATACAATCATAAACTTACCTATAATTGAGTGACCTTACCCATATATAATGATCCAAATATAAATTTTAATAATAATGTGACCTAAATATAATTATATCCATAATTGAGTGATCTTTATTGTTGTTTACCCTATATTTTTAACTTATAATTATAAATTATATCACTTAGATATATAATTTAATATCTTCTTAAATCAACAAAGTACCAGTGGTCTAGTGGTAGAATAGTACCCTGCCACGGTACAGACCCGGGTTCGATTCCCGGCTGGTGCATTGGCGAAGCAATGACGATAACAGCGTCTTTAACCGAAGATTAGGGTTCTTCGGACTCGTCTGATTACCATACGACACAGTGGCGCCTCGGAGCTTCTTTTTTTTTTCAATGGGTTTGGTTTCTTTATGCCAATTTCAGTATCCCGTTTTGTCCAACATACTCCAAACTGTTCTCAAATCTTACAGTAACCTGTAAATCCATGGCCGAAACCATAACATCAGGACAAGCAAAAACACCTGTTTTACACAACAAAGCTATTTCCATTCATCTCTTTGAATAAATCTATTGACATGGACCATGCACTCAAAGTGTTCGATAGAATTCCTCAGCCGAAAAGTATCTTCCTTTAGATTCTTTATATCACAGAAATATTTTATCAGAATGGGACCATGCTTCTATCTGCATTATTTGCTTCCAAACTACTGTATAAAATGTTAAAGAGCAGAGTACAGAAATGTGGTGAAAGGTAAATAATGGATATTGTATCCTCACTAGGTAAAAGGCTTGATGGTTTTGCTGATAACTAGGAGGTGTCAACCAACATACTGTATCTGTTCGGTGTTATAACTTACATAAGCACCTCCAAGTTATGTACATGTTACTGCATATCGATCTTCCTGCATGGCGTGCGAACATTATGCTTACCCTCTCTTAGCTGATTGCTTTGCTAATCATACCTACAAGTGTTTCTGTACTAGTGCAGGCTGATGGCAAAGTACAGGCCATCAATGCCTGTTGTCATCCCTAGGTTCAAGACAAGACTTTCACTGGTGCTTTTGAGGTAAGCTACTAGTGATGATATTTTTTATATTACCGACATCAATGAGTCTGTTTCAAAGATGCCAGAGAATTACATTTGGAATGGATGTTAGAGTGTCGTGTTAATAACGCAAAGGTTGCAGGTTTAAAACCGGTATAGACCTATTTTTTGTGTTTTAACTTATATTTAAATGATGTCGTTTTTTACGCCTTCTGTTAACGAAAAATTTATCTATTTTACGATATTAGATATATATGTTATTTGAAAAGTAAAATCATCAACTGAAATAGTTCAGTTGGTTAGAGTGCGTAATACTTGTACTATTTATAAATTCTAAATTTAATATAGACACTAATGACATGATTTATTTTATTATTTTTAAATCTAATTACAGTAGTTTTTCGATCATTGGACATTGATCATTTAATACATTATTGGTGCTTGAACATATGACCTTTAAGAATAACAATTATTTTCGTAATCAATGAAACAAGATGGTTCGTATCTAATGACATGATTTAGTTTAATATATTTTGTAGTTATTATCTTTATCAAAATCAAATTTTAATTATATGAAAAGTGCATAAATAAAAATATCAAATTAAAAATACATGGATTAAATGTGAAGGTTAAATCATATTATTAGTAGAGGGGTTCAAAAATATCCGATCTGATTATCTATTGATCAGATCTAAAAATTAGGATATTCAATATCCGAATATACGAATATCCGCTTTTTCGGATCGGATACAGATCACTATATCATCGATCCGAAAAACTCGAATATCTGAAAAAATCAGATTCGATCTGATTCGATATCCAACAATGAATACTCCTAATTATTAGTACTTGTACCATGTATTTGATCATTTCATTTTTTCTTTTGTATTTTAAATTATTTTAAAAAACTTTGAGGATAAAAATAACATTAGGCCATAAAGAATTTACACAATAACAGTAATGGGTCAAGCACTCAAGCTGTCCATTAGATTTTTTTTACTAATACAAATTTAATCAACCATTAGTAAATAACTTGTAATTTAAAAAAAAACCAGAAAATTGTTACATCGTGAGAAATTTCAATTATATGCTGCATGTAAGGGTGAGTATTCAATCAATTTGAGTTAAAAATTTTGATTTATTTGAATTGACTAGTCATATTTTATAACTTAAACTTTATTTAAAATTTTTCGATGTAAATCGAGTTTAAGAAATTCGAGTCGACTCTACTCTACTCTTTGAGTTTCTACAAATATTTAATTGTATAATTTTATTCCAATATAAATGACTTTCTCTAATCATATAATATATATTTCTTCATATACGGTGATATTTAATTGTATGATTTAATGTATATATTATAAAAAATTAAGAGACTCGTCTCGAATTTAAAATTAAATCTTTTAATTATTAAAAATTTTGAGTTATTTGAATTTCTACTTTAAAACTCGAACTTTATTTAAAATTTTTCAAGTCAAATCAAATTTATAAAATTTCGAATCAAGTCAAAATAAATCGAGTATTTTTGTCTTAAGTCAAGTTATTCGATTTTTTCAAATCCAATCTTACCCACCCCTACTGATGTGGTGAATAAAATTTAATATATTTTGAAGGTACGTGGATTGAACATATGACCTTCTAAAAATTATAAAACCTACAAAATTTGAGGGACCTATAGTGTAATTAACTCCCCGAAAAATGGTGTGATAGTAGTTCTGAAAGGAGGGAAAATACTAAACGTAGTGAAGGAAACACCCTTTTAGTTTATTCAAAAAAAAATCCTTACCGGTGGTAGCCACAGCTTTGCTGCTCTTCCTCCATCTTTATCCACCAATAATGGGCATTAAGGTGCGGTTTCCTTTCCTTTCAACCGTTTCTAGACAAGATTTTAACTACATAATTTGGGTTTTTCTTCGATAGAAAATTGATCGATGTTTCGGGTTTTAAATTTAATGATTAGGGTTTAACGAAGCTTCTAGCAGACAATGCACCAAAGTGCATGAAGGAACAGAAATTAGAAAGCTATTTTGGTCGCAAGATTGCCATAGACGCTAGCATGAGCATTTACCAGTTTCTCGTTCGTATATTCCCCCCTTGATTATTATTATTTAAAAAAAAACGAAAGCTTTCGTCTTTATATCCAATGGAGGGCTGAAACTAGCTAATAATGCATTTTTTTCTTTTTAAATCTTGGGTTGACTGTAGATTGTGGTGGGTCGCATGGGGACTGAAACGCTCACCAATGAAGCTGGTGAAATTACCAGGTTTTTAATATATTTTTTCTATTCATTAATTCTCTGTATTTTTTAAACAGGATTGTGGTTAGCAGTTAGCCTTTCCGATTACATTTTCTCTCTTCGTTTTGAATATTGTTTAGTTCGTAAAATGTTGACATGGGTTCTACTTGCTTAATCCGTAGTCATCTGCAAGGCATGTTTACTCGGACGATTCGGCTTCTTGAAGCTGGGGTTAAACCTGCGTAATGTGTTTCTTCTCCCTTTCTATTTCTTTAGAAAGAAGTAAATTAGACAGCTATTTTAACTTGCACATCATGTGCTGATGCTGCGTATATGGTGCTACATCCCGCAGGCCTTTTTCGCTAATGCTTGTGTATTTTCTTTCAGCTATGTTTTTGATGGGCAGCCGCCTGATTTGAAAAAACAAGAGCTTGCTAAGCGGTATTTTGGTGCAATTTATACAAATTCTTTATTGCTTCCCCTCTCTTCAATATTGCTGGAACTTAACGAGTAGAATGCTGCTTTTTCATGTTTTTATTTGATATTTATTATGTAGTAACTTAAAGAGGATAGATGCTACTGCGGGTTTGCAAGAAGCCATGGAGGTATTTTCTCTTCAGTCACATGCAGAGTGATAAGGAAAATTTTCTTTCGTTGTTTGTTTCACCACTAAGGAAAATTAATTTGCTATTGTTTTATTATTAGAGTGGAAATCAGGAGGACATTGAAAAATTCAGCAAGCGGACTGTGAAAGTAGGTTCTTTTCTCATCCATTTTCTCCCAGTGCTATATATGGTAGCTCACTGTTTTATTTGGCGTTTATTTCTGGATGTTTAGTTATGATCTAAAATCAGAAGATCTGGATAAAATAAAACCATGCCAAAGTGTGTTGTTGCTTCATTTCTCTCTACTGTTTCCAGGTGACAAAGCAGCATAATGAGGACTGTAAACAGCTTTTAAGACTTATGGGGGTGCCTGTGATTGATGTGAGTGTTCATTATTGGAGTGCCAAATTTTTAGTTTTGGGTTTAGAATCTAAATTCATTCTACGGAGTGGTGTTTTTCGTTTTCACAGGCTCCTTCTGAAGCAGAGGCCCAATGTGCTGCACTCTGCAAATCTGGAAAGGCAAGTTTCCAGTTGATAAGTTGTTTGTCACTTTGTCTAGGGGTTAATCAATTATCATTCCTGAAAATGGGCATGCAATAACCGTATTTACCTTTATGAGATTGAAAAGGTTATTTTTTTCTAATGTCATTTTAAGAAGCATCCTATTTTAATTTCCACTATTTGCACCGTTTATTTTTTATGACCTACCATCTCTAGGTGTTGAAATCAATTCACGCCTTCTTATTTATCAGGTTTATGCTGTTGCTTCTGAGGACATGGACTCTTTAACCTTTGGAACTACTAAATTTCTTCGACATTTAATGGACTCGAGTTCAAGAAAACTTCCAGTCATGGAGTTTGATGTTGCAAAGGTTCTTTAAGCAGTATATACTTATGTGCTATATTGTTTTGGGCTTGCTTTTCTGATGGGGAGATGTATTAGGTTCTGGAGGAGCTGAATCTTACCATGGACCAATTTATTGACTTGTGCATTCTTTCTGGATGTGATTATTGTGACAATATCCGAGGTATGTGGAGGTTTCCTTTATAGTGTCTGGCCTTTATGTCTTAAAATTTATGTTTTGCAGTTGCTATATGATTTAATTCTGAAGCTATTCCCAGGTATTGGCGGACAGACAGCTTTGAAACTTATTCGTCAACATGGGTCTATCGAGCAAATACTTGAGAACATAAACAGAGAGAGGTCTGGATTGTTTATATGTGGTGTCAAATGATTCATACATCTTTCATCATGTACCAACTAATTTAGTTAACATTAATAAAAACATTTTCTGTATTCAGGTACACAATACCTGATGACTGGCCGTATGAAGAGGCTCGTCGGCTTTTTAAAGAACCATTAGTCTGCATGGATGATGAGCAACTTGATCTGAAGTGGAGTGCTCCAGATACTGAAGTGCGTAATCCCTATCCTAATTACCTATTTTGTTATGAGCAATGTGCAACCGTCTTTCAAGTTCAATGCAGCTGCATTAATTTGTCAACTTTTGTAGGGGTTGATAAACTTTCTGGTGAATGAAAATGGATTCAATATTGATAGAGTGACAAAGGTATTTCCTCTATTATTAACTCAAACTTTATGATACATTTTTGGTTAAATTGATAAAAAAGTTAAGCATCTGATTATGTTTATTTCTTTTGTTCATTAGGGAATAGAGAAAATTAAAGCAGCCAAGAACAAGTCCTCACAGGGCCGGTAAGTAACACATAGTTACATAGAACGATGATATAATTTTCTATGTTAATTCTTACTATGTCTTGTCCCCTTCTCTTTCCAGATTAGAGTCATTTTTTAAGCCAGTTGCTAACACATCTGCACCAGTTAAACGAAAGGTATAGCTCCAGTGCTCCACTAAGAATTTTGATTAACCATCTCTATATTGTTCTTTTCTCTTACCTGGTAGCTGATCTATTTACGTTTTTATTTGTTTAGACTGGTTGCATTTCATATATCTTGTGACTTCATTTATTTTTTGAATCTGCAGTAATGGGTTGTTTATTTGGTACATATAGTTATTGTTTACTTGCACTAAACTATACTGCTTGGTCTTGCATAATTTATTTTTTCTTATGTGGGATTTTGTTATTTTGTAACTTTTTGTTTTAATAATAGAAAGTACAAAGGGTTGCGTTTTTTTAAGTTTTGAGAAATATAGTTGGTGTTAGATAATCTTATAAAGGGTAAAGTATGAGGTAGTACACTCTCTGATGCTTGCGTTTTATAGTTTCTCGGTGCACTTGTTTACGAGGAACCAAATGCATGCTTCAGTTTCCTTAATCAATTCTAAACACTAAGAAATTCTCTCCACTAGTTTGTAATTGTTCCAAGACCAAGGTTATTGCTAAAAAGTCACCAGTAGGGTCGCATTTCAAGCTCTCTGGTATTTTCAAGGGGTGTCTCTGCTTTGCTCATGAAGCTGAAAACTGGACTTGGTGATCACTATATTTACCTTTTTTTTCTTTTATAATGATGTGTTAAAGGTGTTATATAGGTCTCGACGCATCTAACAATCCGCATTAGAGAAAACTTTTCGTGTTAATAATTCATGTTCCTTTCGTGTTGTTCTCATTTCATGTTGTGTTTTAGTTTTTTCTCTTGTTCATTCTTGTCTTAGGATGTAGGCCATAATTGTATTCGTTTCGTGGTGTTGCTTGTTAAATTATTTATTCAATTACTCGATCACAACGTCGTTTACTCTCTACAATTTGAATTCTGTAGTTGATTTTTTCCTCATCCCCATGACAGGAACCTGAGAAGACAACTAAAGAAACTAGCAATAGAAAGCAGAAGGGTGGTGGAGGTAAGAAAAAGAAATAGTTGAACTACTTTTGTATAAGATTAGACTTTGTGTTTTTCAGTTTATCTGCACTTCTAACTTATCAGTTGTGTATTTTGAAACCCAGAAAAATGAAAGCTTTGAATGTCTCTGTAGTCTGTACTTTTAACTTATTGGTTGTGCCATTGCCATATGATCTTAGGAGAGGTGGCACTGGCACTGGCACTGGCTACAATATATTTGTTGGATTAGGATCTTGAAATCAGACATTAATTCTGATAGTATTTGGAATGTGATATATGAATAGTATTTGTAATTTAATTAATTTTCAATGCCATCAAGATCTTGACCCCTTTAACTAATATGTTCAGTTTCTTTTGATCTAACTTGTAACTGAAACGAGATCCTTGTCGTCTCAACCAGTAATTTTTGTTGGTTTTTTTTGAGGTCAGAGTTATCGGTGTTTAAAAATATCCAATCTGATTATCTTTTGATTGGATCCAAAAATTTGAATATCAAATCCGTATTTTGTTTTTGGATTGGATATCCAATCCGATTTTAATTTTTTTAAATCGGATACGGATTATAATATTTTGAGTTTTGGTTTATCCGAAATTTTGAATATCTAAAAAAATACATTTTTAATAGTATTATTTTTTTTAATAATTTGATGATTGTTATATTTGAAAATTAAAATAATTAAAGTTTTATAAATGTGAGGCTTGTTATATTTAATTATTTATTATATTTAAAATTTTAAAATTTTTATAAATCAGACTTTTAAAATAAAAAATAATTAAGTTAAAATATATTTTTAGATAATCGAATATTCGAATATTTGATGAGATTATTCGAAAAGTTGAATACAAATTATTATATTGCGAATCTGAAAACTTGGATAATTAAAAAAACAGGTCGGATTTAATATTCAACAATAAACACCCGTAACTATAACGGTAGAAAATAAAAAAAATATAAAAATAAAAATAATATTTTAACAATGATCAACTAGAATCATTGATTTTCACTTGATAAAATAACATAAATACCGCCTTTTATAGACACATCACATAGAGTTATATTATAAATACACTACAAATTCAAAATAAATTCAAATTAAAAGTTAAGATAAATAAAGAATAAATAATTTAAATTGAATAAAAGATAAATAATTTAAATCCATAATAAATAAATTTATCTTATCTACGACTAATAATAAATAACTCCCTAAGAAACACTCTCTTAAGCAAGAGATTATATCATAGGCCCGGCTCGCCACGTCAGCCGTGGTCCCTAACTAATGAAAACCATCCTTTTCACTACTAATCATCCATGTCATTAATATAACTTTTAAAAAATATATTTTTAAATGACATGAAAAATATAAGTAAAAATTCATTGGTTGAAAAAAAATAACTTGGAAAATAATGGTAAAATGGGTGGTTATAATTAGATGAAACTATAAATGATGTGATATATCAGACCCGTGATATAATTTCTCCTCTTGAGTTATGTTATTCTTTTAGTTAGCCAATTAAAACAAGGGCAGATCCAAAGGGACTAGTAGGGTGTTAGCCTCGTTTGCTCGAAAAAGAAAATTATTAGATTTGTCAAATTTACTACGTTATCGATAATTTTATTTAATAATAATTTTTTCTTTTTCTTTTTTTCAGTCTGAATTTTTGTATTTTTCAAAACCGAATCATCAATCCTTTCTTACATATCATTAAATAAATGAATTTACTAGATAAAATTATAAATAACACGATGTGTTTGGATCATATAATAATTTCTCTTTTTGCTCATATAATCATATTGACATGTCAAGAAAACATCAGTTAGAGTTCCGAAGATATTACCGCTAGATGAAGCCACCAGTGCTCTTGATGCCAAGTCAAGAACGAGCAGTTCAAGAAGCACTTGAGCGAGTTGTGCAGACGACGGTGGTGGTGAGCCACCGGCACCGGTTATCTAGATTAAGAATGCAGATTTGATTGCAGTGGCTAGAAATGGAGTTATAGTGGAGAAAGGAAGGCATGCAACGTTAATGAAAATCAAGGGTGGTTTTTATGCCTCCTTGATGGCCCCTAGAGACAAAATGTAACGTTTAGGAGAATAGAGTGTACAATATCCTTGCATGCTTATACTACAACATTACCAGTTAGTAATATATTATTATGTTTTTATTTTCTATGTTCAAGCTCGTTTTCGGTCCATGGGTCCGAGTTTAATATTCATTCGAAACCAGGAAATTCATAACAGCTACTCAGACTCAATATCATTTACATTCATTTATGAACATACAGCTTCTATTCTTTATATATTACAATTCTAGAGAAGATCATAAGTTGCCAGTATGCTTATATGCTATATACACACATACAATCCTATGAATTACATGGCATACAATCAGCAGTAAATGATTACAGCTTACCTCTCAACAACCAGCCATCTAATTCGCAAGCCTATCACCGAATTCTTTACTATACACCTGAATCAAGCCATTGTTGTCAGCTATTTGGAGCTTGTCGTTCAGCATCATCTTGTATTTGACATCTTTGTCTTCCAAATTACGCATAAATTCAACCTGCAGGTGTTAAAAGAACCACATTTACAAAGAAAACAAACAAGTGGAACAACCATACACCGAATTTTACCGTTGGAAAGAATATATCATCCAATTAGTTTAACATCATATTTTTCAGTAGAAGTTAGCAATAAGAGTGTAGGTACTAGGTAGTGATTGTAAGTTCAAAACCAAAATAACCATTTCACCTGTTTTTGGAACAAATCAAATTCGTCGGTACTTAAAGAACCATCACTGTTTGAATCAAGGAGCTGCATCATCTTGTGGGCGTCTTCCCCTGATGCACCAAGCTCTTCCATAACTTCCATCAGTTCTTCGATGCTAATCTTACCATCACCATTCTTGTCAAGAAAGCGGAATACTTCACCTTTTTGACCAAACTCAAGGTCTTTATGAATCTTGGATGGAAAATCTTTAAGCCGCAGTGCAGCAAGTTCGGCAGCTGCAATCATTATGGCCTTAAGTCTCTTTGCCTGAAGAATAAACAAAGGGCCGATTACTTTAAACTATGTCAGAAAAGCGAAATAACCATCACTAATGTAGATTAACAACTGGTCTCGATACACACCTCTTCTGGATCAGTTAGTCCACCTTTGTACAATGAATGGGCTGCAGTTCCACCAGTGGCCAATGTGTCCATTTCGGTAGTTCGTATTTGTATCTCCATAAGTGGTTTAGTAGTGCCATTTTCACTCACATCAACTGCCATATGCAAGCTCTTATAACCATTTGCTTTAGGCCTTGCAATATAGTCTTTTGTTCTGTGAGGTATTTCTTCCCATAGTGATTCAACAATTTCACGTGCCCTATAGCATGCTTTTTCACCTACTTCTGATATACCTATGTCGGACTTAGGGTTCAATATGACTCGTAATCCCAGAACATCGTTTACTTCTTCTGGCTTACGCCCATCTTTCAAGAGCTTCTTCATTGTGCTGTACCGGCTTTTGTAGCGGCCCTTAACAGAGATGCCATCGACCATGTTGGCTAAGATAAGATCGGCTTTTAAAGCTTGGAGCAGCTGTTCCTTGTATATCTCAATCAGAGACTTATTTCCAGTCTCATGGCTTCGTAGCCACGTATCGACATATAGGTAAGAATAAGGAAAGAGATACCGAAAGGAGAGATCCTCGAGCTCCAGTGACAAGTAGTTGGTTCCCACAGCATGAGCTAAGGGGGAATATATCTTCAAAACCTCTAGTGAAAGCAATTGCTGTTGATACTTTGGGAGGTAATCCAGATGCCTCATCATATCAAGCTTGAGAGCAAGGTCCAAAATGAGAGCCCTGATGTCGTAGTAAGTCAGACAGAATTTCCGAAGGGCAGCTGCACTATCATCATCCAAAACGTCGACTTTGGAAGGGATATTCTTCAAGCGCAAGCTCTCATGCAATAGATGAGCAGTGCCGATACCTATACGATCTCGGACTTGATAGATGGAAATGGCACCTGCCTCCACAACTTGAATCAATAGACCAGCTGAAATAACTTCTGCATCCATCTGCAATCACGGTTTGACATTTGTTACCATATTCAGAAATAAAACATGTACACAATATTATGTGAATGCAACACAGTTAATGTTGCAAACTAAGCACTGAAAACCTCATTTCAATCCTCCGTAGGACTGTAATTGAATCAAATCTGAATTTTATTCGATTTCGTTCATTTAAAGTTATATGTGTTCATGTTTATTCTTCTAAACTAGACACACAGCAATAACTTAAAACCTCACATATCCCATTTTCTCTCTTAATTTTACTTTTTCACCAAACAGATCACACCACAAACTTTTCGAACAGAAACAACATAGAATTCGAATCACAAACTCTAACAAACTATTCATCTGGAATTAAAAAGTAGAAAGTACCCATGAATGGACCAAAGGGTGCCGAGGCAATCACATCCCCTAAAAATTTTAAATTCGCTTGTCGTTCAGATAATTCTTTTATAATTTTGTACTCCCTAAACTATTGTAATACAGCTTCCTACATTTCTAATATAACTTCTTAATCGTTCTCTCCTTAAATAAAATCCTATGTCCGTGTACCTGGAGATGGGCAAGAAGTAGAGCTAGAGACAAGGCCTTAGAGAGCCGAGGGCGACCATCAGGGGCATGAGGCAAGGCCTCCAACATGGGAATAGAGAGCTTGAGAGACTTGAAGAGCAAACGAGAGGCGCTGCTGGATAACACATTGATCTCCTGTGTCAACTCATTGAACGCCCCCACTAGCTCCACCACCATCTTCCCCCCTCCACTCTGTTCCAGCGCCGCCGCCGTCGCCGATGCTTCAGCTCTGCAAACGAACACCCCCTTCCGCTGCTGCTTTGCAATAGACGATGATAACGATGAGAAGAGTGGTAATAATTGGGATTTGGGTACGCATTCTCCGACCCTGACTTTGGGGAACAGCGCCTCCACCGATGTTATCGCCACCATGTTTTTTGCCAAAGTTCTGGTTGATAATTATTGCATCGTCCGATCAAACGAAAGCTTCAAACTTTTTCCCAAACCCAAGTTTCTTTCTGTGTGTGGCTGATATTGATGTTCATATCTATGTGGCTGAGCTGAGCAGAAGGGAGTGAGCTTGTCGGAATTTGCTAGTTCGTATAGTTGAGTCAGTCAATGGATTATGTAAAATACTTTGGAATTCACCAGATTGGATTGGACAATGAAATTTTTCAAAACTGGGCTAGCATCAATATAAGTCCAGTTCCAAATCCTGTATTTAAATAGGTATGGAAAATTAATCTGAATCCGACAGGTTTTGATCTAACTCGATTTATAGGACTATCGATTTAAGTCTAAAAGTCCGCTTGAATTTTGGGTAATTATTTATACACGACGGTGAAAATTTTTAGTTTCTATAAATGTTTTAGTTTAGAGATTTAATTTAGGGTATACAATTTAGGGTTTAAAATTTAATATTTGTGAATAAAATTTAAGGTTCAGGGTTATAATTTAAATTTATAGATTAAAACCTAAATTCTCAATATATTACCCTAAAATCCTAGACCATAACCGATAAACCCTTAATCCTAACCCTAATTCTTAAATTCTAAAACCTTATACCTAAACCTATAAATCTTATTATTCTTATATCCTAAATCAAGTCTTTAAACTCTAAAACTAAAACGTTTAAATTTTTTTTTTCGGTGTATAAATCCGAATATTAGATGCAAAAAATGAGTTTAGATAATTAAAAAAATTATCTCGGTCATATCTATTTTTTATGTTTAGAATATATTTTGTTATTTTTTTAAATATAATAAGATAAAAACTTTAATACATATGCCATATAAATTTTAGTTTTACACAAATCTTTTAATTTTAGGATTAAGGGTTTAGAGTTTAAGAGTTTAGGTTATAGAGTTTTGATTTTAAGGTTGATATTTAGAATTCGAAAGTTAAGTTTTAGAGTTTGATATTTAATTTTTAGAGTTTATATTTACTAGCTTAAGATTTGATTTTACGGTATAAATATTGTTGAGATATTTATTTTAATATAATTCAATAAAAATTATTTTTAGACTTAAAAATCTTTTCAAAAACTTTTTCAAGTATCAAATTTTTCAAATGTCTCAAAAGTCAAGAGTTAACTGTTTGTACCAGTACGATATTTTTTTTTTATACATAAACAAAAATTTTCATTTTCTCAGTAAATAACCATCGTACGGTACATGCTTGACCATACCGATACTCAAGGCACTACCATTTTGTAATTTTTTTATAACTAAGTCCAATCTTAATGAGTCAAAACGTGTAAACACTCACTTAAAAAAAGGTAAATTAATTTACAATGTTAAAACCTTATAATTGAGGAGAGATTATATCATAGGCCCGGTCTATCACGTTAGCCATGGTCCCTAACTAATGAAAATTATTCATTTCGCCACTAATCAGCCATGTAATTAATGTAATTTTCAAAAATCATATTTTTAAAATGACAGAGAAATTTTGAGTGAAGATTCATTGGTTGAAAAAAATAAGGTGAAGATTAGTGATGAAGTGGGTGGTTATTATTGGATGGGACCACGTCTGACGCGGTAAATCAGACCTATGATATAATTTCTCATAATTGAGGGATAGATTCTAGTTTATAACTTATAAAAAATAGAGAAATAATTCTATCTTAGCCTGTAAAAAGATAAAGATATAAATGCTAGCCCTTTAGTCTATAAAAAATTAAGAATTCATGAATTAAAAAATCTTCAGTGTGGATGTTAAGGTAATAGATGTAGACCTTTAGCCTATAATTAAGGAGAGTGTTCTGTCTTAACCCGTGAAAAAATAAGAATATAAAAGTCAGTCCTTTAGCCTATAATTTTTTTTGTTATTAGTAAAATGAGATTCAAAAAATCTTTAATGTGAATGCTAAGATAGTGAATGTAAACCTTGATTAAAAGGTCATTTCTTTTTGAATTTTTGTTTTTCCAATTTCAAAAGAAATCTTTACACTTTTCGTTAACGATAATTTCAATTAAAAAAATCAAAATTTTTAAATATACAAATTAATTTCTACATAATTAACGTTTCAAAATTAAACTCATAATAATATCACAACATTATTGTATAGAAAGTAATTGTTGAAAAACTTTCAACATGCAATTAATAAAAGAGTTGTAGTTTTAACATGGATGTTGAAAATTACTTCTAAATCCGTATAAAACATACCCTGATATACTATTAATAAAGAGAGTTTTGTATAAGGATATCATCCGGCTCGATATATATATGTCTCGGACTCGACTCGACTCAAGTTTTCAATTACAGTAACAAGGCATGTCGTAAATTCTAAGCAATTCCAACAAAAAGCAAACACATTGTCTTGTAATAATCGTTATATTTACAATGTACTTGCAACCGCGTGGACGATCACCTCAGCTTCCACTACACAGGCATCCTTCACCAGGCAGCCCGTGCCGGTATGGTGGAAATACGACAACGAAACGAATTTTGCCCACCCACTTTCCTGGCTTGACTCACTAAACCAGTGATTAACTGCAACAAAAACCCAAATTTTAACCTGTGATTCTGGTATGATGTACTTGATGGAAATGATTGTTATTAGACGAATCGATTCGTGTTTTATACCTTTCCCGGCAATGTGCCTGCTCTGCAGCTGATCCTGGATACGCAGAGTGAACTCAGCAAACATCTTTGCACCGTCTGTAAGAGTGGATGAATCCTCCAAAGCCAAGTACAGGGAGATATGAGTGCCTAATCCATATCGTCTTCCTTTCGGATATAGCTGAATTTTCCTGCATTTTCGGATGTGAGATAGGATTAGGCCATGAAAATGTACCATATTCGAATTTGTACTAATGTATACCGTACCATTTCTGATCACCAGAAAAGAATGCAGTTGATTCCAAGTATTCTGAATCTAATTTGGCAAAGTTCTCAATCCTCCAGACATGCTTGCAACTAATGGCATCCTTCACCACCGACAAGCATTCGGCTCTTCCCGGTCTCGTTTCCTTGGTAACGAACACTTCAGCTCCGAATATGCAAGTGTCATCCTGTACGTATCCGTTGGAGACATCGGTAAACGTTCGAATCGGGATGAGCTGATCAAATCCCCATTGATGCTTCAATCTGTGAAACCTCCTGTTTTTCTCCTTGGCATCTATAGGGCATCACATGACAATAACAATATCAATTCCACACAACCTATACATGGACAAATACATTCTAAAGTTGATGGAATTAAAATACCATGAACTACCAAGTACTCATCCTTGCTCTGATCAAGCAAGAAAAACCGGAAAACGGCATGGACCTCCCAACCCTGACGGTATAGCAAACCGACATCGGCGAAAACCAAGTAGAGAGAAACGTACTCTTTCACATTTCGGCCTCTGTTCCCATTCGGATACAGTATCAGTTTCCTGCGAACGTGCACAAAAAACAGATAGGGTGAGCTTACCTTATAAACATATAATGCCACTCAATAGTAGTACCATTTGTATCCACCAGCTTCGAACTCGCCGGATTCATATTTTTCGATGCCGTGCTTAGCAAGTAATGAAAATGACTCTATCTTTAGTACATAATGACAAGGAGCTGCTTCTGCTATAGATCTTTCAACTTCTGCAAATTTAATACTACTGTCATTAACAACAACATACATGCATGCATGCATACATACATACATGCATACATGTGCAGAAAAATCATGTATAAACATGATGTAAGGATAGATACCTTCTAGGTTATCGGATAGTTGAGTAGCCATGGGAACAGATTTTGAGCATGAAAGAAGTTTTAGACGCAGCTTAATAGTATCAAACATGGTTTGCTATATATATATATATGCATATATATATATATATATATATATATATATGTATAGTATAAGGACTAATGAGAGACGGAAAGTGATTCCAAACATAAAATGAGTTTTTAGGAATCCTTTGCTTACAGAGATGATTGTTGTGCTGTATGAACAAGCATCCGTTCTAAGCTTGCTGAATGAAATATGATTTTCAGAAGGAAAGAAGCAAAATTGTCAGGGAGAAGTTAAAGAATATACCATGTTTGCCGGCTCTGCAATCCGTTAAAATAAGAATTTATTTTCCCCATTTTATAATATTTGTTTTTTTAATTAATATATATTTTTTAAATAGTCTAAATATGATTATAAGATAATATTTATTCATAAATATTTAATATTCATTAATGATATATACATCTTGTAGACAAAACGATTAAATCTGAATCTCTAGAGACGAACTTTATCCACTTTGATATAGAATTTTTCTTACATTTTGTTCATCTATAATATTTATAAATTTTATGTATTTAAATATTAAAAAGTTTAGTTGTTTTAATGACTCGAGTTCGATTACTAAAAAATATAAACTCTTAGTTATTTTTGCATTATTACTAAAATTCATCATATTATGAAATGTAATATTTTTAAACATGTGAAGTAAAAGATCATTACCCAATCGAACATTTCAATTAACGTATCAATCAATTATTTGATTTAGTTAATATAATTTACGATGGAGAACTAAACGACCCAAATTTATTGGTTGATCGAAATAATTTATTAAAATTAATTGAATTTAATTTTAAACACCCTTACACTAATATAAATGTTATGTATAAATTCGATTTGAATTGACCTAACTCAATCCCTATGCACAAATAATATTCCCATATAAAGTCTAAAGCCCAAAGCTAAAATGCTGAAACCCCTTTTTCTACTGCTTAGCTTTATATTAAAACTGTTACATATAAATACTGTACCTTAATTATTTACGTTTGCCACGCAAGGTTTTACAAATACATAGTCCTTAAACTTAAATATTGTACCTTAAGTATTACTATGTGCTAGAATCTTGATTTAATAGTGCTCCATGATTCGATGTCAACCTATGCACAAAAATAACGATTCCAAACGTTGAGTTTAAGAAGCTTAATGGTACACATATACTCTACTATAGTTCATATTAATCATAAATGTAAGCATGTAAGCTAATACGGATAATAAAAAAAATATAAATATGCGACACTACCATTAATCGCCTAAAAACATGCTCTCAATCATAACAAAACATCGTGCATGGCTCACAAGGCTCAATCATATTTAGAGTTTCATGGATCATCCGAACAAAACACACAAAGTCATAACCATAAACCTAGAGTGATGTCTGCGTCTATACAACATTAGGATTATATGCTCCAAGTGAGGCTCGTGTCCACATAATATTGAGATCCTACACTCTGAGTGAGGCTCGTGTTCACATAACATAAGGATCTTACACTCATAAGAATGAGACACGTCCATACAATATTGTGATCCTACATCCATGCTTAAAATCTCACATCTAATGGTATCATCAAATAGAATATCAAATCAAACGATGTCATCGTTCAAAATCTCAAATTAAGTAATTTTCTTGTGTTGTAATATTCTCTCACTATGTATCTGAATCCTATCAAACAAAAGTGACTCAAAAAATTAGGTATCACATAAGCACACAAGAATCTTAATACCATATATCACACAACAATACACGATTCATCGAGAATCCTTATGATTCACTGTTACAAACAACCACCCAAACTTTACCAAATTATTAATACATTAAGAAAACATGATTTAATCATCTTTATTAAATTTTCATTTATCTATATTATCTCATTAATTAAAAAATAAATCAATTTATTAATATTTTTACATTTACACTTATCTTGGACTGACATGTTATAATGTTTAATATAGAGGGTATCAATACTTAAATACTAATATCAATATGGTATCATTGGTTAATAATGCAAGTGTATTTAGTTAATTATTATTATTTATCAGTTTTTTATTTAATTAAATATAATTTTCGATGCATAAACATTTAATCGAGTATTTATCAATATTGTATTTAATCAATATTCAATAAAATATTAATTCATTTAGCTAGCACATAAGGCATTATTCTGATTTCGTTATTTCTAAGAACAATGTATAAACGATAGCCTTCATTTTTATTTTTAGTCACTGAAGATGTTTTATTGTGGACTTGATCAAATTTTTTTTCTTTCATTTTTTTCGGATGACAATTCTAATAACAACATAATGATTTTCGTTGAAAATATCTCGATTTTCAACGTCTCAATAAATTGAAAGTAATGACAATAACGTTATCGTGATCAACTTTGATAATTGTCGATTAAATTTTAAAATCTTTTCTAAGACTTGATTCACTAACTCAAAATACGAATCATCACAACCCTATCAATATGAACTGAAATACAAACTAACCAAATTATTATATAAAATTTTCAAGTATTTAATATTTTAAATACCCGAAAATTAAAGTACTCAAATTTAAACAACCTTCGTGTTTATCTTGTGATCAACTTTTGAAGTAATAGCCAAGAAAGATGGTCCACGTGAACTTGAAGTAATAGCAAAAATGGAACTTAAAATTAAATTATAGCCATGTTGATGACATAGAATTCAGAGCATTTTTGTGCTTTGGCTTTGAGCTGTGAGGGAAAAAGGAAAGCACACAACCTAACAAAGAATATTAATTATTAATTATAGCAAAGAATTGTGGAAAATCCTTGTTTTTTTTATTATTATAGCATTTTTGTTTGGCATTTATTAATAATTTTTTAATAATATCGTCTTTAAAATTTAAACTTGTACTCTCTTTAAAATTTAAATTTTTGTAGAGGTGAATTAAAGATTTAAAGGATTTTGTGTAATTTATTAAAATAGAACTTTAATTTATAATACGAATGAGGTATAAAGTTTTTTTTTTTAAATAAATTTCCTTTAATATAACAAAAATGAAAGTACTCTCATGAGCAACATGAAAATTACTTATGAAACCGTAAAATCTAATATTTTCATTTAAAAATATTACTATTTTATATATTTCGAAGCAAAATCATCTATAACATTTTTAATATTAATTTCTTTAAAAAAATGCTCTCAATTTTTGTGAAAGCAAGTTTATTAGATTTTATTTTAGTATAGTTGTTTGTAAGTTTTTTTTGAAAGGTTTTATTTTAAAAAACAACAATTAAAAACTTTAATAAGTTTTTTTTTAAGTTCTCTAAATAATTTCAGGTCAACAGATAACTCATTTATATCAAAATCAGATAATTGATATTTTAAATATTATTTTTAAAATTATTATAATAAGATTTGATATTAATATCATCTAATAAATGTAATTTATCATATAATAAAACGAAAAGTCGAAATTATTCTTATATGACTAGAGCAATTATATTCTATATTTTTTAAAGTTAACTTTCGATTTTAATATTATACTCGTAATTCGGTCTTTAAAACAAAATTAATGAAATCGAATAACCCACTATCATATTTAATATTTTGAATTAATAATTTTTTAAGAAAATATTATATATATTATTAGATAACTCATTTTGGAGTATAGTGCTTAACGAGCTGAGTAGCTCATGAGCTGTTCGATCTCTATTCGGTTAAAACTCGATAAATATTTGATTCAGATTGATTCGACTCGAATTCGAACTCCATCCGACACCTTAACAAGTTAAATTGAACAAAGTTTAACTCAACTCGTTAAGTTCACGAGCATTTCATTAATTTATTAAAATATTTTTTAGTAATCATTTTAAAATTATTTCATTCAAAAATAAATCTAAATAATAATAATAATAATAATAATAATTAATAATTAATTTTTGAATTAATATGCTAGTTTGGTGTATTTATGGATTATGTTGAATTTAGACTATAAAAGTGTTTTACATACTCTTTTGATATTTTTGGTTAACTTTGTTAATTTATGTTAATATTAAGCTTCATATAGTATTATTAAATTTTACTTTTAGTTAAAAATAATATAAGTTTTTTAGTCAGCTTAACAAGCAATGACTCGAGTTGAGCAATAAAATACTTTAACGAGCAATGAGTCGAGTTGAGCAATAAAATATTTTAACGAGAACGAGCCAAGCACAATTTTAACGAGCTTGACGAGCAACGAGTCAAGTAATAAAATTTTTTAATGAGCATAAATCAAACAATACCTAACTCGCGACCGACTCGCTCGAAAGCACCCATATTCTAGAGTTCTCTTTTTTCGTGACCATGTGTGATCACATATAAGGGTGAGTATTCGATCGAGTCGAGTCGAGTCAAAAAATTTTGAGTTATTCGAGTTTACGAGTCATATTTTACAACTCAAACTTTATTTAAATTTTTTTTCAGTTCGGGTTGAGTTTACGAAATTCGAGTTGAGTCGAATCGAGTCGAGTTTTCGAGTTCCTATAAATATTTATTTGTAATTATTTATCATGTTATAGTATGATTTGATTTCAATTTAAATGACTTTCTCTAATAATATAAAATATTTATCTATATATTTTTTCATATATAGTGATATTTCTTTATATTTTTATATATCAATATATATATATCATAAAAAATTGATAGACTCGTCTTAAACTTAAAAATTAATCATTTAATTATTAAAAAATTTGAGTTATTTGAATTTTCATTTTACAACTCGAACTTTATTTGAAATTTTTCGAGTTGAGTCGAGTCTATGAAATTTCGAGTCGAGTCAAAATGAATCGAGTATTTTTACATCGAATCGAGTTATTCAATTTTTTCGAGTCGAGTTTTACTCACCCCTGATCACATACGTTAAACATGCCTAGAACCATCTTTACCTGTTTGATACAAACATGAAGTTAAATATTAATTTAAAAAATAATTTTAATTCAGGTCGATTTTTATTCTTATTTACTCCAAATTAAACAAATATTTTATAGTATTTAAATTATGTAAATAAGAGGATTTTAAAAATAAAGATTTTAAGAAGAAAATCTAACTCGTTACCCGTAAACGTGAAAAATTTATTTTTAAATTCAATATTTTAAGTTTTAAAATGTATTATAATATATTAATTTTACCATTTTTACTACAATAAATACGTTATTAATGTAAAAATACATATAATATATAAAAATATTAAAATAAAAAATAAAAAATATTATGTATAAGTATATTAAAGATTAAAATAAATACAATTAAAAATAAGCGAATATTTAATAAATTATAATATTATGAAAGGATAATATTAAAATATTTCAAATTACACAAACTCTATATTAGTTTCATTATTATTTTAATATAAATTTGAATATTTAAAAGAAGCAACGAATTTTAAAAGTAAAACAATAAATAAATCTAAATAATATTAAAATATTAGTATTTGTTAATTAATTAATTAATTAAACAAGTCATTTTAATTATATTTATAATATTTCGCTGTCATTATATAAAATAATAACCATCTTTAAAATAATTTTTTTTGAAGCATTAAAATAATATATTACATGATTAATTATAAAGTATCTTTAGTGAGTTTTAAATACTTTCTTAAACAAACCTACTAACAATAAATATGAATATTAATGTGAATAAATTGATTTAATTTCTTCAAACCAATCTCATCTAATCTAATAAAAGAATCTTGGAACTTATTTTAGTTAATTTCACAAAATAATCCTAAACTATTATTAAAATTTTAAATTAATCCATAAATTTTAAAAAATATAATAAATTCTTTAAAAAATATTTTTATAATTGACGTTGTAGTCAATATATTTTCTTAAAAAATGTAATTAATTTCAACAACCATTTAAGTTAAATATTGTTTTTTTTCTTTATTATAGTTTTAGTCTTTAATTTGGCTTAATGGTTATAGATTCAATCCCTATGTTTATTTTTTGTCACCACATTTTAACCTAAATATTATTTTTTTCAAAATTTGATCACTTATGTAGCTTGGCTCAATGATTGGCTATTGGGATTTTTTTTCAAATTGTCTCAAATTTGAGCCCCTCTTTGTTGAATGAGTGGTTGTTTTGTAACAAATAAAAATATTGGTGATTAAATGTAACTTTTCATATTTTAGTTGTGAAAAAAGAAAAGTACTTAAACTTTAGTGACCATTTTGTAATTTATCCATCTTCTTTTACACTTTTTTATCGTCAGTGAAGTTCACGCGCCTCTCTTCCGCTTCTTCTCCTTCCTCTATTGCTTCTTCATTCCTCATTTCTCCATTTCTGCTATTTTAAGGCTATCCCCTTTCAGCTTTGGATTCTTGTTGAAATTTCTTGAAGAACTCTTCTTTTCTTCCTTGGTTTCTGGTTTATTATGGGCGATGAAATCTGGGTTTATTTGGAGAGTTCTGTTAGCTGAATAACAATGGCTCAAGGCAGAAAATACCTCCCCGATCAGCAATTAGGTAACTTTTTCCCAGTTTATCTTTACAAATATGTGTTTTACAATGCCATCTTTGATCATTCAAGTTCCTTCTTTACTGTGAAGAACGCTTCTTTTGACCGAAATCAAGTTGCCTGAGTTTACATAGCCAGTTTCTTGCGTTCTTATGGAATTAGGGTTCTAAAAGGTTGAAAGAATCTTTATCATCTATGTTCTTTAAGCTTTGTATGCTGAGTTTACATAGCAAACTTCTTGTGTTTTTATGCAATTAGGCTGCTAAAAGGTTGAAAGAATCTTCATCATCTATTTTCTTTGAATCTTTTTCATTCCATTGAATTTCTCTAATGTTTCTTTCTTTTCCTGGTATTTGCTTTTGATGGATATCTTTACATTACTGTTTGCATGTTTTAGATGGTGTTTAATACAGTAATTTATTTGTGGCAGACCATCAGCAGATATTGCATGAAGCACAACATCGTTGGCTTCGTCCTGTTGAAGTTTGTGAAATACTTAGAAACTACACCAAATTTAGTTTATCAGACAAGCCACCCTCTAAGCCTCCGGGTAAGGTCTTCACTAGCTTTGTTTATCCCCACATGTTCTTACTGTACAGTACATTTTCTGCTATACCTGTGTTAATATTCAATGGGCCATCGGCCTTTGTCTGATATGCATTTTATAATTTTACACTGTTTACCTTGTTAAAGTATCACCATTTTTTCTTGAATTTTGATGCCACATGCAATTAGTGACTGAAAATGGTTTTCAGCTGGATCTTTGTTCCTCTTTGACCGGAAAACAATCCGATACTTTCGTAAAGACGGTCATGATTGGAGGAAGAAGAAGGATGGAAAAACTGTCAAAGAAGCTCATGAAAAGTTGAAGGTAAGGTTTTCACTGATTGGTCCTGAGCCATGCTGTTAGAATGCAGAAGCCTATAGTTCACTTTTCTGTACCATCTAAGATGTTGCAATTTGGTTGCATTCTCTGTGACAGAAACTAAATGAATGTGAAGAATGAAAAAGAAATATGTGTCTGGTTTTTCAAATTTTAAACATCAAATGCAATAAGAAAACTTTGTATTGTCTAATTCTTATCCATAACACATACCTTTTGACTTATGAATGAAAATTGCTCAAAGTCACCAGTTAATCGTTGGCTGTTGATTAAATTGAGTATTCACATCTCTGAGTCCATATTCTTTCATTGAGCATGTTAATTTGTAAGGGCGTCTATCATATCAAAATTTAATTCTCTATCTTTCCATGAAACTTGTTCATGTACCTTTTTAAGTAACTTGTCCTCTCTAATTCACTTTTGTAGATTGGAAGTGTGGATGCTCTTCATTGTTACTATGCACACGGTCAGTTTAATGAGAATTTTCAGCGACGTTGTTACTGGATGCTTGATGGGTGAGCAGTTTTCTGACTCTATACACCTCCAAAACAGTTTCAGCAACACCATTTCAACTTTTTCCCTTTAATCCTTTGTTATCAATAATTACGTGGTCTATTCTTCAACATTTTACATTCTCATTATTGTAATTCTATTTTCAGGGAGTTCGAACATATTGTTTTTGTTCATTACAGAGAAGTAAAAGAGGTATTAGCCTACTCTCTTTCTGTCTCTCCATTATGATAGACGCATTGCAAAGAATTCTATGCATGTCTACAAGCAATGCTCTTTAGGTTGTGAATATCTTGGAGTACCAATGCTTTAACTCAGATTTAAATTGTCTTCGGTTGAAATTTTTAAATGTCACATACTCACATTTTCATTCTATACCACATGTTGTATTCATTTTCTGCAGGGCTACAGGTCCGGAGTCTCCCGTTTACTACCGGATCCAGGATCACGGAGTGAAAGTCTGCAAATTGAATCATCTCCTTCCCTAGCACAGGAAAATTCACCTCCTGCTACAATTGAGATATCTCCCGCATCAACAAGCAGAATGGACTGGAATGGGAGAACATTATCTTCTGAATTTGAGGATATTGACTCTAGGGATTATCCAAGTGCAGATTCTCTTGACCGACCTATATATGGTTCCATATCTTGTACTGCTTCAGTGGAGCCTGAAGTTGCTGGTAAGGTTATTACACATTGGAATTCTCAATATGTTATAAACTCTAAGAAATAATAGAGCATGAAATAGAAAAAATAACCATACCCTAAATCTTTGGCTTTAGTACTTTATTTTAGCAACTTCAGTATATTCTTTAGATCTATTCTGATTGTCCTCATTTTTCAGGTTTTCCAGAATCCAACTTCAATCACGGCACTGTGCCTGGGTCATGTTTCTGGCCTGGCATCCAACACTTGGCCACAGATGCCTTTAGCATGCCAGACCAGAATCTCTATGCTGAACAGCCTATGGCAGCTGATTTAATAACTCATAGGGAAGCACAGGTGAAACTGCATGATGTCTCTGATACTGTAATGTGTGTAGATAAGTCAATCAACAGTGTAGGTGTCCAATCAATTCGAGAAAATCCTGAGAAGGAAATCCAGGTCTGTTATAAATAGCATTGGAGATTATAACTTAGTTATATTTGGTGTATGCTTAGAGAAGTGTGCAATTTTGCTTTAAGCTGCATAGCATGTAAATGTAATTCATTTCTCTTTGCATCTTTTAGCAGCTTCAGCTTTAAAGTAAACACAGATGATTAATATACTACCGTTCTTTGTCCATTAGCTTATCCTGTCATTTTATCACCTATGACACTTATATGATGCCGTAGAATCAATCCATTTTCCTCTTTATGTTTTTCCAGGTATGTTGAATATTTATCAATTGATAGTTGACCTCCTGCAGGAGCGACAGCAGTATGATTTCAAATTGATAGGTTTGCAGTCTCACAATCATTCTGATCCTCAAAAGGTAGTCTCCTCTTCCAAGCAAAATGAAAATGAATCCAAAGACATTGATCTACATAAAGACGAACCAAGAGAGCTGAAAAAACTTGATAGCTTCGGAAGATGGATGGATAAAGAAATTGGTGGAGATTGTGATGATTCCTTGATGGCTTCCGACTCTACCAATTATTGGAATACACTTAACACTGAGACTGATGACAAGGAAGTATCCAGTTTATCACGCCATCTGCAGTTGGATGTCGACTCCTTGGGTCCTTCTCTTTCTCAGGAACAATTATTTAGCATCATTGATTTCTCACCTGACTGGGCTTATTCAGGTGTTGGAACAAAGGTAAAGAAATATGATTTATGTGTAATGTTTTGTGGAAGCATCATTTGTTTTCATGAAATTGAAGTTATCCATGAATGCCTTTTATGTTTTAGGTTTTACTTGTTGGAATTTTTTTGCGAAACAAAGAGCATCCTGGTGCTGCTAAATGGGGCTGTATGTTTGGTGAAAATGAAGTTTCTGCTGAGATTTTGACTAACAATGTTATTCGTTGCCAAGTTCCTTTTCATGATCCTGGACGTGTTCCATTTTATATCACCTGCAGCAACAGATCGGCATGCAGTGAGATAAGAGAGTTTGCATATCTTGAAAAGCCACCTGGATTTACATGTAATGCGGCTGTTAAAAGTTCAGCGCAAGAGGAAATGCACTTGCAAGTTCGTTTGGCAAAATTGTTGCATATTGGCCGAGGGAGGAAGCCTTTGGATTGTTCTGTTGAGGAATGTGATAAATGTAGGTTGAAAAATAAAATATGTTCAACGGGAATAGCAAGTGCAAATGATTGTATACAATCTAAAGAGGGATTAATTCTGCATTTGCTAAAGCAAAAGCTTTGTGAGTGGCTGATAAACAAAGTTCACGAAGATGGCAAAGGTCCACAGATTCTCGATGACAAAGGTCAAGGAGTTATACACTTGGCTGCTTCTCTTGGTTATGAGTGGGCAATGGACCCTATTATTGCTGCAGGGATAAGTCCTAATTTTAGAGATGCTCAAGGTAGAACGGCTCTTCACTGGGCATCATACTTTGGAAGGTAAGACAATGTGTAATTTCTTTCATACATCTAATTCATGTTAAATATCCCTGCTTGTTCAATTTTGATGATTTTGTATTGATTTTAATATTTAAAATTTCAGACCCAATTACACATAATTGGAATAAAATGAGGTTTTGATGGCCATTTATTTTTTGCAGAGAAGAAACGGTCATTGCACTTATCAAACTAGGTGCATCTCCCAGTGCCGTTAATGACCCCACACCAAATTTCCCTGGTGGAAGAACTGCAGCCGACTTAGCATCAAGAAGAGGGCACAAAGGAATAGCTGGATACCTGGCTGAAAAGCTGATTTGATCACCCGTCTTTCTTCATTGACTGTTAACCAAACTGTGGTAGGTATGTCCGCACAAGAAGCCACTGAGATTGGTTCCCATGTTGCTCCGTCTAATGGGGCATTAGATGAGAATTGTGCATTGAAAGGGTCTCTTGCTGCTGTTAGAAAATCAGTTCATGCAGCTGCTCTAATTCAAGAAGCTTTCCAGGCTCGCTCATCTCATTTCAGACAATTGACTAAAGGCAATGATGATATGTCTGAAGTATCGCTTGAACTAGGTATTCTTGGGTCTTGGAATACGCATCAAAAGATGACTCATTTCGGAGACTATTTGCACACTGCCGCTTCAAAGATCCAACATAAGTACCGTGGCTGGAAAGGAAGGAATGGTTTTTTGAAGATAAGAGATCGAATCGTAAAAATTCAGGTACTTTAATTGATGTATAGGGTTATAGAAAGTTGCAAGAATGATTCTTGATAACTGCTATTAATGTCTTTTGACAACTAAGTTCCCAAAGTTGTTTTTTGTGTTTTCTCTTCCCTCTTTTGGTCTCTTGATTTGTATTAGTATGAATCAGAAGTTCATTCCGCTTATCATTAATTTCAGGCTCATGTGAGGGGACATCAAGTTCGGAAACAATACCGAAAGCTTGTCTGGTCTGTTGGTATAGTTGAAAAGATAATCCTACGATGGAGGCGCAAAGGTGTCGGTCTACGAGGATTCAGGTTGCAAACTGAAATTGAAAATGCAGTACCAGATACAAAGGCCGGCGACGAATATGATTTTTTTCAAGTTGGTCAACAACAGAAAGTTGATGGGATCGAGAATGCTCTAGCAAGAGTGAAGTCCATGGCACGTAATCAAGAAGCACGCGAGCAGTACATGAGGCTAACTAGAAAACTTGGAGTCTCAAAGGTAAGTGTTTTAGCTTTTTGTTGTAATGATCTGAAGGGGTTTTGAGGCTTGTAGCTGAGATGTGTTGGTAAATTTTTTAACAGGTTAGTGACAGAGGAAGCAATGCCAATAGATAGCAGATCATGGCATTTTCCATTATCATAGGCTTCTGTTGCACTTCATCTTATTAGGTGAGAATTGTCTATCAAATGATATCTTACTTTTAATTGATACAAAGTGTATTATACTTTTCTCCTTTAAAAATAACTTATGGAATATACATGGATGAGTTCCTTTCAAAATCTTTTATTATTTTAATTTTTTCATTAATCTTTTTCTTACCACTGAGCCAACTCAGCAACAAATGTACTGAGGATTTTTTGTTACAATGACCAACAGATAATGATTGAGTTTGGCATGAGAAGCTACAATTAATGAACCATTGTTGTGTACCTCCAGGCTCCAGCATTTGTTGTCTATTTTTTTTTTATCTTTTCAAGTTATACTGCCTTTAAGTAGTCGTCTATTAGTGCTTACAGACCCTAAATTTGGACCTTATTCCACATTGTCCTGTTCTGAACACACTCAAGGGTGTCCTAATATGTCCAAGGACACCACATTTCTTATGTTATATAAACCAGAAGAATGGGAATACTGGGAACAGGGCTTGGTAATGACGAAGATTAAACAGTTGTAAGAACGGGTTAATTTTGATGTTACATTATTCTTATTCATTATCTTTAGATATTCCTTCTAGAAATTAATAACAAATAAAGAAATTACATAACTCCCGTCATCTAGTGTTTGTAGTCCAACGGTTAGGATAATTGCCTTCCAAGCAATAGACCCGGGTTCGACTCCCGTCAAACGCAGTTTTCACTTTTTTTCTTTTTTTTTTTTTAACTTTTGGCAAAATTACAGCAATGTCCGTTTTTCAACCCTCATTCATACCATTCAGAATTTACCGAACCACTTTATTTAACCACCGTAAACAGTAAAAACTGCATTTACTACAGAAGTTTTAGGCACAGCCCAAAACTACTTACCAAAAACATTAGTCGTAACTATTAGGATATATGTGATCTGTTTATGGCTTCAACTGTGTTTTTTTTGACTCAGACATTAGTGAAGCGCAGATATTCCTTCCCCGATGGAAGATTCTTGGTCTCGAAACCTTGAGGGAAAACTTGTTTCGCTTCCTCATTGCTGACCTGAGGAGAAATCACCACCGGATCACCTTGTTTCCAGTTCGCTGGCGTTGCCACCTTGTACTTGGATGCCTTAAGCAGAGAGTCCAAAGCCCTCAGCACTTCATCCATGTTCCGCCCCGTGGTCGCTGGATACAGAAAGCTCAGCTTGATCTATAGATAACAAACATGCTTTCAATATAGATTCATTTTGATTTTGCATGAGTAAAGATATATATATTATAAAAACAACAGTTTCACCTTGTTGTCGGAGCCAACAATATGCAGAGCTCGAGACGGGAGCTGGTTCCCCGAAGAGTCTTTTTCATTCGGGTCCACCATGTTAAGTTGCTTTATGATCTCTCTTCTGGGATCTGCCACGATCGGGTATGTCACCTTGCACCCGGGCTGACCAAGTTTACAAAGAGAAACTCATGTCAAACCACAGTTTTTAATCACTGATCTAGATCAGATCTCGCAACATCAAGATCCGAACATTTAAACTTTCGAACATAACCTATTATTGGCATGTCAAAACATATTTCCAAAGGCTTACGGTATAGGCTTCAACGTCTTTGATCCACTCCCTGTGTGACTGCACATCGTCGCAAGAGAAACCCAGAAGCTTAACCCCTCGTTTTTCGAACTCCGGCAGGTAAGCCGCCATCTTGCCGAGCTCCGTGGTGCATACAGGTGTGAAATCAGCTGCATGCAAAAAACAGAAAACCCCCAACATAAAACAAACTACTGCAACAAAAATAAAAATGGAGCTGCTAAGACAAGCAGCTGCATATATACCAGGATGAGAGAAGATGATGGTCCATCCATTGTTGAAGTAATCATGGAGCTTGAATTTCCCATGGGTGGTTTCCACTTGAAGGTTGGGAACAGTGTCTCCAATGGTGATGCCAGGCATTTTTTTTCTTTCTTTTTGTTGGATTTAGTCTCCTGGTGTGAAGATTTGGATCCGAAAGGAGGCTTCTTCTTATAGAAAGTCAAGGTTTGTGCATGGAGATTACGTGGCGTCTGTGTATCCAATGTAGTGAATTGTAAATCACTATTCTTCCTCCACGTCTGCTTATCTGTTTCTGTATTTGTTGATAACTCCTGCGTCATATACATTTTTTATATTATAAGTATATTTTATGATTTATATTTAGATATATATTTTTAATAAATTTTATTAATAAAAAGGTTGGATAGGGATGAAAAATGGGTAGGACAGGTGCGAATATTTTTTTATACTCAAACTCATCTAAAATTTTTATATTCACTATTTATTCATCATCTAATTCGCGTCCGTCTATGTGGGTACATTCTCAAATTCATCCTCACACCTATCATTGAAACCTTATTCACTTGTACTTGCCTAAAGTAACTACTAATATCGAATTATGTAAAAATAAATCAAATTTTTATAAAAAAAATAAATTTTTTCATACTTTATTGACTGATCAAGTGTATATATATAACATATTTATAGCAATATAAATTTTACTACATCTAACTAACAATAACTAACTTAACTAAAATATATCATAAATTCTACTTAACTATATAACTAACATTATATATAACTAACTTAGCTAAAGCATATTTAATTATTTACACTTTTAAAATTATACTTATTTACCATTACAAATTTACAATTCGATTAATTTAAGTTCAATCATAAATTATTATTTTTTAAACTAAATTAATTGAGTTTAAATTCTACAAGCTTAAGTATTAATTTTTCATATTTTAATAAGAATTTTTATCTTTATGATACGTATTTTCTCTGTTCTTATGACATGCCTTTTATTTTTGTGGGTTTTTTTCTGTCCTTGTGACATGATTCAGAATACCCTAGCGGTCGATTGTTACAGAGATTTGAATCGACGTTAGTTTTTTATTATGTTTTGTCGGTAGTAATGGAAAGTTAAATCTTCACTCGGTTGATAGTTATGTACCGATATAATCAGTCCTGTGTAGCGGAACATTCTACTTAATAGTTTGGATCGGTCACCACTCTTTTACTCATTATGCGTCTCGATTGGACAAAGACTTATCTCCACAAAAAAATATTTTATTTTTTTATATTAGGTCTTGAAGAAATTATAAATTAATTTAATCTTTTGTTTTTTTTATCAATTATAATTGTGAAATTTTTTATAGATTTAATAAAAATTAAGTGGTTATTATAAAAAAGAATATTTATGAAAACTTTTTATTTTTAATACCAATGCATGAGATATTTTTCCATAACTTAATTTTTAATCTAAATCACTAAATTCATTAATACTTTTATCAATTAATTGATCTAATTTTCTTAAAAGAAAACTGGAACTTTCTTGTTCTAAAATTAAGTTTTTGTAAATATATCATTAACTCTATTCGTAGTTATAATGTTGTAAATCGAACAAATTGAATAAAAAATTGTTTTATTATAATTTTTGTTTTGATATAAAATAGAAAAAAACATCACCACATACCTTATTAAAATATATATATATATTTGATTGGTCAAACATTACGCTGCTGGTATTATTAGTGTTCGAACCTGTGATTTCTAGCAACAACAACCGTTTTCTTAACCACTGATGCTAGATAGTTTGTGTTTATTGAAAAATACTTGGCTAACGTTGACTCTAGGCTAAACAGGGAAGACAAAGTTATGAAACTCTTTTGTTTGATTGCTTGTATTTGTGGACCCTTCACAAACTTTGCTGCCTTTTGTCCACTGCTTTGCTTCAAACTTTGAAAAGGGTTTTGTACAAATCCAAAGCCAGAAGAATTGCAGCAGGTTATGCAGGAGGACAGAGCAGATAAGTTATTCAATGGCAGATGGACCGGATATTTAAAAAATATTTTCGATCGCGTTTTAGATTGTATCGTGTTTATTGAGGTTACGAATATAACGGTTACTATCGTGGTCGTTGTGAGAGTCGCGGTAGTGAATTTTTTAAAACTCGCACAGGAGTTTTTTGAAATAATGGTCAAATAACAGTATAACAGAAATAACGGACCGTTATCGTTGTTATAGATCAGTATCCGTTAAACAACGACCGTTATTGGTATAAATTTGAATCTTATCGTTATTTTTACTAATAACGATTTTGAATAATAACGTTACCACTAAATAACGAACATTTTAACGGAGGTCATTATTTAATTCGGGACAAGAGACAACAGTTTTAGCATACGCTTCAGTCATCTCAAATTTGAGAAATAAATTATAGGGTAAACTATAACGGAGGTCATTCAATTATGAGTATGGTTATATTTGGGTCACTCGGCTATTAAAATTTACGTTTGAATGACTTAATTACGGGTAATATTATATTTAGGTCACTTAATTAATAAATATTACATTTGGGTCACTCAATTATAGGTAATATTATATTTGATTCAGTTGCAGTGATCATAATAGTATCTGATATAGAGTATACTTTCAATCATTTGACATTGATTACTCAATCATTGTGATGTATTACTGGTGTTCGAATCGTAATCTCCAAAAAATATTGTTTTAATTACTGTGTTGTATTACTGGTATTCGAATCGTAATCTCCAAAAAACAATATTTTCCTTAATCACTGAGGTAAGATGGTTCGTACCCTCTTCCAAAATTTTTAACAAACATATCATATACATTTTATCCAGCATTACAAATTGTCCTATCAAACTTAACACGATATTATTATTACATATCAATATCCTAAATATCTTTTTAATCTTAAATTATTATCCTAAACTCTAAAAATACATTTTATAATTAATATTATAAATTACTTTTTCAAGTTATATTCCTTTTTTAGAAAAAAACTTTAAATCCTAATAATATTTTTGCATTATAGTTTTTTTTTTACTTTTTACTTTTGCTTTTCTCTTATTTTTTTTTAAATTGGAAATCATATCCGTCCATATTAAATTATCATAAATAATTTTAAGATAAGATTTGAACCTATCAAATTTAGATGAAATTATTTTTTTCATTATAATAATAGTCTTTGCCAATTGTACACATAAATATCGAGTATTTTATAATTAAACTTAAAAAATATTTTATTATTAAGTATGAATTAAATTTGTATGAATTAAAACATTTTAAATCTCTAAATAATAATTAATATCTTAAATTTTTAACGAAGGGTTTTTTAGGAGGAAATGAAGGATAATTTAGGAGAAGATCCGGATTTTTTTTTTATAAAAATACAATATAATTCGAATAAGTAACTGTTGGATTCAAATTTAGGTAATTTAATTTATCTAAAAAATTAATAATTTAATGTTGAAAATATTTATGTTTTATTAAAATAAAAGTTTAAATAAAATAATATTATTAATAGTAATAAATATTAGACTAAATTATAAAATTTAAAAATAAATAAAAATATATTATTTAGTAATTAAATTGAATATAATAATATTGACCTTTGAATAAAATCAAATAAATTGATTTAGATAAAGAAGAGACGACTGTGACGCGATACCTATTTCAACTAAAAATAAAATTTAAACACTTATTTTATAGTTAATCCTTGATTTCTGATAAACTTGTTATTTTGGATTTGGATTTTACCTATATAATTAATAAATGTCTTAACAATTTTCCTTCCCAAACCATTTCCCCTTCTTTTCTTCGAAGTTCACCATCCCACTTGATCATCCTTGGCTTGGTTCGATTATTTGTATTATAGTATTCATTGTTGGATATCAGATCAGATTAGAATCGATTATTTAAATAATTGAATTTTTGGATTAATGATATAATGATTCGTATTCGATCCGAAAAAAACGAATATCTGTATATCCGTATCCAAAAATATAATTGAAATAAAATATTGAATGCATTTACCATTAAGAGGATTTCACCCACACCCTCTAGCTAACCAAGAACCCAACCAACAATAAACCACTAAGCTAAGATGGTTCTTGTATTATAATATATTCTCATATATTATTAAATGATTAATTTGTTAGTAAAAGCCTAAAATGTATTAAAAAATTATAAAATTTTAAATCAATTAATATTCAAATTAAAATATTAAATATTTAAATTAAAATAATAAAATATTTAATAAATAAATCAAAATAATCAAATATTTAAAATTCAAATATTGAATAGTCGAATATTAAATATTTGAATATTTTTATTTAATATCATTTGAATTAAAATATTTGAATATTCAAATTAATATTTTATAATATTTAATATTTGTATTAAAGTATTCGTTTATTTAATATTCAAATTCAAATTATTAAATATTTTAACTAAAACATTAAATTTTTAAATATTTTGATTCGAATGAATATATTCTAACATTAAATAGAAATATTTAATATAGTATTCAAATATTTTGATATTAAATAAAAGTATTTAAATATTTTAATTCAAATAATAAATATTTAAATATTTTAAATTAAATATTAAATATTTAAATATTTTAATTATAATTAAAATATTTAAGATTTGAATATTAATTGAATATGAATCCTACTAATTCCTTTAATAATATTTAATTTTTACTAAAAGAATAACTGTTTAATAATATATTTGTAGGCCCTATATTAAAAAGCCTTTTTGGTTCAGTGGTTCACTTGTTGCTTGGGTGGTTAGTTAGCTAGAGGGTGTGGTTTCAAATCCCCTCGGCATAAATATATTCAACATTTTTTTTCATTCTTTCTCACCACCTGATTGAAAAAAAATATATTAAATAATAAATAAAATTAATCATCTAATCTAGATTTTATTTAACTGTTATGTCATTGTCGTTATTTTTTCTGTTAGAATTTTAACGGTGGTGACTCAAATAGGTAGGGTTTCAAAGTTGGGTAACCTGATTGACGAGTTCTTTAGTTGGTAACCAAAATAAGTATTCCCAATTAATTTGATGATCACTAGGATAATTTACCCTATTTTAAAATTAGATTATATCTATTACTGAAAGGATTATAAAAGAAAATTTTAAGATAAAAATAAAAAAAATAAAGTAAAATTAAGGTGCAAAAGATGTTAAAATAACAAATCTAATATTTTAAAAGAATTTGAAAAAAAAACACTTTTTTAAAAAATAAGTAAATCAGGATGGAGTCAAGATTAGAGGTTGACGGAGACAAAACGTAAATGTTTAGAATTAGAAGTAGGGGACAGATTTATAAAAAAATATATTTTTTTAAAAATTTTAAATAGAAAGACAAAAAAAAAATCTGGGGGTGAGGAACGATTGCTCCTCTTCATCCCATGTAACTTTGCCCTTGTAGTAAACTATTATTTTTCCCAGAATGTTCTTTGAAGAGAGTAAAAATTTATTCCTTGTTTGTTTTCAACGATACAATCACAAAAAAAATATAATTTATACAGATCGTTTTTTTTATAATTCGATGATACTCGTCATCCGACTATCAAAAGATAAACTAAAATTGTTATAAAAACAAATAAAAATCTATCATAAAAACAAATAAAATATAAAATTGATAAATACAAAACAAGTTTATTAAAAATAAAATTTATTTATATATAAATAAAAAAAATCAAAAATCAGTAAATCACTATTCATATAAAAGATATAACAAAAAATAAGTTCCAAGATAAATTATATATATGACTATCAAATTATTTGAGATATTTATTTTAACCATTAAATTATAAAATATATTAAATTAATTTATTTTAATAATTATCGACAAAATTTAATAAATTCAATAATATAATTAATGAATTTTATAATTTAATATATTTATCTTTAAATAGTTTCTTGTTCACCGAAAAATTTAAGAAACGGAGGGAGAGATTTAGTAACTGCTGAGATCGCTTAGGCCTCGACTTCCTGCTAGTTCATCGCTTTGCAGTTCGCTCCCATCGGGAAAAAGAATTGCAAATCTTCTTCAGTCATTCTCTTTGTCTCACAAATGGCAGTTTCAGTTGAAATCCCCAAATTCATTTTCCGGTAAGCAACTCTTAATTTCCCCCCTTTTTTGTTGATTTTCGTGATTGAGTTACGAATTTGAAAGATGGGTATTTTTCCTGATGAAGTAATTCTTCAAATTCTCGCGAGATTGCCTGTAAAGTCCCTTTTCAAAACAAAAACTGTTTGTAAACTTTGGTATAGATTAGTTTCAGACAAGTATTTCGTAAAACTCTATAATGATGTGTCTGCTAAGAACCCAATGGTTTTGATCGAGACTTCGGTTCCGTTTGAATCGAAATCGAGCTTGATTTGTGTGGATAGTTTGAAGGGTGTCTCTGAAATTTCGTTGGATTTCTTGAAAGATAGGGTCAAGGTTAGAGCATCGTGTAATGGCTTCTTGTGTTGCTCTAGCATCCCAGATAAGGGCGTTTACTACGTTTGCAATCCCATGACTAGAGTGTTTAAGCTGCTCCCTAGGAGTAGAGAGAGGCCGGTAACTCGGTTTTACCCCGACGGCGAAGCCACACTTGTAGGTTTAGCATATGATATATCGAGGAACAAGTTCAATGTTGTGCTAGCCGGGTATCATCGTACGTTTGGTCATAGACCTGATGGGACTTTCACGTGTTTGATATTTGATTCAGATTCATATAAGTGGAGGAAGTTTGTTTCCTATCGAGATGATCAATTCAATCATATGAACAAGAACCAAGTTGTGTTTGTCAATGGTGCCCTTCATTGGTTGACCAGTAGTTGTTCCTACATACTTGCACTCGATCTTGATTACGATGTTTGGAGAAAGATTTCGTTGCCTGATGAAGTGAGTTATGGGACTGGGAACCGAGTTTATTTGTTGGATTCGAGTGGATGCTTATCTTTGATTCAGATTTCAGATGCATGGATGAAAATTTGGGTAATGGAAGACTATGAGAAGGAACTTTGGCATATGGTGGATGGGGTGAGTCTTCGATGTGTTCGGGGACTAGCACCCGGTATCTTCCCTATTGCTCAAACCAGTGAATGCATCTTCTTGGCAACTCACAAGCAGGTCTTAGTATACCACCAGAGGAGTAGAGTGTGGAAGGAGATGTACTCTGTTAAGAACAGTGCTACCCTACCATTGTGGTTCTCTGCATACTGGTTTCGGAGCACAATCTTCCCTTTTGATTAAGGTACGGTCAACATTTAATGAACTTTTGTTGTAGATAAATAACTCATTGCAGACATCACAAGTCATACAGTTCTGGTTTGAAGCTTTCTTTTATCATTTAGAATTTAGTATATGCAATTGTTCATGTGAATTGTGAACTACTTATTAAACTGAGTGCTGCCCTCCCATTGTAGTTCTCAGATCATGGATTTTGTAGCACAGTCTTCGCTTTCCGATGAGTGTGCGGTCGACATGTAACGAACTTTTGTTGTACATAAATAACATTTCTGATTCCATGCACATTTCTTTTCACATTCATATGAATCATAACTACTCACTGACTGAGTTTGGTTGTGGTTTCATTGCCTCGAAAACCTGTTCTGGAATTGTTTGTTTATTGAATGGTAGAAACTAGAAAGTTTTGCTCTCTAGAAAGCAAAATCAGATCAAATATCACCCTGATTCTTTATCTGTTATTATAAAATATGACACAGAATTAAGTAACCTTTATACTAGGCGTGTCATAGGTATTAAATTGTCATAAAAATAAAAGTGTAGATACCATAAGATGTACTTATAATTCAATGAGACAGAGTTATAAATACTTAATAGTTGATTATTAAATCAATTATAACAAAGAGATTTATAAATACTTAAGAGATAACCTATCTTATTACAAGATCAAAATCTCTAAAAAATCTTTATCAATGAATTCAAATATGTTTTTACATTCAACTTATTTAGTTTATTATTTTTGATGATTTAACATGATTGATCCAATGTTAGTTTGTATATCCATTATATTTTGAGTATTATTTATTTCTAACAATTATAACTTCATCATTTAACAAATATTTGGATCGAAGGAATTTGAGCTCAACAAAATAATTTTATGTTTTTTCAAATAAATTCTTTTAATTTAACATTAAAAGTTTACCCTGTTAGAAAGAAAATTTATTATAAGGACAAATCAGTCAAAATAAATTTCAAGTAATTTTATATTTTAATCAAACATTACCGTTTCATATAATTTATTTTAAAGTTAAAAATTTAAGATTTCAAAAAGAAATCAATTTATATTTTTAGCCTTAAAATAAATATGATAGTAATATATTCTCAAACATCAGATATTGATCACTCAAATCATTGTACTGATATTATTAGTGCTCGAATTTGTGACATTTAAGAATAACTATCATTCTTTTAATCATTGAAGTTAGATGAATCAAAGTCATTTTTAATATTTTAGATGGAATATTTGACTTTATTAGCTATTAGATGGAATAGTTTATAAATGGGCTTTCAGTTGTGGGATTTAAGTAACAAAATCAGCAGATTCAACCCATGTTGTAGAATCACCCAAGAAATGGCTCAAATCCAATCTTTTTATCCATATATTCAGAGAGAGAAATGTTAGCATCTCTGCACTTCAAGTTCCTGAAATGGAGTCCCTCCTATATTCTTCTGCAAAAAATTTCGCTCCATGGCCACCAACACACAAAATAAAAACTGGGTTCTTTGGAGACCAATGCTCTTTCTTCAAATTACCGCCAGATAGCTCTTACTTTGGCCGTAGAAAGCTTTTAATTGTGGAGTCAAAGAAGAACAAAAACAATGAAAATGATAAGCCAGGCACTCACAGTTTCATCCCCAAAGAAGATGAGACCACTGGGTTTTTCCCTGAAGCTGTTCTCCTCAAAGAGGTCTATTTTCTCTACAAACCCTTTGTTTTTGTTGTTCTTGCAATTTTGCAATATCTATGGGGCTTATGTTTTGGAGTTTAGTAAAGATACAATTTTCACCCTTTTGGGGGGTGTGGGAGAGGGGGGCCTTATTCACAGTTTGTGTGTTTCATTAGAGGAATTTTAGCTGCTGAATCTTTTTTTTTTTATGTTTTCTTTGTTCAAATTCTTGTAATTTTGCAATATATATGGGGCTTATGTTTCTGGGTTCAGTAAAGATTGAGTTTTTACTTTTTTGGCTTATTAACTGTTTGTGTGTTTCATGAGAGAAATTTTTGCTGCTTAATATTTTTCCCTTTTTCATGGAATTTGGATATGGATTTTTGTGTCTGAATTGCAGAAGAAAGTTCAGGAAGATGGTAGATTTCTCCCTGAGTTTGCTGATGAAGAAGAAGGCAAGTATCCTATGGTCTTCTTAAGTATACCTTATCATTATGTTCCGGATTAATAGATATAGTTTAGTTGTGTTGTTGAATCCATTAAAATTGTTTGTAAATTTGCAGAAGAATTGTATGAATCTCTCAACCTTCAGCTGCAAAGCGCCTTGAATGTCGAACGCTGTAAGTTTGCTTCTTGATAGTTTCTTTGTAGTTTATGCTACTTCAATATTTTACATTTTTTTCTCTGCTTCTTGCCTAAATGTTCAAAACAGTTAATCAACTCCTCGTATATGTTAAATTGTTCGAGCTTTTGTAGTTCGTTAGTTGTAGGATGAACTTATGTTACTGCAAGCAAAGATCAAAGTTAGTGTTGGATTCTATCATAATCATCAAGTTTTTGCTTTGGTTTTCACAATTGTAGTATCTTTCCTTGCTTCTTGCCTTTTTAAAAGAAGAAATATCTTATAAGAAGTTTCATGATTTCCTAGTGTATGTCGAGTGGACCTTGTTGTTTCAAAATTTTTCTTACATCATGAGTCGTAGGATGAACTTATGTCCCTGCAAACAAAGACTAAAGCAAGTGTTGGATTCAAAGCTGGTTTTAAAAAGTACAAATTTGCTTATTATACCCCTGAATATGATGCCAAAGATACTGAAAACTTAACCTTGAGTTCCACCTGAGGAAATGGAATGTAAACATCTTACATGGCTATTGAATGATTCAAGGAAATGTGTAATGAATGACCTGGTTCCCGGGTTAGTAGTTCGCATATGGGAGTGACCCGAATTTCACTCCTTGGATCTGGTCGGGTTGGGTCATCCCTATCGGATATAGGGTGTTGCAAAACTCTTGGTTTAGTCTACGGGTGCTTAAGGAGTTGAATAGCTTGTGAGCTGCTCAAACTCGACTCGCTCAAAACTCGATAAATACTCAATTCGGATTGACTCAACTCAAAACTTTAACGAGTTGAATCGAGCAAAGTCTTACTCGACTCGATAAGTTTGCAAGCAACTCGTTAATTTTTTAAAGTATTTTTTAGTTATTACTTCAAGATTATTTCATTAAAAAAAATATAAATAATAATTATATTAATTTGTGAATTGTTACTTTAATTTTAATATGCTAGTTTGATGTAGTTATAGATTGTTACTTTTGAATTTAGACTTTGAAAGTGTTTTATATACTTTTGATATTTTTGGTTAAATTTGTTCATTTATGTTAATATTAAATCTCATATAGTATTATTAAATTTTACTTTTAGTTAAAAATAAGGTAAGTTTTTTAGTGAGCTTAACGAGCAACAAGTAGAGTTTAACGAGCAGTGAGTTGAGTTGAGCAACCAAATATTTTAACGAGCAACGTGTCGAGTGGAGCAACAAAATCTTTTAGCGAGCACGAATCGAGTATTGCCCAACTCGCTATCGACTCACACGATAAGTACCCGTATTTAGCCTTTGTAACATCGAAGTTGCATTTGGTGTTTGATTTCAGTCAGATATGGAAGCAAACTTTTTGTCATAGTATAGATAACACATATTTTCTCTTTTCAATGTTACGATTCATTATTCTCCTTGTTTACACAGTGAGGCACTACGAGGTGGTTTATTTAATTCACGAGAGGCATGATGAAGAGGTTGAAAAGGTCAATGAGAAAGTTCAAGGTAACACTTCCCCGTTCTTTATTACTATTATCTTCCCCCAAGTAAATTCTATGCTTATTGTTTTCATTTCGGGCTATTATTATCCTTTCATCGAGTTTCCGGCGTATTCCTTGAGAGTGGGTATAGATTACATTTCATAATGCCTATCTCTGAAATGCTTTCTGCAGATTTCTTGAGGGAGAAGAAAGGCAGGGTATGGAGATTGAATGATTGGGGTCTTCGGAAACTAGCGTACAAGATAAAGAAGGCTAAGAATGCGCACTACATCTTGATGAACTTTGAGTTGGAAGCTAGATGGATCAATGACTTCAAGACCATGTTAGACCAAGATGAAAGGGTCATTCGACATCTGGTGATAAAAAGAGACGAGGCGATCACCGAGGATTGTCCACCTCCACCCGAGTGGCACACTCTTCGTGCTGGTGAAGATGAAGATTATGACGATGAATATGAAGTTGAAGATGATGAAGACCTCGAGGAGGATTGGGATGGAGAGGATGACGATGACGCCATTGTTGCCGAGGAAGACGATTTATTTGATGAAGAAGATGATCACATAGAAGATTCGAATCGCACAAAATCATCTATTGTTGGTAACACAGGTAGAAGAAACCTTAAAGCCAAGCAAGTTGCTAAATAGTTAGCCTTCTTCTGAATGTGTTCAGGTTTGTATGAGCTGAAGATGAACAATGGAAATCATCTAATAACGAGTTTTGGAAACTATTGAAAGCTTGTCGGCAGTGGTCTCCGAAGTAGATGTGAATTTCTCGGGATTTTCCATTCAATCTATAGAGTATTTAGTGGCTGAGTTTATCCTTTGTGTCATGGCTCGGATAAAGATAAAAAATATATACTTTGAGCCCTTAAATTTAAAAATTCACAAAATAGCCCTCAAATTAAAATCTTTAATTCCCATAAACTCAAATCACAATTTGAATGATCATGTTGTTATCTAGTATGTTTGTTCTCGGACAACCACGATCATTTACTATATCTTTTTGTCATCAAAAATCGATTTTAAAGTTATATAAAATTTTTACATGAATCTAAATCATATTTATCGGATTAATCGGGTTTAAACATCGATTTTAAGTTGGTTGAAAGTTGAAACTCGAACGGTAAGAAATTCGGGTTCAACTCAAGGTTCCTCTCTGAAGCTTAACTTGAGAGTTGAGATCGATCAATTTCTTTCATAAAACTTTGAACTTAGCTTGAAATAAAGATTATATTGTTCGAGCTTGGCTCAAGTAATATTGGAGTTCAACCTTATTTCATATAAATTTTTATTTTAAAAAATAAATGTCAATCGGTTTTTGAGATTTAAGTGAATATGTTATAAAAATGATAAACTTACCTAATTAAATTGAGTATTAAGGTACTTGAGCTCGACTTGCTTGATAAGTCAAACTCAATTTCAGCTCAACAATGACCGAATCATTTTTTTTTCAGTCTTATAGTAGACTGTCAGTAGAACAAAATTATTCAACTCGATTCAAAAAAATTAAAATTTAATTCATTTCAAATTAAAACTCGAAATTACATAAGTTCGACTTAAAATTTAAATAAAATTCTTATAAAATAAAAATTCAAACAATTCAAAAATTTTAATAAATTAGTAAATTGGTTCTTAAATTTGAATTGAATCACTTAAAATTTTCTTATATCAATATAAAAATATTAAAAAATGTCGTAAAATATATATTCGTATCTTATATGATCAAAAAATCATTTATATTAGAATCAAACTATATTATAACATGATAACAATTATAATTAAATTTATATAAAAGCTCAAAAACTAAAGTCAACTAAAACTAAACTTGAATTTTATAAACTCGAATAAAAAAATTCAAATAAAATTTAAATTATAAATATAACACTTCAATTCGAATAACTTAAATTTTTTTGACTTAACTTGATCGCTCGCTAAACCCTACTTGTTAGCACAAATTAACAGCCGGTTTTGTTTATTTGGATGAATGTGACCATGAATTCTCATGCACAAACGAGACAACAATCCTCACTGGTTACATGAATCATGGTCAGACATTGTTGAGCTGAATTATAGCTCGAGCAACTCAAATAACTCGACTCGACTAAAACATAAATCGAATCAGTTCTAATCCAAGCATGATCGCAAATAATCAAGTTTTAAGTAAAGGCAACTTTTATTAATAAGATGAACGTAATGCAAGGCTATATGAGTTTTGATTTAGAAGTGGTAATGAATCATGTAGTTACTATATTATAGTGTTCTAAGGGGAAAAAAACAATCATAAAGAACAAAACTAACAAAACCTCAAATTGGAGGCTCTAGACTGAATTTAGACCAGTACCTTACATATTCCGAGATTCAACGTGATCTGATCGACAAAAAGAGGACAACTCGAATTGAGTTCTGCAACTTTATGTTTCTATCGCAAAGGTATCCCAAATCCAGTGGCACAGTGATGAACAAGGTTGTCGTGGTGGCCTTCTAGTATTTCTATATATAATTCTCACACCTGAAATTACAATAAAATGAAGGCTGCCGAATCAGATATTTGAACTTCCAAGTATTATGCTCTCACAGGTAGAATTGAGTTCTAAAATTTTCGAGACATTTCGAGTTAATTGAGTTTGACACTCGAGTGCAAGTCATTTGGGGTAACTTGTTTGGTCATTTCGACTCAGCTGGCACAGATTGTTAAACTCATACACAAATTAGATTGGGTAGGGTTCATGTTCCAATAAAGAATGACAGGTTTACTCTCTGAAAGAATTGATTGATTCGAAAAAAATAAATCTTACCAACATCTGAGGGATTCTGAGGAACACGAAAGATAACGAGTATAAGATGCTGGAGACTACAACACCAGTAATCAAGTTGTGGATGACGCGCTTGTTGTCTTTCGTTGGCACGAATGCTGATTTCAGTGTATTTGTCAGGTCAAAGAGTCTGTAAGATATCTGCAGGCAAGAGAAAAATGTCAGTGGATGACTAAAGAAATATTTGAAGTTCCCAAAGATGACACCAGTTTACTTACTGCAAGGTATATGGAAGTAGTAAGCATAAAATTCAACATCGGGTAGTCTGGGATCAGAGAAAGCAGCAGCTTAGGCTGACCATCAGGAACCCCGGATCTGCACATTGATCGGATATTAAGATATTGTATGTTATGATATAAAAGTTTGAATTAAAGGATCAGCTCATTGAAAACAGTCGAAACGCCGAGAATTCTCATGATGTCAAATTAAACTTACCTTAGCCAGATGTGGATCTGAGAGATATAGGTCTCCAGTGTAATCTTTCCAAGCCATCTGGAGAAAACAAAAGACAAATATTAGTTTGACCACATTGTCGTTGGAAGGTAAAAAATAAAACAAGAGAAGAATTAAAGGCTACTTACGCGAAAAGGGTTAAGCTGTAGCATCTCATGGACTGGGTAACATTTCTTAAACATATATACACACTGATGAACATAAGGAACACGAGTTGATCAGTAAATGCCAAAACATTCAGATTTGTCAAATATTAACAGTTTGTATGAGGGCCTACGTTATCGGGATCCATGAGGTATAAGGATGGTACTTGTTGTAAGTGATCTTGTCAAGCTTGTAAATGTGTTCGAACCAGAAATATCCAACCTACAAGTTTTATTAGAACTTCAAGAATAATAGATGGAAATTCTAGGAAAAGGAATGCAAATCAAAAGGCATATATATGATACCGTAAGGGAAATTATTGACACAGCTATTTTGATTGATACTCTCCTCTTCACCTCTGTTTCCTCAAGCTTTTCCATCCACCGTTCAACCTGCAACAGTAAATCCCAATACAGTTACTAAGTACATTATTCCTAAATAAATTGCATTAATTCATAGCAAGAAGATACAATGAAAAGACAGAAAATAGCTGCATCAGAACTTACAGTTGGATGGTAATATGCATATATCATTCCAATAATCCAAATGTAACGATCAAGGCCTGATCGGAAATGCCACTCATGCATGCGAGGAAGGTTTGGCTTTGCAGGATCAGTATATCCTGAAAGGTTTTTGTTTATATATTTCCTATCAATATGACTGAAAATTGCTTAAATATATATATTATGCGTTGGAAAGTTACCCACCAAGGAAAAAGGTAAATGGGCTCCATAGAAGTTCAAATACTCCAGGCACTTCCCAGACTAGGATAACCACCAAGAAGCAGGCAATGATTTTTATAGCAATAACTGATCCTTTCTCATTGTACTTGTTCAGAATACCAAGTGCCCCATAAACCATGAGAGTGAATAGAGTATGCATGGGGCATATATAGTACAACATATAACTATTATTGAGGACGACACAGCAAAAGAATACCAAGAAATTGAGCCGCCACATCATCTGCTCAGCCAAAACACTGAATGTTGGAACTTGGAACATGGAGAAATTATCATAAGTTCATACATTCTTTACTTTAGCAGAACTCATAAGACATACCTGTGCAAACCTAGCAAGACTGAAATCTTTGCGCACATAATAATATGAGAAATTCCCAAATCCGGTCATCCACACATAAGCAGCAATGAAAATACGGATAGCATTATAAATCTCTGTAGCTGCAAAGTAATGGTACATCAAAAATAGTACCTGTAAAATAAAAGAGGAGGAAAATTAAGCACAAGTATACCAATCTTTTTGTAGCAATGCTAGAACATTTGAGGCATAAGCTGCATCAGACAAGAGTTTGCAGTTTCTAAACAATCATAGTCTATTATAACTAGACATATCTCTCAAGAAGAAGATTTTGCAGATTTACTACATCATTTCAAAGAATTACAAACCTGCATCCAACCTTTCCACTCCTCCGTTTGATGTCTGTTCAAATAAAGTATGGCTTTCCCAGAAAATGGTGACTTATCATGGTGTATCGTGAATGAAGTTATTGCCGAAACTATGATGAGAAGAAAGTAGAGGAACAAGAAAAGATCCCGATTGTAATTCTGCATACACATAGAATGAAAGAGAACTTAATTAACAAGCAGTATCATCATTTTAAATGATTACTTATTGCAATGAAACTAAATTTGAAATGCACTTGAAAAGTTTTCACATTTTCATCATTTACTCCTACAGTTTGAAACAATATAACTGTGAAATATAATCAAGTAAACATCTTCACCTTCTGTGAAGATGCAAACACATCAGTGCGGTCGCATATGTAATAGTATGCCAAAAGAACACCGAATTCAGATCTACAAGATAATGAACACCAAAACAATTAAAAAAGGGAGAGCATGTTCAATTACATACTATTATTTTTTGGAAATAAATGATTCATATGTTAATCAACAAATTGAAAGTTCACTTACATAGCTCGAAGTGTCAACCGATTCTCAACCAAGAAAGTCTCATCCATCATAAGAAACCTTAACAATATCGAAGCATATAAATTCAGCAACTGATTTAAATTGAAATACATGAAAAGAAAAAGAATAAAAAAAATCCAGGCTCTGATAACAAACTTGAAAATTGGAGAAACGGAAGATGTTGAAGACCGCGCTCTAGGAGAACCGGATTGAAGACCCCCGCCTTCCAATAGAACCGCTCTATCTTCCTCCTTAACGGCACCATTTCCGATTTCGACTAAATTCACATCAGAGTGCCTACTAACAAAAATACGAAGAAAAACAAACTTTTTCACCAATAAATCACATTAATCAATTGTAAAAAAAAACATTACAAAATGTAGAAAACAAGAGCTCACGCTTTGGACGCGATTGAATTTTTTTTGTATTGTAAATATTCTGCGTAGATCCAAGCTGAAATCACCGGAAATATGCCGAGAAAAAACGAAACCTAGAAAACAATTAAAAAACAACATATTTAAGAAGAAGAAAACTTTGAAATGCAAGATCCAAGAGTTGTGGAGAATGCTGAAGCGAGCGGAGACGTACCTGACCGGGAGTGATCGGGCCCACGATCGCCATTATCTGGAACTTCCGGCAAACGAGAAAACAAAATGGAAAATCGAAGCTACTCCGCCAAACGAAGGCGCATTTGAGCGTAAAGAGTTGAATTTACGAACGAAAACTTACAGATCTGCTGGAAATCTGATTTTCTGAAGCCAAAAGGGGAAAAATAATAAAAAACGAAATCAGAAGACGGGGAAGCGAAGAACACGGGTTTCTGGATATGATATTCAAAACTAGTAGTCTAGCACTGCATATGGAGATCCAAAAATAGATAAATAAATGAAAATGGAACTAATTATTAAATAAAAATGGGAAGAAACAGAGTTGAGAAATAAATGGTGGAAAAAAACGCGATTTTGTTTTAGCTGTCAGATGTTGAAGGGAGAAGGTGAGAAGGAATCCTTGTGTTTTCTGTGTGGTTTCTGAAGGTGATGTTGATGGAAAATAAAGATTGGGAGTAATGAAAAAATATAATATATTATTAGAATAAGATTTTGTAATATAGATATGATTATGGTTGAATAGTTATTTTTAAATTATTAAAATTTAAATTTATAAATTTATTTAAAATTATGAGTTTGTTTGTTCATAGACACAAATGTTATTTTTTTATTAATCCAGACGATTCGTATCGTACACTTAATTTTAATGGTTGAGTTTTTTAATAAAAGTTTTTTATATACATAATATCTCGAACCTACGACTTACTTACCATTTGGACCAACCCTTATCAGTTAAATATATTAATATTTGATATTAAATAGATGTTATTTATTTAATTTTTATGCTTTAAATGATCATTTATCAATAATTAAAAAATTTAAAAGATATAAAATAATTTTAATTTTTATCATATTATTATAAAATAATCGTTAGATTTTATAAAATTTAATTAAAATTTTATAACAACTAGATAAATTTTGATGATTATTTTTCATAATTTTATAAACTCAATTATTATTTTACATTAATTTAATTATTTTATACTTTATAAAAAATTTAGTGACTAAACTCATTGTTTTTCATAATTTAGTGAATACTTATGTATTTTGCCAACCAAAATAGAACCTAGACAATACATTCAATATATAATATTTAAATTCTTCATACTTGATTTATGAAATAAAAATATTAAATTAATATAACAATTATTAAATATTATTATTATTATTATTATTGAGAATACGCGTGAGGGATTTGTGAATGGATGCAGTGTCGGCAACCCTTGGAGCCTGGCGGTGCCTGTTGTTAATCCACCACCGACATTACTGCAGTGAGAGTGAACAGTGTCAGTCTATTTTGTATGGCTGGTAAGGCCAGTGGCAGTGTCTAATCCTTGAGGTTTTATTACCCCACAAAAACCCATAACTTTTGTAAGCCTCAAGGAACTAATATTGGGTTGGTTGGTCACTCCAGTATCACAAAAATATAGCCCTTTAGAGATGACAATTATATTCGTCTCCGACAGGTCTCGGTCTATTTGAGATGAATTTTTAATATTAAAGTCGGATTTTAGGATGGATCAAATTGGGTGAATGTTTAAAATTTTAAAGTCGGATCGGGCGTCAAATTTAAGATTTAAAATATTTGATCCGAATGGATTTTATATATTTATATATATTTAATATATTATATATTATATTTTATTATTTTTTTGAAACAGATCGGTTTTGATCAGTTTTTTTTTTGTTAAAATAACAAGAACAAATCCGATTAGGTTATATTTTTATTAGATCGGGTTGAGTCGGGTAAGATATATTAAAAATCAAGGTGGAATGAATTTAGACAGGGACGGAGCTAGGATTCAACGTTGAGAAAGGTAATAGAGGAAGAAGAGTCTATTAAACCTTTAAAAATTTAAAAATTAGGAGGGCAAAAACACTTATTTAATTAACATTTAAACTAAAAAAATACTAAAATTATATCAAAAAATTAAGAAGAACAGTAACTCTTCTCACTCTATGCATAGCTCCGTCACTAAATTCTAGTATACTAAAATATTTTTTTAGGTCAAAGTGTGAATGACCAAAAACTCAATCAGCTCTATCCTGTTATCATCCTAATCTTTTTCGAGTCTACTCCAATTCAAAATTGTAACAAGACAAGATTATAAAATCATCACATAAATACAAATATTCAAAAAAAAAAAATGACATATAAAACCAAGTATAATATAATGTAATAATGCTTTTTTTTTTCCAGAGAAAACTATAATGTAGCTCTTAATAGCTGGGGCGAATCTAGAAAGTAATAATCGGTTAAGCCGAGTTAAATAGTAATAATAATTAAAAAATAATTATATAATGTTTATAAAATATAATAAAAATATAAATAATCTTATTATTTTTATTTTTATCTTTTAATTCAATTAAATTTTATTTTTTTAATTAATCCTAGACTTAAAAAATAAATTAAAATTTTATATTGGACCATTTCTTTTATTTTTAGATGTCAAAAACCTAATTTATATTAATATTATAATATAAAATAAATAGCATATTCCTTTATAAATATACAAATTCATAAATATATTTCAAAATATTCATATTCGAATTTAAATTAATATAGTTTCATTTTGGTTTAACTCGATTATCGATTTTTCATATTATCTTTTATTATAACCTTTTCATTTGTTTGTTCATAATAGATTTATTTTATATATTTTATTGTTATTCGTCGGATAGGGGTGTTCAAACGGTTAATTTGATCGTTGGTCGAATCAAATTATCCAAAACCAAATTAATCGAACTTTTAAAATCTTTAACCGTTAATCAAATTAAATTTTTTCGAAATATATTAATCTAACCAAATAAATTTTAATTAATTCAGTCAATTTTCGAATTAACCAAAAATTATTATACAATACTATAAAGATAAATTTATTATTTTTTGAATTAACCTATTTAGGGTTTTTTTTTAATTTTGTTAAATGTTTAGGATTTTTTCATTTGAGTTAAACTTAGGAATTGAGTTTCTTTTAGGTATGGCTTAATAATAATATATAAATATAATATATAATATATTTATTATTTATTATATTTTAATTAATTCGATTAATTTAAATAATAAAACTGTTTTGAATCGAAATAATTAAATTGTTTTGATTAAATAAAATTCGTCGGTCGACTGTTTAACTGAATTAATTATGTTTAGTCGATTAATTCAGTTGAAGCGACCGTTTGAACACCCCTACCTTCCGGTTACAAATAATAGATTTATTTTATGTTTTTAACATTTATTTCATAAGTTTTCAAATTATTTCATGTAAATGTGAATAAAATAATTAATAATTTCGCACCATATTTGTATTTTTTTCATTATTTGAAATACAAAATACTCATATAATTTACTTTTTAAACTTATGTTTCACATTGTCAAAATATTTAAGTTAAATTCTCGGTTTGATTAGGTTTTAGCAAACCCCCACATAGAATTTGCTTGCTGGGGTAAAAAAACACTTCAAAACTATAAATAATGATAAATAGATAATTTTTGAAGAAAACAAAATATTCGAATAACATTTTTCACTCAAATATAAAATTAAATTTTTTTAATATTCATTTGTTATTTTATGACGTGTTAATTTTATTATTTATAAAATTATAATTTTTTATCGAGTTATAATTATAAAATTAATAAATTATTTGTGAATTTGATAACTTTATTTCAACCATAGAATACATATAATATTATAAATTTACTTTTAATAGAAATATAATATATTTATATATATTTATAAGTAAATATCATTTAAATGTATATTTTATAACTTAATTGCATCATATTTAAAATAATTATTTATCTCTTCAAAAGTATAATTTGACAACAATATTAAATACTTAAATCTAAATTAATTCACATTTCTTTCTATTTTCTATCAACTATTTCTTATAAATTTGAGCGATTTATTTTTATCCATTCTATTGAGTCAATTCATAAAATTTTTAATTAGTCCGCAAATCCTATTTTATAACTCATTTTATTTAAAAAATTTAATTCAAGCCCAAGTTTATAAAATTCAAGTATAGTTGTTTAAATATTGTTCAAATTTATATAAACACTTATAATATTATAGTACTAATTAATTTTGTTTTAAATGACTCTCTATAATCATATACGATATATGTATATGTCCGGTATACATATATCAAACATATTTGAAGGATTCAGCTCAAAGTTAAAAATCAATACGCTAATTAATAAAAATTTTGAGTTATTCAAAGTTTTATTTTAATCAATTTTATGAGATTATGATTTAAATTAATTAGAGTCTGAATTCTTTACGTCGCATCGAATTAAAAAATCGTTTTTTATATGTCAAATTTTCTTTTCTTTCCTAACAAACACGATTATTTTCTTTTCTTCTTTCCACATTTCTCTCTTTCTTTGCATTTTCCCACCAACCGGACAACCTATTCATAAATTCAAATATAAAATCATGGCAAGTACATAAGGACAGCTACAAAGTTAGGCAAGGAACATTGAACAAATTTGTCTGAAATATATAATGTAATGTATTAATATTTAATAAGTCGATAATGTATAATTTTATATGATATCAGTGAATTATATATATAATAATACATTATTAAATGTAAATTTAGTTTTAAATTTTTTTATTTAGTGCATCAAATATAGATTAATCTGACATTGTAACTAATAGGTCGTTATTTATGGGTTATTGAAAATGCACGTGACATTAAAGTATGTAATTTTAGAAGATTTGGTCAGTTCGATCATTTAAATGCATAAAATGTATATCTTATCAAAGAATTAAGAAAAAAAATTATAACTTCAACCATACAAACATCATATATATATATATATATCGGAATAGAATTTTTTTTTGTTTCTTTTCGTTCCCCTATATAGGGATTAACTTAAGGGGTGTTGGGGTCTAGGGGTGCGGTCGAACCCTTAAAATTTTTAAATTTTTTTATATTTTATATATTTCTTTTGTATTTTTTTATTGATAATCTAATTTCGTGCCCTTAAACTCTTGTAATTTTGCGCCTTATATTTATAATATATCTTTTGATAGTTTGTACCCCTCGTATAAAATTTTGAGTTTGCCCTTGCCCTTATATATGTCTCACACTAAAAATTTAGGGTTAAGGTTTAGGATTACGATTTAAAATATTTTAAATAGGGTGTATCTTTTAAGGTTTAAGATTTAAAGTTTAGAATTAAACTTAAAATTTATTTTTTTATGAATATAAAAAGGACACCCAAAATGTACATGATTTTCAAAAGGAATTTCCTTAGCAAAGTTCACAAACAAGAAAATGAAAAGATGTGGAAATTTCTTGTGATGACTAAACTGACCAGCTACAGCCTACATGTGTGAAAAGCAAGAAATTTAGATTCACATACAGAAGACTCGACAAGACTTTGAATGATGGTAAACTAGTGAGCACTCAACAAGACTAGGAAGAGCTCTTCTGATCCCTTTTAAAATGGTGATAAACCCGTAATGCTTTAATCATAAACCCGAAATCCAAAGCCTGAAACGATGAGTGGAAGATATGAGATGAGAGTTCTGATGATGATTTGCTTGATCTTGTTCTTGTGTCTCCTTAGCTCGCCGGTGCATGCCGAGCAAGGGAAGGCAGTTTTCTTCGATCCTCCTTATCTCCGTAAGTATAAATTCTCGGTTTCTCTACTTTCTTTTCCTTCCTTAAATTTTATGTCGGATCAAAATATTAGACGAAATGACTAAGTAGGGTGTCGAACAGCGTCAGCATGTAACGGTTACCACAACGACGGAAACATGGTGGCGGGAGTAAGCGACAAGTTGTGGAACAACGGAAAAGCATGCGGAAGTCATTACCGAGTTCGATGCATAGGAGGGGCCAATGAAGCACCACATCCTTGCAAGTATGGTAAAACCGTGGTGGTTAAGGTAGTGGACTATTGTGAATCAGGATGTCAAGGAGTTATTAATCTTTCTCTAGATGCTTTCTCCGTCATTGCCGATCCCAATGTCGGTATAGTTCGAGTTGAATTGAATAAGTGAGTCACAAATCTTTATTTAAATCTAACTGTATTCATATCCGACACGTAAATATATCTCGTATCATATCTTATCGATGTCATTCTCACGTTTTTCATTTTCTTATATGCAGGGTCTGAGCTGGAATATTTGATGAATCTAATGAAAGAGATTTCTATAAATAATTTTAAAGAGGATATATATATATATCCTCTTGTGAGGTTTCCTTTCTATTTTCCTATGCTGTACTTTATCAAATACATGAAGAAAACTTAATCTTAAGTAATATACAAGAAGTTTATATTAAATTATACTCGTTGAATCAACTTCCTTTTCACTTTTTTCGATAATTATTAATTGGACGAGTTAAATAAAATAATTGATCTTTTCGGTAAGATGAGAGATTAAAATGATACACTAAATTAATAGAATAATCATATAATGAACCTGTATAGTACGAGATTCATATTAAATCGATCGATAAATAAATACTTTTATCCCCATTATCAAAAGTGATATTCCAATAGCCATCGAAGTAATCAAACAAGGTCTTGCATAATTTTTGTGTTGTTTTTGCAGCTGTGAGCATTGACGAATTTAGAAATATTTGTGAGGATAGACATAAATCAAAATATTTTTAAGATAAGTATAAATTATAAAATTTTAAAATTTCAAGATGGATATAAATCATAAAAATTTAAAAACATTAAGAACTAGTTCATAAAAAATTTAAAAGTCAAAATTAAATATATGAAATTTAAAAAATTCAATGAGCACGAGCCCACCCTTCCTACCTATGTTATAATTTAAATAATTATTTTTAAAATAAATCATAAAACAATATAACATCAATAACAAAAATCCACTAAAACAAGTACAAGAACTACCACATCAATATATATATTTTTAATTGGATTTGAGCAATATAAAATATATATAATGTATAATTTTTTAAAATATATACGATATCGTTTTTTAGGCATAACACAATTTTAAATATTTTTTTTAAAAAATAAGATATATTTGAATATATTTTAAGATTTACGACAAAAACAACAGTATAAAAGAAATTATCACTTACGAGTATCGACCTGGGTAAAGACATCATTTGTAAGTGATGATTTCTCTCTAATTTATAAAAAATCTTATAAATTAAAAAAGTCACTATTTATAAATAACGTATTTACCTAAATCGTCACTTATAAAGAATAATTTTTTTTAATATTATAATTTTTATTATAAATCTCAAAATAGATCCTAACCTATTATAGTTCCTAAAATATTCAAATTGTTTATCGTATTAAAAAATTATGGTATATGTGCTTTTTTTAAAAAGTCGAGTAAAATCACATCAAAATATTAAAAAATGTTATTACCAAATAGGGCTCACAAACTGGGCCGAGCACAAAGACTATAAAATATATAAATGGTGACTTGCCCTGCTCCTTGAAGACTCCAACCAAAATTCCCCTTCACTTTGCCTTCTCGGCTTTGGTCTCTATCAATCTTCTTCTTCTTCTTCTTCCAACTTGTTTACTTAGTAATATATTTTTTTTGTTTGGTTCCTGTTTTCTCTGCAAAGTTCAAGTTTAGGGCTTCAAACTTTCAGAAAAGCTGGATAGGCACAGAGGCGACCGCTATGGCGATGGAAACATCAACAATCAGGACTCTTACTTCAATAACACCAATCACTATCAAGCCCCCTCTCGTGTCTACGACGCTTCTACTATGAGCCGCTACAACGCCACCAGTGATTTCAATGACAAGTTCGATACACAAAATCCTTATCAACACCATCGACGTAGCCCTAGCAACTTCGGAGGAGGAGAAGGACATCGTCCTTTTGATAGTCCTCCTCGTCAGCCTCACAACAGCGTTGGTATCGGAGGAGGAGGGTTTCGTCCAATCGGTGGTGGTGTGGGTGGCGGAGTGGGAGGGTTTCGGCCTATGGCTGGTGGTTTCGAGGGGAATTATCAAGAACCTCCGTCGGATCATGTGCAGCAAACTTACACGGGACAGAAACGCCCTTTTCCCTTCTCTGGCCGTGTAGTTGAAACTCCCAACAAAGGTTCGTTTTACTGCTCAAAATTTGAAATTAATATATATATATATTCAATTGTGTTTTCTCACTCGTTTGCTGCGTTCACTAATTGAATAATTCGTCATTCAAATTCAAAGGATTGTAGGATATTTTCTTCTCTTTGGTGGAATTTCATTTTTGAAGTATACTTATACCTAGTGCTCGGTATTTACTTCAAGGTTTTGTTCCTAGGCTGCATGAATGGGTTCATCAACAGATTATTTTTTCTTGAATTATGCCTTCCTTTTATCGACTTTTGACCATTATAATTGCGTTTCTTGACCATTACTTACATATCTTATTGACTTATCCTTTATTTTCATTTTTGCTTTGTCAAGATCGATTTGGTGGTGCTGGAAGTGGGGGCAATTTTGCCAAACTTTTTGTGGGATCTGTACCAAAGACAGCCAGAGAAGAGGATGTGAGTCAGTTCATTTTTTGCATAATAGTTTTGGAAATATCATACTCCTCTTTGTACTCTCCTTTCTCTACCAGATATGTAATTTAATTCACTTATCTTCATGTGATGGATGTCGATTCAATATATTGAATAAATACCACTTTAAGCATTAATACCATCTAATATTATTCTATTTTACATTGTGGCCTTCTGTTGTATTATTTCTTGCACAAATGATTATATTCTTCTTTTGTCAGATTCGATACGTATTTGAACCACATGGAGATGTGATAGAGGTTGCTTTAATAAAAGATAAAACAACAGGACAGCCTCAAGGTATTGTCGGATATTTATTATTAAACGTATCTCATTTCAGGTTTGCTGAGGGGCTGATAGGAGTGAACTTAAGCTCATCTTCATCTCTGTTTGTTTCTGATACAAGTTTCGCGCTTGTTGGTTTTGGTTGCTACCACCTTTTTCTTTTGTTGCTCCTGCCAAAAAAAGGAGAGAAATGTAAACCCACTAAAACCTGGTTTATGTATAGAAAAAAATAGGGAACATGTACTGCAAACAGAACCTGTTTTTTAATGGGCAATAGCCAACAATTAATTTTCTTGGAAATGTCTATTTCTGTTACTGTAGTATACAAGTATATACATAAAAGGATGTGCTACTGTTGTATTATATACAAACAAGAAATTCTATGGTTTTTGTGGTGAATGGTTTATATCATATTATTAGTGGGGAGATTTCTGTGCTTGACGGTTATCTTGGAGAATCTGGCAATTTTTACTTTTATATGTTTTTCTTTATGTGGGCTGATTTTATTTTTAAGTGATGGATTTTGAAGTTCCATGTTTATTAAATATGGATGGTAGTACAGTTCTATGTGTTGAAAGTTCATTGGTTATATGCTTTGTGGTACTTGGAGCTTTACGAGCATCATACTTTTGTGGGATTGATATATGTTAATGGAAATTGATTTGTTGGTGTGCTTTTGAACATGTTAATTGGATCATTTTCTATTATTGGTTGGATGCCTAGTCTACATTGGTGGTCAGCTCATTTTCTGCATTGATTTGTATGCTTATAATAATGCCAAAAATTCTTTGGGAATTTCTTGTTTACAATAGGAAATTGGTTGGTGACTGTGTATTGGGACATGGTTGAATATTTTCTATGATTGATTGGATGGTTAATTTATATTGGTGGTCAGCTCATTTCCTGATCGACTTGTATGCTTATGATAATTCCAAAAATTCATTGGGAATTTTCTCTTCTACAATAGGAAATTGGTTGCGGCTACAACTTGATGCAGAGTTCATTGAATTGTTTGTTTACTTGGCAAATTTGTTTTTGTGCTCCAGGTGGGCTTTGTTGTTAAGACTTCTCTTTGTTGTTTACAATAGGAAATTCTTTGTTGTTCCCCTTTTTTATACTTCTCATTGTTGATTGAAACAGTGCTGGTATGAGGGCTGACGGATTTCTCATTTTGAGGAAACCCATTATCTTTTTCTCGACTTGGATGCCGTTGTGGAATGTGAATGTTTTAATGGGAATTGAGGAATGTTTCAATTTAAATCAACATGGACGATCAGATTATAGAATTTGTGCAGCATAGTTACATAAAATTGTTGTTCCCTATTATCATATGGCTTTGTGAAACATTTTTGTTCCTGCTTGTGTCTACCCACTGCAGTATATTATAACATTTTATAAAAGTTCCTTGTTAGATTCTCCTCTTGATTCTATTTTCAACCTTGTTTCTCTGTGATTCTCAATTCATTTATCATATTTTTACCTTTTTCTTATTTTTTATTTGGTATAAATATTTCTATCGTAAGTGTGCAACCTACGGTACATAGGTTTATTTGTTATTTCCTTGATTGAGTTAATAGTTAAAAATGGTATGCATGTCTTATTTGCACATCAAGCTTATTGCTGCTCATTATATCTTATGTACCCATGTCCTTAGCCTTCAAATGTTAAATGCATAACTAGATTGCTAGAAAATGTATGGAATTTTTTTTTCCGGATAAAATGGGATGAAAATGATGAGGGAGACGAGGCCTAAGATTCTTGCACTTTGGTTCTAGGGTCATTGGATCCTAGATTTCTGTTCTGCTTGGTGCTTGTGCTATGCACATTGATTAGCTTATTGGGACCATGGAAGAGAATAAATGTCACTTGACATATTGTAACGTGCTATGTACATTATCTTATTTGGGACCCATTGGGAGAGAAATAACGCCGCTTGACATATTTTCACGTTCTATGCACATTGATTATCGTATTTCACTTGACATATGTCACGTGTTTTGACGTGAATAACAAATAGTTGTTTTTTAGAGTTCTAACATCTCTGTGTGCACTAGCCTGTTGCTGTCAACTCTATGTTATTTGTTTTGGACTGATTGATTGGGAGAAGGGCAGAGTTAAGATTTGAAGATTCTTATGTGTTCTCTGTGTAGCTCCCTCTGGAGGTGGGGGCATCTGGGTGCTTGCCTTTCTTCTCTCTTTTATGATTTGCAATAACCTCTCTACATGCGCCCTTAAAAGTTCTGTTTGCATAGTGGTGATTGTTTTTATGGCAAATTGATTCTGTTCAGCTTCCAGCTTTTATATTAAATTCTTTTTTCTTTTTCAACTTCCCTCTTTATGCCTCCTACTTTTACGACAGGGTATTTCTTTATGTTCTTTTGGTTTATTGGGTTTGATACATGGCTTTAAATTGTGATGATCAGAAGATTGTGCTTGTGGTCTTTTTCTTGAATGTAGCAAACTGTTGGTTGATTAGTTGCATGTTTTAAGCAAATTATGATTTAGTCATTTATTTTAAAGAACTTAGGCAGATGGACTTGCCACTTTTATGTTACGTACTATCTAGTTCTTCCATCTTCTACTAAGTAGTTATCTGGAAGGGATGTATTCTGTAAATCAAGTTATTTGTTTCATATACACTGCCTTGTCAGAGATATGAACCATTTAGTTGAACATGTTTTCTCTTCTGACCATTATGATATAGTGGTTGACGTATGTTCTGTTTGTGTGAGTTGTGCTAAATGAAAATGGATTTTATGGTAATATGTATGTTTTGGATTGCCCCTCCCCCAAACACTTCCGTTTTCTCGTTCCATTTATATGCAACCTTAAGTCTAACAACCTGATTACATGACACATGTATCATTGGGTTGCTTTTTTTTGCGCCTGTCTATCTGCACCATTCTGGGGGTGCAAGTGATCTAACAAAATCAGAATTAAAACTCTGGTTGTGCAGGATGTTGTTTTATAAAATATGCAAGCTTAGAAGAAGCCGATAGGGCTATTAGAGCCTTACACAATCAACATACTCTGCCTGGGGTGAGGTCTTTTTCCCCTTTATGTTTTTTTTTTGTTTACGTATATATTCTGAAATTGTTTTACATTCTCTTACAACTGGAATTATTGTACATTCTCATTCACATATTCACAGGGAGTGGGTCCTATCCAAGTCAGATATGCTGATGGGGAGCGAGAACGCCTTGGTAATTATTTTACATATTTGTAAGCTTTTGAAGCTTGATATGTAATTTGTGAGAATATGCTTTTTAGTTGTTACTTACACTATTATTGTTGAATTCTCAGCCTTGAGCATGTAATATCCATGGCACTCATTTCTACTTACATGAGGCTTTTGAATTTAGGTGCTGCATGCCCTTGTTTAAGTGGTCCCTTACTTACCATGATTTCTTTCTGTTGACCTTTAATTTCAGAATGCAGTGTGTATCTCTCTGTTTGTACTGGCATAGTTGTTAAATGGCACTTTTTCAAAAGCACAGGCGTGCTTATGCACATTGTCTCGTGTGTTAAACAACCCAAGCATATTTGTGTCTATATTTGAATCCCCGTCTCATTGTTGAAACTTGGAACTCCAAAAGGTTGAAGAAAATGAAGTTTAAGTAGCAAATAATGCAAGCAGGTGCATGATTTGTTAGATTGACTGGAAACATTATGATTACCCATGTAAGCATTAGTGGGAGATAGATTTACATGCTTACTTGAGTTGGCTTTCACATTGACAAAAATCTAAAAATTTATCCGTCCCTTCTACTTTTAATGTTGTGGTGGATTTTTTTTGGGGGTAGAGATTTTGTTCATTATGAATGATGGTTTGTGCTTATGTTTTTTATCCTATATCGTCTTATTTCTCCATGATAGATTCTCTTTTTCCCTGATGCAGGTGCAGTTGAGTACAAATTGTTTGTTGGATCGTTGAACAAACAAGCTACTGAAATGGATGTTCAGGAAGTATGTCAGTTCAAAATTTCATTTGTATAATGATGTCTATTTCAATTGTTAAACGTCTTTTTTCCTTTTTGTTATGCAGAACTCATATTCATTGACATTGTTTAACTAATTTTACTTTTCTCTTTTTTATACATTTGACCAAAATGGTAATTTTTGTTACATTGCAGTTATTTTCTCAATTTGGGCGAGTTGAAGATGTTTACCTCATGCGTGATGAATTAAAGCAGAGTCGTGGTGTGTCCTTGAGTTCTATACTTACATGACCTTGGATTTGATGAATTGTTTCCATTCTTGTTTCTTTTGTTACAGTATCTTATAAAAATTATATTTTTTATATGGGTTATATTTTGATATACAAGTGTAAAATTTTTTACACAACCCTTCTTTAAATTTAAATTCTAAACTACTAACCCTAAACTCTAAATCTTACATTCTAAACCCTACAACCTAGACCCCTGAACTCTAAACACTAAATCTAATAAGCATGTGTAAACTAAAGTTTACAAGCTTGTGTATCAAAATTTTTTCCTTTTATAATTTCTGTTCAGTTCTTAGTTATTTACATAAAATTACTTTCATTTCATTTCCACCATCTTTCATATAATTGTTTTTTTTTATTTTGAAGGCTGTGGGTTTGTTAAGTACGCCCATAGAGAAATGGCTTTAGCAGCTATAGATGCTCTCAATGGAATTTATACAATGAGGGTAAGCATCTATATTTTTCTCTTAATGTTCTGTTTACCAATTATTATTGAAGTACCAATTTATTATTTGTTTTCTACATTTTAGGGTTGTGATCAACCATTAACTGTCCGTTTTGCTGATCCTAAGAGGCCTCGCCAAGGAGCTGGAGACCCAAGGTTTTCCTTAAAAGACATTTTATGCATTTCTTTATGTGTAAACTTGTACACTGATGTAAATAGGAGAGGATCATGCCTTTGTTGGTTTGCTATATGTATTTCTTTTTGATGGACATTTGTAACTTCCATTGTGGATGAGAGTTGATTTTCTATCTGTTTGTCCATTCATCTACTGGCATGTTACCTATGTTACATATTGATTAAATAATTTATACTATTTTTTTATTTGTTTCCTTCCCAGTGCTGCTGCTGCTGCATTAGGAGGTCCAGGTTTTGGTCCTCGTTTCCAAACACCAAGGCCGAGGTACCCTAGGAATTTCTAATGCTTTCAAGCCTTAACCTATCTCCTTATATTGTCATAGCAGTATGCCTGAATTTCTGTTTTCATGCTATTCATTACAGACCAGCACACAACTTTAGTGACACAATGGGGGATCGTGTTCAACCCACTGCTTGGCACCCTATGAGTCCACATAATATGGGACCAACTTCGAATCCTGGCATTCGGAGTATGGGGAGCCAGTTGCTACCTAGGTCTGCTGACCCAACAATACCTTCAAATCCAGTAAGAATAATACTTGTATGGCACATAGTTGATTTTTACTACGAACACTGTTAATCAGCTATATTTCTTCTTGATGGCATGTGGTTAACATATTTTATGGATGTTATTTTGAGGTCATTGTATTTTGAAATTTGAGCAGTATACCTTTGGCTGTAAGAAACTCCCTTTAAGGTTGGTTTCTAAATTTTTGTTTTTATAGTTACGATGGTTAATTTGTTTTTCTCTTCAATCAAAGCAAAGATTCTTTCATAAAAAATGCAAGTAACCTAATTAGATGAACTGACAGTTAAATGCTGTCAATTGGAGCCTAAAAGCTATGAATTGGTGGTCAGACTCATTTTCATCTTTATCCTATTAGGTCTTTTATGAGTGGCCTTTTGAATTTTGAAAGGTTATCAGTTATTGTCAAAAAAAATATAAAGAGATTTACTGTATTAAACTCTTTGTTGTGTATTTCACAACAACTTACATCTTTATATACAACATTTTTAACTTAGGTAACTATTAAATTAGGAAATAAACTATTTTAGGTAAAATAAAATCCTTAAAGCTAGGGATTATAATCACTAACAAGGATTTACAGGATCCTGTCTAAATAGAGAAGAATCTTTAATTAAAGTGTATATTTCTTGACACTCTCTCAAATTGGAGAGTAGATGTCTTCCATCTTCAGCTTGCTTGTTAGCTTTTGAAAAACTTCCCAGGTAGCCCCTTGGTAAGTATGTCTGCAACTTGGAGTGTTAGAAAAGTGAACATAAATTAGGGATTATTTCTTTGTTTAGACAAGAAATAAAGATTCAATTAGGGAATACAATCCCTAATTTTAAGGGATTTTATTTTACCAAGAATAATTTATTTCCTAATTTAATAGTTACCTAAATTTAAAATGTTGTATATAAAGATGTAAGTTATTCTGAAATACACAACAGAGAGTTTTCTACAGTATATCTATTTTTGACATGGTATCAGAATCTATTTAGCTCTTTTTTTAGACCTGTCAATCTTGATTAAAACCTTTCTTTTCCCTTTAAAATCCTCCTTGAGCGTTAAGTGAAGGATCACTGTTAATACAACAAAAATATGGTTGATGTGAGCAGTACCTAGATTCTGCAAGGAATCTTGTCCACCTAGCAGATGAATAAGGAGGCCCAAGAACAGTCCTCTGAGTTTAATAGGGAAGAAATAGAGAGGTTGAAAAGTTTACTTGGATCCCTGGAAAACCTTCAGGTACATATAGTCTGGATTTTCAGGTATATCCTCTTCTAAAAATCTAAAATCTTGGATTTCCATACCCAAAGCTCTTGGGTGATTGACTCAGGAGCAACAACCATATGACCAATTTCTCTCTAAATTTTATCAATTATATTCCTTGTCCTAGTAATAAAAAGATAACAGTTGCAGATGGAAGTAGGATAACTGTGGTTGGTCAAGAAGATATTGTTATAAGTAACACCTTGACACTTAAAAATGTTCTTCATGTGCTTAAAATGTTTATTAATCTCTTGTCCATCAAAAAAATCATCAAACACTAACTGTTGTGTTATCTTTTATCCTACCCAATGTGTTTTTCAGGAACAGGAAACGAGGAGGATTGGCATGCTAAAGAAAAAATGGACTGTATTATCTTGAAAGTTCTAGTGGACAAGTCAATATTCCAAATACGCCATCTTTTTCTCTTGTGTCAAATTCTAAAACCACCAAAGACCCGATATGGCTTCATTACCTTCGCCTTGGTCATCCTTCATTTAAGGTTTTAAAGTTTATGTTTCCTTCTTTGTTCAAATCTTTAAATAATGAAGAATTTCATTGTGACATATGTGAGCTTGCCAAACACAAACGTTCCCCTTTTCCCATAAGCAATAAAAAGACATCTATACCTTTTTCTCCCATTCATAGTGATGTTTGGGGACCATCAACGGTTCCAAATATAACTGGGGATAAGTGGTTTGTTTCATTTATAGATGATTGCACTCGTGTGTCCTGAATATTTCTTCTAAAACAAAAATTTGACGTCAGTTCTACTTTCAAGACCTTTTTCACCATGGTTAAGAATCAGTTTGAGGCTGATATAAAGAGGGTTAGGTTAGACAATGCTAAAGATTACTTTAACCAAGTCTTGTCTTCCTACTTAAAAGAAAAAGGTATCATACATAAATCATCTTGTGTGAACACCCCTCAATAGAATGGTGTAGCCGAGAGAAAGAATGGCCATCTTGTTCAAATAACAAGAGCCTTATTGTTTCAAAAAAATGTTCCTAAACACTATTGGGGAGAAGCTGTGTTAACTGCCACCTATATTAGCAACAGACTACCAACTCAGGTTCTTGGATCTCAAAGTCTTATTCAAATCCTAAACAATTTCTACCATAATTTTAGCCCTTCGTTTCATCTTGAGCCTAAAATATTTGTTTGTGTTGCTTTTGTTCATATTCATTCTCAAAATAGGGGTAAGTTGGATCCAAGGGCATTGAAATGCATCTTTGTAGGTTACTCATCTACTCAGAAAGGGTATAAATGCTATCATCCACCTACACGAAAACATTTTACTTTTGTTGATGTCACCTTTTTTGAAAATGAAAATTACTTTAGGGCCAATCTTCAGGGGATTTTGTTTAGACAAGATCCTGTATATCATTGTTAGTGATTACAATCCCTAACTTTAAGGGATTTTATTTTACCTAGAATAGTTTATTTCCTAATTTAATAGTTACCTAAGTTAAAAATCTTGTATATAAAGATGTAAATTGTTCTGAAATACACAACATAGAGTTTTCTACAGTAAATCTCTTTTTTTTTGCCAGTTATAAACTAAATTTAATATTGTTTGAAAGATTCTGATGATTCTTTCTCTTCCTGGCCTTGTAGTTTCATCTTCATTTACTTCGGTATGGGTTTCTGAAAATTGCTGGTGTTTTTGATGCTTTTGCAGTCTTAATGTTTCATTTTTTATTGAATTAGGTTTGTTTCATTTCAGGGATTTAATCAACCTTCATCAAAAGTTCCAACTGGTGGTAATCATATTTCACCTCTACAGAAGACCCTTGAATCTCCTCAGAATCCTCCTCCTTTTCAACTGCACCCATCAGCCCCTGTATCATACTCACAGACACAAACTGCTCATGTTGGCCAGCCTCAAGTTCCCCATACTGCTAGTCATATTTCATTCAGTCAGGCACATCCTTCACAACATTTAGTTGGTTTGAGCGGCCAGTTGCCTGTGTCTTGGCCACAGGTTCAGAAGAATGTTTCATCTGCTGCAGCCATACCATCCAGTTCTGTGGCCACTGCATCAAATCAACAGCAGTTACCTGTTCCTTCCCAGAAGCAACTGCTTCAACCACTTCAGCAATCTCCTTCTCAGCTAGCCCAGATGTTGTCTCAGCAAACACAAACTCTACAAGCAAGCTTTCAATCATCTCAGCAGGCATTTTCTCAGTTACAACAACAATTGCAGCTGATGCAGCCTTTAAATCTGAATATGACATCGCAGCAGAATTCACTGGCTCTTAAACAGCAGGTATGTTGGGCTATATGATGGTCAGGTTCTCATAGGAGGTATAATAATGCAAATGTAAATCGAGGCAATGAGGCTTGCCTCATCAAATTTTTATTTTTGGGGAAGGTCAGTGTCATAATCTCAGCTCAAAAAATCTCTTTGATGTGCATCTGACATCTTGATGTGAACATGCCTTTCACATCATTTCCTGGCTGCACCACTATCTTCCCATCTTAAGTCATGCTAGTTGCTGAAAGATTTATTTTTATGGTGGCATCTGCTTGTGAAAGTTGTACTGTAATTATATACTGAAGATTTTGCTCGGTGCACTGTCAGTGGGCTGGGATGACACCACAGACTGTCAGCAGCGGTCCTGCTAATACTCTTGGTACAAATGTTTCTTCATCTGCATCTGCCTCTACTGCACCTGCTAGGGCACCAGCAGTAGCGTCTGTAGAATGTCATTGGACAGAGCATACTTCACCTGACGGATTCAAATACTACCATAACAGTTTAACGCGCGAAAGCAAGGTGAGACATTTATTTGATCTCCATTTGACTGTTGGTGAGTTTTTTTTAACTAGTTAATTACTTTGCTCTGATGAATTTGTTTCTGTATCTATATGCAGTGGGAGAAGCCTGAAGAATTAACTTTGTTTGAACAACAGCAGCTACAACAGAAGCCATTAGGTCAACAAACTCAAATTCAATCACACCCTGCTCAGCAAGCTTCACAACAATCGCAATTTCAAACGCAGATTCGCCATCATCCACAATTACAGCAGCATATGTATCCTGCATCGGTTGGTTATCAACTTTATTAATCAGGTCTTAATTTATTGTGTTAGATATTCAGTTGTGTAAATGCTAACTCTGCTTTGTGGAAATCCAGTATTCACTTTCTGGAGTTAGAAATCAACAAAATACACAGGTAACTTCATGTTAACAGCTCAGCCACATAAAAAAAGAAAACCTCAGGAAAGCATGTCAATAATCGCTGTCCGAACTTTTTGTCAAATCATTTCACAATAAAATTGCTGTGTTGTAAGGCATTTTTGTTTTCACCCTTTAGGAATTCACTGTCTCATAAGATCTCATATTGTTTTGGATCTTTTGATGCCACTAGGAACTTGGTTATGGACAATTACCAGTGGCAGCATCACCCAATGATCCATCATGCTTCCAACAGGTATCAGGTGTTGTAATTTCCATTATTTCGTCTCGTTAGACAACACTATTCATTTCTTGGTGGATTTGCTGTAGGGGCTTCAGATGGTGCAGGATTTAGCACGAAAGAATAAGCCATAAGGTTTTAATTTTACTTGCTTTGGTTAACATTATCCTTTTCTTCTGCTTGTTCATCTATAATAGAAAGTTAAGTTTGAGAAATGGAAATTCAAAATGTTGACACTAACAAATATTTTAGGCAGGGGCAGAACTATTTACATTGTGGGATGGTCTCCCAAATTTTCTGGTTCAGTTACATTTTAGGTCCGGCTGTCTACTAGTTTTAAAATAATCAAATTAAGCCCTAACCCCTCTTTCTTTGTTTAAATACTTCTTGGATCCTTGTCTGTCTCAAAGTGAAGCAACCCGCCTCCCATGTTTCTGTCCATGTGTTTAGGCAATTATCGATCACATGTTCAAACCATTTTATTGTATGCTTCATGCATCATTCATTTTATTAAGATGGTCCTTATACTATTTATTTTTCATGGATTTAGTTGCTATACTAAAATTTGATCATTGTACTATACTTTTCGAAATGCATTTTTTTCAGTTCTGAGGTCAATGTTTCTTCTGTTAATTCCATCACAGAATTTGATGTGGTTTATATTTTCCTCCTTTTTGTTATCATTTTTTAAATGGGTAAGAACTTGTGTTCCAAAAAATACCACTAAGATGTGTATATCAAATTATTTAATGGAATTAATAAGAAAAAAGTTGATCTCAGGATTGGAATTATATATTTTGAACGTAGAGATAAACAATCAAATTATTATAGTCGTACTCAATCCATCAAAATGAAAACCTGTGTATAGATTGAACTTGTATTAAGGGACTGTCCTTTCCATTTGTAGGGACTTGAAATCTGAAGCTGAGGAGGGTCTGCGCATGGTAACAAAGTTTTGTTGTTGCTTAATGCTAGGCAATCTATAAGAACAAATCGAATGTTGTTGTCGCAATGCCATCCATATCAGATGTTTACTAGTAGGTGAAATATCTGTACTATTTACTCTGTCTGAGTTTAGTGTGTGGTAACCATTGCCTGCCTTCTTCCTGGTGTTTGTCATTAATGCCATCGATGATTACTAGTCAGGGCAATGGAAGCCATCTGTATTTGTGTAACGTAGATTTTGAATTTGGATTCTACAAATTATAATAAATAGCCTTACATTTGTCTTGATTCGTATCATAAACAAACCTCAAGGCTTGCGATCGTGTTTGGTGTTGTTTCTTGAGAAGTGTCTTGTGATGTTTGGGAAACCTATGGTTAGATTGGGGGTCCGTTTAGCTTTTAAGGTTGCATCAATACAGGTCCAATGTATCGAACCCCCGACTCGAAATATGTGTCATAGGATGATCAGGTCTTGCCGCTGCATCGGTTGTGGACTTGAACACCTCTGGGGAGACACCATGTTGCTTCTGCAGAGGTTACCGTAGCATCAATGGACATGGTGAAACAAGGAGTCGGGTCTTCAACAGCATCATCAGCCCCCAAGTGTCACCCAAATAAAATAATGTAAATCATATGCTTGGTAATTGTAACAGTCACTTTAGATAAAATAGAAACACTGTAGGGTATACTAACAGTTTGATTTTAAAAACGTGTATACTTATAATTACTTCACCACTTATTGCGTTTAATGATACTGTCTTATCTTCATGATCAACTGACTGAAGTCAAGATGCTTAATAGTCCATATTATCATCTGATAAAACTGGTTCCTATGACTAAATGTTATTTTATGAATGAACTCGATTTAAAAGGAAGTCTTAATCCCAATTGCTTATCTTCAATAATTTCTCATGAACTCGATTTAAAAGGAAGTCTTAATCCCAATTGCTTATCTTCAATATTTTCTCATGAGTCGACCACAAACACAAACCAACATCATAAAGAGTTGGACAAAATTTCCATTGTTGAATGCAATCAAGTGTAAATGATATTATACAAATGATAAAAAAGCCATTGGTTACGAGAATCATGGACTGGTAAACAATTTCAGTAGCATAGTTTCAATTGTAAATGACATTATACAATCAATTGTAGATGAAGAAATAGGATCCTAAAAACCAAATGCATTCCAATTGCAGATAGTATAAAAGCATTAATATATGATATATAAAGCATCCTCCACAAAATATTACCAATCATTCAAATGTACCAAATAAAAAATTACATCTGGTCATCGACACAAAAATACCTTTAAGGTAATCCTATTATTATATATACTACCAACTATGGTTAACATCTCAATCCCAATCGTCATCATCAGGAGACCCTTCCTCAACAACAGCATCTGCAGCAGAACTTTCCCCAACATCAACACCAGAAACTTCCCCAACACCCCCATCACAAGCACCAGCAGAACCTTCCCCACAATCAACAACACCTCCGTCATCAGCAGACCTGCCATCACCACCGCCAACACTTTTTTTTATTGTCGTCCACACCAGCCTCAGCCTCACCCCCCTAGCAACAGAATCAACCGACTTCACTGAATCTACTCTTTTGTTCCCACGAACAAAAGAAGACAATATTTCAAGTTTTTCATCCAATAGAGTAAATCCAGCTTTCATTGATAATTCAATACGATTGATAGATTCATCATGTTGCCTAATCAAATCTAAAATTTCATTCAACTGCTTCGAATTCGATGGCACAGTTTGATATTTAGATGAAATAGCTTCAACAGTATTGTTTAGATCATCACTAAAAGTTGATTTGATGGCAGCAAAAACCATTGAGATACTGTCCAATGTTGCAAATATGACACCATATTTGCTCATCAAATCAAAAGCTCTATCAACCCTATCAGATTTCTGAACCTTGTAGTTAAGAACCCGAATAACTTTAGAAAAATTCTTTAGATGGAAGATTATTTTGATTTCACCAGGTGAAGCCAAACGTTGAGATGGCATAACACTAACCCTTAAACCAGTAGAGGGTGAGATTCTTCCTAAAAGATGCAGAGGCAGCTTTTTAATCCTTGTAATCATTTTCCTATATAAATGTAGTAATAAAAGTTATTAATATGAGAAAAGAAGGCTACCATATTTTACAGAATGATTGTAACTTCTTAAAAAAAACAACTAGTAGTTTGAAAAATTATCTAATATTAAGATGACAAAAGAAACAAAGCAGACTACATTAATAAAACCCCTTCATATGCTAAATTCTGCGGATACCTAAAAGATAAGAATTGAATGGAACATACTTAAATATTGATATCCTAATTACATAAAAAGTTCTTTAAAAGGTTACTAATCTATAAACAAGTACATATTAAATTATGATTTATAAACAATTAATAACAAAAAAAACTATTTTGACGGAAAAAAGATTAGACAAAATCGTTTCTGTTCTGATACCATATAAAAAATAGAAGACTTTATATTTTTCTCTTATTACTCAAAAAATAAAGACACATCTTTATATATACAAAATATGTTTTTCATTAGAAAATTTTAAATTAAGAAAGATCTTACCTAAGAGTTATAATCACAAATAAAAGATTATAATAGAGATAAAAATAATACATATATTTCTATAAGTACAAATAACATCTAATAAGGAAAGAGATAACTGATAATTTTTTTTTCAAACATCAGCATCAAATTTTCTCAAACACCCCATCACCAATCACACCTTACTCATAATAACCAGGACAAACAGTAGACCCGACACCATCACCACCATCAACAGACCTGACATCACCACCGTTAGCATATTTTCTATCCTCGTTAACACCAGTATCACCCTCACAAACTTTCATCTTTGGTTCTTTGTTCACAGCACAGGAAAGTCTTCCATAAGCATCCAGGTGAACTATGATTTTTATTTTACCGGAAAATATTAACTTTAAAGATTTGATAACTCTTTCAGATATCCAAAAGATAAGAACTGAATGAGACATGTTTAAATCTCGACATCTTAATTATATAAAAAATTCTTTAAAAGATAAATAATTTATAAATAGGTATATATTAAATTATAATTTATAGAAAATTAATAACAAAAGAGTCTATTTTGAAGGAAAAAAACTGAACAGAATCATTTTTGTTCTGATACCATGTAAAAGATAAAAAAAATCTCTATATTTTTCTCTTATTCTTCAAAGAATAAAGGTACATCTTTATATATACAAAGTATGTTTTTAATCAAAAAATTCTAAAAAATGAAAAAATCTTGACTTAAGAGATACAATTCCTCAAAATAGAGGATTATAATAAAAATTAAAATAATATACATATTTCTATAAGTACAAATAATATCTAATAAAAAATAAATAATTGATAAAAGCCATTCATTTTAATAAAAATTGAAAATATATATACAAAGTATAAGGGAATGAGAATATCTTGCAAGACAACAGATGAAAGGGACGAAACTGAAGCAAATACTAAATTAATAAAAAATCCGTATTTAAACTCATTAGATACTAAACCTTTAAAAAATATATAAAGTCTAAAAGAATACCTGATTATAAAAAGACGAGACAAAACTAAAGAAGAATGTATTGTATTCTTAAAACCTTCAAATAAATGAAAAAACCCAAAAAATATATATTCAGTCCATATTTAAAATACATAACACACATGTAGGCCCAATCGTTCATCTATACCCACTCTTCTAACCAATGGATCAGATCAAAGGAAGAATGACTCCTAATGTTCCTTCAAGCGCATGCTCACGCGCCTAAAACTCTTCGTCTCATATGATGTCACCAAGAACTCATTAGTCGTTGCAAATATAGAAACCAAAAAGAATATAATCAGTACAAAAACTAAATCTGTAAATCTATGTAACATATCAAGAAGCATAGGATCTATGACTAGATTTTCTGGATTTGTAAACGGGGATAAAAATAAAATCCCAAAATCATTTTTTACATTGTATTTCTTCGAAAGTAATAAAAAAAAATCTCGGATTTTTGAGGTAAACAAGAAAGTCTTTCATCTCGCATGCATTAGAATATAAAAATAGAAGTAGGAAATAATAAAGAGAAGATTTTTACCGTTCGGATCGAAACGTTGACGTCATACACGATGGCCGAGATAGTATCACCGATGAACGAAACCTTCTTCTTATCATCTTTCCCTCTCAACGTAGTTCTAAAAAAATAAAATATTTCAAATAAAGTTTTCTGGTTTCATTTTATGAAGAGAAACAAAAGTTTCTTTGGGGTTTAATAGAGTTAGTTTTTTTAGTTAATTTTTATTTTCGGTTAAGTTCTTGCCAGTTATGATATATTCTTGTCAGCTAAGATAGTTTTATTTTATCTTATAAATAGAATTTAAATAAACTATTGTAAATATAGTTTTGAGTAATAAAAAATTTAGTTTTTTCATTTTTATCATTTGAACTTACTTACATATACTTATTAGAATAAAATAATTATAACTGAACTAAACTTAAATCTTAGATCTTATATAGTTTATAAAGGTTTAGTTTCTTGCTCTGATACCATGATAGATTCTTAAGATTCGATTTTAGAGATTTTGACTTTAAAAAAGAAGAGAACTTGAAAGAAACTAAACCTTTTATTATTCAAAACTATATTTATAATAGTTTATTTAAAATCTATTTATAGGATAAAATAAAACTATTCTAGTTGAATTTAACATTTTAATTTAACAACTGAATTTATAGGATAAAATAAATCTATTTTTGTGCATTTCTTTAACAACTAAATTTAAGCCGTATTGGAGTGATTAGTGGTCAGCTGACAAAAAACTTTATGGCAATTGGATGTTATCCTTATATGACAAAGTAAAGTTCCTTCTAGTTGAAATGTGTTTGACTTGATGAGTTGTTGGTGGTAGAGCAGTGTACAATATTTGGCTTAAGTAATAACTGCTATGTTTGTGAAGGTTATTTCAAAGGTGACATCAAATATTTTGATTAGAAATAGTCTCATTTGATTGAAAGGAAGTAGATTAATTATTGTTTGGTATTTGCATGTAAAAAACCCCTAATGAGTTTATAAATTAAGGTTTTATGTGAAAGAACACTGGTTAGTTTATCGACTATAACCATGAGATCCACAAATAAATTGTAAGAAATAAAATTTTATCGGATACTAGAAGGGTAACGATTTCAATGATGTTACAACTGCAATCTTTGATCTTTTTGTACTAATAATTTATTTAGTTGATCTTTTAATTCTATTTAGTGTGTTAAAGAAAGGAGAAAAGACTCTCCTAGATGTCAATCTTTAAAGGAAGATCTCCCGGATGCTTTTGGAGTGGTTGTTGATTGATGCTGCTAAAGTTTTATTACTTTGGATCTGTTTTTCGTTTCGAGTTTTTAGATTATTGTCATTTGTTTTATGTTGGCTTGTTATAATAATACCTGCGATCGGATTTGATGTCATAATTGATATATAATACATCTATGATGATTGATGACACCTAATGTTGCCTATAAACTAGAGTGATTGGCTCAATCTTATCTGTTTACAGTTGGTTTTATCAGATTCGATAGGGATTGTTGTGAGCTTATGAAATAGAGTGATTGGTTAAAGCCCAAAGAAAGTATCCTGAGTTGTAAATCAGATTAGTATCGGTTGTTTTTAGTTATATATTTTTAATATATTATTAAAATTTATATCGTTAATAAATAAAATAAAATAAAAATTATTACCTGAACTGATTCAGTTAACTAGATAAACGGTTGATCAGTTAAATAGGATCGAGAATTAGGTGACTCAAATTTATCGGTTAACTAAATTAATTTACTAATGATTAATCGAACTCGGTTTTATACACCCCTACTTAATATGTGTATATAATATATTATATATATATATACGTATATATACACCCCTACTTAATATATATATATATATATATATATATTACGGAAATATAGAATTACACAAATAATTAACTCTATTTAACACGCAGCAAACAAGTCAATATTGTAAGTTTTTTTAAGACTAATGCCGAAGCATTTTGTAAGCTTCGAAATAATATATACGGTTATGATTTATTTATATCGTATAAAATTTATTTATATTTTATTTTTTTAATGGTTGGATGAGGGTAAATAAATAAATAAGATTATTATATATATATATATATATATATAACAAGCAAGGTAAAAATCATGGCAAACATAAAGAGCAACGAGTTTTTGTAATAAGTACGAGTCAAATAATATTTTATCGAGTTGATCGAGTATCAAATCCAGCATGAATCAAATAATTTTCAAGTCATTAAATATTATTAAACTCGTCATCGACTCACTTAATAAACATTTTTAAGTTTGATTTTAATTGAATTTATATATGAAATCAATAAATTATTGCTATGTCGTGTTGATGTTGGATTTTTTTTGCTAAAAAAAAGTTAGAGAGAGGATTATATTACGTAAAATTTAAAATTTTATATATTTTTAAATAATTAAATTATTGAGATTAATAGTAAAAAAATTAAAGTTATCGCTAAAAAAATATTAGTCAATTATATATAGATATTGTAAGCTTTGAAAGAATCTTCATTCATCCATTGGAGGGTGATCCGGTGGAGAAATTGGGTTGCCATAAAGGTTCACCATCTTCTATTTGTCTAGGGACCCCTACATTTAGGGGTGATAATGAGTCTGGCCGGCTCGTGAGTTATTCGGGTTCGACTCGATTAAAACTCGGTTCGAATAAATTCGATTCGGGTTCGGAATCTAAACGAATCGAGACAAATTTATCCAAGCTCGACTCGAAAAGCTCGTGAACAAGCTCGGAATAATTATATATAAACATACATATATATATATATTTATATATACATTAAAAATAATTTGTTTAACAAAAAAATAATAAAATAATTGAGAGTAAATCCACTAAAAATAAATTAAATAAAATAAATTGAATATTATCAACTAAAACAAATTTATAAAACTATAAATAATAAATAATAAATAAACTACAAATAAATAAATAATAAAACACAATAATATAGAAAATTATCCATTTTGAGTTAAACCGAGTCCAATAATATTATTTTCAAGCAGAGCTCAAACCTAAAATTCTGAACTCGACGAGCCTCGAGCCGAGCCAAACTTGACCTAGCTCGAGTTGGGCTCGGTTCATTATCACCCCTACCTACACTCCAACTTAATCGGTCCCTTTCCATGTTCCCTCTTAAATCCAAAATATTTTACATATAAAATTATTTAAAATAAAATATATAAATTTTTTATCCGAAACTCATCCACACATAATAAAAAAACTCATTTTTCACCCTATAATTTGTGTGTCACTTTTATTTTTTAAAAATATTTTAGCACGACTGATTATATAATAATATATATTTTTATTCTTAATCTTGTAAAAACGTATGTACATCATACATACAAGCTTTTCAAACTTGAATATCCTAGTAATAATAATTCTCTCTTTTCCGCTAGAAAAACTCGGGTCTATATGCCACTATCCAATGACGGAGATAAATGGAGTGAGAAGGGGAAATCTCCCCCAAACTTTCGATTTTTTTTTTTTATTTTTTAAATAATTTATTTATTAATTAATTTCTCATTTTTAAATATTTATGTTTTACTGCAGTTTTGTATTTAAAATACCCTAGCTCTAAGACATTCAAATCCTTTGACTGCAAGTGCTTTTATTCATAGTTTTGCTTTTAAACGTTTTGGATAGACCTAGTCTATTCACATGGTGCGAGCCCTAAAGCTATGAAGATAGGTCATGGCCATGAGGGAGGGTTCATGACTTTGCTTTTTACATGGCACATAAAGCTATGCTGCAACAGCAAAGCTGTTGGGCTAAACAAGGACATCTACACATGTTTCTTTGAATTTTATTACAACTTTTTCCCCACAACCTTGTTATCGAAATGACTTTAAAATGGATGGTTTGAGAGTATTTTTTATTGGGTATAAGTCACAATTATATATATAATTTTATTACAGTAAGAAATGCTTAAACTAAACTAAGAGTTTAGCTTAAGAAGGGACATCAAGATCATCATGAAGAGCCATCCGCTACCGTATTACATTCTCGGAAAACAAGAGAAAAAAGAGACTTCCAAATCCCAAGACAACATATGTGAAATGTGTACTTTTATAATACTCGATTTGAATTAATAAATTAATCAATTAAAAAAATCAATGATCAATAAAAGAAGTTATAAATTCTGTGCTAAACACCTTGTTAAACTAACAAAACATGTGATTCCAAACATTAATGATGATGTTCCATGCGTATAATTAAGACAACCTCAGCTGCATGCTCTACAACAGTTTTTTTTCTTAAAGGTGAAGTCTTCATTAAAAAAGAGTGTGTTTTATTACAAAGCAAATGGACAACTTGGGGCCGCCGGAGTGGCCAGATGATTTAGAAGCACAGCACCGCAACGCTTGTGAATTCAGTCGTCTACACTTTTTCAGACCACATCTCTCTCGCATATTAACTGAAATCCAAAAGATTTACTGTTCAAATTCAGTCAAAAGATTAAGCCTAGGAGTGTAGAGAAAATGATGATGACTGTGGCAAATCATTTGAAATCATAAAAGGGCATTGGGCACATGGGGTCTGGTCTGGTTATAAATACATGCATGCACATGGACTTGCAATACAAGAATTCAACTTTTATGACATATGACGGTCAGTATCGTTAAAAAAACTATGGTGACATATGAAAGTGTATTTCAGTACCATTCATCTTCTTCAACAGATTATCCTCCTTTATTTCTTCAATTTTTATGAACACTATTCGTCTTGTTCATCGCGGAATGGATCATCAATATCGTCTTGTTCATCGCTGAATGGATCATCAATATCGTCATTGTTCAACGTTCTTTCAATTGGCGTCACTATTAAACAGTCCAAAACTGTATTTGTAGTAGGTGAAAATGTTTTTTATTCTTTGTTGGGATATGGAAGAGGATTGCATCAAGTCCTGGGTTTGGACTGTTGTTGAACATGACAAGGTTACTCAAAGATTTGGTTCTTTCCTGCTATGTTTCTTTGGTCACTAAGGAAATAAATGAGAATTTTGAACATGATAGTACGTGGGGTAGAAATTGTATGCTTCTTTCTTATGCCTCATTTCATACCTTCGTTTTAAATTAGATGGTTTAGGGTTAGGGTTTAAAGTTAGGGGTTTTGGTCAGTGTTTAGGGAATTAGGGATATGATGTATCTTTAGGGTGTAGGGTTTAAGGTTTAGGATATAAAAAGTTAGGGTTAATGTTTAAATTTCTTTTTCTTTTTAATTTTTAAGATGATGTATTATAAAAAGACAGAAGATTTTTACTCTAGTAGGTGATATTTTCTTTTTTTTTTTGCATGATGTCGGGTCATCGGAAAGATATTTTGAATGAAACATTTTGGTTAATAAGTTATAAAAGTTTAATGACTAAAATAAGGAAATTAAATCCACTAAAGTTTAGTAATAAGCTTGTCTTTATTTCTCCATTTCAAATTTCTAAGTTCTTTGGATTTAGAAAGGATGAAGCAAGATTTAGAGTTAAAAGTAAAATATAAATATTTGAAAGTGAGAAAAAATTATTAATGAATCATTTAAGAAAATGAAATAAAAAAATTTAAAAAAAATCTTCAAGAATGAAGAGCGATTGTCCCTTTCCGCTCCATATAGTTTTGTCTATGTTTGAACCCCAACATTAATAGTAGATCCTATATATTGTCCATGACTACGTATGATTCCTACTCGATATTTGTGATTCTTCCGTCTGTGTTTCCAAATTATCATCTTGGAAGCTTGATTTCTTTGAAGTGTAACGCTTGAAGGTGATTTTTATGTGTTAGGCTCCCATCTACTAATTCATTAGGTAAAACCTATTGATAGTAATGAATGAGTATCCAGGTCAGTCCACTCGTGTGTTTTGTGTCTTCTGGGATTTGGAGCAAAACTTGGCAACCAATTAGTCTCACTCTCTGTCTCTGAGTGTGACCCCCCTCCCCTGGCATACATACATACACACACCACCTCCACCCAAAAACTTGAGATAAGATCAAAAATGACAATGGGGTAAAATAAAGCAACGAAAAAGATGATCCCATCCATCTCAGCTTCACATTAAGCATATAAAACGACTCGAAATTACCAACACAACAATTAGATTAAAACGGCCGATGTCATAATAAATCTTTATAATATTTGATTTATATTAGTTAATAGATTAAATATCGATGATTAAAAAAAATAAATTTTGGGTTAACACTCAAATCACCAGAACCCAATTCAAGGGTTATGTTTACAAAATGTGGGGATAGGTCCCCACATGATGTCTGCCATGCCAGGGAGACTTCTCATTACGATTCGTTTGGCCATATCCTCTGGCCACCTTTCGGACCATGCACATGGATTTGATTTTCCATGGAAATTCACTTTCAATTTCATTATCCACAAAGTCGCATACTGTTCCTACTTCCTACCAACTTAGTCTCCCTTTACCCTCTTCTGTTTCCCATAAACAAAATTTTCCTAAAATATTGGCAAAATAAAGAACATACCTTGTCAACTAAGCAAGACATGTCATAAATATAGATCATATTTCTGGTTCAAATGACACTGAGATCTAGCAACTAAAAGGGACAGATCATGTTAAATGTTCCGGTAAGAATTTATATAAAATTGGATAATAATTTAGGTAAGATGCTTATCGATGAGTGAATAACTCTACAAACTCAAACCATTTACAATGTTTTTATTGCAATTTACTTCCAGCAGAACAGTAGCATAATAATGAAGAAAAATTCCCACTATTTTTCTAATAGAATGAAAATGTGAGATAAAGAAGACCTGTAGTTTAACATGACACAAGATTACTTATAGGAGGGGTGGAATAGAGAGTAAAAGAAGAAAGAAAGAAAGAAAGAAAGAAAGAAAGAAAGAAAGAAAGAAAGAAAAGAGATGAAGATGACTGGGCAACTAAGCAAAATAAAAGTGTTACTGACTAGTCGGAGACGGCGGTGGTGGCGGAAGAGATGGAGGAGCTGAGCCAGAGCTGCTGGCACCGGAACCAGATAGCAGCTCGGCCAGAGTGGCCATGGCTCGAACCTGCATTTCAAGGGCAGCTATGTAATCAGTCGCTTCTTCAAGAATAACTGGAAACGGTTGCTTTCGGCAACCGGGAACCAACCGGCCAAGAACCTTGACTTTTCTTTGCACAGCCGGTAAGCTTTTGTCTCTCAATTTCGAAACGCTAAACCTCGGTTTTTTGGACCGGCTACTCCCGGTGACGGCAGCCACGGGGGATCCTCTCTGTCTCTTCTGCTTCCTGAATTTCAGCCTAACCCGACTCGTCAATAAGGCCCGGCTCCACCTGGTTCGCCCTTTAGCAGCTACGGCCAAGGCTCTATCGGCAGCCTCACGTACGGCTCGTCCACCGCGAGGAGACGAAGAAGAAGGAGCCAGGAGACTGACCTGACTCAAGGCTTGAAGAAGTTTGGAGGAATAGATTTGCTGCTGCGCCTCTGATTTCCATCGGGCGATGTGGGACTGGTTTTGGTTGGTTTGATTGTCTTTCATCGTCGATTTCTTCTTTCTCCTCCTCCTGCAATCAGAATTGGGGTTCGTCACTTGATTCGTTACCATTGACGCCATCACAGCCGATCAAATCCTCCCCTCAATCTATCTATCTGTATGTTTTTCACCGTACGATTGGGTGAAACTGTGAAGATAGCGTCTGCAAACAAAGAGGGAAGGGGTTTAGAACCAACTTACAATTCCAGAAAAATAAACAACGAGATTTATTACCGATTTTTATGAAGTCGCAGCACGGAACGGAACGGAGAGTGGGCAATGGAAGGATGAAGGAGAGGGAGAGGGTTATAAAGGAAGGATATGAAATGGGAGCTGGCTGTAATTTCATTTACTTGCTCGACTCTTTATTTAGTTATGGCTTAATGGTTAAAAGTACATTAAAAATCAAGATATAAAAATAATTTTAACTATTTATGTTTATAATTTTTATTATTTTAGTTTTTTTTTTTTTAATAAATTTAGTCTTTAAGTTATATATTTTTGACAAATATCTTATTTTTTTAACTATCATAATAATTGGACCGTTAAAAATTTAACGACGATGACATACCATATGCATATGATAATATTTTTTAAACGACATGACATCAACCTATCAAATATATATAATATAATTTTATTCAAATATAAAATATAAAACAATTAAAATTCAAATAAAATATTAAAAAATTAATTAATTTTAAAATAAAATACTACTAAACATTTACAATCCTAACTGTTTTAATATTTTAAAATAAAATAGGATTAATTAATTTTTTAATATTTTATTTAAATTTCATTGTTAGGGTAGTGAATGTTTAATACTATTTTATTTAATTATTTTATATTTTATATTAGAATAAAATTATATTATATATATATTTGATATGTTGATGTCATGTCATTTAAAATATATTATCATATGTATATGACATGTCATCATCGTTCGATTTTTAACGGTCTAGTTATCATGATAGTTAAAAAATAAATTATTTGTCAAAAACATATAGGTTATGGGCTAAATTTATCCAAAAAAATAATAAGAGCCAAAATAATAAAAATTATAAACGTTAAGGGTTAAAAGTATCTTTATACCAAAAATCAATTCTGATTATAAATAATTTTATTTTCAAATTTATTTTCATCATGTTAATTTATTTAATTAATTTTATATATTAAATGTTTTTTTTTATTATTTTTATTAATTTTTAAATAATATCTATTTATTTATCTGTTAATAAACAAAAAATTTCTTCAAAAGGCGGAGAGGTTCATTAGTACAATAAACGTTATATATTTAAAAATACTATTCAATGACGAAAAAGGGAAATCAATGAAAAAATAAAATTTTAAGATTCTAACTATAACTTTTAATAATTCAAGATATTTTTAATAAGATATTTTAATAAATATAAAGAAAAATTAATTAAAATAATAAAAATAAAAATAAAATTTAATAATTTATTTTTTAAAATAAAGGGATAATATTATTTTTTAAAAAAATTTAAAGATCAAAGTCTAATTTTCTAAAATCTTAGGAGTCAAGATCCTCTAATCACCCTAAGCTTCCAACGTATCGGAGAAGAGATGAGAGGAAAAAAATAATGAATATAAAAAGAAGCAAAAAAATAATTAAGTGATACTTCTTTCGTCTCATTAATTGTATTACATGTTGATTTTTTAGAATATTTTAAATTTTAATTTATTTAAATATTTTAATTAATTCTAATTTATAAAATATATATTTGAAAATTAGACATAAAGATAAATTTAACCCTTAATGTTTATAGTTTTTATTATTTTGACCCTCATTCTTTATCTGAGATAAATTTAGTCCTTAACCTAAGTCTTTTTTTGATAAATATCTCAATTTTTAATTAGCATACTGACTGCACCATTAAAAATTTAATAATAATGACATATAGTAAACATATGATAATATATTTTAAATAATATGATATCTAACTATCAAATACATACATGTGGAATATAATTTTATTCTAATATAAAACATAAAATAATTAAAATTTAAATAAAATATAAAAATTAATTAAATCTAAAATATTTTAACTATTAAACCTTAAATAAATTTATTAATCTATATATTTTTTTTATAATTTTGGTTTTATAGATTTAATTAAAACTCAAAACCTAAAACCTCAAATTTACTACTTTTAAATTTAAATTTAAATATTAAACTATAAATCAAAACCCTAAATCTTTCAATTTAGATTAAATACTAAAATACTTAAATTATAAACTAAAATAAAAAAAATCAATTGATTATTATCAAAATCTCTTACCTTTGATTTATGATAGCAATCTTTATAAAACTCTTCCTTTTCGTACTGTGTTCATACTTTTTAGATGTGATTTTGATTCTATTATAGTTAGGGTTGAGAATTTCTAGTATACTTTTGTTTTAGATTTAATTAGTTTTTAATATTTTATTTAAATTTAAATTATTTTATATCTTATATTAAAATAAAATTATCATATATTATCATTGTTAAATTTTTAACAACCTAGTCATCATGTTAGTTAAGAAATGAAACATTTGTCAAAAAGACATAGGTTAAGGGTTAAATTCATCTAAAAAATGAAGGCTAAAATGATAAAAATTCTAAACGTTGAGGGTTAAAATTATCTTTATGCCTAAAAACTACTTGATTTAAAATATTTAAAATACATTTTTTATATTTTTATAATAATAAATTTTAAATTATAAGAGACTAAAACTAAAAATATTTAACTAAAAAAATTAACATATAACAATTTTAGTAAAATAAAAAGAATATATAATACTACATATTTTATCCTATTTATTATTAAACTAATAATTAAGTAATTTACCATATATTTTACACTTAAAATGTTCAATTAAGTAAAATAATAAAAAATATTTAATATTTTTAAAGCAAAAGATTTTAAAATATTCAATATTTTTAAACTTTAAAACTCGACTCAGTACTTTGCGCGAAAAAAATAAGCTGAGTCATGAGGTTTTTTTGAGGACTCGGATGTGTCTACCTTTAACATCCATTAACTATAACTGTTAAGTAACGTAAACATAAATGTGCAGCATGAATCTTTCGTCAAGCTAAAGACTTTCTACAAGTAAATAACTTACAAAGTCTAAACTACTTGTCCCAATTTCCTTCAAATTTAACTAAAAAACACTACCTCCAAAAATGGAAGTTATTGAAAAATCGAAGTGATTTAATTAGATTTTGTTAAAAATTTGATATACGGTAAAATAATCAAAACTATAACATCATAGTGTCACGGGTCGTACATTGGGGTTCGAGACATTGACACTACATGGTGTATTTTGGCCTGCCCAAGTAATTCCAAGAGCGATGCTGGGCTTGCGAAGACCACAAACGTTGGCCCGATCCAAAGAGTTTTCTAGAAGGCTTATCCATCCAAAGGGTGTGAACACTTTGTGTGAACACAGAAGATACTTTCCATAGTTAGACTGAAATATTCCCAGAATTATGCTTTGTGAATGGATAGAGTTGTATCATAGCCGTCGATGTAAAACTGTATAGATCGTAGGATCAGGGGGAGTTCAACTATAAATAGAGGCCTTCCCCCACCTCATTTGATGTACTGAGTTATTCCAACTTTCTAAGGAATAAAGGCATTTTCTCTAAATATCCTCTGAGTTGTTCTTGTTTGTTCTTTCTTTGTTCTTCAGTGTTCTTGAGCGTTCTTGAAGAGTTCTTCCTCGCTATCTCATTTGATCCGTTTCCGCGTAGAACGCTTCGCGTTCGTCATTACTTGGGAAGTTTGATCTTCTTTAAGTGTTGAGAAGGCTTACTTAGTCGTTTGTCTTGAGGACTCGACTAAGGCCGCACGGTTTAGCTGGTTCTAAAGTCTAGCCCCGTGACAAGTGGTATCAGAGCCAGGCTGTGTGCTAGCTGTTGGGTTTGCCGAGCGCCCCTTGTGCTGCGAGAGCGAGTCGTGAACGAGCGTGTTAGCTCGCACCCCAAAGAGAAGAGGGTGTTCACGAGTGGGTCCTCTAGAAAGAGATTGAGACGAGGACGAGTAGGTAGGAAGCCGTAGCGAAAGTTCTCCGGTTAGGTGAACTACAATGGGACACATCGGTAAAGTGGCAGGTGGCCACGAGGTGATTGCAGGGAGACCTGAGCCCGACATAGGAGGGCTGCCCCAGTCAGTGGGCGTGTTTGGGAGAATTGCACACTAGTTCCTGGCACGTTTCAAGAGAAGGTCAAGAGTTTCCTCCCATGCACGAGGGCGTGCATGAATTGGGTGGAGGAGAATGTCACGGACCGTGAGTCGTGACTACGCGGGACCAAGCGAGATGCTTTCTGGTGGTGCGTAAAGCTTGGGAGCGGGATAGCATTAAGAGTGTAGTACGTGCCGAGCAGCCGTCCCATCTGGGATGGGCGCGCTGATCGTGCACCACACTAGTCGGGAGCTGTCCCCGCTTCCCTGATGAGCCTATGAGAGGGCGAAACCAGTAAGCATCGGAGATCGTTAAGGCTGATCCTCGGGCATGCGAGAGTCCCGAGGTGCCGCACGGGTAGATGTCCCTGCGCGAAAACTCTGACCCCGTGACAACATAGACTATGGTATGTACAAAAGATAAAATTTAACGTAATGTAATATAGTTTATTTTTACGGATGAGAGAAACGAATAATATAATATTCTCGATCCGGATGTCACATTAGACCTCCGGTTTAAAATTTTTGTTACAAAATTTTGCTTTAAAAGGCCAAATAACACATTCAAAATCCAAACAAGTCCATCCATTTCAATTGATGTAAATTCTAAGTAATTTTAAAAGTAAAGGAGCTCCATAATATTACAGTCATTTAAAAACATTCAGCTTAAACCTAATTTTAAAATAAGAGTTACAAATACATATAAAGTCCTACAAGTATATGGCCCAATTCATCTATTAATCGTACACTAATACAAAATCGATGCTGAAAATTCAACCCTTGATGGTGTTCCTCCGAACCAAGCCGCAACCTAGAAACCTACGCATGGTAATACATTCTAGACGCTGAACTACAAAAGCTCAGTAGATATATCGCCACTCGACCAAGACTCGCACATATCATAAATAAATCAATGCTACATGAATGAGTGATGTCATAGCATGATAACAATGACACTACCATATCCGCCTAAACACATGGTAAACATGTATGTATATCTTTTGGCACACAACACATACATATCAAGAGAAGTCCACGTAACATCTCATATATAATAGTATAAGTAATGATGCACGCATCCACTAAGCATCAAGATCACATACTATAGGGATGAGACTCGCATCTATTAAGCATTTAGATCCTCCATCCATGCTTGGAATGATCCATCAAACATCTTTAAACGAGGTTTGCGTCCACGAAGCATCGGAATCCTACACTACAATCAGGACCCGCGTTCACTAAGCATCGGGATCCTTCATTCGATAGTCTTCGAGTGTTACAATACTTATATTGGGTATCTGGATCTCATCACACAATTATCCAACCATTAAGTAACCTATCAGCACATATCAAGGTTCTCAGATATCATACAACATATATATAATCCACCAATAACGTACAGTATACTATCACCATTCATACGGTATACCATCCATTGTTAATTTTTTAACGATTCAGTTAACATGCTAGTTAAAAATTAAGATATTTATCAAAAAGATATAGATTAAGGGCTAAATTTATCCAATAAAATTTTAATATAGAAAGTAGGAGACAGTTGTCCACAAATCCAACTAATAAGGGTTAGATGCACAATGATAAAATGCATTACATTTCTAAAAAGACAATATAAATTTAAACTTAAAAGATAATATTATTAAGACAGATAATCAAATCAAATATGAACCATAAAATATATATGAAAAAAAATAACAAAGTTCAAAGTGACTGCAAGGTATCAATTCATCTACATGTTCGTAGGAATGGACACCAATTGTCGAATATTTTATCCATCTACATGTAACTTTAGATCTTGTTATTGCAGGCTTGTAATCTGTGTCTTTAACACAATAACTTGTCTGAGCTGTAACTTTAGATTTTAACTATTATTTTTAGCAAAAGCGAAACTATACGAAGCATGGGAAGCAACTACAATTAACTCTGCTTTGTTCGAATAAAAAGTGATGTTTAAATTAAGATAAACGATTATAAATATTTAAAATATTTTGATAATTCTATAATTTCAAACTGGAGCATTAGATAGATTCATTTGTATAGTAAGATTTAGGAGTATTAGATAGATTCTTATAAAGTTGTTCCGTGAAAGTTAGCTTGAATGAATAAAGTTTAATTTATATATATAATATTTAAATAAATATATTCGTGAACACTAAATAAATACATACATACAAATAAATAAATACAAATCGAATATAAATATATTTAAATTAAACAAACGTATATTAACACAATCTTATTCGTGTGAGCTTATTTATTTACACCCTTAGTCCCATTCTTCCAATTATGCGCTAGGGCACCATCAAAGTCACCCGTTTATAACCAGGGCCGACAAAGGTGTTTAGGGTATGTATTATTCGGTTTTAATCAGATTAATTGATCGATTTAAAATTATTTTGATTAATTTGATCGATTAATTTTAGATAAATTTTGTTAATGATTATTTTTTAAAATTTAATTATCGGATAATTCGATTCAAAATTGATTAATTAGTCGAATTAATCAAATTATTATATGTATTATATATTTAGTTTTAATCATCTGACTTTTAAAAAATTATAAAATGTTCATTAAATTTATTATATTATAAAATAATCACTAAATTTTTATTGAATTGACATAAAATAAAAAATTAGTGATTTAAAATTTATTTTAATATAATTTAATGACCGAATTAACAAAATGCACGACCCACGATTTACGAGCAAACTTGTGATATGTTACTCTGGTTCTGCAAACACCCGATCATTTTCTTTTGTTTTTAGCGCCAACTTTGATCTCACTTTTTCCCGCCAACATCGAAAAATTCCCCTCGTTAAGTTCTCATTTTTTGATTTGCTTCGAAACCCCTGGAACACACACACACAGATCGGATGGCATCCACTGCCAGAGAGTGGTCGGCGGAGCAGATCGACGATTACGAGACGTTAATTTCAACAACCGATGTGGAGCTCTTGAAGAAAGCGTGGCGTAACGAGAAGGCGTCTCCTGAGATCCTTCCTTTCGAGGAAGCTTTAGTTAAGAGAGCTAAAGAGCAGATCCAGTTAATGGTAATATTTCTCTATCGCATAATTTTACCCTCACCGTTTGTTTCTCGAGAAAAAATATACTTTACTAAAACAGAGAGAGAGATAAAAAGTGATCATTCTTAATTCGACGTTTCCTTTTGGTTATAGATTAATTAAACTGCTTCTCTCTGCATTAGTTACTGAAATGTCAAAAATTTTAACAAAGAAATGTGAAAAATATTTTCGATCTGGATTTTTCTGTAAATATTGAAGAGAAAAGTTAAACTTAATTGAATAATTCTACAAACTGATATTGAGGTTTAATCGAAAAACAATTATCATTTCAATTACGATTTTAAATTTTCTTCACAGGTAGAATTTAGCTATCTATATACATGCAGTTGAAGCTTTTTAAAAGTGTGGATATAGTACATATTAGACACGAGGCAAGCAAATAGCCCATAATTTATTAGCTTCTTTTGCTTTGGATTGTTATGTTCCTATTAGTTTTTAGATGTATTTTTCCTTGGAAATCCATGTTTATGTATTAAACGATGCAGTTCATGCTATTATTTCAAGAATTACTATGACTTTTCCTTTCCAAAAAAGTGAAAAGTTTTCTAAAAGATTATGATAATGTTGATGGTGAAACCATAAAGTAGGGTGCTGGTGTTTTTAAGCGGTTTGGGTCTTCTGGTTTGGGTGTAGAGTCATGGTCAGTGTTAGTGTGAAAAGGAGAGTTCTCAGGAGAGTTTTGCTTAGCATATGCTAGATGATCATTGATAATTTATCCTCACTACTTGTTACTTTGTTGATATATCTTTTCTTTGAGGCTGAATTGGTGCACACTTTGCAGGAGGAAACGGTAGATGACTTTGAGGAATGTGGTCATGATCCCCTCATTGCCTCACTCTATCAGATGGACCTGGATAGGGTTCAATTCTTGTTAAGATCGTATCTTCGGGTTCGGCTTCAGAAGGTATAAAAGATCCTCTCAATGTCTGTTTTCTTTTGCCTGTCTCCTCACATTGTGATGTTTCTAAGAAAGCGAGAAGAGATACATTTTCTGCATTCCCTGTATGAAACTGCATCCTGAAATTCTTGATTCTTATTGATCTTTTGGGTGATGTTACTAATACAGATTGAGAAGTTCATGTTTTGTATCTGGAAAACCGATGCTTATCGGAACCGTCTTTCGATACAAGAAGAGAAGTTTACTGAAAGGTAAAGGCCTTGAGAATTGAATTATACATAAATTAAGTTTATTTTTTCAAACCTGGTTTAAAACACCATATTCTGGAGATGGATGGACACCTTAATGTATCTAAAATGTTATCTTTAAAATTTCTTTTCATGGTTGCAGGTGTATTCGTGACATAGGGAAACATCTTGAAGAAACTGTTCTATCAAAAATGCCTGATAATTATCAGTCTGTATTGAAGCAGTCGATTATAAGTGAAGAAGATGATATGGGTAATTCTAGCATATCTTGTTTCCTCCAACTTTTACACTGAAACATTAAGGCATCATCTTTTCTGTGCATGGTCATGTCACCATGTTTCAATGCTTCAGTTTTCTTGAAGGATCATGTTTAGTACATACATGGATATGATCATCAAAACATGTGGGAAAAAGATATTCAAAGTAGAAAATGATTAATCTATAAACTGTATTCTATGTACCTTAACAAGAGGTAATTTGTTACTGCAATTCTGTGATGTCTGGTGATTGATTTATGTCTACACTTTTCAGTTCCAGAGCCACAACTCGACACATTTGTCGTTGCTAAATGTGACAGCAGCAGGCAATTCTCTGTTCAAACTTTGTTTCCAGCTTAAAGTTTGTAAGAAATAGTACAACTCTGTTTTCAGATTACTTGCTAATAAAACTGTCTGATTGACGTTTCAGGGATGACCATTTTCAAATGGTACCGGGTGATCTCTGCATCCTGCGTTACAGGCCATTTCAAGAGGAACTGATGTGTGGAAATATCAGTTTAGTTTGAGAGTTTACCTAATGAGAAATTACATGATAGGCCGTCCCGTAATGATATCTATGATATCAATTAATAAAAATTATCTATTTATTATATGATTTTTTAATTTAATTTATCGTAAATATAAATAAAGATTCACTTCATAAAACATGGATGTAAGATATAATTTCTCCTATCTAGTTTGTCGCATTTACCAGCAGAGAGTGGAAAGAGTGAGTAGGGTTGAAAAAAATCGGATTTGATTGATTTGATTTGTTTATTTATTAATTTGATTTAAAATTTTAATATTAATTTATTTGGATAATTTGAATTAGATATTTAAAAAATATAGATTAGATACCATAGTTCTTTTATATTTAGATCAAATATAAGAGTATTTGATATTCAAAAAACTTAAATTCCTTTATAAATATAAATTTTATTATATATAATATTTTTATTCACTATATAATAACATCACTAATTTAAAAAATAATTAAGTGTCAATAAATTATCTATTTAAATTTTTTTAAATATTTATTGTAGCGGTGTGATCGACAACTTTAACTTCAGAACAAATATGATGCACCCACAATTATGATACCAACAATTTTATTGGGGCACAAGACTAAAGATTTTTTAATTAAAAAAAGTATAAAGATGATTTAACCTTTACTATTTTTTTTAACGTTCATATTTGTATTATTTTTTAGAAATAAACTTGACCTTTAAATTTATATATTTATTATGTTGTTTCATTTTTAACTTATATATCAACTGAATCGTGAAATACACACGACATAATATATTTTAAACGATATAAATTTTAATATGTTATATGCTTACTTGAAATATAATTTAAATTTAATAAAACATACTTAAAAATATTAAAAAAGTTAAAATTAAAAAGCATGAACAAATAACTGTTTATTGCTGCCTCCCTCTTTTCTTCGTCTATTTAGGGCAAGCAATCCCCACGCAAAAATTATTGAAAAATAGTGAGCAAATGATCATCTTTGAAGTATATTTCGAAAGAGTAAAGATGAGGTTTTGAATAAAAAAAATGGTTGATTTCTATTTTATTTCATGAGATCTTTACAACGGTGGCTCATATGCTCAAAATTGTTGAGTGATGAATGAGAAATTGATGCTCAAAATAGGAAGGTCAAGAATAAAATAAGGAATAAAGAACCTCTTATCCCACATTGATGGGATAAATGAAGTGAGAAGTGTTTATATACACTTAACCACATAGTTATTTTTCAATGACTTAATTCTTGGTTTGGGTGCGTGACGTGGGCAATGCAAATCTTTGGATTGATCGAGTTTTTGTGGGCTTGCGGATACTTTTAGATAACGAGAAGATAATGGCTATTTTTAGTTTAAATTTGAATTTAATTCAATTTTAAACTTCAGATAATTAGTATTATCCTTTAAGATTCGAATTTTGATACGTTTCAAACTGCTTATTGTTGCCCTAATTTTCCACTATAAAATATGAGATTGATTCTTCAATTTTTCTTCCGTGAGTGACGAAAGCAAAAACAGTTTGAAAACTCCCGTCCTATTATTGGAGTTCCTTTAGTTGTTGTATCTTGGGAGACAGATTATCAATAAACTCAGCACCATTGGCAGAACTGCGATTGTGCAAGCTTTAATTCGATTCTTACCTATCGGTTCCAAAATGGTTTGATCTAAAATATTTATTTATTTTATTTCATTTATTTTTGAGTTTTCGTTCTGTTCATTAAATAATAATATATATTTTTATTTTATTATTATTTATTTTCTAACAGATTCTTGCTAAACGACTATGCAGTTATTATATAGTCTTTATCGTCAAATTCAACTTTCTTGATCAATTTGTTTTTAAATCTCGATATATATACATATAATAAATTTGTTTATGATGTTTGTTTTTTAATGCGGTTGCTAAAGTTGAGTGTTTTTTAATGTTTAAGGATGATAATTTAATCTAAAATTGATGGATTTCGATTTCATCCGATTCGATAAGGGTAATTTTTTTTTATTAAAACAATCATGTTTAGGTTGGGTTATTAAAAAAAATTAAACTGGATCGAGTCAAGATCGATTTTAGGGTGAAAATTCTCTAATCCAATATATTTATATATTTTTATATATAATGTGTAGTATTTTTATTATTTTTTCGGGTCAAATCAAATTTAATTAGTTTTTTATTAAAAGTATCAGGGTTAGATCGGAGTCAAAGTCGAATTATAATTTTTATTATGTCGAGTTAGATCAGATCTGGAGAAATATATTAAGGTTAGATGAGATAAAAAAAATATTTTAAATTTCGAGACGTGGTTGGGACGGCTAAAAAATTGCCTTGCCTCGCCACATTGCCATCTTTACTTATTTTAATTAGGGGTGTTCATGGTATGTTAAATCGTACCATTTAATTTAAACGATTGCCATCTTTACGGGTGACGTTTATTTATTTTTTAATATTTTTTACAATTTTCAAGAACACCACCATGTGCACATGACATTCTGCTACTTGTACCATAAAAATTAACCTAAAATCTAAAATATAATTGTGGAGATCAACTATATTCTAAAAATTTATTTTGGATCTCCCAAAATTTCCTCTCTTATGTGTGTTTGTGAAGAAACGTGTAATATTCATTTTTTCCGTAACCACTACATGGTCATGATATAATTGAAATAAACTATCAAAAGTTTTCTATTTTGGTTCTTGATTATCAAAAATAGCACATGTTTTACCAAAAATTTCAGCTATTTGTTCATACCATGTGGTGGTAATGGCAAGCAAAGAAACCCTAAGTTTACGAAACTTTCTTCTTTTGGAAAAGTATATCTTCTTGGATGGGTTTCCTAAAGATGAGAGAGAGAGCTTACCTTATAATTAGTGCGATTTCTCGGGTCATTTTCGGAGTTGTTGTCATTGACCAGGGGGTGATGAAAAGAAAATGACGATGAAATATACAAAGAACCCAGCAAGAAGAATCCCACCATATACCAAAGTTTGAGAAGAATGCACGGGATACTTGAATTCGATATTACAGCATCTCATCCTCTCTTTCTCGTTTGTCAAAACGTTCACAACGTACCTGCAGTATGAAGGTTTCAGATCAGGATGATAAATAAAATACCTGCTAAAATTGTTACGTGGTACACGAAAGACAAAGAAAGAATGTCGAATAGTTTGCAGAGCCATATTTGCAGGCTCACTTACTGCTGTGTAAACAAGGTGCTTTGAAGGATGTCTGAACTATTCAAATATGCGTCTTGCAGTCGATGGTCATACAGAAAAGATGAAAGATCAACAAGTTGTTCCTCAAGGTTCTGCTTTAATCAAGGAATTGACCAAAAAAAAATTAAATACTGCCAATGATTGAATAACTCGATTGGTTAGATAGATTAGCTGCAACTTACATCCAAGTATTTCTCTATTCGCTCGACTAATTCATGTGGGAAAGGTTCGGGAAGGTTAGTTGTTTTCTTGTAAAACTTCTCCACCCATAGCTCAGTAGTTGTCTTGTTCTTCTTCCCCTTCACAGGTTCACCAAGTGGGGTCTTTAAATATTCTGAAGCAAAAGATTGGACAGCCTGAAGAAAATAGGAAAGACTCGATAAATAATATCAACAATAAATATTACCAACTTGGACAAGGAATGGCTAGAAAAAGATAACATTACCTCAGATGTATCACGAATGGTTCTCAGAGCAGAATCTACACGTGCATAAATTGTATTTCTCTGCCAACAAGATGGTAACATATGTCAAATGCCTCCATAAGCTAGAACCTACTGGACTAAACATCCAAGTGAAGATATAATGTTCTTTTTGTCGGGCAATATGGGTACAACACGATACAGTTTTCTGGGAATTTTAAAAAATTTAAGCAGTGGGTACAGCAGGACGCAGCAATAAAAAGAACTTTGATCGCATGTCCAGCTGCATCCAGCCATGCCTCAATCCACTTGTACGTGCTAATTTTATTTTTTGACATAATTCATTGGTTGACTCAACCAAATATATGCCAGAGTTGCAAAGTGCACTCTTAATGCCTCACTAAGCATGTCTTGTATGTTATACAAAGAACTTTATGACAAAGAAATTAGCTTACCAGTGCAACATCCCGAAGCATTTGACTGATTTGCGATGTATTTGAGAATGGTCCAAACGGGTGACAACCCGCAGCCCAGAGCCAATTCACCACAGGCCTTTCATGTACATGAGAAGCTTTTTCATACGGTGCACTCAACCCACCCACAGCAGAAGCAAGTCCTGCTATAATGTGGCGCTGCGCTTCTGATGGAATAGCATATCTTCTCTCAGTTTCAGAAACATAACTAGTCAACAAGCCATGGCAAAGCACGAGGAAAGAGTTAAAAATGAATAGATATTAGATAATTCTTCACCCTAGAAAAGTCAAATGTATAAGATGGCTCAAATTCAAAATTATAGTGCTAGGGGAATTTTTAAAGGAATGAAGAAAAAGTTCTGCTCACCTCAGAGGTATATTTGGACTTTGGTGCTCAAGTACTATGACAACATCATTGCCGGTCCAAACAAAGCTTTCATCTTCCATCATAAGTTGTGGATCCACATCAGCCAACGATAGCACAAAGCTGCAGAAAGTAACTGGTTCATGTATTTTGAATAGTTCTAATACCCATTAAACAATCCAAAAGTTGTATCGCTGAACTAAGCAACAGATGTTCTAACGTTGTGACATGTCAGTTAATATAAATATGAATCCCTCAATACTACTATACAAACTGGAGCACTCTCCAATGTTTCATAGAAACATACAAAACCAATTTGTTGATTAATATCTGGCATGATAAAATGGTTTAGCAGTTTATTACGGATAATGACTTGGAGTTTTTTAATTCAACAAGTAGGGTTAAGAAATTGCCATGTGACCTTAATTAGTATTTTAAAAATAAAGAACAAATAAAACAACTGCTTCTAAATCCTTCTTGTGGAGTTAAAATACTACATTAGTGTACTAGATGATAATCCTTTGATTAAATCATGAAGAAATAGAAATATCTTATAAAGCAACTTGGGCATGATTGCAATTTAAAAATGCTAGATGAGTTGATCTACTCACACGGGAATAACTCTAGTTCCATAAGTTGGGTGCAGATCCCCCCTTTTCTTCTGGCTTTTCTTTTTCTTATTCTTGCCAGCTTTCGAGTTGTAGTTAGCCCATCGGGGTTTATGCTTCAGAACCGAATCAGTTGAATTCTCAGAGTCATCCATCCAGTGCTGCTAAACACAAAATTCATGTTACGGCAACTGAGGAAGCCAAAGTGGTATAGAGAATCATGAGTGGAACTAGTGTTTAACCTCAGATCAATGCAGACAAAACAATTAGACATGCCACAAATTTACAGTTTTTTTATGAAGGGAAAAAAAGCAAATATAAACTGACCTGGCGAAGGAAAAACTTATTTGAAAGAGATGGATCAGCCATTTCAAGCAAACCTGCAGCAAGCACATCTGCAGAACGTTCCATCTCCTGTGATGAGCCAACAAAAAGCACATAGAATAAATATAAACATCCATCATTATTCCAAGGAGACTTAAAGACACAAAGAAAAGAACAAGTTAGCATTGCAATCAAAAGTATCTTTACTATAGATACAACCCATCATTATTCTTCGAAGACTTGGATCAAAACATGGAGATAAAAAAAAAAAAATTGATAACATGTATTCTAGTGAAAGTAATACTGTTAGAATGAAAATGGGAAAATGGCAAAAAAGAGAAAAACCTACTTCTCTAAGAATGGCACCATCAAGATATGTCTTAGTGCGAACATGGAAGCGTCCATCCTTCTGCGTTTCTTGCAAGGAATGGCCCCGCATAGCTTTTGACACAGCAATAGCCAACTTCTCATGATGGTGCAGACCATGTGATCCCCCAATAATCACTACTTCTTGGTCATCATGAACCAACTTCTTCACCTGAAGAAAACAGAATACCCACATGTGAAACTCAATAACTTTGCTTCTTGAGCATCACGCGGAAGCAGCTATAATGCCCACAGCTGAGCCCAAAAAAACAACCCAAGCAATTTCATTTGCGCTAAATACAAATAAAAGATTTCGATCTAATTAACAAATAGCACAGAGTTATGTTATTGCAGATAACAAGACAAGAAAAAGGGCTAAACACAGTCTTTTAAAAACATAAGCAGAAATGAATTCAAGATAAGTTTCTTACCTCTGCTTCAATTGCCCCAATATCTATGCTGTAGTTATGACCTTTTACCATAATATTATACCGGTTATGGTTTTGGAGGACAATAATAGGTATAAGCAGCCTTGTGGTCAGATCAACAGTTTCAAACCTGAGGTTACCCAGGACAAATGAATAAGCAGGCAACTGAAAAGGCACTAAAGTACACCAGTAACTAAGATTGCTAGTAAGGTATAGAAGAAGCTGGGCATGGTTCATAAATCATAATCAACTATGCTTCCAACCTTAAAAATTTGAGAAACATAAATGCATGTATTAATCAACGAACGAAGATAGCGTAATATTACCGAACATCTGGAGCTATAACATGCTCAACTGTGTTCGCCACCAAAGCAGCAAGATGTCCCATGAAATTATCATGGGTAGCATGATTATTGACAGAAGCAAAACCACCCGGAAATAAGATACTACGTAGTCGTGGCAACGTTCTAGGACTTACACTTCCTTCTTCAGTTTCAATCTTCCCATACGTGCAAGGGCCAGCAGAGATGTCGATCACAACAAATCTGAACAGTAAAGGCATAATTTGGTCCCAGTGAAAGATGAAACAACAACAACTAAAAATGAAAGAGAGGTTATAAAACAGCTGGTTGAGAAGTGGAATTTTATGTTATCTAGTATCTTGTTAATATTTCTCTTCTAGCAGTCCTTTCTCATAATTACGTTTATCACATACTCAAAAAAGTTATACTTCTCTAGACAAAGTAATGCAGCTAAAACAGACCTCTGAGAGCCCAGCCAAACTTGAGTCGCTCCTCCTCCATTGTATCGATATCGATATATGTAGTCTCCCTCTTGTTGTTTCATTTCTTCATTAGTCAGTGGGGTAAGTTTGCTATACATCAAACTATCAAGATCAACCTCCTTATTCCTAGGATCCATTCTGACCTAAAAAGTGGCAGAATCATTCACCATTGCATCAAAAAGGAAAAATCCAAATCAATGCAATCATGAAAGGACGAAAAAGAAAAGTAAAATACAAGGAAATGATAATCAAAAACATGTGGTTTTGGCATTTGTATAAACTTTTCTGGACAGTTGAGAAGGGCAACAAGTATATCAGATTCAACAAATTTTCGTATTGACAAAGCACAGCATTGAGGTTCAAAATTTGAGGTAGCTTATACCTTGTCAAAGTTGACAAGAAATATTGCAACAGGCACAGGTCTATCCATCTCTTTTGCAGAATATCCCCCACTATCCATGTCAAATATATATGAATATAGCTTTTGGAATACAGGCTCCACAACAGTTGCTTCCACCTCAAATAGGGGCACTTGTCTCCCAAAATCAGACTAATATGTATAAAAAATAAAATTCATTTACAAAATATTTGACATAGTTAATTTTCCTTTCAATAATCGAGGGTAATAGTAAACACGAAGCAGTATAGTAAACCTCTCTTGCAGAACCCGCAGGAACCATGGCTTCCTTCAGTGCCTTCTCAAGTGCTATCAATTCCGGTTGTCCTGCCTATTGTACAACAAATAGTTGAAGAACAACACTAGCTACTCAGTTTGGATTTCTCGCTGATGACTAAGGCTTAAACCAGTAGTATTAGTAAGCTGCAATAAGGAATAAAAAAATCTTACAGGAAATGTGTTATATACAACATGATGTTCTATATCGAGGGGCTCCCCAGTCTCGAGACACGAAGGCCTATGGGATGGAAAGCTGACACGGAGAAACTCCTCCAATTTAGGTGCATCAACCGTGTACCGATAGCCACCATCTCCGTTGAGGCCAATTAGCACCACATTCACTTCAAGAGGAACCTGAAAAGGAACCTGCACAAGAGAACCTAATCTAATCATGACCAGAGATGAGTAAAAAAAATACTCTAACAAGTAACAATTACTACCTCCAATTTTTTTAGAGATTTCTAGAAAGCAATTTGAATTTTGAATTTACATTTTAGGGGAGATTAACTGTATTTATCAATCACTACCTCTTCAATTTTCTAGAGATTTAAAAAGATTTTTTCGAAAGAGAACCTATGATAAAATGACAAAACTCGATGTGGAAAGAGGTTTATATGCCAATTACTTGGAGATATAACAAAGGATCTTGAGAGCGAGAAGCGATTACCTCGGCACGCGTGTGGAGCGTGCGGCGGACGTTGGATCGGACGCTGTCGCGAACTTCGAGGAAGGCGCTATGGTGCCAGTGAGGATGACCGGGGTCTCTTTTGAATGCTTGTTCAGCTGACTCGGAGTGAGAGATGTGTCCGCTCAGTGCAACCAGAAATAACACAAACAACAGCCTTGATCTCGATTCCATTCCGGTGATAAAGCGAGAAGAAATGTGTTTACATTACCCGCGATGACTTGCGCCTACACTGAATGGGGTATTTATTGATCTACGTTTTTCCAAATTTGTCCCTGGTTTTTGGAATAAATTACGATGTGAATGAAGCTTTTTATAATGGGCCTATTAATGGATATTGAACTCCGAGCAGCCCATTTCATTCTCCCTCGCAAAAAGTAAGTTTTTTTAATAAAAAATAATTTATAAACTCTTCTCATCTGATTATTTTTTAATCGGTTACAGTATTATGGTAATATCTGCTTTAGAGTATACGCTTAATCATTAAATATTGATCACTTAAATATAGTGTTGTATTATTAATGTTCAAATCTGTGACCTCTAAGAACAATCGTTCCTTTAACTACTGAGGGTAGAGTTCGTTTATTTTATTTTTTTTCACCACTTTTAATGATAAAATTTTATTTTTTTTACGTAATTTTTATGAGTTATTATTTGAAAATTGTGATTTAAATAGATGGATGACATGTAAATAAAATAAAATTAAAGGTTTTAATTGATAAGGAACACGTGGAAGGTCCTTATACATTCTTTTTATTTTTTTAAAGAAATATTATTCAAAACAATTTTAAAAAAATAAATCAAATTCTTTACTAATCCGATGAATCAATTGTGTCTTTTCATAGAAGAATTTGATTTATTTTTTTTAAATAATTATCCATATAAATTTTTGAGATAAAATTTATTTTTAAATAATGTTATTTAAAGTTGTTGTCAACATAGTTATTGGCAACTAGGGATGGTAATAGATCTTGGACCTGACCCAAATCCATAGATTCAGATCCGTTTTATAGGTTTGAATCTTAAAATTTTAAACCCGATGAATTTGGGTCGGATCTGGATCTTTTGATTAAAATACGGATCTGGATCTGAATTGACATTTAAGACCCGAACCTAAACTCGAATCTGTTTACCTATTTATTAAAAAATTCACTTTTAGTTTAATATATGTATATATATATAAATATATAATAGTAGGTTTTATATTTCACGTTATTCTCTAATATAATTTTTATTTATTTATGACAAAAACTTTTTGAAAGAATATATTTTTGTTCTAATATTAATGAAGATTGTGATGATGATGCAGAAATAATGAATATCGTTGACAAGTTATATAAGAAAATTATTATATTACATAACATTAATATTAATATTTAAATTTCACAAATATTATTCTCATAAAAAATTCTCTTTAGTTAGTAGTTTCTTGCTTGTTTTAGGTTGTTTATGATTTAAGTAGTGATGAAAATTAGTACTCTAAAAAGTAAAAGTATGATACTCGGTTTACGACAGTGAAATATTTTATGATCTACATTTCTTAATATTTGTGTTACTCAAAAGATATTTGGATAATTGTTGAATGTTTTTAAGATTTTAATTTATCGCTTTTTTATCTTGATACTAGTTAACTGAAATTAATTTTTTCTTCGTCGAAATTGTGATGTGAAATTAATTAATGATAGTTTTATTACGTTAAAAAATAGGTCGAATAGTCATTTTTTAAAAGATCCGTTTTGGATCCGTTTTAGACTCGGATCCGTAAGATCCATTAGATCTGGATCTGAGTCTCAATTTTTTAGACCCGCGAATCTGAACCGAATCTGAATTCATGGTATAAAAATGGATCTGAATCTAGATTCAGCTGGATCCGGTCCAAATCCGACCCAACTGAATCGGTCCAGGTCCGACCCATTACCATCCCTATTCGCAACAGAAATTGTTCTTGCGTATAATTGTTATAAAAAAAAGAATGTTTTGAATAACTTTTTTAAAATTAAATATTATTTTAAAGAAATATTAAAATAAAGAAAAAATTACTTTACAAATTTGTATAAACTAGAAGATTTATTAATATTATTTTTAATTTTTTTTTTTGAAAGATGATGCTTTATTTAATTGGAAATGTCAGCAAACAAAACAAAAAACTTCATACAATTTGGATAATCTATGTCAAATTTAATCGATAACACTGAGTCAAAAATTCAGTGAAACAATATATGTGTCATCGAATTTGTAACTTGATTAACGTAAAGAATTTGTAAGTTGCTGAAAAATCTTAAGTTTTCTCTTGCCTCATGAAGATCGACAATAGAAATATCTAGGCCTATATTTGTAAATGGATAAACCACACTGAAGGCATCTCATTTTATAACCGCATTCAATAATCCATTAAAAATTGCTAGTTTAATTCATTTATTAAATGTTGTTGTTTCTACAGCCTTGGATGAATGTATCCCATTTAATTCATCGTAAAACCAATAAAGACAAAAATTCCCATGATCAAGTGTCACCCCATCTATTCCTTTCATTCTTGTCGTTGATACGAAAGTCTCATCCATATTAACTTTTATGATCTTCATTTGAAGCTTACACCAATCTTGGATGATGCAGAATTGTTAATGTAGAGCCGAACAAAAATCATTTAAAGAAGGGAGGCATTAAATAAGACAATGTATTGACTGTAGTAGATTTTTATACACTTTAATATTTCAGTGATTTCATAATCTCTATAAAAAAAAAAGTAAAACTATGTTTATCTAAAATTAAAGCTAAAACAAAAAATCATTCTTGAATTGATAGTTGATTACCATTCCTATCACAGGTATTTTATCTTATACAAAAACATCTCTTGCTAGATGATAATCTCGCAAAGCATGAACACAAGACTCTATAGCGTTTGAACACATTTTGCAAACTCCATCATCGTTCTTAGCTTATGCAAGACTGCTACCTATCGGTAATGCCTCATGACATATTCTCTAAGTAAAAACTTTAATCTTTGATAGTGTATATAATTTTTGTAACAGTTTTTAAATTTCATCGAACAAAATAAAAACAGTTGTTTTTTGAAGGAGTCAGTGATATACATTTTTAATGTTTGTATACTCTAGTTGAATGACCATGACAAGTTCCTCACGTGATGATTATTTTAATATTAAACATTATAATCGATTATTTTTTTCTCTTTTTAAAAATATTTTCTGTTCACACTTTTTAAATATAATGCAAAATTGGTCCTAAATAAGGCTGTCAAATTTCAATTTAACAAGGTAAACCTTATTCCTCATGTTATCTGTGGTCTCAAGTAATCAGAACCGTTCATCTTAATTCTTTTTAAGGTGAATCATCGTCTCTTTTCACATATAATTAGTGGATAGATAATTATTAGATAATTATTTAAAAATAAACTATTTTAATTATTTAAGCCATAAATAACGTAATAAATAGAATTCACCTAATAATCTCTCCAACTTCGCAGTTACTTAGTTTTCTTGCCCTATCTCGAGCAAAACATTGTCGCCTGTAGTCCTAGACCAGTCACGTACGTAAATCCTGTGACTCACCGCGACTAGGAAATTAACCCACCTATTTTCATAGAATAAAATTTCCCCATGTTGATTATCTTAAAAAATAATAATCATAACTACAATAGAGTGATTTTAGTGATAAAAAATAATATATTTTATACAAATAATTCAAGTTTGAGTGCTATATATAAGTGTGTGAACATTATTAAAAGAATAAAAAAAATTAAACGTATACTACTTTATAAATCTCATAAACGCCGATCTGATGACGTTATGAAAATATGGGGTGTCAAAATATGAACTATATTCTCCGATCCGAACATAATAAAAATTGGTTTTTTTACTCCGAAATTCTTGAGAATATAATAATATTTTTTTACTGAGGCCACTTGATTCACGTAAAGACTTTAATAGACAAATTGTATTTGTTTAGGGCTTTTTAATAACTTAACAATATTTTTGAAATAATTTGCCAAAAGTATAAATCCGGAAAATTAACGTGATTCAAACAAGCTAATAATTGATAATTAAATTAGATAGGATACTTGTTTCCCTACGGTAGATATCTGTGGAACCCAACTACAAGTTCTAATCACCTTAGTTCATAGCAGTTCTTTCTAATCACACCTTGTTTCCCTGTCAAAACTCCATAACTAGAGAGCTTCACAAACGCAGAAGAGAAAGCCTTGAAGAAATCATCCTCATTCATGGCGAAATGTTGAACAAAACGAGCTGTTTTGGGATCGGATACCATGTCGGAATCTATTCTCAGCACTCCTCGGCCTCGCATTGCATTCACGTAATATTCGTTATCAAATGCAAACGACGTCGGATCGTTGAGAACGAAGCTTAAATTCGAGGCTAAAGATCTCTGCTGACAGGTTAACCTCAAAAATGCTGCAAAAGTAGGTTCCATTGCTCTAAGCTCACCATTTTTAGGACCGGATAAACGGTTCTGGATGCTGGAACAATGCGTTATCCCCAGCGTGTGAGCACCTGCGCAAGTAAAGATAGTCAAATTTTAACACATATATATGGTTTTTTGCAAACTTGTCGAGACAAATTTAGGGACAGAGCTAGAATTTAGGAGGGACAAAAGTCTATTAACCTTTTAAATCTAAAAATTAGATGGAGTAAAACCCTATTTTATTATTATTTAAATTAAGAGAGACCTTAAATACAATTATACTAAAAATTTTAAGAGCGGCAAAACTCTTTTCTATACCAAAACATAGCTCCGTTCTTGCACGTGTGTACCTATCTCATGATCTACAGGTAAAAATAAGCCAAACTTCAAAAAATATATTAAAAAAAATATATTTTTGTTTAGCGTATTAAATTTGTCAGGATTAAGATGAAATAGTTGGATCGAGTTGTTTATTAAAAAATACATATGAAGTACTTAAACTAGAAAAAAGGGTATATTTAATTTGTCCAAGTTCAATCTGGGACTTAATAAGAAATATAAAAATGGGGTTAAAACTGAAATAAAATGTAATTAACCAGGAAGTTTGAGTGAAACAATTAATTTTAAAACTTAAAGGGACCTAGAATGTAATTGGACCAAAACATTTGGATGGTTAGGCTCCTGCCACACGGCATATAGTTATGTCCATGCACATGAAGTTGGTTTCATGCCAAGTCCGTTTAGGCATTTAATGTCCAAGAGAAACGGACTAGGTTGACGAAATGGTTTAGAAGTATATAATATTAATAAAATTTAATTAAAATATTTAAAATTTAAATTTATAGCTTGGGACGATTAATATTTATGAAATACAAATTAAATTAAATATTTATTTGGAAGATATTCATGTGAATTAATTACCCAAAATGGCGACAGATTCTGCAAGAGTCATTCCTTTCTTGGCGAAGATATTCAGCATATCAGCCACTCCAATTGTTGCAGGAGGGAGCAATGCGTCTGCAAGCCGATAGCTAGGGGAGTACGACGAATCCCGCCGCCCCAACGGAATGTTTATCCGTGGCCCTCCGGAAGCGGCCACGGCTTCTCGAGCTGCCAACACGAGAATGTCGGCACAAGAGACTTGTTGGGGGCATTGAGCTTCGACCATTGATTTAACAATGCTTATCAACTCCCTTTTTCTTATTCCAAAATTCTTACTTGCTTTCATCTCCGTTGCCTCACTTCCATGACCTGGATCAACTAGAATGGAAGCATCACATCCCTGAGACAAACAAAATTAAATCGTTAAGAAAAGACAATATTATTGTATTTTAAAAATTAAAAAAATACAATCATTCGAATATGACTAATTCAAATCAAATACTGTAGAATTTTGTTTTAAGAGTGATCATCTTAATCCAATTCGATGTATCAACATTTGTCATTCCACTTTCTCTTTGATTTGTCATTTGAATTTTCTTTCCGCATTATCTAAAAATCCGCACTAAAAACTAGAATATCTATTTCGACCGTGATCCAACTTTAATATATATTTTCCTCGACCCAACCCGAAATAATAAAACCTAGAACCCGATCCTAATATATTAATAAAAATATTATATATTAAAATATAATAAAAATATATAAATATATCAAGTTTGGGATTTTTATCCTAAACCAGACTCTGATCCCAACCCGACTTTATTTTTTTCAATAACCCAACTTGACCAGATTATTTTAATTAAAATCCCGCCTCTATTGGATTGGGTGAAAACTCGAAGGGTTCAGGTCAAATTGTCATCCTAAAGACCGAAGTATTAAGAGTATTAAGAACCAAATTACCTACAAACTTTAGAAGTAAACTTGAAGTTTAAGCTTAAACCGACTAATATTTAAACTACAAAAATCTAAAATTTGATTAAACCAAAAAGGTTTTAAGGTCGGTACGACAACCGTAACGTTTATAGCTCCGTCCCTGCTCGTAAATCAATACAACTATGAACTCAAATGTACCTGAATTTGACAGTCATGGAACATAAGCCTCAACAAAGCAGCTGGAGAAGTGGGATCGGCTAGAAACATAGGGCGCAGGCCATCTCTCACAATGGACTCAACTTGTGGGCATGTTTTCTCATAGAATTGATAAGAAAGGCGGAAGCCATTAGCATCAAGTCTAAAACTTTGAAACAAGAAGATCACCACAATCATGATTCTCATAATTGAAAAACTGGCTGATAATAAACACACAAGAAAGATTACACTTGTTTTGGGTTTATAGCAAAAACATGAATCCCATTTGCATGGGACAACATGTATTTATACTACTACTTTGGCATTAATGATTATTGGAAAGGTGCAAAGGCTGCCAAATTGTATTATCTGAACGTGACTCCACACCTAGTAGGGGTGATAAATGAGTACAATTTTATAGCGTATGTATCACATCCGATGAGTGAAAGTATGAATTTGGTGAGTAGTATACGTGTATATGTTAAAAATTATACTTTTCATGAGCAGTAGGTAGATGATAAATTTGAGGTCTTGTTCGTCTTACATTCGCCCACTTCGTCCCACATCTGCTCGCACATTATCCACCATATGAGTTTTAGACCATTATAAATTGGTTTAATATACTTTTTGCCCCTTAAACTATATATTTTTTCAACTTATCCCTAAATTTTTTGCCTGTTTCTCCCTTAAATTTTACGAAATTAGACCAAAATCTCCTTGTTTAAGGGACAACTTGAAAAATCTAGTATAGTTTAAGGGGTATTTTGGTAATAGTGTAAAATATAAGGGGCAAAATAGGTTAAGAATAGTTTAGGGGGTAAATTGAGAAAACAAGTATAATTTAAGAGAAAAAGTGTATTAAGTCTTATAAATTTAAGAATAAGTTCGCGAGCAATTTTGTAAACTCTCGAATCTTGGAAGATGTGACCTTTTTAATTTGACCATCACAATTTTTTCATTATATTTAGCATCAGTGACCATTTGGCTAATAAGTTTGATGAATATAAACACATATAAGTTTAGTGGTGGACATCCAACTAGATAATAAATGTAGATGTAAATTATAAAAATATATCCACATAAACAGATACAAATTTAAAAATTATATCTACATCGGATAGTAAATAGATAAGATGAGTCTACTACGTGCGGCGAACACTAGTGAATACCATTGAATATTATTAAACTAATTAATAAAAAATAAAAATTCAAGGACTCAACATACAATTAATAATCATATATTGAGTCTATCACTATTTTATTAATTATATATTGAGTCTTTAAAATTTTTAATTTTTATTAATTAATTTAATAATGTTTAGCAACAATCAACACTAATGGTGTTCAGTGATTTCTCAAATACATAATAATATTAAAATTTTAAATAACTATAAATATTGATGAAAAAATCTACACCCGTCTTCCCGTTTGTCCTCCCTATCCACTACTACGGTGAGCATTGAATTCCCCACCGCAATGAATTCAGCTCTATATTTCACCACCAGAAGGGCCTGTGTCTATTAAAAGCAATTGTGGGAATCTGCTGAACTTTCCCAGCTGGTTTCAGTTCCTCATTTAATGCTGCAGTTTTCTCTGTTCGGATTCAAGATTTATTGATCGCTGAGCTCGGAAATGGCAAGTACTGAGGAGAAAAGAGTAAACAAATGGTTGGTATTGAGGGGAAAGACTTGTAGTCCTTCTCAGAAACAGTGTCCAGCAGGAAAAATTATATGATGGGTCATCTCATCACGTGTCTACGGGACCGACCAATGATAACTATCCACTTCATCAACCCTTTCATGTCATATTTTTTTTCTAGGTGAATCTTCACTTTAAAAATTAAAAAATAATAAGGTGGATGATTATCATTGATCGATCTCATAGATGACGTAATAAGACTGACCCATAATATAATTTCTCCTCCAACAGAAACCATTTTTGCTTTGCCTTTTAGTCTTGGATCCTAATTCCTACTGCCTACTGGTTTCTAAATAAAGAGCGGCTCAGGATTTGTTAGTATATGGGCCCATATTCAATTCCATGTTTTGAAACACATATATGTTAGTATTTTATACATTCTTGGAATATAAATTTGGTTATATTTTAATGCATAATGTGTAAAACAAATTTATATAATTTTTTAAGTACGATTAATTTTATGATATTTAATTCTAATTTGTGATTGTCTGTGGTTTTTTAATAGTTTCATCTATTTTATGGTTTGTTTATTGACATAGTTAAATATGCTAGTATCTTCTTTTATAAACGTTTATTGAAGGGTTTTTTTTTTTTTGCTAATACAGATTTAGAGAGTTTTAACCATTAAACTCTAAAACCTAAATCTAAATTAAGACATTTGTAAAAATTAAAACTTTTTACTGTCAGTATATATGAGTAAATTTTCACCGTTTAAGTAAAAAACCCTATTTCACAAATATTTTAGTTTTCGGGTTAAAAATTCCATTTAAGGTTTATGAGTTTTATATAAATTTTAAATTTGGGGGGCGTGATTAAAATTTAAAAACTAAAACTTAAATTTCTAACCAAACTGCCCATAAGACCTAATCTTTAGCATGATTATGAGATAGATAATTTGCCCCCATCAAATGACAAAACAAAACACTTGTATTAGATTCATCACACTGGTTTTAAGTAACAACTGAAGCAGCAGTAAAAAATTTAGATTCAACTTTCAAGCTGTGAGCTTTTGTATTACAAAAATAATGATATCTAGAATGGACACTGAGAGCAACAGAGTAACTACTTTCTGTCAAAGCAAGCAAGCCATTAATCTCACTCTAGTTATTCCCGACATAAGAGTAGATGATGTACACCTTTCTGACCTCACATGGTCAAAGATCACAGGAGACATGATCCCACAACTCAGAAATCACACAGAGACTCGAACTGGGGATGCTTGCTCTCACATAGAGACAACTACTACCTCCATTTCGTATGGCTATGGCCCTAATTTTTCGATGCCGGCGACGCAAAGTCTAGGTGGCAATTTCGCAGTAACTATTAGGCGAACAGCAACTGATGTTTGTAAAAATATGCTAATGCGTCTACAGCTTTTTCTCGAATGAAAGAATATGGAACAAAAGGCACATGCATCTGATTCATGATTCCTTTTCTTCAGCCACGTTACGAGCTTGCTGAACTTGGATAGTATATTGCCTTTGAAGATCTCTAAGCTTGTTCAGTAGTTCCTGGAACGTCGGTCGGCATTGTGGATCACTGGTTCCAAGGAAGTTGTAGTTCCATGTATCAGATCAAATTTGCAAATTGTATCATAATGGGAAATCATCATGACAAGTGACAACATGAGATGTAGAAAAGAAAACTGGTTTTACGTCTGCTGGTAAGTTGTATAACTAAAGTACTACCTAGGCCATTGGCCTAAAATGACACTTAAAAAATCAAGGCCATCTTGATGATTGCTAATCAAACTGTGTGGTCCGAATTTAATTAACATGGTGCCATGCTCGAGACTACTAAATGTCGTGCTTGAATTTATGCATAGTGATGGAGTACAACTAAACTTTAAGCAGTGGATTTGTAAAAAGAAAAGAATACATGAAAACATCATAAGGAGATAAGAACCTGTGCCAGCAAATCTCAATTATAGAAGCCCACCGCGGGTCTAGTTCCTTTGGAATCTCTAGCCGTTGGTTCATGAACCCTACAGCTCCAATCAACTGCAAAGATTCTAAACAAACAGTTATTCATACTTGCCAGTAAAATTCCACTTAAACCTGATCACACAGCTAGCCAGTAAACATTTTTTTTCAAAGTGGAGTACAGGGGTTCTAAACAGGGACATAAAATGCATCAGACAGGGGGCCAGTTCAATTAGTTTAACCGGGAACTAGTTAGTATAGCGGTTCAACCATATAAGTTGAACCGGAAAATTAGAAAACAGACCAGAATCGATAAAAGAATTGGAAAAGGAAAAACAACAAAAAACTAGTAACCAGATTTTTGTTTATCCTTCTATTAATTTTAATTTTTTTGAACAAAAAAATAATTGGGCATTTTCATTTTATCTTATAGTTCAGTTATTTTAACCACGGTTCTAATATAAGACCTTGTCTCTAGACGAATATAATTTGGTTTGATGATTTTGATCTCTTCGGATAAGAATGGCTTAGAAATCATTTTTTAATGAAAACTATACCTGCATTGAGTTATGACTATCCCAAGGTATCTTCTCCGTGGCAAGCTCCCATAATATGACTCCAAAACTATAAACATCAGACCTAAGGGTTTCACGGAAAGAACAAGAAATAAAAGGTCAGTGGTGAGAGAAAAGGCAAATGTGAAGGGGAAGGGATTTGTTGGTGTAATTGAAAAGGTGAGGAAAGACAGCAGTATACTTCTCGTCGGAGGGTTCACTGCGAAGAACTTCTGGCGCCATCCATTGGGGCTACAAAAAGACATGGTACTTGTAAGTAAACTGAGAAACTAGAAAATTATGCATCCTTACAAAAAGATTTAGATTAGAATAATATTATTGATGAAGGCTAATAAAGGCTTTGGTAAATACAGTTCCTTTCCCATTCTTTGTTGAGAGATATGTTTCATGCTTGAGACGTGACAAACCAAAATCGCCAACCTGTTCAAAAGGAATTTTGTTAACTTTTACCTCAAGTAAACAAAAAGTATCATCAACAACCTGATGTAAATTAAAAGCCAAACTGGATTTGCAAATAAAATGGATGCAGATAACTAACGGCAACCTTGACAGTCCAATTCTTGTCAACTAGAAGATTTGAAGATTTCAAATCACGATGAATGATAGGCGGATTGCAATTGTGAAGATAATTCATGCCTCGTGCCTGTGAAAGTTCAATCAGTAAGATGAATTGACAGAAGAAACAGCTACTCCAGGGACGCAAACAAGAATGAAATTGAAAAAACAATTGCAGACCAACAAATGATGGCATTACATCCATCATAGCTTGAAATCAGGACAACTTAATAATAATAATAATTCAAATCTACTTGATACTTGCGATATCCAAAGCCATATTAACACGCCGTCTCCAACCTAATTTGGTAGTATTCCCTTGTAGTAGGTCAAACAAACTCCCACTGCATCAATAAAATATAAACATAAGCATTCATCAAGCCAATAAGTATCGAAGATGCATGAAATGTCCCACAAAGCAACAAATATGCAATGTGGAAGTTCAAAAAGAAGTGTCAGCACGGAAAGAATCTCCAAAAGAAAGTTGAGATCGAACCGTGGAAGGAATTCTGTGACAATGCATAGACGTTCAGATGAAACTACAACTCCCATGAACAGCAGAACATTTGGATGCCTGAGTCTTTTCATAAGAGATACCTTGAAAAGCAAAAGCAAAATAGTGGTGGAAGTATTTGAAAGAGAAAGAAAAATATACTACTAAGTATGTGAACACAGCAAAATAACTTAACAGTAAAGTGCACCTCCTGTCTAAAGGCATGTATGACATCTTCTGAATATTCCTTCTTTGAGAATACCTTGATTGCAACATCCTGAAATACATGATTACGGTGATTTACATAAATAAGACGATTACTACTCTTTTTCATGGTCTCTACCATTTGCATTTTAATATCAATAAATAAGACGATTACTAAGCCATAAGATCCTCAAAAGGATTCAGCATAGTTCATATTGTACAGTCTATATTAGACTTGGGCATCATATGTAGATTTCACGACCTATATTATGCAATAACATATAGAAAACTGGCAGAGGAAACACTTGCCATCGTCTTTCCTTTTTAGAAAACTCTATTTACACAAGTGTATTAATTTCATAAGATGGACAAGCCAAAGCAAATCATGATACATCTTATCCCAAAAGTTTTAGCCTATATTTATCTATAATGTGCTCGGATGACTTCTCAAAAGTGCAGAAAAGAGCGGAACCTACTGATTCAAACCACAGGCCATGATACACAGTTCCACAAGAACCTGTGAGGAAAGAAGGAACATGAAGTAAATATTATTATATTATCTAAGAAAAGCATCACTCAGAAATAAATACATTAGAATAGAAACAAAGTAAAATGCAGAGAAAGCTTTGATTCAATGACCAAAATCTCGGTCACTGAAATGATTTTCTAGTGGACATTTGGGTTTTCATGTGTGTGCTTTGATATTATCCAAATCAAAGATGAATCAATGTGAAGTTTCATACTTCTATGCATAAAGTAATGGCTCCAATGACCAAAATTTACCTTGCCCAATTTTCTCTCCAATCGTCAAGTCTTCCCACAAGATTTCATAATCTAAACAATCACTGTCCATGTCAACTCTATTAAAAGCACTACTGCTAGTGCTTCCAAAGCTGCTGCTACTGCTGGCACTATTGACATTAACAGAGGATGACCAGGAACCTGATGCCTCATTATTGACCGGGGCGTTGCTTTCATTAACATGGCTTTCAAGTTTTAAGGCAGAACATGGGCTCCTTGGTAGAAATGATTTGTTCTCTTGGTCATTATCTGACCCAGGCCATAAGATACGAGTAGTTCTTGCCTCTGATCCTTCAGGATCATTTCCTTTCCAAGGCCATGATATCCCTTTCTTACCCATTAAGGTCATAATCTTTTGGATTGCAGGTTTTCCTTCACTCTCATCGACATAATCTCTAGAGGTGTTTACTGGGGGCTTATCGTCCAATGTAGAAAATACGCCAAAGGCAGATGAGTATATTTCCCCCATAGTTGTACTAGCTCCACTGGAAATTGCATCTTCTTTACTATGAGAGAGAGCTGCAACGGAGAAACCATGTTCGGAACAATGACTATCTCCATTTCCCCCTTCACGATCAACACAATTATCTCCCGTCTTAATTCTGGGCTTCATTTTGTTGCTCACCCTGGACGCCTGCATCCATAACTCTTATAATCAACAGAAGCCAAACTACGAAGTATATATAATAAATACAAAAATCCAACCTCTAACACATAAAAGTTAATGAAATAATACCAAATTTGTTATTTTTGATGTAATTGCAGCTTGCAAAGGTTGCTGAGTATCAAGACCAAGTTTCGCCGAGACAGCATTTTTACATCGGCTAAAGGTTGAATCTCCCTCTAGTTGCATGTTAGCCGACATTGCAACTTCCTTTTCTTGCAAAGTTCGATAGCCGCTGGATACACAAATGATTCCAACTAAGGAACCATCATCAACACCATCATCATCAACATCATTATCATCATTGTAAAAAGGAGTTTTAGTTACATTAGCTGAAAAGCTCTCCCCCATTTTATTCTTAAATGGAAATTGCCCAGTCCAACTCTCCCCCATCATAACACGACGAACTATATTACGAGCAATGACGAAGTCCCTACGATCAACAAGAAGCTCAATGACATCTTGCCCTAAAGCCTCCTCTCGTGAATATCCATATAGTTTTTCAGCAGTTTGATTCCTGAAAACACACACACATAATTTAAGAGAGTAAAACCCTATGCTCAAATGACACCGCTACTAAATAGTTAATAAACAAGATTAAAACACAACATTAATTACTAATTTAGAACACAAAAACTTGGTCTTTGCAAATCGAAAATAAAAGACTGTTTTTTCGCTTACCAATAAACAATATGGCCACTAAGATCAAATATATGAACAGCTTGTCCCATAGACTGAAAAATATTTAAATACTGGCTATGCCCGATGCTCCCGGTTCTTTCTAGACCTCGACCTCCTCCCCCTCCGCCGTCGTCGCAGCCACTGTCGTTGTCATTGTTTCTACTCTCCCTTTGCAAGGGAGACGAATGCCGAAAGGAAGCCGACCCTTTCTTCCAAGCAGCAGCCGTACCCGCGTTCCCCGGGAACCGCGGCCGTCGAGGGGAAGTAGAGTGGGATCTTTGATGAGTTGAGCTCGACTTGGAGTCGCCACCGGATTGTTTCAATATCGAAATTTCTTGCTTGAGATGCGCATGCCCCGCTTCCAGCAGCTGGATCTTCCTCAAAAGCTCCTCCGATGAAGGGGTTTCCATTTTCCCGTCAAACAATCAAATTCAAAGCATTGGGTTTTCAAATCTCTGATAATATAAAGATTCAACAACCCCACTTCTCCCTCTATCTCCTATTTTAGAAACTTTCCTCCTCAAGAGGTCAAATTCAAGACTTGGAGTCTAAAATTTCTCTCCTTTTTTCTCTTTGGGCGGTTTCTGTGTTCGGTAAGCGGCTCTTTTAGATATTTTCATAATTAAGATGATTATGTGTAAGATATTTTTGGTTGTATAAAGACTCCATGAATGTTAAAAAAAAGGGTAAAATCCAAAGCTTAGGAAAACCATCGCCATCTTTGTCAATTCTCAAATGATAAACCCGCATGACGTTGACCAAAGAATGGTAAAAAGACCTTTTGGGTGCCTCTAAATTTTGAAATATGACAAATTGGTCAGAATAATAGAAGCAAATTAACCTGTCAATTTTGATTTACATGATAATCGGTTTAAAGTTTAGGAATTTAATGCAAAATTTAAGTTTAAGGATTTTATTTTTAGTGGTTTAGGTTCATTTAGTTCTAAAAGAATAAAATTTATTTTTTATTTTCTTAGAAAATAAAAAATAGAGAAGAAAATAATTTTGTTATAAAGTTAAAAAATAAAAATAAATAAAAAATTTGTAAAATGAAAAATAATAGAATAATGGTTTTTAATTTATTTTTATTTTAATTTGGATTCGATTTTTTTAATATCATCTTTTAAAATTTTAATTCGTATACTTATATTTTATTTATTTATTTATTATTATTTATATTTTTTAATTGTATTTTATTTTAATTATTTAATACTTATTTTTCATTTCTATTTTAAAAGGATAAATATTAAACATATTTTTACTATTTTCATTTTTAAAAACAAATTTCTATTATTATTAACCAAATATTTTTTTATTTTTTTAAAAAATTATAAATTATATTTTAAAATAAAAATAAAAAATATTTTAATCACATCTTAAATCATGTATCTTAAATTAAATTATTAAACCCTAAAATTAATAAATTTATAAAAAAATACCGTAATTATAATAAATATAAATTCTTACTTTTTACGTATTATATAAAATTGATCTTAATTAAAAAATATAAAATATAATTTATATATACCGAAAATATTAGATTACATTGTTAAAAATTTTAAAATTAAAATCAAATTTATATAATTTAAAAATATCAAAAATTAAATTTATTATTATATCAATTAAAATAGTATAAAATTAAGAGCTAATTGAACCAAATATTCTTAAATTATAATTTTTAACGTACTAATTACACCCTCAAACTTAAAAAAATATTTGATTTCATCCTCAAACTATTGGAGTATGTCAATGAGGCCCTTCCATTATTAAATGACATATATGTACAGTATTATAAGTTATAACTTAACGTGGAAGCAAATAAAGGATAAAAGCATAAAGAAATTAAAAATCGAAAGGAAAATAAATGAATGAATATGTACAAAATTTTATGTTCGTTCAATTAAATGAACACAAATAAAAGGCTCCTTCAATAATTCATGTCTATTAATATTTATTATTTTTTATAACAAAAATATTGAATTTTAAAAAAAATAAAAAATATATATTAAAAATACGAAAGAATAAGAAAAAAAAATCATACTCATTGTTCCTTTCTTTGTTTGTGTTCGTTCACGTTTATTTATTATTTAAATGAACAAACATTAGCAAACACAAACAAGATACATTTTTTAACGTACAAACATAAACAATAAAATTTTTAATATGTTGTCGATTAGTGTTGATGAAAGTGTACAAACATAAACATAGATCGAAGATTTTTGTTCGTTTAATTTTAATTTTAATCAAATAAATTAATATTTATTTATTTATTATGTTTATTCGATTAAAATTAAATGAACTTTCGTTTGCGTTCGATCTATCTATTTACCATGACTAAATACTACCATAATACGCTTCCATGAACACTAATCGACAACATGTTAAAACTTTATTGCTTTTCACCTTTCTAGCTTTATCCTTTTGGAACAATCCAAGTAGGTATTAGATACCACAACAACAAAAGCAGAACCAACTTAGCAAATGATACCTATATTCCTCTTGGCTTTTTTATTTTTCTTTTAAGTATTTATATTCGATATAATTTCGGACATGTATATTATTAATGGTTCGAGTTACAATGAACGAAACTTATGTTAATATTCGAGTCAAAAATTTTTTAACGTTCAGCCTAAATTTAAATTGCTAACTTTTATGATCTAAAAAAAAAAACCTACTTTTTATATTAGAGGGACTTATGTGCTCCTAAGCAAAAAGTGCAGGGACCTAACAGCTATTTAACCATTAACAATCCAAGCCAATAAGAGGATAAAACTCTAAGGAATGATCTCTTAATAATTATAAGGGCAAACAGACATTATCTATCTATTTATCTATCCGAAATCCGAATGTCGATTACATAAAATTCCGACAAGCACAGCAGAACTGGCTTAGGGATGATCTAATGTAGATGAATATACATGACAGTTCATAAAATGCAGTACAATCTGCAACATTGTCTGTTTTTTTAAGAACTACAGTCGTGGCATTCGTTCAGCTGGCTTATATCATAAGATTATTTGATACGGAACGTACCGGGAAATAATGTGCAATACTGTTTCGATATGAGAGTAGACCAGAATTCTTCAATCTGCCAAGCATCGTTAGCTGAATCAGGTGGCTCTAGGTGATGTTCATGTACAATCCATGCAACTGGGATAAGGAACGGTTCAGTAAGTTATGGAAAAAGAACTTGGGTTGAATCTGATGAAGGCTAAAACTTGGAGGATCTCAAGGGGAGCTAACCTAGTCATCGCTCTTTGAGCCTCTCCGAGGTACGGGAAGTTCGAGGATAATGAAGAAATAAGATCTTTCCGACTCTCTGATATATTGGGCTAGGAGACTGACCCTTGCAAAACGATGAAACATAACGTTGGGTCCTGCGTCCGGTCCCCAGCCCTTTGTATAGTTCTTCTATCCTTGATGAATCCAAAATCGGGAAAATCTAAAAAATAGAAGAACCAGAACTGAACTGTAAACTTTTGTAGGGACCAAACTGCAATCTAAACTTCATATTAATTATTAGGGTAAACTACACCAGTGACCACCCAACTAATTGGGGATACCTATTTTGATCACCCAACTAAAGAACTCGTCAATCAGGTACCCCAACTTTGAAACCCTACCTATTTTGGCCACTGCCGTTAAAATTTTGACGGAAAAGTTAACAGTGATGACGTGACAGTTAATGGTGATGACGTGGACGTTAAATAAAATTTGTAAAATTATATATTTAATCCCTCTAATTTATTTATTATTTTAAATTAATCATGAAAATAAATTAATAAATAAAATTAATCACCCAACCGATTTGTGACACGTGTCACAACAACATTGGGTGATTAATTTTATTTATTAATTTATTTTTATAATTAATTAATATATTTTTCTTTCCAATTAAGTGGTGACACGTGTCACCACCTGGTTGGTGAGAAAAAAGGGAAGCTTGAAAATAAACTGGCAATGGCCAAGAGGGGATTTGAACCCTTGGCTAAACCACTGGGCCAATACAACTTTGTGATATAAAATCCGAAAGAATGGTATTAAATGGTTATCTCTTAGAATTTGAATTACCTTAACAAAAGTCAATTGTTTAAATCAATTAATATTTAAATAAAAATATTAAATATTTAGATTTTAATTATTCAAATGAATTAAAATCTAAATATTCAAATAAAAATATTTAGATTTTAATTATTCGAATATTTGAATTTCGTTGTTTAAATATTTTTATATTTTTTTTTCAAATAATTAAAATCTAAATATTTTTAAATTCAAATATTCGAATATTCATGATTTTTATTCATATATTCGAATAAAAAATATTTAAATATTTATGATTTTTATTTGAATAAATTAAAATCTAAATATTCAAATAAAAATATTTAGATTTTAATTATTCGAATATTTGAATTTCGTTGTTTAAATATTTTTATATTTTTTGTTTGAATAATTAAAATCTAAATATTTTTAAATTCAAATATTCGAATATTCATAATTTTTATTCATATATTCGAATAAAAAATATTTAAATATTTATGATTTTTATTTGAATAAATTAAAATCTAAATATTCAAATAAAAATATTTAGATTTTAATTATTCGAATATTTGAATTTCGTTGTTTAAATATTTTATATTTTTTGTTCGAATAATTAAAATCTAAATATTTTTAAATTTAAATATTAAAATATTCATGATTTTTATTCATATATTTGAATAAAAAATATTTAAATATTTATTATTTTTATTCGAATAAATTAAAATCTAAATATTTTTATATTTAGATTTTAATTATTCGAATATTTGAATTTCGTTGTTTAAATATTTTTATATTTTTTGTTTGAATAATTACTGAAACGTTATCACTTAATAATATATGTGAATATATTATAACACTAAAAGTAACTTGGCCTAGTGGTTCACTTGTTTGTAGGGTGGTTGCTATGCTTGAGGTTGTGAGTTCAAATCCCTTTGCATGCAAAAAACTCTACATTTTATTTCTTCCACTAATCATTCACCAATCCGGTGGTGACACGTGTCATCAATCGATTGGATGGTTAATTTTATTTATTAATTTAAAATTAGGATTATATTAAAAAAATAAATAAATTAAAGGGATTAAATGTGTAATTTTACCAATTTTAATTAACAGCCACATCACTGCTGTTAACTTTTCCGTCAAAATTTTAACGGCAGTGACCAAAATAGGTAGGGTTTCAAAGTTGGGGTACCTGATTGACGAGTTCTTTGGTTGGGTGGTCAAAATAGGTATCCCCAATTAGTTGGGTGGTAGTTTACCCTAATTATTATTATTATTATTATTATTTTAAGGGATTTTATTGGCAATGCCACTGTCTTCCTCTCGCATTCGACCTTCATCAAAATACCTATATACTGTATGTATCGATACTAAAAACAAAAACGATAAAGCGACCAACAGTAAGCCACTTTCTGGGGTGGAAATAAATAGCACAGACAAGCCAAGGAATGCGTGAATAAGGAGAAATTATATCATAGGCCCGGCCTACCACGTTAGTCGTGTCTTATCTAATAATAATCATCGATTTTACCACTAATCGCCAATTCATTTTTTTTATCAATGAATCTTCACTCATAATTTACATGTCATTTTAAAAATATAATTTCTGAAAATTATATTAATTACATGGTTAATTAGTGACAGAATGAGTGATTTTTATTGGTTAGGGACCAACTACAACTGACGTGATAGACCCGACCTATGATATAATCGTAACTAAATTAAGGCAAACTCCAACACAAATGTTCTTAACAATTTAAGTTATAACATAAATTTTATCCACTTAATAAAAAATTAAGTTATAATACAAATATGACACTAAAATCCAACCTAAATTCTTACTAAGCAGTAAGAATTTAAGTTATAACAAAAAATTTACCCAATTGATAAAAAATTTACTTCATTCTAAATTATTATAAGTCCATAAAAATTAAATTTAAATTCTTACTTAATTAGTAAAATTCAATTCTATCTAAATTATTACCTACATAAGTCTCCGAAACAGACAGCGCCTTCTCACAGAAGCAACCAAATTTGAACCCTGACTACAACAATTTCAGAATGAAGTAATACTAAGTTGAAAAGTCTCATAAAATATTACATTACAATCTTATTTCCCCCCATGAAACTGGTAAAAACTAAAAACGAATCACAGAAACAGTGTCAGACTTTTTTCTTCACTCGTTTCCGAACTTTGACTAAAACTTGGAAAGGATGGTAGACTTACAAACAAATCATTTAAATAACAAGCAACCATGACCCAACATACAAGGACTACGAAATCGAGAATCCTCCAGGAGATTCAGACTGCTGTTAATGAGACTCTCTCACTTGGTGTACAGGACATCCTCCCAGGGGTGACGGTAGAGTGGCTGTTTCAGCCGCTTCTGATCGAAAGTGTGACTGAGACATTGAACAATTGAAAATGTCAGGAACAAGGAATTGAAGAGAAACATTCTTCCAATGGTTTTGGTGTAAAAGAGGATGAGCCATTCAACCAAAACATTGAAAACTAAAATATGAAAAATTCCAAAGTTTACGTCAACTTACCCAATCAAACCAATGGATCGTGCCAGAACAAAGAGACCATTTAGGTAGCCGATCTCAACGATCTCATCAATTTCTTGCTTGGTGAACATTCCGCTACCAGCAAGAAGATCCAAGAAAAGTGACCCAATGGCACCATCAACGTTGAGGACAAGGTTGTTAGCCTTGGAGAGTGTGTAGGTTTCAACCTGAACAGCATACTCCATGTACTTCACAGACGGGAAATTTGTGCGAGCAAACAGTTGGAGAAGCTCTACCCTCTTATCTCTGTTGTCTCCTCTCTTGATCCTTTTGAAGTAAAGAAAGCAAACGTTTTTTACCATTAGACATGTAATAAGATCTCCATTAGGAAACGATGAAAGAACAGATCTTGTGATTAGTAGCTTCTGCATGATTTAGAAACACCATAACCATTAAAAACCATCTGTACCTGTGACCAATTCCTGGCACACGGATGCCCTTCTTTTTCATACTTTCAACAAACTCGTAAGGTGTAAGACCCTGTAAAGGTACGACAAAGAAGCAACAATTTAGAATGTATTAGAAAAAATCAGACACCAAGCAATTCAAAATGTTTACAGGTAACAATATCACATCTTACCCTGTCATAAGCATCTTTAAAGTATCGGGCAGCATCATCAATAGCACCCCCAAATCGAGGACCAATAGTAAGCAAACCTGAAACAAGACTTGATACAAGGTCCTTCCCAGCTCTTGCAGTCACTATAGTATTGTGTGCACCGGAGACACAAGGACCATGGTCGGCACAGAGCATGATGCATATCTGACCAGAAAAAACATATTAGTTAAAACACAACAAAAAGGAAGCTTTCTAGGGATGAAGACAGTCAAAATAAAAGGAAAAGGATTAAGCCAATTTTAACTATCATAGGAGGGGTAACAGAACAATTGCGAAAAAAGTAATGGGAGATATGGGGTCACTGTGGAGCAAGGGATCATAACTTGCAAGTTTATCAAAATTTTCAGTAGCCTACCTCAATGAATTTAGTACAGTATCTAGGGAGGCTACGTTTGAACCACAAGAGAGAAATGACATCACCAACACCAAAACCTTGTTCCACAATGGAAGACATGGGCACACCAGCATAGCATGGTTCCTCACCTGCAAATTGGATTCAAAGAAAGAATTTAACACTTCTTGTCTCCATCTCATCAGACATTTCATTTAATCGGATAACATATATGGGTTAAGTTACCTCTGTCGTCAGAGATTGTTGAAATAATGTGAGTTGGAGCTCGAACTTTCCCACTCTTAATTGCACTGTTAAGATCTTCTGGGATTTGTGGAGGCTTAACTTCCTTGATGGGAGTAATCTTCCCTTCTTCAACCTAAGAAACCAATTAAATACATTAATATAGCTAAAGACATAGAGATGTCCAATCTTTGGCCGCCAAAAAGAAACTCACCAGTTTATCAAATGTTTCCTTGATCGCAGATTCAAAAGCTTCATAGGAAGTGGGAACAACAGCTCCAGCTTCCTTTAGTGCTTGATTCTTTGCTTGTGCAGATTCCATCTCGCCACCACTCTTAGCTCCCTGGATTATTTATTAATAAGGTAATGTCTCATTAATGGCAGTAACACCAAAGCTTGAACACAAAGGAAGGAATGATGAATTTCAGGGAAATTAAAGTGATAAGTGATAACTTACAGCATGACCAAACTGTACTTCTGATTTGAAGAGTCGTGCGCAAGTTCCACTGACCCAAGCAACCACTGGCTTGTTCACTTTTCCCTGTTTCAGGGCTTCAACTAAGGAATACTCGTCTCGTCCACCAAGTTCCCCAAGGACAACCATCATCTTTACCTGTGGATGAAAAAAAATGTCAGCAATTTTTTGCAATGCTGAAGATACTTCAACATAAACTATGAATTTTAAACTGTAAAAACTAAGAAAATGGGAGTTGGGTGGGCAAGTTTCTGGTTTTCTGAAGCATGAATGCTTCGCCTATAGCAAGAAATAATCGGCAAGAAATCGCAACAAATTGAATTGAAACTAGAGTATACCTGTGGAATATTGTTAAATCTCAAAATATGATCAGACAAAGTGGAGCCTGGGAAGACATCTCCTCCAATTGCAATGCCTACATTATTTTTCAATATGTACCCAAAATTCCATTATCAATCTTAAATGCATTTTGCAGGTACAAATATAACAATAAATGTTAAGTTAGCTTAGGGTTACCTTCATAAATTCCATCTGTAACACGGGCAATAGTGTTGTACATTTCATTTGACATGCCACCCTGCAATGATTTTACAAATATATAAGTTAAAAGTAATGTCGTGAGTGATAGGAAATTGTTCCATGAAGTGAAAAGGTGCGAGTGCTTAAGCAAAAGAGAAAGAGACATAATTGCTCAAGAATAATGTGCACATAAGAAAAACTCCCAAGATAACTTACCGATTTGGAGACGAATCCAACAGATCCAGGCCTATACAGCTTGCACTGAACAATATTGTCAATTGTTCCAGCAGTGTCACCTATCTTAAAAGCTCCAGCTTGAATTCCTCCAACGGTAGCCGGGCCAATAACAACCTGCAAGTCCATAAGTACAGAAATCAAATAAAGAATCAAAGAAGACCATATAGTTAAAACCGTTTAATCGGATCTTTTCAAGTGAAAGATCACAAGGAGACATGTATATATTGGTTAATCATTTTTGTTGCCTAGGTTCCATTCTCATCATCTTGCTTACCTTGTTGTTGGAACGTGCATATGCAATCAACTGTTTGGTGTCGGATTCAGGAACACCTTCAGCAATTATAGCAACAACCCGAATTGTTGGTTGTTTCAGAGCAGACATTGACGAAGCAGCAGCACTGTGATAAGATAATAACAAAAGATTAGTTATGCATACAGGGAATCTTGCTCTCAAAATAAGCATGAAAGAAATGAAGGCTGACCTTCGAAATGATGCAAAGTTAATAAAGACATCAGCAGTTGGATGTGCAGCACATGCAGCCTCAATGCTACAAAATATATCAATTCAAATGTTAGAGAAAACAGAGCTCGGAGAATACAAGTTCATCAATCAAACAACAATGTAAGCCATATAGAATTATCTCAAATCGGTAAGAATGTAAAATCAAATGATGATATTTGTTGAATGTCCTTTCTCAAGACAAAATTAGTTATTATTAGAATCAATAACATGTTTACAACTTATAATCAGAATACAAAGCGATTGTATGACATTAACACAATAGTTGATGTCAAATCCCTATAATCAAAACTAGAAAAAGCTATAGCATCATAGACCAATTATTTTTTGATCTCTTGATAGTAAATGGATTGAATTTTCCAAAAAAAAAATCAATATATAGTAATGGATCGTCCATCATCCTATAATGGTGGGATTTAAAGGCTTCACAAGCAGCTTATATGCTGCCCATGTGTCTGTTTAACTAAGTTATGTTAAATAAATGAATCATGGTCGGATTCCTTATTCACGTGATGATCACATAAGCATGTTAATCTTTGTAGGCCAGTGTACATGATTTTATTTCATAAGGTAACATGCTATATAGTTCATTTTTAACTTATAACGTACAGATTAATATTTAGTTTTTTTACAGATATAAAGTTGATCTAGAAATAGAAAGAGGATATAGGAGCATCTTACGTAGAATGAACTGGAATCGCAATTTCCTCTTGACCGAAGAAAAGTTTCTGGAATCCCTCGGCACCAGGATTAATGATACCCGCAACAGATGGTGTTTCCCTTCCTAAAAATTCAAAAATAATTAAAAGAAAAAATAGTAAAACAAAATAAGTCGATCAATTCCACTGAAAAATATAACTAAGAATGCTGATCAGCTAAAATTAAAACGAAATCAGCCAGGGACCCGTACCGCAAAGGAAATCGAAATCAAGCATGCGTTGAATGGGAAGTTGTTTGTAGTTATAGAACAAAGCTTGTGTAGTTCGAGAAAACAACTGCCCAGTGGCCATGACTTCGGCACAAAGAGAACTGTTAAACAAACACGTCAATAACCAATTAACTCAAGCTGTTATTTAAGCAAATAATAAGCGAAAGAAATAAAAAAGTGCCGGATCCAACGCTACATCTAACTCGAACCTAAATTGAACTAGATCTCAACACAAAGAAGATGAGCAAATCGAAATATATCACGGAAATGCAGTTACAATACTAGTATAATGAAAGAAACACGGGATCTCTAGCACTGGAGCTTCACGAGTTCATATAATTGAGTTTTCAGCAAAAAATACAAATCAAAGTATCTTGATTTTTCCTCGAAAACATCGAATTCATTATATATAAATAGAAAATTGAAAGCATTCGGGAAGCGACAGGAATTGGAATTAATAAAAAGAAAACAGATCTAAGAGAAAAAGGCAATGGAATCTTCACCTGAAGAGAAAGTAGGAAGGAAACGAACAGATCACCTCTCGCTCGCCTCGTAAACGTTAAGATTCAGGATTGGGGGAAAGGGAAAGACGAGACGAGACGAGAAATGAAATGAATGGTGGAAATGAGGAAGGAAATGGGGTAGCGCCGGGATTTATATAGACAGGAGAGGGGAAATGGAGGGAATTGGGTAGTAGCTGGAGGAAAGTCACCAGACCGGGGGGAGAACCGGGGAGAGATGGTCACATGGCGTTTGGTAGTTAGCTCACTGCCTAACCCCTTAATTCTTTTTTTTTCCTACTAATATTTTGGAAAATTCTATTTCTACAGTGAATTTAAAGTCGAAGCTTAAATTCTTCGACTTTAAACAGAATTTTTGAATTATACAATTAAAAGATGAATTAAAAGGTTTTGTCTTTGAATAATGTAATTTATTATTGGATTTGTGTAATTGGAAGATGAGTCATAAGATTTTGTTTTTGAACAGTATAATTCACTCTCGGAAGACAGAGTCTAAAGACTCCGATTTTAATTTGTTTTCCATGACAGACGCGGAAGAGAAATCCGACGGGACAGGAGTTACGGTGTGCGCAATGTATGTGAAAAAAACATTGTAATAGTTCGGTTTATTTTAAATCGAGTCATATGTTGAACTAAAATATGACTTTATAAAGAAATTTTTGAATTAAGTGATTTTAAGTATGTTATTTTTAGTTCGGTTTATTTTGGATCGAGTCAAGATCGTTTCAATAAAAATCACTATGCTTTAGTCAGATTTTCAGACTAGATCAGTTTTTTAAACCAAGATATGACTTTATCTAGCTAATATATTTGATTTTTTGGTGAATTATACAATAGTTCACATCAAATCTTTTATTATTTCTTTCAATATATTTTCTTTATTTCAGATTACCTTTGGTTCGTGTTACTTTCGGTTTAGACGATTTCGGTTTGGATCCGTTCGGTTTTCTTAAAAATCGGTTCAATTCTATTTAGTTCAGTTAAAAATCAAATCGGGTCTATATAAATTCAACTAAAAATCAGATCAAAATTAATTTGATTCAAGTTTTTTCGACTTTTGAATCAAATTTGAATACCATGTTCGGATTGATATCAGATTTAGTATCAAATAAAATCAATTCGAGTCTCAGATATCGGATAAATTTACCACTTCAAAACATAAAATAAAATAAAAATAACCAAACCAAAAAAAGGAAGACAAATGTATCAAAAACAAACAAAAAAAATATTTTTCATTAAAAATTAAAAAATATTAACAATCAACATAAAATTTAATATAATCGTAAGATGGAAAAAGGTTGAACGCATATGTCAGAGAAAAAAAAATATAAACGACTATAGTTTATTAAGTCCAAAGATTTTCTTTTGACTAATTAAGTCCAAATATTAAATTCTTCGGTTGATAGTTAATATCAAATTCAAACTACGGACTAAGACATTTCTCTTTTACTTAAAAATATATTATGGTATTCTATTTGAATGAAATAAACTATTTATCGAATATTTAATTTTATTAATATATAAATTAAACAAGTCATAAAATTTATATTAAAAAAATCATAAAATGTTTTGAAATCATTATTTTGTAAAATATTCGAATAATAAATATATGAACTAATCCGTTTTCGTATATAAATATTTATATTGCTCGAAATGGATGTTAAATAGTAATTTGAATATCTATATATTAATATATTAAAATTAAATTTTGAAATTATATTAAACTATCAATTAAATTAACACCAGTGTATTTACTCAATTAGAAAATGATTAATATTTAATTTTTTATATTTTTATATAGTGATAATCTTTAAATAAAATAAATAAAATATATGATTAATAAATTTATATATAAACTTTTAAGTTATATTAATAATTGTGTATATTTATTTTTAAATATTATTTATATCTATATAAAATGTTTTTTATCATTAATAAAAATCACATTCATCGAACGTTGATAAGTCGAATAAGAAATTTTAAGTTATTTGAATATATAAATTTTATTTTACGATTTAAATTTTATAAGAATTTTTTTTTCAAATTAAATTGAATTTATGAATTTTGAGTCTAATCAAGTCGAGTTTTTACATAAATTTAATTGTACACGTATATTTCTTCATATATATTTTTATATGTATATACGTAGCGATGTATATATATATTTCTATATGTGTATACTTAGGGTTGGATGCTTATATCGATTGAAATTTTAACAACTTTCTATATATATATTCGATATGCATTTTTTTATATTTTCACATGCGATATACATAATATATTATAAAAAAAATTAACCCAAATATAAAAATTATCAATTAATTACTAAAATTTTTGAGTTATTCGAATTTTTTATTTCATAAATTAAACTTTATTAAAAAATTTTAATTCGAATCAAATTTATAAATTTTTCAATGAAATAAAAAAATAATTCTTTATTTTAAATTAAATTAAATAATTTATTTTTTTAATCAAATCAAGTTTTATCTGTACTAATCACGAGAGATAAAAATATGTTGGGGAGGTTAGGTGAAGTAGAGCTATACAGAACCGAGGTAGGCTTGACTTGAAAATTTAGCTAAAAATAGTCAAATGAAATGTGATAAATAACCCTAATGTAAACTTTATTTACGACCTTGCCATGCAATTATTTTAATTAAAAAAACGTTTTTTTTCCAACATATCCGTCTTCGTCGTCAATTTATGGGATAAACGTTAATTATAGTTTTAAAGCTTTTCTCATTTATATCCGTAATAATTTAATTTTTAATAAATAAAAATATGGCTTTTAGAAAGTTAAATTTAATTTTTTTATTAAAAATTTAAATTTATATATATTGTAAATAATTATATAGTTTTTTATATAATTTAGAAAATATTCGTCTTATAAACAAATTAAATTCGACGAATTTCTTTTCTCACCAAATCTATAGCAGACAATTATTACCCAATATTTTTTTATCTTATTTTAATTAAGGCTGCTATATAATCTTATTCTTTAAAGAAAATTCTTCACATAACGCCATATATTATGAGCTGGGTAAAGAAAATCAAGAGAGAATATTAGTAAAAAATCAACAGAAAATAAGATAATATTTCTTGGTTGTCAATTAGGAATTTGCTACAGGGAAGATGGGCTGAAAACAAATTATAGTAAACTAGACTATATTTTTATATTTACTTTTATTTTAAGATTTATGACGTGATACGTAAATTTATGAAATTTTTATATAATAATATATATTTAAATTATTATTAACCGATATTTAATCATTAATTGTTTTTGATGTTTAAATGTTTATTTTATAGTCTCAAATGAATTTATAGTTTTTGAAGATCGTTGGGATTGGATTGGAATGTTGAGGACAAATTTTCATACTTAATTTTTATTTTTAGGCGTTTCAGTCGATACGTGGGGTATGTGTATCGATGTGCTTCCTTTTATAGAAAGATATGTTGTGCTTGCTCTAGGCTAGATGTAGTGGTACGGGGTATCTGTATCGGTACGGTAGATTGGTATATGCCTCTGTAATTCGGTAGGTTGGATCTGTATATTGCATGAAACTAACCGTTGGAGGTTAAAAGCATAGGATACCGGTATGCGTGCAAGGCGTTACGGTTGAGGCCTATGCATGTACGATTTTTTAAAGCTGGAAAAATATTGTAGTTGAAACCATAACCTGCATTGATATAGATACTACCGTATCAATACATATGTATAGAAATCTTAGGTTTGACTACATTAAAACGTTTTGAACACATTCAAAAAAATTTAAAAATATCTTAAATTTAATTTTAAATTATTTGAACTTAAAACCATTTTAAATTTTTTAATTAATCCAAAACTATTTTTAATTATTATATTAAAATTAATATTTTAATAAATTATGTATATATAAATAACAATTATAGACAAAACACAAATAATAAGTAAAGATGTATATTTCAAATATTCAATTTATTCGAATTTTCAGATACCCAAAATTTGCATATAGGTATTTTATTAATCTGTATGCAATTTAAAAATTTTGGATATAAGAAATTATATAACTAGAATTTTTAAATATCTAATATAAATTATTTAAAATATAAAAAATAGATAAAATATTTAAAATTTAAAATTAAATCAAAAATCGATATCTAAATATCTCATCATTTACGGATCGTACTAAAATGACATTGACATTTTTTGTACATATTTTTATATATTAATAATTAATTCAGTATTAATCTATTTTAATATGTGTTTTGGTCTCTAATCCTCTTAATTTATTTAAAGTTGATAGTTGTTCTTAATCCACCCATCTGTTTTTTATATGTAGTATTTCCGTTGGTAATCTTTTACTAATTTCAGTCAAGATTGTTCTGCCACACTAACACAGTTGAGTTGAGAAGGTTGACTTGAAAATTATTATTTGTATATATTGTTTTTTTAACTTAAAAAAAATTATTGTATATTTATATAAATATAATTTCCCTTTTATTTTATTGTGGATTTTTTTATTTGCATTGCTTAAAATAAGGGTAAATTATATTAAATGCTCATTGAATTTAGAGTTGATTTATTTTTTTATTATACTTTTAAAATATTTAATAAATTTATTTTGTTTTTAATTTAAATTTAATATAATCACTGAATTTTTAATTCTCTTTTAATATAATCTTTTTCGTTACCTTTTGTTAGAGATTAATGTTATTTTTCATTTTTCCTTAATAAAAAGGTAAACTATATTGATCATTATTCAACTTTCTTTTTACTCTTATTTTGGTTATTAGAGATTAAATTTTTTTTAATTTAATAATAAGATGTTCATATTTTGACCACTCACAAATGATATATTTATAAAAGTAAAAAATTCGATTAATCCTTAAAATTTATTTTGGTTGATTGGTAATTTTAGATTGTTTAATCATCGATCTTATATTGTATAAATTAAATTAGATAATTCATTAACTAATTAAACAAGATTTTTTATTTTTGAAATAATTTATTTATTTATTTATATTAAAATTTCAAATATGATAATATGAAAATTTTAATAATTGTTCAGTTGTCATAAAATTGTAAAGAACAACTAGAAAATAAAAAATTAAAAGATCACACCTATTACTTCTACCCGTAGTCAAAACATTTTTTTAAAAAATTATAAGAGTATTAAAATTACTTAGATTAGTAAATATTATAATGCATAAAATTTAAAAATACTTTTTATAATATATCAAATTTTTAATCAATTTTGTTTAAAACTATGAACCATAACAAAATTAAAATAATTTACTTTAAAATTTTATACTAAAAGCGGGTTTGATTATTTATTAAGAATTATTTTTTAATTTTTAAATTTAAATTATTCAATTCTTGATCTTATACTATACTAATAAAATCAGATAAATGAATGATCGATTAATTAGAATATTTGATTCGAGTAATAATATTTTACTTTAGTTATTAAAATATCAAATATGATAAATTTAATAAGCAAAATAAAAAATATCACCCCAAATTTTTAAGGATTAATCATTTTTTTTATTGGTATAACTATGTTATTTGAGAGTGTCCAAAGTATAAACAATTCGAAAGTTAAGTTATTAAATTGAAAATCGTTAAACTATAGTGATTAAAATAGGTGTAAAAAAAGTTAAGTGATGATTGGTGTAGTTTATCCATTTTTTTATTAAGAAAAAACGAAACCTAATGTCAGTTTCTAACGGAAGGTAATGAGAAGAATTATATTGAAATCGAATTAAAAGTTTAATGACCTTATCAAATATTTTAAAAGTATAATGATCAAAATAAATCTTTCTTAAAACTTCGGTGACTAATTATATAATTTAACCCTAAAATAAATACCCTTTTATTTATAAGTAATACTAAGATTATCCATAAGCATTAGGTATCGGCGAGAGTATTATAATTAAAATAAATTTAATTAGACTTAAACATTATCAATAATATTGTTAGAGGAATATCTCAAATTTCAAATATAGAGAATAAAATAAAAATGAAAAATACAATTAAATAACTTTATTTTACATTCACATTAAAAAAATATTAAATTACAACACAAATAAGTGGAAGAAGCTTTTAAAGGACTAGGGACCATGGCTCTAAATAAAAAAAAAATTAATATTCTTTATCATGTGTCGTATTTTAATAATATTTAAAAAAATTTATCAGATATTTAAAATTATAATAATTAAAATTTTAAATATTTATTTTTATAAAAATATTAAAAAAAACATAATTTAGAGATTTATTTTCATTTAAGCCTTAGTAATTTGGTGGTAGCGTAACAACCGTCTGGTAGTGGTTATGGGGGCATAACCTTAGCATGGGTAGCTCCGTACCTAACTTCCATCGAGACGTTGGGCCAAACTTTCAAGTTTTAAGTCATTATAAGTTTATTTTAGCTTTAAAAATGTTAAAATTAAATTATAATTTTAGTTTGGGTAAAGTACACCAAATTATTAGGAATGACACGTTTTTTAACATCGTATTGATAGAATGATAATCTTCTAACGATTAAATCAACTTAATATTTTTGTTTTTTATCATCAATCAAATTAAAGATAAATCTATCACGTTCGACGAATACTGTTGAATATTTTAATGTTAAATATTGTTAAACATCATTAAATTTTTTAAAAAGTTTAAAAATCTGAAGGACTAGACTTATAATTAAAATTATTTATTTAAAAAAATTAAAAATTAAATTTAATAAACTTTTATATTTTTAATTACTATATTAAAAATATAATATCCCAAAATATCCTTAATATAAAAAATCCTAAACCCATCCCTTTTATTTTTTCAATAGCTCCTCGTGGGTCATTCGAGAGCGACAACGACGATAATGGCAGCAACGACGGAAGAAATCACATAACTTGTAGTCAGAGACGGAACTACCTTAGTGTTGGGTGGGGCAATCGTCCCCAACCCCGAAGAATTTTTTTTATTTTTGTCATTTTATTTAAATTTTTTTAAAAAATGAATTTTTTAGGAATTTGTTCCCCTACTTCTAAATATTTATGTTTTGCCCCCCTCAAGCTCAAATCATGGCTCCGTCCCTGTTTGTAGTTTAATGAATTCACTTTAAACCGTAAGTATTGGTACACTTTTTGTATTAGTAATTGGTACTATAACTTGTAGATGAAATCATTTTAAATTACAAGTACCAATATATTTTTTTAATATTGATAGTATGTGTCTTAGCTTGTAGTTTAATAAAAATACTTTAAATTACAAGCAACAATGTATTTTTTTTATATTTATATATAACATGGATTAGTTTAGTTTATTTATGTAGTTCTTATGATTCACTAAACCTTCGGCATGTAAGTCGAATAATATACACAACAATTTTGATATATTTTGTAAGTTGTCAATCTAAATATTTTAATCCATGAACCTATTGATTTATTAATAATTTATATATTTTTTGTCAAAATTTTTAAATAAAAATAATTCATTTATTAATATTTTTATATTTTATTATATTTTAAATTAATATCATCATACGAAAAAAATTGATTATCATTCAAATGTATATATTTTAACTTATAACATAATGTCTTAAATAGTCATTTATCTCCTCAAAAGCACTTTTTGACAGCACTAGTAAACATATATTATTTCAAAACAAAAATTCCAAAAGAACTTTTTTACTTAACTTTTCCACCACACTTTTCATCGCATTTTTTCAAAAACAATGTTAAACTGACCCAAACTAAATTAAACTAAATTAAATATTAAAATTAAAATATAATATTTTATACGCAGCCGAACGTAAAAAAAATAATTAATCTCTAACTTAAAAATAAATGACTTATTTTCTTTTTAAATTTTGTCTTTTTTTACTATTTTTCTTATTTCAATTAAAATGAAAGGATGCACGTGCATTTGAAAAAAAAAAAAAACTCGTGTGATCCCTTTAGGTTAGGGGCAATTAATTATTTAGCCCTTTTGACTTTACATGTTTTTATTTAAGTCTTGGAGGTTCACTTTTAGATTTTAATTTAATTTAGATTAATTTAATTGAAATTTTATATTTAATTTTAAATTTTTTTAATTATGTTAGTGATTTATGCTTCTAGATTTTAATTTAGATCAATTAGATTTTAACTTTAATAAGTTAATTTAATTGAGATATTATTATAACATATATTAAATTTTGATTAAATATAATTATACACAAAAAATTTATGGATATAAACATGTAATTGTAGATATAAAAATTAAAGCTTTAATTTAGTTTAATTATAAATATTTAATCAAATTTAAATGCATAAATTAACAAGTTGAATTAAAATTAATCTCATAAATAATAACCCTAAATTAAACCCTAAACTATTAATATTAAACTCAAAACCCTAAACTTGTTACAAACCAAATAGACCCAAAAATTTAAAGGTTATTTGATCCAAAAGTAATTTGAATATTCGATTTTAATCGATCTAAAAATAATCAATCCAATTTTAACTCATTTCAATACTTAAATCAAACCTAAACCAATCTAAATTTAACTCGATTTCGGATAAATTCAAAATAACTCGAATCAAAATAACCCGAACCAAAACAACACCACCTATAATAACAGTGCTAGTAGATCCATGTGATTGGGTGTAGGATGGATAGTTAAACTTTTATTGTGAAGATATTGACATCACCTTCCTTACCAATGAAATGCCTCCATGTAAGATTCTACAAGAAAGGGTAAGATGAGAGAATCTGAGCCTCTGAAAAATACTCACCTACGTGGCTCTTCTCACACCACACCAGATACGCAATGACCTAACTACCCCAAACTATCTGAAAAGTTTGATCATCATAAATCACGTTAAAATCAACATGCAGAAAGGGCATAGCGGTCATTGTGAACTATTCTCTTCTTCTCCGATGCCCGCCCAACAGTCTCCTCCATGAAGGAATCAGACAGTTCGTTCAGTTAAAACCAAACACTACAACTGAAAAAAAAACATAGAAAAACAACAAAAAGCATGCAACTCTTCTCTCCTTCATCTTCTTCACCAAAACCCAACTTTCCAATCTTTTCCCATTCTCAAAACCCCAAAAAAACTTCGTTTAAATCCATCCCTCCCTTCAAAACTCGCCTTTTCCTCTCCTTGCCTCCATGTACTGCTACCAACTCCCCCTCTGTCCCGGTGCTGGACCAAGAAACCGATCGCCAGGTCCCTGCGGAACCCGAAAAAGATACCTTCAAGAAGGTCCTCGTTGTTCGGAGGCCAGTCATGGATGTCCCCAGTGAAGAAGAAGATGACCGAAACGACGGCGTGTCGAAACCATCGGGTATAGACGCTGGTCTCGAGAAGTTCGCGAAGAAGATGCCTATATTCGAACCCGAAAGAGGTGATTTCTCCGGTGGTGGTGTTCAAGAGAAGCCGCTTGCGGTGAATTTGGACTTGGCATTGTATAAAGCGAGGGTTTTGGCCAGGAAGTTTCAATATAATGAAGCTGAAAAGATATTGGAGAAGGTAAAGGGTACTAAAATGTTTGATTCATTCGTTCCTTCAGCTGAGCTCAATCGAGTAGATTAATTGAATTGTGTGTGTGTATATTTATTCTTGAACTTTAAGTTTGAGTATATAGATCGTGTAAAGAAGCTTAATTGAGCTGAGCTCGAATAGTTCGAAAACTCGAGTTTAGATTAGTATTGGGTGGAGCTCGAGTCCAGCTCCAAGCAGTGAGGTTCATAAAGGAGCTTGAACTTGAACTTTTCGTTGTTGGAGCTGGACTCGGCTTGATTACGACCTTGATGGCTACTTGGTTCTAGACTTCTAGTGATATTCATAGCGTTACATTGAGCTTTTGAGTTGCTTATTGGGGGCTTCTATGGAGATTTTGATGATGGTTTTTTTTGTATTTTTGTTGGTAGTGTATATACTATTGGCCAGAAGATGGAAGATCTTATGTAGCATTGGGGAAGATATTGAGCAAGCAATCGAAAAAGGCTGAAGCGAGAGCTGTATACGAGAGAGGTAGCCAAGCCACACAAGGAGAAAACCCCTACATTTGGCAGGTTTTGCTTTCTTGTTCTTTGATAATGTCATCATTGATCTTTTGCTATATTTGATTATAGAGTAATATTACTAAAGAACGGAACCATCTTTTGAAAATTGTTAAGAAATCTCGGATTTTATGGTTTAATGAGCTAATTCTTTGATGCTTGTGATTTTCAAGTTAAAGTTCATGCTACGAACTCTGAAATGAAACCTTTAGCATTATGGTCATTTCCATTGATACATTATTGGATTTTCTTTTGCAAATATGCTCATTTATCCATTTGAGAATTGTGAAATGGTTCTTGGGGATGAGGTCTCATGATTTCAAGTAGTCTGGTTTGTTTGGATTCGACGTATGGAAGCGTAGGCGAAGCTTCTTGGTTGTTACTTATTTGTATTTGAGAATTTAAAACTTTGGTGGCGACCTTTGCAGGTTTTAGCGTTAATGTGTGTATTTTTCGATGCTACTACAAGCAAAGCTGGGATCTAAAAATCAAAATAAAGAACCACTGTTTCATTTTTCAGTTGTTATGCTTCTTGTGTAGATTTGACAACATTTTTATTCTCTTTCGAACAGTGCTGGGCTGTGTTGGAGAATAAGATGGGAAATATTAGAAGGGCAAGAGAACTTTTTGATGCAGCCACCGTTGCCGACAAAAGACATATAGCTGCCTGGCATGGATGGGCAGTTCTAGAGCTAAAACAGGGGAATGTCAAGAAGGCAAGACATCTGCTTGCTAAAGGTCTCAAGTTTTGTGGTGGGAATGAGTATGTCTATCAAACTCTTGCATTGCTGGAAGCTAAAGCTAATAGGTACGAGCAGGCTCGGTATTTGTTCAAGCAGGCCACTAAATGCAACCCGAAAAGCTGTGCCAGTTGGCTTGTAAGTCTTTTAGCGCAGCATACGTTTACTTATTTCAAAAGTAAATTTGCTTTAATTAAGTCTTTTTCTTATTGCCATATTCATTGAATATAGGCATGGGCACAATTGGAGGTGCAACAGGAAAACAATCGTGCCGCTAGGCTACTGTTTGAGGTTATCCTTCTTAACTAACAAGAGATTCGTCACTATAGGATTCTAGCATAATTTTCAATATGAAAGCCAAATCACAACTGATTGAACTTTGGGATTTTACTGTCATTGCTGATATGTGTTTTTAATCTGCAGAAAGCAGTCCAAGCAAGCCCCAAGAACAGGTTTGCATGGCACGTTTGGGGAGTTTTTGAAGCTAATATAGGCAATGTTGACTTGGGAAGAAAACTTTTGAAGATAGGCCATGCACTCAATCCACGAGATCCAGTTTTACTTCAGTCTCTTGCTTTGTTGGAATATAAACACTCAACGGCAAATCTATCTCGCGTTTTGTTTAGGAGAGCCTCTGAGCTGGACCCGAGGCACCAACCAGTGTGGATTGTAAGAAATCCTTTAAGCTCCTCGAATGCTAGTTTACTTTTCTGCTTGTGTGGACATATAGGCTATAGCTTATAGACTATTTTGAAATGTGGATCTTAAAACTCCTAGATTTAGTCCTTACCAAGTCTTCGAGGGAATCGTTTTATGTCCATCCTTGACAATGTTTTGTTTAGATTCGGTTCTGATACACTTGTCTATGAAAACTGATTCTTTGCTGATACTTTGAGCTTGCCAGGCATGGGGCTGGATGGAATGGAAGGAAGGGAATATATCGACAGCAAGGGAGTTGTACCAAAGAGCACTCTCGATTGACACAACAACCGAAAGTGCTGCTCGATGTTTACAGGTAATCTTTAATACCTAACATGATATGTGGCATACTGATATACAACATAATCATTCTGCAATTTTGATGCATACATTTAAAGCTAATCGCCAATTGTTGTAGGCATGGGGTGTTTTGGAACAAAGAGCTGGCAACTTATCAGCGGCTAGAAGGTTATTTAGATCGTCCCTCAATATAAATTCGCAGAGTTATGTAACATGGATGACATGGGCAGCATTGGAGGAGGACCAAGGAAATTCCGTGCGAGCTGAAGAAATCCGTAACCTCTATTTCCAGCAGGTCAGTGTTTGGAGAAAATAAACATGAAATTCTTATGCTTGTTTTCTAACTTTAAGTTCCTTAGAATCCAGATGCCGTTGAGAACTTGTAAATGATTTTCATTTCTTTTGGTTACTCGTGACAGCGGACTGAAGTCGTGGACGATGCTTCATGGGTAATGGGAATTTTAGATGTCATTGACCCAGCACTTGACAGCATAAAGAGACTCCTGAACTTGGATCAAGACCTCATCAACAAAGCAAAGGAGCCTTTGAAAGATGCAGAAGCTAATGAAAACGGCGATGATATCGGAAACGGAAGCAGATTCAATTTGGATGCTTTCATCAAAGATGCTTTATCCTTGGATCCATCTAAGCTAGATGTCTTGATGGAGAATTCCGGAAATTTGTCTCCCAAGAGAGTAAAATCTCCAAGAATGTGGAAATCACAGGGAAGAACCGCCATGACTTTGCCTCGACTGAGGGCATAAAAGGCACAGCTGCGACTGCCGAATCATACTCGAATATTTATTGTTATCTAAGTTGCAACAATGGATGCTTCTTAGACAATATGAAACTGGTATGTCTACTTCACAAAGTTACAATTCAAGACGTATACAAATTGTAGAGTATTAAAATCATGAACATAGATTTCAGATTTACAGCATACCAATGACCCTATCAAGTTTTTCAAGTTAGGCTCTTGATCTTCAAAGCTCTGACTTACAAGTAATAGAATCGAGCTCGATGTCCTTAAAGCCTGAGCCTCCGTTTACCATAGCTTTAGTTTCGAGCCATCAATTACATTCGAGTTTAGTATTCTAATGTGGTCAAGTTCCTGTGGTGGCTGTAAGAAAATGAAGTCCCGTAGTAAGGTGAAAATCAGGATTTTTGCATATTATCAGCTGCTTGATTCTTGCATAACTAGTAGTCTAGTACTACAGCCTCCCAGTACCATTTTGAAGCGTTATTTAAAAATGGTATGTCCTTATTCGAATAAATGGTGTCTGACTTTGATAGCAATTTGATGACAGCAAACAATTTATTCCCGTGGTGAGAATCCTGGAAATGGGACCGATTTGTATGAAACATTTAGTCAATGAACTAATTTATAATATTTGATAGTCAAAAGATATAAAAAAAATTGGAATATAGCCGATGACCACTTATGTAGTTTACCTAAAAACATTTGCAGATAATTCGACGGTGAAAATGAAACAAAACATCTACAAGTTTCTCACAAGGAATTGAATAATCAAAACTTAGTAAGTGTATATATCATGCTTACATACATATATTTGATAATCCATTGCTGACATACACAGTTAATTACAGTAGCTGAAATTTATCAACCTGATATCATATGTTACAGATTGATTCACTATAGAGTATAGATTCAAACCAATGTTTTTGATAGGTTTCTTACTTGTTGAACTAATCCGGCAATGCGAGTGCAGCTCCGCCGAGATCCTTTCAGCAAGAACTACGAACCGCCCATGAAAACAGCGCCATGTCCGCTATATTTCATGAACTTCTTCAACAAAAGAACCAAGATTGCAATGGTAAGTCCAATGGCTGCCAATGTAAACCAGCGGTCATCAGCAGATCTATGAACCCTCATCTCCGGTCTTTGCAGCATCTGATGACTTGGTTCCCTGGCAGGAATGTCTCTCACTGAAGCCCTCACCCTCATTTCAGGGTTGCCAGGATTAGTATTGGTTGGAGCCAGAGGCTCCTCTTCAATGGCGCTGTTATGTTCAGTTGGATTCAATGGTCTATTCTCAGAACCCATATTAACGGAATCCTGCTGATTAGCCTGAACTTCTCCATCGATGTTGGTAGGGTGTTCTTCCGAGTCCTGTGAAGGGCTAAGTTGAGGAACAGGGGGCGCCTTGCTCAACATATATTCATGAATCTGTGCCACCAAAGATAATTTTTAAACAGAGAACCAAAATCACATAATTCAGTTGCAATTTATGCAAAACATACCTCATCGATAAGCTTCTGGCGCTCAGGAGTCCCGAATTTGGGTGGAGCTTCACGAGATTTGATGGCAAGGGCATGTCGTTCTTCCTTCTTATAATCTAGAGAACCTAAGGCACCATTTGGGCTGGTAGGCATGAAAGCGATCAGTGCCACTAAAGCAGTCCTCACTATCAACACCAACAACTAGATTAGCCAGGCTTTATCTAAATTTTGTTCGGGACGGAAGAAACTGTGCGAATATTCATTGATTACTTAAAGTTGAAATTAGATTCTCACCATTCAATAACCTTTTAGTACTCCATAAAAATTGGAGGCAATGTTTAGTTTCTCAAATTTCACTAATTAAACTTTACTAACAAGGTATCCGTTCCTAAATAATCACACAAAACCTTTTGGTTCCAATCCAAAATACAGAAAAAGAAAAGGAAACTCAGATTAAGCACAGGCCAGGATGAAGGGATAGGAAACAGTAATAATGTAAGCATATCAGTTTAAAATTTCGGAACAGTCTAGGTTAGCTGATCACCTCATTCAACAAAGTAGGAAGGAGCTAGAAAGGTAGACCATAGATCGATTAGGAGAATTAGAAATCTGAAATGTATTTATTTTTGCTTTGATTTTTTTACTTACAAGTAAATGCAAATGAAATTCATATGAAGAAGAAATGATACTGGAAAGCTCTAGTGGCATTGCCTAATGGAGTTGGATACACTTCCACAATAATATTTTTGGTGACGTTTGGTACTGTCTGTCGATGAACAAGACAATTAGAGTTGATTTTCAAGCACTGAAGAGGCTTACTAAGAAGGCCATGTAGGTTTGTTAAACTTGTTTTATGTGGCAAATGAGAACTATGTCAATTCACTAGTTTCTAGTAAGATTTTGTGATTACTTTTGAAGAGCTTCATCAAATAACAGTGTAATCAAAATTCCAACATACAAATACTTTTTCATTATACTCGATATCCAGATTTCATTCTCATATACAATTTATACAAAATTATGCGTTTGCATTCAAGAGAAATGAATACTAACCACTCCAAGATGGTTGCCAATGCTCTGGGTGGTGATTCGATATACTTAAGCAAATTTTCGTTTGGGTTTCGAAACGCCCATTCGGCTGGAAATTAGACAGGCAAAGAAACTTGTTAACACACATCAAATTACATGATTAGCAACACAAAATAATGCATATATGTGTACATATTTGTATGTATTTTTAAAGCGAGCGCTTACAGTCAACAACATAAATGAAGGGGGCTTAAATGGGTACTCAGCAGGCAATTGAATCCTTCCATGATAAATCCCTCCTTCAAATTCAGAATCCCTAGGACCCCTAATTGCAAATTGCCATTCAAATATATTCTCCTGAAATCCGATCCAATAGAAAAAGAAAAACTCAATTTATAATGAAAATCCACAACAATCTCATAAATCAACGAACAATTTGCCTCTTAATTGGACAAAGAATCAAAACATTCTCAAAACCATCAAATAACTCCACGTTCCATCCATGATCTGAATAATCAGATCGAAACTCAAAAAAATCCCTAAAGTTTTGAAATTTGAAGGGGGAGGGGGAAGAAAAACAGACCTCGAGAGGTAGGCTCATGAAATCATCAGAAGGATTGGATTGCATCTCCTTAACCTCTTGTAATATCCTCTTCACCGCCGGATTCTTGAGGTTGTACTTGTCTTCAGCCATTAGATTAGGATCTGATCGAATATAGAACCACCACAGGCACAGGCACAGCCGCTACCACCTCCGTTCCGATCAGTTGACTCACCTCGCTCATATCTAAAATAAGTATATTCCGAGTGTTTAAAATCAGAGGGGATGATCTGAAACGAAGAGAGATGATATATTTACTCATGGCGAGAAAGAGGGAGAGGTGGAAGCTGAGCTGTTGTCTCGACACGCCATGTGATGCGTGGTTCATGACGTGGCAGTAGTTTATTGGATGGTAGGAATAGCATTTTGTGCCTAATCGATAAATTATATTACGGCTAAGTAAGTCTTACTAAAAGATCAATCACTAAAGATAAATAATTTTTTATATCATATTTTTATGAATATTTTTATAAAATGAACTTTTACTTGAAAAAAATATTTTTAAAATAAATTAATAGTAAATATGATTGAAGATTCACTTAAAAAAATATTACATGAAAAAATAATGAGATAAATATTTTTTAGTGGACAAATTTCTCCTACTGGACAAATTTTATTATGGATAAGTCTTACCACGTGTCCATGGACCAACCACTAAAAATTATTTATCTCAATAATTTTTATATCGTATATTTTTATAAAGTGGTTCTTCACTTGAAAAATTATCAAAAAAATTATTTTTAAAATAAATTAATAAGTAAAGATTAATTTAGAAAAATATGAGATAAAAAATATGACATAACAAGTCTTACTATCAGATCAACCATCAAAGATGAATGTTTTTTAGGGTTAGGGTTTAAGGTTAAGAGTTATTGTTTAGGTTTAGAGTTAGGGGTCAGAAAAAATAATTAAAAAATAAACAATAAATTGGAAGACAACATAAAAATCTTTAATAATATTTTTTCTTTTCTAAATCAAAAACATTAATATGGATTATTTGAATGATACTTATGTATAAATATGATATAAAAAATATATTATATATCTTAATTTAATTGGTTGAAACCATATCTTAAGTGGTTGAACGGGTCCATGTAATAATTTCTCCCCCACCGCCTTCGATTCGAGAACCCGTCACACAAATTACTTCGTTTAAGGGGAAAAGACGCTCTTTTAAATCCAAGTTTTGAAAACTTTCCTCTTTGCCTTCATTTTGGATCTTCGGCCGCCAAGAAGTTCTGGTACGTTCTTCTCTCCGCTTATTTTTTAGTGTTTTATGGCTTTCATATTTAGATCCGGGTTCCTTAACCTTTCGATTGAGGTTTAACAGGAAAGAATTCAACTTCTTTGAAATTAGGGTTTCGTAATCGCTTTTAAAGGTCTTTATTTTTATTTAATTTTTGCAGACTCTAAATTTCTTGTATACGTCAGCTGATTAGATTATTTATCTATAATTGAATACAGGGTGTTGAAGGGTTTGGGTTGGATTGATTTTCTTTTGTTGGAGATAGGGTAATCTGGTTTATTTGTTGGAATTTTGAAAGATGTCGAGTAACAAAGAGGAAAAAACTCAGGCTGCTGCTGACAAAATCAAGGCTGCAGCACTGACTGCTGCCAAAGGCCTCAGCCGTGCTCAGGCTGAAAGGGCAGCTGCTGCTGCTGCTCGAAACGTTAATGCTTACGGGCAGAAGGAAGAAGGGCCTAGTAGATGGCAGGAGAAACGGGAAGCAAAGAGACAGATGTATTTGATGAGTACGGAAAAGGCGGTGAGGTTAGGTGAAAGGAAAGACAAGGCGTCGACCTCTACTGGTATGGGTGCTTCACAGTGCCAAAAGTGTTTCCAAGCAGGGCATTGGACATATGAATGCAAGAATGAACGGGTTTACATGTCACGGCCCTCTCGTACTCAGCAGCTTAAGAACCCGAAACTGAGGATGAAGCTTTCGATCTCTTATGATTTAGACATCTCAGATGGAAAGGATAAGAAGGATGATGATAGGTCTAAGAAAAGTAAAAGGAAGTATCAGTCGGATTCTGGTACAAGTAGTGATAGTGAGGCTTCAGTTTTTGAGACCGACAGTGATGCCTCGTCTGTTACTGGATCTGAATATTCTTCGGAGGGGAGTAGTTCGGATTACAGCTCATCTTCTGAGTCAGAGGAAGAGAGGAGGAGTCGGAGGAGGAAGAAGAAACAAAAGCAAAAGCAGAAACACAAGGGAAGGCGAAGAAGGCACAGCTCATCTTCTGAGTCTTCGGATTCAGACTCAGCTTCAGATTCCGATTTTGATGATCGAAGCAGTCGAAGGAAGAGCTCGAGGCATAGCAGAAAGCGCTGAACGAGAGATGGCAGTACACAGTGAAGGTTTGGTCTTACAGGCACTGAAGATCAATCCCCCAAAATAAATTTGTTTGAGGTTTAAATCCCTTTTTTTTCTTTCTATTATTGCACTGTTTTGTTGATGACATCATTGGCATTATCTGCTTCTAGTTTATGTGAGAACATAGTAGTTTGTGTTGGACATAAATATGTTTAAAGTTTTTCCTATGATTATGGAAGTTCTTAGTCCTTTGATGGTTATATATCCTTATATTCATCGTCGGGTCTAAATTAAATTTAGACCCGAACGAATGGGATAGCAAATTGCTATAAACCCGAATCAAATTCTTCATCACAAATAGAAAAAAACATACACACCTGAATTAGATGCTCATTTTCGATTTACAGTATATCAAATTTACTGATGATACAGAGGGCACTTTGGCACGGTTTTTCCACCAAGTTTTTGGCTGCCAAACAGAGAAGCTGTGCCAAATAATCAAAGAGAGCCCTTCAAACAGGCGTTTAGACGCCTGATTTGGCTGTAATCGAACTTTTTCGGAAAAACTGATGAACAAAGTCAGAATGCCGTTAGTTGGGCTCTTTTAGGCAAATATTGCCTTTTTTCCTTTAAATTTAAATGATATAAGGTAGGTTGTTCTATAATTAAGATTTACGGTAAAAATTATAGACGTTTTCCATAAATGGCAGTCTTTTTAAAATTTTTTTTTGAAAGATTTAAACTTGTAAGTGACTTTTTTAAGTCAAATTATAAAATTTAAGACGTATGAAGGTAAAAAAAAGGGTTGATCATTTTTTACCGCAATAACTGATTTGTGATTAAAATTTTGTAATTCAGGTCAAGATATCACTTATATGTGACGTTATATCAGCTGTAAGTGATTCTTTAAATTATTATAATTTTTATTATAGATCTCCATTTATATTTTAGATATGTTAAACTATTTTTCATATTTAATATCGTTTTAATTATATTTTGTATTTGATGGTATGTTTTGGATTTGACTTGAAAATATAAAAAATTTTATGAGAACAAATTAGGTTTGTGGATCCAGGTTCGGGGTGTTACATTTTAGGTCAAATTAAGTTTTTTACACCCTATTTATCACACTGTATAATATATATGTATATTTGATTTTTGGTGAATTATGCCACATTTCACAACCTAATATCTATCTTTATTTATTTTAATATATTCTCTTTATTTTGGGTTGTCTTCGGCTTGGGTGAAAATCGGTTCGAGTTTATTTAGTTTGGTTGAAAATCGGTTTGAGATTATTTTCATTTCAACTAGAATTTAGATCGGGTTTGGTTTTAATTCGGTTTAATTTGGGTTCCGGATTAAAATCAGGTCATCACAATCGGATCAATTTCAGATATCAGTTCAGTTTTTGAATCTCAAATCAAGTTTACCAGGTCTAATCTTTTATAAAATTAAAATATTAAAGATTATATCTAAACATTAAAAATATTTTAAATTATTCGAATAAAATAAAATTAATAAGAAAAAATATATAAAATTATTAAATAAATAGAATCATATTTTTAAAATATCAAAAATATGTTTTTTTTTTTCGATTCAGTGGAATTTACGAGTTAAGATTCAAACTGCATTTGATTTTATTAGAGTTAAATTTTTGAGTTGCTCTATAAACCTAAACCTTAATCTAAACTATTTTAAGCGAATTTTTATATTCATATATCATGCACAGTAAAAAAAATTAATTCGAACTTAAAATCAATCTATTAATTTATTTGAATTATTATGATACAAGTTATGCCAAATGTTTTATTTGGAATTAAGTTGAAAATTTTTAACTAAAGTCGGATTTTACTTGCCCTAACCATGATTAAAATATCGATTCCTGCCAATGTGTCAAACCACGGCCCATACTCCCTCGCCTCACGAGAAATTATATCATAGGTCAGTCTATCACGTCATCTATGAAATCAACCATTAAAAATTATTCATCTTATCAATTTTTAATTTTTCAAATCAAGATTCATTTGAAAAAAAATATGACAAAAAAATTGATTAAAATCGTGTACTATTTTTAACCCATAGCAGTTGAAACCCCCCAGACTTTAGGGGATATATTTTGCATGAAAATCTCCATTTCTACACTTGAGATTTTGCAGAAAAACAGTATTTCTTCAGAAGATATCTGCTGCTGCTTTTTCCAACGCCAATACATGGATCATGCAAAGATTGTAGTCTATTTTCTCACGACTCTTGTACATGTTTCTACAGCTTCAACTAGGGCTTTTCCGTCGAGGAGTTGCGATTTTCCAGCCATATATAACTTCGGCGCCTCTAATTCCGATACCGGTGGCCTCGCTGCGGCCTTCGTCCAGTTTAAGCCACCTAATGGGAATACTTTTTTTGGCAAGCCGGCAGGAAGAATGTGTGACGGACGACTCATCATCGATTTCACGGGTACTGAATCCATTAACCTCTCAAATTTTCTCTTCTTTCTTTCTCTCAATTTTAAAGCGGTTAATTCGGATAGTTAGTTTTGGGTACAAATCGTTTACATCTTGATCGCGTTTTTATTGGTGCCTTCACTTTAAATTAATGGTTTAAAGTTTAGGGTTTAAAATTAAAAGTTATGGTTATGGTTTAAAAAATTAGGGTAGGGTGTATTCTTTAGGGTCTAAGATTTAGAACCTATAAAATCAAGATTAGGGTTTAGAATTTATTTTTTTAATCGAAATAAATATTTTAACCTATATAACTATCTGCCTTGAAGAGACCACGAATAATAATTTAGGTCTTTATTTTGATAAAAAGAAACAGTTTAAGGGTTAAAAGTGAATAAAATATACAGTTTAAGGGATAAAAGTAAATAAAGTGTTTAGGAGTTGATTTTTTATTTATGCAAGTGAAATTGGTTAAACCAATTGGTTTATTAAGAAAATAAGTGTTCCAATAGGGTTTAATTTTCGACTCTTATTAGTTACGATTATTTTTTATAAGAATAAATAATTAAAATCGATTTTTTTTTTTACTATTTCAACTAATTTTAAGTGATTTATGGTAAGTGTCATGAAAAACTGTTTTTTAGGTAAAATAAACATAATGTCACTCAATTATATGTATGTTACCAAACATATTACTTCTTTGGAAAAATTATGAACAAGTCACTTAATTTAAATATTTTTACAAATAGATCATTAGTCTTTAAAATTGAAACATACTTCTAATGTAGGCTTGGTATGATAATGATTTTAGTCCTTAAAATTTATACATTCTATTAATTTAATCCTAATTTAAAATAACCATATTTAAAAATTTTAACAACTTATTCCTTTTTTAAGCTATCAAACCAATTGAGTCTGTTAAATTAAAGCATCTATCGTATAATTGTATTATGCCATAAAATAATGTGTTAATTTTAAATTATTAGAAATTTTAATTTTTGAAAAATAATACTAATAAAAAAACATTTAAAAAATAATGTAGATCATAACCTTAGAAGATTATGAAGTGGGAAATATATATATATAATTAAAATAACCACCTATTTTTTTTATTAAATCGATCATTTTAATTTTTTTTACGAACCTTAGATTTAATCCTAATCTTACCTAAAGGGCATGGAAAGAAAAACTTTTGGAAGAAATTATGGATGTTTCTAGCAGGGACAGAACTAAAATTTTTTATAGAGGAATCAAAATATATATTTTAAATTTTTTAGATTGACGGGACCAAAAAATATTTTTTTAAAATAAATTATATTTTTTAACTGTATTTAGTATACGAAAATAATAACTGGTGGGAATCGGACCTCCAAACCCCCTATGTTCCACCCCTGGCTTTAGTAAGTTTAGAATCCATGACCTAACAAAAATAAAGAAACAAAGATGAGCAACTTTATCACCCGACTTAATTAAAATAAATTTTGGTTCGATCAACTTTATTAATCTCTCCATATTTATACATATCTGTATATAATTTAGTATGCTTCAACTTTGTGGAAAATGACTCTGTATATATATGTTTTTGTGCAGCTGAAAGTTTGCATGTTCCATTGCTGAGCTCGTACTTGAATTCCCTGGGCATGAATTTTAGCCATGGGGCGAATTTTGCGACGGCGGGTTCTACCATCACATTTCCGACAGACATTATCCCCAAAGGTCGGACCAGTCCATTCAACCTAGGAATACAGTGTCTACAATTTGCACAGTTCAAAAACAGATCACAAAGTATTAGAAGACAAGGTAAGTCATTTTCAGTACAAACAGACTTACATGATTTACTTAAAAAAAAGTAGTTTTATTCTTAATATTTTGTTTTAGGTTAAAATAATTTTTGTACGAATAAAAATTATTAATTAATTAACGATAATCAGTTTGAAATGATTTGACAGAATGACACATCGATAGAAAAATAATTTTATAAAATCATTTTTGTTCGATTTGACAGTCTTTTAAGTTAACACCTTTATATAGATGACATTATCATATCGGCGTGCATTATTATCAAGGATAAAGCCAGAATTCAAGGTTGAGAGACAACATAAATGTTTAAAAGTGTAAGCAAATTCATAAATAAACCAAATTTTATAAAATATAGAGAGAGGGACAAAGTTGGAAAAAACTCTTGAAGATGGGAGGAGCAATTTCCCAATCTCATATAATTCGTCCCCTGGTTACTGTATAAGTTTATCACGTTATTTAATTCATTTATCGTTGATTGACTAAAAGTTTTTATTCATAGATAATACTTTGACTTAAAATTAAATATCGAAGGTTAAATTACTTTTAAATAAATAAAATATAATCTAGATTAACTATTCAGGAATTCACGAGATATTTTTTGGCTTTATGGCGATTTATAATCGTTTGATTCTTACCCATATTTTTTTTTCATCCTTAATTTGTGTATGTTATTTGTTTTATAGGTGGAGTCTATGCAGAACTGATGCCCCGGGAGGAAGATTTTGTCAAGGCATTATACACTTTTGACATCGGCCAAAATGACATCATGAATGCTATATATATTAACATGACAATACCACAAGTTAAAGCCAACATACCAGATATAGTTAAGCAATTCCAAAAAAATATAAAGGTAAATTTTCTAAAAACTTGAATATTAGTCGAATTAATCATTGACCTTTCGGTTTTTGGTTTAAAAACTTCATAGATCCTTTTGCAACAAGTTTTTTAGATTTTGTTCTAACTTCGTCCCTAATTATACTTTTTATATTAGTATTTAATTAGAAGTTTCAGAAAATTTAGAGACAATGGCTGAAATTTATAGTTTAGAGTTATAATCTAGGTTTTATAGATAACTTAAATCCGCATCATACTATTCTAAAAACTAAACTCTAAACCCTAAACGCATGTGTAAACTTTTAGTTTTCACCGCCATATATAAGATAATCTTTTTTTTGTCCGTATATTTATACGGACATTAATGCCTTGATTCATTGTATAGATATAATGAGAAGGGTTCAACTAAACTCCCCACATGCATTGCAGGATCTATACAATTTAGGAGCCAGGTCATTTTGGATTTACAACACAAGGCCAATCGGATGCTATCCGGTAATTCTAACCATTTTCCCAGCAGCTGAAACAGACTCAGCCGGATGTGCGAAGGAATACAATAAATTGGCTCAACATTTCAACGCCAAATTAAAGGCAGCACTCGACCAATTACGGACCGAGTTACGTCCGGCTATAATCGTTTATGTCGACATCTACTCCGCTCTACACGACTTATACACTCAGCCTGCCAAGAACGGTAATGAATACCGAAACACTACGATTTCGTTTAAGCTTAAAGTCGATGCATACCGACTGGTTTTTTTGTTTCGGAATGGTTGTAGGATTTGAGAGTCCGCTTGTTGCTTGTTGTGGACATGAAGGTAAGTATAATTATAGCATGGCTGTTCAATGTGGACAGACAATCACTGTTAATGGCACAGACATTACGGTTGGATCGTGTAACGACCCGTTGGTTCGAGTTAATTGGGACGGTGTTCACTACACGGAGGCTGCTAATAGGTTTGCTTTCGATCGCGTTTCGACCGGACAGTTCTCGACGCCACCTATTCCTTTGAAACTGGCATGCCCCCCTAGATAACCTTCGTCTGGTTTTGTTTGATGTTTCCGTCGTAATGTGTGAAAAGAGATGAATTGTCATAAGTTGTGACTCTTAAAATGTGATTTTCAATAAACTTGTTACGATTCAATCAAATTAGGATTTTCCCTAAACTTTACTTATTTTTTAATTTACTCTTAAAATTATTTTTTATCCGATTTTCAATAAACTTGTTAGGATTCAATCATAAGATGAATATGTGAATTTTAAAAAGTTCAGGATGAATTCGTGCCCATCCTGCATTTAAGGTGGATCCGCCGCTGATTGTTACCAAATTGCCTCCTAAATTATTCAAGTTTTTTTAAATTATCCTCTAAATAGGAGTAATTTTGGTCTAATTTCGTAAAGTTATGTGAAGCTCAACAGGTCAAAAATATTTAGGGGACAAATTAAAAATTAAATATAATTTCAGGGGAAAAGTATATATTAAGCCATTTGTTTTCATAGAATTGGAAGTTAACTAAAAAATTATTTTCCTACCTTGTCTATAGAATTTAGGTTTCTCTATGATTCTATTGGGGTTTATAATCCAACCTTGAGTGGTTTTGATGAGATGAGTCGATGAATTCATCGAATTTCTAAAATGAAGTATTCAATGTTCTTGACGAATGTATATATTAAATTTCGAATAATTTTTATATAATGGATTTGATAAATTTAACGAATTTACATTTTAGATGAATTTATTAAATGTTTTTAATAATTTAATAGTCACGATTTGAATGATTTTATATTGCGATAGATTCTATAAAATCACCCATCATCTATTATAAAAGTAAAACACATTGAAATGTCTTTCTAAAGCATTAATCAATCTCTCGATATATTTGTTAAAGTATAAAGTATAATTTTGTTAGGATAAGTCTACTACGTGCGACGAACATTGCTGAACATCCTTAACGTTGAACAACGCTGAACACTATTAATTTTTTAATAAAATTAAAAATTTAAAGGGCTCAACTTATAATTATAATTATTTTAAAATAAAAATAAAAATTAAATTTAATAAATATTTTATATTTTTATAATATTTTTAATTGATATATTGTAATCAAATATCCTCATCTCTATCGTAAACTTTAAACCCACACAGTCACTCTTGTCATATAATATCTGAATAAAAAACTGTCAAGATTTAATAGTTAAAATGGGTCAAAGAACTTAATTAATTTAATTTCTTGGTTTAAAAGCTTAATTGATTAATTTTTTTGGTTCAAGATCTTAATTTTTTATCAAAAGTTTAAGGACTTCTGAGACCCTTAAGCCTAGGGGTGTTCATTATCGGGTATTCGATTTTCGACTACCAGAAAAATCTTGTACCCGGTTCCTTCGAGTTATAAAAAATCAGCCCGTGTCTCGATCCATTTAAATCGGGTATTTATTATTGGGTACCCATAAAATCCGGATACCTGGCTAATCGGGTAAGAGTTCCCGGTTCATAATTTTTATTTTTTATTTTAAAATTAAAAAAATTATATATTAAACATATAAGTTTTAAAAATTTATAATATATAACCAAACATAAAAATGAGTGATTTAAAGTTAATTTTAAAATATTTGAATTTATATATGCATCTATATTTATTAAATTTTATCACTAAAATTTTAAAACCTAAAAGCATATAATGCAAACATAAAACTAACTTAAAGATTTAAATTTAATTTTAGGTATAAATATTAAAGAAATCTAAAATAAAAATATAATTTAAAACTAAAAAATATATACAATAAAACTAATCGGGATGGATCGGGTACCCGGAAATTCAAAAATTTTGACCCAAATCCGATCCACTAATTCTCAGGTCGGATACCCGACCCAATCGAATAATTTCTTTCATAAATTACCCGATATTTTTATTCCGGGTCATCGAATCGGATTCATCGGGTCGAATAATTTTGAACACTCTTACTTTAAGCCTATTAAATTTAACTTAAAAATGATTAAATACCAAATTTCAGCCTAATAAAAAGACTAAAACCATATTTAGACCTTAACTTCTAAAACTTTAGAGATGCAATCCATAGATCGAGCTGTGTGATGCTATAATGTATGTAACTCATTCATTAGCTGGAAAATAACACATATATTTCTTTCTTTTTTTTCTTTAAAGATCCAAACTTTTGATCTGCCATTGCAATCGAGGAGCCATGTTTTTATTTGATTGGTTTTATGGGATTCTTGCATCTCTGGGGTTATGGCAAAAAGAAGCAAAGATTCTGTTTTTAGGACTTGACAATGCTGGAAAGACGACCCTTCTTCACATGTTGAAAGATGAGGTGGGATTGCTTTGTTTTTCTGGGGTTTTCTTTTTTATTATTCTTTGATGATTGGATATGGTGATTTTGCAGAGACTAGTTCAACATCAACCAACCCAACACCCAACATCTGAGGAATTAAGTATAGGAAAAATCAAGTTCAAAGCTTTCGATTTGGGTGGTCACCAAATAGCTCGACGTGTCTGGAAAGATTACTATGCTAAGGTGATGTTTTTGGATTAATTTATGAAAAACGGCATTTGGTTTTGTTAGATCTTCATTTCCTTCATGATTTTTATATTTAATTTATGGGATTGAATCTGCTTGTTGATGCCTGAATTTACAAGGATTTCTGATTTTCTTCTGCAGATATTGAATCTTCTTTTCTTATTGAAGAAGACAATGATTTGGATTCAAAGCTGATCAATTAATTATAGATTTAGATTTGCTTCCTTTCTTTCTTCAGTTTTGGCTCATCTGTTCCCTGAATTTACAAGGATTTCTGGGTTTTTTCTTGTGTTTTTTGTTATCTACTGTGATCTGCTTGAACCATTTTCCTAGGAATCTATTTGGTTATATTTTGTGGCTAATTCTGCCTTTATAATCCCAAATAAAAGTTTCATGGTGATCTTCTGGTTCATGGGTGAATTAATGATCAGCTGTTTTCGATTTCTTTTTTCGAATGGAAAGGAATTATCCTTAGTTTTACTCATTGTTTGATAACTCCTAGTTATAAATCTAGTAGCTTATAATCATCTTGTTCTGCAAATTGCTTTCTGTAGTTTGATGAATCTTTGTTTTGATTTGAACCACTCATGTTTAGCTCAAATTCGGACCCTCGAAATGTTTTTTAAGTTTTAGAAAGATTGTGATTACATAGGTTGGATTAGATCTGTCCTTGGATCGAATCGAGTCCCAGCAGGCATTGTATGTGAAACGATGATGCTGAAAATTTGTACATTTTATGTGTCGAGCAGGTCGATGCAGTGGTATACTTGGTTGATGCCTACGATAAGGAACGATTTGCAGAGTCGAAGAGGGAATTAGATGCCTTACTTTCAGATGAGTCACTGGCCAATGTTCCTTTCCTAATTCTGGGCAACAAGATCGACATTCCGTATGCAGCTTCAGAGGCTGAGCTTCGCTACCATCTCGGTCTCACCAATTTCACAACCGGCAAGGGTAAGGTCAATCTTACAAACTCCAGTGTTCGACCCCTTGAGGTTTTCATGTGCAGCATTGTTCGCAAAATGGGATACGGCGATGGCTTCAAGTGGGTCTCTCAATATATTAATTAGACTGATTCAAAGGAGTTTATCGCTCTGTCTGCATTTGTTTTTGTTTTGTTAGTGTAACTCTTAAGCCGAAAACGATGTTTTTTCAGAGGTTATATATGGAACTGCCATGTTACTTTTGAGAATATATAGCTTGAATTCCAGGAAACACAAAGTATCATCTTGTTCTAGAAAACATAAACTTTTACAGCATGTTAACCTAATTCTAGAGTAGGATGTATTTGCAACAAATTAAGATACTTACAACATACATGCCCTGGTTTTACAGAGAGTTAACATACTTAAGAGAGATTAATCTTAATGTTCTAATATACATATGGAGCTACCACGTTGGGAGGGACGATTTTTCTTTCGATCCTCTACTTTTTACCGTCTTTGATCTCCAAATCGGAAAGAGGGCCGAGAAGGCTTTCGTATTCCAACTGCAAACATAAAACAAACTGTTGTTGGTAAATTGATGTTACAAGATTGAGACCCATTCTTTCGGACAATTACACATACCGTTGCTAGGTCATGAGCCAACTTCATTCTCAAGTATTCTTTCTGTGCTTGCTTTGAACGGAACATAGCTTGAACTCGTACGACAGCTTTCTCGACACGTTCTTCAGCTTGTTTTCGGCTGTTTTTGTAGTATGCCTCTTCTGTGAAACATTCCTGCGTTTGCTCTTCAACTGCTTCGTCTGTTTTTATTTGTAGTCCGCGGAAACCTTTTCTCCTTAGTCGCCATCGCAGGATTGCTTTCTCAATTACACCAACTGACCATACAATCTTATGGTACTGCCTCCTTGCTCGGAAGCCCCGGAAAGCAGCCTGCATTTAAATTTTCATGCAATGTCAAGAGTGGAAGACTTTTTTTTTTTTTCTATTGGAAGCAATCCACACGTCAGCAAACAGGAAGAACCAGAGAAATAATAATGAAGTCAGATAAAAGATGTACGGCCAAATTTTGTTTAAGAAAAAGAGATCAAAAAGTCAATATCTAAACCTTTTTCCATATGAGAAATTTTGAAATACTAATTTAGTTGGTCCAATTGAAGAGAAATCATGTCTGTTTACAGTCATCAACCATAAAAAACTAGATATAAAACACGCAAACACAAAATCACTAAGAAAGGGGAGAGCATTTACTTGGATTTTGATAGCCTGGCGACGCATATTAAGGAAATCTTTACGCATTTTCCAAGTACGGAACCTATACTGGATGCGGGCAGCAGCAGCCATTTTTCTTTTGGCCTCGTAGTTGCGAAAGGCATGTTGAATCTTCATAGCAGCAATTATACTTCTGGCCTCATCCTCTGCATTCTGAGATTCAACTGCTTTAGTTCGTACATTGAAGGAGTGCACCCTAAAAGCATTGTGTATGCGTGCAGCTGCATCAGCTGCTGTCCTATAAGCTGCTAAAGTTTCCCTCAAATATAATTCATCTTCGTTAAGGTTAACGAGGTTTGCTGCCTCTATTCTACTTGTTTGGAGAGAGCCGGTAGCATTTCCAGCTAGTGCCATGTCATTGTACTGTGCCACTAGAGCCTCTTCTGAAAGATAAGCAGCTAGTCCATCATAACCATTCAAAGATGCAAGATCAGCAGCAGTGCAGCCACTCGGATTTTGGGTGGTGGGGTCCGTCACCAAGTTTGGCTTTGCCCCTGCAGATAACAGAACAGCAACCATTTTTTCCCTGCAATGGAAGGTTTTTGAAATCAGATGAATAACTTGAAGCTTCTTGAAACAACTTACAGAGAGAAATAAGATCATGCGCCAATATTTCATGACAGAAGTTATTAACAATTGCAAAAAAAAACATACCGGCCATAATATGCTGCCCAATGAAGAGCTGTCCATCCATGTTTATCACGAAAATCAAGTGACAAACCAGACCAGGAAAATAGATAAATAGCCCAGGTATAACCAAGAATGGCACACAAATGAATCACCCCTTGACCTTGAGTATCATGTTCGGTTGTTTTACTGCCATAAATTATTCTTTCCAGTAACCAGTCCTTTAGCCTGTTCTTTAAAGCAATTTCGAATAAACTATCTTTTGCTTGTGTAAATGAAGCTTTGTTTTCTTCAATTGACTTAATCAGATATGTCCAGCTATTAGATATGTTGCTAGTCCTTTGATCAAACTTTCTAGCCTCCTTCAAGGAATTTGGTGACAGTTTACCCGAAAGAATATTAAGGTTCTTGGAAGTTGAGAAGAGCAAATAAGCAAGCCTCATCTGCAACCGGAACTCCTCCCATCTGGACTCATCTTCTAGAGGAACTACTGGGTCTTGCAAGAAAGGAGCACGGTACTCGAAATTAAGAACTTGGCTGATGGGTTTACGCCCATCAAGACTCATGTACAGTTTCACAAATCCTGGGGCATGTTGTGATAACAAACAGCGATAAACCCCAACTTGAATTGTTTCTGCTGGGTAACATACATCACCGCATACACAGAACAAATTGGACTTAGCAAGATGTTGATAAGCTTGATGAAAGACTCCAGTGACTAGAATCTGCAAAAACAATAGATAAATAAATGTCAAAACACATTAACACAACCAAAATTCATGCATGTTATTAAGGTGAGAGTAGTTTCCTAGCATCTATTCCATGAAAAAAGCTACAAATCGTTGCAGCAGCTATGGAAAGGGTGATTCCTAACAACCAGAAAACTGAGAGAGAACTTCTCCGGAGAAGAAAGAAAAACCTTTGTTTTTTCAGTTGAATAGGCCCATGCAGGTGATACTTCAGTTATGTTAAATATTTGCTCTGGCGAGGTGAACTCGTGACCAGATGAACTCAAAGATTCTAAACCAGGATCACCCATTGCACATGGTGATTCGGTCAAAGTGTTGTTTATCCACTTTCCAAAACTGTCCTGACTTTGTAAACCACCATTGACCAAAAGGTCCAATGGTTCACCTGTACCTATGGCACTATCCTCACTCTGCACTTTAGAATCTACTTGGGCACCTGATATCTGAGAACAAACAGCTGCTGCGTTGTTGAGGTAAGCATTTTTACTCTGAGCAATTGGCTCAACCAAATTGTCAAGCAGTGAAATATCTGTTGAAGAATTATAGGCAGAGATAGGGCCACCCTACAATAGTGAAGCAACTCGAGTGGTTATCGTTTATCAATCAAGCATTAAGAGAGTAGTACAAAATCAGAAGGAGAAAAGATAGTTTCGTGTATTACATGCATGCAGAAAATTATTTAATAAGATAAGATGAGGTGCAATATACTCCTTGTGCCTAAAAAGACAATCAAAGCTAGTTGCCATGTCGGTTAAACAAAAAAGGATGACAAAAATAAATAAGAAAAAATGATCTCTTCTTCAGGAGGAACATGGAAATAGGAACTTAAGAGCCCTGAACTGGTTTTCTTACATCATATGAGATGCCATTAACTGTTGTTTGGTTCCATTGGTCAAAGCAAGTAGAATTCTTGTCTGCCATCACAGCACAATAAGTCAGTAAAAAAACTAGGGGTCCTACTTCAACTATAAACTAGTCTGTTACCTCCAATAGGTACAACTGAGCCATTAACATCATTTGCCGCCAGAAGCTCATCCCATTCAAGCGTATTAATCTCATGAAGAGTCATTTCGTGATTTGCCTTAATGCTATCACTAGGATCTGTTCACTTTCCAGAACAGCAATAGATGAGAAGATGATGTATTTATAAACAGAAAAAACATTACAACAAAGAAATGCAGTTACTGAGTTTTTCTTTTTTGCATGTCGTATACAATTCCGTTATTGGTTTACATAATTTAGCTTCTAGAAAATTCAACTCTCACCTTCACAATATGCATTAGTAGCCCCAGAATCAAACTCCTCAGTAAGAGGCAAAGGAGTAGACTGATCAGTTAAACAGGAATTTGAATTCACAGGTGTGGCAGGAGAACCCTGCAACTTCAACGTAAATCAGCAATGGTCAGTCAGGTCATTATCTGATTACGAGGCATAAAGAACACAACGAACTGCTAATATTTGGACTGTCTCCAAACTTGCATTTTTAATACCAACCTCCTTTGTTTCACGATAGTGAACAAGAACTATGTTTTCCAGAGTCCTGAAGAAAAAGAAAATATACTAGAAAATCAGGCCAATGATGATCAACATTAACACAAACAACTAGTGATAAAGAGAAAGTGTTTCAAGATTTTTATTTCAGATCTAATGATGTGGGGACTAGATAGGCGAGGTTATAAATTACATACTTATCAAGCAGCCAGTAACACCTGCGAACAAAAGAAGGACAATTATGGCCATGTGCATAATATACATGAATCCTTTCTTCATTTCCAACCTGGAAAGCAAAATAAAATGAAATATCAACGATCCATGCTTTCTCAAAATAATTACATGTTGACAATTCAAAATCATGAGAGATAAAATGCAAGCATTTAAAGAGAGAAAAATCCATTTAAATTTCAATTTTAAAAGAAAAGAAAAGGAAGAAGCAAGTCAACACATAGAAGCAGCAACCTGAAGATTCAATACAAGTGAAACATAAGATAATCTTAACACACAAAGAGAACACTGTATGCACGAGTAGAGTGTATGGAAAAAGTGGAATCTTACAATATTTGCCATAAAGTTATGCATATGTACAAATATATAATAATGCAATCATATGATGTACATAAAAATAGAAAAAGTACAGAAATCAAGAATTTGAATCTTGAAAAAACAGAAAAATCTATAATAAGCTGTATAGATAACAGGTTGTGCCATTTATAAGACCTTATAAAGCAAGAAACTCTCACTTTTAAGTGTTCATGAGCTTCTTTAACAGTCTTTCCATCCTTTTTCTTTTTCCAGTTATGACCGTCTTTTCTGAAGTTTCTGAGCATCCTTCGGTCAAACAATACTATAGTACCACCTACAAAATCAAAGATACAATTAATAATTCTTTACGTAGATTTTTTTTCTTATTCGTTACTTTTAACTAAAAGGCATAAAGGTCATTTGAAAGCAAAAGTTAAAATTTCTTCAGGCCATAAGTAATGAAACTTAGACATTCTCTTGCAATATGGTGCACTCTGGAAATCAAACCCAAATACTGCATCAAGTTAAACAAATAAGCGTTCATTTGGTTGACACCTTTTACATTTTGATATTTTTCTCGACTTTTTTCCACCTAAACCAAAGGTATAGAAAGCCAAATGGCAAAAACATAAAACACGAATAGAAAACAAAAGCATCAATCAAACTGAGCCCAAATTTCATCTCAAGCATCCATTTAATTCTTATATAAACTTAGCAGAACTTAAAGAATGGAAAAACTCAGACATTCATTTCTTTAATCAGACTTTCAACATTGAAAATGGGGTGGGGGTGGGGGGGAGGAACTAAGTATCATGAGCAGTTACTTTTGGGCAAGTTCACCGGCTTCACATGGACAGTGAAGTATTTGTGGTTGGAAAGTATAGCATGAATTTCATTTGGACGTAACCATCTTGACTTTGCTTCTTCAAACATAGTTTGAACATCCAAATCTGTCCAATAGAAATTAAAATTAGCAAAATAGAGACAGACACAGACACATAAGTGCCATATACATGAAGTATGATAGTAACCTAATTACTTGAACAAAAATAACACTTCATCCAGCTAAAATTAACTTCACAAAACAGTTTGTGCAAATTATTTTATGTGAATTTCGTATTTTTCTTGAACCAAAAGCAACTACCCATCTAGCTCTCATATAGCAAAAAAATGCTCCAACAGAACTTCAATTCTTCAATAACTAAGAACCAAAAGTAAGAAATTAGTAACCAAAAAGCTAATAACAAAGAGTTCTACCGTGATTTACAACACAATTCCTAGGTTGAGAAGAATAACATCAGGAAATTACTAAAAATAATGAGATAAAAGAGAAGATAGATTCCTCTGTACGGTACCTTGCAACGTATGAAATCCATGAATCTCGGTGCCGGAGAGTCCCCCAAATCCGCCACCATCCATTGCCGAAATCCGAATCGGAGAGAATTTTGGATTTAATTGAGAAACAGATTAGCCTTTTTCAAAGCGAGCTTGGGAAAAAGGAAAAGAGAAAGGAAAATAGAACCTTTTTTTTTTTCAGTTTGGTGTTAAAATAAAGAAATAAATAATGGTGGAGGTTTAATTAATTAATCAATCCATTTAATTTAATTTATTTATTACAGAAAATACAAATAAAAATTAAATTTCTATTGAAAATTGTTTTTTTCCCTTTCATTTCTGTGTAGGACCAAGCATGCTCGTCTGTTTTAGTCAAACAATTTATGTCGGAACGCGGACACCATTCCTAACGCTAACAACGAGTGGTTCAAATCTTCTAGCTTCTCATTTTCTTGCTCTTATTTTATGAAAAAAGTACCAAAATAAATTATTTATGAAGATAAATAATTGTTTTAAATAGGACAGATAGGTATAATTTGATAAATTTTGTATTATATTTCGGGTAAAGTATATAAATGGAAATTGACCTTTTAAGTTAGATTTTTTCAGTTATTATATTTTTAAAATATTTGATAAGTTCATCGAACTTTTAGGATAGATTTATTTTGGTCATCGTACTTCTAAAGTATTCGATAAAATCATTCAAGTTTTAGTTTGTATTTGATAAGGTCACCTAACTTGTAGTTTGTATTCGATAAGGTCATCTAATTTGTAGTTCGCATTCGATAAGGTTCCTACAGTTAAATATATATAAATTAATTATCAACCATCATTTCTAATAATTTAGTTAACCGAGACCGTTATAATTTTAATGGTTAAATTAATTAACTTATAAAATATAATATGATTACCTTAAACTTTAAAAATATATGTTTAAATAATATTTTTAGTAATTTTTAATATTATAATACGATTACCTTAAACTATGGTAAAAATATAAGAATTATTTATCTAAAAATTACATGTGGATGAATATAGGGAGGGACATTTTACTCGATCTATTCAGGTTTCGACTCGACCTGATCCGATTGGCTCATATTTTTTAATAAAAAATTGGGTTCGGGTCGCTTTAGTTTTTTAGGAAAAGGTTAGTTTAAGTTCAGGTTTATGGTGTAAAATATCCGACCAAACTTACTCGGGACTAATTATCTATTTTTTCTTTAAATTTTTAGATATATTTATAATAATACTCTCCTCTCATTATATTTTTATAATTCGATCCTTATAATTAATTTTTTATTTATAATTTAATCCTTAAAATTACAATTATTTATAATTAAATTCCTAAAATTATTTTTTTTATAGTTCGGTTTAGAGTCAGCTTTAAGGTATTTATTTTTGAGTCGGGTCAAATCGGATCAATTTTTTAAAGCAAAAAAATTGGGTCAAAATCAAATTTAAAGTATATGTGTTTGGGTCAAATTTATGTGGACTCAAAACCCAGTCCGACCCGACCTATACCCAGCTCTAGGTGAAAATAAACTTTTTCAAATCTACAAATAACTTATTAATAATACAATTATATTTTATTAAAAACTAAAATTTTATAAATTACAAATGAATAAATAAATAAATCATAGTATAACAAATGAATATTAAAATAGTAATTTTAGCTCCAATTGAACCTTCAAAACCAAGCACTCAACATTTTAACTTTCATATTTTTGTTGAAAAGCTTTTTCGATCATACATTTTTTCCGAACATTATAAATTTAACATTGTTTATAATTCTAAAAATATTTTTTCGAAAATAATCCCAAACAAATTCTTAATAATTTCCTATCTGAAAAAAAATAAACCCAAATCTTCATATATTACAAACGTGACCATCATTTCCCAAAACAAAATGAAAATATCATCAAATATTATATCTCGTGCCTAATATCCACGAGGATTTGGCATGACATGCATGCATTAGGACCAGAGGCTGTATGTCGGCCAGCGATGTCCCTCTCGGCCCCGACCTCCTCCGCTCATGTGAAACGAACCGAGGATGAGTATGGCAGACGCGCAGATTTACTTTCTACACTGGACGTTTGGTCGACCACTTTTTGAGTCTATTGAATATCACGTTGACAGTAATATAAACACTACACAACCATCAATGTCGGGAAGAAAGCCGGTCAGAAGCTTGTTTTAAGTCTCAAGATTATAAAAATATTGTGTTGGATCGCATGCCACAGGCCCAATATATCTCCTGAACTTGTATGGTACTTTACGGTGATGAAATGGGGCCAATAGATTTTTCATTCGTTTTTAATTAATTCATGAATATGGCCTCTCTACTATATACAAATTACAGATTTAGACCCTATACTTTTCATTTGATAAGATCGTATCTCTATTTTTATAATGACATTAGATAATTCAAATAGTAAATAGTTTTAACTATTCCAGTTAAAATATTTTAAAAAAATCAAATCAATGTTTTAATTGAATAGTTACTAGTATGAGTTATATGGACAAATTGATAATATTATAAAAGTAAAAAAAATTAAATTATTTAAAAATTAAAAGATACTAAAAACTAAAACGAATTTGAACTTAGTTGAAAGACTGAAATAATAATTTGAAAGTCGAATGTCTTTATATAAAATTTTAAAAATAAATTCTTAAACCCTATGGACTGGTCTCGGTAATAAAAAATAACATGTTCCTTTTAAGTAACTCGGATTCGAATAACATAACCCGTAAACATGTGTGGATTTATTTAAAATTTAAAATCTTAAAAAAAATATATAAATACTTAATTTTAGTGGATTTATTTTAACATTTTTTTTACGTAAAAGAAGAGAGAAATTTACTCTTAACGAGTTTTAAAGTTCTCGAATCATTTCGGAATTTAATCGCTTTGATTTGTATGGTTTATTATTTTAGGCTCAAATAATTTTAAAATTATTATAATTAAAATTTTGTCCCTTTTAAAATTCTATGGTTTATTATTTTTAAAATTTTATAGTCTAAAATTAAACATTAATCCCTTATTTTTTTCTGATTTAATTATGTCTTTTAATTTTAATTATTTTAAAATTAAACCTAAATTTCTAAAGCTACTAGGGAGTAGAGATGAGCACGAGTCGGGTCGAATTTTTGACCCACCCAATCCCAATCTGAATATAAATATCTTAAACCCAATTCTGACCATTTTTTTTAAATTCGACCTGACTCGAAAATAAATATACTAAACATAATCCTGATCCGACTTGACCAATAGAAAAAAAATTTAGAGACTAAATTATAAAAAATAATTCTAAGGACTTAATTATAAAAATATATTTTTAGGGACTTAAATTGTAAAAAAAACAATTTTAAGGGACTTAATTATAAAAAAATATATTTTTAGGGATTTAATTATAAAAAATCATATTTTTAGGGACTAAATTATAAATATCCCTAAAAAATTATTGATAAATTACATATTTAGTACTGGGTCGAGTTGGGTCTGATGTTTTTCATCATAAACCCGAACCCAACCTGACCCGACCAATAGAAAAAAATAATTTTAGGGACTAAATTATATATATATATATAAATAATTTTGAGAGACTTAATTGTAAAAAATATATTTTAAAGATTAAATTATAAATAAAAAATTAATTTTAAGGACCTAATTATAAAATAATAGATAGATAGATGACTATTATTATAAATATATTTCAAAAATTTTATAAAAAATTTAATATTTAGTCTCGAGTCAAGTTGGATCAAATATTTTTTTTTTATCTTGAACTCGAACTTAACCCGATTTTACTCTAAAAATATTCGACCCAACCCAAATTTAATTTTTTTCATCAAAAAATTCATCCCGATCAAGCTGGGTAAAATCCCCATCCTTACTAGGGAGACTCGAAAGGTAATTTTAAAGTCATAAGGGAAAACACCCATGATTCTAAGCCTACTTGGGGAGAGATTATTAGGTGAACCATGTTCACCACGTTATCTATGGTCCAAGCAATCAAGACCGTTGATCTTTAAATAACCACTTAATAACTACCTACTCACTAAATCCATGTAGAAAAAGGTGATGATTCACTTAAAAAAATTAAGATCAACGGTCCTAATTGCTTGAGACTATGGATAACATGATAAACAAGATTCACTTAATAATTTTTCATACTTGGGGCTTTGAACGAGAAAAGTGGATGATTCAGTGTTTTGGGGTACGGGAATACATGAGAACTAAAGATTGTTTTTATTGACTAGACTTAAAGTTTAGGAACTTTATTTTATTATTTTTTTCGATTATCTTTACATATTTTGATTAATTTAAACTAATTTACGTCACATATTTATTTTTGATGGTCAAGTCTTTTAATGATAATTTTTTTAATATAAATTCACTAATTTTATTAAACGATGATATATCTAAAAATACAACGAAAGTTTACAACTTAATAAACAAAACACTTAAATCTAGACATATACCTAAATAAAAAAAAAACTAGCGTCATGAGATCATAAGAGAATCAATCAACGAGAAGGTAAGAATCTAATCCAAAGACTCAAAATGAAATAAGGATATAAACATCCCCAAAATTCACGATAAAACGTAAAGACATCAACAAACAACATAAAAATACATATTACAATGAAGGTACGTTAACAATAAAAACATTACCACAATTCAATCGAAACGGTAGATATAGTTGTGTATCTAAATCTAGTTCGAGAGTCCGAGATAAATAGATCAACAACATAAATAAAGGAAGAAATGTTATCTTGATCAGCCGTGGTGGCGTTTTCGGATCCACACTAATAAAAAAAGCGTGTCAAATGAGAGAAAAAAACGTTTCAAAAGGTAGAGTAGAGTCATACTATAAAACGTATCATTTTTTTTTTTGTATATACAAGAACTTGAACTCAATATATGTTTAAGTGATACTAAGTTGTTTACTTCTCGAATCAGTTCATTAATACTTTATTTTATTTTTTAATTGGATTTGAATTTAATACAGTTATTTATCTTCTTTGAATTTGTATTAGTCAAAAAGGCATCCCAAAATTTCTTAGTAAATCTCTAGTTGACGACTTAAATATTGTACTAATCTGTCTGCTACGAAACTGTTTACAAGATAGTTTTTCTAATAAATCCTTATATAAATAGGCTTTTAGATTTGAATAATTCATATACTTAGGAACCTGGCCGGTTGTTCTTCTCAAACGTTGCTTACGATTTATTTTAAATTAGATTAAATTAGTTGGATCATTTTTCAAAAATTTGCAAATCTGCAAAATATTATGAGTTTTCCCTAAAAATTATATTAATAAGCATCGTCCGTAACCAAACGATTATGTAATTTGAACTTTGTCCGGGTAAGTAAAACTTGATTCGACCAAAAAAATTAAATAATTTGATTTGAGGTGAAAATACTCTATTCGTCTTGATTCAACTCAAAATTTCATAAATTTGACTCGAAAAATTTTTAAATAAAGTTTGTGTTATAAAATGAAAATTCGAATGTCTTGAATATGAAGAAACGAGTCTAACTCTAAAATTTAAGTAATTACACAATTTATTTTTAAATTTAAGACGTCTCAAAATTTTTATGATATATATACCGATATATAAAATTATGAAAAAATATTACCACATATGAAATATATATATATATATACATACATATCTTATATGATTAGTAAAATTCGATTAAATTACAACCAAATCATACTATAACATAATAAATTACAACCAAAATTATAAGAACTCAAAAATTTAACTCGACTCAATGTTTTTAATAAAATTTTGAATGATAAAATTGGACTAGTTAACTCTAGTAACTCAAAATTTTTTGATTTGACTCGATCGAACACTCACCCCTATTCATCAATACAAAGACTCGTATAATTTTCTTAGAAAATAGTCTTATAAATGATATTATTTAACAAGATTGACCAAAAATACGACAAAAAACATATAATTTTTATCTTTGAAATATAATAGCTGTTTAACTTTTATTATTTATACATTCAATCATTATAGTTTTAATTCGAAAAATTCATTAATTTAATTCTGATTATTTATTTTAATTAGGTTCTATTTTTAATTATTAAAGAATTATATGTTTAAAGGATGATATTCATACCAGTTATAGCTTAAACTCTTTGACCATAATGAAAATAAAGATGATCAACATCACTTTTATTACAACAATCAAAAGACAGTTTAGACCCTTCAAGATTAAAAATATCAAAATCACACCACTCTTAAAAACATAAGATTTCGAAGCAATATATCCATCTTAGTTGCAGACATCAGGGTTGGCCAACAGGTAAGCTTCAAGAGCCTTGTAAACTCCCTCAGTATTTTTAATGAGACCCTTAATTTCTTCTTCGCTGAAATCGGCGTCGCCGACGGTGTAATACTTCATTAAGCTCTTGCAAACTGTTCCTCCACCTGCAGCTTCTGTGAACTTGTTCTCGTAGCTGATTTTCTCAAGCTTGTCCCCTAGAGGTCCACCTTCAATGACACTGTAACTGTAGGAATAATTGCTTTGATCGACCCCTTCGACCTTATGCTTCACGTACCGGTGCGGAAGGCCTATGGAAATAAAATAATTTAAGCAAATATATTCGTGTCAGACACGTAGAAAGATGGAAATAAGTGAGAATCGGAGAATTAACCTTCGGCAAAGCTGAACGTTACAATGGATCCGGGGCCGCCGTCTCCTTCGACCTCGATGCTCTTGATTGCTTGAGGGGCAACCATGGGGTAAAGCTTGCTGTATTCGAGAACGATGGCTTTAAAAAGTCTTGCTGGTGGGACTGGGGAAGTAACCTCAAAGTCATAAGTGACAATGCCCATGATACTAGAAATCGTAGGGAGTTTTTAAAGAGAAAAGTGGATGGTTAAGTGAGTGTTTTGAGGTGTGGGAAGATGGGGAAATAAAGATGGTATTTATAGACTGAAATTGAAGCTTGGAAACTTAATTTATATCAAATATATTTATGTCAAAAATGGCATACTTAGAATTTATTATTAAATTCCCAATTGAAGAATTCAATTATTGTATTGGTTTGTCAGCTACTAATTGCTTGATATTCTTTTCAAATTATGCTTCGTAAATAATAAATATATAGGGATTAGTCTAGGGGCTGACAAGTGACAAGGACTTAGGATCCGATGAATAAATTAATGCATTTAGTCTGTCCTTTTATGATTATTATTATCTGATTATTGAAAAATTAATTTGCTTAATCACCACAAAATTTTAAGATTTTTATGATTTATATTTATTTTAAAAAATATTTTAATTTTTGTTTATTTTTATAAATATTTTTAGATCCGTTACTGTCCTTTACCATCACTAGTTAAAAGAAATACAGTTTGTGTTTCTTTGTTAAAAATACGGTTTATTCGTATTTATCTATATTTGTTAATTAAAATAATAAATAAACAAAAAAAACACAAATAAAGGTAAATAATCACGTACTCTAGTCAAATATGAGTTCTTCCGATTGTAGAAATGCAGTCATGTACGACTAACATTGCAAAGGTCGTGACGTATTCTAATCAAGTGATTTTCATCCACCAAACCCTAGTCATATTTCTACACTCAAATTTAAAGTGTAGAAATATTTTGATTTTTTTAAGAGATCATATTTAAGGATGAACTTAGGGATGATTATACCCCTAAAAATTTTATTTTTTATATATTTTTTATATTTTTTGTATTTTTTTATTAATAATTTAATTTTACACCCGTTTAAAATCTTAAAATTTATATTTTTACATTATATTTTAATATATCTTATTGATAGATTGCGCCTTATAAAAATTTTTATATTGCACTTTATATAAAAATTCAAGTTATATTTTTTTTTGTTCGTGTTTAATCAATAATAACATAAACCTTAATGATGATAGTTGATTTTGACACTCTTCCTAATAAAATTAGTTACTTTTAAAAAATAAATAATATATAATTTTATTCTTAATATTTTTGTTTAATTTTGCTTATAATTGCTTGATATTCTCTTCAAATTATGCTTTGTAAATAAATATATAGGGATTAGTCTAGGGGCTGACAAGTGACAAGGACTTAGATTCTGATGAATAAATTAATGCATTTAGCCGGTCTTTTATGATTATCGTTATCTAATTATTGAAAAATTAATTTGCTTATTATAAAATTTTAAAAATTTTATAATTTATACTTATTCTAAAAAATATTTTAATTTACGTTCATCCTCACAAATATTTTTAGATCAGTTACTAGTTTTTATCATCACTAGTTAAAAGAAATACAGTTTGTGTTTCTTTGTTAAAAAATACGGTTTATTCTATATTTAATAATTAAAATAATAAATAAATATAAAAGAACACAAATTAAATACTCACGTACTCTAGTCAAATATGAGTTCATTCCGTTGTAGAAATGCAGCCATGTCTGACTGACATTGCAAAGGTCGGAGAGATTATACGATAAATCTTGTTCACCACGTCATTTATAATCCAAACAATTAAGATAGTTGATCTACTAAATTCATATAAAAAAGAAGTGATGATTCACTTAGAAAAAAATTAAGATCAACGGTCCTAATTATTTATAACCATGGATGACGTAGTGAACAGGTTCACCGTATAATTTTTCCAAAGGTCGTGACGCATTCTAATCGAGTCCTTTTCATCCACCAAACCCTACTCATATTTCTACACTCAAATTTAAACAAGTGTGCAGGTCTGATTATATGTCTAATATAATAAAATATTCTGATTTTTTAAAAGATTATATTTAAGGATGAATTTAGAGATGATTCAACCCTAAAAATTTTATTTTTTTATTTTCTATTTATAATTTAATTTTACACTCGTTAAAATCTTATAATTTTGCATCCCCTACAGTAATTTCTAATATATCTTATTGATAATTTATACCCTTATATAAAATTTTAAATCTACCTTCGATTATACTCGTATATTTAATAAAATGATACAATGTAAAATCCTTTCAAGAAAGCTTATATGTTTATTTTATTCGGTACATATTTCAAAGATGACACAACTCCAAGTTTTTAAAGATAATGAACGTAAAGATGATAAAACCTCACCATAACACTCTTATTGGAACAGCCAAATGCAGTTTTGGCTTTAAACTGAAAAACAAAATATGAAAATCACACCATTCTTTCAGATCAATCTTGTCTCTTAGTTGCAGACATCAGGGTTTGCTACCAGGTAAGCTTCAACAGCCTTGTAAACGCCATCCATCCTTTGAATCTGTTCCTTAATATCAGCTTCAGTAAAAGTGGAATCCCCCACGGTGTAAAACTTCATGAAGCTCTTGCAAACACTTCCTCCATCGGAACCTGACGAAAACTTGTTCTCATAGGAGATTTTCTCAAGCTTATCTCCCAATGGACCACCTTCAATCAAGCTGTAACTGTAGGACAAGTTGTCTTGGTCTTGTCCTTCAACCGTGTGTTTCACATACTGGAATGGAAGACCTAAACAAATAAAATACTTTTCATCAAACACATCTGAAAAAAATATGAAAACAAAGTAATAATTAACCTTCTGCAAAGTTGATCTTGACGATGCTTCCAGGTCCACCATTTCCGTCGAGCTCAACGCTCTTGATTGCATGAGGAGCAGCCTTTGGGAAAATCTTGTCTGCTTCCAGAACCAGTGCTTTGAAAAGTCTGGTTGGTGGGATTGGTGAGGTAACCTCAAAGTCGTATGTGACAACTCCCATGATTATAAAACTACTTTGGAGTTTTAAGGAAGATACAAAGATGGATGATTGAATGAGTGTTTTGAACTGTGGAAAGATCTAACTACTGAAGATGGTATTTATAGGCTGAACTTGAAACTTAACTCCTTATTTTATTTTATGTTTTAATTCCCACTATCTCCAGTATTTGTAATCAATATTCATTAAATTTGTCATGGTCAAAAATGGCATCTAAGAATTTCTTAGTAGATGTCCGATGGAGGACTTCAAATATCTTTGTTTGATATTTTTCTGGACTTTTACATGTATTTCTTAGTAAACAACAAGCTCATTCCCATTTGGATAAGTTTCTTTTGCAAGTGTAGGGCTATTTTATTCATATTTTGAATTAATAAAACTTCCAGAAGTTCTCAAAGTAGTCTATTGTTTTTTTTTTATTTTTCTGTTGTACCAAGAAAATAAATATTAAAAATATCACCAATCAGTAGTGGTGGGTACTTGATAGAGTCGAGTCAAAAAATTTCGAGTTAACGAGTCATATTTTACAACTTAAACTTTATTTGAAATTTTTTCGGTTCGAGTCGAGTTTTTAAGTTACTATAAATATTTATTTGTAATTATTTATCATGTTATAGTAAGAATTAATTCTAATTTAAACGACTTTATCTAATCATATAAGATATGTATATATATATTCATATATAGTAATATTTCTTTATATTTTTATATACTATTGTATATATATCATAAAAAGTTGAGAGACTCATCTCAAACTTAAAAATAAATCCTTTAATTACTAAATTTTGATTTATTCGAATTTTCATTTACAACTCAAACTTTATTTAAAAATTTTCGAGTCGAGTCGAGTTTATAAAATTTTAAGTCGAATCAAAACGAGTCAGATATTTTCACTTTAAGTCGAATCAAATTATTCAATTTGTTCGAATCGAGTTAAATTTTATTCACGCTTACCGATTAGTCAAAGAAATCAGCGGAGAATGCTAAGCTTGAACAACCAACTAGTTAGACCTTTCATTTTATCCGTTTTAAATATTAAATAATTTAATTCATGAACATGGAGAAATTATATTAATATATTATGGGTCAATCCCATCATATGTCTAGATTGACCATTAAAAATCATCCATCTAATATTTTTTTATGTCATATTTTTTGTTAAGTGAATCTTTATTTAAAAAATTGTTTTTAAAATGAATTAACAGTAAATATGAGTGAAGATTCACTTATGAAAATATGACATGAAAAAAATGATAAGATAAATTGTTTTTAATGGTTGGTCTCATACATGATGTGTTGGGACTTACCCATGATATAATTTTTCCATGAACCTGTATTTAAGACGTTTTTTTAAAGAAAAATTATTAGATGAACCTTGTTCACCACGTCATCCGTGGTCTCAAGCAACCAGAACCGGTCTTAATTTTCTTAAAGTGAATCATCACCTCTTTCTTACATGCAATTAGTGAATGAGTAGTTATTAGGTAGTTATTTAAAGATGAACGGTTCTGATTGCTTGGACCATTGATAACGTGGTTAACAAATTCACCTAATGATCTATCTTTTTTAAGTGACTTTAAATCATGCAAAGTTATTATACTCTCTATGTCTCGTTAAATTGAGAAATTATATCATGAATTATTTTCGTCATGTCATTCATGAAACCAACCAATTAAGCATATATTTAATTATTTTTTCACATCATTTTTTTTTGAGTGAAGACATTTTACCAAGTGAATGTTCACTTGTTAAAAGTTGTTTTTAAACTTAATTTATAGTAAATATTAACGAAGATTCACTTGATAAAAAATAAGATAAAAAAAATAATTTAATAGATGCATTTGATTGGTTGGTCTTGTAGATAACCTGACGAGAATGACCCATGATATAATTTCTCCATTAAATTTGTCTTGTATTATTTTTTTCATTTTTTTTAATTTGACTCATTATTATTTAAATTCTATTATTATTAAAGTATATAAAAATATATTTTATAAACCAATCAATTAGGTTTAAAATATATATATTTTTAATTTTAGTTATTTAAAAACTATAAAAAATCATGGTTAAAGTTTTTAAAAATTATTTTTAAAAAAAATGTTGTTATGCTTAAAAAGTCAAAATATATCAGCTACATGAATAAAAGTGAGATTTAATGTCTGTATTCAAAATTAAAAAATAAATTATTTTTGAATTAGTGGAGTGATTTCAATGATAAGGTATAACCTATTTTAATTAGGTGATTCGAGTTTGAATATCATATGTACACCGATGTATATAATATTAAATATTAAAAATAAATAAATAATATTATTTTATTATCACACTAAAATATTTAAAAAATTATTTTTTATTTAAAAATCATCTGCGTAGCATTTCTATGCATAATACATTTTTTTCAAAACAAAATTCAAATCAACCGTGAAAAATACTAATGAAGACGTCGATAAGAGTAATTTTTCTAAATTAAAATGTAAAATGATTTAATTTTAAATTTTTAGCGATTCATTTATCAATTCAATATTAGTTAAACCCTCAATAAGTTGGGTTTAAAATTAATCGAGTCAATTAAAATATCGAGTTCAAAACAAGTCGAGTTAATTAACATGTCAGATAAAATCGAATATCTGATTCAAGATTTGTTTGTCATGTGTAGGTCGGATTTTGGGGTCCACAATAACATGTTCAATTTGAGTTCGAATTGTTCTCGGTTGGACACAAGTCGAGTTTGATTACTACAATAATAAGTCCAACACGAGTTTGAGTCAATAACAGTCGGTTGCAAATCTATTATAGGTCATCACGTTCTCATATCAAAGTAAATTTTAACTCGAACATATTGCAGGGAAAACCCTTACAAGGAAGCTTATATGTTTATTTTATTCATCAACTATAATGAACGTAAAGATGTTCAAACCCTCATAATCATAACACTCTTATTGGAACAGCCAAATGCAGTTTTGGCTTTAACATGAAAAAGAAAATATGGAAATCACACCATTCTTTCAAACCAAGCTTCTCTCTTAGTTGCAGACATCAGGGTTTGCTACCAGGTAAGCTTCAACAGCCTTGTAAACGACATCCATCCTTTCAAGCTGTTCCTTGATATCAGCTTCACTGAAAGTGGAATCCCCCACGGTGTAAAACTTCATGAAGCTCTTGCAAACACTTCCTCCATCTGAACCTGGCAAAAACTTGTTCTCATAAGAGATTTTCTCAAGCTTCTCTCCCAATGGCCCACCTTCAATCAAACTGTAACTGTAGGACAAGCTGTCTTGGTCTTGTCCTTCAACCGTGTGTTTCACATACTGGAATGGAAGGCCTATACAAATAAAATACATTTTTTTTATCAAACATACTCGTACCGAACACACCTGAAAAAAAATTGTGTAAAGAAAATAAGAATTAACCTTCAGCAAAGTTTATCTTGACGATGCTTCCAGGTCCACCATTCCCCTCTAGCTCAACGCTCTTGATTGCGTGAGGAGCAGCCTTTGGGAAAATCTTGTCTGCTTCCAGAACCAGGGCTTTGAAAAGTCTGGTTGGTGAGATTGGTGAGGTAACCTCAAAATCATAAGTCACAACACCCATGATGACAAAACTTATGTGGAGTTCTAAGGAAGATATAAAGATGGATGTTTGAAAGAGTGTTTTGAGATGTAGGAAGATAGAACTACTGAAGATGGTATTTATAGGCTGAACTTGAAGCTTACGAACTTACTTTATTTAATTTTTTAATTGAAAGTATATCCAATTCCAATATCAACCGGTCAAGAAAAGCGATCCAGAATTTCTAAGTAAATCCACAATTGATGACTTCAAATATTGCACTGGTTTCCAGATGCTTAGTTATTAATTTTATATTTTAAAAATTCATATAGAGTAAGATATTACTCCTTTGTATTAAATTCAAGGTTGATTAGGTTATACAAATTCTAACAATTTGTTAACAAATTTCAATGTAACAAGTCACCAATTTTGATTTATCTGCCTTCTATAAGTATTTTTTATGCCAAGTTTCTGGTGTATTGACAATGCTGAGGTATTCAGACATTTAGGGTCTATATTTATGATAGTGACAATCATGTGTGAGTCATACATCGATAAGGTTTTGTTGGGTTTCATCTCAAGTTGTTGTCCATTTCCTTTTTTTTTTATTTGTGCTGTTTGATCAAGGATAATATAAATTTTATCATTTATCGTTGATCACCGATATGTTATTTTTTATTATACTTAATTTATATTCTTTGTATTTTTTAGTTTTTCAATAAGAATAATTTATTGCGATATCTCTTTTTATTTTTAAACATATTTTGTTTTTTTGAGCTGTTTTCAGATATGACAACACACAATGATCAAGATTGAATTTATTTGTTATCATGTTGATTTTTTTTTTAAATTTATTAAGTTAAATTTAGATATACTTTTACAATTAATGTGTCAATTTTGTTATTGAATGACGACAATAATCGTTTTGTCAATAAATTTGTGCCTTAGCATTCTCATAAAGTTTATATGCATTTTTAAGTATTAGTGCGGATGGTTTTATTCAACATCTTTGCATTTTGGTGTTGTTTGTATTTATATTTTATTCGGATCTTTTGTTTAGTTTTTTTAACAATTTTATTGTATGATAGCTGTATGATCGTAATTAATTAATTTTTGTTTTAATTATTATAAAACTGTTCAAATTATATATTTAGTTTATACTAATGATGGTAAAGCTTTTATTATAATTCTGAATATTTATTCATTTTAATAAAACTAACAATTTATATTAAAAACTTAAATTGGATTATATATTTTATTCATGATTTTTTTTTTATTTTGCTCGTAATTAAGCAAATGTATTGATATATGCAAATCGTTTGGATTACAAAGTTATTTTCTCACTTACAAAGTTATTTTCACAAGTGGGGAGAGAAAATAAAACATATATAATAACAGTCAAATTTTTTTGAAGACTTGGACTATATCTAGAAAGTACATAGCTTGTTGAAAACGTAATCTAATAGATTATGGGTAAATTATGTTAAATTATCGTTAATTTTATTTTTAAATTTATTTTGATTAATAAAATTTTAGAACATTTAATTTTTCATTAAAATTTAGATATTGAATATCTTTTCTTATTAAAGTTCAATCATTAAATATTTTTTTATCGATTTTAAAGGTACATTTGATTCACGAAATGTAAGATTATCTTTGAAATAAAATTCTTATAATGTACTATTACTTGACGTATTACTGAGGGACGTTTGGTCCACGGAATGCAAGACTACATTTAGGAATAGGATTACCGAAATGTAACACTACTAGACACTTTAACAGGAATGTTATATTATCTTATTTGGTTTATTTAGTAAGAATATAAGACTATAGTGTTAGATTGAAGGAATATTAGATTAATTAGAGTAAAATTTATCAATTTATCCTAATGATATATATTCTTTAACAAGTTAAACTTTTATTTATTAAATAAAAAATATTTACATAAAAATTTATATAATTATTTTTATATAATCCAAATTAAAAATATATATTTATAATATAATTAATATATTAAATTATTTTTAAAAAATATATTTAAATAATTTTAATTTTTTTAAAAAAATATTAAACATTTAATAGATTTATATTTTTATTATATTTAATCATTTATGGAATAAATCAGGATAAATAATAAAAAAAATGTAAAAATAATAAAAATGATAAAAAAATAATCTAGTGAAATTTTAGGATGAAACAACATAAATGCAATATTAATAAAATATATTATTAAATATTATAACATTATTTATATATTAAAATAATATTAAATAAAAGTATTTAATAAATTTATATTATAATTAATTAATTATCTAATTAAAAATACAATAAATAATCAATATAAACATAATATTATTATAAGGATAAAATTGTTCAAAAAAGAAAAAAAATTTAATACCTAAAAAATGGGAGGAATATCATTCTCACCATTTAAGAAGAAAAGAACTACTATTGAGAAAAGAATAATACCTCTAAGTGGGAATATGACAATATTTGGTTGATGGAGGAATATAAGATTAAAATATTTTACTAAATTATTTTTATATACGATTACTTGAAAAAAATTATCATTTTTTTATAAATATTTTTTTAATCATTTAATCATTTAATATTAAATTAAAATTTTTGTATTAAAAATTATATAAAATTTTTGTTAAAAAACTAAATTTTATAAAAGTTATTATATTTAATATTATTATCAATGTAAATAATATCTTAAATAATATTAAATAAATTATAACATAAATAAATATATTATATTTACTTTTATCATAGTATACATTAGGAAATTAAGTTGATTTTTCAGTAATTAAAAAATTATATAAATTATTAAAGATATTTTAGATTTAGAAACTCATCCTAAGATTATAGTTTTTTGTTAAATGAATATTATCTTATTTATTACAATCAAGTTTTCTAATAAATTCCTATAACCAATTTTCTTCGACTCATAAATAAGTTAATTTCTTAATTCGGAGAGATTATTAGGTGAACCCTGTTCACCACGTCATCTATGGTCCAAGCAATCAATACTGTTGATCTTTTAATAATCATTTAATAACTATTCACCCACTAAATTCATGTAGGAAAGAAGTGATGATTCACTTGAAAAAAAATTAAAATCAACGGTCTTGATTAATTGAAACCATAGATGACGTGGTGGATAGAGTTCACCTAATAATTTTTTCTTAATTTGATTAAACTTGAATAAATTGTGTAATTTCATTTTATAAACTTAAAATTTAGAATTTGATATTAAAATATGAAGCCTAAAATTGAATTAAATTTTTTTATCAATAAGTATTGTCTTTATTGAGCATAAAAGCAACGTAACAATATCAATTCAATGTTTTTATTTAGATATTTTATTAAATATTTTTATAGTCATGATTTTTTATTTAAATATTCAAATATTTTTTAAATATGTGTAATACTATTTAAATATTTAACTGATATAAAATAAAATTATTTAATAAACTTAATCTATTTAAATATGTGTAAAAAATTGCTAACGTTGATAATAATCTTTTAATATCCAAGAAGAGTTTATATTCTGCTAAAATATAAATTAAGGAGAAGTTGGATTTTTCTTGAATTATTGATATTAATCAGATATTCGTATCGCCCACATCGTGCGGGTGTGTCCCAACCTAAATGGGATTGGATTTGCACCCACTACGCATGAGGCACAAAATCATCTTAAGTTATTCAATTACATTTACGAGGGTACGTGTATATAAACACCTCTTACTTTATTTATCTTATCCATATGGGATAAAGGGTTCTCCATTCCTTACTTTATTCTTCACCTTCCTACTTTGAGCATGAATTTCTAATTCATTGTTCAACCATTTTGAGCATGTGAGATTTTGTTGTAAAGTTCTCAAAGAGTAGAATAAAAACCAATAAATTTTTTATTCGAATCTTACAATTCCAAAACATGCCTCAAAGTTGGTCATTTCTCACTATTTTTTCAACAATCACTCACATGAATGAAATTAATGATTTTATCAAAATATTTTAACTCGATGTGATGATAGGCTCTACGATTGATAGATACAAAGGATACATAGATTTTCTCCTTTCAACCTTCTCTTATGAGAGTATATTTACTTTACTAACTAATCAATAAACGCAATGTCCTTGAACTGTCAGCCGTTTGCGTAAACGATGATATACTTTACACACCTATCTCTCTGACAATAGTTTCAACTCTCATGGTTATGCCTATATGACCATAGGCATTGCCTGGTTCTACAAGAGTTTAAAAGAACTATAGAAGTTATAAAAAAATGTTTAATATCTAAAATTTAGTGATAAAAGATATTCAATATTTAAAATTTAATAAATAAATTTAATATTTAAAATTTTAATAATCAACATAAATTTAAAAATAAATTCGATAAATTAAAATAAAATATACATATAAAAAACACTAGAATTCTACAAAGATGGATAAAATCACCGCACTATCACTTAAAAATGCAAATAAATTTTATGACGTGTTAACAAAACGATCATTGTCAAAATTTAATTGTGAAAAAGACAAGATGATTGTGAAAGTATATCTAAATCTAACTTGTGGGTCCGAAACAAAGAAAACCAACAAAATAAGAAATAAGCTTCATCATGGTCAATCACATGTTATCGTATCTAACTCTAAAAATTATATAACGGAAAGAAGGACCGAACAACTAAAAATACATCAAAAGATAAGAAAAATAAAAAAAAATAAAGATTAAATATAATAAAAATATTAAAATGGAATAGTATCAACAATCAACTATCATTAGTTTTAGGTGAAAAAATTTGACTCGATTAAAAGAATAAATTTTTATTTGATGAGACGTAATAAAAACGTGTGACTATTTGATTCATATTTAACATCTCCGTTGATTTCTTTGACTAGTTGGTGTTTTTATAATATTTATTTTCTTGATAAAACAGAAAAATAGAAACTATGGACTACTTTGAGAACTTCTCGATGTTTTATTAATTAAAATATAAATAAAATAGCCCATCGTTTGTTGTTTACTAAGAAATTCTGGATGTCATTTTTGACTCATACATATCCTATGAATATTAATAACAAATACTGGAGATACTTGGAATTAATTAATAAATAAAGTAAGGTGTTAAACTTCAAGTTCAGCCTATAAATACCATCTTCAGTAGTTCTATCTTCCTACACCACAATACACTCCTTCCATCATCCATCTTTGTATCTTCCTTAAGACCCTCAATAAGTTTTGTCATCATGGGTGTTGTGACTTATGATTTTGAGGTTACCTCTCCAATCTCACCAAACAGACTTTTCAAAGCCTTGGTTCTGGAAGCAGACAAGATTTTCCCAAAGGCCGCTCCTCATGCAATCAAGAGCGTGGAGCTCGACGGGAATGGTGGACCTGGAACCATAGTGAAGATCAACTTTGCTGAAGGTTAGTTCTCAATTTCTTAATCTTTACACATTTTTTTTCAGATGTGTTTGATAAAAAGTATTTTATTTGTTTAGGTCTTCCATTCCAGTATGTGAAACACACGGTTGAAGGACAAGACCAAGACAACTTGTCCTACAGTTACAGCTTGATTGAAGGTGGTCCATTGGGAGATAAGCTTGAGAAAATCTCCTATGAGAACAAGTTTTCGTCAGGTTCCGATGGAGGAAGTGTTTGCAAGAGCTTCATGAAGTTTTACACCGTGGGGGATTCCACTTTTACTGAAGCTGATATTAAGGAACAGATTCAAAGGATGGATGGTGTTTACAAGGCTGTTGAGGCTTACCTGGTAGCAAACCCTGATGTCTGCAACTAAGAGACAAGATTGATTTGAAAGAATGGTGTGATTTCCATATTTTGTTTTTCATTTTAAAGCCAAAACTGCATTTGGCTGTTCCAATAAGAGTGTTATGGTTATGAGGGTTTGATCTTCTTTACGTTCATTATAATTAAAGACTTTGAGATGTATCATCTTTGAAATATATTCTGAATAAAATAACATATAAGCTTCCTTGAAAGGGTTTTACCTGCACTATTCAAGTAGTGTTACAAGCTCTGTGTCTGCATTTGTTAGACTATTTGGGTTGTTTAATTAGGTTATGGATATTAGATGTTTCGGCTAAATGGTTTGATGGGTTTGGGTTATAATTGGAGAATGCGGTTTTAATTGTGGATTATTTGAGACATATGGAATGTAATATGTCGATTTAAATAGATGATCTTTTGGATTTTTTTGAATTTGAGTTTTATTTATTTATTTTATGGATTTTTAATATTTATAATTTTGGGGAATTTAGGTTTAATTTGGATTTATTTGAATATGGATAGGATAAAATATGATTACAGAAAGAATTAGAGTAGATTATTATAATAGATACTTACGTTTATATCGTATGTATTTTTATTCATCAATTTTTAAAATTAAACATTATGGTTATTGCTGAAAAGGTTATTTCTAATTTTACTCTTATTTTTTTAAAATTTATTTTTTAATTCTATAATTTTACTTTTCTTATTTTTTTATTCTTTAATTTCTACTGTAATTTTAAAAAAATTATTTTACTTACACTAAATTCAAAATAAATAAAAAGAAAACATTTTTTATATACGTATAAAATTAATTTTATACATCTATAAAAAAAATATTTCCTTTTTCGTTTTCTATGTTTGAAACTCAGGATAGACGATATCCGATAGGAAAATAACGGGCGTCGAACACCATTAAACACCGTTAATAATAAACATTGTTGAACACTATTAAACTAATTAATAAAGATAAAAAACTTTAGGGACTCAACATATAATTATAAAATATTTAAAATAAAATTTTTATTAAATTACTTTCTATATATTGTTATTTTATTTTTTAAATAATTAAATAAAATATTAATTTAAATTAATTTTTAAAAATAAAAAATCTTAAAACTCTAAACCCTAAAACCAAAATCCAAAACCTAAATCACTAAACATTAAACTCCAAACCCTAAACTATAAACCCTAAAATAAACCATAAGCACTAAATCTAAACCCTAAACTATAAAACCTAAAATAAACCATAAACACTAAATCTAAACCCTAAAATAATCAAAACCCCTAAACCTAAAACTTTAAAATCATGAATCTTAAATTAATTTAGGGCTTCAAGTTTAGGGTTTATATTTTAGAGTTTCAATTTTTATTTTGGGGTTTAGGGTATGATTATATTTTTATATTTTAGGGTTTAGAGTTTATTATTTAGTGTTTTAGATTTTAAGATTTAATGTTTAATATTTTTAGCTTTTGAGTTTAGGTTTTTAAGTTTTTTATTTAATATTTTTATTTTTAAATTAAAAATAATTTAAATAAATTATTTTAAAAAAAATAAAATATAATATATATAATTTATTTAAAATTTTATTTTAAATTATTTCAAATTATATGTTTAGTCCTTAAAATTTTTAATTTTTATTAATTAATTTAATAGTGTTCAGCGGTGTTCATTGTTAGTGGTGTTCAACAATGTTCGACGCACGTGGTAGACTCGTCCTATACGATATTGGTATTTTTAATATTTCAAACTTAGCATTCTCCGTTGGTTTCTTTGACTAGTTGGTATTTTTTTAATATTTGTTTTACAGAAAAAAAATAAAAACTATGGATTAGTGTAAGAACTTCTGGAAGTTTCATTAATTAAAAATATAAATAAAATAAACTAGCTTTACAGAAGAAACTTATTCAAACGGGAATTCATTGGTTGTTTACTAAGAAATACATGTAAACGTCCAGAAAAATATCAAACAAAGATGTTTGAAGTCATCCATGGGACATTTACTAAGAAATTCTTAGATGCCATTTCTGACCATGACAAATTCAATGAATATTAATTACAAATACTGGAGATAATGGGAATTAGAAAATGAAATAAAATAAGAAGTTAAACTTCAAGTTCAGCCTATAAATACCATCTTCAATAGTTCTATCTTCCTACACCTGAATACACTCCTTCCATCATCCATCTTTGTATCTTCCTTAAGACCCTCAATAAGTTTTGTCATCATGGGTGTTGTGACTTATGACTTTGAGGTTACCTCACCAATCTCACCAAACAGACTTTTCAAAGCACTAGTTCTGGAAGGAGACAAGATTTTCCCAAAGGCTGCTCCTCACGCAATCAAGAGCGTTGAGCTAGACGGGAATGGTGGACCTGGAACCATAGTGAAGATCAACTTTGCTGAAGGTTAATTTTTAATTTCTTTAGACATTTTTTCAGATGTGTTGGATACGAGTATATTAGAGTAAAAATATTTTATGTGTTTAGGTCTTTCATTCCAATATATGAAACACATGGTTGAAGGACAAGACCAAGACAACCTGTCCTACAGTTACAGTTTGATTGAAGGTGGTCCATTGGGAGATAAGCTTGAGAAAATCTCCTATGAGAACAAGTTTTTGTCAGGTTCCGATGGAGGAAGTGTTTGCAAGAGCTTCATGAAGTTTTACACCGTGGGGGATTCCACTTTCACTGAAGCTGATATTAAGAATCAGATTGAAAGGATGGATGGCGTTTACAAGGCTGTTGAAGCTTACCTGGTAGCAAATCCAGATGTCTGCAACTAAGAGACAAGATTGATTTCGAAAGAATGATGTAATTTTCATATTTTCTTTCTCATGTTAAAACCAAAACTGCATTTGGTTGTTCCAATAAGAGTGTTATGATTATGAGGGTTTGATCATCTTTACATTCATTATAATTAAAGAATTTGAGTTGTATCATCGTTGAATTATATACTGAATAAAATAAACATATAAGCTTCCTTCAAAAGGTTTTACCTGCAATATTAAGATGTCGGACAAGTCGCACAAATATTGTTCTCAAAAATTTTTATTCCAAAACTATTGTTGCATCTAAATTATTTCTCAAACTATTGTGAAGCACTGTTAAATTTAAAAAAACCAATTGTCTTTGAACAGTAAAAGAGCTAAATAATTTAAATTATTTGAAGACGGATCGAAAGAAACCCGTCATTGAACAGTAAAAATTAAATTCGAACATTATTAAAAGACCGTTTTCTTGCAGCCCATTTAAAAACAGAAAATCCAAATTACAACGATCATCAAATGTAGGTTTGGAGGGAAGGGCGTTGTTGAAAGACGAGGTGCCCTCCCTCCGTCTTTGAACAATAATATTCAGTGGTCTACGTTGCAGGCTGGCAGGGTAGTGAGGGTGCAGTGCAGCGGGAACGAGGTGCAATGGTCAGCAGGCACAGGGTGTAGTGGAAATAGCTCGTTTTTATAGTGTTATGGGGTATAAGTAGGTATTTTTTAAGCAACATATTAATTTTTAAATTATATAGGGGTAGTAAATTTTTTTTATTTAAAATTTATTAGTGATTTTTAAAATTTGTGTATGGGTAATTAAGTAAAATATATTATTGTTTATTTTTAAATATGTTATGTTGAGGATGTTAAAAATACTTTATTTGAAAATTTTGTTGATAGTTTGAGTAAAGATGTAGAAGGAGGAAGAATGGGGGGAGGAGAAGAAAATTGTGGATTAAATATTATAAGTAATTTAAAAATTTTAATTTTTCTTTATAATATTGATGCTAATTTTATTATTGTTTCGTAAAATTTTTGTTTGTGTAAAAAATTTGGGATTGATAATTTAGAAGAATAATGTTCTTGTATATTTGTTTTTTAGATTGAAGGATGAAAAATTTTATTTTTAGGAAATTTGTATATTTTTAGAAAGTTATTTTGAATATATTTTCAAAATATATTTGTGGATTAGTTTTATGATCTAACAATGTTAGTATTAATTTTAAAATTTAGTTTTGTTTTATTTTATTATTTTGTGTATTATTATTTATATTATTTCTCAAAAAAATACAGACAAAATGAGCAACAATAGCTTCATCGCGAATGTTCATTATAATAAAAAAATGGTGAAAACCGATGTCGGTATTGAATTCGAGTGTGATAGCTTTACGAAGATGAGATTAAAAAATACATCGCGAATGTTTGCGATATTAGTAGCTTTGTGACAATTCAGTCAAATATTCCGCAATAGCTCTCGAAGATAATACATATTTGTAAATAAAGATCGCAGAGCATGAGTCAATGAATATTCAAAATTTTAAATTGTTTAGGGAGATTCGTGATATTTCTATCCCATCCAGAAACGTTGTTGGAGAAACTAGTCAAGTGTGTATAGGTAACGAATTTGATCTAGTTGAAGGCAATTTTGTTTCACTGATGTCAACTTGAAAGAATTTATAAGGTCAATGGGAGGAATCATTTGAAGATTCAAGCGAAGATGAAGATATTGATGATCCTCATTTGTTTCCTGATAACGTTGGAGAAGCCCTAATTTCGGTGTTATAGAATTAGTTCAAACGGGGGTGACACTATGTTCTATGAACCACCAAGTCATATGAACTCTGTGGATTTTGAAGCGACGAGAGAACTACAATTCCTATATATGCTTCATTTATATTCTAGTTAGTAGGGTGAACTATTTGTTGGACTTCGATTTTATGAAAAAACAATGAAGCAAAATTGGCGATTAAAGAGTATAACATTATGCAACACGTAGATTATGTGGTTGTGAAATCCACCTCGCGGACTTTCTTTGCGAAGTGCATAAAATTTGGACAAGAATATAATTAGAAGATTCGAGTTTTGTATATTAAGAAGATTGATCGTTGGCAGGACTGGTCGGGTTATGGGTCGTATGGTTTTCCCTAAATTTTTCCGAGAAAAATCTGGATTTCCCAGATTTTCCGAGAAAATCTGAAAAATTTTAGATTATCCCCAGAACCCAGGATTCGATTCTCTTTTCCCTTCTCAATTCGAAACAAAACACGATTTAGAACCCCTTTAATTTCTCAGATCCGAAACCAACATCTAACATACATCTTCCCTTCCAAAAACGATTTAAAGCAAAAACTCTCTCAACAACACAACGGAGAAAACAAAAAAGAGAGGAGAAAAGCTTACCGAGCAACAATTACCAGAAACATTGAATCGAAAAAAAACCAGAAAAAAACTGAGTTGAGAGAAAGAGTTCATGTAAACAATTTGAAAACCAAGATTAAAATGAAAAGATCAAACAGAAGAAAAACATAAAGGAAAAATTCAAGTCTGAAACGGGTTTTCAAGGGAAAGAATTGTTACCATAATTGAAATGGTAAAACTACCCATTAAGGGTCAGAAAATTTTAAGCTCTTCAAAGGAACTCTTAACTTCCGATAATTTACGAATTAATCATTGAAAATCCCTAAATTATTAGAGTTTTAAATTAGGGATTTTGGGATTTCAAAAGAGAAAAAGTTGGAGTATTATAAATACTCTTTTTTTTTGTTGTCAAAGTGTCTACATACATCAAGTGTCCACATTCATCCCCTTTTCCTTCATGAATGAGTAAGACAAGATAACTCAAGATTCATTCCTTCCTTTGTACGAAATTATATCTCTATTAAACCTAAATTACGTCCAAATTCATCACAAATAATTTAGAACATTCAAACACTTAAAGAGATAAGAGAAAATAAAGCATTCATTAGCATTCATCACTATAAAGATGCAACATTCATCTCTTATTTTAAAACTCTTCTTATGGTGCCTATAAACACTATAAATAGACACATTTCTTTCATTTGTAAGAGATCACTTTGATATAAGAAAATTTTTTTTGAGAGGTATTTTTGATTTTATTATTGTGAGAACTCTATCGGCTTCAAGTTAGGCTTATAATCTTCATTCATTCCATCTTTTTATCGCATTGGTTTTTAGCTTCTTATAGTTAGTAGATCACATGTCATACTCCTTTACTTTAATTCATCAAATTATATTGTTGGTTCTTAACTCGTTATAGCTAACAGGTCACAATCCATCATCCCTACAACTTATATAGTCTATACAACCTTCACCATCATTTTCATAATCTTTTCACCACTTATTCTTACATTTCATTCAACCACATCCTCCATCATACTTCTATATCCCTAAACAACAATTTCCATAATTGATACCATTTATTATTAGTATCATTATAATATCAATTCTTATTTACATCTTTGTTTGTGTGATACGTATTAATTTTTATGAAATCTATTCTTATTAGAATCACGATCGGACAATATCGTATATGATTTGAACCATAAAATTGGGATTATATCATTTTCGGTGAAACAAACATCGAATTGATGTTTTAAAGGTCCTAGATAAATTGAAAATTTTGGTTTTAACAGTTATTATCAAGAGTGATCAAGAATATGAGTGAATGACAACTAACAATAAGATTTAGTTTAAGGATTAAATTCATGAGGATCAACATTTCAGTGATCAAAATATAAAATCGATAATATAAGGGCCAAAATATAACTTTTTCAAAATTGGTGTCAAATTCAAACAATCCAAAAACAAAACTGATCAACACATAGTTTGCAATTCAATTATAATTTTAAAAACAAATATATTATTTTTTTATAATAGTTACTCAATTATAAATTTAGTAATAAATAAGTCACTTTATTAAAATTGTGTGATAAACAAGTTATTATCATTAAAATTTAAATAAAGATTTAATGTAATAGCATTTTTAGTCCTAAAATTTATGCATTATATTAATTTAATCTTAGTTTAAAATAATATAATAAATATAACTCTTTATATTTAAATTTTTTATACCATCATGACACACCCTTCAATCACATGCTACACTATACGTTATCATATATATGTGATAACTCGACAAACACAATCATTTCACTATTGAACAATCTAAAGACTATTGATTTAAAATTATTAGTATATTAAATTATTGTTTTAAATTTAATAAAAGTGTGACATGTTTGTTCTAAATTGTAATTGAGTGATAAAATTTTTATTCTAAAAAATTATATTTATTCCTTAATTTACTTTTAAAAGAAAAGTATTATATTTATTACCAAACTCACAACTCAATGATAGTAAAAAAAAATTATAAAACGAAAAAAACTATAAAACCTTACCCATTTTTGTTCAACCCCACGAGTCCAAAAAAAAAAAAGACAAGAACCCTTTTCTGTTCAACGCTGTTGTTCTTTTTTTTAAGCTTTTTGCTCCGTACAATGTCGGGTTCTGGTGGTGTTTCGATCTCTAGAAGAAGATGCGATGATAACCGGTTTTATAATCCACCGCCGATGAGGAAACAACAAAAGCAGCAGCAGCAGCAAGAGACGGAGACGAAGATGAGGCGGCGGGAAGAAAGGACTTCGATTTCCAGGAGTTCGACAGAGAAGAGAACGGATCGTGAGGAATGCGCTATGCCATCTGCATCTTCATCGTGGATGAATAATAGTAATAAAAGGAATGATGAAAATTCCACGAATTTGGATCGGTTCTTGGAGTTTACGACTCCAGTAGTTCCGGTTCAATATTTTCCCAAAGTAACAAAGAAAACCCTACTTTTATCAATCAAGATTTTTTATTTCCTTCTATTTTCTAGTTTGGCTTCAATCCTTATTTTCTTATTCATTTGATTGAGTAAAAACAGTAGTCCAGTCCCTTTTTAAGGCTTATCCTAAGTTACTAATTGGCTGCAGTAGTTAAAGTACTAGACTTTAATTTCTTATTTAGCAAAACCCAACAGAAAACTGAAGAAAATTGTTTTATTTCATTAGTTAGAAAACGCTGTAAATTGAATGTTTTGTAGAATAGCAGCAACTCAGACAACTAGCAACTGTTTATTAAAATGTAAAATAGTGAATTGTGTTTTCTCAGCAAATGATTTGCTAAATATGAAGTTATTGATTAGTCTTGTATCAATGGAATTTTACTCTGTTGATCCTATAGACATGCAGCGTGAAAGGGTGGAGAGGGAAAGTGCAAGAGCTCAGACTGCAGTCTCCACCATATTTTGTTCTCGAGGATTTGTGGGAGTCTTTTAAGGAATGGAGTGCATATGGAGCAGGGGTTCCGCTTTTGTTGAACGGGAGTGACTCTGTAATGCAATACTATGTGCCTTATTTGTCTGGGATTCAGTTGTATATAGATCCCTCGAGAACCTCCATGAGGCAGAGGTACAACATTTTTTCCGTATCTATAATCCATGTAATCATCTGCTTTTGTTTTGGCAAATAGCTTGGGCATCCTATAGTTTTATTGCTTTTCTTGACTGAGAATTTTTATGGCCTTCAACAGTTTTTGGATCCTTATGTGGTTAACTAGGAACTGCAATTGGATTATTAGAGTAAGATTGATTGGCTTGTGGTTTTATTCGTGAAACTTGCTTGATAGTCTATATGATCTAGGTTGTGTTGTGTTATTCCCAATGTTTTGCTGATTTGCTTTAAGCTAATCTGCTGCTTGGTCAATAATCTTAGTGAGATAAATCGAGTTTGAAGTTCAAGGTTGAAATTCTAGATTTATTAAATGCTTGTTGTGTATTTTCTATTGTCTATTATTTCAACAGGAGGCCTGGCGAGGAGAGTGATGCAGAGTCATCGAGGGAGACGAGCAGTGATGGTAGCAATAGTGATTGTGGAATGGGAAGAAGAGCTAGCCATGTTGTCCAGGGTTCTTGGAGTCGGTTTAACATTGCAGATTTGAATATCGAGAGATTGTCAAGACTGTCACTTAGGAATAAATCCTTTGGGGGGTCATCAAGTGATGAAAGTGATGGTTGTAACCCTCTTGGTCAGCAGCAGCAACAGCTTATTTTTGAATATTTAGAACATGATCAACCATTTAGTCGTGAGCCATTGGCAGACAAGGTAATTATGTTATCCTCTTTTACGTTATCATTTGTCGGTTGCTATGCTCTCTCTAATTACCACGCTTCCTGCAGATCACAGTTCTGGCATCTCGATTTCCATCACTAAAGACATACAAGAGCTGTGATCTTTCACCTTCAAGTTGGATTTCTGTGGCATGGTATATATTTTCTTTCTTTCTCAGAAAAGTTATTCAGCTCTTATTTATTGCTATTTTGATATTTTGATTTTAAACCTGATTATATCTGACATTTTTTCTTAAATGAAGGTATCCTATATATAGAATACCGATGGGACCAACTCTGCAAAACCTTGATGCCTGTTTTTTAACCTATCACTCTCTGTCTACACCGTTGCCGGGTAAGCATCTTATCATCCCTTTATATGTGGTTGTGTATTCATATTTTTTTCCATCAAACACTTTATACAATGGGTTATTGATATATTTTGGAACAGGTACAGGCATCAGCATCGATGGGCTCCCCTTCCGGCACTTTAATGCCAGGGAGTTTCGTGGTGCTAACACGCCCTTGAAGATACCATTACCTACATTTGGACTTGCCTTTTATAAGTTCGAAGTTTCGTTTTGGAACCCTGATGAAGTTGATGAATCTCAAAAAGCAAATTCCCTTTTACGTGCCGCTGATAGCTGGCTTCGGCTTTTGCAAGTGAATCATCCAGATTTCAGGTTTTTTGTTTCCCACAATACATACAGGAAGTGAGCCAAGCTCTAAAGCATCAACACATACACAGTCCGCCACAGCTCGGAATAGAATCCCTGTACCCTTACCGATGACACTTCCAAATGACCCCATTGATGGTAGCTCATGCACATAACTTGAAATTGCATCCACCATTGTTGTTCTTCCTTATGGCTGACTATGATGCTCTATCACGCATCGAATATGGTCGAAAAAAGTCGCATAGACATGGTATTTCATTTCTTCAGGTGAGTGTCTAGTGATACTCCTGATTTTATAACTTGGATTGATTTTGATGATGAAGAAAATGTGATATTTGTGTATATATCCTTTCTTTTGAGTTCCAAGTTTCTAACAGACTGCTTGTACCGACACTACTATAGCCTCTAGGTAAAGACATGATGTTTTAGTTTAGTTCCTTCGAACACGACTCTATTCTTAACCCCACGCACACTAATAATTTGAGACGCAGACGTGTGTACAACAGATATAACAAAATGTTTCAAATAAATAAAGGATAATTGTTTCGTATACTGGGAAATTTATTAGGAGTGTGTTTTATTCGGTTTTAATTAAATTAACTGATCGAACTGGAATTATTTAGGTTAATTTAATCGGTTATAAGTTTGGTTAACTGGGTTTTTTTTGAAAATTTGATTATCAGTTAATTTGGTTCGAAATCGGTTAATTAATTGAATTAATCGAAATTATTATATATTAATATTATAAATATTATTTATATTTATTTTTAATCATTTAATTTTAAAAAAATATAAAATATTTTTTAATTTTTTATATTATAGAATGATCACTAAATTTTTATTAAATTAGTATAAAACGAAAGTTTAGTGACTAAAAAATATTTTTAGTATAATTTAATGAACCAAAATTTTTAATAAATTTTGGTTAATTCGGTTAATTTGACTAATTAACCAAAATAATTTAGATTCAGTTAACGGTTACGGTTTAAAATTTTTTTGTTCTTTTGGTTTTGGTTAATTCGGTTCAGTTACTGACCGAAGTAACTGAATGCACACCCCTATTTATAAGTGTTTTAGTTTTAGAGTTTATTATTAGATTTTATAGTTTAGAGGTTAGGGTTTTTTCACGGTTTAGAATTCATGGGTTGTGGATAAAAATTACGGTTTGAGGTTAGAATTTAAGTTTTATAAGTTAAAATTTATATCTTTAATTATATTACCTAAACACTAAATCTTAATATTTAAATCTTCAATTATAATAGCAAAGCTTAAGTTCTAATATCATATTTTAAATTCTAAACTCATAAACCTTAAATCCCTAACTTTTATTTTTTAATTTTAACCCTAATTCCTAAAACTAAAATGTTTATAATTTTTTTTCCTATTTTGATTTAAAAAATTATTTCCGTCGTTTATATTAAATATAAATACATATATAATATTGTTATGAATATATTTATTCATGGTGGATATCCATATATTAAGTTAAAGTTTAATGGGCTTTATTATTAGGTTTTAATACCCATTGGAATTAGGGTTTCCATCTTATGCCTATAAATATAGACTTTTAACCAAAGCTTTGTACACAACTCACCTTTGAGAATACAATAAAATCTCTCTTTTCTTTCATCTTTATTCATCTATTCTTGTTCTTTATTTTATTCACAATAAATATGTTTAAAATGAAAATGAAAAATAAATTTGCTTAGGCGATTAAGATTTCAGAACACTTTTAAATAAATAAATGTATATAATATTTTACAATAATTTATTTAATTTTTTAAAAATATGTATTTTAGGATCCGAGAGAAGCTTGAAAACATTGGCACTATCAATTTTCACAATAAAAAACCTTGCCTCCAAGCTAGTTGTAATCCAATTAACTACCAATTAACCACTCTATAAGAAGTATATAGAGAGATTAGATACGTTAAAGCTATTTAATATTTTAATTTAAATAATTGACCGAATTATTTAAAATAATTTTGGTTCAGTTAATTCGGTTATAGTTAATTTAATTTGGTTAACGTTTAAAATTTTAAAAAATTTTAGTTAATTCGGTTTGACCACAGATCGAATTAACCGAATGCACACCCCTATCCTCCTTAGGTAAAAATTGGTAAAAGAAAGAAAATTATAAGAATTTATTGTTAAAATAATAATTATTATTATCAAAATATTTTTATCTTTTTCATGTTTTTATATAAAAAAATAACTCCCCTAAAATTAAACTCCAATCTAATAAATTTTACAAACTTCTTTGCCACATAATTAATGGTCTTTATTAAATAAAATTTGAAAATATTTATTACATAAAATGATATTTTTAAAATATTCTAAACATGTAAAAATTAACTCTTACAATGTGTGAAAAGATTCTGTCCCATTATATTATATCATATATAAACATATGTGTATATTACTTGTGATTTTATCTATATATATATTTGCTTTTTATTTTTTATATTCTCATTTTTCTCTTTGCTTTTTATGTTTTAATTTGTAAGTTATAATACATTAATGATGAATGGTGTATTTTTTACAACTTTATAAAGTAACATAAAAAAATTATTAAAAAAAATATTAAAAGTATGATTTGAAATCAAAAAACATCAAAATTAAAATCATAAATTTCGTGGTATAGTTTACGTTATACAATTCTAAACTTTATCTGCAGATATTAATATTATAATGATGATATATATATTGATTGGCTCTTGTAGCTCAGTTGGTTAGAACACCTATTTTGTAAGTAAGAGGTCTTGAGTTCGATTATCAAGAAGAGCAATTATAATAAAATAATATCAATAAAATTTGTTGTGATTTTTTATTCAAAATTGACTTTAGCCTAGTGGTTTAGCTAGGCAGTAGGTGTCGCCTTGATGTCAAATCTCAAATCGTATAAATCAACTCGTGTCTTAAATAGTTATGGACAGTTACCCACCTTTCCACCACCACTACATATCCTAAATATATATATATATATATATAATTATGAAAAATATTATCTTTGTAAATTTAAAAAATTAATAAGTAAGAAAAAAAAAAGATACTTTTAAAATTTTATTCTCGCTTACGTAAAAAATAACAGTTAGTGTACTTAATAATAATCTAAATATTTATCATGCATTATAAATCTTGGCTATCATTAATAAACTTTTAATATAACAGTTAGTTTATTAATGATAGCCAACAATTGTGTGTATTTTATAAGATGATTTCAATCCATTTAAGCCTAGGCTGTTCCAACGAAGCAATCATGCTTAAAAGGAATCAAATGATTTTTTTATTATTCAAAAGAGTGGGAAGCTTCCTTACAGCACCACAAAGTTGAAAAAGAAACGAAAGATATAGAGATTCTATAGTTTCTCAGGAAGATTGGAATTAAAATTAATTTCTATAAATGTAAAATATATATGGTACCTTTCATTTTTCTAAGATTTTATCATGTTTAATTTAGAATAATTTACGTCGTACATTTGATATGTAAGGCTTTAAATTCAAAACTTGTTTAAGCTATATTAAATTATTTATCACGTGGACCATAATTAATCTGATAAGATTCATTTATTTTAACATAATTTTCAAATAATTACCATAACATATAAAAAATAGATGAAATTCAACTTAAAAAATAAATAAAAAATTCTCGTTAAATATTATCATAGATGACGTGATAAACAAAGTTCACCTAATAATTTTTTTTATTATCAAAAATTAAATTATCGCTTTAATATAAATAAATCTAATATCAAACACGAATAATTCAATTAAAATAATTTAATTTCAAAATAAACTAACTTTAGTATAAAAAAAATAATTATATATAAAAATGTCAATAGTTTTTAAGCACTGAGCATTATTTACAAATTGCACATTAAACAATAGTAATTAAATTATCCTCAAATTAATTTTTTTTAAAAAAAAAGATATGTAGGAAAAGAAATAGAATTATTGCGAATCCAGCACATGTCTCTGCTCCAGCCTGGATTGGTCCGGCCGAAAGTGCACACAGATTGAGTAATTCCTGTATTTATAGTATTTATTAAATCATATTATATTTTAATAATATAATCACTTTATATAAAATAAATTTTAATTTCAGCGTAATAATATAAATAATATGTTATAAATTTAGAACGGAAAAATATACACGATACAATCAAATAAACTGATAATCAAATATATTCATATAAATAAATATAAATTAAAATAATTTTAAATTGAATTTATTGAATGATTCGAATAATTTAATACATAAATATGTCTGAGTTTATTCAATTATAAGTAATCAAAATTAAAAATTAAAATTAAAATTAAATAAATGTAGGGAGAAATAGGATAAAATATAAAACCAACCTTATCATTAAGTCAAATCTCATTAAACCGAAACTCAGTTTAATTAGTCAAATTTAATCATTAATTAACAAGTAATTAACAAATACTTTTCATATGTTGAAATACAAATAAAATACAAACCCCATAATAATATAATAAAGTTAATAAAGAAATAAGATCACATGTGCAAATGGATAATGACTACATAGGGTAGCAACACTATTTTTCTTCGTATTTTAAGTGTACCATTTTTTTTTATTTAGGTAATTAAAAATATTTTTATTAAAATAAATAGGGTAAACTTCAGCAAAGGTCACTTAATTATGGGTATAGTTATATTTGGGTCACCTAATTATTAAAAGTTATATTTGGGTCACTCATTTATGGGTAAGGTTACATTTAGGTCACGCAATTATTAAAGGTTACATTTTGATCACTCAATTATAAGTAAGGTTACATTTGGGTTACCCTTCATATTTGAAAAAGCATATCAATCTCGTCGTTTTTTCTTTTAAATCACTTGTATACTATTGTTAATAATAGAGTACTTCATTTGAAATCAGTAATTAATCTAATACATGAATTGATAAACTTTTTTTTCAAATATCAAGAGTGACCCAAATGTAACATTACCTATAATTGAGTGATCTAAATATAACATTTATTAATTGGGTGATTCAAATATAACCTTACCCATAATTAAGTGACCCAAACGTAACTTTTAGTAATTGAGTGACTCAAATATAATCCTACCTATAATTAAGTGGCTTCCATTACAGTTTACCAAAATAAATATTTAAAATATATTTTTTAGTTAAAATAAGTATCTATAGTATTTTTTTTATCAAAATAGGTACTTAAAGTATATGTATATAGATTTATACAGGTTCTTAAAAATTGTCATGTGACATTAATTAAAAATATATTAGGTATTTATTTTGAAAAAAATATATTTTAAATACCAACTTTGATTAAAAAAACGTTTATTTAACTTGTAAAACGTTTATTTTTTAAAAGAAATACATTTATTTAACTTGTAAAACGTTTATTTGCAGTAGTTTTTTATCTAAGAAATAATATCTTGTTATTATTTATATTATTTATAGAAGTTTTGTTGCTTTTTCAGGTTAAAAATTTAAAAGTTATTAAAAAAAACTTTAAATGACGTTGATATCTAAATTAAAAAATAATATTAAAATTATAAAATTAAATATATATTTTTAACCAGCTAACAGTGATTATAATAATATCTATTCTAAAGTATATTCTCAACCGTTAAAAATTGATCGTTCAATTTGTTGGCATTACTGATTCAAAATCATAACATTTAAGAATAATAACGATTTCTTTAATCACTAAGGCTAGATAATTCGTGTTATAAAAATAAATATATTCTATATAATGAGAGGTAATAATAATAATAATAAATTGATTTAGTAAATAGAGATTTTAGATTTTTAAACACCCACAACTGTCTTCCCAATCCCAGAATTACCCCTGTATTTTAACCGAACTGACATAAAACTCCTCAGAATCCGCGTAGAATTCGGCGCACTGTTTAAAGTAAAATCGTGTCGGTGTCGTCTCTTAGAATTTCAAGAAAGCTCCCTCTTTTTTTCACATTTTTAATTTACTTTTAGCGGAAACTACAAAAATTATCACCAAATGTTTAGAGAATTTTCATTTTGGTCATTAAACTTTTAAAAAATCCATTAAAATTATTAATTTTTAAACATTCTACGGTTAATTTCCGTAAAAGAAACGTTGACGTAATACGATAGCCTTGTTTTCTTCCTCTCTATTTTCTCCTCCTACTCTATTTTCTTCCATTCATAAACCTAGAATAGTAGTACCGTAAGTAGAAAAACCAGCTCAGAATAATACCTATATGCTACGAGCCTTACCAGTAAAATCTTTCATGTTTGTAATTATAATCCAAATCTTCCAGCTTAGTTGATAGAGCCTTCTTAACACATTCTCAGGTAAACATAAGTTAACAGGAGAGACTTTGCTAAAAGTTTAGTAATTATAATGTAAATTTTAAAAGTTTAGTGACTAAAATGAAATTAGTTTATAAGTTTAATGATTATTTTTGTAGTTCACCCTAAATTTAAATACGAATTTTTCCCTTTTCTTTTAGCTTAATACTTTCCCTTGAATCCACCCATCGTGTAAAACTCGCTTTCCATTAACTTCAAACTTCCATCATAAGGCAACGCACTCATTTTCCTTTCAACTCACTCACTTTCTCTCCCTTTTTCTTTCTCTCATTTGGATCCAAACAGGGATTCAACAAAGTTTTATCTTTCTTGTTAATTTCCCCTAGAAAAATGAAAATTCTTCAGACGGTTACCGTTATTTCGACATTGCTGATGATGTTTTTGAGTTTAGTACTAGTTAGCTCAGAAGAAACTGGTTCAAATGACGTCAAATGCACCCCTTGCCAGCAACAAAACCCATCCCCTCCGCCACCGTCACCGCCGCCGCCGGCTGCATCCAGCTCAAACTACTGCCCACCACCCCCTTCTCCACCCAGCTCTAGCGGTGGCGGCAGTAGCTACTACTCCTCTCCACCACCACCGTCATCTCAATCGGGGAGTGGTAACAACTACTACACTCCTCCGCCGCCCAGTGGCGTCATCGGTGGCATGTATTACCCTCCCCCGACGTACAGAAACTACGGAACGCCGCCACCTCCGAACCCCATTGTACCTTACTTCCCATTCTATTACCACACTCCTCCGCCTCCTTCTGGGTGTGAAAAATTGTTAGCTTTCTGGTTGTCAACTCTTGTTTCCTTGTTTGGTTTCTTGGTTTATGTCTTTTGACATTTAAAAAAGACAAAGCAATAGCAGATCTGGGAAATTTTCCTGCGGCTGCCTGGCAGGAAGAAGATGGTTCAAGAAAGTATGGAGTAAATTTTCTCGTCTTTTCTTGCTGTAGAAATTAATGATCTGTGTAGTTTAATTTCTGATAATTTTTGTATAATTGGAAGCTAATAAAAAATTACTAAATTAGACACTCTGGACAATAATTGAGGTTTTTACGTTTTGTAGTAAAGATTTCTTTGTTTTTGTGTCCAAACGGATTAATTATGATTGTTAATTAATTAATTAATTAGTTAAGCCTTTTGTAATAGTGCTTAGGTTCATTGAATTAGCATCGAGATTTACATGTTAATTCAATCTTTTATGGTCTTAGTTTTCTACTATAATTTCTTTAGTCGAGTCTTGACTGTGTACATTTATGAACATTTAAAAACAAAATATAAAAGAGGTTCATTGATTGGTTTTTAATGGTCAAGAATGTTATCTTATCTTTTTAGGTTTAAATTTAGGTATGAAAAAATATAATTTTTATTTAATAAAAAAATATAGAGAAAAAAGTGTAATTCATTTAACTCGATACAAATATCCAATTATGGGTGGAATTACTTGAATATTGTTGTTAGAAATTTTTAATTCTAAAAATATAGTTCCAGTCATATTATTTGCAATTATAGTGTAGTTTATTGTAGAGTTTAGAAGGTTGGGTGCTTTCAACCGGTCTTCAAGTAGTGAACAAATAAAATAATAAACATTATTCAAAGATAGGGAGAAAGCATCACATCTTCAAACAGTGAAAATTGTATTTTTACACTATTCAAAGAAAAGATTTCTTATAGTCCGTCGTCCCTGCCTGAACAAATTGATTTTTTACTGTTTGAAGATGAGGTGTTTTTACCCATCTTTAAACAATGTTTATTATTCTATTCGTTTACTGTTTAAAAACGGGTTGAAAGCACATAATCTTCTAAAGTCTAAAGTAAACTACAATATAGTTAAAAATAATTTGACTAGAACTATATTTTTAAAATTAAAAATTCCAACAATAATATTCAAGTATTTCCTCCCGAATTATGTTATATAAAGAATAATAAAAAGAAACTAAGAATTTTTGTTCATATTAGGGTTGTAAACGAACCAACATTCGATGAACCGTTCGTGAATCGTTCGCGAGAAGTTTGTTTATTTATTAAACGAACGAACATGAACAAGATTTTACATTCGTTTAATTAAATGAACGAACACGAACAAAATGCTCGTTCATTCATTTATGTTCGTGAACGTTCAGTAATCTGTTCATTTATGTTTATTTAAATTTATTCACATATATTCACTCTTATATCAAGTAAGTTGAGTCAAAAAAATTGAGTTACTCGAGTTGAGAAGTCTTATTTTATGGTTAAGTCAAAAAAATTTGAATTACTCGAGTTGGGAAGTTTTATTTTATGACTCGTTCAAACTTCCTTGTTATAGGCTAAAGATGTTCATTGTTCTGTTAAACTGAGTTAACGAATCAAACCAAAACAAAATTAGTTAATCAGTTAAATTTTAGGTTTTGTCTATTAATTAAGAGTTTTTTAAATTTTAATTATCGATTAATTCGATTTAAAATCAGTTCATTAGTTAAATTAATCGAATTAATTCAAAATCTTAAATATTTAGCATATTATATATGTTATCTATGTTTGTTCGTTTACATTCATTTATTTATGTTTGTTTACGTTCGTTCATTTATGTTCATTTATATTCGTTGTTTACGTCCGTTTATCATTTAAACGAACGAACATAAACGAACATGAACAAGCTATAATCCTTAACGAACGAACACGAACAAGAAAACTTATGTTCGTTTATGTTCGTGTTCGTTCGTTCGTTTAACTTCGTTTGTTCGGTTAAAGTTAAACGAACAAACATAAATACACTATCGTTCATGTTCGTTCGATTCGTTTACTGCCCTAATTCATATCATTTCACTATATATTTTAAAAAATCATGTCAAATTAATAACAAAATTATCAGAAAAAGTTTGACATTGGGATTGACACAATTAGTGCCGTCCTTTGGCATGGGCACAAAGGTGCCGGGTCAGGGTCTAATTTTTTTATATTATATAATTTTATTATTTATTTTTGTACTTATTATTAGAATGTTATTATGATTATTATTAAAATTTTATTTTAAACTTTTAATTTTTTTAATTTATTATTAAAATTTAATTTTTCAGTATTTATTATAGGGTTTATTTTTTAATATCTGTTATTAAATATATATTTTTAAATTTATTTTTTTTAATATTTGGCATTTTTACTGTAACACTTATAATTAAAACGTAATTTACGTCGATATTTATTATTAAGGAATAATCTTAAAATTTAAAAATTTAATATTATTAGATATATTTGGCATTTTTAGTGTAGTCCCTGGACGTAAAGCCCATTAGATGACGACTGAGAAAGACCCCTCAATTTTTACTCTTCGGCCTTGTTTAGTTCTAAATAACTACTCATTTATTAGTTACATGTAATAGGGGTCAACGGATATAGTAAGAGTGAGAGTTCGAACGAGTTGAGTAAAAAAATTAAGTTATTCGAATTGATTCATCATATTTTATAATTTAAAATTTTTTGAATTTTTTCGAGTCGAGACGGATTTAGCGAGTTCGAATCAATTCGATTTTTTAAGTTTATATACAAATTTTAATTGTATTATAGTATAGTTTGATTGTAATTTAAACGATATTATCTTTATATCTACATACATATTTCTCATAATATATTTTACATGTATAAATAAGATTTTGAATTATTATAATTATGATTATGATTATCATCAAATACCTTAAGTATGAATTTGTTATTTTATTAAATTACAAGTTTTTTTAAAAACCTTCTTATATAGGTAATCCCATGATTAAACTAGACTATTGATAAATTAAATACGAAAATTTTAAAAAAAATATATAAAATTTATAACATAAATTAAGTAGCATAATATAAAAGATACAAATAAAATTATATTAAATAAAATAAAAAATAAATCTAGAAAGTCACCGATTATAAAAAGAAATTAAAAAAAAAGATAAAAATATAACTATAGTGGATAAATATGCAATTAGTCCCTATAATTATAAAATTTTTTGAGTTATTCGATTAATATTTTATAATTTGAATTTTATTTAAATATAACTATAGTGGATAAATATGCAATTAGTCGAGTAATGAATTAATCGAGTTTTTTGCCGCGTGTTGAATCAAAAAATTCAATTTTTTAAATCGAATTAAGTTTTACTCACCTCTAACATATAGAAAATAAATAAATATCCACCTTAAAAATGATATAAAAATATATTATTAGATAAAATTATAAATCACATAACGAGATACACCCGTTTAACATTATTTTTTTCTAAATTAGAAAGATTATCTACTGGGTGACTTTAGTTAGTTATTTCCGCTTTATTCTTTTGTTGGTTGTTTACTTTTATGTAATCATTTTTAATATGTCTTATAGTACCAATGGCCTATTTGTAACATTTGATATTTGGGTTGGATTCGTCTAGAACAGGTATTAGGTGATACATTGATTGACAAATTCTCGGGACTAAATATACAAATATTAAACTAAATTATAAAAGTTAGAAATAAATAGAGGTTAATTTCAAATTGAATAAAAATTTTATGGACTGTTGGACTCAATTATAAAAAAAATAGAAATAAATATGGGTCAATTTTGAATTAAAGAAAAATTTAAGGATTAAATCTCAAAATAAAATAAAACTATATTAAAAATATTATATTAAATTATAAAAATTAGAATCATAAGGGTCATTTTACAATTAAATAAAAGATTTATAAAATAAATTAAACAAAATAATCATAAATATTAGATTAATTTATAAAAATTAAAATTAAATTATAGTTTTTAACTTATTTTCCCACTAGTTCTTCATCCTCACGACTAGGGTTTAAACGAACCAAGTTGAGATCGAGTAGTGTTGAACTCAACTTGACTCATTAAATTTTCGAGTGGGGTTCGAACTCAAGTAATTTTTATCGAGTTAGAGAAAATTGAATTTGTCTCGGCTTGTTAAAATCTCGAGTCGAGTGAGTCGAGTCCAATCAAGTCAAGTATTAACCGATCTTTGATCGCGTCAAACTTGAGTAACTCTTCATCTGTCATGTTTCATTTAAAGCCATGTTAGGAAAAAAACTTTAATACACTAATTGTATAAACACAAGCTTGTTAATTTTAAGGTATAGGGTGTTAATTTAGGGTTAGAAGTTTAGGGTTTTGGGTTTAGAATTTATATTTTAGAGTTTTAAGTTTAAGAATTCAAATTTTAAATTATAAAAATTAAAAAATAATATATTATATTGTCGAGTAGCTCACGAATTTTTCGAGTAGCTCAAGAGTTTTTCAAGTTGAATATCAATAATTTGGTTTGGTTCGTTAAGAACTCAAGTTGAATTCGAACTTAAGTCGAATCCATTTGAATCTGTTTTCAGATGAGCTTTAATTAAGTTAAACTCGATTAATTCACGATCTATCTCATCTTATTTACGTTCGTAGTCTCAACCGAAAATACCATCACCTTTCCTACCACACCATGGATTATTAATGCATCAGGAATGATGGGATTATATTAACACATTACTATCCTATATGTCAACGCATGCACATGATTGGATAATGCAACCAAAGTTGGAGCTTTAAATTGTTGCAAATTCGTCCCAAAAGGAACACCACCATCTTTCCTTCCTATTGAGTCTCCTCTTTCGTATTATTTTATACAATATGCCAATATGGTATGATGAGCAACATAATTGGTTGGGTTTTATTTTTTATTGGGTATTTGTATTTAAAAAATAATATATTTATTTCATATTAATTATTTTATGTTTTCTATAGGATAGAATTTATGTCAGACTTAAAACTAAATGGTGTGAAGTCAAGAGTATATTATTACCGCATGAGAAATCTGTCCAGGCACAACATATGCTTTCTGCATGGGAGAATCTATGTCCCTCCTCATTGCTCAATAATTTCAGTCAAAATTAGTCAAAACAATTACATTAATATTGTCGTCACTTTTTGGGGTAAAATTAATGTACTAAACTCAAAATAAAGCCCCAAAATTTATAAATAAAATCCCTACAACTTGAAATTACTAGGTTAGGGAAAATACAATGAAAATCTTCCTGGGATTCTTCTCTTCCAGTGTCAGTTAACCCTAAAACAAAGAAATACAAATTAAAACACTAGAGATTACACATGAAAGAACCTACCATTCTTGCTCTAAATATATATCCTTTTACAAGGAAAAAAACAAAGAAATTTAGGCATAAACAGAGCCATATGACAGTGCCATTAACAGCACTGCAGCTTGTTCTTCTTCTCCTAGCTTGGTTCTTTGATTCTCCACCGTTGATCTTTGCATCAAAACTTGTCTTCCCAAGCTTAATAGTCTCTGCTTCAAATTATCACTTAAGTTTCTAGTACGGTTACTGCTGATGTTGCTGCGGATTGGTTTCTTTGATTTCTTCATCTCTTCTCCTTTGCTTAATCCAAGCACTGCTCTTCTCTTCTTCCTGCTTCTGATCCCACATGCATTACAAAGGGACTGCAGAAATATAATAGAAAAAACAGAATCAGATCAAATACAAACAAAAATTCAAGATTAAAAAATTGATTTTTTTAGGGAAAATGGTAAAAAATAAACCTTGGGTCCAGCTGGGCCACCTCTCCAGAGTGGGGTTTTAGATGTGCCACAATCGGTACAAGTTTTCTTGGTTTCATTGGTAAGTGAAATCTCTTCTGGATTGCTGTTTTGATGTTCAGAATCTGAACCCTACAAGCAAAATGAAAAACCAAATGATCATGAAAGAAACAATGGAAAACAAGGTTGGGTTAAACGAAGAACAGTTTGAAGGGCTGTGATCACTAACTTGTTCACTTGGATCCATCATTTTCAGTTGTTGTTTTGAAGATATGAAACTAACCCAAGTTGAGAAACAGGGGAGAGAAGAAACAGGGGGAAAGGGGAGAGATCAGAGAGAGAGAGAAAAGAGAGGGATTCGAAATCAGAGCAGCAGAAAGCACCGCACGCTGACTGATCTGGAAAGTCTGTTTATAAACGGGAAGCTAAACCCTAGATCGGTGGAGGTTAAATGACTCAAATGCCATTGTTGATGAGTGTATTTACCGTATATTGCCACTCTCCAAATAAAAGGAAATTCTGAGCTTTGCCAAACTGAGAATCCTGAAACCTGAATCTGGAAAGCCACCGGGGACGATGTTTTGCTGCCTGGTCCGATCTTTACTACATAAGTAGGGAGATTTGACACAAATGTCCACAGTAATTTTATTATTTCCCTTTATAACACTTGTTTTTACTGCTATATATTCTCTTTGTCCTACTTTATTTGTTTATTATTGATATTTTTAATTATTTTTTTTAATTTTTATTTTTTTAATTTTAAATATATTGTTGATAAAAATATAAAAAAATATATATATTTTAAATACCTCTAATAAAGTAGTTTAGTATTAAATAATATTTTTGTATAAAAAAGATTGATGAGAAATGATTGTTATTACATTGAGGTACTTATTCTAAAATTTTATGATAAAGTTAAAATAAATGTGTCCATAAGATTAATCATTAAAAATTATTTATCTCGTCATTTATTTCATGCCATATATTTTTTAAGTGAATCTTTACTCTGAAAACTGTTTTTAAAATGAATAACAGTAAATATAAGTAAAAATTCATTTAAGAAAATATGACATGAAATAAATGACGAGATGAATAATTTTTAATGATTGATTTCATAAATTGGCGTAATAAAACTTACCCATAATATAATTTCTTCTTTAAATCAGTTCTATTTTTAGTTTATAATGCGGCAAGTTCTATATTTTTAACATTTACTTATACTTGTCTTATGATAACATTAATCGTTTTTAGTGATTGATTTGAAACGATTTTAGTTTCGTATAGAATCGTTTTAGATATTTTCAAGACTTTGAACAAAAATTTAATAATGTCTTTATATAACAAAATAATATTTATTAAGTAAATAATTAATAAATTATTATTTTTATTATCTTATTTAGAAAATATCTTAAATGCTATTAAAAATCTAAAACAGTGAGCGATTGTCATTAACTCAAAAGATTAACACTTTAAAATTATTTAAATAAAATTTGATTTATAATATAAGAGTCGAATAATTCAAAATTTTTAATAATCAATATATTTATTTTTATGTTTGAGTTGATTTTTTTTTAACTCTGTTTGATATATGAATAACACATAAAAAATATATGTATATATATAGTATATAAAATTATAAAAATTCGTTTAAATTGAAAAAATAGTATAAAATAAATTTAAACTAATTTAACTATTTTTTTTACATAAAATTTAAACTATAAAATAAATTTCAACGACAACTTAAATTTTTTTACTTGACTCGATTTAATTAAATACTCATATATAACTAAAACAAAAAAAAAATATTTAACATAACTCATATATAGTTTTAAAATAATCATTAGTGTGTGTGCGATCGTTTGAGTGAGTCGAGTTGAGTTAAAAATTTTGAGTTATTCGAGTTAAGTCATCATATTTTATAATTTGAATATTTTTTTGAAACTTCTTCGAGTCGAATTGATTTTAGCGAGTTCAAGTCGATTCGATTTTTCGAGTTTATGTACAAATTTTAATTTTACTATTTATAATACTATAATATAATTCGATTATAATTTAAACAATTTTCTCTTCATATTTACATGCATATTTATTTATATTATTTTTTACGTGTGTAAATAAGATTTTGAATTATTATTATGATTATGATTATTACCGTTATATAGTTTAGGTATCAATACGTTATTTCATTAAATTACATACTTCGCTAAAAACTCATTCTATAGTATTATAAATAAGACAAAAAATAATGATAAATTAAATATGATAAATAAATAAATAAATACAAAAATTAAAAAAAAAAAACAAATTAAATAGCATAATACTAAATAGTGTCCTTTATTGATTTTTTTGGGTTAAACTTTTTGAACTTTGACTATTGATTATTTAAAATTTATTATTAATAAAAATATGAAAAAATATATTTTATAAACCTCTAATTGAATAGATTTCAAATATATATTTTATAAAATTTATTTAAAATATTTAATATAATTATAGTCAAAGTTTAAAAAATTAACTTTCCAAAAGTCAATAAGAGATATTATTTGTGGGACGGAGAAAGTATAAAAGATATAAATAAAAATTGCATTGAATAAAATAAAAATAAAGTTAGAAAGTGATTAGATTGTTAAGAAAAGACAATTAAAATGTAAAAAAGAAGGGACTAAAAATAAAATTACATGGGTAAAATGTTCAATTAGTCTCTGTAATTATTAACAATTTTGATTTATTCGAGTTATTCGATTTTCATTTAACAACTTGCACTTTATTTAAAAAAAATTGATTTAATTTATAAAATTTATAGTCGAGTCAAAAAGAGTCATTTTTTGCCTTGAATCGAGTCGAAAAAATTAATTTTTCGAGTTAAGTCGAGTTTTGCTCACTCCTATATGTAAAACACATACAAAATAAGAATTAACACATCAAAATTTATAGAGTCCAAAGAATTAAACTTGAAAAATTGAACAAAGCTTAATTTCACTATTTTTACGACATGTCTAAATCGTTGTTAAAAGATCATAAATTTTAAAAATATTCATGAACAAAAAATGATAATTTTTTTTATATTATTTTAGGTTGATATTTTAAAGTTTTTTTTTTTTCAAGTATCGATATTTTGTTCTAAATTAAAATTTTATTAAAACAATTTTCTCGATACATACAAAATAAAATAATTATCAATACATAAAAAAACTAAAAAAATAAAAACACATTATGAAAAAGTTTTAACATTTTCAGTTTGTAAACAAATTTTTAAATTTATTAACTTTTAATCGATGCACCCAAACTTGTACTTTAAATATATAATTTTAAAAGAGTATTTAAACAAAAAAGTTTAGAAGCTAAGAGCCCAAGTTTTATCTTCGTTAGCTTCTAAGAAGAATTAGAGCATTGTTAACTAAATTCAACCAAATTTGATTTTTTATTTAATTTATAATTATTTTCATAAAGTAAAAATAAGTAACTATAGATACATTTTTAATTATTAATTTTCATTTTAAAAATAAGTTTTTTAATAAATATTTATTAAAAAAATATCTTAAAACTTTATCTTTTAATGTTTAAAAATCATGAAATAAAATTACTTTATCAAAATAAAATATAAAATTTTAAAAACTAATGTTAATATAAAAAACTGAAAACCGAAATTAACCGAATTATAACCGGTGGTTATTAAAATAACTTATCAAATTAAACCGAAACTGAACCGTATACACCACTAATATTGACAAAGTATCTTCGAGTATAATTTTTTTACCTCTTAATTGTGCCTCTTTCTGCGTCTCATGTTAAAAAATTTTAAAAATTAAATTCTAAACTATGTCATTAACATTTTATACCCTAAAAAATACACCATATTCCTAATTTTATACGCTTATAACCTTAAACTCTAAATTCTAAACTCACTAATTTAAAATAAAGGTACCGATAGAGACACTATTAGAACAGATGATTTGCACCGAATTCTTCTTTCCTCGCCAAATACAATAGAAATAAATTTTTTAAGAAAGATGTCTTTCAATGATGGTATTTAGTGACTTTAAAGTTTCATCCCAACATTTGTGAATTTTAATATTTCGTTTCCGGACAAATGTCTTCGATTTCGCGTGATATCGATCCTGTCTCTTGGCCTTCTATCCTTCAGCTTTCCTGAAGTGAAGCTTTGAACAATTCCATCGGTATCTTCTACCTCTGGTAAGATCAAGATCGGACGGAAAATTGTCATCCGCACTCTGTGTCGGCCTAGGAAGGTCCTTTATGCAGAATAGAACCGTGGCAGTTAGCTCACAAGCAACATCGAGACGTTCTTCTGTTTCGATGGACTTGGCTATGAGTCTTCAAGTCATGGACTCTAAAAACTCAATCTTTCCAGAGTGCTCTCTCATGGCATCCCTTGGTGGGTTGGTCTGGAATATGGAAACGATTCTTAGTTGATACAACACGGAGAAGGTCAGGAACAAACCTGCAATCGGTTCAATCACTTTGCAGAAATAAGAATAAAAAAAAGATAATTTTCTTATAACGGCATGTCCTGTTATAATATCAGACATCAATCTACTCTCATCCCAAATAACCTTTCTGAAATCTCTATTAAATGCTGTTGTTGATTGTGCCTTGAAACAAATTGAACTTGGTGTTGCTGACTTGGTTAATTATACAGTTGCTCTCTTGGTCCCACATTCATAACAATATCCGCCCTAAAGAAAGAACCTTGTCCTCAAAGTTCGAAATAGTAATTTCTCGTTGAAGCTCCTCCATGAATACGAATAGCTACTTCCTTACCCAACTCTATAATTCTCCGTGACCAGCAACATTGAATTTTTTCTGATGTTTGGGAAGGGAAAGCTTCATAAGAGTGCAATGCCTAATTCTATTGAAGAGGAAGACCGATAAAGAAAACAAGATTTCATCTATATGTGTCTTTATTCATCCTTAAAGATGTATTAATGGAAAGAGTATACATATATTTCACAATTAATGCATGCATGGCATCAAATACTTGGTAATGTCGACTAAGAGTAATGAAGTGAAGAAACATTTATTTCCAAAATTAAATATCCAGGTGCATCAGTAAACCTAAAAACACCTTATTTTCTTTGAACATCAACCCATAAATATGCTGAAGGTGCAAAAAAGAATTGTAAAATTTTGTACCTTAGTTATGGGTAACGCTAGAACCATTTCCTCAAAACGATTTTAAATCATTATTTTACCATGAAAAATCATCTTTGGTACTATCAAAAAAATGTTGATCAACAATTTAATGGAGAAGTGATGAAAAAAAAATCAATGTATAAATTTAATGAGTAAATTATTTCTTAAAATTTCAGTGATTAAAATAGGTTAGATAATAAAATTTAGTAATGATTTGTATATTTTACTTTAAAATTTATTATTGGATGAAGACGATATATTTAACTCAAATGCCTAATCCAGTATTGGCAATAAATTACCGGTAATAATTTATAGCCATAAAGATATTTTTACCCTTAACGTTTATAATTTTTATCATTTTGGTTTTTATTCTTTTTTGGGGATAAATTTAACTCTTACCTATGTCTTTTTAATAAATATCTCATTTCTTAACTAGTATGATGATTTGATCGTTAAAAATTTAACGACAGTAACATGTCATATACAGGCCCGTACCTGGGCCCGGGCAATAAGGGCACCGGCCTAGGCCCCCAATTGCCTGGGCCCCACTTTTAATAAAAAAATATTAATTAAAATAATAATAATAAAAAAATAAATATAATATAAAGTGGGTCCAATAAATCATATTTTGCTTGCTGTTTACCATTTAAAATCTTTAACATTTAATGTGGACCTTATTTTTATATAAAATAAAAATATAAAAAATAATAAAGAAATAAATAAAAAATATAATATAGTGGGTCCCACAAAATCAATTTTTGTCGCTGCCACAATTTAACAGTTTGAAAAAAAAATTTGGGTTCACAGTTTAACAGTTTGAAAGTTTTTAATTATTTTTATATTTTATTAATTTATAAATTAATAGGTTTTAGGATTTTAGGTTATCATTTTGAATTTAATAATAATTTAATAATTTTTAATTTTTTAATAAGATTAAAATTTTCAAATACACCACCTATAAAAAATCCTTACAATATTTTTACTTTTTATATCTCTATTTCTCTTATATTTTCTCTCTTTTTTTATGTTATATTCTTACATTTTGATTAAAATTTTTTATCTATTATTTTAATTTGATACTCTAAGAGGACAAGAACTCATATATTCAAGGAGATTGCGGTTTACATGATTTGCTGTTGATATACTACAATCGAATTTGAAGCATAAATTCAACGACAAAATTCCAAGACTATCATTCTATACCTTTTTACTTCATAATTTTTATAGTATAATGTTATCTTTTTTCGGAACCAAAAGTATTGCAGATGATTTTGCCGGATGATTTAATGTAGGCACTTGAAATTTTCTAGTTTGTCAAAATGGTAGATTGTTATCCAAATGTTTCAATTGCTTATCGAATTCTTCTAACTATGCTGGTGACCGTTGCATCTGCTGAATGGTCTAGCCATTTTATGTATTGAGAAAAATATGTTAGACCATATTGATGTAGACACTATCATTAGTGATTTTGTATCTATAAATGCACGTAAAAATTATTTTGTGTGATTATTTGAATGTTCAATAAAATTTATTTATATTTTTATTTAAATTTTAATATATTTTTAAATGATTTATCAACAATAATAAAAATAAATTAATATATTTTAATATATTTTTAAAATTATTCATTTAATAAATATTTTAAGGGCCTAAAATTTTAATTCGCCCTTAGGCCACCAAAATCTCAAGAACGGCCCTGGTCATATATATGCGATAATATATTTTAAATGATATAGAATCTAACCTATTAAATATACATAGAATATGATTTTATTCTAATATAAAATATAAAACAATTAAAATATAAATAAAATATTAAAAACTAATTAAATCCAAAATAAAAGGCTACTAAATATTCTCAACCCTAACTAAACTAAAAGATCTTTATAAAAATCCTAAACCTCTAATTTATATTAAACACTAAAATACCTAAATTCTAAAATAAAATAATAAAAACCAAATTGATTAATATCAAAATCCTCTTATTTTTGATTCATTGATAACAAACTCTACAAAGCCATTCCTTTTTAAATATGTTCATACCTTTTTAGATAAAATTTTGATTCTACCATAGTTAGGGTTGAGAATGTTTAATAGATTTTTGTTTTAGATTTAATTAATTTTTAATATTTCATTTGAATTTTAATTGTTTTATATTTTATATTAGAATAAAATTATATTTTGCGTGTATGTATTTGATATACTAGATGTTAAGTCGTTTAAAATATATTATCACATATATATGACATGTCATCATTATTAAAATTTTAATGGTTCAGTTATCACGGTAGTTAAAAAATGAGATACTTGTCAAAAAGACATAGACTAAGGGGTAAATTTATCCTGAAAAAAGAACGAAGGCTAAAACGATAAAAATTATAAACATTAAGGGTAAAAATTATCTTTCTATCTAATTTATATAAGTTCAAATTTTGATCAATTTTATTCCATATATTATTATATAATACAAATTTAATGACTATTCATCATTAACTATAAATATAATTTACGTAATTTATAAATGTATCCTCTATATACTCATGGTTAATGGATTAAAAACATTAGACAATGTTGTCTTAATCCCACTCTTTAAGATGTGTTTTGGTCAGAATTCCAGTCTGTGGATAACCATCCTGTCCCTATAGAAGCAGAAAAGTGTGTGTACTAATCGATGATCCAAAGAGCCCAGACACTGAGAAGTTGTTCAAGTAGACATTGATTGAGCAAGAAAAAAAGGAAACCACAGAACAGGACTACTGTATGTTATTTGTGCTTAGGATTCTTACATAATTCATGTTGGGAGGGTCCTCACTCCTTAATTCTTACACGTGTTAACATGTCCTTGATCTTAAATAATTACAACATGCATGGTTCCAAAATCAGACATAGATAGAATATAGTTAAGTAGGTAAAATGTTAGGATACATGGAAAGAGAGATGACAACTTAGAATAAGAGCAATGAAACGTATAGATTCTAAAACACTTAATAAATTATTAGCTTTAAGTTGAACCAAGTGAGTGACCACCGGCGGATGCACCTTTTAAATAGGTGTGTCCGTGACTGAATCTTTTAAAGTTCATATATTTATCCTTAATTTTTTAATTTTTATGAATTGATCCTTAAGTTTTTATAATATTTAAGCTTTGTGCTCACCCTGAGATTTCGAAATTTCATATGTGTCCACCCTCAAATGAATTTCTAGATCCGTCACTGTGAGTGACTCTAGTTAAAAAAAATATTATTCATTTAAGAAAATTAGGGTTTAAATATATATTTATCGAAAAACGCTTATTGAATGTTTGGTGAGAAAATAAAGTATTTTTCTCTTTTAATTTTTAGATTTTAAAATTAAATAAACTCTTATCCCTTCTTATTTTGATCCTAACTCCATTCCTGGTATCACTATCGATATTTTAATCCATTTACTTCACTACTCACTCTCCACACATAATTGAAGCAAGACTTTGGACATAAACTTTACTTCCCCCAATCGTTAGCCCAGCTTTTCTGATGTTAACAGACACTGTAAGTATGGGATATATTGATGCTGAAAGTGAAACCTCTTCCAAGAAACGTCTCAAAGTTTCACACGAGTGCTTGTCCTCTATCCATAAACAAAGAAAAGTTAGATGCACAGGGAACTACAAAACTATGCCTATTGTTTTGGATATGGTTCAACACTTTAAAGGGTATTTCCGTCAGTCTGCATGGATATATAACCCTATATGGACATTCCCAAGAAGAATCAAGACAGGAGCAAAGGGAAACCACCCATTTCAATGACTGCATCAAACAACAATGGCGCTACTCAATCTTCTTCAACCATGAAGCTTTTCGGTTTCACCGTTTATGTCGAAAACAAAGCAGATGAAATTGATTACAAGAGGTTCGAGTGCCAGTTCTGTCGACGAGGATTTGCTAATTCTCAAGCTTTGGGTGGCCATCAAAATGCGCACAAAAGAGAAAGACGAGCACATCATTATCTTCATCAACACAATCGACGGTTTGTGACTACCGGTCCTCTTATCACGGCGCATTCAGCTCGGTCAAGGCCGATGATGCGTCTGAGATCAGGGTCGACAACCTCAGTTGTGCCTGATCCTGATCGTGCGGTTGGGTTCCGGGGTCTGGCTGCACCCTCTTTGCCTATGCTACTACTACCTCCAAGGGGTCCTATGGGACCTTTCCAGGTTCAAACGGATTTCGGCGTGGGATCAATATTGGATTCATCTTTAAATGAAGAAGGTAACGTTGATCTCCATTTGAGGCTATCAACTTCCGGTACTACCTCGAGTCGATTCGGAGGTCGAAAGCATGAAGAGGGATTTAAGTAGTTCGAATGACATTGTTTTAGTACAATATACAAGAAGACGTAAGATCAAACATATTTAAGCTTTCAATAGTTTCTTATTTATGGATTAAAAAGAGTCTGAGTAGTATATAGCCTATCGTGTATATATTGATCGTTATTAACTATAGTAACATTCATTATATACTATACGTAAACAAAGAAATAACCAATTAAGGTATTTATATTAGAAAATAGTTCTAATATAAATAGTCATTCGTAGACTTTAATGAATAATTTCAATAAAAGCCGATTGGATAAACTTATTTATAAGATGTATGTAAATTTTATCGAAAATAAAAATAAAACGATTACTATAAAAATAAGTACTAAATTATACTTATGATTAAAAGTAAATGCCTAAACTAGTTTTTTAAATGTTAAAAAATAGTTATCTAATTAAATTTAAAATGGGATATGTTTTAATTTATAATTTCTTTTAATTAGGTTTTATTTTTAATAATCTAAAAATTTTCAGAAAAATTTAAAATTATAAAAAAGTTAAAATAATCCTTAAATTCATAAATATTAAAATAGTTTTTATTTTTCTCACATCCATTTATATGAGGGACGGCTGCACATTTCTCGCAGGAAGGACAATTTTGGTGGTTTCTTTACATTTAAGCTCTTGATAATTTTAAAATTATTATAATCAAGTCACTGTCCTTCTCAAAATATTACAACTGAATCACTTTCCCTCCCAAAATTTATGGTTTAATTGAATTTTAAAATTAAATCTAGAATCAATATTTTATTTTAATCGCTTGTTAGTCCTTTAATTTCAAAATTAGAAAAATAAAATCCTGACTCCTTTAATTTCATAATTTAATTATTTTTTAGTTATCTCTTTACGAGTGAATCTTGACTCTATCCTTAATTTATATACTTTAGTTCACAATGAAATGAAAAATATGTCGTGATATCCAAAATTCGATATATATTTTAATCTTAATTATTACATATTAATTGTATTGTAGTATAATTAAGATAAATCTTTAAATCTGAAATTATTATTTCCCTTCAACTATTTACTAATATTCGAGACACATATGTATGTGAATCGAGGGGGACAGGGCCATGTTATAAAATTACATATTTGATGATTTTTATTAAATAATAATTTTTTTCCGTAAAATATAAGTACTTTAAATTAAATATGTAAAAACTAATTAAATATTTAATCGTTCTTGTAAGAAAGGATGGGCATGTGTCCCTTAATTTCCGGTCTCATACCAATTTCGGTCCTATATATTTAAATATATAAAAAATAAAATCTTATGCCTATTAATTCTTGAGTTTAAATAATTAATAATTTTTTATTTTTTTTGAAATTTAGTATTTTAATCTCTTTTAAAATTCGATAATAATTTTGTTCTTGTGTGAATATAATTAATTTATCAAATAATATTTTATTTTTATAATTAATAAAAATATGATATATAGATTTGTGTGAATGGGTTCCGAAAGCGATACGAGAAGAGTGAGGTAATATATTTTAAGGGATAACGTTAAAAGAAAATGAGGTTTCACCTTAACACTGTAAATTTTATTATAATATCTTAATTATACGTCCTTTTTCACTATTCTTCTAATTGTTTTTATAGAATATAATAGTCCACTAAAACTGCCAGAAGTGTATGACAATATATAATTTATATATATGTAATATATTTCTATTATATGCGTATGTTTGCATGTTTGGCCTTTATTGTCGTACATATTTCAGCATGAATTTATATTGTTTTTTTGTGCCTGCCGTAAATGCATATATGTAAAGCGAGAACCTAATGCTCCGTCTGGAAGTGCTTTTATTGATTAAGGATTTAAAAAGTTGATTCAATCTGAAAACCTGATTGAAACCTATTTGAGTCAAAATTTGATTTGACACGGGATGTAATGATCCGAACCCGATCTGTTTCCGACTGTTGTTGATCCGAATCCGAGTTGGACCTGTTACTGTAGTAACCGAATCTGAACTGTATCCGACCGAGAATGATCCAAACCTGATTTCAACCTGTTACTGTGGACCCGAAACTCGACTGACATTCGACTGAAACGAACCCGAGCTCGAGTCTGACCTGACAGATAACCGATATTACCAGACTGAATAGACTCGAGACCTGATTTTACCTGACCTGACAAATGACCCGACTTGTTATTGACTTCAACTAATATTAACAAGATCTAATATTTACATGATATATAATTAAATATATCTATGATTTTATGAATTTACAATATTGATAAATATAATTAAACTTAAAAAATAGAATAGACATGAGAATTAATTTAAAGATTAATATTTAAATTTAGGACTACATATTTAATTAAATTAATTTAATTTCAATTTTATTTATTTTTAATATATTTAATTTTAATTTAATATTTCATTAAAAACTATAATTTTATTAAAAATTATATTTTTAAATTAATATGTAATTAAGTTAAATTAATTTATTAAACATAGGATTAATTAAGCTAAATGTAGGGGAATAGTTGATAAAAAAAGAAAAAAGACAATCGATAAAAAAGAGTGAAAAAATAAAATTTTGGAGGAAAATAAGTCACTTGTTTTTTAAGTTTGAGAATAATTTATTTTTAGTGTAAAAATTTTGGAGGGATATAAGTTACCCAAAATTTTGGAGGGAATTAAAAATAAATTTTGATTATTATATAAAAAAGAGGGAAAAATAAAATTTTGGAGGATATTAATATATATAGTAAATTTTAGAAGATTATTATTATTACAACATATAATCAAATAATAAACTTTGATTAAATATAATCAATTAAAAATATTAAAAAGGAGATTAGATTTAGATATTTATTTGAGATTACTCTAGGTCAGATAAAATTTTTTGCATATTTTTATATAGGTCGCGTTTAAAAAATCGAATCCCGCGCCACTCTATACCTTATTTTACAATTATTTCAATTTGGTTATGACCACTCAAAAATTAAGTTTTAAAATTTATTTTTTATTCGATTTGATCCTCATTTAATTAAATATGATTATAATTTTAAAATTGTTTCAATTTGATCATAGAGAATTAATTTAGTGATTGAAGATTTGGTCTTAGAGAACTAGTTTAGTGATTTGGGCTTAAGGTCAAACGGTACGATATTGTAGGGATATTTATATAGATCTAGGATGGATAATGGTAGCATGAGAATGTTGCTTTTTGTTTTCATTTCATGTTGTTCAGCTGTTTGAAGTCCTGTAAAGTCATTGGCAAGAAAAGTTTGTGCAGTGTCTAGTTAAATGGGATGGGAAGAAGCTAGTTCATCTCCATTAACAGGCTTATACTTTCTCTTTGTAGGGGATCCAGATAGTCCTCGGGTGTAAGAATTTGATTTACTCCGCATTGAACTGTTCGTTGTGTTTAATAACAATTGCAGATGGATTTGGTTGGTGGAATGTAGCTTCTGAATTCTGATACTCCTTTATAATGTTGTTGTGATTATTACGGAAATTCGAGTCGGGACAAGCATCAAAAGAAGTAGTGCTTATAGTTGCGCTTCCTCAGTCATGGATGATGATATTTATGGAGCTAGAGCGCCTACTGGTTGCAAGAATCATTCAGCCTAACCCATAATCTATAAGCAAATCCAAAATGCCTCTAGTTGGTTCATCCTCAGACCTCAGTGTCGGTTTCAAAGAAAGAATGGAGGCTGTGCAGAAAAAAAGTCTCTGGTTGGATCTTCTTTCGTGTCCTTGGGTACTGTGGAGTTGATGTCCAAGGACTTCTCCTTGGGTCGTGCTCGTGAAACCATAAATCCTAATCTTTTTGATCAGTTGGAAAGCCGAAGAGGTGGTTTTGGATGTGATGGCAGGGAGTCGAAACTAGACAGGAAGGTACTGTTTGATTCAGTCAGTGAATGCATAGACTTGAGATGCAGACGGTAAAAATTAAAACAGAATAAAATATATTTAAATTATTATTTAGTTTCACCGATATGTATTAAATACGTTCACATGGCACTTCTAAACATAAATGGGTTAATTATTATGTTAGTCACCTTTATTTATTTTTAATATAAAATTAATTATCGATTTTGAAAAATATTAATAAGGTCACTTATATTTATATTTTTTGGTATAAAATTTTGGTTACTAGTAAAAATGATTAATTATAAGTTTACTCTTGAATTTTTAAAAAAATAATTTTTAAACCTTTAACTTTATTATTGTTAATAATAAATACGCATAATAATATACAAAAAAATCTAAATCTAGATTTGATTTAAATATTTGATTTATTTGAATATTCAACCTAATTTAAATATTCAATTTAATTTAAATATTTAATTTAATTTTAATACTTGATTTAATTTAAATATTTTTTTAAATATTTGATTTAATTTTAATATCTGATTAATTTAAATATTCAATTTGAATATTCAATTTGATTTTTGATTTAATTTAAATATTTGAATATTACATAAAAAACATTTTAAATATTTTATTTGATTTAAATATTTTTTGAATATTTAATTTAATTTAAATATTCATTTTAGTTTAAATGTTTGATTTAAATGTTTAAATTGAATATTTAATTTGATCGAACATGTAAAATAAGTCAAATATTTAAATCAAATAAAATATTTAAATCAAATATTTAAGCTAAATCAAATAATTAAATTGGATATTTAATTTACATCAAACATTTAAATTGAATTGAGTATTAAAATTAAATTAAATAGCTAAATTGAATCAAATATTTAAATTAAATTGAATATTTAAATAAAATATTGAAAATAAATATTGAAATAAAATATGTAAATTAAATCAAATATTAAAAATAAATATTTAATTTAAAATAAATTCAAATTAAATCTAATATTTAAATCGAACATATGTTTAGATTTTTTTATATTATTGTGTGTATTTAATATTGGAAATAACAAAGTTTAAGATTTAAAATTGATTTTTTAAAACTTAAGGAAAAAATTAAAAATAAATATTTTCAATAGTGATCATAATATTTAATTCTTAAAATCAGAGGTCAAAAATGTGTATGGGACAAATATAAATGATTATTGCAATAATTTACCCCTTTTTCTACTATCAGATCACTCAAACGTTAATGTTTAACAATAAGAAACGATTAAGTGACCAAAAGTTTACATCTTAAAAATGTAAATGTTTTTACGGGTTATTTTTTAAAATCGGTGACTAAAATTATACTGTAGACAAATAAAAGTGACTATCGCAATAATTAATCTTATATATTACTATAAAATTACTACTTACCCCAACAAAAATGATGTTGGACGTGGCAACGGTTGCTTACAAGGGGATACACTGCAAAAGGCAATTTAATTAAAGAAGAGAACAGCAAAGTTGGTAGGTGGCATTTATTTTTGCTCCATTAATTAGCTTTAGGAAAACAGTTTTATTCGCATTTAATTAGGTAAGTTATTACATGAACCATTTTGGTGGTTAAAAGAAATTTGTTAAAAACTAAGAAGTTTTTTATTAATTTTTTTAGGTTTTCTTTCTTTGTTTATATGCGGTCGCTCTTTATTTCTTTTATTTTCGCATATGTTAATAAGAATCTTTATTTTCATAACAAGCATTTTCTCTGTCATTGTGACACATTCTTTTTTTTGTGTGGTTTATTTTATCTTTTCTTGTGGCATAATTCAACATACCCTAGCAACAAATCGTTGCAAAGATTTGAATCAGCTTAATTTTTTATTATCATTTTGTCAGTGGTCATTAAAGGTTAGATCCCCACTCAGTTGATGGTTATGTACTGATATAATTAGTCCTGGATTGCGAAATATTTTGCCTAATGGTTTAAATCGCTCACCACTCCTTGTTCACCCATCATATGTCTCGATTGGACTGAGACAAGGAGATTCAGGAAGCTTCTGAATTTTGATGGTATGCTTATCTATTGAAAATATTTTACTTTTCTTTATTTTTTTATTTTCCCGAATGCATTATAATTGTAATATTTTTTATAAATTTAATAAAAATTCAGTAGTAATTATAAAAAAAAAGAACGATTTTGTTATTCTTAAAAGTCACGGGTTTACCAACACTTAGAGCACAGTGATTAAACGGTCAATATTTAATGATTGAGAATATATTCTAAAACAAGTACAATTTATGACCATTATAGTTGATTAAAAAATAGATAAGTGTTGAACTCAACAAGTATCTTAGAAAAAAATAATGATATTTATTTTTAAAAAATTATTTTTAATCGTTTTATTTATAAAACATATATTATTAAAGAATTAAATATTTATATAAATAAATATTATCTTATAATTATTTTTAACCTATTAAAAAATTATATAAGATTTAAAACATCATTTTGATTTACTTTCTTTTTAATGAAAAAAAAAATCTAACACATCTTTAAGTAATATATATTAAATTTAAGTGCGAACTTAAAAAATTTAAGTTATAATATTAATATTTTATTATAAATAAGTTAAATTAAATAATCAATGTCAATTTTAATTAAAAAATCTTAAATACAGTTTAGGAATAGAAAACACAATCTTTATATCGTTTGGAGAGACATGTAACGCATGCATTTAAGCGAACTTATTTAGGGGAAGCTTCGGATACATGAGATGTTTAAAGTTTTTATTTTAAAAAAAGTGTTTAAAGTTGATTTTAAAGTATAGGTTAAATTTTATAATACAAGTAGAAAAACACTACCTGCACGTGGCGACTTGGAAAAGAATATCATAGGCAGGTGACATTATTTATTTTTTTAATATTTTTTTTATAAAGTTTGTAGAAAGAACACCACCTGCACATGGTGTTCTTTTATCTGTAATGTAGATATTAACCTAAATTCTAAAATATACGTTAGAATCACTCATATCCATGAAGGGAAAATCTATTTGGAACTCAAAGTATCACTATTCATAACTAAAAAATCAACCCATTCTTATTACTCAAATACTAATAACAAAATATATATTCGAGTTCGAATTTAAAATAAATAATTATTCTAAGTGCACCAACCATAATTAAAAAAATGAAACAAGCATACAAATGTAGTAGTATCATTTAGCCTAGTGCCAATTGCCGAAAGCATCATTAATGTCACATTAATTTGGGGTTCTTCCAATTTCGTCCTCACCGTTGACATCATCCCACAACCAACAAAGCGCCTTATCAGAATCATCCCATAATGATTCCCACTGTTCAGCATCTTCACAGCAACGGAAATCACCATGCGAATCAAACAATGACGCCGAAGAAGACAAGTTACAAATCCGCCGTTCATCGCCACGGTGATCGGTACTCTCCGACGACGAGCTCCAAAGGCCATCGTTTTCAGCATCTTTCAGAACCCAACCGTTGCCACTTGGATCCACGACTTGACCACTTCGCTGCAGAGCGCAGCTGAGGCGCCTTATTTCATTGTCGAGCCACTCATATGGTCCTACAGCTTCCTTTTCGCCCCCACCGCTTGAGCTTTCTCCGCAATAATTGCCTTCGTCCCGCCTTGCATTGTTGTGCATGCAACAGCCATGAATTTCTTCTAGGGTTTCTTCCTCTCCACGACTGTTCTCTTCGACTGTCTTTTCATTCGGGGTGACAGTAGTTTTAGGAACAGTATTACTATTGCCAAGTGACATCAAAGCTAGCTTTTGTCTTTTCATGGCGGATCGGCTGGTACGGCCCGGTTTTCGCTTCCGTTGTTGTTGTTGATGATCATCCGCGGCTGTAGTTATAGCATGGAGATCGACCGGCTTGGTTTCTTTAATGGTCTTGCTGAAACTGTAAATTTTTCTGCTCAAATGAGAGTTCCAATAGTTCTTAATCTCGTTGTCCGTTCGGCCTGGTAACTGTGCTGCAATTAAAGACCACCTAACACAGACCAAACACATAAATAATTATCTGGATCTATCGTGTTACGAATATAACTGATGTTATTACAGTCATTACATACTACTAACTCTCACAATAACAGTTTAAGACCGACTGTGATTACAGTGGCGGAGCATTGTTCGAACCTTGCAATCAAATCAAACTAGAGCGTGCTGTGCAAGCCAGAAATTTCATAAAATTTGACATTAAAAATACAGTCAGAAAGTAACTGTACCTATTCCCCAAAGCACTATGTAACTTAACAATGGTTTCTTCCTCCTGGGGAGTGATGTTCCCTCTCTTCAAATCAGCCCTCAGATAATTTATCCATCTCAACCTGCAACTCTTCCCGCACCTCAACAAACCTTCGAAATTCGAACCCGTATGAATCAACTGAACTAAATTATCGGATAAAAACTTATAATTTAAACAAATGTACCTGCATTTTTGGGCAATGATCTCCAGGATCCTTCACCATTAGCTTTAATGTAACTTGTTAAGATTTCATCTTCCTCAGCAGTCCATCGCCCCTTCTTCAACCCTACTTTCTCACAACATGGAGATCTCCCCATCTGATCTATCTCTTTGCTGCTCAGCTCCCACAAGATTTAATATAGATCGCCTAAATAGGGAGAGTTTGAATGGGAGACAGAGTTTAAAATAAAGGGATTGAAAGAGAGAAGGTGATGGTGATGGAACTAGTTTTTGCCAAGACAAAACACATAATTTTTGCTTAAACATGTAGTTTAAATATTTTTCATTGATGGGTTAGGGTTATGGAGTACTCCGTTCAGTAAGAATGTACAAGGGTGTTATATCAGTCTTACTCGGGTCCAAATCGTTTATCCCTTTCCCATACCTCCATTTATGCCTTCACTTTAAATTAGAGGTTTAGGATTTTAGTTTAGGGTTTTAATTAGGGTTTAAGGAATTAGGGGTAGGATGTATTTTTTGGGTATAAGGTTTAGGGTTTAGGACATAAAAAATAAGAGTTAGAATTTAAAATTCATTTTTTAATAAATTTTCAAATAAGGCATAAAGGAGTCACAGAAAAGAGGTAGAAAATTTTTATTCGTCTTACTCTTACAATTTTAAATTTTTTAAAATTTAGATATTTCCGTTCTATTTACAATCACAATCTAATTTTATATTTTCTAAAACAAGCACATTTGATCAGTTGACCATAATATTCATTGTTATTCTTTTGTGTTTCTTTTAATTTTATATTCACTAGTCTTCCTTTCTCTCCCTTCTAAGTAGCAGGAGTAGGATTTGTCAAAACACATTTTGTAAAATTTTATAATTTCATTCTATATTTTTAATATAGCTTGTTAATAGTTCGAATATAATTTATTTATTTCATTTTCGTTTTTCTTTATCAGGTCCACCAATGATTATTCTACCGAGTGTATTATCAATAAAATATAATAATCTTAATACACGTGACATAAATTTATTAATAAAGCATATAAAAAAAAACACGATCTTTACATGTATTTTGCGTCTAACCCTAATATTATATATATGAAGGTAAAAAAGATATTTTTTATTTTATTTGTAATATAAAAGTTAAATAATTAACTGTATTTAAAATATTTAATATTTTATCTCGTTAAATATTGATAATTTGTTTACAAAGTGTTTGCTAAATTTCGGAAAGTATTAAAAAGGAAATGAAGTTGACTAGTGATAGAAACTTGAATGATGCAGGGAGTTCCACGAATCTATTTCCTTTTCCTTTTCCTTTTCCATTTCATGTGAAAATCTAGTTCAATTGAGGGTCTGAAGGTGATGAAAACAGGCAGAGACAAAAAGGAAAAGGCAACCTTAATTAAACAGTTGGTAAAGGAAGAGTAAAATAGCAGCAAATGGTAGTTTCTGGTAGAAAAAATGACGTCTAACTAGGCTTTCGTTTCAAAGTTTGGAACTGAGGACGGCTTGGTGGCTGTCTTGTCTGCAACTTCAATGAGGCGAACCTAAAATGTTCGGTGTCCGGCGTCGGCAGAATTAGGGATTTAAAAAGCGTTTATAATTTTGTTTTAAGTCGCATCGTATTTATCAGGGTTGCGAATATAATGGTTGTTATTATGGTCACTAAAGGTGTTGCGATGGTGAAATTTTTATATACTCGCAAGACTTATCGTAAATCATAATAGATATAAATATAATAAATTTATTTATGATTTTCTTTTGAATTTTTTTAATTTTTAGATATAAAATTTGACGGATGATTCTTATTTTTATGAGAGTTTTTAAAATAATGGAACAATAACGAAAAAACATATTATTGTTGTTGCTATTAACTGTTAATTGTTAAATTATAACCGTTATTAATCGTTATCGGTGTGATTTTGAATCCCAAAGTTATTTATGTTATTAACGGTTTCGATCCCAAAGTAATTCGTTTTAACCTAGAATTTCCTATGATCTAAAGGTCTGTTAATTATTTATTTTGTATAAATTTGAATTTTAGTATGTCTAAGAATATATTATTTTTTACTTAATAAAAAAATTATAATCTAAAATAGAATCAAGAGGAAATTGATACTCATTATATTTTCATCGATTTTAAAATAAAATAACTTATATTTTCTAAAACCAAACATACTTTCTCACAAAAAGTTTCAAAACAATCTTTAAAGGTTATTAAAAATTATTAAAGAAGTTTCCAAATATTTATAGCCTTGGCCCCTGATAAAAGGTAAACTTGTAATGATAATACGTTAAATGTTAATTAATTCAATTTAGCCCCTTTAGCCCTTCAATTAATGAAAATGATCGCATCTTCCTCTCCAAAGAATGAATAAGTCAATATAAGACATTTGAATATAAAATGTTAACTCCCCCCCCCTCCCTCCCTTGATTATTTTATGTTGTTCCCAAACTTAAATTTATTTATATTTTCATACAAATATATTTTTATATATGTAATTGATTTTTTTTGCATGTGTATATACATACAAAAAAAATTATAGTTATCTACAAACTGAAAATGAAACGAGACATACCAATATTGTTACGACCCAAATTCAGATTCTAGTGTCAGGTTAATTTGAAGTATTGAGCTCCGATGTTCGGGCCTCGGGTTGAGTTTTGGGCCTTAGGCTTTGGAAGTTTGAGATGTGGGAATTTTAGTAAATACACAAATAAGATGAGAAAGAATGAGTTTGAGGGTTTAATGTGGCTGCAAGAGGGTGAGGTCATTGTTTGAAGCTTTTCATCATCTTCTTCCTTGTTCATCTTAAAGGAAAGTTTGATCAAAGGTTTGATTTTTATTATTTTGCTTTGAAATTTTATTTTGGAGCTGAAGGAGAAGTTGTAGGGTTGGTTGTGATCTATAAAACAAGGTGAATGATGCAAGATTTGAAGAAGAAAAAGGGTTTAAGGAGGGGTTAAAGGTGTAGTTCGGGTTTGGGTTGTTGGAGAGCTTAAATTTTGGTTTCTTAGTGTTTATAAGTTTTGAAAATATTACCAAGGTGTGTCTAAATAGGATGTTTATCCTCTTCTTGTAGAGAAACAAGTTGGAGAACCCCGTAAAAGCCTTGGCAAAGATAAAACTTGAAGAGGAGAAAGAACATGTTTGTTATACTTTTGCTTAAGGTTGATACTCTTTCAACTCTCTAGCATCCTGCATTTCATGACTTTACCATGTATTGCATACATGATGAATATTTGAGTGGTTGAATGCTTAAGAACCCCCTCTAATGGTAGATTTATGAATTGTTGATGAACCTTCGTTTTTAGGGTGTAAACATGCTTAGAGTTATCCTTTAGTGTGTAGGAATATTTGAGGATCAATGGCATTGGTTGGGGTAGAGTTTTAGGCGATTTGAAGGTCCAGGCCTGCATTTTCGTGCATGCAAATCGATACTCAAGAGAGAAAAATAAGGGCGAGAATAGCAAGCGTTTTGGAACACCCAACTCGTATTTCGATACCAAAACTTCTAGTAACTAATCGTTTCGATACCTCTTTGAGGGCGTATTGAAACAGGGTGTGTATCGATACTTCATATAGGCGTATTGATCCCATATGGGATTTCCCTTGGGTTTTGCTAAGTTGTTTAAGCTTAGCGTATCAATACATGAAGGAGGTGTATCGATGTTGTGTACGTTTCGATACCCCATATAGGTGTATCGATACGAGTATATTTCTCTTGGTCTTAAGACATCGCCTTAGCATATTGAAACGCAAAGGAAGCGTTTTGATACAAGTCGTTTCGATACCGCTCTACAGGTGTATCGATACCCCTAGATATTTTGCCCAAGTTTTTAAGGATGGAGTTTGGGGTTCTATATTTGATACTATGGGTTCTTATAGATTAACGAAGTTGTAAAATAAATATTAAAACCGACAAATCGGCCTTTAACCCTATTTACGAAATTATCAGATAATGACTTAAAATCTAGTGGTATAAGTCGGTATTTGAAATCATTAAGGGTTTGGTGTGATATACATAGGTTATATGGTTTACTAGAAACCTTACTTAGTGCTGGTGGGTTTCCTAGGGTTATATTATTTTGAGATATGATAAACTAGTAACCTTTGCTTAGTAATGATGGGTTACTAGAGTTAAATATTATATGGAAAGTAAACTGATAACCTTGCTTAGTGCTGATGGGTAACCGATGTTATATTATGTGGAAGATAAGTTAGGACCTTGCTTATTATTGATAGGTTCCTAGCTTATTGCTGATGGGTTCCTTAACGGATATTATGTGGAGTGGCATGCCACAGACCTTACTTAGTGCTGATCGGTCCCTATTACTATACTATTTCAAGGTGTACAAACACTATATATAAACCTATCTATATATATAAGAGATACATATTATATGAGATAGAGGTATTTGAGATGCAGTGAGGATTTCTCTTGGCATGCATAGGCTATATGTCGATATTCATGCATGCATGATATCCTGTGTTTAAGTGGATATGGTAGTGCCATCGTACTAATGTCATGTCATCATTTCATGCCTAGTATGCTTATTTATGTTATGTAAGATGTGAATCGGTTGATAGAATATCCACTGAGCTTTTGTAGCTCAGCGTTTCGAAATGTATTTTCGTGTGTAGGTTAAGGAAAGCTTTGGATCGGAGGAGCATCATCTTGGTTGGTTTCAGCACCGACTTTGTTGTCAGAGTACTTTTACTAGATGTAGTGAGTCATGTACTTTTACTAGATGTAGTGAGTCATGTACTTGTAGGACTCTATATGTATAATTGTAACTCTTGCTTATTTTATTTCGAGTCGAATGCTTTTAAAAGTTAAAATATTATGGAGCTCCAACTACCTTAAGTTATTCGAATTTTATGTTTTGATTTTGACTGAACTTTATGAACTCATGATGAAATTTGGATTTGTACTTATTCTTTCAGCTTTTAAAATGAAATTTTAAAATACGAGTGTTGTACCGGAGATCTAATGTGACACCGGGTCAAGGGTGTTATAAATATTATCACATATTAATATTTAGAGAAATTATTAGAGGTCCTCCGTTCACCACATCATCAACGGCCCATTTAATAATATTTAACTATTTCAGTGTAACTTCCAAATAATTGTTATTTTTTAGTTATATATAAGAAAGATGTGAAAATTTATTTAAAAAAATGAAATTCATTGAATGTGGCCGTAGTTTAGATTCAGATATCCAAATTCGCAATTTGCATCCGCAAAATGTACGTAGATTATGAATCTACAAGTGTCTATTTATATCCACTTTAAATTTGTAGTATATATAAATTATAATATCAAAATTCAAAAAAAAAAGAATAGTATATTTGCAAATATTTGAGTCCTCACTCTAAGTTGCCATTCATAAGTCAATTTGACCGAATAAATTTTAAGGGTCAATTTGATATAACTCGTAAGTTAAGTATTAATTTAAAACAAATCTTCAAATTTAAGAAATAATTTTTGGGTTCAATCAAACAAAGATCTCAAAGTATCGGCAAATATGGGCAACGCTGATAAGGATCAGACAACCACAAACTAAAATTTGATAATTACAGTGCGGTTGTTTTAAATGAAGAGAAGAGAATGCACCACCCACACACTACTGATTTAAGTAAACACGTAATTGTGGATTTAATTCCATGCAATGCAACATTGAAGTGGCTTTAAAATTTTTGACTTACCAATTCGATTTCAAAATTTTTTAAATAAAAATTTTACTAACTCAATATTTTTAAGAATTAATGAATTATCTTTTAAGAACATTAAGTTATAAGATCATTAGTATCTAATCTATTACTTGATTAATTCAGATTGAATATCATATATATTTATTATGGGAATGACGCTCCTAACTCAGTTCTATCATTTACAATATCAAAACTCGAACTTTTGACCTTATTTAAGAGATCTAGTGAAACCCTAGAAATAATACGCCGACCTTCAACCTTTAAAATTTAAATGCGATTGGATGAGACCTTATCCTACTAGTAGACTCTCAAATGAGTTATTGGGCAACAATAAAGCAAGTAGGGGACTATTGGCAACGAAGTTATTATAACCAACCTATAAAGTATAAGGGCCTGTTTTGAAAATGACATCGTTTTCCTATAGTTGCTACTTGCAGAATGGAAGCAGGAGAGAACAGTAATGTTAATGAGCAATAAACGTCGTGGGTGACACAATGTTCCTTTTGTCTGCTAAACAAGACTAGAGAGAGATGGTGGTCCAAACACACTAGGGATGGGTCAATTAAACGTGATCACGTAAAGTTCAAAGCCTGCCTCTGTTCTATCTCTTTTTATATCCTTAAAAGCATCTATTTATTACCTCAACAACCAGCAACACAGTTGCAGACATGGCTTCTCTGCCAGGAATACTGCACATCAGACACTTAAACTTCACCTGTCAGAAACTGTGATTTCAAATAAATGAGACCCCATACCTTTTTCCACAGGCTTCGAAACGATATGACTGAAATGGTTCATCAACAATGTCCCCCATCTCTGCTTTTATCATTATTCGATCACATAATCAGAATCACATGAAAATTCATCCAATCATGTTTCACTAATATGAATGTAAACATGGATATTAATATTACAGTACAAAGTGCGAAAAGAATGAGGACAGGTAGTTCTTCCAATATGATTGAAGAAAAAACGAATATCCTGTATTTGTAAGATGAGTTTATTCAGTTGAATTTACAAGATAGGATGTTAATAGAATAATAATTTAGCATGCATGCATGCATAATTCCTTTTTCATAGGAAATTTTACCAGCAATACTTCATCAGGCTGCATATCTCACCGGAGATCAATAACATCAAACTTTATCTTGGGATTCATAAAAACATGGGAGCAATGCTCGTAGATTGACGTTCCATCTGAAGGCTCCTCATGGGGATGGAATCCTCGTTGCTGACAATTACGAATGACGGATACACCACCCGGATCAGACAGATGAAAGATGCCATGCGGGCTGCAATTGAATACAACAATTGTTAGCTTGTAAAAAAAAATTGCCTACAAAAGGGAGTAGGGACTGTCATTTTTATCTAAAAGAGGTTACTACAAACATTGTTTGTACTTAAGTGTTAAGATTTTAGTACCTTCCTACTTATTAACCATTTCAAGTTTTCAACAACCTTACCTCAGATAAATAAGTTGTTTAAGACATGGAAATAATCCCATTCTTCACCAATTCAGTCGCTAACAAAATGAAAATCTAACAGACAGATTTTGCTTATGCGTACACGGCAAGGTAAAACATCTTTTACACAGAAATATAACTTATTTTCATTTGCATTTGGTACATGAAATCCTTTCTATCATCAGTTTACTGTGAATTTTGCTTAAAAGAAGATCATAGAATATATGAAAACTTGAACACTAGTACCAGATTACTAACTAAAAGTTAACCTGCAGTGGAATGATAGGAAATAATTGTCTGACCATGATAGAATTAAATTTAGCAATATAAATCTGGTGATATTTCATAGCGTTCAATGCCATGGTTATTGGGAGGAAAATGAGAATCTACCTGGACGTGTCAGTTGGGGCCATAACAATTGCAATTGCTTCTGGCAGCATAATCTAAACATATCCACCAGAAAAGAAAAGAAAAGTGTCAGAGGAATAAAAAAATGTAATTCATATGTTGGAGGCCGGTGGAAAAGAATCATATTTTAAGCTGGGATATAGAGCAAGTACTTTTTTTACCTGATAAGAGTAATGTGTGTGAAGATCAACTGATGACATGAAACACGTCTGAGTTGGGTGCGTCTGAAAATCAAAGAATTGCAGAGCAACATGCAAGTTTCTAGTTAAAAACATAGGTTAATCAAACATAAACCCATGCTTCATGAAGGAGATCAACTTAAGCAAGGCATGTTACAGCGCCACATAAGACTAAGTAGATGGAGAAGAATGAAATATTAGATGAGATTGAATAGAAAGTTTATAAGTGAAAAAAATGACCCCAAAGAAGTGCGAACTTCACCAAATTACAAGTAAAAATCAAAACGCTACTAAAAAGATACCACCCTGCATCAGCACAAAGCCCAACAAAAGGATAAACAGTTTCTTTTAGATATAAATTTCTTTTTGATAGTCATTCCTTTTAGATATAAACTTCAAACATACTTCAAGGCAATCAATCAATTATATTCTAACCTGTGTTATACCTAGAAGTATATGTTACCCATGACCTCAAGCAACCAAGGGAAGCTTTATAAACCACACAAATTCCCACTTGACTTCAAATATAACATGTTTATTGTATGTTTGCAATGTGCATAATACCTACTGTACTAGAGCAATAATAATAGCATTCTGAAATGGAATACATAAATAGATATATGTCAAATTTATTCATTAGAGCATATGGAGAAAAAGCAATCAATTATACATTGGAAATTCACGGCTTGTAAACTTACATGAATCCATCCCAGAGGAAAAAGAGATAATTTATCCTGAACTTCAAAAATCTCTTCTTCATTTAATGTCGAACACTGTATTAAGAAAAATGTATAAGTGGGATAGAACTAAAGCACACAGATAAAAGTATATATCCAGAATAAACCTTGAAGTTGTTAACACTTTCTGCTCAAAAGAATTAGATTAAAAGGAATAAAATACAATACCGAATCTGAAGTTGACTCCTGCTTTGGAATTATAAGAGTCGTGATGTGGAAAACCCTGTTTTTCTACGGCCACAAAATTTAAAAGTATAAATAACCTCTTGCAGCAACTTGAATCCCCTACTTCCTAATTTATCTTAAACAAAAAAAAACTCATCAAGTTAAAAAATATAGTTTTCTCACCAATGACCCAGCTAAAACACCACATGTTTCCAAATTCTTTTTTGTATTTGCCCGAGCCAATCGCAAGAAATCTTCCATCATTTGTACTGGCTGCATAATAAGTCAGCAAAGTTGGAACATTAATCAACATAGAAGGCCCAAACTGATAATTCCACCATGTAACAGGGAAGAGGTATAATTGATATAGGAGACATACAACATGTAAATGTTGATATGAACTAGAGTTTGGCAATCCATCTTGAGAAGACTTTGCAGGACCAGGTCTTGGATCAGCAACTTTCGATGGATGAATTGGTACAAACTCTGGCTGTACTTGAGCAAGCACAGGAGGAGGAGAAGGTTGTTTCATACCAACAAACTTGAAAGGATCCTCTGTTGCTTCAATATTCAAAGAAGGACATGACTCTTCAGCAGGATGTAACCATTGAGCATCATCTAACGAGAGTACTGAGTCCATAGCAGAACCAACCCCTCCGGGTTCACCATCTTTAACAACCAAAGGTCTATGTTGCCCAGCCTGATTCAGGCTGTAAAAAATTGTAACACAAAATAGAAAAATGATAAAGCAGTTAAATTTTAGCAACACAAACTAGAACTCTCAGCAGATATTTCAATCTTTTAATATTTACAGAATATCTAAGGCGAAAGGATATGATAAGGGTACACGACATGTATACTTAAAGAAGAATAGATAATTTGAAAGTCCTACCCTGAATTTTCAGCAAGTGCCAGGTCCTTATGGCTTGGATATTGGACCTGCATTATAAAGCAGAACCAATTATTTGACGCAGATCTTGCAGTTTGCATGCAAAAAGAGATTATGTACGTGTACATAAAGAAGATCAGAGGGAGATAAAGAAAACATAGATTAACCTTTATCTCGGCACGTGGTCCAAGCCACTGGCCACAAAGGCCGTTAGGGCCTAGAAATGAGTGTCGAGACAGAGTTTCTTTATTTGGAAGAGGTATATTAAGAGACCTGAAACAACCCAGGAAGATTGATACATGCCATGTCAGCCTCAAAGAAAAAGTTTTTAACTAATTCTTATTAATACAACCTTATAATAAGGGCCTAGATGGACAAATGCAAACAAATATGACAATGAGCTGAGCAAAACAAATGCAAAAAGAAATCAGGGTGATGCTGTAAAGCAGAACAAACAATTGAATTTTATGCATGACCATGCTTTGACATCAACTAGTTTCGTTCCTTACTGGCTAAAAGTCAGAGTTGAATTTTAATGGATCCCACCAATACAACTGTGAATTTTTACTGAATTTTAACAGATCCCACCAATACAACGGCAGATTTCACATTGGAAAGATGAGACATGGAGGTTTCAAGATCCAAATCATAAATGTAGCATTAACAAGAACAAAAGAAACTCACAACTTCTGAAACTGCCTGTCAATCTGATTATGATTATTGTTATACTTCCAGGAAGATTGAACTGCCATGTTGGCAGGCTGCATCAATATAGAAAGGAAATGCTGAGCTAAAATATTTGGTAATTCTATTAAAAACGCAAGCAAAGAATAAGGAAAAAATAGACAGCTATAGATATAGAAACGGGAAAGAGAGATTAATAATTTCATAATTGAATCACATTGCATCCATCAATTATAAATGGTTCTATACCAGTGTACCTGCTTAATATCCAAGTTCATGTTAGACCCTTTATTTCCAGGAGTCCAATCCAAAGAAGACATCGTATCTGAGCTATAGAAAGAGCCTTCCTGATCATCAAGATCAACCAATCGAGCCCCTGACTGAGCTTTATTTATTTCTGCAACTCTCTTTTGAACCTCCGGTTTCAAAGATTCAAGCTCATCAAGTACAGCTAAAAGTCTCTGCAAATGATAAACAATAGAACCAAAAAATCATCAAATACCACGTGAATTGAATCACATCACAGAGCACCCAAAAAAACAATTAAGCCTCACCTTCCTATACACAGCCTTTTCTTTCGGAAGCAAAACCTGGTAATCTCGATGGTATGGTATTGTTTCTGACACCAAACTGATCAAATTGTAAGTTCATAAATAAGCTTAGGCAGATTAATTTAGTATAACGAATTCAATCCGTGGTAAGCTTCCTTCACCTTGAATATCTAAGAAGAATTACGTACAGATCCACTATATTTTTTTCCTCTCTATAAATGTCGGCCTGAAAATTAAAAACAAAACAATAAGCACTTGTATAATTCATACCTAAATTTCTATCTAACAGAAATATCAGCCTCGGCCATAAATTACTAACATTTTTAAATATTAAAATAATTCAATTTAGGTTAAATGAGCTAATTTAAGTACTAAAACAATGAAGTCATTAGCAGGCAGCAGCTACTAGCTTAACAGAAATAGACTAAGAATTCGCAAATAATGCTACAAATGAAGCTAATTTCAAAATAAAACGCTAATTACTTACGATAAATAGAAAATCAAAGTATTAAAACTGTGGAATCATTAGAAATTAAAATATTAGAAGAAAAAAAATAAAAGAATGATTAAAACTGAGATTAAGCTAAAATCAAACCTAAAACGAATCCTAACATCGTAATTATTAAGGAAATAGTGCCATTAGGCAAAGAATTGGCATAGAGAACCTGTTTGAGGAGACTATCGGCGATTCGATAATAATAACGGAGAGGAATTCGATTATCAACTTCGACTCTACGAGCCATCTCATTCACGTCGATCTTCATCTTCTTCATCTATTTCTTCCTCGATTCACAATAATTATTTTCTCTCCGCCGATGAATTCCGCTTTCTTTTTCTCAGCCCTATCGGAGATCAAAAACTCCGAACGTGCGATCTAAGGAATTGAAAATTGAAGGAAACTGTGTCGTTTTCGGGAGAATGGACTTTCTTTAATTTTATCTTGACATGGGAAACCTTTTATTCTATGCGCCCGTTACTAAGACTAGAGATTTTCCTATCCAAGGAAAGCCAATCAGTTGAGGACATTCCATGCTATATTACGTCATGTTTTAGGTATATCTTGATTTTAGTCCCTCTACTATGCTAAAATATGGAGTATACGTGTTTGTAAACTGAATTGGGCCTCAAGGTACAATTTGGTACCATTTTTTTGCAATTAGATATTTAAATTTAACCTTAAAGTTCAATTTAGTGTCTAAACATTTTTTTGTCTATATGAATTTAACTTTTTTTTTTTTTTTAGTTTAAATTGGTACTAGGGATGGATATTTTATCCGGCTAGATCGGGTTTTGATTTGATCCAGTTCGATCGGGTTAGATTTTTTGATAAAAAAATTAGATTCAAGTCGGGTCGGGTATTTTTCTAAACAGGCATTGGGTCGGGTCGGGTTTGGTTTTAGGTTATAAAATATCTGACCTGACCCAAGACTAAATATTTAATTTTTCTATTTTTAGCGATATTTATAATAATGGTCGTCTATCTATATATTTTTTATAGTTAGGTTCTTAAAATTATATTTTTTATAATTAAGTCCTCGATTTTTTTTTACAATTTAGCTCCTAAATTTATTTTTTTCTATAGGTTGGGCCGAGTCAAAATTGGGTTGAGGTAATTTATTTTTGGGTCGGATCGGATCTAACTTTTTAAAAAATATTTTGGACGGATCGAAATCGAATTTAGAGTATTTATGTTCAGGTCGAGGTCAGATGAACTAAAAAAACGACCCGAGCCCATCTCTAATCAGTACTTGATCATACTTTTAATAATGTTATTGTCTAAATCGATAACACTACTAACGATTGTCATTAAAAAATTATTTACGGAAAGATTTACTAATTGATTGAGTGATTATGAATATTTATATTATCTCATTTTATATAAATTCGAATATCAACATTTAATTTAAAAATATAAATATGTCTCCATTTTATCAAAGAAAATTGTTTGTAGATTTTAATTTTATTATTTCCTATCTAAAAATATTGTGACTAGTTATCAAATTAAAAATATGTGAAACTAATTTGAACATAAGAAAAAATCTCTACCCATTTTTATGACATTTTCTACGTTACAACGTTAAAAAAATTAAATTTTAAAGCCTTAATCTTAAATTCTAATACATTAAGCTCTAATCCTAAATCTTGATCTTATTTTTTAATGAGGACATAAAAAGGGACACCAAGAAAGAGCAAAGCATTTCTATTCGAATATAAAGCATAGATCAAGAGACAAAGACCACAATAAAAAAACTTGTCCACAATCATTTCAGTAGTTGATATATGAAAACAAAGTTCTGAATGCATCACATAAAAGAGTGAATTAATGAAATTTGATATACGAAATGCCAAAATGTTAGGCTTTTGGTAATATTTTTTTGAACCAAAAGCATAGCATTGCTTGTAAATCTCCATGAATTCAATTTCATTACAGAACATGTAGTCCAATGGTTCGACTCAGGTGTACACACAGAAAGAAAAAGCAACTACATTAGAACTCAAGACTATGAGAACCGTGAAAGGAATGGTGTTAATGCTTCTTATTTTTGTAACTCATGGCCTGATGTTAGCAGTGCAGCATAGAAAAGTTCATTCCAAAAATCTGGAACACCAGGGAGGCACCAATGACTGCAATCCTGGAACATGCCAGGAGTCCTCGGGATCTCTAGCGGTCGATAAATCGAAGGGTGACCGTCTTTTCTGTAAGCCGTCATCTTGGTGATGTTGAGATAGAATACCGGTGTCTTCATTTCCGATATTACAGATTCCAGGATGCTCATCATCCATGGATATGCTGCAAGGCTTGTCTCATTCGATATCGGCTCTGTTTCACCATGACAGTTCCCACCAGTGTCCCACTGCCCTTTCCTGAAATAACAATAAGCCATACCGACATTTACGTCTAAGTGGAGTTAACATAAGCTCAAATTAGAGCTATGGACTTAATTTTTAAAACCTGAAATGAGAAGAGGAGTATCCTGCAAAGAAGACCCTGGTGTGTTTTCTATCAATGTTGGAATCAACCCATTGTGCCCATGTTTTCATTGCCTTTGTAAATGCTTCTTTTACTTCCAATCTGTCATAGACATGGCTGCCCTCCTGGAAGTAATTTTTGCTGCAAATTTAAGACACCATTTGTGCATAGTAAACTCTATGGTAAATTTCAGAAACTGATGGAAAACAGGTAGGAAAATGGCGGCAGAATCTTTACCCTTTGCCAGTTTTTTGGTGAGTCCACCAATGACCAGTGTTGAAGACAATTATATCAGCATCACTGTACTTGGAACCCTGAATCATGTCAAGCCTCAGTGTTTCTCTACTGATCTCACTGTTATCAGAGATTTTCCATTCTTGGACTAGGAATGGTGATTTGATGAAGTCTATTGTGCACTGGTAATCCTATAAATCATTTATTTCTAAACATGTTACTCGGATTCGATTCGAAGCATCGAATATCTAAAATGTTCATAAAATCTGAGAGAAAAATAACAAACAGTTTGGTGAAACATTATACTCACTGCGAATCTGAGAGAAAAGAACCCCTGAGTCCTGAACTCGTTCCTGCTGGAAACTTCAAAGAGTCGTCTCTTATCTCTCAACGATTCCCTCAACGAGCACACCAGAGATTCCCACATATTCCGATTCAAAGAATCTCCGACAAAAACCAGCCTCTTACCCCTCAACATATCCAGCATTTTCCTCCCGTTAAACCTACACACAGACATTTCAGCAACCATGTAAAAGACAAAGTAAACGAAGCGGTGAAACGATTTTCAACTACTTTTTCTGTAAAACCCTGACCTGGGAATCTGACAATCGAAAGGTTTCCACCGGTATCTGACGTAACTGAAATCTACCCGGCCGTTCTTGAAACAGTTAAAAGAGTCGTCGACGTAAGGGCAAGAACCGGGAATGTAAGCAGGCGTGGAACTGGAATCGTCCAAGACCCAATTGCCATTAAAGATGTCGCAAGAACTAAGGTCTTTGATCACGTTGTTTGTTCTTTCGACGGCGGTAACCGATGAGAGGGTGCAGTTGGTTCTGACGTCGGAGACGATGCAGGTGTTGGAAGAGGAAATGGAGGTGAATGAGGCGAGGTAGTTGGCGGCAAACCGAATGCGAGTTGCCAAGGCCAAGGCTAACGAGGAACGCTGGGTGAAGGAAGTTGATAGGAAGAAGAGGGAGAGGAGGAGCAGGAAGATGTAGAAAATGTGGGTTCTGGATCTCCATAGAAGACATGGTGTGGTTCTTGAGAAGTGCTTTGAAATGAAGATCATGGTCTTGAAATACGCCATTAAAAGTTGGGGATTGAAGAGAAGAGGTTTATTAATGGAGAAAGAAAAGTATGAAGAACCCTAGGCTACATTTCTTAGAATCTCAAGCATCAAATGTTTTTCATGTTGATTTCAGAATCATTTCAATTTTCAGGTTTGCTTGCCGCAGATTCGCGCTTTATTGTTCACGCGCCAAGGGTCATGACAATAGTTCTAAGAAAAAAAAGGGACTAACTATGATTTTAGTCCTTTTCATCATGTTGAAATTTGATATTCAATCGATTACTTTTTAAGTTATGAAATATAACTCTTTAACTTGACTCGATCGAATACTTATTTATTATAATTCTTTACTTTTATATTATTGAGATATCTAAATTGATAATAACATTAATTCTTGTTATTAAAGGAGGGATAAAATAAGAATTATTATCTTATATTATTGGTGATGAAAAAAGAGTTTTTATAAGTATTATTTTTTATGATTTAGAATTTAAAGTTAGTGTTGGAGACTTAAATGATAAGTATTTGGTACAATGTCAAAACACATTGTACTTAAAAAATTCAAATTCGAATCTTGAAGATGACTTCTTTTATGAGGAAAGACTACGGATTCTGAACATAATAAAATAAATATTAACCATCTAAAATAAGGTGCACAAGACTTACAGCATTAGATTTTAGAGTGAAAACATAAAAGAAATATATATATAACATAAATGCACATATATGATAATAATGCTCAGCAAAACTACCGAACATGGTGTCCAAGTAATGGGGCGAGGCCTATAATCATGGACACAATACCGAACAAAATGCTCTTAGCTGCCCTCTTTGAACCGTTCTCCTCAGCTTCAATGTGCTCTTCAACGTCGAAATGACCTACAGGGTGAACACAAACAACTTACATTACTCATGGAACAGTGTTTTAAACATCAGAACTGGGATTTAAAAAAAAAAACTGCTATGCGTTTCATCTAGGTGATCGAATTCGAATACCATGTGTGCATGGAGTGTGTGCATTATAAAAGAGCTAAGAAAATTAAACGGATACTAACTTGTAATCAATTTATTATATTAAAAATGAAGGTACCTCTTTCAGGACCATAGCTGCATCCTGCCTGGATTGTGTCTCTGATGTCCTTAATCGTTGCCCTATTATAGAACAGAAAGTGTTTCATGACGTTCTCTATACAGTTGAGAACAAGGTGTGTCTCCGAAAGGCAAGGTCCGGCACAATATTCATCGGCGTACTCGAGCGGGACGTCTAGATTTCCGCTTGCTGTCAATCTGTAAGATTCTTCACAGCTGCTATAAATCTGGGAGGACAATAATTCGAATACGAACAGAATAAATTCACGACTTCCAGATTTGAACTTATACTAATAACATTATAACAATCCCAAATAGGTTTTCGGGATATGAAAATCTTACATATTTGTCATTGAAACATAGCAATGCCTTGGCGACAATTTGAGCTGGATCGTCAACTACAGTGCCGGTGCCTATGCCCGTGCCTGTACCTGTACCTGTGCCTGTGCCTATGCCGGTGCCTGTTTGAGGCAAATCTTCGTATTCATCGGCTTTACCTAGGTGGAACCAGAAAACAGTCATGCAGACGATCGTTACTGCTAAACCCCATGATTTGATTACAATCAAGGACGCCATTGTTGAAGCTTCAAGACCAGTTTGATTGCAATTGGAGCTTACTTATATACTAATATTGTCCAAGGTTAATTATCAGCAGCACCTAGCACGTTACGTAAATGACGATGTCATTTTATTGTCTAAGTTCCACCATTGATGAGTTTGGTAAATTTGATAGGAAAAAATGGAAACCGTTTTTTTCCATTGGTTTCAGTAAAAATTCGAAGAAGGCTAAAGACTTCGTAGGAATGGAGCAGATGAGTGCAAGCCACCAACTTTTACTAATTCCAGAAATCAAACCTAAAAATCAAGTCCAGGTTTCTTTGTGTTACCGACAATTTTTTTAAAATTTTTATATCTATCTTACAATTTATGTTCCGAAATTATAACAATTCTGGGTATTCAAAGTAATATATATTTCTAAATATTTTCATTCAACTAAAATAAAACAAGATAAAACCCGTAGAATAGGATAAAAATAAGATATTTCATATATGTATCATCGTTAAATTTTTAACGGTCCAATCATTAAACTAGTTAAAAAATAAAATATTTACCAAAAAGATATAGATTAAGGACTAAATTTATCCCTAAAAAAGAATAAAGGTCAAAATGATAAAAACTATAAACGTTAATGGTTAAAACTATCTTTATGCCAAAATAAATTAAATTAACAATATATAAAAAAATTCAAAAATCATAAAATAATCACATTCTTTAAACCCAAAAATTTTAAACTTAAAACTAATGTCATCGATAGACCCAAAAATTTTAAACTTAAAACTAATGTCATCGATAGTTTAGTCGAACTTTTACTATCATCGTCATCTATTTCTCAACTATTCATCGTCGATAACCAAAGGGAGACGAGTGAATCGAACATTGAACATAAAAACCTCTACTCGTTTGGCAGTCAATTGACATGTCTATAGGTCAAGAATAGTTATGGTACCGACAATGGATGGTGAAGAAAAATGGAAAAAAATGAATGCGACGCTGATTACATGTTTCTTTACTCAAGTTTACAAATATACAATCAGCCTCTAACTTATAGAGTATAATCTGCAATCTGCCTGTCTTTGGGGGGAAATTGAATTGAGACTTCAGTCATCTCCTTCCTCAATGAAAAACTTGGGGAGATGCATAATATTCACTCTCATTGAAGACGGGTCTTAAATCTTCTTGGCTCAGGAAATCCAAGGGGAAACAAACTAGATGTCCTCGGACCGATTGTAATCGATCCACAGGATCAACTTGTTTGATATCTCCGTTCTGGTACGTCTCTAATTTCGTGGAGGCTATTCCTAAATCGATTGTAGTGTGACCCAGTTTTTCTTTCCAAAATGCGATGCTTTGTCGGAGTGCAACCCTGCGTTTTATCGTATAGGGAGTTTGTGTCATGATAGGATATCCGAAAAGAGGTTTATAAGAAAGAGATGTAGTCATACCGGGAATGTATAAGATCATTTGGGACACAGGAAAACACATCCTGGTAGATCGTTGTATTCATCTGTGACCATGCAAAGCATCTAGTCCTGTTAGAATATAAAATGCAAAGGTATTAAACAAATTTGCAATTCCGGTTCTTACCTTCGCAGTCCCAACCCATATATCTTTGTAACTCGAATCAGTAATGGGGTCAATTATTTGCTTTATCTGAGGAGCAAGAAAAGGAAAAGGACAAACACGTTTATCAACCGAATGATATAAGACAAAGTGAAATATTATGACTGAGATCTCCAAAATCTAGTTTGATGAAGCATAATCTTGAATACGAAATAATTAAACAATGGAAGATGGCGCTCACAAACCTCTCCTTGGTGAAGACCAAGATGTTCAGACCACAATGAGAGGCGAAGACTCGAAGCAAATTTTCCAGCCTTCCATGGATTTCCTCCCATCCATGAATCAACGAATTCTTTGTCTTCAATAAGCACACCAATCTGAAATATTAATCATGACATTAATCTTGTTGGAGGAAGTGATACACATATATGTTAGATCCTAGTCGGGGAAAAAGATATTTGAAGTGGTCCATTTCCTTGAAATCATCAACAAACTCTTCTGATCATATTAAGGCTCTGCTTGGAAATTTTGTAAATCAACTGGCTAAATTCATAACCGCTTTCCTACTTTGAAGCTTAATAGTTAGATTAACAAAATTTCATCCTCAAGCTTTTCCATCTTCAAACCAAACAGAGCCTAAAAGTCAAACCCTAAACTGAGTTTTTAAATCTCAGCATCTTACCAATCAAATCTATTACAAGCCCCCTTTAACTATGTTATACCAAATTTCAAGTTACTTGTATCTTGGTTCCACTGTATTTTTTTTCATTTATCTCAGCAGTCAGCATTTTAACCAGCCTATCTTTAAGTTTTCAGACAACATTTAAAAACCAATCCGTAATGAAATGAAGATACCTCTGAATCTCTTGACCCGAGTAAACTTCTATCGTTAATATTAGCAGATCCAATTAAGGCTGCACAATCATCAATAATCATGACTTTACTATGCACATAGACCTGAAGGAAATGGAAGGGAACAAATAACTCGTCAAATATGAGTATGCTACATCTGGACTTTCATGGTTAGGTTGCCATGACATTATAAGCCTGTAAAGAAAATTAAGCAGAACCAGAAAATGGTAGATTAAGATAAATGCCACTGCAAAGACATACCGGACTGGTAGCCACGGGACTGCCATCAAAAAGTTTACCGTGTGCTCTAAGACCATAGAAAGATATATAATCATGAGTTTTAGGACCAAGAAGATCATAAAGATTTTGCAGTATAGAACTTTGTCCTCTGCAAATGGTTCGATATTGCCAATGCATTATGGCTCTCAATGATGCTGCACCAGCATCATCAAGACCTCCCTGTTAAGCTTAAAAATGAGTAAAAACATAATGAAATTATCTGACCTTCAAATCAAAAGAGTATTGGCCAAAAATGAAAACCTGAAAGCCAGGAAGCAGTGGTATGACAATAATAACCCTAAAACACTTCTTCTCATTGTATGCTCGCATTATACGCTGGTATAATGCTTCTAACACGCGATTCCGAATAATTTCATCTCCTGAGAGACCTGATATGAAGAATTGGTTCTGGGAAAGGTTGCGCAAAGGATGAAATGACAGAGAAGAAATGATGTCATATAATTAATAGATTCTTAGTGAACTGCAGTAAAAGAATACCTCTATATAAATAAAGTGTTCTGCTTTCTCAATGAGGGAGCAATAAGCACAGTGAATACTCTCTTCTATTTGGCTGGTTCCAGCAGACCACTGACTGACACTCCTTATAATCTGAAAATTATAGATCAGCACCGATTAAATACTATTTATAGCATAAAGTCCCTCTTCAAATGAAAAAGAATCATTGTACATTAGCAAATAAGAGTAAGAAATTGAGATATCAAAATACAGAGTAAAAAACAAGTACTACTAGGCAGATGCAAAACTTTTAATAAGTCTTGATGAAAGTACAACCAACCTGACACTGACATGAAGTCCGTGGTCCAACCTGTCCAGATTTGTCCAGAAAACCACCTTGAGCAGCTCGTTCTTGTATTTCCCACCACTCTGAGCCTGAAAGTTCAGCTACCGGCTGCATTTTTACATCCGGCGATCTCTCATTATAAAACTCCAAGGAGACAAGGTCATCAACAAAGCCTTTCATAGCCATGTCTGCAACTGCTGGTTCTATTTTAGACTTTCTGAAAGCAAAAGAAACACTTTTACTGGCAGTAGTGTCCAACCCATTTGATTCCGGAAACATACTGCAACTATCCAACTCCATGACCTCTTGATGAAAAAGTAGAGGAATATCTTGAAGAGATGATCCTGAAGAAAAAGAATCCCGTCTTTTGACATCTTTCTTGTTTCCCTCAACATTCTTGCTCTCAAACTCAATTTCCTTGCTTCTTCCCATATAATGAGGAATCACCATATGTTGCTGAGGCATGAGTAGTGGAATTTCTTCCTCATATAGCGCTTTATTTCTCTATATATAAGTAAAAAGAATTCAGAATACCAAAAAGTAACAAAATTATTGTGATTTCTATCGTTCACTACATTAGTTCTACATAAATAGGACCTTGGCATAGTTCCACCGCTGAACAAAATGTCGTGCTATATCTCGACAAGGTGGTCCCCATAGTGCACAATGTACATCATGCCAAGGCATTCGAGGAAATTTCCCTCGATCCAATTCATCCTTTATTGTATCTTCCCATGAATTTGGTTCAGATTCCCTAACAAAAATGGAATCCAAAATTGGTCAGACTGAAACAGCACAAATCATCCCATAGTTACTCATTACCATGAATATTTAACCTTCTTATCCTTTCACAGAACATTACCAGGAAAAGAGGGGATACAACAGTCAGTTGCAAACTATTTGAAGTTTTCAAAGTAGTGATTTATTTGTAGCGAACCTTTTTTATGAAAAATTTAAAAAGTTCAGTGGGTTTTGAAAATTCGGTATCCGAAGATGACACCTGAAGAACATAATGTCACTTCTATTGGAATACCGTTGAAATTTGAAAATTAGTTGGTTGGAGTCGCCATCGACCGTTCAAAAAGTAGATCGAGCACCGAAAAACAAAACCATAAAAAATTAAGTTCAGGAGTTGGTTACGTTTGGAAAAGAATTAACACCCCATAACGCACAGAAATTGGTACCTAAAAGTTCTCATCATAATTATTTAAGAAAATATAAAATTCAAATTATTTTAATTTTTAATTTTAAAATACATATTTAATCCTAATATCCACCCGGAAACCAGGATGTTACTCCTAACAGAATATATCGAGATAATAAACTCTAATAGAATAACGAACAAAGGTAATGCACAATTATAATAATAAAATAATAAAACATAATAATAATAATATAAAAAACTATAAGATTAGTAGAAATTATAATAATAATTATAATAATAATGGGCCGAATATGCAAAAAATAAAGTTATGAGGTCAAAATGAAATAAAATAGTGAAATTAGGGGCGAAATTAAATAAAATATAAAAATATAAGGCTAAATCATAAAAACAGTGACCAAGATTGAAAAGGATGCAAACTGGGAGGCCGAATGTGAGGAGGTTGAGAATTCAAGGACCACGAGCGTGATCTCCCCCTCATTCCAGGTTAAGCACGAGTCCAGGTTGAACAAACGGGTCGGTCTCGGGTCTAGAGGGATGAAACGACGTCGTTTTTGGCCCTATAACCAGGCGCCAAAACGGCACCGTTTTGGTTGCGCCTTAAATACCCAAAATTAAAAGAAAGCTTCATTTGTTTTCTTCTTAATTTCAACACAATTACAGAACCATTGAAGGCTCTATGAATTCGGGAGGTCTTGGCTCTCGGTAGCACTCTTCGACCACCGCACATGGCCACCAGCTGCGGCATCGGTGGTCGGGAATTGGAAAAGAAGCGACTTTTCAGCTCTTTTCGATGCGGGGAACTTGAATTCGAGGTCAGGTTTTCGAGAAAACGCACATGCAAGCCTAGATCTACCGAAAAGATATTCATTTTCCTTCTGTTTTTACCTTCTTTTGAATATATTTAGGTTCACTTCTCTCTTCTCGTTGATCTTTTAGTCCGAATGCACTCTTGTTTATGTTTTTTTTGTTCGAAATCTTTTTTTTTCTATTTCATTCATAAGAAGGAAAAAACTACACTGATCTCTTGTTTTGGGTTTTATACCCGGTTTTATGCTTAAAGATACATCAAAATCTCTGCTTATTAAATCTGATATTTCAGATCTTAATGATGCAAATAATTTTAAGAATTTTCTGAAAAGTATAAATCAAACATTCAAATTAGAATCTTTGCTTGAACAAAAAACTTACCTTGGATTGTAGTAGTCTTTTCCGGGCCATACTGCGGGAGGATTATCACCCACCTTGTGTTCAAATGTGTCATAGCGACCAAAGCATAAATCAAGTCCACCAATAAAACAAATTTGGTAATCAACAATCACAAGTTTTTCATGGTGGGACCTGTAGGTAAAAGAAATAATATCAGTGTCTGAGAGGTCCAATTTAACATGTTTTACAACTTGAATGCACGTGCATGCTCAGTTTCCGAAGTAATTCATACCACAGATAGACGCCTGTAGAGAAGTGATCAGGATAACGCAATACTCTCACATTCTCATGAATGCTAAGAAGCTTTCTCTTGCTATAGACGCTATTGATTTTCAAAGCCAGAGCAAGTTCTTTGTAGAGAAGGATGTATATCTGGAGCCATAGATATTCACATTATTAAGTTAATAATTAAACTAAGCGACAAGCTATTTCAAGATTTTTATATCAGGATTATCCATAGACCTATATAGTACAAACAGATATTAATTTGATTCCAAAGAACAAAATTGAACACATATGTAAGTATGTAACAATTAAATCAGGTTCGTAAAATTTAAAGGGCCTCTAAATCAAACCAAAAGTCTTCAACCATCCAACAGCGAATGAGCTCACTGACAGACAAAAGTTAATGGAAGAAAAGGAGTACTACATGGTTTACAGACGTACAACTAGATACAGTTGTAATTCAGATATAGTCATCAAGATATTGTCCAATATAAAAAATGGGTTTATACTGACTTCTTAGAAATAAACGACCTTTTGTGAAATAAATAAATAAATAAATGGAAGAGTACAACACCTGAACCCCTTGCTTAGCTTTGGCTTCCAGCAAAGCATCAAGCCTGGAGGATGCCTGCTCATGAAAAGGACGGCGTAGGTACAATTCTGGGCAAAGCCACCAGCCACAAATAAATATCTGCATAAATTTTAGGATCATGCAATAGGTTTTCTATGCTAAAGAAATCAATTTGACTACAACTCATGTCAATCTGCAAGAGTAAAAGGGACAAACCTCTGATTTAGCATCTTCAATTGATGAAGCAATTGCATCAAAAGCTGCCCTACCATCCACAAACCATTGAGCCTGACTACCATCTTCTGTCAAACCCCGCGGAGGAGCGAAAGAGCCAAAGCGATGAGGATGGCACCAACCCTCAGGGGGTCGAAGCCCAGCATCATTAATTGCAGCAACCCAATCTTTACCTTTAGAACTACTTTTAGTTCTTAACCTTACGCTCCGGATTCCACATGTGACCTTTTGAAGTTCCCAATTATCTGTTAGAAAGTGATTTCTCTAGATATATTCATCAGAGATACACCTTAACCCACCATTATGGAGATGAATAGTTCGGCTTTATGTGTAGTGAGAAAACTTACACCCTCAAAAAAATTCAATGGAAACCCCCCACAAATTTATCTCGATTCTAAATCTTTGATCCCTAATGTTATGTTGAGAAAGGTTAATTATTAGCGTTTTTAGGATTAAATATCGCGTTGGACGGCAGAATAGCACAATAGGTTTCTGATGGAAGAAATGTTGGAGATCTTAACCAAATCAGTCACAACAAGAAAATGTAAGTAACAATAAAAAGGTCATTGATTATGAAAGACAGCATCCTAAACTGTGAACATAACTACTAAACTATTAAATAGAATAAAATACCCATCAGCAGGAAAAACTCTCCACAGAGTGAACAGCAAGTACTCTACTGACCTTAAAAGCATGGCGCAAAGGATTACGTTCCTTTACTTCAACTGCTAATGATGCCCGACCCTCGGTGTTACCAACCAAGGCAGGTAGTACATCAAAAACAATTATATCTAAGGGTTTTGTATCCAGCGGATCTGCCAGCAAAGCCAAGAATCCAGGTTTCAGCACAGCCCACACCTGTAAATAGTTATCAGTAGTAAGAACGGAGAAAACATGTCAATTGAATAAGCTGAAATTTGAAAATGCCAATATATGACATTTTCAAATTTCAGCTTATTGTATGGCAACCCAAGAGTTGTTGTATAGCAAGATTAAGGTGCAAATCTGAAACACTTCAGCAAGGCAATATAAAACAATGCCAATGCTCAGAAGCTTAAAACCAATATATGACAACAATTAACCCATTTGGCAAACCTCTTCTAAAATCGTATTATTTTAATTTAACATATTAAACAGCAGTAGGATATCCTTATACATATAAGCAGTAAGCACAGTGAACCAAATGATATCTCTAGCTGAATCACAAAACTTGAACACTGACATGTGAGTTTACCTCCTATCAAAGGAATATTTAGACGGAGGAGAGAAAATTAGTATATGATGCAGCACATGCACGTGCAAAACATGTTCTGAAACAAGTTCGTTTTTAAGTTGAATATAAACCAAGATCTCAAAAAAAGAGATTGCATTACCTTTTGCCAGTTGTCATTACAGCAATTGAACAAGTGACAAGCACAGCATCTATCAGAGTCATCATCATTCTTGGCAAGTTTGGGTAGATGCTTCACCATTACATAGTCTTCCTTCAGCTTAGGTCCGTACTCGGGACAAAATGACAACTTTGAAACCTCCAAAAACTTGCAAACCTACAAGAAATTGACAGAGATACTAGAACAAACAATAAAAGAGGGACATAGAATGTGTGCCTAGGTGTTGTTCAGCTGACACACCTAAGCATTATTTTCTGTAAGGCAACAGGCCAAAAAAAGTTCTCTGATTTAAGTTCTCTTAAACCTAAAACATCTTCTATTTATTATTTTTTTCCCATTAGTTGTACCTGTAATAGTATAGAAAGGGGAAATAACAAACTCCTTACTTTTCAAAGTTTGAAATTTCAAGAACATACATGAGACCATAGGAAATCATGCATTATTCAACAAAATAAAAAGAAATTTTGTATGTTCAGTTTTTAAAGTATATTACCGGTATTACATATCTTAAACTTATTTTTTTATAATGCACACACATGTAGACATACACATATTGCATCTTATTTTACTTAGGCAAACACATTTTCTGTGCCTTGGGTCTTAAGAAATATAGTTGTTCTAATGGCTAGACTGCACCTTGCCCTAACAACACAAATGAGCAATGAAACTCAAAACATTCAACACACATTACTTATGAATCACATTCAGGTACAGAGCTACTTGTACCCAATTTTTGGGGGTCAAAATACTTTTTAGGTCTTACTTTTGAAACTAAGAAAATTAAGCACTCCCCCCCCTCCCCCCCCCCCCCCAATTTTTTGGGTCCAATTACTTTAAAGGTACTTCTCAGTTTTGAAACAAGAAAAATTAAGTCTAGACCCCCATTTTTTTGGTTCAAATACTTCTTAGGTCCTTGTTTACTTTGAAATTAGGCAAATTAGCATGATCTCCATTTTTTAGTCTAAATACTTCTTAGATCCTTTTTAGCTTCGAAATCAGGCAAATTAGACCCTGACCTTCTATTTTTTTAATTTTAAATTGATGGCTTAATAATCAAACAATAATCCTCATTTTATTATTATTTATCAACCCAACAAAAAGGGTCCAACAACTTTTAAGGCCCCTCAATTTTGAAACTAGAAAAATTAAGCCTTGACTCACATTTTTCAGGTTTAAGTCTTAGGTCCCGGTTTTTTTATTAGGGAGAGAACACTACTGATTGTTGGTTTAAATATTTCTTAGATCCTTTTTAGTTTCGAAATTGGGCAAATTACACACTGACCCTTCATTTTTTAAATTTTAAATAGATAACTTAACAATCAAACATCAACCCTCATCTACTTCATGATTGTTGCATCCAGAAAAAGGAAAGCTAAATTGAATTTGGTGTTCTAATATCAACACACGCACAAGATACATGGTCTAGTTTCTAGGCATAGTGAGCCTATTAATGGAATGTCTAATGCCTGTTATGAAGATAAATGTAGAATGAACTAATGATTCCACAAATGCTGCAGTGCATCAGGATTGTGTTTCGAAATTCATACCTCTCGAGAGTTAACAATATCCATATTTCCAAGAAAATGATTCAAATATTCTTGCATGGCAACCTTTGCTCTTTCTGACACAGAAGACTGCCTTCCCAAGGCTGGTCTAATAACTGGAAGAGCAGCACTTGATGGAACATCCCTGAGTATATATAATACAAATGAAAAGGCACTTGTAAGTTGTAAGCACTGGGAGTTAAATTTTCTTTTATTTTCTAGGAAAATTTGTGACAGAAAACACCTGTTTTTAATACTATCATCTTGATGTAAAGGAAGAGCATCATCATCCGGTTCATCATCATCTTGCACAACCGGAGAATGTTCTCCTATCCCTAGATTTTGAAGCCATTCTTTAACCTTTAATATAATAATATTCAGCGTGAAAACCACATTCAAATCCTCAACTTTTTTTTTCTCCCAAGAGAAGCGCTAAAATTGGCAAAACACAAAAGAATATTGTTGTCTTGTTATATACACACCTGCTCCTGCTTCTCGTGAATTTCTTCAATAAACAATCGTCTCTTCAAAGCAAAGTGCAAGTAAAAAACCTGCGAAGCCTTCTTTATTAACCGCCACTTAAACTGCAGAATGAAAACGAAGAAATCAGTACGATTAGGAACAAAAGAAGTTTTGATCAAAACACATAATCTGAACTTAAAACTATCAAAGTTAATTTACAAAAATTCGACAGAGAATTGAATAGCGAAAAGGGTACTTGCTTGCTTGTATCGGAATTCAATGGTGTAAGATAAGAGCATGGGGCTGATATCGCCGGCATCGGGTCTGGAGACGGAGACAATGGTAGCTTTAGGTAACTCGTCGAAAATCCGAGTTGACTCAGAGGAGGAGATGAATGATGAGGTCCTGGAGGTTATCTGCTCCATTTGCATCTGGTAGTACCCGGGCCCATCTCCCAACATCAATTGCTCCGACGCCATGAAATTGATCGAAGATCCAATAATTTGTTTCCCTGGGATCGGATGAAATTAAATATGGGACTGGAATGAAAAAGACTTGAGAAGAAAGCGAGCGAATATGATTTGAATTGGAGTTTTCCTTCTTCTTTTTTTGTCTTGGAAATGTAGATTGGGAGCAAAAGACTGATCCCTCTTTTGGTGGGAAGTGGGGGACGAAGAAGAAGGGAGCAAGACGACTCAATTTCAACAAGAACCGGAGTTGAAGAAGATTTTTCCGGCAGCCCAGTTCGATAATTACTAATAAATCATATTTAAATTTAAATTAATTTAAATCATATTTATTTAAACCATATTTTTACAGAAAGTTAATACAAGAGTAATCTTTATAACGTAATTTTCTATTATTAAGTTTAGTTTCGAATAAATTTTAATCTTATTTAAAAAATTTAATATTTTGTTTTACTAAAATAATTAATTATTAATAAAAACAGTTTTTAATAAATAATTTATCATTTAAAATATTTAATATTAAATATTTTAAAACAACGTAAAAAATTCGACCAATAGTAAATTGAAGCTATGTAACAAAACAACATTTATTTATAAATATTCTGACAAAAAAGAAATGGTTTGAACAGGTTTAAAATTTTTGATGAATAATTGGTAAATTATGTTAGGTACTATTGAATTATAGTTTATTATTTGTTTTTTTGAATTTCTAATTTGATCTAAATTTATTATTAAATTTAATATATAATATATTATCTTGATTAAATTCATGATAAAATTTAAATTAGTTTAGTGGTTGTGTTATGTTTTTTATGTTGGAGGTTTTTGGTTCAAATTTTATTAAAACTTTTTATTATTTTTTATTTTTATCAAAATAACGTCGTTTTAGAACTTAAAATGATATGATCAAAACAACGTTATTTTACTTTATGTTAAAGTTTCGTCTATATTTTGATGATATAGTGGTATTCAAGTTTAGTTGTAAATTTGTATCAATTAAAAGTTTAATGACAAAAACGAGTTAAATGTCATAATTTGATGGTATCTAACATAATTTATTCTAAATAATTTATTTTAAAGAAATACAAATAAAGATAAATTATAATGAATACCGCTTAAATTATTAATAAGATTATATTTAAGTTATTTAATTATTAAAATTATATCGAATCATTTAATTACAAGTAAAATTATATTTAATTTACCCAATTAATATTATGATTATAATTAGATCACTCAATCGTTAAATATTATCTTTTAATTGAGTGTAATAATTATTTTAGTCCTTAAAATTTTCATTTTCTATAATCTTATTTGGCATAAAAATTACAACATTACATATATAGTTTAGTTTACTGTTACTACTAAAAAAATCAACAAGGATGCGTTGAATGGGTTTGGAACTTGGGCAAAGTAGGAGAACAAACAACAACCAAATTCGGTTTTGTGATAAAAATCCCTAATATTAATGTATATATATATATTAATCGTTACATTTTTTTACATTTACATATATAATTATAGATTTATTTTTAAATATTTAATTAAAATATTAATTAAATTATTACAGATCAAAGATTTAAAATTATAATAAAAATTAATTTAATAACCTTAAATCCTGAAACATAAAAAAATTATAAATCTTAACCTAAACTCTAAAAAATTATAAGCTCTAAACCCTAAAAATTATAAATCTTAAGCCCTAAAAGTTTATAAATCTTAAACCTAAAAATTATAAGTCCTAAACCCTAAAAAATTAGGATTTAGGGTTTATAAATTTTTAGAGTTTGTGCTTATAAATTTTTAGGATTTATGGTTATATGATTTATGGTTATAGGGTTTATGGTTTATAAATTTTTATGGTTTAGAATATAATAATTGGATATTAATACTCTATCAGTACCATAAACATATTCATTTAATATAATAGCTCTGGGGGTTTCCAAAATTCCCTGGTTTATAGCCAACATAAATGAAAACAGAGTTTGGCAGACAAACTCCATGGAAGAAAAAAAGCTCAGTAGTAACATAACAAGTTTCATCACATTCTTGATTTCATTCACTTCTTCGTCTTCTTCACTCCCCTGTAACAGGAGTCAAAAACAGATCAGAATTATACTCAGATAAAATCCATGTTTAGATCTTTAACTGCATGGCAGGTTTTATAAATGCTTCCAGGAAAGTGAAGAATCCAAAAATGATAAACAGTAAGAATGTATCGTCATGCAACTCACTCGGCCTGTTGAGCTGCTGGTGCAGGTGCTGCTTTCACGACAGGTCCCTGTATCAGCAATAATAACATTACGGAGTTGCAAATAACAAAGTAGAAGCTTAAAAAGCATGGTTGTAAGAAAAACCCTAAGCCCTAATCATAAATTCCAAATCCTAAACGTAAAAAAATACACCCCAAAAGGGGCAGAGGATTTCTATTCCTGGACATGGCATGAGAATCATGCAGTTTTTTGGTGATGCAGTAAGTGGTATCAAAATCTAAGTCTGGTCTGTCAAAGCTGCCATGTTAACATAAGAACATTTGCATACATTCATTGGAAAACGGGAAAAGCAACAACAAAATAAGTACAACATCAAACTTCAAACCTAAGGGTAATTTTCCTATCACAAAATCAATGTACTATTAAAAAAGGGGTTTACATTACCTGTGCAAGGCGTTCCTCTCTTCTGGCCATCTTTCTCTCCCTGCTGGCCTTGTTCTTAGCACGCTTGGCCTCAAACTGGTCAGCCAGTGTCTTTTCTCTTGCCCTCTCAGCCTTAGACTTGTGGATACTTTCCATCAAGACACGCTTGTTCTTAAACACATTACCCTTGACCTTCATGTACATGTCATGGTATATGTGCTTGTCAATCTTCTTCGATTCCCTGTACTTACGAAGCAAACGCCTCAGTACACGCATTCTCCTCATCCAAAGGATCTTTGTTGGCAACCTTGCTTCCCTGGTACCCCTCCTCTTACCTGAAAGTATTTAGAAGACATAATGCCTTGCTTATAGACTGAAACTCAAGGCAAAAATCCAACACCCTAAATATAGGCTACTGAATAGCATATCAATTGTTACCATATCCCGAGTGCCGTCCCTTTCTCTTGGCTTCCTTCATTCGCCGTGCACGAGAACGGGAGTGAATCTTGGTGGGCTTCCTGATAATAAACCCATCCTTCACCAGTTTCCTAATGTTCTGCCCTGTAAGCAATGATCAAATTATCAGCAAACGCATAAAAACCTAACAAAAAAACTAACAGCTCGATTTACATATACAGGAATGAAATTTGTAAAAACGCCAAAACTGTAACGAATTCAATCTAAGACTGATTGGATCAAAAATGGACTAAAGTCCAAAATTCGACATAATAAATACGCGAAGAAAGTTATACGGAGCTCCTTCCTAAGAATAACTATAACTTCAGATCTAAAGCGTTAATCATTTCCATTTGAAAATTTTCTGAGAAATCTAGCAAACCCTAAGAAATCGAAGACGAACAATAACCGAAAAAGATACTTCAGCTAAACCGTATATAGTTAACAAGTGAATTACTGGAGTTGGCCATGGAGATTTCGTTGCATTCATTAGGATCGAGCCAGATCTTTCCGCGACCGCACTTGAGTACGCTAGCGGCAAGCCGCTTCTGGAGCTTGAGAGACACCATCAATGCTTTTCCCTCCTTGTCTGTCCCCCGGGCTTCTTGTGTAACAGTAAATGGAAAAATCAAGGGGGGTTTTGAGAAGAAAAGTTGGGGCGGTTGTTATAAGAAAGGGGGAAAACTTGTTAGGGTTTGGGATGTTGAAATAATCAAATGGGTTGGCGAAGTTTTATTTCCGACGGATTTGGAATACGGGTGTGAACAAACATGAATAACACGTGTCGAACGTAGGTTTTTTTAATAATAGTATTTACATTTTATTAATCATCATGAAATATAGAGATTATAAAAATTTTATTATTTTTAGTTAAATTAGACTTTACTAGGTAAAAATAATATGAATAAATTATTAATAATTAAAAAATAATATTAAAATTAATTATTATGCTGATTAAATATAAATAAAAAAACTAAAAAAAATAAATTTTAGAATTTTTTAACAATTAAAGTTTAGAGTAAGTGTGTCCAAAGTTATTTAACGAGGCATGTGGTTAGAATTTTTTATTTTTAATAAAAAATTATTCTTAAACAATTTTAATTGATTATAAGTTGATTTAATATATTAGATACTTAAATAATATTAAAAAAATGTTAGATATTGTAAATAAAAAAATGATTTGAAAGAATTGGTGGGTTTTAACTGAATCGACTAAAAAATTTAATTGATGAATCTTATTTGATTTAAAATTTTAATTAAATTAATTTATGAAATTTTAGTTGAATTTATTTAAATACTTATTTAAATTTAATTATAAATATTTATAATATTATGATATTAATTAATTTATATTAAAATATATTATAATGAATAGTAAATAATATACAAGTATATTTTTCACATCTTTATATATGTGATATGCATCAAATAAAGTTGAAATTTTTTTACTTAAACTTAAAAATTAGTCTATTATTTTTAAAAATTCTAAGTTAATTAAATTTTATTTTAAAATAGAAATCATGAGAGTTCAACTATTGGTATTCAACAAGAGATCCAGGTTCGAACCTAATTTCGAATAGAAGTTGACAACAGAACATACCTACGAAGCGGTAAGAAGCTGGTCTAACCTGGGATCAAAAACCCAGAAAATACACAAAAATAAAAAAAAAAACAATTAAGGGTGTATTCGATTCGGTTATTTAGTTTAATTCGATAAACTATTTTAATAATTATTAGTTTTCAGTTCGGTAAACTCTATTTTTTCTTATTTTTCTATATTAGTGCTAGTTTTTAAAATTTTATATTTTATTTTAACAAAATAATTTTATTTGTGACTTTTAAAAATTAAGAGTGTTTTAAAATATTTTTTTATAAATATTTATTAAAAATTATTTTTAAATAAAAATAATAATTAAAAATGTATTTATAATATTTTAAATATAAAATATATATTTTTATCTTATAAAAAAATAATTAAAAATTTAATTTAATTTAATTTAATTAATCATAATTCATAAACTTATCCATAAATCGTTTAAACACCTGAATTCAGATCTACTTATGATTTTACGGTTAATCATACTCGGCCTAACGATAGTAAATCAATTAAACCCAAATTTTTTTACTTCAAACGAATTATTATACCAGTGTAGTAAATTTCAGTTAATTAATAATTTTTATTTTTAATTTAATATTTTAAGAATGTAGCCACATGGAAAGTGAAAGGGGCAATTCTCCCCATTTAGAATGGTGTTTATTTTTCAAGTTTTTAAAATTAGTATAATTAGTTCTTTTGTTTTTTTAAAAAAAAATGATTTATTATTTTTTAAGATCAAGTTAATTAAAATTAATAAAAATAAATTTTGGTAATGTGTTATTTTTTAATTTAATTATTTTTTAAAATTATAAAATTAATATTTTTAATTTTTTAATCAAATTACTTTTAAAATTTTATTGGATTCAAACATTAAATTGTTCGCTCATAATTCATGTCTTTATCTTTTTGTTCCTTCACATTTGATAGCCGAAATCCATCAACAAATTCACCGCCGCCAGAATATTCCCCCCAAACCAGTAATCCATACGCAAGGGATTGCCGGCGGTCAACACGCGTCCAAACCGACGTTTAAGAATAACACGTTGCGTTGTAACTAATCAAGTTTAGTTCTTCTTCCCATCTATCGTTGTCTTCATCTTCCCTCAACAAAATTCCCCAATTCTATAAGAATTTTCCCGCAGTTTAATTGTTCCATAAACCCCTAGTCCCCCCCCCCCTTCTTCGATTCAATTCAATTCAACCCCCCTTCGTTTTCTTTTTCCTATCTAATGGATATATCTTTAATTTGTGATACCATAACGGTAGCCACTTCCAACGGCCTGGGGTTTGCGAAATTGATTCTCGATCGACACCGTCTCTTCTCTGCAAACGGTTGTCTGTCCCTCTCCTCTGATTCTTCCACAGACAATCCCGGAATTCTTCAGGTAACCGCCGGATTGGTCCCCTTCGACGCTGTTGTGCCTCCTCCAACCAAGCCTAATTCCTATAAGACGTTAGCTCGAACTCTCCTCCGCAGAAAGCGTCGCACCAGGCGGAAGTTATTCAGCGGCGATGACTCAAACGACGGCGATGTTTACGGATTGTTTTTCAGCAGTGACGGAAGCGACGGGTACGGTCCGTTTGGCGGCGGCGGAGGGAGCAGTTGGGGTGGTAGTGGTTGGAATTATGGTGGGTTTGGAGGGCAAAATTGGGATGAATCTTCATCGTCGTTTCCGTGGACAGCAAATGCTATGGATTTCGTTTACGAGGTGATTTGCTGGATTGCGTTGTCGAATTGCGTGCACTTTGCGTTTAAGAAGGTGGTTAGAATTGTGGCAAATGGTATCGGAGAAGCAGGGGAAAGGGGAAAAGTTCAGATGAGATTGGTTTCGGTTTACTGATATGGAGCTTAATTGGGTATTTTAAAGTTTCTGCCATTTATGTATCAAATTCAAGTTCAAATGTATATATGGTTGACTTGTATATACTCTTTGTTTATAATCATAGAATATCTTATTACCTATTCTTTGTTGCTATAGTTATTGCTGATGTTGCTTATGCTTTTTGAAGAATGCAACAGAAATTCTGTTCAGTTGATTGTTACAAAAATGGGGGATGTTTCATGAACAGTTACTTAGTGCCAGTGGTTGTAGGTTTGTTGTGCAAACTTTATATGCGCAATGGCTCCTGTTTGCAAGCCATGTAGTAGTTATACTGCTTTGTAGACCCCTTTTTAAGGTTGAGGAGTTCTTTTGGATCAGTATTTAGGCTCGATATGGGCAATGGCTCTTGAATGTTTGGCTTGACAGCTTCTGTGTTATGGTTTCTGGTCTAAAAAGTTAAGGTGAAAATGGATAGTCCTAGCTCAAGGACACCCAATGTGTCAAATTTATCACACTGAAGCTCAGAAGTTATAAACAGATGCCTGTTTCCAGTTAAGTTGATATTGTCCTTAGGTTGCACTTCATCTATTTTGTTTCATTGCACGAAAAATGTCTGATCTGCTTTTGATGATTCCTTGATCAAGTAGTATGTGTAAATAGAAACTGAAATGAAGCAGAATTGAACTTTACCATGTGCACACTAACACTTTCTTTCGATGTAGTCAGTGGAATTTTGTACATCAGTTTGCACATTTTCTTAAGCTGGCCCTATGATTATACCTTTAATCAATGGCTGATCTGTAGCACTTCTGATTGATCCTGTCTGGGGTCAGCCATGTGGCTTCCTCAACCATACTGACAGGGTCTTTTTCAGACTTGAAATTGAAGATTAATAGAACAGGAGGAATCTTGTGGTACGTCTCCTAGTCCTTTATGACATTGTGTTGAGCACTTCATCATATTGGAGATGAACTTGAGGAACTGCCAGTGCTTTTATTGGTACCACTTTTGAATAGATGTGGTAGGCTCATGTGGTTCTATGATTCTGTGCTAATGCCTTTTTTCTTTCGACAAGTAGTTTAATAGGTTCTCATTCCGCAGTAATGTGTTTTTTTTCTCTCTCCTTCCAATCTCCTAGTACTTCAGTTTCTAATCCAGCGGATTATAGACTGCTTTAGGGTAGTATAGAAAAGTATCTAGACCTCTTGGTTCTAACCTCAATGAAACCCTGGCAACAATGAATGAGATTGAATAGAGACCAAGATTGAAACTATAGCATCTTTGACCCGTAGTTCTGTATAGATAAACAATAGATGCAATTCTTGATGCCTTCGAAACTAAGAAGTAGAGTGACAGGTCATGTGAAGAATGTTTTGTCTTAATTTCAGACTGACCAACAGTATGGAAATCCAAATTTTCAGACTCCATGTTGAGTCTTTGTCTGGCATTCCCTGGTTGATTGAAGTGCCCATCACATGATATGAAACAAATTCACTCGTGGCCAAATGAACTGCCAAAACTAGTCATCATTTAATTATAGAAACAACCCAATGTGACATAGAACCTATCTTCACCCCTTTCACTAACTGGTTGATTTAATTCTTGATGTCATAATTCATCAAATTGGTTTTATATGAACAAATTGCCCTAGTTGGACTTTTATAGAGGGAGGGAGGGAAGAGGTTTGGTTCAATCAAATATTTGTATGAAATAAAAAGATAAATATATGAATTTAAATTTATATAAGATGAGATAATATAGATATTTTTAATTATTTAATCGATTATTTAAATTTCATAAATTTATATTTCATAATTCATCATATTAATTGTTATTATAATTGTGTATTTATTATTTGAAATTACGAGTATATATGTATTTTTAACTTCAAGAAAATAATATGAATAAAACAAAGTGATTTTTTAAAGTTAGTATTTACTTTCATTTACATAATAAATTTTTAATTTATTTATATTATATTATTTATAAATTAAATTATTTTTATTAATATCATTAAATGATTTTAATCAAAATGGAAAATCGTACTTTTATTTAATTAATATATCATTAATAAATAATGTTTAATCGGTAATTCTAATTTTTTTGTGAGGGTTATAGTGAGTAAAATTATTTTTATTTTGAATTTATTTAGTGGAAAGTGTAAAATAATTCTTACAGAAAATCATTAAAAATATTAGTTAAACGCTATTGATGATGATATATGAAAAATATATTTAATAAAATATCAATTTTAATATTTTTTTGTAAAATTAGTTAACAATATTTATATAAATGATTTAGTTTATTATTAGTAAAAATTAAATAACATAATTATATTAAATTAAATATTTGTGATGTAATAAAAGTGAATATTAAGTATAATAATCTAAAATATAAATTATCATATGCTAATACGACACTCAAGAGGAGATGATTTTAAACACTAACACTTTAGAATGTCTAATTTATCATTAATTTTTTATCATTCTTATTTTATTTTAATAAAGATCTTTTTTTCTGTTTTTGTGACACGTTTTTTTCTGTCTTTGTGACATTTTTTTATTTTTGTTTTGGGGTTTGATTCGTCTGTCCTTATGACATGTTGTAGCATACCCTAGCGATCGGTTGTTGTTCGCACAAAGATTCAATCAATTCTAGTTTTTTGATTTATTGTTTTGTTGGTAGTCACTTGAAAAGACTTATCCCCAGTCAGTTGATGGTTGTTTGCCGATAAAATCAGTCCTGGGTAGCGGTATTTTTTGCACGACAGTTTGAATCGCCTACAACTCCTTCTTCCTTCACTATGCGTCTCGTTTGAACAGAGACAATGAGATTCAGGAAGCTACTGAATTTTATTGTATGCTTATTTTCATAGAATTTTATTTTTCGTTGTTTTTGGGTTGTAAGAATTTTTGGATTTTTCAATCTAATTATTTTGCTTCTTAATTACGTTGTAACTATAATTTTCTATGGATTTAATAAAAATTCAGTAGCATTTATAAAAAAAATTATAATAAAGGAGTCATATTCTCACATTTTTTTCCTTGTTTTATATTTTTTTATAACTGAATAAGATATCTAGATATTTAAGTTTTTCGTTAAAATATTTTTTAAACCTAAATATAGAAAAAAAAAACACTTAATAATCCTCGTAAACAAAATAAACCAACGTCATTCAATTTTACTACACAAAATAGATCATCAAACATCAAAGTTAAGATTTCACTTAAAGATACCGTAAAACAATCAACGACCTAAATCAATCTTCTCAAGCAATACATATCGAAACTGAACTCTCAAACTAACCTCAAATCCTTAACAAGCTCATAACTCGACCTTTAATATAGAAAAAAAATCATTTGGATGATAGAGAAATAAGAGTTTATTAAATTTTTATTATAAAAATTGAAAAATAAAAAATTTATTAATTAATATTTAAATTAAAAAATTTAAAATACAATTATACTAACATATGTTGTACCTCCTGACTTCTTAAATAGCTTTGTCTCGTAGTAGTGGTTACGGAAAAGAGAGAGAAAGAAGGGAAATTTTGGTCTAACTTAGAAAATATTCTCATCTTATATTTAAATATTTAAATGAATTTTTTATCATCATTTTATTGAATAAAACAATATTCTCATCTTATTCCTATATTTATTTTGTTCTAACTTAGAAAATAGAAAAAAAAAATACAAGCCTTACGCTAAATATAAATGAATTATATTAAATTTTAATTTATTTGCATAATATAAAAAATATTTTTAGCTTCGATTAAATAGTTACTTTAGCTCATATTATTTTAATAATATAACGCTCTTAATATTTTATTTTAGTTTAAAATGATCTATCTGTAAATAAAAATTATTAGTCAACTGACAATAATAATTTAAAATGACTTATCAAAATAACATATTAAAAAATAATTATATAATTTTATAAGATTATTTTTGATTGATGTGTCATTATATAAAGTTAGTATATTTATCTATATGATACTATTATTAAAGCATGTACTTTCATATAAAATAATCATCTCATTTTAAGTTATTTATCGTTAATTAATTAATAATTTTATATATAAATAAAATATTTTGATTAAAATAAAATATTTAAAATTATATTATTTTAAAATATAAAATAAATATTAAAATAATTATTTAATTAAATCTTAATAGCATATTTTTTACTTTATGTCTAAATTTCAATTCAAAAGTTGAAATATGGTCGGAGTCCAAAAAAGGTACTCTGAAGTAAAGGAATCAAACAAAGGTGCTTCGTTCTTTTACCGTGTATGATTTGAATGTCATGTTTTTCAAAGCAATCAACGTTTCCAAATGGCTAACCTTTCCGGGGATACAAAGATTTCAATTAAAGAAAACATTGACGGGGGAAATTATATTACAAAATTTATTTATCACGTTATTTTTAGTCTTAATTAATCAGATTTATTTATTTTTTTCAAGGTATATCAATTTTTTTTTATATATATATTTAGTAAATAAATAATTATTAGATAATTATTTAAATATAAAAAAACTTGATCGTTTGGATCACAAATGACAAGATAAACAAGGTTCATGATATATTTTATCAATTAAATATATCTTTATGTGGTAGGTAGTATACCGATTTTAGTATCAGTTCTCGGTCGACTATAATTTTTTTATTTTTAAATTTAATAATTTTATCTTTGTTATTTTTTTATCTCACGATATGTTTATTTTATTTTTTATATGCTTTTCTACTTTTAATTGATCGTTTGATTATTTTTTATTTAATTTTTTATTAGAGTTGGATTTGATGTTGTCGTAACAAGATGATACTCTTTTGATTATCCTATTAACCTCTCTGTTTTAAACTTTAAAACTGAATTTGTATACAAGTTCACAATCATTGCTCTTTTTCTGCGATTGAGTTGTGATAATGATTATGTTCGATGGCGGATGCACTGTTGTATAGGATGGAGATAGGCCCACCCAAAACTTTTTAAAGTTCACATATTTATCTTTATTTTTTAAAAAAAAAATTATGAATTAGTCTTTAATTTTTTTAATATTTATGAATTGTACTCGCCTTAAAATTTTAAAATTTTATATGTGTCAATCCTTAAATATTTTTCTGGATCCACCACTGGTTATGTTGTTTACATGTCTTATTATTATAATATGTATTTTTTAATATTATTTATTGTTGATTTTTACTTTTCATCGTTGAATTTTGATCATATTTATATTTATCTTATTTTGAATATTTAAATTGAAGTTTTACCCTTTCTTTATATAATTATGATTATAATATAATAAATTTAGTTTTTTTTATTTTTTACTAATAAAAATATATTTTAAATTTATTTATTATAAACTCTTATCGTCTATATTGTATTTTTTTTTTCTTTTATAAAAAGCGTACTCCTATTCAAATTTCTTTTTATTGTTTTTAATGATTAATTCTTAATCGAAATTGTTCGTATAATTGTGAAGTTGTAAAGTTCAAAAACACACGTTTAATATTTATAATAAAAAATTCACATTTTCAAAGCTACAATTTTACTGTTAAATAAAAGTTATGTTTAATAATTAAGTGATAGTCAATTAATTAGTTAATAGATGATAACATATAATATTAACTAATTACATTAATTAATTATATAAAAATATTTGATAAAATTAATAATTTTTATTTAAATAAGTAAAATAATATTATATTCAGTATTTGTTTAAATAAAAAATTAATTAATTCAAATTTTAATAAAATTTGTATCGTTACACAATGATCACCTTCATTTTTTTATTTGAGCTCTTTAACCCTCAACCCGATAACCCAAAACTCTCTCACCTCTTTCTTCGGTGCCTTTAATAGTGTTGATGTTTTTTTTAACAAACTAATGATTACAATAGTATGAATATAATCTATACCATTTGACATTGAACGCTCAATCACTCTACTGAGATCGTCTGTGACCTCGAAAAACAACAATCATTATGTTAATCGTTTAAACTAGAGAGCTCGTGCTAAACACAATAGTAGTGTTATTGTTCTAATCGGAAGACTAAATATCCCTAGATCGGAGTTGAAAATATTCTCTCTTCTCTCCCTCTCCTCCATCACTTTTCCCATTTTTTTTCTGTTCCCCCTTTTCCATTAGTCATCTTCCTTAGATCGTATAGCTTGCGTTCACATATTAGTATATATTGAAGTGCATACCGATACGTCCCTAACAAATCACGTGTGTTATTTAACCTAGAACATATGATACCGGTACAAATAAAATGGTCATTATTCTTTAAAAATAGTAAATATATTATTTAATTATGAAAACAGTTATAATATAATCACTCGTCATTAAAAATTAATAAAGTGATGATATAACGATTAAAAGCAAAATAATATAATTATATATTTAATCTTTGTTATTTATATCATTTAATTTAATTATAATTTTATTTTAATAAAATAATATAATTATTTAATTAGTATCAGTACCTTATTAAAAAAATTATTTATATATTTAATTTATTATATTTATTTTTTTCAATGACGTATTATCCCCTTTTTTGGAAGGGGAAAATTCAAAACAGTCAAATCTCTTGTAAGAGGATAATCCCCTTATTCAGAAAAATCAAAACATGCAAACTACTTAACAAGGGGATTATCACTGATTACTGCAGCAGAGAAAAAAGGGTTTAATCTAGAGAGAAAGAAACCTGATTTAAAAAAAAATAAATTACGACGGACGTTAAATATCGTTAAACATCATCAATATTAAACATCGTTAAACACTATTAAATTAATTATATAGATTAAAATTTTAACGATTCAACGAACAATAATAATTATTTAAAATGAAATATTAAATAAATTATTTTTATAGGAAAAACTATTTGGATGGTCACCCAACTATCACCTTTTTTTATTTTAGTCTCTCAACTATTTTTTTTATCAAAATCATCATTAACGTTTTATTTCGTTATCATTTTAATTATCAATCAGTAAATATTTATCAAAGATTATGATATGATGTGATTTAATGACAATTTTAATATATAAAATTATTATATTATATTAATTTAATCCTAATAAAAAATAACATATCAACTATTTAAATTAGATCCCAAATATTTTATTCTTTTCTTCTTCCTTTGCCGTACTATAAAAATTTAACTAAATTTAAAAAAAAATACTTCTTACAGCGTGAACTATTCTTTCAAGTCTGAATTTATAGCTGTAATATCAAAATGAGAGATATTGAACCTATAACAGATTCGACGGGATAATAAAAAGATGTATAGTCTCGTTAATTAACTTATTTAATATTTTTTATTAATTACAATCACCGCCTTTAAAGATTATATCTCCCAAACATCAATTCTCGATGTTTGTTTTTATTTTTTTTTTATTTTATTCTTTGTAAGTGTAAAATTATATTATTTGGTTAAAATATTAATTTTTTAATCTCATTTAACATGTAAAACTATTTTAGTGTATTTTATTATATTATTTGGTTAAAATATTAATTCTTTAATCTCATTTAACACGTAAAATATTAATTTTCTAAAATCATTTATCATGTCAAATGATTTTAGAAGCAAACAATAAATATATCGAAATTTGAGATAAAGAAAATCAAATATTATAGATAATTAGGGTCGACTAAGTATTTAATTATAAAAATTAAAATGTTTAAATGAATTATTTAACTAATATTCAATTTAAAAGGACCTAAATATTATTTATCTAAAGTTTGACTCAAACGATAATAAAATAAAATATTAGTGACGATTTTGATTAAAAAATATTTGGATAATCAACGTATAAAAATATGATCATCGGGTGATCATTCATACAATTTTTAATAAAAAAAATAATTTTATTAAAATTTTATTTTAAATAATTATTAATTGTATGTTAAATTTTAAATTTTTTAATTTTTATTAATCAATGATATTCAACATAAATAATATTTAACGATATTCGACGCACTTAATAAATTATTTTTTTAATATTACAAATATAGGCAAACTATTATGACAATGACCGGATACAAATGTTTTCTCCAGATGCATGCATGGGTCGGTAAAAGCAAATCTTTTACCCGCTCGTCAGATTTGATCCTTTGATTGTCATGATCCTATAGAAAGAAGTGGATAAATTAAGAAATTAATAATTCGTATAATTATAATATTTTATTTATTTATCAAGAAAACACATGCTTTAACTGTGCCTCATCACGCATAAGATTTACAATATTTTTAAGGGTCCTAAAGGTTAGGTAGGTTCATGGTAGAATATAAGATCGAATTTGATTTGATTTTTTTGAATATTTGGTTTTTTAGATGAATAACATAATGATTTTTATCTAATTAGAAAATCAAATATTTAAATAACACATAATCGGATCGAATCGAGTATTTGGATATTTAATTACTCAAAAATATATTTAGTTTAATTATTTTTTTAATTTGAATGTTATATTTATGAAAATTTTAGAACTTCAAATATAGCAAACAATAAATTATTAAATATAATTTGATTTATATCTATAAAAATTTTATTTTTTTATTTTCAAATATAATAAGTATTAAATTGTTAAAAATAAAAATATATTAATTTGAATTTTTGAATAGTTTAAATTTTAAAATATTATGATTTGTTTCTTATTTAAAAGTTTTAAAATTAAATTGAATATTTAAATTTTATGAATAGATAATTAAGTCGAATCAATCATATCAAATACTTTTAAACATCTTTGTTAAGTAAAAATCAAAACAATCTCATCACCTCGTGATCAACTCAATAAATTGGGTACTATAAAGAACCAACTTAATTTCTTTGGGAAAAATAATTATCCCTTTAATTGTGACTTTAAACATTATTGATATATAGACGTAATAATTGACTAGGATAGGACGTCTTGCACTACAATTTAGAAAAGAAAAGAAAATGTATCTCAAATTTTTTGATAGATAATCTTGCATAAACTTTGTTTATGTGTATGATAAGTTATGCTAGTTATAATTATATATGTTTTAGAGTATTTTTTAATTATTGAATTTTAATCGTTTAATTATTATATTGGTTTACTATGTTTGAACCTGTGATCTTCAGATAGGGGTGAATTTAAAAATTTAAACTTGGTAGTTCATCTATCAGTATAATTATATAAAATTAATTAATTTTATAAATCAGTATAATAATATATTAAAAATGTGTATTTTTTGTACAAACAAATATAATTTATAGTTAAAAATATATCGGTATTAAAGAATAAATCTATAACCTTCAGAGAATAAAAAACTTGAAATTAAGTCTTGATAGTTATAATTATAGTAAAAGTAAACATGAATTTTATATTTCAAAACCGATTTGGAGTTTTATTTTTTTTTCAAAATTATTACAAAACCAAAATCGTTTTAAGTTTTAAAATTTCAAATTGATTATGATTTATCATAAAAATACAAGAGAAATTTTGATTTCAGAATAGTATGAACAAGAATAACCTTTCCAAATAAAAAGATATACGAATAGAAAAAAAATAAAGTGAACATTTTATTTAATAATTAAAAAATATTTTACTAATTTTAAATTTTATTTAAATTAAATTATTAAATTATTTAGTTTGAGTGTCACCGTGTTTAATCAATATTTTTAACTGAACTAATTAAAAATATTTAAAATAGTTAATTTAAATATTTGTTTAAATAAAGGGTTGATTTTTTTATTTATATAAAATATTTAATTTTTTAGGTAGATTATACTAGTAGTCATTGAATTTTAACATACTTTCACTTTAATTACAAAAATTTGATTTTTTATTATAATTAATAAGATTTTGATTCGATTTTATAATTATTAGTGATCAAAATAGAAAACGGTAGTTTTAATGAGATTTTATTAAAAATAAAAAAATAAAATTTTAATAAAATTTTATAAAATATAATAGTTCAATTATAAAATAAATAAAAAACAAAATATTGATGACCATAATAGTAGTTTATTCAAAAAAAATAATGATAGGTCAAGCAACCTACAATGCATTATGGTAGGTCCCCATGTCTTCAGGAACAACAACCATTCCTTTAACCACTAAAACAAGTTTGTTCGTGCTAAGGGTTGAGAGTTTAGTTTTGAGTTTAGGTGTTTAGTTATAGGGTTTATATTTTTTTTTTGAAATCTATGGTTTATAATTTAAGATTTAAGATTAGGATATAAAATTTAAAATTTTAGATTTTAATTCATAAGAAAAGATTATTTAAGTTTTTTATCTTGATTGTATATCAAAATATAACTCAATATATATTTCTCTTAATTAAAATATGGGGAAAATATTTATACATCCACAATAAAAATTTATCTTTGATATATGGTTATAATTTAAAGTTTAATGTTTATTTTAACGTTTAAAATTTAGGAGTTTACATATGGTTATCAAAAATTTGTTTTTTTTATATATATATTCTTAGGATTTTAAATTTATAATTTAAGATTAAAAGATAAGGATTAAAATTTATAAGTTTATATTTTGACGTTTTATATTATAATTTAAGATTCTAAAATTTACTATAAATTTTAATTTTATATTTTAAAATTGAAATAAACATAGTAATATAAAAAAAGGTTTACCCTCAATGTACATCAAATATTAAACTTTTAAAACTTTGTATACAAGCAAAATCATAACAATGGATTCTGCGGCCAAAAAAGCGATATAAATGAGTTGAATTGAATTTGATTTGTGTTGAATTTAATTTAATTTATTAAAAATTTAAATTAAATTAAATTTAATATTAATCAAATCAAATTTGAATAATTTATGATTTGTCTCGTTTTATTTATAATCAATAATAAAAAATAATAATATCAAACAATAAACATTTTAATTTACTAATTTTAAAAATTAAAAAAATTAAATATATTAGATCAAATTTTAATTAAATAAATTTAAATTATATACGATTCGTATCGTCTTATTTTTTATATTCCGATTTAGTTTAACGATGCTCGTTCAGAGATTAAGTTCTCCCAGGAAGACGATTAGTGTACATAATTATTAATTAATCTATTCCTTCCATGGTCATCACATGTGTTCAAATATCCAGGAGTAAAAATAATCACAATAATCATTAATGTCTTTACAGAATGGAACAATCAATTCGAATATTTTTATTTACAACGATTTTGATTTTTATAATTAATTTAAAATTTTTAAATCGATTTTAAAATATAAAAATTAATATTTATTTGTACAACAATCGTCACTATTAATACTTAATTTCACTGAAATAATTTTTTTAATATTAATATATCTCTAGTTTTATATATAAAAAAAAAGAATGCAACAAAAAATTAAAAATAGTACGGAAATCTGAAAAGTAAATGCCAAATCTTTGTAATTTTTAATAATCTCTAAGGTAAATAAAAGATACTATTTTTTTCATATTTTTTATTTTAAATTATTATTTATTCGTATGAATTAATAATAATATTAAAAGTAGGTTGAAATAAAAACATATAGTATTAAGATATATGATACATGAACCGACGTATGGGTATTTCAAAGTTCTCGAAAAAAAATTGTCTCCCAGCTTTATAATTCGTACGGGAAAATAAAATAATCTGAGCGTGAATGTTATATAATATAAGTAGATAACAGAAAATTATTTAAAATTAAAGTACATTATTTATATATTATTCTATTAAATGATAACATAAATGATATAATTAGTTTTAAAAAATATTTTGATATATAAATTTGTTGTATTTTAAAATTTAAGAATTATGACTGTAGGGTGTAAAGTTTAATGTTTATTATTAAATTTTAAATTTTAAGATTTAATATTTATGTTTTAAGATATTAAGATTAAATTTCTTCTTGAATCAGCTACAGTGTTAGCTTAGTATCCATTATAAAGTATACTTTTAATTATTAGATATTGATTGCTCAATTACTGTGCTAGCGTTACTGATGCTTGAACTCGTAACCTCTAAGAACAAGAATCGTTCCTTTAACCACTGAAGTTAGATAACTCCTGGATATACCGAATATTTTTTTTATTTAAATAGATATATTTGAATTATAAATTATTTGTGTTTATAATAATACTTTTATTTATAGTTCCTCTCTTTCTTGGAAGTTTTTTTAATACAATTGTTAATTTTATTAAAAAATAAAATAAAATTATAATAAAAGTGTATAAATATAATTGTAAATTAAATTTATAGTTCAAATATTTTATTAAAACTAATCACTTTAGATTATATAAGAATTATATAAAAAAAGATTTAAAATTTTATTTAAAAATCTTAAACGAAAAATATATAAGAACAAACAGAATTATATCGGTAAACCAATAAAAATGATTAAATTATTAAAAATCATCGAAAATCATAAATCAAAACCAGACCTCATGAAAAACTATTTATAAACATAAATTGTGTATTTAATTTTTTTAGAGTATAAAATAAAAAATCATCAAACTTTTTAGAGTATAAAATAAAAAAATCATCAAAGTTATAAATAATTATCATCTTGATATCATCAAATTACCTTAAAAGATCATAAAAAATAAAAGAGCAACCAATCAATCAATAAAGAAAACAATCAAACTTGAGACGAAACCCTTTATTTGTCAAAAATTATTTAAACTTGAATTACTAAAAAAATCATTATCTTTTAAATGTAAATTAAATTTGTAGGGACAAAACTTAATTATCATAAATATTTACCATGCATTAATACAAACATTAAAGTCTTAAGCATAATAAGATAAACAGAGCAAACGCCTAATAAAAGTTTTCCAAACCCTAATTAACACATAAGGTGCTTATTACTACTAATTATAGTATTAGTTTTCAATTTTCCCCTCTAATAAAAGAGATGGGTCTGTTCCTGATGATGTGTCACGAGATCATCAAGCATCCAAAGGTCCACTGAGTCAGCCTCAGCGTTACCACTCAACTCAGTAGACGACTCATCAGGCTCCAGACCCAGGAACGATTCAAGGCTCGAGATTTGCTCTTTCAGATCCAACTCACTCCCCATTGCTTCACTCGCTCCATAAACTTCATTTCCATAACCAAAAACCATAGGAGGTTGTGGGGTTGGTGGGCGATTGGTTTCTGAACTCGCTTGACTCAACTCAGGAGCCATGGTACACCTTTTCTTAGCCGGAGGCTGAGTTTGGTGTGGAGTTTGAGGGAAGTTGAGCTTGGCTTTGTCACCACGGATGCGCTTGGCAGCTTCATCGTAGGCTCGAGCGGCTTCCTCGGCTGTGTTAAAGGTACCGAGCCAGACTCGGACGCCTTGGTGAGGATCTCGTATCTCAGCTGCCCATTTCCCCCATGGCCTTTGCCTGATTCCTCTGTAAATGTTCTTCCGAGTTCGCTGAGTCTTCCCCTCTTTCTCTTTGCCTCGACTTGTCTTCTGAGTCACCTCGTTCGTCACTGAAGATCAACCCAAAACTTTTCAACATTAAGAACAACAGTAAAGACACAACCTTTTTCATTTTCAAGATATCAAAACTTTAAACTGAAAAAAAAAATCAAAACTTTACCATTTTCTCTTACAGAAAACGATTATTTCAGCTTTTCAAACCATTACAGCTATCAACAAAGTTTCAGAAACATGCAAGAAGCAATAGAACATTCCAACACACATAAACCGACATATAATCAATATCAGGAAAAAACCAAATGTAAACCCAGAATTTGAAGAAAAAACAGAGGTTAAAAACACACCTTTGTCGAGTTGTTTGCCTCTGGAATCGAGCTTCTTGTTGTCGAGCTTGTTGAAAGAGGCTTCTCCATTACTGCAATCCAGACCCAACAGGTCGGAGGTGTCGAGTTCAGACCAAAGGTCCTGGGCGGTTAACTTCCGACCACGCTTCAAGGCGACGAAATCAGAAATGATTGCACCTCCACACATATTTTATGGCTTCCTAAAAGCTTTTTTAAACGAAAAGGAAAGAAATAAAAAGCAGCAGACAGAGAGGGAAAACTTTACTTATCGGGTTTTAGATTTATAGAGGAATGACGATTACACTGCAGCCGGTCTCTGTGCATATAGACAATTTAGCCTCTACTTGTTCGTCTAATTTTAGTTTTAGGTCCCCATATTATATTGAAATTTGAATTTTAAGCTCTCTATTTCCTTTTGAAATAATTTGATCCTTTATTTCTTAATATCATTAATATGTCCAATCTGATAATATTATTAGTTTCTACCAATTTAATTTCAAAATTTTAATTTAAAAATAGTCTTGTTTTGAAATTTGATTTTAAAAAAATAGTCAATTTTAGAGTGTTAGAACTGGGACGAACCTATAATTTTATAAAAATATACAAACTATCAAAAATGTATATAATGAACGTAAAATTACTAAAATTTAAGCGTATAATATTAAATTATTAATGAAAACTTTAAAGGAAATATACAAAATATAGAAAAACTTAAAATTTTTAAGGTGTGCAACATAAACAACATTTATACATTTATCCCTAGTGAAAAATTATTACATGAACCCTTTCCACCACTTAGGATATGGTCCCAACCAATTATATTAAGACACATAATATATTTTTTTCATATCAAATTTATACATAAGCATTGGTCAAATCATCTAATTTAATGTCTTTGATTTAAAAAAGGAAAAAAAATATTATCAAAGATTTTTTGTGTCATCTTTCTCTTTGTTTTTAAAATTTTCCTAATTATTTTTTATATAGATTTGGGGTTTAAGATTTAGAGTCTAGAGTTCAGGGTTAGGGATTAGTAATTTAGGGTTTATGTGGTTAAGGTTTAGGGTCAGAGTTAGGGTTTAGGGTTATGTGTTATTGTTTAGGGTTAAGGTTAGGGTTTATGGTTTAAGGTTTGGTAGGTTTAGGGTTTAGGTTTATGGTTTATGCTTAGGGTTAGGATTAGGGTTTAAGGTTAAGGTTTATGGTTAGTGTTTAGGTTTTATGGTTAGTGTTTAGGGTTAGGGTTTAGAGTTAGTGTTAGGGTCAGGGTTTAAGGTTAAGGTTAGAGTTAGGGTTTAGGGTTTAGGTTTAGGTTTTATGGTTAGTGTTTAAGGTTATGGTTTAGGGTTTAGAGTTAAGGATTAAAAATAATAATTAAACAATAAATAGGAAGACAATATAAAAAATCTTTGGTAATATCTTTTTCAATTTTTAAATCAAATAAATTAAAGTGGATGATTTCGATGGTGATTATGTGTAAATATAATATGAAAAAAATATATTATGTATCTTATTTTAATTGGTTGAGACCATATCTTAGGTGATGAAAAGGATTCATGTAATAATTTCTCATCCCTAATTGTTAATGTTAAATATAATAGGGATTTAAATATCATAATTAGATGTTAATTTTATTTAAGTATAATAGGGATTAAAATCATAATTAGATGTTAATTTTATTTTTTGTTGCAATTTTCCCTGTTCCCGATCGGACGGCCGAGAGAGGCGCAGTGAGGTTGAAATCAAAGGGTGGAGATTGGAAGAGAGATACGTGGATAACACATTTCGAGGAGAAATTATATCATGGGTAAGTCTCACCACGTTATCCATAAGACCAACCAATGATAATTATCCCATGGAAAATTGATGGGGTGGGTAGTTACCATTGGTTGATCCCATGGACACGTGGTGGGACTGACTCATGATATAATTTTTCCATTTCGAGGATGAATTATGGGCGTAGGATTCAGAAAAAAAAAATGGGGTCCACAAAGTGGGGCTGATACTAGGGAATGATAGGAGAGTACGTGGGTGTCAGTGGTTGGGAGAGGGAATGACGGGGCTGTCACCGAGTGCGGGGTCTGAACCGGGTTTTGACGTAACGCACGTCAGAATAGGTCCAAAGTCCAAACTGTAACGGCCCATGTGTAAGAAGGGCAGACGTTTCATTTCTAGATACCAAATGCCCTCCATTCCCCACCTATTTACAATCTTCTAACACAGTTAATAGAGTGCCATTTTCTAAAAAAATATTTATTTTCTTTTAATAATTTATTTTCCTATTTTTAACATTTTAAAATTTATTTTAATATATTTTAATAAATAAGAATTTTGATAAAAAGAAACAAGAGTAAGGATCATATAGACTATAAGTATATCTTTTGAATGGTCGATATGATGATATTTAGTTTTAGTTTTTTTTAAAAAAAATACGTTTTTTTATTCTTATCATTCGATGAGTTTTATTATAGTTAAGGATAAACTTCGTCAAATACTTCTTATGTTTAAAGTGTATTCTATTTTGATCACCTAATTAAAAAAAATATTTTGGCCACTTATATTAAGAGCTTCCATGTTGACGTTTTGAAAATTTATGAACTAAATTAAAATTTTAATTTTTTATTAACACGTCACGTCATCGTATTTACGGAGTCTAACGTTCGAATGACCAAAACAATAATGGTCGAAAATATAAACGACTAAGGGTGAGTATTCGATCGAGTTGAGTCAAAAAATTTTAAGTTATTCGAGTTGACGAGTCATATTTTACAACTCAAATTTTATTTAAATTTTTTTCGGTTCTAGTCAAGTTTAAGAAATTCGAGTCGAGTCGAGTTTTCGAGTTCTTATAAATATTTAATTATAATTATTTATCATGTTATAGTATGATTTGATTCTAATTTAAACAAATTTCTCTAATCATATAAGATATTTATATATATATTTTTAATATGTAGCAATATTTTTTTATATTTTTATATATTAATGTATATATATCATAAAAAATTAAGAGATTCTTCTTAAACTTAAAAATTAATCATTTAATTACTAAAAATTTTGAGTTATTCGAGTTTTCATTTTAAAACTCGAACTTTATTTAAAATTTTTTCGAGTCGAGTCGAGTCTATGAAATTTCGAGTCGAAACGAGTTGAGTATTTTCGCCTCAAGTCGAGTTTTGATCACCCCTATAAACGACCAAAATAGCTTTTTTTTTAAAATTAGGTGACCAACATAGAACAAGTGCTAAACATAAGGGACCTACAATGGATTCATTTGATTAGAACATTCCTTCCAAGACCTAAAACCTAGAATTAATCACTTGTAAGCTATTAAGAAATCCCTTAATGTTAAAGCGAGGTTGGCGAGGGGTATGGGGCACTAAATAGTTGAGACTTATGTTAACAAGCCGAATGTTTTCGCAAGGGGAATCCGAGCTGCAGATCAAAGTTACAGCAGACTTGGTGTTGTAGGTCCCACTGATGTTCCTTATCAGTATGTCCTTGAGCTTCACTAATGACGGCTGCAATGACACAAACCAAAACGACCAATCAGAAACTGGTTCTAACAAGGTAAAAGTTCCCTCAACAAAAATTGTTTCAGTTTATGTAAGATAAGATGGATGTTTACTTCTGTAGTTTTGCATCTATGGGAAGGACAATATTCTTGATCTATGACTATGGGGTTGGAGACATTGATCATAAGAATGTCTTCAAATGTCATGTTGTAAGCAGTGCTAGGGCGGCCTCCGGGCCATGACTTCATCCGAATACCGTTTTCCGTGCTGTTTATTGTGCAGTTCCGGACGCTGATACCGACCACATCCTGCTCGTTGTTGTACTTGCCAAGGCTGCCCACACTGTGCCATTCTTGCACAAGTTAAGCCTAAATGCAAGTTTTTTTCCTGAACCAAACTTGTTCGAGTGTACCTTATTCCGTGGCCTGGACCACATCGGATGTCGCAAATGGAGATGTTGTTGCTGCCGGCTCCCATAGAAACACAATCATCACCGACTCCGATTGTCGAAGAGAAAATGCTTATGTTAGAGGACTTACTGACATGGATGCCATCAGTATTTGGGCTATCTTCAGGTGCAATAATGTTGACATTGTAGATTTTGATGTCATTGCTTTGATGGAGACCTAAATGGAATCCCTTGCTGTTTAACAATGTGATATTTCTGATTGTTGCATGTGAAATATTTATGAAAAACATCGACTGCAAAACAAAAGTACTGAAACATGTTTTTGAAATTGCCTTGTTGCAGGAACAATGTAGTAATTATTTCAGTGAACTTGTAATAGAACTTACCGTGACTAATTTCTTACATCTTGCTGCTCTCTCGCAGCTAGACTGTTTCCAGGCTTCTGCTTCTCCTTGCCCGTCGAGTTTTCCGGTTTCGTTTACCCCGGTGACAGTGAACCCTTTCAGGTTCTTGAATGCAATCCAGTGAAGGGACATAAATGCAGTAAGGTGAATCGGAGCCAATAACGTTCCCTTGATCTCAACGTTAGGCGATCGATTGTTATAGCAAGGGCCGTGAAATGTAATCGGACCGAGCATGAATGTTCCTTCTGGTATGTAGAAGGTAGAGTTCCCTGGATGATCACAGGCTGCCTTCCATGCTGCTGAGAATGCCTTTATGCCCAACAAGAAAAACGAAGTTAAACATTACACAACTAAGATCCAAATGCTGCAAAATTTTTACTTAATAGATATGTGCTCGTCGAAATGGATCGAAATTCGTACATTAATGTTTAATAAAACTGAAAAAATCAGATGAGAGTAAAATATGATGAGCCAGAAGCACCAACCCGTCTACTTTCGGTCACACCATCAGCCACTGCACCGTACTCGGTGACATCAAAAACTCCGTCATCGCTCGGTGCCTCACTTGGTTCCGGAGAGAGATCGGGTGGTGGAATTGGAGCTAGTTCGGGTGGATAAGCGAAGGGTGCTTCCGGTTCAGGTGGTGAAGCACCTGCTTCGGGTGCCGGAGGAGATTCGTTAGGTGAGCCACATGTTTGGCAAGGAGGCAATGCTGCCACCACACTAGTTGCATGCACCAAGGCTATAAAAACTAGTAGATTTCTGAAACTAAATACCATGAGTTGCTGTAGGTTAAGTTAAATTAAGAGATCATCGTTCACAGTACTTGTGTTTAGTACTTATAATGTGAGTGTGATTTAGAAGTTTACCAAATTGGTACTTAAATTTTGGATGCTGTTCGTGAGCGTTTAACTATAAATGTTCAAAAGGAGTTTCTTTTTTTCTTTGGATTTATAACTTCTGGTGAGGTAAAATTTCAAGTCTAATTGAACTGTTCTCTTAAATTAAATTTATTTCTGACATGTTTAAATGAAATTAAATTCACTTGTTTCAATCCAACACTCACCTTAACTTAAAGCTCAGACTTAACTTGATTACTGTAGTAGTTGATTCTTGGTACAGATTTCACGTTGAAGGGGCAAGCAACGAGAAAGATAATATACGTTCGTACATATTTTAAAATTTTTTAAATATATATTTAATTAATAAAATAATTAAATTTAAAATTTTTAAATAAGTATCATTTTTTCCCTTAATGGTTTTACTATAAAAGGATAGTTATCCGAGAGATGATTAAACGTTCTTGGGAGGTTCATGTGGAGTATACTAGTCGAGAATCGAATTTGATTGTCAATAAACTAGCGAAAGATTTACGGGATCGAGAGGTTATCGAAATATTTTTTGTTAAATGGACATCAAGTTTGAATATAGAAAACAATACAAACTTGAAGAAAAAAATTGTGATTCATTGTACAGCATCGGAGACGGCCAACATAGTAGTCGGTTGTGATGAGTAATAGTCGAAATCTGGATAGATAAAATAAAGGTAAAAAGAAGAAAAGAAAAAAATGAGAGAAGGATTTTATGAGATACAAAACGACATTGTTTTAATAATTGAATTATTTTTTAAAAAAACAACGTCGTATTGATTTTATGTGTTTTGTCATAATATCGTTAATAATTTAATTATACTGATTAAATACGTCCAATGAGCAAATAAAAAAATAAGTGATCAAAATAAGAACAAAAAAAATCATGGTAATTTTAAAAATTTACCAGAAAAATAATTATCCCAGTTTAAGGTTTTATAGTCATTAAGAAAAAAAACATTACGAAAATACTAAAATGAGAGAATAATAGGTGAATTATATCACCACGTCATCCATGGTTTAAACAATCAAGATTGTTCATGTTTAAATAAATATCTAATAATTGTTCACCCATTAATTACGTGTAGGAAAAAAGTGATAATTCAATTTAAAAAAAATTAAGATAAATAATCTTGATTAACTGAGATCACGGATGACATGACAGACAAAATTCACTGTAACCCAAAATCCATTAAATGTTGTTAACTGAAAACGGATCAAGGTTTTATACACTTTGGCAAGAGGCTTCAAATTGCATGAAAAATATAACCCTCAGCGGCCATTTCATCTCACCCCATCATTTCCAAGCAACAACCCTAGATTTTAGCAGGGAAGAAGATATAGGCACCATAACTTTAGGAGGATAAGTTGTATAAAAAATAGAAGACAACATCTCTCCATCCTACAGTTTCATTAACAGAAATTAACTATTTACTTAATGGTTCATGTTCTTCCTCTGAAATTTTGTATAAAATCTCCATTGGAGGAGAGCTTATTCAGAACCTGAGCCCAAGGGGCACCTTCAGAAACTGCCCCAGCAGCTCTGTTGTAAATCGGAGGGGAAAACAAGAACTGAACCTTTGATTACGTGAAGGTTTTATATAATTAAGTACATTGACTGTTTCGAAATGGAAGAAAATAATAACGTCACAATTATTGGTATTTGTTCCCTTCTTCTGGTGGTGTTGGTGGTGGCGGTGACGGTTGGTGTCACCCAAGATGAGAAGAGTGACGACGGTGCTCATTCCGAGGTACTGAGTTCGGCCAAGGCGATCAAAGACCTTTGCCAACCAACTGATTACGAACAGACGTGCGAGAGAAGTCTGGAGAAAGCCAACACCACTGATTCCAAGGTGCTTATAATGACTGGTTTCAAGGTTGCCATGACCGAGATCGAGGGCGTAATCTCCCGCTCCGACGCGTTGAAAGAGGAGGTTAAGGACAAATCGATGGCTCGTCAGGCTCTTGCCAATTGCAAGGTGCTGATGCAGTACGCCATTGACGATCTCAATGACGCTTATGACCAGATGGGGAAATTAGTGATGAACAGATTCGATGAATACATCGAAAACCTCAAGATTTCGCTCGCCGCTACCATCACGCACCAGGAAACATGCCTGGACGGATTCGTTCAGACGAGAGGTGAAGCAGGGAACAAAATGAGGGAACTTTTGAAGACCACCCGGGAGCTTAGTAGCAATGCTTTAGTCATGGTTTATGAGTTGGATTTAGCTCTCAAGAAATTCGACCTTCCCAACATGAGCAAAATGAACATTTCTAGTTTCTCACGGCGGCTATTATCTCAACCCGAAGAGTTACCGCCGTGGGTCAGCGCAAACCAGCGCAAGCTCCTTGCCAATAAAACCCCATCCGACGTTAAACCTAATATTGTCGTTGCAAAGGATAAAAGTGGCAACTATAGTACCATCAAAGCGGCATTGAAACAAGTCCCCAGGGGTAGTTCAGAGCCGTTTGTCATTTACATTAAGGCTGGCGTTTACAAAGAGCGACTGATCATCAACAAGGACATGCGCAATGTGGTAATCATCGGAGATGGTCCGAAAAAAACCGTCATCACCGGTAGCAAAAACTACCGTGATGGAACTTCCATGTACAGGACTGCAACAGTTGGTACGTACTTTATGCATGTCTTTGATACTCTTTTAATAAGGTTAGATAAATTGGGTTAAGATGGAGTCGAATTATATGCTGAAGTAGGCATTTCCATGGAACTAATCAAGTGTTAGCATTCGAATCTTACAGCTGTTATTGGTAAAAGATTTATAGCCAAGGATATTCAAATCAGGAACACTGCTGGAGCCAAGAAGCGCCAAGCTGTGGCACTTCGAGTCCACAGCGATCGTTCCGTCTTCTACAATTGCAAAATCGACGGTTATCGAAACACCCTTTACGTCCACAGTCATCGCCAGTTCTACAGGCAGTGCACAATAAGAGGTACCATCGACTTCATCTTCGGCGACGCAGCTGCGGTCTTGCAGAACTGCAAAATTATCATAAAGAGGCCATTGTCTAAACAAAATTGCTTCATCACCGCACAAGCAAGGAGTGAGCGCCGCGAGGTCACCGCCATTGTTCTCCATAACTGTACCATCTCCGGCACAAATGAGTACAAAACGGTGAAGAACAAGAACAAGGCGTACCTCGGTCGGCCGTGGAAGGAGTTCTCCAGAACCATCATCATGCAATCTTATATCGACAATGTAATCGACCCCAAGGGATGGTTTCCCTGGGACGGAGACTTCGCACTCGACACCGCGGTGTATGCGGAGTTTAGAAATCGTGGACCCGGTGCTGTTCAATCCGGCAGGGTGAAATGGAGAGGTATCAAACGTTTCAGTGTAGAGCATATGAAGAGATACACGGTTGAGGAGTTCATACGTGGTCGAGAATTTATCCCCAAGGCTGGGGTGCCCTACTCTCCTCGCATGATTAAATGAGTGTAGACCATCAACAGATGAAGATGATTCAACAGCTGTATTTAGGAACTCTGAACTTGCATGGATAGAGGAAACTTTAATTAGGAGTCACAGACATCTACAAAATTGTTTTAATTATTTGAATAAATAAATTACTAGGGAGAAATTATTTCATAAGTATTTTTGTCGTATCATTTATGAATCTAACCAATCATATGAATCCACTTTATTATATTTTTATCTTATCTTTTTTACTAAATGAAGATTTACTATTTTTTATTTTAAATTAAATTTAAAAATAAATTTTACCAAGTGAGTCTTCACTTGATAAAAAAAATTAAAAAAAATAGATACACTTGATTGGTTGGTCAATAAATAACATGACAAAAATAACTCATAATATAACTTCTCATTAATATGTGACTATTTCAGAAAATTACGACGAAAAGATGGTGTATTAATTTCATGGGTGGAAAAGATGTCTAAATTTATTTATAACTTTTTGAAATATACATATATGATTATAAGATAATCCGTTTAATTTTTTAACTCGTTAATACCGTATAAATATTTTAAAGATAAATAATTAAAAAGTAAGATTCTCAAAATTTATTGAGTACTGCATTTTAAAGGTTACGAAAAATCAACCCTCATTTTAAATATATTTTGATACACGATCTTTTATATTTATAGTGTAAAATTTTAAACTTAAATTTTTAACATTATATCTTAAAATTTAAACTTTAAATTATAAACCTTAAATTCTATACCCTACAATTTAAATTTTTAAACTCTAAACCATAATCTAAATATTTAAATTCAAAAATTAAAAAAATTATATAAACTTTAAAAGAAAAATATCTATATTTCATAAATTTTCATTTTTATCATAAATAATCAATCCCATGTTCGTAAAATAAAAAACACACACGTACGATAATATCCGGAAAAATATTTATATTTCATAAATGTTCATTTTTATCATAAATTTGAAAAAAAAAATAATCACTTACGTTATTGAGTTATAAAGTTTAGATCATTAAACAAAAATCATTTGTTTGAGATAACATGGAATTTTAGTTAAAATTTTAAATTTTAATGTGACCAATGAGCTTTAAAAAAATATTAATTAAATATTTTAATTTTATATAAAATATCATTTTAGGTCTGTTTGTTTCACTAAAAATTGTTTCTGAAAAAAAAAATTCTAAAAAATGAACTACAATTTTTAGAAAATTAATTCCAGAAATCATTTCTGCGTGTTTGGATAAAACTGTGTAAATCATTTTTCGTTGTTTGATAAATTTTACTGAAAATAATTTTAAAAATTTATCTTTAGTAAAACAAACCTGAAAATAATCAAAAAAATATGTCAGATGTCGAATAATTTTTTTTATGAAAGTAGAATACTATTTTCTAACCGTCCTGAACAAAGAACTTGTAATTGTCTTATTTAACTTTTCTAAACATTTTTGACATTTTTTCAATAAAATTTTATCGTGCATTGTTTAACAAGAAAAGAATAAACAAAACGCAAGTATCAATAAAACCAACAATTTAAACTATTTTTAATAAAGGAAATTTAATTCTGGGTTGCTTATGTTATGAGGAATCCAAATATTCTAACAAGTTTTTTTTCTCTGTTTTTTCACAATAACTTTTTATCCTAAATATTCAATGTTAATTAACTGCATAAATTAAAAAAAAAAAATCTTCAATTTTAACGATTCAAAAAGTATGTTTGTATAAAATTATCGAAAAAATTAAGATAAAAAAATGACCATAAAAGAACCTAAATTGTTATCTCAACGAAGAACTCCCAATTGCAAAGAGAAATCGATTAAAAAATTTTCTTAAATTTTTTTCCCAAATACTGAATTCCCGGAATGAATTGAACTCAGACGATCAAGTCTCTTTTATTTTGATTTATAATTTATTTTATTTTGACTTATTTTTTTTATCTTCAATCAAACATTAAAAAGATTAAGAAAACGTTTTCCATAAAATGTTTTTCTTCAAACAAACATATTAATCTTTAAATTTTAGATAAAATATTAATTTAATCACCGAATTTGACAGAAACTTCCCTCACCTCTAGCCCTCGCCAGCGTAGCCTATTCAAGATTCAAACGTGATAGTAAGTTCCTAACTACCATTAATCCCCTAGTCACCAAACAAATAGAGGTGAAAAACATGTCATTTATGCTAGAGTCGGATCGAGTAATTTTAGATTCATGATTTCAGATTTATATTATGTTTGATTTTAGTTTGATATAGTTTGGTTTGAGATTAGTCCGGTTTAGTTTGGATCTATGGTAATTTAGGTTAGATATTAGATTGAATCGGATCAATATTGCATTAATTGATTTTTGGTTAGATTAATATTAGGTTGGTAATTTTTTAGGTCCGATAAAATATCAAATCGATTGAATATCAAATTGAGTCAACATGGATAAGTTATCTTCAGGTTGGCTCGATCAAATCTTTTTTTGTCGAATGTCAATCAAATTTTTGGTCAAGTCAATAACAAATTAATCAATTTTTTATTCGGATTAACCTTTGAATCTCTAAATTATCAAAAAGTATATAAAATATATATATCTTTTTTTAAAATTACACATCTTTCTATTTGTAAATCTTATTATTTAGGCTATTTTTGTTTGAAAAAAAAAACGATTTTTAACTGACTTAATTCTTAAATATTAATGATTCAACCTCATTCTTAAATTACTTAATTGAATTTTAAATTTAAATCGAATTAATTTTTATTGAACTAACAAATTAATTTTAAAATATTATTTTGATATAAAGATTTAATTTTAAAAATTATTATGCAAATATTAGATCATATCTTTTTATTTTAATATATTTATAATATCTCATTATCTTGTTAAAAAAATATTATAATTTCTCGTTATTAAATCAAAACTTAAAATCTTTTAAATGAGAATCTAATCTTTAAATCACTCTTTCATCGTTGGAGGTTAAAAACATTGCACTCACTCTCAATCGCTGGAGACTTTTAACAACTCGTTCTACATTCTAAAGGTATTTATTTCCTTTTTTCTTTCTTTAATTTATATGTCATAAATAAAATACCGAAGAACAACTAAAAATATATAATAAATAAAAAAAAAGATTTTTATTATTTTTTGAATATATATTTCTATATAATATCTTCTTCTAGTCATCTATTTATAGGCATAAAAAATGTATATTAAATTAAATTCTAATTAATGAAGATGATATTATTAATAATAAATAAAATTAAATCTCTTACTTAAAGTTATTATTATGATAGATATACACATAGATAAATATTTATAACACTCCCCTTAGATGTCTACAAAGATAAAAGTGCTTCGTTAAAATCTTATTAAGATAAAAAAAATCAATGAAAAAAGTCTTTAGTGAAAGAAAAAGAGTACACACGTCTTTGTTATGCATAACATGTAATTTTTTGTTTCATTGAGCACAAAAAATTATTATACCATCTTATGTAAATACATGTTGGGTTTGAAGGAGCTCGATTCACAACCGATTTAGCTTAGTCAAGTGATGGAGAAAACTTAATTAGGGTGTTAGTTGTGGAAGCAAAAAGATAAGAATTGAACACAAGAATTTTAGAGTGGTTCAACCTTCCAACAAAGACCTACATTCACTACCTTAACTTCCCACTAAAGATTTCTCAAATTCGCTAAGAATCACTTCCTTTTGAGGACAAAGGGTTAACCTTACAAACCTTAATTCAAACCCGAATCAAGTATTCAAAGTTCACAACCCGAACTTTGAGAATCCTCTCAACAAAGAGATAAACTAAGCAAACTTTGATAATCCTTATAATAAGGCTAATTGTTTGCAACCAAGCTCTCACTCAATCCTAAGACACTTGAGCATACATTGACAATTTAACTCACAAGTGTTTTGTTTACCCAAAGATTAAAATTTAGCTCTAAGATAATTTTCTCATCATAATATTGTTATAATTGAAGCATTAGTTATCCCAATTGAGCTTCCAGCCGTTGGTGACCATTGGGATTGATTTGGAGCCGTTCGGAACTGATTTTAAGGTTTATTTCTACTTTTGGTATGATCGGTATTGAAACACGTGGAAGCTGTTTCGATACAACTGCTTTGAGAAATAGCCGTTGAACCTGCATTTAAAAATCGGTATCAAAACACCTATAAGGTGTATCGAAACCCTTAGCTCATGGTATTGAAACAAGCCTAAGTTGTTTCGATACTGCTTCTAGCCGTTGTTGTTTTTTAAATCGTTCGTGACCGTTGGGGGTGCATTGAAACGGGTGTTTGCGGTATCAAAACCAAGATTCACAATTGCAAAAACGTATCAGAACGATCCAATATCGTATCGAAACGCCTGTGAAGTTTTACCTTTAAAAAGCATAACAGTATCGAAACACCTAGGAGGTTTATCGAAACGCCTGAGTTAAAATCATTTATTTGATTTCTTTAAATCATTTAAAACATCTTTAAAATCTCTAAAAAAAACCTTTTAAATTTATTTACAAGTTGTTTGGACATAAGAACCATTTTTGAAATCTTTTCAAATTAGTTGACTATATGCATGGACTCGAGATTCTTGATCTTTTCAAAAAAATTATTAAATATTTGACGAAATTTTAGAGTTTAATCTAAATATTTGATGAATTATTTTTTATTAGGATTAAATTGATATTAAATCAGGGACTAAAATTGTTATTAAACCATATCATGACACAATCTCATTAAATATTTAATATTCGGTGACAAAACGTTAATAAAATAAAATATTAGTGACAATTTTAACAAAAAAAAATTTAATTGGGTAGTCAAAACAAAAGAGGTGTGTTAGTTGGGTGACCACCAATATAGTTTTCCCATAAAAAATAATTTAATTAAATTTTTTTTATATAATTAGTAATTATATGTTAAGTTATTAAAATTTTTAATCTTTATTAATTAATTTAATAGTGTTCAACAGTGTTTAATGTTAGTAATGTTCAATGATGTTCGACGCCCGTTGTAAAATTTTTCTTTTAAATATTATATTTATATGATGTAATTTTTCGTAGAGAAGAGCATAAATAGAATAGGATTTTTAATCGATTTAAAAATAATAATCTTAAATAGAACCTGATCTATCCTTAAAATTGATTTAAATAAAAAAAATTAATTAATCAATCAAATATACTTGTTTAAAAATATATTTATTTTATGTACTAATTTTTATGCTATACCATATTTCATAGAATTTTTTAATTTTCTATTTTCAATATTATATTCATACGATGTAATTGTGTGTATAAAGAGGCATAGATAAAATCGAATTTTTATCAATTTAAAAATAATTATCTTAATATCTACTCAACTCATCCTTAAAAATTAGTTTTAAAACTAAAGGTAATATTGTTCAGTGATGAAATTTATATTTTATTTTTAAATATTTATATTTTATCTTTTAATTTTAAATCTTAATTTCATCACGGTATCTCCAAAGAATGCAACCCAGAAGGAACACGAAAGCCACCTTATTTCCCAGGATTTCTCTCCAAGTAAATAAAGAGGAGTCCAAATCATCTGTCCCTTTCTCATGCCCTCATTTGTGCCTCTTTAAGTTAGAGGGTTTAGGGTTTTAGGTTAGGGTTTAGGAAATTAAGGGTAAAATGTATTTTTAGGTATAGGGTTTAGGATTTAGGATATAAAAAATATGAGTTAAGATTTAAAATTTAATTTTTTAATAAAATAACAAAAGAAACACAAATGAAAACATGAAAAATGGGGAGAAAATTTTTTCTCAATAAAGAGTAAAGCCTGCAGAATTACTCTGCCCCACTCACAAAGCTTGTATCGACAGGTCATAGGACGAATAAAGACAGATTTATCTAAAATTCTTTACTTTCAGAATCTAATAAAACGTGAATCACAAACGAAGAATATCTTATCTTCATACGCAAAATTTAAATTTTAAAAGATAAAAGATAAATATTAACAAATACCTAACCAAAATTTAAATTTTAAAAGATAAAATATAAATATTTTAAAATAAAAAAAATCTTATTATATGAATTAATTGATTTTAAACATATATAAATATAAAAAATTTCTTGGAGTGAAAAGCAATTACCCCTTTTCACTCATGTAACTTTGTCCCTAAATAAGATCCAATTCTTATATTATATATCATGTATGAATTATCTGTAGATTTTATACTGATTTAAATTATTATTTATTATTAATTTTGTTTATTTGTAATTATGGTTGTTCGAACTAGAAGACAACCTGAGAAGATTTTTTTTTTCTTGTAGTGGCGGGGAAGGTACTCTTGGCGTGTTCCTTTTTACTTTCCCATTTCTTTCTGATAGTTTATTTGAATAAACTTCCTTGTTTTGCTGTTCGTCTGTTAAGTTCAACTGTCATCTACTCTAAAGTCATGCAATTATTGGACCATCATGTTCTCATGTTTCTTTTTACTTTCATGCATCACGTTGTCAGCTTTTCCATGTGTTATTAGTAACGAAAACCGGTTTGATTAAATTTTTCTCCATAGGTGTTAAATCTCAGGGTCCTCACCTACACCTAGTGGCTCTCTTTCAACCCAGGAATTCTTGTTCTTAGGTCAGGCCGATCTTCCCTCGCTTTATAAGATGAGATATACCAAGGCAATAGCTAGTTTTAGGCGTCTTTACGCTCATTCTCTAGACTTCAACACAAGAACGCGTGCGTTTTTGTGTAGGCCAAGTGTTAACCTCACAGCCACTTGTTTCCCATTTCAGTACTCCAACAATTTGGCTTCCAAATCCTATTCAAGCAGTCCACAAATGGAGGGTATAGAGCACAGGATAATCAAAGCTAATGGCATAAACATGCACGTGGCCGAGAAAGGGAAAGGCCCGGTCATTCTTTTCCTCCATGGATTCCCGGAGCTTTGGTATTCATGGCGCCATCAAATCAATGCTTTCGCCTCGCTTGGCTACAGAGCTTTGGTTCCTGACCTGCGTGGTTACGGGGAAACGGATGCACCAGATGACGCCTCCAGCTACACCTGTCTGAACGTGGTGGGGGATCTCATTGCTCTCTTGGATACTGTCGCCGCCGAGCAGGAGCAGGTTTTTGTCGTCGGACACGACTGGGGCGCGCTCATCGCTTGGTGGTTGTGCATCTTTAGGCCGGACAGGGTTAAGGCTTTGGTAAACTTGAGTGTTGTGTTCAATCCTAGGAACCCTGATAGGAAACCTCTTGAAACTCTCAGAGCTGTCTTCGGAAAAGATTATTACATCTGCAGATTTCAGGTTCTTTTCCATGAAGGTTTAATTAATTAATAATTAATTATCTCGTAAATGTACAAGTTTGCATGAAGCATTAAACCAATCATATTTTATCCATACTTTGGTACGGAATCTTCTTTATTTCTAATGTTTGAAGTTATTATGTTATTTCATTTTCCTTGAATATGTCGAAAATTTGTTAATACCGAATATGAATACTTTTGCAGGAGCCTGGAGTCGTCGAGGCCGAGTTCAAAGAGATAGGATATGAGAGAATTCTAAAGGGATTCCTTACATACCGTGCACCAGGTCCCCTTCTTCTACCAAAGGAAAAATATTTTGGACAGCCAGACACTCCAATAAGCTTGCCCTCATGGTTATCAGAGGAAGACTTGAAGTATTACACCAGCCAATATGAGAAGAAAGGCTTCACCGGAGGATTAAACTATTACCGAGCTATAAACTCGTAAATATGTTTTCAGTTCAAATTTAATCAATGAATTTTATTACGGTGCTTATATATCTTTCTTGTAGAAACTGGGAACTTACGGCACCGTGGACCGGGAGTAAAGTAAAAGTGCCGGTTAAGTTCATCGTCGGCGCCCTGGATCTGACCTATAATGCTCCGGGAATCAAGGACTACATACACAAAGGAGGTTTCAAGAAATATGTTCCACTTCTGGAGGAAGTGGTTGTCATGGAAGGACTAGCACACTTTCTTCATGAAGAAAACCCTGATGAGATCAATAAACATATACATGACTTCTTGAAGAAGTTCTAATTTGCTATATGAGATGTTTCCCCCTTATTTTACTTTAAAAAGATAGTCTTTGCCCATTTCCACGGGTGCTTCTTGTCTGACCTGTTGTGTTTGCTTACAGTTACTGCTTTTAGACATGAATAAACTTTGCATTGCACATGTTTATCTCTAAAGTGATTGCTGCTATGCTTTTTCGTTTCTTTTTGAAGTATTCATGTCCGATATTTGTGTCGTTGACACGAGTATCAGAACATAAACTGTCCAAAAACACTCCCAAGTATGTGGAATGACAATAAACTGTGTCAATGTCAGTCCGAATAAAATCTGTACTGTGTTCACTGAACATGTGAAAGGCTTACATTCCAAGTTATGCAGAAAGTCAAGTTCATAAAAGCAAGATTTATAGTACTATTATCAATTGACTACTCGTAAATGATCCTCAATATTCAGGTACATGGTTATATTTATGTTTGCCTTTAGTTGTTCAGCTTATTGGTTAAGGCCAATGGTAGAATTAGCCATTTATGCCCGCTGCAGTCACATCTGGAATTTAAAGGTTGCAGCAGCAGTATAGATGCACTATCCTCAAGTGCTTCCAAGCTTTTGACGTCTTCCAACATCGAAGCGAACATCCACAAGGCCTGTTATTCCGGCAGTTATCTTTTGTCCTACCTTGACGGGACCAACGCCTTGTGGGGAGCCTGCAAATATTAAATCAAAAGACAGCTAATTAAGACTTTCAAATGAGAAATTAAAATGAAAATGGAGCAAAATGGATGCGGTATGCTAGAATTTATAACGAAACTAGAGCAAACCAGGAAATCACCCCATACCACACAATATACAAACGTAATAGAGAAATTAAAGTTGACTGAAAGACGAGAAAACACAATTTAACCACCTAAAGATGCAACAGAGTTGGGAGAGAATGCTTTATAACCTGTTAATATGACATCTCCTTCAAAAAGTGTCATAACAGAACTTATGTGGCTGATGAGGTAAGGAATCTTAAAAATCATATCCTTGGTGGTACCCTTCTGTCGGATTTCTTCGTCTACCTGTGATGAAAGAAATGAATCTAAGTTTACAAGTTGGAATAAAGAATATTAATCTGAGGAATTGCAAAAGTACATGAAAAACACAGGTGAAGTACAGAATAGTAATATATTAATTATTAACCTTTAACCACAGTTCCAAGTTGTCAGGATCAGGCACCATAGATTTAGGAAGCTGCAGAAGAAATTTCAAGTAAGCAGAATGTAAATTATAAATAGCTTGATAGAATAACTGAAAGAAATCTATTCCTCTCGGTCCCCTATCACAAGACTATGCCTAAGATAATGCTAAAGGTCAGTAAACGGTATGTTATCCGCTTCTGCACAAGCCAGATCTGAGTTATTCATCAACTAAAAGAAGAAAAACATGAAATTTGCATAAAAAGTAATCCAGTTTACTCTTCTCGTAGGAATTTAATATCGATTACTCACAAGCAGCATGTGTTAAATATTAAAAGATCTTGAAAACTAATTTGGGAAATGCACTTCAAAGGGAAGAAAAAAAAACTGTTTCAGGTTTATTTCTTACAACAGAACTGATAGGTGTAAAGGTGTCCTGCCCTTTAGCAACTGTCCATGGAAGACCTGCAGACTGATGAATGTAACATTAAGGAATATCATCGACTAAAATAATAAGATAAGTGGAATCATTATTAAAAGAAAGAGCATATGACAATTTACAAATAAAATTCTTGTTCTCAGGAAGGAAAAATGAACATGTAGTTAAGATCCAAGATGTACAATCATCTAAAAGGGAATTTGTAGTGTTTCTCAAGGGAGGATATAATTCTTGTTCTTAGAAAGTAAAAATTAAAATGTAGCTAAGATCCATGATGCTACAATCATCCGAATGGGAATTTGTTGTGTTTCACAGAGAGGAGAAAAATAACATTTTAAAAGCTCTTTATAAAAAAAAAGGAATTTCAACTTTTCGATTTTCCTCAAGGCCGAATGATTAGGCACAATAGCTACATGCTTCATCAAAGGTGCTGATCCCATCTTCATTTGTAAACACATCAATGAAAAGAGTAAAATAGCAACTAAAGATGAAGCCGGAGAATGTCCAAAGGAATACTGAATTTTCATATGAAGGAATCATGCTTTAGAAGAGATCTGATGTGATTAAAATTTGTACCTTTGCCACAGATTGGATTTCCCTTGCAGTCATATCCAGTGCCAAAGCATAGCCTGAAGCACACAAAAATGGTCATTTCAAAATCAAAGTGATCACCCGGCATCATCAAATGCTTCACATTCAAATCATAACATAGTCCAATATATATATATATATATATATATATATATATATATATCACCCGGCATCATCAAATGCTTCACATTCAAATCATAACATAGTCCAATATATATATATATATATACAGCTTCTAAATTAAACTAAACTAAACTAATACCAAATAAGTAATCTCATATGAAAAAGTGGGTTTTGAGGAGGATGGAAAGCAAATTACTTGGTTCCATAATCATATTTTTTTTGCTGAAAAGGTGGGTCTTTCAAATCTTAAACCCACTTTCATCTTGAGCTTTTCATCTCAAAAGCTTTACATTCAACCCATAAGCAACCAAACAGGGTTCAGTGAAAGCAGATCCATATTTGTACAAGAAAATTTGAAAAGATCATGGATTCAAGGGTCTAAACTAAAACCAGACATGTCATATTTTAGATGGAAATGACTCGACAATACCTCCAACATAATCCATGGCAGTGTCTATCGGCACATCCCGAGCCTTTTGTCCGATCACAACAGCAAGCTCAACTTCATGATGTAAAGAATTCAAAGGGTGTGGAACCTCAATTGTCCCCCCATTTTCCAAATACGATGATGTCGGCTTTAAAAACAATACTGGCTCCTGGAGATGAAATATATAACTTCAATTTACTTTTAACCCACTACTGGAAACTGATGAAAATTTACTCTCTGAAGACGGAATTAGATACCTTGGGGACAGCGTTGCCTAGTTCTTTGGCGTGCTCGACGTAGTTGCGGCCAACGGCGACAATTTTAGACCCGAGTTTCCGGGGATTTTGTAAAGATGCTTCCGCCGCCATGTTTTCCTTTACGGATCAGAAATTTGCAAAGAAAGAGTGGGAGTTGGCTTCTTAATTAGGAGTCAACGTTTGATCTAATCATTCGAATACAGAGAACCATTCTCTAATTAGTTAAAATTTAGTTAATCAAGTTAAATAATTTTATTTTATAATTAAAATCTATTTGATCGACTTTCAATTTCAGCTAAAATTAATCATAAAAAATGAAATTAAAAAAAATTTAATTATTTATTTATCCTCGTTCTTTACCCAACCGTTCAAAAAAGAAATTAAATATCTTCGTCTTAGTTTGAGTTGAATAATTTATTTTTTAAGTCAAGTCAAGTTTTGATCATTCCTAATTGATAGAGGTGTGAAAACAATATGATTCGATCTGTTTATCCATTGATGCAATTTAAAATTTTAAATATCTGATTTATATTATTTATTAGATAATATAGATCGGATATTCAAAATTTTTAGATCAAGTACGGATAGTTATATCACATTCAGATCAGACATCTGATTATCCAAAATTCAAAATTTTAAATTTATTTACAAATATAAATTTTATTATATTTGATATTTTTATATGTTATATATGAAAAAAAATCATGGATACAAATCTTGTTATTCAATAATTTTTTGATTGTCATATTTAAAAACCTAAAATTTTCAAGCATAATACCAAAAAAATTTAAAAAAAACTTAAATCAAATTATAAATTTGAATATTCATATATCCAATCAGAATATTCAATATTCTAAAAATTGAGTATCTATTTTAAATATAGAATTGACCGTAAAATTTATAATTCCATGTTTAATTTGAATGTGGACTACAAATATCGTTTAAATATTATCCCTAACACCACTCAAATTTCAACCAAAATTAACATTGGTAAAAAGAATATTTAAAATAAATAAATATGGGATCTGACGGTGGAGTTTGGAGTGCTTGTATGACCAGATGTTCCATTAGCTACGATGTCCTACTAAAATCACTAAGAATTTCGTTTCTTCCCTTTGAATGGTTATCCTTGGGTTGATAATCTTCTCATTTAGTGGCTATAATGAAAAAAATTATAAATTATATCATGGGTGAGTCTCATCACGTATTCATAGAACCAACTATTAAAATCTATCTACTTCAGCAATTTTTTATATCATATTTTTTTCCCAATGAATCTTCATTTGAAAAATTAAAAATTGCTGAAGTTAATAGTTTTTAGTGGTTGATCCCATGGATAACGTGATAAAACGACTCATGATATAATTTTTTCTATAACGGGATCAATGAAAAAAACAAACATGTTAATCCCTCTGTGTATCATTATCCCTAGTGACTAAAAATCCATTAGTCGCCTATGTATCATTGTCTCCACTGACTAAAGCTGTATTTCCACTTCCACTTAAAATCTAAGTCCTAATACGGATTGAATGACACTGAACCACTTGTCGCTCTCAACTGCCTCAGCTCGGTTGTTAATTATTACTATTATTATGCAGGTAGACTAGTAGGAGAAGAAGAGAAGTTTCTTATGAACTTGCCAATATATCCCTCATGGCATACAAGAGATTATTTTTTATTCTTCTCCTGCATTTGGTTTCGGCTTATCATCATCATTCTTTGCTACAAGACAAGGATGCACTTCTGGCATTCAAGAAATCCATACTTGATCCGACATCCGCTCTTGCCAACTGGAAAGAAGATGATGTTCATGTTTGCAACTTCACCGGCATCAGATGTAACGAGAAACATCACCGTGTGATGGAAATTGATCTATCTAGCTCCGGACTTGTGGGGAAGATTTCACCTTTCCTTTCAAACCTCACCCGCCTACGACGCCTAAAGCTTAATGAAAATCAGTTTTACGGCACTGTCCCCTCGGAACTTTCCTCCTTCGGTACCTCATTGTGTTTATTGTTATGGACAACAACTTATCAGGTACCCTGCCGCCCTCCTTCTTCTCCAACTGTACTAACTTAAGGATTATAGATGCCTCTCTCAACTACTTCACAGGTCAAATCCCGTCGCAAATTGGAGATTCTCCAACTTTATGGTCCCTCAATTTGTACGACAATAATTTTACAGGCCAACTTCCTGCTTCCTTTACCAATACTACTTCGCTGTCTAGTCTGGATGTGGGATACAATCTTCTCTCTGGTGAGCTGCCTTCAGACATGGTACAGAATTGGCCTAATCTTACCAATCTCTATTTATCGTATAACAACATGACAAGTCAAGGGAACAACACCAATCTCTACCCATTCTTTGATGCATTGAGGAACTGCACTCATTTGAGGGAGGTTGCATTGGTTGGCATGGGACTTGGAGGAACATTACCAAGCTCCATTGCCCATCCTACTCTAGACATTCTAGACTTAGAAGCCAACCACATCTTCGGACCCATTCCTCGAGAAATCGGAAACCTTTCGAATATTACAGTGCTGAGCTTGACATCCAATCTTCTAAATGGAACAATCCCGGAAGAGATTAGTCTATTGTCACTGTTGGAACAGCTGTTTTTGTCCAGTAACTTTTTTAGCGGCAGAATTCCTGTAACATTAAGCAAACTTAATCATCTTGGTCTCCTTGATCTAGCAAACAACAAACTCTCTGGTGAAATTCCAGCCAGCTTAGGAGATTTAGGGCAACTTCGTTCTTTGTTTCTCAATAACAACCTCCTTTCAGGGTCAATACCATCAAAACTACTAAATTGTGAAAATCTGTACAAGCTTGATCTCTCCTACAATCAGCTAATAGGGAGGATTCCTCCACAGATAGCTGAGCTACGTGAAATCCGAATATACATAAATTTTTCACACAATCATCTCCAAGGACCATTGCCAATCGAACTCAGCAAACTCGCAAATGTTTTAGAAATGGATCTTTCATCAAACAACCTCAGTGGGAACATCTTCCCTCAAATATCAAGTTGTATTGCGGTGACTACAATAAATTTCTCGCATAATTCGCTTCAAGGGCTGCTTCCGGATTCACTAGGTGATCTGAGGAATCTCCTGGTATTTGATGTTTCAAGCAACAATATATCTGGAAAGATACCAACGAGCCTGAGCAAAACCAACCTCACACTTCTGAATCTCTCTTTTAACAACTTTAATGGAATGATTCCCTTTGGAGGGATCTTTGATTCAGCCACAAATATGTCATTCTTAGGGAATCCACAACTTTGTGGAGTCGCTTCAAGTAATCCGATTTGCCCTCATAAGAAACACTGGTTTCGAGCACGTGTGTTCTTGATTATCTTTATCATAGTCATAGTTGTTTCAGTGCTGCTATCAACAGTATGCTGTATGATCGGAATCCGACGTATTAAACTGGTGGTTTCTTCCAGGAAAACAGAAAGATCAAGGAAGACTGCAGCACCGAAAATAGCACAAACTTTCCCAAGGCTGACTTACAAAGAATTATCGGATGCCACTGGAGGATTTGATGAACATAAACTAATTGGGATAGGTAGTTATGGACGTGTATACAGAGGAGTTCTTCCAGATGAGACGAGCATTGCTGTAAAAGTGTTACATTTTCAGTCGGGAAATTCAATCAAAAGTTTCAACAGAGAATGCCAAGTTCTGAAGAGGATTCGGCACCGGAACCTCATTCGAATCGTAACAGCCTGTAGCTTACCAGATTTTAAGGCCTTGGTTCTTCCTTACATGACAAATGGAAGTTTGGATAGCCGTCTCTATCCACAGTCTGAATCCGGTTCTTCAGATTTGAGTTTGACTCTAACTCAAAGAGTAAGCATTTGTAGTGACATTGCTGAAGGGATGGCCTATCTACATCACCATTCCCCTGTTAGAGTCATACACTGTGATCTAAAGCCCAGCAATGTTCTTCTAAATGATGACATGACTGCACTGGTTTCCGACTTCGGGATTGCAAGGCTGGTCATGACAGTAGGTGCAGGCAACGGTGGTGGTGGTGGGGCTATCGAGAACATGGGAAATTCTACTGCAAATATGTTAACCGGATCCATTGGTTACATTGCACCAGGTAAGGATTCTTTTGCTCTAGACAAAATGGGCCATTGCAGAACATTATAGACAAACACAACCTTGTTTTTGTTTCTTTAATAGATAAATCTCAAGATTTATACACCAACTTTGTTTGAATATTGGTCCAGGTAAAGTGTAAATTAGCCATGACAAAGTAAGGCATGGTTGCATGTCATTTAACTCATCAGTATAATAAAAATAGTGTTATAAGATGAACCAACTTTATGCTGCAGAGTATGGATTCGGATCAAATACATCCATCAGGGGAGATGTGTACAGCTTTGGAGTTGTAGTTCTAGAGATGGTGACTCGGAAAAGACCCACTGATGACATGTTCGTTGGAGGGTTAAACCTGCAAAAATGGGTGAAAACTCACTACCATGGAAGGCTAGAAAAGGTGGTTGATTCATGTTTGATAAGAGCCTCAAGGGATCAGTCATCTGAAGTGAAAAGAATGTGGGAAGTGGCCATCGGAGAATTGATAGAATTGGGTATTTTATGCACCCAGGAAACTCCATCTAATAGGCCTACCATGCTTGATGCCGCTGATGATCTGGATCGCCTTAAAAGATACCTTAGTGGTGATACAACTGTAACATTCGCCTCATCTCTGGGATTTTCTTCTTCCACTCTCAGTAATGACTAACATCTTCTCTAATGAATTGACTTGGATGGAGAAAACATGGTCCATAAATAAAATTTTACAATTTCATAATACAAAGAGCTTTGTTCTTTCCTATATTTTATACAAACAGCTTTGTTCTTTCCTAGATTTTATACAAACAGCTTTGTTCTTTCCTAGATTTTATTTATCACTTGTATATCTTTTCAGATCTGATGTCTTTTCTTTTATATTTTTTTATCAGCTTGATCTTTATTCTTTTTTGAGATAAATTTAATTATTAATCTATATCTTTTTGATAAATATCCTATTTTTTAATTAGCTTAATGATTGGACCGTTAAATTTTTAACGATGATACATATATATAGAATATAATTTTAAATGACATGGCATGTAACCTATCAAATACATATATATGGAATATAATTTTATTTCAATATAAAATATAAAACAATTAAAATTCAAATAAAATATTAAAAATTAATTGATTTTAAAATAAAAAGACTATTAAACATTCCTAATCCTAACTACGATAAAATTAAAATTTTATCTTAAAAATAATTAATTTCGAATTGTGTTTATATTTTTTAGGGATTTTGATTCTATCATAGTTAGGATTGAGAATGTTTAGTAGATTTTTATTTTAGAATTATTTTTTTAATATTTTATTTAAATTTTAATTGTTTTATATTTTATATTAGAATAAAATTTTATTTCATATGTATTTGATAGGTTACATGTCATGTCATTTAAAATTATATTCTATATATGTATCATTGTTAAATTTTTAACGATCCAGTCATCAAGCTAGTTAAAAAATAAGGTATTTGTCAGAAAGATATAAGTTAAAGGCTAAATTTATCCAAAAAAAAAGAACCAAAACGATCAAATTATAAACATTAAGAGTTAAAATTATCTTTATGTATTTCTTTTACGGAGGTAGTGGATTTGGTTATTTTACTATTGAATTTGCTTTTAGATTCAAGTTAGATGTGGGCTATGACATTTACGTATATGCAACTCTAATCTTTGCACCAGTCTGCAATTTGCCCTAATGCACCGAGTCGTGCTCATTCTTCCACTGTACCAAAACGCATAAACACTCAACTTATCATTGGGCTTGTACTTGGAATCTGTGCTGGTGCTGGTGCTGGTGCTGGTTTTTTATTACTGTTATAGCATTGTGGATCTTGTCCAAGAGAGATGATTCCTGGAGCCTGGAGGAGACACCGATAAGATTGAACTAGATTCATTTTCCTGCAACTCTTAGTCTGGAGTCCATCCACAGACTGACAAGGATGCTAGCCTTGTTATGTTGTTCCCGAACAAAACCACTGAAATCAAGGAGCTCACAATATTTGAACTCTTGAAAGCAACTGACAGTTTTAATCAAGAAAATACCATTGGCCGTGGAGGTTTCGGTTTGGTTTACAAAGCAATATTAGCAGATGGGACCAAGCTGGCAGTCATAGGATGTCTCAAGAGGGACTTCAAAGCTGAGGTAGAAGCTCTATCCACTCAAAACCCAATTATAGGATGTCTCAAGAGACCATTGAGACAAAGATAACAGTTCCCTGGGGCTGGGGATATTCGATACCCAGTTAGGAGGGCAGGCATTAGCACGAGTAGCTCTTGCTACCCAGTCCGCTGCTGGATGTAGGAGAACTGCAGCAATTCATTTATATAAATATGTTGAACACGCACACAAACAGGATAGGAACATATTTCCTACTTCTAATGAATAGACAGAAAGTGATGCTTAGCCGATCCATTAGCAAAATAATGGAGTAATAGTAGCTGGTTTGACCCATACCAAAAGCAATTAGCTTCTGAAGGTCATTCGGTTCAAATTGACATGATGTCCTAGATACAAACGGAAGCAAACCTGAATTCAGTGGTTATTTTTACAAAAGATCAATGAATCTAAAAAGGCTTGAGGCTATTTTAGAAGCTGCTATTGAACAGGATTTTGTACCTCAGCTTCATCGATACGGGGCCTTTTCAGATTTGATTTATGATTGCAGTCATTGGCATTATGCTTTGATGGTGGAGATGTCGATGACTCAGTTTTGGACTCACAAGGCTTGGGTTGTGAGATAACTTTTGAAGGAGAAGAAGGTTCCGGTCGGTAGTTTCGGTTGGAATCAGTTGGGATTGACAAGCTTATCGAAGGAATTAAGGCATTGCCAGCTTTCTGCTGTTCCTCCAAGATCTTCTGCAAATACCTTGCATGTTCCTCTATGCGCAACTGAAGTGATCTTTGTAGCTGTGCATTAAAATACAGAAATGGCACATCAACTTCTTTCAAACAATTGCAGGAAACATGACTTAATTAACAAACAACGGTAAATACCTCCAGCTGTTCATGCAATTGTTTCTGTACTTCCATCTGCATGCGCAGAGCTTCAGTAATATGCATTCCCCTGCACACAAATGGTTAGAAATCGCTTAAGTTTATTTATGCAGGAAAATCAGAAAGTAAAAAACGAAAACATTACAGAAAACACTGCAAGAGTTACCCTTTCTTCTTTCCATCAATTCCATTGCTACTTGAAGCTGCTTTCTTTTCTTCAGAACCGCATGAAGTCTTCTTCTCTGAAAAGTTCATGTAAAAGCTTTTCTCAAACATGAGCGTTACTACTTACTAGTGCTTCACTAAAAAGAAATCCAAAATTGTTTTATGCTCTTTATTTTAAAAAATGCATCATTTTGTGTGTCTTTTTCACTAATTTAGAAATAAATATTTTTATATAATAAAAATTAAAAATTATGAAGTTAAATAAAAAATAACGTTTTTAACTTCTAAATTGAAAACAAAAATAGATTGCGTTTAACTACAACCCAAACTGGGCCAAATTCAATAAAAAAATAAAATATTACAATTCAAATAGCTTTTCTAAGCCACAAATGATATATGAAACTATAATATTAAATTTACAATACACTTTGATGATAATTAATGAGAAAACATGAAAAAAAGCTACATTGATAACGAAACCATTACCTTCTTTTTTCTCTGGCATATATTTGGCAAGTCGGTATTTCTGTAAAGATAAAAGATTGTTAATAAGGATGTAGATCAATTAACTAGCAAAAACAGTGTGAGTGCTGGATATGGTATGTATCCAGCATAGATATGTTCAAAATTTTCTAAGTTACTTTGACATATTTTAAAGGTCCTTAGAAGGGGTACAATCAATCCAAGACATGCAATCTGTTAGAAGTTCGAGCTCATGCTTAACTTGAAATTCAAAGTTCAGCCTTGAGCTCAATCATGTTTTATTTTAAAGCCCAAGCTTAATTCAAGATAAAGGCTCCTTTACCTAGTAAAAAAGCATGAGCTCAATTAGACTCATGAGTTACCCAAATAAAGCCTTAAGATACCCAACTTCAGTTTGCTCAAGAACTCGAGCTGTCATAGCTCGACTCAATAATGACCGAACATAATCAACTTCTTTTCCAAGTTGAATCCAAGTAGCTTGCAAGCCCAAGTGTCTCATTTACACTCTCAATACTAAGAAGGTCTTATTGATATTTATATAAATATTTATTGAACATGAGTTTCACATACAAATATTGCAAAAAATGAAAAGTAGGAACACGCAAGATAAGCTTCAGTCATCTGAGAGAATTACTTGAGTACCTGTAAGTGGCTCTTCACATGGTAGATAGTCAAACCTTCAACATTCATAAGCTTTAATACGCCCTTTGGAGTTGCATCTGCATCATGCATTAAAATAATGATTTTTTCCCTTTCTCTCTTATTAGACAATGAATTTATTCATGACAATATATGCTGAATTATTCTCCATCTACTGAATTTCATCACAAGATACTATATCAAATATAAGCTAAACTCTTAATTAAGACGAATTAAGACAAGTTTATTTTTAGAATCTATATTATTTGAACTGAAACCAAACAAAGTTATTAAACTATTAATCAAAGAAAAAACTGGACGAAACAGAACCCAACGCCAAGGTTGAAACCGGTTTTGGGTTTCTCAGTCTTTCTTCTTACTGAACTGCATCCATTTCTGAAAATGTGTTGAAGAACATCTGAAGAAAGAAAAAAAGAGTATGGAACAAGACCTACTTACTTTCAGGGCCATCAAGCTTGTTGACAGCCTGAACAAAACGCTCATGAAGCTCAGGAGTCCATCTCATTCTTGGCTTGTGAACAGCTGCTGCTCCAGAAAGTGCAGGAGCATCAATGGATGGAGCAATGGAATTATGGTTTTTGTTGCATTTCAACCCTATACTTGACTTTGATGAGGGAGGTTGAGATGCTCCATATATTTCCTAAATTTTCAAGCAATCAGGAAAGGATATGAAAAAGAAAAGCTATGCCACTCGAACTAGGATGCAAGTGTCAGAAACAGGGATATTCAAGTTTTTCAAAAACTCCATGTATATACAAATATTTGGATATGTATGTTCAACAAAAATACTTCAAAAATAAAATTTAAAGAGTCAAAGCAACATTGGGGAAAATGTGAATCGATCCCAACTTTTTCATTTTATTTTTCTATGTTTTCTGTTTCAGACTTTACTTCAAATACCATTAAAATGAAGAACCATATAGGGTTCAATGATAAAGGTATTTTCATTTGTTATTTGAGCTTAACCGTACGTATTGAGAACGGGCATGAGTATATTATGAGAATGCTATTTTCTCTCTGCAGTTTTTCTATGTATTTAGAGATTCTTTATTTGACTGAATCAACATAGGTGTTGTCAACCTATATTTGTCTGAATCCTTTATTTTTCTTGAAGTGCTTGTGTTTGACATGTGGATATGATAATATGACCTCACTGTAAAAACATAGAAAATAAAATCATACCCGTATTGAACACGTACTCGTATCCAACACTCGATTCTGAGTACCGAGTACCATAGTTATCAACAATTAGATATGAAAAAGATACTTACATCAAGTCTGGGATTTTCTTCGTGGTCAGTGATAGCAATGTCAAGTTCATCAGATAAAAACTGTAACTCTAATTGTTCAGTTGTGATGGAGAAATCATCGCCTTGACAATGCATACCGTAAAAGCAACCATCAGAAGAAGCATTGGCTGGTAAATTAAGGAAGTCCTTCATGATAACTTCAGATTGAGCATCATTATATGGATTGCTCAGATCCTCACAAAAAACCGATGGAGATGTTGACGAATTGGCAGAGGAAATGAACTGATGATGCGTGGGAGGATGCGGAAGAAATGGGAAATTACCGAGCTGTCGCTGTGTTTCGGATGCCGACGAAGATGACAAATACAAACTGGTACAGAACACAGACGGACTTGAAGATGCACTTTTAGCCTCAGACCTTGGAGAATTTGATGGAAATGAAAGCCGAGATGAACATTCACCAACCATCGAAGATTGACCTTTGTATTCGATACTCGGAAAATTATGAAGCGGAGATGCAGCTATAGGATATGACACTCCAATTCCCTTGCTAGGTTCACTTTGTGCCATAGAGACAAAGCCAGGGGGAGTCATTGGTCTTCGATGATATCCCAACCTCCATCCTGTTATCAATTGACAAATACCAGAATATTGCATGACTCAACAATAAGAATTAAAGATCTTGAATGGCAGGGCAGTGATCAATACCAGGAGAATGGTTCAAGATTTATGTGTCCAGTGAAATTAAGCAGCCATCAGCATAGTCGGATGCAAAGACTGAACACTGTTGTCACCAAAGGTTACATTCTTCAATATATTTAGAACTTCAAATCAGATATAGTTCTAATGATATGAATTTGACCCAAAAAGAACAATATGAAAAACAATCTTTTCCCAGAAAACACCTGGAAAACACAACAGAAATTAAGCAATCAACCTAACAGCATGGAAGAAACCAAAAAACAAGGATATTCCAGAACAAAAAATGCTATTAACCAAATGCATGATGCTATCAGGGACAGATGTAACTTATAACTGGGAAGGTCTCTTTACAATCATCATGATATTGGTTGTCCTTCTCTGCCACCATGTACCACAGCAAATTGGTGAGAAGATTGTATCGGATACTGTGAAACTAACTTCCCCATCTTCAACAATCAAAATGTACATGGTTATAATTTCAAAAAAAAATGTACATGGTTATACATCCTCAAAAAAATGTATATGGTTATAAGCAGACAAATACTAGATGGATACCATGATTTTTGAACTAGGAACCAGGTTACATGTTTTGGTACAGATAAACAGTGTCAGACTGTCTGGCATTAAGTTAACACTATTAATCGAAGTAATCTCCAGCTACATGATACCAGACATATACAATTAACAGTACTTAATTAATTAGTTGTGGAAATACAACAGGTGTTGTGCAAAAGAGACAAGCATCAATCATGCATATGAGCAACTCCGAACTGTAAAAGGTTTTTCAGTAGATAAGCTTATTGTATAAATTCTTTAAGAGATAAAACAGAACCAGAAGAGAACAGTCCGGAAGAGCATCAGATATGGGAGAATAGGAATCAAATGTCTTCAAGGCATAAGCCAAAGTTTTCACTTCACAATTTGGCATAGGAATGATAGTTTTTTTAAAACCTCAGCATTTGCAATCTATATCAATCTAACTCATCATAATCCAAAAAAAAAAAAAAACTAAGCATAATTAATCTAAAAAAAGAGATACCATATGAATTTCACCTATGTAACTTGGACTTAGGTATGTGACTGGAATGAGTATATATCCAACACAAATATGGTCATAAATTTCTAGTTTTTCCATGTACCAGGAGGATCCCTTGGAGAGAATTTCCCATATCCATGTTTTGGATACGGTCCCGAGATTAAACTGAAGAGTGAGCAACAAAGAATTCATGGTAAATCTTCAAAAGAACCTTGCCAATGCCAACATAGTTGTTTGTATGCATAAATCCAAATAGACTATCCACATACAAACAAAAAGTAGTTTGTATTAGTATTACTATATTTGCAATAACAAATTCTGATGCATAATTGACCTTCTACCTAAATGCATCTCTAAACCTATGTTATTTGGACTCGGGCGAGGTTGTTGGAACTTGGAAAGGAATTCGTGTCTGCCACAATTATGTTCAATTTTTAAGACATTTCCATGTACAGATTGCATCAGACATGAATACTTGAAAAAACTGAAGAGTTAGAGCAAAGACCAGGAATTCCCAGTGTACTAATAACAAACCAATGTCGTTATATTTTAACAGAAAAGTTAGACTATTAGCTTCAAAAGATAAGCTAGACAATCCAATGTAGTCAGGGGCAGAGAAAACAAAAGGAACCACTGAAATTCCAAATACCAAAAAAACATCTCTCAAAACAAAGGAAAATCCACCAAAATTAAAAGCTAAAACATACCCAAAAAGGAACACTTAAAACAAAACCCAGATTGATTATGCACATCCAATTTTAGCCAGATTCCAGATCAAGACAACTAAATAAAACAACACCAGCGACAAAAACATATACATATATGTAAAAGAAAACTACAATTAAAAGATTGAAAATAAAAACATAGAGACTATACTTGTTAAAGTTGAATCTTGAAGACAAAATGAATCTAATCTTGTCTGGTTCAGTTTATGATAGAACACAAATCCTAGAAGAAACGTGAAGATAAGAACATGAGTAATCAAAATGCCTAAACACTTACCTAGTTTTTGGATTCTTCCATGAATGAGGTGAACGCCAATGGCAAAGACGTAATGAGGTGAAAGAGGTAAATCTTTTTTTTTTCTTGTTCTAGATTTGGCTGCGCTCAATCAGCTTTTGTTTTATAAGAGAAAAATAGGAAAATGGATGATTGAGAATACGTCAGCTTGATAAGGTATTTTTTTTAGGTATAAGATTTAGATTTTAAGATAAAAATTTTAATTTTTTAAATTTTTAATAAAAGACCTATTAAAAGAAAAATTTTATAACGGGCGTCGAATACTGTTGAACATCATTAATCTTCAACATTGTTGAATACTATTAAATTAATTAACAAAAATTTAAAATCTCAAACACTCAATATGTAATTAATAAAAGAGTGATAAACTCAACATATAATTAATAATTGTATAATTAGTCTTTAGATTTTTATTCTTTATAAATTAATTTAATAATATTCATCAGTGTTCAACATTAATAATGTTCAGCGGTGTTCGATGTCCGTTGTAGATTTATCTCTATTAAAAAATAAAAAATTACTACTCATTCTTTCCATGTTTTCTTTTTATTTTAGATCCTAGATTTTAAGTATTAATATTAGCGTGAGATCGATACATTTCGGTCGTCTAAAAAGATTTGAACCTTTATATAATTTGATTAGTTTGTTTTTTTAAAAAAATTATGTAGATAAAATAACTGTTTTATTTTATATTTTTGAAGTTTTTTGTCGATTCTTAAAAAGATATGTTAACATTAAATTGAAATAATTATTAATATTTATATAGAGGTTTTGAGTTATTTTGGCTGCTTGAAACATAAAATATTTATCTATACATCATAAAAATATAGAATAAATAATCAATTTGATTCAAAATAATAATGATTTTAAATTTACAAATCGTAAGTTGTCTACTCGATTTATATTTATATAAAACCTTCTGATTTTAGAGTTTAAATATTTAAGTCGTGATTTAATATTTAAAGATATAGAGTATAAAATATAAAATTTATGATTAAAATTTAAATTGATAATTACAAAAAAATATAATCATATTTTATAACTTTATTATAACTATAATTGTATAACAAATATTTTATAATAACCGTTGGATTTCTATAATCTCAAGAGAATATTCCAATTGCCTTTTGTGCTTTTGCGTTCATTTTTTATTTACACTATTTTTTTTGGCATAATCTTTAAATTTTCCGTTCAGATATTATATTCAATATATTTTTTTATTTTTTAATAAAATACAATTATTTTTATTAAAAAGTATTATCATCATATGTAGAATTTTATTTGAATATATTTTAATTAGTAGTTCCGGTTTTATTTTATAATTATTTAAATATATTATTTATACACATAACTATAAACTTGTTGACTTGCTGTATTTTAAGAAAATGATAAGCATCCGTAGAGCTAATAATTATGAAAACGACGTTTCGTATAAAATTTTTAAAAATTTTAATAAATAAAATTTTAATTTCATATTATATTATAATTTTTAAAAAAATTTCAATTCCGCATCTTATTGTATATATGCCTTGTTTTTTTTAGTCTTTCGAACTAATTTTTCTACATCAAAATATGTAAAAATAATAAAAGAATATTTAATTTTAAAAAAGCTGTTCGATATAATTTTTTTTTTCAAAATTAGTTTTTCAAATCTTGATTTTAGAAAAATTATTTTTTTTATTTTTAAAAAACTTTAATCTAAAATTAAATTAAAGTTTTCTATCACAACCCCAAACTAAGCCATAGAGTTTTTATATAATCCGATAAAATTCGAGGATTTTCTATTAGTTTAACAAACTGTTTAATAAATTATATATTTCACTGCTAGTATTTATATTTTAGAATGAAATCTACTTTGATTTCCGGAATAAATATATGATATTAATTAATAAAGTAATTCATGGAGTATGGGAGATGCTAATATGTTAAGATTATAATATAGAAATAAAATATGATAAAAAAATACTAGAAATTGAAAGATACTGCCCGCATCCGTAGATTAGATTTAGATTTAATAATATATAATATAACTTTAATCTCATTTCAAAAACAATAAATATATAATATGAATCAATTTAATTAATCGAGGCGCAACAATAAAAACGAAATAACAGTAAATTTGATGTAGGAAGCTGCAGCGAAAATTCTCCGATTGGGTGAATTGCAATGGGACACCTCGGTAAAGTGGCAGGTGGTCATGAGGTGATTGTAGGGAGACCTTTGCCCAAGGAGGGCGACCCCAGGTTAGTGGGCCAGTTTGGGAGAATTGCACACTAGTTCTTGGCACGTTTCAAGAGAGGGAAAGAGTTTTCTCCCCATGCACGAGGGTGTGCATGAATTGGGTGGAGGAGAATGTCACGGACCGTGAGTCGTGACTACGCGGGACCGAACGAGATACTTTCTAGTGGTGCGTAAAGCTTGGGAGCGGGATAGCATTAAGAGTGTAGTACGTGCCGAGCAGTCGTCCCATCTGGGATGGGCGCGCTAATCGTGCACCACATTGGTCGGGAGCTATCCTCGCTTCCCTGATGAGCCCATGGGAGGGCGAAACCAGTAAGCATCGGAGATCGTTAAGGCTGATCCTCGGGCATGCGAGAGACCCGAGGTGCCGCACAGGTAGACGTCCCTGCGCGAAAACTCTGACCCCGTGAAAAGTGGTATCAGAGCGAGGCTGTGTGCTAGCTGTTGGGCTGACCAAGCGTCCCATGTGCTGCGGAACGAGTCAGGTGGACGAGCGTGTTAGCTCACACCCCAAGAGAAGAGGGTATTCGCAAGTGGGTCCTCTAGAAAGAGATTGAGACGAGGACGGGTAGGCAGAAAGCCACAGCGAAAGTTCTCCGGTTGGGTGAACTGCAATGAGATACCTCGGTAAAGTGGCAGGTGGCAATGAGGTGATTGCAGGAAGACCTTTGCCCAAGGAGGGCGGCCCCAGGTTAGTGGGTCAGTTTGGGAGAATTGCACACTAGTTCTTGGCACATTTCAAGAGAGGGAAAGAGTTTCCTCTCTATGCACGAGGACGTGCATGAATTGGGTGGAGGAGAATGTCACGGACTGTGAGTCGTGACTACGCGGGACCGAGCGAGATGCTTTCTGGTGGTGCGTAAAGCTTGGGAGCGGGATAACATTAAAAGTGTAATACGTGCCGAGCAGCCGTCTCATCTGGGATGGACGCGCTGATCGTGCACCACACTGGTCGGGAACTGTCCCCGCTTTCCTGATGAACCCATGAGAGAGCGAAACCAGTCCACCATGTAACCGCCGTTCACTACCCACTGCCTCTGCTAACCCGAGCTATCCCATTTCAACATTAGAAGCTTGGGAAACATGGTTAGCGATGATGGGATTTTACCAGTCGAACCATTATTAGCCAACAACACTTTCTTCGACGATCCCATCCCTTTGAACACATCATCAGGTATGTCCCCAGTAAAACGATTATCCGACAGATACAAAGCCTTACATAGGCAGCGATCCAAGGATTTCAACATTCACATCTCCTTGTAAACCCATGTTTCACCCTCAACGCAAATCACAACGATCCATTTCGCCTTGTCCCCGTCGCAGAACCTATTAACAGACGTCTAGGTATAGTATTTCCGTTGTATTCCAACTTTTGTTTTACGCTGAAAGTTTCAATCCAACGAAATTTAAATCATATAAACCCACGGAAACAAGAAATGATTGTGGATGTTAAAATTTAAATGTGGAGCCTAAAAGTGAGGTATATATTTTATTGGTTCCTTCAAGAAAAAGGTAGTTTAAATATTTTATAATATAAAAGAAATTATTTCATTTATAAATGACAAAAATTTAAAAAATCATAAATACTTTGATTTATGAGTTACTATTTAGGTTTAAGGATTTGAATTTTATGGATTATGATTAAAATTTAATATTTATCGTCTGAAAGTTGAGTGCAAACCATCTGTCTCTTCCTCATGCCTCCGTTTATGCTTCCACTTCAAATTAGAGGGTTTAAGGTTCTAAGTTAGGGGTTTTGGTTAGGGTTTAGGGAATTAGGGGTAGGGTGTAATTTTTAGGGTGTAGGGTTTAAAATATAAAAAACAAGGATTTAAGGTTTAAATTTGATTTTTTTTAAAAAAAATTAAAGAAGGTATGAGAGAAAGCACAGAAAGAGAGGCAAGGAATTTTTGTTCCTAAAAGTTAAAAGGTTTTAGATTTTGAATGATATAATTAAAGACTCTTAATTTAATTTATAATTTTAAATTTTAACCATAAATTTTGAATTCGAATGATAAGATTTAAAACTTTAAATTTCTTACACTAAAATTCAAAAAACTCTATATTAAATCTATACGCACTAAAAGTCTAAAACACTTTTACAAGCTTTTTTATTCCAGCGTCAGTACATACAATATTTTTTTAATAATAATACTTAAAATAATTACTCATAATTTAATCCTCTGACCTAAAAAAATTAATAAACATCTAGAACCGCCGTACGTGACGCTTGGTTTGCTACAGAAAAAGTCAAATTAGCGAAAAATTATATTATGGGTCAATCTTATCACGTCATTTATGAAACCGACCAATGATAATTATCTATCTCATTATTTTTTAATTTTTAAAGTGAAGATTCACTTGGAAAAAAATATGATATGAAAAAGTTGATGAAATAAGTAGTTATCATTGGTCAATCTCATGAACACGTGATGGGACTGACCCATGATATAATTTTTCCAAAACAGCCGACAATAACTGGTTGGAATATTAAAAGTCAACGGACCCGACTTAATTTTATACTCCTATAATTTATTCTTCATAAGAATGGAATATAAATCTTATTCTTTATTATAATATAGTTTTCTGATTAAATGTAAGTATATATCATTAATTAAATTTAATTATATTACAATAACCTATTTTTTATTTTTAGTAAATTATTTTTTTACGTTCGTGAATGTATCTACACTGGCAAAGAAATAAGATATCTAAATTTATTTACCCGATAAATTTTTCCAGGTATTCAGGCAAGTTTGGGCTTAAAATTTTCTATTAGTAGGTAATCAACCTGACCCGATACTTTTGAAATATATTTTTTATATCTTAAATTATATATTTATTTTAATATTTAATATTTTTACTTAAAATTGAATTTAAATTCTTAAATTCTTTCGATGTTGTATTATATATTTAATTTTATTTTTAATATATTTATATTAATTTATCATTATGATATTTAAAAATTTATAATTGAGATTAATCTTTTAAATATATTATTTTATTGATAAATTTTAATATAAATCTAAATATTTTATCTTTCAAAATAAAAATTAACCTTAAATCATTATTTTTTAAACTTTAGATTATGTATTACTACATAAACTTTTAAATTTTTAATATATATATTAAAAATTTAAACTTAAAAATAAAAAAATATATATCGGCTTCTATTCAAATAAAATAAAAAATATAAATTGAATATTCATTATTCAATTAATCAGGTACCTAATTTTCACAAATATCCAATTTAAATAAATTTAGATATGAACTAAAGCACGAACCATCTAGCCTTAATGATTAAAGAGACGGTTGTTGTTCTCAGAGGCCACGGGTTTGAGCATTAGTAATTCCAACGGATACTACTATAACCATTTTAGTTGAATAAAAAAATATGAACCAAAAAATAAATATTCAAAAAAAAATATTGTTTTTATTATGTTTTGTGTAATAAACTAATATAATTTATAATAATTTATGTACATGCTGATTTTTTTATCGTTCTTGTAATAAATTACGTTTTCTTATAAGAAAATATGTATGTGTATAAATGCTTACCCTGAGTTGAACTCTTTTGAGTTTGGGTAAGATCTTATAATAAATACGGTACATAATATTTTTATTATTTTTTGGTAATAAATTATATACAATTTGTAATAATTTATGTACCTACTAAATTTCTCACCCTTATTATAATAAACTTTATTTATTTTTGATAATAAACTATGTACAATTCATAATAATTTATATATTCTTATTATTTTTATAATAAATAAAGTTTATAATAAAATTTATCGCAGTAAAATAAGTATATATAGATAGATAGATCCTTACATCATAATATTTTATGTATATATATTTTTATTACAATTATAATAATTATTTATGTATTAGCCTCTTAAATAAATATGTATAAACCAGCTACTTTTCGAATAAATCAGCCATAAATTAATCTTATTTTAACGGCTTTACTGTAAAATCACCCAGATTACATATACCAAAAAAAAAAAAGAAAAGCAAAAAAATTCCCTCGTGAGAAGTCTACCATTGTCTTTCTACACAAAATTTCCGCAAAAGTTACCCAGACAGAGAGCGAGAGCTTTAAAGTATTTTCGTTTGTTAATGGCGGTTACATGGTTTCGCGGCGGCCATTGAAAACGGTATTTGTATTTTTTTAAAATCTTATAGATCTAATTAGTTCTATTTGAGGATCAATTCATGCAATGCTCTGAATTTTTGGTTTTGGCTTTGGATCTTATGATCTTATTATTATTAGGGGGCAATTTCATTTTCATCGTTTTGCTGATTTACATTTTCTCTGGCGTAATTGTAGTCCGGGAGGTCCAAAATGGGAAGAAATCTGAATTAATGTATGTTTCCTTTTGTATTTATTTGCTATCTCTAATGCAATCTTGTTTTAACTCCTTCTAAGTGTTGGGAGTTTGTGCTTGGTTCGAATTTACCTAGCCCCAGATTTTGGTCACTGTTGTTTGTTTTCTTGTTTTATTAATTTTAAGTTCAAATGATATTTTTTTATTTGACCTTTATGCTGGAAAAACAAGTTGGTGTCCTAAATTCTTTGACCTAGAATTATTTTTCAGAAACTAAAATTCCGGAGGTAAAGCAAGAGTAGAAGCTATTGAACCTAAAAGTGCTGCAGTTGTTATTCTAATAATTGATTATATGGTAACATCTCAGGTGCAATTGTAGTTTTTCTCTAGAAAATTAGAGCATTCAAATTGATCGACCAAGTTCCGTGGAGATTAGAGCCCAAAACCAGGAAGTATAACTCTTTTACCTGTTGCCTTGAGTGTGAATTCTGTCAGCCCTATGATGATGGGAGATGATGTTGAGAGTGGCAATTTGGGGCCTTACCAAGATAAACCAAGGACTTTCCCTAACATGCGTGGCAAAATTTATACTCCCTTGGTAAGGACCTTATCATCTTAGTTTGTAGCCTTTTGTTGTAAATGGGTATGGATTTGAGTTTTTCAGCTATGCCACCTTTTCTCTTTCTCATTTCCCCATTTTTTTTCATTTTAGCAATTCCTTTTGATGATATGACCTATCCCTAGTTGAACTATTTGAGTTTTTGAACTACAACTAAGATCCTTTATTGTCATCTTGGTCATATACCTGTGTCAAGCTGTTGTTGTTTCTTGTGTGATGACATTTGATATAAGGTGTCATTACTCATTACCAATTTGTGGTGTTAATTTTACATCATTACATGATAGACAAACATCCCATGCTTAAAGTTTTTTGGGCTTAGACTAAACTTAGAAAAGAAGTTTAGCATGAGCTATGAAGACACTGCTTAAGTGATGTGAATATTACTGTTATGGATGTGAAATTGTCTAACTATGCATATTTCAGCTGTCTCTCTCCACTTGTGGAACACGCTTCCCCCCTATATGTACCGTGATTGACTAATTCCATTGTGCAGATTTTTCGAATTCTCATGGGAATAAATGTTCGTGTTCTTGTCATACTTCTCCTTTTGGGATTTGGATACGTATTTTATGTTGGAGCAAGTACTTCTCCGATCATTGTTTTTGTCTTCTCAATTTGCATCATCAGTTTCCTTTTGTCAATATATCTTACAAAGTGGGTTCTTTCCAAGGATGAAGGGCCTCCAGAGATGGTTCAGGTAAAGTTCTCTTCGGAAAAACAAATCCCTGATAATTTTATTATATGACTCTCTAGCATTTTTTATTAGTTTATAATATTTACTCTCATCAAATGACTCTTCAATGGAGAGTAGGTATTTCATTGTTTACCATCTTCTCGCTAAACCTTAAAATGCAACTAAGAAATTACTTTTTGTTGGAAACCTCGTCACACTGTCATTGAGCTTACCATTTTTTACTTTCTAGATATCGGAGGCTATACGTGATGGAGCTGAAGGTTTCTTCAGGACACAGTACGGTACTATCTCCAAGATGGCATTCTTGCTAGCTCTAGTGATTTTTGCCATATATTTGTTTCGCAGCACAACACCTCAACAAGAATCCTCAGGCCTAGGAAGGTGATTATATATATGAGATCATGCAAAAGCACTCTCTGTTTCTTTTTCTTTTCCTTTGTGACAAATTTCTTTATTCATTTACTTGTTGATGCAGGGCTACATCTGCATATATCACAGTTGCAGCATTTCTTCTGGGGGCTCTATGTTCAGGTGTCGCTGGCTACGTTGGGATGTGGGTATCAGTTCGTGCAAATGTTCGAGTTTCCAGTGCTGCAAGACGGTCTGCAAGAGAAGCCTTGCAGGTTGTATCATCTTAGATTTCATTTTATTCTGATTGCTTGTAGATTTGAATACCAAGTGTACATAACATGCAGGTCGCTGTCCGTGCTGGTGGTTTTTCTGCCTTGGTGGTTGTTGGTATGGCTGTGATTGGTATAGCTATCCTTTATTCAACATTTTATGTTTGGCTGGGAGTTGGATCCCCTGGTTCGATGAAGGTTACAGATTGTATGTAATTAATTTTCTCTTTCCTTAGTTTCTGTATAACTGCATTTTGTGTGAATGGATCTCACTATTACATGCTTCCTACCTTTTCCTGCACACAACTGTATACTGAAATCATGTTGAATGTTCCTTCTCTTGTTGGAAATTAATGAGGTGGATGAGTATGAATCTGTTGGTTCTGTTTTCTCCATTTTGAAAGTGGATAGTAATTACTTCGTTTGGTTATCTAAGATACATACTGTAAGTAATATCTGTCAATTACATTTGGTAAGAACTTCCTTTTAGTTGTTGTTTGACTGCCTACAGTTTTTTAATAAATGAAGAGGAATAGCACAGTTGAAGATTGTATGGATTAGTAACAAAATAAAAAACTATGATGAAAGGAGGCACGACATTCCTTAGAAGTAGAATAAATAGTTTCTACGAGTTGGCAACATTTGTTGATGCAGTTTCTAAGAGTACTGTATTCTAAACAAGGTTAATATTGTGATTCCAGGTTTCTTTAGATTTAATTATACCAAATATTGTGTTAATTTCTTCTTTTGTTTGTTGAGACAACTCAAATTTGTTAAGTTTGCCTTACATAGTTCCACTGTTTTTGTTTTAGACAGTTCAAATGCCATGTTTGCTTGCAATGCTGTTCTGATCTCTGTTTCTACATGATTTATGTATGTGGGTTGTATGCATGCATGGCTAGATTTGGACAAATGCAGTTTGATTCTATGTGCACCTCAAGCTATCAATAAGATTTTTTTCAGAACCAATGTTGCCTTGATTCCTTGATTGATTGTATTTACTTTCTTTCAGTGCCTCTTCTTCTTGTGGGATATGGTTTTGGAGCTTCATTTGTGGCCCTGTTTGCTCAGTTGGGTGGTGGGATATATACAAAAGCAGCTGACGTTGGAGCAGATCTTGTTGGAAAAGTAGAACAGGGAATTCCTGAAGACGATCCTAGAAACCCGGCTGTAATTGCAGATTTGGTACTTAAAAAATTCAGACTTGAACTATTTGGATCCTGAATTAATATTGTTTTGTTTCCTCGTGATATATATTGGTATTGTTTGGGCTTAAAAAATGAGTATGTAAAGTTGGAGTGTACTTCATTTTAGGCTTTTTCTTGGTATGGAGGATGGAAAATTGGTTAATCAGAAGGTTAAGATTCATTGCCACTTTCTTACTTTGAATCTTAACCATTTGTTAACAAATTTTCCATCCTTCATACCAAGAAAAGCTTTAATTTCCTGTTACTTATGCTCTAGACTAAAGGTTTATTTTGTTCATTTATGCTCTAGACTAAAGGTTTAGGGTTGCTATAGGTGTAGAATAACAATATGCAGAATAATAGGATCGAATAATAGAAAACTGAAATTATTTGTATTCTCTGTTGAATGATGCTTCTTGCGTTACAACTTTATAAAGATTCTTAGAATAAGACTTTAGATACAGTTAGGAGTCCTAAATACAATAAACTTCTAACTCTTAACTTTAAGGGGATAGACTTTAAGTGAACTACTGACTACTAATTGCATGATAATTATAGCACTAATTACATAGTGACTAAAACTCTAATAGCTCTCGGGTAATCTACACTCTCCCCCAAGCTGGAGAATATACATTGTGTAATCCCAGCTTGAATAAAAACTTATCGAAGGGTAGCGCTTTTGTAAGCACATTTTTCACTTGTTCTTCAGTAAGAACCCTGGATAAAGAGGCTGTCCCACTAGTAATATTTTTTTGATAAAATGCCTGTCAATTTCCTCATATTTGGTTTTATCACGGTGGACTAGATTTTGAGCAATTTGTATTGTTGACAGTCATCACAAGTAAATGAAGCTGGTTTTTTAGTAAGAAATAATTTAGGAAGATAAAAGATGCTAGGATGACCTAATCGAAAATGCCATAGTAAAATTTCATTGGAACTTAAATTGGAAATCTGAGAGGATAAACAAACGGATTGAAAGGTGCAACTTGAGTGAACTTGCCCATTGGGAAGAGGTTGGCCTTCAAGAAGATAGGCCACTATATAGCTTATCATAGTCAATCTCCTTTCCCGAAGCCATTTCCTAAAAAACACAAACAACAAAAATCAAATTGAGTGAAAGAATGAATTTCCAATATTGAATTGAAATGCTTCGATACACGGCCTTTAAATAGGTTGAATACAAGGAATTATGTTACAATCAAGTTACTCTAATTTAAATTTGAATCTAGCTAGGAGATAAGAATTTTATCCCTTTAGAATTAATCCCGAATTGTTAGCAGATAATTAACAAATAATATTTACATGTCTACAACCTACACTAGTTTTGTACAGCTAATTACATGATAATTATAACACTAATTACATAGTGACTAAAACTCTAATAGTTCTCGGATAATCTTACAATAGGATATGACCATTCAAGATTTTAAAGTTGTATTTTAAAAGGAAATTTTAGTTTGTTCAAGATTTATTTATGATAGAAAAACTGTTTGCAAGTTTTAGGTGGATATATTTATACCGGACCTTGCATGCAATCTTAAAGCATTTTTTATATTCAAATACACGTATTTGGGAGATAAAGCTGAAAACTTTTCTTTCTAGTTTATTACAAAGTCTATATTGCCTTGGAACTTTACTGCAACAACGCTTGTGGTTTATCTTTATTTTTACTGTTTTCACACATTTTATCTAGGCTGTTGTGTTTGATACTTGAATCTTTCTTCTTGCTGTGAAGGTTGGAGACAATGTTGGAGATTGTGCTGCACGGGGTGCAGATCTTTTTGAAAGCATTGCAGCAGAGATAATTAGTGCCATGATACTTGGTGGAACAATGGCTCAGCGCTGTAAAATTGAAGGCAAGTGCAAGTCCCCACTGATATTGATGTAGTTGTAACATTACTGTTGCATGTTGTGAAATTTCCTATTGTTTACCCATGACAGCTGCAGAAATTAGAATTTATATCTTTTTTTTCTTTTTAATAATTTACTATGAGTCAAGATGAAAGTTCAAATAAAAAATTAAAATCTGTACTTTGGTAAGATAGTGAAGTTTTCTTGTGTCCTGGTGTATCGTTTTAGCACTGTAGCTTAGTAAGCAAAAATATGTAACTAGTATTGTTTGGCTGTTACCTAATGGTGAAGAGAGAGATTAAAATATGCCTCTAACTAGAAGTAATCAGACATCTCATTTCTTCATTGCTAATATTACCTAATTCAGAAGTATGCATCTCTGTATGGTGTTAGAACTAAGTTTGTTGGTATTGGCAGTATGTCCAATGGTTTTATTTATACTAAGTGTGTTTCTTTGGCTTTGGCATGCTCTTTACGTTGAGTGGGTTCTCTATTTCTTTTGATGTTGTCTCATCTCTTATATTTCTGCAGACCCATCTGGCTTCATCCTCTTTCCTCTTGTTGTGCATTCATTTGACCTGGTGGTATCATCAATTGGAATACTTTCAATTAGGAGTACACGTGGTTCCAGTGTGAAAGCTGCAATAGAGGATCCAATGACTATCCTTGAGAGAGGATACTCTGTTACTATAATTTTGGCTGTTCTGACATTTGCTGGGGTAATATATCATCTATAAGACTACAACTGCTTCTCAATGCTGAAATTTGCTGTTTTCCAATCCGTTTCTTGTTCCTTTTTTAATCAAAAGTTCATTTGTGACTTGTTCTTTTTTTGAAACTATTGTAGTCTACTCGCTGGTTGCTTTATACCGAACAAGCACCTTCTGCATGGTTGAATTTTGCCTTGTGTGGATTGGTTGGTATCATTACAGCATATATTTTTGTCCGGATAACCAAATATTACACCGACTACAAGCATGAGCCTGTTCGCACTTTAGCACTTTCTAGCTCTACAGGACATGGGACTAACATTATTGCTGGAGTCAGTTTGGGCCTGGAATCAACAGCTCTTCCTGTTCTTGTGATAAGTGTATCTATTATTTCTGCTTTTTGGCTGGGTCACACCTCAGGACTGGTGGATGAAACGGGAAGTCCAAATGGTGGGTTGTTTGGCACAGCTGTAGCAACAATGGGGATGCTCAGCACTGCTGCTTATATCCTAACCATGGATATGTTTGGCCCAATAGCAGATAATGCTGGTGGGATTGTAGAGATGAGTCAGCAGGTTTTATATAGTTGATTCTCTATATTTTCCTGTTACTAATATGTGTATTGCACTTTCTTCTTTGTGGATTATATAAGTTGGCCGTTGAATGTTGATGTTGTGTACAGCCAGAGAGTGTGCGAGAAATTACGGATGTTCTTGATGCTGTTGGGAACACCACGAAAGCTACCACCAAAGGTTTTGCCATCGGATCTGCAGCACTTGCTTCTTTCCTTCTGTTTAGTGCATATATGGATGAGGTTGCTTCTTTTGCTAACGAATCTTTTAAACAGGTCTGTGCCATACTTCTGCTTTAATGAAGGCTCTCTTTGGTTTACCACTTTTGCCCCTTCTGTTTCCTTCTGAAAAGGGGGGAACTTACGTTTGAATAAATTAATAAAAGAAAATATATGTTTTACTTATAGCCAATGCCATAGGCACAATTATTGTGTTTAAATTGGTGTTTCTGAAAAATCAAAAATGAAAAATGGTGAAAAGATGTAGCAAAAGTGGCAACTAACAGAGTTGGGTGTTAGTTACTCTGCACTGTCTTTCATTCTTTTTCTAACATTTGTAGTTTTCGATCAACTTGCAGGTCGATATTGCAATTCCTGAGGTTTTCATTGGTGGATTGTTGGGATCCATGCTTATATTCTTGTTTAGTGCATGGGCCTGTTCTGCAGTTGGTCAAACAGCTCAGGAGGTTGTTAAGGAAGTAAGAAGACAATTTATTGAGAGGCCTGGTATCATGGTGAGTATTAAGTCTCTGATTGCATTTTTGGTCTACTTTGACCTTTATCTTTTTCTAATTGTATATTAAAAACAATGAGAGAAATTATATTGTATTTCTTGTCTGTATGGAAGAAACATGAGAGAAATGAAAAGAAAGGTGCAGTTGAAGCCTTTATTAATAAATTTTTGAAAGTTTTTTCAAAATTAGAGAGGATCAATGTTACTCAGACTTGCACATGAGTGTTGGTACCGGTATATGTGTCCAACGCTGGTATGTTCAATTTTTTGTAAGCTTTTCCATTTATTTGGAGGGTCATAAAAATGAAGAGTATTTGAATTTTGCCGTTAATCAATGTTGTTTCTATACCATCATTATTCTCTTTTTTCTCCCTGACGTGATTAGATTTGCTTTCTTTTTTACCCTGGCGATCTGGCTGCAGGACTACAAGGAGAAACCAGATTACAGTCGCTGTGTTGCAATTGTAGCATCGGCTTCTTTGAGAGAAATGATAAAGCCTGGTGCTTTGGCTATAATATCGCCAATAGTAGTTGGTTAGTCTATTGCTTCTGCTGATTAATGTTTACTTTTTCAAATCATGTGTTCGTTTGCTATTTCTCATATTAATCTTTCTTTGTTCTGTTTGCTTCAATATTTAGATGTAGCAATCTTGCAATTCAATTGCAGTCCATTGATTTTTTATGGTTTTAATGGAAGCTAATTTTTTTTATCAAAAAACATGAATCACTGTTAGCACTGTTGTCACTAAACTGAGTCAACATTGTAGGAGCCCCCTCACCCCCACCCCACCCACCCACACAAAAAAAGAGGGTGTGTGTGTGTAGATTAGATGGTTTAAAACATTATTCTGATGTCTAAGGCATTCATTTTGGGGGTCCTTTGTTGATTCTTTTATTCTTGAAAAGAAGTGTCATCTCCACTTGTGTAATTTCTATGTAAATATTTGCAGGTTATGAAAGTGTCATATCAACTTGTGTAATCTCTATGTAACCATTTGCAGGTTTTGTGTTCCGTGTTTTGGGACACTATACTGGACATCCTCTCCTTGGAGCAAAAGTTGTAGCTGCTCTGTTGATGTTTGCAACAGTTTCTGGCATTTTAATGGCTCTCTTTCTCAACACTGCTGGTGGTGCATGGGATAACGCAAAGAAGTTTATTGAGACAGGAGCTCTTGGCGGGAAAGGCAGTGATGCTCATAAAGCAGCTGTTACTGGAGACACGTAAGTTCTTTTTTCATTTGCTTTCAAAATGGTAAGGGTGGTAGCCAGATAGAAGCAATAAGTTTGTAATTTAGACTGTTTCTAGGGCGTTGTCTCGGGGTGGTTGAGATTGGGTAATTATTAAGCTTGATGTTGACCCAACTAACAATGCTATCGGAGGCTGCAGGATGTATATGCAACCTGTCACAACGAACTTGCATTATTTCCATTCAAATGGCTTTAATCTGCAGTTTGTGTATTCCTTATCTCAATGTAGTACCTTGCCTTGCCTTGCCTTGCCTTGTGTCTAATCTATATATGACATAAACTTGGATGGCAGAGTTGGAGATCCGTTCAAAGACACAGCTGGACCATCACTTCATGTGCTAATAAAGATGTTAGCTACGATAACGCTCGTTATGGCGCCAGTGTTTCTATGAAAAGGGTAAATCTATTATCCTATGTTGTGTTGAGTTGAGTTGATACAGCATCCATTAATCCAGGATAAGTACAGACTTGAAACCATTTATATCTGTAGTTTAGGGTAGTACTTGTCACCTAACCTTTATTGTATGTAATAAATCCGAACGTAATATGATGAATCTGCCTAAACCATTTCTATTTCCATTTTTAATGTTTTTTATGAATGTAGTGAATAAAATAATATATTAAAATTTGTAAGAATATACAATATTTTAAATATGACTATAAAATGAAAAAAAGTTAAATGGTTGGAACTTTTTTTTTCCAAACCAAAATACATAAACAGTTGCCACTGAATCCGAATAGTAAGTCTTAGAAAATATACAGGAGATGGTTTATATCATCCGTAGTCTAATTAGGATCGGTTCAAAGATTTTAGAGTCTTATACAATTTATTAAAAGTGATTTTTAAAAGTTATTGATTAAAAGTGACTTTTAAAAGTTATTGATTATAACTCTCTGGGAGTTCTAAAATGGTGCCCTTGAAAGGATAGGGACCTTGTGTGGACATTTCTATTACGATTGTCCACAACCTAACTGATTCTACAAAATCAATAAAATAATAAGAATAATCAATTAGAATTTATAGTCAATTATAGGAAACAATTATAACATTTTAATAATTATAACTTATATTTCTTTGGAGTATTTTCAAAACTTTTATAATGAATTTCAAGATTAATATCATCTAATGAATGTAGTTTATAAAAAATCTAGGCCCCTATTTTTTAGAGACCCTATGCGGTTGTTCCTATTGCACTTGTCCAGAACCCATTAAGCCTAGTAACATTAAAAATAAAGAAAAAAAAATAAAGCAGAAAGGGAAGGTTTTCAGCAGGTGGCTGGGAAAAGTATGGGTGAAGGATCTCTCTGCAATCTTCCATCACAAAAATCAAGTTTTTTCATCTTTTCTTCACACCAAAACAATTCGTCTTTACCGATCCTTGCCATTCCAATCACCCTCGATATGATCCTAATGTCGACAAGTCCGAACAATAACGGAACATCTTTACTCAATCTCGGCCAGGAGTTCAATTTTCACCCCTTACATTTTTTTACGTGGGTCTTTCAGCTTCACGCTTTTCTGCGGATAGAAATGGAAAACATTGTACAAAATCTACCATACATACAGGTATTTCAACACCAGTATGAAACAAAACTATATTTTAAAATCTTAAAGACATAAAAAGTTGAAGTTTAAATGACAAGTTACCTTCTCTAATAAAGATTCTACTTGTAGAAGATGAGTAGCCATTAGCTTATGGTTTCCAAACATGTTAGGAACACTTGCACGTTTTCTCTTGTCCATTTTTACAAAAAGCTAAAATGTCAAGATTGAGCTCTCGAGAATCCTAATGATATCCGGGGCAAACTCCGAATCATCTGGTTTTTCTTCTGCCTTAGCCTTATGCTCTGATCCTGAAAAGGTTCAAGAAACAAATCACCTTTCAAGTTAAAGTTTTAAACAAATGGAAACGGATCATCTAAGCACATCCAGAGGATTTACCTTGAATGTTTGGAATTTGAAGCAGCTTAGGTAAAATATTCAGAGTTCGGGCATAGATTTCGGCTCTGGGACGTTCCTGGAAAGGTTCATTTTCAATGAACCTTTGTAATAAGACCTGGAACTGTTGAAGTTGCTGAGCATTGTGGTTGTAACAGATGGGATTCTCAGGTCGGCACAAAACTATCTGGCTGAGTTGCGAGTACTGGCAATGAATGGCCTCCCAAGTTAAGCAAAGTTGAGCTACATACGCTCTTTCGAGATCCTGATAAGGATCATTAATTGAATGTTGCAGGTGCTCGGTTTCTTCATCAGGTTCTTCCAACTTTTTCAAGGAAAGGCAACTCAGGGGGGACGGACGTTTCTTATGTGAGGATTTGGGGGATGGAGTTGAAGGATTTGTGGAGCCTGCTGTTAGACAAATCAATTATTTACAATGACAAGTAGATACTACAAAGCTAAAACATTATGAAAATCGAATCACGGCACAACCCTGCTTCTCCTTCTGACCTTATAAATTTGGACATCCTAAATTATTCAGTATCAATAATCTGATACTCCATTTAATTTGACAAGCTCATTCAGTCTGGTAATTGTTCATTATGCTAGTCAGGGAAAGAAACTTGTAAGTTCAACCCTAATCATGCAACAATATCCATCCATAAATTGCAGCAAACAGGATGTCCTTATTAAACATTTAAATGCAAGTATGCAACATAGACAATGGAAACATTTACCGGCTTCCTTGAGCTGCTGTGCTATCATCCTATCATACAACAGCATGAGCTCGCAATACTTTTCGTAAACAACATCAAATCCACCCTACAATTGTCGTCCTTCGGCTTCCACATCCCTCCACTCACTCAAGATCGTCTCACCGCCAACCTCCACTTTGTCATCCTCCATGTACAATGCCTCTTCTTCTTCAGGAAACAGTACCATAAAACTGTTTTTTTTTTCAATTCTTTTAATCTCCTTTTCACCTCAATGGTTATAAAATCATCATCGTCCTCATCCTCAAGTTGGGCCGCATTGTCAACTTTGGATGATTTCTTCAGATAATTTTTGCCATCACTATCATCGATATCCTCTGAAACCTTTTCAGGTCTGGCTTGTGGGCTTTCCTAAAATTGCCAACTTTGAAGAAATCCATCTGATAAACTCTTTCTACTGCCAAATAAGCCGTTCTTTTTTCCCTTTCGATCCAAGAATTAGAAAATAGATTCTGTAATACAGTTATAAATGACAAAATAGGTATTCCCTATTAGTTGCGTAATCACTAGTTTAATTTACCTATTTTTAATAGGGTGATCGGTTAACTTATTTTTAATAATTTTTTTATTTTAATCTAATAGTCAAGAATGATGGACTGTCATCCAACGACCATCATTAATCGAGCCTTTTTAGGGTTTTTTTAGCCAAACCCTGAGAATTGTAGTGGGGATGGGAATTGGGAATAAAGAGACAGATGATACCGTAACCCACGACCCAAACACTTTTTATTATCAGATAAAAACAAAGGGTAAACTACATTTATTGGTCACTAAATTATTATATCTTTCTACTTTAGTCACCGAATTATTTTTTATACATTCGGTTACTCTTATGTCATGTTTCAATTTTATTCACTAAACATTAACAGCAAAACTAAAGTGGAATTTTCCCCATTTTCTCTCCACATCAAAATCATCACATGTCAATGTCATTCTATAATAATTTTGATTGACCACGTTAACATGAGAAACAAAAAAATTGAAAAATTATCGCATGTTATCTATAATAGTCGACGTTCCTTACTGACCAAGTCGTAATGGGCTCGATTTGTTAAGGTACCGTTTGTGAGTGCTTATGAAAATATTTTCGGGTGAAAATTTTGCTTTAAAGGCACAAGCGATTGAAAATATTTTAAAATGATTAAAAAAAAATTAACGTAGTTTATTTTTTCACACTTATTTTTGAAACTTTGACTTGTAAAAGCTAAAATTTTTAGGTTTCGTAAAACCTTAGCTTACAAAAGCTCTAAGACAAACCAAAGTTTTTAAACATAATCCCAAATTAAGCCTAAGTATTTGAACTTACTGGGCGAAGATTTAGTTTATCTGAGTAAGTATTGGACCTAATTTAACATTTCAATGTGATACTGATAATTGACATAAAGATAATTTTAACCTTTATAATTTTAAGTATTTTTTTTTTTGATAAATTTAACCCTTAACTTATATCTTTTTGACAAATATCTTATTTTTTAACTTGCATGATAACTGGACCGTTAAAAATTTAACGATGATGACATGTCATATATATATATATGATAATATATTATAAACGACATAGCATCTAATCTATCAAATACATATATATGAAATATAATTTTATTTCAATATAAAATATAAAACAATTAAAATTTATATAAAATATTAAAAAATAATTAATTCTAAAATAAAATGGTATTAAACATTTCTAACTCTAACTACTACGATAAAATCAAAATCCAGTTCGAGTTGAGAATGTTTAATACCATTTTATTTTAGAATTAATTATTTTTTAATATTTTATTTAAATTTTAATTATTTTATATTTTATATTAAAATAAAATTATATTACATATATATGCATTTGATAGAATCGTCTTTTTGTCTCATATCACTTCAGCACTCAATGGTATTTTTATTGTTACAACTTGTAGGAAAGGATGCTCTAGCTGAAACGGATAAGATCACATTAGAAACTGCTAAACTTTTAAGGGAAGATTATCTTGCTCAAAAGGCTTTTACCCCGTAAGCTTCAGCCTTTACCATTTGATACGAGAAAATTATCTTATAGCTATCATTGTTTAAATGTTTTTGTTCACATATTGTTATCCTTCTATGCACGTTTCTTGGTTTTGCTGTGACAGATATGACAAGTTCTGCCCATTCTACAAGTCTGTCTGGATGATGCGCAATATTGTTCATTTCAATACTCTGGCCAACCAGGTAATGCAACCATGCTCTCCACCACCACTTCAACTGCTTACCGATACTATCATGTTTTCTGTTATTTCTACGTTGGTTGTTTTTCGGTGTTGACATGAACTTCTATACATAAAATATATCAGATTTAGAAGGCAATGCTAGTATTTTGGCAGTTTTCTTGGGTTTTGTTCCTTGATTCTATATAGTACATGGACTAAATTGCATTTTTTTTAATCATAATATGGGACTGTCACGGTACATTAGCCCCAGCTTTATCTGTTTGAAAAAAAAAGCTAGGGGAAAGAAAATGACAACTTTATGGGTAAGAGAAGTAGCAGTGCATGTTATAGAAATATATATAATAATCAAAGATTGTGATGGAGTTTGGTGTCATGTGCAGGCAGTGGAGAAAGCAGCTGGGATGGATGGTCAGAAGATAACATACAGCCTTATCAAGCATCGTCTGGGAGATCTCTTTTATCGATTAGTGTAAGCTTGAGCTTTCTGCTTGAAATTTGTCGAAGAATACAAAAAATGAATCAAATCGAAATGACTCAAAAATTTGTTTTCTAGGATCCCTTGTTTTGGAACCAAAATAAGTGATGGTGATGTGCTTACTTTGTCCCTTTTTTTACATCACAGGTCACAAAAATTCGAAGACCCAGCGGAAGGAGAAGAAGCCCTTGTGGCAAAATTCAGACAGCTTAACGAGGATCTTACATCTGGTTTCCGGGCATTGGAGGACGAGACAAGGTGAAGAGAAGTTTAAAAGATTAGACTTTTCCCCCTATCCTTGTCCAGGTTTCTCTCTTGTCCCTCTCCATCTTTCGGAGCATTAAGAAATGTGTATCTCGCTAGAAGCTTTTGTTGGCATGACTTCTAGAACCCTATTTACTGTGCATTCATTATTTATTATTTTCTGTCCTTTGCATGAAAGTGAATCCGTTTATGTATGCAATAAGATGTGTCTTCCCCCTTGGATTTGGCTGGGGAAAATGAGATTTCCATCAAATAGTAACGACTTCATGAACTAGTTTATTTTCTTATCAAGTATTGTGTTTGTTTTATTTCCCTCCCCGTTGTCAAATTGGATATCCCTGGAATTGCCAAATTCCAAAAATAGTTTATGGATAAATACCCTGATGTCGAGGCAGAAATTCTCTTCTTTTCCCCCTCCAAAACCTGGAGTTGGAGAAAAATGTTTACGAATGATACAAGAAACCCGTTATATGGTGCACATTTCAGATGGGGCAGACTTAACCAGGGCCAACTTTAGCCATGTTCGCCAGATAATGATTGCATAGCGGTGAGATTTGTTGACATCTTCTTCATTTGGATGAACGGATGTTGCTCCCTCTGCTCCATGAGGAACCTTTCTTTCCTCGACATCTTCTTCATTTGGATCAACGGAGACTTCTGGCATCAAGTACCAGCTAAACTATAAGCTCTACCTAGTACTGAACAAAAATAAAATCAGAAAACTGATGTAAAGCTACGTTTCAATTATATCTGAAGCTGATAAGGGAAGAAAGTTTAGTTGAATAAATTAACCGTATAGATCTCAATCCTTTCATGTATTTTGAGGATTAGCAATTAGACCAAAGGGAGGCACTATCATCAATTTGAAAACTGAATGGAAAATTAGGGTTTTCAGATCAGAAGCTTTTCAATTCTTCTTCTTCTTCATTCCACCTGCATTAACGTCTAAAGCTTTCCCCTTCAGCTTCAGCTTTCCACCTATTACGTTCTCGTATGCCGACATTTTGGTTTCTTTCCCCCCTGAAGTTATTCAAAATCAACAAAGATTTATGAAAGTTATCCAAAATCAAACCTTGGAGAATGCGAATTTGAAAACTTTATAACCAAACACCTCCAATTTGATTCTCCGGGAGAATATTGATTTCCATGCCGGAGGAAAATTTGGGGATTCCTCGAGATTTGATATGCAAATTTAGGATCAGGTGGACTATCAACTTGGGTTAATAATTATTTTGGTTTTGATATGTATTAAATTAGGATTAAATTTAACTATCTTTGTCTTCCATTACTCTAATTCTTTTGGCATTACTAGGATTCAATATAGCAGCCAGCAGCATTTACCAAGCAAAGCGTCCTACAGTTCATAAACCTTCCCAAAAAAATAAACAAGTACACGATGATGTTACACAACAGTTTTCAAGATCAACCACACGGTCAACCAAACACAGAGAGTGAATTCATTCGAATCTGCGCCATTTTTGTTCTCAGTAAATTCCAGGGATGATCTTGTACGGAACCTTGTTGCAGTACAGTTTCCAATACTTCCCATATCTGACAAAATAAGGGTAAGATTTCTTGTTAGGATTCCTGAGTCAACTTTGGTTTATTAGTACAGTTTCCGGATTGAACTGCTGAACAGAAAGTCCGGATAAAAAACAGAAGTTAAAGTTGCTTACTTGGATCGGCACCGATCATCATCCCTTTTGGCTCGGTCGAACAAGAGAATGGTAAGGAACAAGACGTAGAAGTATGGCAGAAACTGATGAAGTAACCAAAAGAACTAAATTTTTCAGATTTGGTTACGAGTAGGACCAACTAGTATAATTGTAACAATTATGTACAAGCTTACATGGTTGAACAGAGCCGGAACAGTCCAAAAAAACGAAGCTAATATCTCCGGCATGTAATGGAAATGACGAGCCAAACCCCACCTGCAAGAGCCATGATTAAATCGATGTTATGTTTGTTAGGATGAAGTGCAAACCACAGCTCAAATATATTCTCCGGTAATGAAAACTATGTGAACATCATTTCCTATGAAAGGCCACTCAGTTCCACTTAAGCTTGTACATGCTGATTTAGCTGATAGATTTGTTCACAACTGAAGGATAATGAAAATTCATAAGATTCAACTATCTTTCTAGATGTTAAACCGCATATTGATAAATTAAGGTTTATGAGGAATGATATCAATCCACTGAAATGAAGCAATGCAACCTCCTCAACTGTCATGCATGCTGGTTTCCACAGAAAATTTCATATTCACACTAGAATAACTAACCATCCTGATGTTAAAAGAAGGCTGGTTTTGGTTTCCCCGGATGTTGTCGTGTAGTTTGCCTCAATCTGTAGAAAAGACCAGACAAGCTCAAACAGTGATTTTGAACACACATTTTGGATTTACAAACAAGAAATTGAGATGAAAAATGCCATGAGACAAGCACCTTTGATGGAGCTTTCCCCCAGATTTTGCATTTTCCATTTGTTCTGCGAAATTCTTGTCTTTGCCTATCACAATCATAGTTGATGTATATGCAAAGAATGCCAGCAACAAGAATATACACTGCAAGCTGCAACATAGAAAGCAATTTTTAAGAGGGGCTCTTTCTTTATATGCCGGCACCCGAAAGTGTTTACTTCTTTTAACTTCAAAAACGGGTTACGGATCAGAGCATGTCTCATTTCCAACGAATAAAAGTTTTAGAAGAGTTTGTTTCTCATTCAACAGCTCGGAAGTCGGAAGCTGAAGACTGAAATCTAAATCGGATAGATAATTTATATAAAATTGTTAAACAGACAAAAAAATCTATGTTAATGAGTGGATAAGGGTATGTTCACTATCTTTTTCGAAAATTTTCATGTATATAGAGGGTATTCAAAGAGTCATGTTCCCATATCCATGTTTGGACACAGACAGGAAAAGAAGCAATCAGAGTAACACAGCAAAAAAAAATGTTCTTAATTATTTCAAACAATTGCAATACAAAATCACAGGGATCATTTATCTTCAATTAAACGACATAACACTGTAGACACATAATGAAAAAAGATGGCAAACAATATATCGTCCATAATTTTTGGAGAAAAACAGTAACATACCTGTGTTCCGAGGTTCACCGGATGGTTGACAAGGTACATCCCTGGTGATGTATATATGGATGGAACCCAAACCAAGCACCCCCAGCAGATATAGAAGCCAGCTGCCAAAACCCAGAAATGAATTAAGACGTTATAGTTATCGAAATGATATTTAAGTAACCAAAATGCTAAACATCTGAAGTTCACTCCAACGGCCAAGAACTTATAGTTCAGTTTTAGGTTCAATTGGAACCAACACAAATCAAACCAGGCATATCTATTACTGCCTATAGTTAATTGGGTAGAAAATCAATATCATAGCCTACAATCAGATTATTAGCACGTAAAATGATCATATGTGTATACACAGGTAGCTTTGTATACATGTTTGTATATTCTATATTACTCGGACTGGATATAGATCTGTTTCAAAAGCGGGAGTGTTCAATTTTTCCATGTTTCTCCATTTTCCATGAACGTTGATGACGCTGCGCTTTGCAGACATGGCTAAACTGGTCGAAGGGAAAAAATTATGGCCCAATTCAACCAATTTTTACACAGTCCAAAAGCCAAATAATCTAGGAGACATCTTTTTGTCAACAGAAGAGCTTAGGGTAAATATTGTAAAAGCGGGACATATTCGGTTACAATAGAAGATCATAGCTTCTTCCTCTAGAAATTTAGAATTGTGAGTGCTTATTTAATATTTAACCAACAAATGAGCAATAAACGACACTTCTAGAAAGAATAGCAGAACAAGTGTAAACCTCGATCATGTGCAATGTCCATTGTGTTCCAATAACCAGCTTCCCACCAAAAGAACTTTGTAACATACACAAGCATCAATGCCGTATTCACAAGCATTGAATCCGAAACTTTACCATTGGCTTCGTACTGATACACCAAAAAAGAAGAGAAAAATAATGATATCAAAGATAGCTTCTAACTGTCTAAGGCCTAGCAATACGCAATCTTAGAGAGAATTTGTTAACACAACCCGCACAGCAATAAGTAAACAGTAAAACTTACCTGCTTTATGCAGTAAGTGACAGCGAGAACAGCCCAAGACATCATCCCGAACCTGCAATTTGTAAAGACTTTGATGTCGAAACTTTTCCCGATTCGCGGATACAACTCCATACCCTGCAACAAAAAAGACCTTACAGGAATGACCACCACATTAACACTGTTATGCTCTCCATATGCATCAAAGGAATGAATTCTTAACGTTACACTGCATAATTCTTGCTATGAATTCGTCTTTCAAGAAGTTGCAGCTGCTCTATTATTATTTCTTCACTCTCTTTCTTCATTTTAGGACAAAACCAATCGTTGATTCTACTTTTCTGGTTTGTTTTTGAAAAGTTCTTGGTTCTTTTCACAATCTTATACTTCTCTAAAACATATATGCTGACATATCTTTTGTATGTCTATGTATGTTTGCTCATAGCACGAATCATAGATTTCTAAAACAAATACGACCAAACTCAATCCACAGCAACACATACTTCAACTAAAAATATTAATCTGTATTACCCGTGGCAGTGTTCCATATTCTACTTGATCTATATCTTTTAAGCTCGGAAAGGAACTTTAAAGAGAAAATAGCTAATGTAAATACAAAAAGTTCACAGGTTCTTACCCAGTAGAAATCAATAATTAAGTTCCCAGATGACCCGGAATCAGAAGAAGAAGGAGCCACATGACCCTACAAACATTAAGTGTAGTTTCAGGAGTTAGAATCAAACCATTACTTGGTGAAACAAAGAAAAGAAAAGAAAAACTTAAATCAACATAAACTTCTTTCCTCACCTTAATGTATAACAAAACACAAAAGATCAAGCTTCCGAAGATGAGTGCCGAATATATTTCTCCCAAGTGATCATACACGATAGTGGGGTTGAAAATCTCAAACCTGGAAACAAAAAATTAGTAGAGGAATTATTGTTCCTTGAAAGTTAAGTCAAGGGGTAAAAAAGGAATGAAGTTAATATTATCGATTATATTCTGAGGTACAAATAAGAACTTTGAACCAGAACACTGAAAGTGTAAACAGCAGTTCACTACAATGACAATCATAGGCATACTTCCAAGTAAGAATAGAAGTCGGAGCATGGCATCCAAATATTTGGCTCAATGAATTGGTGCATGTATCCCACTGCTATAAGAGCTCAGTTCAAAACCACTCTTACCAAATCGAAAAAGAAGTTGGAACATTGAACCAATAACCGAAAATATTATTTACAAAACAAGGCCCTTATTTACATTCCAAGTTTTCCTCACATTTCAGATGGCCAGTATATTGAGAAGTCATATATTTCTTCAACTTCAATCAAAGAAAATAAATTCTGCAATTGCATCTGATATGCTAAAAGGTAAAGTCCTTACCACCAAAGACTAATATAGGTAACCAAAGTCACAAAATATGCTGCCATACCGTTTGCCTGCAAAATCAATAAAACAAAACAGATGATTTATACGATAAAAATAGTTATATATATTATGATTTAAGCCTTCATGATTCCATTCGAATATATAAACATGGTAAAACAACATTAGTAAATCACTAACCTACGCTACTAGTGTTAATGCATATACTTGTATGAGTATCGGGCACATTTCTACAAAAACAAAGAGTTGGAGTAACATAGACTCAAACCTTGTAAACAGGTCGGTGCCCGGTGGGTGATATCGGGCCCTCAACCCTATTTCCAGGGAGAATCAATTGAAGTGCTGCTTCAAATGCACCGTAAACAAAAATTAGTTTCCAAGCAACGGCACTGGGTCTTGGCCATATTTCTAGAAAACCCTGCAAACCATGCTGCTTGAGAAAATTCCAAGTTTGAATAACGGATCCATCAGCATGTACCATTGTATACCATCTGCATGTAGGAAAGAAACAAATTTAATACGAAGTGAGGAATCAACTTACAGTCAGTTTGGTAAAAACAAGGAAGAACTCGGTTAAGCAGCTACAAAGATTCAAACTTTAACCATTTTTCATTCATTTGCTCGGTATCCAAACAGAAAAAAAAAAAAAAATCATTCCACAACAACCATTCAAAACTTTAATAGATCAGGAAATATCCCGAATATACATAAATAAACATAATAAACTATTAATTTCAGGGGATTTTCAATACAAACATAAACCTCCATTAATTTCATAGATTAGCATAATACCCACATTATCAACACAACTAAGATCTAAACAATAAGCATTGTTGCAGCAATAAAAAAGGGAAATAGAAAAGAAGTGTCGAGTTTGCTTACAGTAAGATAACAAAAGGAGGACAAAGTGCGAGAAGTGATAACATTGAAAAATACGTGAGTGCTGGTGAGTGAACCGTCTTTGCTCCCATTTTTTCTCTTTGCCTGATTTGATCTGTTCGTGTTCTTAGATTTTGGTCTTTGTTGTTCTTCGATTCTCTCTCTCTGTATTTAGATTAGATTAGTAGGGGAGATGTGGACAAGGATTTATACATAAATAAATCATTCCTTCCACTTCCCTCTCTACTTACTTATGAAAGGACAGATTCGTTTAATGGGTTTGGATTTAATATATTGCAAGTTAAATCTTTTGCAGATTTATTTTAATAATATTTATAAATTAAAATTTTACGTTTCTTGTATAAATTATTTTTCTTAATATTGAATGTGAAAATAGAAGAGTGGTATTTTATCGCTCGTTTTCATTTAAAAAATATTATTAAATTTTTAGATTTTTTTTTATTTATATACAGGGGCGGATTTGGGTCTAGGCCTATCTAGACCTTGACCCACCTCATACCCAAAATTAATGCTATTTATTTCAAGATTATAATATTAATAAAAATTAGATTTTTGATATATAAAAAAAAAATTAATTTAATTTTTAAGTTTTAGATTAATTTAGAAATAAGATTTAATTGAAATAAAATATAAACATAATGAGATTATTTATATTTTTATTATATTTTATAAATATTATAACTATTTTTTAAAAATATATATATTTTGATTACTAGTTGATTAAATATATATTTTTTAAAAATGATTTTTTAAGTATTATTGCGGTTTTATCTTAGTGTATAATAATCATAAAAATCAAATAACAAAACATAATTAAAATTAAGATCAAATTAGATTTAAAAAATATTTTTAATAAAAAACTTATAACTCATATATAATTTTTAAAAAATAACTTAAAAGATAATAAAAATTTAATATATTTTATGTTATTTTTAAATAAATTCTTATTTATATGACTTATATTTTTTAAAAAATAACTAAATTATATATAAAAATTTATTTAAATAAATATATAGATAATATTTTTTGAATATGATAATAAAATAAATTTTAAGATTATTAAATAACAAAAATTTAAAATTTAAAATTATATATATAAATTATATTAAATAATAATTATTAATATTATTAAATCGACCCAGGCGATGATTACTTTCTAGATTTGCTCCTGTTTATATACTCAATTTTACCAATCTTTATAATTTTTAGTTAATTTTTAAATATTTAATACATTAAAATAAATATACAATACTAAATTTTTAATCATAAATTTATTTTTAACAATAATAAAATAATTATTTAAAATTATAAATATAATTAAAATATTAACCATCTAAATATGACATCCTATATTATCTTTAAAAGGAAATATAAACTAGTAATCTACAATACCAAATCATAACTTGTTTATTCTAAAAAAAAGATTTGGTAATATATATAAATCATTATCATTGTTTTTTTTTAATAACATTTAGTCTTTTTATGATATTTTTTAACTAAAAAATTATAAATTTTTAATATGCAACTTGAAATAAAAAATGTTTGTTTTAAATAAAATTATATTTTTATATAATTATAAAAATATAAAATTTAATTTATTTTATAAATGTTTGATGAATTTTAAAAATCACTACTAAAGCTGTTTTATAAGCAATTTATTGTCAAATTTATGACATATATTCAAATATCTAAATAACCGTAAAAATTATTTTAAATAAGTTTAAACTTTTATCTAATTATAAAAATTTAAAATTTATTTTTTTATTTATCGATTATCGTTTATTTTAAATGAAATTAAATTAGATTATATTTACAAGTATATCACTTTTTAATTATTTTTATAAAATTTATAAATAATTTTAAATTAAAAAAATATTTTTTTAAAAAAAATAAGTAAATCACTTTTATTTTGATTTTTTAAAATATTGGGACATTTAGAAATATTTTTAAGATATTTACAATGGTTTATATACATACGATTTTGTTGTTTTATATGAAAAATTATATCACGAGTTATTATCACTATTTCACCTATAATATCAATCAATTAAATACATTAATTTAATTATTTTTTCTATTTTATATTTTCATCAAATAAATTTTTATTAATATTTAATATAAATTAATTTAAAATAAATTTTTATTAAGTTAAGATTCACTATTAAATAAAAATCTAATTAATAAAAATTAAAATATAAAAATTAATTAAATAAATATATTTGATTAGTTTATTTTATAAAAAATTTAACAAAAATATTTATGATTTAATTTCTCATCCTACAATTTTTTTAACAATTGTTATCCTATAATTTAAAAATAATAATATATATTTTTTATTCTTATAAATGTAGATTTTGATTATTTTTAGACTTACCGATTTAAATATCTATACTAATACAAATATACAATTATCACCGCCTAAGGACCTGAAGTTTCCCCTTTTTTTTGTAGCGACTTTGCCTGCAAGTAGAACCTAAAGGAGAAACAAAGTACAAAGAAAAAGGAATAGAGATGCGATGGCGAGGCAGACAGGGAAGCAGCAGACATCGGGAAAGACACGATTTCTTTTTACCTGTATTGGCGTTGGTCTCCTGTTGATCGGACTCATTGCCGATTTCTTCTGGGCTTCATCTTCTCGTTTCAAGCTTTCACCTCTTTTGATTTCCACCAATTGGTCCCCTCATTCATCAGATTTGCCCGCTACACTTCCACCCCTGCTCAAACAGACTGTTAATTCCTCCTCAAACCCAAAACCAAAGGTAAAACTCTCCCCCTCTCCAGCTTTCCTTTCTTCGAATCAAAGGTGGGATTGCATATCGATTCGTTTTACTGCTTTTGGGGGTCTTGTAGGAGAAGAATGTTAAAGAAAAGAGTAACGATGGAAGAATTTTATCGGCTACTTTTGCCGATCTGCCCGCTCCTGAACTCAAATGGGATAAGATGGCGTCTGCGCCTGTTCCTCGTTTAGACGGCGCTGCTATTCAGATTAAGAATCTTCTTTATGTCTTCGCTGGATATGGCACCATTGATCTTGTTAGTAACATATGACTACGACTGTTTAGATAGTTATTATTTGGAGTGCGAAACAATATACATGATTTACTGAATTCCGAGCTTAGGTTGGTTAGTTTGTATTATCATTCTGAAGAGCTGGTGTACTTTACAGTGGATTCCGGTTTGAACCTTAGTGTATGCTATGCAACCCCTTTCTCCTAGATCGTGTTTGTGTATGTACCTTATCGTGTATTTCCCTTTACTGTGTCTTTGCATATCTGTTGGCCTGGCAGTGGCACCCTTGATTATGTTAGTATGTTACTCATATACTTAGTAAAATACAACTACCTTTTCTAATTTCTCCAATTTTTTATACTGATGTAATAAGCATTGAAATTTTTATTATTTTTGGAATTCAAAATACATGATTTACTGAATTTGGAGCTTAGCTCGGTTGTTATACCATTCTTAAGAGGTGGTATATAACAAATCTGGGTTTGAATCTGACTATCTGTAGGTAGGCCTGACAAGTCATATAACCTATCATGTTTATTTTTCCATGTCAAGGTTTGTTTCTTGGATTTTGTCATGTGTTGCCCTTGATTGTGCCTTTGTTTAGTTCACAGTGTATTGCCCTTGATTGTATATTCATTTACAGAAGGTTATGACACCATTTATCATGTTAGTAACAAACTGCCACCCTTTCTACATTCCTCGATATCCTACACTAATGTTATAGCCTTCATTTTCTTGTTACTTTTCGCTACTTTTGAGACATGAAACCGGTAAGCATTACAATTGGTACTATTTTTGGAGTACAAAAACATGATTTACTTAATCCATAGCTTATCTCTGATAGTTCAATGCAGTCATTCTCAAAATATACTTTCCCTGTCCCTATGCTTGGGTTGTAGATGGACTTGATTTGACTATTCATGTATGTTTTGTGTTCATGTAATTTGTTGTCATAATTGTATGATTAAGGAATTTATCTTCATATAAATTTTGAAACGTTAATAGTTCATAATTGCATGGTTTAGCTGTAGTCTTTTTTTGTGCTTAAAGAGAAACTGAATTTTGCTTTTATGTAGAACATGTTACATTTTATCTGTGTGCATGATAGTTTTTCTATTTTTAGTCGTAATTTATTCATTTTAGTCGTAATTTAGGAAGAAAAGTCAGGTAGCAAATGAAACTATTAAAACAAGACTTTATTTATTTCTTAGATTTTTAGTATTTTTCTTGAGTTTTTGAAAGTAGATTGTGATCTTTGTTGCTGCAACTCTTCTTTTTGCTTAAATTATCCGTGCTTGATGCCTATATCGGTATATCCTACACATTTGGAAATGGGTTTGGGTGTTTGATCCTCCAAAGACCCTCCAAATACATGTCAAACATAGAAAAATTGAACATACCCATATTTGACACACATCCAAGTACAAGTATCATAAGAGCGACAATTTTACTAAATTCCTTGGTTTCTTTCACTAGATCCTCCTGTGATGATGTTTCCTTGGAGCAACTAATCTGCATTTTCAAGTTCCTATAGGGTGATTTTTAAGCATAACTATGTTGAAATAGAGTTATAGTTCTTTTTTGTTTCTATTTTTTTCCAATGTTTGTACCATAGGTGCATTCTCATTGTTGATTTTTAAACATTTTCTATCTTATTGCGGCAGTGTTTCCTTTGAGTAACTAATCTCCATTTTCAAATTCTTATAGAGTGATTTTTAAGCATATCTTTATGTTAAAATAGAGTTATGGTTCTAACTTGTTTCTATTATACTTCCAACATTTGTGCTATAGGTGCACTCCCACGTTGATATTTACAATTTTACGGATAATACATGGGGGGAAAGATTTGATATGCCAAAAGAAATGGCTCACTCACATTTAGGTATGGTAACTGATGGAAGATACATTTACATAGTCACTGGACAATATGGTCCTCAATGCAGAGGGCCTACAGCTCACACATTTATTCTTGATACCAAAACAAAGAAATGGAGTGACATGCCCCCTTTGCCTGTTCCTAGGTATGTGAATATCTCGAATCTTGCAGATTTATAGGGAGAGAAAAAAGTTATTGCTCCCTAGAAAATGTGATTGTTTACTTTCCATGTGTTTATTTTACCTCGTCTTTAATGTTTTATGAGTTACCTTTCTTCTTTGCTTTCGGTTCTGTTAAGTATGTCCTGAACTTGTCTCTGTGAATTTTTTAGTACCAAATCACGAAAGAGAGATTGTGTTGCCATTTCCTTCTGCTTCAATATCAATCCTTTAGAACAATAACTAGCATCTTTTAACTTACTAATTCCACCCTCATGGTTCGTGGTTCAACTTCATTACTATTTAGCAAGAGATTCTAACTAAAGTTTTGATTCAATTTATGGCTGCTTCTTTATGTACCAATTGTTGCTTCATTAAGAGGCTCATATGATTTGACTTTGATCGCTATGGACTGGTACCAAGATTATTCCTAGACAGGCTGACCTAATTTCTGGAATGGTGGCAATGAAAATGGCTCCATCTTTAGAGAGATTTTATGAACAAATGCCCAAATGCCTTCTGAGTTCCCCCAAATTTCCTCTTCTTGTTCTTGTTAGGTTGTTAACCCAATTTTCTTATTCTGGTAGATTCAAACATTGTACATCTACTAAACCTGATTCTTTTAGAAATCATTTTAGAAACCTATTTTTATTCAGACAATTCTTTTAGCTAATGTCTCTGGTTTAACTGGAAATACGTTTGACAAAACTTTTGAGTGATGGGCCTCATGTGTTTTCAGGTATGCGCCAGCCACTCAGCTTTGGAGAGGTAGACTTCATGTGATGGGTGGAAGCAAGGAGAATAGGCATACACCTGGATTAGAGCATTGGAGTCTTGCTGTAAAGGATGGGAAAGCGTTAGAAGCGGAATGGAGGAGTGAAATACCCATCCCACGAGGAGGACCTCATAGGTTTGTGACGAGTTTTCTCTAATATTTCTTGCCTCCAACAATAAGTTGAAAGATTTTGCTTGTGCTGTTTTGATTATAGTTTGACATACACTTGAATTATGAGTTATGACTTCATTGCATCGTTTGTTGACTATTTATAGTTTACATTATTGTATGGAAAAAAATCTGAGTGGATTATATCTGCGTGTTTCATTTTTGCAGTTAAATCAATTGATACATAGAGCTATTTTATTTGGTCGAAATACATAGAGCTAATTGGGAGAGTTGTTGGTGTGACAATACTATTACTGCAATTTTGGAGTATTATCATGTTTTGGCGTTTGAAATTTTCGTTTAAATCTTCAGTTGCTGGTGTCCATGCTATTTGTACTCTAGTTTGAGCATTCCTTATATATTCTCACATGAATGTCATGAATTTAGGGCCTGTGTTGTGTTTAAAGATCGTCTTTATATTATTGGTGGTCAAGAGGGCGATTTTATGGCCAAACCTGGATCTCCGATTTTCAAATGCTCTCGGAGGATGGAGGTAAATGGGCTATTTGTGTTTTTCTTTATAGTTCTTTCCGTGGGGCTTTGGTTATCAGTTTATATAGGCTTGTTCTCTTAAAACATTCTATATCATCTTATTGTGGTAGCTTGGCTTAAGATCTAAATAAACCAAATTTGCATGGTTTGTGCATAACCGGAAACCTTACTAAATTAGTGAACTTAATGCTGTTAATGAACCTGGTTCAGTTCTATTGATCTATTTTAAATCTGTTTTGAGTTTATACAGTTTTACTAAGTAGGTACTAATATTATGTCTTTTATAGTTTTATATACGTAATTTCCTATCCTCTGCACAATATGTAACAATTTTATGCATTATGAAGTTCTATGTTACTTGGAACTTCAGACGCACCATTCCTGACTATTGCATCTCTACCTTTTACAAAAGTTTTCATTTCTTCTTGGAGATTTAATGATGGATCATTTAAATATTTAATCATTCTCATTACCAAGTGCAATGAGTTCTAAATTTATCAAGCCATATATATTTAACGTTCTTTTTTTTTTAAAAAAAATTCTTCAGGTGGTATATAGTGATGTATACATGCTGGATGATGACATGAAGTGGAAAACATTACCTCCTATGCCAAAACCAGACTCACATATCGAATTTGCTTGGGCAATTGTTAATAATTCTATTGTTATAGCCGGAGGCACAACTGAGAAACACCCTATAACAAAAAAGATGATTTTGGTTGGAGAAGTGTTTCAGTTCAATTTTGATACACTGGTATATTCTTCTTATCTTTTTATGGCATTATTATAGAAGATTTTCATATTTATAAAGTATATATGTATCCGCAAGCTTTACTGATTTTGCTTCGTGTTTTCGTATTCATACACAAAAGCGTATAGGTAGATAGTGTGTGCATACGTGTGCAAATGAACATGTCTGTAATCACGATTGAAACGTCCCAATTTATGGTCAGGCGTGCCTCAAGTGGAACTGCTGCATTATCAGCTTTTGTTGTTCAACATTGAGCTTGAGCATACTAAATTTTTTGACCTATTCATTTTTCACCCATTCTGCTCTGACTTTTCATTTTATTTTTAAAGTACCCATGTTCAGACATATGGATATGGGGATATGAACATCAAGGATCCTTCACATAGAAAAAAAAAACTTTAAAAATTGTATCAAACTCATGTCAGACACATACCGTACCTGACACACTCGAATTCGAGTAACATAGATTTTCATATTTGTCAGAAATAATTGCTTGGTGTTATTTTTGACAGGTAGATGTGTTGGTTCCCTTCATTTCAAAATCTAGAGGATGACCATTGTCACTATTGTTCTGTTATTTAGGTGAAAGTGTGCCTAAGCCTTCAAAGTTTGATGTTTGTGATTCTGTTTTTGCAGGAGTGGTCCGTGATTGGAAAGCTTCCTTACCGAGTTAAAACCACGCTCGTTGGATTCTGGAAAGGCTGGTTGTATTTTACATCGGGACAACGAGACAAAGGTCCCGATGATCCAGCACCCAGGAAAGTTATTGGAGAAATGTGGAGAACCAAATTAAAGCTGAACTCATAATGCGTCTCCCATGAATTTCTGGTACGATAATCAGTCAGCTCAGTTTCCTATTTGATTGATATTCCACTTCCTATCTGATCCATTTCATATTGAATTGAAATCAAATCTCTGTTCATCTTTCTTTCTGAGTCATTGTTTTATTAATTCGAGTTTTTAGACAGTGTCTCTTTCTGGTATAGTTGTGGTCATGGGAACACTGTAAGAGATATATTCATAGCCAACTCTTTAGAATTTGCAATTTTAATTACATAAAGACAATGAAATCATTCTTACACGTAAATATGAATGTTCTAAAATAAATCAAATATACAGGTCTTATGGGGTCCATGACCATGACACTCAAATATTGATCGTTCAAACATTATGCTGGCACTACTGGTGCTTAAATCCGTGAGCTCTAGGAACAATAATCGTTCCTTTAATCACTGAGGTTAGATGGTTCGTGCTTTCATATATATATATCTTATAATGGGGTAAATTAAATTTCCACGTTTTGAGGAGAATGAGAAAAAGTCGCCAATTGAAATCAAGCACGTGGGGTTGGAGTTGGATAAGTAAGTCACGCGTAACTTGGTCAAGTAGTGGGTAGGTTTCATCATTTTTCTAATAATAATCTGAAAAAATAATCGTTTTCTAATAATATTTATTATTTACATACAGATAATTTTATTTTTAAAATTAATTATATTTTAAAATAGTTTAACCATTAAGCTTAATAGTTTAAATAATTATTATTTTTCAAATTGGAAAAATAAATATTTTTATATAAAATTCTAATTTGTGAAAATTAAAATATCAAAGGATTATAAGTGAAACGATAGAAACTTTTTTGTATCATTTTCAAATTTCATGTAATGCATTTTAATAATTATATTCAGATACTTATAAAAGTATAAATGGATAAACGAATACGTATAAGAACATTGAGTATAGTATACTTGAGCAAAAATTAATTTTATATTACAAAATTAAAATGATATTTTTAATTTTTAATAATAAAATCTTAAAATTATGTAACAAGATGAATTTGAAGTGGGTACTTTTTAATCATCATCTTAAATTTATTTATGCCATTAACTATTAATTTATATATTTACATAAATAATCACTAATCTCAGTAAATTTTTAGTTAATATTTATCTTTAAATAAAAAATATTCAAATATATACATAAATTATCGATTTATATTTAAGTATTTTTTTCGTTTTTATTTCAGTTTAATATATATTCCCTTCAATTTTTTTCTCTTCAAAATAAAAAGTTGATTTTGAAATATGTATTAAATTTAGATATATTATCAAAAAGAGTAGAGTTTACAAGGGGAAAAACGAACGAACTTTAAGAAGGAAAAAAGTGAGCAGCTATAACTAAAACAGAGACTGGGAGACAGATTTTTGTAATATATCTTGATTTGTTTATGTTTGATCTTTGTTTTCCTCGTATAATGTCTGTAAATCTCTTGATTTCCTCAACTACTCTACTTTCAGGTATTTCTTCATTTCTGTCTTCCATTTGTTTAGAACTTGCTTCTTTTTCCCATCAGATCTTCGATCTTTTCCATTTTCTTAGACTTCCCTTTCATAATGAAGATTTGAGTGTGTTTCATTTTGTGATTTTGTTTTACTTTTGGGTACTGTTCTTTTCTCCCCATTTCCTTGAATTTGAATTTGTTGAAGGAAAATGTAGTTACGAGTGTTATATCCTACATTTAGTTGGACTGTTTAAGCTTGAAAATATGTACTCTCTGTATAGATCTTTTGTTTTCAATCTAGTTTCAGTGCAAAAAATGGGATTTGGGTTCTCAATTTTTTTGTGTTGTGTGACAACTGACAAGAAACCGTTTTTAATATTTAGTTGGACTGTTTAAACTTGAAAATAACTACTTGTTTATGTAGATCTTTTCTTTTTAATTCTTAGTAAGTTTATTTGTTTTTCCCTTCCGGACTCTCAATTTACTTGTTTTTATTGATTTTGGTTTCAATATGTGATCTGGGTTTGCTTAGTTCTTCCAATTGGGTGAGTAATTGGAAATTTCTCTTTTTGATCTTTTTAACGATCTCTTGTGCAATCTGTGAGCTGTTTGACTTAGCTAACAATTCAAGAGGAGAATAAATTTGTATATTATCTTAGGGAAATGGACTGGCAATTTTTGTTGCTCTTATCTTGGTTTCTGTTCTAAATGCATGTGTGGATGAATTATGAATAGTAATACATGACTACGATGCTGTGATTCTTCATATCTTTGTTAAGTACTCGTGTCTGACACAGTTATGGGACATCAACTCAAAGAATTCTCCAAATACATGGAAAAACTTACTAAAACTGAAGTCCGAGTCGCATAAATATGGAAGCAAGTATGCGAAAATGGGTTTCTTATGAGAATGTGTGAACATTTCTCATGATAATATGCGACAAAGTCATCTCCACTCAATCAAAACAAATCTCCTGAGCTTAGTTGTTGTCATAGAACTTTATAAAGTTTTAAGCAAAAGAAGATATGGTTTAAGTACTTTAGTTTGTTTCCGGGGATTGTTTTGGGAAATCAATGGTGACTGTTAGCAGGGGTTGTCCCCGGTTACATTTACTGCAAACTGAGATTCTTAATCAGAACACACCGGATTGTGTTATATGATTTTTCTTTGCAAAAACTATTACCAAGGAATTTGGTTTTATATGCTGATTTCAGTACACTGGATGATCTAGTTGATCACAATTTTACTGTACTTCTTCACTGTTTTTCTTTTCACTGAATTTGGTTTATGAGGATTCACAGTTTCAATATATCTCTGTAATAGTTAGAACTAAACTATTCATCTAATATTCAAGTCCCCCCCACCCCCCCTGTCAGGAGGACTTTGACTTGCTTTTGCTTATCAACCAGCTACTGGAAGTCTTTCTCGCGTAATACCTTCTGCATTGTACGTCGGAAGCTTGATGGGTTCAAGATTCCCATCTCATCAGCTCAGAAATGGGCTTTACGTATCAGGCAGGCCAGAGCAGCCTAAGGAAAGAACTCCCACCATGAGCTCTGTAGCAATGCCTTACACTGGTGGTGATATTAAAAAGTCGGGAGAGTTGGGGAAAATGTTCGATATCCCCGTGGATGGCTCTAAGTCCCGGAAATCTGGACCTATAAGTGGTGCCCCTTCAAGGACTGGATCTTTTGGAGGCGCTGCTTCACACTCTGGACCAATCATGCCTACTGCAGCACCTCGGGCAGGCTATACCACCTCTGGTCCTGGACCTACAGGAGGCATGTCCGGTTCAGCTTCTTTAAAGAAGTCAAATTCAGGACCACTGAATAGACATGGGGATCCAGTAAAGAGAACATCTGGCCCCCAATCTGGTGGACTAACGTCGAGTGGACGCCAAAATTCTGGTCCTATCCCTGTTCTTCCTGCAACTGGTCTCATCACGTCCGGGCCTATCTCATCAGGCTCATTAAATTCATCCGGGGCTCCTAGAAAAGTATCTGGTCCTTTGGATTCAATGGGATCAATGAAAGTATATGGCTCTGCTGTGAACATTCTTAACCACGACAATGATGAGTTTTCTTTTAAGAGGAACTTCCCAAAACCGATCTTATGGTCATTGGTACTGCTTTTCGTGATGGGTTTCATTGCTGGTGGTTTTATTCTCGGAGCTGTTCACAATGCCATTCTCCTCGTAGTTGTGGTGATCCTTTTTGGTATTGTTGCTGCATTATTTGCTTGGAACTCATGTTGGGGAAGAAGAGCAATCATGGGTTTCATTGCTCATTATCCCGATGCTGAGCTCCGAAATGCAAAGAACGGGCAATTCGTGAAGATCTCTGGGGTATGTGACAATGTTTTAATTTCGGCAGCCTAACTTACAAAGCATCTGGTGTTTGTTGATACTGTTTCCCTCGAGTATTAAATCATTCTGTTTTTATCTTTAATCTCTGAATCTCAAGGCTCCAACTTGTGGACTCGTATCTTTATGAGAATAATATTACTGATTCCAAGGGTGCAGGATGCTTTCTGGAGTTACCACTTCATTTTGTTGATTTTTATGTGAAGTATAATGTTAATGTTAATATTTCTAGATGTTGTTTCACATATGTCAATTAATTAATTGCCACTAGATGGAGCCTGTTCTCAAAATCCGGATTTGTGTAAATTGTAAAACTTTAATGATTGGATGTTTGAAATTGCAATTTTGGTAAGACTTACCTCAATGTTTGGTTGTTTTTCTTGAAGGTTGTAACATGCGGAAATGTGCCTCTTGAGTCATCCTTCCAGAAAGTTCCTAGATGTGTTTATACATCTACTAGTTTATACGAGTATTGTGGATGGGATTCCAAAGCTGCCAATCCTAAACATCGCCGATTTACGTGGGGGGTTCGGTTGTCAGAAGTAAGTTACTGGAGTATATTCATTTATCAATTGGACATTTTTGTTTACTGAATGGATTTAGATCTATGATAAAGAAGGCATGTCCTCATGTCGAAGCAGATGAGGTCTATTTTGATATGGTACAAGAATAGGGGAATTATTTAAGGATAGCAAAATAGTTTGGCCTTTTTTTAATATTTTATCCTTTTCTCCCTTTTGGTTGGAACTTTGAGATCTTAGACATTCAAAGGTTTTGTGTCCATCTTTTGATAGAGGCGTGCGGTTGACTTCTACATCTCCGATTTCCAATCGGGTTTGAGAGCATTGGTAAAAACAGGCTATGGAGCTAGGGTGACTCCTTACGTGGATGACTCTATCGTCATTGATGTTAACCCTGCCCAAGAAACATTACCTCTGGATTTCATTAGGTGGCTCAGAGAAAGGAACCTTTCAAGCGATGACCGTGTAATGCGTATAAAAGAAGGGTAAGTTTTCTCTCTAACTGTTGTGTGATGGATCTAGTCATTATTTGACAAAATCAAGCAAACTAAGGCCAGTATCCGGATTGCATTTTCTGATTTCATTTTAGAATTAGCTGGTTCCGGGAAAATTCGGGTCAAGTATTTTGACTTCAAAATTTACATATTCTTTTGTATTTGTAGGTATATCAAAGAAGGAAGCACGGTTAGTGTAATGGGAGTTGTTCAAAGAAATGACAGCGTGCTCATGATTGTCCCCCCATCCGAGCCCATAACAACAGGATGCCAATGTGCAAAGTGCATCTTCCCGTCCGGTCTCGAGGGTATTATAGTGAGATGTGAAGATACATCAAAGACCGATGTTATTCCGGTTTAGCAGTAAGGTACCATCGTTGAATATTTATTCTTTGCTTATTTGTATGGCACTGACGCATACGAGAGATGATTTAGGAAGCTTGAAAGGGATTGTCGTGATTTTTTCATTTTAACTCTTTGTATAGATCTTTGGTTTCGATGTTGTTCCTGATCTTTTATTTTTTTTCTTTCAGTACCTGTGTTTGACATCTTCATCCGACCTGAGTATGGAATATGACCTTCCCAATACATTAAAAAGTATCAATGTGGGATATAAGTTTGTATCCGATGCTCTCAGCACCTCAGGCAGAGTAGAATAGGGCTCGGGGGATTGGTTTGATGTTAGGGCGCAGGAGCTGTAATGTGTGCTGAGTAGATTGCAAGTATGTAAAAGAGGGGCAGAAGAATAGAAGCTATGTTTCTACATTGTTTTATATATATGACAAAGTTGGCATTTTCTTTAATGATTTTCCCTATATTTTAATTGATTAATAGAATGCTTAAAGAAGTGTGTTAGTATAAGAGATGACATCGGATTTGAATCATTATCAGCATATCAAATTTGTCCATAAATATGGAAATTTCCAAGATGCAAAATGGGCTCAAACTACGGTTAAAAGACTGTACGTCATGTGTATCAAATAATTTTTACGAAGATTGGTTGGAATGAGTAAGAGTGAACCTCAAATGTCAATTAATTTATACATACGTTACGTGCATATATTCATTTGTACATACAGACATTCATACCTAGACCTCTAATCTCTCTCTTTTTCATAACTGAAGGACCAACTCCACCAGAAATAGCTCACCATCAAACCTAAGCCCGGCTGGTTCAGCAGGCTGAAGCAATCCATCGACCATTCCGCCAAACACATACAGATACCGACCTGAATCATCGATGCAGGCTCGATGAAATGATCGGCACCCGGGTTTATAACCTTCGGGTTTAAGTCTTCTCCACTTGTTCACCAACAATCTCTTTGAACTCAATCCTGCCGGATGCATTTTTTCTAATGATATGCGACTGATATCCAGCACCCAGAAATCATCTTTTCTATGCCTCAATGAATCTTCTCCTCCATGAATTAGTAACTGTCCCCCGACTATTGATGTAGCCAAATGTCCGACTCGTGGGAGTGAAACTCCAGCCGGTACGTTCTGCAAGTCATAAAAGACTTGAACCCATTTCGAGTAACCTTCGGACACATGCAACACCCATATATCATTCAAAACTTCGTATCCCAATCCTCTTCCGCCAAACAAAATTGTCTGTGTTTCGCTGATGCATGTCAACGAATGTCCTGAACGAGCTGGAGGTGACGGATGGCTAATGATCTGATGCCATGTTCCGAAACAGTGATTATCTGACAGTTCTATAACCCATGTATCATCTAACCTGACACCATTCAAACCAATTCCACCATGGATGACCATCCTCCTGGAGCTTATACAACAAGCAGCATGGGCTCCTCGAGGTGGGGGAGACGTCGATCCAACATCAAGCAGCCGCCATGACAGTGAGATGCCAAGGCTTTCATGGATTGAAACTTGTCCCAACCATGTATCACTGTGCCGGTCGCCTCTGTCATTGATTCCTCCGAACAAAACAAGATAATTTTCAATGACAACACATGTATGGCCGAATCTTCCACTCGGGATACCTGTTTGAATCTTCTGCCATTTTATGATCTTCTGAGAATTGTTGCCGATGTAAGCTGCCCATGTGTCATCAAGATGACGCCCTAATAGTAGAAAAAGTTCAAAATTTTGTGATATAAACCACATACAAGTTACTCGAACTCAGTTTGAGTGTCGGACATAGATATGATTTCCCCCTAAGGTTTTATGTTTTAATTTGGAGGGCCATATCTCGTTACCATGTTAAAAATGTGTTAGAACAAGATAAAATAAAAGCAACATAAGGAATGCTTCATCAAAGAAGTGAGATACTCACTCAAATGTATCAAACACAGATCGGCGTATCACATACTCTCATCCAACACTAACCTTAAAAATTTAGACATGGCAATATTGAAAACGACAGAACATGCAAAAAGAAACACAAATATGATATGAATACACAAATATGTAAGATCTATATAATACAAGAAGATGCATAATATAGGAACTACGAAAAACAATATATGTATTACCAAATAAAACTAAAAAATACATGATACTGCTGTTGGTGATTTCATAAATGCAAAGGAAACAATAGAGAAAACCATCCAAGGAAACATGCACCAAAAACAAAAGCAAAATCAAAAGATTGATATATATATATATATATATATATATGTTACATGTAAGTTTATGCATATATTATTTATTTAACCTCCTTCACAGACAGCTGGAGAAAAACCATCCTAGGAAACATGCACCAAAAACAAAGCAGAATCAAAGATTAATATACACACACATGTATTATATATCCAACCTCCTTCCCAGACAGCACCAAACATATATTATTTTTTTTTGTCCAAAAACATATTATATTATTGAGTTATCTTTCCACGGGTTTATTACATATTTTTTAAGGTTCTGTTTGGAACTCATTGAAAAATATATATCTGTACCAACTTCCAAAATTATGCGAAACTAATCCTAAATCTGAATAACATATGCTGCTAATTTCACTAAATTCAAAAGAAACAATAAGAGAGATGTCAACCTAGGAATCATGCACTAAAAACAAAATAAAATCAAAGATAAACTATGTTGCTTCGGTTTTCATTCTAATGAAACAGATAAATATCAAGTATTTCTTACCACCTTCCAAAAATTTAGAAAAAGAATTAAACATAAATACATCAAACACATATCAATCGACGATTCTATCCGAGTTGGTTTAACATGGAAATTTTGAGGTATAAGTAATCAGTGCAAGTGACTGACCTCCTTCACAGCCGCCGCCGAACAGAACCAGGCAACCGGAGACAAAATTGAGAGAGTGAGAAGCACGAGGAGTGGGCAAAATTAAATCGGGATCTGGGTTAGCGAGTTTGTAACAGCAAACCGAGTCAAGCTTAGAGACCTGTTTGTAAAGCCTAATCCATGGAAGCAGTGGATGTTGTTGATCATCGGAGTGGAAGGAAGATTTAAGAGCATCGACGCCAGTAGTTCCCCAATCTCTCCTGCAGACGGATTCCCAGAGATTATCGGATGTGGCCAAGTAGCTGAATTTCTTGCAAGTCATGGCGAAGGAGAGGATGGAATCTATGGGGAGTAAGAGTAGGATAGTGAAGAGATGGTCTGGAGCTAAGGTAGCAATGGGGGATCCATTGTTGAAGCCGCTGGTTTCCGCCATGGAAGGGAAAGAAAGAGGGAACTGGGGGTTTGTTCCGGTACTGATTGCTTGGATTTTTATGGCTATGGTTAGTGGGGGAGTGTGGAGAGAAGGTGGAAAGCTCTATGATGGGTCTGGTTTTGTCCCCAATGCCACACCAATATATTTATTAATTAAAATGTCTAAAAAATTACGATGTAACGGTAAAAACTATTTTTCTTATTAAATATAGAAATTTTAGATTTTAAAATGTCTACAAAATTACGATGTATTCATCATTGTTAGAAATTTTAGCTCTGTATTAAGGTTACGATCGATATTATTAATATCGTCATTAATATCAATATCGATATTATCAATAAAAAATTTTAAATTTATAATCCAAAATTTTATTTAATTGATGAAGGTGATATAATATTTTATTGATCTAAAATGACGACATTATTCTTCCGCCGATAAAAAATTTTGATTTTTGAAAAGTATTATGAATTTCAAATAGAAAGATCAAATTTTAAATTCATAAAATATAATTACTTTTATATTATATAGATTAATGACTCTAAAAATTTAAAATATTAATTATTTATTTATTTTAACTTTTTTATAAGATACATGTTATATAGAGAAATTATTTACATAGTATGATACTCGTTTATGTTTATTCATTAAGTTAAATATAAAATTTTATGTTCGTTTAATAAACGAATAAACATAAATAAAAATTTGTTTGATTTATTTATGTTCATGAATAAACCTATTTATCAACTTGTTTATGTAATTCTTATTTTCTATTTTTTACTTTTTAAAATATTAATAAATATAAGAATTAAATTAAGCACATGATGAATTTTAGAATCTAAACTGTAAAATTTTAAAAGCTTAAAAACTAATAATGTAATTTTATTATTTTAACGAACATATAAACAAACATATTAATAAATATATAAATTAATATATTTGATAATATTTAACAAACACATTTATAAATGCTAAATAAATATATTCGCAAATATTGAAAAAAAAATCCCATTAACCTTAGTTTTTTTACTCTTACTGTTTGAAGCGTGTGATGTGAAGTGAGAAAATGGTAAATAAAATTAAGACCGAGCCGAGCAGCTGAGGGACAGGCAGCGAAGGAAGGAAAGCGATAGGTCGGTGGGGTCCGGGGCATGACTCGTGAGCGATGGTGGCCTTTGGCCACTACTGTTGTTTTCTTGTCTTGTTTCATAAAATACCCCCTATAGTTTGATTATAGGTAGTAGTTTTTCAAGGCCAGTTTATATCACAAATAACTATAGAGAGTATATTATATTTTTCATTTAAATTTATAAAATATTTTTATTTAAACAAATAAATATTTAAAGTATATTAAACAATAGTAACAAGCAATAGTAATATCCAACAATATATTTTGGTTATAATCGATATCTATTCGTTAAGTAAATAATTTTTTTATCGGTATATATACATGTGACTAGGGATGTAAACGAGCTCGATTCGTTAAGATTTCGAGTCGAGTTCGAGCTTGAGTAATTTTAAACGAGTCTGGAATATCTGAGCTCGGCTCGGCTCGTTAAGAACTTGAGTCGAGTTCGAGCTTTTTTCGAGCCTAATCAAGCCAAGTATTGACCGAGCTTTGATAGTGTTAGACTCGAGTAACTCTTATCTATCACGTCTCATTTAAAGTCTAATGGAGAAAAAACTTTGATACACAAGTTGTATAAACTCAAACTTATTAATTTTAGGTTTTAATATCTTAATTTAGAGTTTAAGACTTATGTTTAAAGTTTAAATTTTAGGGTTTTAAGTTTAGAAATTTATATTTTATATTATAAAAAGAAAAAGAATATATTTATGTTTTCGAGTAGCTCGTGAGCTTTTCGAGTCAAGTATCATATAGCTCGGCTCATTAAGAATTTGAGCCGAGTTCGAGCTCGAGTCGAGTCCAATCGAGTCGAGTTTTGACTGAGTCGAGCTCGAGTAGCTCACGATCTGTCTCGTCTCATTTACAGCCCTACATGTGACTAAAATAATGATATGACATAGAGGTCACACAAACATTCGATATCCAACATAAATAATTTTAACAATTAGTTACATAAGTCTACAGTGAATCATAAAAATATATAATATCATCGGGATTCAATTACTTTGTGGATGACACAAACAAAACATCAAGATTTCATACCTTATATTATTTTTCGAGCATCTTTGAACAACGCCCAAATATATAAAGCATAATTTTTTTTTGTTCTACACTTAATATTGTGTTGCAATACATTATCCGAGTATTTGGATCTCACCAAATAAGTTTCCTCATGTCACAGGACAATATCATATAAACACACAACTCTATGGTTGCTACATTTCAAGCACCCAAGTAAATTACCAAGGTTATTACGCATTATGATCGGCTGATTTCTTAAATTTTTAATTTTATGGTTTATTATACCATATTTTAAGTATCGAAGTATAGTTCTCGAATTATAACCCTTTAAACTCAAAATATAATTTTTAAACAAATTATCTAATGGATATCAATATTGATTCCCCGTGTATTTGTACCGAAATCTAAAATAACTTTTAGGCTTGAAAAATTGCTTTTCAATCCCTGAATTCACAATCTTTAACCACATAATTCAAGCCTACATCTTATAAAAGTATTTAGGGTGATCTGCTATATTTTTATAACTTATTACTACTTAATTCAAATTTTACCATTAATAAAACTTTAAGTTATCAAAATACTAAAATATTAAACTAATATATAATTTTATGATGTCCTGAAGAGGAGATCAAGGTGTACTAATCTTATGCTTACAACTGAGACTAAATCTACTAGTCTGAGTTTCAGAATTGGAGAGCCTGTTTAACTTGAAACATGAGCTCCATGTTTCGGTCGAGGTGTTAGCCTTTTGGGGCTTGCTTATAGCTATTGGGCCTGGCAGTTTTTTCTCAGCCAGTGCAAGAAGATGATCCACTTCTAAGTATGATCGATATAGATGTTTTGCATCGGCTGCCGGACAAACTAGTTCCCGGAATCTGGTCTTCTTGTCAAGGTACGAAACAAAACATTTATTTTTGTGCTATACTTTGATGGTATTGTATGGTGTAAACGATATGATGACAGGTGAGGAGTTATGTTATAACGATAGCCAATAGCCAATAGCCATAGATGGGGGAACATTGATACAGGGAAGCCTGGGGCCAAAGGAATCAAACTTGATGCTCTACGCCAGTAATACAGGAGTGCAAGGCTAAGACTAAAAATCTATGACCAATTGTAGCTGACAGGACTACAATGGGACTGCTTGGCGGTTAGGCCCCTACGGACTGGGCCTTCTACGACAGATTTACTCTTAATTTTAACTTTTCAAACTATAGTTTGCAAAAACTAGATTTTTTAGTTTTTTAATCCTTCGGTTTCTAAAAGGTCTATTCTAAACTAAGCTTATCAAACACAATGACAAATTAAGCCTTATTTTAATTTAGGCTGCCTCAGCTTAAATTGAAGTTAAATAAAAAGAATGTACTTGTTTTAGTTTAAATATTTTTAAATTTAGATATTATTTAAAAAAATAGATGTGATTTCATAATTATTTCTAAATTTAGATATTGTTATGAATATCTTTATTCATAGTGAATATCCATATATTAAGTTAAACTTTAGTGGGCTTTATTATTATGGTTTAATACCCATTGGAATTAGGATTTTCATCTTGTGCCTATAAATATAGACTTTTAGAGAAAACATTATACACAACTCTACTTTGAGAATATAATACAAATCTCTCTCTTTTGTCTCTCATCTTTATTCTCCTATTTTATTCTTGTTCTTAACTTTATTCACAACACGTTATCAGTACGAGACTCTAACCAACGGAGGTATTTGTCGTTCGAATCTTAAAGGAGTTATTGACAAGAATTTGTTACTAGCATAAATCAAAGATAAGTTCTTCTCCCTCAATTATATTTTAATTACCGATTATTTTTCTCTCTTGATCTTTGATTTGATTTTTAATTTATTAAAAATCTTTGGTTGTTTGGTGTTTGTGTAGTGATAAAGCGACTCAATTTCTTTGGTGCTTGTTTATAATTCCCGAAAAAAATTTTAACAAAATATTGATGATTAAACTTTCCATATATTGAAATTAGTGGAAAGTTTGGGATATTTTATTTATTTAATTTGAGAATTTTTGGTCTTTATTATAACTAATATTTGTTTATTTTATTGTTACGATGAAAACTTATGTTCTAATCATTTTCTAAGTATTACATGATATTAAAATAAATATTAAACTTTTGACTGATTAATATGTTTTTTGTTATGTTGGTTTAATCCGAGTATATTGGCTAGACATCCCGTTTTGCGAGGCTACTGATCTTAAAGGAGGTTTTTTTTAAAGGATCTTGTGGACTGGTTTAACAACGCCGCGTATAAGGATTAAATTTTTGTTTCATGTATGTATTGTATATATATATTGGTTGATCAATTATTATTTAATAGTTTGAATGTTATAAAGTTTATATTTGCTTGAAAGCAATATTATTTTTATGTCGAAAAACTCGACTATAAACTTCTTCCAAGTTCAAGTTATGAAAATCGTCTTAATCCAAAAAATTTTATGGGAGGCATTCCTTGAAGTGAATGCATGCATGATGATTATTCCATGCAATTATTGGATTTATGTCAGTCATTGAAGTGAATGCAAGCATGATGTTTATGCCATACGATTATTGGATTTATGTCCTTTCTTGAAGGGAATGCAAGCATGATGTTTATTTCATGCGATTATTTGATTTATGTCATTCCCTAAAGTGAATGCAAGCATGATGTTTATTCCATGCGATTATTGAATTTGTTTCATTCTTAGAAGTGAATGTAAACGTGATAATTCACTATATGGTTAGTGAATAAAACTCAATTATGTGTAAGAGTATCAATGATGAAGATATGTTAGAAAAACATATTTCACTTTTCACACATTAATGTTGTATTACAGACACAATATCATGAAAGGTTTTAAATACCTATTAGTCTCTGCTCCATTCCCTGAAGTGAATGTGATATTTTATAGCGAAATGAATAAAAGCCACATTAGTAATTGTGGTTGCGATTGAGGTCATAAAATAAACATGGATAAGATGATTCTTTTGAATGTTTATATCCACCATAAGTGGAATTATAAGGATGCCAAGAATGATAGAGATCATATCAGATCTTTATGTTATCAATGCGATGGTACAAACCATTGATCTCGTACTTGTCAAACGCCGAAATATTATGGACTTTATCCATAATCATGAATGATAAATGAAAGAAAATATAAATAATTTTTCTTTGTGGCGTAAATAATTATGGCGTTGTTGGTCCAACTTAATTGAATATTGTTAATTTTCTCATAATCCTTCAAGGGAATAATTTGTCATTTATTTTATTTCTCTTATAACATCTAAAGAAAATAATTGATCTTTTATTTATTTTATTTTATTTTATATTAATTTATTTTATATATTATTTATTTATGTTCTATGTTAATTTATCGTTAATTTATTTTACATATTATTTATTTAAGTTTTATGTTAATTTATCATTTAAAGAATATTATCACTTTCGGAATAAAATCTACAATATTGTGGCTATTTATGTCAAGCAGACAGTGCAAGTACTCATACTATACTTAAGCATAAAAATATTTTTTCATTTAAATACAAGGGAAAATGTGAATCCTATATCTCAAAGTATTGAAATATCAATATTTCGAAAGAGCTTTTGAGAGTTTATCTTTGATAGATAACTAATTTGATATAATGTGCTATATTTAATATTTTGCCATCCTCGAAATAAATGAAACTTTATTCCATATTTATAGTGTATTATACTCGTCAAAGTCGCAAAGAAACTTATTGAGTTTTAAGGATATTTATAAAAATATATTGAATTTAAGCTGGGTCTTGTACTGACAGATTTATTTTAATTTAGGTTGCATCAACTTAAATTGAAGTTAAATAAAAAAAGTACTTGTTTTAGTTTAAATATTTTTAAATTTAAATAATCTTTTTTTAAAAAATAGATGTGATTTCATAATTATTTTTAAATTTAGATATCAATTTGCATGTAAAAAAATTAGATATTGAGATAAAAAAAATATTTAATACCTACTTAAAAAATATTGTCCAATTTAATACCCATTTGTATATAAATTTAAATGGTTAATACTAAAACCTCTCGAGTATTCTCCGAAAGATCAGAATGGACATTTCGTCATTTTGCTTGTTTATTTTTCCGCTTCTTTTTTCCCGGATAGAAAGGAGAAAAACGAGTGAATAATAACAACGGCGGTGTTTAGCGGTTCAAACACGGCTGCGATGGCGGCAGCCGCCACAGCTAAGACGGTGTTGATAACTGGAGTGAGCAGAGGGCTTGGTAGAGCCTTGGCTCTCGAGCTTTCCAAGAGAGGCCACACCGTAATTGGGTGTTCTCGGGCCCAAGACAAACTCAACTCCCTCCAATCGGAGCTTTCCTCGCCTGACCGTCACCTCCTTCTCAATGTCGATGTGGTCAGACCCCTATTCGCGGATCCATTTCCGCTTCATTTTCAGGCAGTTATCGTATTCCCATTACTGATATGATTTCGCGCTCCTTTTGAATTTGCAGAGGTCAGATAACAGTGTTATGGAGCTGGCTCGAGTTGTGATGGAAAAGAAGTTTGTTCCTGACATAATCGGTAATCAGTGCAATTTGCTTCAGTCTTTTAGGGTTCTATTGTTACAATCTAATTCTTAATCGCCCCCCCCCCCCACAAAAAAATAAATAAATAAATAAATAAAAATAAAATGAAGTTGTTAGATTTGGTTTGAAATTCGAACTTTTTCAGCTGCTTTTGTATCTGTTAGAATTAAATTTATTATTTCGTCTTCAATTACAAGCTAAAACAATATTTTTAGATATTATTAGGAGGAATTTAAGTATTCGACTGAGTAGTCAATAATTGTTTAGTCAATGCCTTTAGATGTACTTAATTTAAGTAAATCAATTTTCTTTTGTCATTACTGAAGCTGTGGTTTTGAATAATCGTGTCAAAGCTGAGCTCAAACAAGCAGAAGCTCAATCTCACTTGGAATTCAAAGCTTGAAGCTCGACACTATGTCAACTGGGTTGCTCTTTAGGAGCTGTTTGATTGAGCTCGCTCAATTAAGCTCATTTACTTGGTATAAAATGAGCTTGATTCTCATGTTGGCTGAAGATCTATTATTTCTGCTCAAATTGGACCTAGAGTTTGAATTGAAAATTTTATGCACTAACTAAAAGCAAAATATATAAAATTAAAAAATTCAAGTAGGCTCATGATCTATTCATTCAAAGCATCGGGATATTCAAACTCGGCTTGCTCAAGCTCATCTAAGCAACGACCTAGCTGAACTCGTAGCTTGTTAACTAGGGTATCTTGTTTACTCCCCTAGTTTTGAATTCACGTAAAATAGAATCAACTGTAGTTTATGTTCTTAATCATTTTCTCTTTAGTGCCAGTAATGTTTGAAAAACAAGAACAAAGCTAATCAATTTTCCCAGTTTGCATTGTGGCTGTTTCTTTATCTGGAATGGTAATGCATAGTAATTTATAAGCTTAACATGTTAAGTGTAAATTCCTATAGCTTTACCTCTTTTGGCAGTAAACAATGCAGGTACAATTAATAAAAACAACAGAATTTGGGAGGTTCCTGTAGAAGAGTTTGATATCGTCATTGATATAAATGTAAAAGGGATTGCAAATGTGTTACGCCACTTTATCCCATTGATGCTTCCAAAAGGTCGAGGGATTATTGTTAATATGTCTTCTGGATGGGGAAGATCAGGTGCTGCTTTGGTAAATTCAAGATTTCCATCTTGTTATATTCTTTTTTGAATGCTATGTTAAATAGGGTAAATCATGCAAATAGCCCGAGTGAAATTTCATTGTTGTTTATATGAAATGAAGGAACCATTGTCATGAACAATAGAAATGAATTTAGGCGTTTGAAACTATTTTTTTAAATTTTTTAGAAGGAAGCATGTAAAACTCTAGCTTCAGATGTCATGAATTTTCTCAATTCATGTTCTGATTTGTGCACTTGTTAACTCTTTGTGGCCATTGCACATTATGGCTGCGAAGTTGGGGTGTAGGGATTGGTATGGACTATGGATAGTGCAGATTCAGATAGTTGTTGATATCTGATGCACTTTTTGTAAATTCAGATATTATGCATTTAAATATTATAATCACTCTCCATAGTGAATCAAAGCAAATTTGGATATTAAGTCTAGATTATTCATTATCCGAATCTGCTTTATTTACACAAAATCACATATTTGGATATCCAACTGCGGTATCAGAATCTGCTTTAAATCTATTCAGATATTCAAATCTGCCATTCAGATGTTTTAGCGGATTCAGATGTCCTGAGGATCATATTATTTAATTTGGATTCCAATTTTAAAGTATTTATGTGTTGGATGTTATAAAAATATGGATATTCAACCCACTGCCGTCCTTAGTGGGAGAACAGGTGAGGAGGGGAACAGTCATGCCGTGACCATATTTCAGTCTTTTAGAATCTATTTTGTTATCAAAATTATGAAACTTCTTCCAAAAACAGTATGAAATTTTAAACATCCTTGTATCTTGACAGGTCTCACCATATTGAGCCTCAAAGTGGGCCGTTGAGGGTTTGAGCAGAGCAGTGGCAAAGGAGATGCCTGATGGGTTTGCGGTTGTAGCACTTAATCCAGGTGTGATTAATACTGAGATGCTTCAATCTTGCTTTGGAAGCTCAGCCTCGGTATATCAGACACCTGAAGCATGGTATGTTAATTTTTTTTCAAGTTGTAGTCAAGACTCAGAGTTCATATGGTTTTATGTAGTTACGTGTTTATGCCGTAATATTCTGGAATAAATTTGAAAGAAGGGTACTTGCATAACTTGCTCTTCATGTCAACTGCATTAACTTGTAAATTCAAATTGTTTTTAGGTAGGGAAAACTATTTTTTAATTCAACTCATTGAAAGATAAACTTCCCAAGTATTCCCATTGTAAATATTTCCAAATATGCACATCTGTGCTTCTTTTTTTGGTGCCCAATTTGCTTAAGAATAAATAATTTTTCGCACCAGTAAGAGTTTAGGTATATATGGGCGTGTCTTGCATAAATTTGAGTTGATTGTTCATATTGTTTGTGTATATGGTATGAGAGATTGAATTGTCTTGTCTCCGTCCGGTGCTTATATCAGGTCTTTGAAGGCAGCTACTATGATACTCCATCTTACTGCAGCAGACAATGGTGCGTCCCTCACCGTTTGATGACAATGCGTCTGGCGTCTGCTGTATTTAGATTCAGTTCCTCTCATAGTCATTGTAGATCCATATGTCTTCTCTAAACACATGTTTCAGTAGATAAAAATCATTGACTTGCAGCCTATAAGGGGCTGAAAATTATGCGTTTGGCAATGAACAAGATAGTTGTAGTGAAATCATTTATTGCCCGGTAATTTGGATTGAACTTTGAAGCTAGTTATTCCGGAGTGCGGATACTTGAATGATCAATATTATGTTGCCGGGTGAAACTGATATTAGCTTCACATGGCCTATACTTTGTTGTTTACCATAAGTATATTCAGCTTGTTTTAAGTTTTAAATTATCGTAAATATAACATATTCATATATCCAACTAATATTTGATTGATTAGCTAATAACAACGGATTTGGATACTAAATAAATTTAGTTTTCTAACAAAAATGTTACAAATATGTGATCAGCAGAGAGATGATTACTCATGAATCCCTGTAGTAGTTGAGGTAGCAGAAATGGTGTATTTGTGTTTGAGATAAGCTTTGATGAAAGCATCCAGTTCACCATCCATCACAGATGCAATGTCCGAAGTCTCTAACCCAGTCCGTACATCTTTCACGAGTTTGTAGGGGTGGAATACATAGTTTCGAATCTGCTGCCCCCACTCTGCCTTCACTGCATCTCCTCTTATTTGCTTGATCTCCGACGCACGCTGCTCCTCCGCTATCACCAGTAACTTGGCTTTTAATCGGCTAAGAGCCTTGATCTTGTTCGCCAACTGCGACCTCTCCTCTGTAAAACATCATCAATACTCGTCAATTAGTAATGGCAATGATGGCTTTATTCGAAACTCAGTTAACAGCCTCTGACAATAAACTGAAACTAGATGAGCAATGAGGTGGTAACCTGTGCAACGAACGGTGACACCAGTTGGGATGTGAGTAATTCGAACGGCAGTTTCAACCTTGTTCACATTCTGACCCCCTTTCCCACCTGCCCTCGAAAAGCTAATTTCAAGGTCTTCCTCAGGTATCTCAACGTCCACCGATTCTTCGGGGAGAAGAGGCATCACTTCAACCCCGGAAAAGCTGGTCTATATAACACATGTAAGAAATGTCATATTTCATTCTCACCAATCTACCTAGAATTTGTTATGCTTTTCAGGCACAGGATATGGTATTAGTTTGTAGGGTAATGGAGTCCATCATAGAATCATAGTAAATTCCTACATAACTAGCAGAAAATTCTAATTATCAGGTAAGCAATCCTCTAAAATTTAAACTAATGAATCAAATGCTTAAAAAAATCTAAAGGAACTGTTCAAATCTAACCATAAAACAAGAAGACCAGACTTTTCAAAATATTCAACAGAACATAAGAAGATACCTGGCGAAGACCTTTGGCATTGAAAGGAGACTGCCGCACTATACGATGAGTTCCTTTCTCTCCAGATAGATAACCATAGGCATACCTGCCTTCAACTTCAATTGTGGCTGACTTAATCCCAGCTTCCTCTCCCAAGGACTTTTCAACCACCCTTGTCTTATATTTCTGTTTCTCTCCCCATCTCGTGTACATCCTAAGAAGCATGTCAGCCCAGTCCTGTTGAAAGATCAACAGAGATAAAGTTAAGTGGTACATCAGGCGCCACTATAAAAAAATAACAGCAGTGATCCACAATTTTCAAACTCATAGATTACCATGAATCTGAATATGGGTGACAATAAACCCTTTGAATTTTAGTTGAATATGGGCAATAGTTTCATGTTGTGGGATGTGTCTGTGATAGGTACTTTGATGTAGAAGAACTAGACTAAACCCCAATATCTGAAAAACACTTAGAATACTATATGAACTTCTCATCCAAGTGAATTTCAACATTTGCACTGTTTTATACTAGCTGTAAGCCCCATGATCAAAGTTTGTATCATACAACTCCAAACTGCTTAGCTATATCTTAAATGGTGATAAATCCCACACCATTTTAGGATTAGTTTCTTGGCACCCATTTCAAATTGGTCTCTAGACAGATGTCTAAGCTGGCCCTATACTTAAGTGGGGATTCAAAAACCATTTGCTAGTTTATTTTTGGTGAAGTGAAATCCAAGCAGGTCCAGATCCATTTACTAATCCTACACTACTACATGATTTCTCCATTATTCATTCACTCACTAGCATGTGCTTTGAAGTTGAAAATTAGACTTCTTTTTTTTTACTTTTGGTTTTGTCTCCAATCAGTAAATCAAAATTGTTTCACAATCACATGATCCTATAAGTTCATTAATTTTTTAGGCATTTTTGTTGATAAAAAGACTACTAATACAGCTACCAAGTTTTAACAAGTATTGCATGTAGAACATCATTATTTTATTGGATGAGACGGTAACAAAAACCATTCACGTTGCCTTAAAAACGAAGATATATATTACCTGCGCATCAGTGCCACCGGCACCAGCAGTTATGGAGATGACTGCACCTTCTTTATCATAGGGACCAGAAAGAAGTTGAGTCAACTCAAATTTGTCCAATGCCTTATTTAGCTCTTTGATGACATTGACAGCCTCTTCCAGAAGGGCAGCATCAATTGAGTCCATCTCCTCTGTTAGATTAACTATAGTTTCTGCGTCCTCAACCTGCTTCCATTGTAAAATATAAAGCTCACTATATAAAGAAGGCATATTAAGGAAGTGGTACTCTTCCAAGTTCTAGCATAGCACATCGAAGTCTTAATCTGGAAAAATATGTAACTATAATTTTCTTTAAAAATTATATACAAGTCAAAATGAAAAAGAGAAAGTTCATTCTGTCAAATGGTTCTAATATTACTTTGGATCACCAACAAAACTTTTACAAACGCGTGTAAAAGGATCCACTTTGAACCAGATCTCTTAAAGACAATTAACTATCCCAAAATGCTTAATTGGACAAGAAAAATGAGAAAAAGCAGTTTTCAATAAAGCAGGTTAAATTTTCTTACCCTGATTACATGAAGGGCATTTTCTATTTCATCAAACTTAATTTAGTAATCTTCCCTATGAAGAGAAAGTATATTAGAAAAGAAATAGTCCAATGCAACAAATATAAGGAAATCTAGAGACCTAAGAATAAAAATTTATTGAGCAAAATTCTCGTCTTGAACCACAAGTTTCTACCTTCATTTTAAACAATATAATTAAGCATCAATGACACAAAACTTTATAGTACTTCTTAACAAGAAATCCATACCTTCGTTTTAAACTCATTGAGCAAATTTATCCTGTCTTTGACATCATTCAGTGCCAAAAGAGTTTGTTGAGCTTTGGCACGATCATCCCAAAACGAGCTATCAGCTGTTTTTGATTCCAGAACCACAAGTTCCTTTTCTAGTTGCTGCAAACCAGCAGATGCTCTAATCTCCTCAACACGATCCGATGCTGATTCAACATCCTTCCTTAGAGCATAGAAATCTGTCAAAGTAAGCTTAAATGAGCAAAACTCAAACTTGTTGACAGTAAAACTTGAAAATTTTCAGTCCAATATTCCAATTCAAGTAAAAAGGTAGCTATTGTTTCCTGGGATATAAACAGCCATTTGAATAACTCAGTACTAGCAAGTAATGTTTTACATAACATCAAAAATTTCCAGTCTAAATACATGACTAGGAGTTTAATAAGTTATAGCATACCTTGCATTATCCATTCTCTTGTACTGGTTTCTGCTCCCTCACTTAATTGGCTCTCCGGAGTCACATATGTAACTGAGTTAACAATCATCAATAAGTTAAGGAAATCATGGCAATTTGAATACGCTTTCATTTTGAACACACAGCATGAATGAAACCCACAAAAAATTTATCAGCAGAAAAGCCAGGAACCATTTAGGATAACTACGAAATGAAACCCATAAATATTTCTTAGCAGAGAGTAGAAGAAACATATTGAAACCCTAATGGTTAGTAGCCCAAAGAGTTGAATCGACTTACCAGAAGAAGTGAAACGGGAAGGATGGGCAGAGAGAATCGCAGAGAAAAGGAAGCAAGTGGTCGTAAAACGAGGGGTTAGTGATAGCAAAAATGGAGCTTTGTTACAACAAGACAAAGAGGATGGAGTGGTAGGTTTTAGCCTGGTGGGGGAGTTTAACAGAGGCTTTAAAATGGCTTCCATTTTTGGGTATGGAGGAAATTACCAGACAAATAATAAGTGGAGTGCCATCACTTAGCTCCTAATTTCAATGGTAGTATTTTGGAATCGCAAACGGATAGAGAGGACCAAAATTTTCTATATTAAATAAATAAAAGATAGGTCCACGTGTCAGCAAATGGACCATATTTATGTAAATAAATGGATGGATGCGAGAAAATGTGGAGCATTGTTGCATTGTGCGCAGAGTCTGGGCATGGCGGCAGCAACAGCAGCAGTATTCAGCTACTGCAAGCCTTCGCCGTTCATTGGCCAATTCCCTTCCAATTTCGTCAGTTCAATTCTCTTCTGGTTCTTTGTTTATGTAAGCATATGATGTTGATATGGTTGAAATTATTGAAATTGAAGGGGAAGGCGGTATCTCCGCAAATCGAAATCTCGACGCAGACATATAGAATCACTGCACTGTTTTGGGGATCTAAGAAGTCTGTAAAGTATCAACCTTTGGATTCTTCTTTGGGGGATTTCACGTTGACAGAGTCAGCAACAGAGGTGTTCCTATCTCATTATCTTTGTATAAACTACATATTTTTGAAATTACCCTGCCTGTTTTAACCAGCTTAGTCCTTATTGTATATATGTTATCTTCGGTGTCTATGCGTCCGATATGAGTATTTTTCCGTTCTTATGTCGGGCACGGATGCTGCAGCTAATGCTGACGTATTGTTTCTAACTTCAGCAAGTTAAAGAGAACCAGGCAAGGGGCAACAAGGTATCGGTATCAGTTATTTCCTCGATTCTGGAGGTCTCGCCGCATGATTGGGATTCGTGCACTCTGGATGCTACCGGTCCTGAAAAGTTTAACCCTTTTCTTACTCATGCTTTCCTTTCAAGCTTGGAAGAGACGGGTTGTGCTGTGAAGGTTATCATAGCTCAGTACATCTTTAATAAATTCTTTCTCGAGTGCTTCTGAAGTTCCTTTCGATCATTGTATGGAAATGCAGTTCTTGTCCTGTCTTTTACTTAGGTTCATTAGTTTCTTCTTTCATTTCCTATTTTCCAAACACTGAAATAGTTTACTGCATGATGTGTTGCATTGAACCATATTTGTTTTGAAATCATATGATATCTGTATAATATAACTGAGCAAGGTGAAGGACGTATTGGTCGTGACCTAGTAAATAACGTTAATGAGAAGCTCTTCCCTCCTAACTTCAGGAACCTAATCCTAAATTGTATTAGAAATAGAGCTAGTTCTAGTGATTACGACGAAAGAGTTCATGGGTTCGATTCATTCCAGTCTGATCTCTTAACCCATTTGGATAAAAAGTTGAACATTAGAATGGAGAGATGTCAAGATTATGGTATTGTGTTGCTGTCTAACTTCTCCTTCTCAAGTCTTAGTGCCTTTTGAACCTGATATGCAAATTGCAAGCATTCTTTGATGAGTCTTATCTAGCTGTCCTCATCATAAACGACCTAAGAATTCTCCGAAGTCCTATCCATTATAAAATGGCCCTCCACTCAGAAAAGAAAATGTTGGATTACTTTCCTGTTTGAACGCTATGAAAACAGTACAGAAAGTTCCACCTACAAGACTCATTCTCCCCAATTCGTATTTGAGTCAAGTTAACGGGGTCATTTGCCACTCCCCCTTTCCCCACTCGATCGTTTAACAACTCTTCATAACACATTGCTGCTATATTCTTTTAATGTTGGCCAGATGGCATTGTAATTGTTCGGAAGAATTTGTTTCTAGCTGCAAAATATGCAGCTTTACTTAAATAATTCATGCACATAACCTTAAAGTCCGAATTATCTGAAATATCTGAAGTTTTTATTTAAAAATTTATTTTCAGGAAACAGGATGGATGCCAAGCCATGTTGTTGCTAAGGATGAATCTGAAAATATTTTAGGTGTTGTTCCTCTCTATCTTAAAAGGTTTAACATCTATTATTCTGTCCTCCACACTGAACTTCCTCTTGCAGTTTCTTTACTATGTATTGCAAAATCTTTTGTTTACCCACTTTTTTGGTTTGCTATTTTCTCATCTCTTTTAGTTTCTGTTTGCAGCCATTCCTATGGTGAATTTGTTTTCGATCATTCTTGGGCAGATGCCTACTATAGTTTTGGAGCAAGATATTACCCAAAGTTCCAGTGTTGTGTGCCTTTCACTCCAGTGACTGGTCCTAGGATTTTAATACGGAATACACCATTCAAAGATCAAGTTTTCGACATTCTAGTCTCTTCACTGATGGGTTTGACGGCCAAGGTAGTATGTAAATAAAATCATGCTTTATGAAAATTGAAGAGTCGACACAACATATATTTTCATATTTATAACAAAACCACATTTTTGACAAGTATGCCAGATAAACATTGTGGGATCTAGTAGGTTTGGTTGGTTAATACATGTCGTTAATGCGATAGACATCAGTATGACTGTTTTAGTTCCAAGAAATGCTACAATGTTCATTGTATTATTCCAGATCCTGTCATTAGATCGGAGCGAATGAAGAAGAGCTCTATATTAAAAACAATATGGAGATAATTGCATTAGTTTGCTGAAGCTGTAAATTGCCTGAAATAAGGAAAACCTATCTCACAGTTTCAAAGAACTGAAAGAGCCAAAGCAAATCTAGAATGGCGGCTTTATTGAACAAATGACTTTTACTGACCCACCCACCAGAAATGAGAATAGGGAACAATATTTGAAAGAAACAGTAAAATTCTATTGATGAGTGAAAAGTTATAGGATGAAGAGATCTGCATGAACAAGCCAACCAATGCTTACTGAAGCAATCGAGAACATATCTCAATCTCTGGCCTCCTAGTCCAGTCCATTAGCTATTGTTCTTTATGCCAATTTAAATTAAACTTTTAACTGACTTATATTTTTTTACATCCCCATCAATAAGATCTTGTTTTTTGTTTTTGTTTTTGCTGCCTTGTTAATATGATTTATTTTCATCTGACAGTCTCAAGTTTCCTCTCTGCACATTACCTTTCCATCCGAAGCCGAATGGTACAAATTGAAGGATAAAGGATTCCTACAGAGGATGGGAATGCAATACCACTGGAAGAATCGCAACTATAAAAGGTTAGTGCTGCCAGAATTTTTTCTTAGTTGTGAGACCTTTTATTTTAGTACACAGTTAACAGTTGTAGTCTTATACTCTTATCAACGTTTCTATATTTTTTCTTAAAGCTGAAATCTTGGAATCAATTCTACAATTTGCTGTTTTTTATTATGAATAATAAAATATTCAGTCACGGCAAGAAATGAAAGCTGTTGATTTTTTATTATGCATGTTTCCAAAGGAGTAGTTGAAATATAAAACAAAATAAATGCAAAAAATCATAGGGCTTAATACTGTTGGCACTTGACGCTCCATTTTGGAAATGGAAGTAGTTAAACTAGTTTAGAACAATTAATTATCGTAAAGAAAGCTGCATAAAGATAATCAGAGGAGGAAATTTCTGTGATATAGTATTTGTTTTATCCATTTGGTATGTAAATTGTGGAGTAGAAGTTTGTTTTTCTTACATTTATTACCTAATGCTTTTCTAATTGACAAACTATTTATTCTTCATATTAATATTTAAATATTAAAATACAGCAAGTGTTTGTCTTTGTGCCTCAGTTTTGATGAGTTCTTGATGGACATGAAGCAAAGTAAAAGGAAAAATATTCGTCAAGAGCGCAAGAAGGTCTGCATCTTTTTCATATAGCTCAACTTAATAACTGTGTTGCAGTCTTAAGGCTTTCAACATTTCACGCAAATAGTATGTATTTAAGAATTTAAATGCATAAAAAATCAACAACATGCATATGATGGTGCCAATAATGATGATGGTATTCCTTTTCTTAGTGGTCGAGCAAATACCCTCTAGTGTTTTAGATTTTATCCGAAGCTATGACTGAGTTTGCTGCTAAGTTGACTGAATTTTGGGGTGTGTTGTACACTACATCTATCTTGTTCCTACGCTTCATATTATTTGAGATAGTAGTGTCAGTGACGCTGAGGTAACATCATCTCCAAGGGATGTAAATTCTATTTGGTATAAATATGTGATCTCTGAAACTTGTAACTTGTAAGAAACAAGTGACCTTTGAAACTCCTAAAAGTAAAATGTTCCAGTTATAACAAATTGAAAATTCTAGGTAGGTATTTTCTTTTCTTTTTGGCTTTAAGACGCAGATTTTCTATCTGTCTATTTGTCAAAAACGTGATAGCCCGCTCACATAATTTTTGCTTACAAGGACATAGTTTTTGTGAGTTTGATTTTATCTTAGTGATTTTTATCTATTTGCAGATTCCTGCTCAGAACTTAACAATGAAACGGCTCAGAGGTTACGAAATAAAGGTAGATAGCATTATTTTAATCAAGTGGTTTTCTAAACATATATGCTGATATTTGACTATTCTTCAATCATACATGCATTTGTAATGTAGCCTTGGACATGCCCCTGTGCATGTCCTATAGTTTTAATGAGCCTGCCAGACAGATCAATGAAAAATGCTGCTTGCATTGCAAAATAAACTGGCAGTTTGCATTGTGGTTAAACCTATGTTCCCACTTCCCATGTATTTGTAGGATCGGACTCTCATATGTATGCTCAGAACATATTTGGATATGAATGTAGGACATAAATACTTCAAAAAAAATGAAGAGTTGGAGTCAAATAGGTTAAGACTTAAGACAGTAGGTTATGTGTATTCCATATGTCAATACTCAATGCATATGATGAATACCATTGAATGAAAAAAAAGTAGAATACGGTGTTTTCATTCGAATCATCTGTTTTTAGTTGGTCTATTCACATGTTATGTGCATGAGCATGCACATTAGACATAGTATCTGTACTTGTTCATAGACTGGAATTAATGGGGTTCTGTTTTTTGCTTTACCCTTTTCAAGCTGTGCGGGGTTTTAGTTATTCACTGCTTTTGCTACAATATTTTGGCAAGGAAACCGCTGCAAGCATTACTTACATTTTTATGGCTGTCTTAGCAGGCCAATCACTGGGATTCCTTCTACAAGTTCTACCGGAATACGACTGATAATAAGTTGATTCTTATCTTTAAACGTCCTTTTTTTTACAGATTTTTAAGTAACTCTAGATCTGTTACTCAAACTCATGTAGGGTATGGGTATAAGTATACTGTATTTTTATAGATTTCTCAATGTCTTTGGAAAGTCCTTAAAGAAGGCATATACTCATAGTTATGTCTGGAAATGTATTCGACACATGTATTTTAAAAAAAACGAAGACTCGAGTGACATTGGTTCTAGTTTATTTTTATGAATATGTATGATATTTCTTTCTTAAAAAATCGTATCCTGATAGTCATCCATTTTTGTAAGATGCATGAAATGTAGTCTCAATTTTTATAGGTGGGGCAGTCCGTACCTAACAAGAGATTTCTTTCACGAGATGGGATCGAGGATGGGGGATGAAGTGTTGCTTGTAGTTGCTGAAAAAGGGGAGGATCTTGTTGCTGGAGCTTTGAATCTCATTGGTGGAGATGCTATATACGGACGCTTGTGGGGATGTCACCCTCAAGCCTATTATCCGAGCTTGCATTTTGAAGCATGTTACTATCAGGTTTGTATGGTGAAAATGAATCCTTTTGTGAGTAAAGCTGGTTCTTTAGTATATAAACTATGATACATGATTATGATAGGCAATTGAAGCGGCAATCGAGTTGAATCTAAGCACAGTCGAGGCTGGAGCTCAGGGTGAGCATAAGATCCAGCGAGGTTATCTGCCGGTTCCGACTTATAGCAGTCATTACTTTGTGGATGAAGGTTTCAAGAAGGCGTTGGAGGAATTTCTAGTTCGAGAATCAAATCAGGTACGTAAAGAGTGGATGGTTCCTTTAATGATACAAAAGAATAGATTTTACCCAGTTTTTTGTTTTTAATTTTGTAGGTTGGGGTTGTGATGAAACTATTACATGATTCTGGTCCCTTCAAGGAGGGCATACACCAATGATGAAAGAGTGCTGTAGGCTGTAGCCTGTACTATACATTGAAGCCAGTGTACAGACGTAATAACTGAAATACGAGTAGACAATCATATAAATTACTTCTCAAGTAAAGTTCCTGCAACTTAATGGTTTTCCTTAGACCAACCACTCAAAATGAAGGATAAGAAATTTGAAAAAATTGGCTTCAAATTCAACCCAGAGAAGGATTTTATAAGAGTATATATACGTAAATTATTATAGATCAGATTGAACATTATTTTATTTTTATGTTGTTAATGATAGATGGTTCATTTCATTATTTACTGTCCAGAATCATGTTCGTTTTTAGATATTCAACAATTTCAAATTCTCCACAATTTACACAGCATTTTCCCTTCAAAACGAGCTTCTTTTTCCTTTTCCTTCTCCGACAACAATGTTAAACTGAACTCTACAAGTGCCACTCGATAGACAATCTAAGCTCAAGAAATGCTCGACAACAATCAAAATGCCCATCAAAGAATGGAAGTGAATTAGAAGTTCTTATCTAGTATCTGTAAGACGAGCCAGATTGTAGCGGCGCCGGTGGCATCCTAGTCGGTGTCCTATAGCTGCTGGATTTTGAACCTGAACCATCATCATCCTGTGCTGGGTCGCTATACCGTCGGTTATGACCATTCTATCCAAATCTACCTGAACCTGTAGGTCCATTGGCAGCATCAGCATCAAATGCATTCCTCCAGTCATCGCCTAGTGAGGCTCTGCTTGACCGTGGGCTGCTATACCGTGGACTTATCAAATGCACCAAGAAAGGTTGATTGAAATCTTCTTATGAATGAGGTGATCGGAATTAGAATTTAGTCGCTTTGTTTGCTATTGTGAATATATATTTTATGTTAACTCGTTTGTTTGACCTGATTGGTGGGGCATTTTCTGTTTTGCTGCAGTGGTTCTTTTACAAATTCCAACTGGTTTGCGTTTGAATATGACAGAGTGTCCAAAGAACATTCTGCTGGTGCTTTGCCTTCTGCATCACCTGATACTGATGGAGCTAGTGTTGTCAATGGTGATGGTGAAGATGATAAGAAGGTTGTTGGCAAAGTCGATGACTTAAATGATACAGCAACATCTTCTCAGGTACCTGATGAAACATTATAAGCTAACTCTGCTGATCTGTCTGACAACTCTAAGGAAGCTGGACTCGATGCAAATGATAAACCACCTGCCTGGGTTCAATGGACAGAAACCCCAGATAGCAATGGAGCATCCGTTTCTGATGGATCTGATACTGTACAAAATGGTGAACTGCAAGTGAAGATGGAGGATAAAGGCAGTGGTCATGACTCAGATGGTATTACCAAACCTCCATCATCATCCTCGGACAATACAAGCAAAACCACCTTGGAACCATCTTTGAAACTTTACAATGAAAACCTTGGTTCATGATAACATATAAATATTTTGGTCTTGGAATATAACATATAAATATTTTCAACACTTTTTCTACAAAAGATATAAAATAAAACCTTTTTAAAATATGTTAGATATATCAGATTTATTAAATAAGGTTTGAAGTTCAAATTCTAAGTTATAAATTGGTGGATGTTTCTATAATAAATAATATGCAGTATTTAATTCAGATTAATATATCAAAGGAAGTATATAAGATAATCTCTTAATTCGTAACCCTAGTAAATGGTTAAATTAAAAATTAATTGTAACACTACGGTATGGTCAAGCAGCAAGAAGATGGCTCCTCAGACTCTCCGCCGCAGACAATCCTCAGATCCCAGAACAAACCCAGAAATCTCGTTCCTAAAATTACCGCTTCTTCTGTTCCCGCTGAAGTTATGATACAACAGAAGCCTGCACTTGTGGGAGTCACTTCCAGTGTAATCGAAAAGTATGATACGACCAGGCCCAGTGACTATGAGGAATACCGGAGGGAGAGGAAGAAAAAGGCTATGGAGGAGGAGATGATGAGAGAATTGGAGAGAAGGCGGAGGGAAGAAGAGGAAAGGGAGAGAGAAAATAAGAGAGGGAAAGAGATTCCAGTGGTTCAAGGCTGAATATTTCAGGCGAGGAAGCTTGGAGAAGGCCTGCAGCTATGAGCGGCGGGGTTCCAAGGTCCCCATCTCCGCCGCTAGGAAAAGCTGAGGGTTTCAGTATTGGAAAGTCGGAGACTAGTGGACTTGGAGTTGGGGCAGGCGGACAGATGACTGCCGCCCAAAGAATGATGGCCAAAATGGGGTGGAAAGAAGGTCAGGGTCTTGGGAAACAGGAGCAAGGGATTACTACGCCATTGATGGCCAAGAAGACTGATAGGAGAGCTGGTGTAATTGTGAATGCCAGTGAGACGCCTAAGCCTGATAGATAAGAAGGTTAAGAGTGTGAGCTTCAATGGTCCCCCTACTCGTGTTTTGCTGCTTAGGAACATGGTAATGCCCAATTGCACATCTCCATTCCTTTACATGCTCCTTTTTATCCTTGTTTTACATACATACCGTATGGTCCATGATTGCAATTTAAACTTCACTGCTCAAAGGTGTTTTCTACCTATGTGGCCCGTAGTCCATGTCCCAGACCCAGTGTATTGGATATGAGTATGTTGAAAACAAAACTGAAGAACCGGAATACCTAGTTCCCTAGTATATCCTACTTGTATACTGAAGGCTGAAGCTCTTGACGCTTGCAGTTATTGATTATAGTGAGGAACTGTAAATTTCTCTAGGCTCATTCCTGCCATTGTCCTTTGTTTTGTATATCATATCTGATTTCAATTTAAACCTTGCTGCTCACAGCGTGTTTTCTAGCCATGTTCTTTCTTTATCCGATTTCTAGTCATGTTTGAATGAGTAGGATATGGGTATTTTGAGAAAAATGAAGAGTCAGCATAACATAGCTTTCCAGTGTACCCTTTTTGATGTTTTATATTTTCCTTGCAGTTTTTAATGACGGCCTTTGATTACAGTGGCTGAACTGTAAATATCTTGATGCTGCTTCACGCAGTTGTGTCCATGTTTTACTTGCACTTCACTGCTCAAAGTGTGTTTCCTAGCTATGTTACACAGACTCAGGTTTGTGTCAAACATATGTACGTATACATAGAATACTTGTTTTTAAGTGTGGCTTCTAAAATGGAAGTCATGACTCTATCGCATGTGTTATGTATTACGATATCAACTAGTATACTACAATTAAATTAGTGAGGAAGTGCATGGAAATTCTCTCTTTTATTTCGATTCTAAAACAAGACTTTGATATTTTTAGTCTTCATGTTGGAAATAATAGGGCATTCCCTAATGAGCTGCTGCGTCTGCCTCCAAGAGCTGGGGTTTGGCATTCATTGTACACCCTTTCCAAAGCTTCAACTTGCTCTGGTGTATACCTTACATACTTGCTGCTATCCAATGGCTCTTTGTGCATAGAAAGTGCCATTTTTCACATAAAAACACACACCAAAAAGGGCTTTTAAAAAAAAACAAGAGAAAGCCAGAGCAGGGAACGAAGATTGGAGCTTTGGTTTTTGAATGTTTGGTTGTAATGAGTGGTGGTATTTCGGAAAATCACCAGAAAATGATCGTGTTGGGTCCTGGGGGTTACTTTTTGACTTTTGTTGTCTTTTGTTTTTCTCTTTCCGTGAAAGCACAAAATAGGGGGAAGTAGAGCTCACAAAATAGGGTAACTACTGTGTGTCTGTGTCTTCGTGTTAAAGATAGCAGGAAGAGCTGAAAAAAGGACATTCTTTAGGAAATAAAACCACAATCCGAAAAATTTTAGCGTTAATCTTAAAAAATAGTTAAAAATAATTGTATTATTTTTTTATAAAAATTTTAGTACATATTTTTTAATTTATAAAAAATAATATATATCCAATTTTATTCTTCTTTTTTCTGTATTTGCCCAAATTTCTCTCCGGGTATCAATGGATTTGAATCTCTGTGGTGAATTATCAAATTCCAATTTTTTAGATCTTTCTTTTTTGTTTATGAATTCTCTCTCTCTCTCTTTAAATTTTACCGTTTTAACTTTTTTTGGATTTTAAATTCCCAACCACTGGGTTTTCTCTGTTTCTTTTGATTCCTGGAAAATGTAGGAAACGGCAATCAAATTTTCATTTGTTTAACCATTGAAATATTTTACAATTTTAAATACAAATTAATATTAGTTTTATGATATTGTGATTAGTATTTCATTTGAAATTTTCTTGATTTAATTTTCTGTTTGGAAATTATAGATTTATGTTATTACAGATTCTTACAACACACAACAAAAAAGATTTTAATCTTAATATTTGGTACATGATACGCCTGTTTGGTTTACCTGATTTTCGTTGGATTTTGTTTGTCATTTGCTTTCTCTGGTTTTTTTTTTTCAGGCTTTAGTTTGTTGGCTTTAGAGCAATGAGTGCAACATTTACAAAGGTTTCCTCAGGTATGATTGAAAAATTTTATGCAATGAGAATGCAGGTTGGTTTGAATTATTATTTTTTTTCGTACGATATATTTTAGAATGTGATACGACTTCTAATGCACGTAATTGTATTGTATCTAAATTTGAGAAACATAGCAAAATTGAGTATAAATTGTTTGCGGAAAATATATCTGTTTCGCAGCCCATAATAGAAGATTGAGGAACATATTGAACCAAAGCGATAACCGTGTTTGTGCGGATTGTGGTGCTCCGGATCCGAAATGGGCGTAAGTTACGCATTAAAAATACACTGTTATAGCAAACATTTTTGTTTGTAGGCTGTAGCTGAATCACAAAGTAATATTTGGATTGTGATTTCCAGATCGATAAATGTTGGAGTCTTCATATGCGCGCAATGTTGCGGCGTGCACAAATCCCTGGGTCCGCACGTCTCAAAGGTGACTCATATGATTCCTTGTTAAGATATCATGCAAGTTGCAACCGGGTAGGAATTAGGAATAGGATCGGCAACAAATCCCGTGAATTGGCCAACAAAACATGATTCTTTTTTTAATTAGGTTTAGGGTTTTGTGATGATTTCAGGTTATATCGGTGGCGTTGGATGAATGGACGATTGAACAAATTGATGCAATGGCTGAAGTGGGGGGAAATTCCGCGGCCAATGCGATATACGAGGCACATATACCCGAAGGTTATTCCAAGCCGGGTCCAAATGCCAGTTTTGAGGAAAGGAGTAAATTCATCAAGTATGTTGGTATTTTTTTTAAAAAAATCCAATGTGTTGTAAAACTTAATAATTTTGCTTTTGTAATTACTTATTTCGATCCTTCTCCAGGTCTAAGTACGAAGATCAAGAATTTGTAAAGCCCAACTTGCGGATCTCTTCGGGGAAGATTTCTTTCGCCTCTTCTTTTAAGTCGATCTTTTCATCAAAATTTATGGATAGTTTTCGATTAGGATCGTCAGATGAACAGGTAAATTCATTTTATTTTTGTTTCTTCCAATCTGATTCAGTTTTTTGGAAACCATAAGAGTTAATGATTTCTTAAAAAAAAGGTAATTTGGAATCCATTTTGATTCATTGAACTTAATTTGAATCCCTTTTACGCGAAAGTGGTAACAGGGCATGGTAGAATTTATTGGTTTATTGAGGGTTAGAGTGTTGAGAGGTGTAAATTTAGCCGTTCGAGATATGATGACAAGCGATCCTTATGTCGTTTTGACTCTCGGACAACAGGTTTGTCGATTCTATAGTCTATGTTACTTAGATTTGAATGTCAATATCAAAGACATATCCAATTTGTTTCTTTTAATCTTCTTAGACTATACAAACCGGCGTGGTACCAAGTAACTTGAATCCAATTTGGGACGAGGACCTCATGCTCTCTGTTCCTAACGATTACGGTTTTCTGAAATTGGTAAGTAACTCATATCAGACTCCTCATCTGTTGGTTTAATCCATTGACCTCTGATATTGTAGGAAGTTTATGATCACGACATGTTCTCTGCCGACGACATAATGGGAGATGCCCAGATCGATATTCGACCCTTGATATCAGCCGCCATGGCATATGGAGACCCGCAAATGTTCGGAAACATGCAGATCAGAAAATGGTTGAAATCCAACGACAATGCACTTATAGAAGACAGCCCTATTAACATTATCGACGGGAAAGTGAAACAATCTGTGCAAGTGAAGCTACAGAATGTTGAATGTGGAGAACTGTATCTAGAAATAGAATGGTTGCCTCTTGAACAGTAACGATATTCTGTTGAACAGAAGTCAGTCGTATTTGGTTTACTCATAAAAATAATCATTATATAATATAATAAAATTGATAATGGAACGAATAAATACTATATTATAATTATTTTAAACTATTTAAAAAATTACTAGTCCTGATAAAAACCCATATATAGTGATTAAAGTATAATATGATTAAGAAACAATCTATAAACATTTTGGATCAAATCTAATTAAAAAAAATGGAATGTAACGATTATCAACTTTTTTCTAAATTTTAAAAATTCAAATTTAGTAACAGTATGAATAAAGTAAATTGATTTAAAAAAATTATTTTGAATTTATGTAATATTTGATATGAATTAATAAATCAACAAATTAAATCTTAATAATTATATTTAAACTTTATTTTGTACAGATTTGTTGGCTTAATTTAAAGGTCTTTATGCAACCAGATTCCTTTGTTGAAATAAACAAAGTAAACAACCTTCCATCATGGTCATTATGATTGTTTTCTTTTCTTTACATTTTAAAGAGTCCTAATTCAAAGTGGTGAACAGTTAATCAGAGTAATAATATGTTAAGAGCAGTGGGACATATAAGGAAGAGAAATTATATCACGATTCATTCTTGTCACGTTATTTATAAGATCAATTAATTAAATAAATTTATTTAATTAATATTATTATCTTATTTTTATCAAGTAAATATTTTTATCAAGTAAAAATATAAAAAAATGATTTTATAAACGATACGATAAAAATGACACATGGTATAATTTTTTCACAACCAGATTCGTTTTTCTTAGAGTCTTTAATTTTGCTTTACGCAAACAATTCATTTGAATTAAATTGGAATTCAACTTTGATTGGTTCTTCTAATTATATTTTAAAAATCAACAAGTAATGGATTTATATTTTCCTTATCCCATGGACCTCGTCAAAGTTAAAGATAAGATTCATTTTTTACAAAAATTCTAGATGAGATCGCTTAACATGCACGAGTTTTTTAGTCTAAGTGGTTAAACAGAACGGTTATTTTTTCAAAAATTACGTGTTCAAGTACCAATGATGATAGTAAAGTGATTGAGCGATCAATCTCAAATGGTAGAAATTATATTTTAATACAGATACTACTGTAAATCACTATTAGCTTGTTTAAAAAAACTAAAAAAATAGCAGAAATCAAACTTTTGTATTAATATATATCATAATTTAAATTATTATTCCTAAAAAGACTAAAAGATAAATTAGAAACGATCTAATATAAAATACAAAATTATGGCGTTAGATTATTAATACTTAAGGGTTATCTATCGAATACTAAAAAAGTTTTTTTTTTTTTTTAATTTAATTTCCTTTTATGTAAGATATAATTAAATTTATGCAGCCATCGATATCGAAGAAGCAAAACAAAGAAAATACGCATGGAATGGCAGTTTATGTAAATATGTATAATTCTAAGGTATATTGTAATGTTTTTCCTTCCACTCCCGCTCAATAGACTCCATTTTTGACTCTTTTTTCTCCTCTTTTCTTAGAAACCCTAGAACACCACCCAAAAACGCACAGGTTAGCGCATTGAATTTTTTTACTGCACCAGATTTTAATTCAAGTCCCTTGTTTTCGCCTTTAAATTTCCTCTCACAACAACTGTAAGTTTCCTTTTTGAAATTTTAATTTTGTTTAAATTTCTTTTCTCTCTCACTTCTTTTGACCTCGTCTTAGGATGTTGGGTTTAAAATTCTTGCTAATTCATACTCACGTTTCGTTTCTTGTTTAAATGATATAACTTTTGTGATTGTTTTGCTCAAGTCTCGGTTTCAATAGTTGACATGTATTGTTAATCTGTTCAAATTTTGGTTTTAGAATTTTAACTTTGAGCTTATTGTTTTTGATTGCCTGTTAACAAATTTGGAATGAACACAGAAGTGGAATTTGAAACTCTGCTGTTCTTCTCTTTCTGATAGAATCTTTTAAGTTTATGAAGTTGTAGACCACAAGTAAGAAAAAAAAAGTATTTCAAATTTAGTCAACTAATTGAATCTTATAAGTTATGTGTTCTTAAGCAATATGATTAGTTTCTTATTTATTTACTCTTTCCCTCCTTTTTTGCAGGGTGTTCTGTTTGTTGGTGGCAGTTCTGAAATGGAGAGCTGTGGAGATGCAAATGCTAGTGACATTTCGTATTGTAACGAGTCCATTAATGTGGTTGGCATTGACGATACCATAAAAGACAGCGGAGAACTTAATGTTGACTTTCTCCATGATTTTGATTCATATGTGGAAGACATCAGGGATAGATTTATCATTTCAAGGATGGTCAATGACTCGATTATCAAGGGGGTGGTCAATGCTGTTGAGCAAGAGGCAGCTGATAGGATTGTTCAGAAAGAGTTGGAATTAGCGAGGTTGAAAGAAATGTATAAATCTCACGGTATTGGTCTAGATGAAAACGAACTCTTGAGGCCTTTACTAATGAATGATGAACCGAAAATCGATAGATCAAGTGCATTTTCAAGATTATCAGATGCTTTATTAGAGCATGACAAGGTACTAAAATCTTTTGGCAGACTTAAAAGGGTAGCTAAAGGACAGCTTAAGAATCTCAGGAAAGATATTGACCAAATCAGAGGGCACGGTTCCATTAGGAAGATTAGTTCAGTTTCTGAGTTAGTGGGATTGGGTGGCATTTTGCAAGAGGACGAACCCACGAAATGGATTGATGTGGAGAAAACACTTGATTCCTTAAGAATAACCCTGGATTCTGTTTATGAGCAAGTGGACAATATTGTTTACTCATCCAAGGCTTCGCTCAGTCAATGGCAGCAGGAGCTAGAGTATGAGGAAGAAGTTGAACGAATGGTGGTAACAACTTGCATTCGGGGTTTGAAGGAACAGCTTGAAGAAAGACTATGGGATCAAAATATTCAACAGCATGGTAACGAAAATGTAAGTTGGATTGAGAAGATCAATGAGATTTCTAGTTTGCGTCAGGAATTATATGCCATTTCAAAATCTCTGTCTAATCCTGAAACCGGGGCTCTGAATTCTCAGAGTTCATTGGGGATCAATGGCGATTTGAGTAATATTAAAAATACTGATAATTTGCAGCAAAAGGTTCCAGAAGATCATGTTTCATCATCTGTTTCACTTTGGGAAGAAAATGGCAAGCATGGAGAGATAGTGATTACCGTGCCAGAAAATTTGGATGCTACACAACTCCTGCACATGAGTAAGGCTGAATTGATAACTTTTTTTAAGGTTGAGATGACAAAATTGAATAGGAACCATGACTACAAGCTACAAGATATGACTGAAAAATATTTTAGTCTTAAACGGGAGCACTTGAAGGAGAGGGGTTCTTCTCTGCCTTCTAGGAAGGATGAGTTTGATGTGCTGAGGAAAAAGATTCCAGATGTCATAGTGAAATTGGATAGGATTCTTGTAGAAAATGAAAAAGTTCCTTTATTAAGTAATAATAATGATAACATCATCATCTTGAAGGACAGATTTGAATCTCTTCTTTCAGAAAATCGTCAACTGAGGGACTCACTTTCTGATAGAAAAAAGGAAGTTAATTACCTTTCTTCACAACTTTCTGATGCTACGGAGAAAATATCACGGTATTCTTTTGTCAAGGAAGACTTACTTGAAAGGGTAGAAAACCTCGAGTCTGCGATTGAGGGTGCACATATTGAAGCTACCATTACTTGGGACATATACAATTGTTTGTTCAGGGGGGCAATCAACCAGATTAAGTGGATGAGTGAAGATTCAGAGATGGAGCACAGTATAATGAAAGACATTTATAACCTTGTATTAAAAGATGCTTCTCAGAACATTTCACATGCCAGTGAGAGTGGATTTAAAGAATCTGATTTGGAATCTTTAGCTATGGATGGATTATGCACAATCATATTCAGAGAAGCCTTCACAGAAGCCCAGGAGAAACTCCATGACTTAAGTATGAATGTGTTCGAGAAGGAAAGGATGCTAAAATTGGAAGTTGAAAAGAAGGAAAAATTGCAGCAACATGTTCTCCAATTGACATCAGCCATTAACGAAAAGGAGAAGCTACTTAATGAAACAGAAACTGCATTGTTTAGAGAAAAGGAGAAATATATGGAAGCTTCTCAAGAGCTTGACATTGCAAGGTATCAGACAAATCAGCATCAAATGATAATTTCTAAGTGCAATGAAGAATCTAGTGTTCTGAAAACTAATCTCGGACATGCTTTGGAAGAACTTGAAAAATACAAAGGGGACATATGTGAATTAAATAGGAAGCTTGACCTGGCTGTTAAAGATTTGAACGAAAGCAATGATGAGAGAAGGAAGCTTCTTCTTGCTGCCAAAGGGAAGGATGATGTCTTTTCATTAGTTAAAGCAAATGAAAATAAGCACAAAGAACAGATGGAATCAATAATTATTCTCGTTCAAGGACTGTTTAAGGAATTTGCTGCTTTTGAATGTCAAGTAGAAGAATATATGAAGAGAAGTAATATAAGGTACTTTCTCTATCACTCCTCCCCCTCCCATTTTCTGACCGATAAATCTTCTTTTAGTGAATTCTGGTAGAAGTTTTGGGATACTTGTGGGTCTTTTTGAATCTTTTCTTTTCTTGATTTTACTATCTCTTACATTGCTGCAATTGAGTAAAAGGTTTGCTCCCTTACCAAATGAAATTTATATTAGGTCTTTTCATTGTGGTTGTAACTGTTGAATGCATCGATTTCCTCTAAAAATAATATGGTTTGGATTTCCCTTAGCCCTTGGCTTGCTTAGTAAAGAAAAATAGGCTTTACCCATGTCTATGTCTCTACTTCAAGACTTACTTTCCAGGTTGCTAACACTCCCCAAACCGGTTCATATTGTCGATAAAGTTTGATTAAGGTCATTCTTCTAACCGTTAGCTCTATCAACTGATACCAACTTATGGGAACTCGCATTTGCTGACAGATCCTTTTGACATCCAAAGTTCTTGCTATTTGTTTATGGTATCTGTCTGTTCTAATTTCCCTGCCTTGATGCCAAATGGCCGTTTTTTTTAATTGTAAATCAACCTGTTGGGGAACTCATGATGGGGATATAAACATAAATTATATACCTATCATGTTAAGCTCGTTTGGATGTTAAAAAAAGAAGGAACTTCCACTCCGGTCTATTTTTTTATCGGTGTGTTACTATGTCCTTTGCTCAACTTCATGTTCATATTTGGATCTTTCAACGTTTATTCTCTCTCTTGTGCAAAAAAAACAAACAAACTTTTATACTCTCTGGATTGTAGTTGGGTTTGATATTTTGGCACCGAGTTCTCATCTAATTGTTTTATTTTAAGTACCTACACTAATTTATAGGTTGAACTCTCATTGCATTTACTAACATCCAACTGGTTAATTTTCAGGTTGGAAAATTTAAGCTCCCAATCCGGTTCTCTAATTCAGATGATAAATATATTGAAAAGAAAGGGATTGCAATATAAGCAGAGTCTTGTAAGGAGATGTTCTGACCTTGAAAAAGCTGAAACCGAGGTATGTCAGAATGTTATCATAAGTCAGAATTAAGAAACATTAAAGCATTCCATTCTGAGATGAGTTTATACACATACAACGTAAAATAAAGATCAGAAGGAATAACTATGCTTAGTAGTGACAATGATAAAACCAGGCTGGAGATGCCATTTTTTCAGTCATAAAAAAGCTTTGCTATATGGTGGGGTATCGTTATTTATTGTGTTTTTCTCTTGTAGGTTGATCTCTTGGGTGATGAGGTGGAAGTACTTTTAGGTCTTCTCGAGAAAATATACATTGCACTCGATCATTATTCCCCTGTTTTGAAACATTATCCTGGGGTAAGTTGTTTCTTCAATTAATATCATTTGTACTTCTTAGAATGAGCCTGATTATTATGTGTCTGTGCCACCTTTCTTAGGTCATGTAGCATCAATATTAGCTATGGTACTATGATTATTCAAATGTTGTTTCCCTACCGTGTATCCCCTTAAAATTAGATGTTCCCATAATTTCTGTATTCCTTTCTCTTTGTACCACATATTTTGGTGTTTCTAAATATACTATTTTGCTTGTTTCAGATTATGGAGATTCTGAAGCTGGTTAGAAGAGAATTGAGTGGAGAATCTAATAAGCCGCTTTGATTTATCCTTCATTAGGTAGTGCTTTTAATAAACTTAATTCTACATAGGGAAAAAGTTGCATCAAAAGCCAAAGCTAATTGGAATTCTTTCTATGAATTCCCCCCCCACCCACACACACACAAAAAAAAAAATCTTTCTATGATTAGCTATAGTATAATGTTACGTTAATAATCCGTTTTTTGAAGTGCCTGTTTTCGATGCATATCCAAATATTGGTATGGGGATATGAATATGATTTTCCAAAGATCCTCCAAGCACATGGAAAAACTTAGAAATCAAACATTTTCTTGTCTAAGGCATAACTTAGAAATCGAACATTTTCTTGTCTAAGGCATTACAAGTCATTCTGAAGTCCTATTAACATTGTGTTTATACATGTTTGACTAAATTATTGTTGTTTAATAAACATCAATTTCATGCCACCGAATTCTAGTATAATTTGTTCAAGTACAAGTAAAAACTTAAAAATTGAGCATATCCCTATATCCAACACAAATTGCACTGACCCAGTAACACAAATATAATATTGTAGTTCTAGAAACAGCATGTTCATGCCACCTAGTTCTAGAATGGAATTTTTGAACCTATTTATTTCATTTTTGTTCGCAGATGAATGGTTGCTTCTTTTCAGCCCTTGTGTTTACTACCTTTCCATGTATTCAATCAACATTTGGGAAGCAATCATTGCTGATACCAAAATTTCCACAATCAAGATTAGGATTTTGTGCAGGTGAACTCGGAAAGATGCATCATTATGCCTGTTGATTCTGTTATTCTATCTGTATAGATAAAAATCTTTGTGATGGCATCGTCAGGACAAGTTTTTTAGATTTGTAGGTATTTTGATGATATTCTTTTGACATGAATTCCCCTAGCTTTTAAACTACACTACAGGTTATCACTTCGCACTTTACTTGTAACAAGTGTTATTTTAAGTTTCCTCTACTCTAGCCTAGCTGTACAGACTTCGTTAACCAATGGTCTGGCAATTCATGTTCTGTGTATTTCTTTTGTGCCATAATCAGGTTGAAGCTATTTATGTTTCTAAAACTTTTGTCAAGTCGATGCCTTGTGTTACAAAGTTTTTTATATGCTCGTGTATTCATGTCTTGTTTGCATCGTGTTTTTTGGTCTGTGTTGTGTAATCTGTCTGTCGGATTATGAGTTGCATCTTTTCTGGTTTTAGAGTTGAATGTATATTTGTTGTCGTATGGTTACACTTCTGCATTGCTACTTGCTAGGCCTAGGATGTCTTTGACAGTTTGTTTTTGTCCCTTGGCATTCAAGATTCATTACAGGTCTATTTTACAATTTGGATCCGTTCACATTAAATGGGAACAAAGACGAGTTTTATTGTATGAATTCATATTAAATATGAAAGATTTAAAGCAGATAATATTTTGGTTGTAGCAAAATGATTTATAATCATTTTGGTTGTACAATTGGGATTCGTTATTTTATTCGAATTAAATGGTTTTGTTTTTTAATTTTTATGAATAAAATATGATTTATATATACTTACCTTTAAATATATTTTTAAATCCGTCATTAAAAATATTAATCTACAAACTCAAGTACGTCCATGGTATGATCTTTGATATTTTGGTACGCTCTATACAGATCCATATTGAACATAATGACATGTTGAGCTATCCACGTGTCAAGTAGCGTTAATTTTTTAAAATAATCCTTTTTTAATCTATATAAAATAAAATAATATAAACATCTATGATCTAACTAAATAATCCCTTTAAATAATGGAAATGGAATGGTTGGTGGTAGGATAAGAAGTGTGGGCGAAACCCGATCCAGTAGAGGATCCGTTTTCAGCCATCCGCTTACATTGTTTCCCAGTCCCACTACCATCTTCTTGATCTTGAATCTCTGATCTGAGATCTCAACATACTTCAGATCTTTCTCTTCTTCTATGGCGCTTCCAATCCCCCGTTCTTTTCAGATCCAAATCATCATTTAAATACAAAACAAATAAACACGCATTTCCATTACCAACAATTCTTTAAACATCCATTCTTTTTTATTTCTTGAAAGGAAAAGCTTTCCACTCAACACATTTTCTTTCTTTGATGATCTGTAGATCTTAAAAATGGATTCACAGCCTTCCCCATCGGGAAGGTCATCGACGGTTGGTCGTGCATCTTTATTTTCTGCCGCCGACTCGGGTGGCCGCCAAACGCTATCTTCCGTCCTCAACAACCCTCATGCTGGCAAATTGGAAGCTTCTTGGGGTGGTTGGTGGTCGGTCGCCCCGCCTGAATTCGCTCCCTTAACGTCAAACAAAGCGGCCTCCGACCTCACCCGATCCGATTTCCAATCCTACGTCACTTCCATCACGGATTCTTACAATCGATTCGAGGACATCCGGAATCACACCACCAAAGAGCAAACACTCGATGTCGATAACATTGGGGAAGCCCTCGTAGCTTGTTTAAGGGAGGTACCTGCTCTTTATTTTAAGGAAGATTTCGCTCTCGAAGACGGAGGTACCTTCCGGGCAGCTTGCCCATTCAACGATGTTTCTGAGAACGTTATGCTTCAGGAGAAATTGTCCCATTACTTGGACGTTGTGGAGCTCCATTTGGTGAAGGAGATTTCGTTGCGGTCCAATTCTTTCTTCGACGCGCAAGGGCAGTTGGAGGACTTGAATGTTAAGATTGTGGAAGGATGCAACCGGATTCGTGATTTGAAGGAAACTATTCGGCTGGTTGACACTGATTTGGTTGACTCTGCTAGGCAGATACAGGATTTGAATGGCAATAGGACCAATCTGTTGGCTCTCCAACATAAACTCAAGCTTATTCTATCTGTTAACCAAGCGTTATCCGCTCTTAAATTGGTCATCTTTTTTATTTCCACTTTTATCCTTTTCTTTGTCTACTCCATCAAGAATAACAGAAATGGAACTTGATTTAGTTTTGTCGGATACGCAGCTTGTTGCGTCTGCAGAGTGTGCTGGGGCTTTGGATATTATCGATGATCTGCAACACTTGCTGGTATAGATTCATCTATCCACATGAGATAGAACTTCTTCTTTGTTTTTTTATATGTTCCTTTGTGCTGGGGCTTTCTTCTTTCTTTTACTGCCAGATCCACATTGTTTCATTAAGTGGCTCTTGCAATTTCACTATCCATATGTTGATCGAGTTTAAAATTTTGTGAACTTTTGAAATTTTGCCTTTTCATAGGATGGGGATGAACTTTCAGGTTTACATTGCTTTCGTCACCTTCGAGATCATGTAGTTGCTTCTATAGATTCCATAAACAGGTACCCCCAATGTGTGTGGTGAAATTAATGACACAGGAAATATTATTCACAAAATTTCTTCTTCTGAAATGATTCATTAGTATGTAATAGTTGCAACATTCTGTATTCCTTTTGGCAGTATTCTTTCAGCAGAATTTATGCGTGCTTCAATACATGATGCTGGGGATAAAGATGCAGTTATATTGTTGAAAGCAAAAGCCAGGGCGTCAATTTCCTTGAATGGAGAGGATGTTGGAGTAAGCTGAATTACTTTCTTTTCTTTGTTTGGATATGGAATACTCTTGTTTTGCTGTTTAGATCTTTAGTCAATGGGGTGGTTTAAACTCCATTCATTTTTTCTCTACCTTAAAGAATGCATCTACATTATTTGCTTAATTTACTCGTCTTTTTTGTTCAAGATTAATCTTGAAAATATAGAAAATGGCCATTGAATTGGACATTTGATGCAATACTCTTCATAACTTACTAGGACATCAGAGTGACCATAATAGCTTTGCAAATATGATTTTCTGCCTTTGATGATCTTCATTATCTGCTTTGAACTTGAAACAACTGAATGCTGAAGTAGTTGGATTTCATATTTTGAAGAATTTTGGATGTTTTAGACACCAATGTATTGAAATTTGAAAATGAAACAATTTTTGCAGCGTTTTGATGAAAGCTTTCTGTTGCTGCTTTTATTACTTGCTTTTTGTTATCTGTTTTTGCTTCCTAAAATCTGGTGAAAGCCCCAAACAAGATGACAGGGTGTAACCTGGAAATTAATGGGGTATTCCCTATAGTGTAATGTTTTTCACATTAATTGGACTACAATATTGGTTTAATTCCTTGATTGATCTCGACTGTCTATTGATGCTAAATCACATTGAGTGTTTGTTGCCTGTTACACTTTATTGTATGTATTTCTTTATTCATTATCAAAGTGACTTCTAAGCTTGATGATGTATCAGAACTGGTAACTAGAATGGGTATGTTAGCAGGTTAAGTTGGATGAGGAAGAAACCACAAATTTTCGAGATCGTCTTCTGCCTCTTATCATTGGTTTGCTTCGAACGGTGAGTATTTTCCTTTATTTCTTTTCCTTTTATGCTTTTGAAGCTAGTTTGTATTATGGATGCATAGGTCTTTTGTTCTTCCATGAATGGCTTGACATTAGTGAAAGGCTTCAAATTAGTGAAAGTTGATTGACCCCAAAACTTGTGACCTCCTGTATAATATACCTGAGTTATTTTCTTCATTTTCCTCCAAGAAAGTTCTAGAAGGGAGAAGGCTGGCGCAGACCTGTAATTGCAAAATCCAAGCTATTAAACCCATTTCTTTTCGTTCCTCTTACCTTTACCATGTCCATAACTTTGTACTTTCAATGGTGGAATCTGAGGTTGGATCTACCTTGGAAGAAATGATCTAATATGGTGGTTGCTTTTCAGGCCAAGCTCCCATTTGTCCTAAGGAATTATCGTGATGCACTCACTGCTGATATGAAAACTGCTATTAAGACTGCTGTTGCAGAGCTGCTTCCGGTTCTTGTGGGACAACCTACGGAGTCTGATACGGGCACAGAGCGCACTATGGATGCAGATGGTAAGAACTACTTGGGTAATAGATGTTCTATGTGCGACGTCACATATTGCATGAGTAGAATAATTTACTTATAGAACTCTCAGACCTCATGTCTCTTTTTATGGAGTGTGGTGGGTGTTTTTGTGTGTGTGTGCCTCTTCTGTCCCTTCAATTTGTTAATGCCAACTGTCTGATGACTAAGGTGGAGGCTTATCACTTGCAAGCAAATTGAGGAGTTTGTCATCTGGAAGCATTGTCCAACTTCTGGCTGCTATTTTCAAGATTGTACAGGTAATGTATACTTGCCTACTACCAGAGTAAATTTACTGAATTGTAAGGGTATAGAATGCATGATGAATGACATCGTGCATGTGTTGTGAGATGCTTAAATATGACACACACAACACTGTCAGTAAAGCTCTCTCTCTCTCTCTCTCTCTCTCTCTCTCTCTCTCTGTGTGTGTGTGTGTGTGTCTGTCCTAGGCATGTGAGGCATGTCCTTTATCATATGTGCCTTTCCTGAAAGGTTCCAAGGCATCTTTGTTGTCTGTTGCTAAGGTGCACGCATTTACAACACGCTGTATGACAGAACTGAATAGTGCATAGGTAAATGTTAATGTATCTTTGTTGTAAAATATTATTATGGCCAATAAGAAGAGATGATATTAAGACGGGTGGCACAGTGAGTCTAGATTACTATTTTAGGTTTAAATCTAATCTTAGAATCTGGGTATCGTTGTCTTCTTAGGAGTCTGAAGTTATTAAAAGGTCACTAGGCCAAACAATATTGTATTATATAGCTGATTAGCTGTCCATAAATTTATTTAAAAAGAAAATATATGAGAACATACTAGGATATAGTAAAACTGAACGGTTTAGCTTGCTGGCAAATAACCAAGCTTGTTGAGCTGCTACTATTTTTTGCTATTAGTAAAATTGGGAACTCTTATTTTTATTTTACATTAAAAAAATTTGCCTGTAACTGTCTTTCTATGCTTGATTAATGTGTGGTACATGTTAAGCTTTGTATGGTTGTCTCTTTATGACAAATTCTAGTTTTGCTCAGCACTTACGTAAGATGTAATATGATTTCATTTCTTTTAGTGAATGCAGGCACATTTAGTCCGGGCAGCTGAAGTGAAAAAGGCCATTGAGTGGGTTATGTGCAACCTTGATGGTCATTATGCTTCTGATTCAGTTGCTACTGCAATTGCACTTGGTGCCATGGCTGCTGAATCTTCTCATGAGAGTAATGGTCAAGTTTCTTCACTCCCTCCAAATGCATCTTTAAGGAGTACATCCAAAAGTTTTTCATCCCAAGGGAAAGGAAGTGATGCACCAAACCCCACTAATTTGTCAAAGAATTTCAGGTTTAACCCTCTCCTCTACTTCTTAAATTTTATAGATCTAACATTATTTGTGGTGGAACATTTTTCTCTTAGATTTTCAGGACCTTTTGGTTTAGCCTTTGATCTTTGTTTCCATAAACTCTAATTATTTGAAGTAAGCTCAACTTGCTGTTACTTGTTTTACTCAAGATATGCTGTAAATACTGCAGAATGACGTAGCATGAAAATGTTTTAATTTGAAATAAATTTGGCAAAAGGAATAAAAACTCAATAGTTTTTTTAAAAGCTGAAGAATGTCATAGTGGAAACCTTTTAGCTCGTCTTAAATTAAATAAAATTGGTGAAATTAAACAATTTAGAATGTCAGTTTTGTTTCAACCTTATTTATAATACTTATACTCTAGGAAATTTTTATCCTTGGCAGGGCTGATGTTTTAAGAGAAAATGCTGAAGCAGTCTTTGCAGCTTGTGATGCTGCTCATGGGAGGTGGGCAAAGTTGCTTGGGGTTCGTGCTCTTCTTCATCCTAAGCTGAGATTGCAAGACTTTTTGAGCATATATAATATCACTCAAGAGTTCATAACTGCTACGGAGAAGGTATCCATTGTTCTCCAGTGAAATAAAGGATTCAATTAACCTGTCTTGGGTTATGATAATATTGTATGCAAACTTTTAACAGATTGGTGGAAGGTTGGGATATAGCATACGGGGAACACTGCAGTCACAGGCTAAATCCTTCGTTGATTTCCAGCATGAATCTCGAGTTTGTTCCTGATCTCATTACTAGTTGTGTTTTGATTACCTTTTCTTGATACTGCAATGATTTTTATAATTATCAACTGTAGATGATGAAAATAAGAGCGGTTCTTGACCAAGAGACATGGGTAGAAGTAGATGTTCCTGACGAGTTTCAGGCAATTGTCTCTTCGCTTTTTCATTCTGAAAGCAAGGATAATTCTAGAAGTAATATGGCAGAAAGCTACTGCAATGAGGGTTCACAACTGGCTGAAACTGGATCACGTGATTCTGTGGAGCAGATTGATTCCAGCGGTACAACTGCAGTAAATGCTGCTCAAGGAAAGGCTGAGGTGACTGAGAGGAAGAAATCTGATCCGAGTAACAGCAGTAATACAAAGGACCATGGAAAAAATGCTACACAAACGCTTGAATTTGGTTGTATTAGTTATCACATGGTAAACTGGTTAGTTATCCTGTTTTTCTTCTTACCCTTATGTGCTTTCCTCCCCAACAGATATGTTACCTATGAAGTTTAGCTGTTGTGTGTATATTTCTCTCTTAGACTCGAGCATTCTGTCATGTGTTTATGTTTACTGTATCTTGTGCATTTATACTCATGTCTGCCTTTCATACCCTTTTTTTACAAGAAATACTATCTACTTGATAAACTAGCCTTGATGCCAATTTTACTTTCCTGTTCCTTTCAGTGGCTTAATATTGCTGAAGATGCTGTCAGAGTACATTGACATGAATCATCTTCTGCCAGCACTATCCTTGGAGGTAGTTCATCGTGTTGTGGAGATTTTAAAATTTTTCAACACAAGAACTTGCCAACTTGTTTTAGGTGCTGGAGCCATGCAGGTATGAAATAGTTTTCTAGCTTGGATGTTCTTCTTCCCTTGAGTTTTACTTTGAGAATAATTTGATTACATCCGAAGGGTTATGAGAGAGAATAGTATAATCAGATGTCGTTTTTCTCCGTGCATGTTCCCTTGATCTCGTGTTGTGACTAGAAACATCGTGACTATATATTGAGAAGTCTATAATATACTCTATATGAGCTCGATTACTTTCATAAAATTGTTATCAGAATTGAATGGTATTGCAGGTTTCTGGTTTGAAGTCCATTACTTCTAAACACTTGGCTTTGGCAAGTCAAGTCATTAGTTTCACATACGCCATTATTCCTGGTAGGTTATGATATGACCATTTTGTTTCTACTTTTCCTAAATTTATCAGCTGCATCATCCTTGTTAGCAACATTTACCTAGATATCCTATTCCCAAATTGAGGCTCAATTTTTCCAAAGATTTTTTTTTCATTTATTCGTTGGAGGTCCATACCCATATGCTTAGGTTCAATTATATGGCAGACACTAGTAAATGTAGAGTCCAATAACTTGTCTGTGGAGTTCTACTACAAACATGTGTTGTATTTGTAAGATTATCTGATAGAGTTAGAGTTCTTATGTAAATAGTAGTTTAAATTAAAGTCTACTTCCTAAAAGATAGAGTTATATGTCTTTTGTACTTAGGACTCATAATTGTAACTAAAGTCCTATACTCGTGTCTGTATAAGTTCACTGTAAAGGGATGTAATTTTTAATATACTCAATAACAGAAAAATCAATTCTGTTTTTTTCTTTCTTTTCACAGAAACTTAATTTCTGCTTTCCTTTTCTGTGATATTCTGTTTTCCCCTAAAGCTGGAAAGTTGCTTTTCTACAGTATTGCCTCTCTTTTAGCCGCTACATGACCGTTGCTTATTCAGGTTCTGCAGTCCTTTATAGTCTCTGAAATATATTTTACTAATTTAAAGAAAGAAACGAAACGTAGATTACTGATCAAGTTTCAGATGTTGATTTATGAGCCATGCAGAAACCCAAGAACTTTTTTCAGCTAAAACTATTTATTATTTTTTTTGCCTGTAACAATTAGAGTTGTAACATCCCACTATTACCAGATATATTTACTGTATTTGCTTTCTTGTTTATCTCAATCATGTCCTTTTTTTCTTTTTCCCTTTGTCAGTTACATAATTTTTCCTTCTTTGTAGCATCCTTAATCTATTACATTCTGAGTTCATTATTGAAAAATAGCTTGTTGTTGAGTAATTGAGTCTGCTTTGTTTTTGTGGTCTAAGAATTGAAGCAAATCCTGTTCCTGAAAGTTCCTGAACCTCGAAAATCACTGTTGCTGTTGGAGTTTGATCGAGTTGCACAGGTACAAGGCTGTCACTTTATGCATTTTACAGCATTTCACCATTTTCCTTTATCTTTTATCCTTTGTTTTTGTGTTGTAGAATTGTGAGAAACAGCATGTAGAATTGTGAGAAACATAGTTGAAAAATACTTTGTTGTTGCATTTCGATGTATAGAAAGGAGTCTAAGTATAGAAAAATAGCTTGTTGTTGAGTAATTCGATGTTAAATTAACTCTAAGTTTGTAAAGGATAGGAATCTTATCCTAATAGGTTAACTACTGGGTGTAAAACACCTCTGTAAAAGTCTATAAATAGACTCCTTTCTGTACATCGAAATACAACAACAACAAAGTATTTTTCAACTATGTTTCTCACACAATCTGTCCTAGTAGTCTTTATTTGTGTCATCCTAGCTGGTCTTTTATTCTAAAACATGACAACAGATTCATTTGCTAAAATTCAATGCAGTGGTGGCAAGTTAAAATATTTAGTGAAGAAAAATAAAGCTAAAGATAGCCAATTGATATGTAAACCTACATAATCACCCAGTGATTTTCTTAAACAGGTAGGAACTGGAAAACTATCACAACTAGAGAAACTTCATAGATGCACAAATATGGAATAGGGAGGCCAAGGAACCTTTGAATGTGAATAGATCATGGCATCATGCTTGTGGAAGGATTTAGTTATTTGGATATTTTATTCATTTTATCTATTATTATGTGGTGTGATCTTTATATTTAAAATATATTTGGACATGTGGTTATTATGTTTTATGCTTGTGGAAGTCTTCCTTTTACCGGCAAGTATTCAGTGACATATAATTTCCTGTTTTACCTTCCCCTTGGTACATTATTTGATAAATATCTGACTCTGTTTTCTCTAAATTCAGGATTATAAGGTTCACCGGGATGAAATACATACAAAGCTTGTTCAGATAATGAGAGAGAGGTTGTTGGTTCATTTGCGTGGACTACCCCAGATTGTTGAGAGCTGGAATAGGCCAGAAGATGCTGACCTACAGCCCAGTCAATTTGCTAAGTCCCTTACTAAGGTAGCTACGATGTTTTGCTTAATTCAAGTCCAGGGGTTCTTGCCTTGTTTAATCCCTTTTCCTTTGTCTTTTATGGGTTCAGTTTAGAGGGAAAAAAATACTTTATTGGTTGAAGAATCATGCAAAAATTATGGGATTAGACAGAAGTCCTAAATGAAAACCCAAATTATGCCAATAGTTTTTTTGTTCAAGTGTACATAGTTCACTTTTTTTTGAATTGCAATGGATGAATTGATTTTGATTGGCAAACATTCGTTTACAGGAAGTTGGGTTTCTCCAACGTGTTTTATCTCGAACATTGCATGAAGTAGATGTTCAAGCAATTTTCAGGTGAGGCAAAATCAACTCCTAATTTAGTTATTGAATGGTTTGTTTCATCATCATGCCATGATGAAATTGTCTTACAATTATAACCACTATTTATCATATATGTGTTAGCAAACTGTTTAGAGAAATGTTTAAAATGTTTCTCGAATCAAGAGGGTAGTAAGTCCTATTGGAAGTGTACATTATTACAAGAGCAGACACGGAAAAGAACATAGTATTTGCATGAAGCAGCAACTCTACTTTTTTTCTAATTAATTTATGAATGTTGATAGTAGATGGTTAATCGATGAAATAGAATTGTTCCCTTAAATTACTTTATCCTCTACAGGCAAGTTGTTGTAGTCTTCCATTCGCAAATTTCGGAAGCATTTTCACGCTTAGAGATCAGCACTCCTCAGGCAAAAGATAGGTATTGTGCCGTGTTTCAAATTTTGACATGAATTGAAATGCAGTATTTTGTTTGTTTATACATAACAGGGTTTATTTTCTTGACAGACTGCATCGTGATGTTACACACATTCTTGGATGCATTCGATCATTACCATGTGATAATTCAGACAATTCCGTTACCCCAAACTGGGGGCAACTAGATGAGTTCTTAGCGCAAAGGTTTGGGGCTGAATCGGTTTGAGATTTGTTGTTTTGTACAGTAATAGAGGCAGAAAGATTTGAAAGGATCTTTATCTGGAGCCAATCCTCGGCCTATGCAAATTGTTTTGTAGAATTAAATTGAGGGCAAGGAATCTATGAATTTATCCTATTTCTGGAGCCCCCTGTAGATTCTCAAGTTAGACAATTACTATACAACTATATGGAAAGAGAGCCAGACTTGTCATTAATCTTGGAACCCTGTTGAAATGTGTCATAGATGCAAAAACAATTTAAAAAAGACTTGTCCCTGCATTTTTAATCAATGTTTATGTCCTGCAAGTGCCGAGGAAAGGACTAGGTATATTTAGTAGAGTCCCTCAACTCAAGTATAAGGGTTTATAATTGTTGGTAAACGTTCTTCTATCAAGATGAACAAATCATATGAATACACTTTTCAGGTTCAGATTCCTCATCTGCTCCGAAGACCTTTTATCATATGCATGCAGTTGTGGGAGTTTGGAAAAGAATGATTTGTGCAGGTGAAAGCCTTGGCCTTTATGATGTAATGGTGTTTCCTCTCAGTCAACAGTATGCTCTAAATGATTCAACTGCGTCTTAAATACTAATAATCAAAGCACAAATTTTAACCCAAAACAAGTCTATCTAGAGACTACATATATGAAAGATCTAAAATTTTGAAACTCTTCTACTCATTCCATAATGTGCTTCATTTTACAACAAAGTGTGAAAGCAACAAGGATATGCCAAAACATGGATCTGAATCCCTGACATATACGAAAAGAAGACGATTCATATAGATGAAAGATCTTCATATATGGTCTTGATACCTGGCCTCTCTGAAACAGATCGAACGCACCTCAATCCTATTCCAAGAACCTCTTTCATTCCCTTCTCTGCAGCCGGATTCCCCATATCTTGAGCCAACGCCGAATCAAAACAATCCGAGCCAATGCCTTCTGCCCCCTTCAACCGAACCCATTCTATCAAACCAATCCCTTCTTCTTCACCTGGAATCACATCACCCGCACATTTGCCCGTTAGAAGTTCCAACAAAATCACACCGAATGCATACACATCAGACTTGAAGGAAAGCAATGGTTTCTTGGTATGAGCCAACTCTGGTGCCCGATATCCCAACAGACCAGCATCCAAGATTTGTTCCATAGTTCCAGCCTGAGTCATGAGACGATGTAGGCAGTAATCGGCAACACGAGCATTAAGATCAGGCCCGTCTAATAGTATGTTTGTCGCTTTTAGGTTACCATGTGGCACAGCTCGGTCAAAATGGAGATAGTTTAGACCACGTGCCACGTCAACTGCTATTTTCAGCCTCTGTGCCCATGACAAAGGTGGACCTTTTCTTCCTGGTCGATCTGAAAAATTAGATGAGATTGATTAGCAGTAAGACTGGAAGTTGGCCAATATCATAATATCATATCATATAAAGACGGTTAAAAAGAACTTTATCATGGTAGAACTGCTTTTAGGACAGCTAAACTAAGGCCTTATTTTTTATATAGCTCAAGTCTCGGTTGAATTGGTTCAACCAGCAAGTCCAACTTTTACAACCATTTATGAAAGTGACAACAAAAGTGAAATAGAAGTTGGATCAAACAATAAGATTTCTAGAATCACCCCCAGGTTCCATGTTCTTAGTTTTCTAGATACACAACTGCAAATAATGTGATGAAAATGCAAGAGGGAAAACAGTTTACCATAAAGAAAGCTTGCAAGACTTCCAGGTGAGATATAATCCGAAAGAATCAGCTTCTCGTGTTGAGTAGGGCCCCAATAGTACCCTCTCAGACCGACCACATTTGGATGCCGAATATTCGTGAATTTCTTAGCCTCCTTGGTGAATTCTTTTCTCTGTTTCGCCACCCCTTCTCGAAACCACTTTACGGTCAAGAACACTCCATTATCCAGTGTCGCCCTATATGAAGTCCCGTGACTGCTCCTTCCCAAAACTTCTGCCGGAGCCCTTGACAGTTCTTCGGGTGTCAACGTGATTGTATCATCAAGAAAATGCAGCTCACCGACGAGTCGGTCCGGTGATCTTACATCCAGTCTTGCAAGATGCTCAGCTGTAAATGAATCTCCGGACTCCGGTGACCAAGATAAATGGCTGGTCTTTGAAGGAGAGTAACCGGGAACTGTTGCCATTTTCTCACCGGGATTGATAATTTCGGAGGATGATCCTTTCTGTGAAGACACGACATCGACCGCTGTTCCGACAACGCTAGAAGGGTTTCTCGATGCTCGTTTGCTAACATCTTTACTTGTAACATGCTTTGGAGTTCTCCGCGATATACGGATGTAATGTATGAAAATAGCAAGCAAGATGAGAATGATAAGAGCAACCACACATGACACCACAATCACCCATTTCACAATTGTGTTGATTGGCTTCTTCTTCAATTCAGTGGGGCCATTGTTTGATCCAGACGGACTGCTCGGTAAATACAACTTAGAATTTCCAGGGTAGAAGGAAGAAGTAGGGAACTTTCTCAGGTTTTCTGGGACAACTCCGGAGAGATCATTGTAGGAAACATTAAAGCTTTGAAGGCCGTTAGGGACCTTGTTTGGTAAAGATCCAGTAAAATTATTCTGGGATATATCTAATGAGGTTAGCGAGTTCATGTCAGCCAAGGAAGTAGGCAGAGAACCAGCTAAATTATTGCCTGCAAGATTGAGTACTTGAAGTCCAGCCAATGACCCAAATTGGTCGGGAAAATAACCGTTAAGCCTATTACGAGAGAGATCAAGAACATGGAGATTGGATTCACTGGAAGGAGAAAACTTAATAGCACCAGTAAACAAATTGCCAGCAAGATGAAGTTCTTCCAACGTATCCAAGTTCAGTAGGTCATTTAAAAAAGGTCCATCTAATTGGTTGAAACCGAGATCAAGGACTCTAAGCTTCGGGTACTGCAGTATCACTTTAGGTAGAGAGCTAGTTAGGGAATTATGCGAAAAGTTGAGATGATTTAATCGCAAAAATTGAGGGGTCAACTCGGGAATTGACCCTGTCAAACGATTCTGGCTAAGATCAAGGTATTCTATATTCCCCCACTTCGACATTCGGGTTAAATTTCCTTCTAATTTGTTATTAGATAGATCAAGTACCGCACAACTTCCGGTCAGTATCGGAAGTTCCCCTGTAATCCAGTTTGAAGAAAGATTGAGTATCTGCAAATTTGTCGACATGATCATGGATATTGGCCCTGAAAGATGAACCAAGAAGTATAAGGAATAGTAAAATGCATACAATGAGACAAAGCAACTAGTAAGCACAATACATAAACCGAAAAAAGAAAAAACATCAGAAATTAAGCATTTTAGCATTCCTGTGTTAAAAAAAAAGCTACCTGTGAGATTGTTCCCACTTAAATCGAGCTCAGTTAAAAGAAGAGAATCTCCTTTCAGCAAAACATTAGGAATGAAGCCTGTAAATCTGTTGTTGCTGAGCTTGAGGACCTGAAGATCATAAGCAAAGTTAAATCCAGGCAATTCTCCGGACAGCTGGTTGTAGCTTAGGTCCAACACCTTCAGATTTCCGAACAACTGAAGCTCGGCTTCCCCAACCAATGATCCGGTAAGTTGGTTGTGGCTAAGATTTAAAAACCTGATACTCTCTGAAATGCCAGGTAGCAACTTCTGAGGGCTAGAGCTCTGCAGCATATTCATACTGAAATCAACATGGCTAGCATTTGATAGAAGGAAAAATTCCCCAGACAAGCTGCCGTCTAGCATATTCCCTCGCAAGTCAAGCACCTGAAGACTGGAAATGAGGTCAAACCCTTTCGGTATGCTCTTGGTTAACTGATTGAAAGATAGATTTAGATACAACAGCTCATTCAGTTCAGTTAATGTGGTCGGCAGCGTACCGGACAGGGAATTGCGACTCAAATCCAAAGATTGGATTGAAGCAAGCCCTGAAATTGTGTCTGGAATAGAGCCAGAGAAGTTATTCCCGGCTAGTGAAAGATTCCTTAAGCTCTCTACCTTACCAATGCCAGGTGGTAAAGTTGAAGAAAAGAGATTATTCGACATATCCAAAAACTCGAGACTTTTGAAGTCACCGATACTGTCAGGAATGACACCGGCAATTGAATTGTTCGATAAGGAGAGTTTCACAAGCTTTGTGAGGTTAGAAAAAACACCCATGTCTGCATCAACAGAGAGACCCAAATTATCAAGGATAATCCCGGCAACATTCCCACCATTACAGACAATCCCATTCCATGAAGAAGGGCAGCCATTGAAATCGATTGACTCCTCGTTCCACGAATTGAGGACATAACCCGTAGGATCATGCTTAATACCCTTCTTGAATTCAAGCAATGCTAGAATGTCCTGTGAGGGAAGTTGCCCCATGGCAGAAAGGAAATACAGGGACAGCACTATAATCCTAAAGAGCTTCATCTCACTGCTATCAGAATCCCAAGCGACTTAAAAACAGGAAACAATCCCTACTGCACAGAGATTTTCAGACAAGGAATGGCCCGTTAAACACAAAATACAACCTCAAAAACACAAATCCCTTTACATAAAGCAAGAAGGTAGTTTCATCAAATACTAGAGGGACACCTCAGAATGTCTCCAATAACACATCAAATTACCTAGTAAAAGAGCACATTTTGACAAAGGTCAAGGCTTAAAAGTGGCGATTCTGGTTGCAGAAGGAACGAGTGATGGAAGATACTGATTTTCAACAAGCAACAATCTTTAGTAACACCAGAATCAGCTAAGCTAATGCATTTAATGACTGAAATCAGTTGCAACAACCTTGGGCCCCAAACATAGATCTAACCATATGAGACAGAAAAAAATGCAGCAATTCTCTTACCAGGATTCCTCCTTCAGTCAACAATGTAAGCTCAAAAGGATACCTTTTACTATGTGAAATAAAAAACTCTGGACTTTTAAGCAAACGAGAGCATTTGCTTACAGAAACAATGGAAGTGCTTGACGCTGAGCTCACTCAATGGGTCTTGAAAAAGTAGGGTAAAGTGCCCAAATGGCCACTCAACTATAAGGTTAATTTAGATTTGATATTATATTTTTAATTACGATAATATAACTACTCGACTACATTAGTAATTCCAATGTAATCATTTATTGTTAAATCTTAAAGTAAAGCGATAATTATTAAAATTTTATATAATTATATATTTTATCTTATTGTTTATACGTTTAATAAATTTAATTATAATTATAATTTAATAAAATAAATTAAACATTCAGTTAAGTTGTGACACATGTCATCACCTTATTAAAAAATTTTAATTATTTATATTTAATTTAATAAATTTTTTCAATTAAGTAATAATACATGTTACCTGATTAGATGAGAAAAATAAAATTAAAAAGTATAATATAATTAAAATTTGGAATCATATAAAACAATACCGAGTGATTTATCTTAATCATTACATTCAACACAAATTTATACTCTAAATCATTAAACGAAGTTGTACATTTGTTTTAAAGTAAAAGACCTGTATCCAACTAGTCCATTCTAGGTGACTGGATCCATCACACTTCCATGGTAGCATAAATTCAGCTACCTTTTGACTGCTGCAATCAGATAGATTTTAGAAACTCTTTCGTTCGGGGAGTAGTTTATACGAACTGCAATCATTTAGATTATAAGAAATTGTTTAGTTATATTCTCACCATTAAAAATATAATAATCAATCTTATAATTAAGTACTTTATCCATACAAGTAGAAAAAAAGGCAAATATCTATATTTTATTTTCATGAACTTGTAACATTTTCGGACTTTATTTGCTGAAACCCTACTTTGTCCACAACCCAAACGTGACAAAAGGGACTTTTGTTTGTCGCTTTTCATTAACATTCTCCCTCTAAAGCGAAAACCCTAAATTTGTGTTGATTAAAATAAGAGATGCTCCCCTTCAGTTACTGGTTTAGAGCTCACAGAAATACAGAATCGTACCTGAAGGCTGAAGTATATAACTTTTAAAAGGAAAAAACAAAAACTTTATAGACATTAGAGAAAGGGACTGTGAGGGTAAAAAAGAAATCTTTAGGATTATTGTAGAGATTAAAAGTGATATGGTAAATGACCCGCCAAAAAGGGAAAATTGGACGTCAATGGATTTGATCAAATCCAGCTAAATAAATCTAATAAATTTTCTTTTTCGCAGGTGGAGCCCACCCATTCCCCTTTGACCAGGGTCTTCCATTTTTATAGTATAACATTTCTTGGGTCTTAAATGTGGATTGAATCTTTTAAAGTGACTAATAAACTTGCAATTGCTTGAAGATTTGATCAGAAAAAGAAAAGAAATGGCTTAAATAAAGATTTCACGTATTTTCATTCTAGTTTGTAGGGCAATAGTAAGTGACTATTATGTTAAGAAATTAGAATAGAACATATCAGTGGACCGTGTCTTCATTTCTTGACACAATTAATGTTAATATTCTTTGAAGGGATTTGTACAATTATAAAAGAAATAGAACATTTGAAAATCTCTTATTTAAGCTTTTTCTTTTTTGTTATTCAAGTAATTCTAATTGGTAGTACTAGTCATATTGATGTTGATAATATCCAAAAATGAAGCTCAAATGTTTAACCACTTTACCATGAATGGATTCGGTTAGTAGTGCTTGATCTCGTGTTTGTTTGATTCACTGCGAAACAAATGGAGGTGGGGAGGGAGGGAAGGAGGAGAAAGGAAGGTGTGGGAAACTCTCTCACACAACAGGGTCTACAAAGACAACACAACGGTGGGGATGGGGAAGTGGATGAGGAGTCCAGGTTTGATGATGGGGATGGGGAGAGAATACCAACACATCGGTGTGTCCGTGTCACCATATTCATCTGGCTAGGATACAAAGCTGGCAGTGTGGGACAAACTCAGAGCCAAGCTTGGCTTCTAAAGGTAATTTAAAGTTGGGTATCATGGAGAGATGACAACAGCAATAGATCGGGATTGGAACTAAAATAAATCTGGAGACGATGAGAATAAACCCAGGGATCTAAATGCAAAACCTACACATATGTTTACATCGAGGCAGGCCAAGTGTTGGGGTTGGTGGTTAAGTTCTTGAATAATCCAATTGCTTAGGGGCTACACCTGCATTCATTTGATCAGTGATGGGCTGGGTTGGGTCAAAAGATTCCTAGGGGAAATCGGAGTTTAGATGACCACCCTAACCCTGACTCTGATACAAGCTGATGCGTTTTGAGGTTTTAGTGTTAGGTTTGATTCATCACTTTGTAAAATGGGTTTATAAAAACAAAGTATAAACAACCGAGCCTTTTCCCTGCTGTCAACCTCCTGCAAAAGCTTAAACAACCGAAAGAAACTGGCCCTCTAGTTATTGTGATAAAAGCTCTCAGCAAACATACGCAACAGACTCAAAATGTTAACAGTCAAATTGCTACATGTGACGGATACGGTGCAAATGACATAATATAAAGTTTCTACAAAACAGAATAGGAACCACGGATCCGTAGGTCAATATAATCTATCCTCTTCCAATATGTATATAAATATGATTCCACAAATAAAAGCTCAACAGAAGGATGCATACCCAATATCATCTCTCTTGGCTATCCAGGGTTGTTAACTGACGGTACTTTTTCCCAGGGAAGTAGGGGGATCCAAATTCCACATCCCCGCTTCAGAGTCTTGCTTCACTTTTTCCCACCTCCAGAAACATTGAACTTGAAAAATATGATGTCTCCATCTTGGACCACATAAGTTTTCCCTTCCTGCCTATATTTCCCAGCAGCCTGATCAAAAGGGAAAATTGTGAGACAATACGTCATTGCACCCGCTAGATGCAACTAAGCCACACTTTACATGTTAAATAGGTGACACCATACAAACTTTGCATATGAACCACAGACCACCAGCCATAGCTCAATATGCAATGAGCCTATATCCAACCTTTAATCACACTACCAAGGGAAGGCTTCTAAATCCTACATGTGAACTAATAAAATTTAGACTAACCTTAACAGCCGCCTCACTTCCAAGCTCCTTCAGATCTTCAAACTTCATGACCTGGACACCCAGAAAAACAGGGTCACTAACAGAAAAATATAAATGTTGTTGTAGAAGCTGGCAAAATCAATCAAATGTATAGGTGAAAGGATATGTTGTCCTTTCAGTTAGAACAACAACACTCTACATTATAAAAGCTTCAAAGTTTAAACTTAAGCAGTAGAAAAACAACTGTAATCAATAAATTCTGAGCACGGAAAACAAATTGAATACTGGAAAAGAAACCATTTCAAAAACATAATTGTCATAGTTCATCACAGAAAAAATCCCAGAGAAAACTTCAGAAGTTTAGTTCAAGGTTTAATATAATGTAAAAGAGGTCATGATCTAAGACCAACCTCAGCACATATAAATCCTCTCTCGAAATCAGTATGAATAGCTCCTGCAGCTTGAGGAGCCTTGGATTGGCGTCTAATTTGCCAGCATTTCACCTGGAAAAAGAAGACAAATCAAATTGTTCATGCCATCATTTGATTAAACCAAAGACAAATAAGCAAAAAGGCAGGATCTCCAAGAAATGATCAGCTTTAGAGAAGAGATTTAACACTTGCAATTGCATGGACCTTTAAGCGAATTGAAATTATGGATAGCCACTTGATTGTGCAATGATCTATGATGTACTGACTGAATTATCATTGTGAGCAGCGGTGGAAGAAGTCAAATGACAACATGCTTATCAAAAGAAAGATTGTCGACGAAGTAAAAAATCAAGAGGACATCACATGGGGAAAAGGTTTCCAAATTCAAAAAATGATCTCATATCATTTTTAAAAGAAGTAAATACACTTTAGATCCTGCAGACAACTTGTTAACATTTAATAGAACCAAGCATTCCCATAAAATAAATAAGTGCAAAAGAATTAGATACCTCATCTGGTCCTGCTGTGAAAAAATATATGAGATTAATTGCAGAGAAACCAGTCTTGATGATCTTTGGGAGAGCACTGTGAAAAAGAAATTCTCATCCTCATACATAAATAAAATAGGGGGGGAATCACGTCAAACATCAAGACACCGAAGACTGACCATGAGACTTTGACATCTCAAACTAAAAGCATTGTAAACCCATAAATAACAAAGACATCCATTTTTGGCTAACCTTTGCACCTTGTTTTCCTCGCAATATTTTGCAGCTTCTGAAGGTTCCATATCAGTAAGGTTCCTCTCAAACACGCCACTAAAAGGAATGATAGGTTCTCCGCCATGTTCTTGAACCCTGTTTAAGATAAAACATTGTCATTCCAATTGAGAATAAACAAAACTTGATAATTTTTTACAAGTGTGATAAATGTAAAAGCAAACTGATGGTTTTTCAACACCAAGAGCTGCTTAAACCAGCTTAGGTTTAAGCCATTTGGGTTAAATATATTTTCTAACACCCTAATATATCTAAGTGCTGCACCACTTTTACAGTTTATGTTACTCTAGATATAGTATTTGAGTTTTTTTTCTGGCTCTGTGGCCTGTGCCTATATATGATCTGGTTGTTACTTTTAATTAGGTTTTAGATCATAAATTACTGGAATTATAGACGATTAATTTTTTGAATTCTTCCCCGCTTCACCCTATCTTTTGGCGAATCTCTAGCTTCTTTTATTTACCCAATCCATTCCTACCTCAATAAAAGCCAATATACAACCTCAACATTTGAATATGCCAGGAAACATTGGACGCAGAAATCGGTGCAGTCTTATCTTGCTATGTTTCCTGGAATTATATAGAACAAGCACATGTGAACCCCAACCTCCGAAAACACACACAAAAGAAAAGAGCATACCAAGCATGAATCTTTGGTAAGAACTTGTTCTTTTTTCTTTGGTAATCTTTCTCAGTCATGTTAACCTGCACATTAGATAAAATAATATGATAATAAAATATATGTCCGCATTACTAAGACTACAGAAGATATAAGAAACTACTTTCTCTAAAAAATAACATAAGACATGACACATCTGAAGCTCTCACATATTAAAGTAAGCAGCTACAACATACAATTGGGTTAATGGGTCAACAACATTAAGTAAAAAGAAATTGCAGAAAGACCAGGCAGCTAGAAATAACAGTCTGTAAAGCAAACAAATTTCAGGTCTTCTACTTAGAAATATTTATGTAAATCTGTAGTAAGTATACAAGACTTAATCTATGAATGCATATTTAACTATGAAAAATTTACGAGGTATTCAGACAACTAGTCTTATACCATTTTAACTCATCAGATCATTTACGAAATATGTAGTAATGGGAAAATCTTGTCACAGATTGTTATACACAGATCAGAGATGCAGCAAGCAAAAAACCATAAAAGTTAGCAGCACACCTTACTAAACAGATGATAAGAACATATTACACAAACAATCATAAGAAAAGGAAAATAAAGGCATTGGAAAGTAAAATAGAACACCAACCAAATAAACAACAGGTTTGGAACTAAGCAATTGAAAAGTATTCAATATCTCAATATCAGCCGCTTTCCACTCCCCTAGACGAACATCTTTTCCATCTTCAATCCATGCCTTAACCTGTAATATAACAAGCAAGATCACTTGTTGGTATTAGTGTAACCTACCATTAGCAAATTTGCTAATTTTGCTCTATAGCATAAGCTCATATACAATGAACGCGATAATCTATTAAATGCATACTTGACTGGGCTATAAAAGTCTTTACAAATTACCATAAAAACAAAAATTGGTTAAAATATACTTTATTTTCGGTAACAATAAGTCTCTTTGATGACTTTCGACCACCGCCACAGTCATTGTCTTCAGTATTTGAACTTCTGACCACAATTTTTTAAATCATGGTTTTGGGTGCTTATTTTGGGCCCATCTTTCAGGTTGTGGGCCTATGTCCATGAACCTTAGGTGAGGGGCTAGCAACTTTTGGATCATGGTCACTAGTGGTCTTATGTTCTGGAGTGAACTTGGTAAAGGGTTTTTTTTGCTAAAAGTAGGAACTCTTAGGTCAAAACATCGCTATAAATAGAACAGAATCCCGCTTCCTAAATTTTACACTTAAAAATAAAGACCAAATTTTGTAAAGATAAAACCAAAAACAATATCAAGATGTACATAGACTAAAAGCCAGACACGTAGAAGACTAATGAGATAATCTCCTCTATTAACACTACAGAAGCAGCATCAATAGATAAGTGCAAATAAAAGATTCACTCGCAAAAGAATGTCAGATAATATGAGACATGCAGCAAAAGTAAACGATTAAATGTTCAAAACCCTACCCTTTGACACACTTCAAGCTCTATTTTTAGTTGCTTGTCATTACTCCTCTTCATGCTCTTCTCAAGATCTTCAATCTTCCTTTCCATAAATTCAACATCCTAAAGAAAATGAAGTTAGAAAGTAATCAGTACATAAAGGTCCTATAAGGTTCTTCAATGTTTAAGTACAACAATAGAAAAACAATTATACGGGTAAAGGAATTCATAATGAAGCAACAACAGGAATGCATTAGTCACAAGGAAACAGCATACCAAATGAAATCTTTAGATAATGCCATTATTTAAATTTCAAATAAATGTACATATTAGCTAACTTTCTCCAAATCTTAAACCCCCAAATATAATGAATAAGTAGTGATGGACATTAAGAATTCAACAAAATCCAATCAAATACATGACATGTACACAACGAAGGAACAAGCATGACGTGTACACGTACTAATCCTTTTAATTAAAATTTCATCTTCAAGCTCATAAAATGAAGTGTTGTCAAGAGTGCAACACACAGGCACGAGACATAGAAAAAAAGGCTAGCCAGGTAAAGTAAAGAGCAACATGTATACCTAAGAGTTTTTGCATGTGTATACATGTAAAGCATTAATGTCTAGTCTAATCTATCTACAAAAATGCAATTTTTTATCGGTCAATATGCATGCCCTTAAGGTCCATGTCAGCAGTTGAATATTAAAAAGAATGAAAAGTATAGAGTTTGATACCAGTTCTCTCTTACTAGTAGATACATCTAATGAAAAAGAGTACAAAATAAAAGAAATGAAAGAGAACGTCAATCAGTTGAGCAAGCCTAAAGTCCACCTAGGTGCACCAGGCGTGCAACTGATTAAAAGGGCGTTGTTGCCCAGTGCTAAGGCACATGCCTTGACAACAAAGATAACATGTTTTTTTAATCTTCCAATTCCAAATGAACAACAGGCTAGCTGTATGTTAATTGTATTCTAATAATCAGAGCTCCAAATACCAATGCCAAGAATATTAGAATTCAAGAACAAACCTTTAACCGTAACTCATTACTAATAGTCTCTAAATCTCTTACAGGATCAACAGAATCGTCAACGTGAATGATGTCAGAATCTTCAAATGCACCTGTAGGATTGAGTGCAAAAAAAAAATTCAAAGAAATATTTTTTACACCAAAAGCACAATCATTATAACTATAAAAATGACATATTAGAAAATAACAATAACATAAACCATTAAATAACTTTAACAACTCTTTTGTCGTGAGTAAAAATTAATATTCTGCAAGATAGGATAAAACTTTAAAATTCATGATGCATTGAAGTAATCAAACATCACAATTTGTAACATAAAAACAGAAGGAGCATTTCCAGCTCGAAAGGCTAAGCATCTTACGTAAAACATGAAAAATGCCATCAACTGCACGGATGTGAGACAAGAAGTTGTTGCCCAATCCTTGCCCTTCATGGGCACCTCTAACCAGTCCGGCGATATCATGAATTTCTAAGAAAGCTGGAACCTGTTACATGGAAACATCTCTACATTTTACGTGGAAACAAGCTAAGAAAACAATAATTAGTTTACATTTTACTTTTCACATTAAAAGCGGAAAAAACAATGAAAAAAAAAAACTAAACAGTTTCAGCTTTATTAAGGTCCAATACTTGAATTGTACTCAGATCAGCCTGTACAAAAGGTTGTTTCATATTAAGGGCTAATTTAAGTAAAAAATTAAAGGCCAAGGACTTAGTTGGATGAAATAACACTGAGGCGGAGTAAGTGTAATTAATTCTAACTTTATGCGAAGAGAAGCGAAACAGAGCAGAAAACATATTATACCTCACTTTTGGGCTTGAACGATTGGCAAAGCCATTCGAATCGCTCGTCGGGTACATTAACACGGGCCTCATTAGGCTCGATTGTACAAAAGGGAAAGTTCTCAGCAGGAATTGAAAGCTTAGTAAGTGTGTTGAAAAGAGTAGATTTCCCCACATTAGGCAATCCCACCTGCAAGTGAAGAAGCGATATTCGGAAGGTGAAAAACTATAGTTTCGAGAAAATGAAATGAAAAATGAATAAACATAAAGAAGAAAGATACGATTCCGATCTTGAGGTGAGAAGAGAAACGGCCAAGGATCGGCCTCTCGGCTGGTGCTTCCTTGGATTTAGATGCTTTCGGAGGCATTGCTTTTAGGGTTTCGAGCAGAGCTGATGCGATGTAGGTAGGAGCAGAGTGCTGATGTGGTTTTCGTTTTTTCTTGTTTTATAATTATACAGGGTTCAAACCCTAGTCCCGGTTCTCCCAGCATCCATTGTTGGAGAAACATTTCTGTGCATGCTACTGCAGCCCACGTACTAGGCTCAAGGCCCAAAGTACTATACAACCTCTATAAGATTTAAAATTTAAATGATTTGATTACTGTGAGCAAAATTTGACTCGTATCAAATTATTTTTTTTATTTTAATTTGATTCAAATCATAATTTATAAATTTAAATTAACTAAAAATAATTAAATAAAGATTGAATTATAAAATATAAATCAAATTTTTTAGTGTTTAATGGATTACTTTTTAAATTTGAATCCAGTCCCCAAATTTATTTGATATGTATAGACAAATATGAAGAAATGTTATTGTTCATAGTTATAAAAAGTATATCAATCTGTACAATAATATTATAAATGTTAATAATTAAAGTTGAAAAAAAAAAACTTAAACAATTCAATTTGATTCGACTTTAATTCCGAAAAATTTAATAAAATTTGAGTTATAAATAAGATTTGTTGACTAAACCAACTCGATTTTTTTAATTCGAGTTTACTTAATAGAATATTCTTCCCTATATTTGATTTTTTTTTTATGAATAAAGAGTAAGATAAGAGTGGTAATACCATAAGACAATGGTGAACAAGTGTCCCTACCAAATACTTATAAAGCCACTGGTGGTTCAAGACTTTCATATCCAATGTCGTGGACACCACAACAAGCATCGAATAATACCAAAATGTAGACACAAACAAAGCAAATTATAAAGACAACCTAACAGCAGCAGCAGCACATCAACGTGTAACTATATATGTAATAATGAAGTGGATGGGCCCCTCCTCACACAGACATACACATAATTTTACAACAACCTAGTGGACCCTCTCGATTATTAAATAACCATCCTTCACAACTGATGTTTAACAATAAATCTGGCTGGACCCAAACCTCAAGAAGAAGTTGCAGTCTTTGGAGATGAGGCTGGGTTGAAAGCTTCCTGCTCGGCACAAGATAACTCATCGTGAGGCCCTGCCTGCTCTCGTCCCACACCCAGCAGATCAAGGTAATAGAGGTAGTGGGAGATAATGGTGTTCATCGGATTGATATCGCCTTGCCCACAAGTGTATTCTCCGTAAAGAACGTTCATAGTGGTGCCAAAAGTAGCACCCCTCTTGGCCAATGTGTCATTCTTGGTTGGTTTCCAGTTGCCGACAAAGATGTCATGAGCTGAAGGTTGGTTCTTCTTGGTTGGCGTCATCCACCTCCAAATGGCAGCCTGGAAAGCAATAGTTGCATTCTGCTCAAGATACTCCGGATGGTGCAACAGATCAACTTTTATACCATCCCCGGCAGCTCCGTAGTTGTAGTTCCTACAATCAAAATGCCACCGGAAACACTCGGTAGTCAAAGACTATTAATACAAGCATAAATCATCCCTGCAACCTAGGGAAAACATCCTATTTTACACACACACACACACACACATATATATATATATATATCCAACAAGTGACCTCAAAGATGCAGGTAATCTAAGGCAGTAATCACTGAAACAGCAGCACATAGTTCATGTCGACAACAATAGGTGCAGATGTACTTGAACAGACATTATGTTACTTGGACTCGAGTAACTGTCAGACAAAAGTGCGTTGAATTTTTGCTCAGATTTATGTCCGGAAATAGGCCGGACACTGTTATTTAAAGAAAGAAGAATCAAAGACGTATAGCATTCCTATGAATAATTTAAACAGAATATTAAAACTTAAATCAATAACGACAATCGACAGTAAAGTGCAGACAGAAAAACACTGAATAAATGTTTCAATCCTAACTGGGGAAAGTACTATACAAACCAGTAAATTGGCAAAGCACCACGGCCATAGTATGAAGCTCCTGGGGCACATGGATAGAGATATTTGTAGAAATCATCACAGTAATCCTGCATAGGGCTCATTTCTCTGTTGAAGCAAAGGCCATAAGACAAAGGTCCTCCAGTCAAGACTCCATCTCCACCTGAAAATCGATTACCATCATTTCCACAACTGACAATAAATAATTATAAAGAAACATCGAAAATCAACGTTTTCGGTGCATTAAACCAATGTGTTCTTGCATTTTATGCTAAAATTAGCATAGATCTTAATCTAGAACCAGATTTATTTAAATCTTTGGTTCTATTCAAGCATTTCATCAAACACCAAAGGGACTGCAATCTAATCTTAGCTGTTTTGACCCAGAACACAGAGCTTAGGAATCATGAACAAACCTGAACATCGCTTACCATCATTAAAACACTGCACAGTTGCTACACTAAAAATTGGCAATTATCCATAAACATACCGCATTGCATTTTATCAATGGATAACTCAATAATCAAACAGAAGATCAAATAATATCATGAAAGCAGTTATTTATATCTTTAGTCCCATTTTATCAAACACCAAAAGTGACCGCGATCTGAACTTATCTGGCTTGACCCAGAATACAATCTTTAACAGGAGAGTTTCTAGACCAATTTACAAGCTTAAACAATAGAGGATCTAGCAAAATATGCAGCCAACTCCGAAATGAATAAGAATCAATACGAAAAAAAAAAAGATGAAAGAAAGAACTCACAAGATGTCTTGGCGCCGACATGGGCAAGAAAAGCTGCGACTTCCTTCATTTGCATAAGCTTACCACCGGTTGTCCCGAAACCCAGAGGCTCGTACATGGCGGCAGCTAAAATAAAAGAGTGGTAATCCCAAAATCCGATGGCATGAGCCACCGGGGTATTCCTCTTAGAAAAGAGGTCCTCGAATTGATAAACCGCGAAGACATCCGAGATCGTTTCGTTGCAACAATGCTTGGACCACCAGCTACATTCCCAGCCTTGTATACACTCCTTCTCGCCCTTCTTTTTCCTGACTCGAATCTCCTTATCATCAGCGTCAGCCATTAAAGCAAGATTTGCAGCCAAAGCCAGAATAAGAATCAAAGCAATGGTTTTGCTGAAGTCAGCCATTGTTGGGCTTCTTCGTATTGGTTTCTCTAGCTGATTCAGGGTCTACAAGCAGAAATGGAGGATTGGGGTTGTTTTAAGAGGTGGGAGAAATGAAAGGGAGAAGTGTTGTTAGATCGAAGGTCTTTTTCATGGCGTCAAAGCCAGTGGTGAGGTTTGAGTATATGGTTAAATGTCTAGCATGTTTGGATTGATCCAACGGTGGATAATGGCTAAGATGTTCGAGGTTTAGGGAATACAGACTGGATTTTGGAGGAAGGGAGCTAACGAAGAGTGGCCCCACCAGATGCTCCACCGACAGCTTCGGGAATAACTGGCTTGAAATAGTAATAATTTAGCCTCAGTTTTCACTGCCTTGACTTCCGTTTACTTGTCTCTGTCTCTTCTACCGTTAGCCTGTCGGTCTTCGATGTCGAAGCCGATACCGGCTTTACTTTTTGGTATAATTCTATATTAATCTCGAATGTTATATTTTTTTTTTCTATTTAGGCTCTCATATTTTTACATTATAATTATGGATGGTCATCTGACCCACGCATAAGAGAGATTATACGATAAACCCTGTTTACCACGTCATTTATAGTTTAAGTAATCAGGACCGTTGATTTTTAAATAACCATCTAATAAACTATCTATCCACTAAGTCTATGTAGAAAAGAGGTGATGATTTATTTAGAAAAAAAATTAAGATCAACGGTTCTGATTGTTTGGGATATAGATAACATATCAAATTAAGTTTAAGTTGAGTTTTTTAATTTTTAGAAATGGCATATCAAATTTAAGTTTAAGGTAAAAAATATCATACAAAATAATAGTTTTTATTTTTATTTTAAGTATTTAAATAAAATTATTATTATACCCTTCTCTTTTTATATACTTTTATATTTTATTTTATTTAACAAAAATAGAATGATTATTATAATATTTTTCTCTTTTATATTTTTTTATTATTTTTTTATTTTGTTGAATAAATATTTTAAAATTATTTATATTTAATAATTTTTTTAATATTATACTCAATCAAACAATACAACCGATTTAAATGAAACTTTCAAATAATAGTATATATTATAAAATATGCTTAGTGAATTAATTAAACTAAACCTTATTAAACTTTGTAAATAAGTCTTCAAATATTTCAATTACAATAAATTTATTTCTTATATTGTGTAAAATATATCTAAAACACATAAATCAAGTGTTAAAAGATGTGTTGATATCATGTACGGTACGAATAAAGAAAATAATAGATCGAATTTGTATTTAGATTTAATATTGATAATATTTATATATGATATACCTTCAATTAGGACTAGATATTTTTTAATTTATATTCAAACTTTTTAAATTGGATTTAATTTTTTAATCGGATCATATCAAATTAAATTATCATCCTTAAATATATATAGTTAGAAAAATAGTTTTAATTACACTAGACATCGAATTTTATTTTTTTTTATATTTTAATAAAGTAAAAATAAAAGTTTCTGAAATGAAACGTGGAGCTTCGTGGTGATTCCGTAAACTCAACCGTTGGATTGTTATCCATGACTTCAAAAAATAGAAACAAACCCCCAAGCTTTGTAACGGCTAGTTTAGTGGTTCGAGGGCCACTATAAGGCTTACCGTTGGAGAGTAGAAGAGGCGCACAGCACTGGCAGTGGCACGCTCCTCGGAGACCAACCCCTTTCTTTCACGCGCTCGCACTATCGTTCTCCCTTGTTTCCCCAATCAAAGGGTTTCTCTTATTTTTGCTCTCACAGTACTTATTAGATTCGTTGGCTTCTTCTTATCTGTTTGTTTGTTTTTGAAGGACAGATATCATGTTGAAAATCTTCAAGAAGAAAGAATCTCCCAAAGGTATTTCAGATCCACTCCATTATTACTTTCTCTGCTAATTCTGAAATTTCCATTTCTAAGTTTACACTGAACGTTTGGGGAAAAAATTCCAGATGCTCTGCGATCCAGCAAAAGAGAAATGGCGGTTGCAACTCGTGGTATGTGTGTTTAGTTTCTATAATTACATAAAATGCTCTGTTGCTCCAACTTTTCAGTTTTCTCTAATGACTGTAAATCGGAGCCATAAAAAGCTGAAATGTGATTAAATGTATTGCTACTGGAATTCCAGAATAGACCCCCCTCGCTCGATTCAATGTTTTAAACTGTTTTCCTTTGTTCTTCTCTTTTGCGTCCATGTCTGTATCTTCGTCTAGTTTGTCTGATAATTTATCGCTTCTTTTTAGGCGTTGAACGGGAGATCGCCTCTCTTCAAGTGGAGGAAAAGAAATTGGTGGCAGAGATCAAGAAGACTGCCAAAACCGGAAACGAGGCAAGTTTTAATTCTAGATTGGCTTCATAGATTCGTGCTATTGAAGTATTTGATGAAATTTATCAATCCATCAAGGATGTTAATAAACTTAATTCCACTGTAAAGTCGGCAATTAAGCAGAAGTTCAAATCGTACTCATCGATGGTTCCAAACCTAGAAGTTTTGCTGTGAGGCAGATTTTGAGTTTCATTTCCTCTTCTGTATTTCCTTGTTGCTAGAAGCAGAACTTTCAAATCGTATGGTTATGGAATTTGTTTGCATATTAAGATGATCTGTCTTGACTCGTGATTATCAAGAACTTGGCAATCGGAGTTGTGTGTACTCAAGTGATTCCCTTAGTTCCCCAAACCCTCCGTTTATTCATTTGTACATGTTTCTCAGGCTGCTACTCGAATTTTAGCTCGCCAACTTGTACGTCTGCGTCAACAGATTACTAATTTGCAGGGGAGTCGTGCACAAATCAGAGGCGTCGCAACCCATACACAGGTTGAGTTTTGATAATAAATCTTTAGTTACTGGTATGATTAATGTTTGGTGTATGCCAGTGCCTCAATGTTTCATTTTATATGTTCACAGGCATTATATGCCAGTACATCGATATCTACCGGAATGAAAGGAGCAACTAAGGCAATGGTGGCCATGAACAAGGTATGTGTACTTCAAACCTTGCTTCTGTAAATGTTTTACGTTGTCTTTTATCAACTGTGAAGTCCTTTTAACATGATTATTCACCAGAAAACATTATATTTGCACAGTTTCTTCCACAACATGACTCATTGTGGCTTGTTATTCTCCGCAATCGGATATTTGATAATTGCATTATGTGTCTTTTTTTTGCAGCAAATGGCTCCTGCGAAGCAAGCGAAAGTTATAAAAGAATTTCAAAAGCAGTCTGCACAAATGGATATGACGGTACTCTTTTTCTTTTATTCTTTCTTCATACAGTCTTCAGCTTTATAATACCTAGAACGTGATGCAGCTTAGACTAAACATATCCGAGTGTCGTGGACACGGTGTTGGTTTCTAACCTATAATTAAGATTGATTCACCTAGTCCTCTGGTTCATATTCAAACCTTTGCTAGAGAAATTTGTAGCTTGAATCAGCTGGTGTATGTGAGAGTGTTCTATCTTCATTAATGGTGTGTAAAGCAAGGCTCTGGTATAACGGTGTTGTTTCTGCAGATAGAGATGATGTCTGAAGCTATTGACGAAACTTTAGATAAAGATGAGGCTGAAGAGGAAACAGAGGAGCTCACCAACCAGGTGCTTGATGAGATCGGTGTGGATATTGCTTCTCAGGTTAGACTCTTGAGAATTTGATCTTATCAAAAAAAGCCTTTCTGCCATAAATTCCTTTTCTCTAGATGCTTAAACCTTGCCTCCCCCATTGTTTCAACAGTTATCTTCTGCTCCAAAGGGTCGGATTGCATCAAAGAATGCTACGCCAGCAGCCACGGCCACGGCTAATCCCACCAGGTATGCATGACTTTTTCTCGAACAAAATCTCTCTGAGAAAAACTTGCTGAAAGCTTTGACAATTCTGCTTGGTGATTTTGTGCAGAGCCGAATCTACCGATGTTGATGACCTTGAGAAACGATTGGCCAGTTTACGACGACTTTGATGGCCAAGGGAACTCAACCGGAAATGATGGGATTAAATCAGTTATAACTACTTGGAACCGAATATCAATAGTATCTAAATGAGTACAATTCCTGTTGATCCTTAGTATTCTTTCGATTCTGCCTTTCAATGTCCAACTAATAGTAAATCAATTAGTATATCAAAATATTAGAAATGATAAAATATATATATATAAATCATAATTTAATAATTATACTCGTATCTATATTTATATATTTCAATTATTTTAATTTCAATCTATCAATGCATCAAAGGAAATTCATAAATCTCTCTCTATAAATGTAGGTTAAATATTATCAGTTTCGATAATCAAGTTCAAAAAATATATTATTATCATTATATTATAGATAATCGTTTAGATTAAAAGAATTATCTAGTAAAATACAATGTTAATTTTTTTTAAATAATATCAGATGATTAATAATTAAATAAAAAAATATTAATTCTGATTTAGTTTTAATTGTACGCTTACCCTTGAAAATTCCGTATCGGCCAAATCCCAGCAACAGAGAATAATTCGTTTATTTTTACGTACGAAACCAAATTTCAACGAAATCTCCTCATCTATCCAAAAGAAAAAACTGGAAAACTGTATCAATAAAAGAGAGAAGGCGAGAAGAAACTCGATTCTCTGGTTTGACCCAAATTCACGTAATTAAAGGATTCCTAATTGACACGGATCTCATCGTATTTGGAATATCGCAGCTTAAAAATTTTCTCTTAACAGCGTTTTTCTTCAAATTCTGTGCTCCCTTCAAGGTGAATTGAACTTTCTTGTTCGTTCCCCTTTTCCTTTCTTATTTACGATTTCTTTTCGTGTAGTTTGCTTGAAGGGATCTTTGACTGTCAATTTCGAATCGTTTCTTTGTTGAAGGAGCGGAAATCGGGTATTTCTTTAATATCGTTTTGGAGTTTAATTTTGATTTTATATATGTCCATCAGCAGTGTTTGTTTTCGAATTAGAGCTTTTGTATCTGTCCATCAGCAGTCTTTGTTTTCGAATTAGAGCTTTTGTATCTGTCCATCAGCATCCTATCTACTGTAAATTTTATTAGCTAGGGATTTTAGAGAAAGAGAAGTGTTAGTTTGTGCTGAAAATTTGCTAGATATCTGATTAAAAGGCTTTACTTTTAATGTAAAAGATGGTTTAAAACACTTTGTATTATGTACTACTAGTCTGTTACCTTCCTCAGATTTTGGATTTTTGAGTCCTTAACATTTGTTCTTGTTTTATTGGGAATGTTAATGCATATGGTTTCAGTGTATCGAATACTTTACTTCGAGATAGAACTCTCATTAAGTTGCTTATAAATGGCATCCATGTTACTTTAACTCAGGAGTAGGTGTTGGATATGATCATGTGTCTGATGTGATTATGCTTAATTTTTCCATTTTGTTCATTCATTTGGAGATTCATTTATTTAGATAAAAATGAAAGTCTGTTCAATATAGAATGCTATTGTTATCAAGTTTTGGGCCTTATTGCTTAGTAAATTTCGGTAATTTTGAATATTTTGGAGGATTTTAACCTCTTGAGGTCCTGTTGCTTCATTGAGACTGAATTGGGTTAATGCATAAGATTTTGCTACCATCTAAACCATTATTACCAAATTTAAATGGCTATTAATGTTATAGTGAGTTTTAACGAAGTATCTTAACATGGTTTGTTTCAATAATTGCAGATATGCAGAACCAGCTTGTTTGCAGTGGGTGTAGGAGTATTCTTCTATATCCCAGAGGAGCTACAAATGTTTGCTGTGCAATATGCAATACAGTTACACAAGTCCCTCTCCCTGGTACACTTAATTTCTTTCTCTCATTGCTTGCAGATATAAAACTGTGTGATCGTTTCCCAAAGTTGTGAACAGGTGCTAGTTTTCAGTCTCATTTACATGATTACTATTAGTTGAAACTTGAAACTCAAAAGATATCTACTTGATAAAGTTGGTAAGATTTTTCAATGTTATTATTTGGTGGCCTTTTCTGTGATCTATTAGTGGCATTGAAAACAAATTCCCTTGTTAACATATGCTCTGAAACTCTGGTAATTCTAAAAATGGTGATTTTCTTATCTAGATTCTAGCATTGTTCTACATAAACCATAGGATTAAGGCGAGGATACATAACATTAGTCTGGGCTGGCGATATACCTCTTATTCAGATATGCCAATGAGTTAAATATCTTATAAGAATCTTTTGGTTTGATAACCCATTACCTTAATCCTGCAGGAATGGAAATGACTCAACTCATATGTGGAGGCTGTCGAACATTGCTAATGTATGCTCGTGGAGGAACAAGTGTAAGATGCTCTTGCTGTCACACCATTAACCTTGCCCCAGGTATAATAATTTTTTTCATGTAAATTATATTTTCAGTTGCAATGTTAGGAACTGCTGAATTGTTGCTACTAAAGAAGAAATGAAACATTTTTGGGCTTTGAGTCAAACTTAATGTTTTTGATTGAATAATTATTACTTCAACTTCTTCTTTGTAAACAAGTTTAAGGAGTGTGTTTTACTTCCCTCAAAATAGGGGGGGTCTACTGTTTGCTGATGGTATTATGTTCCTCATGGATATCTTCTATTACCATTTTATTCTTCATTGAATCTTATTTTAGCATCACTACATGTTATTTAGACTTTTGGGTAGTTGAAGGTCCTCACGTGCTTCTAAACTTTTGTCTTCTTTGGTTCCGTACGTGCTTCAGTCTCTCTTTGCTTAGTTGTCCTTGGCTTTGTTTTCTGACTTTCTTATTTCTTGGGTCTCATGACCATGGAAAAAGCATCAAATCAGATTTCTCACATCAATTGCGGGAACTGTCGGACAACATTAATGTATCCATATGGAGCTGCATCTGTCAAATGTGCTGTCTGTCAGTATGTTACCAATGTTGGAGTAAGTATGATTGAATTGATTTTACTTTTCATTAGCAAATCTAGTACCAACATATGAAATATCTTAGAATTTGCAGATATTTGGAGATTTTACTTACATTCCGCCCACAAGAGGCCTATAGTGGGGGGCATATGAATTCATAGTTTGCTCCAGTGGCGGAGCCACATGTAGTTTAGGGGGATTATTTGATTTGTTATGATATGAGATTTTCAAAGAGTTAAATGGTTCTTTATGGAGTCAATATAATTTTTTTTATGGAAATATTAGAATTTATCCCACTTGATTTGTTTGGGTACGAGGTCTACAATATTTATATTGTAGTGGTATAGAAATTCTCATACCCCAAAGTCTACTCTGACCCCGCTATATGAAAATCCCGACCCCACCATTGGTTTGCTCAATAGTAGTCATTCTTTCTCTTCTTATTTTATTGCTTGTTTTCTTCTTAACAAAGGCTTTTGATTCAAATTTCACTTTTAAACAACTTAAAAAATAGGCATAAACGTCAAATAGTTATCCAAACTATACCCTTTTTTCTAGTTAAGTGCCCAAACTATTTTTTGGGTCAATTAAGTGCCTAATGTTTCATTCCCGTAACCCATTTAAGGTTTTTTTGTTAATTCTATTTCGTTAAAGGATATGTGTCATCTTCTGAAAATTTTAAAATTATGTCCAAAATAAATAAAATTAATAAAACAAAATAAAAACATATCCTGAATTTTTCAAATATTCTCAAAATACTTCCCAAAACTTAAGATATTTTTTCTAAATTAAATAATTTTATTTTTAGTATAATTTTAGAATTTTCAGGAACTGACATGTGTCCTTTAATGGTGAGAATTAAGGGAGAACTTTAAATGAGTTACAGAATAAAGCGTTAGGCACCTAGTTGGTCTGGAAAATAGTTTGGGCACATAATTGGAAAAAAGGTATAGTTTGGGTATTTATTTGACGGTTAAGCCTTAAAAATATTCCCCTCTTGTATTTGGTCCATTTCTGAGTATCTCCATTTTCTGGTTTGTTTAATCGTATGTGGTTGCTGCAAGCTACGTAGGTTTACCTATTCGTACTCTATATTTTTCATCTATCTTTAGATGGGCAATGCGAGGGTTCCATTTCCAGTTAACCGACCTAATCAAATCGCTTCCACAGGGACTATGCCCTCTACTTCATCTGTAAGTTTTTGAAGTTTTTTGTTATCTTATTATTTTCTATTGTAGATGTTTTGTGGTGATCAACTGTTTGCCGAATCTAACCCTTTTCCCTTCACTGCCTCCATTTGCAGAGCCACACGGTTGTGGTTGAGAACCCCATGTCAGTTGATGAGAGTGGGAAATTGGTAATTATAGTTTATGTTCATTTTCTTGAGTTTTGATACTTGTAAATGATGTGTGTGTTGTGTTTCTGATACCATTATGCTCTTGACTCTCATCTCAGGTGAGCAATGTTGTTGTTGGCGTGACAACAGAAAGAAAATGAGCTGATGATGATTTTGATTTTGAATTGTGTTCCCCCATTCATTTGAGCCAAAGCCAAACGAACATTTGTTTTGATTCCCTGAAAATTAGTCATGTATAGTCTGAGATGATAATGCCAGGGCCAGGGCCAGGGCCAGTAGAGTATATTTTGTGTCTGAGTAGTGAGTATGAGATTGCAATGCTAAAAATTCGTATCTGAATTCGACCATCCTGTCCATGGGAGCCTGCGTGTCATTAACGTTGGATATTTTTAAATCCAAAATGTGTGCTGTAGCCTGTAATGCAACGTTGAGACTTGAGAGTGGTATTTAAATATGTGATTTAGATTCTGTACCAGGAAATAGAGATGGAGAGTGTGGTTCGGTCCGAGTTTATATGTGGGTTTACCAAGGCAAAAAAAAGTGTATAGCATCTCAGTAACTTGGTGCATGATCTTTTATTAAATAAAATTTTATAAATATTATGTATGCATTCCAGCAAAGACTAATATTGTAATAAATTTAGTTCTTGTTTTTAGTTGAGTTTAGTTTTTCAAACTAGTTTTCTATCTCAAAAATTCTAAAAGTAATAAAAAATATTAATATAAAGGCTCAGTTTTTAAAGTGTAAAAATCTTGTTTTTTTTTTTTTAAATTAATTTCTATTTAAAAAAGTTATATTTTTAACTTTTATAAAATCTTAATTTGAGACCAAACTAAAGTTTTTCACAACTAAAAATAAAGTTTTAGGTCACGTTTAGTAACGCTTTTAAAATTAGTTTTTTGGTTCAAAAAACAAGTTTGAGATCAAAAGTAATGTTAAACGGGGTAGTTTTTGAAAAAAAAATTATATTTGAAAAATGTTTTTCAACTTAAACGCAAAAGCTAAAATTTTTAACTTTTACAGTTTAAAAAGTACTTTCGAAAGTCAAATTATAAATTTAACCTTCATTTATTATTGTTTTATTTATAATTTATAATTTTTGTAAAGATATAATTAATAAAATATTTTTAATTTAAAAATTATATATATTAATTAAAATATTTTAAAATTATTATATTTTTATAGAATACATACAATTATTAGATATATATATTATAAAAAATATTTTTTATATATTTTTATGATATTTTATATATTATAATATTAAAAAATATATTAGATATTGTTTATAAATGTAATTCACAATACTATGTTTAAAATGGTGATTTATCTCATTAAAATTACTTTTTGACAATAATCTAAAAATATAAAAATATTTTCATAAAAAACTTTTAAAATATTTTCTCATCGTACCTTTCAAAAACAATACTAAATTGACCAGTATCGTATTAATAAATACCAATATACTAATTTGTCCTTGAAATTGACTCCCAAGCCATTCTAAGACTAAGTGGACTGTTGTATGACGAAGTACAAGCACGACGCGCCATGAGAGGACAGTCAGACTCGTTTGACGGTTTCCGTTAAAACTGCGTGCGTTTTGGTTTTCCGCGGGTTCGATTCACATAATATTGATTTGTCTAAAAAGCTTGTAGGAATTTATCAACCAAATTTGGGAGTCTAGATTTTTAATAATTGGATAATTAATCATTTTAATTATTTAATGTGTAAATATATTTTTGGTATTGGAATTTAGTACTTATTTTTTTATTGAATTAAATACATGGATTTGAATTGTATATTTAAATTAGTACACAAATTTAGCTTCATTGTTCAATAAAAATGAAAATAAAAAACCTAATTCAAGTTGAAATCTAAGCTTTTTATCATAAGAAAATAATAATAAAAATAAATAAACTAGAAGAGAATAAAAATATAAAACCTACTTCAAGTCGGAATCTAAGCTTTCATAATAAATAAAATAAAAAAAGAAATAAGTTTAAACTTGCAATCTCAGTCAGGTATTTCCACTTTATCTTACCCTTTTTTTAATATATTTAAAATATGTTTATTATTTATTTATTTATTTATTTATTCTCCTACTTCATTTGTATCTTTCGAAACCGTTTACCAAGTCCTATATTTGATTGAATAGAAAAAGAAGACTTTTTTACTTAAAACTATTAAGAAAAAGACTACTTTTATTTATCCTGAAATTAAAAGTACCAACCAAAAACGTTTCCTTCCTGGAATCGAGCTACAATGTTATGTTTAGTATTTAAATAAGAAAGGCATGTGATTTGGGTGTGATATTTGTAGCCAAAGAAAACCAGAAACTGCTCTCCTACGATACACAAATTTGTTTCTTTAGAGAGACAACGAGTTCGCCGGGAACAGAAGTTGGTTTATTACATAAAATATTGATTGACTCTTTTCAGAATTTTATCGTTCACAATTGAATGGAACAGTCGAAAATAGCATCGAATTCTCATAGGAAAGAGGTTAGATTCTCTCTATTTGGTTGTTTATTTTATTTTTTTGATTCGCGGTTTTAAATGTGCAGATCTGTTTATGATGAATTTGGGTCTTTCACATGTTATTTTTTCATGGTTTTGTTTGTTTCATGGCTCATGGAATTTTGATTTTTCGTCGTTGGATCAATTGAATAGCTAATTAGACTGTTGTCATGATCAATGTTTATTGAATTTCAGTAATTAGTTTTAAAAAGATCGGAATTATTGACAAAAACTGTTCACATTCAGAATCCTGGGAAAGCAGTGTTCTTGAGATTTCTTATCGTATTAGTTTTCACTTTCTGATATGGATTTCTTATTGTTTCGATTGTTAGATGTAAAATAATGTAAGTGCTTCAATATTTTTTTCCTTGTATGTATGTGTATGAAATCTTCTCTGAGAATACATAATCCTATCACTTAGAAATTATGCCCGTCTGGTTTTGTGTTTAAAAATTTTATGGTTGATAATGAATTCTGCTTTTTTAAATCACTAGGAGTGCATTGGGGAGAGGGGAAGTAGTATAAGTTATTCAGAAAATCCTATTCATGATTGAGTAAAGGTATAAATCACAATTTGCTAGTGACAATGGCTATTCGTTTGTATAGAACATGGCATAGCCGAAGAGCAAATATCATGGAACTTTTGTTAGGAGTCCTTAACTTGATGTCTTGAAATCCTTCTTAACTTGGTTTAAAGCAGCATTTTGCAATTGCTTGTGATAAACATAACCAAGTACCTATCACCGAGTGTGAGATTTAGAGAGTGATAAACAGGGTGATATTCCATTTTTGTTATCCTCTATATGCTGGTAGGTGATGTACGATGCTTGTGTAGATTGAAGGAATTGTACTGAGGGTGTGGTTGTTCATGTTGATATGATTATCTTCCCTGTTTCCAGAAATGCATGCATGCATGTATGTATGAATATTTGTATGCATTTAAATTTGAATATATATGCACATACTATTATTTAAATGAGTCATATTTTATCATTTGCAATACGATACCGTTATTTTTGTGCTTAGTTTTAGAATGCCTGGTTCAGGCAAACCAAAATATGTGAATTCCTAACAAAAGATGTATTGCAGGATCATTCTTCGCAACTTTCCATGAAAAGAGATAACAATATTGAGTCATCGAGAAGTCCTCGTCATCAAAAAGTAAGTTAATGCACAACTCCTTTGTGTGAACATATATGTTGTATCCTTGCAATAGCTTTTAATAGAAAAGCAACATCTAAAAGTAGGCATTTGAATCCAAGAAGAATCTAGAGTTCCTGCATAGGTTTAAATAGCAGTATTTGAAATTCTCAGTAAGTGTATATTAAAAGTTAGTGGAGGAAAATTTTCACATGATATCTGAAATACTACAGTTATAAATGATTTAGCAGAAATGTTTTGTTGATACTAGCATTATAAAACCAGAAAGACAATCATCTTTATTTAAAGTGGCCCACAACTCCACATCAAGTTACATTGTTTAGTGTGAAAACATCTGAAAATCCCGTAGCTATATGTTTCTAAATTCTGTTGCTTGATGAATGAGATCATTGATCATATGTTTTAGGTGTCAGCAAAATGGGATCCTGATGATGCATGTCGGCCTGACATTGACGATGCTCCAGTGTTTTATCCAACTGTCGAGGTAATTTTTTTTTCTTTTAAGAGTAAATATATGACATCAAATTTTCTTTTTCAATATTTCTTTCAGAGAACAGTACTTAGAGTTTATGATGTTCTATATTCTAGGAGTTTGAAGACACACTTTCCTACATAGAAAAGATTTGTGCCGAAGCTGTATCATTTGGTATATGTCGGATCGTGCCTCCACCTTCTTGGAGACCACCTTGTCCACTTAAAGAGAAAGATATTTGGGAACATGCTAAATTTTCAACAAGAATTCAACAAGTTGATTTACTTCAAAATAGGGAGCCAATGAGAAAGAAAAGTAGAAGTCGGAAACGGAAACGGAGAAGGCATTCTAGAATGGGAGCCACTAGAAGACGTGCCAATTCTAGTTCTGAATATATTTTCACTTCCGAGACCGATGAGAAGTTTGGCTTTAATTCAGGATCAGACTTTACTCTTGAAGAATTCCAAAGATATGCAGATGGATTTAAGGAGACATACTTTCAAAGGAACTGCAGTGAGGAATTAAAACATGGTATGAATGGATGCAGGAAATGGGAACCGTCTTGGGAGGATATTGAAGGTGAATACTGGAGGATAGTTGAGCAGTCAAACGATGAGGTTGAGGTGAGGAGTTTTTTCATCACATTGCTCCTGTCTATTATAAGATTCATTCATTGAAACCTCTGTTTACTTCTACTGGAGTTTGCTTTCATATTGCAGGTATATTATGGAGCTGACTTGGAAACAGGAACATTTGGCAGTGGCTTTCCTAAGGCATCATCTATGTTAACTGAAAATGATGCAGATAAATATGCAATGTCAGGTTGGAACCTAAATAATTTCCCGCGCCTACAAGGTTCAGTGTTATCTTTTGAAGGATGTGATATATCTGGAGTTCTAGTACCATGGCTCTATGTGGGGATGTGCTTCTCGTCATTTTGTTGGGTAAGACATAAAAACTGCTGGAGTTGTTTTCCTCTTAGATCACATGATTAAATTTATTTAGGATATATCTTTTTTAACAATAAATGATATTGGTAGACTGCACATTCCATTTTTGTTTTTGTTAACTTTTTTAGAAATTTAGAATGTGCTTCTCATAAGTCATAAACTCAGTTTTTAACTTGTCTGGTAATATGGTGCTCTATTGTTGTAGGATGGTCTAGGGTTTCTTAGTTGCAAACAACTCTATAAAATTACATCTTTTGCAATGCAATCTTATACTATAAAAATGCTCAATAACTTGAATTTTGCTTTCTATTATTTTGTTTTTTATGTCTGAGTTTTGGAATATCATCTGTTATTACAAACATGAAAAATAATTTTACTGAAAAAATTGTAGATTCAGAATCCCTTTCTGATAATTTGAATGGCGATTCATTCCTTAGTTTTTGTTTCCTTTTCTCATTTTTACTATATTATTGTTCAAACAGCATGTGGAGGACCACCACCTGTATTCACTAAACTATATGCACTTTGGTAATCCAAAAATATGGTATGGAGTGCCTGGGAACCATGCTACATCTTTGGAGGCTGCAATGAGAAAACATCTGCCTGATTTGTTTGAAGAACAGCCCGACTTACTGAATGAATTGGTGAGAAACTTATTTGTTTTATTTTTATTCTTCATTGAATTTTATCAACTGGAAAATACATTTTGTCGCTATTGTTATTTGTTTTTGCATATTTTTACACTTTTTCTTTGCTTCTTGGAGCCATATTTGTCTTCTCATTGGATAGATGATGTAGTACAAGTATTCTTAAATCAGAATTCCAATTTTTCATGCAACCGCTTTTCATCCTGTGTCAGACCGTCAGTAGAATTTTGTGCAGTTTAAGAAATGAATAATGGGAAATTTTTCATGGTTTTGGACACCTAAAATGCACTCTGGTCCCTTACCTATCTCTATAGGTTATACTTGTAGAAGTGCTAGACCCTTGGGATCCAATGAATCAAGGGATCTAAGTAAGAGTATCGGATATAAAAGAAAAGGCATCTGGTTTGCTTTTTCAGCTGACAAGTCATACTTTATACATAGTATTATTCTTATTCATAGATAATCTGCACCTCAGTGCATAATCCCAGAAGGTAAAGTTGCATTGATACCTGGCGATATTCATACCTGGTAACTATACAATGTGTCCCATTGCATCATCTCTGCTTGAAATTTCTGAACAAAAGGTGATTCTTCAATATCTTCGACACTTGATTTTCTTTCATTCCATTTAAGTATTTTTTTCGTAGAAGTTGTATCTGTTGTCTCACTAGCTTCTTACAAGCATGAAATTTATGATTCACAGGTTACTCAACTATCTCCTTCAATTCTGAAAGCCGAGGGGGTACCAGTCTATCGAGTCGTTCAACATTCTGGGGAGTTTGTTCTTACCTTTCCCAGGGCGTACCACTCCGGATTTAATTGTGGTTTCAACTGTGCTGAGGCAGTGAATGTTGCTCCTGTTGATTGGCTAGAAAATGGTCAACTTGCAGTTGAGCTCTACAGTGAGCAGCATCGTAAGACATCACTGTCCCATGACAAACTGCTCCTAGGATCAGCTCGGCAAGCCATCCAAGCTCTCTGGGAGTTGTATGTTCTTGGCAAAGAAACTCCAGGAAACTTGAGGTGGAAACTTGTCTGTGGAAAGGACGGGATGCTTACAAAGGCTGTTAGGGTAGAGTCTTCTCTTTCTCCCTCTAAACCTACTTGTGTAAATTATAAATATTCACATAACAAGTGACAAACTTCTGTCATTATGTGCACTAATATTTGTATATCACTGTTAACAGATGAGAAAGCAGATGGAAGAGGAAAGAGTAAATCGCCTTCCACCTCATATGCCCATCCAAAAGATGGAAAAAGACTTTGATTTGGAAAGTGAGAGGGAATGTTTCTCTTGTTTCTATGACTTGCATCTATCTGCCTGCAGCTGCAAATGCTCTCTCGAACGATTTGCTTGTCTGAAACATGTAAACAATTTCTGCTCATGCCAAGATGAAGACAGATTTGTCCTCCTTCGGTATACTGTTGATGAACTGCAAATGCTAGTCAAAGCCCTGGAGGGAGAATTAGATGCTGTCAAATTATGGGCATCCAGAGATCTTGGGTTGGTTTCTGATAATGATTGTGATGCTAATGGTACTAACTTGGTTCAGGATAGTGAGGTATTAAAAACTGAGCCTGCTCAACTAAGGGAAAGTTTCTCTTGTTCCTCAAGAGTGGAAGAAAAGGTGGATATTTATAGTCCTTGCCCATATGGTCATTTTTCTTCAGAAGTAGTGCTGTCAGAGTGCCAGCCTAAATTAGAAGCCTCCCATGTCACCTTGGATAGTCATAACAGTGTCTTAAATGTTGGAGTTGTCACAGAAAACATAAGGTACTTGGAGCAGGACACCTGCATTGACTTAAATCTTGATATTATGTCCCATTATCCTACAGGGAAGTCATTGTGTGATTCTGATAGCTCCAATAACAATAATGTTACTGATGTGGAGACATTTTCAAAAGAGAAAATTTGTGGATTTGATGAAGTAAGCGAACCTGTTCTAAAGAGACTCAAGAGTGATTGTAGCTCATCAGTTTCACAAGAACATTCCAACAAGTATCAGCATTCAATTTCAACGAGTCATCAGGATTCCGATGGGTTTGAGTGCAAGAAATTGTTTGGTGTTGAACTTCAGTTTCCACATATCAGTGCAGGACAATCAAATACCTTGCGGAAGGCAGAAACTGTCAACAGCTCAGATGTAATTTCATCTACAGCTGGCCAATGTTACCCGTTGTTGAATCCTTCTGTTGAACCTTTAAATTTTGGGTCTGTCATATTTGGAAGACTATGGTGCAGTAACCAGGCCATATTCCCAAAAGGTACGTTAAAGTGGAATTAGATCCAATTTCTTACTATTTAAATTCAAAGTTTCTTTCGTGCTGGTGGAAGCATTTTGCAAACTACATTCATTCTTCACTTTTCAGGTTTTAGAAGCCGTGTCAAGTACTTTAATGTGCTCAACCCAACAGAGTTTTCTAGCTACATTTCTGAAGTCTCAGAGATTGGATTCCTTGGACCTCTATTTAAGGTGAGATTACCTCTTGTTTGTCTACTAATTTTGGTATAAAGATTTGCCTGTAAAACTGCAGCAACCAATCAAGGAGGAGAGAACAGAACCCAGAAAGGAAAAAAGGACAGATGAGAAAAGGAAAAATAACACGAGAGAGAGGGGGGGGGGTCTTTGACACAAGCTTACATACCATGATCGGTCAATGGATATGTGTTACTGAGTTAGACTTCATGTTGAACCTCACATTTGTTATTTTCTATTTCAGGTTACTTTAGAAGGCTGTCCCTCCATAACCTTCTCAAACACGTCGGCCGACAAATGTTGGCAAATGGTGGTGCAGCAATTAAATCAAGAAATTGCGAGGAGGAGAAACCTGGGGGAATCTGGGATGCTTCCTTTGCAATCTCTGCATAGCATCAATGGGCTTCAAATGTTTGGATTTCTCTCCCCAACAATAGTTCAGGTATTACTGCCTTTATAAACTTGAAACATTTCTTAGCTATCAAATATCTGATTAAAATGCCTTGGGTAATCGAATTTGATCCATATGGTTCTTATATGGAATATGATCATAAACAGAAAGGTGTTTTTATTAATTCCTACTCTTCATTTCTGTCGGTATACCTGTCCAAGTTCCAACGGATTCCAACTTGAGTCTGAAGCTATGATCTTTCAAGAATCCTCAAAATATCTGGAAAACTTAGTAAAATCGAACATGCTCATGTGGACGTATAGCTGTATTCGACACTCTACTACTGTAGACGGATAGTATGGGAAGTATGCATAGCATAAACACCTGCAAGCATGCATTTGTCTAATAAAACAATAGTACTGTTTTTCTTCATCAATTTTAGTTGTTTTATCTGAATTCTTTTATTTATTTCTTACGAACTTTGTGTCCTCCAGGCCATTGAAGCTCTTGATCCAAATCATCACTGCTCAGAGTACTGGAATCACAAGATTACTTGTGCTGACAATGAAGGTGAATCCAAATCAAAAATTTTTGGTGTCGATTTTAGAAGGCAAGATGATGCTGGTCCCAGTCCCAGCCAACACCCTATCGAAGTAGATGTAGTTCTAAGAGGACTTTTCCAGAAGGCAAGTCCTGAAGAGTTACAAATCCTGCTTCGGATACTCTGTAGTGACGCACAAAGTGCTGACCGCAGAGTGGCATATGAAAGATTGACGGAGGAGATACATAAAACGTGTCGATGAACAGCATATTCCGAAATTAGAGGAAGTTGATTCTGTTAGGGAGTAGGTAGTTAGCTTTAGATCATAATCCTGCTGATTGTAACCTAGATGTGACTTTTAGACTTCAAGACCAATCCAGTATTATAATTTTTTTTATTTAAAAGCTTAAGGAGTCATTAAACATCAAGTCTAAATCTATGATATTTTAAATAGATAAATTTAAAAGTATTGAACGTTCTCCAAATAAACCGATAATAAAACATTTGATTGATATAAAAATCATATTATTAAATATAAAATAAAATGAAACTCTCATAGGTTTTCTCTATCCTATCGTCCATTGTTTGCTATCATCAGATGACGTTATTGATGTGTTTGTTCTTAAATTTTATTTGTTGCTTCGTCTTTATCTTTTGAGATCAAATTCAACCTCCATTTCGTTAGAAAGTATTCAATAGTCCATGAAAAAGAGATTTAAAGTGAGAAAACTAAAAAGTTTCAATTAAGATTTACGGGTTTTGAGTTATTTTTTGGTGAATCAACCAAATTCGTACTCACTGTGACAAAATGATTCCTAATGTATTTTACCCTATTGTTTCATCCCACTATATTAACGGTTGTTGGCTTATAAATATACTTTGACATTTTATGATTATACATTGATAAATGTTTATGGTAGGGACATTATTAGGTTCAATAACATTTTTTTATAACTGAAATCATTACAAATTTTTAGGGACCAAACCAAGAATTTGGTACTCAGACTGAGATAATATCATATAAGTTTAAGGATCAAGGTGTACATTTTATGTTTAAAAGGGTTTAAAATGAATTATCAAATTTAATTAAATTACCTGATTATGATTCATGATAAGTTTCAGCTGGTATTAATTGTAATCCCAATTATAAGCAATGTAAGCTCAAATAATTATAAGTACAAGGGAGTCAATACTCGAGATTAAGGATTCAATTAAAATGATTATACAAATCTGATGATTCCGATTTAACCCCTCTTCTTCAGTTGAATCGGCTAAATTTGTACTACTTCAAGTTACAGCCACATAGCTGCCAAAACGTACATAAAATATTACGACCTTGTAAACATCACTTCATTTGACTTGTTTATCGCATGGAAAAGACTTGGTGTCGTTGGTAAGGACTAAAAAGTAATTTGAAAGTGGAAGTACGGGCGATTGAAACAAGGTAATGAAAGTAGGATTGTAGGGAACATTATAAGGATTGTATATGCATGGTAAGAAAAAAACAAATTTATTATAAAATATAGGTATAAAGATAATTTTAACCATTAACGTTATAATTTTTATTATTTTGGCTTTTATTTTTTGTTTGGATAAATTTAGCCCTTAACCTATATTTTTTTGACAAATAACTTATTTTTTAACTACGGACCGTTAAAAATTTAACGATGATGACATGTCATATACAAATATTTTAAATGACATAGCATCTAACCTATTAAATACATATATATATGTGAAATATAATTTTTATTCCAATATAAAAAATAAAATAATTAAAATTCAAATAAAATATTAAAAATTAATTAATTCTAAAATAAAAAGGCTACTAAACATTCTCAACCCTAACTACGATAGAATCAAAGTCCTATCTTAAAAATATAAACACAATTCAAAATTAATTAAATTTTTAAGATAATATTTTGATTTTATCATAGTTAGGGTTGACAATGTTTAGTAACATTTTATTTTAGAATTAATTAATTTTTTAATATTTTATTTGAATTTTAATTATTCTATATTTTATATTAGAATAAAATTATATTCATATATATATATATGTGAATTTGATAAGTTAAATGTCATGTTATTTAAAATATATTATCATATGCATATGATATATCGTCATTATTAAATTTTTAACGATTCAGTTATTATGATAGTTAAAAAATAAGCTTCGGGTCGGTGAATTTATAAATTGGAGTAGCTTGCTAATTGCTAGTAGACAACTAACTAATCAATGTCATGGCTACGGAAAATTTGATAAATAATTCAGCTTAAAACAAGAATATAATCTATCAATTTTTTTAAAATATATAAAAATAATATTTTTTTAGAAAATAAGTATTACACCGATTAGATAAAAACTTTCGGTTTACGCTAAAAAGATTCTGTGATCCATTATCTCAAGGGTCACCGATAAAATTTTAAAAACATAAAATAAAAAACAAATTTATCACGTGACATAGACAAAGTGAAAACCGTGATGATTCATGAGATGTTATTTTTTGGTTATGACCAAGTATCCTCACAAATAATATATTTAAATCATTCTAACTCCATCTACCAATCCAATCGTATAATATATAGACTCCGTTAGGATTAAGGGTGAGTATTCGATCGAGTCGAATAAAATTTTTTGAGTTATTCGAGTTAACGAGTTATATTTTATAATTCAAACTTTATTTAAAAATTTTTCGGTTTCAGTCGAGTTTAAGAAATTCGAATCGAGTCGAGTTTGTGAGTTCCAATAAATATTTATTTATAATTATTTATCATGTTATAGTATGATTTGAGTTCAATTTAAACGACTTTCTCTAATCATATAAGATATGTATATATATTTTTTCATATATGGCGATATTTTTTTATATTTTTATATATTAATGTGCATATATCATAAAACATTAAGAGACTCGTCTTAAACTTAAAAATTAATCATTTAATTATTAATAATTTCGAGTTATTCGAATTTCCATTTTACAATTCGAACTTTATTTGAATTTTGTTTGAGTCGAATCAAGTCTATAAAATTTCGAGTCAAATCAAAACGAATCGAATACTTTCACCTAAAATCGAATTAAATTATTTAATTTTTTCGAATCGAATCGCTTTTTACTCACCCTAATTAGTACCAACTCCACATGTACGTGAAGTACGCCCGAATCAATCTCGAGAAAAGATCCAAGATTTGATAAACAAAGTCAATCAGGTCTTTGACGAATCACAGTTTAGATGGAAGAATCAAATGTCTTAAGGAAAATACTTTAAAACAATCGTGTAGGTGAAGATCAATCACAAGGTGGTAGTGGAAAAGTACCGAGAGAATTGGGGGTTAGAGTTCCATAAACAAACGTTGTGATCATAATTATTAAAAAAAATAAAAAAATGATCATAAGTATTTTAATTATTTTAAATAATTAAAATTTGAAAGATATATATTTTAAAAGTTTATAAAAAATATATATTTTTATATTTTGTTGACAATAAATTTTAAATAATAATAAATCAAAATTAAAACAACAACAAATTTAATGGTAAAAAAGACTAATAAACAACAAATCTAACCCCCTTTGGAGCATGGTTGCTTTATTAGTGGGAATTAGGCTATAATAAAATATAAAAAAATATTTTTAATTTAGATAAATCAAATGTAATACAACTTTTTACCAACCAATTATAATTATAATTATAATTATAATTATTTTTAATTTTACTAAAACTAGTCTCACCTTAAAATATAAAAAATTGTCACCAAACTTATAGGCTCTAATAAAATAGATTATTTGGCGTTGAAATGGCGTCTTAATTGAAATTAGATGCTGAGTTTAATTTATTCCCGTAGGAACAATGTTGGCATTTAACCACTAATTGAAATGATTTAAAATATAATTGCGATATTAAAACTTAACTGAATTATGTAGATAAAAACTAAAGCTACTCTATTTATTTATTTTTTTAATCCTTTGTCACTCATGTTTGTCGGTTGGTACAGACAAATCTTAGGGACACATAGGGGCATATTAATGCTAAAGAGTACCAACGATCAATCATCTAATATAATAAGATTAATTAATTAATTAATATATTATATTTCAATAATAAAATAAAATAGTGATAAATTATCCTTTATCACGTTTTTTATAATTTCTTTAAATAAAAATTTTATATCTTATTTTTTAAAGGTAAATTTTATTTTTTTTGTATGGTGAGTTATTTGAAAATTATATTAAAATGTTTGAACCTTGTTAGATAAATAAAAATAACGTGATAAACATGATTTATCTAATAATTTTTTTTATTGATGGAGTGTTTAATTGTCTTAAACTTGATTAACAGTTGCATACAAATATCATCTTAATTCGTACTAAGAAAATGATATCCAAACCATCTAATAAGACATGTAACCATTTTCCCTTAACTATAAATGTTTTCTTCTTATTATTAAAATTAGAGATGTTATTATAAGTCTTGTTAAAAAAATTTCAAATCTTAATTAAAAAAAAAGAGTATATACGATAGTATTATAGAAAGAAGCAAGCAAAAATTTGTCACAACTAGGGGTGAGTATTCGATTGAGTCGAGTTAAAAAATTTTGAGTTATTCGAGTTGACGAGTCATATTTTACGACTCAAACCTTATTTGAAATTTTTAGGTTCGAGTCGAGTTTGATAAATTCGAGTCGAGTTTTCGAGTTCCTATAAATATTTAACTGTAATTATTTATCATATTAGAGTATGATTTGGTTCCAACTTAAACAATTTTCTCTAATCATATAAGATATGTATATATATTTATATGTAATAATATTTTTTATATTTTTATATATCAATATATATGTATATATATATCATAAAAAATGATAGACACATCTCAAACTTAAAAATTAATCCTTTAATTATTAAAAATTTAATTTCCATTTTATAACTCAAACTTTATTTGAATTTTTTGAGTCGAATCGAGTCTATAAAATTTTGAGTCGAGTCAAAACGAGTTGAGTATTTTTGCCTCGAGTCGAGTTATTCAATTTTTTTGAGTCGAGTCAAAACGAGTCGAGTATTTTTACCTCGAGTCGAGTTATTCGGTTTTTTTGAGTCGAGTCGAGTTTTGCTCACCCCTAATCACAACCAGGGGTGAGAATGAGCCTGATCGACTCACGAGCTACTCGAGCTCAAATCAGTCAAAGTTCGGCTTGAGAGAGCTCGACTTGGGCTTAGGTTAGACTCAAGGCCTTAATGAGCCGAGCCTACCCAAGTTTAACTAAAAATAATTATATTATATATATGCTGCATATCACTAAAAATATTATTTTTAGTGAGAGAGAAACACTAAAAATAAATTAACTAAAATAAAATGGGTATTTTTTTCCTTTTTCTTGATATTGAATTTCGTTTTCGGTGTTGATTATGAAAAAAAATTTTAACGAGGTCATATCTTTTATAGAAAAAATTATAGCAAAATTGCATATTTTAAGTCGAGTCGAGCCCGGGGAGCTGTGAGCCTAAGTCAAGCCCAATAATATTACTTTCGAGCCGAGTTTGAGCCTAAAATGTCAAGCTTGTCGAGCTCAATAATAGTAATTACAGTAGTATTTATTCTAAAGTAGACTCTCAATTATTAAACATTAATCGCTCAATTACTATGTTGTCATTATTGGTGCTCAAACCTGTGATCTTTAAGAAAAACGATCGTTTCTTAAACCAACAAGGTTAGATGATTTGTGCAACCAACGTAAACAACAACAACAAAAAATTAACCAATTAATGTCGTTCCTGGTAAACGAAATTAAAACAAGTGAAGGGTTAAAATGTTTTAAATGGTAAAGTTTACTTTCAAATGAAATTTGCTTTTGGAAATAGAATTATTCATTTCCGCTTATTGTTGAGTACCATTTTTGAAATCCTAGTTTTTTAGGTGGTTCTTTAGTTTTCTTCTTCTAAAATGTTATTTATGACGTGGATTTTAAAGTTATTACCGAATAATTTACTTTTTTGTTTTATTTTTAAATAATATTTTTATTTTAAATTCATTTTTAAATATTTATATTTTTATTATAGTTTCTTCTATCTTTAAGATAATTTAAAAATCACATATCAGTTATTAATTTTATTTTTAAAAAAAATTAAAATCATTATTAAATAATTTTAAAGATAAAAATATTGAAATTAAATGATTTTGAAAGTAAAATTGAAACAATAAAAAAATTCAAACTAAAATTACTTCTTTAAGTTTAGTTTTGGTATAAACTTAGCCTACGCCTACCGGCGTTATAAATTCAACGAGCTTCCCTCCGAAATCACCCATTCCTTACAAGTCCCACTCTTTCTTCTCAAAACACAACTTACAAGCTAAAATCCGCCATGGGAATGGATATGGAGCTCTCTTCTCTTGTTTCACTCGTTGCACCTATTCTTCTTCTCACACTCGTTGTTATTTTCGTTTCCACCTTTGCACTCAGACCCAAACCCAGATCAAGTGGAGCCAAAGAGCTTCCACCAGGGAGCTTCGGATGGCCGATCATGGGTGAAACTCTACAGTTCCTGTTTGGGAACCCGGAGAATTTCGTGTTTTCTCGGATGAGAAAATATTCTCCACATATTTTCAAAACAAAGATTATGGGAGAAGAAACCGCCGTCGTATGCGGTCCTGAAGGACACAAGTTCTTGTTCTCAAACGAACAAAAGCTCTTCACCGCTTTCCGTCCTCGTACGACCCAGAAACTATTCCGATCTTACCAGTCCTCCGCCGTACCGGTTCAAATCGCCCGCGAAGAAGAGACGAAAGTCTTCCGTTCACCGGGATTCTTGAAACCGGAAGCGCTGGTGAGGTATTTGGGAAAGATGGACGCCATAACACAACAACAAATGAAGAAATACTGGGAAAACAGAGACCAAGTCAAGGCCTTTACGCTTTCAAAGACCTTAACATTAACGCTCGCATGTCGTTTCTTCTTAGGCATCGATGAACCCGAGCGTATCTCTCGGCTCGTTAACTACTTCGACGACATAACGGTGGGGATGCATTCGCTGCCTCTGGATTTCCCGGGGACTGCTTTTTACAAAGCGAACAAGGCGGCAGCGGCAATCCGGCGGGAGCTTAAAGAAGTTATAAAGGAGAAGAAAGCTGCCATGGTTGCGGGAGCCGCCATGCAAGACGTACTTTGTCATATGATCGTGGCCACCGATGAGTCCGGGAAATTTATGGCAGAGGCGGAGATCGCCGATAAGATCATGGGATTGCTGGTTGCCGGATACAGCACTGTGGCTACTGCTATGACTTTCTTCATGAAATATGTCGGTGAAAGACCTGATATTTATGACAAAATTCTAGCAGGTAACCATCTTTCATTATTCCATCGTTCAAACACCTTTCCTACACACCAGATTACTTCATATCTCTACGTTAGATACGAATCTCAAATATAAGAGTTCAAACAGCATGGAGTATATATATACATACACCAAAGTTGGGAGGATGTCCATGATAAGTATTTGCAATACTTGGTCCAAATTAGTTAATCAATAGATCGGATATCAATGATTGTACAAAAAAATAATAGATTCACTCGTCCCCGCATACATGTTTATGTCACGGGTGTAATTAGACATTGATATAAGAGTTTGAACAAATGAATATATACAAGGTTTTGTTGTGAATTTGTTCCTGCAGAACACTTAGAGTTGGAAGTTTGTAAAAAGGAAGGTGATGTGTTGGAATGGGATGACATACAGAAAATGAAGTATTCATGGAATGTGGTGTACGAAGTGATGAGATTCACACCAGCACTTCAAGGAACTTTCAGAGTCGCCCTCACAGATTTTACTTATGCTGGTTACACGGTTCCTAAAGGGTGGAAGGTACTACTCCTATATTTTTAACCCCTAGGCCTAGCAGCAGACATCAGGGTGATCTAATGAAGTGTGTGTTTGCAGATATATTGGACAGTAGGCACAACCAACAAGAACCCACAATATTTTCCTGAACCAGACAGATTTGATCCATCTCGACACGAAGAGTCTAACAAGTTCCCCCCGTTTACATTTGTTCCCTTCGGAGGTGGTCCTCGGATGTGCCCCGGCAAAGAGTATGCTCGTCTCGTCATTCTCACATTCATGCATAACGTTGTGAAAAGGTTCCGATGGGAGGTGGTGAATCCAAAGGAGAAGATTGTGGGTCATATGATGCCAACACCCGCCAATGACCTCCCCATTCGTCTAACTCCACGCAAGGAGACTTGATTACAAAAGAAAGATCAAACATTTATTGTTTTGTTTTTGAAGGCGTCTTTCAACTCTTAAGCCGTCCATATATATTTAGCCTGTGACTAGACGACGACTATACTGTGTTTTCCTTCTTTTGAATTTGGCATGACAATTGACAAGCGCATGTGATATCTACAAAACTTTATTCCCAATTTGGTTTACTGTAAGGATGGAACTAAAGAATGGGATTGCCTAAGGTTTGGTTAGAGAAATTTAAACATTTTCAGAAAATTGTGTTTAAATACGTAATAATCTCATGTAATCACTTTCTTTCATGCACAAACCTACGGAGACACATGGACTGAACAAAAGGCCACGATCGAAGCCAACACCTAAAACCAGTCCACATCTGTAATTTTGAATTTTTTATATATACATGTAAATATAATTCTAAATGCAAATGGGTACATCATGGAAGAACAGTTTGTAAATGGAAAGTCACAGCAGTTGCTTGATTCTCAGTCTCCTCTTCCCACTGCTTGAACTCGGTCACAAAAGGAGAAAGGCCTTTCCACATTGGGCATGAAATGCAAGACAAAAAGTAGAAACTATAAAGAAATGTGTATAAATAATCATCAACCATAAAACAAATGAGAGATCATCAAGTATCCAAAAAGAATTTGATCCAAACAAAATAACATTTTAAAAGAAAAAACAACTCCCAAGTCCCAGCAGACATAGGATTGATTCAAAAAATCTAAAGCCTACATTGTTTGGAGTCCAATACAAGTGTCAAATCCTTAAAGAAGTATATCCTTCAAGAAATAAAATGAAGACTCAAAAGTAATAGAGTACAATCTAAAGCTATATAAGGTGAGAACACTATTTGTAGCATATACCCACTCCTTTAAACGGAGTACTAGGTAGAATACAAGTAGGTGTCTACTGTGTACATGCAGGGACAAAACCAGGATTTAGGGTTGAGAGGGGCAAAACATAAATGTTTAGAAGTAGGGGAGCAAGTTCATAAAAAAACAATTTAAAAAATTTAAATATGGGACAAAAGTGAAAAAAAAAATCTTCGGGGGAGGGGCAATGTAGTTTCGTCCCTATGTACATGGAAGATTCTTAAAGAATCCTAACCCTAAAGGAACATGAAAAATGGAACACAATTACTTCTAGAAATAGAATGAAGAGGCAAAAGTATCATAAAGCTATGTAACTCTTCTATCCATCTATCATACTAATTGGCATTTTTTTGCTTTCTTTTCTTTTTTCTTTTTTCAATTTTGGCATCCATGAGAAAGATATGATTCACCTATTAACTACAAATAACAAAAGTAACACAAAGTTAAGTCACTTAACTAGTATTGGACTCACTCTGCCAAGCTATCCACAATGGTTCTTCTCAAGGATCAAAAGCTAAGTTAATCGGACTATTCAAGAATGAGCATCTTTTAACTAAGAAATTTTAACACTAACAATAAAATACTTCAACGAAATCTTCAGTTCTCCACATAGAAATATAGCCACCAAAACTCATAGAAATGCAACTACAAAGTTCAGAATAATGATGAAGCAAGCATACATACAATTCAACATGATAAACATTAACAAGTGAAGTTTTCTCTCCAACACTCAAACAAGGCAACAGAAGTTTACATAAACATGAGAAATAAAGAAAAACTGCATTTTGATCTTAAGAAGACTCAGCTTCATAAATGTTTAAACTAGTCCTAGTTAATCTCTATCGCATTATTGCCGGCAAAATATCATCTATCATTCCAGCAAGACAGCAATAGAAGCGATTGGAAGCTGAAATATTCCGTACCAAATCAAAAGCACTCTTACTACTGCTGCTGGTTTTGCGGTGGAGGTGGCATTCCAGGGCGTGGTGGACCGAAAACAGGAACAGCACCAGGCGGAGGAGGCATTCCGGGTCGTGATGGAGGTGGAGCAGCCATCCCAGGCCTTGGGGGTGGAGGACCAGGGGGGCCTCTCATCATTGGTCCCGGAGGTGGAACAATCGGCCTCTGACCATATTGTGGTGGTGGGACTTGGTATTGCTGAGGTGGCCTTACTCCAAAAGCTGGAGGCGGTACGGATGGAGGTGGGCCGCGTTGCATCTGAGGTTGTTGTGGCTGACCAGGGTAAGCCCCAGGCGGCATTTGCCCAGGGGGACGGATAACAGGCGGACCTCCACCCGGAGCAGGGTAAGACATCGGAGGTGCTGAAAGCTGTGGAATCGGCGGGCGTGAAATCTGGGGCTGCATCATCCCAGGAGCCGGACCACCAACGCCGCGAACTGGCCCAGCAAGACCGGGCTGCGCTTGAACGAGAGGACCGGTAGGGATCCCACGGCCAGCAGCACGACCAATGCCAGGTCCAGGGATAGCATTAGCGGCGGCGGACTTGGAACGAGACTCTTCAGGAGGAGGAGGACCCTCCACGGTCATAGAAATAACCTCTTCGCCACGTACAAGAACAAGACCAAGTGTTCGACGATCTTCACGTTCCTCGTTGGTGCTAGGGTTTTTCTTCCCTTTAACAGGAGGAAGCTTGCGGAACTCCTCGCAGTCTCCGAGGACGAGATTCATGTGTCGATCGAAAGCCATAAATTTTCCCACCAGCTGACGTCCGTCTTGGATTGTGACCCTCATCCGGTAGTTGATGAATTGAAGCATTTTGGAACTCTTTGACAACGACATTTTGGCGCTTCACAGTGCCGAACTGTGGAATAGAAAGAACCCTGGCTCGTAGCTAGGGTTTTGAATTTTAATTTCTGAAGCGGGATGAAGAGAGTGACTTTGTACACTTCGATCCCTGGTTGCCTCGTCTAATATACTAAATGGTCTTTCCAACAAATAATATACTAAATGGGCCATAGGTTAGGCTTTGGTCGGGTCGAAAGACTGCGAATTCAGACAAGGGTAAACAACATACTTTAATCTATCAGAAGAAGCATGAGACAAACCCCAAAGCATGGGACTGGGCAGATATCATCCATACTATAATTTTACAGACAGACAGACATGTAGGTATATCAAAGTGTAATAAATTAAATAGATTATGTAGGAATATCATAGAATGAATTGGCTGCTCAGTATAACAAACTTCCCATAGAATGAGAAGTCATGGCAGGGGAAAATTATCTCAACTTTCCTCCCCTCTTCTATGACAAAATGGAAGAAAAACAGCTGAAATCAGAGCTGTTTGGGGTCTGCTAATAAGCTTTTTCTGTTCTTTTCCTACATAAAATCATCATCTACGATGAATCGTATCCGTTACGATGCGCCTTCTGCCATCTCCATGCAATCTGTAAACTCTCCTCAAGATCTGTATATCGAGCGGTCCAGTTCAGTTCCTGCCGGATCTTAGACGGATCGCTAAACACTTCGGCGTAATCTCCGGGTCGGCGGGGAAGATAATCAACCTTTATATCCACTCCTGTGGCTTTCTTGCATGCCCCGACAAAATCCTTCACCGATCTTCCTTTTCCCGTGCCAACGTTGTAGATTCCTACGTTACGAGGCTTTGCGTGTTGAAGAGCTTTAACGTGAGCATCGACCAGGTCAGTGACGTCAATGTAATCACGTATGCAAGTTCCGTCATGTGTTTTGTAGTCCGTTCCCTTCACCTGCAGAAATATGCACCAAGGTTTAGTAAGCAAGCACTTAAAACAGTGAGTGAAGTGAAGGGGGTGAAAGGAATAGCTTACCTTGATACCAGGAATGATTCCACGAGCTGCATCAAAACAAGCACCTGAAATTTGTCCTTGGTCACGTAACTTGGGTCTTGGAGCTTCGCCTAATCTTCCTTCCGGATCCGATCCGATCACATTGAAATATCTTAAAGAGGTTCCACCAAAAACACGACCATATTGTTGGAACATGAGAATCTGTTATATCTAAATTCTCGGAACACATGATGGAAAGTGAAGAAAAAACAAACCTTAGAATCATAATAGCCATGCCCGAATTCTTAGAGAAATCCAGAATCATATCCTCTGCCATCTTCTTAGCTTTCCCATATGGATTGATTGGAACCTGAGTTGATTCCGAAACAAATGTCAGGTGCTGGCTACTATAACTGTTATATAGAATATACTAAGCATTAAACCATGTTTGCAACTTGCCTGTGGGGTTTCTTCAGTGATAGGCATCTTTTCAGGCTCACCGTAAGTCGCACATGTACTAGAATATATCAAAGTCGGAACACCATGAGCAGCCATCGACTTCAACACCGTCAAGGTGTTTGAAGTAATGTTGTGATAATACCTGCAAGTCGTATGGCCACACATACCATTGATATCATTGTAGTTTAAAGATGACGGAATGAGATATTTCGAATGATAAGCTGAAAAGGAGACTTACCTGAGAGGATCCATTGTGCTCTCCCCGACATATGCAACTGCCGCAAAGTGCATAACAGCATCAAATGCATTTTCCGAAAATATTTCATCCACCTAATATATGAAGTCAAGGAAATAGTAGATTATAGATCCAGGTTCAAATGCACGACAATCGTAATAATTTTCGAAGGATACGACTTTCGCATCGCCTAGATCAGCATAAATGAATTGAAGCCTTCCAGGTTCTGGAAATAATTCCTTTAGAACCTTGACAGCACCCATGTTTCCACGTGAAAGGTTGTCCTGCAAGCAAAGCGACTCCTTCCTTAAAACTGAGAGTAACCACATTAGAAAGGAGATTGTTACATATACCCTAAGCTCAAAACATACCACAATTGTTACTCGGTACTTCTCCTTGAGAAGTCGCAGAGCAGCATGCGAACCGATATATCCCGCACCACCAGTTACAAGAACATGAGTTACCCCTTCTTCATGTTGGGAGAACTGAAACAAACAAACAAACAGGGGAGTCAAGAACAGCAACTGTGACATTTTCCTCGAGGGACGATATTAACCACAATCAAGAAATCAGTTTGATTAATCAAAACCTTAAGGAAAATTGCACAGGGATATGCTACAATTTTCTGCATGCAATTAACTTAATTTTTGCTACATGTGATTCAATTAACCAACTAATCAAGATATCTGCAATATTTTTGTATGCAACATAGAGAAGAATGCCAAATATTACATGAATGGAAGAACTGAATGATGGAGAACGCTTTAGCATGATAATACATAAGGCCATCAGTGCGGCAGCCATAAGGACTTTTCCGATTAAATTGTTCTTCCTTTTCAGATCAGGGTGTTCCATCCCTACATGGAAAACAAAACCAACGTCAGGGGGTCTAATTTTAGCATTGCATTCAAACACAAGCATAAATTTAGCATTGTTACCGGCAATCGGCATCGTTCGAGTTGACCTTGTCTGGGTTCTTCCTCTTGAAGAATTTAGCATTTGGAAAAGGCTTCAAATGAATTTCTGGTATGCAGAACAATAACCACAAATTTATGCCTGAGTTTCAACGATCAAATCAAAGACCCTTCCTTGGAAATGCTTTTCTGGGAAATGTGCTACAATATAGAAACATACACACATGTGAAGAACACAATAGAACAAGGGATATCATAATCATGAACAGAAAAGCAATAATAATTGGACCCTACAATTGAATTTTACAAAAACAAGTATAGAAAAGTCAGAAAGTCAAGATCAAACATAACCAAAAAAGCAAGAGATGAAAATAAATAAATCGCATTTGCAATTCTCAAGGAACAAATGTTAACCAAACAAAAACAGATGATTTGAATACCCAACATGTCGTTTTATGTGTTTTAAGCGTCAGCAAATCTTATGGAACTCAAAATCACCCAGAAAAAACAAAGGAAAACACACATAAACCCAAAAAAATCCAGGCTTTAATGGCAGAGAAGGGATTTTACCTCAAAACAGTGAACATTTGCAGCTAAGAAAACCGAATGAGTTACGAGGCAAAGAGAAGAAAGGTTTGAAGTTTGAATCAACAAAAAGAACCTCTAAAAATCAAATTATAAACACATGCAAGTGTGCAAAGCAATCAAAATTCTTGAATTTAAAAAAGGGAAACTAAAACTCACCCACGAAGCTTGGAAACGTGACATAGAAAAAGAGAAAGAAAAGCAAAGTTTGAAAGGAAAGGGCTCAAAAGGAGAGATAGAGACAGAGAGATGAGCCTCTTGAATTTGGTCCAAATGACTGTGTTTAAATAATAAATGAAGATACAAGGAAAAAACATAGAGCTTTGACAATGAAAGAGAGATGATGAGATAATATAGGCGTTGTTTTCTCTGCGCCCATAGTGTCTTGAATTGTCAACCTTCAATCAAACAAGCCAATGTTCCATTGTAATATCATATGGACGTGCAGTGCAGCCTCAGGGAGGATATTCTGGGAGAAATAGAAGAAGAAAAAAACATGATTTTTTATTTAAATATGCTACATTCAAATTTTTTACTCAACTACGATATAAATGATTGAGGGTGGAAACTGAAAATAAATTTATAAATAAATTAAATTTAAAAAAAAAATAAAAAGACAAAAAAAATTACAGATGAGGGGAGATCGTTTCACTCCACCGACCCCCATATAACTAGGGATGGGTATGAGTAGGGTCGGGTCGGATTTTCGGTCCACCAGCACCCAACCCGAAAAATTATACCCGTCACCCGTCATCCGACCTGGGTTTAAGGTGAAAAAATCCAACCGACCCGATTTTTAAGCTCTAAAATTCGATCCGACCCGATCCAACCCGAATTTTTTTAAAAAATAAAATTTTAGGGACTAAATTGAAAAAAAATAAAATTTAGAGATATAATTATAAAAATATTTAATTTTAATGAACTAATTATAAAAAAATATTAATTTTAGTGATCTAATTGTATAAATATATATAAAGAGGGTCATTATTGCAAATATCCCTAAAATATATATGGAGAAATTACACTATTAGTCCTGGGTCGGGTCAGGTTGGATTTTTCCACCTTAAACCCGAACCCGACCAAACCTGAGATTACCCTTGAAAAAAACCCGACCCGAACCCAAATTTTTCACCAAAAAATCCGACCCGATCGGACCGGATCGAATCGAAACCCGTCGAATTCGGATTCCGTACCCATCCCTACATATAACACTATCCTTTATAACACTATCCTTGATTATTGATAGCTGTATAAAAATCTAATTACACATAATCATATATCAATAATAATAATAATACCAACAATCAATTAATTTAATATAATAAAATTTTATTACTTCTAAATAATACTAAATAACGAAAGAGTGGTTGGTTCATATATATTTTCAAATGTTGAATGAATTTTATAATTTTTTTATTTAATTCGTTGTTTAAAACGTCATAGTGGTTGAATAAGTTAATTTGATTTTTTTTATTGCAATTACAATTTTAAATATTTAATTGTTTAATATTTTTAAATACAACAAATACGGAGTAATAAATTTAGTTTTAATTATAATAAAAGTGTAGTTAATATTATATCATATTCAATTTGCTAAATTCATAAAGGCTTGCCTACCTTTCCCTTTCCCTTGAACGTACATTGTGTTCAATGGTCCGTGACCTAATTTTGTAACATTATCCCCATTTATTTATTTATTTAATGACTTCATTAATGAACTTTTATTATACATAAATGGGGGTGTTTAGTTGTCTTAATCTTGATTAACAGTTGCATACAAACACCATCTTAATTTGTATAAGAAAGTAATATCCAAACCATCTAATAAGACATATAACCTTTTCTTTCTTTCTTTATTTTTGAAAAAAACATGTAACCTTTTCCCCTTAATTATAAATTGTTTTTTAATTACACTAAATATGTAATATTAAAACATATTAATTTCATAGTTACTGTTAATGGTCTCCTTCCTTTGCCTAACTCGGATTTCGTGGACTTTTTTTTTTTGCTCCTCTAAAGTAAGACCATTTGATTTTAGCTTTCATAAGCAATCGAATGAGTTGACTTTCAAGAAAATGAAAACAAAAAGAGAAGGCTTAAACGTTTAAAACGGGAAAGTTTACTTTCGAATGAATTTTGCTTTTCAAAAGACAAGATTCATTCTGAGTGTACCATTTTTGATTATGGACTTATTACCAGATATCTGGTTTTTTATTTTTATTTTTATTTTTAAATAATTTTTTTATTTATTTTAGATTCGTTATTTTAAAATATTTTATTATATTTTTATCATATATTTTTTTTATCTTTATGATACTTTAGAGTTCAGATAATGATTTTAGAGGTGAGTATTCGATCGAGTCAAGTCAAAAAAATTCGAGTTATTTGAGTTGACGAGTCATATTTTACAACTCAAACTTTATTTGAATTTTTTTGGGTTTGAGTCGAGTTTAAAAAATTGAAGTCTAGTTTTTGAGTTCCTATAAATATGTAATTGTAAATATTTATCATGTTATAGTATGATTTGATTTCAATTTAAACGACTTTCTCTAATCATATAAGATATGTGTCTATATATTTTTCCATATGTAGCAATATTTTTTTATATTTTTATATATAAATGTATATATCATAAAAAATGATAGACATCTTAAACTTAAAAATTAATCTTTTAATTACAAAAAAATTCGAGTTATTCGAATTTCCATTTTACAACTCGAACTTTATTTAAAATTTTTCGAATCGAATTGAGTTTATAAAATTTCAAGTAGAGTCAAAACAAATCGAATTATTCGATTTTTTTGAGTCGAGTCAGATTTTACCACCTTCATAGGAGACTATGGAAAATTTGGTGTAATTAAATCCATTTTATAATAATTTATCAATATAATCAAAACTATTAATAAAATAATATGCAAGATATTTTTATTGGGTTAAAATGAATTGCATGTGCGGCTAGGGATGGCAATGGATCCTGGACTAGATTGGGATTCGTAGATCTGACATTTAAGATCCGAATCTAGACCCAAATCCGTTTACCTATTTATTAAAAAATAGTTTAAAATATATAATAGTAGTTTTTATATTTTATATTATTCTATAATATAATTTTTATTTATTTATGACAATTTTTTTGAAGGAATATATATTTGTTCTACTATTAATGAAGATTATGATAATGATGCGGAAATAATAAATATCATTGACAAGTTATATAAGAAAGTTATTATATTACAGAACCTTAATATTAATATTTAAATTTAATAAATATAATTTTCATAAAAAAATCTCTTTAATTGATAGTTTCTTATTTGTTTTAAGAGGTTTATGATTTAAGTAGTGATAAAGATTAATACTCTAAAAAGTAAAGGTATGATACTCGATTTGCGATCGTAAAATATTTTATGACATACATTTTTTAATATTTGTGTTACTCAAAAGATATTTGTTTAATTGTTAAGTTTTTTTAAGATTTTAATTTATCATTTTTTTATCCTGATACAGTGATACTAGTTAATTGAAAATAATTTTTTCTTCATCAAAATTGTGATGTGAAATTAATTAATGATAATTTTATTACGTTAAAAAATAGGTCGAATAATCATTTTTTAATGGATCCGTTTTAAACCAGTTTTAAACCCGAATCCGTAAGATCTATTGGATCTGAATCTCAATTTTTTAGACCCGCAAATCTGGATCTATAGTGTAAAAATAGATCTGAATTCGACTGAATCCTGTCCAGATCCGACCCGTTGCCATCCTATGTGCGGCCAACACGTGAATGGACAAAAATATATATAAATGCTCGCGTTCTATGGATTTGGTTTCAAAGCGTAAACTTTAAAAAATATTAGCAATATAAAGATATAAAATTAAATATAATAAAAAATATAATATTTTTTAAAATTTTTAAAAGATACAATTACACACCAACGCTCTTCGGTCCATCCTCTTACCAATCAATATATTTTTGTTTAATTCAGAATTATTTATTAATAATTATTCACATAACATATAGTACAGTTATTTACTTGATTGTAGACGAGAAAATCTACGTGGACCGTATATACGAATAAGTCGGCCCCAAAGCCCACCCGCGTAAAGGACCTTTGCACTACCCCAGTAACCCTGTTCTCCTATTCATCCAGTCATCCACCAAACAGAAAAAAAATAATTATATTTCTGTGTAGATATATTTTACCTGGGTTCATTAGAAAACATAATTAATTAATATGTCCACCGCCGTTGCACCAGGCATCTCAGAGGAGTCAGTGCCAACCGTATCACCACCGTCTAGGCCTAGGGGAATATCTTTAAGCAGATACGAATCGCAGAAGCGTCGTGACTGGGCGACGTTCGGGCAGTACCTGAAGAACCACAGACCACCATCGGTTCTCTCCTGATGCAGCGGTGCAAACGTTCTTGAGTTCCTCAAATACTTGGACCAGTTCGGGAAAACAAAAGTCCACCTACAAAACTGTCCTTTCTTCGGACACCTTCATTCACCGGGGAGCTGTCCCTGTCCTATCAAGCAAGCGTGGGGAAGCTTGGACGCGCTCATAGGCCGCCTCCGTGCTGCCTTCGAGGAGAACGGCGGCCGATCACCGGAGAAGAATAAGAGGAATAAGAGAAAGAAACCACAACCGCCAAGACTGCACTGCTCGACAGCCACTCAGGATATGAATGGCGATCGTTTTCAGTAAGATGGTTCGTGTTCGGTCCAATCCTCTTAGTCGAAGGGGACGATGGTTTTAGGGAACAGTTTGGGTGGCTCGGGTTGTCCATGATCGTATTGTCTGTGTTAAATTAGAGTGAAGGGATGATCATGGTTCATTTGTCTAAGGTTCGGGTCCTCTTTTGACCCGGTAAGTCTAAGTCGGATTTGACCAAGATGATTTTACTAGTGCAATGCATGTATTTTGTATCTTTTACGATGTAGATTTTGAATCACTGTAAAAAAATAAATATATATAAATATGGATTAAAACTTGAATTTATTTACAATTCATAATAAATTTTAAATCTAAATTAATTAATTTTCAAATATTTAAAATAATTACATCTTCATATATACTTAATAAGTAAACAAATCAATAATGTGTTTCAATCTTCTAATTAAATACAATTAAATTATTATGTTTAAACTACTTTTATTAATTTTTTAATATTTATTTAGAGCCGGTTATTTATTTTTTTAAAGACTGATTTTTACTTATCTTTTATGTGTTTTGAACTCTGATGAGTTTTCCTTTGAGTGCGACGATTCTTTTGATTTGACTTATCCCTCCAGGCTCCAGCTCCCAGTTTCTTTTGTGTGCAGTGACCTATCAAATCCATCACCACTGGAGCAGATCATTTCACGAATTGCAGGCATAGGAGAAGACTACAAAAGATGGAATTACTTTAGAAAAGCATGAACGGATAGTGGAAGTATTGAGAAAGATGATTATTTAATCATTATTTTTTATTTTAATTATTTAATTAAAATTATTAGTAATATTTTATTTCATTATCATTTTAATTATTAATCATTAAATTATAATGTGTCATGAAATAATAATATTTTTATTTCTAATTTATATATTCTGCCAATTTAATTATAGAGTAAACAATTTCAGTGGTCACTAAACTAATTGGATATATTTATTTGTGTCATTAAGCTATTGAACTTGTCAATCAGATCATCAACTTATTGAATTGACCTATTTTTATCATCGAGCTATTAAATTCGTCAATCAAATCACTCAACTTATTAAATAATCTATTTTAGTCGCTTTCATTAAAATTTTAATAAAAAATTTGATGTATCCATTAAGTATAATATGTAAAATTAAATATTTAATCTTTATAATTTATTTATTATTTTAATTTAATCCTAATGTTAAAATTATTATTAATTTGGACTTTGATTTACTACACCCTAATGTTTTTGCCCAAAAGGTCATCGGTGAGCAACACATGCAAATAGGATAGGACCGACCAAAGGCCAAATGGTCCCACAACACATTGGATCATAGATGTAACGAAGCTTATCTCTCAACTTGGACCGTCACCAAAGGAATCATCAATCATGTCTTAACACACAACAAAACCATCAAATCAAATGTTATCTTAAATCTCCAGCTCTATAGCCTTTTTTGTTTAATCTCTATAGCTTATCATTATATTAAGGACAAGAGTGATTAAAAATTTGATAATGGGACCCTAAGAGAGTTTGGTTCTTTTCCAATCACAAAGTTGAGATCATGAGATCAAGATTTTGCAATAAGTAATTCAAGTCTTGGATACTATAGTTTTCAGTTGGTTCGGTTGTTGCCTCTGAAGTGTTTTCAATACAAATTTCAAGATTCCCCACTCTATGTCAACTGTCAAATGAGAGAAAAATTTGTTTTCTTTATTATTTAAATAATTAACAAAAATTCAGTTATATAAAAAAAATATTTAAAATCGAACATACTCAAATAATTAATATTATTATAATAATTTAAAGACAAAAAAGCGTTTTACGTAGAGTTTAATGAATCAGATTTTGATAAAAAAATATAGCTAAAACAAGATCATACGGTAAGATGTATAATTTTTTTGTTTCCTAATTCATAATGTATTTGATGATTGATCACTCGTATTATGTTGATTTATATAAAGATATACGTTAACTATAAATTTAAAAATATTTCATATACTGGATGAAGATCGAACTTTTGACAACTAGTTAAGATAAAAGAGATTCTAATCTTTTCATATATCTAGATGGTCGTCAAATTTAAATATCTTAAAATTTAATCATAAATCCGTTCTAAGTGGTTGTGATTCCAAAAGTAAATGGTTTCTTTTCCACATGATGAGTAATAGTATGAAGCATACCCCCTCAATGTCCAAATGCCCCATTGGCTCTATATTATGCCTTCCATCATCTCATCGGTCAATGAGTACTACTTCAGAGCAAAGGTAGTGAGGAATTTGCTCTATAAAGTAAAAATTGAGGTTTAGATCTAAGAAATAATCAAAATTTGTGTACCTCTTTTGACATGGAATATTAAACCAGACATCCCATCACTTTCGATTTTATGCTCCAAATCCCCATAGGAAATGGAAAGAAAGAGAGGGTAACTCGGGATCGACTCGTTTAAATGTTTTCACCGTTGAAAAGGTAAGGGTTATTTCCGAGTTGAAAGATTTTATGTCTGATTAAATATTAATTAACATTTAAAAATATTGTGTATGATTGACTCTCGATTTTAGTTGATATTGTTATTCTATTGATATATAAGATATCGACTTTAAATTTATTTAAACACTTCAATTGAAAATTAATTCGTTTAATTATATTATAGTTGGTATAATACTCAAGAAAATGTGTTTTAAGTGGATCAATTATATTACATGTTGAGTAAGTATTTTAGAACATTCACTTCTTTCCGACAATCATTTATCTTTAAAGTAAAATTAAGATTAAGATTAAAATTTATAATATATATGTGATGCATGTTTAGAACATTATTCAACGCTTTAGTTTAAAAGTGATTACACGATTAAATAGGTTCGAATTTAAATCATCTTAAATGTTAAGTAATGATCATATCTGCCATTGAAATTAACATTTAGTTGATATTCATCTTGGCTTAATACTAAAAATAATATACAATGTAATTTAGTTTTCTTGCTCAAGAAATAAAGGGAAGTTAAAAAAAACAAACAAGGGATACATAAAAAATAGATACAAGTTGTGGGAACCCAAAGGTTCATACTATGAATCTCTCTTTCCTCTGCAGATCCCTAGAAAATAAAAATTGAGAAGGAAAGTCAAGCTTTTCTTCTTCGAATAGTTATTTATTTTCTTCACATCCAAGCAAATTGTAATTTTTTTTCCTGGGTTTTTAACAACAGTGATCACCCACATGGAGAAAAAGAAAGGTGAGGGGTTAAATACTTTGTTCCACTTGAAAACGAAAAAGGTGAAAGAAAAGGGTCGGCAAGGGCAAGTCCCATCCCCCTTCTCTCACTGAGTTATCACTGAGTCATGTCTTATGGGACGTACTTGTCTCCACTGTTGAAATCTTCTGTTCCTCAGGCTTTGTGTCCCATCATCCACACCAATATTCCCAAAACGAAAATTAAAAACTGTGGGGACTCACTGAGTTTGCTCCCAGTTTAGCAGCAACAACGACAACCCTCCCTTTAATCTTGCTGACACTGTAAATTCGGGTAAATAACAACATACCATAAACAAAACACCCCCCACCACGGCATGCAGCTTTCAGAAATCAAGACCCTCTCTTTTTGGCTTCACTCAGAATGAAGCATTGTTGTTGTAATCAAATAGAGCAAAGGGATCAATGGGTTTGTTCTCGTTTTGCGGCGGATCATCTTTGAACAACAGGTTCAAAGGGTCTGTATCGAGTTCCAGTTCTTCCAAATCTGCAAAGAAATCCTCAGTTTGCTGCTGTGATTCCAGCAATGCTGGTATGTATGTTTGATTGTCGTCTATGTGCTTCTCAATGTCTTCAATCTCCAGCTCTTCTTTAACTGATGTGCTTGTTGTGTCATTGTTGTTGATCTCTTTGGTTGTGTTTTGGGAATGAGAATTACTGCTACCAGCAGCCGCTTTTGATGGCTGAGACCTTGTCGAACCGGCAAGGGCATTTCTTTGCGTTGGCCATGGATGGTTGTGCTCCGATGTGTACGTGATAACGAGCATGTTCGGATCGTTCCGGCTTCGCTCCACTTGTTTCCTCGCCGAGCAGCCTTTGGAGCTGCTGCATCTGTAGTAGCCCCTGGAGTACAATAATCATTCCATTTATTGTAAGCCGAAAGAAATCCTATTGTTCGTTGGTATCATAAATCAGGGTTTGATTTGAGACCAAAGTACATGTTGTGTTATTGAGGAACACTAAAACAACACATAAAACATGCATGTCAGGTCAAAGATAGGTTCTCAGACATACTAGTTTTTGGTTCCATCTTGCTTTAATCTAAACAATGATACCATGACTCAAACTAGTGTTTAAGTTCCGACTCTTCATTTTACTCGAAATATTCTTTGGATACGAACTCATACATAAATTTACAAATATACCTTGGATAAGGGGAGCCTTTGATAGGTTTCTGGCCGTACTTTCTCCATGCCCACAGATCAGAGGGAACTACTTCTCCACTCGACCTGCTGTTTGCAGCTGCTGGTGCTGGTATACAAACCACCTTCTTGGCCTGACTCTTTCTGCATATACAGAATCATGTTGGCCCAAACAAATGTAAATTGTAAGCAACAGGACAATTAAAACAACCTGGTTCCAATTATTGAGCACTTGAACTATAGTGGATCCTAGCCTAGTTAACTGTCTCCTTCTAAGACAGGATTGTTGTTTGTTAGTTAGAGTTGTACACTTTAAGGCAGGGTTATCAGACATAATGCATGTCAGCTATATATGTGTAAGGTTAATTACTCATTAGTACAATATCAACCCTAATTTATGAAAGAACCCCAAGTACCTAGATTTGATATCAAGTCTCCAGTTTAACTAGACAACTCCTTCCTCTTCGCCATATCAAATATATACATATATGTATAGTTAATTAGAGAATTAAATATTACCCTAACCTTCTCTTGATGCCCAGATTGCGCGGAGATGAGATCTGCACTGGGACTGATGCAGTGGTGTTATCAATCAAGCAACTTTTTGAGGTGTTTACATTAAGCATGTCGCTTGGAAGCACAGCAGGCGCCTTATGTCCCCTAGAGGAAACATCAGCAGCAGACATCACCGGTGGATCACACGGCGGAGGCGGAGGCACGAGTCGTGGACTGGAGGTCTGACAGCTATGAGAGATCTGAATCCGGGAAAAGATATTAGAAGGACTCATCATATCATCATGAGCAACAGAGAAAAAGCTTGAAGAATCCTCGATGCTGATCATACGATGATTGTTGGTTGAATTAGGGCTGCTGAAGTAGCTCGGACTGGAACCGTTAAGCTCGTGAAGAAGAAGCGGATCTCGCATGGTGGAGAAAGGGTCACCGAAGGCGTTTACTCTATGATCTTCAACGGCTTCCATCGCCGAGGGAAAATTCATAGGATCGGTGGTGAATTGCTGCTGCCATGGAACCGTATAATTTGATTGTTGAGCAGCAGGGGCTCGAACTATGTCGTTTAAATCACCTTGATAATTCTCCATTCTCAGACCAAAAACACTGCTCATGCAGTCATGCTAACACGAACACGAAAGATAACATGTAAGAAACAACAACTGATTCCACCGTTTTTTACTTCTCTCCAGCTCCCCTCTGTGCTCTACTTTGCACCAAATCTGCTGACATACGTATAAAACATGCAGATTTCCGTCACTAATTTTGGTTCTTGCCCCTGAGGTAAGAACGGAGATGGGTTCTGGTTATTTACAAGAAACAAGAAAAATAAGTTTATCTTTTTTGAAGAACGAGAGAAATAGACGCTGACTTTTCATACGAAACTGCTTTTTCTCTGTACGCAAGGTAGAAGAAGATATCAAAAGAACAAAAAGAAAATCAGTTTTAAACTGAAAAATGCAATATTGATCAGTATTAAAACGGTAAGAAAATAATAAAGTAATGAAGTCGTGGGGTGGGGGAATCTATAGTTGAAGGCATTTTCTTTATTTATTTAAAAAACAATAAAAATATAACTTTATTTTATTTATATTTAAAATAATATTTATATTTTAACACTCAACATTTATAATTGTATTTCAGATTAATTTTTATTTCTTTTACCCAAATTAAACTTTTAATTATCATTTGAAGTATATATATTTTTATTTCAACGGAAATGATTACTAGACCACTATTTTTTTACAGTGCTGTAATTATTTGATTTACTGATTGTGCGTTAAATATGATTATATATTTTTATTTTTGGAAATATAATTTTATATTTAATTTGTCTTTCTTACACAATTTATTAAAGAAAATTATTTTATGGTTGAAAGGGCAAGAAGGGTAAAACCGGACGTTTCTTTCCGGTACGGGTTTGGTTTTACCCAAACGAAAGTGATGGGAAAGTAAAGAAAAGACGCAGCAAGCTGCCGCATTTCTCGGAGGAAATGGTTTCGGGCAGAATAATCATTTGGTGGCAATTATCGTATAAGAATGGTCACTAAAAAAAATTAAAATTTGAGATATTTAATTATAAGGAAATAAAACATATTTGCTTGATATTTTCTAAAATATAATAATAGTATTTAGTCTTATTAAAATATAGAAGAATGTATAATGAAATAAATAATTACTTCTTAAACAACTTATAAAAGAAATTATAAGCGCTTCAATTTTAAAGTTTAATATTAGATTTTAGTGTTTATAGATTAGATGCTTAAGTTTAATAATTTAAAATTTATAAATTCGGGTTAAAATTTAAGTTTTATGTTAAAATTGAGAGTTTATATGATAAAATATAAATCATTAATCATATTACACTAAATTTTAAATATTAAATTTAAATTTAAATTCTAATACTTAAATTTTAACCACAAATCGTAAATTATAAATTGTTAAACTAAAATAATAGTTCGACAAAAAAATATTAGATGTGTAATATTTTGACACGTTAAAAAATGTTTTTTATTTCACATATTATAAAAATAAGATAAAATTCAGAAATGTGACAAATTGTACGAATGAGTAGATATATCTATGTTTTGTTCTTGTTTATTGTTGACAATACACACTTATTTCAGTGACATTGGCCTAACATTATATTTTTTTTTTATTTATTAAAGAATATACATTTCATTATTTGTTTATATATAATTATAATAGCAAACATCCTCCCCACCAATTTATAATTTGTTTAAAAATAAAATATATTAATATCTTTATCATCCTTTATTTATTTTTTCTCTAGAAAATCAATACTAGTTGATTACTTCATTTTTATTTTATTTTTGCATAAAATAATTGTATTAAAAGAAAGGAAACAACAAATTAATACATCTATAATTATTAACTATACTATACGAAGTCACAAACGGACTAAAAAATATAATATATCTTGAATTTATAAATAATTTTTATATTTTATTTAAAAGGTTAATCACAAATTTTAAATATAGACTATAAAATAAATATAAATAACCCAAAAAAATATGATAATATATTATCCTTTGTATTTTATTGAGGAATTCACTTTATTTCCCACTAAACTGTTCTAGTTTGTGTCTTGTCTAGATGATTAGAGTGCTGATTAAGGTTTTACTGGTTTTGTAGTAAAGATAAGAAGGGTTAGGCAAAGGTCAAATAGTAGGGTTACTTGTATGTATTATTTTTAAGGTTAATTTGGTATTGTGAGACAGTAAATTTGTAAAGTATTTTTAAAATATATTTTAAAATTGTTTCGTTTAAAATAAAAATCTTTTGTTAAAAAGTATTTTTAAGCTTGATTAAGGCTAAATCTTGTTTATGAAATCCTGTTTGATTTTGGACATTGCCTGCCTTTTAACCTAGTTTTTTGGGTTTCATTCCAATCCTTCATCTAACACCCCTACATGGTTGGAATATCTGTTCTTTTTCAATCCTAAGGAGAATGAAGAAGAGCTCGTCCACTATTATGTTGTTATTAAAATAAATTATCGAACTTAAACTCGAGTTCGATGGCTTGTCGAACAAGAATTACCAACACTCCGCATGTCCGATTCTTCTAAAGATTATCCTAACATGGTTTCATCGAAGATCAATACCAAGGTAAACAAGGCCAAGGGAGAACCCTTTGAAAGTAGTTGTAATAATTAATAAAGTATTCCACATTTAAGACATGTAGAATACTACTACTGTTTAATGTTTGTTTAGGGTTTTCTTTGTCTCTTTCCTGACAGGAGAAACAGCTGTAAGATGAATTAGGATATACTCTTGACTGGGATTTTCTTGGTTAATTCCTTGCCTACCCAAACAAATATTAAAAAACCTAGTTGTTTGATAATTTTATTTATTTATTTTCGTCTTATTATGAGTCATTGATTGCGATGTGGAATCTAGACAACACTGGCACCATGTTCCAGCATGACAGATGACGACAAAGTAAAAGTCTGCATATCTCTGGTCAAGGTTTCATTTTGGTCCGTTTATAATTTTACCAAATTAAAGAGACTGAATTATAATTTTCAACATAGTCAAGGGACTAATGTTATAATTAAGACAACTTCTCTTGCTATGACCATTCAACACGCAGGTTTATTATATTCTTGCGATCCTATATGCCCACGATCATCCTAATCTTGGCATGTGCAGCAAGCCCGTAATCTAATCACATTCTTTTTTTAATCTTGTATTTTATTCGATGGTATTAAATAAATCAAGATAAGGTACTTGGAATTATAATTATAATCATAATTGCCAACCCCTTGTTAGAGAAAAATTATTAGATGAATCATGTTCACTACGTCATCCATGATCTCAAGCAATCAGGACCATTGATCTCAATATTTTTTCAAGTAAATCATCATCACTTTCCTACATGTATTTAGTGGATGGGTAGTTATTAAGTGGTTATTTAAAGATCAACGATCCTGATTACTTGGACTATGAATGACGTGATGAACAAGATCCACCTAATAATCTCTCCTTGTTAGAGGTTGACAAAAGACATCATTTTATATTAAAAAAGTAAACTTTTATCTTTAATAAAATTTTAAGCGTATAAGATCATATTATCAATATAAGATATTTTTTTAAAAAGTAAAATTCTTCAAGGTGTGACTATTTTTTAGAACTTATGATTTATCATTTGATTATTGTCATTATTTTTTGTTATTGATATGATATATAAAAATATAAATTTAAATATATTTAAATACTTAATATCAAGTGGATAGTATTGGTTTCAATCTAACTCGGTATAGTTGTTTGATGAAGTCCAATTTAGAAGCAAGGCCTACTTCCTTCATCTAAAGCGCAATGGATTCAGCCCATACCCTAACTGTTCTTCACAATTTCCCCATAATAACATTGTCGCCACCATTGCTACGCAACCGTGTGAAGACCACCACCGGGGCCACGAGTTCAAGCTCAATGGAGGCAGCCGGAACCGACTCCGATGGAAGAGAATTCAAGAGTGCACAAGAGATGTGGAGGGATCAAACTGGAGATGATAATAAGAAGACTCAGTGGTACCGTGAAGGCGTTGCTTACTGGGAAGTGAGTCGAATTCTAACTTTGGGTATTAATTTTTTCCCTATGTGGGTTAGCAAGCTGATTAAATACTTGGGTTTCTCTTTTTATTGTAAGAGAAGGGCGTGGAGGCGTCCGTAGATGGGGTATTGGGTGGATTTGGGCAAGTAAATGATGCTGATATTAAGGGTAGCGAGGCTTTTCTCAATACCCTTTTGCATGAACGATTCGGGGATGCTGAAAGAAATCAGCATTTTGTGGCTCTTGGTACCTCCTTTTCTCTGCTTACCTTTGTTTTTATTTACACCTTGTGAATTTAAATACCCTGTTTTTGTGCTGTTGGGTAGTTTGGCTTATATATGTAAATAGTCAGTGATTCGGTGGAAGTAAATATGTGATTCATTGTGCAAGTGAAAAGTTGCTATTGTGATTGTGTGTTAGCCATAGGTAGAAAACCTTGTACTACGAATTAATGGGAAAACATGGATTGGGATGGTGTGTATTGGATGGAATGCCGAGTTCAATATGATTTGAGAAGACAACGGCGAAACTTATGCCCCATTCCCATATCCCTCTTAAAATAAGGAATGGAGAAAAAAGGGAAAAAGCTTGGTTATTAACATAATCAGCTGAAAGAGCCTTGGTTTTGTGCAAGAAACATGTTGTATGTTATAAATTTTCATTTTATCTGGAATGCCTTATTTCCACTGAGAATTTGGTTTAGTAGATCGAAAAAGCTTTCATGCATACTTTTTTGCTAGCATTATTTTTCCATTTTCCCTTTCAGATTTGGTAAGAAGCTTTATGAGAATTCCCTCTCTTATTCTTAAGGTCTCTATTTTCTAGGAGAGTGACTGTGAGGCACAACTGGTCCCGTATTGAGGCTCTATTTTGGGTCAGAGTAGAGGAGATAAAATTTCTCTGTTGTGGTTGAAAAATTACTTTCACAATAAAGCAGCAGTGAAAATGTTGAGTCTCTTTATTGAGTCAGAATAGAGGCATAACTGTTTTACTAACATATAGGTTTTAAGTCTATGCAAGCAGTACTAATGCCTGCAGAGTGTTAATGACTCTAAAGCCTAATTAAATGTTTCTGGGGTACTGACCTTTTAGACATTTCATTGATTCTTGATGTTTAAGTTTTAACTGTAGTTTACAATTATAAGCTCTTACTTTCCATGGTAATTAAAACACTGCAGATTGTGGTTCTGGCATAGGGAGAATAACCAAGAATCTTCTCATAAGATATTTCACTGAGGTGAGTTAGTTTTCCTCTGTCTAATTGTATATTTTCAATTTTAACTACATTTACCGTCTTTGCTGTTTATATGTGTTGCATAGTTATGTAAAGAAATTTTCTGTTGTACTTGACCGGAAAACATAAACGGTCCTTTTTTGAAAGAAGCATTGTTACACAAGGCATTATTCATATATAATTCCATTTGGTTTGCCTGATCATCTCATAACAATACAATTTAATTGAACCAGAAAGGCTAATTTGAATTAATAACCATATTTCTATCTATACCAGAATATCAGCTAAATATGATCTTGGGAAAAGAATGGTTTAGGGTTGTAAAACCACGATCAAGTAAATCCAAGTACGATACAATTAGCTAATGTGTTTAGAAGTCCGTTTATAACAGTGTTACTCAAGCTTTTAGTTAGATTAGATGGACTCTGTCCCATCTAAGCTTAGCAATCAGAACTCATTGAAAAATTACATGCTGGTCACATGACAACTTTATAAAATGGAAACATAATTACAAACTATAACAGAAAGTAAACAACACAAATTATTCATTAAAACTATGATTGAATTCCTGATACTATTCATTTTACAGTGCTTATCTCACTCGTTAGCAATATGAATCCTAAAAGAATCATTTTATTATAAATTAAATAATAACTTAATATCTATTTTTAAGTTCTATAAAGCACTTTTTAGTATTTATTTTGATAATGAGTAATGCCATTTGTTGTCCTTAAATCATCTTTTAGTAAAAGTGTGACGATCAAGTTTAAATTTGGGATAGAGGGATTAAAACCATAGGATTGAGCTAGTAAGGGATTAAATTTTGGATTTCTATGTTTAACATGATTCCTGGGTTTTCCCCTCTCTTTTTCTTTCTTAAAATGAAATGATAGCTATGCTTACTGAGCCTTTTACCTTATTCTACATTCCAGGTTGATCTTCTTGAGCCAGTGTCACATTTCTTGGATGCCGCCCGTGAAAGTTTGTCCCAGGAACATTTTGTTGCCCCCGATGTGCACAAGGCTACTAATTTCTTCTGTGTCCCGCTTCAAGTAATGTATTTCAAGACTATACATGCTTGTTGATATGTTGAAGTATTCATAACTATGTCCGGGACTCCGGGTCCATCTATGCTATATATTTTCAACTTTTCACTTAACCCAAAAGTATGGATTTCAGCCATGTAGCAGACACATCGATCAGGAATGCTGTTACAGGGCTTCAATCATGTCTTGTACTGCTCAATTTGAAACCTAGATTATTAGCCTATGTATGGTTTTCTATGTTGTTAGTGTGTGTGTTTTTTTTTTTTTTTTGCAAAAACACTACTCAATTTTTTTGTGGTCGTGGTGTTTGGGGGTGGGGGGGTCTGGGCTTGGGTGGGTTGCAATGAATTGAGTTGTGAATGAGCCCTAAGACATTGACAGTGATTATGTTCATCGTCAATGCGAGTTGATGCTGTGGTTGTCTTATTCTTATGATTCTAGCTGTTACTATTTGCATATAAATGAGCAATTTGATAATCAATTCTATTTTTTTCTCTTATTGTTCTAGGAGTTCACTCCTGAAGCTGGAAGGTACAACGTTATTTGGGTTCAGTGGTGCATTGGTCATCTGACAGATGATGACTTTATCTCATTTTTTAAGAGAGCAAAGGTGAATCAATCCTTTTCTTGGGACAAAACTTTAACTTTTATTTGCATGTTCTGCTGTATAAAAGTGCATGGAAAGATATTAATATGCTGTCATTTTCTAGTTGTCTACTGTATACTCGAAGTGCTTTGCTCTCTGGTTTTTGAATGACTGTCAGATTATCGCAGTGCTTTCTATTAATACCTTGCTGATAAATGTTGATTTCAGGTAGGCCTTAAACCTGGTGGATTCTTTATCTTGAAAGAGAACATTGCGAGAAATGGTATTGTATTTATTTCTCGTTTCCCAAGTATGCTTGATTTTCCCCCTCCCTTTAATTTCTTGTGAAATGCTCTCTTTTTTTCATTCCTCAAACTCTCTTATGTTTGGTAAGTTTTCATGAAGTTGGTTTCTTGGTAACTACTGTTTAATATTGTTTTCATCTGTCTTCCCTTGAATAAACAAAATTTTGTTGCTTTAACAAGGGGAAAATGTAAAAAAAAAAATCCTTTATTTCCCACTCCTGTTTTCTCTCCCTTGGCCATAAAGTGATGTGCAAAATCAAACTAGTGAACTTGGCAAAGTGGTTGCCATTTTCGTAACCAGAACCAACTTTATAGGATCTATAAATTCACTTTGAATTTGAAATGAGGTTGCAAGTTGAAACCTCTTAATCGGTCTTTAAAGAGTTTTGGAATTCTTCCTCTGGCAAAATGAGTTTCAGTGAGCTATTATCATTTACCCATTTGCAGGATTTGTTTTGGATAAAGAAGACCGAAGCATCACGAGATCCGACTTATACTTCAAGGACCTATTTCGTCAATGTGGATTGCACCTGTATAAAATGAAGGTTCCTTCTTGTACACACTGTGCACTTAATAACAGATGATTAATTATAATGCTTTCTAGACAGAATAATCCCTTAAAAAAGCCGATTTTTCTCAACTACCTTAAATGCAATTCCGTTTCTTTGGTAGCATAATTTATCCTCTTATTATTCTTGAAAACAGGACCAGAAAGGATTGCCCGAGGAATTATTTTCTGTGAAGATGTATGCTTTAACACCTGAAGCACCAAAGAAAGTTCATAAGACCCGACCTAAGGTGCAAAGCAACAGACCCGCCATCATTAAATGATTTGTTGTTTCGAACTTATGTTCTTGTACTGTAGAAGTGTTTAGTTTTCGTGTAGTGCATGTCACTGTATCTTATGATGGAGAAATTTTGCTCATTTGATTTGAATAATCATGTATTTACCCCGAGTAAGAACTAAGAAGAAATCCTAATGATTTTCCTTGGATACCTAGAAAATTGCAAGACCAAAGAGGTCATTGATGAAAATCATGTATACATGAACAAGTAGGAGAGTTTACTAACACATTCGTATCTTTCACCGTATACGAGAGTGTACTTTAGCGATCATGTTATAAATCTGACCCCAGCTAAGCTGCCTACATGTTTGATGATCTGCACACATTAAGCCAATGTATATTGTCTGTCTGGCTTGATCAAGTGTAGTCTCTGTCAGTTTCATTCTCTCATCAATCACCTTCTGCAACTTGCCAGGGTAAGCCTTTTTAACATATTCAACGAACCCTGCTTCGTTCATTTTGAATTCATCTTGCAGTGCCTGGTCCGTCATCATCTCCAGCACAAAATCTCCGAATCTGTGAATTTCTGCGACACAAAACAAGTCAATGTACTCGGTGTTAAACTTAATGAAAACTGATTCGGATCAATTTAGACTCACTCTTTGCGATGCTGTCATCGCCAACGCTAAACCTTGCAATCAAAGGCTCGCCATTTTCACGGAGCAAAACGCTGTTTGTTTTTACATCACAACATATCTCAGGCCATTGGTCTTGAAGATAACACAGTGCTTTCAAAACACCCATCAAAACTTTGAATCTATGTTTCCAAGATGGGCCAGTTTCCGACAGCCACGAGTGGACGCTCACTCGGCCTATCCATTCAGTGATGATGGCCCTCATGTGTCGATTACTGCACCAACCATAAACCAGTACCAAGTTCTTATGGCACAACTGAACCAAAACTTTACATTCCTCCACATACTTCCTATGGCACTTTTCCCTTGGATTCTTGCTGTCCAAGTAGATTTCAACTCTCACTTGAGTGCCATCCCTTAAGATCCCTCTATAAGTAACAAAACCCTCACCTTTTCCCACTATATTCTTCTTTGAGAATCCATTGGTGGCTACTTTCAACATTGCAGGCGTGAACTTATGCTTATTCCGAAGCAGTCCCGGTAAGTAATCCGGCCTACGAAAACACAGCCACCACAGACAACCTACCATGAAAATGACAACCAACGGAAACCCGAGCAGTAACATTATAGCCTTTATCTTATACCTATGGTGACTTGGGATGATCCCGGAATGGAGAAAACACGAAGGATCAAACCGTTTCAAGAACTGAGAATCCGATATCTTAGCCTCGGAGAAATGGTTGTAAGAAAGATTGAGAACCTTAAGATTTGTCAAAGGAGATAAGCTCTGTATTGGGACATCCCCCGTTAGGCCGTTGTGGCTGAAATCAATAGACTGAACTTGCTTGCAGAACAAGACATCAATGGGGAAAGTACCCTTTAGAGAATTGTTGGAGATATCAATGGAGACGACGGTGAGTGGGCAATATTTTGCAGAAAAAAGTGAAGGATAAGTAGAGCGGGGCGATCTTGGGACGGTTTCGAAGGTCAATTTTCGGGAACGTTTCGACACAGTTTGGGTTCTTCGATTCGTTACATAGGTGACTGGCGACAATGGTGAACTTAAAGATGACGTCAAGGTCCATGGGAGATGAGCCACAGTACCTTAGTGATGGATTTTTCTGACAGTTTGAAGTGATGGTGGTGTTGAAATCCGGAGGTGGATGCAAATTCGCAAGGTCCTCGACGACTGTTCCAGAGAATACTGGTTCCATGTAAGTGACGAATAAGAGAGGAATCCATATGGAAGCCATGGACGAATTTGATTTTGTCTGTTTTTTTCAAGGATGCCTGTTGAAAATGAAGTTTGAACCGTCGTAATTTTTGAGCGGTTAACGGTAGTTTAATTACAAGTTACTAGTTTGTTTGTTTTTTTTGTTAGTGTGGGTTAAGGGGAGAAATTATATTATGGTCAGTCATACCATGTGTCCATGGACCAACCACAAAAATTCACCCACCTCATTAATTTTTTCATGTCATATTTTTTTTTCCAAGTGAATCTTCACTTGAAAAATTATTTTTAAAATAAATTAACAGTAAACATGAATAAAGATTCACTTAAAACAATATAATTCGGTGAATCTACATTTTAACTTTTCATGTTGGTTTAAATATTCCCAAATCCTTGTAGTCTTCACAATTTTGATATCGAGGTTTTCAGCTTTGCTTTCTACGAGTTGTAGGTTGATTTAGGATATAAGAATTCGATCACGGAAGTGAAAAAATATGACTTTTATCAAATAATTAAAAAATATAAACAATTATATTAAAAAAAGTTATTTTTAAAAATCTTATCAACATTCATTAGTAAATATGAAAGCTTTAAGCTCCACACTTCCCAGCCTTTCCATTTTCCTTGGCTTATCAATTTCATTGGCCAATCAAGTAGATAAATTTCTCCGATGCCTTCCTACACGATCTCACAGTTCATTTCCTATTGCCGATGCCATACTCACCCCAACAACTCGTCTGTCCAGTCTACTTACCAGTTACATGCTAATGACCTCCGAATTCTATCGTCTGCAACCTCGAGACCGGTGGCCATTATAACCGCCCTGCATCCATTCCGCGCTCAACTGCTCAAGCCATCGTCATTTGCGCCAAGCGTCATGGTTTGCAAGTAAGGATCCGAAGTGGAGGCCATGATTACGAGGGTCTTTCCTACACCTCCTCTCCCGTTTGTTATTCTGGACATGTTCAACGTTAAGTCTATCAATGTCGATATGTAAACCGAGACAGCGTGGGTTCAGGCCGGGGCTACGACCGGAGAACTTTATTACAGAATAGCCGAGAAAAGTAACGTCCATGGTTTCCCATCCGGTGTTTGCATCACTCTCGGCATTGGAGGTGGGTATGGGTTTCTCATGAGAAAATACGGTCTCTCCATCGATAATGTCATCAACGCAGAGTTGATCGACGCCAATGGTAGAATCCTTAACCGGAAATCGATGGGAGAAGATGTGTTTTGGGCGATAAGAGGAGGTGGAACAACCAGTTTCGGGGTCATCCTTTCATGACGGTCAAGCTGGTTTGTGTCCCGCCTAAGGTTACCGTTTTCACCGTGCAAAGGACATTGAACCAAGGCGCAACGGAGCTCGCTTCTCGTTGGCAACAAGTGCACCAAAGCTCCCTAAAGATCTCTTTATTAGACTTCAGCCCGAGCCTATTAACAACAACAGAAACGATAAAACCTTAACCATCTGGGTTTCATTCATCGGCCATTTTCTAGGGCAAACGGATAGTCTTATACGAGTGATGGACGCAAACTTTCCCGAATTGGTACAACGAAGTGATTGTTTAGAGATGAGTTGGGTCGAGTCGACTCTATACTGGGCCGGTTTCCCCAACGGAACTTCCATTGATGTGTCGCTCATTGAACAATCTTCTTCACGACCAACAATAAACGAAAGCGAAATAGCTTCTGATTTTAATTTCTATTGCCAAACACGGCTTATGTAATTCAATTAGAAGATATTTTTATGCTATAAAGAAGAAATGATCTCTAGTTTTCTGCTCTCTGTCACAGCTAGGGTAACCTATTCTTGGTAACCAATCTATTTAGATGGTTAGCAGTAATAACATAGTACCATCCTCCCATTTATTATTCACCTTTTAAAAGTTAATATTTTAAAGTTTTGACTTTATTTATATTAAATATTTTAATAGATCCCATATCCGAAAAAAACGATAAAGGGTTGAAATGTCCGAATAAAAACGGTAAAAAGTTAAAAATAAGTCATATAGAATCAATCGATTCATGATAAAATTCCTCTATTCTATTTTTTGATTTTTTTGATAGAGAGATCAAATGGTATAGTTCTTTTGTTGGTAGCTTGGAGGATTAGAAACATGACTATTGCTTTCCAATCGGTTGTTTTTGCATTAATTGCTACATCGTCAATCTTACTGATTAGTGTACGCGTTGTATTTGCTTCTCCTTATGGTTGGTTGAGTAACAAAAATATTGTATTTTTCGGTACATCTTTATGGATTGAATTAATTTTTCTACCGGGTATCCTTAATTCTTTTATTTCTTGAATCTATCCATTTTGAATCCAAAAATACCCCTCCCACGGATTTTTCAGACTTTGAAACACATTCAAATTCAATATTCAATAATAGAATATTTATTATACTAAGTATTTTATTCGAATTCAATATTTAATATTCTGTAATCTGTAACTTAAATGAAATAAATAGAATTTGAATGATGAATGAAAAGAAAATAATAAAATATAAATAAAAAATGAAATTTTAAATTATTAAATTATTTGAAATTATTATTTATAATATTTAACTTAAATTTAAATTTTAAATAATATAATAATATATATAATAATAAAATATATAATATTATAAGAATAATATAGAAATATAGATTTATAATATCAAAATATATTAATATAATTTTATATATAAATATTATTAATTACTTAAAATTAATAATAATATAATAAATAATATAAATTAATATTAATCGATAATAACTTGTATTTTGATTAATTGATAAGCATTTGAATTAGATTGTTAACTGGTTTAGTAGTAGAATTTGATCAAATCGCCCTGCACTGACGAAAGTATTTATCCTAACTCTGACCAAATATTCTTTCATATCAAGAGCGAAAATGCGAATATAGTAAAATGGTAAAATTTATCTTTGTCAAGAAGAAGACGCGGGTTCGATTCTCGCTATCCGCCCATGATATTATGCGTATGCAATCAAGTCTCTCTGGTTAGATGTTATAAGATTAATGATATTAGTGAAGTCAAGTTTAATTTTTTTGTCAAAAAAATATTATGGGAACGAGATTTGAACCCATGACCTCAAGGTAATGAGCCTTGCGAGCTATCAAACTGCTCTATCCCACGATGAAAAAGAAATCAAACTAATGGACAAACAAAGATTGAATGCGCCCCTCTTTCATATATGTACAAATAGAAAATAGAAATCAAATCTATTTATACGTAAAGGGTCTCTATGATCGATGATCATAGAAAATAGAAAAATGAAGGGATATTTTAATCCTTACCAATTTGATCTTGTTTCCCCCGGTAACAAACGAATTCCCTTTCAACTATGAGATTTCCTTACCTCCACGGAGGGCCCTCTCTCGTATGCAATCAAGTCTCTCTGGTTAGATGTTATAAGATATATATTTTAAATTATCTTGATAAAAAAAAAAATTTAAAATATTTTTTAATATTTTTATCAATAATAAATTTTAAATAATTATGGATCGAAACTAAAAAAATTAACAAAAAAATCAATAATAGACATTAAACTTGAGAAAAAAAAAAGTAATGGTTAACCATGAATAATCCTAAATGAAATAGTAATCGATGGATTTTTATTATTCTTAAAAATCGGCAAAGAGGTTAATTTTTTATACTTTTATTTATTTTATTATATATATTTTTATATAATTATAAAATAAAAAATATTATTTAATAAAATTAATTAAACGATTAAAAATATTATTATTTTTAGGTGATATAGATTAAGAAACCTATTTGCATAGTCTATGTATTTTATGAAGTCAAATTTAACGTTGAAGAAGTTTCCAATTAATTACACAAGATTTTCTGATCTCTCCCTTCAACGATCCCTTTGGAGAATTTATTCTATAGATCGGTTTTATTACGTTATCTATAGTTTTTAACCACTAAAATTGATTTATTTATATTTTTTATATCATTTTTTTTCCTAACTAAACTCTATGTAATCACCCACTAACTATTTATATGATAATAAAAAATTGAAGATTTACTTTTAAAAAAATATATAAAAAATATAACTAATTTTTAGTGACTAATAACTCTGGATAACGTGATAAAACCGGTCCATAGAATAATTTCTCCTTTCGCGACTACGAAAGTTTGACCGCAACCTATAATGATCTATTTCTAGACTCAAAATTTAGAGAGATTATTAGTGAACCCTGTTCACCACGTCATTCATGGTCCAAGCAATCAGGACCGTTGATCTTTAAATAACCACCTATTAACTACCCACCCACCAAGTCCATATAAACAAGAGGTGATGATTCACTTTAAAAATACTAAGATCCTAATTAATAAGGACCATAAATGACATGATAAACAGGATTCACCTAATAATTTTTCCAAAATTCAAACTATTGAATTCTATACCTTATAGTTTATACCTTCAAAAATTTATTCGAGACTGAGGGCAATTACCCCTTTCTTTGTTTTCACACGGATATCATTTAAAATAAATTTGATTCTTACTTTCTATTTTTAATTATATATTCTCGAGCAACATAAAAATCAACGCGTCTTATCTATAAAAATCAACGCGTCTTATCTATAAAAATCAACTCGTCGTACTCTTCAAAAACAGAAAAATCAGAATATCTTGAAATTATTAATGGAAAGAGGTACGTAAAGAAAGGAAACACGTCAAATGGGAATAATAATTTAACTTATAAAAAATAATATATTAAGTATTTCTTGATATAACATTAATACCTACTCTAATTAAATTTTTTTATTCATAAATTAAAACATTTAATTACACTTAATCTCACATCTTCTTTGATATATAACGATAATAATATTAATCAAATTAAATTTAATAAATAATAATTATTTTTAATTATATAAAAAAAATACAACAACTACTACATAAAATTCAACATGTCTTACGCTTCAAGCAATCGAAAAAAATGTGTCTAAAAATTCTTATAGAGACACGAAACCAAAGGACGTACGTCATATGGTAATGGTTATGATAAAATTTTAGAACATGTACAATAATTAGGTTTAATAATAATATATAACACTATGGATTATAAAAATATCCGACCACTCCTCTAGCTCTATATATACTCCATTGAACCCTCGTAGTATATCCCAACATTCATTAAGAAAAATGAAAGCCTTAAGCTCTTTACTTCCCTTCGTTTTGATATTCGTTTTGTTATCAATTTCACTGGTGACAGCTGACGAAGCAGTTGATTTTGATAGTTTTCTTCGATGTCTCCCTACACGTTCCAACTCCTCCATTCCGATGGCGGATGCTATATTGACGCCGGAAAATTCATCATTTGAATCTTTTTACCAGCTACGTGCGAATAACCTTAGAGTATTGTTGTCTACAACTGACAGACCAGCGGCCATTATAACCCCCCTGCATCCATCCCATGCTCAAGCCACCGTTGTTTGTGCCAAGAGCCATGGTTTACAAATTAGGATTCGGAGTGGCGGACATGATTTTGAGGGACTTTCCTACACTTCCGATGTTCCGTTTGTCATTCTCGACATGTTCAATCTTCGGTCTATTGATGTTGATATGGCGAGTGAGACGGCGTGGGTTCAAGCCGGGGCCACGACGGGCGAACTTTATTATAGAATAGCCGAGAAAAGCAACGTCCATGGGTTCCCATCCGGTGTTTGCACCACACTTGGCATTGGTGGACACTTTAGTGGAGGTGGCTATGGGCCTCTTATGAGAAAATATGGGCTCTCCATCGACAATGTCATTGATGCACAATTGATCGACGCCAATGGTAGAATCCTTAACCGTGAATCAATGGGAGAAGATGTATTTTGGGCGATAAGAGGAGGTGGAACAACCAGCTTTGGGATCATCCTTTCATGGAGGGTCAAGCTGGTTCGGGTTCCACCTAGGGTTACTGTATTCACCGTGCCAAGGACACTGGAACAAGGCGCAACGGAGCTCGTTTATCGCTGGCAACAAGTTGCACCAAAACTGCCGAAAGATCTCTTTATTAGAATCCAACCTCAGCCTATTAACAATGGCGGCAACAATAGAACCGTTAGGGTTTTATTCATCGGCCATTTTCTAGGGCAATCTGATAGACTTATACAATTGATGAACACAAACTTTCCCGAATTGCGTTTACAACGAAGTGATTGTGTAGAGATGAGTTGGGTCGAATCGACTGTATATTGGGCTGAATTCCCTGTTGGAACCACCACCGATGTGTTGCTCGATAGAGTACAGGTGAATCGATCGTTTTCAAAGAGCAAGTCGGATTATTACAAAGCAGTGATTCCTAGACAAGGGTTGGAGACGTTATGGGAAGCGTTGATGGACATTGAAGACATCTTCGTCCAAATGAACCCTTATGGCGGGAGAATGGAAGAGATTTCCGAGTCGGAAACTGCTTTCGGGCACCGTGGCGGAAACCTTTTCTTGGTGCTCTATGGGGTGATATGGTCCGAGTCGGACGGAGGAATAAACGCTGCTTCACGATACGTCGAACTGTCTAGGAGGTTGTACCGTGCAATGTCTCCGTATGCGTCAAGCAACCCGAGGGAAGCATTCCTAAACTACCGAGATCTGGACATCGGTAGCAACGACAGTGACGAGACCGATTTCGAGGATGCCAGGGAATACGGGGAAAAGTATTTCAGGAACAATTTCATGAGACTGGTGCATGTGAAAACGAAGATAGACCCTGAGAATTTCTTCAAGAACGAGCAAAGCATACCGCCATTGCCATTGCCAATGCGATCAGATCATGATTGAACCGTTGTCTTCTACAACGACCAATAATAAAATATAGGCCGAATGTCTTTTAGCTTTTACTTTTTCTTGTCGCATATTACTACTTATTCATCGTGTTATTCCATGTATAATAAATAACTTATACTTTTATACAATAAATAATATATTTACATACGTTGTAATTCAGAAATAGGACCCAGTCCCAGTGTATCTATAGATTATAGGATGTTTATGTGGTTTCTTATCTATAGCCATAGGCATACTTTTTTGCTCAAGTCAACACCAAAACAAAGTTCCAATAGAACTACAGTCTTACAGAACTGAACTAAAAACAGACCAAATAGCTAATGAGAAACGAAACTGCAGAAATAACACCGGAAAAGAATCAAAAGGAAATGAAATGAAGCAGAAGCCGAAACCGATATAGCAGCTGCCACAAATGGACAGGACAGCAGCCCAAACATGGGCCTTAATGTGTGAATAGGTTAGGTCCAGTTGTGAATGGTGAGCTAGATTGATTCGATTGTGCCTGAGGTAATGTGTGAAACTCGGGCTTTGGAGGATGTAAGAAACATGAACCTTAATTGAATTAATTATCAATAAATCAGATACTAAACTATCTAAATTCTACCCACACATCGATAAGAGGAAAATACGTTCGAACAGAAAAAAATGGAAAATGTGTGCTTAATTAGTCGGAGGAATACTTTGTTCGTACTTAAAGAAATCACTAGGATCAACCATGGCCTTCACCTTGGTCAACCTTGTAAAATTATCCTTGAAGTATTTTCTCCCATAGACTTTAGCTTCTTTGAAACTGGTCTGGTTGCTCGGATTTTGTCCGATGTCCAGATCTCTATAATTCAGAAATGTTTCCCTTGGATTCTTGGACACATATGGTGCCATTGCAGCATAAAATCTTCTCAGTTCATTAATGTTGTGGAAGCTCACGTTACTGTCATCTTCATGCCATGAAAGTGCATACTGAATCAAGAACACATTCCCTTTTCTATGGGGAAATGCAATGTTTGATTCTGGGATTTCATTCATTTTCCCACCGTAGGGATTCCATTCCATGTAGAACTTTCCACGTATACTGCTTCGGGCATCGATCATCATCTCCCATATCTTGTTCAGACCATGTTTGGGGATCACTTTCTTGACGTAATCCGATTTGTTCTTGAAAAACATCGGTGTCCACCTAGTCCTGTTGAGTAAAACATCAACCGGTGTTCCTAGTGGGAAATTTGCATAGAAAAGTGTTGATTCCACCCATCTCATTTCGATGCAGTCGTCTGTCGTTAATCTCAGCTCGGGGAAGCTTTTATCGATGATGGAAACGAGTTCATCGCGTCGTCCGAGGAAGAAACCTACGAAAGACGCCATTAACGTCTTGTTTCCATGGCGGGTTCCGTTGATAATTAATGGCGTTAGCCTCACTTTCAAGTAGAGGCTTTCGCTTATGTTCGGTGCTATTTTCTGCCACTTGTAAACCAAATCGGTGGCGCCTTGTTCGAGGGTGAACGACACATTGAATACGGTCACCTTCTCCTTGACCCGAACAAGGTTGATCTTCCACGAAACGATGACGGCGAAGCTGGCTCCACCACCACCTCTAATAGCCCAAAACAGATCCTCTCCCATGGAAGCTCTATCGTGGATATTGCCTAGGGCATCGACGAGGATAACGTCAAGGATGTTATCCGCCGCAAGCCCGTATTTTCTCATCAAGTTACCGTACCCACCGCCACTAACATGACCGCCGATGCCTACAGTAGGACAAATCCCCGACGGGAAGGCGTGCATGTTGCTTTTGTTACCAATGTTGTAGTAAAGCTCGCCTAGTGTTGCACCGGACTCAACCCAGGCTGTCTCATTTTTGATATCGATGTCGATGGATCGGAAATTAGACATGTCGAGGATGATGAATGTGACATTCGATCTATACGAAAGACCTTCGTAATCGTGACCGCCGCTTCTAATCCTGATCTGCAAACCATTATCCCTTGCACATATAACAGCTCCCTGGACATGGTTGAGAAGTGTGGGTGCAACGATTGCAACTGGTTTTGGGGTTTCATGGTCCAAAAATCGCAGATTTTTTATGCGAGCCCGTAGAACAGATTGAAAATGAGGGTGCGAAGGAAGGAAAATAGATCGGGACAGGATCGGATCGGATCCGTAGTTAAGGCAATGGAGAATATTGTTGACTGCAGATGACTGCGAATTTGCTCGACACAACAATGCTAAGAATGTAATAAAAATGGTTAAAAATCGTAGGAACATATCAGAGTTTGGATCAGACATGTTTGAGTTCAATGTTTATACGAATCAAAAGATATGTCGTATGATTTCGTCTAATTTATTGACAATAGACACAATTACACTGTTTTGTGTTAATTCTCCTACAGTAAGAGCAACAAGCTTCCCCTAACTTATTTTATAATCCAATAAAATTTTATTAATCTAAAAGTACAAAGATAATGAGACACTTTCTTTTATATAATATGATCTTGTAAAGGGGTTAGATGGTTGGTTGGTATAATATTATAATATAACGAGGTTGTCATGCAAAGAAGCATATATATTTTAATTATTGATATATATTTAATATATTATTTATTATTTTGAATAGGATATTATAAAAATTTATTATAATTAGTATAATTTTTTATCGTGTTCTATTCAAGAATAATTATTTAATGAATCTAATATCTGGTCTTATTAAATTATTTGATTTATAGTTTCCACGTTCCCAAAAGATTGGTTTCCAGCTTAAAACCCGTAGCGGCGGTTATGATTATGAGGGTTTTCCATGGAGGCGTGTGTCCAACAGTCGGTGCCGGTGGGCACATTGGCAGTGCCGGTTATGGGACCCTCACAAGGAAATACGGTGTGTCGACGTGGATGCCAACATAGTAGATGTCAACAGAAAAATACTAGACCGGAAAGGCATGGGGGAGGATTGTTTTGGGGCTATAGGAGGCGGAGGATGAGGCAGCTTCAGTGTCATTTTAGCCTATAAGATAAAGCTTGTCTGTGTACCCCCGAGAAGGATATCGTTTTCAGAGTCGAAAGATCATTCGCTCAAAACGCCACCAACATTACTTTCAAGCGGCAAACCGCTGCCGCAACACCGGATAGTAATCTCTTCATGAGTATGCTATTGCAACCTGATACTTGTAAGAAGATAACGTCAGTTAGAGTAACGATCATGGGATTGTTTTGGGGGATGCCAATTGCCAATTGCCAATGGTTCTGTAGCCTTGGCAGACAAGGATTTCCCCGAACTCAGTTTAAAGAAACAGAACGCACCGAAATGAGATGGATCGACTCTGTCCTTCGGTGGGAGAAATGAGATGGATTCACCGAACTAGGTTCTTTGATAGACACATATTGCTCGATTATGCGCACACGCCGATTCCCAGGAAAGGGTTGGAATCGTGATGGCAAAAGATCATAGAACTTGGTAACGTGGACGTGGAGATATCAAGGTAGATTTTATCATTCAATTTGATTAAAAAATAGAACACTTATATATATATATATAAGAAATTTTATTTTTCAGGAGAATTCAGAACAAGGAAATCTGACAACAATCGTAACCTTGAAATGGTACAATAATGGTGGATTCAGAGTCTGCTGTTGCATAAATCACTCCCCCAACGTTACTCAAAGTGAGTTTCAAGTACTCAAAATAAGTAACATCATCCATTCTTGAATCGTAGCGAATTAGACAAAACTTGTCCTTGCCCAAATGAAACAGATTAATACTTTCGCCGATTGAAATGAATGGAAATTCCGATAACCAAATGACGGGCATCCATTTGGTATCCACCACATCGTACGCCTGAAAAAGTTCTCGAGAGTCAGATGCATATTCATCGTCATACGAACCAAAGATACAATAGAGCATGTTGTCCGCCAGTTCCGATGTAAGAGGAGACTGACCAAACTTTTGATCGAGGCATTCCCATGATCCGCTATCCACGTAGTAGGCGTAAAGAGATTGATTGGAAAAAAAGTGGATCAGAATTCGAGATCGGGAAGAATCTAAGTGAACTGTGGTATCAACAAATGTAGGAACCGCATCAGGAGAGGAAGGGGGCGGAAGTAAATCCCAACGATTCTCACTTATATCGAAAACCTCGAAAAAACAATCCTTAAGGATCTCATTTCCCCCGAAGACGTAAATCTTCCCTTGGGTGGCAACAGCGGCGGGGGACATTCGTGAAGCCAGCATAGGGGGAGCTGATCTCCACCCACGTTGAGGATGCTCAGAATCAAAGTAGAAAACATTGTCAAGGGATTTGGCTCCATGAATTTTGGTATGAAGACAAGTGATACCGCAGTTGCAGTCCCTGTCTCTGTCTCTAGGATTTTCTCCCCCGAGGAAGTAAACGAGGTTGCGCCATGCAACGGCGGTTGCACGAGTAGGAGCCTCGGGTGGCATCGTACTCAAAGTTCCAGTGATTTCACGGCTTTCCAGATCCAGAGTGTGCCAATCAATCCTCCAGTTTTCATTCTGCCGTTTGCTCCAATTCCAAGCGAAGAAAGGCAACGCCACAGCCACTCCATCTCTCTCCCGCATACCAAAGTGACTCCAGGAATCGCCACTTTCACGCTGCATGATTCAGCTTCGTGATTTGCTTACCCTAATCTACCTAGTTATTTATAAGCGGCAGCACTAACAAAGACAAGGATGAGAGACGACCTTTTGTTATTGTTTTAGGGTTTTAATTATATTTTTCTTAATTTTAAATACAAACGACTCATCATGTACACGTGGAAGAGTTTGATCATATATAAAAAAAACAGTTAAAAACACTATAATTACTATTAGCTTTTAAAAAAAAACGCTATAACAAAAAATGAAACGTAAATTTAATCATTTATTTTAATTAAATTTTTTTAAGATACACAAATACGTCTATTTATATCATTAATGTATACATCTTTACATTAAACTTTTACGCATACAATTTCCTTTATACAATCTAGTATACTAGTTCAATTTCTTTGAATATATTTAAACTTCTTACTGTTCTTCTCTTCTCAAATATAATATACATACGAGTTCAACGTAATTTTAAAAGTACTCATAATTAAATATTTTTTCTTTAAGTTCAAACATAATCATCTTACCCCGTTATTCCAACTCAACTCATCTCTTCTACGATCATAAAAATATTATAGTTTAATTTTAACTAAAAAATAAACAATCTACAAATAAATAACTTCAATACTCATTTTTAATGTCACATAATAAGTATATCAAATAATAATTATAATTTTTATATCAATTTAGTATCCCGCAACCTTATCATGAATTTAATTAATTTGATACTTTTTAATTGTAATTTCTTTTTTCTTCTAAAAAAAGAATTCCTCTGGGTGAGTATTGGAAGCAAAGGAATTGGATTCCTTCAAAGGAAAACAGAGCCGGTTCCTTTCAATGGCCCATTTAGATTATAAGCCGAAAGCTTAAGCTTAAAATCCTTTATTTGCCTTTATGAATATGATGAAATCAGATTAACTAAATTATAAGTCAAGTAGTTTAGTCTAGCATGATAAAATATTACATTTTTTAAATAAAATAAAAAAATTAAATCAATTAATTAATTTTTAAATAATTTTAAAGTAACTATATAATAATATATTTATATATATTTTAATTTTTTGATAAAACATATATATATATATATTAAAGTAACTATATGATTACATGTATGCAAAGGATTTAATTACTTTAATAGAATCTTATCATGTAATGTTGACGTTATGCATAACTAAGCTATAAAACTGTAATTAAAATCGTATTTATTTATTTATTTATTTATTTTCCCATGCATCCACACCACCTGGAAACAAAAAAAAAACAAAACCAGACCCCATCCATCACCATCATCATCGCATGTTAACTGGGATTAGTAAGCTTTTTAATAAACAAAACGTAAGTATTATGCGTGATTAGTGTTGTTATTAATATTGTATTAGCAATTAAGCATGAGGTGTCATGGGAAGGGAATGGGTTATAAGAATCTTAATTATAAAAGCAAAGGCACAATGGAGTCCCATCACTCTTTTCTTTACATAGAGAAAGAGTTGGGGTCTTTTTTTTAAATATTTTTTTAATAAATTAATTTTATAATAAACTTTTATTATATTTAAAATTGTTAAAAATAAGTATCCCTTCCTTTTTCTTTCCTTTGAATGTGCCCTTGCCTAGAAAGCCTAATTTCAAGCTGAGATCTCACAATGGATGAGAGTAAATTAAGCAGTGTTAACCTACCAACCAAAAAAATTTACTTGCTTCAAGCCTTAGTCAATTTTGACAAACTAATTTGGGGATATTTCAGAATTTATTAACTAATAAAAAATTTAAGCTTATATTTTTTTAATTTTATGTATAGGCAAGGACAAAATTAAAACATTAGTAAGAACGAAGGACTAATAAAATATTAAAATAAAAAATAAAAGGAGTAAAGGTCCTATAAGATTAGTATTTAAATAAAAATATTATTATATTAAAAATTTTAAGAGAAATCCATTTATAAATGATTATAATTATAAATGATTATGCAATTACCACGTATCTTAATTTTTAAAAAAATTGTGTTACCTTTAACAATTTTTTTCAATTTTAGGAAACAGAATACAATTAAGAGTGTAAATTAATTTTAGTTTTATCTTGATTTTGTTTATAATCCATTCTAATCATATGGCAATTGGCAAGTGGATTTAGAGTCCTGAAATAAATAAATAAATAAATAAATACTTCCTATAGCTGGGGAAAAGGAAAGGGTCTTATTTGAGACTTTACGCATGGATTTGGAGTAGGACATGATTCAGAATTGGTGTTTTTTTATCTTTCTGATATAACCTTTGAAAAAATAATTAAAATTTTAAATTTAAAGAAAAATCAACCTTGACCGCTATATAAACGATTTTTTTTTAATTTTTCTAAATGAATTTTAAATCTTTTTAGATTTTTTTAAAATTAAAATATAAAAATTATTTAAAAGATAAGTAACGTTATTTTATTATGATGTGTTAAAAATTTTAAAAAAATAAAATTAACGATCAACATTAATTAAAAGGTTAAATTACTTTTTTTTCTTAAATTTGGAAGTTTAATATGTAAAAAAATTTAAAAATACTCTTAAACTATATTTAATAATAATGTCAATTTTTATTATATTTATAGTTTAATTTAAAAAGAAATTCACTTTAAGAAAAGAAATATTATTAAAAAAATCCCACTATTACCAGAAGCTGATCATGACGTTAAGATTAGCTCAATTACACGTTTGCCTCCATTAAAACATACGCTTCAATCCTTCCTCTATATAACACTAAGCAAACCCTCCATTTCCTTAACCAAATTAGCAAACTAAAAACAATGGCGATTCCCTCCATTTCTACCATTTTTTCTTTACTTGTACTCCTTCAGATATCAACAGCTAAAACATTCAAATCAGATAACATTCAAGACAAATTCATACAATGCTTCAACGACAATTCCGAGGTCGCTTTACCCTTCTCCACTGCGTTTTTCACCCCCAAAAATGCTTCATTCTCCACTGTCTTGCAGTCCACGGCACAGAATCTCCGGTACTTGACGCCTTCAATGCCGAAACCCGAGTTCATCGTCATGCCGTTGTCCGAATCCCATGTCCAAGCTGCCGTCATTTGTTCGAAGCAGCTTAATATCCACCTCAGAGTCCGTAGCGGAGGCCATGATTACGAAGGATTATCTTATGTATCCGAGACCGAATCGCCTTTCATTATGGTCGACCTTTCGAAGCTCCGATCAGTGAAAGTCGACATTGAGGACAATAGTGCTTGGATTGAAGCCGGTGCTACTATTGGTGAAGTTTACTATAGGATTTATGAGAAAAGCAAGATTCATGGATTCCCTGCAGGGCTTTGTACTAGCTTAGGCGTTGGCGGGCACATCACTGGAGGTGCATATGGTACCATGATGAGAAAATATGGCCTCGGTGCTGATAATGTCATCGATGCTCGAATCGTGAATGCTGACGGACGAGTCCTCAACCGTGCAGCCATGGGAGAAGATCTTTTTTGGGCTATCCGAGGTGGTGGAGGTGCAAGCTTTGGCATTATCCTTCAATGGAAGATAAAACTTGTTCCGGTCCCGGCTACCGTGACCGTCTTCACTGTCACAAAGTCCCTAGAACAGAACGGTACTAAGATCCTCCATCGATGGCAAGAGGTCGCCGATAACCTTGACGAGGATCTTTTCATCAGGGTCATCATTCAAACTGCAACAAACAATGGTCAAAAAACAGTGACAACATCATACAATTCCGTATTCCTTGGTGATGCTGATAGGCTCCTACAGATCATGGAACAAAGCTTCCCCGAATTAGGATTAACCCGAAAAGACTGCATCGAAACAAGCTGGATAAAATCGGTTCTTTACATCGCGGGATACCCGAGCACCACGCCCCCGGAGGTACTTCTCCAAGGTAAGTCCACCTTCAAGAATTATTTCAAAGCCAAATCAGACTTCGTGAAAACAACCATACCAGAAACAGCATTGGAAGGTCTATGGAAAAGACTGATGGAGGAAGACAGTCCGTTGATGATATGGAACCCTTACGGCGGGATGATGTCGAGGATATCAGAATCCGAAATCCCTTTCCCTCATCGTAAAGGCAACAAATTCATGATCCAGCACTTGACACTATGGCAAGAAGGGGATGATAAAAATGCCGGCAAACACATGGATTGGATTCGTAGGATGTACAATTACTTGGCACCCTATGTGTCCATGTTCCCTAGGACTGCCTATGTGAATTACAGGGACCTTGATTTAGGGACCAACAAGAATGTAAGCACCAGTTTCATTGAAGCCAGTGCCTGGGGCGTGAGGTACTTTAAGGACAATTTCAACAAATTGGTGAAGGTGAAGACCAAAGTAGACCCAGATAACTTCTTCAGACATGAACAGAGTATTCCACCCCTTCCGGTTGAAGCTAGATGTTTATGAAGGGATACTTATTAATCATTGGTGTTCACTGTTATTATGCTGCATTTGTAATTTGTATTGCCTTTGTTTGCTTTTGTATTTTGAACCAAATTGAAAACTTGGAAACTTCATAATTTCTTTGAAATATATATAATTTTAATATCTTGTTTGTTGCGGAAGAAATAGAATTGGATTCCTTCCAAGGAAACTAGTGGTTGTTCCTTTCAATGTCCTATTTATCTTTTAAGCTACAACTTGAGCACAAGCATCTTTCCTTTCCTTTCCTCGATGAATATGATTAATTTAAGTCTACAAACATAGTGGTAGTAAGGGATAAGATAGATTTGACAAATGAAAAGGCTTTAAAAAAACAAAAGCCACAAATGGTGGTGTCTCATCCCTCATCTGTACAGAACAGTATACTAATAGCAGAGAAACAGAAACAACAATGGCGTTTCCCTCCATTTCTACCACTTTTCCTTTGCTTGTAATCTTTCAACTATCAACAGTTAAAACCTTCATATCAAACACTGTTCAAGAAAAATTCATACGATGCTTCAACTACAATGCTGAGGTCTCCTTACCCTTCTCCACTGTCTTGCAATCCACGGCACAGAACCTCCAGTACTTGAGGGATGAGGGATTGTAGAGTCGTGAGGTAGAACATCATCCACCAACGAATGAGTGATTGTAGCCACCGGTGCACACTCACTTTCAAGGAACACGATGATCGATTTCTATACGGTCATTACGGTCCTTGTAGCCCGAGTACGTGCATCGAGCCAACCATTAGTCCTCACACGCTCAACCTTTCCCCATGTTTAGCCTGCAAGCTCCAAATCCAACCTTCGGGGGGATGTATCATGTATGTACGCCTACAAATCCAAATAATTGAGAGTATACCCCAGAACAAATACTATTATAATCGGTGTAGTTAATTCAAAAAATATATATTATAAACATAATTTATCTCTTTAAATGGGTGTTTGTACTCGTTAATTCATTAAAATTAGACTAAAAATTTAAAAAATTTATCATAAAATCTTAACGTTATACACATAATTAGTACATGCGTTTTAATTTATTAATAATAAAAATTAAACCATATAATTTGATATTTAAACAGAAATAAATAATTTCATTTTAAATATATATCTTTCAATTGTTCAACCCTATTTCTTTTCTTATGATAAAGAAATTTTGTAAATATCTCCTCGTCAAACTTTATAATTGAATACATAAATTAAATTATTTATTTTAAATCAGCGTGGCCGCCTCCCCTGATAATGAAGAGTATTAGTATTATTTTTCATTTTCTTTGTAACGACCGCTGCCTGTCTGCCTTCTAGCAAAGTCACCAACTTGCATTTCCATGGCTGGACTCTTCTGAAATCCCCAAACTACCCTTTTAATCGATTTCTGCCTCGAAAATAATTGCACGAGCTCCGCTCGATCTGATTTCAGCTGAAATGGCAACGGCTAAAACCGGACGATCCACGCGACCGACGGCGGCCGCGAAAGAAAACGGCTCGAAAATCGAGGAAGGACTTAGCGTTTTCAAGTCCGACAAGTTCGACGCAGATGCTTTTGTTCAGTCCAACTGTTCTCTCGACGAGAAGGTTTATTTCTTTTATTCTCCCGTTCATTTCGTTGTTTTCTTGGTATAAGAAATTTCATTGTTTTCCGATAATAAAACGATTTCCGTTACTTCAGGAAATAAGGCAACTATGTTCGAATATGTTGGATTTGAAGAGAGCTTCGGCTGAAGAAATGCGTAAAAGTGTGTATGCTAATTATTCCGCTTTTATACGGTAAGGCGTTTTAGCCTTCCTCGGCTCTACTTTACTATTCTATTCTATGATGTGCTCTTTGATGTTGCTAAATCAAATTAAGTACTAATTCAATTTACTTCTCTTTGTATATTGAAATTTGAAACTAGAAAAAGAACATATCTTTAGTACAGTAGTTTTTGTTGTATTGCTCTAATAAAATTACTGCTTTGGATTGTAATACATTTGGCCTTCTTTATTGCAGTACATCTAAGGAGATATCTGATTTAGAAGGAGAGCTTTCGTCTATAAGAAATCTGCTGTCAACACAAGCAACACTAATTCATAGTTTGGCTGAGGGAGTTCATATAGATTTGTTGTCTCCCAAAGCTTCTGAAAGTACTACAGCTAGTGGCTTGTTAAATATCGAGGATACTGAACCTTCGGATCTAGAGAAATGGTCGGCTGAATTCCCTGATCTCCTGGATGTTTTGTTAGCTGAGAAAAGAGTTGATGAAGCTCTGGCTGCAATTGATGAAGGAGAGCGTGCAGTTGCTGAAGGGAAGGAAACAAATTCATTGAGTCCTGCCGCACTTGCATCTCTAGAGATTGCCATTATAGAGCGCAAGCAAAAGTTGGCTGACCAGCTTTCTGAGGCTGCCTGTCAACCCTCTACGCATGGTGCCGAACTTCGTGCAGCAATATTAGCTCTTAAAAAGCTTGGTGATGGGCCACGTGCTCATACTTTGCTTCTTAATGCACATTTCCAGAGATATCAATATAACATGCTTAGCCTTCGTCCATCAAGCACCTCATATGGAGGAGCATATACTGCTGCTCTCTCGCAGTTGGTGTTCTCTGCCATTGCTCAAGCTGCTAGTGATTCCTTGGGTATTTTTGGTAAGGAACCAGCTTATACTTCAGAGCTTGTAATGTGGGCAACGAAGCAAACAGAGGCTTTTGCCCTTCTGGTTAAAAGACATGCGTTGGCTTCTTCAGCAGCTGCTGGTGGTCTAAGGTCTGCTGCAGAATGTGTGCAGATAGCTTTAGGTCATTGCTTACTGTTGGAAGCTCGTGGCTTGGCTCTTTGTCCAGTGCTTGTGAAACTCTTTAGGCCTAGTGTTGAGCAGGCACTCAATGCCAATCTGAAAAGAATTGAAGAAAATGCAGCAGCTTTGGCTGCCGCTGATGATTGGGTGCTAACATATCCCCCAGGTGGTGCTCAGCAATCTGGCTGGCCCTCTAGTGCATCTGTTGGTAATACAACAGCATTTCAGCATAAACTAACAAGTAGTGCTCATCGATTCAATTCAATGGTCCAGGTGAACCGTCTAATTTAATAAAACCTTTTTTCTTGTGTGTTTTGTGGATGAACATGATAGTTTTTTGACAAAGTGGTTCCTTCTCATAATGATTGGAAACCAAAATTTGCAACATAAATTGCATTTAAGATACTATTACTTTGATGCCTAATGTATCGTTTTTTCTCAATTGGTTCTGTAGGTTCAAAACTTCTTTGTTGAATATTTGTTTTGTTTTTATGTTGTAATGAGTCTGTTATACTCTTCAAATGTTTTGGCATTTCATGACTAATAAAAAATTCATTCTCCTAAACATGTCTTCTCCAATAGTATGAGGCTCCTTTCGGCCCCAGGAATCTCACTAGTCTAAACGAGCTCTATTGAATGGTTATGTTGTTAATTTCTTATTACTCCTTCACAATGATATATTACAAAACATAGTTCCATACCCGGTATATTCAACAAATTATTTGCCAAACTGCCCGCTTATCTGTCTTTTGTATTAGCTAATTACGTGTTTCTCAAATTCAGTATGTTAAACTGCTAATTAATGTTGCTTGATGACGTTTTCTTTGACATGACATTTGTTCATTGGTTGTGATTGAGGTCTATTAGTTCAGTTTGACCCTAGGTTTTTGTATTGGTTAAATTATATTCCGTGTGGTTGCATGACCTCTCCAGTAATATTGTTAGCTTATGATCTAAATTTTTACATGTTAACAGTTGGATTTTATAGATTGATTGTTTATTCTCATCCCTTTAATCTTTATTTATCTTGTCATTTAATGGGATTTCATCCTTTCGTTTATTGTGATGTTTGTTCTGCTTCCTATTGTAGGATTTCTTAGAGGATGTGGGACCACTATTAAGCATGCAATTGGGAGGGCAAACACTGGATGGTTTGTTTCAAGTGTTTGATTCGTATGTAAATTTGCTCATTAAAGCATTACCCGGTTCTATGGATGAAGAAGTGAACTTTGAGAGTATTGGAAATAAAATTGTTCGAATGGCTGAGACTGAGGCTCAACAACTTGCATTGCTAGCAAATGCATCATTGATGGCAGATGAACTTCTTCCGCGTGCAGCCATGAAGCTGTCCCCAAATCTGGCTACTTACAAGGATGATCACCGTAGAAGAACATCAGATAGGCAAAACCGTCATCCTGAGCAACGAGAATGGAAGAGGCGTCTTGTGAGTTCAGTTGAGAGACTAAAGAATACATTCTGTCAACAACATGCCCTAGACCTTATCTTCACCGAAGAGGGTGATAGCCATCTTACTGCAGAAATGTATATTAATATGGATAACAATGCAGATGAGGTGGAATGGTTTCCATCTCTAATATTTCAGGTGATTTTATGATTCTTTTCTTTATATAAATGTACGTGTATAAATCATTATATCTGGTTCACATGCTGCTTTGTTTCTTTTAATTTTTGTTAGTTCCTCAAATCACCTAGTTTGAACAGGTTTCCTAATTTACTGTTAGCTTTTAACATTTCTTCGCATCTCGTTTGTTGTGTATTATTTCTTTGATTAATAAATGATTTGTATCTTGTACTTGATGCAACTTTTATTCAATGTTTTAATATGTTAGTTAGAAAGTCCTCACATGCCGGACAAAACTGTTGTTTTCTGTAATTTTGTTCTTATTAAGGCTTTGGTGATTTATTGTAATTTAAGGTATCTTATTTGCAAAAATCTTAGCCAATGAGGGAGAAATCTTAGGAGCTCCATATAAATATCCGTACAAAATCGCTTTTTTACTAGATTTTGAGTAACAAAATTGTGAGGGTAATTATTTTTCTGTCTATTATTCGAATAAAAAAAGAAAGGGAAGAAGGGTTTTACCCATAGGCATGGATACTTAGAGCCTCTTGCTTGCTCATTCCCTCTGTTTTTCTATTATTCTTCCTTTCTATTTTCAGCTTAGGTTTTGGGTGTTAAAAGATATTTGCTCATTTTTTATGTGATTTTTTGTTCTTCAATATTTTCTCTCCACTCTTTGGTTTTGAGAATTCTGATTCCTCAGCGTGATATTTATTATCGTTCAGGAACTCTTTGCAAAACTGACCCGGATGGCTAGCCTGGCGTCCGAAATGTTTGTAGGAAGGGAAAGATTTGCTACATTGCTATTGATGCGGCTCACAGAAACTGTCATCATATGGCTTTCAGGAGATCAAAGCTTTTGGGATGATATTGAGGAAGGGCCAAGGCCTTTAGGTCCACTTGGATTACAACAGGCATGTAAACTTGGTATCATTCGTCTTGTGTTTCTAAATATACACTGGAATGTTAAAACTGAACTATTTCTTGCACATGTGCAGCTGTATTTGGACATAAAATTTGTCATATGCTTTGCTTCCCAAGGTCGGTACCTATCTAGGAATTTGCACAGAGTTGTCAATGAGATAATTGCCAAGGCGATGACTGCATTTGCTGCTACAGGGATGGATCCGTATAGGTAAGCTCCGATAGTTCTTTTTCTTTTTAAATATAATTTATGAGCTGTTTTCTTATAATCTTTATCATCCTTTAGCTCTAGAGCTGTTTTTCTCATAAATTGATGGATGCATGACTGCTGATTTTGGGATATGTAACATGTTTATTTATATGTGTGCGCTATTGGCATTGAAGCTTTTTGATTTACTTTTGTTGTATGCCAGTGTGCTGCCCGATGATGATTGGTTCAATGAGATATGTCAAGATGCAATAGAAAGATTAAGCGGAAAGCCAAAAGCAGAGCCGGAGCGGGATCTGTACAGTCCCACTGCCTCTGTTTCAGCACAATCCATCTCATCTTTCAGATCACATGGGAGTTCCTAGCCATTTCTTTAACCTTTGTATGTTTGAAGGCCGACACAATTGGTCACGAGTCTCATTTTTTTTCTATTGTTTTATAATCATTTGTTGAATGTACTATATCTTCGGTCATAAAATTTAGTTGGGATTTCTTTGATTCTTTTATGTAAATGTTGATTGCTTGATACGATGGAGAAACTACTTGGTTTTATTATTGTTTTATGCCATTGTTGAAATCCTCAATTCATTGAACTATACAAGTATTTATTGAAAACTAAATTCTCTATACTTTCTTGCAAATTGAGTAGTCTCTTTGGTGTTTGAACTAGAAATCATATGAAAGACTCAACTCAGGTGGTAAGATCCATCTCCCCTGCAAATGATGGATCCAGTGCCGTCTTCCCACTTGTCAGCTCAAGCAAAACCACCCCATAGCTATACACATCAGACTCCGTGCTTCATGTTGTTCTACATGCATTCTATGCAAATATCAACCCCCCCCCTCTCCCGCATTTTAATCATCCTTGAAGTGTAAACTCTTTATTTAAATAAATCAAACCAAGGTCAAGGTTATTATGCTTACCTGGAGCTATATACGCAACTGTGCCTGCAACTACCATAGATGGTTCCGGACCAGCCGACTCGTCCAGGAGCTTAGCAATTCCGAAATCTGAGATATGCAGTTCCATATCAGAATCGAGGATGTTTTCCAGCTAGATCTATAGCAGGATCATAGTTGAAATGGAGATATTGTAACCCGTATACCATTCCTAGTGCAATCCTATAGCGGTCACTCCATTTCAGGATTTGTGCATAATTTTAGTGTTATCATGTAAAACGTCACTGAGACCCCCTTTTATGATCAAATCAAATTAGGTTACTTTCTAGTCGAATCATATTTTGAGTTGGGTTCAAAGGCTTGTGGGTCTGTGAAACTGTCGAATCAATAACCAAACTATATTATATGGTTCATATCTAATTCAAGACAATGCAAAGCTTAATCATATGCTATAACGTTCAAGCCTCTGAATATTTGATTACGTCACATACATAATTTGCAAAGAAAAACCCTACAAGAAATCAAGGACACTGGACACCATTTTGCTACGAAAATGAACTCTATCATAAACATCCACTACGAGGTTACCTGATACACAAGCATCAGCTGAAGCACTGTTTACCTCAAGCAGAGTAGCTTATCCTGCATATAGTATACACGCATATACATATCATACCCGCATTCATCTTCTAAGCTCTACAAGTTAAAAAGATGGTCACCATCTTTTCACTTCAATGTGATGAACAGTGTCAGAGGCTATGGCAAAGGGTTATAAGATTTCCAAAAGATCCATGAGCAATGGGCATGCTTCCCTACATTTTTTTCTGATCAGGATAATGCCATGGTATGAAAATTTGGATTTTCTTCAAATGTGATGTTGTTGATGTCCTGTGTAGTGGCACATGTATAAACACTACGATTTGAAGACCCCTAATATGTTAAAACATACCAATCATTTTTTTCAGTCTTCTAGAACGAATGGCTCTAACAATTTGATGCATAAAACGAAAAATGGTATGGTTTTCAACCTTTTCTTAAAGTCAAAATAGTGCCATGAATTGAAACCACACATCATCTTTGAATGTCATGTTAGTAATGTATGTATATGGATGGATCAATTCAGTATGTATGCTGCGTGATATTGAGCATCGGGAATCTAGTATCATGGAATGGTCAATGTTCAAAATGAGATAGAACGGCACACAAAGTAACCAAACTCATGGATAATAAAGTTATCCGAAACCCTATCACAACAAATGCTGCAGACACATGCATGTCTTAGGTAAATTGATATAAATACGATCAAATAGTGCGTTCATGATGTCACTATGTGCAGTCAAACACATGAGAAGAGATGACAATGCTGATGTTGACAATGAAATGGGTGCATGGAATAGCTACAAGATGCACCCTAGCATGTAGAGCTGTATTTGTTGGAGCATGGAAAACAGAGAATATGCCCTCATCTACTGGTAAGTAAGAGCTGGCGGAGTCCCATTTGCACTAGGGGAAGCAACAGAATGATTATTGTCCTTCCTTTTCCCGAAAGGATTCTTGGAATATCTATTATCAAGTCAAGAAAACCATGTTTCACAGAAGCATATATATATAATAAAGTTACAGATGAGACATGTAAAGCTTATAACATAGTTTCGTTATGCCCATATATAGCTTAACTTGGCACCCCTTGATTTTTCTAATTTCATCATCTGGTATTCAACATTATAAAATCATGTAGCATTCTCAAGCATTTTGGCATACACACACACTTATGCATACCATAAAGAAATAAAGAATTCTCTCCCCAGCTACCATTCTTTTTAGAGATTGAAGTTCACAGAATAAAAATAAAATTGACATTAAAAATAGATCTTTGCAGGGGGGGGATAGGCTTGTAGGAATATCACCTTCTAAACCACACAGAGATGACAGAATCAGTGAAAGGAGTAATTTTCATGGGATAACCTATCTGGATTGTAACATACAAGAATTAAACCACATGCCCATGTACCGCACATGAATGAAGCACAAATATGCAACAGTTGAATTACCAAATAACATAAACAAAGGAAAATTAGAAAATTTAAAACAGTAAAGCCACAATGAAATGAAAAAAAAAAGGATACTGTATTCGCATGCCAACAGAACCAGAACTAGGGATCACAGCACCCTGTAAATTGTGGTGCACATTGCTTGCAGAATTCACATCCTGCAAGTTGGGGAAACAGATTCTAAGGTTAAGTATAAAATCCAAGAATTTGCATTCCATGAATAACTGATTGCTACAAGCAGGTTAAGAGAAGAAAGAAACTTACTTCAAACTCTATAAAGCAAACGGTATGCCTTTCTTGTCTCAAGACCTTCATTTGCTTAAAACCAGGTTGACTGCATATAAAGCAATAAGTACAACATAAACCAGATTGTCATCAGCGACCAACCCAAAATTCACATGAGAAATAAAACAGTTCAAATAACTAGCCAGGGATAAGATGTTCATACACGGTGAATAGGCCCCGTAGTTCTTCCTCACTAATATTCTCCCCAAGATTGCCAATAAATAAGGTATTGCAAGGAGGGTTATCTTTGGTATTCTGACAACCAAAAATAGTTTCCATTTAATGCCATAAAAAAGACACAATGGAGGTTGCATCCTAATAATTCTCAGAAGGAATGAGAAAAACAGTTAACGAATAGTAAGGTCTTCAGCAAATTAAGATATATTTAGACAGACAATCATCCACAAAATCATTGCGACAAGGGTCATATCCAGTATCAAACACTTTTCAGTGGATAATCATATCAAATCCGGGTATAGAATAAGCTGAAAACACGCTTTGTTGCATCAAAGTCAATTGTTATTAAAATTAAATAAATAGCCAAAACTGGCCATAATTTAGAAGGTAATTAATGGCCAATAAAAAATGACAACAGAACCTAAGCTGCATGAATCAAAAGGCATGCACAGCATAGAAATTACCTGAACAGGCACATAACTGCTAGGAGCCGCAACAGGAGTAGGGGTAGGCATTGGGACTGGTGGAACAGGATAGCCTACATATGGATCATATGGAGGAGTTGGAGCTAAATACCTATGACAAATAAAAAATACTTCAACTTAACAAGCAACGCTGTAACTACGGCTTAAGTTATTCACAACTAAGCAAACTGTAGAACAGCAGCATCCAATACCCTGACATAGCTTCTTACCCATGAGGTCCCCAGACAGGAGCAGGAGGGTGAAATGGAGATGGTGTTGTATAAGCACTGTGTGAATAATCGCCACCAGTACGCAAACGCTTACTTTGATCATATGAATTAGAATCTGCTACAATTCCTACAGAATAAATATCACAAAGTAAAAGAATTGGTCTTTATCATCGACACAATTTTTAATTTTATCAGATCACAATGCCTCTCTCTATTACTCACCTACTTATAAACTGCTCACAGCCCACGCATACAACACATTCCTAAATATTAACCATAAAGAGGCGGACAACCAAAGGACAGTATCCTTCTCTAGGTAGAAGCGGATAAGAATTAACTTTAAAACATTTGGAAAAATTATTTATTTTGAATTACTTTATCTTCATCTTAAAACAATTCTTTCTTTATGTCTCTTGATAAGTACGCAAGTGTTTTTCAATTTGGCATGAAATAGGGTGTTAAGGCTGACTCACCTCTTTTAACAAATAGATTCTTCTTGGCCATCTCTGTGTGCAATACTGACTTTGACTCGGTATCAAAAACCATATCCTAATACCCACCAGATTCAAACCAAATCAGTGCTTGGAAAAGGAGGGTGTATCTTAGATGACTAAATAAAATCATCAATTATATAAATTTATAATACCTGAAGGGCATCTTTGGCAGCAAGTGCAAGTTGTGCAGTCGAGAAGAGAGCAAAACCCATAGGTTTTTCTCCCTTGTAGTTCACTTGTGAAGCTTCAAAACCTGGAAGCCATCTCAGTAAATTCAGTAGTTCTCTCTCTTTGACGTCTTCAGGAAGACCAGAAATGAAGATGGTACGAACCTGGATCCAGAACAAGTTTTCTATTATTTTTACAATATACAAGGAAATAGAAATAAACATGTAAATGCAAAATAAAATGCATGCACAACATGCATTTCAAATCATCTGGTTGGTTAACCCATTCAAATTTCAAATTGAAAACCGAACTGATAGATAAGAAAAGTGGTAAGAAAGTGATATGTTAACAAAATCAAGGGATCTGTTTGCTAGAGAATGAAATTGAATTTCAAACCAAATTGAATACGACTTCAACGATATTATACTAAGCATGTGAATCTTTTCCTTTTAAGGACGATAACTGATTCTGAAAGGCAATGTAAAAAAGTTGATATTTTCTCTAAGGATTAATGTTAAATATTTTAAATAACGCATAATAATGACTATGAAAAAGAAAAATAATTGCAAGTTCCTATGCTTCAAAGGACTGAACTTCATTCCTTATAAATGGATCATATAATACCACTTTTATTGTAACAAATTTGTTGATAAATAGTGTTTTATGTTCCGGTTATCGATCTGTGAGCCAAATTGAACCTTGTTTCAAGTAAGGCTGATACAAGCATAAAACATTATAAGTTTATAACTATCTAATAACCATATATGTACAGAAAACAAATCTTTTGTAGCTTTTACTTCATCTTATTTTCTCCTGCTTCCCCCAGCTAAAACAGATAAGAACAAAACTTTCACCAAGACAATATCATATAATTGAACTGTTGTAATGCACATCCAAGTAGATTTTCTTCCTAAAGAAACAAAATCATGGAATGATATATGTTGCTAGTCACAGAATTTGATTTTAGCTATAAAAATATTATTTTTACTTTTGCGAAAAAAAAAGCAAGTACAAAAGTAAAACCACGTATTATAGAGATAAACAATGGAATCTACAAAAATAAGCAGAGCGAAAGGAAACTATTGTATTTACAGTTTCATAAAGAAAATTCATAGAAATATGGAAAGAATTAGGGTTCTTTTGCCACCAAATCTTGATTGAGGCTCAAAAACATTCTTGAAAAAGAAAAGGAGGTAGAATAAATCACGTGAGAGAATTGACCTCGTGGGTAGAAGGTATGGGATGGTGGACAGGAGGCGGCAGAGGAGGAGCGGCAGCTGCTGTGGCAGTACCCGGTGGAGGAGCTGGTGCTGGGGGCCACTGCTGGTGATAAGGATGTATTCCAGCACCCGCCATGTCTAATCTTGATTCAAAGCAGAAAGCTGCAACCCTAAATCAATACTCGGCGTCGGAGGGGGAAAGAAAAACAATCTACGAACCCGAAATTTGATATAATAATGGGAAGAGAAAAAAACAAAAAAAAATATAGACATATTTATTTATTCGGATATAACAAATATTTTCATTTATTAAATAATAAATAAAATATTTGTGAACAATGAATTTGAAATAAAATTAAAATATTTAAAAATTAAAGAATTAAAATAAAATGAGATACATAATTTAAGGATATCTGGTGTAATTAATTCTTTAATATCACACAACTTACTACAACTAACAAAACCCATTTATTAACTCCGTCATCTATTATTTTAATTATAAGTTTAATCAATAGATTTTATTTTAATATTTAAATTTATATTTTTTAAACCTTACAATTGTTGTGATAATGTAAACAATAATTGTTGGATTTGTGAAATTACATTTGTTTTTAATTATTATATGATACATAAGTTATAAATTAATTATTTTCATATAAATGGATTTTTTAGGTTCTTTTTAATTCTTAAAACTAAATTAAATTATAATATAGTGACTAAATTCAGAACAAAGACGTAATACAATGACGAATGTTAAAATTTGAACAATAATTTATAGTAGTATTATTTAGGAAAAATTATTACATGAACCCTTTCGTCACCTAAAATTAGGGGTGTTTATAATCGGATACTTGGGATTTGGGTATCCTAAATTTTGAGTACCCGGAATTTTTGGGTACCAAAACATCGGTCCATGACCGAGACCATAAAAATCGAGTATCCGCAATTCGGGTACCCGTAAAATTTGAGTACCCACAAAATCGGGTTTCGGATACTCGATTTAATTTTTAATATATTTTTTAAATTTTATTTTTAAAAAATATATAAGAAATATTTAAAATTTTATGATATATTTCAAACACAATATTATTGATTTGAGATAGGTTTTAAAGATAAATATTTGAATATATATGCATATATTAAAGTTTATCGATAAAAGAATATATTATTCTCGATCAAAATTTTTCTTTTAAATCTAATATTGACAAATTAATATAAATATTTATAAAAATTCAAAACTTAAAAGTATATAATACACATATAAAAAGAAGTTAAGGATTTAAAATTAATTTTAGAGAAAAATAATAAAAAATATATAATAAAAATATAATTTAAAATTTAAAAATATATATTTATTAAAATTACCAGGTCGGGTCGGGTACCCAGTTCTTAAAAAATTTCGGTCCTGACCCGATTCAAGTACCCGAAAAAAATACGGGTCGAGTACCCAACCCAAAAAATTCGGGTATTTCATTATAAATACCCGGTAATTTTTAGTCGGGTAGACAGGTCAAAGGGTCGAGTAGTTCGGGTCAGGTATTTTTGAACACCCCTACCTAGGATATGGTCCCAACAATTAAATTAAGACACATAATATATTTTTTCCATATCAAATTTACACATAAGCATTGGCCAAATCATCTAATTTAATGTTTTTGATTTAAAAAATATATATATTATCAAATATTTCTTGTGTTATGTTTCTCTTTGTTCTTTAAAATTTTCCTAATTAATTTTTTATATAGATTTGGAGTTTAGGGTTTAGGGTTTAAGGTTAGGGATTAGTGGTTTAGGGTTTATGTGCTCTAGGTTTAGGGTTTTTATGGTTTAGGGTTAAAGTTAAGGTTTAGAGTTAGAGTTTAGGGTTATGTGTTATTGTTTAAGTTAGGTTTAGGGTTAAGGTTAGAGATAAAATTTAGGGTTTAGGGTTAGTGTTTAGGGTTTAAAATTTAGGGTTAGACATTAAAAAATTAATTAAAAAATTGAACAATAAAGAAAAGGACGATATAAAAAATATTTGAAGTGGATAATTTGAATAATATTTATGTGTAAACATGATATAAAAAAAATATATTATGTTTCTTATTTTAATTGGTTAAGACCATATCCTAGACGATGGAAAGGGTTCATGTAATAATTTATCAATATTTAGAGAGAGAAAAAGGAAGGGAAACCGAAAAACTCGTGGTTGTTGTGGGCTGTGGCTGTGATCTTCTGCTTCCTTTTACCCCTGTCGTTAAACTTTGTGTTCGTTCTCTTTGATTTTGGCCTACACAAATAGATTTAAAAGCATGGGAAAGTGAGTAAGTACTGGGTTATGGGTTATTGAATGGGTTGCTGCTCCGAGTTCGAGTTGGAGTCCGAATGGTAGATCTGCTTCTTCTACTTTGGTATGCTCTCTTTTTTTTTCTTTTTACACTTTTTATCAGCTCAGCTACTACTCTGTTCGGCCTATTGTTCTTCGATTACTCCTCGTTTACCTTTTCTTAAACACGTATACATAAATCTAATTAGAAAATCCAATGGTTATTTACAGTAGTTATGTTTAATTTTGTTCTTAATCGAGAGAGGGGCAGAGGGGCTATCATTTCATGTTTGTTATAGTATTATGCCTACAAATGCAACATCATTCACTTTGAGACACAGGTTTCTGTTTATGAAAAAGAAGTTGAAATGGAGAATTGTATTTAGTTTGTGTCTGATAGGAAACCTTGGTGAGTATAGCAATGTCAATTTCGTTTGCAATGAGATTAGGATCTCCCTAGTTTCCTATGTATTTCCAGAGGATATGACTTTTCACGGCTTGATATGGTTGTAAGAAGTATGATGATGTTTTGATTAGGTGATAGCAAGAGAAATGGTTTCAAATTAATGACTATATTTCTTTAGATGGTATAAGTTATAAACCTTTAAGTATGTTTTTAGAGCACTAAAAAGCAAAGTACTTAAATAGTAGCTGATGTCGAATTCTATAATCTTGTATATGCTATAATACGGAAACAATATCCTATTGATCGATCGTTAATAGCTACGTTAACCAATGTTCAATTAAATTAGAAAAGAAAGGAAAGAAAAATTTACTATTCTCCATTATCATTCGTTCCGTTGTTATTTACCTCCTTCTCCAGTTCACTGTCTTTGCCCTTGATGATATGAGGCTAGATCAAGATAAACAAGAGAAGTCTCTTTTCTCGTGAAAAAACCAGAAGAAAACATTCACCGTTATGATAAAATGTGAGTAGTTTTTAAAAAACTGCTCACTTTTATCTTTTATTTAATTTATTTTAGGTAATGGTCAAATGATCAGTTTGACCCTTTAATTTTTCACGGACTTTAAATTGATCCTTTTCTTCTTTCTTTTCTGTTCAAACAATGGAAATGTCATGTATGATGTTTTTGTTTTTCTTGATAATGTGGAATTACCGATTGTTTAATTGAATCCTTTGGAGTCTCTTTGCTTCCCATTGTTTCTAGATGAATAACAAATGTATCAACCGTAGACTGCACCAGGTTCAAGTTTAGGCCACAACAACTCATTGGTTCGTGGTCAGCATTTAGATTGTAGAGTTACCACAATGGATGCTGTAGGTGGAGGGAATAACCACCCCAACAACCCTAATCTTGCATCAAAGCAACGATTACGCTGGACACATGAGCTTCATGAACGTTTTGTTGACGCTGTTGCTCAACTCGGTGGACCAGATCGTAAGTCTCATCAAAGATAACATATCTAATAATTAATTCTTAGCCTGCATGTATGTGCTTGTAATTGATTTGGTTTGGTGTAGAATTAAAAAAATAAAATGATCAGCTAATCCAACCTTCTTGTTGCAAGATTAATGAAGATATTATGAAAAAAAAGGGGAAATAATTCTTAAAAGATTTCATAACTTCGAGTCTTCAAACTTTTTATTTATGGAAGAAACAATTATGATGGTGAACATGTTTAATCCCCCCCCCCCCCCCCCTCACAGGAGCTACACCTAAAGGAGTTCTTAGAGTCATGGGTGTGCAGGGTTTGACAATATACCATGTCAAAAGCCATTTACAGGTTTCTAATTCTATTTCAACCTAGTTAAGAATTGTACTTATTTATGTACATTGTTTCAGAGATGTCCTGGGCGAGTGCGATTTGATTCATATAACATTTCCCTTTATTGTCTCTGTTTTTTAGTACGCCTTTGACTTTTGTTGACTCTACTTTTTTTATTCATCCAGAAATATCGACTCGCAAAATATCTCCCTGATTCTTCTTCTGATGGTGGGCTTATCTGTTTCTTTTATCATTATTTGTTTTTTTATGTAGACAAAACCTGGTTTTGCTAGATCGTTGTTGACCCATTAAATCCATTCTTTATACGTCATCAAAATCTTCAAGTTCATTGTAAACCCAAGTTGTTCGATAGTTGATACAAATTTTCCTTCTTAATACTGCTCGTTTATTGTGTCTTTTAATGAAGGTAAAATGCCGGACAAGAAAGAAACTGGGGATATGGTTCCCAACTTGGACGTGATGAAGTGAGTAAAGCTGCAGCCTTTCAATTTGTGTTTTTTGTTTTATCATTTTTGAAAATATCAATTTTCGTATTAACTCACCAATGGTCAACAGTTAATGTTAGTTTCAACATGATCCGTTAAGTTTAAGCTGGAAGCATCCATCTTTACATGCATGTGAAAACCATAAGGCCTGCTGAAATAAAGATAGTATGCCAGAAGTTGTCCTTGTCTGCACTGTTGAAATTGATAATATTCTTGTAAGAAAAACAAAAAATAGAACAACGGCAAAAACTAGAACAAGGAAGTTGAAGTTTTGTATTGTTTATTATATTATATTCATATATTTGTAGTTACTTGAGTTGACTTTTTAATGATTAATAGAATGCATAAAAATGATGCTCGTTTAAATGTAGTTTTGGAGATGGGTGCATCTCATTTAAATATATGTTCCGGTATTTGGTTAATATCAGGGCTTTGGGTTCTCCATTCATTTTTGTTTTGAAATTTACAAATTAAAATTCTTAATGATTTTGTTTGTTCTCCATCAGAGAAAGGAATTTTACCATTTGAATGGTGAAATATATGATCAAATAGAACTGCAGAGTTGAGAGATTCTTTTCTTTGTTTGCAGTGGCATGCAAATTACTGAAGCTCTAAAGTTGCAGATGGAAGTTCAGAAGCGATTGCATGAACAATTGGAGGCATGTACTCGTGAAATTTACTATTGATTCGATTATATATTATCATGTCCTTGTTATTCAGAGTAACATAGTATTGAGGAATGTCACCAACACATTCAGATGCAGTATTTTTTTTTTATTTTTTTTTCTATTTGTTCCTTGTGAAAGTGGTAACAAGGTGCTTTAGGTGTTGTGTTTATAATTGTTTAGTTTACTTACGTCTGCAATTTCTGTACCTGTGATCTACAACAGGTGCAGAGGCAGCTACAGTTGCGGATAGAGGCTCAAGGAAAGTATTTAAAGAAAATTATTGAGGAGCAACAACGTCTTAGCGGAGTCCTTGCAGAAACCCCCGGATCTGGAGCTTCTCTCACAACATTGGGTGACAATGGCCCGGAATATGACAAGAAGACTGACCCTGCAACTCCACCCCCAACTTCAGAATCTCCTCTAACAGATAAGGCTGCTATAGAAGGAGCCCCTGCCAAGAGCCACTCTGTTGACGAATCTTTCTTATCTCCATGTGGGCCTTTGACCCCCGACTCCAGTTGCCATGTTGGTCCCTCAGCAGGGAGTGCTAAGGGGGAGAGGTCGATAAAGAAGCAACGGGTGAGCACGGCTGCATCATTTGCTAAACCCGAGACGGTACTTCCACACCACATATTGGAGTCAAGCATAAGTGCCTCCTACCAACAAATGCAATCAGATTTTGTGGTTGACCAGTTCGATCCTTCATCTGGGGTATCGATCGGAAATGACAATCATTTGGGGAAAGCTTCAAGAACCGAGCTGTAGTTTATGTCCTACATGGTATATGATCTTTTCATTCTGGCTGTGTATTTCTGACTAGGTCGAAAATACTTGACAATGTCAACGTACAACATGATTAGGCAAGTAAACTTGAATCTTTATCCTGATTTTTCTAGCTTGCAGATAGTGTAGAATTTTAATTAGAAACAAGAAATTATTGTGAACATTGCTAGGGAGATTCGGCTGAAAATGCTAACTTTTTCTCTATGCCAAAAAGTCTTTAAATTAAGTTTGATATCATCAAGCTCTTTAAATATACAAGTTACAGCTATGGAACTCCTTGACGAAGAGAACAACATGGCCGAAGTTTAAGGATTTCTCTTGTTTGTTCCGTTCCATTCCATTCAAAGAAGGATATGAATATCATATATAATACATATAGAATGTTCTTACTTTGATACATACATATATAGGAAAAATGAGTACAATGAATGTGTTAAGGTGGGGAAATAATCCTTGGCTGCGAGACAATACAGAGTCCGAGTCCAGGAAGCTGCAGTGCCTTTTTTAGTGTTAAGATGCTGCAACTGCCTGTTCTTGTAGACGCCGTCTTCTAAGCTCACCTTTGATCACGTTCTGTGCTGCCTCTGCCATCGTTGCTGACTTCTCTGCCAACTCTGTTGCGGCCTTGATTTCCTCAATAGCTTTCAAGTTCTCTTTCAGCTTCTCATCAGCCTCGTTTTTGCTCGCAATTATCGCTTCCAGCTCCGCCATTGCAGTGGCTATTTTATGCTCAGACATATGCCCGTATTCGTCTATTTTCTTCTGCAGTGCTTCATATTCCTCCTTGGAAATCCTTAACTTCCCATCACCGATCCCCTTTTCTAGTACCCGCATTTCATCAAGTGCTTTTTTCTCTGCTGCTTTCGCCTCTTCGGCCTGTTCCAATGCGTCTTCTAGCTTTTGCTTTACCTCCTTCACTGCCATTTCTGCCTCTTCGCCTTCTTTCTTCAGTGTTTCGATATTCTTCTTCATCTCTTCAGCTTCTTTTCTTGCAGTCTCGGCTTCTAATAGAAGCTGTTGCAGCTTGGCATTATGATCACCACTTAGTGATTCCCTTTTAGCCTCTTTGCTTGCATTAATTTCATTTTGGTGTGCTTGTTTCATCTTCACCTCTTCAATTTCCACCCTAATGGAGCTCACTAAATTCCGAAGAGAGCACTCTTCATCGGCCACCATTTGCAGTGTCATTGTAGCTTCGTTAAGCTCTGAAGTTAAAACTTTAACAGAATCCATTTCTAAAGCATGGACCTTCTTCATCTCTTCTTGCAACGCTTCGACCTCGGCCGTGGTTTCCGTTAACTTCTGTTCGAGAGACTTTGTTAACTCGGGATCATACACTTCCTTCATAGCACTCAATTTCCTTTGGACTTCCTCCTTAGCAGCCTCGTAGGATTTTTTTAACATCTCTCTCTCTGCTGCAATGGCCTCTTGCTCATTGTACACTTGCTGCGTATCAAATTTCACTTGCTTGATAGCTTCCTTCATGGCCTCGATTTGTTTCGTGAGCTCGGTGACCCTTTCCGAATGCATTTTAGCTGAAAGCTGAGCTTCAGCCGCCTGTTGGAACGCTGTCAACTTGACTTCCAACCCCGCATCGAAATCCTGCCTGATTTTATTCAGCTCCTGCTTCTTGGCATCAAGCTCGGTCGTGACGGCGTGGTATTGCTCCCTCGCCGACTCGAGTTCTTTTAGCCTCGCTTCGTATTCTTGGCTGTATTGCGTTTTCATAGGTTCAAGTTGAGTGCCATGCTGCCTCACTGCTTCGGCTGCTTCGATTGCGGATTGCTTCGACTCGATTACTGCTATAAGTTTCTCAGACAGTTCCTGTAATGTTTGCTTCGCGCTTTCGAGTTCACTACATGCTTTAGCCCTTGTAGCTTCATCAGTCTCTAGCTTTTGCTTCATGTTGTTGAATTCTTTCTCAGCTAGAAGAAGCTGTGTCTCCTTGTCTATAACATTCTGGTAAACATAAATTAGGAGTAATTTGTCAAGCAATTAAATCCTGATGGGGTAATTTGATAATAATTATAAAGGTAAAAAGTATTGTACAGGTCCCTACACTATAATTTTACCCTTTTATTAATGCACGAATAATGCAAAAAAAAGGGACCAAAATGCATTTTGCGTTATAGTAAAGAGACCTGTACCATAATTGTACCCTTGTATAAAATGATTGAGCGTTTGCGTTGCGTTTTATTACCTCTGCTGACATTCTCGATTTTCTGGGAGTGCGACGTTCCTTGGTAACGGCAACTTCACCGAATAAACTAACGGCGGCTTTGACGGACTGAAACGGTGCTCTGGTATCGATCTCTCCTACCTCTGCCTTGGGTGAATCGCCGGAGGGTTTTGGGACGCGTTCGCTTTGTGCTCGGCGGTAAATGTTCACCATTTTCTCTTTTTTGTCTTTCCTATTTTTCTTCGAAAACAAATTTAATTCCCCTGCGGATGTTATATGGCATCATTTCATCGATACAACATTCACATACATACATGGATGCATGCATGCAACCTCTAAGCTAAACTGACGTAAAGTTCATTACCACCTGATAAATTAAAGAAACGCATGTATGCATATATCATCATCACATATACAACACAAATGTTCAGTTCATTGCATGCATGAATGAGATGAATGTGAACCAAACGTGCTTAAATCACTATGGAAATGCCTGAACTTGAGGTGATCGGAAAGAAATCTGACCGGAAGTCGAGAAAACGATGTTAATGTAAAATATGTCAGGCTTTGAAGATGACTTTGAACCGGAGCTTATGGGATTGAGAAAGGAGACAAGATATTGCCCGGAATGAAAAAGGTTGGAGATGTATGGTTGTATTATTTTTGAAAAGAGCCTCCGAGGTTTTAGGAGTTTGAAAGGCTAAAAATTAAGCTCTTTTTCACTAATTAAAGGTAAATTAATATGGCAAATAAGTTGTTAAAAAACAATGGATATTACCATGTGTAAGTGTAACCTTTGTTTTGACCATTTCCCATGGGATGCATGTACGTATAATGTATGCCAATGATTCTTTAATTTACATGTACTTGATTTATATAATTATTAATCAATTACATCAAATCAACATTGAGATCCCTTTAAAAAAGTTGAGGATTATGATTAATTGGATTTGTCCAAGTAATAAATAATTTAGTATTGTTTATTTAAGTTTCATGTATATAAATTTTTTATCGGAAGATTCACCTGACACAAAATGATTCAAATTAATTAATATAAAACTCTAAAAATTAAAAAGACAATCAAAATAAAGGAGGATTAAGAGTTTGTACATAAGATTTTATTATGAACGAACTTAGCAAAAATCTGGTTCAAGTAATTTTATTTGAAAAATGTGTAAACTTTATCAAAACAATCGAAAAATATGAATAAATACTACTCTATAATCAGTTTATAAAATAGATCACTACAACTTTTACAAGGTTGTAGCAGGATAAGCTTTTGCACCTAGGGATGACTTCTGGCTCTTCTTCTTCAAGAAAAAATCACGTTCGCGTCCAAAGGAAACAGAAGCGATTTCTGGGGTTGATCCAAAGAGCTTCTCGTCATCACTATGCCAGCCTACGTAGCCATTACCCCTTGATACCGATTCAAAAGCAAGCTATTAAACATGCTCCCCGGAAGCATTTTATGAACCTTAAGGAAATAAGCAACCACATTAGATGGCACTAGAGAAAGGCATAGGAAACACTGGTGACTGCATAAGAACCGGGAAATCGTCCCAAGAATAAGCATGAGGTTGATATCCACTGTAAATCAAGTCCAGCAATCCAGCAGTAGCTACATAGCATGTGTCCCTTGGCTGCGCGCATAGGCAAATGCAGAATTAGAGCGGAAAACATGATAACATGAGTGGTTATGGAATTTGAAAAGGTAACACAACCAACCATTCATGCTTGAAAAACATGTCTTTTACCTATGCAAATCGATATCAGTTGTTTCATATATCCATCACTACAACAATATTGAAAACAGTAGTGATCTATAAGCGTCAAAAGGTAGCATCACCAGCTATTCAAGCTTAAAAATTTGTAGTGACCACATGCATGTCAAAAGGTATCATTATCCAAGTATGAACCATTCATATGCTTAAAACACATGTTTTTTTTCTCCAAGGCAAATCAACATCAGTTTGTTCATATACCAGTCACTAACAACAAAATTGAAAATTGTAGCAACCATCATCGAGTTTAGAATCGTTCCAAAGCAAAGATACCAAACCAGTGATTTGTTGAGAACAAACAATTTCAAGGCAATACAGAGAAATACAACAAAGGCAAAAGCACATAAAATTGCTATAAGAGTAATCAGGGATTAGTGCTAAAAGAACATATAAAAAATGCTTCTTTCCACAAACCATACATCAAAATTTCGAGCAAAACACAGGGAATTATAAGAAAAAGAGAACCTGAGGGCAAGATCGACCAAAGACGCGAATGGTGGGTCTGGTCCAAGGAATGTGATTGTCGAGGTAAATGATGAATTCCCAGGAAGGATCGTATGCTAAAAACTTGGGAACGTAAAGTACACTGCTTCCATTCCCAAGGTCGACAATTTGGGTCTTTTTAGCATTGTCGCTGGGGTTAGGGTTAGGGTTCGCCTTCAACTTCAAATTCATCAAACTCATTGAAGCAGGTAGCCTTTAAACAACGGAAATCAGGCAAAGTAGTAGCATACGAATCCATTTGCATATGCAAATCCCATAATTCGTTCAATTATTTACCTTAATTAAGCGCCAGTTCCCAAATCTTCCAAATTAAGAATTATGGCTGGCTAATAAAGATTTATTTACCATCACTACAAGGAGTTTAACCGCCATTGAGGAGGGCGCCGCTGATGATGCAACCACTATGCTTATGGACACGTGTACGGTTCGCATGTGGGGCGGGGTGCAAACTACAACGCACTGCATATGCGCTGTAATTAATTTCACCTAAAAATAGAACTTTTATTTCAATAAATTAATTATATAAACAAATTACATAATTTTCTCTAAAATATAAAATATAAATTTTAATTATTAATTTTAAATTATATATTTATACTTTACGTATTTAAATTTTAATTTTAAATCTTAAAATTAGAATACTTGCGTAAAAATTATATCAATGAGCCAAGACACAATTTAACGTCTAAATTACTATTAAAATGGTAAAAATACTATACAAGACCCTATATTGTAGCACAAATTGCATTTTGGTCCTTATAAAACAATATATCACAATGACATTCCCAGCGGTTTATCTCTAATCTCCCATCCTACTTTCGTCCGTGTTTTTACCTATTAAAACATTACCTGCCGACTGCAGTTTAAGACATACTAATATGGATTCTCATTCTAGGTTAGTAACCGGATCACGCGGGAGGCTTTGAAAGTCAGCAATGGAAAGCTGCATTCCACCTTCCTCACGTCATAATAACGACAACCTCAATATTCTCTTCCATTCATCGTCACCTTCCACCTCTCATCTATCTTAGGATATATATAAACACTTCTCAGCCTCTCGCTTGATATACTTCTTTCGTTTTCCAGATCAGATCAGCAAGAAATCAAAGCTATGGCCGAGAAGGTTTCTAAATTCTTATCTACTTTTATTCTAATGTTCTTTACTGTCAATACCCTTTCTTCCATTTCATTTAATGTCTTGTTTGCTAATGCTTGATCTACAGATTTTGTTTTGTTTCTTCATAATGCATTCTAAGATGGGGTAAAATTTGTAGGTGACGATAATGGTGCTGAAGGTGGATCTTCAGTGTTTTAAATGCTACAAGAAGGTCAAGAAAGTGCTCTGTAAATTCCCTCGTGAGTTTCTTTTTGTTTGATGTCAATTTTAGTCACTTGATTGATCATTGAAATGAAGAAGATAAGAAAATTGGCGTCTGAGTTGTTTTTTCTGTGATTTTGTTATGAACAAGAGAAATACGAGACCAGATATACGATGAAAAAGCTAACACCGTGACCATCACGGTGATATGTTGTAGCCCGGAGAAGATCAGGGACAAGATATGCAGCAAAGGTGGTGGATCCATCAAGAGCATTGAAATCAAGCCGCCGCCGAAGCCAAAGGAACCGGAGAAGCCGAAAGAGGCCGAGAAAAAAACAGAAAAGCCTAAAGAGGCCGACAAGCCTAAAGAAGGTGGGGAGAAAAAGGCTGAGAAGCAGAAAGAGGCCGAGAAGCCTAAAGAAGGTGGGGAGAAAAAGGCTGAGAAACCAAAAGAGGCCGAGAAACCGAAAGAGGGTGGGGAGAAAAAGGCTGAGAAGCCTAAAGAGTCGACAGCGGCGGCGCCACCGAAGGCTATGGAAGCTGCGCCTTTACCTCCAGTGGCATATGCGGTCGGGTATTCATACATGGATGGTTATCATCATGGCTATGGTGGTGGTGGTCCTAGCTATTATGGTGGACCACCCCAACCACCGTTTCAGAATTATGAAAGTATTGGTAGGCCGGTCTATGATAGCTGGGGTAGCGGCGGCTACTACCGGTACGGGTATGGCAGCGGCCGCACCGGTGAATGTTTTAGCGATGAAAACCCACAAGGGTGCTCAATCATGTAAGGAAGAACGTGCTGCTGAGTTGCATAGAGTTGAATTTGAAGATAATCCCTCATGTTACTTGGTTGAAAATGGAGTAATTTGCGGATTTTATATATTTTTATTTTTCTTTACAAAGTCATACAAGTTTGGTGGTGTAAAAATGTATGCTCTCAAAGTTTAAAATAAATAAATGAAGTTTCTAATTTGTCAGGTTAGGATTTTAATATAGGATGGAATTTATTAACAAAAAATTAATCATCGAAAGAATCTTTTTAAATATAAGTTTACGTAGAAGATTATATGGTTTATTCATCAGCAATAGAATATATTAGATCGATTCAAATAAATTAAATTACGTGATCGTTCTTATCATAACTCTTTATAATATAAAATTTAAATATTTAATTAATAAGTTCAATAGTAAATTTGTGAGACCTGTTGAATTTAATGTTAATAAATTTATATGCTTATAATTTAATGATATATTTTAAATCACCCCGCAATTCGTATAATTAAAACATGCCTTTGTTTCTAAATTGACAATTAAATTAATCAAAGGATTGGGTTGATCTAATGTTAGTGTTTTAAAGATTGTTATAAAATTTAAGGATACATTTAAAAATCAAGCGATAGTTTAAGGACATTTGGTGAGATTAACCCAAATATATGATCGTGAAAGATAGGGTCTAAATTAAACCCAAATCCAAGAGAAAAAAGCCGCCTCTAGTAGGCAGTAGCCAGTCTCCAAACGCAAGAGGTTGAGGTCAAATGGCTACAGTAGTGTTCCCCACACTACAAGCTAACAGACAACCTAGCAACACCATTGGCATTACCTTATCATCTCCCACAGTTTCAAATTCTTATTAACTCAGTTAGAATTAGAGATTTATTTTAAAAAATTAAATTTATATTTTTAAAATAAATAAATCTAAATAACTTGGGAGCACTGATTTTAGTTTCTTATAGTACACACCGCACCATGTATACATTTCAGGGGTAGCAATCATATTCATGTGATGACAAATGGGAGGTTGAAAAGTTAGACTTGTACTATTATTCCCTCTCAACTAATTTTGGAATTAAGCTACTTGTTAATTACAGATTAACACAACAAATTCATTATTATCACAAAACAATTAATAGGAGCAGGTAGATTTTGTCCGTGCATGAAAAAAATACAAATAGTGGGTGCGTGGTACGTAAGACCTAGAAAATAAATAGGAACTAATTGAAATGATATCCGAAACCGATTTAAAATAAATATCATGATTCCCATAAACATATGGTCTTGTTTTTAAGAACAGCTCATTTCATAACTAGAGCAATATACAAAGCTGAAGACTTCAAAAATACATCTAAACGTATTGGTGTCACTTTCTAAATGTCATCCCCCTCAAGTGGGAAGATACAAACAAGAAGGAATGACAAGAGGAAACAATTAAGGATTGAAAGGAGAACATAGAAGAGGATAGTATTGTCAATGAAAGACTAGCCCGCTAAGCCCTGGAGCCCAGGCCTGGCAGAGTAGCCGATTCCTCCCGCGCTTCTCAACCTCCCAAATCTGATTTTGAATTTAGATTTCGGACAGGGACTTAGCGCCAGCACGTGCATTGCGTTCAGCGTATTCAAAATTTAAAAATCTTTCAGGTTTAAATCTTGTTTTAGTCCATTTACTGGAATATAATTTAGGTCCTTTTCTATAGTATTCCAACACTCAAAGCACTTATCAAATGGGGTTTGAAGTTTAGGTCCTTTTCCATTAATGGTGTTTCTTGATTTGGAACTTCAAATAACATTAAAATAAAGGATTAAAACATTATTTTCAACTTAGTAGAGGGACTAAAACAACAATTTGACAACTTTCTTAACCATTTTCATTTTGGAAAACATTTAAATTTCTTTCCTCTTCGGCCGTTCCAAACGAAACGAAGCAGCATAATTAACCATGGCAACGCGCTACAGATCGTACGATTCACGCTCCTCCACGTCCTCCCACTTCTCCGATCCATCCTCATCAATCGAGCTCAACAGCTCAGCTTCTTCACGGAGACCGAACTCCTCTTCTCGAGCCATTGTGAAGTCGAAACCGTTGGATGCGGCAGCTCAAGGAAGCCACGGCAAGAGCCAGGCGCTGGACCTCCACTTGACCGGCTTGGTGAAGAAGTTTATGGACACGAAATTAGCTAATGAGAAGACGGGAAAGCTAGTCATTCCATCGGATGTCATAGCCGAGGATCTAAAGAAGACGGCAAGGAAAGGCGCTGCTTTCACGGCGTTGCAGAAGAAGCTGTTTGGTAAAGGATCTTCAAACAAGGACAACAAAAAGGAGGTGAAAGTCTTGACGGAGGTTAAAGGGAATACGAGGACGTTGGCTATGGTTTTAAGAAGTGAGAGGGAGCTCTTGAGTGCTAACAAGGAGCTGGAGCTGGAGATTTCTGAGCTCAAGCTTCTGCTTCAAGACAAGAACAGAGAGGTAACCTAAATCGCAATCTCCCCGGCAATTTTCAAATTAGTTGGCCCAGTCTTAATCAGTGAACATTAACGATTAGTAAACAATCTTAATTAGTGAAAATTAGCGGTCTAATTAGACAAGTCACATTAAATAGATCGTCGTTTTTTAGCGATCTTAATTAGTAAAAAATACATATGTTTAAATTCCAAGGGAATGTGGACTGTAATAGTTTTGGATGCCATAGATATTAATAAAGATGGTATTTGCAGGTGGAGAAGCTGAAAGATTTGTGTTTGAAACAGAGAGAAGAAATTAAATCATTGAAGAGTGCAATACTATTTCCAGATGTCATGAATTCTCAGCTTCAAGACCTTGTTGAAAAGCAAGGTTCGGAGCTGACGCAAGCCAAACAACTAATCCCTACTCTCCAAAGGCAGGTCACTTCTCTCACAGGCCAACTCCAATGCCTTGCCGAGGATATTGCTCAGGTAATCCACACAATCAAACGCTTCTTTAGAAGCATTCAGTTTCAAATTATATAAACCTATGTTTAAAACAAACGATGCTATAGCTGAAAATTGAGCCATTTTTTATAACATATTGTTTATAATGATGCATTAAATTTCTGCTACTTTCTTCAAATGGAAGTCTTAATCCTTTTCTATTCAAGTGAATGCAATGAATTTGGTAGTAGTTGTAGCTGCTAGCATAACATGCTTATTGCTTCATAGTAGTAATTAAAACCCATTATAAAGATTCCGGTTATTAAGATATGCTTTAAACAGGTGAAGGCAGACAAGTATTCTTCCAAGGCATGTCACCAGCAGCACGGAAGCTATACGAGGTCACCCAGATATGATGGAGATGAACCTTCCGATTCTTTGGTAAGATTTCATGTGCTATTTCCCATGTAATTATATATACACACTACTACTATTACTTGAACATAGGAAGTCATTTGCTTGATTTCAGTTCTTTTACCGGTAATGACATGGTGAACAACATTTCAGGATTTCAGTTCATGCGAACCAACAACTCCTGGTAGTCCGGATGACTTGTTCCTCGAAGATTTAAATCCCTGTTTAACACCTTATTATGCCAAGACAAAATCCAAGGTAGATGACAGTGCTAAAATTATTAATGTCGGTGTTCATATCCATGGTTAAGTACTGAGTAGTAGTACCTGTAGAGATGCCTAAATTACATCACATGAATAACAGTTGCTTTAATGAACATCTTGCAGGAATTTGATGAGATTCTTCAATACAACTCGCCATGTAACAAAACCTTATCTGTCGTAAAACGACAAGCAATCATGGAGCTCGGATTTAGTTCTCATAGCAAGAAGTTATCTAAAAGTTCAGATCGTTACATGGATTCTAAAAATGGAAGTTCCATTGCTCGGACCAACCGCAGATCAGGTGAAAGCAAAGCATCATACTGAAAACAAATACTATATCTTGACCCGTTGTTTACTGCTTGGTATGGTATCAGTCAGCTAAGCATTTGTTTCGTTTGTTTGTCACCTTTCTTCCAGGTGTTAAATGGAATTAGTGCTTTAAGCGCATTAATAATTATGATTGTTGTGGACTACTCCTGCTCAGAATTAGGTGTCAATGAAATTTATTATTGGTAATTTCTCATCAATATTTACAGCATAAATCATTTCTACTAAGAGAATGTGTATATTTATCTTAGACTTGTCCGTGCACATATGATATTAAGCTTCGTGTAGCATTTGGAATCATTAATTACTACATATATATAGATGATGGGCTATAAATTACATACTCCACTGATCAACTATCTCCTGCACGTGTTTCACCTAGCTTGCCTTGCATTTGTTGTAATATTATTACGTATATGGCAAAGATGAAACTAAACAACCCTTAGGACTAAGCCTGTGAAACAAAGTAGTTTTGGCCTAAAATCTACCAGCCGGAGCTGCTTTTGGCTTTGTTTTTACCACATAACCGAAACAGAGAGAAAGCAGAGATACAAGATAGGACCACCGTGCACACACTAACTAGTACTGCCATTGCTATTCCTTCCCCAACTTGGTTGCAAAACTTGCCGTACATGTTGCATATCTTCATCCATTGAAGCTCTGTTTGCCCCAACTTAGCAAACATTGCCGACTGTGCGGCAGCTCCCACAGCCGCCACATTCAGGTATGCCATGCCCTGCATTATACACATAATATGTGTTACTTTGAACTGTGTTTTCAAGTTCCGAATGGATTCCCAAAGCACTATTTTCCATATTTATTGAACATATTCCTATACGTGACGTGGTCCTCAAAATTTTACCGTTATCAACAGCAGCACCCAGAAAGTAAAGGTAATACCTTCACGTTATCGACTCGATATACCCTAACAATTAACAATTCATCAACAGGGGTTAGTTGTTTCATTCCATTAATGATCTTTCTTCATGTTACCCTCATTATTATTTGCATCTTCACCTTGAATTCTCTTATTATTGTTGCCAAACAATATGACAAGAAATTTTCAGTTTTCAAGATACTAACACCAAAAACATAAAGGCTCAACCAACCAACCAACGAGTGTTGGGTGCAACAAAGAAACATAAGGTTCGAAGATAACATTATTAGGAGAAAAAGTCTCAAATCCCGAATATAAATCATATATATGAACTATACAAAATAAAAATACAGGCTCAATAGCAATTCATCAACCACCCTGATCAAAGCATTAACTTCAATATTAAATGCTAAAGACTTTCAATCTATTTCACCCGATTTGGTTCCTGTTCTTAAAATTACCCATTTCAGCATAGTTTCCTCCATCAACCAAGCCAACCAAGCAAACAAAACCAGAACTCAGTCAAAGGGGGAAGTAAGTTTACCTGATCTCCAGTGAAAATGGCCCAAGCCAAAGGCTTATTCACAAGCACACTCCCTCTCACCATACCTACAACACAACGAACCACTTGCATGAACGAATAAGCTGCAGCTACCCCGTTAACCACCACCAAAAACCTATCAAAAAACAAAAAAATATAAGAAAAACATGGGAATGTCGGGGGGTGGGGGTCTGGGGTCTGGGTGGGATATAAAGAGTTTCTTACACGAGAGCTTTCATGTCTGTAAACCTAGCTTTCTTTCGAATCGTGAAGATTTCTTTGACTTGAGTGTCGGTTCCGATAAGAACAGCTGCGAGAACACTGAGGACACATATCAAACACCTTATGACCAGCTCTGCAACTCTCACTCTTCTGTCTAATACCTTCAAATTAGAGCCGTGGTAAACGGGGACGTTACCGGGACTGATACCGACACCCAAATAATTCATTATTTTTTTCTGGTTTGGCCACAGAGAAAGGAAGCAAGACCCAGAGAGAAAGTGTTAAGCGCAAGGCATTTACAAAGCTTACGATATGAATGAGTTAACCGACCAGGCAACCACCCCCTCGTTGCTTAAATAAGCGTGCCTGCGCCGAACGGGTTGCTCAACTTAAAATGGGTAGATGGACTACTTCATTTTACCCGGATTATATTAGTTTTTAGCTTATTTAGTTTCAAGGGTGGCTGACCGTTGTAAGAATATGTGTTTGGCCTGGCTTGTATTATTAGGTTTTATGATTAATGGAAAATATAGTAAAATGTGTATTATTAAGTTTTATAAGTTTAACGTTCGAAAATATTAATTTTGTACGTAAGTTAATTGTTAAATTATGAGATTAAAATATATTATCAATATAAGAATTCAACAAACAATATTTATCAGAGTACACTATTTATATTTAATGGGTTAAATGTTCATAAGATTTTCCGTGATCAAATCGATAAATTTTATACAAATAATTCGTAGGTTTCAAATATATTCATAAATTATTTTAAAAAATTATTTTGATTCGAAAAGATTTCTTCGATTTCGTTCAAATTTACATGGTTTAAATGGTACAACAAGAAAATATTTTGTAGGTTACCTTTAGAAACCACAGACAGTTTGTAGGAATCGGCAACCACAGACAGTTTGTAGGAATCCGTAACGAGTCCAAATCATTTGTCTCTTTCTTATGATCCCATTTATGCCCCCACTTCAAATTAAAAGGTTTAGGGTACAAGGTTTAAGGTTTTAGGTTAGGGGTTTAGGGGTTTAGGTTAGGGTATAGGGAATTAGGGGTAGGATGTATTTTTTAGGTATAGGGTTTAAGGTTTAGGATATAAAAAATATAAATTATGGTTTAAAATTTAATTTTTTAATAAAATAAAAAAAAAACATAAATGAGGGCATGAGAAAAAGACAGAAGATTTTTACTCATCCGCAACGGCTTATGTTGTTCCAAAAAAATTCTCAAAGAGAATGGCTTCAATGAAATGTTCCACTTCACAATGGCTTTTTGGGTGGTTGTTGGCGTTACCCATAATTTCAAGTGGGTGCATTCAATGAGACATATTTCAATTTTTATTTAAAAATACAATAAAATTATTTAAAATCAAACTCGAATTTAATAATAACTAATATTTAATTTTATTAGAATTTCTTTTGTTATTGTATTGTATACTTATTTACCACAAGGAGTAGTGAAAGACTTGTAGTATTCTTTTTTCATTTATACCACTCTACCCTCTACACATGGGCATAGAAAGCTTGTTTGTTTGAAAGCAAAAGTAAAAGTAAAAGACTACTAGAAATATACAAGTAGTGAAGGTGATGAATCAAATGATAAAAGTAGTGTAGCATTACCATTGGATTGGGTCAGGGTGGTAGGGTCCATTGGGGGTGGCCATGATCTTGTGTTCATATTATAGGATACTCTGACAGTACGAACTATCTTACTTCAGTAATTAAAAATTTATTATTATTTTTAAAGATTACATATTGGAACATTAATATTTATAACATAATGATTAAGGATTATTGTTTAATATTCTCAAAACATATATTATTTGTATATACCGTAAGATGAACCATAATTACTTATCTCGTCCCACTTAATTTCGTCTTTTACATATTTAAATTCAAATATTTTAAAATAAATATATATCTTTTAAGTTGAACCCCTAGTTGTGTGTTCAAAATCGTACTAAATTTTATAAATAAATACAACATTTGGAGAAATTATATCATGGGTCATTCCCACCACGTCATCCATGAGATCGACCAATGATAATCATCCACTCATTATTTTTTTTATTTTTAAAGTGAAGATTCACCTAAAAAAAATATAACATGAAAAAGTTGATGAAGTGGGTAGTTATCATTGGTCGGTCCCATGAACTCGTGGTGGGACTGACCCATGATATAATTTTTTCAACATTCGAGTATGACGCGTGTGGTGTGAAAGGTGCAAAGAGCTACGGATGTAATAATAAGAACCAGAAAAAAGAAAGAAGTAAATGCAAACCACTCCAACAACCTCAGTCCACTACAACAACCTCATTCCACTTTTGTGCATATAATATGGGAAAACTACATAGGTCACACAACTTTAGATTTGATTTTGTTTTGATCACTCAATTTTAAAAGGTTTTAATTTGGTCACTTAATTTTTTAAAATTTTAATTTGATAACATATTTAATCAAAATCAACCGAACTGAATGTGTCGGACCATTCGGTTCTAATTGCTTACGCCCACACACATCAAAACCTTAAAACGGTACTTAAATCCAGATGCAACAAACTAGGAAAAAGCTTTTTAAAAGAAAGATGAAATGGTATACAACAAAAGGCTTTAGTGGGTGGAATTTTGTGTGTCCTGACATCGGTATCGTATTCGAAATTTTTCTCTAAATCGAAAGAAATATAATAATAGTTTTAGTCTAAAAGCAGTCTAACCAAAATATCTTAGATGTCAGAGTACGTAACATAAGTGATGAAATTGTCTCATACTCGGACACCTGAGACATTCTTGCTCCACTGTGTGCAGAAAATATCTGAGAGACACGACTCCTCCGATGATAATACCGATGCTAGGGGGAAACAAAAGATCTTCCAACAAGACCAAAATGCAGAAGTGGATTGATTTCGTTACAGATGAAGCGAAGTATCCACGCGATGATCATCATTCAAATCCCAATCATGGAATCTGTTTAGGGATGGAGTCAGGAAGCTAGTTGTCTCCGAGACAGCAGGCAAAAATCTCGCTAAAAACGGGGCATCCATGCACTCAAAATCACTACCAAGATGACAATGACCTCGATGAACCACCGCTACAGCAGGCAAGAAATGGAAGAACAGCAACCCTGACGGGGACTCACAGAAGGAATAGCTACAAGCCAATTGTTTAGGCTCTTCCTGTTCCTGTTGCAGCCTTTTAAGTAAGACCAGCTCATTCTGTTCTCTCTTCTCCTTCATTCTCTGCAACTGCTTGAATCTCTCTTGTAGTAGAGCTATGGATGATTGCATGACAGTAGGTTCATTAATGCTTCCCATGTCAAACGACCTTTAGCTATGCAAGGAGCTTTTGGTGGCTTTGCTTTACGTGTGTATTACAAATTATAGCTTTATATAGGAACAGGATCGATGTCGGCGACATGGTTTCCCTTGGTTTAGTTGAGTTAGTTGAAGGCATAGAGCAGTTGGATAAAATTATAAACAATGATTTGAAAGAAAGGGAATAGAATCGGCAGCTATGCAGAAAGCAGCAATGTCCAAAAGGAAAACGTTTGTGTATGTGGAAGCGAAGTGAGAAGAGGCAAAAGCTAGGTTAAAAGGAGGAAGAGTCCAAAAAGAATGTTGAAAGAGTGCTATATATTCTTTGTATGTATAGGCTAGCACATGGAATGGAATTGGTGCTTGGAGTTGGAAGGGTATGTTTGGACTTTGGAGGAATAGTAGATTGGGGCCGGTAATGGCGTGCTATGACCCTCAGCTTTTCCTCAATCCAAAACCTATTTTTAGCTTTGAAAAGATCATGGGGGGAGCTTTTCCTTTCTTTTTGAGAATTGATTATGCAGCTAATTTGGTGATGGATGTACCTTTGTTCTGCAGGAACATGAGTTAGAGGGGTGCTGGAGGAGACAACCGTCTCCCTTAAAAATTTTTAAATTTTTATATAGTTTATGTATTATTTTTGTAATTTTTCGTTGATCTAAATTATCACCCTCTAAAACTTCATAATTTCATACCTTAACATAAAACTATAAGTCCGTCCTCAAGTTATTCTTTCAGACTTATTTAGAGAGAGTTATCTTCTCTCATATGAAAGAGAAGCCCTTTTGCATCGTTTAGACCATTAATTCTTTATTCCTAGTTAAATGTTTAGAAAGAGAGATGAGACCATGTGAGGGTTAAAAGACAAGATTTAGATCAGGGAATAATCATATCTTAGGAGCTCATAATGCTTTGATAAATGAGCAATAACTTGACAAAGACATGCAGACATACATACAATCTTTCTCTTTCGAAATATGTTTTCAAGTTATTGGAAGGGAGTGGCATGCGTATGGATGTCGATGTGCCAACAGTGTTGGGACTGAGAGGATGCTTCCTTTATGCTTCTATTATTTATTTATTTATTTTGAATTTGGTACATTGAAATTTGAAAGACAGACAGAGTACTTGAAATTAATATGTAACCAGCAAAAATTAATAACTTTGAATTAAATCATAACATGTAAAACACAGAAGAACAAAGCAGAGGAGATGCATTGACATCTTAAATATTTATATTTTGTATCATTTGATTTTCTCTTTCAATGCCCCCTTCAACTTCATTTCATTACATTCCTTTTGCTACTCTCCGGCTCTCAGCCATCATAAGATTACCATGAACAAGTCGAACAAATGTTTATTAACATTTTACCAGCAGTGCATCAAGAAATGAACAATGAAAGGAAGAAGAAGAAGAAGAAATTATCTGCAACTCGTGTCAGTTTGAAACTGGAGGCAGGACCTACTGAACCGTTTATACTTTCCGAAGCATTAGGACGAACAGCACCCACCACCCTTTGGAGTAGTATCAGTTTGCTGGTTCTCTTCTGCCTGTAGAACCACAGTCTTTCCGTTAAATGAAGATGACTCTGGCTTTTTCAGCTCCTGGGACATCATAACTTTCTTGCTCAATATGTTGTAGATCTCTTTTACAACTGTCTGAAAGGCGGCTGCTACATTGGAGGAATCAAGGGCAGAAGTCTCCATGAAAAACAAACCCTGTGCCTCAGCCAAGTCCTTTCCTTCTGCAGTGGATACTTCCCTGGCCTCTCTGAGATCTGACTTGTTGCCTACTAAAATGGTGACCACATTCATATCTGAGTGACCTGTCCAAAATGATAAACAACACGAGTTAATCCTTACTCATCAAGACACAAAACTGACAATTCTGTAACATTCCCAAGAAGGGCATTCAAAAGGAAACACTTTCTAGTTAGTAAAATATGACATAATATGGCAACGAGCACCTTTGAAGTATGAGAACAGTATAAAACCAGCACGTTTTGAACTTTGAGTGACTTTTGTTCAGACATGGGATTAGTAGTGAGAAGGTTTATAATTGGATAGCAAGCACGTGTAATCAAGAAAACATAAGTTCATTGTGGTTCTTACTCTGAAGTTCATTCAGCCATCTGCCAATGCTTTCAAAAGTTTGTCGTCTGCTGATGTCATAAACAAGGAGAGCTCCAACTGCACCTCGGTAATATGCAGATGTAACAGCCCTAAAGCGCTCCTGACCAGCTGTATCCCAGATCTGTGCCTTGACTTCCTTCCCATTTACATCCACCTTCTGCGTTTGAAACTCCACTCCTATGGTTGACTTCGAATTAGGGTAGAACTCATCCCTTGCAAATCTTGCAAGTAAATTTGATTTCCCAACAGCTGAATCACCAACCAATACAATCTTGAAAAGGTAATCATTAGTTTTCTCTTCCTCCGAAACAAAAGCCATTTTCCAACCTTCCGAAGATTGTCAGTCTATATAACCATATCAACAACGAATAGCATTCAGGTTCTTTTCTGGGACTAAAATTATCTCCTAAGTCCTAGGAGACACCAACCTTTTCCTAGTCAAGAACAAATATGGGTTTAGAGAATAAAGGAACAAAAGCAGCTGCAAAAAGAAACTTGAAAGGGAAGGTATAATAAGTACAAAATGCCACTCAACAATTGCTTATATGCAGAATCTGAGAAAATACCTATCTTTTGAAGCAAATAATGCATCAATTGAATAGAAAAGGACTAACTTCTACTCCACTCTCTGCATCCAGCAGTGTAGGCAAATCTATCCTCGACGCTGTTAAGTTCACTGCAGTGACAACCAAAACAAGAGGGAAACACTAAAACCATCAACAAATACTGCAACTCACCACAAAGGCTAGTCAGAAGAGCATACAGCATCCAGCTAAAAGATTCATGACAAGTAAAATTGTTCATCTGAACGTAACACTTAAAATAGGCAACTGGTTTGGTGCGACAAGTGACATGCTACTAATTAAGGTCATACACATATAATTCCGTGAAGGCAAGGAACGGTACTATGACCCCTCCAATGAAATTGCTTCTACTTTGCCTGGCACATGCAATCTCACTTAAGCAAACTACTATCAAAATATATAATTTCCAGTTGACCTAAACAAGTTTCCATAGCTAATAGCACCAGCTAAGTCTCATATGGCCAAAGGAATTCACATTGCAGAGTTACAAAAGCCCAAATCAACTTTTCTTAATAAAAATTAAAAACTTATTCTCAATTAAAAAACAAAACTTTACACATTAAATGGATGAAACGATAATAAAATAAAAATCCCATATCGAATCACTAAACCTCTAAGCTAATAACGAAACAATATTAGCAAAAACAGACAAATAAATGAAACAACGACAAAAAAGTGATTGAGAATAGACATTTACAAATAATCCAGAAACAAGTAAAATGAATCCCTATCTAGTACCAATTGCAACAAATCAAAGCCATTGTTACCTCACCAAATTATAAAATAATAAAAATAGAAACTATCCTAAAAGATTAAGGAAAAATATCGTGTTTTCATTGCACTCACCAACTGTATGAAGAATTGCGAGGCTGAAAGCAGAGCAGCCTTTCTTTTGTCTGAGAACGACGATGAAACGACTAAAATATTAAGCGTCGGGAATGGATCTGTTGTGAAAAAAATGCAATGATTGGGTCATGGCGAATGTGCTGAGAGAACAACAAAAACAAAGGACTTTAATGTTTTTGTTTGTTTGTTTGATTAAGTGAAGGAACAAAAATAAGGGTTGAAGGCAATAGCAAGGAAGCTCAGGCTGAGTTATGAGTCGGAGGCCAGAGCCAACCAGATTGTTCATTTTTGCATTTACTCTGCCTACCGGTATAGCTGTCCCCTATAATTTCATGGGCTCAATTTTGGGCCTCTTTTTCCTTCATAGGATTAGGGTCCTTTATAATTTCATTATTACTTATTAATTTCATCATCGATAATGTAGAATATAAATTTGATATTTATGACAAATGGTATTAGTGATAAATAAATAAATAAATATACAAAAAATTTTAAAATTTTAAGTTAGGTATAATTTATAAATATTAAAAAAATATATAAAGATTAAAAATAAATATCCAAAGATTAAAATATTTAGGATAAACCATGTCCACCCTATATTATATGTGTATCCGTAATTTAAATAATATTATATTATAATTTAAAGATAAACAATTATGAATAAATAAAAAAAATACTCTTAATTTATTTTATTGATAGATAATCATAAAATCTTCCGTAATAAAAACCTATTAATATATACGAGAACAATATGAGAAGTTGGTTTTATGCACAACTTAACAACCCTTAAATGAAAGATATTTTTTAAATTATTTTTTTATTTAAAACATTTGAATTTTATACTTAAAACATCGAACACGTTAACAATTGACATCTTTATACATTCACATTATTTGAATTTTCAAAGTGTGTTTAAATTTTTTGTTAAACTTGAAATGCGTCATTTTTAGAATTTTCTTTAACCTTGCGATGTGACATTTTTAGAATTTTATTATATTATGGTCAATACTATATGTCACGGGGTCAGAGTTTTGGCGCAGGGACATTTACCCGTGCGGCACCTCAGGTCTCTTAGATACCCAAGGTTTAGCCTTTACGATCTCCGATGCTCACTGGTTTCACCCTCCCATGGGTTCATCAGGGAAGCGGGATAGCTCCCGACCAGTGTGGTGCGCGATCAGCACGCCCATCCTAAGATAAGACGACTGCTCGGCACGTACTATACTCTTAATGCTATCCCGCTCTCAGGCTTTAAGCACAACCAAAGGCATCTCGCTCGGTCCTGCGATGTCACGACCGTATTGAAAAGAGCAGGTCGTGACATATACATGTAAATAGGGGTGTTCAAAAATATCCGATTCGAACTACTCAACCCGTTGATTCGTCTATCCGATTAAAAATTATCGGGTATTTAAAATGAAAGACCCGAATTTTTCAGGCCGGTACCTGACTCGTATTTTTTCGGGTAATTGGGCCGAGTCAGGGCTGAAATTTTTTAAGAACCGAGTACCCAAACCTACCCGATAATTTTAATAAATATATATTTTTAAATTTTAAATTATATATTTTTACTATTTTTTTCTAAAATTAATTTTAAATCTTTAACATTTTTTTACTTGTATTATATACTTTTAAGTTCTGAATTTTTATAAATATTTATATTAATTTGTCAATATGAGATTTGAAAGAAAAATAATAATCGAGAATAATACATTCTTTTATCTATAAACTTTAATATACACATATATATTCAAATATTTATCTTTAAAACCTATCTCAAAAAAATAATTTTGTGTTTGAAATATATATCATAAAATTTTAAATATTTCTTATATATTTTTTAAAAAATAAATTTTAAAAACATATAAAAAATTAAACCAGATACCTGGTACATAAATTTAACGGGTACTCAATTTACGGATACTCAGTTTTTATAAACCGCATCATAGATCGATGTTTTGATATCCGAAAATTTTGGGTACCCGCGTTATGAACACCCCTACTTATAAATTAGTTATATAAACAAAATCAAGATGTAACTCTTGCCTTTATTGGGTCAGACTTAATTTTCTCTTACGTGACAAGTGTCTCTTTACAAACCACTTACCTTGTATTACAAGCAAGGTGCTTTTGTCATGCAAAAAATGTTTAGAAAACGAAAGGGATTCGATATGGGTTTAATTATGCTTTTAGACCTTGTATTATGCATATTTAATTTTTTTAACTTTTGAAGTCATGGATTTAGAATTTTATCCTTTAATATAATAATTGGACTATTGGAATACATGGTAACATCATATAAATTAGGGGTGGGTATTCGATCAAGTTAAAAAAATTTAAGTAATTCGAGTTGACGAGTCTAATTTTATCATTTGAATTTTTATTCAATTTTTTTGAATCGATTCGAGTTGAAGAAATTCAAGTAGTGTCGAGTTTTTGAGTTTTTATAAAAAATTGATTATAATTATTTATTATGTTACGATACGATTTGGTTTAATTTAAATGATTTTCACTAATCATATAAGATATATATACATCTTCATATTTTTCATACGTGACAATATTTCTTCATCTTTTTATATATCGTTATATATATCATAAAAATTTGAGGGACTTATCTCAAAATTAAAAATAAATTCTTTAATTACTAAAAATTTTGAGTTATTTGAATTTCAGTTTATAACTCACTTAAACTTTATTTGAATTTTTTCGAATCGAGTCAAAATAAATCGAATATTTTCATTTCGAGTTAAGTCGAGTTATTCAATTTTTCGAATCGAATCAAGTTTTGCTTGCCTCTATATAAATACCATAGATGTTCATTTAGAATCGTAAGATTTTCAATTTTAAAAATAAGATTGTAATTTATAATGTTTTTTAGCACTCTTCATAGAAGTGAAGTGCAAACATCTATAGTGGTATTTGTCTATCTTTTAATTTTATAAAATCACACATTTAAAGCTACTTAAATCTAAAATTTTAAAAAAATATATATTTTTAATAGAATATAATCTTTTTGACATAAATATTTTATAAATAAAATTTTAAAATATTACGAGGATGTGTTTATAAGTTCAGGGAAAAGATATTGTCAAAAATAATAATTTTTTCAGATTTACATTTTTATATTTGATTTAAGAATATTTTTATTGAAACCAAATGCGCTCGTATACATCGTTGATGTTTCTTGGAAATGGCGTCTGGAATTTTCAACATTCAGCATACCAAGGGAACTTTCCTTCCAGTTTACTATAGATCGAATCGAATAGAATTCTTAGATATTCTTACGGTATATAAGGGTAGCTAATCCCCGACAACTTTATTAAACTTGTGTAACAATGTTTATATCTCAGCATCCTTTGCTCAGGTTTCGAACATGCTCCATTGTTTTGGCTTCAATCTTATCATCGGCGGCATTCGTGGTAGGAAATCCAATGCCCGATTGCCAACGGAGCTGTGGAAATTTCACAATCGATTACCCTTTTGGTACAGGAAAAGGATGTTTCGTGAACGGCTTCGAAATACACTGCAACACGTCCTACAGTCCACACAAGCCATTCTTACACTTGGGAGATACCAGGTATGAGGTCGTTGAAATATCTGTAGCTCGTAGTCAGGTTCGTATAAGGAACACCGCGGTCAGAACCAGAGGGTTTCATCGAGATGGAACTCCGGTTGATAGTGAAACCAGCATCAATTTGACCGACACACCATTCGTTTTCAACAACGCTGCAAACAAGTTCACCGTCACAGGCTGTAACTCCATTGGTTTAATAGCCCTTGGCGATGGAAATATCACAACTGTGACTGGCTGCTTGTCTCTTTGCAACCCCAATCTTGAGGGTGATACTAATGGGAATTGCTCTGGGCGTGGCTGCTGCCAGACCTCCATTTTCGAGGGTGTTAAAACAATTGACTTATATATCATCAACCTTCTTAACGATTCAATGATAAGGTCTTTGTACAACGGATCAGATGTCTCCAGGCCACATATCAATTGCGGATACAGTTTTGTCGTGGACCAAGAGATCTACAAGTTTGAGGCATCGGATCTCGATCATTGTTCGTCGTCGAGGATTGAGAATTCCTCCTTTGTTCTTGATTGGTTTATTGGTGCCGAGACTTGTGAAGCAGATGGAAACAGTAGGGATTCTTATGGTTGCATAGGAATCAACAGCGAGTGTGTGGGAAATGGGTCAGGTAGTATTAGTCCAAGTTATCGTTGCAGATGCAAACAAGGTTATGAAGGGAACCCTTATCTCAGCTCTGGATGCCAAGGTATGAACAATCTTTCCTTGTAACTCTCACGTTAGTAGTACCAAATCCGCTCACGATTATATCCGAAGTTAAATCGGATTAGATCATTAAAAGATCTTACTTAGGAGACATCAACCAAGTTCGATCTATGTCATTTAGCATATTGTTTACTGCTACCTGACACATAATGTTGAATATTGATTCTTGAAGACATCAATGAGTGTCTGGCTCCGGACAATCCTTGCCAAGGCGACGGTACTTGCATCAATGATCCTGGTGGCTATCATTGCAAGGTTTCAAAGTTTCCAACGTTGCAGCTTGTTCTCGGTAACCTCATACTTTGATATACAGATCCGTTTGTTCTATTTTGCATCTGAATTATATGAATTTTTCATTTCAATATCTGAATTATTTGTCACGTTCTTATTGGTTTAACAAATACGAATATCTCGCAGGTATCGGCAGTCTCATGTTCTTGCTTCTGTTAGCCCCTTCCGTATACATTTGCATGAAGAGAAGAAAATTAATGAAACTCAGACAAAGATTCTTCCAACAAAATGGAGGTTTATTACTGCAGCAGCGAATTGCTTTCCATGACGGTTCTGGTGAACAAACAAAAATCTTTACAACACAAGAGTTAGCTAAGGCGACTGAGAACTACGCAGAGAGTCGAGTAGTCGGTCGAGGAGGCAACGGAACAGTTTACAAAGGAGTCCTATGTGACGATAGGGTAATCGCTGTAAAGAAGTCGAGAATGGTGGACGAGAACCACATTGATGAGTTCATCAATGAGGTTGTTGTTCTCACTCAGATCAACCATCGGAATGTGGTGCAGCTCTTGGGATGTTGTTTGGAAACTGAGGTTCCCCTGCTGGTTTATGAATATGTTCCCAATGGGAGCCTCCACTACCATATTCACGATTCAAGCAAGGCGAGGTCGATCTTGTGGGAAGATCGGTTACGGATAGCCACTGAAACTGCAAATGCTCTAGCTTATCTCCACTCGGCAACCGTAATTCCAGTCATTCACCGTGATGTCAAGTCTTCCAACATATTATTGGACGACAAGTACACCGCGAAAGTCTCGGATTTCGGAGCTTCGAGGCTTATTCCTGTTGATCAAACTCAAATAACAACTCTGGTTAAAGGAACACTCGGGTACTTGGATCCAGAGTACTTCCAAACAAGCCAACTGACCGAAAAGAGTGATGTTTACAGTTTCGGAGTCGTGCTAGTGGAACTACTAACAGGAAAGTTACCCGTCTCATTTGCAAGACCTGAAGCTCAAAGGAACTTATCTTCTTACTTCATTCTGGCAATGCAACAGGGTCGTCTCTTCGAAATACTCGACCCTGGACTCGCAAATGAAGGGAACAAAGATCAACTCGAAGCCGTCGCTGATCTGGCAATGAGATGTCTTCAATTGAAGGGTGAAAAACGACCTACCATGAAAGAAGTGGTATTCGAGCTTTCAGGGTCGAGAGGGATTGACAAACATCTATGGGATCATGTTAACCCCGAGGAATCTCAGTACCTGCTCTACGAACAATCGGACTCCCACGACGCTGAGAGTTCGTCAGCGGTGAATCTTTACAGCGACGTCATGTCAACCGGGCAGCAGAGCATTCACAGTTTAGGGACCGTTTCAATTGATTTCCCTCGTTAATCATTCTTGTATTAGATTTGTTTAGGGAAGTCTGTGGCTAAAATATGTGTTGTATTATAAGTATTTTTTTTAATAGGCTAATAGTGATTACAATAGTATCTGTTCTATAATATAATCTCTATCCTTTGACATTGAAATTGTCAAGGATGTTTAAATTTTTCGTTAAATTTAAACTTTATTGTTTTTAAAATTTTCTTTAAAAAAACGAACATATTTTAAAATTATTCTATGGTCAACTATATTTTATATTTGTATTATAATCCGATTAAAGGGTAGACTATTCCCTTTCTCTCCGCGTTATTCGTAATGTTCGTTGGTCAAATTTCATTTGGTGGTATACGTGACAAATGTCTCATTGCCTCATATTACCGGCAAGGTGATTGTCATGACCAAACGTTTTAGAAAAGGAAAGGGTTTCGATATAGGTTTAATTATGCTTGTTAGCCCTTGTATTATGTACATAATTTGGAATTTATTTCTTTCTACTTTTAAAATTATAGTTTAAAATTGGTATAAAAATAATTTTAACTAATAACGTTTATAATTTTTTTCTGTTTTGGCCTTTATTCTTTTTGGGGATAAGTTTAGTCCTTAACTTATATCTTTTTAACAAATAGCTTATTTTTTAACTATTATGATAACTGGACCGTTAAAAATCTAACAATGATTACATGTCATATGAATATGATAATATATTTTAAATGACATGTCATCTAACCTATCAAATACATACATATATATATTAAATATAATTTATTCTAATCTAAATATAAAATAATTAAAATTCAAATAAAATTTTAAAAATTAATTAATTCTAAAATAAAAGGCTATTAAATATTATCAACCCTAACTATGAAAAAATCAAAGTCTTATCTTCAAAAATATGAACACAGTTCAAAATTAATTAATTTTTGTAGGTAGAATTTTAATTCTATCGTAGTTAGGATTAAGAATGTTTAATAGCCTTTTATTTTAGAATTAATTAATTTTTTAAAATTTTATTTAAATTTTAATTATTTTATATTTTATATTAGAATAAAATTATATAGATATATGTATTTGATAGGTTAGATGTCATATTATTTAAAATATATTATCATATACACATAACATGACATCATTGTTAGATTTTTAACGGTTCAGTTACCATGGTATTAAAAAATAAGTTATTTGTCAAAAAGATCTAGGTTTAGAGCTAAGTTTATCCTAGAAAAGAATAAGGACCAAAACGACAAAAATTATAAACATAATTAAAATTATCTTTATATTTTTTATAGAATTTCCCAATATGTTTTTTGTCATATTATGCTATGTTTCTTGGAAATGGCGTCTTGAATTTTCAACATTGAACATATGAATTGTCAATGCTATCAGTATCATGAGTGAAGGAGTGAACTTTCGTTTCAGTTGACAATGGATTTGTGGTTACAGACTTTGGATTTTCAATAGTGTGTAGGATAAAATCACTTTGAAACTCAGAACATCACCATGATTCGGTAAAACAAACGTGTAAAATAGAAGAAAAAACGAACTTCTTTCATCGAGGGAAGTCCATTGAAAACGTCTGTGAAATGTGAAGATTACTCTCAGCTATGTGTATGTCCGATTGTTCATTGAGCAAGCCATGGGTCTCCTCATGGTTAACATCATCCCAAGGATGTCTGTAAATCCCTCTTGACCCGGCAAGCTCTAGCACCACCTCTTTCATCGTAGGTCGCTTTTTGCCCTTCAATCGAAGGCATCTCATCGCAAGATCTGCAAAAGCTTTGAGTTGGTCTATGTTCCCTTCGTTTCCAAGTCCGGGCTCGACAATTTCGGAGAGTCGATCCTGTTCCATTGCTAGAATGAAATAAGAAGACAAGCTCCTTTGGGTTTCAGGCCTTTCAAATGACAATGGCAACTGCCCTGTTAGTAGTTCCACTAGCACCACTCCAAAGCTGTAAACATCACTTTTCTCTGTCAGTTGACTTGTTTGGAAGTACTCCGGATCCAAGTACCCGAATGTTCCTTTAACCAGAGTCTTTATTTGATTCTGATCAGCGGGAATCAACCTCGAAGCCCCGAAATCCGATACTTTTGCGGTGTACTTGTCATCTAATAATATGTTGGAAGACTTGACATCTCGGTGAATGATGGGAATTACAGCTGCAGAGTGGAGATAAGCAAGAGCGTTTGCGGTTTCAGTGGCTATCCGTAATCGATCTTCCCACGATATCGAGCATGGCCTTTCAGGATTGTGAATATGGTAGTGGAGGCTTCCATTAGGAACACATTCATAAACCAGCAGGGGAACCTCAGTTTCCAAACAACATCCCAAGAGCTTCACCACATTCCGATGATTGATTTTAGTGAGAACAACCACCTCATTGATGAACTCCTCGATATGGTTCTTGTCAACCGTTTTCGACTTCTTTACCGCAATCACTCGATTGTCACATAGGATTCCTCTGTAAACTGTTCCATTGCCTCCTTGACCAATCACTCGGCGCTCTGCATAATTGTCTGTGGCCTTAGCCAACTCTTGTGTTGTAAATATTTTTGTGGGCTCTTCAGAACCTTTATGGGAAGCAATTTGCTGGTGCAATAATAAACCTCCATTTTGTTGGAAGAATTTTTGTTTAAGGTTCATTAACTTTCTTCTCTTAATGAAAATGTATAAAGAAGGGGCTAGGACAAGCAAGAACAAGAGACTGCCAATACCTGCAGGATAAATGAGATCGAAATGATAATTTAAATACTGAAGTGGGTAACAAATTCACAAAACCAGTATAATTCAAGAATTAAACCATGCATAAACTTCTACTTTTTATCCTAAAATCGAATCATTATATCAGAGTATTAGGTTTACCAAGAACAAGCTGCAATGTTGGAAAGTTCGAAGCCTTGCAACGATAACCACCGGGAAAATTAATACAAGTTCCTTCACCTTCACAAGGGTTGTCCGGAGCCATACACTCATTAATGTCTTCAAGAATCCATATTCAACATTATGTGTTAGCTGATGGTAGACTAATTGAGTGCTAAAACATGCATACACACACATACATATATACACTGGCTAAGCAAAGATTGTTCATACCTTGGCATCCTGAGCTGAGATAAGGGTTCCCTTCATAACCCTGTTTGCAACTGCAACGATAACTTCGACCGTCACCATCCAGTCCAAATCCAACACAGTCGCTGTCCATCCCTTTGCAGGCATAAGTATCCCAACTTTTTTCAGCTTCTTCACAAGTCTCATCGCCAATAACCCAATCAAGAACCAAGGAGGAATTCTCGATCTTCGACGACGAACAACGGTCAAGATCCGATGCCTCGAACATGTAGCTCTCTTGGTCCACAACAAAACCGTATCCGCAATTATTATGAGGCGCGGAAACATCTTCTCCGTTGTAGAAATCCCTCATCGTTGAATCGTTAAGAAGGTTCAGAACCACTACGGCAATTGTTTTAACACGTTCGAAAATGGATGTCTGACAGCATCCACGTCCAGAGCAAGACCCGTCGGCAACACCCTCGAGGTTTTTGTCGCAGAGAGCCAAGCAACCAGTCGTGATATTTCCACCTCCAAGGGATAACAAACCAATAGAGTTGCAGCCTGTGACGGTGAACTTGTTTGCAGTGTTGTTGAAAACGAATGGTGTATCGGTCAAATCGATTCCTTCTACACTCACAATTCCTGTTCCGTTTGGGTAGAACCCTTTGGTGCTGGCCATAGGGCTCCTCACACGAACCTGGTTGTGAGCTACAGATATGTCGACAACCTCATGTTGGATAGCTCCGAGGTGTAAGAATGGCTTGTGTGGAGTGTAGGAAGTGTTGCAGGCTATTTCGAAACCATGCAGGAAACATCCTTCTCCTACACCGAAAGGGTAATCGATTTTTAAATTCCCACAGTTATGTTGGCAATTGGGATTGGGGTTTGCTCCCTCGGCTGCTTCGGATGATAAAATCGATGCCAAAACCATGGACCATTGCCATGTTCGAAACCTGAGCAAAGGATGCTGAGCCTGAGACGCAAACATTTACTTTTTCCTTGGTCGTAGGTTGTTTGATATGACTTGTTATTGATAAAGTGTTGCGGTCCGTTCGTTATAGGATTATATACCATAAGAAAATCAACGTTGAGGTTGTGTGCTTACACACGCCATTGCCAAGAAACTTCAACCAGTTTCAATGTGTGTAGATATTCAGTTTGATCATATTTTTCAAACAAATGGTGGTCCAATTTAACTGAAATAAAAGTCAAATTAACAAAAAATAAATTAAAAGGTAAATTTGACATTATTTAAACCTATATGTGTATTTTTTAAGGTGGTTCTTGATTTATTTTTTATGATAATATTAAAAATATAATTATAAATATATTTATATTTATAAATTTATATATTATATTAATAATTTTAAATAAAAATATTCTTAACAAGAGCATACAAGTGATTTGGAAAAAGAAAAATAATTAAATTTGATGTATTTTTTAAAAATTGAAGGGTTAAATTTTATGAATTATCTTGAATTATGACTAAATTGATAGAATATACAAATTTTAAAAATAAAAATTATTAAATATTTATTATATTTAATGAGAATTAACTCGCTCGTAATTAAAATTTTATTATAACTTTTAACGATGGATTGACTAATTATAGTTTTACTAATAATTATGTGACCTATATGATTTACCTAAAATTAAATCCTTGTGAGAGATTATTAGATGAACCTTGTTCATCACGTCATCCATAGTCCAAGTAATTAGGACCGTTGATCTTTAAATAACTATTTAATAACTATCCACCCACTAAGTACATGTAAGAAAGAAGTGATAATTCACTTAAAAAAAATTAAGATCAATAATTCTAATTAATTGAGACCATAAATAATATGATGAACAGGTTCACCTAATAATTTTTCCTTGTCATGTGATCAATTAAAAAGTTGCATGAAAACGTCTCTCTCAAACAATGTTGAAAATCCTTACAACGTATTTATTATCCAAAACAGAAAGTCTTCCAACAACAAATTCAAAATTTTTATTTACTCTATTTATTCGGCCTTCACACGTGTAATGTTAGTTGGACCGCTATATATTATATACGTTAGTCGTTAGGTTCTTAGGACAAAACAATGAACCGAAAAATTATTAAGTGAAACTTATTTATCGTGTAATCTATGGTTCCAACCAATTATGACCATTAATTTTAATTTTTTCTCGAATGAATCATCACTTCTTTCTTAAATAAATTTAGTGAATAGGTAATTATTAAGTTGTTATTTAAAGATCAACGATCCTAATTGCTTAGACCATAAATGACGTGATGAACAAGGTTCACCTAATAATCTCTCCAATGAACCACTTGCCACGTACGAGACAAAGAAATCTAACCAAGCAATGTAAGAAAGTTTCCGCTTTAATCTAATTTATAACACTAAACTAAAATATAATCTTGACCATGAAAAAGCCTTGTAGAAATTCAACACAGGAATCTCCTTCTGTTTCTCAACTCTGATGCTTGCTGCTGCATAACTGAGAATCTCTTCAACACGATTTCCAAAAAAACCCATAAATCCACCATTAATCAACATCTCTTAAACTTGCTGTTTATCTTTTTAGTCAGATATAGTGATTACTGTTCTAGTCACCCACCATTCTGACATGGCTGACAATGGTAGGGTTTTAGGAAACTTTGATTAATTTGCTTTTATCTATTCCCCCTTTATCTTATTTATATTTTCCTTTCTGGGATTTCGATTTCTTGTTCATAATCCTTTCTTTCCTTTCGTAAAATTCGATGGATTTCAGTTTCCCATGAAGAGTTCTTGGCCGCAGCAATCGATGCAGCTAAGAAAGCCGGCGAGGTTCATTATAAAAAAAATAATCATTTTCGTTTTCTCATTCTTTCGCAATTTACTTCATTGATTTGTTCACTTCATTTCTCTCGCACTTTTTCTTTGATTGTTTTATAGATGATCCGTAAAGGGTTTTACCAGACGAAGAATGTGGAGTATAAAGGCCAGGTCTTTCTTTTATTTCTTTCACTATTTTTTAATGAAATCCATATATGCTGATACAGGTATTTAAAATCATTAATGTTGATCTATTATTATGGTTCAACCAATACCCTCATTGACTTAGTGCTAGAGTATGATGAGTATCTGATGAAGCTGTGTTAGCTAATCTGATTAGGGGTTCTTGGGTTGAATTTTCACTACATTTCAAATTGATTGTGAACTTGTGATTCTATCTTTTAAATGGTAGACACTGCTACTTTCCTATTTAGAAATGAAAATGACTACTTAAAAGTTGCTGTTTTGATCTAAATCCAGGTGGATTTGGTCACAGAGACTGATAAGGCATGTGAGGACCTTGTTTTTAATCATCTCAAGCAGCATTACCCCTCTCATAAGGTAGGGGCTTTTATTTATCTAATGATACGTTCTGTATCTATCGAGATTCAAATACGAGTGTTCTCGGAAGTGAACCCTTTTCTTGATATGCTATAAATGCTGTTTGTTTTAGTTCATTGGGGAAGAAACCACTGCTGCTTGTGGTGCATCAGAGCTGACTGATGAGCCTACTTGGATAGTTGATCCTCTTGATGGAACAACTAATTTTGTGCACGGGTAATTGCTTTTGTTTGGCTTGTGTTATATTCGAGACTTGGGTTTTCGTGTTCGGTCATTTTCGTGTTGATGTGTAGGTTTCCGTTCGTGTGTGTCTCCATTGGTCTTACTATTGGGAAAGTTCCTACAGTTGGTGTTGTTTACAATCCAATAATGAATGAGGTGAGAATTGCCCTTTTAGATGTTTAAGTTTTCTTAAATCTAGAGTTTTCTTTCTTTATCACGAGTTAAATGAACGTTGCCGGGTTTATGGCATGCAGCTCTTTACTGCTGTACTTGGAAAAGGTGCTTTTCTCAATGGAACCCCTATAAGAGGTGAACCTAGTGCTCAATGCTTACGACATATAGGTCCGAAAACTTTCAACTGAAATCTCTTAAAGATTTGTTCTTCTGCTCTGAAATTTTGCAGTGTCATCTCAAAACGAACTCGTGAAGTCTCTACTTGCAGCAGAGGTATGGAGCTTCTTATGATCTGATATTTCATGTTACCCTTTTTGCTTTCATTGTTGGGTATAACTGAACTTGATAATGTTACTGCTGGCTGGTTGTTAGCTGATAATAGTATCGGACTATTTGACTCGCTTTGTAAGCATTTAAAAGCTTGATTTAATTTTTTCTGTTGAGCAGGTTGGAACAAAACGTGATGTGTTAATGGTGGATACCACTACAAATCGAATCAATAAATTACTTTTCAAGGTGACATAAAACTTTGCATGGATTCTTTCTTTTGTTACTATATTTTGAAAACTTGAAATACATAACAATTTTGTTTGATTAAAAGGTGAGATCACTTCGGATGAGTGGTTCCTGTGCATTGAACCTTTGCGGAATTGCATGTGGAAGGCTTGACCTGTTTTACGTACTTGGATATGGTGGCCCATGGTATGCTTTTAATCATTTCTATGTCCGATGAAGGTTAGGATTCAGTAAATGATCGGCAGTGTCTTCCTGTTTGTTCAGGGATGTAGCAGCTGGTGTTTTAATCGTTAAAGAAGCCGGAGGCCTTGTTTATGATCCGTAAGAAGCTAACATGTTTGACGAAGCATATCTGTGTATTTCATTTCGAAATCTAAGCTGAAAGTTTATACTTGATGTTAACCAGTTGCAGCTTCCGTTTTTTGATCAGGTTTGGTAAAGATTTCGAGATCACAGTTCGAAAAGTCGCTGCATCAAATCCATTCCTCAAAGATGCATTCGTTGAGGTTTTGAAGCAAACGGAATGAGGCTGCTCTTATGTGTAAGCTACCATGATTTGATATGGATCTGCCACTTTTGTTCTTGAGGTTGGAAACATTTATATTCTTGGCTTGGCAATTGGCCAAGATGATTTGTAGAAGCTTATTGAGCTTATAACTCACATCATTGCATTTGCCATATAAATTTGCTTTAGTTAGAATTATTAGTTTATTACTAGTTGATGATTGATCAAGTTTAGGGGAGTTGATAAACAATCTACTGGAACATTATAGTAAATTATAGACCAGTGTTGTTCAAATCAGATCGGACTTGTTGGATAAAGCCGAAAATAGATCGAACCATCCATGTCAACTATGGTTTGACCCAATAAGATTCATTCATATCAAAATAACTTTTAAATAACTATTAACTAAGAATGAGCTAAGGATTCACTTTAAATAATAAGATAAATTTTATTAGTTGAAGTTATAGATAATTAGGTAAGCTGAGTTTATTTAATATTTTTTTATTATTGATATTGTCAATTCCTGGAGGTACAGCTAATTTTGGAAACAGTGAACACATAACAATTAACAACTAGAAACAAGCATTGGGAAATGGGAATCACGAATGTTGAGCTGAATCAATCTAAAGCGAATTTATCTTATTACCATTCAGATCATTATTTTATATTCACACTCTACCCATCCATGTTTTCCCCACACACAGTGCATAGTATAGATAATAAGATTATGAACGAGGAAACAGAACGAAACAGAAATGAAGAGCCTTCTTTTTTACATACTACATGCCCTTTCGAACAAACTAATACTGATACGAGTCTACGACTACATGATCGCTATTCGGTTCAGTATAACGTTAAAAAAGAGAAAGGTTAGATTTAGAGCTCACTCTACCCGTCTCGAGGCTCAAGGGAAGCGATTTCTTTCACAACTTGAGCTTTGTCTGCTTCAAACTGTTCATCCTCTGCACGACATGATCATCCATCAACACACCGAACTATAAATAAAAAGTGAATGCTACATGTGTTTCGTTTTCGCACCTTTATCAGTCTTGAAATCCGCAAACAGACGTAGAAGCTTGCTTTTATTTGCAACCAGTATGCTAACAATGTCAGGAGGCTTGTTCTGGTTCGCAGCAAACAACTGTCGAGACATACACAAAAGGATATTGTAAGTACTTTAATGTATCAAGTTACCAGGTGTTCCCTGGAGGAGAAGAAATTTAGCATCATACCTTGAAAACATGAAAAGCTTCTATTTGGATGCTCTTGCTTGATTCCTGCGTATAAACAAATTCAATGTTTAGTACTTTAACATTGTAGTTGATCTTTAATACTTGAACAGGGAAAATCTCAAAAGTTGGAGCTACTTGCATGATCATAGTTACAAGCTGGTGTTATACTTGACATTTACCACCATTAAATAAACCAAGAATAATATTTGTTAATATATGCCGCACATTTTTTACTATAGTAGACAGTGACTCATTCCATATTAATATGGGATAAAGAAAAACGAAAGCAAGCAACCTGGGGAAGTGTCATACCCTTAGAAGATTCATGAGAATTCTTAAATTATCCCTTGAGCTCACATATCTGGTCATGACAGCAGAATTTGATCGGTCCAACAAAATATCTCCCAACAACTGTAACATTAAGGAGAGAATATAAACTATGACAGGTCTCCTTAGCAAAGGAAATTACAACGGCAATCTCTTATTTAGTAAACTTTAGAAATAAAACAGCCATCACACTACTATGATATTGACATTTAACATAGGAACATCAATTTGATTGAGTTATTAAATCTAAAGCGGCACTTTTGGTCATCCCTCTCTTAACAAACTATTGATGCTTCAAATCGTAGAATGATACCATTATTATCCCGCACTTCAAACTTTCTAGAACTTCAATTTTCAGTTTGAAACAGTAATGAACCCTTTGACAATACTGACGTGAAGTTAATCATGTTCAGAAGCACCAAGAGTGTATTTTGATAGGGGGGAAATTACAATAATAATAGTTTTTCTTTCATTTTTGAAAGGATCGTACCTTGACAGCTTGTCTTCTCGTAATATAGTTGCTAGATTCCAGTAACTTTGAGTTGTATTCTGCAAAGAACTGAAACGACAAACATGGCTGAGTTCATTGAGCTCCAATAAACAAAACCTTTCAACATAAAAAGACATGAAGATGAGATTCAGAGAATTCTATTGTAGCTATCTTTAGCATTACAAATTACAACCTTGTGATTGAAAACATGTAGTCAAACATGAAAGACAATAACATGATTTTAATGGAAACAATTTATAAATTTAAAGGGCAATGTTACTGGAGGAGCACTACTTACCCAGTCATAGTTCCTAGAAAGAAACTCAGCCACAGTGGACTTATGCCTTGTCAAGAGCTCCTGCAAGAAAACAGGATGTTACATGACATCAGAAGTTTACACATTATTTTAAAACCATGAAGAGAGAAGGAAGATGGGGAAGTTCATGACATGATGACTCAACATCAAACAAAACAACTTTTCTTGATGTACTGAAATTGAAAAGATACCATTTCAACAATATAAGATTGAAAAGCAAATCAGGTCCCTACTTCAAAACAGGTTGTTCTGAAACTGGATACAATGGCAAATGCAGATTCAGACGAGCAACAATAAGATACAGACAGAAACTGAGAGAAGGAAAAGATTATTTTAACATATAATTAGATCTGAAGTATCAACCTTAAAAGTGGCAGCAGCATCAGCAGCAATGTCGAAATTTGGAAGTTGTATATAGTCAAAAAATTTCTTCATGTGCTGTGACTCCAAAACATATCTGCAGATGAAATGACAAGATTGCCATTTGAGTACAAACATTTTGAAAACATTGCTGGATTAGATGGAGAAAGTAGAAATGAGTTGGGGGGCATCGTTTGTATTCACTAAAAGGTTAAGAAGCCAATTCAGTAAGGTATGAATTAACTAGGTCGATGACTATGCTAACCTTGCAACAGTCTGATGCCGTATGCACTCTCTCAGCATTGCACCATAATGTAAAGCCATGTCTGTGTTTTCATAACTGAAAATACAACACTTAAGACTTAGAAGATAGTGATAAAATAATAGATACAAAATAAAGCTCAATTTGACAGCATAACCAAAAGGCTGCAATATTTGATATCATATATAATTTAGAATTCTAGCTCATTATAAACAAGGTAAATGTTTGGCACACAAGATATTTGATTAATAAGTAGGATCCACTAACAGAAGTGTCTCCAAATTTGTTTTTGCTTAATTAGATAATAAAACAGAATACTGAAAACCATCGCTAACTCATAATCTTAGCTCTAGAATTTAGTTATTAGAACTCAACAATAAAGAGACAAATATACAAGGAGCTAATAAATTCGAATTGAATTCTTCAACACCATCAAGATTTTTTTTTAAATAGTAACAGAAGATCTTAACATCTGTAACCCTTTTGAGATTGTCACTTACCCTTTTATTAAAAGGTCCATGAGATCGATGTTCGCCTCCAAGTAATAAGAAGCAATCAACCGTGAATTCACTTGCTGCCTTTGCAAATTTGCAACAACTTGAGTTGCATCTTTCCTCGCCTGCAAAAAGGATGATTCTCTCGGATTATCAAAGTCCAAAGAAGCAACAATTAAAATAAGCTCACAGCAGTGTTGCAACAATAACTCCCGCTATGGCAATTGGCAAATTTGCATATCTAAATAAACCGAATCACGGTGAATTGGTATTACCTCTAAGTTCAATTTAGGAAGGCAAGTGATCAACAGACGTAGCGTGTTCTCTTTGAAGAACTCTTGAGTCAGTTGTTGACAAGCTTCTGAGACTGGCTCGGTTTCACTATTTCCGTAAAGAATACACTTTAAGTCCCTTATATGTTTAAATAAGTCCGCCATCTGCATCAAAATTACCAGCAAGTTTAAGCATTAGACACTGATTTTTCATTCTCTTTTCACTAAATATATAATAGCTCCTCAAATTCTGGGGAAAAAAGTTCACTCTAAAAATTTAGTTCAGTCCTAGTAACTAACTAAAATCGAATTAAGAAATAATTAAAGCGCTATTGGTGAAGGAATATCAGTAAACACACCTTCTCTTCCCGCTTAGCATCACGGCTGTCGGCTGAGCGGCCGACATAGATGAGGAGATCGCGCGTTTGCCGCACGATATCAACAGGAGTTCGCGGTTTGGATTTGAATAGTCCTTTCATCTCAGCCTGATGACTTGTCGTTCAGGTTTACAGTAGCACCGCCGGTTACTGGAGGTTCCACGCGCCGCACCGCTCGGATTCGACAAAAAGCCCAATTTCTTTAAAAAAATCTCTCGCAATCTCTTTATTTTTGGTTAATTTTACACTATATATATTATCCAACGGTTTAAGCTTAGAGATTTCCTTTCCATATGAATCAACCACCCTTGGTGGTTAGTGAGCTTTTTATCTTTATGTGCTGGCTTTACCTAGAGTAGGTTTGGGTGAGTTATGTTTGCCTGCGGCCTAACTAGTTTAAGACGTTTTCATCACAACCGATTATATATGGACACGTGGAAAAGTATATTGAATAAGCCGGTGATTTGACTCTTTGACTCTTGAATTGGATCTTTCATTAAGAAAAAATTATATCATAAATTATTTTCAGTCGCTTAATAAAAGTACTTAAACAAATATAATTAATTTTGTAAAAAAAATAATTAATAATTTTTTTTTAAAATTTAATTTAACGCAATTCTATAACACCATAATCGGTATAGTTTTATTGATTTTGTATCACATTGCATATTTGAATAAAATTGAAGTATACTATTAATTATTTTGATGTGAAATCCAACCCTTAGCATATGAATCTGAATCAACTTTTTTATAAGCCAAAATTCAGAATAATTATTATTTTTCTTTTTTGATATTCAAACTCACAAAATACCCACTTTAAAAGTTTAATTTTGAATTAGAGGAAAACATTACAAAATTGTAACATTTGACGTTATCTATCTATACCATAACCTTATCTTAGTGTATTTGTCATAGAATTTCCCCGGTCCAATTGATATAAATGAGAAGATGCATATAGCATTTTGAAATAAATAAATATAAAATTATATATCGATAATATTATAAACTAATATTTTATCATAGTACTTGTTTCATTAACAGAATGTAATTTTTTTTAAAATTTATATAATTTTTAGATCAATTGATTAATAAAAAAATCAGATATCAGATATTTAAATATTTATCTTTTGTTGAAAGGTTACGACTTGGACATTTTATTATTTAGTGTTTAAAATTATTGTGTCGTATCTTTATACTGTCTACAAAAAAGATTAATCGAGTTTAAAATATTTGTATCGCTAACAACACCGTACATCCCACTCTGCCTTGCGTTTGTAGCTATTCAACTCCTCCTTTTGTCCCAAATACATAAGCACCTACCCATTAAGAAATACAGTATCACAAAATTGTTGTCACATGGTCAAATTATGCTCTTCACCCTTCATGGCTGAATTCAAAAAGTAAATTATGTCAAATTGAAAAATAGGACTAAATCTAAAACTAAAAATAATAGAGGGACTAAAACCAACATCGCAATAGGATTAAGAGCAAGGAATATAAAGAACTTTACCAAGCGTAGGCATTAGCAAGGACAAGATTGCTGTGCTAGCCACCTTAAGCAAAAGTCCAGTCTTTATCATATCAAAGATATCAATATGCCCTGTGTTGAATCCAACTATGTTCGGTGGAGTCCCCGTTGGAAGCATAAAAGCCAATTGTGAACCAATAGCTCCAGGAACCATAAGCGCCGAAGGATGCACGTTCATGGTCCTCGCCATTTGACCCAACAACGGAATCAAAAGGGTCGCCGCCGCATCATTCGACGTTACGAACTCGGTGATTACGGCACAAATCAGACACACGGCGGGAGTGATAGCAAGATACGGGACGTGATGAAGGAAATTCAGGGTTTTGGATAACACGTCGGCAAGTCCGCTGGATTGGACGCCGTCGGCTATTGCGAAACCGGCACCTAGTAACAAAATTATGTTCCATGGTAGCTTCTTGCACTCGTTCCAGTCCATCAATTTCTCACCCTTTTGCTTCCCGCTTGGGATTATGAACAAAGGGGTGGCCACCATCACCTGCATGCATGGTTTGACAAAGATTATTCTCAATGATATCAACCGAGAATTTTATCCTTATTTAGAGGTTCGATTTAATTTGACTTTAAGTATATTCGAGCACATATGATTACTAAACATCGAAAGTCTCAAACTGGAAAAAAGATTATTCTATCGATATTTGATTTCTAATCTTGCTTTTATTACTCACGCTGACGGTTCCATCGCCTGCACGGCCATGGAAGAGAGCTCCCCATCCTGGAATGTCTTCTGTTATGCTTCTGGTCATCCACAAAGCTATCATCAACTGCATGTTACCTTTTCTATTAAAAAATTAAAGATTATATGCACTAAAAATAATAATTTAAAGATTATAGTCAATAATTAAAGAAAAAAAAAGTAAAAGGACCAACCCCAAAGACAGCTAAAACCATCTTCTCAGCAAATGCCATTGGACCTGTTCAATGTTCACAGTTCGCACCAAATATAAAACTTGGATCAGCTTGAAAAAAGTATGGGTTAATTTCATTAAACGTCCTCAAACTATCATTCAGATTCTAAATGAACCCACATTTACATTCCACATGTTTCAAGTCATATTTAAGCTGACATTTGAAACTCCTTAGATTGTTTGAAGGACTGAATGATAAAATACTAATATTTTGAGGATGTTAATTGTGTAATTAACCCCAAAAAGGGAAAACAAAAGGATCACCGGCAGCTACTCACCTAACATGTCCAATTCTGTCTTGAGGTGGGATTTGTCCATGGAGCCAGCAAGGGCCATGCTAGACCCCTTGGACAAATACAGCAAACACAGAATGCCCCACAAAGCAAAGAAAATCAACAAAGCCAAGGGGAAACCGAAAAAGAACCACGTGTTGAAACCGACAGCCTTAGCTTCCGGGAACTCACTCTTCCAAATGGCCACCAATATCAAGTTAACACCCGTGCCCGTAAGGGTGCTCATCCCCCCTACGGGAGCGGCGTACGTCACACCGAGAACCACAGCCTTACAAAATTTGTCGACTGCAAGGTCAGGAGTGGATCGGGTAGCGACCGGAAGACGTTGGAGGATCCCAGTCGCCACCGGCATCATCATGACTGCACACGCCACGTTGTGCACCCACATGCTGACAAAGGCCGTGGTGGCACAGATGCCGAGTAAGAGGAGTGGTGGGTTCACTGGCTCGCCGCAGAACCGCAAAGTTATCTGCAACATGTTCGCCACCATGACTTATATGATTTGTCTGTAGTTCTTGGACCATGTTTGTAATAACAAAAGATAGTAATATGTTTGCTTGTTTTATTAAGTTCTGTTTTGCTTTCACTCGTACCAACAAGAGTATACCAGCAAATGTTTTTACGTCTCGAAATAATCCACACGTGTATATATAGTTAAAGTGACGGAATTCAAGAGGTAAATTGAGTTTGGATTGTTTCGTAATAGTTTTTTTATTTGGTTTAAATTAATTAATTGATAAATTAATTAATTGATAAATTAAATATTCGTAATTATAAAAATAAATAATTTAAAAGGGTAACTTACATTTAAGGCCAATCTTCTATGGACGTTGTAGCGTTCAACAGCAAGAACCAGCATGAAGCTACCGAGGAGCAAAGTGATGACATCGTCCATATAAGACTGCGCAACTCTATCGGCCGAAGCAACACCGAAAAGAGGAAACAAAAACAGGGGCGCCATGGAGGTGATCGGCATCGGCACGGCCTCCGTGAGCCACCAAGCAAACACCCACACCGTGACCGCCAACATGTTGCGGCTGGTCACGGGGCCATCGAAGGCAACACAAAGGCGGATGACGGCACTCAAAAGGGGGCCTAGAAGTACATAGAAAGTGTGGGGTGTGAGTATGGATTTGATAGAGAAGGGTGGCGCCGTCGTTGACGGATGGATCGGGTCATTGATGGGTAGAAATGGGGTTTTCGTGTCATCGTATCCCATTATTATGGTTTGAAAGGAGAAGGTGGAAAAGGGTGGGATTAGGCTGGACAATGCAAGTGGAAAAGGGAAGGAGGCTCGACAATGAAAGGAGAAAGCTTGTTTTTATACATGGAAGCTGTGTTATAATTATGATTTTAGTCTCTATTATATAAAAATTTAGGATTTAGACCTTTTAAACTTTAGTGGTCAAAATAAAAATAATAAAAAAGTTGAGTGATAAATGTTATAATTTATTTATTTTTTTATAAAGAAAATTTAATTTAAAAAGAATTTTTTAACAGTGTATGATGATAGGGACTGTATCAAATGAAAACTAAAAATTAAATGATTTTATTGAATATAAATTAAAAATTAAATAATTTTATCGAATATTTTACAAGTTTTGTGATTAAAATAAATCTAACTTAAAAGTTAGATTATCATTTATGTAGTTTACCCATATAATAATGTAAAATAATTAGAAATTATCAAAAAAAAATATTTCACCAGATAAACTTTTTGAGAAACGTGCTACAGTGAGTTTTGGTTTTTTATATTTTTTGGTTTAATTGCTTTTGTGGTCCTTAATAGTTTTGAAATTTGACAAAATAAACTCTACTCTGTTTTTTGAATTAATAATTTGAGCTCTTTGTAAATTTTGAATCAGACTAACTAGACCGCGATCATTAATTTTTAAATTTAAATTTGATGTCTTTATAATTAGACTAACTAAATCAAGTGAAATTAAGTTTAAAAATTTAATATAATTGAATTAGAAGTCTTATTTTATAATTTAAATTTTATTTAAAAAATTAAATAAAATTAAATATTATAGTGTTATTTGATTCAATATACATATATTTATTTATATATTTATAGTTTTTATATGTTATATTAATATTCTCAGGTCCAAGATTTAGTGTTGAGGGGACAAAACATAAATATTTAGACGTAGGGGATAAATTCATAGAAAAAACTTTTGAAAATTTTATATAAGAAAACAAAAATGAAAAAAACTCTTGGAGGTGGGCCCCACCCAGCTCCATCCCTAAATATTCCATTTGAAAACTCTTAAACTTCATTTTTATATACATATATTTATATTTTTTATATATCTATATTTATTCAAATTTATAAATTCAATTTATTTTTAAATTTAAAAATATAAAAGCTCTTAAACTTGAAAATTAAGTTAAATTTATGAAAGTATTATTCGAGTCGGATAAAATTTTGCTCATCTCAAATTCTGACACCATATTTTGTTACTACTTATATTGGGGGCTAAAACATTATCCCAATCCCATTCTTGTATGTTTGTCTCTGTGGGAATTTTCTCTTACATCCACATCGGCAAATGTTTTGCAAACGATGTTTCATTCCTTGGACCCATGCAATTGGGAAACATCCAAAACCCTTGGGGGGAGCAGAAACAACAGAGACTGTAGCTGGTACAGGCTCATCTGATGGGGTGAGGAGAGGTACAGGACGAGGGTCTAGGAGCCAATGAAGCTTCCTAGGGCAGGGACAGGTGTGGAATAAGTGATGGTGAAGAGTACAACCAAATGTCTAATAATTCAACACGTGGACACACACTTATCAGTACACAAATTGGGAGTATCTGTAACCCTCAGAAACATACTTAACTTTCGTTATTGTCAAGGCTCGGCGCCAACATCCCATATCTCCAATGTCATGTTACAGACATTAAGATTTTGGTCCAAAAGAAGATCTTGTTTCATGTTATCGAAAATTGCGCAACTTACAGATTCAAATTCATTCACGTACACTTGTGGCTCAAACCCATATTACCTAGAAAGAACAATACCAGTCTCTCGCTGAAATTTCTCAATGGGTTCTACTTTGCTTGTGTCTTAAATTCGTTAGATTTAAATTGACTGGGAGTACCACCTACTTTTAGATAACAATCAAAATGTAAATAAGAATTATTCAAACTTTAAAACCAACTTATGACGAGGCAAATCAATTGTAACTGAGACCAAAAAATTAGAAAGCAAGAAATTATAGTCTTGCTACACGTTGATCTAGAATATAAACTGAAGGTGTTTATAAGGAGAAAACTTTGATCGAACCACTCCTTCGGACAGATGTTTATCGCGCTCCTAATGTTCAGCTGACGAGTTTTTTCAACACTGCTTCAGCCCGATGCTCAAATTTAGGGAGTGCCCATTCATGTTGAACTATGTCAAGACCATCTTTCTCAGCACCCAAGCTCTGCCATGAATGAAGGAAATCAAAGGATTAGGAGGTATGCTACGTGAAGAAATGGAAATGGCCAACTCACTGATGAATCTTTGCTTGTAAAAGATGAGAAACAAGCGACGTTTGTTTCACTGGAACAAGATGCTTTACAAATTTAAATGATACATCAACCCTTCCCTGGTGCAGTTACCAACACCAAAATAGCAGTTGGGTTGATCTTTCATTGAACTAAAAGTCCATGCAATTCTTATCATTTTGTAATTGATTTAGCAAATCAAAAGGGAAGGCAGACACGACAAGGTGAGGGTGAGGAAAAACATCAGCCAAAATCATATCCTAAAGATTCTCAACTGGTAAATATCATGTCGTCAAAAGCACGGGAGGTTTCTAAGTTACGGAGAAAAGGGCACAAATTTAGATGAGAGAATAAACTTTAGATATGATGAAGAGCACCCAGAATAGACTTATATGAATCTGGAAATTGCATGGACATTAGAACAAAAAGATTGTGGCAGCGCACTAGTGACTAGTGGTCTGCAGTATTGGTCTATTACTGTGGGAATTGAATACCCATTTTCCCATCTGAAATTTTTTCTAATTGACAAGCTATCATTGATGCCAACACAAAACCATAAACAAACAATTAGCGACACAAGCTACTTAATGATCTCTGTTAAGCCTACAGACTCAAAGGAGATCAAATTGACTTATTACCTTTGATGGATCAAAGCCAAATCCACTCATCTGCATCATTCGCTGAGTATCATCCGTTGCTGCCAAAAGAAATAAAAATTTACTGATGAAACACTACGGATAGATGATGAATCCAATAACCAGAGGAAGTACAGAACATAATCTAAAATAAAAGCACATCCAATACTAACCATTTTCCTCTCCCAGAATCAGACTAAATAAACCCCTCAAACCAAACAAATTGAGGAAATACCTGGAAGTGAAAGAGTTTGTGAATAAATGGTAGTATTAAGCGAAAAAAGTTTCTAAAAAGGAAGAGCTCAGAGAGGAAAACAAATACCATGAGCGGCTACTGACATAGCTCACATCAACTGTGCTAAGGTCAATTCCATTCTGCAACATTGATCTGAACCTCTGAGTTAATGGGAAAGGTATTTTGGCTGCAAGATAGGAATACAAACGAATAGAAGATGAATCATATTATCGCTTACCAATAGTAGATAACAGGATCAGTTAAGTTAGAATTTTGATTCCAATACAACAAAAGATTGTGTCCATCACCATGTCATAAAAAAGAAAAGAAAAGAAATCCAATCTAATAGAAATGGTTAACTTTTGCAAATTCAGAACATGCAGATGCATGAAATCAATTTCATAAATAGAATGTAAATTCAATCTTGAGTGTAGAACTAAAGGAAAATACTCAGAAATATTTGAAGTAAAATAGTATTAAAGAACCAAACCTGCAACAAATCCAGAGAAGAAAAAGTTGACCCAGGCAAAAGTGAGAGTCTGACAATAACAACAGTGTACACAAAACAGTCAGTTGTAGAACATAAGCAAACAAACCAAAGCATATGAACACTAAATGTCAAGCATCATAAAAATACCTGAGGTATAATCATAGAGAGGTTTTTCTTCATCATATCCATAGCCATGTTAGGGTCAGAGAACATTTGAGCTTGCGCATTTTGAGCCTGGCCCTTGGGGACAAACAGTAATCCATTTTCCTACAAAGTCCATAATAAATTCTATTAATTTCTTTCTTTTCTGCGACAAATATATACACTACAGTAAGCTTAATATTAGCTCCAAATCACACCTTGATTAATAGTAATTTCCATCATAAACAGAAACAACATTGACCGGGGCTTGGTTATACGTGTGATACTTTAGTTTTCTCCCTTTCAGAGACAAGTATATACATAAATGCATTATTTTCATCAATTTAACCCGACTTTTAACACTGCATTAAACTTAATATTAGCTCCAATTCACATCTTTATTAATACAAGTTCTTCCTAGACCTAAACAGAAACCAAACTAACCCACGCCTGATTATAACACATGATACTTCAATTGTCTTCTTTACTGATACAAATATATATATAGAGAGAAATAGGCACTTTTTATTAACTTAACCAGACTTTTAGTTTTAAAAATCAATAAAGCTTAAAATTAGCTGATATTCACAGCTTCTTGAATCTTGGTTAATTACGATTTGCTTCTAGAGAAGAAACTAATTGATCGAAACCTTATGACAACACCCAACACTTAATCACATAATCAACTAACAGTTCAGCAAAGCTTTAAAAAAGGAATAAATAAACAATTATAAGAGTAAATTTCAATAACAGAAGTTCTAAAAGAAGATGAAAAGCAAACCTCATTGCTGAAATAAACCCTACGAGAGCGAAAAGATTTAGGAGGGATGAAATTTGCAGCAGCTCGCAAATTCCGAGCCCTAACGATTACTTGTCTGCAAAATAGAATCAAGAATAAGTGAATCTGAGACTTATAAGAAAGTTTTTCGAAATTAATTCTTTTAAAAAGAAAAACAGTGTTGTTGTGAGAGACGTGCCCTTCTTTGACGATCTTCGGATCGGGGACTTGAAAAGAGTGCATGAGCTTGGAGACGAAGTAGCGGAGGATGCCGATGAGGACCATTACCACTGAAAGAGGTATCAGCACCCAATCTCTGATCGCCGTATCCAGAACCAGATCCTCCGCCATCTTTGAATCCTAGTCTGATCTTTGATCCAATACAAAAAATTTTGGCTGATGTTTTATTTTATTCTCTGCCTTTGTTACCAGTGTCGTATTGCTTGTGTCTTTCGTCGTTTTGATGCGATCCTTCGCCCTCGATTGTGTTGGACTCTGTAAACCGGCTATGGGCTCGTTGAAATTGTAATATAAGGATGAAGGGTCTTATTCTAAATTTAGTCTCTCTAATTTATGAAAATAACCAATTAATCTTTTTATTTTAATTTATCTAAATTTGATCCTCATACTTTACGAAAGCTAAGAAATTTGTCCCTCTAATTTAGTATTCTGAACTTTATTTTCATATAAATTTAAATATACATTGATCATAAATTTAAAATATTAATTTTACGATTGAAGTTATGTCAGCATCTTGCAGTTACGAGTTTAGCAAGTTCCACAGCAAGGAAGATACTTACCTTGCAATTGCTGTTAGTCTCATTCTTTTCTTTGGTATATTATTATACAACTTTATTTCCTTATAAAATCCATTTCATGTTCATGTTTGAGCTTTGATTTTGCATCCATTGATCCAAGCTTGAAGATGAGTTCACTCTCATTTGCTGTCCCTCTAGCTCCATACCTGCACAAAGGAAGCAGCTCAAAACCAATTCAGCATAAACCTTCCCTACATAAAATCCATGGTGGGATAACTTGCATTTCTAGGAGTTTTCATTCGCCACATTCGAAGCCGTCTTTGGTTCCGGTGACTTACCCTTCACTGCAACGAGGCCGATCGACTCTAGTGCCACTGGATGCCAAGAACAAGGGTTCAGATTCCGGTTCGAGTGAGGAGGATTCGGTTGGAGCCTTGGAAACTGTTCTCAAGCTTTACTCGGCGATTAAGAACCAAGACGTACGTGGATTATCGGATATCATCGACGACGAATGCCAATGCATCTGCAATTTCTTCTTGTATTTCCAACCTTTACAAGGAAAAAAGGTACAATACATGCATATATGCAGCTCAAACTTGAACTTCTTTCTGTCATTTTGATTCTTTGATGTGAATGGTGTTGTAATGGAACGGTTCTTTCCTCTGGCAGCAAGTGATTGAATTTTTCACTTCTCTGATAAACAATCTGGGAAATCACATCGAATTCATAGTGGAACCAACATTGCAGGAGGGGATGGTTGTTGGCATCCATTGGAGATTAGGTTTGTCCTTCTTTATCAACATTGATTTCAACAAATTAGGGTCTTACTTTGGATTCCAGGTACTATTGTTAGGTTGAGTGGTGAAGAATTCAATGATCGTTAGTTAAGATTTCAAGTTCGAGTCTTATGAATTCGACCAGGGTTTTGAGTACAGAATTCTCCGTATTATGTTGTGCAGAGTGGAATAAAGCTCATGTGCCTCTGGGAAAAGGTTTCAGCTTCTATACTTGCCATGTCTACCATGGAAAAGTGATGATAAGGTAATGAAAGCATCACCATAAGCATCAAGTGATGTAATTTTATTTCCTTTCTAATGCTAACAATAATAATATCTGTCGAATAACGACCAGGAATGTCGAAATGTTCATGGAACCACTCCTTCATGTGGAACCATTCAGGCTAGTAAGTGATCTTCCAATTTTCCTCAGAACTTGAACTAGCGGAATCAACCTTTTCATTCATTCTTAAAATGCATTTGTGTGCAGAAAATAATCGGATATCTGACGACCGTAACGGAGAAGTTGAGCTCAGGCATATCATCCAAAGCCTGGAAAAAGCAGCTCATAACTGCAGCTCTTGCTCTGTTGTTTATAGCTACCATTCTGCTTTTCTCATCAATGTATTAGATTGCTTCTTATTATTCGAATTCGATTACTCTGCGAAACGAACTGATATCAACAATGTAACCTTCTGAACTATGTAACTAGATGCATAATTCTGCTTCTTCTGAAAGTTATAACAATTTATATTTCCTTTGGATTAGTTTGCAGTCAGCATCGGAAGATGGGTCTGTTTTGAACAACATAAACAAGTACAGCCTACATCCAGGCTAATGGCTGGCAGCATAACTACAAAATATATCATTCCCATAATACTGGAAAATTGTCTTACATTCACACAAGCGCGTTCAGATTCAGTAACCCACAAGATTTCCATCCAACGGCTGTTAATTAAAACCCAGAGGCACCTCACCTCACAATGTGAAAAAACATGGCTGCTTTATTTGATTATTTTTTCTTGCTTAATCAAGTCCATAAATTGACAAAACTTGGGGAAATGAACATCCTAGATAACAGCCATAGTTATTGGAAGAGACAATGGAGATGGGAAAGCAGACCACTTTGGCTCCGTCCATGGTGCTTCTTCTCATGGTATTGTGGTCAATGAGTTATCCGGCCCTGGCATGCCCGTCGAAAGGAGAAGGCAATGGATGCAAGGACTGCGTCGTTGAGCAGATGAGTTACGGTTGTCCGTCGTGTGTTCCGCTTATCCGCTGCATGACGCGGTGCTTATGGGGCGGCGGCGTCAGGTCCGACTGCATGAACCGCTGTGAGTGTAACAATGGGAAGCCAACACTTTCTGACTGCAAGAAATGCATGTCGCGGTGCAAATGCAGTTGTGTGGCGTGAAAAATCTTGCGACGCCCGGGATCCATCCATGGATGTTTAAATTTCTATATCAAATATGTTTTTTTTGTAAGGAAAAGTTATGCGGTTTTAATGTTGTGATGGGGTGGTTATTCAGATTATCCTTTAATTACGAAGTTAAAAATTTGATTTTTATTAATGAAATAAAATATATTTTATAATTAATTATTTATATCATAAAAAACGCTCGAAAGTCTGACTATCAATTTTTAATAATTTTTCTTTTTATTTTTTTGTTAATTATATTTTACCTTCGATTTTAATTTGATATCGAATTTTATTAAGCTAATCTATAACTAATTCATAAAGTCATAACTAAATAATTAATATACTATAAAATAATATAACCAGAAAAATGACATAATTTTTCTCCGACAAACCTCAATTATTTTCCAGTTTTAATCACTATATAATTAATATTTAATGAAAATGACTGGAAAATTCTCTAAAAAAATCTTAAGTATGGGAACAAGTTTGCTATATGTGGCTAGAAATGTTTCGTCCACGTGGTCAATCCCATTTCTGACACAGCTGTCTTTGTAGCATTTCTCTTCAAAAGTTTTGAAAAAAGGGAAATATGCTAGTTAGTCCTTAAGCTACGTCTCAGCCTTCAATGTGGTACTTACAAAAAATCGCTATTTGGTACACATTGAATCTCTTGATTAAAAAAATATATGCTTATTCTTAAAAATTGACATACGGTATTGATTACAAATATATTAAATATTAATTTTAATAAAAATAGGTGCATATTTTGACAAGTATTTTCATTTGATAAATTAATTTTTAATTTAATTAAATTCAAATATAAAAGCAAAGTTTTTCTCATTCCATAAGTATTGGATCGAAATAGAATTTGACCAAAGTAAAGGGACTTCAAAAGTACTTTTACCTCCTTTTATTTTGTTTTTCAATATTCCAGAATATTAATAACGAAACAAGAAGCTTTTCTTTAGGCTTTTTGGTTGGGCTGGCCTCCTCCTTGCCTCTTCATTACTCTTCTTCTCTGCGTCACTCTTTCTCCTGCTTTCCATTATTTGCTGCAACTAAAAGCTAAAACCCAAATTTCTATCCATCCCTTTGCTCTTTTCTGTTTATAACTGTAAGTTTTTTCTCTGCTCTTCTCCTCTATATTTTTTGTTCAATAAAGTATGTTTTCTTTTTCTGCTTCAGATTTCATTTTGAGTGGTAATTTTTTCTCTTTGACTTGTTAAATTTAAGTTTAGTTGGTTTCATTTCTGGGTTTGTGTTATCTGATTCAGTTATGTAAATTAATTAGCATAATTGTTCGAGTGGTCGGAGGAGTTCTGTTTTTTAAAGCTCCCGCTGGAAACTGGAATTCGAAAAGTTTAAATCTTGTTCATGGAAAGCTTAATGGGAATAGTATATATGTATATTTTATGATTACTCAATTTTCTTGGTGATGGTATTTCTTTTCATGATAGAAATCCATGAAACTCTTGCGTGGACCAAATCAAATAATGAATACTTGTATTTGAATGTAAGATAGCTCACGTCATTGGTTTGTGCCTAATTTCAAAGTGAAGTAGTTAAGGTTTTAATTTCCTAGTTTGAAGAAAGAATAAAGATGATCCAAAATTTGAGTGGAACATCTGATTCCAAAACCATGGTTATCTTTTATTTTCCATTAAACAAGCATAGTGCTTTCTATTTATTACCTTTTGCCCCCTACGTGAGATTTGAGTTGAGTGAAATAATAAATATTAAGGTTGCTTTGTTTTGAACCACTTGGTGCTTTCTGTCTATCATATGCTTATTCGTTAGCTTTGTTGATTGGAGATTACTCTACACTTCATTTGTTAGGTGATTTTACTCTGTTGAAGTGTGCTTAAGAAAGAAGAAAAGGTCAAAGTTCATGCATATTTAAGATATTTTATGTGCCTATGCCATCTTGCAAAGTAATATATCTTTAACGAGTTTATTGTAGTTTTCTGGTGAGACATTGACCCTGTCATTTGCCTAGATTCCATTTTTTTTACCCCAATTTGTCTTCTATGTATAACTTGGCTCAATAGAATTGTTAATGTTTCAGTAAATCCTGGTTTTCATCTCTTGGAAGAGGGTGTATTTTGGCATCTCAGGCAGCAAACTTTCCTGCACCATAAACATGTGTTTTTTCTTCTGACAATTCACATTAAAGTAAAGAACCATGCAAAAGGAGAATAATACAGCCCTCTCACCGACAGCTACTTCTCGGGTTCGGCACCGTAAACGGTCTAATGAGGTTGATTACTCAAATGTTGTGTGGTTTGGTTTTTAATTGGTCATGGATTCGTGATGTTGTCACATTTGTAAAAGAAAATTCCCATTTGCAAGAAAGTTTTTTTTTAATTTCTGAAATTTGATATATGCTATCAGGTTATTCCAGAACCTAGCAAAGCAAGTGGTGGAAAAATGCTTGTTGATGACCGTAACAAATACAAATCAATGTGGATCCGGACATACTCTACTGTTTGGATGATTGGGGGTTTTATATTAATCATCTACATGGGTCACCTCTATATTACAGCTATGGTGATGGTTATACAAATATTTATGGCAACAGAGCTGTTCAATCTACTGAGGAAAGCACATGAAGATAAGCATCTTCCAGGTTTTAGGCTGTTAAATTGGTTAGAATGCTACCGTTTCCTTGAAATGGCTACCAAGATTTTTCAATCTGTAAAAAAATCTTACTAGCATTTTTTTCACATCATTATAATGTTTTTAGCTTTGCTTTTATGGGCACAGGCACTTCTTCCTCACCGCAATGTTGTTCGTATATGGTCACCTTCTCAGTCAAACTCTCGTCAATACCGTAACTACGGATAAATTTTTGTATCAGTTTGTCAGCAGCCTTATCAAGTATCATATGGCTATTTGTTACTTCTCGTACATTGCAGGTTGGTTAATCATATATTTTATGTTTCAACTGAAAGTATGGATGATTAATCATGTCAAGCATTCATCAATTGATAATGATATCCTAAATTTCTCTATGGAACAAAGTGGGACTACATGTTCTTTCTGCATATATCTTTATTGTTTTCTAATATGTAGATGGTTTCTTACCTGTTGTATGATGATTGCACCTAGAACTTTTTTTCCATATAAAATAATATATATATATATATATTGATATCGCTACCTTTTTGGTTTTCGGTTATTGGGATTAGGTTTTATATGGTTTATTCTTACATTGAAGAAGAAGATGTACAAGTATCAGTTTGGGCAGTATGCATGAACTCATATGATTCTGATTGTGGTGTTTACACAGTCATCCTTTACTGTGGCCAATATCTTCGAAGGAATATTTTGGTAACTTTATTCCCTGAATCACCTTTAAACTTCGATGTGCAAATGTATATGTAAGCCGTCAAAATGAAAAAGAGAAAGTAGAAAAGATCTATGCTTTATAATTTTCAATAAATTCAATGTCATCGGTACTTCAACTTTCTCTCTCAAATCTTCATATTATTATTATTCCAGGTTTCTTCTTCCAGCATCGCTTATCATCATCAATGACATTTTTGCTTATATCTTTGGTTTCTTCTTTGGAAGAACCCCATTAATCAAATTATCTCCAAAGAAAACATGGGAGGGATTTATAGGAGCATCTGTCACAACTATCATCTCTGCATTTGTGGTGAGTATTGTTTTTCCCTTTATGTTGGAGCTGACTCCTTCTCATTTGTAGTTAGCGTTTCATTCATCTTTCAAGTTTACATCACACTAGTATGGCATGCCTAATAATGCAACAACCCAGGTGTCTATATAGATATTGGTGCTGAACATCCTTCTCACCATACATTTGCAAAGGATTAGTGAAATGACTACTCTTAGCAATGACTGTGTGAAAGTTGACACAAATCCTGTAATCCAAAAATCTGATTTTAAGAACTATTTTTTTTCATTTTCTTTGCACTCACTCGTTGTGCTCCTATACAGGAATACATGAACCTTTAATGAAACTGGGAAAACTTTGTTATTCGCCTTTCGTTTTTGTTAAATTTTCATCCCAGTATGTCGTCATTAACATGGAGTGAGTTTTTACATATGTAGCTTGCGAATATCTTGGGTCGTTTCCAGTGGCTAACCTGTCCCAGGAAGGTAATTATTGTATTCAACCTATTTATCCTTTGATCCTTAAGAAGTATGCGAGTTTATTTTTCAGAAAAATTACGATTAGAGGGTAATGATTGCAGGATTTATCAACTGGTTGGCTTCGTTGTGACCCAGGTCCATTGTTTAAGCCAGAGTCTTATACTTTACCGGGATGGATTTCTCAATGGGTAAGCTTTACATTTATATCGGAATTTAACAATCTCAGTTGAACAGATCCCATGTTAACCATTTCAGGATGATAATCCTTTCAAAAATCTGTTGGTGTCTTCAGTGTATGTCCATTAATTGAATGATTGGCACCACGAACTTTGATATTGATAGGAAAGTTACTCGTGATATTAAAAGGTGCAAAATGTTAATTTCCCATTTATAATGCTCCATCACTTGCTGCAGTTAACCTGGAAAGAGATCTATATTTTGCCGGTTCAATGGCATGCCTTATGCCTTGGTTTGTTTGCATCAATTATAGCACCGTTTGGGGGATTTTTTGCTAGTGGTTTTAAAAGAGCTTTCAAGATCAAGGTACAAACTTTTTTCATATTCTATTCAGATTTCAAGTTTTGACATAGCTTTCTTTTGGATAATGACTAAAGTATTACCTGTTAACTTGACTATGAATATTGCGACAGGATTTTGGTGATAGTATCCCGGGGCATGGTGGAATTACGGATAGAATGGATTGCCAGGTGAGAAATCGAGACTCTTTATCCTAGTTAAGTTAAATGATTTTATATTATAGATCTAACAAACTGACATATTGGGTCATCTAAATCGTAATGTAGATGGTGATGGCAGTATTTGCATATATCTATCTCCAGTCATTTGTTGTACGTGAGGGCATCTCAGTTGATATGATCTTGGACCAGGTAAAAATCGTCCATGTGGTTTTCCTGTTCTCGCTTTGGTCCATCCAGACCAGTACTGATACAATCTATGTTCGGACTTTTCATTTTTCTTAAAGTTCCTATGTTTGGAACTCGTGTCTAACACATGGATATAGGTATATGATATATAAGGATCCTCCTAACACATGAAAAGACATTAGAGAAGTCTAACCGTATCCGTATCTGACACTCACCAAAGTTCAAGTAACATAGGCGACACGTAGTATAAGCGTAGATAAGTTATACATGGTGTTTGTTGCTATGTGGATATTGACAAATCAAACACATGAAAATCTTTAAAAAGTCTAATTATATCTATATCCAATACTTATACCCGAGTTCATATAACATAGATTACAACTAGTACAAGCAGAGATACATACATGGTGTTTATTGCTATGTATAGATATTAGCAAACCAAATACATGCAAGTCTTTAAAAAGTCTAGTCATACCTATATTCGACACTTACACTCGAGTCTAAGTAACATAGGCTACAACTAATATAAGCTTAAATGAGGTATCCATGGTGTTTGTTGCCATGCAGATATTGACAAAACCAAATACATGAAAAATCTTAGAAAGTCTAACCAGACCCGTAGCTGACACTCACATTAAGTCCGATTAACAATCGATGTACGTGGTGTTTGTCGCTATGCAGATATTGACAAGTCTTGATCTTGAGGAACAACAAATTCTTGTGATGAAGCTTGGTCAGATCATGCAGGAAAGAGTTGGACCGTCTTAAAATATGTTTTGGCTTATAATCATGTCTCTCTACAACAAACAAAATGCTTATGTCTATGGTGTTGTGTGATTCATATTTTTAGGCACAGAGGTATTCTTTATAGTCAAGTATATGTCAGTTCATATAGTCAAGTAGTGTAAGTAATGTATATGAAACGTGAATTTTACGAGTGTCGGGTTCCATTAGTCAGTGATTTTGTTTTTTGATTTATTTGTTGTTTAATAGCACTTGTTTTAGTATAATTCTCAGTTTGGTTAGTGTACATTATTCAAATTTGTATATTGTATACAGATTTAAAGATATACATTTTACATAGTTATTATATGACAGTTTATTGGATGATTAAAATTTAATTTATCCAAAAAACTCAGGTGAAATTATTAAAATATAAAATTTCATTTTTATTTAAAAAAATCTTGTTTCTGAGTTTTTATAAAATTGACGTGACACAATAATTTATTATAATATTTGTGCGTCAAATATTATTGAACATCATTAATGTTAATACTTTTAATTATTATTAAATTAATTAATAAAAATTAAAAATTAAGGATTGTATAATTAATTTAATTAAAATATTATTTTAAATAATATATAATTATATATTAAGTATTTAAAATTTTTAATTTTTATTAATTAATTTAATAATATTTATCAATGTTTAATATTAATAAGATTTAATATATATCCTAGAATTTTTTCCTTTTATGTATTCAATACTTAAAGTAAAGCGTGTCATTATGCAGACTATCTAGTTCTTTTATTGATTACGTGGAATATCTCCGTATCTATTTCATTAAATTCAAAAAACCTTGTGCATCACGTTTTAGCCCTGGTACAGTCTGTACCAAATAAATTGCCTTAATAATCTCCCTTGATTTTATGGGAATGACTGGGTGATGACATGAAGATGAAGACATTAGGTTATATTTTTTGGTTTTAATATATAATATACTATAAATAATTCAAGCAGACCCAAAATTCTAATTCTAACTTAAGTTCGAGCGAGACGGAAATCGAAAGCAGGGTTTTGTTCTTTGGCGATCTGTTTATGGCTATGATGTGGAGGATGAATAAGATAGCAGTGGCTTTCAACGAAGCAGCACGTCTCTGCGGTAGCAGCGGCAGCGAGCACTCTCCGGAGGACCCGGCAGACCTCTCGGATCTCGTGAATTCGTTCTTCGAGAGTGGACCCGATGAACCAACAACGTGGCGTCAAGATCAAGACGTCTCGGATGGTTATCTGTCGGAATCCGAGATGAAAACCATGTTGCTGGGTTTGCTGCACTACGACAAAGAGGACGATGTGAAGCAAATAATTCGAAAAGAGACGGAAGAAGCATGTGAGATGTTCGTAGGGCAGGGGTTATCCGAGGAATATAGGCGTCAGCTGATGTCTCATCTGCGCGACAAGGGCTTTGATGCTGGTTCGATCCTTTACTTCCTCAGTTAGTACTTAGCATACTGGATTCGAGTAGTAATTATATGATTACGTTTTGCAATAACAGGTTTGTGCAAATCCCGGTGGGACAAATTAAGACGAAATCTACTCTCCGGAGCCTATGAATACGTAGATGTGTATACCAATGGGACTCGGTACATCGTCGAGGTAAATCTGGTGGCACAATTCGAAATAGCTCGACCAACTGCAACTTACGCTTCATTACTCGAAATAATCCCACCAATCTTCGTCGGTAAACCCAAAGAGCTGAAGCAGGTCGTGAAGTTAATGTGCAAGGCAATGACGGAATCCATGAAAGCCAAGGACATGCACTTGCCGCCATGGCGGCGAAGCGTCTACATGCAATCCAAGTGGTTCGCTCGTTACAAGCGTACTGTGAATGAAGTTCCGATCAGGCAGACGATATCGTACCCCTGCAAAGATAAATTTGCTGGCAAAGATGGATATTTGCCTGCTGCTTTCGGAAGCACTAACTAGGATTATATTTGGAGATTTAGAATAATAAACTAATTCAACTTTTACAATGACTAGATGTGGCTCGGATGACATTAGTTTATTTCAATTGTGTAGCTTGGAATACATTACATGAAATATTTAGTTGATTATTTTTTTAATATACTGTATTTATAGTATATTCATGGTATTTAATAAAATTCAATTGTCGTTATTCAAAAAATAAATAAACGATACTAAACTATTCTTTATCTATTTGTAGAGGATTAAAACTCTCACTTATCCTTGGTGTCTTCTTATAATCGAATTTAAAGTTGGATAATAATATTTGAATAAATTTAAGCAGTGGTATATTCAAAATTTAAAGTTAAAAGATAAAAATTTAAAATAAAAAATAAATTAATTTTTAAATTATATATAACAATAAAGATAATTATTTTTCTCCATTATAACACTAAGACTCTCTCTGCCATAGTAGACTAAAATGTCGACATCTTGAACAATATTTTCATGTCATCAAATTAACTACAGGTTCTGATTCACTTGCAAACCGGATCTTGAATCCGACCCGAACTCTATCATCATAAAATAACAAAGGAAATGAATCCACTTGTCCCCTTGTTGGAACTGAAAGGGGAAAAAACTAGGAGAGAGATCTAAAAGAAAGGGAAAAATTATCTTTTAACATAGAGCCGAGTCACAGCGAATTCGACACCGATCCGACGCGAACGAGTCAATGGAAGGAGTGGGGGCTCGATTCGGGCGGTCCTCCACCCGGTACGGACCAGCCACGGTGTTCACTGGACCGGTCAGGAAATGGAAGAAGAAATGGGTCCACGTTTCCCCATCTAACACCGGCAGCAGCAACAACAATAATCACTCCCAAAATAACAATAATAATCACCACAGCACCAACGGTGCTTCTAACGGTAATAACGGATCTCGTCTCGTGCTTTTTAAATGGACCCCTTTATCACAAAGCCAAAACAATGATTCCAACAAGGACAATGATGTGGCGGCGCCCGACGACCCTCCGAGACGGAAATTTAAATACATTCCGGTATTCTCTCCTTGGGTTTTCATCAATTTGAGTTTTTGTTATCATTTTACTGATTTCAGTTTATTGGTGTTTTTCTTCTTCTGAGAATTAGGATTTGACTTTGGCTGTCTTGTGTATAATTGGTTGATCTGTTACCTGGGTTTTGATTTGATAAATGTTATGCCTTTCTTCAAGGGAACTATGAGTTATAGCTTGCTGTCACTGCTTTAATGTGTGTGGAAAGAAAATGTAAATGGAATTTAAGGGAATGCTATTGATCAATGACTGGTAGATTAGAATTTGAATATTTATATAGTTGTTCACTGCTATGTTACTCGAATTTAGGTGTGAGTATCCGATATGGATATGTATTTGGCACGAGTACGGTTTGATTTTCGAAGTCTTCCCATATACCGGGAGGATATATACTCGTATCCATGTTTCAAACATGAGTATTTCAAGAAGAATGAAGAGTTCAAGCAATGTATGAAGAGTTTAAACAACATAGGTTCTCTATAGTTTCGCATGGCCTTGATGCATTGGAGTTCCCTCTTCTGCTTCAGTCTTGTCATAAGTTCTTCCTAGAATCATAGCTTTCTTATCACCAGTTTTTTAATTAGATAGCTAATTTGAAAATTATGCATAGCAGCATAAGGGTGCAAATTCGGCCTCATAGATCAAGTCTGAGGTCTGGAGATCTTTTGAATCCGATAATATAATGATATTGAAATTGTTGGAGTGGAGATAGAAAGGGAAGAGGACTGAGACTAGCATCTCATTTCTTGTAATCTGACTAATCTAATTCTAACTGCACCCTTTGTATAATAGTTTGCTTTTGTCTGGATATTGTGATTTCCTTTGAAGGTTTCAATTGGATTATCTGAATATGCTAACATTCACAGGCTTGTCAAACTCCTTTGTATGATAGTTCTATGTGGAATTTGGAAATAAGTTATAAGATCAGTTCAGATTATTAGCATACTTATTTTGACTGCTTGAACATTCAGATTGCTGTGCTAGAGGAACAGAACAAGGAAGCTGCTGAAGACGATGATGAAGCTAAACCAAGTGAGGCAGACCCTAGTGCTGCAGAGCCGATTTCCAGGAATGATGGTTTTGACGAAAAACCTGACATTAACGACACACCTATGGATGAAAGTCAGGTGAGCAGCAAACTCTCATTCTGTATACAGTCATTTGAAAGGGGGGCTGCCGGGCTGGGGGATTGGGACAGGACCTACAGGTGATTTTCATTTTCGTTTTTTAAGGAACCGATACATAAAACATAAATGATAAATGACATCTCATCATGCTGATTCATGGAGAAGGCTGATGAAACTGATGCCAATTTGACTTTTGTAGCGCTATTTTCAATTTTTCATATGTAGTGGTTCGTTCTATAACCATTGAGAAATTTCCCTTTTGAATCAAATGGTTTAACCCTAGTTTTCTGTCTCAGGAGGATAATAAAACTGTGCAGCAAGATCTGAACGAAAGCACTTTGGATTTGAGTTTGGGTTGAACAGAACATGATGGCGAGCCTGATCCGAAAACGAATCACAATGGACAATTGGAAAGGGTGAAAATCGAGTAGCAGTGGGACATGATTGAGTATATCCTCGCAGTTCGTTTCGGCAAATGGATGCAGATGATAAGTAGACATTAGCCCTCTTGTTTAAAGCATTTTTCTTAGAGATTCAATTTTCCACTCGGCCTTAAAACCTCCATTTTTTTGTCTTAAGCTAGAAGACATTGAAGTGGCTTGTCTTTGTATTTTTAGTCTCTTTATATTTGACACTCCATTTGTGACCTGTTTGCAACTTGTATTGATTGAAAACGTAATCTATTTTCTGTTGTTTCCCTTTAGAGTTTGGGCATACAGATTAAATTGGTTATCTCAATAACTTTTTAATGAAAATATTTCGAAAACTTTGTATAACTTGTAACCATTATCAAAATGGTCCCATCTTACAATTCTCCCCTTCCCCCTTTTCTCGAGAATCTGTTCATTCATATATGATTTCTGTATAAAATGAGATAAGGGGATTTCATTTCAAGAATTTAGCAAATTAGGAAACAAAGAAAAGAAAGGAACAAGTTCAACGAAATTAAAACCCAGTACAGAGAGAGTAAAAGGACAAACCAGGGATTCAGATAACGGTCCGCTACTGAAAACGTGATCATAACTACAATTTAAATTCCCGGGACAAACCAACGTTTGTTGTTGTGTGAGAAGCTAGAGTCTCGAAGAGGTTCCTCCTGCTATGATTAAGATTTCTCCTGTAATGTAAGAAGCATCATCCGAAGCTAAGAAAGCAGCCGCGGCTGCTATTTCTTCAGGTGTGCCAAGTCTTTTCAATAGCGTTACATTCTCAAAGGATTTTCTCTGCAATAAATTCCCCCATTCGAATTTCATTGACGTACAAATTAAACCCAATTTTACTGCCATTCAAATGATGTCGTGTAATCTTATTTTAAGAAAAATAAACTTACCGTGGCTTCGTTTGCTGTTACGAAAGCTGCAAAACGGGTCGGTACGAAACCGGGAGCGATAGCATTGACTCTAACATTAGGGGCCAACTCAGCCGCCAGAGCCTGACAAAGAATCAACCAACATAGCTAGATTAGCATTATCATTGTGGTTGAAAAGTGTTTTTGAAAGGTTAACTGTCTATAGAAAGTGCCGCGAATAAATAGAAACCAACCTTGGTGAGACCAAAAAGGGCTGTCTTAGTAACCCCATACATGGCCATGTTAGGCTGAGGATGATAACCACCGTATGATGAAACAAAAATAATCGATGAACCTTTCGTCAAATGGGGAGCTGCATCCTGCAATTATGCAACGGAAACATATTGGCAACATATGTCAAATTACTATGTTGTTAAGAGTGTAAGCTAAGGTAATTAAGTTTACTTTGTTTAACATTTAATCCTCTTAAGTTAGCACTTAATTACCTTGAGAAGAAGTATGGATGCTTTGACATTTGTTTCCCATAGCTTGTCGAGGATTGATTCTTTAGTTTCCAGAAGGGGTACATTAACTGGATTTACAGCAGCATTGGATACAATCACGTCTATTTCCCCATATTTCTGAAACCAAAAACATATATAATGTAGTTAGAATTAGTAATCCGAATTTGTTTTTTTTTTTGACCAACATGAACGAGTCAAGATCTGGGTTGAGGCAAAACAAATGTTTGAAAATGGAGCTAACAAAGTTTATTAGATTTTGTTCTTTCCTTTTTTGTCAGTGTTTGGTATTAGATTCTTCGTTGACTAACCTCAACAGTCGTGTTGATCAGATTCTTTCTTTGCTGCGCATCGGATACATGGCAAACGACCCCCAGAACATGTATTTCTTTAGATTTAAGCTTTTCAACTGCTTCATCCACATTTTTCTACAAGTATACAGCTCAAAAACATAATTAACATCCATCATCATATCCAAACAAAATCAAACAACAAGCAATTTCAAAAAAAAAAAAACTAATTTCCAATTAAAAGTTCCATCATTATTCAACTGTAAGCATGATCGGAATGTTTCGTCACAATCATTCATATAAAAATATTGACGAACTCTGATTCTACGGACTCTCAAAATTCAAGAGAAAGTAAGCTCAAAACTTCAATCACCACATCCAAAACATATCAAACTGTAATTACGATCGCATCTGAATCATTTACTACTGAATATTTGAATACAGAGAAGATAGAAATTACTAAAAACCTGTTTGCGAGAGGAGATGACGACCGAGGCGCCTTCCAGAGCAAGGCGCTCCGCAATTCCAAAACCGATTCCTTGAGTCGAAGCAGTTATAATTGCAACTTTGCCTTCAAATCTTCTTGCTGCTACTTTGTTCTCCATTTTCCTAAACTCAGAATCGACGATGAAAACTGGAGAGTTTCTCCGTTTCGTGATTCAGGAAACAAGAGCTATGACTTGAAGAGTTCTTTCTACTATTCCCTATATATATAAGTCGTCACCGTTACTACTCCATTTTTAAATGTTTCTTTGATTTATATTTAAATGTAAGAAAAACAACTCGGTTTTGTAAGCAGATTTGTAAAAATTCGGAGTAGTCAACCTGGACCAAATGTTTGTTAAGAAAATTTAAATATATGAAAGTATTTAAACATTGTCATGATATTTAAATAGTTTAAAACAGTTATAAAATAATAACAATTATATATCATCTTTTCTATTAAAGGTAGGTTTTCATATTTTTTATTTTTTTTCTTACTTCCAATTTCAACGAGAGAGTTAAATAAATGTTTAAATTATTTTTTTTATCTCAACTAAATATTTATATAATTTTTCGGATTTAACAAGTATTTAACGTTTTATTTTGTAATCCATTTAAGTTTTAACCATAGACGATAAAATTTTTCGGTTTTCAATCAAAACCACCATGTAACACTTATTTTAAAATTAAACTTAAAATAAAAAAATAAATAATCAAAGATTATTACCTAGAATTAAATCCCTCTAACTAAGAATTTTTCTTCTTCTTCTTCTTCAAAATCTTCTTTTAGTTAAGAAATTCTTATCTTCAATAAAACTTATATATCCCATGTTGGTTTCTGATTGAAAAACGAAAATTTTAATATCCGTCATAATTAAAATTTTCAATGTATTACGGAATGAAACGTTAGACATCTATTTAACTCAAAAAATTATTTAGATACTTAATTGAAACAAAAAATATCTTTCGAACACTTAGACGGTTAAACTAAAAAAATAAAAATATTTTTGTAGTTTTTTGTTTTGTTTGAATTCTAAAACGGCAGCTGGGAATCGCATGGTCAAGGTGTTTGAAGTTGAACAAGCAAACGTCAGCAAATAAATAAGACAAGCTCCGAACATGTGTTTCTTTTTTATGGATTTACATTTATATTATAATTTCACTATTTTATTCAGTATATACTTTTTAAGTTATATATCTTTTAATTTTGAAATTATTTTTTTCATTAATAACGTTAAATGTTTAATATTAATCTCATTTTTCTAAAATATATGTTAATATCATACATACACTTCGATATTTTCCACAGTTGAATAAATATTATAATTTCATTATTTTTTCTTATTTTTATATTATTCAATGTTAAATTTTTCAATGATAATGACATTTTTATTAATATCATTTGAATCATTCTAACGGCATATAATTCTAATTAGACGCCCTTGTGGACTATATTAATTATATCTATTTATACATATACAAGATTCCCAAGTTATTACACTCACCTGTAGTTTGGAACTTTGTTTTATAATATTGACCAATAAAATAATAATATACGCCAGACCTATTTTAATTTAATCTAATAGTTCAAGACCATCGGACGCAATATGTACATGAAAGTATGTATATATAGTATTAAAAAAAATATTTTTATCTTATATCATTACCACTTAACCTATAGACATATTAAATAAATTATTTTATTAAATAATATATTACATAAACATCATTAACTATTAAGCTAATTAATAAATTTCTCAAAAATGAAAATTTTTAGAAAGCTTTAAAAATTAAATAAAAGCGAACAAGCCCACCTAGAGTATTTCACATTCACTAATCACCAAATGATGATAATAGTAATTATAATGATAATAATGAAATTTCTTCAATCTCAACGATATTTTAAAATGTGATTTTGATAATAAATATAGGATCAATTATTATTATAACGATAATAATAAATGATTTTTTGGCAATTAAAATTTAAAAAGTTACAAAATGCAAATTAAAAACTAGTAAGAATACGAAAAATAAATAAATTCAAAAAACAGATCCAATGAAACAAGCTTTAAAAAGCCCTTTTAAAGCAAATGTAAACACAATACTTTGTTCACATAAAGGGAATATCAGCAATAGAAGTAAAACTTCTATTTTTATGAGGGAAATCACTTACAATTTCATTCATAGGGATTCCTGAAATTCTTCAGGAGCTCAGGAATTTCATATCCCAGCATATCGTCAACAGCTTGTATCATCTTAGGTTTCAGTTTTTCAAATTTATCGATACTGTAATTACTCAGCACTTCCCTGTAGTGATCAACGTTGGGGAAATCACCTGCCGGCAAATGGTACTCTCGTTGAACCTGTTTCATATAAAAGTTTCAAAAATCGGTTTGTTAAATCAGTTAGTTTGGTTATCAAATTCATTAATCGAGAAAACGGTCGGCTTAGCCTATTCAAAACGACCACATTACTAACTTGGTCATGCTAGCCAATTTAACCGAAAGCAACGAAACTGAAATAACAATGGATTGAATTATATAACATACCTTCGCAAATTCATCTTGAAGATTATCAATCAGCCGTTGTTGAGCTTTAGCTTTGCCCATCATGCTAGGCATCTCCTTCTTGAGATGGCTAATGATATAGGCATTAATTTTGGCTGCTCTAGCACGCTTCACAAATTCATTGATCTGTGCATCATATGGCACACCGATTAACTAAACACACGAGGATACAAGCATATCTGCGTAACTAAACATGAATACAGATTATCAAACAAGTGCACTGGCCATTTAGAAACAAAGAGCATATAACCATACCCGACGATCACAAGCCTTTCTTGGAATGTCTAACAGGTCTTTGAGAAGATCGTCCTGTTCTTTCTCGAAAAGGTCTTGCCCCAGTTCATCGATAGCAGCCTCATTATTGTATTTATCATTGAAAGAGCTACAAAGATATAATTTAGCAAGTGTATAACACTAGTAACTTTTTTCGAAATGGATCAGTATAATAACTTTTCCGGCGAAATAAACTTACCCAATGTAAACGCGGACAACCTCGGGAGTATTCAGAACTTTTCCAAGAGACCACATCAAAGCTCCATAAACTCTCATTAGCTGGAAAAAGATTACATTGATAAGTTATAATGAATGTATCGAATTTTGCTATTACAAAAATAAACATTTAAAAGGATAGAAGAGAATGCCATACTTGCTGAGTATCAACTTGCTGTGCTTTATTTAGAACAACACGGATCTTGTCATCGTTACCACGTAAACATGAAATTACCCGTTTAAATTCATCGCTTATATCTAATTTGTGAGGGTCAAATAGAAGAAGAATCAGATCACATTTAGCTGCGAACCACGATATAACACCGGTGAAATCGTAACTTCGTTGTGTTCTCTGTTTTTCTCCAGATAGAACTCCAGGAGTGTCCACAAATGTTATCTGATCCAACAACTGCAACAATAATAAAAAAAAATCAGTGAAAAAGACTGGTCTATTAATTGATACGAAAAAAAAAGTGAAATCATTAATTCTCACTGGATGTGGCATTTGAGAGCACTCAAATTTTGATAAAAAGGCTCCTCCAAAAGTTGTCAATCCACCATATGGCAGATCAGCTTGGACAGCAATAGTGTTGCCTGGAATACTCCGTTCATCAGGTCCAGACTGAGATTAAAAGAACATGAAATCAGACGTGTTATACGAAACAATGCAACTCTTTATTTCCTTCCCCGAGAATGTTATTGTTTGGTATAAGAAAATACACAGAATCAACTTCCAGAACCAGAAAGTTCAGGCATGGTTTCACATACCATTACAACAACAAATCTATCTGTTGTAGGCTCTGGTCCTATATGAGCTCCTGTCAATAGAAGGATGATGGAAAGCTCAGTACAAATGATAATCATAGGAAATAAGAAGCAGTATAAATGTTTTTAGCTTACCTGGGTAATCACACTGTAACAAATGTTTTATAAATGTAGTTTTCCCGGTTGAATATTGACCCAATAGCATAACCATAGGTTTAGCATCAAAATCACTGTTTGTCTGCATTTAGAAAATCACTGGTAAATCTCCTGAATTAATTAAAGTTTGTGTCAAACGGTACATGACATCCCAGAAGGAGAGACATGTATCTGTTTCTTCATAATAGAGTGAAGAGAGACCATTCAGTTCAAGTTTGTACGGTGCACTTACCAAAGAAGGAGATACGAAATCATTAAATCGATAGGTAGCTTCCAATGGCTTGAGCTTTTCAAGATACAATCTCTTCAAGCCATCAACAATTGAGGTAACAGCACTTGCAGGTATCTGAGCAACAAACAGAGAAAACAATCCAATCAACGCAACAATCCATATGAAGTCATCCTTACAAACAGATACAAATTAAGGATTTTACAGCACGTTAACGTAGTTAAAAGCACATCCTGGTTAAGAAATTAGTTAAATTTAGAACAGATATCAGATGATAGTTCAACTTGGGCCTTAATAAAATAAATCAAGAGAATGCAAAGGAAAAAAATTTTCCAACAATGGCAAAAAGAAGTTGAGAAACAACCTTTTTCGAAGGCTTTGAGGTAAACCATTTAGCAGATCCTGCATTATTAGCAGTAAGCTAATTCATGAGAACCCAGTTAAAAACATGGAAAAAAAAACACTTGAGGATAGGGTATCGTCTAACCATTCATTTCATGCACACCATTAGTAATCAAATCCTTTTTCTTCTGAGAGAGTGAGAAAAAAATTAGTTTTAAAAAAATAACACAAGCATGGAAAGGAAAGAAACATGACATTTTAACACTAGCAATTAAAGTGGAAAAGCTAGAAATAGGACCCCCTACCGTTGCTAAGGCATCAACACCTTCCATTAAAGGAAGACCAATGTTCTCCAAGCCGGCTATAATAAACAACAGAACTATCAATATAAAGCAAACAACAAGAATATGAACCACTAGAGAGTCACGCATTCATTGATACTAAAACATGAGGAATAGCAACACAGTATTTTATTTGCAAAACTTGCCTGAACTTTTAAGAATATCAGAGGTTATTTCATGTCCAGCTTGTACCAAAGAAATAAGCTGGAAACCAAACAGACAAAAATATGAACCCTTATATCACACAGAAGAAAATTAATGATAAAGTCTCTATTTAGAAACAAAAACTCCATTCTGTTATACAAACCTGCAAAGCCACAATGAATTCTGTCAATCCAAGAAATCCTTGTCGTTTAGAATCTGCGATTGCCCAAATCTGTATATAGAAAAATGAAAAAACAAATGTCAACACCCGAAATCTGATGGTATACTACAGTTAATCCAAAATAGAACACTAATTAAAGGCAAAGTTTATAATACATATTTTCTTCTAGTCCAGAGGATGATTAAATCCTGCTACTCTGCTAGTACACCACTGTTTACTGTAATTCCAAGATTCAGTTTATATATTTAAAGAAAGACCAAACTGAAAGAAACGCAGCCTCAATTTTATTTTGCAAATAACAGCGTTTACTAAATGGTGACTAATCTTTGTAAACAGGTTTAGCTAATAATAGCATCGTAATTAAAAAAAAAAAACATTCATATATTCAAAGAAAGGTCAAACCAAAAGAAACGCCGAGGTTTCCACTTTGCAAATAACAGCATTAGTAAATGATGACTAATCTTTATGAACAGCTTAGCAAATAAGGGAAATTTATTCATATACTCAAAGAAAGGCTAAACTATAAAGAATCGCGATCTTGGCCTCTGTTTCTGTTTTACAAATAACATATTTAGCAAAGGATAACTTAATCCTGAAGAACAAGTTTCTAGTTACCTGCTTAAGTTCTTGACGAGAGAGTTTAGACAGAGCGAAGAACTTCGTAGCATCGTTTCCAGTAACACGCCCATCTCGATCTGCAATCAAAGAAAATGTATGCTCCAATTCAACGAAAAGAACCAAAAAAAAATGAAAGTAAGTGCAAGAAGAAACCTGAATCAGCGATATTGAACCAATCTCTGTAGATCTTTTGTTGCTCTTTGGAACACGATCCAATCGCCATTGGACTTGCCTCCATTTTCACACGCTCAGAATGTTTGATTTTGAAATTTGAAATTGAAAACAAACAAACAAAAAAATGATATGGATTTTGCCGTTTGATATTCCTTTTATAACGAATTTGGCGCTCGAGATAAGAATTAAGAAATGGCCGAAACGGCGCCGGATGCAGGTGCCTTTTTTGCTTAAAGGATAGTGATTTCAAGGGTTTAATTGTACATTTGTATTTTGCTTTCAAATTGATGTGGTTATGGACCATGCGATTATCATTGTATTGTGGGGTTACATCATGACTCAGATTTCAAAATGGACACGTGGATAAAAGATTATGTTGGTAAATTTTGAATCTGATTTTTTTTCAAATCACAAATCTAGTGGTTTTGATTTATTAAATATATATTATTATTTGAATAGTGTATCAAATATAAACGGTTATATTTAAAATATATTATATTTTATAATATTGATAGTTTGACTCATTTTTATTTGTTTAGATTTTATTTAACAATAGATATCTAATTTATTATATATTAATTTAAATAAATTTTATAAAAAATTAATATGAAATTATATATTTAATTAAATATTTTTATTTATAATACCATAATTTAAATTTTATATCTTATTTAAAGAATTTAAATATCATTTACCTAAACGTGTGTGTATTTTTGTGACTAGAGACGACCAAACTTAAAAAGAATATATTTTTATTCACTATGTCATTTAGAATCTTATCTAATAAGAGTTTTTATATCATTATTTTTTTTAAGATTAATTTCATATATTTTTTATACGTCATTAAATAGTGAATAATTATTTAAAATTTACATTAAAATAAATAAATTTTATTAATTAAACTATAAATAACGTGATAAACGATTTTTTTTAAATTGAATTTTGAATCCAAACGGGAGGGCTTTTGCATATACAAGTTTAGATCCGTCTAAAAAGGTTGAGCCGATGCCAATAATTCCGGACGTGACATCTATGTGGATCCAGTTCAGGATGGCCCATCTCTAATTTAACTACAAATTAATCAGACGTCGAGTTCTTAATAATAATAAATAAAAAAAACAGGAAAAATCATCAATATCCACATTCACTTAAAGAATAGCAATAATATAGATGTAAGGTTTTCACACGATGTGGGATTATTTTCATCCCAATCACCAAAATTTGGAACCGATGGTACTCTACGGTGCTGCAGAGTAATCCCATAAAAAAACATATAAGCAAATCCTTTGAGAATTAACCGAATGCACACTCTTAAACAAAACAAATGAAATTAAGATTCAAAAGATCTTTGAGAATCATATCTCGAGATCCGAACAAACCTATAACTAAGTGCAGTGCAAACTGAACAAACAAGTAATCCAAGAGAAGTAACAAGCAAATCCTTATCACCATTCCTAATGAACAAAATGGCAACTACAAAATACATATTGAAACTCTTATCTTATTAATAGTTTCAGCTTTCAACAGTAAATTGAATCATTTTACATACCTTAGGAAATACCAATGTAATTTCTTACAACAGGGGAAAGTATTACAAAAAAACATTATACAAGGGGTTGTTTAAGAACCGGATATAGACATCCAGTTTGATATGCAAACTTGTACTTCATGTCCATGCAATCACCAGAAAATTGTTGCCTAGTAGAGAATAGAGATTTCCCTTTACTTATACTATGCTTATTTGATTCCAGCATAGGTGATGGTTCAATCACCTTCTCACAGCTTACGGCATTATAGTCTTGTGGTTTGATAGCAGCCATGCTGTCGAGTTAAGCTCTCTATATTGGGTATTCAAGTCAAATTTACTGTGAAAAAAGGATGTGTGCAACGTAGTTAGGGATATGGGGACTATTTTTTGCTTTGAAGTTTACAAGGAAATGCAAAATGCTGGTAATATCAAGATGTTTTCATTCGATTTAAACTAAAGCTTCTATTTCTTAGAGATGCAAAGTGTGAAGTAATACCTATTGTCTTGTTGAGCAGCCAAAGCAGTAAAGCTAGTTCGATTCCGAATATAGTGTGGATTCCAGTTCTGTCTACCATGAAACCAAATACTGTAATTCCAGCTCTGTTGTGCTCAAGATAATTCACTGCAATTCGTGTGAGCAAGCAAATTAGGATTATGTAGAAAAACATGTGGATTACAAAGAACAAATGATGCTTCTTTTTCCGACTTACCTAATGCCTGTCTCTTTTGGAAAGACATTGTGTGTGCAAAGATGGGTACAAGCTTTGTGTTGTCCAGATCATCACTTCCATCTTCTTCGTCTGATTCCCAATCAACCTGCGGTGGATACATTTGGGGAGAAGTAATCTGATTTGTGGGAGTCTCGCCATCAACTTCGTCGAAAGTGTTAATTGTGGCACAGACATGCCACTTGGCAGCAAGGCTTGTAATAGCTTGTGCTCTGTGAGTGATCTTTGTTGCACTTCTCATGCAGATGAATAATCCAGTCACCAGACTTATGGAGCATAACTGCGATCGATCATCATAGAATAAGTTATATTTTACATTTAAGCAAGTATAGATCCTGTACTACAGCATTCTATCAGCTAAAATTTAGTGGCTTACTGCAAGTTCTCCAATCTCATAGATATTGACAGTGGTAGTGGTTCGTGTGGTCAAGAGCAAAGCAAAGAACTGACTCGCAGTGACCAAGACCAGTGACCACAAAAGAAATAAGCGAAACCGATGGCTTATGATCCGAAGATTTTTTCTTATCCTGAGGTGTTCAGCCAAGATTGAACTCACTTCGGTTTCCTTTTGAAAAACTTGAGCAAAGTCTTCCAGTCGGAGTATTTGTAGATGACATGTGAGTTGGTAAAAGATGCAGGCTAGGATGAAAATAGATGTTCGATAAAGCCATGACCCCAGTTGCAATGTGCACGCAATGACATCGCTCACTATCTTGTTGCCAACGTAGGGAATTTGGCTGGCTCCAGTCACGTACCACCAAATTCTGTATGCACTCTCAAGAGCAAAACAAGGGAGGACAAATACACAGAGGAGTTTCATTGATTTCTGCAAATATCAGACCTTCAGATTTTAGATGATTCCATCAAATAGTGTTGAATGATTTAGATAAGATTTGTCTCCTACTGACTCTTCATTTTTCCTTAAGTACAAAGGTCCGGCATTGTGTCGGATTTGACCTCTAAGTATCCTCCAAACACATTAGGGAAAAAACTTCTAAAATAACTTAAACCATAACCAAACGCATTCATAGCAGCAAAACAAGGGAGGACAAATACACAAGAATTCCATTGATTTCTGCACATTTTGACCTTCCCATTTGAGGTGATTCCATCCTGATTCCATGTTTGACACTTGTTTGAGTTGTTTCCGACACACGACATGCGGTTTTAACCTCTTAAGATCCGTGTATACGAAAACATATAAAAATCTAACCATAGAGATACATACTCTATTCGAAACTCACCGGTCACCATGCTAAAGCAGGTGAGGTGAATACAAATTAACCTAATCATGAAGAACTGATGCAATGGAATCTTACCCCCTAAAAAAACTTTTTATTTTGGTTAATGGATCAATTAGCATTAATAGCTAAATATTTATCTCCTAAAACCCAGTGGCATATGCAAATAGCAACACGGACGAAGGAAGGACTCTACGTTCTATGTTAGAGGGGCGAATAAAAATACATTAAAAAAAAACTTAATTCATTTAGAAATTTAAAAAATTTAAGACTCCCTCCATCCCCTCGGTCCATCCTGATTTGGAAGATATTAACCAAGCTAGTGAAAAACAAAGTAAAATCTCTTACCAAAACTACTATCAAAATTCATCAAGAACAAGGAGGCGAATTTGAGATGGCTTGAAAATACAAATCTATACCTGAAGCTCCTCTGCATATCCTCGTCGAACCTTATCACTAACATCACACAGTTTATCCAAGAACAGGAACTTCCTGATCCCATATTTCCGAGCCCAAGAAGACAAACTAACAAAAGAAATCGCGGAGAAAGACGAAAGAGATAATTGAACCAACGCATCATATGGCCTTTGATGCTGTTCATCACAATCGGAACACAAAAGCAGAAAGTGCGAAACGATGGGAGATCCGATTGCAAGCACGAAGAAGAGAGTCCAGGAGAGACTCACTTTCCATAAACTCGTCTGATCCAAGCAAAACCAGTGGAGACCCAATCTGAAACTCTTCAATTCGAGCCCCTCTTGAGTTCCGTATCCTGGGTTTGACCTGTTCTGTGGTAACAAATCCTGGGTCGTTTCATTTTCCATAGCTTCTGAAACTTTGCTAAAGTCGGATTGGGAATGGAAGAGACGAACATATACAAAGACGATCGATTTTGAAACGATGAATAAACAAATAGAAATGTGTCTCTCAATTCCCTACTTCGTCTTTCTCAATATACGTGTATTTGTTGAGATTGTAACATAGGAATGCATGATTGGTTGTGGGACCTATGGCTATGGATGCTTTTTTGGGTAATAAACCAGACACTTGGAAGATCAACATGAACTATATTTCTGATCGCTAACAAGAAGGTAAGGTTAAAACAAGGATGCAAAGGTTAGCGGTTCTTTTCTTTTCTCGTCTCTGTCATCGTTTTCTTTTACGACCTTGGTAATGATATTATTCTTAGGTTGTTTTAGATTTTTTTTTTCGTATATCTTACTTTTGATTTATAATAATTTTTTTAAGGTAAACTAGCTCACTAATCACCAAATTATTTTGGGATACCTTTTTTATCTCCTAATTAAAGTACTCGTCAATCAGGTCACTCAACTTTGAAACTCTACATATTTTGATCACTGACGTTAAAATTCTAACGAAAAAGTTAACAGCAATGACATGATAGTTAAATAAAATCTATAAAATTATACATTTAATTCTTTAATTTATTTATTATTTTAATTTAATCCTAATTTTAAACTAATAAATAAAATTAATCATCCAATCGATTGATGAAACATGTCATGTCATCACTAGAGAAAAATATATTAAATAATAAATAAATTAATAAATAAAATTAATCATACAATCCGATGATGACACGTATCATTAATCAATTGGTTGATTAATTTTATTTATTAATTTAAAATTATGATTAAATTAAAATAATAAATAAATTAAAGGATTAAATATATAATTTTATAGATTTTAATTAACGTCCACGTCGCCACCATTAACTGCCACGTCATCACCGTTAATTTTTCTATTAAAATTTTAATGACGATTACTCAAATAGGTAGGTTTCAAAGTTGGGTGGTCTGATTGAAGAGTTCTTTAATTGGATGACTAAAATATATATCTTCAATTAGTTGGGTGATCACCGTTAACTTTTCTGTTAAAATTTTAACGACGGTTACTCAAATAGGTAGGTTTCAAAGTTGGGTGGTCTGATTGAAGAGTTCTTTAGTTGGATGACTAAAATAGATATCTTTAATTAGTTGGGTGGTCACTGAGATAGTTTTATTTTGTTTTTAATAAAATTATAAATAATACGATAAATTCGATTATTTAATAATTTTTAACGGTTGTTTCATGTGTGTGAGATGACCATGGTCCAGGAGGAATCCCAAGAGACATGTGATTTTTTCAATCCCGTGCAGTGTGTAGGATGGGTCTTGCATTCTTTATTACTCTCTTTTAGCCTTTAGGCCTCGAGAGAGTTCTCTTCCTTTTTGGTCTTGAGAGATTGATTTGAGAACGAAGTTACTTGCCACATACAAAAAAAAGAATGGACGCTTGCTTACTTGCTTTCATTATAAGAGACGTACACTTCAAGGTTTCATAGCTAATCTCAAGGACCTCGTAGTTAGGGATGTACATTATTAGTTTTAACAGAATTAATTGATCGAATCGAAATTAATTTAGTTAATTCGATTAAAAGAAATTTGGTTTTATTAACAATTAAGATTTTAAAATTTTTGATTAATTTGATTTTGATTAATTCAGTTCAACCACCGATCGAATTAACCGAATTAACCGAATGTACACCCCTACTCAGAAAGAAGAGTCAATCAGAAAGATTTCACACATTTTATATAAAAACTCAACTGGAGTAAAATTTGATTATATTATAAAAAAGTAAAAAAAAATAATTTAATTTAACTCATAATTTTGTAAATTTAATCTAAAAATATTTTTTTAAAAATTATTATTTTAATAATTAATGAATAATTTTTAAGTTTAAGCTATTTTTTAAAATTATGTTTAATATATATAACATATAAAGAAATATATCCCTTAATTTCCACCAGTATTATTATAATCAATTAGGACATATCAGTCCACAAATTAAGAAGGAAATTAATAATGGAAGGTATAAATTAATTAGCCACGTAGGCTTATTCCTCTCCATATTTTCTATCGTCGAGCAATCACATCCGTCCAAAACGTATCTAAACTTGAATTTGTTTTCTTAAATTTGAAAAAAAAAAAAAAACTTGTCTGAAGCTTAAAGCTTCGAGGTTGTCATGTTTACTAGCAAGTGACATTTAAATTGGTGGTCCAATTGGAGCTCAAACTTCCCCGAATAATACTTAAATTTTATAATCATTAATCTAAAACTTTTATTTTAGAGACATGATGTTAATTAAATTAAGTTAATTCGTGATCTTAACAAGTCAAACAAAATTTAATACGGATTGATAAATAAGTGAGTAATTCGTTAATTTATTTTAGATTTTTTTTATATATTTTTTTTACGATTATCTTAAAAATTAATATTACTAAAAGTTTGAATTATAGTTGAAAACCTTAGAAAAGTTTGGTGACTTACTAAAATTTAAATTTCTAAAATATTATGTATTTAACCAAATTAATGACCAATGAGTTTTCGGCAAGTGTCGAACAAAAATTTATCTAACTTATTTAGTATCGAATTGAACACGAATAAAATAATATTTAAATTAAATTAAATATTATTTAATTTATGATCGATTATAAACTTCTCTATACCTAAATAAAAGATAAACTATGAATTATTTAGTCGTTAGAGAAATCATATTATTATTACTTATTAAAGTTCTTTAGAAGTTATTATTTTAATTTTTCTACAAATAGTTTTCAAATTGTTTTATTTTCAAACTAAATTAAAACATTTATTTATGTGAATATATTTATACAAATCGAAAACATTAGTCTGTTATGCAACTTCCCAAACATAGGTGACGAAAATAAAACTTATTAAAACACAAATGATCTCTTGTGTAATTTCCCCTTAAATTCTCCTTCTCTTTCAATATTCATTGGGCCGAACTTGTTATCGAAAATTAAAAAACAACGGAGATTGTTGGAGCCGAAAGAAAGCGAAAGGGGATAATAGAAGGCTCATGCCTCATGTTATTTAAGAAATGATTCCAAAAGCCCACCCAAATAATAATACTTTTATAGATTTGATTAAAAAAATATTAAAATAAATTCAAAATTACAAAATAGGATTTAAACAATTTAAATTTTTAATAATTAATGAACTGATAAATTCAAATTGAATTTCTTAATTTTATCTAATATATATATTGTATATGGAAAAATATAAATATATATATTGCATAAAGTTCAAACTGTAAGTAAAAAACAATGTTAATTTCACTTAACTATTAAAATAAATAATATTATTATAAATTCTCTAACATTTAATTTTTATGATATAACTGATTTGATGTAAAGTGTTCCATATTTGACTGTATAATCATGTTGATAACAAAGTGGGCCTTTGAAACCACTCATGGTTGATAAACTTTTTCAGCTTGTTTTATTAGCTAAGACTCAAAATTATGATCATGAGGTGAAAACTTTATATATTTTAAAAAAATTTAATATATTATATAATTAAATAAATTATTGAGAAACTTATTAGAAATAAGTATGTGATGTAGATTAACCCAGATAATCAAGGGAAAGCCTTGAAGATCGGAAAAACAACAAAAAGATATATCCGATAAAACTAACATTTAAGTCTAACGTAATAAGGCATTAAATCCCTTAAATAATATTAAATACAAATTAATTCACCAACCTGACCATTTTCAACTCTAAAGCCAAGCATTTGCTATTTGCTTAGAAAAAGTGTGCTGATTAATGGATAAGCTGTAAATTTAATATTACAGTCTCTTTTTATATTACTTATAATAGTATCAATTTCCTCTAATCATTATAATATCAATTATTCCCATATCTGTTCTATCCCGTTCAATCTGTTTTTTTTTTTAATAATATAATTCCAAATAAAATTTTAGAAAATAAAAAAATTTGGAGAGACAACACCTGTACATAAAGATATGAGTGAATACGCAAGTAAAAATCCTCTAACTTCTTTATCATACTTAATTCATGTTTTTCGTTAAAAAAATAAATTTTTTATATTTTAAATCTTAAATCTTACACCCTAAAAAATATACCTTCTAGTTTTCTAAACTCTAATCACAATTAATTCTTAACTTCAAACCCTAAAACCTAAACCCTATAATTTAAAACGGAAACACGAATGGAGACATAAAAAAGAGATAGACGATTTGCAGCCTGAATACACTATCTATAAGTGATGACTTCCTTAAATTTATACTCCCTCCGTCCCACAAATAATGTCTCTTATTAACTTTTTGAAAGTCAAATTTTCTAAACTTTGACTATAATTATATTAAATATTTTAAATAATTGAATTTTATAAAATATATATTTGAAATCTAATCAATTAGAGGTTTTTAAAATATATTTTTTTATATTTTTATCAATAATAAATTTTAAATAATCAATAGTCAAAAATCAAAAAATTTAACCCCCAAAAAATCAACAAAGGACACTATTTTTGAGACAGAGGGAGTAATTTTTATACTGATTTTAATTTTTTATATTTTTATACTGATTTAAGATAAAATAAAAAAAATCATCACCTACAGATAACGTCTTTACCCAAATCATTATTTATAAATATTAATTTTTTCTTACATTATATTTTTTACATAGACTTTAAAATATACCACAACCTTCTTATTTTAATTATTTGTTTTATTTACCAAAACTGTCCTCTATCAAATTTTAATTCATTGAAACTCCTCTCCTGGAAGCAGCTGTGTTTGTTGCTTCTTCCCTTTTCTTTTTTAAACATCAACTTCTTATCATGCAACTGTTGATGGAAATGACGTAAAGTGAATAGTAATAATAGTAAAGGGTTTAATTCCTGCCAGTTCAGCATCTTCACCAGCCAATATAGCTTCTCACTACATCAAACAACCACGGACCCTTTCTCTTTATCCTTTTCCATTTGCTTTTATTTATTCTGACGCTGTTCTTGACGGATTCGCGTACTACAAGTTTATGACTAGGCAATAGGCACACTCTCTCTTTCTGCTACTTCCGGTTTTAACTCTAAACCCTAACGTGGACTCAAACCCTTTGCTTAGATGTTGCATTAAAAAGGAAAAATGGTGGTATAATCTGCTACTGATCGATTCCAATGATTGATGCTGCATAAACCCTAGCCTCATCACAGTGTAGCTTTTGATATGAGCAAATTAAAAAAAAAAAGTTCTATCGGAGGATGGATTATGATCCAACAAACGAGCTGTCGTAGAATAAAATCAAAAGTTAATTATATTTACTGAAGTTTAGAAGAAAAAAAAAACTGTCTTTAAGATGTTAGGTTAGATGGCAGGATTGAATCTAGGGAGACATTGCTTCAACTTGATTGAATTTAAAGCCGTATCCTAGGGTCCCTATTGCCCTAAGGCTAACACCGCACTCTTTAGTTTACAGGCTGACAGACAGGATGAAGGAGAATAAGCTAGACTAGAGTGAGACTCTGAGAGAAGAGACATTCGGACTGTCCCACTTGCTTTACCAGCTTTTTCTAGTTGAAAATGAAACACCACCTTTTGTGTTTTCATGTTAAATAATTGCAGATTAGATGCTATGACTCAGACTAACAATGAGTGTTCGAACAGATCTTTTAAATCTCTTTGAAAATGATTGTGTTAATCTATTCTTCTTCACTCAATGTCCTGTGAAAAAATTGCTTTTAGAAACAGTAATCACTGATCTCATATGTTGAACTGCAGTAAGTTCTCATTGATAATTTGGTATAATGGAAGGATAATTAAATTACTAAAGTAGAGGTTAAGATCTCAGAGGTATAATAGACTGACGGTTTATTAACTGCCAAATATATTTTCTTAAATCTAGGAATTATTTGATATTTTGATAAGGAATAATACCAATGAAAATGTAAGGCGTAGGGTTTGGATTTTCAAGCCAAGTTTACCTAAACCCAGTATATGAATGAAACTGAAGTTCAGCACAGTATACGTACAGAACCCAAATTTGTTGCCCCCTCTCCTCCCCTGATTTGATCGTTCCTTCCTTTCGATCTTTTTCTCATATACACACACATGTATATATTCCCATCTCTTTTTCTTTCTTTATTTTGTTGCCAGTAATGGCAGCCATCGTCAGGGGCAGTAAGTGCAGCAAAAGAGAGGGAAATTAGAGTTATTCATCGGGAAGGTAAAAGCTTATAGCAGCCTGCCACTGCATTCTTCTCTCTAATGCTGTCTTCCTTTTCTACCATCTGCAAAACCTACTGTTTCACGGCTAATACTTTGTGTTTCTTTCTTACAAAGAACAGCAGAACAAAGCTCCACTCACTGAGTGTGTATGTGTGTGTGAAGATCCATGCATGCTGCTAATGAACAAGAAAATACAGTCAACAGTGTTAACAGGCCACGTTTATAAGTGGTTTCCTGCCTCTAGATTTCCACTAAAAAGCCTGTGTTTTTTTAGCATAAATCTCGGGAGAGAGCTTTAGGGCAAAGATAGATTGTGTTGGGGTGGAGAACAACTAGGATAAAAGAGGGGGAAATGAAAAGACAGTGAAGAGAGATAATTAATGGAAGGTGGTTCCAATAGCACTTCTTGCATGATGGATTTCGGACACAACAACAATACTAGTAGTAATGGACTATGTCCAGTGTCGATGATGCCTCCCATGACTTCCCATGAATCGCATCATCATCATCGTTCTAACTTGGAAACAAACCCCTTTTTTCTTAGTAGCAGCAGCTCAATGATTCTCAACGATCACAACAACAACGACAGTAACGCCGGGTGTTTTGTCATGGAAACTAGCAACGACGGCAGCTCTCTCAAGGCCAAGATCATGGCTCATCCTCACTATCACCGCCTCCTTGCCGCCTATGCCAATTGTCAAAAGGTAACAAAGAAACAAAACCATGGTGGTTTTACTTCATAAGAGCCTAGTTTGAAGTTTCTCATTTGGTGATGCTTGAAATTACGCAGATAGGTGCACCGCCGGAAGTGGTGGCGAGATTAGAAGAAGCACGCGCATCAGCGATGGCTACCGCTGGTGCTACAACCAGCATAGGTGAAGATCCAGCACTGGACCAATTCATGGAGGCTTATTGTGAGATGTTGACTAAATACGAGCAAGAGCTGTCTAAACCTTTTAAAGAAACCATGCTTTTTCTTCAAAGGGTGGAGTCTCAATTCAAAGCTCTTACTGTTTCCTCCTCGAATTCTGGTGATAATATTCTTCTACGAAACTGCTTGTTGTTTAATATATTAAATTAAAACCATATCTGCCATGCTTTAGGGTTTGATCAAAATAGGGTTAATAGTGAAAAGTTAGCATTCACAGGGGATATACAAATAACTTGTTTTCTAGAAAGATATCTAGGCGCAGTATGTTCTTATTCAGAATTCCTTGATAGGTCGATGATATTTTTCAGTTTGTGGGTGTTGGTTGCCTAGGTGAGGGCCGATGATGAATGGTGGGAGGAGTCGTTTTGTTGTTGCTTTTAGCTTGAAGTGCTTACAAATTTGTTATGTATTCAGCTTGTGTTGAAGCTTCTGACAGGAATGGATCATCAGAGGAAGAGGTCGATGTTAACAACAACTTCATCGATCCCCTTGCGGAAGATCGAGAACTTAAAGGTCAGCTTCTCCGCAAGTACAGCGGATATTTAGGCAGCCTGAAGCAGGAATTCACGAAGAGAAGGAAGAAAGGAAAGCTGCCTAAGGAAGCCACGCAACAGTTGCTGGATTGGTGGAGTAGACATTACAAATGGCCTTACCCTTCGGTATGTACACACTGCACAACTTATAATTTCCATATCTTAAATCTTTAATGCGTCTGTTAATCATCCCTAACTCGGCGGCGGCACCAGGAGTCTCAAAAGCTTGCCCTCGCTGAATCTACGGGTCTGGATCAGAAGCAAATAAACAACTGGTTCATTAACCAAAGGAAAAGGCACTGGAAGCCATCTGAAGATATGCAGTTTGTGGTCATGGATGGTACCCATCCACACTATTTCATGGACAATGTTATGGGAAATCCTTTTCCCATGGATCTTTCAACTACATTTCTCTAAAGAATTGGTGAAATCATGTATGGGATATCATGTTCATCTAAGCTTCAAGGATGTCTGAACTCTGAAGCCAAAACTGCATATTATTTATGCCGACTATCATAGTTTATGTGACTGAGATTATCATATTTATGTCATGTTATTATATGCATACATGCTGTTTGCACTTTTAAATGGAGATAAGTAATGTTTTTTTCATCTTCCAACAAAGATAATATAGTTTAAAAGGTAAAATTGATGCATAATATTAGTTTTTGCTTCAAGAAAGTCTGAAATCTTGTGGACAAAAAAATTATGTTAATTTAAAAGGTAATATTGATGGAAAATATTTTTATATACAATTTTATCTAAATTTTAGTGCATATAACTCTATTTTTATGGATTTAGGATTTTAAGTTAAGAGTTAAGGCGTAGGATATAGAGTTTAAGATTTATGATAGGAATTTAAAATTTATGATTTAGGGTTTAAAATTTAGTTTTTAGGGTGTTGTGTTAGTAGTTTAAGATTTAGTTTTATAGCTTAAAAATAAAAGATTGTGTAAATTTTTTATACGATATATGTACCAAAATATAACTCAATATTGATTTGATTAGTAATTAAAAATTTTAATTTTCGTTGTTTATATATATTTCTAAAATTAAAAATTAAAAATAGTATTTAGGGTGTAAAATTTAAATTAGAACATGATAAAAGATTGTAGATTTAATTATTTTTCGGGTTCGGTATAGATTTTTTATAGAACTAGTTCAGCGTACACAAAAGCGAAAGGGATGGCTTTTGTTCTCATATAGGTTGGATTTTTTATAAGAATTAATTTATTTTAATTTCTTCTGTTTTTTATTTTTTAAATTAATTTTAGGATTGAACTAATACATTATTATCTCTTTCTTATGCCTTTCTTCATACATTCGCTTTAAATTAGAGAGTTTAAAATTTAAGGCTAGGATTTAGTAGGGACAAGATGTATTTCTTATGACTTTCTTCATACATTCGCTTTAAATTAGAGAGTTTAAAATTTAAGGCTAGGATTTAGTAGGGACAAGATGTATTTTTTAGGGTGTATTTTTAATCATTCATGCGCTGATACTACCAGTTTTCTTTCTTTCACTCTATTCATTCTACCGACATTGTCCTTCTGTCGTATTTTCTTTCCCGATCACATATCTCAGTGACCCCAGTCCATTCTCACAGTTCGTGTTGGCAAATTCTAGTAGAAAAAACAAGACCAACAGAGACAAAGACAATGCCACTGAACATGCCAACCATGTGCACTGTTCTTGAACTAAAGAAAAAGATTATCATTATTAAGACACAAAACATGAATGTGCACCATATTGTTCAACAATACACCTATATATCTGTGAGAGAAATAATTACATAAACTTTCTTTTCTTGATCTTCTGGATTTTGATGGTTTCCCGCATCTTCTCCGATTAACTTGTTTGTGCTCCTTTAGTCGCCTTAGACGACAACATATTGCATACACGACCCTCAGGCGTCAATTTCTACCTTGTAATTTCAACCAGACCTTAAAATGACAGGTCCCCTGCTTCATGATCTGGAGTCTTGTACGCAAATCCGGATTCCTCGCTCGGTCTCCTTTTGACAACACTCGCCCTTTGCACTAACCTCACTAACGCTTGCACAACCTCAGACATGGGAGGCCGAAACTCGGGTTCCGGCTGCATATAAAAAAACAAAATAGAAAAGTTGTTAGTATGTCATGTAATCGTGTCTTTTTGTTTTAAGCTTTTTCTTTGTCCCAAAGTATTAATAACTTCCTTTACCTGAACACACAGTGCGATGATGTCGGCAAAACGAGACAGAGATTTTGCAGGATACATGCCATTGAGTTTAGGATCGACCATTTTCGCAAGAGCATCGATATCATGTAGTTGCGGGGTTGCCCATCTGACAAGTGATTGCTCTGATCTCACCCTTGAACTAAACATTATACAATGGCGATCATATTGAAACAAAATTTTACTTTCTTGGTAACACAACGTCAATATATGAATAGATCATTAGCTAGACAATGAGTTTTACCTGTCCAGTGGTTTCCGACCAGTCAGCAGCTCCAACATCACCACTCCGAAACTGTACACGTCGCTCTTTACAGTATATATTCCCGACAATGCAAACTCGGGAGCACTATAACCAAATGAACCAACCACTTGTGTCGAAACCTGCCCATTGTGGAGTGAAAACAAAAAAAAGGTTAAAGCATTCCATCACAGAGGCAAACCTTGATCACCAAAGACTCATTATCCTAGAGACATTTTTACCGGTCGCTCGGTATTTGGGGTAAGAGCAGCTAAACCGCAGTCGGACAAGTGAGGATTGAGCTCTTCGTCAAGTAAGATATTTGCTGACTTGAAATTTCTATGTACAACAGATGGTAAGCACACTTCGTGCAAGTACCTGAAACAATAGCTTCATCAAAAACGAACATATGCAAGTAAACGGCTGAGTGGATAGAGAGGAAAAAACTATCGCAAACATATAACATACTCTAAGGCTCGGGCAGTCCCGAGTGCCACTCTGACACGTGCATTCCAGCTTAATGTCTTGCTGTCATCATCAGAAAAGTGCAGCATCTCGTGAAGACTACCATTCCCAACATATTCATATACTAGAAGCCGTTGTCCATGCTCAGCACAGTATCCAGCCAATGTAACAATATTAGGATGTCTCAAGCGTGACATATTTGAGACGGCTTCCAGAAAATTGTCTTCCTCTTGTAATGATAATGCAGCATTGTCTATCTTTTTAATAGCCATTGTCTAGATCAAACAACATAAAAGTTCATTGTTATCGAAGTGTAAAATGATGCATTATCGGGGAAGTTCAATATTATATACGTATCGTGGTGAAGCTACCTTCCCGTTTGGAAACTCTGCCTTGTAAACACGACCGAGAGAACCTTCACCAATAATGTTTTCTTGACTAAAACTATTTGTTGCTGTTTGCAAAGCTGCAACGGTATATGATGCAGCAGTGATGGGAGACTTCATTCTGTTTATAGATCCACTTTTGGAAATCCTATCGACCGTCACTTTTTCGGCTGGTGGGGGTTTCAAATCTATAACAGCAGCAACACTTTTAACCCTTTGCTCTTGCATCTCAGTATGTCCTGCAAAAAACAAGACGAATACCGGTTTGGCAATCCAAAGGTGTAACGAAAAAGTAAAATTTCAAAGCAATTTACTGTTCGGATAACATAAATATGAAGAAAACCTACCACCATTGGAGCCAACTGAAAGACTTCCCCTCGAAGCTCTTCTGCCACTCACCTTTTTTTTACTTTTACGGATGCAGAAAACAACTGCAAGTAGTGCCAGGGAAACTACCAAAACAGAACCAAGAGCTATTCCGACAATTTGTCCAGCCGATGGTCCGTTATCTGACTCTGATGATTGAGCATCAGCAGTGGGGGATGTACTAGTTCCTGATCCAGTTTTATGCCTATTACGAGATCTACCAGGTGGAGGTGGACTAAATGGTGTAGGCGCAGGAGCTGGTCTATTGTCAAAGGAGTTGCCATCGTATCTGTTTCATATTTATTATATAGCAAAGTCAAACATTTTGCATAAACTAAATATCGAAACGTTAAGCTGGTTACATCAAGACTTACATAAATGTTGGGAGTGAAAGAAGCTCTTGAGGAATCCATCCACTGAAATGGTTCTTCGCAACATTTCTGTTTCAGAATCTAGGGTGCATAAGAACAGACATCCGAAAATGTAGACCCAACACCAGTATGGGAAAAGTAACTTACAGAGTTTGCAAAGGTAAACCCGAGAGGACATTAAGAGAGCCGGTAAATTGATTGTTCTGCACATACCTGCCACAAATTCAAACATCAATAGCACGCTGTAAAGCTCCGTAAATGTCTAAAATCTATTTGCCTTTTGTTTTTACTCTTAATGAAGCGCACTTACATCGAAGAAAGATTGCTCAATGAGCTAAACGAAACAGACAGATCTCCACTAAAATTGTTGAAAGAAATATCCCTGCATTAACAGGGTAACCAAATCATAATGTTGTTGGAAAAGTATTCGATACGGGAAACAGACTACAGGTGCATATCATATTATGGTTAAATGTCATTAAGGTATTCATATAATATAAAAGGTTGAGCTCTCTTACAAGGTACCAAGGTCGAGAAGATTAGCAAAAATGTCTCCAACAGACGGGGAGAGTGAATTGCGGCTTACATTGCTATAACACACAGTTTTACAAATAGGAAATGAGAGGAAGCTCGATTTGCCAAACTGTGTTACGAATAACTAAAAGCCATAATATCCGAGATATGTCACTTACAGGTAATTAAGAGTAACCATGCTGGAAAGGGAATAAGGAAGACTCCCACTTAAGTTATTACCTGCAACATTCCTGCATAGTATAAACAATAATCCTTTTAATGTTTAGCAGGGGGAAATGCATTATAACATTAGAAACAAAACGAATCAGAGACATTACAGGCTCGTAAGATTCGGTGGCAATTGGTACGGAATTGTATCATGAATGTTGTTGTTGCTCAAATCTCTAACATGATACAAAGAAAAAGGCCAATTAACTAGTTAGATGGTTAATAAAAGAGATACAATCTCGATGTCCCCTGCGTGGAAACGAGAGCAACGATATCATCTTACAGTGTTCTCAAGGACATAAGATCATTGAGCAAGTATCCCATGGTTCCAGATAGTCCTAATCCAGAAATATCACTGTTATACAAAGAACGACAACCAATTAACCAAAAGATCAACTCATCATCCAACTATGGAATTCCGAAAAACGAATTGCTACAATCTAAATATGTACTCTCATACACGGAGACGACGGCCGAGCCTTCGCAAGTAACCCCTTTCCATGACTCTCCACATGGATCGCCACTGTCACTTTTCCAATTAGTTAACTCTGTAGGACTGTTCAATGAAGTGTACAGAACCTGAAGAGCTTGAACTGCCCACATAAAAAAAAGAGTAAAGAAAACAGATTAATTAGAAAACCCCAGGTTCCAAAATAGCAAATCAAATACAGATTAGATTGAATTAAACTTCCATTTATATAACTAAAACCCAAATATTGTAGATTTTTTACAGTTGGATACCATAAAAGCGTGACTATCCCCCACCCTCCCCCAAAAAATCACAACACTAGAATCCAAAACAAATACTACAGTTCCTCTCACTTTCTTCTCATATTTTCTGGAGAAACAAACACTTTACACAGCAGAAAAGATCAAACCTTTCAACCAAAAGATCATTTCTTTACTAAAGCACAAAAAAACAAACTTGTCAACACCCATCCTACAACCAACCCAATGAAGCCAATGCCAAAACAACCAAACCAAAACACAAAACCCCCAAAAAAATAAAAGGAAAAATACCATCGGTAGAATCAGTGTTGCAATGAGCAGGAGTGAAAACAGAGATTAACCCAAGTAAGACCAACTCAGTAACTAACAAACGAGCCATAGAAAGAGATAAACCCTTGTTGATGCAATCCATTTTCTCTTCTTGTAGTAATAGTACTATGCACTGTATAGTAAGTTTACAGGTGATTTTAGCAGCGTTTAGAGGTGAAAAGAAAAGATCAGGTGAGAAGCAGGCAACGAACGAGAACCATGGAAGCGCAAGCAGCGGTGAAGGATGAGAATGAGAAGTAGCAGGAGTTGTTGGGAGACATCGCCATTAAGGAAAAATAAGAGAAAAACAATGGATTCGAAGCTTGAGAGTAGTAATGAAGAGAGAGTCTATCATATAATATTATATGAGTTTGATTGAAGAGTGTCCTTTTATCAGTGTCGGCGAAAATCAAAGAAAATTAGAGCTGGCAGTAAAATCTCTAACAAAAATCAATAGAATATATAGACAAAATACAATGAATACAGTTTGATATTTGTAAAATTTCAATTAATCCATTTAAATTTATAACTATTTAAAATATATTTTTATTTATAAACTACTCTACAAATGATTTAAATTTAAATTAAATATTATTATTTCAGATATTCAGAAATTGGTCTGGTGCAGTCCATACAAGCAAGGTATGACATTTCCTCAGATCTCACTCCACTTCTCTGTCACTGTCCCTTTCTAGATTTTGGTTCTCGGCTGTTTTATAGTTTAAGTTTTCCATTAAAAGAATGATATCAGTGTACTATACAAGCTGAAGTCAAGAAGTTTAGGGACTAAAAAAGAATTATGACTTTTTTCAAATCTTAATGTGTAATTTTACCATGAAACTAATTTCACCGTTTATAATCATTTAATTGACATGATTATAAAGGTGAAGTCAAGAATCTTCATGAGAGACCGTTAATATAAAAATTAATGATATATATTTAACCTAAATTAGATTAATTATAGTTGGATTAGATTAAATTTAACAGAATAAGTAATTTAAGAGGTTATAATTTAAAATATTTGAATTTTATTTTATTTTTTAAAATTATCCAAAATGGTACATGTGTCGTTCAACTATTAAACCATATCACGAGTGAGTGACGGAAGCAAAGCATCAATCTGAAAAAGAAAATAGTATCGACTTGAAAAAAAATATAATTAAGCATCAATTTATTAATTAGACCAATATAAGATGACATATTTTTTAAAAAAACTTGATGAATTAAATATAGAAAAATTTGATTAAAATGGCCTAAATCCAAAAATAATCCAAATTAAAATAATCATCCATTTAATTTTTTAAAATTAATCTAATCAAGATTTTTAATAAAAATATATTTTAATTTAATCGAATCGGATCGAATCCGATAAACCGAATAACTTTACCCTCCCTTCTTTTCCTGAGTCTGAGTCGGTGCAGGTAACTGAGCCAAGAGCAGTGGTTCTGAGTGAGACAGGATCCAGGTGGAGTGTGACCAACCAGATCGTGATTCTTGCTTGCTGACAGGAATTTATGAAAACGACTACAAGGTCCAGTTGGGCAGTCATGGGGAAAAACAACCAGCTGAAACACTTTATGTAGAGTCGGAATATGGACGAGAAAACAATGTATAAAATAAAAATATTAATTTTATTAAGGTTGTTTCGTTTATACATTTTTAATTCTGTCCCTACAGACAAATACTGGTCTTTAATCTCGCGTAGGGAACTAAAAACTTATATTTTCAGTGTATCGATTAATTATATGTAATTATTCATTTTATTATTTTTTATGACAAATGGGACTCAACATCTGTGTCTTATCCCGTGATTTGTGTTCGATTCCTTCGACCCTAAAAAATGCACTAACGTCACTTAGCATTTAGCCAATCCCAGTTGTTACTCAAACTTACTCACGGGATCCACAAGTAGGTAAAAACAAAGTAATCCTAGTCAAAACATTTCTTTATACGATATTTTCACAAAGGGGATAATGAGAAAAAATTATTAGATGAACCCTGTTTACCACGTCATCTATGATCTCAATTGATTAAGAATGTTGATCTTGATTTTTTTTAAATGAAACATCATCTCTTTTTTACATGTATTTAGTGGGTGGGTAATTATTAGGTGATTATTTAAAAATCAACGGTCCCAATTGCTTGAACCATGGATGACGTGGTGAATAGGATTCACCTAATAATCTCTCGATAACGAGGGATGGGGAAAGTTGACCGTATCTATTCATTTAATTATTTTTTTTATGATCATTGTTTTTCAATTTATCAAATAAATATTTTAATCGAATATTACAAAATTTATTATAGTTACGTAGATTACCCTTATTAACCAAAGGAAAGGGAAAGGGCCCGGAAAAAAAAAAAGAAAGGGAAAGGGAACTAGGGAAGAAAGGGGATACTTACAGTTAATTTATATAACTTATGATCTATTAAAATATAAAAAACAAAGATGATCTATTTTTAACTAATTGTGCAAATATATTTATTTGACTGTTATTAATCTAAATTCATATTAATGTAAATATATCTATAAAAAAGGGTGATAAGACATATGGGCGGAGTTACCCTTTTTCATGGATGGTCAAATGATACCCTAAAATTTTTAGATCAATATTTTTTATATAGTTAATATATATAATTTTTAAAAAAATAATAATAAATAACATCAATTTATAAACAAATGACACCTATTAAATATAACTCAATAAAATAATATCTTTAAAATATTTTTTTAGCTCCGTCCCTATAAGACATACATACTTTTATTTTATTTTTTTGTCATGAAAATCTCCTATAATTCCCCATTCCTGTCTACATTGTTCCTGTACATCAATTAATCCATGAGGGTCCTATAAATGCCTGGCCATAAAAGACTTCCTACCTGCATAAAATTAAGGAGACAAAATCCAAACAAAATCTGAAGGACAAAAACAGAGGACTAGGAGTGTAGTTGATTGGTGAAGCAAGAACGATAAAGACGGTCGGTCAACTTATAGCCTGTAGCTGTAATATTTCAAGGTGATCATGGAAAGGACTAGTACGGAGGATGTGGAGCATGTCGTTTCATCTCCCCAGGCCCAGCTCAATCAATGCGATGGTTGGGTTCAATTTCTGCGACCATGTACACCCCATGTGCCCAAATCCAAACGACCCAAACCATATAAAGCAAAACAATCATGACTCAACTTACAACATTATGGATTGGAAATTGGAAGGAAATCACAAGAAAATGGATGTGGACTTTTATGCTGGATTCAAAGTAATGTCGTTGCTCGGACTTGAGTATGTGTCCGGTAAGGGTTTTGTAAGTTTTTTCATAGATCACAGATCCATGGTCAGGACAGAAATGTCCGACGTATCAAACACAGCTAAATATTATTAATATTAGTATCATTAAATATCATTAAATTAATTAATAAAAATTAAAAATATTAAAAATTAATATACAATTAATAAAAGAGTGATAGATTTAATATATAATTATTAATTATAAATTAAATATTTAAAATTTTTATTTTTTTATTAATCAATTTAATAATATTCATTGATACTCGGCGTTAATAATGTTTAGCAATTCCTATTCTCTTTGGTCGTTTGAAATTTAACCTCTACATTTTATATTTTAAATATTTAAATTTTATTTTTGTCGGTTTTGAAAAATGAAGTTAAATTGATTGCACCATTAATTGTTCCGTTAATATGTTATGTATTTAATTTATTTTTTACCAAAATTTTATAGTAAATTTAAAAAATATTTACGTATTTTATCGAATATTTTATAGATAATTTTTATTTAAATATTTTTTAAAATATTTGAAAAATTATTTAAATATTAAATCAATATAAAATAAAATTATTTAATGAATTTATTTTATTAAAATATGCTATAAAGAATCCAAATTAAAAAAATTTATTATTGTAAGGATAATTTTGTCCAATATAAAAAAAATAATAAATACCTAAGGTGATGTTGGGAATCACATTCCCGGAATATTAACAAAAAGAGTTACTATTGATAATTATCTTTTTCGGATGAGTGAGAATGAAGATAAAACAAACAAAAGATTAAGATTCCGAAAAAGATAATTTCTCAATTAACGATTTTTCCGCGAACCAAACACCCCTCACTATAATTACTACTTACCAGTTTTAAGTTTCAACACCTACATTATTCCTGACTCATCATGTTATATATGGTTTTATCCAATGAGATTCAATGACATGCAAAAAGATACGAGATTTACTTGAGAGAAAAGAAAAAAAAAACCGTAGATATTCAATTTAAAAAAAATGAACAAAAATTCAACCAGTCAAAACATACAACATGGATAAATTAGTACATGTTCTTAACTCATCATACCATACATGATCCTATTCAATGACAAGCAAGAAAGATATGAAGATCTACTCGAAAGAAAAAATAATAATTTACTTTAAAAAAATAAGATAAAAATATTTTAACTAGTAAAAACATTACGTAAATAAATTTATACATGTTTTTGATTCATCATGTCATACATGATCCTTTCCGCAAGATTCAATGTCACATAGAAAAGATACAAAGATTTACTTGGGAGAAAAGGAATGTTGAATCAGACATATATCAATACTGTATCCAATTCAACCTTTCCTTCCTTATAAAACAATTGAAATTTCACTTTAAAATCATTCCCATTGTTGTCTCTCCCAAGAACATACGAGCCTTCCTGCAGTTTCTTGACCACAAAAACTGTTGTCCTGTATATGTTTCTGCATACTATGGTAAGAAATATGGTGTTCATGTTCTAAAACGAGGCAGCTTTAATCCGAATGGCTTACTGATTGGAAATCAATATTTCTTTCTTTCTTCCAGGATTCATTATCAATCCTATATGCAATTTACCTGCTCTCACTGATAACGATTTGTGTTTGTGAAAATGGAAACTCAAATTTGTTTAATGTTCTAAGCTACGGAGCTTCTGGCGACGGCACTACGGATGATTCGTCGGTAAAATATTTTACTTTTTTCCTATAAAATTTTATCTGTTTTTTGGCTTATAATTGTATCTTGAACTTGATTTCGACGCATTTTTTAACGTGATATTATTCAATTTAATACGTGCATTTAACAAACGTTAAGCACTTGATACTTGAATACGATACTTCTTTATAATACAGTGTATGTATTACTTATTTACTTAACATCATGTTTAAATTGTGTGTAATGTAGGCGTTCATGAAGGCATGGAACGACACATGCAAAGCAACGAGTCATCCAACCTTGGTTATTCCCCAGGGAAAACAATTTTTGGTGCGCCCAATGATATTCACAGGCCCCTGCAACTCCTCCACAGTACAAGTCCAGGTAATAAAAAATCCGTCGAGATCTATTAATTGGTCCAGAGATAATAATACTTATATTATTTTATATTGTATTGATTCGAATTTTGATATTTTTTTTTGAGAATGTAATATTTCTACTTAATCATACAAATCGGTGCAGCTCTCGGGAACTATTTTAGCACCCGATGGTCCTGAACAGTGGAAGGCAACCGATCTATCAACATGGTTAGTCTTTCAGAGCGTAAACGGTCTAAGAATTTACGGCAAAGGCACTATAGATGGACGTGGAAAAGGCTGGTGGGACGAATCATGCAAACATCATCCCGTCCCGGGATGTTTCACGCTAGCACCAACGGTAAGCATGTCGAAGATGAACAAAAATCCTCTGTCCGATGATTTCTATCGGTCGAGGATCATAACAATGGGAACTACCAACAGTTAAATTACACATGACTATATATATTGTACGCTTTTCATGCAGAGCCTCAAGTTTCACCAATGCAACGACATTAAAATGAGAGACATTAGCTTCCACAACAGCCCCCAAGCACATGTATTGCTGCTCAGTTGCCAGGATGTCGACTTCGGATTCTTGAACATACAATCTCCAGGGACAAGCCCCAACACGGACGGCATACATCTTCAGTTCGCCACTAATGTTTCCATTCACGATTCACAAATCGGTGTTGGTAAGTTTATGCTTTTTAAAAGCGTCTTCACAGATCGAAAGTATCAATTTCTTATTTTTCGTTGTTTGATGGTGAAATAGGTGATGATTGTATATCTATCGGTGATAAAACTTTCAACATCAATATCACGGACATTAATTGTGGTCCGGGTCATGGTATAAGGTAAGATAAAAAAAACATCTAATCTTCTACTTTAGTATAAGATGGAAGTAGGTATAATATGTTATTTTAATGACTTTGGGAACACGGTAGCATCGGAAGCCTAGGCTTGGGTGGAACAGTGGCTAATGTAGAGAATATTAATGTTATGCGAGTTAACTTTCGAGAGACAACTAATGGAGCTCAAATCAAGACATGACAGGTAATAAATTTATAACAAAATTTTAATTAAAATGAGAGAGATAAATTCTATAGTTAACTTCATATTTGATATGCAGACGGGTCAAGGTATAGTTCAAGGTGTAACATTTTCCAACCTAAATTTCACTGCGGTGGAAAACCCAATTATCATTGATCAGTACTATTGTGATCGTACAAATGCCTGCGAACAAACCGTAAGATACAATAATTTATTTACACTGTACAAAAATTTGTATATTTTTATATTTTGATCTTTTATGATTAAAATTTGAACAGAAAACCGGAGTTCAAATAATAAACGTAAACTACTTCGGGTTTATCGGGACATCGAAGACAAAAGTGGCGATCAATCTCAACTGCAGCAATGTGGTTCCATGCACGGGCATAATATTAGACAACATTCGATTGGCACCGGCAACTCATGAAACCAGCCCATTGATTGCTAGCTGCAACAATGCGTTTGGAATGAATAGAGGAACCATAGAGCCCAGATCATGTCTCCGGTAATAAATCCGACTCGATACACGTGTTGGAACAGTATATATGTTGTAATGTGTTCTACTGGGATAATCGAACACATAAGCTAAAATAAATATAAATTTTAATAATAAACGTATCACTTCTGTTCTAAAATTAGTAATTTAGCCGGTTTAAATTTTACGAAAAATAAGTCATTTAGTTAAAATTAGAACATGATATGATATAATAATAGTTTGTTTATAAAATTTGCGCATTATATTAATTTGATCTTAATTAAAAAAATAATCCAATCAATTTAAACATCTATACTTAATAATTTCGACATTACTCTTTTGACAAACCTTTTAACCGCTTGTCGCACTCCATGTTGTTATCCCTTGCCGTGTTACATGTAAGATGATATATTTTGATAAACACAATCGCTTTACTACTAGATAATAAAAATAATAATAAAACAAATAAGTTATGACCTTAATGTCTCAGTAATAAATTTTTAAGTGTCAATTTAGACAAGAAATGATGTTCATGTACTAGTTTTAACGAATAAGTCAAGGTTATGTACCTAATTGAACCCAACAAAATTAAGTATCAAATTTAATATTAAAACTAAATTCTGATCCCTAGTTGGGAAAAAGAAATTTAGATACTAAAGTGTATCTTTAAACTAAATTCAGGTACCGAAATATATATTTACCCAATAAGTTATGATTGGTTTTCTTTTGGGGGGAATTATGGATTGGTTCACATGGAATCACGTGGAGACCTTTTAAATAGTGTAAAAGAAATATTATAGTTGTACGGTTGCATGATGTACGGTGCGACCCACAAAGTTTCACGTAGGAAGTTCCACTAACGCTAAATATGGTCAAATCTAGATTTTGATCCTTATATTATGTTTATATTTGAGATTCAATCTTTTTCTTTTTAGTTGATATAATTTGATCATTTTATTTTGTAATGTCATTATTAGTTAGTCCACTATAGAAAATTTATAATGTTGCAAAAATTTGACTAATGTTTGAACGGTTCAGATCATAAGTTTTTGGTCAATAATAATTAAATAAAAAATTATAATCAGGTGAATTGTAATTTTAAGTACTGTATTTTGATTTTTTTTAATGATTCGCGATGATTTTGTTCTAATTCTTCTTTTATCTCATAATTAAATTGATTAAACTGTTAATTTTACTTCTAACGATTCAATCAATCATTCCGATTGAATTCTGACAATCATGGATGAAAGAGGCATTTTTAAGAAAAACACATACTTAACGATGTTAACCGTTTAATAATCACCACTATTTGAAAGTAAAGGGATCATACTACAACAAATTAAGGGATAACCTATATTTCAAAATTTAAAATAAAAGAGGACTAAAACACAATTAGACCAAAAATATTCACAATGGATAGGGTGTTTTAATAAGCATGATTGCATGAAGACGTTGATCAAGTGGATGTACGGAAGGTCAAACAGACGCATCTGAGTTGTCCAATAAAATAATTGCACCCCAACCCCACAATTTCCACGAAATTACAACCCAGCACATCCTTTTCTACATTGAATCAGATTTGACCCCCAACAAAAATATTATCATTTTCCCATCGATTTTCCCTTTTCGTTATGTTCAATGCAGACGTAGTAGTTGCCTTGAAGTCTCCTACTAAAAACTCTACTGTTTCTTTAGTATACGTATAAGTTACGTGTCAAAGTATAGCAGCCGTATTTTCTTGACTGATTAATGCAGAATACTCCACACAATCAACGTAAATTATCCCCTTTGTTTTATTGCGGGGGAAATTATTTTATACGTTTGTATTTCTTAAAGACTACAGATTACTCCTTGTTTTCTTGTGTTGTATAGTATTCTTCACTGTTGTTTAAAGATATGGATTTAATGATATTTGTAAAGAAGTTGGGGGACTAATAGTGTAATTAATCATTTTAAAAAGAAGTAGACAGGGTTTACTCGAAGATCTGAACTGGATGATTCAAAATGGAACGATAATAAAAGAAAGAATGACTTTTGTGTGTGTTCTAAGTTCTAACCTTCATTCCCACAACAAATTACAAAAATATATGAACATGTTACATGTAATCTCCTTTTCGACAGTACAAGAAAGTTGTCTCTGAGATCTTAATCATTGTCTGTTGTTTGATTTGTCGTTGTTGTTGTTGCCATCGTTGTTGGAAGTGTTACTGCTGTTGTTCTTGTGAGAACCGCTGAGGATGGATGTGATGGCGGCTGCAAGGGCGGCAGTGAAGCTAGGATCGTTCGTGATGGCAGCCGTGGCGGCGCTAACCGTGGCGGCCAATGAACGCTTTTGAGGCTGCTGCTGCAATTGTGGGTGCGGGACTTGGTGGTGGTGGTGGCGTAATTGTGAAGATCCCATTTCTTGTGACAATTGCAGGCCGGAGAATTTTGACTGATTATACAATGGTTGACCAAAAACTTGAGGGAAACTTTGGGGTTGTCCGGGGAAAGGGACATGGAATTGTGGAGGCGGCTGCGGCTGTGGTGGTGGTGGGGTTCGGAACTGTAGAGGGTTCGGTGAATGTGTGAGGTCCAGTGTCACAGTTGGGAACGGGGGCGAGGCTGATATGGTTGCCATGCTTGAGGAGCATGGAAGGATTGCCCTAGCAAGCAAGTTTTGGTTCATGATGCCATCAGCACTAGGCATTGACCCTGAGAGCAACATGCTAGCGGCTGCTGCCGTCGTCGATGCCATTGCCATCGCTGCCGGAGGCAGCGGATGATTGTGGTTGCCCTCGTATGTTGTTATCAAGATTGTTCTATCATCCGCGCAGCGTTGAACCTGAGATTGATCGTTCAAAAATAAGTTAGCTTTCACGCCTTGAAATCTAGATAAGATCAAAATGGAACATTAAGAAAAAAAGGGTTAATTACATCAATTGTACTCAAACTATCACCGAAAATTAAGATCAGTCCCTAACCTTTGAAGCATTCTAATTGTCTGCTCAAACGATTAACCCTTGAAATCTATAATAATTTTATTGTAAGTTTTAAATATGTTCCATTCCATACTCGAACAGGAACTAATTCCTAATAATACTGAATTAGAACACCTTGAAGTTAAGGATCAATTTAGAACTTTACCCATCATTTGAGGAGTTTCCTCCATTTAACCCTTAAAAATGAACAAGAGGAAGATAGAAACTTACTTGTTTCCTGACAGGACAACCAACAGCCATTGTGCATCGGTAATAAGCTCGAGGACAAGGGTTCCCTTTAGCCCTCTTCTGCCCATATTTTCTCCATTGGCATCCATCGGAGATCTGTACATAAAAAATTAGTAATCAATTAGTTTCTAAACAATCTGACAATTTTGCAGTTAAAAAAAGTGGTTGAAAAAAGCTACAACAATTAAAACATACCATAGGAGCTTCCGATCGAGCTCGAACAGAAACACGGGCTTTCCTCATGATAGCCTCGGTGGATTGATCGATCGGTTTCTCCGGATTCAACTTCAGGGCTTTGCTATTAGTTTCCCAACTCTCGGTTTCGGGGCTTTCTTCTCTACCAATTCTTTTCTCCACGTTGTTCTGAGGAGTCCCTGAACGTGTTCTTTCTTCCGATGTTGAATGAGTCGACATCATCTCGGCGGTTTCGGCTCCACCGTAGGGGAGTAGATCTAGTATTTTCAATTCTTCACCATGTTTCTTCTCTTCGGATTTCACTTCTTGAACCTGAAATTCCATACAAGGAACATAATATCTCATTCAGCAGCCAAATCATGTAGTAAGAAGTTCGATATTTCTAATGACTCGACTTTGAACTTAATAGAGACCCAATACGGTAATAACCTGATGTTGTTCTTGGGTGGTTTCGGATTCTTGATTTCTTTTCTGTTGCATTAAGGTGACAAGGTGCATCTGGAGAGCACTGTAATTGTTGCTGACATGACTCAGCATGTCCTTAAGCTTTTGGTTCTCAGCATTCATACGTTTTAACTCCACTTGTAACTGAGCCAGCTGAGGACAAGTGAAACAACAAAACTATTCAGTTTGTCGATTCAAAAAGGACTAAATTTTAAAAGTTCAAAGAATACAGTGACTAAGGAACAAATTAGACCCAAAAATGAGATTTTTTAATTTTTATAGTTTCATCCTCTTACTTCATCGTTGGCTCGCCGGTTTTCGTTATCCGATGAAATCCCATCATCAACAGTCGATTGATCACTTCCGGCCGTCAGAAGAAGCAACCCAGTCTATAATTACAAAGAAAATTACATAATTAATTACAATTAAAGAAAAAATGAACAAAAAAAGGAAAAGAAAATACAACTTACATTTACATTTACATTTACATCCAAATCCGAGGCCGGAGCGGGTTCGCCTTCGCCATGTTCCTTCTTAACACGATCATCGTCAACGACCCTGGATTTCTTATCGGAGAAAAAGTCAACCTCATCGACAGGAATCCGTGTATCATCTGAAGGCGACGAAGAAGAAGCGGAGGTTCCCCGACGGTCGTCTCTCAACCCAGCGAGGCTAACCGGGAACTGGACCATGTCTCGTTGCTGGTTCGACCTGAAGAAAAGATCCGTTTCGGAGCTGTTTTTTCTTGAGAAAAAATTACTAGTAACAGGATCGGATTCAAGTGTGAGACCCCATCCTTTGTCCATAAATCAAACAAAAGTTACGAAAGAGCTACGAGAAAACACGAGAGGGAAAGAAAGCTTGGTAAAAGATGAAGAACTTGTGTGAAATCTGTGAAGTCTTGGAACGGTGCAACGGGGTCACCTATAAAAAGGGTTTGGAAATTGGAACGAAGACCAACATTTTTTTTCCAATTAAGTTTGATTCACCATATATCGATTTTTCTAGTATGAGACGAGTTAAAATAATTTGAGATTAAAATTATTATAAAAATTATAAAAATTTAATATTATTATCTTGATATATATTAAAATTTTTATGTTTTTTATAAATAATTTAGTATGCATCAAAACTTTATACTTTTAAAAATTTTAAAATTTTTATAAAATATTTAGTATATACTAAAGTTTTTATAATCTTATTAAAGATTTTGGTGAATTCTAAAAAATCTATACTAAAATTATTAGTATAAAATTTTTTGGTAAAATTATGCTTTTGATTGATTGATTGGGTATTGTTATTTTTTTGGTAAAATTATGCTTTTGATCCCTATATAGAAATTTATATATATTTAGTATAGCCTCACTGCCTCAGTATATAAGTTCACCGCCCCGGAGTGTGCGGCGCGTTCCACGTGTTTTTTAAAGAGAACAACAAAGCAGATCTGAAGCCAAGTCAATGAATTTGACGACCCAGCTCTCTTATAAGACCGGTGAACAGCTGGACAGGACCCTGATCTTTCCTTGGGTATTTAATGATCCCATCTCCCTTCTCCTTGCATGATTTTTTAATACTTAACTTAGTCGTCGAATTATACCATTTTTTTAAAATTTTGGTACCTATTTTATAATGTCTACAAATAAAAACATGACACATTATACATGACATTATTAATGACACAGTAAATAATTCTGACAAATAAGATTACACATGGATTAAGTCTTAGCTGGCACTTTGACAAAGTGAAGTCATGAGCTTGTATTAGGGGATTATTCTTTTAGATGGAGTAATAACATGAAGGAAGTCAAAATTTTATTTAAGAGTATATTTTTAACGATATTTAAAAAAGATTAATTATTTATAAACAAGCGTTATTTTGTTTAAAAGGTAAATCATTTTATTAATAAAATGATGTTATTTATATATATTTAACTTTTTATATATAGATTATATAAAAAAATATTTTCTATAAAAGAAGTATAATCAAACACCTCATTCCGTTACATAGTTTTGCCCTTGAATAATAGTTCTTGTTCATATATCGGAATCTAGCCACTGAGGTCGAGCAAAAATTTTGTGTCCCTTTCTCATGCTCTCATTTGTGTTTCCTTTGTCATTTTACTAAAAAATTAAATTTTAAATTCTAACCCATATTTTTTATATCATAAACCTTAAACCCTATACCTAAAAAAATACACCCTACCCCTAATTCCTTATACCCTAATCTAAACCCCTAACCTAAAACCCTAAACCCTATACCCTAAACCCTATAATTTGAAGTGGGGGCATAAATGAGGGCATGGGAAAGGGGAAGATGATTTGGACTCAACGAGGCCTTAGTATGTCGAAAAAATCGTGTCCTTAGGTTTTAAAGTGTTCAGGTTTAAATCTTATTTTAAATTTATTACAGCGTAATATCTGTTCTTACATATTCTTAACCTCGAACTACACTTCACCGTTGGTTATATATTCAAAGTTTTAACCATAAAGAACACAGATCCGTTCAAAAGTTCCTTTAAGAAAGCATAGTCGTTGTCTCCTGCTCATGGTCAGTTCATATTGGCATGGATTCAAGAAAACGTGGGCTATACAACCAGATATTCACTAGGTTAAACCATATTGGGGTATCAGATTCTTGCAGATGCTTCTAGTTGAGTGAGATGTTCAAATTTTCTTTCATCTTTTTTAAAAGTTTGTTTCTTACAATAAGTTTTAAACAATGTCCAAAATCCCAGGTCAAAGTAATGTCTGCCATTTCTGGCGAAAGGTTGAAGAAAGGTGCCGTAGCAGACCTGTGGGAAGAAAACATAGACCAAAGTTAGGTCAATTTTATAATTATTGTATCGCCCACGCACGTAATATTATATTCTTATGCATGCATGTGGTTTGAAAATATGTATGCATTGACTTATGATTTAAGCAACTAGACATATTAGACTAGGAACGGATCTTAACTAAAAACATTATTCGATTCGAATTTTATAAATTCGACAAAATTTTAAAAAAATTAAATAAAATTTAAATCATAAAATAAGATACGCAAATTCAAATAAAATTTAAATTATAAAATAAGATATATTTTTAAAAAAATTTTTATTGTATTTTTTGTCGGTGATAGTCTTTAATCGTTTTGTTAGTTTTGTATATAAACAAATTTCGTCTTTGGTGAAGAACACTTTATTTTTAAGTTTTCTTAATATTTTAATTTTTAATTTATACCATATCTATTTTTATGACAGTTCTTTCATATTTTTTTTTAGTAATTCATTTGTATATTTTTATAGCAATTGTAGTGTCTTTGTGTCAATTATTAAAATTTTAAATTATTTAAACTCTATTTTATAACGATTAAAAAAAATTAAAATAAAATCAAATTTATAAATTATAATTTAAAAATAAAATGGGAACCCTAAAGGTCGAACTGATACAAAAGGACCAAGTAAAACTAGGCCTAGAGGGCCGAATCTGAAAACCTTGTCGGCTCTTAAATATCCTTAGAAACGAACTCGTACGCTTTAGATCCAAGTCCAAAACCGCTCAAAACGGCATCGTTTCATGCCAACCAACTACATTCATATCAACAGAATCTATGGAAACTCCAAAAATCACGACCTTTACCGCCACGTACTAGTTTCCGTTTAACCCGCGAAATCCACTGCACCATAACAACCGTCCATTTTCTTCATCCAACGGCGTTAAACCGACAAAGATAGCAAATGCCAACGCTCGAAAGCATGGAATCATTATCCCCTGTAGCTTAGTTTTTCAAGCTGTAAGTGTTACTTTATAATTTCCGGTAGAAATATGGGAAATTGTGTGCCTCGTTCTCGTACCAAGTTCATCTAACCGTAGAAATACCAGCACGTCGTAAAGATCAACGGCAGAGGGCTAAGGAAGTGACAGGTAAGGAAATTTTGAAGTCCTTTCTGTTTGTTTCTCGGGATTCTGGTTCCCTACCGTTATATATTCTCTCTTTCTGCTTCCATTTTTGCTTCACCTAATCGTTTTTACCTGTCTCTTTGTTTGCTTTCGTCTAAGCTGTAAGCATTGTTCTATCTGTTCCTCTATTTTTCTTCTGTATTTTTTCGCTTTTGTTTTTGAATTTTGTTCTTCATAGTTACTGTTTATGCTTATATTTTTTTTGCAGATTGGATTATGTTAGTGCGATGTGAAGTAGCGAAGCTTTACGATATTTTCTTGAAAATATCTTCAATTTTTCTTAGTTTGATCGATCATTTTTACTTTATATTGTTGCTCGGCTCATTAACGGTGGTATTTGAAATTTGCAATAAACGTTTATTTTCTATCCGTTTAGTTCTTTGCTTGATGAATCAAACTTGTTGAGCTGATATCAAGCATGAAATGAGACTGAATTTTTTTGAGCTGACCGGAGATTAGGATTGAATATGAATTTTGAAGGACAAAATAGTTGTTGAACTTTGATTCTTCTTAGTGCTAAATAGCTATAGCAGTTTGAAATTGAAAACTATATGTATGCGGGGAACTAAGGGAAGCTGAAAACAATAAAATATTTAAAATGTTTTAATCAATGTTTAAAGGTTTTAGGAACTGAGGACTTGCCTGGTTCAGTGTTATGGAAGATGGTGCTGATATTAGCATTCCGTCATACATGCATACTGCATGTATCTCTTTCTATGCTCTTATGTGGATTATCTAACAACTCTGTGTGATGTGGCTATATAGGCTAATATGGGAACGGTTTTCAATGTGGTTGTGCTGTTGCTGTTTATCTCCTCCCTTTTGTTTTCTTTCGTGATTGCATCTAGTGATGGGTTGGTTAGAATTGGGCTGAAAAAGATGAAATGGGATCTGGAGAACCGTCTTGCTTCTCGATTTGAGTCCAAGGATCGAGAGGCTCTCATAGCATCTATGAAAAAGTATAGCTTCCATAATAATTTTGGAGACTCTGAGGAGGTGGATATTGTTGCCTTGAAGAACTACATGGATTTTCAGTACTACGGTGAAATTGCTATAGGAACTCCGCCACAGAAGTTCACTGTGATATTTGACACTGGCAGCTCAAATTTGTGGGTACCATCAACTAAGTGCTATTTCTCGGTGAGCCCTGTATTTATGTTTATCATGAATGTTTAGGGAAAATTTGTTTGCCTTGATAATTGGGAAAGCAAACTAGTTTTGGAGCAAAAGATTCATGTTCTTACATTATGGTGTAGGTTGCATGTTATTTCCATTCCAAGTACAATGCAGGTGCATCGAAAACATATAAGAAGAATGGTATGTCTTCTCTTTTTATTGCACTCAAAATTTAAATATAAACTCGTTCTTCTCGATGCAGGGAAATATGTTGCTATGCAATATGGCACTGGTGCAATTTCTGGGTTCTTTCGTCATGACAATGTTCAAATCGGTGACTTGGTTGTGGAAGATCAGGTTAGTGGAGCTAATCATCTTCACTTTCATTTGCCCATGATATATTAGTTTCAAACTTTAAATTAGCTAACCTATTAATTATTTCCTATGCCAGGAATTTATTGAGGCTACCAAGGAGCCAGGTATTACATTTTTGGTGGCCAAATTTGATGGGATATTTGGACTTGGGTTTAAGGAGATTTCAGTTGGAAATGCTGTCCCAGTTTGGTATGTTTTTAACTTAATTTTTCTTGGCTATCTAAGATTTTCTTAATGTTATGAGCTTATCTTGGATCACTTGTTTGTTTTACAGGTACAACATGATCAAACAAGGTCTTATCAAGGACCCAGTATTTTCATTTTGGCTTAACCCCAATGTAGAGGAAGAAGTGGGTGGTGAAATTGTGTTTGGTGGGGTTGATCCAAACCATTACAAGGGAAAACACATATATGTCCCTGTAACAAAAAAGGGCTACTGGCAGGTTGGCCTTTCAAAAAAAAATTATGTGCAAATAAATGCTTTTATATATTGTTGTGTTTCTCATTTTTTCTAAATTAACTTCTCATTTTGGTAGTTTGATATGGGTGATGTTCTCATTGGCGGGAAACCAACTGGTATGTTTCTTCCTGTGCATATTGTACTTTAACTCTGGGATTAAATTAGTTGATGTTCGTCTTCACTTTTTTTCAAGCAACAATATTTCTTGCATTTGTATTTGTGGCTCTAATTTGGGCATATGCTATTCAGGGTATTGTGCTGGGGGCTGTGCAGCCATTGCAGATTCTGGAAGTTCTTTGTTTGTTGGCCCAACAGTAAGCCATAATGTGTCATTGTTGGATCTTTCGATCAGTATGTTGTTCAACAGACTAGCTGGCTTCGAATCATTTCAACCTGGGCTTCTCAAAATTGAAACTATTCTACCAATATAATAATGGTGTTTATAGATATATGTTAAGACAAGCTGTAGGCTGTAGCATTGCTCTTAAATGATTAAGAATGATCTCTTGAGGGAGCTTTCTTAATGCTCTGACTGATTAATGCTGTGTTCTTTCGTGTTTGTTAACATGGTTATTGATGTGATTCCTGGCTATCTGTTTGTCTTGTTGCAGACTGTAATAGCCATGATAAACCATGAAATTGGTGTCAATGGAGTGGTTAGTCAGGAGTGCAAGGCTGTGGTTCAACAATATGGGCAAACACTCATCGATTTACTTTTAACTGGGGTGAATTCTAGTTTTACTCTGAATGTAAATTTTCATATAAAGTTTCAATCTTATCCATTACTTGTAAACTTCAGTTGTGTGATTGGTTTTCGGGTTCTATAGATACTTCACTTCTAATGACTGGTTTCCCCCTATTATTTCACCAGTCACAAGCAAAGAAAATCTGCTCGCAAATCGGATTGTGCACTTTCGGTGGTGCTCGTAGTGTAAGGTCAGGCTCTGAGGTCTTTATGTGCGTGTTGCCACTTAATACTGTCTTGTTACTTTGTTTAAAGCGGTAAACTAATGGTGCCCAAATGTATTTATAGCATTGGCATTGAGAGTGTGGTGGATGAGAGCAACAGCAGATCATCTGGAGTTCGAAACAGTGCCATGTGCCCTGCTTGTGAGATGGCAGTTGTTTGGATGCAGAACCAATTAAGGCAGAATCAGACTCACAAGACCATATTGGAATATGCCAATCAGGTGATATGTGATAAAAATGATGGTCGTTGACTAGTTCACGAATGCATTTTTTCCGATGCTCATTCAATACTCGTGTAGCTCTGTGACCGGGTGCCAAATCCTATGGGAGAATCTACTGTTGATTGCAGACTTGTTTCGTCCATGCCTACTGTTTCCTTCACTATTGGAGACAAAGTTTTTGACCTTGCCCCAGAAGAGGTAAGACCATGCTCTGGAATGACGCCTTTATCTGTTGCTTGAATGTTCATTCTATGCTCATGACATTTTGCCTATTTGTCATTCCTTTACCCTATATGAATAATTGAAAACTTAACCTACTGATGTTTATTATACCTTGGGTGGTTTAATCAGTATATTCTCAAAGTCGGCGAAGGTCCTCAAACGGAGTGCATCAGCGGCTTTACTGCTGTGGACGTTCCTCCTCCTCGTGGACCTCTATGGTACGACGACAACTACGAAGTTAATTTTTTTTTTACAAAGTATCAAATAATGATCTTATATATTTACCAATTCATTAGAACTGTTTTCCTTTTATGAATTCTCTCTCTGTTTGATGCAGGATTTTGGGAGATGTTTTCATGGGCCGCTACCACACTGTCTTCGATTTTGGTAAACTGAGAGTTGGCTTTGCGGAGGCAGCATAAAACCATCTATGGCCATGGATGGGGGAACTGAGGTTAGAATATATAACTACATAAAGATGGTTTGAAACATGATGTTACTCGTCTCAAGATCATTGTGCACTCTGCTTGTAAATATTTATGTCGTTTTGTTGACCCCATATCCATTTCCTCTTGAACCTTGCCTTTGAATAATTAGTTTATAGTCCTTATACTTTAGATATAAGTCCTCGATTTTGAGGTAATAGCCACATGGGTCCTTGGTGGTTGGTATTATACTGGTTCGTATCGGTTAAAGATCAACGGCCGTTGATCATTCATTGTGGCATTACCGAAAATCTTCAGTGTAGGAAGCCAGCTGTATGCATCGTCATGTCTGATGCAGATAATTAAATCACAATTCACAAAGCCTAGAAAACCTTTCTACTTTTGTGAAGTACTACTATAATGAAAAGTGGAAACCTTGGTGGATAAGTTAAATGAGCTTCACCCTTAAGACATCCACGTGTTTCTTTGTCACAATCAGACAATGGACACCTCAAGGTCAAAAATGTCATTCAATTTTTTTGTTTTTGTCCTTTTGATGTTGATCCAATATGCTTATACTTGAAGAATCTCATGCTTGAGCACTTTACATGTGTTAAGTTTGGATTCATATGCATTAAAATAGTCTACTAAACCACAACACTGAGTCCAACTCGGTAACCAACCAACCAAACCCAATAGAATGGAATCCGACTGTGATTACTGATTAGATAGAGATTAAGGTATGTAGAATGTATATTATTAATTAATCCTCACTGCCTTTTAGCTTAATTAATTTATTAATCAAGTCAAATGAAAGGTATGATTACTTAACTCATGAACCACATATATGATTAGACATGCAATTGCGCCAGCACGTTTTGACACGTGTCGCTATAGGATTGATGTCTAACTATCTGAATATGAACTTGTAATGTAAGCAATCCACCGTCCAAGTCAGCCAAAGCTTTGTCCTTCCGCCGCGTGGGTCACTCTGGTTTCCAGTATATTAAAAAACGGCGGCCGACCATTGGCCTCGGATTGGGTTTGAAGTTAAGAAAAAAGCATTTGACTTTGTTTTTCCTTTACATTAAAGCTAAAACCCACAAAGATTTTGCATATAAATGCTCACCACCCAACTCAAAATCTCTCCAAGTTTCAAGCTTTAACCTTACAGATGGACTGGACTCGTGGAAGAACCATTGGTCGTGGCTCCACCGCCACCGTCTCCATCGCCACTGATAACCACTCCGGTCAAGTCTTTGCCGTTAAGTCCTCTGAGCTCTCGCAATCGGAATGTCTTAGAAGGGAACAGAGCATTCTCTCTTCGTTGAGCTGCCCTCAAATTGTAGCATATAAAGGGTGTGACATTTCGTTCGAAAATGGTAAGCTTTTATACAATCTGTTCATGGAGTACGCACCAAACGGCACCGTCATGGACGCAATTCGAAAGCATGGCGGTCGCCTCGACGAGGCCACGGTTCGATCCTACACTCGTGGGATTCTTTCGGGGATCGAGTTTCTTCACGGCAAGGGAATCGTGCATTGCGACATCAAGGGACGGAACATTTTGGTTACCGACAATGGGGTGAAAATCGCCGACTTGGGTTGCGCTAGGAAAGTCGATGGGTTGATCTCCGGTACACCACTTTACATGGCGCCTGAAGTAGCGCGTGGGGAGCAACAAGCGTTCGCCGCTGACGTGTGGGCACTTGGGTGTACGATCATCGAGATGGTAACCGGAACAACGCCCTGGCCGGATATTGGAGACGACCCTTTATCGGCCTTGTACAGAATCGGGTTTTCAGGCGACGTGCCTGAAATTCCCAGTAATATTTCGAAGCAGGGGAAGGATTTTTTAATCAAGTGTTTGGAGAGAGACCCTGAAAAAAGATGGTCTGCAACTGAGCTTCTTGAACATGATTTCGTAAAACAATCGAATTTTACAGTGAAAGAAACAAATGATTCACCATCGGAGACACCCACCAGTGTTTTGGCTAAGCAATTATGGGGCACCATGGAAGAAGATAATGACGCAATTCAGAGAAAACCATGCTTACCCACCAAATGTTTGATGAAAAGGATGCAGCTATTGGTTGAAGACGATGCTGTTTTCCCTTTGAGAATGCTCGACTGGGATTTGGATGAAGATTGGTTAACTGTTAGAAGCAATGCCAGTAACACTGTGGATGAAGCTACAAGTTGGTGTGGAGACGTGGGACTTGATGATGACTTAGGGGTTGTTGATTATGATTTATCACAGATTAATGGCCAAAAGGATAGTAATTCTAGTTTTAATGTTGTTGAGAATAGGTTTAAAACAAGTTCAATCATGATAATGGCATGTAAATATGACACTTATCTCTTGTGTATGAATTTGAATTACTCTACTGATAAGTGCTTGCTTGATGTTCTTTTATTACAGTCAAATTATGGTCCTTCATTACTACGAAATTCTAGATTTAGTTTTTCACTTCAATTTTGCATAATTAATCTTACTTTATATCAAGTAACATAACTCATCCATTCAACATTTCAGTTCCTACTTAAATCAAACACCCCAGTCCCCAAAATACAAAGAGAGGCTAATTTCTTTAACATTTGTTCTTTTTCTTTGGATACTATTTTTCTGTAAACACTTGAACATAAACTCACAAATCCACTGCATAATCCCAGAGTAACTACAACAACGGAACTGAACGGAAAAAATCGCCTTAGATTCTCATTTTCCTTATGTATTCTTCTTGCTACCGGAATGTGACAAACTCTGGTCCAAAGATTCCAACTGGCTCCGAAGGTTTTGGTTCTCCTCGAGCAACCGGTCGTATTCGAGAAGAAAACCTTCCGACTGTTTCCTTAGGGCAACTGCATTGGCTTCAGCAGCATCCATCTCTTTTGTCTTGCTCTCAAGATCAGACTCCAGGTGCTTCAATTTTGCTTTCAGAGTGGTTACTTCTTCCTCCAGTGCCTTAACTTTGTCGGAGCCATTGGGTTTTCCATCCTCGAAACCGGGACCCTGTTTCTTGATAGCTTCCATACTCTTCCTTCGGATCCGAAGTTCTCTGATGTAGTGGTGCAATCTGTCTATCATCAGTGCTAGGAACAATACCCCCCCTGCAAAAATTACCCAACATTAAACAATCAAGGTTAACGATGCAAATAGGATCATGGCATTCAAGCAGAAGTAAGCAGCCATTCCAACACTTGAAACCATGATTACATCTTAGGGAAAACTAATATAAGAAGTTAATAACCATAAAAATCAAGAGAGGAAATGAAATCGTCGCCGTTCTCGAGCGCATTAAGATCTGCCTACAGACAAGGTACTCATATATGCATAAGCTGGTATTATCTTTGATAAAGAATTCATATACAAGAAGCTAGAACTAATTGGTATGTATGCAAGCTAAGAACAGAAACACATTTTCCTGCAGAACCATTTTAGAAGATAAAACAATGAATCTCTACCAGGAATTGATGAAAATTAAAAGGGTATTTATAGTTTCAAAATCTTAGCTAAATCCTGCTTAATTGCAATCTCAATGTTCAGCCAATGGTGCCAAAACGGGAAACAAAATGAAGAAGCATCAGAATCAAATCAAGGGGTTTCCTTTTTCCCTTCCTGTTTTTTCCCTTCGATTTAAGATCACAATTGAGCAAAAAATTCCATAATCCCAATAACAGTTCCACGATTAGATATGAAAAGAATCGAAGGAAGAACTGATTTTACCCATGAGAGTGGCTTCGAGAAGATGTTTGGCCATGAGGATCTGATCCGTCGGGGTAGCCACGCCATCCTCGACCCAACGCTTCTGGATCTTCATCGTGCTGTACACGCTCGACATCATCACAATGAAAAGCGTTCCCGCCACAGTCTTTACCACCACCGGTCCACGTCCACGCTTGACCCGATCCAAAATCATCAGCGTGAGCTTCCGGAACGGTGTCTTGAATGACAATACCATGATCACCGCCATCTCTGAGAAGATCGCCATGAACAGTAAGTTAATCATCTTAAAAAACTCTCCTTTTTCTTTGAGGAATCCAAAGGAAGTTGTTTTCCTTCTAGCTATTGAAGGACTGAAGTTCGTAATTTGAATCTGTAAGGAACCAGTGTGAGCATGAGAGCTAGCGAGCAAGAAAGATAAAAGAAAGGAAACGGAGTTGAATCCGTGTTCGTAACGTGGAACCTTTCGTTTTAAAATATTTGGGTTATTTTCTAAAAGGTCCCATACTTTTTGATTAATTTATTTATGGCCTTCTTTTTTGGTTCATATGTCCAATTGATTTGTTTTTTTAATACAATTAGAGGGGCCAATTTGGTATATAAACATTTTTAAAAATTGAGACATTTTACTTTACTTTATTACTACTTTAAAAGCTGAAAGTGAGCTTTTAACTTTTTAAAATAAAAAAAAATGTATACATAAAAGCAACTGAAAAAGATTAATAAAACAAGCCTTGAAGGTAAAGCAACCTGACATGTGCTAATTCCTCATCCTCAAACACTAATTATTATTATTATTATTATTATTATTATTATTATTATTATTATTATTATTATTATTATTATTATTATTATTATTATTATTCGAAGTTATAACTATAATTATAGGTGAAATTCAGACATGATGAAATTATTATTTTATTAAGTTATTTTTTAAAAAATGAAAATTGACCTAAAATTTTAAGAAAAAAGACTTTAGTCTTAATTATTTCCAACTTCCAAATTTAAAAACTCCATTATTGAATTCATATCGCTACTACTTTAAACTTTAAATAAAGAGAAAATAAATGTGTACCGATAGTCTGATATAATCAGTTTTGGTAGCGGAACATTCTGCCTAATGGTTTAGATTGTTCACCACTCTTTTACCCGATATGTGTCTCGATTGGACAGAGACAAAGAGATTCAAGAAGCTTCTAAATTTTGATGGTATTCTTATTTCTATAGAAAATATTTTATTTTTCTTTATTTTTTGAATGCATTGTAATTGTAATATTTCTATGGATTTAATAAAAATTCAGTAGCAATTATAAAAAAAGTATGGTACTGATGTTAAAAGAACAAAAGAGGTAAGTAGTCAACGGGTTGATTTACACGGTACGTAACTTGACACATAGTTTTCAAGTTTGAGATCTTTTATAGATAAAAAATTTCTCCTTAAATTTTTTTATTAAAACTAAATGTGTGATGCGGATCAACCTAAATTAATCAAGAAAAGCTTTAAAAAACCAGGAGGGCAATAAAAAAGATGTATTATGACTGATGAGCCATAAAATTAGGTTTTCATAGATGGAGTAGTTGAAGGCAATAAAAACATTATGCATAGTAATATTCAATTAATATTTGTTTGGTCTCGCCAATTAATTAGTTAGAAAATTAAATATATAAGATTAATTCAATGCCTACAATTTTCCTATTTTTTTTTTAAAGTCTCTATCAAGGGTAGAAGAAGAGTCGAAAACCTACTCTTGATTATAATTATTATTTGTCATTTGGTCCTCCTCTAAACCTTATATTAAAGTCTTATTATAATTATTTTATGTGTAGAAGAGGCTCCAACGTGGTGGCTCAGTATTCACCATGTATACATCTACACATGCAGGAAAGAGATAGCATGGATGTTGAAATTTCGACATGGGTAAAAGAATATTTCTATGTTATATATGTTATTAATAAATAAAAACAATAAGATTCATTAATTAATTTAATGATAAATACTTAATTTTGTATGGAACTAAATCTCAATATGGAAATATAATACTAAGATTTATCTGAAAAATCTAGAAAGAATACAGTGAAAACGTTCCCATGCATGCAAAGGCAACCAGAGCACGTTTCAACGATACATTCACAGACGAGAAAAATTTGGTCCGACAGGGAAGTAACTCATAGGAATGGGATGGTTTTTCTTAGCCTTTCTTTCCTTTGATTTCTCATCATTACCGGCTTTAACTTTGGTCGGTGATCGTAGGCTGTCGTCTCCCTTGGAAGCTACCTTGCTCGAACCAGAGAAACAAGTGAGGAAACTTGTAAAGCCAGACATTATTGGAAATTAGGGTTTAGCTTGCTGAACTCTGAGACGATCGGTTCTTTGGTTTTGTGAGAGAAAATAAGTATTTTTTTTTGCTATGTTGGTGGTCTCTTATATATAATCAGTGTGGCGGCTTGTGAGTTGCGAGGAAGGAGCAGGAGGAATACAGAGTGGAAAGTGCAGGAATCCTGGACTGTTGGTGTTGCTTTCAGGTTTGGTTTTTTTGATGTTTCTGGGAAACCAAGCCATGGGGTTTGGATTCTTGGTCCACACGTCAAGAAAGGGTTACGTTGAAAATTCAGCACAAGAGTCGGTACTTTGACTATTAGGATCTTCGTGGTTAAGTTTAGCAGCTTAAATCATATATATTAAAAAAATTCTATAACTTAGGTCGAATACTATTAATACAAATACTATTAAACAAAAATTATATACTATTTATAAAAATTGGTGGAACAAATTATAAAAATTAAAAAATATTTTATACAAATTTAAAAATTAAAGTAAAAAAAAAAAAAGCTTTAAAATTTTTAAAATAAATTTGTGTTCACTCACCGTTAACGTAGATTCGTTGTTATCCATAACTAAATATTATAATTTGAATTTTCATTCTATCAGAGACGAATTAAAAAATTTAATTAGTAAAATCATGAACAAAAAAAAAATATTATTTATCTAGAAAAACATATACTTCTTCATTGTTGTTTCAATAAATTTAATATTTTTTAAAAAAATTATCCCAATAAATTTAATCATTCTTCACGTTGAGTTATTTTCATAAAGATTAAAATTAAAGTATTCGAATTTTGAAGGGACAAGAGGGAGCTGTCTGCCATGGATTCGACTTTGGGTCAATTTTGAAGTTTTTATAGTAAATTCGAACAATATCTCGACACTTACGAATATCCATATTACTGTAATGTTATATTATTATTTTTTAAAAAGGATGAGTCTACCACGCTCGACGAATATTACTGAACATTATTAATGCTGAATATCAATAAACATCATTAATTTTTTAATCAAGATAAAAAATATCAAGGACTAAACTTATAATTAAAATTATTTTTTAATTAAAAATTAAATTTAATAAACTTTTATATTTTATAATATTTTTAATTAATATATTAAAATATACTATCCCAAAAATATCCTTAATATTAAAACCCCTAAACTTTAACTCTTTTATTTTTTTTCCGTCGCTACCACCGTGACTGTCCCAATCTCCGTTTTCACCTCCGCCTCCTTTGATGATGGACAAAATATCACTGATTTTGGAACCTAATATACTGGCATCTTGGACATTAAAAATTTTATTATGTCTTCGGTTAGTCTCTATACAATGAGTTCATTGCCAAAGATGACTACTGGTACACATCCAAACTGATTCGAAACCGTATATAGGAGTGGTGCGGTTTCAACAACTCCTCCCTCATGGTTCATTCAAGAGCGACGACGGCGATAGCGATGGAACCAGTAGTGACAACGGCGGCGAAAAGAAAATATGAGTTGAATTTAAGGTTTTTATTATTAAGGATATTTTGGGATATTTTATTTTAATATATCAGTTAAAATATTATTAAATTTAATTATTAATTTTTTAAAATAATTTTAATAATAAGTGTAGTCCTTAAAATTTTAATCTTTATTAAAAAAAATTAATAATGTTTAGCGAGGTTCGTCCAGCGTTTTAGAATTTTCCTTTTCAAAATCATATTCCCTCAACAATTTCTATTAAATGTGGAGTTTAACTAAAATCGTGTCCACGTACGTTTGTGTCTGGGTTATCCGTTATGGAGATAAAGAACTCATGTTGATCGAACATGAAAACGCTATTGCAGGACCCCATGCGTTTAGTGACCATCAAAACCGATGTGTTGTAGGGTTAATGGTATACGTGTCTGAGAAATGAGAATGATGTTGATGGAGAAGAATGCGATTATAATATGAACAGAAATCATCGGGTTTTTTAGGGTCTTTATTTATTTTCTATACTTTTTTTTTCTGAAAAATTTTAAATATCATTTAATAATATTGTACAAAAGGAATTTCAATTAATTACACAATGAATACCTGCTCAAAAGAAAGAAAAAAAATTGATAAAATACATGCAGACGTGCATGCTGATGCAAGGGCAACACAAAGCCTGTTTCAACGATACATTCAGAGACGTGAAAAATTCGATCCGACAGGGAAATAACTCATTGGAATCGGAGGGCTTTTCTTAGCCTTTCTTTCCTTTGATTTCCCATCTCCATCGCCTTTACCTTTGATCGATGGCCGTGGACTCTCGTCCCCCTTGGAAGCTACCTTGTTAGAACCAGAGAAACAAGTGAGGAAACTCGTGAAGAGAGACATGGGAAATTAGGGCTTAGCTTGCACAACTCTGGGAGGATCGTTCCTTTGGTTTTGTAAGAGAAAAGTAGTAGTTTTTTTGCTATGTTTTTGGAAAACTTTCTGTTGTTGGTCTCTTATATATAAGGGGAGCGGTGGGTTGTGAGGAAGGAGGCAGGAAGAATGCAGAATGGGAAGTGCATGAATCCTGCAGGACTGATGCCTGATGGTGTTGCTTTCAGGGGGGTTTCGTTTCTTGTGAAACACGCTATGGGGTTCAGTAGTCAACAAAGGTTTAAGTTTGAAAATTCAGCTCCAGAGTTGGTGCTCTACTTTGACTAGTATGATCTGCATGGTTAAGTTTAGCAGACTGAATCATATAATAGACTGAATGCGATAGTTTTTTTTATAATTATAGTTTTATTATAATATATTATCTTAGTTTAATTTTATAATTAAATACAGTTTTATAGATTACGTTGTTTAAACTCGGTTATCTAATAAAAATATATCATCCTTTATTATTAGGATCACTCGATAGGTTTAAATATATATCGAAACATTTTACTGTTAAGGAACTTGTCTCTGATTGAGACTACCAAATTATTACTTACATTTTCGATCCCATAATGTTGTACAACTAAATTAATACCATTTGAATCTGTCTAAGCAGAGATGAAACCAGAAACGGATGGGTGAAGCCACGGTAAAAAAAATACTACAGGTTTTAGAAATAAGTTGAAATAATGATAAAATTACTATTTATCTAAACAAAATTTTCAATATCAATACAATGCCATATACTTATTTTTCAAAACCATATTCCGTCAAGAATATCTAATAAATAAGAATGATTTAACTAAATTTACGAGACATTAGATTCTTTAAATAAAATTAAAAGTTTGAATTATAACATTGTGAATAGAGAAAATTAAATCAGAATATTGTCTTTTGTACTAAATATTTCAATTCGAATTAGTCGGTTAATGAATGATTTCAACATCTACAAAGGTTGAGTTTATATATAACAAAAATAAATAACAAGCTTGAATTTTTCTGTAATGACTATTTCAAATCTCAATAAATATGGTACAAAAGGAATTTCAATTAATCACATAATGACAACCTGCTAACAAACTTGTTTTTCTTCCCTATAATCTCCTAATATGGCAGGGATTTAATATAATTGTACTAGTAAAGGGGAAAACAATGAAGATATAATACATGCAAGGGCATCACAAAGCCTGTTTCAATGATACGTTCAGAGACGAGAAAAATTCGATCCGACAGGAAAGTAACTCATTGGAATCGGAGGTCTTTTCTTAGTCTTGATTTCTTTTGATTTCACATCTCCTTTGGTCGATGGGCGTGGACTCTCGTCCCCCTTGGAAGCTACCTTGTTAGAACCAGAGAAACAAGCGAGGAAACTTGTAAAGACAGCCATGGGAAATCAGGGTTTAGCTTGTACGAGAAAAGTAGTCGGTTTCTTTCTGCTATGTTGTTGGAAGCTATTTTGCTGGTGGTGGCATATATAAGCACGGTGGTGGCCTGCGAGGAAGGAGGCAGGAAGGAATAGGATATCAAGCGGGAAATGCATGAAGTTGCTTTCAGGTTTGCTCTTCTTTTTCTTCTATTGTTTGGTGCTTTCCAGGAAAAAAGCCGTGAGGTTTTGACACGTGGTCAACAAGTTAAGTTGAAAATTTCGAACACGGGTCTTCCTAGTTAAGTTAGCAACCTTAAATCGTGTCAAATTCAATAAGACAATAACCACAGGAAAATGTGGGTTTCATAAAGGCCAAACAGAAGCTTTCATGCCGGCCAAGAAACTCAAGTTTAAGGGGTACATTAATCGATTTTAACTGAATTAATCGACCAAATCAAAATTATTTTAATTAATTCGATCAATTAATTTTTGATAAATTCAATTAATAATTAATTTTTGATAAATTCAATTAATAATTAATTTTTTAATAATTCGATTATCGTTTAATTTAATTCGAAATTAATTAATTAACTGAAATTTTATATATATTAAATATTATATATATATTTATTTATTTTTAGTTATTTAACTTTTAAAAAATTATAAAATAATCATCAAATTGTTTATATTATAAAATGGTCATTAAGTTTTGTATTAAATTAATATAAAATAAAACTTTAGTGACTAAAAAAATATTTTAGTATAAATTAGTGACCTATTATATAATTTAATCAAAATTTTGATTAATTCAACTAATTAACTAAAATAATTTCGTTTCGGTTAATTAAGTTAAAAAAATCAATTTAATTAACGGTTAAGATTTTAAAATTTTTGATTAATTCGATTATAGTTAACTCAGTTTGACCTGTCCGAATTAACCGAATGCACACCCCTACTCAAGCTTTAGAATTAAAGTATAACCTAGCCTTAGATCGTGTCAAATTTACTAAAACATAAAAAATATAGATATAGGGATCAAATTGTGCACAAATAAAGTGGAGAAATTAATTACAACTTTTAGCACAAGGGACTAAAACCATAACTAGAATCAATCTTTGTTCTTGACTTGAATGAAAAACAGAGCTATGTCCTTCATTCTCCTCCAACTTCTTTTAAGCTTTGATTTCAAAGGTTGTATGACTTGAAATTTGTATTTTTTATATTTTCATGTTCGGGTTGTCACACCCAACAAAATCATCTCCAGAGTTCGAACATTACTGGAGGCGGAGCACCTCTCAGGGTTTGTGTCACTACTAGTGGCAAAGGGGAACCAAAGGTGTTTTCTCCGCTGTAAGTCATATAAAGAAAACCGTCTTCGTCTTTGTTTTCGTCGTAAATCGCAGACATCAAGGCAGCTGCAACGAAAAATAAAGAGATGAGCCTCGCAAATGGAATGGGAAAATGGAGATATAATACTCAAAGCTATAACATGGTAACACACCAGTAGGCGGGAGAGTGTTCTTCACAAAGACAAATATAGCTTTCTCGGAACTAAGCTTAATCCGTTTACGGACAACGTAAACAAACTGTCCCACAGTCAAATCAGCAGGAACAAGATACCTGAAGTCGTAATCAGAGAAGAATATTAAGAAAAGGAACATGACCGGTATAAGAGTAGGAGTATCCGTACAGGAGACATCATTCACTACAAAGTGCATTAGGTAAGTAACATACTAAATAACACGAATATCGATCGATCCTCTTCCAATGCATCATAGCCAAAGACTTCACAAACATACCAACAAGTAATTGAATAGCTCTTGTAAAAATTCGATTAGAGGTCATACTGCAACAAGTGAAACTTCAATATAAACAAAGGAAAATGCTACTAACTTCTTTTTATCGATATCGGGAATGCCACTTCGTTCAGCCTTCTCCACGATAACCTGCACGGTAGCCAGTTAGCTTCGAAGAATATTAAGAGACTAATACACCATAAATTGGTTTTCAGCATAAAGGGAAGATGGTGATTGAAATATTCTTACAGGAATTCTGTCCGGATACTTTTCCCTGATGCGATCGGCTTCAGCCTTCCTCCTTTCTGAGAATTAGAAATTTTCAAAATCGGATGATCGGTTTAACACAATTTAATTCGAATAATCAGATCAAAGACTATGAACAGTAGAGACAACAACAAAGCACAAGCGGACTGAGAATTGGAATAATATCAGGACAGCCTAAACAAGCTAATTTATAGGATTATCAACATATAAAAACGATGAACATCTCAAGCACTGGATCAAGAAAGATTCATTCAATTTGAAAGCAATACAATCAAACTACCCAATATTGATCCAATGTTAAGCGAAAGAATAAGAATCAATAATATTTTTCAAAAATAGATTAAATTTCCAAACCAAAAAGATAAAAACAAAGAATACCCAAGTCAAATTTAACAGCAATTCAGTCAATCAGAATTAAAATTACCCAAAAAGATTAGGGGATCGACGAACTAACCCAAAGGATGTTCAAGCTTGAAGCAACTTTTCGCCATTGCAAATTCAACACCAGATTATATCACCTGCGAATTCCAAACATCGCCAAAAAAACTCAATCTTTTTCCTTTCTTTCTAAAACCAAAAGGCGAAAACACAAAATATTTTGTTGAACATAACTTTCAGAAAACATACCCAGCAAGAAACGACAAGAAATTTGGGTCTCAATCCAAAAAAGAACCCAATTGATTGACGATCGCTGAAGAGAAATGCAAGCAAAGAAATCTATATGAAAAATAGAATTTAAATACGAAAAGGAGGAGATTTTTGAGGCGACAACAAGAAAACCTTTCCAGGGAATACTTCAGTTCGAGGCGAAACATGGATGATGGAACCAAAAGGCTTGAGAGGAATTTCTTAATGGAATCATCCCATCTTTGTTTTTCCCTTACCATGCTTACAACTTACAAGGAATCTAAGCCGGGCCAGTATTCAAGTGAGTTTAACAAAGCCTGTTTAGGCTATTTAATTGAAATTAGGGTTCCAATGGGCTGCCATGAATATCGAACAATGGAGTTGGTTTAGAATATGTATGGGCTTGCTTACTGATCAATAATCTTTAACGAATTCAAATTGAAGTCAAGTTTAATTTAATTTATGTTGATGAGCTAGTCATGGCGTCTCATACAGTTTATTCAAGCAGATATGAACCAAGAATAGTAGCTAACAGTGACAATTATATATATTGAGATCAAGTTTAATCCTTTTGGAATACGATAAATGGGTCAAAATAGCTTTGTTTAATTGGTAAATCAGTAGATTATCTCGTTAAGGTCAATATAATTTTTAGACAAAGTTCTTTTGGAGACTTTAAAATGTCATGTCTCGAAAATTTATTTAACTGAAGTCCATCAAACATGATCAGATATATAATTTTGAAGTAATATTTTTAGAGAACTTATTAATCGAAAGATCGTAATACGAAAGAATTATGACAAAATCATAACAATTTACGAATTTATTATGCATTTCTCTTAATGTATATATATAAGGGTTAAATTTCAACACAAAAATTGTGTAAAAATATAACTAAAAACTCTTAAATCTTAATTTTTATACTTTAAATCCTATAATCTAAATTCATGAACTCTAAATTTGTATTTTAAACTTTAAATTCTAAATTTGATAATTTTATAAAAATTAAATTAAAATTTACACAAATTTATACATCATAATAACCGAAGACTTTAGTCGTTAATCGTTATAACAGAATTTCTTGAATCTGGTCAAACTGTTTTGTTGAAATTATAGCCAGGTGAAACTAATTCGATTGGGTAGAAACAAATCCAAAATTAGTTTATAGATGAGTAATTTCTTTAGAAGGTGCCAAATAATATAGTTTTAAAAACTTTAAGGGTTCTAATGAAAATTGTCCCACATTTTGGAGTGAGCTAAAAAGGACAAAGTCTTTATGTAAATATTTTAAAATAATTTATTTCTCACACTTAAACATTTATGTTTTGTCCTCGATCCTAATTTTTTACTTCGTCTATAGGTCAGGGCCAGTTTACCCCAAAGATAGTTCCATCTTTGTCCAACTGCAAAACATTTGTTCTTTTATTGGAACAAAAATCCTCTGCATCTTTCCTATGCATCCTTTTGTTACTCTGTTAAAATTTTCTAAAAAATTAAATTTTAAACCATAACCCTAATTCTCTATATCCTAAACCTTACACCCTACACCCTAAAAATATATTGTACACCTAATTCTCTAAACTCTAACCACAACCCCTAACCTTAAACCCTATACCCTAAACCCTCTAATTTAAAGCAGAGACACAAATGGATGATGGGGAAGAGGTAGACGATTTACACTCCTTTATTGTGTCTTCATTAATCCTCCACTTTAAAATTGTGAGTTTAGGAATTAATATTAGAAGTTACGGTTAAAGTTCAGAGAATTAAGGATATGATGCAATTTTAAAGTTTAAGATTTAAGATATAGAAATAAAAGTTTTGGTTTAAAATTTAATTTTTAATATAAACTTAAAAAACATATGATTAAGGGCAAAAGATATTTATTTCTCTGAATTGACAAAAAGAAACATTCATGGTTCTCGATCGAGGGTTACATGATAATCATATATACTCTGTGTCTGTGACGTTAAACCTCGACAAGAATGACAATTTTTTTACTGTTATTTCTTCCATGAATTTCCAATGTCTAGACACGAACTGATTAGAAAGAAAGAGTTGTTTTAATTATCAACCACAAGCATTCACCTAGCCAAACCAATAATTGCAGGAGCTCACTGCTCACAAATCAATATCAATTGCTTCGTACGGGACACTAATCATGCATATGAAAACAACCATTTCTAAAGATTTAATATCTATCACAGAAATTAGATTCTATATGTATATAATACAGACGTATATACATGCACGTTTATATATAAATAGGGTAAAGCACCAAGAAAAAACACCAGCAGCAGCCAATCTGCAGAAGAGAGAATCTTTAAACGTTGCAACAAAGAAAACATGGGTCAATGTTGTTCGGGGCCGTCAGCAGCAGATGATGTCGAAGAAAGGCGGTGTGAGGATGATGATGATGATGGCGAAACATGCTCATGCTTGAAGAACAAGTGTTTAACCTCGGTGAAGGAGCACATGGCGAGGTTTTACATATTGAGGAAGTGTGTTGTTATGTTGCTATGTTGGAACAAGTATGGCAATTGAGTACTGAATTTTCCTCTCTATTCATAAGCTATGTAGCCTGTACTTCAGTTCAAATCAAGGGCATATCATTCGAGAGCTAGCTCTTAATTTATATTGTCTTAAGGACTTATTAGGGTTTATTTGGTGGTGATAATGATGATGAGGGAGAGATAGCAGCATATTTTGCAGGGTTTTAGTTGAAAATATTCATACAAAAACTTGCAAATTTATTTATGTTGGTATGTAATTGCAATCGATAGAGTGATTTCAGTGATAAACGATTATATATTTCATCTAGGTGATTCGAGTTCGAGCATAATATATTCACAGTGCATATACTTTATTAAAAGGTTAAAACCTCGAATAAATACTATCCAGTAATTTCATCAACATATTAAAAAATGAATGGTTATAATGAACATTTCCTCGTATTTTTTGGGCCCAGGTCACCTTTTTGCCGAAAGATATGTGTGGGAGAGATTCAGACATGAATTCACATGGAGAGATCGACAGATCATCGAAGGAGACGCATGAAAAAAACAATTTGGATTATTATTTTGTACTCCATACAGATATTGAATGTTTGTTAAGATATTTAATAAAAGTTAGGGTAAACTACGTAAATGATCATCGAAATTGTAAGATATTTAATTTTCATCACCGTATTTTTAATATTTTTATTGAAATCACTTGACTTTTATCTCGTTGGTAGTTTCTTTTGCTAGCTCGTTGTTTAATGGTGAGGGATTTGGTCTGCTTGTTTAGTGTTTTTTTTGGTCTTGTAGTCTCACCTTAACGTGATGCATTATTTATTCTTTATTAATACTATGAAAGTTTTTTAATGAGCCCCCCGAGCGAGACCTCTTGACAGCAGCAGAAGATCGATGTTTTCTGTGGCGAGAGCATTCTTGGAGACAATGTAATAAACTTCTAGGTCCCCATGGGTCAATCTTCATTTACTTTGTGTCTTACCCCATGGTTCTGTCCGGTCCCAGCTTCCACTTAGACCCTTGGAACCTTAGAAAAAGACTTTGCTGTTGGACTTTTAGGGTCAGAACTCAGAAGCTTGAGCTAGAAAACCCTAAAATAAAGTTTAGGGGCTATTAATCAAGACCAAACATTTAGGATATATCATATAGATATACTCTTTGTTTGCACCATTAACACATTGGAACATTCTACAGGCTATATATATGTTATCTGTTTATATACAAAGATTTCTTCTTAAAAAATAATCAGATACTCTTAAACAAGACCTAGAAGGAGAAACGAAGTTCACCAACTGAGGACTTTATTCCAAAGCTTTTGTTATACTTTGAAATTCAAATAATGGTGGTACTGGTGGTGGCTCGTCATAAATATAGAATTGAAAGCTCAAGGATGTTTTTTCAGTGAGCTTTTCCCATTGTCTCTCTAAAAAAACCTTTATATTTAATGTACTCAACCTGTTTGTTGTTCTTGGGTTGGTGTCCTCATTCAATGCTTACCAGTTACCACACCATTTTCATGCCCATTTCCATCTCTCTCTCATTCATTTAATATGTGAGAATCTCTCTGGCTGAATGAACAGCCTCTTATTATTTTGTTCTACTTCTCTAGGATTTAGGAAGAAGGTGAGAGACCATATTGAAAGCATAGTGGAAATAAGAATGTGAGATCGAGGTATTGGTGCGGTTCAATTGAAAAGCTTCACTCTAAGGATTAGAGTTTTGTTTTACGATTGAGCCGTGCCAATATCACGTACAATTTGCTCATGATTTTAACTCTGCTTTCAAATGGTATAGATACAAGGTTGAAGGTTTCAAGGTATGTCCCTCTATGGCTATATGTTTCTCAAAGCATACTCAAGCCGATAGCTGTTATTTGCAATACATTGTTGAACCCTTTTTGCCAAATATGAAAATGACCAAATCCTTTCTATCTTTTGATTAGATTTTGAATGTTATGTAGGGATAAGTTGTATACTGAAGCTCTTGTTAACCATTTCTGAAGTTACATTGCATGCAACTGTAAAGAGCTTTCTGGAGGTTTCATGCTGCATTATCTTTTTCTGAGTTGCCATCCACCTCAAGGACAACTTTTCATGCAGGGAAAAATCAAAAACCTTGTTGTTTTTCGATCATAGTATTAAATTGCGGTTGTGGACGGAGGTAATCGAGGTATTTGTTGAATTGAGAGTAACTTTTGTGTAGTAGGTGAGGTAGAGATTTTTAAATATGATTTTTTTTTATCAGTTACACTTCTTTTGATCATATATGAGTAGTTGACAAGATTCTGTCACTCTTGAGGCTTCTTTACTACACATATATGTATGTGTGTGTATATATATACCTTTCTGTAAAGATGCAAAACAAATGAATGCTAGCACTATGTTTACTTACAAAGTTTTCTTCATTTGAATCATACAATTAAAAAGAACTGTTCTTGTACATACCTATATGGAAATGTTTTATACAATTACACTGGCATATATATGAGTTAGGATCCATTTATATTGTATAAAACTCAATTACTTTTATACTTTTTTGAACCGTTGGATGGTGACAGTAAATGTCTAAGATTATTTTCTTTATTTTTTTCCCAATTTATAATCTTGCACCTATATATATATATATGAAGCTTGCAGCATGTAGCTTGACTATGACAGATGTATATATGTATACTGGATTACTGGTTTTACTTGATCAGAGGCATGATTTTGGGACCTAAAAGATTTATGCTAGGCTGTAAGTGAAACACAAAAGCAGTGGCTACTTTCTGAAAGAAATAAAAGAAGTTCCCAGCTTCCATGGCCATTTTTTTTATAAAAGCAAGCAAAGTGAGTGGCACAGTTTTTGATTTTCAGCCTAAAATAAGCGCAGACTGAAAACAGGGAGAACAAACATGACCTGACCAGTTATTGAAAGGCCCAAAGGTTGCATGTAGCGGAGTGAATGGTGTTGGGTAACATTATCATCAATTTAGAAACTTGAAAATAATGGCTATTTTAATGATTGTTGTTTTCATCAGGTTACACTCATGTCTTTATCTTAATCATCAGTGGGACGGTTATCAGATTATCTACTAATCTTCTGATTCGATATACGATCGACGGTGACATACGACTGTCATAATCAACGTCGGCCTACAAGGTACTATCCGGTTTAGCACATTGATCTTTACGGTTATGTCCACAAGGAGGGACTCATAGGTTAAAGCAGTATGAACATTGTTAGTATGAACAAGAGAAATAAGTACTGCAGATATAAAATGTGTAATGTATTGATTTCATGGATTAGGAAGCAGAAAAATGCTGTTGTCCATGAAGCATTTTTCTCTCGGTTCCTCTCCGTGGATGCACAAATTCCGCTGCATTGCCAGTCGAACGAAGCAACGCAGACATTTCCGGCTTGAGCTTTCCATTCACAATCTGTGAGGAAAAAAATATCCAAGTCAAAATGAAATGGTACACACGAAATCGGTTTTATCCTGTCATCTACATACTCTACATCGAAACCGATGAACCAAGATCACAACCAAACATCTTCATTAGAGTATTTATGCAGTACATCCCTGAAATCAAGCATAACTATTATCACTAGAGGCAATAACAATGTTTTGACACTTCTTTAAATATATGAGATTTGAGCATGTGCAAACTCAATGTTCTTGGAGCTCTGACATATCAGCTGAACAAATATAACGGTGTTGAACTAGAGAGAATACAAGTTGGAACTCACTGATTTATCGATATGTAAGTGGCCAAATCCTTCGACATTGCATACAGTTGCCCTGTAGCATGTCTAAAGGCCTGCTACATATTCTCCTATGTACTATTCACACTGTAAGATGTATATATGTATGTAACTGTAGTACAACCTAGATTGAGTTAAAGGTGGTTATTCTGCTATGAATTCTGTTATAGAAGTAACAGCTCCTCTGTATTCTCTCTATATAGATCTTCTATCTTATCAGTAAAGTAAGATGGTTTTGAGGTTTACTTCTTGAGAATATCATAGTTTGCTCTATATAATCCATCACACTTACAAATATGTATTAGGAGTTAAATACTCGATCTATGTAACGACTAACAACAACATACCAACCTCAAAAGATCCCCATGTGCCCTTTCCTCCGCTTCGATGGCTATATCAAGAATGCCGTCTGATGTTGAACCGGAGAAAAGACCTACCAGATATCTTAGTTTTCTACTCCCTAATTGAATAGTTTACCAACAGATGGAAATTACAAAGGATCTGGAAGGCAAGGGCAGAACGGGTGGAAATTACCGGTGACCTATAACGAAGCATATGGCATACCTTTTTCGCTTCTCAGCCGGGGCATTTAGTGTAAGATTCCACTTATCCTTGAGGCATCCAAGTAGCAGGCACAGAATCTCTCTGTTTACGACTACTAAAAGCTGTATTGATTCCTATAACCATAAGACATTTTCTTCTCGAAGTCGATTCGACACTCTTTAAGTACTCATTTATCATAGGATTTTTCCGAACCGTCTCACGTTCTTCCCTAGCAGCTGTTAATTTCATCTGCAAATCTGAAGTTGCTTTACCCACTGTCCTGCCTTCCATGTACACCAATAAGCTATGCATTTAAGGCCACATTAGATTACAATACCTCAAATTCAAACTAAAACACACTAGCTTGGCTTACTGAATAGAGAGTGTTGAGACACCAAAATGCCTCTAGTGCGATTCAAAGCTCAATCAAATAGATAAGTTAGAATGGAACTAACGTGTGATGAGAAACACTCACGGTCTGTATATCACAGTCCACAGGTCGTTCATCCTCGGAATGCCTTTGGCATCAGGTGTCATCCACGTCCTGAATTACATATGTTATAGAGTAAGCCATTGAAAAGAAACTAAAATATTGAACAAAGTTAACCTTAAATGTCTGACCTTTCCAAAACATGAACAAAAGAAGCTCTCAGCAGACACGACAAGAAACTGTACCATATGGTGTCAACACTAATCTTGTGAAGAATTAGGCCTTTCTTAAACTACTATTTAAGATCTAATTGACAAAACAATGTCAACATGATAAGTTAGAATGATTGTTTTTAAGTTCATGTCAGGTGTTTTAATTGTAATAACGAATAAGGTTTATTATCAATTGGACTAACAAATAATATTATAAAAATAAATAAATTATGTCTTTAGTCCATGTTAGTTCGAATACTTAACCATTATCTTGTGTCTTCACCAGCAAGAAAACAAAAACAAATGAGTACGTACGAAAAGATAAATACATGAAGACAAAAGAGAGTGAAAGCAGCAACAGTTGGTGAAAGTAACAGATCAAGTTGCCATTGTACAAAATTGCTAAATCATAGGGAAAAACTTTCCCCCCCATTCGTCAGCTTTGAAAACCCTATTCCATCATGATAAGCAAAACATGTTACATGGGACCCCGAAGAACAATGTAAGATGATGATGATGATGTATCATGATTATGGTGGACATTGATTTTTACTCAAGGAAGCCTGTTTTCGTCAAGACTGCATTTCTGAGTTTGCTGAGATCTCTGCCTTTAAGTGTTCTTCCAACGCCTTCACAAACTGAGAAACAAGAAACTTGAGTCCTTGCAAGCTTCCTAGCCAGCCATTCATGTGGTGGCAATGACACCATCTCATGATCATCAGCCCATGATGATGATGACCCTTTTCTCGGCGGCTCGTGTTTGTGTGCCTGGTGCTTGCCATATATCTTGGGCCAATCGGGGATGCTCACCGGAGCCGCCGATGATTGCAGAGTGGAGTTGCTGCTAGCTCTGGGTACTGGTAGGCGCCATGCAGGTGAAGAACTTGAAGAATAGTCCCGGTGTTTCCTAGGTGTGGGACTTGAATGAGTTGAGTCTTCATTTTCATATGACCATAGTACTTCTTCTTCATCAAAATCTGCCATGACTTTGCTCTAGCACAAAAGGGAAGAAAAAGATTCAATGTTTGAGAGTAAAAGTCAAAACCTTTTTGAGAAAGAGAGAGAGAAGTTGAGTAAAGAATAGAGTACTATTTAAATATATGAAAGTAGACTGTGACAACCCTCAAGGCCTAAGCGGTGTCTCGTGCTACTCTACCTTGCCAGACGCCACTGAATCTGAGTTTGTTTCTTGGGAATAAACCAGTAGGAAGAGATGTAAGAGACTACTATCAGGAATCTCCCTCGCCTATGTTTCAATACCTTCCAAAAGAACCAGACCTTTTCTTGTTTCCCCAAAGATATCACAAATTGGTTACTTTTGTTTAACCTCAAAAACCAACCAGGGGAAAGGGAAGAGAAGCTGTGAAAAAACAATGAATCCTTCCAAAGCAAATCACAGATTTCAAGACCCCCTCAGATAGACAGAGAGTACTCTGCAATAACAGATGAGGAAAATGACAACCACGTCAACAAATAGTAAATGAAAATGACTACATTATGATGAGTAAGTGACTAGATTATCTTATTTAGAAGTCCAATTTTATAAATCCAAAACAATCTAATCAATCATCAACTTTATTTTGGCATGAGTCGATCTCTTTCATTTTGTAATGCTAGTAAGAAGTCAAAGTGATAATATTATTAGTTATTGTTGTTAAAGTATTGATGTAGTTTATTATTATTTGATTATATAATTAAAACGACACAAAAATTTAATCAATCGTATTTAATAAAATATTTAATATAATTAAACTTAATGGGTATCTTATCTTAATAAAAAATTATATTTATTTTAACAGATTTGGATTGAAATAATTTTATCTATAAAGAGTTGGTCTAAAAAGTAACGGAATTTGAACTATAAGATAAATATTTGTGCTGTAAAGAGAACCAATAATTTCGTTTTACTTTTCAAATTCCCATGCAATGCAAACGGATAGAAAAGATGAAGCTAAAGAACAACAGGCAAAGATACAAGGGATATATATAATGTAATTATGTGATACAAGGATGTAAAATAATTAAAATTAAGGGATTTTGACTATATTTGAAGTTGAAAAAAAAATCTGATACTTTTTATTCAGAAAACTTAAACTCAAAACTTTACTTAAAAGATCATCAAACTCTTCATTGTTCGACCAAAATTCTTTGTTCTGGAATGACATGCAGGAGGAATGAGAGCTTTGCTTGTTATACAGGGAAAGTGAAAGAACAAAAGGTGGTGAAACAGGTCCTTAAAGCAGAAGAATCAAATTTCAAACACTTTGGAGACGAATAAACTTGTTTAAAACATATATGATCCCACTTACATGAATTTTATGTTGCCTCCAAAATCGATACAAAGCAAAAATTTTCCGGGCACTTGGCTTGCCCAAGCCATCGCATGATAGCTTACTATTTACAGCAAGAATGAAGACTGGAGATGCAAAATCTTGGTTGAGGGCTCTCTTTATGGACCTGGAAGCAGGCATACGAAACAGGATCATAAACATGCAAAGGAGGGGATCGATCATCTTTCTCTTTTTTATTAGACAGACCTTTCTCAGTTTATAATTGGGTTGGCAGCATCCCGGAAATAAGCAACTCGATCACCATCTCCAGCAATGAGAATGTTGGTTTAACTAACCAATTGTCGTTAGCATCATTTTTTTAGTTCCCTGAACCCGTACCGACATTTGTGGTCTTATTAGTCCGACAAGCACGTTTTCTTGGTTTCCTCAATGTTGGAATTGATAGAGGACACAAGCTGAGTTGTTCTGCCATATTTACTGCATGATCCTGTGGTAAAACTTTTCTTGTGTTTGGTGTTACCTGCTTCGAAGGTCTGTTGAGACGATGTGAAGCTGAAGTTTTAGTAGGAGTGTATTTGCTGACTGTACTCGCTTCATTCTTAGGTTTTACATGTGAAGCAAGGTTTGGTGCAGATGCATCTAAGCTCAACCAGGAACTGCTTTTATCCTTTATTGGACCTGTCGAATCCATTTTCAAAAAAGGCGGGTTTCCCCTTTCAGGACCACAAACATTGTTCTCTGAGTTGCCATGGATGCTTAATTCCAAATGTTGATCCTTACAATCTTGATTCGTCACAATTTCTCGTGTCATGGAACATTGGGCATCCTACAAAAAGCAATGAAGTAGGAATTGAGACACAACAAGGGCTAGAGAACAGCACAAATGATATGAACGAATGCTCTTGTTGCAATGGGAAAAGACCAGATTTCGAAAAACATAGAAAGGCAAGTTATTACACTTAGATACGTACTCAATTATATTCTTACTTCAGAAGCATCTGCTGAGTATAACAAGAAATAGGAGATATACCTTATCTTGCATCTCAGAAACTTGCTCACAGCCAGAACCTTCTCCTTCAGAATCAGCCATTTCTTCACACTCAAACTCCACATTTTCTTCAACCTCTTCATCAGAGTCACTTAACTCTTCCTGTTCCATCACAATCTCTGGATGAGACTGGTCACTTGCATCATCAACGAATCTGCCAACGGTTTTGCTTAATACGGTTGATGAACAGCCACCTAAAACAAACTTGTTGCCTGGTGAATGAAAAGTGTCGGGTGTTTCTGTTGCATTTTGGGAATTTAGTAACCTAACTGATGAGTTTGTAGGATGTGCAGTCATACCCCTACTTAATGCTGCATTTTCTTTTGTAGATGAAGAACTAAGATGGATCTCCAAGTCTAGTTCGTTAGCTTTCTCAGTCGGACTAGAGGGTCTAGATCCGGAAGCAAATGTGCTGCAATGGATCACTGGTCTCATGTGGACAATATCAGGAGTGGGTGTAGTAGGTTTGCCATCCAAACCAGCAGATTCTGATGCAATTGAGCATGCAGTCACCAGTTTACTATTTGTTTCATCAATTCTTTGTAAGAGCGGGTGGAAATCAATTCCATAAGATGCTGAAACAGATTCCTTCATTCTCAAAGATTTGGTCAAACTATCATTCGAGTTGTTAGCTTGCTGTGGATTGTAAAATAGACTTAGGTTTAGTTGGGGCTGGTTCCGGGAGAACAAACCGAAAGAACTGGATGTACCAGCTCCACAATTCAACGGATAATATGGCAGTTGTCGATCTTCAGGGGCCTGGAATAGCAATGGATGCATCTGAAGATCTGTGTAAGTACTTCTTTCTTCTGCAACACTTTTGTCCTTGACAGACCTGGATTCTTCCAAGTTTGAATTCATGACATTCTCTCTTGTTGGATTGCTTTTATTGGTTTTATTCGCCAATGAATTGGCAAAACCTGAAAATGGAGAAACTATATTTTGCATTCCAACATCAACACCAGTTCCAGTTGCAAAAACCTTCGTGTATGCTCCACATTGATTGAATTTCAGAGCCGATTCTGGGATTACACGAACAGATGGCGGTAGATTCACTGGGGGCAAGTCTGGTGCCAATTTGACTAACCGTAGATTGTTGGATTTGCGAGATCGATATGGCCGTAAATATATTTGAGATTTGGAGGTATTTGATATCACACTGGGAACAGGGTGGGTGGGTTGCAACGCATTAGATCCACGGTGAGGAAAGGTGTAAGGATGCTGGGAAGGATTCAATGCATGCTGAGATCCCTGATTAAGGCCAGTCAATGGCCGAGTGATTGCAGACATATAGTTATTGGGCTGTTCTCTGACATTTGTACCCTCTTTTGTAGGGATATCATTAGGCGAGTTCTTGTCTCCAACGAACGAGCAAGGACGTTCAGGCGAAAAGAGCTTGGTAATACCTGGCCTCCAATCAGCCAAAAATCCCTCATGAACATAAGACTCTTCTGCATTATCTATGCCATCATCTCCACTGCAATTCTCTACACCAGTATATTGACAGTCCTACAGTCAAGGAAAGCAAGTCAATCATCTCATAAAAGAACACTTCCCCAAGTATCAAACGGATTCAAACTATATGGTTTATAAAGTTAATAAATGAAAAAGAAACAAGAACACTGCATGAACATAGATTGCAAAATGCAGGTCGATTTTTTATTACAATTTTCTAATTGTTTTAATATCTTTATTTTATGTTCTGAAAGTGTTATCCTGATCAACAATATGATGCAATCAATTAGATGATTACAGATCAAGCTTTAGCCAAGCAACAAATAGATCGGCAATTTTGAATCTCAACTCTTGGTGGACATCAATGCATCGGTACAACTATTTAAAAAATATTCAGATTTTCTACAGTCTTTGAGCAATCAGATTAATCATTCATGTTTCAGAGATCATACATGGTGAATCGAATAACAGGTGAAAATGTAAAGAAGAAAATGGGAACGTGTTTCCAACTTCAAATTAGTAACAAACCTCTTTATCAGATGCATGTTGCCAATTACTCAAATTGGAAATTTTACGCTTTCGTCTTTGTGATTCATATATTCGCCGCTTCTCTTTTTTGGCGGCATCTTGTTTATACGACTTCCGAGTTCCAAGGGCTATGCGCCACTGCCGGGGAAGCAAGGATGGATCCCTGTGTGGGACTATAAATTTCCAGACAGACATCCAGTCAAGTTTAAAAACCTTGAGCCCCTGCCAATTTCGAAATCGTACTTGGAATTACAAAATTATAACCAAAGGACGACGAAACATAAATAGTACACAATGATTAAGAGATTACCTTCTGAATACCTTGTATCTCTTCTGCAGTCAAAGGAGAGGTCTTCATTCTCCGGACTGCCTGCGCAAGGTATTAAAATATTTCTTAAGCATAAAATCTTGCAAATAACAAAAAAAGTAAATAGGTCAACAATCAAGGAGCTAATATTAGCAAGTTAACTCCTAGGATGTAACTTTTCAAGTAGAACAATCTAATCAAAAGACTACCTCTTGCAATGCAATATAAACCTAATAATGAATCACCTCACTACTTTGGGTCACCCACTATAGCTAAGTTCTAACCATTAAAAACTAGAACTCCAAAACCATAGTTCTTTTGACAATCAAAACAAGCATGATGCTTTATGAAGCAGAAAAAAGGTCACCCAAATTTGCTTAGGTTCAATTTTATAATAAAATATGAAAATTAAAATATTTGAGAACCATGATGCTTAATTGGTGAAGGATGAGAGACACCACAATGAATAAAAAGATAAAACCTAACTCAAATAGATATCAAAAGGTAAATATGGTCATCTTTGATTTGCGAAAGATGGGCAGATACCTTTATGGAATTCTCTGGCGCTTTAGATGAGCATCGATTCTTTTGCCTAACAAATATCTGAAGAAAGTAAATGCATAAAATGAAATAGGAGCTTAGTGTTCGATCACCAAGAATACTTGGATAGTGCAGCAAATAAAGATGAGGATATCAGTTACCTGGTGCTTTGATTTGCAAGGAAGGAAACGTTGCTGAATTGCTTTCCAATCTGTATTGTATTCCATTAAGCCCAAAGCCAGTAATCTGAATAAAAATATCAAATATAAAAATAATGTACCTTTTGTTTCTTTGTTTAAATAAATGTTTCAGTTTCATTAGCAGGAATGCTTAACAAAGAGTCAAGACAACCAAACAACAAAAGAACAGGGAAGCATGCAACTTACTCATCCTCTGCATCAGTGAAAAGAACCCGTTTTACAACTGCAACAGGTGGTGGCTTATGTGGAAATAAAGCTTGATTGAACAACGGAAAAAATATCTGTGCTAACTTCGCTATTTCCTTGGGGACAAAGGCAACTGACTGCATTTTTGTTTTCTCAACAAGTGTAGCAGCCAATGTCTTCTTAGCTGGCGGTTGACAGGCTAGTGATGGCTCTATACAGCCAGCAGGTAGAGCGCTGTTTCTTGATGCTTCATTATTAGCTTCCGTCATAGATGGAGAACAAGGAAGAGGGAACAGAGGTGCCTTTTCATATTGTGCATTACAACCACCCTCCAATTGGCATTGCCGGTGCTCCTGGACAGCTGTCAAATAATTGTAACTTTGTCAAATCCCATGGATGTGCATAGCCAGCAAAAAAAAGGGGGGGGGGATAAATTCAGGCATACCAGAATATACATCATCCAAGAATCTTCCAACTAAATTAAACGGAGCAACATCAAGAATGGATAATACTGGGCTGCTTAAAGAAGGCACCCAGGAAGAGCACAACTGTCCATTAGAATAATGTCCGTATCGTCTTCCAGGACTAGAAATACCTTGAGCATCAAGCATCTGTGCATCTGTGGAAAAGCAGACTTCATTAGCATTAAATGTAGATGTTTTAGAGGTGTTCTGTGTGTGACACAAAAGGGGGACCTCATTTCGCACTGATGAAGAGACATATGGAGGCTTGAAGCAAGTATCAGGATATGGTTTTCTTTTACAAGATAAAGCTTCATCTCGTTTTTGAAGCATCTCAAGAATCAATCCCTGAATTTGAGATGCAATGTGATGTCGGGAATGGTCAAGCACGCAAAGAGAAAATATTTGAATAAGAAGCTGCACATGCTCATAGATCAAGCAATGCAACTGGCCTATCTGATATGGAGTGAACCCATTGATGAAACAATTTACTGGTGCAGAGGATACAGAACTCTTATAAGCCTCAGGCATCCAAGTTTTCCCATTAAGAGTAGGTATGTGTGTAATCGATCCATTAGGGAAAATTGGTAAGAGGGGACGCAATGGTCTCTTAGTCTGCTCCAAAAGCTTTTTTTCATACTGAGCTGAGGCTTTTTGCCGTCTATTTTGCCTTGTTTCTGGTCGTCGGCCAGCTCTTTGATTTTCCTCTGCCTGAATCTTCTCCAATGTAGCTTCATCATAATCACTCTCAAGTGCTTCCTCAAGTTCTACTTCAAAATCAACATCGCTATCCTCATCTTCATCTTCATCATCAACATTTTCATTTTCCTGATTTGACAGATGATCACCATCCCCACCTTGCAACACAGCTGCAAGAAATTTCCTATACTCCTCTTCATCATCAACATTTTGAACATCATCCTCATCATCTGTTTCCTGAAGAAAGGCCTCAAGTTCATCAAGAGTGAAACCGGCAAGTGAATAATGAGCCCTAGTACGCTTGCAGATAGCATCGTCTTCATCATCGTTCAAATGGATCATTGTCTTCAGAGAATGTGTAGCATTACTCGAGTCTCCAACTGTACTTTTCTTTACACTACTGCTCAACTGATGTTCCCCTCTTTCCAATTCACAGGAGGCAGTACTTTGCATCACAATTTCCTCGTCGCAGTGCTCAGATTCTCCAACATCAGAGTTTTGCAACTTAGTATTAACCTTCAATGAATTAACATCAGAAGAAACACGAGTATTTACTCTACTATCAACTGTATCAACATCCAAACCCTCAATTTCAGAGCTCAAACTAGAAGAAGCCTCCAGAGAAGGTGTTTCCTTCAAAAAGGGATTGAAATCTACATCTTCTTCCTCATCCTCCACTTCTTCCTCCGCCTCCTCCACATCATCATCGGATTTTAAGTGACCACTTCTGACAACATGAACATTTTGCTGGCCTTGACTCTCAACTTCACTAGTTTTCACATTCTCACATGAAGCCATTTTGAATGAATTTCACTACACCAAACGCACAGAACAGAGCAAAACTGCAATGATTAATTACATACACCCAAGCCCAGACTGAAAAATGATATTTTGTACAACAATTAAACCCAGATCAAATATTTGAATCAGCACGCGGAATAAGAGAACAACTAACTTAAACTGATTGCAAACATCATTCACCAAATTAGATGATCACATGCACGAAAATCAACAAAATGAAAGCTTTGACCCATAATTTTACTGGGTTAAGATCAAATATATCGGATTCTAAATTCTAATTTCACTGCATTGTAAATAAATCATGGAAAACAAACCCGTAGCTACGGATAGAATTAGATAAAAATTAATTACTTTAGAAGATTGAAAACATCAAAATATTCAAATCAAATAATTTAAAACATGGAAATTAAGAAAAAAAGCATTCAAAAGAATGTAAAAGGGAAGAGGAGAATCGTGGCCGTACCAGCGAATTGAGTCGGCTTGCGGATGAATTTGGGAATGTAGAGCGCGAAAAGGCAGAAACATGTGTGACTCTCACATCCGAGGGGAAGATACAAGACGGCGTCGTTTGCGCTTCAAATTAATAAAAAAAAAGGGCTTATTTTGGACAAAATCTGTCACTATCCCTGTACAATCCATACATTGCTTATCTAGCCCCTATACTCTAGTTTCGTCGGTTTTAATCCTTTTACTTTTTGAATTTTGAAATTTAAGTCACGGCACAAATAATACATGGGTAATATCACTAAATTATTGGGCTTATATGATGAAATTAGAATAACTAAATCTATAATTTATGCATAATATAATGACTAATAACATAATTTAATATATTTGACATACAATATTCAATTAGGATCAAGTTTTAAGATTTGAAAAATAAAGGGGCTAAAAATAATGAAACTAGAGTATAAAAACTAAATTTATAAATTACCATAATACAAAGATCGGTAAATCTCTTTCTTACATGTAATTACTAATTAGTGGATGAGTTGTTATTAGGTAGTTATTTAAAAATGAATGATTCTATTGCTTGGACCATAGATGACTTGGTCAACATAATTCACTTAATAATATCTCAAAACGAAAAATTATTAGGTGGACCATACGTGTTTTTTTATAGTATTTGTTCTAAATATAATCTCCACCATTTGACGTTAACCGCTCAATCACTCTGCTAGAGTTATTGGTGCTCGAACCAGTAATTTCTAACAACTCAGACCAGAGGACTCGTGCAAGTGCAGTAATGTTGAGAGATTATATATGGGGCCTAAAGAAACTTGTGCAGACCATTAGTTTGATGAAATGAATCCATAAGTTTGAAGCCCAGATTCTTATTCTTATAACTTTCAAAGATTTCCTTTTCAATATGCTCTCTTTGACAACTCAATTTTCAAAATGAAAGTGAACACCAAGGAGAAATACAGTCTCAAATTTTAATAACCAAGAAAAAATTGGACTCACAAAAACAAGTATAAGTTGAGAATGGGGGTTGGACAAGAAAGAAAGATACTATTCATCCTTTAAAAAGTCATTACTTCGATAGATGGATTAAAATTTGAGAATCGAAGAATAAATAAACTTGAATATAAAATTTTAAATCATGAATATATAATAATTTTTTGTCGGTGATACATAAATTATACACTGTTAATGCATTAAATATTAATTTTTTATATAAAATTTATATATTTCTTTATCGATGAGAAGGGAAATGAGATAGAAATGGGTGGATCATAAATGGACTGAATGAATGGTTGTAAAATTTTTATGCTTCCTTTTGACTTCCCCATCCAATGGGGACTCTGAAGTCATCTTCTTAGAAAATGGCAAACCCCCCACAAGACAACTTCGGCTAAATACAAATTCAAAACTTTTCTCTCTCTAAAGGGGTATTGGTATTATTGTGTTATAGTAGTCTTGACCCATTTCTTCTCCACACATCACACTCCTTCAAAAGCAATTTTGGTTGGGACTTTGGAGGTTGGACCACAAGATTTTCTAAATTTTTACATGCATTTTCCAACACATAAATTTGACACCATACAAAACTTTTGTATAAGAGATAGATCGAGGGTGTTAAAATTTATGTACAATTTTAAAAGAAACAAAAATTTTTATGTAACTTGATTGGGTGCAGAGGTATAGCAAGAGAAAATCACTGCAGGCTGCCATTATTCGCGTAGCTTGTGAGTAAGTATGTTATATTATGTATGACAAGAAAGAAATAACAGATTGCATGAAAAAGGTAATAGGAGTACTCGATATTTTAATGAAAATTAAATTCAATGTTAGATTGAGGTTGTGAGGATGAAAGAACTAAAAAATATAATATTATTATATCAAACCATATACACAAAAATAAGGTTAAATTCATGAATATTATACCTATAATTTTTTTTATTAAGCTTACGCTGATTTTTTAAACCACTTCAAGTGTAACAATATTTACTTTTAATAATTTATATACATGAATATATATTATTTTTATCTATTAATCGATTAATTTAAATTAAATATTATAAATAATAATTAAAATTAAAATTTTAATTATTTTTTAATTATTTTAATATTGCAATCACTATTGTGACATCACAATGATCCATTAAATGGGGTATTTCCCAATAATTCTTGATTAAGAAAAACATGATTTTCTCCTTTTTTTTCTAATTTAATTTGTAAATAGAAGATGGAAATACACTAGAAATTTCTAATCTCTATTAGGAACATAATTCTTTTAAGACCCTCAATTCAAAATCATGCTTGCTTGAGCTCTCTCGCTACTGAGTTGACTCGACCATGTCGACTCAGCCGAATCATTGCTCAAAGTCCTAAAAAATATATTATAATACAATTAATAAGGTGATTTTTTTTAACAAATTGGTTTAACATTAACCATAAAACCCGGTTTGGCTCCATACTGCATCCCTGACCCGTCTCATGTCCCGGCCCTTCAGAGTCCGACCCACGCCTTCGCAAACAGAAGCCCCACCCGATTTCTTACTACGAGCATACTCACGCGCCAGGTACTCGTGTGGGGGCATCATTTCCGACTCACCACCATCTTCATCCAAGTCATGCATCGACTCCACCGAGTCGACCCTGTAAATCTTACTCCAGTCAGGCACGTTCAAAGGCGCCGACGTGGCCAATTGCCGTCCACGTGGCGTTTCCTCCGCTGGCGACACGGTGTCGTGGTCGGTACGGTACTGGTGCACGATCCCATGTTTCGTCGAAGAAGAATCCTCGAAAGCAAAGGAAAGCCCGCCCGCGTGATGATCACCGCCGCCACCATGGGGGATCCGGCGTCGGTTGCCTCTGGTCTCAAAGTAACCGGTCTCGTTACTCTCTGACTGTTCGTCACGGTCGATGCCGTTATCGGTCATCGACCAAACATCTTCTTCCCGAAGCTCCGAATCGCCGGCGAAAGTGTCACTTTGACCGAGGCCGTAACTGTAACTTCCCAAAAACCGTTCGCTTCTGCTGGTGGTCAACCGCCGGCCCTTCGCCATTGAAAACAACCAAAACAGTATTCAAATACCAAGAGCAATAGGCAAAAAAAATACACACTGCTTCTCGAATGCCAACAGTGACGAAGCAAGCTAATCGTGAAAGAGCATAAATTAAAACCTGGGAAATTACGGAATCTTCTTAAAAAAGGGAAACTAAAAAGAAAAATCCAATTCTAAAAGAAACCCAGAAAAGAGTCATGAAAATTATATTAATGGGAACCCATTAGAGAAGAGACTCGAGCATAAGGAGACATGAAGGGGAAGATATGAATTTATACTATACAAGCTCTTCCATTTCTTAGAATATGATTCGTTTTTAATAATTATATAAAAATGTTGACGTTTAGAGTATATTCTCAATTATTAGATATTGATTGTTTAATTATTTAATTGATATTATTTATGTTCAAATTTATAATCTTTAAGAATAACAATCATTCTTTCAACTACTGAAACTAGATTGTTTATGCAATATTTTTATATATTGTCGCGACCTTTTTAAAACCGAAAACGAGTAAAAAAAGAGTCTGACGATTAATCTTGAGAAATCCGAATTTTATTACTTTTAACCCAAAATTTTAAAAAAGTGTTTATAATTTAATTTCAAAAATAGATTTGGAGTCGCCACTGGCCACTTTGGTAGGTCAGACACCATAAAACAAACCAGAGATTCGTAAAAAATATTTGGGTTCGGGAGTCGGTTACGTGTAAGGACGACCCTTACAAACGCCCAAAAATTGGTACCTTATTAATTACACGTGGCATTTTGATATTTTGAATATAGATATTAATTTAATTCTTTATTGTTAAAGAAACTCTGCTTGAATTGAGGATATTCTTTTGATTAAGAAAATATATATCTTTTAAATTTAAGCTTGAATGAGACGTCCTCTAGATAGAAAACCTCACCCAAATTTAAAGAAACATAAATTCTGCCTCAAAAGGTTTAAATGCATGACCATTTATTTATCTTGTTCATTTTAAGTTCTAACCTAGGAAGGCTTCATTAATTAAACATTAAAAACCTATTTAAATTATTAATTTCGCCAAGTGTATGATAACATCCGAATGCTCGGACACTACCATCTTATCACTTAACAAAATTAATAACTTTACTAATGTCACTAATTATTTACCTACCAATTTTATTTAATTCTAAACCTAAATTATTTTATCAAGTTCTAGGTTTTTTAATAGCACATGAATTCGATACCAAGGTACACTCTTTAGGCCAACATTATGGTATGTCAAAAACACCAGCCTCTTAGTGTATCCGAGGTATAAGATTCAAATACTATCGTTACTAATTATCTCCCTATTTAATTAATTAATTAAAGCAACTAATCCTAAAAGTCTCTAAATTAATTAACTAAATGATGATTAAGTGATCTCCTAAATATGCCATGTGATTTTTAAAAATGAAACATAATTAAATAAAACAAATAAATAAACAAAATAAAGGAACTTAATTACTTTTCATTAGAAAATATGAGAGTTCGAATTACAACCAAGATGATCAAAATTGAGCACAAAGGGACTTACATGGTAAAGACAAAAAAACAAGAGTTCAATTTCAAGGGATGAATTAGATTTAATTAAGTTTAATTAATTTAAGATTTAGAATTTTTAATTAAATTAACAATTTAATCAAATTTTCCTAAGCTTTAAATTTTAATTAATCCTAATTAAAGTCAAACTTGATGGAAATTCAGTTTTATGGTTCACTTAGGCTAAATTAGATCTAATTAAGTTAAATTAATTTTAAATTTTATCTTAGAAACTAAATTAAATTCAACTAAGAACCTAATTAAATAATTTCTAAGCCTTTTAAAAAAAATTAAACCTAATTAATATCTAAATTAACTAATTTTGAGCTTTAGGGTTCAATTTAGGTTCAAACTAGATTTAATTAGATTAAAATAATTTTAAATTCAACCTAAAAAATTAAATTAAATTCAACCAAGAACCTAATTAAATAATTTCTAAGCCTTAAAATTAACACCTAATTAACATCTAATATTTGATTAAATTAACACCTAATTAAATTAACACCACTCGGATGACAACCTAAAAACACTTAAATCTACCCAGATTCAAGAACACTAATCCGTCTTCTCGGAATCTAACTTAAACATAGATAAAAAGTAAGAAACAACCAAGAAGAAGCTCTCACCAATACTTTCGGATGATTCCCTTCAACTGTTTGCCTTTCACCGATCTCCTCCTCTTCGATTCCCCTGCCGGTTCAAACTTTCAGATCCTTTCCTTCCATTCCTCTTTTTCCAGATTCGAAGGCCTCTATTTAAAGGATTTGAATCAAACATCCTAAACTAATTCAAACTCCACCAAATCCCTAAAATTTCTCCCTCAAATCTCTCAACACAATCCCCACTAAATCTAAAACTCTCCTATATCTTCAAATTTTCTGTTTTTTATTTTTTATTTTATTTTTTTTATTTTTTATTTTTTTATTTTATTTTTCAGTTATTTATTTTATTATTATTTATTATCTTATTATTATTATTATTATTTTACAGAAATCTGTGTTAACATATATAAAAACCTTAAAATTTAAAAATAAAAATATGTACCTTTTTAATCCCTTATTTATGCACCCATTAAAAAAATTGATTGATAGTACCGTCCCATAAATAATGTTTCTTATTAACTTTTTGAAAGTTAATTTTTTTAAAACTTTGATAATAATAATAATATTAAATATTATAAATAATTAAATTTTAAAAAATATATTTGAAATTCACTCGATTAAAGGTTTATAAAATATATTTTTTATATTTTTATCAATAATAAATTTTAAATAATCAATAGTCAAAGTTTAAAAAGTTTAACCCCAAAAAGTCAATAATAGATTATTTTTAGGACGAAAGGAATAATATTTATGGGCTAGAAAGTATTATTTAGGATTTAAATTTTAACAATATATCTTAAAATTTAATTTGTTTAGTGTTTTTAGTGTAGGATATAAAAATAAACTAAATCATAATATATATTTATTTTAAACTCGATACTTAAATAATATTAAATTATTTATTACTTAAATCAAACTCGTTAATTAATAATTATATATTTTTGTTCATCCTAAATTAAGTCAACCAAACCATTAAATATTAATTTGAATTTGAATACATGTTGTCAAAAACATCCTAAATACATATATGTTGTCAAAAAAATATATATCATTATATTAATAAATTTAATTTTAAAAATATTATTTTTATTGTTTGATTTGATGCTATTATCTCTGTTAATATCAACTAGCGTGTAGAACACCCCACTTAGTGATTGGACGAAATTTTGGAGGTAAACAAGAACAAAATCATAATTGGATAAAATACAATAATGGTTACTAATGTTTGAATAAGTTTACTTTTATCACCATCAAAGTTTCAAAACTTATATTATGATCACAATCATTTCATGATTAATAACCATTAATTTAATGATATAGCATGTCAATAAAAAAAGATAAGATGTAATTTAAGTACTATGCTATAGAAAAAATGTCAAGTAGGCCCTCCAATATATTTTTTTTTTCAAAATTAAATAAATAAACATAGTAAATTCTTCTGAAAATGCCCATATAATCTTCTAATCCACTACTAGCAAACATGATATATACGTGCATTCCTAAACATTATAAAAAGGGATAATCGCAAACTCTGAACATTAATTGTATATAGCGATATTAACTGAAATAGGTCAAACCACATCAAAACTAGTTTAAGATCAGTATCGTCATTGTTAATTCAATATCGACTATCATAAATTTTATATAAAATTATATTTATACGAGGATATCACATTATCATATACTTAAATATAATTTAAACGCATTATCTTTTAAATGTCCCAATAACAATAATACCAACCAAATTATATATATAATTATAAATTATCTATGCTTGAAAAAATAGTATACCTCTAAACTCTTTGTCAAAACAAAATACAAATTATATAAAAATAACATTAAAAATATTGTATGTGGTTGAAAGTAAAATACTATTGCAAAACAATAATGGTTAAATAAAATATAAGGGTGACGTGGAGATTAACAATCGTATGGGACTCATCTAGCTTAACTTGATTAATTTATTAATTAAATCCTACTTGATTAACAAATATTTTAAGAGAGATGAAACATTTTCAATTTTATGCATTAAAATAATCAATATATGATTAATTATAATTTATTTACAAGTATTCAAAAAACTCAAAATATAGTTTTTTATGCAGAGCTAATTGTATAAAAAAGAATTTAAATATTATGTTAAATTTAAATTTTCTATATAATAAGTATATCCACGCTTTTAATATATTTTATATTAAATAAACTGATATCTAACGTCTGTACTAACAATTAATTAATGAAAGTACTTAATTAATATGGTACTGAAATTTTAATGATTGGATTATAATACTTTGAAATTTAAATTTAAAAATTAATTTAAAATTTTAACTATAATTTAACGACGTATAATGCAATTAACTTGGAAATAAATAAAGATTCAAATGCCGGTGGCTGAGGATATATCCACGTCAGATTTCATTTTCTTCCTAAAAGTTAGTGGGCCCCATCTCCGAGAAATTATATTATGAATTATTTTTATCATGTTATTTATGATCTCAATCAATCAAATTTATTAATTTTATATTTTTTAAATGAATTATTATTTTTTCTTCTTACAATATAAAACCTACCTATCTATCTACGTGTCTTGTTTGATTACGTCAATTCCATACAAAGAGTGGATCCCACAGACCACGTGGGTTACTCACATTTACTATCACTCCATTAATAGCCCAACACGTGTCCCTTTAGTGCATACTACGTCTAAAACATTTCCAGCTGGCGCTATGTAATTGGCCAGGTTTTAAGAAGAGGGGTAGAGGCTAATGAGAGTGACAATGAATAAATAAATACTAAATAAATAATACTATTTTATGTTTATCGGATTGAATAAGAAGTTTGATGACACATTTAAATAAAATTAATTTAGAGTTTGTTTTATAATTGAGAAAGATAGAAAATTTTGGAATATAAAAAATTCGTTATATTTTAAATTTTTATTTTTTTATAAATATTACTGAATTTTTACTAAATTCATAAAAAATTATAATTATAACGTAGTTAAAAAATAAAATAATTGAATTAAAAAATCCAAAAACAAAAAAAAAATATGGAAATAAGCATACCAATAAAATTCAGCAGCTTCCTGAATCTCCAAAATATATATTTTTAGTTAATTTTTAAGTGTATATGATAGGACGTTATGTGTAGATGGTGTTATTCTTAAAAATTAAAAATATATATTTAAAAAATAAAAGACATCACTCATAGGTATCATATTCTTCCAAAATCGCCATTTACAGGTAGTGTTTTCTCACCTGTATTATAACTTTTGACCTAAATTTTAAAATAAAACTGTAAAGATTTTATTTTCTCAAATAAAATCTCTAAACACCCTATATGTATAACGAAACCGAAAAAAATAGTATTTAAAACTTTACTTCTTTTTTAAAAGCTAGATTTAGTTTTATTTGGTATATAATTAAGATTCGTATGATTATCGAATATCAAGAGAGTTAAAAAAAATAACCCTCTATTATTGATGGTTTAAAGGATGTTAAGCAAGTTTATTTATTTATTTTATAGTTAATTTGAGTTAAATTAATCCCACTTGCGGGTGAGGCCCCTTTATGTAGGGTTGAGCACCAATTTCATTGTCGTTTTAGTTTAAAACAATAAAAAACCTTATCCCCATTTCACCATCACTATAAAGAAAATTATTACAAATCTCAATCTCAATCCCTTATCTTGTATAAATCTCAACAATGAGCTGTTCAACTTAACTTTTATTTTAAATTAGACTATATATTTTAATTTGACATTGATCCTTCTATTTTTATATGATATATATAATATTCGATCTGAATTAGTCAGTCAATGAATTAATAATAGTGATTATAAAAAAATATTGTTGATTTTTTTTACTATTATCTGACCGTGTAGTCAAAGGTTTATTCTTTAAAAAAATCCACCATGTTAATTTAACAACCAACAATGTTATGGATTTGAATCTACAAATAACATTAAAAATTAGATTGCATGAATTATGTGAAATTAAAATATATGTACTAAATTCCAAATTTTAACATATTAGAGGGATTAAAAAGTAAAATAAACCTTGAATGTCTCTCCTTGAAAAATAGTTTTTGTGGTGTCGTATGTACCAACAGAGACCTGTTGATAACATGATAACATCAACCGTTGGTGTCAATAATTGTAGTGGCGTGCAGCACCCTCACCAGCCACTCCACCGGACCGTATAGTGGAAAAGCCAGTGGACCTGGGTTCGCAGAGATCGGACCCACCCCTGGTCCTATTTTCCGCTAGTTGGGTTCACCAGATTGTACACCTGACCATGAGCTGCCTAGTCTTGGATCCATCATGGTTAATAGGCATCCTATGCTACTATGTTTGGGTAAGATTTCATTTACTCTATTTTAGACTAATGTCGGAATTCAAACTCATAAAAGATGAAATAATATGAATATCTTTAATTATTCGATCAATTAGTGTATCTTTTAATTAATTTTATTTTTTCGGTTTACACAAATACGTTTACTTTAGGGTGTAGACTTTATAATTTAGATACTTGCGTTTTAAGGTATCGAAACTTTATCATTTAGAATTAAGCCATCCAATAATATGGGAGCTGTCAATTGCCACTTGAAAATCCCATGGAGAGGCAATAATGTGGGGGGAAGCACTTGCCATTACCAGAAAAAGGAAAACAGATTATGTCATGGATTTGGTGTCTGTTAAACCAGGTTACTGTTGTGTCGTTTATTTTTGCAGAATCAGAGAGACTCTCACGTGCTGGACACTTCCCGTCCAAACTCAACACAGTCATCTCCACCACCACAACCACCGGTCCACCACCGTCCCCTTCTCAGAGACTCTCACTTGTGCGTGATAGGAACAACAATATCGTTAATCACTGAGAGATCCCTATGAGGAATTGTTTCTTTCAGGTTGGCCCTTGCTTTATTGGCTCAACAAATGCATGTGCCAACCACGTATTTGATGGTGCCATAACCAGGCCTTTGCTACCCTTGAATGCTGCACTGCCATCAAAATCCTCAACTATCTTAGCCCCTTGGATTTAATTATAAAACACATGGAACTAAAATTTTCAGTGTTTGTGTTTCGGTACAAATCGGTAACTTCATTGTTTCAGTGATTAAGTGACGGTAACCCCTTTATCTGGAGTTCGAATTATGTATCTCTCCTAATTATAAAAAGATCCTGGTATTACACATCACTTATTCATTCTGTCAGATGTAAAGACAGATACCAGAAAGTGTATTTATATTGGTTATCAGTCAAGTGCAGTGCTGCTCCAAAAAAATCCCACTTGCATGGTGTGGGTGCCTAGGTTCTGTGGTGCTGGTGCAGGTTGCAAGTCCATTTCTCATTGAAGTGGGGTTTACTTCAATCATGAATCAATCCACTATGGCTCCGGTTTGGCCTCTAACATCGCTTGATTTCTTATGATTTGACATATTATTGACACTAGGCCCCAAGGTATGATCAAATCATGCCATCATGATCATGTATTCTGCTCTCTACACTAAAGCTGGTGATTAAGGGTTTAGGATTAATGTAATGGAAGAATCAAACTGATTGGTTCATGCCACACTTGTAGGTTGATCTGAACAACTCCGGCGACGAATCCTTGACCTGTGCCACCTTCTTAAGAGAGTTCTCAACCGAGAGGAAAAATTATGCAGCTTCCACTAGCTCGGGACATTCGAGTTAGGTATGTACTAACTCGGTAATTTTCAGACTTCTCATGGAAAAAGGTGGCCTAACATGGGAGACAGATTGGACTTCACTAGGATATTTATCTTAAAGCTGATGATGAATGTCTAATGGCAATGGCAATTGGGGAATCAATGTATGATTTCAAGGTGAAACAATGCATGTCATGAAAGCTTAAGGACAATAATCTTGTCTTGGTATCTAACATTTCCTATTTCCTTTTTCTAATTCTTTGATTTATTTCTTTCCTTTCTCGGTAAGGAATTCGGCCGGCAACTCCATTAGCATTGTCCCACAAGCACAATTAAAAGAATGGTCCAGCCATAAAGAAGAATTTGAGCATGCGATTGTCATCATGTCAAGGTAAAACTAATGTTTAGGATTATCCATTGAAAAAAGAACAGAAGAACAAGGAAACAAAAAGATTCATATATTTGATAAAATCCAGTAATTATATCAGTTATGATATCTGAAAACAAACTTGGCATGTAATGAGAATTGAGAAGAATCTTTCATCAGAGTTGAAAGTAACTAGAGAGGGTCCAAGAAAAAGGTAGCACCTTGCAACATCCGATTTCGGGCTGTGGTAAGAAAAATAACAGGATTTCAGGGCCATAATCTTGCTCTCTGGATACTGTCTCTTTGAAAAAAAAAATATTATGAAACCGATAGTTTGCCTCTATCTATTGGCTTGTATTGTGTCTATGCAATCGAGATATCTTGCTTCCGTTCCTGGCTTCCAGATCTTCGTCGTTCAATTCCCCTATCTTGCCAAGAGCCATTGGCTTCCGGTGCTTAAGACCATCTTTAATAGACTCTCCATTTGAAAGATATGTCCCTGGACTGTAAACCGTTCCACTTGAAAGCTGTCCATTGCCCTCGTTGTTTATTGCTTTATAGGCTTCATTACTACTTGCACATGATGTTCGCAGCTTTGCAGAAGACAGCTTCTTCCGTTTTGGCTGTCCTACAGATAATGAGCATACTTGATTAGTTTCTGTATTAGGAGATACTCTGGTATCAGCTTCATCCTGTTCTATCTCAAACCTTGGAGCACTTCCGTGTGCACCAACTGTTATAATAGTGGTGCGGCCACTATCTTCGACAGAACCCTGATTCTTGACATGATGCACTTCTTCATGACCTGTGACATCTTCCATGCCACTGCAGTAATCGAGAACATGGCCATTATCATGATCATTTTCCTGAGGACTCACAGGGTGGTAATCAGAAATATCACCAGTCAAAGCGTAATTAAACCATGGATTAATTTGCCTTCCAAAAACTCCAACTTGCTGTAGCTCTTCAAATATTGAGAATATATCCCCTGATCCCAGGGTTTCGTACGAAAATTCTTCCATATCCTGAATACTAGCTGTTTTTACTGCCTGACCAATCAATTCAGCTTTCCTCAGATCCCTCGTATTCAGGCTTGTGCTTCTTGACATTAGAAATGTTTCAAGGTCAGTTATCAGCTTGTTCAACTGAGAGTACTTACTTTCGAGAGCCAACTTAGCATCAATCAACTTCATTTGGACGCGTTCTTCGCGCCAAACCTCAGCAACCTGTAACATACTTCTCTCCTCTTCGACCTCTTCCCGAATCTTCGTTGTCTCTATTCTCACGGCTTCAACTTCTGCCTCATCTTCGCCAATCTTCCTAGCTAGCTCATAACAGACTTGCTCCAAAAGTTTTCTGGTTCTTTTTTCTGCCTTGTATTTTTGAACTGATTGTATTGCTGGTAATTTAGCTTCGGCAAGCTCCTTTATCAATTGAGAATTGATTTCGTCCATTTTTTGTTGCTTTTTTCTTTCCCTGCTCAATTGACCCTTCAAATCATCAACAAGTGCATAAATCTTTTCATGTTCTTTTTTCTGCTGTGATGTTCTTTTCGCTCCGAGCTTCCTCTCTAGGTACCTTACTCTATTTCTAGAGGACTGCACTTCATATTCGAGTTTGTGAACGTATAACTGAGCTTGCACTAATTCCGCTTGCAGAGAAGACACAACAGACACGATTTTGACTTCTTCTTCGAGAAGCTTCATGAGACTTGCAAAACCATACACCTCCATTCGTGATGCTTTAGAGCATCTACCGTCTGGTCTGTCTCTCTCAATTGCTCCCTCCTTAGACTTCGAATGCTGGAAAAGAGATTCAAGCAACAAAATAGACAAATCAGAGACAATAACAATGATGAAGAATGGAACATAAATGATATATTCTTTTCGGTAAGCAAAATGGCTATGACCAATCTATAAAGGAAGCTCAATGGCTGCAATGAATCCATGTGAGGGAAAATGGGGTACCAAGGATCAAGTGTGGGAAAACAAATTCGCCTAGATGAAGATGAAAAAGATGTAGTTTGAAAGACATTAATCTAACAAACATGTCCAGAGAACAACTATGCATAGACGAAGATGAACAGGATGTTTGAATAACATTGATCCTTAATCTAAAAGCACAATTGGATCTATCCTTCGAACTATCTGTTGAACCGACATCGTCTTTGACTGCTCTAAATTAAGGCAAGACCGAGGAGGGCATTGGGTTCTTCTAGCTGCCTTTTCGACTAGATGGCTTCATCACCAAAGGATGAAGAACAATCTCTAAGAACTAGTGAGCTAACCACACATACCTTATGAAGAGTTCCCTGCTTCGGACCAACAATGGTGGATCGGTTTCTCTGTAACTGATGTCTTTTGCCGGAACGATGTTCTTTTCTGGAATGGTCCCGAGAAATCATCGCATTTACATGAGGCGTGCCATGCTGCAAAGGTTAAAAAACATGTCATTGTTTTCCGTTCCTCTGAAAATGAAACGACACAACTGAGAACTTCCATTAGAAACCATGCATCAGTTAACAACATCAAGTCCTAATGACAAACTGGATTTGCAAGAACTTGTCCAGATAACTATACATCAAAAGTATAATTATATGTTGAATTCAGCATCCAAGACAAATAAAAAAGAACCCCATTGTCCACTGAGCTGAAATATACAATTTAATATCTGGTTTCTGCGACATTTTTTCTTAGTATCCATCCAATAACATATATAAACTATAATAACTAATAAGCCGGGCACTATATATATTATATATATAGCAAAACATGTTACTAAACCATTAAAAATACTATACTAAAACCTCGATAATATAAACTAAACCCAAGTCCAAAGGTTTGTTAAATAGAATTGATCATAAGTCATAACGAAGCATCATAAAAAAATATGAGTACCTTAAAGCGAGATCGATCAGAGGATTTACGTCTAGCGTTAAAACGGCCGATTCCGTAGCGCAACGAGCGTAACCGCCAGAGTCTAGCAGCCAGGTTCCTCGCCGATGGCTCCACCGCATGTCCGCCTACGGAAAACTTGGTTTCATCTCCGGCTTCGGCGTCTGATGAGAAGTGGAGGTGTTTCTTGCTTTCGTGGTTGTTGTTGTTAAAGAAAGTCCAGTACTGGAGAGGGGTTGATGGAGCTCCTCCTCCTCGCCTCCGTCGACGCCGGATTTTGCGGGGAGCGGTGGCTGGAGGAGGATGGGTCCCGCCAAATGAGTTCATTTGGGTGGCGATGGCATTAGATTTAGGAGACAATAACCAAAGGTGGGGCTCGAGTTTCGTTGAGTTTGTCTGAGGGAGTTTCAGTCAGCCAGTCAGTCATGCCATGAAAACATAAAAGTAGAATCCACTCATCATATTATAATGTGGTGTCTTTTTTTCTTTATTTTTTATAATAAAAAGAACTATACTTTTTATTTAAAGAATAATATAAAAATATTTAAGTGGTTAGTTTTTTCTTTCTTTTATAAGTATACAGTCTTAGAAGGATAATCATTCTATTTATTATCTATAAAAATAAAATAATTCACGAATAATTTAATCAATGGTTTAAAATTAGATTTTAAAATTTAAAAATTTAGATTTGATGGATTAGGGTATAAATTTAAGATTTAGAGTCAAAATCTATGATCGGTAAATTGAATTATAAATTCAAAATCCTAATCATATTATCCTAAACTTAAAACCTTAAAATCTAACTCTAAACCCTCAATTTTTAAACCCTAAATCATAATTTTAAACTTTAAAATTAAGATGATAATTTTTTATTTTTATCGTATGTATCTCGAATATAAATCTATTTTGTATCCTTTGTACGGTGATTATAAAGATGCAATAACAGGATCATTGCATTTAATAATTTATTCATAATATAGATAATAGATTTAATGAAATTACATAATATTTAATAGTTTAGTTATTGGTACAAGGATAATTTTAAATTTTGTTATTTCTTACCTAGAATGTCGATTAAACCCTTAAATATAATAGTCATTTACGACACATAAATGTCAAATACATTTTGAATTATATGGTATATTTAATCTATCACATACTTATACATAAAATATAATTTTATTTTAAACTTAAATTATAAAATTAATTTAAAATTAAATAAAATATTAAAAAATGTGGTAACCTGTGGCGGATATTTAAAATACGCTTTAAATAAAATGCTAAAAATGCATTTAGGGCGTTGTAAATTGATTATTACAATGAGTTTGGGAGACCTTTGGGTGGAATTGGTTTGAGGGGCTTAATTAAATTTTTTAAAATTTTTGTGGTTTACCCAATTTTTTTTTAAATAAAGGATTTAATGAGAGATTTATTTTTAAAAATGTGAGGGTCTAGTTATTTTTATTTTTTAAAAAAAAGTTTAATGAAAGAAAACTTTTAGAATTTTATGAGAATATTTAAAATTTTTGAGGGAGCCTAACTAAAATTTCAAAATATTTTAAAATAATATATTTTTTAATATTTTAAAGGTGTTAAAACCCTGCTTAAATTTTTGGACTATTTGTTTAAAGATAATTTTTTTAATATGTAATCTTAATTTCGTCGTGAACTTGTATATTAACTTTTGATGAACGGCATTCCGTATATTATTTTTTTTATAATCCGATAAAATTTTTATCAAAGTTATATCTTAACAAGATAAGCTGATTGTATTTTAAGGGACATGTAACTAAAACATATGAATAAATTTAATACGGATGAAACTATAATTTAAGGTTGAGACGTAAATTATAAATTTTTTAAAATAAATGACAATTTTATAAATAAATTAATATTTTAAAAAAAATAAATAAAAAAATCTTCAAGAATTTTAAGGGACAATCGCCCATCTCCGTCTCTATCAACTGAAATCCCTACGTGCATGAATCCATGCATGTCTATGATATCCAAGGAAAATGCATGCACGTGTTAAATAGTTGGGGGTTGAAGAATGGGACAACATGACTGTTGTAGTTATTTTTAGTCCATATATAATATATATAAGCTTTTTCGAGTCTAGCTAAGATCGATTATACTTGTTAAGATCTCGAGTTAAATTTACTCAAATAAATTTTTAATTAAGTTTTAACTATATTGAACTCGAATAACTCATAAATCAATTAGGCTCGATATTACTCCTAATCTATTCTACATTAATTGAAACCCAAATAAGTTGATGTGTTTTGATTGCTCCGTTTACAGGTCAGTAAGATCATTAATAAATTAATTAAAGATCATTGCAACACATATGAATATAGTAGCATGGACATTTTCCAAAACAATAAATCATTAAAAAAATGATATCAACAAATTTTAAAGTACGTAATTAAAAATTCTCGGTTGATATTCTCTACTCTCTTAAATTATGAGATTAAAAATTATCTAAAAAAATTAAAAAAAAATTCAAAAATGTGAAAATGTTTTAACTTTGTCTTTGAAAGCTGCTATCTAACTAAAAGGAAACAACCAAAACCATGCATTTACTTTCAGCATACTCTTTAGCATACATAAAGTCGGTATCGAATATAAAAAAATAAATAACTAATAAAAACTTATTAAGTATTTAAACTTAAAATTTAACAAACAATGCCCAGTTTATTTATTTAAACTTAGAGGGACCTAAGTACCTACGTTGTCATTAGACAAAAAAATAACGTCACGAGCCCGTCCTTCTTTGGTTATCTAGTAATTTAAATATTTGTTAAAGTAAGTCCTTCTCTATTCGAGTTTAAATTAAATACATATTAATTTTAAAATTAAACAATTTTACCCTTCCTATCCAGTGGTCTTTTAGGTTCTTATCACAACATTTATTGCTCTTTACTTGTACCCCTTGGCGTAAATAGTGTTGTTGTGGAGGTAGTTGTTGAAATTTATGAGACCGGATCCTCTACATGTATTTTTTTTTTCTACGCAGTATATGATGCAGGTCGTACGTATACATAAATATTTCAGTATTTTTATACATTTCAAGCGTAGATCACAGAAAACCAATGTTCTAGCTAGGCCTCGGCATTATTATTATATATTCATCTAAAATAGGTAACTGGAATCAATGTTTTTAGCCACGAAAACTGCATGGTTTGGTTTTGGAACCGGTTTAATTACTCACTAGGACCAATGTTTTTAGCGACGAAAACTGCATGCTTTTATTTTTGATTTGATGAATATATTTTGAATACATTTTTTTAATTACTTTAAATAGTATCTGTTCTAGAGTAAACTCTTAACCATTAGATATTAATCGTTCAATCATTATACTGATATTACTGGTGTTCGAACCCGTGGTCTTTAACCATCAAGATTAGAAGATGATTCGTGCATAACTCAAACTTTTAGTATTTAGTATATTAATTTTTATATTTTATTTAAATCTTTCAACTCTAAATGATATAGGTATATCACATATGAAATGAAATTTCATTCATCGTTAAGTAGTTAAAGAATAAAAAATCCCTCTCTAAACTGTGCTTGTATTTTTTAAAAACGTGAAAATATGTATATATATATATAATTATAAAAAATATTTTAAATATAATCAATTAGTATCATAACATTATAAATATTAATAATTAAATTTAAACATAAATTTAAATAATTCGATTTAACTTAACTAAAATTTTATAAATTTAACATAAAAATTAATTAATATATAAATTATAAAATAAAATTCATAGTCATTTATAGATAAAAAAAATTAACATGGACAATATGTCTGTGCTTACCATTCCTAGCTAGTTCCAATCTAAAATTTTGGCGAAGGACGTTGATATCGAATTTCTCACCTAAGGAAGGTTTCTCAGCAAATAATAATCCTTTTCTCGTACTTTGTTCAGACTTGTTTTTTCTAGTCGCACTCCGAGTTTGACTTTGTGCATGTTACGTGACAATGCTGAAGTCTTCAGTTGAGCCTCCTTCTTGGCCCCATCCTCCACCGCCAAAACCTCCTGAAACAACCTCGTTCAGCTGAGCTGCCGACATCACCGTCTTTCAACAAGCTTATCAGATTCACACGTCATCCCACACCTCAACACCCTGTCATTAATTTCTGTCATATAGATAAAGACGTAAAATTTTGTACAAGAGATAAATTATTAAATAATTATAATAAAAATATTAAGTGTAAAATCATAAATCTTGAGGAGCGTTTGCAGGAACCTTAACTCGTCCTGTCTTCTTTTCTGTATAAATTCTGTGATTTCCCAAACCTTTAAAGTCTCTCTTCTCTTTATAGTTTATACCATTACCACGTATACGTACACAAACAAAGACGCCAAGACTCGTATTGGGACGATGAGGACTGGGGTTCTTTGGTGTCAACAGCCCACAGGCATGGCGGTGGTGGCGAGATTGACGTTACCGAGAAGGACGGGCTGCACGGTGGTGGAAAGATGGACGGAAATTGTACCAGAGAGGTGAAGATAACACTTTCAAAGAAGGAACTAGAGCGATTAGTACATGACATGGACATGCATGGTTTGACACTGTACCAAGGCCTAACTAGAATGGTCGACGGAGGAAACGTATATGAGACGGAGCACCGGCGGCCGTGGAAGCCGAAGCTGCAAAGTGTTCCGGAGGTGAACTAGTTTAATGATTCGCAGATATGGTGTAAATTAATTGGATACTACTGATGATGCGTATATCCTAAACGGTGTCGTGTTGATTTTTCATATATATCTATTTTTTATTCGAGCAAATACTTTTGTCTTATTTACGGTTGATACTGAATTGTGTAGTCTCAATTATTGAATATTGATTATTCAATCACTCTGTTAGTATTGTTGGTGTTTGAATATATGACCTTTAAAAACAACAATTATTCCTTTAACTAGTGAGAGTCTAAGGCTAAATGGCGAAAAATTATTACATGAATCCTTTCCATCACCTAATATATGGTCTCAACCAATTAAATTAAGACACATAATATATTTTATCCATATCAAATTTACACATAAACATTGATCAAATCATCTAATTTAATGTCTTTAATTTAAAAAAGAAAAAATATTATCAAAGATTTCTTGTGTCATCTTTCTTTTTGTTCTTTAAAATTTTCCTAATTAATTTTTTATATAGATTTAGGGTTTAGGATTTATAGTTTAGAGTTTAGGTTTTAGGGTTTAGAGATTAGTGATTAGTGATTAGTGATTTAGGGTTTATGTGGTTTAGGTTTAAGGTTTAGGGTTTAGGGTTAAAGTTAGGATTTAGGGTTATATGTTATTGTTTAGGTTAGGGTAAGAGTTAGGGTTTAGAGTTTAGGGTTTAGTGTTTAGTGTTTAGGATTTAGAGTTAGGGTTTAGGGTTAGAGATTAAAAAAATTAATTAAAAAATTAAACAATGAAGAGAAAGACAACACAAAAAATCTTTGGTAATATTTTTCCATTTTAAAATCAAATACATTAAAGTTGATTTGGATGATGCTTATGTATAAATATGTTATGAAAAAATATATTATGTGTCTTATTTTAATTGGTTGAGACAATATCTTAGGTAGTGAAAAGGGTTCATGTAATAATTTTTCATTTCCACCACCTAAGATATGGTCTCAACCAATTAAATTAAGACACATAATATATTTTTCCATATCAAATTTACACATAAGCATTGGTCAAATCATCTAATTTAATATCTTTGATTTAAAAAAGGAAAAAATATTATCAAAGATTTCCTGTGTCATCTTTCTCTTTGTTCTTTAAAATGTTTCTAATTAATTTTTTATATAGATTTGGGGTTTAGAATTTAGAGTTTAGGGTTTAGGGCTTAGGGTTAAGGATTAGTGATTTAGGTTTTATGTGGTTTAGGTTTTATGTGGTTTAGGTTTAAGGTTAGGGTTTAGGGTTATGTGTTATTGTTTAGGTTAGGGTTAGGGTTTTGGGTTTATGGTTTAGGATTTATGGTTTAGGGTTGGAGTTTAAGGTTTAAGATTTAGGGTTTATGGTTAGGGTTTAGGGTTTAAGATTTAGAATTAGGGTTTAGGGTTTAGGGTTTATGGTTTAGGGTTTATGGGTTAGGGATTATGGTTTAGAATTAGGGTTTATGGTTTATGGATTAAAAAAAATTAATTAAAAAAATAACAATAAAGAGGAAGATAACATAAAAAAATCTTTGATAATATTTTTTCTATTTTTAAATTAAATATATTAAAGTGGATAATTTGGATGATGCTTATATATAAATATGATATGGAAAAAATATATTATATCTTATTTTAATTGGTTAAAATCATATATTAGGTGGTGAAAAGGGTTGACGTAATAATTTCTCCTAAATGGCTTATACATATCAAGTTAAACTTGTCCAGCAAAAAAGAAAATATTATTTTTAAACGATTCAGATTCGATTCAGATATTTGATATTAAAGTTTGATTCCTCTTTAAGCCCACAAGCTCATGTGTTTCATATTTTGACCAAAAAAGTGAGAAACCATCTACTAGTTGGGCTAAGACATACTCAGGTTTAGTCTCAACTGTGAAGCCCAATGTCCCTTTCCAGTGAAAAGTAGTTAAAATACACAAGGAAACCACCAGCAGACAGAAACATTAATAACACTCAACCAACAAGCACGTGACAGATCACAATCCAGACACCATTCACACGTTATAAGAAGCAGTACCCTCACAATGTCAAAGATGACAGTCATAATCCGTTAAAAAAATCATATATTATAACTATAATTGATATTATTTTAAAAAATTGTGATTTTAAGTAAAATTGTTTTAAGAGTAACGTGTTTTATTGTTACATTAATACTTATCGATACTATTTCGAAGCTTTGATTAATTCGATTTTGGATATAATCAAAGTCAATAAGACTATATAACGTATGGAAATAGAAGGAAAAAATGACTCCTTTGTTTGGACAAATAGGAAAAAATGACTTGTAACCTAAGCAGGGGAGAGAGAGAAAAGAAGAGAAGAAAGGCCAGTGATGTCGTTTAAATGTTAAATGCATATGTGAGTGTTTAATATGACTGTGGGGTCTACTTCTCTCAGGAGGACAGCTATTTCCATTACTCCTCAGTCCTCACTGTTCCCCTTTCTTTTTCTTTTCTGTTATCAGCTCATTCATGGCTTCTCTGTGTTTTCTTACATTTCCCCACTTATTGTCCCTAATTCTTTAATAACCATTGTTCTAATCTCTTTCCCACTCTGTTTTTTTTTTTGTTAATGTTGTGCTGCAACCGTTTGTTTCATCAAAGGAAAGAAGACATGAGTGCTGGGGTGTCTCTCAAACATAGTTTCACCATGTTCCTGCTTGAATTGTTCATGTTTTTCGCCTGTGAGTGTTTAAAAACACTTCTTTCTTGTTCCTTTCCTCTGGTTTTTTCTCATATTGGCATGATCTATTAGTTCTAACATTTGGGTCATTGTTGCCAAAATTACTCCTTTGTGGGAAATGTTGGCCTATATTTCTTAAAAAAATTCTTGCATAGTTGACCTTGAAAAATGATTTCTTTTTGGATTTCAATGCTTGTAAAGTTCTGTGCTTTATGTGGGAAGGTTCTTGAGTTAAAAATAGTGTTGCATTAACTTATTGAAGTTTGAACCTTTTTACTTTCTTGCATTATTTGTGCTTTGATTGTAATACATTTTAGGAAATTAGTGTTTGCCAGCTTGACTGCTTAGCTTAATCTTCTTTATATTGTATTAGCTTTGTTATTTATGTTAAATATGATGTGGTGCTATTAGCTTTGGACCTCTCTTATGTCAAATAACTTAAAAGAAATGATCAAAACTAAGTTAGTGTAATTAGTCTTGTGAATAGCTTACATTAGTTAATGATTTGTTTGTGATTTATTGTAGTCTAGCAGTTTTTTCTGACAAATTCTTGACATTTCAGTGCTGTTTGAATCTGAGATCTCTTGACAACTTGTAAATTGTATATTTTTTTTATGTTAGAATGCGAAATGTATATGGGTGGGAACTTTAAATGCTTGATGTATGAGGAACAAACATAAGCTATGTTGGTTTGAAACTTCATTTTTCTCGAAAATACTTGTGTCCATCACGTATCCAGATAGTAGGTATATACGGATATGATCATAAAAAATAGAATATACCAATGGCCATGTAACATATGGAGGGGATTTGGTTCGGATTATTCAAGATTGCAGGGTGTAATCTTAGATTCCGGTGTTCGGTTCGCTAACATTACAAGCAGGCATAATCTGACATTACATACCCTTGTTTGCAAGTCATGATCTTAAGTATAGCAGTTCCCTTGTCTTTTTTCTTTCCACAGTTTGTAGATTACCTGTTGCCTTTGTGTAGCATCAGTGGTAAACTGGAAAGTTCACATCTTACTTATCCGGTTATCTTAAACTCCAATACATGCCTTCATTTCAGGCTTCCATGAATGTTTATCCAGCCCACCTGATCATCATCAAGGCCATATGTTAACAGACGGAGCAACGGATGCTTTCTTACCTAAAATCACTCCAACTGCAGCACCTCGGCCATTTCTTCCTCTGCTTGCACCTTCTCCATTGTCATCCTTTCCGAGTAGTACTTCTCCTAAATTATCAGGTATTTACATGATATGGTACGTTGGAATACGAAAAAGATATTTGGATCATAGTGTCTTAAGTACATTTTGTGCTTGGCCTTTGTAGGACTCTGTATGTTAAATTTCACTGCTGCTCAAAGCTTGATAAGCATCACCTCGATTGATTGTTGGACTGCATTTGCTCCATTGTTGGCGAATGTAATATGTTGTCCGCAACTGCATGCTACTCTTGTGATCCTTGTTGGTCAATCAAGTAAAGAGACTGGTGTGCTCGCTCTAAACCGAACCCTTGCCAAGCCTTGCCTCTCAGATATTGAGCAAGTCTTGACAGGTCAGGGCGCTGGTGAGAATCTCAATCACATTTGCTCGATTCATCCATCAAACCTTACTGAAGCATCTTGTCCCATAAAAGGCGTTGATGAATTTGAGAACACTATAAACACTTCTGATCTTCTTGCTTCATGTGAAAAGATTGATCCTGTGAAAGAATGTTGTGACCAAGTTTGTCAAGGTGCCATATCTGATGCTGCAACGAAACTCGCACTGAAAGCTTCTGATCCTCTGAGCATGGATGGGCCTCAAGTTTTACCTCAGCACTCAACAAGGGTAAATGATTGTAGAACTGTTGTCCTTCGATGGCTCGCAAGTAAACTTGACCCCTATCATGCAAAGGAAGTTCTCAGAGGACTAACCAATTGCAATGTCAACAAAGGTGAGTTTGGACTAAAGCATAGATGCTTACATCCCTACTGGCTTCATACTTATTTTTCGACTTATTGGTTGTATTCTGCTTCAGTTTGCCCTCTCGTTTTCCCCAACATGAAGCATGTGGCAAACAGCTGCGGAAATGGGATAAGCAACCACACAGCTTGTTGCGATGCTATGAATAGCTATGTCTCACATTTGCAAAAGCAGACCCTGATCACCAACTTACAAGCTTTGGACTGTGCTACCTCGCTCGGGTTGAAGCTCCAGAAATACAATATCACCAAAGATGTTTATAGCCTATGTCACATAAGCCTCAAGGATTTCTCGCTTCAAGGTTTGTTTTTTTTGCTCGATGCAGCAGCTTGACATATTTGAATTGGTACTGACGCTTTATTCCTTTCGTTGTCATGCTCGATTTTGATACCAACTACCAACAACTTGTATGCATCAGTTGGAAGCCAGGGTAAGATTCTTCTCCACTCAGAAATGACAGCATGAATTTGTTTTTACATACTGGGAATTTTGTTCCTTTGTGCATCTCTTATCTTTTACTGCCGACTTATAATATCGAATTATGTAGAAAGCACTGATTGAAATCAGTATCTATACCTCTGATCATGATGATATTAACATGTATAACATGTGTTTTTACTTCTCGCCGCTTTTAGCATCCGGTTGCCTCTTGCCAAGCTTACCCTCCGACGCGACACTGGACAAGTTTTCCGGGATCAGTTTCATTTGTGACCTGAATGATAATATTCCAGCTCAATGGCCATCTATGTCACTACTACCAGCTTTGTCATGCAACAAAAGTATGTACTCTCAAAATTACCGTTCGTCTGAGTAGTTCATATTACAACGTGGTTTCGAATTTCGTTGATGCTATTTCCCTCTGCTGTCATTTACTAATGTCCACTCGTATTCCTGGCATGCAGCTGTAAGAATTCCTGCACTTCCTGCAGCAACAAATGCTCAAAGTGGTAAGAAATAGACATTTCGGTCCACAAAATTGACAATGGCATCTGACCATTCAAGCCTCTTTGAATCGCCATTCTCTCTGTTTGCAGGTCTTTACACTGGATATGCTCCTGTTTATCTCATCGTCGCATCTTCGATGGCCATAACGATATTCTTACAGTTTTAGTTTGCGACTAATTCAATCTTTCTCGAGAACCCAATGATGCATCGAAGCTGAAGATAACTGGAAGCATACGCTAGGGATAACTCCTGGTTTATCCAAAGGTTTAAGCAGCGACCAAAGGTGGATTCATGTTCATGTGTCTGAACACATTTAATTCATGATTCTTGCAGGTTTTATGTAATAATATCTGTTGTAAAGTAAATAACATGGGAGAGAAGAGAAAAATATATGTTGTCTTGTCTTGTATCTATACTTGTATTCTAAGTATAACATGTAAATTTTGATGTGGTAGAAGTTGTCGTTTTAGCTCTACGCCATGTGATAAGCTTTGCATTTCCCGAAGGTGAGACCGCGGACAAGGAGAGATTATTAGGTGAATCATGTTCACCACGTCATTTATGGTCCCAATTAATCAAGACCATTGATTTTTAAATAATCACTTAATAACTACCCACCTACTAAATTCATGTAAGAAAGAGGTGATGATTCACTTGAAAAAAATTAAGATCAACAGTCCTGATTAATTGAAACCATAAATGACGTGATAAACATGATTTACCTAATAAAAAGAAGGCAGTGTCGGAGCCATGTCCATTCCTGACTGTCACTCTTGTTCTTAATGTGGTTCAACCGGTAATGTAAGAACTAAGAAACTTTCTTTGGGACTAATTATGGTCTTACTCCCTACAATATGATGAAATTTAAAATTTAATCCATTTACTTTAATTTACATATTTGATGTCATCATCTTTACAACATTATTGCTAGGAACTCATCTGGCGTGTAAAATTTAATATTGGTTGAAAATGATTGCATATGACCTTGACTGTGTAATCAAGTAAGCGTTAGACAAAATATTATCAGTCTGGACATACTAATAACAATGTAAAAGTAGATGTACCAAATTATGACAGATTAAAGTTTAAGGATTGAATCTCAAACTTTAAGAGTAGAAAAGGATTGAAACCACAATTAAACCAACTTTTTCTGGTGACCCGGTGGTTAATGTGGACTCAATTTTTGAGTTTAGCTCTTGTCCAACTAATGAAAAAACAAAATGGGCTTGAATTAAATGTTTGTTTGAGCTTTGGGCAATGGGAGCTTGTGATTACAAGGGTGGCTGTTGGATGTGAATGACAAGCATTTCTAGCATATGCAACTACAGGGATCCCACTGGCTGTGTTCTAGGCTTTAAGTAAAACCTTGGGACAAAGGTAAAAAAAGCTGATGGTCTATTCGAATCCGTAATCTTCAGGAAACTTTAACACTGTCAGCACCCAATGTCAACTAAAATAATACTCAATTGACCTCAAACGAACTAATTATTCAAAGAGGTTATTAAGCTCTACCTGCACATGCATCAAAAAGTGGAAGAAGTGAACCCAGACTCGATTGACTCGCCACAAATAAGCAGAACTCACGGTTTGCTTACTGGTAGCTTTTCAAGGGTTCATAAGCCTTGAAATATGTTATACAGTTGGCTTTTCAAGTATTCTTTTCCTGAAATGGGGTAGGGGTTGTCCAAAGATCGAACCCAAGGCAGGCAGCAGCTGTCAACAAGACTTGAACACAAGTCCTTTACCACTACACTTGTGGTTCAGGTGACCTATACCAAGGTTGAAGTTCATACTAAAAGGACTACATACAACAACTTAAAATTGTGTCACGCAAAAAGCAAAAACTGCGTATTAGTTTCCATTCACTAAAGTAGTTTTCTGATGGTATGTCGATGCTCTCCTTTTATCATCTAATGTGATGACCAAAACAATCAAAAGCTTTAGAAGTTGGAACCAAAAAGGGGTAATGTACCACACACACATAAAGAAAATCTTAAGGGCATCATCTGAACATTTTCATTTTAGCAAACAAACACCAAGGAAGATGACGACCTTGATAATAAAAACAATGAGTGCTCACCTTCAGCAATGTTGATTTATGCTTTCCGCAGCTACCGGAAATAAAAAAAAAAAACCAAACAATTTTGAAATCAGTTGGTATAAATCTTTGTATTTCAGATTGCAGTTGATTTAGTTGCTTTTGTGTTGGTTGGTCTCTGGTGTTATAAATCAATGCAGATCAGCATCAATCTAACTGCATGCTGTCAGATTTGCCTCCTTGATCAGAGTCATTCATATCATCCCTACTTGGTGTAGAAGCATTGGATCTAATCATATATTTGCATGTCCTGAACATAAATTTATCAAAACCATCAGATATAAATAAAAAAATGCTACCAATCTTACAGTGTATCATCATATTTTGCAGGACAATTTTCACTTCATGCGTTTTTAATTAACACAGGTCTTTCTAATTATCTATTTAGATCCAACTCCAAATAAGGTTACGAAGTTTTATCAAGATGTAGTAGCAATTAATGTTTGACATTCAATTTTGCATTCTTATGTTGATTATCCCCAAATACAGAATATATATGCCACGCTACTTATATCACAAATCCCTATGGAAAAAGATAAATACCATAAATGGACATAAAGAAGAAAAAGATGAGTAGCATTAGATTATTACGCTTCGAGGGCCTCTGCTTTTCTCTTGATCTCACTTGACCAAACTATTGGATCAACATCTTTGGGCAAGAAGTCTTGTTGTTGGGACTTCTCTTGTAACCACCTCTCAGCTTTATCACACTCTTCACTAACCTGCAAAAGGAGAAACGACAGGTGTATAACCAATGGACTAGCAATATCAACACATTGAGCCAATAAAACATCAGCAATCATATACCGCATCTTTCTTAATGGGAGGAAGTGATGCTGCAGTCGTCCGATTATCTTCAATACACTTTAGCAGATCCCTTTTTGCTTGTACTCGAGCTTCTTCATCTTTATACCGATTTTCAATAGGGTCCACAAGCTGTAAAAATCAAATGAACTTGTTGGTTTTATTACAGATCAGAACTGGGGTAAAAAGATAGTCAAGTTATAGCTACCTTTCTCAAATCCTCGAGCTTCTCTATATAAACATTTTCAGATTCATCCAATCCATCATCATAAAGCCAATCTTCCGTCTGCTGAAGTTTTCTAGAAATCTCTTCCCTATCGGACTCATTGGCAAAGCTTCGATATGTATTTAAAATCTATGCAAGGAATTGTGTTACTCCAACAAGTGACAGAACTTAAGAAATGGAAAATGTACAGCATAATGCACTACAGAAGACTGTAATAGATATTAAGATTCTTAAAGAGATTATAAATGCAGATTAAGATTACATGGCATCACCAAAAGGTTCTTGCTAGGCCTGTTAGATGACAAGAATATACCATAGACCGCAACTACTATTCATGACAAACCAGCCAATCAAGTGGCTGCTGTAGCCATTTCTCAAAATGAGGCTAAAGACAAGAAAAACACTACAGCACTTGGAGTGCACAAAATTTCGCTGTCATCTTTACATATCCGTCAACCAAACAAAAGAAATGAAGGTTAAACTATTTCAGTCATAATCATTGATTCCCCCAAACTTAAAAAGATAGTTTGCTATCCTTTTAAGTATATTTTTTTCTACTGAAAATTGAAATTGGACTCATGACTTACACCTAAGGCTTTTGCTAACAAGTGTTGTTAGGGTACTCTTTAAGGTTAATCGCACAAAGTTGCAATTTCCAATGTATTTAAAAAATCAAATTACCAACGAAGTAATGCATTCCATACAAAAGTATAACCATATAGTAACTTAAGGCACTTGTCAGCACAATGATTAAAAAATGCAGGACTATGCACCCACCTATTATCAAAAAGCAAACTTACTCTTAAGACTTGCTTAAAAGCATGAACATGCTCAAACTTCTATACACTTGGTTTAAATTACAGAGACATGGAGCTAAAATTGCCTCTGTTATAAAACCATCATATGAAAGAAATCGTGTGAAGCTCTTTACTTGTAAGTGGAAAATAAAGCTAAGATCAATTTAAGTCAAAGCAATATACCAATACCTTATCACGCATCTCATAAACATAGGACTCTAGGGCATTTTTCCTATCTTTGGTTTGCTCCATCTTCAAGTCCTGTTGCATCAACCAATGTTCTTTCTCTTCAGCTTTAGTGAGCTCATCCCTTTTCATTCCATCACAGATGCTCTCACTAATCGGGATTTCCAGCCTTTTTACACCTCTTCCTTTTCTTGCTACACCAGCCTGCACAAGAATATTGAATTCAACATCAATGCTTTTCATTATAGTATATATTTGAATTTTTGCCCAAATATCCTGGATGGCATTGTCAAGAGTAACACAATAGATAAATGAGTTGGCAGAATAACTTATCAAGGCACTCCACGAGAGGATAGCTGCTAACAAAATAGCCTAAGGTCTTGTAAACATTCATTAATTATTTCAATTCAGAATTGAAAGCAAAACAGTAAACTGCAAATGCAGAAAGAAGTCAAGGTAGGCAGTCCTTCAATTGAAACTTACACTAGTACCAGATGGAGGTTCTGATTGTGCATTATCACCGACTTCAGCAATATTATCTCCAGAAGACATCTGATCAGATTTCTCCGCCGCCTCTTCTGAAGTCAAATGGAGATCATTGGTTGTCTCGGAGTTATCCATTTGATCCTCTATTAGCTGATGCAATAAAATTTTCAGTGCGTCATAGTTAAATTACTTAGGAAATGGCTAAGGGGCAATATGTTATAGCATTAATAGGGAAAAAAAAAAAGAATCAAATTTACCACAGCTGAGTCCAATTTGACAATCCCATGAAGATTTAGCTGAATTCTGACCTTCACTTTAGCTGTATTCGTGTGGGATTGGATAGGTCCAATCTACAGAACATTAAACCATAATTCAAAAGAGTTTTAACAATGAAATAAAAACTAAATATTCAGAACACTAAATCGAAAGTTAAAATATAAATATTTGTGCAAGATTGTGACATGTCAACAAGAAGAAGCATGCAAATTTAGCTATCATACCGTAAAAGTATTAAGTTGAGGTGATAATCCAGGTAATTCATTTGAATTGACATAGAAAGCTTCCATATTGAACATATCAGTTCTATGCAAAGTAAGAATCTTAACACTTGGAAATGGGTGCCCTTTTGGGAAAAGCACACCATTCGAAAGAGTGCAAACTGGACCTTTGTCAGATGAGAGTCCAATAGATAAAGGCAAAGAATCTTGAACCTGCAAGTGAAAACATATGACAAATGTTATAGCTTTGTACAGAACAAAATCCAATTAAGCACCAGCATGCATATAGATGCGAGCATCTAAATGGAACTCCTTTTTTATTCAATGGTACACAAAACACTAGGAAAACCCTCTGTGATACCTGAACGTACTATTCCTTTTCTTTCTAATAATGTGATAGTAATGTAACTCCTAGAAAGCTCAAACCTCCTAAACAGGCTTGAAGAGAAGGGGGAAAGTAGCAATAGTAATCACTCCTAAAGCAGTACAGCCCAGAAGAAATGCAACCAATGAGTTCAGCACAATGCAATATAGAGCAAAGCAAACAGAAAATGCAGTCCACATAAACATAATAGGTATATGGTATTCATCTACATAACACATTTCATTTTCACGCTCACCAAAAATTTCACCCAAAAAGGTGTGAAAGGTAGAATTATGTCAGTCGGATGGGCGTTGGTGAAAATGATAGAGTGTGCTTTAAATAAGAATGTTGTGACAGAACTCAGACAAGGGAACTCTTTTTTTTTTCAGATCAAGAGACTCTCAGTTTATTTACAATAGGCACAAAAAGGATTTGACCAGAAGTAAAAGATCAATGTTAAAACACAAACCTCATACTCTCTGACACGGAATATTGGACTGAGCATTGCACATTGAAGAGCACAACCACGAGCCACACACTCACTAGCGTTTATGGTACGGCTAGGTTCTCGGTTAAATATAGAAGCTACAATCCTTGCAATAGCCGGAATTCGAGACCCTGATCCAACAAGCTCAACTGAGTTGATTCTATCCAGGGTCAGATCAGAATCAGCCAAAACCTTGCGACAAGGGACAGTAATCCTTTCTAATAAGTCGGATGAAAGCTTCTCAAACTCCTCTCTCTTGATTAAGCCCCTAACATCTTTCTCTTCCATCAAGCACTCTATATTAAGTGGCGCTTCAGCATTTGCACTCAAGACCTTCTTCAGCTTCTCACATGATGCCCTCAACCTAACTGATGCCTTTATATTTGTATGAACATCAATGTTATACTGCTCTTTAAATTGAGATGCAAAATGATTGAACAAAACTTCATCAAAGTCTCTTGCTCCCAAGCTCCTATCAAAAGCATGAGAAATGATTTTCATTTGTCCAGCCTCGAGTGATGCAATACAGACCTGTGTGTCACAGTGACCAATATCCACGAATACAGTATAAATTGGACCCGAGTTAGAGAGATCATTCTTGTAAATCCCATATCCAAGAGCAGTGGCAGTACAATCATGCAACAATCTCAATGGCCTCAATCCAGCAATCACTGCCGCATCCAAATAAGCACGCCTCTGTAAATCAGTGAAGTAAGATGGAATCCCAATTACACAATCCGAAACAGGCATTTGTAAATTCTTCTCGGCAATCTGCTTCAAGTGTGAAAGCAACATTCCCAAAATCTGTACAGGAGTAAATTCATGAACCTCTCCCATAAACTGTAACCGGATCGAAACTCCCCCATTGGGGGATTCAAAAGTTTCAAAAGGGAACATCTTGAGTTCTTTTTCCAAATCAGGTTCATTAAACTTCCTACCAATCAATCTCTTAACCTGCAAAATAGTGGACCTAGGATTCATCGTCGCAGAAGCTGCCCCAGCTGAGCCCATGAACCTTTGTTTGTCACCAAAGGAAACAACAGCAGGCGTCTCGCGCTTCGATTCATCGTTCAACAACACATCAATACCGCATTGCTTAGCGACAGCAATAACACAGTTCTCGTTCCCGATATCAAACCCTACTACACTCATTTTTCTCAACTAAATTCAAACACTAACACTAAATTTCCAACAATTACAGACGCACTTCTCAAAATCTCCAAAATTCCATATCCCTAAACAACTGATTCCTCTTTAATCAAGCTCAAAAGCAACCGAAAGCTTCAAATTTCCAGCATCGAAAGCAAAACTAACTTGAAAAAATAGAATTAAGTTAATTAACCAAATGGGTTTAAGCTTGTATGTTATCATAAATTCAAATTTCGATCTTTTCTTTCCTTTTCTGCCTCATTTTGTGCTGATAATCAATCGGAGAATACAAGAAATCGAGAGATACCTGCTGAAAATGGTATTGGGGAATATTTGCCTTTGCGAATCGAAAGCCAAAAGTCTACAACGATCTCTCTGTCTCTCTCTTTTAATGAGAAAAGTAGATGAAATGGAAGAAGAAAAAAAAGGTTTTCCGTTTGAACGGGAAAATGTTTTGCCGTTCCTAAATAAGGGAATACCACCAAACAGTGGCTAAGAGGAATTAGCACTCATATACTCTTTCATTTTTTATTTCGAATTCCACGTCAAGCAGAATGGACCCCACCAGTGACATACCTTGGAAGCCCAAAAACTATCTTTTGGACTATATAGCCTTCTGTCCAAATTATGGGCTTAGCTTTTGCTACTAGAAAAATTCTTTTAAATTTCATGAACTTTTTTGGGTTAAAATGAGAAATAATCTCTAAAAAAAATGAACACTAGAATATGGTAAAGAAGATAGTATATTGATCTAGTGACGTATTTAAAATTATTTTTGGGCAATGGAAGAGTAAGTGATTGTGGTTACTGGTTAGTTCATTGTAACTTCGATAAAAATGTGGGATTTATTTGGCACTTGTAAATCTAAAGCCTCAAGTTGAACAGCTGATCTGAAGTCACAAAATTGGTTGGACTCAACATGTTTGGAAAGCAAGCTCCTACATTTCCTGAACCTTTGAAAACCATTTTGCCAACTGCGGACAGATGACAGTACTCTGCCTGATCCGGGATATCCTTGTAATCCCGGGTTGTAAGTAGATTAAAGATCAAGCTTTTAAACCAACTCACAAAAGCAAACCATATGATTAAAATTTAAACACCACAACAATAGTACAAAATTTTGGGAGAAAAGGAAGGTTTAAACAGTGCATAGATGTTATTAGCAAGGAGAATAACACAGCCTGAAATTATAGCCCTCCACAGACAAACAAGGACACCAAATAGAGCATGACAATATTAAATAGAACAGCAACCATGAAAGATTATCAGCTTAGCTATATCCAGCTTGTTGCTGTTGCTGCTGCTGAGGCTGTTGATAGTTTCCATACCCAGGATATCCTCCATAGTACATGTTGGGGTCTTGGGGAGCAGCAGCATAACCATAACCGTAGCCTTGACCATATCCATAATATCCACTGTTCCACTGGTTTGAATCTGGTTGGGCCTGCAATGCAAGAATGCCAAGGGCTTTCAAGGGTCTATATAAATACCATGAAAAAAACTCTTCGCCACCAAAATGTCTAACCAACCTGTTTGTTTGATGTACTACGGCCCCATGAAAGACGGATACTTTGTCCACCCACCTGAGTCCCATTCAGTATTCGCAGTGCTTCTTCGGCACAGCTCCTGACGTGGTTGATACCCAAGTACAAAACAAAACAATCACATGAACTATCTCTATCCTAAATAGATCTATTCAGAAATACTGAGCAGCGTATCTTTACCTATCAGCAAATTGAACAAATCCACAACGCTTGTTTTGAGGAATCTTCACATGCACCAACTGACCATATGGACCGAAAACCTCTCTCAAATGGTCTTCCGTCACGTTAGAATCCAAATTGCCAACAAATATCTACAAAGAAACATGTGTGATCAGAAACAAATAACAAGATAACCTGTTTCTCATTGAAAGTGATAAAGTACCCACAGTTGTATTATTTGGATCATTCTCGTTCTGATTCCCTTGAGATGAAGCTGCATATGAAAAATAAATGCGTAACAAAAGGACACCAAAAAGGGGAAAATAATTTTCAAGAAGAAACAATGAGAAAACAAAACAGTGCATAGACAGGATTCTCTCTAGAATCCTGTACTTCACTCCGTTAGGGGAAGACACTTTAATGTTAAGGAGAAAAGGGAAATATAACCTGAAAAACGTGTAACCTGCTTGAATAATATGCTAAATACCAAAGTCCTTTGATTGTCAGAAAAATGGTTGTGAAACATAAAAAAGTAACTGTTGCGTATACAACAATAAACATCAAAATTAAAGCACAATACCATGACCAATGTAAGATCAACTCTGAACTCATGGGGTAAAGGCAGAACCAGAGCAAAAATGCTAAGAAGGCAAGTTAGCAAATTTTCAGAGCCACAGCACACAGTCCGAATTCTCACTGACTGAGACCTTAAAGTACTTGTGACCTAAAACTCTAGAACAGTAACCAGAAATACACACCAGGAGCAGCAGGACTAAGCAATGAAATCGGACTAAAATGTAAAGGCACATTACAAATGTCATTATGTAAAACTGAAGTATAGACTCAATGGTAAACTGAAATGTAACGTTACTGAAATCTCTTGCTAACCAGAGAAGCAAAAGTCTGTTGACTGACAGCTCAACCAATAGGACTGATATGTTCTGAATGTAGTAAGTTGACTGACATAAACACAAAACTGACCTAAATGAGGGCTCGGACTATAGGGGTAACCATTTCAGCTGAAATCAGTTCCAGGACCCAAGATGATAGAGCCTCATGATGCCCTGCTCTGAGACAACAGGAGTTCATAAGTTTTTGCAAGTTTGAACATTTGAATAGAATTATGGTGCCCAAATGTTAAAGGAAAGTACAGGAAGGAAATGACTAGTGGAAACTGCTGCTCAACTTCTAGAGAATAACTGAAAGAAAGAGAACTTGAAATGATATTAAGCACTGTAGAACGAATAATAATTGGAAATTTGCCCCAAACAACCTTATCCTTCAAGAAGATAAACCATAAAAGTAACTATTGAATTTAACTGATACAAAAGAAAATGAACATAAAAGAGCACCAGAAGATTCAATGTAGTCAAATTCAAACATGGAGGTAAGATTAATCAAATATCCCATGGGATACGGACAAAACAAATAACCATCAGCGAACATACCAGCTGGATATTGCTGTGCAGCACCAGTTTTCTTGTTAGTAGCTGGCCCTATGCGCATGGGCCTAGTTGAACAAAAGGCACCATTCATCTCAGACATCGCACGGTTATATTCAGTTTCATCTCCAAACCTAACAAACCCATAACCTTTTGTGCGCCCAGTGACCCTATCAATCACAACCTTTGCACCCTTCACAGATTGGAAATGTGGCCTGAAAGTCTCTTGAAGCATGTAATCCGTAACATCAGCAGCCAAGTCTCCGACAAAGATTGTAAACTCAGGGGAGTCATCTCGCTTTTCACCTGAACCAAAGGATGCCCAGTTTAACCTATAATTGCTCTCGCCATTCGGCATGGGTGTACCATTGTATGTTTGTAGAACTCGCTCGGCAGCAGCACGTGAAACAAACTCGATAAACCCATAGCCCTCCACTTGGCCTGTTTGCTTGTTGCGGATAACTTTCACAGAAGCAACCTATGAGAGAACCAAGAGTTGAATCACTCGCGAACACACACCATACAGAGATAAAGTTTATACATCCGTTAACACAGAAAGTTGAATACTTTAGTAACAATGACATATCTCAAATCTGAATTCTTGCTAGTCTTAGCAAAGTACATCCTCCAAATTAGCATCCAATACCCAAAATATGAAATCTTTAAAAAATGAAATGCAAAATCAAAATCTTACCTTTATGCATATGAATTTTCACAAAAAAATTATGTATCAATCAACACAGAACTCAAACACCAATCAGAAAAATGAAAATAAAAACAGGAATCACAGATTGAACCGTCACGTCAAAATAAATCCTGCCAAATAAAGCATCCCGAGAAAAACTATAGATAATAATAAGTAAACGACGTCGAATACCTCCCCAGTTTGAGCAAAACAGCTCAAGAGATAATTTTCATCCATATAATACTGCAAATCTCCGATCCATAAAGTCCGAACCTCATCCGCGCTAGCAGGTTGACCCGATTGACCCGCCGCCGGCAGTTGTTGAGCTGGCATCCCAGCCGAACCTTGCTGTGGGGGCCACATCGGTGGTGGGTGACTCTGAGGCGGCATCATATTCATCATCATGTAAGGTTGCTGCGACTGAGGAGCCGGAGGGGGTTGCTGGTATTGGTATTGTTTCTGGACTGGTGAAGCCCTCGCCATTGACGGTGGCGGAGCCATTGGAGGTGGGACCATAGCCGATGTTGGCTGTTGCATCATCTTCAAATTGGGTATGAAAGAGGGACGCAGATGGGACAAAACCCTAACCCTAGATAAGGTAAGGTTTGGGAGATGTGTAAGAGAGGAAGCAAACGTTGGGAACGGGAAAAGCTTTTAAAAGCAATGAAATTGTGAAAATGACTGAAACGGGTTAATTCTTTGCCGTTTGAACGTGTAAAGATTAGGGATATTTTGATAATTTTCTTTTAAGTTAAAATAGAGTTAATTTTGGTTTCAATTTCATGTATACCAAAAGGCCAAATTTTGATTCTGAACCTTATACTATGTTCAAATTTGAAATTTAACTCCTATACTTTAATTTAATATAATTTAATCTTTTATTTCTACAATATCTTTTTATATAAATAAAAACTTTACGGGATCCCTTTCTAAACCCTCGGGTTAACCCGGATCCAGCAATTTTCCATTCGGAGCTTTCTTTTGGCCCGGTTAAAAGAATGCTCTTTTCTCAGATGTCACTGATCTCCAGCTGCCAAGCTTTCGGCTTTACAAAAAATTAAACTTTGATCGGAAAAAATGGCCTTATCCTCCCGCATCCGTTCACCGATCGCCGCAGCTTTCCGCCTCCGCTACTTCTCAACCCTCTCCCCAGACTCCTCTACCCCTCTCACTTCCCACCAAAAATCACGCGCCGCCCTCTCCCTCCTAAAATCCGAGCAAGACCCTGACCGCATCCTCGAAATCTGCCGCGATGCCTCCCTCACGCCGTCATCCAATCTCAACCGAATCATTTTCTCCGTCGCCATCTCCAAACTCGCCGAAGGCAACCATTTCGAATCAATCGACAGTTTCCTCAAAGAGCTCCGTTCCCGCCCCGACTTACAAAACGCGCGTTTCGCTTCTCATTTTTTAATTCTCTATGGTCAAGCCAAGATGCTAGACCGCGCCATAACGGTCTTTGATGAATTTTACGACAAGGGGTTATGCCGTTCGACGAAATCGTTAAACGCTTTGCTCGTGGCGGGATTGATGGCGAAGGATTATGAAGAAGTGAAGAGGATTTTCGCGGAATTTCCTCAAAGGTATGGGATTGATCCTGATTTAGAGACTTATAATAATGCAGTTAAAGCTTTTTGTCAATCTGGGTCTTCCAGTTCGGTCTATTCCATTTTGGTTGATATGAAAAACAAGGGAGTTAAACCGAATACGACGACGTTTGGGATTTTGTTAGCTGGGTTTTATGAGGAAGAAAAGTATGAAGATGTTGGGAAAGTGTTGAATTTGATGAAGGAATATGGGATTCCTGTTGGGGTTATTACTTATAATATAAGGATTCAGAGCTTGTGTATGTTGAAGAAGTCTAATGAAGCTAAGGCTTTACTTCTTGGGATGATATCGAAGGGGATAAACCCGAACTCGGTTACTTATAACCATTTGATTCATGGATTCTGTAAGGAAGGGAATTTGGAGGAAGCTAAGAGCTTGTTTCATACTATGGTGAGTAGCGGTTTGGAGCCGGATAGTCAATGCTATTTCAGTTTGGTGCATTTCTTGTGTCAAGGTGGAGATTATGAGTCTGGTTTGAGGATTTGTAGGGAATGCATGGAGAAAAACTGGGTTCCGAAATTTTTGACTATGAAATTGCTTGTGAATGGACTTGTTAGCATGTCTAAGGTTGAGGAGGCCAAGAAACTTATCCAGAATGTTAAGCAGAAGATCTCGAAAAATTCAGATTTGTGGGATGAAATTGAGAAGGGTTTGTTGCCTCAGTAGAGAAGGTAACCTTGGTGTCATGGATTGTTGACTTGTTGTCTAAAATAGTGATTATGAACTATTCGAGTTGGTCAGGTCTAGCGGATTTTGTATGAAACATCAATCTAATTGGACAGTTAGCCATTAACATTATGTACTAATAACATAAATAGATCTACAGAAGCTTCTGATGTGTATGTACTGTGACTGTAACTGGTTACTCCAGACATGAATCCGAGGGTTATAATTTACCCTGGGAATCATGTGACTCAAGGTTTGCCATCAAGAGATTTGTGCTGCTGCTGCATGAGTATTCACATTTCCGTTGCCCTGCACTAGACTGCTTGGTTCTAGTGAGTACATCATGTCCAAGTTTGCATTGATTTCTGTTCTCTGGATACTAAATTGTTGCATTGCTTGGATTACTTGTTATCAAGTTGATGGATATAATAGAATTGAAACTGGTTTGGCTCTACTTACTGATAAAACTTTCCATTGATTTGTCTTGAGTCTACTGAAGTTTTTATTCTTTGGGGAGCAGTTCAGTTCAATTCTTGATCGGATAATGTGGGTTATAGACCTTTTGTGTCACACCTCATAAGTTTATTGTATTCAGTTATACAGCTCTCGGAATCGGATCATTTAAATGGTAGTACATAACTTCGATGCTTGATAAATGATCCGATTCCGAGAGCTGCATACTTTTGTCTGCTGTATCCCCAAATCCTAACTGAAAATTTTGCCCTCAGGCAATGAGATTAGATATCTCATATGTTTTATCCAATTAGGTGAAAATTTTGACCATGTTTTGTCGATGCTCATTTCTAATTTTTACTACCACAATTCGTGATTATCGTAAAATAAGCATGCGAGAGAGCATAGACGTGACTTTACTATTTCTGAGTCATCATTTAACTTATGCAAGCTAGAGTTTTTGAGGAGATAATCACTAATTGTGTTAGATAAAAAGATGCCTTTACTATTTTAAAAAAATACCATGGGTTCTTGAGGAGAAAAGGATGAAAGAAGATGAAAGGAGGGAAGGAAGATATCACTGTCTCCCTTTCTTTTTTAGAAGGGTATATTTGTCACATAAACATCGCAAGTTTCATCATTTTTATAAAATGGTCACTTGCTAAGCTCAAACGTTCGGATTCTCATTCATTTAGGCTTAAACCTAGCCTAACAGATCTAATTACTTAAACTAACACGAACGTTTATAACTCGAGTTAACGCCCAAATATTAGCTCGGAATTTTGGATTTTTAAAAATAAACACTAGTAATTCTAAAAAATTAATTGACTAATCAGAAATAATTTAGCTTAATTAACATATAAACAACTTTAAATTTTGATTAGTTTACTTCAATCAATAATTAGTATACTTCAAATAACAACTTAATGTAAACATGAGTGAGCGGAGGCAGGTCAGCTAGGGACTTGGTCCGTCAGACGATAAAATTTCAAATTTAGTCCTTTTAAAATATTGATAACTAATTACATTTTGACCCCCAAATAATAAAATTTTAATTTAATCTCATTAACTCGTACTTCATAGTAAACCGGTATACCATCATCTTCCTTCCTATTTACTTTTACTGCATCAATTGAATACACCCAAATGCATGCATGAAATGGGAAAGTTGTTGCCAGCTTCCTTCAAATCTGTTTCATTGGAATTTAAGTGAACGTGTCAGTTCTTTCTGTTTCTACCAAATCTAATTCAAAAACAATTTTATCTCTTTTTTCTTTTAGTTTCTTTGTGTTAATCTCTTCTCCATGTGTTAGGCTAATAGAAAAGCTTCTATATATAGCAAACTGATAATGCTGACTGACCCAAGTTGATAAATGGAGCATTAAATCAAATTCTACCCCTTGCTTTATATGAACACACAACATTCTTCACTCTGGTTTCAAAAAACTGAACTTTTGTTTTCTTTGCCACCATTTTTAATGTATAGTGATTCTGGAATTGGAGATATGAGTGGGAAAGTGGGGAGGAAAATGAGTTGTTTCTCTTGTTGTGGATTCGAAGTGCAGTACGGTACTGGTTCACTTAAGGAGAGTGCTTATGGCAATAATAACAATGGGAAATTATTGAGGTCTTTGATCAATAATTATTCAAGTAAAAGAGGTACTGTTTGTTTGTTTGTTTTGGTGGTAAATGAATACCAGATAGTGTTGTAGTGATTGTTTATGTTAAAATGCCTCATCGGTCGCTGTTCCGAAACCGGACAAATGGAAGACTGTATTTATGTTTATGTTACTTTGTTAAAGCATCATCATATGTTGATAGTGGGATATCATCTTCTTTGGGTGCCATTGCATTAAGGAATGGCCGATGCACATTCAAGATTTTGTCGTCGGGCGCCTCTTGAAGTCGTTGCAGAGTGTGGTCCAGTTCATGCAATGAGTGCAGAGCTCATGGTCTTACTCTTCAACGATTCTGCTTTTATAGCGGCTTCAAGAGGCGCCCCAGGACTCTCTTTAGATACTTGATTTGTTTGGCCATTTTGATCGATGTGCAGGTAGAGGCAAGCAGAAAATAGCTGAAGAGATTCAACAAGTTGGAAAAGCTTAAAGTTTCAGCTTGCTCACACCATGCTAGCAGTGTTGTTTAAGTAGATAATTGTGAGTTTTTCAAGTGTGTAATTGTTTAAGTAGAAATCAACTTGTCTCTTATTTCATGCACTTCATATGTTCTTATTTCCCCTAGGGGATTTATTTTGACAAGCTATTTGACAGGGGGAAGGTGACATGAATATCTCAGCTTCCTATGGGAAGCAAGACAGTTTTTGAGGGCAGCACCCACTGTTGCACCTTCATGGAATACCGAGTCATAAAATTTGCAGACGAACGTCGATAATTCCTCTTCTTCTTTATCCCAAAAACAGGTACCATGATCAGCAGTCTTCTCCAAGTCATAATCATCCCAGTCACTGGTAGGACTGATAGGTTCAGGTTCAATTTCGAACTCTGGCTCTTCGTCTTCTAGATCTTCACCACCAATCTCGAACCTTCCCTTTTCCGAAATATAATACTCTCCTAATTCATTAATCAACATATCTTCGGGCACAGATGTAGGGCATACAACAGCTTTGACCCCAGAATCTAGAAAGGCCTTGATTAAATTTGCAGAGGGACCATAAGTTCCTGTGCAGATTATGATCCTATCCCTCCAAGCTCCTACCTAGCATTATTCAACAAAGTGTCATCCATATAAAATGCTAAAATGGAATTCAGTCAGGGAATCGAATTTCATGATCTATGGAGAACACGAATAAATAAAATAATGTTAAATCATATAAACAAGCACTTCTGGTGCCATTAAAATGGAGGAGACTCGTTGAAAATGCTGATGCAATGGCCCTAAGTTACACGGACGACATCAAGAATAAATGCCATTTGGATGAAAACATTTGATAGTTGATACTACAGGGTTATAGAAAATATAATCCTTGCGTCTTAGTATCATACTACGCACAAATCATCCAATGACATCATCAGGTATCATGAACATTAATGGGAAAATTAAATGAGAGCAAATATGCATACCATCCAACGAACATCATCAGGTGTAATGTGCAAAGAAGGGACAGTGCGGCGAAACATGTATGCCCCAATTTCTTGATCATCCTCCATGACCTTCAGGAGTTGCCATGAAAATCACAACAGTTCACTAGTTCTGATAACATCAAACTAACAATTAAAAGGAAAAAAGAACCAAGTAAAACAGAAAAGCATGCACACTTGGGTTTGGCGTCCAATATATTTATAGCCAATGTTTCCAACTTGGAAGTATGGGCTACAGCGAATCAAATCAGCGATAGTTGTTACATTGGCAAAAATTGATGCACCCTTACGGCGCTGGCTCCGCATCATTGACAACATGTGAACCTTGACACTCTGTAGAAATCTATCAGCCAATTCTCCAGGTTCAGCCACCACAAATACCTCATTTTGACAACTAGAGAAAATAAACAGTTAGCAGGTACAGACCACCACAAATACCTCATTTTGACAACTAGAGAAAATAAGCAGTTAGCAGGTACAGACTAGGGCAAATCTACACTAAAAGTAACGCCCCAGATGGAGAAGCTTTTAACCTTAATATGGAGCCAACTGAATCATTTTGAAGGGCTAAGTGTATAATGCCAACTTGTGGTAGATTCTGTAGCTTTTCATGCAATGACTGTACAGGTAAAGAGAGCTGTCTGAATTCAGGAGACATTGGCTGGTATGTAGCCGTGTTTCCAGATTGTAATCCATCAAAGCTTAAAGGAGGGATCATATCATTTCGGCCAAGCTTCTGCATGCCATCAGGAATGGAGAGAGGAGGGCTTGAGGGGAAACTTCCAGTGACAAGAGGAGAGGCAAATGGTGTCAGAAATGTTGTTTCAGGTGATGTCTTTGGAGTTCCAGGTTTGTCATGCAAAAGAGATAATCTTATTCCATTTTGTACACAAAATGACTCAAGTGCCCGGGCATGGTGCACTGTTCTTCCCAAATCAAGAGTGTGCAAAGCTTCAACAAGTAGTACATTTCGCCGCCAACCTAATGAAGGGGTATTCTTATCTAGTTTATCCCAAGACAATAAAAAATTAAAAAGATTCAGTAGAATGTCCAGAAAGGTTGAACATAGACAACTATCAGAAACAAGATTCTAGTACCTGCATCTGATGCTTTAGCCCTAGAAAAATGTTGAGATTTCGAATTTCCTGTCCACTTCTCATCATTTGCAAAGGGCATAAGAAGTCTTTCACATGCAATCTTGAATGCCTCTGAATTGTTTTGGATGTAGTCCGTTACTGTATCTTCCAACTTCAGCAAAACTGTTGGATCAGTCTCATCTAGCTCCATGTCACAGCGCTCATCAACTGCAACCAAATAATTGAAGAGTTCCTAATTATTTCACTGAAGAGCTACTTCACAAGTATAAAAATTCCAATATCTAACTAAAAAATGGCCAGATGCTATTATGGAAACATCAGCCAAGGTAAATCTGACCTCAAACCCTCATCTATGAAGGCCACAAGGGACCAAGAAGTACCTGGATTAAACCGAAAGTATTGGATATCTGGGAGCATAGTTAACATTGTACTCAAAGCTTCCTCAACTCGGTCCACAGAGCATGCACTCTCAATCAGCACTTGTCCAGTATCTAGGTAACGCCAACCTCCTTTTCGTGCCTATAACAAGAGAGATACATAATTTCATGGAATGAAGTGATGAATATTAAATTTCATATGATTAACAAGGAAAAGGTAAAAGGATATTTAAATCTCTAATTTTTTATTCTATTTTGGAATATCATTATAAGAACCTATGCTGTTTCCCGTTATTCTGCATGAATATCCTTAAACGATGGTAAATGAAAAAGTGGTCATGGAAATTTGAAAATTTTAAAGGAAATCCAGATCTCACAACAAATCGCTTTCGATGGCAGCTATACAAAAACAAAACAGTTACCTTAGTAGGCACAGAACCACAGCCAACTGAAACTAAACAGTCAATTTTTGTATCAGGCCACAAAAGTTGTGCTTCTCTTATGGAAAAAATAGTGGGATTATTTGCCACTATAGCACCATCTTGCCAGCGGTTTGCATCTATTCAAGGTAGAATAAATGATAATAAAGGTTAAGAAGTTTAAACAGAGTAATAAAGTTAAGCAAGCAGAAGAAAAATACCATCTGAGTAGTCATCAAGATAATATGGGGCAGCAGAAGATGCTCTTATAGCTTGCCATACATTATATTTACAACTTCCAATAAAAGAGCTTCTTTTATAACCAAATTGAGCGCTTGCAGTTGGAGATCCTTGAACAGTGATTCCTGAACTTTCTGATAGTGTAAAGGGCACCTCAGGTGTTCCGACAGGGTACTGCCATTAAGAAAACCATAAATGTATGAACAGATTCATTGTGCCGCCTAGAAATTATCATAATGTATAATAAGATAGTCTATAGATATCTATATGAGCAACATAATACTTGAATGAATCGATTAGAGTTTCATAGTACATTATAGAAAAAGGAACTCAACCTCAAACCTGATAATTGCGGAATAAAAAAGGCTGAGCTGGCATAACGCTCACCAAAGTCGACACAACAAAAACTTTTGGAATGTTTTTTACAGAAGACTCAATCAGTAGGTTTCCATCCTCGTCAGCACACATTTCCTTTAGCAACCTTTCAAATTGATCTGCACTGTGCTGTAACACTACATGTTATTGTGTCTTGTTGAAAGCGAAGCATAATTTGAAAGAAAAGCAGACAGGTCCATTTGAATTACTGGTTTTACAATACCAAATAGCTCTCAAAGAAATATGAAACAAGTTGCCGCAGATGTGATTATGTTTTATTGATAAAGGTATTATACAGAATGAGCAATCCATGAGGTAAATTATAGAAAACCCTCAGAAACGTCCGGAAATATCCTCTGGAACAACAAAAATGATCTTTTTCGTTTGAGATATGCTTTTGCAAAGTTCAGCGCCTCTTCATGCATTCAAGACAGTCATTTTCAGGGATAACAAGAAAAAAAATATATACATTTTCCAAAAAAAACTAGAGAAAACAACTTTAACAGAACTGAAGAACGAAACAGAAATTCATATAAAGAAAAGAGAAATCCATACTTTAGATCCACGTACAACAACTCTGAAACTCTGTGATGAACTTTTTGAAAGTTGAGCAAACCTTTCTCTCCATGTTGCAGATTCATCCTTTGGCACAGGTTCAGTGAAAACAATTTTTCCTTCAAAGACAATATAGGGCAAGAATAAACAATTAATAGTACGAGTGAAATGTTCTATATTTTATGTAGCATACTCACCAAGATTTTTGTATATTTCTTCGCATTGATCCAAGGTCATCAACTTAATACCAAGGGCACAAGCGAGCATTCCACCTGTTGATGTTCCACATATAAGGTCAAATAGCTCATGTATTCGCTTTCCGGTTCCCTTCTCAATTTCTTTAAGCATCTGCACAGTTGCAAGACCTTTCATGCCACCTCCATCCATTGAGAGTATCCGTAGGCCTTGTTTTGGTATCTGTCTCCCTTGAATAGCACGTCTCAAGTTTTCATTCTCACCTACAAAAGGATATAATCAGATGACTCCATGATCCGAGATTCTCAAAGAAAGTTTAAAAAACTAATGGAAGAAATATACCAAGAATTGCCAAAGCACGAGCTGCAGCTTTATTCACACGTGGTTCAGGTGTAGAAGCCAGGTGCATGAGAAGTTCCCTCAAGCTTCCAGAAGTGACAAGAATGCGGCGATTCTCCAGACAGAAGGCCAAATTTCCAACAGCTAACAAAGCAAGCCTTTGGACCTGATTAAATATGAGGGATTAAATACAGCTAAATATAGGAATCGTGTAAAATCAGAAAGTTACCTCTTTATTTTTATGGGCACACAGTATTTTTAACGAACTCAAAGCATCCTTGGTTAGCATCCTTTGAGCTACAATATCAGAGCCAAAGGACAATGTGTCCACAACTTGCAGCACAGAAACTTGTTCTTCTCGGGCAGGAGACTTCATAATAGTTTCAATGGGTTTCATGATGTCACATTTCATCAATTGCATGGCCACAGAAACATCTCCAGCGAGAGTTGATAGAGCAGAGCAGGCTTGTTCGACCTGACAAATACCAACAATAGTGCACAATAGGAAGGGGAAATAAAAGAAAACACATCTGATGTTACTGCATAAATGTAAAGTATAACCAGCATACCACATGGCGGTTCTCACTACTTATCATGCTAACGAGCTGCCGCAGTGCATTTCCATCTTTACCAATAAATAGACGGTTCCCCTCATCCTGCATTATTATCTTCACCAGTGCAGAGACCAGCAAAGGGTGATGACAAGAGGAAAAACGCAATATGAGAGAGAGAAAGGCACTTAGCTTGTGTTTAGCCGTACCAAAATAAGAACTATTCTCCATCTGTAACATCACAAGTGAAACAGTTTCGATCATAGATGCTCATGTAAACGCATGAGCATACAAACAGCTAGTATCTGTTGAGCTGTACCTCTATTTGCACAGTCACCGATCTTAGATTTCCATCAGCCACAATCCTGATATTTGCAATGGACAAGTGGCTTAGCTTGCGTAAAGGCAAGATCTCCGGAAGGAATTCAAGTGGATTACCAAATAATCTAAGAATTTCTAAATCAACCAGCGCCCTGCCATCCAACTGCGAAAAGCATTAGACAATAGAAAAACATATATTAACAAGCTTAAAAAGTGAAGGTGATTGTCCATAAAGTGACCTGAAGTCAAGAAGAAGCCGAACAATTTTATTATGCTCTAATGATAATTCCACCATCCCAGTACACTGTTTCAGTTCCACTGCTCACATTATTACCAACAAAATGGTCAATAGGCAAGTGAGAAGAATGAACATCAATCGCCTAGACTCTTAAAATCGTGAAAGCACATGTTTTCTCTCAGGAACATAATATAGATGTAAAAGCAAAATCTTTCTTACCAGGAACTGAAATAAGCATGTTGTAGTCAACCCTGAGTATTTTCAAGGTTTTTACATCACCAAGCTCAGGTGGTAACTGTGATAGCTTGTTGTAATCAAGGCATAGTTTCTCAAGAACTGGCAATTGAGTTAGCTCAATGGGCAGTGTCTGTATCAAAAATATATAAACGAGTGTCAAAACCACCGAAGGAGAGGAAAATAGACGTGCCCAGGTTTCTTCATCAGACATCAAGCTTAGAGCAGAAGTTTAAATATTTAAATGTAGGCTAGGCTGAACATTAAATTACCGTTAAACCACAACCGCAAAGGCTAAGCGAAGTGATACTTTTCCAATGATCAGTACTTGAAACCGGATTCACGTCGCCTGAGGGAGCCAATTCCGACCGTAACAACCTAACCAAAACTCCGACACCATCACACTGCTGACCCGACCCGATTGCCTTAAACACCGAAACCCCCCGCAACGGCTCCCTCCTCTTCTCAACGTTCATCTCCACCCTTACTGCATTACCTTCCGTCTCTTTCAATTCAATTACCACCGTATCTTGCGCCGGAGGGAGCGCCAAAATCAATTGGGATCGAAGCCTAAGCGCTACTTGGTCCACATCATCTGCCGCCACCCAATCCAGATCAATCTTAAACCCCGGCTCTTGCTGATCTTGGTGAGTTAACGATGCCGCCGAGGGAGAAGACGAACCTATCAGCGAAGATGATGTGCGGAAGAGATCTTCACCTGATTCTTCGTACCCATAATTTAGTGATAAACGGAAGATCTCCGATGAGCGTTTCCATCCTAATCCCCATGACATTTTGATCGAAGATGATTGGAATGCGCGGGAAAAAGAAGGTTATTAAACCGATCCAACGGTTCTTATGAACATGATATTTAGCATTTAAATTTCTTCAAGAAGAGAAACACAAAAATTAAACATCCAATCAAAATCAAAATCAGAGATTGAAATTAAAAGCTGAAGCGTATCTTCTGTCATCTGAAATCTGCGAACTCTTGTTTCTGACACTTTATTTTTTGTTTGTTTCCAACCGTCGAATCAGTTCGTTTTTATAGTTAAGACAGATACAGTAAACAACGTCGTTTTGTTCTGATACACCCATCACTGTGGTTTCATTGAAAACCTGATAACAGAAACGACATCGCTTCATAGACAAATTATTCAGATTTTTGTTCAATTTTAATTAATATAAATATTTATAATATTATATTACTAATTAATTATAATTTGAACGACTTTCTATAACCATATAAAATATATATATATTTATATTTTTATATACAATATACAAATATCAAACAAAATCATTGACTCAACTCGAATAAAAAACTATTTATTAATTACTAAAAATTTTAAATTATTTAATTTTAAATTTATAAAACAAATTTTATTCAAAATATTCCTAAGTTAATTTTATAAAATTACTATATATGACGAAAAATATTTAAATCAAGCCGAATTCAGTTAAATCCATGATAGACTTCGAGATAGTGGGGTCGAATTTCAAGCACCTTAAAATGGGCCGTACAGAAAAGACCAATACTTGAGAGGCTCACACAGGTTTTTAAATTGGGTTTCGCCTGAACATGAGTACAGGGACGAAACTATATTACCGATCTGGGGAGGGATAATCGGTTCCACCTCGAAGATTTTTTTTATTTTTGTTTTTTTATTTAAATTTTAAATTTTTTTTTATAAATATATCTCTTATTTCTAAATATTTATGTTTTATCTCACTTAACTCAAATCCTGACTTTATCCATGCATGAGAATATATTGTAGCTTTGAAATATACAAAGTCAAAATGTCATATAATGCAGATCCTTCTAACTTTTTTTTTTTATTCATAACGTTATATTTTAATCTTATAATTTTATTTAAAAGATTCAGCGCTTCATGCCACTGGTTGATATCGGTTTTAATACATGAGAAAGAAGCATGGATCTCCATTCCTACTGCACATGGCATCTGCACACAGTAAACTAAACAAGCCCTGTCTTTAATGGTTGATTTTCTTTTATATAGAGCACTGAAACACAAACCAGTGGGCGCCGAGCATTATCACCACCGGCAGTTAGCAGTTGGCTGTGAGTCTGACGTAACAAAACAACATTCATTGATATGGCGATTCGGCAGTGATGCCATTTTTTTTTTTTTCATTTTGGCCTCTGTGCCAACATTTATTGCCTTGATCTACCCCTCTCAGCATTTCTGAAACAGCCAATAACTGTTGGCCAGTTTGCCCAATGCTAAGGCAATAAATGTGCCCTTTAAGACAGACCTACTACCAGTATTCAAGAGTGACTGGTAAGAATTCTTATTGGCCATGAAACAGGTGGGGGAGCTGTGTTAATTACTATGAATCCATCAGAAAATCAGACAAAACAACTTACTTGCTCATGTTTTGTTAATTATTTTATTCCTCTCTAAGAGAAACATGGCGAGCTGAGCTTGTTATGGTGGCATTATTAGTTATTACAATCTTAAACTTCCCATCAAACTGGTGCACTGAGCCAATGGTTAAATGGTGCGCGTGGATCAAGATAGATAGCGAGTGCATTTGCACCCTTCCCCTACTGTTATGGAACTGGCCGAAGCCAATGGATCTTGGGGGATAAAATATTCCATCTTACCTTATCCTAATAAAGATGAAGTGGTTAACATTAATAACGTACCCAGAATTATGATGAAAAAGCAAAGGTATCGAGTTTTAATATATGGTATTATATTAAGTTAAATTTAATCAGTGATAAAAATAAAACGAAAATTTAAATAAACAAACAACATTTTCAGTGATAGACTATGTCAAATCAAGTGACACGTGAAGTGAGCTTAGATTCATGAGAGATGATTGAAAACGGCTTCTAAATTAAGTGCTTGAAACATATGATTAAACGTCGTACGTCCATGAACATATAGCATATATAGTACTATATAGTATTATATCTAAGCTTCAACATTTTTCTTTGTTCATATTTTTAGCACCGGGGCAAGATGACAGCCTTGAGAGGGTTCTTCATCACGACGGTGAAAGCGTAAGTCTCGGCTGGATCAGGCGGAGCATCGGGAACCGGAAGCCACTTGAAAGCTTGAACCATCTTCGCAATCAACAAATTTATATGCAAAACGCCTAGGTTCCAAGCTGGGCAAATCCGTCTTCCTGCTCCGAATGGCAGCATCTTCATCGCTCGAGTACCGGTCACGTCCACGCCGACCCCGTCACCGTGTATGAACCTCTCGGGCCGAAACTCGCTTGGATTCGACCAGATATCGGGATTTTCAGTGATCCATGCAGTGTAAAACTCGACATAAGCACCTGCCGGAATGGTGTAGCCACCAAGCTCGGTGTCCTTTATAGCTGCATGAGACAGAAGGAAATGACCTGGCGGATGTCGTCGGAAAGTCTCTTTAACTACAGCCTCAAGATAAGGCATTTTCTCCACGTCTTCCTCTTTAATATCCCCATTTTTGCCTACAACACCAATAATTTCTTGGTACAACTTCTCTTGGATTTCTTGGTTCATCACCAAGTGAAGCATAGCCCATTCGACGGTGGTCGCGCTAGTATCGGTACCGGCACTGATCACCTCTGAACATAGCGTCACGTACTCTTCTTCCCCTAAAGGACCTCGGGTTTCTGGTTCGAGTCCGAAGAGAGAGTCTATATAAGCTGCACCTATTGGACTCACCATTTCTTGGTTAGGGTTTTCACCTTTCTCCACAAAAGCTCTCCTGTTCCTTATCAGAGGAACCAAGCATTCCAATTGCCTCTTCCTTAGAGCTTTTGCTTCTTTCATTTGCCGGCGGAACAATGGCGTCAGGATCGGCAAGAAATCCGGCAGCTGCGGAGACGTTATCAACATTACGTCTTTAAGTATGCTTTCGATTTTCTTGATCCGATCTTCGGAAATCTTTGCACCAAAACATAAACAGATTAAGATGCTACATATAGTTAGCCTGCAGTTGCTCATTACCTCCAAAAATCCATTTTCAAAAGACTCTTTTTTTATTCTCTTCATATGGTTTTCAATCGCCCATTTCCGGATCCAACAACACTGCTTCACTCTCGTCGGCGTTATCAACTCGGTCACAAAGTTCTTCCTCAGGGTCCGCCACAACGGACCATACTCGGCCGAGTTGATAGCACATTTCCCAACGCTGAACACGAGCCGGATAGGCGAGTCAGCCGGTCGGGAAGCGAAGGCAGGGCCTCTTTGAACTAGGGCTTCATGGATGAGTTTAGAATCTGTAACGATCACCATCGTACGTTGCCCCATTTGCATGGTGAAAATAGGACCATATATTTTACGTAACTCACGTACTATAAAGATGAAGTGTCGACGTTGGAGGATGACTTGGATCAGGTTTCCAACAAATGGCCAGCCTGGTGGACCTGGAGGGAGGTTCTTAGGACGGCCACCGGAAACAGACCAGTGCCGCCACCATAGACGGATGAAGATAAGTGCCAAACCAAAGATAAATAGGTCTGTCAACTCCATTTTTTGGGGAAAGAAAGGAAATAGAGCACTACAAATTAGCGTAGTGACATTTTTTTTGTGTTATAATTTATAGAGCATGAAAAAGAGTGAATTAAATGCATTTGGTCCACCAGCTATCCGTTTATATTAATTATTTACATTTACTATGCGTGTACAGATCATACAAGTAGTGGTTGCAAAAATATTTTTTAAGAGAGATTAAATTTTTTAATACTTTTATTATTCGACTTATCAAATAATATATAAAAATATCATGATTATCCCATCTATTAAAGAAAATTAAACAAAGATATATAATAAATAATTTATTTTTTAATTATTTAACAATATATAATTTAAATTAATCAATTAATGATAATAATTATTATATTTTAACAAAATATTTTTAGAATTTTTTTTTTCTCAAGTACAACTAATTTACATCAATAATTAGTATACCAACGTCGGAATTTGCATGTGATGTGTCCATAGGTCGTGACTTTCCCTTGGTAAGTCGATGTCCATATAAATTACTGAGTTAGGTATCTGCTTAGCTAAAACTTTTAATGAATCAAGCGTAAATATAATATATATTCGATGTATCGATAATATATAATTTTATATATCAATAAAAAATTAAATAATAATATATTATTGAAAATAAAATTATTTTCCTATATTAAAAAATTGTTATTGCCATTGCTAACAGTCGGATGTTTTGTGATTTGGCAGGGGAAGTTATGAGCTGTGTTGATCTTCACGAATTCCTTGTCTCCAATTTTTGTAATTTTTCAATGTTTGGCCAATGTTCATTAATGTTTTAAATTTCCCTATTCATATTTAATGCGAGAGACTTTACACCACTTTGGTCGCAATTATTTTACTTGGACCGTGTATGATGTACATGTTTTATATGTTGTGATTAATGTCAAAATTGAATCAAATTAAAGTATTTGTTGAATGAGTTGTTGGGTCCAATGGTAAGGGACTTCTCTCCTGAGGAGAGAACTTGGGTTCAAACCTTAGAGAAAAGATATTATTCGGAGGAAGAGCCATGAATTCTGAATATGAACCATTATTATATTGAATATGTAATTTATCATCATTTTTTTCTTTGGTTATGGAAAATGATGAATAAATTATCGAACATAAGGGAAAATATTTCATGTATTAACGTGAAAATTTTATTTTTTACGAGTGGTTTTAATGTGTAGTTTAAGGGTTAAGATGTTATAAAAAAACGATAATTTGTTATAAAAAACGATAATTTTATATTTGTTTTAAAATTTAATTTTTATAACAATTTAAGTTTATTTTTTGTATTTTTTATAAGTATCGATACTAAAATAATACGAAATTTTTAACTTAAAATGTTATAAAAAATCTAACATTTTAAGTTTTTAGAAAACATTAAAGTTGTCATTTTTTAACCACACTCTAAAATGTTTTACAATGTTTTACGGACTCGCCCCAATGGAACCCAAATAGTTATGTAGTAAAAGCAACGGTTCTTCATTAACTTGAAAGCTAACAAAACATAAACCAGCCACAAATGTTTGTCAATGGCAGATGTAAGTCCAACTAAAGCTTCAAACATAAAACACATGAAACCAAAAGGAAAGGAAATCAGTCTTTGAGTTTGTCTTAATTAAGGACACAAAAACGGTGATTGTTTTGGACAAAGTCAATACCCGAACCAAGATATTCTCCTTGCAAGCTAGTGATCATTGTGTTTCAAACCATCACTAGGCAAGGATCATGAAAGGTGCGTTCTTGACTTATTTTCACTAAAGGCTAACACCATTTTCCGTCAAGCATTACTGCACATGACTGCGCCCTTGATCCTTTCGACTGTGCTTTTTATTAGATTGCTGACGGTAGCCACCGATCCGAGAGACATTTTTGTATTTGGAATCGAATCGACTAAAATCTGGAAGGCAACGGTAAGGAGGGAGCCTCTGGAGCCGATTTTCACAATTCCTCCTTCGTTGTGTCCTGGACCGTCGGGAAGTATAGCGAAACCAGACGGTAGAAGTGCGACGTACTCGGGATCCCCACCGCCTAAGATGACGTTCATTGCGACTATATCGACCGGGGCATATATCACGTATGATCCTGTAGCATCAGTGCAGCTCTCTTGTAGTATCAACATGTTGGATTGGCTTGTGTTTCCGCTCTACGGATTTGTTTAGAATTGGAAAATGTTAGCTTAATTATATGCGGATTATGCAAAGATCTAAAGTATGTTTTTGCACCTTGTCAACTTACATTTACGCGCAGCAAGGAGACACAGTTTCCTGGATCACGTCCATTAGCTATATGAGCCATTTCTTCAACTAGACCACCATTTGAGAGGATATCCCACTATAAATTCAAGTTATGTGTTTAGGGTTTAAGGTTTAGAATTTACGGTATAAGCAATAGTGCCAATGCATTGATAAAAGCTTGATGATTATGTTCGTTTACCTCATTTCGAGAGTTCTTGTCCCTTAGAAAACCGAAAGCTCTTTTTGGTGGAACTGGGATCCAGAAGGAAGTTGCAGCATTTAGCACAATACCTGGAGGCTTGCCTGGATCATCCGTACTCTTCCTGGTCATTACCCTCACATCATCGGAGCCGGTTGGTGATAAAGTCGCCCAAGCATGAGCGGTTGAAGCACCAACGCTGGTACAAAAGCTAGTCACCATCCTCTCTGCCAACTTCAGTATACTCTTCCTTCCCTCTAGAGTTGTTATAACTGCAGAACATGTAACATAGCAGAGAATGAAGTGCACTACTACACTGGCAATTGAATTTGCAAGAAAAAGGGGTTAAGTTGCTTTTACCACATAGATCCCCGGCCAGAATGTTACTGGCCATCGAACTCGCAAGACGTTCACATTGTCGATCTAACGTTGCCACCCATCGTTTTGCCCCAAAAGCTAAACCGGAATCGATTAATGGTCTGTATATGTTGTGGACAGCTCTATCATCCACTTCTGCATGTTCAACCCATATAACCTATATACCATGGAACATATGAATGATTAAATCAAAACTTTAGTTGCTATAAACAGGGAATGTACACTACAGATGTGATTTACCTTTGAGTATCCATTTGGTAATTCTTGGATCAAACAACCTGAGGGTCTTCTTCTACACTTGAAGATCGGACTTGGGCATAAACTATCCAAGGAAACATCGACCACCGCCCAAGTTCCATCAATGTGCTGCTTACAATACCTCACGAAATAAGTCTCCCGAGTTGGTACAAGTGGTGAAGGGACTTGAAACTCAGCTGTCATCTGAAAACACAGAACGTTAAGTAGATCAATTGATATCTGTTCCACAAAATGCACTCTTTTGTATGTGAGAATGTGAATTCGAATCAATTGGTTTCGACACCCTTATCACGATACAGTCCTACAGATCAAGTGATGATATAGTATCTTTCCAATTACTACCAGAATTTCATTTATAACATATAACTACAATGAATGTATAGCATCTAATTAGTACCACTTGCAAGGCTCCATTGCAGTTTCCTGCTACTCCAGTTGATAGGACATCCAGCGTCATAGCCCTTGAAACAATACCGGAAAACACTCTAGACCATTGATTCTGCAAATCAATCATTTGAAATCAATAAATAATTGGAGTGAAGCTAAACATTTAACTAAAAGATTTATATTTGATGCAACTTTAGAACTTGAAAAGAAAAGCCTACCACATCCATGAGAATCTCAACTAGGCTAACAGGATTCATAATAATAACAGCAGAATCCCTTGAAGCTTCAGATCTCATTCCCAAAGGCTTTGGTCCAATACCCCTAGATAAGGTTCTCAAGTATTCTTCTTCATTTAAAGCATCCATAGAATTCTCCTCAGGAACCCACAAAGGTACCCCAGAATGAGCCATTCTCATCAGTTCTTCCATTGCAGCAACAGCAAGGTCAACGATCATAGGCTTATCGGCTTCGGTCGGTCCAGAAACCGACCTTAGAAAATCACCACCACCACCATACATCTCTCCTACAGACCTAGAGTGTGTGCTGAAATTGATAGCTCCACCGGGAAGGTGAGGAAAGGAAGTCCCCATAGAATTCCTTACATATTTAGCTGCTGAACCAGACATCCTACCAATCTGTAACAAAAGGGACACAAATTTGACCATCAAAATTCAAACTAGAAATAAATTACCTATGTAACGTTTTCCTAGGACTTACCTCTTCTCTTAACCGGGCATTTTCGATTCTCAAATGCTGCTCATCAAATGACATCTCTCCAAGAGCAGTTTGTCCTCCACAGTTGTTACATGTAGCATTGCCTAGAGCTTCCTTGTACCTATTGTTCTCGGCACGGAGCTTCTCGTTGTCGGCCTTCAACAAAGCGTTTTCATGGCGTTCCACTTGAGCCTTCATTTGGGTACGCTTGTTTTGGAACCAAAACTTGACTTGTAAAGGCTCTAACCCTAACTCACGACCGAGCTCTTTCCTTTGCTTATCATCTGGGTGAGGGCACTCTTTGAAGAATCTGAGAAAAGAAAACACATAAATCACTTTCATCTCCAATTACAAGAAAGTGAAAAACAAAGATCTTACGCTTCCATCTCTTGGATTTGACGCTGAGTATGACGATGGTAACGCTTCCTCTTAGACCGTTGGCTAGACTCCTGATCATCTCCAGAAGGTGCATCCATTTCAGTGCCTGAATTATTGTCGTAATCATCGTCCATCCTGATCCTCTCCGTCAGTTCACTTTCGAACATGTTGGGGCTGAACATGCCTACAAGTGATCTCTTGGGGTTCTACCAAAGGGAAGTAGGAACTTGACAGTCAAGTGAAAGAAACATTAGAACAGTGAACGAATAAATAAACAAAGGAACAAAACTAAACAAAACAAGCACAAAATAAAGTCAAAACCAGTGAACTTTCCATGGCAAATAAACCGTATACCATCTTAAATAAAAGTCTAATTAAGTTCGTTTATCGAGAAGGATATCTTTAAGAAAGATATAATCAAAGCTCAAATCAACCATTAGTGACTAAATGGGAGAAAATAAGAAACGAAGGCTACCTTAATGAATGTTGGTAGCCAATAATCTTGCTTCAAAACCCTAACCAGAAAGCCTTGGATTTTCTATGGACGTTTTTGAGTTGATTTTAACAGATTCTCTGGTTTTCTTTCCTGAGGAAAGCTAATGAGATTATTACAAGCTGCAGAAGAACAGAAATGACTATGGGAGGGTTTAGTTACGTGCCATAAGACAGCAGAGTTGACACTGTAAGAATGAGAAACCCGTTTTACGCGCATGAGTTTTCAGACCAAATAAGGGATTGCAAGTTGTAACGCTCAACATAGATATCTGTTACTGTACTGCAAGAAAAACATTTCTTGTACTCCCTCTTTCTCAACAGTACAGTAAGTAACGGAAACCATAAAAAAACAAAACAGCTGCTGGTATCTATAAACATATAAGACCAAAACCAGAAGGTTTTGGAATAGCGTTTTAAGTTTACAGCCACTGAAAAATACCACCTTTGCGGGGGTTACTTAAGAAATGAGTGGTTTTTGACTGAGACCGAAGCTACCAGACGAAGAAGATGAGATAAAAGAGAGGAATCAAAGAGGAGAAAATACGGTCGCTAAGTAGTTATTGCAGAGTGTTCATCAGAGAGGGTGCAATACGAGCATTAATGGAGGGTGAGAAAGACGGGCAATCGGAAGACAGAAAGCGACTATAAATATTTTAATTCAAATAAAAAAATTATTTTTATTTATTTAAATTTATTTCGAGAGAAGTGACGAGGAATATGAATATATAAGATCGATAACTGTTCGATTTAGATTATTTTAAAAAATAAGGTTGATATATAGTTTTTTATTAAATTCGAATCAAAATATTAATTCTACAATAACTTTCACTGCTTTTTATGAAAAATATTAAAAATAAAATTAACACCGATTAGTTTTTTTTTCATAATTAGTGGAGTAAATATTTTAGATATGCAAATTAATAATATGTTTTTTCTAATTTTTTTCATTAATAAATGTGCAATATTTCACAAATTAAATATATATACCACAAGAATTAATTAGGTGAAAATTAATAACTTCAAATGTAATTCCACTAATAATTAATCACTTATCTTTAATTTGTTAATCATTTTAAATTTTATTGAGGGTAAACTTTTTACATTTTAATCATATTTTATCGATGTCTCTATTTTAAATTAGTGTGTTTAAGGTGTAAGATATAAAGTTATGGGTTGTGGTTAGGGTTTAGAGAATTAGGGATAAGATGTATTTTTAAGGTGTAGGATATAAGATTTAGGACGTAAAAAATTAGGGTTGAAGTTTAGAATTCAAATTTTTAATATTTTTAATAAAGATACAAAAGAATATACTATTAGCATATAGGAGATTCTTATTCGATTTTATCAAAAGAAAAATATAATCACATTTCTATTACATTTATATAGAAAGCAATCTTATATCCACCCAAAAATAAGTAATTACCAATTATGTATAAATACAACTTTTTACCTAATTTGTGATGATTGCTTACCAAAAAATCACAAATATTAGATTATTAGTATATATGTATATATACTACGATCATATAATTACCAATTATGTATAAATACATGCATGTCGTGTACGACGATCATATACGCACATGTCGTATATATATATTTATATATATTTTTATTTAACCTACCAACTTGTGTACTATGACTAAATTAAATATGTATTATCTTTTATTCATGCACATATGTTCCTAAGTGAGCCTACACTCATGCCTAGGAAAATCTATGCAATTCTTTTTTATATTTTCAATAATAACTGAATTATGTCTCTTAAATAAGCATATATATTTGAAACAAATGTGTTTGTTATGTAAGAACGTAGTCAGGGTTGAACAATAAGAGGATTAAAATATTAAATTTAAAAAATTTAAAAGTTCATTAAATATTTAAACTAAAAATTTAAGGAAGACATATTTGAGAGTAAAGTCTCATACTTCTTTAGTTCAATCCTACATAATTAAATATTTAAAAAAAAAATATTTTTTTAATTTAAATATTTATTTTATATAGACTACATTACAAATAGACCAAAAACATTAAATATTTAAGATTTATAATAGAGGCATGAGCTCCCATAATAAATTTAAACCCATAATTTTCTTTAGATATTTGTAATGTACGATCGATCTGGAATCAAAACTAAAACAACATGAATCAAACAATACGATACGAATACATAACCTGTTCCGATGTTCATCGAATAAATCGGTGTTAACAGTAAAAATAAATCGACACAATGCAACTTAAGTTTCTTGTTATTCAAGAATCAACATCACTGAACATAAATTCACAGCACGTATGATCGAATTCAACATTAATAGTTCAGGCGGAATATATCATTCAGCACGAAGAAGTTTCCCTCAGGCATGGGACTTAAATGAAACATCTGTAAAACATAAAATTGTAATTATGTCAGAAATTAAGTATAATTCAAACTGCAAATGTGTTCAGAGTGAAAGCAAAGAGATCAGCATACCTGGCTGAACAGTAAAGGATGGTTTTCTTCAGGCAATTGAATACTACCACTAACGAAAATGACAATGCCGCCGGTGACGGTAGCTGGCTGTGAATCAATGGTGCTGATCACATGTCGACATCCTTCGACCGGCAACTGATTAAGCTTAGAAATGATACCACCATCCCCTTGTATCTTCTGTCCCTCGAACGTCAACATGGAGTTCGGCTTGTAGAGGGGCGACAGTGCCTGCCGGTCGTTATCGAAAAGATGATAGTAATGATCCACAAATGATTTTCCCAACGTCTCGATTTGTTCTTCCATTAGCCTTATCTGTCAATAAGCAGTGAAGTTCCCTTCCTTCTCCGTTGTGTGATCAGCATGGCTTGGAAATATAAGGGAAACGAATGTGTCATAAAGAGCATAACTTGTAGCTTAAGCAACCAAGAAGGAATCCACACCGCTGGATGTATACGCAAAGTTGCTATCAGCTCAATCGGACACCTACTAAAAGTGAAAGAAAAACAAAAGGTGGGTCGAAAGTAGGGGAATATATTCACCATTAGAGGGATGAAAGAGGGTTTTGTTAGATATCATGTTTCTTTAATCATGTGATATTTTTAAGTGATTAATGGTAATGGTTGGGTGTCGGTTTTAAAGTTTTTATCTTCAAAATATATTCATTATAATTTGTTTGATCGTATTAAGCGAGTATAATTTGAGTCGACCTTCTTTAAATATTTGATTTTTTTCAAATTTTATTATTCTCAATTGTACATCTACATGTTTGATATTTACTCACTCAATACAATATAATAAATAATTTTAAATTATATTCTCGTGATATGATTCAACAATAGTGTTTTATCTTTTGTCTTTATAACTTTAATAAAATTTTAAGCGATAATCTTATAGGTTAGTGTTGCTTTTTATTATTTTAGTTGTATTTAAGGTATTTTTTAAATAAAATATTGAAGAAAAAATTACATAGATGATCATCAAACTATTTGTGATACTTATTTTGATCATTATACTAAAAAGTTCATCAATTAGGCCACCAGACTTATTAAATTGACTTATTTTCATCATCGACGTTAAAATTTTGAAAGGATGATATGTCAATTAACGGGTGACAGAAGAATAACGTGACAATTAACGAAAATTATAAAATTACATATTTAGTCTTTATTATCTATTTATTATATCAATTTGATATTATTTTTATTTTAATTAAATAAAATTAATTATTCAACCGGACGATGACACATATCATCTTCTAATAAAAGAAATATTGGATGGCAATGCGAAAGCCAATCCTAGAACCAATTGGAATTACACCCACATCTTTACCATTGCACCAACCTACTCTTAATGATATAAAATGAAATATGCTTTATACATATCTTATAATATAATAAATATTAGAAAAACTAAAAATAATTAAAAAGTAAATCAAACCTAAATCACTTGGGACATATAAAATCACACAAATCACTGAATCAAATCAAATAATTCAATTTAAAATAAAAGAAATTTAATTTAAAATTCAATTTAATAAATTATCTACCACATCACTCTCTATTAAAATTTACGATGATAAAAATAAATTAATTTAATAAATTTAATGACCTAATTATCTAATCTTTTAATTCAGTGACTAAAATAAATATCATTATATAATCTCGTGATCATTGTATAATTATCCTAACATTAAGTTAATCATTCAAAATAATAAAATATACTTTCGTCTCATAAAAATCTATCTTTTACTTTTTCACTCAAAACCCTTAAAATATCCGTTACAACTCTCCTAATAACATACATCAATACGATTTATGCTCTTAGAGCATTTCTACACTACAATTTATACACTCGTGGATCGGGAATTACACCCTTTTTATACAAATTTGGCCATGAAGTCTTGGGTTATGCTTGACAATTGACAACTCATATTTTCATATAGGAAAATTAGTGCATGTGATCCCCATGGCCTGTTCACAAATGATGCATGTGAGAGTGCATTATGAGCATGTGTCCATTCCCCATCATGTGAGAAAAAAAGAGAGTTTTGGACAATTTTTAGTCTGTCAAGACACCTCCTCTCTTATCTTAATCCGTGATCGAATGTTTGATCTTTGATTTAGTCGATGGTACCACGGTGAGTATAACAGTAGGTTGTGTTTGATCTTTGATTCAGCATAATGTTTTCTGAAAATCATTTCAAAACATCAGAAGATGGCAACACATGGTTCCTCTCCTTAGACAAAGAAACAGGTATCTCCTTACAGTACCAGTGTATAGGATCTGATTCTGGTAGTGATTGATTGTTTGCCATTGTTGTTTCAGGCTGTGGATTTCAAACCAAGGAAAGATACAGATTCGGGTGGTTTAGCATGAAACTGAAGTTGGTCGGAGGTGATTCAGCTGGTGTTGTCACAGCTTACTATGTATGTTCTTAACATAAGATGAGATGTTTTAATTGTTGTTGAGTTTTTCCATGGCTGAAGTTTCTGAGTGTTTGCAGATGTGTTCAGAGAAGGAGGCAGGACCAGAACGAGATGAGGTGGATTTTGAGTTCTTGGGGAATAGGACCGGGCAGCCGTATTTGATTCAGACAAACGTGTATAAAAATGGGGTTGGTGGGCGTGAGATGAGACACATGCTTTGGTTCGACCCTACTGAAGGGTTCCATACATATTCCATTCTATGGAACAACCAACAACTTGTGTAAGTCCACACAATGGCCAAATTCTGAGATTGATCCCTCTATCATCTTTAAATTTAAGATTTAGTCATTCTTCTTAGAAACATCCTTTTCAGCACACAAAAAATGCACATTAACATGATGAGTTGGAAGTTTCTAACATTATGAAACACATAGTTGTTGAAAATTGGAGTGAATTTCACGTACTGAATTGTGTTGGGAACAGATTCTTTGTGGATAGAGTTCCCATCAGAGTGTTCAAAAACAACGGCGAAAAGAAAAACGGCTTCTTCCCCAACGAGAAGCCGATGTACTTGTTCTCTAGCATATGGAACGCAGATGATTGGGCCACGAGAGGAGGGCTCGAGAAAACCAACTGGAAAAAGGCACCATTCGTATCGTCTTACAAGGACTTCAGCGTGGACGGGTGTCGATGGGAAGACCCGTACCCGGAATGTGTATCGACCACCACCAAGTATTGGTGGGATCAGTATGATGCTTGGCATTTAACTGATGGTCAAAAGGACTTTGCTTGGGTGCAAAGAAACCTTGTGATTTATGATTATTGCAAGGATGTAGAACGTTACCCTAAATTGCCTGGGGAGTGTTCTTTGAGTTCCTGGGATTAGGATATGGAACTATCGAGTGAGGGAATTTTTGTTTCATTTTTTTCCTTTAAACGAGAATTAAATAATGTAATTATTCATTTTCAGACCTCAGCTGTTTAGATATATATGGGATGTCTTATTCAAAGGACACCCTCTAATCCTTAAAAGAGAGAAAAAAAAAAAAGCTTTCATAAATGGAAAACTCAAATTAGCTAAAGATATACACCAGACATTAGTTAACAAAGGGAACTATGCTAAACAACAAGCACAAAATCCATAACAAAGTAAAGATCTAGTTGAATGTTGTATTGGTTCAAGAGTTGGTACATGGTTACAGTAGAAATTAGAAAACGGATGTCTCCTAGATGTGCATTAAAGGAGGATTCGTGCCTGCGTTACCACTCCTAAGTTTTGAATGGCAATTAATGGAGAGTTTGCAGGCTTTATATATGGAGCAAAAGGAATAAGGCAAGAGGTTGATTCTCACTTGTCCTTTCTAAGGGAAATATAGATTTTGTTCTGACATTAGTATTTTAAATGTGTTTAGACAGATGTCAAGCCTTCAGATGATGAACATAAGAAGTGAAGTTTTCAGTAGTGGGATGGATGACTCAAGTTGACTTGCAGAGAATTATAGTATTCTCTAGGAATTTAAATTAATGAAGCTGATTGCAAACCTTTGATTCAGAAGATTATTCAGCGGATAAGAAATTGGCCTATCAGATGTCTCTCCTTTGCTGGTAGTCTGCAGCTGATCCAATCTGTGTGGTGTTTAACTTACAAAACTTCTGTTGCAGGAACTTGTTGCCTTCAAAAATCATATAAAACCAAAAAACATTTCATGCAAACAAGAATGTTGTATGAGTGAGGCTTGTTCTTGGCAGGAAATGGCTATTTTGTATATGATGTGGCAAGAGAGTAATGGAAGAATTCAAGGGAAAAGTCACAGAAATATTGTATGAACTATGAAGTAGTGTATGATTGTATTAAAAGAATTACAGGAAACAGGCTATCTGGTATATATAAGACCCCTAGTTGATGCCTTGTTCAGTTCATCCACGAGTAACATAACCATTAAAGATCTCGATCGTATCACCTTGGGCAACTTGATGCCACCTGAACGTCCGATCATCGTCCATTACATTTTGTTTATGAATGAAAAAGTAGCCTTCTTCTGGTAAAGGGAAAAGAAACTTTTTCTGTAAATTCTGCAGTTGTTTCCTAAGGTCCCCAACATTATCCGTCGCATTCATTTCCACCTCTACCTTCTTCGTCCCGTACGACACCAACAGCTTCAACTTCCCCGAACTCGTAGTAGTCTTAGCCCTTGCCGTTCCCTTCCCTGAACTCGTAGGCGGCAGCATGATATCCACATCGAAAGTGTCCTTCCATTTCAGCTTCAACATATTCGAACCCGTAGTAGCCCCTGCCGCACCCTTCACGGAACTCGTAGGCGGCGGTATGATATTTATATCATTCCACGTCGTCTTCAACGTATTCGAACCCGTAGTAGCCCCTGCTGCCCCCTTCCCCGAACTCGTAGGCCGTGGCATGATTTTCACATCATTCCACGTCCGCTTCAACGTATTCGAACCCGTAGTAGCCTCTGCCGCTCCCTTCCCCGAACTCGTAGGCAGTGACATGATATTCACATCGACAGCGTTATTCTCCGTCAGCTTCAACTTCTTCGAACCCGTAGTAGCCCCTGTCGCTCCCTTCCCATAACTCGTAGGCGGCGACGGCATGATATTCAAATTTACAACTTTATCATCCGTCAGTAGGCGTCCATCTGATTGAATTACTAACCGGTTAACCGAGACAGTCTCCACTTCCATTTGATCATGAACCTTCTCCTTTAATGGTAAAACCGAGTCGTTCACGTCCATCTCGATAGGGACCGAGGTTATCGACGATGGGGCATTGACGTTGAGTTGTGTTTCCTTCGACGGCGATGAAGTTTGTTTCTTCTGTTGTTCATTGACTTGGAGTTGCTGTTTATAATTATCATCATCCGAATCCGACGCCACAAGTAGTTGAATAAGCGAGTTGTGTAGGATTTCACAGTACTCGACGTCTCGTTCGTCTTCAAGAACTTGACCATTGAAGACCAGGGTTTGACTAGTTACAGGTATTCCATGGTATTTTTGCACTTTCTCTTTGATTTCAAGAACTGTATCGAAGTAACCAACTTCAACGCAAAACGCTTTGCCACTTTTGTTTTCAAAGATGACATCCATTTGACAAGATATCCAAGACTTCAATGGCGATTTTCTTTTTCCTTATGGCGAAAAATCTGGTGTTCGTTATCTGTTTATAGTATATCTGATGTGTTGAAACTGTAGGCCGTGACTCATCAATTATTTCTCATCTCGAAGATTTGGGAAAATTATATTTGTGCCCCTTACGAAGAAGATATTATATCATGAGTCAGTTTCACCATGTCATTCATAGGACCAACCATTAAAAACTACCCACCGAGCAATTTAGCAATTTTTAAATTTTTCCATAGATAATTTTTAGTAGTTGGTCCCGTAGACACGTGGTGGAACTAACACATGATATAATTTTTCCTTACGAAGGTTCAGATTTTTCTTCTTTACTATTTTGGTCACTACTGCTATGATTCTTCAGTACTTTTGTTCATACACAGATTCATTCCTTTTGTTTTATAATTTAGTAGAATCGAATCGAACTAACCAGTTGAGTTGAAAATTAATAATTTAATTAGTTCGACTCTCGTTCTACTAGATCACTTAGTTGTTGGTCCGATTTTAACCAATTTTGAAACTGATCAATTTCTTTCATAGATGTCTATAGAAGCACGACAAATCTGTGTCATTACATGCATAATCTGTATATGTAATCTAAATAAATCGATTTGATTCATTTACAATCGGGGCCAAACTTGACCGTACACATCCTTCTTCGTGTATCGTCGATCCCAAGACCATGGGACATCTGCAATGGAGATCGAGAAAAAGAATCAAGTTTAACGACTGCAAATGCAGCTTATAAAGATTGAAGTTTATGCATGAGATTTACAAGTTTTATGACCTTCGGATGAGTATGGTTCGGGAGGGAGTTCGTATGGAACGGGCAAGGGAATTACTTCTGATATCTTGCTTCCTTGCCAAGCAAGAGTAACTAACTTCGTTTTCGATGCTACAGAAGTACCGGTTGAGTTGGATCTAACGATACCCTGATTTACATACGCGGATAGAAATAGTTACAACTTTTTTTTATGTTTCATAGGTAAATGGAATAGAACCAGAAATAGTCATTTACCTTTGATGAGCCTCCATTAGCTGTACAGGAAAATTCACAACCGTCTTCTTCGATATGAGACGGTAAAAATAGCACACCGAGCTAGAAAGGTTTATACCAAAAGAAAACATAATGTTGAAGCTTAGTCGAAGGGTCAAATAATGAGAAGATAATAGAAGAATGTTGAAGAAAAACCAATGCATTCATTTGTTGAATATCTCTATCTTGAAAGATTGGGGAAATCCAATGCATTCCATGGGTTTGGTTTCAACTTTCGATCCGTTTGATGGGATGTACATCTTAGATGGGATTTCAAACATGTCAGATGCACGTACCTCGTAAGAGCGGATCATTAACTGAGAATTGTTCTTTTGAAGAGCTCCCCATGCAGCTTTGCTAAGATTTGCTGAAGTTAGCAGGAACCAACTGCATCCATGGAGAAAGTTCTAGCAACTAGCATGAGAAAAGGAAGTACAAATCTTAAAAACTAAAAGCTTTCGAAAGCATGAGGGCTGAATGAATTCTTACGCCAGTTCTTGTCCCTTGTAGCGGGTAAACGTCTTTATATGTGGCATTGCACAACTGAAACAGCCAAAATGAAAAAACTTAAGAATCAACAATGCTAATCGACATTTTATAGATCAATCTTTCACCATAGATGAAATAGACATACTGGCGGCCAGTATGGCTTGCCTTCCACTTTACCCAATACTTCTTCAAGAATCCCTTTTCCACATTCTTAAGCGGACTTGGAATTGCACTACCGGCAGCATAACCCTAGAAAGCAAGGTAGAATAACGGATATAAAAGAAACTTCACTTGACGATAAGTTGTGTTTCTGTTCAACATCTTCTGGTGTCACTAACGAGTTAGTTGCCTAATATATAATGCTAACACCAAGAAACCTACTTGATAGTACCTCTAAGGAGCATCTGACATCTTCAACAGTGGGCCATATTATAGATGACTCCCCCAAACCAAGGGGTGTTTTGTCTTCTGAATAGCCTGATGACAGTGAGGATGCAAACTCAGCCATCCATTTCTCGTCCAATGAACCGAGGGAGGAGAACTACAGCAAGTCGAACAAGAAAAAAATGCCATCAATAAAAGCAAAAGATATACAACTAATTTCTTCTATTAATCTATATTCCATTAAAAAAATCCAATAACTTAACGGGAATTACACTAAAGTTTGATCCCAGAAAAACCAAGGTACTGCATGATTCCACATAACTAGAAATTCAACATTACCTGATAAACTAGAGGAGATCTCTGGAACTCTTTATCGAAAACACACTCCTGGAGAACGGTACGCATTTTCATATGGCCCCATTTTTTCATACTGGAACTCGTATGATATCCAGGGACAGATGCAATCAGTCGAACCTGAAAGTTCTCAAATAGTTTATAGGGTCTCTCACATATAGTTACGAGATAGAAACAGAATTAAGTCCTGTAATATTATAACTGTAGGTATAGATATAAAATACAACTTCAAACAAATAAAACTATACCTTTGCCTTACTATAATCAAACTTCTTGAAGAATGCAGAATTAATGTTGAAATTTCCAAGGGATGGTAAATTAGCAGTGAACTCTGGCCACTGTAAGAATTCCCGAAAAGAAAGGTATTGTTACAACAACCTATAAGTTGTGTATGAAGGGGGAAATGTTTAAATTCTATGAGCAAATCAAAATCTTGTTTTCACGTGCAATTTTAAGAGAAAATCCATAGAATCTGCTAAAATTTGTACCTTCAATGTGCTGAGATAGTCAACCAAGTCATTTTCAAATTCACATCCTTTTGCCGAGTTACTTTGATCTTTCCAAGGGAAATCTTGCATCCATAAACCTTGACTTTTATTGTTCCAGTCGACGTAGATTAAGTTGGCAGTATGAACGATAACTCTCACTCCTTTAGGATACACAAGGAGCATTGCCTTTGAATGGTGTGTCCCAAATGAAATGGGTAATGGTGGCTTGTGCAGAATCCAATTGTTACACTTGCTTCTCTGTACAACATGCAGCACATAATGTGAAAATACACGAGTATAAGTTAAGCTTCCAGAGGTTAAAAGAAACATTTAGACTTATAGCTGACCTTCATAAGATCCAGCCTGCTATCACCTTCCCCGTGAATAACCAATACATTGGGAACTTTTGCAAGTTTTGGACATGCTACACAAGGAAAGATGCAGAAACAGTTTAGATGTATGAAAGCAGTACAAAAAGTATAAAACAGATGAGATAAATACGAGTATATATATGCGCCTCATAATCAAACAACAAGAACCACAATAAAGAGATGAGTTAAGAGAATTCACCTGATAGTAACCAATCAATATCCACCATGTAATTCGAGAGGACCGCGAGAAGAACATCCCCCTAGCAATGTAATAAGCAATACAATCAGTAAACTAGCAGAAAAGTAAAACAAGGCCAAGCATAATTTGAATCACTAATGTCTAAAACTATTACCTCAATCACATCGCCTATAGAAACAGAATTGGTATTTGCCCATGCTGGTAAGTCTTGAACTCTCAAGAGACGAAATGTATGAGGCAACTTATCATTCGAAACCCGAAAACCACGAATGGCCTCAACACAGTTCTGCTCTTTATTACTACTGTCTTTTTCGTCAGCCTATCAAAATTAGAGTAAACCAGTCAAAATAAAGCTTTTAAATTAAAAAAAAAACCCTCCAAATTTAATACCTTCAACTTATTAGCAGAGTTTGCTTCAAATTTGGAAGCTTGATTCCGATTTTTCTTTGCAGCAAGTTTCAGGATTTCTTCATCGCAATTAGCTTCACCATAGCTTCTCTTCTTTTCACCTGTTGAAGATGATGATACGTATTTGAACAAGTGATGACCAGGAATCAGCTCTATGATATCACCATTGCTGATAGCTGCATTTTCACGGGAAACCAGCTTATTTCTCAGCTCGCCGGACCTAACAACAACTGGGTTCGTCCCCTCCTAAAAAATTCCACGAATTGATCAACCAAAGAGAGAGAGATAGAAAGAGAAAGAGGAATAAATTAATGAAAAAAATGGAACTTTACGACGAGTAAATCGGCGGAGCCGTCAGGGTAAGCGGTTAAAGCAATGTGTTTGCGGCTGAGTCTCTTGTCGGTAACGGAAACATCGTTTCGGCCGATGAAATTTGGGCCGTGAAAGAGCGGGAGCTTGGGGATTGAAGCGTCTTCTTCTAGATTGTTATTTACAACAACCAAGTATCCAATCTGTTAACAAATGAAATGAGATTTTAACCATGAAATTCATATAGAAGAGAATTATTTCAAAGGGATTATCGACCTGTGATCGAGGCATGGATGAGGAAGTGGCGTTTGGTGCATGAAACTGGAACAAAGGGGAGATTGTTGAGACTGGTGTGTTGCCTGTCCTTTTGGGATTATTTGTAAATAAGAGTGGTAATCACCTGAACCACCCAATTATCGAACTCACAATCAAGCCATTAAATTTATTAAATTAAAATATTTTAATTACGTGTTAAAAAAATTAACGAAAAAACAACAACAATTAACTAAAATTAAAAAAAAATACATATTTGATTCCAGTTATTTATTTATTATATCAATTTAATTTTAATTAAATAAAATGAAATTAACAACTATGCCCAACATCCCCTCAGCCGATCCTAGTAGGATGGAATTAGATTTTAACGAAATGTAATCTTTTGTGCATAAAAATATGGATTCGAATTTGTAGCAACTTGTTACACACCTAAGAGAAGTGAAATCTTTAGAGGACTTATGGATATAAAAGAAAATAAATGATAAAACACCTTTACTCATTTAATTTAACATCCCACTCTAAAACTAATCTTTATGTTTAGAAATATATAAGAGATTATGCTTTGGTACTCTGCTACAAGAATTAGATTTGGTTGTTTTGGTATCAAAATTTGGTAATCAGCTACATCTCCTCTTTCCTTCAAATACAAGTAAACCAAAATCATCCTCGTACGAGAAAAACATGGTTATGTTTCTCGAATGTTGAAGTTTCCGCAAGTAATCTCGTGCAAGCAATGCGATAAATCTCTCTATCTTCTGCGTTTGTGTTCTTTCCGCATTTCTGCTAGGTAGATATCTAAGTTGGTCTTTATCCATAACCGTCTCGAAATTAGATCTTCCTTGGTTGATTCATCTATGAACCACAAATAAACAAGAATAAGGATAAAACCAGCATTTTGTAGTAGTAGTCCAAAAGCCTCGATGCAAACCATAGAAGGAAAGATCTATATTGCAGAGATAGAGTTCATATGGGTACTAAGCAAATCTTTGATGAAATGAAGCATTTACTCTTAAGTATCGAAGGAAAGATCTATCAGGATATGTGATTCTACAATTCTATCATCTATCGATCTTCAAATCTCTAAAAAATGTGTTTCTTTATGCAAATGGAAGAAGTTAAGGTACCAATGTTTAGCCACGCATCAAGAGGAACCCCGAGGGAGTTTCTAGTCAAGTAAGCTGCGTCTTCCCAAGAATATGGAGCTTTCTTCACCTTGTATCTCCAGAACCAACAGCCATACCACAACAATAGCTGGAGAGGCAGAAATTTAGTCAGTAACCTGTTTCAGTCTAAAAACTAAGGTTGAGGTTTTTAGCTAATACAATAACAGCAAGATCAAACACAGGTATAACCAACATATTTGGTATTCACTAAATTACTTGATCTTAACCCAAAATTGCAGCTATATAGCAGGTATACTGACCTTGCAAATAGTGTAGGGGAGGAGAATAAAACGGACACCAATTAATTCCCAGATGCATGGCTTTTCAGCTCCCTTAATGTCCAGCTCAAGCTCATTGCTGAGATCTTCCTCCTTTTTCCTACAGTTAATATATGGGCAATCTCTATTGTAAAAGAAAACAAGGTGTTTAAAGGATGGCATGTGCACATCGCTCAATGTGTGTTTAATGTAAACAAAGCCACGTCGCTCCATGTGTGTGTGATGTAAAAAAGCCATGTTGCTCCATGTGGTGATTAATGTAAACAAAATCACTCTGCTCTTTTTTAAGGGCCAAAACTGAAAAAAGTAAATGCAGCATACTTGTCCATTTGCCTGTTACTCTTCTTCTTATTTGTGGTCCCTCCACTGCGTTCAAGTTCCAATGCCCGCAGTCTGTTTTTGTATGCAGGTGTCTTCTTAACCATATCGACAGCCTGAATCCAGAAATGGGATAGCAGGAGAAACATATAAAGGGTCAAATGAAGGGAAATGAAAGCATTTCTAATGTGACATATTTATGCTACAAAATTCCCCTATGATGCTGTTTTATTTTCAAAACTAGCAGTAAGTGTTTGAACTTCATTTAGTGCATTTGCAAAATTCAGAGGAGAGGAGGGTAGTGTTGAATCTTTGTTGCTGACTCTACCCTTGAGGTAACAAACAGTAAGCTAAGCTTGACTTGCTAGGATATCTTTTCGAAGATATGACAAGGGTCACTGTAATATACTAAGAAGATATTGCAAAAAGTTCAGTCTTCTACGTGATATTATCTATCAATATCAAGCATGTCCACAAAAGATTGACATTCAGAAAGTAGAAAAATTTAGATAATATTTGATGATAACTCACCTGATTATACCTGTTCAACCGGTTGAAATAATGAAACACCGAAAGAATTATAAGAACACCAACCAGGACAGCACGGGTATCCTAGAAAGCATATAGAACAGAAAGAAACAAGTCAATCCAAAACCCCATGCCAAAGCAGAAAGAATACTCAATAACAACAGACATACTAAAATAATCCTCACCGTTTTGTGACCGTAATATGCACGGTAGTAACGAGCAGTATTGTAGAACACCTAAATGAAACAGAAATTTGATGATTAATTTTACAGAGAAAGCTAAAATGCAGTGAAATTAAATGATCCATGATAGTAACGAGGGCGATAAACCACAAGAAAAAACACAGTTTAAACATTTCAGAGCACACTATATTTCTAAAATGCCTTAAACAAAACTTTACTAATTCACCTCTTCCGGATGTGCAATTGCATAGTCATACTGCTCCCTTGTAGCTTCATCTTTCAAAATCTGCAATCGAAATCCACATTATAGGAAAAACAAACAGAATATCTCAAATTCAAAGCAAAACAGAAGAAGAATCAGCAAATTGAAAGACAAGGGATTGTAGTTACCTCATACGCATTCGCAATTTTCACAAAAAGCTTTCTCGATTCCGGATCTGGATTCTTATCCGGATGACTAAAAAGGAAAATAATAGAAATTCTAGTTAAAGATAAAATTAAATCAGTAAAGAGATCGAACCTTCTTCTTTTCTGTAAAAGAAAAAACTCACTATTTCAAGGAGAGCTTGTAATAAGCTTTCTTGATCTCCGAGACATTAGCAGATTGAGAAACCCTATAAAACATGAAAGTGAAGTTAAAATTAGGGGAAGCAATGAACGGAGAGAGAAATTTGTGACGGAGCTGACCCTAGGAGATCGTAGCAATCGTCTTCGTCGCAGTAAATGGCGATCGACGGTGAGACGTAGACAGATACAACGAGCGTCAATACGACTGCGCACCACCGTATACCTGCCGTTAGCGCCATCATTTTCCCCTTCTCTGTTTTTCCCTTTGAAACGCCTTTGTACTTTTCTGCAGCTAGAAGATTAAAACAGATTGCTTTGCTGTTATTTAAAACGTGAATACATTACCCCTTGGATCTATCTGTGTCCAAACTCCAATAGTCAACCAAATTGCGGATTCAATTTTTTGTTCGGGTATCCGGGTCGGATTTAAATCTTAATATTATAAATAAAATAAATTAAATAAGAGAATAAAATCTTCATAATATTTAATTTAAATTAACTTGTAAATATAATTAAATATTAATAAATATTATATTAAAAATTATTTCAAATATTTAAGTCGGATTTAATTGACTTAATTTCAAATATAATTAAAATCGTAATTAATATGATTATCAGATAACGAAAATTTAAAACTCAAAACGATTCGGCTCGATCGAGTGTCTAGTTACCCTATCATGGTTTAATGAATCATCCTATAAAGGCTTTAAGCCCAAAGTTTTGAGAAAAAAATTGTTGGGCGTCGGCCTAATTCACTGGATTCTTAGCCACGAGCCCACTTTTCTTTCCATAAAGGCATAATTCAACTTAACACCCTCAAACTATCTCATATGTTCTACATTGGTTTTTAAATTTCAAAACGTGTTAATTGAATTTTCAAACTATCAGTATCCTATCGATTCTATTAGTGTGCGTGTCTATATATATATATACACACACTATAATTGATCACATTCTAAACCGATCCCCAAATTTTAGAACATTACAATTTCATCCTCAAATAATTATTTATAGCAGATCATATTATTACACACTATTAATGTTTATATAACACTTAACAATTTCAATAACGATTTTATTAACAACATATACTGATAATTTGGAGATGAAGTTAGAATGTTCAAAATTTTGGGGACCAACCCATAATAAGAGTATAGTTTAAGGATAAAATTATAATGTTTAAAAACTTGGGAGCCAATTTAGAACAGGGTCATTGCTTGAGGATGAGATTAGAAAACTCAAAAGTTTAAAGACAAAATGAGGATTATAATTTAAGACATGCCGCGTAATTAACTAAAATATTAATGATAAAAAAATATCAAATATTCTCCATCTTTAAGATCTACACAATGTAGTCGATTTAATAATTTGATTGAGATATAAATATATTATGGGTCGAACATAATTAAATATTAATTTTATTTAATAAAAACTAAAATAATTATTAAACAATTCCAAAACTCTTGATTTTGTACTAAATTTCTCATCAAAAGCATACATTCTATATTTATAAACCCATAATCAACCCCTGACACCCATTTATATCTGTCGGGCATATTTTGAAGCCCCATCCCCATGTGTGTGCTACAAGGCAACATATCCATAGACTAATCTAAAGCATTCCCGTCTGGATTCGTTCCACCAATCGACAAGGTGAAGTATATCAGCAAAATTGTGCCCACACTCGACCTGTAATCAAGAAAAAACAGACAAAATTTCAATCAGTTTCAGTAAACAATGTCAGCTTAAAAAATTTTCATACTGATAACTTCAAGAACTTACAATGTGGCGAACAACATGAGAATCCTCTTGGGGTCTAGCATCCATGGGGGAGAAGATCGCTTGAAACTATTTCTCCTGAAACTGAACAATCTGCTCTCACTTGCACCAATGATCTGATGATGAGGTTGAGGGTTGGTTACAGGATGATTGCCGGACTGTTCGGTCACCGCGGTGAGCTTTTCCGATGGATCTGAAATTGTTCATGCAGTAAGTACATAGAAAAAAGCAGGCCAATGTTGGAAATCAGTCTAAATGAACATCCATTATTGAGAATCTTAGTTGAAAACTATTATTAATGATAATAATGATAATGATAATAGTTATATTCAATCTAAATGATGATGACCCTATTGGTAGCTACCAAACTATTAAAATATACAATGTGGAAAACCAGCAAATATATGCCAAATCTTAATTTATTCTGTTGTCTTTTATTTTCCGGGAAAGTTTTCCTGGGGAAAGTTTCTAAGAACAAGCAATTGAAGAAAAGAAACTGACAATGGATTTAGAATCCTTGGATTACTGTGACTTTGTAAGGGAAAAAGTCTGTACCTCCATGTGAGGAGGAGCTGGAAGCAAGAGAATCTCTATGATCATTGTCAATGGAAGTAGAATTGGAGTTATTAACATTCTTCTTGTCACCTCGCAGTGACCCTTTGCGAGAAAGGCTTCTCTGCAAAATCTTCATCTTTTCCAGTTAACAAAAGAATCATTGAGAAATCATATGAATTTATCCAGAAAAGGAAACTTACTGGGAATCTTGAATTTGGATTATTTTCTTTATTGGGAACTCCATGCATAAAACTTTCCATGTCAATAACAAAGCTGTCGGGTTTATCTGCATTTATATGATCCGAAGATGAATTCTTTTCTGGGGATATTATCTTCTCTTCTGACCCGCAATCATCGTACGAAGATGCCAAATCCTATCACCAAATTTCAGAAATTACATTGAAAATTGTTAACAGAAACCAATTAAACAGTCAAAACCCAGAAATATTATGCTTACCAACTTTGGATTTTCCTTCATTTCCACCATTTTCTCAGGAAAATGAAGGAAAAATTAATAAGAAACACACACTAGAGGAGAGACTCTGTAGTCTGTACAGCGTCACCAACTTGCGTATCCAATGGGGACTCAACTCAATCAATCAACAAGACCTGAATGGAAGAACACTAAAAATAAGAGTTTTCCAAACGAAAATGAATCACCAAACATTTTAATGAAGAAGAAAGAAAGTTAGGACCGAACAAAAACAGCTCCTCGTTTGTCAAAAAGACAATGCTTTAACTGACATCTGTTGTGAAATGAACTGTTTTTTTTCTAACAGCGTTGAAGAATTGGGATTAACAAGAAGACGAAGATGCAATCCAGGCTTTGTTTTCTTTATCTGATACAAATATTTTTATATAACAGTAGTGATTGAATGGAAAGGAGCGTTTACGTATTTTATAGGAATAAAATATTTGGTGAATATTTATAGTAGTAAATAAGGAAATATTAAAAAGGTTAAAGTACATATTAATAGCTGAACTTTTGAGTTGTTTTTGTTTTGGTCACTCTACTATTAAATAATTAAAGATTATTTTATATAAAGACGGAATTTTTTTTTCACGAGTGACTTAATTTTAGGCTTTAAGATTTTAGTTTTGCTTTTAGAATTTAGGTGTTTTAGTGTAGTGGTTTAGAATTTAAGATTTATGATTAGAATTTAGGGTTTATAGTTTGAGTTTTAGGATAATATAATTGAGATTTAAGTTTTAACCTATAAATCTTAACTCTTACCCCGAAATCTAAAATTCTATCAATAATTCCTAAATTTAAATCTATTACCCTATAAACAGAATTCCCTAAATTTTAGAATTCAAAAACTTATAATTTAGGGTTTATATTATTTCCAAATTAAAACTTTCCAAACTAAATCAGACAGAAATTAAAGATCATATTTTTAAATTATTTTATTACCCACATTTAATCTTAACTCACTCCGCTGTAAGTAAAACGTCATTCCTAGTTTTAAACATAATTCAAAAAAATTTTAAACTCTTTCAAATTTCACGTTTTTCAGTGATGGAAAAAAACAAGATTACATTCATGATCTTTACAGTCGTGTTATTATTAAAAATAATTTATTATTGTATCATGCGATATTGATCACCGTTGAACTTAAGTATCAAAAATTGATTGAATCTGTTTTTAAAAAATATGTTCGTGTAAACCCCTAACATTCTTAAATTTCGATTTAATATTTTCTTTATTTTATTTTTAATAATATTTAAATTTTCATTTTTAATCAACCGTCATTGTTAAAATATCAATCAACGCTAACAAGAAAAAGGCTCAAATGGTTATGGTCCTATAACCAAGCAAACAAGATTGAAAACTTACTCCCAAGCCTCGTCGATTAGCTAAAACAAGATACCAACCAGATCGGTGGGTGCTTCCCAAAAACTCTAGGCAAGAAACCAGACATCCAAACTCCTTTAGCTAGGTTCCAACTCCGTAAGAATCTGCTTTGAGAACACCAACCGAGGATGAATCAGAGGGATCGGAGAAGATAGTCGTCTTTTAAAATTTTAAAATTCATATGTAATTTAAAAAGGTTTTAAAAATTTTTCGTATATTTATGTTAAAAATCTATTTCCGTCCTTCTAAAATTTTTATGATTTACCCTTTTTCGAATTTTATAAATCTTTCCTTTAACATAAAATCATGTCTTAAAACCGAATGTAGTTTATCTTCTGTAATAAACGTAACCGGAAAAAAATAAAGAAAACATCCATAATTAACCCACATGAATACAGACTGAACATAAGACAAAAGGGTGTTCTGAAATGAATTTATATTCCGTGGAAGATATTGGAAAACTTTGTTTTTTCTTCATATAGATTGATGGGAATGTTTTTGTCATCCTACTTTATTGTTTTTGTTTTTCTTAAGTCACGTATCTTTCTAAATTTTATGAATTGGACTGTTCTGTTGCAGTGGATGCAATGAAGAAACATTCCAATGTCCCACATATTTGTCTAGATTGTGGCAACATTCCCATTGACATGAATTCTAGGTAATCAAATTTTTTATATCGTTCGACGTCACTGTTAAACCATTGATTTAAATTAAAACTTTTTGTATCATTTTCATTCACGTGGTTTTTTATTAAGAAAAAATCGAACACCGAGTGCTACTTGCGAACCCATTGCGACTTGCAAATTTTTATAGGGTTTTTTAATTTAGATGTAACAATCTATAATATTAACATCGTTTGTTTTGAGTCATTTTAAGATTTATATCAAATAAATTTAAAGTATAATTATTTTATTGTTAAATTGAATAAGATTAATTGAGTTTAGATTTAATCAAATTTTAATTTTAGTTTTGAGTTATTTATAACCCTCGTATTGTAATAGATTTAAATAACACTCTAAAAAGAAAGGAATAATCTAAAAGAAAATTGCATGCTTCAACCGATGAATTTCTTTAGATTTCACTTTATTCTTTTTAGTAAATTATAAGTTCATTTTATAATGGTTTATTGCTAGAAATATTTGATATTCGTGATTTTCCCTCCTAATAATATTTTCTTTAAGGCTCAAACCCGAATCTAAACTTCGACTTTATTCTCACTCAAACTTAATACCTTTTTTCTGTACCCACAAAACGAATCAAATTCCCTTCAAACATTTGTGGTAAACCTCCTTGTTTTCCATTCTTTCCCCAACAATGTGCGAAACCAAAAGCTTCAACTTATGGCTTCTTCAAGTCATTGGCCTATTAGGCATTCTTGCTCTCTGTCTGTGGCTAGCCTTGCGTCCAAGAAGCCCCACCTACACCATCGTCAACTTTTCAGTCCCGGCAGCCAACGACAGCAACGCATCCGATCACGGAACCATACAGTACGTACTCGATATCGAAAACCCGAACGAGGACTACGGTATCTACTACGATGACATCTTCCTCGTGTTCTATTATGGGGGAGACAAAGTTGGGAGCAAGACTATCCCTTCGTTTTACCAAGGGAAGGATAAAACTTATCGGGTGATCGACCATGTGGATGTCGAGACACGCCTTTGGACCGGCCTCCGTAAGGCGATGATGAATGCAACGGCCGAATTAAGTGCCGATTTGTCGACGAAGATTAAGTACACAACATGGGGCATAAAGAGTAGGCACCATGGGGTCAACAAGGAAGGGAAGATACGTATCGGTAAAGATGGTAAGATTTCGAACAAGAAGAAGAAAGTTCAACTTCGACGTCCGTCAAAGAAGCAGAAACTACGGACTACTCGATTTCTTCGAGGGTAAGGGACGATTATCCTCCCTAGTCCAATGTAGTTTCGTCCCTGAATATATATTAATTATATTAGTGTTTCAAAATTTTAATTTATATTCTAAATGGATCATAAATTCTAAAATATTATGATCGAATCTTCACAACATTAAAATAAAATATATTGATAACTCATACGTTAAATATTAACGTATTTAATTAAATTAAACTAAATGTCTAAATCAAGCCCAATGTATAAGTAAACAAATGAAAATTTATTGTTATAGATTTATATTTGGGTAAATTACAATAAAAGTCACTTAACTATGAATAAAGTTATATTTAAGTTATTTAATTATTAAATATTATATTTGAGTCACTCATTTATAATTAAAGTTATATTTGGGTCACTCAGTTTCATTCAATTATAGGTAAGTTTATGATTGGGTCACCCTTAATATTTAAAAAGTACAACATTAGTTCATTTTTTCTTCCAAAAATTATTTGTATACATACCCTCATTAACATTAGAATACTTCAATTGAAATCATTAATTAATCTAATACACGAATTGATAAAACTTTTTTTAAATATAAGGGTGACCCAAATGTAATTTTACCTATAATTGAGTGATTTAAATTTTATATTTATTAATTGGATGACCCAAATGTAATCTTACCCATAATTGAATTACCGAAATATAATTTTTAATAATTGAGTGATCCAAATGTAACCCTATCTATAATTGAATGACTTCTGTTGTAGTTTACCCCTTATATTTTCCCGGTTCATTCCTTAAATTTACCTACAAACTTTCATTTTTGTTTTCGCGACTAGCACATTCTAATTGTAAGGATCAATTGGCTTATACACAGACAATTTCAAAATCAATTGGTTTAAGGATCAATGAAGCTTCTGCAATAAAGTTAAAGTCTCTGTTGTCTTATGATTCAAGCTGAAAAGAGAAGATGACTTCCAGTAGAACACGCCTGCAGATCTCCATAGTTTCCATGGACTTGTTAGTGTTAGCCCTGTCCTTGCTTAACCTTAAAAGTGAAGCTCAGCAGCCTACTTATGCTTATCACTTCTGTTCAAACACCACCACTTTCTCCATAAACAGCACTTACCAGACCAATCGCAATCGATTATTATCGTGGTTATCGTCTAATGGCAGTGATTTGGTACGATGCCTTGGGGATCTGTCTACCAACGATTGCCAAGCGTGTGTCACCTTTGCCACCAACGACATATCTCGACTTTGTCCTGTTGAAAAAACGGCAGTGATTTGGTACGATGGCTGCGTGATACGATACTCGAATCGAAATATGTTTTCAATTGTGACTGAAGAACCTAGAGTAGCCTTTGTTAATGATATGGTTGTAAGTCCTGCAGCTCTCACTGAACAAGACCGTTTCGACCCGTTTATTCTCAGTATAATTATTGATACTGCTAGCTTGGTGGAAATTGAATCAGCAGGGACCAAAAATTTTGCGACTAAAGTGGAGAATGTTTCAAGTTTTCAAACACTATACACCCTTGTCCAGTGTACGCCTGACTTATCGAGGACCGATTGCGGTCGATGTCTGCGAGGAGCAATAGCATATCTTCCATTCGGGCCAGAAGGTGGAACATCTTTGAATCCTAGCTGTATCGTCCAATATGAATTTTACTTTATTGTTGAAACAGGGGATAAATGGAGCATGGGGATGATTGTGGCAGTTATATGTGCAGCAGCACTGGTTCTTGCACTTCTCATTGGTTCGAGTTTCGTATATACCCGATTGAAGAAACAGACACAAATCGGTAAATCTCAGCAGAAATTTTCCAACCATGTTATCTTGATATTGAATTGTGTTCACTTTTCAGTATTCAAAGAAAGAATTGAATTAGAAACACAGAATTTATTTCGTTTTGCAGATGAGGAAAGAAGCCAGGCAACGTTGCTATATGAATTGGCAAACCCAAAGGAAGTGATCATAACACAAGAAGGCCAGTTGGTAACTTCTCAAGAATTCCCTTTCCTTGATTTACCTACAATAAGAGCTGCGACAGATAATTTCTCAGATTCGAACACGCTGGGACGAGGCGGCTTCGGCACGGTTTATAAGGTACCTATGTGTTACAATGGTCTTGTTTCGATTTTTTTCAATGTCTGGTGTCTGAATTTGAGAATTGATTTCGATAATTTCAAGGGTGTGTTGCCTAATGGGAAGGAAGTGGCGATTAAAAGGCTGTCAAGGAAATCATGGCAGGGCTTAGTAGAGTTGAAGAATGAAGTTATATTAATTGCAAAGCTTCAGCATAGGAACCTTGTAAGGCTATTAGGATGTGGAATTGAAGGTGATGAAAAGCTTCTTATATACGAGCTTATGCCCAATAAAAGCCTTGATTTCTTCATCTTCGGTAGGTACCCTTTTTGATCTTCCTATGTAAGATAGAATCATAGAAGCATGAAACTTATTTTACACCCTTATGGATTAACTCGCCGAATATCCCCGAATTATCAATCCAGATTCTGAGAAACGCTCAAAGTTGATTGGAGGACATGGTTTGACATTATTACTGGAATTTCGAGAGGACTTCTTTATCTTCATGAGGACCCGAGACTTAGAATCATTCATAGAGATCTTAAACCAAGCAATGTGTTGTTGGATCATGACATGGTTGCCAAAATATCAGATTTCGGGATGGCAAGGATTTTCTGTGGAAATCAGAACGCAGTCAATACTAAAAGAGTTGTGGGAACATAGTGAGTATGCTTTTCCTTACAATTTCATTCTTGATATTTTGTTACTGAAAGAATTGTAAACTTGAAACAGCGGATACATGGCTCCGGAGTATGCAATGGAGGGAGTATTCTCGGTGAAATCAGATGTTTTTAGCTTCGGCGTGGTCGTGCTCGAGATTCTTTCCGGGCAAAAGAACAGTCAATTTTACCAAACCAAACATGCTCAGACACTTCTTGCATATGTAAGTGTGCGTGTAACTTGTCTTGTCTGCAATTTTGTGTTCGTTACTGTCCTTGATTATTTGATGCATTGGCATTTGGCAGGCTTGGGGATTATGGAAAGAAGGGAAAGAACTGGAATTGGTTGAATCTGGTTTGATGGAATCATGCTCGATACCAGAAATCGATAGATGCATACATATCGGTCTTTTATGCGTACAAGAAGATCCGGCTGACTGACCGACCATGTCGGATGTAGTAGTTATCTTAGGAAGCGATACGATAACTCTTCCCGAACCGAAAAGGCCTGCATTTTCTGTCGGAAGAGTGATTCCAATTGATCTGTCTTCAACAAAGGATCCATCGATAAATCAGATGACAATGTCTAGTATCTCAGCCTGCTGAAAAATTTACCAGAGTGAAAACTGAATCTAATCTAACTACTGTATAATTCGATGTTCGAAATTTCTATTCCCAATCAAATGAACAAGAATGCTGTTGTGGTTGTTCTGTTAACAAGAATGATTAAATGTAATTAGAAATTCTGCAATTATTTTCATAGTAACTAAGAGAAATATAGATAACAAAGATGTAATCTATCCTAATCGAACTCTTATAACATGTTTCGAACAAGCAAATTACTCCAGTGTTTTCTTTAGATAGTAAGTATCAATGACTCTTCTGTAATAGCCTGTTATCTTTGTTGTCATCTAATGGCACACGAGGAAAAAGTTTCTGAAACACAACCTCAGGCAGGAATCCTGACATGGTATATGGCGCCTCGGGGATCTTTCTACCAACATCTGCCAAGCATGTGTCACCTTAGCCACAGATGACATTTCCCGACGTTTAGGAATGGAACTAGGATTAAACATGGAGAAGGACAAATATCTATTAAGCTTTTAAATCTGAAAATCGGGAAGGACAAAAGCTTTATTTTATTACTATTTAAATTAAGAAGGACCTCAAGTACAATTATACCAAAAAATTTTAGGAGGGGAAAGAACCTCTCTCATAATAAGCATAGTTTTGTCACTGTCGACATTGTCTCATCGGAAATACGACGATAATTTAAATGGTTCCTAAAATATATCATTTTAGACTTAAGAATTACACCTTGAAATTATGTATACATGCCATAAGTCAATTGAAAATGAAAGATGCCTTCTAATTGGCTATGCATTGAAAGATCACCAAGAAAAATGATGCACAGTATTCAAAACTGGCCGCTGCTGAAACATCGAATATTATTAGTATTCTTTTGTTTCACTTCCGTCCCCTTCATTCATTGTGTTCCCAAGTCTTCTTCTTGTAGACTTCACAAGCAATTGGAAAAGTAAAATGGCGAAAAGTGTTGCCCCTTATAGAACCACCCATATCATAAATTCATAATTTCTATATGTGACCAGAATCTAGAATTACATAGCTGATCTCTCTTGTTTGATGATTCTTGATCAAAGAAAGTGATCACTTTCTATATATATATATATATATATATATATATATGCATAAGGTATGCATATCTCTACTGTATCAGTAAACCTGTTAGTGATAGTCCTTCCCTTGGTTAGTTCAACAGTTGAAGCTCAACGGCCTACGTATCTCTACCATGTCTGTCCTAATACCACCACTTTCCCCTTAAACAGAACTTACCAAGCCAATCGCGATAGCTTACTAGATTCACTTTCGTCGAACCGCACAGATGGTTTCTACAACACAACTTCAGGCAGGGGAGCTGACATGGTGTACGGCCTTTTCCTATGTCGTGGTGATGTTTCTACCAATGTCTGCCAAGCATGTGTCACCTTTGCCGCAGGTGACATTTCTCAACGTTGTCCTGTTGAAATAACGGTAGTGGTTTGGTACGACGAGTGCCTCCTACGATACTCAAATCGAAATATATTTTCCATTGTGGCTGAAGCACCTGCAATTATCATGATTAACACTCAGAATTTCACCAACCAAGACCTTTTCAACCTGGCAGTGGAGGCCGCCACTGAGATAACTATTAACGCAATATCAAGCTTGGCGGAAAATGCAACACAAAATTTTGCGACTACAGAGGTCAGAATTTCAAGTCAGCGAACACTGTACACCCTCGGCCAGTGTACACCGGATTTGTCAAGTGATGATTGCAATTCATGTCTGCTGTTTGCAAGAGGAAATCTTCCAAGCGGAACTCAAGGAGGAAGATTGTTGAGTCCTAGCTGCTACGTCAGATATGAAATTTACCCGTTCTATAATCAAACTGTTCAAACAGCAATTGCGCCTCCACCTCCTCCAACACCCCTTCCTCCAGCTCCAGGTTTATCCCCATTGTTCATTGACAAATTTTGATTCTTTCCTTTTTTAGATTTTGTTCTGTTGATCTTAACAAAACCTTTTAGCATATTCATACTAAGTACGATGGAGAATGTTTGATTCTGTCCTTGTTTAATTAGCAGAAGATACACCAAACAATTCAAACCGGACTCTAGTACTCGTTGCAACTTTATCAGCTACCTTTGGACTACTTGTGGTTTCTCTCTCTGGTTTCATCATCTGGAAGAGGAGAAACAGTCGAGGTATGCAATGGAGTAATCTTTCTGTCAAGCATTAAAAATTCGTTTTACAGTCTTACTTCTTGGGCCGATCACATTTTGATTTCATTAGAGGATACAGGAAATAGCCATGGAGGTCAATTTCTAGATATGGTAGAGGCAAGAATTCCCAATGAGTACTCAAGGGAAACTTTCAGTGGAGAAAATGGGGACAGGTCTCAAGAGTTTCCTTCTATTCAACTGGATATCTTACATGCAGCAACGGATCACTTTTCCGACGAAAAGAGGCTAGGAGAGGGTGGATTTGGCCCTGTCTACAAGGTAATCTTATAAATGATCTATGTGAATATTTCAAAGATGTGTTACATAAATGAATGAATTCTTCCAGGGGATACTACCAGATGGTAAAGAAATTGCAGTTAAAAGGCTGTCGAGAACTTCGGGTCAAGGGCTTGTTGAGTTCAAGAATGAAGTCATGTTAATCGCCAGATTGCAACATAGAAACCTTGTAAGGCTCTTGGGATGTTGCTTGGAGAAAAATGAAAAGTTGCTTGTCTATGAATTCATGCCCAACAAAAGCTTGGATGTCTTCCTGTTCAGTTTGGTCCATGAACCTTCAACAAATTTAAAACACTAACAAGTAAAAGAAATAATCATGTATTCGTCCGTTTTCTCATGTCTTTTCTTATACTCTCAGATTCCAAGTTTGCTGTACAATTGGACTGGCAGAAACGATTCAGCATTATCAAAGGAATAGTCCGAGGTGTCCTGTACTTACATGAAGATTCTCGTCTCAGAATTATACACAGAGACCTTAAAGCAAGCAATGTTCTACTTGATCATGAAATGAATCCCAAGATTTCAGATTTTGGCATGGCAAGAATTTTCGAAGATAAAAACGAAGCAAATACGAATAGAGTAGTTGGAACATAGTAAGTCTACATATGTTCATAACTCCATTGCCTCACAGGAATTTGTTTTAATCTTAGCTTCTCATGATCGAAAACAGCGGATACATGGCACCTGAATACGCTATGCAAGGTCTCTTTTCCATCAAATCCGATGTGTTCAGTTTCGGAGTCCTCTTGCTAGAGATACTAAGCGGGAAAAAGAGCAACAGTTTTCATCTTTCAGAGAGTGGTGAAAGTCTGCTGGCTTTTGTATGTTTCAGTCTCTCTTTTGCCTTCAAACAATAGATCAAACATGTTTTCGTATTGATTTTAAGCTACAATTGCAGGCATGGAAACTATGGTCCAAGGGTGAAGGAATGGAGTTGATAGATCGGATACTTATTCCGACTTGCGTGGCTTCTGAGGTGCTTAAATGCATTCATATCGGACTATTGTGTGTGCAGGAAGATCCAGCAGACAGGCCAACCATGTCAACCATAATTTTCATGTTGGCAAGCGATACCATAACACTTCCTCATCCAACTGAACCTGCATTTTCTGTTGGACGTGTGGTTTCAGAACCTTCTGAACCAATGTCGAATGATGGAGTCTGTTCGGTTAATGAAGTCACTGTTTCAAATTTCTCGCCTCGTTGATTTGAACATTGTTGTAAGATACTGGCCTATCAGAATCCAACTGATGACATGCATCTCAAGAACTTAACTCTGTAAAGTTGATGATTCTCAAGGAACTTAAAATTGTCAAATTTTACATTTCTGGTAACAAACTGGTTTGGTTAAAAGGTCAGCATGAGAACTGACCCACATTATTTCCAATGTCTTAAATTCTATGCATACAAGTCAATGGTGTGCTTTCACCGTCCCTGACGTAGTCATGCTGCCAGCCGCCACATTGGAAATTATTTTTCACATCCGTTTCATACATTCATTGGGGATTCAAAAACCAGTTGACTTGACTCAGATATTTCTTAGTAAGGATCAGCTAACCTTCTGCAATGGCGAACACAAACCACTTATATCCGAGGATTTAAATTACGGTTGCAATCGCATTATACGTTGTGTTATATTTGTAGTGGTTGCATACATGACAGTTGTGAGCATTGTGTTTTCGAATGATTACATATTTGAGGGATTGCTCGCAGAATGCTTTATCTGCACTAGGATTCTCGGCTTAGAATCATCCACCGTGATATCAAGGCCAACAACATATTGTTAGATGGAGACATGAACCCAAGAGTCTCTGGTTCTGAAACGGCAAGGATTTTCGGAGTCGATCAAACTCAAGGAATGTGAGAAAACTAAACTAACAAGCTAAGAAGAGAAAGAATGATCTTATTTCATTGAAAACGAATATATCAAAATACACAGAAACTATCACTATTTATAAGACCTAGAGAAGAGAAGGAAAGCCTGTTCTATTACTAACACTTAACAGATTAGGTCCACTAAGAAACAGACTCTTTACACACTTAGCCTGTTCTATTACTCTAATATTTTTCCTATTTTTTTCCTTCCTGAATTACTGGTAAGCCTTCGGCGCAACAAATCAAAGGATACTGGTGGAATTGGTTTAGTAAATCAATATCAACATGCTTTACTCGAGCATGATGTGTAGGATTTGTAGCTATGGAAACATTAGAGGTGTTGTCACACCAAACTACAGGTCGACCAGAGACAACTACCCCAGTTTCTTCAAGCATATGTTCAATCCAAACCAATTCAGAGACTGAATTAGCAAGGCTTCTATACTCAGTCTCGGTGATCTGGAGACAACAACTTGCTTCTTTGAACTCCAAGCAACAAGATTTGATCCAAGGAAGACACGGAATCTAGAAGTGAATCTTCTATTTTCTACAGAGAATGCTCAATCTGCATCAGTATAGCAGACCAAAGTACATCGTGTGCTAGACTGAAACAGCAACCCATGATTCAAGGTACGAGTGAGATACCTCAAGACCCGTTTGACTGTTTTCCAGTGAGTATCCAAAAGATTATTCCTGTATTGACTGACCTTGTTCACAGAATAAGCAATGTTATCAACTACACTTCGATAGAGATGAACATCAACAAATGTGGAACTATCAGCGGCACCAAGTTTAGGGCTTACTATCATTGGAGTTGGAGTAGGGGCAGACTTGAACATGTCAGTGCGTGCCAATAATTCTGAGACAAATTTTTTCTGACTTAGCATGAGACCTTCAGAGCATTGTTGAACCTCCATACCAAGAGAAAAACCTGGTTCACCTAAGTCCTTAAGGAAGAATTCCTCATTAATCCCCTTGACAACTTTATCTACCTCTGTTAGGTGACTTTCAGTAATAATGATGTCATCTACATACACCATTATTAGGATCTTACAATCACTAATGTCTCTAATAAACAAGGAAGAATTTGTCTTGGCTGCCAGCCTGCCACAAAACCAAGTTTTCAAGTTTTCCACTATAAGAGTTATTGGAACCTAGTAAGTTATGACTTCTTTTCCCAAGCAATTTAAGCATTTGTTGTAAGTTGTTGCACCCTAATAGTTGAATGGCCAGACACAGTGGCTATATGTCCCCAGAATATGCAATGCAGGGTCAGTTTTCGGGGAAATCAGATGTGTACAGTTTGGTTTTAGTTCTGGAAATCATAAGTAGCCAAAGGACCATTAACTTGTATCAAACAGAATGTGCTCAGGACCTCATTGGCCACGAGAGTATAATTCTTTTGGCCCTGTTTGTTCAAATACTCTTATTTGAGAACCTATTGAATCTTTCATGAACCACTGCAGGCTTGGAAACTATGGAAAGATGAGAGACCCTTGGCATTGTTGAGCCCTGTTATGAGGGATAAGTACTCGAGAACTGTAGTCGTCCAATGCATTCAGCTCGGTTTATTATGCGTTCAAGAAGATCCGGCCGACGATGGCTACCAATTATAAAATTTATTATAAGATCCAGCTCGGTTTTAATTAATTCCACTAACTAAAGTTTATTATAAAATTTTAATAAATTATATAAATAATTACTCAATTATATTAAAATAATTTTTTATTCATCAAACTTTTAAAAATTATTGCATATATTATTGCCTATTGGATTCTATATTTAGATTCGTGACTGTTACTATACAGTCTATACTAACACCTGACACGTAGTATATAAAGAACATTTCATAAGGGTCTTGTTGCATGACAGTTCACTTCTCGAGACAAAACACCTTACCATCGCCGCCGGTCACCACCATATAACCGCCGGAAAAAATGAAGATTCAGAATCTGATAAGATGGGTTTCTCTAACCCTTCCCATTTTCATCTTCTTCGTCAGCCAAACAACCCAATCTCAAGCAACACAGCAGCAGCAACAACAAACCATTTTAGATTATCTCATAATCCACACCTTCATCAACAAAACCCTCCAATGGAAATCTCATCTGATAAAGTTCCAGGGAAGCCAACTGAAACTATCAACCCCAACCGTGCTAGCATCAGTTTTCTGCTTTATAGCCGCCGTCTTATCCAGCGCCGGAGGTATTGGCGGTGGAGGGTTGTTTATCCCCATTTTGACAATTGTGGCAGGTCTAGACCTTAAAACAGCTTCGAGTTTCTCAGCTTTCATGGTCACCGGCGGTTCGATTGCAAATGTCATTTACAATTTGCGTCCCAAAACCGACAAGTTCGGGCGTCAGCGTAAGGCTTTGATTGACTACGACATAGCACTTTTGTCCGAGCCTTGCATGTTGTTAGGTGTAAGTGTAGGAGTAGTTTGCAACCATGTGTTCCCAGAATGGTTGATCACCATCTTGTTTGCTGTTTTCCTTGTTTGGTCTACTTTCAAGACTTGCAGAAACGGGGTCGGGTACTGGAAAATGGAATCAGAAAGGGAGAAACTGGAAAATGGGGTGATAAAAAATGGAACTTTGGCTCATATTAATGATTTGGAAGAACCTATGGTGGACATGGAAAGAAAAGAAAATTCAGGGTTTCCATGGAAGAAGCTTGTGGTCTTAGTTATGGTCTGGTTTTCGTTCTTTATCGTTTATCTCCTTCGTGGCAATCGCTATGGACAGGTACACCTTGTCCCACTCTGTGCATTCTTCTGTGCATTCTTGCAGGTTTAATTGTAGGTAGATGTCTCTTTCTTCTCATCAAATCTACTTACGAGGAAAATGAAAGTTACCTTGTTTTGGACTTTACTCAAAGACAGTGAAAATGCTTAGTAATAATGATACAACTATTAGATTTTGACAGAGCACTAGCTTTAAGATTATCTGCCTACTTTTGTATTTAGTGCTGAGTTGTTAATATAATTATTACACTAAGACAAAAAAAACAAAACAAAACTAGAAAGCAGGTTTACAAGTTTGTTTTTATAGGTTCAGTGTTTCAATATTTTATGACTGTTTAAAAAACATGTAGGGTATCATACCAATGAAGCCTTGTGGAGTAGGATATTGGGCTCTCTCATTGTTCCAAATTCCACTTGCCATAGGTTTTACTGCTTGGATCCTTTGTCACAAGGAGACCATCACATACCAGGGTCCAAATAAACAAGTACGTTACGGATTATTTAGGGTCGGTTTAGCATTGTTGTTACGGTTAAAAAGTGCTTTTAAACGGTTAAAAACAAGCTTGTTTACTTGTGAAGGGGGTCAACAAGCTTATTTTCCCGGTAATGGCTCTACTGGCCGGAGGCATGGGTGGAGTTTTTGGAATCGGAGGTGGAATGCTTATCAGTCCACTTCTTCTTCAAGTTGGGGTAGACCTTGAGGTAAAATATTGGCCGAGAACAAGATTAATGATGCTTCTCAGTACAAGTTCTTAAAGCAATGGCTTTTGTCAATTGATGCAGGTAACAGCAGCTACTTGTTCCTTCATGGTGTTCTTCTCATCCACAATGTCTGCATTCCAATACTTATTGTTGGGCATGGAGCAAACCGGCACTGCCGTCCTACTTTCGTTCATTTGTTTTGTCGCGTCACTTCTCGGATTACTAGTGGTACAAAAAGCCATAAAGGACTTCGGGAGAGCATCTCTAATCGTGTTCTCGGTCGGTACCGTGATGGCTCTGAGCGTCGTTCTGATGACTAGCTTTGGAGTTGTTGATGTTTGGGAGGACTACATATCAGGCAATTATATGGGATTTAACCTACCTTGTTGAAAAATCAACCTTGTAATTGTAAACTTGTTTTCTCATCTAGTATCTCCATTCCATTGCATTTATGGCTCTCACACACCAAGATTCAATAAATATAATTATTATACTTTCCAAAGAAATATGGATTTTTTTCATATAATTTAAGATTATATTTTAATACGCGTTATAAAAATTACATAATTTTTTATATTTAAATTATAAAACTTAAAACCTAGGCACACAATCTTTATTCAATACTCCCATTCTCCATGGAAAAGACAGACCCATGTTGAAACTTTGAAACTCTCATAGGGTTAATGACTGGCTTGATCATTCATTACAAAATTTCAAACAGACAGAGATTGCATTTACATTAGCTTGTTTCACCCTATACAAACATGAACCACCTTTCAAGAACAGAGTTTTGGTAAAAATCTAGTATGATTACCAAGACTGGATAATCTTGTTCTGGGAATATGTCCTATCTGAGTCTGCATTATCCCACAGTATTTTTCCAGTTCTGTTACTCGGCATTGCATTCCTTGCAGCTTGACATGATCAAGTTTCTCAGCTTTGCTGGGAAGGTTGATTTTTTTTGCATACACTAGGATTTGATCAGAATTCGCTTTCTCATCGATACTTTCCCGGGTAAAGGTATCACTGTTGAGGTAGTTTATGCCCTCAAACAAGTTTTCAATCCTGGACTGCTGGTTAATGAAAACTTGTATTGCTATTCTTGAAGGGAATTTCGAGTTCCGAGCTAAGTGTCTCAATGAATCTGTTGAGAGCTTTGAATAGTTAAGTGCACAGCAAATTCTCATTTTCTTTGCTTCACATAGTCCACCATGAACCTGTTCAGAAATCCATCAGTCAAGTAATTCAGGTTTTCGGATTATCATCAATCCTAATCACTAAGAACTAATCTTAGTCCAGCATAAGAAATCAAATTAGAATAGCATTTGCCTAAAATTTTAGAAAACTAAAGTGATTCAGGCTTAGCAATACTTCTAGATAAATGTCGATGGCTTGAAAAAGCCTATCATGGGATTCTCTTGCACCATCTGGGAGCACCATGACTAATGCTGCAAACTTCGAAGCGTTCAGGTGGGAATCTGCAGCCACTTCCACGAGGAATGAGTCGATCAAGCTAGCAACTTTTTTTAACCGCACAGTGGACATGAAACAACTTCCTTCTTTGCAAAATGCTTTCACCAGCCTCAGAACCAGATTCACATCATACACATAATCTCTTCTGTGTGGGGATGGGACTAGCAGAAAATCTATAGTTGCTTGATCCAGTTGCGAACCAATAAGATTTTCCAAAATGGATTTGCAGTGTCTGCTAATTTTCAAGCTTGAAGCGACTCGAAATATACCGAATAAGAGCTTGCAAGGAAGGGACCTCCTATTAAGCAAAGAGAGAAGACTGATTATAACCTCTATGGTTTTGCACTTCTCGGTCTGGGTGGCACTAAGAAATCTCCATCTTCGATAACATAAGAGGAACTTACTAACCGTACCATGATCGATATTCTGGCTTATCATCGTTCTTATTACCTTGTCAATCAAATCAATGTTCAAAAACAGAAGATCCTCAAACCACCAAGATATTTGAGGGAAATTGTTTCTGATCCTCAAACTGGAATTCTCTGAAGAAGATACATAAGGGCTTGCAACAACCAGAGAGGCAAGCCTTCCTATAACACAATCGAGGATCTTATCAAGTATGAACGAAGAATTCGAAGCAGAAAGTAAATCCTGGCACTCTTTCAAAGCTACAAGGAGGTCTGACCATGTCCAGAAACCAATACCATCTAGAGACTTCCTTGTTTGGTTTAGCAAGCAAGGCCTGGGGCCATCATCACTCTCCATCTCCAAAAGTTGCACAGCGAAATTTAGGACTGCATCAGTGGGAGTTATCTGGGTTCTTCCCTTGCTATAGCAAACCCTTGCCACTAGCTCAAAACCCTTAGCTCCGTCTTGAAAGTCATGACATACAACTTTCAGGTTCTTGGTGTCATCCATCAAATTACCTAACAAATTTGCTGAATCTATCGGAGAAAGATACAAGAGTCCTCTGCATGATTAATGAAAAAGAAGAAACATTCTATGATATGTTTAATTTGCTTTGCACCAAAAGGCGAAGTGGTTACCAACTCAACAAAAAGATAAGAAAGTATAAGTGTATCAAATAGTATCAACAAAACCTATAGAGAAAATGAAAGAAACTTGCATTCTTAGGCAATTGTGTTGAGAAGTTGCTGTCAACAATAAATTTTAGAGTGGTCCTGTTTCTTGTGTAATCTAGTGGAGGGACCAAGATACTTGATGAAAGAATAGATTTCAGAAAACCAGAAGAATCAGAAAAAAGGAACAAAAAGAGAATAAAAACTAGAGTAGTCAATATCATCAAATCCCCTACAAGAAACAAGAAAGATGAAGGATTGAATGATAAACACTAAACAGTGACGCTCTTTACCTTGTCTACCATGGAAATTTTGTCAGTTTCACCATTGACATCCAATTCAAGGTCACAGCAGAGAGCAGAGTGGCATTGTTGTGATAAAACAGAAGTGAAAACTGAGAACCCCACAAGAGTAAAAGGAGGTTTATGGAGCATAGACAAAAGAAAAGTACTGTGTTCAAAAGGGGGGGAACTTTTGTGGTTTGTGTCAAACGAGGAGAAAAAGGACAGGAAGAATGATGCAAAGAGAGAAGGGAAAGTAAGAATTGTAGAAAAGTTACTTGTATGAATAAGCTGAAGCAGGTATGCTTTTGGCTGGTCAATGAACAATTGAGCATAAGAGACAAGATATGTTAGCAGAGATACCAGAGGATTGGCTAGAGAGAAAGGAGTGGAGGGAAACTGGGCCTTTTTGAAAACTTTACAACACTTGGGGCCTCTTAATTAACAAAGACAAGCTTGATTTTTGCAAATTTATACCCCTATTTCAGCTTGGTTAGTGTTGAAATAAAACCAGCAAAAATTTGGGAATCACTTGAAAAAAAGGACATTGCAATTGATTTGGAGTGACAATTAATCTAAAATTTTCCTTCAAATGATAATGAAAAAAAGATCAACTGCATGAAATCACGAGGTCATACAGCAGAACTACAATCAATCACTGAGTCACTGTCATCCTAAAACCATTAAGGCAGTTACCGGTAACACAATGGGCTCCGGTAAAGGCAACAAGCCTCTCAAATGTTAGTAGCCATTTATCCGAGGCCTTGGAGTTGGACCCATCAGCCGAGAAAAAGGCATTTGGGCCTGGCCGGGAAGAACCCTTTGCCCAGCATGTCCGTCATCTGTTTTCTGATCTGAGAATGGTTTGGAAAAGGCTTGAGCAAGCTCCAATGCTGATGCTGCTTTTCCATAGCGCACACCAGCAGCTTCAGGAGAGACTAGTTTAGGCTTCTCGGCAGGCTTACGCCAGGTTTCAGGTGAAGGCTGTCTCTCCTGCTGCTGCCGCCGCTGTTGCTGCTGTCTTTCAGTCTCCCTGTCATTCTGCCGGTTTTCATTATGCCAATTCCTCCTCCGCATATCAACTCTTTCATTGTGAAAGCCAAGGTTCCTCTCAGATTTTCTTCCAGCTCCCTGATCAACAGGACTCCCAACTCTTTCACCATGGCGTGGAGATGCTTGCTCAGCAACTTTTTCACTCCTTGGAACATTATGTTTGACCCTTCGCATAACAATAATGATTAATGAAGACATGGTACATTAAGTTTTAGCCAATTAGTGAACAAAACCAATAAGAAAAAAAGGGGCCAAATGTCCTATGACAGTACGAAATAGAAGAAATGACTACCTATCAGGATGTTGGCTCGGCTCAAGGTCATGGCTGCTGTCATCAATCCCTCTCTCCTTCAGAACCTGAGAAGCAGAACACAATACTTCAGCAGTTACTAGAAAACCATAATAATAATAATAATAACAAGAGTGAAGCTACAATAAAAAATCACACTGTTAACTAAAAATGATAGTGATGAAAAGACGAACCATTAAAACAAAGCAATAAGCAAAAAGGAAAGATACACTTACCAGCTCTCTTGGGCGAGCACCACCAAACAACACATTTCTGCATCAGTAACACTTGGCAAATAAATGCTCAAAAACATAAAGTGACAATTTTTCCAGAAAATAAACTAAAGAAAACACCCTCATCCATCCAACAAACCGCAGAAGTTAATAGGACATGCAAAGAATATACAAGGCAATTATACACAACCACTCATTGTAGCCAGGTATGATGCACAAGATGCAACTATCATTCAAGTAATGACGGATTAGTCGTGCATGGCAACCTCACAAACAAGTGAGACAAAAATTTAGAAAACCATTACTTTTCAATTGTTATTTAGTTGCTTCATAATGAATTTAACCAATTTTTCACAGTTAAATTATTCCCTCAAATAATGATCTACTCGCAAAGCTCAAATCCCTATTCAGTACTATGAGACTACTCGCTACTCAATTCCAAACTTGCAAATTATACAGTTTAATGTTCAGAAATAATCCATACAGAAATTACTCGATGTAAATTTTCTAACGCATTATTTGTCACTACATACCTTAATAGTTCTGTCTAACAGACTCCTACAGTCATACATAGTAACAATAATATAAAATCAAGACACATACTGACCTTTCCTTCTCAATGTTACCCTCCAATTGTTCAGGGGGTCGTGAACGAGGCTTTAAATTCAGTTTAGGACGTTCCACTGTCTGGCTCCCATCCTCACTGCCAGATGATCCGGATTTTGAAGCATTCACATGTCCATATGAATCATTACCAACTCCACCATGACCAATAACAGGTTCACTTGGCCACTGCTGCTCCTATTACAAGGAAATTATCAGAATTGGGAGGGAACAAAATGAGTGCAAGCTTCAATACTATGGCGTCACATCAAATACCTGATTCTCATCAACAACAGGTGATTCTAGATTATTCAATGGCTTGGTGCGAGGAAGTAACTTCAACTTGGGCCGCTCAGATGCCTCAGGTGGCACTGACAGTGATGGCTGCGACATAGAACCGCCAAATTTTCCATCTGTACGAATTGAATGAGTTCCTTCACCATAAATTACTGATTTATTTTCTTTAACTTCCAAATAGTTGGGAAGATGGCTCCTCCCATAGTCTGGTAATGCCTTTCTACCACCCTGAATTCCATCTTCAATATTCAGTCCCCTTTCAACTTGCCTTGCCAAAGTTGCATCAGAATACTCCCTCTCAGCCACAGCATTCATTCTGCCGTATGTCTTATCATTATAACCCTGGGGGTGCAAGCCATTTTTTGTTTCCGAGCGCTTACTAACATCAACATCTTTCTGATACAGAACAGATTGCTTTGACTGCCATCGACCTGAGGAAATCTTGTCAATAGCACTAGCATGAGCCAGCTTCGAGACAGCACTTTGTTCAGCACTAGTAACACTCACAGTCACCTCCTTTCTAGCTGCCCATGCATTAGGATATGACCCAGAAACAGCCTGCCTATGGTTACCCCCAGAAGACTGAGAACTCGAGCCAATAGAAGCAGCCTCAGACACTCGACTAGAGTAGAGATTCCCCAAACCACTCGACATTTGAGCTACCGGATCTGACACATATCGACCTGAAACCCTCTGCGAATAAACAGATTCGGGCTTCTGCTCCAGATGACTAGCTTGAACCCCTAAACTCTCATCAGTAAAAGTTCTACGAGGAGCAGAACTCCCATCTAATGGCTTCCTTTCTTCCTCATCAAAATAACGACCAATATGAACTGAATTGGTAAGAAAAGGTGTTTTATCATCAAAATGCCTAGTTGCAGGTGATGAATTCGGACGGGCACGATGATCAGGCCGCCCAACTGGGTTTCCCCACGATGTAGCTCTTTCATAAGATGAACGATCAGCAGGCCTAGCAGTCCTGTACTCACAAAAATTCAATATTAAAAAACTAGGGTTTCACTAGCAGATCCAAAGGGTTATCAGATCAAATAAAAATGACTCAAATTCGAAACTTTGGATTACACCCAGAAAAGTATACATCATAAACAAAAAGAAAGAAAGAAAGAAAGAAGAAAACATAATCAGATTTAAACGGAATTTGAAATTTTGAAACTTACACGCCGGGGGCAGAAGGGAGAGGAAGATCAGATGGTATAGAACCGCCATGAAAATCTTTTAAGGTCATGGTGCTGCCACTGAAAGCTTTCTTCTTCGACATTTTCCCCCTTGTTCCTTTGTCTCCCCCAAGAAGAAAAAGAATTTCCCCCTCTTCCTCTTTAGATATCTTTATGAATTCTAAAAAAATTATACTTGCAAAAAATATATATATTGAAAATATAAGAGGAACCCCCAATTTATTGAATCTGGAAAAAAAAATAGGTAAAAAAGAAAACAAATATATATAGAATAATGGAGAAGAGGAGGGGGTTGGCTCTTACACTAAGTTTTCCCTACTATACAAACAACAGGAGCAAATGTCTTTCTCTCTCTATCTCTCGGGTATGTTCTTTGGTTGTACGCGTCTTCGTCGTCGTCGTCGTCGTGGTGGATCGGTCACTTATTAGGCATCAAACCAAGGTTTGAGCAAATAAATTACGAGTTTAAAGAATGGAATTTTGAGGAAACCAAAGCCTGCAATATTTTGGGCCAATTCTTATGACGAATGAGAATTCGTTGCGCTTTGGACTTGGGTTTTAGGAGTAAAGATGAAAAAAATATTTAATCGTAATTATTTATAATTAATATATTAATTTAAATTTAAATTTAAATGATTTTTTATATTTATATAAATATTTTTTGGTAAATGAATTTTATTCATTTGAGAAACCTCAAATTATATTTTTTTATATTTTTTAATTATATTTATATACAAAGACTCATCTTAAACTTAAAGATTGATTTACTGATTATTATAATTTTTTAGTGATTTAAGTTATTTAAAATTTAATTTTATAACTCAATTTTTATTTAAATTTTTTTCGAGTTGAGTTAAATTTATGACGAGTTGAATTTTTTTCGTGTTGAGTGAAGTTTTCTTCATTTTTAGTTCAAATCGTTTTATCTATAAAATGTGTACATCGTCAAATAGTGTAAAATATATATGAACATACATTATCTTATAATTTCATTAAGACTATTAAAAACAATTATATAAAAAAATTATTTTAAAAAATATATAAATGAATAATGTAAAGTTCACTAATGGTCTTTAAATAATCTTAAAATATTAATTATTAAATTTTTAAATATTATAAAATAATTATTAAATTCTAGATTTTTAACAAAATAGTAACTGTATCGTTAACTTTTATTAAATGGTGATAAGATAATTAATAAAATTTCTTTATCATATATCTATTCTTTTATGTTTATACATTTAATCAATTATATTTTTTTAATTATCGTATCATCTTATACCCACAATTACGGAATCAAAGATATTCTATAACAAAATTTAAAGTTTAATAATCAAATTATAACTTTTAAAATTATGATGAACAAAATAAAATTTTAAAATAATTTAATGAATATTTATAAACTTTACTCTAAATAAATATATCAAAACCATTTATTTCTGTCACAATCACATCTTTTTAGAACAACCGATGGCACCTAATGCTGTTGCAACGCTTATTGTAAGACAGAGGACAAGAAATAGACTTAGAAACAGACGACAAAGTTACATAATTTCCTCATGAAAGTTGAGAAACACGTTTGAATCATCAATCCCATGAAGCATATGCATGGCAAAGCTCATTTTTGTCCATTTTCTCTCTTATTTTCCTTATGATATACTACTGCTGTAGTCCTTGATTGATTAGAAGCAATCAAGATGGAAAGGCTCCATTAGAACAGACTGGATATGGTTTCGAGTCTGCCGGTCTTGAACGCCGAATCCATCACCAAATTCATAGAGGCAATGCACCATGCGCGCAACGTTCACAGTAACCTTCACGAACGAACATGGCAGCATATCGGTTGGTTCACTCCTCAGGCATTGCGCATTTATTTTCATCCATGTGTTGTTTATCATCTTCTTACTATGTTCCTCAGCTTCCTTCTCTGATACATTCATTTCTCTCATGTGGCAAAGGATTGATGATGGAGCATCCCCTCTCTCTTTCTCCGCCTGCGGTTTAAAGTATTAATATCGTATCAATCAGGTTCGAAAAACGATGCCTTAAAACGTGTGCCTAGAAGATGAGAATTACCACAGAAGTTCCCAAGTCGTTGCACAGTCGTGTTATGATTGAAATATTGTAAACAAGGTCTTCATTTTCCCCCAACAGATCCACCATTTCATCAGTCCCCAAGGAAAGCATTGAGTGGACAGAAATCACAATGCCTCCTGATGAAATCAGTGCATTGCTCAGGTACTCTTCAAGGGAAGGACTGTGTCCTTCGGTATACCACTTTGCTTCCACTAACAGAGCTTTACAAAATCCTGCCCACTGAATAAACATCATGTACTGTAAGATCCAAACCACACAGAAAATGGCATTCATGTAGATACAGACTACAGTACCGCTGTCCTCAAATGGAGTAATGCTTGGACATTCCGACCGTCGAGATCTTGAATGTCATAAGCCACTTCAGAGGTAATATCATATAGAGCTTGGAAGCATATCTTCATGCACTCAGGCAGTGGCTGGACTTTGCTTGAATCCCACCTGAATTTAAGGTGACTTGCTTAAGAGAAATGTTATACAAATATGTGTGTGTGTGTATTTTACCTGTCAACAGCTTCTGTGAATTGCTCTAGCTCTTGCAAGGAACCATAAATATCATAAACATCATCTATTATCAGTATCATGGTGGTGATCTTAGTGAGGCGTTGTCTGAAACAACTATATTGAGGCTCATGAGCAACTCCAACTGCACACAAGAAACTTTCTGCCAATCGATCCCTTGTGAAGTTCAAGTGCTGCATTATCCCTAGGTTCCTCCACCACCTGAAATTTATAACAAGAAACAGAAATGTTTAGTTTCATCTATATGTTCCATTTGCATGCATGTGTAATGAGAATGAAAACAGTCACCTGGAAATTTCCCTTAGGTCTTTCTGAAGTGTGGCTTGGACTCTGTTGAAATTAAGTTTAGCCAATTCAAGTAAACGTGTGTCTATGTTCTTGCTGTTCTCGTACACAGTAATACGCCATTTGACGTCAAACCACTGTACTCTCCAATGGCTCGAAAGCTCCAAAACATGGCCAACTTCCTTGGCTGTATTTGCATCCAGTGTTGAATAAATGTTCCTGAGAGCTTCCCTTGAGAAAGTTTTTGCTTCATCCAATATGTTTTCACCTTCGAAAGCTAGATACGAGGCTTCATAAAGTTCAAGCAATCCTTCGATCTCAGTGCATTTAGTTACTGAGAATGCAGCCTTGAACACATCTGAGCATATTCATGAGAATTAGATCATATTTCAAAGCATTAAAAAAATATGCACGGAGATAATAATTAGAGAATTCATACCTTGTGAAACCTCGTAGCCATGCAGCCTCAGGAGCTTGAAGCGTAAGGCAGTAATATACAGATCTTCTTCACCATTTTTCTTCTTCTTCTTCTTCTTGGAAGATACCACAGCTTGTAAAGCTTTCTGCGTTTCCTCTGCAAACTGGTCCCCGAGGCCTAGTTTTCTGATATTATCAACCAGCTCCAATTTGGCTAACTCTTCCTGTGCTTCCACAAACATGGCCTTCACATTCTCTCTTAACTTCTCAGCCCTTAACTTGTATTCCACCCCCTGCAGATTTCAGATATTTAAGGGAGTTCATAGTATTGAAAAAGTGATTTTAAAGGACATCTATAGAGCCAATGGCGTTTTTGTTTAATACTAACAAGGTTGAGATATCAGCAAGTACGGAGCCGATATTTGAGGTTGGGGTAATATTCGAAGGTGTGGGACAAATTCATAAATAAACCAAAAATTTAAATAAGGAGACAAAGGTGAAAAAAATTCTTCAGAGTGTGGGAGACGATTAACACTTCCCTCCCCACTTAGCTTCGTCACAGTATATCAGAAACTTCAAATACCAAGTTTGAGTTTTATCGTGTATAGATATCATAAATGAATTATATAAATTTATAGAGAGAGAGTTGGATTGGAATGAATCTCACATCATATTTGCTTAGAAGTGATTGTAAGAAATCATAATTCCAAATGTTTGGCTTATAATTTGCAGATCTCCTTGGTTGTACATCAGAAGCTCCTGACTTGAAGTGGCAACTTAGAACTTGCAGCTGATGTTCTGTCTGCAATTGGCTACTGTAATCCATGGAGATGCTCACTTGTGACTTGTGAGAAAGAACACCAAAAGAAGAGTGAGTGAGGTTGGTTTCTAAACTGCATGTTCCTGTGCCTATTTATAGGCATAGCTAATCACCTAGGCACCAAAAGGGTATCTTTCAGAGTGCATGGAGCGAACAAAAATATTCTGTCTCTTTTTTGTCTTCCTTCATGTCTCTTTTGTATTTTTTTTTTGGAAAATTGAATTTTAAATCTTAAACCCTTATTTTTTATATCCTAAACTCTAAAACCTTACACCCTAAAAAATACATTCTACCCCTAATTCCCTAAACTCTAACCAAAATCCTTAACCTAAAACCCTAAAACCCTAAACCTCTAATTTAAAGTGGGGTGGGCATGAGAAAGGGACATACGATTTGAGTTCCCATAGAGCAAGGTTACTAAAGGGGCAGACGATTTGAGTTCCCATAGAGCAAGGTTACTAATACACGTGAAACTCGAGGCTTTCTATACATGTTTCTAAATTAAAATCTTGTAAATAAAAAATCTATAGCAATCTTTCAAACTGAAAAGAGAAATTTAGAACCATTTTCATCTCACCTCTTAGTATCGAATAATTTTTTTTTTGTTTCTTTTTAGTGTATTTTTCTATTTTTTACATTAAAAATTAAATTTAGAGTTAAAGTTATGATTTAGAATTAGAGTTTCGAAAAATGTTAAAGTTTTTAAAATTTTAAGGTTTATAATTTAAGATTTAAAATTTAAAATTAAAGTTTAATTTTTTTGTTTGAGTATAAAAAAAAAATACTAAAAAGGATAAAAAAATTATCCTGAGTAAAATCATGTTTTACGATGCTTTTATTTCTAGTCATCAAGTCGAAATAGGTTCTTAACGTTCAAAAAAACTGATATTTATAACTTTTAGATCTTATTTCATAATTCTTTTTAAAAAATTTTGAGGCGAAAAATAATACAAAATATATATTTTTTAGTTTGATTTAAAAAGTTGTGTTTAAAACTAAATTATTCTTTTTTATATGATCGATTATTCTATATCATCTATATTATATTTTTTAAAATTATTTAAATAAACTTAAAATCATCAAATTCCGATTGGCCACAACTTTTCTTGTGGTGATGACGGACACAAGTTTCACATCAATAATGACTTATAATTACCATTGGCCTGATCCACGTAACTCCGCCCATTCCCCCGACAGCTGTTCGAAGCATATCAAGCTTCCTTTCCTTATCCCTGGCGGGTGGTGACAGCAGTTGTCCCAACTTCTTAATAAAAATGACAAAAACATAACTTTTTAACTAACAAATATTTGATTAAATGGGATAAAATATTAGATTTTTAAATAATATCAAAATTTTAAATTTTAATATTATAAATAAAATAAATTAAATTAAAAAATTACCCTACAATAAGTCTCTACAATATTCAATGTAGATTAATCAACCAATAAATTTAATATTTATAGTTATAAAAAATATAAAATATAAATTTTTAGTGTTTAACTATTATTTAAGCTAATAGTTATTAAGAAACGTGCAAATCATGGACTCCCCACGCACGTGGTTTGTGTACCATTTCAAAGTATCAAATTCACGTATTTTGATAACGTAATACTCACGTGAAATATATAATGTATGTAATATTTTTTTTATTTATTTTGTAAGGATATCCGAATATATCATCTCTTATGAAAATAATTTTTTTCTTTTTTGTTTTTATTTCTCCTTTTTCTTTTGTATTTTCGTACTCCATATCAAAATTGGATTCTTCAAGCATCTTCAATTTAAACATGTTTCATACATATATATATTAAGTTGTGATCTTCCAGTTAATTTCTTACATTCTGTTGGAGCCTGGAGGTGGCGTCTCTATGGACCACATCTCTGTTTACGAGGAAAGTCAAAGCCCAAAGGACATAGTTGTTGTAGCACATTCTATGGACCACATCTCTGTTTCCGAGGAAACTCAAAGCCCAAAGGACATAGTTGTTGTAGCACATGGGAAACGAGGGGAGGTACAATGGACGAGACAACTTTAAGGGAACTAGAGTGATTCGATGATAGGACCTAGGGAGAGGGAAGATGGAGAAATAGATATTAAAGGAATTAAAACTTGAATATATACAATGAATTTAATATACGAGACTAGTGAAAAAAATGGTATTTATTTTAAGATACTCGAATTTAAATATATGTGCAAAATATCTATGAAATTAACATTAGTATATGTGAAATTATCACTTGAAAAAGAAAGTAAAAAATTAATCTCAACCATTCATTTCATTCATCCATCCATTCAAAAAATATGTAAAACTTAAAAACTCTTACAATACGTAAATAAATAATATATTTATCAAAAATAATAATTTATTATTATTATTTGCGTCAATGGCTTTGGCCCATATTGCATCAACCCAACTTTGAATTTCAAAACAGAACCATGTGGATATGGGTCGAACTCAAACTGAGATTCAACCTATTCATAGGGTTCTTTGCTAAACAAGTCCAATATGAAGCCCAAACCTAATGGAAAATAAGATAATTTATAATCAAATTCTTAAATAGCAGTATTGTATGAATCAGACTGATTTCTCTGTCAGCTCAACCAACACAAATTGGACAGTAAATCCAATTTGAGTTTGATCAAAATCATATTTAAAACACAGATTAAAATTTTTGAAGGGTCTCAGCTGCATTGTAATGATAACATAAATCCATTGTAATGGTGCACCTAAGGCTAAGGTAAGGTTCTGAGCTGCATTGTAATGATACCAACACCTGTAGTTTCGACGACAACGCAGTCGAAATCCATAACAGACAGTTCGGGAATAACGGTGAGAAGACAATCATGTTTGTGTCAATGGCGGAAGTCGAAATTGCATCAACCAAACTTCAACTTTCAAAACAGACCATGCGCATATGGGTCAAATTCAAGCTGAGATTCAACCAATTCATGGAGTTCTGTGCTAAACTTGTCCAATATGAAGCCTAAACCAGATGGAACAATCATAGGTTAACAGCACCAAATGATCCCCAAAACATCAGCACGATTCTAATCCGAATACTAGACTTCAAACATCTAATTAAATCATACTTGGATGATAAATTCAGTTCGAGTCTCAGTCTAGCATGAAACATGTTTGAAACACATGAAATAGATACACACATGGTTCCACATCAAATTTGAGCTGATACTTAACGCCCAAGCTAATGGCTATAGAAATAGAAGAACCTAATGAATACTATAATATACTTCAAGGACTCAGTTATAACTTTTTGAAGGTCTGGACCAATTTAGAAATCTAGATCATAATTTGAGGGCAATTGATGCATTAACCGAAGAAGCATGTAACATGAACAAAAAGGAAGGAAAGCAAACAAAAGTGATGAGTAAATTATCTCTCTTACGGTACCATTCAAGGTCAAGGGAAGTTCAGCCTCAAAGCAGATCGCGATAAGCCTGATTCAACAAATTGTATAGCTTCTTCGATCCTTGACTCTTCAACTAATTTGTCTACCAATGCAGTCCCAGATATTATACGTCGTTTCATAGCCTCCTTACAAATCTTAGTTGCCATTTCAAACTCATTCTTCTTCCTAAGGAATGCAAGAATGGTAATGTAAGTAACCCGGTCGGGTAAAAAACTTTTCTTCAGTTCACTATACCACTGCATCACTTGCTCTAAATTCCCAGCATTACAGTATCCTGTAATCAAAGCATTGTAGCTATGAATATCGGGTTTGATTCCTTTGCTCTTCATTTCTTCCCAGAGCTCAACAGCTTCCGATATCTTTCTCTCATGAACCAATCCTCTTAACTTGGTATTATAAGTCCTAATATCAGGGACAACATTCTTCTTTTCCATCAGTCTCCAAATTTCCTCTCCATCGGCAATTCGACCCCTTGAAAAGAACCCATCAAGCAGAGTGTTAAACGTTATAATATCAGGCTCTAATCCTTTCTTCTCCAATGTATCGATCACTGACACTGCTGAATCCATAGAACCCATCTCACAATGTGCCTTAATAACAGTGTTATAAGAAACCAAATCCGCTTCGATCCTTATCTTCTCCGGCAACTCTCCTAGCAACTTTCCAACAGTATCGAACTTCTTCGAATGAAGATACGCCGATAAGAGGGCATTAAGAGAGTTCACCGTACGTTGACAGTTTAGTTCAGGCATTTCATCGAACAGTTTATGGGCATCTTCGAACATGCCGGCTTCCCCATACAAGCTCATCAGGCGGATCACGAAACCTTCCTGAGAGATATCTTTGTACTTCTTCTGGTGTTGGAGAACGTCATCGATCAACGAGAACTGTTTTGCTAACGCGAGGCGTTGAACAGTTACGAAGTAAGCGTTTCTTGAGTAGCTGCGGAATCTGCTGGATTCAGAAGATTTCTTGAATTTGTCGGCAAGTTTTTTGAACTTGCGTGGATCTGGATCGGCTATGGTTTTGGATGTGTTTGCGGCGGCGGCGGTGGCGGCTGAAGAGAGAGGAGTGTTAAAGAGGCCAACTAGACGGCGCATCGAAGTGGCTCCCGTTGCTTTGCTCATTTTTTTTGTTCAAAGGTTTAGAGATTTCAAAGGGTATTTATAAATGAACGTTTACTCTATAAATTTGATTAGAAAATTACTATTGGTATGCTAATTTTTCCGAAATTAAATGATTATAGAAATTAAATTATAATTTAGAGTATAAAATTAGGTTAATATATAAATACGATGGTTCGAGTTAATTTGATTAATCGGATTGAATTTTCGAGTTCAAACTATAAAGAGTAAATAATTATCTAACTATTTATGAGAAACTATATTTTTAGATATTCTCACCATGTCATCCATGGGATCAACCTATAAAAAACTTCTATTTAATTATTTTTCACCTCATTATTTTTATCAAGTGAATTTTCACTAATATTTATTGTAAATCAAGTTTAAAACAGTTTTTACCAAATAAAGATTCATTTGATAAAAATAATTAAATTGATATTTTTTATTGGTTGGTCCGACACGGTGAAAATTTCTCAGAGTATAATTTTTCCTATTTATGGGTAGAATTGTTCTTTTTCTTTTCCTTGTTGCCTCCGACAAGCAAAGATAACTGGCAAAAATTTATCAAGTGAAAAGGTTGATAAATAAGAAAATAAGTCATAATTAATTAAGGAATAAAATATTTAACAAGAAAATGAATTAAATCCATGATTAACCGATTAATTGTTATAAAGTTTATATAATTAGAATCTAATCAATAAAAAAATTTAATCATTAACGATTAATCGTTATTAATAGTTTGATTATAGGTTAACATATAATCTATTATAATTTTTTAATATTTTCATTATTTTTTAGAAATAATAAAATCATATATATGATAAATATTATATTATAAGAAGATCTCGAAATTAACGTAATTAATCTTATAAACAAAATATATGAATAATTTAATCTAATTAACCTATAAATTGATATTAATCATATTTTTTACAGTTGAATTAACTAAAACTGCTTAATCTTAATATTTTAATTAATTAACTTATAAATACAACAATTATATCTATCAAAAATTTTATTAACGATTATGATTTAATATGCAAACTCTTCCTTAACCATCACGATAAAATAAAAAACTCAAAGCCCACTTTATCTAACTTATAGCCCGTTAAGTTTGGGCCTCAGTTACTATTTTCTAAACTCTTATATTTTTAATAGTAATAGCAAAAATATGGAAAGTAGATGGACTAAATTCATAAAAAAAAAAAATAATACAAAATTCCAAGCATAAAAAAATAAAAGGGCTTGAAGTATATTTTAAAATAAAATGAAATATCGGTTTATTTTTTATATAAAGGTAAGGGACTACTTATAGTCAAACGTAAAATTTAATATTAATTATAGGATAGAATTAAGTTATACAATATAAAATTCTCCAAGTTTTATATATTTTTTAGATCGTTAGACGATTAAAACGGATGACTCATAATTAACAATCGGTTATGTAAAGATTATCACTTGAGAAAAAAATAAGAAGTTAATCCGAGTCATCTGTTTCAATCATCCAGCGATCTAAAAAAACGTATAAAACTTAAAGAGTTTTACAGTATATAACTTGATCTTATCTCTTAACTAGATACATTTAAGAAATTGTCTTGATACTATTAACAAGAGAACTCAACCAATCTCTTAAAGGGAATTAATTTACAATTTGCATTAACAAATACTAGTATTAGTATTAGTATTAGTTTATATCTTGTTTATGTCCATATCTTACACCTACTTTTATTACATGGAGCAGTTTAACCTTCTCTTTGTGGGTCAAGTATTAGCAGTTAAGTCAGGTATTGTTTGACTTAAGCTGGTTTACTAATCCTGTTTTGTTGTATCTTAATTGACTCTAATCTTAAAGAAAGCGTGTGTTAAAAATTAAGCATCTTTGTCTACCAATAAAGGTAGGACAATACAAGGAGAATAAGCACCAAGAGTTGGTCCAACCCATCCCTCAACTCCATTTTCTACCAGTAAACCTAAAATAAAATATTATACCTAGATAAAATTAGAGAAATTTAGATTAAATTTGAAATAAAATTACAAATTTATACGATGATCAAAATATAATTTTATCATTATTGATCGAGTATTAGTTCAATTGAAAAAATTCTTAGGTGAACTTTGTGACCACGTCATCCGTAGTCCCAATTAATCAGGACTGTTTATCTTAATTTTTTCAAGGTAAATCATCACCTCTTTTTTACATGTAATTATGGGTAAACAATTATTAGATAGTTATTTAAAGATGAACAATTTTGATTGCTTAAACTATAAATAACATGATGAACATGGTTCACCTAATAATCTTTCGTTCAATTGACATATTAAAGAAAGCGAAACTAAAAAATTAAAAAAAAAATTAAATTAACTTTCCCAAATATAATAATTCAAATTAAAAAGTTTTTACACAAGATGTAAAGTTTTGACCTTCCAAATTTGTATAATTAATTAATGTTTGGGATATTAATGTGGTAAATTCCTCTCCCTTGGAGTCCACTGCATTTCAAAGTCCTTGGATCAATATTAACTTGGCAATGGCATTGCCAAGTGTTTCTATAAAGTGTACTAATGATGTCAAGGTGTGGGGTTTAGAGTCAGAGAATGTAAGAAAATAACCAAATCCTCACCACCCCACTCATAGATATATGAACACACAAAAAAAAAAAAACAAATTAAAAAAAAATGTTTGGTGGGTCGACAATTGTATGAAAAATATTTTGAAATAATAGCTATGTATATTTAATTTTAAGGTTTAAGACTGTAGGTTTAGAATTTTATAATTTAGTATTTAAACTTAAAATTAACAGATTGTGTATGCGAGTTAAAAGTGAAAAGAAGTGACACTTGTTTCATTCTCTGTCCTAAAATAAATTCGACTCAAATGGGTATTAAAATATTTTGTAATTAAAGAATTAAAAAAATGTGTCATTTCATTTCATATGTTCACGAAAAACAATGATTAATAACATGAAATGCTTTGTACATGAAAATAGGGGAAAGATAAAGACGAGGATTACAAGGTAAAACATTGAAAAGTTTAATATATCAAACATTAAAAGTATTTTTTTACTTTACGTCTAAGTTTAATATATCATTTGATTAACCCACCAGTTAATCGAATGATTAAAAAAATTATATTATAAATTTTATATAAATTCAAATATCAATATTTACTTTAAAAATATAATATTTCTTTTGCTTCATAAAAAAATACCATTTGGTTAAAGTATTTGTAAAATTATCAAGTAGTGCAAGTTACTTTAAAAAGGTAAATATATCTTCATGATTCACAGACATTAATATTTATTTGTTTAATTAAGACTCAAATTCTGTCCCTCCCTCAATAAAATATCGATGATTAACTATTACGATATAGCATATAGTAGTTTAAGTATGTTAAAACACGAGTAGTCATGCTGTAATAATTTGTTAAGTGACTAACCCCACAATCTTATATATTAATGTAAAAAATTACCAAAATATTAATAATGAACTAAACTATCATAGCATATGTAATAATTGAGGTAAGATGATAATTTTATAATATTTGATTCGAATCAATCGATTATTATTTTCAGGGTTAGCCAAAATCAGATTAATCACCCAAAAATGACCCCTCCACTCCCCACGTTGAAATCACAAAACACATGGACCCTTTTGATTTTTATGTTTAGGAGGATTTGGAATTGAATTCCCCAACAAACCCTAATTTTTTTAGGTCAACCCATGGCCACATCTCTCTTCCATTGTGTTCATATTTGTGGTCTCTTTGGCACGTGCTTTGTGCCCTCTTCTCTTCTGGTTGCCCAACGTCATCTCTTAGGGTTACTTTAATTACCTAGGCCAATACAGACACGTCATGATTCCCTCGTCATTACATCACTCTATACGGTATATTTATACGTGTATTGAGTTAATACGTACGTGCACGTCGGAGGAAGATATCACAGCAACACTGATTGAATTCCATGAAGCTAACAGACCAAAATAAATCAGGAGAATTACATTATAAACGTGACAGAATATTCAGACAAATATGGTTTATGAGTTATTATCATCTTAAAATAAAACAATTGTATTCTATGCAATGTCAACAAATACTTATAAAGCCAAATAGGCAAACCGGATCCATTGGAAATACAAGTCATAGAACATGACACCAGCAATAGGGTCCCATATTCGGCAGATGGGTCGGGTCACTTTGGGAGAACAGTCATACCAGAAGAAGAGGACAAGGGAGATGAATACAAGGGATGGATGGTCTATGGAACAAACATTGGGCATCATGGGAAAGGGACCTACATGGTGTGTCCTAAATAGAAATGGCTCAAAATTTACGAGCTCGATCTCTGTCTTTTTATTGTGTTTTTATTTTTAAAATAATGAAATTGGTGTTTAGAGTTTAAGGTTAAGGGTTGTGATTATGATTTAAGGAATTAAGGGATAAAGTGTATTTTTAAGGTTTAAGATGCAGAATTTAAGGCTAGGATTTAGGATTTATTTTTAATTTTTTTAATAAGAGACGTAAAAGAACATAATTAGAAGGCAAATGATTTTTACTCGATTGTATTAATCTATCACTTTTTGAGCCGTAAATAACGGTACTAAAATTCAAATCTTAATCTTTAATGTCAACTTATATACGTCGAGAACCGGTGTTCTCTTATTTTTTATTAAAAACTCGAATCGTAACATTAAGCACCAATTTATTTAATACTAATGGGATTTTTACTTATTTGAACCATTCGAGTATTCTTATCTGCTTGATATATATACTCTACCATAGAAAAGGGTGGTGGAATTAAAAAGAACGTCTACGGTGTATAATTGTAGAAGAAAGGCAAAAGGTATTCGTATTTGTAATTTGTACCATATGATTGATCACTCCTAAATTACGCAATTGTCCCTGAACAACCTGTCGGCCTCGGACTTTGACTTTGGACATGCCAAACACGGTCCCACGTGTCTCCACGCATGCGTCCTGCCTTGTGGGACCTACGTTGACTCTTTTTTCTTCTCGTATTTGATCTTATTATCTTATATAAGCATAAGCATGACGTCAAGTTATTTCCATCTTTAATTTGATTGATCTTGAGTCAATTTTATATAAAATTACACTCCTAATTAATATAAAAATCTTATAATATAGAACATAAAAAATTAAATAGAAAATACATAAAAATATATTTAATATATAAAATTTTAATCACAATGCAGGTAAGTAAATAAATTTGGTTTAAATATAATTTTAAAAATATATTCACGTCTTTAAATAATAAACAAGATCATAAAAAAATAAATACTTTAATTTAAAGAATCGAAGGAAAGTATATACAAAACATCACTTAAACTCAACGATAAAGATATAAATCATAAAAAAAATAATATTAAAAATGCATATTATAGGATTGAGACACGTTAATAACACGTTTATTATCACAACTCAATCATAAACAAAAGTGGTGTCTGAACTCGTATCTAAATCTAGTTTAAGGATCTAATAACGGAGAAATGAACAGGATAATCAAACTAACACCATCTTGATAAGATCGTTGTGATATCAAATTCAATTATAATAAATAAATAATAACAAACGACCGATTAAGAGATAAAAATATATAGAAAGATAAATAATATATATTAAATAATAGATTAAAAAATGTATGATAAAAATATAATTATAAATTTTAAAAAATAAAATAAATAAAAAATACCAAGAATTAATAACGAATATTAAAATAAATATGGTACCTGAAAGAGTATAAAATATGTAAAGAACCATTGTCTAAAACATTCCTATTCAGACATTCTTTTTGGCTGGAACCGTCAAGTTCCGCTGCTCCATAAATTTCAGGTGTAGGAAAGTATTGGTCACTTTTATAGTCAACCAAGTAGCAACCGTCCGATTAAATAAATAATCAAGTCAAAAACAATGACGTGGATGTCAAAGCAAGTTAATACGATCTTCAACCAATAAACAAATAATTAAAGGTTAATTCATAAAAATCAAATAAATTAAATCTTGAATTCATATAAAAAAAATTCAATACATATATTATATTTTGTTTTAAAGGTTAGAGATTTAGTTTATAAGATTTATGATTAAAATTTAGAGTTTTAAAATTTAAAATTTAGATAAATTATATACATTTATAAATTATACTGTTCGAACATATACAATCTAAAATCGTTTACTTTTTTTATATTTTTATATATGCCTTAAATATTAAAAAAATTAAACCATAAATTTAAACCATAAAAACTAAATCCTACAATATAATTATAAACCTTAAGTTAAATCATAAATCTAATTTTTAATATTAAAAATACATAAAAAAAACACTAATAAATAAGAAATTTTATTTTTTAAATTTAAATTATCTAAGAATAATTATATTATTTTTTATTATTGAAATCATTCGTTGAGTTAAGATTTAAAAAATGTTATTTGTTAAACAAAAACAAATCCATTTCTACAATATTTAATTAAATTGAAAAGTAGGAGTAGGGAACAAAGTTAAATTTCTTTATTCGAATTAAATAATAATTAAAAGAATTCGAATATGAACATTTTCTCTTCCATTTGTCCAATCATCCCTTGAAATGTCACCAAATTCTGGTAATTTCCATTACAATAATCCATACACCTCTAAAACCAGATTTCTTATATATAAACCACACACATAATTCTATTATATATATATATGTAAACAACGTTCATCTCCCAAGGAAAGAGATCCCACGAAACACAAGAAAGTGAGAAACATGGCAGAAGAATTCCATGCAGGGATTTGTGGAGAAACATGGTGGAATCCGGCGAAATACATGTTTGCAGGGTGTAATTCTCCGATGTACTCCACGGGGATTGCCGACATCGGAAACTTAGGATGGGGAAACGATATGGTGGATATCAAGGCAAGGTCTAACGAGTCGGTTTTCCTTCATAAGCCTCAGCTGCAAGCAGATTCAACCTTAGAAATTATGGGGTTCGGGTTTTCATCGGCTTCAACCTCGGACTGGGACCAATGTTTGCCGTAAGTTATTTAGTTTCCAACTTTCCATGTCTTTTTGATGATGAAATATGAACATGTTTGAACTTTGAATATGTATTATATACTTCTTGTTTTATCCTGCAGTCGGAGCAACGGAAGAGCCGAGTGTTATAATTCGATTCTGCCGGAACATATCGGTTCAAGGTTGAGTTCCGGTGAAGATTTTTCCATCAATGTTTGCCGAGGATTACCAGATGGGTTTTCAATCGGTTCAGACTCATACGACTGTTCATCAACACTGATACACACGTTGTTCGAAGCTGATCCAGAAGTACCCCAACCACAATCACTTTTCAACAACCAGTCAATCAACTATATGTCTTCCACCGCCACTTACGGTGCTCCTTCCATAAGTCCGCCGCCATTAACAAAGCAGCTGCAGGAGCCAGCAGGTAACCGTAACTTGCAGTTCTCCAACAACACATCCTTCTGGAACCCCTCTGCGACTTCGACCGACGCGAATCCCAGCTTTTTACCTTCACCGCCGCCGTTCGAGGAGAAACCTAATGCCCCCAGCCTGACGACAAAGGTAAAAACATACACTTTCTTGTTGTTCATGCACTGGAATTTGTTTACTTTGTGTTCATGGAATTGGTTTTTCCAGACAAACATCGATGGAGTTCGAAAAAATTCGGGGACAATGATGAAGAAAGGAAGTAGTAGTAGTAGTAGTAGCAGCAGTAGTACTGAAACTCCATTGAAAAGGCCAAGGCTTGAAACCCCATCGCCATTACCAACTTTTAAGGTATATTACAGTAATTTACTGTAATTTTTAAGCTAGTGATAGTTTATTCAAGGAAATAGATAACAATTTACAGTAAATTTTTTTATTATCAGGTTAGGAAAGAGAAGCTAGGGGACCGAATCACTGCCCTCCAGCAATTAGTTTCTCCTTTCGGAAAGGTAAATTAATTTATTTTATCTTCTGATATATATCTTCATCTTTGGGTTAATCTGTATTTTTTACCTTTTTTTTTTCAGACTGATACTGCATCAGTTCTACATGAAGCCATTGAGTACATCAAGTTCCTCCATGATCAAGTGAATGTATGTTCCTCTACTTCTCAAAATAAGTACGGTCCGAATTATTATCATCATAAATCTAGAAATAAATCTGAATATAACACACAGATGATAAGACTGGAACTAGATACATATATTGTTTCTAAATTTGGACCGAAATAATGTTATTTTTATGCGTTTTTCAGGTGTTAAGTACTCCATATATGAAACAAACAACAGCTCCCATGCAGCAACAACAACAGGTATTACAAATATGTGATAACATGAACATCGGGATTTGAAACATATAAGATGAGACAATATAAATATCCTTTGTCAGTCGAATTAATTTGTAATTTCTTTCTTGTCTTGCAGAGTAGTGATAAGTTGAAAGACCTAAGAAGCCGGGGGCTTTGTTTAGTGCCGGTGTCGAGCACATTCCCAGTTGCGAACGAGACCCCGGTTGATTTTTGGACACCAACTTTCAGGTAGACAAAACGCAGCAACAGCAACAACTGTAGTAATAGATTATGTCCAGCTACAAGAAAAAGAGAACGGGGTTTTAAAAAAGATGGCCAGCTGCTACAAAAGCATGAATATTGATATAATGTAGGTCTAGCAAATGATTATGAACCCAACCCTTGATAAAAAGGAAGATAACCATAGGTTTGTTTCAATTATCCAAGTTTTTTATTACATGTTAATTATATGTTGGAGGTGATTAACGATAGGAACAGGTGCTAAGTTCAGCAGAAATCAACATGGATTTTAACTTTAATGTTGTTTGTTGACATTAGTAGCTGAAGTCAGCACAAGTGTGAGGGTCCTAAAAGAACCTGTTTTGTTCCTGTTGGATACAATGTAAGTCACCCATTTCATCATCATCAACAATGAATAAAGCCATTGTTATTATTATTGTATTTGAATTTTCTTGTTGCTCAAGACAAGGAGGAGCGAGTGGAGTGAGTTTCATTGGGTCTGCAACTGGTTTTCTTTTATTTTTATTATAATATATTGCAATGAAGTAGTGGGAAGTCAGAGGGCGGCCCACTGTTCCCGCTATTAGGTTCTGATGGTAAGAGAAAAGAATGAGAAACCCCTAAATGACCGATACCGAAAGTTCGAATATTGATATTATACAAGTTAAAAAGCTTAATATTGATGAATCATCCTTGACTAAAAGGGAAGTGATTGTCCATAATCGAATTCGAGTTCTAATATCAACCAAGACTAAAACGATATCCTTTACCAGTATAGTACAGACTTGGCCATCATATATATATTTCTGTTTTTTCCATATAAGGTTCCTACAATATAAAGTAACATAAAATGGAATACCATAAAGGAAAAGCATGAAAGCATCAATATTTTGTCTGTTAATAAAGTATATGAGTCTCATCATGATGACCAATCCATCACTTTTTCTTGTTTGGCCTAATCAAAGGAGAACTCAAAATATTTGTAATCTTCTTCTACAAGTTCCTTCCTTCTTGCCCCAATGAAAAAGGGGTATTTTCTTTTCGTTCCTTGGAATATAATCTTTTGATGTTTGGGTGGTGAATCGATTGGAAAAGAAAAAGCTTTGTCCCCAAGTTTCTTTCTCCTCTTGTTTTGTTTTTCATGAAACCTTTGATTTGGGACAAAGTTTGTAGTCGAATAAGCTGGACACTATGCTATTTGTTCACATCCTTTTGATGATGGATCGGGCTCATGAGTGTTGTCTTGGACTAGTGAGTTGACCCTTGAGACTCTCGAGTTTTTTAAACGAGAGATTTTATTACGTACTTGATTAATCACGTTATCTATAGTTCACAATCGAATATTTGTTTTATTCTACGGAGACCGAGGTCTTGAACAAGTACAATGAAAATGGTAAAAACAAAACCACACAAGTATATAAAGCTGAAAAATGTAGTAATCTGGTAACTGAAATGTCATCAATCTGTTTTCTTGAGCTTCTGTGCAAAACCAGCAAAATACTTCCCCTGGTGGAAAGCCTGTGCTAGCTCGAGCTCAGATGGCTGTCTCATGCCATCTCCGGCATAAGTTCCGGCACCGTAAGGGCTTCCACCCTTCACTTGCTCCATCTCGAACATACCGGCACCAAACGTGTATCCAATGGGAACAAAAACCATACCGTGGTGAGCAAGTTGAGTGATTGCAGTTAGGCTGCCAAAACAAAAACGTTAGCAATTACATGTTTTTCAAAAGTTACTAATTTTGATGTTTTGTAAATGGTAAGAATGGTGCAAATTTACTCACGCAGTAGTCTCTTGTCCACTTCCTTGTGCGCTAGTGCTGTAGAAAAGCCCAGCTGGTTTGCCAGCAAGGGCTTGTGTTCTCCATAGACCACCAGTGGAATCCATGAAGGCTTTGAACTGTGCAGGCATCATACCGAATCTAGTCGGAAAACCGAAAAGCAGACCATCGGCCTCAGCGAGGTCGTCTGGGGTAATGATGGGGGCGTTGGTCTTTGGTGGTGCATGCATTTTTCCAAGAACTTCCTCTGGTAGTGTTTCTGCTACCTGTCACGGTGCCCAATTGCCAATATTAGCTTCAACAATCATATAAGACGGTCCAAATTATACTTTCCATTACAAATTTTCCAACAAATCAATCAAACATCCCGATTCGAAATGACTCGAATCCGAAAAAGACTGAACTCTGTAAGATAATCAAACCTGCCAAACTTTAGCTTCTACCCCCTCAACAGATTCAGCTCCTTTCTTGATTTCCTGAGCCAGCTTCTCAACATGTCCATACATGGAATAGTAACTGCAAAAACAGCCATTTAGTAAAACGTCTGGCTGATAATGCCAACAGTTTTTCCAGGAAATTTATCAAATCAAAAAAACTATTACAATAAATAAAACCAGACAACCCAACATGCTTCAATGAAAGTGTTTGAAGGGACTAAAAATGGTCAAATGCAATGTACATGGACTAGTAGCAAAATTTGACCTAGTAATTTTCCAATAAATATTCCTTTATTCCAGAGAAATATGGAAACTAAACAGAATCATACATAGTTGAAACTCCATTTAACAGAGAAGATAAACTATAAACTAAATCATAAGAGCTAAAAAATAATCCCCAGAATCCAAATCTGTGGATTCATAACGAAACTTGATGGGAAAAAAGTGCAAGAAAAAACCAGAACTTTGCAACAGATACATATTCTAGTTTGGATTCAAACCCAAAGAAAATAGATCAAAATTCTTACACAATGTAGACTTTAGCAACCATTTTGTCTGTTGGTTTTGAAAGATTTTTGTTTCTGTGTTAATGGGAATGTTCTGTCTAAAGCAGATGAGTTGAGAAATGAGAAAGGAAGCCGTTTATTTATAGTGGCGTTTTACGGAAATATATTTGGAATTTTCTTTTGTCAAGCACACTTTCTAGGAAAATTCAAGGGAATTTGGTTTAAAATAATATATTCTTTTATGAAGAAAATATCCACACATGGAATCATGATAGTATGACTCATGCATGGTCAAAAGTTTTGTATCAAAAAAATATTATCTTATTTATCTTATATAAGTTCGAATAATGATATTTATCTTAAAATTTATATTCTATAATTTTTATGATAGATCGAATTAAATTAAAATAGATATTTTAAACTCGGCTACAAAACCATCCTACCTAATTCCCATCCCTACTTTAAGGTTTAGATCCATTGTTTATGGACATACTAATTATTGTATCTTCTTCGTCTAATTTACGTATTCTATGGTCAAAATTATTACATGGTCATCCTTGAGACAATGTTGAATGTGAAATCTTAGCAAGTCATGGGAAAATTTCATGTTTTTCAAATTTAGAATCGTCAAACTCAACTGTTTATGGGCATGACAGAATACGTGAGTGCTGTTGTCATGATGCTTCAAACAACCTAGATATAGTAAGAGTTTTAGATAAACGTAATAAAAACGATCTTATAGGATTTTTGAAAAATAAGAGTTCAGAATTTTGATAAATTACATTTATTAAATGATGTTAATCTCAAAATTTATTATAAAAGTTTTAAAAATACTCTTAAAAAGTATAAAATAATTATTAAAATATTATAATTATTTTATAAATATAATAATTGATTATAGAATTTTACTAATTATTCCTATTACTATTGTTTCGGTAGAATCAGTGAGGTTCTGAACAGTCGCAATACAAATGATCGTACAAGAGCCTCTAAAAAGTACAATTACTTTTAAAGATTGTATTTTTAAAACTAGCGAAGGTTATAAGCAATTATTTTTATGGGTCATTTTTAATAAGTTACATAAGATCCCTAAAATCTTTAAACCGTCTCTGCCTACCTACCTACATGCATATACATATATGCATGCATACATACATGCTCCTTTTGTGCGTGTGTTTTTGGCTTCTAAACTTATGGCATTAAATTCATTCTATTTTTGTTTTGTCTTCCATCTAGATGACTCTAGAATTGTTATGAATGACCTCTGTCTTGACTCCTGTTGATATGTTTTTAAGTCCCTGAACTCTTCTGACGTTAAGGATTGAGTCACCTTACTTTGATTTGAAACTGTTTAGTCTTTCTAGTTTTAGGGTAAATTTAGGTTATGACAACCTCAGTTTTTATTATATAGTTTATCATTTTTTTATTTCAAAATGTCACATCAATGAACTTAAAAAGGATTTGAACTTTAAAATATAAAAAAATAAATTCTTAAAAGTTAAAACAAAATGGTTAGAATTTAATTATGCAAAGAGTATAGGGAGTTGGAACATATTTAAAACTTCACCAATTATTACAATATCCTTATAAAATGAACAAATATTATTATAAAATAAAAAAATTATATCGTGAGTTATTTTTATCAGATCACCCAAGAAATCAACCAATTAAAATTATTTATTTAATTATTTTTTTAATCTATTTTTTTTACCATATATACTTGAAGTAGATTAAAAAATAACGTATACTTATCCCAAGGCCCAAAGGCTAAATTATAAACACAACCCGATGGCTTATTGTGGGTCACTAATTAGGCCCAAAAGACAAACATAATGACGAGAGATTGAACAAAGATGGAAGTGCACTTTTGAAATTTAAGTTTGTCCAATAAAAAATAAAACAAATTTAGTAAGAATTTATATTATAACATAAGAATTTGTATAATTATATAAATTTTTATTTAATTAGAATTTAAGATTAGTGGACAAAACATAAATGTTTGAAAATATGAGATAAATTTATAAATAAACTAAAATTTTAAAAAATAGGAACGATCGTCCTCTTCATCCCATTTAATTTTGTTCATGGTTAGAATCGAAATTCTTGTTCAGACTTAAATTTTAATTTTTTTTAAAGAATTTATATTTAACTTATTTTAACCACATTTTTTAAGACATCCCCTGATTTGCTCCCTCTGGTGTTGCCTTTCGTTACAAGGCAAATCTCCCTTTTGTTTCATGCTTGTGTTTGTGTCTGTCGCCATCAAACAAAAGAAAAAGAAGAAACATATTCATAGTAAAGTAAAAAAAGAATGTACCGTGGTGGGATTGGACCGACAAAGACAACTTTTCTTGTTTATATTAATATAATGTTTCCATGGAAAAAACATAATAATCAACTACCTAACAATGGGGTAAAACTAGATCTTTGAATAAGATCAGAAATTTGTACTTAAATATTGTAAATAAATATAAATAGAAATATCCAAAATAAACTGAATGAAGAAAATAACTCTCGTAAAAGAGTTGTATAATATTTGATTTGAATTAATCAATGAGTCTGATATTATTAATAGTTAGTTAAAAAAAATGAATTGAGAAAGTAAAGGCACAAACTTTGCTTCTTTCACTAGACAATTGCACTTTGCTTAACTGATGCCCTTCTTTTCCATTACAAATTTTGCTTTTAAAAGGCATGGTTGCACAAATTCCCTAAAATGGACACTCCATCATTTTCACTTTTCAAAAAAGTAAAAACTTGGTAACCCAAATTCAGACATACCATGTTGAGTGTCACAAATCACAATACCATGCTTTGTTCGGACACACACCGCCGGTGACACGAACCGGACCAAGGTATAACGGGTGGTATAAACAAAGCCACCGAGTACCCTTGAAGTCGATATCGAGATTCGAGTTGCTCGAACCAATCAGCTTCTCATGTAGATAGGCAGAGAGACTAACATAACAGTGTAACACCACTAGATTTGCAGAAACATCAGTTGTTTTGCTCACTCAGCATCCCTAGTTTGTTCCTACAATATCTATTATGGGCAGAGCATAATCCATTTCTATTTAGATACTCTAAAGTCTAAATCAAGCTAAGATATGCTTTTCTTCCTATGCTTAACAAGAAAAAAGAGTGAATGTTACAATCTTCACAACCCAAGCTATTCTCGGATCGAGTTTCCACACCGAAAGGCTGAATGTCAAAATCGTATCAGACCACTTAGGTATGCATATCAGTTAATCAGCATTTAGAACATATATAAATAGTTAAGCAATCACAACATCAGAAACTTGGCAAACAAGTGAAAGAATGTATCAAAGCTCATTCAAATGGTTGCAACATGCAAACTATCAAGCAAACACTATGATGACAGATGACTTATCAAAGTATACCATTGCTAAAGTTCAATACTTGAAGTGTTTTCCAATTCCTTTTAACAAGTTTCCGAATCAGCAGGCGATCGAAGACATGGCAGATATGCATGAATCAATAAGAAAGCTTCTAAATTAATACACAATTATGACTTATGATTGAAGTAACAAAATTCCAAGCTTTTCTTTTCTTTTTTCACAAGGAAATCTAACAATGGAGAACTACAAGCCCTCCCCTTCAACCATGTTTCCCCTTTTATTTCAGATATACATGGATACAAAAATATAATCTGTGTTTCCTATTGTACTATCAAACTATGAACTGACCAACAACAACTCACCTCCGTTTCCAAGTTATTTCGCTTCATCCGATAGCATGATTGTCTCTCAGAGTCTGAACCAAATTCGAAGTGTATCGCCTTATCTTCTCGTTCTCTTCCACCATTAAACTCATACAAATCTCCACAACCCCTTCGTTCATCGCTTCGAAACAGATCCTTTCACAACAATTACACAAACAATTCAATGTAAACAATCCATATTGAATTCCCCTTGAACTCCCATTCCTTAAAACTTGAACCAAAACCTTAACACACCCATTAACCTTCATCATTTCTTCTCGACCTTCTTTACATTTCACCAATAGTCCCAACACTTCAATTGCCCTTTCCAAGCCAGAATTCAATAATCCGATCAGTATCGGCACCGCCTCGCAGTCGATAGCTGTCCTTCTGTTATCAGCAAATGAACAGATTGCATAAAGAGCAGTTGTTGCTTCTTTCTTTTCCCTTGCTTTCCCTGTTATCAGAAGCCAAACCAACGCCGGAATCGCATCCGGGTAGGCTCCTATCGTCGCTTTATTGACTTCCACAACGGTTAAACTCGTTATAATCGTTGCAGCTATGGCTCTGCAATCGGGTGACCCCATACGCAAGACCTTGACGATCCGGTTAATCACACCTTCAGCGACTAAACCCACTTTGTTATCATCGTCTAGACTGAGATTAAGCAGTAAAGAGAGCGCCTTTTCCAGTAAATTTGAATCCTCTGAATCAACACACCTGAGAACCGCAGGGGCTGCTCCCCACTCGGTAAGCTCCCGGCGAAGTGCCGAGTCATGTTTTGTGAGTCTAGCGAGCTGTGTCAGCGAGTTGAGCTTGGTTTCGAGCGGGGACGACGGAGATGTCAGAGCGGAGATGAGGGTTTGGGGCTGAGGCTGACGGCAAGGCTGCGACTTTGACGGAGCGACGAGGGTATAGTTGGAAATTAGGGAGCGAAGGGCGTGGTTGGGAATGAGACAGGGGTTTTCAGGCAAGGGTAGTTTTGTAATCGGACAAGTCCTGTGACCGGCATCCAGCCAGCGTTGGATTGATACTCGGTCAAAGGTGTGCCCCGATGGAAGTATAACTGGGTCGGACATTATCTCGAGAGAGATTGGGCACTTGAAATCGTCAGGTATCTGAGTTGCCATCTCGTTTCCACCTCGGTTAAAAGACTCAGCTTTCCTTCTTCGAGCTTCGAAAGAAACAAGGGTTTATGAGGTTTTTGGAAGCTGTGTAGATAGAGAGAAAAAGGATGAACTTTGTCTACTCAATTGAGCAGAGAGAGAGATAAAAGTTCAGTGGAGAAGAAGGTGATTTTTTAGCATCAAATGACTCTAATAACCTCAATGGAGAATAGAATTTAGGAAATGGCATTGGGATATTTGCAAATATTTAATAAAATTTTAACGAATTTGAATTTAAATTCAAGCTCAAAAAATATTAGTCGAACTTAATATGAATAAATAAACTTAAAATTTAAAATTAATTTAAAAATAAAGGGTGATCAAAATATTTTGGTTAGGGACAAGGGAGAGCTAAATTTGTGGCGCCAATGCACTTGAAGGGCAAATCGGGAAACGTAATTGCTGAGTCATATTTATAAACCCGTTGCTCGGGCTATTACCTTTTAAGGATAAAACGGAACGGATGGAAAATGAAAGAAATGAATTGGCACTAAAAGCAGAATCAAGGGTTAAAAAGTAAATGTAACGGTTGCCGAGTAACGGCTCCCTCCAACTCTCCGTTACAGCTTACAAGTGGTTGGTTGTTATTTAAAGTCAACTATCTAAATGTCCAAATTTGTGTTGTTCCTGAAAAAAATATCAACCATCGATTAATTTAATAAACTAAATGTTATAATTTTTAAATAAAATAATAAATTTAACTTAAAACGTTAAAAATAAAATAAATAAATAAATAAATTTAAGAGGATATTGTTATTATATTTTTTTATAATAATTAACAAATGAGTCATATATTACTAATTATATTTAAAAATATTATATTTAATGTTGATAGAGTTTTTAATTTTTAATTAGGGGTCAGAGTCTAATCTGCTTAAGTTCAAAATTATGAAATAATATTTACGTATATCTTATCTAATTAAAGAAAAATATTTAAATTGATGAGTAATTATTAAATTTATTAATGCACGTAGCATCGTAGGTTATTCGATAATAATTATTAGTCGAAAAAACTGTAAAAAAAAAAAAGCAATAACATAACCATCTTCTACTATTGTCCTGAAATGATCACGGTGGAGGCAAAACTCCTCCAAGGAACGAGGAAATCATGGTAAGAGCACGAGCTGGTTGGTAACTTGGAACTAAATGGCCGGCGTCTCTCACAGTCACCATGGTCAGACCTTCATATTCAACAACGTATCCTCCCACCTGATTGAATAATAGTTTCGGACAAAAAAATTGTTATTACACGAGATAAAATGTTTACGGTTCGAGCATTTGGCATATATAATCGGATTCCGGTAACACAGTGTAAAACTTTTCGATTATTTTTACCTCGTCATCGATGGACCATGGACGCCAAGCAGTCTTGATGGGAAGCTTGAGATTGTTTATTCCGTACCTCGTTGAGGTAATTGGAACCACCGAATCTACATCGCCACTGGAAAAAAAATCGATAGTAACAAATTTCACTTTTTTAAAAGTAATTATACGAATCAATTGAATGAAACATTAAAAAAACAAAATTTTACCTGTATAACCAGACTCTGATACCATTTGTCATGAGGTTCTTGATGACGGGTAGAATAGTTACTGCGCTATCGGTCCAGCCTCTTTGAATCGAGTCGCCGAGTGATTTAATATAATACGATTATAATTACATTTATATTATAAAATGAAATGAAATACTAACACAAAATCACAGGTATAATTACTTGCATAGATCCCATGCTGTAACCTTTGCATGGAGAGCTGTCTGAACATCTGCTCTGTTCAAATAAGTGATCATATAGTCGTTTGAACATGGATCGAAACTGTATACCTGAAACAAGAATCATTTGACTATGTAGACGAATAATCCGAACCGGATATGCACCGGACATGAGTATCGACTTACCGAACCAGACGAGCTTTTTATCGATGCGTAAGAATCTAGTGGACACAGTGGGGCATAAATGTTGTACGTATCAATATTACCAGGTTCAGTATTGGCTATGTTCATGAATTTTTCACATTGTTCTGGATCTTTATAGTTGAAATAATGGCAATAGGTGTGGATTCCTTTGTTGGTTTCATCCGAATTCAAGGCATGTGTCCATAAATAGTCGAATTGGCCCAAGTAGCCTGTACGATCATCGATCCAACCATTACCGACCTGAAAATATATTCAAATATACATCAAATACGAATATATTTTTTTAAAAATTCAAGTGATCAATATGGATTCGAACATACCGCGATGCCTTTAAGGTTAATTCGGGTTTGGTTTGAGTTCTTGTTGTTTAGAAGAACTGTGATTGCAAGCTGCGGCACGTAGTGACCGCTGTAACTCTCGCCGGTGATGTAGAGATCTCGGGATTTATATTGAGGGAACCTCTCAAGCCAGTTGAGGAGGAAAGTGTAGGCATCTTTTGCCGTGCTTGTATCACCTGTATTCTGATAATCGGAGGTTGTATTCGAATACGAAAAGCCTACTCCGGCCGGGGATTCTACGAAGAGTACGTTCGCAACTGTCGAAGTTGAACCGAAATATAGTTAGATTTATTACAATACCTTAAGTGTAAAGCAACATATTAGATGGAAGCTGACCATTGTTCCATGCATACTTGTTGCGGTAAAGTGTCTCGCCGTCACTATTTACTCTGAAAGGGCCTAATTCCGTCATCGCGCCGATTAACGAAGAACATCCTGGTCCTGAAATCATCTGAAATTAAACCAACATTCGTTGCCCGAGTCTGGCCTCGGACTAGTCTCGTGTAAACCAAACGAATGATCAATGAATCGTACCTCCATTGAACCATAGAACCAAAGGATTTGTGGATGAATTCTCAGGTGATTCGGCAAAATAGTAGAAAAGAGCTCTACCAGCCTTGGAATCAACAGTAACATATCCTGCATAATGGTTAAAATCGACACCATCAGGTTGTCCGGGCAATGCACTGATTTTATCAGCCTCCATGGATCCATCTTGAGGCTGGATAGGAGGATACCCGGTGTTTACATCGAACTGTGCCGAGAAATGAACCGCCGGAGATGGTTTTTTCGACAATCGGGACTTGAGGAAGTTACCGAGGAATTGAGCCTCATTGGCCTCACCATAAACTACGAAACGATGCCCCAAAAGGCACATAGAGAGTAACATCCATGTATATGCCACCACTTCCATTTTCTAGTCGGACTTTACTGTTATTGATGAAATATTACAGGGATTTATGGTGTTATATATATAGTTTCTAATTTGCTCTTAATTTTATGTAATTTTTTAGTACCAAACCAGCTGTTTTAAAGTATAGTCTATGAAACATAGTTCATATTTGCATTGCAATCATCAAGGTCGATTTCCTTTTGTTTTTATGCCTTTATAGCATCGACAAATCTCATCTTATTCAAAAGTAAAACGACATGGTTACAAAGTTTGTAAGAAATTACCAATCCTAATATCAAACATATATACAAGTTGTTAAGAATATCGACAGATTGTCATTCTCAGGATTCATATAAGGAATAACGATTACAAAAAAGCCAAGAACTTTGGTGGAAACAGAACCCCAAAAGATCGAATGAACAAGCCTAAGTAAATAGTTTATCCTTTGAATGTTGGAAAGAATATGTGTATTTTATCAACAAATCAAAACAATGCAAATGAAGTAAACAAATATGGAATCTATCTTCCATCTATCATTGTCACTGTGATATCTTTGGAAGATGCAGATGCAGTCTCATGTATATCCATACCATAATATGCATCCACCATGCTTCTCATGGAGGTAATTGTCGGCTGTCTCGGCATCGGCAGTGTTGGGGCTTCACTCTCCAGCATCAACACGATGGGAGCCATTGTTGGTCTGTGCAATGCCGAGTCCTGCACACACAGTATCCCTATGTGTATGCACTTCAACACTTCATTTGTTGAGCATGAATCCCGAATCGAAGGATCTACGAGCTCCATTGCTTTATCTTCGTTCCAAAGACTCCATGCCTTGAAATAACAAGTTCATCGAAAACTGATTTCAGTATTGCAGGATTCAGTAACAAAATTCGGTTGCTTGAATGTAAATGTTGCATGAATTTGTACTTACATATGTGATAAGACTCGAGTAATCGGATGAACGGAAGCTAGTATTTCGCCGGCCGCTAATGATTTCTAACAGCAAAACCCCGAAGCTGTACACATCGGACTTGACCGAAAATAGTCCTTCCATTGCATATTCAGGAGACATATATCCACTGCAATTTTAAGATCAGAAGGCCAAAGGATTAGTTCATTCAATCTATTGACATGGTTTGTAGTTTAACATTTACTGGTTTTGCTTACTATGTTCCGACTACTCGAACCGTATTCGCTTCATTTTGGTTACCCCCAAAGATCCTGGCCATGCCAAAATCTGAAATCTTCGGATTCATCTCTGCATCCAACAAAATATTGCTGGCTTTCAAGTCTCTATGAATGATTCTAAGTCTTGAATCTCGATGGAGATAAAGAAGTCCTCTTGCAATGCCTTCGATAATGCTGAACCGGGTTCTCCAATTGAGCATTGATCGCTTGGATTCATCTGCCATGAAAGTTTATCAGTAAATTACAAGTTTCAGTACAAAAACTGATATAATTCCGAGCGTAATGCTGAACATACCGAAAAGGAAGTAGTCCAAGCTTTTATTAGGCAAGTACTCATAAATCAACATCTTTTCTTCTCCTTCAATGGAGCAGCCTAATAATCTAACAAGATTCCTATGTTGCAGTTTAGCAATCAAGACAATCTCATTCTTAAACTCCTCTAGTCCTTGGCACGACGTTCCCGAAAGCCTCTTTACAGCTATTTCTTGACCTCCAGACAGCTCTCCCTGGCGATAAACGTAAACGATAAGCATCATTTTCATCAATCCGATAGCTAATTATAACATTGCACATTAGAACTCTGTAATTGGGTTAAGAATTTCACCTTGTATACAGTACCAAAACCACCCTTCCCAAGCTTGTTTGCTTCACAGAAGTTCTTTGTTGCAGCTGCCACACTACTGAAGTTAATAATTGTTAACTCCGGTCCGTTAACTTGGCTCACATCGAGAAGTATGTCGGTTGGTCCTGATAGATCTGCAGAAAAATCTTTGTTCTTGGACTCGTTAAATACGGCTACATCCTCCTCCTTGCAACACGACATCGATGAAACTACCGGCAAACGTTTAACTTTCTTCTTGTATCTACATAGTAGCCATAAAGATACCAACAAGAGGCATGCCCCCAAAACAGAGATTATAGTTATCACAATGTTGGATATCTTCCAACCGCCATCTACGATTGAAGTGAAAAAGAATGTTGTTAATCTATCAGAGAAGTTCGTACACAATGTCTTATGTCGGATTACTGCTTGAAGATTTAGTAGGATACATCGAATTCTTGCATAAGATTCACCTTTGATTCAGAATTATGCAATGAAATGCAGCAGAATTGATGTTCAAATGAGCTATTTCAGCCATGTAGCCAACTAACATGATGCAGTTCACTAGAAACCTAAAGAGAAACAAATCGAAATTATGGATGCAGCGTACCTAATTCGGAATTATGGACACGGTAGAAGAACTGTAATGTTCCGGCTTGGTCCATACGCTGAAGATCAACCAAGTCTCCTTCCCATATCATGCACCCGATTCCAGAAACAAACGCATATGCGGTACATGGACAATTCCCCAAGCAACTTGCTTTACAAGCATCAACGTTCATTGCAGACAGCAACAAGCTCGATGAATCGGGTAACTTCACTCGCCTTATTCCCTTAAACCCATCCGGTTCACCATTTTGTCTCGTTGTTGTATTAGTACCATTAGTCCTCTGGCACTGCAGTTGGACCCTCCGTTCGCAGCCACCGGACCAGTTCCCTCTACTCCACTGATTTGGAACCCTTGGCCTAAACCCGTCTAAACAATTGCATTTAGGAGTTTTCAAGTTGTCACATACAGCATGATCCCCACAATGATTATAAATGTCACATATATTAGTAGGATCAGGCTGTGTTTGCAGCATTGTCCACGTTCTTGCATCGTCGTCCCACCTCAACTGGTGTTCCCTTCCGTCCCAACTCAACCGAAACCGCAACAAATCGGAAGGGTCCGAGGGATCATATGTGAAATATTGTGTCCTGTTTTCATCAGGCTGAGACAGCTTGAAACCGTACAAGAAACTAGCAATGTTACTCATATTGGGAATACCAGTAAAAATCACAGAATTCCACTGTCCGCTTCGCCACCGTCTCCCCATACGATCCCATATTACAATCTGTGGCCCTCCATTAGGATCAACACCCATGGTGTAGTTTCCCGGTGAAGGATCACTACCTGATTTCCACGATCGGAAAACAGGAAACTCGCCGATCGCGGAATTCACCGGTACTCGCATACCGGGCAGAAATGTATCAGTCGGCTCATTGAAACTCTGCCAATGAGCCCTACTGGTATCACCAATGCTTCCATTGTTTGACAGCACAAGATTTCCTGTGTTCTGTAGAATTGCAGCCGTATTGTTAGACAAACCTGTAACATTAGACGACCAGACCAAACTGTTGTTTCCATTTAGAACAACAAGGTTTCCATCAACACCGATTCTGAAAACACCATTTCTGTTAGATATTGGATTGTTTCTATTAGCAACCCAGACAACTGCTTGCACATCAATCTTATACCAGATCCCGACATATCTGAATGTTGAGTTTTCAGGACTAAAGAACCCCAGTTCAAAAGTCTGATCCTCAGATGTCAACGTGGCGCCATCGGCTACCGTTTGTCCTTGTGTGATTGTGTCGACTGCATAGCAAAACTGAGCTAAAGAACACAGAAGAAAGATCGATGAAACAAGAAATACAGAAAGTGGGATTTTGTTATTAGTTTTCATATCATAGTCTCTTGATAACTGCAGAGATTGTTGATATGTTTGAAATATGTGAAGGATTTCTGAGAAGAAAACTAAAATCTGCAGAAACCAAGCGAAGAAGTTAGAAATCGAAGAATGGAACTCAACTGTATCTCGTGTGAAAATAACGTTTGACAGAGAATTTATTCTGTTTTAAGAGTTTTGACCAAAGAAACAATGAAACGACGAATCAGAAAAGGTGTACGGTTAGGTCAGAGGTCAATCAAATTGAGCACACTCAATTCCTACCGCATGACTTTTTAGTTGTTTTGTCGTAATTAACTTAAATAGATTTGTAATATATTTAATTTTAATAAATAATTTTTAGTTGATTTTTTTTATATATTTAAGATTTTAAATTTTACTTAAACAATATTAAAATATTTATCATTTAACTTTATCTCTATCGGTCTAGACTTTTGATGAGCTTGAAATTTAATAATATTTTCTCAATAATATCATTATTAAAATTTTAAAATATTTAATTTACTCATTAAATTTATATATTGATTTTTTATCATTCATCTGTTAATTTATTAATAATATTATATATAACATAGACCATAACATATGAAACTTAAGTTATCAAAATAAGTCAAAAAAAATCAGTAACCAAAATAAATTAAAGAGTAAAATTTAATAATAATTTATATATTTTACTCATTAATTTTTGTTATTTTTTATTCTACGTCATAACGGTATCAGAAAGTTAACAGATGAGCGATGGAAAAATCAAAGTATAAATTTTAGAGAGTAAATTGAATATTTTAAAATTTCGATGATCAAAATAGGTCAGAATAAAATTCAGTGGTGATTTATATATTACCTGAATGTTTTATTCTTTTAATTAACTGCACATCAATTTAGGGGTACAAATAAATATATTCGATGAACTGTTTTTAAATCGTTCATATAACGTTCGTTTATGTTAAATATATATGATCATTTAGTAAACAATTCAACACAAACATAAGTATTTTAGTCCCTTTATGTTCCTTAATAATCTTCTTTGAAAGCTCATTTATAACTTTTAATTTACATCTTACATATCTTTAATTATATCTCAAATTTTAAATCGATTCTTTTAATTTAATATTTATAAATGTTAATTAAATATATTAAAACCACATGTACTAAATTGTAAACATATATAGATTAAATGTATACAGTTTTTCTTTAATTTCCTTCAATGTTCTAAAATGTTCAATAATTAAGATATTAAATACCAAACTTTGTTAAAGTCCGGATAAAGTGGAATTATATTTGGATTTATATATCGAAATAATACCAAACCACTCTCAATAATTAACAAGAAAATAAAAAAATGAAAGAGATAATGAATAAATTAAAACATGAGATACTATTTATAATCTTTTATATATGATTAATAATATCTAATTTATATTAATGAAAAGTGATCTAAATGATAAATAATTTAATTTCGATTAAACAGATTTTGGATTTGAGGTATTATTCACGTAAAAAAAAATTATTAAGAGACTCATACACTTAAATTAAGTGTGCGACGCAAATTTATCTAATTTATATCAATATCCTTGAATAATTATAAAATTTCAGTTCAGTTCTTTTTAAAATAATAAACTAAAATAATATAATTATATTTTAATCTTCAAAATTAAAAAATAAAACAATCACGTGAAATATATATATCATTATATTATGGAGCTAATAAAGTTGACTAAGGTTAATAATTTAAAAAGGAGCCATCAGCCACCTTAAGGGACCATGCATCTTTCTTCCTGCCCTTTTGTCTGCCCCATGGAAGGGACTCTGTGGCTTTAATTTCTTGGAAATTTCTGTTTATGTTTTACAAAAAGAAGAGAGAGGTTTAGTCAGGTTTTAATCAAGATTAGTCTGCGATATTGATAATTAATTAAGCAAATTAGACACTTTAGAGCTGTATTATATGGACTGGTCCCATGTTGTAGTGGAATCCTAGTCACAAGGTTCAGGCAGGGAATAATTGTCATGGACATGTCAACAAACATTGTAATAAAATAAACATAGCGAGGGGTTTGGTAACTTTTACGTGTTTTTTCAATTGTTTAATTAATATAATAGATCGTTAAGATTAACGGTAAGTAAGTTGTATAAAGATTATTAATTATTTATTTTATTCATTTAACGATTTACCCGTTTTGTTATTATAAACGTTCATGACCTGAAAAGAAGAAAAACTCCCTTTAGTCCCTAAAGAAATCATGAAATTACAAATTAGTCCAATATAAATTTGCGATCTAGCACCCGGTCCTTTTAATTTCATCATTTGCCAATAACCATCAGCTCCTTTCTTCCCTTTGCCCAGAGTCCTAGCCAGCGATCGTGCTCAACCTTTATTCTGTATGTAACAGGCTGAGCCCAGCCCATTAGGCCCAATTCCGAGAATTTGCTTACCTCAAACAAACAACAAAATATTAGGGATGGAACAAGAAGCAGATTATTGGGCTGTGGATTGTAAAATCTAAAAATATTAGGGATGAGAACGAGACGAGAAGGAACGAGTTTTTAGTTATTTTAACTTAAAATATATTAATTTCTATCAAACTTATCTGTCCTGAGAAATAATATACTTTTATCCGTTAAGAATCTATTTTAAGTTTTAAAATATAAACTCACCCTCGACCCGATCTTTCGGATGTTCTTGCATTTTTCAACTAATTCTAAATTTTCTAAATAACCAAAGTGTGTAAATTTGGAATTTTTTAAAATAAATGTACATAAAATGAAATACCAAATATTATCTTTAATTTTTAAAATTATATCATTTCATTAAAAATACAATATTCCTTAAAACCAGTACAAAAAAATAACATTCGTTAATGTTCCTTCTGCCCCCTGATGTTTTTTTGGTGTGCAATCTGACCCTTGAATTGGGTTTTAATATGAACCAATAAAGGATTAGGGATCCGTTGAAAAAAGAGAGTTAAATTTAAGGACAAAATAAATTATTTATCCTTTTTTATAAATGAAAACCTTGTTAGGTTGTGTTCCATGCATCTTCTGTTCTTGTCTTACCCTGACACCGTGTATCTTCTCGGAACTCTCCAGTTCCCGGTTCACAGAAACTGACAAATTAACAGTCTATAAACTCCATAAAATTATTCACAAATAAAACGTCACTGAATATGCCACAAATTTATTTGTTTATTTCTCGATTGGTAACGCCATCGACCACACCTACCTAACTCCAATGTCAGCTCCCTTTGAGGCTTTGACATGTAAAATGGTGGACCAGGCTGTGTTTTTTGGTCACTAAATATTGCATTTTTAACCAAAAATCGATGCTTTCAACCAAGTTTTCTTCAACAAACACACCATTACCAAATTCATTATCATATTGGAACAAAAAGGCAAAATAAAGTTTACTACTTTATATGCTACTGACCCTAATTTTGTACTATCTGCTTGATTTCCCACTCCATTTTCTCTTTCATGAGGGCAACTTGAGCAGCAAAAATCTGGGTTTTTTTGGGTTTGCAGAGATATGGCTAAGTCTGTTGAAAAGACTATAGCTTTGAGAAAAGGGGCATGGAGTCCTGAAGAAGACAAGAAATTGATTGCTTATATTAAGAGATATGGGATTTGGAACTGGGCAGAGATGGCTAAACCAGCAGGTTTATTGAGCTAAAGAGCAATACCCTTTGTTTTCTTTTTTGGGGATGTGGGTTTTCAATTTTGTTTGTTGTTTACTTTGTAGGATTGCAAAGGTCAGGGAAGAGTTGCAGGCTTCGTTGGGTGAATTACTTAAGGCCTGGAATTAAGCATGGGAATTTCACCAAGGAAGAAGAGCAAACAATAATTGATTTACATGAAAAGATTGGAAACAGGTAAGTTTCTGCAACTGAGGAATGGTTTTTAGAGCTAAAATTTGTATTAAGATCTTTGGAATTTGAAAGAAAGATATGGGGACTGGGGATTGTAGGGATTTGAGAGATGGGGATGGATACTTGAACCTAGAAATCAAATATTTCTTGTGGAAATAGTTATAATTGTTCAGAATTACTTAATTGGTAGTTTTAGAGTTATAAGGGCTACTGTAGGATTGGTGTTGCTATTGAAAAGTGCGGATGAAAATTATTTTTCTGAAGCACATAGCAGCTAGTTTCTCGGTTCGACTTCAAAAGCACTTTCTGAAAGTATTTTGTCCTGACAGATCCTTTGTTTAGCATTGTTTTGTGGTAGAAAAGTGCTTTTGAAAAGGTAAAAGCTAGGCTAAATATACCCGAAATCTGGATTGCTCTCATGGTGGAAAAGTGTTCTTGTGAAGCATCTAGCAGCCGGTTTCGAATTTCTTAGTTCCATAAGCAGAGCTATTTGTTTAACATTGCTTTTGCTGTCGGAAAGTGCTTTTGAACAGTGAAAAACAATGCTAAACACATCCGGAATTTGAAAATGAGACCGAGAAATTATATGATTGTAAAGAGTTTGAGCAGTTACTTGTGATGGAAGGTAAATTTTGGAGGGCAAAACCCTTTGTTTAGCATTGCTTTTGCCATCAAATTGTTCTTGAAAAGCTAAATCAAAGCTAAATACACCCGAAATCTGGATTTCTATTGCAGTTGGAAAGTTTTTGAAAAGTGTTTTTGTAAAGCATTAAGCAGCCAGGCTCTTGATTCCGAAAGTAATTTCTATAAGTATTTTGGAGGGCTAAGGCTCTTTGTTTAGCATTTTTTTACCGTCTAAATCCGTTTTCTGGACAGTCAAAAACAATGGTAAACATACCTAAAATTGACAGAAATTTTGTTGGATTTTCCTCTGTATTGAAAGATGATATATGGTAAGTTTTGCAGATGGTCAGCGATTGCAGCACGGTTGCCTGGAAGGACTGATAATGAGATTAAAAACCATTGGCATGCTCACTTGAGAAAACGCTTTAAGTACGACCTGAATGCATTGCCAGAGAGTGAACCTTTAGAGCCATCCTGTGACGAAACAAACCAAAATACTTCACCCGGAATTGATCCCCCACCAGTCAATATTTCAAGACCATCAATTTTGGAAAGCTATACTGTGACTTCTACCGACAGTTTACCTTCATCGAGCTCAAATCCTCCAGTCGAAATCGAAGAAAAGCCAAACATTAAGTGATCCATTGGTTCATTGGACAACTTCAAAGCATAATAGGCCATTGGTTCATTGTTTTCAGCAGCCAGCTCTCAGTTGGTGTAGTTCCATTCCAGTATATACCAGGGTAATTCCTACAATGATGTTTGGCTCACTAACTCTTTTTCGATCTAATTTCTTCTAGCTTATTGCCTGCTATACTCATTTGATTGAATGTTGATAGATGATATTGTGCATTGTTGTAGACTTTGGCATTGACATTGATTGGATGTTAGAACAGCTCTTGATTTCCATGTGTGTATTACTTACGAGTCTCAACTAACTAAACCGACCCATTTCGGCATTCGTTATTGAAGTTAGGCTAATGTTGTTGATAGATAATGAATGAATGATTTCAGGCAGCTGAGTACAAGGCATGAAATCAAAAGGGTTTCTTTAACAGGTGATGAAATTTATAATCTTCATAGAAAAAGGAAACAAATTAAAAAATCTGTGAAGAACTCAGAAGTACAGAAATGGCAGAAACAGCTTTGTACAGAGATTAAGTACAATTGGCGAGGCAAGGTGACAGACCTGGCAGATTTCAATCTTTTTACTAAAAATAATAATAACACTGTTTAAAGTCGGATAACTTTTAGTCCGACTTTAATGTTGCTGTAGCAAATATGATAGATTTAAAAATAATATGACAAGTGTAATAGATTGAATTTTGTTTTCCAAATACAATATTCACCAGATTTCTCCATTTTAAACATCCCCTTTTTGTCCACATGGTTGAATCTGGGAGACCTTCACCCTTTTACTTTCACTGCAAAAAACAATCAATTTACGACTAGGCTTCATGTCTTTCTTTTCAGGCACTGTTGCAATGGCAGCAGCCATGGTGCTTGTGCTGGTACTCTCGGTTCCCGTTTTGGTGCAGTGGTAGTTCAAAACACTTACCGGGGTTCTTGTCGCGGAGCTCGACACTGTGTCTACAGTAGATTCACTTGTTTCGTTAATCACCATCTCTAACATTGCATTAAAGCATTTCAACACATTCTCTTGCAAAATTATAACATAACATTCATTCATTAAGCCGAGTAAGTCAAAAGTTCGATATGCTTTAAGTAAGGTCTTGAGTTCGAAATCTGATTACTTTATTTACATATTCACAAGACAAAATTGAGGTTTCAAAGGATGGAAAATGCAATGGAAATAGCTCATGAGTAGCCGTAAGAAGAGCTGATGCTGCAATGGTTGATGGTTTGAACTCTAACATGTCGAACTCTGTACCCGAAAAAACAAGCTTTAAACGTTGGTTTAAGCTGATTTCAAGTAAAATACATGAAAGAAATGATTTACAATGTTACCATTATGAGCTTGGAAGATTATATGTATAGCTGTGTCTTTCAAAGCTTGTGTCAAAGGTGGATCTTTTAGCTCGAACAAAGATTCAAAGAAACCGATAAACGATAAGGGTGTTATCGATCTCATTCGCCAATCCAACGCATCTAGAATCAAAAGCTGCATTCATTGTCTCACCGAGGCATTGAAGACGAACCCTTCTTCCCTCTGTGTTTCATTTACATGAAGGGTAAGCAAAACAATGCCAATGCCATGAAAGAGTAAAGAAATGTTCTTTTACCTGGAAATTAGAGCAACAAAAATGGACTTCCTTCATCTTTGCAGACAAAGAAATGCAAGCAATCGCAATTTGCCTCAAAATCCATGGACTACCTTGCTACAGAAATTCAATCCAATCAATCAAAATGTTCAAAAACAAGACGGTAAAATTCATTAACTATGAAGATATATAGCTTGAGTGCTTACAGCCTACAGGAATTTCTTGTCGGAAAATGAACTGATCCATGCAAGTAATAGCTAAATATGGAGTGTAAGGATCAAGGTTGCAGGAATACTGTGCCTGACCAAAAAGTAAAACAAAGTTTAAACCACAAAAGAACAAGAACAGAACTGAGTTAATATATGGATGATGAGACAAAGGGTATTTGTAAGTGGAAAATGAGAGAAATGGCTCTCTGTCTGAAAGAAGCATAGAAACCACTGGTTTTCAAACACTGCAAGTAGTTGAAACAACGCATGTGATCAGATTCTGAAGAGAAAAGAGCTGAGATTGAATCAGATTGGTGATGGTGTTTCAAGCTGGTGAAAGGGTCTTCAAGATCAAAGTACTCCATAATAATAATAATAACTCTCTTGCTTTGGTTAAATTTTGTTTCCTGAAATAAATGTTTAGGGAAAAAGAGTGAAATCAGTAATGATGGAAGACAAAGAATAAGAAGAGAAGCTTCGGTTTCTGTGGTGGAAAAGAAGCTGAGGGAGTCTTCAAGTTCAAGTTTGACTCTTTTATTCCGAGTATTAGCAGCTGCAACCCTATTTAACTTATGTGTGTTGGTTGGTCCCTGCTGCCATTTGTACACTATTGATGTCTTTTAGTCTTGAATAATCGTTACAGAGCTTACTGAATGATGTTATGTGCTCATTTTCATATGCTTCTTCACTTGGTTTCAATTTTATGGCTATGAAGGTTCTTTTCTTTCCCCTCTTAACCTGTAGTCCTGCGTTAATGTGGTTTTGGACTTTGTTTCACCGGAAAATGTGACTCAATGCATCTAGTTGATCAATGAACTCCGTCTTCTTCCAGACGATCACAAAGCCAAAGCAAAGAAGTTCGAGGTAAAATTTTAAAATACAACTCCAGTTAACAGTGTTCATTTTCTGTATTGATGTGCAGAATAAGTTGCTTTCGGAATAATAAAGTCTTATATCTTCAGATACCATGACATTCATCAACATAATGTCTGGTTCTCAAGTTTGGGTCCAGCGCTGAGCTGAGCAAGTAGTTAAGGATTTGAGAACAATGGAAGGATACTCGGTTTATGGTTACTGCTGCTGGCAACTTCTGCTCTATGGTTTTTCCAAAGTTGAAGCATTGCTCCCTGCAAGTAGAATGACATGCAAATATTTTTTATGTTCTTGTCCAGTCGCTCTGTCTTCCCTTATTGTTCATGGAAGCAGTTTTCTGCACTTGAGTTGTAAATGTAATATACCTAACCATGCAAGCCTTTTCATTGTTTTCATGCATTGCATCTATAAAGTGACCAATACTGCAGCAGAGAATTACAGAATATAGCTCAGCTCAAATAAGTTTCTATTACATGATTTTATGCAAAGAATTTAAAAGAATAGTTGTTGACACTTTATTTCTCTCTTGTGATGCCCTTCTTTTTCACTGTTTTCACCTTTGAGTCGCTGAGGACTAAAGTTGAAACAAAAATGAATAGGGGAAAGTAACAGATAATTACATACGATGAAATTTCACATTTCAAGACAAAGAAAAATGTTATGCATGATGCTTTCCATGATTGGTATATTTCTAGGGTCTCGGTTCTATCAAAATTGTTTTTTCTAAAAACATAAATAAATGATCCTAAAGACACCTTGGGAGGAGGAGTTCGGCTAACCGTGCTTCAGAAAATGCTATGGCGCCATCAGCCCGTCGATGGTGTAGGAAAGAGATTTCGCCCAGTCAGCTTTGAGTAGCAATGTCTGTAGTGTTTGCATCACATTATATCCAGGATCAAGTTTCCTTTGCCAACCCTACAAATTTAAAAAAGTACTAATCAATAAATAATCTAAAATTGAAATAATATGGACTGGAATTATCTTCATATTATGAAGGCATTTCAGAAAGTCAGACCTAGGATCACTGCGAAACAATCCTGAGATGGGAATATACTCCCATTCTTAACTTCTAGACTCAAGTAGTCCATCAGATTTAATCTGATGACTATAAGGACATCCATTCAAGTTGTTTACTTTCCAGAAAGCACAGTGCATAAAACAAGAGTAAATATAAAGACGAACGAAGTTTTTTCAAGCAGGTAAATTAGCAAAGGCGGAACAGAGTCATATTAGACATCTCAAATGGTTGGTCAAAAATTCAATGTCAAATTTGGATTCATATAATGAAGTAAAGAAATAAGACGATACCTCAAGAACCAAAGTTGTGACCATCACAGTACATACATTGCCGTCAATATTGACTTTATGACGCCTTACTTTCTCAAGCAGTTCTTGCATGCATTCAGCTGGGTGCACTAAATCACCCTCCGGAGTACCCCAGAAAGCAAATGCTTCTTCTACTTCCTGTTGAAACAAGGTTTTAGAAAATCAAGCAGACGAAGATAACATAGATAAAGATTTTGTAACTTGGAAACATCGATGACTGACCATTAGTGCATTTATCTAAATGACAAACAGATAGATAAAGGAGAATAAAGAGAGCATTGGATAGACTAAATGGGAAAATAAGTAGAAGATAACGAAAAAAGCATTTTCCTAACTCCTAACTATCCTAAAAGTCTTTGGGTTACATCTATATACATCACCTCAATAAAAGCCTTTGGATTCGGGCAGTTTTGTCGCTGAGACAGTCTAAGTGTGCACTCTGCAGCAGTGCGACCATCTCTACGGGCAACAGCCTTAAAAAATTCCAATAAATTTACGCGATCACCCTTAGAAAGTTCAGCAGTCATGCCTACATCTAGGAAGATGACATGAGGCTTTTTTTTAAAGAGACGTTTTCGAGAAGCCTTGTTGTGAGACACTCGGACAAGGATATTTCCCGGATGCATATCAGCATGAATAAAGTTGTCCACCTGAAATAAGAGAAATTATAGTTCTTAAAAACCAGGTCATACTTAAATTCTCAAGCAGACATTATAAAGGGAACAAGGATCAAACAACGTCAAGTAGATATCACATAAGAACATTACCAGAAGCATCTTTAAAAGTGCATGAGTTCCAATATGAGCAAGGGCAGTCTTAATCCGATCATGTCCTTCAAGACCATCAACATAGTGAGCAACACTTTCGCCTTGCTCATAAGTTTCCACTAAAACAGCAGGATGCACAAGTGGATAGACAGGCTTAGGAAAAGAAACATCCCTCCAGGTTCGGAAATTATATATGAAACGGTTCAAATGGGCAGCTTCCCTCGCAAGATCAACTTGAGACATCATGAAAACAGCAAACTGCTGGACACTCTCATCCAATCTCAACCACTTCAAAGTAGGAATGAAATTCGATAATTTTGCCATCGAGTTGATAATCACAAAATCCCTCCTAATTGATTCACCAACACCAGGATGTCTAACCTTAACTGCAACTACCATGGGCTTGACTTGCTGACCAGGATAGCGAAATCTCAAAGAAGCCCTGTGCACTTGAGCTATACTTCCAGATGCCACAGGTTCCTCTTCAAAAACCTCAAAAATTTCAGAAAGCTTGCGGCCAAATGCCTTCTCAATAACTCTCTTTGTATAAGCAAAGCTATGCTCAGGAGCTTGGCTATGAAGCTCCGAAAGCTTGATGCATAGATCTCTAGGAAAGAGATCAGGTCTTGTCGCTGCCCATTGCCCCCATTTAATGAAAGCTGGACCTGCCTTTTCAAGTGTGCGATGCACAACCTCAAGCCACATTTTCCTGAATTCTGGACCAAAACTGTCGGCGAAAGGAGCCATTAATAAGCTGGGAGAAAACAAAACTGCAAGAAACAGAGCCCTCAGCAGCAAAATGACACCTTCTACTGCTGAAAGTAGTATAGCAGAAACAAAAGCATGCCCGTCTCGTGCATGCATAGACAAAGTATTCTGCTGTGGGTAGGAATTTGTCTCTATTGAAGTCCTCTGTGCCAATGCTGCTCGTCCACACGTCAAACCAAAAGTACCAGGTACTATCAGGTGTGAGCGAGACAATGCTAAGCTGACCGCTTGAGCAGCCCTGCTTATGTGGGGGAAAGTTCGAACACTGGCAAAACATTTCCATGTTAGGCTTTTCCAAGCAACTTGTGCATGATGAGTTACTGCACAACTTCCAGAAAGGAAGGAATGGTTCCTGGCAAAATAACCTTGACTGGACCCTTCCTTAGCATTCTGCAATAAGAATGGAACCTTTCCTCCACCGTTAAACTTATAATAGAAGCGCAGTCTATAGTGTGGCAAACGCATCCCAACAGTAACCACTGTTGCATACTTCCTATATTCTGATCGGCTCAACCTCGGGTTCAAAATAGCAGATTCTGCAGCTTTCCTAATATTTGCAAATCTCAAAAATCTGCATTCCAACAACTCAATCATCAATTACCATGAAAATTCTCAAAGCCTTAGAATCAATTCTAATCTTACACAAAAAGGTAAAGTATTCAGAACCCCAATTGCCAATTTCATTCAACATGACAACAAGAAGGTTATTTACTTACTTTATTTAATTCAACTCAACATCTCAATTCACTAGAAAACGTTCAAACCTAATGTAGCAATTCACTGAAACACAATCTCCTAGAGAAACAAATCCCCCAATAATCCCAAACCCAGAAAAGAAAACTTTAAATAAAGGAGAAAAAAAAAAAGCTGAAAAGAGTAGAGAGATGAACCTGGACATGGCGATATAGAGGGGAGGAGTGTAAAAGAATGGACTTTTAAAGAGGCTACCGTGTGCAGGCAGTTGAAAAAAGAAACAGCTGAAGACGGATTCGTTTAATGCATTCTCTCATGGATAATTCGATGCTTATTAACATCAAAATTCTGATAATGTTTTTTGATCTCAACTTCATTCTCTTTCCACTCGTGACCTAGCGGCGGTAGAGGTAGGAGAAAGAAGAAGAAGAAGAAGAAGAGCAAAGAGATCACAGCCTGCTTTAATGGGCCTAACATTGGTTAAAACACCGGCAAGGTATCATGGCCCAACTTTGCCTAATTCTAACGGGCTTCGTTTATGAAATTGCTTTAGAGGTGTTTATGGGTCGGATCAAGTTAATCGAATCGGATAAAAATTTTAATTTAAAACATTAAACTACCTATCTAGATTGTTTTTCTAATTATTTTAAAAAGTAGGTGAAACTATGATTTGTTCGGACTTCGAATAAATATTTTCATCTAGTGCATTCTAATATGTTTTTCTCGGTTCAATTTAAATAAGTTAGTTGAGTTGAAGAGTCATATTTTATAATTTATTTTTTAAATTTTTTTAGATATTGATACAAATTAAATACCGTACGAGTACTTCATTCATAATTCATAACAACGAAACAATGTTTTTAAGCTCAAAACATTGGGTTCAGATACCGCTCTCGATGTACCAATACTGAAGCCTATAAATAATCTTTTAGGTAAAAATCATCCCCAAATTAATATATTATCACTTTTTAAATAATTGACTACCAAAATAATTTACCTTGAATTAATATATTATCACCTTTTTATTTTTATAAAATCATCACCTTTTAAAATTGTTACTTTCTCATTTCCTATTCCAAATTACAAAGACTTTTTGTTTCTCCGAACTCAAATTTCTCCTCATTTTCCTTACAATATTATTAAAAACCAACCCCTGAATGAAACCCCAAAGGAATATTAAGACATTGAAGTTATGTTTGACTGAACAAAATTTGTTTGGACGGTGGATAAAAGGGATAGATGTATCGTTTCCTCAGGCACTGGTCGGCTCATAGTCAAGGAGGGAACCTTAACCTATCACCTATCCTTTATCAACTCTAAATACAACGTGAAGACGAGAGATGCCGAAGTATTCTTTGGGTTGGCTCATAAAAATAAAAATGTTCGATTCTTCTATGAGTTATTTTATCATGAACGGATGGCGAAGATTTTAAACTTTGATAGATGGTGTCTCTCACCGGCTTTAACGAGGAGCATATCGTCTCTGTCTAAATCCATCTTAAAATTAAAATTTTAACTTTAAAATCTAAAAATTTAAACCCTATATCTCTTAAGTTTTAACCATAATTAAATTTTAACCTTAAATTATAAACCTAAGATAGTTTTCTAAACACTAAATTGAATCCACTTATATTTTTTTTATTATCAGCGTATAAAATATTTTTCTTTCTTTCAATAATTTATATATATTTTTTAAAAGTTTTAAATTTTAATCCTGTATTTGAAGTTGATTTATGTTGTCCTTGAATCATGAGTAAATCATAGATTTAATTATGTTCTCCAATTTAATATTTTGAGTCCCTATAACTTTAATCATATTGTCATTATATAGGGACTAATTTGACTCATAAAATAATACCAAATTTTGACGTGTAAATTACGTAAAGCTTGCATGGGGTTTGACATAGAGAACCGGTAACAGGGAAAAGAAGCTTCGGACATAGGGAAGTTGGTCTACTAGTAAATGACGATTGATTATGTATCTTTTTTTCTGAAAGAGCTAACCAGATTATGTCGATAAAACTTATAATCAACGTGAATCTTATGTTATTATTGTTGCAACTTCGATCTAGGGAGACATACCAATTAGTCATGTCACAAGATACGACTCATATCATCGTATAAACTAAATCAAATTAGATTGAATCTTAATATTTATATTAAAATCATAATCAACCATATATGCTGACAAGTTTGCATATATTTTGCAAATTATGTTAATCATGGATTAACGTAAAATATTATTATTGATTAAGAATGATTAAGTGATTTTTTGCATGAAGACAAAGTAGTAGGTAATTATATATAAATGATAAGAAAAGTCAAAGCTAGGGTTACTCTCAAAATCTTGATAAAGGAGACGTGTTACCCGGTCAACCGGTAAAGCTTTCAAGGTTCAAAAAGTCAAATCCTCATGCATGATTGATTCCACGTGTCCCTCCAATGCTGATCGTGATGAAACACATTAGGTTCTTTGTTAAGACAGATAATAAAAGACACAACAGGAGCCTCGCCATGTTTTTTAATTTGTGGTCCCCACAGTCGCGATTGGTAGCCACGTGCCCTGATGTTTTTCATATTTTATGATTTAGGTCAAACTCCCCCCATTGTCATAATCCCCATGCAAAATTACGTGCTTTAATCACACTACCTGAAAAGACAATAACCCTAACAGGTGGCACGGACACGTGTCTGATTCACGGCCTCCGACGTCGTCATGGCCGGAATACCCGCCGTCTTTGGTTTCATTGTCGGTATCTTTGAAACCAAAAGATTTCTCTCTTATCACATATTTGAATATATTAGTATTATTATTTTAATAGGTTGATAGACATATTTTTAACATTCTATTTACTTAGATCATTTACGTCAAGCTTTAAATAAATTAAAAATGGATTACTCTATGATCTCACACTGTATTAAAAATGTCTTTATATTTTATGTCAAATACATATTAATAAATATAATATTCTAACTTGATACATTGAAATCAATAGACTGATTTAAAATCCTAAATGCATAAATAAATATAATCATATTAATAAATTTAATAATAATTTATTAAAATATTTTTTTATATTTGTTAGATGATTAATTCGGATAAGGTACAAGAGAGTAAATCATATACAATAGGTTAATATCTTGACTCTGAGTTAAAACCTTTACTGTTATAGGAAAAGATTGCCCCATTTTAAGGAAGGGGGCAGAAAGATGATTTGCTTTCATTTATTGTATGTGTCATAACTCTTGTGAACAAAGCTAACATTTTGTGTGATTTATTACGTTATTGTTTTTTTTAGGGTCTTGTCTTTATATTTGACAAAATACGAATGTGTGTATATATGCAAGTGTCATGGGATCATTAATCTCGTTCTAAAAGATATGTCTGATAAGATGTACAGCGTCACCGTATATATATCTCAAAACTTTTTTTTTTCTGACGTGAGATTAATATTTTTTACATCTGACGTGACACATATATTACAAGCTACAAATAGAAAACAATGATGACAAAAAAAATGTAAAGACATATCAATAATGGAAACTTTTCAATATCTGGGATTTGATTTTTTTTTCTCTACTAAATTACATGAATTCATTAATGTCTAAAATATCTGGGATTTGATCGAACTTGAAAGTGTTACTGTTATAACTTTCTCTTTCGTCCTCGGTGTTGCTAACGTGTGAATTCGAATTCAATGTCGCCGGACTTGAAGAAGGCGTTGATAGAACCGACGTAAAGCTAAAGCTCGGGTCGACGGAGCCGTTATAGTTATAGTTTTCCGGAAACGGCACGTAATCTTCAGTCAAATCTTGAGCTATGACATTACCTTGTTGCCAGCCACTGAAATCGACAACGTTGGACGGAAACTGGTCCAGATTAGGGTTCATCATCAACTGTGCTTCGTTGTTAGAAAATGGAACATTACTACAAGGAGGATTATTCAACGAGGAGCAAGCTGGTGGGATTCCTTGGACTTGCATCAATGGCGGATTATACTGGTTTTCGATTTGATTTTCTTGATAAACAAAATCCGGGCTTTGGTTTTGGATTTGGCTTTCACGTTTAGATGACATGATAGAAGTGGCCAGCTTTAGAATCTCAGGGTTAATAACGGACTGATCTCCGATCAACCTCGACATGTACATCTGAGACTGGTCGTAAAGAGAAGAACTTAAAATCGAGGAAAGGTCAAGAAGATCGAGCCGGGGATTATGAGTCACCGGGTCGATCCCCATTCGGAGAAGCCTCTTCCGAATGTGCGTGTTCCAATAGTTCTTTATCTCGTTATCCGTTCTCCCAGGCAACCGAGCAGCTATAGCAGACCACCTACATATTTACACAAACATTACAAATATAGTTCGATATTTTTTAAGTAAGATCTCGAATAATAATAATAAAAGAACTTACTTGTTGCCTAACATACTGTGAAGCTGAATTATTGCTTCTTCCTCCTCGAAAGAGAACCTCCCTCTCTTGATATCAGGCCTCAAGTAATTAGTCCATCGGAGACGACAACTCTTTCCACACCTTTGAAGTCCTGTAATTTTAACAATTATTCAAAATGGTCCTCAAACCAACATCAAAAACACTTACCAGTAGAGAGAGAGACGGAGAAAGAGGTTACCAGCATTCTTTGGCAATGTTCTCCAGTTTCCATAGCCATGTTTCTGAATGTAATCGATCAATTTCTGGTCTTCTTCCGGCGTCCATGGCCCTTTTTTGAGCCCATTTTTTTCACAGCAAGGTGCTCTTCCCATGGTGTAAACACAGTTTAACAAGAGGAAATGATTCACAGCAAAGGGATGTAGGGTCCGTATGGGGGACGTACTTGTATAAATAAGCCAAAAGGGAAGGGGCGGAAGTGCACAAAATCTCAAGGCAAAAGGATTGGGTACCGTCCGCGGTTTAATTACTATGGCAACGTGTCCTACTTAGCTATAAAAAGGACAAATCTCAGCGTCAGTCCTTTTCCTACACTTATGTTTGGTATTTCGTCCCTATATTTTAATTTGTTATAAACATAATTTAGTTCTTTTTACTTTTGTAATATTATTAACTATTCTGGTTAAAATATTAATATTTAAATACCCTTTTTTGTTAAGAAATATTTGGTAACACGATGAGTTGGAACTTGGGAGGGTTACTTTCATGAAAAGAATTAACCAACATTTGGAGTAAATTATAATATTACAAAGTAGAATGATCAAATTATGTCAAATCATCTAAACCACGAGAAGTGAACACCTGGTTCGAGTAGTGGCTAGGCAGAGACATTGGTCAAATGGGAAAATTGAATTTTAGCCCCTCATAAAAGTTAAGCATTTCAATGATGTCCTTTTAGCCCCCCGGTTAAATGAAAATATTGCAAGTTTGGCCTCCTACTAAATTTTAGTCCCTTAGTCATTGGATAACACCTTTTTTTTTATCTTTGACACCCGAAATTTTATTATAATTCACTTCTACCCTAGTTATTTAAAAAAATCTGAACAAATTCTTGAGTTTTGACAGGGACCAAACCCATAATTTTACCAATAAAATTGTGAGTCTCAACTGAGTGAGGATTATCCATGGGAGAGTGTCTCACTCCATACTTTCTGGAACCATAATAGCTGTCACCAACCTGCAGCAGCCACGTGTCCACCCTTTTTCTTTTGTTTTGCATCTTTCACAAAGATTTTGGGGTTCACAAGACTTGATCTAAGTTATGATTCTGATGACAGTTGTACCCATGGAAGCTGGCTTGCTGGACCAATTCTCTTCCCACCATATGAGGGTAATCGAGTCAATGTCCATTTAAAATATTTTTTATTACTTAATTAATTAGTATTACTATAATAATAATATATTTATAATAAGATTCTGAAAAATTATAATAAGAATGATCGTATAAAATATTTAAAATAATTTAAAATAAAAAAATAAATTATATAAAATCTTTAAAATTATTTTTAATTGATTATCTCATAAATAATATAATAAAAATTATTTATAATATTATTTCTCCGTAGGTTTTAAAAGTAATAAACTTTGATTAGCTCATTCAAAGTGATTAACATAAAATACACTCATAATCATAGGTTTATGTCTCCATGCCGTCTGTCACGGAGACACACTCATGTCCATATCCCAAATTATTTATGGATATATTACTGTTCATGGAGATTTACGAGTTTAATTTAAAAGATATTATTAGTACATGCTGACATAATTTATAATAGAATCTGTTGAATAGGGTAAGTACTTGTCCAAAATCTAGGGTTTGCTTGGGCATGGAGTTTCCAAAACGGGTTGCAGACGTGTCCTTTGCCTATGTTTTGACTAGGTTAGATAACCTGACACTCTGCTAATTCGTAATTAATGTAATTAATAATGTTTTTAATTTATTTCTTTTCATGGGACCCGTTAAAAAATTATTATATGATTCTAATTTATCATATTATTTATAATTTTATTTAATAAGATTTATTAATTTAATGACATATTATAAAAATTTACTTAAAATTTAGATTTTACGGGTTAGGATTAATAATTTAAATTATAAATTATAAACCCCAAAATTTTAACCACGAGTCTAAAGTTTTACTAATAACCCTAAATATAAAATTACTATACATAAATCCATAAAATCTAAACCAACAAAATCTTTACCCTCTAAGACTAAAGTATTTGAGCAAACAAAGTTTTCATAAGTATTTATGCAAGCAAAGTTTTCAGAAACGATTGTGTATGAAATATTTATTTTATTTTAATATATTTAAAAATTATATTTTTTTTATTATTCTAATTATCATTTATCGTAAAATAACAATTCAAGTTCGCACATATATATATGGCCATATGGGTGGAGGGTAATTCTTTTACCTTTATCATCCTATAAAATATTTAAAAATAATTTATTTATGAATTTATCATTTATTTTTAATTTCAAATTCCCTGTATTTATATACGTTGATGTAACTAAGGTTGCGTCCCATCCTACAAAATCTCCCATTGTATTACTTTGGTTCTCGTGCTTCTGTTTGGCCAATGGCCACTGCTCTTGAAAGAAGTCATAGGCTGATCTTTTGGATCCGTTTCAGTCACTTCAATTATGAACAAACCAATAAACCCCACGCCACGCCAGAGAATCAGCGCCCAATAAAAAGGGAACCTGACACTTTCACCAAACACCTAGAGGTCCAATCAAAAAGTTTGACAAGTTTGGGAGGTACAAAGAAGATGGTATTGGAAAGATTTTTGTCGACCTACATATAACTTATATGATTCGATTCTAGATATAATCGATAAAACTTATAGATACAACTGATCTCAGATCATATATATAAAATGCCAATAATGAAACATTTAGTGAATGTCAAGGCAAGCATATTGGGTGAAACAAACAAGAGTTGAGGTGCTCTAAACTCAGGGATTTGGATCCCTAGTAACAAGATTTGGTTTGGGTCTCAAAGAGGAACCACAGCATGGATGTTTTGTCATGCACAAGGCATGAAACACAAAATAAAATAATATCAAATACGATACTTGAATTGAACCCAAAATGAAAGAGATAATATTTATTTTAAGAGATCCAAGTTTAAACAATTTTATTTATAAAATGTCTTATCATAGAGTTAAAAATTATAAACATGTAGTATTGTATCGTAATCATTTTAAGACTATTCAAAAAATAATATATGGGTTTCAAGCAAAATAAACCCGGAAGGAAACAACTTGGCTGCTCAGCTAAGGATGTTCGAGGTATGGTGAAAGTTAAGCCTGTTTCTGAGATTTTGACGACCGTAGAGCGAACAAAAAAAATAGATCTATAATAACAAATATTAAAAAATAAATTTTAAGAGTGTGTTTATAACAAAAATATTAAAAAAATAAAATTACTCTCCAATAACAAATACCGAAAAAGGTAAGACCCTAAATGAATACAATGTATGTCTCGGTTCGTACAAACGCAGTTGAAGCGACCGAGGTGTTTAATAGGAAGCTTCGAGAGGATTTCCAATGCCAAAGTTTCTGGTACTTCCAGAGGATTTTACACAATGCAGAATGCAAAGATTGAATGAAATTCAAAGAATTCAACAAATGAATATGAACGAACATACTCCCATACTGTACCGTAATTCAATGTTAAATAACTGTTGAACTGGAAGATATCAACCCCACTATCTCATCATGGATATTGCCATTAGTCACAAGAACACCAGCTGAAAGGTGCATAGTTCTACGCTCATCTCGATCGGATGCAAGATCAAGTTCAATTCCTTCCCAATCCGTCACCTGAATTAACGATGTAAATTTATGGCACCATGTTAGCAAATGATTTAATGACAAGACCAATACTTTCAAAGTTAGTAGTACAAATTTGGAAGGCGGTGATGCAAGATACAGGGAACTGGACACATCAAAGAAGTGGCCTGGACACAAAACAAGGATGCTGTACAAGATTATGTCCTATGGATGTTTATTTATGTTTTTCCCTTTTCACGTTATCGGCCTCTGCATAGAAAGAAGCAATGAGGATGCTACAACAATGGGGTATAATGTGTACCTTTCCTCCAGCTTCATGTACACATATCATACCAGAAGCATGATCCCAAGCCTATAATGTAAAGGAGGAGATAAGTTGACTGTTGCTACTGAATTTCTGTCTTCAATTAACTTTGACAAAGATTATACCTTGGCAACTGTTTCACATTGAAGAATGAAAACAGATGCCCGACCTGAAGCCACCATTAAGTACTTGCATAAACTGCAAACAAGCAGAGATGTACATCATGCACATGTCATCAACACATAAATCATAAATGTTAAAGTCTCACACAAGAAAGAAGAAAAAAGAGCATTTTGCTTTAGATACCACGCAATTCAGTGAAAGCTCCAAGGAGAATCATACTAGATTACTAATAGAAAAATTGTGATAGAAAGCCAACAAACCTTCCACAACATCCGGGTACAAGACGAACTTCCTTATTCCCAATATCAGCATTGTTGTTGATTGTTGCTGATTGTTGCTTTGTAGAAAACTGATAGTGGCAATGACTCCCATGGTTGACTTTCTGCAGTGCAGAAACGGGCTTTCTGCACCAAGCAACAACCATCAACAAAGCATCTGGTCCAATCAGATGAAATTTTGGTTGAGCTATCAAGCATAGACCTTAACCTCTTTGACCAAGTTCCGCAGCCAACATGTGCAGCCATAATGATCCCCAATCCAGGTGAACTATTTTGATAACCTTGGACATCATTGGTGGACCTGTAGGAAGTATCTACAACCCAGTTAGGGCAGCCCATGACACCTAACATGATCTTTCCTTCAACTACAAGTGATAAACCTACCTGAAAGTTCAGAAGGTGCCCTCAGCCAAGCAGGTGACAAAGCCAGATTGTATCAAATGGAAGCAAACACCCCTAAAAAACTTAGCTCATTCACCTAACAACAGTAAGAACAAGGCTTACACATTCTTAACTATATCATTCAAAAAAAAAAAAAAACAGTTTTATCGCGGGGGGGGGGGGGGGGGGGGAGATGGGGGTAGGATTCCATTTGTTGTATGCATACAACTCTCTTATTTAAGCATACTTTACCACAAGTTTCATTTGAATGTAAGCATCATTCATGCATAACAGTACTGTTTATTATCTTGAATCCTGTACAACATCAGTAAAATTATAATTGAACCAAAGCATACATACCACATATAAAGCCTCGCTTCCTTTTACAAACCCTCGTGTGCCATCAATTGGATCCAATATCTGCATCAGGTTTGGAGACATAACCATGTCAAAAATTACATATCCAATACCTGGAAAATCTTTTATTTGTAATAAACAAAAGTCAAAACTGTAGTTTACGAACAAGCTTATGTAGATAGTCTAGGCATTACCCAATAAGTAGCGGGTTTTGTTCCAAAGGCATTCTTTACACCTCTATCAATCGCTTCCAGCACATCAGCATGTGAAAATGGGTTATCATGGAAGCTCGTTTTATCACATAATGCACTTACTACAGGATCCACCAGATTTTGGGAACGTATATAACCCGAATCCTCTTCTGCCACCAATGGAATTGAAGGGAACAATTTGCCTAACTCTATCATGAAAAAGGAAAGAATCAACACAAACATACTTTCAATCATCTAATCAGATGAACTTTCGGACATTGTTAATCAAACAATAAACACCATTTTATTTGTCATTTGTCTTGCATGTCTTGCTAACAGTGACGGAGGCACCCTTATAGTGGGAAGGGCCAATCCCCCCCCTCCCCAACCCCCCCAAAATTGTTTTCCCCTTTAGTTTATATATTAAAATTAAAAAAATCATGGGATAATTATAATTTGCCCCTTATTTTCAAAACTACTATACTTTGCCACCTCAAGTTAGAATCTTGGCTCCATCCCTCCTAGCAAAATCTTAAATCATACATATTTTTTGAAAATAAGAATGTAAACGGAAATTCCAACTCTAATGGTGAATGCCACAATTGAAAAAGCTAATCACAATATGCTAAATTCAATTTCAAATTTCTATCATAATCTAAATAATACGAAATATGTTCAATAAAGCAAAATTAACGGGGAGGAAAACCTAAACTAACAAGAGCCTGAACTCCAAAATCTGCCACTGTGACTGGAGTTTGGTCGTTCTTTTCCAGTATCCGTCCTTTATCAGAGAATAGAGACCTTTGCACCTGTAATCACAAAAATCTATAACTCAATTATAATAAATAAATAAAACAAAAACGATAAACACATTTCGAATTAGAATTTAGTACTAACTGCAAACAATTGAATCAAACAATGGAAACAGAACAGGAAACGAGATTTTCAAAATTTAATCTTACATCAATACAAAGACTACAAGCTCTCTCCACGATCTCCACCGCGGCTTCAAATTCTTTGCGGTACTTAGCTTTCTCGTTGGATAAAGGAAGTCTCGAGCTGAAACATTTTGCGAAATGGAGGAAAACATAAACACTAACAGTAAACTAAAGAAAAAAATAAATTAAAACTTCCAAGAGAGAATGAGAGACCTAACTGCGAAGAGTCGTCTGCAAATCGGCGTAGGGGAAGGGCGGCGGGGGAAGAATCGGACGGCGGGATAAGATCGGAGGAGATGAAGATCCATGGCGGGAATCGTGGTGGTGGTTGAACTGAAAATTAATGGCGGGGAAATGGTGATTAGGTGGTGAGTATTGAGTGGAGGGGAAATTTTTGTTTCTGAATAGCACACGTGTGGGGAAGTTTGGGCTGGGCGGTTTATTCGTTTGACACGTGTGCTTAAAATGGTCATTGTTATTTTGGACTGAGCTGTTGGATTTTCTCCCGTTTTGGGTTTCTCCTGATATAAAAGCATCGGCCTGTTATAACATTTCTAATCTTATATATGGTTAAATAGTATTGTGATCCCTGAAGTTGTACTTCATTATACTTTGGTACTTGAATTTCTTTTAGGTTCAATTTAGTCCATAAACTTTTCTTCTATGAAGCACCTTACACGACTTTGGGTTTTTCTAAATACCGACAGGTTAAAGAAGCCCAAAAATAATTATATTAAATTCTTTATAAAAATTATAGTAAAAGTTTCGGTATTAATTTTTTTGATGTATATTAAAAAATCGATATCAAATGCATGAGTCATTCCTATAGCGTCATTCATGAACCTACCACACAAATCAATTATTTTTTAAAATATTTTTATCTTATTTTTTTATCAAATAAATCTTCACTAATATTTATCGTAAATTAAATTTAAAAATAATTTTTATCAAATAAAAATTTACTTGATAAAAATATAAAAATAATAATAAAAATAAATATTTTTGATATAATTTCTCGTTTTGTTTGGGGTTAACGTCGTCATTAACAAATACCAAGCTCTAAACTAGGATAATTACTCACCCACTAAATCCATATAGAAAAGAGATAATAATTCGTTTAAAAAAAATAAAATTAACGGTTCTAATTGATCAAGACTATAAATGACATAATAAACAAGATTCGAATAATAATTTTTCACTCAAAAGCCCTCCGAAACTAACCAAAACAAAGCCTTATCAGCTTCCAAATCTAACGTGGACACTGCCATCTGCATGGTCCATGACAAATGTCTCTGTCTCCTCCTTATCCCCTGATCCAGAATCTTCACATCTGGTCATAAAAGCCACACACATCATCTTCAGACCCTCGGTTTCCTGCCTTTCACCCCCTTCAACCCACCCAACAGCCGCTGGTTTTCTTCAAAACAATCGTCCCATTTCTACCTGATTCTATACAGACACAAACCCTAAGTTCCCCACCATTAATTACTTCTCCTAATCAGAAAAAAAGGAAAACGAGAGGAGATTTTAGTTTGTTTTATGATTTTATGAGCTTCATCAGGTGCCGCGAATAGGGTAAATTAAAAACCAGTCAGGGATGAAGGTGGTGCAGTTGATCAAAGATCATGCATCCAAGTGTGAAGCGAATCTAAGGTCTCTCAAAGATTCTTCTTCTTCGAAGCAAGCCAGGCGTCTGTCGAATACGGCGGATTTCAAGGCGGCGACCTCCAAGAACGAGCGGCTGAAGCAGGCGGAGGAGTCTCTCAGGACTGTCATGTTCTTGAGTTGCTGGGGTCCTAACTGAGATCAAACTACTGTAAAAACCTCCTGCATATACATATACATATATATATATATATAATCTTATCTATATGAACTATAGAAATTGGGCATTATTTGAGGATTTGTATGTCCATCTTTCCTCTAATACTAAGGTATGTTCCAGATCATGTTTCTATATCCACCTAATTTTATCTTTTATTAATGAAAAATATTTACATTTTTAGAATTTAAATATTAAAATCTAAATTTAGATAGATCAATATAAAATATTTAACTGTGACGAAACAAAATTTACCAAAAACGAACTTAATTAAATAAGAGTAAATTATAATAAAGGTCATTCATATTTAAAAAATAATTAATCCTTATTTAACTAATTTTGTTTTGAATTTTATATAAAATTTTCAATTCCCTACGAGTTTATAAGAATTATTCAATTATAAATGGACACCTAGATAAATCATTTTTTTATATAAACCATTAGTTTTATTTAAAAAATTATTTAAATTATAATAAAAATTTAGAATTATAAATATAAATTAAATATATAATTTGGATATTTTTTAATATCTATTAACATAAAAAATATATATTGAATAATACTTTTTTTGAGAAGTATAGATTAATAAATCGATAATTTCCATATTTGTATGAAAGAAAAATCTACCAATAAAAATACAAAGTTTTCCATATATAAATTGATAAAAAAAATATTTAAACTTATTTTTTATCGATACATTATCTTTTATCGATGATTATAATATAATATTTTATAAATATTTAATTTTTTTTAATTATATACATATATCATATAAAATATAACAATTTTAAATCATATATTTTTTTCATTAAAACATTTATTAAGTTCGAAAAATTTATTTTCTAAATTTTGCAAAATTAAAATATATTAGAATAAATTTTTAAACTTTAAATATTATAATAAATCTTTGACCAATATTGAAGATAAACATTATGCCATATGATAATCAAAATCTGACAAAAATCACACTTACAACACCGTCTTCCTCGTCAGCTCAACTAGTAAGGGAACAAGGTAAAGCATTTGCTTTGAAAGTAACTGGAAAAAAGCAGTATAAACATGGAGGAACAGTGGTGGGCGAACGGCGTCGTTTTCGAGACATTGAGCGTCCCCCGCCAATCAAGCTGAGGAAAGTTCAAAAATTGGACTTGAAAAATGGAAAATTCTTTCCACTCAAATACAGCAGAATCTATGCTTTGATATCCGCCTCCTTTCTTCTTCTTCATCATTTTCTTCTTCTCTCTTTGTCTCTGTTCCTTCTTCACGAGCTTCACCTTTCAAACGCCGAAACGTTGTCGTACTCTTGCTTATCTGTGAGAGTGAGAGTATAATCAGTATATGGCAATAGAAACCGAGAAAAAGTCATGGTCCGATGGCAAAGTTTGGGGATTTTTCAAGCTGCCGTTTCGGCAAACCGGGAATACTACGACGCCGTCTGCTTCCTTGGCGTTGAATCTAAATAGTGAAAGTCATCCTCACGTCGAAGGATCGGACCGGCACGGCTCCGCCAATTCGGTTTCATCCATTGCGAAGTCGCTTTTACCGAATCGGCGTCGGCTCAAGCTTGATCCACCTAATAAGCTGTATTTTCCATGTAAGTAAAGCGGTTTTTAACGTAATTCAGATACTTTCCTATTTGCTTTGGTATTATGATTATGCAAAAATGATTAATTTCAGCTTATAATTGTTCTTACTTACTATTGAACATTTTGTTTTCCCTCAAGATGAACCTGGGAAACAGGTGAGGAGCTCAGTAAGGATTAAGAACACGAGCAAGTCATATACAGCTTTCAAGGTAGACCTCAAAATTTAAACTTAAAACTTCAAATTTTGTAGAATTTCTTGTTCATTGTGTTGTTTTTGTCTTTGTTATATTAAAATGCAGTATGTTATATGTACATTTAACCACTGATTCAATGTCTTAACACGAGTTGTTCTTGTTTCTGTTGATTTAGTTTCAAACAACATCACCGAAGAGTTGTTTCATGCGCCCACCGGGTGCTGTTCTTGCCCCCGGTGAGAGCATCATAGCAACGGGTAATTGTTTCTTCGCACTCGTATGCTTTCATTTTTTACTTCTCGTTCGTGTCTTGAACATTCTTCGTTTTGAATTTATCTACTAGTCTTCAAGTTTGTGGAACCTCCGGAGAACAATGAAAAAACAATGGATCAAAAGAGCAAGGTTAAGTTCAAGATCATGAGTCTCAAGGTGAAGGGTCCAATGGACTACATATCTGAGATGGTGCGTCGAACATCTCATATAAAACTATGTGTTCATTACATATTTACATGACTCGTCTGATTTCCGTCTTCTATCCTGTATCTGAGCTGGTGCGTCGTATTCCATTGATGCATTTAGATGTTTCTGTGATTACCGGTTTACATTTATATAATATCAAGTGAGTTCTCGGAATGACATCATTACATATAAGCTCTGCTATAGTTTGATAGGATTCTTGCATTACCAAGGCAATATAATATGAAGCACAGAATGTCATTATGGAACTAGCTTTTCCATATCCATTTGTACCTGTTGTCTGCAACGGAGAGATATTACTGTGCTTTGGGTCAAAATTTTAATTCTTATCATTAAGATGTCCTGATGCTGCTGTAAAGCGACTTTTAAGGCAACATATGTCCAATTTTGATGCTTTATGGGATGAGAATCTTGAGTTCAAAGCTGATTTTGTGTTCATTTTGCTAGAGGCTGCTCTTGTAGTCTTGTTTGATGCACAATTGGGAGTATTCTTTTGCCTCACTTGTGGTGTAATTAACCTTAGGTGCCGGGTTTTTGCAGTTCGATGATCTGAAGGATCAAGTGGCAATAGAGCAAATATTACGAGTCGTTTTTCTAGATCCTCTGCGCCCTTGTCCTGTAAGTACCTTTAGCATCATCCTATCTTATCCAGACTTTTAAGGCAACATATGTCCAATTTGTATACGTTTGCATATCAACACTTTCTACCTGCAAAATGCTTGAAATACATGCCTGACTATTGATATGGTTCGTGTCTAAATCTAAAGAACACGATAATCAGTCTAAATCTTTATGGTTCGTGTCTCGTGACTCTATGAAGGCTCTGGAAAAACTGAACCACCAATTAGCTGAAGCCGATGCCGCTCTCGAGGCCCACAAAAAGAATCCAGAGGATGTAGGTCCAGGGATTATTGGGGAAGGACTCGTCACAGATGAATGGGTAAGTTCCGTTTCTCATAAACATCTCATGAAAATATTGCTCGCAGACGTTTTACCTGTGTGGCACATGCATTGCTCATGACTCCAGAATTCTATTCTGCAGAAAGAACGCAGAGAAAGATACCTTGCTCGGCAACAGGTTGAAGCAGTAGACTCGGTTTAGACTGGCAACTGCTTTATCAATTATCATGTCATTGAAGAATGGTCGAAAAATCGAAACCTGCTGATGTTTTTATAAAAAGTGAGTTGAATCTTCTGTAATTGTAGACCAGAAACTCTACCATTTATCATCCGACTTTTGTAGATAATGTGTTTTTGTCCTCCCCAAGGGAATACAACTGTTCCTATTCTGCTCAAGGATTTGCCATATAATCGAACTAGTTTGTCGCCGGCGAATATACTGTTTTTGTACTGGTGACGCCCAGACAATACCGAAGTGGAACATAGAAATCAGTCGGAAGACTTTCTGTCCTCATTTGAAGGAATATCCGATACAAAAGGGAGATAATGCTTTGTGTCCTCTTTCGATAGTATCGTCTTAATCAACATTCTCATCATTAATCGTGTATTAATGTAACACTTAATCCTAGTTTTACTCCAATATATCTGATGCTGGCCTGTATGGCGTCGGGAAAGCCAAGAACAAGGAAAAAAAAATAATGAAAACCGGCCCCGTGATTCTCAATAACCTACTCAAAGTCTCAGTTGAAATTTTGCTATAAATAAGAGTTAAATCGATGAAGTACCACCATCACCGAAACATCTAAGAGGATCACGAGCTCAGGCCAACAAAAATGGCAAAGTCCAACCGTATTGCCATGATCATCAACTTCCTCTCGATCGTTGCACTTTTGGTCATTATCTCCATGGTTGAAAGTCGAGGCATCGGGTGTAAGTATCCGGCGATATATCGATAACCAACTTAAATATAATTTTACCATGTATTGACTTATTCTCCAATGATTTTATCCCTGGTTTAGGGTTTAATCTAACTAGACTCTAAATATAATCGAAGTTGACACGACATCCTATTATCGGACTAATCTCATTTTCGTTTAGTATTAATATATTTTGGTGAAATGTGCAGTTCCAAAGGGAGACAACAGGCCGAGCTGTAAACAGGTGCATGGCGTAGTTACCGGCGACACATGCTTTGACGTGACCAACACATTCAACTTGAGCACCACCTTCTTCGAGTCGATCAACCCAAATCTCGACTGTAATTCGCTCTTCGTTGGCCAATGGCTTTGTGTTGCCGGAACACCATGATCGAGCAAATGATCCTTCAACATGGAACAAAAAGTTTATTGTTCGAATCCCGACATTTGCCTTAAAATATAATTATCTCTATTTGTTCAAACTCCATGGAAATAAGGAGAGAGTAGTTCTCTATGTGTCCCATGGCTTTTAGTTTTCCTATGCTTTTCTAATAAAAATGAGAAATGTGATATATTTAATACATATATCATATTCGTCTTTAATTTCGTCACATAAAAAATCGCATCGAATATCTCAGTTAACACATATTTCATCTTTGATTTGTTTATACTTCAATAAAAGACTGAAACAACATGGAAAATCAATAGTAAGCACTGCAACACAAGTTACATTTTGAGAAACAGAAGAAAGGTAATTGAATTTAAGAGGAGTTGCACTACACATCCTTTACACCCTGCCCTCCTTTGCTCATCTCCATACCTCCATTCGGGTAATCGAGGTCCTCAACGAATCGGGACCAGTACCAATGCGACTTCCATACTTGGCCCATCTCTTCGATCGGGATACCCTTTGTCTCCGGCAAGAAGTAGTATACAAATATAGACATTATCAGCACGAAGAAAGCGAAGAAAATGAAGAGTCCGAATTTCAAGTGGCAGAGCATCATTAAGAACACTTGAGCCACTGCGAATGTGAAAAGCATGTTGACGGAGACGTTGATGCTCTGCGCGGCTGATCGGATTTCCAGTGGGAAAATTTCACTAGGAACTAACCATCCGAGGGGTCCCCATGACCAGGCAAATCCGGCGACATAAATGCAGATGAAAAGCACCACAACAATGGCATACCATTGAGGCAAGTCACCAGGGTTTCCGTTGATTCCAAACTTAGCACCAATGCATGCTGCCACAACAGCCTGAAAAGGCAACAAAGAGCATTTTAGCACCAATTGTTACTGAATTCGGTTTCCAATAGAATTTAGACCAACTAGACTCGAACCTGATCCAATCCGACTGACCGAATTTACATATCTAAATTTCATGGTTAAGAAAATTCTTAAGTACCTGGCAGATCAACATTTGAATACCACCCTCAAGGAAAAGGAATCTCCTTCCCCACTTATCAACCCCATAGATTGAAACAATCGTTGCACCGACATTAACAACACCGGTAATCACGGCCGACATGAGGGCTGCATCGTCTTTGAAACCAATAGTACTAAACAAAACAGGAGCATAGAACATGATCACATTGATTCCAGTCAGTTGTTGAAAGAAGGGAATGAGGATCGCCATGGTTAGATGAGGCCTATACTTCCTCTCCAACAAGTTCCTCCACGGGTGCTCAATGAGCTTTGACGTTTCGCTGGCCGCAACAAGGTCCCTAAATTCCTCCTCTACGTCATCAACCCCACGGATTCTCTTGAGCTTGGCTTTAGCTTCCTCGGTTTGGCCACGTTCAATCATAGAATTCGGGGTGTCAGGTAGGACTAATGAGCCAACAGTGATGATTAAGGCTGGAACCATTGCACCGCCCAAGCTCAGGCGCCACCCCCAGCCACCTTTGATCTTAGCAAAGAAATAATTCAGCACGTTGGCGATGAGGATACCGATTGTGATGGACAATTGGAAGCCAATGTTCAATGCTCCTCTGAATCTGTATGGGGCCATTTCCGAGAGGTAGAGTGGCACAGACTGTAAAATGGAACCCAAGAGAGTCAAAATTTGAAAAAAAAAAAAATTCTCAGGGACCACATGGCTTTTCTCAAGTTCATGCTTGTAGAAAAACAAAACATTTTAGAAAACAACAACTTTGATTTCAAATTATTGGTTGTTTTATTCAACGTCCATTGCATCAAGGCGTAAACTTTAGAAGAAAGATCTGTCACGTCTAAGTATAAATATATGGTATAATAAATAATAAAAGAGTAAAATGTACAAAAGGTCAACAGACTAAGTATAAATATCCTTTTAAGCACTAAATGTTTTAAAATTACAAAATGATCATTAAATTTATTGAATTATTATAAAATAGTCACTATATTTTGTAAAATAATGTTATGATAAATTAAAGATTATTTTACAATAATTTGATAAAGTCAAGTAATGATTTAGTAACAATTTAATAAACTTAATGATCATTTTAGAATTTTTAAAACTTTAGTGACTGTTTGTGTATTATACCCATAATAGTTCTTATAGAGATATTAAATGACTTATTTGCATTTTTATACTAATTTTAGTTTAATTTAAAATAACTTTATTAAATTTAAGGTTTAGAGTTTAAGTTTTTATAGATCGATAAACGAGGGCTGATCGCTGACTTCGAAGTTCTAACTTCTAAGTATCTCAAGTAAAGGAAAATTGGTAGAAAAGTTTAATTTTAGCCCATAATTACAAGCATATGGGTTAAAATTAAAAAATCTAAAGTTATAGGGGTTGGAGCATATTATTAGACACAAAAAGTTCTGATCCAGCAAGAGAAAAAAACAGCTCATATCTGGAACAAGCACAAACAAGTTTAGAAAGGCATGTTTTCTTGTCATTTTCAAAAGGTATAATCTGAACCAACTGAAAGACAGATCTAAATTATTAAAAAAAGCTTAATTTTTTTCAGACACCATGTGTTTTGTTTTCTCCAAACAAGTTGCAAGAAACCAGACAAAAATCTGAACTTCACGTAAAGACAGGAATCAGCATACCGATCTCTTAGGAATCAAACAGGGAAGGAAATGGTGAAGGAAATCGTTTACCTGATTGGCGAATCCTATACCGAAACCAAGCAACAACCGGCCGACGATCAACATCCAAACGTCTTTAGCAAAGCCATTAATAAGAGCTCCGGCGAAGAACAGCAAACCGCCGAAGAGCATAGACAGTTTCCTCCCTAGTTTACGGGTGACGGTGGAGGCTACAATGGAAGACAACAGAGCAGCCAGATACAACGACGACGTGAACATCGTCAGCGTTTGGCTGTCGTATTGACAGTACTGATTCTTCGACTTGTCGGCTTCCTTCTTCTCCCAAACACCTCGGAAAAACTTTTTCAGAAACGGAGTCATCGTCGTCACTCCACCTGAGATACCGATATCGTAGCCGAAAATCAACCCTCCCATGGCCGCTACGATACATGTTACGGTGACGAACGGAGTGAGATTACCCGGGTAGGCCTTGCCGGTACCCGGTCCGATTCCTCCGACGGCCGGCATTTTCAAACTTTTATGTGGACTATAGTGTAAATGCCAAAGAGAAAGAAGATAGAGTTTTTAGAACAGACTGATACTTGTTTATATAGAAAAAAATAATAATAAAGATTCATACTCCTTATTTCATAATTAAGGAGAAGACTTGAGCTGTCAAAAAATATTTATTTATTTTTAATTAATAATTTTAAATTATTTCATTTTCCCAACGGAGTAATTTATATTCAATTTGTCACGACATCTAGTTGTCTGCGACCCTACGAAATAATTCACTAAAAGTTTAAATTAGGCTTCATGGGAATCCAAAACAGTCCTTAATCAAGGTTTTAATTTATAGGTTAAATTCTTGTTTTAGTCCTTTTACTATGTTTAAATTTGGAATTTTGTTATTATATTTTAATTTTACCAACATAATTTAATTATGTACTTTTATAATGTCATTAGTTAGTTAAAAAACACTGGTTTACAATTTGAGAATAAAGGACCAAACTAAAATATTAGGATTTGGGAGAGGGGGCAAGAGACATGGATTTTTTATATATTAGGAAGTTTTTTTATAATTATTATTATTCAATTTATTAATTGATTAATCTGGATTAAATATTACGAAAAGCCAGTATAAGAGTGAATCTCTCAATCTATTCTTTTGTATTCATAATATCAGAATCCGAATCTCTGATATTACTTAAAAAATCTAATATCTCATCACACTGAACTTATCACTTATAAGTAAATATGTTTTTAATGAACATATCGAACCATGTTGATATATAATCAAAATATGCTTAGTAAATCTCTAATTTGAACATAATAGGGTAACTCAAGCCACAATTTGACTACTTTAGAAGAAATAGAAGTGAAGAAGGCAAATATAAATTTTGGGTCTTAATTGGTACAAGACACGTCTGCTATTATTCCATCTTCTTAGGCACAGTATTTTGTTCTCCCCCTTCGTAATAAAATTTATCCTGATCTGATTCGGATAATGTTGGATTTTGTCATGTCATAACAACGGAGAAACCGTGAGTTGAACGGACTTTACAGCAAAATTCCCACATGTGAACAATCAAAATTTAGATACACAAGCTCACACTTTTTATTGATTACTAAAAAAATAATATCGGATTCTGTTTTTTTGATCGATTGATAAAAACTTTGATAATTTTTTTTAAAAAATAATTTAAAATTTATAAATTATATTTAAAGGGATAAAATTTTATTAAGCCTTTAAATTTATAAATTAAGAGGTACAAAAGATCTTATTTAAATAATATTTAAACTTAAAAGAAGTAGGAGTGAGTATTCGATTGAGTCGAGTTAAAAAATTTCGAGTCATTCGAGTTGACGAGTCATATTTTATAACTTAAACTTTATTAAATTTTTTTCGGTTCGAGTCGAGTTCTTATAAATATTTAACTATTATTATTTATCATGTTATAGTGTAATTTATTTCTCTAATCATATAAGATATATATATTTAAATGATTTTAATTATTTAAGACTACAGATAATACGGTGAATAAAATTTTTCTAATAATTTTTCGGTTTTATGGTACGAAAGAAAATATTTTATGAGTTTTGTCTTTAGGTGAGTCAACTCGTGCAAATTGTGGGGACCTCAGAGGCTGCCGATCTGACTGTTTCACCCATGCAAAGTGTGGAAACTTTTGCCACTTGCTTTCCTTTTACATCGAGTTTCTACGCAAGCGTTTACTTTCATAGACCTTTTGATAGGAACGATTATGTCTTTATATAAAATATCATTTGATTTTGGATTATAAAATAGACAAAATTTTATTTAAAAAACCACGATTATGTCTTTATATAAATATTATTTGCTCGGTTTTGTCATCTGAATTATAGGCAATACATAATGAGTTGGTTCATGCATGAAAGTGTGGTTTTCGTAGAGTAATTGTTGAATCCGACAATGATAAGCGGTGGATCTTTGTCATCGAAATACCAAGTCCTTACAAGGTGCAGTGATTATGGATTTGGTGTATGATTTGCTTGATAGGCGATAGGAGGTGCAACTGAAACAAGTGAGTCGACAAATAAATATGGTTGCGAATTGTCTTGCTAGGATGATGAGAGGTAAACCGATTGGATTGTGTATTTATAATACACCACCTACTGAGGTTATTCAGTTAGTCCAGGCTGATTTGGTCCCTGATTAATATCTTGTTTTCTTGTAGCCGTTTGTGACGCTGATCTTGTAAGTACTCGCTTGTGTACTCTTTTTCCTCCATTTAGATTTAAGGAGGTTTTTTAACGAGGCATAAGCGTGTACGCTTCTTTACCCATAAAAAATAAACTTAAAAATTATCTTAAACGTAAAAACACTGGTTAAAACTATTAAATATTAAGAACTCATTTGATCACGAATTTTCATGTGAAGACTTATTTATTTGTATTCATATTCAATTTAAAAATTTATTTTTAATACAATTGAGGATGTGTTATAATATATAAACCTAACTTTAAAAAAAAAATCATCAACTGCATTAAATTCATTGAATTCGAACGTGCCCAAAATAGTGTCTGGTGAAAGCAATCTCTAATTCCCAATTCCCATGGGATAAAAGATTGGAAGTGTAATGGTGGTGGTGATGGATGCATTGTGGGGATTTTGGCCCACACTCACAAGAAAAAAATATTAAAATGAATAAATAAATTTATTTTTATATTTTAATTCGATACGTTAAGTCACGACATAAAAATTTAATTTAATTCAATAAATTATGAATGTTAAAAAATTATTACATATTATACGTTCATGATATAATTAGATTGATCGAACGAAAATTTAACTTTTAAATATGTTTTTATTTCGAAAAAGAGTGTTAATTAGTGTTCATTAATCATCACATGGATAAGAACGGTACAGAAAAAAGAGAGCTTCGAATGCAAAATACCTGTCCAAAGTCAACGAAAACATTTATTAAATAATAATATCTAGGGACGGTAATAGGTGGAGCGGGGCAAAGCGGGTTTTTGACCGTCTTAATCTGGTCTTAAAAAATAAATTTATATATTCGAATCTATCTATTCGTCTAATTTTTAATTTTTTATTTTGATTTGACCTGATATAATAAAAAATATAATCTCATTCTGATTATTCTCGCTACTTTAATAAAAAATAATCAAAATTGACTCAATTTAAAAATATATAATATATAAAAATAGTATATATATGAGATCAGGTTAAATCAAACATTTTAAACTCTAGATTTAACCTAACCTGATCCTACTTCAAAATTTTAAATATTCATCCGTTTTATCCCGTTTTAAAACTCGATTTTAATACTAAAAATTCATTTCAAACAAATCAAATCAAGTCGAAATTCTTCGAAAACGGATATTATTATTGTCCCCATCTTCCATTAAAGTATGGGTCGAACGTAGGAGACAGCAGATACTACACACCTTAGCCTTTTCCACAAGTCTTTTTCAAATGTCAACACCATACCTTCATTTATTTTTCATTTTCATTATTATTATTATTATTATTATTATTATTATTATTTTAAGTTTTATGTCTATGTTGCTACTTAAGTTTTCATTGTTGTTATTTATAAATAAATTCGATCATGTGAAAATGATAAAATTATGAACAAATTGTGTTTTTGTAAGAAAGAATTCTTTTGCCTGTTGCTTGTCCCTTTCTAAAAAATAGGTTTAAGGTTGTTTGCTTATTAAATTACGTATTAGAGTTTAAATTAGTCGTTAAAACTTTAAAACGTTCTAATCGAGTTCTTAAAAGTATATATATGGTATTAATCGTATGTTTTCACCAATCTAATAGTTTATTTGCACGATAAATGGCAATTCAAATATGATTTTTGAATGTTCTAATTATATTTTTAAATTATGATTTTATTTTAGATTGGTCTAAATTTTTTAAATATTGCAATTTCACCTTAAACTTAAGGTTATAAACGAGGTCCAAATCATCTGTCTCTTTTTCATGCCCCCATTTATGTCCCCACTTTAAATTAGAGGGTTTAGAGTTTAGGGTTTTAGGTTATGAGTTTAGGTTAGGGTATAGAAAATTAGGGGTAGGGTGTATTTTTTTAGGGTTAAAGTTTAAGGTTTAGGATATAAAAAATATGGGTTAAAGTTTAAAATTTAATTTTTAGTAACATAACAAAAGAGGCACAAATGAGGGCATGAGAAAGAGGAAGAAGATTTTTGCTCTTATAAACGAAATAAACATTCAGTAAACTGTTCATGAGTCGTTTGACGAAAAGTTTGTTTATATATGAAACGAACAAAAAAATATTTTTTATTCATTTAATTAAATAAACAAATACGAATAAAGAACTTGATTCGTTCATTTATGTTCATTTAAATTTATACATGTATGTCCATTAATATTTATTATTTTTTATAATAAAAGTATTATATTAAAAAAATAAAACATATATTAAAATATACAAAATAAAAGGAAAAAATTTAAAAAAATACTAAACCCTTCGTAATGAACGAACACAAAAAAAAGTTTAAAGTGGGGACAAACAAATTAAACGAAAACAAATTAAATAATACTCAATGTTCGTTTGTTTTCGTTTATCATTTTAACAAACAAACAAACATGAACAAGTTACACTTCATAATGAACGAACACAAAAAAAGAATTATATTAGTTTAGTTTTTCGTATTCATTCATTTCGGCTAAAATTAAACAAATAAACATAAAAAGAAAAGGAAAAAAATTAAAAAATTACTCAATGTATGAGTTTAAACTTTTTTAAAAAATAATTAAATAATAATCGATGTTTATTTCCGTTCATTTATCATTTTAATAAGCGAACATAAACAAACTATAACAAACGAACACAAAAAAAATAATTATGTTCGTTTAACTGTTTATATTTGTTCATTTCGAATAAAATTAACCCTCATCCGTATTCATTTACAAGTCTACACAAACTATAATTTTCATTCTAAATTAATCCTCAAACATTTGAATATTTTGATTTCATCCTCAAACTATAACCGGTTACTTCTCAAAAATATAAAATCAACTGCCCATTCCTTAAATTTTTTTAAATATTAAACAATAATCTAATATTATTATTACATAAACAATAAAATACGTTAACGTAACGTCCAGATTCTGCAAATTACAAACAGACAAATCTCTTTTCGCCGCAACTCATTCTTCCACCACGAGAATGCTTTGCTGGTTTATTGATTATTACATAATCAACATAATAATTAATCTAATTTAATTATTCAAGCATATATCTTCGTCAATGCTATTAATTTATACGATTCCCTACATGCTAATCCACCTGTTTTTAAGGTAGGATACAAAAACAACATGCCAACAAAGTACACCTGTTTTCAACATGACACATTGGTTGTGTCAATAAGGTTAGATTTTCGAATTTTAAACGTTTAGATTCGAGTTTTATTATGTATTATGAGTTCTGTATTTTAAAACAAGATATTAAGTTAAATTTTTTGAAGATAATATTATTAAGAAAGATAATCAAAAACTCAGGAATATAAACTATAAACTATAAAATGAACTAAAAGATACCGGAACGAAAATCGAGCCATTGTTTGTATGAAACTGATTGGATTTATGAGGTGGATAACTTCTTTAATTTAAACCCATTTCTTCTAGAAATAACCTACGCTGGATTAGACCTGGTTCAAGATTAAAAATGGAGTTCAAACATTGAAATTGTCCCTAGATGATCAAGTTGTCTGTTTTCTATCCATTTTTCACATGCAAAGTTTCAGTTTTCGAGTTATTCTCAAGTAACAGACCAATGAGGTGTAAAGATTCCATGAAAGTAGCAAGCAAGGTCTTAGAAAAAAGATTAATCAGAGATGAAGATGATCATGATTTCCAGGACGACCCAATGTGAAGAAACAAAATTGGATCTGATATTGTCTGGCTCAAACGAAATATGGAGCTTCTGGTTAGGGTGGCCCAACATCATCAACTGGGAGATGTCTGAGCAAAATCGGATATCTCGATATAACGGTCGTGGTCGGAGTGACATAGTTGTGTCTTGCATCGAATTCCAGACCAACAACGAGTGAAATCCGATATCGTCTCGTGTTAAGAAATCTGTATCCAATAAATGAGAAACAAAGGTGTTGTGTGGGTGAAATTTGATTGCAATGGTTAAAAGCAGCAAGCAACGTGTGGTCTACGGCACCAGAAATGAAAATCCTGTGCTCGTCTTTACAGTGCTCTGACATTTATGGTTTTAGTTACTTTGCATCTCACCAGGCTTGGATGCATTTAAAACTCGATGGACTGATCTCGAGTGGTTCAGCATCCTGTTTAGTTTCTGTCAAAATCGACCCAGAGATTGATTAATATCTGTTCTGCAAAGTACATTCTAAGGATGCCTAATGAGGGTGATTACAGATTATGCTCTCATGATGTGGCTAGAGAGGCCGAAAAGGCTAACTCGACCGGTTAAAACTTAGGTGTGGTCTCGATCGAGATATTCCCTGAGAACAACAAAGAACAGAGAATTTGTATGGTAGTAGCGTGACAACATGGTTGTATTGTGATACAAAATTTAGAACTGTTCTCTTTGATTACACAGATCCATTAAAGTTTTCTCACCCTTAGATACATCTCCATAGATTCAAACCTACATCTTCATAAAGAAGTGCACTTGAGGATGACAAAAGTTTAGTACTTTTAAGTATTCATAGAAGCAATTTCGTATTATGACACACGGCTCGACGGGTCTGGTCTGGTCTGGACAAGCAGAGTAAGGGAACATAAGGGCTCCAGTTCCAGCTCTGGTTCATGACACCAAACACAACCTCCCTCATGTGCAAACATAGAAGGTCGAAAGTAGTACTTACAATGATCCATCAGATGAGAGTCGAGACTACCGGTGAAACTCGAACCTTAGTACCAGTTCAGGGTCAAGGTGAGGGTCAGGGTATTGCCACCAACCTCATCAAGGGCTGAAAGTGATATTTACATACCACCAACCAAATGAGATTGCTGGTGAAAATTGAACTCTTGTACTCAACCAATTGAGCCAACTACTAACTCGAAACAACGTCAGAGTAACTTTACAGGGATCTATAATAATATGAACAACTTTCATTAGATTTCAACTGATTACAAAGTTAAACAAAAGGCTGTTTCAAAGGACACAATGAACATTTCAAGTTAATGGGATTAGGCCAAGAAAAAAACACTTGTATGTAGAGATATACAACAGCAAAACTACATTCAATAATGCCAGAATCCACTCAACATGCTACGAAATCTATTGGAGGATAATTTCCTTACAAGTCTTTTGGCATCATGAACTTCAGCTTCGGCAAGTTTCTCGATGCTCTTTAGATAACCAGAACTTGCAACTTTTCTTCTCCCACTATTGCAACTTGTCAATGACATTAATATAGATAGCAATAGCTTTTTGTTATTACCTGAAATGTCGTCCTCTTGATCAAGCAATTGAAGAAGGAACCCTATGTTTTGATCGTCTTGGATGAATCGTTTTCGGTTTTTAGAAACCGAGACCAAGCTCGAGAGTGCCTCAGTTGCCATCTTGCGCACCTCATATGACTTTGCATCGAGCAATTTCAGAAGCTCGGGCATGAAACCAGCATCCCCCATTGATTTTTTAGCTTCTTCTGATGCACCACAAAGCCTAGATGTCACCTTTAGTGCCGATTCAAGAACCAAAACCTCGCTGCTGCGTAGGAAGAACAACAATTGATCGATGAAACCGTAATCCATCAACATATTGACGCTGTTCTGTGATGAGAAACATAGACTCTCAAGTGCCCTTAATGAAACTTCTCTTGTTTTTGAAGAGGTAGCTGATTTTGGATCCAGAATGCGTACTAACACGCAAATCCCTCCTTCGGTAACAACAGTCTCACGAATTGACTCATCACCAGAAGCTATGTTTTGAAGGAAGTCTATTGAATTTATCTGTACAACGTCATCCTTTGATCTTGCAAGCTCGATGAACATCGATATCACTCCTTCCTCAACCATGAACCTCTTAATTTCTTGGACGCTGACAAGATTCCTCAACACACCACAAGCCGAACGGATCAATTCGCCACCACAATCACCATTAGAACAAATTTTCAACAGAGCAGTCACCCCATCATGAGCTGAAACAGACCATGCATTGTCTGCATTAACAGTCAACATTTGAAGACACTTAGCAGCTCCCTCTTTACCCAAATCACTACCACTTTCAAGAACCCTAATCAAAGGCCCTATAATGCCAGCTCTAACCAAAAACCCTTTATATCAATGCCACAATCTTTGAAGCCTGTTCTTGAATCCCCATCTCAGGGGAATCAAGAAACCCTACTAAAACATACAAAATCTCACCAATTTCAACTACAATTTTAACATACCTCTCATCATCAGCCATTGCTCGATATAAATTACACAAAGCTTGTCCTTTCATCTCTATATCACCAATCTTCATTCTTGTCAACAAATCCCTTATATAGAACCTCATGTCTTCCTTACAAGCACCAAGACTTGGCCTTGAAACAACAAGGGCGAAACCATGGCACAAAATCCCGGCAGTGTAAATCCCAGAAAGATTCTTCACATGGGAGTCGAATTTCGAAACCATAACATCAAGGTCGCTTTGCATCAAGAGCTTCCCGATGTAAGAAAGATCAGCACACCTTCTTGCCAGATCATAACATTCATTTACAGTGACCAAAATGGAAGAAAAATCACAGCTTGAATCAGAGCTTTCAATGGCCATTAACATAGAACGCAACTCTTCTAGCTTCTTTCGAATCACCTGCCATTTGACATTGAAAACTTTTATAGAATGAGAAAGAGAAATCAAAGAAGATATATCCTCAATAACCTCCCCGAGACAAGACTCCATTGCTTGCTTTGCTTTCTCTTCTTCACCCATTTTACTGTTTCAATCACTAAATATTAAACAAAACCAAACCCATTTTTTTCTGCATTCAAGTTTTTTGCTTTTTATGAAAGGAATCAAAGGAAGAGTCTTAACTGTATATCTATGGAGCTATCTTTCTGCTTTGCAGCTGAAACTGTGACCCTTTTGGGGATTGTGAAACAGAGACAAGTCAGTAGGAAGAAGAGAAAGGCAATTCTGTCATGGTGAAAAGGTGGACGAAGCTCAGACTGTTGGAAGGTGGAAACATATTTAAGTGACAGAGGAGGTGGAAGAAGCAGCCATGATTAAAGGCAAAAGGTGTAGGAACTTGAGCAGATATGATAAGGACGGTAGAGAACGGTAAGTAAGTAGAAGTTTACAAGATCTCACTTCTATTACCGAAATCTAGTACACAATAATGATAATCTCTATACCCTCTAAACAAGGCAATTAATTTTGCAAGCATTTAAAGCTAACATGGTTTCTATATTTAAACAATAATGATATTATTTTAGTAGAACTTTATTTTATACTTTATATTATTGGGTCATTGAAATCGATAATATAAATAAACTGTGAATTTTACGGTTTATTTATATATTAACGTAAAGAAATTTTAACAGTATGATAATATAATTAAAAATTATTTTGTAATAAATTTTTATAATAATCGATGATATAATCTGATTTAAAATATTAATAAAAATATTAAACATAATATATAAAATATAATATATATTAGGTCATAAAATTAAATCCAAGTTTAAACCTTGAAAATAATATTATTAAGATAAACACCCTAACCCATTCAGAATACCTGAATGCTACATCATCCAATAGTGATGGATCGTCATCATCATCTTAACAACATAATTGGCACTGCACATGGCCTCTACCCATTCCTTGGGACCCCTTGTTTGTCAAATCTATCGAGTACTTGCATATTCACCAGCCTTAGCCTTATCTCGGTGGGGACTTTGTTGACAAATTATTATCATACAAGATCCCCGTGAGCAATAATTCCATTGCCAAATTGACTGTATCTTCAGCTTTTCTGTAACATGTCCATGTTCATGTACTCCAAGACAAGAGACAAAAACGTTGGAAGTGTATGGTTAATGAAGAAAACAGAACATAGGAGAGAACAAATGCAAATACAACTTTGGTTGATGAAGATATTGGGGTTTGGTTTCTTTCATTGTTTTCAGTGGAATGACCTTATTTTATGTTTGCAATCATGTTGGCCATGGAAGGAGTACTGAGGTTTATGGAATGATGCTTGAGATTAACGGTAGTGAAATAGAATTTTTAGGTTCTAAAATGTTTAGCTCAGTTCGGGTTTAAACTATTTGATTTGAAAAGGATTTAAATCATTTAGGGTTTGTGTCATTTCATTTCAGATTATTCGAGTTTGTCAGTCTAGTTTCTTTTTAGTCGTTTCAAGTTCATATCGTTTTGAATTACTTGATTGGGTCAAGTGTCATGACCCTACCTTGTAATTTGTGTTGGATTGTGAATTCACCGAGTTGACACCAAATTTAACTCGTTTCAAGTTTAAGTTATTTTGGGTTCGAATCAAGACATTTTTAAGCTTGGACTATTGTTTCTTTGTATCATTTCTTAAAGCTAATTCCTGACCCTACCGTGAGACTGAGTATGGCCCTTACTATTAGACCAAACATAATAAAGACCGCACCAGGGTGGTGGAACAACCGCCGTTTCAAAAAGAAACAAAAGCTAATTGCTTTGGCTTCCAGCTGCAATGCGACCGCTCAAATTCATTACAAAACATCAAAACATCATGTGCTTAAGCACAGAAATCATGGCAACTAAAACATTTCCAACCATCTCAAATCCATTGTTTATACTATATAAGCTTTTGTCCATTGTCAGTTTGTCATAGATCCTGCCATGCAAAAACACGACTAGAATATCATGCTGTCCTAATACCAAGTTTTAAATTAAGGGTAGCTGTAATGTTCATGGAACACCTTAGGTTTCTGCAGTAACTTCCAGGGCAAGAAAACGATAAGATAATGAAAAAATATATACATACAATGCATGGGGGACCTACACGAATATAGATCCAATAAGCAATATAGTGATTGTCTGTGATTATGATTGCTTCCAATCCTGAGAAAGATTTCTTACCAGGAAGTTGCTTAAAACCAAGCATTGTGTCATTGTGCTGTTGGTTTGAAGCACAAGATTTGTTTGCAATAACAGGCTTAGGTTGAGGGTTTCCATTTTCACCCTACCTAACCCAAATTTATGATTAATATCCCATAATTGAAAAATCTTAATAAACCCTAAAATTCTAATGATTACCCGAATCCAGGAATGAAATGTGATTGAAAATAGATCATGTTTCTGAAATAAGAGAAAAGGCGGTAAATATTTGTATAGGTCCCTATCTTTTAACATGGATTGTATTTTGGTCCCTATATGTTTAAAATGAGAAAGAAAATACAAATAGTTGAGTAACCATGGATGTATTTTACTCTGATTTAAAATATGATATGGCATGTGTATATATTAGGACTTGAAAAACTTGGAACAGGGTATGAAATCAGGACCAGTTCACTCGATTTTCTTATGTATAGGAACCAAAATGTAATCCATGTTATAGTACAAGGATCTATACAGTAATTTTACCTGCAGAAACTGGTTAAAATCTGAGGATTTTGTAGCTTTCAGCATGTATGGTAACAGTAAACATTGAAAAATCATGGTGAGAGCATGAAGTGAGAGGCTTGATGAGATGCTGTTTAGTGGACCTTATGAAAAAAAGTTTGGATATTTGGACAGATCCCATTGAAATCAGTATCACATGCTGAAATGGGGACCATTTTTCAAACCCTATCAATTGGATGATGCCATATAGCTGAAATGACAAGTAATGGTAAAAAAAAGTGGGTTCTTTGCTTTGAAGTGAAAGGAACTTAAAAATATGCAAAAATGGGTATTATTGTTGCTTCCTGCAGATTCATGGTTCATGTTAATGAACCTTCTTGGAAACACATACAAAGGACAATGTTGTTTTCACATTTCAACAGGTTGGATGTTCTTATTGTTTGTCTTCTGCAAATGAATGTGCCATGGTCCCGTTCTAGCTCGTAAAACTATGTTGCGAGACGTTAATCGGAATTGTCTTCCTTGAATACATATAGTGACTGATATATCTTACCGAATGTGCTTCCTAGTGTATGAAGATCTATGTTCGAATCAAGATAGATACATCTGAAGGAGTTGGACTCATGAACCGGTACCGATAGAGAACGATTCCGATTTGTGTGTCACGAAATAACCGGGAAGGTAAATGATCATGCAATTATGCATAAAGCGTCCAAAATTAAAAGTGCATGGGGTTCACTAAGGAAAGTTGTAGAGACCTATGAGCAAATTTAATCATATTATTACTACCACAAACTCATATATCATCAAAGATAATGTGGACCCAAATATTGTTCAAACACTTTCGACATATTCTGCAAACAGAACCGTTTGATCTTTTAGATTAAACCTATTTTATCATGTCACTACCTGGCTTTAATCCATTGAGCCGGTTGATGACTAGACCCCGTGTGTTCGGACTTTCACCCTCACTGAACAAGCCAGCAGCATCCACTTCTGGGTTCGTTCCATCATATAGCTTCAAGTCTGCACTGTCTTTCTCTTCATGCTCCTTTCTTGATAATGAAAGTCGATCTGGCAATGTTAGAGGGCAAAGCAATTGTAGGCAAGATCAACATGCTCCAGACAATGCTGAACGATGCACTTCAATTAGCTGCAAAGGCTCTTGATATCTTTGAAAAAGGTGAGGGCTCTAAGCTATGATTTACAGCAACTCGGCATGGGGCATCAATTCATGAGAAACTAAAAACGGTATGCATCTTGATGCCTGTTCTGAACGCAGGATTGACTTATGGACCTGGGTGGCAATGTGTTGTAGGGAAGGATTTTAGTTCGTTTGTGACCCACAACCATGGCTGCTTCATACACTTCTGTGTTGGCAGTCTTGCAATCTTGCTTTTTGGGGCTGCAGTAAATCACGAAAGTGAGGCAAACTTGTTCCTGACTGCCGACATTTGAGGCTTTAGATGCTTAGACAGTCCAAATTTCAATGATTTTTCTGTTTGCCTGGTACCTTAAGGAAAGAAACAAGGTCGAAAATCAACTTCAAGTTCTGCAAATCCCCGTGTATGCTAATATACTATTTTACACTTTTCTCAGTTGTATGAACAAATATACACCCGAGTCTACACCTGCAGGAGGGGATGTTGTCTTCTGTGAACATACTTTATCCTTTGAAAAGGGAGAGAACCGAGAAACTCACAGCCTCACCATAAAACCCAAAGCTCAATATTAATGAATAAATATAAACACAACTCCATCATCGAGTGGGAGAGCATATGTGTCTGAAAGAGAGACAGCAAAAGGGAGATTACCAAGCATTTCAGAGAGTAAGGACAGAAGGCGGGGCATCCCTCCTCGGGCCTGCAATCGAACGATAAACATAGACTTTATCAGCTTGACTATCATCACTTCCATCCTCCTTCATTACCTCAACGTTCAATCGAGGCATCTCCCTCGCCAGTAGCCTACAACCATTCATTGTCACATTGCAGACTGACATCCAAAGTGACCTCATAGATTCGTACTTCTCCAAACCTGACAGCAGTGCAGCATTTCCGAACGGGCAGTCTCTTATCTCGAGTTTCCTTAGTTTTGGACAACCACCCAGAACGCACTGCATCCCCCAATCACTTCTACCCGCAAAAGCCACTGAAAGTGTCTCTAAGTTCTTAGCATACTTACCTATATACTCGAATGTAAGATCAGTCAAGAGACCTGAAACTGAAAGCCTCTGAAGCTTAGAGCACGTTTTAACCACAGCCCCAAAAGCTTCATCCATAGGTTCATTTGTGAGATAATCCGGTTGACCTGGGTTCATTATGCATAATCGGAAATGTGTAAAATCAGGGCAGTTTTGCACAATGGTTGCCACAGCAGCATTAGTCATTTGACGACAAAAATAGAGGACATAATGAAGTCTTGGGCAACCAAAAGACACAGCCACAAACCCAGCTTCAGTGACTCCATGGGCAATTTCATCATCAAACGGATCAGCAGGGAAAACTCGTAGCTCCTCAAGCAAAGGGCAGTTCAATCCAACAGCTTCCAGTCCTTTGTCTTCAACTGTGTCCAAGACCTAAAACAAAAGTGAATTTTAGGAATTTCTTTGCTTGAACAACTGAGATAAATGGAAAGACTAGAAAGAAAGTAGTCGTCTTACCCACAGGCGTTTAAGTTGTGGACAGTGAGCAAGAAGCTTAGCCAGTTCAAAACTTTGCAAAGCAGCATAGCTCAAGTTCAAGAACGTTAGATGAGTGCATGCAAGGTACAAGGCTGGGAGGTATATGCCCGTGGCATCCCACAAACCAGATAGAGTATGCATATTCTTGCAATTACTAAACGCACTTTCAAGCTCTTCATACTCGCGGATAGTAAGTTCTTGCGAGAATAAACCCGTACCGAGCTCAGCTAATTGAGGGGCATTAACAAGAAGTCTTTGTAATTGTTCCAAGGATACACTCCTATTCAACTTTAAGACCCTCATCGATTTGCACCTACCCACAAGCTTTTCAAGCGCATCGAAATTAATATCACTAGTCAAGTTGGCAAAGTTCAGTACTTCCAATGTCGTGAAGTTCTCCGGGAAGCAGCTCAACCAACTACCTCCTATATCATCAATGCCATTCTCCTGTATATCAAGCTCAGTCAAGTTCCTGCAAACAAAAATAAGAATTTAGAAACCGAACATCCATAGCGTGGGGTAGATTCAACAAAACTCAAAACATAACATTTCTACAGGAGAATTAGCTGTAAGAAACTAAGTAGGTGGATTTGTTCTTCAATCATTCTTCCAACCAATGAAAATATGCATATCAGGGAAAAGATAACAACATCAAGGATATGCCTACAATAAATGCATTATAAAAGTTTCAATGTCACATCAAATAAAAAAGGAGGACAAGAAAAGTGAAAGCTTTGGAAAAGTAGGAGCTGTTTCATTTCTAATTTCCACTAAAAATCCTTATCATGGCAATCCTTTTCTAACCAATACCAAAAATTATATGCCCCCATTAATTACAGAAAGTGCATAATCTCAAGCAAATATTTTTCTAAACAAAGTAAACTACTTTACAAACTAGAGATACAGCAATCTTATGTTCTATCTCAAGTAGAAATTAGTTATATGAGTTTGGATTTCAGCCTTATAATTGAAAATCAACTTTGATGTCATTGTTGCTAGAAAAGGGTCAAAAGAACAAGCAGCTGTGAGCTAGCAAGCAAATTCCCTACAAGGAAAAGAAAATTCCATTGAAATCTAACTTTAAAGGGTAGGTTTCCAGTAATAATCATCTCTAATGAACGATACAAAAAATAAAGGAGGGAATTTTCAACGATTCCTAACACTGGGAAATTAAAAAGAATGAATTTTTTTAAGTATAATTAGTGACGAACTTACTTGCAATGAGTGGCAATGGCGGCGAGTCCGTTAGTGCTAAACCCGTCGCAGCTTAAAAGCGAGAGAGCTTTGAAGTTAGGGAAAGAAACGGCGAGGAACTCCAAGCTTTCGTCGCTGATCGCCATTCGCTTGAGCCTAAGCTCTTCGAGGAACGGATACTTAGCCGCGAAAACGACCAGCCACGCGTGGATATCGGCGCCCCAGTTTTCCGGCACCAAGTTGAAATCAGAAAATCTGGGTTTCCCCTTCAACGTCACGCTCCTGATTCTCGGGAACCGCCGCGCGAGGATCTCCGGCGAAACCGAGTAACAGTTCCCGATGAAAACGTGAGTCCTCGACCACCGCTCAGCGTTGTACCAATCCTTGCAAACCAAAGACACAGAGCTCCGGTCCCTGTGAGATTTCAAAAGCGACAAAACTCGCTCCAGCACTTCGTCGGGAAATGAGGACCGTCGAGCTGACTCATACGAGTTCACTGAGGCCTTCAACCTCTTAAACTCGGATGTTTCCATTACAACGACAAAGATTGAAGTTTTTAAACCGGGTACCCAGTAACCCGAACAGGAAACCCAAACTGAAAATGAAAGCTTTCTCCTCTTTTCAGAATATATCTGTAAAAAAAGTATGAATTATGAATGAACTAAAGAAGAAGGAAAGGCAGCATCTTGCGTATTATGGCAAAAAGGTGCAGATGAAATATATAAATAAATTAATAAAAAAAAAAACTTGACGTTTTATTATTATTTTTTGTTATTAAATAATTGCTAAATACTTTAAGTCTAGGTAATTTTAATTTATAGTTAAATAATTTTAAAGTTAAAAAAATACTTGAAAATATAATTTTTTAATAAGATATTGACGTTTTAATTATTATATTATATTTTATTTATGCATAAGAAATTATTAGTATTATTATAATTATATATCAGAATCTGTTCACTACCCCTTGGCTGAAGTGGACGTGGACATGGCCCATGGGCGTCGACAAGATCTAACCCCCGACATTTCTAACGTACGCTTGGTGCGCATTATGCGCACAAACTATTATATTTTGCGACATTAATAGCCAATTAGACATGTTTAGTTGATTTTTTTTTCATCTTTTGTAGTATAAATTTAACAAAATTTAAGTGGTAAATTTGATATTATTTTAAATTTAAATGATGTTTATTTTAAAAGAAGGATTTTATTTATTTTATTTGTAAAATATGTATATATTAAAATATTAAAATATTTATGAATAAATATTATTTTTAATTATTTTTGAAATTACTAAAAAAATAAGTTTACTGTTTAATATTGAAGAACTAAATTATTTAAATAAAATTATTGATTAAAATATTAAAATTATAATAATTTTTATTGGTAAATAAAATTATCCGAGTATTACTGCATCCAAATTATATATTTGATATTTGATATCATAACCCTCAAAAATCTAAATTAAATGTTGAATAATTAAAAATAATATTATTTAAATTTTTAAATTTAAAATCTAAAGTATTAGACATAAACTTTAAAACATAAATCTTACATATATCTTTTAAAATCTTAAAATTTAAATCTTAATTTCTAAATTCAATAAGCTAAATATCTAAAACCTCAAGTAATACCCTAAACCCTAAAATTAACAAGCTATTCGAGTTAAACTCAATAAATATTAGACGAAGTTAAAACCAACTTAAACTCAAACTCACTTCGAGTTCTTAACGAACCGAGTCTAAATTATTCAAATTTATTAAAAATTATTCAAACTCAAATTTAACTCACAAACTGAATTAAAGCTAACATTACTCGAACTCAATTAATTTACAACTTATATGCAGTAATAAAAATAATTTTTAGGATTTAACAAATATTAAATCTTAGGTTAGATTTCTAAATAATTTGTTCAATTCCACCCTTATAAAAGAAAAAAATGAAAACAAAATTCTGAAAATATATACTTAAATTCGATCATTGGACCATGTATTTTCCTCCTCTCATTAAAAGATTATATGCATATTATATTCACAAATTGAGATTGATAGAAGAAGATTCCACGTCATTTTTTTAATAGAAAAAAAACACACAGTGGTTGTAATAAATGTAATAGTTGCATATCATATGTGTGACCATGTGAGAAGAGGATGGGTTGGGTCCATTTATATTATATTTAAAAGAAATTAAGTTATTTCTTAAATTATCGAATGAATATAATATAATGCAATTTATCAATAATAAAAGTATATTTTATTAATCAATTAAGTTATTAATTTTTTATATTTTTGTATTCATTTTCTTAAAGTTATTTTTTAAAATAAGATTAAAAATTAAAATTTATTAAAATATTAATTATTATAAACAAAAATAGATCCTAAACCTAAACGTTTTTTTTGAACAAACTAATAATGATTATAGTAGTATCTGTTTTAGAATATAATCTCCATCATTTGACATTGATCGCTAAACCTAAATGTTTAAAGAGTAAATATAGGTTACATAAATTATATTTTCAATTTAATTATTAATATTTAACTTATTAATTACTAACGAGGGTTGATACAAGTGGTAAGCAGTTTGATTCCATTTAAGTAGGTCTCAGATTCGAGACGTTATGTACCTAAAAAATTTTTACTGGGAGGCTCACCCACCAAAACTAAGTGTGCAACGCGAAATGATCTAAATTAATCAGATCTAAACTCTAAAAACCAAAACAACAATAAAAATTATTTAACTTATTTTAATTAAATAAATTAAATTAAATTAAATTACATTTATACAAACTCACTACAGCAACGAATAAACGATCCTCTCAAGCCTCAGCCTAATTGCATACTTTTATCTTTGAATGGTGTTAGGACACTGTCTCTTTTATGTCCCCAATGAATAAGAAACTACATGTTCTCGCAGGGGGACATGGCTCATTGAAACGTGTCACATCATTGTCCAATCTATGTACCCTCTCTATCTATCTGCAAGACTTGCTACTCACTAACACTCCAGAAAACAAAAGAAAAGAAAAACATGGTAAAGGTGGAGGGAGAATACACGTGGCAGTCTTTGACAGAAAAGAAATACTCCTAAAGATAAATATTTGATTACAATAATAAATGGAGTAATTTTATTTCATTTTTATTTAAATTTAATAATAAATATTTATATTATAATACTAATTAATTACAAGAAAATCTAAAACATGAAGTCACAGTAACATAACTTATAAACTTAGAATAACGTGATAAATCTTTCGTTTAAAAAATAAATATATTTTCATGTAGAGGGAAAATAAATCTAAAAAATAGCATGAAAAAATGCAGATAACTAAATATCTTTGTAAACACGAAAACGTACATTGTTTTGTTTCGCTAGGCAAAGATTGAATCAATTACTTACTTCCCAAGTTTTTGGCAAAACACTGCCAAAGGGACCAAAAGCTCTTGGAGTGATGCAACCATGATTATTAAACGAAGGAATTGGCGAAAGGGTGAGAAAGAACACAAAATTGTGCGCCAAATACTAAACCGAGAGACCTGTTCGTTACCTTAAATGCCACTGGCATCTCTGCCAAAGATAAAACGACGGATCCAGTCCGAGACAACCAAGGCTCTTGTGCGCCAGCTGACTTGTTTGCTGGATTTAAAGGAAACAAGTACATTTAGACGTCCTTTTTATAGACTAATATGGAAGCAAAAATGATCGGTGTAGATACTAATTAGTAATTAGTACCTTGCGTAGATAGAATACCAGAGCCACTGAGAGCTGTGTCCAATAGAGACCCAATCACCTGGAAGTTGCGCAGCTGTTTTCTCCCCTCCCAGAGGAGCAAATTGTCCCAAGTGTCTGTACCTGTAAGCCCACCAGTGTTTGGTAAGAATATTTCGGTTTTAACCGAAAAATGAACAACCATATTCACTACGTATGTCGAACCGTGTGAGTGAATGATTCCTATCACTAAATATTTTCCTAAACAAGTTAATAGTCTGCTTTTGAATCAAACTACAACCATTTACCGAGAAAATGAAACTCGGTGGGTATGTCAACCGTAAGATTGAATGATTTCATCACTAAAAATGTTCCTCAACAAGCTAACCATTTACGGTGAACATCTAACTTGGCCGTTGTTTTGTCAAGAAAAAATGTAACTTGGTCGTTGCCCTTTATTAAAACCATAATTTGGTTAACAGAAAGAAAGAAGAAGCAGCGATAGACGTTCAGGTTGTACCTAAAGGGCTGGAAACGATGGCGACCTGTTCCCCTGAACCTAGGCGGACCTTCGGGATTCTTTTCACACTCTTCCATACGGTTGAAGCACTTAGCAAGATAGGCACCTTGTTGATTTGCAACCTGAATTATTGGCAGAGGGTTATTATCACAGAAAGAACTTATTAGCTGGACTCCGTTGTAAATAGATTAAAATGATTACCTGTGCAGTTGCAGGTAGATTCTTCATCTTAGAATCAGCCACAGAAAGAGCAGATTTAAATTCTTCAATACTCAGCTCAATGGTTTCTTTTGCAGCTTTTCCTTTGGCTTCCGTCAAAATATCAACAAAGTCACGCATTCGTTTGCTCTCCATATAGATCTTCACTTGAGGATATCTTGCAATAACATCCTTCATGACTTCTTGAAATTTCTTCACTGCCAGTGTTCCCGAGTTGTCTGTGTCTGCCCTTTTAAATATTTCAGCTATATCTTCCTAAAATTTATTGGATTGTGGAAGTAAAAGAAGAAAATTAAGCAACTGCAATAAAAAAAAATCATAAAAGAATGGCAGAGTATAGCAAATAGTTACCACGACTTTCCGTTGGTTAATAGTTGCACAGTCACCAAGTGCATAAATGCTATCACATCCCTCAACTCGCAGCCATTCATCAGTTGCTAGAGCACGCCTATTACCCTGTTTCCATTGATTGAACATAATTGGAAGGGTGAAAACTAATTTGCATGCATGAATGAGATGACTGCATAGGTCCAAAGGTAATTCACCTGACCAATTTGCTTCATGAATTCCTTCATGAGAGGCCGTGCCCCAATGCCAGTTGACCAGAGAACCATTCCATATGGCATAGAAGTTGTTTTGTCACTACCTTTTTCTCTTGTAGAAATTTCATTCTCACTTATTTTTGTAACCATTGACCCTAGTTTCACATCAATGTCATCTCTTAGAAATTTGCCTTCAGCAAACTTTGTGATTCTTTTGTCAAACCTGAAAACAAGAATGTCTCAAACTATGAACGAAAAAGAATCCAGACCCTAACGTTTCTCAACTTAGTACTACTATTTATTTAAAACTAAGGAATTTAAGCATCCGCATATCCTTACATGTTTAAAATATGATCTGTGGCCTCAATAACTGTTATTTTCACCAAGTATTGGACCGTTGGATATAGTTTGAGCACATCCTGATTGACAAAATCACGAAGTTCACCAGAAAATTCTACACCTGTAGGTCCACCACCAACCACCACAAAGTGAAGGATTTTCTTTCTCTCCTCCTCGCTTAAGTTTGGTAAGCTTGCCTTCTCAAACGACTCGATGACATTCCTTCGAATCTTCTGAGCATCCTCAATTTCCTGCTCGAAGAATCATGTTGCTCAAAAATGAAAGGAAAATGGAACAAAACACTGGTATAAGAGATGGAAATGGTTCCTATCAACATGTTTTCCCATTCCCAAAAGCAGCATTCATTTCCCAAAGTATTCAGAAATGAGACATGTAGTGTGAAATAAAATTTTAGGGAAAAAAATAGTAAAACATGAGACAATTCAATAAAAAAAATGTTCACCTTTAAGAAATGACAATTTCCCTCGACACCAGGAGTATTAAAGGTGTTAACCTGAGCTCCCACAGCTATGATAAGGTAGTCGTAGCCTACTGCAAACTCTTCTCCCTGCTTTGCATTGGTATTTATAGCGGTACGAGCATTACGACAATAAATTTTCTTATTTGCTGGGTCTATCCTGATACATTCAGCTTCACAGTAACTGACGTCTATATTTTTCTGCTCAAGCATGAAACAACAATCTTCAGCATTCTTTTATAACGGTTTTTCTGAATGTCACATCATAGATCATCTTATTTCAGTCTATATATGTTACCTTTCTAATGATGTTGCGAATTGGCTCGACAATGCTTCGAGCTTCTACTTTACCGCAAGTAACACTAGGTAACAATGGGGTAAAGACGAAGAAATTACGAGGAGACACAACTTCGACCTCGTAATTAGGGTTCTTGAGATTCTTCAAGAAACTGATTCCTGCCCAACCAGTTCCAAGCACCACCACTTTCTTTTTCTTGGATGTGTTTGCATCAGCATGAGCAATACCATTTGATGTGCTTGCATCAGCGTGGGAAACATGGCCTCTATTGCCATTATTTGTGTTTGTCTGATCATAAGCTATAAGGCTCCCACCACTACGGAAGAAATGCAACAGGCTTAGCCCAGACAGTAAAACGAGAAACATGCAGATCATCTTTTATTACTCAGAAAATTTGCTGATTTAGATTTTTATGATACCTCTAGTCTCGGCAAAAAAATGAAAGAGCTCAGACCTCAGTTCATGTTATTCACTACATCAATTCTATCCCGATAAATCATTAGAACTCTTTTAACTGAGCATTCAAGGAAACCCAAACTTTTAAGCATTCGTCTCGAATATCAAACCAGATAGATCATAAAAAAATGCAGAGATGACGAGACGTGCATTTTGCAGTTGCACGACCTTTGAAAAAAGACGAACAAAACAAATTAATTCAAATAAAATATAACTATCTATAGAAATTGTGATTGAATAACGCAGATGACCGGAGTTTACAAACGAGATGAATTTAGAAATGAAATGACATTTTCTAGTTCTCCAAACAGAGTTGCTCTGTTTTACGAATATTGACAGAAGCATTTAAGGAAATTCAAACTTCCATGCATTTAAATCACAGATATATGAAATGTACTCATCAATAATCACACCGATTCAGAAAATACAGAGTAAATTTACTTACAATGATAACATCGGAAAATCAATGCTTAAAGGATTCCAGAAATCGCAACAACAACAAAAAAAAAAGGTGTGCATTTTGCATACGCTTCGAAAAAAGATCACGGCAAAGTAATTTACATAAAATAAAACAACAGATTAAAACAAATGATTTGATCCCAGTAGAGTACCTGAGTGTAGAGACGATGATGATTTTAGAAAGAGAAGGATAGTCATGGAAAACGCTCCCAAATCTACCGAAGAAATTGAAGTTTCTCATTTCCTTAGCTCCTTAGATCAAAAGAAGCAGCAACGTAAACGAAGAGTTGGCGAAGGAAAGAAGATCGGAATCGTGAGGATTTTTTCAGTTTGGCTGTTACTATTTCCGCTGCAATAACTTGTGAAGCAAGCTAAATGCCACACGTGTGACTAGATTTCAGTTTTGACCACGCCTTCGTTCATAGAAACTAGTCATAAAATGGGCCGTACTTTTAGTAAGCCCATGGGTAATTTTTAAATTATTCGAATATAGATTTGTAAATATATTTTCATATATATTTAATGTATAAATTATATCTTCACGAGTGTTAAATGACTATGTTTGTAAATATTAAATAAATTGAGTTTAGGGACTAATTGTACTTTAACAATCCGACGTCGTTTCAAAACTCCCATGCATTATAAACTTTAAGTGATTATCGTACAAAAAAATCTTACAAAAAAGTTTAACCCTTTTGATTAATTTGATTAATGCAAGATTAGCAACAGCTAAAACCTTCAAGAAATATCAATCTCTATCAAATTATCATCTTCTCCAAGAAAATCAATGTCTCTCTGATACAGTGATATCTCAATCAACCCTTCGCTGTCGTCATCTGCCCACGAAACCCATTCTCCGATCGCAGGAAAATCCATATCCTCCTCCTCCGATGAACTGTCAGAGTCCGATTCAGGGTAGTAAAGCGATAACGAGGAGTACGTCTCGATACCACGGGTCTGATTCTGATCCTTCCCTTCTTCATCTCCTTCGAATTCTTCATATATAACCTCTAACGGAGCTCTCACGTCCCATTCCACGAACTTTTCCTCTAAGCTATGCATTATAAGATCCACTTCATTCTTGCATGTCGACGATTTAAGCTCTACCGGTGCAGACTCCGTTTCTCCTTCTTCTTCAAACTCTGCAACTCTCAGTCTCTCCGCGCTTCCTTTCTCTCTGTTTTCCGTTTCGATTCTTTGTGTTGCGCCGAGACGTAGGAGGGAAAGCAAGAGAGAAACTGTTAAAACGAGTACCGGCGAGAAAAGGAGGGAAAATCCATGAGGAAAATAAAGAAGAATCAAAACGGAAAGAGTGATGATGCAAGAGAAAATTGGATCGTTACCCATTGTAGTGACGATTCCAAACAACCCCAAGGATTCCCATTCTGCAATCCTTCCATATAAATGCAGAATTCGTCAGAAAATTCCACGTTGTGGAGGTAAACTTGTTTGTGCAGAGTGTACGTGAAACTGAGGCATGGGATTGGAATATGAAGAAAGTGTTGGTGGGAATGTGCAATTACCAAGATGATCATTGTTCACGTATTCTACTCGGATCGGAAATTTCCCCCGATGGTGACATCGGGAAGCATGCTACAATTTGCTGCGACTCGATACGGAACAAAGATTTTAACCCTCAATCGCTCTCATCCACGATCGATAGCATAGTGGCAACCGTCCTTAAAACAAGAATTCATACCTTTAAATAAAATTTATAAAAAAATATTTTTTCGACTTAACTCAATTTAATTTAAATAATAATTTTATAAAATTGATATAAATAAAAATTCAAATAAATTTATATTATAAAATAAAATTTTGAATAACTCAAAACTTTTAATAATTAATAGATGAATTTTTAAGTATGAATAAATATATATGTATACGTATATAATTATAAAAATTATTTAAATTAAAATTAATTATTTTTTAAGATATATATGTATATTCAAAATTAACTTAAATAGAAATTTAAACGACTCATCTTGATTTGAATTATTTTTTAATAAATTTTGTCTCCCTGCTAAGCAAGATGTAGTGAGGCTATTGAATAATAAGATTTTCGAACGTATGGGTTGGGCTCGTGTAGATTTGGGTTCGGTTCTTAGTTGATTCAGTGGATTCTGACGTGGTATTTTTTAAAATTAAAGATCACGAGTTCGAACACCAATGATACCAGCAGAGTGATTGAACAATCAAATGTGCTTTTAAATATATTTCAAACTTCGAGTTTCGATTTATATAATAAACCTAATAATCAAAATTAATTGCATTACATATCTCAAAATTATGACTTTTTAAAAAATGATGTTAAATTTTTTAATATTTTAATTTTATCCTTAAACTTTAACTTTCATTACAGTTTCATTCACGAATTATCATTCACAATATACTATATTATTACATAACATGCATCAATATTTGCATGATAGTTAATAATTTTTATGATATTTTTATTAACATTAGATATGATTAACATATATTGATAATAAGAAGATAAAATTAGAACGTTTAAAAATTTAAGGATCAACTTAGAATGAGTCACATTTTAAAGATAAAATTGAAATGTTCAAATATTTAGTTATTAATTTGATGATAAAATTAAAATATATAAAATTTTAAAGATGAATTTAAAATAAAAGTCACAACTTAGATAAATAATCCTAATAATAATTATATTTCTCAATCCTTATCCTTGGATTATGTTGACATTGGATCCCCGTTTTTATTTCATGTCTGTTGACGTGGGGAAACATTGGATTCTTCAATTTTCTAGACATGCATGCATATCAAACAGGGTTTTGCTGTAAGAATTAACTAACAAAGTTAGAGTTTTGGTAAAAAAAAAATTAAAACTACGAAATTAATTTAGAAACCCGCTGTGTGGAGAAATTATATCATGGGTCAGTCTCACCACGTCATCTATGTGATCAACCAATAGAAATTGTCTATTTCATTATTTTTTAATTTTTCAAGTGAAGATTCACTTGGGAAAAAAATTATGACATGAAAAAATTAATAAAGTGGGCAGTTTTTATTGATTGGTCCCATAAACAGGTGATGGAACTGACCATGATATAATTTTTCCCCATGAAAGCATAGGACGTGGAAAATAAGCTAAAAAAATTCGAAAACCCCCCAAAGTTTTTTCATATTCCTTATTTGGTCTATGAAGTTTTTTCAACCTAGTACAACTAACTTAACTAGAAAAAAGTTGAAAATAAACATTTCCGTAATCACGTTTTGGACGATGATTATGTTATAAATTTTGATTTACTTTCCAAATGAAGCCTTTTTCTTCCTTGATTCATGCATAAAACAGCTGGAAGGACATTGCCGTGTTTGTCATTGCAGATTTGCACGTTCCACTCAATATTCTCATTCTCCCTCATAAATCTCCAAGAAAAATTCCCTGTGGAACTAGTACATGCCCTATGGACATTTCCTGTCATAAATATTTTTAATGGGAAAGGAGTGGATTAATATAAAATCATTCACCCCAAAAAAATAGAAAATCAAGATATTATACCAGAGGACGGAAGGTCTAAGAGGCCCCACAAGTATCTTATCATGTTTGTTTTTCGCTTAGGGTAAACTACAATGGAGATCCTTCTAATATAAGTGGGATTATATTTTATCACACAATTATAAGTAAAATTACATTTGGGTCACCTAATTAATAAAAAATACATTTGAATCACTCAATTATAGATAATGTTATATTTGGATCACCCTTCATATTAAAAAAGCTTATTAATTCGTGTTTTAAATTAATTAATGATTTCAAATAAAATATTCTAAAGTTAACGAGTGTATACAAGAGATTTGAAAGAAAAGACGATCAAATTAATTGGTGACCCAAATATAATTTTACCCATAAATAAATGACTTAAATATAACTTTAACATTCGTGCATATGTAATGATTGATTTCATTAGAATGAAATTTGATATTATTCATTGAAAAATGATAACGATTCGGGGAACGTTTGATACAATTAACCCGCCATTATCTTATAATATAATGTTTTGCCTTGCAAAAGCCTTAAATCATGAGAGGAAGAAGATTTGGAGTATCTCCCCATCAATTAATAATACTTTTACAAGCTTGTAGAACATAAATGGCAGTGAATCCAATGAACCAGGGAAAAATAATACACATCAATTAATGGAATCTGCTTCTTTTTTCTGTATTTCCCTTAAACAGAGAACTAATGAAAGATTACCAAAGAATTTAATACTTCAAATACATCAATCTACCCCCTTTGTTTTCTTTTCAGTTTTCTTACCATCCAAACACTTTCTATCATATGAATCTGAGGAATCTAACATGTATGCATGTATGTACATACACAAAACAAGACAGAAAATTCTCAAATCTTCAACGAAACCTTTGAAGAAAGAATGGCTCGTTAGGGAATCATGGCACTGATTTACAGCAGCAACAAGCTCAAGCTATTTACCCTTTTCTCTGTATGTCAAGCAAACAATGATATTGATATATCAGCCAACTTCTTCTTGTTGACTGACCTGTGAATCCGCCATTGCAGAGGCGCATTCGGAGCTTCGATGTCGTTTAATTCCGAATCAAATGATGTTCTAAAAGCCTTCACCTTCCTTGGTGTGCTATAAGCAAAATGCAACTTCTTGGCAATCACAGTCTGCAAAACATAGTCAGAAAATCAAAATCAAGCAAGAAAATTTGAGTAAAACCTAAATTAAATTGTGCATAAATGTACTCACAGCTTCTCTGATTGATTTAGAGACATTAAACAGTTGCTTCAAATCATCATGATCCACACCACAAATAATCCTAATCTGCAAAATATCAGGGAAAATGATAATTAGAAACTTTGTATAAAAATTAAAACTTTGGGTTGTTTTCAGTGCTTACAATAACATCTTGTGGCAGAGATTCAATGGCAGATTTTTTATTATAATCCCCAATCCTCATCGTTCTGTCACTGCATTGCCTCTTCAATGACGGAGAATTGGTTGAAGAATCAGGAGGCAAAGATCCAACCCTTTTCCTCCTCAATCCGTGAGAGTATCTAACAAACCCTAACCCTAATTCTTCTTCTTCCTCCTCCACACTGACGAAATCCAACTTCAGTGACGAACTACGGGTTAATCTGTAGGAAGCGAATTCCATAACCAAAAAACTCGTAAACTCTTTTAATAATCTGAATTAAACCGGGTAAAACGAACTCAAAAACTGCAGTTTTTCACTGGGGGAACTGAATCCAAAATGGAAACAGAATCTGAAAACAGATTATTGAACACTTTCGATCTCAAAACCCAAAGAAAACTCTTTTAAAGAATCTCGCACGAAATAGAAACCAACTGTGGGGGGTTATGGTCCGTATATAGGGATGAAATAAAAGAAGAAATAAAAAAACGTGTTTTAGATATTTAAAAAATATAAAATATTAATCGATTATTTTAAATTAAATATTATATAAATTTATTATAAAAATAGTTCTTTTAAAAAAATATTATTTTTATTTATTTTTAATCTAATATTTTAGTTAAAAAATTTATTTTGAAGCACGAATCATCTTGTTTTAATAGTTAAAAGATATTATTATTTATAAAAATTAAAGTTTGAACATCAATATTTATAACACAATATTTAAAAAGTTAATATTTAATGTTTGGAAATATGTTTTAGAATAGATATTATTTATACTTGTTATATTTGATTTAAAATAATATTTTAAAATATTAATATGTTATAAAAATTATATATTTATTTTAATTAAAAATTAGTTTGAATACTTTAAAATTTTTAAATAATTTAAATATTTATTTTGATTAGAAACACTACTTAAAATGATATTTTTATAGTTATATCATTTTTTAATTTTTTATTTTTACTTTCACCCGTTTTCCCTTGGCGGTTAATTTCGAAATAGCCGTTGAGAGAGACGTGGGGATATAATTCGGTGAGCTTGGCGAGTGGAACCATACACATGAGTCTGCGAGTGGGAAATGCTTTGACGGTGTCGGCCATTCAGTCTAATATGGCTGCTGGATGTTAGCTGGTTTTACACGACTGGCGTGTCTGTCCAATTGGCGGTCAACACGCATCACCTTGGTCATTGCGTGGAAAGTGAAAACTTAATTTATAAAATAATTATTTCTTTACCTTTTGCTTTAAAATACATTTTCACTCGCAAATCACGGCGAGTGGGGGAAAATGATAAACAGCTTGAAGGGAAGAATGAAGTTGATGTTGATTCACAGCAGTTATTGTTATTTTTAACGAAATAATTTTAAAATATATTAAAATAAAATAAAATAATAAACACCTATTTTAATTAAAAATATAATTCAGATATTTATTCTATAATTAAATCTAATATATTTATAAAAAGTTAACTTTCCCACACAAAATTACATAATTTAAAACTCAAAAAGACATAAACCTAATACTTTCTTTATTATTAGCACACGATGTCTGATTGATGTAATTATTTAAAAATGTGCCTTGCAAGGAGAGAAAATGACACATAAAAAAAAAAATATCTATATATCAACATCGTAGTTAATTTTTTTATTATTAATAATTAAAATAAAAAATTAATGCAAGTGGGGATTCTTCTAAAGTATCTTATTTTTCCATTTACGTGTTTAATAATTTTGGAGAAAATAAATTTTTTTTTAAAATAAATGTCCAATTTTAAAAAATAAATTATGTATCTATTAGACTAAAATAAAAATTTCAAACACCTATTTAATTAAAAAAATACTTAAGGCATTTGTTTTATAATTAAGTACTTACACTTAAATTAACCCACAACAAATAGTAATTTAATATTAATTTTATCGTAGATATACCTAAGCAACTAGGTCGTTGTAGTATAGTGGTGAGTATTCCCGCCTGTCACGCGGGTGACCCGGGTTCGATCCCCGGCAACGGCGTTTATCAACTTTTTGAGGCCATATTTTTTCCTCGTTTCTGTTCAAATCCCTAAGTTATGGTTTACGTGCAATCTTGAGAAGACCTCCTGCAAGTTACATCACAGTAACATGGATCCAATAAACAAGCTGGGAACAACACAGTAAACAAAAAACATTGTCAAAGATCTGTTCTTCTCAGACATCTGCCACTTTCTTCTGGGTTATACGCTTTAGGTGCATTTGTAGCTTCAGTTTATGTTCAAACATAAAACTGCATTGTAATTGTACTCTCAGCTGCCCTGATTGTTTTAGAGACATGAAACAGTTGCTTCAAATCCTCATGTTTCACACCACAAATAATCCTAACCTTTTGAAACAGACAAAAGAAAAGATAAATCTTTCATTTCAATCACTAACCCAGACAAGAACATCCCAGAGGCCAGAACCATATGTGAACTAATTCTTGAGACAGACAGTATACCGAAACCATATTCGAATTATCCTACCTTTTTTGTTAGGGGTTTAAAATTCTTTTTGTCTCTCGTTCATCCTATTCTTTGCCATTTTACAAGCGTGAGGATCCAAAGACTTCTTAGGTATAGTTAAACTTTTAAATACATTGTTTATAAAAACATATTTGTTCAACAATATTAACAGTTTTGTAATTTACTTTGAGTTTGCATAGCAACTCGGTCGTTGTAGTATAGTGGTGAGTATTTCCGCCTGTCACGCGGGTGACCCGGGTTCGATCCCCCGCAACGGCGCTATATTTTTGAAAAAAGTACGCTATTTCTTTCTTTTCCCCTCCCCCCCAAACAAAATCAACTAAAAACCCTTAAACCCGCCTTCTCAAAATGTTGGTGTCTTCTTCTGCGAAGCGATTCTAAACGCACTAGAGAAAATTTACTGGAAAATAGCTGTTTTAAGCTATGGAGACCGATGAAACGCCGCACGTGCTTCCCTTTCAACTTCAATTCGACAAACCAGTTGCCTCTCAGGTTTATTTCCATCATTTTTTTTTTACTATTTTCATTTTCGTCTCTCTTTTTTTTAAATGGATCTAATCTAAATATCAATGGTTACGCGTGTTCTTACTCTTCTTTTCCAATCAATTTTTGTTGATTAGATTAAATTTGCGGAATGGAATCCAGAGAAAGATTTACTGGCTATGGTTACTGAGGACTCCAAGATTTTGCTGCATCGCTTCAACTGGCAAAGACTATGGACAATTTTTCCTGGTAATTCACGGAATTTATTTTTTAAAATCAATTATTTGTTTAAGTTTTGATAAGCTGCCGCTGCTGGATTTGATTCAAGTGCTTCGTTTGTTTGAGTCTGAATAATTATATTTATTGTTTTTTGCTTTACAGGAAGGTGCATTACTTCCTTGTGTTGGCGTCCGGATGGTAAAGCAATAGCAGTCGGGCTGGAGGATGGCACAATTTCATTGCATGATGTTGAAGTGAGTGTTTGCCTTTTAATTATTTAGTCAAATTTCAGTTTCTCTTGTTTGTTTTATCCCTATTCATTGTGGTTAATCATGATCATTGATTTGTCTTCTTCTTAATTTTCATCCATGTTTAGTATCTTCTTGAGGTTAGATTGTTGTTACACACGATTATACAACAACATTTGTTCATCTAACTGATATTTTGTATTTCTTGCAGAATGGAAAGTTGTTGAGAAGCTTAAAGTCTCATACTGTTTCTGTCGTGTCCCTTAACTGGGAGGAGGATGGACAAGTGATTAAAGTATGCCTTTGTCTTCTGTGTTCAAATATCTAAATCTATTTTGAAATTACGACTTGTAATATCTTGCACGAGATAAAAAAAAATTCGACATCTGTGTTTGTTATCCTTCTTTGGGTTCATATAAATATTTGACATTTTAACTTCCTGATAAGTCTCAAACAACATTTGTGATAGGATGATTCTGTTAACAATTCAACATATGAGGATCGCACTTCTCGTTTCTTTCCTCCTGCTCCCAGAGTTCCTCGGATGCCTGGATTGGCACCTGGAGATACTGGCTTCATGGATGATAGTGAAGATTCATTCCGCGAGCTTTCAAATTCCTCATACCAACGTTTTAACATTTTATGCAGCGGTGATAAAGATGGGAGTATATGCTTTAGTATATTTGGAATATTCCCAATAGGGAAAATAGTAAGCTACTTAACTATCTTGATACATCAAATTGATACCCTTCTATCATTTTACTTATATTTTCACGGACATGGCAAAATCCCTTGCATTCTCTCTTAAAATAATAAGCATCCTGGATTATTGTTCTTGGTTCAGAGGTAGCCATATTCTTTCATGCACAATTTATATTTTAGTTATATTTACTTTTAATGCAGAACATAATCACCTCTATTTGTTTCTTTTAATGTGAATTGTTTTGCACTTGAAATTATTTACCAGAACATACACAATTTGTCTATTCCTACTCCCTTTGCAACTGAGCCAACTACATACAGGCTTTCACATGCTTCAATTTCCAAGGTATGCACATCCTAGACTTTACTCTTTGATTTTTATTGTCCTTTTATGCCTATAAACTGGACAGCTTGTAAGTTGGTGCTTTTCTGGTTGAAAGGTTGCAGAACTGGATAATTCATGCTAACTTATATCAAAAGAATATTTCCTGATATGAAAGTAAAACCTATTCAGTTTATTTCGGTGCTTTGTTTACAGGTCAAGACATAGTAGACTTATCTGATTTTTCTATTTTGTTACTAGGTTGCATTATCAAAAGACCTTTGTCATCTGATAGTAATGTGTTCTGGAGAACTTAATCATGATGAGGTTGAATCAGACGAGAGACAGATGGGTACACATGGTTTTCATTGCTTACTGCTTGATACTTCTATCTTTTGGAAGAGGTAACTTTGCTGGAGAACCTGGGAATACCTGCAGTTTGTTTGTATATTTGTAGATATCACGTTTTGCAGTGATAGATTTATCTTCAGTTAAGCTATTTTCAATGGCTTTTTGTAGTGTTTGCTCTTATTTTTAACATGCAGCAGTCTCTTATCTTAATTTGATAAACCATGAACATGCTTTATTCCTCGATTCCTTTCATGACCTGCTTTCTTATTGAAGGAAAAATGAACTCCATCAAGTTGCCCAACAAGCTTCTAATATTGAGGATTTAATTGAAGTTATTCGCACATCATTATCAGTAATGTCTAAGCAGTGGAAAGATGCCATGCACACTTTTCGTGAGAAGTTTGATTCTCTATCTAGGTTAATTATTGACCATGGTAACTTTCTGGTTGGAGTGCTAAAAATTTTATTTTCCATTTCTGCTGCATATCCGTTCATTGATTTCTATCACATGCATATAGGTCTGGACTCGTCACCCCAAGAGGAGTTTCTGAGCCTCCTAGGTGGTGCCCGTACTAGTCCTCCAGTTCAACAGTTTCTTGTCAACTCTCTGGGTGAATTGGTAACTATGCATTATCTAATTTTTTTCTTTCCTTTTCCTAAGGAAATTAGTTTGCATAATTTATTCAATGGATTTCTTACTAAATAGGGAGTTAAGCGTGTGTCAAAGGTCGTTTGTGGTGCTGGAAAAGAGCTTCAGCATGTTGTCCTTGATCATCTTCAGGTGCTTGGTTGAACTTTTCTCTGCAGTTCACACAATAGTTACTTTGGAGAAGAATCTTTTACTTGCTAGTTTAATATCATATCATGGAACGTGTTAGTGTAATTGGGTGGATTTTGTTTGTTCATTAAATGAAAGTCAACCTTTCAACTAAGGCTGTGGCATTTGTAGTTTGCATGAATTCTTATTTCTACGTACCATTTTTGTTGCACAAACCATTTGTTATATGCCCCTCTAGGTACATGCTTAATTCAGGGGTTTTGCTACCTACATTCGTAATCTAATGAATATTAGTTATTTTGTTGAATAACTATTAGCTTAGATGGTCACTCTTTAGGACAAGGATTTGTTAAAAATATATAATGCTAAACATAATGACTTCTTTTTGTAACATATACCTTTAGTAAACCAGAGTGTAGCATTTTATGTTACTGTGTATATACTATTATTTATTGTGATTATCTATTTTACAAATGGATTCTCGATTTAGGTACTGCTTTTCATTTACTTGTCACTAAATGCTGTACTGTGAGTACTTATCTTGATGTGATCCAGCTGAAAATAAATATACATTTTCCAGCCTGCCGCCGAAATTATCTGTTTCAGGATGGGAGAACTTAGAGGTCTTTCTAGATGGCGCACACGTTTTCAGGGTATTGGCCTGGACGAGACTCTTATCAATAATGCAACTGAAAAATCTGGAATATTATTAGCACAAGTTGAGAGATTTATGAGGGTGCTTTCCTCTGTGGTACAGCAGGTGGTAAACTTTAATATTTGAAGTTCTTCGGGTCTTTTTTCCTTCATTCTTCATCCCCTCACCTGCTACACACTGAACGGAATGAAAATGGTTTATTTTCTTTTATCTCCTGGAATTGTGTTTTTCTTCTGTTTGAGTTCTTATATCAGTCTTTGCTTTCAGTTTTCAAACTTCTTTAATTGGTTGCTAAAGTGCATAAAGTTACTTATGCAAGAGCCAAGTGATCAGCTTCTACCTTATAACAGGTTTATTTCTCCAACGTCTTTCTATTTGCCTCCCTTGATAATCTTTAATTTTGTAGCCTAACATTTTTGCTTTTGGCAGCGAACTTGTTGTTATATTCTTGAAGTTCTTATATGATCAAGATCCTGTCAAGCCCTTTCTGGAGCTGTTTGAAGTTGATATTGAAACTGAAATGTAAGTTATCTTGTCAACAGTCATAGGGTCTAATGGTGCATTTCAATTTATGTTATTTTGTCTGTCATCAAATAAGATTTATGGATATTGCTTGTTAATTAAGCATACACATAATGTATCACTAATCATGACTATTCATGTATCGTGCAACAAAGCTTCCAATATGTATATATACACACATATATATCATGCAACAATAGTGACTAGTGTCAGAACAAACCGTTACCTACAGGCTACAGCAAGAAAAAAATAGACTCCTTTTATAGATTCAATTGTAATGATGTTGAATCTACTGATCTAGGCTTTGACAAGAAAAAAAAAATAACTTTAATTTTGTACTTTTCAAGCAGAACACAGGAATAATTCTCATTCAATGAGTGTTAGTGTGAATTTAACTATATCTACATATGATGTGCATGAATATGATCTTGCGCATGCAGCTTTGTTAAATGTACTATTTATCTGATAGATTTTTTTTCGTGCATCAGTGTCATTGTTTATACTTAAAATGATTCTGCTGCTCTCTATCCTCCAGGGAAACAGTGCAAAGAGTTAAAGAATTGGTTCACTTTGGAGGATTTTCTGATTGTGAATATCTGAAGAGGACATTAGCTGAAGAATTTAAACAGATGGAGTCTAGGTATCCTTTCCTTTTGTTTTCCAAGGTCTTTGTCTTCAATTTGGAAATTTTATGTTCAGAGATTTTATCATTGTTAAAGGCATACATTATTGTTCCTTTCATTTCCTTCCATATGTATCGCCTTTTGGTTTTACTTCAAACTGTAATTTGCCTAATCTGTTGTGCAATTTCAGTTTCAAGGAGGCTTTCCTGATGCCTTTTACTACAATTTCAAGGAAGATGCTTTGTAAGGATGTGCTACCACTGTTTGCTCTACCATCTTCACCGGCATCTGTATCTGTCACGGTTCCCATGTCTGTAACATACTACAAAGTAGCCCCTGCCCTCCCTTCCGTCCTCTTAAAATCTCAAATTGTAGTCATACATTTATTGTTTTCTATATATGTCGCAAATGCTATACATTTCCTATCATTATCCTCATGTTGTCTAGTTTTCTTATCTTTTGGAATACTTATTTGTTGACATTGTGATGTCTTCTCTTTTTCTCTGTAGGATGCTTCCACTTCTACCTCATCTTATCAGGCTCCTGAACATGGGTTTATTGATTATATTTCTTTCCAAATCCCTGGTGACTCTTCCTCAATTATCGCTAATACTATAGGCATATCACGAGGATTCATGCATGGTTTGAACAATCGTATTGAGGAATCTGCTTCTTTGGAAGCTATTTTACTGTCAGTTCCCGACGGTTATCATTGTGTGGATCTATCCCTATATAAGGTAAAAAAAAATATGTTCCAACTTAGTAGCTCTTTATGTCACTGAAGTTCATTTTTCCTTTTAAACCTTTTCTCTTCCTTTGATTCTAACGAAGGAAAACCGAAGTTCTTTGTTATTCAATGATTCAACCTCCGTGTTTTTAGCTCGTGTCTTTTGGGATATTTTCTAACTAACTTGATTCCTCCTTTTTTATTTAAAAATTCCAAAATACAGGATGGTCAAATTGTTTTGCTATTAAACGAAACCACTGATGCTTCTGAAAGCTCCGGAGAATCTTGTATGATGATTGTCCAAGCTAGCGAACTCCCATTTGTGTCCATTTCAAGATCCAGTTGTGTAAACACCTGGAGCCTAGATCAGCTAAAGGTAAGTTGTTTGTTTTGGCAGATCGTACCACACTTTTTAGGTCCTGTAATTCGATTGTTTCCCCTGCTCGATATTACCACTACAAAGTTACTGCATAATTTTACATGCATGTAAAGTCAGGTCAGTAGTTACCCCGACTTATTGAACTTTTTCAATAACATTGCAAACTCAGATGGATTTGTACTCGTTCTCGATGAGACCATACGGTCCATACCCTTATTTTCTCGTCATTATGAACTAATAAACCGTACGCTTCTTACCTTTTGCATTACCTCATATTCATCACTGTCTCTTTCATTGCTAACCATCTTCCTGTCATTTATGCGAGAGTGTATAGATTTTAGTTTAAGTTTTGATGCTGGAGTACTTATCGGAAACTATATCTATGTGTATATCTAGGACTCGCTTATGCACCTACACCTGGAGAACGAAAAGGTTCGAAACATCCCACACTCCGTAGTCGCTCCCCTGGCAGTTAGCGGTAAGTTTTCAAATTCAAACATCCGACCACTACCCCGGTTCTCAACTCGGTTGGATTGTACTAAATACATATCCTACCCGTTTTTACTGTAACAGCATCGAGAGGCGTGGCTTGTGTTTTTGCTGCAAGGAAGCGTGCCTTGGTCTACATACTGGATGAAGATGAAGATGATGTTTCGGATACTGAATGACTGATCCCTCTTTAGCTGTTTTTGTATTCTTTCTTAAACTTTAAGAAAAAATGCTTTATAATATATGGGAACTTGGTAGATCTTTCCACTATTGGTCATTTGGTGGTGTTAATGTGACAATTTCAGAATGTTACATCATTGAGATGACCAAAAATTCAAATTTAGTGATTAAATTGAGAAAATATTAAATTTAGGGACTAAATTTAATGATTAGATGTAACCTTACTTATTTTTAAAATATAATTTTTAACATAATTATTTATATCTTATTTTGACGAATTCAAATTAAATATTATATATATTTATTATAAAAAATTCTATTATGGTTATTTTTGTCTTATCATTTATGAGATTAATCAAATATTTTAATTTTATTAATTTTTATTTTTTATGAAAAAAATTAAGTTTAATTTATAATAAAAATTTACTTGATAAAAAGAATAAAATAAAAATTTAATAAAATAGATATATTTTGTTGATTAATTTTATAGATAATATAACAAAAATAAATATACTATAATTTTTTTATTATAAAGAAAACTTTTAAAATTTAATTTGTTATATCCGCGATATCAAAATTCAAATTTTAACTTTATTTTAAATATAAAATAATTATTAATTTAATTTTTAAATTCAAATAAAGTAACAATAAAAGCTTCTTTTGAAGCAGTAACACATTGGTCTAGTCATTTCAGGAGCTAACAAAGACTATCTGAATAGATTCTTTTACCTATAAAACTCCAATTGCCAATTGCATTATAGGAATTACCAAAATAAGAGTACGTGGCAAATAATTGACAAGCGCGTGAGATATTGGCTTCCAACAACAAAAGAAAGGGGGAAAAAAACGCGACCAAAACAAACTTTGACGTAAAAGCCAGTCACAAAAAGAATGAGTCTTAAACCCGGTTCACCATTCCAAACCGGACCCAAAAACTACCGCCACCATCCTACCTTGGTAATAATATCAGTAACCAGTTCTGCAAGAACTGCCAAACAATTTTCAAGCCGGTCAATTCTATGGATCAAAGCGGTCGGCCTAATAACCTCTCCCCTTTACTATCGGATCAAGTCCTATTCAACGGAGACACGGTTCCCCTCACGTTTACCGGCGATGGAAAGCTTCTGTTCTCGGGACAAAGTCAACGATGCTTGACGGTGGAGGAGGTTCTTGGATTTTCCGTTGAAGGTTCGAGAATCCGAGTGAAGGCCGTCGTGGAGAAGAGTGATGGAATCTGCTGTTTTGGGAACAGCGGATATTTGGTGAGGCAGAGCGTCATGTTTGAGCCTCAATCACAAGATTCACTCACACTCTGGTCTCAGAAGCTTCGTGAACACATTGATTCTCAAGGTACAGAAGCAAAGTTTTTCTCCTTTTTTCCCTTCAGAATTTGTTAATTTTAGTCGTTCATAAATTTTTATTTTCAAATTTCAATACAGGACGGCCAAAGAGATTATTAATATTTGTTAATCCATTCGGAGGGAAGAAATCCGCTACAAAAGTTTTCTCAGAAGATGTGAAACCTTATCTTGAAGATGCTGATATCCATATCACTCTCATAGGTTTGGATTCTATGTAGTATTTTCTCCCTATTAAATCCATTTTTAATATAGCGAATTGTAGTTCACTGACATGTTATTCGGACTCAGTGCGAGCAACATAGGTTCAATGTATATTGATATTGATGACCACATTATTTTCTCAGAAACTAAGCATCAGCTGCATGCAAAAGAAGTTGCCAAAAGTATGGATTTATCAAAATATGATGGTATTGTGTGTGTTAGTGGAGATGGAATTCTTGTTGAGGTTAGTTTTAAATTGTCATGTTTGAATATTTTCATTATTGTGAACTGTTGTAGCTTTGATTTTATTTATCTCAGTATTTATTGCAACTTTTTAGTAGGTGGTGAATGGACTTCTTGAAAGAGAAGATTGGAGTGCTGCAATAAAGATGCCTATTGGAATGATTCCTGCGGGTTAGTATTCTCTCTATCATCATGTTAGTATAAGTTAGATTTCTTAAATCTATTATTTGTGAATGCAAATTCATCTTTTGGTTGAGTTTTACATGAATTTCTTGATTTTTTGAACCCTTAAAAATTTATGGTGTTAGTTGAACCAAAACCTATATAATTTACACTTTTTAGGCCCTTCTTGCAATGATTTGCAGGTTTAATGTTTGTGGCACATATAAGATATTTCTTTGTCCATATATTTTTATAGTCTTGTAAGTTTATATCAGGATACTAATACACGATTAGTTGCTCTATTAAGTGTTTGTTGACTCCTCATTAGGATTGCAGATTGTTTAGATTTCCTTTACCTGCGTAATTACACTCTGAGGGAATGACCTTTTTCTCAGTGTTGATCTGATAGTAAATGTTTGTGGTTGCAGGAACAGGAAATGGCATGATTAAGTCCTTGCTGCATGCAGCTGGTGAAACATGCAATGCTTCTAACGCCATTCTCGCTGTTATCCGAGGTTAACAAGGATGTCTATGATTTCAAGAGTAGCAAAATTTAGTTTTTGAGTGAAAAATTTCTTGGCTTAATGTTATACTCCTGGCAGGTTATAAACGTTCACTTGATGTAGCTACAATCTCACAAGGGAAGACAAGATTTTTTAGTGTCTTGATGCTTGCGTGGGGTATGTAAATTCTTCCACTTCAGATTGCATGTTTGTTCTCTACCTTCCATGTAGATCTGTTTGCAATAAGATTGGTGATGTATGGATTTGGTTTTGACTTCTGGTCACAAACTTTAAAAAGAATGCAGTTTTTTACATGGATTTTCTTTAAATTCAGGTCTGATAGCAGATATAGACATTGAATCTGAAAAATACAGATGGATGGGGAGTGCCCGTATTGATTTCTATGTATGTCCCTTCATATTATCTGGTTTATTGTTCTGCACCTACGCCATAGATTTGCACCTCATTTAGGGAATAGTTTGTATGGATCCTTAATATGACAGGTATTTCGTAATGGGAATAGTCTCCGTTTCTTGTATAGGGTATTCAACGTATATTCTTTTTGAGGCACTACAATGGGCGGATTTGTTTTGTGCCTGCTCCTGGTTTTGAAGACTATGGGGAGCCAATGAGTTATCACAGTAAGCCTACCAGTGAGGAAATCCCAGCTCAAGAGTCGTCTTTGAAAACTAAACAGCATGGGTACCTTGGGTCTGATGTTAAATTGGAGAACATGCATTGGAGGACTATTAGTGGACCATTTGTTTCAATCTGGCTCCATAATGTACCATGGGGTAGCGAAGACGCCATGGCTGCACCCGATGCAAAGGTTTATTTTGCACTCACCTCTGAATGTAGTAATTTCTTATTTTATCTGTAAATATTCTCTCAGTTCATTTCAGTTTCTTCAAACACCACTGGAATTGATAAGAAACACCACTGTGTTTCTTTTGCTCTGCCTTATGTGAATTTTTCACTTTCTATAATGTATAACATATCTAGCTTCCTAGCTTATGCATTTAGATGCTCTCTTGATCAGGTGAAAACTTATTTTTTGTGTTTCTTTCCGGATTTTAGAAAGCTCTAAGGTTTAAAGTTCAGGAGTACCTATTATGTAGAATGTGCAAAGCCGGAACAGTTGGAACCTTGTCTCACCTCTACCACTTTTGATTTGTATAGAAGCTATTGCAACCATGTCAATCTTAATGCAATTTATTTCTGTTATGTTTAATTACAATATAAGTTTCAACTTTCTGATTGATTTGTGTTTGTTTCTAATATTTTCCTTTTTGTTCATTTTTTCCGATCACAACCTGCAGTTTTCGGATGGCTATTTGGACTTGATTATGCTTAAGGATTTGCCAAGATTATCCTTGCTGTCATTAATGTCAAATATGAACGACGGGAGTTATGTCCAATCACCGCACGTTACCTACCTTAAGGTGAGTTTCCACTTGGTAGCAGAGATAACGATTGTATTTCATCTCTATAGTAACGAGTCCATCCGTGTTCTGTTCCACGACTAAAACTACAGGTGAAGGCATTCGTGTTGGAGCCTGGCGCCCGAGTCGATGATCCAACGAAGGAAGGGATCATAGACTCAGACGGTGAGGTCATTGCGAGGGGCAATGTAACATACAAAGGTGATCAAAAGCCTCTTATGACCTACAATAAGCTACAAATAACTGTGGATCAAGGTTTGGCTACTCTCTTTGCACCTAAATAAGACCTTGCATTGATCTTCGAAGTTCCAGATGGTGAGGCTTCTGTCCTTTACGACATACGACTCTGAATCAATCGAATCAAATCGAATCGACCAAATGCATCGCATTTCATACTTGGTTTTGGTTTAAACAATGCAAAATTCACTCTAGCCTTCAATATTTTTTACCAATAATCACCATTTGAACCTTAATTGATCAATCTCTTGTTATTATTATTATTGAAACTAAAAATTAAGATCAATGAAGGTTAAATTAATGTGTTTACTATGTTTCAATTATTGAGCCTTTGAATACTTACTGGGTTAGTTATGAACACTTCTAAATAGAATTATGGCTATCATTTATAATCGAGTTAGAGCATAATTCAAGTGGCAAGTAGCCTTTAAAGTTCACACTTTTTTGTCAATTTGGTTCATATTACTTTTTTTCAGTTAAATATTACCCTCGATTCTTTTAAAAATACTCGACTCGTTTTTCTTAAATAGCTAAAATATTGAAGTTTTGGTGGGTTTGAGGAGACAATCCACATGGGACTTCATTCTAATATGAATTCGTTTGTTTAAAAAATTGAAGTATGCACATGATATCGTATAATGTGCCATGCCATGTTAAAAATTTAACGTTATAATTAGTATTTTTATTAAAGATTTTATTTTTTTTGAAATGTTGGGTACAAATTTATCAAAAAATTAAGGATTAAATTAATAAAACTATAAACGATATATTAAATTTATCATTATATTTTAGAGTCAAATTATATCTTATTATCCAATAAACTCATAACTAATATTATGCAGAATTGAAAATTATTAAATATATTATGTTCATTATATCATACATGATTTATTCTATGAGATTCATTTATTTTAAGATAACTTCCAAATAACTAGACATCATGTAGTAAAAAGATGAAATTTACCTTAAAGACAGATAAAAAATTCATTAAATGAGACAATGATTGACATGATAAATACGATTCATCCAATAAATTTTCGATAAAATGATTTTTTACTTCTTTCTTTGAAATTTTTGGAAAATAATATCTAATACAAATATTTAGTGTATAGCATAAATATATAAAATCAACGAATCATTTTTCGATAGCAGCGGTGTCAAACTTGGAGGCAGTCATCGAAATACCAACACAGACCCTCCGGCGGTTTTCTCTATTAAAACATCTGCATCCAAATCGGCCTCCGGTTTGTTTAAACATGCATCTTCATCGGCATTGTTCATACGTCGCTTTACATAAACGACAGTAATCGACGCAAATGCCGCCGGCGGGGAGAGGAGGTTGACACTTTAGGAGCTCACCTGCCTACTCATGCAAGTTTCCGGTGAGTTCTACTGTTTTTTACATTATTTTGTTGCCTTAAAGAAAATTTTCATAGGAGTAATGATATTATTTTGTTAATGCTCTTCTAAATTAAGAAAAGAAAAGTCAGATATCTCAAAACAATTCTGGTTTGTTTTTCAAACGAGTTTTAACTAAACAAACATTGTATAAACTTCATTTTTTTAACTTTGGGATTATATTTAGTTTATGATTTAAAATTTAGAGTTTAGGATTAAAAATTAAAGATTTGAGTTTTATACTATAAATATGCATACATGTGTATTTTTTTCTTTTTAGTAATAATTGTTGATTTTCAAGTTCGAGTCGGTTAGCTTAACTTTACATACTATATGTATACTATATATGAAAAAAAATATGTGTATATTGTGTATAGTTATAAAAAATCATTTAATTAAAATAAAATAGTATGATACTATTATAAATATTTATAATTAAATTTGAATGAAAACTTAAATAACTTGACTCGAAATTTATTTTTTAAAATATAATTTTTTTAATTAGACTAACTTTTTTTATTTAATCTGATCGAATATGTACACCGAGTCATAGTTAAATAGAAAATTATGCCATTTTCTATAACCCAAATAAAAATATGTGGCCATTGTTTTTTTATTGATGAGAAATATAATATAATGTATTTGGTAAAACATCATTGATAGTTTTAACAAGATCAATTAAGAGATTTAAGGAATTTGAGTGAAGGATTGATGGAAGTTATCCGTTGACAAGGTCAACCAAGCTATACGTTGACTGTTATGAAGAAATCCCAAAATACTTGGCCTTATTTCTAGATTAACTTTTTCTAATTACCTTCATTTCCTTGGCAAAAAATAAGGGAAAATTATCTTTTAGGTCCCTTGATACTTTGATTGGTGACAATTTTCCCTTTTCACCACCTCTCCCTCTCCCTCCTCCATTTACCAATTGCAGCAGTTAATGAAGAGGAAAAAGAAAGAAAAAACAACTCATTTCTCATAAAAAAAAAAATCAATTTCAATTACAAATTTAAAACATTCAGATTAGTTCATGCATTAGCTTCATCAACGATTTCGAGTAAATTTCAGAAATATTAACACAACGGAAAGAAAACAAAAAAAGGGAGGAGATTGTGAAGTAGTTTTTGTGGCAAGATGAACGACTTAATCACGAGTTCATTCAAGAAATACACGGACATGCCGGAACGTGCTTACCGGGACGACATGGAAGCCGGAACCGGGAGTGTAAACCTCGATAAATTCTTCGAAGAAGTTGAGAACGTGAAGGAAGACATGAAAGCTGTTGAAAGGTTGTACAAGACATTACAGGAAGCCAACAAAGAATGCAAAACCGCCCACAGTGCAAAGATGGTGAAACAACTCCGTTCTCGAATGGACACCGATGTCGAGCAGGTGCTTAAAAGAGTCAAAATCATCAAAGGGAAGCTTGAAGGATTGGAACGGTCAAATGCGGCTAGTCGGAACACTCCCGGTTGCGGTCCCGGTTCGTCTATGGATAGAACCCGGACCTCTGTTGTTACTGGCTTGGGAAAGAAACTTAAGGATATGATGGATGATTTTCAAGCACTACGAGCAATGATGCAAGCCGAGTATAAAGAAACAGTTGAGCGTAGGTACTTCACCATCACCGGGGAGAAGCCGGACGAGGAAACAATCGAGAACTTGATATCGAGCGGCGAAAGCGAAAGCTTCCTTCAAAGGGCCATACAAGAACAAGGAAGGGGTCAGATTATGGACACCATTTCCGAGATTCAAGAAAGGCATGATGCTGTTAAGGAGATAGAGAAGAACTTGATTGAGCTCCATCAGATATTCTTGGACATGGCTGCACTTGTGGAAGCTCAGGGCCAACAACTGGAACGACATCGAACAGAACGTCGCGAACGCGAGTTCCTTCGTAAGACGAGGGACTGAACAACTCGAGGAAGCTAGGGAACATCAAAAGAGCTCAAGGAAATGGATGTGTATGGCAATTATTGCAGCAATTGTACTCATTATAGTCATCCTCCTACCCCTCATGCCAACAATTATAACTCTCATCAAAAACATGTAAAGGCCAAACAAAGAAGGCTTCTTGAGATGTATTTTATGCCTAACACAGTTTAGTTTAGATGGTACATATAGCTCAAACTTAGAAGTACATTTCCTACAATACTTGGGAATTCTAGATACTTCTTTTCAATCATGTTGGAATCCAACAAAGTTAGGAACCAATCAGTTTGGTAAGGAGATTTTTGTTTGACTTTTTTTCGACCATATTTCAGTTTGGCGTATTTTAAAAGGTCAAATTATGATTTTGGTCCCTCTATTATACTTAAATATGAGATTTACTTCCTGTGCTTTGATATGGCATAATTTGATCCTTCATGGCATAACACCATCAACTATTTCGTTTAAAATATTAACATAGAAATTTTATGTTGGAAGTGGTTTTCAGAGAAGTCCACATTAGCATGTTTATGGGAATAATTTGGACCTGTTCTAAATGCACAGTAAAATGAAACTGCATGGATAACGTAAAAAATTATTATCCTACAGTAAAACACAAATTTATTCTCATGTAATGAAAACATACAACATTTTTCTCCTTATTCAGTATATTCATAGCATATTGAGCTTAACAATCTAATAATTCCCTAAATTTATGCACTGTTACCAAATTAAAAATTACAAGTTTGCAGAGCTAAATGAAGGGTAGATCAGATTACCTCAAGTACCAGCATTAGGCAAAGCAGCCATGAATGAATTGTATGAAGATTCCAAGTCAAAGTGGAGCTGTCTAGCTTGCTGCTCGGTTAACTCATCGGCCGCCCCCATCTTCGACAGACGTGAAATCCATTCCCTCATCTTTGTCTTCCCCTCGAAATCCGGCGGCAAAATACCAAGTTTATTAAGTGATGCTGATAGATCGGACAGCAAAGGGTACACCTGATCAACTGCCACCATATTGAGTTTCAACGAGTCCATGGCCGTAATAAAATTCTGCACGCATTCAGCCACGATGGCAGCAGAGGTAGTAGCAGTCGCAGCAGCCGCTGCTCGGTGCTCGATAGTAGCAGGCACCCCAGATGTCACAAGACGGTTAATGGCAGCCGAGCAGTCCATTTTATACGTATCCGCAAAGCGTTCAATGCTGGGGACCGTGTCTTTGAGCGTATAAGCTAGGGTTTTGAAATGGGCAATCAGCTTTTGGCACTCGGTTTCGTATTCGAATGATGAAATAATATCCCTCACATAAGCTTTCTCGAGCTTCTCTGTTGCTTTGATAATGGCATATAGCTCTGCAAAATTCTCATACATCTCCCTCTCGCGCTTGTCATTCCATAGCTTCACCTCCATTTTAATAAAACTCGGTATTCAAAAAAAGGGTCGATTTGGGATAAAAAAAAATTAGGGTTTCTGGTTTGAATTCGGACGATCGGAGCAGACAACTGGGAGAGAAAAAAAATCAAATCAATATCCATTCATCACCAATAAAGATTCATTTTTTCTGCAAAACAAAACAAATTGAAACCGCTAAACAGAATTCTTCATCAACAAACATGGGAATAAGTAAACATCGTTAATTCTATAAGATTTCTTAGAAAACCACACGAAAATTGAATATCCAAATTGAAATCGACTGCAGCTCTAACAAAAATCCTTGTTAACAGTAAAACGACTAACAAAGTAATGGAAAAACACTTACAAAATCAAAGGCTGCTTTATGTTGAATCCCTTCGGCCTTCTCTGATCAGCTTTTCGTTCTCTTTTTAACTAAGTTCGGGTTCAAATTTGAGATTGCTTTTATTTTGTCTGAGATGTAATTATATGTACGTAATTTTTTAAAAATTAAACTATATTCGGTAATGAAAAAATTATTTATAAAAAACTATATATTTTAAATATTAGAAGTTTATTATAAAATATTAAAATAAAATTTAAGAGTTAAAAAACATTAAAATAATAATCCTAACACTTTTAAAACAATTTGGAAAAGTTTTTAAAATTATTCCAGTTAATTATTATTTTATTATGTGTTTTTTGAAAAAAAATAAAATCTTTCGCTATTTTTTTTATCGATACAACTATAAAAATCATGATTTATACAGTTTATCTTGCTTTGTTAATAAAAAATATTATATTAGTCATCCAAATTTTAAATTATAAAAAATAAATATTATTTTTTTTAAAATACATATTCGATTCTACTTCTTGAGTATTAAATTAGCATTTCTTTGCGGCAACGCCACATTTACGAGAGACGCAAGTTATAATGATGGATTTGCAAGTGAAGGCTCCATTTGCACACAGACACAAAACAAGGGGATATTGAGCATCAGGTGTGCCTTTTTCTGGACCTATTGGCTAGTGGTAGATAAAATTAGTCACCACTAAAACCAAATTGGTATGGCTAATCTATCCAAATTAATTATTAAAATCTTAAAAATTAAAAATATATATTATAAAGATATTATATTCTTTAAATAAAATTAAAATTTTAAATATTGATTTTGTGAAAGGGTTATTATTTTATACACGAGAAATTATATGATAAAATTGATGATTTTTAGTGGTTGGTCTCATGGATAACATGATGAGACTTACTCATGATATAATTTCTTCCTATATATAAACAATAATTTTTTTATTTTTATAAATATCTTAATTTTAAGATTTAAAATATTATTTTAAATTTTAAATTTAAAATTTATGATCAAAATTTAAAATTTAATTAATTATAATAAAAAATTAATTTTAACTTATAAACCTTAAAATTTAATTTTTACCTAAAATTCTATAACTCTTAAATTCAAAAATATTAGTATATAATTTTATAAAAAATTTATGCCCAGAATAATTATCCTATCCCAAATACATCCGATTTCACGACCTAAAAGGCTAAAACTTTAAAAATACGGCACTACTTGGCCGCAAAAGCTTGAACTGACCTACAAGAAGTGGTGGTTCGATTGCTAAGGCTAGACCCTGGGGGAACGAATCATTAGAATAAGAAAGAACATATTTTTTTTTCTGTTTTTAAAAAAACATGATTTAAAGCTTTTTTAAACTATGGTTAATCAGTGGTTAACATCCGCGGTTAACCATTTCCATGTACTGGTTCAGAGACTCTTGTCTCTGCAACCTCATCTCATCGTTGAACTTCTTTATAAACGCCTCAACTCGTCGGTTCAACTCGTCTTGACTCAACGAAGGCTCTTTCCGAAGCTTCACTGTGGAAGACGAGGAAGGAGAGCTTAGTTGTACAGGTGGAGATTGATAATTGGTCCGGTCCCTGAATGTTTCCGACTTCTTCATCGCAGCCGTCGAATCGGTAAACGCCTCGACGTTGTTGATTTCACGGCCGTGATTCTCCCACGTGTCCGATTTCTTCAAGTGCCTCGCCAACGGCATCGGTCTCCCTTCCGTTATCATCTTCCACGTGTTCTCCAACGTCTCGTGGCGTTTGGGTTTAGCCACCCGCCTCAATGCTCGGCTACCTGCATTAAGCCACAGTTTAATTAATTAATTAGTTTAATTATTATCCGTAACTTTCTTAATTACGCTATTTAGTTTCTTAATCATATATTCAAAAAGGACTATTTTGAACTTATTCAGTGGCGCGTCGTCAAGCAGACGTCATCATTGAACGAACTTATTAAGTCCCTTTAATATTCTAAATTAAGATATTAATCCCTCTATCTAAATCAATTAAAAACGAGAGGATTATGTCTTAATTTTTAGGATAGTAGAGGGATTGAAACTAGAATTAGATCAAATACGAACTGACGTGATTTCATTTCGAAAAGTGATGCACGTGTGAAAAAATGACTGAAACACCGCCGGAACGGCTCCGTCGAGTGGACCAACGAGCTCTTGCGGAGTTTTTTGAATTTCAAAAGTAGATATTAACAAAACCTAACCGAGTAACCTTTACCATTTTCAAATAAAATTATATAAAAAATTGATAGAAAAATGCTGAATATACCTTCAGGACTGGCTTTAACAGGTTTCCGGTGACCGAATCTAGAAGAAACCGGCGGTTTCTCCAGCGGAAACAGAACATTCGATGGAATCTCCGACGAATCCATTCTCCTTGGAGGAATCCACTCCGATTTGATGATAGCAAACTCGTCACGTTCTCTATCTCTATCATCAACAACCGCCACATTGGTCTCCACCTCAAAAACCATCGTTTCCAACTCTTCTCCTCCTCGCTTTTGCTCATACGCGACCGGTTCTGCTACAACGAAATCCAAGCGGACCAAGCCGCTCTTCATCTCTTGCTCCATCGCCGGCCGTTGATCCACGGAGATCTTCGATCCCGGCTGCTGCTGCATCTGCTCCTCCTGTTCGTTCTCGCCGTGATTTCGATGAAACCGCGACGATGCTGCAATGGTGATTATGATTCCGTTGATAACAACGTAAAGATACGGCGGCTTGAGCCAAGAACGAAACGTGGTCCATAACAATGGAGCTTGAGAAACGGAGAATTCCAGAACCAATGGAACAGAGACTTTAAGCCCTAAAGCTATAGCCAATACACCAGTAGAAATAAACAGTACCTTTAAAGATAACATCCAAGTCCTCGCCGACGCCATTTTTGGAGGTAATGCAAGAGGAGAAAAAATACCTTTGGTTTCTTTGTGATGTTAACAAGAAGGGAGTGAGGTGAATGGACATATATAGACAGTAGGGACACAAACTATGATTCAATATCAACCGTTAGATTTGAAATACAATATGGTGGGTCCGGAGAAAATTATTTGGATTTTTGTTTATATAAATAAATAAATAAATCCTCATTAGAAAATTAAATAAAAATAATAATTTTAAAAGATAACGTGAGGGGTTAAAATGAAGTTTTCCTTGTTGCTGTTTAAGTGGACACGGAAACAATTGATCCTTCCGGAACTTTACCATCATTATTATGTTTCTTTCGCAGTTAAGGGTCAATTTAATATTATTTTCGGGAAAATACGGTAAACTTTTTGTTAAAATATTTTTTAAAAATAATATTAAAATTTTAAATTTGTGATTTAAATGCTTAATATTATTATTAAAATCTATTTTTAAAAAGGTAAATGGTGTTTAGATATTATATTATAAGTTTTATATATAGATATAATTTTTTTAATATTATAATAAATAAAAGGTAATTATATAATTAATTAATTAAATTAACTAATATGTTTCACTATCAATTATTTATTATCGATTATTCATCGAATATGATCATTATTTTTTACCAAAAAATTGTAGGACCATAAAAGTAATAATAGAAGGCAGAGTGAATCCAATTTTCAATAAATTTAATAAAAAAGACTGGAACTGATTAACTGAAGTTATCTTTCTAGAGACTGGAAAGCAATTTGGCTGGCAGTAGCCGGTAGGGAAATATTTTTGATTCTTTTGAATAATTTAATAAAATTGTTTTTCCCAACGGTCATATAATTGACCGTTAGTCACGCAAGTTGTAGCAAGATCCTGAGGCGCCAATCCAGCGGGCACGGGGCGGAGGAGATGGGAGCTGGGCGGTTGGCTACGCCATTTGATTCATGACCATGTGCCCTACAGCTTTGTAGGTGCGCCACTGACCGACCATCCCTTTTCTGCTCTTACCCTAATGTACAAAAAATTATATTATCGGTAGGTCATATCACGGGTAGTATTCTAATAAATTAGCGTAAAAACTAATCGGACAAAAAATTAAGTATGAATTAGAGTCAAAATTAAGATCAAATCATGAAGAAAGAATCATTTATTTTACATTTAGCATATATATTTAAATATAAAAATTAAAAAAATATATTTTATTATATAAATATTTAAATTTAAAATAATTTAATATACAATTATACTAAAAAATAAAGAGTTACGGTCCTCCCGATATTTTTATATCTTAGTCCTGATAGTGATCAATATAATTCTTATTGTTTAATAAAATACACTAATTTTTATCATACACAGTTTTATGTAAGTGAATCTCATAATAATAATTTTTAATTATATACATAAAATTTTAAATTTAAAATATATTTAAATAGAATCAAACTGCTTATCATTTCTGCTAATCTTGTTAAATTAAGTTAAATAATCAGTTCTAATAGAGCACTATAATATTCGAATTAAGTTACTTAACCATAATATAATTAACGAAAAAAAGGCAGTAGGTAAACAGATATTTATTTTCCGTGTCGTGTGGCATCCGTTTGCATGCAATTTGGCATTTTAAGGATAAGGTATACGAACTTAACGATTAAGACATGCCATACCATTGGTCCTTTTTACCTCTAAAATTATCTTATTTCTTCATTAACACTGTAATAAGATTTCTAATGAAAACGCGTGGAGCAGAGGAGATAAATGGTCGGTCCATTTAATTTTTTTGATGAAGATAGCATGAAGGAACCAAGTTAGCTGTGTTTTCATTTAATGTTTAAGGGTAATTTTAGTTCATCTTAGTCTGAATATTTACTAAATTCGAATCGAAAAAATTTAAATAAAATTGACTCTATTAGTTGAAAATATGTATAAGAAGAAACTACGTGGTAGTTGTACATCTACCATTAAATCAAGTATGGAGATTTTAATATTAATGATCTGTCACCATGGAAAGATCTTAGCCATGCAGGCTTGTGGACAAACAAGTATGGGTGCGCATGTGGTACGCGTGGGAACTAAATTGGTGTATATTATCTAATATAAATAAATTTGAAGCATATAATTGTGGGATTTGTTTTTGGTGCACTATAATAAAATATTAAAAACTATTTATTATTATAATTTAAAAAATATCTTCCATTTATTTTTCTTAGTATCCTAAGTAACCACGTACTGCCCTTTCTAGGTTGCTTTTGGTGCAAATTTCGTGGTATATTCCAGAATGGTTGACTAATCAAGTGTCAATTAATTATTTATTTACAAAAATAATCCTAAAATATTCCATTCTAAATTAATACGAGGAAATTAATGTTTAATTCAAATTTATTATAACCAATTGATTTATTATGGGTAATTCGATTTAAATTTAAGCCTCTTAAGATAAATACTAATAATTTGAATTTAAATTTCTTAAATGATTGTAACAACAATATAAATAAATAAAGATTCGATCGATTTCACTTATAATTTTAAAATTTAAATTGATTTTACTCTACCTTAACTCAACCGAGCTCAACAGATTTACTTGAGAAGACAAGGACAGTTTGACTGAGTAGAGTAAAGGAAACACCTGACAATTTCGTCTCAAAACGATAAGGTAATCCTCAAAAATTAAATTGGAGAAAAACCGTTATAACAGTTGGGATGATGGACGGTGGAGGGAGGGAAGAAAGTCAAAAAAATCCGACAATAGTTTATATTGTCTGGTTTGGTCCAAGTAAAAGACATTGTGAAACTTAACCGTACGTAGAATGTTTTTTTTTTGGTATGATGGATAATTAAAGAAGTCATTGTAGGATAATAACTAATTTTATTACGTTCAACGAGCCACGACGATGGAGAAATGGGAACGGGAAGAAGAAAAAATCTGAATTAACTGTCAACGTTTTCGACTGTAACGGTCCAAGTTCCATAACCGATACGGTACCGACATTTTCATGGATGAGTGACAGGTTTCATTTCTTCATTGGGCCATATCCTATAGCATGGGAGAAGTTACCAGAGCAACATCAGTATCCATTAATATAATATATACGAGAACGTAAAATCAAATATATTTAAACGTTTAATATTATTCGATTATGAGTAATGAGAAGTCTAAATAATATAGATATCGTATTAAATTATAGGATTATATACAATTCTGTTTGATTGGATCGAATGATAAAATTTTTAATGCAAGTTACAGAGTTTACAAGTGCCCTTCAATATTCATCCCAAATGATCTAAAAGAAGAAAAGATAGAAGAAGAGAGTGACTTGTGAGGTGCCAACTCTTTGGCAAAAACATGGTAATAGACTATACCAGAGAATATAGTGTTAATGAAACGGACACATTGAGGAAGATGATGAATGTCCAGCTCAGCCAAGATGGATAGATCTGAAGGAGTTGCAGTGTTATCGTCAAGATCGAACACATCGGTCGGATGGCGAATCTGATTAATATGATATTGATACCTGAAAAAGGGTCACTGGAAAAGGGTCATTGGAAATGAATGGTGAATCTCTCTTCCTTTGATTTCATTATGCACAATGCTTTTGTTAATAGATATGTTCAAGTTAACACCCTACGTCGACGCTGATTTTCCAAGGTTTTGGGGTGGATCGTCAATGGCGTGGGGGAGTCTGATTTTCTAATGGTCATTTCAGAAAATTAAATATGTGAAGGAAAAGAGAGGATTTTGAGTTTATGAAGGTCCCACAACATATTCACCTAAAATAATATGATATTTTATAACATAGATAATCATAGTTTAGGGAAAGCAATTTCACAATCTTTCTACAATTCAAATCCAACAAGTGTACAAGTCTTGGCAATGACAGATTGATCTCAAAAAAATATGGCGGTAAAAAAGAAGCAAATCCCTTGAATGCACCATTGCTATACTCCAAGTCTCAAGCATTGTAAGTCTCGTTTAGTATCTCATACATTGAGCCACTTGGTTAACCTTCCTAACGTTTATTTTGATGCATACAAATGAAACAAGACGACACTTACATCTATAAAACATTTGGTTTTCTATTCTTAATTCTGTATTTTGTCACATTAGTCAACATTTATCCAGCAAAGTCTCCTATTTGTTTTGTTATCCGAATTTTTTTTGCAGTACTGAATCATGGATACGAAAACATCATTGGCATTAGCTTTAGTTTTCGTATTCGTTTTCGTGGTTTACTGTTTTGATCATGCACTGTCTGCCTCGGTCACTTATGACAACAGGGCACTGGTTATAGATGGCAAGAGGAGGGTACTGCAGTCGGGTTCTATACATTATCCTAGAAGCACCCCAGAGGTTGATTTTATGTGCATTTGATGCTTGTTCCAGTTAGTGAAGTTTCTTATGTTTGTTGTTATAACATGGATAGATCTTTTCAGGTTTGGCCAGAACTTATTAGGAAATCGAAGGAAGGCGGATTGGACGTGATCGAGACTTACGTTTTCTGGAACTACCATGAACCAGTCAGAGGAGAGGTATGCTGTAGATTCAATGCTTGTTGTTTTTACTAATAGAATCAATCTTGTTGGGGACCTGTGAGAATGGTGTAGGCTTTAAGGATGGTACTAGGTAGATTGTACTCATTTCTTGTTCGGATTCTTTTTTCGTGTCGAATATGTAAATATAAACACAAGACAAGTGATTAAAGGTGTCAAAATTCTCGTATCATGTTGAAAATCGTTATGGATGTAGCCTTCTAACATGAGTTTCATTTGTTCTTTCTTTTTGAGCAGTATTACTTTGAAGGCAGGTTTGACCTGGTGAAGTTTGTGAAAACAGTGCAGGAAGCTGGCCTTCTGGTTCACTTAAGGATTGGTCCATATGCTTGTGCTGAATGGAATTATGGGTCTGTAATAACATTTCAGTACCTGTAATATTTATTTATTCCCCTGGTGCTTACACTACTCCCATCTCTTGGCAGTGGATTCCCTCTTTGGTTACATTTCATTCCTGGAATTCAGTTCCGAACTACAAACGATTTGTTCAAGGTACCTTTTCTTCTCTCTGTGTGCATGTGATCTTATCCACCTGACATTCTTGTGTGAATTCGATGTTCTTTCTGTTGGCTATCTCTGTAGCAAGAAATGCTGCGGTTCCTCATGAAAATCGTAGGCCTAATGAAGGAAGAGAAGCTCTTTGCAACACAAGGAGGGCCAATCATTCTTGCTCAGGTGATTTGCTAATATCAATTCCATTGCTTGGTAAAGCTCATCAATCGATAATCAAATAATTCGATCACGGGACGTTTAGTTGAATCCATGTCTCATACAGTCATGTATCAGGTTGAAAATGAATATGAGCTCGTTGAATGGGCATATGGGGTTGCAGGAGGATTGTATGTCAAATGGGCTGCAGAAGCTGCTATCAGTCTTAATACAACAGTGCCTTGGGTGATGTGCCGGCAAGAAGACGCACCGGATCCAATCGTAAGTTATCATTTCGATGATATATAGCATGGTATATGTTTATCAATTTCATGTGGTTGATGAACTTTAACATTTACCATTCTGAGATATTTGAATGATCTGGTTCAAAGATGTTGGTTTGTCACTATCTGCATTTATAATGAGAAGCTGCATGCAGATAAACACATGCAACGGATTTTATTGCGATCAATTCACCCCGAATTCTCCATTGAAACCGAAAATGTGGACTGAGAACTACAGTGGATGGTGGTTGTCTCTTGCCAGTCTGAAATAACTTGTTTAGTTCTGCCATGCCATTAAAATGATGGTTGCTATAGCTGAAAAGTGATGCATCTTAAAATGTGATGGTGCAGGTTTAAAGCATTTGGATATCCAATTCCTCATCGACCGGTTGAGGACCTTGCTTTCGCCGTTGCACGTTTTTTCGAAACGGGTGGAACTTTTCAAAACTACTATATGGTGAGTTGTACCGAGTAATGTCCCTTTTCATTCTGCTTGCATCTTGGTAAACACGTAAATGATATCTATCATTCTGTTAGTAGTATGAACATGTTTTCTGCTGCTGAGCCCTGCAGTATTTTGGTGGAACCAATTTCGGACGAACAGCAGGAGGTCCTCTTGTGGCAACGAGCTATGATTATGATGCCCCAATAGATGAATATGGTAAATTTTCTATAATCCGGTTCATAAGTAGTAAAACTAAATCATTTCAACTACATCAGCAATACCATTCTGGTGTCGATGCAGGTTTTATTCGACAGCCGAAGTGGGGCCACCTACGCGACTTGCACTTGGCGATAAAGCTCTGTGAGGAATATTTGATCAGTTCTGATCCAACTAACCAGCAGCTCGGTCATAATCTAGAGGTAATTTTAGATGTTTCAGCATGTTTCTTTCTGTTACATGGAAAAAACAGAACAAAACAAAAGCATATGGCTTTGAACTCTGATTATAGTCGTGCAAATGAAATGGTCGATAACTTTGCAGGCACATATCTACTATAAACCCTCCAACGAATGCGCAGCCTTCCTCGCTAATTACGACAGCGAACAAGATGCAACCGTTACATACAATGGAGCTTCGTACTTCCTTCCAGCTTGGTCCGTAAGCATCCTTCCAGACTGTAAGAATGTTGTTTTTAACACAGCAAAGGTATTTTCATCATACTTCTCTTCTTTTCATTTGATTGCACCTCTCATCTCATTCGGGTAACCGTTTGGTTTCCAATAGCTTTCGCTCTAATGCCGTTAACCTTGTTCCTTGCACTGTTTTTTTCCTGATTGAAGGTTGTGTCACAAAGAAACTTTGCTTATACAACTACAGATGATAAGTTAGCATTGTCTGCAACATCATGGAGCTGGTATATCGAAAAACCGGGTGTTTGGGGCAATAACTCGTTTACAGAATCACGTTTGTTGGAGCAGATTAATACGACGAAAGACACTAGCGATTACCTATGGTACACAAGAAGGTAAATCAATGACATTCATTGTTTGAGCAGACTAATACCAGAAAAGAACATATTTAGCTGCTAAATGAAATTTACGTTGTAAAACATTATGAACCTTTCTGTCAAGTAAATGAACTGTTTAAAATCTAACACAAATCAACTGACATATTATATTCATTGATAATGAATCTTGATTGAATTGACAGTATAAATATCAGCCCGGGCCAACCTAAAGAGGTCTTCCTGCTTATCGAAAGCTTGGGACATGCAGCACTTGTATTTGTTAACAAGAAGCTTGTTGGTAATTTACTGTATTGATTGCAGTTGAATGTACTTTCTTTTTCTTTTATTCATCATGTGGATCATGTTCGTTTGATGTTCTCCTGTCCAATCTCAATATCTCTCCACCATGCTTCGACGCCAACTTTGAAGCTGAATTCGAAACCGTCACTTGTCTTCTATATGATATTTTCCTTCTGTTTTCTACTCTTTTTTTACAGCTTTTGGATATGGTAATCATGATGATGCAAGCTTTTCAATCTTTGAGAAAATTAGTCTTGTTGAGGGGAACAATACATTGGATATATTGAGCATGATGGTTGGTCTACAGGTAATCAAAATTTCTTAGCTTATTCCAAAACCTTCATGCCTGAAGGGTTACTTTGATAGACTTGCATTTTTTATATGTTTCAGAACTTCGGGCCCTGGTTCGATGTTCAAGGAGCCGGAGTTTTTTCAGTGGTTCTTTTTGATCTATGGTATAACAAGTATGATGATTCTTCTGAAGAATGGACATATCAGGTTAAAATCTGCAGATCAACAACATTAGCCTAGCATATATTATCGAGTTATCGACTTTTCGAGTTTCGTATATCATCCATGGAAGTTTTTGTATGATTAGGTGGGGCTTGAGGGAGAATACCTTGGACTAGATGAAGTAATCCAAGCAAATAGTTCACTGTGGACAAAGGGGAGTATTCCACCTATCAACAATTCATTGATCTGGTACAAAATTCCTTTCTCTGCTCCACAGGGCAAGGGTCCCTTAGCCTTAAATCTCACTAGCATGGGGAAGGGTCAAGCTTGGGTTAATGGACAGAGTATAGGACGATACTGGCCGGCCTATCTCTCACCACCCAATGGTTGTACCGAGAATTGCGATTATAGAGGTGAATATGATTCGACAAAATGTCAACAGAGTTGTGGCCAACCTGCTCAGACATTGTAAGTTTTACCAAACATTGGATCCTGATCCTATATGTAGACTTCTGTGTTTGATGTATTCTCGAATCGTAACTATTCGTTTTGTCCAGATATCATGTACCACGCTCTTGGGTACATCCCGGTGAGAACATATTAGTACTCCATGAAGAGCTCGGTGGTGACCCTACACAGATTTCAGTGCTGACACGAACCGGCCAAGAGATTTGTTCAATTGTATCCGAGGATGATCCTCCGCCGGCTAATTCTTGGATACGAAACAAAGGCTTCGGGTCTCAAAGTCCCAAAGCTCAACTCACCTGTGAACAAGGCTGGCGCATTACTTCAATCAACTTTGCCAGTTTTGGATCTCCACAAGGAAACTGTGGTTCATTCAAGGCAGGGACTTGTCATGCTAACATACTATCAATGGTTAAAAAGGTAAGAAAGAACCTTTCTTTGTTCATATATGGTACCTTTTAGATTGCAGATTTCTCAGTTGAGCAAAATTTCGCCGGCATCCTCGGTTGAATTTGCAGGCTTGCATTGGGGAGGAGCAGTGCTCGATACCTGTTTCCACTGCCAACCTTGGTGACCCTTGTCCCGATGTGCTGAAAACCCTTGCCATTGAAGCTATATGTAGCGAATAAAATCTCATTGCTTTTTTACTTGATCACAATACTTTTTATTTTGACACGCAATTAATAACACAGAAGCTTGCTGATTATATCTTTCTCAAATACATGCCACCGGAAAGTACTAGAAATCTTTCACAACAAATCGGTTTTGCATGATTATCATTTTGGTAAAGATTAAATTTAGCACAGAAGGACATGACACATACAAGTTCCACAAGTGACTCGTTTATCATTAAATGAACCAGTTTTCTCACTACAAGACAGGTCCTTACCGGCATCACGGAACAAGAAGTATCTTCCCAATATGTTCACTACTTTCCATGAGCCGATGAGCCTCACCGGCCTCGGATAAAGGAAAAAATTTGTAGATGATAGGCTTCACCTTGCCTGCTGCAACTGCAGGCCAAACATTGTTCTCCACTTCACTGACAACCAGTGCTTTATTTTCTGCACTTCTTGGTCGCAATGCAGCCCCTGGATACAAAAATTATCAAATTACGTTAATCTATAATAAACTGTTATCTAAAAAAGGGCATGTTTTCCGATATGTCCAATAGTACAAGACACTAAAGATGCATTATAGCTTTCTCTATTACCTTGCACGGTGAGCCGCTTTGGAAGTAAAGTATTGAGTTTAATTCCAGTGACTGCTCCACCCTGGAAGCCAATAATACAAAGCCTTCCATCGAAGTTTAAGCTGTCCAGGTTTCGCTGAAGGTAGGATGCTCCAATACAATCAAGAATAACATCGACACCTGCCATTAAACATTTGAGAATATAAAATGGCCAAGTAAATGCTGAGAAGAAGAGCAACAATTCCATTGTTAGAATTTGGGCCAAAGATGTTATTATAAAAACTCAAGAACTTACCCTTCCCTCCAGTTTCTTCCTTAACACGTGCAACAAAGTCCTCTGTCTTGTAATTGATGCACACATCAGCTCCAAGATTCTTGCAGAAAGCTAATTTTTCTTCACTCCCTGAAGATCAACACTACCACATCTAAATATAAGACCAAATGAAAACACAAAATTTCCGATTCAATCACTATTGAAGGTAGACCTGCCGTAACCAATACTGTTGCTCCTTTTTCCTTGGCTATCTGAATTGCAAAAGTTCCAATTCCACTTGAACCACCATGGACCTGAAATACCGATATCTGTCAGATTACATCTCGAACAATAGACCAGATCGTATATTATATTGCTAAATGATACTAAAGAGATGAAGAAAGATATCGAACAAGTCATGTCAGGCATTGACATGTTTGTTAAGCCTAGGCACCCAAACCATAGACTTAAACCTAAATAAGTTCATTGTTAAATGTCAAGACAATAACTCATACTGTAAGTTAAAGGATAATCGATTTAACAATGGATAGGCCATACCAAATACCGATCTCAGTGATACGGACACAAAATCATGAATTCCTGATAATAATATGATCATGCAATTGAACATTCAAGTACTTGAACATAAACCTGGCACCTACTAGGATGGAACTCATGTAAGCTTCCGATCAAAAGATCAGCCGACATCCAAGTACATATTAGATGAAAATTGACACACATACTGCTCTATATACAAGATCCTAAGATAACCATCTAAATCTCATCCACAAATCATTTGTTAAACCAAGTTACCCTAGCAACCCAAAGCACTGAACTATGCCAACACTGAATGATACATAGACAACAACAGTGGATATAAAGGTTACCAGGAAAGTCTCCCCGGCCGATAAGCGACTCATCATAAAAACAGTGGACCAAACAGTACAAGACACTTCAGGCAAACCAGCAGCATCTTGGAGTGAAACCCCAGGTGGGATGGGAAGAACATGTCCAGCTGGAACCGCCACTTTCTCAGCATATCCACCTCCATTAAGAAGAGCACACACCTGCATATAAATATCACGCAAACCCAATTTCCTAAAATTCTAAAAACACAAAAATCCAATCTTTAAGCCCCATCCAATGAAAAAAACACTGGACCCTTTATATAAAAATCACATCTTTTACGAGAAGTTTTATTTTTTCAATTTTACCTGATCACCAACTTTCCAGCGAGAAACATTGTTGCCAACAGCTAGGACGGTGCCTGAACATTCAAGTCCAGGGTAAGGGCTAGCACCCTTTGGAGGAGGATAAGAACCTTTCCTCTGGAGAGTATCAGCCCGGTTCAAAGCGGTGGCTTCTACCTTGATGAGGACTTCATCATCCCTGATTTCTGGGTCATCAACTTGTTGTACTTGCAACACATCTGGGCCTCCTGCTGTTGTTATCACCACCGCCTTCATCCTTTTTTCCTCTGGCTATGTAGTAGTTTGATTGATAAGAAAATAGTAAATAGGCAAAAATGTGATTGTAGAAGTGGAGTTGGGGATTACGGCATTGTTGGTAAGATCGACACTTCTGAGCTATAAATAATTGGATAAACCACGTGAATGACCCCTCAGTTATGAGAGGTTCTAATTTTACCATTGATATATTAATTTTAGGGTTAAGGGTGTAAGAAAATCTCAAAGTTTTGAAAAATATATATAATTCTCAAATGTTTTTTTATTTAGTCATGTCATTGAATAAAAAATTAAATTAATTATACGATATTGAATCATTTAAGCTATTTATTAATCTGGATTATTAAATTTTGATAATTTTAACCCAAAAAACTGATTAGATTTTTTGACTTAGAGGTCTAATCAGGTGAAAAAATTCAGGGATCTAATTGAATTTTTTAAAAGTTTAAAGACTTATTACACCATTGACTTTTAATTTTATCAATTAGATCATTTACCTATCTAATGATATGGAAAGTGACCAAAGACCCATTTCTTAAACGGGGATAAGAAAATTCTTCCATCTAGACTCAAGGAGAAATCGGTTAATTCAATACTTGATAAACATGTTTTAAACATAATTAAATTAAATTTGAGTAGATATTTAATACTTAAACAAACAGTCAGGGTCAAGCTAATGAAAAGATTTAAATTGATATATAATGTGATAAGAACTTTTTTGAAATTTAAGGACCAATTTAAAATCAAGGTAATAGTTTGGGAACCTTTGTTGGAGTTATACCCTTTCTTTTTCTTCTTCATTTATAATTGGAAGGTACCTCCCTAAAATTACGTATCTTTTCGTTGGTATTATCCTGGCCTGAATGCATGACCACTTGATGTAATTGCCGAGAAGCATCAACTAAGGCAATGCAGCAAAAGGCAAGGCCATGCCATTCTTTATATATATATATATATTGGATCGTGCGATAAAAAATTCGATATTCCTTAAACAAGTTCTCGAATTTGAGTTAAAAATAGAAAGGAAAAAAATATTAGTTAAGAGGGTTTTCCCACTCATACAAGGATTCAACTCGACTCGACTCAACTCTAGATATTAGCCAAATAGGTAGAGGATTATTTATGATTTCATCCCCTTGTCGACTCTTGGAAGGCAAGGAAACTATACTTCATTAGCTTTTATGTTTATCTTATTGATACCTACCAGATACCAGAATATGCTTTATAGGCACACATTGCATGTGTTTGAGCCTTGAGGTCAACCTTTTGGGTAACGTGAAACAGTGGAAATGCAAACTTACACTCAATGATCACCTATAATGTATGTATTATTTATACAAGATGAACTCATTGTTATGGGACCAGTTCTTTTGCTGTTGCTGCTGAGTGCTGACTTGTCTTAATTGATAAAAACAAGAGAATCTGGTGTGTTGGGCTGTTGGCTTAGGAAGAAGACTTTTTGAGGCTGGTCGTGTTGGGGAGGAATATCAGCTATGTCTTCGTTTGGGGTTGTTTGGTTGGCGGCTCTGGCTCTGATTTTGATGCCTAGAACCCATGGTTGGAGCAAAGAAGGTCACGTTTTAACATGTCGGATTGCGCAGGTACTGTTTGTTCTATTGTTCTTGTCGTTTTAGCTTTGATTTACGTGGTTAACCTATCACGATCTACTCCGGTTTGACTTGTTGGATCATGTCGTGAGAGCATGGTAGGAAATTGTCCTCTTTGAGCAGCAACAGAGTTCCTCGAAAATTTGACAATTTACTTCTCATTTGCAATAGGGTCTATTAGAGCCTGAAGCTGCAACGGCTGTTGAAAATTTGTTACCGGACTATGCCAACGGAGACCTTTCGTCCCTCTGTGTATGGCCGGATCAAATTCGGCATTGGTATAGATATCGATGGACAAGCCCACTTCACTTCATCGATACTCCGGACGATGCTTGCTCGTATCAATATTCAAGTATGAAGAAAGCTAAAGCAATCTTTTTGGTCATAGTGAGCTAATATATGTAATGCGAAATTTGTCATTTATTTTAGGGGACTGTCATGACCAGCATGGCGTAGAGGGCATGTGTGTCGCTGGTGCAATTCAAAACTTTACCTCACAGCTTTTGCACTTCAGAGAGGGATCTTCAGATCGTCGCCGTTAGTAAAATTTAGCACCCGTTCCATGATTCGATCATCGTCGTTCTTTATAACACGCTTCGATTCAATACCAATAATCTTGTTGTTTCTCCACAGATAACATGACAGAAGCCTTGCTGTTCTTGTCACACTTCATGGGAGATATCCACCAGCCGATGCACGTCGGTTTCACGAGCGACGAAGGAGGGAACACCATCGCTTTGCGCTGGTTTAGGCACAAATCGAATCTGCACCATGTGAGTATTTTGCTGATTAAACTAAACTTAAAGTTAACAAGCAGTAATTTACTTAGCAAACAAAGGTCAATTTCAACAATGTATGTATAGGTGTGGGATAGGGAGATCATCCTTACAGCACTTTCGGACTACTATGAAAAGAACTTGGACAGCCTTCAAGAAGATTTAGTAGGGAATTTCACTGATGTAAGATCAATTTTTATTACCAATTCTTGCTTATATTCGTATTCCTTTTATGTTATCAAAGTTCGATCCCGATCTCCTAAACTAAGAGTACATGCACTCTTATATTTGTATTTAACCATAATTATTACTTTTCATACAGGGAATCTGGTATGATGATGTTGCATCATGGGAACAATGTGATGATCTTCTCCCATGCTTGAACAAGTAAGCTTCAACCCTCAAGGACAATTATAGACAAATCTAGTAAATTCAGAAAAAAAGGGTTTTTGCTATGCAAATGCAACTTGAACTCGACTTATGAGTATCGGATACGGGTATGTATATAATACAAGTGGACACAAGTACTTGAAGAAAAACGAAGAGTTTGAAAGACATATTTGCTTGCTTGATAATCTGTTTTAGTGTTTCATCAAAGCTACCATTTTCACATCTGTAGGTATGCTTCAGAGAGCATAAACATAGCTTGCAAATGGGGTTACAAAGGCGTAAAGTCTGGACAAACACTGGCAGGTACGTATATTATTGAGTAAAGCATTGAAAAACAATACCAGTCTTTCATACTCTTCCCAAGATAGTGGAGGGACTAAATTCTTGGAATTAAAATTAGGAGCTAAATTTCAAATGTACAAAGAGTGCGGGGACTGAGAACAAAATTAAACCGGTTTCTAAGAGAGTAAAGACACCATTAATACTGTCTTCTTTTTGTTGTTGTTGGGTTTTATAGAGGAATACTTTGATTCAAGGATGCCTATTGTAATGAAAAGGATTGCTCAAGGAGGGGTTAGACTTGCCATGATCTTGAACAAGGTTTTTGGTGAATCTGAAGAAGGTTTTGCAGCAGCAACTTAAATTTAATGACTGAGGGATCGATTTGTTATAAAACATAACGTTAGTGACCGTTTCGTAACTTTCGAAACTTCACTGGCAAAAAAATCATCCCTGTTTTAGTGACCATTTGTGTAGTTTATCCTAATTTTATTTAGGCATAATTGTGTGCATATATATGTTCAATGTTAGTGACCATTCACTTGTACTTTGTAATTTGAACATTATAAATGATTATGACAACAACATCAGAAACAATAAAATTGGTTTTTATCAAAAGTATGTCTTAAAATTACTAATGTTTTAATACTGAAATATTGAAAAAAAAAATGGCTTCAAGAAATTCACATATTTCATTGAATATATTATAGCTGAAGAGTACATATATATTTGCATTAGGACAGGCTGACATCACTAACAACGTTACACTGAATCAAAAAACATTGCAAGAAAAGGTTTCATGGAGTACCAGAGACGTTGAGTTTCAAAACCTGGCTGGCTGGCTGGCTTCTTCCATCTTCGAGATGTAACGGTTGCATCGCGAGCAAACGCTACTTATAAAAGCCGACAGAGTGTAAAAATGCAAGGTAGCAAGACAAAAATTTGCATCCGAGATATAAACGATACGAACCGGTCTTCTAAGGAGTTTAAATCTTTTATAAGTGGTGTCAGCTTAGCCACTTTTTCTTTTCAATCGCTCGGCGGGTGATGGTTTACAGTTGGTGTCGTTGCGGCATTCATCTGTCATTCTTGAAGAACTAGATTCAGTTCTTGTGCACATCTTCCTATAGCACCACCTCTCCTGTAGTAAAACAAAAAGACGAGCGTCAATATTATGCGTCTCGAGGTTGCATCACTCGAGGGTAAAAGCATATAAATGTCATGATATGCAAACTGTTGCCATGGATATCGAGTTATCATTATAACCAAGTTGCATGTTCCTAAATGGTTTAAGCATCTAACCTTACGAGTAGAGGAAGAAGTTTCTGAATCTTTTGCAGCTCCACAAAACACTGATTGCAGCATTCTCGCCTGTGTTCAAATTTTCAAAACCAATTAGTTCATAGGTTGAATCCAATATAGAGGAGAGATTGAGAAGCGGATCTATCCATAAATAAGTGTAATAGCACCTTTTCTCAGCATGTAGATCAATGCCGACGCCACGTGGAGCTGACACAGTTGAGCGTATCATCGAACCAAATACCGCTACAAGCTTTAGGAGCATCTCCAGTGAGATATTTACATGCCTGTATATTTATTTCACAAGAACGAAAATCAGTAAGAACATCATAAGTATGGATGCGGATTATTTCAACATTCGCATCCGCATGTCCAAATGGGATTTTATGTCTTGATGCCACCTCCATTATTTTATTTTTCAAGGGATGAAAAGCTATGTTTTGAAAGAAATGGATGGCGTACAATAACTAACAATATAAAGAACTAGAACTTCATCGCAAAACTTACCTTTCAGTCTTACTATCTAATAATCCCATAAGCACAGGAAGCAGGCCAGAAAACAGATCTAAGGTAAGGATCTCCATTTTTTCCATGAGAACACTGATTACATCTGCTTGCACCTGCACCAGAACCGACATATGAGAAAATATGCATGACAAGCCTTTAGTTACTACTTGTAACCATCATTCTAAACAGAAAAATCAACACATGACATCTTCCCATAAATACCCACAGAATGATCTGGCAGTTTCCGCAGGGCACCAATTGCACCTTCAATGTCATTCTTTTCCCAAAAGTGTCGCACCACCTATTCAGAAATTTAATCAAAGAATGAATATATATATATTCATGAAAGTGGCAAACAAAATACTGAAACATGACGGAGGTTCCTTTTCCCATGTTCTTTTTACTAAACTTAAATTTGCCACCCATGATCCATCACAGTTTTTTTATATTCAAATGCACATTTCTAAACCATAATAATGATAAAACATTTTATAATCCATTTTGCAGATATCCAAACATCTTTCAATAATTCAATACATCAGCAACAGTTACAATGCAGCCACCGATTATATAAACAGACAGCTAAGTTTACCTGTAATTTTGTCAAGCGTGACCTAAGAGTGCTTATGAATATATCATGTGTTTGCATTAGACTCTCAGTTATGTTTCCATTATCAGAAGAGATTGATGGTCCCTTTGAAATTTGGCTTTCAATAATAATAACATTCTCGTCATTAGCAGAACTCAATCCCCTCCTAGAAATGTGATTATCGGTTGTAATAGTACCATTTGGTCCACTTCTATCATTAGAAGAGGCTGTTTCCCTTCTCGAAAGTAGATTTCTAGAAATGATCCCACTTGCAATGGAAGTTGATTCCCTTCTGGTTTGGTTTCCAGTAATGATCCCATTAGAAGCAGAGGTTGATTTTGATCTAGAAAATTGATTTCCAGCAATGGTGCCACTAGATGCTGAGTTTGATTCCCTTCTAGAAATCTGATTTCCATTAACGCTGACACTAGATGCCGAGTTTGATTCCCTTCTAGCAATTTGGTTTCCAATTATGATCCTTTCAGGGGTAATGGTTGATCCCTTTCTAGATGTTCGGTTTCCAGTAATGATCCTATCAGGGGGAGATCTTAATTCTCCTCTAGAAATTTGATCTCCAGTAATGAGCCCATCAGAAGTGGGAGTTGCTTCCCCTTTAGAAATCTGAATTTCAGTAATACTTCCCACACAGCTTGAAGTTGATTCCAGTGTAGAAATTTGGCTTTCACTCTGATCGACATCATTGGCAGAGACATATTTTGGTTCGGAGATTTGTGTCTCTCCTTTCTGTTAGACGAAAACATGAGAATTTAATTTAAGTCGGTCATAAAAACATAAAAGTACATGCACATGTAAGTTTGTCCAACTCTGGTTTAGACGACTTTCTATGTTTGAATCATGCAATAACTGAAGTTTTAAATTTGGAGGAGAAAAACACAATTAACTTACCTTTATGGCTGGTGTTCTATCTGTTTCAGGTACTAAGGGAGGAGTGCTGTTAATTACCGGATCATCACTGCTGTTTAATCTCTCTTTTCGTTCGAACTTCTCAACCAGAGTGCGTGTTCTCCCTGAAACAACAGCCACTGCCAAGAGAGAAATTTATAAGGATCAAAATATATCCATTTCTATACTCAGAAAAGTTAGCAGTAAAATAAGAGAACACCTCCTCTGACAATTTTGACAGAGTTTGAATCTTTGATGCAAGTATGGGACTCATCACCTGACAATGTTACAAGAAACTAATCACTAACCATCAACTTCTAACGTGCAAATATATGAGCTTAAGTATAACCGACTTAAGAAGAAATGATAACATGGTGTAGAATAAAACTTACAAGTTTCTTGATTAGGCGGTGTCTGTGTCAATAACTCCTTTTCAGATTTCTCTATAACAGTCTTGATGTTTGAACCCTTTTCATCACAGAGTTTCCTAGCTCCATCTTCTGATACAAGCCTACTTTGAGAATTCATGTTCTTTTCGCTGTCTAACCCGCTTTTTATATTGCTAAGAGTTCCTGATTCAACTTTAGCCAACAGCTTTTCAACCTCGAACTTGTTGACAGATGGTCTTCTAACGTGAGCTGGTTTGAGCAGCATGCCTGGTTTTGTCCTTGAAAAGGAGATGGAATCTTTTGCAGAATTTCTAGAGTCTTTAACAGTAGGGTTTTCCAGTGGAACAACACTTGGTGTGATAAAAGAGATTTTACCCAATTGTCCATTAGATTTAACATTAACTTCTGTTCCAGGACTCGGCTTCTCTATTTCCAAATTACTTATTTCACAGACATCCACTGGGAGTGACACTTTTTTTGGAGAATTCAAAGAACCTTCTTTCCGTGTGACATTAGGATTACTGCCAGCAGCTTTTTACAGAAATGGGAACATCATGTCAAAGAAAACATAGGTTCAGAACTTTTACAAAATTTTACTTGCATATTTGTAGTCAGGGTTGATATCAAACTCCACAAACATGGATACTGGCCATGCCAAAAAAGTAACAACAGGTAGAACAACAAGTTGAAATAATAAAAACAACCGAAAAGCAAACTTACTGTCAATATATATGTTCTTTATTTCCTTTGTCTCACAATCAGGAGACAAGGGTCGTAATCCCAAAGTAGACCTCATGATACTCCCCGCTTTCATCGAAGAATAACTTCTCTCAAGATTAAACTTCTTCACTGTTTGCTCAGCTCTTCCATATGGCTCAATATGCTGACACAAGTGCAAAACAAGTCATTTCAGAAGGAAGGTAAGACCAATAATCAATTGTCACTCAGATTCAGAACTAAAGAGCAGAAGTTCAAAATTGAACCAACATATGTGAATGCAAGGTAAGAACGAATGTAAATACCACTACATCAGCTGCCCAAACTCCAACTGAATTTCGATAGTATGAACAACCCAAAAGTTTGCCTTCATTGATGCCAAGGTCACCAAGTGTTGACCATCCCATATCAACAGAATCATGACAAACTACTGGCTCCCACGAATAAACCTACAATAATGACAACAAAATTTCAGATTTTTGCTTAAATAGAATCAGGCTGGTTTTACAAAAGAAGGTAAAACCTTCAAACCATCATCGGCTCCACAAAACAAGGTTCTCCCATCAGGATGAAAGGCAATTGAGCGAACCCCATCAACCTGAAAAGAATCAACATATAAAAATTACAATGAAAAAGTTTATTATAAATAATGAGACTTTCTTTTTTTTCACTTGTATTTTCCTTTAAAGTAAGATAATATGTTTCTCTACTCAGAAAGTTCACAGGATCGTGAAAAAGTAACTATGTCAATTAAATCATACAATAAGCCTCTGATGCCGAAACATTAGGTTCATACATTAGGTGAAGAGTATAATAGAATAGGTTTTCCCACTATTCTACACCACATTGATGGTTGGCTATAGGGGAAACTGGTTTTAAAAGAAAAAAGAAAAGTCAATAATCATAATCATTCCATTATTTCTTTCTCTTCTTCCCTCAAATTAATTAATAAAATAAGCTTATATACCTCAGGTCCCGTAGATCCAATAAGTTCAAAGGTTTCTAAATCCCAGAATTTAACGGTTCTGTCCGCTGAACCTGAAAATTTTGGTCACCATCAATTACGATATTCCCAATAAAAATACTCATTTCAAGATAGTAAACAATTCAAAAATATTAACACATTCCGTTTACAATATGAAAGGAGGAACCAATTTGAAGTCTGTGAATTTTCAATATATTTAGAAATGATGTAGGCATGAGAAGTTGTACTTGTGGACTGCCATCTCATTTTTCCAACTTAATAGTTAAAAGCTTACTGAAAAAGATCTGATCATTGCAAGCAAGTTAAGGAAGTTTATTCCACCTTAACCTGAAAAAATAATTTTCATCAAGCAGGCAATGACAAATAATGCAGAAAAAAAAAGGCAAATGAAACTATAATAAACCCAATGACTCCTACTGAAGTCAAAGATTCACCTGTGGCTAAGAGAAACTCAAGAGGATGGAATTCTATGGCGCGGATATGGCCTTCATGAAACTTGAACTCATTCAAGAGTTTTCCAGCAGTAAGATCCCATATCTTTTCAGTAGACAGTATACAAATGTGAAATGATTAGATAAAAAGGATCGATGACTCATTCAACGCAGCTGATGGTATGATTCCTAATTTACCTTTACAACATTATCAAATCCACCAGAAACTACCCAGCGGCCATCAGGAGTGAATCTAATCGTACTAATGCCTTGAGTGTGACCCTTGTATGCATGAATGCATCCCTTCTTTCTGATATCCCAAACCTTTAGATTTGGGTCCATGGAACCAGATGCAAAGAACTCACCAAATGGATGGAATTCCAAGGCAGTGCAATTAGATCTGTGTCCAGTAAGCCCGCGAAGCACTACACTTCAAGAACAACATCAAGCATTTTACAAGTCGATTCTTAATTTCAGTTTGGAACAAAAGCTGGAGATCCAAATGTTTCAAGTTTAAACAGACAAAAGTTCAAAAGTTAAGTGCTGGAGTTGCAAAATATCTTATCCCACATTGTTCTTTATGACTAACAAGCTTCCACCATGGTATTGTTATCATTTGACATCTAACTGATAGAGAAGGCACTTGAGTACTCTTAAGATAATTTTCTAAGGAGGAATCGAAGACTTACTCTTTGTTTCTTCCAGATCCCAAAGCTTTATCCCACCTGTAGATGACCCAGCGAGCACCAAGACTTCCGACAAATTAAAAGCTAAAGATTCCACCGGACTAGTATGACCACAAAGACTCTACACATTAACATGTACATTAGAATACTCTTCTTATCAGCATTGATTAATCCAAAATGTGATCTCAAGCAACAAAAGCAATTACCCTGTGAGATGCCATCCGAAGCTAAACTAGACAATAATCTAAGTAAGAGAGACAGCATAAAAATCTTACCATCAGAGAAGTGGGTTTCCCAATTGCCCAAACATTAACTTTATGATCATCTCCGCCAGTAATAAGAAGCCTACATGTCTTCTTTCCCATACTTAGACAATTCACATTTGTTGTATGAGCCACAAATTCCTCTACATTCATTTTGTCAAGGAAGTGAACAAATGAAACAAACATTTCTTTTAGAGTTTTCTCTTCAACTTGAGACTAATTGAATCCAAACCAGCATTATCTGTTAAAGAGCAGATTATTTATAAAAGCTTCAAGTTTTTCTCTAGAACCAAGATAAATTACTTCAATTCTGTTCTTTTTCCCTCTATTGCTTTAGCTAAAGCCAAAGTAGCAAACATGGAAATTTTAATCAAATAAAAAATCTTTTAAAAAAGGCAACAAATTTGAGCTGAAATTCATACAAAATTCAATATAAGCTAATAACTGACCATAGAACTTAAACAAATGAAGCTAAATCAACCACGCATTCCAATAATAATATTAACAAAATAAAAAGAATTCAAGCTCAAGGATACGCAGCTTATATCCACGCTTAGCCATTTTTCCACAAAAATGAACCCAAAACTTGATCGGAATCTAAAACAGTTGCCGCAGATCACAATGAACTTCGCGCCAAACTATTCCCCAGAGATTCAACAGAAAAAGGACGAAAAATCTGAAACTTGAAGAAGAAAATTGTTTACTTTTCCTAGAAAGTAAATCCACCAAGAATTCCAATAAAAGCTAGGAATTGAAATTCTGGTGAGAACGTGAAGTACCTTAACAAAAATACCAAACAGAAGGAAAAAATCAAAGGAAAATTAAATTATTAAAAAAAAGCTCTTTTTTTTTTATTTTCCTTTGAATTGCTTTGGGTGAGACTATAAAAGACTATAATTTGTGTAGACCCTGATATGATTGAACCCAGTTTTCATGACTGTTTATTGTAATGACCAAAATACCCCTTAGTCTTTTAGCTGTCGCAATAGTAATTAACTCTTCTGTTCGACATTGTCCTCTACGTGTTGACGTGTCCGTTGGATCCCCTGTTTAAACACTCGTGGTATAGGTTCTTTTGTCTTTTTCCTCCATTTTTTGAGAACGTTAATTTTTTATTTTATTTTATTCGGAAAATGTTATAATTATATTTTTAAATATTATTATTATTTATTGATAATCGGTTGATCTAATAAGATAAGACACCACATATTTTAAGTAAAATTAAAGATTTAACTTTTAGTATTATGCATAAAGAAAAATTAGATCGAGAGAATAATCGTATAATAAAACTATTAAATTTAGGAACAGATCAAAAATTTTATGTAAGAGAATATAAATTATCAAGAAGTTATATTATAAATATAGAGGGATAAAGTTATAAGAGTTTAAGTGGTATAGAATTATATTATCAATGAAAAATATTAAAAATATATAAAATATAATTGAATTTAAAGTTTTTAGAAAATGGGACAACAATCCTTAATACTCTTAAATTCGTCTATGATTAAATCGATCTAAATTAATTAATTAATACATAAATATTAAAAATTAAATCAATTTGTTAATATGATTTCAATGGAGTCATTCTATTACTTTTAACATTTAATATCAATTCAAATCTTAAGTGGAGTATATTTAAAGTTCATAGATAAAGTAAAAAAAATTATTGTGCATTTATTGCATTGATAATTTAGACATATTAAAAAATAAATATTTAATATTCAATTAAATATTTAAAATTTAATTTATGTATTTCAAAAATACCATGTTAGATTGAAATTGGTATTTAATGCTCCACTACATGTTTGATTGATAGGATAACCTTATTGAAACGTTGTTAATAATTGTAGGACTTCATTGGAATATTTCGATTTTTAGGGACTAATTTAAAAGTTGAACATAGTTTGAGGATATCTCGTGAAATTAATTTTAAAATGTTTGAATTAGATTATAAAAGTATTAATATCATATGAAATCAACGAAATGTTTTCACTAACAACAGTATTTTATGATAATAAAATGATTTGATTGATTCAATAAATCTGAGGACTTAATTAAAATATTTTAAAATTTAGGGACCATTTTAAGAGTTTTTGGGGGTGAACTAAACCTTACGAAAATGAGAATCCTTCAAAATTAATTTTCGGTTAACCCATTGAATTGAGAATTTTAGAAGACGTGGACATAACTAAACTTATAAATTAGATTACTTCAAACTTAGTTAGCTTGTCATTTGGTTTATTAACAACTTTAATTACGTCACTTTTTAAGTTTATACTTAATGAAAATAAATAAATAAATAAATAAATAAAATATTTGTCAATTGGCTTTATCTTCTTATTTCTTAAATCTTACAATATACTTTTATTAGTCATTCTATAAAAGAAAATAAATATATTTTTATTATTTTTCGTCTTATTGAATATGTTTAATATAGTTTTTCTTTTCTTTAAAATTTGTTGATTTTAATTTTTTATTATTTTAAATTTATTAATGATGAAAATATATAAAAATATATTTTGAAAATATTTAATTAAATAGTTTAAAAATATATTTTATAAAATTTAATTAATTAAAATATTTAAGGTTAAAAATATTCAAATTTAAAAGTTAATATTAGACGAATTTAGTGGGATAAAGTGAATATAATTTGTTAAATTTATATTTTAAATTATAAATTAACTAATTATTGGATATAAGATTTATTGATTGATTAATTTAGATTAAATATATTATTATAATAACGATATTCTCACTCAATTTATTTTATTTCTAATGTCACGATTCACAATTCTAACATTATTTTAAAATTTTAATATTTTATTTTGTTAGATAAAATGATAATTAATATAAATAAAACAATTCTTAATTAATACTCACCCCTAGTTCTGATATATTTTAATTAGTATATGTTTGTTAGTGTATATTTTATAATATTGGATCCAATTTAATTAAGTAATAAATGAATTATTAATAATTAAAAAGAATGCAACTATTGGATTGTTTATTATGGGTCAAAGGTGCCAAATGATTTGACAAGGAATTAAAATATACACCACCATAATATATAAAAATATTATCAATGATTATACTACAAATAGAATAAAATCCTAAATTCCTAATGCAAATGACCTAAACAAAATTTTGAAGCTGGTCAAATGTCTATGGTGAGGGGGTCTTGGGGACAATTTATAATTATAATTAAAATTTTCAATTTTAAAAAATGTATAGTTGTTAGATCTTTATTGCACAACATGCATATTAAATTTTATTCATAAAATACATGAATATAAATTAAAATCATTTATATTTAAAAGTTTTCACCCACCATCTTATTTCTTTATTATTGTTTTGAAACATAGCTATCTAGCTTCGGTAGTTAAAGGAACAATTGTTATTCTTAAAGGTCATGAGTTCGAACACCAATAATACCAACACAATGATTGAGTGATCAACGTCTAATAATTAAGAGTATACTCTAGAACAGACACTACTATAACTATAAGCTACAGATAAATATTACAGGAAGCATCGAACAATCCGCGACTTCGATCGACAAGTAGCCATTTCCGACAGATAAACCTTGAAACCATTTCTTTTTCAGACATATTTTTCTATGTATACCGCCTAATTGCTTTAAAGGTTCTCCTTTAAAGCATGTGCAGAAGGTCTTGGACGATTTCGGATATCGGCGGTCTGAATCCAGGCTCACACTGCAGGATGATTAGGTGGTCATTTAATCCATGGAATTCACTCTCACATAAGGCATGCTACAAAAGTAGGAGTATTTAGAAGTTCACCTGTACACATCTAGATACTATATCGGCAAATCGTGACAATGACTTCGCCGGATACGATCCGTTTAGGGTGACATCCACCATCCTAACGAGTGCGTCAATATCATGAAGCTGCGGAATTGCCCATCTAACAAGAAATTGTTCCCCCAGAGGACGTGACCTGGAAATGTTGTTAATATAAGTTTAGAGTAAGGTAAAAGATTCAAATGGTTGATGAATTAACTTCACATACAGCTTAATACGGATGTGAGGTTTGGCTAACCTGTCAAAGGATTCCCGCCCTGTGAGAAGTTCTAACATGACAACGCCGAGGCTATAGACGTCACTCTGGCAAGTATACGTTCCGAACTCGATTTCGGGGGCTGCATAACCGTTTGATACAAAAAGGCTTCCAGGGAACTGAGAATTCATGCACCAATATTAGCCATGGTCTCATAAGATAATACAAAAACACCGATGATTTGCGCATCTTAACATTTATATTTTGTAGATCTGAATATCACAGAAAGATATACACAAGTTTATCCAAAATTACCTCACTTGTGGATCCGGATGACAACAGAGGAGCCAAACCGCATTCTGAGAGACAAACTGCAAGCTTGTCATCGATGAGGATATTCACAGACTTGATGTTCTTGTGCATAATGGGTGGTTGACATACTTCATGCAGATATCTTATCAACACCGAGCAAAAAAGGACAAGTACTCAGCTTTGGATTTATCAGATATGTGGTTCGAAAACGTTGAGAATAAAGATATTCGTATAAGCCACAAGCACAGAATTTCGAGCTCTTCCGGGTTTCATCAAACATCGTATAAAGGATGATACAACCTGCTCAAATATAGAAGGATAACTTACTGTATGGCTCTTGCAACTCCAAGCGCCATTCGAACACGTGCATTCCATGAAAGTTTCTTATGCATCTCATCATCAACATGCAATGCATCATAGAGTGTCCCGTTTTTGCAATATTGATAAACAAGTAACCGTTGGCCATACTCGTTACAGTAACCCACAAGCTCCACAATGTTCGGATGCCTAATTTTAGAGATAGTAGATACTAGCTCAAGAAATTCAGCATCACTCTTCCACCTTGAAGCTCTAGTATCCAGTTTCTTGATGGTAAGTAGCTAAGAAAAAATACAAAGGAATGTCAAGCATACAGCAAATAGAGGTTAGGAGGAAGTGAAAGAAACTCGCCAACAGTAACTTTCTGTCTCTCTTTAATGAAGCTCGCCCGTAGGTAGGAACAAACTAAATAGCTATCATACTGCACACTACGGCATCGAAATCATCTTACCTTTCCATCTGGAAGCTCAGCCCTGTAGACACCACCAAGCATCCCTTCTCCAATAAAATTTTCCTCAGCAAAGCTGTTTGTATACTGCTGAAGTGATGCAATGGAGAAGGCAGTCACATTCAAAGAACGTGAGTCCCTACCTATAGAAGAGCGACCAGATTCATGTTTTTCTGTGGGCATTATTGGGCTTCCAGTGCCCTCCTCCATGGTGAGAAACGAAGGCAGAGGTAGTGGTGGCCGTATTGACATGGATTTCACATCCACACCTCCCTTGTTTATCTCATGTTTTTTCTTGGTCCTCAAACTTGCAGGCCTCGTAGTTGCATCGAGAAGCTGTTCATCTTGTATTTCCGGTTTCATTCCTGTGTATCCACTTTCTAGTCCAGACAAGTCTGCTGGCTTCATGACAGCCACTTTATCAACTGTTGAACATAGTGCCTTTCAATTACAATAAGAGGGTGGACAAAAGCAGAGAATTTATAAAATCAACCACAAGGATAGACTATAATTAAGTTACCTTTCTCTGTTTCAAAAGTTGGCCGAGATGAAGAATTTTGAATTTGGTTAAGCGTTTTACCGGGGCTCTTATATGAATCCGCACCGTGCTTATTAGAATTCTTGTTCCCTTTAAAGCATCTCCACACCAAAAGCAGAAACACTCCTAGAACAAGAAGTACTATAATCCCTGCAGCAGCCATACCCATAACCCTCATGTTCGTCCAAAATTCTCTTTCATTTGCTCTCTGAGGTAATTCCAGACAGGAAGAAGGTCCACCAGCTGGTCGTCGCCTAGGTCCTTCTAAAGGAGATGGAGCCCTGGCCATGAATGGAGGAAGTGCTGGTTCTGGTGCTGGCGGTGAAGGAAGAATAGTGGTATTAAAGGGATTTCCGTCTTTCCTGCGGCGAAGATGTCACATATCATTAAGTGGTCGGGGCTGTCGCCTGATAAAGGTTGAACATGGAGAAAAAACGCATGCACTATAATCACGGTATGCAAGACAATCCGGGGATTCACCTGAAATTAGGAATATTCAGCAACTTTGGAGGTATAGGACCAGAAAGTATGTTGTTCTCTACATTCCTACACAAGAGAAAGTTGACAGTCAGTTACGGTAAGTTGCTTTCGGGTTAATGTTAGATCATTTGGATGAAATAAATTCAGAAGAAAAGAGTACAAATCCGAAAGGGGAAGATCCTGTAGAATATCAAGGACCCCGGAAATTTTATTATTCTGCAAGTGCCTGCAACAGAAGAAGTATATATGACCCTAGATGATAAGAAGAATACATGCAATTCATGATTTTTTTCGTATGAGTCGATCTAATGGCCTCATCCTTTACTGAGATTAATAGTATACTCACAATGTGGTAAGAGATGACAAGTTACCAAATGAGGGAGGCAACTGGCCGGACAAATTATTTCCAGATAGGTCCCTGAAACATAACATGTCAGAAATAAGCCTAGAAAAGCAAACAGGAAGAAAATCTATATGACAAACGAGCTTACAAGTTGATCAAAATCCCAAGTTGTTGAAAAGAATCAGGTATTACACCACTTAAACGGTTGTCATCCAAAAACCTGAATAGATTGATGGTAGAACATTGAATAACAATGAGAAAACAATTATAATTGAGTACCGTTTCGGAATAAGCAAGTTTGACTTGAACTTACAATTCTGTTAGTTGTGTTAAGGAAGACAAAGTAGTAGGGATGCTCCCATTGAACTGATTACCTGAAAGAAAACTAAAAGAACAGGAAAAAAAAGCCGATTCGATCATGGATAAGCTTAGTATAAGAAAAGCGCACAATATTTGCTTATATCGGCCTATAAAGTATACAAATAAACTATAAAGATTGTAATCAAACATACAGATTTCTGATGGTGAGAGGTATGTTGGATGGTATACTACCTCCAATTTGATTGTGACTCAAATCTCTGCTTCACACAACAGGAAAGAGCAACATAAGGCTCTATAAAGGAAAATACTACACACACAGGAGTTTCTGGAATGAGCTAAACAATATTTGATATATGGAATCGGCATACAGTTCAAGCCATTTCGACAACTCTCCGATTGTCCAAGAAGTGTAAAGCTTAAAACAGACGAAAAGAAACATTCCGGGATATGCATTTGCTCAATAGATGTGAAGTAAACAAGCATAGCCTAATTGGAAGCTTAAGAATCTATGCTAAACCTTAGTGTTCAATGATAATATGCACAATCACACGGAAACTATACAATGAAAGGAAAAATTCTTACATTACTATTATCGTTTCGAAGCCTCCAATACCTTCATCCAATACACCTCTTAGGTTCAAGCCACTTAGTCGTCTGAATAACCATAAGCCCGAATAATTGATACATAATCCATCGATGAAGATAAGAAAATTATCGAAAACAAAAAGGAAAATCCCATTTACATTTCTGTAATATTGGAGAATACACATGAAACTCCCTGCCATCCTTCCTCACATGGATCTCCTCCAACAGGAATCCACCCAGGCAGTGGTGGGGAACCCAGAGAAGTATATAAGCTATTTATTGCTGCAACTGGGGAAACATACAGAAAACATTAAGGATTCCAATGAAATGATTTGGGAAACTTCAAAGTTCCAACATTTAAATTACAGAAACTTCATTGACATTTGGTTGAACAAACTAAGCTTATATAATTAAAGAAATGCAGCAAACTAAGCAAAAAGCAAGTTAATGAACTTCCACTTTCTAGCTTTTTCCATCCCTTTCCACAAACTTTCCCGGCACCCAAACACATCATCATCACTCAACAATAACCAAATTCAAAAAAATAAAATAAAATGATGCAAACATGAGCTGAGATACCATACCATCACGAGGGTCAGTAGTTGCAGCAGAAAAAGGCAGAGTCAAAACCAGAAACAACTCAACACTTACAATCCCCCAACTCACAAACCCCATTTGCTTGCTTAACAAAAAAAATGAACACTTTTCTCTCCTTTTTCCAGCAAAAAAAACACTAAAAGAACAGCAATGTACACATAAACAGAAATTTAAATTTCTGGGTTTTCAAATAAAAAACAAATCTTTAGTGTAGGAAGAGGCAAATGAAGCTAGTAAAGTGCAGAAACAAAGCAGTAAAGGTAGAAAAGAGAGAAGAGAGAGCGTCTTGAATTATATTAATACAGTCTATTCTTCGTATTTGGACTATTTTCTTTTTCCGTTAAACTAAAATTGAAGTGTTCTCCACTTGTCTTTGTCTCTACTTCTGTCTTAAAAGGGTAAACGACGACCAACCAACGGCATGCAAGCTTTGTTTTTTCTTGTGACTCGTGATTTTTCTTTCTAATCAGAGGATGTTTTTTCCCTCGAGATTTCCCCTATATTGAAGTTACATTAAGTTTAAGATCGAGTTAATTTAAAATTTTAAAACAATTTTTATTTATAAAATGTTATGAAAAATACTCTTAAAAAATTGAAATGGTTGTTTTTTGGATTAAAAAGGAAGTTTTAAATAGTATTTTTTACATTAAAATAGATTTAATCTTTAAATAAATACTTAAATATATTATTATTATTTTATAATAAAATAAATACTTAAATATATTATTATTATTTTATAAAAAAATATACATCATTTTATTATAATATACACATAATTATATTATAAAAAAACAATATTATTTTAAAAAAGAAAATAAATTATTGACATCATCGAGTAAGTGTATTTGAGAATAAATATTTTTGTTGGGTTTTAAACTGAAAACTTTAAAATAAGAGTAGATGAATACTTCTGATCAGACCATCGACACTTATTTTATTAAAATACTTTTTTATTTTTTATTCTTATTTCTTCTATATTAAGTTTATATAATATATATATAACTATTGGCCTCATTGTCACGGGTCAGAGTTTTGACACAGGAACATCACCCGTGCGGCACCTCAAGTAGGAATGTAAAAACAGTTATTTGGATGAGTTTCAGGTCGGGTACTGTCAGATTGGGTAAAATCGGATACAGGTCATTTCAGGTTGATTTGATGTTTTGACTCAATTCGGGTCGAGTGTAGGTCCATTTCGGGTCGGGTCCATTTCACGTCGGGTCCGTTTTTGGACGGATCCATTTCAGGTCGGGTTCAAACGGTTCGAGTCCAAATCGGATAATTGGCAGTTTCATTTCAGGTCGAGTAGATTTTAGGTCGGGTCCATTTCAGTTCGGTTGTATTTTAGGTCGGATTCATTTCAAGTTGGTTTTGTTTCAGGTCGAATTAATTTTGATTTTATATTCATAATAATTTAAATTATTAATTTTGATTTGTATAAATACGTAAAAAACGAATAAATATTAGACCATAAAATTAAAGATTAAATTTTGAAATTTAAAAAAATCAACATTAACTTATAAGGACTCAATTACAAAAGTTAAAAATTAAAAATATTAAAGTATATTATAAAAACACTAATAAATAATAATCAATTCAAATAAATTAACTTGTAAGTTATAAGGATTAAATTATAAAAAATATAAATAAATAATAATTAAAAGTATTAAAAATCTAACTTTAATAATTAATATATTATAAAATAATTATACTATAGTTTAATATATTTTAAAAATAAAAAAATAAATTTTAAACAATGTATATAATTTATACTATAAATGAAATACTAGTTATATAAAATTAATACTATATAAGGAATTTATATTATACGTAGAAAATATACTATATATGAAGTATTAAGTAATACTATAAATGAACTAATACTATTTTTGAAAATAGAATAATACTATATATGGATTAATAATACATGAAATAATATTATTTTTGGAAGTAAAATAATACTAGAATAAGAAATAATACTATATATGGAGTAATACTATAAATAAACTAATACTATTTTTGAAAATAAAATAATACTATATATGGATTAATAATATATGAAATAATATTATTTTTGGAATTAAAATAATACTAGAATAAGAAATAATACTATATATGGAGTAATACTATAAATGAACTAATACTATTTTTGAAAATAGAATAATATTATATATGTACAATGTATGTATAATATATTTATAAATTATAATGTATACAACTATTAATTATACTATATATATATAATGTATGCATAATATATTTATAAATCAATGTATGTTAATGTTATATGTATACATAGTGAATTAGTGATAGTAGACTAGTAGTACTAGTATTGTATAGTATATTAGTATTATACATAATACGTGACATTAATATATTAAAATTAATAAATTATATATATATATATCAATATATCATATATGTATGTTAATGTTATATGACATGTATAGTTGTATATGTATAATGTATATATAATAATTAGTAAATGTATTGTATATTATATACTATATATATTATATATTAATATATATACGTATTTTATATGTATTATATATTAATATATATTTTATATGTATTATGTATATTTATAATATATTATACATATATCATAATTCATACATGTTAATATATATTAATTTTTATACATGTATTATATATATCATATATATGTAGTTTAGTATATATATTCTATACTATTACTCTATTAGACATTTATCATAATTCATACATGTTAATATATATATATATATATATATATGTAGTTTATTATATATATATATATTAATATACATCATATTATCACATATATATATATATATGTAATTTAGTATATGTATTAGATATTTAGACTATTATTACACAATTACATTATACATATGTTATACATATGTATTAATAATGTAATGTTATATATTTATATACTTATATGTATATGTATTATATATATTAATATATATAATATATGTATGTTAATTAATATGTTATATGTATTATGTATATTAATATTATAATATATATGTATGTTATATATATATATATGTACGTATATACATTATATATATATATATGATATATCATATATGTATATTAATTTTTAATCTATATATAATAAATATATATCATATTATATTATTATATTATACATATATATAATATGTATAATGTATTCTATTTATACATATATTATAATATATATAACATATTAGCATATATTACATATAATAGTAAATATGTATGTTATATAACATATTAATATATGCATGTTAGCATATTATATATATAACATATTAATGATTATACATATTTAATATGTGTATATTATATATATGATATTATAATATATGATATTATATATATATATACTATATATTATATATATGATATTTATATACTATATATTATATATATACTATATATTACATATAATAGTAAATATGTATTCTATTTATACATATATTACATATAATAGTAAATATGTATAGTATATTATATATATACTATATATTATATATATGATATTTATAATATAAGTACATATCATATAAATATTATATTATAATATACATAATTATATAAATACTTTATTATATATACATACTATAGAATATAGAAATACTTTATAATATATATAAATATTATATAAATACTATATTATATAAATAGTATATAGTATATACATATTATATAAATACTATCTAATACATAAATACTACATATTATACTAGTATTTATACAATTATACATAGTATTTATATTATATATAAATACATTAATATATAAATACAGTGACTAAATTAAGAAAAAAAATTAAAGTTAAAGTTAAATTTTAAACAGATTAGGACGAAATTGTAAGAAATTCAAAACACAATGGATAACATCTAGTATTTAACCCAAATGTTAGGCGCGACCCGTTTCAAAACATGCGGATCTTTTAACCCGATCCGTTCAGTATTTAAACTGGAGGAAGATTGAAATCAAGTTAAAGGTAAACCCTCTGAATTTTTAGTGTTTTTTTTCAATATTTATTAATTTATAATTTATAATTTTATTTCGGAGCTGAAAACATGTATTTTATCTTAAAGCTTATAATTTTATCTTACTGTTAATTTTGGATGCTTATGTTTAGATGCTTACTGTTAATTGTATAATGCTTATGCTTATGCTTATGAATGGTTCTGTGCATCTAAACATATGTTTAGATGATATGATTTAGGGTAGATTATGATTCTGATGCTTATGATATGTCTTATGTTATGATACTTATGTTTAAATGCTTACTGTTAAATGATACTTATGCTTATGAATGGTATTGTCTTATGACTTATGTTTAGATGATATGATTTAGGGTAGATTATGATGCTTATGCTTATGATATGCTTACTGTTAATTGTATGATATTTATGTTTAGATGCTTACTGTTAATTGTATGCTTATAATATGACTTATTATATTATGCTTATGATGTTTATGATATTATTCTTACTGTTAATTTTTTTTTGGTATGTTATGAGTTATGACTTATAACATAGGATTATTGTTGTTGTGATTGATTGCTCTCTGCTGCTGGTTATTGATTGGATTAGTGCTGCTGGTTGGCGATTGGATTAATGTTGTTGGTTTCTCACACTGTTGATTTTTTTATCTAATTAGTTGCTCTTGGTTATTTTATCTTGGTTTCTTAGGTAAGAAGTTACCCATAATTAACCTTGTTGGTGGCTTTTAAATTTTTTAGTGCTCGATGATGATAATTCTGGTAACAAAGTATTTGCATATCGCATTGTAAAACTTTTGCTATAAGATCTGAGAGCTCACATTCTATAATTTAAACTTTTGCTATAAAATTTTGTATATGATGTTCATTTGTAATTTTTATTAAGTTTCTTTTGTAAGTTTTACATTATTGAATAATACAATAATTATATTTCTCAATTTACAGTATACTTTAAATTTAATTTTGAAGTAATCTCAGTTTTTTACTTTTCAATGGCTTAAAGAAGTTGTATAATCTTAGTTTTAACAAATTAAAATCATATCTGATGGATATTGGGTATTAAAATTGAAACTTAAATTATTTTGACTTGAATAATTTTTAACAAATTATTAATTTTTATGAAGTTTATTAATTTGAACTTAAATTAGTTAAAATCATATAATTTGGAATTGAATAATTTTTAGTAAATTATTAATTTGGTTATACATATGACTTAAAATATGTTAAATTTTATGAAATTTATTAATTTGTTAAACTTATAAATTATAACTTATAAGTCTAATATCAATTTTTTAGTAAACAATTTAAAATTAATAAATATTTATAATATAATTTATATAAATATTGGTAATAAGTATGTTATAAATATTAAAATATAAATGTATCAATGTTTATAATAAGATCATTACAAATATTATATAAGTATGTTATAACTTATATGTACAATATAAATATGTGTAATAAAATTGAATTATAAATTATTAATTAAAAATTAATAAACTTAACAAATTATATAAATATTATATCCATATTAAAATTATAATATAAGTATGATATATAAATATTAATATCTATAATAATAATATTATTATTTTATATTTGTATTAAAAGTATGATATAAGTAATTAATTAAGTATGTTATATAATTTATTTATATAAATGTTATGTTGATATTAGTTCAGGTTAATAACAGGTCGGGTTTAAAACAGATCGGGTTTAAAACAGGTCGGGTAAAATCAAGTCTCGGGTCAATTCAGTCGAGTAATATCGGTTATCTACCAGGTCAAACTCGGGTTTGGGTTCGTTTCAGTCGGATACAGGTCGAGTTTCAGGTCTACAGTAACAGGTTAAAATCGGGTTCAGGTCAATCTCGGTCGGATACAGTTCGAGTTCGGTTACTACAGTAACAAGTCCAACTCGGGTTCGGGTCAACAATAGTCGGATACAGATCAAGTTTGGGTCATTACGTCTCCGGGTCAAACCAAGTTCTGACTCGAACAAGTTTCAGGCGGGTTTTCAGGTTGGGTCAGCTTTTTACATCCCTAACCTCAGGTCTCTCGCCTACCCGAGGTTCAGCCTTTATAATCTCTGATGCTCACTGGTTTCGTCCTCACATTGGCTCATCAGGGAAGCGGGGACAACTCCCGATCAGTGTGGTGCGCGATCAGCACGCCCATCCGAAGATAAGATGACTGCTCGGCACATACTACACCCTTATTGTTATCTCGCTCCCAAGAGTTAAGCACAAACAGAAAATATCTCGCTCGGTTCTGCGTTGTCACGACAAACAGTATGTAGTATGTGACATCATCGTCACGTTGAATTAAAACTTTAATAAAAGAAAAAAGAACACTTATTTTTTATTATTTTATGAATGATATGATTGATGCATGGACATAATTTGCGTTTTTCCCGGCTTTTTTTTCTGACTTTGAATTTTTTTTCAATTAATCGATTAACGGCTTTTAATAAAATAATGTAGAGATTGATTTATTTGTGATAATTCTTCGATTTTTAAGAAATTTTATAAAAAAATATATTTGATTCATGAATTTTTTTAGTTAAAGTATATTATTGTTAAATTTTATTTTAAATGAATTATACAAATTTTACTACAAAGGAAAGTTTTACTTCTCATATCTTCTACACGAAAATTATATAGTGAACCCTGTTCACCAGGTCATCTATGGTCCCAAGCAATCAGGATCGTTGATTTTAATTTTTTTCAAATAAATCATCACCTCTTTCCTACATGGACTTAGTGGATGGGTAATTATTAGATGGTTATTTAAAAATCAATGGTCCTGATTGTTTGGACCATGAATGACGTGGTGAACAAGGTTCACCGTATAATCTCTCCTTTTACACCTTTTTAAAATTTATAGCATTTATTTTTCACATTAAATTTTTAATAGTTGTAATATATATTTTTTGAATTATCTGAATAGTGATTACAGTAGTATTTGTTCTAGAATATAATTTCCACCATTTGACATTGATCGCTCAATCACTCTGCTAGAGTCACTGGTGTTGATCAACCGTTCCATTAACCACTTGAGCTAGAGGGCTCGTGCATAATTAAACAGTATATATATATATATATATATAATTAAACAATAGATTAGAGTCTTTTAACACCGTAAACAAAGTTAAACGTTGAAATCTCGAACTAAAACCGAACTCAAGAACACAAAATCAATGTCTGAAATTGTATCAATTACTAGACCAACGACATTTCTCGCATAACCCCGTCCATTACTTTCTAGTATACAAATAAATGCATGTTTACTCATCGTTCAGAAGTAATTCTTCACATTTTACATCTAATCTGTAACAAGCTGCCCTTGAAACTTCTTTCCATACTCTCAGACAACAATTATATAAACATTACCACAGACTTGTACATGTAAAAACGATCAATGTAATGCTAAAACATGAATGGTGGAGTCCACCAAAAACTATATATACACACTATATATATAGATTCTATGGACGAGAAGTGAAAAAAGGGCAACTCTGATCCAAGTAGACAGTCTTTGCTTTGTTCATAGAAAACTTCCTGTCTTCCTGTTGGAGAGTATAATCAGGATCATTGTTTGGTGTCACATGTAGGAGACGGGTTCTCGAATTAAGCTTCTTTTTTCCTCTCAATGACTTGCGTTGATGGGTCACGGCGGAGTTTGAGGCAGGGTTGGTAGATGTATTGTGTTGATGTGTGGCATCGGAGGGCGTTCGGGGGGACAGGGAACGGGAGCCGGGTGAGCGATGAAAGTAGGAATCTCGTCCCCTGGCATTAAAACCGAAACTCCACTGGTGTAGACTGTCATCTGCAGAAATCACACAGTAGATAACATTTATATGTACTGTTCAAGCAGAAAATAAAACTACCTAGTTTATAGAGTTGGAGAAGTGGATAAATCCGGAGTCAAAGGTAGATCATTGCGAAATGAGGGAAGCAGTAATTGCAGAAACAACCATTAAGGCCTTTGTATTTATAAGGCCACCAAATAAGACCCTACCTAGGGGACGGTTCCTCGACAAACATCCTTTATTGAAGAAGCATGGACCTTACTGGTACTACTACCTTACAAACACAAACCGACAAACCGACAGCGGAAAAATGAACCAAATGTAGTCACAGCTAGACAAAAAAATGAACAAATGGACAAAGCCTGAACCATTAATCATGCAGATTTGATGTTTTAGTTGTCTTGAATGATAGCAAAACTATGACATTTAGTTATTTGTATCAGACAACATCAAATGTAAGATTATAAGACAATAGAAGAGAGCAATCTACTTAGCAACAAGTAAATTAAACCATTCATCATCAGAAGTCCCCGTTCGATGGTAGTTTAACATGTTGCAGACCATAGCATAGGATGAATTTTCGGAATTGGCATTAAGCTGGATAGATAGCTCATGTCAACAAGAATGTATTTTGTTTGTCGATATATTGGAAGTATCCTAAAAGAATTAGCCCTGCCCCGTGAATGCATCTAAGTATAAAATTCCAATCCTCAACTAAACAATTCTGATGTCCCTCGACAGGTTCTACTCAAAACACGATATCAGCCATATCGTGTCTCAAAGATGGCATGGCATGAACATGAGTCCTTAACACAAAATCAAAACCTGGTGTATCATGTGAATTGATTAGACCTATCACCAGCAGGACTACTCGGCATTCTCATATGACCAATGCTGGTTATATCGAACAATTTAGATGGTTCTGAAAATGCATGTAAAGTATAAACAAACAATAAGGAATGTATCACTTAAAGAGAACTCCCTTTCGATGCTCTATCCGATGCACTAAAAGCCACCGAAAACATAAAGTAGACTAAAGATTAGTTGCATAATGCAGGGCTGCTCATAGGATACTATTGGAAATGATTAATCCAAACTGTGATAGTTCCATCATAGTTGCTTTACTCTCTTTATTCACAGAATCCAAGGGGGGCAAGTCTATTCTGAACAACACATGTTTGGTCGAGTTGTAAGGAGATTGATGCCCCTAAAGCAAGGTAATGGGATCCGGTATTCCGGTATTACGGAGGGGAAAACAGCTGGGAGAGCTTTGACCCCTCGTTTAAGGGTCCGACATGGCTCGACTCTGGATTGACCCCTAAAGTGCACATTATAAGGGCTGAAAGTAAGAAGACAATTGACTAAAGCTTGTCCACCGAGGGTAACCACTGGTTCCCAATCCGAGGTACAGCCATGGCAAAATGGAGACCAACATGTAAAATGGTGGGTCTAAACACAAACTATATATATGTATATATCTTCAAGGCCAAACATTGAACTTCAGGGGACCCTTGATAGATGGGGACATTGCCTAAATATCTTAATGCAACAACAGACAGTGACTGTTCCAAACAATGATCTTTGACTAAATGATATACAATCTTGGCAATTGCATGAAAGAAAGAAAATGTAAGCAACTGAGATATTTTAAGCAGCAAAGGCACCAAATTGAGTAAAAAAAAGAAGCTACAATGGCTACCTTTATAGTGTAAAAAGAAGAAATGACTAACAAGTTTTAACTGTTTGAAATAGTTCAAGGAAGAAAAGCAGGGGCCCAAGACAAAAAGAGAGCTTTAACATTGAGCTTAAGACAAAGCTAGAAGGGTGGAAATTACCCCATAAACATCTCTTTAAGTACACATTTAAAGGGAAAATGAATATATCCTTGAGAAAGCAAACAAATTTCAAGGCCAAAATGTATGATGTAGAGAGAAGCTTTTTGTCAGATCAGATATATAATGGTAAAAAATCAATTTCAAACAAAAACAAGAGAACTTTGAAGAGAAATGAAGAAAACCCAAATGAGTAAACAAAAAGAGTGGCTCACTTTTGGTGATGTGCGGCTAAGTTTGCCATTGAAACCAAGCTGAGCTTCAAGGTCACCACCAGGGGAAGAAGAAGAAGAAGAGTTGGGTCTAAGAAAGCGTTCGAAGATGGCCATTACTATGAACATGGATATGAGAATGGCGGTAGCAACAAAGCCAAAAGACACTGCATTGACTGAGTTATCAAAATGTCTCCATTGTTCTTCCTCTCTTTGTACATTCAGTGGAGCTCCTACCGGTGGCCAACTAAAGAAGTAGCTTTCTTCTTTTCCCATTTCTTCAGCAAGCTGAACAAGAAAAGAAGAAGAAAGAGAGCAGTTTTTGAGATGGAGAATGTGTGTGTGGTAATAAAGATTGGGTTTTGAAATTCGATCAGGCTTTTTTTACACCATTATGAAAAGCTTCTTGGAGTACTTGAACTGGTTAAGCTTTTGGGACTTAGCGAGAGAGAACTAAAGAGGGGGGCATGTGGCCATGTGGGCAACTGTCTTTTACATGGATGCTGACCTGGAACTGATGAGTGAAAAAGAGAACTTTAGTATTTTAAGTTTTTTTTTTTTAATTTGAGTCGAATTAAAATAAATCGAGATTAAATTATAATAGATTTTTTTATAAAAATTTTAATGCTAATTATTATTTTTATAAAAAATTCGATTACACCTTATTTTAACCTACCTTATTCTAGAGCTTCCCCTCCTTGGATGGAGTCTAACTCATATATCAGGTTATAGTGCAACAATTGTTTTGGGGAAGAAACAAATTAAAATCTGCAGATTTCTGAGGTTGTTTGAACTGATAGGCAAATTAAAGTGTTGAAATTGAGTTGTCGTGTTTGCTTCTGTCTTCATGACATGTAATGAAGGTTCAGAAACTCCATCAGTTAGAAATTAACGATGTATGTGCAGCAAGCAATCAGACATTGCTGTCCCTAGAGGCCTATGATTTAAAAATTTTGATAAAAAAGATTATATATTTTTTCAATATATTATATATTAAAATATAATTTATCTGTTGTTGTACTTTATTTTTTAAAACCAGACAATGAAAGAGACTAAATTTCTAAACGAACCAAAATTTAAAAGTTTGAGGAATATAGGGACTGAAAACATAATTAAACCAAATCAAGAATTAGAGTGAAAGGAAATGTTTGGAGAGGGGAAAACAACAGGTTACAACATGGGAAGTGATGTACTGAGAGATCATGAAAAGTAAAGTGGTCCCCCCTGTGGGACCCCCAAAACAACTGAATCCTTCGTGGTTACAGTGCTATGATTACGTGGCATCCGACATACGAGCTCTTATGATTCCACACAATCTATTATTACACATTATTACCCAACAAACCCTCTACGTACAAAATTCATAGACAGTATTCTTTTTTTAAAATGTTTTTATTTCACGTTATACAAGTAATAAAATCAAAATTAAATATTTTTAAAAAATTAAAATATTAAATTTTAAAATATAAAAATATTAATTATTTTTTTTATCTTTAACATGTATGGAAATTGAAAATAAACAAGAAATTTTAAAAGTTGTTACTATTATTTTTGTTAATATTTTTAACAAAATCACACCTATAACATGATTAAGTGGCCTAATAGTCCCATGAGACCCTGTTTAGGTACCCAATTTTTTACGTAACACTCCACATGCCCTATGTTTAGGATGTGTGCATACAAGTCTTTGAAAGCCGGAAATCAAGGTTAGGGACGAAATTAAAATTTAAAATTTAAATTAAAATATAAATATATAAAAGTAAAAGATAAATTTATAAATAAATTAATTTTTAAAAATTTGAATAAAAGAATAAAATGAAGAAAAAGAATTAAGACACCGAACATGATCAAATCCCCATTGTCCCTACATTTGTCAACTTTCGACGTGTCACCTCTATGTTCCATGTGTCACAATAGGATTGGTCCTTAAAAACACTATTACTCGATAAAAAAGTGTTAATAATTAATAAAACATCAATTACAAGACGGTTCAAGATGACTAAGTTGGCACGACAGCTCTCTGATGGTTTACCAAAGTTTCATAATCCACGGGACATGGTCATAAATATTTTGCATGTTAATCTCTTTTCTAACAAGAAAATATCTTAAAATTTTATTTGAAAGTTTAATTAATTATTTTTTTTATTTTTAATTTAATTGATTGAGTCTTAACTTGATATTAAATTAATATAAAAGTAAAATTTGTGAATATCCGACAGATGATGCATCATGTGTCGGCCGTTACAGGCTCTAACCAACATTGAGACGTCCAAAATTCTTGAGATCTGTTTATTTTTATTTTTTTGACGGTCCAGATCGATTCTTAATGTCCTCTCGGCTGTTGGCCGTTGATTTAGGTGTCAGTAGGGACCAAACAATGTTATGAGCAAAGGGTACGTGATCTGGTCCATCTGCCTCAGGCGCTTGAGGGACTATGCGGTCATATTGGTTTATGGGAAAAATTCGTGTATGGGTCTTTGTACTATAGCTCAATTTGCATTTTAGTCCTTACACTTTTAAAACAAAAACAAGTTCCTTAAGGGGAAACGAACAAAATAATCAATTTTGCAAGAATCTAAACGATAAAAAAGATGTTGATTTTATGAAATTAGTTTAATTAAATGATATATTAATAATTTTAAAAAATATTACTTAAGTTTTTAAGTTGCACAGAATAATAAATAACGAAATTTTTAAAAAATATTTTATGCATCGATAATATATTTTTCTCTCTTAATTAATCCCTTAATGTTATCGCTTGTTTTATTTAGAGTTTACATTTTTAGACTTTATGATATAATATTTTGAATTGTAAATTATAATTTAAAATGTAGGGATTATAATTGTAGAACCTTTAAATATAACACTCTTAAGCTAATAACTCGTCATTTAATTAAGTTTAAGACATAAAACTAATAATTTTTAATTGTTACAAAATGACCATTTTATTATATTTTTCTCACATACAAGTCTTTTGTTCATTTAAAAAATATTAAGACCAAAAGTGAAAATTTTCTATATTATAAGGACCTGTATGGTGTTTTTACCTAGGCTGTGCTAAGCGTGGGTGAGCACTGGCTCACGTGAAAGGAGTTTTTGGGTATACTTTTACTTTCTCTTCTTTTGAGAGAAGTAAAAGCTTTTTTGCCCATTTTGACATTCTTGAATCCTTGACCATTTGGGAGAAAGTCTAAAATAAAACGGATTAAAATACGGTTAAAATATGATTAACCATGTATTTACTCTTTTTTACTATCCATTCATTGGTCTAATTATGCTTTTGATCCCTGTATTATGTTGAATTTTGGATATGACAACAATGTCTGCAAAGCTTTTTCTCACCATCTTCCTCCATTGGCTCTAAGCTTTTCCATGCATGAATGGTGACCGATGTATCGAATATATATACCATTGAAAGTGTTTTTAATGATTCTTAAGCTTTTTTTTTTACCTCGTAAAGAAGTACAATTGTGTCCCAATCGGTGCCATCATTGAGTAAAGTTATTCTGTTGTCGAGATCGAGGATTAAAACGAAACCCGTCACTTCGTTTCACAGCTTGAGTTTCCCCTTAAAACTTCGATATGATGACCAAAATAAAAGTTTAAACACAAATAATAAATTATATGTATAATTTGAGAATATATCTAGCTATTAAATCTAATAATAATATTTTTCTACAATAACATCTAATTTGTATGGTGTTTGATGTCTTTTAAATAAAATTTTAAATGTTGACGTATTATTAAAAATCTAAAAAATACATGTAAAAAGCAAACATATGCCTTGGAACCCACACTTCAAATAGTAAAAAAGGAAATGGGAAAAGGGAGCAAATCCATATAAAATACTGCTGCATCATGTATCTCACACTTTTGCTCTTATTAAGCCAACATAAATCTCTATTCTAGGCATTAGGTTTGCTTATCAAGAAATATCTTTTACTTCCATGCCAATGAAGTGATAAAAAAATTCCTTTTACTCGTTAATGGCATACTCCTAGGATCTCATCTCAGAAAATTTTGCTTTTGGTATGAAAATTTTAGTGTCGGATAATTATATATGTCTTAACTTTATTCGGATCAAGTTCAATTGAATTCTTAAACAGAGGATAAAGCTCTTATGATGTTTTTAATCTATAAAACTCATCCAAAATCTTATTTTAAAGATATTGAACTCTTTATCCTATTCAGCGGACGTGGTTATTGGCAAGAACTTATTGAATCCATCGTTTGGGCTCATAATAAATTAAAAGTTGTTCCTGCTACTCAGCCTAGAGCCTTGAGCATTGTACAAGGACCAAAATGCAATCCCCAGTGTAAACAGGAACTTCAACAGTAATTTTACCCTTTTCCCTTTCTTTTTCTTGCTTTTGGATGGAATTTGAGTATCCCAATGTAATTCTAAAGTAAAAACACTGTTTAGAGTCTGCAAATGAACCTGCTTCTGTGCTGCAGATTCTTTGAAAGACCAGAAAAGGTCACTTTGTTGCAGTCTCTATAGGGTCCATAGGCACCACCATTCTCATTCTTTTCTTTCTTTCCCTTATTGTTCTTTTATGCTTCTGCAGAACACAAGGCTCTTTCAGTTTTTGCTTGAGACAAAATTGTAGCATTTATGGATTTCATGGGAAAGTTTCAATGGGTGAATAGTTATGGCAAGAAGCATTGCAGAAGTATTTTCTGGAGAATGAAAGCAGCTTGGAAGAGAAGAAGCAAGCAGCCGCTGAATTTCCGGTATGATCCTTCAAGTTATGCTCTAAATTTCGATGATGGCTGTTGCCACCATTCAAGTGTTGGAACGGATACGGTCGAGGCTGCTCGATTTCGGGGTTGTTCAGAGTGCAAGAACATCATCTGGGTGTATGTTCTTTGGGTTAAATAGTAACCCAATATTCTGGTTTTATGTTCTTTCTTTGTTTATCCTGTTTCCATAGAAAACTAAAGGTAAAAGAGCTTGTTGCTGTGGTTTTCAATGGCTGCATTTTGTTCTTTGTGTTGTTTTGCAATCTATCGGTCACATTCTCAAATCCGGCACGATTACTGCAAATTCGAACTTCGAACTTGGTAAATACTGGTAAACATAATCTCCGATCAAGGGATAGTACAAAGGTATTGTTTTCGACTTCGAAGAAAGGTAAATGCCAACCGAAGCCAACTTAAATTATTCTACAATGGAAATAAAACATCAATACATCATAACAAATGACAATCCAACAAATTCCTAGCTAGAGTATGAGGTTACAAGCAGATATCCCTTGATTCCTTTCAGCTCAATCTCTGATCAATCCCAAGCAACTACATTTTTTTGCAGTGTCTTTCAAACTTCTCAAACTGCTGGATCTTCGAGTGTAGCATTCGATAAATCATTTATGCGAGGATAAGCAGCTTTTTCATCCAGTTGATTCTGAACCCATAACAACATCTTTAGCAAGCTTGGGAGCTTCGGGTCTGTAAATGATACGCAGGTTAAGAATATTAATTCTTCATCTCAAAGTTTGAACAAAACCGGGGACATGCAAGTATCAACTTAAATGACTAAAGTATCGGCAAGTTGTAGGTTATCACAGAAATCTTTTGTTAACGTCGAAAAAGCTATATGGATGACCAAAACTGACAGACTTGATATGAGGCACAATTTAATTTACCATCCAAGTAAACAAATTCTGTAACCAAGTAGCCTAGCAAATGAAAAATAGCAGACCTTTTTCGTGACTCTGGCTGGTAAGAATGGCTGCATTAACCTCACTTGCTGTCTTAAGGCGCTGTGATATGTCCAGAAGCTCTCCAACCGGGCAGTTTGAAGCATCTTCAAAAGCTAGAAGTGAAACAGTCCTCTCCAACTCCTCTAAAAAGCTTTGCTGCACGAAAAAAATGTTCATGTTAGACCAAGTATTAGCAAAATAGGCAAACATAAGAAAGTTCTCATGCACTAATGAAGTGTAGTTACATTTTCTTCTCCCCTAGGTGCAAGCTCCTCCTGAGCAAACTCCAAGGCTTCTTCTATTTTTCCGTTCCGAATCAATTCTATCAATCTCTGCTGTTGGAGATGGAAAAAGAGTTGCGGGTTTGTATCCAATATCTGTAAAGAAATGAATTTCAAGAAGTGAAGATAGTTTCAAAAGAATAGTACGCACACTATTTTTCTTAAACAACAAGTATCGGAATAATATTCATATCTGAAATGAATCCTCTACCCTTATGAAAGATTTCCTAAAATTGCTTAACCACTACCAAATACAGTATTAATCATTTCAAATCGAAATAGTTAAACATAAGAGTGACAAACGACGGAGATAAACAGCTCCCTTTAGAAGTACAACAAAGTCATAATAGAATTCGTGATAGTTGATCTAGCTATGGCTAAAACAAGATACATAGACATAAGATTCTCTAGCTCATTCTTAATAGTACAAACTCCCTTTCCCATCACACACTATTTACTTCTTCCATTCCATCAACAAGAGCAATTTAGATTATAGTATCGGGGATCCCGTGTTCATTTAAGAACGTAAATGAATAGTTTAACATCACCACATTGTACTCAATATCCTACCTCAGGATTCAAATCGTTAACTTTCTCAATAGCATCCTCAACGTTTCCACATTGTACAGCCTTTTTAACAGCCATGCGATCTGAGATTGTAGCAAGATCAATATCTGCTGTTCCTCAATAAGGAAAATAAAGCTTATAACTTTAAGGACAAATAATATAGATGATAGAACACAAAAAAAGTAAGCATTGGTTTTCTTTGCAGGATACGCTCGGTTCCAGATTCCATCCGGAAATTTTCAGCAGCTTCAACATAACCCTCGGTAACAAAGAAATTCATCACCAATTTATTCATGTCTTCTTTACTGACCTTAACATCATTCAATCTCTTTTCCCACTCGTCTCTTGTAATCACTTTCTTCGAGGTCGCCTACCAGTGAAAACATTGACAATTTAAGACAAGAACAACAATAACAACTAAAGTAAGATTTCTCTTTACCAAGATTAAAGATTTCATTGCTTCATCAATATCCAAATGCATAATCTAATAGAGAGAATCTTCACATATTGACATCACTAACTTTGAATAAACTTTCTAGCTACAAAATACAATTTACAACTTCAAATTCTTATCAGTGAAACAATTTGGAAACATAAATACTTTCCCGTCCCATAAACTGCTACTTCAAAGCCTTCAAGCAAGATTCCAATTACAATCTATGATGTCTTTCATTCAAACTTCAGTACAAATTGTAATTTAAAACAAGGAAATCTAGAATAACAAAACTTGAATTTTCCTTTACCAAGATTAAAAATTTCAATGATCCATCAATATCTAGACTAAATCTAAGCAATATCTAAAGGTAGAATTTAATACAGAAAATCGTTTCATATTGACTTTTGAGCTACAAATCATAACTTCAAGTTCTTAAAAATAAGTAAACAATCAAATTATCCTCGATTATCAAATAAAATTAATAATAATAAGAAGAAGGAGAATAAGAAAAATACCATTCTTTCTTCGATTTCAGCTAGTCGACGAATCACAATCCAGAACAGTGACATCAGTGCTCTACCTTCACTCCCATTTGATTTTCCAAACCTTCTCAATTATATCCCTACCGAAAGAGAAACCCAAAACTTTGACATTATAAAGTTTTCAACTTTACAATTAAACAAACCTCTAAGCTTGCAGAAATTAGGGAAAGAAAATACCTTGGAAAGATAGATTTAGAAATAACTTTAACTCCCAAGGATTATATATTTACACATAACACAATATCAATAAATTACAAAGAAAGGATTGTTTGGGTTTCGAAAGAGTTCTATTGCTGCTGTCCTTTTCTTTATCGCCGTGCCGGTTTATCATTGCTTCGGGTTGTTTCTCTTCTTTCTTTAAAGGAAAAAAGAGATCTTTGGGTCTTTGTAGAAAAGTTTTCCTGGATTTGGGTTTGTGAAGACGACTTGTTTATTGAGCAATTGTGGCCTAGTTGGGCTTCAAGACTCGGGCTTGACTTTAATCTCTGACTCAGTTCACTTTGGATTTTTTTAGTATTGAGTAGTTTTTCGTTTCCATGTTTCCTTAAGGCTCAGTTTTCCTTCCAAACTAGTAAATTTCCCATTACACCTAGTCTTTTCTTTTGAATTTCAGAACGTTAACTTGGGACCTAATTGTTTAAGTTTTAGCCTTTAATTTCATATTATAATCTATGTTATTCGAATTCAAAATGTGAGTTATATATCATGTCTTTATTCGAATATGTGTCGGACATGAATACCTCAAACAAATGAAGTCGTAGCAGCATAATTTGTAATTAGGAGATAAGCTTTCTGCTGGAAAAGCATGTTCAAATGAATATAACCTTGAAAATTTTTTCATCCTATACTCTAATAGGCCGGCACTGGGGCTAATAGGTTGAAGACTTGCTATTGTTTACTCGTGTACATGAATTATTGAATCTTGTACATAAGAAAGTAGAACTACTGGATGCATCAACCAACCTTCAATCATAAAAATTCAATGAATCCTGCCCTTTCTTAGTTGATTTTTCTTTTTAGACCACAAGGCCAGGGAGAGTGGAGGGGACAATAGGGTGCATTTCCCTTTTATTGGGGCTTTATTTTAGTATGTGACATTGGAGTTGGTTTTGGTTGTGTTATTTATCCCCTTTTACTCCTTGACCTGGAACAATGTAGATCTATAACATGTTTTTCGATAAATACTGCACTGAGATTTTTGATATTTGCATTTGATTTGCATACTATATGAATATCTACTGTGGCTATCTAAATATAGATGAGAGAGGTTGGTGCTTAGGGAAGTGAAAGGAAAGAAGATACAATGCTTAGCTAAGTGATTTGATTTCTGTTTAGTTGCTTAAACTTGAGAGAGAACTGATCAAGAAACTGTTGAGTAGTTCATTTGTAGTTTCTTTCTGCAGTTATGCAGTTGAGCTTACTGGATAAGTGAAATTATAGACGATTCACTGTGCAATTGTATACCCAATTCATTTGTTGTGTGCAAGCAAACAAGAAACAGACAATTTTGAATGTTGGTGTCCAACAGGACTTGTGATGGTGGAAACATGCCCCCAAGAGTATTATACAACTACTATGTTACTCGAACTTGAGTGTGTGTTAAATGTAGGTATGTATCCTGCACGGCTTTTCTAGGAATTTTCATGTATTTCAAGCAAATAAGAATACTTTCACATGGTTGGCTAGATGCTCAAAGAACATTGCCAAAAGCTAATTTTGCTGGAAATATGTTAACTTTAGGTAGGTCAAATAAGAGCTGCCAAAGCTCTATTCACTTTTGTTAGTGGCAGTAGAAACTTTCAAAAGCACAAAAGAAGAATAAAACTGGATTTTATATTTCAGGGGTTCATAGATATGTAAGTATAGGCCTTATTGGGCTAATCTATTGGCTTCTTAGTAGCATTTTATAAATAATTTCAGAAGATGATCAATTCAATGTGACTGTTCTAGCCAAAAAGGGTTTCTCTTGGGAAATTCAGCCATATTGGTGTTAGTTAGTCTGCTTGATTCCCTTCAATTAACACACAGTATGAAATTGATAATGCTCCAGCCCCACTAGAATAGGAACAAACAAATGAACTTTGTGCCTTTTGCATCAATCTTATGATCAAACGTTTGTGGCAAAGGAATAAATACATCATCATTTACACAATACTACCTGTTCTGAAGATGTTATATGACAGATTGAAGATGAGGCTTATCAGAAACAGATTTTTGGTCCATTGGGATTTTATTACATAACATGTTTCACATGTCAATTGTGTCTTCTCATGGTCAGACAAACGACTGATTAGCAATGTCACCCACCACCATCTCCCATATAGGTCAAAAGATACTAGATATGAATGGCTTAAGCACTTTTTCTACAGAATAGAATCTCTAAATTCTTTAAGCCCTGAAGTGAGAGAAACTATTACATTGTTTGTATCACGTGAAGAAGGGACAATAACACTACTGTGTTTGGCAACTGAGTATGTTTCAAGCACAGTTCTCGGATTTGAGTGCTTAAGGAAATGAAGAGTCGGAGTAACATAAAAATGAGTAGCTTTCTTAAACTTGTTTTAATACTTTTTAGATGGACTTGTTTCTATTGCTGAGGTCTATGTTACTTGAACATAATAAGTGACAAACACGGGCTGATGGGCATGTATCTGATACGAGTATGGTTAGAGTTTTCTAAGTTTTTCTGCATATTTGAATTGAGTATTCTTGGATGTTACGTGGATATCCTCATATCTAAGTGTCAATACGAGTGTTGAACATGGGTACTTCTTGAAAAATGAAGAATATGAACAACGTAGCTTGGGGTAAGTATTTAGAGAATTTACTCTGGCTCATGTATCATGTATGACAGACATTCACAAATTAGTTAAAACCATAATGTTTTCTGTAATGAACTTAAGCATAAAATTACCCTTTTCCTTCTTGAAAATTATCACCTTCATGATTACTGAAAGTGGATCAAGGCCTATGTGAATGACAAGAGGAGTTCTAGTTAAGGGATCAGGTAAATATCCATATTTGGTCAATACTATAAGTTATATTTAAAGATCTGCAGTTTATGAATCAAGAGTATAATGCACTTCACTACAATAAGTGAAGCAAAAAGATTTAGGGTTATTTTTTCCTCATATTTATTATCTAGCAAGGGAGGCATTTGTCATATTCAAGTGGGATAGATCAGCATCAGACAACTAGCTATTATTTGTTTATGTTCCATTAATGCTTTCGGAAATAGTGCATAAACTATTCTGGGAAACTTCGTTTAGGACTATCTTAGATGCTTCTAATAGGTCATGACCCGTCATATCATGCCGGTATAGTATCAGTCGGTCGAGTCGTGACATGAATAATTCATACATCGAATACGTATGAGATGTTTCCCACCACATTATTCAACGAATTCTAAAGTTGGAATCCAGGTCATTTGTTCAACAGCCTAATTGATCCTGGGGTGATCATCAGATTCAAGGGTCACAAGGTTCGCCACAGAACACCATCTTTCAACATTCTGATGATGAGATGCTTAGTAGAGTTATCTCTTTTCTTTCTGTGTTTCAGAAGAACCACTAATTGTGAACATGTATTCCCTGATGTCTTTTCCTATGTATTGGCATGCTACTTTTTGACAAGATAAGTCCTTGGCAATAAGCTAGTCAATTCTCATGAAGATACTGCCATGTTCTGTTGTGGTCTTTGTATATGATCATATAGATGTGGACCATTCACCATTGTAAACTTTGTAACAGTGGCTCTGACCTTCAAATGATTTAACCACCCATCTTTTCTGTTAGGACAGTGATATGCTAACTTGCAATTGGGTAGTCAACACATAACATTCAAGGGCCTCATGTTCTGTAGTTGTCACTTTTTACTACTTCAGGTGCAGATTTAGGACATACATACATAGTCATAGATACACTGTTATTTGGATTCGAATGTAAGTGTCGAACACAGGTATATACTCGACTCAAGTATGGTTAAATCTTTCCAAGTTTTTGCAGGTATTTGAGAATCTTTGAAAGTCATATCCTCATATCCAAGTGTTGAGATACGAGTTCTTCATGAAAAATGAAGAACATGTGTATGCTTGCCTCAGTCAAACTTTTATGTTCAAAGTTTGTAATTACACAGTTGAATTTCCCATCATTTTGAACATTATTGTAGGCAGTGGAACAAAAGAGTGTTGAAGATTGAATATTACCATGAACATGTTCCATCAACTCTCAATGATTTGGATAAAGATAAATTTAATGCCATGAATTTGATGAATTAATTTTTGTTTAAACAGTTTTAACAATTATAAAAATATATGTAGTTTACAATAAAAAATGTATGTTAATTACTGTAGAAGGAGATAACATCCACTCATTTATAACAATAAAATAGTGAGTTTAGGGTTCAAGGTAAAGCTTAAATTTTAAAAAAATAGATGTATGATATATTTTTTAAGGTGTATAATTTAAGATTTAGGATATGAAAATTAAAATTATGATTTAAAATTTAAATTTTTAAATATTATTTAATGTGGAGCATAAAAGGGAGTATGGTTAAGGGTGCAAATCGTCTATTTCTTTTTTATGCCTTCATTCGTGTCTCCGCTTCAAATTAAAGGTTTAGGGTGTAGGATTTAAGATTTAAGGTTAGGGTTTGTGATTAAGGTTTAAAATATAGAGAGAGAGAGTTTAAAATTTAATTTTTTAAAAAATTTCAACATGAGACATATTTGGAGATATAATAAAGAAATAGATTTTTACCTTAGTATCAAAGGCAAAGGATTTTGCTTTTTTATTTTTTATTTTTATCTCTATTCTATTTTAATATACACATTTTATGGGAAGCTTAAATAAATTTAGATCCAAATGTTAGTTATAAGTACTTGTTTTTTAAAATTAATATAGCTTTGCTCATTTTCAAAGAAAATTGTTTTATATATTTAAAGAATCATATTCCAATATCTTTATCTAAATATGTGTCAAACATAATTAACATATATAAATAAATAATTTTAAAAATAAATTTTAATTTATTATTGTGGTTGGATTAAAGTGTTTGAAAATTTTGAAGAAAAATCTTGATTTTTCTATATTATTAGATAAATTTGATTTTTTATATTATTTATAGTCTTATTTAATAATAATTTTTATCTATTTTTAAGGCGATTTTTTTTTCCTTTTTACAAAGTGAATATTCATTTTTCTCACATATCATTAAATAGATGAATTTTATTGGATAGGATAATAAATGACGTGATGAATCGAGATCATATAATAATTTTTCAGTCATGCCACTAATAAATTGCATTTAATAACTTGGATTACGTTTTTTTCTCTCTTATTAAAATATTCTGATAAACAAATTTGTTTCATTAAATCACACGCATTAAGTTTAAAATTTTAATTTAATTATCAATATCTAATTTATTGACTGACTAATATTTATAATATATTTTTTTATAATTAAAATATTTCAAACGAAAATGGATAAAGTGCATGCTTCCATTGATAGAACTTTTAAGGTCACATTGAAATCTTCTAAATCTTTTGTCAAGTAATCACGAGTGCTAATTGGATATCAAGTATCTCTCTTTTAATGCTAGAATCCAACTTTCTTCCCTTGGTAAATGGTATATATGGATAGTGATCATTATTGAGATAAATAGCAAGATTATCTGGATTTGTGTTACTGAAAAAGTAGATAATATTTATTCTAAGAAACTCGAATTTAGTCTGTAAAGTGTGTAACGAATAAATACTTCAGACCATTGAAGAAAATAACAAAATTATCTGAATTTGTCTTATTGGGTATAATTATCCGAGTGCAAATCATTAGAGGTGAGCAAAACTCGACTCGACTCGAAAAAATCGAATAACTCGACTCGAGTCGAGACAAAAATACTCAACTCGTTTTAACTCGACTCGAAATTGTATAAACTCGACTCGACTCGAAAAAATTTCAAATAAAGTTTGAGTTGTAAAATGGAAATTCGAATAACTCGAATAACTCGAAATTTTTAATAATCAAAGGATTACTTTTTAAGTTTGAGACGAGTCTATCAATTTTTTAATGATATATATTTATATATAAAAATATAAAGAAATATTGTTACATATGAAAAAATATATACACATATCTTATATGATTAGAGAAAGTCGTTTAAATTGGAATCAAATCGTGCTATAACATGATAAATAATTACAATTAAATATTTACAGGAACTCGAAAACTCGACTTGATTCGACTCGACTCGAATTTCTTAAACTCGACTTGAACCAAAAAAATTTCAAATAAAATTTGAGTTGTAAAATATGACTCGTCAACTCGAATAACTCGAAATTTTTTGACTCGACTCGATCGAATACTCACCCCTACAAATCATATGCCCCTTCTCTATGTCTCCATTCATGCCCCCACTTCTAATTAGAGGGTTTAGGGTTTTAGGTTAGGGGTTTTGGTTAGGGCTTAGAGAATTAGGGGGAGGACTTAGGGTTTAGAATATAGAAAATAAGGGTTTAAGGTTTGAAATTGAATTCTTTTAAAAGAATGCACCAAAGTAGGTATGAAAAAGAGGAGAAGATTTTTTTCTAATTAGCCTACTACATAATTCATATTACCATAAACAGATTCTACTGTCCTTTGACCACTCTAGAAACTGTCTAAAATCCAGGTCAGATTGTCATAAAATAGCTACCAAACATATAAAAATCAAGGTGCCATCTTCATGCTATAGCGAAAAGCAGTATAAATAGACACTGTGATTTTCTTGCTACTCATCATCGAAATTGATTTGTTATTCCTTTGTCTGTAATCAACATGGATTTTGGACTAAAAGTGGTTGTTTTGCTTATGCTGGCTTTTGTTTCGACACTGTCACCTGTGGTTCATGTCTCAGGTCGTCGCCATTGGCGGCATGACGGCGTGAAGGGATCGAGTTCCCAGGGAAATGATGATGATCTCGTTACAGATTTGCCAGGCCAGCCGGTCGTGGATTTCCGGCATTATGCTGGCTATGTGACTGTGAATGAAACGAATGGGAGAGCACTTTTTTATTGGTTCTATGAGGCTATGTCTCACCCTGATGAAAAACCATTGGTGCTGTGGCTTAATGGAGGTAAGATTAATACACAAACACATATATATATATTGGTGTGCCTCGTCTCTCTCTCGAGAATCCTACGGGTTCACAGGCTGAGGCAAGTGGCATCATACTCTCTCATTAATGGCCTATATGGCATGCCATGGGCTCGAGTTCTGTCGAGCACAAACTCCTCCGTTTACTTGTAGGGATAGGATAAAGGGGAGAAATAGAGGTAGCTATCACAGATTCTTTCATTTTCTGAGTGTTGCCTGGTTTCTTGACAGATCTATCATATAGATAAACTTTTTTCTGCAATATAATTGCTCTAATATCTAGGGTATAATATTATAATGACTCTCACATGTTATTGTTTAGTGGAGGTCATTGTTTTACATGATACCCACTCGTGGAAATAAGCCTCGTTCCATGATTCAATTTCTCATTTCTTTTATTTATGCTGTCTAATAAGCTGACAAGTTCATTATGTTTCAGGTCCTGGGTGCTCCTCCGTAGGATATGGTGCAACTCAAGAGATTGGTCCTTTCTTAGTGGACACTGGTGGGCGTGGAATTAAATTTAACAACTTCTCGTGGAATAGAGGTATGTAATTTAAGTTATGATTCGTGTTTATATGATGATGATGATCATGATGTGCAGAAGCCAATGTGTTATTCCTGGAATCTCCTGTTGGAGTTGGATTTTCATACTCAAATACTTCTTCTGAATACAAAAACATAGGAGATGAGTTTACAAGTGAGTTTAACACAAAACATGTTTGGTTTTTTAATAACGTTTTGTAACTGATTTGTTCTTGTTTCTTCCATGGGGTTACTTACACCAGCTAATGATGCTTACACTTTCCTGCATCAGTGGTTCCTGAAGTTTCCCTCATTCAGAACAAGAACCTTTTATATTGCTGGGGAAAGCTATGCAGGTTTTAATCTTTAACACTTCTCCCTCATACTTTTTGTGCACTTGCATGTCATTCAAGGTTTTGTCACTCCTCCACTGAGTCGAATCTATATTCGATTCGATTCCGTGGAAGGCGACAAACCATTGATAGGACATAGATGTTCAAAGAGAACAATTGCAAATTATGCTCTCACACTTTAACTCGTACGCAGGCAAATATGTACCAGAGCTGGCTGAGCTCATTTATGACAACAACAAGGATCCTTCACTTTTTATTGATCTCAAGGGTATTTTGGTATGGTCAATTTGGTCTTATTTTTCGTACTAGACAATGGGGTTGTTGTTTTTGTTTGCTGTAGAAACTGAAAATTTCTACTTATGAACAGCTGGGTAACCCTGAAACAAATGATGCTGAGGACTGGAGAGGCATGATGGATTATGCATGGAGCCATGCTGTGATATCTGATGAAACTCACAGAATAATCCGTGAAAGCTGTGATTTTAAGAGCAATGATACATGGAGCAACAAAAGCTGTAGCCAAGCTGTGGATGAAGCATTCAAACAGTACAAGGAGATTGATATTTACAGCCTCTACACACCAGTATGCATTGCAGACATTGCTCCTTCTGATGACCAATCAGTATACCAAGTCATGTTCAAACGAACATCATCCAATATGGTGATACCAAATGCTTCATTTCTCTAACTCATACATACATACATGCATGCATGCATAACAATATGACCATTGTGATGAAGTTTTAACATTTGGATTTTTCTTCTAATTAATAGATTCCAAGGATACTGGGGGGCTTTGATCCTTGCCTTGATGATTATGCAAGAGCTTTCTACAATAGACTGGATGTTCAAAAGGCACTCCATGTTAGTGATGGACACCATCTCAGGAACTGGAGCATCTGCAAGTAATAATTCTTTACACATCTTGCAATTATTGGGTTAATTGCACCAAACATCCTCAAACTATCGTCAAAATTACAAAAATATCGGTTTAGATCATACGATGTGGAACATTTTTAAAACACGTGAATCAAATCGTAAAAACGTATAGGTGCATTTAATCCTATATTTATCATAAGCACAATGGTATTGTTCTTTATAAATGCTAACTGAACAATGTCATTCCCTTGTCACCTATGCAGCCTACAACTATTTAACAATTGGACAGATTCAAAACCATCAATGCTTCCTATATACAAAAAACTTATTGCTGCAGGAATTAGAATTTGGGTGTACAGGTAAATATCCCATGTTTCAAACAGTTCCCTAGACATTCATATTCTTTTGTTTTCTTTTACATCTCGTCGGGTTTGCTTTTTGATTGGTTTCAGTGGAGACACAGATGGAAGAGTTCCTGTTTTGTCCACCCGTTACTGCATAGATGCTCTGGGGCTGCCTATAACTAAGACATGGAGACCATGGTACCATGAAAAACAGGTAATGAGATGACAATCTAAGTGAAAATGAGAACACATGGTTGAACCTTTAATTGGTCTGATTCTATCAAGGTAGCTCTAGTTTTTGTCATGAAATCTTGCATATTAGGCTTTATAGGTTTGAAACCATTGAAATTAAGTACAAGCTCCTCAGTCGGGTCTGTTCAACAATATTATATTGGTTGTGCGCATGCATGCATGTCACAAGCTTGTCTTCTTCACCAGCTTCAATTGTTTTCCGTTTGGTTTGGTCAGGTAAGCGGCTGGTTCCAAGAATACAAAGGACTAACGTTCGCAACATTTAGAGGAGCTGGCCATGCAGTGCCTTGCTTCAAACCAGGCAGTTCACTGGCATTCTTCTCGGCTTTTCTCCTTGGGGAATCCCCACCTTCCTCTCGTTGAAGTCCTTGGTTCTGTTAGCAGATCAGTGCTGCATGGGAGATGAGTTAAACCCTAACGTACCATGTGAATAACGAGGCAGATAAACATGATTTCCTTTTTTCTGATCTTTGTGGGAATTCCTTGCTCTCTTTGGCTGAATAATTAATAAATAAAACCAGAATTACATTTTTATTAACATGACTCAAATGTAAAATTCATTTAGGTTTAATCATTTTATTTTTATTTTTTATTAATTTTTTTACACTATTGTGATTGTCAATCAATGACCATGCAGTACGAGAGGAGTACTCTTGCCCTTCCTAATTTATTTTAGTATAATTATATTTAAAATTCTTTTTAATTTAAATAATAATAAAATAAAGGTTTTATTCCTCTTAACATTTAATTTTAGCTCTATCCCCGTAAACGAAGATCTTTTCATGTTCTTTAGTGATTCTTTATAGAACAGTTTATGAAAACCAAATGACAAAGGAAGAACATGACAAAACATTGTTTCATATTTATTTATACGTAGACAACTATCCAAATAAAATTTATTCGAATAGATATAAACACTCAAATAAGTATTCGATTCGAATAATCACAATTCTTAGTCGATAACTTTTGGATTACTTGTAGCCTTTCAATTGTATAACCATCAGAACATTTGAAAAAGTTTTCCTAAGAGCATCCTTCAGCTTCTAGCCGGTGTCATAATATACATCTTGCAAGCATGAGCAGCAACATTTGCAGTCATTCTGTAACTCTTTCTCGTCGAAACAAACGAATGCTGCAACAAAAGTATCATAAAAAGAATATTATGAATTCGAATACATCATCGATCACTCGTTAGTTTAAAGTTTAAACCATTGAAAAGAGAACTGTAAGGACTAAATCGTACGTTCCACAAGTCTCGAACAGTGACGGTACTAGAAGGAGAGAGTCCGATTTCCCTCCATCCGACAGATATAAGTGCTCTACTTTGGCTTCTATTCCATAACACTACCACCACCCTTTTCCCTGATAAAGGCCCCGCCCATACCTGTATGAAATTTGATGAGAAAAATACGTGGGAAATGGAAAGTACGTATACGTTGTTTGAAACAAATACCTCTAGGCCTCCTTTAGATCGTATTTTCCTCCCTTGAACACCTAGCGGGTCCTGGTTAACATCGATCACTTCCTTGTTCCCGAGAATACTTAGAGTCCTTTTGCTCGCGGTTCGAACATCGCATCCGATCAGGAGAGGAGCCTGGCAATGAAAGATTATTAGTATGTGATTCACAAGGGATTTTATGTGCAAGATAGAACTAAGAGACACACCTTCATAAGAGCCCAAATACTGAAATGAGACCGGTATTCCTCAATGCTCATCCCTCCGTTGCCCACTTCCAGCATGTCGGGATCTTATGTGAATTCGAAATTATGGATTAAATTAATGAAACTATACCAAACATGGGATGAATAAGCATTGAAATAATCATAAGAGGCAAGAAGGTAGAAATTTGCAGCTACCATTCCACCTGCCTGGTCCAGCATATCTCCCCCAAAGGTTGTTTGAATCTGCAATCGATGTGATACTAAAAAAATATGGAAAAAATCAGTTAAAAATGATTAACCAATGGATAATCGAGTTCCATAATCTGTTAATCAGCTTAAAGTATATATGAACTAAACCTTGCCCAGGTGTCATTGATATCCCCGGTAGTCCTCCATGTATGACCATAGGAACCAGCCCATTTTGCTGGATCCTCTTGTCCCCTGCAAAAAGACAGTTCTGTTTCGGCAACAATTCTTAATTTTCTGCAAAAAGCTAATGGCATTAACTTCATACGCACGTACCATTCGCATAAAGAGTAAAGTATTGGCCGACCGGCATTTCTCAACGCACGACCCATTGCAGCATATCTTTCACAAACAAAATTATAGGTCACATAAGCAGGTGTTCTTAACTTCGTAAAAAGTCAAGTGACAAACGAGCTTGAGCCATCGTTATAGCAATTGTCATACTTCAAGTAGTCAATCCCCTGTAAAAAATAATCCTATTAGCCAAAATTCTGCATTTAGGCAAATTATACAGTTCCAAGCTTAAAGATACCAACCCATTCAGCAAAAGTTCTTGCATCCTGATATTCATGCCCAAGTGAGCCTGGCATTTTGTTACTGCAGGTTCGTTTACTGCAGAGATCGAACAAAGTTTTTGAACTCTCAAATGTTTTACCGTACTAAGACATGTGCACATAGCTAAAATACTCGAGGAAACATTCATTACCCCGCATCGGCATATATCCCAAGTTTCAAGCCTTTAGAATGAACATAATCTGCAAGAGCTTTAATGCCAGAAGGAAATGTAGAGGCTTTGGCCCTTATGTTACCCTTGTTGTCTCTTTCTCCTTCGGCCCAACAGTCATCTACATTTTACAACCGATGTGGAAAACAGTGAAAAGTCATGCAATCACCATTAAAGAATAAAGAAAAACTTGGTTTTGTATTCGTACCAAGATTTACATACTTGTATCCAAGTGCAGCTAAACCGGTTGAAACAATAGCATCTGCTGTTCTTGGGGAAAAATATAGAAGAGCATCAAAATTAACTTTCTTAAAACATTCACATGTTTGTTTGTTTGCCTTTAGTTCAAGTCACAAAACCAAGTTTTATGTCATGGCTTGATCCAGAGAGAACAATTCCAGATTATGCTATCACAATACAGTCCAACAGGTCAGGCGGGATTGTGACACATGCAAGGATTCATTAGAACAGAACACAATTCAGTAGGCAAAATTTTTACTATTTCAACTAACAAATGGACAGTAAGGAACCACAAGATTTTTCGAAAACAATAAATAAATAAACCCAACAACCACATGGTAAAGAGAGTTTGAGATTCAAAATCAGTATATCAAAAACTAAGTGCAGACAAAATGCACGAAATTTTAAATGCATTGAATAATTACACAGTCCTATCCGAGGAAAGTGAAGGTTAAAGTCTTCATTTCAAACATCTTGTCACAATGTTGAGGGAAAAAAGAAGGTAACTTATCAATGTATAATTTAATTTCAAGGTTTTCTAGGTTAGACTAATTCAGAACCTAATAAAAGAATGTGCAGGCAATTCTTGTTAAGTATAGAAATCATGGGGTGTTTTCATTCATGTTTAAGCATAAAAATATTAATGCGTTCAAAGTTCAAACCAAAAATTAATTACTGTAATAGAAAAAAAAAAACCCTGAAAAACTGCAGTTTCAAGGGTATATCCTGTTGAAATATTCAAAGTCAAAAACATAGAAAAATCGAAGTAATTAGATCAATGGCTGTAAACTGCATGATGGTGGTCTCAAGCATCCATTCACCTATTTTTGCAACATCTTTATCTTGAAAAAACGAAAAAAAAGTAATGGATATGCATGCATGATCCAACATTCTTATTTTTCTTAATGAAAACATGTTTTTTTTAAGTCACAGTCAATCACAATACATCGTAATCAATCGTTACAAGCACTGAACTGAGAATTCACACATGATTTACATACGAAAAGATTAGGCTCCCTGGACTTTGCTAACTCAGCCAATGCCTCCTTGGCAATAATTAAATGGTCAAAGAATATGGACCAAAGCCTTTAATACATGCATCTACCAATATTGGCTAAATTGATTTAATGCTCATCAACGACCAGTCATAGTTCTTAAAAAGGTAAAAAAAAGTTTTAAAATTTGGGTGTTGAAGATAAAGTCCTTTAAGGTACATGAATGTGAAATCTGGGATCATTTAATGAAAATGGCAGCAGAGTAAACAATGAGATCAGATTGACCATTTGATTTCTCCAGCATTAAAAACATTACTACTTACCAGTACTTTTTACAGTCTTCTCATCTATGTCACAGTGAAAGTGGTTCCAGCTATTCCATCTGCAACAATGGCAATCAACTTTTCAAAAGACAATTTTCAAGATGGCAAAAAGTAAAAGAAGTAATACCCCATTGGAGGTGTACGGGCAACTCCATTTGAGAGAAGGAATCGAGTGTGAGCTCGATCAGGTTCATGGTTGATGCGAGTGGTGTTCACTGAACTTGCTTCAGTCATTTGGTGGGCGAGCCATAGGCTAAACAGAGCTACGAAATGGAAGTTCATTGTGAATGCCATAGGCAAAGATACACGGGGAAAATTATATGGGGGAACTTTGAGAGTAGAAAGATTGGATTTTTATTAACAGGGCTTGAAGGAGGTGGCTGTCTGGTTCTGGCTTGTCGGTTGGGGCACAATAGTATATTAAATACATGATCTTTAGATTTTACAGCTAATGAGATTTTGTGGGACATTTTAAAAAACATATTTTATAATCCCAAACTAAAGTATAAATTTTTTTAAAAAAAATTTAATTTTAAACTTTAAATTCTTATTTTTTATCTTAAATCTTAAATTCTACGCCTTAAAAAATATACCCTATCCCTAATTTTCTAAACCTTAACTAAAATTCTTAACTTAAAACCCTAAACCTCTAATTTAAAGTGGGGACATAAATGGAGGCATAGAGAGAGGCAAACGATTTGCATCCGTAAAAGTGAGGGGATTAGTGGGCGGTGGCGTGTAAAAATTATCCTATAAATTCGATAATTTAATAATTTAAAATATTATATATATATTTTTAAAAATTATTTGACCGAGTTTGATATTCAACTCAAAAATAATTAAATTGAATATAGACTGATATTTTTGATAATTAGATGTTCCAAAAAATAGTTATATATTTCTCTTAGAGCTTCTCCTTTCACTTCCCTTTGAATAAGATTAAATTAATAATTTAAACTAAAATTTATCAAAAATTGATACAAAGATAAAAAGGAGTCATTTAATATACGAAAGAGGTTATAATCCTAAAAGTATTATGATATAATAGTATTTTTTTAAAAATTATATAAGATAATTTATATATTTGTATCTTTCAACTTTTAGATTTATATACCTAATCAACTTTATACTTTTAGGAGGCCGATTGTCTATAGATTTTTTAATCATATTTTATCATTTTATATCGAATAAATTACATCATTAGTGAATAGTGATAGTATAATTTTATTTTGCACATTGAACTTCAAAAACTTTTGATATTATCTATTTTGTTTTTGTCACCCTCCATTACATCGTAACGAAATTATTGATGAGATTTATGATTAGTTCTCAAAAATATTAATTTTTAATTTAGTTTTAGATAATTTTAAAATTAATTTTTAATATTTATAAACTTTATCGATTTCGTAGTGATTTTAAAAATTCAAAAAATATATTTTAAAAAAATCAAAAACAATCTAACTCATGCATGGCAGTTGCTTGCCATTGCCATGCACATGCATATGCATATGCATGCACGTATGAGTTGGAAGTCAAAAATCAATGACAAAACCATGAATATATTTGGATTTGATTCATTAACGAACACAAGAGTTGTCGAAATTGTTATGATAGTTTTGATAAAAAAAAACATTATCTGAATTACTCAAACATGTTTTTATTTATTTCTTTTATGTTTCATAAACTTTAAAATTAAACTAAATTTAGTAAAAAATTAGCACAAAAATATATTGTTAAGTAGTTGCAAATGAAAATCCAACTCTAAAAACCTAAGACACCAAACCATGAAAATTGTAATAAAAACAAACAAAACTAAAGGGTTTGAACAACATGGGGCGTTGGTTTCCATAAATAAGCCTGCAATGGTTCTTGTTCTTTCTTCAGGATTTCTCAGTTCTCCAGATAGAAGCACAGCAACCCTAAACTGGGTTTTGTTTTGTCATAAAATCTTTGTTTTTTTTATTAATTTTCATCAAATATTGCATTTTTTTTTCATTTTTGAAAGATTTTGACAGATTTTTCATGTGGTCAGTGTGGCTTATTGCTGAACAATATGCCATATTATAGTTTCTGTGGTTTTCCACCAAAGTTGTTTGGTCGGAAATTACCAATCAAACTTTCCCAGGTAATTATTTGGATTTCGCAGTTTATTTCTTGCATTATTTTCTTATTTGTTCTGTTTTTTTTGTTTCGTATAATGAACTCATATGTATTCGAATAAATTATAACAATGATAAAATTATATTTTAACTCGTATAAAATATTATAATTCAATTTTATTTTTATTAAAAAAATATTTCTAGTTTCGTTCCTGTCGATCTAAAGAGACTTTCTGCAGGGACAAATCCCCCCTCAGCCTCAGGAATGTAAACCAGCCAAGAATCCAAAGGAAAATATGAAAGGTGGGAAGAAGGAAAGTTCATGCAACTTCATTCTGATTATGGAGCTGAGGGAAAAAATCATAGCTTTAAGAGACATATTTGATCTTCCAGTTCTTAATACATCAGTTTCAGTGGATCAGTTCTAAAGTAATGTGTCAAATTGTAGAAGATGGACTAAATCTAGTAAGAAAGAATATTACAGGGACTTTATATAGAATTTGACCGAGGAAATACTTTCATCTAAAGTTTGTTTCAAGAGTTTAGTTTTATATATTTCCTTATATGTCTTGCTGCAGCTGGTGATAAGGACAATGAAAGATCTTCATAAGTTCTACCCTGAAAGTATACCCAATTTCCGTGTTTCAGAGTTGAAAAGATTACCTCTTGATAAGGTATTGGCGTTTTTCATGAATTTAGATGAAAATGGAGTGCTTTGATTGATACTACTGTAACTGTTCGATGAAATGCCTCAAACAGGTGCTGGTATACTTTTGCAAGGGATTGCAAGGTCTTGGAGACACGACAAAGATGAGTGATGGGTGGATGGACAAATATAAATATGATATACATGAGTATGACAATGGAAAATGCAAAAATGTTGATAAACTTGGTATGTAGTAAATTTTCTCGGCGATGTTCTTACATGGAAAATGACTATATATTGTTCTTACATTTTTGACTTTGGCAGTTGAAATTGCTGTGGCGACACTCAATGGATTGATTAAGATAGCCAGGGAGAAGTTCGATATGTCTGATGAAGATGAGGAGGAGGAGGAGTTGAAGGAATCTTATTCGGACAATGGCTCAAGTTGCCCTTCTCCAGTGACACCAACTTCGGTACTTCCTGAGATGACGAATGGTTCACCGGAATCCTCATCATCTGCTTTGTTGCCTCTCAGGGTTAAAACTGAGGGTGGTGATAAAACAAAGCTCTCACCAAATGCAGTACTGCCATCATCACCATCAGAAATTCAACCTTGCAAGTTGTTGAAAGATAAAGTAGTTGCCGCAAAACCACCACCACCACCACCATTGACATCGCCATTGCCTTCACCATCACCATTTTCATCGCCGTTACCATCACCACCAGCATCACCATTGCCATCATTGTTACCATCACCACCAGTATCACCATTGCAACCACTATCAGCATCATCATTTTCATTACCGTCACCACTGCCACCTGCATCATCAGTTGAAGTCTCATTGCCTACGCCACCTTCAGAGCAAGAAGATATGTCAACAGATATGGGCACAGACATAATATTACATCCATTACCACCAGGACCAATGGCTGAAGTTTTACCGCCGACCCAGCCATCAAAGCTGTCAAAAGATATTCGAGTAGATATAAGATCCTTAACACCACCATTGTTGCGGTCAAATGTAGTAGCAGGAGGACCACTGGCACCACCAGCACCACTGTTGTTGCTGCCAAATATAGTCTCAGGAAGACCACCTGCACCACCTTTGTTGCAGCCAAATGTAGTATCAGAAGAACCACCATTGCCCCCACCCCTAACGTCACAACAAACTGTAGAAGCTGCACGAGCAACACTGGTTGCAACAGAGTCAAAAGCAGCAGCCAGAATACCATTGCCGCTTCCACGGTCACCTCCACCTCAGACCTCATCGAAGACAAATGTAGTGGCTACAGGAGCACCCCTTCCACCACCATCTCCAGTCCCATTGAGGTCAAAAGTAGAGCCTAATGGAGCGCCACTTCCAGTTCCACCACCTCCTCCTGGAACAACGTCAACATTGCCACAACCTCCTCCACCCGGTGCAGCAAAATCCTTGCACCCCAATAAAGCAAATACTAAATTGAAGAGATCGAGTCAGATGAGTAACCTATATCGGGTTCTTAGGGGCAAAGTACAAGGATGTCCCGTGCAAAGCAAATCATATAGTGAAAAAGAGAGGTGCATTATGCACCTGAACCTTATTTCCAGTGATCTTTCGTTTTCAATAACAAGGGGCATTAGTGAAATAAGGGACTAACCATATTCTTTATTCGATTTTGATCTCAGGTCAGTTTACTTCCAACAGATCGAAGAAGATGTCGAGAAATATGCAAAATCAATCACAGAGCTCAAAGCTGCTATCAACACATTCAGTACAAATGACATGACTAAGCTCCTCAAGTTCCACAAACATGTGGAAACCATTCTCGAAAACTTAACAGACGAAACTCAGGTTATTTGAGTTCATTCATCGACCTTTATTACATTATGTTGATGAGTCTATTACTTCGTGAATCATTGTTCAACCTCGAAATGTTTCGGATTGCAGGTTCTAGCAAGATTTGAAGGATTCCCAAATAAAAAGTTGGAAGCATTAAGGACCGCATCAGCACTTTACTCGAAGTTAGAGTCAGTGATCACTGTGCTACAAAACTGGAAATTTGACCTTCCTTTGGCTGAGCTTCTTGACAAGGTTGACCACTACTTCAACGAGGTAAGATTTGGCCCGAAGCATTACCTATTTAGACATTTCTTCATAACAAACCAAAATGCATATGATTATGTACAGATTAAAGGGGAAATAGATGCCTTGGAGCAAACCAAATGCGAAGAATTCAAGAAATTTATGAGCCACAACATCAAATTCGACTTTCAAATTCTTGTACGAATCAAGGAAGCAATGCTTGATGTTTCCTCCAACTGCATGGAGTTAGCAATGAAGGTGAAATCGATTTCCAAAATCTCAAACAATTTTGAAGCTTGTTATTCTTCTTCTGGCATATTAAAATTGGATTTTTTTGCTGATTTTTGGGATGTAAAACCAGGAGAGGCACGATGATCGTACCGACATGCCATCTCAAGAATTGGCTGACGAAATCCAGACTGATCCTCAACTCCCATAGCAGAAATGCCTATGTGAAGTTTCCAAGTAACTTGTATATTAATTCTACTTTGGTTGGCATTGTGATTTCGAAGATGAACCAGTTAAACTCCTCAGCTCGAGATTGTAATTTATGTCATTTTTTCTACTGTAAGATACTTCGAATTTAACCATCGATTTTATTATTGAATTAATAAAATTTCATTATTTTTTAAATTGATATTTCTCTTATTTTAATTAATGCTCTAACTCAAAATTCTGGTATTTGGATTTTAGGTATAATCTTATTGAATAGAGATTACTTGATGTCCATAATCATATGAATTTTGATGAATAAACAAACTTTTTATTTATAAACCCCGAACTTACAATATTTTTTTAAAGAGTATTTAACTTTTGATTGCTCGTGGTTGTGGCTGTAGTTGACAGTTGACACAACAATTGGTATCTTTGGATCCCACGTCGACCAGACATCTTTCGTTATGAGTGTCTAAGGAATTCCTTCCCAACATCATTGAAATTTCAATGATTGTACTCTTTTTGACGAAAAGAAGACTAGAATACAGGAACTAGTGGGGCTAAAATCGAAACTGTTAGAATTCAGGAACTAAATACAAAACATATGCATAGTACAGGGACCAATCCCAGAATTCAACCAATATAATGTATGTTAAACGTATCATATCACATACCACTGTCATTTTTCAGTTTCTTGGTGCATGATTTTAGATATCAGCTGCTAGCAGTCACCAAATCATGATTTTATAAACCGAAAACAACATACACATACACCCAAAACAATTAAAACAATATGCTAACACTGAAGTCACCAACAGTCAAACTTTTCTACTAAAGAAGAGCTGAAATGAGAAAATATATATTACCTACTAAAGAAGCCCTCTTCTTCTCTTGTAGTCACTAACAGTCAAGGTAAGAGCATGTCTCCTCCCATCGTTCTCGGGGACTTTGCATCCGACGGTGGCTTCTATCCTTTGTTTCCTGGCCATGAATCCTGCAACAGCACCCTCGTGACCACCAAACTTCCGAAGCACTTCCAATGAGATTGGAAGCTCAAAGTCGTGCAGCATGTTAGATTCTGTTCCTTCATCGACGGGGGCACTTGTATCGATCAATTTCCCTGCACCTGCAGCTTCCTGCAAGGCAGCTGCTGTCGCTGCCCTGCCAGCCTCGGCAGCAGAAGTACTTGCATCATTGCCATTTGTGTCCCCATTAGTCGCTGCCACTGCATCTCCTCCAGGAGCCTTTGCATTATAGTAATTCCTTGATCTAGTCCACCTCCGTGAAAATGGATCATAGCCTGCCTCTCCAGCTTTTAAACCAGTGTTTACAGGTTTCAATCCCTATGCATTTTTGAAATTCTCGACTCTGTTCTTTCTGTTCATCTCAGCCAACCTAATAGCCTTGGCATCTTTCTCCTGTGACTGCCGGGAAGCCTCCAGTTGCTGCAGTCTCTTCTTAATCCTCTCAACCTCTGCCTCATCATGCCTGCTTTGTGCAATTTCCAGGTCCCTTCTCAATCGGTCCTTCTCTGCCGCAACGTTCAACGGTCTAGATGAAGAGGATTTTTTCTCCTGCAACATCTGCTTTACAGTAGCTGCTGAGTAGACGAAAGTTTTGGCCTTCTGTAATGCTTCCTTCTTTTCCAACACATCTTGCTTGCTCGGCATACGGCCCCCACTTCGCTCCACCTCCCTAATCAATTGTCTAAACTCTTCCTCTTGTGGTGGGGAGTCTGAAATCATAGCCATCTGCCACCTGGCAGCAGAACTTTCATTTCCCCAAACAACATTCAAGTACTTATATGTCATCTTGTTCTCTAATTTGTATGTCCGATCGGGATCTGTGGCATCAACATTTCTGACCATGCAGAGCCTGTAGATAGGGCCACTTTTAGACCTTCCAATACCAACTCTTACAAAACAACCCACAATCAACTCCTCAAAAAACGGCTCCATAAACCATTTTCCAAGTTTGGACCTCCTGATAGTAATTTCCTTAATATCATTAAATGTTGGGCCATCTGGACCCCATGTGCCCCTCTCATCCTCACTATCAGCCATTCCACCATCTCCAGTTGACCCTTCATCTTCACTGTTAGACCTACTTTCACTCTCGCTTTGACTTGAGCTACTTAGACTTGATGCAATGAAGGGTTTCCGCTTGACTGGTGAAGATCCCCTGCCACCAGAACTGCCTCTAGGAGTGTCTCTCAACTTACGATGTGCCTCTGGATCTTGCTGCTTCAGTCGTTTTGCTCTCAACTCATTCAGGGCATCATCCTTTGCAGCAGCCCTATCTGCAGATCTAGCGGATGACCGCACTCCACGAGAAGAAGGAAGAGGTGGAGTCTCTCTCCGTGATCGGCTAGGCCTATCATTTTCCCGCTTCGATCTAATCTTTTCAGTAAATTTTTTATCACCTCTCTTATCTGCACGTTCCGACAGAATCAATTCTCTCTCCAGTTCAGTCAACTGTGCAAGCTGTCGCCTGTCTTCCTCGTTCTTGTAAAGATCATCACCAACATCAGATTCATCGCTGCTGTCGCGCTCACGGCCAGAACCAGCATCACCATAATCGCCCTCTTCCTGACTTCCCTGATCATCATCTCTTTCAGCAGGGTCCAGCCTCTTCTTCAATGGAACTTGTGACCCGGATGGTTTTCTACTTGCATATCCATGATCATCATCTGAATCATCATCCCTGGAATCACTTCCTCCATCTGAATATGAACCCTCGCGTCTCCTTCTTGATGGTGGAAGCGAGTGTCGGTTTCTCCCTCCAGTACCAGTTCTTCCCGCTGCCTCAAGAAGCAAATTTTCTAAGTCTGCCATGATCGCCCACGAACTCTTCTACACTGTGAAAGCTTGTTTCACTTCTGAAACCAATTAAGAAGTTATAGTAAACCAGTTTGAACATTCATAAAATATACACACACAAGTGCGGAAAGGAAAGGGTTTGAACATTCATCAAATACAGTATAGCGGGGTTTTCTTACACTATATAAGCTCATATATGGTATAATAGCCGGTGACAATTTTTACAGTAATACAATTTCAATTGAAATATTCTAACAACTAAAGTGGTATACTTCTGTAACCTCAAGACCTTAACTTGCTCATTTAGCTTTCTTCTTCATCTCTTTTTCAATGGTGAATCACATAATCAGTTACCAAAAATCATAGCGATGTGATAATAAAGAAACGATTCCCTAAAATCACTTACTATGATCTAAAACCAGATCTAACATAGGTAAACTGAAAAAAAAAATCATAAACTTTCTTATCCTATGCTTGCAACACCGATTATTTTAAAGTTTCAAAATATTCCCAATATTGGATACCACGGATTTCAAAACAAAATAAACAAGAGAAAGAAGCAGAGATGACAGTGGCGCCAACGTAGCGATGGAAGCGGTACCGCCTTAACGTCAGTGATGTGAATAATAATATACCCTAGAAACAAAGAGAGTAAAAGAAGGGAGAGAATCAAGGACTGACCTGTGTATCGCGAAAAGCTTATCGTTTTGGTAGCGAATATTTTGATCTGAATTTCTTCAAACCAGAGAGCAATCAATGGATAAGAGAAGAAGAGTAAAGAATAGGCTGGGTTGGATTCGGAAAGGGAGAAAAATTGGATTAGGGCTTTTGGTCATCGACCCATTATATATAAATAGAAGACTTAACAGTTAAAAAGCACCCAAATCATACATGTAGTTGGACGTTTAAACTATTTTTTATTTTAAATAAATATTTAGAATTTTATTTTAATTATTTTGAGTACCTAATTATTATTTTTTAATTACTAATTTGTTTCTTAATTTAATTTTAAAAAATTTTAAATTTTTAAAATTCACAAAAATAATCTCAAATTCAAAATTTTTAATTTTTTCTGTCGATTCTGTCATTTATATTCACATTGTTGCTAAACATATTTATCGTAGGGCAACCACAATTAATCCTCAACCAACCATCATCAGTAATCGATGATATGTGTGTCGATCGCCTTCAAACATCAGAAAAATTAAAATTATAAAATAAAATCGACCGTCACACCTACGTTTACCGAAAATTAATAATTAAAAAAATATTACGGTGGTGGTCTCCGACGAAGTAATCAACAATGATATCAATATTAATTTTGGGATTCAAGACTTTTATGTTAGAGATTTAAGACTATTTTTTACTAGGGCTAGGTTGGTTCGTATGGGAATTGTCCATGATGTTGTGTGTGTTTTCTGCAGTGGTTCGCCTAAAACGAGAGATCACTTGTGTTTTTGGTTGCCCATTCTCTTGGCAACTATGGAGGCAGATCCTTTGTTGCGTTGGTTATTCGAGGAAAGTCTTGGATTGATCGGGGGAGGTAGTTTGGGCAATTGCTAGGTTGAAAGCGAGGATAGTAGAGGCTCTTGTTCTCCGGTTTGCACTGCAGACATGTGTATATTTGATATGAGAGGAACGTAATAGGAGGATTTATTGAGAAGTATAAAGAAATAGTTTAGAATTGTTTGATTGCTTAAAATTCATTATTGGTATACGTTTAAGGCATAAGAATATTAGAATACACAATGTACAAAAGAAAACCTTAACTACTCGGGGATTCCTCTAAGGAGGTTGCCTTATTTTTTATTTTTTTTGTAGCAGTAGCTTCTGCTTATGGATTAATGGAATACATAGTTTATCAAAAAAAAATTAAATTTTATTTAAAAATTAATTAATTAATTTTGTGTTAGATATCACCTTGAGGACCGAAAACCCTTCTAGTCGATGTTTCTCATTCTGCTATAGCAATTGTTGTGATATCCTTACAATACACAATACGGGCAACGGGTGAAGGCCATTGAGACCTGTAACCCAACTCGACTGTTAACTTCGAGGGTTTCTTGCATGCCATGTCTGAAGCCAGACAGATGAGATCTCAAGACATGAATCATCCAGAAGCAACCGAGGATTTACATTCACCATGTTCTCCGTTACCGGGGGGATGAAGATGAACATTCATTCGATTCCGACAGGGTGGCAAAGGGAGATGACAAATTCATGTGAAACATGGTCAAATTATAGCCAGTATTTCCCTCCTTAACCATAGAGAGTCTAGAAATTAACCTCTACTAACTGGTTTGCTTGCCATCTGAATCTGTGTCAAGACGAGCAAATTCCTCTTGGAAACCATAGTCTGAAATTGCCGAAATTCGCTCAAGTTTATGTACTATAATTTTGATATTTTATCAAGAGTGTGGCTTCTTCCCTTTTTCATATAGGGTATGTTTGGTTCGAGAAAAAATTATTACAGGAGAGAATTATCTTTTTGGGAGTCACATACCTATGTTTGGTTCAGATACATTCCTGAGTAAGGGTAATAATACATTCCCTAAGTAACGTTTTTTGAGGTGTTTCCTTAGAATGTTATTCCCTTATTTGTTAGGTATTAGACAATTCTCTACAGTTAGACCCTATTATTCCTTTCAAACCAAATTACTTATATAGTTAAACCCTTTTGAAATTATGTTTAAAATCCATATTTTTTTTTATTTTCTAAACTCAACTTTATACTATAATTTTTTTCATAAATATAATATTTATAAAAATTATTTAAAAATATCAAATTTTAACATTAATTATATTCCTCCAACCAAAAACTGTCAACTTACATTCCGATAATAATATATTCCAGTAATCTTATTCCCAAAAGTAATCATTTTTTTCATGAACCAAACGCACTAGTGTCAACTGCTTCGTCTTGTGTGCTAATATTTGTTTTAAAATATAATCTTTATCATTTGACATTAATCGCTTAATTACTCTGTTGACATCATTGATGCTTGAACTTGTGATCTCTAAAAAAAACCGTACTTTTAACCACTTGGGTTAGAGGACTCGTATTCTCATGTATATTTTTTTAATGATTTTCAATTTAAACAAGAATTATGATAATGACAAGTGGGTACCAGCTTAGCACTAACTGAAAAAATTAATAAAATTATGCATGAAGTAAACTTGTTCCTAAACTGAAAACGTCACCAAAATGTTGAAACTGCGTCGTTTGGCTGTCTTTCAACCGGAAGGACTAACATGTAATTTCGCATATTGTTGGTAGATTGACCTTTTGCCTCCCTAACTTTATCACTTTAGTCATTTCAGCCTTTAAACTTTAAATTTTATCAAATTAAATCACATATAATGGAATAGTAACATGTCATTAAAATGATATCAATTATTTTATCTTTTCTTATCACGCCATCACAAAATTTGAAAATTAATTATTTTATCCTCACTAAAATGTTGATATTATCTCTTTGACAACTTTTTTTATTTTAGGGTAACATGATAAAAATGAAAAAGTCATTTTAAAATGACTAACTGATAAATTTTAGGGACTAAATAGGTTATTTAGCCTTTAGTTTCTTGCCAGAACTATGTCCCGTCCAGTTCCGTCGGCCGTCAACGTTTAGTATAAAAGGTCAAAAACAAAGAAAAAGAAAGCGCTCTCTCTCTTGTAAGCTAAACAAATTCTCCATTTCGATTCGTTTTCTCTTTCTTTATTTGCAGAGAAAGATGGCTTACTTTGATGCTTACGGAATGGAAGGAGAAGAGGTTCATGCAGCAGCAGCTCCAAATAACCATCCTTTCGAAGTTGACGACGAGAGCTACTCCAATTACGGCTCTTACTCCAACTTTACCGACAACCAGCAATTTCCAGCGGACGGAGGTGACGTGGCGGTGGATCACTTGGCTTCTTCACCTGAGATCTTTGACTTCGGATCCTCCGATCCGACCCAAGCTTACTCGCAATCTCCTTTTGGTGATGCGATTCATGTGGAAAATGGAAACGGAAACGGAATGAATGGATTTGGTGGTGGAAACGATGATGTTTTCGCTTCTGATGGACCGATGCTTCCTCCTCCTACTGAGATGGCGCCTGAGGAAGGATTTCTTCTTCGCGAGTGGCGACGGTTAGTAGTTGAAATTTATTTATTTATTTGTAATTGAATCGTTTGATTTGTTGACATTTTGTGTGGATTTGATCGGTTCTTTTGGTTTAGTAATATTTCTCAGCTTAGATCTGTGTTGCTTTTGAGTCATTACGAATCGTTGTACTTGTTAAATTGATTGACCTAAGATTAACTTTGATTCAAATTCGTTATTGATCATTTCGTGTTCTTAAATCTGTACTCTTAGCTTAGCAATACTTCTCAGCTTAGATCTGAAATTCTTTTGAATGCATTGATTGAACTAAGTTTAACTTTAGTTCAAATTTGTTAATGATCATTTTTGTGTTTCTAGATCTACCGTGGTTTTAAGCATGGCAGTGATTAGCCTGTTTTTGCCGTCTCTTATATGTTCCTTATGAAGTTCAAATTTGTTGATCTCTCTTGTTATTAATTCAAGTTCTTGTTAGATTTATATTTGTCTTGTTCAATGGTTCGCTTCATTATAATCCATAAGAGTTCATTAGCTGTGATGCGCAAACTAAGTAACTTTTTTAATGTGATCACTACTTATACGATTTCACTAGCCAATATATGAGCAGATTCAGATCCACGTTGATTTTCCTATCAGGAGATGTTTGAATATTTTTCTGAATAAAGTATGATCCAATCACTATTTCCTGCACATTAATATTGTTAACATATTATTTTCATTATTTTACTGTCACAGTAGTAACCTCAATAATATGCAAATATGTTTCACAGTTCTAAGGTTGTATTTCTATAGTTCCAACATGATCCCCTCTAGGTTCAAAAAACATGTTTTCTTCCGGCTTATGGTAGATAGAAGAGGTTAGTTTTTATGTTTCACAATGATAAAAATGAGGATGAACATTCATAAACTTTTCACTTTTTTCAATTTTTGGTTGAGTTTTCTTCTGAAGTTTTTCGCACTAATGTGTCATTATCTTATATCAGAGATGATCTTGATTTGCTTCATTGGGTGTTTTTACTATATTTGTTGGTTTTCCTGAAATAAGTTTGAAGTTTCTAATGACTATAGTATCACTTCATAGACTATTTTTTTCCGAGTTTGTGTTTTTTATACTAGTTAAACAATAGATATTCACATGTCAAGTTACTGTTGGGCCAGAAAAACATTTGTAATCCAGTCTGGTCCAACCTAAACCTATTTAATATTCATGTAATAAAAATATAGAGGGTTATTAAATAGTGAAACAGACTCTTAGGCCTGACCTTGTCGCAATCAAAATCTCATTACCGCATAATAGCCAGAAGTTTTAATTGTTTATTTTCATTTTGTTGTTGCAGTCAAAATGCCCTTGTGCTTGAAGAGAAGGAGAAGAAGGAAAAGGAGTCGCGGAACCAGATCATTGAAGAAGCGGAGGAGTACAAGCGAGCATTCTATGAAAAGCGGGAAAAAACCATTGAGACTAACAAGACCAATAACAGAGAAAGAGAGAAGGTAATATTCGAACAAAATATATTCTCTTGCCCGTTGGATATGCCAGCTTTGTCTCATCACTCAGATTTTTTCTGGGCTTGGAGCAGCTGTACTTGGCTAACCAAGAGAAGTTCCATAAGACTGCGGATAAACAGTACTGGACTGCGATAGCAGAACTCATTCCACGTGAGGTCCCAAATATCGAGAAAAGAGGAAAGAAGGATGCAGACAAGAAGCCATCAGTTACCGTCATTCAGGGACCAAAGCCTGGAAAACCGACTGATCTTTCAAGACTGCGGCACATTCTTGTGAAGCTGAAGCATTCACCCCCACCTCACATGATTCCACCTCCACCCGCACCTGAGAAGGATGCTAAAGATGGAAAAGATGCGAAAAACGCAAACAATGCAGCATCGAAAGGAAAAGCATCCACAGGAGCACCTGTTTCATCTGCAAAAGATGCCACCACTGCCGCTACCACAAATAGTTCCTCTCCCGAACAAGATGCCACAACCGCTGATCCTGCCGCTGTCGCAAATAGTTCATCTCCTGAACAAGATGTTACTGCTGCTCCTGCCACAGCCAAGGACGAAACTGTTGCGGAACCAGAGGCAACATCAACAGCCTAATTGCTTACAGCACATATACCATGGTTGTTTTCTTGCCCCCACATTCTTTTTTTGTTTTCCTCAAGGTTTCTATTTCATATTACCATACATATGATATTTTGGTTGGAAGGATTTCCCTTTTCTTAAGTGGTTCTTTTTTGGACATTTCATGAGATTGGATATCCTTACTGATTCGACTATGTGAACTTATCATGTTGCTTGCGCATAGTTCCAAATTGTTTTTATAATTTGCCTTGTATTTGTTTCAATTCATACAAAAATTGCATGCGCCTTCTGGATATGCACACACCGAACGGTTGGAATTTGAACTATCCATGTAGATTAACTTAGAAATTTAGTTTATCTAAGGATGGTGATTTAGATTTTAATTTAAAATTTAAATTATTCATTAATACTAACAAGATTGTTCATGGTATAAAATTTGATATCACAAAGTTTTATGTATCAAAATCAAGATAAAATCTTAGAATATCAAAAAGACTAACAAATTAATCATTGATTAATCCATCATTTAATATTTAAAACCAAATTAGAATCTAAATGGTGGAATGACCATTGTTAATCTTTTACAATTTGATCCATTGTGATGGCCTTACAGAAGTACTACGGGGGATCTATTAACCTATGCAGATTCTCACAGGCAAACAAAGTTCTACAGTTGCCGTACGTTGAAATAAGTACTAATCTACAATCGTTGTATCAACAAATTTTTTATACAGAAACAGGTTCTGGGGGTTATAACCCAATTATTTGTCTCAAACTCTATGTTGATGCTTCAACTGAAACTTATAAAGCCATGGAGTTGGTATACTCGAAAGCTTTCTCTTACGAGACATACCTGTATGTAGACACGAGGAACCGGAATGAAGCCTGGATAACAAAGAAAGAATCAAAGTTTCAACAGGCATCCCTCTACACGACTCGAACCCATGGTCCACCGCACATCGGACATCCGTAGGCCCACTGGCTGATCCACCAATTCACCCGTTCGTTTTGGCTAGGCTGGTTGGTTGAATCAGGGGAAGTGAAAGCTGACGTCTGTCGCAAGCATCTCATGCACTGCATGGTATAACACGATAGATATTGTTTTTAACTGTTTAATGAGGCAAGCACTACTGAGCAATATGTAAAATCAAGCACGGACTATATAAATTCTTTTTATTAACGAGGCAGGAATAAGAAATCTTCCCGGTCCCGATAGACGGGAATTAATACGAATTGAAAGGGTTCCGTGTAGTAATTCTAGAGCAAGTAAATACCACAGCATAGACGAACAAAGTTGAGAGTAAATGTTTAAGAAAAAATCTCAAAAGTCAAACCTTGTACCAAACACCTTCAAGACCAGTCTTCCACACAGCAGTCACAACATCTCGTCGAGATCCCATTATACCAAGATATGCACCCAGACCAACAGAAGTGTTTAAGCCGAATGCTGCATCTCTTTCAGACAGACGACGCTTCCTTGGCCAGAGAGTTTGTGCTCCATAATGGACATTAGAACTTTCCGATGAGCTCATATCAAACAAATCAACGGAATTACTTAACCCGGGAATATCATCTGAGCTCATATCCTCATGATCCGACCATGGACCACCAAACATATTCCGTCTGTGCCACTCTTCCGATGGGGGGTGCAATTCTAACTCTCGCAATAATAGACCAGCAGCATCTGCACCCCTAGGACGAGGCATATTCTGCAGAACTTGAAACACGCATAATTAGAATATCCAAGTGTAGATGAACCAACATAAGTACCTAATGTCCATTCGCACAAAAATTTTCGACTAGATTCCCTTTTTTATTTTACTTTTTCTACATAGGATTCCATATGCAAATTAAAACTGCTTTCATTAACATAACATCTATGATGCACTCCGTAGGTTCAGAAGAGTTGGAAAACAGAATGATAGATACCCATATTAATTGCTCTATCAATATCCATAAACTAGAGAGAGAGAGAGAGAGAGAGAGAGAGAGAGAGAGAAACATTATTTGCTCTACCAGTTGGTCTCACCATCTACAAAGGTACAAACTCATGAGTTACAGTATTTATGAGCTGCTCAACGATTACTAGAAGCATTATGTAAATAGGTCTCATAAACTAGGATAATTTAATCTGCGTACCTGCATATGTGGACCAAGGGACGCCTCTACCACCTCAGGCAGTACTGTATAATTCCCATCAATATAATGTAGCCGCACCTGGATACTGCTGCTCCCCACCTGAGAAACTGGTAATGGGTGTGCTAGAGCAGAGGTGCGCCTGCAGAGATCCATAAGAATGAGGAAAAGAACCTTCACCTGCAGAGCAACATAGGAAGCCTATTATAAGCCGCCATTCCTCAAAGAAGAGTCCTAAACATTACTTGAACTCCACTCCAAAACACAGTTTCTAAGGGGGTAACATTTTCAGCATATGAACATGATATTTCATGAAAGCTACCCAAATATTCCAAGTAGAGACAACATGGTAGGTAATGGAAATACACGGTTACTACCTCCTCAAAAGTGTATCCTTGACCAGCATTCCCAGCACCTATCTTTAATCTCCCAGCAGGCCCATCCTCAGCACCTTTACCTCCAGGTACCAATTGCCCACCTCGTGCTCCTTGAGCTTCATCAGGTCTAGTGATAGTTGTTGGCTTAGAAGCAACAGAAGTGACCTCCTCCATTTTCGCAGTACCACCGGGCTGAGGTTTTTGTGGATTTGCATCAGTATTTCTTTGTGCAAAACGAGGTTGTAGAGCACGCCGAAAGAAAAAGCAAAAAAGTAGAAGTTGACATAGTCTGTGAAGAAAATGGCAGTCCCCAATGAGCCTAACAGCAGGCGTTCCAGGAAAAGTTCCTGTATTAATGCTTATTGGCATAAAGGAAGAGGGGCCACTTATGGGGTTCGGAGTTGAAGTGGCGACTCCATCAGTTGAGCCACTAATCTTAGCAATAGCACCCTGTACCCAAGCTTGCATCTGTGTGCTCCCAGTCGAACTTGTGGTGCCACTTTGACCGGCTGTAAAAGCATGGGTGGCTTAGGCATATAATACAGAAAATTTGAAGTTACAATTCAAGAAGGGTAACAGAGATCTACAGCTCTTCAGCATAACCCAATAGAGCCAGAAAAATGAGGAAAAGCAATTTCTATTAACAAATTTTGAATATCAAAAGTCAATTGCCACTGACCTTGACTAGGTGCTGGAGCTGCTGAACTTTGAGTAGGACTTGTTACCATATTGCGATTGCTTCCAGTACCTGCAGTAACAGCATGGCTTGCCAATGTGCGACAGAAACTTGCATAACGCCGCAGACGTGTAATAAAATGTGAAGCCAGATCCAGAACAGCATCAACATAAGCCTGCATATTGCACCAAAACGAAGCAAAACTAACTTAGCCCTGCCGAAAGAAAATGCTAGCGGCAGAACAGATAAGAGTATTTTGATAAGCCCATATTTGAACAGTTTAGGTAGGGAACAGTCACCAGTCAAGATAACATGATCAGAGACCAACCATATAACCTTATGCTGCACTATGAAAAAGTTGTTAATCTTATAAATGAAACAAAAGCGGGGAAAATATAGTGTATAGAAGCAATATCAAAAGAATGGACAGCAGGTACTATTTATTTCAAAAATATTCAGCCCAACTAAAGACTCAAAATGTGCAGGTAAGTCAAACATAAAAGCAACACCTGAATGCTCTGAACAAGGGATGGATCAACAGCCATTGATTCAGGATCAATGCTGGATAAAGTCTCGCCGGATGCCTGCCACGGTTCTGATACTAAGGCTGAAGGATTTATCAAAGCTGATTCAATTCCTTTCCCTAGCATATCCAGCAACAACCTTGCTTGCATATCTAGAACCATTGCCCTAACCTCTTGGGCGTTTGTACCTTCCAGCAGCCTGCACTTTATCCTGTCCAGACTCTGCAAGGTATAAAGACAACTCGATAAGCATGTAAAATGAAATAAATAAAATTAATCATACTACTCTTCGCAACGATAAAATTAAACTTTCAAGCAAATGGAAGAATTAGTGCTGAGAATTTCGAAGTTTCAAGACTTAGAACCTCCAAGCCAGCATTATATTCTAGAACAGTAGAGAATGAAGCAGAAGTAGATACTAGACAGACAGGAGAACATGTAGGCTATCAAGGCAGGGTTCTTTTCCAAAAAGCTTATAGCATGATAGCTTCATTAGATGAGGGTTTAAGCATTTGGCACAGCTTCTTTAAACCAGGTCATAATTGGCAAAGTTAATAACCAACTAGAACTAATCATGTAAACAGCAATAGCCAACCAGATATTGCAAAAATAAAGTTAATGAAAGACATACAGGTCCATACTGTTGCCTGTGTTGAATAGAAGGGAGAGAGTGAAAATCAGCATCTAAGACAGCAATCACGCTGTTCAGAGAAACTGAAAAGGACAATAAACATCAAAAACAGGAGTCAAGTAAGCAAAGATGGAAGTTAAAATGCAAATGCTAAGGAAAAATTAATTTGCATTTGGTTCAAAAATTAGCAGTTAGTGAAAGTTCGTTTACCAATGCCATCCTCAGCAGCACTCTGTGTACAGCCAACGGCATCCCACCAATCAACTCCAACCAAAAGACTCCACCAAAATCTGCTCCAAACATCAATTATAGTTGTAATAAAAACCCAGCAAGCCAGTATCTGAGCATAGATTAGCTACTTTGATACCTCTCAGCAATAGCACGTTCCCAGGTTGATGAGTTCGCTTTTATTTGACTACTTGAAACGGCAGGAGGAAGAACACGAATGATCTTCAACATGGTACGGTCCTTGCTAGTGTCATGCCAAACAGAAGCCGAACAACAGCTTGTTGAAGAGAAGGCAGGAGCAGCAATAGCAGATCCAACATTAATCTGGTAGTTATCAACAGGAGTAAAATTTGGACCAGAAAAAATGTGGACTCCACCCCGAAGAAACGAAATAGCTATCTCACCGCCATGCGCAGAATAAACGATTCGAGCAAGGGTTCTAACATCACTTGGTAAATCGAAGGGATCAAAACTAACTCTATATCCCTTTTCAGCACTCAAATCAGATGCTTTTCGAGCATCAGAAGTTGGTCCTGCAGCAGCTGGTTGGTGACTCTTAAAGTCATTAGTGGGTGATATGCTTGTATCCACTTTAGACAACCAAACAGTTTGCATAGGTGCCTGCCCACCAAAACTGGAAGAAGGATTCCCAAATATATTATGGAGAACAACCTGCTGAAGTGATGACTCCCAACGCTGCACTCTCCAACCGGTGATTGTGGGACCCTCGTCTGGATCATACGGAGACATGTATTGCCCTGCAATAAACAAGACACAAACACAAGGAATTTAGAGGTGGCCAACTAACAGTTGATAAAATATGAACTACTTTATTCAGAAACCAATAAAATCAACAGCAAAGAATCATTCCATCAAAAGGCTATTGGTTCAGGTACTAAAAACCAATAGGTTACCATCATCATTACCACATAAGTGAGTTATTCGTTCAGTCACCTATAAATGTGCAAATACAAACCAGAAACATAAGCCATCTAATCTTATTTTCTATTACAAAGTAAAAACGCCATTACGGGTTTAATAACTTAACATTGTAATCAATAAGCAAGATTCGTCAAGGAGCAAGGAGAACAAATCAACCAAACAGCAGAAATAAGCTCTGTTATAGGAACAAGTTTTAAAACAAAACTTTGAAGATCAGACTTATACCCTCAACAATAACAACAGCAATTACAGAACCACCACGAGTTGGATCAAAGGCAACTGCAGTTACTCCAGACCCCCAAGTAGTGGTTGCCGCAGATTGTGCTGCAGCCTCGGGACTCACATATGCAGAAAAATTCGAAACTGGCGAGCAATGTAGTGACACAACATCATTAAAATCTTGATCTGTTGACTTTTTCCCTTGTTTGGCTTCAGATATCAAATATTCTTGCCAGCTAAATAAATATGAAGCCAATGGAGCAAAACCAGCCCAGTTGGGTGGATTAGCTGAAGGTGGTATCCCATTACTTGTGCTGGTCTTTGCAGTTGCTTGAAATCCATTTCCAGCACCAGGTGTAACCTCCCAGACAACAACGGTAGATGGATTTACAATTGGAACACCTGCCACATGCATGGCACCACTGTCTGTTATTATTGCATCAGCAGCCATGATACCACTAGGCCCAGCACCCAATATTCCCTTGCTTGTGCAAAACCACTTTCGTGCTACACTACCCTGAGTAGGTGGCCACTGGGACCAATGAAGCTGAACAGACCCAGAAGAGAACACGGAACAAACACAAAGAAAATTGGGCCATCTGGCTGCAAAAAAACAGATTCAACCAATGAATACCTTTCAAATTTCTATAATGACACTAATGTGAAAAACAGAGAGAAAAGACCATGAGCTCATCGTCAAAGAACACTGATAGCTTCAATATGATCCTAAAAAAATAGCCAACCTTACAAATCCAGAATGTTTACAAACTCATTTCTGGCTCAAATCATGAATAAAAAACAAAACTGTGGGCCAGACCTGAACTTTCTAGCAAGCCAGAGAAGACGAACACTTAATGAGGAAAAGCTACAAACCTGAATTTTGAGATTGTTGCGAAAGAAATTTTTCCTCAAAAGTTGATTTTGAGTTTGCGATATTACTGGATTTTGATGAAAGCCACCTGTACTGATTATTAAAATATATAAATCAATAACAAGTGATCCTATCATTAATATTGTAGAATAAGGGAAATAAGAGAACAAATGAGAAAAAGGTATCCATTCAAAGAAATAAAAAGAATGTTAATAGGTGAACAAAATAAAGAATGCTCATTTCAGCTTCTTTCTTTTCTTCAAAGGCATTAATGACGGAAAAAAGATTCATTACAAGCATTTCTACATAAGACAATAAATTTAAGGCAATTTACTATATGAGCAAAAAAAAGCACCACAGGTCCACACTACTAGATTACACAATAATTCATGCTCAAAGACTTACCGGAGACACCCCTGACAACCACTTCGTAACAACAGCTATATCTTGTCGCCACTCATGCTCACGCTTCCAGAAGCTAACATCGCGTACCAGATGAGCAGGTCCCTGCATTTAAACATCGAATTTTAAGCCAGGGTAAGTTTTTTCAGCCACAAATGAACAAAAAGATAAAACAAAAATAGCTAGTGACAAAAAGTATAAAATACATCAATGTTTCCAGAGTAACTAAGTCTAAAATGGAAATATATGGAGAAAATCCATATTAAGAACTTAAAGGGAGGTGGATCAAGCATATAAAAGAAACAATCTAGTGAGCCAGCTTACTTGGGATGGTTGAGTCCAGATAGTCACCCTCCCATGAAAGTTAGCTATCAATAAGGCGCGAGGACAAGAAGTAGGCGACCATTCAATAAATTGAACAGAATCACGAGGAGAATCTGCAATATATGTGCCGAGCAACTAATCATATACACAACTTTTCAGCTGACTAGCTAAAGAAGTCAGAGCTAATATTGTTAAGAGGACATGTCAATTGTCAACAATGAAACAATCACAACCATGTTTAATATATAAACAAAGATGTAAAATAGACAGTCATCATCATGCTTCCACCAATACAATGACTTTGTATATCTACAAAGATCAATAAAAAAAGGAAATCCAACTTTATGAAATTGTTGACATTTTGACACCACTACATGAGTCAAAATATTCAGCCAGGCCATTAATGGCTATAATTTAGGGATATAACAATTAAGAGCTGAATATGTAGATTTAAGCTACCTGCTGTGACATTGAACACTGCACACTCAGTGGGACGCTCAGGGATCACAATTTGAATAGGGATCCAGAAAGGTGGATTTGCATTGGAACTACAAATAAATAAAACACTAAATGAGTTTTAATTTAAAAAGGTGTCTAGAATAAATGAATTTCACAACCTTAGTATTCCTCAGAAACTTGGTTTCCAAATAATTCTATAGTTCACTTGTATGATAGGAAATTGTCATTCTAAAAGGAAAAACACAATCTCATTCTCTAACCATCAGGTCCACTACTCCAACTTCAGTTGGAAAAAGAAGAAATAATCAAAAGAAACAAACTGACCTCGGAATCCTAGCACAAGTTTCAGTAGCACAAGCAATAGCATTCAACTTCCCACACCAAGCAACAGCACTGAAACAACAAAAAATGTAATTAAAGAAGATCGATAAAAATAGGAAATTCCACCGTTGACCGTGAATAGAACTCGAAATCCAACCTAAAATTGCGGCACAATTCAGGTACTCTCATTTTATACTGCAAATTAGACCTCGGTTGTTTCAACCAAATACAGAACACGGTAGCCGGATTAACCGAATCCTCAGTTTTCTCCGACGAAGCAACAACCTCGTCTTCTCCGACAACGGCAACCGGATTCTCGGGGACCGGATTAACGGCGGTGGATTCAACCGGCTGCGCCACAGGCTCTTCCTCTGGATCCTTATTATCTCCCGAACCCGGCTGTTGATTCATATCGAAGAAAGAAGAAACAGAACAAAACCCTAAATCTCTTTATTTATATCAAAAACAAAAGAAAATGGGAAGAGAGAGAAAGGGAGATGCGAGAGTTGAGTGATGCAAAAGTCGCAATTGAAGGCGACAGGTAGCACTGTAGAGAGAGAGAGAAGGCGAGCTGATCGTTTGTTTTAGTGGGGTTAGTGGGATCTTGAGATTAAACCATTTTTTAATTCCTCAGAGTTAGGGTTTGAAACATTTTCTTCCAAACATATTATTTTGTGAGAGTGGAAATGTTGTTTTGACTTGGACGGAGAAATTTAAAAAACAGTGAAACGGCCGGTTCGGAAGCTGGCAGAACGGGCCGGCCACGGCGGTGGGTAGTCAAGAACAGGAGGAGGCAGAGACTAGCGAGAGTAAGAGTTCTGGGTTTAGTAAGTGCCGGATTGACGTGGGCTGGACCGGAATCCTGGTTGGGTGGCGCCGATATCTGCCCAAATTCTTTGGGTCTCTCTTTTCACTACTTCTAATTGAACTTTTCTGGGTACAATATTATTTAACCAACAATAATATGACACTAATTTTTTGTAAAATTGTATTAAAAATTTAAATATAAATGAAAACACTTAGAACAATAGTAATAAATTGTTGTTTTTGTTTAACCACATTTATCCGATTTATTAACTAAATAATTCGAATCAGATTTATTGAAGTGTATTATGAGACGATTCTCTCAGTTTAATTGTTTTCTTTACGATATAAAAATTTGAATCTTTAATATTGTTTAAAATATTTTTGTTTTATTTTACTAGACCAACTTATAAATTTAGTTTCAGTGTTTTTTCTAATTACATTTTTACTGCTGTGATAACGAATTCTATGAATATAATTATAATTACGAACGGACACAAGATTTTATATTAAAAGATGTGAAGTTTCAGGTTTAATATATTATCTATGGATTAAAAAGAATCGGAGTGTACAAGATCATCCTTATAAAACGTAAAAGAAAATCTCTAAAATATACAAAAAATTAAAAGACTCATGAGATACGATTGTCTCCTTACACTTCTCGATTTAACCCTGAAACTTGAAAAACTATTAGATGAATCATGTTTACCATGTCATCCATGGTCCCAAGCAATCAAAACCGTTCATCTCAATTTTTTTAAGATCAATCATCATCTCTTTCCTGTATGTAGTTAGTGAGTGGGTTAGTTATTAGGTAGTTATTTAAAGATAAACGATTTATGATTGCTTGGATATGAATGGCTTGGTGAACTGGGTTCACTTAATAATCTCTCCCGAAACTTCGAGTCTAGAGAATCAGTGGCATTAACCCAATAGAGAAAAAGACTTTTTAGAGTGCAAATCATCAACCCCTTTTCATGCCTTCATTTATGCCCCTACTTGTAATTAAAGGGTTTAGAGTTTAGCGTTTTAGGTTAAGGGTTTTGGTTAGGGTTTAGGGAATTAGGGATAAGGTGTATTTTTTAGGGTATAGGGTTTAGTATTTAAAATATAAAAAATAAGAGTTTAAGGTTTAAAATTCAATTTAAAAAAAAAACAAAGGACGTATGAAAATAGACACAAAAAAGAGATATGTTATCTTGCAATCTCAGATTAGTAAAAATCAGTTCAGTTCTAAGGCATCTTTCGATAGCAATTGAAGATCTTAGTGGAGGTGGATGGATTTATCAAAGACTTCTCGGTTGTTATAGATTGGTGAAAAGTTGAAGGATGAAAAGGATATAAACAGTTTCATTTACGCATTTAAAGTAATTTTCTATTAAAATAAGTTTTTTATAAAAAATATTTAAAATATATTTTTTATCTAGATTTTATAAAAATTGATGTATGGCACTAATTAAAAAATACATTATATATTTATGAGAAAATATTTTAATTATTTATTTTGAAAAAAAAATAGTTTAAATTATTAACTAAAAATTAATGTACTTCAAATACATAAGTTAAAGTAGAAGCATTTCTCGACTTAGCAAAAGCTGTTTTTGATGTATGGTGTTAATTAGATGAGATGAGATTCCTCACAAAAAAGGAAGTAAGATTAGATAAGGTCAAATTCTGGTTCTAGTCCCTCTGGTGTGTACTTTATTCAATAGAATTGGATCTATTTACCCCTTGACTTTAATCTGGCATAATTAATAATTCTAGAGTGTCACTAATTAGTTCAAATAATTTACTTTGTTAACAATTCCGATTGGAGTTTGAAATGGGATTTTTCATAAGAAAACTCCTTAATTGAATTAAAAAAAATTAATATTTAAGTTAACAAATTTTAATTTAATTTTTTAAATCAAATTTTATTTAAAAATTCAAATAAAATTAATAAAAATTAAAATTTACTATTTTCAACCCTCCCCAAAGTACTGTTAGGTGGATTGTTTTAAAGAAAAGTCAAATTCCAATTATCGACTGAAACCATGCTTTGGCCATTAAATGTGCTCTCTAATGCTTTTCATATGTCACCACACATTAGGAAAATAAATCATTTTATTTATCAAACCAGGCCTTTCCATGCTTACAGCCAATTTTTACATTTCGAGTTAACTAGAAAAATCCATAAACAAGAAGTGAAATAAAGCAGATAACTCATCCAGAAATGAAGGAATAAAACGTGGGTCTGGGTCATGTTATGATCCCAATTATGTCAAAGGAGTAGTTAAACATGGGAGCCTCGGAGTGCCCAGTTGGCCTCGCTGCCGACTCGAGGCATGCCGGCGATTCTCGACTGAACATCGGCCTTGAAATCGGCACCGCACATAACCCCTTCGCTGTCGATCCTCGGCATTGCTTTCATTTCGCTCCTCGGATGCTCGAAACTCATCAACCCTTGATCACTATGGAACATACACCCTGAATTCAACCAAAAGGATTAAATCTTAAACTTTACAAATGTGCAAGGACTGATGTAAAATTTGACCAATAAAATAAAATAAACAATAACAACATACCAGCTGGGAATGATGCAAATGATTTAGCACAACTTTCTTTAATAAGTTTCAAATTATCCGAAACAACCACTGATCCATCAGCTGCAACACCCCAATGGAGCTTAACCCTTCCATCTGCACCCTAAACACCCAGAAAATAATTAATTAATTAAGGGTAAAATTCTAAAATAGTCCCTAAACAATTCTAAAATATTCATTTTGATCACCAAATTCTAAAAAATTTGAATTATATAATAGTCATTAAACCATATTAGAGCTATTAACTACTGTTAAAAATCAATAATTTTAATCCTCGTTATTTATGCAATTTTCAATTTAGTCCTATTTAAAAGTATGGACTTGGACAATGCTGTTTACCAGTGCAGCAAAAACACTCCCAGCCTTGCTATCATACACCACAAACCCATAGCTGCCTTCAAGATCCTTAAGCACCTGATCGGCCGGGTACGGACCTCGGTCTCGGAGAGTCCGATACGCCTCGACGATGAACATCGCTTCATTGTTGCCTTTCGATAGACCATACTGCCTTAAAAGACTGCACAGATTATCCAAACCCCCCAAGAAAATGCAGTATATTTCATCCACTCCACAAAACAGCCTACATTTTCCAGTAAAACCCAGAAATTCAGATCACCCAAACAAACAAATAGGGATTTTAAACATCGAGAAAGAACAGAGATTTTCTGTACCTTTGTTGATTGGTGTAGCGATTCTCTGGCGGGGCATATGCAAGGGAAGCGGAGGATCCAAACCCGATCAAGAAAGCATTGTCGGGATTCAAGGCGAGAAAATCCCTCATGATTTCTTCTGGAGATTTGGGTTTCTTTGACGAATTGGGTGAAGCTGGGCTGTGCAGTTCCTTTGGCGGATTCATTAGCTCTTTGTTGAATATCGTTAACATGGTTGATCTCTTGCAAATTAACCTTCTTTTCTTTGTTGATAGAACGAAATGATGAATGGAGATGGATTCGAATCAAAGCTGACTGCAAATGAAGAAGAAAGATAGATGCTGAGAAGAGTCTGTGATCTGTAGGGGTATATATAATTGAGGGACGATGCAGAAAAACGTGGCAACATTATCCAAAACTCCAAGATTGATGCATAGATTACACGCCAATATCTGACTTTAGATAGATTTGTTTCTTTAAATAATTGATTTATTAATCGATTATTTTAAACTAAATTTTATAAAAAAATTAATATTGATCGATTATCTAAAAATAATTAATTTTTATTATTTATAAATTTAAAATTTTAATTTTAATTAAAAATATAACATCATCTTTAGGAATGAGCATAGATCCAAACTCGACAGGTTTTGATTCGACCCGATCTGAGTGAGTTAGATTTTTTTAAGAAAGCTCGAATTCGATCGAATCGAGTTTTTTTAAGGGTGATCTTGGGTCGGATCAGGGTTTAAGGTAAAAAAATTCGACCAACCCGAGAGTAATTGTATAATTTTTTCACATATATTTTAGGAAAATTTACAATAATGATCCTCCTATATATATTTTATACAAGTAGGTCACTAAAATTAATTTTTTTTATAATTAAATTATTAAAATTTTATTTTTTACGATCAGATTCCTAAATTTTTTTTTACAATTAAGTCTGTAAAATTTAAAAAATTTAATAATTCGGGTCGAATTTTAAAACTTAAAAATCGAGTCAGATTATATTAAATTTTTTACCCTACACTCAAGTCAAGTCGTATATCAAGTGAAAGGTATGTTTTCTAGGTCGAGTGTGAATGAACCGAAAATCCAGTTCAACCCGTGACCATCTCTAATCATCTCGTTATGTTAATTGATTTCCGCTAATAAATTTGGATACATCTATTGTTCACACCTCACAGCTTCTTCCGCGTTCTTTTGATTAAATTATTAAAGCTAAATCTGCACGCATTCTAATGGATTAATCAGAGGTCCTCAATTTATAACTCATTTTTCAAATTAAGCCTCAAATTTTAAAATATTTTAATTTAGTCTCTGCAATTATTAATCTTTTATTAATTAGTCCCTTTCATCGGTTTAATTATTAGATGTCAACTCATTTTCGGCGTACATGTGGATCAAATTGTAAACATATAGGATAAATTATTATTGTTGGGATTCTTTTCTTAGAAATAAAGGATAAATTATTCTATTCAATGAGTTGTTTAAAAGTTTACCAAATTTAAGAATCTTGTCTCACAAGAAGCAGACCCGGTTTATCCTTAGCCACACACAGCGAGTGGAACTGACTGCGAACACAGTCAGCACATGATTTCTAATGCTGACACGTGTTCATTGGAATAATTGTATGAGTTATAAATTTATTAATATCATAATATTTTAATATTTAAATTTAAATAAAAATTTAAACTTGACTTACTTTTAAAATATTTTAAATAAAATTTAAATTATAAAAATAATTTTTTAATTTAATTAACTCAAAATATTTTATCTCGATTTAAACTATTTATGTAAAAGCAAATGACTCTTTATTTTATTTTATTCTAAGTCTTCTAAGATGCTTGATGGAATTTTGAATACATAAAAAATTATTGTAATCATAATTTGATTAATAATTAAAATTATTATAATAATATTTATATTATTTAACTAATAAATTAAATTTCCGTAATTATAAAAATTAAATATACTCTATAAATTTTAATATTTCAAAATTCGAGACCCACAGGAAACTATGAAATTATTTTCAACATCTCTACGCGAAAGGCCCAAGTAATTTGACCCCAAAAGGAAAAATATATAAGAGACTAAAGTTACGATTTTATCCTTCCGTATTAGGCTTTTGTTTCGATCTTACGGCCGTACACTCAAATGTACTCATAATAAATTAAGGGTATTTTTATACATATTTATTATAAAAAATTATATAAACTTACTATTTCATTTTTAAATTAAAAATTAATATTTAACCATAAAACTTAAAATCTAAGTATAAACTCTAATCTCTAAATCATTAAAAAAATAAACTTTTAAATCCTGAATTAAATATTTATCCATAAAATAAAAATCATATATTCTAAAAATTACATAATATATATATCGAATAATTTTTCATAAAATAAATACTTCCTCTGTCCCATAAATATTATCTCTTATTGACTTTTTTTGGTCAAATTTTTTCAACTTTGACTCTTAATTATTTAAAATTTATTATTGATAAAAATATAAAAAATATATTTTAAAAACTTCTAATCAATTAGATTTTAAATATATAATTTATAAAATTTAATTATTTAAAATATTTAATATAATTATAATTAAAGTTTAAAAAATTTAACTTTCAAAAAACTAATAAAAGACATTATTTTTAGGATTGAGGGAGTACATATTTCCGAGTTACGAAATTCTCTTTACCTCAAAGAAATATAAAAAGCTGTTGGATTTTTTTTGTACCTGTTGAATCTTTAAGTCAAAGAAGTGAAACAAATAAAATTATATTTTTTAAAAAATATAAAATTAAATTATTAATAAAATATAAAAATATCTTATAAAATAAATATATTTTTATTAACAAAATATAAAATAATTTAATTTCGAATAACTTTGATAATCAAGTTGTTATCCGTTTAAAAAGATGATAACATTGTGTTATATTCCCCATTCCATCATTATTGCATTAGCTTTGAAAATTATAAAAAAATGACTATATAATTATTTCTAATCATGAGCCTTAACAAATGTTATCATTACTAATATAATATAATAAAATAAAAATAATTAAAAAAAAAATAATGATTCATAAAAGAAAACATATTTCGTTTTTTTTTTACAATATAAGAATATAAAAACAATTATAAGATAATAAAAATATTGTCTTATTACCATATTTTTATTATACATAAATATTATATTCTAAAAATAAAAAGATTAATAAAATTTTCGCTCGACACCATAAAAATTCAACAAATATGATATTAGAAAATTTGAATTAATAAAATAGTTAATTATTGTCGTTAAGAGTGATGAAATAAAAATTTTTTCAAATAAGAAATATTAATTAATTATAATTAATTAAAATAAAATAATTAAATATATATTTTTTTAAAAAAATAATATTTCTTATTTTTCTAGTAAGACCACTTATTGAATTCACAACTAAAATCTATATTAATGACTAATAAAAGGTTACCATGTCATTACAAAACATATGTTAAGAATTAAATATTTTTTAATTCAAAAAGTTAAATTAATTATAAATTTATAAATAAATATTAATTAAGATGTCATATTACATAAATAAATTATTTTATTATATCCTAAAATCATTAGTAGATTCTGACGTATAATATTTTTATGATAAATTAAAATAATATAATTTTATATAAATTTTTATTGAATTTTAACAAACATATATAATTATACATTTTTTATAATTTAATTATATAAAAATTATTTAATTAATAAAATTATTTTTTTATATTTTTATATTAATCGTATTTTTGTTTTTTTAGACTTTCCCCAAATTTCTAGGTAAGCCCAAATGCAGAAGAAATGGAATAAGAACGTCAATGTCCAACGAATGTGTAGAACAAAAGCTACCGAAAGCAAAGGTGGAAGGTGGCAGACAAAACCACCAAATGGGGAAAAAAGTCCAAACTTCCATAAAATTTTATTCCAAAAACCTGATAAAGTCGACATTTGGGTATCGGATAAGATGCGCGTCACGCATTTTCAAGTCAAGTTCATGACTCTCCACTGCTACCTACAATTTAGAGCCATCCACTAAGAGAGAGAGAAAAGATTCCAAAGTCACTGTGAAAAATCACTACCTTGGAAAAGGAAATTAGGGTTCCTTTTGGGTGGATAATTGATCGGAATTCGGTTATTTGTTGGTTTGGGGGGAGATGTATACAGGTCCTATGCGAAGATCTTTCAAGGAATCTCTTAAAGTGCTGGAAGCTGATATCCAACATGCTAATACTCTGTAAGTACTAGAAAATTTCTGGGTTTTGTTTTTCCCTTGTTTTTTCAGGGTTTGGGTTCTTTATTTTGGTGATGTTTTTGTTGTTCTTTGCTTTAGTTTATGTTAGGAATTAGGATTGAATGCTACTGCTGATAATGCTTAAAGCTTTTTTGTTTGATAATTCTAAAAAAATGGTTTTCAGATCATTAGTGTGAATTTTGTTTGAAGCATAATGTTATCAGCTGCTCTTAGGCCTTAGATAGGGCATTTGATTTTCATCCAGGATTTTCGTATCTTCTACTGAAAATCTATTTTCGCCGCTGTACTTGTTTCAACCCTCCATATTTGATCCTTTGCCTTTCTTCTCTAGTAAAAAGGTATAACTTTTGAGTCCTGAAGTGCAAATTATACTTTAAAATTACCTATTTTGAAGTGAACTGCTAGAAGAAATAGAGTTGTAACAGCCGTTTTGTATGATTCCGCTTTCGCTGCAGTGTGTGTTCACTATTCACTAATATATTAGCTTACCATAATCATCATGTTCTTCACATTCGGCTTAACGCCCATCGTGCAATGCATGGTGCAGGGCATCAGATTTTTCGAGGGAGTATGATGGGGCATGCCTTCAAATGAGAATGTCATACAGTCCTGCTGCCCACCTCTTTTTGTTTTTGGTGCAGTGGACTGACTTTCACCTTGCAGGAGCCCTTGGACTGTTGAGAATACTTATTTACAAGGTTGTATTTTGTTACTTATGTTTAGCTCATGTGCTTACATGATGAAAATTAGCTTGATTTCATCATCCCAGGTTTATGTGGATGGAACTACCACTATGTCTACACATGAAAGGAAAGCAAGCATCAGAGAGTTCTATGGTAGCTTTCTTTGTCCGACCGGTGAATTTGTAGAATGTAATTCTTATGTTATCTTAATGTTTCTCGATTTCTTTGTGTCCAGCTGTTATCTATCCCTCTTTGCAGCAACTTCAAAGTGGTGTCACTGATACAGAAGATAAAAAACAGAAAGCAGTGTGCAAGGAAAGGTACCGTAGAAGGGAAGATGAAGAGTACAGACAGCTTACTGATGTTGATTTTGAAAGAGAAGAAGAATGTGGAATATGCATGGAGATGAACAGTAAAATTCTGCTACCAAACTGCAACCATGCCATGTGCTTGAAATGTTACCGCGAATGGTATTCTTCCTCTTCAAAGCCCTTAATACCCTCATTCCTTTCTCTTCAGACATTCTCTAATGTTGTCCTGTTTTGAGTTTTGACATCCTAAGAGTTGATAGGATTACAGTACCAATGTCCACGGCAAGTATTCAATGTTGTCTCTTTGTTTTCTTTCGGAATCCTCAAAACAATTTGTTGCAATGAATTGCAGGCGGACAAGATCACAGTCCTGCCCTTTCTGTCGTGACAGTCTCAAGAGAGTCGACTCTGGGGATCTCTGGGTATACACAGACAGCCGGGATGTAATCGACATGGCCACAGTGACAAGGGAGAATCTTAGAAGGCTTTTCATGTACATAGATAAGTTGCCACTCATTGTCCCTGATACCATTTTTGATACTTACGATTCCCACCTAAGGTGATAACTATAGTCTATAATGCCGTCTATGTGATCCCGAGTATTTTCGTCTCGTCGATCGCATAAAAGACCGCATCCCTCGATTTGGCAAAATTTAGTTCATCTTGTATGCAAATGCTTTCTTCCCACTTCTCACCATAAGAAAAAAAAAACACCATACCCGAGTTGTTGTGTGCTGGTGCTGAAGTTGAGGCAGTTCATGTAAGATTTATGAAATTGTATTTAGTACATTTTTACATGCTTTGTATAGCCTTATGTTTGATGATTAAAATCCTTTGCCAAATCACATCTTGTCTTGTCTGAATTTTACTTGTTTTCTCTGTTACCAGCTTGCTGTCTTTTGAGTTTTGCAGTGCCATGAAAAGGAATATAAGGGCTTTATTCGTGATATAGTCCCTGTAGTCTTCCAAATCGGCACTTCTGTTAATTAGTCGGAGTTAATAGTGGGAGAAATTATTAAATGAATATTGATCACCTCGTTATCCGTGATCCAAACAGTCAAGTCCGTTTATTTTTAAATAACTACTTAATAATTATTCACTCACTAATTATGATTCATCTTAAGAAAAAGATAACAAATTCGATTGATTGAAACCATGAATAATGTAGTAAACAAGATTCATTTAATAATTTATTCAATAGTGGATGACTGAATGAGTAATAAATGAGTGACGCATGATAGTATTTATTTGTTTTTTTTCATGTGACAAGTATTAACTTCTAATGGTTGAAAATCATTTTTAATGTCGTATTTTGGGAAATTTGAGGGAACAATAAGTATCAAAATAAAAGATATATAGTTCAAGGACCAAATTAGCAATTATACCAAACAACTCCAAAATGATATATGCCCGAGAAGAAAATGACTTCATGATTAAAGAAAATAAGCAATCACATGCTGCCATCAAGATCATCAATCATGATTTCCAAAAACTAAACATCATCGGAATCATATCATCATATACACATCAATGTTTGCCGGTAACTTCCCAATCGAACGTCATAATTTTAGAATTATAAATTTTATTTTAGAGTATAAGATTTAAGAGTTATAATTTAAGTTTAGAATTATATTTTAAGGTTTAAGTTAAAATTTATATTTTAATTTTATTGTCGTAAAAATAAAACTCAATCCTTAAATTTTAAATTTTTAACCTAAATTCTAAATTCTAATCGATATCCTAAATTAATTTAGGTTTTGGACAGTGGACGATGATTATGGCGATGGGGTAGGATGTCAAGCGATAAGGGTGAGTTGATGGGTTACATTTAATTATTTAAGGTCTATTTTAATTAATTTAAAGTTTAATTTGGTTTAATAAACTCCCAATAAGTTTATTGGGAGTTCATAAACTTATTTGTTCAGCTCGCTCTCGATGCAACCGTGGTTTATCTTTTGGGGCGGAGATCTTTTGCTTAGTTGATCCTTTCGACAGTCGTTGGGGGTGGAATGCACCCGATGGCCGGCCACTTTATCTTGCTTAAGAGGCATTAAGTCCCTTACCATTCAACTCGATATACTCTGTTGTTTTTCGTATATACGATCAAGTCTCGTACACAAGTATGCATACGATATAAGAAAAATGTTAAAAGCACAACATGATACAAATACATGAACATGTCAAAATCTATATAACGCAAAATATTAACAAAACGGAACTGCCGAAGCTCGTTTTCGGGTGTGAGCATCAAGGGTGCCCCTAGCTCGGTAGTGCTTTCCATGGTGAGCTCTGCTTTCACTTTGCTTCTCAGTTGCTTTCACTTGTGATTTGTGAATGATACATAAAATTGCAGACACCCTTTTTCTCACTTATTCGTCTGTTGATGATAAATCAATATAAAATCAAATTAGATCAACATAAAGTAAAGAGACTGAAAAAAGGAAGCTAAAACGATTTCTTACATTCCAAGCTTCATTCTTGTTTACAAAAGGAGGTTCTCCAATGACATAAGCAGATTGTTGGGCATGGTTATTTATGAGGGGCTGCCTGGCTTCAGTGAATTCTTCATCACTATCGTAGTTCGAGAATTGGTTGGGGATACAGGCTCTCAGTGCCATAGCCAATAGTACTGAAAGTCCCTGCGAAGAAACGGCTCGAAATGTTACGAAACATCCTTTGTAGTCTTTCGAAGATGGAAATTCATAAAATTTGCAGACAAAGTTACCTGTCCTGAGAAAATAATCAGGAAGATCCATTTGAAGATGTTGATATTAGCCTCCACAAATTGTTTGAAATCACCGAACCTCCCCGTCGGATCTTCGGGTATATCCTGATTCAACAATGAAACTAAAAATGCTTAAAATGAAGAGAGATTAAACGAGAAACAAAAGGGAGAAGTTTCATACCTTTTCCCACTCTTCGTTTAAGACTATATCAGCTGTAATTCCAGTCTCTATCAGTAGAAGCACTGAGATTATCACCATGTACTTTCTACCGTTAAAGAACAACAAATATTGCTTGCAAAACAAGTTTTCCAAATAAGAAAAAAGGGAAACCGGAATCGATAAAGAAGTTAACGAACTCGAATGAAACTAATCTTGATGAGAAAGGATACACAGAGAAGGCAAAATCCATTTGCAGTATCTGCAGCAATATGGCCTAGGCATGTTAGTAGGCATAAGGCGACGCCTGTGCCCAGAAAAGTGTATATAAACCTGAAGTAGTAAGATCAGTAAACATAGAACACAAAAGCTACGTTGCTGAAATGCAAATCTCCGATATAGAATACGACCTTCAAGATCCTCCAAATATACGGAAAAATTGTAAAAGGTCTCGTGTAACATAGCATAAAAGAACATTTGATATGACTTACCATGGAGCTGTGTAATCCAAGTCCTCATAAGATGAACCTGACATGTCTCTATGCCAAACTCTGAGCATCCAGAAGCCATACAGGATCATAGCAATTCCTACCATTGCCATTATCAGGTTCACTGATTTCAACGTAAATTTCATACAAGATTTTATAATAGCAACCATTGTGAAGAAAGAACCCCAGAGCTGGGTTTTTTTCCTCTGATAATCAACAGCAGAATAATCTCAAGATTAACTAGAAGATACTTGGGTTGATGTTAGATAGCACTATAGAGCTTGGGGATACAGGACAAGGAGAAATAGGTGTGGCAGTTCCAGTGGCTTATCAATCAAAATTATGAAGGAATTATTGAGATAGAGAAGAAATTTCTCGGAACCTATCTGTTTGTTTTCTTGTTGCTTGGCTTTTATATTTTTTCCACTTCTAAATAATGTCTGATCCCTGTTTTTATTTGTATGTAAGGGAGTAATAATATTGTGTAATTCCCCTTACATCGTTTGTTGCTGTGGTGTAGTGGTTATAATGTTAGTCTTACACACTAAAGGTCCCCAGTTCGATCCTGGGCAGCAACAAGGTTTTCAAATTTTAGATTTCTTTAATTTAACACGTTCTTTTTTTACTTCTCACGTCAGTTCGATCCTAGGAACCAATTACATTTGATTTTTATTTTTATTTATTAATCACGTACACATGTAAATTAAACTGTTTAAATTCAGACCTGCAAATTAAATTACTCGAATTCAGATCATTAAGTAAAGCACCCCACTCTTTACCAGTTAGACCACTCTTTAAGTTCAACCGTATCGAATTTAATAAAACTGAATTGAAATTAAAATAGAAACGAACATTTCAAATCTATTTTCGATCAATAAAAAGTTGTCCTTAAAGCACAAGCCATTTAATCTCAGTGATTAAAAGAACGGTTATTATTTCTAAAGATCACAAGATCAAACATCAATAATACCAGCATAGTGATTGGGTGATCAATGTCCAATAATCGAGAGTATTCAGTAGAATAAATACTACTGATTAAGTAGCTAATTAAAAAAATTGTCCTTAAACATTGTTTGCATTCATTTGGATAATATATTAACAAGTGGTTTTGTTGAAATTCCGATCGCGGATACAATACACACTACACAGTGCATGTATCCTCTGGTTTCAATGACTAATAATGGATCCAATCAACCTTTGACTTTAAGCTTAAAATAAATAAAGGATATTTTTTTTCATACAAGGACCCTGCTGCTGCTATGTTGGAGATTCCCAGCACCCTTTTCGCTACCAAAACTTCAAACAATCTCATTCGACCTGCATCATCGGAGATTGGATGATATAGATATCGACCTATCGACCATACGATTTACTTTTGACCCCGAAGATGTTCGCGCATAAGCATATGAATCTCGGCCTTGACAACCATTCGCATTTTCTTTGCATCCTCCCATAGTAAGCCGGAATGCATTCGGGCAAAGTCGGAAGCAGCCTCAAAGACATCCTGTCCGATAGAGAAAGACGTGAACTACAAGATATGATCACATAACATTCATAGACATCAGAAATATACCACTCAAATCAAGAGGGTTGAGAGTACCCTTGAAGGAAATTCATCATAAAAATGTGATGGAGTCATCTCAACTCTTTTCAAATCACTTTCCCACAATCTTATCTGCAATGAAAGAGTGCCTACATTAGCATACTCAATATGCTCCCAGTGAAGTCCGGATGTATCAGTTTAAATGAATTAGTCACATCACCGCCCGAATTTTTGGAGCATATTTATGTATTTAACCTGATCTGTGACATTTTCAGGTACTGACGGTACTTTCTCAGCAACTCGAGGATGTGCATTCTGCTGAAGGAATGTAACTATCTGTATTCAGGAGGTACATTAGCAAAAGAAGCTGTGTAGGCTATGTTGGATGATTTCAGTTGCTGCTATTGTTGATCGTGTGATTTCTTGCATGTCTAGATCCTGCAATTTGGGACATAAAAGAGCAACTAGAAATGGATACTAACCTGCTCAGCTGTAATGCCATTTTCAAAAGCATTATACAGGCTTTCTTTTGTCATCGCACCAACTATGAGATTTGGAAGTTGATACTCTACCCTATAAATGTGAGCACATTATAGTTTAGTGAAGAATTCAAATAGTTAATATAGAAGAAATAAATCTTCGAATCTCAGAAACAAGCTGGTGAACGTGGTTGGTGGAGAGATAGAATCAGAAAGAGGACTATTAATCAGCAATGCTTTAAATAAAGCAGAAACAGAAACAGTAAGTTTCAGATAGTTTTTTTTTTTTTTTTTGTGGTGGTATGGTTGTGTGGTTGCATTTCCACATATTAGCTCCACAGACCCCAAAGACCTTGGAGGAAAATGAAAAATTTCTGGTTTTGACAGTGGGTGGTTTCCACTTTCCTTGGGCCATTCTGGAAAATGATAGCCAACAGATACAAAATGGGAAGTCCATTTTTTTTCAAGGGAAAAAAGTTACTGGGTATATCACTTTCCTCATTATTTCAAGATTGATGTTGTTAAAAGCAACTTGACTCTTCAATAAGTCGACTAGTGCAGCATTTTCTTAATGCAACAAAATTTAAGGATTCACTACCTCGTACCTTGAGAATAGTCGCAAAAGTTCACAGTGCAACTTGGATGATGAGTACGAGTACATCCTAAAGTTTGTTTCCACAACAACAAATCCCTGAAAATAAAATATAGCATAATTGCATGAATATACACTACTCAGAAAACAGTGATTATGGTTAATACATCAGAACCATGTATTCACACAATTGACTTAATCAGCCATGCCTGTTTCCTTGATGCTGTATCTGCTAAGCTCACTGAGAGATTGGTGGCTAATTTAGTAGGTATAAACCAACTGTCCTTCCTTCCCTGAACATATGCAAATGCCACAGATCCTTCATAAATCATTACCTAACCAGATTATCATGTATCCTATAAGAAAAATAGCATTAATTAGAGGAACCTTCTGAAGTTTGACCAATCCCAAGTCTGCAAGGTCCTTGATCATGATTGCCTGGTCATCTGTCAGTGTATCTAAATTATAAGCCTGTGACCAGATGAAGCAAATTTATATCAAATTTCCAAAAAATGTTACAGAAATTAACATCAGAGAACCTAAAGAAAAGAAAGCACACCACAAGGGAGTAAGCTTCTATGCAAATAACAAAAGACAACAAAAGGTTTAAACAAAAAAATGAAGATTAACATAGATTCTTGCCAAGACAAAATGGATTAAACAAATGGCAAGCATAGACTTCTTCCAACAAAACTTTTCTATGAACAATCATGGATTAAGTGAAAAGTTCTAAAAAAATGAATATGGCATACCTCACCAGTGGTATGGAAACTAAGTTCTAGCAGAAAAGCAATTAAATCTGCTTGGTCTACACCTTGCTCCTGCACCAAAAGATGAAAGTCCAAGCATAAGATACAAAGACATGCTGCAGCATGATAGAACGAGAGTTGCATGAATGACCTCCAGATAGAGTAAAGAGGTGAAACCAGACAGATCAATGGAATGATCCATCAATTCACAAACATGTAAGCAACCATAAATCCTATATAGGCAATGACCAGAAATTAAGCTGTTATAACTTATAACATAGAAATACAAACAATTCCGGCACAAACACACAAGTATACACAAACTCTTTCATTTGCACATATGCACAGTCACGGACCGAAAAGTACACTGGTATTTAAGAGGATAATGCATACTAATAAAAGCAATACCAAATTTATAATAAATCCATGTCAATTTCCCCTTCAAGAATTTAAAAAAAAGTACAACACGCTATCTGTAACAAACAAGTTAAGCAAAACACCAAAAATATCTCATGAAGTATACCTCTGAATTGGTGATATATTCTCTGATAATATACCAAAGCTGAGCGTTTGTATCCATCAGCTGTAAATTTCAAACATGCGAATTAATTTTAGGTGACACTTGACAGACAACCAAAAAAGAGGCAAAAGGGCCATGAGTTATTCAATGCGCACCAAGAACTGGAAACCACTCTCAGTTAATCTTGGTGCTTCTTTGTCTCTGTAGAAGCAGGAATATAGAAATCATGACACCAAACGTGAGATGTAGAACCCTCACTATCTATCACATAAAAGAAATGAAGCTAAAGTGCATGACAGGATATAACACCTCTGATGTAGAAGACCACGCTGAAAAATTCTCATCATGGAAGAGCTGAAGCTTGATGATCTTTCAGCTTGTCCTGGACTTATAAGTTGCAGCAAGAAATACTGCTCAACAAAGCTGAAGTAAGAAGCAACTCAAACAATAAAACTAAACAGTAAAGCAAATTGCATAATTCCACATCGCATACACACCATTAAGAACATAAATTATACCAATAAAACAATAAAAAAGGAAGTGAAAGTCACACCTCCCATTGCTCAAGTGCATAAGCATCAAGTTCCTCTGGGGTTGGAAGTCTTGCAATAACATTTGGAGGCATTGGTTCTCTTGGCAAAGTCCCACTGCAAAGTTATAATCCTTTATATGACTACTACAACAACACAGCATAAGGAACCTAGTATGCAGCAACTAGGTAAGTCATAAGTGATAGAATTGGGTGTAATAGAAGTAATAATACCTAGTCAGATGAATAAATTTTAAACAGAAAAAATGGAAGGTATTACAATTTACATGAGAACTCACAATACATAACAAAGGGCAACTTTTAGCCCTTACATTTTGACAACTGCAAAAGAAAATAAGTATCGTATGAACAAACAAAACCAGGAAAACTTACCCACATATCAAATGCTTTCGGAGACTAGTCTGAAATGTTGGATTTAACTTATAAGTTGTTTCTTTCTTCCTGCCAAAAAGATAAAGATTGATTAATCCAGTTAGTACATAAGAAAGAAACAACTTATGTGCTAACTGTAGTAGATCAACAAATCTGTAGCACATAGTGGATTTAACTTACCTCACAATGTTAAATAGAAGATCAACAAAAAACTGTAGTTGCTTACCGATCAATTACTTCAAATACTCTTAGCTGAATCAGCCGATCGATAGCAACCCTGTGCTTAGATGATCCATCAGCAAGCACCCATTCCTGAAACGACTTGGATGTTATCGGAGCATCGATGTACAAAATTTGTAGCACGTATTTCTTCGCCAACGGCGGCAACGACCTACACGATAAACAAAAGCTTAGATCAATTCAGAAATTGACTAGTTTCCTATTCAAAGTTGAAAAAGGAGGATACCTGAGAATGGCTTCGCAAATGAATTGATTACGATAGAGCATGTCGAGCTTAATGGCGGGTAACGAAGACACCATATCCATGAAATTCTTCGCGATAATCTTCACCTGAGGCATTTTCCCCCCCTTCTTTCTTCCCTCGATTTTCTAGGGTTTTGATTTTTGTCTACTGATGTACAATGGAAACTAGATTGAAATGATCCAAAATCTAGAATTCGAAATCCAGCACTGATAAAAGGAAATTAAGTACTCTTCTTCTTCTTTCTCTGTAGTAGCGGCGCGCGAGGAAGCTGAGAGGTAAAGCTCTAATGCGACGTCGTTTCAAGTAGTGGGCCTACTGGACTGGCTAGCTTATTTCCCTTTCTTCTCCTTTAGTAGTCCTACTAAAAAATAATCTCACTCTTTATTACTAAAAATTATTTTTATTTTTTTTTAAATTTAATAACGATATATTATTTATTGTTTAACTAATATAAATTAATTTTAGATAATCAATTATGCATATAAATGGAGCCTTAAAAATCAGAAATGGATAAGAAAATCACATCCGATACAGCCTTAACTAATCTTCATGCAAATCTCCACTCATTTCCTTTCCCTCCAAAGCACTTCATTTCTCTCGTTCCGCCACCGTCACCGCCACCGTCTCTCCTATCACTCAACTAGACCCGTCAGATTCAAACTCATCAACTCGCTCGCCAATTCATCTGAACTCGTCACTGCTCTCCAGAACGAAACCCTAAAAACCTTAGAATGGTCTGCCCTTTGCAATTACCTCTCTCCCTTCACTTCTACTTCCATGGCCCTCTCCCTCACCAAAACTGCTGCAATTCCCATCGGTCAATCGCAGGAAGAGTCCCAGAAGCTTCTTGACCAAACCACTTCCGCTTTGCACGCTATGGAGGCCTTGAAGTCGGATCCATTGGATCTCTCTGCAATCGAAGACGTCTCTGAGATCCTTCACTCCACGGCTTCAGGACAGCTGCTAACAGCGAGGGAGCTTTGCAGAGTTCGACGGATGCTTCGCGCCGCTAGAGCTATCTATAAGAAGTTGGCTGCGGTCGCCGAAGAAGATTCCTCGGAGAGGTATGATAAATTCCTCTTCATGTCTCTCTTGCATTTTGGCGGGAATTTAATGCCCATTAAATTTAGTTTTATTGAATCTCATTCGATTATTGATTCTTTTGCCAGGTACACTCCATTGCTTGAAATACTTCAAAAATGCAATTTCCAAAGGGAGTTGGAGCAAAAGATCGGATTTTGCATAGACTGCAGCCTTTCGACTATCCTTAGTAGAGCTAGTGAAGATTTGGAACTTATTAGGGCAGAAAGGAAGAGGAACATAGAAAATCTGGATTCTCTGTTGAAAGAAGTATCGGTTAGAATATTTCAGGCTGGAGGCATTGATAAACCTTTCGTAACCAAGCGGCGGTCAAGGATGTGTGTGGGTGTCAGGGCTTCCCATAAATATCTGCTTGCAGGTGGTGTGGTTCTAAATGTTAGTAGTTCTGGTGCAACATACTTTATGGAGCCCAAAGAAGCAGTTGAGTTGAACAACATGGAAGTAAAGCTTTCAAATTCTGAAAAAGCTGAAGAAATGGCTATCCTGAGCCTGCTTACATCTGAAATAGCAGAATTAGGATCTGAGATGAAGTATTTGTTGGATAGAGTTCGAGAAGTTGATCTTGCTTTTGCTAAAGCTGCATATGCTCAGTGGGTGAATGGTGTCCGTCCAACTTTAAGTTCAAAGGAACCCGAAGTGTTAATTTCTAACAGAGCAGATAATGTGTTGTCAATAGATATTGAAGGAATACAACATCCACTTCTCCTTGGGTCTTTTCTTAGTAATTTCACTGATTCCATCACATCCAACACTATGGACCCATCTATTTTGGGCAAAAGTGATGGAAAGGCTCCTATAAAGTCTTCAAAAGATGTACCCAACTCTCCTGTTCCTGTAGATATTAAAGTTAAATGTGGAACAAGGGTGGTCGTTATCTCAGGACCCAATACAGGAGGTAAAACTGCTTCAATGAAAACTTTGGGATTGGCATCTATTATGTCAAAGGCCGGAATGTATTTGCCTGCTAAGAAACAGCCAAGACTTCCATGGTTTGATCTTGTTCTTGCAGATATTGGAGACACCCAGGTACTTGTTTACCTTTTTGCTTTTATGAGTGATAAGTCCTTGTTTCTTTATTTGTTCTGACTTTGTTCTGACGCTTCTTTTATCACTGAAGTCTTTGGAACAAAGTCTTTCAACATTTAGTGGCCATATATCAAGAATTTGTGATATCTTGGAAGTAGCCTCAAAAGAATCACTTGTCCTCATTGACGAAATTGGCTGTGGAACTGATCCCTCAGAAGGTGTGGCTCTATCCACCAGTATCTTGCAATATCTAAAGAATCATGTTAACTTAGCTATTGTAACAACTCATTATGCGGATTTAAGTCGCCTTAAAGAAATGGACTCCCATTACGAGAATGCGGCCATGGAATTTTCGTTGGAGACCTTACAACCTACATACCAGATGCTCTGGGGTAGCACTGGTAATTCAAATGCATTGGCCATTGCTAAATCAATTGGTTTTGATGGAAATATAATTGAACGAGCAAAGATGTGGGTGGAGAGTCTAAAGCCAGAAAAGCAGCAGGAGCGCAAAGGTGTGTTGTATCAATCACTAATGGAGGAAAGGAACAAATTGGAAGATCGGTTCAAGAGGGCTGAATCTCTTCATGTAGAAATTATGAAACTTTATCATGAGGTATGATTTTAGAAATTCTAATCCGTTGGATCATGATTTTCTGTTGCCACCTTTTCTTTTTTATAAATAAGCACGGAAAAGAAGTGATCATATGTGTTGACTTGATTAATGTTTAAAGTCAAGCTGTGTCATACTGCCAGTTATTAGCACATTGTAGAGCTCAACTTTCCCTTTTTGAGACTAGAATATGTTGCATATTGAGAGCTTTTTGTTGCCACCTAATTTATTTTGTTTCCACGTTTTCTTGGTATTGAAGGTTAGGGTTGCAGCGGATAATCTTGAAGAGCGTGGGATAGCTCTCAGGGAAAAGGAAACCCAAAAGGTTCAACAAGAACTAAAAGCTGCAAAATCCCAAATTGAAACTGTGGTACAGGAATTTGAGAATCAGCTCCAAACTGCTGATTCTGAGGAGTTCACCGCATTGATTAGGAAATCGGAATCTGCAATTAGCTCCATTCTAAAAGCTCATCTTCCTGGTGACAGTTTCTCTTTTACTGAAACAGATGCAAGTTCATATCAACCTCAGTCTGGTGAGCAAGTCCTTGTGAAGGGACTAGGAAACAAGTTAGCTACTGTTGTTGCAGCATCTGAGGATGAGAACACTGTGCTAATTCAGTATGGTAAAATTAGAGTCCGAGTTGAGAAGAGTAATGTTAGACCTACTTCAAGTAGCAAAAGAAATGATGCAATCAGCTCCAGGCAGAGTTTCAAAAGACAGGTGTGTAATAATGACGGCTTTCTTGAACATGTTACTTTGTTGTATGTTTGTGTCATACTTTAGTTGTGTTATATTTGGAAGGGGGTGTACCATGCTGAACATTTTGCGGGAGGACAAACAATAGCAAGAACGGAGTAATGGGGGGCTTTAATAGAAGGTTTTGCCAGTTTGATGTACTGTGCAGTTTATTTACTGGGACTAACTTTGTTGGAATGCAGCTCCCCTTCTCCTACATGCCCCCTTATGTATAGTCGTTAGCCTTTTTCTTTTGCGCTCCCAAGTTACAATTTCCTTTTTAGGGCTTCTGGGAAAAGTCAATCTCTGTCTATTATTTTTCTTTATCCTGATGAAAAAGGCTTTTACTTGGTCTATAATTTCTCGGTCATATACTGTGGTTCTACCGGTTATTATACTTGCATTAATGGAAATAGTGGTTTTCACCCACATTTTCTGATGAAATTGTTTATTTAAGTTGCATTCAAATACATCTAGAAATTTGTTTTATGCACCCTTTTCTAATGCCTCATGAAGCTTTTACATACAAGTAGCTCGTAGTTTGTCATACTTTTTCTGCGCAAAATATTCACCTATATGAAGTACATGTTATGAAGTTGGTCAGTCCTTGGCTGACGATATAACCATACTGCATGACTCAAGATTATAATCTTCTGCTTGTCTTGGAATTGAATGTAATATCTCTGGTTCTGCTCATCTTTGCTATAGGAAGAGCAGAGCAGAGAATTCCCCAGCAATTCAGACACTACAGAAAGTGGTGTGACTACTTATGGTCCGTTAATTCAGACCTCAAAGAACACCGTGGATCTCCGGGGTATGCGAGTGGAAGAGGCTGCCCACCAACTTGACTTGGCCATTGCAGAAAGAGGATCGAACTCGGTTCTTTTTGTTGTGCATGGCATGGGCACTGGTGTTGTTAAGGAGCGAGCACTGGAAATATTAAGAAATCACCCACGTGTGACGAAGTATGAACAGGATAATCCAATGAATTATGGTTGTACAGTTGCTTACATCAAGTAAAGGACGTTGGTTTTCCTTTCATTTGAGTTCACTTTCAGTATATATTTGTATACACAAATGTAGTTAACTTGTAGATGGTTACTTTTAATTGGCAATTTTGATTCATTTGTTTCCCTCAGTTCCCAGGCCTTGGCTTAGCGTGGATGATTCATCCATGAAAGCAAGCTAATAAGCTCGATTAGAGTTGCAAGTTGTAACGGTTAACAATACTAGTTTGCTTTCATTATCTATTAATCTAGCTGTCCAGTTTGTTTTTTTCTGAATAACCACATTATTTCTGTTGTTTTCTTTTCTCGGAAATCGCAACTGAGATGTCAGCCCACCTGAGGAAGAAACCAAAATTTCTGGCCACCATTGCTGCATGCAAGACTTCCAGTTGTGCCACATGCACAGGCCTAACGTAATCCATTTTTGTAAGCTTGTGAAAGGAGAACCATCACACTATTTCTTCAGTTACAAAGCTACAGCAGTTGGAGATAAGCATGCAGTAAGTTTTGGCCTGGGGAGCCTTCGGGGTTATTTCTGAAAAAGAAAATGTTGGCTGTTTTTGAGAAAGCCATCGGAAATCCACCGGAGGAGCTCGGACTTCCTGCGGTCGGCTTCGACTGTAAGAAAACTTGGGAAGAAATCTCGAAGACTTTCAGGTTGTTGTGGCCCGAGTCTACCTTTTACCACCTTTCAAATGGAAATTTCATGACACTGTCGCATGATAAAGCTCGACCTCCTTTGCACCAAAGGTATCCCTTATGACTTATCCTTTAAGTCTGGTGTAAAGTTCTCTTCTCAATATCTGATTATCTTGGGATGTGACAGCAGGTCCATGTTTGTCACGGATGACATCTTCTGCATATTCATCGGGAATCTCATGAACATTTGCGAGCTCAGGCGACATTACGGCTTGTCTAGACAAGCTACGGAAGCCATGCTTGTTGTGGATGCTTACAAGGTTCTTCGAGACCGAGCTCCATATCCACCTGATCAAGTCATTAAAGATCTTCAAGGAAAGTTTGCTTTCGTTCTCTTTGATGCAAAATCCAGTACCGTCTTTGTAGCCAGAGTAAGCTAGAAATTAATCAACCAAATGCATTCTTTCTCTTCACTTACATGATTTTCCCTTGTTTTGTTCAACAATGTTGGTTAGGACCGCGAAGGAAGCGTTGAACTTAAATGGGGAATGGCTGGAGATGGCTCCTTGGTGTTATCTGATGATCCAAACACCATACAAGAGGCTTGTGGAAAATCCTCTGCATCATTTCCTCCAGGTAAAAGTATTGGTCTAATTTCGATTTTAGTCCCTCTAATATGTTGAAATTTGGGATTTAATCTTTTACTACTTTAACGTACATGATTTGCTCGCAACTTTTATGGTGTTATCTGATGATGCAAACACCATACAATAAGCTCAAATAACTTTATAAATCTGATTTACCACTTTAATAACTTCAGTGTTATCGATTTTGATAATGAAACTCGACAGGGACGAAACTAATAGGTTGGTGGGGGCCCCTTTACCCCAGAGAATTTTTTTTCACCATTGTTTTCCTATTTAAATTTTGTAAAAAAATGTTTATTTATGAATTTGCCCTCACTTCCAAACATTTATATTTTGCTCTCAATCTCAAATCTTGGTTTTACATCTAGTCCCGAGTTCAAAAGTATTCATAAACATACCTTTCAAGTTTCATTTACAGCTAAAAGTTTAAATTTAATACATTGTTGATTTTACAGGCTGCGTTTTCATGAATGGAAACGGCCTTACAAGCATTGATCATCCACTTCACAAGGTAAAAGCAGTAGCTCGTGAAGACACAGATGGGAACATCTGTGGGGTAATGTTTCAAGTGGATTTATTTACAAGACTTCCAAGCATTCCTCGTACCGGCAGTGCTGCAAATTGGGCAGATGTCACCGCTGCCGTTGACGGTGAATGAAGAAGAGGAAACTTTTACCAGAACAGCCGGAGAATATCGCCGGTTTTGGTTTCAATGTGTTCAACCGGTGAAGCTGCGGCATAATCTGAACTCTGGATTTTATGTTTATGCTATTGTGTACCTTTGCATGTGCTTTCATTTCGGCTCAGTTTTACAACTTTTCCTTTTAATTCAGCGCTCCGCAGTCGCGGTTCTTATCCGACTTGGTTCGGTGATCTCTCGTTGGATCAGGCTGAGTTTATAATTGTGTAATTTTCTCTTAAACTTTTAAAGGATATTTATAATAACAACCTTATATATTTAAAATTAGGTACTCAAAATTAATTTTTTTATTTAGATTTTAGATTTGAAAATTATATTTTTTATGATTAAGTTTTTTAAAATTAATTTTTATAATTAAAATTTTAAAATTAATTTTTTATAGGTTGGGTTTAGTATATTTTCTTTTGGTTTCATATGTTTAAAAAATATATTTGGGTCGAGATCAAATTTAAAATAATTATTTTCGTATAGTATTCGGGTGATTAAAAAACTGACCTGTAAGTATAGTTTTTTTATTTAAATTTTAAATTAATTACATTAATTAGTTATTTATTTTAAAAGCATCAAGCAATATAAGCTAGTTACTAAATAATAAAAATATGATTATATAAAACAAAAAAAATCTAATTAAATAACTTGGAGAAATGAAAGATACACAAAAAATAACAATTTGTCGACGAAAATCGATATGCATTTTTTTTTTTACATTTTTATAAAAGTAAAAAATTTAGTAATTTTTAAGACTTTTATCATATCCCATGTTTGCACCTTTAATAAAATAATGACTTTATTTAATTAATTTATATTTTGCTTTAAATCTTAAAATCACAATGATTTTTTTTCAGAAGTTAATTTTAATTAGGTTTCCAAGGAAACGAAGGTTAAACTAAATCCTTCTTCACAAAGATTAGAATATAGTTCAGTTACTAACCATACAAGTTGCCGGGGGGAAAAATCCTCTGATCAGAGTTGAGACCCACACGGCTAAAATGAGTTAACTTTTTCTAAGCAATTTCAACATCATCCGACAGCAGGATTTGTGTTATGCAAATTACTGTCGGAGACTCTCCATTTTCCATTCCAAGCAGCAGAGTTGAAATCCGAGTGACTGTTACAGCGCCAAAATTCATCTATTCTCTTGTTCTTTCATTTCTTCTATTTTTATGTTTTGATTTTCTTGTCAAATTTTTACTACTTGTATCATTTTAGTTTCTTTTTTCTCTATAAATAATTCACCCAACTTTGCAAAATTCTCAACTTTACCCTCCTCCAAGGCCCTCAATGAAGTGAAAACCCTTTGGTAAGTTATCCAAGACTCTCTTTTCTTTGTAAATTAAAATTTTTCTGAAGTTGGTTCTTTGCTGCCAAATTGGGTGTTATTTGATTCTTCTTTTGGTTAGATCTCTTTCAATTACAGTTGTGATTATTTAGTTTGGGTTGCTTAATCTTTGTCATTGTTTTGATTCAAGTTTGTTGTTTTTGAAAATTTAGCCATTGAATTGTTGCTGTGAAAGGAAACAAAAGCATCATCTTTCCGGTGACAGTTTTTCTTTACTGGTTTACATTGTTCAGCTTTGTAGCCTAAGTTATATACATTGGGCCATTTCTTATTTAATGTTCATCATGATCATGGATTGATATATTTTTGCAATATGATATTGCTTCTGCTAGTGCTTACTGTGAGGCGAACCGGAATGCGGATGTAGCAGGAGAAATTCTGTTTGCCTGCAGGAGAACCCCTCTTTTGCTGCTACTAGTGCATCCAATGGCTACACAAAGAAATGGTGAAACTTTGGGATCATCCTGCGCTAATAATCCCCAGAATTATTACAGAGTGAATGGGGATTTGGTAGCCCCTAAGCTGCTAGTAGTACATCTAACGGCGAGCTGGAAAAGGATGGGCCTTCTGAATCATCAGAGTAGTAATAGTTCGCAGAATTCTTGTCAAGCAGTTGGGATTTAAGAACTCTAAAGCAAAAACATAGACCAGTTTCAACTACGTATCTGTTCATTGGTGTTTGAACTCGTGATCTTTAGAACAAGAATCGTTCCTATAATTCTAAAGGGAAAAGAATATATCTTTCTACCAAAAGTCTAAAGGGGAAAAGAATATATCTTTTTTGTATTAATTGTAATTGTTCCCCTAGATGATTGTTACAGGTTCAAAATATTTGTATGAGGACCAAATTTAAAGTTTAAACATTAGTTGAGGCACCTAAACCATAATTTAATCTTAATCAGATGACCAATTGATCAATTTAATCATCGCTAAAACAGCGTAGAAACAAAGCATGAAATCTAGGATCTCAAAAAGACCTAAAAAAAGGAAGAACTGAGTTGGACTTGGAGGTGTGGAACGGACTATTTCGAGTGGCCTAAGTTAAAAGCATGTAAAAAGAACAAATAAAGGTGGAATATTTTTTACTCTCTATAAGCGAAATTTATTCTCTATTTCTCTTTGAAAGCAGAGAAGAAGAGACGAACTCAATAGTGGAAACCATTGAACGTAACAATGGGAGGAGGTGGCGCCGGTGGTTCAGTAAAAGACGTCAAATCAAAGGCCGAGCTCGATGGGTTGCGCCAGAGTGGCGCACCGCTTATCCTTCACTTCTGGGCTTCTTGGTGTGAGGCTTCAAAGCACATGGACCAAGTCTTTTCTCATCTCTCCACCGATTTCCCCAACTCTCACTTCCTTAGGGTTCTTCTTCTCTTCCCTTTTAAAAGTTTGAAATTTGCTTATTTGGGATATGATTTTCATGTTTTTTTCGTTGGTTTTCTTCTTTCTTTGATGAAAAAAATTGAATTTTGATTGGTGGGTAATGATTATTTTGCAGGTAGAAGCTGAAGAGCAGCCTGAGATATCTGAGGAGTACTCGGTCTCTGCTGTGCCTTCCTTTGTCTTCTTTAAGGTATAATCTTTTGATGAGAATTTGAATTATTTGGTGTACTTCGAATGTTAGGATTAAAATCTTAAATACTTTATAATGTTTTGAATAATAGTTGTCTGTTTCTATTCTTTTTAATTTTGTTGAGTTTATACAGATAGAAATTAGTAACCTTAGGGATTGTAGTTTGCTATGGATTTCTAATGATTGAATATTATTGCTCTCATTTATGGTTATACGACTTAGGTCTGATCGCCGAGATTTATATATGTGCATGCTTGCACGGAATTCTATTCAATTCATGAATTTGTTCTAGAACTGTTTGTGAAATATTGTTAATTGATGCTTGTTTTTCAGTAACTAGGTTGGGAATTTTGATTAGCTATTTTTTGTTCCTACACTGAGATTTCTAGGCTATGAGCATTTAGTCTGGTGCAAAGGAAGGCTTTCTATAGCTAGATAGATCATTTAGTGCTGGTGACAATGGAAAGAACATTGATGATAATTTTCACACTGAACTTAATCCAATTCCTAAACGTACCCTGAATCAGTATTGGATTGAAGATGAAAAGTCTTGTTGAATATTGAGTCGACAATTATTTTCTCGATAAATAGGGTGGGCAATCATCATTAGTTGTTTGTTCTTACACTTGGAGAATCCTAGGAAGAGTTTCTTTATAGATAGATCATCTATGCTAGGGATCATGGAAAGAAAATTTATGATCATTTATGCGCTGTAGTTTGTTGTAATTGGGATCTTAAAGGGATGCTGCATGCAGTCTAAGCCGATGTTACTTGGACTCAGGTGTAAGTATCAGACATGGGTATGGTTATATTTGTCTAAGTTTTTCCATATATTTGAAGGATCCTTAGAGGTCCTGTCCCCCTATCCTAGTGTTGGACATGAGTACTTAATGCAAATTGAAGAGTCCGAGCAACATAAGATGGGTCTAAGCTCATATTAGCAGTACTAAACTTGCCCATCACCCACTTCGCATCTTGAATAAAGGCAAGAATGTTCATGTTACCACTGGTTATATTTTTCTAAGTTTTTCCATATATTTGAAGGATCTTTAGAGGTCCTATCCCCCTATCCTAGTGTTGGACATGAGTACTTAACGCAAATTGAAGAGTCCGAGCAACATAAGATGGATCTAAGCTCATATTAGCAGTACTAAACTTGCCCATCACCAACTTTGCATCTTGAATAAAGGCAAGAATGTTCATGTTACCACTGATCGAGGCTAGCCTATCCAATTGTGCCCATGTTTATTTTATTATTGCCCTTTCAAAATTTGATCGAAGTTTTATTTCTGGGTGCTAGGTTTGGTTAGAATTCCATTTTGCTATTTAAACATTCTCAAAAAGTGAGCTTATATGGTTGACTATTGATTGCTTTTGTCAGGATGGTAAGGTTGTTGATACACTGGAGGGTGCAGATCCCTCCAGTCTGGCCAACAAAGTTGCCAAGGTTGCTGGGTCCATTAACCCTGGAGAAGCCGCTGCTCCTGCTAGTCTCGGGATGGCTGCTGGCTCCTCTGTCCTTGAGACAGTCCAAGATGTGGCAAAGGTAAATGGTTCATCCCAGACAGGAAATCAAGTTCAAACTGGTCTGGATGACAAACTTAAGAAGCAACTGCAGCAGCTGATTGACTCTCATCCAGTAATGCTATTCATGAAAGGAACCCCCGTGGAGCCCAAGTGTGGTTTTAGCAGAAAAGTTGTTGACGTTTTGAAGGATGAAAAGGTCAAATTTGGAACATTTGATATTCTATCGGACAATGAAGTTCGTGAAGGTTTAAAGAAATTCTCTAACTGGCCAACATTTCCACAACTCTATTGCAAAGGAGAACTTCTCGGTGGGTGTGACATAGTAATTTCCATGCATGAAAGTGGTGAACTTAAAGAAGTTTTCAGAGATCAGGGAGTTGATATCGTTGGGTCAGGACCTGGAACTGGTGGCACCTCAGAACCCACTGGATTAAGTGCGAACCTTAATTCTCGTCTGCAAAACTTGATTGATTCAAGTCCAGTTATGCTGTTTATGAAGGGAAAGCCTGATGAGCCCAAATGTGGCTTCAGCCACAAGGTAGTTGAAATCCTTAAACAAGAGAAAGTCGATTTCAACAGTTTTGACATCCTCACAGATGATGAAGTTCGTCAAGGGCTTAAGTTCTACTCAAATTGGTCAAGTTACCCTCAATTGTATATTAAAGGTGAACTTATTGGTGGATCAGACATTGTCTTAGAGATGCAGAAAAGTGGCGAGCTTCAAAAGATTTTAACCGAGAAAGGCATCCTTAAGAAGGAGATGCTAGAGGACCGTCTGAGAAGTTTGATTTCATCTTCACCAGTAATGCTCTTCATGAAGGGTACCCCCGATGCTCCGAGATGTGGCTTCAGCTCTAAAGTTGTCAACGCCCTAAAGGAGGAAGGTGTTAGCTTCGGGTCATTCGATATTTTAACCGACGAAGAAGTGAGGCAGGGATTGAAAGAGTTCTCGAACTGGCCAACCTTTCCTCAACTTTATTACAAAGGCGAGCTTATCGGAGGTTGCGATATTGTACTGGAGCTGCGAAACAACGGAGAGCTGAAAGCAACACTTTCGAGTAAGGTGGGTTCAGTGTGTTTAAAATAAACAAAACATTGGCTTCAAATTCCAGATTTTCCTGTCATCCAAGTTGAATGTGTGCCAATTAACAGTACTGCAAAACCTTTTTATTTTTTTGGTTTTAATTTGCCTTCAAACTATCTCTACTTGAGCTTTCTAGTTGATTAAGCGGTACAGTGGTACTTCCTGTATCTATTCACAGTTTGCTTCTTTGAGCTTTCAGTAAATTTATTATATGACTTGTGTAATTAATGGATTTTAATAAACACGAAGGCTAAATGGTTCGTGCAGTTTTGAAACACATTAGATAACCAAAGGAAGGTAAATTCCGAGTCTGAATTACTAGAATGGCCACCAGATGGGGAAGAAATATACATATATCAATGAATAATGAGGAACCAAGCTAAGGAGATTTAGCTGGATTTCATGGCTAATGTCGTCTTCGTTTCTTCATCTTCATTTATTCTATCAGCTTTCATGCGGTCCTGAAGTTTATCCACTCTTTCACCATGTCTTATATTCACCTTCAACAAGGCATGATACATTTTTTCGGTCGACCGGAATCGTTCTCCTTACTGACTACCTTCATTACCTAGCCAATCCAAGATGCCCGTAACCACTCTGAGGTTTGGTTTCCACCCCTTATCCTGCACAAATAAAGAGAGGGAAAGCTTTCATCTTCACCTGAACTTTATCTAGGTAACTTGCTGCCACGGAGCCCCAACTTTCTGGGGTGGTGATCTTACCCGTTTCCATCAGATTTTCAAGCATTGCTTCTGCCTTTTCGTGTATCCGAGGATCATAACAATTGCCGGATGAACACTTTTAGAGTATACCTCTCAACTATTAGACATTGATCACTCGAACATATTAATATTATTGATGCTCGAATAAATTCTAAGAACAATAATTATTCTTTTATCACTGATATTAAATGATTCGTACGAGGATATAGATGTTGAGGTCTATTAAGGCAGAACTTGTGAGCACCCATTCTTTTGAGGTTAAATAAAGCCGTGAGTGTGACTTCATAGTCCCCTTGCTACCACATTTTTGTCAAAAAAATATATCATGAAATAAATACCAAGTTCTATTTATTGTCATACAATAAATATGATTTCACTTGCACATGTTAATTAGGTGGATCACATTTATTTAAAGATCAAGTCAATAAATAACATTGTGAGTATTTTTTTATATCATTTATAAAATTAATCAATTAAGTATATTTATTTATAATTTTTTATATTATATTTTTGTTAAGTAAATCTTCATTGATACTTACTGTAAATTAAATTTTAAAAAATTTTATTAAATGAAGATTTACTTAATAAAAAATAAAATCAAAAAATTAATTAAGCAGATATATTTGATTGATTGATTCATAGATGATATAACAAAAATAACTCATGATATAATTTTTTTATCAAATCAGTTTATCTTAAATTAGTTTTGAATTTAAATTTAGTCAAATTTATGTTTACATCATCCAAAATTTTAAAAAATGGATTTGAATAATATAAAAAATATTTAACATTTATTTAATTAAATTAAAATTTAAATATTTAATTAAAATTATAATTTAAATATTTATTTAATTGTTAAGCCTAATTCTTAAAGACATAAAAAAAACATTGAAAAAAATAAATTAAACTGATACACTGCACTGAGTCTGATCATCAATAATGGAACGGTATTCTGCTATTAAATGGGCCTTTTCGATCGACGTGCTCTGTAGTCTGTAATTCCATTGCCAGATCTCTCCTTTTCCCATATGAAAACAACCGTTGAATTGCGGGCTTAGTGGGATTCTTTCTTCTATAATTCGCCATCTTTTTCCTTTCTCTGTGTAAACGGTATCAACACAAACTCGAGAGTTTGTCAATTTCCAGCTCTTTGTTTAGGTACGTTAACATTGTTTTAATCTGTTCAGTAATTTTCATTTCGATTGATATATCAAGATTGCTCTCTTTTGATCGAATAAGCTTTGGGTTCTTGTTTTTTTTTTGTTTAAATCGAAATTGAAATTGCGTCTTTTATATTTTTTGGGAAATTTTTTCTAACGATTGCCATGGATTTCTTTTGACAAACTAGCTAGAACGTTAACCTTTGGTTTGTGTTTGAGAAATTGAAGAAGTTAGAAAACCCCAATTTTTTGCACTAATTGCTCGTTTATGATTGTGTAACCTTGATTGGAAATAATTGGGTAATTAAAAACTTAGTGTTTTAGTTTCCGAATTTGCAATTTGAATCTTTTTAGAATAAAGAAGGATCGAGTTTGTGTCGGCCATGTCCCATTGATAACGAAGGGGACCGTGTCGGTGGAAGTTTGGGTTTTAAGGTTTCATATTTCACCCAATTTTGACCTAAAAAGGTAGAGCATAGTAAGATGCAGTCTGCTGTTTTGTGCTTCATATGAACAAGTGTATCTTCTCAAATGGTTGAGCTTTTTTTTTTGCTTCATAAGAACCGATTTTTGGGCCAAAATGGTAATTGAATTGCACCTAGGAGAGTTGCTGCTACTTGTAATTAAGGTTATAGGGAAACCCTGAATCAGAAAACTAGGTGTTGAAATCAAACTAGGTGTGGTCCCTTAAATTTGCTGTGTTCTTTCTTCTTATTCATTTGGTAGATGGGGTTGTAACACTTTTAGGCTTCTAGCCCCTTTTGATTAGAAAATGTGAATCAAGCTATGCCTTGGGACCTTTGTCTGTTTGGTGATTTTCATAGTTTTGGCCCCCACATGTCTTCTGTTTGGTGACCTTATCTGATTGCAGTCCCCTCATACTTATTCTCTTTTTTCCTGTTTCCTAGATTTGTTGCTTTGATCTTTCTCTGTGTCTAATTGCTTGATTGGTGATCCTGCTTCGGTTTTCTTTTCTTAGAGATCTAGAGTGTCCTTGTTAAATCTGAGTTTTCTTGAAAAGATCCATGGATTTTGAGCAATATTATGCTAAGGAATGGAGGGCCATCCCCGGTACTTCAAGAACCGAGAACTTGAATGGTAACTTTGACTGCAATATATGCTTAGACTTTGCACATGAACCGATTGTTACACTCTGCGGCCACCTCTACTGCTGGCCCTGCATCTATAAGTGGCTTCATGTCCAGAGTGCCTCCCTTGATCCAGGTGAGCATCCACAGTGTCCAGTTTGCAAAGCTTATATATCTCACACCACCATGGTTCCCCTATACGGTCGAGGCCAATCTGAATCCGAGTTTCAAGGCAAGGCACTTTACAGGGGTATGGTGATACCCCCTCGACCACCGGCTTTTGGTACGCAGCCTCTTTTATCACCTGCATCCCTGAATGGTCCACAACTTCCTTATCGCAACGCTTATCAAAATCAAAACTACACCCCCCATTATTATGAAGATGATCCATCTTCACTGTTTCTTAACCTCGGAGGCGCATTCCATCATCCGCTTCTTGGGATGTTTGGAGAGATGGTACATGCAAGGGTGTTCAGAAACTCTGAAAGCATATACGCCTATCCGAACTCACATCCGGCAACGGCAAGTAGTAGCACCCCTAGGTTGAGAAGACATGAGATGCAGGCTGATAGGTCACTGAACAGAATTTCAATCTTCCTCTTCTGTGGTTTCCTTTTGTGCCTGATTGTATTTTGAGCTTCTTATTTGCCAATTTTTTTGTATAAACTGTAAAGAATCAAGATGTAAACTTATGTTATAGCAATACAATAATTATTTAATGTATAAGCTGAGTATTTAATGTTAAGTTAATGTTTTATTTTATAATATAAATTTTATTTATTTATTAGTTATGGAATTTGAGTTTGAGTTTTATTTAAACTTAATATTAAATATTTAGGATGTTATGGCATTAATGGATTTTAATTTAAATGATTTTTTATAATGATGTTATATATTTTTTTTTATATTTTTTCATGCTAATATTTATGTATTAAAGAAGTTGAGGGACTCGATTTAAACTAAAATATTTATCCAATAATTATTAAAAAGATTGAATTAATTGAGTTTTATTTTATAATTTAAATTTTATTTAAATTTTTTTCAAGTTTAATTTATAAAATTACTATTGAGTTAAATTTATGAAATTATAGATTGGATCAAATCAAATTGGGTTGAAAATTTTAACTTTTATGGATCGTGTTTTACTCTCCTTAATAGTGTTTGGAATTGCCTTACTAATAATTAATAAGTTTATTAGTCAAATAAGTGTTTAAATTATATATTTTTTTAGTTAGGTGTTTAAGTTTTATTTTAGGTCAAATAGGTACCTAGTGTTTTTAACGTTACTCAAATATGTACTTTGTTATTATTGTCTGTTAATTTTTATTATCCGGTACGTGCTATATTCTTAAATTTTTGAAATTATATTTTAATAAATAAAAATTAATAAATTAACCCTAAATTTCTCAAAAATAACTCCAAAATTTAAAGTTTCTCGATTTGGCAGAATTTTCGTCATGATTGTCACTTAGTCGTTCATCACATTCGTCGTCGGACCATCACGATTATTTATCATACTTTTTTATCGTCAAAAATCGATCGACACAATATATAATGTCAAAATCGTCAATGATTCATAACAAACAACATAACGAATGATAAAAGATACGTGGGTTGTCCCATCACTAAAAATCCGATCAATGTTGGTATGAGTGACCACATTTGGAGTTTAAAGATTTGTGGACTATTTTAAGATTATTTAAAATTTTTAAAATATTTTAAAATTTATGATTTTTTAAAAAATACTTAATAATGTCATGTATACGGTTTTTATTAGATAATGGCAGAAAATTAACATTGAGACTCCTATTTGGATCATGAAAGAAAATATTAGATATTTAATTAGTCCAAAACAAAGTTTAAACATGTATTTAAAGATTAAACCTAAATAAAATTTAATTTATAACCTTAAAACTATAAATTTTAAAACATATATTCTACATATCATTGGATTAAAATATAATTATTTTGAAATAAATCAAAATTAACGTAAACCTATATTCTTTTGTTTTGATTTTTTCGTTGGACGTAATAGTTTGATAAATCTTTCTCGTTTTATATATTATTTACTTATATATTATCCTTAGATATTTTTGTTTTATATTTAATTTGTGTTTATCTATATTTTTTTAATATTTTTTATTTATTTCGTAAAAAATAATTCTAAAATAAAAAGAGTTTGTATAGTTTAAAAGGTACAATAACATATATTGAATAATTAAAAAATAGATGAGCCAAATATAATCTTGATTCCTTTTTTTCAAATATTTGAATCTAGAGAAAAGCAGCGCCAATTGAGCGCGCAACAGCGGCGGAACTTCCAGTGTCTAAACGGCCAACCCTCTTCCTACAAAGAAATTCAGTATATTTCTTAATTTTGAAGCTACACTTTCTAACACACACAGAGAGAAAAAAGACGTACCTGGCTCTCCTTTTTCACCATTTCCAATTCCAAATTTCTGAAAAAAAGAAAAGAAATCAAATATTAATGTCAACTAGCAAAGCAAGGAGCAAGAAGCGAGGATCGGAGTCCTTGCTTAGAAAATCAGATCAGAAAACCGGACTTGTTGATGATTTCGATCCAGATCTTTCCAGGTCATCCTTGAAGAAAACTGTGCTACAATGATTTTTTTTTTTCTTTTGATAAGCATTTTTTGATGAAATTTTGGTGAAAATTTCAGCGATCTCAAAGGAATCATGTCGGCTCTGCAACTGATCAAAGAGAAAGCACAAAAGGACGGGAAAAAGAAGAACGAAGAGACGATTTCCAGGTAATATAGATTTGATCCATTGTTTAAACGATTTTATTTGTTTTTTTCATGATCACTGAAAAGTTTACTTTAGAACTGTGATTTCTGAGCGGTTTCCTCACCACCTCCTCCACGATGTCAATGATGAAGTCCCCCCCCCCCCCCCATTTTCATCTGGATTTTAAGGATACTTTTACATTTTCATCGATCTGATTTGATGTATGATTTTGGTCGGTTAGCTTTCATAACTCCAAGGAATTTGATCTCCATCACTCAATTTCTACTGTATTCAGATTTGAATCGGTGATGAATTGTGTTGTTTGCTATATATTCCTTTTAATTATTGTAATTCGCCGATTCGTGAAGATCATTACGTTTATGCAATTGGTTTCACAAACTGATGCTGACAATTACTCTATAAGATAAAACTGTTACATTTCGCAAACTCTCATCAAATTCTGCCACTATTTAGTCTCTTATATTTCGCTGGCAGTGTGGCTGCTGAGATAAGGTCTAAGCTTGATGATCTGAAGTCAAAATTGGAGAAGGAAAGGTAAACAATAGCCTACTTATAATCCAACTCTGAACCAAACTTTAAGCAACCTTTTGGTAATCCAAATATAGTAATTTGTTGCTGTTTGTTTCTTTAGACAAACTTTTGCTAAGGCGCTTACAAAGAGCTCAAAAGAGGTACAAATTTCATAAGTATCTGCTCATCCATGTAAACCGATCGATGAAAGTGAATTTGTTAATGGGATTTAACATATGGTTTAAAAGTTTGAGATGCTAACGTGATTGCTTTGTTTTGCAGTGTGAAAATTGCTTGAAGAGTGAAACTGCAAGGTTCCAAGAGGTTTATGAGAAATTCTGCAAAGAAAAGGCTGCCCATCTGCAGGCACTGAAAGGTAGCTTCTGATGCTTTATTAGTTTTTTTGTAGTAATATACGTGAACTTGTCATAATTTTCTGGAAAAAAATTATTTTTGAATTTTGCCTATTCATTCCCTTCCTCAACTGATACGTGATAACTACTTGACATAAACTAAACTTTTCAGAATTTGCAGTTTATGATTTCAACACCATGTTTTTAAACCAATAAACTAAGAACATCATTTCTATGTGAGTGGATAGTTTTGATTGTATTCTAATTATCAATGTTTGTTTCACAGATACGATTTCCAGGTTTGAGGAAGAGAAAGAAAGGCTGTTTGTGCGATATGAACAATTGAGTGAGTTATAAATCCGAAAACACTGTTCCTTTGTTTTAATGAAACCTGATTTATACTAATCTGGTATTGGTTGGTATATCAGGGAAGAAAGAGAAGAGCTTGATATCTGAGCAAGAGAAATTCTGTGCTGATAAAATTGCTCAGTTGGAAGAGTCATTGAAGAAAAAGAAACAGGTTACTGAATCACTGAATCTAACATCAACTTTTTGAGTCACAATATTTTAAGATTACTTATGCTAACTCTTTTAAACAATTCTAACGTAAATTATTTAATGGAGTTAGTATAACTGTACAAGTGATTAACTTGTTAATAAATAAGAATTCTGATGTTATTAGCAGACGGGATTAAAGATTTGTGACCTATATGAAAGGTGGTGCTAAATTAAGCGGTGTAAAATGTAAATTGCCCCTAGAAAAGTTGTCATGTCCCTTTAACTTGATGCAAATGCAGGATGACAAAACTTTCAGCATTTTGAGGAAAACTCTTGGCTCTTTCCTGGACGATGGTTCAGATGAAGACGTCACACCTGAAGATTGAAGATCTGTTTCTTACTGACATAATACTTTGGTAATTTCTAGTTTATGCATTTACAGAAACCTATTCTTCCATGCATTCTACTTCAGTATAGATATCTAAAGAACAAAGTAAAACAACAAATTATAGTTGCAAATGCCAGATGTAGGTGAAAATTCTTTGCTTTTGGTCATTTTGCTAGTGGAACTGCACTGCTAGAGTTAATGACATATGCTCTTACTGCTATCAGCATGGGTTTTTGCTCACTGATAATTCAAGTAAATATACAGATAAATAAATATAGTCAAAAGACTCGAAACCGGATCAATAGGTTAGACATAAAGGTGATAAACAGATCATTCAGATTAGGTTCGGTTTGAGTTATTCTAGTTTAGGTTATGTTCAGTTTTGACTATATTTAATTTCAGTTCAGTTCGAGTCAAATATAATCTAATTTAATTTTAATTTGGGTTTATAATGATTAAATTCGAGTCGGATATGGTACGATCGGAGAGATACCGGTAGTTTAATTAAAGCATGGGAGGGATCGTTTCTTAATGCATTGTTTTGTAAACCAATGTCCCATGTCATGCCAAGCCCACTTCAAAAGTTCATGTCGAATGTTTCGTAATGGCTTAAGCGTTTGTGTTGTATATTGGGATGGTCCAAAATCCATTGTCTAAACAGAAAACGTTGGGCCAATTTAAATTTTGACATATCAAATCATTTTGGGGTGGAATAGTTTTGTATTTGATTCGATATTAAATCCAGTCATTTGGATTTGAGACTGAGAACTAGTTTAGTGATATTTTTAATGGTGTTTGTTTGGGTGATCTTTATGAATTTTAAGTTTTTTTTTATATTTTTTTCACATAAATCATTTACGAGATTAGTCAATCAAATATATTAATTTTATTATTTTATCTTTTTATCAAGTGAATATTTACTAATATTTATCGTAAATTAAATTTAAAATAAATTTTATTAAACGATAATTTATTTAATAAAAAATATAAATAAATAAAATAAATATATTTAATTAATTAATCTTGTAAATAAGGTAAGGAAAGTAGAGGATAATATAAATTTTCCATTCAATGATATAACCGCAAACAGAATCTTCCATTTCATTTTGGAATAAATACTGATATTTTTCGGGGAGAAAAGAAAATAAATCAAAAGTATAAAATATCAGAGTAACATAAGGATAAGAATCGCTGACCCCAAACCTCAGCGTTTCACAGGAAAACAAACCCCTACCACCCAAAGTTAGATTACAGTCCCCAAACTCCTCATAATCAAAGATTTCATAATATAAACTCTTTTCTGCAGATTCATCAAGCTATTACCTACCTCTACAACCCACCAGCCACTGTCCATAAAGGCCAAATGCATATATAGCAACGAATCATAGAACCATAACCAGTTTCTTTCTCCCCATCTTTCAACAAGATGGTTTGTGAAGCTCTGTCCTTAAGCATCCCTTTCTTTCCATACATAACCTCCAAAAAAGATGCTAAATTAGCTGCTAAAAGCTATGGTCTTTGTCGTTCAAGTACTAGAATTCGATGCTCGAGTTCCAGTGCCGAGGGGCCTGTGACTGCTGGCAAGTTTACTGTTTTTTTTTTTCATTTTCATTTCCCTCTTTTCTTTGTAACTTGAAGTGGATTGTTATGGTGTGTATGTGTGTTGCTTTGTTACAGATAAGCTTGAGAATGATTATTCCTTGACTGGGACTGCTTATGATTTTGAAAGAGCTACCATATCACTTACTCGTGGGTCTTTGTCGTCCCCAAAGAAGGTGATTCTGGTAAGGCATGGCCTCAGCTCTTGGAATGAAGAGGGTAGGGTTCAGGTTTGTTGCCTCCACCTCTCTTGTAAATTAGTTTCTGTTGCAAGTTCTTGTTTGTGTTCTGGCTGGTGGCCGGTGGGTATAATTGCAATGATATGGTATGATGAATGAGAGAAATGAAAACTTCTTGATGTCAATGAGATGATTGTGGATGTGATTGATGAACAATGAATTTTAAGGAAGCTCAAACTGGTGTGCACGATACATGAGTCTGATTCGTAGTGAGCATATATGAAGTTAGACTATGTTGCTTGCATTTGGATGTGTCTCGAATACGGATATATCCGATATAGGTGCCTGATTCATTGTGAACATATATGAAGTTAGACTATGTTGCTTGGATTCAGATGTGTCTTAGACACGGGTATATTCGATTCATGTGTCTGATACGAGTATTTTTAGGAATAGAACTTAAGCCCATGAATTACTGAACTGCTGACTTTGTTATCTTTTGTGTTACAGGGAAGCTCAAACTTATCTGTTCTAACAGAAGCTGGGATAAAGCAAGCTGAAAGATGTAGGCAAGCCCTTGCGAATATGCACTTCGATCAATGTTTTTCGAGTCCAATATCCCGTGCTAAGGTATGACTACCGGCGTTAAGGTTATACATACATGAATCCTTTTTGATATTGAATCATCTTTCTCCGATGCAGACCACCGCGGAAGTGTTATGGCAAGGGAGGGAAGAGCCATTGGTTTTCCTTGATTCACTGAAGGAGGCCCATCTCTTTTACCTTGAAGGCATGAAAAATGGTCTGTTTCTAAAATTTGTTTACTTGTTCATACCTTGTCAAAGTACATTACTAGTTTAGTCTATGTAGAAGTCATCGTCTAGTTAGTTTCGAGCATCGGTTAACTTAATTAGCTCATTCTGCTTTAGAATGATGCAAAACCTACAAGTATTAGACTAAATGATATTCAGAATCTGGAGGCAGTGGATGCTAAGGTGATATATCCAAAGGAGTACACAACATGGAGGGAGGATCCGGCGAATTTCTACGTAAACGGAGTCTACCCTCTTCGTAAACTGTGGGCGACAGCCAGAGAATCATGGAGGGAAATCTTGTTCTCGCCGGTAAGCTCTCTTTTGTTTTCATTTTGTTGCAAATTTCACCATCTTTTGCATTGCCAAATTGATCTGTTTGATGAGTAAGAATGCTCCATGATTTATCAGGGAGAAAACTTTTTGGTTGTGACTCACAAATCAATGCTAAGGGCATTGATCTGCACAGCTTTGGGGCTTCCCCCGGAGAGGTATGCCATCCTCTAGACACCTTGTTGAACTCGAAAACTGTTTGATACAATTGCAACCGGAGAAGAAAGAACATGCAAAAATGATCTGCGTTTCACCGGTTGTGTTCATGAAACATCTTAGGCGACATGCCTTCGGCATCTCGTAACGGTTTCTTTTTCATGGTTCAGGTTTCGGTCGATTGATGTGAACAATGGTGGTCTGTCCACATTTGTTTTTAACAAAAGAGGGGAAGCAATGCTCCAGTCATTGAATATGACTGCTCATATGTATAGCGATCACGTGTACCTTTCTTGACTCTGTTTGAATCCATAGCTGTTGAGACTAAGAAACAAGACATAATTTTCAGTTTTTGTTTACTTCATATGAACTTAGTGTAATACCTTACATAATTAAGATAACACAGATCCTTGACCAGTAGAACAGATTGTACTTATCATATCTTGTACGAGTTCAAATCCTGATATTCGCTAGGAATGTAATAATTATCTGCTTAATCAACAAAAAAATCAAACAAATTGGGACATATAAAGAGTGCATTCATTACTAGAAACCTTCAGGATATAACAAATTGGCTTGGCAAAATTTGGCTAATATGCAAAACATATTACTTTCAACATTTATTTCAGTATCACTCTTTGATTTTCTTAACATGGATTTCAAGAAGTTTGGAGGTTAACATACCAGAACTGGGAAGCAAAAGAATATAAAGCCCGTAGATATCGAGCATGATGAACATAAAGAGTTTACTATGTATCTGAATTCCGTATCTGAATTCCGGAAAAAGAAAACTGTTTCGGCCATACTGCATCACAAGCTATAAACGTTTTTCTGAACCGGTTCCCCTTGCAATTCCACACTGTTATCTACAGAAACTTTTTCATACAAGGCTTCCGTTCTAAACCGTTTAGGTAGTAAACACTGACCCCCGAATCGCTGCTGCAAGGAAATGAAGAGGGAAAAGAGCAGACCAACAGAAGGTATGATGATATCCCAGGCAGTAGAATAGAAATCCATCTTATGGTTAGCGTATATATATGACAAATCGAGATATCCTGAAAAGCTGTGAGCTCTGTAGAGATCGTATGCATGAGGCAACAACCGGACCAGGGTGGTTCCTATGTAAAATGAAGTAGCAAGGGCCTTTTCGTTCGATTTGGAGAACATGTTCAACACTATCTGTGGAAGCAAAAACCCATCGATGACCAAACCACCATAAGATTTAAGGTCACTCCAGAAAGAAGTTTGCTGGTAGAAATGAATCTTTGACGGGAAACGTCTCTGACGGGGTTGTAGAAATGGTGTCCGGTGGGAGTTTTTCCATAGGTGTGTAAACCAAGCAATCAACCCACCGGTTAGATATAAAGGTAGGGATATGTAAAAAACTTTTCTCTCTGCATCCCATAAACCCTTTCGGCTTTCATCACCTTGTCGTTCAGACCATGTGAGTTGGAGAAGGCGAAACTGCAAAAGGAACGCTACCATTGTTACCACCCTTACTATTATTTCGTTTACTTCAAGCCATCCACCACTTTGAAGAAAAGCATTTTGTTGTTGATTATGGTTCGGTACGAACAAGGCCTCAAAGTTCAACAATAGAGGAATCATATACCCCAGAGTAAGAACAATGAGCATCAAGACAGATATAAAGGGAAGCACTTCCGGATGTTTGTTAACGTGAAAAAGCTGCAATCCAACAAAAATACATGCGAGGGTATTGGAAATCAGAACCATGGTAATCTCCAGATCCATTCTCCAAATGGATTCTTTAGCCTGCCTGGTGTAGAATGATTTTGAAGACAAACTAATGGGTCCAAAATAAAGAGGATCTGACTTGATCCGTGTGCTTTTAATTGTCCCCTTAACACGATACTTTTCAGCAGCGTTTAACGGAGAAAATTGAACAGTAACCAAAATGTCACAATCCAGTGAATCATTTCTTATCGAACTATGATTATCGTATCTTAGATGTAATTGGTTGCATCCAACCATGCATAGAACACCGGAATGCCTATCATATACTCCCTCAGCAGAAATTACAAATCCTCTATCCAAACTACGACCATCACTCGAACGATACGAGTAGCTAATCTCGTAGCTGATATTCAATAGCCTGCTGTCATTATTGCTCAAATGAACTGCTGACACAGTCGACACCGGTAAAAGACCATAAGGCTGATACTTGTAGGGCTGATCACCTACAAACAGAGGGTTTGCAACACCCCATGCTGCTTCTCCTTTACTATCTATCAACAACATATCAAATCTCATGTCTATTGAATCGCCATTAGGGTATGTCTTTCCCCTGTGTTCAGTAAGGTTCTTACTCGCATAAATTCTTCGAGCACTGTCAACCTCCGTGTACTCATATCTTAAACCTGGAACATTCTTTAACCCAGGTGATACTTCCCAAACACTCCTGAGCCTAATCATATCAAAATAACTTGGATCATCCTTACTTTTATCACTCCAAATTTCCCCCACAATCGAATCCCTATTCCTCAGTGAAAAAACCTTGGGGTATCTAAAGCTAAACTTAGTAGAACACTCGCCGACAGATGGTCCATTCAAAGAATCCCTGAGATTCAAAACTCTACAAGCAACACCGCAGACACCATTCTTCTTCTCATCCCATGCACCCTCACCGATCAACGTCGTACTAGGATCAAAAGGGAAAAAGGCACTGATTGAACTCGAGTTTCGAAAATCCAACAAAATTTGCATTTTCCGTCGATCCACACACTTCATCTGTCGAAAGAACATGATACTCGGAACATACTTAACATCCCTAATAATGGAACTACAATTAACTTGATCACAGTCCTTCTCATTATCCAATCCAAACCGAATCCTACGGTGAGCAATCACTGAACAAACTCCTCCATTTGCTTTGCTAATATCCAAATTCTCTCCTTCACTTAGACATGAACTTTCCTTTCCATTATCAACCAAACTAAAGTCATAATTCTCAAAGCTCCTTACACCCAATACGGAAACAGGCTCAAAATAACTCGAACTATGTTCAGAATCCAAACTTTGAAGAATCCCAGAGATTAAACTACCGGAAACATTCAAACTAGTTGAATAATTAAGCTTAAGAACGACATTAAAGGTCCTAACTTTACCTGCATTCCCGTTACTCGTCCCTGATCCGATCATACAAAGCCTCCCGGTCGATTCCGACCAAAACCCACCAAGGGAAAACCTCAGCATTTCTCTATCAACCACCAACGGGATTTTCGGTCCCCTGATCCGGAACGTCCGCCGCAATCCACGGCGGGGGTTCAAGACACCGCCAGCGGAAGAAGAAGAGGCTAATGACTTGGGAATTTGTAGAACGAGCTTTCCATTCACTTTATAGATTCGGGTTTTATTATTATCGAGGTAGTTTTGCAAGAAACGAGCATGAAACGTGGCGGCTTTCAGCACATCGGTGGCGCGATTCGATTGGGAGAAAATGGAATCTCCGCCGGTGTAATACCCAAATTTGAACCCGAGGCTGTTAGACACGGTGGAGGTGGAAAAGAGAGCGCTAGGCTCCGCCGTTGATACCGGCACGACGTCGTTGCAGTGTCGGAGGTACTCCGACGGTATTTGAGCAGCGATTGAGGACATTGCCTTTTGGATTTGAAGAAGAAAAGCGATGGCGACCAAGATGAAAGGACTTGGGTGAAAATTATTGGTTTTTGAATGGCTTTTTGGATAAAAATGAGGTTCTGGAGGCTTCATCGTTAACTGGTTCTGAAAATGGCGAAGCCTTTAGAGAGTCGGAGCGGTGAAGAAACAGTGCTAAAATCAGTGGGGGGATTTAAAGCTATCTCCTTTTAAGGCCATGTTTGGGACAAATATAAGAGTTTTAATTTGATTCAGGACTACAGAGCATAAAGGATTTAATGGCAAAGATCTTTAAAATTTGGGTACAATTCAACCACCATTAATGCTCTAAAAGCTTTTGGCATAAATTTTGAAGATTATAAAGTTATTTCTTTGAACTTGAAAAAAAAATTAATAAATTTATTTTGAAAATTGAGAAGTTAAGAGACAAGATTAAAATGAATTTAAAATAGATTATACTGAAATTATTATAAAAATCGTAAAAATTTAATATTATTTTTTTTGGTACTTATAATTTTTTAAAAGAATATATAAAATTTTTGAGACATACTGATTTTTTATAGAAAAATATAAAAATTTTGATATATACTAAAAAATTGATATCGAAATTCTCATAATTTTTTTTAATAATTTCGATACATACTGAATTTTTTTATTACTTTTACCGTAATCACTCAAAATTAATAAATTCGATTAAAGATATTTGAATCCGAATTTAATTAAAAATATTTGAGCCCAATGGATATTACTCCTATGTTTTCCCATCCTCATAAGAATAAACAAGACAGGATACAGCAAGGCATGATATACAAAAGAATTATCAAAGCACACCAATCCAACCATCATTTCTTATTACACTTTCTTATTGTCTGCAAACAATAGTTTTCTTCTACAGTCATAGTGAAAGCCTGTTCTACATGGCTTTCGACTGTAATAGATTAAGGAAAACGTGACAATCTTTCACCAAACCACACCTGGATATGATACAGAGGATTCCTTGCAGGAATCTTTATTCAGTTTCGTGTTTCAAGTTTCGAATCCGGTGAGGAATATTATACAATGGTATTCATGTTATAGCAATTTTCATAATGTTGCATCTAAGTGTGTACTGCAACTCAGCAACGGATTCACTTCAGCCCTTGGAATCGGCTGCAATCAAGACCCTGATCTGAAAATGCCTCCACAAGCTTCGGAAGAAGTTTTGCGAGCATGATTTTGAACCCTGTCGAACTTCCTTCAATGTGTTCGTCTTGCCTGTTTGCACTGCATTCAAGAGCACATCCTACTGGTGCACCTTCCATGTATGCATGGCAAGCTGAGATGATAGTTTCGGCATGTTTACTAAAATGCTCCTTGACAAGCGCCTCGAAATGCTGTATAAGCATCGCAATAAACATCTCAGGACCGATCAACACTCTTTAAGAATACTTACAAGCTCATCGAATGGAGCTGGAAAGATGTTTAGATTGCAAAATTTTACCTTGGGTGGCTTGCGGAGGATATAAAGCATAGACTGGCAGGTTACGAGGAAAGCATTTTCATTGTAGCTCACTGAGTTTGTCTCCCCCTCGGCTCGTCCTAACTGAGAATCATATCCAGCTTCATTGAAATAAGGTTTGTCATTAAGAACAAGAGCCTGGAGGGACAGGAGAACTTGTAGAATTGTGGAGCTTCCTGGATTCCAGACCTCAGTGTCCGAACCTGTCCACGTGTTTAGAAGGCTTAAGCAAACCTTCCCTGATTCATACAGGTTGGGATTGAGGCGTAGCCCCCCTGAATGGTAGTACACCGACTGCAAATTTTCGACTCTCATGAGATATGTCTATGGATAATAACGTTTTCATGATTTATATGACGGCTAGTATTCACTTATGCATTCCAAAAGCTGCAATTAATAGCAAGGCCTGAAGTAGAGCTTACAGGTGGTTCATATGGATATTCTGGAGGAAGATAAATGTCGAAAAAGAACAGGCCATCATGGTAGGGCGTTCCAGGGGCACCAACAAGGGCTGCTCGTAGTAGGTCCATCCTATCTTCGTATACACGGACAAAGATAGTTTCTGCTCAGGTAAAAAATAGTCTTATGAAAAGATCATCATTACATGCAACACACAAAATAATTACAAAGAGTAAGATAAAATACTAACCAGGAAGGTTTCTCTCTAGGATACTCCATTCTTGCTGAACCTTCTTCAGCCAACTTCGTTTCACCTAGAAGCGCAGACAAGTACAAAAGCAAAAATGATCCATGGACTGCTTGAACAACTCAAATTGTATGTTGAAGGAGTCAAATAATTTTTCTAACCTGAGACACGGCCAACACCTTGCTTTCACCAAGAAAATGGTGATCACTGCAGTCACTAACCATATCAAACTTCCTAAAGAGGCCTGAAGTCTCATCAGGTCTCAGCATCATACTACTGCTGTTTTCTTTAATCCCTTCTACTTCCTGCTTTATGTTTTGTGTTTCAAATATCTGCATCTCAATCAGATCTAGCTCGGCATTTTGATTGCAAGTTTCCAACTCTTCTTTCTCGATAAGAATGCCGTATTCTCTATCACCATGAGAAATATAACTAGACGACTCCTGGCTTAAAGGTGATCTGGAACCAAGGGATCCAAGGATGCTAGAAGCAATGGTTGAGAAAAATCCAATAGCAGCTTGAGGACGAAAGAAGGAAATAGGCGACAATGAGACTTTCTCACCACTTTCACAATCGAAACTCAGTAACTCCTGAGAATATAATCACAGTCGTTAACTAGCTTAGTGAGACACATAATACAAGATGTGACATGCGGATTGGCAGAAACCGTTATGCTGAAAAATACAAATGAAAAGAGAGAAACAGAAAGTTGGATTTACCTTTCCTTTGTGGCCATCAGATAAGGTCTCATGCACAATCATCTCTTGATTAAAATCCTCGGTATTTTCTTCATGGTAAACATGACTCGTAGCGGAGTCTTCACACTTATCAATTCGGTAAATTTCATAAGGTGCAACCTGTGACAAAGTTTAATGATAAATTCTATGACTAGTAACTAACGAGCTAAATCCTGAACCTGGGAGTATTAAAATTAATTAAGAATATGTGTGTGTAACTCAAATCATGGAAAATGGATGAGTAAGATTCAAACCTTTGATGAAATACCAGAAGCCCATTTCACCTCCAATTCTCCATCTTCAAACCCAATGACAGTGCCAACACAGGATATATCATATGAAGAGGGAGAGTTGTTCTGATCCCATCTCATGTTTTCACCATTCGGAGCAGCTTCTGTTCCAGAACTAGTTTCTGCAGTTATGTGACCATCGTCAGCTTGATCACCAAAATGATTCTGAACCGCTTTAATCACAATATCATCGAAACAGTAGCAGTAATTTGGGTGCTCAACAAGTTCATAAGTACTAACAGTTTCCTCCATCTGCTCTCTATCAAAATTGTTCACTTGATTCACGTCCATGTTTCTCCAGTGTACCTTAACTGTTCGTTCTTTTGCATTCACACCACGAACCACGCCCCATCTTTGATTATTGCCACTGGTTACCTTTTCCAGGACAAACTGGTGAGGCCAAAATTCATGTGCATTTACAACGCTAACAGGAAGTAAAGTATGTGACTCTAATCCCAAACTGCAGCTACCATCCTGCCACATAACATCAAGCTTGGTCTTTGTCTTAATGATAACAAAAATTTCCTCCAATCTTGATCCGAGGTTTCCTCTTTTAAATCCTTTTTCCAGTTTCCAGTTATCTTTAATCACATCTTGAGTTGATGCATGGAGAAACTTTTCAAAAGTTCCCTTACTGTCAGCGAAAGATGGCATACACCAATCACTGAGTTGCCAACTTGCATGGGGAAACGACGACAACAAAGTCAAGTCTTTTGCCTCCTGCAAACGTGAGGGTGGAGAGGCACTTGAGTCGTGATCCATGTGAGCAGAGGAAATCCAATTAACATAGACAAAACCCGCATCCACACCAGAAACAGTTCCTTCATCCTGATTTCTGCTCCAGGTGCCACATAACCATCTAGTTGAACTTGAAAAATTTGAAGGCACCACCCTTACTCTCTGTCCTGGATGATATGGATATTGCGAGTCATCGATTATGTTGGGAGAAATAGGCACTAGCTTCTCTTGATCCATGGTGGTGACCTCACACTTTGATCCATCATCAAAGACGATAGTGACACGGTCAACCACTTTATCCACCTTTCCAATCCAAGTCGAATTAACCACATAATCCCCCACAGAAATGGAACGGATCTTCAGAAGTTGTTTTGAATCTATATCTTTTACGATATTCCCATGAACATTCTCAAGATCCACAAACATATTTACATTGATTACTCTACCCATCTGCCCAGACGGATCTGTTACAGAGCGCACAATATCCCCATGAACGAAACCCCTCTCAAATGAGAGGAGGTCATCAATTTTTCCGATAGTTTCCTCTAGACTTGATAGAATGGTACAAGCCTGACCACCGAACAGAAAGTCCATTTCTTCCTGCTCCTCACTACTGCCACTTTCACTAAAACTTTCCCACTCAGAATCGGTCAGCAGCATATCCATTTTTCACTGCCTAGTAGAAGATGTTTGTTAAAGTTTAGTTCGACATGAAATTTTATATGAACAATATATTTAGCTGCATTTTCAGGCAAGACTCTGACCTTAGTAATACGGAGAATATCTTCTGGCCTGGTTTTTACTTTCAAAGCTTTGCTATCTTTAAGAACTAGACAGAAAATATCATAAAAGATAACACATGCACCTGCGAATGTACGGAAGCTTAAGTTTAAAGCAAGGTGTGGAAATATAACTAATTATCAAGTGTTTCACTTAATTACAGAAACTAAACTGTTGGTTGTTAATCTAAAATATTCTCATACAAATTCTATAACAAAATAATATAAAGTCGTGGAAGAAAACATACCAGTACTTTACTCCTGGTTGAACAAACAGAAGCATCCAAGATATGCCAGTCCAAGTTTATCTTAACAGATATTGTAATAAGGAAGATGTGCTAATAGTCAATCCCAATGAAGACACAGCCAAGGATATGACTATACTCTTCTGATACAAACCGTGGAAGATGTATCTTCCAGTTGGTTCGATTGTTCGAAACAGATAGTGAGTCAAATGTCCTGAAAAGGATATTTGACGTTAATGCCAAAGGAGATTTGCCCTAAAGGGACGATGGAGTCAACGAAGAACTCCAAATGCCAAAGGAGATTTGCCCAAATGGGTCGAAAGTTTACACCGGTGGAAACTTCCGAAGTAGATTTCCCACAGAAGTAACAAAGGAGGTAAACTTTCCAGGTGTTCTAGTTAAAGGTCAGAGTGAAGTTCCTAGTGTGAAAGAAGATACATAAAGAGATGCAAATGATGATGATAAACACTCCCTTAGGAAATTCACCTGACCAAAGGAACTTTCAGTAATTTTTGCCAAAGGAGAATCGACAACAAAGCTCAAAACTTCACACATATATATCTAAATATTTCTTTCGGACAACAAAAACTAAGATGCCAAAGGAGACATGCCCCAAACTAAAGCTGGAATTACTGTCTTTTTTCCATCAAACAAAGCAGATCTGTCTCGCAAAGAGTTCGATGAAATCAGACTGAGATCAACTACATTCAACCAAGCAAACCCAAACAAACCAAAACAAAATAATATATTGCTATTTTCTGCATGTGGAAAGCTGTGTATCAAATAATATCCTGAAGAAATTTATTCCAACAATGGCTTGTCCTTGCAAAAACTCATGAGTGCTTCTCCAATCCACTTAACATTTCCCCGGAACCTTCAAAACAGCAACAACCAAAAGTTAATAATCTCCTAAGATTCTTTTACTATAAAAAAAAACAGCAAAAGGGTTCCAATAATCACATTTTTTATTAAAAAAAACAAAGTTGCCTAATAGATGATACACAAATAAACTAGAAACAACAAAAGAATGCAAATTTAAGAATCCACTTTACAAAGACAGAAGAGCATCTATACCTACATATAAAAGTTGATCACTCAGATAGACCAACTTATTGATTAAAAACAAATGATTTCATTTACCTTTAATTAGATTACTCACTGAAAAGTGAAAACCCCATTTTTTCCCTCTAAATTTGCACCTTTAACAAGTTTCTTTTGCCTTCAAAAAATTCAAATACAAAAAACACTCTTTTTTCAACATGCAGGCCATATGAACATACACAAGTACAACTTTGAATTCCATAGATACAATTAAAGTTATATATACAAAAAGCATAGTTACCCATCAGAGGAAAAAAAAAAGAAATTATGTGAGATTTCATGCAAACAAATGGATTAAAATAGCATATATACTACAAAAGAACAAAAAGTTTACCATTTGCCGCTTCTGAATATGAGTATAGCCATAAATCCTAATGAAAACAGAATCAACTCAACCCAGAAAACGACTTATAATCCATTTACAGCCGAAAAAAACTTGTCTTTTTCCCTTCAAATTTCTTTTCACGCTGATTCTTTCTCTTCCCACGGGTCCAAGCGATGAAAACAACGAAAAAAACGGGAAATTTCAGAGAGGTATAATTCCTCTCTAAATCCCCATAATCAAGACGCCATTAAAGAAGCTTGAAAACATTGCAGAGTAAAGAAACAGAATTGTGAATGGTAATGATAATGTTTTCACATCAAAAGGAAAACTATTGGAATTCGGATTATATTTGTATTTATGTTAATGCACGAAGAATATACACGGAATCTGAATTATACTGTATGTTCCTTATTTTAGTGACAATATTGCCCCTACTAGTTTCCTATTATCACAACCAAGCCCACTTGTTCATGGTTTAGTGGGTGATTTATTATTTCAATTTTCAGGAATTATTATTTGATATCAAAATAAAATTTTAAATTATATTTTGTTTTTAGATAAATATTTAATTTTTTAATTAAAATAAATGTTTAGTATTTATTTTTTAATTGAATAAAAATTAAGAAATTAATAGACATATATGTTGTCTAGTTGGAAAGGGAAACACAATTAATTAAAAAAATATATGCTGAAAATGACTAATTCCTAACAATTATCTTTTCCACTTCCTTTTTTATTTTTGTTATTTGGGTAAAAACAAAGATTGTCATTGAACTAAGCAAAAATGGTTTTTTGGTCACTTTAGTTTTAGAAATTATAAAATGACCATTAAATTTATCAAACAATTAAAAAATAATTATTGAACTTTATCAAATTATTATAAAATGCTTATTAAAAAATATCTAAATATTAAAGAGTTTCCCTTCAACTTATAGAAATTTAACGTCATTTTATAACAAATAGTGACCATTTTATAATAATTTAATAAATTTAATAATTATTTTATAATCTATAAATATGATTTAAATTTTATTTTTTTATTTTATTTCAGTGGTTAAAAAAATGATTGTTGTTCCTGGAGGTCAAGCACCAGTATAGCAGCATAATGATTGATCGCTCAATATCCAATGGTTGAGAATATATTCTAGAACAGATACTACTGTAATCACTGTAACTAGTTCAAAAATAATATAAATCCGTACCTAAATTTACGCAGATTATAAGAATTTATATAGACTGACCTCGTTTTGTTCACAACGTAAAGATACCGCACGTCATAATCTCCACAATCATAAAAATCATCATCTTCATAGAATATTTTGATCAAAATATTCAAGATTTTTTATGTTTTAACATATTCGACACATATTTAAATATGAATTTTGATCGTATTCGGACATACTCTGAAACCGAAGTTCGAATAATATAAATAAACACTCGCATGGGCACTTCTGCAGGGCTTGTTCGCCAAAATAAAGAGTTGACTTAATGGTAAATTTTCAGTTTGATCCTCTAAAGATTATTTTTCTTTAATTTGACCCCTAAATTTTTGGTTTAGGTCAATTTAACCCAGTGATTCCACCGGCGAGAGCGGCAATATCATTTTATGAAGAATATCCACAAAAGTGCTTGTTGAAAAATGATGTCCATCATGTCCCAAATTTTACTTTTTTTTTCATGCACAGTCCTCCCCACTGGCATTGTATGGTCTGAATTCAATCACCCAAATAATCTATATTTAGGGACAGAACCAATCTAAAACATTATAGGGGTTAAATTGTCTAATTTCAAAAAAGGGAGGGACTGATCTGAACCCTAATATTGAAACAAGTTGGGCAATATAGTGCAAACTTAGCTAATCAACCACATTCCCTCCCCCTATTGCATCATCTACCACTGAACTTGATTATAGTGCTTTGGAATGGACAAGGAAAAAAATTCATCTATGTAAAAGTGAAATCAAGACTCGTCTTTTAAAAAATAGTTTCAAAATTCATCGTTTTTACTTATAATGACGAGATTACTAAAAATTTTAAAGCTCAAAAAACTTATCAATAGAGGATAATGATTTTTAACGTAGGTCTAAAATTGATTATAAAATAAAATTTAAACACCTATTATTCTGACAAATAAGAGATGTATAAGTTAAACACTTATTTTATTATAAAGTCAATAATTTAACCTTTATAATTTTAAAAATTTCAGATCAATCATTACAATTAGTAACATGCAAGCAAGTTATTCTCTGTTCCTCCTCCAAATTAAGACCAGATTAAAGGTGTTTCACATTGCTGCCACCATTGTTAGAAAATGAACATAATTCCATGGGGACGGGAACTGTTGAAGAATACGATGGAGAGTGGGGCCAAGTCTTGTGACAATGAATTCCATTTAACATAAACAAATCATATTTAAAAAAGAAAGTGGAATTGGTGGGAGCAAACACCAAAGTGCTTGTAGACAATATGCCATGTTTTTTTTTTTATTTTATGGATTAATATAAAGGGATCGATTTGATATTGAGGAGGCAAAACATAAATATTTAAAAATAAGAGAATAAATTTTTAAAAAAATTTAAATAAATGGACAAAAATAATAAAAAATTGAGGGTAGGGGACGATTGATCCACCCAACTATAACGTGGCTCTATCCCTGCTAATACGTGACAATTGACGAATAATGGTGTTTCAACTTGAAAGAAGAAAAAAATAAAAATTATTACAGAATAAAGGAGAAATTATTTATGGACTAATTGCATAAGACATCCTCACATTATGGTCTAGATTTTAAATTGGTCTCGGAACTTGGGTAGTTTTGTTAGTTTAATTGTCAACTTGGGGGTTAAATATGAACAGAAATCTTCTACGCCTTTTCGGTATACGATTGAACCAGATCTTGACATTGAAGATGAACAAAGATTGTAGACTTGCCCAAAGTGAAGAGTTTGGATGGTGATGAAGAAAGTGGAGTCAACCATTGTTGGTTAGTTCCATTAAACTTGCTCCACTCATTCAAAAATCAATGGAGGAAACTGTGGAAGATAAAGACATTGTGCACTATCCAGTCCTTGTCCCTTTATCCATGTATTCAAATTCTAATATTTTAAATAAAGAAAATTGAGTTGAGAGGATTGTATTAGAATATATCTTTTTAGTATTTAGTTTATATTAATCGGTCAATGAATCAAATAATGATTATTTGAGAAAAAATATTAAAATTCCTTATCAAATTTCTTATCGTGTCTGAATTCAATTTACCAAAAAATAATATACGTAAATCATTATCAGTTCAAATTCTCTAGAATTTTTAATTATCTGAAGAAACCAGCTACCAATTAAATCATATATGAAAATATGAGTCCCTGAATCTACATTAATTTTGTTTTTAAATCCAGAAGATTTTACTTTTTTAGTGTCGAAAATCTCAAAGTTGACAAAGTATAGGGACCTGTATTGTATTTTGACCCTCCTTTATCAATTATTTGCATAAAAGGCTTTGCCTTGTCAAAAGGAATCTCTTTTCTGAGAGTTTATTCGTCTTTGTGTAATGTTTTTAACATCAAATTTGATTATAAGTTTAAGGTATTTTTTTTGCAAAATATTAACATTAATTTATTTTTTTTTATCTTTACTCGTACATTAATATAATATCTAATAGAAAGAAATAAAGATATTTTTACGATAATTATTGAATTTTTTTATAAAACCGCGAAATAACTTCTTTTCCATCCTTTGAATTTATATATTCTAATTTTTTTATAAATATTTTTTTATTTATAATGAATTCCAATTTTTTTCCTCCATATAAAAAAGAAAACTTCTTTATATCAAAAAAGTGTCTGGACGGACAAGAAACATGCCCTGGTCGATGGAATTTGTGAAACATCAATAACGAACGAAAAGCATGTTCTTTTTGGGACCCATGGCTGGTTATTATCTTTAATCTCCTGTCCTGAAATCGTTTTTTATTTGTTTAATGATGGAAAATGTAATAAAGGAGTTTAATGATGTATTTGTATTTGTTTTTGGTTAAAACACCATTAGTCAACCTATTAATCTAGATTGAATATTATATTCATTGTAAGGATGACTTTTTCAATTTAATAATTATTTTATTCACACCGTTAAATTTTAATTTTTTAATATTATTTAAAAATATAATATCTTATTTTACTGGGTTATCGATAATATTATTTAAAAATTTAATTACTTTGTATTTAAGTAATTTTGTGTATATTATTAATAAAGACACAGCACCAGGCTTAACACAATGGGCTTTTTCCCTGTCATAATGCCCAAATGTCTGGTTACTTGGGGTTCACTGCAAACATAAAAATTAAAAATAAAAAAATTCCGAATTTTTATATTTTTATGAATGATTAATTTTTTTTAATTTTATTATCAATTTCGATAGAAAATAGATCATCGTTATTTTCAAATAAATCAAATTTGAAAAGTTTATTTATATGGTGGATATCTTATTAAAAAATTAAAATTAATAAATATATGTTATCCTATAATTATATTATATTATTAATAAATAAATAGATTATCGATTAATTTAATAAAACAAAATATTAAATCTCTAAAAAAAATAAAAAACCCTGAATAATTGTTTTGAAATCTGAAATCTTTTTCCACATAATGTCGACATAAAAGGCTTGATACACGTGTATTATTATTTTATTATTTTACAAAGAATTAGTTTATTATAAAATAATGAAAAAATTGATATCTTATCTTCCAATCTTATTATCTGTAAATTATCTGTGATTTTTATAGAATTAATTATTTTTTATATCTCATCATGTGTGTCTTTTATTTAAATTATTTGATTAAATTTGTCATTATATTGTAGAATGATTGTTTTTTTATAATTATAATTATTCCAATAATTGCAGGAATTGAAATGGCAAAGCGACTATACTGTTTTGTCGGTAATAGTATTATTAGAGAAATCTTCTCTTAGATGCCAAAGAATATTAAGCCAAACAATGGGCAAGACGCCGCGTTTTTGATAACACGTTCAAATATATTTTCACTATTTTGAAAATCTTAGGGGTGTATATTTGTTTAATTCGGTCCATAATCAAATTAAATTAATTGAAAATTTTAAAATTTTAACTGTTAATTAAACTGAATTTTCTTTTAACCGAATTAATAGAAGTTTAATATAAATTTTAAGTAAATTACATAATAGGTCACTAAATTATACTAAAATAATTTTATAATCATTGAATTTTTATTTTATATTAATTTAATATAAAATTTGGTGTTTATTTTATAATATAAAAAATTTAATAAATATTTTATATTTTTTTTAAGTTAAATGATTACAATAAATATATAATATTTAATATATATAATTTCGGTTAATTAATTGATTTTGAACCGAATTAATCGATAATCAAATTATAAAAAATAATAGTTAACCGAATTTATCAAAAATTAATCGATCGAATTAACTAAAATAATTTCGATTCAGTCAGTTAATTCGGTTAAAACTGAATAATGCATACCGTAAATAATATACATATTTTACAAGTAAAATGATTAAATTTAGATTTTTAAAAAATGTTATTTTTTATTGAGATTATTTATTATATTTTTACTTTAATATAAATTATTTATATATAAATTATTTATAAATTTTATCATTTTAATGTAAATTCAGATGTGTTGAAGTTTATTTCCGAGAAGTCTTGAATTATTGTTTTCTAAAGGCTCCAAAATAAATTATTGTTGGGTGAAAGCAACAGGAAAGAGTTGCGGACGGGACCACAATATTTCGGATAAACCTCAACATCAGACGTCCGTGATCTTGCCACGTTTGATCTCGATCAAAACACAAAATCACGTCAACCTGTCTATTCCAGATTGTATCTGACCCCACCAGCAAATAATAAATTAATACTCTTTTACAGCACTTTTCTTATTAAAAAAAACTAAATAAAATAAATAATATATTACGAATTCAAAGTTGGCAAACTGACTTGAGTCATTTTGTCATTTTAATAATAAATTAATACTCATTTCCCCCCGTAAATTAATAAAAAATTCCAGCAAAAAAATGATATTCACGTTGATAATTAGTAATTCAAATATTAAAATAATATATTGATAAGAAAATATAAGATTGAGTATATTTGGTTTAATATTTTAATATAAGGCTAAACTAGTGTGATTATTTTAATTTAAAATTTTATTTATTTTTAACGAATTTTTCTTTTATATATATTTTTGAAAGAATAAAAAAAATTTGGGACGTGAATATTCGGGAGTATATCAGGAATAGATCAGATTACCAAAATTATTGCAGCCGACTGACGTGGATCCTCGCTGTCTGGTCCAAACATACTTGACTCGATCGCCGCATATAATCCAACTACGCCACGCCACGTGCGAACCAAGCTTCTCCCTCCAGTTGCATGTGCGCGGCGGCTCGCTATCCACCACGGTTCGAACCGGGTCCTGCTATTCCCTAAAGCTTACTATAAAACCATCCCCCTAGTCTCCGAATAAACTCGCCCACTAAAAAATCCAGAAACAAAGGCGATGGCCGCCGTTGCAACTCGACTGCCATTGAATCACCGGAATTTAGTGTACGATTTCCGCCCGGAAATCAAGTTCCCGGAGCAACCCGATTCCTTTGGGTCCGATATGGAGTTCGAGTTTCTCGAAGACAGTGACCTGGGAATCCTGGGAAACCGCGACGGTGATAGGTTTCGAGGTAATAACGATGAAATCGTAGATCGCGGTGATGACGACGGTGATGACGGCGATGACGATGAGGAGAAAGAGAACGATGAAGCAAGCAATGAAAATAGCAAGAGCTTTTGGGAGAGCCAGCACCAGACGTTGCAGCAAACTCTATTCAGAACCAACACTATAGAATTGAGAATTAGGAACGCCACGAAAGAGGCTTTGAAAGATATTCAGAGGGAAACAACCGCTTGCGGTTGTGGGAAATCATCAACGGCGGAGGATTGTCGGAATTGTCTCATGAGAGAGGTTTCCAGTAGGCTCCAAAATGCCGGTTTCAACAGCGCCCTCTGCCGGACTAAATGGAGAAGCGCACCAGATATCCAGTCAGGTATCAATCTATCTATTCATATATAGTGCGAACTTTTATACTTACTAAAATTATACGAGACTGCTACTGTTTATTAGCACTCTTCGATCTAACCCGATTGATGTGACCTATTATATGTGTAAGATTTTTTGAGAGATTTTAAATTCGAATCGTATAAGTATATAAATTCGAATCATGGGGTTCAACTGGATTTATTGTTCCATATTTGTGCAGGAGAACATAGGTTTCTAGATGTGCTAGAAAATTCAAGAAAAGGTGAAGTCAGGGTAATAATAGAGTTGAATTTCAGAGCCGAGTTTGAGATCGCAAGAGCAAGTGACGATTACAATCGTTTAGTCCAACGATTGCCGGAAGTCTTCGTCGGTAAAGTCGAGAGATTAAACAATGTGATCAAAATCTTGTGTTCGGCCGCCAAGAAATGCATGAAGGAAAAGAAAATGCATATGGGGCCATGGAGGAAACAAAGATACATGCAGGCCAAGTGGCTAAAATCATGCGAAAGGAATACATCGACGCAGTCATTGCCGGTGGGACATTCCGGCAGCCGGTTAAGGAAGCCGAGGGCATCGATGTTGACCGAAGATTTGGCCGGAAAGTTATCCAATGCGCATTATGCTGTTTCCACTTGAAGTTTTTGTTTTATGGGTAAATAATGATATTACAATAGATCCTGAAATGTGGGTTTATGCCAGAATTTGTTTTTGATGTTCAAAGATATGGTGTACAAAGTTTCAGATTTGATGACAGAACATGGTGTGTTTTGCAGCAGAGCAAGACACACATGGATTTGGATTTTTTATACTTTAATCTTATAAAAAAACATGTTTAACGTAACAAATGACATTCTGACAATTTCTGCTCTGTGAACCGTTGTTTTAGAAAAATTATATCATGAACTTTTTATATCACGTCACTCAATCAATTAGAATTATTTATCTCATATTTTTTAAGGTGAATCATTAATTCTTTCCTACATATAAATAATAAATGATAATTATTAGACAGTTATTTAAAAATAAACGAACCTGATTGCATGGATTACGTATGACATGACGAAAAGAATTTATGATATAATCTCTTGTTGTTTTGGGACCAAGTTATGAAGTTGTGGTTTTGAAACTGTAGAGATTCTTATATGAATAAATGTTTTTGGGTAGTATAATAATTTCGATGTCTGAAATAAATTATTTTGGATGGACAAGTTAGGTTAACAAACTATCAATATTTTGACATAACAATGTTAAGGGTGCATATTTAAAATAAGGATAATTATATGATACATATTCAATAAAACTTTTAAATTATAAATATTATAGTTTTAAGATTTAAAAACTCAGTTTAGAGTATGAAATTTATGGTTTAGTTTAGTATTTTAAAATCTAATGATTTTAAATATAATTTACGATTAACTTAAATAAAAAAATAAATACCTACATTATATTTTTTAATTTTAGATACTTAGAGTATTTTTCAATAAAAATAAATACCTAAAATTTCAATTGTTTAAATTTTAAGTGTTCAATCCTTTAAAGATATTATCTAACCACCTTTTTATTATCTAAAAAAGTAAAAAGTATATATAATTCTTAGATAAAAACTTATCTTTTATTTTAAAAAACTCAAATCTTTAATATTATATTTTTAATTTTTTTAAATAAATAAAAAATGTCAATAGTCGCAATTTTATTGGGTAAACATTTTTTAAACAGCAAGCACTTAAAATTGAATACAAATCGTCTACCTTTGTTCATGTTTGTATTTATGCTTCTACTTCAAATCAGAGTGTTTAGAGTTTTAGTTTAGGAATTTTAGTTAGGGTATAGAGCATTAGGGGTAGGGTGTATTTTTTTAGATATAAAATTTAGGGTTTAGGATATTAAAAATAAGGGTTAAGGTTTAAAATTCAATTTATTAATAAATTTACAAATGAGGCATAAAAGGAGGCAGAAGATTTTTGCTCCTTAAAATTATATCAGTTAAGGGTGCAAATCGTCTACCCCTTCCCCATGTCTCCATTTATGCATCCACTTCAAATTAGAGGTTTAAGGTTTTAGTTTTTGGATTTTGGTTAGGGTATAGGAAATTAAGGGTAGGGTGTATTTTTGGGTATAGGGTTTAGGGTTTCGGATATAAAAATAAGGGTTAAGGATTAAAATTCATTTTTTAATAAATTTACAAAGGAGACACAAAAAAGAGACATAAGATTTTTGCTCATCAGTTAAAGCTTTAATCACTTATTTTTATTAAAAGAAATACTTTAAGTATTTATTTTTTAGTTAAGCCTTTAAAATTTATGATTAAAATTTAAGATTTATAAGTTCAAACCTAAATTTTCAACATATTACCATAATCCTTAACAAACTAAAATTTTTCACCGGCCAATGTATTGAATATAAATCCAACATTTTACACGTATTTTCTAGTTTTATATTGTCTCTAGATATGATCTTAACAAATAATCTTTAGACTATTAAAGAACATTTTTACTTATCCAAAAATTAATAATAATAAAAAAAATATTTTTTTAAAATAAATAAATATTTTTTTCCGAGACAATTTATTCTATAAGTGTTCTAACGTATAAAATGCACCGAATGTCACAGGATCTTTGTTCTGTTTGAGCTGATGCTAATTAGTAATTACCAGAATTTATGTTTTCTTCCCCAAAGAGGAAAGCATCAATCAGATTCAGACAGGATCATGTCGAAATACTTTGCTTTCTCTCTCAGACCGAAAAACATATGCTTTGACAAAAGTCGAGTCTTTGGAGAAACAAAATTCTTTGCTTAATCAGATACAAATGCCAACAAGGCTTTGGATTCCTTGGATTGCCGATTTGGGTTTCTTTACAGCAATCAAATATCGTTACAATCATTTTAGAGCACACTAAAACAACAAGGAACGAAATGGCATTGTCCTCCGTGTCTTCCGCCGTCACATCGATCGGGAACCTGATAGCTAACGAAGCGGCATCCTTACGGGGGTTGGAGGATCAAGTCGACAGATTGCAGAAGGAGCTGAAACGGACGCTACGCTTCTTGAAAGGTGTTGATTCAAGGCAAGGCGAGACAGAAAGGATACGGCTTTTGGTTTCCGAAGTCAGAGAACTTGTCTACGATGCCGAGGATGTCGTTGAAGCTTTCGCTCTGAAGACCGGAACTGGAAGGAAAGGCACTGGGTTTTCAGACACCACCAAAAGATGTGCTTGCATTCTAAATGAGGGATGGGAACTATACAGAACCAGGTCGAACATAGAGACGATCGTGACCTCAATCCGCGACTTAACTCGACGGCTGGGCGTGAAGGAGTCAATTGAAGGAGAAGAAACATCGAGTTCGTCCCGAACAAAGCATGACTTAAGACAGACTTATCCTCGTATCATCGAGGACAACATCGTTGGATGGAACGATGAAATCGAAAAGCTGGTTTCGGTTCTTCTCAATGATCAAAGTCCGAACCACAGAGTTGTATCAATCTATGGTCTGGGTGGTATAGGCAAGACCACGTTGGCTAAAAGGGTCTACCAACACGGTCAGGTTCGAAACCATTTCGACCACATTGTTTGGGTCTGTGTTTCGCAGCAATGCGTTGTAAGGAAAGTCTGGGAAGACATTTTGGCCGGCCTGGTTTCTTCACAGAAAAGTGTTGGCCAACTTGGTGGTGAAGAGCTAGCAGCCAAGTTGTTTAAATTGTTGCAGGAAAAGAGATGCCTCGTGATTCTTGATGATATATGGATGACTGAACATTGGGATAGCTTAAAAGCTGCCTTTCCCATGGCGGACGAGACAACTCAGACAAGAAGCAAGATATTGTTCACCTCTCGCAATAAACAGGTAGCTTCTCATGCTAGTGAAACAGGCTACCTACTTGTATTGGCGAGTTTAGACGAAAAAGACAGCTGGGAATTGCTTCGAAAGACTGCATTTCCTAACACGAATTCTTCAGGTACTGTTTCGACTTGAGATCTGCTCATCTGTTTCAAATTAGTTTCAGAATTGAAATAAGTTTTTTTTATACAGAGTTTAAAGTTGATCTAAGAATGGAAGAGTTGGGAAAAAACATGATTAAACATTGTGCAGGGTTGCCATTAGCCATCCTTGTGTTGGGAGGGGTGTTGACTACAAAATGCACAGTGAATGAATGGCAGATGGTGCTTGATTCTCTGAAATCATACTCAAATAGAGGTCGAGATCAAGGTCTTGGCATTGCTGATGTTCTAGAATTAAATTTTGAGGACTTACCGTCCTATTTAAGACCCTTCTTCCTTTATTTAAGCCAGTTCCCTGAGGGTTATGATATACATGTGGATAGGCTGGTTCAATTATGGGTTGCTGAAGGCTTTGTTTCATCACAGCAAGGAGAAGAGGACGGAGGAGAAACGGCAGAAGATGTTGCGGAAGGTTATTTGATCGAGCTTGCAGAAAGGTATCTGATTCAAGTTGGAGAAACAGATGCTGCAACTTTGAAGATAGAAGCTGTTCGGATGCATGCTCTGATTAGAAATTTTTGCTTGGCAAAGGCGAGACAAGAGAACTTCGTCTTCGTTGCTCAACAATCGAATGATCGCTCGTTGTTTCTTCAAACGAGAAAAGACAGAGAAAATGCACGCTCGTTGTTCCTTCAAAAGAGAAGGAGAGCAAATGCATGCTTGTTTCTTCAAAAGAAGAGAAAAGAAGGAAATGCAGGATGGTTGTTTCTTCGAAAAAAGAAACAACAACAGCAGCGGCAACAGCAACAGCAACAAGAAGAAGAGGAAGAAAACACACGCTCGTTGTTGACGACTCCGACGGTTCGTAGAGTTTCTGCACACAAGTTTGTTCCGATGCGACACGTCTACACTCCACGGCTTCGATCACTTATGTTCTTTAACGACTTCTTTCTGAGTGATGTGATCAGAGAATCTAAGACCCGGACATTGTTGAATCTCTGTGGAAGCCATGAAGATCCACCGTCTCAGATTCTGAATTACGAGCGAGCGTGGAGATACACATGTAAACACTTCAAATTGCTAAGGGTTCTAAATTATGAGGAAACAATTCGTGTTGAAGGAGAATGCAAGTTGCCTAGTAACATAGGTAATCTCATCCACTTGAGATTCTTAAGTCTAAAGACCCTGTCCCTTGAGAATTTAAACTTGCCATCATCTCTAGGAAACTTAAGTTGCTTACAAACCTTGGATTTAAGAGTTGGCGACATGGTTCAAGTACGGTACGTTATATCGAGGAAGAAGGGTAGCCCTGTTCAGGTACCTGATGTTCTATGGAAGATGGAGCAGTTAAGACATCTATATCTCCCTTATCAATGCAAAACCAAAAGAAAGCTGAAGTTGGGCACTTTAAGAAACCTGCAAACATTAGTCAACTTCAACACCGAGATCTGTTACCTAAAAGATCTTATCAACATGGTAAATATCAAGGTGTTGGAGATTCGTGGACCGTTCAATATCGAAGGTTTCAATACAGAAGATTCAAACAAGAATCAACCCATAATCCAGGGTAAGCATCTCCATTCCTTGTCCATTAGCAGCTATAAAAGAATCAATCCAGCACACTTAACTCACCTCCTCTCGAGTTGTGTTAGTCTTTGTAAGTTGAGATTGGATGTGGAGATAACTAAGTTACCAGAGTACAACTACTTGTCTCCAAATCTTGCTCACATATATCTGAGGTGGTGCAAGCTCGAGCAAGATCCAATGCCAACGCTGGGAAATCTTCCTAACTTGAGGATTCTTGAAATGGGAAACTTTGCTTTTGTCGGGGAGAAAATGTTTTGCAATGCACAAGGTTTCCCGAAACTTCATTGTTTGAGCCTATGGGGTCTTAATTATTTGGAGGAGTGGAAGGTGGATGATGGAGCCATGCCTTCTCTTCAGAGATTGAAGATCAATTACTGTCCGGCCCTGAAGCTTCCGGATAGATTGAAGATGCTTCTTTGATTGTCCAAAGCTTGCTCCTGCACCAGAGTTGTCCAAATCTTGCAGTGACAAACCTTGTAGGCATCCTCCGAAGCACGTTCGACTTCGAGAGAGTCGATAACAATAACCTGCAGGCATGAAGCTCATCAATTCATCTTCCCATGGCTACTCAAATGACCTAGACAGAGCATTTTAGTTGTTTTCACTTTCCATAAATGAACTCCATTAAGAACAATGTATGTATGTCTGCATGAATTTACAATTATATTCCACCAAGCTTCCATTAGTGGGCCCCAACCTTTTATATTATGTCCGAAAATACTGAGTCTACGGAATCTACGGTCATTAAGTCATATTCGTATACGATACATATACTTTATCAATCTTTTTTACTGGTGAATTCCTATTATATTTTTAATATACTTTTACTATTTTTTGGTTTTTTTCCTTGTTGTTTTCCCTTTGATATTTTTTACCCACAAAAGATTTTCTCTTTGGTTTATAACAACAAATAAGGTTTTAAACTTTAGAAGAAAAAAGAAGCCACCTTGCGTTGATTAGCCATGCATTTCTTAGCTTCATGGCAAAGTTCTTGTCTTTTGCATGCCTTTTTGGTAATTCTAATCCTATGTACTGGTTTTAGTGCTTTTGTTCATTTGAGAATCTGTTTTTTAATTATTGATTTTGACACAAATGATATTGTTTTTCCTTTGGTTAATGCCTTAATGTCTGTTATAAGTTTCTTTTAATGAATGACTTGTTTATTTGGTTTCTTGTGTGGGATTTTCCAGGCATTCACGGAAGGTGGCATTCTGACTTTTCAAGCCTAGGAAATGAAAGAAAAGTTTGGCCCTTTGAAATCAAAGAAATCTCTTTTCTGATAGATTAAAAAAGGGTTTCTCAAGTGTTTGATGATTTGTCTGGGTTTCAACTGGTTGTCCTTTTCTGATGGAGAAAAGAGTAAGGCCAACCAGATTCTCATTTCTGATAGTTCTTCATGGATTTGATTGGTTTCTGGATTCCAATGAAACCAAAATTTGATCTTTTTTTCAGTGTTGATTTGAAGAATTTTTGGTTTCATGACCTTGTCTTATATTTTGCTTAGGAGAGAACATCGAAGGAGATAGGGGTGGGGTGGGGTAAGCTTTTAAATTCAAGGGTTTTTAACAATAAAAATGGCGGAAGAGGCTGGAAATTCATGGATTAGGAGGGCAAATTTTTCTCACACAGTTTGTCATAGATTGGACTCATCTAGATTGCTATGTTTCCCTCTCAACCTACAATCACACAAGAATCATGAGAGGGTTTTAGGACCGAAACCTTTTAATCCGAAATCCAATCACATTGATCCGTCGATTCAGCATAATCCGATCTCTAACAAGCAAAGATCTGTTTCTCCTACACCCCAGATTGTTTTGTCTGATACATTTAAGGAAGCCAGGTCTGAGAGTAAGAGATTCTCAACTCCTCATCCTCGAAGGAAAGAATCCGATAAGAAGCAAAGGATGGGAGTGTTTTTCCACAAAGAACACCATTCCATTGAAAAGAAACGATCTGATTTGCTGGCACCACCGTATTCAGGGTGTTTGAAAGTATCGGATAAGTCAAAGGGCCGGAAAGAGTCTGCTTGGACCAAGTGTTTTGATCATGCTGGTGGAAGGGTTAGCTCTGTTGAAGCAGCTGATGAACATACTGTTGATCTTTCCCGGCTGTTTCTCGGGCTTAGGTTTGCACACGGTGCTCACAGCCGGCTTTATCATGGGATATATAAGGAGGAAGCTGTTGCAGTGAAGATTATCAGGGTACCGGATGATGCCCGAAACGGAGACTTGGCTGTTCGATTAGAGAAACAGTTCAGTAGAGAGGTTACTCTTCTATGCCGGCTCCATCATAGGAATGTTATAAAGGTAATTGAATTTCTTCGTTCCTTTTCATTTTGGTCATAGCTTTAAATTATCTTGCATGGAGTGTTTCTGTTCCGGGAACATACCATATCGGTTCCCACCTTATGTTTTGATCCGACAACTAGTTTGTAGCAGCATGCAGAAAGCCGCCGGTTTACTGTGTGGTAACTGAATATTTATCAGAGGGTTCATTAAGGGCTTACTTTCACAAGCTTGATCACAATTCTCTTCCATTGCAAAAAATAATTGCTATTGCTCTCGAAATTGCTCGTGGGATGGAATACATTCATTCTCAAGGAGTCATTCACCGTGATCTTAAGCCGGAAAACATCCTTATTGATGAGGAATTCCACCTGAAAATTGCTGATTTTGGTATAGCATGTGAGGAGGCACATTGTGATCTACTGGCAGATGACCCCGGGACTTATCGTTGGATGGCACCTGAGATGATCAAAAGGAAACCGTATGGACGGAAGGTGGATGTTTACAGCTTTGGACTAATCTTATGGGAAATGGTCGCCGGAACGATCCCATACGAGGATATGAATCCAATCCAAGCTGCTTTTGCAGTTGTGAACAAGGTATATTACTAATCTCAGTCTCCTATGTAATATGGATGCATAAGTCTTCATGTCTTTGCCTATGAAAATATCCAAAATCGTGTTCGGTCGGCCGAAGATTGTAATCTTGATGCATAAGACATGGCATGTGACTGCATTCAAAATGTTGATAAACCGTGTTGTTTACTGTTTAGTCCGCATGATGGTAGGCTGCTAGGAAGTTATTTCACCTTCCTGATTCTCAGGAGCCTAGTTTCTCGGTCACATGCAGCGGCTCTAGCTTTAATCGAAACCTACCATCCGGAAAGACATTTTACTTACCATCTACCATATCATCCAACAACATGAAGCTAACCTAAGCACCATTTTAGAAACAACAGTGGATCGTATCCATATGAAGCGTCGTATTTCTCCGGGTCTATACATTTGTTAATCTCAGCCATGAAGCTTTTATATCTGCATATTCTGATATCAGGCCCTTTTTCCCTAGAATCTGAGACCCTTAGTCCCCGAAGACTGTCCGCGTCCCATGCGAGCCTTAATCGAACAATGCTGGTCATTGCATGCAGACAAGAGGCCAGGCTTCTGGCAGATAGTAAAGGTGTTGGAGCAATTCGAATCGGCGTTTACTCAAGACGGAACGCTGAGTTCGGTACCTGAGTCTTACATGCCAGGATCACAAGAAAGGTCTCCTTCATCGGATCCAAAAGCTCAGTTCCGTGCACCCTCACACTACTAATGCCTCCTATACTGCAGAAATGCCTACACCTAAGTTCACATGAATTTTTGTTGTGGCCTGGCTTTGGCAGTGTCAACTCAACTGACCAATTGTAATTAAAAAATGGTTCGTTTTCTAAGGATTGCTAGGCAGGCATCATGCTGTTTATACACGTGGAAAATATTTTATCATATATTTTGGGGGCAAGAAACTAAAATATTGGCCATTCAACAGATTTAAAAATTATTTTAAAATTTTTATTAATAGTATAAAGATGATATTTAGATAATTTATATTTTTAACTATTTGATAATATGTATACATCGTATAAGCAAGATAATATATATTTTTATATTTTTACTGAAACACTTGTTAGATATAAATCATTTAATAATTTAGAAAATGTAAAAATAATTCATTAACATATTTAAATAATTCTACGAACCTTTTAATTTAGAAAATATAAAAATTAGAAAATAAAGATTAATTTTATTATTTTTAAGAGAAGAAAAACATAAATAAAACTTTTTGAAAAGGCCTAATAAATGGCTGAACACAAATAATGGCAGAGGCTGAGATCTCAAATCCAAAATGTTCCAAAGATTCCGGGCTTTATGAAAAGATCTCTAATGGTCCAAAATTTTCCGGGAAAATCATGAAATATGGAGTAATTTCTCTAGGGTTTTCTGTTTTCCCCTTCCCTGAAACCTTTTTTGACTACCCTTTTAATCTGCTGCACGCGAAAATCTAGGAGAGTTCAATCAATAACAATGGTAGGAGTTTTCGAAGTCGGTGCAGTTCCGTTTAACCCCGACGGCTGGGGTCCACTAGATTCCACCGCCGCCACCGTATCAGCCACCACCACTCTTCCTCTCCACGTTCCCTTCGCACCCTTCTCCCGCTCGGAGAAGCTGGGTCGGATCGCGGATTTCACCCGCAATTTCCCTTCCACGGCCGCCAACCCATCTAACCGTCCTTCGTCGAGACACGGCACCGGAAATCCTTCCGACTCGCCGTTCGATTTCTCCCTCTACGTCGATGCTTTCCCCTTGGCTAATCCTGAAGATGATTCCTCCTTCCGTTTAGTCGACGCCAAGCCTCCGCCGCGGCCTAAGTTTGGTCCTAAGTGGCGGTTCAACCAAAATAAACCCCAACTCCCTCAACGACGAGATGAAGAGGTTGAGGCTCGTAAAAGGGAGGCTGAGAAAGAACGAGCTCGACGTGACCGGCTTTATAATCTCAACCGCTCCAACCAGAACCAGCAACGACGGGAAGCTGCGGTTTTCAAATCCTCCGTCGATATTCAGCCGGAATGGAACATGCTGGATCAAATCCCTTTCTCAACATTCTCCAAATTGTCCTATTCCGTACCTGAACCCGAAGATTTACTCATCTGCGGTGCTGTGGAGTACTATGATCGATCCTTTGATCGAATCACGCCGAAGAACGAAAGGAGGCTCGAAAGGTTCAAGAACCGAAACTTCTTTAAAGTTACCACCACAGACGACCCAGTGATTCGAAGATTGGCTAATGAGGATAAAGCAACCGTTTTCGCCACCGGCACAATTCTGGCGACGTTAATGTGTGCTCCCAGATCAGTTTACTCATGGGATATCGTTATTCAACGTGTTGGGAACAAGCTATTTTTCGATAAAAGAGATGGGTCGCAATTGGATTTGCTGTCTGTCCACGAGACATCTCAGGAGCCATTGCCTGAAGCTAAAGATGATATTAACTCTGCTTATTCCTTGAGTGTTGAAGCTTCCTATATAAATCAGAACTTTTCACAGCAGGTTTTGGTTAGGGATGGGAATAAAGTTAGTTTCGATGAGCCAAATCCCTTTGCCAATGAAGGCGATGAAGTGGCTTCCGTTGCTTATAGGTATAGAAGGTGGAAGCTTGATAATGATATGCATTTAGTTGCCCGGTGTGAGGTTCAGAGTGTTGTTGATGTTAACAATCAGAAATCTTTCCTTACTGTGAATGCACTTAATGAGTTTGATCCCAAGTACTCTGGTGTTGATTGGAGGCAGAAGCTGGAGACACAAAGGGGTGCAGTTTTGGCTACTGAGTTGAAGAACAATGCAAATAAGTTAGCTAAATGGACTGCACAAGCGATTTTAGCCAATGCTGATTTGATGAAATTGGGGTATGTTTCGAGGGTGCATCCTAGGGATCATTTTAACCATGTGATATTGGGAGTTGTTGGTTATAAACCAAGGGACTTTGCTGCTCAGATTAATCTCAATACTTCGAATATGTGGGGGATTGTGAAGTCTATTGTGGACTTGTGCATGAAGTTGAATGAGGGGAAATATGTGCTTGTGAAGGATCCAACTAAGCCGCAAGTGAGGATTTATGAGGTTCCAGCTGATGCTTTCGAAAATGATTATGTGGAAGAACCATTGCCCGAAGAAGAACAGGTTCAGCCACCAACTGAAGATGCTGAAGGTGTGGAAGCAAATGCCACAACAATTGACGTCGATGATAAAGAGATTGAGGCACAAACTTAATGGTAATGGTTGTTTTCGCCATTTCTTAGTGTTTTCTATGCATGTATGATCGAGGCACAAAACAGCATATGTTCTTAAAATGTTGGTAATGTACCAAAAATTATTAAATTATGGTATCTTTCAAATGTTTGTCTAATAGTTCTGCACAAGCATTGTTTAAGCTGTTTTCGTAAGACCCTTCTATTCATTTCATTTCAAATGTTTAAGTCTTTTGATTGCATGTCATCTTGGACTGTTGTAGTGTGACTTATGTTTCAATCGTTGTTGCTACAACTTATATGGGTGATTCCATTTCCAAGTTCTGGCATTTATGGAGAAATACAACCCAGTTGATGCTAATTGTCTCGAAAAGACCAGAGTTTAAGCTAGGATTCAAGATTCAACAACAGTTTTCGTTTCAGTTGGTCTAAATTTGTGATATCCTCTGATGTATTATGGAAAGAAACCCTTTATTATTATTATTATTCTTTTCTAAATCTTAAAACATGCGTGAATGAATGATTGAAATTTAGCAGAAATTTTCCCCAGACCATGTTTCAGTGAAATTTAGCAAAAAAAAAACATATATATAAAGGAAAATGTGTTATTTAAGTTCATGGTGAAATTGTTTGGTGTCCTCAAGAATAGTAAAACTTCAATTTAGTTTCTCAAAAAAATAATAATTTTAAACTTGGTCTGGTATGAAAGGCTAAAATAAGTAATTACATAATATATTCAATTGCCGGGAATTGAACCCGGGTCTCCTGGGTGAAAGCCAGATATCCTAACCACTGGACGACAATGGACTGTGAGATGAGTGGTCTCGTTTAATTATTATGTCGTTTACAAAAGTTTAATATTTGCAGCTTTAGCTGCTGGTGTTAACGTCAGTTCAATTTCCTTCTCAATAATTCTTCATTTCTGCAAGTGTCCATATAAATTGCTGGCATATTTATGCTTGCTTCTTGCATTTGATTTTTGTTTATCTGAAAGATGTTTCTATATTAATGGTGTAAGTCATTAGAGAGAACAAATAAGAGGCAATTAAACAGAATGAATAATTTTCATTTTTCTACACATTTCTCCATTGTCAATAAAACCCGTCATGTAACAGTCGATATCGTCCTCTTCGAATGTTATGAGCATCCTGAAGGTCCTACCATGTTCGAAGTTCGAACCCCTGACATCATTACAGGTGATGGATGGTAAAAGGAAACAATTTGAAATGCAATACTGTTACAAAGGAAATGACAAGAAAAACAGGATGAATAGAAGCGTTGAGCTAATCCTTGCAAAAACATCCTTTTTCCCCTAGGAATCACCCTTTGTTTCCTTATCCTTGAGTTTGTTGTTGCTATTCTTGCTCTTGGTGAAAGTGTGAAACAGAAGCATGAGCACCATCAGAGGTGAAGCCAGACCTTCATGTTTCATGCACTGATAGATTCGAATATTTGCAGAAACGTCTGAGATCTATATATAGAGCTCGATCATCGGTGTCTTCCAGCATGATTATTTTATATTCTCGTATTAGTTTTTGTCCTGAGATGCTAATACCATTCCTCCTTGTTATTGATAAGAAGATGCCTAACTTGTGTTTGGATCCAATGGTAAACTTATCCATGCATAATGTCTCCCTTAACAGTAATCCTGATGATATTGGCATACATGCATGAACTTAGTAACAGTATTTAACAGAGCTGCTTCTCATGATAAATACATGAAAAATACACCATTTGATTTCACCTGTTTTCGTTTTCCAACAACACGGTTGCAAAACAGCTTTTTGCTGGAGATGGAAAATTTGGTAACCTCTCTCTGTTTCTTAATTCTTTTTCTTTGCTCAACTTCTGTAATCAAGCTTTAAAACCATGGCTTATATGATTTTATTTTAATTAGTATCTTTCGGTTGTTTCTTAGCAGGTTACAAGAGTGAGTTGCAGAATGGAACATGAGCCCTGGCATCCTCCTATATCTCAAAAGATACATAGGCAACCTAACCTCTTATTCAGGTATCTTAACTACACTGCTCCAATACTCATAGTATCCGTGGCAGTGGTGCCTCGGTAACCCGGAGTTCGCAAGGTCGTACCTATACAATAATACAGGGAAGTGCCCCATCTGTTGTAAAACCAATGCCACTGGCTTTAATAGGAGCCCAACCAGAGAACAGTACAGCTAATCTTCTAAAGAAAAATGGCTGCAACAGCTGTTCTAACGGCAGGAGTTGCTCCATTTGAGCGAATGAAGCTGTTGAGGCAAAACGAGAATGCCATAATCAAGTCGAGCCGGCTGCTCAAACCATATAATGGAATATTTAGCTGCTTTGGTACAACAGTCAGAAATGAAGGTTTCTTTTCGCTTTGGAGAGGCAACATTGCATTGACCATTGGACATTTTTCGACTAAGGTAATTTTCACACGAACTGCTGGTGGTGTTTGCTTATGCTACTGTAGTTGCAACTCCATTGCTTGTTTATCCAATTAAATATGCTGGAACACGCATGGCAACCGATGTCAAGACTATCCGGAACATGAACAATAGGCAGTTTAATGATATATTCGTTATCTTCAGGAAAACTTTGAAATCAGATGGCATTACTGGACCGTACCGTGGATTTAGTATCTTTATTTCTGAACTTGGTATGTTCATGTCAGTATCTGCTGATTTAAAACCACGGGAACAGCATTATTCTTGCCCTTTTCAGGTCAGTCTACAATAGATGAGATCTTTAAGAACCTGCAATGTTGTTTTTCAGATGCAATCTAAATGACATGGTTCTGATTTTGCAGAACAATGCTTTGTTGAGGCATTTGGTAGAACTTGTGTTTCTTATTTGTCCCTTCGTGGCTTGTTACCCATTGGATACAGTGAGCAGAAGGATGACGACGAGTTCGGGTGGAGGAGACGTTAAGTATAAGAGTACACATCATGCGATCAAACAAATATTGAAAACTGAGGGAGTGGAGTCATTTTATAGTGGTGCAAAGGTAGAGATCCTTGTATTAACAGCTTACAAAGGTACTGCATTGTTGCTGATTTACCTAGCAGTGATAGTAGAGCTGCAAAGGCAAAGCCTGACCACGACCGCGGATCTGAATCGACCCTTACCATCACTTGGAAGGGTTCTTGAGGCAAATGTGAAGGCAGAGGCAGCTGTAGTAGTCACCTTCATTCAATCTTTCCTCTTGTTTTTAAAGAAGAGACAATTTGTTTCTGGTTAAACAGAACTGCAAAACTTGTTCGAATAACCATTTTGCTCGTACTTCCGCTTCAGTTTCGTGTATAAGTACATAGTTTGTAGGTGTTTGGTTCCATTGCTCACAGGGTGCTACATTTCTGCATTAAAATTCCACAATCCGCTTATATCTAAAAAGATACATAGGTAAACTGACCTCATTCATACATTTTAGCTGCACTACTCCAATAACCGAGAATATCCGGAGATCGCAAAGTTCTATCCTGCATATTATCAATACATTTTCAGAATACTTCAAGCGTCCCCCCTGCATAAACTCAACAGTCAACACTTTCACCATCTCCTGAACCTGCAGGTTTCAATTGACATTGCTCTTGATACAGCTTCAGGAGGATCGTGGTATCGTAATATGAATGGTTTATTTGGAAACGGTTGAGTTCAAGTGTTTGACACACATCCAAGAACTTACGAAAACAAAAAGGAAATTTTCTAATATAATTGCTTAGTATCAATTATAATCAACAAAAGAAATGTTTGGATCATGTTCTCGGTTGACTGTAAAGCCTCGTCTAGAGAACTGAGAACCTACATTGCCAAAGGATGATGGTAAATGGTGGAGCTGATTCCAGTGCCATCACTTCCACAGCTCTTCCATGGGAATTCCTCGTTCTTGAGCAACCTCGCGGAACTGCTTCATTTTCTGCACTGCAACAATCGTAGCTCTGGCATTGTTAAGGGCATTTTTACTTCCTAGTTGCTTCCCCAACGCATTCTCAACACCCGCCATTTCAAGAACAATTCGCACCGCACCTCCAGCAATCACTCCTGTACCAGGTGCAGCAGGTCTAAGCATCACCGTTGCCGCCCCATAATCACCCTCGGACCTGGCAGCCATTTCCCAATGACATTGGTGAAAAAGTATGTTAGCATCCCTTCTTTTACTATTTTACAATTATGGTTTAGTTCAACACTGCCATGGCCAATTTCTTGGTTTGGTTCCAAATCAGATGACACAAAACACAAAAGCCCTAAGTTCAGCATTGTTTTTACAGGCAAAAGGTACTGTCCAACACTAAAACGCAATGGTACACACATAAATAGGCTAAAATCTGAATCAAGTAAACATAAAAATGAATTTTTTGCTATGCCCCAAGACAGAACATTTACAGGCTACAGCTTCAACAAAACAAACCCAATTCAAACATGCTAAAGGAAACAGCTTTTTCCAACAAAAGAGAGGAACTTGAAGTCCTTACCGATGTGGGAAAGTTAAGTACTTTGTCATTGGAATAGTAATAATGTTCCTCCGAGCATTCACCGCAGATTTCTGAACAGCACCGATGACCTCCTTAGCTTTACCAACGCCAACACCAACTTGCCCTTGCTTGTCACCAACCACAACAACTGCTCTAAAATGCAATTGCTTCCCTCCTTTAACCACTTTAGTAACTCGCCTCACTTGAACGACTCGTTCCTCAAATCCATCCCTCACTTTATCTTTCTTAACTTTCCCGAACGCGCTCGTTTTCTTGACTTTTGAATCCATCACGAAAACATCGTTGCCCAAAACAGAGACTCCACTGTAGGCAGGGCCATAGAGCTCCTCATAGGCTGCGGCGATTTCGTCCTCGGTTTCGTCGGGGCCGTCGTCGAAAGCAGGCGGTGGGGTGAAACCTTCAGGGGGTGTTGGTGGGTCAAAGACGACTTCCTCTTCGGGGTCAAGGTCGCCGAAGAAGGCGGTATCGATGTCGGAGGCTTTGGCTTGCGGTGGTTGGAGAGAAAGGGAAAGGGAGGGGAATGAGCCAGAGAGAAAAAAGGGTTTGGTGGATTTGGGGAAGAAGTGCCTGGGAGCATTTGGGGAACGGAATGAGATCGAATAGAGAGCTGGAGCTGCTGCTGTGGTTGCTGCCATGGATAAGTGTTTAAGCGTGAAAGAGTGATAGGAAACTGAAGGTTATCTATCCCCTTTGTGAATGAAGTGTGTAAAAAGGATGTAAATGTAATGTTTCAATATCCAGCAAATATTATCTCAAATTTTAAAAAAGTTGGACCCTACGTTTCGATAAATCATTAGGTGAACCTGATTTATTATGTTATCTATAATTTTAATTAATTAGAATCGTTTATTTTAATTTTTTTCAGATGAATCATTATCTCTTTTTCACATGCAATTATCTAGTAAATATTATCTCAAATGATATAAAAAATCGGAGCCTAAATTTTCATGTATGATGCCCTGCAGGGGTGTGCATTTTGAATTATTCAAAATTTTCGGATCGATATTTTAGAGATCCGTATTCGATTTAAAAAAATTAGATATCTAATTTTTAAGATATTTAAAATTTCAGATCGGATTTTTAGATATCCGAATATTCCAATTTATGATTTAATTTGAGTATTTTTTTTAATTTTACGATCTTATTTATGAAAATTTTGGTTTTCGAATATAATAACCAATAAATTATTGAATGTAACAATATTTTTATTTATGAAAATTTTATTTTTTTCATATATGACAAGTAAAAATATCGAATATAATAATATTTATATGTATAAAAAATTTAAATTTTTTAGATAATCGGATATCCAATCCGAATGTAAAACATTGATCCGTATCTGATCTAAAATTTTCGGATATCCTATTCAAATTATCCAAAAAATAAAATTCGGATTGGATATCTAAAATTTCGAATCGGATCAACGGGTAATTAGATAGGATCAATCGGATCGGATTTTTTTTTTCACACTACTACTGCCCTGTTGGCATTTAGAAATCTACCAAATTTCTTGAAAATTCTACTATTTAACAACTATGACCATCATTTCTATAGTTTTATTTTATAAAATTAAATTTTTTATCATTAATATATCAAATAGTTATTTTTAAAAGTAAATATCCAATCAAATGAGTTAATATCTCATTTGGAGACTAGAAATGTCTAACAGATTGAAGCTAAACAAGGATTGTCTGATAATATTACATCTCCTTTGTTATTGTCTTCATACTAGATGACATTTCAAATTGATATGCTGCAGGGAACTCCTTTCCCTGTCACACCAGGTCCAGAAAATGGCTTCAGAAGCTCATACGGTATAATCCCAGCTCCATTTCTGTTCCTCAGATTGCTGTTTGTGTTTCTTTCATCAATCATCCCTTCGATCTCTTTCAATCTCCCATTAAGTCTTTCGAACGACGCCTTTATTACCGGATCTTCGCCCCATGATGCCTCCAGCTCCTCTCCTAAGTACTCCTCGTCCGGCGAATGATTCGATAACACATCCAAAACTGCCATCACTTTCGTAGCTTGCATTCGAGAAGGGAAACAGCGGAGGAGTGTGGCTTCGGGATTGTCCACAAACGACTTCCATTCTTCGTCGGAAGGGTCCTCAGTAGGCATTTTGGTTCTAGCAATGGTAGGCTTGTTAGGAACATAGCCTGCATATGTGTATTGGCCGAAGTTCACAGCTGCGTGGTGCCCCGAAGTGACCCAAATAATAGTTGTGACAATATCGATAACGTCTTTCAGGGTTCCGAGAGTAGGCCACCATGGTTGATCCTTTTTGTCAGCGTGACCGACGGTACGAATTTCGTTCCACCATTGTTGAAGCTCCTTATCCGACTTGACCAGATTGGCATTTGGATAGTAATGTCTGACATAATCCGAAACCCATTGTTTCAGAGCATCCCAAATGAGTAGGCCATCGTTGGCAAAAGGGTAGTCATTGATGGTTAGTCTTAGACCATGTGGAGCATTTGGATCCTCCTCAGCCATCCCTCTACAATCAACAAAGTCATTAAGAGATGAATAAACATTTAGGAATTATTGTCCGGCACTCTGTACGTACCCGAATTTGCAACTCGATTACCTGCTTATTAGATCTGCGGGCAGAGCTTGATGATCGAATCGCCACTCCAAATCATAGGCAATGGCACAGAGCTCCATTGAGTACTTGCCCGGCGAGAATGAGTTCTCGATGATACCATCAGCGTTGATCAGTGATTCTCGGGCTAGTGCGTTGATCTCTATCGTGTACCGGAAATGAGGATGTAACAGCCTATATATCGGGTGCATAACGCTGAGTTGCCGATTGGTTGCGATAATATAAGGCTCGGTAACACAATGAGTCCTTAACCTGCAAACAGAGATATCAAATGGCTAGCAATCAGTGGCAGATAAGGTATGGCATTCAAAGCAAAGAAAATATACTTACCAGTGGCTAACAAGTTGATGATAGCCAGCATCGTGAGCAAGGACATGAACTTTCGCGAGCCGCCAGAGCCAACACGCCGTGGAATCCCACGAAGGTGTATACACTTGCTTCCACTGTGGCTTTCCATCCATCGGTGGCCGAGTCAACTCGATGGCTAACGGCCTCAATGTGTCATTAGAGTTCAAGAAAAACAGTGTTCGCGATCCATACAATGTCGTGCCGTCAAGCTCTCGAATTTTCTTGACATACGGTAAGTATAAGTCGTGGTAATCTAGTATAAACAACCTTTTCCGTTTTAATGCCTGCAGGATACAGAATTGGTACGTGCAAATTAGTTCATGATATTTTGGTAATGGCGAGTTGTTTTAATTTTCGTATGATGAGCCTTGTCTTGCACCTGCTCCGCCGTCATGATTCCTCCGATTTCTTGGTTAATCATTTCTTCGGTGATCGCAGACTCCGCCGGACCATAGATCTTAGGATCCAGTTTGCTCTTCAATGGCCATTCCTGCAATGTGTTGCAATGTTTGGTGATATTCTAATCAATGTGGTGGAATGTTATGCATAATGTTTACCGATCATACCGTAACGAGCCGAACGCTATGCGGATTTAGACCGGAAAGTGTTTGCCGAGCAAACTCCTCGTCCCTAAACCAAAAGAATTTGTCCCCTGCAAATACAAAAAACCAACATATTCTGAGCGATTGCAATCGTAACGAATACTATTATGATTGTAATGGACATAGTTCATACTAGCCATGGTATCGGGGGCCTCGAACCGCAACACATCTTCGCCTCCCTCGGTGATAGCCGAGAAAAGTCTCGGAAGGACAGTATTCCAAACCCCTTGTTCCTTGAGGGGAGGCAAGTTGATTCCGTCGCTGAAAAGTGAATCCACGGCTGCAATGTGCGGAAACGCCGCATCACGGTCGGCGATCGTGTTCTCGACGGTTGGTATCAAGCAATGCATCAATGAGTACACAGTCTTGGCCGAAAATGTTAGCTGCTTTATCTCTGAGAAACATTCATCTCTCGGCACGTAAAACTGACCATTCCTTTTCTCTGATAATGGATCTGCATGTAAATAACTCAAAATATTTTCAGATCCATTAAAAATTCGACTACAGAGGATATATTATGGATAAAAAATATTTTTTCGAATCGAATCTAACATGATATCTGAAAACACACACCGTCGTACCTGTTTCACACCGAGGTCTTCCGGTTCTACATCGTCGAGGGTAGGGAAATTGTTCCCCTCCCAAGACGGATCTTTTAAGCTCGGAATCTTCATCAGGGTCGCCCAAATCATTGTAAACGTCGTAATCATATACCCTTTCCCAACGTTTGCGCTCTCCGATGCCATTCCCTCGCAAACTCGCCAGTTCTTTTTCTCTGAGCCTCGTCAGTCCATTCGGAGTCTTTGAAGGTAAATATGACTGCTTCACCCAGAATTAATATTTTTAACAATTCAACTATATACGAATGGAACATGAAATGCGATGTTTGTTCCATAAAACATACCTTGCTTACGAAGAAGACTCTCTTTTCAGGATTCTCAAACTTGGAGTGAACCCAAGAAGCACATTTCACCTTAACTGGACCATCGGGGAAGCGGTAGATGATGATCTCATCGACGTACATTTCCCGGTGGTGCTCGTTCTCCACAAACACGGCTCCGATGTCACCAAATTCTCTTCCGACTCGGAACTCGGCTTCGTACTTTATATCATCACCCTTGTGCGCCACTCTGTGTGCAAATCCTTTGATCGTGTCCTTTTCCAATCCAGTCTCTGTATACAATAATCAAATTCCGGTAAATCTCCCAAGCCCAAGCGTAAATGCATGTTTTTTTTTAATTAATATTTACGTAGAGACGTAATAGAAATTACTTACTCGGATCCAGCTCCATGCTAACCAGCTCCAACAGAATAGATTTCCCGAGCAAATCCTGCATAACATCGAGCCCACGGTCGAGTCTGATATGAGTGAGGAAGTCCCCAATAGTTTCCTTAACAATGACAGTGGCCTTTACACGAAGAGATTTCTCGTTTGTAGGTGCTGCTGTTGCTTTGATTCTGGTCGAGAAAGAGCTAAGCCGAACAGCTTTCCCGGTTTTGTCGAAATTAAAGAGTCGAGAGTTAGGAGGAGAAGGAGGAAGCAAAGGCCGACCATTTCCATGGATGAATGTCAATGGCATGTGAAGTGGGAGTGAAGTTTGGAACCGGTAAATGTTAGGCTTCAACATTGTTTTAGGGTTAAGCTGGTGCGACGAACGACGACGATGAACGATATATGAATTTATTATGTAATTTCAACTTTGCATGATGCATTAATGATTTTTTTAGAAATTTTAATATAATAAATTGCATTTCAGTTCGACGTAAGTCTGCAAATAATGGAGATTGATACGGGCCCTAAGGAGATACGGTTGTTGATGGGATTCATTGCCGAGTCTGGATATTTAACTCACCAGTCTCACGATGACGAAGACGGATATTAAATTACCAAAAAAAATCTTACATCTTTAATTATTATTTTATATTTTATTCTAATTTATTAAATTAAATTTATTTTTATATTTTAAATTTAAAAGAAATATTATACTCTTTATTGTTCAATAAGACACATAATATATTACCAAATCATATTTACACATAAGCATCATCCAAATCATCCACTTTAATGCATTTAATTTAAAAATAGAAAAAATATTACCAAAGATTTTTTATGTTGTCTTCCTCTTTATTGTTCAATTTTTTAATTAATTTTTTCTAATCTCTAACCCTAAACCCTAACCCTAAACCCTAACCCTAAACCCTAAACCCTAATCCTAAACATTAAACCTTAAACTGTAACAACCCGAACTCTCGGTTTAGTGTGTCGGGTTAACCCATGGTGTTGGGCCTCGGGTTTAGGCTCGGGTTTGTGAGTCGTGGGCCTTGTTGGGCCATAGGCTTGTTGGGCTTGAGTGGTTTGGGCTTTAAGAGTTTTAAGATGGGGACATTTTTGTAAATGCATAAATGGATGAAAAGAGGGGAAGGGGGGTTTTATTTCTCCTGCAGAGATGATATCATCTCCTTCTTCCTTTTCTTCCCACCTTTAAACTCCTTGGTTGCAAGAAGGCTTGGTTAAAGGTAAGATTTTTAAGAGCTATGTTTGGAATCTCGTTTTTATGATAGAGGAGATGTTATAGAGCAGTAAAGGATCTATAAAACAAGATAAGAATGTATGGTTTTGGTGTTAGATGGAGGTTTTGTTGGGGGTTTTGGGTTGAGCTCGAGATTGAGTTTTGGAGCTTTAATCTCAGTCTTTTTTTGTTCTTAGACCTTGAGGAATCATCCTAAGTTCTTCCTAATCCGTTCTTCATCTTTCTCTTGTAGAGAAAGAAGGTGGTGAGCCATCAACAAGCTTGGGTAGAGGAAGAGTTCGACTTGAGTAGGGAGCTCGTTTTGCTGTTGCTTTGGCTTGAGGTTGGTACTCCCAACTCCTTCTACATCATCCATTCATGGTAGATTGCATGACATGTAGAGATAATCATGCTTGTATGTTGTGTCGCTTGGTTGCTTGAAAATGGGTCTTTAATGGTGGAATTCGAATTAATGTGGTTAAGGGCTGAAAATTGGTGTTAAAATACTTTAAACATCTTTAATATTGAGTAGGAACACTTAGGGATCGATTAAATTAAGTTTAGGGTCGAAAATCTAGAATTTCTAAGTGCAGAACCGTCCTTAGTGCAGGGGGTATCGATACTCGGGCTACCGGTATCGATACCAGTGAATGGATTTTGGCTTGTTGTTCATGGGTATCGATACTTGTTTCGATACCGTGGATTCCAGAAAGTTTTTGTATCAATACCTGTATCGAAACGAGTCCTTCCCTTTCTGTTGACTTTTGGGGTTGGTCAATGGTATCGATACCTGTTTCGATACCTGTGGTTCGATACCTTCTTTGGGTGGGTATCAATAAAGGGTGTTTCGATACCCTACTTAAGGGTATCGATACCCCTTTGTAATTTGGTTAAATTTGAATAGAGTTTGGGGGCTCGATGATCCTAATGAATAAATACTTAAATCTAAAAGCTATGAAATGAATTGTCGAACTAAATGAAGGTTATAACTCCGAAAGACTAAGTGAGATAAGACTTTAATATATCTTGTTGTGATGAGATCCTAGGTGGATCGTTTGTGTGGTCGAGTCTTGTGTGTTGGAATCCGGATACCCATAAGTGTTGCAACACGTTGAAGGCCATCCGATGTAACATGTCGGGTGATGACTGAAGACTTTTATTCCGAGTGTTGGGCGGCCTCACTCGAAGATGTTCGATGTAACATTCCGAGCATAGGGTTGGTTGGGCGGCCTCCACCCTTTTCTGAACGTTGGGCAGCCTCGTTCGAAGATGTCCGATGTAACATTCCAGACATAGGATTTGAGGGCGGCCTCAATCCTGAGTGTAGGATCCCGATGCTGTGTGGACGCGGGCCTCGCTCTTGTGTGTTGACTTATATGTTTGTATATGCTGTGTGCGATAGTATACCTTCATTTATGCCATGTGTAGGCAAGCATGCTAGACCTTCATACCATACATGTGATTTATATGCCATGCCTTACTGCTTTGATATGCATCATGTTGGCCGAGTTTGGCGTATCCACTGAGCGTGTGTGGCTCAGCGTTCGAAATCTGTTTTCGTGCGTAGGTTAGATGAAGCGGGATTTTGAGGAGCACCATCAAGGTTTGGACTTTCAGCATCGACCGTGTTGTCAGAGTACAGTTATTAGATGTAGTGGGCTTAGTACTATGTTGAACCCTATATGTATTTGTAACTCTGTTATTTTATTTGGGTCGAATGTTTTGAAATAGTCTGTAATATATTTTGGAGCTCCGATTTACTTTGAATTATTTTGGACTTGTTTTTATTTAATTGGATTACGAACTTGGTTTTGGACTTACATGATTTTTATTGTTGGGCTTTTAAAACAAAATTTTGAAATATGGGTTTTGGGCCGGAGGCCCATTGTGACATCCGGGTCGGGTGTTACATAAACCCTAAACCCTTAACCTAACCCTAAACCCTAAACCCTAAACCCTAACCCTAAATCCTAAACATTAAACATTAAACCCTAAAACCTAAACCCTAACCCTAACATAAACCCTAAACCTTAAACATAAACCACATAAACCCTAAACCTAAACCACATAAACCCTAAACCATTAATCCTTAACCCTAAATCCTAAACTCTAAATCCTAAACCCAAAATCTATATAAAAATTTAATTAGAAAAAATTTAAAGAACAAAGAGAAAGATGACACAAGAAATCTTTGATAATATTTTTCCTTTTTTTAAATTAAAGACATTAAATTAGATGATTTGACCAATGTTTATGTGTAAATTTGATATAAAAAAAATATATTATGTGTCTGTTCCAAAATATACTCTCAACCTTTCAACATTGATCGCTCAAATAGCTGACAACACTAATGCTTGAACCCATGGCCTTTAGGAATAATAACCGTTCCTTTACCGATGAGGCTAGACAGTTCTTGCAAATTAAATTTATTTTATATTTTAAATTTAAAAGAAATATTATACTCTTTATTTTTTAAACATTAACTAATTTTTTAATCTTATAAATTATGAAATAATCATTGACATGCATTCAAGATGTGTCCACTGGCCACGTTATCCCTTCAATAATTATTGATCTGCGTGCAACATGTGGCCATGTTCTCACTGTAATTGGAATTTATTTTCTCTCCAAGATCTCTATTCTCTAGGTTAAAGCTAATTAATTTAAAATTTAAATTTAATTTAATTTGATTAAATTATAATACGATATTTTTTATTTTTATTTATGAAATTTAAAATTAAGACCTTATTTAGACGACTTCAAAATCTTCATCTATGTCAACGGATATTAATATTAGAACTCAACATTTGCAGATCATATATATACCTAATTGTTAAGTTTGTTTTTTTTGTTGTGTAAACTTTTTCAAATAAAAGTAGTTAGCCTTGTTAAAAAAATGTATTTAAAATTAGTATCGTAAATTAAATATATAATGTAGACTTTTATTATAATATTAACATAAAAAATAATCATTTTAAATCATACGAGAATCACAAATAAAAAGGTTAAAAAAATTATTTAAAGTCTCGAAACAAAAAATAAATAAGAATAAATTTAATTTATTGATAAACGAACAAAAAAAGGGTTTAAGCTATTGAGAGAACACCTAGAATTATAAATGAGAGTTAAACGTCGAGAGAACTATACACAAACACAAAATCGTGTATCCAAGTTCAATTCAAAGGTCCAAAGCAGAGAAGACTAACAGGATTACAAATGAGCGTCATATTGATTAGTCGTAATATCGTCAAATTTAACCCTGAAAAAACATAAAGTAAAAAGAATAATCAAAATGATTACAAAATCAAAATAACTACAAAAGACAAAAAAATATAGGTATAAAGATAATTTTAACTCTTAACGTTTATAATAATTTTAACTCTTAACCTATATTTTTTGACAAATATCTTATTTTTTAACTAATTTGATAACTGAACCGTTTAAAATTTAATAATAATATGTATAAAATATAATTTTAAATGACATAACGTATAACCTATCAAATATATAAACATAAAAAATAAAACAATTTATACTCCTAAAATTTTGCCTTGTATCTACCAGATCATCTATCCGATTAGGATGACGTGTGACATAATAATTGAGACAAAAATAAATATAAAAAAATAATCGGATAATACAAAAACAATTAATACATCTTGACTTTGTAGCGATTTTATATATTTTTTATTTCCTCGTTTAGTGCCCTAAACATTAACTGATATCGACGTGCAAAGTTTAGGGATAAGATTAATAGGTTTCAAGAATTGAGATCAAATAAAAATTAGAATAATAATTTAAATATTTATTTAAAATATTTATTTAAAATAATAATAAAATTAAAATATTTTAAATTTTGTAAACTGATTTAAAATTAAAAGTCATTGTGTGAATATTAAAAGACTTTCATTTGAAAAATAATGTCTTCTTAGAGACAAAATAAATCACGAGTTACTCGAGTTTAATTTGATCAAAATTTAATTCAAGTTTTTGACGAGCCGAACTAAGTTATAGGATACTTGACTAAAAAAATTCACGAGCTATTTAAAGACATAAATATATTATTTTTTTTATTTTTTTACAATTTAAAATCTAAATTTCTAAAGCTAAAACCCTAAAATCTAAATTAAATATAAGTTTTAAATCCTAAATTAAGATACTAAAATATAAAATTAACAAACTTGAGTTTACAAAGCTTGTGTATCAAAGTTTTTTTTCTATTAAGCTTTAAATGAGACGTGAGATGTGAGAGTTACTTGAATCTAACAAGACCAAAGATTGGTCAATACTTGACTTGATTAGGCTCGAAAAAACTCGAACTTGAGTTCTTAACGAACCAAGCCGAGCTCAGATATTTCAGGCTCGTTTAAAATTACTAAAGTTCAAACTTAACTCAAAATCTTAACAAATCGAACCAAGTTAACACTATTCAAACTCGGCTCTTTTACGACTCGTCTCCTCAATACTTCTTTGAGATGTTCTTCTTTCTTAAAGTCATTTTCGGACATAATTTTTATGTCGTGAATTAATTTATAAATTTTACGTTAATTGTCTAAAATAAATTTTACGTCCAATTAAATATAAATTTTAGGGGGAATCCTTCGATATTTTATATATCAACCCTAAAAAAATTATAAATTTTAAACTATAATTTTTATTCCTTAAAATATATAATTTATATTTTAAAACTTAATTATAAATTATAATCATAAAAAACTAAACTTAATATATAAAAAACAAAAAAAATATTCAAACTTTAAAGAAATTAAAAAATCTAGTATTACCCCAAAAAAATGTAGAAATTTACGACCAAAAGATCTTAAACCCTAATTCTACCCTTTTAAAAAACTAAAGTTATAAATTAAATTTATAATTCCTAAAATAAAGATAGTTGATTATTAATAATTTTTAATTGATCAAACAATTAAATATATTTATTTATTTTTATTTTACGTGAGTTTAAATTTTTATATTTATATTAAAATTAAATATCCTAATCGTATCGAATTGAATATGTGAAATAATTATGATCTTATTTACCTATTCACAAAAGTTTTGAGGTTTCGGCCCAAATACTTAGCCTACTGGTTGATATTGATTTTTCTTAAAAACATTCAAGAAATAAAAACTCTTATTTGAAAATATTTTAAAAGTATAATGCTTTTATTTGACTATTTTAAAAACTTAATCTCTTATTTAAATAAATATAAAAACATTAAATCTTTAAATATTAAATTTTTATGAGTACGAAAATTAATCTATTGTTTCGTAATAATGTTTAAACAAGTCGGATAAATTATCATGTCAAATTCAAAACGCATCAAGTAAATTGTGTCTCGGATCAAATTAAATTCGACTAGATTTTAATCGAGTTTTTAAATCAGATAATTTTTTTATAACATTTTTTTGACCAAGTTAATAGTGATTACAGTAGTATCTGTTTTAAAATATAATATTCATCATTTGACATTAATCGTTCAATCACTCTGCTGGCATCGCTGGTGCTTGAACCCGTAATCTCTAAAAACAACAACCGTTACTTTAACCACTTGAGATAGAGGGCTCGTATATTTCTTTATAACATTTAACTGACTCGAAAATCGAGTTTAAGATGATCATAGTTAAGAGTCGTTAAAAGACTATGACAACATTGGTACCCATGACAAGAGAGGGACGCCCACTAGGCCACTACATATTCACGTATGCTACAAGTTAACAATGAAAGCAATGGGACCAGACACTAGTGGTGAACCTTAGCCACCTATGTAGTACTGTTTTTAGTACATCATGGGACAGGCTTAGCTTGAGGCTATGCATGCTGGCTTTAACTACCTTGACTTTTGATCTCACGCCAAGAGATGAAAAAAATAGAGTTGGTAGAATATTTTTTTTGGAAACTTGATAAAAGTTTAAAGAATTGGCGGGGGCAATCAAAAGAAATAGAGTGATTAGAATAACTTTGTATAAGTAAGTTTTGAGTTCGAGGTCTTAAAAAATTTTTGTTAGAAAATTCATCTACTAAAATCATATGACGCGAACCAATTCAAATTAACTGGTATAAAGCCTTAGAGAATCGAAAGAACAATAAGAAAATATTGGGATTAATAATGCGAATTTAACCTAAATAATCCTAAAGCCAAACATATTGGTCCCCATTAGGGTGATAACGAGCTGAGCCAAGCTCGAACCTGGCCACGCTCGGCTCAGAAATAGTGTTATTGGCTCAAGGCTTGGCGAGCTCAGAATTTTAGACTCAGACTCGGTTCAAAAATAATATTATAGGTCTCGATTCGGGCTCGATGTTTGTCAGGTTCGGCTCAACTCAAAATAGATAATTTTGTTATATTTTTCTATAAAAGAGATAAGATCTCATTAAAACTCTTTTTATAACCAACAACTTTTAATGTATACGTAGCATATATATATAAGATAATTATTCCGAGTTTGTTCACGAGCTTTACGAGCTGAGCTCGGGTCGGCTCGTTAAGGTCTCGAACCGAACCCGAGCCCAAAACAAACTCACTCGAACCGAACTTTAACCGAACCGAGCCCGAGTAACTCGCGAGCTGATCAGTCTCATTCTCACCCCTAGTACCCATACACCATCCATCTTTCCCTTTCTCTTTTGTTATATCACAACTTTCAGACACAAAACACATGCAGTACCCAAAACAAACACCGAGGAAGAAAGGTGGTAAGGGAATTGGCGTTTTCGTTGGAAGCAGCCAAGCTGCTAGAATCCAAATGGTGGACCTGCCATTTTCTCCTGCCATAACTCAACAGTTTCTCGATGTCTGAAGCTCATCTCTTTCAGTCTTTTACTCTCGAACCAATATATACTCTTAAAACCAGCAGGCAGAGAATATCCACAGCCAACTAAAATCCAAACCCTTAAAATACAAATCAACCTATCCACATCCCTAGCTTGGCATGACATAAAAATCAATGGCACTGATACATACATTTCCTATACATGCATTGCTCATACATGAAAGTTTTTGGTGATCGTAAACGTTGGTCGATACGGTAGGTCGAGACTCGTTAATACTCGATGTTCGAGTTTCATCAGCGGTCTTATTTAACGGACACGACGAAGAACGAGAAATTCAAAAACATAGACTGGTCACACAGTAAATTTAAGTGCTCAAATTTGCAGTTTGCAGGTACAAATCTCCCTCTCCACTATATATTAATTATACCCCAAATCCCCACAAGCTACAATGGAAAAAATATTAAAGAAAATGAATTCCTCATTTGGTCTTTGTAGTGAGGTCTGCAACATATACCCCAAAACCTAACCTAATAATAAGCATACATCATGCAATAGATATACGTACAGAATAGAAACCAAACTTACTGGATTTAAAAAAGTTGCAGTAAAAGGATCAGCTAAATCTCTCTCTTCAATATAATGCAGATGGTGACTACCGACGAAGATGATATACCCTATGTTGCTCGGACTCTTTAGTTGTGTGATGCCGGTCCGAGTAACATAAGGTATAACTTCGACGATGAGATAGAGAGGATCCGAGGTTCCTCTCAGCGCAAATAAGGGCTTCTCAGCCTTTTTGATGATAAAACTCCAAGCTGAGTTCTTGCAGCTGACATGATCGCTCCGATCCAATCTTCTCCCATGCTTGAATCAGTACTCAACTTTAAACTTATTCCCAAATCCCACACCATTTTGACTATATAGAAACTAAGTACCAAGGCAAAAAGAAAAAGGAAAAAAAGACTCATGAAAGAGGGAGATAATTTGAAATAGTCTCGTTCTTTTTTTGCTAGATCAGTGAAGTGACTGAGGACCCGATGCTTGGTGAATCATGCCATGAACCCATATTTGTGCTCCAATAAACTGCTGGATCTGAGAAACCAATCTGCTCAAGCTGATTCTGGCATGGTACCTTGACATCTTTCATGATTACCCCATTTTCGACACCACTAATCATTTGAAGGTCTTGAAAAGGAGATAAGGCTTCAGTATTGTTAACACCGCCATTGATGAACTTGTGTTGGTTAAGAGTAGAAGCTAAAAGAGAAGCAATGGTGGGTGTAGTGAGGGAAGAAGATGAGGACCCAAGGATATTTGAATAGCTTGAAAGGAGTGGGTTATTTGGGTAATGATCAGCAGTATCCCCTGCAGAAAACCCTAATCCAAGAGCATTCAAACATGGCTGATAAGGAAGATTGATTACATCTGCAGAAGGGTCATTACCTAACCCATAAAATAAAGGGTTGTTGCTTGAGGTTGAAGACAATGGAGGTACATGATTTGCAGTTTGAGAAGCACCATCCATAGCTAAAGAAGAAGAAGAAGAATCTGTTCTTTTAACACGCTTGTTCTTCCGACATCCTCCGCCGACAGGAACATTCCTCAAAGTGCCACCTCTTGTCCAGTAACGCTTACAAGCTTTGCAAAAGTGTCTCGGCTGGGATAAGCTGTAGTTGTTGTAGTAACAGAACTTTGTGTTGGATGAATCACAACGGGGACACTTCAGTGCTTGCTTCTGTTGCTGTTCTTGGCTTGGTTTCTCCATGGGGTTCTACAACCAGAGAGAGAGTAAAGAAAGAAATGTATGAGATCGTTGTTAGGGTAAAAAAATTAACAACCCAACATAGATATTCTGTTCCAAAAGCAAAGCAACAAAAGATGGGGTCATGTTTCTGTGTAATAATTGACTGATTAGAGAGAGAAAGAGGAAGAAACCTGTGGCCATTCATTGCTGGTTGAAGAGATGGTGGCACTGGAAACCATCTTCTCGCAGCTATTCAACATTTCTATTGGTTCTAACCGAAGAAATTGTTGAAACAAAGAGTAAAGAGACAAAGATCAGGTTGTCTTGAACGGAGGTTGAAGCTCTGAAATAGTACCATGAAATATGTAATGATTCTATATATGTGGTTCAGCATTACAAGAAAGAATACCTCTTTTAAATGCTCAAATTCTACCTTCAGTCCCTTTACAAGAAATGGGGTGTGGTCTATAATTGAAATAAATTATTATTTTCATTGAATAAAACAATATTCAAAAATCCCATCCCAAGACAGCCTAAGAGATTATGAAAATATATTTATAAATTCCCTGACATCTCAAGCTATTCCCTTCCACATGAAAACATTCCCCACTTTGAATATTGGGAGAGGGAATCCCACCGGTCCACAAGGCTATAGCCTATAAGCCTATAGCAAGTAGCAAATCCCACTCCTTTAGTAGTGTAATAGATTCCAGTTTAGTCCTCTAAATAGGAGTGATTAGTCGATTTAGATCTTCTTCCTAAAGTTCTGCCCATTGTATACAATATTTTTTTTAATTAAGTAATAGTGATTACAGTAGTATCTATTCGAAAATATAATCTTTATTTTTTGATAATCACTTTACTAGTATCATTGATGCTTAAATCCGTAACATCTATAAACAACAATTGTTCCTTTAACTACTTAAGCTACAGGGTTTATACGTGTTTGATTAACATCAGTTTTGATCTAACATTTAAGGCTCAAATCGCTGATTAAACTCATGATTAGTCTTAAGTTTATTATAAGATAATATGAGAATATAATATAATTGTTACACGACGATATTCTCATCAATACTATATACGTATACTATATAAACATATATACATATACCAAGATTTATTCTAGAGCCATGTGTTGGGCAGCACACCCTAATTATAAAGAAAAAAAAGTTAAAGTCTTAGTGTGGGTTGAGGAACAATTGGATTTTGTAGTATTTCAAGAGATCTTCCAATAACACACCATCACACTTCTTCATGCTCACACTTTTCATTATTTTCTTTAAAAAATACTATAATGAATAAGGGTTAATTGCACTTTCAATCCTTGTACTCTTTCAATTTTCAAAACTTTAGTATATATACTTCTCTGATATGGAAAATTAAACTTTCACAAACAATATTATCGATTAGACTTTAATTATTTATATCAGACAAGTAGAGAGACTATTTTTTAATAATAATCGTAATGATTTGAATATATATTTATTATAATTGTTAACTATTGTAATTGAATTTGTACCTTAAAATATTATATTTGATAAAATATTAGATGATGATGATTACACTATAGGTTATAGATCATGATTTATATACATTATATAAAATTTATTTAATTTTATATTTTATTTGGATCATTAAACGAAGATAAAAGAACAAATAAAATTATTTTAAAAAATATATATATTTATTAATCATTTTAATTTATATATTTATTTAAAAATTCAAAAAAATAATATATAATCATTACAATTATGTAAACTTTATCCTTATTACTTTGAATGGTTGGTACCTACCAAATTAAAGTTGGTGTAATGATATAGACCATGATATGATATCAATATCCCACATGGACCAAGACTATTAATATTATATACCAAGGTGATATTATTGAATATCCACATGGTATTAAAATAGAGTCCACTTTAATTTCACAATTTTGTAAACAAATTCATGTTTTTCTTAGAGATATGTCCAATTTTTTTTGGTGAGAGGTGTAAGGTTGATTAGATTTTAATACTTGGTTAAAATGATGATGATGATGATGATGATGATAATAATAATAATAATAATAATAATAATAATAATAATTATCGATAACGATCGATGTAAATAAAAAATAGTTTGATATCGTTAAACATGTATTGATTTAGGTTTTATATATATGTAAAATTCATATTAAAAGACTCAACCACTAAAATCATGTACTTTTTCCGTACCACAAATAATGTCTCTTATTGACTTTTTGAAAGTCAATTTTTTAAACTATGACTATAATTATATTAAATATTTTAAATAATAAAATTTTATAAAATATATATTTAAAATCTAATCGATTAGAGTTTTTTGACATATATTTTTTCATATTTTTATCAATGATAAATTTTAAATAATCAATAGTCAAAGTTTTAAAAGTTTGACCCCAAAAAATCAATAAGGGATACTATTTTTGAGACAGAGAGAGTATATATTATGAGTCGATCTGAATTAATTGAGATAAATTTTAGAAAATCAATAGGACAAATACTATGTTTGGAAATTTTGAAAAAAATCGTTGTCTCGTGGTTTTTCAGATTATTAATTCAGATCGACTCGTATATATATTTAATTATGATAGACGAGTATTATGTGTATATATATTTTATTAATAATTAGTATAAAAATATTCTTGTTTGGACAAATGAATCTCACTGGCTGACTTGGTTGTGGAGTTTGAATTTCATGTAGATGTGGACCGTCACGTAAATGTATGGAAGGAAACCTGGTATCAATTTGTCAATTTCTTTTCATTATAATGTCAACAGTATATTCTGACATATTAAAATAAAAACATTGTTTTATGAAATTCCAAATTCGACCGGGTTTATTTTATAACTTAGAGCTATGGATTTTGATTTTGTTTTCCATGGGCCATAACATGCCACCCAGTAGGTGTTGACACAGCAATTAAATGTTGTAGCCCAAAGACATGCTTTCCTTTATACGTTCTTGGGCCATAACATGCCACCTAGTAGAAGAACATGATTTATAAATTTATTTAATAAATATTTATCGATGTTCAATTTTATTAATGTGTAACGATAATTTATGTATATTATAAAAATTTAACATTTTAAATCTGTTGTACCAAAAAAAGTTAACATAGATTTATTTATTTTATTAATTAAGGATATATCCGAAAATACAATGAAAGTTTATACCTTAGTAAATAAAATATCTAAATTCAGATATATATACCTAGTAAACAAAATTAATAAAACGAGATCAAGAAAACCAGATAAGAAAAAAGTGAAATCCTAATCCAAAGACTCAAAATAAAAGAATGATACAAACATCGTCAAAATTCACGATGATAGGTAAAATATCAACAAACAATATAAAAATACATATTACAATAAAGATGCGTTGACAATAAAGATCGCTAAATAGATGTAATCACATATCTAAATCTTGTTCGAGGATTTAAAATAAAGAGATCATTGATCAGTCGTGACGTCGTCGAATCCCACCCTAATAAAAATTAAAATAAAAAATGTTTCAATATTAAAAAAAACATACTAAAAAATAAAATAAGATCATGCCACCAAAAAATATTTATTAAAAATAAAAATAAAATAAATCAAAATAATAAATGTGACGATGGACTTCAAATATTAAAATTGATATAACTACCGATGTATAAAAAGATTAAAAAAAAAATTGAAAGTGGATAAGAAAGCAGTACTAGAGCTGCAGAGTTCCTCTATTCAAATATTAGAATTGTTGTACCCAAATTTACCTCTTCTTTACAGTATCTTTTTCCATAAGTACTCATCCTCCAGCCTTACTGCCTTGCCATCATTTTAACCAACACGTGTCGTGCAATCTACATTTTCGAAAAAGTAAACTAAAGAAAATCTTTCGTGAAAAAATTATTAAATGAACCATATTTATTATATTATTTATAATTAAAATTATTTATTTTTAAATATTTTTAATAATTGATCATTCATTAATTATATAAAAGATAATTTATTTTAAAAATTTGATTGTTAAAAATTATAAATATTGTAATAAACATATTGGTGTGATAATTTTTTCCCCTTCACGTGCCAAGATGTCAGAAAACCTGCAGTGGATTCTCCACCTTGAGTTTCCCCTCCCAGACCCAGTCTCACCGGACCATTTCCTTTCTTTTACCTCTGACTCTCAACAACCCAGTCCAACACGCCACCACCACAACGCAGTCCCCCCCGAACTCGGTCCTGTCTCCTGCGACTCAGACACCTCTTTTATGTACCTCCCACGTGGGGTCTCTCTCTTCTGCCACTCAATACCCGACACGCCCCTTACTCTGCAACTCTCATACTTTCTTTGCTTTTATATTATATTATATACGAACATTGAATATTAAAAGTCAGGTCAGGCACCGGTGGAGCTTTGAAGAGACAAAGAAAGTGTAGGGCATACGCAAGCACCCACCCTGAGTTTGGTCAGGCGGCGGACTTATCGGCGTTTTAGGATGTTTCTTATTAAATCACCGAAATATTAGGGAAATTAGTATTTGTAAACTGTAATAATCAAATGGTTGGGTTGGTATTGTTAATTAATTTTGGTGCTTAAAAGTTGGCTTAAATTTAGTATGGTGTTAATATTATAAATAAAATTAAATGGAAAAAATATTGTGATGACGTTATAAAAGACACCCAAATACTTATAAAATTTAACAATTAATTAATAATAATAATAATCTAATTTTATATAAATTTAAATTATATATTTGCTTTAATGAAGGAATGGAGGAAACAGTGAAAATACCCCTGGGGGTATTAATATTTGTTTAAACAAACGCCCACAATTCTTTCAAGCTTCACTTCCTTTGTCTTCGAACTCCATAGCCAAAAGCTTCATTTGTCTTTGTTCCCCTCTCATGGCGTCTTCCAGAGAAGGACACTACAGGGGAGTAAGGAAGAGGCCGTGGGGAAGATACGCAGCAGAAATACGCGATCCATGGAAGAAGACCAGGGTCTGGTTGGGTACATTCGACACACCGGAAGAAGCTGCACTGGCTTACGACGGTGCCGCTCGATCCCTCCGCGGTTCTAAAGCTAAAACCAATTTCCCCATCACCATGTCATCTTCGCTGCCGCCGCCAGCGGCTCTCTCTCTGGATCTCAACCTTGCCACTCAACGTCGTTGGCCTTTAGCCTCAGCTCAGAATCACCGTTTAGCTGCCATGGGCGAGTTTCTGCAAACTGGGTTTTTTAAAGAAATGGACTTCGTCGGTGACCGGTCTTCGACAGGACCACCCGTTGTCGTTGACGGTCCTCCTGTGCCGGAAAATGGGTCCACGTCGTCTTTTTTAGGGATTGTTCGACGTGGTTTGCCTATTGATTTGAATGAACCGCCTCCGATGTAGCTGTGAAATATAGTATTCTGCCTTTAAAGGTTCTATTTTTAACTTTTAACAATCTTTATGTGAATTTGGATAATCTTTCTCTCTTTAATTTTAGAATTATCAGATTCTATTAGAAAGTGAACAACTTTGTGTACATATAAGTTCAATTTCTAGAATTTGATCTTCGATAATTACATTAATTAGTATTATAAAATCATTTTAGTTTTTGTTAGAATAATTATTAAATTCTTTACCATCTAAATTATGGAGTATTAATGAAGTTAATTGTATATGAATTTCTCCGTTGATAATTTTTAAAGAAATTTCATATCATTATCTTTATTGTACATGTTCAAAAATCATCCAAATAGAACGAACCAAATGATGTATCATGTAAATACTTATATTTTTATATGTATATTTTAGGGTTTATATTTAAAGATTATAAATATTATTTTTAATTTTGTAGATTTAATGTTCATAAAACAATCAGTATTATCGCCGCAATCTCACTTGGGAGGCGTTGTTAATTGAAGCGCTAACATTGCAATCTAAAGTAGGTCTGGTCATCCCCTCCCTTTGACTGGTTTTCCCAACAAAATCTCTTATAGCTTGCCATCTCGGTCGTTTACCTCCATTGACAAAGAAAGGAAGGGGGAAATCACCAATGATGTGGCTGAAGGCGGCCTAGCTAGCTACGGAAAACCAAACTGCACGACCACCTATACCGCTCGGGACATAAAATTATGCCATAGGGTTTGGCAAATCATGGGGGAAACATTGAATGGGATGGGATGGCCGGCACACACTAAATCCCTACCTTCCTTCTTTGTTCCAAAGTTCAATATGTTCACATCATTTAATAATCAAACAAAATGACCAACAATCAGTTTAGTAGGATAAAACGATAATCGATTAAGCAAGATCAGATGTTTGAATTATGATATTTTGTAGTGACGGATCTAAAAAGATATTTGAGGATAGATATACATAAAATTTTATAAGTTTCAAGGTAGACGTAATTCTTAAATATTAAAAAATAAAGTTTAATTCATAAAATTTTTAAAAAATAAAATTTAGGCGGATCTATGCGAATATATGCATCTGTCACTGATGTTGTGACTATAAAGAATTGGATGGTAATATTTACGGTTAAATGTAAAAAAATAAACAAGTTCGTATTCAAAATTATATAAAATAATCGATGTAGAAATTTAGACAACTTCTCTATATTAATCATAACAATTTTTATTATTTTCAACTTTTTTTTTATTTTAAAATACATAAAAAATAATAAAACAATTTTATTATTCCTAAATAAATATCATGACAAGTCAGCACTTAAAAAAGCCGCTCCGTTATCACCGTCACCGTTGCTGCTTGACTCAGGCGGCCGTCATTTCAACGTCCCAAACTCATCTCCTCGTGTCGTGGTCCCCCCAACGCCCTAAATCTGCGGCGAGTGAAAACACGTGGGCCTCACACCCTCCTCCGTCAAAGAATCTGTCGGCAGCCATCGCGTTACGGAAAATCCTAAACATTGTCTTACTTTTGACATTTGTGGGGTTTTTCCTGCTTTTTATGTTTCTTGTCGTACTGGTAGAAACTCCGGCGGCGGCAGTTCAACGTTGTCCTTTTTTCCCCCATTATTAAGCGAACGGATTCTCTTTATCTCGTGTTTCGCATGGTTAATTAATTTATTAGTTATTACCAATACTGCCATTAGTTTTAGGTTAATTAAGGTTTCTCTCCTTCCCGCGTTGTTTTCTTACATTGTTCATGAATAATCAGGTTAATTCCACCAATCATCATTAAATTATCATCCAACTTGTAAAATAGTACCTAAATTTTAAAACATTCTAATTATGTCCTCATAGAATCTATATTATGTAAATCAAAACTTGTTGTCAACTTGTAGCATATATTAAAATGCATAAACCAAATTACAAATTACTATTTAATTACTGTATCAATAATTTAAGATTTAATAGATCGGAAAAAAGATAACGATAACAGATTAATTCAAAAATATTATATATTTTTAAAACATAAAATAAATACATATCAAGAGAGGCGGTGGCTAATTATATAATTACTTTCTTTAAGTTGTGGTTGATAAAATGAATATATTTCATTACTTATTAAATTAGTATAATATCATTTAATTATATTATATCTCTAATATATCATCTGAATGAGTTTGATTAGCCACTAATTAGCATCCTAAAATAATAAATAAATAAATAAATGTAATTTATTTTTTATTTTATAAAATTTGTCACCTCATAGGAAATGAATTAAAGGCCACGACCTAACATTTCCGTTTCCTTCAATCCTTCTTCCCGGACCCACATTCCATTTTATATTGTTATTTATCGACCATTCATATTTCAATATCATATGATTATTTTTGTAAGAATATTGTTTTTTTTTTCAATATCATACGATTATTTTTACAAGATTATTTAATTTTAATGATTAAAAAAATTATTATTATTTTTAAAGTTTACAAGTTCAAACACTAATAAAACTAATATAATGATTGAATGATTAAAATACCCTATGATTAAGAATATACTTTCAAATAAATACTACTGTAATCACTATAACTTAATAGAGCTAGGGGTGAGCAAAATTAGACTCGAGGAGAAAATACCCGACTCATTTTGACTTGACTCAAAATTTTATACACTCGAATAATACAATTTTTTTGTAATTAAATGATTTATTTTTAAGTTTGAGACAAGTCTTTCAACATTTTAGGATATATAAAAATATAAAAAAATATTACTATATGTTAAAAATATATATCTTATATGATCAGAAAAAGTTGTTTAAATTAGAATTAAGTCGTATTATATCATGATAAATAATTATAATTAAATATTTATAAGAATTCGAAAATTTAATTCTACTTAAATTTTTAAACTCAGTTCGAAAAATATTTAAATTATAAAATATAACTCATCAACTCAAATAATTTAAAATTTTTTGATTAAATTCAATCCAATACTCACCATTTTATTGAGCGGGAAACGTGGCCCATCAAAATCATGACGCTCGGAAAATGCAATGGAAATGGGATACCACCGACAACTTTAATTAATTTAATAAAAATAAAAATACATTTTTATTTATACGAAAGTATCCAGTGTGAAAGCGACACCTTTGTCTGTGAGCCATGAGGCATAGATATCGACGACCGTAGACCCGACCCCATCCAAACAGAAAAGAAAGATAGAAACCGGCAGCCGTGCTTCCACACTTCCCAGTAACAGCGGTGGCGTTCACGTGCGACCAGGTGCTGATCAATCTCGGCCGTAAGAAATGTAATTTCATCGTATTAAAATTAAAATTAATCCTAATAAAGTTTTAGATGAACATAATGGGAGGACGAGGAAATCTTACGGCTAGAGAAACGGTTAATCTATTTCTTTTAAAACGGAAATTACTAAATTTATTAATAAGTAACTAAAAAATTGATTGTTGTAATAATTTAATCGAAAAATAAACAAAAATACAAGGAGAATAGGAGATTAACGTCTTCGTCTACGTATTTACGGCTGCCGTTTTTTAATTTTCTAGGGGATTAAAAGATTAATAATTTAAAAGCAAAAGTGAAAAATTAGTGCTGTTCCAGCTCTAGATATCGGCGACGGCTGGCTGGTTAAGATCGATATCGAGAAGTGGACACCGTTTGATCTCGTGATGGTTTAGATCAACGATGGACGATGAATCTGAGTCGCTTTGTACACCACCGTCGTTAAATGTCTCGTTATAATCACGATGATTAAATTTCAACTGTTGAAACTGCTGTCCTTTCACAACATTAGGTCGAACCGACGCATTGAAGTAAAAGATTTGAGGGCTCGCCGCGACGGGAAGAAGCCGGTTAGCAGAAACACCGACGACCGGTGAAACTTTCCCGAAAGGGTACAGAACGGTGGGGGATCCATATCCGAGGTTGAGATCTAAAGGGGAACAATCGACCTTGAGTGATGTCGGCTCACGGCTCGACGACTCCACCGTGCTACTCTGGCTAGGGCTCCGATTGTTGTTATTATTACCATTATTACTACTTCCAATGTTGAAAATTTCAACGGGGAGGGGGAAATTAGTCTTTGCCTTAGCGCCACGGAACTCCCTGGCGGCGGCATCGTAGGCTCTAGCGGCTTCCTCAGCCGTATCGAAAGTTCCTAGCCAAACACGGCTCTTTTTCCCCGGATCTCTGATCTCAGCAGCGTAACGACCCCATGGACGCTTCCGTACACCTCTGAAATGGGCCTCTTTACTAACTCCGTTGTAGTTTCCCTTGACATCCGCCGTTTTCTCTCTCGGCGCCATTACCGGACTTTGGTTACCCCGTTTTAAGACAGAAAATGATGAAATCTGTTGAGACAAAAAAAGGTTGGAGGAATGTCGTTTGTGCTTTGAAACAGGAGGTGGGAGGGCGAGTTTTTATAGATGGGAAACACGAATCGGCGAGGAATTGAAGGAAGCGAGATGGAACAGTCAACTAATAGATTTGACTGAGTGATGGCAGTTCCGTAAATATAAGCAAACCTAGATTACGTAGCTTGCGGGTTGTCTTGAAGACAGCTTACTGTATCATAAGTATTATCGTCTAAGGCCTCCTCTCACTCTCTCTTTCATCGCGTCCATTCGACGCTCCATTTCTTTTGAAATTTAAAATTGCACAACTTTTTCATATTATTGTTTGTATTCTATTTTTTTTACCACCAATAAAAAAACTATTAAAATCAAGTTTTTTATAAAATAGATAATATATTACTGATGTATTATACCCTTCAGAAGATGGTAGCGCGCGAGAAAAGGAATGATGAGCATATTTTCTGCGTGTTCTTCCTACGCGCCGTGCGACTTGGCTGCTTTTTTCTATTATTAGTCTTCAGAAATTCTCCCTTTTGAAGCGCTCGCAATGACCAAATGATGTTGGCACACTGTCCAATTTAATATTGACACGTGTCTTTTGTCCCAATTATATGTGTGTTGATAGGCACTCCAAATGCCACTTTAGTAGGCTCTGCCATCTAGTATCAATCTCACCCGACAGGTCTCTTCCCCCACTCTCTTATTTTGCTGGTGAACTTCACGCTCTTAATCATGCAAAAATATTCTTCTCCCCCTCTTCGATGGTTTTTCGATAAAATTGTTAAAGTGAATATTGATAATACGAATGTACGTAAGGGAGTATATCGATACAGTCGAACCGTATTAATATACGAAAATAATTAAAATTTTAGCAAGCTCAATTCCTATCGGTACGATGAGATTATCGATATTCAAGAGTATCGTAGTGGTGCATGAAAATCAACATTAAGGTACAATAAATTTTGAGTTTAAAGAGTTAATAATTTAAAGATTATGTTCAGATAAATTCATATTATGGTAAAATTTACAAGACAATTTTATTGGAGAGAAAATCTAATAATTAACTTCTGAATATACAATTTTCAAAAATATGATTTAATCGACTCTAAAATTAACAATTAATTTTTTTCACGATATATTTTTATTGATACTTCCAAATCATTTAAATTACTACACCATCCCTTTTCATAATAATTTTGTGTTGCCGAAGGTGGAATATATAATTAGGCCACAGTCTGCAGGCCCAAGGGAGTAACACTTGTTTGTTAAAGCTTAATGACTAGGGTTAATCAAGCATTTAAATTCAAAAGAAATAAAAAATTACTTTGATCTAATATTGATTATATAACATATAATCGATTTAAAATTTTAATATATATATATAAATATGTTGATTCTATTTTTTTAATAAAATATGTTTCAATTACGAGTGTAGAAATAAACTAATTTTTATAGTATAAATGAAAGATACCGTAAATGTATGACGATTTGAGAGGAAAACATTTATTTTTTTTATTTTTTTTTTAAATCTGACATACACAATAATAAAAATACTTAAAACGCGAACCTCCTTGCACTACCAATTTTAGTCTAATTTTTAAATAAAGCTCAAAAACTTGTATTTCCTTAACATTACTTTTAAAACATAATAAATTTTTAATTATTCTGAAACTAAAATTATAATCAATATCCTCAAAAGTTAAGACAAGATCCCAAAGAGTGAGGTTTGAGTCCATTATTCCCACATTATTCTTCTATTTTTTTATTATGATTATTTAAACTATATTTCCAATACATAAAGATATAATTAAAATTAAGTCCAAAACAATAAAACAATCATCTATTTAAAAAAAATCAAATTCAACCGGATGTATATTACATCTCAAATCTTAAATTATAAACAATAAATTATAAATATAAACGTTAAATTATAAATAAATTTATTAAACTCTAAAATAAATAAACTTTTATAAACTAAAATTCATATAAATATAAATAAAAGGGTGTGGGCATGTACCCATCTTCTCAACCAATTATTAACATTAATAGCTAATGACATGGGATAGGTTGAAATGATATATAATATAGTATTATTTAAATAAATATCGAATTTAAGATATTATATATATATATATAATTTTTTATTAAAAATTTATTCATTAAAATTAAATATATGATATAAATCGATCTAATTAATAAATATAAAATCCTGAAATTGAGAGATAAAAAATTTATCCAATAAAGTGATTCATTGAACTTGTGCTGAATACGGATGATTAGTAATTGAACATGTTTGAATGAATATTTTAAAAGCTAAAAAAGGAAATGGAATTTAGTTTATCAATAAAGTAATTTAAATCAAACGGATTCACCTTTAGAATAGAGTGAGCCCATATCTACCCTAAACTTTTTAAAGTTCATATATTTACCTTTATTTTTTAAAAGCTTTTATGAATCAGTTTTCAAAATTTTTATACTATTTAAACTTTGTGTCTACTCTAAGATTTCGAAATTTCATATGTGTTCACCTTAAATAAATTTTTGGATCCGCCACTGAATATACGAGAAAATTATTTCACCAAACCATCCCATGAAAGTAAGGTGCGTTCTAGGTACACCCAAAGACTTGCTTTCAAGTCTTGCATTATTTTCGTGGGTTGTGGTAGTTTAATTCATTCATTATCACGAGATCACAGTCTAACAAGATCATAAAACATTCGCCTAACAAAAGAGATGATCATTTGATCCAGACTCGACGATTTTTCATTCGACAAAATCCATAATAATATTAGAAATCTATAAAAATCGATTTCAGATTGAGTTTATTTCGATTATAGTAAATATCGAGATTTGAATCGTTATTGATAGATGATAACAATCCGTCCATTTTTTTCAACAAGACAGTATTAATCATCCTATTCATATGCTCAAAAATCAAAGTCATAATCAGATATTTACAAACCAGGATCCTTGAAACTCTGTCTTCTACCAAGCAACAAATCCCAAGAAACTGGAAAACAAAATCAGTAATTAGAATCAAGAAACAAAATACCCAATACCCAATACCCAATCAATCGTTTAAGCAGGCGAAGCTTTGTAAAATCAGAAAGTTGAGATCTTGTCACAGATCATTATTGTTTGTGAAATAAATAATACCCAGAAATCGGGAAATTTGAACGAACCTGAGAGAACGAACAGCGAGGTGCTGAGAAAGAACATGGAAGAAGAAATTGGCACCGTGAAGGAACACCACAACTCCGGTGCAACCCAGCACGAACAGCTCCATCATCGTCAAAGATAAAATCAAATCAAAGAAACCTTTTCTCGCAGAGAAGGTGAAAGAGAAGCGGCAGAGGCAGAGCACTCCGTAGATTCGTAAGGAATTGGACTTTGCTGGATCAGTATGTAATTAAATAAGACTAAGAATAGCGGTGGTTATTGTGGGTTAATTACATTTGACGTCCTCAAACTCTGACATATATTCTACATTGGTCATTAATTAGTTGTTCGAATTTGATTATTATATTTTGGTCTGCCAACTGCCGTTCTTGGGGTTTAGTTCTTAGCCACAAAGCTATAATCAACTTGTGACCGACCCGCCGCCAACAACCACTGGTGTTGGACTTTCTGGCCGGGTCTAGTTGGATTGAAGTTTACTTATGGGTTGTCGGTTTGCAGGTGGTCCCCTGCCTTAGACTTTATATAATTGATGGTCGAATCACAGTTTTAGTCCTTAACTGTACTTGACTTTAGAATTTAGACCTTATACTTTAGTTGGAGGTATTTTGATATCTTTTTGTATCCCTTACTTGCATATCAATGACGTTTCTTATCATAACAAAACAAAACAAAAATGTACATCAAATTAGAATATAACAACTAAATCTTAAATTTGAGGATACCAAAGGGACCGAAACCAGAATTTGACCTATATTTGGTTAACTCTTTGTTTATTATGGATGTCGTTTCTTTACGCTGGTAGACCATTCCAGCAGGGACAGTATTGCCATATCGAGTCATCATGATCTCAGACTCTTATCCAGTTCTTAATATTTAGTTTTGTTTTAAGGTTTAGAATTTAGAGTTTATGGTTGAAATTTAAGATGTAGAAGATATAGTTTAGGTTTAAGATAATATATTAAGAATTTCGGTTTTAAATTTTAAATCCTAAACCTAAAATCAAATTATTATCTATAAATTCTAAACACATAACCCTAAAGTCATAAATTATGAACCTTAAACTAGATCTTTAAACCTTAAAACTACGACACTCGGTGAAAATAAAATATTTCTACCGTTAGTAGATGATATATTACTCTTTATTAAAATACAATTTGATATAATAATTATATCATTATTTAAAAATATTTATTAACTAGGAAATATTTAATATTTTTTAAAATTAACTAAATAGTGATTACAATAATATATGTTCTAGAATATAATTTTCACCATTTGATATTGATGTCTCAATCACTTTGCTGACATCACTGGTACTCGAACCCGTGACCTAAAAAAACATAATTATATAACGTGATTTGATTCGAGTAAAAGTGATATATTATTCTATTGTTGATGTCGATAAATTCCCACGGTTTGTGTTTTAGCCGCAACATTATACCGTGACAACCCAGCAAACCCTATCCCATGTGGCCATGTGGAAATGTTCAATGTGGGAAGAGATCAGATGCGTGGGGTTTTGGAGTCATTCTGGTGGTTGAGTAAGATTAAACAATGAAAACAGATAGGATTAGAAAGTACAAAGAAGAAAGCAACGTCTTAATTAATTTAACCAGTAAGATTTGATAGATGCGTGAGGGAAAAAAATGTTTGGTTACGTTTTATCTTTATTTTAGTATTCGTTGTTACAAAAATTAACATACTAAAACAATAACACGAGAATAGTTACACGTTATACTTCCGCATATCAAAATGTATTCTATCAGATCAATAAGGGTTAGTTCAAATAGTAAGCAGCTTGATTCCACTAAAGCAAATCTCAAGTTCGAGACGTTGTGTACACTAAAATTCCCTGTTGAGAGACTCACCCACCAAAACTAGATATGCAACGTGGAACGGTTTGAATTAGTCAGAACTAGACTCTAAAACCAGGAGAGCAATAAAAAAAATATTCTATCAAAACAACTATGATTCCATAACTCTTACGGTCATTTTATGTTGATGTAAGTCACGTTTTGGCCCCTACACTTGACCACTTTTTACAAATTGCCCCCTAAACCTTTTTGTTATATGAGTCTTGGAACTTGACAATTTCTTTAACTTAGCCACTGAACTTGACAATTATTTTAAAATATTACATCATTCGGGAAAGTTGCCATGTTCCAAGACTACCAGGGACCATGTTGGAAAAACTGCTAGAATTGAAGGGCAAAATCTGACTCTCTCTGCATCAGTACGATATCAATGCTACTTAAACTAGAAATGGTGGATTTCTTTGCTAAAGCATGGTATCCATGGGGATCTTTGATTATATAAGCTACAAGTGATAGAAAGAGCTTTGAATTATTCCAGGGAAAAACAGGAAGAAGAAACATTAAATCAACCAGGTGATATAAGGTACTTAAACTTATTTAGAGAATAGAAAAAATGGTATATTTCCATCTGATACCTACTTCCAGATGCTCAAAGAACAAATGTTGTAATAACATCAGATTTTTCGCATTCGTCCAAGAAGAATACATGCATCGAAATCCTACTAGGTTGATCGAATTTTCATGGAGATGAATAGCACTGCATCCAAACCACAATCATCCATCTACAGTAGAAGAAAATAGGTGCTTGGTATTAGAAATTAACAGTGATATTGGTGTTTCGGACGTATTTTATAAACGTTCAGATCACATATCTATGATTGAAACAAAAACAGGAGGATCTGAAAAAAAAAAAGAAAAGAAGAATACAGCTTGACTTATCAAGGTACACCCCATAATTATGCTGATCAAGCACAGGTTAAAAGAAAATGAACATGAGCAATGGCCAAAGGAAGCAGAAGATAGCACTCTGGGAAGGTTATAGGCTCAAAATCTAGGGTTTGGTATAGCCAAAGTCGATGTATGCATGAAATTCAATTTGTCAAGAGACAATACTTGATATGAAAACTGCTTCTTCCCTTATAGCTCCCAAATAAATAGAAATAACGAAATATCATCATCATATTCATAATCTGATCCTACCTTAAAATTGCAAGAGATTCAAAATCACCTATTTATGATTTAATTCCTTCCAATTCATTGACTAATAAGAATGTTAAATTTATGAACCGGGTAAAGTATCTAAAGACCCTACTAAAAAGCTTTATTCCACCACCTTGTCTTAAGAGTGCATTTATCAACAACTTTGGCCGAACTCTTCGACATTCATCATACATCATCATTGTAATCTGAGTGAAACAACAAACCATTATCGGTCTCATATCCAACCTAGACTGGCACAAATTAGAACATAAATAAGGTTTAGTTCAAAGTTAAGTTGGAACGCTCATTAGTTAACCACCAACTAACAATCTCAGCTCAATTCTGCGTATGCAAAACCCATATCATCTCTAACTAAGGGTTAGTTTTCATGCATTTTTTCTTTGAAAAAGTTAAAACTGTATTGCATCACCGAGAGCCTCTTCCTTTCCCATCCTTAAAGTAGGTCAACTTGTAAGCACGTCTAAACATTCAGAAAACAAAGAAAATAACATGGTTCACTTTTCAGAAAGTTAGCAGTAATTTCAGGATCAATCAGCTAACTTATTAAAATATGTTTAGCAAGATTTCATCTGAAGGCTCTAAGGCCATGAAATTATAGGGAATAACATTCAAAGCCTTTCCGCTTCACAATTATGATTGACCTCAAGTACTGAAGAAAATTTCAGTAGCAGTCCCCAAAAAGTTTTAAAATGAAAAACAAATACAATTCACTCCCTCTCTGTGTTTGTGCTTCATCTAGTCTTGTCTTGCCCTACAAAACAAGAAAAGAATTTACATTCTTCCACCTATTTACAAGAGAGAGGAGCAATGATTATTTTACCTAGCAAAAGAGGGGAGAGGAGAAAAAAGAGATGAAAGGGGGTGTTCGATATGCAGCATTTGGCTATTATTTATGAGAGTTTGATGATCGTCTATGAAACTTCTTGTTGGCCAGCAGCCGCTTATGCTTAGCAGATACAGTCTACTTTCCTCATAGCAAAAAACAACATAGAAACGAAGTACCGAAGCTTATCATTGGGGAAGGCGGATACCGCATCCTCCCCAATGAATGCACACACCTTTTAACCTAAGGACCAAATGTGTTTCTAGTTAATTTTACTTCTGTAACTAGGGACTCTTAATTCAACTTCACTCGGTCATTAATGGCACAAGCTTTCTCTATCACAAAGAAGAGGCAGACTTTCTATGTGGTTAAAAGTTAGGAACTTCGAATTCTTTAAAAATCAAATAATTTAAACCGATCAAAATTGAAAAAAAAAAGTGTAAAGAAATACCTTCAACGGTCCAACCGGATCTCCGGCGAGAAACAGAAAGCATGGAAGTCAGCAAAGCCGAAGCTGTGGCTGTGTGATACGGCAGCAACGTTTCCACACAGCAGCTCATCTCCACCGGTGACCTTTTTTTTCAAATTTATTAAGAAACACTCTATTAATTACTTAATTTGCTAGGAGATAAAAAAGATAACAAATTAACATCCATTACCTGAAAATTCTAGCAGATAACGGGTTTTGCTTGGAGATCCGAAATGGTGAGGAAGCAGGTCGCGGCATAGGCTTGGTTGTACCAGCGAGTCTGGTTGTCGCGTTCGCTCGGGCGGCGGCGGAACGGATGACGGACCTGACGGCGTACATTTTTGGTGGCGGGGATTTTGGAGTTCTTCGCGTTTGTTTGTAGAAGGGTTTTACACTTTGGAGGGGTTTTGCATTTTGGGCATGTTTTTCTGTGTATACGGTCCTATGGTAAGCCTGTATAATCTTGCAAATCTATCTTAATAATATTTTAATTAAAAGGATATTTTTTTTATTCTTAAATTAACTCTTTAATGAATATTGACCAATAAAAATAAAAATTATCTAACTTAAATAACCATTATTTTTTAATTAATATAAAAATTAATAGACTAAATTACGTATCAATAATTTTATAGTAAAAAGTATTTTTTTTATTACTCTTCTAGCTCAAGAGTCTAGTACTAATTAATCCAGACCGACCTGTGTCGCACACCTAACTTTGGTTGGTGAGTCTCTCAAGCAAGGATTTCTTGCGTAAACGTCTTAAACCTGGGGCTTGCTTAAAGCAAAACCAAATTGCTTACCACTTGGATCAACCCTCGTTGATATAGTAAGAAGACTTTTAACATCTTTAATGATTAAACATCAGATAGAATCATAAAAAATATCATGGATAAATACGTCGCGTGAGTCAAGATAATGTCTAACTACTGTATCAGTAGCATGATTGATTTTACGAGAAATTCATATAAAATCTATTGCTCAACCTTAATTATAAATGAATCGAGTTTAAACGAATAAATTTTGTTTGTATTTATTTATTTAATGATGTTTATTTTTATATTCAATTTATACTCGTTTAATTTTTTAATATCGTATTTATATATTTATTTTTAAAGTGTTCGTGTTTATTTGAACGAATTTTTGCTTTGAGATCGAGTAAAGCAAACAATGTAGGCAATATAAACATCCCCTGATTTCATGCCCACATCATAGTCTCCGGCAATGAATCTTGCGTTTTCCAACCAGCCTGGCGACAAAGTTGCTGACCTTTGTTCCCAATGGGATGGAACATAAGAGAAAAAGAGAGTAGGTCATAACATTAAATTCAATAGTATTATAGAGTAGGTCATAACATTAAATTCAATAGTATTATACCTTAGACTGGATCTAAAAATTTTAAAATGGGGTCTAAAATATTTTTTTTTAAATATATGATTATATTAGAATAGATCATACACAGAACGGATTATAGTATGCCTCGTTAAAAACCTCCCTAAACCTAAATGGAGGAAAAGAGTACACACCATAATATCCATTGAACCAAAACTCAACAACTAAACGAAAAATCAAACAAACCGAAAAAGAAGAAGTGTTCTAAGAACCAAAACCATCCTCAAGAAGAAGAAATATGACCTCACTCGGGGGAGAATCTAAAATATTGACTTCAAAAATCATAGACGAAGCTAGCTTAGTAATATAGTTGACCACTCTATTACACTTTCGAACAACGTGTTTAAAATGAATGCTCCATTCTCTATCGATCAACTCATTGATGTGAAGAAGTATACACAAAGACCCTTTATGTGTTCGAACATCTCTTAACATCATAATTGATTATAATTTAATTTTACTTCTTAACATAAATAAAATCAAATCGAACATGTTACATGTTACAATTTATTGAAATGAAACACTAAATCTTTTAAATATAAAAGATTCGAATTTTAATATTATAAATAAAGAAAACTAGACCAAATTATAATAAATAGTCAATTTCTATACCATCTCTTCAAAATGGTCATTTCTTTCGGATCCTTTAATTTTGTTAATTTTCAATTTTAACCATTCAATTGCATCCCCCGACATCATAAGTACCATTCCATTTAATTAAGACAGTACTGTACCTAAAAATTCAGTAAACAGCTCTGCACACTGGCCCCAAAATAATTGCTTACCCTAGCCAACACCTTAAAAGTGTAAATTCATTTTTTTATATATAAAGGTTATAACCTAACCCTAATAAAATTTATAGTATGAACATTATGTTCACAATGACCATATATTATATAAATAATACACCTACGAAACATTATGTCCAATTCTTGATGGAAAAGATGAGGATGTATGGATTTTGAGATTGAAAATTTAAATTTTTTAATTTGAATACATTTCGATACGATGATTTGAGTTTAAATAATATAAAAAAAAACACATTAATTTCTTTCGGTGGAAGTAGGAAAGAAATCAAAGTGTCTTACTGTCAAAGGCATGCACATGCATCTACATTTGAGTGGAGTGCCGGAGAAAGCACTGTCAATGAACATCACTAGTCCTATTCATAGCATTTTTTTTTCATTTAATTAAGGTTTCGGTTTTGGTTTTACGGACGAAAAAAAAATCGAAAAAATTTCGATGTCATGGATCGATTATATGTGTCATATTTTCCACCGATTGATCGGGACCTGTGGATTTTATAAGTGAATAAGAAAAGATCTAAAGGTGTCACTTATGAGATTTAATTCAAATATATTTACGAAAGATTAAGATTTTGTCAAGATTATGCTCGATTACAATCATGAACCATCGCATCATATTCATTATCATATAAAAAACGAGTAATTAAATAAGTCGATTTTCTCAGCCTTGGCGGACTCGATTTCAAATATAATATAAAATTGAAAATTTTGAAGAACAATAGCATTGAAACATACTTACATTTTTATTCAACACATTGTTTGATAAAGTAAAAAGAAATAAAGAGCACAGAGACAAAGGATACTTTGCAAAGTTGCAAACCGAGAAAATAAAATACACCAGAAAGTAAAAGGCAAGATCCAATAAATAATTTTCTTTTTTTTCTTCAATGTTTACTTCTTTTACTAATCGATCACCATACTTATGATGTAATTAAAAAACCAACCAGTTCCCTCCTTCATGGCTCGAACTCCTCCTCGTTCTCGAACTCCTCTTGGTTCTGGTTGTACCTTCCCATGTTGTTGTAACGATTCTCGTTGAACTCGTTCCTCGAATCGAATCCCCTCGGGTTCTCGAACTGGTTCGGATAGTAATTGTTCTCGTTCTTAAGATCATAGTAATACTTACCGTTCTCCAAGAACCTGGTATCACTCATGCCTTGCTTCTCACCATTGTAGTAATTGTTGTTGTTGTTGTTGTTGTTCTCCTTGGTGCTCCATCCTTTCTCAGTGAACATGGACTCTCCATAGGCATTCTTGTTGTACTCATTGTTGCCATTGTAGTAGTTGTTGTTGTTCTCTTTCGAGTTCAATCCTTTCTCGGAGAACCGACCGAGATTTTCCTTCTCGTCTCTCTCCTCGGCACTCTTGCTGTAGAAATAACTATCTCTGTTGTTGTTCTGGTTTTCTTTGGTGCTCCATCGAGGTTCACCGACATTTTCCTCCTCGGCAGTCTTGCTGTAGAAGTAACTGTCTTTGTTGTTGTTGTTGGATGCTGGGATCATGTTGTAGGGCTCATCGGGGTGGAACTTAACAGGCGTAACATAGGGTTCGTATGTTTCTTTGGCGTTGGTTTCGGCTTCGTGCCGGTAAAGGCCGTAGCCATTTTGTGTCTCGGGTGAGAACCTGGGCTCTTGCTGCTCTTCTTTGTTCGGAACCGAGACAGCTGGCTCTTTTTCGTTTGTGTTCTCCCTTGGGATCTTGCTGAAGAATTCTCTGGCATGGATTTGAATGGAGAAGAGGGCGAAGAGGAAGAGGAGAGAGAGGAGTTTTGGTGTGGAAGCCATGGCTAGAAAGGAAAGCTAAGACTGCACACTACTGAAGGCATTGTGATGATGATCAAATGGTTTATATAGACAAGACCAATGGGTTTATTTTCACTCTAATTTTTCTACTCAATTAGCTGCAAATGGGACGGGGAGATGGCCATGATTGTGACCCCTTGCAAGAAAGAGAGAGAACACATCATCAAAAGATGGCCATCACTTTGTGTTTGCAGATAATTTTATTAAAAAAATTAAGAGAGAAACAGCCAAAAACCCTAATTATAAATGATAAAAAATAATTCCACTTTGGATTCTTTATAATTTCTTAAACGAAAAATTATTAGGTCAATCATGTTCATCACGTCATTTATGGTTTCAGTTAATCAGGATCGTTCATCTTATTTTTTCATAGTAAATCATCATCTTTCCTACATGTAATTAGTGGGTGAACAATTATTAGGTGATTATTTAAAGATGAACGATTTTGATTACTTGGACCATAGATAATGTGGTGAACAAGATTCACCTAATAATCTCTCGTTGTAAACAACCTTTCTCACTTAAGATTCTCTCATGCGACTGTACACAATCTCTACCGTACTCATTATTTTAAATGAGTAGTTAGATATAGAACTAAGATTTAAGGTTAAAAATAAAACATAAATATTTAAAAATAAAAAATAAATTTTAAATTTTAAATGAAAACAAAATAAAATTTTTAAAAACAAAAAACGATCGTTTATTTCGATCTCATATGATTCCGTCACTGTCGATAATACTTTATGATCCTATAATTTGTAGATCATTGTATTAAGTATTTCGTATCTTCTAAGCAAAACCTAAAGTGGCACATGATTGAGATATATTAATTAATAGCCATGAAAGTGTGTTAAAGAATGATTTGAGTTATTTAAATTAAAAATAACTAAAATATAATTATATCATTTAAAAATGATTTCAATATATTTATGTTTTAATCTTTAATTTTGGTTTATTTTTAGATAAAAAAGTGATTATAGGTCGATCTATTCTTCTATAATTATATATTATATTCTTATAAACTATATATATTCTTATTTTTATTATTTTCAAAATTGCAAAGTGCCTTCGGCCCCATCTCTCCGTTTGGTTCCCTCTTTAAAGCGCCATCATAAATGCGCGTTCCAAGCTCAATATGCAACATAAAAGCTTTAAGTTTTGTAATGGTTAATTTTATTAAATACTTTTAAGATAAAAAGATTTTTATTTCTTAAAATTTTAATAATAATTTTTAAATAATTTAAAGGTGATTATAAAGTAATATTTGTTTATAAATATTTTTATTTTTAATAACTTTATATTGTAGATAAGGACAAATATAAAACTTTAAATAAAGGGCGTAAACTGTCAAGAAGGTGTATTAAAAATATAGGAGTGTAAAATTATAAGAGTTTAGGAAATGCCGAATTAAATTATCAGTAAAAAATATAAAAAAATATAAAATATAAAAAATCTTAAAAATTTTAAGGAGTATGACTGCACCCCTAAGTTCATCCCCGAGAAAATAATTAAACCCAAATTTCTTAAACGAGTATCATCTTATTTTCCACTACCATTTAATATAGTTTGTAAAGATAATTTTAGTATCTAATAACTTAAATCTATATTAATCATGAGTTGCTTCAAACACAAATTACTTTAACAACCAACAAAAAACACATTCTTAAATATGAGTTTAAATGCATCCAACCGTTTCTACTTCACTGTCTAAAATCAAAATTTTGACATACAATATGGACAAGAAATAAAAAGTAAAATTAAAAGCAAAATTTAGATCTTTATTTTAAGGAAAATTTTACAACGGGCGTCGAACATTGTTGAACATTATTAACGTTGAACACCGCTGAATATTGTTAAATTAATTAATAAAAATTAAAAATCCCAAGGACTCAACATGCAATTAATAAAAGAGTGATGGACTCAACATATAATTAATAAATTATATATCGAGTCTTTAAAATATTTAATTTTTATTAATTAATTTAACAATGTTCAATAGTATTCAGTATTAATAATGTTTAACGGTGTTCGACGCCTGTTGTGTACTCATCTTTATTTTAATCGTTGGAGTGCTAAACTTGCAACAACATCATGAATTAGGACAGGTTAGATATTGTTGCATCCAGCCACATTTTAGGTTACCAAATGTCTGTAATGAAATTTAAAGAGCCTATAACTGTTGCTAAAATAAAAGACAAAAATTTAAAAATTGGGAAAGTGAAAAAAAGGTGAGAAAAGGAAAAAGAAACTTCACTACATAATCATATTGGCTCACATTTTTATTAAAATTATTATTACTTGATTAATGGATCGATTAATTTAAGTTTATTATATTTTGAATTAAATATGTATAATATATAATTATTTTATAAAGTATAATGTAAATTAATTGATTAATTTTATTATATGTATGATAGGCATTTAAGTGTTAAAAGTATAAATATTATAAGTTATATACTTAAATCGAATTTTATATTAAATCAGGTTCTGGTTCTAAACGATTAAAAATTAAAATTATGATTTATAATTTATTTTTTAATATTAAAATATAAAAAATACTAAAAAATAAAAGATTTTCTTTCCAAAAACATTGACCTAGTTTAGAAACGTGGAGGTTGAAGTTTTCATAGCGAAAACACATGGAAGTTCTTAATTTTGACGTTTGTGGGACGACAAAATGAATATATATACTTCACATGTGCATTTTCGATTTTTGGATTTAGACCTTTAATTCTTAATTATTGATTTTTTTTTTAGATTTTGACTCTAAAAAATACATATTTAAAAACGGTTAATATTTAAGAAAAAATTTCGAAACACAAGCCGCGTAAATTAAACTTTATTTTATATAAATTTGTTAGATTTATGTTTTAGAGTTTAAGTTTAGGACGTAGAGATAAGAGGTTTAAAGGTTTTAAATTTAATAATTAAAAAATTTTAATATACAAGCTTAGTTTACACAAGCTTTTCGATTTTAAGGTTTGGAGATTTAAGTTATAGTTTAAGGTTTTAGAGCGTAGACTTTATGACTTAGGGTTAGAATATATAATTTACGGTCTGGGTTTAAGATTTAAGTTTATATCTTTTAGATTAAATACGAAAGATTGTATAATTTTTTATACAATTTGTATAACAAAATATAACCTTAATAATTTATATTTTAGATTTTAAATGAGGGTTATATAATATTTTTTTACGGTTTGTATATCTAAATATAATCCTAATATTTATTGTAATATATAGTTATATATCGTCATTAAATTAATAAATGACTTGTCATTTATTTTTATTTTTTAATAAAATTAATTAATTAATTACTTTTAATATATAAAAGAACACTATTTTACTATTTTTGCTTGTTTTCTTTTTTCACTTCATTTTTATAAATAAGAGTATTATTAATAAAAAGACTCCCTCAGTTTAGTTGCGTGATTATCGGTAGAGAAGCTTTCGGCCATGAGAAGTTGGTATTTGATTAATTATTTACTTAATTTAGATAAATATTCTAAATTTAATTATCTCCTACAAAACATACACCATCTTGAATCGAAGTCAATGCATTGGTCCTAAAATTTAGGTAAAAAATTAGATTTCCAACTAAACTGAATTCTGAAACTAGATTTCCTGTTCTTGTCGTTGGGTTTTGGTATGTTTAACCAAATGAAATGAGATTTGATGGTTGAAATTAGTTGAACATCAAATAAATTCAAAGCTGTTAGTTGGGTTCAGTGTCAATGAGACATTTAAAAGTAGAGTTGGTGTTGGACTGGTAATAAAAAAGGTGGGTGAACTTAGGTTTGGTTAGGTTCTAAAAACTTTAAAATGCTACAATCTAGTCCTTGTAATATGATAAATAATGGTCCTATTACAAGCATGTCTATAAACACAAAGACACCAATGAAATGGGGATGTTTCAATGTTTAGGGAATCTTTTGTTAGGGAGAGAGGAGAGAGTATCTAGGTTCGAATATCGAGTTATTCAGATTCGAATTTTAGCTATTTGTACAGTCGCTTCTATTACACTTATTTAGAACCATATATTATCGACGTACATGAGCCTAACTTAACCTGAACCGACTATCCGAGCCAAAGAGATATAGTAAAGGTCATTGGTCCAATGTAAGGGTCTAAAAGAACAAAAAGGATCATGGTAATAATTTGGTCCAGCCCCACTTTATGATTATTGTCACAACCCTAAGATAATTACAGACAGGCAAAGCATGCAGACTGAAATGATTTCATCTTCTTCATACTAACCAAGTAGTTGGTGCATATAGTTGAGTTGGAATCATCACTTTGCAGTAGCCTCTAATGGTGATGAGGTGCAGGAAACCAAAATCAAATACTTGCAGGGTGCAATTTTAAAAGGGTCGATCTCCGGACTCAGATTCGTGTCGTTGGCGAGTGCTGATTCGAGTCTTATACACCGGCATGGTACGAGCGGAACGTGCATCTGCCAACTTATCTTTCCCCTATTAGTTGCAGGGTTAGCCAGCACCAGCCAAGAACTGAGTACAGGGAAGCTGATCAAAGCAGATGCCTGAATTAGTAGAACGAAACCAGTGAAAATGGCGGGCAGGAGAACCGGGTAAGCCTGCCATTGCTGCCTTGTTACCTAAGCTTGATTTATTTAACCTTATTGGACCCTAAACTCAGCCTTTGTTGCTGACTGATGAAGGCCCTTTTCAATATTGCTAATTGATTTCTATTTTCCATTGACCCAATTTTGGAAAAATAAACTTGAAAGAGGTTAAACTGCATGATTAGAAAATAATGTTTAAGAAATTTGAATCAATCGAATTGAGTTTTTAAGTTTTTATAAAAATTTAATTATAATAAAAAAATTAATTATAATTATTTATTATGTTATAGTACGTTTTGATTATAATTTAAACAATTTTCTTTAATCATATAATATATATATATATACCGGTATATATATATATCAAAAAAATTGAGGGTTCGTCTCGAACTTAAAACTAAATCCTCTAATTATTAAAAAATTTGAGCTATTCGAATTTTCATTTTACAATTCAAACTTTATTTAAATTTTTTAGTCGAATTTATAAAATTTCAGGTTGATTTAAAATGAATCGAATATTTTTATTTCAAATCAAGTTAAATTATTTGATTTTTTTGAGTTTAGTTCTACTCACCCTAATTACATAATATCCTTAAAAATATAGAGAAAATTTATATTATTAGCCCATACTTTAATCATGTAATTTTTTATCCTAAACTTAAATCTAATTTCAAAAAACTCAACCTATCAAATTCGGATATTTATATATATATATATTAAATAAAATAAAATATTTGAATCTAAACATCATGAATAAAGTCATTTGGATTGAAAAATAAACCTCTAATGTGATTTTGGATTTGATAATATTACTATTAAAAAATATTACCTTATATATAAGTGAGAATTTTTTTTTGTTTATGGTTTAATTTTAAAGTTTAAAATTTTAATTTAGTAATATTTAAAGTTTATAAAATTTAATATATAAATTAAAAATTAAAATAATATAATTAAAAATTTATATTTAAAAATTAAAAAAATTATTATTGTTTTCGAACAGAATGATTGAACGATCAATATTAAATGATAAAGATTATATTCTAAAATAAATACTATTATAATCACTATTAACTAATTAAAAAAATTATATACTTAACATTATATTAATAACTAATAAATTTCAAACTATTAACCTAATTTTTTTATGTGACGTGGCGTTATTTTTGTTGTGTCATCCTATCTGCAGAAATCATGTAGATGGTTCACAATCCTTCGGCTAAGTATTTGGAAACTTCCACACACTTCTCGTCATCTTCGTTTACCTTGAAATGGACAACATCTACGAACAGCACCAAACCAATTCCACCAATTTTCCATTCAACAAAACGGTACAATTAAGAATTTGATAAAAAAAACATCTGTAAGCTCTACGGAGAAGAATAAAGATGGGTGTAGATTATTACAAGATCCTGCAAGTCGACAGGAATGCAAAAGATGATGATTTGAAGAAGGCTTATAGGAAGCTTGCCATGAAATGGCACCCTGATAAGAACCCTAACAATAAAAAAGAAGCGGAGGCTAAGTTCAAGCAGATCTCGGAAGCATACGAGGTTAGATTTCTCTACCTTTTTTTTCTTATTTGTTAGGCTTCATGGGGAAAATGGGTTGTTTTGTTTAAAAATCACAAATTTATGACTGGGGTTCTGTGAATTTAGATTATAGGATTGCCCATCAATTCAAGATTTTTTTTTGAACATGTACAGAGTCTAAATCCAAAGTTGTTGATTTTTGATGTTTTCAGGTTTTAAGTGATCCACAGAAGCGAGCTATCTATGATCAGTATGGTGAAGAAGGGCTAAAAGGCCAAGTACCACCTCCAGATGCTGGTGGACCTGGTGGAACAACATTTTTCCAAACTGGTGAAGGTCCAAATGTGTTCAGGTTCAACCCCAGGAATGCTGATGATATTTTTTCTGAGTTTTTCGGGTTCTCTAGTCCCTTTGGGGGAATGGGAGCAGGCCCGGGCGGCGGCGGTGGGATGAGAGGTGGTTCAAGGTCATTTGGTAGCATGTTCGGTGATGATATGTTCAGTTCGTTTGGTGAAGGAAGACCAATGAATCATGGTCCTCGTAAAGCTCCTCCTATAGAGAATGCATTGCCTTGTAGTCTCGAGGATTTGTATAAAGGAACAACGAAGAAGATGAAGATTTCAAGAGAAATTGCAGATGCTAGCGGGTATGTCTCCCTTGGCAATGCTGCTTTTAATTTCCATTTGTTTTCTGTGTTATGTTATGTAGTATTAGTAGTCATTGAAATGTTGCATCAAGGGTTTCTCTTGATAATTTTGTGTATGCTAGAAGCTAGAAAGGTTGCAATTTGAATCAAATGACTGAAATCGATCATTGTGGGACACTCCGAAAGATAAAATATCCCTGTATATCGAATTATAGGAACTGTTACATGGCTGTCTGTGTTTTTCTGTATGCTAACATGGTGTGGGATTGTAGGAAGACATTGCCGGTGGAAGAAATCCTTACAATTAATATCAAGCCTGGGTGGAAGAAGGGAACAAAGATTACCTTCCCTGAGAAAGGAAATGAACAGCCGAATGTAATCCCTGCGGATCTTGTCTTCATAATTGACGAGAAGCCTCACAGCATGTTTACGCGCGACGGCAACGACCTAATTGTCACACAGAAGATCTCCCTTGCTGAAGCATTAACAGGGTACACCGTCCATCTCACTACATTGGATGGAAGGAACTTAACAATCCCCATCACCAATGTGATTAGTCCCAACTATGAGGAAGTTGTCCCAAAGGAAGGTATGCCGATACCAAAAGACCCTTCCAAGAGAGGTAACTTGAGAATCAAGTTCAATATAAAATTCCCAACGAGATTAACCGCAGAGCAGAAATCTGGAATCAAGAAGCTGTTGGCACCATGAAGCCAGGACGACGATCACTAGGGAAGTTCATAGCCGAGTGATTTGTAATATTTAGATTTTTTGGCTTTCTGCAATGCTTTTGATGTTTAGAAGAAATAGAAGTTGTAATCCATTTAGCATTGCAGAGAAGGCAAAGTTGTATAATGTTGAACTATCTAGTACTCCATAATATATACAGTTTGGTACCATTTTTGAAAAAAAAAAGAATTAAAAGGATGAATAAATTGAAAACCGAAATATATATGCATGAATGAATTTGGACAATTTAGAGTTCTCAAAATTTTCTATGTACATAAGCAGAGATGGAGGAACAATATGAATCACTGATATACCTTATTAATGAAATTTCTGTTATACAACAAGCCATAACATTTTCTAATCAACAGTAGCATTTCAGACCTGATTTAATCTCTAATTTTCTATAATTACTTAACCTTAGGATGGGGAGGGAAGGGGTCTAAGATGCAACTGTTAACCCCACTGACTAGCCCTGCCCTGAGACACACGACTTCGAAGTTATAACTTCTACGAAATGATGCAGCTCGACGGGTGGTGGTTCTCAGTCGCTATAATCTTCAGAAACCGCCGAGTCTAAACCATCATCATTTCTAGTTCTGTCTGCTGCTAATTCGTCTGATGCATCACTCATCTCTAGATCTCCTAAATCTTCGTCCTCTTCTTCAACCAGCTGTTCAAAGCCATTGCCATTTTCGTAATCGTCGTCTTCATCGGTAGCTACTGCTGGTTCCCTTTTCCATCCATCAGAAGCACCGTTATAATCCAACTCCCAGTTTCCTTGCTCGTATCTCTCGTCTTGGGCATTGTCATCCGACTCATCGACACTGTTACTATCAGGAGGATTATCCATTGGCACATTCCTGAAGTTTTCAGCCCTCCATTCTTCATCCAAGTCTCTCCCAGATACAGCACTGGTCTTCGGTTTAACCACATCAGCCATACGAACCACCATCGTATTATCAGCAACTCTCCTTTCTGCTCTCTTTCTAACTGTTCGGCGGCCATGTCCAGAACTCTGACCATTTGTTCTTTGGCCCTGCTGTTTGATATGGAGGGTTAGATTATTGTTTTGTCTAGCACTTCGTTTGACGGAATCATATTTGGAACCTGAACCTCTCCTCTGCCACTGTCTACCGGATCCTTGTTCATGACTCCCTCTTCCCCATTTATAGTTGCTGCGCCTACTGTTGCCTGCAACCGCGAAGTTTTCTCCTTTCATGGGCTCATCTTGGTTTAGTTCTTTTAAATCAAGCTCTTTTTTCTTGATGACAAAAGAGGTTCTCGAAGGAAGCTTCTGCATATTTGACATAAATGGTTAGCTTGCATTCCAAATATTAAATGGCACAGAGCAGCTGCAATAACATGAAATAATGAATGGACAGAAAAAGAGAGAGAAGTTTTAACCATTTTTATAGGTCGCATTAAATTATACCCACAAGCTATGAAGAATTAAAATACTCACTATATATGTCCTAGCTTCTTTGTTCTCGGAAGGTTCAACTTTCTCCGGCTTTACATACATGATGGACGCATCAAGATCCAAAAGTCGTAAAGCGACAGCTGCAGTGGTATGGGGTATCCATGGAAGGACAGGATCAATAGCATCACTCCCTGATTGAAGAGTAGAATCCAATAGTTCCTTTGTCGTCTCAAAGTTGGACGACAAGTAATCTCGCTTTACAGCACTCTCAAGTTGTGTCACCATCTGCAGCACCAACATGGCATTTGAAGTAAGATCAATATCTGAACTATATCTATAGGCAATGTAAAATTAATGACAGAGTAGTTAGCATCAAATGAATCATAGAACAAGAAACAATTGATTTTTAAATGAAAGCCGAAGCATAATAAAAATTGCATAGAACAAGAAACAATTGATTTTTATTTTTGAACAATCAATCCTGCTTCAGAGTTAAAATAAATGAAAACCTTTAGGAGTTCATCCACAGAAGAAGATACATTCAGTTTCGTGCCCCAAATCTTTCTATGATCTTCTGTCCAAATTGACTCAAGGGCTTCAGGTGGAACGGATACCTGACAAATTTGGGGGGGGGGGGGGGGAATGTAAGAAAAGATTAAGATATTACTCAGACAAAGAAGGGAAAAAGAAATAAATAATAATAATTTATACAGGGAATTCAACAGTGACTTGCAGCCCTCACCTCAACTAGACCACACAGGGACTTTAGCAACTTGATTACCGGGGGACAAGAAGAATCAAGAGTTTGCATAAACTTGGTATCTAAATTCTGATTGTCTTTGCACTGAATCTCATGTTCTGAGAAATTTGAAAATTTGTTAATGGATCCAAAATTTTGGTGGCAGTAACCACAGTGCATCTCCTCTGGGATATGAGAGACAAGGCAAGCATCGCAAACAGAAAACAGTTCCTTGCATCTCTTCTTCCCATATCTCATTGCAGACAAAGCTGACGAATTATAACATTCTTTCCAAATCCAATTTTGGAAATCTAGGTACCTCTTCAAGGCAGAATTTTTCTCATTTTCGTTTATCCCAAGCTGAATTTTGAAATAAGACAGTGGCTCTGATGCATCAGAGTTCAATCTACAGATAGCATTACTGGGATCGTAACTGGCAGGAAGGTTGGGACTGGAATCGACTTCTGAAGCTTTATTTTTGGTAGAGCTTCCACTTCGGCCAATAGCTCGGGTACCCTGCAAACTCCTGCAAGCATTTTCTTTGAAGGAAGGTTCAATCTTGTGCAACATTATCCGTAGATGTGATTCCCTGATTCCTCGCACATCTAAAGATGCCAAAAGAGCATCAAAGGCCTACAATGAAGTTGATTGAATACATAAAACCAACAATTAGATGTAACAATGAAGTTGATTGAATACGTAAAAACAACAATCAGATGTAAGACACAAAAGTTATAGCATTTATTCTATTAGTCTAATAATTCATCACAACATATATCCAGGGTTCTCTTTCTAAATAGCATCGCATACCTCTTCAGAATCAATCACCCTCCAACGTCCATCATGCAATTCGACAAATATACGGCCAGAGCAAGGATCATTTTTAGAAGCAGAAGCAACAAACTGCCAATATCTATTGCGTTTACGATCTTGGCCAAGAGGTAAAGACCTGTAGGCATACATCTCTTCTGCTCTGTGGGCAATGTATGATTTCAACTGTGAGCGTGATCTTTTTGAAGCATATCCATGCTGTTGAGCAGAGAAGTTATCTGGTCCCATGGAAGCATCTTGAAGTACCAAGGCCCTTTCAGCTGGATAATTATTGAGGTTATTCTGAACATTTTGTGAACATAACAAGGTTTTTTTGTCTTCTGCAATGCTCAGAGATGCCTCATCATTTTTATTATCAGCAGGAGGAAATGGACTTGAGCTGGCCTCCAAGGCAGAATTAGGCAGTTGAGCTTCGGCCTTGGTTCCCATCACAGACGGAAAGTCCATTTTAATAATGATTTCTTCCTTCAGACGACTTTTATCCAGCTGAGCCTCTGTCCACATTTGCTTTTTAAGAGCATTTGCCGCTTCCAAACGATCCTGTGAATTCATAAATCAAATTATGAGGAAAATGAAGGGAGCTTGTATGATCAAAGGAACATCAAAACCAGACAAAACTGCAGTTTAAAAATTACCTCAAGCACAGCACGGATAGAGTTGCCTTCATTTGCAATACCGATTAAGGCAACAAGAGCACTGAGGCGTTCCTCAACACTAAGCTGAGAATATTCACCTTCTGAAAGACCAAGGATCCATGACTCGCCAGACTCACTTTCATTAATTTCAAGATTGTGTTCATCGGGATTTCCTGTCCCATTCTCATCACCAGCAACATATTGTCCACTGTTACTTGGATTATTGGCATCCTTCATGGTATTTGAAGAGAATGATGGAAAATCCTCATAAAACTCATCTGGAGCACCAGGTGCACCGTTAGTAGAGACACGTACTTTTTCACTTCCCAAGCCAGTGTTTACTACATCCTTAGGATGATCAGTATCTTTGTTAGCATTTGAGGAAGTAGCTATATCAACTTCAGGGTCCTCGTCGAGATCACATTCAGAGTCTTCATCTCTTTCCATATCATCCCTTTCAACTCCGTCGGCGTCTTCACCTAAAAATCCATTTTCAAACTGTCGGATCTTTTTCCTTGCTTCTGCAAGTATAGCCTCAGCATCAGCAGGATCTTTTCTATAAGCAGGTCGTACACAATAAGTCGAAGGAGCTATTCTTTCAAAAAGCTTTGTATCCCTTGTCAAAGCAACAGAAATAGAAGCCTCTGGCGTCCTGCTGGTTGAAAGGTCCCGAAGTCCAGATTTCTTATAGGAAACACATAAATTAGGAGAAGGCATGAAAATATACAAAACCAGATTTACATCTAATAGGAACACAATACAAACTTACCTGAATCTTATCTGCAAGTTCCAACACTGTTAATCCTTCGCTTCCCTCAAGTGAAAGAACATGAAAAGCTGCAAATTTTACAGTTCCAGGTGTTAAACGATGCCTTGATCTTCTTGGATGTAAGAGACCTTTTTCTCGCATCAATGCAAATGCATTCTCGGCTGCTGAACCACTGCGTAGGGTAGAAACAACATTTTCACAACCTTTACCCTGTAGATTCACATACAATAAGCAAATATCAATCAGCTGCTTCCTGACCAAGCTGATAGAAAATATCATTGACCCACAAACATGCAATTCAAACTCATTTAAAAGCATGATTTCGAGAAATATAACAACCCAAATAATCTTAATTAAAAAGCTTTCATATTCCATCACTTATTAGTACTCTTTTATGTTCAATAGGAGCAATAATCAGGAACCATGGGCATACTTATTCTGACGAGGGGAGCTCCAAGCAACACATCCAGCCTTTTAAGCATTCCCATTATGACATATACCACACACACATGAACACTAGAAACTATCATGGGAGAAAGAAATTGTTTATCAGAGCAGAACAGAGAAATGCTACAACCTCATCATTATCTCCCATGTATGTCCGGGCAGCAGTTCGTTTCTTTAACTGTGGTCCAAAGCCAGCAGATATTGCTAGCTGACGGAAAATTTCAGGCCATGTTAATGGATTCAAGTGGTGCTGCCAATTTCGGATGTCAAACCCCCAGGAATATGCCTGGAAAATATAAAAAGCGGAAGGGTTCAGCAATAATGAAAAATAAGGACCACGACAAAGGTACAATACCACTTACCCCTTCAACAATTTGAGGGTGTCCACCTTCAGGGTTGGCAGCAGAGTACTGATTCATCCCTGACCCAGTCACTGGTGCTCTTGCAACATCTTCAATGTCTTTTATGATTGATTTCAACAGAGCAACATGTATCTCACCCAACAACCTTGAATCCTAATGTCAACATGATGAGAATATTAAAACTAGAAAGCTGAATAAAAAATGAAACTAGATAACAAAATATTCTATTAGAAACTCACATAGTCATGAAAAGCTTGGATAAACTCATCAAGCGTAAAAGGCCATAGTCTGAGAACATCAGCAAAAGTAATCAAAAATTTCCATGCCTGATAAAGGAAATTATGTCATTGGATCTTTTAACCTTAGAAATAAAGTACCATATGTATATTTTACCTTTAATCATTCAGAAAACAAACTGCAGATATAAATAATGAGAAAGAACATTAGACTTGTAATTTAAAGCAGAGGAAAGTATGTCATACCATGAGAAGATTCCCGACATTCTCCTCAGAATCAACCCATGGTTGAATAGCAAATATTCTTTTCAATTGCACAGATTTTGGAGGAAACAGGCTTAAAGAGCCTACATCAGAAACATTAGTGTTATTAACAGCTCCAAGGTACTACAAACTCAAAATTGATGGCAAAAGAACACGACTATGTCTATCGCACAAAGAAAAATCAAAAAACACTTAGGAAAAAATTCACATAAACAATAAGAGAAACATAACTCTGCAACTTCAAGCAAAAGAAATACAAATTAATACACCCATAACCATATCCTTCTAACTAAGAATAAACCAAAATTATTCATAAAAAGGGCACAAAGCTCAAAACCAAAGTATAATTTATATAAATGCAATCAGACAAATACAAACTTCAAGAGACACTTACCTCTAAATGACTCAAGATTTTGCAAACTTGAGTGATCTAGATGAATAATTGAGGATAATCCCTTGCTGGTAGCAGCCAATTCCATGAGTTCTAGTTGTTCATCTTCGAAAAGATCCATAGACTCTTTAGCAATTTTTCGTGCAGCTGCCTTCTCTCGGGCAACTCTACGTCTCGCTTCCTCTTTCTCTCTGCGAAGCTCTTCCTTTTGTCTCTTCTTCTCAGCCTATAAGGTAGCCCAAAATTAAAACCAAAGACTAGAAGAAATAGAGGGTTCTCATAATTTTTTATTACAGTCGCAACATTTTATACTCAAAATAACTCAGATTAATGGGCTCTCAAACTAACTCGTAAACATTCTTTCTGCATAAACTTTTCTCTTCTTTCAATTTCACGTCTTTGCTCACGCTGTAATCCCTCTTCTTCTCGCAGCTTCTCACGCAATAACCTCTCTTCTTCCTTCCTTCTTTCACGCTCAAGTCTTTCCATTTCTTTCCTCATTCTTTCTTCACTCTGAGCAAACAATTTTTATGATATGAATGAATATGATGATTGTCAGGTCAATTTAAAAAAAATAAAAAAAGAAGCAAACCTTCCGTCTTTTATTATCTAGTTTCTCAAGCTCTTTACGAATTCTATTCTCATGTGCTTCAACCTCTCTTGCAATTCTAATTTCATCACTCTACAAGAAAGATGACACAAAGTTAGAAATCCTGAAAGTAGATAATATATGAAACATATTCAGAATTTCAGATTAAATAAGCTAGGTACCTTGCGCTTCCTATCATTTCTTAAATCAGCATCATTGTTCAAAGTTTGCCCAGCAGACAACATACATGAATCTTCAGATCCCAAAACCGGATGGGAACTAGACTGACCAATTATTCTGCCATTTGTAAATGATTCCCTTTCTGCAAGAGAATCCTCAACCACTTGAGATGATAAAGGAATAATTCCAGTCTTGTCTTGTTGAGGTAAAACGCGAACTCGAGATCCATGACCTTGGATACTGTTAACCCTGGACAATGACTCCTCTCCATGTACAAATGTTGCAGCTCTAGCCCTTGCACCATCAACTGGAGATTCATGAAAAAGAGACTGAGTAATTTGTCCATATGCATCAGATCTAAGACTTGAATGCTCTGGAAGAAACTGATACTCATGAAAAGCCCTTGAAGCAGCCTGCAGACATGGTTCATATGATATCAATAAAGCAATCATATACACCACCAATATAAGTTTTATTCCGTTAAAATTTAAAAAAAAAAAAACTTTTTTTTTTCAATTTTAAATATAGCATAACATCTGGCTTAAAATGATGAAAATATCAAAGATAATAATCCCAGCAGCATGTCACTTAAACATGCTAGACTGCTAAACCAACTATATATATAACAGCCAGAACGATTAAGAGGCTACGATCAGACATTCAAAAATCACTTAACCTGTCACAAAGAAATAAGCATAATGAAGAAAAAAACTATTTATTATCGCTAAATTTCAATCAAATGATTCAGAAAAGATGGACTAATCACCCTACCACCGATGAACTGTCACAACTACATTACAATATAACAATTTCTTCAATGACACATGCAAATTTAATATCTAAGTATACAGGAAGTTAGATGAAAAAGGTGTTTTGAGAAACCAACTTTGCTTGAGCGGCCATCAGGTCGCTCATAAGACTGTGTGGGCCTCTTCTGCGGCTCAGGAATCGCTGTTCACAAAAGAAAAAAACAAATCAAAACATGTATTTCCATTCTAACCCACCAGTACTAAGCCTACTACATAACAACACTACACTATCAATCAAAAAGTAAACAAACTAAACATCTAATTTTATAAATCCGTGAATGAAAGAGCCGAATGTAGTCTGCATTTCGGGAAAATGTGAACTCTATAGAAGCAACATTATACCTCCGAATGCATCAGGAGGCAATGGATCAAACTCTAGTCCCAGAATAGGACCATCATCCCTCAATGGCTCCCCCAATTGTGCCTCCACACAAGCAATTGCTCTTAACTCCATTATCGACTGCTGCGACTCATAATACCTCCTCATCGGTGGCACATCATCCATCATGCTCCTAGATTTCCTCGGCTCCATACAAGGACTGGATCCATAACCCGACCCAGACTCATTTCCCGGATCCGGTACGGCCCGTAACTCATTGATTGGTGATCCTGGGGGTACGGCAGCACCTTTTCGCGGTTTTTTCGTAGGAGTATCTTTTTTCTCTTTCAATCTCCGGTGACAAAACCACATCTGTAGCTGCCGATCTGTTAATCCTAATTTCTCCGATAATTCAGCCCGCGTAGCTTCAGATGGATACGTTTCCTCTAAGGGGAAACAACAGAAATCACCAAAAAATTCCAAAAAAAAATAAAAAATCAACAAGTTAACAGAGAGATGAATAAACAAACATACGAGCATAAGCTTTTTCAAGAGCTTCGAGCTGAACCGGAGTCTTCATCTGCCGTTTAGGCTTGACGTTACCTTCATTGGAACAATTACCAGTTTTATTCTGATTTTTCACCTGATCGTTTTCTCCTTCAGAACCAGGCTCCATTCGGACAAGACCCAGAAATCAAAGATCACAAATTTAGGGTTCCAACAAAAAAAGGGTTAATTTTTCTGCTCCTACTTATTCTTCCCTTTCTCTCTCTCTCATAAAAACACGAAATATCTTGAAAGTCAAGAAAGGGAAAGGGTGAGAATTTTTTTCAAAGAAGAACAATGAATTAAACGAAATTAATAATTTTATTAAGAAATCAAAACGGAAACAATAAAAACAATAATGGGAGAAAGATAAAGTGAGATTAGAAACAAAACAATAACATAAACATAAACAACTACAGTCTTCTTTCATTACAAATTCCATAATAAATTTCTTTTCTTTTTCTGGAACAGACAATTAAATCCTTTTCTCTTTTTGAATTTTGGGTTCCTTTGTTTTTTTATTGAATTTGATGTTGTTTTTGATGTGATAAGAGAAAAAAACTAAATAAATGGTTTTTTTAAAAGATTTTATTTTGGATTTTTATTCAATTTCGAGTCTTTAAATCTTCTTTTTTTCTTTAGTTTGTGTTCATGGTTTGGGTTTCTGAAGGGAATCTCATGTGGTTCGGCAATCGAGTTATTGGCTAAGGATGTTGATTTATGTTGTTGTGGGACCCTTGCCTTGATCTTCTTTTGGGCTCGGCCTAACCTACCTATGAATTTGGGTTAAGAAACTTAATTAATCTCGAATTAATTGCGTCACAATTAAAGCATTAAGTCGTACCAATTAAATTCATTTGTCAATTTAGTTATAATTTGAGCATTTAAATACCAGCTTGAATTCAGCGTGAAACAGATTTTTTTTTTAATGTGGGTTTAAATTGGTCACGAGATTAGCATGTCTATATGTTTATAACTTAATCTACACATTCTAAATGTATTCCATAGTTTAATCGTTAAATTAACTATTTTTTTTAACAAGCTAATAGTGATTACAGTGATATTTATTCTAAAATATAATCTTCATCATTTGATATTGATCGCTCAATTACTTTACTGACATCGTTAGTGCTCAAATTCGTGACCTCTAAGAGCAACAACCGTTCCGTTAACTGCTTGGGCTAAAGAACTCGTACTAACCAAATATTTTGATTACACTGATAACTTAAGGAATTTATCAAATTACTTTGAAGTTTAAGGTTAAATTAGAATTCAAACCATAACTTAAAGACATCTCTTCGATGTTTTTAATTCTATTTTTGTTGTATAATTCATTAAACGTGTTTTGTTGGACTGGTATTTTTTTTAATTAGATTCATTATATGTTTGTTTTTCTGTTATAATTTAATTTTTTTAAACTGTTTTTTTTTTAATTTTAATTACTAATAAAATTAAAACAATATATTATTAAAAGAAAAGGCTTAAAATATTGAGAGTCGAAAATAATGCAAGCAACCGAAGTTAATAAATTTTGTTTGGTCAATTATATAGATGATGGGATTGAACGAAAAATTAGGTAAAATAGTGTAGGATTCAATCATCTAAAAGGACCTAACCGGATTAACTTGTTTTTTATAAAGTAAGAAAACAATCTCATAACTAAATCAAAATTATTATTATCTGATACAACTTGATTTGAATTATTATTTAATTAATACAAATACTATTTACTTGATATATTTGAATAGAAATTTTCTACGTCTTTATCATGTCTCCATTTATGTCTCACGTTAAAAATTTAAAAAAAATAAATTTTAAACCTTAACCCTTATTTATTAAATCTTAAACCCTAAAAATACACTCTACCACTAATTCTCTAAACCCTAACCTCTAACCTTACACCCTAAAACCTATACTCTAAACTCTCTAATTTAAAGCGAAAGCACGAATGAAAACATGAGAATAATATTTATGAGTGATACTAGTACACATTATTATCAGTCAACACAGGCTGATACAGAGCTACAAATGGTTTGTCTCTGAAATTAGTCAACACAGGCTGATACAGAGCTACAAATGGTTTGTCTCTGAAATTAAAAAATGATGGGGGAAAGGGGAAAAGCTTCACAATTACCGAATTTATTCTTCTTCATCTTCAGGATTCCCTCCATTTCCATGCCTCTTCCTTTCCTTCTCATGCTGCTTTCGTTTGCTGCAAACATAGAATAACATTTGGCATAGTTTGAACATATTATCACGTCTGATAAGAGACCAAGTCATTAATTTTATATCTATAAAAAATAAAATCTTGATATATATAAATGGAGGCACTGTACATCTTATTATATATGTTTTTGAGAAAAGGATAATGGTCCGTGATAACATGCATCACATTTGTAATAAATCATGTATTTTTTTTTGAAGTTAAATGTATTGTACTCACTCGTTTCTCTTCTTCAATCTTAGCCTTGATCAAAGAGTAGGCTGCCACTCCAGCAATTGCTATGGCTGTTCCGATACCCGTCTGAGTTGAAATCTTGTTCCCTGTATCAAGTATAGTTTGTTGGATACGGTTGTACGAGACACGAAGAAGAAAACCATGGAATCTGCAGAATTATAGACTTACCAAAGACAAGGATTGAGAAGCCGATGACAAACACACGTTTCAGCACGTTGCCAACCGCATGAGTAAGTGGTGCCACCCGCTCTAGTGTGTTGGTAGCCAACTGAATGACCGAAAAAATGAGAAATTCATCAGCTTCTACATAGCTTGAAACAATAAAAATGGGGGAAATTAATAGTGTACCTGATTATACAGATGGTAGAACATCCCCACCCAGAAAAGATCAGAGACAAACTTAGTCAAACCGACTTTAGCAATTGCATCATTGAACCCATGCTTCATCAATTGAGGACCCTCAAACTGTAACAGCCAACAGGCATATAGGGAAACACGGAAGGGTTTAAACAGACTTGTGTGCTTAAGCTTTTAACTGTCTAAAAAGACTACAGCTGCATGCCACTGGAACATTCTTTTACTTACAATGATGGCTGGGGGAATACAAACGAAGAGAGCGATGATGGAAATGTAAGCATAGACATTAGTACTGTCCATATCCGTCTGCATATAAAAGGAAAAACCGAAATCATTAGAATTCTATGTTCTGCACAAACTGAAAAGTATGAGAAGAAAGGTCGAGAGTTTCAAACAAAGGTCACCATGGCTTTCTTGGAATAGATACTCCTGTATGTGAAGGAGATGTTGGAAATCATTGCACTAATGAAACCCGTCCAGTTGAATGACAGCTCAGTCAGGGATGCCATGGATACACCTGCATTCGGCTCACAAATAATTAATGACACCAAAACATGGTGAAATTTTAACAACTGAATTCAATATGCCAATGTAAAATACAGAGCATGTAGTTTGTTGGGTATGCACAATTAGAGCTAGAGGGAACTAAGAGAATATAATTTTTACTTTGAATTGGGTTTGAATAAGGTGATCAAATGGAGAACAAAGAGATTACCAAGAACAACAGGAGCAAGAGACAGCCATAGAGTAATTGGTATGGATTGTCCAAGTATGAACTGGGAAGCAGCAGCATTGAAGAAAGGCTCAAGCGCTGAAAAAACAAAGTTATGCCTTATGAGCCTAAAAAGCAATACTGCATTTAACCAATGCATTTAATATGATATATCATATATATTTATCACAAAAGAATAGATTCATGATGTCATTACCTTTGATTGTGTGGGTGAAAGAGACAGCAACAGCTGCAAAGGAGACATTGCTAGTTACATGGCCCAGTGCATGACAAACAGCAACAGGGATCAACAACTTCAGTAGGTTTCCATCAACAGGCTATAGACATGAAAAACAACAATTACATGGTATTAATCAGGGTAAAATTGTGGTAAAAACAACAATCTTAGGACACCATACTGTAAAAGAAGTATTTACACTAAAAGTTACATTTTTTCCCCTGAAAGAAATTACTATTCATGGACACTTCCCAACATAACCACAGGTTTCTTGCACCATATGCACTTCAATAAGATGCATGCTATACGGCAATAAAGTTCTAACATTCAGCAGTTAATCACACATTTTCCAATGTAAGCAATCAAATGCAGAAAAATATATCTGTTACAATTTATACATATAGAGCTATAAGCTGTAACAATGAAAGGAAACAGTCAGATTCGAGCTAATAGGGGTGAGAGTTTCACTTACAGCCCGCTTAGGAAGGCCTACAACCCAGCTCAGCAAACAGTAAACCACCCCAACGAACAAGTGAATGACCGATACAAAACTGCACCAAAGTAGCCATGAAAATAATCATTCACAGTAAAACCGTGCTATAAACAATGATTAAGAATCAAAAAAATGTGAAGGAAAACTCGAGTACTCACTAAGGATAAGGGAAGTAATTGTAAATCTTCTTGTTGAGAATGTTGAATATCACATTCAAGAAGTACCTGGAATCAAGAGTAATTAAATAGATATGATCATGTAATTTCATGAAAACCGAGTTGAAGTTAGTAAACTCGGATTGAGTTGAATTGTATTGTTGAACCGGTTTTCGTACTTAAAAACTCACCACATGAAGAAGAAAAAGCCGGTAACAAGCGCCGGATACTTGTCGAAGAATCCAACCGGAGCGATCTTCGCATCCCTGCAAACACCGAGTCAATGAGTCAGTGATGGAAGCGTGCACGAGTAGACCGAGTTAGAACGGAGGAAACGGACCACACCCGGCGGAATCGCTTCCTCCAGCCGTGGCTGAAACCGGCTTCAAAACCTCCCGCTTAGTAACCAACGAGGTCTCGAGTAGCAAGGCGGGCCTTAGCTGCCTTCCCCATATGACGTTCCCGCCTTCACCTACGGCTCCGATTGGCTTCGCCGAAGCGAATGACACGTTGACGCTCCCCCGCGAAAGCTTCGGACGCAATTGAGGTAAGCCTGAGATAACAGAAGCGCGTGACAACACTCGCGACTCCATTGCTAGAGAGAACGAAATGTGTATGTTAGCAAGAGCTTGCTCTTAATGGATGGAGGGAAATTAACAGTCACTAGATTTTTTTCTTCCGAATTACAAATATAATTTCTATTATTGATCAACGGTGTAGAATCATATATGGTGAGAATCGGATAATAATTAGAATATCACAATCCAATTATTAATCAAATCTGCAGTATTAAAGGCAAAAAGCTAAAAACGAGTTAATTCAAGTGATAATCAGTTTGATATCATTTAATTAAAATATCAAGTTAAAATTATTGTTCATATAAAAAAAATTCATTAAAAAGAGTAAACCACCAAAATCAAATGTGCGAAACACAAAAACTAAGGTAAATATTTACATCTATCCAAATCGAAACAAAAAATACTTTCTATCTTTTTCATGTTTATATGTACGCTCTAAGTCCAACACTGAAAACTTAATTACTTATATCCGTTACAATTATCGTAAAAATTAAAAGTATCAATGAATATGAATATGAACATCTAAATTCGAATCTAAATCCGAATCCATGTATGAATATGAAGATCTTATTTTTCAAGTCTTGGTGTGTGTTAGGATTTGTGGATAGATCGTAGGATCTCCGAGTCTTAATCTGAGACTGGAGAAGTCGTGTAGGACCGACTCTTATCCCCAGTGAAAGGCTCCTGTAGGAAGAAGATATCACAAGACTTGTCCGATTAGGAAGCCTACACTCCTTCACTTTCAAAACAAGACTTATCCTCAAAATAAAATTCATTTTCCTTGGGGGGTGAACACGAAAGATACATGCCTAACTTTTTATATATAAATTTTAATTTATACAAATATATTTGTATTTAGTTAAGGTTAGTATAAATAATTTTAAATAAAATTTAAATTGTATTAAAATATGATTCGATTTATGTCCGTCGCTAATCGTACGCTTTCAAGAGACCCATTAAATAACATCTGGCCCAACAAAGATGCAATCTCCTGTCGGCCTTATCAATTCATTGTTTTGATTATGCTAAAAATAGAAGTATAAGATAAAAAAAATACTTAATATTTATTTTAATTTTTATTATTAAAGTAATTTAGTTATTAATAATTTATTTTTGATTAAATTAATTTTTTTGAAAGAGAGTTATTTGTTAACTGATGATGAATAATTTAAAATAACTTAATAAAATGACATGTCATAATAAGAAGTATTATATATTTATAAAATTTTATATTTTTTTTGATTATATGTTATTTATAAAGTTAACATATTTATTTATATGATATTGTGATCGTGACGTACACTGCCAGGTTTATCATATTATTTCAAGATATATATCATCAGTTGACTAATAATTTATTATGTATAAAGGTCATTTTGACCTAAATAAAATGTTAAAGGACTAAATTTCTTTAAAAATAAAAATCAAAATGATTATTCAAATAAACATTAAAGATATTTTCTGGTCACATAAAACATAAAATACCATGAATTTAATGAATTTAATAAATTAATATTAGATTAAATTGGTATTTGTCTTGACAATTTTGATTAAATGAACTCATAATTTTGATTAGGCTCGGAACACAGGAATCTATACATATACACATAGATGATAATGATACGAGAAATGATTAATTCGCTGACAGGGGAAACCCGATTCCATGGCGTGTAGTAGGAAAAACAACAAACAACATGCTGCCGAAAACACCTATTCCGACAGGCAACGCCGTAAGGATCTCCCGAGCCTCACTCGACGGGGCCGGATAAAAGCAATTCACCACATTCTGATCGAACAGTGCCACAGCCGCAAACACCAGGATCGACATGAAAGCATGCACGAAATCGATGAACCGCAACTTATACTTCGCCGCCGATTCAGGCGGCAGCGTGGCCGAACCATCGATCACCCACAAACCATTAACCGTGGCCAACCCGTAACACACATTCCCATCCTTGTCCCGGAAACTATCCGTGAAGTTCGACACCAAACACGACAGACCGCAGAGGAATATGAGGGCGGCCGTCATGTACCGCCCCACGTAGTCGCATTCGCCTTGGTTGGTGAAGACCGGAGAGAGGAGCTGGAAAGCGAGGACGGTCCCGGTGGGTAAAAGATTAGCCAAATGTGCCGTGCTCTGAAACGTTTGGCTTATTGCCTGCTGTATGAGCGTTTTCCTTTCGGTTTCTGGAGTTTCCGCCAGTGCCAAGTTTTGCAGAAGGGGTGCTTTTTGTTCGCCGAGTTCGTGAGTCGACTCGTCGTCTTGGAACTTAATCTCCATAGCTGAAACCTTCTAAATTCAGTTTGACCTTCGTTATTTTCAGAGGCTTCCGTTGAAGAGCTGTATATATAGTTTTTTTATTAAGTAGACAAATTAATATAATAAAATAATATAAATATTTTAATTATTCGATTAATTAATTGATCTCGAATATATTAATAATTATTATAATATGTTTGAAGACTTGAAGTAGACATGTTTTTGAGTAGGGGTGAAGGAGGGAAAAAGAAATAGAAGGCGATGCCTTGCAGGGAAAAGAAACCAAAACATAGAAAAACAAAAGGTTTAATTACGTCCCACTCCCTATCCTCTTTAGAATTTTTAATTTTAAAAATGTTTAATAGCGTCTTTGTTATTTATTGAAGGAGTAAAACTCAATTTAGCTAAAAAAATTAAAACTATTTTCAAATTGGATTAATTATTACTTGACTTTTCAATTAAATCAATTCTTTTAATTATTTAAAAATAATTATAATATAATATTTGTTTATATATTTTTAATATATTAATAATATACACGTCTCATAAATAAAATGATTTGAGATTGAATAACTTAAAATTGGGTCTATTGAATTTTTACCTATCAAATAGCCAAAACTCATTAAAAATGATGTAAATACCTATTAGGTCCCTACCAGTTTCAAAAATGAACATATTAGTCTCTCTCGATAAAATTTTTAAAATTTACCAAAAAAAAAAACAAAAATATTCAATTAGATCGTAAATAAATTAATTATAATATTTTTTTGATTCAATCGAATATTGATCTTAAACGTAATAAAACCACTAACCAAAGACAGGATTTTTCGTGTTCGGTAATAATGGACCGACTTTATAACGAACAAAGTTCTTTGGTTTCCAACGGGACTTGTGTTGCTTAGGGAAATGTTAGCGTACGACACAATGTTTTGCCCAGACGCAAGACATGTGAACAGCCTAATCTCCCAGAGAGAAAAAATTTCTATTTATTAATCGTTTTTTATTGCTTGTTTTAAAGGGATTTTTTTATTAGAATATTTTCCAAGTTATTTATCAAATTGGTAATTAATTTGTTAACATTTTTTAGGTGTCAATTTACTAAATAATTAAAAATATGTATTATTTTAGTAAAAAAATCTGATTTAGAGGGATTTTAAAATATTTGTTATGGTGTTTGTCCATTGCCTATTTTGCAAAAAATGGAAATGAATATAGTCATCGCTTGCACGTTATACTTGTAGATCAATGTTATTGTAACGAATCCATAATATGAGAATTAAAGGTGGTAAAAAAAATAATAGTTTTTATGTTAAATACATTAAAAATTATACAATTGTAATATTTGTAAAACTAACTGTAAATCTTATATATTATCCGTTCTAGAATATAATCTTCACCATTTAACAGTGATCATTCAATCACTCTGATGGCATCACTGATGCTTGAACCCATGACCTTTAGGAGGATCAATCGTTCCTTTAACCACTTGGACTAGAGGGTTCATGCAAATGTTAATGCTCCTTCGATTTCCAAGGCTTTGGCCTAACTAATCTGGATCGACCCGGGTCGCACACCTAACTTTAGTGGGAGAGTCTTCCAACAAGGAATTCTTGCATACATAACGTCTCAAAACTGAAACTTATTTAAGTAGAACTAAATTGCTTACCAATTGGACCAACCCCTGTTAATAAATAATATAAATTATTTAGCATTTCACTAATAATTCGTTGGAAATATTTTATTTTAATATTAATAAATCCAATTACTCATATCCGGGACAGATTTTATGAAATTAGGTTGGAATACATTTGATGGACCTTAAAACCTTAAAAACGGCCTTAAAAAAAGAAGGGTGTTTTTTGGTCTTATTATGAGTTTGATTCCTCTACTTTACACAAATTGTGAAATTAATCTCTATATTTTAATTTATCATAATTTAGTTCTCATGATTCACGAAATTTTAAAATTTTTAGAAATTTAAGTATTAAAATTTTAAAATCTCAAACCTTTTTTAACTTTTTGTTAAGCCTCAAGCAAAAGCAACCAAATGGTGAAGTAACGAATTGCTTAAAAAGTAAAATTTAATTTTGGCAGATAAGCAAAGATTTGATTTAATATATTTTGGATTAACTTAGAAGTTGGCATTGCCTTGTTGATCTCTTTTGAGCTCTATCGACTGATAAAATAAATTAGAGTTAAAATAGTGGTAATCTCCACCATTTGAGATTAATCGCTCAATCACTCTATTGACATCGTTAGTGCTCAAACTCGTGACCTCTATGAAGAACAATCGTTCCGTTAATTACTTGGGCTAGAGGGCTCGTACTATAATCATTTCTATTCATTCACATATATAAAAAGTTTGTATGGGTATGATATCATTGTTCGTTTATGCTACGGGTTCACATAGTCACATGGTCACTCGCAGGGACGAAATTATATTGGGTGGGAGGGACAATTGCTTCCACACTGAAAAAATTAATTTTTTATTTTTTATTTAATTTTTTATAAATTATTTTTATATAAATTTACTTTCTGATTTTTAAATATTTATGTTTTGTCCATTTAACTTCAAATCTAAATTCCGTTCCCTGATCACTCGTAACAACTGGGTTGTTTCCCCCATTTACAAGATGCAACTCAACAATGACAAAGCGCAGCCCATACACTTGAAGGTCAGTTATTTCTTACAGAACGTGAAACGATGGAATCCCATATTTCTTACAGAACATTCATCTCGGTTAATTAGAAATTTATAAGAATAAGATCTCGTTAAAAAAATTACTCAAACCAAAATCGTATCAAGATGAAATTCTAATAACGAAGAGGAAGAATTTATAACTATATCGAGTAAAATTTTACAAAAAATTATATACGATCGATCATTTTAATCTAAATTTATCTATTTATAACGTTAAAATTTGAATCTTTAACCTTAATTAAAGAATCTAATATCTTATTCCACTAAATCAACCGATTATTGTCCATTACCTCACTCTTTAACGAAGGATAGGCAATAATGAATGCTAAATATATAATAATAATAATAATAAAATAATCATCACCTATAAGAAAATCATAGAATGATCATATTACATGACTTATAAACCAACATCCTATCTTTTGTCTTATGATTTTTTTTTGTATACCAGTACATTAAAATTAGCTAATTAAACTGTCAATTAAGTTTATGATTTGAGTCTTATAGATAAAGAAAATAACATTAATTAAATTTATTCGATTTAATTTAATTCTGAACTTAATCGAAAATTTTTATAACTATCGACTACTTTCCAACTAGACCCCACCCACAAACCAATCCAAATGTTGTGACTGTAAAGACTGTAAACTTGAATCATATTAGGATCCTTGTGAGTGTAAGCCAGCCTTGATCTTTTGGCCACCTTATTCTAATGACTGAAAGCATCTCCTTCCATCAAAGTTTGTAAAAGAGGTTGATTCTTGGTCCCACTCAAATCTTAGCTAAGTCTAGTGTCTTTGATAAAGGCTTGGTTTTGGGTTGGCAGGGGCTTAGCTAATAGCTACAGCAGTTGTACTTTATTTTATTTGTGTAGTTTTTAATCCTAATACAAGACTGTATCATCATTGAGAAAAAGGTTGGTTGGTAAGAGAATATGTAGTAGTTTAATACTTAAATTAGATTAATACCACAAGTGTTTTAATTTATTCAGGAGGTAAAAATTATCTGTCTTTTTATCGTGTTTTTATTTATGTCTTTTGTTAAAAAAAATTTAAAAATTAAATTTTAAATCCTAACCCCTATTTTCTATATCCTAAACTCTACACCCAACACCCTAAAAAATACATCATATTCCTAATTCCTTAAACCCTAACTACTAATCTTGAACCCTAAACCCTTTAATTCAAAACAAAGGCACGGATAGAGGCATGAGAAAAATGTAAATGATTTGTACCCCTTGTTGAGGGGTAAAAGTCATCTGCCTGTATATAGTGCCTCTATCCATGTCTCCTATTAAAAATTTTAAAAATATTAAAATTTTAATCCTAGCTCTTATTTTCTATATCCTAAACCCTAATAAATATACCATATCCTTAATTTTCTAAACCCTAACCACAACCCCTAACCTTGAACCATAAACCATAAATTCTTTAATTTAAAATAGAAACATTAATAGAGGCATGAGAAAGAGGTAGACAATTTTTACTTTTATTAAGGCTTGAAAGTCTCCATTTTCTTTAATAAAAAAATAAATACATTTTATAAATTATTTGAACGTCAATCTTTTATTTATCGATAAATATTGTAAGTATATAAGATATCATTATAAAAATTTTATAAAATAAATTATAAAATAATAATTTTATTCTTCAATTTTTCATTATTACCCATTGAAGATATACATCAAAATTTCCAGATTATCACAATTTTTCAAACTCTTTTCTATGCATTACCAACATTAACATCATTAAAAAACCAAAAACCATTAATTTTTTCAAACTACTGCTGTCTGAATTCTGCTTGCAATCTCACGTCTGTCATAATTAAACCGCATGGATATTATGTGCAGTTAAAGTAGCCTAATGGATGGCTAAAACATGCAGATTAATTAAGAAGAATGAAGAAATATAGTAGATAAAGTACCATAAATGAAGGCTAAAACATATAGATTAATTAGGAAGAATGTAGATTTATGGTAGATAATGTATCATAAATGATGCTAATAGCCTAGACAATGAATTGTTGGAAGCTCATTATTACATAGATCTTCTTCTGTAAGAGAGTAGGCATCTCATAATTGAATTGTCTTTAACTATTTTGTAATTAGTGGCGAATTTATGTTTTGAATAGGTGGGTCTGTGTTTCTGCTAAATTTTTAAAGTTTATATATTTATCTTTAATTTTTTATTTTTATAATATTTTTAAGTTTTTATAATATTCAAGCTTTGTTCCCACCTGAGATTTTAAAATTTCATATATGTCCATCTCAAATAAATTTTTGAATCCGTTATTTTTTATAATGGACATCCTCTTAAATCAATTTAATTTAGATATAATATTATCAACTTTTAATCTGTATAAGATAAACAAGATTTAAATTAAATTTTATCTTAAATTTTAAATTAAATCTCTAAACCCAAAATTTAACATGATTATGTTTGAAAGTTTTTCTTATACGCTCATATCATCCGGTTTGAAGTGTTGATTAAGGGTGTTTCAGAATGGTAAAATTATAGTTTTAGTCCTTTTAATTTTTAGAGTTTTGTCCTAATAATATTTTGAGATCAAAATCTGTTTAAACGAAACTAAGTTATTTATTGTTTATCTTTAAGTCGTATCCCTTTTTAATCCACATAATTTTATTCGATTTCGAATATAATAAAAAATTCAAACACATGAAAAATAAGACTGATTTTTTTTCAATTCGATCGAGACGAAAACACAGTGCAGCTATAATTGGTATAAGCATTAAATAGAATCACGGATCTCATGTTACATGATTTATCCATGGCATTGATCATAAAAACGACAGCTCAAAACGACACAGTATAAAGGGCAGTAAGCTTCGTCTTTTATTGGACTTGGGTTCAATATCTGTAATTCTATTTTTTTATTAGAAGATAATTATATTTATTTACTTTTAAACATATTTATTAAAGTAAGTTTAATGATTAAATTTTTATATTTTATTAATTTATTTATATATATATAAGATATTTAAGTATTAATAAAAAAACACCATTAATTCATTTTTTATTAATAATACTAAAATAATTATTAGATAACATATTTATATATTTTTAATATTTTAATAATATTTATTTTATATAAAAACGATCTAAATTAAAATCTTTTAATATGAAAATCAATTAAATTTAATCGAATTTATCTTGAGTTAAATACTACTAATAATAAGATATATATCTTTTAAATAATATATCAAATTTAAATCTTACATAAAAAGTTTAATCATAATATTTACAATATATATATATATATATATTGACAAAAAATATAAAATATTTATAAATGATTATTTACTTATTAATTACTTTTACGTTATTCAAAATACTATATATTTCCATAGCAGACAACAATAAAAACGTCCACATCATAGCACTCCCCACTCTTTCTTCTCCATAATCATCTCTCTCATGCTCAGTGCCTGCAATTTTCATTCAGTTCATGGCTCTCTAATGGCAGAACTCCATCTTCTTCATTCAAATTCCTCTCTCTTGAATTTAAATTCAAATATATTCACAGTCACACCAAAAAAATCCATTTTCCTTAAACCGCCATTACCAGAAGAAAAAATGATTATCCTTTTCTTCTCCTTTATCCTCTTCACTTTCCCTCCACCTTCACTTTCCCTCAACCAAGAAGGTCTCTACCTTCTGCAACTCAAATCATCCTTTTACGACCCGGACTCGGCCCTTTCTTCGTGGAACTCACGTGACACCACCCCATGCAACTGGCGCGGCGTTTCATGCAACGGCGACACCGGTTCAGTCACTTCCCTTGACCTTTCCAACGCTAACCTCGCCGGCCCTTTCCCTTCCGTACTTTGTCGGCTGAAGAACCTTTCTTATGTTAGCTTCTACTTTAACAACATCAATTCCACCATACCCGATATCTCCACGTGTCAAAACTTCGTTCACCTTGATCTCTCCCAGAATCTCATAACCGGTGAACTCCCCCACACTTTGGCTGACCTACCTAATTTGAAATACCTCGATTTAACCGGTAATAATATCTCCGGCCAATTTCCGGCGTCGTTTGGTCGGTTCCAGAAGCTCGAGGTTTTGTCTCTTGTGTACAATCTCCTTGATGGGACAATACCGGCATTTTTGGGGAACATTAGTACGCTGAAAATGCTGAATTTGTCGTACAACCCGTTTAGTCCGGATCGGATCCCGCCGGAGCTTGGGAACTTGACGAACTTGGAGATTTTGTGGCTGACCGAGTGTAATTTAAGCGGGGAGATTCCTGATTCCCTGGGGCGACTCAAGAAACTCACTGATTTGGACTTGGCGCTTAACCATTTGGTGGGGAGTATACCCAGTTCACTCACTGAGTTGGTTAGTCTAGTTCAGATTGAGCTGTACAACAACTCGTTGACCGGCGAGTTACCTCGGGGGTTCTCGAATTTGACGAATCTGAGACTCCTTGATGCGTCGATGAACCGGTTAACTGGAAAGATTCCAGACGAGTTGACTCGGCTGCCACTAGAAAGTCTCAACCTTTACTCCAACAAATTTGAAGGAACATTACCAACGAGTATTGCCGACTCACCTGCTCTGTACGAACTCAGAATCTTTCAGAACCGACTCGCCGGTGAGTTACCCCAAAATCTCGGCAAAAACTCACCGCTCAGATGGTTCGACGTCTCCAGCAACCAATTCACCGGTCCAATCCCACCCAGTTTATGCGAGAAAGGGAAACTGGAAGAGATGCTAATGATATACAACTCGTTTTCGGGTCGAATACCGTCGAGTTTAGAGCAATGTCGAAGCCTCAACCGGATCCGGCTCGCTCACAACAAATTATCCGGCGAAATACCAACCGGATTTTGGGGCCTCCCCCATGTTTATTTGCTCGAGCTTGCTAATAACTCGTTCTCCGGGCACATAGGGAAATCAATTGCAAATGCTAAGAATTTGTCACTTTTGATTATATCTAAGAACCAGTTTAATGGATCATTGCCTGAAGAAATTGGTTCAGTTGGTAACTTAGCTAAGCTTTCTGCTAGTTACAACAGGTTCAGTGGAGTTTTGCCTAAAAGTATAGTGAAACTTGATGGTCTAGGGATTCTTGATCTTCACGGGAATGAGCTCGACGGCGAACTTCCTAGTGGGATCGAATCATTGAAGAAGCTAAACGAGTTGAATTTAGCCGATAACAAGTTCTCTGGGGAGATTCCTGATGGAATAGGGAGTTTATCAGTGTTGAATTATCTCGATTTGTCTGATAACCGGTTAACGGGACGAATTCCTTCTGGTCTGCAGGATTTGAAGCTTAATCAGCTGAACTTCTCGAATAACTTGTTATCCGGTGAGGTACCGCCTTTGTTCGATAAAGACATGTACAAGAACAGCTTCTTGGGGAACCCTGAGTTGTGTGGGAATTATAGTGTTCCATGTGCTAGGAGGGATGAAGATAAGCATAAAGGCTATCTTTGGTTGCTTAGATCCATTTTTGTGTTAGCTGCTTTGTTGTTTGTTGTTGGTGTGGTTTGGTTTTACTTGAAGTACAAGAACTACAAGAAAGCTAAGAATATCGATAAATCGAAGTGGACTTTGATGTCGTTCCACAAGCTCGGATTTAGTGAATATGAGATATTGGACTGTCTTGATGAGGATAATGTGATAGGAAAAGGTGCTTCCGGGAAAGTTTACAAGGTTGTGCTTAGTAACGGCGAGGCTGTTGCTGTTAAGAAGCTTTGGGGAGGTGTGAAAAAGGGTTGTGACAGTGTCGATCTCGAGAAAGGTCAGGCTCAGGTCGAGTCTCCGGTTCAGGACGATGGGTTCCAAGCTGAGGTTGAGACATTGGGGAAGATTAGGCACAAGAATATTGTTAAGTTATTGTGCTCTTGTACTACTCGTGATTGCAAGCTTTTGGTGTACGAGTACATGTCGAATGGTAGCTTGGGTGATTTGTTGCATAGCTGCAAAAGTGGCTTGCTCGATTGGACGACGAGATACAAGATTATCGTGGATGCAGCCGAGGGGCTTTCATATCTGCATCATGACTGCGTGCCTCCGATCGTGCATAGAGATGTCAAGTCCAATAATATCTTATTGGATGGGGACTTTGGCGCTAGAGTGGCGGATTTCGGAGTTGCCAAGGTGGTCGATGCAGCTGGAAAGGTTGCTAAGTCCATGTCTGTCATTGCTGGATCTTGTGGCTACATTGCTCCAGGTTTGTTGATAATCTTCATTTTTGTACTTGCCGCTGTTAGTTTTATGCTAAGATCTTTGAATGTTGTATTAATTACCGTACGTTAATCTTCACACATAATCTAATCTGTATGTTAAAACTGTTGGTGCAGAGTATGCATACACTCTTCGGGTGAACGAGAAGAGTGACATATACAGTTTCGGAGTAGTGATACTCGAGTTGGTCACAGGCAGACTCCCGATCGACCCGGAGTTTGGCGAGAAGGACCTCGTAAAGTGGGTCTGCACCACTCTGGATCAGAAGGGAGCAGACTATGTTCTCGATTCCAAACTCGATCCGTGCTTCAAAGAAGAAATATACAAGGTACTCAACATCGGCCTCCTTTGTACAAGTCCACTCCCGATCAACCGCCCGTCAATGAGAAGGGTGGTCAAGATGCTGCAAGAAGCCGGAGCTGAGAACCAGCTGAAGGGCACTAGAAAGGATGGGAAATTGACTCCTTATTACTACGAAGACGCCTCGGATCAAGGAAGCGTAGCTTGAGAGACATTCCTCCCCATAGCTTGTTGCAGAAGTAAGGCCACAAACTGCAACACAAACCCTATTAGTTTTTGCTCTCAAAGAGAGAAAATGGAGGAGAGGCAGATTCATTTAGGAGTTAAATACACACCGTAAAATCTCGGGTCCGGGTCTTGTTAACGAAGAAAACAACATTAGGAGTGTTTGTGTTCGATTAGAGGTCGAACCGAACTCGATTCCGAACTTAGCTGCGTATTTACTACCAGTTAGGTAAGGTTGGTTCACCAAGGACCATAAACCATTTACTCATCCATTCATCAATTTGGAAAGTGACAGAGGACAAGCCCCATTGTTTCAGACCATGGCCTTAAAAGAGTTGTTTGTTGTTTCTGGTTTTCTCTTTAAATTCTTGCATGTTCTTCAAATTTACTACATCCATAAAACATTTCCTAGATTTGACAGTTTACTGCAAACATTAAAACCAACTTTCTGCAATTCTAACTTCAGCTAAAAAGAGATCTGTTGAGATAAACCAGAAAATCCAACATAAAGGGTAAAAATGGGCACGAGTCGGGTCGGATTTTTGGCCCACCCGCATCCGACCCGAAGAATCATACCCTTCACATGTCACCTGACCTGATCCGATTTTAGGGTAAAAAAATCTAACCCGACCCAACCTGATTTTAAGCTTTAAAATTTGACCTGATCCGACCTGAATCATTAAAATAATTTAAATTTTAAGGACTTAATTATAAAAAAAATAAAATTTTGAGATCTAATCGTAAAAATATAAAATTTTAATGACCTAATTATAAAAAAATAAGTTTAGTGACCTAATTGTATAAAATATATATAAAAAGGATTATTATTGCAAATATCCTTAAATTATGTATATAAAATACACGATTAGTCTCGGGTCGGGGGGTTTCACCCTAAACCCAAACTTGTCCGGACCCGAGGCCACCCTTAAAAAATTCGACTTGAATCTAAATTTTTTATCAAAAATTTTTACTCAATCGAATCGGATCGAAACTCGTCGAATTCGAGTTTCGTGTCCATCCCTAATAATGAGCCACTACCCATGATACACTAATAATGCAATTGTTTAGGCCAAATTTTGCTTTCAAACATGATTTAGATAGCTCTGCATGTTCTCTTGTCTACCAACAAAGTGGGATAGAAATTTTGGGTCTTCTCTTTAACAACTTGGGACACTCCTAATCAATGATTGAAGTGTCAAAATCAATGGAAAACCTTATGGTCCCAACTCCCAAATATCACAATTGTAAATCTCTTTTTCCAAACCAATTGTCAAATTTTCTTTGCGAATTTAGTAATAGCTTGTACTCAACAATAATTTTTAAAGATTTAAAAAATATTTTGTAATTTATTAAAATAAACTCCTCAAATTCAAAAATAAAAAATATTTAATTTACAATAGTTGTTTTTTTATTGAGTTTCAAACCAGCTTTTTGAAAAAACTGGTTTGAAACTCAACCAAATATCAACAAAAATTAAGTTACTTTTCGAGCTAAAACTAGTTTTTCAGAAACTAAAATTTTTAATTTTTAATTTTTTCAAAATCACTTTTTATATAAAATTAATCATATATCTTTGTTTATATCATAAATTCTTTTATATTCTTAAAATATATGTATAAACTAGATATTTTATCTACTTAAAGCACTTTTGACCATAATATCAAATACTCATATTTTAAACCAAACAATTTAAAACTATTTTTTAAAATCACTTTTTTATCGTAATCTCCGAAAAATAATGTTAAACTAGAATTTTATTTTTTTATGTGCTTTATTAATAAATAAGCATTTAACTTAAAACTCTTGAGCATGAACGGCGCTTAACTAAGTAACACACATTCAAGGGGGAAATTGAATTATAATTAATTCCACCAAATCTCCAAAATCTACCTCTTAGTCCATAAACTTAAAACATTATAATTAAAACTACAAAATATCAGTAGTATAATCAATCAGGTCCTATCAGCCTACTCTTCAATTTAAAGAATAAAATTAAATTTGGTGAATATTTAGATTTATAAAGACTTAAAACACCATTAAACATAAAAAGGTTAGGGGGAAATTGTACAAATAAGGGCTTCATATTATTATATTCTCAGTTTAAAGTATTAATTATTCCAATTTTTTAATATACTTACAACTTGATATTAGATTTATTATTATTTAAAAGTTGCCAAGACTGGAAAACTTTAAGGCTGCTATACTTATTTTATAGGTTTCATTATGAGGTTAACACGTCAGAAGATATAAATATAGACATAAATCGTCTATTTCTTTCTCATACCTCTATTTATATTTTCGTTTTAAATTAAAGTGTTTAAGGTATAAGGTTTAAGATTTTAGGTTAGGAGTTAGGGTTAAGGTTTAGAGAATTATGTGTGGGTGTATTTTTTAGGGTTTAGGATATAAAAAATAAGGATTAGGGTTTAAAATTCATTTAAAAAAACAACAACAAAAGACATGGAGAGACATGATAAAGAGACTGTGAATTCTCACCATAAATATGCTCAAAAAATTAATCAAATCTTTAAATTTCTTCTACCTGTTCATTTCTCAAAAACTTATAAAAATAAAATAAATAAATATTAGTACATCCGAAATATTTATACTTTACTTTGTACATAACAAATGCTAAAACGACTGTACAATCCAGTAGGCTGAGAAGTCATGACACATTTCTCAAATCAAACCCCTCAAAGGAACCTCTCATCTCTAGTTCAATCTCTGATTCCCCTCTGGTTTGATCTTCCCTTTCTTCATCTTTCATCGTGTCGGAGGCACGGTACTCGGACTCGGGTGCTGCATCAAACGTTACCGAATGTGAAGGGTGAAGGCTGAACGAAGGAGAAGTTCCTATGGAAGGTGAGCCAGCGAGTGAAGTATCGAGTGAAACATCGAGCGAAGGTCGAACCGGCATGTAATGAACTTTCAATGCCACGTTCCTTCGGGCGTTGGCTTGCCATCGGTCCAGACCTTCCGCAACAGTTTCTGGGAAGACAGTTTTCTTCATAGATGTCCCCATCTGTCAAGAAGACAAATTAAGTTGCATGGTTGTATCAAGCTAGTCCTTCAATCAGTTTAACTTAGACAAAAAATACGAGTTTAGATTGAACGTAAAACATATTTAAAATACGCGAATCTAATTCGGACTATTCGATCCGTGCATATGCTAAGAACATGAAGAAAATGTACATAATTACCTGTGTGACTAAAGCATAAAGTGGCAGGGTGACATAGCAACAAAGGATTTGAACCAGAGCTCCCATCACTAGTTTAATCACAATGTCTTCGGTCCTTCGATGGAAACATGATCGGAATCCGAACTGAAACTGCAATTTATTTAAAGAAAAACGTGAAAAAAATGAAAACAAGCTGCAGCAATGAACTGAGTAAACCAATGCTTACCCAAGTCCAGGTGAAGAATGCCAGTTGAAAAGAGTTCTGCAACATCGTTTTCCTTTTAGATTCCGGGAAAAATAAAATCAAGAACGAAAAAGGAAACGAAGGATGTTAAAGGGTTGATCACCTGAAACAATATGAAATGCATTATGTGGAGGAGCAATTTAGGCCGACCGAACCAGAAGAAATCATCACTCGGCCTAACAAGGAAAGCTCCTCTCACGACATGGGATCTGTCTTGGCTATCTAAACACATCCTTGTTATGATGCCTTGGAGCTTTGTTCCAACCACCAATAACATCTGCTAAACAGAACGTTACATTCTGTTTAGTGTTTAATATCCGTATTCGATACCGGTATATATTCGGAGGATCATACTCGTACCATGTCCGAATATATACCAGTGTAGATATTGAACATAATCTGTTGTTTGGGCAGAAGTTTTACTTACCAGTAGAGGAATGAAAGGAAGCCAGAGATAATTATAAAAAGCTGCAGATTACAGTAGTACAGTTGTTAAGTATACTGAGATAATCTTGGTTATTTTCACTGTTATTTTCTCGAATTGTCGATTATAATTTTACTAATTACCGTGTGCATTGAAGAATATGAATGACATTGAGAAGATCCAAATCCATAGGCTGAAAAAGGTTGAGCACTGGTTAACTTATATTCTCATGACACGATCCAACGAACCGAGTCGAATCTTGCGAGGAAAAAGACAAGCATGAAGATCTTTTTCTTATCAAATAGACAAACCTTATTCCCACAACCACACCAAAATCCTTTTCCAGAGCTCTTTTTATATACTTTTGGAAATCAAAGTTGCTTTCCTCTGAGAAATGTGCCTGAAGAATATATGGTTAAAGATTTGCATCAAAATGAAGCAATTAAGTGTTGAATTATTACACAAGGGATGTTGGCTTTGTTAACAATACCGTGATGAATCCGTGTCTGAGCGTAAGGTAGTCCACTTTGGGAACAGATGCATAGAATTGTCGAAGAAAACATTTCTGCAACAAAAACACATCAACTCAACACCATTAGTTTAACAGCTTTTCATGGTATGTTAAAGATGATAATCGAAGTGATCAAGGCTAAAAACGAACCGGCCAACGAAGAAATCTATGTTCACTCCAAGATCTCAGGTGTCGCCTTGCAAATGATGTTTGATGGATAAGTTGGAACCTGCGAGGATCTGTTTCAATGGAGGACTGTGAGATGTTGACACTAATAATCTGTTTTCAACATCTTTAGACTCGAAAAGCTTACCGTTTGAGAATCTATATTCGAATGTTCTGGTTTCTGCTTCCCAAGATTTCCAACTCCTCATCTGCCAAACAAATAACTAGCAATATGTATTCTTTTCCAAAACAGTGAGATATGTACATTAAAATGTTTTCAGGGGGAAAAGTACAGAAATTTTACCTTTGCCATTCCAAGACTGAATGTAAGGACACATGATAAACAATGGAAGAAAGCCAGAACGAATAATAAGTACTGAAGTTCCCTCACACCTTGTCTAGACAACAATGACACCTTTCCCTGCTCCAAAAATGCCACTCAAAGATTAATTACTCTGCAAGTTTCTCCACCCTTGTCAACCGGTCCGGTCATGTTGGGTACATATAGATGCCTTCACAAATTCAAGTTAGAACATAACACACAAATATCAATGCATGTGTTCATTTGTGTGATGTTTTCAATTCGAATCTGCATTGACACACCTAGGATGACAAGCAGCTGGGAGTTCGGGTAAATCAAGATTATGCTATCATAACATGGCACAACCGTAAGTTGGTTCGAGACATATATGTACCTGCTCTTGGCATTTTGCTTCTTCCTCACCATCATTTGAAGGATCACTGCAGGGTAGAAATGTTTCACCTACGTTCCTTGGGATGCATATATTTGCTATTGACTTTTCACTCACGGTTAAAAGCAATGATATGAAGCCCAGCAGCATTAATTCTAAAGTGAAAACGTCCAAGTTATTCATAAAAGATTTGTACAGTAAAACGTTTCATTTAGTTTAGATAATTTCTCACCAGATTTGATCTTATCAAGAGCCTGAATCAGTGGTTTCCTTCCTTTCTTATCGAAATACTAAAGAATTAACCCGAAAACAAAACATGAAAATCAGGGTTGGAAACAAAAAGGGTGATTTTTATAGATAAACCCTTCATGTGCATGGAAACATACCTTGGCCAAAAGATGAATCAAATGCTCGATAAAAAGGGAGAGCAGAATCAAGAGGAAAACAACAGTGGAAACAGCCCATGTCGGGGTTGTTTCGATTGTTGTTCCGGAGCTTGTCACTGTCGTCTCTTCCTCTCCTGCCATATCTTGTTTGTTTAGTTCTTCCGGTGCTCTTTGAAACACCTGAACTGTGTTGTTTGTGGAAATAAACTGGAGAATGTATAACAAGACAACGAGTCAATATATACACAACAACAACAACAACAACAACGCTGGCTGCTGGTTAGTCAACATACGGCGTTGGTGTGGTCCAGTGATGTAATAACTAGCTGACAGATTCACTTGCGGAATCCATTACGTTTCCGTGCACAAAAATACACCACAAGGTTTAGAAAAAGTTGACTTAAATGACAATATAGTGATTGGTTATATGATGGGTTTTGTTGTTCATATTGAACTTTCTGGGATATTTCTGTTTAGAAAAAACCTGCTGCAAATAGGTATTATCTGCTCGAATGTTGAGTAACACGTTTATGACTTGCAAGTACATTGATTTTAATTGGGGGATGACTTTGAATCTCTGTACCGTAAAACTTGTAAGAAGCAACAGCGTCCAAAGCAGGGAAGATGAGAACTGATGCAGATGTTCTTCGGACCCGAAAGAACAAGATTTGTTGATGTCTGTGAGGTCAAAGTCTGGCTAAGCCACGAGCCGGACGGACTCTGTAGAAGAGTGGAATTATAGTCTAAGCAGAACAGAAATATGAACAGGGAATACCATCATAAAAGATTATCACAGGCATAATAACAGTTGTTACAACATAGTCATTTCATAAAATTATTACAAGTTTTCAGTTTTTGGTCTTGAAAGTGAACTGCTGGATTCTTGAAATAAAAAAACATGCAACCATTGGCATCTTTATGCTTGATATCGCTGCATCCAGGGCTGCTTCGTCAATATATATCGTAGTTTCTGAGACAACACTGCGGATAAGTATCGAAACTGAAACTCGAAATGGTCATTTTTAATAACAATCATACCCCAAAGTCACATACTTCTAAGTTGCATGACACAAGAAACTCTAATAGAAGGTACAGATTTAATAGAAATTAAAACTTCAGTGGTTAATCTCCTGGAGACAAACCATATTAATTATCACACCATCAGATTTACCAAGCCCTAGGGGTCCAAAACCCGGACTATGAAATCCGGATTTGTGGACCCGAGTCGCCATTCCGCAACTACTCTACAATGCAGTATCTGAAAGCATTTCTCTGACAGTATTGAGGTTGCTTACTTTAGTAACAGTGCTTCCAACTGTGTTTGTCACCAATGGAGGCCACGGGTGAAACTTTTCTCCAATACAAGGTAAAATTGTTCCATGACCCAATGATAATGTTGCTTGCACCGTGTTACCTTCCTTAGTGGCATCAAGGCTTCCCTCGGTCAAGGAGAAACCGAAAAGTCTGCACGAGGAAGCTAATTCTTGTTTGGTCCTGAATGCAGGTTGAGTCGCCAGAGACTGTGAATCACCAATAGAATCATTTGAATGGCAAAATGAATCCATGGTAACGTGACCCCTCCCACGGGAATCATGTTCGCCAGTTGAAAATGGTAGTAACTTCGCCCCAAAGTTTTCAGGGGTGCGAAAAGAACTCACTCCATGATCCTTTTCTAGGCCATTGAAGTTATGCATAGGATTGAAATTCGGAACTGTATTGCTCGCTTGTTGGAACATTAACACCGAAGACGGTGAGGAAACTTGTGCAAATGCAGCAGATGGTTGTACAGGACTATGAGTATTATAGCCCTTCCTAGAGGAAGACCATCCACTTCTAGTCCCCGACAATTTCCCAACGCCAATCACACCAGGACTGTCATTACCTCGAGCTTCTACAATTGAGCCTTTTCTATACGGAGAGCTAACAAAAATTTCTTGACCTTGCAAGACCTTATGGAATTGGAAAGATTCCCCAAAGCCTACAGTTTTATAGGAAATATTGGGATTCACCATTAGGTCTCTACCAACATTTCCTATTACAGCAATACCAGAACCATTAGAACTAGGAAAGCAGTGTCGTATTTCAGACCGATGCATGTTGTGACTAGCAGCACCATCGTAAAAAGGATTGAAACCCAAAATTTCTTGACCTTGCAAGACCCTCTGGAACCACAAAGGGTCCGTAAAGTCGGAGGCTCCAATTCCATCTGTTAGAAGAACGAAGGACAATGTCAAATAACATTGCATGACACAGGAAAGAGATTTAGCTATGCGGAAGAACCTACCAGGAACCATAAATTCTGGTTCTCCTGACGGCAACCCGACCCTGTTCCTTTTTGAACCGGGTGAGAGCAAGCTGTTAGAACTAGGAATAGAACCAGATGGTTCAATTTCCCAGGGAGAAACCCGGCTGTGCTTGTTCGCATCAACATCATCCCACCTTACCTACGGAAATGAGTCAGAAAGAACTACTCGATAAGCTCTAGTAATGGTCCGATAAATCAGAAACAATGAGAATATATCAAAGACATTGTATCATAGACTAGTCAGTAGTCAGAAAAAAAAAGCATCCAAAACAATCACGTGAAGGTCTTAATTATACCAACAAGCATCTCCATTTCGAACCAGGCCATCTAACAGGATCCAAATCACTCATTCCAGTTATGAGTCCCGTGTATCTACAAAAAAAATCGAAAGATTCAATTAAGGTACAATAAAAGAGTGGTGTCAGTCTTCCCTCTTCAGGCTAAAAACAATATAACTTCAACTCAAGATTTGCAGGTTCAATCAGGTCGCACCTTCGTTCCGCTGCATCTTCAGTTCCAAACCACATTTTGAACCTCGTTCCAGCAGAAAATGAATGATCAAGACTCTTCCAGAATTTGCAGACCGGTACAATGAACTTCGATGGACTAGCCCTGCTACATATTGACAAAAATAGTTTAGTTTCACAAGAAAACAAGAACAAGTATAAAATACAAAAGATAACAAACAAAAAGCTTTAAGGCACAATAAGCATGAATGGATTCCAAGCAATTAACCACCAATGATATAAGGACAAATGGTGAGTCATTCTGATTCCAGTTGAAAATAAAAACAGTACCACCCCGGGCTAGGAACTTGGAAGCCATTAGGACAGTCAAAAGGACAAGCTTACAAAGACTTTCAAACAATACCGAAGCTAAAGATAACTTTTAGATAATAGATGATGTCTATAAGGTACAGTGCTCGGGCCTAACTGAACATAAAAATACAGGAAACAAGTGAGAAATGTCAGCCTATTGTTATCCACTTCAAACCAAGCTGCCATGTGCATATCAAAGTAGAAATAGCTATATATGGTTGGAGCTATAAGCACTAAATTTACACACTTATGCATACCGTCCTCACTTTTTAAATTCTTTTCCCTCCTCAACGACATCATTGCAATAAAAATCTAGAAATTGACTGCAAAACTTTCGAATTGTGACCTCAGAATATTGCTTGTCACATATCTGAATGGTGTTGACAGTAACGTACCTTGGATTGTAGTAAATGCTGAAAACATTTTTCATAGATACAGCATGGACCACATCTGAAAAAGTGCTATGGTTCAACTGCTTGCTACACAAAGATGGAAAAGAAGTGCCATTTTTAATTTGGCCAGCTCTTCGGATTCCCAGCCTCAGTTCCCCATCCTCACCCCTGCCAGCAACACTAAATAAGATTCGATAGGATATTAATTAAGCCTTCACGAAAGGAAAAACTTTGAACCTAAGAAAAAGCACGGCATCTCCGGCAATGAGCTTCTTCTTGTTTACGAAAGCACTCCATCCAGTAGTGAGCAAATGCCTCCGTGGTTGCCCTACACAATCCGAAAATATCTTAACAACTACAGAAATGAGCAAGTAATCACGGCTTTGATCCAGAAGCGTCATCCATTAAATTTAGTGCATACCCCTATAAATGTGTCGAAATCTCCATTCCGTGCCATGGAGATCTTTTGCAACAAGCTCCTGTGATGGCCTCTGCTGATTATAGTCCTATGAATCCAATCAAAATAAACTCAAAAGGCTATAACAGACGAGTGTTTCACCAAAACATAATGAATTCTTCTAAACAGATGTAAACATAAACAATTAAAACATAGAAACAAAAAAAGTGCAAGAGACTTACCAAGGGAGGAAAGCAATCCTCGGCAGCTCGGCGAGGGACGGAAAAGCCTCCATGAGTACTGGTATCAGAAGCCGTAAGAGTCTTACAGAACATGTGTGGCGTGGTTGACTTGATTTCTGCTTCGACATCCTCCTCGTCACCGTCTGCCTCCACTTTCCCTTCCTGCAACCTCTGCTCACTTTGCTGCATTGCATAACTTCCACCAAATCAGACCCAAAATTTCAAAATCAACTTGAAACCAAATGAGAAATACATTAAACAGCAGAATGATAAACCAAATTAAGAAATAAGATAAACTCATCATTAGACAAGGATTTCTAATTCATAATGATGTCATTATCCTATAGGATAATCCCCATCAGTTTAAAGGAAATGAAGCACCTAAGGTAAAGCAACTTGATTATATGTATTTGTACTTATGGATTACTATAAGTAACCATTAGGCAAACAATACAAGAACAGATAGAATAAAGCTCACCTCATTTTCAGGAACCAGTGAAACTTGAGCATAAACCTCATCTGTGGCACCCTCAGCCTGCCAACAAAAACAAACATTTTCATAGCAAAACCACATTAAGAGAAAACAGCAGAGATCTCTTGATATTTAAATTAAACCCAGATGGAAAACCCAAAACAAATAATAATTCAAACCCACTAAACCACAAAGAATAATTGGATTGTTTCCAAATAAAATCAAGCTTTAAAGCTGAAGCATGTATAGTTAGCTTACATGGAGCTTGACATCAACAACCCGACAAAACACATGAGGAGGGAGATCATAAGCTGAAGCAAAGCCTGGAAATTCGGAAAGTTGCTCCAAGTGGCCTTGAGGGAAGTACACCACTACACTTCCTCTCTTTGGCAACGATACAAGTGGACCAGCACAAGCATGCCAAAGCTCTAAACAAACTGAAGAACTAAAACCAGAAGCACTTAGAACCGAAGATGGGGATGAAGAATCAGACGGCGGCGTTTCATCCTCTTCGGTCGTGTTCAGATCGATTAAACACCCCATTGATCAGTCAGAGAAAAAAATGAGTTTTGTTTCTGCACTAGAAGTGAGTTATACAGGAGAGGGTATTTCATGGCTGCATATTTAGAGACTGGTTTTCAAAGGTTAAAGATCGCAACTTTGGCATAAAAAAAGGGAGAACCCAAAAAGAAACTAAAAGAGAAACCTTTTGTACAAGGGATTTATGGGGTTTTAGTCTTTTTCTAGTTAACAAAGCTTTTATGAGCTTTAACTAAATGGGGTTACGATTAAAATTTTAAGAACAACATTAGATTATTGTAAATACTTATGATTAGATACGTATGTATAAATGGGGATTGTTTTCGATTATGGAGAAAAGTAGTTGCTTTTTCATGTTTTTATTTTTGGGTGTTTCTTGAATGAAAGCTGTACAGCAGCAGTAGCAGTGCTGCAACAATGCTGAGAAACTGCTGCAAGTGATGTGTGGCAGAAAGAGACAGGGAAAGAGTAACCAGATTTTTCTTTATTAGTTACATTAATTATAATATACAAAATAAAATATATATATATATGTTTGCTGTATATATTGGGTGATATCTAATCTGGACCCTCCACCTTACCCAAATCTCACTCATGCCCTTCCCTACTAATCATTCTCTGCTTTATCAGTCTTCTTTTGCATTATTTCCTGAATATATTACAGCTATAAGCTTCTTTTCCTTCTTGTGTTACTTTCTTTCCTTTGCTGTTCTGATATATATTTTCCCCAGAAAGAAATGGGGATGGTGAATTACTCTAAATCAACCAAACCTGAAGAAGACCAGAGTGGGCAACCCTTTTCTACTAAAGGGATAACTTCTTTTATAACATCAAATCTAGCCTAGAGTCTGTCTCAAAATTACCCTATGGGTAAACAAAAACCCCACAGCATGTTTTGTGGTGTTTTCATGTTTAAAAGACATCCTCTCCAACTTGCCAAGTTGTTAGCTATGGTATATATATTTATAAAAATAGGTTAAATTTTATCTTTAGTCCTTGTGTTATGCATTAGGTGTAGATTTAGTTGTATATTATGATTTGGTCCATTTTAATCTTTGTATTTCTTGAATTATGAGATTTCAATCATGACTCAAACGACGCATAGACTTAAAATGATCGGTTCAGAGAATAAGAACTAAATTTATAACTTATATATAATACAAGTATTAATAAAAGAATTTATTTCAAATATTTGAGATTATTGTTTGAATTAGGACCTGAATTTCAAAATTCGAGAAATACAGAGAACTCGAAAATTATTAATTTATGATACATAACCTGAATACGAAGCTTGTCTGTGGTACATGAACTAATAGAAGAATTTTATTTTAAATAGGTCCTCAAACTTTAAAACATTATACCTAGATCTCTAAAATATCAGTACAATCTTTATCAACCAAGTCATTCAATCGATATAGATATTAATTTTACCATTAAATGTCCACCCAAAATTGATTTGGAACATATTTAAATATGTGAATCAAATATAAATGCTTGTTGATGTTTTCAAAGCTCGATTCACATGTTGTAAATACGTTTCACGACGTACTCAAAGTACTTCATTTAACTTTTAAGTTGATGTCTAAATTAACAGAATCTGATTGATATAATATTAATACTTCAAAATCTCAATTATAATATTTTAGATTTAGAAATGCTTAGTGTAATTAACCCTTTTTTTCTTCCCTAATTCATGTTTTAGGTTACATTTTGACTTTGATGTATTTTGTAGACCCATGTGGTGTTTTGTTATCTTGGGTAAAAAGCAATGAGAACTGCATGACCCCTTGTGCCTAACCAATCAAGGAATGTGATAATCATGTTTACAGTTAATGACACTTCTCTAAAATGGATATTTAGGGGGGAAAAGCCGATTAACGAAAAAATTATATTATAGGTAAGTTTCATCACGTGTTTATGAGATCAGTCATTAAAAATCATTTATATCAATATTTTTTTCATGTTATATATTTTTTAAAATAAATTTTCGCTTAAAAACTGTTTTTAAAATGAATTAACAGTAAATATGAATGAAGATTTACTTTAGAAAATATATGACATAAAAAAATACTGATATGAATGGTTTTTAGTGATTGGTCTATAGATGACGTTATGAGACTTACCTATGATATAATTTCTCTAATTAATGTTTAAGTTGTAAACATTGTCTTTTAATTTTTTAGGTTGAATTTTCGATAATATAACGGTGTAATTACAACTATAATCTATCATTATAATTTTAAATAGATTTAATATAAAAATAATAGTCTAATATATATTTTAAAACAGACAAAAATAAAAACGTTAAATATTTATTTCTCCCGAAGACTTTAAACGTATCTCAAAAAAGATACGGTTTTGATAATTATTTTAGTACTATTAAGCCTTTTAAATAAAATATCTATAATAAAATTTAAATTAAAATACAATATTTATCTAAAATTAAGTTAAAATAATTCTAAGTTTAAAGGGTTCAAAATAGGAAAATATTTTATGTATCGGTGACGAAATTTAAAATTTACGGTTTAGATGTTAGGGTTGAGACTTTAAGATTATATATTAGGGATTAAATTTTAACCTATGAATCTTAAATCGTAACCTTAAACCATGAGTTTAAACCACAAACCCTATATTTTAATAACGTAAACTTAAAACTTTAAACTATGAGCCTTGAATTAAATCTTTAATCCTTAAAATTAGAATATTTTGAAAATAAAATTTCTTTACTATCGATATATAGTATAATTACACATTTAAAATTATATTTTTCTTACGACAATTTCATATAAATTACTAAACTTTTATAAGAATAATGATTATTTGTATAAATTTGAATCTTTATTCAGATTTTTTTAAAAATAAAAAATTATCACATAATTAATTGGTTTGATGTACGTTAGATTATTAATTAAATCGAGATTTAAATTATGATATTGTAAAATTAAATAAATTAAAACAAAAAATTATTAATAATTATTATAGTATTTGATTTAAATTAGTCGAATAATAAATTAAATATTAATAATAAAAAATATAATTTAATTAATAAAATCCGTTTTAAATTTTTATTTAATTTTTACACAGATCAATTAAACCGAAAACTACTAATCTAATGCATTTAACCGCATATTAGATTTTTTTTTACAAATATTACTATATAATTCACTCAGATGCACGTGAAAGCACGCGCGTTATGAAGCGTGGGAATACAAATTCATCTAGTCTTTGTGTAGTTCCCTCCTTTTCTCCTCACTTTAATCTTTGGCGTCAGTCGACTATCCCACCAACCGCACTGAGATTGTTGGATTGTTAGACCGGAATTTGACCACGACAAAGGATTAAATATATTATATTAAAAGGCATAACAAACAAATATTAAATATATTATATTAATGTAAAAATAATTTAAATTCGAATTTTGAATATGATATTATTAAAAAAATAATTTTAAACATTAAAAATATGATTTATTACCATGAGAGGGCATATAAGAAAGAATGAAAGACCCAAAAACACAAGAAAGAAATGATGGGCACAAACCATCTAGCTTCATCGTTTAAAGGAACGTTTGTTGTTCTTGGAGGTCACTGGTTCGAGCACCAGTAATAATAGTATAGTGATTGAGCGATCAATATCCAATGGTTAAGAGTAGGGGTGATAACGAGCCCAAGCTAGGTTAGGCTTGAAAATAGGCATATCTAGTCTCGTCGAGCTCGGAATTTTAGGCTCAGGCTTAAAGCTCGTAAGGCTAAACTCAATTTGACTCGAAATAGATATTTTTCTATATTATTTTTTATTATTTATTTATAGTTTATTTTTTATTTATTATTTATAATTTTGTAATTTGTTTTAGTTGATAATATTTTATTTAATTTATTTTTAGTAGATTTACTCTTAATTATTTTTATTATTATTTTTGTTAAATAAAATATTTTAATGTATATATAAATATATATGTATGTTTATATATAATTATTCCGAGCCTATTCACGACCTTTTCGAGCCGAGTTTGGGTAAACTTGGCTCAACTCATTTAAATCTCGAGCTAAACTCGAGTCCGAGTCGAGTTCACTCGAGCTAAACTTTGACCGAACCGAACTCGAGTAGCTCGCGAGCTAGCCATACTCATCACCATCCCTAGTTAAGAGTATACTCTAAAACAGATATTATTGTAACCACCGTAGCTAAATAAGAAAATGAGGGGAATTGGTCTCAATCTCACGTGCACCATGGTAATTATGCAAACAAGAAAAGCAAAAGGGATATGGATATGATAATGTTTTGTTAATCTCAATTATATCTTACAATGATGTCGTTTAACTTGTGTTTTAAGATAATAACAGGGGGTTAATGTTGTGGAACACATGTTTATGTCTCATATTTATCTTAAAATCAAATCCAAAGATATTGAGACAGAGAGTTGTGTACAAGTACAGATGAAGGCGGCGCGTGTAGCATGTGAGCGTGTGGTGGTGAAGAATAAGTTGATGATCAGAAATGGGGTAGGCAACGACTAAAGCTAAAATCTTTTTCATTTCCTGATGAACCAGAGAGATCGCTCGACTTTTACGCGAGTTGCTGCTGCTGCTACCTGCGTTCTTTGTCTCTGCTTTCATCGTACTTTAGTCACGTCAATCAACCTTCACAGAGCACGCGCCCCGAGGACTTCTTTTTAAAGATCTACAATCTCTAGATGTTCACCGTACACGTGTAGGGTGATGAAGGCAGCCTTGTGGGATTGGTTTTTTGCTTACTCCTCGAAAATCCCCCAATTTCCCTGTTTTTAACGGCAAATTTATCACAATAAAACTTTTTATTATTTTTTTGAGAGGATATAGAGGGAGTTTAGTTAAAATGAAACGAAATTAAAATTTTATAAAATTATATTGTATCATTTTTTATTATATATAATTTTTTATAAAAATATAAAAAATTTGATGTAACAGAATATTTTTAAAAAATTGAAAGTATAAAATTTTTAATACATATTAATTTTTTTATAAAATATATTTTTATTGATAGATAGATAGATAATATTGTAGGTTTCGTTAAATATTTCCTTAAACCCAAATATAAGAAAAGATTTATTCAGAGTGTTATCATACAAAGAGAATCTAAAAAATACGGTTCAAACGCGACAAAAAAATAATAAAACTAAAGATACGTCTTAACAGAAAAACATAACTAACCATATTCGGACTCTTTCATAACCAAATCTAAAAAATCTTGAGATGTAGAATGAAATTTAACAATACTCGTCATAACATCTTGACTCTTAACAGTAAGGTTACGTGTCATTATATTTTTTTCTCGACCAATATGACTAACTTAAATCTTATATTTGTTAAAAAATTGATAATTTTAACCTTATTAAAAATTTTATAATAATTTTAATTTATTTTAATCCACCTTACGTAAAGAAAATCCTTTAAAATATAGATGTGTGGTGGGTAGGACCCATATGAAACTTGCTAAAAAGGGAAATGGACCGTTTTTTGTCTCATCAGAAACCTGTCGGTTTCTTTATTGAGCCGTTGATTATGGCATTTGCTTAATATACATTTTGAAAACAATGTGATCGTACGGCTAAGGAAGGTTGGATTAATGGTAAATTTATATTTTAATCTCTAAAAATATATAATTTACGTTTTCCCCTATAAGTTTTAAACATTTTTAAATAACTCCCTCAAAATAAAGTTTTCACCAATGGGAGAGGATTTGTACTGATGGCGAAGAACGAGGGCGGCTATTAGCTAATTGTGAGATTTTTTGATTGTTTTAAAACCGCCGTTTAAAAGAAAAAACGATAAAATAAACGATTATTTAGCGTTAAAACTAGATTGTTTGGAGTTATTATTGTCGGCGAACGAACATTTTATCACCGAAACGATAAAAACAACCCGTGTCTTGTATGTATTGAAGAATTGTGTAACTTGGTTAGGGTTTATACGTAAAGACGAGCATATATTATTACCGTTTATGAATACTCTTTTACGAACGTAAATTTTCTATATTCGAAATTCGGATTTAAATCTATTTAGATTAAAAAAATATTTTTTAAAAATATTGTCCGAAATAATATATTTTATTTAACTTTGATTTATTAAATTATTTATATATCATTGTTCTCTTTGAATTCTTTGCGAAAATCTGGGTTTTCTTCACTTCCCGAATCCATATGAATCCCATGATTCAAATTTTCACAAATGGATTATTCCCCTAAATCGGGATTCTCTTCTTCTTTAAGTACTCTGTTTTCTAGCTCCGTTTCTTCATTTGTTCCATGGCTTTCTAAAGGAGACTCCAAATTATATAAGTTAAAGAAGATCTGTACGGAACAGATCGAGAACGTGTTAAAATCACAACATTTTTCGGCGGCGATGAACAAGATTAAAAATTCTTAACTTACACTTTATTTAAACGTTACATTTAAATAAACGTACATATTTAAATATATATTTAAACATTAATCAATAATTTAATAAATAATTTAAACATACATATTTAAACATTAATCAATAATTTAATAATTAAATTTAAATAAATTATTAATCAATTATAATAAATAATTTAATAGATTAAAAGGATGATATATAAATAATTTTATATCTTATAAGAATTATAAATTACTTATAAAAAAATTAGGCATTTATTTTAATAAAAAATACATTAGACAACTATTTTAAAAAATATATAGTTTAAGTACTTATTTATAAATTAAATAATTTTCTTTTAACAATGTTATCTTAAAATACTAAGAGAATAAAACTTTAGGCATTTATTTCAGTCAAAAAATACATTAGTCACTTATCTCAAAAAAAAAATAGTTTAGGCACTTACTTCAGCCAAATAAAACATTAAGTACCTATTTTAGAAAAAGTATATACTTTGAGCACCTGTTACTGCGTTAAACTTTTTAAGTAATTAGTTTAAATATCTATTTATCTCGAAAGTCAAGAATTTATAATTAAAATAAAATTTTAATTAAGATGCATTAATATGTCATGTTATTTTACTCTTATATGAATTTGAATCCTAATATTCGAAAAATTATTAGGTGAACCTTGTTCACCACGTCATCCATGATCCCAAACAATCAAGACCGTTGATTTCAATTTTTTTCAAATGAATCATCAGCTCTTTCCTACATGTACTTAATATGTGGTTATTTAAAGATTAACGGTCCTGATTGCTTGAACCATAAATGACACAGCGAACATGATTCACTTAATAATCTCACATAATATTCACATCAGATCTTTTCCTCCGCTGTATATATATATATATACGTACTAGGTTCGTATATACGATAAGCAGATATAAAACGGTTCTCATAGGACCGATCGCACAGAATAAAGCCCAACGCCACCAAAGCAACCGGCTCGAGTTGACTCAATACTAGGGTTCTTCGATTCACTGAGGCACTGAAAGAACCCTAATATTTTTTTCTCCTATTCCAGAACCCTAGGGATTAGATTTAGAAGAGCAACCTTTCGTGTTCATTTGGCGTTTTTTCTTTGTCTCTGTTATTAGCAATGGGAAGAGGAAAATTCAAGGCAAAGCCCACCGGTCAACGCCACTTCTCGACTCCTGAACAGATGCGTAAGATTTATTCTTTTTAAAGTTTTTTTTCCCCAATTTTAATGCTTGTTTTTATTTATATTCCCCGAAATATTCGATTAAAAGCTAAAATTTATCATCTTTTTATTTGATTTTAGTGAGACTTATTGAAGTATATGCACCGTTAGTTTATGATTGAAAAAGATAGTTGAAATTGCAAAACTGCGATTTGAATTCAGGAAATCTTGATCACGTTGATATTTTCTTCTATTGGTTTATTGAAAATATGTGTCTAAATATGTTGCTTGAAAAGTTAAGAACAATTGTTTTGTTTAGCTTACTATGATTTGGTTACAGTAAATTTAGGTTAATTATTGTTAGTAAGGCTTGTCGATGATAATCAGGCATTGTCCGAAATAGGATTATGGTTAACTGATTCTCTTTCTTTTGATATCAATTGTGCAAGCACATTCCCTGAGGAAAACCTTGTTTTTTTGTTTTGTTTTGTTTCGCGTGTTTGCAGTTGCCGGTACTTCATCTCGTCCTCGCTCTTTTAAGCGGGTATGCTCGTTCTTTCTTTTGGATGCACTTACACACACTTTCAGTGTTTATGCATGTTATAAAACAATAAGAACTTACTCTTTACTCATTAATGTTCTTAGCAAGAAGCTGAATACAAAGCAGAAGAAGAATCTGAGGAGGAATCTGAACAGGAGTCTGGAGAAGAATCTGGTGACGAAACTGAAGTAAGTTCATCATTACTGGGTTTCTGTTTGCCAATTGTTTTTGCATATGAATGCTTAGGAAATCTGAAAAATCTCTTGTTGCAAACCAATAGCAAAAGCGCAAGGGAACTGAAGGTGTGATTGAGGTCAACAATCCTAATTTGGTGAAGCCAAAGAACATGAAAGCCAGGGATCTCGATGTTAGTCTCACAAAGTCTCCTTGAAATTTGTTTCAATGATTGTAGGCTGTTATATGTAATTCTCTGTATATGTTTTGATTTTATTCAATCTCATTTGTAGGCCGGTAAAACTACTGAACTTTCTAGGCGTGAAAGGTTTGTAAATTTATCCTATTTCTTGTTCTTCCTTGTTCTGCTTTTGATATGTTGTAAGTCGTGGTTTGTTGTCTGGGTCTATTCTTCTGCCTTAAGCTATAACTTATGTATCTTTCTATATAGTTTTTATGCGAATTCCCAACCATATTTGTATTGTGTAATTCTCTAATTGTTTACAGGGAAGAACTAGAAAAGCAGAGAGCTCGTGAACGATATATGAGGCTGCAAGAGCAGGGGAAAACAGAACAAGCAAGGAAAGATTTGGGTAAGCTAACCGGATATTCCTTTACCTCTTATCAATCCTCCTCCCTCGTATCATGAAAATGGGCTGAGTACTGCCAATGCTAACTTCTGATTCTGTCCTCATTATGCCAACCAACACTTTATCTTGCAACATATTCATCCATTGCCCCTATCAAATCCAGTTTTAACTTTTACAGACGAATGACGATTCATGTTTTCTTTTCTCTAGTTAGCTAGGTTTTAGGAGAGTTGAATTCCGTAGGCTAAGAACTTAGAATGCTTGAAGAGGCTGTAATTGTTGTGCGTGAAATGAGCAGATATGTGTCCCTGTGGGATGATGAACAAGCTGAGTGCTTTTTAAAATCATTATTGTGTGAAATTGCTTCATATGTCCGATTTACAAGCAAAATGACCTATATACCTTATCACTTCTGTTTGGTGGAAAATCTGTAAAGTTGAGTCTAATTGATTCTGCTTTGCACAAAAGAAAGTATGTCTAACTTGGAATTGTGTGCTAATACAGAACGCCTAGCCCTTATTCGTCAACAAAGAGAAGATGCTGCTAAAAAACGAGAGGAAGAGAAAGCCGGTAAATATCTGGATCTGCAACTCTTATTTACCTTTTTCTTCTCTTTTAACATTGGACATTCATATTTGAATATGTTTCAGCAAGGGAGCAGAAGAAGGCCGAAGCTCGAAAATGACATTCCCTTTTCATGCAAAGCTTCATATACAGCAAGTTTTTCTTCCAATAGAATGATTGTGTGGGATACAACTCATTATACATTGTTCCCCCTTATTTTGTGGCACATAATTTGATGTCTGTGTTCTTGAATTAAACTCATTTCTTTCATGCTCTGCTAATTTACAGGCTATTATGAGATCATTATCAAAGGGAGTTCTAAACAATGTCAAAGGAAACTGGTTTCAATCCATGAGATTCCAATTTAAGATCATGTTTGAGGGATATAAAATTTTTTCCAAACAAGTTGAATTCTGTATAAAATTATGAAGGTTTACACTTAAAAGGCAATGAACAAAGAAGGAAACAAAAGCAAAATGTCTAAAATTAGCCAAAAAAATAAACATAAAACCATAACATTAAGTCCTATAGTTCAAGCTACTACTGAGATGTGCTTGCATGTTCCAAAGCACAATGTCAAATGGTTGATACTTCTGTTGGTTTTCGCTTTGTACCCTGTCAGGGGAACTTCTATGTAGATATCAACAAAGGCATAAAACTTCAAAAAGATAAGTATCACGATGGCTTATTCACCATGCTTATGCACTGCAACATCCAGATGCTTTCACGGCCGTTACTTCGTCTTTCGATCCAATGTTGATCATCGTGCCTTTAGGCAATGCAGATGGATCTCCTATATCGAGAGCTTTCTTGCTTACAACACGATAAATCTGGGTCAGCACTTCCGTAAACGCATCCTCAACATTCAAAGACTCTAGTGCAGACGTTTCCATGAAGAAGGTTTTCTCTCGTTCGGCGTAAGCTTTGGCATCTTCAGTAGAAACGGCTCGCAAGTGACGCAGGTCTGCCTTGTTTCCAACTAACATAATCACGATGTTGGCATCGGTGTGACCTCTAAGTTCCTTAAGCCATCTTTCCACGTTTTCGAATGTAACATGACGAGTGACATCATAGACTAGCAAAGCACCAACAGCACCACGGTAGTATGCACTGGTTATTGCACGATATCTTTGGAGAAAAGAGATCAAACAAAGAAATCAGATGAACATTCATGGAGCTTCAACCAAATTCAAAACCAGAAAAGAATGGAAAACCAGTCGTATACTCGAAAAAGGGTGTCCAAAAGCAAAACCAAACATATATCCTAGTACATGGAATTGTATAAAAATGGCAACCATTGTAAGCATAGTTTCAACCTTCGGGAAAATGTCATTGTCAGTTCAATGGATTGAGTACTCATTAACATCTCAACAAATATCAGAGTTTAATCTAACCCTCCTCAAACCCTAACTTTTATCTTAAATAAAATCAAAACAAAGAATTTCTCTTCCCTCTCATAATAATCATAGTATTAAATTACAGCCGCAACACAAAAAAAAACGTAACAATTTTGGAGATTCCAGTAACACCACAAGTCACAACCACATTTAGAATCAATAACATCCGCGACAGCGACCGCTACCGCAATTTAATAGTATGATAATGGTCGAGTCTGTTATGACTACAGAAAATGTACCATTACAACAAAAGGGGAAATAAGAATGAAACAGAATGAATACCCAAGCAGAATTCAATGCATTATCCAAAAACATTATCGCGGTTCACATATTTGCAGGAAATGGATATAATAAATTCTCAATTCAGCAAGATCCCAGCAATCAACTAACACCCAAAATTTGGATCAAATTATCTAAACATTCGAAACAAGCAAAAGGGTAGCATAAATATTAAAACCCAGATCAAGATCTGCCTAGAAAATAATGGGAAAAAGAAGAAAAAAACCTTTCTTGTCCAGCAGTGTCCCAAATCTGTGCTTTAGCGACCTTATCATCGACACGAATGCTACGGGTTGCGAATTCGACCCCAATGGTGGACTTAGATTCAAGGCTAAACTCGTTCTTGGCAAATCTAGACAAAAGGTTGGATTTTCCGACACCGGAATCGCCGATCAGGACAACCTTGAACAAGTAGTCGTAGTCATCCTCGGCTCTGTATGCTCCCATTCCTCTCTTACGTTGTTTTTTAGCTGTCCTATCTTCCTTATTGGTTTTCTTCTTTGTCGTCCGATTCTGTCTTTGATTGGCGTCAAAATATTTAAAAGAAAACTGAAACGCGTTTTCTGAATTTGTGTAATACTAGTATTTTTTCTGGGTTTGGTGGCAGAGACTGGGTATAAAGGAAACAGCGTTAGCCTCTTTTCACTTGTTTTTCTATAGGAAAAAAAAAACCTTATATGGAACTAGGGTTGGTAAATGGTAACATTATGCGTTTAGGGATAGTAACGGATCGGAATAGATTTTTATGGACCGATTTGACTTGATATAATAAAAAAATATGATTTGATTCGGTATAAAAAATAATCAAATCTCATTTGACTCAAAAATAATAAAAATTTTAAATATTATATATAAAAATATATAAATATATTGAGACAGTCGGATTAAAAAAAATTTATTCTAAACCCGATTTAATCCTACTTAATTTTTTTCAATAAATCAACCCGATTTTTTAATAAAAAATTCTCCCATTATGTGTTGTGTGTTTTCCATGGCAGATGGATAACCAGACAGCTTGCCTTGAATTGCATAGGCGATCAGTTAGCATCTCAGCACCCTTTATGTGAGATTCAACTTGAGGGCAGCTGATAGGCCTCCTTGTATGTAAATTGGACGAGGTCTTACGGCGGTCAAGCCTAGACCTTGTAAGATAGGAAGGATGAGACAGAACAGTCACATATGTCGGCTAATTGGCTTAGTTGATCTGACGTTGTCTTGTGGGAGGGAAGGACTGGATTGCAAAAGTTTTAAAAGTATCAGTGGACTTAAAACGATTAAACCATTCAAAATTTGATTGTAATTTAAACGAGTTTTACTAATTATATAAGTTATGTATATTTAATATATACATATTTCTTTATGTGCACCAATATTTTTTTTATATTTTTATATACCAATAAATATTATAAAAAATTAAGAAATTCGTTTCGAACTTAAAAATAAATTTTTTAATTACTAAAAAAATTTTGAGCTATTTAAATTTCCGTTTTATAATTTAAAAAAATTTAAATTCTTTTTAAATTATTCAAGTTTATAAAATTTTGAACAAATTAAAACTCGTCAAATATTTTCGTTTTGACTTTAATTTAATTTTTTTTTTTGAGTTAAGTCGAATTTTACTCGCCGCTAATTTATAGTCGGGAGTTTGGGCGGGAGTTGTTCACTTGTCAAATTGGTCTCTTAGCTGTTTACTATTTCGGTGCCCTTATTCCCCCGCCAGATAATCGCCTCTAAAATTTGCTTCTGAGATAGTTTTTTTTAGAGAAATAGAAAAAATAGGGTTTCGAAATTTGAAAAAAGCTGTAAATTAAGAAGACACACAAATGGAGAAGAGGAAAATCAACAGAGGATGCATGGAGGCAAACACTTTAGCCATCATAGACTCCTCCAAAGAATTTCACAATCAAAATGATTCTCAAGAAGCCAAAGACGATCGTCCGTACTCCCTCCGGTTTGAAATCAATTCTCCGAGTAATATTAGTATCGATATTTTTACTAAATTGTAGTTTTGTTTGGTTTAATTTAGGTATGGATTTTCTGGAAGCCGTGCGTACCACTTCTATTGTTCCAGAACACGGAACTCCTCCAACTAAGTAAGTCTACACATCACTATACTCACTTATTATTTTCATTTTTTTGCAATTAAATTTGTTGATTTTATTTTAAAATCATCATTGTTATTTGTTAATTTTTTAATTAAAGGAAAATGGTTGAGGCGGTGTTTCAAATCCTGAAGGCAGGGGAATCTCTAGAACTGATCATGTCTAGTTATGAGCTTTTGAATGAGATTGAAAATGTAATGGACTTTGATCTTTTATTTAATTAACTTATCATTTCATTACCTAATTCATTTAGGAAGAAGAAAAAGGTATTACAAAACATTTTTTTGAATGCAGAGGTTTCCTAGGGTTTATATATCTGAATCATCTGGCAATGGTCCGCGTGAACTGGTTGCGGTTAAGGAGGTAAATAGTAATCTCGATGATGTTCATCATATTTTGCGTATTTGCTGGTTCTACATTTTAATTTGATTTTCTCTATATTTAATTTTGATTTGGTTGCTTGCTAGGCATGGTCGCCATTTGTTGTTTCCTTAGATGTCATGTCTAGTGAGAAAGAAACCAAACGAAGAAATTCGTCTGAACTATTTGATCCCAATGTGAGTTGGATTTGTTGTTTGAAACCTTAGATGTTTGTTGAGGATATGAATTAATTGAGGTTTCTTTTATATTGGACTCTTTGTGGTAATAGCAGGGAAGCTAACTATTTAAGCCAGTATCACTAGTGCAGTGGTGCTTGAGTATAGCTTCTGTTTGACTTCCTCTATTATTGCCAGGGTTTTCATGAACTATTATTACTAGGCATTGCCGAAATGGCTTATAAAACGATTTCTCAGAGGTTGGATACTAAGGTTTGTGTACTTATTTCAGTTTTGTTTTGCTAAATGGCACTTGTTAAGGTTACCATATACAAAACATCTTCTACTAATGCATATGTAATTATCATTTAACTACCAAGTATTGCTTTAACCCGAAAGTTGTTCCTATAAATAGTAACTTAATGTACCTTAAAGGTTGCTCTTATAGTATTTGTTAGTGATATCCATATCAATTATACCATTTGGTCGTTGGTTTTCCCTAGTAGGAGACCTATATTTTCTGTCTGTTATAGTAATTGTATATGTCTTCTTTTTCATTAGTAAGTTTTACATTTGTATTTTATGCTAAAACAACTTTATTGCAGTTCTTGGGAAATATGCTACTGTTTCAATATCTTGTCAATGTTCTTGAAGGAGATTTTGTACCCCGTATCGATATGTATAAAGGTAAGTCAATATCTAATGTTTTATGCTTCTTAATCATCAGGAAGGTTTGACAGATTGTTTTGATGCAGAAAGCTTGAACTGGAACATTTTGCGGGAGTGCTTGCTTAACATGCTTCTGGTCAGTTCCAGATTTTAAACATTTAGTTTCTCTTCTACCTTTTTGTTTCTGACATTTTTCATTAAACGCGTTATGTTATTCTGTCATCAGTCTTCTATTTTGGTGTTAATGCTTGATTTATTTGTAGGTTTCAAGAAGAATCAACTACAAGGTTTTAATGAAAGATTGTTTGTATACGATCTGTTCACTGTGCCAAGATTATGCTGGAAATTGTAATGAGTCTGACTGTTCTGAGACTAATATTGAAAAGTCATCCGAGAATCATAACACTGATGTAGCAATTGCTTTACTTGAAGCTCAAAGAACTACTTGTATGGCTATGCAGAAATTTCTGATAATGGTTAGACTCTTAAATATTATTAAATATAAGATGCTTCTAAATCGTTTTCACTATCTCTGTTCTCTAATGTTGTGGACCTCTCTAGATTATGGAGCTTGACGAGTCAAAACAGCAAGCCAACACGCTAGGTCAAATCAACAGGTCTGATGGTGTGAGGTAATTACTTGACTCCCTTTTTAGTGATTTAGTTGTCTTTGTATTTTTGTTGTATGTATATATGAACATCAGGTGGCTAACCTCTGGATTTGGTGCAGAACTCGATTGGTAGAGATAATCTTGGACGAGCTAACTTACAACAGAAAAGTACTTCCCCAATTTCTTCAGGTTGTCATTTGTATTTAACCACAAACACATACAATTTCGACTCAGAATACGTATCTGTTCATAAAAATATATTTTATCTGGTTGAGAAAATTGCCTGGGTTGGTGGTGAACAAACAAGTGCCATTTCTTCTCTTGCTGATTCACTTAGGATTCCCCTTCTCTCCTTGACCATACTCTTTTTTCTTAACTGTATGTTGCATTTGAATTTTGATGGTAGGAATTCATTACCATGATCAGTGTCAAACAGTGCTTCGTCAGTTTTTAATTTTAGGTTTCAGACTTCAACTAATCTTCTGCTAACTGTGTTAAATGTCCTTTCTGATTGGATATTTTTCATATTGACATATCCCAGCCACAACATTAGTTTCAGCTTTTGTAAAAGTTTATGTAAACGTCTGTTTGGTAGTTAAACTTTGATCTTTTAGGACCTAGTAAAGAATTGCTCTTCTAATTTTACATTTTTGTTCATATTGACGTATTGCATGATCAGTATTTCCAACCATGAATACACTTTTTTTCCAGGTATTTAATGACCCTAAATGGAAGCTTGAAATCATCGTGCAGTACTTACTAAAATACACGTCTAAGGTTAGTAATTAAATTATTGTAAATAGTAGCCAATGATCATCTGTATTGTAAATTTTAGTTTTTTCTGCAAACTGTGATACTAAGTCTGGGCCAACATATAATTTAGATTAATCTCATTTTGTAATGCAGCCATCTGTTCGCACTCGGAGATCAAATGGTTCTTCGGAAGATTCTTCATTTCTTGGAATTTTAAAGTCCTTTTCGGAAATCAGTGCCACAAGAAACATTATAAAAAAACTTAATGTAGAAGTGGTTCAATTGCTTTTGGCGCATGCTTTTCTTGTGAGTATTCTCTTTATTTGTTAAAGCCAATGATGCTATTCCCTTCTTTGAATAATTATTTTAATTTCTAGTAGACTTAGTGTATATGAGTATCTGCTGCTGTTTTGATTTGTCTTCTGGAGCAAAGAAAAGCATGGTATCTTGTTGTTAGAGATTAAGAAGTGGCGAGTGCTTAGAAGGATAAATTTTCTATTGTTGTGTGTTGCGTTTCTTGCTATGGTTCCTTGTTCAAAATGTTCACTCATATCATATTTTGTTCGGTCAATCTGTTGATATGAGGATAATCAAGATTCGAGAAATTTAGTCAGAATTATATTCACTGAAATATATCAATGTTTTACGGTTATAATCTTGTAGATAAAGACACGAGAGGTGAGAAATAATTGTGAATCTAAATTGAAGCTGAAAGCTGGAATCTTTTTCTTTCTTCTGGAGTTAACTCTGAAAATTTCAATGTTATTGTAGAGCAACGATTACTAACACAACTGGTATAACAATAATCTCTGTAATTTTTTCCATCTGTTCTATTTCATTAGATCTTATGATTTTTGTTCCAGGCCTATACGTCCATGACATCTCAGCAGCCTCTTTCCTCCATGCCGAATTGCAATGAAGATGCAATAGTCAGCTCGCCTCTCATGGAAATATCTAAGAACGTAGCTGCTGCTTTCAATAGTCTAAGAAAAGCAGATGAGTAAGCTTCTTTTTATCACATTGTATTTTCCCTTTGTATTTAGTGATAACTACATATTTGGTACCTCACATTTACCCATTTTTCTCTTTTGGTACCCCACCTTTTTTTTTCAAGTTGGTACCCAACTTTACGTTATGTTTCTATTTTTTTTTGTCATGCATGCTTTGTTCTTTCCTAATGAGCATGTTGTTGATTTTTTAACGGTGGTATCAAAATAGAAACAAAACGTAACGTTAAGTACTATTTTGTCAGAAAAAGAGATGGGGTACCAAAACAGAAAAAAACGGGTAAAGTTGGGGCACTAAATGTATAGTTATCCCTTGTATTTATTACCTGCAATACAATGACATGTTAGGTGCATGACGATTACCTCAGTTGGAGCTACCATATCTATATAGATTTTGCTTCATATTAATGATTAAACAAGTGCATTTCATGTTGTAGTAAAATTCTGATATCATCTCTCGGGAAAGAAGCACTATTTACAGCAGCAATGATCATTTCAACTTCATAGGATGTCAAGAGAAAGATGCAGGTAACTTTTGGTTCCAAAAGTAAGGGATTTTCATTATCCTTATTTAGCTGTAACACAGCACATGCCATCCAACATTTGCAGTTGTGACCTTTGGTAGGAGGACTTGAAGCAGGAAAAGCAACACTCGAAAATCGATTGAAGTTGTAGTGTTCTATTCTATTCGAATTTATTAAATCCGGCTTAGGTTTGATCTGGTCTTGTATTTAAGCTTGTTCGGTTCGGGTTTTTGATTTGTTCGGTTCGGTTTGATTTGCATCTAGTTTTTTTTATAAGCTTTTCTAAACTTCTCAACTAGTGACCGAAAAAAAAGAATTTGTCCGAACTTTGTCTAGTGACCTGCAACTGCATTTCAATCTCAGGTTCAGCCAGGAGATAATTGCTCTTGATTTCCCCTTCGTAATTGTATTAAAATTAGAATGCGTCACATTCTTGAACAGAAAATCGATAAATTAAACGATCCAAAAATAATAATAATTTATCAGGAATAAGAAACAGATCACTTTCTCCATAAAGCAAAATTAGATTTTGATATGTTAGAAATTAGAATATTCAATCATTGAAATGATTTATTCGTAAATCAATGAAATAGTTTTATTATAATTCTCATGAAATAGTTATTCAACTATTCAAAAATAAATAATAGTTAACAATAATTTATTCGTTAATCTTATTCAAGCAAAAATAATAATAGTTTTATTCGTTAATCGATAAATTGTTGATATGTTAGAAATTAGAATATATTAATGATTTCAACAATTTATTATAATTCTCACCTACCTACCTTCTTCTTTTCTAGTGGACGAAATCAATCCTTATTCGTTAATCTGACTTTAGCATTTGCATATTATTCAACTCACTAGTGGAGCTGTTGAATAGTTATTTCCTTAGAAAATCAGGGCGGCTAACACTTCTATTAGCCTCATTTTCCCCAGAGACCAACCACTTCATTTTAATGGCGAAGTTACAGTTCATATTAGCCATTCTTTTTCTGATCTTAACTACCAGCAATGGAAGTAGTCCTTCTGTTGAAGAGAAACCCAGTCTTGTATCGGACGGCATGGATCAAACAACGGAGTCTTCGCTTCTCAAACTTCATCTTCCGACGACGACGACGGTGACCTGTGAGCCTACTTATGGCTTCTTACCATGCACAACAAAGCTATGGGGAAATTTATTTCTTCTAGTGGTTTATGAGTACTTATTATCCCTTTCGAAACAGTTCATTTCCAGTGGATCTAATCTGTTCTTCCAAATGTTCGGGACTGGGTTCTTTGGTGCCAGTTTGTTCAACGTTCTCGGCATCTTCCCTCAAGTGATCTTGGTTCTAGGTAAAGTGATAAAACTTTCTAAAAACTCGAAACTCGAAACAAAAGAATGTAAATCAGGTACTGATAATATGATACAATCTGTGTAATTTCAGTTAATGGAGTTTCATCAAGTGAAGGAAGTGCTGAAACAAAGGAATCAATATCCATGGCTATACTTGCAGGATCAACCATCATGATGCTTACCTTAGTCTGGGGTTCAATCATCGCTTTTGGAAGCTATGATCTTTCAGAAAGCAACAGTTCAACTTCACTTATTGCCAAGAACAAGAGCAACAAGCCCTTTAGTTTAACTGGCTATGGTGTGAGAACTGATGCTGAAACCAAGTACAGTGCAAGAATCATGCTTCTGTCTGTGGTTCCATTTCTGATTCTTCAGCTTGGGAAGATTCTGAGTTGGGTCACAGAAACTCGAGTCACTGTCCTGATTTCTCTTCTCACTTCGTTTGGTTTGCTGGTTGGTTACTGCACGTATCAGGTACGTGAGATTCTTGAGTCACTCCATGGATTATTACTTTAGAAAACAGAAATGAAATTCAAGATTGGAGTTTCAGAAAAGATGGTGGACTGGTGCAGGTGTTTGAGCCATGGATTCAGAACAGGAGACTTGAATATTTGATGCGGAAATATATAGAGAGGAACTTGCTGGGTAGACTTGTTTCTGCTAATGGAAGGCCAGATGAATATGAAATCAAAAGGTAAAGTCTTCATGTTTTTGGTTAAATTACCTTCTAGGTCCTCTTAGTTTTGAAGTTAGGTAAATTATGCCCTGACTTTTTCTTCTTCTTCTCACTTTAAATACTTTTAAGTCAATATTTTTAAAATTTTAAATTGTGAATTAACAATTAAACTCTTATTCACATTTTATTACTATTTATATTGCAGCAGCTGAAATATATTCTGCTTTATCTGTATTTATAGTATAATAATGAAAGGGCCAAATTGAAAATTTTAGTAGAGAGGCTAAAGTAGGTATTAAGCCAAAAAAAGATTTCATATGAGCAGCATAGACAGCCATTCTTTCAACAATCTTGGTCTATATGCAGGGATGAACTTAGGGGTTGAAGTTAAAATTAGTATAAAATTTAAATTTTTTTATTTTTATTGAATTTTGCCTTTTAAAATTTTATAAATTCGTCTTAACGTAAAACCATGCATTGGTCTTGTTTGTATGTGTTGACTGTGAGTTGGGACATGTCTCTGCAGGTTGTTTCACATGATTGACAAGAACAATAATTCCTATATATCATCAACTGAACTTCGAGCCTTCATACTCGGAATGCAGATCGAAGAGATCGGGTTGGACGAAGACGATTTCCAGACGAAGATCATGCAAGAGTTCGACATTTCTGGTGACTCTAACATAAAAGAAACAGAATTTGTTAGAGGATTGACAAATTGGCTTAACAAGGCAATTAATGATGTGAACGATCGACCTCACGTAGAAAGGAGACTTTTTCACACTCGAGCGAAGGTAAAGAAACACTTTTTATTTGATTCGACTTGATTGAATACTTGTCTTAGTGTTTCATTGTAAAAATGCAGGAAAAGGGTACTAATAACAATGGACCATGGTGGAATTACATCAGAGCTGCTTCTCTCGTCGCTTTGGGGACTACTGCTACAATCATGATCTCAAGGCCCCTAGTGGCGGCACTCGTCGATTTCTCGACTTCTGCACACGTCCCCTCGTTCATGGTTACGTACGTCGTGGTGCCCTTGGCCTTGCATTTCAGGCAATGGGTTAAAGCTATATCTTCGGCACGACAGAAGACCGAAAAGGCCACCTCTCTAACATTTTCCGAGGTTTACGGTGCGGTGTTTATGAGCAATGTGATGGGTTTGGGGAGCTTCTTGGTGCCGATATACATCCGAGGTATCGGATGGGGCGTATCGGCTGAAGTTCTGGTTGTTCTGCTTGTTTGCACGACGATGGGAGTTGTGGCCACTTTCAAATCCAAATTCAAGTTTTGGACATGTATTTTGGTGTATCTGTTGTACCCCATGACTTTGTTTCTACTTTATGTTCTCACCAATGTTTTTGGGTGGTCTTAGTGCAGCAAAACCTTTGGTCATACAAAGTTAGGATCTTTAAAACAGATCATATACCAATTTCTTGGTCTTCAAAACTTTGCATTCTTTTTCATGATCTCTGCCCAAAGCATCCATGTGAAGGAACCAAATCGTGATCCTGAACCTATCGGAGGAGCCGTCGGTTGAGTCCTACCACCAAACTAGATGTCCAGTGGCTGAACCGTCGGCTCCACTGCGGTGCGACATAAGGGGCAAGGGGTGTGTGACCCGAACGGCTGAACCACGCGGTAAAAGCCTAATCAGGGACTCCTCCGTGATGGTCTCCAGACAAACCGAGCATTCATTAGGCTCGTCATCTTGATCAACCGGACTGATCTCAGCTGTTGCCTTGCACGTAAACATTGACAATGAAGCTATAACCAAAGGGTCGAGTCCCGACATGAATATTCTGACGATGTGAACTTCAGTTTGACGACTCCGTTGTTGACGTTTAAGAGGATATCTTGCATAGGGATGGAGTAAGATCATGAGCATTACAACTCCGACTAAAGAACCGATTTCCGCCAACATGACCCTGCAGGTGAAACCGAAGGTTCAATTCTTGTCGTCATCCTCATCATCTTCCGAACCTATGGTTTAGGCATAGTTTCTCGTCAATGGAAGCCCATAGTATTGCTTAATATATACTAGTTTCAGAGAACGAACCATCTTTGTTTATAACTTTTGCTAACGTGAATAGTAAGAAATGTTTTCTCTTGGAGGAATTCAATACTAGACTCTAAGAACATATAAATTCAAAAGCAAGATAAAAGTGGTCGAAGACGGATACATAATTTTATATTAAAGAGTATATTTATAAAAATTTTAAAAGATAAAAACAATTTTTTAATAAAAATATATAATTTTGTAGGGTTTCTAGTAACATGTTGTGAATAAATTTAGGGTTTAAAGTAATATTGTAAGAAACAAAGGAGCAAACTAAATTAAACGAGAAAAATAATAGTTTAAGTATAATATATTATTGTCTTCAAGGAACATCAACATGGTCCCGTAGCTCAGTTGGTTAGAGCGTTGGTCTTATGAGCCGAAGGTCGCGGGTTCGAGCCCCGCCGGGACCAACTTTTTCCCGCCCTGATCAGGTCACTGTTTCGGTCCACCACGGCCAACTGGATCATTTTTATAGTAACATTTTCTCTCGATGTCCTCCCGTAAACCACGTTAATCAAGCCCCACATCAGCAACGATGAAAGTGCAAAGGAGTAAAATCTGTTTACCATTTCAAACCCCCCGACCTTATCGTTTACTTTATCCAATAAAACAAGTGGTTAATATTCCACAAAACCCCACCTGAGCGTGAACTCTTACCCCTCCAACCCTCACGACCACCGCTTGATTTCATCACACAATTCAAACACTTACTCGGTACGCTCATAGATTTGCCTTTGCAACACCAAATGTTGTTATCCATGAACTTGTCCTGTCTTTGTTGTTACGGCTTAGGCTTATCATCTCCCCTTGCTTGTGTTGAATTTTCTCAACGTGGAAAAAGTCTAAAAAGAAACCCAACCAACACTCTCATCCACTAACACAATCCCACCCTGCTCTTCATTATCAGTTGTTGAGCCCTCAAAAACATGCGTTTTGATATGATTCCTCTTTTCCCTTTCTGGTAGGACAAATTCTGGGGACCAAACAAGAGGGATGAAAAGCTGGTGCTGGGCCATGGCAATCCATATTCCACAACCACCCTTGTATTATTTTCTTCTCTTTTGGTTTTCAGGCTTTCCTTCTTCTTTACTATAACTTCTACTGTTGTTGTCGCCACCTTCCCCCCCTTTTTTCTTCTTCTTCTCTCAAGCTCTTTGTTTTCAGTGCCTGCCTTCCTCTAAAAGTACCTCCTTTTTCTTGTTTGACAGCTTTGTTGGTATGTTCCCAAGTTTTTGGTTTGGTTTCTTATTGATTCTGCTTTTGTTTGGGAGTGAAAAATGTCATTTTGGGATACCCGGGATTGATAGGGATGGCTGGGATCTGGGGTCTCTATGTTAATTAGTATTAGTTGTGAATGGAGTCAGAGAAAGAAACAATTTTTCCTATGAAAATCTGATATTTATGTTTTTTTTGTTCACTGCTCCTCCATTTTTAAGATTCTTACAACTGTATTGTTTCTTTTAGTCAAAAAGGTGGGTTGACTTTGTTAGGTGCTTACTTGTTCATCTGTGAAAAGAAGCTTAGCTGGTTAAATCAGCTAATTACTTCCATGAACAAATGTTCCAAATTTCAGATCAAACCATGTCCATAGCTTGAAAAAAAATCTGAACTTTCAAGACTTTCTGACATGTTCTTACATTAAACTGAGTTATTTGTCTTCTGGTTTCTACTGCTGTTGTTTCTGATCATATTTGCACTGATAGATACTGTCAGTTTGATTCTGAGTTGGATAGAGAGACTTAATATCAGCAATGGGTTCCGGAAATGTGTTGAAGACAATAATAAAGATAGTGAAAGATGACAGCTCAAAGCAAGTGAAGAAGGTATATATCTTTTGTTTAACAATCATAACCTAAGCTATTCATCCTTCTTTGTTATCATGTTATAAATAAATCCGAGTTTTCTTCTCAAATAATTCATTTGCAATTTGAATCATTTGGACTAATGTTATCCAAAGTTCCTACTATTTTGGAGAGCATAATCTTATGTACCATTGGAATGACAAGTTTTGAAGCTTTTAGTTACTTTTCTCTCTTACGGACTTCGAGCTCCTTTTCAGCCATATGTGTCACTTCTAGAACCTTCCCTGATACCATTTGCTATATTTGGTTTAACATATCATTGATTTGTGTTACCTTGACCTAGGACGAGTGATGGATTTGGATGTAATTTGAAATGTTTTAGTACTTTGTTTTGGAGGATCATATTCTTATATCTATGTCTTTATTGTGATGACACTTGTGTTGGACATGGATATGTTAGGAACAAAAAAGGGTATATAGTTAACATAGCTTTATTGTGATCCTTGTAATTGATCTCATTTGTTTGGTGCAGGGATCTTCTGCTTCTACAAAATCCAAGGGCTCCAAAGGCCAGCGAAAAACAAGGTTTATTAGCAGAGATGCTAACGCTCTTGGTATACCTATTGAGGATTTAGCAGCTATTCGGATTCAAACTGCATTCCGGGCCTATAAGGTATGTTGATTTGCACGTTCTATGAAATAAATCATAATATGCCTGCAGATGTAGCAGTTACTCTTCTCTATATATGCATCTTATGCTTGCATGATTGTCTTACCATAATTACTCGCAAAACAATCAAAAACCTCTTTCTGTTGTAATTGTTACCTGTTGTCATTATAGAATAGCAAGTTGGTGTATCTTGGTTTGGATATGTGAGGTATTGCTGAAGAGATTTACATGCCGTTAGTAAATTTTAGTACATTTCGGAAATGGCTATGGTTTGTTTACGAGTTTGAACAGTGGGCATTCCTCTCTAGTTGGATATATTATATTAAATTTCATGTTTGACCCCTTTTATGGTCGAGTTATTGAACAAGCAAAAGAAAATAGTAGCAGTACAGGTTAATGGTATTTGATAGTTAATCAATGTCATTAAAATGTGCTTATCTCCTCTGTTTCTGGATTCCTGTTATGTTAATGCAAGTGTGCTTTTGGTTCTCTCTCTCTCTCTCTCGTAATTCACTTGCAGAGATATCTTACGACTATAAGATTAAGATTATGTTCACTTTAGACTTTGTAGAATGGTTTAATAATTTCTTTCCTCGTGATGCAGGCTAGAAAAACTTTACGTAGACTGAAAGGTATAGTAAGATTACAGGCTAAAACCCAAATGCATTCCATCAAAAAGCAAGCTACAACAACATTAGATTATCTTCATTTGTGGAGCGACATACAGGCTCAGATAAGAGCTCGTCGAATGTGTATGGTAACTGAAGGCCGTCTTAGACAGAAGAAAATAGCTAATCAGCTAAAGCTTGAGGCAAAAATACACGAGCTAGAGGTTAGACCGGGAGCTCTGGCTCATGAGAACTTACATGCACTAAGATCTTGACAGCATGCTTCGTTCATTCTATCTGTCTGCTGAGTGCTGACCATTTTCTGAATGAGCCTTTTGTTATAATCTTTTCTCCTAAATCACAAGAAATCAATCACCTTAAACACAGATTAGAACATGATCAATGAAGGTTTAAATCTCTGATGCCTAGAATTTTGACTGCAATGATTTAAAAATATCTTTTTCCAAATTCAATTTAGGTTTTGCTTATATGATTTCTGATTTTTATTTGCATCATATTTTTCTTGCATGCTGGCTTTATGTACCTGTATCTTTGGGATCCTAATATGTTTTGTTTGTTCAAGCTGTCTGAGGAATTACCAGTGCTTTAGATGTTTGATGTTTAAAGTTACTAAATTTTGGCTTGATTTGTTGCATATCTAATAATCCGAGGTGCTCCTGCTATCTCTGTTGAAGAACACCAGATATCTTTGTTTCCCCCCCTACTTGCTCATAATCTGAGGCTTCTCTTTTCAGTTTTTTTTCTTTTTTTCTTTCTGTCGCTTAATCTTAAATGGATGACAGGTAGAATGGTCTGGTGGCCCAGCCACGAAGGAAGAAGTTCTGACGAAGATACAGCAGAAAGAAGAAGCTGCTGTTAAGCGGGAACGAACCATGGCATATGCCTTCTCCCATCAGGTATGCAATCCGTAGAGGTTGTATTTCATTTATTTATTTGTGAAATTTATACCAACAGTCAGTATGGGATATGCATGGTTTGCAGTGGAGGGCCCCCAACTCTATCTATAACGTGCTCGGTGGTTATAAACTTGCTAATGCTAATTGGGGCTGGAGTTGGGTGGAACGATGGATTGCTGTTCGGCCATGGGAAAGACGGTTCCCTACTCCGTCGGTGACACCTAAATCGACCCCTAAGAAACTGCAGAATATGCAGACAACCAAGGCAGGTAAAACCACAGATACTCCGAAGCCAAAAGCATCATCTTCAGTTAAACTCCCACCGTCCAATGGGAAAGGAACTGTGAAGCCTAGGAGGTTGTCTTACCCAGGTGCTGAGAAACCAGCTGCGCGTCGAGAAAACACTAAACTGAAAAGATAAACATTGTAAAAGAAGAGATAAAGACTTAGATGCAAGACAAATATATATATTTGGAACGTCTATTCGATTTCTTAAGTGAACACATTTATTTTCATAGTTGGGTGCGGAAAGGTACATATATTTATACTATGCTTTTGCTTCTAAGCCTTTTGTAGATAATAATGGTGCAAAAGAAAGTATGCTTTGTATGAGAACAGAAATGGTGATTCTTTCTATTTGTTATTTTTGTTTTCTTGTCTTTTAACTTCTGTGTTCTGTTTGACACATGCAAACTGGAAAGGGACAATATTTTTTTGTGTGTGGTAATGTAAATTTTCAGATTTAAATTCGATTATGTGGTTCGTTTTTACTAATGTCCTGTTATACTTTTTCTGCAACTGCCATGCCAGGCTTGTTCTTTTCTTTCTAGCTGAACTGTCCCATAATGGATATTGGATAACTCCAGCACTACCCCAAAGATTCAATCTATACTAGATAGCTCAGAACCAAATAATTAATTGAATCTTTATTATATAGTCACCAACAAGCTTCTTATGGCCCTTGCTGTTATTAGCCCTCCATTTCTAGCTTCACAAATGGAGTAAAAGCTACTAAACGAAAAGTAGACAAATCATTAAAAAAAATTGGTTCAAAAAGAAAAAAAGGTTAATTAATTTACTCCTTTCCCTCTGTATACAAATTTGTGCAATGTCAAATTTGGCTTCATGCTCTTCTCAATTCTTCAACGACTTCTTTTCCAAATGCCGGATCGCCTTTGTTTCCATCACACTCTTAGCTTTAAGCTCAGCAGCTGTGTTGTTACAAGGCACCGGCGAGTTCTTTTGATGAAATCACCCAGGAAGCAGTCGGGGAAGATGTCCAGAACCGGGGGGAAATTTAGATCCAAAAGTGCTGCTGTTTTGATGTCTCTTTGAAGGAAATGCCGGGGATTTGCATGTCCTATTAACCAAAAGAGCTTTAAGAATGTCTACTCATCCAGGTCTGTTTGAATTTGTGCACTACATTTGAGTTATAGTAAAATGGATTAGTGTGAATCAAGATAATTGTACTTTGTTGCAGGGGAAGTTTCATTGCAGGGTGGGAAAGCAGAGCAAGGGGAGAAAGACAATGGCGATACAGCAACTAGAGAAGAAATTGGATTGGAACCTTCACTTGTTAATGTTGTTACTGTTCTTGGACCATTCTGGTCGAAGGTTTTGAAACATTTATCAAGCTCTTTTAGCATCTTCTTCAATCATTCATCTACACGGTAAACGGCATACGATTGCAGCAACAGTATTTCTTAGAGATGGGAACAAAATTACTGTTACGGATTGCACAAAGTCACATTGTATTACAAACCTATGTAATACAGTCCAAAACTCCAAATGGGCATATTGAAAAGTAATAATCCAGCAGAAAATCTAAACAAGAGTATTCATTCAAAGCAATATTTCATTCATTTTACTCTTCTTTCACATGATTAGATTAGACCAAGAATCTACATTGAGCTGAATGTCTCATAATATTCGATTGTATGAAATCTGAAACATAACAAAACAATTTGGAAGCAGATAAAGATGTCTAGAAAAACGAATTTGGTATGCATCTCTCATCAGCCGAAAACCTCGTAGAATTTCTCAATAACAAGTAAACCGGAGTCGATAGACTCCAAAGGATCTTTACGAAGACGGTGTCTTAAGCAGTTGGGGATGACGGTAGCAATATCTTCTGTGGTGACCTTATCTCTCCCCTTGAGAGCTGCAAGAGCTTTTGCAGCTCTGTTAGAGACAATATCTCCTCTCAATCCATCAACATTCAGCTCAGCACAAACCTTGGATATTTTAACCTTTAGGTCCTGATCAATCTGGACAGAAGAAAGGTTACTCCTAGCTGAAGCAATCTGCAGTTGGAGCTTCTCTTGCTCTGCCTTGTATGAATCACGGAATTCTTTTGGGTTTTTATCGAACCGGGCTCTCTCCTCCACAATCTTCACTCTAAGCTCAGCATCCCTCACCGTCCCGACCTGAGCATGCATTCCGAATCGATCAAGAAGCTGTGGTCTAAGCTCTCCTTCCTCTGGATTACCCGAGCCGATCAGAATAAACCGTGCTGGATGTGAGATCGAAATACCTTCCCTCTCAACTGTGTTCCATCCTGATGCAGCGGAATCCAACAGAACGTCCACCAAGTGGTCATCCAAAAGATTAACTTCATCAACATAAAGAATGCCTCGATTTGCTTTAGCAAGAAGCCCAGGCTCAAACGCCTTGACACCCTCAGTGAGGGCTTTCTCAATATCAATGGTTCCACAGACCCTATCTTCGGTAGCACCCAATGGCAAATCGACCATGTTGATTTTAGTCATTGTAATAGCCATTTCCTCCCCTTTCATGACCTTCTCTCTAACTTCTACACCCATTGCTTCTGGATCTTCAGGGTCCGAGTTATAAGGGTCACCGAAGACTACCTTGATTTCGGGCAGTAAATCAACCAAAGACCGAACAGTCGTGGACTTGCCAGTTCCCCTATCACCCATTATCATGACACCACCAATCTTGGGATCAATCACATTCAACAAGAGACACAATTTCATCTCATCTTGTCCTACTATAGCAGCAAATGGATATACAGGTCTCTGATTCTCTTTAGCAGCAAGCTTCTGAGCCTTCATTCACATGAATTCAACACCTATTATTCTCTATATCCACATATTCTCCATATAATAGACACAAAACAATCAATTTCTTCAAAATAAAACAGCCAATTAGTTACCTGTTCAACTTGGTTAACCTCAGTAGCTACACTAGTTACTGCAAAATGAAATCGAGATTTTCCCTTTCTTCCTTGAATCCCAATTCCTCCGTACAGTTTCCTCCCATAATCCTGCCCTGTTCCACCATAACAAAAACTGTAAAATCTTAGCTCATGGAAAATACCCAAAGTCTAATTCATTGATAAAGCAAAGTACATGGTTGAAGAATAGAGAAATGTACCTGGGTTAATGGAGATAGAGGGAAAAACAAGCTTTGAGGAAGGAGAAACGAGAGACCGAGAAGCTAAGATTGTGGTTGAGGTTCCAAGCATGGAAACCATTGCCGGCAGCAACTTCGGTTTTGTCTTCTTCTTTTTACGGAGTGAGTGTTGTGCGTCGGTCTGTTACAGTGCTCTGTGATTTGCTTGAGTCTCGGAGCTTGACATGGTTTCTTTTTCTTAGTGGCTTGTTAGGCTGCGGATAAGAAGATAGATTTTCAGTCTTTCATAGCCTTTGATTTTTTTTAGTGAAAATGGAATTTATAAAATTTAAATTATTAGTACCAGTCTCGTTAAAATAATCTTAATTATAATTAGAAAAATAATATTTATATTAGAAATTATAGATTGTGATTTGATTTATATTTTATTAAAAATAAACTCAATTAAAATTATGATATAAATAGCAACAAAGGTTAATCTAAGCGATAAGTAGCTTGTTTTAGTTTAAGCAAGTTTAAGATTCAAAATGTTGTGTGCTAAAAAAATTTTTGTTGGGAGACTCACCCACCAAAATTAAGGTGTGTAACGTGAGTCAAAGGATTTAAAGCGATTAAATCAAAATACATGAGTTAAATTTTCAACCTAGATAGATAGATATCAAGTTATATAATGTAACTTGTTAATTTTTACACGTTTTTAGATCTTTGAATGACTGAAACGAATGACTCGGATTTACATTCGGTTATGTGAAGATTATCACTTAGGAAAATAAGAAGTTAGTCTGAGCTATTTATTTCAATCATACATTTATCCAAAAAATATGTAAAATAAATTTTATACTATATAAATGGATCCTAACAACTATGATTTGAGTCAAAATTAGAATTTAAAATTTTTTAAAATTCATGGTGATTGTAAAGACCAAACCATAGTATAAGGACTAAATTCATAACATTTGCACTGTATAGGGACTAATAAAAGAATTTGACCTAAGAAACGGTTACTAGAAACGCTTGTCGTGGCTCCACTCGCTCCCGCCTCTTCAACTATTGAATTGGAGGCTTGGATATATATAATATGTATATTATAACTTATAAATATAGAGTATATTGAACGCAAAAGAAAACCAAATCTCCAAAAATTCACGTTTTCCTTCTCTACCTCAAACATTTCCTTCGCCAATTTTCTTTCCAGCCAAACAGTCTCGTTTCTCACAATTTCTCACCTAGATTGACGACGCAAGTATCGTTTCTTCTTCTCGCCTCAATTCAAATCATTAAACTTGTAAAAGTAAAAATCTCGAGTTTATTTAGATTTTGCAAAATTCAAGAGTTTAAGTTTTTTAATAACTTTTTTCGAATTTGTTTTATATGATCAGAGAATCGATTTGCTTTGACCTCGAGCTTTCGTTTTCTCTTTATATCATGTCATTTCGCTGATAGGTTCTTTTGGTGAATTTAGATCAGTTTTGTTTCATTTTTAGCTCTGTGATAATACGTTAATACATACTGTTTGATTACCGTTTCTGTATTTTCCGTCTATAATTGTATGTGTTTTAAACTTCCATGTATTCTCACTTTCATTTTTAGCTCTATATTTAATGTTGTGTTTGAGCTTCATTTTACTAATTACATGTTTCCTAGAAATTCTTAGTTCCGGTATGGTATACATTGCTTTAAACAGTAGTAGATCTCGTAGATGGCGGATCTCTGGTTCAATTCGATTTTGGAAGGTTGCATGTTGAAGCTTTGTATAACTGCTTTATAATGAATTATGAAATATCTGATCTGATATAAATTTGCAAAGTAACCTCATAGGTTGTCGGCTACTCCATTACCACTAAAGCTTTTAGTTTGCTTACATCTTATGAGTGAATTGCATTGATATCATGATTCAAGTTTGGCCCATTGACCATTAATCGTGTTGAATTGTAATGTGATTAGCAACACCATATGATTCAAAGATCATCGAACTGTTGTTATCTTATTGATACTTTAGTCCTGTAGTGGAACTAAAGTGTTTTTTTCGCCACTTCTTTTTCTTACACTTCATGCCATTGATTAGAACCAAGAATTGTTGTTATGCTGCTGCAGTGTCATTTTGTTGCGTGCTTGCTTTCCTATTGCAATTCATATTGATTTGTTGACAGTCTTTTTTTATGACTACAGTTGAAATTAAGTATTTATGAATGTTGCTTGCAGATGGCAGATCCAAAGAAGGGAACTTCATCAGCTGGGGATTCAAAATCGAAGCAGAAAATATCAGTGCTAGGTATTCCTGAAGCATGCTAAAATTAAGAAGAAAAATGCTTTAGAAAACATGTAAAAATTAACAAGAGGATGTAGTTTTACAGTAGATGGGAAGCTGTGATTAATTGTGGTGATTTCTTAATGAAAACATTATTTACAATTTACATTACCCTTAACCTCGTATATTTGATTGCTCTGGAATATCCCAAGACTAGAAAAGTTGGCTAATCAATTCTAAAGTCTAAAGATGATTCAATAAGTCTTTCTAGTATCACTCTTCAAACATTTATTACTGAGATCCCACTTTCCACTTAAATCAGGTGAGGATATTGGTAAAGATTTCCTTAGCTCCTGGAAAATGAAAGATGATGATATGGATTTTAACTTTGAGACAACCACAAAGGGCAAGAAAAATGCGTTCGACTTTGGCAAGTTGTAAGTGTTGCCAATTCTTGGAGCTTTTCTTGTCATTGTAAAATGAGGGTCTCATTTTATCGCATCAGAGGCCAGCACAGTTAGGCTATTCTGCATATCATATGATTGAAATTGGAATGGTGTACTATTGTATTGTCTTTCTTTTATTCATTACTTAACTTTACCTATTTTGGCGCCTTCTCCGTATGGATGTCATTGTTGTACAATTTGCAGTAGAAAATATTTCTGCGAGTAGGATGAATCACTGAGCTCTGAAGATACCTTTTTTCCTTCTTTTCAGGGATATTGATTTTAATCTAGATGCTGATTTTGAGAAGTTATCATCATTCAAAGTGAAAATGCCTGATCTTGACTTCTCATCACCCGCAAAAAAGGATGCAAAAGCAAAGGAGAAGTCTGAAGGGGAAACTAACAGTGGGAGGCAACAAGAGAAAAAAGATCGCTTACCCTTCTCTTTTTTTAATGAGTATATAATTCTTTTATGTTTTAGCCGTCACATGTTTAAGCTTTTGATTTAAAATTGTTTGCATGGAACATACGTCAACTTCACATTCATTGTTTATTTCTTAGCCTGTACATCGAATCTGTTGCAGGTTGGATGATTTTGATTTTGATTCAACGTTGGATAAAGGAGAGAAGACTTATAAGAAAAATCAGGAAAGCAAAGAAGCTGCTTCTGAGAGTGCTGATATTTCTAAATTTGACCAGATACTTGAGGATGATTGCTTAACTGCAGGACTTCCAGAATCAATGGCTGCAGCCAATTCAAAGGCTGAGACATCCAAGGGTCAGGCCATGGCTTGCGATTCCATAGATAACCCTTGTCCCTCAAAAGCAGTTCTTTCACAGGGACCTGATCCTGAAAATTTGGTTACAGAACAAGGGTCACTAATTTCTCCAAGGAAATTAGTGGATACCATTGCCAAAGGAACATATAAATCAAGTCCACCAGACAGGGTGGTTGCATCTGAACTCTATGATCAGCAGCCATTACAAAGTTCACCCACGGATTCTCACAGTCGGAACAATTTAATCCCAGAAACTATTTCCGTCATGGAGGCAGAAGTTTGTTCTCAAGGAAGAAGAATACAAACCAATTCAGCTTCAGAGAAAAATGTCAGCGACAAAGAGATAATTAATGAGGAATCCATTCATGAAAATTTGCACCAGAAGAACTCATTTCCGCAATCAGAGAGTGATAGAGATGAAAGAAAAGGGGCAGGCGGCAACATCCCAGCTGAAATAGATGAAAATCTATTAGTGCAAGATGAAATAGTTGTGAAGGAAAGTTACAGTGCAAGCTTATCAACAGAAAATTTAGACAATATATCACCCAAGAAGGATAACATGACTCCAGCTCCCAAACTTCCTTCTGTTTCACTGGACAGGTCATATAATCTAATATTAGCAATAGTAGTTTATTAAAACTTGTATGCAAGTTTAGTAATGCAGCTAACTTGATTTATTAGATGCAGTGAGCCAACGGCCACTGAACTTTCTGCAAGAAAAGACAAAGAAGCTGGGGCTATTCGCTCAAGTTTTTTCAGAAGACCAGAGGAAAACAGATCTCAATTGCATCAACCATCAGAAATTGGAAAGGAGGTTTCCTCAGTTAGCAGGGAAAAAATTGGTGACATGCATTTATGCCCCACATACGAGAAAAGGTGTAACATGCTTTCTCTAACAACTTTAAATAGTGTTGTTCCAAGGTATATACGATTTTTAAACTCTCTGCATCTTCACCTGGGCGGGTTCTAATGCTGGAAGAAAACTGGTTGATTATTCAAAATTGAGTTCACAAGAATTTACAAAAGGGAGGCTTGTTTTACTTCAAAGTGAAAAAAATACTGGAAGTTCTTGTGATATCAGGTGAGGCTTTTGAGGTAGTAGACTTATGTAACAGTATGTGATAAAGTTTGTTGTTCACTTGGAGATGTCGTTAGAAAATTTTAACCTTTGAGCCAATAGATATGAAAAATTTTCACTTCTCATATGAAATTATCTTATCTATGCATTCCTAAACAGGTCTGGTTTTGCAACTAGTGCCACACAGAATGATGGCAACAAATTAATTGGTAAATCAATTGTGCCAGATAAAGCATCACGAAAAGAAGATTTTGTCCTTTTAAGAAGTGAAAAGAATGCTAGGTGGGTTTACTATGTATAAGCTTGTATTTGTATATTTCTTTCAATCTCAACTCCAGAAAAGCTGGCATCTTAACTGGTTGGTCTATTTTTTATCAGTCTTTAAGTAAAATGTTAAGGATTTCTCATAAGGAATCTAAACGTGGATTCTTCCTTCCTGGCCAGTAGTTTCTGTTTATTCATAAATTATCTTGGATATCTGTCTATCAGAAAGACAGAAAGTAAAATGAGCATTGATTTGGTTATTGGATTTTTCTTCTCTTCCGGAAGTTTTTTTTTGCCTGGTATGTTGCTCGCATTTCTTACTAGTTCTATATTTTTCTGCTGATTCTTCCTTTATCCTGTGATTCTTTTATTTGCAAAATAGTTATTTTTTATGCTTTGATCTCCATTTTCCATCAATCTTTTTTAACTTAATACACATATTATCTTGTAGTTAGAATATTCTATTACTTGATCTATTTGTATTTTTCTGGAACCTTTTAATTAGAAATTGTTGACTAAGCTGTGCAAGCTTGGGTGGATTCCTTGCAGTTTGAACGCTAATCCTCTTAACCATGCTGAGAAGACAACTGAATCGAGTGTCCACGCATCTGTGAATCCCAAACTTCAGGTTCCGAAAATAGACTCCGTTCAGAACTCAATACTCCATTCTGAAGCACATAAAATTGCCAAGAAAGCACCTGCTCTCTCTAGCTTTAAAATCACAAGGTATAATGCTCTGATGTAGCAGGCACATTGTTGAGGTCCTTTACAAGAGGGATTCTCTGTGCAATAATGTCTGGTCTCTTCTCAATGCAGGAGTTTAGTACCAAAGATAGATCATCTAAGTTCTCAGAAGGAAACCAACTCATTGAGAAGCTTAGAGCAAAAGAATGATACTCCGGCAAATACATCGAAGATCGCCCTACCTGTTGGAATTTCCGAGAAACAAATACCAAAGCTCACATCCTTGAAGCGGAAAACATTTCAGGTTCTCTTTTCCTTTTCTAATATGAGTTACTACTTTCAGTGCAAACTTGTATTATTCACTCGAAAAAGCACAATTATATTTAAATATAATTTCATTGAAATGGTATTCTGTTTGTGTAGTTTAATATTATGATGTATCACTAATATTTTCTCAAAGCTGTCCCATAGGAATCAACTGGAGACATGATGTGGAACCCCCTCAAAAGGATTTCGCAATCACCAACTGAAAGCAGGTCTTGTTGCTTTTGAACTCTACACACATCTTAACCAATTTACACCTTTCTTTGCTAGAATAACACGTTTCCAAAAAATATATGCAGGAATCTTACAGAATCTTGTGAAAGAGTTGTTAATAAAGAGGTATCGGTTCGACAAATCTCATACATTTCTGCAGGAACATAGGCGGAAAACCCTTGTGCAAACCGAATGTAGATTCAAATGTTTGGTGACCTCTTGACTTTAATCACATTAAATGGTTATGCCAGGTTCAAAATCATAAGAATCACATGGAGGTTTCAAAAGAGAAAGTTCACTGTGATCATCTGGCATCAAGATCTGAAGTTTCTCGGGAGGTGAATATGACAGAACTGGAATTTTGTTCAGTCATGGAACATGATGGAAACGTGGAAAAGGCCGAAGCTTATGGAAAGGAGCTTGAAGATGTAAGTAAAAGTAGTAAAAGTAAAACATTAAGTGTGATGCATTGAAGTTTATATTATGTTACTGATTAGTTTCACTTCAAAAGGAAAATTCCCCCAAAAAATTAAATTAATATTAGTCCAATTAAGATACAAGAATCACTATGCAATATACACATGAGGATAGATATTTGGTAAAATACTGTTTTTCTTTGTAGATATGCAACATGCTGAAAAAGAAACAGGAGGAAGCCAAAGAACTAATGGTTCGAGCTATTGTGAACAACAACAATCTACTGATGCTTAACCATCCCATCCATAAAGAGAAGATATCCTCTTTTTTTTTCTTTCTGTATTATTTGCATTTATAAGATTTTCTCAGCTTACATTATCATTATAATTAGTGTTGCACATTCCTTCACGATTAAAACATTAATATGGTTCAGAAATTTGCCGAACTACTGATTTCGAAGGAAATGCCAACTTGATCGCAGGCACGAACGGATACATAGAGACACATGGTAACTCGAACCTCTTCCTTGTTTTAGTTGATAAATTCTTGCACCATGAAAATATCAGAAACAGGATGCATGTTTTTCTTCTCTTCAAAGTTTATGCAGTTAAATACATGGTTAGAGACTCTGGATTTATCTCATTGCTTAGTTGGTTTCTCTGATTCATTGAAGTTGTGTGCTTGAACTTAATCTTTACAGGACAATTAGGTTTTGGTAGTGAACAAAGATCAATTTAGAACTTCATTAAACCATTTAGATCGTTGAGGAGAATTGAACTTAGAAACTATTAAGTGTTATACCCACAACCATAGCACTACACGAATCTACTCTTACATAAAATACATCTTTTTATATATATATATATATATATATTTTATAAAATAATAAATGGTAGGGCCCAGTCCAGTCCAGTTGTAAGAGTAGCATTTTACTTCTTCCCTCCTCGTGAGGTCGTGCCCAAATTTGTAGAGCGTTAAAATTAAAAAACACGCGCCAACCGTTGTGTACTTGACCTTATTCGAAGTTTCAAGCCTTTGTCAAAAAAGGAACCATGAAAGAATGATTCCGCCTCCTACCTTCCCTCCATTTTAAAAATATTCCCAAAACTCTAAAACCATTTTTTCCTAATTCAACCCATCTGAATTCCCTCCATGAAACCAAAACTTAGAATCCATGTAAACATCTCAAAACAGACTTTGAAGTTTTGAAATTGAAAATCTTTCACTTCCTCCCCTCCAAAAACCACCATTAATTATGTCTCTCCTCAGTCCTCTCCTCCACCATCTCTTGACTCACTCCCATCATCCTCCAACTCCTCCTCTCTCACAGTCGAGACTCAAATGGCTGTTCTCTCCCTTAGTGAAAATGACAACAAGGAGAACATCCCTCCTTTCTCCTCCAACAAGCCTACATCTGTTCTCACAAAACCTTCCTCCTCCAAGAACCCAAAAAGGAGATTAAGGAAACCCCTTCAAGACATTACCAATCTCATTCTTCCCCAGATCTGTTCAACGACGGTTCCCGATACAACAGTTCTAATTTCTTCCCAAACTTTGATTTCTCATCCTGAATGTCGAAAGAGGAGAGCTGAAAATGATCTAGGATCAAGCTGCAAGAAGACTGCTTTGGTGTACAAAAGTGGGAACTTCCGATAGCTCAAACATTAGATCCATATTTTCACTAGGGTGGTTCAGTTGTCACGACTCAATCTGCTTGATTGAGGGTTCATTTTTGTTTTCGTTATTACGTTATATACAGATACGCATAGAAATCTAAATATCACCTTTTGTATCAAATTACCCAACAAAAATATGATTGAAAATTTTCTTCTTTTATGTTTTAGAATCTGCAGAATGATATATAACAAAAATTAAGCCTATTGAATTTTAGTATATGCGTGTTTCGGGCTTTGTTAAACTCCATCCATTTTATAAAGAGGGATTATTAATGCAAATATCTCTAAAATATATAGAAATATTATTCTATTAATCTCGGATCAGGTCAGGTTAAATTTTTTACACCTTAAACATGACCTAACCCGAACCTGAATTCCCTATAAAAAAATCTGACCTAATTAGATCAGGTCGAGTTCGAATTCCGTAACTATCCTTAATTAGAAATCGGTTGAGGAACGTTTACATTCGAATCAAAATAATGGTCTAAATCAATATGCATTTCTCGTTAAAGCTTATATTTTATCCCATACGAGTGACAAAAGCAAAGGGAAAGGGGCCGAAGAAACAAGAGATCACACAACTTCGCAGATTAATATTTGATTTTATTTGAAGAGTTTTATATTTATTTCATTTATCTCTAATATAATTATTAATATTTATATTTGATTATTATATATCTAGAAAATTAAAATTATGTTCGTGAAACATGTTAAATGAATGTGTTTATAAACCCTAGATAAATATATTCAAAAATATTAAATAAATAAAAATAAATATTTATAATTTCTAAATAAACAAACATAATCAAAATTAAAATTAAACAAATTAACATGAAATTTTTTTATTTTTTCAAATCAATTCATTTAGATTTCAATTTGTTTCCCACAGACAAAACCCTATAAACAAAAAAATATTGTACCCCGTCTCATTGTTTTCTCGACCCATCTCTGTTCGTCCCATATCAACAATGATTACGCTAGAAAACAACGGGGCCTATGCAAATTTAGAGAACAGAACAAAGCCGTAGCTCTCTATGAACGTGAGAGTACGATATGGAAATCTTTATTTCCTTAATGGTTTCAATTAATACAAAATATTTACATTAGATTCTAATAGAGTAAAATTTACTTAGTTATATATTTAATAATAAAGATATTATACTTTTCAGATAAAAATAATAATTGAATTATTTAATTATAGATTTAAGAATAAATATACCATTCTTACTTTAAAAATAATAATTGAGTTACTCAATTATAAGTTTAGAAATAAATAAGCTAATCAAATAAAATTTTATGACAAATAAATCATTATTTTTTTTAAAATTAAAATAAAATATTTGTATAATCATAATTTTAATCTCTAAAATTTATACGTTATATTACTTTAGTCATGATTTAAAATAATTCAATAAATCAATCATTTGTATTTAAAGCTTTGATCTTGCATCATCTTGACACACCCTTTGTCCTTATACCACACTTCAGGTTATTCTCTATCGTTTGATAATCAATAGATATTATAACTCGACAAACATAATCATTTCACTATTAAATAAATAATAGACTAATATAATAAATTTATTATGACTTTAATATTACTTGCTAATAGACATATTCACTTCTTTATCACAAAATTTAATTGTTTTTTTTAATTAAAATATTATAATACATAAATTTTAAGTGTTAAAATTATTATTATATCGAATTTAAATTTTATAACATAATAATTTCTTTATTATAAACTTTTAATTAAATTATTTTTAAGTTTATAATTCAATAACTCAATTATTATTTTTTTGAAAAATAAAACATTTATCACTAAAATTATACCTCAATAATGAGAAATTATATTATAGGTTGTAGAACTAATGTTTTGATATAATAATTGAAAAATAGTTTTGGACTAATTTTGAAAAGATTTCAAAAATGGTTCTTATGTCCAAACTACTTGAAAATATATTTAAGATGTTTTTGAGTGATTTTAAATATGTTTTAAACGATTTAAAGAAACCAAATAAGTGTTTTTAACCCAGGTGTTTCGATACAACCTTATGGTGTTTCAATACCTGTTCTTCAATACCATGGTTTCAAAGGCAAAACCACAGTGATATCGATACTGGTATCGATACCTTTTTGTCACTGTGATGCTCTGTTTCGAACCCTATTTCGAAACACCCCCAACGGTCAAAACGATTTTATAAAAACCCCTAACGGCTAGGAGCGGTATCGATACCAGTATCAATACCAATTCTTAAATGCAGGTCAACGACTATTTTCCAAAGAGGGTGTTTCGAAACAGCTCTCACCTGTTTTGATACCACCTGCACCAAAAGAGGAAATAAGCCTTCTAATCAGCTCCAAACGGCTCCAAACCAATCCCAACGGTCACCAACAGCTAGAACCTCATTTGGGATGATAAAAGGAAGCCTCAAACATCAAGAGAAGACTAATGCTTCACTTGTAACAACATTATGGTCAAAGATTTGTCTTAGTGCTTAAATTCCTATTTTTTGGGTAGACAAACACTTGCGAGCTTAATTGTCATATATGCTCAAGTGTAATTAGGAATTGGGTGAGTACTTATATTGCAAACATTAGCCTTATTAGAAGGATTAAACAAGTTTGCTAAGTTTTTCTCTTTGTTGAGTGTTTTCCCAAAGTTTGGGTTGTGAACTTTGGATGTTAGATTCAGGTTTGAGTCTAGGATTGTAAGGTTATCCCTTTGGCCTCAAAAGGTTGAAATTCTTAGTGAATTTGGAAATCCTTAGTGGGAAGCTAAGGTAGTGGATGTAGGTGCTTATTCGAAGGCCGAACCACTCTAAAATCCTTGTGTTCAACTCTTATCTTTTTGCTTCCACAACCAACCACCCAAAGTGTTCTTTCTCCATCAAATTGGCAAGTTAATCGGTTGTGCATCGAGCCACTCTAAGCCTAACAATTGGTATCAGAGCGAGGCTCAATCGAGGAGGATTAACATCCTATTGAGAAAATCCGGAGAGCTCGACCAATTTACAATCAACCGACATTCCATGGCTCAATCCATTGACAAGCCACCTTTCTTTGACGGGTTCAACTACTCCCAATGGAAGATAAGGATGAAGTATTTCATCAACTCTAGAGACTACAAGTTATGGGATAAAGTTGAAGATGGACCATTTGTGCCAAAAGGAATAAAGGCGGAATGGAGCGTGGAAGATCGCAAGAAGATGGTGCTTAATCACAAAGCCTTGCACATTCTTGTTTGTGCATTCCATCCAAGCATCTATGAGAAGATATCTTCTTGTGAAAGTGCCAAGGAAGTTTGGGACAAGCTAAAAGTCACATACGAGGGTACAAACGAAGTAAAGGAGACCAAGATTGGACTCCTCAATCAAGAGTATGAGAACTTCAAGATGAATCCGGAAGAGGATATAACAAAGATGTTCGATCGATTCTCCACCATCACCAATGGACTTAGAGGATATGGAGAGATCATTCTGGAGGAGAAGCTTATTCGTAAGCTCATTTATTCTATTCCCGAGTCATGGGACTCGAAAAGGACCGCCATCATCGAAGCCAAAAATCTAAAGACACTCAAGCTTGATGAACTCATGGGATCACTCCTCACACATCAAATTATGATGAAAGGAAGACAAGAGGAGAAGAAGAAGAAAGAGATTAGAGCGATGGGGAAAAAGAAGGTTCAAGAGCTTGGTGTAAATGTCAACACTGTTGCTCTAAAATCCTCCAAGTACATCCACTTTGAAGATTCAAGTGAGGAGGATAGTGAAGAAGATGAAGAGCTTGCCCAACTCTTCATTGACTTCGATCGATTCGTGAGGAACAAAAGTAGAAAATCCTCAAAGCACGAATCCAAGAAGAAGATGAAGGACTCTCACAAGTCAATTAAAAGGGATCATCTTCCAAGAAACAAGCATATGTGGCTACATGGAGTGATGATGACTCCACCGAAAATGAAGAAGCCAACCTATGCTTGAGGGGGAGGTAACTTCTAACTCATCTTGTTTAAATTCATATTCATTTGATGAGTTACAAGAAGCCTATGATAAATTAGCTTTTGAGTTCAAGGCTTCATTTTCTAAAAACAAAAAGATGATTTCAAAGCTTAAATTAGAAAATGATTTGCTTTCAAAAACCAATTTCGAAATTGAAGCAAAATTAAAAGATTTTGAGCTTAAAATTTTGGATTTACAAAATTTGTTTCAAAAGATAAAAAAAGATCATCAAATGTCTCTAGATGATCTTAAGAAGGAAAAAGATTTGATTTCCAAAGAGCTTGAAAAGAAAAATAATTTTGGAAAATCAAATTTTTACATGAAACAATCTAGTTCCCCTAGATTTGAAAATAGAAAATATTTTAGAAGTGTTTGGGTCCCAAAGGACTAATCACTTCAACAAATAGGGATGAAATTGAAAAATTGATTCCTAAGGGGATTAAATTATGTACTTCTAATGTTAAAGGATCCAAAGCAATTTGGATACCAAAAATTACTTGATTATTTCATTTTAGGTGTGGTGGAGGTATGAGCATCAAAGTGCAAGATTAAGGGGAGCTCCATACACACAAGTAGGACACTTGAAGAAGGAAGGCTTCACATCCTACCTTTGACTCAAGTGTGGTAAAATTTCTAGTTGAATTTATGTTTATTTGCTTATTTTTGTTTTATTTCAACTAGTTTATCATATATGTTGGACTAACACTTAATGATGCCTTGAGTAAGGGGGAGTTTTTGTTTTCATAACCAATGTTTTGATATTTAATTTTTCAACAATTGATATCTTTCAAATTCTCCTATGTTATGAGCTTTAAAGTTTTTGAAACTTGGTTTGAACCATTTTTGATATAACAAAAAGGGGGAGAATGTTATGAAAAATTGCTTTTCAAAGACTTTCAAATGGATAAAAGGAACCTTAAATGATTTGAGTCTTTAATTCTCTTATTCAAAGTTTATTTGACAAAGGGGGAGCAATCTCAAAAACAATTTTTCAAGTTAGTTTTATTATATCAAAAAGGGGAAGATTGTAGAACTAATGTTTTGATATAATAATTGAAAATAGTTTTGGACTAATTTTGAAAAGATTTTAAAAATGGTTCTTATGTCCAAACTACTTGAAAATATATTTAAGATGTTTTTGAGTAATTTTAAATATGTTTTAAACGATTTAAAGAAACCAAATAAGTATTTTTAACCTAGGTGTTTCGATACACCCTTAAGGTGTTTTGATACCTGTTCTTCAATAACATGGTTTCAAAAGCAAAACCACATTGGTATCGATACTGATATCGATACCTTTTTGCCACTGTGATGCTCTATTTCGAACCCTGTTTTGAAATACCCCCAACGGTCAAAACGATTTTATAAAAAAACCCAACGGCTATGAGCGGTATTGATACCGGTATCGATACCAATTCTTAAATGCAGGTCAACGGCTATTTCCTAAAGAGGGTGTTTCGAAATAGCTCTCACCTGTTTCGATACCACCTGCACCAGAAGAGGAAATAAGCCTTGTAATCAACTCCAAACGGCTCCAAACCAATCCCAACGATCACCAACAGTTAGAACCTCATTTGGGATGATAAAAGGAAGCCTCAAGCATCAAGAGAAGACTAATGCTTCACTTGTAACAACATTATGATCAAAGATTTGTCTTAGTGCTTAAATTTCAATTTTTTGGGTAGACAAACACTTGTGAGCTTAATTGTCATATATGCTCAAGTGTAATTAGTAATTGGGTGAGTACTTAGATTGCAAACATTAGCCTTATTAGAAGGATTAAACAAGTTTGCTAAGTTTTTCTCTTTGTTGAGTGTTTTTCCAAAGTTCGGGTTGTGGACTTTGGATGCTAGATTCGGGTTTGAGTCTAGGATTGTAAGGTTATCCCTTTAGCCTCAAAAGGTTGAAATTCTTAGTGAATTTGGAAATCCTTAGCGGGAAGCTAAGGTAGTGGATGTAGGTGCTTGTTCGAAGGCCGAACCATTCTAAAATCCTTGTGTTCAACTCTTATCTTTTTGCTTCCACAACCAACCACCCAAAGTGTTCTTTCTCCATCAAATTGGCAAGTTAATCGATTGTGCATCGAGCCACTCTAAGCCTAACATAGGTAACTCTCTCACCACGTGTCCATGAGACCAATCACTAAAAATCACCTATCTCATCAATTTTTCGTGTCATATCTTTCCCAAGTGAATCTTCACTTGAAAAAAACTGTTTTTAAAATGAATTAATAGTAAAGTGAAGATTTACTTAAGAAAACATGACATAAAAAAGATGATAATATAGATAATTTTTAATGATTAATCCCACAAATAAAATAGTACGACTTACCCATGATATAATTGATGAAGGCTCGGAAGTCCTACTTTTATGATGAAGCATTCAACCATCTACCTTTTGCCGAATTGTAGTATTTAAGATGTCGATCCCACGAGGATTGACGTTACTTACGCAATTTATTATTCCTGCACAATGGAAAAGTAAAAACACAGATAATTGGGTTTGAATTATAACTAAGAAAACTAATTCAAGCAATAAAGATAAATGATAAGAAATCAAGGATGGAAAAGTGGGGCAGGTTAGAGTGCTTCGTAGTGTGGAATCAGAATGTAATTGTCTCGTTCTTATAATGCAATAGGGTTGAACTGCGCCTTGACGGGTCGCACTAAGGGTCATCGCAGTTGCCTAGGCGGGGTTATGCCTTGTCGACAATTCAACAACTATAGTTTGACAGAGCATCCTTGTATGTCTCTTCCTTATCCCTAAGCGAATAAAACTATTAAAGTTCATGTCTTGATGATACCTCCCGACGTGAATCAAGGATGAATAACAACCAAACACATGCGTCTTATTAGTCGCTGGAATCCTGGGCAATTTATCTCTAAACTGGATTAGTCAATGCCCTTGAGCAAAGACCGTATTCTCTCGTTTCGTGAGCCTAACTCTCCCGATATTAGACAAATAGATTTTTCTTCAAACACTATCATCTCGAGCTCATATGCAAAGAAGAGTAAATGTCAAAAGAGAATAAACTATGAATTCTGAAATTGCATTAATAAGAACTAAACAAATTACAAACTTTCTTTCACAACTACCCCATAAACTAACCTAAACCCCAAGGGGGCGATGGAGGAAGTGTAGGGTTTTCTATGAATCTTAATTTCGAGATACTCTCCTCTCTATATAGGCTATGATTTATATAAACTTGGCGTAGGGAAAACCTTTCCAAAATAGGAATACAAAACACAAGTTAAGAACATAAATAAAAGATCTTTATTTTATTTCCTAGTTTATTCCTATGCGGACTCTTTTTCCACGTGGCCTTAACCTTGACTTTCCATGCATTTCCCATCTCTAATTTCTATGCCACTTGTCTTAAAATGTCCACCTTATTTTTCTCTTCAGATCACCTATCATATCGATATTTGTTCTTTAGGTGCTGTCGCGGCCTCCAAAGTACCGCCGAGGCGGGTGCTTATCTGCATTCCAGCTTCAGCTTCCAGCATCGATCTTCTTGTTTGACAATTCCTATGATGTAGTTTTCTGTCTAAGAAAAAACAATCAAATGCATCTGTTTCATGCCAAATAATAAATAAATTCATGAAATTCGTATTGAGATGTTGGAAAATGAAAAATAAGCAGATTTATCCAATATTACCGTTAAATCTATCTATTATTAACAATAATCGAATGAAAAAATAATATAAAAAATAAAACTTTTAGACACTCATCAATAATTTCTCTTCAATAACATAACATAGGTCGTAACTTACTCATTATACTATGTAATTAATGTAACAAAAGTAGAGTAATGACCCAAACAACTTGTACGGTGGACGTTACAATTATCATGGCCCAATCCATATTATAAAATAGAATTTCCTTTTCATTTTAAAAGCTGGATGGATCCGAGTACAGAAGACCGTTCCTCGATTTTTGTACCGTTATTGATTCAATTTTTTCACATTCTTCTTTCCCTTTGACCGATTCTCACCTCTCTTAACACACTAATTTTAAATTCACAGGTTCAACGGTCCATTATCCTTTTTTATTTCCCCATTTGCATTTACTGAACTTTTTTGCGTACTCCCAAGTTTCAAGATCTCATTGTCTGAGAAACACAACAAAATCAAACAGACAAAGAACCAGTTTTTGTTTCTTTCTCTCCTTTCAGATCACAAATTAAAGGATAGAGCAACTTAGAAGCCAAAATCCAGAGAGATAAGAGCAAGAGAAAGGGGAAAAATACACCTTATCATGGTTGCTGGTAAGGTAAGGTTAGCAATGGGGTTGCAGAAATCACCAGCAAACCCAAAGCCAGTTCCATCTTCAACAAGTTCGGCTAACAAATCCAGTTCTTCCCAGAAGACGGTTTTTTCACGTTCTTTTGGTGTTTATTTCCCTCGATCCTCGGCTCAAGTTCAGCCACGTCCACCTGATGTGGCAGAGCTACTTCGAGTGGTGGAAGAGCTGAGAGACAGAGAGTCCAGGCTTAAAACTGAGCTTTTAGAGTGCAAGCTTTTGAAAGAATCAGTTTCCATTGTTCCTGTTTTGGAGAATGAGATCGAAGTTAAGAATGCAGAGTTGGGTCGAGCTTTGAAAGAGATTGAGGTTTTGAGTGATGAAAATGAGGCGTTGAAAACGGAGATGGAGGAAATGAAGGGGAAGGTTGAAGAAGAGAGGAAAGAGAGGGAGAGGAAAGTGAGGGAAATGGAGGAAGAGATAACGGAGTTGAAGAAAACGGTGCCGTTGCTGCGTTCTGAGTGTAACGGTAAAGGTGAGAGCTTGAAGACTTTGAAGAGAAGTAATAGTAAATGCTGGGACACCGTCGTTGTTTTCAGTGCTGCGAGTAATGAAAGAAGGGAGGAGCTTGAAACTGAGAGACAGAGTAACTCAGGTGAACTCGCTGAGTCGACTCTTGTTAATATCAGATCTCGTGTTCCCAGGGTCCCAAAACCACCACCGAGACCTTCATCTTCGTCGTCGATTTCATCTAATAGCTCCCCTGATTCAACAGAGAAGCAAAATTTTCCACCACCACTTCCGCCTCCACTTCCTGCACCAATGGCAGCAGTCAAAAAACTTGCACCTGCACCTGCACTTGCAGCTGTACCTCCTCCTCCGCCACCGCCGCCTGTGAAAGCCGTTGCTCCGCCACCTCCTCCCCCGCCTCCGAAAGGGAAGAAAGCTGTCGCGGCTAAAGTGAGGAGAATTCCGGAGGTTGTGGAGTTCTATCACTCGCTTATGCGGAGAGACTCAAAGAGAGAACCCGGCGGGTGTAGCGCGCCGGAGGTCTTACCTGCAACCGCCAATGCCCGGGACATGATCGGAGAGATTGAGAATCGGTCGTCTCATTTGCTCGCGGTAAGTTTCGGTTCCCGGTTCTACAGTTCCCCTGTGGTCACACAGTATGGTTCTTTTGTGTCAGTGACAAGTGACTGGTCGTCCGTGACTTTTATTGTTTTTGTTGGATTTTATGTCTTGCCAGATAAGACATAATTTAGATTCAATTTTTTAAAAAAAAAACTAATATAATTTGCTAAGTATACTTTGGAATCTAAATTTTAGCCCCACCTAGCTTAAATATCAAGTAATATATAGTACAAATGTGGCATTATTTTGTTTGTAACTCGAATTTTAATATAAATACGAGTCTTAATTCAATCGACATATATTCGGATTCGATGTTAATTTTGTGATCGATGTACAGATAAAGACAGATGTAGAAACACAAGGGGAGTTCATAAGGTTTTTGATCAAGGAAGTTGAAAATGCTGCATTTACAGATATTGAAGATGTTGTGCCTTTTGTTAAATGGCTAGATGATGAGCTCTCCTACTTGGTACATTTTCCTTTCTTTTTCTTTATGTCCTTTCGGTTTTATCGACGGTTTTTCGTTTCGATGATTGGTTTGCTGTTCATCATTTAGGTGGATGAAAGAGCTGTGCTTAAACATTTCGACTGGCCGGAGCAGAAGGCCGATGCATTGCGCGAGGCTGCCTTCGGGTATTGTGATCTCAAGAAACTAGAGTCCGAGGCTGCATTGTTTCGTGATGATGCCCGGCAACCTTGCGGTCCAGCTCTCAAGAAGATGCAGGCTCTGCTTGAAAAGTATGTATAAAATACTTAATCGATGTATAAGTTTCGTTCGAATGCATTCTCATTTGGTTATAAATCTGTGACTGTATGTAACGATGCCAGGCTAGAGCATGGTGTTTACAATCTCTCCCGCATGAGAGAATCTGCTGCAAATAGATACAAAGGGTTTCACATTCCTATGGATTGGATGCTTGAAACCGGAATCGTAAGCCAGGTTAGTGTTAAGCTTGAAACTGGATTGATTGTTTGTTAATCGATGAAAACGAGACATTCCTTTCGTTAACTCGTTAATCTGCATACAACTTACGACAGATCAAGTTGGCATCTGTGAAATTAGCGATGAAGTACATGAGACGGGTATCTTCCGAGCTGGAAGCAGTAGGTGGTGGGCCTGAAGAAGAGGAGCTGATCGTTCAAGGCGTTAGATTTGCATTCCGTGTGCATCAGGTAACCATTCTGAATTTAATTTACACATGCTGGCATAGAGAAGGTAACCCATTTTTCCTCTTTATTCGACAGTTTGCTGGCGGATTCGATGTCGAAACGATGAGGGCATTCCAGGAACTTCGAGACAAAGCCAGATCATGCAACGTACAATGCCAAAACCAACAAAAATCTCTTTAAACAAACTCTGTTCCAGAGTTCAGAAAGTACGCAGTATGCACCTGTTTTTGTTGTAAAGATCAAAACATCAAATGTTTGTGAATACAACGCCAGCTGCTGTTATTATCCACCCATATTCAATTGATTAATGACTGTAATGCTGCCTGAACCTAGCCGTTTGTATGTTAGCTGTTGTTTTTGCCTTGATTGTTTGAGTCAGGGAGTTGATGTAAATAAATTTTAAGACTTAAAAGAGTGCTGTTTCAACGTGAAAGATCCAGAAACCTGCAATTTTATGACAATCCAAACAAAATATGACAGTCAAGGTCTTCAGAATATGGTGGGGTTGATAAGGTTCTGAAAACTCCAAATATGTAGACAGAAGTTGACTTGCAGGGATAGGAAAGGTGTGGCCCTCAACCATTGATCTTAGGACTGACTTATGTCATGTTTCGTCGTTTTTTAATCACTCGTATCCGACTTATCTATCGATTAATCTGTATTAGGTTTTGGAGATGTTGAATATGGGGTGATCCTCCATAATTCCTTGATCTTAATATTTATGATTTGGCATCTTGCCTTGGTCAAAACCAGAAGAACAAATGCATATACTCTGTCTGTCCATTGATTATGATAACTTTCCTGAATGTTGTACAATTTAATTGTGTGAAGAAGAAAAAGAGGTAAATTCTTTGTTTGCCCAATGTGGACCTTCACATAACCAGAGCTGCATACAGAAGCTGGTTCCATGTATCAGGCAAACCAGGAAGACACCAGTGGCTGCAGTCGTTGCCTGAAGGGTTGCTGCCATAGGTCGACGGATGGGCGTCTTTTCTCAACTGTGACAGTGTTGTGATATCGAGCAAGAAAACTGGTTTCTTAATCGACCCCAAGACTTTGTTAACAATTGCAGCAGCTGGAGGTTCCCCTGCTGGGTATATAGGACCGGACAGTGGCTCAAGCTCTCCGTAACAGTTCTTTCTCGGTTGGTTCCACTCACTGCCCCTGGTTCGATCCAACACAGTCGGTACAAATATTAACATGTAATGTGTCACAGCCCAACCTAACTCGTTAGACCGTGTCGTGTCGTGTGTGTATAGTTCGAAAATATTTTCACTCACTCATAGTGTGTCGGGGAAATGCCTTGGAAGAAGACCTTGGTCTTGGCAGGATCAACGGTGGTGTCAACCCAGTTTGCCCAAGTTGTGAGCCCCTTGTTGAATGCCTCTAAACGGTCCATATCTTTGTACAATACAGACGCATCTCTAATGTACTCCCATCTACAGTAATCAAAATGATATTCATAAATACTTTAGTATCCGATGTGATTACACGGTAGTATATAAAAGAATCGAACGGATAAGAAAAATCCTACGCTTGAGATTCTCCCTTGTGGGTCCACCAATGCCAGCTGTTGAAAATCAACACGTCCATCCCTTTCCATGCATTGCCACCATTGATGGAGCCTAGATTAAGCACATCACCAACACTTTCCCTGACAATATCCACCAAGTATGGTGTTCGATACAGATACACAGTCACCCCATAATCCTGCATGGTAAGAAAATGATTCGGTCGAATTCAAACTCGAAAAGCCTTGATGAAAAGGATAACTAAAGAGAATAATTTGAACCAAATTTTGTTTTAAAAAAAGAACAGGACTCACCTCAAAGATAACAAAAGACAAAGGGGTTTTCCTGACAAAGGTGGTCTTGGAGTTGGGCACCGAGGCATGAATCATACAGGCCATAGATTCCCACATGTTCAAACTCAGTGAGTCACCCACAAACATTATCTTCTTCCCCCTCCATTTTGCCAGAAAACTCGCCCCATCAAATCTAACAACAAAGAACATATATACAAATCAAAATGAAAGAGAGACTAAATTTAAAAACAGAAAAGGGTACCTAGGCAGGCTGCAGCCATCAGGTTTCCATGCATACTTAAGGTACTGTTGGTCTGGTCTGCCATATTTAAGGCAATCAAACTCGTCATCTATGAAGGGACACCCCGACGAGTTGTAGAAAGGATATGAAGGATCGAACACCCATTGACCTTGAAACAGATTGCATCCGCCCAATTGCATTCGACTGCTTAAACCAGTCACATTGTAGTAATGTTTCCTGGCACTTGCCTCCTGCAAGAACACAAACACAACTATGGGAACCGAACACAACAGTGTTTTGAAACTGAAACTCATCAGGGAATTTGTGTCCTAAATGAGTTGGTTTAAAGATAAAACAGGCTCTGTTATGAGAACAAAGTTGTCTGTAAACCCAGAGCTTATATAACAAGTGGACCAGAGGCTAAAAAGAAACAGAACCAAGGGCAAGAGGCTACTTGGTGGGTTCACATGGAATAAGCTAGACTCCATCTTTAATAAAAATTTTGGGAGATCTTGGAAGGATTAGTTACATTAAAGTTATCGTGTTACGTCTAGTGATAAGCCATACTTTAATAATATGTAGGGTATCTAGGTTGAATTTCGAACTATATATTCCGTGGTAGGGGACCAGATATACCAACTCATACAAGGAAACAAACATATAGCCACGAGAAGACAAGAGTCATGGGGACATGAATCCTGAATCCTGATGGGCGACTTCCTTTCGAATAACCCAGATTCATGGCTGATTCCATGACCAAATTAAAGGGGATGGTGTGCTAAAAACAAATGAAGAAAATGAACAACATGGTAATGTTGCATTACTTCAAATTAAGAAATGTTATGTTCACTCGATTCTTTGTAATTTAAAAACTCCGAACCGTTACATTTAACTAAATCCTAAAATATGAAATCGGGTTGAATTAACTGTATCGGTTCGAATTTTTGAAGTTACAATGAACATGGAAATATATCTCGTCGATGAGAAGTACAAGAACTTTTCCCTCGTTTAAAAGTACTACAACATGAACAAGATAACTTTTAGTCCCTGGTGGTTACAAAAAAAACCTACAGGGACCAAAATATAGTATGCACTATATTACAGGGACTTTCAAAGTAATTTCACTGTAAATTTGGGTAAACACTTGCCCAATAATTGGGGTAGAGAAACCATAATTCTTTGTGGAGCACATGGAATACCAAGCAGGGAATGCAAGTTGTGCAACTTTAATCAACTCCAAATCAAAAGAAAATAATGAGCAACGCCAAGGTCAGATTGTGGGGGCAATACAGTTGGTTGTTTTCTCAGTCATCACCGCACGCAGCAGCCCCACCACTTCGGCTAGCTAAGCTTCACGATATAGTCCATCCACCAGGGCTAACCGGGACACCCTATTTCCAAATCAAGGTCATACATTAAAAGTGAATCACAATCATATCAGCAGGGTTTGGTGCTTTCCCTCATATATGGCTTCAAACTTCAAGGTTTTCCATGTTAAATGTACACATGTTCTCAAGTGGAACCTTCATGGGACCTTGGAACTGAAATATAATTACTTCAAAAATGTCATTTTATGCATTATTTGTACTTGTATAGACTACTACCACTAGGTTAGTCAATGCTCCATTAGTAGGATATCTGTCTTCAAAAGGAAAACCTTTCTTGCATGAAGCTGATATATCATTTAAAAATCTACCTATAAAAATGTTATCATAACTGGAACTCAACATTTTCAACAAAAGTGGTGAGATTGAAAGTTGTAGAAGCAAAGATAACAATGGTGATGCACTACCTACCCCATTAGGCATTTCTCCATTTTCACTACTTTTGGAATTCTAGAATGAGAAAAATGGAGAGCTAACCCTTGTGGTTGGAAGAATAGATATACTTTTCTCTTCATGTAAAGGAAAAAAGTTTTCTAACTATCGGTTCAGTTGTTCGAGACTTATCAGTACCTGATAAAAATTAGGGTTTGAGTCTTATTAACAATTTTATTTGACGGATGATCTATAAATATCACTCTCGATTTTCTATGAGTATTTCGTGCATAAATGTTGTACATTTATAATTTATGCTTTCTTAGTAGGGTAGGAAGAATAGATACACTTTTCTTTTTATGCGAAAGAAAAAACTAACGATCGATTCAGTTGGTTAAGACTCATTAGTATCTTGATAAATATTAGGGTTTAAGTCTTATCAACAATTTCATTTGATGAATGATCTGTAAGTATCACTTTCATTCTTCTAAGACTACTTCATGCATATATGTATATAATTTTATGCTTGATTACATGAACTTTTTTAGGTTAACCCTAAGAAGACTTTTGCATAAGAAACAATATCCACTTGGGGTTCCTCCTATATGGAGCAAAAATCTTCTGTCCTTTTTTCATGCTCCCATTTGTGCCTCCTTTGTTATTTTATTAAAAATTCAATTTTAAACCTAACCCATATTTTTTATATCCTAAACCCTAAAAAATACACCATACCCCTAATTCCTTATACCCTAACCTAAAACCCTAAACCCTCTAATTTAAAGTGGGACATGGGAAAGGGACAGATGATTTGGACTCCTCCTATATGTCCCCATGCTCCTAATTACCCAAAATTAAACAACTCACCACTAAGTTTATAAATGATTGAGCTTCCCACCCTAAAAGATTATAGTTTTTTAGCCAATTGATTAACAAATGCCTTGATGGACAGAATCCATATGCTAAAAAACCAATATTTTCCCTTGTTGATTAATGAAATCTCACTCAATCCAGGGTGTTCCCATCAAACATAATTAATAAAAGAGATGATCATTCATGCAATTGCCATGTTTTGATCTGCAATATTATATGAAATGAGTGATGGGAAAGTGTTGTATATTTGGGGTTTGAATATGCAAGCCAAGGGGGGCCCTTTACAGCATCCATTCAATGACAAATGTGCAGATTACAACGCAGACAGACCTTCTTTTGGGTTAGAATGGTCAGTACGTCTCTCTTGTCAAGAATCTTAGAAGGTGTATCAGCACAGCACAGGAGTCTCCCCCCGTGATGCTTGTCGGCAATGGGACAAAAGTCCGTGACAATGTGACCCAATGCTACTTCAAAGGTAAAAAAACTTGTCTGCATTCCGTGATCTTGATTCATTTGTAAGATTTCCAAGTTATTATACCGATAACCAATCAGGTGATGTAGTAGGATAGGGAATTAGATTATTCAAATAAGATCAAGAATTCAAGTTTCTGATATCGTAAATAGAGTAAATTAGATTGTGAGTAGCGATAAAAGATGAGTAATTTTATGGATTTTACACATACGGATTTTACATCTCGTCCACCCTGATTAAAACAGAGATGGATATGAGTTTGACGAGTAATGGATTAGTGTGAGTAATGATGGATAAACAATTGATTTAAGAACTAACCCGTCTCATATCCTCTCACCTATATCCATCCGCCCACTATCCAACACAAATTCTGAACCATTATGACTTCATGGATAATTTACAAACTATCCTATAGGCCAGTGACTTGGTCCTAGTTAGCACCAGATTGGGCTCATTAAGAAGTTTAAGCCCAAGCTATTGCAATCCATCTCTTTATTTCCTTGGTGGTAAGCTAACATTATACTTCTAATAAAAGAACCTTAGACGATATTATTGATCGGGATAACTATAAATCTCGAATATAAACTATAAAACTAATAAAGCTGCGTACAGTGTACTCAAATCTAAGTACTTACCTTGAAACCAAATATATAGCATTACTTACTAAAGGAACATTTGGCATATAGAAGGAAAGAAAACAAGAGAAAATGTGAGCTTTGACTCTACTGCCTAATTCTCTCTATCACGGTACATTTCAGTCTCAGACACTAACAATGTTTATCTGCAGTCTTACTACTTAAACTGTATAATGAAAAACCAGCAAGAAAAAGAAAACCAATTTAAGTTGAACTGGTCTGAACAATCTCCCAATTCGATTCGCTGAACTCATCTTGTGATTCTTGTTCTTTGGCATGTCTAGATAGTGCACTCGTTACATCATCCTGCTTTGTGAGCCTTAGCTTAGGAAAAAAAAGACTCCTGAAGCATTTTCTGTTTCATGAAAGACCATGTAATATCAGGTTCAAGTAACATAAGTAGGAAAAGTTTGTCTCTGGTGTCAGTAAAAGTGTTCGATCGAGAGAGAGATTATCGTACTTTGTATGACGGGCACTGGGCGCTTTCCGACTTCCTTGCAGAGTGAATGAACCTCACTACTTTCTACTATAAAGTAGGTTTCTTCAACCTTTATCTTCTCAAATAATGGAGTTTCTTCTGTGACAAGAAACATATATTTTTGGTAGAACAATACAAATTAATACTTTAATTAAAACGTGATGGAATACTCACACATTGACTCTACTGATGTATATCATCCATAGTAGAATCATTGTCCTGAAGTTACTTATTGAAAAAATAGCTAAAATTATAGGAACAGATGGTGTAGAGCCAGAGGGATGAACCAAGGGTTGCATATCCTTGTAGTTAGTTTCAAAGATAAACCGGAATCTACACCCTCGATGGAGATCACAGAAGATGAATCAATCGACTCAGCTTGAGAGTGATCTTCATCTGCACTAACGATCAAATCTTCATAGTCTGCGAAAACTATATTTTGCACCCGATTCGAGTTAAGGTTTTCTACCGGATCGGTAGGAGATGAAGGGAGCAACTCTTCAATTAGTTCATTTCAGAACTGTTAAACATTAGAACAAACTGTTTGCAAATAGCTTTTGACATATCTTAATGTTTTCTGACCAAGAATGCAATCAAATTTTTAATTTGATATAGGTCTGCCATAAGTTTGAGCTCAAAAAAATGAATGTAACCGATACCTGACACACAATATCATTGACCTTCATGCACATAGCTTTGAATTTCTGATAAATTTTCCGAAGCCAAGCCATGTCCTTAGATTTGTCTTCCACTGGACAGAAAAAGAAAACAATGTTTTAATTCAAGAACCATATACAGATATCAATGAAGCTCTCTCTCTACAGGTACCACAGCATCATATTTCCAGCAATGGTTGTGATTCATAGATCAAACCTAGAGCAGAATAAGTCTACAAAAGCTGGCTGGGAAGATCATAACCATAAAAATAAGATCTGGGGTTCAAAAAATTAAAAAGAAAACATTCAACACTCAAGTGCAGAGGGAAGTGATACAAAGATCTTACCAAACTATGGAAACAACAACTTTATAAGGCACTTACAGTTTTTTTTTCTGAGCATCGAGAATGAAAACCAAAATTTTAAAAGAGGTCCAAACTAGAACTCTGAGTAGGTTAGAACAAGTAATTAATCATATAATATATATTTTAAAAATAAACAACAAAAAGAAGATGATGAATTGATCCAAAAAGGATGGAGACAAACGTGGGGAAAGTGGAAAAGGAGTTCTACTGGTGTTATGGCCATTTTTTTTTTGTGATCGGCTGGTAAAAAACAAATTGAAAAGGGAAAAAATAATGCACCAGCCGGGAATCGAACCCGGGTCTGTACCGTGGCAGGGTACTATTCTACCACTAGACCACTGGTGCTTTGATGTTAGATGTGAAATAGTTTTTAATTTTATATTATACTTATACAAAATTAACATGATAGTGTTGCAAGGAAAGTATAATTGACGGATTTATGTTGAAAATTTGATCCCGTTATGTTATTAGCAAACCTTGTATGCTTGTTAGTTCTCATGCTATAATCTAATTATATATTTAATTAACTATATATTCCGTCCATCACCTGTAATATACTCATATATATTGCACGTTGGACGCAGGGACGAAGCTAGGATTTGAGGTTGAGGAGGGCAAAATAACTATTTATAGGAGACAAATTCATAAAAAAAATAATTTTTTAAAAAATTTAAATAGGAGGACAAAAGTAAAAAAAAATCTTCGGGGGTGAGGGACGATTACCCCTTCCCACCCCCACACAGCTCCGTCACTGGTTGGACGTATAGATTAAGAATGTATGTATCTACGTTAATAAGTACGTATATCTATGTATGTACTTCTTTACATGACCAGGATCATAAATCTGCTCTCGTATCTGCTACAGCTAGCTGGTTACATGTATTAACTTGAATGTTTTAGTTAATATTGTTTGTGTATGGTACTATCGAGAGAAGTCTATGAAGTATCGTTCGTCGAGAGTTGTGCGAGTTTATAAGTCCGGAGCGAGTTTATAAGTTCGGAACGTTAACACCGGGTATTGTCCTCGAACCGGATTTTGCCTCTCTATCACAAAGGTTGTCCACCACAAAGCCATTCTGTTAGAATAAGTTCTTGTGTATCTGCAAATTTTGTTCAAACCAATATCTCAAGCCTAAAGTCCCAGTTTTGTTTGTTTTTTCAAACAGAAATTCTCAATTGTATACAGACTGAGCACCTTCCATGGTCGCCAATTAATCATCAATAATTGAATAGTTAGGGATCTTCTCCATTCTTGATTTGCCAGGTATGGCACCACCGTGTCACGGTCGCTGCTGCATGGAGATCAAGAATATAACCACCAGAGACGGAGCCAAGAATAGTTTTGTGGGGGGACAAGTTTAACAGTCATTAGTTAAACTCCCACGGCAAGATGTTAGGGAAAGCAAAACTTTGGCAGGTGATATTGAACAAGAGGTTCTGAATACAACCTAATCTTGTACATTGCAACAAACACAGACTTGACAGGAAACCTAAAAGTTAAAAAGTGAAGCGAACAACCAAATGTGTAGGTCAAAATTAAATTACAACAACTTCACTATTTTGTGTCCCCTAAATGAAAGGGAAAATGCAAAAAAAAAATAATAATAAATAAAGGAGCTTCAAAACTTCAGACGATGAATCTTATCTGTTTTTATCTTCTTTGAGTTCTGAGTCCAGTATCTGCTACAAATAACTACATACTTTCAAGGGATGAGTATCAATGTCAAATGTTATGTTCTTCATGTCTTTTCTCATGGAAATGGATGTCAAACCTCTTCCCCGCATGGCTAGCTATAAATGTCTGCAACAAAGAAAAAGGAGGGCTTGTTTAGAGATCAACTCTACGTCGAAAGTCATGTTAAGAATGCGAAACTGTCAGGAAGATGATGCATGCACACATATATTCGGCGTAATTTTTCCCAAGAAATATCACACAACAAAATATGAGCAAGACATAAGAGTTTGAACGATTAACCACTGATGTCATTGTCCCCAGTGTATTATATGATCTATACACATATAATACCCGAGCCCGAGCACTCCAGGACATTCCAAATAGATATACTTTCAGAGACAACCCCTATCTAATCAGTCTAGCATAGAACAATTAGGCAGATAAAAAAAAGGCAAGTTTCCTTTTTGATAAAATTGCCCTTCATTCTTTTTCCCAGCTATATCAAATAACAAGATGAGCAAATTGTGCCGATTCTGTCTGTTCAGTCATTTTCCGCGTCAAAAGAAACACTCAAAACTAAAAATTTAATGCCCTGGCCTATTACCTTCAAAATGAAATCAAATCTTAACCATCACGGTTGTGGGTATGCAACTTTCAAGTAATGCATCTTGTATAGAATACATGAAGGTAGACCAGGCATTCATGCAAGGTTCTACATCAAAACTTTCGACAGAGAATATGAAATAGAATCCAAGAACACTTGCACGATAAACATTAAAAAAGGACAGCAGGGGAACACCCTTTGGGGAAGAAGATAAACTATCATCATATATTCCAAGAAGACACCACAAACTGATGCCTACCACCCCGTGAATGAACATGGCCACTTTATATTATCAATACAGATTTTGAGACACGACAAACATAGAAAAATGGTTGATTACCATTAATAACAATTACAGCTTTGAACATCTTTAGGTTACCAAGCAAGAATCTTAACCTCTAAACGAAATCCATAAGAATCCACATGACCAAACCGGTTAAGGGAAAACCTATATCATTTCAATCTATCTAATGGTCAAAAACACACTAAAAACAAAGCATAACACAATGAATTAATCAACTAATCAAATAATGAATGCAACAATGTATCAAGCTAAGGATAGTTTCTTTTATGAGGAAGAAGAGGCCTCACCACCGGAATCTGAGGTCCGCTTGCAACGTTTTATCTTCTCGAGCTGCACTTGGGTATCCATGAACATCCTCATCCTCTGCACTTTCCTCTCCTTCAGCTTCACTTTCCTCTCTATCGCTTTCCTCTCCATCCTCATCACTTTCTGCAGCAGCAGCAGCAGCAGCAACGGCCGAATAATTTCTATTGAAATACCCATCGTCCACTGCGGGCCTCTTTTGCGGAAGTGCGACAACCGTTACTGGCGCAGGAGTCCTCCTATACGGAAGCGGAAGCGGAAGTGCCACTGGAGGAGACCCCAGATTCCTTGGCAATGGCTTTGGCGACATCCTAGGCGGTGGAGAAACCTTCTTAGCTGAAAAATTAGATCCGATAAGAGCATCCAATCGTTCAAAGAACGGCCAAGACGACGATAGGGTTCCGTTAGAAGCGGTGACCGCAGTCTTCTCGATCTTATACTTCTTCTTAATCGTATCAATCCGGTTCTTACACTGAACATCGGTACGATGGGTCTTTTTTGTATGACCGTGAAGAGCATTAACGGCGTCGGCAACATCCTGCCAATCCTTCTGACGGAGGTTCCCACGGTTAAGCTCGACGTATCTACGACCCCAAGCGTCGACGAGTGTAGACGTAGCTTCCTCCGACCAACAATCTTCACGGACGGGTAACGTTCGCAAGCCGGGAGTGGTTGAAGGTGGGGTGATTACAGCTAACGGCGTGACGGAATCGGTGATATCGGCCATCGAAAAGATGAAAATTTGAGGGTTGGGTTTCAATTAGAAGGATAGGAATTGAAGGTTAATGGTTTAAAAAAGGGGCTAGGGTTACGTTGTTTCGGCGATGAATCGTCCGACGCATACGATGAGCATGAGAGTAGGGAAGGAGAATAATAGGGAAAGGGTGTGTCGCCGGGGATATGAGAGCGCGCGCGTAAGGTTGTATGACCGGCTGTCTCAGGTGGCTTGGGTCATTCATCGGATTAGGCTTGGCTACGACTAGTCCAGTTGTCATGTTTTGACGCTCTCTCTTTTTCGTTGCTGCTGGCCTGATTAACGTACCGAAAACCTGCCAGATCTCGGTCGTTTTCCCGGGGATTTCGTATTAGGTAAGAATTTCTTGTTTACAACATCACCAGCTTTAGTTGTTTAACTTATTTTCTATTTATCAAGTATAAAATATTTTTTTAAAAAAAGTCTTTTTTTTTAAAAAATCTAAATATTATAGATATTTGAAAAAACAAGTAAAACAATTATTTTTATAACATTTACACATATTAATCTTATTAGATGGTTTTAATAGTTTAATATTAATTTAAAATCTTAAGAGTAAGTTATGGTAAATTTAAAAATTAACCGAATAAAATTTGATTTAATTAATTTTAAAAAATGATTTGATTAATAATTAAAAATTTAATTATTAATATTAACTAATTCGGTTTAGTTGATTAACAAAATTAACTAATTTAACACGCTAGATACAACAATAGAAATCAATTCTTTTAACAAATTAACTAGTTAATAAAACTTGATGATCATTCACTTTAGTTCTTTATATGTAGTAGGCAGTAAGGTTATAGACAATGTCATAAGAACCATCGTACAAGTTTTAAAAAAATTATTAGGTGAATCATGTTTACCGGATTCTTAAAAAAATTATTAGGTGAATCATGTTTACCGGATTCTCAATCAATTAGATTGATTCCAAACCAAGGTTTTACAATAAAAAATTAATTTTTCTAAAAGCAAGGTTTGAGAATCTAGTTTAGGGAGAAAACCAAGATTTTTAGCATCAAAAGTTGAAGTCTTGTTTAGTGTTTTTAGTCTCTCTTAGAATTTTTTGAATAGAAAAACTAGTTTGAGAAGCCAAACTAAAAAAACAAGTCCTTAGTTTAACAAGGAGAGTTACCAACCGAAACTTGTTGTAACATATAACAAGACCTAAATTTCAAACATATTTTAATAGCACAGTACGAAAGTTTGAGACTTTAGTCCGAACTCCATAGAAATACTTTAGCAAAAGCAAAGCTTTTGGCATGGGATGTTGTTTCTGGATACAAACCTAATCAATCTTGTACATTGCAGCAAACACAGACATTACAAAAGAGATTGGACCAAATGTGTAGGTCCAAATTAAATTACAGACAATGAAAGGGAAAAAAGCAAAAGGAAGGAACTTTAAAACTACAGGCAATGAAACTTATCTGTGCCATCAGCTGGTGATCTTCTCTGTGCTCCGGGTGCAGTATCTGCTAGAAATAGCCGTATATACTTTCAAGGGGTGAGTATAAATGTCAGATATTATGTTCTTAACAGTTGTTTCTCATGGAAATAACTGTCAAAACTCTTCCCCCAGACTGGCTAGCTATAGATATCTGCAACAAAGAAAAACGGGTCTTCTTTAGATTATGTATATGAAAGTCATGTTTAACAATGCAAAACTGGCAGGGGGGGTAATGCATACAACACAGATGCACCTTGTTTCTCTAACCATTGTGAGGGTGAATACGTCAAATCGAGATTCAACCCTTTCCGATTGAGTGGAACATTCTGCGTGTTTTGCCACAGAAATATCACACAACAAAACCCGAGGAAGATGATAAGTATTTGAACGATTAATCATTCAACCTACAGTCCCTGTGTGTTAGAAGGATGTGTAGAACAACTACTATGCTAAACAGAGTTCTGGAATGCCCGACTTTGGAAGAATTTTAGTAGATAAATAGGTTCAAGAGAGGAGACACGCCAATCTTTTTGTTCAACAACTGAAGGCATTTCACCAGACAGACCATAAATAGAAGACAAGCTTAAAAGGATCTTAACAAAGTCAGCTTCAAAACCATTCCTCACAAACCATATTCAAAATGCAAACTCATGTTATCATACCTATCAACTAAGTAGCAAGCCTACAACCTTTCAGGACATTCCAAATAGATGTGTACTTCCAGAGACGCAAGCCATCATAACCATGCATTTAACAAAATGGAACACCCAATAAACCAACAGAACAAGTAACATTCTGAAACGGATACAGGTTTAGATGCGCACGGAATGGCAAATTACCAAACAGTCAACCTCCAACAAATCAGTCAATGATAGACTAGATAGGCATATACAAGAGGCAGGTTTTCGTTCGTGATGAAACCAGCCTTCATTCTTTTTCCCAGCTATATGGTTAACAAGATAAGCAAACATTCTGACTTCCCACATCAAAAGAAGCAGTAAAAGCTTAATGGCCTAGCATATTGTCTTCAAACTGAAATCAAACATCAACCTTTGCTACTATGGAACATTTCAGTAATGCATCTTTACAGCATAAATGAAGGGAGACCAGGTATTCATGCAAAGTTCAACATCAAACACACAATATACAGTAGTATCACTGAACAAGTAAAAAATTATTTTAAATCCAAAACCAGCTACAAAGCATAAAGACCCATTACATGAAAACAAGCATGTTAATCAATCAGATATCAAATACAACAATAAAAAAGCTAAACATAGTTTCCTTCATGAGGAAGAATAGGCCTCACCACTGGAACCCGAGGATCGTTTGCCGCGCTTGATCTTCTCAAGCTGCACCTGTGTATCCATAAACATCCTCATCCTCTGCACTTCCAAATCTTTTGCAAATTGCATTCTTTGTTTCTCCAATTCCACCATCTGCCTCAGCTTTTCCCCTTCCACTCTTTCATAAACTTGACCAAACCTTTCTATCGCTCTGGCCAATCTCTTCATCCCTTCCCTTTCCTCTACTTCGCCTTCACGCTCATTTTCCTCTCCCTCGCTTTCCTCTCCCTCTTCCTCGTCACTCTCTAGAGCAGCAGCAGCAGCTGCAGCAGCAGCAACGGCAGAATAATTTCTCTTGAAATACCCATCGTCCATAGCCGGCCTCTTCTGCGGAAGTGCGACAACCGTGGCCGGGGCCGGGGCCGGAGTCCTCCTGTACGGCAACGGAAGAGGAAGAGCCAGAGGAGGAGACCCAGGGATCCTCGTCGAAGGTTTCGGTGACATCTTAGGCGACGGCGAAACCTTTTTAGCTGAAAAATTAGATCCGATTAGAGCATCCAATCGTTCAAAGAATGGCCACGACGAGGTTAGGGTTCCGTTAGAAGCAGTGACCGCAGTCTTCTCGATCTTATACTTCTTCTTAATCGTATCAATCCGATTCTTACACTGAACATCGGTACGATGGGTCTTCTTAGTATGACCGTGAAACGCATTAACGGCGTCGGCAACATCCTGCCAATCCTTCTGACGGAGATTCCCGCGGTTAAGCTCGACGTAACGTCGACCCCAGGCGTCGATGAGGGTAGACGTAGCTTCCTCCGACCAACAATCTTCACGAACGGGTAACGTCCGTGAACCGGTAGTGGTTGAAGGAGGGGTGATTGTAGCTAACGGCGTAACGGAATCGGTGATATCGGCCATTGAAACGACGAAATGTTAGTTGGTTTCTTATGATGAAAGGGGGAGAATCTAGGGTTATAGATTTAAAAAGTGGTTCGGCGATGACTCGGCCGACACATGAGAGAAGCGTGAGAGTAGGGAAAGGGAATAATAGGGAAAGGAGGGTCGCCGGGATGTGAGAGATAGAGCGCGTGAGGTCAGGCTGACTGACCGGCTCAGGTGGCTCGGGTCATTCATCGGATTAGTCTCGGCTACAACGAGTCCAGTTGGCATTTCTTGACGTGCCCTTTTTCTTTGTTGCTCTGGTTGGGTAATTTAGTTCGGTAAGAAACAAAATCCAGGGATCCAATTAGAAAATTTTGAAAATTTAAGTCCCAAATTCTAAATTAACCCCTCGGAGAAACTATCAGACTTGGAAACGGTTGCATCGGTGTTTGGGAATGATATTGATGAACGGCAGTGATGACGGCGGCTGCCGATTGATGCGTTACGTGAGCCGCACGGACTTTTTCCCTTTTGTCTTTGCCGGCTCGACTTAGCTCATCGGCGCCGTTAGCTTCCAACCACCGTCCCTTTTATTACTATACGTTTATATTTTATTTTCCTTTAATATTTTGTTTCTAATTTGACCGGAACGGGCGGTAGAATAGTGCGGCTAATTATTCAACAACTTGAAAATGGCGTTGAGTTTCGCGCGTTATTGCTGAAAACAAACCAGTTCAGGCCCCGGTCGGGTCTCTTTTCACGAAGCCCTTAAACCTTTTTTTTTCTAATTAATACTTAAATAAACTACATCAAGGATCACTAAACTATAGATGCTAAATTGTTATTATCATCAAATTTTTAATTAATTAAATTTTATTATTAAACTTTAATTATTATTTTTTTAAAATATTATTAATTTTTTATTAAATTTATAAAAAGAATTATAATTATATCGTAATTAAGAAATAAAATAATTGAATTATCCATTTTAAATATTCTTACAATTTTAAAAAATATTTTATGGAGATAAACATACTAATAAAATTTAGAAGCTCCTTGGATCTCTTTGTCTCTGTCCATACAAGACACATAACAAAAAAAAAATTATAGACGATCTATTTTAAATACGTCGTTTCGTCATTAATTCTTTAACTTGACGATGACACGATGTATGTTGTGATGACTAAAGTTTTAATTTTATAATCGAATAGATTAATACCCATTTATAAACACTATGTTAATGTAATGTAAGTCAATGAAATAATAGTTTTAATACATGATTAAGCAATAAAACAACCTTTTTGTTTTTCTTATCGCGCTATGAAATGGGTTTGAAGTTGAAGATGAGATCTAATCCGTGAGAAGTTGGTAGGTTGTATTTGTCAAAAATATGAAAATAAGAGGAAAAAGAAGATTTTTTCTAAAGATTTTCCATTGATGCTAGCAAATGAATAATTTTTTCATAAAAAAATCCGATTCAATCAGGCCGAGTCAATTCGAAATTTAATCGGATCAGATAAAATACCCTTCCCTCATTTGTACCGGTTAGAATATCGGCAATCAAATTAATCCAATAGCATTTCCAATTGACTAGATCTAGCCCATTTGATTCCTTCACTGGCTCCGGCCCGTTTTCCGGTTAAAACAGAATCTTCATGCGGCGAAGGGAGAAGAGGTACAATTGTGATGCAATTCTGCTACCCAAGTCCTTAAAAAAAACAAATCCCTCCCTTGGATCGGTGGTCAAACCTCAAATTCTGATTCTCAACGATGCCCGTTTTCAAAACCCCGTTCAACGGATACTCCGTTAGGTTCTCCCCCTTCTACGAGTCCCGGTTAGCCGTAGCCACCGCCCAAAATTTCGGCATATTAGGTAACGGCCGTGTCCATATCATCGACCTCGCCCCGTCCGGCCCCGTCATCAACGAGATAATCGCCTTCGACACCGCCGATGGAGTCTACGACGTCGCCTGGTCTGAATCCCACGACTCCGTCATTGTCGCCGCCGTCGCCGACGGATCTATGAAAGTCTACGACATTGCCCTCCCTCCTCAGGCCAACCCTGTCCGCTCCCTCAAGGAACACGCCCGTGAAGTCCACGGTCTCGATTACAACCCCACGCGCCGCGACTCCTTCCTCTCCGCTTCGTGGGACGATTCCGTCAAGCTATGGACCCTCGACCGTCCCACTTCCCTCCGTACTTTCCGGGAACACGCGTACTGCGTGTATTCCGTCGCGTGGAACCCCAAACACGCGGATGTTTTTGCCTCAGCTTCCGGTGACTGTACGGTAAGAATCTGGGATGTTAGGGAACCCGGTTCGACAATGATAATCCCGGGTCACGAACACGAAATATTGTCGTGCGATTGGAATAAATATGATGAATGTTTAATTGCTACTGCCAGTGTAGATAAGAGTATTAAAATTTGGGATGTAAGGAACTATAGGGTGCCGGTTTCAGTTCTTAATGGCCATAGTTATGCTGTTAGGAAGATTAAGTTTTCTCCCCATAGGAGGAATTTGCTTGTGTCTTGTTCGTATGATATGACAGTCTGTTTGTGGGATTTTATGGTGGAAGATGCACTTGTTGGAAGGTATGATCATCATACCGAGTTTGCGGTTGGGGTCGATCTCAGTGTTCTTGTTGATGGGCTCATGGCCAGTACTGGATGGGATGAGCTTGTTTACGTTTGGCAGCAGGGGATGGACCCGAGAGCTGCCTAAAAGGCAAGTCTTTACACCTTTTCGTTCTTCCATTTATGCTTCCTGCATTGTTACACTTTGAATGCATACTGGAATCTTGTTTCGATCTTCGAAATTCGAATAGGTATAAAGTGATGAATGAATGAATGATATACTTGGAGAGGACTGAGTATTGGAGACATGATGTTGGTGTGGTTAATTGTAATTTGGTTTGGCTATGGCATGGCTTTGCACATTGTGTTCTCAATGAATAAGTAATGACACTTGTATCCGATATCCGATATCGGACACCGGATTTAACTCTAAACTCAATCCCCTGTATTTAAGTTGTAATAAAGCAAAGGAGTACATCACATTTCATTACACAGTTTTATTTTGCTTTACATGTTGATTTTTCCTCTGTTCAGAACCGGATGCTTGCAAGCAGACTGCATGACACTGGTAGGAAACTATACACCCTTGTCAATATTTAGACATTGGATATCTGCATGTAGGAGAGAGATTTACTTTCTTAAGGTAATCTGCATGTAAGAACTCTACTTTAAAATAGATACTATTATTGTAATTATTATAATTAATTAAAAATAATAATTTTTAATAATTAAATGACTTAAATATAATTTTACCGAGTGACCTTCAATATAATATATTCAAAGAAAAATCAATGTTGAAGCAACTTACACCGACTGTTTGACTTTAAAAGCAATAATGCTCATGGGAAACAACAGGTAAAGCCAGCCAGTGGGTTATACGCAGAAGACAAAAAGGACAATCTGCAACTTGCAGTGCATTATCACATTCACATGGAAACTTCGCTTTGCATTGTGTAGACCAACCGACGTTACGTAATCTCAATGAACCGCCACCTGCAACTTGCAAACAAAATAAAATATATATATAAATCCCCAAAGAAAAAATCTTTATTTCCATTTCCCTAGAAAATTTCCCAGTTTTTGAAGTTATCAATCCTCGCTCTTATCCTTTCATCACCATTTCTGGATATATAATGGTGCAAGCAAGCCAGGAACATCAAGCAGAAGCAATGGAAAACAAATACAACACCTCCAGTCCTGCCTTGACACCCAACCAATGTGGTTCCAGCCTGGTTCAAGCCATAGATGCGCCGCTTCCTCTTGTGTGGTCCATTCTCCGCCGCTTCGACTACCCCCAAGCCTACAAACAATTCGTCAAGAGCTGCACGTTGAGTGCAGGCGACGGTGGGATCGGGAGCGTTCGAGAAGTGATGGTTGTGTCAGGTATGCCTGCCGCCACCAGCATGGAGAGGCTAGATCAGCTCGACGATGACACACATGTTATGATGGTGAGTATCATTGGGGGTGACCATAAGCTTGTAAATTATCGTTCCACCACTAGTTTGCATGAAAGTGGGAGAGCAGATGGGAAAACGGTGGTGGTTGAGTCGTACGTGGTGGATGTCCCGGCGGGGAATAGCAAGGAAGATACACGATCTTTTGCCGATATGATAATCGGATGCAATCTTCGGTCATTAGCTCGGGTAACGGAGAAGTTGGCACATGTTTAAGAATATAATCAAATCTTACCCAATACTGTTTCAGATTTATGCCTTGTCCCCCCCCTATTTCTACTTATTTTCTTAGTTACAGGAAAATGGCTACACAATAATTTTCCAGATTCTTTAAACTTTTCGTGGGTTTTTTCTTTGGGAGGGTCATGTTTGTAAATGGACACTTATTAATTTTAACATTTATGAATTTTCATTCAGAAATTAATTAATATATGTTTAAATAAATTTATTTTCTTGTTTTTATATATTACAACAATATTATTATTATTGTTAATTAATCATAATTTTAATTTTAATCCTACTAAAAAATTATAAAAAATGATACTTCTGTTAGCTCTATCACAGGTAAAATTTAAGAAATATCTGAGTTTTAAATGAAATTTAATAAAAGTAAGAAAAAGTCAAAATTATTTTTGTTTTTATAATATTTTTTACAGTAAACTAAGAAAACATAAAAAAAAGTTTTTGGATATTTTAATTTTTTAAGTATAAAATTTTATGGCACAAAGATAATTTTTACCCTTAACGTTTATAATTTTTGTCATTTTAGTCCCTATTTTTTGAGGATAAATTTAACTCTTGATCTATATTTTTTAACAAATAATTCATTTCTTAACTATCATGATAACTGAACCGTTAAAAATTCAATAATAGTAATAACATGTCATATATACGATAATATGTTTTAAATGTTATATAGTCTGACCTATTAGATATATACATATATAGAATGTAATTTTATTTCAGTATAAAATATAAAATAATTAAAATTTAAATAAAATATTAAAAATAATTAAATCAAAAACAAAAATTTATTAAATATTTTTAATCTTAACTAAAATATTTTTATAAAACTCTAAAACTCCAATTTAGATTAAAACTAAAATACTTAAATTCTAAACTAAAATAATAAAAATCTAATTGATTATTATCAAAATCTTTTAACTTTGATTCACCGGTAACAAACTATACAAAACAAAACCCTTTCTTTTCAGATTATGTTCATACCTTTTTAGATAAAATTTTGATTTTATTGTAATTAAGGTTGAGAATATTTAATATCCTTTTGTTTTAGATTTAATTAATTTTTAATAAATAAAAAATTGAATATTTTATTTGAATTTTAATTGTTTTATATTTTTAGATTGGAATAAAAGTATATTCCACGTGTATGTATTCGATATATTAGATGTTAAGTTATTTAAAATATATTATTACATATATATGACATGTCATCATTATTAAATTTTTAACGATTCAGTTATCATGGTAGTTAAAAAATAAGTTATTTATTAAAAAAACACAGGTCAAAGATTAAATTTATCTAAAAAATAAAGACTAAAATGACAAAAATTATAAACGTTAAGGGTGAAAATTATCTTTATGCCAAATTTTATTTATGTTAATAATATATATTTAATTGTCAAGTAAGTTTATTCTACGTAATTTAGTAAGTATCTACAAGTTTAATTATTTTTAATTATGTAAGTTTATTTTATATAATTTAACAAATGTTCTATGCAATATATAAAATTTTATTTGCGTTAGTAATATATATTTAATTGTTTAAGTTTAGACGGTTCTTGCAGGAAACTTTATGGCAGAAAATCTGCAAAAGTTGTATTGACGTGATATACGAATAAAATCTTCCATATAAAAAGTTTGGCATAAAACTTTTTCTACATAATTCAGAAAAATATTTTTAAAAATCAAACACTATTGTAAAATAGCAAATTGAAAGAAAAAAAAAAAAAATATATATATATATATATTAAAATAGACAAAAACTTTTGTACAATTTTTTTTCTCAGTTTACTATAGAAAATATCATAGAAACTAAAAAAAGTTTAACCTTCCCTATTCTCCTAAATTTTATTGAATAGTCCAATATTTCTCAAATTTTATCTTATTCATGAACTAAAAATTATTTTTTTATTATTTTTTTAGTTTTAGAGTCTAATTCTAATTAATCTAGATCAACCCGCGTCGCACGTTTAGTTTTGATGTGTGAGTATCTGAATAAGAATTTTTTAGATATACAACGTCTTGAACTTGAGACTTATTTAAGCAAAACCAAACTACTTATCACTTATACCAAGTTCTATTAGTTAAAAAAATAATTTAAAATGTAACAAATTTAAAAATAATCTCGTAGACAGTGAAACTTGTAAGAATTTTTTTTTTTTTAATATTAATTATCTTTACATGCTTGGGTTAAATCTATTACATGACCATGACTTGATAAATCTCCTTGTTTTTGGGCTTGTCTGAATCCAACCTCTTTTGAGTTTTGAGTGTTCTTTAGTTTTGGGTTTTACGACGAGTTTTGAGGACAGGCCGAAGTTCGGTTGAGCAGTGCATAAAAAATAAGAAGAAAAAACATTCCTCTGGCCAGTCCCCACCATGTGCGGTCGGCGGTGTTGTGTGGATGGGCTCTACATTTCTCTGCGTGTCCCTTGGGGCATTGTGCGTTGGTTGAGTACGATTTCTCAACATTTTCAATTCCTTTTCCTTTAGGTAAAAGCACTCCCATGCATGGGGCCGTAGGGTAGCATGTTCATGGTGCATGACAATTATTATTGGTTTGACCAACTCCTTGAAGAAAAAACAAAATTTTTAATTTCTACAAATACAATTGTTGTGAGCAAAATTGATATAGAAAAATACAAAAGCTCTAACTTGTTCGACTCCGATTCTTTAAAAATTAATAAAAAAACTATATCGAATAAAACCTTGAATATTTGTTCACGTGTATTATGGAACTATCCAGGGATGGAGCTACTAAGGGGTGGGGAGAGGCAATCGCCTTCCACCTAAGGTTGATAAGCCTGGTCGACTCGCGAGTTACTTGGGTTCGGCTCGGTCAAAATTTAGTTCAAGCTCGGCTCGAAAAGCTCGTGAATAGGCTTAAAATAATTATATATAAACATACATATATATTTATATATACATTAAAAATAAATTTGTTTAACAAAGAAAATAATAAAATAACTGAGAGTAAATCCACTAAAAATAAATTAAATAAAATATATTAAATATTATCAATTAAAATAAATTTACAAAACTATAAATAAAAAATAAAAATAAACTATAAATAAATAATAAAAATAATATAAAAAATTGTCCATATCGAGCCAAACCGAGCCGAGCCTGACGAGCTTTGAGCCATAGTCGAGCCCAATAATATTATTTTCGAGCCGAGTTCGAGCCTAAAATTTCGAGTTCGGCGAGCCTCGAGTCAAGCACAGATATGTTTGTTTCTTAGCCGAGCCTGGCTTGGTTCGGGCTCGACTCGTTATCACCCCTACTCCCACCCCTGACGATTTTTTTTATTTTGTCCCCCAATTTAATTTTTTTTAAAAATTATTTTTTTTCTCCCTACCTTTAAATATTTATGTTTTGTCCACTCAAAACCAGATCCTGACTCCGTCTCTAACTACCCATGTGTTCCATAGTAATACAACACCCCCCTCCTATCTTGCCATGGAATGTAGATTTGCCTCACATTAATATTAAGTTCATTGAGTAATATGTCTAGATACAGACCAGATGCGTCAGCTTATTTGTCTGATTAGTTTTAAACTTTGTAAAAAACACAGACACCATATGCTAAGCTAGGTATCTGCAAAAGATAATTAGGGTTAGAACAATGAGTTAAGACATGTGTTTTAAGCCGCAGATTAAGGGAAATTATAGACATAAACAAAAGATCAGCTTTTCTTTCTTTCTAATTTTTTAGTTTATAACTTGTCTGGTTGAGTGCTTTGAAGACAAATCAGTTTGGCAGGGGATGCGTGTTTCAATCACGGATTCTGTCTGCTTTATCAGATTTCAAGACACTTTAACAAAGCCAATAAAAGTGACTGAAATAGGAAAATAATTAAATTAAATTAAAAACTCACCAATATTTGATTAATTAACAATTAAATAAAAATGGTTAGAGCATATTTTTTATTTTTACTTTCGACTATTTTTTCAAGAGTATTTGATTAATTAATTTTAATGAAGTATTATAAAAAAAACATTTTAATTTAATTATAATATTAATATTTAGAATTTTAATATTGTATTAAAAATAATATTTTATTTTATATACCAATTAACAGTGATTGATGAGATCATGCGGTCCATACATCATAATCCAAGTTCCTCTTTTTCTTATGAATTTAAAAAGAGACAATGATTGATTAATGCTGCGTAGACTCATTATTCAACGCTAATAAATTTAGTGTCGGTTTTATTGAATTTAATATTAAGAAATTGCAGAACATTTTAACGTATGATTTGTCATAATTATATTTAATTTATCATAATACGTAAAAAAATAATAAAATAAAAGTTGATGATAGGTTAATCAAAATTATTTATTTATTTTTATTTTTAAAATTTGAGTTTAAAATTTAATATAAATATTTTTTAAAAAAATTAATTAGTTAATATTAATTATAATAATATTTGTTTTAAAATATATTCTTTTCATCATTTGACATTCATTGTTCAATCACTCTGCAAGTATTACTGGTACTCGAACCTTACCACTTGGACTAAAGAATTAAGAATTGAGAGAAATAAATAAAGTAAGATAATAGTATTTTTTGGGATAAAATATATGTTTTATTTATCCAAGAAGTAAAAAACTATTATAGTTTATCAAAAAAACATTAAAACCCTATACATTATTGGTGTCCCCACTCTATACAAAGCTTAGAATGAAGTCAATCGTTACTACTATGTATCAAGTATGTAACTTATGCAAACAATAGACCTAATAGAGTTAACTATATCATCTTCACTTTGACATGTGCCTGAGAAAAGACGACGGTTTCTCTCAAGCCATATAAGATAAATATGACAATTCCAAGCTATTTTTAAAATGAAAACAACCAAAGACTTCCCTTTGAGTTGAGTTGATGCACATTGAATCTCATCATCTCAATCTACTATCCTCTTTGTTTTCAAACACATACTCAACACTCGCCTCCAAATCCTTCTGGAAAAACGACATTCAAAAAATAAATGCCCTCGAGTTTTCAAGTTATCCTGACAAAACAAACAATCACCAGTTTGTACAAGACCAAATTGTAATAGACGAGCACGCGTAGGGAGTCTGTCAAGAATGGTCATCAATGCTATGATTGAATGCTTTTGCATATAAAAAGGATACCAGGTCAACTTATGCCATTGCACTTTATTCCTAACCTCTCGAATGTGATCCCAAATCCAAGAGTGCGTCACTGTTTGCCAGTTATCAACTCCAACAAAATGTGTTGAAACTCATTTTTAATCTTTAGCAACTTCTTTATAATACCAGCTAAAGTAAGTTTTACTTTTAATTGCCCAAAAATTCACTCCTTTAAACACATAAGTAGGACAATAGTATTACTTTTGGTATTAATTAAAAATTTAATAGTTATATAAAATTAATTATAAAATATTATTTATTTAATTTTAAGAAACATTCAGAATAAATACCCTTCTCCTTCCGTTACTTAACCAAAAGAAATTGTAATTAATCTCTTTTTAATTTCTTCCATCATCTTCCCTAATTTTGGGTATCTAATAAAGGATTATAATATGAATAATTATTTCATACGGTAGTGTCACAAATAAAATAGTAATTATTTTTTAAGAGAATGATTTTAATGAAAATATTAATTAAGAGACAAAAACGATAATAATTAAGTGACTATTAATATAATTTTTATATATTATTTTTTTTATTTAATCAACAATAATTATAATAGTATCTGTTTTAAAATATATTTTTAATTATTAAACATTGATCGTTTAATCATTTAGCTAATATTATTGGTATTCAAATCGTCGGTGACCACGACCTCTCCTTCTTCACTCTTTTATTGTGACAAAATCCAACCAATATGTTTTCATGGTCCAAGAAAAATATAAAAAAAAAAAAACAATTTTCAGACATGTCATGATTTTTCGTTATTTAAAACGCTCCTTTTGATTTTTCTTCCATTTTTGTTTGTATTATTGATGTAATTTTAGGGTATGTACTTTTGATTTTTTTTCCATGGCATTCCCTCTCAGCTCGCTCCTTCACTCGTTTCCCTGTTCTTAAATAATGAAAAAAAAAATGCCTCTTTTTCAAGTATTCAAAGCTATGAATTATTTTCCTTTGAAATGAAAAAAGAAGAAGAAAAGGCGCGTGATTTCCAAACGCGACATGCAATCTTTTAGCTGAAACAGGTTCTGAGTTTATCCCTTATGCCTTGTAACTGGAATATTAGAATTTACAGTCTCAAGACTCTAAATTGACTAAAAAAAAATTAGAAATTTCCCAGCAGTATCCAATCTCTCTCTCTCTCTCCATTGTTTCACTTTTCTTTATCTTCACTCTTCCCCTGAACTGTTGCCACCATTTTAGGACACACCCAAGCCTCAAAAACAAAGCTCACTGCCATAGGGTATGTCTTTTCTTTCATTTGTGTTTCAGATTATGGTCTTCTCTTCTTCAAGTTTCATCAAATGTTCATGTTTTTAAACTTTAAAGGTTGAAACTTGAAAGCAATACTGGGTTTCTGTCAAAGATAAAGATTCTTGTTTCTTTTGTCCTGTTCTTTTTTGGGTTGTGGTGTTAGTTTACAGATTGAAGTTTTTCTTTCCTCGTTGGTATTATTAATGGCAGTATTTAAGGTATATTTACCAGGTTTGTTGTTTTTTCTTTTACTAGGATTTACTTTTTCTTGGTGGATGCCAATAATCAAATATGACAGAGTAGATAAGATTCAGATCATATAATCAATGCTGTTTTCATTTGGTTTTTTCCCCAACAGGACTGAATTTAATGTCGGTGTCCTCCCCTATCTTATATATTTACAGTTCTTTGTTACAATGGACCAAAGTTCAAAACACAAATCTTTGTCTGGTTGTTGGGAGATGTAGAACAATTGAATTCTGTCTTTAATTCTTGCTTTGATCGACTATATTGATTAGTTTTGGCATATTTTCAGGTATTGGCCATGGTGATATCATCCGAAATCGATGTTTGCTATGTCATGTTTTGAGTTTCTGAGTTATATTTGGACACAAAGCTTTTGAATTTCTTGATTGTAATGGAGGAGAGGAAGTTGAATTTCAGTGCTCCGCTTTTATCTGTGAGGCGGTTTTCCGGGTCGTCTTCCTTTCAAGATCGAAATAAGCAGAAGGAAGTTGAGAATCCTCCTCCCACGGCTCGATTTGCTCTCCCCTGGTATTGCTCGGATGCAAGTTTGGATCAGGTAACAGAACCTGTTGCGGTTCCTTTTGTGTGGGAGCAGATCCCTGGGAAGGCAAAAGGTGGTGTGGAGCTCGAGTTTGAGCCGGATAAGGAAGCTTCAGGTGCTCCCAGGCTTCCGCCGGGTCGGATTTCGAAGTTTGTGAAGTGCCCTGTGGAGAAAGAGTGTGTAAATCAGGATGTGGTCATGCTCCTAACTGAAACGTATGCAGTAAATAATAGTGTGGACAAGAAATGCCTCTCGGAATCGGACAAAGATGATGATGTTTATTCCGATGCGCTTGATACGTTGTCCTCAACTGGTTCATTCTCCATGAATTGTAGTATAAGTGGTCTAAGTGGGTCAGATGGTCCAGTTGCGAAACCATCAGGAACATTCTCTACGGATCCACAAACGCAGGATTTCATGTTGCGGCGCTTTTTACCCGCTGCTATGGCAATGACCCTGGAGACTCCTAAGTATGCTTCGAGGAAACAATCCGTGGCACCCGAACAACCTAGAGAGGTTAAGAAGGTGGTTGTTGGGGATAGGAAACCACCTGTCAATCAATACGAGTCGGCTATCGTTCCATATTATAACCAGGATGTAGAAGAAGAAACGGAAGACGAATACGATGACTATCAGGATTCTGGCAATTTATCAAGAAAAGCTTGCGGCTTATTACCTCCATTATGCTTCAAGAGCTCCCTGGGGATCTTAAATCCTGTGCCAGGATTAAAAGTTAGAACCCACTCTTCAATGTCTTCTACTCGTGAACTTGCGAAACCACGAAAAGCTACATACTTGAAGTCTCGAAGCCAAATTGTTGAGAAGGTTAGTATGGATTGTTTCCTTCAAACAACTGTTTGATGATCTTTCTGTAAGCCTTAGATACTCGAATAAACGGCTTGAGCATTTACTGGTATTTTGTATATTTGCAGAATGCTTGGGATGTTCATAAGAACAAATCAGATAGGGGAGTTCGATCGGCTGCGCTTCCAGTGATCAAATCGGATACTGCAGTTCAATCACCGAGGCTTTTGAAGGACAAACCAGATAGGGGAGTTCAATCCCCCGAGTTCCTAGTAAACAGATCAGAAAGTTCATTTCAATCACCGAGGCTCTCGAAGGACAATCCAGATAGGGGAGTCCAATCCCCCAGGCTCCTAGTGAGCAAATCTGATAGTGCATTTCAACCACCTAGGCTCTCGAAGGACAAATCGAATACTGAAGTTTACCCCCCTAGGCTTCCTGAGATTGGGAAAGAGCTGATACATGTATCAAATCAGTTTAACAGCTCAAATGACCGGCAGGTGGTGAATAGGTCACCTCCCAAAAGGCTTCTGAATAGTGGTCGCATTTCTCCATATCGTAGAGAGAGACCTCAATCGCCTTTCCGTGGAGGGGGATTTCTTGGCTTGCCTAAAGAAGCTGAGAAATATAAAGCTAATATGATGGTTAAGTACACCAGAAGCAGTAACAACTCGCGGGAATTAGTACCGTATCAAAGCACAGGACAACGCACGAGTTGTCCAAGCCCTGCAGTTGAGAAAACATTGCATGTAGATACTGTAAATTTTGCTGAAATTTCAAGTTCCAATTCCTCGGATACCAAAGTCCAAGTGGACTCCATTGGAGTGAACAAAGTGTTGGAAGAACCTGGTACTGTCGAATCTTCCCTTCGAGACATAAAAGGCCTCAGCCTTTTTGATGGAAAAGGCATATCAGAATATGAAATTGCAGGGTCAGTGAAATCCAGTCAATCTTTCCCCGACAAACCTGATCATCGACAGAACGGAGGATTGGATCCGGTATTTAAGTCCTTGGAGCATATAAAAGTTCGAGCTGATGGAATTCTGAGCCATACTGATGATGATAATTCGAAAGAAGCTGACGAAGCTAGTGTGGGTTCCGAGTACGCTCCTCTTCCACCTCCTTTGCCTAAAACACCATCAGAGTCTTGGCTTTGGCGTGCTCTACCTTCGAGAAAATCATCTTTGCAGTCTTACAACGACACTCGTTTTAAACCTAAAAAACAGGAACCTGAGCCACCTGCTACAGATTCCAAGTGGGAAACAATTGTAAAAACTTCTTACTTGCATCATGATCATGTCCGCTATTCCGAGGTAATCTTATCATTCAATAAACAATGCTTGCTATCGTCTTCTCCGGTCGGGTAAATTTCTAACATTTGTGTCCATTACAGGAACTCGTAACCCCCTTTTCTCAGCAATCCAAAACTTGAAAAGAAAACACCAAGGGCGTTATCCAATTCCTCACTGCCTTTGTTTCGGCAGTTTTGGTTTCGATTCGACATGGTTAGAGCTGGTTAAGATTTTGCTGCAGCCTACCATTTTTCTCCTTCCACTTTCCTTCTATAGGCAAATGGATTTGTAATTGCACGTTATTATACAAGCTTGTAAGTTGTTCATTTGTTTTTCCCTCGACTTCAACCATAACTGCAGGCTGAGGCCACCGTTACATCAAAGTCCGATTCGAATCTTGTAATGACCATAGCTATAAGTTTTTCGACTTCTGTAGTTGGTTGTGGTGGTTGTCTAGGACAGGAATCAACAGATTGTTGTGAAAATATATTGGATATGAAATGCTTCTTTGGTATACAAGGAAACTTGGACTGAAATTGTTCAAATATAGTAACCAACGGTGTTGTATTCCTATATCGATGGCTAGCGTAGGAGAAATTATATCTGGGTCAGTCCCACTACGTAATCCATGAGACCAACCAATAAAAATCACTCACATCATCATTTTTTTTCATGTCATTTTTTAAAAATGAATCTATACTCATATTTACTGTTAGTTCTTTTTAAAAATAATTTTTTAAGTGAAGATTCACTTGAGAAAAAAATATTACATGTAAAAATTAGTGATGTCGGTGTTTTTTAGTGGTTGGTCTCATGGGCATGTGGTGGTACTTACTCATGATATAAATTTTTTCTAGCATAGGGTGTGATGGTTTGAAATATCCCGAAATGAGGTGGGGGTAAGTTTCCTTTTATATATGAAGTCCTTACATCTAAGGGTGAGCAAAACTCGACTCGAAAGAATCGAATGACTCGACTCGATTCAAGGCAAAATTACTCGACTCGTTTTGACTCGACTCAAAATTTTATAGACTCGACTCGAAAAATTTTTAAATAAAGTTTGAGTTGTAAAATGGAAACTCGAATAACTCGAAATTTTGAGTAGTTAAAGGAATAATTTTTAAGTTTAAGATGAATCTCTCAATTTTTTATGATATATATACATTAATATATAAAAATATAAAGAAATATTGCTACATATGAAAAAAATATATGTATATCTTATATGATTAGAGAAAGTCATCTAAATTGGAATCAAATCATACTATAACATGATAAATAATTATAATTAAATATTTATAGGAACTCGAAAACTCGACTCGATTCAACTCGATTCGAATTTCTTAAACTCGACTTGAATAAAAAAATTCAAATAAAGTTTGAGTTGTAAAATATGACTTGTCAACTCGAATAATTCAAAATTTTTTGACTCGATTCGATCGAATACTCACCCCTACTTACATCCAACAGTTTTGTTTAAATTATATTAAACGATCAAGATTTGAATTATCTAATTTAGATCTCTATTTAAATTTTAAACAAGAAATAATACAAGATTTATCTACAAATAATAAAAAAATAAATACAATGACTTATTAGGCTATCCATGACTAATGTGTTTACTTTTCGGGGTCATCTGATAAACCCAAAATGTAGTAAAGATAGTGTTGGGTTGTGATAACCGGACTTGCCTCTATCGTGGACTTACAGTCCGTGACAATAGCTGCAACCATGTCACGCAACATATTAAAAAAGTAAAAACCGAGTGCTTATTTCTTAGTACAAATTTATTTAATTCGGCTAAAAATTAATTTAAATTTATTTAATTTTATTAAAATTTAAACTAATTTAAATTAATTTTGATTTATTTTAAATCATGTCAAATTTTAATTATCATATTCAAATTAAATTTGAGTCTCAAATCAAATTTATCGATCTAATATCAATGGTCGATTAAACGATCATCGATCGATGTTATTTTGTTAGGATTCTATTATGAACTCTTCAATGACTTTCGACAAAATTTAAGACAAAATCCCGAATTAGAAAAACATCACAATACCCTTTTTCTAGATGAATGTGTTCTATGTATTCCGATAAAAAAATTACAAAAACTTACATCGGCCGCTACTCTAGACAGAAAGATCTATACAAATATTTTTGTGTATCCTATACACGATCATATAATTTATGCTTAACGCAATCCTTTACAAAGTTGTATCACAAGACCCTTTAATGATTAGATTTTATTTTTTATATATAATTGTTAATATTCAATGCATTAATGAATTAAATAATTTTACGATTAAAATAAGATAATGTTTAAATTCCCAAAATAAATATCAATATTCAAACTGACCGTTAAGCCCAACTCAGCTTAAAAATGGCCCATTAAGCCACTATTTTCCGCGGCTGATCCAACTGCCCTCAAAAACAACCGCCAAAGCCACCGCCCATTAGAACAGCAAACTAAAGAAAACAAACCGGCGAGGCAAAGACGAAGGCGGAGGCGCGTCGCAAATGACGGAGACGAGACGATTGAGAGGTCACAAGGCCACCGCCACGTGCTGTATCGCCTCACGTGACAGGCCCGGCCTTGTCGCCACTTCCGCCGAAGTGAAACCCTACTCTTTTCTTTCTACCTCCTATTTTGATTTTAGCTGAAGCTTATATTGTTTAATGATATTAAAAATTTGAATTTAAATTAGGATGGTTGCGTTTGTTGGTTCGATATGCGATGCAAAGATGTGAAATTTGTCATGAATGTTGGCAACGAACCGATTTCATCTCTTTGCTTCAACTCAGGTAAATTTCTATCGTTTTATATTTCTTAATCCATTTTCTAATTTGTTTAAATTACTTATTATTATTGAGTTTTTAGCATTGAATGCAGGAAATGAGAATGTCATCTATGTTTCTGCTGGAAATGAGGTCAAGTGCTTTGATGTGCATATGGTAATTCATCTTCCTTTTGATTGTTTTTCTTTTGGTTGCATTTAGAACTTGCTTAAGCATTGTTTGTTTATAGTTAGCAGATAATTCGTGGAAGCCTTTGGAGAGTTATAACTATAATAAAGAAGAGATAAATCAGGTAGAGATTCTTTTGGAAATGAACTTTAGAATGCTTTAGTTTATGAATATTAAAGTTTAGTATTTATACATATATTATATTTCTTATGTTTTTGTAGGTTACTTGTAATTCCAGGTCATCTTTCCTTGCAGCTGCCGATGATGGTGGTGAGATTAAGGTGTTTGATTTTATTTAGTTTAGTCATCTACAATTTGTTAGTAAATATAAATTATCATTCGAATGAAGAATTTATTTTTCGGTTTATGTAATTGTTAATGCAATATTTTAACTATCTAACCTTGTATGGTCATATATGTTGCAGATCATAGACATTCGCCAGAAACGGATTTCCAAGACCTTGAGATTTGGGCATACAAGTGTATCCTTGCACTTTAAGCCTTTTTCTCCTTTTTTATTGTCCATCATATAATATAGCATGAAAGTCCCTGTGGTTTATTAACTGAATTTTCCCGGCTCTACATCTTGTTTCTTGACATATTTGTTCCCAAAAGCTTTTATCTGTTTCATCTTTTGGTTAAATAAATGTGTATTTGGGTTCTGGAACGTTTTATTTCTTGCCCCCCCTTTTCAGCGAATCTTCTATCGTACCCTTCTCACCTTAACGCATCACAGATCTGCAGCAGTGTCCAATTCATTCCTTGGAGACCTTGGGAAGGTATGTCTAAGGTTTTATGGTACTCTTTTAAATCTCCCTCCAACTAAATTTGTGTGTAATACATGTAAACTTTACTGCTAAGTTTACATGTACAAACTTTCTCTTAGCTATCAATTACAGTCATTCTATTAGAACATCATTGGAGGGTTGGTTATATTATTATTTTATTTTAATTTGGCAGTCATTACTGGTGGTCTTGATTCAAAGCTTATCACATGGGACTTCTCAAAAGGGCGCCCACTCAAAATTGTGGATTTTGGTATGTATGTCTTGAGCTCTTAGTTTCGTTGATTTATGGAGCTTCTTCAAATATTATAAGTCATTTACCACATTTTTATAATATCATGAACTATAAGCTTAAGGTGGTTCATCTTTGCTTAAAATCGTTGATTTGATTTTGCCACCTTTACTGTAGGCTTGCCTGACATGAGGAGTGATAGTAATGCTGGACAATGTTTAAATCCAGCTTTTGTTCACTCAATAAAAGTTCCAGATGTTGATATGTTGGACAAATTAGGCAAGATATGTGTTGTGGCTAGGGGTGATGGTGTTATTGATGTGATTGATATGGAATCAGAACTTACAACCATGAAGCCTAAGAGTTCCACGAAATCCCGAAAAGGAACTCAGTCTACGTCCGAAGGCAGTGATGGTGGAGTTCCCGATGAAAATGGAACTAAGTGGTTGCATTTAGATTACACTTTCGGTGGTCATACTGCAGCGGTGTCTTGTGTGGCATTTTCGATGTTTGGAGAGATGGGGAGGTTTCTAGTATCAGGCGGAAATGATAAGTTGGTCAAAGTTTGGGATTGCTCTAAGTGTCTTGATTCATGGCAGATTGGAGATAACAATGAGCTTCTACATTTGAATGTCAATTTAAGCAAAAAGGTGAGACTCGTTGCTTCAACCGTTTACATTCCATTTCTCTTCGAATCTCTCATCTCTAGCATCGTTCTTTGTTAGGTTAATTGGCTATGTACGACTCCAGCAGAATCAGACAACCTTGTCATCTGTGACACAACCAAAGTAGTGAAGGTCTACACGATTTCCTAAAGAGAAATGCTTGCTCCACTTGCGGTTCGTCCAGCTACACCTAGATTAAGAGGATATATTCGCAACAATTCGGAGCCCTACTAAATTAGCTAAGCTTGTAATAGTTGATTCTGGTGAGTACATCTCTGTTGAAGAAAATAGAATAGGGAAATAATCTCACAACTGTTGTCGTAGAGATGTAAAGTTGATACTACAGATTTTTGAGTTATTCACTTTTTTACCCTTGTGGATGTGAGAGTTTCAGTTTCACACCATGTCCACAGCTATGGCTTCTCTGGTCTGGCCTAATTTTGTTACATGTTTGGTTTGGTGTCATACATCTTCAATTTTTGACCAATTGTCTTAATCTTTTTATTCCCTTTTAAGGGTTAATTTCACCAAAGTTCCATAAACTTTAAAATATTAAAATTGAATCCCCAAACTAAAGTATTGTTCTAATTAAATCATTCCATCAGTCTAGACATCACTTTTGACATTATAAATGACAAGTTGGGTATGACGTTATTAAAAGGAAACAATGCCAGATCCAAGCTAACAACTAGACGAATTTGGAAGTTTAAGGACCAATTTAAAATTTGACCCATAACTTTATGATGTCTAGTGCAATTAACCCTTTGTTTATCAGACTTATCTTAATTGGTTAGATTGTAAATCTAATTGAATAATATTTATTTGCCTCTTCATCCAATTCATGATCTTTGCTTTCCAGTTTACTAGATATGATATTTTCTTACATGTTTTGAATTCTCCAAATCCAAGAGACAGACATCCAGGCAAAAGGGTAGTTAGTTAAGGGTGTACATTTCCCAACCGAAAGCTTCCTTCAACTTCCAGCAAAATTTCAACCTTTCTCTGCAAAAAAAAATGTAAGCTTTGCTTATCAGATTTCTCTGCAAATACATATGACATTGACACCAACAACCCACCCTCCATATGCCACCAAACGCCTTACTTCTTCAACCTTTCTTCACTGTTACAACATTGTCATTTCCTGTGTTGAGTTTCTTTTATATAAAAAACAGACAGACACAAAGGATTAAGAGAACTAGAGGGAGACCATTGTCTAGCTTATTGTAGAATCGGGTTCGAGACGTGTGCTTATAGAGATGATGGAATCTGGGGCTCCGGTTTGTCACACTTGTGGTGAGAATGTGGGGTTGAATGCCAATGGTGAACCCTTTGTGGCTTGCTATGAATGCAATTTCCCCATTTGCAAGACTTGTTTCGAGTATGACCTCAAGGAAGGTCGAAAAGCTTGTCTTGGTTGTGGTAGTACGTATGACGGTATGTTTCCCAAATGCTTGTTTGATTTCCCATGTGAAGAAAAAATGAGTGAGATGTTGTAAACTGCTTGAAGATGTTTAGTTTAACAGGTTTCTTTGTCATGGGTTAATGTTTTGAACTAATTGCTTGACTTCCCACTGTGAACTCCTCAGAGAACCTGTTGGAGAACATCAAGAAGGCATCTGCCGATCAATCCACGATGGCTGCACACTTGAGCAAGTCTCAGGTACTGTTTTTGCTACCCTTGAAATGTTTTAAGTTAAAATTAAATGTAATTTAGTGTTAGGATTTCGAGAGCTCTCGTATATTCATGTTGGTTTACACAGGAAGTTGGGATTCATGCACGACATATCAGCAGTGTGTCTACACTGGATAGTGGTATGCAATATCAATTTCTTCTATATTATTTTCCTTCAATAAAAGATTCAATTCGAAAGGTCTAATTGTTTCATCCGATGTTTTCACGAAGAAATGACCGAGGACAATGGGAACCCGATTTGGAAGAACCGAGTGGAAAGTTGGAAAGAAAAGAAGAACAGTAAGAAAAAGCCTGCAAAAACTAAGGCTGAAACTGAAGTTCAAACCCCACCTGAGCAACAAATGGAGATAAACCGTAAGTATTTAACTAAAAAGGCAGATTAAAGATTAGATTCTATTTAGTTCACTGTTTGTGTTTATGGTAAGTCTTACTGATATGTAACATTTGCTTTTGCAGCGCACTGGATGCTTCCCTGCCCCTCTCGACTATAATTCCAATTCCGAAAAGCAGACTTGCGCCATACCGCACCGTGATTGTTTTACGATTGATCATTCTCGGTCTTTTCTTCCACTACCGAGTAACGAATCCTGTCGAAAGTGCTTTTCCCATGTGGCTCACTTCAGTCATATGTGAAATCTGGTTTGCCTTTTCCTGGGTGTTGGATCAGTTCCCTAAGTGGTACCCTATTAACAGGGAAACATACATTGACAGGCTATCTGCAAGGTACAAATCTGTGAATCAAATACTTTCAGACACATCATTAATGATGCTAATAACATAAGTTATCTTATTTCAGCTGATTCGCTATCATAACTATGTCATATACGGTTTGTTACTGAGGTGGTTGTATCAATTACTAGTAAAATATGTATCTGAGATGGATTTTTCCCCCCGGATATTATGGCAGATACGAAAGGGAAGGTGAGCCTTCTGAACTTGCTGCAGTGGACTTCTTTGTGAGTACAGTGGATACGTTAAAAGAACCTCCGTTGATCACTGCCAATACCGTGCTTTCCATCCTAGCCCTGGACTACCCTGTGGATAAGGTCTCTTGTTATGTATCCGATGATGGTGCCACAATGCTGTCATTTGAATCTCTAGTTGAAACAGCTGACTTTGCAAGAAAGTGGGTTCCAGTCTGCAAAAAGTTCTCCATTGAACCACGGGCACCGGAGTTTTACTTCTCACAGAAGATTGATTACTTGAAGGACAAAGTGCAGCCTTCTTTCGTAAAAGAACGTAGAGCAATGAAAGTAAGTTCCTGAAGCTTTCTTTTGCTACATTTCTTGAATATCTGGAGAACTTTGATATTAGAACTTACATGTCCCAACACCATATCCTTTCGATTTGATTGCAGAGAGACTATGAAGAGCTCAAAATCCGTATTAATGCTTTAGTTGCAAAGGCTCAGAAAACACCTGAAGAAGGGTGGACAATGCAAGACGGAACTCCTTGGCCAGGCAATAACACGCGTGATCACCCCGGGATGATTCAGGTTTTCCTTGGATATAGCGGTGCCCGTGACATAGAAGGAAATGAACTTCCCCGACTGGTTTATGTCTCTCGAGAGAAGAGACCGGGCTACCAACACCACAAAAAAGCTGGTGCTGAAAATGCTCTGGTGGGTAATGCTTATTAGAATACCGGGCTGCATACAGATTCTTAGATATTCCCTTGCGATTTGTAAGTGACACAAATGGCTTCTACAGGTACGGGTGTCTGCAGTTCTTACAAATGCTCCATACATCCTCAATCTTGATTGTGACCATTATGTTAACAATAGCAAGGCAGTTAGGGAGGCAATGTGCTTCATGATGGACCCACAAGTCGGTCAAGACGTATGTTATGTGCAGTTTCCTCAAAGATTTGATGGCATAGATAGGAGTGATCGATATGCCAATCGCAACACAGTTTTCTTCGATGTAAGATTAGAGCTAAAACCGTTTTTCTGATTGATTTAGATATAACAAAGCCTCTTGAGTTCTGACAATTCTTCCGAATTTTCAACTTCAGGTTAACATGAAAGGTCTTGATGGAATTCAAGGGCCAGTTTATGTCGGAACTGGTTGTGTTTTCAATAGGCAAGCACTTTATGGATATGGATCACCTTCAATGCCGAGCTTGCCCAAGTCCTCTTCTTCATCTTGCTCATGGTGTGGCTGCTGCCCAGGCAAGAAGGAACCTAAAGAGCCATCAGAGCTTTATAGGGATGCAAAACGAGAAGAACCCGATGCTGCTATCTTTAACCTTAGGGAAATTGAAAGTAAGTCTAAAATTTTTCATACAATTGAAGTTACACTAATACTTTACCTAGCAGTTGACATATCTTATGTTTTGTTTCCGCAGATTATGATGAGTATGAAAGATGAATGCTGATATCCCAAACAAGCTTCGAGAAAACTTTCGGTTTATCTTCTGTCTTCATTGAATCTACACTAATGGAGAATGGAGGAGTGGCTGAATCTGCCAACCCTTCGACACTAATCAAGGAAGCAATTCATGTAATTATCTGTGGTTATGAAGAGAAACTGTGTAATACTCGAATTTCGTCCGGGTTCAAGTAAAAATAAGGTCACAAGTAAATATTAAAGATAAATAATAAATAAAATAAAATAAAAATAAATAAATAAAATGAAATTCAAAAAATAAAAAAATAATAAAAAAAAAATAATAATAATAAAGGATAAAGATGATCGGTTAACAATGGAAGTTTAAGGGGGTTAAAACCGGTTAATGGGAGTTTTGGCTTTGAGGAGTGTGGTCGGTTCTATAGTCTCCATTTTTCGGAGAGCAGAGGCATTTTGGGGGGGGATGGAAAAACTATTGAAACAGGGTGGTTTTCAAACACTGGTAAGATAGAGATTAAGAAGGGGAGGCCATTCGGTTGAAAAAAAACATGAAGTCTTTGAAGGGAGTTCTCGGTAGCCTAGAAATTCAACAGCCGATGGAGGTCATCAAAGATAAGGAGCATTTCGTCCTTTGTGGTCGTCGATGTTTCCCTCAATTTTTCACATTGCTCACAAGAACCTACTGATGCTCAAATAATGGTGCTGCCGTAAAGAAATGTTTTCCATGATGTCTTTTTCATGATCTTTTCCATGTTCAAATGCAGTAAAGTCAAATAGCAATTTAACTTTGATTGCAAATCACGGGTGCTACAGTTTGTAGACTCCAAGGCTCAAATGTTAAAGATGAAAGCAGCCACTGTGGTTGGATTTTCTATGGTTCTACACCGACCTTCATATCTCAACCGAAGATTGAGTTTTTAAATACAAAGCATGGAAGCATGGAGACAACACTCTGAAAGTCAACGAAATAGGATTAATTCAGGTAAATTTTGTTTAGTAACTGCATCTTTTAGTCCTAATTAATTGGAATTTGAAGTTCTTTTAGTCTTTTTATCAATGTTTAATTATTTTATATATTTTATTTAATTTATATGTGTGTTTGTATTTTTAAAAACATATAGAATATTTTATTAGGAAACACTTAATTTACATCTAGATAATTAAATTAGAGTCTCTTTAGGAATAGTCACTTTAATTAATAATTAATTAAATAGGAAGATAATTTAATAACGATGGCAGTATTATGAAATGGCATTATGTTGGCCAAGAGTGTACTTCGGTATCGTATTCGGCGCGTCATCAAAACGTAGAAAATGATAAATATTTTAAGGTTAGAATTTAATAAAGTTAATTAGGTAAAGATTAATAGCACCGATAGAATTATTAATTTTGTTTGGTGTCGAAATGGTAGTGTCCGTGCATTCGGATGTTATCATTCGGATGTTGAAATTAATAATTTAATAGGATTAAATATTTAAATTGATGGAGTCTTTTTAGGTTAGAACTTAAAATTGACAAGATAATAACCGGTTATACATTTAAAATCTTTTGAGTCAAAATTTATATTTCTTTAAATACGAGTCAAGGTTTCCTATTTTAGGACGTCTTATTCAAAGCTCGTATTTAAAAGAAATGTATCTTTTATCCAAAAGGATATTCTTATTCGAGCAATATTTATTTTCTAATGAAGAATTAAATTAATATTATTATTCAAAATACCGAAATGCCACGTGTAATTAAAAGGTACCGATTTTCGGGCGCTCGTAAGGGTCGTCCTTACGCGTAAACAACTCCCGAACCCAAATGTTTTCAAAATGAATCTCTGGTTTGTTTTATGGTTTCTGGCCTACCAAAGTGGCCAGTGGCGGCTCCAAATTAATTTTAAAATTCAAATGTTTTCAATAAAATTTGTTTTTTTTCATATTTAAAAGCAACAAAACTCGATTTTTCAAAATTTAACTCGCCAGGTTATTTTCACACGTTTCAGTTTTAAAATGGTCGCGAAATACTGCACGGGGAAAGAGGTTGGAATTTTCAATATGAAACTTAAAATGCTCTTAGCACCTTTTCAACTAATATCTACATGTTTGTTCAGATCGGATGGATATATGGTTCAGTCACCGAGGATATCTTAACCGGTTTCAAAATGCACTGCCGAAGATGGAGATCAATTTACTGCATGCCCTTAAGGCCAGCGTTCAAAGGATCTGCACCAATCAATCTGTCTGATCGGTTGCACCAGGTCCTTCGATGGGCTCTTGGATCTGTCGAAATTTTCCTAAGCAGGCATTGCCCTTTGTGGTATGGCTTTGGAGGCGGTCGTCTTAAATGGCTTCAAAGGCTAGCATATATCAACACTATTGTCTATCCTTTCACATCCCTTCCTCTCATTGCCTATTGTTCTCTGCCAGCAATCTGTCTTCTCACCGGAAAATTTATCATACCGACGGTAATGATTTCTAGTAATTCATGTATTCTTATTTAGTTTTCACATTTTCTAATATGATGATCAGCTCTCGAACCTGTCAAGTGTTCTGTTTCTTGGCCTTTTCCTTTCCATTATCGTGACTGCTGTACTCGAGCTCCGATGGAGCGGTGTCAGCATCGAGGACTTATGGCGTAACGAGCAGTTTTGGGTCATTGGAGGTGTTTCAGCCCATCTCTTTGCAGTCTTCCAAGGTATTCTGAAGATGCTGGCAGGTATAGACACCAACTTCACTGTCACTGCCAAAGCAGCTGATGATGCAGAGTTTGGTGAGCTCTACATTGTGAAATGGACAACACTTGTGATCCCTCCAACGACACTTCTCATCGTCAACATGGTCGGTGTCGTAGCCGGATTCTCCGACGCACTAAACAAAGGGTACGAAGCTTGGGGGCCACTCTTTGGCAAAATGTTCTTTTCATTCTGGGTCATACTCCATCTTTATCCATTCCTCAAAGGTCTCATGGGTAGACAAAACAGGACACCAACCATTGTTGTCCTGTGGTCGGTGCTGTTGGCTTCCGTGTTCTCTCTCGTTTGGGTCCGGATCAACCCGTTTGTCAACACCGTCGACAGCACTGCACTGACGTCGAGCTGCATTTCCATTGATTGCTAATGATATAGTGTTGTCTTCTCAAAAGTGAACCATTGCATGGAAGTGGACTGAAAGATGAATATGGTCAAAGTTTGAGACCAAATGAAAGAAAATTGTTAAATTTAAGGATTAAAAATTGATTAACCAACAAATATATTATATATTTCTTTTTTAACCGACAAGCTTTTAAATTTGGAGTTAAAAGATTGAAACTTTAATTTACTTTTTGAAATTACGTACCAGAATATCTTTTTATTTGTTTGTTTCGTACGGCCAAAGACATAAAATCTCGTATTAGTTATAAAAAAACATAATTTCCCTCACTCCTTTGTTGTCTTCTGTCCTGTCTTTTCCCCCCTTCACTTCACTGCTCAAGTTCCGACATTACTAAAAACTCACTTTCGACCATGAAACCACCACCTCCATCACTTAACTCAGCACCATTCTTCTTCCTCCTCCTCTACCTCGCCGTCTCCGCCGCTTCTGCCACCACTGCAACATCCTCTTCTTCTTCCTCATCTACTCTAGACCCAAGGCAAATAGAAGCACTCGAATCCCTCAACATTCCCACCGCAAGAGACCCTTGCATTCAACCTTCGCCTCACAACGCCACTGTCTGCGACAGCTCCAAGCCCTTCCGCCATCTCGTTTCCCTCCACCTCTCCAACTGCTCCGCCGACCTTTCCCTTTCCTTCACAGCTCTCAAGTCCCTCTCTTCTCTCCATTCACTTTCCTTCACTAACTGTCACACTTCTGTCATCCGTTTCCCTCCCGATCTCTCCCATTCCCTCACTTCCTTCTACTGCATTCTCTCCCTCCGCCGCATCACCGGAGTTTGGCTCTCGCGTTTCGTTAACCTTACCGATCTCACAGTTTCTTCAACTCCGGTTAACACCAGTGGCCTTTATGTGATCCTTGGGAATATGCAGAAGTTGAAGACTTTAACCATTTCTCATGCTAATCTCACCGGTTCACTTCCGAGACACCTCCATCAGAATCTGACCCGTGTTGATTTATCCGATAACAAGCTCAAAGGGAATATACCAACTTCCATTACCCTTCTTGAAAATCTTGAGTACTTGAACCTTTCTTCAAATGGCCTAAATGGGGTGATTCCAACTGAGTTTGGTGACTTGATATCATTAAAGAATCTATCTTTGGCTTCCAATTCATTTTCTGGCGCAATCCCAGATTCTATATCAGCTATAACAGGCTTGGTTCATGCTGATCTGAGTAATAACCAGTTCAACGGCACTGTCCCAAGGTTTTTCTCAGAGTTGAAAAGCTTGAAGGTGTTGAAACTTGAGAACAATGAGTTTCATGGGGTTTTGCCTTTCAATGCTAGTTTCATAAAGAAATTAGATGTTTTCAAGGTTGGTGGGAATAGCAATTTGTGTTACAATCATTCTGTTCTGTCATCAAAATTGAAGCTTGGGATTGCTCCTTGTAATAAGCATGGATTTCCAATGTCACCTCCTCCTCCTAAGGTGTCTAGTGACAATGATTCTTCGGATTATGATGATGTTAGTGCAGATGACACAAGTGAAAACATGGATCAACATCATGGGTCAAATAAGGTTGTTATTGGTGCGGCAATTGGCCTTTCTTTAATAGTTTTCCTTATCATCTTCTTAGTTCTTCTCTCAAAATGGTGTGGTTGAACAAAACAATAGTTCTGATTATTGGTTAGATTTTTGGACTAGGGGGGATTGGTAATTTGAGTTTCCATTATTTATTATTGATATTTGATACACTTGATTTTTTATAAAGGAAAAAGGGGAAAAAAGATAGCTTAGGTCAGATTTTGAGAGAGGAACTGGTGTGCTATTCTCTTTTGCTGATATTTTTGGTCATTTAATGGTTAAAACACAATAATCTGTGTTATTGTTTTGGCCTGAACTTCTTGTGTGATTTTATCCCTTCTTGTGTCATTCATTGTTCTTTACTTTGATTCAGTTTGTTATCCAAGCTATGTTATTCAACATTATTCGAAACTTTACACGATCTCTTGCTTGAATCGAGTTCGTTTTAGTACCTGCTAGTTGAGTAAATGTTTTCAGCTGAATGATCTGTGTAAATATAATGAATTGTAAATGTGGCTCAATGGGGTTTATAAGATTGTTGTTTCCTTCATATTGTGCTGATCGAATTCGGAAGGGCAATGCCGCCTTTGATATGTCGGTAACCTGCCGGACAATCTTCTCTGTTACTATTAAAGCCAAGTTGTTGGTGTTGGTGGATGAAATTGTTGAGATAAAATGATGACACATTATGACAGATCCAACTGTAAGGTTCCGACAATAGTTTTGATGGTTGGATCCCATGTTTCTGTTTAGCTGTGTACATGTTTCAGGTACCAATAAGATTTGAAGTTTTGTGGCTCTTACATACTCAAAAATGGACCACACCATGTGGATGGATGGGCAGGGTGCCCATCAAACATGGCCAGGTTGCTGTTATCTGTTCTTTTACCAGAAAGTTTAACATTGTACTTCCAAGTCAATTTCCTAATATGATTGACACAATATCAATATTTTGAGAAGTTTACCGGCCCATTTAAAATCTTGGCGATAATTAGGGGCGTAAATGAACAGAATATTCGGACCGAAAAATGTATCGGACCAAATATGTGATTTACATTCATGTATATAATGGGAATTCCCATATAGACTAGATCTTTAATAAATAAGAAAACTTTTCCCATTAACACAGCCTACTGTCACGGACTTACTTTCAAAAGAGATGGGCGGTGACACTAAGCCATCTTTGTCAAGCTTAAACCATACGTTTATATGGGTGTAGAAAACCAGAGGAAAACACATAAATAGCTTTGCTGACAAGTTATTTCATAACGAGTCGAATTCCATGGGACAAACAGTCGAAAAATGCTGATGCAGACGAAGAACATCATGTCTTGTTTTCACACCTTTGCTAAAACATATTCACACGAAAGAACCATGGCAGTACAAAGGCCATTACCAGGCAAGGCATGCCATCAGGAAGTTACAGAATGGCTGTCCACGCCAACATCCTGCATGTCGTTCTGAGATGGTAGTACCATCACTCGTAGATCCTTGGCCGTGCCGATCTTCGAGAAATATGTTATCTCTAACGTCTCTGATGTTCTTTGAGGTTTGACCACAAATTTTGCAAATTCTGCAGGGAAAATTAAACATAAGAAGCTATGTGTAGGTGAAATGCCAACATGTTCTGCTTCTGAGTTATTATTACATAGGTATGAAATGTTGGTTTGTACTTAAATGTAGACCAAATAAAAACTGTTGCTCCATGTTCATTAGGCAAACAAATTTGTGCAAACCTTGGGAAAAAAGTCATGTTTCAATGACAAAAGTAAAACCAGACCCTACAGATATCATAAAAACTTAACATAAATCGACACGGTACTTATGGCGAAGCATTAAGCAGAAAGACGTTTCCCCCAATGAGGCTGGACTCAGATCCTACTTCATTACCAGAGATGGAACATTACCCGTTTCCTTTCAGCTTAAACCTTGCCTCTGCACAATGACTATGTGAGATTCCTAGCTCATCTTTGCACCCATAAACTGTAGAAAATCAACTTCCAACTTTGTGGAAAAATAATGTTGAAAAAGAAAAAAGAAAATTTAAGCTTTTTGTGAAAGGAAGAAGAAACATAATTGTTTTTCTGTTGTTGAATGAATGATTTTGTTTACACAAGCTAATGCCTTTTTATAGGCTTTAGAATAAGACTTTGAATAGGATTAGAAGTCCTAATTACTTTAGGCTTTTAATCCTATTAACTTAAGACTTTTAATTCTACTAAAATTATCTCTAAGTAATAGATCCTAACTCAAATTCCTATCAATACTATATATATAATCTCACATAAACAAGTTGAATTCGAATCGATGGCAGCTTCGGTGGTTGATGTACACCAGTAGATTCAAGTGATTGCTCCGAACTCAAATGGCAAATTCCCATCCCAACTCTCGCTTAACTGGCTCCTGTCACAACTACTTCCCTTTATATCAATCACACATGATTCATCTGCTTCGGCTCGTTTGCCGTTACTTTACTTGAACAGAGTTCGTTGTCTTTCACTTTGAATTCTCCATTATCTCCTTCCATGCACGCTGCCTCGTGGGTGTTAATAACAACAATGGTCTCAAACACAAATCCACCAACAGAATGATCCAAACTCCCAGTACTTCCTAGATAAACTTGAACCAGTGTTTCGACAACTCCTCTTATGATTCTTACAGGACCCGAAGCCATCAATTTGCAATCTTGAATCCACATTTTCACCTTCAAAACAGGTTTTTTCTTCAGAATTTTTCACAATGACAGCCCCATTAACATCTTCCCCAAGTTGACTCAAATTCTCACCACTCCCTATTCAATCACCTCTTGTCTCTTCCATTAATCTCAGTTAACTACAGTTCCTCCAAAATAATAAAAAATCACGGCAGTAATCCTACATATCAGTAATCATATACAGTAAAAGACCAACATTTTCTCCATTTTAAAACCAAAATCAGAGATCATAAACAATGTGATCAAACCACTTTTCATGCTCATACACCCCAGAGAATCCAAAAAGTAATAACAGTTAGATCACTCAAAGTAAGAAAAATCGAACCTTTGTTAACTTCCAAAACAACCCAGAATCAGATCCTTACCTATTTTTTATATCACTTCAATTCCAAGCAAAATTGACAAAGAAACAAACAAAAATTTGACCCCAGAAAGAGAAGGTTTTGTTCACATTGATATGTCAAACAACCCAAAAATGTAATGGATAAATATTATAGCAAAATGGGTTCAATTGGTATAACAGAATCAAGCACTTTCTCCATTTATATTCAAAAATACTATCTTTTGTGAGAATATATATATTCTTAGAACCCCAAATTTCTTCTCTATTTTCATCCATGTATACAGACAACTGAGACAATTTTCATCAATTCATTCATAGATCAGAAATGAAGTACCTTTTATATATATATATATAAGCAAAGCTTAAAAGAGACTACTTTCTCAATGATTGCATGTTACCACCAAATTTATATTAAAAAATACTATCTTTTGCACAATTGTATAGCTGTATTCTGTCTGTATTGTTGTCTGACTTCAATGAGTTATGAGCCGTTGATGTGATTATTGATCAGAAAATCAACGGTTCATATGTGGTTGAAATGTTTCTTTTCGAATAATATTATATAAAATAGTTTCTGTACGTATACATGTGAGTGGTCGCCGCTGGCGCGAATTTCACGTTGCGGGAAGCTTTTGTATTTCTTCACCGTGGTCCTCGGCCAGAACGGCATCGTTCTAAAACACTTATATTTTAAACCAAACAATTAAAAATACATTTTAAAATATTATTTATCGTATTTTTAAAAAACTATATTAAACTGACCCTAAATCTTAAATGATAAGATAAAGATAAGTTGGAGATTTTAAAAAAAATGTTAATGATAGAAAGTGTCTAAATCAAATGAATTATTTAGGAAACACTAAAACAGGGAACCAGCTCAGCTCAGCCTCTTTTTGACGACCAAGAAACAAAATGAATGTAATTATTAGCGCATGGGTGGGGCCTTAGGTGCTAAAGGCTAAAGACTAACGCCATAAGGGCTAAGGCTAAGACCATTCTACTTTTTTGACAAAACAGACCACAATCATTCACCCAAAAAACATCATTACATCACTTTTCCTACTATGACTCATAATGACATTCCAACAAACAAAAACCCCAAACGGCAAAGCCAACAGGATTCATCAGATTCCATGTAGATATGTACCTTTTTTAACCTTTGGCTGAGTTCACAGCAATGGCATACCGAGTCATGTTTCCACCATGGCAGCTTTTTCTTGAGCTTATTCAGCTTTGCAAATAAACTAGAAAAGAGGGTAAATAGCATTACTTGGCACAAACAAATAACACAATAATTGTCTGCAATTTTAAGTCATAAACAAGCTCCAAAATCAACTTCTACAGAGCTAGCAACAGATACACCTGAAACTTTTACCCTTCATAAACAGCTTTTCCGGTTTTGTCCAACACCTAACCTTAAAAGTCTTATCTTTTACTATCAAACATGATTACATGTACATAACAAGACATTTTGCCAAAAGAGAGTTAACTCATTGAGTAAAGGAGCGAGGGAGGGAGAATTCTAAGTAGAAGGATAGATACGGCAGCCATTCAGCGGCCAGAGACTGTACGCGTCGTGGAAGAGTAGTAAATGGTGCTGGGGAAGTCTCAATGGCTGTTATCCAGAGATAGTAATGCATCTGTGTCACGCATTGACTAGGAGATACCGAATCCTTTCGATCACTTTTGAAGTATCATGTCGCGGCTGGGTTTATGAAATGTTGTAGCCCCATCCGCCGTTTCACGTGATCAGGAATCAACTTATTGATAAGCTCCGGTGAAGCTCCAGATAACTGAAACAAGAAGAATGCAAATATCAGATTCAGAGCATTAACTTGAACCAGGAACAAAATCCTAACTATAAAATAATTCCATCTAAAATACTTTGTTTAAATGCAAAGTACATCAAAATGAAGTCTAGTTAAGAAACATACTTCCTGTTTGAAATTAAAGAGTGGCGGTAATGGTCGCCCATTTGGAAGGCGAGCATTAGGATCTCGAAGCTCATCAAAGAAGGGATGAGCACACGCTTCAAGCTGTCATAGCAAAGAGAAAGAATATATTAGCCAAATGGATAATTGAAGAATTGCAGATATTTATGTGTCTAAAATGGATATATCGCCCAGCAAAAAACAGGGAGAACACTAGCAACTCACCGCTGTACAACGTAGACTTGGCGAGTATTGCAGCAGTCGTGAAGCAAGATCAATTGCTTCAGGAGGCATCCTTTTATGAAAAACCTATACACATAAGAGTTAAGTTAATGTAACCAACTGCTATATTCATATTATAACAGCAATTCAGTGCATTACTCAAAATCAATCAAATATTTAGGGCCCCAAAGACATTGGTAGTGAAACATCTAAGGTGAAAAATCAACAAATAATTCATTAACAAAATATCCAGAAGGCATTAATAAAGTCTTGATGAGACGCAAATCATTAAGTATCAAATTTACGTATCTAGAAAAGGACAATAAAGAGCAAACCTTATGCCATGGATGCGCTTTAATCTGTGGGAACCTAAAATCTGTGTAATTGGGATTCATGCAGCGGATTTCTTCCCTAGTGGGTGTACCAAGAACCTGTAGGAAAAAGACATAAGAAACAAACTCGGGACACAAAAAAGCACATAACTTCAACCATCCCCAAGCCAATCATACCTTAATAATCTCTACAAGCTGGTCCACAGCATTCTCTCCAGGAAACAATGGCTACACAGGAGAAAAATTAGGTATTAGTGTTATTGCTACATATCAAAATAAGGAAAAAAGAAGCTAAGGCAAACCTGGCCCAGCAAAAGTTCAGCAAGAACACAACCAGCTGACCAAATATCAATTGAGGTTGTGTATTCCGTAGCACCAAAGATAAGCTCTGGTGCGCGATAGAAACGCGAACATATGTAAGAAATATTAGCTTCACCCCTGACCTGATGGGAGTAAATTAGTAGTACTGGTAAGCATGAAAGCATTTACAGAGAAAACACAAGAGAGAAAGAATCATTGACATGTTAATGAAGTGGCGGAGCTATGAATACAACATCATGCAAGACCAGCTTACGAGCTATACTTCGCATCCTTGTCAAATAGCGGATGGTATCACATGAAGTGAATCCTTTTAGAACTTGCAATCAGAATCAAACATTCAAATAAAGTATAACAAAACCATAGTGAGGATTAACTTACAAGAACTTTTGCACTTCCAAAATCACAAATCTTAACCTGATGTGTCAAAGGATCAACCTGTAGAAAGCCAAAAATTACCTCAAGAACATTGTCAAAACATTCTACAAAAATCATCCGTCAGTAAAGCATACCAAAAGATTTTGAGGCTTCAAATCACGATGGCAAACTCCAACAACACTATGGAGGTATGCAAGCCCCCTGAATATCTGTAAAACCTCCACTAATTAGCAGAAAGCAGAAAATTACACAAGAAATCAAGCAAGAAAAAGAATACTCTGCACACCTGGTATGTGTAAAGTTTCACATAGATAAGTGGCATTCTTTGATTTGCACTGCTGTAATGTTTCAAAACCCTATACATACTCTCCGGTACGTATTCCATAACCAAGTTAAGGAAAAGCTCATCCTTAGTTGTTGTCGAAAAGAAACAATGCTTCAAGGAAATCACATTTGGATGATCCAGCACACGCATCAATTGCAGTTCACGGTTCTTGTATCATCTGTCTTGCAAAACCTTCTTTATAGCCACTGTTTCTCCTGTTTCCAAGCATTTTGCCTTGAAAGAAAAAAGATGCGTCAGCATGTGAAACATCAACAAGATAACATGGACTACTTTTAATACTATGTTCCGGTACCTGAAAAACAATCCCAAACGACCCAGTCCCCACTACGCGCTCCGCCATATAACTAATAGTCTGCAATAAGCAAAACAATAAAAACAAAAAAAAACAAAAAAAAAACATGAATTTCCAAGTAAATAATCTGTTTATCACTCCTATTAGTCGATATCTAAAGCAGAATTTGAACAGGAAGCCAGATAAACGAAAAAAGGCATATACCTGTTTAGGTTCTCCATTTTTGCCTCCGATTGTAGTTGAAATTATGTGACCAGTGACAGGATCCTTCCCATCCACAACAGGGGCAGACATTTCCTGGTAAATTAAGAGATTCAAGATAAGTAAAAGAGAGAAAAGTTAAAACTTTAAAGGAAAAACAAAACCCGGAGATCCAAACGAACCATCTCAAATCCAAAAAGAAAAACAAAATCAAACCCAGAAATTAGTTTAAGCTGCACACTCAGTATAACAAATCAATCAAATGATTCAGAATTGAAAATTGAAAAACGCAGAGATGATATCACAGATCAAAACAAAAACAAACCAAAATTTCATCAGTTTAAGTTCATGATTAGCTGGATAAACGCTAAAATAAAAAAAAAAACCATAAATCTCATAAACAAATAAACCAAGAAGGGTTTTTTAAGGTAGAATTGCAGACTCGGAACCAAAAAAATTTAAGGGAAAGCTATGAAAACACACACAAATCCAAACACAAAGAGAGAAAGGAAGAACCCCAAGATTCACTTCCGAATTCCAACACCAGGACAAAAAAAAAACTGGGTTTACCTTATCATCTGCCATGAAGACCACCAGCGTAAACTAAACTCAAAGATCTAATCGGAGAAAGCGTAAGAGAAGATTCAGATGAGTAGAAAAAAGAAGAAGAAACAAAGGTATGATTGAGGAGAAGAATTGTATGTAGAGAGGATAGAATGAGGCCCCAGGGGAGAGAGACAAGCCAACTAATGCCCCATGTGATTCTTTCCACCACCTTCTTTCTTTTCTCGTAATTTTTAATATTTTCTCTTCTTGTTTTCTCGGGCTTCCCCCTTTTTCTTCTTTTTCTCTCTGCTTTCCGTTTTCTTCGCTCCCCTTTTCTGATCCTAAACTTCCCGAATCACCCTTTCTTGATTATTCTTTATCTAATTTCTCAAGCAATTTTTTGGATTAATTATATATTAATTTAGCTCTTGTTTGTCTCTTCCTTGTTTCAGTTTATTTTTGTCGTCGACGTGTTTATTTTTTATCTTGATTTTGTTAGTTCTTATGATAAATATTTTTAATAAAAGTTAATATTATTATTTTTTAAAAAAATAATTATGATTAAATTTAAAATAAATTAACTTAGTGACCATCTAATTAATCGAGGATATTTATTTTGATCATTCAATTAAATAATAAATAAATTATAAGAATTAAATATATAATTATACAGATTTTATTTAACAGTCATTTCATTGAGTTTAACCTTTTTCGTTAAATTTTAACGACGATGACTTTAACAGGTAGGTTTAAAAATTATGATCATTAATTAATTCTTTAATTGAATGACTCAAATAGATATTTTTAATTAGTTGGATACTTACTGAAATAATTTACCCTTAAATTTATTAAACAGTCTAAACAATAAAAGATAATATTCTTTAATATAATTTGGAATTTTAAGTAATATAATTATATAATATGTGTACGTTTCTCAAAAGACTAAACAATAATATTATATAATTATGTTAGATATTAAAAATATTTATAATAAAAATATAATAATATATATTAATTTATTTTATTATAACTAAAAAGTTTTTCTAAAAAAAAGTATTTATTTTAAAAAAAATGGTATTTGAATAATTTTAATTATAAGACGTATTTTTCAAACAGCTTTAAAATATTAAAAAAAAAAAAGTCATAAAATAAATGTGAATAATTTTTCATATTTTCTATACGACCAGCCTACTCCGTTGAAAGAGTATAGAATTGGAAAAAAAAAATAAAAATTTGAGTATTGCTTTTACATGTTTAAGATAAAGATCGAACATTTATATAATATTTTTTTATATTTTTTATATTGGATTGTCTCAAAGGTTTTTACGGCCCTGAGCGAAAATTAAAAAATATCTCTTATATAATAAAAGTATATTTTTTATTATGAGTGAAATTTTTTGTCTTTTTTGATACCTTATTTATACATCAATAATAAAAAAAAATAGGTTTAGAGTTTAGAATTATAATTTAAGATTAAAGTTTAAGATATTAGGGTAGAGTTTAGAATATATGATTTAGTATTTAGGGTTAAGACTTAAAATTTATTTTTTAAGTGTTCGACATAAAAAATGGCTCTGAATTTTTTTTATTAATTTTATTAATTTAAACAATTAATTTAATATTTTAAACGCATTATTTTTATTGTTATATTTATTTATCTAGAAAAAATATTTTTAATCTTTAAATTATTTTATTTATTTAATAAATTATAAATTAAAAAATAAAAAATATAAATAATTAAATTTAGGATCTTAGACTGATGGAGCTTATATCATCCATAAGAAGCTTATATGAAGCACTTTGTTCATGGACGGATTGAAGAAGAAAGTGAAAGATCTTTTTGACTGATAATAGTCATTTGACTGGGGTGGTTGCGTCGGTGACCAATCCAAGCCTTGTGGAAGACAAGAGTTGTCTGGTGTCTGAGATCTCAGGTTGTCTACAGGGTCTGGTCTATCTGCATTAAATCTTCCAGGTCAAGAACAAGGCACGAGCCATGGGTCAAGGCTGGTACAATTTTCTGCATCATGGTGGACACTCGTCCCTAGCCTAAAACTCGAGTGGTTGCGTGTTTGGATTAGGAGAAACAACAGTTCTGAATGGGATGGTTAGGACTTCACGAAATCACTAGGGTTAGAAGAGAAGATGGTATAATAAAATAAACAAGAGTTAGAAGTGTTAGTTCGATAGTTATTATAATAAAATAATTTTTCAGTTTGATCTTTCGTATGTTTTTTTTAGTGTGTGATTGGATAATCGTATTGTTGTGATTAGACTGATTATAACTTAACGTTGTAGGTTTGTTTAATCGTCGATAACGGTTACTCGTCCTGACACATGATTCTGTGAAGTTTAATCCTAGCAAGGGTGTTCATGGTTTCGCCGGAACCTGAAGTACAGCGACAAGAAATGCGACGGTCGGAGATGAAAAGAAGATGGCATGAAGGAAATCATTGAACTGCATGGAGTTCATGTTCGTAAATTGCAAGAACGACAGCCCTGCGGAAGCTGAAAGCAAGTAGAGCCATAGTCAGAAGCAAAGCAACTATGGTGGTGAAAGGATCTCGATGCCTTGCCAACCGATACCATGGGAAGTTTCGAGTTTTGTTTTTTCAGTTTAGTTTTTTACCCCTTTTTCCCACAGCTTTTGATTTATATACGGAGAATTTACTCAAATATTAGTATATTACTCTCATTTTTTTTTTTATAAATATGATACAAATTAAATTATTTTCAGAAATATTATATTTTTTAATTGTTCAAGGATGAAATATAATCATACCAACTTTAGTTTTTTATTCAAAAATTATTTTATTGTTCAAAGACAATAAAAATGTATATCATCTTTATTTTTACCATAAAATATAATATTTCTAAAAATTAATTTAGCTTCCATCATATTTGTGAGAAAAAAAAACAATAAATAATAAATAAATGGAGAATTGTCTTTCCGTTTTTGCATTCATGTTATCAGCTTTCATCCTCTTTCGTTAACCAATAGGATCTGTACTGTACACATCATTCCCTCTTTAAATCTGTAGTGAAAAAGAGCACTCAGTGGTCCAAATGTAGGATCTCAACGGTTCTCCATCGTCTCTAATTTGATGCCAATGACACAACACAAGCACACCATAGATCTTGGAGCCCTGTCTCTATCTTCATCCCCCATGGCCATGACCCCATCTACTGTATGTTCTGTCATTTTTACTTGTACAAGTTGGAAGGCAGCAAATTTCATGCATAGCTAAACAGGTTATAATAGAAATGGGAAAATAACATCCAAGAGAGAGCCATGTAATTAGCACAAAACAAAGAAAAATGATCAATATGGGGCTACAGCAATTAGGCAAAAAGTGATCTACAAGGTACAATTTAAGTGTATTTACTGTAAGCATTACAAAGGTGGGAAAAAAAATGCAAAGTACTAGTTCTCAACCTCAAAACAGTTTTTCGGAACATGCTAACAGAACTAAAAGATATCACCTTAAGATCTTCTATCCAACCGCTTTTCGCTGGATTTCTTATCTTCTGTTTCTCGTCGTTTCTGCTGCCTGTCATTTTACAATAAAATGAATTCAGTACTAAGCACTGGTTCTAATTGTTTATTTCAATAATCAAATCTTGTAGCCATGAAAAAGAGACTCTTGTCTAGATTAAAAATGCATTACATCAAGGTATAGGACTTACGCAAAAGCTGTGTACCCACTTCCAGCATTAGCAGCTGATAAAATAACTGTATGTGCTCCTGCAGCAGAAAGAGAATGTTGTGCTCCAGTAGGTACAGGATTTCTTCTATCACTATCCACCTGGAAATTAAATTGAATGAAACACTGAGAAAGTTAGGGTCCATGAAATCATAGATGACTTATTTGGAACAGATATGCACCGACAAGTTAGAACCTTATCCCATTTTGATTTCTTGTTTTGTCTACCATCTCGCACAATGTTATCCACTGCGGTTGGAGCTGAAGGCAAGCTACCAGCACCCACAACTGAAAAACCTCAATATCACTTATTGTAAGAACACCATTGCACAATCCCAGAATACATAGAGCGATAAGAAAATATCTTAGGGGAAAAAACGAAGGAAAGGAAGAACACCTGTTGTAGGCATATTAACTTTTGGGGCGGTAAGAACTGCTCCAGGTTGACTTCCACCAGATACAAAATTGACCTTTTGATTCTTCTTGCTTTCTTGTTCCTTCCTCTCTCTTTCACGTTTCATATCAGCCTCTGCGATTAAATGAACAAGTTCAAGAAGATAATATTTTGAGAAAGCCTACTGGGATCATTAGCAAATACTTCGTTAAAAACAAAGAAGAGAAAGTAAAATTCAACAGGTAATGCTTTGATGTGTCCAGTGTCAATAAACGTGGCAAGTGCTTTCATTATATAAAGGAGAAAATTATAGAAGCTAATGTTATAACCTATTTCATCATAGTAGTCGCTTTTGTCATATCCATGTGGATCAAATACATCTTTACTGAAGCAAGACCCTATCTGATCAATATCTTGATACCTCACAGCATGCAGCAAAAAGTCAGGGTTCCTATAATCCTTCCTATTACGAACTTCTGCATTGAAGCTTTTCCCGACTCGCTTCAAGTTAAGAAATTTATCTATTTTCCTCTGTAGAACAAGCAGAAAGAAATGATGTCATGAAAAAAATAAAACAGAAGGGAAAAGCAAAAAATGGAACATTTTTATATTATCAACAAGGGATATGCTTATTGATATAAAAATGCAAAATAATTAACTAAAATTGTACAAATAGAACTCAAAATAAGCCAGACTAAAATTATACAAATATAACTCAGCTCCATGGAAGCCAGAATCAACATCTACAACTTAATGGGTGCCGAGGATCAGCAGGTCTTCAGATGACAAATAGAAACCCTTAACTACACCTGCCATAATTCGGTTTTTGTAAAAACACAGAAGTTGCAGCACATGTTCAGCCGAACTCAAAGGTATAACATGAGGGTGGGTTCATTAAGTGAAGACTATTAAAATTAGTGACTAATACTAACAACATACAAAAGACACTTACTTGTAGCTCCTCCGAGCATTTGGCTTTCGGTGGAGGTGGAAGAAACTTATCCAAGACATCAACATTGTCTATGGAAACAGCTTCCTCAACTTCTACACCTTCTGATTCAGTAACAGCATTGGTCAAGGCCTCGGGCTGTAATGGTTCTAAATCCGATGTTTGTGGAGTCAATTGAACAGCTGATAGAGGTGCTATTCCTTGAAAATCACCTGCAAACAAACGGGGAAGCAACCAATTTCAAAATTAACATTTGAAGTTAAATTGATCAAAAGAAAATTAACAAGTACCATTGGCATTTTGTTGCTCTATGCCAATCATAAGGTCATCATTGCTTCCCAATTCCCCTTCCTGCACTTAAACAAGAAAAGGCAATCTAATCACATGTCATTAAAAAATATGAGGAACCCTTTATTAAGAAGATGGCTTTGGCGAGGCGGACAGGGGTTACCTCGGGCTCCGGTGACATGGCAGCTTCATCGTGTCCATAATCAACAATGGTCAGCCTTTGTCCTCTACTTCTCTTTGAAGAAACCACAGGTTGATGTTGCTGCGGCGAAGAAACGGAAGACTCCTGTTGTTGCGAAATCGATGAACTTGGAAGAGGAAACGGCGGCGTATTATCGTTCGTTCTCGAATCTTCCTCCATATTGTTAATCGATTCTCTATGATCGTCTTCTTCTTCTAACGGTTGCAGCTCTTCTTCACCTTCTTCTTGTTCTCCAGCTTGTTGGTTTTGTTGGTGTTCACCTTCTTCGATGTCTCCCATTTCTTCATCGTCTTCGTCGTTGTACATGGATAGCAAGGCAATCCCTTCGGATTCTTTTTTCCTCGACGCCATGGAATCTAGGGTTCCTGAATTGGGGGAGGATTTTGAAATGAATTGAAAATTTGGTTGATTTAGGGCTTTGGGTTGGAAGGATTAGGGCTTCGCTTTCAGGACCAGATGATCGCAGTAGTAATTTTCGAAAAAAATTCTCGAGGGTGGAGGTGATAACGGTGATTGGTGGAGGCTGATTTTGAAAGGTGAAATCGAGACGTGCTGAATCTGAAAGTGGGGTTAGGGTTCAAGCCCAAACATTGTGGTCGTTCAAATTAGGGGTGACAACGAGCAAAACCCGAGCCTTGTTTGATTTGGCTCGGCTCGAAAACAATGTTATTGAATTTGGTTTGACGAGTTTAAAATTTTAAGTTGGGGTTTGATTCATAAATAATATTATTCTGCTCGAACTCGAAGCTTATGAGATTTAGCTCGGGCTCGTCAAACTCGGCTTGACCTAAAATAAATAATTTTATTATATTTTTATATAAAAGATAGAGTTTTGTTCAAAACTATTTTCATAACCAATACCGAAAACAAAATTTAATATTGAGAAAGGAAAAAAAGTGTCTAATTTATTTCAATTAATTTATTTTTATTGAATTTCTTCTGTTTTATTTTATTATTTTTCTTTTGTTAAAGAGATTACTTTTAGTGTATATGTAGCATATACATAAAATAATTATTCTAAGCCTGTTCACGAGCTTTTCAAGCCGTGCTTGGGTAGGCTCGGCTTATTAAGATCTCGAATCCAACTCACTTAATTCGAACTTTGATCGAACTTTAACCGAGTCGAGTCAAATAACTTCACGAGTCGATCAAACTCATTATCACCCAGTTCAAATAATGTCCTTCATCCGTTTCATAGAACTTGTTTTTTTTTTTAAATTATTTTATTTTAAATTGTCTCTTTAAACACAAACACTTTTATTATATATTAGTTTTAAATTTTTTAATAATTTATTTTATTTTTTAAAGATAAAGTAATTATTTTACAACGCATCTTTTATATAAATTTATTCAACCTAAAATTACCTAAAAATCAACAATAAATAAAATTTATGAGATAAAAATTGTATAAATTGCATCCTATTTGACATTGTTTAAAAAATTATATAAAAAGCGAGTTTTCACCCCTTGATAACAACAAAATAATTAAGTTATTAAAATAATAATTTCAATCGATTTTACTATTAAAATTAAAAAGAAAATCGATTTATATTTTTATTTAAATTAAAATAAAATATATGTTTATATTTTTAATCATTTAATAAAAATAAATTATAAAAAAAATTACTTAAACTTAAATCTTTTACGATGGATATTAATTTTTTACTAGATTTATTCATTGGATTCGATGAGTTTAACTTCTTAATCAAGCCGAAATAATTAATTTTCACGTTGATGATCCCTCTTAATCTTAATTTAAGTATTTGAAAAATAGTTTATTCTTTTTGTTTTTACTGCAACGCCCTTACTGATCGTTTATACTCGACAAATGCCAATAATAATAGACAAATATCATGAAATAACTTGCGGTTCATTGATCCGATCTGAAATTTAGAATATTCGATTTAGTTTTTATTTTTAGATTGAATATTTGATCTAATTTTAAGTTTGTTAAAACTGATATGTATCATAATATTTCAAGTTTCGGATTATTCGAAAATCATAATTTTAAAATTTTATTAATATTAATCTTGTTATATTCAATAATTTAGTACTTGTTATATTTAAAAAAAAATAAAAATGAAAATTTTATAAATGTGGATCTTATTGTATTTACTAATTTATTGTTTATTATATTAAAATTTTAAAATTTTCATAAATACAACCTTCAAATTCAAAAAATTAGTTTAATCTAATTATATTTTCGGATAATTAAATATCCAATTATCTCATCCGAGTAACGAATATCCGAATATGCAATATCCGTCTTTTTTAGTTTGGATACGGATCACTATATTATCGATCCGAAAAAATCAAATCTGATATCAAGTCTGACAATGAACACCCCTAATCTATACTTAGTGTAGGATAAAGAACCACTATTTTTAATATAATGACAATATTCGATTGAGTGACATGTTTATAATATTTTTTAATCGTATAATTAATTTATAATTTTTAAATAAAAATTACTTATTTATTATTATATTTATAATTAAATTATCTGGAATATGGTTTATCGATATTTTAATTGATACCAAACCGATGAGATAAAGATTTGAAAATCTTTGGTAGATTTGTTTCAATGACGTCACAAGTGCCAACGAACAACCTTAATTTCCAACCAAGTTGCAATTGGACCGACCTTTAATTTTTATTTTTCAAAAGACGTGATGGAAGCAAATGAAGCATCTTTCAACCTATATTAATTTATATTTATGAGATGATGGGGACTTATAGATACGATTAAAACGAGATAATTTTTTTTAAAAGTTTAATATTTAAATAAATGTTTAAATTATATTTATGGATATTTTTTATATCTAAAACTATTTCTAGCTGTAAGTAGATGTCTAAAATTTTAATTTAGGTTGTTTTAAATGTCTAATCAGTAATAAAAATGTTTGTCGACAAAAATATGCAAGTATAAGTTTTAGTTTTATTTCTTTTGATTAATTTTTAAATAATATTAAGATTTTATTTTTCAAAATTATTAGTTTTAAATTATTATAAAATAGTCTCAAATCGCTAACCTCAAATCACAAATCCTCAAAATATCATCATTGTCATCATTTACTACCTCACCAGATACCATCATTACCGTCGTCGGGCCACCATAATCGTTTTTCTCAACCAACCATCACCTATAACTGACGGTAGATATGTCAACGACTTTATTTGGCGATTTTGAATTTTTTTTTATATTAGAAAGTAGATCAACACACCTACCACCGATTACTAGCGATGGGTGGTTAAGAAAAACGATCGTGGCAGTTCGTCGACGGTAATCATAGTCTTCGATGATACAGTAAACAGTGATAATAATGATAATTTAGAGGTTTCAGGTTTAGAGTTAGAGATTTAGGAGTATTTTATAAAGATTTAAACTTTTATTTTTTTAAAAAAATAAGTTAAAAATAAAATAAATTAAAAAAATAAATAAAATAAAAATAATAAAAACAATGATAATCGATAGTTAGGCACTTAAAATGATTAACATTAAAACTTTAAACACTTATTTAGAGCTAAAAATAGTTTAACACTAAAAATGACTTACAAATTACAAGTATAATTTAGGTATCTATTTAGATATTAAGTTTTTTTTTTAAAGGATAAACATGAATGAGATTATAATAAAAGTAAAAGTATAATTATTAAGTTATTAATTTAAAATTAAAAGTTGAAGGTTATGATCTAATTTAAGTGACTTTAAAATTAAAATAATTTGAAATGTGTTTAAATCGAAAAATGGCATCAAAATGTTTAATTTACCTAATTTTAGAAGTAGACATGAAGAACAGTTTTGTCTTGAAAAAGGGTTAAGATTTAATTCACCTACTTTTAAATCAAGACAAGTAGTATTTTTATGTTATAAAAATGGTGTTTCAAGAAAGAAAGAAAAAACATGTTAGTATTTGAACAAAAATGACTAAAGGTGTTAATTATTTGAATTAATTAATAATATAAATTTAGAAATCAAATTAAGTATAATGGCTAGGGATGGGTTAAAGACTCGATTATTTGATTTTGATTCCGGACCTAATAAGATTCGGTAGATTTTTATCTAGTATTGGTTTCATGGGATTGAGACTGGATTAAAATTTAGGTTCCGGTTATAACCGGGACCAGGATTAGATCTTGATTTTTTGGACCCGGTACCCGATGAGTATTTAATAGGACCGAGACCAATACATAATTTAATATTATGACTAGTTTTAAAATTTTAAGTTTCAAGCTTACAATATTTTAATTTTATTATTTAATATTAATATTGATGATTGAATTTTTTTATCTAATTACTCAAATTTGTAAAAATAAACTAATTGACCGGGTACTCGGTATTGAAACTGATTTTCACCCATAACGGGACCGATTTTTAAAATTTAGAATCCGACATGCCCGAAATCAAAACTAATTTTAATTTTTAAGAATCGATAATTACCAAAACTACGACTAATTCTATTTAATGTCTGAATATCCTGTCTTACCCACCCTAATAATGAACAGTTCAAAGTGCGAATTTAATAGAGGACCCAAAAACAATTCAACTTGTACTTGGACATTAAACCCGACTGTTCTTGTCTCTGCGTGTGGTCGACTCGGATTGCTGTTGAGCCGTCAGGATAAAATGATCACCGCGTCTCTATACTTAATTTTCCGACTTAGATTCCTCCCATCGCACGACAATAAGAAAAAGAAATCGTCACAGTTTTCTACATTTATGATAATTTAAATAAAATAATTTAATAGTATTTTGAGGTTAAAAATCATTTTTAATTAAAAAATATCTTTAATTTTAAACAAAAGAAAATAAGTGAATATAAAATAATAAAATATATTATAATCGTAAGTTTTTATTTTTTTAACTTAAGCTATCAGATTCTTTTAAAGAAAACATCTACAATTATAGAAGAAAGTATCGGATAATAAATTACATTAAAATTATTAAAATTCATTTCTTTAATCATACTAATTATTATTCTAAATATTATTAAATTACAATTTATATACAATTAACCTAGTCGGATTTTGAATTTATACGAATAATTCGATTAGGGCTGTAAACGAACCGAACGTTCGGTGAACCGTTTGGCGGGAAGTTCGTTTATGTTCGTTTATTTCTTAAACGAACGAATATGAACAAGATTATTGTTCGTTTAGTTAAACAAACGGACATGAACAAAGGCCTCGTTCGTTCATTTATGTTCGTGAACGTTCGGTAATCTGTTCGTTTATGTTCGTTCATTTATGTTCGTTTACGTTCGTTCATTTATGTTCGTTTAAATTTATTCACATATATCTAAGGGTGAACATTAGATAAGTAAGTCGAGTCAAAAAATTTGAGTTACTCGAGTTGAAAAGTTTTATTTTATGACTCGTTAAAAACTTTCTTGTTATAAACTACGAGTGTTTATTATTTTGTTAAACCGAGTTAATGAATCGAACCAAAACAAAACTAGTTAATCAGTTAAATTTCAGGTTTCATCTAGTAATTAAGAGTTTTTTTAATTTTAATTATCGACTAATTCAGTTTAAAATCAGTTGATTATCTGAATTAATCGAATTAAATCTAAAATATTAAATATTTAACATATTATATATGTTATTTATGTTCGTTCGTTTATGTTCGTTTAAGTTTGTTCATTTACGTTCGTTTATGTTCGTTTATCATTTAAACGAACGAACATAAACGAACATGAACAAGCTATAATCCTTAACGAACGAACACGAACAAGAAAATTTCTGTTCGTTCATTTGTCCGATTAAAATCAAACGAACGAACATGAACACACCCTCGTTCGTATTCGTTCGGTTCGTTTACCGCCCTAAACCCGACCGTTAAACCCTTTTAATTTAATTTAAGCTCCACCAAGAGCCGAGTATATTCTCTTCCTTCCTAAAAGCATCTCCCTTCCATCACCCTGTAACAAATTCCATTGGTTTTAGGCCACTCACTCAGCCTCTCTACAAAAACCAAAGGAAGCTCCTCGCCTATTCAAATGGCCAATCACTAGCCCAATTCAATTCAAATCCCGGTTTCCTCCAGATTAAATCAAAAACCTAACATATAATAACAATGAATTCCACCTCCGTCGCCGCCACATCTGAAAAGAAAAACGCCGTGAGCAGCACACAAGCTCTTCTGTTAGGACGCTTCGAGGTCGGGAAACTCCTCGGTCATGGAACTTTCGCGAAAGTGTACCACGCGCGCAACGTGAAAACCGGTGACAGCGTGGCCATTAAGGTGATTGACAAGGAGAAGATTCTCAAGAGCGGCTTAATCGATCACATCAAGCGCGAAATCTCCATCCTGCGCCGGGTGCGACACCCGAACATCGTGCAACTCTTTGAGGTCATGGCGACGAAGGCCAAGATCTACTTTGTCATGGAATACGTCCGCGGCGGTGAACTTTTCAATAAAGTAGCCAAAGGACGATTGAAAGAAGACGTCGCTAGAAAATACTTCCAGCAATTAATCTCGGCCGTCCATTTCTGCCATTCTCGCGGCGTTTATCACCGCGACCTGAAGCCGGAGAATCTTCTCCTCGATGAAAACGGGGATTTGAAGGTCTCCGATTTCGGGTTGAGCGCGGTATCGGATCAGATCCATCAAGACGGTTTGTTCCATACGTTTTGCGGGACACCCGCTTATGTGGCACCCGAAGTATTGGCGAGGAAAGGGTACGAGGCGGCGAAAGTAGATATCTGGTCTTGCGGAGTAATTTTGTTTGTTCTAATGGCAGGGTATTTACCGTTTCAAGACCAGAACATCATGGCTATGTATAAGAAGATTTACAAGGGTGAGTTCCGGTGTCCCAAATGGTTTTCGCCCGAGTTAGTTCGGTTGCTCACCAAGCTTCTCGACACAAATCCGGAAACTAGAATATCGATTCCCGAAATCATGGAGAGGCGTTGGTTCAAAAAGGGGTTTAAACATATTAAATTTTACATTGAAGATGATAAATTATGCAGCGTTGAGGATGATGATAATGATGTGTGTTCAGAGTCATCCATGTCTGAATCCGAAACAGAGATGGAACCTAGGAGGAAAGTTGGCACATTGCCAAGACCAGCTAGTTTAAATGCGTTTGATCTTATTTCTTTCTCCCCAGGGTTCAATTTATCCGGGTTGTTTGAGGAAGGAGAGGAAGGGTCCAGGTTTGTTTCGGGGGCGCCGGTTCCGACAATCATATCGAAATTGGAGGAGATAGCGAAGTTGGTTAGTTTCACAGTGAGGAAAAAGGATTGCAGAGTGAGCTTGGAGGGTTCTAGAGAAGGAGCCAAAGGGCCATTGTCGATTGCAGCTGAGATATTCGAGTTAACACCTTCTTTAGTTGTTGTTGAAGTGAAGAAGAAAGGAGGGGAACGAGGAGAATATGAGGATTTCTGTAAGAAGGAATTGAAACCCGGGTTAGAGAAATTGATGGTTGAGGAATCACAATCATCTGCTGCAGCATCGCTTGCCCGTGTGTCATTTTTATCTGAATCATCAGCCGCAGCATCGCCTGCCAGTGCATCATATTTACCTTCAGATACTGAATAGAGAAGGGGGATGAAGGGAAAAGGGTAAGCTTTTCTCTTCTTCTGTATCATAAAGAGTTCTCTTTGTATCTTTGTTTTGTTTTGTTTTGCTACTTGGAAGGTGCTTTAGATGACATGATCTGTTCTTGTATCAAGATTAATATATTACAGAGAAATGAATACTGGTTTCTACTAATCTCTGCAATTTGCTTGTTTCTCTTGTATATTCCCATCAAACTATATTGTGAAACGGATTGATAATACATTTAATTTCATGGTGTTTGAAAATTTGCATTGGCATCAAGCATGAAAATTTCTGTGCAACTTTCTGGTTTTGAATTTAAAACACTTGAAATCATGGCAAGCATGTATGATCTGATTCATGAACTCCACTCCAACAATCAAAAGCCTCAATCCTAAACTAGTAGAGAATTCTAATGCTGTGGCATCTTCTGGTTCACTTTTGGTAGTTCTTGTTAGTTTTATAGGATGTTTTTGGTAGTGTAACCTGGGAAACTAGGACCATAAAAAAAGAAGAAAAGGCAAAGCATCTGTTTTAGAGGATTGGGTATTTGGAATTGGATGTTTTCTTAGTATGTGCCCATTTTTCCACTTCAGGTCTTGGATATGAGTTTCTTGTGTTGTGACCACTTAATCTTTTGCTAGATAAGCATGACATACTTCAGGTATCTAATCTATTGGTAGACTAATTCGGATCAGATTTTGCAGAGATTCATTATAGGACTATCCTCTCAACTCAATTTTCTTCGACTTTATTTAAAAACCTAACGTCTCTCGTCCAATAGACAAACTGATCATTCGTAATCATAATTTCGCCAACAATTTTCCCGCATTTATAATTAAACCTAATGTTAAAGTGTGGTAAAAATTTGTGTGCAATTTGGCAACAAGACAATTTCTCTATCACATTTGATTGAAATGACATCCACATGGAACATTGTTTTCTTACATTCCAAGTCACTCAAACGTCAGTGTAAAAGTTCCAGTATAGTTTTTTAATTTCGTGTTGCATTCTTACAAGCCGGAGACTGTTGAAAGGAATATCACAGACAATGATGGGGAACAAATGAACTTTGGGATTTGATTCATGTTCTTTGATGTCAATTCAGTTCGATTTTAGCCTCTGGACTCTGTTGGAGGATTAGACAATGGTACAATGAAGACACTTATGTGACATTGACGAATGTGGTCCTTACTCCTTTGTTGTCATGTTTACAGCCCTTGGATTGAGTTGAAACCACTTTTCTTGTGTTTTTTTTTCTTGCAGATGGCAATACCACATGCTAGAATTGTTTGTTTTCGTTATAGCAATCACTCTGCATTCCACCAATTGGACAAGTTGTTGTACCAAAACATAGTGATGGAAATTAATCTCAACCGAAACCGTGTGTAGGTATCGGGTTAGAGTTAGACACCATCGGAGGATCGCCTATCTCGTGGCTCGAGCTCGCGTGTACTTGATCCACAACCGGGTTGGCATCATGGTCCTATAGGCCATAGGGTAAGGCCCACACACATTGCAATTTGAAAGTATTTTTAGCCTACTATTTGATTACCCATTTTTGTAGGGTCGTATAATTTTTATACGATTTTTTAAAATCTAAAATTTTAATTGTAATATTAAATTTTATATTTTAAAATTTATAATCTAAATTTTTAATTAAATATTTAACCTTTAAATTTGATAAGCATATATAAAATAAAGTTTACACTATTATGTACTAAAGTTTTTTTATATATATAATCATGTAGACAAGGTTATGATGTAGTGAACATTTGTAATTCATGAAATGGGTTTGCTTTGTATGAGTCAAATATGATATGACACGTGGAAAATATATGTATGACTCACACATCCCACGTGCCCGGACCCATGCAATCATGGTTAAATTGATGCATGTAAATCATTTGGCTCTTTCTCATATTTTTATTTGTGTCTTTTTTTTAAATTAGAAGGTTTAAGATTTTAGGTTAAAGATTTTTATTAGGGTTTAGAAAATTAGGGACAAATATATTTTTCATGGGGTAGATTTAGGGTTTAAGATATAGAAAATAAGAATTAAGATTTAAATTTTATTTTTTTAAGAATTTTTAGTAGGAGACATAAACGGAAGTACGATAAAAAATAGAAGAATTTTACTATAAGTCGATGTCACCTTTTGCCAGATGCCGTGCACAAGTTTCATTCGAATGGTAAAAAAAAATATTATGTTAAAAGATTCGAATTGGAAAAAAATATTTGTACGTACAATATATGTACTATCATGTATATGTACAAACCCATACTTAAGTATCATAGCCCAAGGCAAGAATTTTCCTCAGCAAAGCACAAAAAGAGAACAAAGGTGGTACCAAAACGTGAATGAGTTCCACGTTGAACCAACCTTGTTTCCCACATCGACACGTTAATCCACACGACAACATCAGCACCAGCTGGTGAGACGCATGCATGACTCCTCAACTCAGTCAAAGGTTAAGTCTCCCGTTTTATAAACTCACTTACAGATTCTACAGTGACTCATGTCATTGTCTCCATTAACCCTTTCTTCTTCACTTGCATGCCGCTGTTCCGATGAAGTCTGAAGTCGGAGAACGGTTCTCTGAGTTCTATGATAAGTGGACATGTCAACTCGATCTGTACCTTCAACAGTTGCTGAACGTGGCCAAGGAGAGTGCTCTGATTTCAAATGAAGCTGATAAACGAGATCAAGCTATGGTGTTGAAACTCACCACTCATTATAAAGAATATTACACTGTCAAATGGGCCGCCGCGCATGAAGACGTGCTTGTGTTTTATTGTCCGGTCTGGTTAAGCAAGCTGGAGAATGCTTACTCGTGGTTGACCGGTTGGAAGCCGTCTATGATATTCGGGCTGGTCGAGTCAATGAGGAGGAATCGGGTGCCGGGAAGGGGTTTGGGGTTGGCCGAGTTGACGGAGGAGCAAGTGAGGAAGATAGAGCAGTTGAGGGTGAAGATAAAATTGGAGGAAGAGAAAGTGGAGAGGGAAATGGAGAGGCAGCAAGTGGCAATGGCTGACAGGAAAATAGTCGAGCTGGTTCGGATGGCGAGGCGGATAAGAGACGAGGAGCTGGTGATGGGTAGGGTGGATGGGTTGGTGGCAGTGGCAGTAAAGGGGATGCTTGCGGGGCTGGAGAGGGTGATGAAAGCGGCGGATTGTGTGAGGCTCAAGACGTTGAAAGGTGTTCTTGATGTGTTGAATCCGTCTCAGTCTCTGGATTTCCTTGCCGGGACTTGCATGTTGCAGATTCAGCTGAGGAAATGGGGACAGAAACGGGACAGCCAAAAGGGTGGTCTGGTTAGATCAGAGTTGCACCAGAATCTTATTTTTTAAGACAAAAAATAGTAACAACGTCTTTAAGAATCCATCCCTATTCCCCATTATGTTTGTTTGTCCATGTACTCTGCCATCAGCTTCTTCTCTACTTTGTGTAACAAATTTGGTTGAAACTTGAACAAATATAGTATAAGACTGAAGATTTGCAGTCTAGAGATTGAGTCTGACATTCCAAAAAGATCCGCAACATTCAAAGGCAGAACAGATGTGTTGTTCTTTTTCAGACAAACATAATTCTGCATGATTCTGAAACGACAATTTTTCTTCAGACTGAACATATTATTAGTAATTTCCTACACTTCTAAAGCAAAGAATTTAATTTAGCATTAACTGTCGTAGTATTGTTGCTTGCAGAAGCCGCTCCAGGAATCTATATGGCACAAGCCATGCTTGAGGCCCTCAAAAGAGTTAATGTCCCTGACATGTTGAGAACTGACATTAAAGGAATAAAAAAAGGTGCATTTCATAGGAAAACATAGGCTTTTCGGTTCATAAGAAAAACATAACCTCAGATGTCTTCAATGTTGAAAACCATGACCATCGACATATCATATGCCACTGTTCTTTTTCCTCGAAACATAACCAGCATCCAACCCTGAACCCTTACCACTTAGACCCGACATGCATTGCTGCTTTGCAATTAAAGTGAGAGACAAACCGGGGGTTGAAGATTGTTGGCACTAATTACCAAGAACGCCGATGCAAAAGCTCCCAATATCGGTATTCATTGATACGCCTCCTTCCACTTCCAAACTGTCGTCAGGGACGGCGCCCCTCCCCACCCACGGAAGATTTTTTTTCTTCTTAATTTTTGTTATTTTATTTAAATATTTTTATTTTTTTTATAAATTTATTCATATTTTTAAATATTTATGTTTTGTCCCTTCAACCTCAAATCTTGACTCTCCCTTACCGTGGTGGCGAATTCAACTGCAAGTTTCTCATTCTTTGAAAGCATAGTTTTATTGCCGATTGCAAGCAGATTTATAGCCTCAAACGACCATTTCTTCTGTGCAGGAACAAGAAAGCACGAAAATGCAACATTGGAGATGTCTCCCGCTGCCATAAACACAAGGCCTGGACCCGGTGTTCTGTCATTGCGAAAATGACTAGTTTTTAGAATAAAAATTATTTATTTTTTCATTATGCATCCTTTAAAATTTAAAAAAAAATAAAATTTAAAATATAATTCTTATTTTTATATCTTAAATCTTAAACCCTATACTTTAAAAAATACATCTTACCCCTAATTCTTTAAACCCTAACCACAACCCCTGACCTTGAACCCTAAACCCTAACTCTTATCCCCTCTAACTTAAAACGAAGGCACAAATAAAAACATAAGAAAGAAATAGACGATCTGTACCCCATTTTTTAGCCTATAATGATAAGAGATTTAAATCGGGGTTTTGATCACAACATTTTATCGCAATTGCTACAATAACATATGTATTATTGTAATTACGTGCTACTCAATAATAATTTTAGACGATATCATTATCGTTATACGAAAGACTATTATTGTGATAGCAAACCACTATTTGGATTCATGATAATAATTATAAAATTGGATTTAGCATTTGTTCTAGCTTTCCTAATAATAATTAAATAACTAAATTATAATTTTTAAAATAATCTATTTGTAACTAAATACATTATTAAATAATTAAGTTACATAAAATATATTTTAACCTTGTTTTTAATGTTATAATATTGCCATTTCTTTGCCACTAATGCTTTCTTTTAATTGGAAAATATAATCCCTTGAAAAAGCCGGTTAAATACTTGCTTAATTTGTGATTATAATAAGATGGTTTTGATTATCATTTAAGCAAAAATAATAATGGATTAAGTACCCTGACCAAACTTCTATCACGTGGATTTTATTTTAAATTGTTGGGTACATCGAATTAATTTGGTAGGTGGTCCTAAACAAAGGGATCGGCCACTTATTATAAAGCTATATAAACTAAAATAAATTTAGGTTAGAAAATTAGGTATAATTATAAAATTCATCCCTCAACTTTATGAAAATTAACAACTTAGTGGTTTCTATTTTAATTTGTGAAAAAAACAGCCTTTTAATAATTCATACATAACAAATTAGAAAAAAATAGTTATCTATGTCCTTGTTTTATGAACAATTGGACTAATTTCTTAATTAATATAAATTAAGATGTACAAATAAATACTTATGAGTATTTCGAGAGAAATTTACGTAGTTAAACAGTTAACCGAACCCCTAATAATCATATAATCAGATGATAATAATTTTTCTATAAATCTTAATTATAATCTTACTAGAAGGTGAGGAGAAATAGAGAGTCCAGAAGGAAATGTGGCTATCCTATTCCTACCTAAATGTTTTTGACCATGTTTTGCATGTTTTACCAATCTCTTTTCCTCGATGATGTATGACTTTAGAATTTCCTTGTTAGGTAATGAAAAGAAAGTGAAATGTTGAAATTGGTATAATTTGTTTCTGGTCCTTCTACACTTGGTACAATAATTAAATTTAGTCCCTTGACCTTTAATTTCTCTAATTTTTTTATTTAATTATTAAAATTTATTTGACGTTGTTTGAAAGGATCAATTCAACTTTCATTTGTAAATAAAAAAGTAGAGGATTAAATTACTTAAATTAAAAAAAAGTGAGTAAATTTCTATCGTGTAAAAGATTATAGGGATTTGGAATATAATTAAACCATAATTTATTAAAAAAACTCTCTCCTTGCTTCATTCCCAAACGTATCAAAGGGAAGGTTAGGTAAAAGACTAAATGCCATCATTATAAGTCAATTTGCCCATTAAATTTTGGGTTAAATTCATATTTGGCCACTAAATTTACCCATTTTATCACTTTAGCCCATGGCACTTTACCGACCGAAATTGGAAATTATTATTTTTGGATTGTACACCGTAAAAATCTAATTTGCATTATTCATAATTCAGAATTTAAAATCTCGATTTTATATAAAAATTTAGTATCTCATCCAATTAGACCGTCTGATTATTGGTTAAACTTGAAGATCGTTAACACAGTCTATTTCTGTTGTGTTGATGATTTGTAATTTCAGTGGTAAAAGTAAAAAAAAAAATTTCAAGGACGAACGATAAAGGCGGGTAAGATCAGTTACTAAATATGCATTTAACCCTTAAATTTATATAAACACCATAAGTTTTTATAATTGCCATTCAAGCCCCTATTTTCTCATTTATTTCCAAATTCCAACCCCTATAGCCACACTACGTGCCAAAGTCCCTAAGGCTGAAAATGACATTTCATATTAATATAAAAAGATATAGAAAAGCTTTGTTTCCGGACCCAGAGATAATAAGCCAAACGCAGCGTTAAATCGAGAAAATAGATCCTCCAATCATATCTCGCCACCTCATCATGGTGACTTTGCGAATGACGTCATTTGTTTCCACGTCATCACGTGCTCCACCTCACCGCCAGAGAACTCTTGTCCGTATTGCGTGGCCATGTCGTGAAAGTGGTAGGTGGGAACAGGGGATACGTTCAGGTACTACGGCTTACCACAGAATCATCAAAGTTCCCTTCTAATGATTCAATGTCACGTAAGATTTTTCCACGTGTCTAAACGAGAGTGGTTAGGATACTCAGGAGAAAAGTGTTTCAACCTAATACGATAAACAGGTGATTATTTCTTCCCACCTTTTTCACGAATACGACTGGTGGTGCCGTAGGGTAGGACTGTAACGGCGAGTGGCCATCTTGTCTGTCTGCCACATAAGCAGAATGCCTCGATACTGGGGAAAAATTATCATTCATTTTATTAGACTTAACGGATTAGATTCATTCATTTTATATTTTTAAGTTGAATCATTATTTTTTTTATATATAATTAGTGAGAGTTGATATTTATCAAACAATTATTTAAAAATAAACGAACCTAATTATATAAATTACATATAATTTGATAAAAAAATTTCATAATATCTGATAATAAAAAGGATTATTAAATAAACAGAACTAATTACATGAAATACGGTTAATGTGGCTCTTTGAGATAAAGAGAGGACCAAAACCAAACCCTAAAATTTCCCCCTCGTCTCTAAAGAATTTTCATTTTTGATCGAAAGGGTCATTAAAAACACAAACTTTGTGCTGTGAAGGGTAAGTTTTAGTTTCAAAGTTTCAATTTTTAATCTACCCCTATTGTTTTGGATGCACCTAGCTGAAAATAATTATCTTTTTAGTTCACTTTTGATTGAATTCTGGTATGGTATTACTTTTGGGGATTCTTTTTGGATCTTTTTGGTTCATGGGTTGATTTTGTTTTATGTGATTATTGTTACTTTTTTCATGTAAAGATGATATGTTTATTGATGCCAAATGCAGATCATCTCAAATTAAAAGAGTATTTTTGGATGCTGAACGAGAAATCTCGAGAGGGTCTTTGTTTATAGTTGTAGGATCTTTGTTGATTGATTATTGTTGAGGTTAGTAACTTAAAAAAGTGGTTAAAGATGATGTCAAGATCGTATACCAATCTTTTAGATCTAGCTTCTGTTAATTTCCCGGTAATGGGTCAGCCTCGGGAAAAGAAGCGGTTGCCGCGGGTGATGACTGTTCCGGGTGTTATTTCTGAGCTTGATGATGATCGGGCTAATAGTGTGACCTCGGATGCTCCATCGTCGGCTATTCAGGATAGGATTATTATTGTAGCTAATCAACTCCCGGTTAAAGCTAAGCGAAGACCTGATAATAAAGGGTGGAGTTTTAGTTGGGATGACGATTCGTTGATGTTGCAATTGAAAGATGGTTTGCCTGAAGAAATGGAGGTTTTGTATGTTGGTTCTTTGAAGGTCGACATCGATCCCATTGAACAAGATGATGTTTCACAGCTTTTGTTGGATAAATTCAAGTGTGTCCCGGCATTTCTGCCGCCGGACGTTTTGACAAAGTTCTATCAGTCTGCAAACAGCATTTGTGGCCACTTTTCCATTATATGCTTCCGTTTTCTGCCAATCATGGAGGCAGGTTTGATAGGTCGTTATGGGAGGCATATGTTGCTGCGAATAATATTTTCTCTCAAAGGGTGATCGAGATTATAAACCCCAAAGATGATTATGTTTAGATACATGACTATCATTTGATGGTGCTGCCTACCTTCTTGAGAAGAAGTTTTAATAGATTGAGAATGGGTTTTTTTCTACGTAGTCCGTTCCCTTCATCCGAGATATACAGGACATTACCTGTGAGGGAAGAGATACTGAAGGCATTATTAAATTCTGATCTCATTGGTTTCCATACTTTTGATTATGCTCGGCATTTTCTATCTTGTTGTAGTCGAATGTTGGGGTTAGAGTATCAGTCGAAGAGGGGTTATATTGGATTGGAATATTATGGAAGGACCATCGGGATAAAGATCATGCCTGTTGGGATCCACATGGGGCAGATTAGGTCTGTATTAAGTCTTGCAGATAAGGAGTGGAGAGTAGCGGACCTGAAACAACAGTTTGAAGGGAAAACTGTTTTGCTCGGAGTTGATGACATGGACGTATTTAAGGGTATCAACTTGAAGATATTAGCAATGGAGCAGTTGCTGAAACAGCACCCGAAGTGGCAGGAACGAGCAGTTCTGGTACAGATTACAAACCCTGCTCGGGGTAGAGGGAAAGATCTTGAGGAGATACAAGTTGAAATACAAGAAAGCTGCAAGAGAATAAATGAGACTTTTGGTCAACTCGGTTATGAACCAATAGTTCTCATTGATAGGCCGGTATCCCTTTGTGAAAGGTTTGCGTATTACACTATAGCGGAGTGTGCTGTTGTCACAGCTGTGAGGGATGGAATGAATCTTACTCCGTACGAGTATATTGTGTGCCGGGAGGGAGTGTCTGAATCGGAGTCTTCATCTGAATCAAATGGACCTATGAAGAGCATGCTGGTTGTCTCAGAGTTTATTGGCTGCTCTCCTTCTCTCAGTGGCGCAATTCGGGTAAATCCATGGAACATCGAATCAACTGCTGAGGCAATGAATGAGGCAATCTCCATGGCTGATGGTGAGAAGCAGTTGCGTCATGAGAAGCATTATAGGTATGTTAGCACACATGATGTCGCATTCTGGTCAAAAAGCTTCTTCCAAGATCTGGAAAGGTCATGTAAAGATCATTTCAGAAGACGGTGTTGGGGAATCGGATTGAGCTTTGGATTCAGAGTGGTAGCCCTTGATCCTAACTTCAGAAAGTTGTCTATTGATCACATCGTATCTGTGTATCTAAGGTCCAAAAACAGGGCCATACTATTGGACTATGATGGAACTGTTATGCCTCAAACATCACATAACAAGACACCCAGTGCAGAGCTTATCTCAATCGTAAGCGCGCTTTCTAATGATACGAAGAATACAGTCTTTGTTGTAAGTGGAAGAGGAAGAGAAAGTTTAAGCAAGTGGTTTTCTCCATGCAAGAAACTGGGAATTGCTGCTGAACATGGTTATTTCATGAGGTATGCTGCTTTCGTTTTTTTTTTTTTTTTTTTTTTCCTTCTGCCTTTGTTCCTGTCTAGTGATTCTTCTATTGGCGGACTTACTTTTAAGTTGTTGATATTTCAGGTGGTCTGCTAAGGATGAGTGGGAAGTTTGTGGGCAGAATAGTGAATTCGGGTGGAAGCAAATAGCTGAACCTGTTATGAAATTGTATACAGAATCCACTGATGGTTCCAATATTGAAACCAAGGAGAGTGCCTTGGTCTGGCACCATCGAGATGCAGATCCAGGTTTTGGATCTAGCCAAGCGAAGGAGATGTTAGACCATCTTGAAAGCGTATTAGCAAATGAACCCGTGGCTGTGAAAAGTGGCCAGTATATTGTTGAAGTGAAACCGCAGGTATTTTAACTTGATTTGATTTTCTGGCTTTATGATTGCAATATCTTGGATTTATCATCTTTTGTGGTCATTTTCATTCACCTTTGAGGAATACTTCAATAATTGGTGATCTAATGACATTAGCTTTGTTGCTTACATTAATGTATGATGTTGAATCATCTTTTTTTTTCCTGATGCTTTCAGGGGGTCAGTAAAGGTGTGGTTGCCGAAAAGATCTTCACAGCCATGGCCGAGAGGGGAAAGCCGTCCGATTTCGTTCTCTGCATTGGCGATGATAGATCTGACGAGGAGATGTTTGAGATCATCAGTGGTGCAATTTCCAGCAGTGTTCTCTCCTCGAATACATTTGTTTTTGCCTGCACGGTTGGCCAGAAACCGAGCAAAGCTAAGTATTACTTGGATGACCCGGCGGAAGTCGTAAGCTCTCGCGGAAGCTTCAGACCCTGATTCCTTATCAGATACTGGATCAGAAGGCTCCATTTGAAACATCCTCCGTCACTAACATCGAATTTTGAGCCTGTTATCCTTTCATCCAATTGGGAAGAATGCCATGGATAGATTTCTGTTTCTGCTTTGGTTTCGGGGTTGACAGACAATCTGTGTGGCCTTGTGTCTGATTATTTGGTCAGTGATACATGGATGAGGACAACTTTTTTTTCACATGAACTCAGGAAAGGGAAGGGTTAAAGTGTGATACCTGCAGGGTTTGAGGAATTGAAAGAAAAATCCATGAAAAAACTCATAACCATCACATGCATGAGCCGTGTTACTAAGATTTTCTCCCTTGTGAGCAGTGATTAACATAGATGGTGTGTGTATTCTTCAATTGCAGTACAGCCATGTAAGTCTATCATTAATTTCACCAAAAAACAAAGATATGAAGTGTTCTTTCTGGTGGTGGTGGAAACACACTGGCAACTGGCAAGGTCTCTAGGCATCCTGTTGAATGAACATATCCGAATGGTCACATTTATATTGTTTTTTAAGTGCCATTTTCTGTTTTATTGAATCTGTAAATTTTATAGGAGTATTTTGCCACCGGTTTCTCTTTTACATTTATCTGTGAACTTGACTGTTGGATGCAAAGAGGGCTTTCAAGATTTTCTGCTACGAAATTTGCCATCATCTTCTATAATGAGTTGGAAGATTTTTACAAGCTCCATGTCTGAAGAAACATAAATCCAATTAAGAATGTAAAAAGCAGGATAAGCCCTGCAGACCCAAATTTGCTTCTTCAAATTATTTTAATCCCTTCCAAGCTTCTTATTCCAACATGATCTATGCTGATCCTAACTTTACATTTGTGTACAATATAGCTAGCGGCCTAGCTCCACCAAAAGTGTCAAAATTTGTGGGCTGAAAGTCAAAGAGTTCAGGCTAAAGGAGACAATAAGATAATATCAGTACAATTATGGTGTGGTGTAGTCTTGTAGATTCAAATATTTAATTTTGAAAGGTAAAGACTGTTATTTTTGTATTGGTCGGAACTTAAAAACTCAAGTCAGACAAGTTAGATAAACTTGATTTGATCGTAAAAGTTAACAATTTATACAAGTCTTAAACTTGAAGCTAAAATATCCGAATTCATTCGACTCAAAATCAACTAGATCTAATTTAAACTCTTTTTCTCTTCCAAAACTACTTTTCTTCAAAGGGTAAAACCCAGTCTAAGCAATGCCAAAACACCCACTTTAGAATTGCTTTTTAGCTGTTTGTTGGATGGAGGGTTTTAGCCTTTAGGGTCATTATTATATTGCAAGCATGCCAGATTAGATAGTACCAATGGCGGCACTGACCAAACTCACCCTAATTAATCATTTAAACACCCTGCAAATCTACAACACAGCATCAAATTCAATCGCCGCAATTAAACAGAAAAGTGAGATTAGGGCTTGGAACACATAGCTAGAATATTGTTTCTTGGGAACTAGACATGAAGAAACTCTTTTCAATGACTAGAAATGATGCCCTCCACCAACATCTTCTGAAAAAGACCCGAAGTTAAACAAAAGTGGCAAATCCAGAATTTTTTAAAGATTAGTGTTATTTCAAGTTAAATTTTTCTTTCACTGTAATATTCGATTCGAATCAACTTTTAAAACTTCAACATTAAAACCCAAAGTTTATATTTAATGTATTGTCCATATGAATGCACCCTTCATCTCCATTCAAAACATTAAAGTGGAATTATTGTGTACTATTAAATATTTATAAATGGAGTGAAGGAATCCTAGAGGAGAGTGATATGGCACAACAAGCATATGAAATATGAATCCATTTTCCAATGGTGTTCACTAGGCAACAAAATGTATGCATGTGGTCCAGTCTTGACTTGGTTTAAAATTTTCCCTTTCGGAGAATCCAAAGAAATATACACATGGAAAACTGGATTCACCTGACATCATCTGAAACCTATATTTCTTTACTATATACCAAATACCAACCATTCCTTTCTCCTATGCCCTTGTTTGGTATGAAAGAACACAAGGAATAGATCATATAGAACCCATACATGAAACTCACAAGATTCTCAAATCTTCCTACATGCCTGAGGGAGCCCCGGCTCCGGTCCGAACAAATTACATCATGAGACATTAATCGACCGAAACTACTTTTATTATTGTCAGATGATTTTTTTTAGAGACATAAATGGATATAAGTAACATCTTTTATGTCATAATATGATTTATTAAAGTATATCAAATTTATCGTTTTTTATGCTGATCGATCTCGTAAGTTTTTTTTTTTTTTTTTTTCGCCCGAAGATGGTTGCTTTGTAGATTCCTACAATGAGCTCAGAAACAAGATAATGTACTCTACATAAGGGATACCGATTAAATGTTTTGCTGAAACAATCCCAACATTTTGGTATGTGATGTCACTGTTGTGCATGAATTGAATTCACTTCAAAACCAAACAACAAAGTACTTTCTCTCTGTAATAATATTGGTATGGAAATCCATTGGATATCCACCTAATATTTCAATGACAATAACGTGGGGTGTTTTTAACTTATTTTTTTTAATTCGAATACATTTTATTAAAATAAAATAAAAATTTTTATTTTATAATAAGTGTTTTAAAAAAAATAAATCGAATTTAATTCATCTTTATCTGTCGTGGACAGAGAATAAATTCAATACAAAATCTCACTTTTTAGTGCCGTAACGGGTATGATATATACCGACCCCGTGAGGGTCCCCTTTGTTTTCCTTTTTATTATCACTAAAATTGTTTACTACTTTAATTCACTAAAATTCAAGTGTTTAAGGACTTAATGATAAGATTAACTCTTAAATCTGTACACAGTGAATTTGCATGCTGAAAACAAACGGACAAGACCACCTTACTGGTACCATGTCCTGTTTCAAGAGATGTTTCTGTGTTTAGCGTTTACTGTTGTCTGTCTTCAACAGATCTAAAATCTAAGCAACACCCTCCTTACCTCCTAAAGATGTGATTTTTACACTAAAAACACTTGAAAAAAGCTCACCCCTTTCTCTCTTTCTTTATAGATTCTTTCGTTTCAGTTCAAGTACTCACTTTCTGTTTGTCTCGAGGGAAAAAATAAAAGGAACCCAGTTTTTGTCTGTGTTATTCATTTATTTATTTTCTTTTCCTCTTGTGGCTGACTATCGTTTTCCCTTGAAAGATAGACCCAGGGACCAGTTTTGTGAAACATGTGAAATGAGGTGGCGAAACAGTAAGAGAGATATGGAAAATAGAGAGAGATCTATGGGTTCTTAATGATGGCAACGGTTCGTTTTTGCTTTTTGGGATTTATCAGGTGAATGCAGTTGAAAATACCTTCTTCTTCTTCTTCTTCTTTGATTAGTTTCACTTTATTATGGAGGTTGAAATCATGGGTTTTTAGTTTCCATCTCTCCCCCCCCTTTTTTTTTTCTCTAGTTCCATTTCTTTCCCCAAAGGCTACAACTTTGAGGAATCTAAAGCTATACAATTTGAACTAGTGGGTTTCTTTTTGCACCTTCTTTTGTTTAATTCTATGATTTGTTTTTTGCATGTTTGAAAAGTTGTTTGTTTTGTGCTTATAATCTTATGCGTTGAAGTTTGAAGGTTTTGGTATCCGTCGACTTTAAAAATCGTGAGGGTTCAAGTCCCTCTATCCCCAACCCCAAAAAGTCCGTTTGCTATCTATTTATTTTATCCTACCTTTTTTTTTGTTTTGTTAGGGGTTCATTCGAAGTTGCTTGCTTGCATCTGTGGGTTTTTAAGCTTGAAGTACTTGGATTTCTGAGGTATTTCTGTATACTTACTTTAGTTTGATGCTTGTAGGTCTGTCTTTGAGTACACGGTGTCTAGCTTAAAGGGCATGTTGTGCTTGACTGAAATTTTTTCATGTTTGTGTGGCTTGGTTATCTCGAATGGGGCACCGGTTCTTGAAAATGAATGCTTTGTTTTCGACGAAAAGACTGTGAGAGCTTCTAGTTTGGTGCTTCAGTTCAGACAGTTTTGCTGAATAATAGATGGGATGTAAGAATTTTGGTGCCTATGTAATAGCCATAATTAAGGAGAGTAATGGAAATGCGATTTGATTTTACATGTTTGTTTAAGTTAAAAGAGATTCGGCAGTGGGATGTGTTAACTATTTGATCATGACCAGGGGTGTTGGAGATAGGGTACTCAAGGATGCGAATGGTAACGTTAGTGATCATCTTCGAAACCACATCCATTTGACTAATTGTATACACTTGAAGAACCATATGCATAAGCACAGCCCTATGTTGGCTGACCGATCTCTTATGAGGGACCTTATAGTCCTTCAGCGGTCGCGCTCCCTTAGGGATCCTTCTGCCAGTCCTCCCTCTTGGCATTCGCCATCTGTTGTCGATTTGCTTTACAAGAAGGGTAATAATGATGCTGTCCGGGAGGGGAGAAGGTCTTTGGGTGTCGAGAAACAGACGGATGGAAGGAGGCTTTCTGTAAGCTCACCACCTCTAGATAATTTTGCAGCTTCAAAAGTTGCAATGGGTGAAGCTAGTGCAGTACCGGCAATTAGTGATCGTAGTAACAGGAGTGGAGCTAGAGATAGTATAAGAAAAAGGAGAGAAGAATCTGGTAGAAGTAGTAGGGTTGATCTTACGGGTGAAAACAAGGAGCATGTAATGGAGCAAGATGGTAATGATTTGCCTCCGGATGTAATCTCCGGTAATTCGGGACTGAAAAGTAAAAAGAGTAAAAAAGCAAAGGGGAAGCAAGCACAAGGTGTTCAAATCAAGACTCTGTCTAAGCAATTGAATGACCTACCCGTGGATGATGATGTAGCATCTTCAAATGTCAACCTCTGTGGAAAGCATATTAAACCAGAGAAAACTCGTGGGGAACCTGAAGTTGCCATACGTGGTCAGTCAAGTGGATTAAACAGGGGGAGAAGACGGAAGTTTCGGGGGACAAGAAGAGCTCGGGCTGCTCCTTCCTCTAGAGAGGTTGGAGGTCAAAATGAGTTGTCAGTGGCTTCTAATTCATTTGCTCAGGGTTCTTTGCATAAAAAGTATGATATGGAAGATGAAGAAAATGAATATGATACTCAAAACGTAACTAGGGCCCCTAAAAATGGGTGTGGGATCCCTTTTAATTGGTCAAGAATTCATCACCGGGGTAAAACTTTCCTTGACATGGCAGGGAGGAGTTTTTCTTGTGGTTTATCAGATTCTAGATTAAAGAAAGGTCGAGCAGGTTCCCATGGAAGAAATGCTCCTGAAATGCCTGTGGAATCTGATCCATCAAGCTCATCTGCAAAATCCGAGACGGAGGCACTGCCTCTTCTAATCGAGGCATCTGGATCTCTTGACGGTGCTGAGAATGCTTGTTGGGTGAATGACTATTCAGGGGAGTTAGGTATATTTGCTGATAATTTATTGAAGCGAAATGTTGATTCCGACCTTGCCTCTGAAGCTAGATTCGGTGAACAACGCAAACCGGGCAGTAACCTCTGTGGCAGGCATCAAAATATAACACAAAAATACATGCCAAGAACTTTTAGAGACATTGTTGGACAAAACTTGGTATCACAAGCCCTTTCTAATGCGGTTATGAAAAGGAAGGTTGGATTCCTTTATGTCTTCTATGGACCTCATGGAACTGGAAAAACTTCCTGTGCTCGGATATTTGCCAGAGCTTTGAACTGTCAGTCACCTGAACAACCTAAACCATGTGGCTTTTGCAATTCTTGTATTTCACATGATATGGGTAAGAATCGAAATATTCGAGAAGTTGGTCCTATAAGTAATTTTGACTTTGAAAGCATCATGGACCTATTGGATAATATGATCATCTCTCAACTGCCTTCACAGTACAGGGTTTTTATATTTGATGACTGTGATACTTTGTCCCCTGATTGTTGGAGTGCCATATCAAAGGTCATTGATCGAGTGCCCAGGCGTGTGGTTTTTATTCTTGTCAGTTCAAGTCTTGATATTCTGCCTCATATAATCGTGTCCAGATGTCAGAAATTTTTCTTCCCCAAACTGAAGGATGCAGATATCATTTATACTTTGCAGTGGATTGCATCCAGAGAGGACATCGAAATTGAGAAAGATGCACTTAAACTGATTGCATCTCGATCTGACGGATCACTGAGGGATGCAGAAATGACACTTGAGCAGCTCAGTTTGCTTGGGCAAAAGATCTCTGTTCTTCTGGTTCAGGAACTGGTGAGTTTATAGCCTATAGTATAATAACTGATAACACCATGCAATGGCATTATTATAACCTATAGTGATATTATGGATCTGATTCACAGGTTGGGCTTATCTCTGATGAAAAGCTGGTGGATCTTCTTGATCTTGCAATATCCGCGGATACCGTAAACACTGTAAAGAGTTTGAGGGTGATAATGGAAACTGGTGTGGAGCCTTTAGCTTTGATGTCACAGCTTGCTACAGTGATTACTGACATTCTTGCTGGCAGTTACGATTTCGCTAAAGAACAACATAGAAGAAAGTTCTTTCGACGACAAACATGTGAGTCTAAAACAGAAATTTTAATCTTCTGTTTTATAGTACTAAATAATCCATTTCCTCTTGAACCCTGTAGTAGTTGTATATATGATCCCTATAAAGTTTCAGATTTGTGAATCTTACTTGATGTAGCTTCTCGATTATGAAACTGATGTATGATATGCAGTGTCCAAAGAAGATATGGAGAAACTGCGCCATGCTTTGAAAACATTATCCGAGGCCGAAAAACAACTGAGGATGGCAAATGACAAACTAACATGGCTAACCGCTGCTTTGCTTCAGCTTGCTCCTGATCAGCAGTATATATTGCCTACATCTTCTGGTGGCACTAGTTCTCATCATAGCCCCTTGCTTCTAAGCGACGCAGACAGAAGAGATGAGCTCCGTAGTGGCTCTAGAGGCTTGCCAAAAAGTTCTAGGTCGGAAAATCTCCATGCTGGAAATTCAGGGCATTTTGGAACTAGCATAGTTAACGGTATACATTTTGATAAGAAGAGACATGCTGTGTCCGGGATGGCTCCACAACAAACCTCCACAGCCCCTACTGGGAGGCAGAATTTGGTCAAAAACTGCAAAGGACTCGAAGACATTTGGTTGCAGGTGCTCGAGAAGATTCAAGTTAGTAGTCTGAAAGAGTTATTACGTCAAGAAGGAAAGTTGATTTCGGTCAGTTTCGGTGCAGGTATATCCTCCTCCGCATCGTGCTCATCTTTGCATGCCTTGATCATACAAGTACAACTATAACATACTTGTAGACGGTAGTTGTTTTCTGTTACTTTCTTAAATTGCTATGTTCGTTTCTTTCAGCTCCAACTGTACAGTTGATGTTCAGTTCACGAATGACCAAATCAAAGGCAGAGAAATTTATGGGGCACATTTTACAAGCAATTGAGTCTGTTCTCGGTTCGTCCGTGACAATTGAAATTAGATGTGAACCAAAGAAAGATGCCGGAGCTGGCTTTCCTGGACTTCTCGGTTTACCTGCTTCCAAGGGTGTTCCATCTCAGGTGGTTATGGATCCAGAGTCTAATTCTGGACACAGGATGCATAGAGCTGAGGTCGGCTCTCAAGCTCAGTCGTTACACCGCAAATCTCTTGATGCAGGGGGTGAAATTGTTGAAATACCAGCTTCTCCAAGAGAAGCCAAGGGTAATGAACCCGCTGATAACTTGGAATCTAACAGAAGAGGTTTAACGCTGGCCGATGCTACAGCTTTTAGGAAACCAACATTGGCGTCTACCTCAGGAAGACGAAAACCTGGCGAACTAAGTCATAGTCGGAGCATTGTTAAGAGTAAGGTGTCCCTCGCACATGTAATTCAGCAGGCAGAAGGATGCACACAACGAAATGGATGGTCAAAACGCAAAGCAGTCTCGATTGCAGAAAAGCTCGAACAGGAGAACCTGTATGTATACACATCTAGTGCCATTATAATTTCTCCAATTATGTCGGCTCTTGTTATGCATTCTGTCGGAGTTGCTCGATACATCGTTAAACAGTTGAATATCTGGTTTCATGATCTTCAACCATGAATTAACTTCATATCTGTAACTTTCAGGAGATTGGAACCTCGGTCGAAAAGCTTGCTTTGCTGGAAAGCAACTAGAGTTACTCGTCGGAAGGTAATTTATCTAATATTTAACCTACATACAGTCACATTATCTTGAAGAAAATGCATGATACTTGATCCTCCATTTTCTAAGATGTTCACTTGCATCCCACAGCTCTCGCGCTTGAAAATTCGGACACGAAGACCACGTTCGTTAATGAAGCTCATCTCGTGCGGAAAATGTCTCTCGTCTAAATCTCCTAGGTAGGTTCCTACGACAAGGAAATTTTTTGATGGCTTTGAAGATCTGGTGCATGACTTGATTGAATTCATATTTACATTTGTAATTAGCCATTTTCTTGCCACTTCATAAGGTAAGTTCAAATGTGTCAAAATTATTTTCTTTGAATAATTTACAAGTCCTTCCCAATGAGAAAAAATGTAGTGCAAAGCCATACTTGTAGTTCATGCATTCATTAATGTCATTAGGTTTTCTTCCACGTTCATCCCGGAATATTTTGGTCAGTCGCCGATCCGGAGTAAATCCGGACCCAACCCACCGACGATGTGATTTGAACCCAAAGTTTTTCGGAGCTTGTTTTTCGTCATTAAGACTATGTTGATATGATTTTTTTTTTTGAATCAGCTACAGTGATTACAATAGTATCTGTTCTAAAATATATTCTCAATTACTAAACATCGATCATTCAATCACTGCGTTACAATGTTAGTGCTCGAATCTGTGATCTTTAAAAATAACAACCATTTCGGTAACCACTAAAATAAGATGATTTGCGTTACGTGGATACGATCCCTTCTGGAAGAAACTTTCTTATGGTTTCATAGCCAAAGTCTAAGTCAGTTGCTTTGAACAAAGTTTCCATCATTCAAGTTCACACTTCACGCACAGCAATTAAATAATGATTTAATTAAAAAAATATTGTGTTAATCATAATTTATGCATATTATTTTAATAAAATAACGTCTAAGCAAAAATTAACAAATTATTAATAATAAAGTCGATTTCTGTTCACATTTGATTCAAATTGTTATACATATTTTATATATTCAAAATTATAATTAAAATACATAATAGTCAATTGATGCTGTTTGTGAAATAATATTATTAACATGTAAAATAATTTCCTAAAATAATAAATGAGAATTGAATATAATGAAATATATATTTTTTGATTTATAATAAAATATTGATAATTGAATCTCAACAATTTAATTCGGTTTGAATTTTACTCAAGCCGGTGTGTGTTGGCTTTTTCCGGTCCAAACATTTCTTTGACTTTGTTTATAAAGGCTTGACCATATTCTACATACGTGGCTTGATCTTAGCCGTCAGAAATAATTTTTAATCGACGGAAGGGGCACGCAAAACGTGGCTTTACAACGTCTGATCCAGGCAACGGTTTGGTGAAAGTACACGTGGAGGCGTGTGATTCAACCGACAGCTATGTCCACCGATTAACACGCACCACTCGATTTTCCTAGAACTCTCCAAACAAAGATTTTTAGTCAGATTTTAGGACATTTTGTCAAACGTTGTTTTTTTAATGATAAATAATATTTAGTCCCTAAACTTGTTATTTGATTCAATTTAATTCCTAATTTTTTGTCAAAAATTTATGACATTTTGTAATTTTTAGTCATTTTGATGCATTATGTTATGATATTATTTTATGTGTTACATCAAAGTGCTATACTATTAAAATAAAAAATAAAGTTTGGTGATTAACGTTGATAAAAACATTTAGGGGTCAAATTAAAAAGTATTAATAAGTTTATGGACCAAAGTGGTGTTTTATCCTTTATCTAGGAAGAAAAACAGTGTAGGAAAGAGATATAGGCTGATCCAATGACTTGGCAACTTCACGCGCCTAATTGTCGCGTGGGCCATTGCTTGTCGTAAGGGTCAAACCTTGCATTGAAGCAAAGCTTACGTCGATTATCTTCTCTATTTAGGTGAGATGTTAAGGAATTGGGTAAATTACACAGATGCCACTTTGTTATAGATAAAATAATAAACAGGTCCTTTTTCCTAAAAATAACAATTAAACCAGTCGATTAATAGTCTGTGAACAAATAGGTCACTTAATTATATAATTAAGTCATTTATTATAAATTTATGAATAAATATATTAATTAAAATTTTATGACAAATAAATCACTCTATTATTAAAATAAAAATAATAATTTGACATGATAATAACTTAAAAAAAATAAAATTATTCGATTTAATGCGAAAAAATTAAATTTTAAAATTCTGTCTTAAATCAAAAATATTTTAAAGATATTTTAGTTATAAATATAAATTCGATTTTTTCTACTTGATTCAATAACTCAATTAAATATTTATCCCCAAGTGCGTAAGGTGATGCAATGTTAAGCTTTTTATAAATGAAAATATATTAAATTATTTTAAATTAAAATTAAATTAATAAAATATCTAATTTTTAAGATTAAACTTGTTAATGTTTCAATTTCAATAAAAAATAATATATTTAATTTTTAATTCATAATTAAATAACTAAATTACTATTTTTAAAAAATAATAACTTATTTATTACCAAACCTGCGTCTAATTTATATATTGCCCAAAATTAATTGCTACGTTAAGTAAAAATATTCAATAAAATACTGAGAAATTGGCAAATGTCACCCAACAACTAGAAGATCCATATGGTGTAAGATAACCCTGACCAGACAAAGTGACGTCATCTCTCTTAAAAACCCTAAAAAAAGGTCCGACCTTTACTGTGAAACAAAATCTAGTTTTACAAACAAACCATCCGAAAGGGTTAAAGTAATCGAAACTGTACTGATTTAAATAACCCAGTTCTCTTCCATCTCCATGACGGAGAAAAGTCTGGATAAATGTTGATTTGTTTTTCACAGCAACTCCATTGAAATTCTTACACAAACAAGGAAATAAAACAAGGGAAAAGGCAAAGTCTTTCTTCTTCTTCTTCTTCTTCGAAACGCGGATTCCACTCTTGTATAAAAAAGCAAGCTTTCTTCTTTTGTTTGTTTAAAACCAAATCTTTGCTTATACCATCTACGTAAAAGACCATTTGTTTTGGAATTCAGCTTTGGGTTTATCAGCAATGGCGTCTGCAGCTATTTTCTCTTCTCTGAGGAGGAGGAGGTCGCCGTCTCTAGAGGCCTTTTTGGCCCCCGTTGACTTAACTGAAGTTGGCCTTGTTCGAACAGTTGTGATGCTCTCGTCTGAGCTCGTTTCTTGCTATTCCAACCATGTTTTCTTCTTTCAACGAAGAAACTCTCGATCTTTGATTCGAAAGATTGAGGTTTTCATTCTTCTTTTGGAGTTTTTGAGGGATACGAGTTCAGGGTCCATGTCGGACCTGCCTTCAACAGCGGTGTTGTGCTTCAAGGAGCTTTATTTGTTGCTTTATAGGGCCAAGATACTGCTTGAGTATTGCTCTCAATCCAGTAAGTTATGGCTTTTGCTTCAAAACCATTCGATTTCAGGACATTTCCATGACTTGAACCAAGAAATTTCTTCCCTTTTGGATGTTTTCCCAATAAAAGAAATCAATTTGAACGATGATGTTAGGGAGCAAGTTGAGTTGTTGCAGAAACAGGCTAGGAAAGCAAAATTGTATGTTGATAGAAGTGATGAGAATTTAAGGCTTAGATTCTTTTCATTTCTTGATGAATTTGAGCATGGAAGGATACCGAATTGTGTCGAGTTGAAGTTGTTCTTTGTGGAGAGATTGGGGATTAAGGATGCCAAAAGTTGCAGGTCCGAAATCGAGTTTTTGGAGGAGCAGATTGTTAATCACGAAGGAGATATCGAACCTACGGCTTCTGTGCTTAATGGATTTGTGGCAGTTACCAGATATTGCAGGTTTTTGCTATTCGATTTCGAGGAAGATGAGTTGCAGTTGTCTTTTGGAAATAAGAAGAGACTGCGAAAAGAGTTGATTACTCGGGAGATTGCCGATACATTTTTAACTATTCCGAAAGATTTTTGTTGTCCTATATCGTTGGACATGATGAGAGACCCTGTGATAATTTCGACAGGGCAGACGTATGATCGGAGTTCGATTGCTCGGTGGATGGAGGAAGGGCATTGTACTTGTCCCAAGACAGGGCAAGTGCTCATCCATAATCGTCTTGTTCCTAATCAGGCTTTGAGGAATTTGATCATGCAGTGGTGTACTGCTCATGGTGTTCCATATGATCCTCCAGAAATCACAGATGCATCTGCTGAGTCTTTTGCTGCAGCTTTGCCGATCAAAGCAGCAACCGAAGCAAATAGAGCTACAGCGACACTTCTTATTCAACAGCTAGCAAATGGATCTCAGGGAGCTCAGGCTGTAGCTGCTCGTGAAATTCGCCTGCTGGCTAAAACAGGAAAGGAAAACCGCGCTATTATTGCGGAGGCTGGGGCAATACTGCACTTACGGAAGTTGCTGTTGTCCTCAAACCCCGTTGCTCAAGAGAATTCTGTTACTGCAATGCTGAACTTATCCCTTTATGAGAAGAACAAAAGTCTAATTATTGACGAGGATGGTTGTCTGGAATCGATAGTTGAAGTCTTGAGGCTCGGGCTCACAACTGAAGCGAGGCGAAATGCTGCAGCAACATTATTCAGCCTCTCCGCTGTTCATGACTATAAAAAGAGAATAGCTTATCAAGGAGGGGCAGTTGAAGGTTTAGCAGAGTTGTTGAGAGTGGGAACACCAAGAGGGAGGAAGGACGCCGTGACTGCTTTATTTAATCTGGCGACTCACTCGGACAATTGTGCGAGAATGATAGAGGCTGGAGCCATTACAGCTCTTGTAGGAGCTTTGGGAAATGAAGGGGTGGTGGAGGAAGCAACAGGTGCACTTGCCCTAATTGTCAGGCAGCCAATTGGAGCTGAAGCGGTGGGAAAGGAAGAAACAGCAGTGGCAGGGCTAATAGCAATGATGCGATGTGGAACACCGAGAGGTAAAGAGAATGCCGTCGCAGCACTGCTTGAGTTGTGCCGCACTGGTGGAGCTGCCACAACTAAAAGAGTGCTTAAGGCCCCTGCTTTAGCTGGATTACTACAAGCATTGCTGTTTACCGGTACGAAGCGAGCAAGAAGAAAGGCTGCATCACTTGCTAGAGTGTTCCAGAGGTGTGAGTACGCATCTTTACATTTCGGAGGATTGGGTGTGGGATATGCATTTGCAGGCAACTCAACCATGAACAATTCAAGTTTACCTGGTGATGTGGCCATGCCTATGTCCATTTCGGTACTGTAATCACTTGTATTAGTTCCTGTTTTTTGCTGACAAATACATTTTACAGATTCTTTCATTGAAAGTTCAGATATTGAAGAAAATAAAGCTTATAGAAGTGTACTGTTTAATCAGCTTGATCTTATATATATGTAATTCCAGTTAAGTTAGATCACAATGATCCAACAGTACTGTAAAAGATTTGCTTAGAATCTATAATTTTGTTGTCTCATGTTACAAGTGAAGTGAGATATTTCAACAATGGGGAACCTTCTGGAGATCAAAGTGCTGTAAGATATGATTCTTATTGCTGATACATGTCATCAAGCATCATTGACTGATATTGCTTACGTTTGAAGGCTAACCATTAATATTTCTCATTGCATTCTAGTACTTGAACAAGATTTAACATCAAATAGATGAAAACATAGTCTGCAAGATGCTTTGCTCCTAAACAAGAAGTTTTTGGTAGTGGGGTATGGCCTTCACCAATGGTGTTTCCATTTTTATTGAATGGGAGAAGCACTAAGTGGGATTGGGAAGTTGGCAACTTCCTTTGATAACCATTGGTTTCTGTCCATATAATTGTATAATATTAAGGGACAGTACATACAGATGAGTGTAAGAATTTTTTTTTTATTTAACCATCGTATTCAACCTATTGGCCTACTAATCCAAAATCGAGTATCGTAAAAATTTATAAGAGGACGACCCTTCTAATCTAATTGGTTCAATTTACAAACACCAAGATTCAAACAAACCCTTACTTTACTTAAGAGGCATTAGGTCTAATGCCTCGTTCCCAAAGAAAATGAATTAATTTGGTTTTTGTCAATATAACTTGTAGGTGACAGGAAACAATGTTTCATGTTTGCATTAATTATAACTTATACATGATTGAATTGTATGTAGTTATATACAGTTATCAGTTACTGTCATTTTTGTCAGTATGTGACCGCTATCTCCTCCAGGCAGTCTGCCAGGAAATGACAAAATATTTGAATATTCTTGCCTTCTAGAACAACTCTTTACCTGCAACATCTGTTGAACTGTCAATGATTCTTGGTTGAAACACTAAATGACAAAATCTGGAACCAATTTGTGTTCCATTGAAAACAGGGTCTTGTTTCTTCAAGCTAGACAACCCAATTCATGGCAAAATCTGAACTTCGGATACCATTTGCCTGCAACACTATGCAAATGCTTTTCCACTCGAGCCTATGAGAAAAATCTGATTGAAAGGAGACTCTAAAGGTAACCAGTGATTATCAGATAAAGCATCAACATCCCGAATACCATGGATCTTAGGGATCAGCTAACCAGAAGAACTAGAAAACTCTTGGCTCGTTATCTGAAACTAAAATTTGATGATGACCATGCTCTTACAATCAAAGTATTTCATCGGGTATGGTTCAACCTAGATCAAGCCTGTTCTGACATATACTTGCAGAATGAACAATGTTCACGCGACCGATGAACTTTCCAAGAGATGATTACCAAATCCCACCTCACTCTTTGAGATTACCATGAAGCATCAGTAATATGTTAATCACAGTCGGTATACATTCTTAAGATGTTAACAAAGCATGCAAACTGAAGATAATCATCACATATGCCATGAAATATAGTGACAAAACAACCTTGCAAATACACTAAAATTAGCGTTATTCTCAAAAAGTATGTGAATCTGAAGTCTGAACTATATTGAAGCAGACAAAAGAACATGTAATCACCATATAGCTGTATAGCACCTAAAAACAAATGAACACGTGAAGGTTAATGACATGCAAGGGAAGACGAACTCAACCATAAGTTATCTACAAATTTCTACATCAAAACAATCGCACCTAGATTTTTAATACGTCTGAAATATCAAGGCACCAAAAGCCGTGAAAAATAATAAACCAATATCAAATTCTCTCTGTGGGAGTTAGATGCCCCATCTGCTCCGTCAGGTTATTTACATTCTTCATGTTCCACCAAAATCTGCTCTGCTCACCAGGTTTGCTTTCATTCTTTCTAGCATCGGAATCTTTTCTTTCTGACTGGACTTCTTGAGTATCAGTTGAACCAGGATTTTCGGTCAAAAATTGTTCCCAGAACATATCATTAACCCCAGCTCTTGGAGGTTCAGTAGGTACTGCAGGTTGCTCCTTTGCCGTAACAGGTTCAAAAGTAACAACAGGGGAAGGCACAGAGTTCATGTCAATCCCGGGGGATTTTGGTCGAGTATCAAAATTAAGCTGTATGCAAGATATTGATGGGGTTTCTGCACAACTTGTTGATTCATCAAATTCAAAGTTTGAATTAAGTTGAATGTTAGTTTGACCAAAACCATGTACCACATTCTCCCAAAACAATATAGATGACTAATTGTTCAAATGGCTCCATGTTGGACAACGATGCACTATTTGCATTTTCTCTAGCGGATAGGGAATTGCTTGTCTGAATATTGTCAATCCCGGCTTCATCGTATAAGTAAGCAATTCTAGTCAACCTTCTCTTTCTGTCATTAGTCTCTAATTGTGGTGTCAGATTTATGGCAAGCCCTGGTTTCTGCAAGACTTGAGCCACAGAAGCCATCATTTTTCGCTGCCGCTGTTCCATATTTTCTAAACGCTCCCTCAAAAGTTGCACTTGCATCTGAAATCCTTGCCGTGCCTGGTCATGCCTCTTTAACTCTAAAGCAAGTGATTCTTTTTCATTCGAGAGTCTCTCAATCTCATCCCTTAGACTCTGTCTCTCTGTTTCTGTTAATGAAGAAGCTCCTTGACCTATGTGATTCTGCATGGAATGGCTATGAACTGGTTTGCGCCTGTGTATGTTTTTCAGAAGATGGGGCTGACCTCTTATAAAATCCTCATTTGCAAATTCCCACTGTTCAGGATCAATTTTCCTGAAACCCTGGAAAAATATGGAAATAAGTTTAATTCAAGCTATAAGAAACAAAAATGTAATAAAGTAATAACTGTGGGGAGACAAAAGAAACAAGTGGCTCACATATGTATTAAGCTGTCTGATAAAGCTAGAAAAGTTATTGTGCTTGAAGAATCTGGGAAGTAAATCTCTTGCAAACTCGGGCGGATTCCATACAATGAAACTTTTATCACTTGAACTCCACGACACTATAGACTCTGTGGAAGGATCTTCCACCATCTCATATGTCTTGGCAATGAAAGGAGGGAGCGAACTCGAGCTTCCCTGATTTTCATCCATGCAAAAATTCCAGTATATGTAACCTCAAACACCATAAAGTCGGTTCCCAGCAACCAAATGTCAACCAATCGCAACAATTACCCCATCAATCGAACTCTCAGACCACAGAAACGAACATCCTCACTCCAACAATCAATATCAATTAAAAGACTAAATGTTCGACCACTCATATAACGTATGCAACCGAAGGTTGTTATCCTTTATTAACCAAGATATATAACTTGCCAAAGGCTCTAATTCAAGATTCTCGATTGCCCAAGTCTACAAATTTGAATCAAGATCAAAAACTTAATAGTAGTAGCATCCAACATTGAATGTATAGAAAATCAAGAGCTTCATTGACCTCTTAAAACTCAAAAGTCACAAACCCAGATCAATAAAAGAAAACCCTTTCCTCCTTGAACAAAATCCAGGCAAAGATGTCAGCTGTTCCATTATAGGCGGCAGCAGCAGCCTAAATTTTCCAAATTTCAATCAAATAAAACACTTTGTCCTCCAATCACAACCCATATATCATTCAAGTTCAGCTTCAAATTTAAAAACAAACATCACCGATATCCAAAGATAGCTAAGCAAAGCTCCTGTATTCAACAAAAGCCAAAATTGAAACAAGAAATAAACTAAAACAAATTGATAAAAATAAATAAACTCTCTACTATTCTAACAAGTTAAACAGTCTTGATAGAATCACAATCAAAGATCCTTTTTCTCCTTCTAATTTCCTCGTATAAGATGAAATAGGAAAAGGGTTTACAAAAGAAACAAACTTGAAGCAAAAGCAACGAAGAAAACAAATTAAAAACTATAATTTGATGAATGACTCACAAGCGTTAGTTGCGTTGTTGCTACCTGAGACAGAAGATATAGAGAAAAAATATCGAAATTGCAGAGACGGTGATGAAATCCAGGCTTAGAAATCACCAACAAACAAAGAACGAAGGAAAATGAAGATGAATTGTTTTAGAAATCGGAGGGAAATCTGGAGATTCTCGATTTCTCTTTCTTTAAACCGCGTAGAGTAGAAAACAATGATGACTTTCTACGATGCTATTACTATTTTGTAAAATATATAGGATAAATTCACCAATTAGTCTCTCAATTATTACCGTATTTTCATTTTGGTCATAAAAATGTATTTTTCAATTAGTCTTTATAATCCCATTTAACAATTTTTAGTCCATCTACTTTATCAATTTTAAATTTGTGTTGCTAATATGGTTGAATTTGTTAAACCAAGGTTATATTTGTAATATATTTGTTATAATATCCATTTTAATATTTTTTTTATAAATTTGAAGATTGAATTTATTTTATAAAATTTGTTATAACATTATTTAATAAAAAATGAATATTATAATATTTTAAATATTGAACCAATTAATCATGTAATCGGTTCAATATTAATAGGGTGAACTAGGGGCGAAATTATTTTTTTTTTATAAAGGGACCAAAATGTACGTTTTAAAAAAAATTTCGATTGGTGGGTACCAAAAAATAATTTCTTTAGAATAAATTATATTTATTAATTTTTTTAATTTTATATAATATATAAAAAATAACAATCGGCGTAAATCAGACCAGGTCGAAACCCCTTGTGTTCCACCCTTGAGAGTAACTATGATAATGTATCGGACTAAAAATATTATATCTTTAATTATTTTTATTACGTTATTTATAAAACTAACCAATTAAATGTATATATTTTATTCCGTAAATACTTTCAAAAGACAGTGAATTCTTCAACGAATTGACGGTTAACGGAGGATGGAACACTTGGTTGACTTTAGACGTAAGAGTTGACCCACATGAATCATTTGTTAGTGGGCCCATTGGCAATATTAGTTGGGCCCTTATTAAGTCAACCACTTCCATTTACTGAGTCGAAGCCCATATGAATCTTTCTTGGGTTCTTCGCTTAATTCCTTTCGTTGGCCCAAACTTTGGTTTAGGTTGATCAATTTATTATAAAAAAAACATATCACAGGTACTGACGGTAGAAATAAAATATTTTCATAAATAAATTAATTTTAAGGTATAAGATTTAAAATTTATGATCTATAACTAGAATTTAAGATTTAAAATAGAATTTAAAATTTAATTTTTAGGGTAATGTAGTTAAAGATTTAAGTTTTAACTTTTAATATATAAAGCTTAAATTTTAATCTTAAACCCACTAAAATCTTAAATATTACACCTTAAATAAAATTCTTAAATCTTAAAATTAAAACAAGCATATGTATACGAAATATCTACCCTATTTTTTATATAAATGCCATTGATTTTTTTTTAAATTCATAGAAAAATTATAGTTACATCGTAATCAAGAAGCAAAATAATTGGATTAAACAATCCAAAAATTCTTACAACCCAAAAATAAAGAAAAATAAAAATTTATCAAGAGATAAGCATACCTATAAAATTCAGAAGCTTCATGAATTTCCTTATCTCTGTCCAAACAAGACATATAATGAAGGAAGGAGTTATAGGCGATCTAAACTGGCATACAAAAAATATCGTTGCCCATGATTGATTTTATCGATAAACAACAATCAATCAAGTGGGGATAAACCTTTCCAAGTGACCACTGACAAAAACATAAATCAAAAACTAGCATTAATTGAATTTTTGTGCGAACAACAATCGATCGCTACGTATGTTGCAACACAAATACAGATGAACAAGCCCAAAACAAAAACAAAAATAGGTCATAAAGATTTAAAAAACACAAATATTTTTATTAAAATAAAACAAAAAATAATAAATTTGATGATCGACAATCAATATTAAAATTAATTGTCAACCACCGATCGAAAAGATTGATTAAAGTGAAAAGCGACTAATGATAAAATTTTGAAAGAGGAGAACCACGGTTAGAAATATTGTCCTTCTAAAATAATAGAACATAAACATAATATTTTATGAATTAATAATCACTCTGTTCCACTTATAATGATCCGTCAACTATGTTAAAATTAATTTATACTATCATCGACCCCACCACCACAGTTCAACTACCACCGTTAAAATTATTACTCACTCTGTTCCACTTATAATGTCCAACATTGACTTTAAATTGACGGATCATTTTAACGGCGATAATATTTTAATTAATTAATATTATCATCGTTAAAATTAATATTCACTCTGTTCCACATATTAATTAAAATATGATAATTAAAATTAATATTTTAATGACGAATCATTTTAACGGTGATAAAATTAATACTCACTCTATTCCACAACCACATTTTAACATAGACCATCGACCGTTAAAATTATTTTAACTACCATATTTTAGTTTTAATACTCACTTTGTTCCACGTATTAATTTATAAGTTAAAAATTTAAAATATGGTACTTAAAATGATCCGTCATTGGTTTAGACCATCGATCCCACCACCACATTTCAACTACTACCGTTAAAATTAATACTCACTTTGTTTCACTTATAATGTCCAGTATTAACTCTTTAAAAGCTAAAATTTTAAAACTTTGTTATAGTTATTTTAGATATTTTAATTTATTAAGTTTTATAAAATATATATTTTTAAATTACTTAACATATATTTTTAGATTTTTATTAATAATATATTTAAAATTATAATAGGTCAAAATTTAAAAAAATAAAAGAAAAATAGATAAATAAAGTGAGAGGAAGGTAGTAATAAAAAATACAAATCATTGTTAATGAAAAACTATCTTTTATTATTTAAATAGAAAAATAACTTTCATATAATATTATTTAGAAAAGTATCCTCAAATCATATATATAAAAAATAAAATTATATTTTTAAAACATAAATTTAAATCTTATTTTTATAAAATGCAAGTTTGATGTTAAAATCATATTTAAAATTTTTTCGAGTCAAATTTAAACAAATTAAATATTTTTGAGTCGAATTAAATTATTTAATTCTTTAAACCGAGTTGAGTTTTATTCAACTCTATTAGTAACATTGACAAATGCATATACAAAAGATGGTAAATCTGTATCCATTTTAAAATTTTAAAAGTTTATATATTTAATTTTAATTTTTAAAATTTTTATTTTTTCTTTTAAATTTATCATCACCTTAAATTTTTAAATTTTTATAATTTATATTTATAAAAATATTTTAATTTATATCTGCAATATAAATATTTTTAAATCCTTCATAACTAGCGATATAATAATTACAAAAATATATAATAGCAGTAAAAATAATATGTACTGACCTAATAAAATAATATGTCGGTAAAAGAATTTTTTTAATTTATACATTATTTTATTAAATTATTTATCGTTAATATACAGTAATATTAACGCGACAAAGGCAAGGTCCAGTCAACTGAGCCTGTCCTCCGCATGCCACGAGGCCCCACCGGGTATTAGGAAACAGAATACATTAGTAATTGTGTTCCCAACGAGTGGTTCTGGATTAGTTTTTAGTATATACTGTCACGTTTGAAAAAAGTATAAAGAATATCAATTAATTATATATTAAAAAAATTAAGATATATAAATGATAATGTTATGTATTTTATTAGACATGTTTTTTAGAAATAAAGTAATAATTTTGTGACAATTAATATTAGAATAACCTTTTAACTGTTAGATTTTATGTCGAATGTCCATGAGAGAGATAGAGAAGATGAACAACCTAACAAAAGGCCAATCACGAGAGTAGAAACTCGTGACAAGGGCGTCACGAGATTGAGTGAAAGAGAATGTTAACCTGAAAAAATGTAAAGAACATTAATCCCATATTGAAAAGAAAAGAAAAAATCTTGTGATATATAAATGTTGACATTGTATATTTTTTCAAATATATCTTTTAGGAAGAGAGTAATGACTCTGCGACAATATACTCTATTTAAAATATTAATTTATTAATTGAATACTAACATTCTTGACCCGGTGTCACAAGCCCAATAATAAAATCAAACAAACTAATACGAAATTTCTACAATTCGTGCATAGAAATTTTTAAGTACAAACCTGCATATCACACACTAATACGAAAATCATCATTAATGGTTCTTGAGTATCAAACCAAGCACACATGCATAAAAATCTACATGCATGCTATCTACTATGAAATGTATAATGAAGAGTTGGGAGTATCAACCTTAAGCAACACAGTTAAAACCACAAGCTCTTCTTCCTCCTCAAACCTTCTCTTTGACTAACCTTTGAGATGGAATTTCTACTCCTTTCTCTACAAGAAAGAGCTTAAACAAGCAATTATGCATTGTTTGGTGAAGCTTTTAACTCTAAGAAAACATCAAGAATCACAAAAACAACACCTAAAATTTTTATTCTCGGATTACACATTCACCCTTCTTCTTCACCAAACCAAACGACACTTACCTTATTTTGTAGATCAAAAATAACACTACAATTTACCATTCAGCCTTTAAACGTGATTCTTGATCAAACTCTGAAAGTTAATTTTTTTTTGATGATTTGGGTGAAAAAAAGAAGGAAGAACAAAAGAAAAAAACTTGGTGACTTCACTCTGATTTTCTGCAGAGAGTTTAAACCCCGCCCATTTCTTTGTCTTCCACACATGAAAGGTCCAAAGAGCCCTTAAATCAAAACTTGGGCTTACTCAAACCAAAAGCCCAAACTCAGCCTAACACACAAACCCGAGACCCCAAAACTACTCAACTTATGCCCAAAAACGAAATCCAAATCTTTCGGGTTAACTCGATACTCGGATCCAAATCCGGATCATTACAACTTAAATATATTATATTATATTAATTTACTTATATTTAAATATTAATTTTAAAAATATAATTATTTTTAATTGATTAAAAGAATATTATAAATAATCAGTTAATATAATAAGATCAGAGATATTAGATTATAAGTATAAAATCATTTTTATTTTTTTTTAAAAAGCCAAACCACGTGTTTCCCACGTGATTCTAGATTTAGTATGTTACTGTACATTATTATAAGTGGCTCCCTCGTAATTTTAAATACATTTCATGCCCAAATTACCCTTCTCTATTATTTTCCATGATTAAAAATCCGCCGAATCCATTTCTTTTTAATTCCGTCTCTTTGTTTTTGTTTTCTCGAGAAAACACACTCCCACATTTCGTGATCAGAAACGTCGTTTTGAGCTGGTTAGAGGAAGAAGGAGCATCCCAAAAGCATGACGTCAGGGACGAGAATGCCGACTTGGAAGGAACGGGAGAACAACAAGAGGAGAGAAAGGAGGCGGAGAGCGATCGCTGCCAAGATCTTCGGCGGACTACGAATGTACGGGAACTACAAGCTCCCCAAGCACTGCGACAACAACGAGGTCTTGAAAGCTCTATGCAACGAAGCTGGTTGGACCGTAGAAGAAGACGGTACCACTTACAGAAAGGTAAATTCAAAATACCAAAACCCACGAACTATTCGATTTTTTGTCCGTCATATGAAAATTTGCGTTATGGGTTAAAGTTTAAATTAAATTAAACTATCATTTTTGAGGGATCAAGAATGCAAATTTGCCGTTTAACAATGGGTGGATTCCTGCCAGTTCCGGCGAGTCTCCCCTGAATATGCGTATGTTAGTAGGAAGGAGTGAATAGTGATAAAATACGCCCTGCGTGAGCAAGTGGTGTTTTTAGAACTGTGATGGTGTCGTTTAAGAAAAAGGGAAAGCAAGCACAAAGCACGAAGGTTGTGAAAGATTCGATTTTTCTGTTTTATGTTTTTACTGTGTTCGGCTTCGGTGAGAGGCAAAAGGACGAAGAAGATTTGTCCAGGCAGCTTTTTAACCAGAGCTTGTTTGTTAGTAAGACGATAATGCCCTTCCTCGATCACCCCCTAAAAATTAGATAATCGTATTGGTTTTTGTTCATTGCTCTGTGCTGTAGCTTTTTCAGGCAAGGGTAATTACGTCATTTACTTGACACCGTTCATCTCCTAGATTGAAGCTTTGCAGTGCAGTTTGCTTTAACGCAAAGCTAATAATGATAAGGAAAAAAGAAGCCTTTTTTCAGGCTTCACTTGGCTTTTTCCTCTCAAAGATAAGGTCATTTTGGTCATTTCAGTTTAAGTTCATCAGGAGTATAATTATTTTGAACATTCCCCGGAATTATTGGCTTTGCAATCTGCTTTTCTAATCAGTTTTAATGGGGAAAATGGTGAAAAGGAGATATCTTTGGATTCCTTTTTTATGATGAGATTGGAAAAAGCTTTAAAGGAAGTAAAGCGTGAGGGGATAGGGTTTTGATTCATTAAAGCTTAGGTTACATGAGTTAGCATGCTTATGACTTATGTAACGATATTGTCTTTGTCTCTTTGATATTAGTTTTCTCTTTAAATCAAAGCTTTTTGTCTGGTTGTAATGACTATGTTTCCCTATCCTGTATGCTTTCCTTTTTGTTTTTGGTCTAGAGACAAAGATGTCCCATGCAATATTTTTGATGGGGGCGAATGGAGGTATAGGGTTGGCCAAGGTTTGAATCCCGAACTAGATGTCGAATTTCGATTTGATACCAACACATGTTCTTTGTTACTAAATTAGTTTCTAGTTACTTTACTATCCATGATCATTGTGGATGAGAAAGTATGGGAATGATCTCTGGAGAAAATGAGTATTTTGTCATTGTTGATATCCCCATTTCTGCAGGGATGTAAACCGGTGGATCGAATGGACATAATGGGAGGTTCAGCATCGGCTAGCCCATGCTCATCGTATCACCCGAGCCCTGGCTCATCTTCCTTCCCAAGTCCGGCTTCATCTCATTACACAGCCAATGTTAATGTCAATGCTGATGCCAATTCCCTAATCCCCTGGCTCAAGACCCTTTCTTCGGGCTCATCTTCCGCTTCGTCCAAGTTTGCTCACCATCTCTTTATTGCGGGTGGTTCCATAAGTGCTCCCGTTACTCCACCAATGAGTTCTCCAACTTCCCAAACCCCTCGAACTAGAAATGACTGGGATGAAACAAATGCTGGCTCAGGTTGGGCAGGTCAGCGCTTTTCTTACCTCCCTGCATCCACTCCACCTAGTCCCACCCGTCAGGTTTTTCCTGATTCAGGATGGCTTTCTGGACTCGAAAGCGGGCCAACATCTCCTACATTCAGCCTTGTCTCCCGAAACCCGTTTGGATTTAAAGAAGATGCCTTATCAGGCAGAGGCTCACGAATGTGGACTCCCGTGCAGAGTGGCACATGCTCACCGGCGATTCCTGCAGGTGTTGATCAATCATCGGATATTCCAATGTCTGATGCTATTGCTGCTGAGTTTGCCTTTGGCAGTAACATAACAGGGTTAGTGAAGCCTTGGGAAGGAGAGAAGATCCACGAGGAATGTGTAGCCGATGATCTTGAACTTACACTTGGAAATTCGAAAACCAGGTAAAACATGAAGCATGTTAAACAATTCTTCAAATTCCACACCCGTGTCCAATAACATGTTTCCCTGGTGCAGATAGAAAACTTCATGGAAGAGAATGAGCATCAAGCACAACCAGCAGAAAGAGAACAAGAACATTCTCCTTCGTAGCCCGGTGGACAATCGAGTTAGTACAGTGACTAGCAGCCTCTGCATCCAACCTCAACCCCTTTTCTCTTTTCAAGCAAAAGAGAACACGAAAGATTAGTTTATAACTAGCTCATTCCTATGAATTTGCCTCTGAAGTTGCAGTTCATTCGTCTATTTTATATTTATTTTCCTTTCTAAGCAGAAATTTAGCGACATTATTCGACAATGGCACTGGCTGCTTTGTATGGTTGTGGCTTTCTGATTGAAAAAAATGGCTTCGAATGTCTGATTTCATCTGGTGTTCTTACAAATCCAACAAGTAAATCAGATGGAGACAATATGCTTATGAATTGGCCATTTTTGACATGGCAAGAATCAGTTATGTCAGAAAAAAGAAAAAAACAGTAAAAATAAAGGGTTTTGATTTGAATGATTACAAACTCAAATTCTTACATGTTTACACACTAAGCATGTGAGTCTTCATCTGTTCATATGATGGTGTTCTAGAAAACGAATAAAAATGGTGTTGTCATGGTCTGGTAGTGGTGATGAAATTTTGGTGTTGCCTTGTGAATTATTGCTCTGCATCTGCACTGAATAATCATGCTTACCTTTTACTTTTTTGCAATGGCCAAGTAATTATGGTGCAAGATTATGCATAGGATTGATGAGAGGCAATTGGTAAGGAACCTTGAGTCGAATTCGATTCGCAGTTCCGGATCCATTGTGTCAACCGTTGCTCTTTAGGCTGGATTTCCGACTTCATGACCGACGGTTTCGGACCAGAAGCAGTGAAGGTCAGGTCTTTGTGGTTGCAGCATTGAAAAGAATACCTTAGCCAGGAACACAGGTGAAAGAAACATATTTACACATCAAAGAATGAAGCTATGGAAAGATCATAATTCGTAACAGATGGTTTACGACCTTCAGGCACTCAACTTAGTTTCAACAGTACAAAGCCCTTGAAATAACAGACTACAGAGCAAGTGTCATAGTTTCAACTGTACAAAACCGTCATCATCAGCATCGCCACCGACGACGATGCCGCCACCGTTAAAATACTGCATGTCAGCTACTCTCGTATCCTCAAACCGTTCACTCCAATCGAAGAACCGCAACAAAATTTCCAGCTCCCTATCTTCACTATCCTCCTTAAATGGTCGTATAGGAACAGCGTTCGCTGGTTGCAGAGAGTAAGCATTTGGGTTATCATCGACAATGACGACTCTCCCCAAATTTCTCCCCATTTCCGACAAGTCCTTGACGAACTTCCCGTTCACTTCCTTGCATGAATCCCAATAAAGCCGATGCGATATAAACGGGTTATCGGTAGGGTTGGGAAAACCCCCCCATTTCAATCACAGACCCAATAAGACCTGATAGACTTTTATTTAGTATTAGTTTCGGTGGGATTGTGACTGGATCCAAAATTTAGGTTCCGATCATAACCGGGACTGAATCTTAATTTTTTGAACTCGATATTTGGTGGGTACCTAATAAGGCCGAGATCAATATCAAATATTCGGTATTTGTTTTCTTTTGTTTATTTTTATCATCAAACTTTCTCTTATATATACGAATATTATAAGTACGACTAATTTTAAAACTTTAATTTTTAAATCTATAATATTCTAATTTTGTTATTTAATATTATTAATGGTGGTTGAATTTTTTTTTTCAATTACTCAATTTTTTTTAAGAATAAACTAATTAGTCGGGTACCTGGTATTGAAACCGTTACCCACCAGTAACGGGTCTGATTCTTAAAATTTAGGATCTGATGCGATCAAAATTGATTTTAATTTTTAAAAATCGATAATTACCGAGTCAAGAACCAAATCAATTCTATTCAAATTAACGAGATATTTGATATTCCCCCCTAGTTATCAGTAGAGGCTCCGTTATGTTTTCAAATTTTCGGTTCGGTGTAACGGTCATAAAGTTGAGAGGTTCGGAGTGGGAAAGTTTGATTGGAAAATACTTCGCTCTGTAGACGGGGGTTTATTTTTCATTTAATTTATGGGTAAATTACGAATCTCATCACTAAACGTTTTTCTTACTCATAAATTAGTTATTAGAGTTTAATGAATTTCCATTTAGTCATTAAATTTTAGATTTGATCTAAATTTGGTCATTTCACCATTAATTACTTAACGTTACTATGTCTGAATATTTTTATTTTAAAATAACGAAATATTTTAAGTTCACACTATTAAACAATGAAAATATTATATTACAATGGTTTGAGATTTCACAAGTTTTGAATTTTTGTTTAAGTTTTGCGAGATTTAAAATGATTTTGAGAAAATTTAAACTAATTAAATTAAGGATAAATAATATTATTGATCACCAATCTATTGTTTCTCATGTTTTAATCACCAAACTATTGATTTTTTCCGTGAATGTTTTAATAATGGATGGCTTAAATAAGAAAAAAAACTTAACGTTAGTGACGATTTTGTCAAAAATAACAATTTAATGATCAAAATAGGAAACCATAAATATTTTAGAGTTTTTTACGTCGAGTCAAATCGTATAATTTTGTTTTAAGGTTAGGATTCAGGGTTAAGAAATTATAGGTATATTGTACTTTTTAGAGTTTATAATTTAAGATTTCTCCCACTATTATTTGATTATAGACTATTTTTTATGCAATTTAACCTGATTTTTCCTTTGATTATTTTTATAATTTATAAAATTTCAAATATTTAATTAAATATACATTCATATTAGAAAAGTTAGGGAGTCAAAGCCGAAGTCATGGGCTAAATTGCAATTCAAATCAAAGTTAGGGACCTACTCGCGGATTGAAACAAAAGTCGTGACTAAATTACAACTCAAATAAAAGTTAAGATCTAATTACAGATTAAAGTTAAAATTAGGGCTCAAAAGATAAATTAACCCCAAAATAATATACATGTTGGAAAATGACTAATTACTTATCAATTTTTACAAAATTATTCAATTTCATCACTAAATCTTTCCATTTTCGAAAAGATGGAATAAATAATTTTATTAAAAAATAGATAAACTTATTAAAGGGAAAATAATGCAAAATTATAAGAGTAAAAACTAATTATTGAAAAAGTTACCATGTAGGAACTTGCTATAAACCCTAGAATGCTTCCATTGAAGCCTGAAATTTTTTAAAATAATAAAATTTAGCGTATTATCCCTTTAGACGAACCTCTGAGGTAAAGATTTACGGTATCTCTCATGTCCGGGAAACTATCACATCTCATGAAAAATCCGGCCAACTTCATTAGTTCCCGATCCCAGAGCTCGTCGCCGTAAAACGGTTTGATCGGGATTCCGTTCTCGGGTTGCAACGAATATGACTTCGAATTATCATCAATGATCACGACCTTCCTCAAGTCTCTCCCGAACATGGACAAGTCCTTTACTATGTTACCCCGCACTTGTTTGCATGAGTCCCTATAAAACCTATGTGATATGTACCCATTAGGGTCGAGTATGTCTAGCACCTTGGAAGCGTATGATTTGTGCCCGGCCGTGAACAGGACAACCTCGTACTTGTGGCTGATGATCTCCAAGAATTCGTCAACCCCAGGCCGTTTAAACACGTAAAAATATATCGTAACTCCGTCTATAATCCTTGAGACAATGAAATCGTACCTCGGTGGCGGTGGACCGAGGCTCGAATGCACTAATGTTTCATCCAAGTCGAGCACAATGGTCCCTTTTTTATCTGGCCCCAATGGTGGTAGCAAATTCCTTTCCAACAGGAGAACCGGTGGCCGAGGCCGAAAAATGAAACTACATGTTTTGTAATCGAATTTAGGACCGACACTAACATCATCGTCGTCATCAACGTCGAAGTAAGATTTTTCTGCGATAAGCTTGAATCCTTTAAAGCGACACGGTGAAATTACTTGACGGGCGAATTCGGTAAGAACTCGGGTAAGTCGATGGCCGCATTTAATGATGGACTTATGTACCGATGCAACGATGGTGATGGAGTTGATTTTTTTGTCGGAAAAACATCTTCGTATGTGGAAACTATGGTGGAGCTGGTGGCGCTTAACGGGCTTTTTCGGTTTCTCGGAAATCATGTTTGGTCTAATTTACGTGGTGTTTGGTTGCCGAGAAAACTAAAGTTTGAAGAACCATTTAAAGGAAGAAAAGAAAATATCATATGGATTTTTTTTTAATTTTGCTTCTGTGTGAACGGATTACAACGGGAAACTGTTTTTTGGAACCCAAATTTAGAAACCAAACTGTTTTCTGCAGATAAATAACTTTAAACTTTATCTGATTTTTTTCTATTTATCCATAAACTTATCTATTTATTCTATTTTTATATTAAAAGAATTTAATGATTTGGCACTATCTAATTCAGTCAACAAAATTATAAATACATATTTTCTATAAAATGAAATACAAATATTTATTTCTACTTTTTTATTTATATATTATAAATTTATAAATGAAAATATAAATTTTAATTTGGTACAATTATGAATTTGAAAAAATGGCATGTGTCAGAGTTTATACTACAAGGGTTCAAAATAACCCAACAAATACCCAACCATCTAATAAATTTATAATATAAGTTAAAAAATTAAAAAAATATATAATAATAATATAATATTAATATTAGATTTATGGAGCCATTGAACCAGTTTTAAACACCTCTAGTTTATATGCTTCGCATGGTTTCTCAATATGTGAGGTATCATGGCCTCCTGAGTTATCAAGCCATTGAACCAGTTTTAAACGCCTCTAGTTACTATTCTCAAGACTATATTTTATACTTAATATTATGTTTCAACATAATAATTATCGAGTTAACTCGATCGAACATTTTAGTTTATTATAAAATATTTCAGTCTATTATCTGACAGAGTCTATTATGTCAATTCATCAATAGTCAACATGCCATTAGATATAATTTTATCTCATCAACAATAATATCAGAAGTTATACATACTCATAAGATTGAGAATAAAAGACATTAAAAGTAACTAGAGAGACATAGAACGACAAAAAATATATATTTTTTTATTTAGATCATCAATAATCGTATTATTTATTGTTCTTTGATCAAAATTATCAAAATAAATTGTCTAAAATTATCATTGACTACCATTTATTTTTATCTGTCTTGATTTCTAAGTAATATAGTAGGTGGTGGAGTTTGATAATCTAGCATGGGAATTATAGGAAAATAATATAATTTAATATTATTAAGGTGTTAAACCCTTAATTAGTCAACAAAATTAGAACGTGATTACGCAAATTGCATCACGTCCCACGCAACATCCCCTAATACTTGGGAGGAGACGACATGCCCTTCGCATGGGATGGGATTAAAATTATTGTATTTGACTTGACTGCACGTAGTATATATATATTTATAATATAAAATATTTAAAATTATAAGAGTTTAAAGATATAAAATTAAATTATCGTTAAAAAATATTAAAAATTAATTTTTTTAAAGATATGATTATACCCAATACTCTTTAGATTTATCCCTGTACCTTATACAAAATTAACATAAAAAATCCAATAACTAAAGAATATGATTTCCTTTTATTAAGATAACTTAGCCAAATATCCTCTATTATAGATAAACATCAAAATAACCCTACGATTTGTTACCAATACGGCGTAGCTGGCAGATTTAATTACATTAAATTTCCCCCCAAAACGGGAACAAACACTAAAATGGACAACTTTTCGATCAAGCGGTTGGCATTCGGTAGAAATCACATGTAATTTTATCATATTTTTATTTATGTTTTATGTTAAAAAATTTTAGGAAATCGAATTTTAAATTTTAAATCTTAATATTTATTTTTTAAACTATAAACCTTAAACTTTTAAAATATATCATACCTCTAATTTCCTAAGCTTAATCACAACCCTTAATCATAAACCCTAAGTCTTACCTATAAGTCCTTTAATTTAAAACAGAGGTACAAATGAAGCTACTAGAAAGAGGATACCATTTCCACCCGTTGGCATTCATGATTTTCTGTATAACCGGTGGGTGGTTGAACTTAGAATCATGAATTCAACCAGACTTCAATGTTTTCCTCTATCTTCATAAAGTCCCGTTTTTCAACGTTATCTACAAAGTTCATACAATCAGATCAATATATATATATATAAACCCAGTACGAAATTAATATGTTCATGGTCAAATCTCTCTTTTTTATATCGAAAAATCTAATCTTTTCTCCTTGTTTTTTAACATCCAAGCTGACCATGCTTTGATAGGTTATTGCAGAACAGTAGTTCCAGTTAGGTTGTTGAGGAAACAATGGCCTAACAAAACAAGCCATCTTTGTCTTTTGTCCCGCTCTGTTTTGGTACTAGTTTTCTTTTCTATGGCGGAGATCAGTAGTACTAATGGAAACCAAGAAGTAGTTTTGAATGTAAAGGGCGAAACCAATAATCATCTTCCTCCTCCGTCGGCTCCCAAGAGAAAAGACTCCGTTTCAGACATCGGTTTGTCCGTACCTTTTATTCAGAAGGTATGTATGTATATGTATGTATGTATGTACGTACGATGGTGGTGGGTTTCTTATGTTTTCCGATTTGCAGCTGATGGCGGAGTTGCTGGGCACATATTTCTTGATATTTGCTGGTTGTGCATCCGTGGTAGTGAATGTAAACAATGAGAAAGTGGTTTCGCTTCCGGGGATTTCGATAGTGTGGGGATTGGCCGTGATGGTCTTGGTTTACTCGGTCGGTCACATCTCCGGTGCCCATTTCAACCCGGCCGTCACCGTTGCTTTTGCTACCTGCAGAAGGTTTCCTCTCAGACAGGTACAATTTTGATAATGCAATGTTGGGCGGAGTTCCCAATGGTTAATTTTGATTTGCTTGGTTCGTTTTGTTTAGGTTCCGGCTTACATATTGGCTCAAGTCATAGGATCAACTCTGGCTGCTGGTACTCTCCGGTTGTTGTTCAGTGGACCACACGATGTGTTTGCCGGAACATCGCCGCAAGGGTCAGATTTACAGGCGTTCGTGGTCGAGTTCATCATCACTTTCTACCTCATGTTCATCATCTCCGGTGTTGCAACCGATAACAGAGCCGTAAGTACAGCCTATTGAGTATTGACTGTCCAATTTCACACCGAACATTCCAGTGAATGGAGTATGCAGGGTGAATACACTTAAAAATGATATCACTGCGCATCTTATTTGATACGGGTGTGTAACAGTTAACATTATCATCTCTTTGGGTGCAATGTTACAGATTGGAGAACTTGCTGGGCTTGCCGTTGGCGCCACCGTGCTGCTGAATGTGATGTTTGCTGGGTACCCTTAACCTACTTCAAATCATTTTCTTCTGGCTACTTAATTAGAAGGAACTAATTTAGTAATTTAGAATCTGTACAATGCTTTGAGGACTTCTGATTGTAATTAACCCATTTTCAACCACATATAAACTGCGTGCTGATGTTTCCAAGATGCTGGTTGGACAGGCCAATTACAGGAGCATCAATGAACCCAGCAAGGAGCTTGGGACCTGCAATTGTGTGGAACCATTACAGAGGGATATGGATATATCTGACGGCACCGACACTCGGGGCGGTGTCAGGTGCCTGGGTTTATAACATGGTGAGGTACACTGAAAAGCCATTGAGGGAGATAACCAAGACTGCTTCTTTCCTCAAGAGTTCACGTAATTCTGGTTAAAGTCTACGTAGAACCCTGGAAAACTAAGGTTGTTTCCTTTTTGCTCTGTTTCTGTGTAAATCAAAACTATATAGTGTAGGCATAGAATGGCAAAGGATATATTTGTATGGATGTTGAAAACATTATATAGTTATAAAAAAACTAAAAGTTAACCTTCGGACTAAAAAATTATACTAGTCTCAGTCCATAAAAAATGCATAGTACAGGGACCTTCTATACAATTTAACCCCTGTATTTCTCTATTGATCTTTTGTTTCTCCCTCAAATTCCAAGTTCTGAAAGCAGTTGATTTAGATTCTGAGTACCATGATTGCTTGGATTCATTTGGAAAGGCACTTGAAATTATCATCTTATCCAAACCATCATTCTGGTTATTAAAATCACAAAATCATGCGGATTCTGAAAAGTAAGAAGGAAAAAAAATCTTTTATCATGTGATGTTAAGAAAAAAAACCTTGAAATCTTGATCCTTGGAAGAATTAGTTGAGATCACATGCTCCATATGCATTTCATGGTATGCGCCGCCTTGGAAAGGTTGTTCAAATTGGGGAGCCTTCTTGTTAAACAAGCACATGATTCCTGCATAAATTGTTCATATTCATCGATCTCAAAGAAACTAATTTCATGTTATATTTGAGATTATAAGAAATTCGACAAACTTTTTAAACACAGAACACCATGATGAACATAGGTAATATAATATGGCAACTAAAGCAAGGCAAAATCTCCATTTTGCTTCTCTTCATCTATGCAACCACTAATCAGCCAAAATATGTTACTCATCAACTACATAATAAGCGGTTGAGTTTCAGGCACAAAATGGTTGGGAAAATATATGGTAAATCTTTAATTGAATTACCTTCAGCTCTGCAGTGCTTGTCGACTATTCCATGTAGACATGCTCCTAGCAGAGCCATCCCTAGTCCGTGTTCTTGGAATGAGTAAAGGTCTACAACAAACTAATGTAAACAGTACCTGTTCCATAAACAATGTCACGCTGACCCATAAGAAAATAGTTCTCCTCCAATACCATATGATTCTTTTGATAAGAGGAAGTTCTGAGCCAAGGATGAGGTAAGCATCATATAGTTCAGGAATACCGGCACCCAGTCTGAATTCTGCTTGTTGTTCAAGTACTACCCTTAGGCAAGCAGTAGGCTCGGTTCCTTCGTTTAAACCTCTCACCTTCAGATTCAATGTGTGTGTTTCTCAAGTGTCGCCAGTGATTAGAGAAGCAACCTTGAAGAATGTCGGAAAAAGGCGGACAGTCTCACTTATGAATTTCAACATGCATGAATGGCTTGAGCCGGCAAGAGTTTCACCATTAATAGACAGGAGAAAAAACTGTACAATTCATATCGATTTGTTTACTACTAAAAATTATGGGTTAATTTACTGATAAAGCTAAATGAAATTCACTACTAAGGAAGAAGCCACACTCTATAAACTAACCATCTTTCCTTGTTACCAAATTTCCATATCCCGTTTTTAGACCCGAGTTTCAGCCAAATAAACACCAACCTCGATCACTGTTCTACATTATCTAATACATATGGGATAGAAATGTTCCTGAGAATGTAACACACCAAAAGAATGTAAGTGATGGAGAGAAGAGGCAAGTGATCCGAGGCTCTAAGGTCACGCGGTTAATATGCTGCTAATATGCAAGTGATGGAGAGAAGAGGCAATCGGATTCTAGAACTTTCTTTTGGTATTAAGCTGCCACTAAAGTATCAGACATTCTAGTACAAGAAGCAGAATAGTACAATATTCTCCGAATTAGGTTAGCAATACTATCATTTCCTGCAAGCACTATCCGAGGGCCACAGCAAGGCAATTTACTAACTTCCTATTTCAAGTTACTTTGTTTAATATGTTATATGATGAGTAGATTAAAAGGTACATAATGTAACCAAACTTGAACTGCAATCAGAATCATAAATCCGGTTTCTAGAAATAAAATGTAAACCACGAAATATCATGAAAATAACAGCAACCTCTGCATTCCGTAAACCAAACAAATACCTGGAACATCCCAAGATTTTTGTTATACTCTGACTCCGGCAACGTCAAAGAAACAGTAGCTTTCAATTTGTGATCCAGCGGTATGACTCGAGGACTCACATTCTTCAAAACATCTATCTTCTCCATACATTTAGAACCACAACCGAAGGCGGCACAAGATACAATCGGAGCAAATGCAACCGGGCTACTCTTAGTATAATCAACGTTCAACATTTCCTTCATCTCCAATGGACCCTCCACCAAATACCTCATCAGAACCCCACTAGTAGCAAGTGAAGTAAACATTACAAAACACGGCCAACATATGTAGCACATAACATTCCCCAATCGAATCGAAAAACAAGGTTGCAAATTTATTTATGATAGTTACGCAATCATTCATCAAAGGACTAAAATACCCACAAATTGAATCCCGTAAATTTAATAACCTTGTGATTGTGTAAGCTCTACCACGGCTGAAAGCTTAAAACTGATATAGGTAACGTGACGGAGCTAATCAGAAAATATAACTGGAACCAAATTTCCTTTATCACAAAACCAGCTATGAAAAGTAGCAAACTGGAATTAGAATTTACTAATTTAGTGACTCACTGAGTTCTGCGCTCGAGTCGGTGGAACTACTACGAGCTTTGTCAACTGATTCCTCATTTCCAGCGATGGTGACCGTTGATTCGACACCGTCGCTCTCTTCATAGACGCGGATCAACCTAATTCCATCCCGAGGTGACTGAGTTACCGCCAAAGTGCTTTCATTTGGCTTATATCGAATCTTTAAATAAAAAAAAAACTTTTTAATATAATTTTCTCCATACCAAAGCATTAATTTGATAAATATTACTACCTCTGTCACATAAATATTGTTTTTTATTAATTTTTTTGGGTCAAATTTTTTAACTTTGACTCTTAATTATTTAAAATTTATTATTAATAAAAATATAAAAAATATATTTTAAAAATTTTTAATCGAGTAAATTTTAGATATATAATTTATAAAATTTAATTATTTAAAATATTTAATATAATTATAGTTAAAGTTTAAAAAAATTGACTTTTAAAAAATCAATAAAAAACATTATTTTTAGGACGGAGAGAGAGTACATATTTAAACAATAACTTTTTATTAAGATATTTTATATTAAAAAAAACTAATTAATTCGATAATTACATAAATTTTGACTATAAAATTTATCCACATACTTATAAAAATTAAATTTAAAATTTTACTAAAAATCACATTGAATTTCTTATTTTTTTATGTAAATATTTATTTTTATAAAATATAACTTAAATAGATAACATTCAAAAATAATCTAATTTATATATTTATTTTTTATTTAAACCTATTTTAAATTAAGATGTCCAACCTCCAAGAAAAGTATCTAGCAAAGAAAAGGAATATACTCCTTTTATTTTATTTTATTTTCATTACTGTTCCAATTTTAATGGTCAAATAATTTAGCTATATTCAAAACCGAATCGAATCACTACATTTTATTCTATTCATATATTTAAATTTACTTTTTATTTTAAAAAATCAGATTTATTATTATTTGATTATTTAAATTAATATATAATATTATTTTTGAAACATTAATCATATAACTTTATTAATAATAAAAATAAAAACAACATAATTTAGATTTTTTAAAAACATAAAAAACAAAAGGCATAAAGATAATTTTAACCCTTAATGTTTATAGTTTTTGTCGTTTTGGCCCTTATTCTTTTTTTTGAATAAATTTAGCCCTTAACCTATATCTTTTTGACAAATAGCTTATTTTTTAACTAGCTTGATGACTGGATCGTTAAAAATTTAACTATGATATATACATATGGAATATAATTTTAAATGACATGAAATATAACTTATCAAATACATATATATATGAAATATAATTTTATTCTAATATAAAATATAAAACAATTAAAATTGAAATAAAATATTAAAAATTAATTAATTCTAAAATAAAAGATTATTAAACATTCTTAACCCTAACTACGATAAAATCAAAATCTTATTTGAATTGTGTTTATATTTTTTATTATATTTTTATATTTTTTATATATTTTTATATTTTTTATATTCGAATTGTGTTTATATTTTTTATTATATTTATTCTAAAATAAAAATATAAACACAATTCGAATAAGATTTTGATTTTATCGTAGTTAGAATTAAGAATGTTTAATAATCTTTTATTTTAGAATTAATTAATTTTTAATATTTTATTTGAATTTTAATTGTTTTATATTTTATATTAGAATAAAATTATATTCTATATATATATATATATATGATAGATTACATTCCATGTCATTTAAAATTATATTCCATATATATATCATCATTAAATTTTTAACGGTCCAGTCATCAAGCTAGTTAAAAAATAAGTTATTTGTCAAAAAGATATAGGTTAAGGGCTAAATTTATCTAAAAAAGAATAAGGACCAAAACGATAAAAATTATAAACGTTAGGAGTTAAAATTATCTTTATGTCAAAACAAAAAGAAAAGATGATAAACCTACAACTAAAAGATAACCCTGTTCTTCCTCATACTTATCTTTTATTGTATGTTTTGACATTAAGGCATGTTTTTAATAGGTCAAGGACAACGATTAATGATGATAATGGATGTACTGTAACCTTATCCGGTTTATATACTAAGTCAACAACGACATACCCTCCTCACTACTTCATACTTGCAAACTTAAACAAACGTTGACTTTTTCTTACGAATAATATTGAATTTTTATTAAATTAATAAAAAAATAAAATTAATCCGTATTTAAAAAATAGAATAATTAAATTAAATAATTCAAAAATTCATAAAATCTAAAAATAAAAATATTATAGAGATAGACATACCAATAAAATTCACAATTTTTATAAATTTTCTTGTTATTATCCAAACGAAATATATAGAGAAGGAAGGAGTTTTACGCTGTCGTGCAAAAAGTATTGTTACCCTAAAATTAATTTTATCAACAAACAACTATAAATCGAGTGAGGATATAACTTTTTAAGTGATTATTGATAAAAACATAATTATTAATAAAATAATATTTATTTATAATTATAAATATTATTAAAATGGCTCTATTAATTTTATTAATAAAATAATATTTATTATAATTTTTAATTATTTAATAATATATGCATATTTTACGAATAATATTTCTCAAATTTAAACATTTTTTAATAAAAGTCGTTAATCTTGTTAAAAGATAAAATACCACAAAAGGGATTAATATATTGAAAGACCACCGAAAATCGTAAATCAGAACTAAGTGTCGCGATAAACTATCCATAAATATAAATCACGTATCTAAATTCAATCCTATGGTTCAAAACAAGAAAGATCACTATGATAATAAATAAACGCTATCTTGATTAGTCGTGGCGTCGTCAGATTCAATATTAAAAAAAAATTAAAGAAAAAATATATCAAACGATAAAAAAATATACAAAAAATAAAATATTTCATACCACAAGAATAAATTTATTAAAAATTAATAAATAATATAAACGAAACTATAGATAACATTAACATGTAAACATTATTTCCCCGAAACGAATCAATCTGCAATGAAATTTGAACATGATATCTTGAAGTTATTAAAATATTATTACCGTGACATTATTAAAATATACCATGTAAAAAATATGTCTAATTTTTCAAAGGTCGGCTGAAACGAAAAATTCAAGCAGACACTACCTGTCTCAGTTTGCCGACCACAAAACAAGGCAAAATCATTTGATCCAAAAAAATAATTTGCTCACGTGGTACGCTAAAGATACGCCAACCTAGTTACAAATACGACGTCGTCCAGCACAGGATAAAACGCGTCCGATTATGAAAGTAGAAAATCGTTGTTTGTTATTTTATCGTCTCATCTCTATCCTCGTTCGGTGCGCCGCTAACCTATGATTTCAGTTGGTCAACTACTGGTAAAAATACTACAATGATCCTTATACTATTTTCTAAATTGCATTTTAACTTATATATTTTAAAAATTTTGCTAAAAAATAAGGAAAATTTCATTTTATAACAATTAAAATATATTAATCATAAAATATATATTTAATTAAACAATGTTAAATTAGTTTAAAATGTGACATGAAGTGTTTCCATACCAATTGAAGCTTAAAAAATTCCAACCCATTTACTTTTTTTACTTTTTAAAATTTATATTTTGTCCCTAAATTTATTACTTTTATTTATGAATAAATATAAATTAAATTGAATAAAAAATAAAATTATTCAAGATTTTAAGTTATAATTAGTCGAGCGAACGTGACACCTAAAAATATAAGTCAATTTAAATGGAATCTTTTTTATTTTCAACTCTCCCTATAGGGACCAAAATATAATCTGCAAAATAATACGGGATGTGTACAATACTTTCACCATATATTACTTTCCTGCGCCGTTTCCTTGAAATTTTCCTCACGCGTCATTCGTCAGAACTCAGTAGCGTGTGAATGACACGCTCCTTCGGATAGGAATAAGAAGAAGAAAAATCCGCGACGTAACTGTCACTGAAACTTCTTCAACCTCCGTCCCGTTTTGTTAATTAATTTTCTCCCTCTTTAAAACCGCCACAAAATCTTCCTCTTCATTACATTCTAATTCTGTTCAAATATTTCAATAAAAAATAATTCTGTTCAAATCTTGTTTGGTTAAGACTTTAAGCAATTCAAAATCATACTCATTACGAAGAAAAAAACAGTAATCTCTTGTTGATTTCCTTGTTCTATACTTCTATTTTTGTTTGAAATCGATGGAAGCCGAAACGGCGGCGGTGAGGTTTATGTTAGGAAGGCAATCGTCGCAGACGCCGGAGAGAGACAGAGGCGAATTGGACGGAAGTGATGTTGGTGATGATATAGACGAAGGAGTTAGGCTGATGTACTTAGCCAACGAACGCGACTTGGACGGCATCCGCGAGCTCTTAGACTCCGGGATCAATGTTAATTTTCGTGACATCGATGATCGGACGGCTCTCCATGTTGCCGCCTGTCAAGGACAGACCGATGTTGTTTCCTTGCTACTTCAATATGGCGCCATCGTCGATTCTAAAGATCGCTGGGGAAGCACTGTAAGCAAAAAAGCAAAACCTCTTCCTGTTTAGCTTATTTCATAATTTCCTTTTTCTAATTATTGTTTGTTCTGGTGTAATAGCCTTTGGCGGATGCTATATATTATAAGAATTATGAAGTGATTAAGCTTTTGGAGAAACATGGAGCTAAGCCTTTGGTGAGTTTTCATCATTCATCTACATCCCCCCTCCCTTTTGGCTGATTTTTTATTGACATTGATTGTTGAATTTTGGTAATAGATGGCTCCAATGCATGTAAATCACGCTCGTGAAGTCCCGGAGTACGAAATCAATCCAAAAGAACTTGATTTTACCAACAGCGTCAACATTACTAAGGTAATCTCGTTTTCTATAATGCCTAATTGTTCATGATTTTAACAATTTAAATCATAGTTATCTCTAGTAACAGTTCTATTGGGAAATAGAGGGAGTTTTGGCCTTTTGGGACTAGCTAATATCGGCCACACTGCATTGATAAGGAGGAAACAATTACATTGTAGCTATTACTCTACCATAATGAGTATCGAAGTTTGAAAGCCATGCTTGGTATTTTTGAAATAGTGGTTCAGTTGCACTGTGATTTCTTTTGTTCCTTCTAATTGTGGTGGTAAGTTTGAGCATTCAATGGGGAGTTAGAAGATCTTTTTCTTTCCGGTTGCTTAGAGGAAAGAGTTGTGTTATCTATGCAATGCAGGTTTGAAGTTTCATAAGAGACAATGAGGCCAATAGGCAAATTATGAGCAAAAGGCCTATTAAAATCCTAGGCTGTTTTTTTTTTTTGACTCTGTGTTGCAGGTGCATGCATATGCAGCATTTAACTCATATTCTGATGAGCCTGTGCTTTTGCATCTTCAATTGCAGGGAACCTTCTGTATAGCCTCATGGCGTGGAACACAAGTAGCTGTGAAAAAGCTTGGGGATGAAGTTATTTCTGATGAGGATAAAGTGTAAGTGGCTCATATTTCATTTATTTCTTGTGGGAGGTGAGGGTGGCCCGGAGGGGGTCTGTGTGTTGTGGGCTTGGGTGAGAGAACCACTGAACCATGGTTGGTTCTTTTCTTCCTATAAATATGTGATCTGATCTATTTTCCTCATTCAGGAGGGCATTCAGAGACGAACTTGCATTATTTCAGAAAATTCGGCATCCAAATGTAGTCCAATTTCTTGGTGCAGTAACTCAAAGTAGTCCGATGATGATTGTGACAGAATATTTACCCAAGGTTTTACTCTAGCATCAAATTTGCCATCATATTATTTATGGATTCTCTCCATACATTTACTTATGTCTGATATCATGGCCTGCTGAGCTGATTTCAAACTGTGTTCTTTTGTTATGTATGAACACGGGATAATTCGTTGATATGAAATTGCTACCCTAGCTCTTAGTTTCCTCTTTTCTGTGTAATTCTGGATAATTTGGATTTTGTAATATAGCTCGAAGCTCATCTGCCTCATTAGGAGTTAGGTTTTCAAATTTTAATTCATTGTATATTTTGCAGGGAGATTTACGAGCTTATTTGAAAGGAAAGGGAGCATTGCAACCAATAATAGCTCTTCGATTGGCACTAGATATTGCAAGGTTTGTTACTCTATTATTGCAGCTTGGACTCAATAAATATTGCTTTAGTATCCCATATCGAAAGATGGATATTTCCCTTTTCATAAATGGGCAGTTCCTTTTAACTCATTTGAGTGATACAGCTAATTATAAACAAGTAGGAATTTGTTACATAGCCACTTTCTTTGTCAAGGATATAAGTAGCAAATTTAAAATATGAATCATGTATTGTAGAGAGAAAATTGGTGGTGACACATACAACTGCACTTGTTTATCTTAGATGAATGAAGTTGGGAATTTAAGTTTCTACTGGGAGCTAGCTAGCTTCCAGTGACTGGACTTGAATAGTCTTTAACATATTTTCCACTTGTTTTTTTGCAGGGGAATGAATTATTTGCATGAGAATAAACCACCGATAATTCATCGTGATCTTGAACCTTCGTAAGTTTTCTTGTTGACATTGGTTTTCTTCTCCTAACAAATATTTATGTGTGTGCGTGTAAGAACAAGAAATAGCTTTAGTTTTGTATAAAAGACATGTTGTCTTCCATGATTTTTCCCCCTGAAAGTCAGCGCCATTTACTTGCCTGAAATTGAAATGACAGAAACATTTTGCGGGATGACTCTGGACATCTCAAAGTTGCAGATTTTGGCGTTAGCAAGCTGCTCACAGTTAGAGAAGTTAAACCTCTAACATGTCTAGAGACATCTTGTAAGTTCTGTTTCTATTTGGTTCTAATTATCCCCCTTCTAAATATGTAAGCAGTCATATTAGAAATTATCTGGATATGTTAGGCTTTCTTTGTATCTTTAAATATTTATCTTCTCTTTAACCTTAAACATGTCGATTGTTATCGTCACAGGCCGATATGTGGCTCCAGAGGTTTTCAAAACATATGACTATGATACCAAAGTGGATGTGTTTTCATTTGCTCTGATCCTACAGGAGGTAAATTTTCAGGCTTCAGCTCATATTTTCTGTGAATAAGTGAAGTTGAGCCAGGATTGATAAGTGGTTTAAATGTGGTATACTTTAGATGATTGAAGGCTGCCCACCATTTTGTACAAAGCAAGACAATGAAGTTCCCAAGTCATATGCATCAAGGGAGCGTCCGCCTTTCAAAGCTCCATCTAAGTATTATGCCCATGGGCTTAAAGAGTGAGTACTAGACTTCCAGCATATCAGTCATTTCTTTCTCTCGGTTCAAATGAAATGATTAAACGGTATGCTCCTCCCTGCAGGTTAATCGAGGATTGTTGGAACGAGAAGCCTGCTAAGCGACCGACATTTAGACAGATAATAAAGAGACTGGAATCGATTCACGACAGTTTCAGTCATAAAAAGCGTTGGAAGGTATTACTCTCCCTTGCTTGAAACTTGTGTAGTTGGGGATGGTCCATTTTGTGCCATGTTTAAGTCCTGTATGCCTGATAAATGTTCTCTATGCATGGATTATGTTTCAGGTTAGCCCATTGAAGTGGTTCCACAACCTGGAGGCAATGCTGAAGAAAGATCATTCTAGTTCGAGCAGTTCGTCTCGTTCCACCGGAAGCATATGACTGACTAACTGAAGCTATTCTTCCAAAGGATATTATCTAATTGTGCATAAATTTTAATCCCAATGTCTCTCTTTTCTTACCTGATAATTGATTTGTGATAATTGGATGTAATCTTCCAGATTATCCCTTGTGGTCTGAGAACTACATTTGGCATTGTATCATTCTTCATGTAAATAAAATATGATTATCATAACAATCCAAAATCTAACATTTCTCCCTTTCTATTTCATTAATCTCATCTATAGGGTTCTTAAAAGCTCATTCTAATACTTTGGAATTATAACTCTCAATTAATCGAATAACTGATCGCTATAATCATTGGTAAATCCACATTTAAGATTTTTTTTTAAATTTTCATAAATTAATCTTTAAATTTTATAACTTGTGCCTACCCTAAAAAATACCGACTATAATCAATAAGCATCTAATCAATGAATAGAAGTATTGAACTAAATAACTAACCCAACTCGAACTAAATCGAAAAGCAGCAACCGTTGATAATTTATCTTCATGTTCATACAATATAACTCTCTTTCTTTCCTGTTAGCCTCATTTAGATTTCTGCCAGCAACTGAAACTGTGGGGGTACCTTCCTGAATGGTTGAATGAAACTCTCTTTTTTCCTGTTAAATTTGAACTGACCCCCCAGGCCCAGCCAGACATTGCTTATTTGCTTATTCATTGACATTAAATTCATTTATAATAATTGCAAAAAAATAGTGAGCCTAACCTACCTTTCATATTATTGAATACCTTCTGGGACTTATCCCAGACGAATTCAAAAAGCTTTGTAGCACAGTTTCTAGATTGGGAATGACCCTTTAACATGGACACACCTTTGATTGATGTAGGACCCTACATGGTGGGATCTTTCTAGTACACAGTAGGTTAATGTCAATTGGCAAATTGCCAATGCCATCACTCTCACATATATGGACAATGATGATTGATGATGACACACAATGAAATTCAAATGGATTGTATTTGCATGTTAGGACTAAGGGTGTTCATTATTTTATTTTAACTAATTATAAAAAATATTCTGATTAATGGAAGATATTTTAAGAAAAAATCAATTTTAATGGTTAATAGATTTATACACATCTATAAATAAAAGTTAAGTGATCTTAATAAATTTTAAAAGTTTAGTAATTAAAATCAAAGCACTCTAAGAGTTTGGTGACCAAAATAAAAGCATCTTAAAAGTTTAGTGACTATTAGTATATTTTACCCTTAAAATAAAGGGTGACTATTGGTGTCACTAACCTATTCCGAGAAATAAAAGTTTTTATTATAAAAATTTTTTATTATAAACTTCTAGTTTTTATTATAAAATAGTCATTGAGTCTTTAACTCACAAGACAGTTACGTAAATTTGTATAATAACACATTTAATCTTTATATTTACAAAATGCTCATTAAATAATTGATTGTGTAAACATAAAGGATTAAACATATAATTATTCAAATTTTTATAACAATTGTGTCTCTCGCTTAATAACAATTAATAAATTAATGATCATTTTATAACAAAAAATTAAACAACTGAAACATTAAAACCTCTTATAAATTTTTTAAGTAAATATTTAATTATATTTTAATCTATAGATTATGGATGATAATCTACGTATCAACCATCATTTAAGAAAGTTTATAATCAAACCGGTCATCTTAATTAAACTCTAAATTAAAAGTTAATTAAACGACTTAATCAACCAAACCGATTGAAGTTTAAGTTATTCGATTAGAACAATTAAGATTAATATTAATCAATCAATTAAATTTAGAGGTTAACTCGATTTAAGTTGATACAAAATGTTGAGTTTGGTGGTGAAGCCAAGTGATCAGACCATTGCCATATATAGATGGCAGCCATGGTTGAGTTGTGGTCCCGTGAATATGAAGTCTGTGATGTGGGCAAAAGTTTCCTTGCTGTGACCCACAGATAGAGAACCGACCAATGAGAGCCAACTGGTCAAGACTGCTTTCTGGTTTAGAAATTATAACGTTGAGTCTCCAAACCATGAATAGAAACTGCACTCAAACTAGGGAAAAAGATCCTCACATGCCAAACCAGGTACCAAATATACACAGAGGGGTGAAAATTATCTACCTCTTTTGCGTACCTTCTCTCATGCCTCGTTTTTAAATTAGAGGTTCAGGGTTTAGAGTTTAAGGTTAGAGTTATAGTTAGGGTCAGAGAATCAAGGGTAAGATGTTCGTTTAGGGTGTAGGATTTAGGAGGAAAATAAGGGTTATGATTAAAAATTAAAATTTTTAAAAAATATTCAAAAAAAATGAGAAAAGGCATGAGAAATAGATAGATGATTTTTATCCTATATAGAGAGACAATGTTTATGTATGGGAGTCTAAATCATCTGCCCCTTTCCCATGCCCCATTTTAAATTAGAGGGTTTAGGGTATAGGGTTTAGGGTTTTAGGTTAGGGGTTTAGGTTAACGTATAGGGAATTAGGGGTAGGGTGTATTTTTTAAGGTTAGGGTTTAGGATATAAAAAATATGAGTTATGATTTAAAATTTAATTTTTTAATAAAATAACAAAAAAGACACAAATAAAAGCACGAAAAAAAAACAAAAGATTTTTGCTCTATGCATGGAGCCAGCTTGATGTATATGATATAGCCCTTGATTGCTTCATCTTACTGAAATTTCGGTGGACCATTAATGTGTGTTGCTTGGAGTTTTATGGTATTATATTAGAAAATGTTCATGTTGATGTTTTATTTGCGGGGTGAGTTGGATTGGGTACGAAGACGTAGGAGTTAATATCTTGTAAATGTTACGGGTTTGTTGATATTTTATTTTTAAAAAGACATATTTAATAAAATATATAATGTTATAGTTTTTAAATTTTAAAATCTCTTTTTTATCAACATGAGATTAATATTTATATTTCTCTTAGGCGTAACACAAGATAAAGATGAGTTAATAAGTCTTAGAGTTTGCATTCAGAGTAAATGGTTAAATTTTCAGTTGACACCATTCCATTTTTTGGAGTATGGGTTTAAAATTTATTACGAATAAATTTCTCATTTTTCTCTAGGTAAAAATTTTTCAAAAAATATTATAGAGTACCAACCACTAGTTTGCCTAGTAGCATGAGGCATTAAACTCCTTAAGCGAGTTTGAATTTTTAATGTTGTGAATGGACTAAACTAAATCGGTAGGATCTTCTTATAAACTCCATCCTTTGTTCGATAAAAATATAAATTAGAGTTTAAGAATAGAAATATTTTTTAAAAAATTTGATGACAAAACATCATTAGGCCGTCTACACATATCTCTACGCAAATCACTTGAACTTAAGATCTCAAAAACCCCAAGACCTCTTCATTATCATTAAGCTAATGCCTTGGTAATTAAAGAAATGATTCGAACTAAACATCGAACACCATTATGAATATAATCATCAACACACTCTGATTGCCAACATCAGAGGAAAAGAATGGAGATGGCAGAAAGAAGAAATGCATGAAGAGATGATGCAGAAAGTCAACAGTGGGAAGAAAAGCCAAATGTGTGCAACAAAACAAAGGGAGGAGGACATCATAAATTTAGTGTCCCAGACATGAAGTGAAACACAGTTCAAGGGTTTGTAATTTTTAAATGAGCAGCCTTTAGGGGTATGACAGAGGGACTTCTCCTATAGAATCATTGTCAGAATGGACTAAGAGGGTGAAAGTTTCGTATTTCTATATAATTTTACTAAGTATAAAAATTCGCACCCCTAACGTAAAATTATATGTCTGCAATCCCTTTAAAACGTCTAAATCCGTTCCGATGCATAGATGAAGTTTAATAAAGCATTGTAGAGGTAAAAAGTTGATTTAAACTTCTTCCTCAAACATTTGAATCAAGTTCGAATCTTGAAGTCGTCGTTGTCGAGAAGACTTTATCTAAATACGACCGGACTCGAACAAACATCCACTGTCATGCTCTTGGTATTTGAAGACATATTCATTCAAAACCTAACGTGTGCCTAGGGAAGGAAATTTTTTTGTACAGGAAGAGAATTTAAAGTAAACAAACGGAGCCTTAGCCTAACGTCTCATTCACCACCATTAATAGTCCCTTTCAAACTGTCCCTTTCTCTTCTCTCTCTAATGTAATGCCATCCCTCCATTCACATGAAAAAGTAAATGAGATAAAGAGTTTAATGCTTAATGGTGTCTGAACCATATAAGGCATGATTCCCAACTTTAACCTTTGTTCTCTATTCCTTCGCCTTTAAAAAAATACATGATCGTACATCGAGTTAAGTGATAAGAAGTTCGATATACTTGAAATAAAGTATCTGGTTAATGTGTTCTACACAAAAGAAATAATGTTAAGAGAGCTTTATCATTCGTTTTAAGGATTTGATCAGACCCGACTCGTATGTAATAGGATTAAAAGGAGTGGGTATGTAATTAGGTGGTTATATAAAATGATGCTAAACAGAAGGTTTCCTGGTTGTTTACATTTATAAATAGAAACCTCTCAACCCCATCTTGCTTCCATTTTCTGCACCCTTCTGGTCAGAGATTTGCAGCTAAAAGAAACAAAGAAAACATCAGAGAAGATTTCTTTTTTTCTTGTTTCTCTCTTTAATTATCATACTTGCTTGCCTTTTCTTTCTCTTCTCTTCTTTCCTTTCAAGGTTAATCATTCATTGCTTCACTCACTTAGGGATTTCAATCCAAAAAACACTGTTTTTTTCATTACATATATACATATATTTATATATATAAACGACTTAAATTCTATATGTATTTTTTCAAAGAATATTTATACTTGTTTCCATGTAAACTTCAACAGTGTTTTTAGTATTGTTTGTGTTTATCATGTGATTTTTATTTTCTGGCAGCTTGGAATCATGGCGTACCCCAATGAATCTCATGAGGACTCTCTCGGCCAGAAGAAAATTGGGAGGGGAAAGATCGAGATCAAGCGGATCGAAAACACAACGAACCGGCAAGTCACCTTCTGCAAGAGGCGCAACGGGCTGCTGAAGAAGGCCTACGAGCTCTCGGTTCTCTGCGACTCCGAGGTCGCCTTGATCGTCTTCTCGAGCCGTGGCCGCCTCTACGAGTATGCTAACAATAGGTATTACAACTTTTGATCTCAATTTCTCAAAGCTTTATCATAAATTCATAAACCCTTTGTTTTTTCTCTTCTTTAGTCTCAATTTTACTTCTCTAAAGTACAATGAAACTAACTAAATACTTGTACATACATACATGTTGATGTCATGTTAGTGAAGATTTGGGGTAATTTGGAACAGATCTTTGATGAGTTGTCTCTTTTTCTTCTGTTTTGTCCTTTTTGCTTGTATAAGCTTTAGGGCTTTATATATATATTGCAGTTTATATAAGACTCCATTGTTAAATTCCTTGCTTGCTTTCCCTTCTTTTCTTGTTTGGGGCTGAACCTGTCATAGCCATGGGGCTAAACTCTAAAAGACCCATATAGCAGAAATTTCATCTGTACAACTTCTTTACGACTCTTGAAACACTGAAACATAGTTACTGGGACAGCAAACAAATTTGTCCCTTTGAACCAAATGGTAGTTATCAAATTAGGGTTGTTTTTCTTACACGAAATTTCCTAAATTAGGGTTCTTGTTTATTAACCACATTAGGCTAACAAGTAACAACTCCCAGTGAGCTTTCCGCCACGTCGTTTTAAGCTCACATCCCTGACATAAAATCTTAGCATAAAAGATTTCGGACTGGTTAAGAACAATCTATCTAGGGTTTTTGATGACCCCATGGACATGAGTAACATTAGGTTGGTGTCATGTCTTAGTTACAGAATCTTTTCTTCACGTCACCACACGATTTTTTCAGTTCCTTGATTACTGACAAATGCTTTTGTTGGGGAAAGAGAATGGTTTGAGCCAATGAAATTTAGCTGAACCAGACATCATTGTAATGTCAAACACTGTTGCCTGTTGGCATTAGCTTCTCCGTTTGCATTTTTGAAACATATTTGCTTACACATATTCGTGCAAGTTTTGAGACTTGAAAGGAAAAAAGGGTTAATTTCCCTCCAGTCCTTGTACTCTTTTAACTTTTGAAATATCTGGTTCGACTTGTCTGGTTTAGAAACGTGAACTTTTGTCATATAAGGACTATATTTGAAAAAGTATAAGAGAGAGGGACTTGGAGGAAAATTAGACCAAGGAGAAGGGGTGAGAAAGTGAGTCAGCAGAGTTGTCTTCTCTGAGACAACGTACGGCAACTGCTAGCCAATGGAAGTGTTCTGAGGTTTAGGCTTGTCCTGTGAAAACTTGCAGCTATGGCTGCTCCCACAGTTTCAGACACTGACAGAAACTGATAAAATTCACTGTTTTATTTATTATTTTATCAGAAAAATATATTCTTCTTTTTGGGTTTTGCTTTTTCTTCACTTTTTTCAATTATTTATATTCAAACCCTATTTAGATTATTATTTTTTACACTATTTAATACAAGGTGGTTACCTGTTAATAACTAAAATAACGTACGACAGAGAGTATTATCCTTCGTGTAATGGGTTTCTGACACCTGGCATGAGTTTTGACCATAGGATAGATCTGAGCCAATCATGGTGCTTGAAACAGTGCCAGCATGGCAGGGCTAGCCAATCACTAGCTCGACGAAATTAAGGTTTCAGAGGAAATTGGAAAATCAATGGGTCTTATCGGATCACATATATGTATATATAAGCAGCCATTACTCTAAACTTGTGTTACAAGGTTTCGTATTATTTTAGGTTGATTTCACCAATGATATAATAATTGATATCAATTATTCGAATCTAACTTAAAATCGATATTAATCGAAGATTTAAGATATTTTTTTATCACTCGACTCGATAATGTTACTGATGATGATCATGTTGCAGTGTTAAAGAAACAATCGATAGGTATAAAAAGGCTTGCGATCCCTACACTGTTGGATCAGTTGCAGAAGTTAATGCTCAGGTAGTAACAAACTCAATCTTCATTCTTTCTTTATTTTCAATTAAGTCCTTAATCTTCGTATCTTATTTCGAATAAGCCCTTGACCTTAAACCTGCATACCCTAATTCAGTATTACCAGCAAGAAGCTGACAAACTCCGCACACAGATTCGGAATTTGCAGAATTCAAACAGGTTATTTCCCTTAATTTTCATTCACTTTCCACCATTTATGATCTTCTAGGAAACTTTTCATAGGCTTAAATTGCGGTTGCGACCGTGTTTATGTTGCGGTGTTTTATTGATATTACGGACATAATGAACGATGTATATATCCAGGAATATGCTGGGTGAGTCCATAGGGGGATTGCCTATGAAGGATCTCAAGAGCTTGGAGGGCCGTTTAGAAAGAGGAATCAGCAGAATCCGTTCGAAGAAGGTATTTCTTTCGATATATTCGAATCGATTCTCTCTAAATCTAATAATTTATGCAATTACAAGTAATTCTTTTGAACTGAAAACTTTCCCATTTCATCTCTACCAGAATGAGTTGCTGTTGGCAGAGATTGAGTATATGCAGAAAAGGGTAAGAATTTCTGTCACTCTTTGTTGCTCTTCATATAAAAAATATGTGAATATCCTTCGAATAATATTCGAAAATTTTAATTATTATCCGCAATGGATTTGTGCATTGCAGGAGATTGACTTGCATAACAGTAACCAACTTCTTCGAGCCAAGGTCTGATCTCACTTCTTTCTTTCATGTGTTATTCTATTTAGCTATAGTAAAGTAAAATGGTCCGAAATCTCACATTACCGAGGTAATGCACGAGGCGAACAGTGTGCTCGTATTCGAATCAAATAATTAACGGAACTCGAATCGAGAAATAATTGTTGGAATGTTACTGTATGTTGCAGATAGCGGAGAACGAAAGGAAGCAACAGAACATGAATTTGATGCCTGGAGGATCTAATAATACATTCGAAGCAATTCATTCGCAACAATTCGACTCTCGGAACTATTTTCAAGTGGATGCTTTGCAACCTGCAAATTACTACCCTCAGCAACAAGACCAGATAGCGCTTCAATTAGTGTAAGAATCTATGCAAAACAAAACAATTGTTGTTTATGTTTTGACTGATGTTTCGTCCACGGTTGAGCTGTAACAAGTTTCTACCGCCTTGTGCAGCTAATATCGCGGCGGTGCACGTGGTGGTAACTGCGGCAGCACAGCTGAAATATTGGGATGGAAAAGCTACTATGTAAGGCAGGAATATAAATTAATTAAGTTTCCTTAAATGGAGGACTATAGAACTCTTCTGGCATGTCTTAAGATATGTAGTGTGTAAGACTGATAAGTTTGTTTACAGACAAGTCTTGTTCCATATGTTTAGAAACATGCAGTAAGATCATACAAAGGCCATCTCTCATGAATCATTAGCATTTCGCATAATAATCTCTCGTAGACAAATATCATGGATTTACTGTTTTTTCGTTGCACGTTCCGAGTGGTACAACTGCAGCCTTTGCTCGGGATCATAAAATTATAATAATTAATAAATACTCATTTAATAAAAATTAATGTATTTAAAGTATTTATTTGTGATATAAATCTAATTTAAAATCTTTGGATTAAATGAACTTGTTTACTACTATTAAATCACATCAGCTCCCCACTACAAATTAATACCCCACGTCCTACAAACGGCCTTCAATTCAGTTCTCAAAATTTTTCTTAAATATTTAAAATCTCTCTCGAATCAATCAGAAGTGTTTTCTTAACAGAGTTTCTCAATTCTAACAAGTATCAGAGATTGAATCTTTAGCTTTTTCCCCACTAATTTCAGCATAATTTGTGTACTAAGCAATCATGCCATCAGGTGCTAAGAAGAGAAAAGCTGCCAAGAAAAAGAAGGAACAAGTAATTTCATCAACTAACAGACACCCAGATGGTATTTTTGCTTTACTTTTTTAAAGAATTTTGTTTCGGGTTTTTGTTCTTTTGCTTGATTTGAATGATGGGTAGCTTTCTTTTTAATTTATAAGGGTGATTTAGTTCTTGGATTACTGTGTTGGAGGTTTAGAGTTGAAGAGATCAGCTTGCTTGCTTTGAACGTATTATTCATGTTTAAGTTTTTTTTCACTTGATTTTAACCAGAAATCTTGTTAGAATCAAATAGTTTTTTTGGTAGTGTTTGTTCTTGATCGTTTCTAGATTGGATTGACAAAATTTCTTGTTTGCATGATGATTGAAATTGTTGTGATTCTATGAAATGGTTATAGGAAATGGTGATACGAAAAGCAGACATGAGAGGGATAGTGATGGTGTCGATGTCGGTTCTCCTGCGTCTCAGGTTGTCCACAATCAACAGCATTCATTCAATCATAGAGAAGATGAAAGGAAAAAAGCACCAGCACCAGTTGAGTCCCATGTAACCGATGAGAAATCCGATTTGGACGATGTTGAGACTGAGGGTGCTCGTATTCAGCATGTTGAGCATGATACGAATTCTAGTTGCAGCAGTAATTCTGATGATGAATCTCAAGCATGTGAGAATAAGTCAAAGGGAGAGGTCGACAATCTTGGTTCCGAAGTTGCTGCTGTTGAGAATTCAGTGAAAACCGTGACAGAGGAAGTTGGTAATGGTACTGAAATTTCAGCAAACAAATCGGTAACCGATGGAGTTGAATCAAGGACAAATGAAAGTGAAACAAAGTTATTGCTCCCAACAAATGGCACTCCACCTGCTGAAACTTGTAATGTTGAGGAAAACACCCGAGATTCCGACGCGACTCCACCGACGGTGCAGAGAACCTCATTCTTAAGTTGCTGTGGATTGTTTGAAGTCCTTACTGGTTCAAACAGATAAATATAATTACAGGTTAAGTTTGTTGTACTGCATATCAGTATATGTTCAGCAACTCATACCCTTTGTGCTCTCGCGGGTATATGAGCATGCTAGGATTAGAAAATGCAACTTGAGATCAAGAACTTATTGCTTGTCATTTGATCAGTGTTTGTCAGTTATCCGATACGGCGGTATTAGTTAACGATTTGCAATCGCCTTGCCTTAAATCTCGGTGTCTTTTGTTTCATTTTCTTTCGTTATGGCTTGATTTTGATACATTGCTAGTTAGCTGCATTTTCGGTGCCTGAAAGATCACAACTCGGAGCACCACAATTTCTGTATACCATCTTATTTATGTCCTTTCCACTTTCGTTGCAGTCGTAGGCAATCCTGTAACAAGCTAATGTCATATATGTTCTTCATAGGCATATACATATATATATATGACCATATTGTTCATGAGGACTTGTTAGACAATGCAGTTCATGTCTACGTTATTTCAGGTCTCAATGTTTTCCCCTAAAGAGTAATGACCAGTGGCAACGTATCGCGAATGCCTTTGTAGCTAGTCGTTCATCGATCTAAGTACAGTCTTTTACCGGCACTTTCGCCGTGTGTTTTCGTAACTCGGGTTTTGTTGTATCTAATCCTTGTTTTGGATCAATCAGAGTAGATTCTTTATAGTTTTACAAGGTTTGTCATAGTGATCTTAACATGCTTGTTATGTTGGTATTGTTATTCATAGGTTTTTCCGATCTATTAATTAACTAATCCAAATTCATAAATTTTCTTTTATAAGTAACTGATTTAAATTATTTAAATCGAACGTAATAAATCATGTTATTATTAACGTCTTTTATTTAATGATAATCATACTTCTATTTAAACCTACCTGTTTAGCCAATTTTTTCATTAATCATAAGCTAACTTAAGCTTATTAATTTATCTAATTAAATTAATCACTTCTATATTTGTTGTTAATACACTGGAACAACGGAAAAAATAAAGATAAAGAATTTTGACCCAATCAGGTGTCAACACGTGTGCCAGTTGACCCCGTAAATAAGGCGCGAAAATATTTTCGCTCTTTCCGACTCATAGTAACTGCAAATCCCAAATCTCTCCGCTTCCCGCAACCGTGCAGTTTAAATAAATCTTCCATCTGCTTCGTTGAATCAAAGCAAATTTCTTTGAATTTTTCAAATTTCAGTATAAGAATTTGTTAATTCAATCCGCAAAAAGTTCAATCTTCGATGGGAATCTCTTCTGTTAATCTGATGGGAGGCTCCGTGATCATCAACGTCCCATCGCCGCCGTCTTCATCGTCTTCTTCTTCGTCGTCGTCTCGGATTCATCAGATGGCGGAGAACGAAGGGGAGGATCGCTTGGGCATGGAGCTGGAAGGTAAAATTTCGGATCGAAATCGTTTTGGTAAGATATTAGGGCGGGAGGTGCCCAGATTGATCCTTGACGATCTGGAGAACGAGGGAATGTTACCGTCGTTGAACCGAGGGATTGAAGAATTGGACAATGGGGACAATCAGTTGGACCTCGAAATCGAAGATTTGGAACGCAAAGTTCTGATGTTGGTGATCGCGAAAGGGTTGAACGGCGATGAAACTCTGGATAAATTTGGGGATGATGAAGATATTCTGAAAGCGGTGAAATTGAACGACAAATTAAAAGAATTAGGGATTGGAGCTGAAGAACCGAAGATGAAATCCGGAAAGTGTAAGATTTTGAAACCTGATATTTCTAGGCGTAAAGTGTATCCGAATAAGAAAAAAGTTTCCCAGAAAATTGAGAAAAGCGGGGAAGTGATCGATGAAACCAAGAATGTGAGCGACGATAATGTCGATACAGATGAGAAGAAACTGAACAAAGAAATTGAAATTCTGGAAGCGATGTTGGAGAGGGGAAGTTACGGGTTGCTTGATTTGCAGATGATGATGGAGGAAGTTAAGGCCATGAAAGGATCGGAGAAGATGGTGAGTGAGATCAAGGTGAAGATGAATGAGTTGGAGTCCGAGTTATGGGAGCTGAAGAACGCCATTGCCGAGTTGAAAAGCAAGAAAAACAAGCAATTGATGGGTCGGATTAAAAAGGAGGAAGAAAATCAAATGAAATATGAAGAACGAGAACAAAAACAACAAGACTATGAAGAAGAGGAAGAGGATAATGGGAGTAAGATCAAATGGTGTTCGATAATTGCATCAGTCGGAGCATTCGCCGTCGCTGCAGCTGCCGTGTTTTTTATGGGACGGTCAAGCTCAAGGGTGGGGATTACATCGGAGAAGAAGAACATGCGCCAGAATAAACCATGTTGAAGCTTCCTTTTAAAAGGTGACATGTAGGAGTGAAAGTAGGGGTCTAAATATATAAAATCCATTCGTTTGTAGGTAGCGGGAATTTTAAATTCATTTTCGTCTCAATTATTTGCAATTAAATTCTAAAAAAAATAGATATTCAACTTGATTTGATTTCAGATATAATTAAAAATTATATAAAAACACTAATAAAAATTAGTTTAAATAATAAGAAATTTGTATGGTTTAAGTATGTCTCAAACTCAACTCTAATAACAATTTTAATAAATAATTATTATTCTTAAAGATCACAGTTTGAGTACTAGTAATGATAATACAGTGATTGAGTGATTAATATCTAATGTTGGAGAGTATATTCTATAATAAATACTACTGTAACACTGTAACTGATTTTAAAAAAATATGTCTTAAACTCATTAATATATATTATGCACTTAAATTTGATAAATATATTTTTTGATAATTATTTTATAAATATAAAATCATAGACTCAAAATATACTTAAACGATACTATTATCGTTTAGACCAACTGTATTAATAAAATGCATCCAATTTGGTAACGTTTATTATAAATTGAAATTTAATTTTTAAATAAGTAATAATTTTGTGGAATTAAAGTAAAGGACCAAATTGTAAGATAATGAAGAGTAAAGCGACCGAGTCCACAATTAAACCTTTAAAATTAACAAACGAAACACGTATTCTCCACCGTTGATCTTTTCCCTCGAACATCCGTATCTATCGACAAACCCTAAAAACAGAAGATAAAGCCTTCTATATAAGCCGCTTCCAACTCCACAGCAGCAGAATCAGGCGGCCAACGTAAACCCTAATTTTCCTGTAAGACATCACATCTTCCTCTTTCTTCGCTTATTTAGATTTCTAAACAAAATATTATTTCATCAACTTTATTAACTTTTTTGTTTGTTCTTTGTTAATGGTGAAGGAGGTAAGAAGAAGAAATGGCGGTGCCACTTTTAAGTAAGAAGATCGTGAAGAAGAGGGTCAAGAAGTTCAAGAGACCTCAGAGCGATCGCAAAATCTCCGTCAAGGTATATTCAAAAGTTTCCCATTGTCATTAAAGTTATGATTTTTACTTTTTCAGTTTTTTTTAATTAGCTTGATTTTTAGGGGGGAAATGGAAAATGATGATAGTTATTGTCGCCCCAGTCTTACTTTGCATATATTTCATGTCTTCGTATGCAAAGTTGGTGATTGACATTTTTATCTGATTTCCATAATAATTAGCTTGCAGCTCTTTTTTTTTTTTTTGGAAATTTTGATTTTTTTATCTGGGCTGAAAATTTGATTGAATGTGGAGATGAGGATAGATCTTTGACACCCAGTCTGAGTTTCTATATGCTGAGTCAGTAGCGATCGACTATCTGATCCATTTACCTTTGCTGCAATAAGGGTCTTCATTTTTAAGTATAACTTTTTATTTTACAAATAGAAATTGTAATTAATTCTTGTAGTTTTTTTTGTTTTATTTTATATATAAGTTTTTAATTTTTAGAGATATGCAAAGAGGTGTGATGAAACTTATCCATCATTTCTGCATTTGAATGATGAATACAAACATGCACTACCATCTGATCTCTTTTGCTTATCTATATCTATCTATGTATATATAATACATTTTTTTCAGAATTGAATCTATTTTTAATTGATATATTATCATTTTCTGTTGCTGATGTTGGTGTACTAGTTTCAATTTTGTTTTGTCACTTGGAAAGATGAATGAGTAGGTTCTCGCCCTTGGTATCTATTGTCCAGTTTTTATGTATTTGTAACTGGACATTTTGTTTTAAGGGCGAATAAAGATTGTTTACCAGGTCTTGCGACACCGATTGCTTTTTTTGTATCACAAGCTTTCTGTTACTAAATCCCTGGTCACATTGGTTTGCCTCGTTTCCATGCTCATACTACTTTGTTTGTGTTACTTATCGTGATTTTACCCTGTTGATTGATGACAGACAAACTGGCGTAGGCCAAAGGGTATTGATTCTCGTGTAAGAAGAAAGTTCAAGGGATGCACTTTGATGCCCAACATCGGTTATGGTTCAGACAAGAAGACTCGTCACTATCTTCCAAATGGCTTTAAGAAATTTGTTGTGCACAATGTTGGAGAGCTTGAACTCTTGATGATGCACAACAGGTAACTGTTGTCAGCTTACCAAGAATGAGTGATTAATCATTGTCGATGTATATCATTTATGTCTGTGTCCTCAATGTGTTTCCATTGCTTGTCAGGACATACTGTGCTGAGATTGCCCATGATGTTTCCACGAAGAAGAGAAAAGAGATTGTGGAACGAGCAGCACAGCTTGATGTTGTCGTTACTAACAAGCTTGCCAGGTTGCGCAGCCAGGAGGATGAATGAAAGCACAAGCTTGAATTGGTTATAGTTATTGGTGAGCTTTGTTTGTTCAGCTTGGTTATAAGTTGTTGGACAATTTCGTTGTTTTAGATGTCGAATCACGTTACGGTGATATTTTCTAGACATTAGCGAACTATACAGTACTAATGCAATGCTAATGTGTTCTTGTGTTCTTAAAAATACTTTGCAAGTTCCAGTTTACATTCACCTCATGGTATCTGGATTATTGTTGCCTGTGGGAATGCCAGTTATCTAGACTTGAAATATATTGAACAAGTAACTCAGATAACCTGAGTCTGAAATAATTTGAACTCGTAATGACTCAATATGTATCTGGCTCGAGTGTCATATTATATATACACACGGATGATGGTAGGATTGAATTTTGCTTTTCCTATGAACACAAGTAAAATAATGAAAAGTTTAATGAAGTTAAAGTTAAGTTTTATTTTCTTTCTATTCTGTTATTTCCATAACACAAAGCTTATCTAAAGAACATGCATTTAAGCAACTGAAAATTGTAGAATGAAATTCAAAGGAGTTGGGAGAGGAAGGTTCGACATCGACCCATTTTTTCTCGACTAGCTCCACGTGTGGGTTCGACTTTGATATGGCGTAGAATTGAAGTTTATTTATCTGCCTTGTTAACTTCTTCATTATATCCATCGAGAATACCATGCCGAAACCTTCCTCAACATCCTCTGTATGCTCAAAATTTTGAATGCCAATATCTGCATCCTTTTCCTTGACTAACCCGAGGAGCAGCAGTGAGCTCTGTCCGATATATCTTTCACCATGGCATACCTGCAAGAGGGGAGTCGTGTAGAATCAAGAATCAGAGAAGTATATTACCAGAGAGCATGTTAAAGACAAGGCTACTATGCAGATAAGCATACATTCGGCTTGCTTGGGTCTATTCTAAAGATATAAACATGCACACAAAAGAAGCATAACGCCTTTCCTTCTGCCATGTTACAGTTCACTTAGATATCAATGAAGTTACTTCAGTAGACGGTAATAGATTACAGTCTGGCAATATGCACCTTCGAATTCAAGGAAACAAACCTACTTTTGGACTTGATTCACAAGTCTCCTATGATACTTCAGTAGAATTGGTAGCAAATAGAACTGTCCTAAAGGGTTTGAGAAAGCATTAATAAGCAGTTTAAAAGCCTTAGCCTGCTTTTATTCGTGGAAAAGGAACTGAACTGGTTTAAACAATAACAAAGCATCTAACCTGAATATACTCGACGCCATTCTGGGCAAGATTCTCCACGATGTTGCCTGATGAAAGCAGGCTAATGACTCCTCCAGAGCCAACTGGTGACTGCAGTATCTCCCAAGGGGATTTCATCAAAATCTTGTGCCTGTTTTCTTCCAGCAAACTGCTAACAACCGGCAGCCTCTCTTCTTCCAAGAGCCAAACCTGTAATTTGGTTGGGTAAATAAAAGTGTTGGTATACATATATTCATCAAACACGTAGGATACCAGCAGTTCACATCCATTATTTTCAATTCCTATATGCGTCAAAGTTAGAAGCATGACTGCTGGGGCCTAACCAGTGAAATGCCAACATTATGGATTTTATCAAAGAGGGGTCTCCGCCCTCCGGATCCTCAAGAATCCACATGGCAAGCCGTTAGTGGATCATGAAGACAATAGCCATGGAAAACTATGCACCTTAGTAAAGTTGAAGCTAGAAATGAGAAAATCGTCCGGGAAAATTGGGATTCAACCAAAACCAAAAGTTGGAATCAACCATTATTATTAAATGTTGAAACAGTATGTGCCTTGGCCCTTGGGAGATTCCATTGGTTGGAAATCAGACCCCAATTCATTTAGTAGATGCATAGCTAGCAGAACTTTCTCATTTAATTCTAATTTATACACTGGGTGTGGAAAACAATGAAAAGGAACATTTTGAAAACAATAGCTATCCACACTGAAATATGATAGCAAAACCTACGGCCCGTAACGAACATTACAAATAATTTTATTTGGCACCTTGTGTGTTTAGCCTCGTGAATCATTCAAAGACTGCAATCCAAAGCGAAAAGAAAATCACAGGATATTCCATGGCAATGACACTGACCTTTTCACGGTCAAATCCAAAATAATTGTTACTTGAGAACAGCTTCTTCATAGAATTGATTTCATCGGCTGGACCAATCAAAACCAGAGGCGTAGATGAACGATGATCTACCTGCAATCATCGAGCAAATATGTTTTTACATCATAAATTGGAACTTCAGTATGAATTTCAGTAGCTTATAAAGGAAATTTCAGTGGCATGAGCCAGTAACAACTGACGAACTAAGAAAATTTCCCAAACAAAAGTTCTTATCTTGGTACTACCTTCATAAACCTCTCATCAGAAAGCAATGTCTTAAGGGAGGATGTTTCAGAATTCTCCATGCTCGTTGAGAAACCAAGATCAGGGTCATATTCTTTTCCCCGGTACCCCTGGTCACTCATATCTAAAACAACCGCAACTTTGCCTTTAGAAACAAGATGAAGTGCCTTTTCGTGCAAAGTGAAATTTGTTCCCAGCTTCTCTTCGCTTGTAGATGGAGTAAAACATTTTTCTGATATCCTCAATCTATTTCTCACCAGCTTAGTCCCAGCGAGTGATTCAATTATACTCCATCTGATTCAAGAAGCAGCACAGAAATAAAAATTTAAGAATTTAAGCACCATTGTAGATCACCATCACCGCTTATGCAGTACAGATAATGCCTTCTAACAGAACAGAATCCAAGATGAAAACAACTGGGTTTTTGCCACCATATTTGAAACAGATGACGAAAGGGCTGAGCAAAAAGAATGACAAAAAAAAACTAGACATATTTGGAACAAAAATACCTTCCCGTATGTGCCAGAATTAAGCATGTATCCTCAATTGTTATCTTATACAGTAAAATATAAATATATGTGTGTTACATTATACATACATACATAAAATCTTCACCTCTTTGAAGCTATCTCAACATTCTCCAATGCATTCTGAAGCAATTTGGAATTTACACTAACAATCTGATCTGCAAGTAGGCTCACTTGGGACTTCTCTCCAAATCCGAACCCATGAAATACGTGTTGTTGCTCCATTTCAATCAATTTCTTTTTTGCAGCTATTAACCGCTTTTGAAACTTTTTCCTTTCTTTCCATTCCTGAACATGTAGACAGAATAATCAAGACATGAACCTGATTAATATAAAGATGTAACTACATGAAACGTGAAAAAGTACATCAGTGTCGTGAATCAACACAAGAGCTTGAGAAGACGAGGATATAAAATAAACAAAATGCCTCAAAATTTCAATGTACTACATACGAAAAATATTTACAATAAGTAAACAGAATGCTATTTTGGAGAATCATGGCAAGAAATGGAACAACGAAACACATAGCTTACAGAATAATATATGGCTTACAAGTTGTCGTCTTTCTTTCTTGGACCTCTCATCAGTCCGTACATTTAGCTCGAGGAGTCCCTTTGGAGGAGTAATCAGCATTTCTCTTCTATTCAAATCAACATTAGGAACAATTTCCTCAACAAACGGTACCCAAACAAGGGCACCAGAATCACTAGCTTCAGCCAAATTAGATGACACCTCACTTCCATTAGGCATAGGGGCAGATGATTTTAGCATGACATGTAACAGATCATCAGCTCCACTATTGAAAACATTAACAACTGTCCCCACAACTTGACCAGTTACCTGAAAGAAGGCAACATATACAAATCTTAAAATTAAGACTCACCAATCATAACTCAAATTAACAAATAAAATAAACAATCATCTGAAAATATTAGAAAAGGATAAAGCTGATTGAAAAGAACAGATAAATCAATATTCTTATCACGGTAAAATAATTGCTATAATAAGAGGCTGTAGAAGGCAAATTCAGCAGCTAATTAGCCAATAAGTACATTACCTTGAGAATGACTCTCATTCCAACAAGATCACGAGTGTAGAATTCACCCTCTTCTAGATATTGCCTGTCTTCCTCCTCAGCCAATAAAGTTGAACCTACAAGTTGCCTAGCCTGAACAACAATAACTTATCAAGATAAAAGCAGGCAAAGAGAAATCAAAGGAGATATCCAGAGTAAACAGGCAAGCTTTTATAAGATGTAAACAAATATAAAGAACAAACATGTCTAATCATCTCACCTGATCCACTGTTTCAATCCCACTGAAGCTAAGTATCCAACTCTTCTTTCCAGGATGTTCCCTCCCTTCAACAAGCTCTACTTCTTTAATTGTTTCTTTACCTGTAACTTGTTGCCTTAACCATCTTCTCCCAGCCTGAAAATGAATCAAATCTCATGATAAAAGAAAAAAAAACAATTTTTTAAAGACAAAAGGTTAATGCAAAGGCCAAGAATAACCTTCAGAACATGTCCTACCTTGCAAAACCGCAGTTCAGGAAAACCAGTGTTGGATTTTATACAAACCTCTCCCTGTAGCCCATGAACACTGGATATGTACCCGATTTCAACAAAACCAGACACGTTGTTGCTAGCTTCAACAATTTCTTCAGTAGCTGAAGTAGCCAAGTTAATGTCAATATACACAACGATTGAAAATGAAATGAAAAACAACCAAAACCCATCATAAAGAACCCTCTAATTGAGCCAGGGCTGCTGAAAGTGAAAACAAAAAGCAAGGTTTACCGCTGCTGTGCAGAGGAGAAAGGCCATGGCTCTGACCGTGGAGACGATTCAATGGCATGCGGAGAGAAGAGGAAGCAAAGAGAGAACGAGAGAGGCGGCTTCTAATCGGAGGTGTGAGCCGACGACAAGCATGAAAATAGGCCGGCGGTGAAGATATTGAATTTGAACAACACAAAAGTGAAGCTTTTTGCATCTTTGATTTTTGCTAACTTAAATTGTTTAGTTTTCAGTTTCAACTAATGAGGAAGAACCTGCGGCCGGAACCAGTCATCTAATATTGGTTTCATCGGATATTTTGTATGGGTAAAATATAGTTAATTGTGTCACTCATCCCTAAACATAATTTTTATTTAAAATTGGTCTTTATATTTACGAGTGTTTTAATTTTATCCTAAACCTATGACATTCCAAATTAAATCTTAAACTTCTGAACATTTTAATTTTATACCTAAATTATCTCTCCCATTCTAAATTAGTCCTCAATCTCTTGAGTAGTATAATTTCATCCTTAAATTATTAATAAATATTAATTATATCTTGTGTTAGTAAAAATATAATGTTAAAATTTAAATAAGAGAAATTAATAGATTGATTTAAATAATAAATAATTTAATATTATTTAAATAAGTTTTAAATTTAATATATTGTATATATTAAAAAAATATTAAAAAATTCATATATCAAAACTAAATATATGATACAGGTCGATATTATATTTAAACTACTTTTGATTCACAAGTTAATAGTTTAAACATTTTTTTTAATAACGTAATGATTATAATACGCATACACTATATAGATAAAAACGATTTAAATTCATGTCTCTTAAGATAAATACATCCATTTTTCTAATAAAATTAATTTAAATGATAAACAGCTTAATGTTGCTTAAACATATATAAAGTTTGAAGACTTATCTATGTAAAAGAATTCCGCTAAGAGACCTACCCATTTAAATCAAATATTTTTTATACAATTAGTTTAATGAGATAAAGTGTTATATCTTTTAAGCAATATCATATGTTTAAATTCTGATATTATAAATAAAAAATTTTAAATTAAAAAATCAGTATCGAATCTTCAAATATTCAACTTAAATTAATCAATTAATAATTCAGATGATTAAAAAAATATAACTTTTTTATATTAACTTTTAATATCATCAAGGCATATTCATAAAATATTCTAATTATTACATCATTTATATATAAAAAATATTTAAAATAATAGTAAATCAAGTCATTTGATTAAGCAAGATCAACATTATTGACTTGTAAACTTGCCCAAAGTGTGAACACACACGTGCTTATCTACTTATATGTTCATGCCACGTCATCATCATGCTCTTAGTCAACACATTATCCACATTTTAATCCACGTATCAAAATAAATAAAATATCTGAATTATTTAATTTGGATACTAATTATTATATTTAATTTTCAATTTCGTTATCAAATAATATTATTTTTAAAACTACCTTAAAAATTTGATCTCCCCCACAGAAGGTTTTGTCATATCCACGTCATCATAGATATATGCTATTATTTTTTATTAATTTTAAATTTCAAATATAATTTTTAAAATCTAACCATTTATTATGTGCATTAAATTAAAATATTACTATAATAATTAAAATATGACTTCATTAAATATAATTTTATTGTCATCGACATCGTTTCTCATTCCCACCAACCTCAAATTAGATGGCAAAATTGAAATTCCACCTTATCACGAGGTCAAACATTGAACTCAACTTTATCCTTAAAGTAAAAATATTTTTATTTATTATTTTTTTATTCCGGACCCCAAAAATATATTTAAATACAGTTAAATTCCCCATATTCACAACACACAATTCCATCAATTTCTTCTTCCATCTCTCACTTATTCTCTCTCTCTTCTCTTTTTAACTCCATTCGTCCAATCATCATTATTTCTCAAAAGAAATTATTTTTATTTCAAGAAATAAATAAAATCATAAAAAAAAACCATTAAAGTCTATATAAAGAGGGGAAGAGAAAGCAATATATTTTTTAGTTCAAATCCTCTCTCTTCACGGCTCTCTCTCTGTTTTGTTTGCGTGTGATCGTGGCAGGGAGCTTTCTATTGAAAAAAATCAGTTGATTGTTTCTCCTTTTGATTTTCGCACTCTTTGAACCTCATTCAGGTAATCTTTTTTTTCTATTTTTTGTGTTTTTTCATATTCAATTTTCTGTTTTGATGGTGGGGTTTTATGAGTTTATTTGAATGTTGAAGTTAATATGTTTTTCGGGTTTAACATGAGTTAGGTTTTTGTTTTTGAGTAAGAAAGTTTGAGTCTTGGTATTGAGGTTTGCATCTTTCTTTAATAGTTTGTCTGTTTTTTTGTTTGTTTTTTTTTGGGGGGGGGGATATTGGATATCAAGGAACAGTTTGATTTCTATTGTAGGATTATTGTTCAAAACACTGATCTTTTGCTAACAATTTTTTTTATTCACGGGGTCGTTTGAACCTTTTTTATAATCTTTGTTTTTTTTTTTCTTGGACTTTGGGTTTTGGAATTTGTCTCACGTTGGAATCAGAATTTAGGTTCTTGGTTTGTTTAAATAAATAAAAAAAAGATGAGACTTTGAATGTTTCTTGAATTAGATTATGTTTCTTGCTGTTCTTTTAAGGTTGATGTATATTTTGTGCCCTTGTTCTTGACAGAGAAGGCAATGCAATGATGCAGTCCAATGAAAATTTGGTTTCAGGTAATTTTACAATTTGTTTGCTTTATGCTGCCAATGTACGATGTGTATTTTCTCATTGAACTGGTTTTCCTAATCATGTGTGGTCTAGATCCTAATAAGATTCTAGCGGCAAAGGATTCTAAGAGAATGGAAAGGGCTTGGGGGATTCTACCTGGTTCTGACGTTTACCATGCCTCAAGTGATGCTACCCTTTTTTCTAGCTCATTGCCGGTCCTTCCGCATGAAAAGCGTATGTGTCAGTAGTTGTTTAAAGACTATATACTGTATTAAGGAAAGACTGACCTGGTTTTTACTGTATGCAGTGAACTTAAATGATACAGATAATAATCATCAATCTGTTGATGGTGTCACTTCTGATCTAAATCACCTACATCAAGACGGGGAAGGTAATGATCCACTTGGGGACATTGAAGCTCATGCACTTGGAAACTTGCCTGATGATGAGAATGAGCTTCTAGCAGGCATAATGGATGATTTTGACTTAAGTGGGTTGCCTAATTCACTTGAAGATTTAGAGGAATATGATCTTTTTGGTAGCAGTGGAGGTATGGAATTGGAAACTGATCCACAAGAGAGCCTGGCCGTTGGCATGTCAAAAGTGAGTCTCACTGATTCTGTTGTTGGAAACGGCATGGCCCAGTACGGCCTTCCAAATGGTGTTGGAACTATAGCTGGGGAACATCCGTATGGAGAACATCCTTCGAGGACATTATTTGTTCGGAACATAAATAGCAATGTTGAGGATTCAGAACTAAGAGACCTTTTTCAGGTAGTTAATTCTTAAAATTCTTCCTGATGATGTTCCTTGTCACCTTCTTAGGACTTCTGTGTTAAGGGCATCCTGATTTTGGAAATAGTTCCATTATTTTGTCTACTTCATATGTGCATTGCTTGAGCTTGTAATACATTGCTCTTAGGAGCAGAAATGCAGGTTTTAGATGCTGGATTTGAGCCAATCTGATTTAGAACCTTCATCTTTTTCAAGTTAAAAGTACTGTATGGGGCAATTTGAAGTTGCAACTATATTGTCCCTTAATTATAAAATGGAAAATTAAATGTTGGACTATGGTTAACGATGCAAACCTGTATTGCTTAGCTTTCTGATGCTTTTTGAGAACTACCTGTCACTTCCTATCTTTTCTGATCCAACTGCTTAATTTGCCCCTTTTTGCAGCAATATGGTGATATTAGAACTCTGTATACAGCATGCAAACATCGTGGCTTTGTGATGATATCATATTATGACATACGTGCTGCTCGAACAGCTATGCGTGCATTGCAGAACAAGCCACTAAGACGGAGAAAACTTGACATTCACTTCTCAATTCCCAAGGTTTAGATCATTTTTATTCCAAAAATAATTTGTTTTGCCAGTGTTGTTTCTATTAATGTGTTTTCCTTATACTTTTTCCCCAATCTATACTATACTAGGATAATCCATCGGAGAAGGATGTTAATCAAGGAACTTTAGTAATTTTTAATTTGGATCCCTCAGTTTCAAATGAAGATCTTTGTCAAATATTTGGGGTTTATGGTGAGGTTAAGGAGGTGATGTTTTTTTCTTTTGCTTTTTGAAACTGTTTCCTTGCTTCAAACAAGAGATTGTGTGTTCAGCATTTCTGAAATAGTCTTTTCAACACGTACAAGCAGATAAGGGAAACACCATACAAGCGACACCATAAGTTCATTGAATTCTATGATGTTAGAGCTGCGGAACAAGCTTTGAAGTCTCTCAATAGAAGTGATATAGCTGGTAAACGTATTAAACTTGAACCTAGTCGCCCTGGAGGAGCTCGTCGCAAGTGCGTATATCTTAAACCTAATTCTTCTATTAGAATGTGACTTGATGTTTTGCAATTTGCTCTTCTACTGGCACTGGGGCAAGAAAGCTAATCAATATCTTCCTGTGCATGCAATTTATTCAGTACCTCTCACTTTTAATGCGTATGCATATGCATTGATATTAACTGGGAGAGGTAAATTAGTGTAGATTGTGTATACAAACAATGAGAACCACTGCAGTTGTGTCCTTGTAGGAATGCATTTTTTTCTTTTTAGTTCTTAAAATTTTTCTTTATTTTGTGTTTACCATTTGTTAAAATTTGTTTATTTAATTTCTAGCTTTGTTATTTTTTGAAGTATAGCAATAATGAAAAATTTTCACCAATCATCCTTTTCAACATGTAGCTTGATGTTGCATCTGAATCAAGAGCTTGAACAAGATGAATCTCAGAGTTTCAGACTTCAAGTTGGATCCCCGATAGCCAATTCTCCTTCGGGTAGGACTTTGTGAGCTACATTATATTATTTGTGTGCATATGTCTTGATTGTCTAATATATATTTTGTAAACTGAAGGTGTTGCAATTTTCTTGACAGGTAGCTGGGCACAGTTTAACAGTCCTATGGAGCATAGTCCAATGCATTCTCTTAGTAAGTCCCCTGTTTTTGGGGCCATGAGCCCACCAACCACCAACCAATTATCTGGTCTAGCTTCTATTCTGCATCCCCAAGGGTCGAATTCAATGAAAGTTGCACAAATTGGCAAAGACCAAGCAAGGGGTAGTCTTTTAGAGCATGGATTAACCAGTACAAATTCAACCCATGGAACTGGGTTTCAACTTTCTCACTCTTTACCAGAGCCAAAGTTGAGCCAATACCATGGAAACATACCTACTTTCAGCCCATCTAATGGTTCTAGGATGGAAAGAATGTCTGGGCCACAGTTTCTTTGGGGAAATCCAAATTCGTTGACAGATCACACAAACTCTTCAGTTTGGCCAACATCATCTTTGGAACATCAATTTTCATCCAATGGAAAGGGTGTTGGCTTTCCAGTATCGGGTCGGCAAGGGTCTTTCTCTGGCTCATCCCAACACCACCGCCATCATCACATTGGTTCTGCTCCCTCTGGTGTTCCGCTGGAAAGGCACTTTGGTTTCTTCCCAGAGTCATCAGATACTTCATTCATGAGTCCTACATTTGGAGGCATGGGTGTAGGCCACAATCATGGAGGTTTTATGGTTAATATGGGTTCTCGTGCTGCAATGAGTTCAGGTATTGGCATCCCACGGAATGTATCTGAGAATGGTTCGTCAAGTATGAGAATGATGTCTTCACCTAGGTTGAGTTCTGTATTCTTGGGCAATGGCCTATATCCAGGACTATTACCCAACAGTATGGAGGTTTTGGCTGAGAGTGGCCGGAGCAGACGGGTTGAAAATAACCGGAACCAGTTGGATAACAAAAAGCAGTTTCAGCTGGACTTGGATAAAATTATTAGTGGAGAAGATACTAGAACAACTCTGATGATAAAAAATATTCCAAATAAGTCAGTCTGTCCTCTATAATCTTCTGGTTTATGAATGTTGAATACATGCATTTGAAGTATTGATGGCTTGACAATTTCTATTTCATTATGATCCTCAGATATACCTCAAAAATGTTGCTGGCTGCCATTGATGAAAACCACCAGGGTACTTATGATTTCCTCTATTTACCCATAGATTTTAAGGTAATTCCTTTGGCGGTTCTAATTTGAAGTTTAGACCATTTATTTTTTAAGTTCAATTTCAAGTGATGGATGTTCCCATTTATGATGCAGAATAAGTGCAATGTGGGCTATGCATTTATCAATATGCTGTCTCCTTCATACATTATACCGTTTTATGAGGTTACATTTTCTGAACTCCATATATTTTCAAAATTTACGCCTTAGACACTTAGGTGCGGATTGTTGGATTTGTTCCTTTTTAACAAAACTTGTGCATACTATTAAAGGGAATGGCAAGCTTGTTACCAATGTCTTGGAATGTTTTCTTCGGATTGATTTATGTTAACTACCTTATGCAGGCATTTAATGGAAAGAAGTGGGAGAAGTTTAATAGTGAGAAAGTTGCTTCTTTGGCATATGCTCGAATCCAGGGAAAAACAGCTCTTGTTGCCCACTTCCAAAATTCAAGCTTGATGAATGAAGATAAGCGTTGCCGCCCCATTTTGTTTCACTCTGAGGGGACAGATGGTGGTGATCAGGTAGCATTACTATAAGTTCCTAAGTACTTTGAATAACTGACTTATTTGACCACTTTGTAATCCAAGTATCAGATGCATTCTTTTTATTAAAGAGTTCATTTTCATTACTATAATAGTAACAATGACCTTTTGATTCCATTTTTGTAGGGCATTCCTGAGCACCTACACTCTAGTTTGAATATCATTCACCAGCCAAACGGGTTGCCCTCGGGTGATTCTTCCGGCTGCCTTGGAAAGAAAGATGCTGGTGAGGAGCTTGAAATGTTTTAACAGCTTAATATCTGGAGATGGCCCCTATACCAAATTCATGAGGGGCAGTGGAAGCTAACTTATCCGTACATAGTCGACCATAGTAAATATATGAAGAGGTGAATCCGGTATTTACAGGAACAAGATGCCATATTTTGTGTAGTTTTAAGACTTTTGGAAGCTAGCTGAGCATTTTGAACTTTGAAGCTGTAGGTGCTTTGTGATTCTGCATCATTGTTCTGCTTTTCTCCTCTCTATTTTGGGGCTCTTCGGTGTTTCAAACGGAACATGTGTCATGGGAGTTGAGATTGTAATGTCTAGGACTGTAAGATTAATGTCATTAACAGAACAAATTGTATAGTTCGGAGTACAGACTTTGTTTTTCTTTAGGCAGTAATTTGGTTCTCTTATCATTGACATTGTTTGATTATGCTATATGGATGTCAATGCCTGGTGACTGAGCACGTTTTTATATCGGAGGGAAGCAATACATCCCCTGAATTGTGTTTGTTTTCAGTTATGTCATGTTTCTCAGGTTGTGGATATGATGAATGTTTTGATGATCGATGTTCCCGGACATACTGAACATGTCCATTCATCTTGTCTAAAACTCTCCGCGACATTCAGCCCTACTCCTTCCTGTGTTGTCCAACTACATCCGAGTTCCGCCGTCGTTCATTTCTTGAATAAGAATGAAAGGAAGGTCTTAACCTGGGTGAGTCATCCTACAGGAACATGGATGATAATGAGTCTTCCATGCTTAGCTCTGTGGCCGGTTTATGGGTGATAATGAGTTTGACCAGCACGCGAGCTATTCGGACTCGGTTCGGTCAAAATTTAATTAAAACTCGACTTGAGTGAGCTCAATCCAGGTTTAAGATCGACTCGATATTTTAATGAGTCGAGTTAAGCCTAATTATATTATTTTTTGAGTTGAACCTGAGCCTAAAATTCTCATGAAACAGAGTTTATTTTATTTCCCATGAGAAATTCCTAGAAAAAGAAAATGCATGCAAAGCTTGTATGTAGATGTTGAAAGTGAGCCAGAGAGCCCTGACAAGGTAAAGCTGAGAACAAAACGTGCAAGGATTAAAGATGTTAGTTAAGAAAAATTGAATTAAAAATATTATTTTTATAAGATTTGATCTGAATGAATAAAATAATAGATTATATATTAATAATTATACAGGGAGACGAGGGTAAAAATAATAGTATGAAAAAAGATGTGTCTAAATTGGCTCCTGCCAAGTGCCAAGTAGCATCCATGCGCAATATCCTACCCCATCAAGGCGGCTATGGATGAAAGTATGCGATGGTGATACCGGATGATCAAAACTTGATTCGATTCAAAAAAATTAAATAATTCGATTTAATTCAAGGCGAAAATATTTGATTTGTTTTGACTCGACTTGAAAAAACTTCAAATAAAATTTGAGATATAAAATAGAAATTCGAACAACTCATAATTTTTAATAATTAAATGATTAATTTTTAAGTTAAGACGAGTTTATTAATTTTTTATAATATATATATTGATTTATAAAAATATAAAAAAATAATGTTACATATAAAAAAATATATATACATATCTTATATGATTAGAAAAAATCTTTTAAATTAAAATCAAATCATACTATAACATGATAAATAATACAAATAAATATTTATAAGAACTCAAAAACTCGAGTCGATTCAAATTTTTTAAACTCGACTCGAACTGAAAAAATTTAAATAAAATTTGAGTTATAAAATATGACTCGTAAATTCGAATAATTCAAAAAATTTTAACTTGATTCGATCAAATACTCACCCCTAATGAACACCGTAAATGACATAACCATGGGCAACCGTCCACCGGCCGCCGACTCAGCCCCCAGACTCTTCCGGTACTTAATATTTATTGTATGAGCCTTATCTATAAATTAATTATAACCGTCGTTTTATTTAAAGGTATCTAATTTTATCATTAAACACTTGAACTATAAATTGAATCTTAAATTTTATTTTTTTAATTCTATTTTTTAAATTATGAGTATATATATTTATATTAAATAAAATTGTTATAAAAGAATGTTATGTAAATATTGATACATATTATATAATAGTCTAATATGATGTAACGATAATTTAAAGATAAAAGGTATCTGAATATTTAAGAATTTATTATAACTTTATAATTTAGAAATAAAATAAATTAAGGTCGTAATTTAAAACATATAATACTAAAATATTAGTTTTCACGATTAAGGCCAATCATTATGATATAATAGAATGAATAATGTAAAAATATACAAAAATCATCAAATTAAAATCGAAAAGAATAAATAAAAGTGTCAGAAGTTTTAGTTAAATAAATTGAATTATTGGTCTTGCCCGACATAAATTCAGCTTTATTATATCCTCAATATCTCTTAATGGTGAGGTCTAAACACACTCATAAGGAATAGTAGGCAAGAATTATAGAACAAAACATGTTCTCCAAAACCAAGTCAGAAATCTAACTTAAAACCAACTTACTTGGTATTTGCCATGCCGGGGACAGCCGGTAAATTTAGAAAACATGCCAGCGGCAGCGGCCACCTTCAAGAGGTTTCCTCTGTTACTGGCATATACGAAACGAGTCTCAACACTCTCACTCATTGTTATCAAGAAAGCAATGTTGCCATAACATCAATGTCCATCCTAAGCATCCGCATTTCTATCTATTGTGCCGAAAAGGGCACAAAAAGATCAGCTATAGCATCGATACAAAATAATATCCTCCGGCTTCCCCCCTAAGTTGGTGTGCACATTTATGAGAGGAGAGATCGGGTAAGACGTTCGCGTGCAGTAGCCAATGCTTGAGTTATCGTCTGTACAACGTTGAATGTGTTAATATGGTGACAATAGTTATTTATGTGTTTCACTAGTTCAAGAATTCAATTCAGCATTCTGATGGATGGATGGATGGTATAATCTGAAGGAAAACGAAAATAGGAACAAGGGTTATAGTACCTGCTCTGAAAACGGTGCTCCATCATCTATACTATGACTAGCAACCTTCCCGGCAATAACATCTGCATCGGTTTCAAGAACAATACTGCCAATCCATAGAAAATAATCAAAATGGATGATAAGACGAGCATCCAAAGGAGATAATTGCTTCTAGAAACTCCTTTTTTATCAGAGAAAAAAAAAACTTATTTTATAAAGGGAACATGACCAAGAGCTAGGAAACACGATACAAACATACGTATCCTAATTCTGCGTCTATGGCCAAACCATGCTCCCCCAGGGGACCTTGGTCTCATTTTTATTCTTAATTTAACTAATCTCTCCCTTTCTGGTTTATTAGATAAGAATTACAAATGCTAAGGGGCCTTGGAAATTTGCATTGAAAACCAGCTGAAAAGATGAAATAGGACAACAGATATGACTTACTGATCCTATACAGCGAAGGAGAAGAAAAGAAGATCGAAGGCTTAGCTAACAGCTCTTTTAGTCTCAATAGCTGAAACTCTGACTCTTTTGCAAAAAAAAAAAAAAACTGTTTAACCCTTGTTTGGCCAAATTCAAGATTCATTCTTTCTTTTTCTTTCCAAATTCAACGCATCCTAGCATAACAAGTAATACAAAGTCTAAATGCAAGTCTTTTATTTTTTTTTTTTATGACAATCTTCTCACTGGTATCGTTAAGTGACAAAATGTATGACTAGTATAGAGACAACCAAATGTTTAACCAGAAGTATATAAACAAGCGGGAAGGGGGGAATCTAGGGAAATTTCAAGCCAATAATTGTACTAGAGACACTTCTAATAACAATCACAAGGAAAGAAGAAAAGTCTACTCAGAGAATCAGGAAACAGAAGTATTTAACACCAAATATAATAGTATAATGAATGATAGTCCATACCCTCCATCAACAATCTCATCAACGCACAAGAAAACGAGATCTAAGTTCTCCAGCACCTCCCTCTTTTCCACATTGCCTCTGGAAGGGAGGGAAAAGGTCAAAATTAGGCACGATGATATTTCTCACACACACATATCAAAAAAGGTAAAAGTTGAAAGTGTCATGAAAAAACCTAAGGATAAGTCCAACTGCATCAAAAAAACCCTGGAGTACTGAGGCCAGGACTATCTCATTTTCATTTTCGCCTCCAGTAACAAAAAAGTGAAGATCTTGAACAAACTTGTAGACGACCACATAGTTGTCGAACATCGTTATCTCAGCTATAAAACAATTCAAAACCATGTTAGAATAGAAGCATGAACCAGCACTTAAACCAATGCCAAGCCAGGAATTTTCCTCATTCACCAGGATAAAAGCAAGTTTCGATACTATGCCCTTTGATTAAACCCTCCATCCACACCACAAGCAAAATCACCTTCTAAATTATCAAATCCAGTGAATTGATTAACTTATAATTGAACATACCTTCCAAAAAATCTGTTTGATTTGAATTATACACTCATTTCAAACCAAATGTAAGGAAGCATTAACATATAAAACAAAGTACAGAGAAATAAGTAAAAGCTTCCTTAACAGATCAAACTTACCTTCGTTACGGGCACTAGTCTTTTGAGTTTTGGTAAACACAGTTTTCTCAAAAGCTTCCTTAGCAGAATTCGTCGGCCAGTCATCTGAGTAATACTTCACCGCTACACGTTTTCCTTCGGAATCCAAAAGAAGGATGTTTTTTATTAAAGGGCACAACTCCTACAAACAAGAGAAACAAATATCACAAAATTTTCAATCCAGAAACAAAGTTAATAAAGATTCAACTAATCAAGCTAACCAAAACCCTAATACAATACCAATTTAGTTTCGATCTTACTCTCCAATTTAAGTTAAAGCTTGAAGTTCCAACTCTTTTCAACTCTAAAAATTGGATCTGAGTATAACTCTTCGAAAAATATAAATTACATAGAAAATTAAATTCAAGTGCTTGAATAAGTTTAGATCAATAACCAAACAACATAATAGACAAAGCAGATCTCCAAAACGCAAATAATGAAAGAAGAAATTCGCAAGGTACGTTAAATGTAAATCTGAAAGATTATAAGTTAAAAAGAAAGCTGACCATTTTTTCTCGTTTGGAAAAATTTTCTCAGAAACTATCGGATTCCTGTTTGGCGGAACTTCTCGACTGTAGCTGATAGTTTAAAGCGACGAGAAATGTGTTTTAGGTAAACTTGCACCAATCGTCACTCAATTCTTATTTTGGTCACTTACTTTTTAAAAATTTTAATTTGATCGTTTTATGTTCGTATTATTTTTTATTTTGGTCCCTTGACCGTTAAATTAAAAACAGATGAGTGACATAAATAGAATCAACTCGAAAGTTGAGTGTTTAACGTGGAAATTATAAAAAAAAATAAGTGATCAAAATAAAAGTAAAAAATAGTTTAGTGATGAATGATATAGTTTATCCTATTTTTACCTATTTTGAGATTATTTGTTTAAGCGCCCCTTTAGTCCTTGTAATTATGTTTTAGTCCTTATATATCGAAAATATTGTTGTTTGAAATTAATTTTAGGGTTTTAGGGAGTTTGATGAATAATTAAGGATGTAGACCAGAAACTATAGTAAAAATAGGAATTTGTTACCTTCTCTTAATGTGGTTCTTTCTCTCTTCCTCATCTAATCGAATAAATTAAATGGGTCAACAGTACCTCACCATCTCTTATTGACGTGATTTAGGATGAGAGAGAAACCTCGTCAAGAGAAGGTGACAAGGTTCTTTTATTACTGTAGCAATTGGTCTACTTTCCTAATTATTTTCTAAACGTCTCTATAATACTTTATTTTATATATAAGTTTATATATACTCTAGTTTATATATACTCCTATATTTCTCAAAATTGACCAAACTTTAGTTTATATATACTTGTTAAATTTAGATACAAGATTTAGTTTATAAGTTTAGGTTATAAGATTTAAAATTTAAGGTTATAATTTATAGTTTAAAATTTTATGATTTAGGGTATTGAGATAGATTTGAAGTTTTAGATTTAAAAAAAGAGTTGTATAAAATAAATTTAAACAAATTGTATTAAAATATAATTTACTAAATTAAATTTTGTTATAAATATGTTTATTGATAAAATTGAAATATGACATATTCTATCGGTTTAGTTATATATTAAATTCAATAAATTTAATATTTTACGTTTAAAATTATGATATTGTATCCTTATAACAGATCCTCTAACTATTTATTGCATTTTTCGACTGTTTACTGTATCATCTTGACAAATTATATTATGAATCATATTCGTTATATTATTTATGTAACTAATAAATTAAATATATTTATTTAGTTAACTTTTTCACCTTATTTTTATAAGTGGATATTTGTTAATATTTGTTATAAATTAAGTTAAAAAAATTAACCCTTGCGATAAGGGTGAGTAAAACTCGACTGGATTCAAAAAAATCAAATAACTAAATTCAAGGTAAAAATACTCGATTCGTTTTGATTCAACTCGAAATTTCATAGACTCAATTCGACTCAAAAAAATTTCAAATAAAGTTTGAGTTGTAAAATAAAAATTCGAATAACTCGAATTTTTTAGTAATTAAAGGATTAATTTTTAAGTTTGAGACAAGTTTATCAATTTTTTATGATATATATACATTGATATATAAAAATATAAATAAATATTGATACATATAATATACATATATATATACACATATTTTATATGATTAGAGAAAGTCGTTTAAATTGGAATTAAATCATATTATAACATGATAAATAATTATAATTAAATATTTATAGGAACTCGAAAACTCGATTCGACTCGAATTTCTTAAACTAGACTTGAACCGAAAAAAATTCAAATAAAATTTGAGTCATAAAATATGACTCGTCAACTCAAATAACTCAATTTTTTAAACTCGACTCAACTCGATCGAATACTCATCCCTCCTTGCAACACTCCACCACCTTCCAAGGTGCCAACTTGGGTTACTACCGGCCACCGCCGCTCAGTCTTTGAAAGAAAATCTCCCCGTCCCCGGATTATTATTATCGTCGCTGTTCAATGAAAACATCGGCGGCAGGGTCTGGTGGAGTAATTACAAAGAAGCCGAATGAAGAATCGGATCCGAATTCGAATAATTTTTTTTACCCCGAATGGATTACTTAAATAATTGACCACCCCCAACCACCCAGTATCGGAGTAGGTAAGCCGTATCCAATTGTGGGGTATTTCGCCGAAGTTGTCACCCACTTACTTGAAAACCGATCCTTTCAGAAATCTGTTGCATTTTCAATTCAATGTCCAAACATGCTAGGTCTCTGTCTCAGCTTTTCAAAACATTTTACATGCAGAGAGCCTTGTTTTGGCTTATAACACAGACCAACAAGAAAAGAAACAGAAGAAAAAAACATGGTATTAATCCATTATTAGTGTCTGTTCTACAGAGATTTAGTTGTAGATTGCAACAAAATGCTAGTATAACAAGTTCTATAAAAACGAATAAGGCCATCAGCCATCTGCTTTTGGACATTTTTTTATAATGAGTTTGTTCCGGCTTTTCCGACTGCAGTGGTTAATCTTTCGACAGTCGGTCGCCGGTGGGCATGTTTTCGAATCAAAGCAAATCGTGAGCTGACATCAAATATCTGGAAGAAAGAAAGATTGGAATGGTTATGAGCAGAATAGGAACTTATAAAATGTAAAGTAGATGCAATTTAACCTCTCAATTATCCCGAAAACGCATTACGGAAACCAATTAATTCGAATCTAATTCTCTATAGTTTGGTGACCGGAATCATCGGATCGCAAACTCGGAGAACACTCAATAGAACAGGCTTAAATGCTCCACTGAACAAATAGGAGAAAAGGGAAAATTTTCAAGGGTCGGATCAGTTCCAATGAGCATGAAATGCACAAAGCTATCAAGTCAAGATGATTGCTTTATTTAGTTCATAACTTCATACATGACACCATTCTCAGAGGGAAGTTATATACAAAAATCAGATTACATTATACTCAACTATGGCAACAAGATCATATCATCATAATCTTAGTTTAATGGCGAGCACGTTTTTGATCGAATCGGTTTTCAATATTCGGAACATAGCAAAAGCCAAATTCAAACAATCCTAGATGAAATTTAGTGGTAAAAAGGCAAATGCAGAAACACCAGCATCAGATAAAAAGATGCAGATCAAACCAGAAGAAATTCACCAAAAAGAGTCATAGTGGATTCGAGTTCAACCCTAAAACAGAGGTAAAACTGTCCGCGCTCCACAAGATTCGAACTCAAGATCTTACTAAATTCACTATTAACACACAAATCCTAAATCATCTGACCCTGAAAATGCAATAAAAATGCAGCAACATGCAAAGTGTTTCTATTCATAGTTCTGGTAAAAACTTACCTAAAAAATCGATGAATCTTTGACTCCCCATTATGCTTTCGACACCGGTTTCTGCAACAAAGCAGACAAATAAACTTCCCCATGCTTCAAACCACTAGGATCTGTCTTGTTATCCACTGCCCACTTCACTTTCTTGTACCCAAGCTTCCTTATCAATGGCCCATAAACTTTCTCCAGGTCCACTGCTTTACTAAAGAACCGATCCACCCACAAGTACCCACCTGCTCTCAGTACTCTATCCACGTCATAGAACATGAACTCCAACACCGGAACCGGTATCCACCGGTTCACCGCCCTCCCACACCGGACCAGATCCATTGTCCCGTCGAAGACCGGGAAGCGCTGCTGCAACGGTACGTGTAAAGGCACCAACCCTCGTAAAGCCACGGCCTCGTTGTAAGGTGCATTGACGTTCATGGTGGTGGTCAGTATGGTGACGTTGTAGGATTTCTTCATTACGGCGGCGAATGTTCCAGTGCCACCGCCTATGTCGATGCCGAGACGGATCGCCGAGTTAGCTGATTTAGCTAATTGCATGAACTGGGGAATGGGAAGATCAAGCTCAGAAGTATATTTCAGCAACGAGGAGCGTTGAGCGTTGAGATCGAAGCCCGTGGGGTTGTTTTGCAGAAGACAAGTAAAAGATTTGCACGAGTATTTGTTCCACACGACGCCGGAATCAGGGAGCGAAGTCGGGAAAGGGGTCAAAGGCATAGAAGAAGGTAGTTTCGACGGTGTTTTCGAAAAGCACCGCCGCCGTGGGAGCGGGTGGCAGCCGTTGAGAATTAGCGTTTCCTGAAGGTCGGGATCAAAAGGGCAAGTCGAAAAAGGAGTGTAATCCATGTATTTGTGAAGAAGATCCGGGTGGTTATGGCAGGAAGAAGCAATGGGGCCGATCTGTGAGTGGAGGATAAGATCTTGAGGCACGGCTGAAGTCTGTTTCGTCACCGCATCAGCCGAGGATGGGTTATGGCGCGTGAGGTGGTTGATGGTGGCGCGTATGGTGTTGAGCTGCCGTATGAGGTGGTCGGGGACAGGGGAGGGAGGCGGCGGGGTTGGGGATTGGACGGTTGAAGAGAGGTGATAAAGGGAGAGAATATTTGTGGCCACCATGACTAGTAGAAGAATCATATTCAAACCCATCGTGAAACCCATTGAATTCTTCTGTTTCTTCCTCTACAAATCTGCACTTCTTTGATTCTAAGATCCTTCGTGTTTCACTTTGCTTGTTTCAGAGGATTTTGTCTGATTCTGATTCGTCGGTGATAAGTTTCGGAGGTTTAAGCTTGTTCTTACTCACTTCTTTCACTTCTGTGTTTTCTCACTGTTTATTTCCCGATCATTTTTTTTCTTACAAGATTTGGTCCTTTAGATAGTGTTTGGTTTTAATTGGATGCGGATTGATATAAACTTTTTGGGTGGGGCTTCAGAATCGATCTGGCAGATTGAATCTTAACCGTTTGTTATAATCAACTGGATCTAGTTTCGGGAAAGAATAAATTCCAAAAGAAAAGGTTATGAAAAAAATAAGGTATAGACAAATAAATTAAATTATAATATTTAAATCTCTAATTATAATTAAATAAAATAATTATACCTATTATTAAACTCATGTTAGGGACAGAGTTAAAATTTAAAATTAAGGGAAACAAAATATAAATTTTTAAAAAATAAAATAAAATTATAAAAAGAAATTTTAAAATATTTAAATAAAAAATAAAAAATACAAAAATAAAAGAGGATTGTACCTCCAACGCCATACAGCTCTGTTTCTGACTCATGGTATGATAGGGAAAAAGAACGATTGTCACGTGAAATCATGATCCACTAGGTCATATTAAAGTATTTCCATGCAGATTTTATAATGTTTTACAAATAAAATATTATATTACTTATACTTACGATCCGGGAAACTGTCAGCCTGGCAATAAATTTGATTCATAAAAATTAATATCTTAAATATATTTATTAAAATAATATGATTTGAACAAATATTCTAAAAACAATTCAAATCTAAAATATCAAAAATAGTATATACGATACTTTTGATGCTTAATATTGTATATTTTATGAATTCAAAATTTCATATCAATAAAAAATTTAAAATATATAATATATAAACAAAACTAACAATTATTTCATACGCTGATTATGGAAATATTTTTTTCTATAATGATCTTAATTTTAGTGTTTATAAATTTAATTTAAAATTAAAAATTTAAAGTCTAACGATTTAAAAGATTTATATATTAAATCTATAAATTTAAGGCATAAAGATAATTTTAACGCTTAACGTTTATAATTTTTATCGTTTTGATATTTATTCTTTTTGGGATAAATTTAACCCTTAGCCTATATCTTTTTAACAAATAGCTTATTTTTTAACTACTATGATAACTGAACCGTTAAAATCTAATAATGATGACATGTCATATGAATATGATAATATATTTTCAATGACATGGCATCTAACCTGTCAAATATATATAATAATTAAAATTCAAATAAAATTTTAAAAATTAATTAATTCTAAAATAAAAGACTATTAAACATTCTCAATCCTAACTATGATAGAATCAAAGTCTATCTTAAAAAATATGAACACAGTTCGAAATTAATTAATTTTTTTAAGTAGGATTTTAATTTTATCGTAGTTAGGGTTAAAAGTGTTTAATAATATTTTATTTTAGAATTAATTATTTTTTTAATATTTTATTTAAATTTTAATTATTTTATATTTTATATTAGAATAAATTTATATTATATATATGTATTTGATAAGTTAGATACCATGTTATTTAAAATATATTATCATATGTATATAACATATCATCATTGTTAGATTTTTAACGGTCCAGTTACCATGATGTTAAAAAATAAGCTATCTGTCAGATATAGGTTAAGGGCTAAATTTATCGCAAAAAAAAAAAGATTCAAAACAACAAAAATTATAAACGTTAAGGGTTAAAATTATTTTTATGCCTAAATCTAAACCCCTACACATATTACCTTAAACTTAAATCTTAACTTCTAAACTATAAATTTTAACCATAAATACTAAATTATAAATTTTAAAAGATAAATTTATAAAATAAATTAGATCATTAAACTATAAATTTAAAACGTTTACAATTTTTTTTTTATTTTTATCGTCTACATATAATATATTCTCAAATAGAATTTTATGTTTCAAAATAATAGATCAAAACAGAAATTTTAGGGAGAATCAGAGTTAAAATGAGATTAAAATAAAATTATATTAAAATTATTATAATAATTTTGATATCAAATTTTTAATAGGGTACGAATTTTAGAATATATTAAAAATAATTTTATTTTTTTATAATTTTTATAATAATTTTAATATAACCTTATTTCAGTTCATTTTATTTAAAATGTTTGTTAGAAAAACCGGGATCGAAGTCCATAAATCTTCAAAACACAAGTTGATCACGTCCATTCAAGCCCGAGCCCAGATAATTTAAATGGGAAGGAATTTTTTTTGAAGGAAAAAAAAATGGGACAGAATTCGCGTTCTGCTGAAGCTAAAAACCTGCAGGAATCTCTCTCCGGTGAAGTAGCCTTTAGCCTGCTATCCTTGGCGGTAGTGGTGTAGAAGGAGGGAGATCTATAATCTCTTCAATGGTATTCTTTTTTAACTTTCCTTTCGATTCGCTCTAAATGTGTCAGCAACCAAACAATTCTTTAGGGTTTCATCCACTTTGAGTAGGTTAAGTTATCTTACATTGATGTTTCTGGAATCCAATTATATATATATATTCTAAATTTGTAGGCTGATCCTGAATTAGAAGCAATTAGACAAAGAAGGATGCAACAGCTGATGGCTCAACAAGGAGCGGTAATCTACGTGTTTTTCATTTTAATTTACACTAATTCTGCTTAATTGAAGAATTCTGAATTGGCTTGTTTGCGCTTTTGATTTGATGTTACTGATTATAATTTATTGTTAAACAGGGGAGTCAGCAGAATCCTGACCAGCAGAAAGCTCAGGAAGAAGCCAAGAGGTCAGTTTTTTTTTTTACTTTGTATGCGTATTGTTTCCGAATCATCCATGTTTTAATATTTATTTTGGGATCGAATTAATTCATCGATTTGATGAGTAAAAGCAATTAATTTAGGGAGGCAGATGAACGGAGGCAAATGATGCTCAGTCAGATTTTGTCCAGTGAAGCTCGTGAAAGACGTAAGCTTGTACCTCAATTCACCATTTGAGTTGGTTCAGGAAGCCTACTTTTAACTGGTTATGGGTGTGTTAGAATGTGCATTCTATTTTCCAATTGCTTGCTACTCTAACTTGTTTTATTTGACTATCCGGTTTTAATCATGCATTCTATATTCATGATATATCAAATGAACTGCTTTTATGTTCACCATTTTAGTTCTGATAATGCCCGTGTTTGTCATCATGGTTTGGAATAGTGAACTTGTGCTTGGTTAAACACGGGCAAGTCTGTGTATAGAAGTATTTATTTATACTAGAAAGACCCAACTTAAGCATGGAGTTCAAAAAAAATGTGGGGAATATGATTGGAGGTCCTACAATGAAAAATTTTATGACGGGCTCGACAATACCTTTATTTCCTTAGTATCTTAGTTTCAAAGACTGAATTTGATCTGTTCTCCCTTATGGTAAAGGCTCCGCGTAGATTTGAACTATGTCATTTGAGATTTGTGAATATAAAGGTGCTGAAAACCTGAATTGGTCAAGGGTTTGGCCTCATAAGTCATGAGGATGGTTTGGGTAGCAGGCTTACTTGAGTTATAAAACGGAAAGCATGAATCATATTTCCCACCACATTCGAACAACACATAAAATTTTCGGTGATGTATCCCTTATGTCATTATGAAAACTTTTGGTCATATATCCTCTTCGCGAATTCAACCCCTATATCTCTTCTTTGAAATTTAAAAAGTAATTAAAAACAAGAAGATGCAGACGGCGGGTTTATTGTTTGCACTTTTTTAGCTACTTATAATTCTTGATATATTTTTATTCTTTGCTTGTATATATCTTGTCCAGTTGCTTGAATTGCCTTGGTGAAACCTGAGAAGGCTAGGGGCGTGGAGGATGTTCTACTAAGAGCTGCTCAGACGGGTCAGATAGTTGAGAAAGTATGTAGAAAATTTTTGTGGTTCAACTTCTTATTGTTGTATGCCTAATATTAAGGCTGTGCAATTATTCAATACAACGTTCGTAAGTAAGCTTTGATAAAGAACCGAAACATGTACGGTTGAATCCATGTGAAGGTTTCCGAGGAGAGGCTTATATCAATACTGGAACAGATAAACACCCAAACAACTAAGCAGACCAAAGTTACTGTAAGTTATTTTACACGTTGCTGACGTGCCGATTGTTTAATGTACACACTCCACAGTAAAACTATATCGATTTGGTTCCATTGTTTATCTGGTTTTACAGATCCAGAGGCGTCGAAGTGTTCTTGATGACGATGATTAGTTCGAACCTCAAATGTGAAAACCTCTGCCTCATTTGTGGGATATATTTACATATTCATGGATACATAGACCCCACTCTTAGTGGATTATGTTGGCTTACAGGTTTAATGAGTGGTATGAAAATGCTTTGCAAGTTAAAATATAGTTGAGGCTGAGCCCAGTGTTGCTTCCAATCATGGATTGTTAACTTCTGTTTACTTTGAAAGTACTCGACTTTTGGTTAATAAATTTGTTATACACTTTTATTTTTCTTCTCTTTTCATTGTTCGAAATCGAGTTCTTGTTCGATCTAGATTGTAAAGAAGTTTTTTTACGAGATATTGGTTCGATTAGATATTTTTATTTTATAAAAATAAATAAAATTATGATGAAATTTGAATCTTGATTTTATTTATTACAATGTTAATAAATATCCAATCAACTAGACAAACTCATATTAAAGGTGTATGGGCTGATTTCATGAATTTCCCAATACTTTCATGTGACCCTGGCACTATTTGTTGACATCATGGGAAAGGGTGTTATCTAAGGATATCTGTATCAGAATTTCTATTGGTTGGTATGTAAAAATATTTAATCTTATCCGGAAATATGAATATTCGATATGATTTTTATCTTTCGGATCTGATACAAATTAAAATTTTAAATTATTTGAAAATTTAAATTTTCATATATACGAATCTTGAAATTTTAAAATACAATAGAAATTTGATTCCCTATGTCTACGTGGCACTTCCATCACCACGTATCAGCATTAGATACTTGGGGGGTTGGACCTTATTGTGTAGAAAATCCCCATCAAGTTCAAGTGTTGTTTGTGCACCAATGAGATTTTGCCACTTGTGGTCATATCTGATCATCAACCACATCAAGTTCAGGACTGGACCACTTGCATTTCCTTGCATGCATGGGCCTGCAATTCAAGCAATGTTTATAAATATATATATATGTGTTTCATCTTTAGAAGATAATTCATTTATAAATATATATTTGTTTTATTGTTCATGTTTAAGACATAAAATTAATTAGTTACGGTCAGTTTAAGATTTAATACTTATGTTCTCTTTAAATTTATAATTTATCTTACTAATATATCTGGTTTAAAAAATACTTTAATATAATGTATACATAAAACTTATCAATTTTATGATTTATAGTTTTGTTTAAAGATAATGTAGTAAGATTTCAAATTTAAAATTAATAAAAATTAAAGTTTCAACGGTTTTATATAAAAATTAATAAAAAAAAGTTTAAAAGTTGAAATAAAGGGAAAAAAAAGTATTTGAAATTCTTGTGACACTGGAATTTCCGTTTCCATGGTGGCCAAGACAAGCCTGTGATTCTTTAAAAATATCTAAGACGTGTAACAATGGCAGACAGTAGAGGGAAATTTGTGGATCGAAGAGTGCCAAGTGGACATGCAAGGATCTCGAAGAGCCAATCAGATGAAAGATAGAGATAACAACGAAGATAAGGAACCTTACTACAAGATATCTATATAAACTCCATTTGATTCCGGTTTCAATCACTCTCAAACACAGACAACCACCACTCTTCACCGGAAAATCGATTCCTCCACAATGTCTGCCGCTACCATGGCTCTTTCTTCCCCTTCATTCGCCGGTAAGGCGGTGAAGTTCTCCCCATCCACCCCTGAAATTCAAGGCAGCGGCCGTGTTTCCATGAGGAAAACAACTAAGCCTGTCCCCTCTGGCAGCCCATGGTACGGTCCCGACAGAGTTTTGTACTTGGGTCCACTCTCCGGTGAGCCACCATCTTACTTGACTGGAGAATTCCCCGGAGATTACGGTTGGGACACCGCCGGACTCTCAGCCGACCCCGAAACCTTCGCTAAAAACCGTGAACTCGAAGTCATCCACTGCCGATGGGCCATGTTGGGTGCTCTCGGGTGCGTTTTCCCCGAACTTTTGGCCCGTAACGGAGTTAAGTTCGGCGAAGCTGTCTGGTTCAAGGCCGGTTCACAGATCTTCAGCGAGGGTGGACTCGATTACTTGGGTAACCCGAGCTTGATCCACGCTCAAAGCATTCTGGCCATTTGGGCTTGCCAAGTTATTTTAATGGGTGCCGTCGAGGGTTACCGTATTGCCGGAGGACCGCTCGGTGAAGTGACCGACCCGTTGTACCCGGGTGGTAGCTTTGACCCATTGGGTCTCGCTGATGACCCAGAAGCTTTCGCAGAGCTCAAGGTTAAGGAGATTAAGAACGGCCGGTTGGCTATGTTCTCGATGTTCGGGTTCTTCGTACAGGCCATCGTGACCGGCAAGGGTCCGTTGGAGAACCTCGCCGACCACCTTGCCGACCCGGTTAACAACAATGCTTGGGCCTATGCCACCAACTTTGTCCCAGGAAAGTGAGCTTAGAGAGTGAAATGGATTTGTATTTTTATGGTTTTTTCTTGTGTGATGTAAATTTGTTGCACATCAATTAAAAGCATAATGTGAAGTTTGTGTACTCTTCATATTAATATTTCCCCTACCATTTGAGTTTTTACTTATTCCCTCCATGATTTTCGAATCAAAACACATATCCGTGTCCGATACTTACAACCGAATCCGAGAAACATAAAAGAAAAAAAATTGAAATAATGTTACAGAGTGGAAGAAAAAAACTTTAATGTACATAAAGCTTTATCATAAATATGAACAGTGTGAATAAACTGTAACTATCAACAATTGATGCGGAAAGGTGCAACAAGTACCTCCGGTTTGAATGCAGCTTTAACGTTAGTGATCTTCTCTTTAAGTTTGAATCTGGAATTGTTAAGACTGTAGATGGACAAAACTTAAAGCCGATGTCGATAAATCGAACTTGCTTTGTCGAATTGTTCTTTTCACTTTTCCGCTCAACCAAGCATGCTCTTAAGTACTGCTCGCTGCTGCCCTTGCTCTCGAAAGGGACTTGGTGTAAAGTTCTTCGTACTGTGATGCCGAAGAATCCCAGCTGAAATCGATATTCATGTCGTTTTGAACGAGTTGTTTCCAGCTCTCTTTGTTGTTCTTGTAGAGATTAAATGCACGCTCCAATGCATTGTTTATTCCCTGTCAGTTTTCACATCCGAGATTTAAGTATGATTGAGAGCGAACATAATGATATCGGAAAGTGAATCGGTGATTGGGATAGGGTGACGGAATTATATAACTAATAACAACCAAGATGGAAGTTCGAATGCTGTTTAAATATATTTCAAGAATCCCAGAGTTACCTGTTCATCAGGAGTTATGAATGTAAATCCATTTCGAATTTTGCGAGGAATAGTCTCGTCATCAACGTCAAAAACGCTAAGAAGAAAATTACAAAAGGAAAAGCTTATGAATTCCCAGTCAAGCAACTTCATATTAGTGGATTGACATGCATAATTCAGGTAAAGATGTTCACCTGTCATTTAGGCCGCCGGTTTTTCTTGCAATGGGTACCGAACCATACCTCATTGCTATCATCTGGATGAACATATCAATCATGAATAAGAAAAAGGGAAAGTTAAACAGATCAGATATTCAAATGGTTGGCCCTTTAAGAGTAACACATGTTTCGATCTAGTTGTTCTTTGTTCAACAAGATTGTTAAAGCTAAGTTTGGAGCATACCTGTGTGAGCCCACAAGGCTCAAAAATAGATGGAATGATGAACATGTCAGATGCTGCAAAAATGGAATGCGAAAGAGACTCGTCGTATTTTAGTATTAGCCGAGCATGTTCATGATTTTGAAACTGGTTCGCTAAACCCTCAAACTCCCTCTGCAAACAAGAAAAAAAGAAACGTAAAGGAAAGAATCTCAATCTACTAATGGCGTCGAACAATGAAAGCATGGAACGGGAACAGGAGTAACTTAAAATAAACAAGCAACTCTGCACATGGACGATTATCATTTAATGCATGAAACGAAGCCTGAATGGAGTTTTTATAGTTCTTACTTCTTATTGCTCTATTTTATGCAATCAGAAAGAAATTTCTCATCCTTACCGGTTCATATGTTTTAAAAGATATTTTATACAGAAAATAGCAGTAGAGACTCACCTGAATGTGAGGAACTGGACTTGAACCAAGAAGTACAAACTGACCACCCATCTCCAATGATCGATATATGGCGTGTTTAATTAGATGCACACCTTTTTGTGGGACCAACCTCGTTATGCATCCCACCTATTTGATAGTAAATGACTTCTAGTAAGAATCTAGGCAGTACTAGATTAAGAATAGTAACAGCCTCGTATGATGCAATGCTATTGGACACCAAAGGTGATCTTACGTTCACAATGTACACTCGGTTGATTTTCGTTACTCAGTTTGATTAAATCATATTAAAAGGTGGTAGATTGGTTGGTTTTTACGTACGGTTTGATTAAATCATATAGGTTCTTATCAAATGAGAATATGAAGGGTATCTTCAACAAAAGTCAGATTCTCAACATTGATTAAATTTTGAGAGTTGCTAACAAAAGTCGGATTCTCAACATAAGCCGGACGGTATGACTTATAAGTTATAACCTTATTTAAGTTACTGCAAAAGATGCAAATCAACTGGACTGAACTGTAAAGCAGTGGAAAAAAAAAGGCATAGCAGACAAAGAATATCTTGTGCTATGAACTTATACGCAATAAGTTCGTTATGAGATAGACTAGACACTTTTGTTTCCATGAAAATTAGGGTTAAAACAAAGAGTAATAGAGATGATTTTGCATAGTTTAATATAACATATTAAGAATTTAGAAATATAATTACCAATGGCCGTTGATCATCAGCAGATGAAAGCCCTAGCTGCCGTTGGATGGCAGCTTTATTTTCTGCTTTCCCTTGCATATCATTAGCACTATACTGCACTTTGATAAAATCATCAGCAGCGGGATTCCATGCATCGGTATCAATCCCATTTAAGATTCCCACAAATTTTCTCGAATGAAAATTAAGTGTTGAATGGAGGCCTTTTCCTCCCTGTAAAGTTAGGCAGCATGATTTTGCAGTTTAACCTTAAAATCATTAAAGAAGACAATGTTGTTGAAAGAAAACTACAAAATATTCATACCTCAGCAGTTCGGACCTCTTGTGCATAGGTAGGTGATACTGTTGTCACTATATTTGAGAACACAATTGCACCCTGAAAAAGAATACCAAAAAAATCTACTTTCAATAAAACAGCGATATTGTTATTGGCTTATAGAAAAACCAGTGACTTCAGCACCTTAACAGGATTGACCCTATCATGTGATGTATTATCCTGCATTCTATCAGGTCTATTTAACTGCTCAGCATCCAGGCCACATGATGCCAATTCCGAAGCAGATGCAGCCCCTTGGTACTCGAAATTGTGGCAAGTAAAACATATTCGAGCTGAATTTAAACCTTTCGGAGCATACAAGTCCCAGTAAAGTGGTGCCTGAAAACGAAGAAACACTTCAGTAAACAGAACATTATGAAATCAACCTCAGGTGCCAAAAGAAACATGAGGTGAAATGTCGTGCCACAAAAGCTGTCTGCCAATCATGGCAATGAATTATATCTGGTTTCTTGCCAGACTGAAGAAGCAACTCGAGTGCCGCACGACTGAAATACGAAAAACGCTTGAAATCATCATGCTCTCCGTAATATTGTCCTCTCCAAAAGAACTTGTTGGGATGATGAGGCTCAATAAAATAAACCGGAAGACCTGTGAATTAAATTGCATTAGATTGCATAGCTAATAGATATTAGATAACATGGAACTGAAAGGAAAAGACAAAACATTCTCACCTTCAACAGTACCAACCCAAATTTTATTTTGAAATGGTTTGCCATCAAAATATGACTCTACGGTTACATCTAAAGCCTGTATCCAAAAAATAAGTACACTAAAATCATCACAAACATACATTGGTATATGATCTTAGTACTTCTCAAATATGCTTGCATACCCTTAAGTCGCGAATTCCATCATATTGAATACAATCATATTTTGGGAGAACAATCTCTACAAGGTGTCCTTTTTTCTGCAGTGTTTTACCAAGACCCGTCACAACATCCCCCAAACCGCCAACCTGATAGAAAATTATTGAATTAAGAGTACATAGAAACAAAAGAAGAAAAAGAAAAGAACAATCAATAGACAAGTCTAACATGCAAGACTATGGAAGTAGAATAGTATTGTAATTTGTAAAAGCTAGAAACAAAAATGACAAACCATTTATCGAATATTCATTTCTCGGTATTAGAAATCTAGGGATCATTTCCGTAAACAGGTAAAATACAGAATCAACATAGAGCTTGAGATTTAAAGATAGATTTTAGTAAGTGTTCAAAGCTTCTAAGGGTGGGCTGCTAACATAAATAGAAAAGTGAATGCAGAAAGAAAAAGTAATCACCACTGAGACAATCATGGTCATATAGAACAGCCAACTATCCAGTCATGAGGTCCAAGTACAACACCACAAATATGCACTAGCAAGCGAGGGTACAAAGAAATTGGTGATTATACACTATCAATTACTTTCAGGCAGATTGAAACCACATATAGCATTTATGCACAGTTCCACTGAAGACTTTGCAAAGAGCTTTTTTCTTGGTAATTAAGCACAAAAAGTGAAACCACTTGTAAGAAACTAGAATGGGAAACTTTAAACTTGTTTAATCAAGGTAAACTATAGAGAAATGAGATCTAAGAGAACTGCTAATAGGAATGTCCATTAGTAAGAAAGTTGTGAACTTGTACTTCATATTCAAATCATGTAGAATAACAAGTACAATGGAGATGTAAACTTCATTGGTATTTTAGAAGGTCTCACTTGTTTTCAAACCTTCCCACAAGAATCAATGTCATAAAGTATTAGATTAACCTAGACGTTGCTTTATTGCTTGGTACTTGAAGTTCAAAAGGAAAGAACAGTAGATTCTTTAGTTCTGTTAGCATTTAACTCATAAACATGAAACTTTCCTTTCAAAAAATAAACATGAAACTTTAGAGGAAACAATGTAGTGTCTTCCATTATGATTAAATGCAAAACAACTAAAATTAAAATTGGGAATGCATAAAAAATCATAACAGCTAAAGTATAATCATAGGAGAATGCATCGGTGAACATGGAAAAGACAAACAGGACAGGGAAAAGAAATTAACAATCTAGTGTTGTTCCTCCAACTTATAGCATCTTATTCAAAAAAGTGCAAAAATATGCAAAACATAGGAACCAGGAAATATCAAGCAATACATAGAAAGAAATTAACTATCTAATAAATACAGCTAAAGTATAATCATAGGAGAACGCATCGGTGAACATGGAAAAGACAAACAGGACAGGGAAAAGAAATTAACAATCTAGTGTTGTTCCTCCAACTTATAGCATCTTATTCAAAAAAATGCAAAAATATGCAAAACATAGGAACCGGGAAATATCAAGCAATACATAGAAAGAAATTTACTATCTAATAAATACATTTATTTTCTTTATGGGCTTAGGCAATACTTAATCAAATAAGAAGTCAGCTGATCAATGAGAGAACAACATCGGATATGGAGACTTTTAATGGTTGTTCATTACAGATTAGACAAAGAAACAACAAATATAAGGGTATAAGTCTTACCTTAGCAACTGGTGCCATTTCAGCAGCAATATGAACAACATGCAACCCTGAACTAAAGATCAAGAAAATGGACAAGTTACAAAACAGCAATAATGAAGTAAAATTGACTAGTTAATTGTAAGTACCTAGCTTGGGATGATGTCATCCGGAGAAATGTAGATACAACTTCACGCTCATTCTTTTCTTTGCATGCTATATATGCATCACGAATGCGCCGGTCCTTCTTCCACACCAGTTCTCTCAAAAGCTTTGCATCACTGTTTGATATTTTCTTCTCCAGCACCCAACCATCGATAGTAAGCAATAAGCAGCTCCAAAATTCCCAAGGCATATCAACTGATCCAATGGCTGTCCTTTTCTTGCTTTCTTCTTTCAAACTATTAAGAGTATCCTGAAATTCCTCAAGGGATGCTTGATATAATTGGACATAAGAATATATATCTTGATCAGACTTTTGAAGGCGCTCCTCTAACAGTTTTATCTTTTGCTGCATGAGTTCATTATATTTTTGCATTTTCTCGGACGACACCTTATGGACGTTAGACTCTTCAAGAGATTCTTCCAATTTATCAACCTTCTTTCGAAGATCCTGGGTTTGCTGTAACACTAAAATGGCTTGATCAGCTTGTTTACTTGCCTTATCCAGGGAGTGTTGCAAATTTTCTACCTTTTCCCATAGACCCTGGTATTCAACCTTTAGAGTAGAAATTTTTGAAGAGTCTTGCTGAGAAATCAACACTTTAGACTCCAACTCCTTCATCGAGGACTCTATTAAAGAGCATTCATTTTCTAGTGTGGCCATGCGTTCATCAGTGTCTTTGACATTGCTAATCATAGACTTAAGTGCTTGGATATCATCTTTTAGGGATAGATTCTCTGTCCTCAATTTATCAACCTCCTTGCTAAGATAATGAACATGGTCATCACGTGCTAAAGGCACTTCGTTGTTCAAATATTCGTTTTGATTAGCATACAGTTCAAGCTCACCCCTGGCGATCAACTCATTTCGCAATTTCTCTAACTGGCCTTCTAGGAGCTCGACCTGCATCTTTTTTTGGGAAGCGATTTTTATCCGTGCATCAGCCTCTGCCAATCGCATTTCTAAAGAGTTAATTTCCCCTTGCAATGTCTCCTTCTCATCAAGAATTTTACTAAGATCTTCTAGTGCATGAACCCGAGCTTGATCGAGAAGAAGGATATCTACATATTTAGAAACAAATGAAGTTATATACAAGTGCATGCCAAAATGTGTACTAGATTGATATGAATTCAACAGTTTCTTAGTAGCAAGATATCCTACTTCTCTCTGCATTCTTTATCATGCCTATCAGGTCCTCTCGATGAACACCTGAGAGCTGCTGTCCACCATCTATGTTAATGGCCTGTGAAAGAGAAAATGGCTATGATATTTTAAGTCTAAACCTTCAATTTACATAGTTCCTATTAAGAAAACAGAATAAAGTAGCATATGATCACGTATATTTAATAGTTCCATAAATAATTGTTTCTTCAAAGACCTGATATAACTCTACCAGATAATGCATCAACAAAGAACTCAGATCACTGCTTGAAGAATGGGATTACATTAATACGAATCTTAATTATTAATGAGAACCCATAACTACTATAATTGTTGGACACAAAAATTACAAAAAGGTAAATGTGTTCAAATATTCTTCCACTTTATCATTAAGTATAAGTCAAACAAGCTGAACAAATCATATTAAAACATTGATATAGACAAAAAAAGTAGCACCAAGCAACACAACCGCAGTCCAGATTTACTACAGACTTATAGGTAAATGAGAGTACCAAAGCTTTTTTTACAGCAGGCAGCATGACACCGTTTGCAATCTGTTCATTGATATGCTCCACATTTCCTTTAGTATGCTCTACATCTGTCACAGCGCCAACATCATCTTTACAATTAGTTCCATGATTTACAAAATACTCCATTTCAACACCATTTATGATAGAGTTTTCAGGTTCGGATTCCTCATCACCAATCGGCTGCAACTCTGCACTTATCGGAATTTGCTCAGGGGGAGATTTCTTCCCTCGTCTTTTATGATTAGCACTGCATAAAAATCAATAAAATAACACATAAAAAGTGGATCATATAACAACATAAAAGCCTACTCCAGTGTTGATTAATATATTTACATGATATAAAAATCAACACTTATGCAACAAACAGTTCAAAAAATACCAATTATTTCAGTCATTATTAGTCAATCTCGTTTACTAACCAGTAACCATGCGATTTACTAATTCGCACCATTAATTCTCACTGAAAAATCAAAATTCTAGCAAATTAATACCTAGCCTTTACTAAATTTAAACCAAACGAAATTCTCTTCAATGACAAGAATTCTCAAAATCAAATCGAAACAGTGCCTTAACCTTAAAAACCGATTCAACCAAAACAAAAAAGAGTACAATCGATCTTTCTTAAAGAGAAAATACCTGAGATTACGTTGCCGAATTTTGCAAGAAGCTGGGAGAAATCGAGGGGAAGGCAACAGCAACACTCTCCTATTTAGATTCTTCTTATAATTATCATTATCATTGTGATTCAAACTGCAGAAGCCATGGCTGAAAAAGCAGGTCGATACCTTCGCAGACATTTTTCTCTATAATTATTTATGATTTTTCTTCTGTTAATTTGAACTGCTTGAGAAAACTCGTTTAAAGAGAGGAATAAACCGTTTCCTTTGGCGCAAGGATAGCTTGCTGCCGGGAACCAAAAGCTCAGCGTTACAAAAACAAAATGAAAAAAAATATATATCTTGAATTGCTGATAATAAGATAAGTATCTTAAATTCTGATTATATCTTATCGAAGATAATAATTTTTTTATATAATTTATAGATATATAATTTATTGAAATTAATTTAAATAAAATGTTATTAGATGGTATTTTTAATTTATTTTATTTTACATAAATTAATATTTGAATTTCAATCTTACTTACAAATCAATGGATTTTATTAAAAAAAGTTAATTTTTTATTAATATTATTATTTTAAAGTATCTTTTTATTGATTTCATTGAAAAAGAGTTGGTATACATCTGGTAATTGACCGTTTTGTCCCGGTGTGTGTTTGTGGTTTGTAACCTTATCTTAATCCAAGGGAGGAGAATTGTACTGATTTGGTCTTGTTTGTTAGGATAATACAATTATTGTAGAACATATAAAAACGATTTTCTTTTATATAATCGTTTGCATATGAAATAATCTATTTTAATTGCTATAAAAAATTATCCTTTCAAATAAATTTATTTTATTAATAATATCGAAATTTAAAGAGGTTTTACTTAAAAATTTAAAGATAAATTTTCTTTTCTCATCGATTTTTGATTTTTTTTTTTCGGTTAAAATAAGAGAGGAGGGAATTAAAAGCTAATTGCGACGCTGAAATGAGAGTCACCGTTGAAACCTGGAGATATTGTAAGCCAACCGAGAAAACAAAACTGCTTCCGGCTACAAGTAGCCCAAGGGGAGCATAAAACTTCACGAACGCCACCCAAAGCGGCGGCGAATCCGAGGCGGTTTCTTCATCCGGCACGAGATTCCTGCATATGATAAAGCAGTACAAAGGTATTACAATCGGGTAACCACCGATCTTAGCCAATGTTGCTAACCATTTGCTGCTGCCACCTTTCTCGAAATAAAGCCTTCCCAGAATCGTCGTCGCCAATGATTGGCCGGAAATGAGAAAGATCGTATAAAGAATCGTACGAATCCACCATTTGTAGTCCCTTGATCAATTGAATTCTCTTTATCGTTAATTTCTAGCTCTCCAAATTAGAGGCGATAATAAGTCGAGCCCGAACCAGATTTGGTTCGGAAACAGTTATATTTGTGCTCGGCTCGAGGCTTGCTAAGGGTGTAAACCAGCCGAGCTTGAACAGACAAGGGTATGTCCGTGTTCGTTTATTTATTTTTGAAGGTGTTCAAACTCTGTTCGTGTTCGTTTTAATTTTTAATGGTATGTTTTAGCTTGGTTCGTTTTATTTTTTGTCGTGTTCGGACTGGATTCGTTTAACGTTCACGATCATGTTCGTTTATATGTTCGATAGTTTATTCGTTTAACGTTTGTGAACATGTTCGTTAAGCGTTTGCGAACGAGTTCGTTTATATATATTCATCAACTCGTCTATTTAGCGTTCACATTTGTTTAGTGTTCATGAACATGTTTGTTTAGCTTTTGTATATAAAAGAACATAAACAAACCTAGAACGGTTCATGAGCAGTTCGTCGAACACCCTGTTCATTTACACCCCTAAGGCTCGTCGAGTTTGAAATTTTAAGCTCGAGTTCGGTTCGGGTTCAAAGCTCGTCAGACTCGGTTCGTTTTGGCTCGAAATGGATTTCTATATTATTATGTTTTATTATTTATTTATTTGTAATTTGTTTTTTATTTATTATTTATAGTTTTGAAAAATTGTTTTAGTTGATAATATTTAATTTAATTTATTTAATTTATTTTTAGTGAATTTATTCTCAATTATTTTATTATTTTTATTTGTTAAACAAATTATTTTTAATATATATATATTTATACATAATTATTCCGGACCTGTTCACGAGCTTTTCGAGTTGGGATTGGATGAATTCAATTCGGTTCATTTAAATCCCGAATCCAAATCGAACTCACTCAAACTAAGCTTTAACTGAACCGAACCCGAATAACTCGCAAACCGAACAAACTCATTATCACCCCCGATCTGCAACAATGGAAAATGAAATACAGATCACGAATTATTACAAGCAGCTCGGACATGTCTAGGGACTAAGATAAGACAATTTAATAATTATTTGAATTACGATCAAAATTTCCAAAATTGAAGAAGTATATGACTAAAATTGACTGAACTATAATAGATGACATAATACATAACTTAGTCATAGAATAGGGACTAATAGACGAATTTAACCAAACAATTCACTCCCTCTTATTTTTTTGACAATAACTTCACTCCCTCTTAGATAACCTCTGCAACCTCATTCAGCGCAAATCTAGGGATTTCTTCTTCTTCTTATAGAATCAAAATTTCTCTGTGATTTTGGCTGCTTCCACTCCAATCCTTCCAGCTTTTTAGATCTTTTCCTTTGAACTTTTATTTTGTAAGTATTATCATTTCAAGTTTTTAACGAACCAGATTATTTATGTTTGTTTTTAATAATATGTTGGCTTAGTTTGTAGATTTTGGTTTTCTGCTAGCATGTTAGCTTTTCTCCATTTTCTCTGGAATTTATTTTATGATTTTACTGAGAAACTTGATAAATTTTTAAACGAAGCTATTTTCTTTTGACGGAAAGCGATTTTTTTCCCTTTTTGATTTGTCTAAGATGTGTATCAGCTACCAAATAGAAGTTGTTTTATCTTATCTTTCTGCTGATTCTTAGATCCGCTGAGTTTGAATCTGTTATTGATCTCTTTGTTTAACTAATTCTTATTGAAGATCTCTTGGTTCAACTAGGAGTCGTTCTTGCGGGATTAGCCGCTAAGTCCTTTAATCTAGATCAAGTTTTGAATTTAGGCTTTACGGTGTCCGCTTTGGATTAGTCTGCCAGAAGCCCAGAATACTGGTGGTTATACAAAAAAAATAGTGCTAACCCTTTTTCCTCTTTTGGTTGCAGGCTAGAATTATTAATCACTTTGTGGATTGAACTGAATATAACTAAAATGTGGTGGTCTTTTGTGAATCGTGTTCGCTTGGTGGTTTTCTTTCTTGTCATACTGTAATTTTTATTTGTTTGTCGGTAAGTTTTGTGAATCCAAAACTTCTATGGTTTTAAGTTCCCTTGCTACGATGCACAATGTTTTTTTTGTAGGTTATATTTGTTAAGTATTTTTTCTGTTCTTGTAGGTGAAATTTCCAATTGAATTTGGAAGGGAATTCAATTCATTCAACTTAGATCCATTGGGGGTTGATAAAATTTTGGTTGGAGAGTTTTGAGAATGTATATTGCTGTTACCATAAAGAGATATCGAGCAGTTAAGGAAGTTGGGAAGATTAAAATGAGTGTTGGTGTTGTTGCTTACTATCAATTAGTCCAAGTTTGTCAGGTAACTTTGACTTCCTTATCTGTTTTAAAATGAGTGTTGGTGTTGTTCCTTATCTGTTATATGTTTATATATAGGGATGGTTGTGTCCTTGATAATGCTTCTAATGCATAATAAAGTCTTAAATATAACCATTTGTTCCATGTCAGATTGTCAACTATGATTTTATCGCAAATTTTGACGTAGTATGATTTGTTTTTAGGTTGAATATTCCTCTTAATTTTTACTTTGTCAATTGACTGATAAGAAAAGTGTGTCTTGCTAACTCACACAAGGCATCATCTAATGCACTATAGCATATGCACAGGTCAACATATTTTTTTACCACATATGAGTATATATACGGGATTCTTTTTTCATAGTATATATGGTTATTATATACATTTTTCATTAACCTTTTATGTTGACTGCTGAGAGTTTTCTGTTACTTATGGGCACAGCTAATCCAAAACTTGTCAACTTTTAACCATTTTAATGGACTTCCTGTGAATCTGTTCATTTAGTCAAGCAATATTCTCGTAGATCTGTGGACAAAGTATATTTTTATTGTTGGATAGACGCGTTCTTTGTGTGCCTATTTTACAGTTCTAATGACTTCTTATTTTCTATCACAGGCTGAGTATTTCCGTCAGTTGCTAAAACCTGTTACGTAGTCTGATATTTAGGAACTCTTGGAAATTGGGATCTGGGGGAGTCTGCCATCTGTTTATTTTATACACAAGGCTTTGACAGAATGAAATATCTGATATTGTTGATGGGAAATTTGGGATAGGCAGCTCAGTCTTGTTTGGTGACTCCATTAGTTTAGTCTTTAGTCTTACGATAATTATAGCTAGGAATCTCCTTCCAACTTTAAAGTTATACGATTGCAAGTTCAAAGCCAACTGCAAACTTCTTTGATTAAGTAGAAATCAGATGCAGAGTGACCAACAATTTTACTTCCAAAAGGCAGTGCCTGCACTTGCAGCAGATCAAGTGGGTGATAATTACATGCATATCCCAGTTGCATCTCCTTTTGCTATGGTTTTTCCTCCATGTGCAAAACCATTGCCGCCCCTCCATGGAGTTGAGTTTCAACCCTCTTATGTTTGTCCCAAGAACTTTGTTATTTTCAACCAGACTGATAATAGAAATCAGATCTTGTTCAATCCTGCTATTGCAAACAAGTTCAATGGTAATGGATTAAATGATTTTGGCACTTACATTGATAGCAAGTATGATAGAAAAGATGCAATTGATGTGGGAAAAGAAACATCCTCTTCTCTGAAAGAGGATTCTGATGATATCGATGCACTACTCTGCTCAGAAGAGGAAGAACAAATAGAATACGATGAGGAAGAGGTTAGCACAGCACGGACCTTTGGAAATTATGAAACCGACTCTGCTGATTCTCACTCATCTCATGGTTCAAAATCAAGAAAGAATAGCTTATCCTCTTATACACTGAAGTCTTCTAGTAATCCTGGTGGGCGTGACCCGGAAATTAAGCAACTGAAAATGAAGAAAATGGTGAAGGCTTTAAAGGGAATTGTTCCGGGTGCTGATCACATGGATACTGTAGCTGTTCTTGATGAAGCTGTTAGGTACCTCAAGTCTCTCAAGGTTGAAGTCCAGAAGCTTGGAGTTGGGAATTTCAAAAATGAAGATTGAACCGTAATCATGGTAACAATTTTCTCACCTTCTAGAAGTTAAGTTTCCTCCACGTTGCATCCATTTCCATTGCTGGTCTCATATGATTTGCAGTCTCATTATTAAGGGAAGCAGGTATCAGAATTAATATTTGTATTATGAATTGCTGCTGAAACTTCCATAGCTCATTTATCATGATCTTGAGCACAAGTGCCAAGTTTTTAGCTGCTTTGAACGTTTATGTACTGGTAGTTTCTACTTTCTGCTCTTTCCTGACTTCTGTATTTCGCGTACTTTATGTTTATTCCCGATTGAATAATTGTTATTAAGAGTAGTTAATCAATAATGAGAGCGCTGATCCACCTTTCGGGGTTGCATCACTTGCTCAGACTTCTGTTTTTTGTTTGATGTCCTTTTTACCCCTTTGGAGTTCATTTGTTGGAAATCCTTGCTAGATATGCTGTTATGTGGTGCAACATCCTGTTCATGTCTGCATGTATATATGTGTGAGTCTGAGTTGTACAAATCTTTGTCAGTCTTTATGCTGTGGTGAGTAGGGGTGATAACTCGGAAACAAGCATATGTGGGTTCGGCTCGAGGCTCGCCGAGTTCGGAATTTTAAGCTCAGGCTCGGCTCGAAAATAATATTACTTGGCTCGGCTTGGGTTCAAAGCTCGTCAGGTTCGGGTCGGTTTGGCTCGAAACGGACAATTTTTTATATTATTGTATTTATTTATTTATTTATTTATTTGTAGTTTATTTTTATTTATTATTTATAGTTTTGTAAATTTGTTTTAGTTGATAATATTTATTTTATTTTATTTATTTTTAGGGATTTACTTTCAATTATTTTATTATTTTTGTTAATCAAATTATTTTTAATATCTATAAATATATATGTATGTTTATATATAATTATTTCGAGCATGTTCACGAGCTTTTCGAGTTGAGTTTGAGTGTGTTTGGCTTGGTTCGTTTAAATCTCGAGTCGAACTCGAACCCAAATCGAGTTTCACTCGAACCGAGCCCGAGTAGCTCGCGAGCCGGTCAAGCTCGTTATTAGCCCTACCGGTGAGATGTGATTTAGGTGGATTGAGAGCTCATTGTCATGCATGCCACTTTTTTGCTTTTGTTTTCCCCACAATCGCTGGTTTTGAGCATGCTAGTTAGGTGGTGGTGGTGGTGTTTAGTGGAACACCTGGGTCCTGCACCACCGCCACGACCTGTTTGTCTGTTTCCCTACTCCTGCCAGGTTTTAGAGTTATGTAACCTGCTACATGACCGGGCACTGAAAGCAGTATAATTATTGAATTATTAATATATACGAGAACGAAAATAATAATCGTATGCGTATGAAACTCTTCAGGTCAATCTGTGACCTCTAAAATACCCTACTGGTGTTGTGAAGGATATCAAATGGCAGATTTTGGAGTATAGAGAAATTTTAAACTAATATTTGAGATATAGAGATTTTAAAGAAATATTAGGAATATAGACCAAAATGAATAGTGAATCATTAACCACATTTAATTCTCACTTTCAACCGGCTTAGCCGGCTTGTAAATGGGAGAACGCCGAGGTGCGAGGTGCGGGAACGGAGAACGCCAACCTTTGTTGGCGAAGTGCAGGAGGTTCTTACATGCATGGCCAGTTTCAATGCATATTGCTGGGTCAGGTCCTTTTGGACTGCATGGACAGCATGCTAAGGGTAAATAGCACCACGCCATCTTTTGGAGGCGAGGTGGTAGTGGCGTTTTTTTGGCTTATAACCGAGCCAGCTTTCACGGCTAAATAACAAAGAAATAAACCACGTCACCAAGAGGCGGCGTGGTTCTATTTAATTTGGCCTAAATTCTCAATAATCCCTTAAACATCTCTATACATCCAAAAAAAAAAAAATAATATACACCCAAATTTCCCAAAACTGGATGATATAAAACACCAACAATAATATTTATTCAATATATTTTCTATAATTATTCTTTAAGTTTCACATATAGACATAAATTTATTTATTAATTAAACTAATTTATATATAACCTTAAACCCTAAATTATAAATTAAGATTTAAGGTTTAATAAAATAATTCAAAGTCTATGATTTGATGTTTAGAGTTTAAGGTTTATGGTTTATTAAAATGATTTAAGGTTTATAATCTAGTGTTTCGGTTTGATATTTAAGGATTATAATGTATGGTTTAGGATTTATTAAATGAATTATTATAAGGTTTAGAATTTAACATTTATGGTTTAAGGATTAAAATTCAATAATTATTTATATCATCTAAATTTATGGTTTGAGATTTGAACTTTAAAGTTTAAAATTCTCTAAATAAATCATAAATTTTAAAATCACATTAAAAATTTATTTAAGATTTAAAATCTTGGGTTTATATACCTGGGATGCTTAGATCAATTCCTCATAATATAATTTTATTAAAATAAAATTATAACTAAATTTTAAAATATATATAAATAACAAAGACTAAATTTATAATTATATCATTTTATTATAATGTCGGCTGGTATTATTTCAAAAAGAAAAACATAAAAACCACAAGGACAACAATTGAAAAAAAAACAAGACAACATAAGCCAAAAAAATGGAAGAATAAAGGCTTGATAGAGAACAAAATCAGAGAAAAAACACTATGCAGAAAATCAATAAACTGGAATAACGAAAGAGACAAGTAAAGAAACACCAAGAAAGATTATAAAGCCCCAAAGAACTCAGGGCGGGGGTCAAGAAAGCGATGGTTCCGAACCTTAACCTTCCGACGCAACCACTTTTGGAATCCTCTTGAACTCCAAATGCTGCGTCATTGCCATCACCAATCAACCACCCAATACTCTCTAAGAGTATTTTTGAGCTCCACTCGATGGTAAGCTTTTTTCTCATATCGAGTTTCAAAGCGAAAGAATCACTTTGACAAATACGTTCGTATAAGAATGCAATATCTCGTAAGCAGCGATGATGCTATCGGTAACAAAAAATCAACACAATATTGGTTCTATTATAATCGCACTGAAAAATCACCTTGGAGGAAATTGATTCATAGCAAGGTCTATAGAGCAAGCAATTAATACCCTATTAAATATGTCAAGGTCCAAATCTGCAAATCAACAAGGTCTGGATTTTCTCAGGAAAACAAGAGGAAGATGAGAGAAGAATCGAGAGAAAATTAGATGAGAAAACAGAGAAATTTTTTTTCCATTTTAGACTTAGCCGCCTCCACAGTACAACCTCAGCATAAAACCCTATTTTCTTCTCAGTAATGAAACGCAATATTTCATTAAAGTCCTACAACGATCAAAATAAAAGAAATAACATAACGTTTAAAACATTTGAATAAAAGCAGCCTGACAATACTCTCCCCTGGACACCTTGTCCTCAAGGATTGAAATTTGAGAATTGTTGTTGAAGATGGTGCAGCACCTCCCATGTAGCGTCCTCCGGAAAAGTGTTTGTCCACTCAACCAAGACCTCCGTGACTGCTCTACTGCCCCTTTTCCCAATCCTCCTCCCCAATATTCTGACTGGTTCTTTCACCACAGTTCTATCAGACCCTATCACTGGAAACGCTTCTTGTACTGGATCATCTCCCACATGCTTCTTAAGCTGAGAAATGTGGAAAACAGGGTGCACCTTGGATCCTGGAGGTAGTTATATCTATAAGCTACCTTTCCCACTCGGTCCAGTACCTTATATGAACCGAACTACTTGGGGGCCAACTTTTGGTTGGTCCTAGAATGGATGGACTGCTGCTTATAGGGTTGCAGTTTCAAATATACAAACTCTCCTACCTTAAACTCTTCATCCCTTCTATGCTGATCTGCTTGCTGCTTCATTCTATCTTGAGCCCTTCTAAGATAGAACTTTAACATTTGAACATCAGCTTCCCTTTTGGACAAACTCCTGTCCACTGCAGCTACTAAAGAATCCCCAGTTAAGTATGATAAGTGATGAGGGGGTTCCTGACCATACAAAGCAGCGTATGGGGTGGTGTTATACCACCATTCAGCCAAATGTAACCACCCACTCCATTTCCTTGACTTTTCTCCCGTCATACATCTGAGATAGGTTTCTAAGCTCTGATTTACCCTTTCAGTTTGTCCGTCAGTTTGACGGTGGTAGGCAGTAGAGGGAGTAATGGTGGTTCCCAATTTTCTGAACAACTCCTTCCAGAAAAGACTCATAAAAACACTATCTCGATCGCACACAATAATCTCCGGCATCCCATGTAATTTGAAGACATGTTCCATAAACACCTGGGCAATGCTTGCAGCTGTAAAAGGGTGTGCCACTGCCACAAAGTGGCCGTACTTGGTCGGTCGATCTATTATCACCATTATCACCTCCTTCCCCTTTGAAGCTGGTAAACATACTAATAGATTTCCATGATGTTTCAGGCACCGGGAGTGGTTGCAGAAGCCCTTTTTCATGTTGCAATTCTCCTTTATTCCTCTAGTAAATATTGCATTCCCTCACCAGATTCCTAATCTCCCTTCGCATTCCCTTCCAGAGTATCACTGCTGTAGCTCTTTTAACAGTTGCCTTGGCCCCAGAATGTCCTTCCATTGATCCTGCATGAAAGTATTTCAGCAGTTCCTGTCTTAAGTCCATATCTGCCCCTACCACCAATTTCCCTTTTCTTCTTAAGGCACTCTTGTCCCGACTGTACTTTTTGTGCCTCCCTTTTCCTTCTTTCAAATCCTTTATGATTTCCTTCAGCTTCTGATCCAAATGCCACGAATTCACAACTCTCATCAGCAAAGGTGACCACACATTACAAACAGTCATAGCACAACACCCAACAAACCTTGGATTTTTAGAAAGAGCATCGGCCACCTTATTGTGTATCCCCTTCCTGTAAACCACCTCATAGTCATATCCCATCATCTTTGCAACCCATCTTTGTTGTGAGGGCGTGATGGCCTGATTATCTGTTAAAAACTGAAGGCTTTGATGATCAATTTTTATTTTAAAATGCCTCCCCAAAAGATAAGATGACCATTTTTTACTGCCAAGAGTGCTGCCAGCATCTCTTTGTCATAAATAGATAGTCTCTGGTGCCTCACACCCAGCCCTTTGCTAAAGAAAGCTAAGGGTTTACCCTTTTGCACCAACACTGCCCCCACAGCCACATCTGATGCATCTGTTTCCACTGTGAACACTTCTCCAAAATCTGGAAGGCTCAAAATTGGAGCAGAAGTCACAACCCTCTTCAATTTCTCAAAAACCTACTGCTCAAGCTCAGTCCACTTCCACCTTTCCTTCCTTAACAGAACTGTCAAGGGCTTAGCTAATTCCCCATAACCTTTTATAAACCTTCGGTAATAGCCCGAAAGACCCAAAAAGCCTCTTACTTCCTTCACACAACCAGGAGTAGGCCACTCTTTGATACAGATTACTTTGGACTCTTCCATAGCTATGGCTCCCTCACTTATGACATAACCAAGGTACTCTACCTTTGTTGCCCCAAAACTACACTTGCTCCTCTTGGCCACCAATTGGTGTTGCCTCAACAGTTCCAGAACCTCCCTAAGGTGGGTCAGGTGATCCTTCCAACTGGCAGAATACACAAGGATATCATTCAGAAAGACTAAAACAAATTTTCTAAACAAAGTTTTGAATACTTTGTTCATTAGTGATTGGAAAGTGGCCGGGGCATTGGTCAGCCCAAATGGTATGACCAGAAACTCATAGTGCCCCTCGTGAGTTCGAAATACTGTCTTTGTAATATCTGAACCCCGCATCCTGATCTGATGGTACCCTGACCTTAAGTCCAACTTAGAAAAATATTTGGCCCCTCCCAATTCATCCAGTAACTCTTCAAAAATTGGCATAGAAAATTTATCTTTTACAGTAAACTGGTTTAACCTATGGTAGTCTACACACATTCTTCAACTACCATCTTTTTTTTCACCATCACTACAGGGGAAGCAAAAGAACTAGTACTGTCCCTAATCACCCCACTCTCTAATAACTCACTAGTCATCTTCTCAATCGCATCTTTCTGGAAAGCTGGGTATCGATAGGGGTGTATTTTTACCACAGCTGTTTCATCTATTAAAGGGATTTTATGAACATGTCCTCTCTCTGGAGGAAGACCTGTTGGTTCCTTAAAAACATCCATAAACTCTTCCCATAGTTCCTTAAGCCCATCAATTCAACCTCCCCCTTTAAATGCATATCCATCTGTGCTTCCACCATTAGACAAGCTGTAAAGGGACTACCACTGCTCTTCAACACTTTAACACATCCCTTAGCTTCTATACTCTTCCAAGAACTAGGCTGAATCCCCACTAATTTAATTTCTCTCTTCTGATACTGGAAGCTCATTGTAGCTTCAACAAAATTCCAAGTGATTGGTCCTAGAGTAGATAACCACTGCACTCCAAGGACCATATCACAACTTTTTAAGGGCAAGACCAAAAAGTCACTCAAGAACTCATCACCTTGTGTCTCCCACACCACCCCTTCACACATTCCTATTGTTTTCATCAAACTCCCATTAGCCACTGTTACCATCAAGGGACTTTGATGGTTGACTGACAGTGTTGCACTTTTTACCAATGACCCATTTATGAAATTATGGGTACTGCTCGAATCCACCAATGCTATCCATTCCCTCCTTTTTATCCCTACTCTCAACCTCATGGTTTTGAATTAGGGACCCCCTACATTGCCTGCAAGGATAACACAGGGCCTTCTACTTTAGCTACACCCAGCTCCTCCACCTCTTCACAATCTAAAAACTCCTCTGGTTCAGCTTCCTCTTTCACTCCATCCACAGCTATTTGATATAGCTGAACCTTAGCACATCGATGGCCTAACGTGTACTTGGCTGCACACCAGAAGCACAGGTCCTTCCTTCTGTCTTCAACCTCAGCAGTGGTTAACACTTTTCCTTTTCCCCCAGCAGTACCTACATTCTTTATGTTCCTAGGTGTTGTCTGACCAGGGGTTATACTCCTCGAGCTGGGTGGTGAAACAGAAGTACTAGCTATACTTTTTATGGTGCTAAAACTTCTGTTTGGAACAGACAGTACTGGGGGTGGGCTAGGTTTATTGGTTAAAGGACTATTAGCCTTAGAGTTGGTAAAGAATATAGCCTCTAACTGTTTAGCCATGTGGAAGGCTTCCATCAGAGTTTTCGGTTGCAGTAACTTTAAGAACTGACTAATTTCTACTCTCAGTGGTTCTTAAATAAACTCAAAGCATACTGATCAGGGATCTTTACCTGATTTAGCAGGGTCACAAAATCATCGTAAAATCTTTCTACTGTGTCCTGCTGCTTCAATGTCACCAGCTCGACGAAAGGATCTTCAAAGCTTCCAGGTGCAAATCGATCTTTCAGCAAGCCCAAATATCGGTCCCATGGTAGCTCCCTTAAATCCCCAAAGTCTCGAGTGGCAAACTGATGCCACGACAAAGCTCTCCCCTCTAGGTGCAACATGACCAGACGAACTCGAGCTTCCTCGGTACTTGTTCTGCTTCTATGAACTGTTCCAGCTTGGCCATCCAACCCCTAAAATCCTCCCCCCATCAAATCTTAGGCACATGAGCTTGTAGGCATAGTTTTGAAGTTGTGGTCGTGACTCTCTGGGACTCTGGAAGGCTTGAGGGTGCTCTTCTTCAGTTATCAAAATCGGTGTCCCTCCAGGTTGACTTGTTGAAGCCGTTCGTGATGGCCCAAGAATTGTCCCCCAACATCCCAGGTGATGTCAATAACCTCTCCTCGTCTATCGACTCCTCTAGAACCGGTTTCTTCCCCAAAGCTTTTTCAACCACTTTCTGTAAATCTTCCAGTAATGAAAGTTTGAGGTCTTGTATCTTCGTCTCAATAATGGCTTCCATGTCTGCCTTCAAGGTTTGGAGTTTCCCCTCAATCGAACCATCGACCCTGGCTATTTCTCCTGTAAATTAGTCATTTTCGTCTGCGCAACTTGACTCCGAGTCATGTTAACAGGAACGAGCAGGCTCTGATACCCTTGTCAAGGTCCAAATCTGCAAATCAACAAGGTCTGGATTTTCTCAGGAAAACAAGAGGAAGATGAGAGAAGAATCGAGAGAAAATTAGATGAGAAAACAGAGAAATTTTTTTTCCATTTCAAACTTAGCCGCCTCCACAGTACAACCTCAGCATAAAACCCTATTTTCTTCTCAGTAATGAAACGCAACGTTTCATTAAAGTCCCACAACGGTCAAAAAATAACACATAACGTTTAAAACATAAAAACATTTGAATAAAAGCAGCCTGACAAAATAGTTGAGGGGTCAAAAATGCCTACAGACGTAAAGAGCTCAGAAAAATAATAAACAGCAAGGCCATCGATGTGGCTTCGCCGTCGTCACCCCCATCCCTAATTTTGCCACAATGGGACTCAGAAAATGTTGTATACTTTTACAATATACTCAGAAAGAGGCATTCAGGGTTAAGCGTGTATTTCAGAATATCATTAAACAATGTATTTTAGTTTATTTTATTATTTTCTCAATCACCAGGGTAAATAATACTGACCCTGGAAGCAGCAAATGGCATGTTAGGGCAAACAGTAGCCTGAAAAAATACCTTTAATTTTTGCAAATTTCCATGCAGAATCCCCAGGCTATGATATTGGAGACATATACCAGAGCTGAACTAAAAAGCTGACATTAAGAAATAATACCCACTGTTATTTTCATTATCTTTATTCTGCTTACTAATTTTAACAAGCAATGTATACAAAAGTTTTTTTATTTTCTAACCAACAATCAAGCAAATATTCTCCTTTCCAGCATTCCACATTTGTTTCTCATCAAATAACAATCTAAAAGTTTTTATATTAAGAAATGAAAATTTTATATTTTATATCATGAGAAAAAGTCGAAAGCAACAACACCTATGTTTTTGACACTTGTATGGACGTGAATACAAGATATAATCTTTAAAATAAATGATTTTTTTCCTTTTTTAATAAAATTTGATCTTGAAGGTTCTTCATTAAGGGATAATAAATAGCTCTCAGCCTACTTATTCTATTCAATAAACATATTTGAAAACAAATGTTAAAAAGTTTCGTTCTTAAAGCACCAAACAAATCCCAAGTACTGAAACTACTATCCATCTCTAGGACAAGCAGCCATAAATCGGAAAACAAATTATAAGGACAAGTAATATAGAGAAACAGACAAGATATACCAGTTTTATAGTTTTTGGTGCTTACCCGTAAACATCAATAAGAAATGAAGAAGATTAGGCTTCTGAAATGAAAAGGAAAAGAAAAACATTAGACTTAGACAGCAACAAAATTTATACACTTAAATAAGCCTTAACCATTACCATGAGAATTTGAAACTGTGAGAGAATACAGACAAGTAGAGATAGAGAACATGCATCACAGTCTCTTGACCCTAAAAACATCACGTAAAACCAAGGAACTGTAGAATCATGTGAATGAACTGTAGACTAGTTTAAACTAAATAAAAACTCTATCTCTTATCCTTTATCTTTGAATTAAGAGTTTATCTTCATCTAAAATTCAAACTAAGATAATAGTTTATCTAAAATGCAAACTAAGATAATAGTTTATCTTTGAATATAAATGTTGTTATTACCCTAAAAGTTCAACAAATGACAGCAACTGCAATACAGTTAAAAATAAGAGCGAGGGGAAAGGAAAATTAAAAACTCTTGTAAAAATACTGAAAACAAAAAACTTGAATACTCATGGAATATAGCTTTCTACTTCACTGATAAACATAGGAAAACTTTTAGGTATAATAGGAGACAGGGTTGCCCTAAAGCAGGACAGTAATGGTGTCTGCACAGAACACTACGTCCATAATTAAAAATAGGGTAAACTATACAATTGGCCATCAAACTATTAAAGATACCTATTTTAGCCACCGAATTAAGCAACTCGTCAATCAAACCACTAAACTTATTAAATTGACTTATTTAGTCATTGTCGTTATTCATTAATGGATGACTAAGGGATGACATGACAATTAACAGAAATTTATAGAAATTACACACTTAATGTTATTTACTTATAAAATAAATTAAATTTAGAACAAAATTAGTATAATAAGTAAATAACAAAGAATAAATGCATAATTTTACAAATTTTTGTTAACTTAATTCAGTAGTTAAAATAGATATTCGTAAATAATTCAATAATCATTTGTGTAGGTAACCCTTATATATATATATATATATATATATATATATATATATAGTATAAAATTTAATTATTCATTAACAGGCTCACCACCCCTAACTTTTTTTTATAATGTTGGCTGGTATTATTTAAAAAAAAAGAGAACCAAAAGGAAAACAAAACAAAAGACAACATAAGCCAAAAAACAGATGAAGAAATCTTTGATAAGAACAAAACCAGAGAAGAAACACAACCAATAGCTCTCCCAGGGCATGAGAGATTTGAAATGAAGGGATAATGCAGAAGAATGATAACCAGGAATAACCAAAGAGATCAGTAAAGAAACCCCAAGAAAGATTGTAAAGCCCTCGACAACTCAGGGAGGGGTTCAAGAAAGCGACAGTTCCGGACTGTATCCGAAAGTATCTTTCACTTGAGAACGATCACTGAAGTGGCACAAACCTTCCAACGCAACTACATTTGGAGTACTCTCGAGCTCCAAATGCTGCGCCAAATCAAAGAGGGTAATGATCCAAGATTAGCTTGTAGGTAAGAGACATTAGGGAAGTACTTTGCCCTAAGAAGAGGAAAAACCTCCCAGCCATATTATCATGTAGTTGTGAAGTAGATTGGTTGAAAACCAATTGATTCCATACCTCCCAGGAAAAATAAATCTCTAGCACCATGGAGAGTGTCTAAAGTACCTTAAAAGAGAGTAAGCAACCAATCTCCTATATTATCATGTAGTTGTGAAGTAGATAAGTAGAAACCCAATTGATGCCATACCTCCCAGCCATATTATCCTGTAGTTGTGAAGTAGATTGGTTGAAAACCAATTGATTCCATACCTCACAGGCAAAATAAATCTCTAGCACCATGGAGAGTGTCTAAAGTACCTTAAAAGAGAGTAAGCAACCAGTCTCCTATATATCATGTAGTTGTGAAGTAGATAAGTAGAAACCCAATTGATGCCATACCTCCCAGGCAAAAAAACAACTCTTCTAACATGGAGAGTGTCTTCCGTGTCTTTATAACTACATTTTTCATGGTAGGAACATAGTTATGAATCATTCTCCAGTTAATTTTTACACAATAGAATAACAGTAATAATGTCAAGACAGAATCGGGAAGAGATGGAACTTCACCAAGAAGTCTATGGAATGACTTATCTTCGGCAGTTAAAATATCGAGCAAAGAATTGATCTGCAAAAAAATAAATTAATAAATTTATTGGTTAGGAAAAGAAAACGATAACCAAGTTTATCCACTTAAATAAACCTTTACTACTGTCGGGAGAATTTTTTTATATGCAGAAGCAGAATATGAAAAGGGATAATCTTTGAAACTGCGATTGAATACAGAAAGTAGAGAACCTGTATCATACATAATCTTTTGGAGTTAATACACAAACATCAGGCTGTAAACAAAGTCAATCAAATAAGGTCAAGTCAGCATTGTGGAAACAAATGCACGACATTATAGAAAATAAATGTTGTTATTACCCTAAAAGCTCAACAGATACAACAACTACAGTCCAATTAAAATTAGGGTGAGGGAAAAGGAAAATGTTTTTTTTTATAAAAATACCGAAAACAAAGAACTCGAATCCTCGTGGAATATAGCTTTCTACTTCATTGATAACCATAGGAAAATAACATGTAACTTAACCAGAACAATATTAAGTCATGCAAACCCTAGATTATGTTGCCTCAAGGAGTAACATAAAAAATATAGTACCTGACCAACCAAAAGATCAAGTAATATCATACATGTTTGCCTATGGTCTGACCAAAGAAGATGTAAGTACGATTCATAGATCTGTTAAACTAATGTTTTTCTCACACATCTTTTCTGCTCTTCAGTTAGCTCAACATATAAAGACAGCACAGGTAAATCTCAACGAGTCTCATCCACAAAAGATAAAATAGTAGAAGCCAAAATTTTATGATGCATCAATTTCATGTTTCACTTTAGCGACTACCTTCATCTCAGTTGAATCTTTATCAACTGTATCACGATTGGAAGGGGACTTAACCTCTAAAAGGAGAACAATATCTTCATCAGCACTCATAACACCCCTTCAAGATTTGTTTGCTCAAGACTAGAAACCAATGAACTTTCTACATGCTTATCATAACTTTGGGCGTTACAACAATTGACACTGAAAGAGGCTTATAAGAAATAGAGTCATCAAACTTAACTTTTGCAGTGCAATCTTCCTCCAAGAACTAAAATATTTCACAAAATATGATAGATAAAGCACTTACATTTCTTGGGTTTTGATTGGTATTCTACAATAACATTGATGGTGAATGTATCAAGTATTGATGAACTAGTTGTCGCAGCTGAAGTAAAGGGCAACAGTGCTGTGAAAAATGAGTGTAAAAATTGTTGGAGCGGGATAAGGCACAACTTGAGCTGAAATATTTACATCATCTGCCTGATGAGTTGTACGCAAAAACACAACTCTTGTTAATTAAGATCTTTAGGCAAGGGCGTCATATTTTTTATGATAATATCAGGCCATCAATTCAAGATGAATTTTTGAAATAAGCATTTCAAAGGACTACATTTAGAATATAATAGATAAATCATACTATAATAGACTAAATATATAATATTAAAAATTTTAATTACAATGGTCAAAATAAGAATGTTAGGTTTAATGGACGACGCGTTACTTAATCAATAGTTAAAATAAATATCCCCACACAATTCAGGGATCATCTGTGTAACCTATAAAAATATATAAAAAATAAAATTTAATAAATCATTAATGGATCCACCACCCTTTAACTTTTTTATTATAATGTCGGCTGGTATTATTTCAAAAAACAGAGAAAATCACAAGAAAAAACAAAACAACATAAGCCAAAAAAGTCAGAAGAAGAAAGCCTTGATAAGGAACAAAATCAGAGAAAAAACACAACCAATAGCTCTTCCACAGCAATATAGATTTGAAATGAAGGGATAGTGCAGAAGATTGATAAACAGGAATAACAAAAGAGATAAGGAAACACCAAGAAAGATTGTAAAGCCCCAACAACTCAGGGAGGTTCAAGAAAGCGACAGTTCCGAACCGGTAACCTTCGGACGCAACTATATTTGGAGTCCTCTTTGAGCTTCAAATGCTGCGTCAGAACCCCTTGTTTAAGCCATTATTCCGAGTAAAAGATACCATTTAAGAAGGAAATAAAGGTAACCAATAATTATTCTAGACAGATATTGTTGTTGCCGTCACCAACCAAACCACTCAATACCCATCTCTAAGAGTATTTTCGAGCTCCACTTGATCGTAAGCTTTTTGCTCATATCGAGTTTCAGAGCAAAAGAATAACTTTGACTCGTACGTTTCTTCTTATAAGAATGCAGTATCTCATAAGCAGTGATGATGTTATCAGTAACGAAAAATCAACACAATGTTGGTTCTATTAAAATCGCACTAAAAAAATCACCTTGAAGAAAATTGATTCATAGAAAGGTCTATAGAGCAAGCAATTAAATTACCTTGTAAAATAGTTGAGAGGTCAGAAATGTCAGCGGACATAAAGAGCTCAGAAAAATAATTAACAGCAAGGCAATCGATGTGGTTTCCCGTCGTCGCCCCCATCCGTAATTTTGCCACATTGTGACTCAGAAAATGTATATTTTTATACAGGGCTAAGAATATCATTAAACAGTGTATTTTAGTTTTTTTTTTATTTTCTCAATCACCAAGGTAAATAATACTGACCCTGGAAGCAGCAAATGGCATGTTAGGGCAAATAGTAGCCTTAAAAAATTACCTTTAATTTTTGAAAATTTTCATGCAGAATTCCCAGGTTATGATATTGGAGGCACATACCAGAGCAGAACTTTAAGCTGACATTAAGAAATAATACCCACTGTTATTTTCATTATCTTTATTTTAGGAATACGGATACAAGTATATTATCATTTAAATATTCGAGGAAAAAAACTTGGAAATTGGACATATAAAATAAATCCAGACCAATAAAAATCAATCTTCTCAAATTATAAAAACAAGGAACAAAAGCAGATGAGAAATGTTTTCTTTTAAAGTTGGTCACTTTGACTCAGCTTGAAAATACTATAATATGGTAAAAGAACTGCGATTTTCATTCTTCTTCTACTTTACCAAGCAATGGACAAGAAAGAAGTTAGAAGAATAAGATTCTTTCCAGCCAACAACAAATCAAGCAGCTATACCCCTTTTCAGTATTTGACATTTATTTCTTTTAAAGTTGGTCACTTTCACTCAGCTTGGAAATGCTATAATATAGTAAAGGTGCCACAATTTTCATTCTTCTACTACTTCCAATTTTACCAAGCAATGGATAAGAAAGAAGTTAAGAGAATGATTTTCTTTCGAGCCAACAAAATCGAACAACGATTCCCCTTTCCAGCATACCATATTTGTTTCTCAGCAAGCCATAATTTAAAATTTTCAAAAACAGAGAAAAGTTTTTAAGAAATAAAATTTTCATATTCTCAGGCATGAGAAGTCAAAAATAAAAATACTTATATTTTTAACACATGTAACAGAAAACATTTTAGGACATGAATATAAGTATACAATCTTTTAAACATGTGAAAAAAAACTTAGAAGTTTGAAAATATAAAATAAATTCATGAATATAAGTATACAATCTTTTAAAATGTGATTTTCATTCTTCTTCTACTTTTCAATTTTATCAAGCAATGGATAAGAAAAAAGTTAAAAGAATGATTTTCTTTTCAACAAACAAAATCAAACAACTATTCTCCTTTCCAGTATTTCACATTTATTTCTCATCAAACAATAGTCTAATTGTCAAAAGCAGGAAAATGCTTTAAGAAATAAAATTTTCATATTTTGTCATTGACTCATGAGAAGAAACCAAAGTAACAATACCCATGTTTTTAACACGCATATCCCAATACGCTTTAGGACGTGGATAAAAGTATATAATCTTTTAAATCCATGCAAATAAAAACCAATCCTTCCAAACTATAGAGATCAGGAACAAAAATAAATGAGAAATATTATCTTTTGGTCACTTTCACTCAGCTTGGAAATGCTATAAAGTACTGTGATTTTCTTCTTCTACCTTTCAATTTTACCAAGCAATGGATATGAAAGAAGTTAGAAGAATGATTTTCTGTCCGGCCAACAAAATCAAACAACTATTCCCCTTTTCAGTGTTTCACAATTATTTATCATCAAGCAGTAGTCTAAAATTTTCAAAAGTAAGGAAATATTTAAAGAAATAAAAATTCCATATTCTCTGTCACAAGAAGAAATTAAAAGTAACGATGCTTGTGTTTTTAACATGTGTATCCGAAAACATTTTAGGATATGTATACAAGTATATTATCATTTAAATATACGAGGAAAAAAAACTTGGAAAACGGACATATAAAATAAATCCAGACCAATAAAAATCAATCTTCTCAAATTATAAAAACAAGGAACAAAAGCAGATGAGAAATATTTTCTTTTAAAGTTGGTCACTTTGACTCAGCTTGAAAATACTATAATATGGTAAAAGAACTGCGATTTTCATTCTTCTACTTTCTAATTTTACCAAGCAATGGACAAGAAAGAAGTTAGAAGAATGAGTTTCTTTCCAGCCAACAACAAATCAAACAATTATTTCTTTTCCAGTATTTGACATTTATTTCCTCAAGCAATAGTCTAAGATTTTTAAAAAAGGAAAATGTTTTATGAAATGAAATTTTCATATTCTCCGTCATGAAAAGAAGTCGAGTATATAATCTTTAAAAATATTAGAAAATTAGACATATAAAATAAATCCAGGTCAATAAAAATCAATCTTCTGAAACTATAGAGATCATGGAACAAAAATAGATGAGAAACATTTTCTTTTGAAGTTGGTCAATTTCACTTAACTTGGATAAAGAAAGATGTCAAACGAGTCAAAAGAATGATAAAGAAATGGATAAAGAATGATATTCTTCCCAGTGAATCCTTTTTCCAACCTTCCCAAGAAAGATTCAATGTAAATATGTTACAAGAAAGATTCAAGATTCAATCTATAGTTGAGCCGTCCCAAGAAATATTTCTAACGCATGTAAATATGTTACAAGAAAGATTCAAGTATCAAGAATTGACTTTAAAAAATAGAAAGATTCAAATCCAAAAAAAACATGAACAGATTATAGATCTTGAAAGAAACAAAAACAAGAAATGCGGAAAAGGAACATACTTGGGTCGCGATAAGAAGATTATAGTAGTGTTTCAAAGAAACGGCAGCGGTGATGACGCTGACGAAACTTTTACCAGCGAAATCAACGGTGAAAGGCGGAATCACACTAATAATCGTGGGTCACAACCGCAATTTAACTGAAAGTAACTGGCCGCTATCCCATTTTCTCCCGTTACCGTAAATCTAAAAACAAAATCCATGGCGATTATAAGACTGAGCGCGAGAGTGTAAAGGGGAGCAAGATAATGAGACTTACAGGGAAAGGATTGGACGACATTGAAAAGAGATTTACGACGCGGCGACGACAAGAAGAGAAATCGGCGGCTCTAGATGCCGGTCTGATAAAGACGGCGTGAAAACAACGTTCGAAAGCCAAAGAGAAACCGAAGAATAAAGATGAAATTTGAGATTAGATGATCGGTCTATTTAAGAGCTCCTTGTACGCGTGTTGTACGCGTGTTGTACGCGTGAAGATCACGCGTATTCATTGGAGTACCTTTTATCTCCTAACTCGCGTGTGCATCTCACATGGTGTGGTATCCACGTGCTATCTAACCCGTCTGATTGCCATGTCAGTTTAGAAGACCACCATCCAACAGCTGTGATTTCCCCTAAAATCCCCTCTTTCTCGCATTTATGTCAAAAATTAACGACAAATTCAAAGGGCAAAATATTGGATAATAATCCAACCCCCAGTGGCATTTAGGCTAAAATTTACGAAAATAAAATGTACAATTGTTTATAAAAATAAATAAATAAATAAAACTAACAATAAAAAAATATGAAGATAATCGGTTAAAAATATAAAAAATAATGCTAATCATTTATTTTAGGCATATACAGTGTAATAATCTTTGGTAATGTAAAAATAAAAATATTAAGTACAATGGTTTATTTTTGTTCTCTATATTTTTTTAGATGACGAGTTTTATAATTTTAATAATATATATTTTTAAAGTTTTTTTTTTACGTAAGATTATGATTAAAATTATGTTTTATAAAAAAAATAAAAATATCATATTTTTTAAAATTTATTGAGTAATATGATTATTATCTGTTTATATATTTTTTAACATTTTAATAAAACATAAATATTTAAGATGACTTTGAAGAAAATTTCTATTATTTAAATCAAGTTAAATTTATCAAATATTTTGTCAAATTTGATATGTAGAGTCATATCGGATAACTTAAAAGTTTATTTAAAAACATTTAACAATTTTACCATTTTATTATATCATAACCATTAAATAAATTTGTTTGATAATTTAAAAAATTCATTAACCATTTTATAATATATTACGATGAACATATTTTGTCAACTCATTAATAAACTATTAACTAAATTTTATTTAAAAAAAATTATACTATATTTAATCTATGTTTTTTTTTAATTTTTAATGTTTAAAAATTATTTTAAAATAATTTAGTGATAATTTATTAACTTTACCTACAATTTCAAAATTAATGGGTCACTAAAATCACTTGATCAAATCCAGCTTTCCATTTACATATAAACCCTTTGTCTTTGAAAAAAATTAATTATAAAAATAAGTGTTAAAATTATAATTTTTTAATAGTTATTTAAAATATATGTTTGATTGAAATAGTATCTAAATTTTTATTTTAATTAAAATAAGAGCCTAAATAGGTGTCTTAATTAATTTTAAAACAAATTAAAATAAAATTTTAGACCCCAATAAAAAATACTTAAAATACCTATTATAAAAAATATAATTTAAAAATTTATTTTACCACAAACTGTCTAAAACATGAAGCATACAAATTACACATGAAAGTTTAATTCGATTCGATTTGATTTGTTCGTATTTTCATCGATTACTGTTGAGTCTTTCTCCCTTTTCTTTTTTCTGCGAAGAAGAACCCCATCAAAGCAACGATCGAGAAAGCACTAAAGCAAATGGATGCAATATCGAGCGAGACATGACAGCCAGTGATTGCCTGGATTTCAAAGAGGTTGGTAGTTTTCTTAGCATCAGTATTTTGACCGTAAGCCACTTCATTGTCCTCGGCGTCCATTGCATAGGCTCGGACGAAGTATGTGGCGGCCGGCACGTCTCGCTCGATGGTCCATTCCGAAGTTTGGTTGTTGTTGGTGGTGGTGTAGGGTCTTTTAACAATCTTGAACTGGCATGTTTTGTCTTTGGGAAGATTGTCCACGGTTTTCCTCCAAGCTCGGTCGAATTGGCTGATTGGCGCGTAGCATAACTGGACCTTGATGGTTTTATAGGCCGAATCCGTCCCTGCTGGGAACGTCTGGTTCAGTCCCCATGTAACTGTGATTTTGTCTTCCCCAGCTTTCAAAACTGCATAATTTAATCAATCAAACACTCTTAAAGTATGTTTTCGATTACAAGACTTGAACTCGAGACATTATTTAATGAACACTAAACTCTTTACGACACGAATATTATTAAGATCAATTGGGGTTAATATATACAAAAAAATCGTTGAAATGGAATTCCTTACGACGTTGGGGATGAGAAGCAGTGACCACAAGTGTTCTTTGCAGCTTAGAGAAAGAGATTGTGGCCAAGCAAGGATCAGAAAAGCAAGCCAAAACAACAATGAAACCGAGAAGAAGACTTCGAGCTGCCATGGTTTTTTGATTGGCTATGGATTTTCCTTGAAGACGAAGATGATGATGAAGAAAGGGGGAGGGCAGTTGGCCAATATATAGAAAAAAGAACAATTTCTTTGAGGAAAAGTCAAAATGATTAGCATTACTAATCTCAATTTATTAAGAATGGGAATGACTCTTAAACGTGATTAAGAGCTCGTATGGAGTTTTGGATTCATTGACTTTTGATTCATGTAGTTGGCATGTGGGAAACTTGGGGATGAGTTGATGAAAGCAATGTAAAAAAATAGAGATATAAATAAGGGAAAATATTTTTTTAGGAGTCCTTGAGGTTTAGAATTTAGGGTTTAAAGGTTAAAGTTTATTTTTAGAAAAATACGATTAGAATTTTAAGTTTTAAACTATAAACTTTAATTTTTAATCATAATCTCTAAATTCAAAATTTATACACTAAAACCCTTAAATATTAAACCTAACAAAATATTTGGACCGTAAAATTATAAAAATTATTCAAAATTTATACGCTTGTATCAATAAGTTATTTTTTACATGATGTATATATATTTTTTAAATCATTGAACAAAAATTATATATTTTTTACATCAAATGTAAAATTATATATTTTTTAAATCGTTGAACAAAAATAAATAGATGATCCATAATAAAGAATGTGAAGATCATCGTTTGAAAAAATAATTTTAATTATTTTAAGGCATAAATATATTTTTTACCTTTAACGTTTAAAATTTTTATCATTTTGGCCCTCATTTTTTTTGATAAATTTAACCCTTAACCTATATCTTTTTAACAAATAACTTATTTTTTAACTATCATGATAACAAATCTGTTGAAAATTTAATAATGATGACAGGTCATATATGTGTAATAATATATTTTAAATGACTTAACATCTAGTATATCAAATACATACACGCGGAATATAGTTTTATTCTAATCTAAAAATATAAAATAATTAAAATTCAAATAAACTATTAAAATTTATTTTTTTATTCATTAAAAATTAATTAAATCTAAAACAAAAGGCTACAAAATATTCTCAACCTTAACTATAATAAAATCAAAATTTTATCTTAAAAGGTATGAACATAATCTGAAAATAAAATTTAAAAGGTCTAACTTTTTTAAGATAAACTATATAAAAAATACTTAATTATAGGGTTGATGTGGAAATGATATTTTTTTTTAAATTTAGACATATTTTTATTTTAATAAAATAATATAATTATTTAATATATAAATAAAATCATCTAATAAGGTAATGACACATCATCACTCAACTGAAGAGGAAAAAATATGACGTAAGAATACCTTATAAGGAATCAAACGGAGGCAGATTTTGGAGTATAGAGAATTTTTAAACTAATATTTGAGATATAAAGATTTTAAAGAAATATTAGGAATATAGACCAAAATAAATAGTGAATCACTAACCACATTTAGTTCTCACTTTCAACCGGCTTAGCCGGCTTGTACTCAAATGGGAGAACGCCAGCATCTGCTGGCGAGATGCAGAAAGGGAGAACGCCAACCTTTGTTGGCGAGGTGCAGGCGGTTCTGACATACATGGCCAGTTTCAATGCATATTGCTTGCATGGCCAGTTTCAATGCATATTGCTTGCATGCCTTTCCTTTTAGGCCAATATTGATGCATGTTGGTCAAGTCCTTTTGGACTGCATGGACAGCATGCTAAGGATAAATAGCACCACGCCATCTTTTGAAGGCGAGGTGGTGGTGCCGTTTTTTTTGCTTATAACCGAGCCGGTTTTCACGGTTAAATAACAAAGAAATAAACCACGTCACCAAGAGGCGACGTGGTTCTATTTAATTTGGCCTAAATTCCCAATAATCTCTTAAACATCTCTATACATCCGAAAAAGAATAAAGAATAATATACACCCAAATTTCCCATATCAAATGGACAACTATGGGAACAAATCATCTAGTTGCAAAAATTGGACTCTGAAAAATGTTACTCTTCATTAAATAAAATTAAATTATAAAATAAAAATTAAAATAACTTAAAAAAACAGTACTTAATCGATAGATTTTTAAATTTATGTACTGGTAATAAAATAATGAAGTAATATAAAAATATATATGTATATCATATGTAATTAAAAAAATTAAATTTAAATTATATTAAATATACTGGTAACAAAAATTTAAAAACTTAATTAAAATTCACTTGGAAAAATTTTAAATAATATTTAAATTCAGTTGAAATTATTAAAATTTCAAGATTACACCATAATAAAATATACTAAAGATCAAATTATTATTTTTTTAATTTAGAAAGTGATGGAGACACAAAAGAGAAGTGTTGGATTCTTTTAACTCTCCCTTCCCTCCCCGTATTGTCTTCTTTCGGTGACGTCCCGTTAAGTGATTCTTGCTTGATTCAATCATCAATACTTCAATTATTTTCTTAATTAGGTGTTTAGACTTTTTAATTTTTCAAATTTAACACCTGAAATTTTATCAGTAACTATTTTAATCCTTGAATTATCGCTATATTAATTGAGATGATGCCTAACTCCCAGAAAATGTCATGTATCAGCTGCATAATTTTTCACGTGAAATATATATGTATGTATGTACATAATTTAAAAATATTTATAAATTAAGGTTTTCAAAAAATTAACAATTATCTATTGTGGATACATTTGAAATTATTCTGAGCTTGTTAGATTTTTTATATTTTTCTTTTGAAATATTAGAATTTTATTTTATTTTATTTGTATAGATAAAACTTTTTTATTTTTTATAATTTAAATATTTAATTCTTGAACTTTAAAACCGTTATTATAAGAAACTACATTTTCTTATAGATTACATTTAACCAGATAATAATAAACTAAAATTAATTTACCCTATGGTTTAATATTGTTTATAATATTTATATTAACAAACTGAATCCCCTCTCCCTCTCATTTCCCTTCACTCTTCTAATAAAAACAGAAAAGACTTTTCCTCTCCAATATTTATAACTGTCGTCTTCTCCAACCCAAAAATTCAAGAGGAAAAAGAAAACCTAACTGAGAACGTAAATCAAAAGGCTCAAGTGATGGGAACGAAGAGAATGGTTTCATTCAAGAGGTTGATGAAGAAAGATTCATGGAAATGGAAGTTTCTGGGCTCTGTTTTCAAGTGGAAGAGGCCAAGACTGAACATCGGGTTTTCTTTCATCGACGATCTGATTTTCAAGGTCGTCTCCGTTTTTGAAGCGATCTTCTTGGTGTCTACACTATGTTTGTTCTATCTCTTCTGCGGTTGTCATTTTTGACGGTTCTGTTTCTATGGCTAATTGGCTATGTATTTAGTTTACTATGTGTTTATCTTCTTCTTTTTTCCTGGCATGGGTTTTGAGAGAAAGAAAGGATTTGTTGAAGGGTGGTGGATTTTCCTGGAAAATACAGAGAAGAAAATGGAAAAGCTAACTGGGTTATGACTTTCAGCCTTTTGTTTGGGAAAATTTCTCAAGTTTAATGCACTAGTTTCTTTGGTGTGTAAAGTTAGTAAATTATTCTCTTCTAATAATATTATTTTATAATTTAAAGTTAATTTTTCTTTTTAAAAAATAAACTATTTTTAATATTTAAATTTAAATTATTTTTAAAAAGAATAATATCTCCCGTTTAATAATAAATCTAAAAAACCAGGAATTACATTCAAAATATTTTTTTAACTTTTTCTCATTTATATACTAAATTATAATCGTGTTACAAGTACAAGCAAGGATTCAAAAAACGATCCGTTATCACTTTAATGGTTGTTGTTTAACGGTAACATTGCTATCCGAAATCGTTTTTCGTAAAAATAGCAGAAAAATTTAAATTCATACCAATTACAATCAATAACGAATGTTATTCAATGGATAACGGTCGATAACGGTAATAATTACACGCTACTGTTCCGTTATTGTCATTATTTCTCGTTATTTCAAAAAGACTCTGATAATAAGTTGAGTTTTAAAAAGATTTACGACCGTAACTCTCACAACGACCGTAACAATAACCGTTATATCCGCAACCACGATAAATATAACACGATTAAAAACACAATAAAAACGTTTTTTAAAACCCTAGTTACAAACAATAAGTGCTTGGTTGCCATGGCTATAATAATGAGTTGCCTGTCTCCTTTGAATCATTGATATTATGTGTAGATTTTTGTGTCAAATTTTGAATTATTTTATTAAATATAACTACTAATATTTTGGTTTATATAAATAAGATATTTAATCATAGAAGGAGAGACCAACTAAAATGATACCAAAGCTTTTAGTAATTCCATCATTTCTTTGCCATTATTTATCATAATTTTTTTTACCAGACTTTACCTACCATATTAACCAAAAAAAAGTGGGTGAAAAGAATACGTAATTTAGTGGTGAAACTTTCAATTAAAATATAGTTTTAAGCTTAAGTTAATATTGTATTTAATTTCGGGTTTATTTTAAAAAAATAAGATAAAAAAATAAGAGAAATTATATTATAAATAAGTCACGCTATAGGTGGTAGATCAACCACTAAAAATTATATATTTTATTAATTTTTAATGTCATATTTTTTCAAGTGAATCTTCACTTGGAAAAGCTATTTTTAAAATGAATTAACAGTAAATATGAGTGAAGATTCACTTAAAAAAATAACATGAGAAAACGATGAGATAAATAAATTTTAGTGAGTAGTCACATGGATAACGTGGTAGAACTTACCCATAATATAATTTCTCGTAGAATTGGTACAGCTTCGAAGGGTACTTTCAAAAATTGACACATAGAGTAAAGACACGTTCATAAACAGGGACAGAATTACACTCATGTAAGGAGGGGTAATCGCCCCTACTCCAATTTTTTTTTTAATCCTCTATTTAAATTTTTTTTTATAAATTTATCCCTTACTTTTAAACCTTTATATTTTCCTCCGTCAACTTTAAATTCTAATTTTATCCCATTTACGGAGTAAAGACGTGTTTTTATTAGCGTGACATGGAACAATGATAGACAAAGTGTATTTTTTTTTGAATTTTTGTAAGTTTATACAATTAAAGTCTAAAAAAATAATAGAAAAAATAAAAAAATTGTCCATGAAAATTATATATATATAATATATGTTGTGGACACGTATTAATACGAGCACAAAAATTATGACGCAATATATGTAAAAGCTCGTCAAATTATTTTTTCTTTTTATTCTTAATTATAACAATTTTAAAAAAATATATAATAAAAATCCGTTTCATCAGTCCCATCTTTTCAAAATCATGCAATGTGGGCAAAACACACACGTCATATCAACTATGTCCCCCTAGAATTTTGACGTCACGTAAGCAAATACATCTTGTTAAGTGTCAACCATGCCTTCACATGATTTAAGGAAAATTCCATTATACATTTTGGTTAATTTTTTTTAATACAATGAATTGAAAATTTTATTTAATAAATTATTTTAAATAGGGGTAAAATTTAAAATATATATATTAAAAGATTAAAATATATATTTTAAAATTTTTTGGATTGATGGATAAAAAAACTTTTTTTTAATTATATATTTAAAAAATATTTTTATTTAATATATAAAATAAAAAATTAACGGGGATCGAATTCCATTTTCGCTCTAAGTTCCACCCATGATTGTAAATATTATAGTAAAAGTTATAACCAGATTCAATTATCTTCGTTTTTAAATTTTTATGTGAATTTGACATCGGATGAATCCGACTTAAAATAGTGTTTGAGGTTAATCATTGTTTTCAAACTTTCAATTATCATATGATCCTAATCACTATTTAAAGTTAGAGTCACATAGTTTTGTCTTTAAACAATATCAACTCAGGAAAATGACTCGTGTACTCACTGTTTAAAAATAATATCAATTGATTCTAAATTTAAAAACACTATAAAAATTTATATATTAAAAAACAATTTCTTCATTTCATTATATTAAAAAAATTATTTCATAATATTAAACAGAATTTTCACCTGCAGGTGATATTCTTTATTTTCTAATATTTTTTCTGTAAAATCTGAAAAAAAAATTATGTTATATGTACATGTTTTCTTATCCGCACCATAAAAATTAACATATTTATATTCTAAGATTTGATTATTTCCATGATTCGGTAGACAAACGTGACAGAATATTAATTCATGGTTAATTAATAAAGCCTAATTAGGTTTAGTTTAGTTAAATTTAGCTTTAATTGCGGTTAAATTTAACACTAGTTTAATGATTAATAAAGCCTAATTAAATTTAGTTCAGTTTAGCTTGTTGTTTAATAAATATTAACATTAATTGCCGGTCCTATACCCGCATAAAGAAGTGTAAGTTTACATTTTATTGGAACCATCTAATAATTTCGATATCTTATTTAATATTAAAAATATTAAATATTATTAATAATTTGTAAGAGTTATAATATTAAAAATATTCATAACGTCTAATTGAATAATTATTTATTATTTTTAAAATAACTTAATTCTTAACATTTTATAGCATAAAATAATTATTACGTAAATGAAGATTATTAATCATCTAACTATAAATAAATTAAACTGATATAAATTAATATTTTATATCATAAAATAATTATTTTGTAAATAAAAATTATTAATCATCTAATCATAAATAAATTAAACTGATATAATAAATTTATATGGCAACACACATACACAATAATATCTTATAAAATTTAAAGCTCATACCTTAATTTTAATTTTTAATATTATAAAATTAAATTTTTAAAAATTTTTATTTAAAATTAAAAATTTAAAAACTAAATACTTTAAAAAAAAATCAAAATGATAATATAATCAAATACTAGATGCGTTTTTGAGCATTGTGCCTTATATTTTAATCTCTTTTGCCTTTCCCCCGAAGTATGCTTCACATGCAAATGAAGAAATAAATAAATAAATAAATTATCCGTAGGTTCGCAAAAACTATATAATGGGTACGATTTATCGCGTTAGCTATGCCCAATCCAATAATAACCAACCACTTTACTATTAATCTTTAAATTATTTTTTTTCAACCAATGAATCTTCACTCATAATTTTTATGTTATTTTAAAAATATAATTTTTAAAAATTATATTAATTATATGGTTGATTAATGGTGGAATGAGTAGTTTTCATTAGTTAGAGATTACGGATGACGTAGTAGACCGAGCCTATGATATAATCTCTAGTACGTTTAAGACTTCCTAATTATCTCACGTTGGTTCTCTTCTTGACCGATCTACTGAGACTTGTAACCCAACAAATCATCGAGATCAACTGCAATGTCCATGGCAAAGAGCAGCATGTCCGACCAAGTGAACAAAGTTGACATCTCTTTGAGCCCCCGAGTCAACTCTGTGAAACCTTCAAAGACAGTGTCTATAACTGATCATGCAATGGCTCTGGCACAAGCTGGTGTCCCTGTTATTCGATTGGTTGCTGGAGAGCCAGATTTCGATTCCCCGGCTGCTGTAGCCGAGGCCGGGATAAACGCTATCCGTGAAGGTCACACCAGGTACACTCTCAACGCAGGTACTTTGCTGCTTCGTGCAGCGATTTGTCATAAGCTGAAAGAGGAGAACGGGATCTCTTGTACACCTGATGAAGTTGTGGTCAGTAATGGTGCGAAGCAGTGTCTTCTCCAAGCAGTTCTTGCTGTTTGTTCTCCTGGGGATGAGGTACGATTTCAAATGGGAACCAATGTTTAGGGTTTTGATGTAGAGCTAAAATGGGGTTGTGGCAATTTATTTCAGGTAATCATTCCTGCTCCTTATTGGGGGAGTTACCCAGAAATGGCCAAGCTGGCTGATGCAAGGCCTGTTATTCTTCCGACGCTCGGTTCTGAAGATTTCCTGTTGGACCCGAAGCTCCTCGAGTCTAAAATCACTGAAAAGTCGAGGCTGTTGATTCTCTGCACTCCATCAAATCCAACCGGATCCGTTTATCCTAAAGCACTGCTCCAAAGAATTGCCGAAGTCGTAGCAAAGCATCCCAGGCTGCTGGTGCTATCCGATGAAATATACGAACATATAATTTATGCTCCGGCAACTCACACGAGCTTTGCATCATTGCCAGGCATGTGGGAGCGGACTCTAACTGTCAATGGATTTTCTAAGGCCTTTGCAATGACCGGTTGGCGACTCGGATATATTGCCGGACCTAAGCACTTTGTTGGAGCCTGTAATAAAATCCAGTCTCACTTCAGTTCGGGAGCTAGTAGCATAGCTCAAGAAGCAGGAGTTGCTGCACTAGGCTTGGGGTATGCCGGTGGGGAAGCGGTTTCTATCATGGTGAAAGCATTTCGGGAACGGCGGGATTTCTTGGTTAAAAGCTTCAGAGAACTGGAAGGCGTTAAGGTATCCGAACCTCAGGGAGCTTTCTATCTGTTCATTGATTTCAGTTCTTACTATGGAATAGAAGCTGAAGGTTTCGGTAAAATCGAAAACTCTGAGTCACTTTGTCGATACTTCCTGGACAATGCTCAGGTTGCACTAGCCCCTGGAGATGCATTCGGTGATGATAACTGCATCCGGATATCGTATGCAGCATCACTCACCACCTTACAAGCTGCTTTTGAGAGAATTAAGACAGCACTCGTCTCCCTCAGGCCTGCTGTTCCTGTCTAACAAAAGGCTTTTTGAGAGAAGTTTGCCATGGCTGTATCAAATTCTGCTGTTTCTCTGTCACGATGTCTTGAAAATTTAGAATTAGTATGTTAGACAACCCTGGTAGTTGCTTCTCAATTTAATGAAGTCTTTTATTTTCTGTTTATATGAACTGTCCTCAAGTTCTGGAATATGACTCAACCTTGCATCCTTGGAATGTACTGATACCAATTGCCATGATATTTCTATACACGCTACTAACTTCTGCTGCTGCATCCCTAGTTTGATCATGAAAATCACTGGAAAGTTTTAGCTGTAGCAACTGAGGTTGAAGATGAACGGTCCCTTTTCGACTTCGAAGCTTTCTTCTCCATTTTTGTTTTCTATTTCTCAGACAAGCGGAAGATAGAGACCCAGAGCTTGATATTTGCTTTGTGTCGGCCGGGTATCCCCAACCTCAGTTCACAGTGAATTGTTCTTCCACATTGCTCTGCAGATACTCTTTCTGCTCCTAATCAGTGTTAATGAACTCACAGTACAGTAAGTAGGGATGTATCTAAAGGTATTGATGAGCTGAATTATTTTTAAATCCATATGTAATTTAAATAATTTTATATTATCAATGATCTACTGTGGAACAAATATCATCAAATAATCATCTCATGTTTTTATTACCCCAATTGTGCATGCAATCTTCTTAACCTTCCTTTGGACTAATCCCATTTTATCTTTTAAAACGAAATAACATTCCCAACAGAAACCACTTTGACGACTAGCTAGTAAGGTTGTAAACCGAGGCAGTGCAGTGGGTGCTGCCAAGTGCCAATCCCATATATGGGATTTGGGAAGGATACTATATTGATGATAGCTGGCGAAGTATGGGAAGACCCTGGATTGACCTACTAAAACCAAGTATGAAGCTCTATTTTTATTTATAATAACAGACTGTAATTTTACCAAGTCAGCAAAGATCCCAAACTTTCTCCCTTTTGAGGGCCCCCTCCAGAACAGCCATCTACAGTTATATACAAATAAATACATAAGTATGGACCCAAACAAACAAAAGGCTCCGTGGCCCAATGGATAAGGCGCTGGTCTACGGAACCAGAGATTCTGGGTTCGATCCCCAGCGGAGTCGTTTGTTTTTTCTCACCTTTGTTCAAATTTTTATGTTTTGCATAAACGTGTTCATTTGCGCTTCTTCCCAAGCTTGTAGTACACGGTTTACTATCTCCTCCGCACCATTCCCGTCCTTCACAAGTTTGGTGATATTAATATCGTAACTATGATGTTAATTTGTGTGTAAATCAATGGTTTCAATGTATAATACAACCATTGATGCAACTGATGAGAATATGGTTTGTTTCTGTAACAATCTGAGCAAATACGAAGGAACCTCCATCGCACATACGAAGCAAAAGGGTTCGCGTGAGTGCGGTGCCAGTCAATCATGGCTATGCTAAACCTTCCCATGATGTTGATTGACTTTACACAACCAAAACTTATAAAATCAAAAACACCATTAAAACAACTTTTTGGAATCAGTTCATTGTGGTTTGAAGTTATATCAAGATGAAAAATAATCATTTTATACATAAATTATTTTTTACAGTCATCGTATTTTAAGATTTAATGATATGTTTTTGTTTTAAAATCGGTAAGTTACGATTAAAATTTAGCGTTTAAAGTTAAAATTTAAGGTTTATAAACTAAAACTTAAATTCTTAATTATATTACCTTGAAACTTTTAAACAATAAATTTTAACACTAAATCTTAAAATTAAAACTCTTTTATTTCTACCATATATATATCATGTGTATCAAATATAAAATTCATATAAGAATAGTGTATTTTATTATACAAGTATTCGAGTGAATGTCGAATGAAAATAGGTGTTCGAATGTTTATAAGGGAATTTTAGCAGCAAAATGCGAAATCGAATCCCAAAAGAGTTCTAACATTAATTTAAACCATAGTATAAACGACATTAAAATGTTCAACCTGTCTGATGGCACCTAGGCTTCGAAAATGAAAACAATATCTGATAAACAAACTGATAGATGTTCAATACCAAAACTTGTAGAACTACAATTACCTTAACCTCTCTCTCGTTCAGATGAGAGAAATTACATAAACAAGTTGGGCCTTGATGCCTTGTAGGTTGTCTTCAGCTTCCTGGTAGGTGGCCTCACCTTCTTGACTACCAATGGGAACTTGATTTTTGAGTTGTGGAACTGCTTGGTGTTGTCCCTCTTGCAAAGCTTAGCCGGGATAGTTGCGGTCTTGATAATCTGGATGCAAGGGAACCTGACTCTGTGACGAGAAGCCATCTCGGTGTACATCTGTTCAACAGCTCCGTTCAAAGTGGTGTCACGGTATTCCTTATACATGTTGTGATAACCAGTACGACTTTGATAGCGAAGCCAGATACCGTAGTTCTTGATGGTGGTAGGATTCTTCTCGAAAATCTGCAGACATTTTAATGGAGATATCAAGCATTGAAAAAGAAAATCAAAGAATGCACCAGAAATCATGTTCCCTCAGGTGTATCAGATAATTTATAACTTGTTGCAGAGCATCGAATTATAAAAAGAACCAAACCTATTCCCATTCCAACAACTGTTTTTATAATTCAGAGTTAAAAACGAAGCCCGAAAAGGTTTGACCAAATACATCATTCAATGCAAGTGCAATCAGCTAAACAAAATTCCATACAATAGCCTTAAAGATCATAAGTTTCTTTGCTATGGAGTTGCCTCGTATAACAAGAAAAATTGGTTCACTTATCAAACAAAAATTCCAGTGTAAAATGCAGACATGAGCTAAATGTCGGAAATTTGTGACACAAGGAATCGAAAATGAAAATCAAAGAATGCATCAGAAATCATGTTACCTAGGGTGAATCGAATAATCAATATGCAATAATTACCTGCAGCTTTTCCTTTTCCAACAAAGAATCCAAATTCCAAACAAGCAAAGAAAAAGAACTTGTTGCAAACATGAAACATCAAGTCATAAAATGTTTCAAAACTACGAATGCTTTTCTTATTCATTGGAAATTGCACAAAGATGAGCTAAATGCCGGAAATTTGCACAAAATAGTTTCAGACATTAATCAAAAGACCATGGCTGTAATAAAAATTTGAAATCATACAATGAATAGGGTGCTTTTAGAATTAAAATTTCAACATCATCCAACAACAAATCAATTGATAGAGATTGAATTATCAAATGGGTAATCTAGAGAAAATATACCTCATTGATGGCTCTTCTTAACCTTCTTCAGCTTCCTCAAGAAGTACCTAACGAAAATATTCAACAACAAAGAAATCAGAACCCATCAACAATTTCAATCAAATAAGTTGACCGGGAAAACACAGAAAGCAATGAAAATAATCACTAACCAGAACTTGGATTTGGCCCGAACCTCATTGGTCGCCCAAAGCTTCATCCTGTAAATCTTGGGATGCTCATCGCTTTCTGTTGGGTGAGCCCTCCCAACAACTTGGTACTGGTGAAACTGCACCCATAAACAAATTAAACACTTCAATTTGATCGTACTAACAATAAAAACAGCTATCAAATTCCAACCCAAATGGAAAAAAAAAAAAAAAAATAGGATGGATCGAAACCAGGCATAACATAACAAAAACGCCATCAAATTATAAGAACGAAGCGAGAATGATCTGGGAAGAGAGGAAGCGATGAGCACTTACCCTGAAAGTAACCATTTTGTAAGAACGATGAAATCTGATGAAGTCGCGGCCTTCACTCTCAATTAGGGTTTTATCAGATCAAAAGGTTTATATAGTACTAAATTCGCTGAACCGGGTTGAGTTTTTTAATGGGTTTGGCAAAATTCTAAATCTCAACCCAAATCGTTATAAATTAAAGTCTTGTATAAATACAATATAGCATAAATCTAAGGGTTAAATATTAGAATAATTAGAAATTAAAATATATTCAGAGAAAATTCATATATGATGAAATATAAACTTTTAATTTTATAAAAATTAAATTTGGGTCTATAAATTCTATATAATTGCTGGACTGAACTTTTAAAGTGGATGTAACTGGTTAAAAAAACTATGAGGATTATCATTATTCGTTTGGTCTGTGATAGTCTCAACTACTATTTATGAATGAACCGTAATTGCTGAATTCATGACGAAAGGAATCGATAAACTTCAAAATTTTTCTTGTTAATAAAGAGTGATATTAGATTAAGCTAGTTGATTGTTGTTTTAAATTTTTTTTATAGACCTTTGGCTATAAGATGAGGATCATGTGAATAGCTTGTATAGAAATTTTTTAGGGTTTTCTTTGTACAGATATTTTTTTTAGTTTTTTGGATGATTAAAGTTTAATTTATCAAAAAAAGAAATTTTTATATCAGTATGATACATTAACAAATAAAAATATATTTTTTTTTAATAAATTTTAATTTATCTAAAAAATAAATAAATTTTATAACACTTTGATTAAAGTTTCATAAATAATTTTTTAATATTATTTTTTTTAGAATTTAAGATTTAATATTTTTAAATAAGGTATATGACTACATTAAAATGTTAGTCGTAAAATAATTCAGTTGGTTTATTACCACTAATCTGACCTTCTAAGTGTTTCACATGTTATCAAACCCGAGACTTGATATTTTATTATTATATCACGCTAAAGACTCAAATGAAAAATATTATATTCGAGTTGATATTATATATATGAGTTAAATATTAATAAAAATAAGATAGATATTTAATCGAGTTAAATTAAAATATTTTAAAATAATATAGTTAAATAAATTTATGTTAGAACGTAAATTTTATATGAAACTTTAGAACTAATTAAAATTTTTGTGAAAAAAATTGGAGAAAATGAAAAAAATGAAGAACACACGATTTATAGTGGCTCAAGCTTCGAACAATCTCTACATCCACTATCTTAGCTCACACTAAAGATTTTCAACCCAATTCACTATTAAATTTAATCTTTTTTCTTGGTTCAAGAAATAACCATTACAAACCGAATCAATCTTTTTACCCAAAGATGTATTAAAGATTTATTCAACCTCACTATGTTACAAATAAGAAAATAAAAATTTTGATTGCTCTCAAACGATATCTTGCCCAAATTACAAACTAAAACACTCTTCAAACTCAAACAAAGATTTACGATAAGAATTACAAGAATTGAGTGTACAAGATTTTGCAATAAAGCTCTTGAGGTTGGATTAAAAACTTGGATGTTGTCTTTTGGATAAATAGTTGTTGTTCTTGTTTTAAAAGCTTGATTTTATACCCTCTTTGATTTCTAACCTTTGAAGTGGTTGGGAATATAAATATAGACGTTAAGACTTTATTTTTCTACTATAAATATACTACTGAAACTACCGGTATCGATACTTGAGGTACCTGTATCGAAACTCTACCAAAGTAGAAAGAGTTGTTTTGTGCATTTTACAAAGAGATATCGATACCATATATTATGGTATCGAAACGGGTTGCTTTTAAAAATAAGGGATATCGAAACAGCTTGAAGGTTGTATCGAAATATTTTGAAACTGACAAAATTGATATCGAAACGCCTATAGGGCATATCAATACTGGTCAACAACCTTTTGAAAAATAATTAATATTCAACGATCAAATGATTTAATACTTCAAAAAGAATAACCGGGTATTGGAACCCTTAGGTCTGATATTGAAATCGATTAAAATATTTTAATTTATTTTAATTGCTCAGTGGTATCGATACTGATGAGAAGATGTTTCGAAACTAAAATTTACAGTTTCAAACGGTATCGAAACTGATCTTGTACCGTATCAATACTTCTATAAAAACTCAAGAATATTCTTTAAAATTTTAAGCACGATATCAATACCATTATGGCTGGTATTGAAACGTCAGTACAATTTTAAATGTTTTGGCTTGAAAAATCTTAAGGAGAACACATTTTTGTTATTGTTTTGAGTTAGAAAACTTTGTTAACTTGTCAAATTGTTTTCGCCTTAAAAATTTATTTATAAAATAATCTTTTAACTTATTTGTTATATCAAAATCAAATTTAGATTTTACACATTCTATTTTTAATCTCGACTATTTATTTACCTTTTAATTAATAATATTATCTCTTTTTATTTATCTATCGCATATCAAAAAGAGAGAAAATCTATGTCAAACTTGAAAGTTTTACGTTTTTTAAATTATTGGATAAAAGTATATGATTGATTAATAAAGATAATTTTTTAAAGGACTAGACATATAATTATAAATTATTTAAAATAAAAACTTTATTAAATTATATATATTATTTTATTTTTTCAAATAATTGAATAAGATACTGATTTTAATTAATTTAAAAAAATTAAACTCTAAACCTTAAAATATAAAAATCTTAAAACCTTATAAAAACTCTAAAAATATTAAACCATAAATCATAAACATTTAATCCAAACCTAAAATCTTAAACCCAGAAATGACCAAATCGAGGAAATCTAAAATCCTAGAATCATAAATCCTAAACTTTTTTAGGTTTTAAGTTTAGGTTTAAACATTTTAGAATTTTAAATTTTGTGCTTTATGGTTTAAGGTTATGTTGTAAGATTCTAAGGTGTATAATTTTAGAGTTTCAAAATCATAAACTCCTTATTCTTATCCTTTCTTGAAAACTTTATATAAACCTGTTTTTTTTAATTGAAAGATAGAATTAAGAGATGATCCTTAATCTTTGGATCAATTCATCCTAAACCGTTAGATCGTAGGAGGTGAGATTATAAATAGAATCCTTATCTACCATTATAAAGCATTCTATTTATCATTCATTTCTTGAGTAAAAGGCTGTTATTTTTTTTTGTCTTAGTACTTTTTTAAAATAAAATTTTTACGGTTGTAATATCCTAAATTTAAGCTTAGAAGTTAGTGAATCGATTTTGTTAGTTTAGTCTAATTCAGGATAAATATAAAAAAATGTATGACAATTTTATAAACTAAACCAAAACTTTGAATTTTTAAAGAGCTTTGATCCAATTATAATTTAGTTGGTCTAAACTTTTCAAAAGCTTATTTAATTAACCTAAATCATATAATTTAAATCAAATAATTAAAATTACTCAATTTTAATCTCTTAAATCTTTTTTAAGTTAAAAACGTAAATCTTTTTTTATTATTTTCGTTTTCCTTTTCCCAAACAGATAACGAACATATTTTTAAGGTAAAATTTTAATCTTTTATATTAAATTCGTTACTTTAATTATTTTTAAACTTCTCTAATCAAAAATTTTGTTTTTTTTATTTTTTATTTTTCAAAAATCTTAAAAAAAGATATATTAATTTTAGATCAATTTTAGATCAGTTCTTTAATGTTTATAAAAAATTATTATCACATTTCTATAATTTATAAACTATTAATTAAAAACTAATTAAAAATTTTAAAATAAATCTAAGTAAAATAATAATAATAATAATAATAATAATAATAATAATAAGCAAAAGCTAAGTTTAATCCAACTAATAATTTATCTAGAAACTAACAAAACTCGTTTTTTATAAAATTAGTTTTTCTTTTTCTTTTCTTTCTATTGTTATTATAAATTTAATCGTGATTAAAGTTGTATTTATTATCGGATAAAGTATAAAGTGAATAAAATCTTAATCTTCTCTTTTAACTCACTAAATTTGACAAGAATGAGATTGTAAAAATATACCGTATAGAGGTATAAGGACGCCAATAACGATTATAAATTTTACATGGTTATACATCTTAAATAGAGAATAAGAGTATACAAAAAATTAATTATTACACGTAGGCAAAAAAATAATTGTTATTTTAATTATATTTTTATATTTTTTTTAAAAAATTAAAAATATTTTCTACGAGATCTTTTATATTAAAATGAAACGAATTAATTTTTAATTTGACCTAAAAGTTTGTTTTGACAACTTAAATATTATACAAACATCGATCGTTATTTTGATAATATTTAGAAATATAAATTTTATAATTTAATTTTAATTTTTTAAAAAATATATATTTTAAATTATAATTTATTTAAATTTCACTTTAAATAAAAATTTGTATTTAAAATTTATTAAATAAATATTAATCCTAAGTATTTATCATATTATTATCTCAGATCGGATCAAAATATTTTACTTTAAATTCAATTTTAACTTAAATCCATTTTCAAAAATTTATCCTATAAGATATATCTTTTTAATATTAGTATGTTTATTTTAGGACTTTTAGGTTGAAATACTTATTTTGTTGTCCTTCTAATTTCTTAACGTTTTATTGTGACTAATTAAGGCTAACACATGTCACACACCTAATTTTAATATGTAATTTTTTAAATAACTTTTTTATATACAAAATTCTCAAGCTCAAAATTTATTTAAATAATATTAAATTATATACCGTTTAGGCATGGATTAAAATCTAAATCACCCGATATCCTTGAAATACCTCACCAACTTGAAAAACACAAATAAATTTTGGAAAACTCTAGTAGGATCATGAACTACTTTTTATGTTTTTTTTTTGGCATAGAGTATCAGATTCTAAGAAATCTGTGAGTTATCTTTTACTTCAGCACTACAAAAATATAAGTCAAACAAAAGTTGGTAAGATCAAAGTTTTAGTTTGTTCTAATCTTGTTATAAGGGTAAAACAAATGAAAATTATTATTAAAATTAAAATAAAATAAAATAAAAGTACAACTTATACTATTCTATTTTACTAAAAGCAAAGCTCCAAATACAAAGGTAACATACATAGATATATTTGCCTTCAAAACTGAACCCTTATATATTGCAAAAGCTTAACTTTACCCTTTTGCCTTAAGGTATCCATCTTTAAACCAAAAGATAAGCCCACAAAGCAAGTCCAAGCCCCAACAATATTCGAACCTCGGTTCTACCGGATCCCGAAAACCAAACACGAACATCGTCCACCACCGGACCACATAACGAGCTCATGTCATCGGTCCGGGTATTATAATATACGCTGTAGAATGCGATCCGAGTCCGGTCAGCCTTTGCCGTGAAGTTGACACTGGCAACTTGGAAGGTGGAGTTGGAATCTGGGGTGTAGTGGAAATTTTGTGCCTGATCTCCTGCAAAGGCCATGACTGCTAGAGGTTCCTTGCATTTGTCTCTAGCGTGACCCAAAGAAAAGGTCAAGCTGTATAGCTTGTTGGGTGTGGTTTCGACCATTTGTGAAATGATGCCTTCCTTGCCTGAGACTAACTCGACAGCACGCTTGCCTTCTGGGACTGCATAGTGATTGGAATCAATGTATCGAACAGCTCGGTTTGATTCGACCATCCATCCGGGTAATGGGGATGTCTCTTCATCGAGGTTGGTTGGTAGGAGGACACCAAGAGATACGTTTTGAAACATCCATGGACCGAACTCAAAGCCACTGTTAACAACTGCATTGTCTGAAGAAAACATAGCAGCAAAGTGAACTCGATCAACATAGTGAATGAAAAACGAAAACAACAAGCAAGATATTTTTACATATAATAGAGGGACCCAATCCATAATTTGACCATCTTTTTTACATGTGAATTTGCATAAACAATAATTTCTATTAAGTCCTTCCAAAATTATGAAATTCTAATTCAGTGCAATGGAACCCAACACTGAAATCACGCATGCACAAAGGCAATAAAGTGGACGAAAAGGCAAAAGCAAGAAAAAAAAGAAAAGAATTTTTAGTTTCTCTTACCTCTGGGCTTATCAGGCGTAACCAGTTTCTTGATGGCGATATCGTCGATGATGGGCCCACATTCCGGGTCATCTTCCATGCCCGGATTCCTAAAAACCAACCGCGCTTTGTCCTCCTCCGCCTCGAAAGAAATCGAGTACGGGTCCCACCCCTGCACGTTGTACAACGTCTGCAAGTCCACCGTCTGCGATGCGGGCGGCACGGACACGTTCAGCGACTCCAGCTGGGCGCAGGTGCGAGCCGCGCTGAACGTCACGGCATACATCGATCCTTTCTCAACCGTCACTTCTTGGCTAATCTCCGCATCGTTGCCCAATCGAACAGCATGCGTGCCACGGGGCACGATGAGTAACATCCCGCCGCTCACTTTTTCTCCGGCGGATACCAGTTCCACCCTGCCGTTGGTTCTCCAGCTTGGAATCTCGGCGGGTCCGTCGGATATTGAATCGGTTGGGAAACCGTTCGATGGTCGCGTCTCGAAATCACCATTGGCCACAAGTCCTACAAAAGAATTTACCATTCAGGTGAGCCCAGCAAAAAAATTCTTATCCATTGTCTTCCCAAACGCAAGCTTCCTTGTCCGTACACGTGCGCACAGGGATGCTGAAGGCAAGATAATTCCAGGGTATTGAGTACAGCACATGAGCAGAGATATGTTTGGATGTCAAGAAAATACAGTTGGTTGTTAGTAGATCCATGTGGTCCATCCCATTATCAGACCATAAATAGTGCAATCCGAAACTCCAAAACTATAAAATAAAATTGCAGACATTCTTTTATAAAATTAAAAATATATAATTTACCCTGAATTATATAATCAACATACATTAGAATCAAATCAAGATCGGAATAGATTGAAATAATTCCTCGGCGTAAACCCACATCAAGCTTGGCCATGATAAAATGGGAAATTTACAAGTTTAATCCTCCAAATGATTATAATTTTTCTACTTCTGGTTGAATTAAAAAGTATGTGATACCGGTCCCACCCAAGTTTAACAAAGGGCCCCAATGTTTACCGTGTGAGTCCCACCCCACCGCTTCAGCCCATAATTTTCTTTCCTACACCAGTCCTCCCTTGACTCTACTTTGACTAATGGAAATAAGATTTAAAAATAAAAAAATATTAATTAAGCTAACATTTAAAAAACTAAACGTTTAAATATATTTTCCCGTATATGCTATTTTAAAAAAATTATATTAGATTCAATTTTGTGGATTAAGAAACTATTATAAAAAGAGAAATTATATGGTGAACCCTTTTCATCACGCAATCCATGATTTTAAATCAATCAGATTTATCCATCTCGTATTTTTTAAGGTGAATCATCATTTCTTTCCTACGTGTAATAAGTGAGTAAATAGTTATAGACAGTTACTTAAAGATAAACATACTTGATTGCATAAACTATGGATGACGTGATGAAAATAATTCATAATATAATCTCGGATGAGTCTACAACAAACGTCGAACACTGTTAAACACCACTAACATTGAACACCGTTGAACATTATTAAATTAATTAATAAAGATTAAAAATTTTAAAGATTCAACATACAATTATTAATTATACATTGAGTCTATCACTCTTTTATTAATTACATGTTGAGTACTTAAAAATTTAAATTTTTATTAATTAATTTAATAATGTTTAATAATGTTCAACGCTAATAATATTTAACAACATTCGATGCCCGTTATAGAATTTTATATAAAATCTCTCTCTATTAAGGCTTTACGTCTCATTTAAATTTTAATCCGAATTGATTATGGAATAAAAACCTAATAACACACGGGACTTCTATGGGACATCATGAGCTTGTTTGGGGTTAGTGCCCTAAAAACACGGAATTAGCGGAAAGAAGCCTTGTCGTTTGTTAAATTAAGGAGGGGGATTTTGGCGGGAATATGTCCTTGCTTGCTTATTTCACTTACATTGGAATAAGGGGATAGGGAAACATGAAGGACCCATTTGTCAAAAATTCTTACTGTTATTCTCTATCAATTTCTAACACTCTTTTCAATGTTTTTTCCTATTTATTTTAGGGTACTTCTCTTGGCTTGTGTTGACTAACATAATTTTTTATTAGATTGGTAAAATTTATATATTCATATAAGTTCTTATAATTTATACAAATTTTTACGAAAATAGTATATATTTAAGTTATAATATAAGATTTTATATATTTATTAAATTTTTAATTAAGATAAAATCTATATAAATTTTTAATCAATCGATAAAAATATATAACTTTTACCCAATTAGTAAAATTTTTAGTTCTGCCTAAATTATTAACGGAATCATGTAAAGGTAGATTGAAGAGCGACAATCGTTCTTTGCTCTCGATTTTTTATTTTGTCTTTATTTTTCTATCTAAATTTAAAAAAATACAATAAAAAATATATTTTTAACATCAAATGTACCCTTAAATTCCTTATTTAAAGAAATAAATAACTGAATCTGCTAATAAAAATAAACCTAACTCATTAATAAATAATTAGAGCAATATTTTAAGCCTATTCTACTAAATTATGGTGGGTCAAACAATCCAAGGAGTTGATGGATATATTTAAAGCCTCATCCAAATTATGAACAGACACCAAATGCATTGATGATGTTAAACACTTTTAAATGGAAAATTATATTTTCTACCCTCCAAAACAATTAAAAATTCAATTTAATCCCTATCAACCCCGTAGTACAAATTTCTCGCTGACCAAAGCTCAATTTTAAACAGATTCCAGTGAAATGGGAGGGATTTAATGGATTCGTCAGACAAAAAACAGAGGAAGAAGAAGGCATTAAAACCTGGGTCTCTAAGTTTAAAAAACATGGAAGAACTCAACCTATTAGGTAAAATCAACTGCAACCCGATTCACCAAGCTACTGTAGCTAAAGAAATTAACAGATCTCAAACAAGAGCAAAAAAACCAGAAAGCATGATCCATAAACAATGGAAATTAGAAGTTCGAAATACTTAAAAAAAAATGGAGGAAAACGATGGTGCGTACCGTCTTCAGCTAGTGAGAGGGAAGATAAATAAGCAAATACAAGCACAGAAACGAAGACCCATTTGCTTCTCGAGCAGCTCTCAGCCATTGTTAAAGGCTTTTTCAGCTTGCTTTTTTGTGTATGTTTAGCTCTGTTTTGGTGATGAGAGGAAGTCAGGGCAGTGGGTTCTTTTTATCCTGGAATTCGAGTGCTATATCGTCTTTTACAAATTTAGCTTATCGAGATAAGCGACTAATATTTTAATTATTTTATTTTGGAGAAAAATACAGTGTTTTTTTTTCATTAAAAAATGAAAAAAAATGTAATTTTGTGTGTGTTCCCACTTTGCCACTGTTCTTAATAATGGAGTTTTGATTCCGTGTTTTGAGCAGCGTGGTCTTTCGGCGGGGCAGTCCACTGCCGTATGACCCGATATAGACCGGGTTCAAACTTCAAACCAATCATTTTCCTTATGGGTTCAACTAGCAAAACTTTTGGAATTCATCCCACTGGTTTTAAATTTTTTTTACTTTAATCATTGATATTAGAGTTACTGATCGACTATCTATCTGAATCAGATTTGTATTTTGTTAAGTTTAGAGATTATATTAGGTATTTTCTTTATAATCTGTATCATCTATAAATTGTGTTTTTACATATATTTGTTTGGTTAGATATAGATTCAATTTTTTTATTTTTTTGATTTCTTAGAGTTTGTTTTGCCCATTCCCAGTGGTATCAAGATGCCACTATGTCGAGATATCTTATCTCTTTCTCCGGAAAAATAGACATTACCAGAAAAAATTTTCAATTAAGTTCTTTTTTTTTTTCTCTCCACTCGGATCAATCCACCCGCTTGGCTTCTTGTATTTAAAGTGATTTAGGTATCTACTCCAATGATACATCTCTTTCGATGGAGAAGGGGTTATGCCCCTTTCTATTTCTACATCTAGGATCCGACTTGTATCATTGATAATAATAGGAACTGAACCATTATGGCAAAGAAAAGTTTGATTCATAGAAAAAAGAAGAGGCAAAAATTAAAACAAAAATATCATTTGATTTGTCAATCCTCAAAAAAAGAAGGTTTTTGTGAAAATTTTTGTCACTTAAACTAGAGTACCAAACATCGGTAGAAATTTTTATCTTTTAACTAGGGGTGATAATGAGTCGAGTCCGAGCAAAACATGCATATATGGGTTCGACTCAGCTCGAGGCTCGTCGAATTCGGAATTTTAGGCTCAAGTTCAGCTCGAAAATAATATTATTGGACTTGGCTCAGCTCGGTTTGGCTCGAAATTGATAATTTTCTATGTTATATTTTATTATTTATTTATTTATAGTTTATTTTTATTTGTAGTTTTATAAATTTGTTTTAGTTGATAATATTCAATTTATTTATTTTAAATTTTTAGTGAATTTATTCTCAATTATTTTTAATGTATATATATGTGTATGTTTATATATAATTATTTCGAGCCTGTTCACGAATTTTTTGAGCCGAACTAGGGAGCTCGACTCGTTTAGATTCCGAACCGAACTCGAACTCGAGTCAAACTCACTCAAACCAAGCTTTAACCGAACCAAACCCGAATAGCTCGCGAGCCGAATAGACTCGTTCTCACCCCTAATCTTAACCATCAACAACCCATTTTAGTATTGAAAAATATTAAGTCTGGTTCACTTGAGAGATGGGGTATGTTTTTTCCACCGATGTTTTATACAAAGTCATCCAAACACCAAAAATTTACACATTTCGAATTATTTAACATAGATAAAAAATGAACAATCATAGATAGTATTGCAAGTCGATATTACTACTCTAGTAACCCTTTTATAACTTTTTCATAACTTGATGGAAAAGATAAAACTAGATAATAGTTGATGGGCTTTTGGTGTAATTTACATATAGTTAATAGTTACTTTAACAAAATTAAAAGAAATGTTGGATTTGTAGTTATGATTTCATATATTTTCTTTTTGTTGTTTAACTGTTAGGCTTATAGCTGGGCCATGGTCTTTTTATGGGCCCATTCTACTATGCAAAACCCTAGTAGCATCCAAATCCAGTGGCGGCGAATTGAGCTATAAATTAACATTAGAACAGCAGCTTCTCTACATCCCGATCAAATTCTTCCAAGTAAAACCCTAGGAATCCTCTTAAAATCCCTAATTCTTTACGATGAGTTAATTTGGTTTTTTCTTCATCTTTTTCGGTGTTTAATTCCATTGATATATGGCGGGGGATTTGAAAATCCTTTTCTATGTTAACGGGGCAAACCCTAATTGTGTTTGTAAATCCTGAAGAAAACGCCGTAGAAAAAAGCTCTTCGACGTTGATGGTCCTCTCCTTCGGGTGAGCTCCTCCGTTGACTGGCCGTCTCATATTCCATCGCCTTGTGGAGTGGCGTCGCTGCGATTACCTCTTGGGACTGGCCATGAGACAAACATGTAATTCTTTTCTATATGTTTTAAGATTTTTAAAATTTTCTTTTACTTTATTTTAAAATTTTGGCCAATGATGAAAATATTTAAAAAAAAAACACCATCTTTCGGGACTGAATGGCTTTATAAAAGCCTTGATGTTATTCTGCAATTCTGAGGCCATTTTAAGTAAATGATGCTTCTCACTATTTTTTTTCTTGCTTTGAATGGCTATGCCTTAGATATAGTGTCATTGAAGCTCGTCGAGCTTAGAATTTTAGGTTTGGATTTCTCTTAAATAATATTGAACTCATTATCACCTCTAATTTTGATTAATCATATTTAATTAATAAAAAATAAAATAAATATTTTTTAATTAAAAGAATTAATAAAAATTTTATATAAAAATATTTAAATTTATCTTATTGAATATACATAACAATATACAACCTAATCAATTATATACCCAAAATTTGGGTATAAATTCTAAATTAAACTTAAACCTTAGTTTGGGTCCTTTTGAGTTCAATATTGAGGCATTGTATTCTGGCCTAGCACTTCATAAACCAAATCCTAGCAGTAAATTGGTGAAGGCTGTTGGGACTTAAATGCCTTTTCAAATGTATAAATTTATTATTAACTTTTTTAAGTTTCATTATAGAAATTAGAAAAATTTTAGAGTGAACTATACATACTATTAAAAACAACTAATTTAATATGTTATATAGTATTATTAATTTTTAATGATTTTTTATTGAGCTTGTAATTCTTAAATTAAATTGTTAATCGAGATGAATTGGTTTTTGGTTGATTATAAATGAAAAACTAAAAATAATAATTTATTATGATTTGTTTTTTTAAGAAAATGATGAATTAATGAATTTATTAAATTCCTTCGGTGTGGATAGCTAAAATAATTAAATTTATTATAAATGAAAAACTTAAAAAATAAAATTTTATATAATTTATTATGGTTTTTTAATTAAATTTACTTTTATTAATTTGAAACTTTTAATTTATTATATAATAATTTAATTATTATTTTTAATTAAATTAAAACTAGTTAAATATAAAGAAATAAATATAAAAAATAATAAATATATATAAATGATAGTGTTTTATGTCTAAACAATGTTTATGGCTCATGGTTAAGCTGCTTGGAATCATTCTTTTAGACCCAGAACAAATCCCTCACCACGTGACAGGTGTCACCTCCTAATTAAATAAATATATTATTTTATTATACTAAAATTAGAATTAAATTAAAAAATTATAAATAACAGAGAGTAAATATGTAATTATTCTATTTTATTTTTAACTGCCATGTCATCAGGTTTGTTAATTTTTAACGATCGGTGGCTATTTTGATACTATTTTAATAGTTCATCGGTGTATTTGACGCTTTTTAAAGCATTGTGGCCAGTTCAATATCAACCTCATAATATTGTGGTTATCCGTGTAATTTAACCTTTTTTATAAACAAACTTAAAATGTTATTTATTTATTAATTTACGTGGCCAGTTCAATATCAACCTCATCGGTGTATTTGTGTACATACACAAATCCTTACAAATATTGTAAGAAAAACGGTATGTATAAAAATTCTTACAAACGTAAAGATTTATGCCCATACACAATGGGCTACGAGTATACATAATACGACATAAAAATAGTAAGGATTTGTGTATGTACACAATTTCTTACAAGATATACACAATGGATTACGAAAACTATAAGGAAAAAGGTATGTACACAAATCTTTACAACTTCGAAACCATGAGCTAAAGGAGGTCATCCAAGGGTAAGGATTTGTGTACATACATAATTGCCTACGCATATACATAATTTGGCACAAAAATGGTAAGGATTTGTGTATGTACACAATTCCTTACAAAATATACACAATGACTTACGAAAACCGTAAGGAAAAATGTATGTACACAAATCCTTATGACTTCGAAACCATGAGCTAAAGGAGACATCCAAGGATAAGGATTTGTGTACATACACAATTGGCTACGCGTATACATAATATGGCACAAAAATGGTAAGGATTTGTGTATGTACACAATTCCTTACAAAGTATACTCAATGGCTTACGAAAACCATAAGAAAAAAGGTATGTACACAAATCCTTAGGACTTGAAACCATGAACTAAAAGAGACCATTCAAGGGTAAGGATTTGTGTACATACATAATTGCCTACGCGCATACATAATATGACACAAAAATGGTAAGGATTTGTGTATGTACACAATTCCCTACAGAGTATACATAATGGCTTACGAAAAACGTAAGGAAAAAGGTATATACACAAATCCTTACGATTTGAAATCATGAACTAAAGGTCATCTAAAGGTAAGGATTTGTGTACATACACAATTGGCTACGAGTATACATAATATAGCACAAAAATGGAAAGAATTTGTGTATGTACACAATTCCTTACAAAGTATACACAATGGCTTATGAAAAACGTAAGGAAAAAGATATGTACACAAATCCTTACGACTTGAAACCATGAGCTAAAGAAGGCCATCCAAAGGTAAGGATTTGTGTACATACACAATTACCTACGCGTATGCATAATACGGCACAAAAATGGTAAGGATTTGTGTATGTATACAAATCTTTACAAAATATACACAACGACTTACGAAAAACGTAGGAAAAAGGTTTGTACACGAATCCTTACAACTTTTCACCATGAGTTAAAGGAGGCTATCCAAGGATAAAGATCTGTGTACATACACAATCTACTACGAGAATACATAAATTAATACAAAAATGGTAAGGATTTGTGTATGTACACAATTCCTTACAAAGTATATACAATGACTTACGAAAAACGTAAGGAAAAAAGTTTGTACACAAATTCTTACAACTTCTAACCAAGAGGCCATTCAAGTGTAAGGATTTTTGTACATACACAATTTAATACTTGAATACATAAATTGCTACAAAAATAGTAAGAACTTTTGTATGTACACAAATCTTTATAAAGTATACGCAAATGGTTACGGAAACCGTAAGTCAAAAGGTATGTACACAAATTCTTACAACTTCTCACATTCGAATCAAATTTATTAGATATTTTGATTATTTTTATTCGAATATTTATCAAATGAATATTTTTATTCTTATATTTATTATTCTAATATTTATTATACGAATATTTTTATTTAAATATTTTTATTCGAATATTTATTATACAAATATTTTTATTCTTATATATTTTATTCAAATATTTATTATACAAATATTTTAATCCGTATATTTTTTATATGAATATTTATTATATGAATATTTTTATTCTTATATTTATTATTCGAATATTTATTATACAAATATTTTTATTTGTATATATTTTATTCGAATATTTATTATACGGATATTTTTATTCATATATTTTTTATTCGACTATTTATTATATGAATATTTTTATTCTTATATTTATTATAAGTGTTATCACCGGATTGGATGATTAATTTTATTTATTATTAAATATATTAATTTAAAAATTGAGTGACCTAATTGATGAGTTTTTAAGTTGGTGACCTAACTAGGTATTTTTAATTATTTGAACGATCACTGGTGTAATTTATCTATTTTTAATAGGGTGTAACCGGTTAACTTATTTTAATCCAACGAACAAAAAAGTTGAACTATGATCCAACGGCTATTATTTAGTGGCCGGTTTTTAGCCGCTTTTTAAAGGCCGCTTTTTAGCCTTGCCCGATTCTTAATACTTAAAAGTCAAAAAAGCGAAAACAGGACAGCCAATGCACATACTACACTTTTCCAAATGAACTTGTATTTTCCAATTTTTTGTCGTGAGGTTTTAAAAACACGTGCTCTGTAGTCAGTTCTGCTGCTTCTGCATTCCACACTGTACACTCTACAGTTGTTTAATGAACCAAAGCGAAGCAGAGATCTGAGGAAAATTATTTCAACCAAATCTCTCCTTTTCTACTACTCTTGCCTTCTCTTTGATTCTCAATTCCAAAGGAAAATATCTTTATGGCCGACGAATCTTCTACCTCTCGCTGGTCCTTTCTGGTACTCATGCTCTTCCCTTTCTCCAAGTTTTTCGGATAATGATATAGACTGAACTGAACTGAACTGCATGATGTTTAATTGATTTACTTCGATTGACTTTTAATTTAATTTAAATGAAATGAGATTTATGCTCATTTGTTTAGCCTGATTTGCATTGGATTCAATAATCTGCTGTTCTTTCGTTTTGTTTATGTACTTTGGATTTTTGAACTGCGATCTAACTGTATGAAGCAATGTGAAGAAGAAATTGAGAAAAAAAAAGTTCAAAGCGGTTTCCGGAAACATATATGGGTTTTAAATTTTTTTATGATGCGTAGTTTGGGAGGAAGAGATCAGTTGAGCCGCAAGATGATGAAGCAGCTGATGCGGCCGTCTCCAATGGAAATGCTTTGAATGTGACCTCAAATGGGAACCATTCTGTTAAGAACTCGTCTGATATGGCTATTTACGAGCAGTACCAAAAACAGGTATATTTATTTAGCTTTTTAAATTCTGGTGTTTTGTGTGTTTATTTATTGATCGGAATGGTTTATGATTGTTTTGTTTTGGTTTCAGAATACAAACTCGGTGCACTCTAATGGTGCGGTGTCCAACGGATTTGATTCAAGACCGTATGTTCATTACTTCCTCTGATGCGCAACTTAATAGATTTGCTTGTTTATATGTAGCTTGTACATGTATAATTGTCAACATTGATGACTCGTATTACCGTTCTTGGGTTTAAAGTTGAATCCTAATGGTTGCTGAGAAACAATATTTGACTCTGCGGTTCTTTAGAATATGATGGTTTTGATGTTTTCATTTTCCTTTATATTATAGGCAAAGGTCTCTTCTTCCTGCTTTTGAAACTGCAGAAATGCGTGCTTTGGGGGAGAGTTTGAGCAGGTAATTATATATATCAGGAACCTTATTGGTGATAGAAATGAAGTTTTAGCTATTGGTAATTTGTTTGGCATTATAACTTGAAATTTTTACTAGTTCAGATCATCTTACATCACTCTCTTTTAGGGACATTGTCCGAGGGAGTCCAGATGTTAAGTGGGAAAGCATCAAGGGATTAGATAACGCCAAACGTTTACTTAAAGAAGCAGTTGTTATGCCAATAAAATATCCCAAGTAAGTATTTCTATGCCTAACATTTGCACAGCATTTCACTAGTCTTTTATTTCCTTGAAAAGGATTAGGACTGTATCAGTTTTTCACTTGTCTTCTTGCTTATGTTTTTGAATATATAATAACCTTGCATTTCTTGAATTTTTGTAATCACTGTTTTATTGGAACCTGCCCTTATGAAACATCCCTATATATAAGTTTAATTATGTCATGCGAAGTGAAAAAGGTGAGCAACTTGTTTGCCCGATTGAGTAGTAATTTTTTTGTATGAAAATTACAAAGTAGAAACTAGTTTGTATACATATCTTGCGTTTTGATGCCAGAATTCTATATTTGGCACCGAGCTTGTTAGAACTGCAAAGGGCAACAACCTGAGTTTTATTACACCGTAAATAAGATTTGAAAGGTAGTAAACTCAGAAGTGCATAGAATATGTTTATCAAGGATTCTTTTATTTTTCCTTCTTGTTTGAAAAGTAAAGCAGATTTGTAACTTGTGAGGTCTTAGGTATGCTAATGCTACAAAGAGAATCAAACTTTTTTCTGGGAATGGTATATATGTTCACTTTTATAATATTAATTCATTTCCTGCTTCCTTTTCACATACTTAAAAGTTGAGATCAGTGGAAATATTCTGCAAAGCACCATGGGAGCTTTTGTTTTGTGAATTTGATTTAGTAAATGTTGATGAAACATTCAATAATATGGTATGGACTTTGAAGCTTTCATTCCAAAATTGTTATGATTTTCTGTAGGTACTTTACGGGACTTCTTTCACCATGGAAGGGTATTCTCCTTTTTGGCCCCCCAGGGACAGGAAAGGTCTGTATTTTGTTCAGTTGTTTCCGTCAAATTGATGTTGTCTTTTCCAAGCCATCTTGATGATGCAGTAGACATGCAAGATACTTGGTTATATTATAAAAAGGAACGTATCTTTCATAGTCACATAGTAAACTTCAGATTGACAGTGCAGTAGGTCACAGTTTCCTCAACATTAAAAAAGGATTACGCTTGTGGGAATATCTTTGTTATATCTTAGTGGTGCTTATATTGATGTTAGTTTCAATTTGAATCACCGTTTTGGTTGCAGACAATGCTAGCAAAGGCTGTTGCAACAGAATGCAAGACAACATTCTTCAATATTTCAGCATCTTCTGTAGTCAGCAAATGGCGTGGTATGTTAAGCATGCTATTTCCAAGATCTTATTGGATTTGTAGAGGGACTTGGTCCCGGGCATGAAATTTATACGGAATTGTCTCTTTTAAGTAATTTCTTCTTTGACTGGAATCCTTTTATATTCTTTTACATTAGAATTTCTTACTTAGCAGCCGAAGAAAAATCAGTATTGATGTAATTCTTTGATAAGCTATTTAAGATCATGGCAGTAAATCCTCTAAAAAGATCACGATGTCAGTATGAATCAATGGACCTGTCTGAACACAACTTTAGTGTTCTTAGAAATATCATTTAGTTATCTAAAAACGGGGTTATAACATTTCAGGTGATTCTGAGAAGTTAATTAAAGTACTTTTTGACCTAGCTAGGCACCATGCACCATCTACCATATTTCTTGATGAAATTGATGCCATCATAAGTCAGCGTGGCGGTGAAGGAAATAGTGAACATGAAGCAAGTAGGCGGTTGAAGACTGAGCTACTTATACAGGTGAGATTTGCTTAGTTATCTTTGCATGTGACTATTGGTAATTCTTGCATATTATTCAGATACCTTCTAGCACTGTCAGTGGTATATTTTAGTTAATATCTTCCACTCTAGAATCAAGTGATCTAAACCATCAGGAGAAACTAATCTACGAGTATGTTATACTTCTACCTTGCTTTCTCAAAAGATTGATCTGTAGTATTAAATCACAGATGGATGGCTTGACACGGTCAGATGAGCTCGTGTTCGTCTTGGCAGCAACAAACCTGCCCTGGGAATTGGATGCAGCCATGCTCCGCCGTCTCGAGAAGCGAGTATCCTTTGATGTGTAAATTTATAATGAATTTTGCAAACAATATTAATGATTAGATTTAAGTGTTCTAATAAACATATACATAACTTTGAATCAACAAAGAAATATCCCGAAAACCGTTACGAACTTCAAGCTATACTATCTTTAACCATGTTGACAAAAGATCCTTGTTCCCCTCCCAGAACCCGAAGCAAGAAGAGCAATGTTCGAAGAACTTCTTCCCGGAAAACCAGATGAGGAGACTCTTCCCTTTGACACACTAGTGGAAAGATCAGATGGTTATTCGGGTTCTGATATTCGATTAGTCTGCAAAGAAGCAGCCATGCAACCATTGAGACGTTTAATGAGAGTCCTTGAGAATAGCCTGGAAGAAGTGCCCGAGCATGGTATGTATCTCTCATATAGCAAGTTTTAATATAAACAAGATAAATCAAAGAACTTAAAAGCTAGTATTTGAACTGCAGAGCTGCCAAAGGTTGGGCCAATTACACCTAGTGATATAGAAACTGCTCTGAAGAACACAAGACCCTCGGCTCATCTACATGCCCATCGCTATGAGAAGTTCAATGCGGATTATGGCAGTCAAATACTCGAATGACGGTCTCCGACCACCGCAGAGATCACTACTACCAGGTCATTTAATCATCATGTTTGTCGGTCTCTTTTCGATGTCTAGTTTGAGTGAGTTGTCTTTGTGGAAACTATAATTTTTTTAATAAATTATGATTACTAATATGTCAAAGAACAGAAACTTAAAGTGAACATGAAGAATGAACTAAAGTTGAAATGCAATTGGCTTATTTCTATAAGTTATAATTTTATAGTGGTGTCATTTGTTCTACTTAACAATTTTATAATAAATCATATATTAATAGTTTTTCTTCATATTGGTGGGTTAATAATACTTCATAATTTGAGCTTAGTCCATGTATTTTTGGTCAAAAAGAATATGAAATAATGCTAGCTCTTAAATGTATTTAGATATAAATTGAGACAGATATGATAATTTAGATATGGTTTGGGCTGTCATACTCGGCTGCCTAAATCTATTATTCTGATATATGTTGCTCCGACTTTTTTTTAACCCCTATTAATGTTGTATTGATATATTTTCTTGAATATATTTATCAAATTTTATATTGATTTATGACATAAATTATCGGTTCTATTAGATATATAAGATGTTTAGAATTTTTATTTAGGAAAATAAGATTTTTAAAATTTATTTTAAAATCTAAGTCGAAACCTAAGTAAAAAAACATTACTTATAAATGACGATTTAAAAGGAAGACATCACCTGCGGATGATATTTTTTACTTGTAAAAGCGTTTTGCTATAAACACTGTAAAAATTAACCAAAAATTTAAAATAAAATTAAAGACCCTTATCTTTTTAAAATTTAATTTAAAACTGAATTATTCTCAAAATTTTCCCTAAACCAGAAGGGGGATAACAGAAAACCCTCCAAAAGTTTATATTGAATCGAGCGATCATACTAGCAGACCCGTAAACCAAGTCAGCTAATTCTGAAAAAAAAACCCATCATATTCAAGGTATAAAAATCTGCAAGAAATGGATATCCACAACATAGATCATCGAAGTTCCTAATTACTGTTCATTTCTACAAACAACAATGAACTCAATCCTATTGCATGAAAAGCAACAAAACTGACATGGAATTATGGTAAAAATTAGATTCAACAACATTGTTTTACCTCATGAACCTGCTATTTGCTATCAGACACCCTTGCTTTTGCCAAACTGAAATGGGTTGCATCTCTCTTGACTCTGTGCAACCAACATATTCTGAACCTGCTTCTGCAACTCTGCTTTTCTTTGCCGGTTGGAAGATAAAGTTTTCTTTAAGCTCTCTTTCATGGCAAACAGTTCAGCCCTTTTCATCTCTGCCTCAGCTATCTCTGCATCACTCGTATAACCATTGTTGCCTTGAAGTTCCATAAAAGTTGACTTCAGCTAGAAGAAGCATCAGTTAAAATTTAAACATTCCAGGAAACCGATTTTGTAGAATTGATGGACTGCTCAATGAACCAAATTTACCTCGTTTACAGAATTCCTCAATTCATGCACTCGATTTTGAGTTTCCATGGAAAACCTCTCCACACTTTCTCTAAACTCATTGATTTCTGAACTTTTCAATTCGTAATACTGATCTCTCTCGTTCTCCACCTCTTCAAGCTCGTTAACCTCAATTTTCAAATACCTAAACGTTCAACGCAATGCATCTCAATTCAAAATTAAAACTCTAAATCTAAATCACTAAAAAGAAAATCAAAATTTTACCTAAATTGTCGAGATCTAGAATCATATTTGGCGTTGAGATTTTCGATTTCAGATCTGAGAGCAGAGATTCTAAAGTTTTGCGATGCGACCTTTTGATCGAGCAACAAGCAACTTTGTTCCGTGGAACGAATACGAGCCAACTTCGATTCTAAAACCTGGCATTTGTTTGCTTGAAGCTCTTTCTCTGCCTATGAATGAACATGAGAAGGACACACCAATTACGACTTTCTAGCCTTTTTTACCGGGAACCAAACAGAAAAAAGTTAAGTTTAGATTTGACCTGGAGGAGAATTATACGTTCATTTCTAGAATGTTCCATTTGTTCAAGTCTTTCTCGAAATGCAGAGGAAAGCGCCATCGCCTCCAAGGAAAGTTTTATCTTCTCAACTGTGGAGATTGAATTTGTCAGTTTATATAGGGGACAAAGTTCGGGTCGGTTTCCGAACTTTGTGAGTCCGACCGGGTCGTAATCTAGTTTCAAAGATTTTCAAGCGCAGGCCACTATTGGGCTCAGTTTAACGGCCCATTTATTATTCATAAAATTGGGGGACTATTTTGGTACTTTACCCTTAAATTTCAGTATGATTTTTAAAGTATAATGATACTGTCTATGATAGCCATAGGCATATCCTAGTTGTTTTTTAAAGTGATAAATATAATTATACTTACAATTCATATAATTTGAATAATTACTACCAAAATTATTATAATATATAACTGATTAATCAAAATATATCTAAATTTAGAGTTGTTAAAAGAAAATATATATTTGAATTTAGATAAAAAAATGTTGGATACATTGATAGACCCATAATATTTTCGAGCAGATGATATTGTTAGAAAGAAAAAAATAACTTCGAACATAGACAGTTAAAGGAGATAAAAATACCTAAAAAATAAATTCAAAAAATTTTCACACAATATGACTAAAATAAACAATTCTCAACTCGAATCAACTCATTATCATATCATATACATGATGAAATGTGAACATAAAATATCAAAATTCGAAAATCTCAACTTTAATAACACATGTATCCAGCAAATAATATGTTCAAATCTATAACTTTTAAAAATAATAAATTTAATTTTTATTAAGATCACTCAGTGAATTAATATTCGTCCATTATTAAAGAATAAAAATCATATATCCCTAATCATGTCTCTCTCTTGCTAAAAATTCTTAAAAAAATTATATTATAAACTCAAACCTTAATTTTTTATTTCTTAAACTCTAAAAAGTAGACCATATCCCTAATTTTTTAAACCTAACTACAATCCCTGACCTTAACCCATAAACTCTAAACTTAATCCTATTAATTTAAAGTGAAGATACCAATAAATCACGATTAAAGACAGATAAATCCGTTATTAAATACACTAACCCCGTTATTAAATACCAAAAAATCACGATTAAGGGTAGATAATTATCATTATTAATCTATTTGGTCACTAATAATTGGTAAAATTTATTGATTATGGGAAATAAAAAAGATCATTATTTTCAATTCAGTCCAATCGGTACGAGAGAGGAGAAATAATTTAGCATGGAAATATGATCAACGCCACCACCGCCGTCATCACCATCACCACAGTAACCGCTGCCTGCATCGACAGTGCCGTACGACTCTTCAGCTGCAATCTTTCCGACGATATTATATGCTCCATTTGTAATGTATTTCAAATGGGCCTGTAGTTATTTAGCTAACTTTGAACTCAAAGATTCCGACTACAATGGCCCAATTAGTGTATCGAGGTCGAGGCAGCAAAGCAAAGGCAGAAGCTTTTCCATTGTGTGTCTTTCTCTTCTAATCTTCTCTCTGAAAGCATTCACTCGCCCAAATTCTTCATCTGCTGCCGCTGCCGCTGCCATCTCTATATCTTTCTGTACTGTGAAGGAAAGAAATCAAAAGGGAGAAGAAAGAAAAGAAAAAGGTAAATTCAATGAATAATCGAAGCTGAAAGATTTGTTGCAATGCTTTGTTGATCACTTTCATGTCTCTCCCCCCAAACAAACGCTCTCTCAGCTCCAACACCGACGATTCTTCTTCTCACTTTCAGCCACCAATGCAGAAAGCCAAGTCTCAAGCTGTGGCTTGCTCTCTCGACCCGAATAAGAACGGTCTTCGTAACCAAAACCACAACAACAACGACGTCGTTTTCGACCCTTCGTCGGTAGCCCTCGACGACGATGCTCGTGCTCCCGCCGCAAATTTGTCTCGTAAAAAGGCTACACCACCTCAACCCGCCAAAAAGCTCGTCATCAAGCTCAATAAAGGTTTGAGTTTCCTTTTAATTGATCTCATTTTGGGTGATTTAATGAGTTTCCCCTTTGTTAGTTAATTAGAGAATTTGATCTTAGAAATTGAGTGGCTTTGATTGTTAACAATGAAAATATTTAGAACTTATACTCTGAAAGGTTTCTGATACAACTTTAACTTCTCGTTTTGATTTTCTGCAGCAAAACCTACATTGCCTACAAATTTTGAGGAGGAAACATGGGCAAAGCTAAAGTCAGCAGTTATTGCTATATTTCTGAAGCGACCAGATTCTTGTGATTTGGAGAAGCTATATCAGGCAAGTCTCACATATTTTTTTCTCTCTCCTTATTTTGATTATGATAGCCATTGGCAGTGTGATTAATATTGTCTCTTGATAATTGGGTGTTCTCCCTTCAGGCTGTCAACGATCTTTGCCTGCACAAGATGGGAGGAAGCCTTTATCGACGAATTGAAAAAGAATGTGAAGAACATATATCTGCAGCATTACGATCTTTGGTGGGGCAAAGCCCAGACCTGGTGGTTTTCTTATCACTTGTTGAGAAATGTTGGCAAGATCTTTGTGATCAAATGTTGATGATTCGTGGTATAGCCTTGTTCCTGGACAGAACATATGTTAAACAAAACCCAAATGTACGTTCATTGTGGGACATGGGCCTGCAACTCTTCCGTAAACATCTTTCTCTGGCTCCTGAAGTTGAGCACAAGACTGTCACTGGTCTTTTAAGAATGATTGAGAGTGAGAGGTAATTCTAATGAAAATCAGTTTGAAATATGCAATTATTTTAATCTAGTCTCTTTTTTTGTGTGTTCCCAAGCAATAACCTATGCAAAAGATACATGATAGTTTTAGATGGACATTGTAATGGATTGGGCATCATTGACTGTTGCAAAACTTATGGATGAACTACCCTTCTCGTGATGTTGGTGATAAAAAGGCATAATAAATTGAAAAATCCTGTCCCATTAGCTTTACTATTTGCATAAAGCATTATATGATGGGTGAAACAATATAATCGAGATTAAAAAAATGCTATAGTTTAGAACTTGTATTAGATGCATAATGCATTAACTCCTAGTTGATGTCACAATGGAATTTCTGTGCAAGTATTAGTGGATAGGTAAAAACTGAAAGTAAACCTTCAACATTTTGAGTATTCATCATGTCAATCACTCATAGATTGTTCTTTCAATGTCACTATTCCTCCACTAGTTTATTTCTATTTCTATGATTTCAGAGGTACAAAGTGGTTACATGTATCCTATTGTGGAATGAAGTTTCTTGAAAGGCTGATTAGGATGTCTAATCAAATGAACATTACTTCTTTCTCGCTCATTTTAATTATCTATGCTTCCTTCATTTCAGGGAGAAAAATAAATCCCAGAAATTGTTGGGGAACTTATATTTTGTTGTTTTCTTTCTTGTAATTCTCTTGCATTTTCCTTGTTACTATAGTGTCCTTCCAGGTAAACTTCATTTCCTAATTTCCTGAATGATGATAGTCGTCAATCCTCATCTTTCAAGTGTTAATTAAATTTGCATCTTGGAATTCACTGCGTCTGTTTTTTATCATGCAGGTTAGGTGAAGCAGTTGACAGGACACTTCTTAACCATCTTTTGAAGATGTTTACCGCTTTAGGCATTTACTCGGAAAGCTTTGAGAAGCCATTCCTGGAGTGTACATCCGAGTTTTATGCAGCTGAAGGGATGAAATACATGCAGCAATCGGATGTCCCAGATTACTTGAAGCACGTAGAGGTGCCTCTTCATTTCATGTTCTCAATCAGCTGTGGCTCTGTATTTTTGAATTGTACATGTTTTATCCTTCTAACGTGAATGTTTAATTTATCATATCATTGCATATTTATGAAATATGCATGTTTATCCCGCTATGATTTTTGTGTAGGTTTATATTAGTAACATATTGTGTACTCTTGCAGATGAGGTTACATGAAGAAAATGAAAGATGCTTACTCTACTTGGATACTATTACAAGAAAGCCACTTATAGCAACAGCAGAAAGGCAACTCCTTGAACGTCATATACCGGCCATTCTTGATAAGGTGTGAAGATGAGTTTTTAGTTTTCCTTTGTGCTTTGAAGACCTGCCTGGATTTGCATCTTTCTAATAGTTATAGTTTCTCTGATTTCTGCAGGGATTTATGATGCTGATGGATGGACATCGTATACAGGATCTTCAGAGGGTGTACTCACTGTTTTCAAGGGTCAATGCTCTTGAATCACTCAGGCAGGCCCTAAGCTCGTATATTCGGAGAACTGGCCAATCAATTGTCATGGATGAAGAGAAAGATAAGGACATGGTCACGAACTTGTTAGAATTCAAGGCTTCACTTGACTCTGTATCGGAAGAAAGCTTTTCCAAAAACGAGGCCTTTTGCAACACCATTAAGGATTCATTTGAACATCTAATTAACCTTCGTCAGGTTAGCATGTTTGGTTTTCATATTGGGAGATTATTTTAATTGTAAACTGCATTCTTCCATTCCTTTACCTCAGTGAATTGTAATTTAGATCCCCATATTTTTAAAGTTGACTGATGGTTGAACTCTGTTGTGTTTAATAGAACCGACCTGCTGAGCTGATTGCAAAGTTTCTGGATGAAAAGCTTCGTGCTGGTAATAAGGGTACTTCTGAAAAGGAATTGGAGGGTACACTTGATAAAGTTTTGGTTTTATTCAGGTTCATCCAGGTAGAGTTTCCCAATGAAAATTATTAGATTTACTTTTCCCCAAATAACACTTCTCTTTTTGTGCATTTCTCTCTTTTTCTGCCCTGCAAGTTAGTGCTAGAGATTTGAATAATGATTTTGTTGATAATTAAGGGCAAAGACGTTTTTGAAGCATTCTATAAGAAGGATCTTGCTAAAAGGTTGCTTTTAGGAAAGAGTGCTTCTATTGACGCTGAGAAATCCATGATTTCTAAGGTCAGTATCTTATTCACATTAAACAACGCCTGCTCTGAAGGCTGTATTAAATTATTAATTTGTTATGTTATTACGACTCTGCAGCTGAAGACAGAGTGTGGCAGCCAGTTTACGAACAAACTTGAAGGGATGTTCAAGGTTTACCTCTGTCTTTTTTGTACAAGTTTGTAACACAAATGCATTCTATATATTGCCAATGTATTTCTAATCATGATTCTGAATTATGATAAACCTGCAGCCTTTAGGGTTTTACAAACATGAGCATTCTTTAGCTTTTATAATCACTAAGAATATGTTACCATTCACAGTGGTATCGTCTCCTGGAGCGTTATTCCTCATAACATGAGTTGGATTAATTATGTGTAATTACTGCAAGCAGTATGTATTGAACTAATGATCATGTAATAAATTTGTCATGCCTGAGGATAGATCATACCAATAAATGTTAAAGCAATAGAATCATGTAAGACGAGAAAAAAAAAGGATTCGACAAGTCAAATTATCTTTTAATTCTTGGATTACCTACTTGTGTACTAGTTAACATAAAATCAATCAGTCTAAAAAATTTGGAGTTTTGTGGTACTGGAATATATTTCTATGTGACTATATTCTTGTGTTATAATATATTACAATGCAAAATTTACTTGGTTTTTTATTTCTGAGGTTGGGTACCTGGATTAGAACTACCGGGTTGTGTTTGTAATTAAACCACCTCCTGTTCCATGGTTGATCTAACTGTATGTGGTTTAAGGCAAAGAGTTCTTGTTGTATGCATGTATGCATGCATGTTTTATTTTACATATGAGAAATTGCAATGTGAAACTTAATTGTATTGAACGTGGATTCTTCTATTTTTAACCAGGATATTGAACTATCAAAGGAGATAAATGAATCATTCAAGCAGTCATCTCAAGCCAGGACAAAACTACCGTCGGGTATTGAGATGAGTGTCCATGTCTTAACAACCGGGTAAACCATACTTCAACCATTATTTGAGTTAAACTATAGCTGCTTAATCATTTAGTTTATTCTCACGGTATTTGATTCTGATTTGGTTGTTGAGCCGGGCAGGTACTGGCCAACATATCCACCTATGAATGTTAGGCTTCCTCATGAATTGAATGTCTATCAGGTTTGCTTCAGGCTTTGTGATGGAATATTTACTGTTATAGACACCAGGAAGCTTTTAGCTGAACTTGCCAAACTATTCTCTTCTACTTGGTCTTAACAGGACATCTTTAAGGAGTTCTATTTGAGTAAGTACAGTGGGAGGCGTCTAATGTGGCAAAATTCATTGGGTCATTGTGTGTTGAAAGCGGATTTCCCCAAAGGCAAAAAGGAGCTGGCAGTGTCCTTATTTCAGGTTTGTCTCTTGGTGTCTCGTGAGCCGTTTTTCTCCCATCGTCATATTTTCTCTTTGAGCAGACAAGCTCTTGACATTTTTCTGGTTTGTGGTCTTTTAACCTCTAGACTGTAGTCCTGATGTTGTTCAACGTTTCCCAAAAGCTTAGTTTTCAAGACATTAAGGACTCAACTGGCATAGAGGACAAGGAATTAAGGAGGACCTTGCAGTCCCTTGCATGCGGAAAAGTAAGAGTCCTGCAAAAGGTATGGCCAGTATATAATTGCACTTCCCGTTTTACTTTCGTTTCTGAGCTGGCAAAGTAGGTGACATTCTTTCTATGTTTGACCCTCTGTGCTGCAGTTGCCAAAAGGAAGGGATGTCGAAGATGACGATTCTTTCTTTTTCAACGAAGGATTTACTGCTCCTCTCTATCGTATCAAGGTACATCAATCTACATTGTCAAGATATTGCGGCCAAGTAACTTCCGTAAGATAAAACTAATTTCCCGGCATGCTGTCTGTCATTCCACTAAATTCCCATAGAAAGGTTTCATTATGAATTTGACTTCAGTGATTGCCACTTACATGATAAAACATCGAGCTGACTTTTCTTTTTCACATGCTCAGGTAAATGCAATCCAGATGAAAGAGACAGTAGAGGAGAACACAAGCACCACCGAGAGAGTATTTCAAGACCGTCAATATCAGGTTCGGCTTTGCTTCATTCTCACATTCTCGTCGTTTTTAGCCAACACACTATCACATGATTTGTTGCAGGTTGATGCTGCTATCGTTCGGATCATGAAGACAAGGAAAGTGTTGAGTCACACTCTTTTGATAACCGAACTCTTCCAACAGGTATGCATATTCGGAAAATCATGTATAACAAACAGGTCTCTAAAGGGGTACAATGCTTTTGAGCTGTATTAGGGCATATCCATTTCTGAAAACAAGTTTCTTTTATTGAACAGCTAAAGTTTCCCATAAAACCGTCCGATTTAAAGAAAAGGATCGAATCTCTGATCGACCGGGAGTACCTGGAGCGCGACAAGAACAACCCCCAAATATACAATTACTTGGCATAATTTACCATTATTTTTCCTTCTTATAACAGATTATCACCTTGTGACATGGGAAACACTGGTCCTGGAAGAGACCTGAGCTGAAATCCCATGTGAGGGACTTGTACAGTAAACTGTATCGTTGATTTTGTTGCAATCGACTTTGTAATTGTAAAGCATATTTAGCCTCTACTTCTGATACTTCCCTGCGATGAGATTTACACACGAATTACTTGAAATAAGCTCAATTTTTTTATTCTATTTCTGGGTTATTTCTAGCATGAGCCTTCTAGTTCAAGTGGTTAATGGAACGATTGTTCTTTTTAGTTCAAGTGGTTAAAGGAACGGTTGTTCTTCTTAGAGGTTATGGTGAAAATTATATTCTAAAATAGATACTATTGTAATTTACTCTTAGTTAATTAAAAAAACATTTTTTTATCGTATCATAAGATATTTTAATTTAAATTTAAATAATTTTTTAATTATATAATATATATATATATTCATCATATTTTGACATTTTTTCCCATATTTTTAAACTAATGTATATAAATTAAAATATTTGAACTTAAACATTAATTTATTAAATATTAAAAAATTTTATTTTACGATTTTAATTTTAATTTTATTTTTTTCAATCAAATTTATATAATTTTAAATTGAATGTTGAATTTTTTTTTCTCACAAGTCAAATTAAAATTTTCAGGTTGAGTTTTGTTCGTCTAAGTAAAATGAAGTAAACTCCATCACTGATTGAGTTCATCTCTGGAGTTTTATTATGTTTGGTTGAATTATATCAAAACCATACTGTAAGTAGTGAAAATGAACACCAACATATTCCTTCAAAGTTGAAACATTTCAATGGCCAAATCAGCTCAGAGCAAGAACAAGAAAAAAACAACAATTGACACAAATTTGCCCATAAAAACATACCCATCAAGCACGGATCCCCCAAATCCTCTTCTCTTGCAGCGATCATTTAAGGGTCTGGGTTGAATCGGATGTGGCAACAACAGGTTGAGATTGAAGATCTGTGTTAGGGTTGAGAGGTGCTTGGAGATCCTGGTCTGGATCGTAATCTGGGTTAAGTGATCTGTCGATTGCTTCACGTCCTTTCTCGAGGCAAGGCTTGCAAGCCATCTCGATTGCTATCCAACCTAATATCACTCCTGCTATGGCTATCACCGCGGTTGTTACTGCCGCCATGGAAACTATGATAGTATCTGATCAGCTCCTTGCTTCTCTCTCGCTGAAAATTAATTTCTTTTTAGAAATCCTTCCTATTAATTGTTGTGATTCTTCGGCCCATCACATCTTGTTCTTCTTGATGGATCTTTATTGGGCTTTTCTTAACTCTTTTGTTACTTCTCATAGGGATAGTTTTTCTTGAATTTAAAAAATAATTAAATTCTCAATCTTTTAGACTCGATTAAAGTTTTTGAATCAATAAATTGAATTAATTAATTTTTTTAATTAATTTTAATTATTAAATCTTAATTAAATTCTCAATTTTTTATACTCTTTTGTCTGAAAAAATTATACGGTGAACCATGTTCACCACGTCATCCATGGTCCCAAACAATTAAGACCGTTGATCTTAATTTTTTTCCATGTGAATCATCACTTCTTTCCTGCATGAACTTAGTGGATAGGTAGTTATTAAGTGGTTATTTAAAGATTAACGTCCTGATTACTTGGACCATAGATGACGTGGTGAACAGGATTCACCGTATAATCTCTCTTTTTGTCTGTATCATGGCCACTCACCTCAACTTTTTCTCAAGTATAAATTATTTTTTTTCGTATTTATATCTCAACGTTAAAAAATTAGAATAATACGATACAAATAATCTATAATATAATTTCTCTGAATGCTGAGGAGATTTAAGAAGAACAAAAAAAATTACACAAAGCCTACCCCACAATACCATGCATGTCCTTTAGATTTAATACGAACCAAAACATGTTTTGTTTACGACAGTTTTAATGGGGTAAACTAACATGCATGAACTTTCCCAAACCTAATTTTAGGTTCGGCTCTTATCGAGTCGAATCGGGTGTCCCTTACATTAATTATCGAAACTAAACCTAACTTTTAAGATATATCAAATAAGATGTAAAATTATCGTTTTTATGGTTCAGGAATCTCTTTTTCTTTTCCGACGTGGGGTTAATTTCCTGCAGACAGATACCTAGCTTCATCAAGATGTTAACCATATCTGGTAATGACCGGCCGCCTCCCCCCAACTTTGGAGTCAGGTTGTGTAATGAGCCACCCATATAGACACTGGCACATTCTTGTGAAACATCTGCTGCTAGCTTTTCAATGAATTAGGTATCTACCGACTTATCTGGTAATGATATGATCTGGTTGTCTTTTCTTTATACGTCGATCTTTGCGGCGGAATTCTTACACTATAAACATGTTTTTTTAGGTATTCAAACACATGGATTTGAGTGGAAATTAGCTTTGGAAGAAGCTATTATGTTACCCTTTTGAGCATAGCAGAAACGTTTATGGCACTGGTATGGTGGCATGATTTGTGGAAACAAACAAGTGGAGGGAGCCTAACTTCTTGTTCTTTGGGAGACCTGCCTAATTTTTATACCCATAAAGCTGGTTTCTTTCAAAAACTATGGATCTTCGGTGTTAAGAGATTGAAGGGACAAGGGGGATGTGGTGATTAAGAGGGTAAAGGTGCGGAGTCGAGTCGAGTTTGAATAGTATTGTGTTCGACTCGACTAATTAATAGGGATGGAAATTTTATTGACCCGGTTAGATTTTGACCCGACCCAATTGGATATTTTTTAAAATGAAAAATCGGATTCGATTCAAATTTAGGGGTAAAATATTCGACTTAACTTGACCCGTTACTAATTATGTAATTTCTCCTTAATTTTTTTGGATATTTATAATAATATTCCTCTCTCTTTATATTTTTATAATTAGGTTCTTAAAATTGAATTTTTTATTTGTAATTTAAAGATTTAATCCCTAAAATTATTTTTTATAGGTCGGGTCATAATTAGGTGTAAGGTATATGTGTTCAGGTTGAGTTCTGGTGGGCCAAAACCTGGCTCGACCTATGTCTATCTCTACTCGTTAATAACTCGAGTCAAGTTTATGTTAGAGTTAAGTCCAATCGAATCAAGTATTGATCGAAACTTTGACATAGTCGGACTAGAATAGTTATAATATATCTCATCTCATTTGCAACCCTAATAATAATAATAATTGTTGAGTAGATTTATTCAATAATAATAATATCCAACCACATACATTTTTTTAGTACACTTTAATTAAAAATTAAAAAATAATATATTATATTTTTAATTATCTCACGAATTTTTCAAATTAGACATCAGATGATTTCGTTTGACTCGTTAATAATTTACGATCTATCTTATTTTATTTACGGCATTAGTGATTATAATGGTTTGGTGTGGGTTTGTAACCTAATTCTGTTTACGTCTCGTTGGGTACCATTGGAACCAGGTAACTTTAACTTGCTTTTCCACTCTCCGAAGCTTCTTTACGGCCTTAGTTTTTCTTTATGAATAACAAAGTATAGATGGACCGTCATTAATAAAAATTTTAAAATTATAAGAGGAAATTTAATTTTTTATTACAATAAATTTTTAAGTTTTATTATATTCAGATTATAAAATATCGCAATAATCTATTCTTATCGTAGTGTAGTAATGATCTTATAGCGATGTCGATGTGTGTTGTCTAACGATGTCAAATCGATTGTCTAAATCGGGTTTAGTTTTGATATTTTGATTTGGGTTATGTTTGATTTTGATTTTATTCGATTTCGATCCAGGTCAGATTTGATATAATTCGATTTTAGTTTGGGTTTATATGATTCGAGTCGAGTATCAAGTTGAGTTATATAGCTTTGATTACTATTTAAGTCGATTGATATCGGATTGAGTATTTTCGTATCAGTTCATTTTGAATTTGGGTAGTATTAGTTCAATATGAGCTTGATATATTTTATACGAGTTTTTAGGTCGGACCAACTTTTATAAAGTTGTGCAACAATTCATATAAAATTAATTCAAATTTATTTGATCCGCTTAAATACCTTTTAAATACATTCAGTTTAATTAAAAATTAAATCAAATCATATCAATCCAACTAAAAATTAAATTAATTTTAAATTATTTAAGTTTATTTCGAATTTCGAATCATCATACTTGTCCTTCCCTTTAGTGATCATAACACTTACAAAAAAAATCTCAAGGGATCGTCGAAACGAAAATCCAACGGCTACCATTTGATTTGCATTTTATTGGGTCCCATTTAACACACGCATTTTCTCCCACGTGATTATGTCACGCCCCACATCTACACGTGAAAGCCTCATAGGGTACTCTCTCTCGGAATAACTGTAAGATGACACGTGTACATCGTTTAAACATTAAACAATTTATTTATTTGTTTATTTATTTAGTTTTTTTTACAAGAACAAGAAATATAAATTAATTAAAAGGAAATCATTCAATAAATATAACACACTTAAATTATAAAAAACAAATCCATTAAGAAGAAAACTAAAAAATTAAAATATATAACAAAAAGTATAAAGAAAAAATATTTTTTTAAAATATCGTTTATTTTCTATAAAAATCAATAAGTCAATAATTATTATAAAATATTTGTCTTTTTTAACTAAGCGTTATATTATTGTGTGAATAAAGATAAAAAAAACTCAATAAAATATATTACTTTTCCAAAAATTTTAATTATATTGATTAATTATCGGGGGAAAAACACCTTTGTCACAAGGCCACCACCGCTTCTCTCAATTTGTACATGAATTAGTGATGTTTATTGTTGAATATCGGATCTGACTTTTTTGAATATTTGGATTTTTGGATTATTATATAGTAATTCGTATTCAATTCAGAAAAAGTAGATATTCACATATTCGGATCGGATAGTCAGATATTCAATTATTAAAAAATATAATTTGATTATACTAATTTTTCGAATTTAAATGTTGTATTTATAAAAATTTTAGAATTTTGAATATAGCAAACAATAAATTACTAAATACAGTAAGATTCACAATTATAAAGGTTTTAATTTTTAAATATAAGTACTAAATTATTAACTATAACAAATTAATATTAATAAAATTTTAATTTTTTGAATTTTCTCAATTCAAAAATAAAAATCAGATCGAATATCTAAATTTTTAAATCAAATCAATGAATAATTATATTATATTGACCAAATCGAATATTTTTAAACACCCCTGACATCAACCCAAACATAAATCACGTGGTAAAAATATATTGAACACGTTGCTATAATTGAAAAGTTAGGTCACCCATTTTTAATTGGAATTAAAACACCAAGAGTTCCCAAAATTTATTTTTTCCAAAAATAACCCCTACAGGTCAAATGGTTCTGTTTTTCGTCACGTGAAAAACATTTCTAATTGCGACCTTCTACCTTTTTCTTTATTTCCAACATGTGATGAATTAGGTAAGTGGAAATATAATGTGTTTAATTTCCTTTGTTTGATAATTGGTGTATAGATTTATACCAAGATTAGTAGGTCACAAATGCTTGCGATTACTACATTGAAAATGATTTAAAACCATGAAATTATTGAGATTTTTATATAAATTTTCGTTTTTCTAGAAAATGCATTAGTACATAGAGAAGATGAATACGGGTGGGGTTAGATCGGATTTTCGGCCTACTCGAATCCGATCCGAACATAAGTACCTTAAATTCGATTTTGACTCAATCAAAATATTTTTAAAAAATCCGACCCGACCCGAAAATAAATACCCTAAACTCTATTTCGGCTCGACCTGACCCGACCTATAGAAAAAGATAAATAAATAAATTTAGGGACTAATGTGTAAAAAAGTAATTTTTAAGAACTTAATTATAAAAATATATTTTTAAGAATTAAATTATAAATAAAAAATTAACTTTAAGAATCTAATTATAAAAAACATATAGACAAATAACTATTATTATAAATATTCTTAAAAAATTATAAAAACTTACATATTTAATCCTGAGTCGGGTCGGATAAGATATTTTATATTCTAAACCGGATCCGACCTGATCAGACCGGGTCGAGTCTAAACCCGATCGGACCGGATAAAATATCCATCCTATTAATACATGTGTTATTCAAATATGAATTCCAACGATATATATAATTTAAATCAAAATAAATCATTACAAGCATTGGACTCGATAATTAAAGACTAATTCAAACAATAATTAACTCAACTCAAAGTATATCACAAGTTATACAGATACAGATACAAATATCTCGATAAAACCAAATCTTTCACGCCATTTGTAAGTTGTAGAGTTTCTAGCTTTTATGAATCCTAAACATAATTTTAATTAAATAGTATAATTTTTAAATAGTTTTAAGATGATTATAATGTAGTATATGTTTATATTTTTTTTAATAAAATATATACAATTTATAAATAAAATTGTTTGAATTTAATTCTTTAAAAATGAAAATCATCTTCTTTTTCATTAGGACTATTAACTGGTTTCAAATAATTCAAAGGTAATTATACTGTACACAGTTAGGGATGACAACGGGTTGGGTGGGGTCAGGTTTTTGGTCGCTCTAAACCAACTTGATATTATAAAAATCGTAACTTTTGCGCCTCCCCTGATATTTTAATAAAAAATCGAAATAAACCCTACCCGACCTGAAAAAATTAATAAAAATATTAAATATTATATATAAATATATTAAGTCAGATAGGAGAAATTTCACTCTAAATCTGACTCGATTTGAATCTAATTTTTTAAATAAAAAACATCTCAATCGGGTCGAAACCCGATGGGGACGGATCAAATTATATGGACATCCATATAAACAGTGAAATCTAATTTGAAATCTACCAACTCATAAAATCTAATCTGAAATCATAATCCTTAAATTATAAAATTTATAACCTAAACTCTAAAATATAAAACTTAAACTAGACTCACTCGTGAAAAAAAATCGTTATAAATATATATCTTATAGTTGAAAATGATGATTTACACTCATTCGTCATTCAAGTACTACCATCTAAAAATGGTGGGTTGGATTGGGATGAGTTTTTGGTTATCTTAATTATGATTCGAAAAATTAAAATATCTATTTCGATCCAATTTGATCTTAATATATACTATACTTGACCGAATCTAAAATAATAAAACATATAATTCGATTAAGATTCGACCTTGATATATTAATAAAAATTCAACCCGACCCAAAAAAATAATAAAAATATTAAATATTATATATAAATATATTAGGTCGATAAATTTTTATCGTAAGCCTGATCTCAACCTAACAATATTTTTCCAATAACTCGATCCTGACTTAAACTCGAATTTTAATAAAAAAAACTATCGCTATAGATTCGAATCAAGTCGAAACCCCGACAAGTTGAAGTCAAAGGTCCCTACTACCATCAATAAACCAGAAATCCAATAACAAAACAAATAATTATAAAGAATACTTAAAATGAAAGAAATTGTTTATTATTTGAAAAAATAAGAGCCATCAGTTATGTCGACTTTAAAGCACGTGGAATTATGTAATTACCAACAAGCAAGTCAAGAAGAATGGTATTGGATTTATGTACTTACCATACAATTTCTTTTAAGAAAAAAAAAAACTCGCATGTTCCACGTGCTTAAATAAAAAAAATCTTACATAAAACTGTATTTTTTTTTATTATTATTATCTCTGTTTCTCGTGGATATACGTTACGTGTTTAATTAACATTTGGTTTCTAAACAACTGTGCCCACCATAACCAGATCTTAATACACATTCACCCCTTTATAATCACCAGGTTCTTCTTCAACCTCTCCCTCTACAATATTATAAGTTGATTTTTTTCTTTGTTCATCACGTTATCTATGAAGACGAGACGAAACTGCAACTTGGAACTCCGGCTCCTCTCTTCTGGTTTTTCCGGCAACCGTCACGACATGTATGTGCTTCCCTTCCCTTGGTGTTGGTTCACATTGAGTGTAATGGATAATACCATTTGTGATTGATTTTGTGCTCATTTTTTAATGATTGAAGGGTGGAAGAGAGCAGTGAAAACCCAGAAAACCAACACCAACAGCTCACGATTTTCTATAATGGAAGAGTTTGTGTTTGTAATGTTACAGAGCTCCAGGTATTACACTTTTAGGTTCGAATCCCGATATTATGATATCATATTTTTTGCTTATTTCTTTCGAATAATATTACTCGAATCCGAATTACTGTTACTGCTTTATCTTTTTAGTTGGAAAGTTCATGCATACGAAAACATCGTATTTTTCTTGTGTGGTTGTACAAGACCAGGTAGACGACCATTTTCATGCCGACAAGGTTGTTTCTTTGAAACAGCGGGGATGTTACATTTTAGTACAGATTATTTTGTGTTTGTTTTGGTCAATGATAAGATTTTGAACATGGGATTGTGCAGGCAAGAGCTATTCTAATGATTGCAAACCGAGAAACGGATGACAGATTAAGAACTCCAACGTTTGGATCGGAACCGACTTCTCCGATGTTAAAATCTCCGATGTGTAGTCCGAGTACCGGACTTCCCACCGGCTTGAAGAGATCGCTTCAACAGTTTCTTCAAAAACGAAAGAATCGAATCCAAGCTACCTCTCCTTACCATTAATATATATCATTTTAGATGATCTGAGTGATAAAGAATGTCGTTGTTCTTCCTAGTGACTCGAATTTAAGCATCTTAGTCCGCAGTTGTATCGAGTTTATCCCCTTGCTATTTAGTGTCGTGGAAGTAATTGATCTATCTTTTTTTTTGCTAGCCATTAGAACTAGTAAGATTTCATTGAAGGAGATTGACCATGGAGACTGGTTTCATCTTTTTCTTTTTGTAAATATTTGTATGAAATATGCTAGTAGCTAGCTTCAAGACCTTGATGTATTTTACATTTGTTGATTGATTTTTTTATTTTTCTACTTAATTACCTTTTGTTTATTAATTAAGTAAGATTAAGAGTCGAGTTCTGATATTATAATAAAAATAAATTAAGAGGTTACCTTATAAAAAATCTATAATATTATTAATATATGATCTGAATTAATTAGTTAATAAATTATAAATAATATTGGTACAATATTTAGTGGTGTAATTTACGATGATGATATACATTTAATCTAACTTTGAAAATGTGAACTTCTCTCTGGAAAAAATATATTAATTTGGTTTGGTCTAAAATTTAATGCGGTCAAAAGTAATTCATAGAGTCAATATTATTAAGTACTGGGGACTTGGTAGGTAATTTCAAGGTAAAAGTAGGATTGGCTAGAACTGGACCAAAAACTTTAATTTTTTAATTTTTATTTAACGCAAAATTTTATTTTATAAATTAGATTTATTTTTAAATTTTAAATAAAATTAAATTATAAAATAAGATTTTAAATAAATTAAATAATTTAAAATTTTTAGTAATTAATATTAAATTTGTATGATATATCATATAAAAAAATGTGTATTATACGTGATTATAAAAAGTTGTTTAAATAAAAAATAATTAATATAATAATATTATAAATATTTTATAATTAAATTTGAATATAAACTCAAATAAATCGATTTGAATTTTATTAATTTGACTTTAAATTTTTTTAAATAAAATTTATAATACAAAATATAACTCGTTAACTCTACCAACTCATTTTTTTGGTATAAATCGCATGTCTTTTTATCGTGTCTCTATTGGTGTCTTCACTTTAAAATAGTGGATTTAAGATTTAGGGATTATAGTTTAGAGAATTAGATATATGATAATTTTTAGAGTGTGAGATTAAATATTAGGATGTAGAAATTAGAGTTCGGGTTTAAAATTTAATTTTTTAATAAAATTTAGTATGAGATACTAATAAAAACATAAAAAAAAAGATAAATAATTTTTATTCTTATTTTTTTAATTAAACTCGATTCGTTTAAATACTCGCCCTAAATTAAAAATATTGTTTCCTAAACTTTGTAGATTGGGTGTCTATCGTTGGTACGAGTTTCAAGTGTGCCATTGATAATTGTTGAATAAATGTTAAATAATATAAAAATATTGTTTCCTAAACTTTGTAGATTGGGTGATTATAATTATATTAATTTGAAAATATACTCTTAATTATTGTATATTAATCACTTAATTATTGTATTATATTATTAATATTCAAACCTATAATCTTTAAAAATAATTATCGCTCCTTAAACCATTGAGATAAGATAATTCTTTCTAAATTCTGCACGAGTCCTCTAGTCCAAGTGTTTAAAAGAACAGTTGATGTTCTTAATCACGGATTCGAACATCAGTGATACCAGTATAGTGATTGAGCGACCGATATCAAATGATACAGATTATATTATAAAACAGATACTATTATAATCACTATTAATTATTAAAAAATAATAATTCTAAATTCTATAATTAAAATGTAACATTGGTAATCTTTTTGAAGATCTCTTTCATGGTTGTGACACACAATGTTGAAAAACATGTGTGATGTGTCGTAATTGTGTTGGATCTGTCTGTCACATTCATTGTTCATGAAAACTGCCAAAGGAAACTACTACGAAGGTAAGGATGGATGATATTGAGAAGTTGGACAGGAATAGGACAAGAAAAGGGGATCGGATTTTTACGTAAATGAATTTATGGGTGTTTATTATCGGATATTTATTTTTTTGGTATTTGAAAAATTGGATATTCAGTTTTTTTTGTTCAAAAAATCGATCTATTCTTAGTCTATTTAAATTATGTATTCGTTATAGGGTATCCGTAAAATCCTTACCCGGTTTTTAATTTATTTTTTTGTTTTAAAATTAAAAAATTACATATTAAACGTATAAATTTTAAAATTTTATAATACATAAACAAACATAAAAATGAGTGATTTAAGGTTAATTTTAGAATATTTGGATTTATATATGCATCTATGTTTATTAAATTTTATCACTAAAATAACATTAAAAGTATTAATCTCGTTTTTCTTTCGGTATTAGTAAATTAATATAAAAATTTAAAAATTTAAAAGTACATAATCCAAACATAAAACTAATCTAAAGATTTAAATTTAATTTTAGGTACAAATATTAAAAAAATCTAAAATAAAAATATAATTTAAAACTAAAAAATATATAATAAAACTAGGGTCGGGTATCTGAGAATTGAAAATTTTCGTCCCAAGCACGACCCAATAATTCTCGGGTCAGATACTCGGCCCAACCGTGTAAATTTTTTTCGAGAATTACTCGATATTTTATTTTGGGTCATCGGATCGGATAATTTTAAACACCCCTAATGTTAAGTATAGTTGTACTTTTTAAAATATTTATTTTTTATAAATTTTTATTAATAATATAATTTTATATTCTTTAATTTTATTATAATTTTACGTTGTTTATATTTTTAATATTCTACCTCTTTTATACTTTTAAAAAAACTTTTTGATAATAATTATATAACAACAAAAATGGATTTTATTAAAATAAAAAATGTGCAACAAAATACAAAAACTTAATGACTATGTTTACCAAGAAACTTCATATGAAAAGAAAGAAAGAAAAATCATTAAAACATAAAGCACATGGAAAGAAAAAAATCATTTTTTATTGGATATTCCCATCATTCATAAAAATTCAATAACAATATTGTAACGTCTTAGACCCGACGTCATATTTGGGTAGAGGTGGTTTAAATATTTATATTTTATGTAATTTATTAAAATTAGGTCTTTTTTATCGAAAATATTATTATCTTCAAATGTTTTAAAAGTATTGTGTACATTATATATTTTAAAAAATTTATATTAATAAAAATATTATTAAATTATCCTTTTAAACGATAAAAAAATATTAAACTTCTAAAAATCAATTATTTTCAGTTTTTTTTACCTAATAATAATTTTTTTTATGTTTTAAGTTTTGGATAATTATTACTTATATATAATTATATATATTTATATCCTTTAAAAATATTAAATTTAATTTCTTTATTTTTGAACATCTCTTTTAAGGGTTTGTGTAGTCATTTCTATTGTATTTGTTTAACTTTATTGCATTTGAATATCGAATCTAATTCTTAAATAAAATTTTATAATTATGTATGTATAATATTAGTTTAACAATTAATTTAATTAAATAATAAAGGATATAAAGGCAATTAACTTTTTTTCTTAGAACGTTCAACGACTTGAAATTGGGTCTATCACTCTTGGCATTGGGCCTATCATCCCAAAATCAATGATAATATACGTTCGGTTTTCTATTTTGATAATTAATTTAGTCCTCAAACCATCACAATATTTTTTTTATTATCTAAATTTTAAAATAAACAAAATCATAATATAATTTTCTTTTTTAAAAAAAACCTCTTTCACTTTAAATTTATGTTAATAAAATTTTATAACGTTAGAAAACACTCTAAATATCATTAAAAATTATCTTTAATATTTAAAATTATAATTAGTATGTTTTGCAACAATATATATATTTAAAAAATTCAGGACCGCGATAGTCGTTATAATTGTAATAATCTCTGTTATATTTATAATCATAACGTGATTAAAAGTACTATCGTGACCGAGATTTGAATCTCTGGTTGAGAACAAACATTCAATTTAACGTGTAAAGAACTTACTTCAGAATGAAAACAACTCAGTAAACTTTTGTATATCTTTCAATGAAGCATTACATGTGTTTATATACAAGCTGAAAAGAGGTTGTTAGGTTTGTTACAGATTAACCTTCTGGAACCTTAACAAACTAGTTTTCAGAAGCTACATACTAACTTCCAGAGAACGGTAAGCTGAGCTAACACTTATAGCTTAACATTCTCTCTACTCCTTTCTCCCTACTCCTTTCCTACTTTTCGAACCTGTAACCTTCTGCAGATTGCACACAGATCTTTGTCCGACATAACCCGAAATAAGGTTTCGACAGTGATTTTGTAAGACCATCAGCTACTTGATACTCAGCTGGAACATAGTTTACTTGAATTTTTTCAGCTCTAACTTTTTCCCTAACGAAATGTACATCAAGATCCACATGCTTGGACTTCGAATGATACACAGGGTTCGTACTTAATGCTACAACACTAGTATTATCGCACCAAATCACTGGAGAGTGCTGTGACTTAATCCCTAAGTCAGCAAGTAAAGCATCTATCCAAAGTACCTCTGAAGTTGCATCAACAAAACTTCTATATTCAGCTTCCATGGTAGACCTGGACACTATCTTTTGTTTCTTCCTGCCAAGCTACAAGATGATCACCTACATAGACACAATACCCCGTAACTGATCTACGATCTTTAACATTTCCTCCCTAGTCAGCATCAGCAAAAGCAGTAACCTTAGGTCCAGCTGTGGTGGCCTTAAACTTCAAGCCATAATGAATTGTTCCTGCCAAGTATCTTAGCACACATTTAGCAGCTACCATGTGTATTTCATGTGGCATATGTTGCATATATTGTGTCAGTTTATTCACACTAAAGGCTATGTCAGGTATCATATGACATGCATACAAAAGGGAGTCCACAATACTCCTATACTCTTGTGGGTTGAGTAGTTTACTCGAATCACTAGCTACTTTAGACGAGATCACCATTGGAGTAGGGGTTGGAGACACATTTTGCATTCCATTTCTATCCAGTAACTCCTGCACATATTTCCTTTGACTTAACAACAGCCCCTTGTCACTTCTAATTACCTCAATTCCCAGAAAATAATAAAGCTCTCCCATGTCTTTCAAGGAGAATTTTGCATGCAAAAGAGACACCACTTCTTTAATTTTCTTGTCTGACTGTCCAGTGATAACTATGTCATCCACATATATCAGCATATAAGTCTTCACACCTTCTTTAGTTTTGACAAACAATGAAACATCAGCCTTTGATTCTTTAAACCCAATTTGCATCAGATACCTCTTCAACTTGTCATGCCAATTCCTGGGAGCTTGTTTAAGGCCATACAAAGCTTTCTTCAGCTTACAAACTAAAGGAGCACCATCAACTGAATGTTGTTCAAACCCTGGTGGTTGTTGCATATAAACATCCTCACTAAGATCACCATTAAGAAATGCATTATTTATATCAACCTGTCTCAAACTCCAATTGTTTGTGACTGCAACAGATAGAATCACATTTAAAGTTGCAGACTTCACCACAGGACTGAATGTGTCCTTGAAATCCTGTCCAGCTACCTGTGAAAAACCACGAGCTACCAATCGAGCCTTATACCTCTGAATTGTGCCATCTGCATTCTTTTTCAACTTGAACAACCACTTACATTCCACCATTGAACGACCTTCTGGCAGAACCTCAAGTGACCAGGTCTGATTGTTTCTTAAAGCCTGCATTTCAGCTGCAAGTCTCCAATTGTCTGATTTTAAAGCTTCCTGAATACTGACTGGCTTAACTGTATCATCACATGTGAGTGCATATATTTTGGATTTAAAAATACCATACTTACTCCTTGTCATCATGTGATGAGTATTAGTAGTTGGAACACCTGATGGAAACACAGGTACAGAATTAGCTGCATCATCACCCTCCATCATTTCATGTGAACTGCTAGGATCAGGTACTTGCTCCCCATTATCATACTGTGGTTCATTATGTATAGAGACTGATTCTGAACAACTTGTTGTAGGCCTAGGTTGTGTATGTATACTTGGACTCATGCTGGAACTTAGACTATTGCCCTCATCAGTGGTACCTGGACTAGGAACCTCCTAAGAAACTGCATGTCTTGAACCACTACTAGGTATACCAGAGAAGGCTTGACCCCTATTATCTTCAGTAGGTATATCTCTTTGTCTTCGTGCAGGATCTGCTCGTGCCACAGGAGGAAAACTCTGAAACTTAGTCCCACAGGTACAGACAACTTTCTTCCCTGAGGAACCTGTAAAAGGAAAACTATACTCATCAAAGATTACATGTCTCGAGACATAAACCCTACCATTTGCTGCCAGACATTGATACCCCTTGTGTTGGGGACTATACCCAAGAAAGGTACACTCTTGAGATCTATATTCCAGTTTATGCTTCTAAAAAGGTCGAAGATGTGGGAAGCACCTGCAGCCAAAAACTCTAAGCCACTGATAATCAGGTACCTTACCAAATAATCTCTCATATGGAGACATATTCTGCAACACTCTCGTAGGCAATCTATTAACCAGATATACAGTTGTTTGAACAGCATAAGACCAGTACTTCAATGGTAAGCTAGCCTGAGCTAACAAGACAAGTGCTAACTCAATAACATGCCTATGTTTACGTTCCACTACTCCATTCTGCTGAGATGTATGTGGACACGTCACCTTGTGAATTATGCCTTCTTGAAGCAGCAAAGTAGAAAACGATCTGAACTCACCACCCCAATCACTTTGAACAGCTTTAATAAGAATATTAAATTGAGTTTTCACCATCTGTTGAAACAACTTATAAGCCTGCATCACTTGAGATTTTTCTTTCAACAGGTATAACCATGTATGTTTGGAATATGCATCAACAAATGTCACATAATATCGAAAACCATTTGATATTTCATGTGCAGGTCCCCACACATCTGTAAACACAAGCTCAAAGAGAGAAGAATAAACTGTTTCTGAACTTTCAAAGGGTAATTTATGGCTTTTTCCTTTATGACACGCAACACAAACTTCATTTATTTGCTTTGAAACTTTTACATTTACATGTTTACAAGCTTGAACAAGTACCTCAGAAGCTGGATGACCCAGCCTCCTATGTCACAACTGATACAACATATTATTGGAATTAGCTAAATTGACTTCAACACTATTCTTTGCTGTATTATGCTTATCTACAGCAGTAACAAATTGATATAAGCCTTGATGTTCCTTCCCTTGCAGAATCACTGCGCCTGTATCCTCATCTTTCACATAGCAATCCTTAGCATGAAACTCGAAAAATACTCTATTGTCCCTAGCAAGCTTTGATACCGAAAGCAGATTTTTAGTTATCTTAGGCACATGAAGCATATTATAGAGCAAGAGTGACTTATGTGATGTATATAAAGTCGACTGACCAACTAATCTGACATCTAAAGATCGACCATTGGCCACAGTCAACTTACCAGGTCTATTACATTCTGTGCCACTCATGATATTGGCTGAGTCTGGTGTGACATGGTGTGTAGCATCAGAATCGACCACCCAACGTTCCTGGCTAACATTCATCACATGAGCTTGAGGAGTGGTATCAACCTCAGGCTCAGACAGTGGTTCACGAATGCAACAACTACAATGAGCTGAACTAGATTCCCCAGCTAACTGTTCTCTTCTCGAAACTGAAACTCCAGCAAAGTTCTGATCAAATCTATGCCAACACCTGTCAACCAAATGTCCAAGCTTCCCACAGAGCTGACACTGCAACTTGGACCGTCCTCGACCACGACCACCAGATCGTCCTCCAGCATGCCCTTGTGGAGCAAACACTTGCCTCGAAAAACCATTCAGGTCAGTATTACCTGAATTATGTGCTTTTACCATACTCACACTTATTGGCAACAAGTCAGACTGAGCAAAATTCAATAATTGTGCCTCAGCATCTATCAATATAGTACACACATTCTCAAGAGAAAACGATCCTTTACTAGCAATTATAACGACAATGAAAGATTGATAATCCCTAGGCAAGCCATTCAAGACACTAGCAATATGTTGTATTTGAGATAAAGGACTACCACAAGAAGCTAAAGCATGGCATACCTCCTTAACACGAGACAAATACACTCGCATACTTTCATCACCTTTCTTCAAAGAATGAAGTTTAGAATGCATCCCCATAACTGAAGTTGTTGATTTGTTGGCAAAAAACTGAATCACCGTACGCCAAATCTCATCTGCGGTCTCAGCACCTACAAATTGAGGAAGTAGGTGCGCACTGATCGTAGAAAGCAACCACGAGGCTATGACACTATCTTGAGCTACATAGTCCTCGTAGTCTTCATTAACAACTCGTTCACCAACAACCAGCACTGTTGCAGGTGGTTTCTTAACCGCCCCAAGAAGCATTTTCTCCAGTTTATGGCTGCGAACAGTCAGAAGAACTTGTTGTTTCCAGAGAAGGAAATTATACTCATCCAGCATCACATTCACTTTTTTGTTTGTGAACACGCGATCAGTCTTGGAGGAATACGCAATTTGACCCTCATCTTCCTCAGCAATGGAAACACCTCCAACATGGAAAGCCATAAACTCGTAAAGAAAGAACCTCGAAAGCAAACACCAAAGAAGCAGAAGCAAAGATGTAAAAAAAGCTTAAACACCAATGGCCCAGAACTTAGTGGCGATTGATACCATGTAAAGAACTTACTTCAGAATGAAAACAATTCAGTAAACTTTTGTATATCTTTCAATGAAGCATTACATGTGTTAATATACAAGCTGGAAAGAGGTTGTTAGGTTTGTTACAGATTAACCTTCTGGAACCTTAACAAACTAGTTTCCAGAAGCTACATACTAACTTCCAGAGAACGGTAAGCTGAGCTAACATTTATAGGTTAACATAACGAAAGTCCTATGATCGTATTATCAGTTGATGTTTATTTATTAAATCAAAAGAGAAAAATGAGCTAAAATACTAAGATTAAAAGTAGAATAACTAGATTTTAAATGCACCAAAAATAAAGGGACTTGTTGCAAAATTATACCAAACTGGGAAGCTTCAAGTACGAAAACCCATTTCTTTTTCCCTGTCAGAAGTCTGAAATAAAGCAGTTGAATTAAACATCAGATCCGACACACTTTTGCTTCTCACTTTTTTACGAAAAAGCTGCCAGAAATGTACCGGCAATCAGAGATGGAGCTTTGTCACCGGACACAAACATCACAGAGACACAGGCACACAGCCCTTATGGCTTATGCAATAGTTTTAATTTGATTTAATATAAAAATTATGTTTTGTTTTATATTAAAGTTTTAAATTTGAGTTTGGGAGATAAACGGACGTTTACGGAAAATAATTTTTTTTATCCGTTTTAAAACGATTATTTAGAGAATTGACGAATGAACGAATGTTTGAAATTAAACGTAAAGTATTTAAGGTTGTATTACTGGTGAACAGGGACGAGATTACGTGAGGTAGGAGGTGTAATCGTCCTTCTGAATTTCTAGGGTTTTTTTTATAAATTTACCCTTACTTTTAAATATTTATGTTTTGTCCCCTTAACCACAAATCTCGACTTTGTCCTTGCTGTGAATAAATGTTTCTCGCCATAATAACAACCTAAAGCGCAACCTTATCTCATTCGACTCAAATCATAAGTTTAGAAGTTTACATTGAAAAAAAAAATAAAGTTTGAGTTATAAAATAAAATTTTAAATAATTTAAATATTTTTATAATTGGTGAATTAAATTTTAAGTTTGAGTTAAGTCTATCAAATTCGATTATTACAGGGCTATCATATATAAAAATATGAAAGAAATATATATGTATATTTTACATGATTATAGAATTTTGTTTAAATTTAAACTAATTAGAATCATAACATAATAAACGTTACAATTAAATTTAAACAGAAACTTAAATAACTCAATTTGAATTGAAAATTTTAACTATAATTTATATTATAAAATAAGACTTATTAACGTAACCAACTCAATATTTTTTTTTTAAATTCAGCTCGCTAAATCAAATGCAAGCACAAATTTATTCACCTCAACTACTCATTGTAAATGCCACCCTCCTTTCTGCAACTCTGCCAACTCGGTGTACCCTTAAGGTTCTCTGCAATTTTCCCCATCAAGAAAACGACCATTCAAAGTTCATTCCAAATATATCATTAGATTAGTGGAGATCAGTGTTTACAAAAAGGAAAACATGTTTACAACAACAAAACAGGTTACAATGAACTGTGGTGTTGGGTCTCGGTAAGGAGCAAATGAACTGGTTCCGCCATTGTAAAATGATGGGTTCTTCTTGTTCTTTCCATTAAGATCATAAGGCGGTTGTTGTTGTTGTTGACATGTCACATTATCAACCATGCCTCGTTTCCCCAAGCAATTCCTAATTTGTAGGTATTTAGAGATATTTCTAGCCAAGTTGTAGCTTGTGCACAGCCCGCTGTTGCCTCTAACATCAAGCCTTTTACCAAGCCTGCTGATGAATTCCATTGAAAAGGGCAGCTCCCCGGTCAGCTTGTTGTGGCTTAGATTAAGCTGGTCTAGATTTGGAACATACCCCAGATTTGAAGGGATTGTGCCTGTGAGACTGTTGTTGTCTAATGACAGAGCTGAAAGGTTGTTTAATTCAGACAAGGAGTTTGGTATTGGACCTGTTAACCCACATCCTGAGAAGCTGATTGATGTAAGCTTCTTGAGGGACCCCGGAAATAATGGAACCAGTGAATTTATGGGATTGGAATCAAATATTAAGTACTGTATCTGTTCTAACCCGGACAATGTCTCAGGGATTGGACCAGTTATGAAGTTATGGCTCAAATCAAGCAAAACCAACCTGTTTAGCTTCCCTATGTCTGGTGCTATCTTGCCATGAAGTCTGTTCGAGCACAAAGCAAGCTTTTGAAGAAGATGAAGCTGACCTAAACCAAATGGTACCACCCCACCAAGGCCATTGGAGCTTAAGTCCAAAATGGCTAAACTTTTTAGTTTCCCAAGCTGGTTTGGGATCTCACCGGTTAGATTGTTGTAACTCAGGTCGAGTTGCTCCAAATTGACTAACTCGCCAAGCTGTTGTGGGATTTCACCAGTTAGATTGTTCTGTGACAAAGTCAAGACCCTTAGTTTTGTAAGATTCCCCAAGGTTGGAGGAACTTGTCCGGACAGATACGGGTTTGATTGAAGTGATAGATGCTCTAATGAAGACAGTGCACCAAACAATGTAGGAGAAAGCAACACGGTTGATGTCAAAAAACAGTTGAAAATAGACAGGGATTTGAGGTAAGGTAGTTTGAGCAACGAATCTGATATCTTGGCAGATGGTTTACAAGGTGGGGAGGAAACGTCAGGGCCGATATGAATACTTGTGACATGGAAATTCGGAGGATCTTCGTCTTCACCGACCTCACACTCGATTCCAGGCCATGGTGTGTTGGTGCATGGCTCCAGGTGCACCTCGGCCCAACCAGGTTCATCCACAAGCGAACCTATGACATCAAAAAGCCCCAGAAGCTCACTTTTTTCCATCACAAAATCAGTTTCAGCAATCACCCCACATGAGAAAACAAAGAACCCAACAAGGAGAAAGGGACAAGAAGCCATGCGAGAGCAAGCTCAAGCCTCAGAGCAACAAACAAGTGACCAACACACAGATATAAGCATTCATCACTCAGAAATGTAAGGGAAAATCTACCAGTTTATTGCTTCAACCCCTCCATTTGTGTGTAAAAAAGGCTGCTCACTGCTGGATATGGTGTTGGTGTTTTGTTGCATATGAGAGGAGAAAGATGGTGACTATAAGAAGAACAAAGTGTCAAGGAAGGCACGAAATGTGTGTATATATATAATCAAACGAAAACAAGAGATGTTTTTTTAAAAGAAAAATGGACAAGGGTTGTGTTTTTAAGCATGATTTGACATATCTTTTTCCTCAGTATGCTCCATGAATCCGACCCAACATGGCATTGGTTTTGCAGAGTTCAACAGTTGGGTCTCTCTCAGATTCTATTCACTGTCGCTCTATGTATGTATGTCTTTACACTGGGATTGGCTGCACGCCACCCTACATGCTTTGTTTACTTCGTATAGATGGAGGGATTATGGAGGAGTATTTACCTACTAAAAATCGTTTGACCTTTGATGGCAATGTTATATCAATATTCACATTTTATTATTTTATTATATATCTATACCCCTGTCGATAAATTTTAGAAATCTATATCCCTGTCATATTTGTTTAAAAGAAGTTTTTTTTATAGGAAACGAGTTTAGAAATATTTTTTATAGGACAAGACTTTAGTGTGATAAGATAGAAAAATAATTTTGTCTTTTAATATAGAAATCGCTTTATGTAGGACGCGACTTTAGTGTGATAAGATAGACAAAATTAATTTTGTGTCTTTTAATACAGAAATTGCTTTCTGTAGGATGCGACTTTAGAAATCACTTTTTGTAAAAAAACGGCTTTTGTTTATGTGGTCTGATAAGAGTATAGTTTTTTAATTAAAGTGATGAGTAGTATATATGTGTAATAAAATAATTAATGGAAAATATTAATTTAATATTGCCCTTTTTGATATATAAATTTATATTCTATCATTAAAAAAACAAATTTAAAATTTAAATTTAAGGTTAAAACTTAAGATTAGAGTATAGAATAATAGGTGTATGATTGTATGATGTATTTTTTAATATTAAAACATAAAAAACACAAAAAATAGAAAATTTTTATCTATAATTATAGAGTGTAAATCGTTTTTCTTTTATTGTACCTGCATTGATGACCCAATTTTAAAATAGTGGGTGTATAGGGTTAGGGTTTAAAAAATGAGAGGTACAATATATTTTTTAGGATATAAAATTTAAATTTAGTACGTAAAAATTAAAATTTAGAATTTAATTTCTTAGTAATTTTTATTGTACAATAGAAAAGGATGGGAAATAAGATTTTTAGTCATAATTATAAGTGCAAAAATCGCCATTACTGAAATCCATGAAACTAACTGATGATAGTGGTAATTATACAATTAATTTCTGATTAAAGATATTCTACATTTAATATATATTTAATTTTAATTATGAACTCAATTAGTGGTGCCATATGAATAATTGAAAGTTAGAGGCCACAAAGAAGTAGTTCCACTCTTTGGAGGGTCCCAATCAAAGTACAATATGTACAAATGAATAAGAATTGTGGGGGTACAGAGAAAAATATGGATGGTGATCAAGTTTGTCCGTGGAGTCTAAATTTCAAAAATTAAGAGTTAGAATTCGATAATATTAAACAAGTCTCGTTCTTCCTCGTAAGGCATAATTTTTAAAAAATCATGATTTAATTTATATATATTTAGATATTTTAATTATAATGCTTTTTGTTCATTAAAATATTATTTAACAATAAATAACTTATGAAAATATAATTTTGTATGTTATATAAATTTATAACACTATTTTGTATTGATGTATTTTCCCACATCGAAAAAGAAGAGAGAGGTCTTGTGATATATGTATGGTGACACTACACATCCTATCATATATGTATTTTAAAGAGTCACGAAGTTGAATGAGATCCCACGGTTAGTAGAATAAGGAGAGAGATCCCTTCTTCAAATGGCCAGTCCTACGTTCGATTATATAAATTTTGCCTATCAAAGAAGAATATCATTCGGATTATGTAAATGTAGGTCAAGTGAACACTATAGTGCACCAATCATGATCCCTTCCATTTCCTCAAACCAAAGAAATAACACTAAAATCATTCCTAAAACCAATAGGATACTTGCAGAAAAACTGTTGTTTTTTCGAACAGAGATTGAATGGAAACATAAGAGTCTTATGCCTTATACCTTCAGCAGTAATAACTGTTCCTCAACGGAGCAATCCACATGACAGGAGATACGACAAGAGGAAGGGATGAGAATAAGACCAAGGCACCGTTGCTCCATTGGAGATGGAGAGGACCGGCGGGTGCTACGGTACTCAACTGTATCTTGGAGAATGATATTTCCTTGCTTGTCAAGGCAGTGGAAAGTTCCCAAGAAAAACCTGCCATCTTTGATTCCCACCAGCATACGGCGAAACAATAGCTTCCTTACACGAGTTACAGGATCTGAGGAGCTAGACTCGGAACCATCCAAGTTCCCCAACTGAATCAACGATTCCCCTACTTCTTGTTCCATGCCAGTGCACTTGAATCAATATTTTTTCACTGCAAACATAGGCAATGAATCTATGTTACCAGCACAACAATGATCAACCACACACCAATGAGAAGGTGATAAGAACAGACAGCAAACTTTCATACACTTAAGACACCAATTCAAGATTTTAGTCGGGAATGAACAGAGGGGTGTCGCCATGTCGCGGTGCAATCACACCCTCGGAAACTTCAAATTCTCCTATAGTTTAAGCATTTTCTTTTTTATTTTCACAAACTAGAATTTTGTAATATCGAACCCTCTACATTTCTAATATAACTTCTTAAAATTTCGAACTTCTAACATAAAATACTGCAAAAAGGGGAATTTTTACATGACACTTGATCATCATCATCCAGCAGCTAAATTACATGCATTTGTCAATGCAGGAGGTTGAGCAAATTTGGAAACTAACTTTTGAAATTGATAGGAATGCAATGAAATTAAAAAATATATTCAAAAACCCTAATTCATAGACTCAATGGAAACCTGCTTCTAATTTGCAATTGATCCATTGATCAACCCAGCACCTTCAAAAACAAACGGTACCCTAAACCCCAATAGCATAGAAATCAATAAAGAGACAAGCAATGACAGCATATAAAATAAGCAAGGAAGACAGAAAGAACATTGATTTAGCACTCAATCAAAGCAAACCCAGAAACTGAAAACCGAAAAAAATGAACGAAAGGAACTTACCAAAGAGGAATAGAAAAGCTTTGAGGAAACAAAAACGAATCTTCAGTTCGATTTTGTTTTGGAGAAGTGAGAGCAAGACAAGGTGAGAAAGGGGAAGACGACCCGACAAAGATTTTGGGTTTGTGGATTCGGGCTTTTGAACCGGTTTGAATGGATTAATTTGGCCCAAGAACAAGGGGCTTGGATAAACACTTGTAGATTAGATAATAATTTTTTTAAATAATAATCTTCACATAACATGCCGTTAATCTTGTCCATCCGTTTTAGTCATTTAATAATTCAAAAAATATATAAAAATTTAAAAAATATATACTTTTAGATTATTAGATGATTAAAATTAAGGGTTGAGATTATTATTTTTTAAAAGTAATAATCTTCGCATAACACGCTATTGATCTCATTCATTTGTTTCACTCATTCAACAATAAAAAATAAATGAACAAAAGTTAAAACTTTTATACTATATAATTCTATTCTATCTCTATCTTTCTTTCTCTATATATAAAGAGTTAACATTTGATCAATAACGAAATCAAGATTAATTATTAGCAGACGAAAATATTAAATTAAAAAAATAATTAACCATTTAAAATTCAAGAGATAATGTCTAATTTATATAATCCAAACAGTTATAATAACCTGAATTATTATATCAAAAAATTTAAGAGTACAAATTTCCCTCTAACCCTAATTCTCTCTTTATGTTCTCTTATTATAGTTATTTTAAAAAATATATTTGGGGTGTTACAAAACTTCTATAAAACCCTATTTGAATTACTCGATCAATTTAAAAATTGAGCATTTATGCTCTTGGTCCCTATAAATAGGGGAAAATAAAACTCAGTTCGAAAAAATCGAGTAATTCGATTCGACTTGATTCAAAAAAATCAAATAACTCTATTCGACTTGAGGCGATATTTGACTCGTTTTGACTCTACTTGAAAATTTATAAACTCGAATAACTCAAAAAAAAATTTAAATAAAGTTTGAGTTGTAAAACGGAAATTCGAATAACTCAAAATTTTTTAGTAATTAGAAGATTTATTTTTAAGTTCTAGACGACTCCCTCAAATTTTTATAATATATATTGATATATAAAAATATGAAAAAATATTGCTACACGTGAAGAAATATATATATATACATTGATTAATGAAAGTTGTTTAAATTATAATTAAATCGTACTATAACATAATAAATAATTATAATTAAATATTTAAAAGACTTCAAAACTCGATTCAAGTCGACTGAAAATTTTTTTGAATGAAAGTTTAAATGATAAAATTAGACTCATCAACTCAACTTGACTCGATTCATCGTTAACCCTTACCTATAAAGCATTTCTCTATGCATCCCTGTTTGTTTAGGGGACATGAGGGAGACAAATGCTTGCAGAATCCTGGGTGGTTTGTACTTATTTCTGGAACATCAGACAGCATGTTGAACCATACTTGGACCTTGAAGATTAGGGCAGGCATGATTAGGTTAATGACAGTGTTTAAACCCCAGGCTTAGCTGGACTTCCAGTATCATGTTGCCGAACATTGGGTGGAACACTGGTTGGGAAAAGCTTGGCTTGGCTGGTCCATGATCATCATTGGGACAGGCTTTTAAGTACAATCATTAGTTTAGTTTTGTTTCCAAACACATATTTATGGACCTTAATTTGGTTTTATTTTCCTTAATAATTTTTATATAAAATGAAAGAAAAGGTAATTTATTCTTATGGATTTTAATTTACGGTCTAAATAAAAAGAGAAAATGTCAACCGAAAGCTTTAACCACTTATTTTAGAGATTATTAATCTCATATACTTTAAATATAAATTATGTTTAAACAATAACGGATATATGTACAAAAGAGAGTGGGCACAGGCTCACCTAAATTCAAAGTTCGCACATTTACCTTCATTTTTTAAAATGTTATGAGTTAATCTTTAATTTTTTAATATTATAAGTTTTGCCCTCTAAATTTTTAAAATTTCATTTATGCACACCTTCAAATATTTTTTTAAATCCGCTATTGCGTTTAAGGAGTAGTTTTGTTCATGTAGTGATCCTAAATCAACAATATTGTCTCTTTTTTTTAATTGCATCAATTCATTTCTCGCATTATTCCAAAACTAGCAGTATTGTCCCTCATTTTTTTATTTCTTTAATTTAATCCCTAAACTCTTGAATTATATTAATTTTATCTTTTAATTATCGTTGACCGACAAAACTATTAAGTTTTTTTATTGTTGTTGCTATTTGCTTTTACCTAAGTTAACAACTGATACTGGATTCAAATTAGTTAACACAATAAGTTGGATATTAAAAATTAGATTAAACTGTTTTTATAACACGTTTTTTCTGTCATTTTGACATGTTTTTTTCTGTCTTTGTGACATTTTTCGTTTTGTGGTTTGATTCATCTGCTCTTGTGGCGCTTGCAACATACCTTAGCGATCGATTGTTGTTTGTCGGTGGTTTGATTTATCTGCTCTTGTGGTTTGATTCAATCGGTATTAGTTTCTGATTTATATTTTTTATCGGTGGTCTTTTGAAAAGTCATATCCCCACTCGGTTGATGGTTGTTTGTCGATGAAATCAGTCTTGAGTAGCGATAATTTTCACATGACAATTTGGATCGTCTACAACTCCTTCCTTCTTTATGCGTCTCGTTTGGACAGAGACAAGTAGATTCAAAAAGCTTCTGAATTTTATTGGTATGCTTAATTTCATAAGAATTTTCTTTCTTTGTTTTTTTGGTTGTAAAATGTTTGAATTGTTTAATCCAATTTTTTACTTCTCGAAGGCGATGTAATTATAATTTTTATGGATCTAATAAAAATTTAATAACATTTGTCAAAAAAAAATTAGATTAAAATAATAAATGGGTAAGTTTGTATATTTAAGGTACATGTACGGAAAACACATTTTTTCTTTTTCTTCCCAAGTTTCCAAGGTAATACCGTCTAGTTTAGTGTTTCATTTTCCACCACATGCCACAACGTGTGGGTCTGTACTCCCTGTTTATTTTATCGTAGGAGATCAGATCTTAGGTGTAAGAAACAGTGCACGATGGCACATGAACAGGAACATCATGTTGAAGACTCAACATAAAGATAAGATAGCAACACTATTTTTAAATAATATAATATTTAAAGATAGAGTCAGGATCGAATATTAGCAGTGGGGGTTTGGGACATGCGCAATAGGAATGACTGCACAGGGTCCCCGAAAAAGAGGGGTTCCAAATTTTGATAAAACTACTTTCATTAGATGATGTTAATCTCGAAATTTATTAAAAAATTTTGAAAACGAAGATGAGTTATAATTGTTAAAACGTTATAATTATTTTTTAAATACGATAATTGATTATAGAAACTTATTGATTGTTACTATTACTATTGCTTCAGTAGAACTAGTGATGTTTTGGACAAGTACAATAAAAACGATTGCACAGAGACCCCTAGAAAGGATATTTGCTTCTAAGAGCTACAATTTTATAACTAGTTGACAATTACTTCTAAGGAACATATTTTAATGAATTACACAAAGTCACCAAATGAAGTTTTGATGTAACGTTTTGAATGCTTATATTTATAATTTATTTATTCAAAGAGTTAAATGGATGAAAAAATTCAGAGTTATGATTGGGTATTTTAAATTCTTCTTACCCCCTAAAGTTTGTATTTTTTTATTTAGCTGCAGTGATTATTATAATATTTGTTCTATAGTATACTCTCAATAATTGAACATTTATCGTTCAATCACTATACTGGTATTACCGGTGCTCAAACCCAATCTCTAAAAATAATAATCGTTCCTTTAACCACTAAAACAAGATGATTCGTACTAAAACCCGTATATTTTTAATCGAATGGATTACTCACTACTATTAGGAAGTCTAACCAATTAAAATTTTCAACTATTTTTCAGTTGGTTTATATCGATAAGTTATGCAACTCCAACTCATCCATCTAAATATTATTTATATTTAATATTTTTAAATGTCACTAAATACCATCAACATTTATTAAAATATTAATATACCAGGTTGTACAGTGATAATAATTAGCATACCCTAATCTAAATCCAACTCATCAAATTATATACACAAATTCGTAAGAATAATGTCATTAATGTCATCAATAAATCATAATTATCCAATTATTAGTATGCCACGTCAACCTTAGCTCAAAGGCAAGAAAAATGCATCAAATTCTCAAATAAAAACCTTATTATTTTTATTATTACTGAATAATCCTTAATCCTTGTTTTATTTATGTCATGTCAGGACTGAATTATCAAAATTTGAGAAATTAGGATCAAAATGGACTAAATTAGATTATAAGAGCTAAATCTATAAGTTTCACATAGTGTAGGGAGTGATCAAAGAAATTAACCCATTTACTCACTTTCCCTTCCCCAGATCTATATATCACAATCCACAAGGGATCACATATCTCTCGTTTCCGAAGGGGAAAATGTCTTCACTTCGTTCAGATCCGGTTCACAGAATCCATCCCGAGCCGGTCGATCACTTCGACCGTCTCCCGGACTCCCTTCTCCTCTTAGTCTTCAACAAGATCGGTGACGTCAAAGCTCTCGGCCGATGCTGCGTCGTTTCGCGCCGTTTCCATTCCCTCGTCCCACAAGTCGAAAACGTCGTCGTTCGTGTCGATTGCGTTATCTCCGACGACGACTGTTCCCCCTCTTCCTCTTCCTACGACAAGTCACGCTCCGCCGGTCCGATTTCTAGCCTATTTCGGTTCCTTTTAGGGGGATTTGTTAAACCGTTTCAAGCTCTGGTTCAATTTCTTGGTCCGAAACGTTCCGTTCTCAATGAAACCCTTAACACCCATTCGTCCTCTTCCTTATCTGTTGGTGCTGTTGGACCCGGTGCCGATGTTAATGACGGAGAAATGGAGCAGGGTGGGGTGACCCATCATTCTCCGACGCAAGTACTTAGGAATTTCGACGAGATTCGTTTTCTTCGGATTGAATTACCCAGTGGCGAGTTAGGGATCGATGATGGGGTTCTTTTGAGATGGAAAGCTGATTTCGGGTCAACCCTTGAGAGTTGTGTCATCCTCGGAGCTGCTTCTGTTACCAAGAATGTCCATTTACAAGTACCGGAGTGTGGGAACGATGGGTTTTGCCCAAATAATAACATCGCTAACGTTGATGATAATGGTAGTATTCCCGAATCGTTTTATACCAACGGAGGCCTGAAATTACGGGTTGTTTGGACGATTAGCTCATTGATCGCCGCATCGGCAAGGCATTATTTGCTTCAACCGATAATTGCAGAGCATAAGACGCTCGATAGCTTGGTTTTAACCGATGCGGATGGACAAGGGGTGCTTTGTATGAACAGAGATCAGCTTGAGAAGTTGAGAATGAAGCCGTTGGCGGCTTCTTCTGCTTCCAAAAGGACGCTGGTGCCCGCATTGAATATGCGGCTTTGGTATGCTCCTCAGTTGGAATTGCCTGGTGGAGTTGTTTTGAAAGGTGCTACTTTGGTTGCTATTAGGCCAAGTGAACAACCTGCTTCAAAGAAAGAGGTCTCTGATGCTTCTTGGTTATCATCTGCTTTTGAAGAGCCTTATGGGAGTGCAGCTAAGATGCTTGTTAAGAGAAAGACTTACTGTTTGGAGATGAACTCGTTTTGATGTCTGCTTCCTGATCTTCGAAGGTAAAAAACACACTCATGCTGGATATAGTAGTCCGTGCTGATTAATTTGTTAGAAAAAAAGTGATTTAATGTTTGAATTATATATGTTAGTTAAATTCTTCATGTAAATTGATTCTATGTTTGGTTAATAAGCATGCATGCTCTTAGTAGGCATCCACTTGTTCATTATTTGGCCATTTATAATTACATGGTTTTAGTGATATATATGCTCTTGATCTCTTTCAGGGAGGCATATGTATAAGCTCAAATTGTCTTGTTTTAATGATCATAGCGATTTGTATATATTTTATTATGAAATTATAGGGGAAAGCAATCATAATTGTATTTTGTGGTGAATGGGGATTTAGATTTCAAATTCCATTTGAGATGTGATAAACCTTTCTCCTGGCCTTGGTTGTGTTGAAACTAGCATCCCTGGTTTTCTTTAGCCTCTTCTTAGCCTTAAATTACGTTTTTCATTTATGCATCTTCTATGAATCTAAAGTTCATTTAGAGATCATTTGGCCCTTTACAGGGAGAGACCTCAAGCACAATGGTCAAGGGGAAGAAACGATATCATACTTTTGGAAAGCCAACGAACAAACAACAATTTTGTTACGTATTGTAGCTTTAACCTCATGGCAGTGTCTTGTGAAGCTAAACCTTGCTTTTGACCGCCATTGAAAGCAATCCATGTAGTTGATATTGCACTGCAAGTGTTATCAACTTTTGTGCTTAAACTGATGGCCAAAATGCATCTGCTGTTTTATTTTATTTCAGACATGTGCTTGTAAGCGTGAACACCTGCAACTATACCAATGCCCTTATAGCATTGAGGTTTTTTAGTCCTTCACTTTCTATCTATAATCCCTCTATATATGTGAATATTGTAGGTATGAAGTTGTCATGCTTTATGTTACATATACTTATGAAGTCAAGAATTGTAGTTTGTAGTTTGCAGTCTGCACCTACCCTTTAATGTTTATTCAATAAAACTCTCTATACTCATCAAACTTCATTGATGCTTATCGTCTTGTCCTTGTGAATTCGAATTCTGAATCGGATCGATCATAGCACTGGTTAAGAACGATTGTATGAATCAACTTTGTTAAGTGTGAATTCGGGTTCTTATTATTTTTATGAATATCAAATGCCAGATATGATTTGAGCATGTCCACTTTTACATGCGAAGAAAGCCACAGTTCTTGAAAGATATGGAGTAAAGTGTACAAAATGTCCAATAAAGCCTTCAAAGGAGCTTTAATCTCTTCCACTTTTCTTGTTTCCAAAGGAATTTAAAGCATTGTTCATAAACTAGACTGACAGCCATTATTGCTTTGGCTTTAAAGAATGGTGACATGGGATGAAATGCTTTATAATTTAAATCATATCAAGTTATTAACAGATATTGGCAAATATCAGTTATTTGTGATATTTGGATCCGGTTCGGTGTTTGACACGTGTTTATTGTTCATTCGTCAACCAAGTGAGAGTTTATCACTTGCAGGAAAGGAATTATATATTGCATGACCATTCGTTTCGACTGACAGTAGTTCTGAGATTGTAGATTCGAAAGACGGTTCTTTTAGATGAATAGAATAGCTTCAATTTATCCAAAAAAGAGAGTTCATCATTTCTAAGATTCAAACTCTTGACCATCTTTTTCTCGTAAAAGAAATGTTTCTTGTCCATACATTTCATTCTTGTATGAAATATTATTGTTCATTGTATAAACCATAAAGTAGCATCAATCCTTGTCCAGATCAAGACATAAGTAGTTAGCAGATGAGTATTTAATCTGTCACAATCTCTCTTCAAAAGAAACTAAAACATGTCTTCAAAAAGGAACGACATGTAATAAATTCCCTGTGTTTGTACCAACCAAATGTAAGCAAGCCGTCTTTATTGCTAATTTTACAAAGTAATTTAAGGAATTGAGTTGGTCGTTGAAACAAGTGCTGAGTTCATTTATGGCCAGTGGTCGGAATCACTGAGTTGGCTCATTTGAATATGAAATTCTATCCCATAAACCTGTTGTGATCAGATGATATCAAGGAAGGGTTGGTTTTCTACCTATCGAATTCAATATCTGATGTGAATTGAAAATGATTTTGCCCCCTAAAATGTTCTAAATTCTAAATTAGTACAATAAATAAAATTACACTCCGACTCCCTCAAGAATTGAAAGAACTTAGTTCTAGACCCTTAAAATGGATTTCTAGCTTATTGAGAATGAGATGTGCCTAGGTTTTGGGGTTAGAATTTTAGATTTCAGATTGAAAATAAGTATGCTTGTGTGTATTCACCCTTCTCATTCGATTATTATCCTATATATTGACGGTAGAAAATGCAGTAGAAGCTGATATAGTTCCACAACCTCGGGGCATCTAACGACTATTGAAGGCTCGACGTAATGGTAGTTGGATGAAGCATATGGATAGACAATGATGACAGTAAGATTTACTATGATACAATTAGTGTTAAAACACCATAATGTGATTGTGTCCTGGACAACTAATCATGTGTCCATATGTTACATACAATACAGAACGATTACGAAAATTAGATCATTTTTCGCTTCTGCTTACTCGTTATGAAGCTAGAGAGATGTTCCTTACATGCATGGAGGAAAGAAATCCAATCCCAAAGCCACCACGTTATCTGCAAATAGACATATAAATACAAATGCTCGTAAATCTCTTTTATTGCTGGTGGCAAATGCAGGATGGGTATTGCAGATCACTCAACATGATGGATATTGAACTTGCATTTATAATATCAGCCGAGTTTAATAAACAGTTTATGATAGATATAACATTGTGTAAAAGATTAGGCTTGAATCTTACCGTATGCTTAGCGAGATTTCTTTAGGCGTTTTGGGGGCTTCACTTTCTTCCTCGAATCATCGGGACTTTTATCATCAATAAAGGGCTGCAAATAGTGAGAAAATGGCTATTAATGAACCTAAGATTACTATAACAACATATAAATCAAAAGAGAAAAAAACTATTCCTTTCAGAATCTGCTGCTCAACAAACATAATAAAGTTAAAATTTCTAGACAGGGTTCTAGAAGGCCAACAATGTTAGCAGGCAGCGTTTCTGAATAGTTCCTATATGTTTCGATATCTTGCAAACAATTGCATATCTTACAGAATAAGTATCGAAAAAGAGAGGCAAAAGTGAGGTTCTTATAAAGATTCCTTGGATCATAGAGTGGAGGAAGAGGATATATGCAACTAGAATTAGTTCTTTGTAGTGAGATCAATGATAAGCATAATTACACGTTTAGGAGTCAAGAGCTCCGGTTCTCTATAATTAAACTCGATGAGAAGAAAATGTTTTCCAAAAGTTACATAAATGAAATACCTCATTCCACTTCTTCTGAAGCTCAAGAAGCTCTTGACAGTATGCAAGGCATTCAGCATGGTATACAGCCGCTAATTCTTTTATTAATGCCTTCCTCTTAATGATGCCAATCACTGCATAAACATACAGAATCTTAAAACAAAGTAGAACAAAGTAATCGGACTAAAATATCTTAGGTTAAAACATCAATATTAGTCGGACTTGGACGAGAGTAGAACATATCCCCGTACCGGTGTCAAAATATGCGTAGGCAAGGGTACTTCAACAAAAACGAATAGTCGGAATAACATAACAAATCATAACCCTCCCTCTCATCAACACCATTATAGCTATAACCATTTGAACATCGAAGTAATCGAGATGCTTATAATTGCATAAATGCATACAAGCTAAAGCAACTACCTTGAAGAATGAATCAATTACTAATACTACTCTAAAAAGAGGCTAAGCGCTTAGCATAAAACCATTGTTACTGAATAATTGCTTCTCAAATATCAAAATCTAGGTTAAAGCAATAGAATTCATTCAATTCAGATAGCACCCTTACACCAACAGTTAAATTCTACAAACAATTGATTACAGAGCAATTTGAATTGAACCCAAAACCTTTCCAACAAATTTAAAAAAGATTTTTTCAAGCGATACCTGATAAAGATCGTTCCTTTCAGTCAATGAAAACCCAAATTTAATAAAGATAAACAGAGCAGAAAAACATTTAGCACAGAGATCAAAACCCTTAAACGACAAACCAAAGAAAACCCAGAAATCAAAAGTAACAGAGAAAAGGAGTTACTTCGACTGGGATCGAACGGAGGCGGAGGATCTGGCTGAGCGGCGGCAGGAGGAGAAGATTGATTCTGTTCTTGGCTCATGGCTTGGGACTTTGATGACTGTTTTTGGGTATGAAGAGTTTAACCCAGTCCACGGATTCTTCTGTTATTACTCTGTCGAGGTCTGTGGATTTTGTTTTTATATATTTTCTCTTCTGTTGGCTGAAGTTACCATAAGAAACTACAAGTGATGAACTGGGTTCTCGTGTATGGATTATCAGTTTCGACTTTGGCCTTTTCCACCAAGTCCACATCTTCTGAGATTCAAGCCTCTGGTTTCTGTTTCAGATATTCAACAGAATTCGAATGTTAAAAATGTGAAATTTCAAATTAAAAATGTCCCATTTTTTTAAAAATTAATAGGAGGAGTTAAGTTTAGCCAATAACAATCATTGTTCATTTAGGTTATTAAAATTTATATTAGAATTGTTAATCTTTTAGTTCTTTTTATTAAAATAATTATTTAAAAATTATAAATTTGATATATTAATTTTTAAAAATTTAACTCGTAAATATATGTTTAAATTCTACACTTTTTTTTAGATAAATATCTATTGTTTTTTACTGAAATAAGTATTTAAAGTTTTATTTTATTAGTGTTTTTAGCACCTAATAATAAATTGATATGTAGCTTTTGTTTTTTGTTTTTATTTTAAAATAAAATAAATTAATTTAAATAATATTTTAAATTTTTTAAATATTATAAATTGATCTCAAAATATTTAAAAATCCTAAATCTTAAAACTAAAATTGATGGTATTACCATCGTTGATTACCTTGTTTGTTAGACCCTGTCATCTCTATCGTTTTAGGTCACTATTGATTTTTTCCGACCACCCATCGTCAATAATCGGCATGAAAAGTTTTAATCTGACATCAAACAATGAACGCGAAAAGCTCTAATCATTCAACGTTTGATTTCAATGCCTCTCACCTTATTAGTGATGGATGGTTAGGAGAAACTGACAATGACCTCAAAAGAAGACAAGATCTAGTGAGATTATTCATGACAGTAATTGTGTCAATTTTTAGATTTTGGGTTTTAGGGATTTAGGACTTTTAGAAATTTTAAGATTTTTAAAATTATTTTTTAATTTATTTATAAAAATAAAATAGATATATTTTAAATTATAATTGAGTGATAAATTTTTTAGCAGTGTTACTTTAGAACACAAACGGAATAAAATATTAAGTATTTATTTTAGCTAAAAACCCGTTAGACACATATTTTAGAAAAAATTTATAATTTTAGCACATATTTCTTAGTTAAGTCAATTTTTAACGGTATCATCTTAAAACACTAATGAAACGAAACTTTAAACATCTACTTCACATAAAAAAATATCAAACATCTATCTCAAAATTATATATAATTTAAATATTTATTTCTGAATTAATCCTTTAAAAAACAAATCCCAAAATTTATTGCATAAACTTCAAATTAATTTTTACATTCTAAAAGCTTCAACTGCTTCATCTGGTTATACAACTCAAAACATTGTGACCAGTCTCCATGCTTAACATGAGCACTCATCATTGAATTCCATGTTATGATATCCTTGACATCAATTTTCTCTTCATCAAAAAACTTTCTGGCCAAAACTATGCATCTGCATTTTGCATAAATGATAAGAAAAGCAGAATTAACCGATGACAGCAAATTCAGACCGAGCTTCAATGAGTATCCATGAAGGGCTTTAGCTTGTTCTAGTGCCCCTATATTCATTCACACATGCAGGCAAGATGTTGATAACAGTAATGAAATCTGCTTTCATTCCATATGTCTTCAATCTGCTACTTGAAATCTGCCCCACTCAATAGAATTCAACTGCCTGATAGAGGAAATAGCAGGAATAGCAGGAAACATGTCAGCTGTAATCCCAAAACTTGCCATGCACCTCAAATTCTTGATTGACTCCTCTGGTTTTCCTTGTTGAGAATATGCAGAAACCATTACATGCCACGCAAGCTCCTTCTCAGACATATTTTCAAATACCATGCTTTACCAATAACCCAAATGGATAACTTCCCTTTGAATCTTCCTTTACATATCATATAATAATGTCAAAATACACCTTTTTAGGGCCTTATCCAGAAACAAGATTGTGTTTCATTTGTCTGATTTGTTATTATCATCTTCCCTTGTATATAGCCTTTGAAAGAGACCAGAACTAACTACATTGTACAGACACTTGCAGTTCTATCCACTGCACCTGCCTCTGTCCCACTATGTTTGTTTCATTCAAACCGCGTTGGAATTTTAAAAGTCTGGTCCGTAGGGTACTGTTTTCAGACTTTCCGCGGTCGATGTTCATGTCTGCTAGGCAAGGCTAATGCAATACGAACTGTAGACAGAGGAAAATAGTAATCTTGATATGAGAAATGCATTGGCTCGATATCTATGAACTCTTAACCATACAATTTTACTTTCAAATTCCATTGGCACAATCACATGGGATGGACCAGTGATCCTATGGAGGAAGTAAGGTATCCAGTTGCTTCTTCCTTAAGGGAATTTTCCATGTCTGGTCTTGGTCATAAGCAGTTAATTTAGAAAAATATGACAGGGTAGAAGTCTAGATGGTTTGGTCACGTGGGTTAACCTCCATCTTTAAGTATTCTTGTCTGTTTTGGTCTAAATTATTGCCAACAAACTTGCAGTCATTTTTGTATTTAGTTTTCCCTTATTTTAAGCACTGTAAGTCTGTAACACCTCTTTATCTTCTTCCTATATAAACCCTACCTTGATCTCCAAGCTCCCCCATCCTTGTCAATATTCTCCTTTAGACACCAAAACCCATAGTCAAAAACCACTCAAAAACAGCTTAGCAATGGGATGCAAGCAAAAGTGGGCTGCAGTGGCACCGGCACATTTCATGTCCACGAGAAAATCGTCGGCCTGTCCGAGATTAGAGACCATTCTCAAAGAAGGATGCGAAAACAAAGCAATTTTCCCCAAAAAATCTTGCTTTACCTCCCTATGGTGTTGTCCATGGTTTTATATTTCTTGCTCCACAAGGAAGTGACTCGTTGCGCATGAACCTTGTCCGAAACCGTGGGACTTCTGATTCTGCTTTTGCTTTGCCGGGGAATTGAAAGATTTAAAGAGTTTTGCTGTCATGGGGACAAGAAGCATGGAAATGGAAGAATGAAAAGAAGCCAATGCGTAAGGAAGGACTCTTTTAGCATGACTTTGATGTTCTTTAACTCTTCTTAAACTATGTCCTACCATATGTGAACATTACATATATATGGTTCTGTCTGTAAGTAATCATGTTTTATCATTGTAAGTATTTGTGAGAGTCTTATCAATTTATATCCAATCTATTGTTAGAAATTGACTGAAATCTTATCGATTTATACATGTTGTAATAGGGGAATGAAAACAGAAGGTGATCGGTAACTAACGATGTTTGTTCGACTAATCTAGAACGAGTGAGAATGCCAGATAATCTTATGAACATGGACAGTTAAAATCCCAGACAGGGAAAATAAGATATATGAACTGCTGCTAAAAATAGAAGCATTACAGGAAGACATTCATGGTATTGCTGTTGTATTTGCTAAACAACTAATGAAATGACAACCAGTGTGAACTTGAATTCGAATCGATGTTTCGATGAACATGGACATAGAATTGTTGATATATATGGGAATTTAATTTTTCTTGGAAACTCTATTTCAAGACCATTGTTGTGAAATAAACTGAATTTCCATCCCAGAAAATCGAACAATATCTCTATAGGACAAAACATAAGATAAAACAGAAAGAGACAGGGACAGAGACAGAGGAACCAGAACAAAAAACAGATTCCTCTGTCCAACTTCAGTGTTCAATTCAGAACCTTCTTCATATATGGTCTCTAATCTAGGACGTGTTGATGGTTTCTTATGAGAAATAACAATGGAAGGTGCCTTTTCATAACGTGTTTCCCAGTATTCCCTGCCCTTCATCAACATTTTCTCCAGAAAATCAAAATTTCCCTTCAAACCCTCCTTGGGATCTTTCTTCAGCTGCAAAATCAAATTCTGGAAAGAAAATTTGGGTTCTTGATTTTGATTATGGTAGATTGATATGCTGCAGTGTTGGTATATATAGAGGAAGTTTCTGGGGAAAAAGAAGAAGAAAAGTTGGTATTTGCATAATAATGGAAAAGTCCAATGATCATAGGGTGGGGACAGACAGTTACATGCAACAAACGTTTGAACATGTCAAAAATGACAAAACACAGAAGATTCACTTAATTTAGACAGTGTTTGATCCAAATTTAACCCTTTTTTCTTCTCTTTTGAAGTTCCATGAAGTTTCCTTGTGATATTTGTTTATGTTCTCGGTTTAGTCATATGGCAGGAAGATATACTGTTGTCCTCTTCTTCATCTCCTTGCTTTTAGTTGTAAACACTTTTATTACAGAAGCTTGAATCCGACATTCTGTTAAAATAATGTTAAAATAGTAGCACACTTAAATGTTTATGTTGGTGTGGGAGACGAAACAATTTATTATCTCTAGGGAGAGGTAGCCAAGCCTAGCTGGCTAGCCATGCTTGATTAGAAGGTGAGACAGTCAATCTGCAATCTCATGCTTTATCCTTCCAAGAACAGTGTTGCTGGTTTGAGACATGTCTCATGATGTGTTCCCATGAGAAGGGACACATCCTTTTTTATGTTTTGAATGTTGATAGTTTGTGTTTAAGACATTTACTAGGGTTTAATTCGGTCGGTGATCGAACTGAATTATTAAAAATTGAATTAATTAAAATTTTTAAATCTTTAATCGTTAATTGAACTAAACTTTTTTCAAAATATATTAACTAAATGTCTTTTTAGTCACCAAACTTTTAAAGTTATAAAACAACCATTAAGCTTATCAAATTATTATAAATTGATAATTGATTTATTGTATATTATAAATTATTGATAAATATTAAAAAATTTAATGATTATTTTTTAATAATTTAATGAATTTAATTATCCTTTTATACTAATTTGATAAAATTTAATGACAATTATATAATTTTTAAAAGTTTAGTGACTAAAATAAATATATAACTTCGGCTAATTCGGTTAATTAATCGATTTCGAATCAAATTAACCATTAACCTAACTTTTAAAAAACTTTAATCACTCACTGATCGAACAAAATTTAATGATCAACCATTTAACCGAATTAATTCGATTTAACCGTTTGAATACTCTTATTTTTTAGGTGTCTTGACAGGTCAATTTTTATTTCAAACAATAACTTTTTTATGTTCTTTTTTATTTTTATAAGATTTAAAATTAAAATTTTATTTAAAAAATATTAAATTTTTTATCACTCAGATTTAACGTACATCAATGAAGTTTAATTGCGTGTCTTATGGTATTAATGACCTAAGAAAAAAGTGCAACTGCATGATCATTGAATTTCTAGATATTTCTGAGTTTTAAAGTAGACACACTTCTTTGTCACTCTTCCTTCATAGAATTGCTTGGTAACTTTTGAAGAGCCAAGTGAAACTTAAATAATCAATATTAAAATTGTTGTTTTAAAGTGAAGGTAAATTGTTTATTTATTTTAATATGAGTACATCAATCTTAATAAAAAGATAAAAAAATGAAACTATTATAACTTAAATAAATAAATTTGATTAAGATATATTTTCATAAAAAATAATACTTTTATATCATAAATAAGATATATATAAAAAAATTAATTCAAAAGTTTAAAATAAAATAAATATAAATTATCAAAGTTCGACGATAGAAAATAAAAAAATAACAAATAATATTAAAAATGTGTATTACAAGAATAAGATATGTTGACGGTTATTATTATATTACTCCCTCAATATAGAGATTTAATATCGACGATCAGAAATTCAAATAGCGATTTGTTATTTTAATAACAGTTGTTATATAACAATAGTAATACCATTTTATATAATTATTGTGAAAATTAATAATCGATATATAATATATTTATTATTATTATTATTCGTAACTATAATAAAATATTTCGAAAAAAAAAAATTATGACAAAAGTTTTAAAGAACAAGAAAGAGATCAATTTCACTACACTAACTTACATCAGATGTAATGTAATGGCCATGATTTGTGGTTGAACCTCTCTGAAAAGGGAACAAAATGAAAAAACAAGACAAGAATCCATGGATTACATCAGATGTATGTTCATCATCGACCGGACGAATGTCGATTACATGACGGCGAGGGCTCGTTCTTCACTTCTAAGAAACAAGCTGATAGAAAAGATGTCAAGTGGTGATGAATTTTGAGGTAACTCCTTTTCCATGTAGATTTCATCTTCTGTATCTTCTTCATGAATGGTTTGTAGTGTTATGTGGATGTTGAGCCTAGACACGGTGACGAAACACGGCGGAACGACGGCGGAGAAGGGAGAGAGAGGCGGTGGAGTAACGACTGGGGGGTCGGCAGCCATGGGAGGAGTAGTGCAGAGTGTTTATTGGAGAGTGGTGGTGATAGAGAAGATATCAGCCATGAGGAAAGTAAGGGGTTTTCTCAATGAAGGAATGTATGTCAACCAAGGTTTAGTTCCATGCTTGATTTATATAGATGTAAATGGTTATATGACCCTGGGTTTTTAGATAATTACTTCAATGCTATTTAAAAACTTATACACACTTTGGGGCTTTGGGCCTTTGGGTCCAAGACTCTAATTTGATAATTTTTAATTTTATGAATAGAGAAAATAAGATTTGAGAAAGCTTTCTTGTGTTTAAATATTACAATTTTTAGTTGAATTAAATCATAAATTTATTATAATTTTATTATCGTAATTATATTATAATTCGATATTTTATTTTATATCAATTACAATAATTACAGTAGTATCTATTTTATAATACTCTTAACCACTGATATTATTGATATTACTGGTGCTCAAACCCATAACCTTCAAGAACAATAATTATTTCTTTAACCACTGAGGCAAGATGGTTTGTACTACTACAGTGTTCTAAAGCTAGCAAGTTGTGTCTGTCTGTATATCATAAATGAAAATTATATATTTTTTTCTAATAGTACGACAAAACTATTATATGCTATTTTTACATACAGCTATGGATTTTTCGCCGTGGTACTGCTCCTAAGCTTTCAGTCTTAAATGCCCCTTTCTTGCCTTTATAGAACTGATAAAGATTGAAAGGTGAATGAATCAAATCCCAAAAGTTGGTATTTGGATTTGTACGAATTGGCTAGGCGATTGGCTTTTGGTCTTTGCCCTGGTGGATACGGCAGGGGTGAAAATAATACAGCAACGGCTGCGGCTGCACTGCTTCAGCCGGAATCGCCTTTGGTCTTTCCCTGGTGGATACGGCAGGGGTGAAGATAATACAGCAACGGCTGCGGCTGCACTGCTTCAGCCGGTGTTTTGTTCAAACAAGCATCGGGTCGTATCGGATCAGCCATCAGATTTTTGTTGTTTTTAGTCTTGGAATGTGCTGGGGCATATGGTGGAGAATACTTGAAACTATTAAAGTTTAGGTTCAGTAAGGCCTGCCGAGTTCAACACTCGTAAAACTTAAGATTTAAAAGGCAAGCCTACCAATCGAATCTCAATTTCGTTGGTATCGATCATCGTGATTGAGACTTGGTTTGATCGTTATGATTTGAGTCTTAGCCTCCGTTTTTCATTGAAGGATAAAAGTCCATTGAGCGACAACGCTCGTTTGGACAAAAAGTTAGATTTTATAACTGTAAACAAACGGTCGTTTGAAGCGTAAAATCAAACAGACAATGTCCGTTGAACACCAAACCTGACATGTCTGTTCAGCGCTCCATCGCCCATTGGAAAAGCATCGGCAAACAAAGCCATAGTACGATAATCCAGAAAAGAACGGAGCTTTCCACACAAGTACAATGCTTTTGTTTGGGAATGTAAGCTTGTGCCTAGAGAAGCCAATAACACCGCTCCAACCCTTTAATAAGTCATGCACACTGTACAAACAAGCTACTCGAACCCTTTAATAACACATAAACATTGTACGCAACTCGAACCCTTTAACAGCACTCTTTTTTCACTGATTCCACTTGATTTTGAATGACAGTAATTATACTATTGAGGCCTCATTGTCGCCTAGCGCGTAAAAATGATAAGAACATAGTAAACCTACTATAGGTAGCAAAATGTGGGATAATACCACTTAACATAATTTGATAATCTCGGAAAATCAAACTACTTGCATTACTTAAGATGTTCTTGCAACCAGGTAATCAAGTGTATGTAGTTTTAACTCATCATCATCACCCTAATGAGACTGCTATGAGCTAAACAGAAACTTCATCATACATCCAAAGATACTCACAATGCTAATTATAAAGCTTGATAGAAGTACAGCATGCAAGACATTTTCCATGGCTTCAATATTTCAGAGGTGACTGCTGGGTTGGTAACAATCCGAAACGCTTCTTCAGAAGAACTCTCTGCCTCGAGTATTTGTCATCAGGGGAGAAACGAGCTGCGTAGATGTTGGTAAAAGGGAGGGAAAAAACCAATTATTAGAAGAAACTTTCAATAAAATTATATAATGGCCTAACATGATCAAGACAATGTTATAACCCATTACTGTTGAGTGCCATTCACAAAACCGAGTGGTACCAACTTGCCAATGACAAGATAAATAAGGGGGAGATGACTAATGACCTTGAGATCAGAACTCAGAACACTTACAATTCTAAACCAGAATAGACATCTTGTGTGGAGTTCCAATCAAGACAGACAAAACAAGAAAAAAGTAGATCGAAGAAGGTAAGAGGAAAGCACGGGTGCATATATATACATATGCATATATGCCTCGACAAGATCAAACACATGCAATCCAGAAAGGATACAATGACTCAGGCCATATTACCTGGATGAGCAGACTGAGTAGGCGACCCCAGTGGTGATTCTTTCTGCACACAAAGTCAAAGCAAATGTGAACATAAAGATACAAATAATGAAATGTTCATTATCCATGAATTAGAAACCTTAAAATATAGATATAACAATATCATATGATGGCAGCCAGCTGATGCTCGACGGCAGGTCAAGGCAGAATAAACTTAATTACTGTCTCAACCTTCAATGCATTCTATAGCCAGTTTATTCAGCCAGAAACACCCTAAATTATTATAGAAAAGCAAAAACCTATCATATTCATACCTATAAGTTCTTAGCTCCCACAGTAAAAGTCATCGAGCAAGGTAAGCTAAAAATCTCATTTTTGGAAGTAAAACAAAGGGGGTTAAAAATTAAAGTTTAAAATTTAAAAACCATTTCTGGAGAAGGTTTCAGTTTAACTACATATAACTACAAGATTAGCCTTCCCATAGCCTCAAACACCATAAACAAAACATGTAAAATTAAGGAATTTCTACATACCTAAGGTTTTAACTAATCATTAATAAAAAGAGATTATGGGTCTATGGGATTTACCTTAGTGGTGTAAACTTTGTCTCCATTCTCGTTTATGTAGAACTGGAGATACATCTTAACAAATCAAAAGAAATGCAAACTGTAATAAAAGAAGAAGAAAGATTAGAACTTTCATGCAATTAAACCAAAACCCAGAAAGAAAAACGGAGCTGTACCTTCTCTAATGGAGGGTTGGGGAAGCAACTAAAGGAGGAAGAGGAAATTTATTGGGTTTTCTAGGGTTTTTGACTCTTTGCAAGGTGAGTGGTGATGGGCCAATATAGGCTTAATGAACGCAAACCAGCCTTGTAATCAGGCCTTCTTCTTATTTTAGATGTTCCAAATTCCATTATTAAGATTTGTGACACCAAATAAATCTTACTCCCTCCGTCCCAAAAATAATGTTCCTTATTAATTTTTTAAAAGTTAATTTTTTTTAAATTTTGATTATAATTATATTAAATATTTTAAATAATTAAATTTTATAAATTATATATCTAAAATCTACTCGATTAGAAATTTTTAAAATATATTTTTTTATATTTTTATCAATAATAAATTTTAAATAATCAAGAGTCAAAGTTAAAAAGTTTAACCCAAAAAATCAATAAGAGACAACATCGTAAAGAATTATTACGAGAGTCAACTTTTTAATTTAATAAATTTATTCATAAAATAAAATTTTAAATTATTAATTTTACTGATAATAATATGTTCGTTTATTTTTATTCATATCGATCAACACATTTGATTTTATTGATAACAAATTTATTTATATACGTGATCCAAACTAATGAGTCAAATATTGAGTATCGGTAGATGTTTAAATTTTCTTTTTATCGTACGTGTTTTATTAGTTTTTTTAATTATTTTTTTTAATTTGTTTTATTTATCGTTTGATGCTTAGATAATAGATACTTATGGTACTAATTTGTTGATTTGATTTTGTCGGTGGTTATAGAAAAGATAGATCCTCACTGTTTGATGGTTTGTTTATTCCCTAAAGACAATAAAGTACGAATCATTTTGTCTCAATGATTAAGGGAACGATTATTATTTTTGTAAATCACAGGTTAGAACTCAGTAATATAGTACAATGATTGAGCCATCAATGTCAATCGATTGAGAATACACTCTAAAACAGATATTATTATAATTAATGTAATTGATTTAAAAAAAAAAAAAAGCAACAAGGGATGAGGCAAATCAAATAGCAGATGGCATTAACGAGTGATCACAAAGACCATGGTCTCAATATAAATTAATCTTACCTTAGCTCTTAGCTTGTTCATATCCAAAAACCAGAGTTTCCTTCTTGGGATTCACTTGTTAAACACTTTACAGACTTGGCAAATTCGCGTATCCATCGGTTCGTCACAGAGGTTGCTCTGCCGCAGTAACCTTCATTTCCTCAGCTGTTGTCAATTTTTCTTGTGCAGGATGATCACCAAACTCCAGGTAAAAATCACCATCAACGGCATCCTATGAGCAAAAAGCACAAACAGTAACATGAAGTGTAAAGACACCTGCAATGGCTAGTGAGTATGTCAATTATGTAAAACAATTGGTCGTAGCTCCTAATCATGCATCTTTCTTCATGTAATCCTAGTTTTACTTGGATTTGGGTCATAGTCATGTAAGTTTAGGATATATACACATTTATATGTGTGTATATATGAGTTAAATATAGCAACCAAGGCAACCTTCTTCTGAACTCCAGTAAAAAATGGAGGAAGATGTTAATTAACATGCATACAAGTTTAAGTGCAATCCCAAGTTAAATAACTGACAACAATGCATGTAAACCTTCTTGATTTAAAAAACCACTATTGTGATTTGGTCAGTTGAACAAGAAATTTGGGCAAACCTTGTACTGCAAATGTGATTGTCTGCATTCAGGATAGGACCCTGCTGTTATGACTACTATGGCTCCCCTCTGGGTTTCTTCTTCATGTTGTGTGCCATTGCCACTGTCATGTAGCATGGGATAAGGCATTCTCACCGGTTGGAGCTGTCAACCCCCTGGGGAAGTTCTGCCATTTCTTGCTTTCCCTTTTGGTCATGTTGCATGTTGTGTGCCATTACTGGACGGCCTTAATCGATCCAATAGACTACAGTTGAGACAATGATGCTAACCACCAGTAGCAAAGGATAGGATAGGATGGTTCATGGTCCACTCCGGATCCAATTAAATCATCTAAAAGAAATCTGGCTTCATCCAATCATTTATCAACTCAATCGCCACGTGTCATCGCCATTAACATACAAATAAAGACCAAATAATCAGTTTTTCAGATACCAAGCCTATCTCTCCCTGTTTGTTCACCATGTCTGCAACAGCATTCCAGTCTTCCCTATGCATCTCTTCCCAGAAACTCTCTTTTTCTCCCACAAATTCCCAAGAATCAAACACCCATTTAACATCAAAACCCAAGAGCCTCCTCCACAGGCACCCACTCTACTCATCAGCTCACCACAATCTCTCCCTCCAAATCAAGGAGAAAATCCTATGCCTAGAAATCATGGGGATTGACTCAGGTAAAGCACTCTCTCTAAACCCTTCTCTTCACACCACTTCCCTTGATTCCCTCAACTCCATCATCTCCTTTCTCCAAACCAAAGGCATTCACCAAAAGGATTTCCCTAGAATCTTTGGCATGTGCCCCAAAATCTTGACCTCCGACATCAAAACTGACCTTAACCCAGTTTTCAGTTTCCTCTCCCAAGACCTTAATGTCCCAGAAAACAACTACAGGAAGGTCATAAACAAGTGTCCAAGACTGCTGACTTCAAGTGTCAGAGACCAGCTGAAACCAGCTCTGTTCTATCTCCAAAGGCTTGGGTTTAAAGATTTAGAAGCTTTGGCTTATCAAGACCCTGTCCTGCTAGTTTCAAGCGTGGAACACACCTTGATACCCAAGCTGAAGTTCTTGGGAAGCATGGGGTTTTCAACTCCTGAGGTTAAAAGCATGGTGTTGAGGTGCCCTGGTTTGTTCACTTTCAGCATAGAAAACAACTACAAGCCGAAATTTGAGTACTTTAAAGAGGAGATGAATGGGGATTTGGAGGAGTTGAAGGAGTTCCCTCAGTTCTTTGCTTTTAGTTTGGAGAAGAGGATAAAACCAAGGCACGTTGAAGCCATGAAAAGAGAGATTAAACTGCCATTGGCTAGCATGCTAAAGAGCACTGATCCAGAGTTTAAAGAGCTGCTGAGAAACAACGAGGCTAGTAGCTGATGATCATGTATGTAATTTTCTTGCTTGGAACCTTGTGTTCATATGTAAAATTACCAGAGTTTCATACGGTTGCTTGTAAAGGAAAAGAACCCAAAATAGTTATATATGTTCCATTAATTATGGTTTGTGTTCTCTCAACAAGTCAGATCCATAGATATTTGATAAAATACTCATTTTAGTTTTTTTCCCTAAATATTTTAACTATTGTGCCAAAATAATACACGAAAATTATTATATAGTTAACAATTAACGGTTAACGAAATTTATGGTTTGTGTTAAGTCATTACCTTTGTTCATAAGACACTTATATTATCACGTCGACTTATAATGTCATATAAGTTTGTTTTGTTTTTAAGATGTTGATTGATTTATTAACGATTTTTTATTTATTGAGAAACTATTTTGATCTAAAATATAATTTTAAAAATTAAAATAATTTAAAAATAATATTATAATACAAAACATCTATTCAGATATAACGTTAAAAGTATTTTTTTTTGATATTATACATTTTTTTATTTTAATTCAACTTTTTATAATTTTATTTCATTAAAGTATGCACTTGAGTCACAAAGTTTGACATCATTAAGCACAGACAAAATCTAAGTTATTTTTTTAATATATTGGTGTAATGCAATCTTAAATTAATTTTTTTAAATTTTTAATAAAATTTATATTGTATATATAATATCCGAATCTAAAACATTTAAATAAAACATTATATTTTTTTTATTATTTGGATCACTTTATGAATTTATAAAATAAAGATCTTATTTAAAATAAAATGATTTCAGAAATTAAGTCTTACCTCGTGATTTCTATTACTGTGTCACACTTTCTCATTTCTAGTGATTAGTATTCTTATTGCTGAAAAAACTCATTAATTTATTCCAAAAGAGTGTGCATTTTATTTCATTCACCCATGACCCAACATGTAATGACCAAACCCTATAGAAAACCTAAATTTTGCACTTAATTAGCAAGTTAAACTAAAAACTAGATTTCCATGGCAGGCAAAAGAAAACTTTTTTTTTTAATGGTCATAAGAAAACTAAAACAAGGAAAAAGGTGGTGTTTTTTTTTGTTAGGTTACGTGGCAAAAGCTTTGCTTCATTTATTAATTCGGTGAGTGAGTCATACAAACTCTTCCGCAGACTCTAGGTTTGTGCTGCTTCCAAATCATAAACCCCCAAGATTTTTTTTCTAAACAAAAAAGGGTTTATTTTTCTCGGATTTTCTTGTGTTTCTTTTGTTTGGGTTTCTGGAAAAATAGTAGTGAGAGACACATAGAGAGAAATAAGGTGAGGATGTTGTTTTCCCGGATATTTTCCAGGTTTTCTGCAGTTCCCAGAAAAAGTCTGTTCGGTTTCATTCTCTCTCGTTCAACTGCCCCTTCCCAATCCGTTTTTTCTAATCAGTATGTTCATTCTACTATAAAGGTAATGCCTTAGTCTACCTTTTGCTTTTTTCTTTGTTTTTTCCCTTCAAATTTGTAATAGGCAGTTGCTCCTCGATTCCGGTTGTTTATGTATCTTTTTATTAATTTGTTAATTAGTAAGAGTTAATCGATTATGTACTGCATTATTCTTGCCTTGGGTTTTAATGGTAATCCTTAAAGCATGCATTGGGTGGACTTTTGAAGTGCAATGATGTTGTCACTACCCCGAATGTATTGATTTGGTGCGGTGGTCAAAGCTACTTCTTTATAGTAAAAGTAGAGTCGGTACAGTGAATTTAGGTTATATGATGAATGAATAACCAAGAAGATTCCTTTGAGAGGATTATGTTCTGGATTGATTTTTTCGATGTACTTTCGATTGATCTTATTTATTTTTGATGGAAATGTATGTGAATTGTAAATCTTGTATATGTACTGATCACTTGTCCTTTTTCTTGTTGCGGTTTCTGTGGATTAATAGGTTTGTAGTGGCAGAGGAATTCCATCTTGGAGTTTGCCTTCATTGGTTGGCCTTGGACGACATATTCATCAAAGCAGCTCTGTAATAGAGGTCATCCTTTTATTGCTCATTCTTCTAAATTTGGAGTTTCTTTTGTTCATTTGCCAAATTTCTTACTTATAGTTTTAGGAAAAGAGACATGGTTGCCGGGGATAGGATTTTTTCTAATACGTCAACTTTTCTAGTGCTCAAAGATGAAGCAAGCCATACTACTTTAGCATGGTTGCCGGGGATAGGATTTTTTCTAATATGTCAACTTTTCTAGTGCTCAAAGATGAAGCAAGCCATACTTCTTTAGCCTTAAGTTGATTATTTTCCCTTTTTCATGTTTGTTATTCTTCATTGTTGGCTACTAGTTTGTGTATCTCCTACCCTCTCCACTCTCACGCGTTTCACCTTTTTTATCCTGTCTTTGTTTACTGCAATATTGAGATGGCTGATGGCATGTCATTTCCTTCAGGAGGAGCTTGACCCATTTTCACTTGTTGCTGATGAGCTGTCACTGGTTGCTAACAGGTTACGGGCCATGGTTGTTGCTGAGGTATGGTGCTGTTCCTTTTCATGTCTACTGAATGAGTTTGTTGCATTTCCTTATGTATGAAAGCAAAAAAAAATGTCACGTCATGAAAATTTCATGTTCATGTCATCTAGGTTCCTAAGCTTTCTTCAGCTGCTGAGTACTTCTTCAAATTGGGGGTGGAAGGAAAGAGATTCCGTCCCACGGTAATGTATCTTTACCGTTGTGGTAATCTTGAGGTTATCAGAAGATTGTAATAATTTTGATGAAGATTAAAGTTTAAACTTAGGCACATCCGGTTCTTGCTTGATTTCTGACTAGAACCAATTTGACCGAAATTAAACTATTCTCAAGATGATTGTTCTCTGTACAAATAATTTAATGGAAATTTCCGGAACAGTTATTGTTTATGTTCTATGCAGGTTTTGCTTTTGAATGTTCATATACCCGAACTGGCTGGTGGTGTTGGAAATTTTCTGACTACTGAATTACGTACAAGACAGCAGTCTATAGCTGAGATAACAGAGATGATCCATGTCATTTCCTCGCTATTTAAATTTTCTTTATCATGTGTTTTATGCACTGATGCTTCTTCATAACTCCCTTTAGTCTAACATGACCATTTCCTCATCTAGGTTGCTAGCCTCCTTCATGATGATGTTCTGGATGATGCGGATCAAAGACGTGGTATTGGTTCATTGAATGCTGTAATGGGCAACAAGGTACTCTTCTTTTCTTGTTCTCTTGCGACTGAAGGAAGCAACTTTGTAGCCTAAGCAATTGCTTAACCCTTCCCGTTTGTGTATACTGTATAATGCAGTTGGCTGTATTAGCTGGAGATTTCCTGCTTTCACGAGCTTGTGTAGCCCTAGCTGCTTTAGAAAATACAGAGGTGCTTTTAATTTATTTTTCTTACTATTTCCATGGTCTGTGTGGTAAATTTGCAAATGTAAATGTTAAGTTAAAAATCAGTTGCTTGTAATGCCTGTAGGTTGTATCATTACTAGCTACAGTTGTGGAGGATTTGGTTATGGGTGAAACCATGCAAATGAATACTTCATCTGAACAACGTTGTAGGTACGCTGGTCTATTACTTTGCACCTATCTTTCGTTGTATTGTCAACGAGTTTTAATTAGTTGGATAGCCTGCTATGTTTGGGCCCAGTGATAGCCATTATTGTAGTGGCAAACCAGATAACATAATTAGTATGCATATATGATTTCATATGTTTATGCATGTCTTTGATCGAGTTAATAAGTGAATGATAGTTACAGCTTACTGCAGTCTAATGTTACCAAAGTCCTCAAAGCTTAAAAAATTAGAAACTTCGACTAAGTGACGGTCTTTTAGTACAACCGTTTACATTGAAGATAACATGTGCTTTTATAGTTATAAATTGTTATGAATGTGTAATCACACCTATATGAGTGAGAATGGTTCCCTTTTTTTCTGACTTGAATTTTCATGCAAATAATTGCTGATGGATAGATCTTCTTGATCTGGTCTGGATTTAAGGATCTTTTGCTTGTATTTACTGGCACAATTTTCAATATGCAGCATGGAATATTACATGCAAAAGACATACTACAAGACTGCTTCCCTGATTTCAAACAGTAGCAAGGCAATTGCACTTCTTGCTGGGCAAACAACTGAAGTTGCGATGTTAGCGTTTGAGTACGGCAAAAATCTGGTTTGTATTTTGGTTTATGTTTCACTTACCTTCAACTCGTCATAAATTGCAAGATCTGCTTGCTTCCCGCTGAGCTAAACTTGAAAGATGTTTAACCTGGCAATAACCTCTTAAGTGACTGAAGCCCTTGTGTTTGACGCATAATTGGACTTGAGTATGTAAAACATGAAACCCTAACTTCTTTTCCCTTGATTAATGTAAACTAGGTTGCATTACTTTTCTCGATAGAGCATATCTCCTAAACTAATGAATGTCTTTCTGATTACAACATGGTCCACAAACTGTGAGATGGTTACATTTTTGCAAAATTTGTTAAGAGTAAGAATAATTTTGAAGCCATATTGCACCATGTATTTACAATGTGGAGCAACTCAGATTTAACTGCTTTCAGCCATAAGCCATAGAGAAATCCCTTTCCACATGTTGTTTGGTCTATCTATCTATTTCCCCCTCTTTTTCAGGGATTGGCATTTCAATTGATAGATGATGTTCTTGATTTCACTGGCACATCAGCATCACTTGGAAAGGGTTCTCTATCTGACATCCGGCATGTAATTCTCTATCCTTGATGTCTTAAGCAAATTTTAAATGTCTTTATGCTAGTATTGTTTTCTACGCCACTTGTCAAATACATTTTTCCTAGTGTCTCTAGGAAGTGTAGAAAGTTCCTTTCCTCACAGAATTCCACAAAGCCTTTCTTTATTAGTACATACGACTAGGTTCACAGTATGCTTTTAAATGCCTACCATTATGGTGAGTTCATCACAATCATCTGGTGTTGCAGGGAATCGTAACAGCTCCGATATTGTTTGCCATGGAAGAGTTTCCCCAGTTACATGCTGTTGTTTATCAAGGTTTCAACGACCCTGAAAACATTGACATTGTAAGTATATATAACTTGTGTATCAAACATTACATGTCTTTGGCCTCTGCATAGAATTTGTGAATCTGCATAGAATGTATTCTTTTACTCCAAATAATCGATGACTGATAGAGTATATAACTGAAGTAGTTTCAAGTGACTAATTTCCCGTTAACCTTTCAGTTGCAGCTTTTACTTGCCGGACATTATTTCGGTGCTTTTATCATCTTAATTCTTTGACAATCTATGTTTTTTTGCAACTATATGAACCTTTATCTTGTCCAATTTCACATGAACTGATCTATATTATGAAAAATATAGGCTCTTGAGTACCTTGGTAAAAGTCATGGAATACAGAGGACAACAGAGCTAGCCATGAAACATGCTAACCTCGCTGCTGCAGCAATTGATTCTCTACCGGAGAGCAATGATGACCATGTGATAAAGTCGAGGCGGGCACTAGTAGAACTTACTCAAAGAGTAATCACGAGAAACAAGTGAGAGACATAATAGATAAAGACTGTCTACTTATACCAACCCGTTATGCATTGTGCCAAGAGGTTTCGCTTACTGTTGTAATGGTTGTTCCTTCAGGGTAAAAGGGGAATTCCCCCTGCTTGTTTGAGTCTACGGTTCAATTATTACAAAAATTTTCATAATAATAATTTGTTTTTGTTGTAAATTGTCGTTTATGGGCTAAGCCAGTGCACAATTGTCAATGGATCATGTTGAATCTGTGTTTAGTTTACACTTTTCGACCTACAAATTGCTCCTCTTACCTTGAGTCAACCTATGTAGGAGATAACTGACCTTCCGGCTCAGGTTATTTTCGATTCGGATCACTTAAAATAGTCATAAAGTTGTTTAGGGTTCATGGAATCACAGTAACTTATGCAGAACTTTATTGTCACAGTAAAAGACATTAGATTACTAACATGAAGAGTGGATTTAACAAGGGAAAGAAATTTCAAAGAATCTTAACAAAAGGGCCTAAACTAGATACAGAAGAATGAGAGACAGAACTTCAAATAAGGGTGGGACATGGATGAAGCAAACATGCAAGAAGAATAGCCCTTTTGATATTAATTCCACCATTTTCTGAAACCAGGTCACTCCACCTTTTGTATTTCTCCTTTTTCCTACATTTTTTGGTTCATTTCACCAGAGAGATGCGTTCAATGAGTAGTTGCAAACAACCAAGTGGTACATATTAACTGAAGACCGGGACACTTCATTTGTTTAAGACCGCTTAGCCCTATCTGCAAAGAACCTGCTTCCCCTTAGTCAACCCTATTTCAATTATATCTTCCGGACATAAATGAAAACATGGTGATTAGCCATGTGAGCTAACAACCAGCTTCGTCCCCCAATTTGAAACATTATATTTGCAGGTCATACGAGTCCACACCAGCAGCAATGCAGCAAAAATTTGCAGTGGGAGACGGCACCTCAGTTAGCAAAAGGTTTTGGCACTTTCTATCGGGACTTGTTCCCGTGTACAAACTATTGTTTGCAGATATGTAGTCCTGTTTCCAAGGATCTCTCTTCAAATCTCTAAATCTTGTCGTGTCCAGAATTAACTGCAGCATACAATCAAATAAACAAATATGAAAAAGCACTTGCCTATCTGCATTTCAGATATAACATATTGACTAGGAAGCAAAATTGTACGCAATTGATGTTATTTTCATTCATCGTTTACCATATATCCACACTAGGTAGGTTATCACAATTTTGCTTATCAATATTTGTTAATATTGTTAAATGGAGCTGAAAATGGACCATATCAATCAAGATGGAAGCTGAATCTATTCTAATATCCTTACACATCTGCTATAGGAAATTCTCTAGTAAACAATCACCTTACACTTCGAAAATCAACATGATTATACAATTGAAGTAAATGTCTACTCTTAAGCATTTGTTTTCAATTCCTGCATGTGCTTCAAAGTAACTTCCCTTGATAATGGTTCAAACATGTATGTTCATCACTTCTCATTTTCTGTGATGTGACAATAAATTTTAACATCTAACACCTCTAGTTTACACTTTAGACACTATAGGATGTGTACGAAACTTCACTAGAAGCTCCAAAACATACAATGAAGTTATTTATCTTAGCCCACAAAAATTTAAATGGTGTTAACAAGCACTTAAACCCCATCCGAATAAAGACCCAACCAAAAGAAGAAGAGGTTAGGATTACCAATTTCAAGCCGTTGAACTTCAGAAAGAAAGTTGCCATAGTTGTACAATTTGGAATATGGCATGAGAGACACATCTATAGTATCCTGATACTGAACAGCCTCAATATCCAAATATCATTCACCTTGAGGTGAAAGGCATCCACGCTCGACAAATCGTAGCATGAGGTTATCTGCCTCAGCAGATTTTCCTTCTGACATTAGTCTCTTACTCACCTTCTCGGATAATTTGAGATCGGGAATCAGATTTCTGTTGAACATTCGACAAGCAACTTTATACGCCGATAGAGGCATCTCTTTGCTCAAGTAACTTTCCATTAGCATGTTACAGGTGTTGGCATCGTTTCTGGATGCCGTTTTCAAAATCTTAGACAACAATTTATCAGCCTCCTGAAGGTTCCCAAAACAACAGAGCTTTTCAATAACTTGATTATAAACTGTTCTGCACTTCTGCCTTGAAAGCATTTTCTCCAATAATTTCAACAGATCGTCCACCCTTCCCATCTGACAATATCGATGAATGACTGTTCTGTATGTAACAGGAGTTGGAAGCAACCCCTTTTTTAGCATCTTCATGGTAAGATCAGTTGCCTCTTCTATTCTACCATTCTTTCCGAGTGCGTCAATTATTGACGTATAAGTGATGGCATCCGGATGTTTGTTACTTAGATACATATCGTCAAGCAATGACAAAGCTGCTTCCAAGTCACCTTTTCGACAATATCCATGAATAAGAGTAGTAAAGTTTACAACATTGACAGCACACCCCTTGTTCAGACACTCCTCCAAAAACCTTTTAGCCTCATCCATTTTCCCTTCTCGACATAGTGATTCAATTATCAAGTTGATTTCAACCGGGTTCGGGAAAAAGCCCTTGCTAATCATACTCTTCGCCACATCACACGCCTCGGATAATTTTCCCTCCTTACGCAGTCCATGCATCACAGCACTATAAGTGATGGCATTTGGGGTCCAAAACTCTTCCTCACTACCATTCATCATCTCCCTTGCCTGTAACGAATTCCCACTCCGACAAAGCCCAGTTAATAAAGCGGTGTATGATACAGTGTTGGGCTTGCAGTCATGCTTGTACATATGCTGAAGCATTTTTTTAGCTTGGTCAACCTTCCCAACGCGACAAAAACCATCAACAACAGCTGTATAAGTCACCACATCAGGCTTGCAACCCTTTGACAACATTTCATTCACAATACTTTTCGCCTCATCTATTTTTCCCTGTTTGCAGTAAGAGTGAACTATTGCACTATGCCCAACTTTATCGATCTGAAATCCTCTCTGTTCAGCTTCCCGTAAAAATTCAAGAGCCTCATCTGCATGGCCATTCTTTGAAAACATATGGATAAGGGTGTTATATGTAACCATGTCCGGAAACAGATTACTTTCTTTCACCATCTTCTCCATTAACTCCCTCACTTCTTTCACTTGTTTTTCTTTACAAAAGAAACTCATTATGGTGTAATAACTAACTTTATCCGGTGAACAGTTTTTCGATGACATATCAGCAATCAACTGCAAAGCATTTTCAACCTTATTTAGATTACAGTACCCCTTGATTAAACAGTTGTAAGTGACGACATTAGGGAAAATTCCTACGATTTGCATTCTTTCGAAGAATCTCAATGCCTTCTCTAACTTATTTGCCATCACCAAAACATGGATTGCAGTATTACATAATGCCAAATTCAGCTCAACTCCAGCCTTTTGTATTAAAGTCAGAACCTTCAGTGCATTCTTCAAGTTGCCAGCCCTACTATACGACACCATCAAATAACCAAATGCTTCAGGTCGACACTGAATCCCCCTACGTCCCATGAGCCGAAGAACCCGTCTAGCACCTTGACACAGTTTTGTCTTACTAAGGATCTCAAGCATGGCATAATATACAATGGCGTTGTGACGATACCTCCATTGTCGATCAGCCCAATAAAAGAACTGCGAAGCAACACGTTCATCATCCTGTGATAGCAAAACAGCACAAACTTGACGAGGTTTGAGACTCCTCAGCAGGTGCCTCATATCACTTTCGAGCTTTGGATTCCAAGACGACCTTAATTGAATCAATCTACAAATCTCTCTCACCAATGGATGCCTGAATTCATCTTCCTCTAACTCAATTTTCCAAACATCATCAGTTTTCACACTCTGCGCATTATATGAATTCAATGCCACAAAAACATCGTCGCCATCATCGTCACCACAATTCTCTCCTTCCTCTTCAAATTCATCAAAGCCACCAAAATTCAGGCTTTGATTCTTTTGACACCCACCATTATTGCCACCAAAAGAACTCAATTCCCCAAAAACCTTGACACCCATCTCTCTAAATTTACCATAATCACCATTTCCCTCATCAAAATCATCACTTTCCACAATACGAATACTAGAATCACTCGATAAACGAGAACCAGTATTGAAATTCCTTTCTGAAGAATATGATAAATACGCATTAAATCTAATATAGACAAATGGGTAGCCATAAAATCTTCTTGTCGGCTCACAAGGAAGCCTTTTTGCAACAAACCCAACCTTAGTACAATAAAAACAAGTACGAAACTGACCAATACATTCAGAACGCCGAGCAAGGATTCTATGAATTCTATGATAAGAGAAGTAACCAGCGTGCATTTTGCACCACGCAAAAGGACAAAAGATGAAGTGATATGACCTGATAAACTCGGTAGAGTTTGTCAAGCTTCTTCAAATCTCCCTATCTGAGTTGGTCTGCCTCGTTTTGCACCTTCCTCTGCTCCATTGGCGTTGCTTTGAGGCTTGACGACCGAGGCTGAGGCTTGGACTCTTCGGGCCTTGAACCCTCAAACCTTGGAGGTATATTGTTTTAGCCCATTAAAGTTGGGTTTTTTTTCGTCCCAAGGCCGAAACTTTACGAGGTTGTCACTATTTAGCTATGAGAGAAATAATTAATAGAGTTTCTATAGACAATCGATTAGTCTAATAAGATGAAACACTAAAGTTTTTAAACAGGATTAAAGTTTAAATCTTAATATGATCAATAAAAAATTAAATTAGGATGATAATCTCTATAATAAACTTCTAAAATATTCATCTAAAAGAATCAATCATTAAATTAGATATCGATAATTAAATAAAAATTAAATTATAATACTTTTTTTATATTAGTGCGATTATATTATAGTATATATTTATATTTTTTAATCTTTTGATATGACGCTCTTCTCGCACACAAATCGAACACTTACTTTATAAGATGAATATCATTTCAAAAGCATTGTATCATACTTTCAAAAGTAATGTCAAATTAATATTGATGAAAATTTTGTCAACTAACAATAAATCCTAGTTTTGGGATCAAAGACAGAAAAAACTAGCTATCAATGAACTTTTTGAATCACTTTTTAGCCCCAAATTGCTGCATGTTTCCTCAAGTTTCAACATCAATTCCCAAGCTTTTTGAAGGCAATCAAAACCCCACAAGTGCATGCCCCTCTCTAGTCTCTACCAATAAATTTCATGACCCACATGAAAAAAGGGTTCATTGAGAATTTTGAATTGCTATGCCTTCAACAAACATAAATTTAATGTCTGAAACTTTTGAACAAAGGGGAAAAAAAGGGACCAATTTGAGAAAAGGGACCCATTTAAAGAAAATGAAAATCATCCTGCTCATTGTCAAAACACTCATTTTTCATTTTCTTTGAACATGTCCAACTCAGTATCATTCCCTCCACATGAAATGGAATTTCCACTGCAAAATCAAGTTTAAATAAGAGCTGTTGCTTTCTAAACCCCTAGGCCATGCATGTCTAGTTGGTCTAAAATTTCTCCAATTAGTTGAGAAAAATTGAAAAAAAGGGTTGAATTAATTGAATGAAATAGGAGGGAATATGTGCAAAAAGTTGATTTTTACGATATAGACATGTTTTATGTTTTAATTCAAAAATTGTAAATGTTCAGTCTAATAATACTATTTTAAAATTCGAACATACATCTCTCGTTATATCTCATCATTCCATTCTATATTTATAGATTACACCAAGGTCTTTTAGTACCTATGAATTAAAATTTTGGAAGGTCCTGCCAAATAAATTCCTACAATTGCAGGTTTGGTGACAAAATTTAAGTACAATATTATTACTGTTTTTTTTAATAACAATAATATTGTTTTATATTAATTGATGAAGAGGTACATGTCCTTTCATGGAGGACAACTTGAAGACTTTTGTACCATATCAAATCTAATATGCTAGAAATCAGCTGCAATATTAAGACAAAACTCACAAGGAACAACAAAACTGCAACACAAAAGAAGCAGCAGATCTTTCAAACATTCACCAAACCTTTGACACAGACACAACAACAGATTCAAAGCCTTATTGCTGAAATATTTTCAAAAATCTCAACCACTCTGATCATTTTCCCTCTTTTAAAAGTTCAATCTGTTCTTCTGCTCTCTTTCTGGCTGCAGTGGTACTGTTGTTATCTTTTGCTTGCAATTTGGTCCAAATATGACCATGTCTGCTCCTCCTTTTAGGAATCCAGTCAAAATTTGCAGTCATTAATGCTAAAGAAAAGAGTATAACTTTAACTTAGAGGATGATTATTGATTACAGTCCATTACACTAAATCAACTTTTATTGTTTCTTTTTAGAAGATTAAACAATGTAAATGGTAAAAAATGTTTATGATTATGGATTTTTCTCAAATGATTGACACTGACAGTGATTCAATTACTGTTTTCAGCAGGCCATGCAAGTTACTATTCTAAGCAAATTGGAACTCCCACTTTTTTTTTCTCATCATTGCTGTTCTTGAGAAGGACATGGTGGCCTTCATCATTTGATTCTTTCCATAATATTCTTTTGTATTTTGTTGATTTTTTTTATAGAAAGACCAACCTAAAGATTTTTCAATTGCTACAAAAAACTGATCTTTGTAGTAATAGGCAGATTCCCTGGTTAGCTTTTGAGTTCAAAGTTTGAAACTTTAAAATAATGCAGGTGGACCCCACAGGGTGATGATGTGGCGAGATCATAATGAATGGACGTTGCAGAAGGTTGTATAAATGAAGTGGTGAAGTGGGGGAGAAGAGAGAATCCTGATTTGAACAGTGGTCAAAGTCTTATCCACTTGTTAACTACAAAACACTCAAAACACAGTTCTCATGTGTTGTTTTTCCTTTCCTTTTCCCCCCTATTTCTACTTTGTCTAGAAAGATAGAAACTTTTGAGTGAGAAAACAGAAGTGAAGAAAGAGAGAGATAATGGAGTATGAAAGAATAGACAAAGTTCAGGTAAGTTTTTGTATGTTAATGGTGGGTTTTGAATTGTTAGTTGTAGCTTTCTTTTAGAAAGATAGTTGGAATGTAGAAATGAGAAAAGAAAATGGTGGCTGCTGAATGTATTTAGTTCTGCTTCTGGTTTTAAACAAATTTTGTCTACACTTGCAGAGTGGTATTTCACCAAGTAAATTGAGGATGAAGCTGATGGGGCCTCATCATCTGAGAAAGAAAGATGGATCAAACATCAATTCTTCAAGGACATCTCCTTCTAGGATTGATGATTCTGAGTTTGTCAACAGTCTCTTAGCCTCTAAAAATGGACACTTGGATGAACAAGGTTTGTTGTTTTCTCTATTTTCTTCATTATTTTCTCTCATTCACTGGAAATCTGGGTGAAAACCTTCCACTTTTGAAGTTTCATGGTGTCAATGAATTAGATATAGGAAAACATTTCTTTTGAGTTGTTGTTTTTATGTATAAATATCATATATGTTCAATTGAATTGCAGTTAAAGTATCCAATGAGTTAGTGGTGGATTCTAGTCTAAATGAGCAAATTTCTAGCCAGTCCAAAGAGTCATTGCCGAGGGAAGGCATTGAAGTAGGCCGTGTTAAATCACAGCAATTCTCAAAGAGCGATAATGGTAATTCGAGCTCGATTCATCCGATGAGGACGGTTGAAGACGAAAATCTCGATTCGGATAGTAATGCCAGTTCCTCGAGCTTTGAGTTTCATAAAGGGGAAAGAGTGTTATCTGCTTCCGTGGCAAGGTCGTACTCTAGACCTATGTCGTCGAAGTGGAACGATGCGGAGAAATGGATATTGAACAAGCAAAACATGCAAGCTATTAAAGCTAAGAAGAATGCATTTCAAAACCAAGCTAATGGACTTCCAATTACCAATGTGGTGAGAGTTGCTCTGGAATCTGCGAACTCTGATCATATATTGCTTGTCAATCGGGTAGCTGAGGCTAAGACGGTCGATTTCTGTCATCCTGCCATGCAGATGCCACTCGAGAAGTTCTCTTTTATTCCTTCTGAAGCTCGAAGTCGTGAATCGAGGGAAGCTGTTCGGACAGATTTATCTTGTACGAAAACTTCAGCAGAAGATACAACAGGTAGCTTTGATTATAATTTTTTCAGCCCCTATATACTTGAATATATACATATTGTAGTATTTGATCACCATAATGAACGCTTGCTTGTAATGTGATTAAGAACACCGAAATATTCGTGTTAAGACATTATAATTTGTCTGCATATGATGATTTCTTCTGTAGGATTTTGGGGTTAAAGGTTTATGTGATGGTAGAGGAGACTTTGTAGAGTTTGTTTTCCTTTTACCTTCATAAATGATATGAAATCTCTTCGATCTTCTTTTATTTTTCGTATAGTCGCCGGCATCCGACATCTTTTCGATATTCGTTTTGATTATGGTTGTTTTGGTTGATCTTAGTCTCATACCTTTTGATTTGGTCTTGTAGTTTTGCCTACCATACGATCAGTTTGTATGAGAGATATGGGAACTGAAATGACCCCTGCTACAAGTCAAGATCCATCAAGGGCTTCTACTCCTGTAGGGGCAACAACCCCACACCGAACTCCGACGTCTTCGGTCCCCTCTACTCCGCGTAGAGGGGCACCAACATCGACGCCTTTGAATCACACAGTGGATAATGGCAAGAAAGAATTGTCTGAGCAAGAAATGAAGCTGAAAACAAGAAGAGAGATTGTAGCCCTTGGTGTCCAGCTTGGTAAGATGAATATTGCTGCTTGGGCGAGCAAAGACGAGAAGGGAAAAAACACATCTTCGGTCGAAACCACCAACATAAAGGAGCTTGAAATGATTGAATACGAAAAGCGAGCAGCTGCATGGGAGGAAGCCGAGAAGTCTAAGCATACCGCAAGGTTCTGATACGTCTGAACATTTTGCATAACGCAGATCTTATGTAATGCTGTATGCTCTTAAAACTATTTCCCATGGAGTAACGTTTTCTGATTGCATATTTCAATTTATCAGATACAAGCGTGAGGAGATCAGAATTCAAGCATGGGAGAGTCAGCAGAGAGCAAAACTAGAAGCTGAAATGCGGAGAATCGAGGTATTCGGTTGAGATTATGCAGTTAACTGGATCTAAATCATATGTTTCGAGTCGCCTCTTAACCGAAACAGTTGTGATCAACCATGAAAGTATTGGTAATGGTTCTAAGTCTTATTACTTTTTTCAGGCAAAAGTAGAGCAAATGAGGGCTCAAGCTCAAGCACAGATGGTAAAGAAGAATGCTATGGCAAGGCAAAGAGCAGAGGAGAAACGAGCTGCGGCCGAGGCCAGAAAAAATCGAGATGCCGAGAGAACTGCTGCTCAAGTCGAATATATTCGCCGGACCGGAAGAATGCCATCATCTCATTTCATGTGTTGTGGTTGGTTGTGATAATATAACAAATACACATTGTTTTGTGCATTACCAATGGATCAAAAGGATTGTTGTATTTGTGGTGTGGCATAATTTTGTGCTGTTACATGAAAGGATGAAATCAGTAGCTCAATTGAGAGTATTAATGACAATATTGGTAAGGCCTCGTCATATTAGAGTTTTGTATAGAAACGAGAGTTGTAAAAAATTTAAAATTGATTTATTTTATAAACTAGAGTCGAGTCAAATAGGGGGTTGAGTTTAGTTTTATGGGTTTATATTTAATGGTTAGAATTAATTTTTAGAGTTTAGTCTAAATTAGAGATTTAAGTTTTAACGTATAAACCTAAATTATAACCTCAATCAATAAATTTTACCCACAACTCATCAATTCTAAATCACTAAACTAAAAATCATAACTTTGAACCATAAAATCTAACCTAAAACATAAAACTAAGGTACTTGTAAAAACTTTTTACTTCTACCTTTTGTGTATTGAAAAATTACTCGTGTTTTAATAGTATTTTTGATTTTATCAATTTAATTAACATTTAAATTAGGACAAAAAACTTTTACCCATTTTCCGTACAATTTCTATGTTCTAATACTAAAAACGACTAAAAATTAAATTATAAGTTTTAATCCTAAATTTCTAAATCTTAAACCCTAAACCTAAAAATACACCATACCTTAATTTCTTATACCCTAACCGTAAGAATGAAGATGTAATTGAGGAGAATACTCATACATGTGATACCTTGTGAGGATTAGCCAGCATATTTCTATAATTAGACCATTTTAACAAGGTGGAAATCCCTTCCTGCATCAACTTTCTCACCATGCATTTCTTTTTATGAATCAAAACAAATCACTTTTCTGCATTTGATAGATTCAGACAACTGATATTCTAAAATCCTTACTGCTAAAACAGAATCTTCTTACCAACACGCATAAAACACAAGTATGAAACGAGCTCCAAGGTTGTCTTACTTTTAGGCCATGTATCCTGCTTAGCAGAGAAAATGGGGTCACGCAAAAAGCTTTTTTTCATGCACAGCAAGGTATAGAGGAAAAGACATCTTTGAGAATGATGGATTGCCAACCAATACCAATAGCCTCTTTAATTATGAACTTTTTGGTACTATTATTTAGTGTTTTGATGGGTGTTCTACCCTTATTTAGTGTCAATATGCCCTACACAACATGCAGAAATGGTCACCGAGTCCCACCCCCCAGAAATATGGCCCTGTTCTCACATGTCAGGGTCTACCGACATCAAACACCTGACCCCATCTCAGTTAGGCTCTACTGGAAATTATTGAGAAAAAAAACTTCCATTTTCATCTGCTTGCATGTGATTTCCTCTTTATTTTCCAACTAAAACACAACAAGAATCTTCTAGTTTTCCAGTTCCTTCACCTTTAGGACATGGTCACAATTTGGTCAGACAATTGCAGCAGACTGGTTGCTCTTGTCCTCAGCTACTTCTGAAGATAGTTGTAAACATAAGTCATCACTTTCATCAAGCAGTTTGATGGAACATGTCTCCTCTACATGTCCAAATATTGACACATAATGTAAGTAGATGGACCCCATCACATGGCACTGGGATGAGAATTTTCAGAACATGGAAAACTTCAAAAATGGTTGAACAATCAAGTTCATTGTCAATTGACTACTCAGGAAATGTGAGTTGGAAAAAGCTAAGCTGGCTTCATAAATATTTGATATGTCCTAATAATAAATATATATGGAGTGTGTGGATATTTCAATATAGGATAGAAAGAACTTTTTTATAATTACAGTATTTATATTAGCTTATGAATATATATAAACTTCAAGTTACAGTTAGGCAGCTGTTTCCACCTACTATAAAAGGTTTTGCAAGACATACTAATATTACAGGTGGGAAAAAAAAACAGGATCACAACCGATTGAGAATTCGTTCAGTAGTCCAGTGAACCAAAGGAGGCGATACCGGAGCTCAGATTTCTCGAGTCCTGTCGGTTCACGTAGTCATCGCAACTTCCATTCGAGAGTCTCTGAACGGGCACGGAGTTTAGAAGCTCCAGGCCTCGTTTGCCCATTTGTTGCACTTCCTGTGGAGAAAGTATCTTGATACACCAGACACTGTTAACAAACTCCCTGGTTGAAGAAAAAAATGATAGAAACAAAATCCGGATTTAGTAAAAAGAAGTTGGAATTGGAAAAGAATATCTATACAATAATAATGACTAAGGAGAATGGAAACTCACGGCCAAGGGTCATCGCCGAGGAGAAGAACATCATTCTCCCGGTCAACAAATACAAGCTGCCAGCCTGATCTCAGGGGGTCCTCCAACTGGCCTTCAAGGCCAAACATACGAGCAAGTTCACTGCGGAGTTCATTGTAGCTGCTGAATGCAGAAATATCCAATGATCTCCCGAAGGACCCTGATTTATAAACCTGTTCGTGGTGAAAACATTCAAATCAATTATCAACACATGTTGCACTGTTGACAGATCAGACTTGAAACATGAAGCGAATCAAACTTCAAAAACCTAGTCGAACACGTATAAATAAAAGAAAAAGGAACTAACCTTAACAAAGGATCTAGTTGGTTGGTTTCCTTGTCCCACATTTTCCCGAGACTGCAAGAATCCAGATTCATCAATGCAGCTGGAAGGTGTCATTGTTGGATTAACCGAAAAATCAGCCCCTGCAGTACTCATATAATTAGAAAAAAAAGGTATAGAAGTGGAATCACTGTCAGTGCCAACTCCCCTAAGGCCTGTCATCTCGTTTTGCATTAGAACAGATGAAGGCTCTATATTAACACCAAATAAGAGATGGCTCTGTGGATCTGTACCCCCTTGGTCTATCGAGCACTCCCTGCCAGGAAAAGGTGGCAATGAGATTGAATTCTGAGACATGTTTGTTTGGGATGGCCCCAACTGTTCCACCTGTGGTAGAACACATTGTGGAGAGCCGGATGAGAGAACGTCAACAGCAGCCCGCTTTGATGGCCATGCAGCAGAAGTTATTGCAGGGTTAGTTCGGGGCAAGTTGAGCATATTGGAAGATTCATCTTGGGGAAAGGAACCCAAAAGATTATGCAAAGGAGAAACAACAGGGCTGGTCACAGGGTTCCCATTGGAATCAGAAAAACTCTGTTGTTGGCACAGTGAAGTCATAGGTTGTAATGGAGATGACAGGGACTGAGAGGCTGAAGCATACGGTGATGATAAGCCAGACATTGCACTAGAAATCTGCTGATGTGGCTGCTGTTGCTGTTGGTTAGTAAACAGAGGATGCTGGGGCTGCTGCTGTTGCAGTTGGTTGCTAAACGAATTCTGATGTTGGAAATGTGGCTGAAGTAGATGTGGTTGAGGTTGAGGTTGATGCTGGTTGTCTTCAACAACACCCTGAAGAACGGCCTGAGGCTGAGGCTGCTGAAGTATTTGGGGATTCATTAGAGACGCAGGCCTGCTGAGGACATTTTGGGGTTGCTGGAATTGTAGAAGGGAAGCAGTTGCTGATCTGGAAGGATCCACAGTTCTCATCTCTTGCAAAGCTGCAGCAGCCATAGCTTGGTACATGTCACTCTGCAAACCTAGCATTGAGGCATCTAGCCTCGGTTGCATCCATGGTGTAACTCCGATCCCCTGAAAATTCAGATGCTGCATTCCTGGAGCTGCATCTCCTCGTAGCCACATAAGCGGAGAACTAATGCCCAGATCATCATCCTTGATGCCTATAAACAAAGAAATCCAAATTAAAATGAATAAAGATGCTAAAGAAGAAATGAGAAAACCATGAATAGTTGACACTGTACAGCCATGGAATTAGCAGTAGACCAGCATACCACTGAAAGAAGGTAATCCCGGTGGCCATGGGCGCTTGAGCCTTAAAGGAAATGGAGATGGATACATTGGGAATGTTGTCAACGGTTCAATCTCCCATAAGGAAACTCTTGGCTGCCTTTCACCAGCTGTTGATTCATCCCAGCCAACCTGCACAAATAAGTTAGAATTCCACGCTATCATCACTTCGATGGAAAATCTAAAACAACAAATGTGCGAATACTCAAAAAACAAAGGATGAATTCAACCATTCTGAACATACCTTGACTGATCGCCAATGTGAATTTGGCCACCGAGAAGGATCTAAGTCACTTATGCCAGTTATTGTCCCCATGTATCTAGGCAACACATAATCATCGGATACAAATTACAGAATGTTCACAAGTAAACATAAGAGATGGGACACAAGAAAATAAATCACTGAAAAGGCATTAGAAAAGAGCATAAATGGAACAGCACTGCAAATTTATCAAAGCCAAGTCAGTCAGGCATCATCAGCTCCATAGTTAAAAGAATGATAATCTAATTCTTTAGGATGAAAAGCTATTTTAAAGAATCTTACCGACGAACGCTTGATTCTTCTGTTTCAAACAACATTCTAAAGCGCAAGCCGACTGAAACTCGAGTATGATAGACAGCTTTAATATATTTTGAGAGAGGTATGACAAATTCTGAAGGACTGGCCCTGGATTGAACAGGAATAGATTTAGATGGGCTAGGAATCAATAATCAGAACATAGCAATAGTGATAATGTGAGAAGCATAGCAATAGTGATAATGTGAGAAGCATAGCAGTAACATCATACCTTGGGTTAAAAAATATAGTGAAGCGACTATTTGTTGCAGCGGCATGAGCAGCAGCAGCAAGAAGTCCCAAGTGCATGCTATCACTAGATAAGACTGATGAAGGCATTACAGTTTGAGGTCGATTAGCTCGCCGTATACCAAGAAGTAATTGATTTTTTTCATTCCTGTTAATATGACCATACACAGGTTTGAGTATCACCATACCAACAAACTAGAATTTCCACTGGACATGAGAATGCCAAGTATCAACTCTGTTCTGAAGTAACTAGAGGCAAGCTAAAATGGAAGAAAAGCCCGAAACCTACCAAATGAAAAGCACTGAATCACCCGCTACTAGTCTTTTAGCACTTACAAATACACTCCACCCTGTTGTCAAGAGGTGCCTTTTGGGCTGGCCTGCATGGGAACAAGTCAATGAAAATTAAGGAATATGGAGGCATTGAAGAAAAAAGATACATATTTTAAGAGGAAAGGGAAATTCTTTGCTAACCCCGAAATATATGCCTAAATTTCCATTCGTTATCATGCAAGTCCCTTGCAATCAACTCTTGAGCTGGAGGCTGCTGGGAGAAGTCCTGAAAGCGATTAAAAGACTAAAATTAGGAATGAAACATTGCAACTAAAAGCAAAAATGGATATCAACACTAATTATAACGACAATATACCAGTGGAGGAAACACTTTTTCAGCTGCTCGGCGAGGAACAGAGAACCCTCCATGAGTACTTGTGTCGCTGGCTGTCAACGTTTTGCAGAAATAATTTGTTGGTTGTTTGCTGGGAGTACCAAATTCTGCAGGCAGATAAGCCTCCTTTTGTTCTTGCTGTAGAACATGTAGTCTTCAATACTTGAAACAATAAATAAGACTAAATAACTCAAAGAAAAAAAAAACAATAGAACGTAGCATACCGGAGTAAGTGGCTGCAAGGTCATTTGTGCATATACTTCGTCTGTTTCAACATCTGCCTGAAGTTTACAAATTTCAAGGCTTCAGGGACAAATCCAAAGGAAGACGGTATCGGAAAACCAAATTAAACAAGCCTTACATGCATGGTAACATTGTGAAGCTGACAAAAAAGTTGGGGAGGTAAGCTAGGGTAGTTAGGTATGTGGGCATCCACTTCCTTATTGGTTGTTGCAGCTACCTACAAAGGAAACGCAACAAATGCTTGGTTACCATGCGATGTCTAATCGAGTACAACAAACCACGGTACATGGAAAGATCCAGAAAAGTATTCCATAGAGCTCCACATACAATTCTCTATGATCCATGACTATGCAAGCACTAAACCTAAAACATCCAATGGTTCCCACCATACATGATGAACCATTTTTTCCACGCTAACCATGGATCATTTATGGTTTCCCCTAAAATGGTGGGAGGTAAAATCGAGGGTCAACAATCTGAGTTTCCCGGGGATTTTTTATTAGAAATACAAGTATATTGCAAGTTTTTATGTTGGTGTTAAGAGTCTGATAAGGCGGTAATATTATGGGGAAATTATAGAAAATTTAAGGCCATCGGAAACCCTGGTCCCATCTACTATTTTAACAAATAAAACTGAACATAAAAGTAAAATGGAAGATTCAAGTCCACCATTAGATCTACTTGAGCAGCATCAATTATGATAGATAAAAAGCAGATGAATTGAAGTCAGGCTTGGATGTTCTCATGTCACACAAATGCCCATACAGTAAAATGGTATTTGGTGCTAACAAAGATCACACTTTAAATATTTACATTCTTTCAAAATCCATACAGGAAAAGGGCAGTAATGATGTTATGCCTGCAAATAACTTTTCCACTTTTTTTCCTCGGAAAAGATCGGTGAGACAATATTCATGACTTATTCTCCATAAAGCAAACGCAACTTGATCCATATACACCATCCAGCAATAATCAAAATATGCTTTCAAAAATCCATTACCAAGAAGAAGCTAAAGCCAAAATTCAAGCATACCAACCTGTTCACTATGGCCCTGTGGGAAATAAACAACCCTACTTCCAACCAGAGGTAGAGAAACAAGAGGGCCCGCACATGCATGCCAAAGCTCAGAGTTTAGAACTCTCTTCTCCCCTGAAGGGTCTGTTTATGCATTAATTTAAAACCACTTCAACAAGAAATTAGAAGAGAAAATAAATAAAGCTAAACATGTAATCTAAAGGTTAGAGGGTGCTGGATTCTGGAAAGATGGAAAATCCAAACTTCCAAAAAATTTGGGATTGCATTAAGCTCCAAGAAAAGGCTTGAGAAGAGCAACAAATAAGTAAATACTTATAACACTTGAAGAAGACACAAATTCAACAAGATGTAGCATATTAAGCCACAGTTTGACATAAAAAAAGGGGTCGTGAAATTAAAAAAAAAAAATAGTTTTTTTTTAAAGGACTAATGAAAGCAATTTCAACAAACCAACAAGTGAAAATCCAAAGGAACTGAAATCACTGATCTGGGATTTAACATTTTTAAGATTTCAGCTTCTTCCAACAAATCCCAAAAAAGAAAACAATTGACACCCCAAGGAACTCAATCTATTCCTTTACACAAAGAGAAAAACACAAAACAAAAGGAGAAGCATACCTTCCTGAGGTTGTGGATTGAAACCAGCAGAAGAAAGCCTCATATTTTTATAGTAGGTTGATTAACACCTCTAAAGTCCCAAGTTTGTACCTTCAAAAAAAATATCACCACCCCAAAACACCTCCTTTAACCAGACCAAAGTTCTCCAAAGGGACACTCAAACTCCAAAACCTTTCTTTTCACTCCTTTGTCTCCACAAAAAAACACCATCTCTTAACAAGAACCAACTGCAATTGAGCAAAATGATTTAAAGAAACAGAACAAAAACACAAAGCCTCAAAACTTGTTGTCTTTTTTAGTTCAACCGAAACAGGTTTTACAACAAAAGAAGCCCAAGTGCTCTTTCTCTTGATCCAAAACCTTAATGCTAAAACAACATAAGCTTCTCTTTTTCTATGTTTCCAACACTTTAGCCCCACATTTCAGCTCCCTAAAAACAGAGACTTTTGATCCTTAAAGTGTGACACCAAAACAAAAACAACAGCTTTTCTTTCTCTTCGAGTCCCTCGAAGCTTGTAAACCACTAACCCCCAACAATCAAGCTTGTAAACCACTAACCCCCAACAGATCTCGGCTATAAAGATTTAATTTTTCCCCAGACCCTCACCAACACCAACAAGTTCCCTTTTTTAAAAACAAATGAAAAAAAAAAGCCCAGATCTTTGTTCTCTCTCCCAAACCAAAAACACACAGGCACTGTTACTATTTTGCATTTGGGGCTTCCCCTTCTACAGTCCAAGTGTATTTATAAGAAGTATGGGGTATTTATAGATATTTTCCGTTCAGAAGAATATAATGTTATATATTGGAATACAGTAGAGGAGTAGGGGAAAGAAAGTTTTTTACTTGATTTTTAAGGTAATGGGGGGACTGTTTTTGTTTCCAGTAATGGAAATAGTGGTGGTGAGTGACGACTAATGGGAGAGAAAGGAAAAGGAAAGCGAGAGAGAGAGTTCCGTGCTGCTGACTACTTGTACTATTTACTGCTCTTTGCCTTTGCTGTTTGCTTTCTTCCCCTTTCCCTCTCTTTTTCCTCTTATTGCTTTGTTCAACCAATCAATGAACATACGACCGCCATTATTGTTTCTTTAACCCCCTTGGGGTTGTCTTGGCTATGTATAATACCAGTGAACAAAGGGAAAATATCTCCAACGGCAGATACCACTGAATTTTATTAAATTTATAAAAAAATTATAATTATATCCTAATCAAGAAATAAAACAATTGGATCAGATAATTTAAAGATTCTTATAATCTAAAAATAAAGAAAAATAAAAATTCTTATTAAGAGAAACGTATCAATAAAATTTGAAAAAAAAAATTAATCTTCATGTCATAAAAAATATCGCTACTTAGGACTAGTTTCATCGACAAACTATCAATTAAGTGGGGATAAATCTTTTTAAATGACCACCGACAAAACATAAATCAGAAACTAGTATCGATTAAACCACTTAATATTTAAATTAAATATTTATTTCTCGACATATTTTACGAATATGTACGACTTAGACAAAAACTCATGAACCGCATCTATAAGCGTACAACCCCTTAGAACATCTTATTGTTATTGTAGCACTTTCACAACCTCACAATTATATATTTCAAACACAACGTGTCGATATATTAATTTCTAAACAAAATCAAAAGAATCATAAGCAAACTAAAATTGATATTATAACTGAACAACTTCCTATGTTACAGAAAAAACTAAAAATTCATTCACTCTGCTCTTTACGAATAACTCTTTCTGGCAGAGTCTTATGATCTGATATGTTAACTACACCATTCAAATTAATTTTAATTCACTCAAACTAAAACACTTAATATTTAAACTAAATAATAATAAAATACATTTTAACATATTTTTCGTAAACAATAACAAACCGACTCTAAATTTAAATTTGAATTAATATTTTATTTTTAGCCGTAAGATTTGAAATATCATTCTACGATGAGACATTAAATTTTTTATTATTAGAGACCATACAGACTTATTTTTGTTATTATTTTAGAAGGGAAAAAATGGAGGTGATTGAATTGCCCTTTAATGTATTGGAAATTACTTATCCAGCCATTTTAATTTTCTACTTTATTTTTTAAAATATTATTATTATTATTATTATTATTATTATTATTTGAATATATTTTCTAGTTTAAATTTAAATAAAAGAAAATTGTAATCTTTGCATGGAATGATCAGGGAAGTCACTGTGCATGAGCCACTTGCAGTTTCGCCTTATCTCAAATATGGTGGGCCAACATATAGGCCCAATTGCTTACAGTTGTAGTAATTATTTGGTTTAAATGAAAAAACAGCCCTTAAACTATGTTTTTTATTGGCTTTTAGTCCTTTAATTATGTTTTTCCTCAAAATAAGAACCTAAATTATTATTTGTAACCATTTTAAGTTTAACCCTACCTAAGTTAAAAAGAATTCTGCCTAATTTAGATTAACACGTTTAATTAATTTAGTGACTAAAAAACAAAAATATATAGTTTAAGTAAAAAACTTTTTACTAAAAATAATTTATGTACTTAAAGTGATTATTTTTTAAATACGTATATAATGCATATTGTTACGCTACATAATTCTGATTACATCGTCTAACAAACCGTCAAACAAGTGGGAATCAATCTTTTTTTATGATTATCAACATAATCAAATCAGAAAACTGGCATCATGAGGATTTTTATACAAGCATCAAAGGATCTATTACATATAATATAAGCATCATATTTTATATATTTTTTGGATCGTTAAATGGATAAAATGAATGATTGAGATTAATTTTTTATTTTTTATATTTTTAAGTGGTAATCTTCACGTAATTCACTGTTAACCTCAGTCATCTATTTTATCCATTCAACGATTCAAAAAATATATAAAAATAAATGCATTATATAATTGAATGCCGTCGTATAAGTATATATTACATATACAAAATACATGGATTTGAATTACTTTATGTTTGAAGTGGTATAATATAGTACGTATTTAGATAAATTTTTGGGTTTTTTAATTTAATTATTTTATTCTAAATTATTGAGAAGATAATAAATTATTCTATTACGACATTTAATAATTGATTATGTCAAAATATTCAAACTTTGTAAAATTTATTTTATAGTTCATTAATAATATGTAAATATATATTATTGAGATAGGATCAATTAATATAATTTAAAAATTTTACATATTTTTAAAATATTGAATATTCCCAATTAGAAATTTTAAATTTTTTTGTTAACACAAAATTAAGAGTTTAAATTTATTTTCGAGTTATAATAAATCTATCATCGTAAAAAAAAAATCTTAACATTGACATTTTGGTCACATTAACTGTTATTTTTTAAAATAAACTTTTAATATTTTATTTTTTTTCAAAATTTATCTTCGATAAATGAAAATCATCAGTCATTTACAATTTAAATCATTGAACTTACCCTCTACTTTCGTATAGGTCATAAACCTTTAATTTAATCATATCAAATTATTAAACTTTTAATATTAACAAATTAAATCATTCATACTAATATCGTTAATTATTTTAACAGGAAAATTGACTCAATAATCCTACTAGACATTTTTTCATGTCAATAAGTTAATATTAATTAAAATTAAAGAAAAAATATTTAATTTTTTTATATTAAATTATTAAAAAATTATTATTCAATCGATATAAATTTACTAAATTTCTTTAATAATTTAATGTAAAAAATAATATTTTTTTAATTTTAATTAATATTAACTTGCTCACATGGAAAAACATGCCTAATATGATTATTGAGTTAACTTTTTCATTAAAATATTTAACGATGCTAGTGTGAATGATTTAATTTATTAATAATAAAAGTTTAATGATTTAATTTGATTAAATAAAAGGATTATGATATATACGAAAGTTAAGAGTAAATTTAATGATTTAAATTATAAATGACACGTCATTTAACAGTTAACATTGATAATCATTTAATTAACGATTTTTATATACGAATAATAAATGTTAGAAAAAAAATACGAATTTCATCCTACATGAACCAAAAAAGGATATTTTCTACTAATCTTAATAAGTAATTCCCCGAAAAGTGAATAAACATTTAATTTTCCAGAAAATACGAATAAAAAAGAAAACTAAAATGACGTCATATATACCGATGTACGATACGTAGAAAGTGTAATCTACGAACCCTAAATCCAAGAAAAGTGAGCTGTTAAAGGACGAATCAAATCCTGACTCTTGGTTCCATGACAAGAAAGGTGGGACCCGATGAGTTGGGATGGCGACTCCACTGTTACACCTTTTTCATTGGTCCTTGTCATGACCGTACGGTAAGAGATGGCACACGTAATAAACTGACCCACGCGGTTTTTTCAATTAATTTTTGGCATAAAGATAATTTTAACCCTTAATGTTTATAGTTTTTGTCGTTTTGACCCTTATTATTTTTTTGGGATAAATTTAGCCCTTAACCTATATCTTTTTGACAAATAGCTTATTTTTTAACTAGCTTAATGACTGGACCGTTAAAAATTTAACGATGATATATATATGGAATATAATTTTAAATAAATTAGAATATAACATATCAAATACATATATATATATATGAAATATAATTTTATTCTAATATAAAAATATAAAACAATTAAAATTCAAATACAATATTAAAAATTAATTAATTCTAAAATAAAAATTATAAAACATTCTTAACCCTAACTACGATAAAATCAAAATCTTATTCGAATTGTGTTTATATTTTTTATTATATTTTAAAATTAAAAAATAAATAACATATTTTTTAAAATTTTTACATAATTATTGTGACACAATTATCTCATGGAAACCTTTTTTCCGTGAATTTGGTTTATTGTATATAAACACAATTCGAATAAGATTTTGATTTTATCGTATTTAGGGTTAAGAATATTTTAGAATTTTTATTTTAGAATTAATTAATTTTTAATATTTTATTTGAATTTTATTTTTTTATATTTTTATATTAGAATAAAATTATATTCCATATATATATATGTATTTGATAGGTTACATTCTATTTCATTTAAAATTATATTCCATATATATATCATCGTTAAATTTTTAACGGTCCAGTCATCAAACTAGTTAAAAAATAAGCTATTTGTCAAAAAGATATAGGTTAAGGGTTAAATTTATCCCAAAAAAGAATAAGGGCTAAAACGAAAAAAATTATAAACGTTAAGGGTTAAAATTATCTTTATGCCTTAATTTTTTCTTCTAAAATATAATAATAAAAATACGATTTTTATTCAAATAATATTTTTTAAAGTATTTAACGGAACAAAACTTATGTTAAATTATTTACGTAAATTATATTTATGAGTGTCGCACAAATTAAAAGTGTATTACTAATTTTATAGAAAAGCTTTATAAATTTTTAAAAATTATAAATAATTTTTTTTATTTTATTAAACGTATAAAATCTCGTAAATCTTTAAACCGTAAGTGCACCAGTTTAACAGTACAATTAAACTCTTCAACCCAATCCAACACATTGCGATTCAAGTTATAATTTTAAAGTATATATTATAAATTATTTGATTTTGATTTGATTAAAATTTAATTAATGTTTAATTTGAATTTGAATTTAAATTTTTAACCACTTAAATCGAACTATTCAATATTTAACTTTAAAAAATTAACGAGTTACTTTAAAATATAATATATTATTTTATATTTTCACAAATTAAAGTGAATTAAAATATATGTTTGAGTTTTTTTTGTTATGTTAGTCTAATTAAACATTAACTCAAATTTTATATCTCAAAATTATAAAGTATCTAGCAATAAATATCGAGTATAATGATAAATTATATTTTTAAAGAGAAAATTCGGATTCAAATTCTGAAGATGCAAAATAAATTAAAATAACTTTTTAAGTCATGTGCATAGACTATTTTTTCTCGGTGGTTAAAAGGAATGATTATTGTTTCTGATGGTCACGGGTTTGAGCATCAAAAAATGTCAACATAGTGACCGAGCGATCAATGTCCAATGATTGAAAATATATTATAGAATAGATACTACTACAAACACATTGATTGAGTGATCAATGTTCAATAATGCCAGTACAGTAATTGAGCGATCAATGTTCAATGATTGAGAATATATTATAGAAAAGATATTAGTGCAAACACAGTGATTGAGCGATCAATGTTCAATGATTGAGAATATATTATAGAACAGATACTATTGCAAATACAGTGATTGAGTGATCAATGTTCAATAATGTCAACACAGTGATTGAACGATCAATATTCAATGATTGGGAATATATTATAGAATAAATACTACTGCAAATACAATGATTGAGCGATCAATGTTTAACAATACCAACACAGTAGTTGAACGATCAATATTCAATGATTGAAAATATATTATAAAACAGATACTACTGTAAATACGGTAACTAATTGAAAAAAACTTTTAATTCATATTTTTAGGTTAAAACCTATGATGCTAAAACTTGAAATTTGTTCTACACAATTGAGAATGAAATTTAAGATCAGGTCCACTAAAAGTCACCATGAAGATCAAATTTACTTATCTTTGTAGGGGCACTCCAATCATAGAATTCATGGGGAACCACACACATTAATTATATGTGAAAAAGTGTTATATATATAAATAATTAGTATTTATCTCTACATTATTAATTATTTGTAAAGCTTTGTCGATTACCTAGGTTGTGACATGTACTAGTATGATATTTTTGGGCATGTTGGGGTTGTTGAGTGGACTAATCATATGAACTTATTTAGCTTGTTAATGAACTTTTAATATTGGATTTAATTTTTGAATATTTGGATAAATTATCTTTATTATGATATATTAATATCGTTTTATTTTAGATATTTGTTAACTGGTCGAGCGACTAAAAAATATTTATATTATATTATTTTGTATGAGTCTTATGAATCTTTTAATCCGTCTTTGATTATAACTTGTATGTGAATGCTTTTAAATTTTTATATTAATATTAGATACTGACATACGAAAAATCAGATTTCAGAGTGAATACTTATTTGCTCTTATCCTAATGTGGATCTATTATCGCATGCTTCAAACCACCGACCACGACTATATAGATACTAGGTTTATTATTGAGTGAAAATCACTTGTGCGAGAATTTTTGTTTCATTAACTTATTTAGACCTTTTTTGCCGTTGAAGTAGAAAACGACGATCGGAAGAAACTAGATTTTTCAGCCGTCAGTAAAGAGGCGTTTAGACATTAAATGATGATAAATAAACGTCCGTTTATATCAAATTAAACCTATTTAATACTAAAATCACGACGATAATAATTTTAGAGTTACAAACACAATAAAAATAATCCTTATAATAAGAAAAATGAAATTAAATCTTTTTGAATGCAACGTTTGCTGATTGAAAGCTATGAAAAGATTGTTCAAACTTGTAGAATGATGGTTGAAACATAAGCATCAACACTCATATTTTTGGTTTGGAATATTCACAAAATTAATTATTTTTATTTTAAAAAAGATAATATATTTTTTATTTGGAGAAACATCTATTAATTAATGTAATTAATTGAACTAATAATATAATAATTAGATTTCTTTGTCTTATTAAAGCTTGTTTTTGTGGACATTAGGTCAACTTAATTACCAACTTTTTTTTTTTTGTTTCTCTATAAATCGAAAAATTATTAGATAAATTATTTTATAACTCAATATTTAAAAGTAATAAATGATGAATAAATTATAAAACTATGAGTACTGTAAATATAACTTTTTTAGTGTGTAAAATAAACCGTAATATATTTTAAAATTTTATAAAAATATATATTTTATAGATAAAATGATTTAACTTAAATTTTTTAAGATAAATATTATTTATTTTTATTAAAATATTTAATATAAAAAGAAGGCAAATGTCAGGAACGTCGGCCATAATGTCGAATTTCATTACTTCTTTAATGTATTTTTATTATTTTTTAATTTTTGAAGTGTGATGAGATATTTTATGCCTACTCAACAGTTAACACCGACTCCGGACAACCTACGTAAATTACATGCACAGTAATAAATAAAACGGACCTGTTTGGTAATTAATTTGAGGAAAATTTACTTTAAAAGTGTGTGAAATTACAATTTATTACCATTTCTACAACAATTAATTTTATAATAAAAGTACGAGTTATCTAGCTTTAGTGATTAAGGGAATAATTACTTTTTTAGAGGTCACAGGTTCGAACACCAGTAATACCAATACAGCAATTGACGATCAATGTCTAATGGTTGAGAGAATATTCTAGAACAAATACGATTGTAATATTGTTGCTGATTAAAAAAAATAAATTTTCATTGAAATAATTTATATTTAATTTATAAAAATGTAAGAGTAATAATATCTAAAATTAATTTAGACTTATTATATTATGTATCTTTGAATGAAAAAAAATTTCGATGTCAATTTTTATATTTTAATATTAAAAAATTAAGTCTTAAAATATACGTCATACTCGTAATTTTTTAAATCCTAACATTAAACGTATTCCTTTAGTATGAGACATAGAATACGACAATGAAAAGTGAAAAAAATAATCGTCTTCAAACTATGTTTCAAATCCTAAATTTGTTTTGGATGTTAAAATGTCGTAATTAAATCATTAAAATAAGACTATCATATGAGATTTATTAAAAGATCTAGTGATTTAAGATATTCGTATGATCATATTTTGTATGTTTTTTTTTAATTGCTCTTCTAGTTTTAAAGTCTAGCCCTGACTAATTCAGATTGGCCCGCGTGGCACACCTAGCTTCGGTGGATGAGTCTCACAACAAAGATTTTCTGTGTACACAACGTTTCAAACGTAAGACTTGCTTAAGCAGAACCAAATTACTTACCACTTGAACTAACCCTTGTTGGTACATCTTGTACGAATTTATATATATATATTATTTTAAAAATATAAAATTTTCTCCGCTTAATCAAAGTAATAATAATATTATACGGGCTATATCCTTTAATTAGTCTAATCACTGGTTTGTTTGTTAAATTTAAGCTCATAACATATTTAAAAACACATGAATAATATAATTATTAATAATTCAATTTAAATTAATTAATTAGTAAATTAAATATATATAACAAAATAAGTGTATTCATATTATTTAAATATACGAAAAAATGTACGTTTATTCGTATTTTCCTCTTCCCTTTCTTTTTCGTACAAAAGGAAAGATGTCAAAAAAGCAACAGCTCACCAGTTAGATTTGTGGGGTCCATCATCTTACCTCTTAAGATTTGGTGGTCCCCACCTCCCACTACTTTGACACCTCTCCAATCTCGCTTGGCTTGGCTAGGCTCGACTCGATTCGGTTCTTACTGTTTTTTATTTTTTTTTTTATTATTTACCGACAGATTTTCTAATAAAATATAAATTATCCCAAAAAAACATCAAAATTATTTTTTCAATCAAACCAATTGTTTCTTATTTAAATATCGATTCAAATTATTTAAATGAAATAATCATATTTTTTTTAAAAATAATTTTTAATCATTTAGCATTCGAACCATCGATTCTCAATCCAACTTGTTCATCTAATTTAATTGTGTCAACATTGCTATAGTAAATTAATAAATTTAGTTTTAGATAAATAAATACTTGAGAAAGAAAATATTTGATAAACGTTCGTTGAATACGTAGTTAATATTTATTTGATTAAAAAATTTAAAGTAAATACTCGTTTTTAATGACAGAACTCGACAAAAAACACAACTTAAAACAAAAATGGTTGCCCTAATCAGCATGTCTATTTTCAAAGATTGAACTCAAAAGTATTTTGTAATCCTTAATTAATATGCATAAGACAAGCTAATCAACAACAACAAAACAAAACTACACTTTCCTAATGGAAAATCCAACATAAACATACATTAATTATGCTTTGAAACCTCTTTGTGTTTTTAATCATGTTTAATGTTCTGTCTAATCACAACAATATCAGAAACTGATGTTGAAGCTTGAAAGCATCATTAATCAATGATTAAATTAATTAATTAATCATAATCTGGGGGGGGGGGGAGACAGAGAGACCAACAACAACAAATCCTAGGATCTTTTTCTTGATAATGTTTTGGGTGACAAAGAATCTCCAACAAAACAGAAAACTAATTACCATTTTTTCGTTAATCCTGTCTTTTGTTGACTAACCTCGTATTCTAATCATTTATATGTCTTTAAAAAAGGTTTTATTGTGGTATTAATCCCTGTACTAAGCTGAAATATTAAATTTAATCTCTATTATAATTTGGTCCTTCTAATTTGATAGTTTTATTAGTAATATCAAAACTTAGTGGTTATCTGGATGACAAGTTTAAATAATTTTAGTTGAGTTGATTAAATTTTATTTTAGTATATATTTTTATTTATTTAAGATAATTTTAATTTTATTTTAATGTTTAGTTTACTTCTAGTGCAAATAAAGTTTTATTATTATTTTTAATTTTTAATTTAACGTTGATCTCTTTATTTATAGTTTATTTAAAGACGCATTATATTTTGATATATAAGTTATGTAAAAAAATTATATAATTTTTTATATTTAAATTATAAAATCTAATCTCTAATCCTAATAACCTACACTCTAAACTCTAAAATTTAACCCTAAACCTTAAATACTAAACCTTACAACGTAAACTCATAAACCCTAACATCAAAGTATTTTCATATATATATATAATCCCTATATAAAATTTAAAAATTATATATTTTTTAATCGTTAGATAAAAATAAATGAATAAATAAGATTAACGTTATAAAATAAAAAAATATTATTTAAAAAATAAATAAAAAATTTTATCCAACTATTAAAAAATGTAATATATATATATATATATATATATATCTTCAGGTAGCACCATTTTTTTTTTGGAATATCATATTTCTTCTGTCAGATGTGTAAACTTGGGTTTGAATATTTGAAGTGTGCATAGAGATTCTAATATTAATTATAGAATATTTGGGGTGTTGAAAAAGAATAAATTAATGCTTTGAATTATTATAACAAAATGGGACAATTATTTTTTAAATTTTGAAGCACTTACATCAAATCAGGTGAACAAAAGTATGGGTCATTTCTATAAAATAATATCCAGTTTCAGATGCAGATTTTTTTATTTTTTTAATTAGTTACGGTAATTAAAGTATTATTTGTTCTAGTAAATACTTTTAATCATTGGACATCAATCGTTCAATTACTATACTGATATTATTAATACTCGAATTTATGATATTTAAAAATAATAATTATTTTTTAATCACTAAAACTAGATGACTCGTGCAAAAATTTATTTTATTTAAATGTAGAGAAATAAATACTTTAATTTTCTTTTAAAAAAACTTGTCTGAATGGAAGAAATGGTGTAAGAATGTAAACCACATGTATGTGTGGAAAAGAATGTAATGAAAACATGTATGGGCTCCCTCACTTACTCTCCTTTTCCCCATCAGCTTTCAAGTTTGTTTATTATTATTATTATTATTATTATTATTATTATTATTATTATTATTATTATATTATTATTATTATTATTATTATTATTATTATTATTTATAGTCTTTTATCGTGTTCAATCTGAATTAATTCACGTTGTATCTGATTTTAATAGATTAGTCTTCAGAATTTGTTTTTTACATACATAAGATCTTGAATTCGACTTACTTAAGCGATATAAATTTTATTCAATTATTTATATATATATATAAAGACAAACTTTTAACCAAAACACTATTTTTAATTTTTTAAACACTCAGTGTACGATGTCTCTATATTGCACAGATTTTTTTCACCCGTAGAACGAAGAATATTGAGTGCTTAAGCTTTGCTCGACCCAATATCCTACTGTATATATGTATAAAGATAAGGACGGAGCCAGAAATTTATTTAAAGAGTGTTAAATTATTTATAAAATGTATCAATTATATATATTTAATTTTTTATATACAATTTAAATCGAAAAATATAATTTTTTAAAAAATTTAGGTGTTAATAGATACCTTATTTGTGCACGTGGCTCCCTCATGTATAAAGATGGGTTTTAGACTGGATCAATGCTTACGTACAAAGATAATATTATTTGAATTCGAGTCACTTTCGAGAAATATTTCACCCTATTTAGTCCAATATGTTTCCCTGTATTCCTATCCAAGCTTTGTCTTAAAATTGGGCCTGGTCTTGTAATTTAGATTCTCAATACAATTGGACCAGACCTAACTAGGATAAATACATGACGAACTAGAATACATTTTGAGGGTCAAAATGGAAAAGTATAAGTCTTTGAGCCCCAGATGTAATTTCATAATTTATATCAATCTAGGTTTAATATACAAAATGGTACTTGAAACTGATTTTTTTTACAATTTGGTACCTGAATTTTTTTAATCAGATTGATATATGAATTTACAAAGGTTTGTTATTGAACTCACCGCTCTCGATCGGTACCGGAATAACGTCCGCCCTAGTGTGGCAGAGGTTTGGACTTTGTTCCGCGCTTTCTGGCGGTGTTTTATTGGTCGTTATCGGGACAAGTCTTTGATAATATACACTTTTATAGATATAACGATTGAAGTTGAAATCTAACGAAACATATATTATACGTTTTTCTATTGTCACTGCTTGTTAAATTAAATTTTATATATTATCACGTACGAAAAAAGATGTTAATCTCATATCGAAAAGAAAAATAGATATCTTGAGATATATAAATGAATGGATTCGAACCGTATGTTAATATGACTCAACTGGAAAAAAGATAATATTTTTTTAAAGGATAACGTTACTTACACATGACATTATCCTCTTAACATTATAAAAATAACTGTATTTCTTAAAATATTCGACCCTTTTCTTTATTTTTCTTAATTATTTTAAGGGATTATAATATCCCCTAATTTTATCTATATAATATTACCCACACGTAAATCATGCATAATTAGGTATTTAGAAATTTTATATAATATTGTGTTAGATGTACCGTACTCTTTAATATTCAAAGATGGACTATTATCCGTTTAATTTTGGCTTTATCAAGTAGAGTCCAAATATTATCTACACATTTTTTTTTTTAAATTTTATCATCTTAAATCATCATACGACTCTTTATTAACCGTATAAACTATTTAAATTTATTATAATTTATTTTTTATAAAATTATATCGTATTTAAAATGAGCAAAAATCCTCTACCTCTTTTTTATACTTTCTTTGAAAATTTATTAAAAAATTGAATTTTATACTCTAACCCTTATTTTTTTATCCTAAATCTTAAACCTTATACCCTAAAAAAATACATCCTACTTCTAGTTCCCTAAACCCTAACCAAAACCTCTAACACCCTAAACCCTCTAATTTGAAGTGGAGGCATAAATAAAGGCATGAGAAAAAAGTAAACGATTTACATCCATTTAAAATTATCAAATTTAATACGAGATATACTCCTAACTAGGGGTATTCAAAATCGGCCCAATAAATACCTAACGTCCAATAAACTCAATACCAATATTATATTATTACTATATTTTAACATTATTTTTAATTTTTTAACTTACGATATGAATTATTGAACCGGTAAATACCCATTAAGTCAATTTTAAACACCCCTACTCCTAACTCGTCAATATTAATTATTGTCAATGACCTAAACCTAACTGTGGGTTGAGATGACGACATGCTAACCGATGCTCAAATGTTTGACATATTAAACCAATATCACACGTTGAATCTCTTTCCAAGTCATTTCTCCTATAGAATCTTGTTATTATTATATATATAATATTATATATGATGTTTAAATATTAATTTTAAATTTTAGTTTAAGATAAAGTATTTATCGTTGAAAATAATAATTAATATTCTGGCTGTAGATACTTTCATTAAGAGACGAACGGTTAGTAGTAATTTTTTTTAATATTATTGTTTCGAATATTTTTAGATTTTGCTCGGTTACTTGTCTTCGTTCTCAAAGGAACATGTCTAGTTTTGATCGGTCCAAAAGGTACGTAGGTGAAGGTCGCTCTTTCCTGTGTCTGCGAAACGTGTGAAAGTCCAATGAACTCTGCATATAATTTTCAAGAGTCAACAAGAACGTGTTACGATTATTCAATCAAAGCTTTCAACTTCAACATGTAAATATATGTATTATATATATATATATTGATATGATACAGTTTCCTGCTATAATTTGCAACTGTTAAGAGTTGAGACTTCTTGTTCCATAAAAAATGGCCCTGTCAACAATGATCCATACACATCTTACCACCACTCCCTACGGCGGCGCTTTTAACCGGATTTCCTCCATTTCCTCCCATCAACGAGTTGCTGTCGATACGAAGCTGAATCGGGGTGCTCGACGTTTGGCTGAATCACTGACGAGTCTTCTCCATCTCAGCATCGACCCTCCATCATCAAGGAAAAATCTTCAACACTCGAGATGGGATTCGTTTGATGAAGAGAAACATAACACCCCTACAACGTCTCCCAAGGAGATGATCGCTGACAAATGGCGGGATCTTCACGGTTGTACGGATTGGGGGAGCCTTTTAGACCCGCTTCATCCTTGGTTGCGGCGGGAAATCGTCAAGTATGGCGAGTTTGCTCAAGCGACTTACGATGCTTTTGACTTTGATTCTTTCTCCGAGTACTGCGGGAGTTGCAGGTATAATCGGAACAAGCTGTTTGAGAAACTGGGGCTGTGTAAAAATGGCTATAAGGTGACGAAATACATCTACGCTATGTCGACCATCGAGATGCCGCAGTGGCTGGAGCGGTCGCGGTTGATGGATACATGGAGCAAAGATTCCAACTGGATGGGATATGTTGCGGTTAGTGATGATGAGGAGACGCATAGGATTGGACGGCGGGATATCGTGGTGGCGTGGAGGGGGACGGTGGCGCTGTCCGAGTGGTACGAGGATTTCCAAAGGGACCTCGAACCGATCGGGATCGGAGATGCTAAGGTTGAGCATGGATTTCTTAGCATTTACACTTCCAAGAATGAGTCCACAAGGTACAATAAGTCGAGTGCTTCCGAGCAAGTGATGAAAGAAGTGATGAAATTGGTTCAGTTCTACCGAGGACAGGGAGAAGAAGTGAGTTTAACGATCACCGGTCACAGCCTAGGTGGTGCATTGGCCCTGCTCAATGCATATGAAGCTGCGGTCAATCTCCCTGGCCTTCCTGTAAGTGTGATTTCCTTCGGTGCGCCTAGAGTTGGCAACAGCGCCTTCCGAGACGAGCTCGATGATTTAGGTGTCAAAACATTAAGAGTGGTGGCTAAGCAAGATTTAGTCCCTAGAATGCCAGGGATAGTTTTCAATGAGAGTTTACAGAGGTTTGATGATATAACAGGAACATTAGAATGGGTTTATACACATGTCGGAGCCGAATTGAGGCTCGATGTTAGTTCGTCACCTTACCTTAAGCGTGGGTTCAATCCAATGGGATTCCATAGTCTCGAGACGTACCTTCATCTTGTCGATGGATTCCACAGTGCAGAGTCTGCATTTCAATCCGATGCTCGTAGGGATGTTACCTTGGTGAACAAGGCATGTGATATGTTGGTGGATGAACTAAGGATCCCTCAATGCTGGTACCAATTGGCTAACAAAGGATTGGTTTGTAATGAACACGGCAGATGGGTTAAACCGAGACGAGAACCCGAAGACATTCCCTCCCCGATCGGAGATCAAGCATATGAACATAGTCTTAGAATTCAGATGCAGGAAAATTATCAAATGTTGTATGCAAGCTATCAAACTTGACTATATATTGATCAAGAAATGCAAAGCATTTGTTTTGAAAATTCTCACTTGGAATTCTTATTTTTCAAGGCAAAGCCGACTTCTAAATCAATTCAATCCATCAATGGAAGAACATGACCTTAAAAAAGAATCATCTGCAGCAAGTACAAATCCCTGTACTTGCAGTATTGTTTTAGACATGAATTCGAAGAGGATGAGCTTGAAGTTGAATGCTTGAGAGTTAAGAATTTCCTTCGAAAGATAACGTGGCCGAGAGAAACGACATAATAATGCAGGCGACGACATTTAGAAATATCTTGTAATATGACAACAAAGAATACTTTGAAATTGTTTCGAATTCAGGTTAATTTCATGTTCGTTCAAGCTCGAAGAATGAATTTAGATTGTTGCATTCGAAGTTAAATTTACTGACCACAACCTATTAAAAGTGATTGTATAAATGAACAAAACTAAAACGGAAGTTTAAATTTATCCGATTTCAGTTCAGGCATCAAGCAGACATTGGTGAAGTTCTTAGTTTTCAATTCCAGTGATGAAGAAGTCTCGAAACAAATGTTACTTAAAATAAGCTTGTAGATAGTCTCGAATGAGACAAGTTACTCGACTTCGGCCAAATAATCATCGACTTCGGCTGGCGTAAGTACCCTGCAAGATAAAATGCACAAGCAGAGTTTCTTCAGAAACAATGATTACTGAAATTAAGAAATAAAAATGCATGAACAGTAGCAGTAATCGGAACAGGCAAGATATAGGTTCTTCAAGGCAGGGACTTGCCTGAATTTTTTGTCAGCTCCAATGATCCCGATTTCAATGTTTTTCCCTGAGATTTGCCCTTCGAATCTGCAAATTTGAGAAGTGGCTTGGAAGATTAGTAACCATGAACAACACTATATGCCACCTTAGACCAATATTCTTTCCAAGGTTCTAAATATATGGATTATAGATCTTACTGAACTAAAAAATATAGATGTGGAGGGAATTTAACATTGACTTACCCCTCTTTGAGAGTCAAGATAGCAGTATGCACGGCATCATCGAGCTCCATATCATCAGTGTATCTACAAAGAAAGATCATAATCAATTGCGTTTGCAGTGTTTCAACGAAAATGGAATGTAAAGCAAAAACAAAGTGCAACTCAATACTGGAAATGTTGCATAGCTATTGTATAATCCTAATCATGCAATGGTTGTCCGTCATCTTGAGGGAACACTCCTATTAAACCCACGAGCATCGGTTACAAAGAATTGGAAGCCACGATCATCCATATGAAGGTTTCAAACGGAGTTAAGACTACTAGCAACGATTATACTAAAGACATCGTCAAATACCAGAACGAGTATAACATATGGGAGGAAACATCAGTTGATTGACTTAAATGTTGTAAAAACTAAAATACATCGCATGTACCTCTTCTCAAGAAATGTTTTTGCATTTGAGACATTCTTCCCCATTGCTGAGGCTTTCCATGAGAAATATGAACCAGATGGATCCACCTGGCAAATGTTACAGATTCATACAGATGAAAGCACATAAAACGTTCTATGCACTCCCTAAAACAATCCACTGTTAGCCAATAGATATACCTGATACAACTGTGGGCCATTGTCATCATATCCAGCAACCAGTAGAGATACACCAAAAGGCCTTACACCACTACAAATGAAAATAAAATCGGTCCAGAGGGTAGCAAGAGTTTCAGTTTCCATTTTCTGATATAATTCAAAACGGTCCAAAATATAACAATACCGTATGTGAAAAAGAAGAAATCTACAAAATTGCAATTTTTCTCAAAAATAAAGCTTATTCAAATGTTACATTTTCAGCCCCTAAATGGGACAGAATCTTAAGACCTAAACCAAATTTGAATCAACTGTATCTCCCAGGAAAAAAAGATTTTAAGAATTTTGTTTTGTATCAGTTGAAGCCGCTTTCTCTTTGGCTACCAAGCAACTCAAACTTTTCGATACAATTCGAAATTAGAAGTAAAAAGGTATGAATAATAATTCTTTTTTGGTTTGCATAAGGACATAACTCTTACCCAGACTGAGTGAACTCCTGCATAACAGCTGCAGTTTCCCTTACAAGTTGTGTTACTGGAATTGGTTCCTGGAAACAATGTTCATGCATGTTTCAAAATAATGCAAGGTAGAAGAACACAAATTTTTATCTTGGAACTGGAAGTAAAGTTATTGAACAAAATCTAAAAAGATACATGCACAGATAAGATTTAACTTTGACCAACATACCATGGCTGCAATTTTACAACCATAATGCGATATGAGATTAATTTTCCTCCCATGGAAGGAGTAAGCAGTGCATTAAGTAAATTAATAAAAATTAAGAGCCACCATACCTTATACAACCTATGATATTGTTCTGCTTGCTTCCTACTTTTCCGAACCAGAACTCGGAAATCGGGACCCATACCACTGCAGAACAGTATGGAAATATAAGGATAAAAAGGATGTATAAGTGTCAAAATATACAATTTAAATTAGCAACAAGGAACTGGATTAAGAGTTATATTAGCAACCCGGGAATCCGATTCTATATTAAACATTTAATTTTCTACTAATCTTAATAAGTAATTCCCCGAAAAGTGAATAAACATTTAATTTTCCAGAAAATACGAATAAAAAAGAAAACTAAAATGACGTCATATATACCGATGTACGATACGTAGAAAGTGTAATCTACGAACCCTAAATCCAAGAAAAGTGAGCTGTTAAAGGACGAATCAAATCCTGACTCTTGGTTCCATGACAAGAAAGGTGGGACCCGATGAGTTGGGATGGCGACTCCACTGTTACACCTTTTTCATTGGTCCTTGTCATGACCGTACGGTAAGAGATGGCACACGTAATAAACTGACCCACGCGGTTTTTTCAATTAATTTTTGGCATAAAGATAATTTTAACCCTTAATGTTTATAGTTTTTGTCGTTTTGACCCTTATTATTTTTTTGGGATAAATTTAGCCCTTAACCTATATCTTTTTGACAAATAGCTTATTTTTTAACTAGCTTAATGACTGGACCGTTAAAAATTTAACGATGATATATATATGGAATATAATTTTAAATAAATTAGAATATAACATATCAAATACATATATATATATATGAAATATAATTTTATTCTAATATAAAAATATAAAACAATTAAAATTCAAATACAATATTAAAAATTAATTAATTCTAAAATAAAAATTATAAAACATTCTTAACCCTAACTACGATAAAATCAAAATCTTATTCGAATTGTGTTTATATTTTTTATTATATTTTAAAATTAAAAAATAAATAACATATTTTTTAAAATTTTTACATAATTATTGTGACACAATTATCTCATGGAAACCTTTTTTCCGTGAATTTGGTTTATTGTATATAAACACAATTCGAATAAGATTTTGATTTTATCGTATTTAGGGTTAAGAATATTTTAGAATTTTTATTTTAGAATTAATTAATTTTTAATATTTTATTTGAATTTTATTTTTTTATATTTTTATATTAGAATAAAATTATATTCCATATATATATATGTATTTGATAGGTTACATTCTATTTCATTTAAAATTATATTCCATATATATATCATCGTTAAATTTTTAACGGTCCAGTCATCAAACTAGTTAAAAAATAAGCTATTTGTCAAAAAGATATAGGTTAAGGGTTAAATTTATCCCAAAAAAGAATAAGGGCTAAAACGAAAAAAATTATAAACGTTAAGGGTTAAAATTATCTTTATGCCTTAATTTTTTCTTCTAAAATATAATAATAAAAATACGATTTTTATTCAAATAATATTTTTTAAAGTATTTAACGGAACAAAACTTATGTTAAATTATTTACGTAAATTATATTTATGAGTGTCGCACAAATTAAAAGTGTATTACTAATTTTATAGAAAAGCTTTATAAATTTTTAAAAATTATAAATAATTTTTTTTATTTTATTAAACGTATAAAATCTCGTAAATCTTTAAACCGTAAGTGCACCAGTTTAACAGTACAATTAAACTCTTCAACCCAATCCAACACATTGCGATTCAAGTTATAATTTTAAAGTATATATTATAAATTATTTGATTTTGATTTGATTAAAATTTAATTAATGTTTAATTTGAATTTGAATTTAAATTTTTAACCACTTAAATCGAACTATTCAATATTTAACTTTAAAAAATTAACGAGTTACTTTAAAATATAATATATTATTTTATATTTTCACAAATTAAAGTGAATTAAAATATATGTTTGAGTTTTTTTTGTTATGTTAGTCTAATTAAACATTAACTCAAATTTTATATCTCAAAATTATAAAGTATCTAGCAATAAATATCGAGTATAATGATAAATTATATTTTTAAAGAGAAAATTCGGATTCAAATTCTGAAGATGCAAAATAAATTAAAATAACTTTTTAAGTCATGTGCATAGACTATTTTTTCTCAGTGGTTAAAAGGAATGATTATTGTTTCTGATGGTCACGGGTTTGAGCATCAAAAAATGTCAACATAGTGACCGAGCGATCAATGTCCAATGATTGAAAATATATTATAGAATAGATACTACTACAAACACATTGATTGAGTGATCAATGTTCAATAATGCCAGTACAGTAATTGAGCGATCAATGTTCAATGATTGAGAATATATTATAGAAAAGATATTAGTGCAAACACAGTGATTGAGCGATCAATGTTCAATGATTGAGAATATATTATAGAACAGATACTATTGCAAATACAGTGATTGAGTGATCAATGTTCAATAATGTCAACACAGTGATTGAACGATCAATATTCAATGATTGGGAATATATTATAGAATAAATACTACTGCAAATACAATGATTGAGCGATCAATGTTTAACAATACCAACACAGTAGTTGAACGATCAATATTCAATGATTGAAAATATATTATAAAACAGATACTACTGTAAATACGGTAACTAATTGAAAAAAACTTTTAATTCATATTTTTAGGTTAAAACCTATGATGCTAAAACTTGAAATTTGTTCTACACAATTGAGAATGAAATTTAAGATCAGGTCCACTAAAAGTCACCATGAAGATCAAATTTACTTATCTTTGTAGGGGCACTCCAATCATAGAATTCATGGGGAACCACACACATTAATTATATGTGAAAAAGTGTTATATATATAAATAATTAGTATTTATCTCTACATTATTAATTATTTGTAAAGCTTTGTCGATTACCTAGGTTGTGACATGTACTAGTATGATATTTTTGGGCATGTTGGGGTTGTTGAGTGGACTAATCATATGAACTTATTTAGCTTGTTAATGAACTTTTAATATTGGATTTAATTTTTGAATATTTGGATAAATTATCTTTATTATGATATATTAATATCGTTTTATTTTAGATATTTGTTAACTGGTCGAGCGACTAAAAAATATTTATATTATATTATTTTGTATGAGTCTTATGAATCTTTTAATCCGTCTTTGATTATAACTTGTATGTGAATGCTTTTAAATTTTTATATTAATATTAGATACTGACATACGAAAAATCAGATTTCAGAGTGAATACTTATTTGCTCTTATCCTAATGTGGATCTATTATCGCATGCTTCAAACCACCGACCACGACTATATAGATACTAGGTTTATTATTGAGTGAAAATCACTTGTGCGAGAATTTTTGTTTCATTAACTTATTTAGACCTTTTTTGCCGTTGAAGTAGAAAACGACGATCGGAAGAAACTAGATTTTTCAGCCGTCAGTAAAGAGGCGTTTAGACATTAAATGATGATAAATAAACGTCCGTTTATATCAAATTAAACCTATTTAATACTAAAATCACGACGATAATAATTTTAGAGTTACAAACACAATAAAAATAATCCTTATAATAAGAAAAATGAAATTAAATCTTTTTGAATGCAACGTTTGCTGATTGAAAGCTATGAAAAGATTGTTCAAACTTGTAGAATGATGGTTGAAACATAAGCATCAACACTCATATTTTTGGTTTGGAATATTCACAAAATTAATTATTTTTATTTTAAAAAAGATAATATATTTTTTATTTGGAGAAACATCTATTAATTAATGTAATTAATTGAACTAATAATATAATAATTAGATTTCTTTGTCTTATTAAAGCTTGTTTTTGTGGACATTAGGTCAACTTAATTACCAACTTTTTTTTTTTTGTTTCTCTATAAATCGAAAAATTATTAGATAAATTATTTTATAACTCAATATTTAAAAGTAATAAATGATGAATAAATTATAAAACTATGAGTACTGTAAATATAACTTTTTTAGTGTGTAAAATAAACCGTAATATATTTTAAAATTTTATAAAAATATATATTTTATAGATAAAATGATTTAACTTAAATTTTTTAAGATAAATATTATTTATTTTTATTAAAATATTTAATATAAAAAGAAGGCAAATGTCAGGAACGTCGGCCATAATGTCGAATTTCATTACTTCTTTAATGTATTTTTATTATTTTTTAATTTTTGAAGTGTGATGAGATATTTTATGCCTACTCAACAGTTAACACCGACTCCGGACAACCTACGTAAATTACATGCACAGTAATAAATAAAACGGACCTGTTTGGTAATTAATTTGAGGAAAATTTACTTTAAAAGTGTGTGAAATTACAATTTATTACCATTTCTACAACAATTAATTTTATAATAAAAGTACGAGTTATCTAGCTTTAGTGATTAAGGGAATAATTACTTTTTTAGAGGTCACAGGTTCGAACACCAGTAATACCAATACAGCAATTGACGATCAATGTCTAATGGTTGAGAGAATATTCTAGAACAAATACGATTGTAATATTGTTGCTGATTAAAAAAAATAAATTTTCATTGAAATAATTTATATTTAATTTATAAAAATGTAAGAGTAATAATATCTAAAATTAATTTAGACTTATTATATTATGTATCTTTGAATGAAAAAAAATTTCGATGTCAATTTTTATATTTTAATATTAAAAAATTAAGTCTTAAAATATACGTCATACTCGTAATTTTTTAAATCCTAACATTAAACGTATTCCTTTAGTATGAGACATAGAATACGACAATGAAAAGTGAAAAAAATAATCGTCTTCAAACTATGTTTCAAATCCTAAATTTGTTTTGGATGTTAAAATGTCGTAATTAAATCATTAAAATAAGACTATCATATGAGATTTATTAAAAGATCTAGTGATTTAAGATATTCGTATGATCATATTTTGTATGTTTTTTTTTAATTGCTCTTCTAGTTTTAAAGTCTAGCCCTGACTAATTCAGATTGGCCCGCGTGGCACACCTAGCTTCGGTGGATGAGTCTCACAACAAAGATTTTCTGTGTACACAACGTTTCAAACGTAAGACTTGCTTAAGCAGAACCAAATTACTTACCACTTGAACTAACCCTTGTTGGTACATCTTGTACGAATTTATATATATATATTATTTTAAAAATATAAAATTTTCTCCGCTTAATCAAAGTAATAATAATATTATACGGGCTATATCCTTTAATTAGTCTAATCACTGGTTTGTTTGTTAAATTTAAGCTCATAACATATTTAAAAACACATGAATAATATAATTATTAATAATTCAATTTAAATTAATTAATTAGTAAATTAAATATATATAACAAAATAAGTGTATTCATATTATTTAAATATACGAAAAAATGTACGTTTATTCGTATTTTCCTCTTCCCTTTCTTTTTCGTACAAAAGGAAAGATGTCAAAAAAGCAACAGCTCACCAGTTAGATTTGTGGGGTCCATCATCTTACCTCTTAAGATTTGGTGGTCCCCACCTCCCACTACTTTGACACCTCTCCAATCTCGCTTGGCTTGGCTAGGCTCGACTCGATTCGGTTCTTACTGTTTTTTATTTTTTTTTTTATTATTTACCGACAGATTTTCTAATAAAATATAAATTATCCCAAAAAAACATCAAAATTATTTTTTCAATCAAACCAATTGTTTCTTATTTAAATATCGATTCAAATTATTTAAATGAAATAATCATATTTTTTTTAAAAATAATTTTTAATCATTTAGCATTCGAACCATCGATTCTCAATCCAACTTGTTCATCTAATTTAATTGTGTCAACATTGCTATAGTAAATTAATAAATTTAGTTTTAGATAAATAAATACTTGAGAAAGAAAATATTTGATAAACGTTCGTTGAATACGTAGTTAATATTTATTTGATTAAAAAATTTAAAGTAAATACTCGTTTTTAATGACAGAACTCGACAAAAAACACAACTTAAAACAAAAATGGTTGCCCTAATCAGCATGTCTATTTTCAAAGATTGAACTCAAAAGTATTTTGTAATCCTTAATTAATATGCATAAGACAAGCTAATCAACAACAACAAAACAAAACTACACTTTCCTAATGGAAAATCCAACATAAACATACATTAATTATGCTTTGAAACCTCTTTGTGTTTTTAATCATGTTTAATGTTCTGTCTAATCACAACAATATCAGAAACTGATGTTGAAGCTTGAAAGCATCATTAATCAATGATTAAATTAATTAATTAATCATAATCTGGGGGGGGGGGGAGACAGAGAGACCAACAACAACAAATCCTAGGATCTTTTTCTTGATAATGTTTTGGGTGACAAAGAATCTCCAACAAAACAGAAAACTAATTACCATTTTTTCGTTAATCCTGTCTTTTGTTGACTAACCTCGTATTCTAATCATTTATATGTCTTTAAAAAAGGTTTTATTGTGGTATTAATCCCTGTACTAAGCTGAAATATTAAATTTAATCTCTATTATAATTTGGTCCTTCTAATTTGATAGTTTTATTAGTAATATCAAAACTTAGTGGTTATCTGGATGACAAGTTTAAATAATTTTAGTTGAGTTGATTAAATTTTATTTTAGTATATATTTTTATTTATTTAAGATAATTTTAATTTTATTTTAATGTTTAGTTTACTTCTAGTGCAAATAAAGTTTTATTATTATTTTTAATTTTTAATTTAACGTTGATCTCTTTATTTATAGTTTATTTAAAGACGCATTATATTTTGATATATAAGTTATGTAAAAAAATTATATAATTTTTTATATTTAAATTATAAAATCTAATCTCTAATCCTAATAACCTACACTCTAAACTCTAAAATTTAACCCTAAACCTTAAATACTAAACCTTACAACGTAAACTCATAAACCCTAACATCAAAGTATTTTCATATATATATATAATCCCTATATAAAATTTAAAAATTATATATTTTTTAATCGTTAGATAAAAATAAATGAATAAATAAGATTAACGTTATAAAATAAAAAAATATTATTTAAAAAATAAATAAAAAATTTTATCCAACTATTAAAAAATGTAATATATATATATATATATATATATCTTCAGGTAGCACCATTTTTTTTTTGGAATATCATATTTCTTCTGTCAGATGTGTAAACTTGGGTTTGAATATTTGAAGTGTGCATAGAGATTCTAATATTAATTATAGAATATTTGGGGTGTTGAAAAAGAATAAATTAATGCTTTGAATTATTATAACAAAATGGGACAATTATTTTTTAAATTTTGAAGCACTTACATCAAATCAGGTGAACAAAAGTATGGGTCATTTCTATAAAATAATATCCAGTTTCAGATGCAGATTTTTTTATTTTTTTAATTAGTTACGGTAATTAAAGTATTATTTGTTCTAGTAAATACTTTTAATCATTGGACATCAATCGTTCAATTACTATACTGATATTATTAATACTCGAATTTATGATATTTAAAAATAATAATTATTTTTTAATCACTAAAACTAGATGACTCGTGCAAAAATTTATTTTATTTAAATGTAGAGAAATAAATACTTTAATTTTCTTTTAAAAAAACTTGTCTGAATGGAAGAAATGGTGTAAGAATGTAAACCACATGTATGTGTGGAAAAGAATGTAATGAAAACATGTATGGGCTCCCTCACTTACTCTCCTTTTCCCCATCAGCTTTCAAGTTTGTTTATTATTATTATTATTATTATTATTATTATTATTATTATTATTATTATTATATTATTATTATTATTATTATTATTATTATTATTATTTATAGTCTTTTATCGTGTTCAATCTGAATTAATTCACGTTGTATCTGATTTTAATAGATTAGTCTTCAGAATTTGTTTTTTACATACATAAGATCTTGAATTCGACTTACTTAAGCGATATAAATTTTATTTAATTATTTATATATATATATAAAGACAAACTTTTAACCAAAACACTATTTTTAATTTTTTAAACACTCAGTGTACGATGTCTCTATATTGCACAGATTTTTTTCACCCGTAGAACGAAGAATATTGAGTGCTTAAGCTTTGCTCGACCCAATATCCTACTGTATATATGTATAAAGATAAGGACGGAGCCAGAAATTTATTTAAAGAGTGTTAAATTATTTATAAAATGTATCAATTATATATATTTAATTTTTTATATACAATTTAAATCGAAAAATATAATTTTTTAAAAAATTTAGGTGTTAATAGATACCTTATTTGTGCACGTGGCTCCCTCATGTATAAAGATGGGTTTTAGACTGGATCAATGCTTACGTACAAAGATAATATTATTTGAATTCGAGTCACTTTCGAGAAATATTTCACCCTATTTAGTCCAATATGTTTCCCTGTATTCCTATCCAAGCTTTGTCTTAAAATTGGGCCTGGTCTTGTAATTTAGATTCTCAATACAATTGGACCAGACCTAACTAGGATAAATACATGACGAACTAGAATACATTTTGAGGGTCAAAATGGAAAAGTATAAGTCTTTGAGCCCCAGATGTAATTTCATAATTTATATCAATCTAGGTTTAATATACAAAATGGTACTTGAAACTGATTTTTTTTACAATTTGGTACCTGAATTTTTTTAATCAGATTGATATATGAATTTACAAAGGTTTGTTATTGAACTCACCGCTCTCGATCGGTACCGGAATAACGTCCGCCCTAGTGTGGCAGAGGTTTGGACTTTGTTCCGCGCTTTCTGGCGGTGTTTTATTGGTCGTTATCGGGACAAGTCTTTGATAATATACACTTTTATAGATATAACGATTGAAGTTGAAATCTAACGAAACATATATTATACGTTTTTCTATTGTCACTGCTTGTTAAATTAAATTTTATATATTATCACGTACGAAAAAAGATGTTAATCTCATATCGAAAAGAAAAATAGATATCTTGAGATATATAAATGAATGGATTCGAACCGTATGTTAATATGACTCAACTGGAAAAAAGATAATATTTTTTTAAAGGATAACGTTACTTACACATGACATTATCCTCTTAACATTATAAAAATAACTGTATTTCTTAAAATATTCGACCCTTTTCTTTATTTTTCTTAATTATTTTAAGGGATTATAATATCCCCTAATTTTATCTATATAATATTACCCACACGTAAATCATGCATAATTAGGTATTTAGAAATTTTATATAATATTGTGTTAGATGTACCGTACTCTTTAATATTCAAAGATGGACTATTATCCGTTTAATTTTGGCTTTATCAAGTAGAGTCCAAATATTATCTACACATTTTTTTTTTTAAATTTTATCATCTTAAATCATCATACGACTCTTTATTAACCGTATAAACTATTTAAATTTATTATAATTTATTTTTTATAAAATTATATCGTATTTAAAATGAGCAAAAATCCTCTACCTCTTTTTTATACTTTCTTTGAAAATTTATTAAAAAATTGAATTTTATACTCTAACCCTTATTTTTTTATCCTAAATCTTAAACCTTATACCCTAAAAAAATACATCCTACTTCTAGTTCCCTAAACCCTAACCAAAACCTCTAACACCCTAAACCCTCTAATTTGAAGTGGAGGCATAAATAAAGGCATGAGAAAAAAGTAAACGATTTACATCCATTTAAAATTATCAAATTTAATACGAGATATACTCCTAACTAGGGGTATTCAAAATCGGCCCAATAAATACCTAACGTCCAATAAACTCAATACCAATATTATATTATTACTATATTTTAACATTATTTTTAATTTTTTAACTTACGATATGAATTATTGAACCGGTAAATACCCATTAAGTCAATTTTAAACACCCCTACTCCTAACTCGTCAATATTAATTATTGTCAATGACCTAAACCTAACTGTGGGTTGAGATGACGACATGCTAACCGATGCTCAAATGTTTGACATATTAAACCAATATCACACGTTGAATCTCTTTCCAAGTCATTTCTCCTATAGAATCTTGTTATTATTATATATATAATATTATATATGATGTTTAAATATTAATTTTAAATTTTAGTTTAAGATAAAGTATTTATCGTTGAAAATAATAATTAATATTCTGGCTGTAGATACTTTCATTAAGAGACGAACGGTTAGTAGTAATTTTTTTTAATATTATTGTTTCGAATATTTTTAGATTTTGCTCGGTTACTTGTCTTCGTTCTCAAAGGAACATGTCTAGTTTTGATCGGTCCAAAAGGTACGTAGGTGAAGGTCGCTCTTTCCTGTGTCTGCGAAACGTGTGAAAGTCCAATGAACTCTGCATATAATTTTCAAGAGTCAACAAGAACGTGTTACGATTATTCAATCAAAGCTTTCAACTTCAACATGTAAATATATGTATTATATATATATATATTGATATGATACAGTTTCCTGCTATAATTTGCAACTGTTAAGAGTTGAGACTTCTTGTTCCATAAAAAATGGCCCTGTCAACAATGATCCATACACATCTTACCACCACTCCCTACGGCGGCGCTTTTAACCGGATTTCCTCCATTTCCTCCCATCAACGAGTTGCTGTCGATACGAAGCTGAATCGGGGTGCTCGACGTTTGGCTGAATCACTGACGAGTCTTCTCCATCTCAGCATCGACCCTCCATCATCAAGGAAAAATCTTCAACACTCGAGATGGGATTCGTTTGATGAAGAGAAACATAACACCCCTACAACGTCTCCCAAGGAGATGATCGCTGACAAATGGCGGGATCTTCACGGTTGTACGGATTGGGGGAGCCTTTTAGACCCGCTTCATCCTTGGTTGCGGCGGGAAATCGTCAAGTATGGCGAGTTTGCTCAAGCGACTTACGATGCTTTTGACTTTGATTCTTTCTCCGAGTACTGCGGGAGTTGCAGGTATAATCGGAACAAGCTGTTTGAGAAACTGGGGCTGTGTAAAAATGGCTATAAGGTGACGAAATACATCTACGCTATGTCGACCATCGAGATGCCGCAGTGGCTGGAGCGGTCGCGGTTGATGGATACATGGAGCAAAGATTCCAACTGGATGGGATATGTTGCGGTTAGTGATGATGAGGAGACGCATAGGATTGGACGGCGGGATATCGTGGTGGCGTGGAGGGGGACGGTGGCGCTGTCCGAGTGGTACGAGGATTTCCAAAGGGACCTCGAACCGATCGGGATCGGAGATGCTAAGGTTGAGCATGGATTTCTTAGCATTTACACTTCCAAGAATGAGTCCACAAGGTACAATAAGTCGAGTGCTTCCGAGCAAGTGATGAAAGAAGTGATGAAATTGGTTCAGTTCTACCGAGGACAGGGAGAAGAAGTGAGTTTAACGATCACCGGTCACAGCCTAGGTGGTGCATTGGCCCTGCTCAATGCATATGAAGCTGCGGTCAATCTCCCTGGCCTTCCTGTAAGTGTGATTTCCTTCGGTGCGCCTAGAGTTGGCAACAGCGCCTTCCGAGACGAGCTCGATGATTTAGGTGTCAAAACATTAAGAGTGGTGGCTAAGCAAGATTTAGTCCCTAGAATGCCAGGGATAGTTTTCAATGAGAGTTTACAGAGGTTTGATGATATAACAGGAACATTAGAATGGGTTTATACACATGTCGGAGCCGAATTGAGGCTCGATGTTAGTTCGTCACCTTACCTTAAGCGTGGGTTCAATCCAATGGGATTCCATAGTCTCGAGACGTACCTTCATCTTGTCGATGGATTCCACAGTGCAGAGTCTGCATTTCAATCCGATGCTCGTAGGGATGTTACCTTGGTGAACAAGGCATGTGATATGTTGGTGGATGAACTAAGGATCCCTCAATGCTGGTACCAATTGGCTAACAAAGGATTGGTTTGTAATGAACACGGCAGATGGGTTAAACCGAGACGAGAACCCGAAGACATTCCCTCCCCGATCGGAGATCAAGCATATGAACATAGTCTTAGAATTCAGATGCAGGAAAATTATCAAATGTTGTATGCAAGCTATCAAACTTGACTATATATTGATCAAGAAATGCAAAGCATTTGTTTTGAAAATTCTCACTTGGAATTCTTATTTTTCAAGGCAAAGCCGACTTCTAAATCAATTCAATCCATCAATGGAAGAACATGACCTTAAAAAAGAATCATCTGCAGCAAGTACAAATCCCTGTACTTGCAGTATTGTTTTAGACATGAATTCGAAGAGGATGAGCTTGAAGTTGAATGCTTGAGAGTTAAGAATTTCCTTCGAAAGATAACGTGGCCGAGAGAAACGACATAATAATGCAGGCGACGACATTTAGAAATATCTTGTAATATGACAACAAAGAATACTTTGAAATTGTTTCGAATTCAGGTTAATTTCATGTTCGTTCAAGCTCGAAGAATGAATTTAGATTGTTGCATTCGAAGTTAAATTTACTGACCACAACCTATTAAAAGTGATTGTATAAATGAACAAAACTAAAACGGAAGTTTAAATTTATCCGATTTCAGTTCAGGCATCAAGCAGACATTGGTGAAGTTCTTAGTTTTCAATTCCAGTGATGAAGAAGTCTCGAAACAAATGTTACTTAAAATAAGCTTGTAGATAGTCTCGAATGAGACAAGTTACTCGACTTCGGCCAAATAATCATCGACTTCGGCTGGCGTAAGTACCCTGCAAGATAAAATGCACAAGCAGAGTTTCTTCAGAAACAATGATTACTGAAATTAAGAAATAAAAATGCATGAACAGTAGCAGTAATCGGAACAGGCAAGATATAGGTTCTTCAAGGCAGGGACTTGCCTGAATTTTTTGTCAGCTCCAATGATCCCGATTTCAATGTTTTTCCCTGAGATTTGCCCTTCGAATCTGCAAATTTGAGAAGTGGCTTGGAAGATTAGTAACCATGAACAACACTATATGCCACCTTAGACCAATATTCTTTCCAAGGTTCTAAATATATGGATTATAGATCTTACTGAACTAAAAAATATAGATGTGGAGGGAATTTAACATTGACTTACCCCTCTTTGAGAGTCAAGATAGCAGTATGCACGGCATCATCGAGCTCCATATCATCAGTGTATCTACAAAGAAAGATCATAATCAATTGCGTTTGCAGTGTTTCAACGAAAATGGAATGTAAAGCAAAAACAAAGTGCAACTCAATACTGGAAATGTTGCATAGCTATTGTATAATCCTAATCATGCAATGGTTGTCCGTCATCTTGAGGGAACACTCCTATTAAACCCACGAGCATCGGTTACAAAGAATTGGAAGCCACGATCATCCATATGAAGGTTTCAAACGGAGTTAAGACTACTAGCAACGATTATACTAAAGACATCGTCAAATACCAGAACGAGTATAACATATGGGAGGAAACATCAGTTGATTGACTTAAATGTTGTAAAAACTAAAATACATCGCATGTACCTCTTCTCAAGAAATGTTTTTGCATTTGAGACATTCTTCCCCATTGCTGAGGCTTTCCATGAGAAATATGAACCAGATGGATCCACCTGGCAAATGTTACAGATTCATACAGATGAAAGCACATAAAACGTTCTATGCACTCCCTAAAACAATCCACTGTTAGCCAATAGATATACCTGATACAACTGTGGGCCATTGTCATCATATCCAGCAACCAGTAGAGATACACCAAAAGGCCTTACACCACTACAAATGAAAATAAAATCGGTCCAGAGGGTAGCAAGAGTTTCAGTTTCCATTTTCTGATATAATTCAAAACGGTCCAAAATATAACAATACCGTATGTGAAAAAGAAGAAATCTACAAAATTGCAATTTTTCTCAAAAATAAAGCTTATTCAAATGTTACATTTTCAGCCCCTAAATGGGACAGAATCTTAAGACCTAAACCAAATTTGAATCAACTGTATCTCCCAGGAAAAAAAGATTTTAAGAAATTTGTTTTGTATCAGTTGAAGCCGCTTTCTCTTTGGCTACCAAGCAACTCAAACTTTTCGATACAATTCGAAATTAGAAGTAAAAAGGTATGAATAATAATTCTTTTTTGGTTTGCATAAGGACATAACTCTTACCCAGACTGAGTGAACTCCTGCATAACAGCTGCAGTTTCCCTTACAAGTTGTGTTACTGGAATTGGTTCCTGGAAACAATGTTCATGCATGTTTCAAAATAATGCAAGGTAGAAGAACACAAATTTTTATCTTGGAACTGGAAGTAAAGTTATTGAACAAAATCTAAAAAGATACATGCACAGATAAGATTTAACTTTGACCAACATACCATGGCTGCAATTTTACAACCATAATGCGATATGAGATTAATTTTCCTCCCATGGAAGGAGTAAGCAGTGCATTAAGTAAATTAATAAAAATTAAGAGCCACCATACCTTATACAACCTATGATATTGTTCTGCTTGCTTCCTACTTTTCCGAACCAGAACTCGGAAATCGGGACCCATACCACTGCAGAACAGTATGGAAATATAAGGATAAAAAGGATGTATAAGTGTCAAAATATACAATTTAAATTAGCAACAAGGAACTGGATTAAGAGTTATATTAGCAACCCGGGAATCCGATTCTATATTAAACCATACCAAAAGAACTTAAGAAATTAGCTTTCTATATGCTTGTAGACATGATAAGCAAACCTGTAAACAACTCCAATATTTGGTGTCAGACACTGTATTTTCTGAACCTGAAATCAGATAGCAAACAACCGCATTCCGCAGGGATTAATAGCCACTCATCAGATCAAAATTAGAACTACAATACTCCAGCTTTTAAAAACAGTCCAGCATCATTAGTTATCAGTTCATTTTAATGTAGATTAATATTGATTCCTAACTCACATGGACACCATGGTTGAGACAATATAATACTCACAGAGGTTTCATCAACTAAGATTGAAGGCAGTTTCTTCTCTGTAGCAATTACAACTCCATTGGCAGCTGTAAATTTAAAACCCATCATCAAGTTTAACCCAATGTATTCATCTAAAGCACAAAAATTTAACTCATTCACCCACTATTTCACTAGTTCTAAAACCCTAAACCAATCACTTAGAAACAGAAAAGGGAAAAATAACCTTTGATTCCCAGAGATGTCTGACCCGAACCGACCGCCGTCAAGGCGTGCTCGATCTGAACTAGCTTCCCCGAAGGACTATTCAGAAACACACACACAGAGACAAGGAGAAATGGGTTTATTCAAAATATAATTTTGAATTCAGTTCGTTTATGAAGTTATCTAAATGATGGTGTGATTACCTGAAAGTTGTGAGGGAAAATGAATATTGACTATCACCCATGGTTATGAAAAATTCAAAATCCTGAACAGATGAAAGAAAGAAGAGAAATTAAAAGGGAATGCAATGGAAATGAAGATTGTAATGAGAGAAAAGGAAAAGTGATTTACTTTGGGGTGTTTCTGAATGGGAAGAAGGCGAAAGACAGGTTTTTTATATGTTGATTTGTTTGAAGTTGCTATATAGAGTATAGTACAGATCGAAAGATTTCTTGTTGGGGAAGAAGGTTAAGATTGGTTTGGGTTTTAAATGAGAAAGAACATAAAGGTTTGAGCCATGGAAGGCCCATGGATCCGTTAATTTAGTCTTTATCTTTACCGATATTTAAAATATACAATAAAATGAAAAAAACAAACAAACAAGTAAACAACTATATATACAAGCTAATAATGAATTTGTTCGTGAACATAAATGAATTAAACATAACCTCTTTCATGTTTGTTTATTAAATTAACATAAAAATTATGTTTATACTCATTTATCTTGCTTAATAAACGAATGTTCTATTCATTTAAATCCCTAATAATAGGAAATCAAATATGGACTTTGTCAAAACCAATTGAGGATTAGATATCGATTATTATAAAAGGAACTCATCTTTCGTTTGGATCATAAATTTGTCTTAATTTTGTGTGCAATTGTCAACAGTTTCCATGGCATACTGACTGGATCACTGGTATAGAACTTCAAGAAGCAGTTTCAGATGGGACTGATGGATCGGCGAAGAGCAAGTTCGGTTACAGCATTCAACAGATGAAAGACTCGACTCCTGTTGGTTGTGAGATACCCATCAGCTCAGCGCTCTGAACACCAAACGAGAAAGCCCCTCCTAGTCCTGGAGGTCTTGTATTAATGTGCATATTTTTTGCAGAAATGGGACTCTCCCATGAAATCAAGAAAAGGCCATCTTCTGGATATTTGGTGAGAGACAATTTGTCAACTTTTGGAAGCCCTCAACTGCTTCATCTACACATGTACCGGATGATCGTTGCGGAATTGATTGCAAGTTAGGATCTTCGGATCAGCTGTAACCTGATCATCAGAGGTAATGGATGATCTTTTGCAAACAAAACCCGAGTATGGATTATGAAAGTTTTCTCCTTTTGTTTGGTTGAAGTATACTTTCCCTTTGGGTTGTTTTTCTCTTCCTTGTTGAGATGGGAAATTATGGTGGTTATATAAAACAAAGTAGCCCAATGGTGTTGAACCAAATCTATGAAGCTAAGGCTCAAGCAGGTTACAAGTTCCATAGAAACTAAAACCAATTGACATGAAAATGATTTGATGCAGAACAACACGGCAAAGATTCAAGAATTTTGATCCAAAACTTGTTTTTTATGTCAGCATTTTATGATCGAAAAAATCAACAGATTAATCCACTTCTTTTTGTTCATTGGCTTGAACTTGCAAAAAAGTCTCTTAATTTTCTCAAAAACCAATCAAATCTATGATAATTTTTTGACCAAGCAAATCGTTCGAGATCAAATCTCTTAATTTTCAGGCAGATGGACTTCATCAAGAAGAAACTGCATAAAATTTGATCCAAACAGCTTAATTGATAACCAAAATTCCATAATCAAATCCCAGAAACTGTAGCATTTTAAAAACAAAGATAATTTAAAACAAACTACTGCAAATCAATCTCCACCAGCTTTCTGGTAAACGTAAGTAAGGCCACACTTACCGCAATAATGCCTATCGAAATGGTTAGCCATGAAGGTTCCCGCACCACATTCGGCATTTGGACACTCTTTCCTCAGCCTCTGAACCTTCCCCGATTCGTCCATCTTGTAGAACTGGAGCACGGCGAGCTTGACCTTCTTCTTCTTGTGCTTGATCTTCTTAGGTTTGGTGTAAGTCTTCTTCTTCCTCTTCTTGGCGCCGCCCCTCAGACGGAGGACAAGGTGAAGCGTGGATTCCTTCTGGATGTTGTAATCGGCTAAGGTCCGACCATCCTCGAGCTGCTTACCAGCGAAGATGAGGCGTTGTTGGTCCGGCGGGATGCCTTCCTTGTCTTGGATCTTGGCTTTGACATTGTCAATGGTATCGGAGGATTCAACCTCTAGGGTTATGGTCTTCCCCGTTAGGGTTTTGACGAAGATCTGCATCTTGACGCGGCTAGGGAGGAGAAAATTCTGTGTTGGTGTTTCCTATATGGGAGGGTGGATTTAGGGTTTGAGCGAAGACTGTAATTACGTAATTGCCTATGCATTTCTTTTGGATTTTGGGCTTTTATTCACGGTTAATTGGCCCAATCAAGAATAGAAAATATGAGTGACATGGTTCAATCTCTAGAGCCATACTAAGGCCACGTTTTACGGTTGTGTTAGTTGTGGTAAACGATCATTCGTCGGTAACAATAATTATAAATAAATTTTAATTTAATTTTTAACGGACTTTATTTATTTATTTTAACGTCTAAATGGGTATTTAAAAAACCCGACCCCTGTATCGTAAACTTTAAATTTTAAATACATAACCTATAATTTTAAATTATAAATTTATAATAAATCTCGACTCTTAAAATTAAAGTGTTCGTAGAAACAAAAATACTTCTACATTGTATGGTATATTTTCCCATATATAATTATATACATTTGTCTAATCACCAATGGAAGACCATCTCTAATGTCATTGGGACGAGAAATTATATTATAGGTAAGTCTTATTACGTGTCCATGAGACTTACCATTAAAAATCACGCTCTCATCATTTTTTTAATGTCATATATCTTTTCAAGTGAACCTTTTATTTAAAAAAAATATTTTTAAAATAAATTAATAGTAAATATGAGTAAATATTCGTTTAAAAATATATAACAAAAAAATAATAAAATTAATAATTTTTAATGACTAATTTCATAAATAATATGATGTAATTTACTCGTGACATAATTTCTCGGGGGTCCTTTCGGTTGTCATCTTTCCCAACGTTTCCCACAAAGAAATTCATCAAAATTATCAAAATATCAATTTGGGTTTTATGAGAATTCAATATTCTTGTTTTTGGACTATTAAAACAAACCTTGCCTAAAAAGTTGGTGTATTCATTTGCAATGTATCATAATCATAGTAATTAAATTAATTAATTAAAATTAAATATTATAAAGATTTATTATAATAATAATTTTACAATTTAATTTAATTTAATTTAATTCTATTATTAAAATTTAAAGTTTACTTAAAATATCTAATATTTAATATTTATAGATCAATTGATAGTTGATTATATATTTACACTTAAATATATAAAAAATTAAAAAAATAATATTTATCTTAATACATAAGTTTTTATAAAAAGTAGTATTTTTATTTTAAAATAAAATTAAATTAATTGATATTTTCCCAAAAATTCTAGATTTCTTAAGCTTATTATTTTAAAATTGAACTTTTAAATGCACTTAATATAAAAATTATCACTGTAATTATACAAATTTTATAGTTCAAGTAATTAAAGGAATAATTGTTATTTTTAAAAGTTACGGGTTTGAGCAATAACGATACTAAAAAAAATTTATAATTTTTAAAAACAGAAATGTGAATAAATTTAACTAATAATTTATTTTAAAATCTCTTTAGTTTTTAATTAATTTTGAATTTACTCAATAAAAATCCAAACTTTGAACTATGAGCCAATAAAATCAATTATTATTACCCAAATCCTTTCAAAGTTCCAATTTTGCTTTAAATTTCAGACATTGTTTACCTTTTTTAACTTTACTTTTTCATTCTTCATATTTCTGTATATCAGAAAATCCAACAAAAGAGTGATTTTGAAGGGAAAACCAAGGGAAAGCTTCAAATCCCAGATCTCTATTCGTTTTCTCTTTGAAACCCAGATTTCCCTTTTGAAAAAATTCAAAGCAAATGGCATCGAAATCATTGATCTATGCGTTTGTATCTCGGGGAGATGTTATATTAGCTGAGTACACTGAATACAGTGGGAATTTCAATTCCATAGCTCTACAGTGCCTCCAAAAGCTTCCTTCTTCCAACAACAAGTTCACTTACAACTGCGATGGACACACCTTCAATTATCTTGTTGATAATGGTTACAGTTATGTTGTTAATTTTGATTTCCAAGTTGTTTAAATTGTTGGTTCCTTGATTTCAAAAGTTTGGATCTTTTCTGAAATGAAAGGGAGGAAAAGTTTGGGGCTTTTCTTCTTCATTTCCCCCCATTTAAAGTATAATCTGATACTTGGAAAAACATGGGATGTAGGATCTAGAGGGGAAGTTTGGATTTTGGTTTCTGCCATTGCTTGTTAGAAATGAAAAAAAAAGAGAGAAACTTTATGTTTTATGCTGCTGTTTTTCATGTCAATGAAGTTTACCTCTGGTTATTATGCATTAGAGAGTATTGGAAAGTACAGAAATTGATTGCTTAGAAAATATGGGCTTATGTGGAGATCCTGTTTTTCCTTTCCCCTTTTGAACTTAAAAGAATTGTCTCTCTGCAGTGTATTGTGTTCATATGATATGCAGGTTGTTGAAGATCCATGTGCAGATGTGGCTATTATATTTTATTATGTTCTGAGTTTCTTCTGAAAGATGAATGGGAGATATCTTATCTTTATATTGTTATATTCTAACTTCGGGTGGAAAACGGATATCGGTATGGTTTATCTTCCCTGTGCTCCATGTTCCACATTAATGGTGAAACAGGAGAGCAGGGAGAGGGGATGTGGTAGAAAAGATATTATTAGAAGTCTACTCAGGATTCAGTGGGGATTTTATTGTTTATGCTTATTGTTTCAATGAAGTCTAATCGACTTCTTGTTGAAAGAACCGTCTTCTATGTTGTCATTTGCGTTTTCATTTTCGGTTTTTCTATTATGTTTGTAGATTGGCTGACTTTTCGGTGTTGCAGTTTATTGTGTCGTTGCAGATGAGTCGTCTGGAAGGCAAATACCTCTTGCTTTTTTGGAGCGTATCAAGGATGATTTCGTGTCAAAATATGGCAGTGGAAAGGCCGCTGCAGCTCCTGCCTCCAGCCTGAATAAGGAATTCGGGTATCTATCTCTTGACCAAACTACTGAAAATACTTAACAGGGGGATATTTTCTTATTATTGTAGCAAATAATGTTATTAATTACAGGCCGAAACTGAAAGAACATATGCAATACTGCATTGAGCATCCTGAAGAACTGAGCAAGCTTGCTAAGGTTAAAGAACAGGTTTCTGAAGTCAAAGGTGTTATGATGGAGAACATTGAAAAGGTAGATTCGATTTGTCCTTTATTTTATGTCGAAATTCCTCTATCAAACCTTAATGGTCTTGTGGAGTTTGTTCGGGTTGAGTTTATAGAATTGTTCAAGAAGTTCAAATGGTTTGCTAGTTTTTCTAAATACCTATACATGTCCTGTGCCTCCATGGAACTGTCTGGTTTAGCTTCCTAAATGTCACATTTTCCAGTAGGTTCTGGTTGACGTTGCCATCCTGCAATTCGCCAACGTTAAACTACGATAAGCTTTTGGTAGCAATCATATATCTGAAACATGCTTTCGGTACTTGTTACTGAATTTGCTTCCTACAGGTTTTAGATAGAGGAGAAAAGATAGAGCTGCTAGTGGACAAGACCGAGAATCTTCACCATCAGGTAAAAGACTCTCACCGTCACCTCTTTCACTTTCTTTCATGCATCGTTCTGTGAAGTCGAGTATCCTAGATTGCTGCAGAACACGACTGGTAAAAGAATATCATGCAAGGGAGACATAATTTTAAGATGTCTTAACTCGTAACTCGTTAGTTACACAGTTCGTGCTTTACAACTTTCTGAAACAATATCTCTACAGGCTCAAGACTTTCGAAGTACCGGGACGAAAATCCGAAGAAAAATGTGGCTACAAAACATGAAGATCAAGCTGATTGTTCTAGGAATACTGATTGCCTTGATCCTCATCATTGTCCTCTCTATCTGCCATGGTTTTAACTGTGGGACAAAATGAGCCTCGCTAGCTTTCGCCATAGCTTTCGCGACAAGGAAAAGATCGAAATACATAGACTTTATATGTCATAAAATACTAACATTTTGCAGACACCGGATGTTTGGTGCAAGTTGTTTTTGATTATGAACATATCCTATATTTTTGTTTATATGTTTTTTTGAAACCATGGAGCTTCAGTCAGTTGACAGATTTTTTGTTTTGTATCTGAGCTTGTTTGATGTTCTTCTATCTTTAGCTTGATGTTGTTTGCCTGTTGGAAGCTCTAGAAACATGGTGGAAGATGAAAAAAAGACTTTCATTTACGTTCGTGAATATTTAATAATTCGTTTGTTTAAGTTTATTTATATATATTTATTAATTTTCATAATAAAAGTATTATATTCGGAGAAAATTAAATTTATTCAAATATGTTCATTTGTTTATGTTTATTTAGATTTATTTATATATATATCTTATATTTATTTGTTTGTGTTTGTTTACGTTCATTTATCATCTTAATGAACTAACCTGAATGAATACAAACAAGCTATATTCTTTAATAAACATGATTAAAAAATTATGTTCGCTTAATTATCGTGTCTATTTATTTATTTGGTTGAAATTAAAATATTGGATATAAATATATTCTTGTTCGTGTTTATTCAATTCGTTTAAAGTTCTAATTATTCATAAGAGTTTGATATACTTATTTTATCCGATTCACTCATCGATTATTTAAACTATGTACCATAAAAACATTATTATGAGACGATTGTATTAATCTATTTTTGTTCATTTATAATATTAATATCAAACATTTGATATTATTTAAAAATCTAATATCTTATTCTGTTAAATCATTTAATTTCTAATATTTTTTGTGCCTATTTTATAATTTATAATAAAAAATGTAATTATTTTTTAACTATATTTATCATAGATATGAAGTGACTAACCACTTGAAAATTCAAATACTATTTATATCAATATTAGTTCAAATTTCAACCCACCTGACCATTTCTTTCTTCCATACTTACCAGACGTGTCAAAGGGTGTCTCAAAAACTTTATTTATATTACAAACTATTTCTTCCACGTCATTCGTAAATTAAATAATTATGTTCATTTATCTTTAAATAACTAACTAATAATTATTATTTATTAATTATATAAAAATTAATTTATCTTAAAAAAATAAAATAGATAAATCTAATTAATTAAAACGACGAAATCAAATCTAACTGAAAACATAATAATTTCTCCCGATAAAGATATACAACTAGGGGTGTGCATTCGGTTTGGTTAATTCGGTTAACCGACCGAACTGAAATTATTTTGGTTATTTCAGTCGGTTAATTTTTGGTAAATTCGATTAAAAGTTCATTTTATTTATAATTCGGTTATCGGTTAATTCGGTTCGAAATCGTTTAATTAACCGAAATTATATATATTAAATATTATATATATTATATATATTTATTTTTAGTCATTAGACTTTTAAAATATTATAAAATGTTCATTAATTTTTTATATTATAAAATGGTCACTAAATTTTGTATTAAATTAGTATAGAATAAAAGTTTAGTGACTAAAAAAATATTTTAGCTTAATTTAGTGATCTATTATGTAATTTAACTAAATTTTTTATAATAAATTTTGATTAATTCGGCTAATAACCGAAATAATTTCGGTTCGGTTAATTCAGTTAAAAAAATCAGTTCGATTAACGATTAAAATTTTAAAAAATTCAATTTTAATTAATTCGGTTCGACCACCGATCGAATTAACCGAATACTTACCCTTATATAAAACAACCCCAAAGGAAGAATGCTTGCCAATGAAAACAATGATGATTGCATTAATAGGCATCAACCAACAACTGATATATCAATTTGATTTGACTCTAATTTTATAAAAATTAAAAATATAAATATTATTATATTTAAAGTAAAATAATCGTTTATTTATTTAATTTATTATATTATATCTAAAATAATTTTTAAATATAATACTAAACACTTAAATCTTAAACAAAATAAATTTAAAATATTTTTTATCAAATCTCTCTATAACAATATTAAACCGACCTAACTCTTTTTAACATTATTTTTTTCATCTAAAAATCTTAAACCTTATTCAAAGTTTTCGACCCCAACACACGTTGGTAGGACTGATTGATGTTAGTGTCTTAATGGCCACAAGTAACTTTTGTCTCACCAACTCTAAATATTCATTGCCTACTGATTTGGGGTAAGGCATTTGGTCAAGTGGAATGATCTGCTCCACTACTTTTCCCCCCACCAAAGCTTATCTATGAAACATCAAAATTCTTTTACAATCTAAAAAAAATTAAAATTCATAATTGATATAGAAATTTATAATTGTGTGTTTGTCTAGGGATCCGTCTCGTATATAAAAATAAAAAAATTTAAATCAAACTAAAATAGGGAAAATTCAGGGACGAAACTTCACCCATGTAGGGAGGGGCAATCGCCTCCACCCGAAGATTTTTTTATCACTTTTATCCCATATTTAAATTCTTTTAAAAATTATTTTTTATAAATTTGTCCCCCTACTTTTAAACACTTATATTTTACCCCTCAACCTTAAATTCCGACTCCGTCCCTGGGCAAATCAATCTCCGAGTAGGTTGCTGCTCCCATTGCCATACTCCACAGAAATGCCAAACCTTGGGTCTAAGTGAATCATGGTCCCATTGCTGTTAATTCTGTTTCCCCCTCTCCCCTTCTCTTTTCTTGCTGAAAGGAGAGGATAATGCATGTGCTGTGCCTATCTGTCCACGTCGTTTAGTTATGCACAGAAAGGTACATTAATGCATGGGGCATGCAAATAATTAGACAAGTAAGCACGGAGAGACGGAATTATTAAAAATTTGTTTCATTTCACAGATAAGATCTAACGTTGTTTGATATTATTTAAAATATTTTATATTTTTTAAAATTATTTTTTATTCAAGTATTATTCTATAAAATTATTATCTTTTATGTAATAATACAGTTATTACTATGTGCACTATCATATGAGTTTATTATATCATTTTAAATTATTTATACTAATATTTTTTTATCATTTTAATCTAAGTGAAATATTAAATACTGAATTACTTAAAAAATAATATCAACCAAACTAATTATTTGTACAAAATCAATTAGAATTTGTCGTCATTGCAGTTGCCATCGCAACCAGGATTTGGTTTCAAGAAACACTGCTTTGTTTCTTTTTTTTTTTTTTTTTGAATATTTTCATCAAATTTTAATTTCAAATACAGTACTCATCTTATCTCTTGATCTAGATAACTTACCTAACTTGAATTTTCTAAAATTATTTATTAATTTTATATATTTTTAACGTGCAAGCTTCGCTCGATTATCTGAACTTCTAAGAAAGACAGGGCCATTATGTAATATATTATATAATATAAAAGTTCTAAAAAACTATATATATGTAGATTTTTATTAATATTTTATTGATTTCAAAAGAAATAAATCTGGGTTATTCCGGAATCAAATTTAAAAAATATATAGATTAAAATTTTTTTTATTGCTCTTCTAATTTTAGAGTCTAGCCCTAACTAATCCAGATTGACCCGCGTCGCATACATAGCTTTGGAGGGCGAGTCTCCCATCATGATTTTTCTGCATGCGTACACCATCATCTCGAACTTGAGACTTACTTAAGCGGAACCAAACTGCTTACCACTTGGATCAATCCCTGTTGGTAAATATAGATTAATTTTTTTGACAAATGCTACTAAATTTTTATTAAATCCATAGAAACTTATAATTACAACGTAATCAAGAAGTAAAATAATTGGATTAAAAAATCCAAAAATTCTTACAACCTAAAAACAAAGAAAAATAAAATTCCTATGGAAATAAGGATACCGATAAAATTCAGCAACTTCCCGAATCTCCTTGTCAATATCCAAACGAGACGAATAGTGAAGGAAGAAGGAGTTGTAGGCGATTCAAACTGTCGTGAAAAAAGTACTGCTACCCATAATTGATTTTATCGGCAAACAACCATCAACCGAGTGGGGATAAGTCTTTCCAAGTGACCACCGACAAAACAATAAATCAGAAACTAGCATCGATTGAATCTCTGTGCGAACAACAACCGATTGCTAGGGTATGCTACAACATGCCATAAAGACAAACGAATCAAACCCCAAAACAAAACTAAAAATATGTCACTAGGCCAAAGAAAAGTGTGTAACAAAGACAGAAAAAATAAATTCTTATTAAAATAAAACAAGAAAAAGAAATATATCCGGTAATCGACAACTAACACTAAAATTAATTATTGACCATTGATCAAAGAGAACGACCAAAACGAAAAACTAAAAAAGATGAAATCCGAAAAAAGAGAACAACAGCTATGGGATTTGAGAGAAAATTTGAGAAAAAAATATAAATTAAATTTTAATAAACCTGAATCAGTTTAAAATAAATTTTTCGTATTCAAATCATATGAATTATAAATCAGTATCCATTAATAATTATATATTATGCAGTTTTGAAAATTCTTTTTGGATTAAGGTTTAGGACAAAGACATATTTAGACTCAATTAGCTCTCCACATCATTTACAGATTGAATGTCTGGCTGCAAAAATGGTCGGAATTGGGCTGTAATAATTTTGATGAAGAAAACGTGGCTAATAACAATCACCATTATTGTTAGGGTTAGGGCAAGGGGTCTACGTTCTTTGTCACTTTTCATGGTCGAAATACAAAATTTTCCTGGAAATTACATATCAGGAATTAATAAAAATTAATGATTAATCGTGTACCGATTGATCTAGTGAGATAAAATATTATATAATTTAAGATTAAAATTTTAAATCTTGATAATATAAATATAAAATATTAGAGCAAGCGTTGATAGTCGGTTGGTCAGAAACTATTCATCTGCTCTTATTCTTTTTTTTTTAAGTTCAGAGCTCAAGATCTAGTAGGAATATCTCTTCCCCTAAAGTTTTTCCGTTCTCTCTCTAAATAGAAATAGAAACAATCTTTATTAAAAAAAATAATTGGAAAAACTGTCCTTTATAATCGATTTCTGTAAAACTCAATATAAATTAATCGACTAATATATAAAAAATTAATAATTAAAAAATCAACGGTTTAATATTTTTTTAAAAATAGTATAAAATAACGGTTTAAGCTCACGTATATATTAAATTCAAAATATTTTAATTTCGTAAATGAAATTTTAATTCTGTCAAATTAAAATATAAAAATTAAATTTATTATTTGGTAAATTAAATAAAGAATAATGAAATTATGTATTAAATCAATATTTTTATTCTTTGAAAGAATCCAACCAAGTTACTCTACATTGTTGTTGACTACTAAATACCTCAAAATTTGTCAGTTGAGTAAAATAAATTAAATTAAACAATTTTCTCATAACATTTTCTAATATTAATTAATTAATTAATTAAATACAATTAAAAAAAATACACAGCAATATCTCTTGTCAGAAATTTTAGCAACATCCCCATGATGCTTCGTCCCCACGTATTGTTTTCCGTTGTTTTTTTAATTTAATTAATAATCATAATTAAAAACACTTACACTGTACAGCTGAGTTCAAAAAAAAAATATTTTTATATTTTAATTTAATTAATAATCATAATTAAAAACTCTTACATATGAATATGATCTGTCTTGGATACTTACCATGTTTGTGTGGAAAACCGAAAGTTGTTCAATTTAGGGTAAAGTAATTTGTACTAATCAACAACATAAGTATAGGTAATAATCAGCTGAAAACAAGGACCACTAATTGGAAATTATTTAGGGTAAAATTTGAAACATAAGAAAAAAGGACTAATGCTTGTTTGATAATAATCCATTAAAAATTATTGATTTTAAAGATTTAAAATTAAAACTATTCTTAATTTTTAAATAGAAAACGTGAAAAAATATTAAGTAGATAATAATCAACTGGTATAATAATTAAGTCTATACTATTAAATTGGATTCAATGTAGCCATCTGCTATTAATGCCTAATAGAGGGACGATAACGTGACGGATAAAAAATATAATTGCTCATTTGATTTAAGTTATTTATATATTTTTAATTTAATTTTAATTTTAAATTAATTATTTAATTAGATGACGATACGTATTAATATTTTATTGGAAGACTTTAATTATTTATATTTAATAAATATAAAAATTATAATTAAAATAAAATAATAAATAAATAATATGAGGCAAATGTATAATTATACATTTTAACTGTAACATTACTCTTTTATTAGCTTTTAACATAGGTGGATGGATATATTGAATGTAATTCAATAGTATGAGGACTTAATTACTTCAAAAAAGTATGATAACCAAATTATATGACTAAAGCAATAATATGGTGGTCTTTTAGGTAATTTACCCTATAACAAAAGGGATTAATTAAAAATTATGCTAAATTTCGAGAGATTATATTATAGGTCCGACTCATTACGTCACCCGTGATCTATAATTAATAAAAATCACTCATTACATCATTAATTATTTATGTCATTAATATAATTTTTAAAAATTATATTTTTTAAATGATATGAAAAAGCTGAATAAAGATTTATTGATTATAAAAATACTTAAAAATAATAATAAAATAGGTGATTATAATTGATGGGACCATAACTGATATAATAAATTATACGTATAATATAATTTCTCTAAAACTTCAGATAGGGGTCCCACAAGAGATTAGTCTATTATTCTAATGCCTAATTATCCGTATATAAAAATGAATAAAATATATAAAAAAAGACAAACAAAGACAAAGGGTAGAGAAACGGGAAACCGCAAACGTTACGTTGGACCCCACGCTTCACACGTGCGAAAAGGTTGGCGGGGCCACTTCCACCTAGGATTTTAAACACGGTAGTATAAGAAAAATTATAGTATAGTTTATTCTTACCATGTTATTTATATGTTAATTTATCAAATATATTTATTTAATTATATTTTTATTTATTTTTATTGAAAAATATTTTTTATCAAATAAAATTTATTTATTAAAAATATAAATAAATAAATTTTTTAATTTATTAGTCTTATAAATGTACGATGAAAGTGACTTATAATATAATCTTTTATAGAATTTTAAAGAGATATGAGTAAAAAAAATACATTCATATAATAACGATTAAAACAAATTTAATTCAATTTATTAATCAAATTAATTAATTGAATATTTTTTATTATCCTTTATATTTTACTGATTAAAAAATTAAGAAAACTGGAAAGTCTTTTTTTGACTTTTTCAATCTTTTTGGTCTCGTCACTATTAAAAACCAAACCCTAATAAATCTGTTGTTGCTTCATTCATCTTCTTTTCTCCTCCTTCAAGGCCAAATAACTCTCCTGATCTCTCTCCTCTTTTCCCTTCTTTCACTTATATATTGTTTTCAGACAAAGCATAAACGTAGAACCAAAGAATCAAAAATGGCGGTTGAAGCTCAAAACATGAATCTTTTCTCTCCTCAGTTCATTCCAAACGGGTAAACTTCAAAACAATCCATCTCTGTTTCTGTACAAATTCTGGGTTTTGTTTGTTTTTCATTTTGTTGTTGTTGGAACAGAGATTTGATGAAGGTTAATCATGGAGGTGGGAATCTGTACAATACCCAGATGAACACTTGTGTTCCTTTGGTGAATACAATGCAAGAAGCTGCTGGTTTTCAATCCATTTGCAGAGGTTCGGACAAGAAAGCCGACAGTGGTTTAACGTGCAACGTGAATGTCACGGTCTCGCCGGCGTCGAGGAAAAGGCCGAGAGATTGGAACAAATATCTAGGTGTTCGTGTTTCATCTGTCGTTGAAGATGATGTTTTCTGTCAGATCCAACAGCGGCAGAAGGAAGAAACTGATCGGTTGTTTGCTCAACATGTAAGTTTTTGGCTTTTAAAAAATCATGTTTTTCTTCAATGGTGTTGGGGTGATTTGTTGATGTTTTTTTTTGGGTTTTGATTACAGATTGAAAAGGTAAGGGTGGAGCTTGAAGAAAAGAGGCGGCGGCAATCGACGGTGTTGATGACGGCGGTCCAGGAAGTTGTGGTGAAGAAACTGAAGGAGAAAGACGACGAGATTCAAAGAATGGGGAAACTGAACTGGGTTCTTCAAGAAAGGGTGAAAAGCTTGTTTTTAGAGAACCAACTATGGCGGGACTTGGCACAGACGAACGAAGCCACCGCCAATTCTCTACGCACCAATTTGGAACAAGTACTTGCCCATGTCGGCGAGGAACAACGTCAAGCAAACGGAGGAGACGCAGTGAATCATTTGGTTGATGATGCGCAGTCTAGCTGCGGAAGCAGCGATGAAATATGGCATAAGATGGTGTCGCCGCCTCAACAACAAGATCAGTCGGCGGTGTCGGTGGAGGCTGGTAAACGGAAGTGTAGAAAATGTGGGGAGAAGCAGTCGAGTGTGGTGTTGCTGCCATGCCGGCATCTTTGTCTGTGTACACCGTGTGGTTCCACTCTGGTAGGCACTTGCCCTGTTTGTGACTCTGTCACCAATGCCAGTGTTCATGTTAACATGTCCTGAAACCATTTTTTTTTATAAAGATTTTTACTGAAAAAAAACATAAAAAAGGGTAAAATGCAAATATGGTTCTAAGAAATGGATAATAGATTTTTTATTTATTTATTTTCCAATTAGATCTAGATGCAGTAACGAATCTAAAAATAATTTTAAAAATAAATATATAAAAAATTAAAATTATAGATGAGTATATATAATAAATATTAAAAATTAAAGATTATTTTATAAAAAAATATTAAAAATAAATATATAAATTTTTAAAAAATTATCGTTGACATAGATTGCCAGACCCAATCTACAATATATAGATCCGTCACTCATTATGTATCGAAATATTCTTCAAAATAATTTAGCTTTGAATTTTCTTCTCATTCATGGAACTTGCCCTCCCTCCACTTTGAATTAAATGAATGGTATTGACTAATTAGAGTATGTACCCACTAGCAAACTAAGGTTAACTTAGTTTGCCTACCTAATTAATTAAGAATTAATTATCGGATTATGTAAAGAAAATTTATTTTGTATTAATTCGAATGTTATCCGTTACATTAACCTAATAAATAGTTTTAGTAAAAAAGAGAGCGGTATTTTTAAGAGATTTAAGTTCGAGTAATTTATTTATACGTCGTTTATTTTCAAATAATTAAGAATAAATAATATATAATATCATGTAATTATACCAAAATGTTTAAAGTGTGATTTATTAATTAAGATTTAGTATAACATAAAATTTAAGATTTAGAATTTAAAATTTAGGATTCAAATAAATAAATTATATACATCTATTCGATTAACTAATCCAGATCGGATAGATATCCATAATAGGGTGATTCTCCCTGTCTAATTTACTTTATTTATAATATTAATATTCGAAAGATCTAAAATCTTATTCGACTAAATCTATACATCAAAAACCCAACAAAAACAACACTGTACTGTGCACTAACAATTACAATATGTGACCTGAGAAATCTGCATGCCAAATGGCAATGGCAATGGTAAATGTAGAGACAAAAACACATGAAAAAAACATTAAATAAATACGAACTAGATACCCTAAACACCAGTTAAAGTAATAATAAAAACATGTGTTAAACTGACTTGTGTTTCATAAAAAATGTCTGTGCGTGTTGCGTGTCAGCAGATCTATCAGCAAGAGATCCTTCATGTGGGAACCTCAAACTTATCATCACTGCCCATTTCATGTTCACCCACGTGGATTTTGTTTGTATTTGTGTACGGTCTACAACCTAACCGGATGAGTTATCTCATCAAGAGTCTCATATCCGGCCATGTTGTAATAAAAATGGGGAATCCTGATGATGAGGTACAGTGTCTGAGTAAGAGAGAGCTTTATGGTTGTGTCATTTGGAAATGGAACGTATACAATTCATGTCTTTCGAGAAGTATATAATACTTGTGTCACTTAAATCTATGCGAACACCATATTTTAAATTCGAACTCGATAAACTCATTTCCTTATCGATTAAAAGAAACCCAAGTATTTGAACATAGTATAAGAACTCTATCTTTATCTTGTACCTTAAATAAATTTTTGGATTCATCACCCGATGTTTTAAAATGTCACATATGTGGTGTTTATAGGACAAGGTGTGGGTTAGAGTTCGAGACGTATCTTTTACGTATAAATAAACAAAGAGATAGACAGCTCAGTGTCCAAGAGAGGTGAACCATCCCTCATCAACCCCTCCAAAAAAGCAAAAAAAGAACCCTACAAACACGCCGAGGAGCTGCAGAAAAAGGTGTAAGAAGATAGTGGGGGGCTGCCTGTTGGGTTCTCTCGATTATGGAACCGTGAATGAAACAAAACATCATGGGTCCAAACACTTTGGCTTTTACCACCATTTTTTTCTGGTTCAGTTCCTGCATGTGCTGCAGATGATAAAGAAAGGGTAATAAATAATCCCTGCAGCACTTGATTTTTCTCTCTATGTGTTGGGTTGTGGCGTGGTGTGGTAATCTTGGAGGGTGCAAAGCCAAAAAAAAATAAGAGAAAGATTGAGAGAGAGGATGGAGCTTTGTGGGAGAAAAACAAATGGGTAAAAGACAAATGATGGTGTGTGTAACGCTGAAAAATTATTAGATGAATCATGTTTATCATTTTATTTGTGATCTCAATTAATCAAATTTATCTATCTCAGGTTTTTTAAGATGAATTATTACTTTTTTCCTGCATGTAATTAGTGAGTGAATAATTATCAGGTAGTTATCTAAAATAAATGATAAACAGAGTTCACTTAATAATTATTCATAGGCTAAAAATCTTCTACCTGCCTCTTATTGAAAATTTTTAAAAATTTAAATTTTAAACCTAACCCTTGTTTTTTATATCCTAAACTCTAAATTTTATACCCTAAAATATGCACCCTACTCTAATCCCTAAACCCTAAACTTAAACCCTAAACCTTAAACTATCTAATTTAAAGCGGAAGCACAAATTAAGATATAAGAAAAAGGTAGACGATTTACACCCTTCCCCATAATGCTTATACACACACGAAAACAAAATAATAAAAAAGTAAGAATAATAGGTCTAATTATTAGTTTCATCCTTTCTTTTATGAAAATTTTGATGTAGAGATCTTAATTTTAAGGCTTAATGCACAAATTGCTCCATAATATTTATTACTTTTTAATTTGGTACCTAGTACATTTTTCAGTTTTTTTTCAAATTCAAACACCATTAAAAATTTATTTTTCTTGGCCAATCATATCGTGCCACATCGCTCTATTTTTTAAATTTTCTGTAAAATTCATATATAATTATTGTATTAAGCATCACCCCCTATATATTTCATTGCTTTGAGATCATTGCCACAAATTAAGAGAATAAAGCTTATGCTTGATTGACAAAAACATGGGCAGAGATATTCCAAGAAGACAGAAAATAAGATGCTCAATGCCTCTATCAAGACAACCTATTACTTCATCCCACATGTTTTGCCAACACTCTATCACCAAACAAGCATAGAAATTGACATCAATCTCACCCACAACCCCATTTATTTATTTATTTTGGTGTTTTTTTCAGTGCTAGGGACATGATATCTTACAAGACATAAGTAGAGGATCTCATCGATTATGTCCATGTTTTTGTCCACAATCTTTGATTAGGAGCAATATCACTCTTTAAGGTTATAGTTATAATATTATATGTAATAATCAATAATTTTTAAAATTATTATTCAGACACTTATCAAAAAGTGTTATATTAAGATATTAGTTGTGATAATAATAATGATATATTTTTTCGTTGTAGAGTTTCGTCCTGATTAATTTAAATCGACCCACATCACACATTTAGTTTTGGTGAGTGAGTCTCCTAGCAGGGATTCTCTACATATGCAATGCTTTAAACCCCAAACTTGTTTAAATGGAATCAAGCCGCTTACTACTTAAATCAGCCCCTGTTATAGTATTAATGATATATATTGTTTATGGTAAGCACCTCTCTAATCATAAATTTAATAGTCAAAATATAAATACGATGTCATCGAAACTTATTTTTTTTCTTGTAACGAGATTCATTTGTAAAACTTAATCTATAATCAGATAGACATAAATAAGAGAAAAATATTCAGAAAGTAAGAGAATAAATTCCCTTTAGATAAAAGGATGGAAAGGTGTGTGATACCATTTCCATGTAGTTGAGTGGGGTTTTGAAGTGGATGAAGTGCACACAACCAACATGAAACATGGACCCAACTAAGAGGCTATGGGGTACACTTTTCATTGATGCATCACATTGAAATTGATGTTTTGCTTCTTTTGTACCCTCCTCAACACATTTCCCCTTTATATCATCCCACTCACAAGAGCAAAGTTGGATAAAAAAGAAAGAATTCTTCTCCAATGCATAATCCCTTTATTAGGGAATTTTAAAGCATGCCATATGCTTACTTCTAAGGCATAATCCCTTTATTTGGGATTTTTTCTAGGGTGTGGGTGAACACATCACATTCTCTCTCCCAATATACATATATATTGTAATCTCCTTTGTGGTAAGCCTCACACTACCTTTTGTGTCCTTTTCAATTGAATTAATGGGGCATTTGAAGATTTTGCAACATCTCAAAGTGTTAGAGTGCAAATCAACCCAACACCCATATTGGGGTGGAGTGATTATGTCTTGCTTTTTGAAGTTTTGGAAAAAACCTTAAAAATGTCATGGTGACAAACAAAACTCAACTACCCAACATTCATTGTTTTATGGTGGATGGGTTTTTCATATGGGGTAAGAGAGATTTGTTGAAAATGTGGAATGGAATACTTTCAAACTTAGGATATGGGCAATTACATGTCCTTTTTTCCTAGCTCAACAATCAATTACCTTTATACTTAATTGAGACTCTTGGTATTCAATAATCGTATTAAATTCCGATTATATCTAGAGTCAAAATTAAATCAGATTCTTGAATATAATACAAAACATTTCTTATATTGTTTTCACGTACGTACACTGGGTTTTGACTTGACTCAATAAGGGCGAGTTTTTTGTTATAAAAAATAGGTTTGGGTCGGATTATAATAGAAATAAGATTGAGTCAGATTTAGAGTAAAAATTTACTGACTCAACCCGGTATATTTATGTATTTTTATATATAATATTTAATATTTTTATTAATTTTTTTAGGTCAGTGTAGGACGGGACAAATATTTTAGTTTTCGGGTTAAGATGACTAAAAATTTGTCCCTGACCCGTTGTCATCCCGAGAGAAAAGTTTAGCTAATTAAGGTATTGCCTTACTTTTGGATCCAATGACTTCAAACCATGAAACCTAATCTATTAGCTTCAAAGATATTCCTTAGTCACAAGGAAACTTCATTTGCCACATGGAGAATGTGGCCCCATCGTCATAACAATTGGATGCACCGAGTGGGTGGCTATAGCTTCAACGGTTGGACCCCCATGAATTGGTCAAACAATATATATCTGGTGTATTGATTTATTTTCAGTGGGTTCATTCATTGGCCCAAGCCGGAATGATTAAATTATGTATGTGTATAGAGGAACTGAAAAGTAACCCAAATGATTCCCCATGGGCATCCCCATGTGCCAGAAAACAGCTCCCTTGGACTTGTCAAAGCCCTGTATAAGAAGAGATGGAGGAGTTTGGAAATGGGAGTCCAAGTCAATGGCCTCATCCCTACTGTCTATACATGATACAAAGAAAGAATTTGACTGAGACACCCATTATGCAGAGGAAAAGACTTCTTGATAGGATGAAAGCCCTTATGAAAACTGGTGAGCGAAGATGTTGGTTGTTTTACAGTGATGGGTAGGCGCTACTTCCCTCATTGCTCGGAGAAGTTCATGGAGACAGGCACTCCAGAAGAGCAAAAGATGGAGCTTAAAGAAGACGTCCATAAAGCATTTAACAAGGACAAGGCTGAGTTTAACCGCAATGGTTTGTCTTCGTCGTCGTCGTCGTCTCTAAGGTGGCCCTTACAAGTACAGAAAATTATGAAGAAATGTATGTCGGTAAGGGTTTCTCGAGCAAAACCTACAATTTTCCCATTTGTCTGCTATGATATCCCCAGGAAAAACTTGTTCTATAATCAACTCCCTTGGTGCTAAAGGTAGCAAAATTTATCCATACCATTAATTACCTATAGGAATTCATGTTCATTAGTGACTAGAGATCTATGACAATAGGAAATTTTCAACCATGATTCATTCCCTTCAACAATTCTTTATTTGCTGCATTGATAGCAACATACATGGTCGAAAATTTTCTTTTTCAATCGTGTCGACCCATCGTCGACATCGTCTTTAAAGAAAAGCTCTCAGCATCTTCTTTGATGTGTTTCAACTCTGGTTTTGCTAGCATATCTGATTCAATTCCTCGTTCGTTCATGACAATACTAAAGAATTCCAGAACTTTGAATAGATACCATAAAAGAGTGGAGCTGCTGCTTTTGTTGAACGTATCAGATGCTTGTAAAAGAAACAATAAATTGTTTTTCTGGAAAGTAGAAACTTCACCTGGCAGCTAGGGAAGAATGTTTAGCTTAGCTTAGCTTTAGCAGATGAAGCAGAGGGGAATCTGCCTGTATTCTTCACTTTATCTTCAACTTTTACCATGAACATGCACTCATCCATTCAAATTACTAACTGATCTACCGGGAACTAATTGATTTAACGGGATGAAACGTTAAATCTCTTAAACAAGATTGACCCGTATCTTGGCACAAATAGAAAAAAAAAAAAAGCTGACTTGGGAGGGATTGTCTCTATATTAGACCTTGTAAATTTTGAGTCGATATCGATAGTTAAACAAAAATTCTAACCTATCTGCATGGAACTAACTTGAAAGAATGTTAAAGGGTTGTTGAAATCAACAACTTCAACTAATCTCATTAATTTCTTTGATTAAGACCTGTCTGTATCAACCCGTGCACTGTATCACCACCCATCCATCTCATTTACTCAAAGCTAAATCAATTGGTATCATACATTTAAAATATGTATAAATATACGGTTATGGAAGTATAAAAACATTAGTTTTAAAAGAGAATGTTGGGCGTCTCAACACCTAATCCAGTACCTCAGGGGCCCAAATCCAAGATCCATCACATTGGAGAGCCCAATTCCGATTTAGCCCAACACTTGGGGGTTGATGAACCTTTTCCATCAGATTTGGCAAAATTATCACATTGGATCTTATCCTATCTCTTAATCTTTGTAAATATGGTATGTAACATAAATTAGAAGATTTAGGGATAAGGTTGAATCTCAACCATTGATGTATTCTTTTCTTAACCGTTAGATGACTCATACATTCATGTTAGAAAGTTTTTAATGGAGTTTTGAAGAGATTTAAAGGAATGTGGAGAGTTCGAAAGACATGGTACGGACTACGGAGGCATATAATAGGTGAGGTGAGAATGACAATTGTTTTCAACTTTAATGGTTTAATTACATTTTATGTCATGAATAGATTTTACAATTATTTCTTGTTTTTAAAATAAATTCTTAATTTTTAAAATTATTTCAATTATTTTTTTGGATAAATGAAAATTTTAATACTTTTATAATCTTATTTGTTTAAAAAGTTTAGATAACTAAGCACTTAATCGAATAAATATTTAATTGGATGAACCTTTTTTATTTCTTAAACAACGAGCACATAAACAAATGAACTCGTTTTTGATTAAAACGACGGACTTAACTAAAGTATTTTTATAAATTTTAATTTTAATCTTATCGAAGTAGAAGAAAAAAAAAAGATAGTAAATAAGTGTATTTTATAATTTACACTATATGTCTGTATTTTGAAAGATTCTTATGTTAATAAGTGTATTAAAGTATAAATATTGTTAATCTGTCATCAAACTCATAGAACCTGTTTCCAGCTCACAATCCCATATTATAAGATTTCCCTTCAAATTCAATGTTTCTTGTATTATTTTATACATTCAACACTCTCACAAAACAAGGAAACGCCAATGGTGAAAAGCAGCAATCACACATTTACCATGTCAATGAGTTTTCAATCTAACATGTCTAGAAACAAACAAGAAATGAAGTCAAATTTCATCCCTTTGAGCTTTGATGCAAGCAAAAGGGAAAAAAGATGATAAATTTATGAAAAGTGTAAAAAAAATCCAACATATAAACAAAATCCAGAAAAAACTAGTGTCACACATTTCCCATTTGTTGGTCTTATTTGTTATCTTCCCCCTGGATCTTGCAAGGGATAAGATTACAATGGCAAACTCCACCACACTGTAAAGGGGACAAAACCAACCAAATAAGTTGACACACCGAACGTTTCATCACCAATGATCACATGACCCATCCTCCTCCTTCTTCAGCTTAGGCTTTTTTTTATATCCTTCAATTATTTTGGTTGTTACTGAGTTGGTTTGGAGATTCTAAAACACTCTTCCTACATTGATTAAATCTCACGGTTGGTGCTACTTCAACTTTTCTTCTTTCCTTCTTTTGGTTATTTTGGTATACGAATGATAAAAAATGATTTGATTTCACTCCTCTCTTGTTTTTCCTACTTTATGTTTTAGTTTTGTGTCTTTTTCTTTCATGGGCTGTTCTTCACTTTTGCTTTGATTTGCCATTTTGTCAAGTGAACATTTTTTCTCTTTAGTTCTGGGTTTTTAAAGTTCCCTTTTTTCTGTGTTTTGTCCACTGATTAGCCCTGGAAAAACCCTTTTTATGGTCTCTGGTATATGATTTCTCTTCCAAAGATTTGTTTCCCCCTCCCTTTAAATTCCCAACTGCATTTTATTTTGATTTCATGGTTGCTTCTTGGAGTAAGTGACCCTTGGCCCTTGCTTAGGGTAAGCACATTTGACATTTACCAGATTTATCAGCTACGTTGCTTCTATTGTGTTAACTTTTAAATGCTTTATGTTGCTAACTGTTCACCAAATGGATCACTTCAAATTTCAGTGCTTTGTCATTGCTTATTTGCCTTTCTTACCTGAAATGGAAATGTTTGTTTGATCTGAATCTTACCATTGATATTTACTTTGTTCATTTTGATTAAACTTTTAATATTTTGGTTGCTTCTTGTTTGCTTTAGCTTGCTTGAATCGAAGCTGTTATATCTTGGAATAGGATGGAAAATTTGGTATCTGTGTAGAAAAAACTAGTATCAGATGTAGTTTGTAGAAACCTTCTGAATATATAATTCTTCTCTCTGACTACCTTTTTGTTTGTATTATGGAATTGATGATTGAAGGAGGGAGGAGACTAAGAGAAGATACTTATGTTGCTAAGGTGTTTTTGAGATTCCAATATGAGAACAGTGCCTAAACATACGGTGATGGCTATAAAGTCTTACCACAACCAGGCTCAGTTGTTGGTTAAGAACTACTTATTTGCAGATCCCTTCATTCCATACACTTCTATCCTTGGTGGCATTCTTGCTTGCAAAGTGGTATATTGAGTTTTAACTAATTCATCGGGTGTTTTTCCTTTGTTTCCTTATATTCATTATGCATGTTTCTTCAAATCCTTCAGGCCTATGATCTTACCCAGTTAATCAGCAGTTTTTACAGCAAGACTTACCCTAGTCTTACTAAAATTCAACGCGTAGAGTGGAACAATCGGTTAGTATAGTGCATGATCTAGTTTCTCCTTATTTTTCTGCTCCTGTTACCATGTTCGCTCTCTTATTGCTCGTTAATATATTTTTTGCAGTGGCATCTCTACAGTTCATGCTGTTTTTATTTCCACTTTGTCGTTGTACTTCGTTTTCGGGTCAAATCTCTTTTCGGATGAACTCGCTGGTCTTCTTGTCTTCCGAAGCTCACCACTTTCTACTTTTGGGTTAGGGGTAAGTGTTACCATGTGATCTTGTGGCCATTTTTTCTGTTCAGTATAAATTTTCAACCGTGAAGTAGGATGTATGCTAGATGCTTATTTAACATGGCATTGCCATGTCTGATACAAATGCTTATGACATCTCTTGCTTTCAGCTTATTCATGATTCATTAGGATGATTCTTTTATCATTTCAGTTTTTGCACGAAAGTGATTAGCATATGTTTAGAACAAACTACAGAGTGGCAACCTGCTCTATTTCACTTTCGAGGATGCATGTCATCCTTTATGGCTGTTTGCAGCTTCTTCGTTCACTTTCCTGGATAAATCGAGGTGCTACTTTTGGTACTAATCCGAGCACTTGTTACTATTATTTTACAGGTTTCTGTTGGATACTTCCTTTCGGATCTTGGAATGATTTTGTGGCTGTATCCCTCCTTAGGTGGAACAGAATATGTAAGTGTATTCTCTATGTGGATATCACTCTGGCTTACATTTCATTATTTGTTTACTGTGTTACTGTTGTAACGAATGACGGTAACCGTTCTAGTTCTATCACCACGGTCCTAGTTTCCATAAAAAGTCCAAGCTGTTTTCCTCACTCCATTTGACTTGAGAGAAACCCTTTCGATTCATTAATTGAGTAGAGTAGAGTATTTATACAACCGGTAACATTTTAAAGCGAAGCAGGCAACAAATTATCAGGTCTCCCATGCTTAAAAGTGCTTATGTTCGTGTAGTATATAAGATGCTAAGGGATGATGAGTAATAAGATACTAGCATCTGATTGCAGGTTATCCATCACACGCTTTCAGGAATCGCAGTGGCGTATTCAATGTTTACAGGAGAAGCACAACTTTATACATACATGGTTCTTATATCCGAGGTGACAACTCCAGAAATTAACATAAGATGGTAAGTTCGAATGAATAAGATTTATATTTGTTGAAATTCTGATGTTAAACTAAACCATCTTCTGTTTCTTTGATGAAGGTATCTTGACACAGCTGGTATGAAGAGGTCCACTGCATATCTCATTAATGGTGTTGTCATCTTTTTGGCTTGGCTGGTGAGCTAAATTGTTTTATTTTCATCGTAAATCGGATATGTTCTGCTATTTTCAAAAACTGAAATAAATTATAAATTGCAGGTTGCAAGAGTTCTGCTATTTGGCTACATGTTCTACCATGTGTACTTGCATTATACACAGGTAATTTAGCCTCCATGATACTTTAGCTAACAATAAAAACACCTCAACGATCTGCGTATGCACAGCTCTTCTACTTTGTCTCCCTTTCATCCCGATATTCACCCTCTGTCGATACATAAGTCTGTACGTCCTTGGTCCGTCCACCCTTAACCAACTCTTCGAAATTCCAAGTCACTATTTGAACAATTCCGGTATAACTGAATATTTCCTTTGTTATAAATATTTGCTAAGAATATGTTCTGACAGACATGATTGGCTCCAATAGGTGATCAAAATGCATGTCTTTGGCTATATGTTGGTTTTCGGGGTGCCATCCGTGTTAGCCATCATGAACTTGATGTGGTTCGGGAAGATTATTAAAGGTGTGGTGAAGGTTTTAACAAAGAGGCAGTGAAGGGGACGGATACCGGGAATAGATGTCTAATATTTTTCAGGTATCCTTCCTCCTGAGATTTGTACATTTTTTCTACCACTGCTGCCATATGTATAAATCATATGTAAAAGAAAGTCGAGTCTGGTCCGATTTTTCCAGCCGTTGGAGATGGAATCGTTGCTGTAAATGGTTCCAATCTAATATATATTTTGGTAATCATTGTGAAGTGGTTGTCCTGCATTGATCTGTATACCTTGCACCACATCTTTTAAATAATATAGTTTCCATGAACACAATTTCCTCTCAAAGTTGACATTAAGATTCTGATGTTTCAACATTTATTGATTATATTTTGAGTTTACAAGGAATACTTTGGCTACACACATTGCTTAACTACCAGCAGGGTTTGTGTCACTTGATTGGCACACTGGATATGTTAACATACTCGATCGATATTTGTATCCAGCGCATACTTAAACATGGATACGAGCAGGGACGGATCGATATTTGACCCCTCATTTCAACACAAAGTTCTTCTTGCCTTCGTCCTAGATACGAAGAGTATGATCTGCCAGGTTTATGAAAAACTTCTAAGAAATTGAATGTACTTAAAGCAGGATTATACATATTACTGTATCAGCAATAATCTCATGGAACAGCAGTCAACAAGAAATTGCAGGTAGCCTTGTCTCCATGATTGTATAGCAGCATAAATTTAAAATTTTCAGACATTTGGCATTCAATGTCCTGTAGATGCATTGCTTTTAAACTGCAACATCTGAAAACAAAGTTTCTGATAAACAATCTAGCATTCATGAGTGTTTAGCAAAGCTAACACATGGAAGAACACAATTTCAGAATCATTTTTGAAAGACCATGAATAAGCTGAGTCCCTTGCCCTACTAAGAGCATCCATCTGACCCTTTGAAGCACAGGGTTCACCTGCAATGATTGATTTTCATTGCCAATTTGCCATAAGTGAGACAACAAAATGTAGGAGAATGGGACCTCAATCTGCTAAAAAACAACTCTTTATGATAATGTGGAGGAAAATTATACTCAACCTTTCATGAATTTCCCAGATATGTTTTCCCAATGATAGAACAAATCTTAAACAGAGAACTGTGCCTAACTGAAGAAATCAAAGCTTTGAGATCCAACAATGGAGGAACTCTTAACGATTTCCATTCTTTCTTTCTTGGTATTTGATATCAGAATGTTCTGCAACAAAAACCTTGGAAAATAATAATAAATAACACTGATTAACCTATATTTTATGGATAATTATAAAGAGTCTAATCTCTTGGACTCTGGCAGAAATTCTTTCATTATTATATCAACAGTCTCTAGTCTGTAAAGCTAATGAATGAGCATTATGACAGGCTCATGCTACGGCTAGAATTTTTCATGTTTCTTGAGGGATTCTTATTCCTTCATTCATATATTTTCTCAGATATCAGAAGAAGAAGAAGAAGAAACATGCTTTTTATAAAGAAGCAAAGGCAGATTTACCATTTTTTTTCCCTTGAGTCTCGGGCTCTCAGCACAAGGATGGTTGACTAGTCCTTGTACTTTGTTGTTCCTTTTCTTTAATGGATGATAACTAGGGTATCTTTGCAAGGTCATGATCCTCCATTTCTAGCTCAGGTCGTGTAGCAAGGGGGGCCCTCCTCCCTGCACAGCCCCTCAGTTACTTTTTTTTACAAAAACCATTTAACACACATATATATATATATACACGGGTGTTTAAAATTATCCGATTACCCGAAATAAAAATGACAGGTAATTTTCGGAAAAAATATCTGATCGGGCCGGGTATCCGACCCGAAAATAATTGGGTCGGGCTTGGGCGGATTTTTTCAATTACCGGGTACCCGACCCGATTAATTTAAAATTATATATTTTTTAGTTTTAAATTATATTTTTATGGTAAGTTCCTTAATATTTGTACATAAAATTAAATTTAAATCTTTAAATTAATTTTTTTAAATTTAATTTTATGTTTGTATTATATACTTTTAATTTTTGAAAATTTTAAATATATTTTATTAATTTGTTAGTATCGAAAGAAAAAACGATATTAATATTTTTAATATCATTTTAGTGATAAACTCTAATAAATATATGTGTATATATATACATTAAAATATTTTAAAATTAACTTTAAATCACTAATATTTATATTTATTCATATATTATAAAATTTTAAATTTTGTGTTTAATATGTGATTTTTTTTTAATTTTAAAATAAAAATTTTAAAAATATATACGAACTGGGTACCCGATATAAATAGACGGGACATGGATCAAAAAATCACTACCCGAAAAAATTCGGGTACTCGGTAATAAACACCCCTAGACTTATCTAGATAGGTTTATAACTAGCCTAATGGCATACTTTCAATAAATCTAATATTTTATTATAATATTAATATTTTTATTATTATATTAGGCCTCAATATATGGGTAGTTCTAAGAAACATGCTTAAAAGGTGGTTATATCTAAATTCTTATAAACGTGCTTATAAGAAATTTGATAACAATTTTTTGGTATATATTATTTTTTTTAAAAATATAAAAATTTTGGTATAGAACGAATTTTTTACGAAATGTACCGAATCTCTTATAAAAATATGAAAGAATTTTAATATATACATACAAAATTGTTACCGAAATTGTTATAACTTTTATAAGAATTTTTGTATATACTATAATTGATTAATTGTCCATTCCTAGAAAAGTTTAACAATTAAATAACTGTCCAAACTCATATAAGATTTTTTATAACCCATATAAGATTTTTCGTTAATAATTTAAAAAAAATCCCATCATCCAATGGCATGTTGCTTATTTTTATTTTTTTAATTTAAATTTTTAATAACTCAAATTCTATTTTTTTTTATAAAAATCCTAAATCACATTTTTCTAATCACCCAATATCTCCGCAAGTCATTGATTCATTATTTATAATTTATAATATCATGTATTTTATTAGTCGTCAATAAAAATTTAATCAATTTTATTTAGTTATAATTAAGCATTCATCGACGATTCATTCATTATTTTCTACGATAAAATAATATGATTTTTTATAAGATCCGACAAAAACAAAGAAAAATATTGTACAATAAAAGAAAAGACTAAAAATTTACATGAAAAATAATTTTAGGAAAAAATACAGGTAGAAAAGCAGAATTTATAAGAGAATTATAATTAACGCAATTTATAAATTATTCGATTAGATTTTTGATTATAACTCAAAGTGTTTATTTATAAATAAAAATATATTACGAACAATAACTTTAGAGACATAAATTAATGTTAGATTCACTTTTCGATAAGTCCTCGATGATAATGAGACCGATAAATATTACTAACGGAGAAAATAGTAATATGAGAATTTTTTTAAATAAAGTAATATGATAATTTTTTGCTGCTTAAAATACTCGACTCTAAATAAGATCAAAGCTTAATGTGATTATCTAGTTTTAGTGATTGAAAGAACGATTACTGTTCTTAAATATTATAGGTTAGAGCACCAAAAATGTTAACACAGTAATTGAGTGATCAATGTCTAATGCTTAAGAGTATATTTTAGAATAAATATTACTGTAACTGCTGTAGTTAGAGGTGAACAAAACCTCAAAAAACTGAATAACTTAACTCGACTCGAAGCGAAAATACTTGACTTATCATTTTGATTCAACTCGATCGAATACTCACCCCTAACTGTAGTAGCCGAATAAAAAAAAACCATAAAATAATAAGCAGTGAAAAAGTTGACCTAAAAAGCTGAAAATGGCACTTATATATCCAGGCTGAGGCTCTCTAACATCATCATAACACCCTATAAAGCTGCATATAAAACCACTTTTGTCATAAAATTACATATCAAAAGCTACCAAATTACCCAATAATGGCCTCACTCATCCTTCTCTCTCAATCTGAATTCTGAGTGGAAAATTAAAGAGAAAGAAAGGAGACCCAAACTTTTGTTACAGGTCACAGGGAAAATGCAATACAAGGAAGAACCTATAGCTCCAATAATGGTGTCAACCCCATCCCCCCCAGAATGGCATTTGTGTAAATTCTATGGAACCAGACATCCTTCAGACCACATAGGGTTGTTCAATGTTCAGAGATGCATTGACTGGTCACTGCAAGGCTTAGTTTGCTGCAACAATATTTCTACCTCATAAATGATAAGATGAGCTGCTGGAACACTAAAAGTCCAACCAATGTTACTTGGAGTCATTCAGATCATACTTTTAGTTGCGTTAAGTGCCTAAATTATTTTTTTTTAAATAAGTACTTAAATTATATATTTTTTAATAAAATTTTTTTATGATGTATTAATATCTTGTTGATAAAAGTTTTTTTTTACTTGGATAACTACTAAAAGTAAATAACGGAAAAAATAATTTAACTACTTATTTTAACTTAAAAATGATAGTTAAAACCAAACAAAGGGTATAATTTAAGGGTGGAAATCATCTACCTCTTTTCTATGTCTTCTTTTATGATTCCATTTCAGATTAAAAGGTTTAGGGTTCAAGATTCAAGGTTAGGGGTTTTGACTAGGGTTTAGGGAATTAGGTGTAGTATGTATTTTTACGATGTAGAATTTAGGATATAAAAAATGAGAATTAAGGTTAAAAATTCAATGTTTACTCATAATTTAGGGTTTGCCTTCTTTGAAGAAAGGAGAGTAGGGTTACAGAGGCCATGTCTGCAAGACAAGGCAAACTTCAATGAAAACGTTTCAGAGTTTTTATGACAACTCTAGATGTCGAGCACTTAAGGACTGACCTTACTACTTTAATCCATGTGACTCAATGAATTCAAAGGTTTGGGAAATATCTGCAACATTTTGAACCCAAATCCAGCTTATATTTCACTATTTATAGCATTACAACCAAGGCCTAGTGTCTGTTTAAACACAAAATATGTGTCTAAACACTTGAAACCAAAGATTCAGACAATTAGAATGACAACATAGATCACAAATGGGATTACCAAGTACTCTATACAACTCATTTTGGATCTGGTGATTGGTTCTTGTGGGAAGCTAAAGCTAGGATTGAATTAGCAAGCTTGTTAATGGCGTCGACTAGGCCAGTAATGCCTTGTTGGTTGATCTCAGTCTTGGATTCTTCAATCTGCAGTCTTCGTTCATGGAAGCTTAGGAGATCTCTATGGCGTCTCTCCTCTCGTTCTTCACTGGCTTGTATGGCTTCGGCTATAATGGAAGCACTTTTGGAGATTGCGGTGCTAACTTCGTTCGAGTTGGTCGTGGCGCCGGTGCTAGTGCCACCACTGGTGGTGCCTTCAACGTTGTTTCCTCCTCTTCTTCTTCTCTTTGCCGGTGAGTCTGAATACTCACTCGTATCAGAATCTGAGCTATACCATCACACATCTCCGATACATAAAATTATGGTACCAAATGGAATGTTAGTTCTAAAAAGCATGGGAGATGAAAGAGAGTACCTACCTACGGTGGGGAGTGGTTGAATGTATGAAAGTGGAGGTGGTTGTAATGGTGGTGGAGGTAACGGAATTGCAGCCGGTATAGGAACTTGAACTTGAACTTGATGTTGGATAAGAGGAGGCGATGAAGGTTGAAGTGTACTAGTCATTGCCATTGGTCTATACATGACATATGATAAGTTGGGAACAGCGCCTCCGCCTCCGCCGCCACCAGCCACCACCGTTTGAGCTCCTTTCTTCTCCACCACTTCCTCTAAACGCTCATATATCTGCCGCAACATGTTACTAGGCAAGTTCTTCTCTTTCCTCTCGTTCTTCTCCATCTCCCAATACGATCCTCCATCCTTGCCGTCAGCCGCCATTCTCCGCTGGTACTCCCTCACTTTCTTGTAATCCCGCATGAGATTATCCCACTTGTCGTTACACTGGTTTTGGCTCCTCAAACACCCTTTCCTCCAGCAATAATCCTCCACCCATTTCCATCTCAGCTCCGTCGGTTTGCCCCGCCCTTCGCCGTCGTTGCTTCTCTTCATCCTCCTCTCGTAATCCATCTCCTTCGCCTCGATCAACACGATCGTTTCGTTCCCTGTCCAGTTCCCTTTCCTGTACTCCCTGGTCACGACGGCGCTACCGCCTTGCTCCGCCATCATCATCAAACACATGTAATGGCAACAATCCTAAAAGAGTTAAGCAAAGGAATTGAAGGTAAAAATGATTGACTCAGTAAACATCACTGATCACTCTCAACTCATAAATGGAAAATCATAAAGATTATAAAGATCATGAGAGTTGTGTTTTTGCTTAAAACTTGATCAAGCTCCTTAAACTCATCAAAAAGATAAAACCTTGAGGGCTTGAAGTTGAAATCTAAACCTACTCATTGCAACCACTGGTTTCTCTCCCCAGAAAGTGAGGAAAAATCTTAGGAAAATGCGAGAGTTGCAGAGAAGAGAAGTGTTTTTGAGTGTACCATTATAACAAAATGCCAACCAAATCCATTCAAACTGACATATCAACAAACCCCAAAGATTTTGAAAGAGAAAAAAGGGGTTTCTTTCTTAAATATTTCTATCCTTTTCAGACAAGATTATATAGAACTCCCATTGTTTATAGGTATATTGACTCCGGTTATAAGTCTGTTAATTTTACATGTTTTTTATTTATTAAAATTTATATATATCGGTAATTGTCGAATATAATGTCAACACATACTGTATTATTTAAGAAAAAATAGGTTAGAACACACCTTAACCTGGATTAGGGTTTGGTTTGGACATTATGTGAGGAAGATGACTGGTTTGTCCTGTAGGGGTGGGAGACTGGGGGGAACATAGAGCTGAATTTCGTCTTTTAGGGCAAGACCACAGTGCCACGTCATGCACCCTCTTTCTTCGCTTTTAACAACCTACCTGCCAGGCAGGACCAGGAGTGGTCTCACCATTGACTGAGCCATGGGTCCATGGGGTCCTTCAAGACCCCCTTGACCGGTCTCTTTCGTTCTAAGGTTTTGGACTCTAGCCTGAACTTTTTTCAGTTCAACTTCAGGAAAACCAAGTTTTTTGGCTAAAAATTAATGTCACCAGGCACAAATCACTGTAGAGTACTTAATTATGATTTTAATTTCTCACGAGTATCATAACGGTAATTTTTTATATTTAAATAATTAATTCATTCTTAGTTTTTTTTAATATTTAATCTTAGCTTTGTTCCCGGATAATATATATGTAGGTACACAAATTTCACATGAACCATCTTGTCTCAGTGATTAGGGAACGATTGTACATGGAGATCACAAGTGTGAGCATTAATATTTACAGCATAATGATTAAAGGGTCAATGTTCGATGATTGAAAGTGTATTTTAGAACATAAATTACTTGTAATCACTCTAGCTTATAATGATTAAACGGTTGACATCATTTTCGAAAAAGTATGCTCAGTAATCTAGTTAAGAGATTATAAATTAAACCAAAAGATATATCAGAGACTTACATTAAAAAAGATACAGTTTGTGTACCTATTTATAAATAAAATAAATTATTTTAACGGTGTTACCTTAAAACATTAAGGTAATAAAACTTTAGGCACTTATTTTAGTAAAATATATAGTTTGGATACTTATTTTAACTGAAAAAACTTAAGCAACTACTTTAGAAAATATATATAGTTTAGGCACTTATTTTTAGTTAAGCAATAAGGAACGAAATCTTTTTCTTACCAAGTGTCAGTTAGGACTTAGGGTTATACCTAGCCGAAACATGTTCTGCTCTGGGCCTCTTGCCTTAAGTTTACTACTACACCGTCCTCTGTTAACAGTGAGATACCAATTCTCCCAGGTTAGTGAAAGCTACACTACACTTTTCTTCCCAATCAAGCTTCAATTGCAGCAGACTTTGTTTCCCTTTTATTGTGATTTGCAGGGTATGTGATATCAGAAGCTCCATGCCAATATGAATTTCAACAGGGAAGGTGCAAGCTAAATGGAAAGAACAGTTTGAAGCAATCCATACATGTGAAAATAATGTTGAGAACTCAACAAAGAAGTTAAACCCGGGTAGAACAGTTTTTCTATCCGGTTTAGGTTCAAAAAAATGAACCGTTTTGACTTTTCGCTTCTCAATTCAACCGGTTTTAATACCGAAGTTAATAATAATAAAAAAAGAAAACATGACCAGCTTCTCCTAGGATTCTTAAATTCACACCACAAAGAGGTAACTATGAATCATATATTTTACACTTTGCTCATTCACATCCAAGTTAAATAAGAAAAAGTAAAATAAAAGCAAAAACAGGACTACAAAATTGATGATACCTTGTAGCTTCTAACACACATAAAGGAAGGTACCACAGATTGATGAAAGGAAAAACATGCTTACCCGATCTGCATTCATTGTGTTTCAGTTTTGAAGTGTTAATCTGAGATCTTTCCGAACTTCTTTCCGCCGTCATCGAGGATATCCATGTTCTTCCTCTTCTTTGATAATCTAGTTGGATTTCGATACCCATTTTCTTCATTGGTGAACTGAGCAGCTGTTCGGGCACGCAACTCTTCTAAACTCTCACCTTCTTTTGCTCTTTCCAGCACCTAAGATACATACACAGCATTTATGATGATGTTGCTGAAAGGAGATATGCAAAGCTGTTAAAGTTGGGGAAGGACTTACTAGATGACGACCGTAAAGATGGGTGCTTGAAAGCGCTTCAAGTGCATTTTGAGTCTCTTGCTTCGTAACAAACTCCACAAACGCAAAGCCTCGATGGTTTCCAAATTTCATTGGTAATCTTAAGCTCTTGATCTGAACAGACAAAAAGAAAACTGGGGTCAACCAGGGAAACGGAACATTTCAGTGTCCAGCAAACATTAATGCCAGGTTTGGTTTATAAAATCAACATACAGCTGATTCAAATTCGGCATGGTTCATTTTCCCCCCTTTTTTAAATATTTTATTTCATACGTTCCCAAAAGAAACTTCACCTTTCACTGCTTCAATAATTCCCACTAACAAAATAGAATATTATACAACTCTAGCCTCTCGATCTATATAGTTACCAAAAACTAATTCAGCATTAAGATATATGTAAAACATATATATATAGTGATGCCAACCTGCATTAGTTATACAATGTGAAGATGCAGGCTTTGATCATTTATATATTTGTAAACTAGAAAACTTTTACCTGGCCAAATGGGCTAAATAATTGTCTCAAATCTTTTTCTGTCGCTTCGAAAGCTACATTTCTTACAAGCAACTTTGTTGAACTTTTGTCCTTCTCAACATTTTTCACTGCTTGTTCTTTTTTGGCATGACAAAGTTGCAAGATAAGAGCATGCCCGTCCAAAATAGTTCCCTAAAAGAAAGGAAGGCGTCAAAAAAGCCACAGCTCAAATTGTTGAAACTATGTTTGGTTTTTGAATTTGCTGATTTTAATTGTAATTACCTGCAAGTCTCTGCAAACATTTGTTGCCGTCTCTACTGAATCAAACTCAATAAAACCATAACCCATTGAGACTTGTTTTCCATTCTTCAAGTGCTTTTTTACCTGCCGAAGAAAATGGCAAAACCACAAGGGTCAGGAGAACAGGATTGATTGAGATTAAACAATGTTAATAAGTAAGAACACCCAAATAATTACCCTGATGCTCTTTACTCTTCCTTCCTTTACAAGTTCAGTGAAATGATTCTTCAAGCTCTCTTCAGTAGTCTTGAAATTAAGGTTCTTGACAAATAGAGATCGTGACTGAGATAGCAAAGCAATGATAAGTAATCAAAGCAAATAATCTATTGCAAGAGAAAGGGAAGAGGCAAAAAGGAAGAAGAAATTGATATCATATGCTGAACCTCAATTCTGTCAGGATCAATATCTGCATCTGATAGTCCTTCCACATGTTGCTCCAAAATAGCCCTCTTAACATCATGTTCACCAACAGCTGCATTACTCTTTTTGTCGCCCTCAGTCGAGGAACTCTTACTAAGAACATTGTCAGGAGCCCACTCTAAGTATAAAGGAGCATCTCTATATTAAATGGAAAAAAAATACAGTCAGGTTCCATGAATACTAATTCCAGCCTACTTTAAAGATTCAAAAAATATAAGAGCCACTATAGTGCCTAACAAACATATATGAACTCATAAAAAATGAAACAGTTCAGCTTAACCATCACCAAGTTTAAGCAATTACCCAAGTACAGCTAAAATCAAACACATTAGCATACTCCTGGAGATAATTTGAAAATTAACTAACAAGTCTCGAAAGAAAATTTTATTGTTCTGAATTGCAATGTAGAGACTAAACTAATGTCTAAAAGAGGGGGAAGTCTTACTTATAACGTTTGTATGCTAAACCCTTAAATGCTGCACGAGCTTCACCTGGTTCTAGGAAAACAACCTGAAATACCATGCACCAAAATCACCAATAAAGGATAAAACAGCCATGCACCTTGCAACAGCTGCATATCGTGAAATCAAATCTGCCAGTTCTTCAAAGTTCACATGTTTCCATATCATAAATTTTAGGAGAAAAAAACAAAAAGCACTCCCTTACCTCTCCAATGCATATCCCTAAACAAAAAAATCTATATAAAAATTATAATTAGAACATATAAGCATACCAGGGCCAAAGTTTTTGTTGGAGGGAGAACGATTTTGTCTAAACTCCCAAATTTTCCAAACATCTTAGCTAGTTCACCTTCAGACGAACCATACGGCAAGTTCTTGACTAACAAAACATGATTACTCCTTTTCATGACATCTGTTCTACCAGAAGCTATTTCCTCTAACGAAGAGATATTTACTCCTGCATTATTAAGGGCTTTTTTGGTCTCTGAAATCACTTGAGTTTCCCCCAAAGCAATACGCACAGCTAGATCATCTGCTTCTCGATCAAGTAACTCGCTCTTACTCACACCAAATTTCCTAGCAATGTTTTCAACAACCTATTAACACGCAAGAAAATGGAAGAGGTCAATGATACAATAACAGTATAGTTAAGCCATAAGAGCACTTCTACATCATAGCGAAATATGACTGCTACTATCACTGCCAAAAACTTGATGGGAAAAATATTGTTAATTCAACAAGACGAGTTCATATCCCTTGGTAAGATTTCAGTATAGTAGTTAATGACTCGAGGGTGTGTGAAATGCAGTTCAAGTTCACTAAAGGTCTTTGTTATTGCCAACATTTTGAAATCAATGAAAAAATCTAGAACATCCTTTAAATCCAGGCTAATATACAAAAATTGTCAGGGATTAGTTTTGCTAAAAAAGAAAATGATCTGTGATATATTCAATAAAACATACTGTATCAGGGCGCATGAACAGACTGTTCCATGCTCTTGTGTCTCCACTAGCTTCCGATGCTTTCCTTTGTTCCTCCCTCTTTTGCTTGAAACTCTTGGAACCTTGGTTAGATGAATCATCAATCCTAAGAGAAAGGAATTGGGTTAATTACCATAATATATGGGGAACGATGATCGTATGAAACCTAGAAGCCTATGAATGATTATAACTGATGCTGCTTACTCTTGTTTGTCTGCTGTTTTTTTTAGTTTTGCTGGCATAACATGCAATAATCTGCCCTGAAAAATTGATTTATCCACTTCTTCTAAAGCCCTTCAAAAATTAATAACGCAATAAGATCCAGAAGCTCATTAGGATATCATCAAAAGTTTCAAAGCATGAATACATCCCTAATTAAAAACATACAACTGTCCAGCTTTGCTTTTCTAATAGTGAAATCAGAGAACAAAAGCGAAGATAAGAGGTTAAGAATGAAAGGACCCAAAGGGATCAGCATTCATTTAATCTTTAGCAAATGAAGAAACAAAATGATTCTTGTAAATACATACAAATAGCATCTAGTAGAATTTATGTTCACCAAAGATAAGCGTCCCTCTTATGCGAACATGGAATTCAGTGGGGACAAGATAACCAGAAATTTATAACACGTAGCTGAAGCACTAGAAAGAGTATTTCACCATGGTCAAACTATGAGCTTTTGTCATGGATACGTTAACAAATTTTCAAACCAATCTTTGCAAAAAAATTTAAGTGCCAAACATAGCACTACAAGAATTAACAAATAATACCTGACCGCACATTCTGGAACCTTGTAAAGAACGTATGCAATTCCCTTGGAACGCTTAGTGTCTTTATCAATAACAACATGGACTTGTGAGAGATCGCCAAATTTGTCAAAGAGTTCCGTCAACTCATCTTCACTGTTAGATGAAAGGTACACATTATGACAAAATGTCCTTAATAATAAAAGGAAAAAGGAAAAATAAAACAAGAAAGCGCATGCGCAAAAAAATATACGTTGCTGTATATGGCAGGTTGCGAACAAAAAGCCGACCACTCTGAAGGACTTCATCTCTATCATCTTTGACACCTGAAGATGGGTTGCCTGAATCGAGGATTTCAGCATCAAGATCTTTGGATGAACCCTGTTGAATCTGATCCTGGTTAACATTCTCAGAAACCAAATTCTGCTTTCCCTTTGGATCACCATCTTCGTCTTCCTCATTGTCATCGCTATCGGAATCTGACCAATCCTTCTTCACTCTACTCTTGAAATAATCCATATCTGATATGACCTCATTACGAGCAACATTGTCTGATGCTTTGGTTTCATTTTCATCTGATGCAGTGCTTAATTCATCGGACTCTGCATCCACTGGAATTGATGTCTTTTTGCCTTCCTTCTCAGATACACCTTTTTTCTCAGTAGCTTTGCTATTCTGATCTACTGGGGTATCGAGTACAATGTCATTTTCCCACATTTTAGACTTAACCCTTGGCTGCATAAGCTGAAGGAACTCCTGAAGCTGCAGGTCATCACTCCCCTGTTTTTCGAGATCTTTTCCTCCAGAACTTTTAGTCCCAGCTTTGTTTTTACCAGTTTCCATCAAATTATCCTGTTCCTTTGTAGAATACCGACTCCATGGACGAGGAGTATTTGGGTCCCCTACTTTACGCGCAATCTGAAAGAAAGCAAAACATGATATGTTTTTCCTATACATTTTAAAATCAATTCAGTTTGAAATGATTATATCATCTTCCTTTCTCTGCCTAAACACAACACCAATTAATCATGGCAAACCCTTTGAAGTTCAAGCACAAAAAAGAACAGAACAGACCTCGCATATGATTCTAGAAGTATCGAGATAAGACTTGTTGAAGTACTTAATAGCTTCCTCAGCTTCTTGTTCCGTACGGTAACCTATAAATGCAAATTGTCTACTCTTTCCATCTCTGATTAAAATACAAATTCATTAAAAAAAACAATAAACTAATACACTTTTCTTAATTTAAAATAGGAGCTCAATCGCTACCTGGTGCGCATAAGCTTGGCGTCGGTAACTTCTCCTTTCTGAGAAAAGAAATCCCTTAAACGCTCTTCAGCCACATGCTTTGGCAGATTTTTCACACATATTCTAGACCTTCACAAACAAAATTAAAATTCATCAAACTGTAAGCACACTTCAGTGATTCAACTGGAAAAGAAAAGAAAATTTACATAATTGCTCCCGATTTGAGCTACGATGTCTGGGCGGCGGCGCTTTCCGAGGGGATCTTTTTGTTATTTTTTCTGTTTTTTTCTTCAAAGGCTGAAGTTCAGGGAATGAAGGGTTGGATCCGTAAGTCGGTTAAAGGAAGAAGGGTTTCTTAATTTGAAGTTTGGACCGGATCTATTACGGGTCGATATAAAGCCCATATCCTTAGCCCGATTTTAGAATGGGTTTGGGCCATACTTTCTGAAACGACACAGTTTCCAGCCCTTCACACTTCAGCTGGAGCCGCATTGTAGGCCGGACTGCTGGAGACTAAACGGCGTGGTTACATCCCTCGGGCCTCGGCACCATAACATACACCTGCATAATCTGGACCGTCAATTGCCGAGTTGCTCTAGCCATTAGCCATTTCACTTGAATCCAACATCTCTCCGTATAGGGAAGGAAGCATCCTGTCATGGTACAATTTCTTGTTAGTCTACGGTGCATTGCCTCTGAATGTATCCGGAAGCGATTTCTACGTCCTCGTCCACGTCACCGGACTCACACCCTCATCGGAGGCGGTTTAAAAATTTCAAGAGCCCTATACAATTTATTAAAATACGACCCTTAAAAATAATTGTCCATAACTTTTGCTAGTTATAAAATTATAACCCTTAGAAGCAAATGTCCTTTCTAAGGGCCCCTGTTCGATTATTTCTATTATACCTATCCAAAACTTCACTAGTTCTATAGAAGCAATAATAATAAGAATAATCAATAAGATTTTATAACCAATTATCGTATTTAAAAAATAATTATAACGTTTAAACAATTATAATGCATCTTTCTTAATTGCATTTTTAAAATCTTTCAATGAATTTCGGAATTAACATCATCTAAAGAATGTTTTATCAAAATTTTGGGACTCTCTTTTTTAGGGGGCCCTGTGTGGTCGCTTCTATTGTGCATGTCCAGAACCCCCACTGACCCTTATACCGGATGTTCAAGACACTCGTCGTCATCGTTTCTTTGCTACCGTATTTCATATGCATGGTGATACAGAGTTTGTTCTATCCAATGGATGATCATATCATCCAAGAGAAGGAGAAATACGTCGAGAAAAATAACGTAAAAGATGATCGAATGTAGTTGAGAGAGCAAGGGAACTCACATAGGTTCACTTACATCGGAATCTCAGCACCTTAGTATTAAAGTGACCATCTCCTTAAACAGTAGCAGATCCACTTGAAGCATAGGGTGGGTTCAATTAAATTTATTTTACTTTGATTGGATTTTGTGGACATGGAACATTTATATGTTTATTATTTTACTTTTTAAAAAATTATTCGTTTAGATTTATTCACATACATTATTTATGTTTATTCGTTTATCATTTTAATAAAACAAACACAAACAAACACGAATAAAAAATTATATTCATTTATTTATTCGGTTAAAATTAAATAAACAAACATAAATATATTTTCATTCGATTTATTTACATACCTACAAATGAATAGATTGAAAGGGGTGATGAAATGTGTCGTTACGTCTTAAAATTTTTAAATTTGTATATAATTTTTATATTTTATTAATAATATAGTTTGTAACTCCTTAAAGATTTATAATTTTTTAAAAATTTACACCTATAATATAAAATGTTATGTACATTCTTAAATAAATTTACATATTAACATTAAAGATTTGGTTGTCAAAGAGTGATTAGGGCAAAGAACAAATGATTAAATATTGTTCCTCTTGTCGCACCAAAAGGCAAACCAATCGTTAGATTTATTAAATTAGTATATTATCTCTTTAATACTCTCTCAATCCATCTTAATTAGAATTAACGTAGTATGTTATATAAATTAATAAATTTATTATATTTTAATAAATATTAAGGTATATATTTTATCAATAATCTTATTTGGTCGGAGGTTTATGAATATTATTTTAGTTTAAATGAATTAAACTTAAATAAATCACCAAATAATTAATTATCCATTAAATTTAAACTCCATTAATACATGCATAGATTTAGAAAAAGTATCCCGACAAAGCCTGCAAGGAATCTTATTGTCTCACAATTCTTTGTTCAAACATAATGTCGGGTAAAAACATTACAATTAAGGTGCTAATCAGTTTTAATTAGTGGGGTTAAATAGTGTACCTAAACATATTTGTCTTAAGCATCAAGCCACCTCTCAATTCTCTGTAAATACTACTCCCTCCTTTGTGGGGTATTTAATTTATTAATCGTCTAATTCAAATCGAATTTTATAAAAAAAATAATATGAAAGACTCTCTCAATTCAGTTTTTTTTTTAAATTTATAACGGGCGTCGAACGATGCTGAATACACTAATGTTGAACATCATTAAATTAATTAATAAAAACTTAAAATCTCAAGGACTCAGTATATAATTAATAAAAGAGTGATAGACTCAATATACAATTAATAATTATATATTTAGTTCTTAAGATTTTTATTTTTTATAAATCAATTTAATAATATTCAACGGTGTTCAACATTAATGATGTTCGGCGGTGTTCGACGTCCATTGTAGACTCATCTTTTCTTTATTCATAACCTTAATATTTAAATTCATGATCTTATTGACGTCTTATTTTGCGAGATCAACTGATTGTGAGTACCACAAATCATCTTGTCTCAATAATTAAGAAAACAGATGTTCCTAAAGATTATAGGTTTGAGTATCTGTATTATAATATAATGATTGAACAATTAATATCTAACAATTAAAAATATATTTTAAAATAAATACTACGGTATACATTACAGTTAATTAAAAAACTAATTGCGAGTAAGTTTGTGGTTTGAATTGTTCGTGTCAAGCTCCGGACAGGATCTTACCTTTGTAATCATCAAATCTTTGCTGACAATCCATTGGGATTATAATAATACTCGGTCTTCTTGTTGCTTATTTTATTAGAATTCTTTAAATTTTGTATATATAATAATATTTTAATAGATAAGAAATTTTAAATAAAAAATTCGAATATTGATCTTATAAATAAAATAAAATGGATGGAAAAGATCAATTTGTATTAAATCCTTAAGAACTCCTATCTATGGTAGATCTATTAATGCATAGATATATTTATAATTTAATCCTATGTATGTTTTAATATAGGATTATAAGTGAATCGAATGTTTAAAAAATTGTTTAGTAAAAATTTTGTTTATTCATTAAATAAATGAATATAAATATTAGTTTTTATTCGTTTAATTAAACGAACAAATATGAAGAAAGAGTTTGTTCATAAATATTTGATAATTTATTTGTTTGTGTTTGTGTTTGTGTAAATTTCTTTATATATCTCTATTTATATTTATTAATTTTTATTATAAAAATTTTATATTTTAAAAATAAAATTATATATTAAAATAAAAAAATAAAACAATACTTAAAAGTAAGAAAATTAAAATTAAGAAAAGATTTTTTTTTTTATCTCTTTCCAATGGTAAGAAAGAAATTGTCTAAATTGCATTATTGTTTGTTACTTTAATTATATTTTCTCTTTCCGTAACACTTTGATAGAATCTACAAAAATTAATATCTCAATTTTATAATTCAAATTTGATCCGAATTTGATTCTAAGAAAAAAAATCGATCTAAATCTGATTAAAAAAAGTTCGAATTCAAAAAAGTTTAAGTCCTAATAAGAGACAGATCGGATATGAATATTATAATGATTCGATCCGAATTCAATCCGAAACCATATTCAATATGAATCTGATCCATATATAAACACGAATAAAAATATTTAAAATTTTTAGATTTGAAAAGTTTGAGTTGTTATTTTAATATGTTTTATATTGAATTATAATATTTGTTAAGATTTGTTTGTGCTATAAATTTTAAAATATTTGTTTAATAAAAATTATTTTTTATCATTTAAAATATTTATTTAAGTTGTTACTTTAAAAATTAATTGAATTTAGAATTTTGAATTTAGATATGATTCTAAATATTTTATTATATTAGATTTGGATTTACGTAAATAAATTTAGATTCGGACTTAGATTTTTTAAAAAATCCGATTATTAATTAGATTGAACTTAATCTTTATAATATTTTATTAGTTGAATTAGTTGGGGACCAAATCACGTGGAATAAAAAAAAAAAAAAAACTTGTTAAAGTCTTCAACTGATTTTCGTATAGGTTTTAGGTGTTAGAATGCATAATTTGCAGTTTGAAAATGGAGGGGGTAGGTATTCTAGTATAATACAAATTGCAACGGATAATTCGAGATTCAAACTGATTTATTTTATTCGAGATATGATATTTATTTGAATACGATAATTCTAAACCCAAAACAAACTGAACTGAATGGAAGCAACTCAAAATTTAGTTAAATCGAAATAGACCTGAATTGATTTTCGCCCCAATCGAAAGCAACCCGAAATGATAGAAATATCAAAAGAAATAAATAAAGACCTAAAAATACAACTGAACCGGTTAATTCAAAGGTTTACCTACATAAAAAACCGTATAATCTCTTATTAACTAGAATAGAAATCAATTGTCCGTTATAATCCAAATCACCGTAAACTCAAACTAAAATTAAATCAAATTTAAATCGAATCTAACTCGAACTACACTTTTAATACTTGTATTCAAATCTATTGTATCTGAGATTTTTTTTTAATCAAAAGAATTAATTAAAAATGTATTAATTCAATGAACATATAGATTTGATTGATCCATATAATCACACCCATGCAGGTTGCAAAGAGAATAAATATTTAATAAAATTAGTAAAGAGTGCACTCATATATATTTATCGACGTAAACTCGAATCTCTAAAGATAAACAAATAGAAAATGATAAAAATTATTTTATACTTTTACGACGAAATTCGGTTAAGTATCAAATTTCGGTTTTACCCTATTAACAATCAATTAGTTTAACAAAATAAAATATTAAAATTTTAAATAAAATTAAAAATATAAATCATAATATTATAGTTGAAGTAATTTTTTATGAATTTGTACGTGATTATTTGATCAATAAATTAGATATATCGAGAGTAGAAATTTTTTATCTTCTAATCGTGCCTTATTTTATGTCTCTTATTTAAAAAATCTTAAAAAATGAATTCTAAATACTAAATCGTACCATAAAAATATACCCTACTCTTAATTCTCTAAACCCTAATCATGATCGTTAACATTAAACTCTAAACTCTAAATCTAATAATTTAAATTAAAAAACATCAATAAAGACACGATTAGTAGGAAATATAAAAATGTTTGGTCAAACAATCAATTATATTACATTTAGGTGAGAAAATTTGATAATTGATTGCTTGACCAAACATTTCCCTCATTTTTCTCCCTTATATGCTCCCAAATTCTTCAAAAATAACTAGAAATTGACTTGGTAGCTTTGATTTGGTCAATAGGTGGTTGTTACAAGAGAAAGAAATCATGTAAAAATTGAAATTAATATATATATGAAAATGATAGATTTAAATTATATTACATATTTAAACCTTTGTAATATTAATGATGTTAATTTTTTAAAAATATTTTAAAAATATTATAAGATAATATTTTTATACATATTTTTAACTCTTTAATAATATACATACCTCGTAAATAAAATTTAATTTTTTAATAAATATCCTTTATTTTTTATTTAAATTATTTATTATATTCATATTAACAATATCAATTAAATTAAAATCAATTTCTATCCCACATTTAAACTTAATCGGTCATTTTTCATTACATACATAAGTTTTCACTCGTTTGACTAAATATACTTGATTAAAGTTTTGTAAAAGGTGGTTGATAATAAAGACTAATATATAAATTTATATTAGAAAATGAATCAATAAAATTTTAAGAGACAAATTTAAAAAGATTTAGAAGAGAATGATAAAAAAACATTTTTAATAAAATATATATATTTTTTAATTTAAATTATATCTAAATTTTAAATTTTAAAAGACGACGGCTTCCACGTGTGCGGTTGTTGCATTGGAGCATTGGCATGTTTCACATTAGTATCTATCGTTATCATTGTTATCGATTTAGATATAGATAATAATTATAGTATTTGATCAGAATTTTATTTTTTAAACTCTATCAAAAGTTTTAAAAATTTTATAATCGTAATTTTAAAATATCAAATAAAATAAAATCATAAAATTCAAAGAGTTTATACACACAAAAATTAAACTCATGGTCTCTTATGGGTCATTTATTGACGCACCTCGCTAAAATCGGAATATCGATCGAAACATATATATTGAGTATACATAAAGTTTAAAGGACATCGATTTACCCATTGTTAAGAAAAAAAATTATTGGATGAATTATGTTTACCGCGTCATTTGTGGTCTCAACTAATGAGATTCGTCTATCTCATCTTTTTTCAAGATAAATCATCACTTCTTTTTTACATGTAATTAGAGAATGAATAATTATTAAATAGTTATTTTAAAATGAACGGATCAAATTAATTAGATTACGCGTAACATAATAAACAAGATTTATCTAATAAATTCTCGGATCTATCAAAATCTAATAATTATTTATTGGATCCATAATGCATTATAGAACCTCATTATGAATTTTGCCTTGTCATTGGTCCCATATGCCTTTCCTTATTGGATTTTTTTTATTTTTTTTATTTTTTCATGTCATTTCTTGTATTATTATTATTATTATTATTATTATTATTATTATTATTATTATTATTATTTCTACTTTTACCACCTTTCTCTTTTGGAAATGGAAGCAGGCATATGTATAATGATTTTGTTGGTCAAACTTTATAACGGTGGATGATGATGAATGTTGAAAATGTAATTCAAAGTAGCATGGTATGACTATGACCTGACTCGATCCGACTCGATAGATATATATACGATTTAGATTTATTGACTAACATTATTTTCGAACTACTTAAAAGAATAATGGAGGAAAATGCTGAATATATATATATATAGTTATTTGGGTAAACTATATAAATGGTCCCTCGACTATATCGTAAATATCTTTTACATCTCCTGACTATTAAATGTTACAAATTAATTCATTGATTAATTTTTTTTATACAAATTGATCATGTGTCGTTAAAAAACAGACGAAAAGCTTATGTGGACATTATTTTGCTGAATTGGTCGTTGAGTAGGCTGAGATAATTTTCATGTCAAGAAATCCCCTAACTAAAAATTACCCTTTAAAAACATTAATCTAAGAAATCCCCAAATCTAAAAACTCATCAAATTTCAGGCTAACACGGTTAAAAGTCAGAGAATTTATACCTGCATGCTATATCACTGCCTTCTAACATTATCTACTAGAAAAGAAATAAAGGGAACAAATACACTAAAAATGTTGTAAATATGAAGCTAAACTGCATCATTCAAATCAATAGTGATGTGTTCTGTTCTGTACCACCAAAATCTAAAGTTGTTTATTGAAAGGGTCCACACCTCGCACACTTTTTGCTTATTTAATAACATCTGAAACCCCAGATTCACTCTCAAGATCTGTCTTTCTTTAACTCTTCTCTTCTTCTTTAAAAATCCAGGAACTAAAGGAGGGTATAAGTTTTTTGGTATTCACAGTAACTCAGTAAGTATAAAAACTTGTGAGGGTATGCCCTAGGACTAGGACTAGGAGAGACAAGAGTATAGTGAGCAGGCATGAAGGAGAGTGGAGCCGAAGGGAGGAAGCAGGGAGCAGCAGCACCATGTGCAGCATGCAAGCTTCTAAGGAGAAGGTGTGGACATGACTGTGTTTTTGCTCCTTATTTCCCGGCTGATCAGCCAAACAAGTTTGCTAATGTACACAAGGTTTTTGGGGCTAGCAATGTCAACAAGATGCTGCAGGTATACTATTTAACTTCTCTCTTCGAACTTATAACTGTTGTTTGTTTTACTTTGGAGGTGAGTTCAAGTGGGATATAGTATCCTTCATCCTTTTCTTCTGCTCGCAGGAACTGCCGGTGCATCAGCGGGGCGACGCCGTCAGCAGCATGGTATATGAGGCCAACGCTCGGATACGTGACCCCGTGTACGGCTGCGTCGGAGCGATATCATCCCTTCAGAAGCAAATAGACACCCTTCAAACTCAATTGGCCTTGGCACAGGCAGAGGTGGTGCACCTCCGGATGAGGCAGAACGCATCCTTTCCACATCATGGCTTCGGCTCTACAAGCCCAACTAATAGCGGGTCACCCTCGTCCAAGAACGTCGGTTCACAAGCCAGACCCATTTTCGACATGGACATCGTAGTGGACCAGGCTAGCTTGGGTGAGCCCATGTGGTCATGCTAGCTTATTATCATATACTCTACATTTTTGTCACCCTATGCTTAATTTCCCTCAAGATATACCTTCCTAAACCATTTATAAATTATATACAAAAGGGAAGTGGTGGCAGCAGCGGTGGCGCAGCGGCGGCTTGAATGGTAGCATCAAGGTCTGTTAGCTTACTTTGGTTTGAAAAGTGTCTTGGTCATTAACTATGCATTATGTACATCTACATATATTCATATATATAACTTTATATTTAGTGAGTAATTTATATAATGAGCTGATGAAAACTTTATACAGCATATATCTGAATGGATACAATGTGAACTAAATAATTACAACATAGCATTAGCAGGGACATCTTCCACAGTTCATTTCTACCAAATCCGACCAAACATCCTAAAGAGTTGTAATTTTAGGGAAATTTGCCTCTTTTTTTTTTTTTTCTTTTGTACATTAAATAATTAACTGCCTCTTTACTTTCTCATTAAGCCCCCTGCCATTATGGCGACTGAAATATTGTTGTTTCTAACTTCCTGTTACAGCCAAAATATGTGCCATTGTAGGCAACCAAAATCAAACTAATTCTAAATACATTTCTGCCAATGTCTCAGTTTCCAAAGGATCATTCTGACCATTTATGGTTGCAAAGTTCAAAAATATCAGTATTGATGGTCAGGAATCAGTATCTAATTTAATGATCTTACCGATAATGCACGGTCGTTTCAGAAAACAAAAAGCACCATCTTTCACCACCTCACGAATGATACTCGTGTGCATGCCTTCTATGTTCTTTATCTGCATAACTACCCCGACCTGTCTTTTGCCCATCTTCTATGGTGTCATGGTTGTAACTCGATGTGTACTCGTGACGTTTCTTCCCTTCCATCTGTCTGTCAGGTGAGTTTCTGGCCTTTCTCTTTCGGTTGTTCATCATCAGAGAAGCATCATCCAGCATTTCTCCTTCTTCAACACCCTCTGTTTCAAATGCCCTAGATGATTGTCCCTTTGTACTGAAGTTGTTTCCTTCTCCCATTTCACCATGGTCCTTAACATGGTCTTGATTCTCGATCCTAGACCAGCTCTGTCGATGCTCTCTCTTGATTTTCTCATCTTCCACGGCCAATTCAACCCCATCCTCCAGCTCTCTCTCAATAAGATCATCTTCATCCATGACATCCTTTTTCTTCATTGTTTCACCACGAGACTTCCTTCTTTTCTCAAGTGCAGCCTTCACCTTGTCCTTGTCGATTTTAATGGCTTCTTTGGGAGACTGGCCAACTGGTCCTTCTCTAGTGTCCAAGTTTCGCCCAACCACATTGCTAATGCTACCCTTACGTGATGGCCCATCATCTCTCCACTCACCTGGTTCGGCACTTTCATTTCTTCCACCGGTTCTTTCCTGGTCTTCTTGCCCAGTTCGCTCCATTCCGGACCTAGATTTATTCGAAACCTCCTTTGTGTTCTCCTTCTGAGGCAGTTGTTCATACTGTTGATTATCCTTGGGTTCTGTGTCCATCTTGTGATCAGTAATAACACTGCCCATCTCTCCACTCCCATCATCATTCCTTTGATTTTGTGCAACTTTTGATGACATCCCATGATTATCTGCAGATGAGTGGTCGGCTCCCGAACGCGATGAAACTTGTTTTTCCTCGCTTCCAGAAGGATGTTTTGTAGGGGCTCGATGAGTTGTGCCACCACCAGCACTTCCTTCTACTTCACTACCTTGAGATGGGGGTAATCTATTCTGCTCATAAAGTTCCAGCATTTGATTACTAACCTCTGCAAGATAACCAATGACTAAGTATAATATCCAACTAAAGCCAGGTGAGAAAAATACACAAAAGGAAAGAAGCAACCATAGTAGTGGCTCGATTTTAATAGAACTGCAAGCAACACCATCTCCATGGGGCCATTTAAATAACTGACCAATTTTATTGGTAAGATCTTTGTTACAAAGTTAAGGAGCAGAAACCAACCTTCTAATTGGCGTGGGGTGACATCAAATTCTTGCCACCAGACCTTCTCACCATCTGACGGAAGCTTCACTTTGAGGAACTTGGCAGCAAGGAAAATGGCACCTGCTGCAATGTGATGGGGCTTAAATTGCAGGCAAAGCGACGTCCTCAGCCTGCATGCCGCTTTGCAGTGTGTCAAAAGTGAGCACTAGGAAGAGATTATTTTAAACACTTGAAGAAACACCATTTAAACGTACCCATCATTAACAAAATTCCATGCAACTTGAGCAAGAGCATTCTGTGCAACCTTGAATTTCTTTATAGCCTCAACAAGAGGTTTATATGGATGATGAACATTGAAGTCAAAACCCAAAGTTGCAAGTACAACCCTCTCCCCAAGTAAAATTAGCTCCTTTTGTTGCTCGTACACTTCCTGCAACATATATCAAAGTTAATGAGTCACCCTTATAGCTACATTTGTGAAACAGAAGTTGGGAGATGTTTTTACCAAGGACACGGCTGTTAGAGTAAAAAAGTAGAATCTGAGTAAGAATTTTGAGTTCAAGAGGAACAAGAAATAAATTCTGACAAGAGGAAAGAGAAGAGACAAAAATACTGGAAAATTATAGCTCTGCTGGTTATTTACGTACAATGGCAACATAACACGAGAAGAAACTGGACAAATTTTACTGTGCACAGGAAATTCAGCTAGTTGGGTTTTATAGAAAGAAAATATACCTAGAGGGGTCAGTCTTATGCAACTGAGGGTTAACAAAATGGATGAAAAGATAATTAAATGGAATGACAACTGAGAGCAAGTCAGGAAACAATTGCACAAGTCAGGGAGCAAGAGACACAACATGGATGACAATGGGCAACTTGTCAGAAAAGAGACAAATAAACTGGCGAAAGCATCACAAATTCAAAGAACACCTTCTGTTTGATCCTCTGAGCTGCAGCAGGATCCTTTTTATGCATAATCTCATAGGAAACAAGAATCACATCCTTCAAGGGACGAGGTGTCTCTTCAACCTTCCCAGCCAGGAACATGCACACAGTAGCAATGGTCTGTGAAGCATGGAAATGATGTTAAGCATGTGATATAAAAATTGTTAAGACTCAATGCTATCTTTCTTAACAAAAAATAAGAAATACAATGATAGGATAAGTTGACTAAGGGAACTATGTTTACAAGCTCGTATTATAACATTTTTTAACAGTTTTCACCCCTCAACACTTCCAGTATGCCAATCATCATAAAGTCATCCAAAAGAAATGCTAACTTAATAAAAGTTCACAATGAAATAGAATCAATAGACAAAGCCCACTTAGATTTCTAAGGAAATACCTTAAGGTAGCATTTGGGAACTTGAATTTCAGAATTTGGATTTGGATTTGGAGTTCAAAGATAGTGCAAACGGAGTAAAAAATACTTAGAAAAGTAAAATTGATGATTATTTTTTAAATCCGTGGTTGTGTTAAATGCCTATATAGTACTGGTTTTGAATGCCTAGTTTATTTTTGGATTTGATAAATCCAGATTTGTATACTTTTCATATATAAGTTCTATTGAATCTTAACTATTTATCTCTAATGTATACAATACATTTACATAGCAAATGAAATCCAAATCCAAAATTTGAAATCCAAGTTCCCAAACAGAGCATAAAAGAGTTTTAACATGATTCACCAGACAACAAGAATGTTAGCTCACCCTTCTATCATTCTTCGCATGTGATTGTCGAATGAAAAACTGATGGCAAAAGATTATTGCTGTGGCTATTGTTACCTGAGGCCTGTATCAGATAAGAAATTTAGTCAAATTCATTCCATCTAGACAAAAAACATTAATAATTATATCGCATAATTTCAGGGTTAGACGAATTGTTGATAGATGAGGCAGTCACATAAGAAAAGAACTAACCAACTGACACCCAGTGTTTGTTGATGCACAGTACTTTTACCAATAATATAATGCTAAAATATGCAAAGAATGATATATGATAGATATTCACACACAATGTGCTGACAGGTTTATGTGTAGTATCTTCGGCTACAGATGGAGCACATGAGTATCAAAAGAAGGCAACTAACTATAGACTGACAGACTAAAAACACAGACATGAAAGAGTGTCAGTGTGCAAACACAAGATAATATCTCCTGCATCAGCATGCATCCAAATAACTCTCTTGAGATACTTTCACTATAGCAGGCAACAGTGATCCAGGATCAACTCACAAAAAAGGCATTACCAAGCCAGTCAATGTTGCCTAAAGGATTAGTGATAGCAGCTACGAGTATGACCACTATTGACAGGGAAATGAAGATACGTTGCCATTTTTAAAAGCATGATGCTAATATTTAGACAATCTCTAATAACAAAATTATGACTAGGAGATTCAAAATTGTATATTCCATGCCGATACCAGCACTAAAACAGTTGAGAGATTTGCGATACAAAATATCTCAACATTTTAACATTGTGTTTTAACCGTGTTAAATACATGAATTTAAGAACTTTCTACCTAAAATAAAACTTAAGTATACTACAAATTTTCCAGAAACTGATCTTAGGTGGAACAGACACGCATATCCGCATGCATTCACATAACAAAATTACTTTAACTTCCATTTCGAATGACACTTCATTAAGAAAATCTGCTAATGAAACTCAATAAGTCAATATTCAAGTTAATAGCACAAATCAGGTATTTGCTGCATCTGAATGTAAACCATGAACTTACACTTTCAGCCTCATTCCCAAATCTTGCAAAAATGTACAGTATGACTTGCGTAAGTATGTCTCTTTCTTTAAGTCAATACCATCCCTTCTTGATGGGGAATTTTCTTCTATTTCTTTTCTTGAAAAATACCAACGACCTCCTTCCTCTTGCTTTTCTTGAGAATTTCTGGAAGGCCCACTATCAGACATCGAGTGATGAGAGGAATCCCCAGGTAACATCCCTGTCATTTATATATATAACCGTACACTAATACCGCAGACAAAAAAAAACTCCTAATAGGACCAAGATTTATTTCTTCATAAGCACCTGTCAGTATTGTTCTGATCAGTGACAGAATAACAATATGAATACATGCAGAACTTAGAATGCCTTATGTATGATATGCCTAAAGGAAAACCTCCAACAACTCCATTGGTTTAACAGCCAACCACATGACAGGGTAAACCAAGAACTTATCAACATAGTAGCAAGAACATCATAACAAAAAAATGACAGATCTTCTGGGACCATAAATAAAAAGCCTAGCACGCTCAGCATTGCCTAATCACATGCTCCACCACTTCTTAAGGTAATTAAAGTTTCAATTGCAACCTCATTATTATACAATCAAAAACATCCAGTTACAAAGAAATTAAGATGAACGAACAGATTCTAGATTCATGTCTTGGAGCACTGTCTTGTAAACTAAATTTCCTATAAAAGTTGTAGATAAGGTTAATGCCAAATTCTTTGGGGGTGGGGCCCATGCGGCTTTGTCACTGAACCAGTGCACCACAAAAGAAACATAATATTAAGGACTACCAACAATAAAGAACACAAGAAACATCTCATTATCAATACATACAACTATAGATTGAAAGTGAAAATATTTTGACATTTAAATAGAGATTATCTTTTCTTATTGCCCACATGTATATCCATCAGTTCGGAAAATCATTAGAACGTATTTTGGAAAGAAAAGTCACACAAAAAGTAGAATGTTAAATTCCTATAAAAAGAAGATAAAACAAATCGCAAAGAGACAAAAACAAACACAGAATATACAAAATAGAGAGAAAATCAATCAAACCACGTAAAAGATTGGATTTTTACTTGCAAAATAAAGGGGAAATCTATAACTAGTCTATAATTTACTTAAAAACATGGTATTTATCAATTACCATTCCCAGTAAAGCTTACAAAAGGGGAAAGAGGGAAAAGCAGTCACCCGAAAACCTAGGTCACGAATAACCCACTCGAAAGAGAACCAAATTCAAGGGTTGCGATTTTAGGATTCTTGAATTCGGTTATCGAATGCCCGGATCTTAAAATCCTCGAAAATTAGATCCGAAACCTTTTTCACCCCCGAATAAATTCAAAATATATCTACTTTTTTTTTCTAGTGTTCTCTAACAAGACAATGAGAAGAAAATGAAGAAAAAAATTAAAATCTAAATAATTAGAGGGGCGAAAAACAGACCTGAAGGGGGCGGAGGGCGAAGCAGGCACTTTGCTGCTCTCTTCACAGCTTGTTTCTTGGTTCTTCGTCTTCCGTTTCTTTATTTCTTGTTTTTCTATGGAAAAAGGGCAAAATACGAAGCCAATGTCCACTAAAAATCTTAGTTTATAATATATATTGAAACGGCATTATAAATTTACATAATTATCCTCTTTTCTTTTGGAATATAGAGAATGCCCCTGCCATTATTCATCTCTTTGCAATTTGCCACCATCATTAATGATGTAAAAATACTTTTTTTTTCTAAAACCTAGACCTGGTCAATATGAAGTATAATTTTTTGAACAAGCTAAAGTGATTACAATAATATCTGTTCTAGAATATAATTTTTACTATTCGATATTAAAAGTATATTATATTAATTGATATTTTATAATTAAGTATATTAATTGGTATTTTATAATTAAGTATATTAATTTATTTATAAAAGTATTTAATGAAATTAGTATTTAAACTAGTTGAGACTATTTTCATAATTTTGAAAAACACAAGAAAAACATTATTTACCATATCTAAAAATACATGTATGAAAAAATATTTTTAATTTTTGGAGATAAAATAAAATAAAATTGTACTTGATTATTCACTATAATTATACCACTATTATAACTATTATAAACGTTTGGTTTGTTGTTGTATTATGAAAGATAGATATCAAATGTTACTTAAATCCTGAAAAAAGAACGAATCTATTTAAAAAAAACATTTATTCAAGTCTCAGTAAAATTCTTTTAATTTTTAACACTATCCAAATTTAAGTTCAGTTTTTAAATTTATTACTATCATTTATTTTTCAGTTATTTGTTTGAATACATATATGTGTATGTATATATTATCCCCAAGCTGTGATTCTGTTGTATAATGGTAAAGAAGAGATGAGATCCAAAGAAAAAAGGGTGTCACCATTCTGGTCTTAACAGGCACAGAATTCTGTCAAAATGCTAACAATGGAGTTTTATACAAGATTGAAGCAAGGGATTAAGGGTCATCACCCACAGTAACTTCCGGTTGCTTACCGGGTAACCAGCCAACCGGGTTTGAATAAGACATCTCGCTTAAAATCGTGACCAGTTACGGAAGTGGACTCGCCTTGATGACGGAAACACTGAAGATGAAGGAAGATGGTTGTTTTCAAAAGCATACAAGAACTGAATGCAGAAGTAGATACAAAAGGAAATGGTACTTTTAACAACTTCACCTCTCCAATAGTTCGGATCAGAAATAGGGATCCGAGGTATTGGAGAGATAAAGTAATAGATATAATGGTTAGTCATCACCAACCTTGTAACAGACAACTGTATCATCTGGATACATGGCAAAGAGCTTTGTTCCGAGGCGAGTATGACAGGAATCACAAAGGCTCTCATCATTAATCTGCACAAGCCTTGATCTCTCTTCCAGTCTTGCAAGCCTTGCGTCTGTGTCTACGGCACGGGATAGATGATGTACAATCTGGGAAAAAGAAGGTCGTGACTCGTGATTAAGATTAAATTACAAGCAGTAGAAGTCCAAAAGTTATCTTACTTGTCCTTGACGGTGATGATGTAGTCGAGCCCTCAACATTCTCAATATTGTATCTGATGCAAGCTGGAGAGGCATGTCCGGAGACAGTGTCTGCAAAAATCATCACCCAGACAGCCCAAATATAAAATCCATACGGAAAAAGAATGTACTGAAAATTCCCGCACGAGTTACGAGTCGGTAGCCACATAATAGTATAAGAGAATGTTTGCACAATTACCGGCAAAGCTAATGTTCCAGATTCCTGACAAATATAGGAGAAGAGAGAGAGGGGTTTACCTCTAATACTTGCAAAGGGTCCAGCGACTGTCCACGATTGTGGAGAAGGCGAACAGCAGCCTTAAACATAGGCTCTTTACCATCTTGAGGATCCAAATACATATTGAGTAGCCTGAAATTATCATGTCACAAACAGATTAAATAAGCAAAAAGATAGCATGCATAAGTAGAGAAAGGGAAATATATGGGGAAAAAAGAACAAAAATACGAACTGCATATAAGCATCTGGTCGGCCAATCTCAGCACAATACTGTTCTGCAGCTTCGCTATCCTCCAGTTTCCTGACAGGCCACTAAATGTTAATAATAAGAAACCAGCATTCATTTTCTTTTCATCTGCTATCTTCGTGGATAAATTTTATATTTCATACTGCCTAATGCACCAAACATCCTAATTAGTAATCTGGAAATTGTTTGAATCTTACAGCGCTAAGATTTGGAGCACCAATGACTCTTGTCCCAATTTTCTGTATAATATAGCCTAGCAATCAAAGCATAATATTAAATTAGTAAATGTTAGATGCAACAAATATTCATACAAGCACCTAAAAAACAAATCGTAAAAGAATAAGCAGTCATCCTAGGATTTGTAGTTGATTGTAGCATTAAAATTTTCAACTGAACAGTTCAGGACAATATACAAATCTCTAACATACCTTTTCTAACCATAACTCCGAGTTTTCTATCAAATCAAGGACCTCTTCTGGATCATACAAATCAGAAGACTGTAAAAATATCTGCAATCGGTCCCGTACAGGACTTTCAAAGATTGAATCTCTTTGAGGTGCAATGTTTTTCAAATGTTCTTGCCTTCCAGTATCAGGGCCTTGAAAGCTGCTTTCTGAATTAAAGGTTTCAATAGCGGACTTGGCAAGTGAAACAGCATAGAGTGTATGGAACCGAGTCTCATCAGAGTCTTGCTCTACAATTAACCAGTGGAGATAACTGCACAAATAAGGAAGCTTAGAACAAAATCAATGCAGTGAAGGTCACATCTAATACTAAAAAGAAAGAGAGCTTGCACACAAAATTTAAGAAATCATATGAAACAAGGTGAATACTATGACAAAAATGAATCATGTTCTAAGTAGGAGTGTAGGATAAAAAACTAAAGGATAATAAAGCTAGAAATATTTCAATACGAGCTGAGTTGCAAAAGAGTAACCCTGCGTATAATGCGTTGACAATGGTGAGTGTAGCGCCTAGAAGACAAAACTGCAAATATAATTATAATCCATAAAACAACATAGGAACATACCATTGGAGAATCTCAACCTTTTTTGGATCAATTGCTGCAATCACTTCATCTGCAGCAAAAGATAGTAATTAATAAATTGTGCATCATCCAGAAGAAAAAAAAATACAGCTGAAATTGTCCATGCATAATCCTAGACATAATAAAATTTACAGCTGATATTTCCCATATAATACTACACAAACTAACTTAGAAATGAGATCCACCTGGTGAAAGCTGATCTGCCCTTTTATCTGATGTCAAAACTAGTACAGCAAGTTCCAGGTTTATGTCTGCAATCTGATAAGCAATTCAAGGTCAATAATTAACTATCAAGTTCAAGAAGCTCAACACCTTCAATTTGAAAATAATATAAAAAGAATCTTTCATAAGAGATAAACACATACCCATGCAAGATGCTGCAGAACTAAATCCTGGTCAGATGAATCCTCAAGAATATTTGCTGCCTCGGTTGCAGCAATCTCCCTCCCGGATGTTACACATGCATTGCCATCACGTAAGTCACTCTCCGAAGCAGGATCTTTCCAGAGACCAGAGGAATAATTTCTTGCCAGGATGCGCCAAATGGCAAGAGCCTTTGAGCTCATCCCTTTACTAGCATATAGGAAGGCAAGTGTCCGCAAATGCCCAGAGCCATCTAATAAAGTTTCTAATTCCTCCTGCACTGCCCATGCAAGTTGTACAGTCATCCTTCAAGCAACCTCCTGACAACGGTCTCTCTGTTTTCCAATGCATTGGAATACTAAGACTCCACATTTTATTCAGTCTTTGCTCACAGGATATTTACTTTAGGCCTATAACCATAATTTGAACTTTACTAGAACTAACCAAGAAAATATGTATTCGGACCTGAGACCTGGCTGGAATGGTAACATCTCCCACTAAGCACAACAATCCATACTAAATTCATTTTAAAAAGAAATACTTGCTTTTAGTTTCATTTCTTAAGAAAAAAAATAAGATAAACTGATGGGGGAAAGGGGATAAAACATTATCAGCTTAAGAGCAAATTCTCCATTTATTTGAGCAAAAAATCCCACCATTTTTTTTCTTTCAACAAATAAAATTTTCTTGTAACATTAAAATTCTGGCCTTACAGCCCAAGTTATACACAACAAACTCTTTTTACTTGTATTAAAATATCACCAACAAAACCCTTAGTCATGAATTTGATTTATATTCAGCCAATCAAGCTCTATGATACTAACTACCAAGTGTTGAGAAATTAAAATACTACACAAATTATTTACTTAAGAATTTCTGACCTCCAAGATTATCTTCTTTCAACATTAAAATATCATTTCTTAAAACCAAACCATTCTTCAACATTTTATTCATGCATGCATGACCCAATCCAGCAAACAGACAATTCAATGCAGCAAGAATATGATTATAAAAATAAATGCATGAATACCAAATGAGATAAGGCAAAAAGAAAAACATACCACGATACAACAATTCTCAGAAGAAGCCAGCTTCTCCATATCATCAACATAATTTAGTGCTCTATATAAGTACATTAAAAGTGTATCAACCCCCTCCTTCACTAGCAAAGTTAAATCTTTCTGACGAGACACCTCTAAATACCTGTAGCAGTGAACTTCAGCTTAAAACAATGTTAAGGATATTGCAGCTACAAACCATCCATACACATCAGGATGGAATAATTAAATTTCAATCAAAATTGGAACTCTAGTCATTTCATAACCCCCATCACATGATCTTGGCAAGGAGAGAAACTCACACACACATACACAGGTCTCAAAGAGAAAAAGGAGGGAAAGCACAAAATCAGATTATCTGGAAGGGCACCTGATTATGTTCTTAATTGCAGATTCCAACAATTCGGCCCTGGTTGGTGGATTTGACAGAAAATGTTCATTCACTATGGTTTCTACACCTGCTTTTCTGAGGAAAATGGCCCTTTGAATAGCCAACAATCCATCATCCACGACATCTTCGAGGGGTATAGGAGGAGGATGTAAACCCCAATACCGATTTCGAGGAACCTGAAAAGGTTAATTCGAAACTATGACAATAAACCTTCACAAACATGCACAAGGAGTTTCAGCATGTTTCATGCAAGCAAATGTCATTCAGCAACTCAAATCATACCCCAAACATGCAACTCTTCTTTTTCTTCCTTGTTGACTGACCAGCATTATAAGCATTCTCACAGATGATATTTGAATAAATATTAAGTTTAAGTAGGACAGTGCATTGCTCAGAGAAAGATTAATATGCTGACATGATTACCACCTTATCCCCTAAAATCACATCCACTACTGCAGGACAGACAAATCAAACTATCAGAAGAATGCACTTAAAAAAGACATACCAGGAGTGACCAGCGATTAGGGTCTCGCATTATAAATGGAAACACTTCAGAAGGCTGCATAGTTTCTGACAGCAAAAAGTGATCCACAGCTTCCTCAAAGTGCAAGTCAAAAAGCAACAGGAAACCTACTTGAGCATGAAAAAGGGAAGTCACTTCTTTAGACAGTTCACCTTCGGACTCAAGTTCCTCCACCAAGGAGATGGCTTCATTGAAATTCTTTTTTCTCAACAGATCTTTTATTTGTTCTTCTGAATGAACTTTGCGGTAGCAAATAACCTAGCAATGTTTAGCGTGAATCAGGAATATGCATCACAAATTCTCTTATACTACTAAGCATGGCAGTGCTTATGGGTTGCAACTGAGATCCTGAAATGCAATAGGAGCATAAGCCAGTAAAAGACTCACAATTCAATCAACAGCCAGTTCTTTAAGAAGTGATAGCTTATGCAGCAAAAGGTGATGAACCTAGTTTAAGGACCATATTAATATATCTACAATACGTCCTGAACCTCAAAAATGCAAACCATCAGTTACCAAACTGCAAAAAGTCTTTTTCAATCAATATATTTAAAATTTCCTGAAGTATGCGCATGTATGTAAGCAAATACATTAATCTCCAGATCAACACATCACATCTAACGGAAAGAGCAAAAGTATGATTACCATATAAATATTTCAAGCAATGTGATAATATTTATGAATTAATTGAACTAGATTGATTCAGATACCTTTGTGGGAGTAGCAACACCAACAAATTTCCCATTCCTATTTTCCTCATCCGCAACAATACACTGCCCAACTCCTTCAACACCAAAAGTTACTGTTTGAATGCAATTACCAGATTTCTTATGGTACAGCTCCATCTTCCCATCCCTCGCAACTACTACATATGATGACAAGTCCCCAACCGAATCAGGACCACCCTTACGAAACACCAAGCTCCCACCAACAGGTTGGCCGAGAGCATCAACAACCACGCCTACGTTGTCCACTAGCAACAAAACCTCCCAATTTCTCCACAAAAGCTTCAACAATGGCGGCCTAGATAAATCAGGTAACGAAAAAATCACCCCGTTTTGCCCCGTGACACACGAGATCAAACTATACCCATTAATTGTACCGACGATAATGGAATCGTCAAGCCATACCATAGACTTAATACCATCAAAACACGGCATCTCTTTTAGGATCACAAAAGAAGCATTCCCAAAATCACTGCCTAAAACAAGCTCTATTAACATCATTTTCTTACCAATAACAAGGGCAAAAACGCAATTACCTTCTCGATTATGCTCTAAATCCCTTGTTTTCACCCCATTCGCCCTAACACCTCCGAATTTATCCAAAATCCGTTGCCCTTTCGATAAATTCGAAGCATTATCCGTTAAATCGGTCCTCTGTGAATTCGTTCCTCGGAATCTACGAGCAATTACGCTAATTCCTTTTAAACCACCTAATTTTTTAACCGGTTGAATCAAGAGCGAATCCGTTAAAAACAAGAACCCATCTGATAACACCAAGACGCCTCCGATCTCAGAGAGAACGAATATCGATTCCACGGGACAGTTGGAAACGGAAACGGTGCGTAGAAGGGAAACGTTACGGGAGAGGGAAGCGGGAGAAAGGGATTCGATTGGAGGTGGATTTGGGATTGGAGTAGGGCTGGGGTTTAGGGAGAGTAAAAGGAGGGAACCATTTCGAGTGCCTAGGTAGAGAGTGGATTGGGAAAGAGAGAGGGAGCTGATTGAAAGATGGTGGGTCGGGAGGTCGAAGTGAGCGAAGGGCTCGACGGTGACGCGGGACTTGAGCTTGGACATGGCGGCGGAGAAGGTTTCAAGGAAAATTGGAAGAGATCGGCATTGAAATTGCGTTGGAAGAGCTTGGAAATTGAGACAGGGGAGAAGAGTAAACTGTCCTTCAGACCACCACGTAGCCGTAAGCAGTAAACTCCGGCAAGATCTGGTCAACTTTGCCTTACTTATTCAGGGCTAGTTTGTTCTATTTGCAAAAATATTTTTAAAAATATTATAAGAAAATAATTTTAAAATTTAATTATAAAATATTAAAATTTAATATTATTGTTAAAAAATGATTTTAAAAAATAAATACTTACTTTAAATATAATATTAAAAAAATAAAAATAAATGTAAATGTAAATGTAAATAATATTAAATTTATTTTTATAAAATTTATTAATATTATTATATATAAAATAAAAAATTAACTTAAACGATAAAAACATTTAAATCATGATAATTTATTATTAATCTTTTATATTTACAATATAAATTTTAAATATTTTTAAATAATTAATATGAAATATTAAATTAAAAATAAATATTTAGTTTCTAAACCATATAATTTTTATATTGTTATAATATAATTAAGTATTAATTTAATATATCTATAATATTATATTTGATAATATTAGATTTTTTATTATCTATTTTATTTAAAATATTAAATTTTAATATTATTTTAATAATTATTATATTTAATATACTTAATACTTTTATAATTACTATTAAAATATTGATATTAATATAATAATAATAATAATTAATATTATTTTAATATATTAGTGTTAATCTTTAAAAGTAAAAAAAAAAATGTTCACACGCAAAAGTGATCTTTAAAAAAAAAACTAGAAATATTGACTTTCAATATTGAGTATTTTTCACTCCTCAAAAGAAGTGTTTGACATAATTTATAGGTAAAGAATCACTTTTTGAACAAAATTAGTTAAATTTTTAATTAATTTGATCATTAAATTGTAATAATTTTTAAAATATTAGCGATACATAATACACTGTTCGGATATTATATTTATAATTTTTCTTAAAAATAATTTTATATATTTTTAAAAATTTTAGATTTTTAAGAATTTTTAAATTAAATATTTTTTTAAATACCAAACGAAAAATACTATGACATCACATATTATACTAATAGATTAAAAAAATCAGTCGGATTAAAGAAAGAGATACAAATCGTCTACCTCTTTCTTATAACTTCGTTTTAAATTAGAGGACTTAAGATTTAAGGTTCAAGGTTAAGGATCGTAAATAGAGTTTAAGAAATTAGGGTAGGATATATTTTTTAAAGTGTAGGTTTAAGATATAGAAAATAATTATTAGGGTCTAAAATTCAATTTTTTATAAAAATTTTAAAAAAAGACATGAAAAGATACATAATAAAAAATAGACGGTTTTTACTCAAAAAAAATAATTGATTTAGTTTTTTAACTCAAGTGTTTAATCATGAGTAAAAAATTCATTAAATTATTTTTTTCAAAAATACAAAGACTTCTTATACCTTTAAATTATTATATTTAGAAGAAATGTAGTATGTTGTTACCAAACTTATAATTGGTGACTTGTGATGTATTTTATACCCTTTAAAAATTCGTATTTTTTATATGAAAACAAATAAATAAATAAATAATAACAATAGGAAAACACAGAGTAGTGAGAAAACCCAAAGGGGAGGAGTCTATTTATCTTATACCGGCATGGCCGAACCAGTAGTCCAAAGTATAAGGTAAAAACTTGGTGGGTTACTTTGAGGCAGATACCTTCATCAAGCTTTGATACCTATAAAATATTCAACCCAGCACTCTGTGATTCACAGCCATTATTTATTTTTTTATGTTTATTAATGAAAATCAGAAAGCTAACATATACTCAAAGGCATGGCAGTTTCCGGTCCGGTCCATGACAGCACCGACTATTTGCCGGTCATGCCAGTGTTGCCCTCTTACCTTTTACATCCCTTGACTGCAACAAAAAATTTCAAATTTATTTTCAGTGGATGACTAATGTGAGAAGCTGCAAATGCAAGGGAAATTAGTATATGCATGAGAGAGAGACCTGTGCGGAAGCGGATCGCTTTGAATCCAGAAACTGACTGTAGATTCCATAGAGTCTCCCTTTTTCAGTTTCTGAAACAGACGGTCTTGCCTTTGAAGCGATAGACTTTACAACGGCATCAGTTATGACCGGAGTTTTGTCAGGCTTGTTGCTATCCGCACTGCTCAAATGTTCGTGAACTGCAGCGAGCTGTGCATCTGAGAGAAGAGCTTGGAGATCAGCTCCGCTAAATCCTTCTGTCATATATGCTATGGTGTCTAAATCGACATCACTGGCCAATGGCAGCTGTGCATTGTTTGTGCAAAAATGAAGTATTACAAAGGAAAGAAAACTAAAATATTCAATCAAGTTAAATTTCTAGTTCTACATGTAGCAAAACGTTTAAAATCGAGTATATCTGTGTCTGAAAACATCAATATCCGACACTCAATCCTTAAACCAAGTAACAAAACTGTAGCATGCAGCTAACAGAGTCATGTAATTCGGAAAGCATGGAAATCGTGGCATAGAACATTAAAAAGTGATTAGCAAGTATCACTAACCTTTCTTGAAAGAACCGTCAGAATATCCAACCTTCCGCGCGGAGATGGAAAATCACAGAAAAGGAGGCGGTCGAGCCTACCAGGTCTGAGCAATGCAGCATCAAGCAGATCTGGTCTACTGCTTATCAGAAGAATTCAAGTCAACTTTCATGGAAGGAATGCAACTCACAAGTAAAACTAGGAATTAAAAAATTCATATATTTATGTAAAACCCTGAAATCAAGAATTTTATTATCTTTTAAAAATCTGTGACAATGCCTAAATTATTGAACCATACTTCACATTGTGGAAAGAGATTAACTGGAGATTAATAGTACATATTACTGAAATAATACAAGATGATTCCACGGGAAAACTAACCTTGTTGCAGCAAACACGAATACACCAGTCAAAACTTCAACTCCATCTAATTCAGTTAGGAACTGTTTGAAAGCAAAATAATCATGAGAAAGATATCATAAGTTCAGTCAAAAAGATAAAATGCAGCAAACGAAGATACTAACTTGATTGACAACTCGATCAGTAACTCCAGTGTTGTCATGCCCTCTCTTAGGGGCAATGGAATCAAATTCATCAAAAAAGAGGAGACAAGGAGCTGCAGCAGCAGCCTTTGAGAAAATATCTCGAACCTGAAACAAAATGACATTGAATTATTTGTTTATAGCTATTGTTCTCTATAAATTGGGTTTGAATCATAATATCAAAGGCATCAGTAAAAGAGAAAAAGGCTTAATTATACTCTCTTACAGCTTGCTCAGAAGCACCAATGTATTTATTCAGTAGCTCAGGCCCTTTCACGGATATAAATCTTAGTGAACAAGCAGCAGCTGCAGCACCAACAATGTGAGTCTTACCACAGCCGGGAGGACCATACAGGAGAACATTAGAACGCAATCTCAAAGGAGCTTTGGCAAATATATTCAGGAACTTTGAAGGCAATTCTATCATCTGACATTGAAATATATAATTAGTAACAGAGAGAATATGATTCTTTAAGATTGGAATAAAACAATGACTGCTTGAAAAAGTGTATATATTTGAGGACCAATTTTAGACATCAACCTGATAAATAATTGAAATGAAAAATAGACTATGATTTTGATGGTAGTGTTAAAAACAGATTTTTTAACGGTAAAAAAGGTGCAGGTTTGTCATATTCTCTTCACATAGATAAAAAAAGATAAGCACGTCCTCTATGGAGAATAATAAAGTTTACATTCTGGGTTACAATAGAAGCAAAATCAGTGAAATAATCTAATCTCAACAATATAAATTTTGATTAAAAATAATCTTAGGCAATTTAGAAGCCAGAAGGAAACTTGCACCTCTTTAATAGCATCCCGAATGTCACTGAGGCCACCAACCTCATCCCAACCAGAGCGACCAACATCAGGAGCAGATTTCGTAATGTCACGCATGGCAACCGGAAGGAACTCGTGCATAGCTTGAGAGAAATCATCCCTAACTAGTACAGGCTTCATGTGTTCAGAACCAGAATCAGAAGGCAAAAACCGGCCAACAGCGGCATGAACAGCTCTATCAACCAATATTTCCTGAAATAATGGAATTTCTTGGTATCAACTTTTACGTGTCATTTTATGATAAGCACTGGAAAGAACATGCTATCCCACTCCCTTAAATAACACAGAATGGAACTTATTATATCTGATTTAAAATACATGCAGATTTAAAAATACGCTGCGAACATTAGAAACAAGAGGGACACAGACGTTGAGAAATAAAGATGGAAAAAAGTATCCAGAGGAGAGAAAAAAAACATTACTGCCTCTTTAAAAAGAAATATCAGACAGAAGTTCATGCACACACAAGAAACAAAGATACCAGATCATATGCATCATATCCATCACATTTGGAAGCTACATCCGTTACGATATCATCATGGCACTGTAGGGAACGCCTCTGAATTTCATGCTTCAATATGGCCCTACGTTCTGAGGCAGCAGGTGCAGGCAGTTGTACATGAAAATCGAACCTTCCTGATAATATTCAAATTCAAGAATGCACAATTATGAGAAAAAGGGAATACTGTATAATTTTAGAGTTGAAGTTTGTTACAATTCCAATACAAGTAAAGGAATCTGTGATCCTTAAACCAATAAGGTAAAGACAAAGACAAACCTGATGAGCTCAAAGACTGGGGGATACTCTCCAGAGATTTCACAGAAGCTATAAAAGCTACTGGACCAATACCACAGGAGCTATTCCTCTTTTCCTGCTCAATGTTACAAGATCATCTATTAGCTGACTATAAATAATCAAAACAAGAATACATCTAAGATATAGAAGAAATAGTTTGGATCATGCACACAACTTTAATTGAATACAATCAAACATCTATTAAGGCTTTGGCATTACCATACAAGGGAAAGAGGGCATAATAGCAAACAGATTTTTACCCCATATTCATCCATGATATCAGTGAGAAATTTAGTAAGTGCAACAACTGAGGCTGAAGGTTGAGATCCTTCTGAATCAGAAGAAGACTGTATGATGCTATCAAGATCATCAAACATGACAACTGAAGGAGCATGATCTAGAGCTTCAGATATGGAACTTGACAGTGCTTGACGAATGGTCGGAGGCTTCTCTAAAGAAAGCCCAGAGCAGCTTATAAAGATTCTGCAAGTACAGACCAATATCAAAATAAGGTTTTACCCTCAGAGGCTCAGAAACCACCAATATAAACTAGAAAACCATAATAGAATGGAGATTTTTTCCAGCCAGGGTCACCCATGCTTAGAGCATTCTCAAATGTCAAACATTGAGAAGAATGCATATGAATCTTCAAATAATTTCTTACACGTGTGCTAACAGGTCTTCATGTTCTTCAAGGGACTTTGCAACAGCTCTTGCCAATAATGTCTTCCCAGAACCCTAATAGAAAATAATATACCAATTGTATTTAAGCCAGAATTGTCAGAATTTTTATGTCAATATTTTTTTTTTCAAAAAAGCCCTCTTAAGAAAAAACAGAAGCAGATTTTAAGATAACACAATTTCAAAGTCATTGCAAAAGATAGGTAAAAGAAATTATGTACCAACCTCGTGATCGCAAAACATAAAAAGCCAACAAGGTTCATTTAAGATCGTCAAAGATAAAGTCAATATAAAGTGATATCTACTTGCAACACCACAAGGTCTCCACAATATATACTTGAGAATTTTACTTTTGTTTTGGAAAATTTTGCTATAACAATGTTTGATGACATTTTGCTTTCTCCCCAAAACTAAAGTTCAGAGAAAAACATGTTTTGCCCCTTGATACTTCATCAAAATTGATTGCTAAAGAAGCCAAAAATATAGCAACTTACCGCAGGTCCATATATTAGAACATGTCCTGGGAAAGGAAGATTATAAGTACTAAACCAAATTCCAGAAGAAGGAGCTAGCAACACCATCAATCCTGCATGTAGTATTTGTCAGGCAAACATGTCCAGATAAACTAATTGTAACAATATTATAGTATACTTATAAGTAAGGCCTAGAGGAAATTTGTTAGAATATTCAAAGAGAAAAATACCTACTATTGATAACATCAGAAGCAGTCACACCCATCCAGCTTAAGGAAGATACATTTGTGCTAAACCCCTTGACAGATGTTCTGTCTTTAACAGAACACAAGGACACAGGGTTGCCCAAATTTAGCTTTCCAAACAACTCTATGCCTCCCTGAACATCAACCGTCTTGTTTCTAACATCAACTTCAAGTTCATATGCATTAATTTGTCCACTGTGCAGTGTTTCCTCCGAGATAGTCAATATGTATGAAATTTCCAAAGGTATATCCTTTCTCTTATTTCTCTTCTCTGAAAAACCATTCGATGAGACAGATCCATAAGTTCTAGAATCATTTATGGTCACCTCAAAGTGAAGTAGACTTTCATTCCCCAAAACCAATGTATTAACTTCTGTCCCTGCATTTGAAGCTATAGCATCAAGTTGAGCAAGAAACCATGCCTGAAGAAGACATTCTAAGCCCTTCTTATTATCTTGATGATTGCAGTCATCAGCTTCTTGGCAAGGAGATTCACAAGAAAGTGCAGCAACAACATTCTCATGGTTTGACCAATTTACTACTTCCAAAGAGGTTCCTGAACCAGATGTTCGGACCGAGTTTAGTGTCCTATGAGTTCTATGACCGTCAATCATTTCAAGCCCATTCCCAAGAGCCTTATCATTTGCAACCATCTTGAAGTGGCATGGAGAAAGTGAAAGTACAGGAATTTCCTTCTTCAAAGCAGCATTATAACCCTTTAAATAAACCCCTGCATGCATGGGAACCTTCTTTCAAAAATCTTTTACATAAACGAAAGCGAGAATGGTAATGTCAGTTTTTCACCTCTCCTTGTAAAACTAGCACAAACAGACATTTGAAAAGTAAAGCAGTGAGAGGAAACGCATCGGACAGAAGGTGAGCTCCTTAAGTTGGATAAAGAAGCACACATCAATGTATTTAGCAATGATAAATTTTCATCTACATGCTTTCAATCAATGAAAAGAAATGTATGTCATAAAATCGATAAATAAGTTCTTTTCCCTTAACAACAGAATAAATCAAAGAATGAAGCTCGAGTCTAAATAAAAAAGTGGGCAGGAAGAGATTGATGCATGCACAGAAACAACTTGGCAAGCAATTCAAAGTTTTTCAGGATTGATAAATAAACATGTTTAATCTGAATTTATCTATCCAGAAAAAGCATCTTAACCACTTGTTCAATGATATAAGATTATGAAGAGATAAAAAAAAATAAAAAAAAAACTTTCAAAGTGAGGTAAATAGGGTAAGATAAGTAACAGGTTCCTGAAAAAGATTCACATACATGAATGTAATCCTGCTCTCAAATAAAGTCGGAGAGATCGAGTGACCATTATATGTCCTTTAGCAACTGAATCAGAAATTAGAAGGCGAACAATCACTTGACGGAATTCCTTATCATCAGTTGAACTTCCACCATTTACTTCCTTCGAAGTAAAACTTCCTTTCATTCTAGAGGCGTCATTTTCCAGATTCTTCACACTCTCTTTAGATGATAACCTTGGCACCATGAGAACCAACTGAAAAGACTCCAATGAAAAACTTTTAGCTGTTTCTGGGTGAATAAAGGCAACAGAAGTAAGTGCTACCCCTAGCTCAACACCTTTAACATTGCTTTTATGAAACAATCTTCTGTCTGAATCTTGTAAGCGAAGCAGTGCTTTTGCACCATGAGATCCTCCACCGGACGATTCAATGTTGTTTAGATTTTTCTTACGTCTCTTTGGAGCAACAGCAACTTCAGTTCCAGGAACAAGTTGAACTGATAAAGAATAACATAAGTCCGGAAAATTCCAACAAACCAAGACTAAAATTGTAGTTGATCTGATTCAACAGCTATATAACAAATAATTTGTAAATATTGGCAAGATTCAACATTGCTAAATAATTTCCACACACTGAATTATGCAACTATGACCGCAACTTATAAATGAGCATGCAGATAAAAGGGTTCTAAAATGAACTGATGTTTACAGGAACATCTAGAAAACTAATAGAATTTTACATTGAGATAATCACATCAAATCATCTTACCCACCGCTTTCTTGGGAAAAGTTGACATGACAAGGAAGGTTATGATTGTTCGGCCATGTAACCACAGCGGAAATCGCATCCCCTCGTAGACAATCCTGACCTGTATAGATCGAAATTCATTGCATAACATATGTAAATCCATTAGAAGTTGAGTAAAATGTTGAGTTCAGTTTAAATGAAATTCATCAATCACTAATTTTCTTCGTTATAACTACAGTTTAATAATATTACCTGCTTCAATATTGCATCTTCAGCGTGCTCCGAGTTGAGCTCTAAAATTTCCCAATCATCCTCGGTATGAGGTTCAATTGTGACTAATGTAGCTTTTGCCAAATTAGAGGCAACACGTACTTGGACTGTAGTGCGATTCGGCAACGATATACATTCAGCAAACTGTTGAGAAACCTTCATAGCCAAATAAAAAAGTTATACGGAAACTAGAAGGAAAAAAAATCCAAGTCAAATCGAAGTCTAAACACTAAACCACGATGCTACATTTGAAAACATGAATCTGAGAAAGCTAACTTGGACTTTATGTGTGATATAAATTAGAGACGTAAAGGTACAAAACATTTATTGAATCTCACAAATATCTAAAAGAATTCAAAATTCGCCACTAAATAATTCATGAATTTGACATAATTCGCCAATTTACATTATTTTAAAATTAAAAATGATTCGTTTTTGGAATCTGAATTCTCAAATCCGACTTAAAGGAGCAATTGAAGAGAGTTAGCTTACCTCGATAGCAGTGGAAGAAGAAGTAGCGCCGGACCAAGCGACGGTCCAGGGATCGTCGGAGGAGGCGCGTGGGAGGCGAAGCTCGAGAGCGAGAAGAGGATGTAGGAGAGACGAGCGCGTTGACTGAAGGGTTTGGATGAGTAGGAGGGGAAGAGATACGAAGCAATCTTCTATTCCAGCCACGTGTCTCACCTCAAACTCCATGGCAAGGCAAAGCTAAGGTCTGAGAGAAAGAAGATTGAAGAAAAAAGAGTCCTTATGGCAGAAGAAGATGATGTTATTATTGGATTGGATTGGGCTCACTGATCTAACTGAAAATTCTTTATTTCTCTTTCTCGAGGATTTAGACTTTCTAGGACAACAATTTGTTAACTTTTTATGAGTTAATTGCGGTACACATCCTCAAATTATAATTTTTATTTTAAAATAGTCTTTTAATTTTTAAATATTATAATTTTAACTTTAAATTATGACTCATATTTTGAATTAGTTCTTAAACGTTTGAATATTTTAATTTTATTCTCAAATCATAACGCTCATTCTAAACTGATCTTTAAAGTTTAAACTTTTTAATTTTATCTTCAAATTATTACTTATATCATATCACAGTATTACATAATACGTATCGATATTTACATAAAAATAGTAATTTATATCATAATTTTATTAACATGTGACATGATTAGTTTATATTGATAATTTGATGATAAAATTAAAATATCTAAAAATTTATAGATTAATTTAAAATAAAAATTTAATTTTTATAATAAAATTAAAATATTTAAGAGTTTAGACCTAATTTAAACGAATATTATAATTTAATGATTATATTTGGATGTCTGATAATTTGATTAAATAATAGTATTTTTTTTTAAAAAAATCTAATCAAATGTTGCACCACTACGTGGCAGCCGTCTCTCGTCATTTCTTTATAAAATAATCAATATTACAATAATAGGAAGAAGAAAAACAACCTTGCCTGGCAAATTATATGTAGTTTTGTTCTATAAATAATAATTTGAGTTGAAACTAAAGATTTAAATTAAAATTAAATATTTATCAGTTAAAATTATTAATTTAGATATTTAATAAATAATAAATTGAGATAAAATTTTAATTTTAAAAAGTTAAGTAAATATTTTTTTAAATTAAATATTTTAGCATACTAGTTATATTTTTTACTTTTAATAATTATAAAAATATTCAAATAATCTAAATTTAATATTTTTTTAATTCTTCATTCTCACGTATTTTAAAAAAAACTTTTTAAAATAATAATGAAAATCTTTTCTTGGAGCAAAAATAAAAAATCAACAATTTTGAGGGTCTGGGGAAATGATATTATGAGTAAGTCTTACCACGTCATCCGTGAGACCAACCACTAAAAATCATCCATATCATCATTTTTTTCAATTATATTATTTTTCAGTCATATTTATTATTAATTATTTTAAAAACAAAATTTTTAAATTAATATTCACTTTAAAAAAATATATGACATAAAAAATGATAATATGAATGAATTTTAGTGGTTTGCCACACAGATGACGTAATAAAATTTACCCATGATATAATTTATCTTCTAAGGTTGTTTATTATAGTATTTTTCGAACTAGATAAACATATTTTTTTCATTATCTTTGAAAAGAAAAAATTAATGAGAAATGCAAGAATCTCGGAGAGAAATGACTTTGAGTAAAAATCGATCAAAAAAATGTTTAGATAATGGGATAGTTATAGAAGTTAAAGTCACATTTTTATGTAAAATTTAGGGTTAAATTAATATTTTATTGAAAATTTAAGGATGAGTTCAAGATGAATTCATTTTGTTAATGTGACATGTCATTAAACAAACGATTCAATAACCAAAATGTTATAAAACAATAACGCAAGTAACCAAAATTAATTTTTTATTTTAATTTTATAATAATTTAATTTTTAAACTTGATATTTCTAGTGATTTTAATGATATATGATTAAGATCATACAAAAATATAATGTCATCAAAATAATAATAATTTAAATTCAAAGATGGGTAGGACAAAAGAATTTCAAGGATAATTTTAAAGAAAATAATTTTCAAAATCAAAATTTTATTTTTAAATTAAAAATTGGATTTCATTAAAAGTACAAAAATTTAAAAAAAAAACTCACTTAAACACAAAGGGAAATTTGAAATTATATAGACACATAATAAAAAAATAAAACACAAAAACCAAAAGAATGAGAAGAAACAAAAAAAAAAAACTTTCAATGAATATGATATTCTGATTAAAAATCCAATATTTCATTATCAAAATGTTTCTATATTTATTCTATTAGATATTAAGTTGAATATAAAAATATTAATAAATAAAATCAATTTTACAAATTATTCTGTTAACAGTTTTGAATACATTAATAAATTATAAAAAAAAATACTAAATCATAAACATATTTTCAAAAATATACTGTGATAATTATTATATAATTATTGAATTACTATTTTTAAAAACAAGCTCAGGATAATTTATTTTCTCCAAACTTTTTGGCATGAGTCACGTGACCCTGTGATATCGTCATTGGTCGTTTGAGTAATCTTTGAAATATCTTTAATTTACGGTAAGAGTAAGATTTTCACACTTTTTTACTCAACCATTGCCACATCTGTTATTTTTTATTATTTAAATATATATTTTAAAATAAAAGTTGACGTTGATTAATTAAAAAATTAATTGAACCACATCGATGAAAAAAATAATATATTAAAACGATTGACTTGACTGATTGATTTATATAATATGTAATAAGGATACTATTTATATGTTGTTAATTAAATTTAGTGTGCATTATTAAATGATAATTATTAAAACGATTAACTTAAATTTAATTTAGATTTTAAATTCAATTTCAGATTAAAAATTCTTATTAGGGAGGTAAAAAAAATATTTTATTCGAGATAGATATGCCAACTAAAAACTTTTAACTATTATTTTAGAGATTAAAAAAATTAATTTATTTTTAATATATAAATATCATATAATATTTTGTTATAGTTTATCATGCGATAATAATATTTTAAAAAATTATCAAAATTTAATAATAAAATAATTTAATTGATTCAATTATTATTTTAAATATTTAATTAATAAAAGAATAAATATAATATTAAATTACTTGAATAAAATATAAAAAAATTATATTAAATCACCATTTTACTGTTTTAGACTCATCTTTATTTTCAAAATACATAAACTGGCCTTCCAATTAAATAGATTTGTGTCCATGCTTCATCTACTGTTTTATAATGAAAGATTTAGAAAGGATTAAAAAAAATAAAATCCTCCAAATTTATTATTAGCTATAAAAAATTAAATTTTAAATACTATACTTTAATATTAAATATTAATTTTATTTTTTAAATCCATAAATTATAAACTTTAAACTATATTATTTAACCCGAGAATTAAAAGCTTATATAAATATTTATATCAATTTTTTTCTTATAATACAATATGTAATTTTAGATATATTAGGAGAGGTCAAAAACGATGCAAAATGTGTAAAATTTTTTATGATTTTTTTTTAATTTAGTTTAAAAAATATAATTTAAAAGTTAAAACTTTTAATTTCTTTTATCTTTTATAAAAGTTCTTTTAAATAAAAATACTCATTTATTATCGTTTACATGAACGAGACTGAGATTTAAGATTAAGGGGTAAAATAAAAATGTTTAAAAATAGAGGATAAATTAAAAAAAATAATTTAAAAATTTTTAAATAGAGAGACAAAAATAAAAAAATATTCTTCGGGGTGGAGGGCGATACCCCTCCCCACCCCATACAGTTTCATCTCTGATCATTTATATCGTTAATCCTTTTATATTTTTTAAAAAATATTTAAATTATCTATTTAAAAATATTTTTAATAATAATAATATAATTACCCTTATTTAAATCGAACAATCTAAAAGTATTTTTAAAATCACTATTTAAAAATATTTCTCATCATATTTTTCTAAAAATAATATTAAATTGACTCATCTTTAAATATCTTATTAAATCTTATTTAAAAATTTTATTATAAAATATAATCGATTCAAAAATTAATATTTTATACTAACATCGTTGATTGTTTTGACCTTTAATTTTAATTATCAATTTATATTAATTAAGTCATCTTAGATGAATTTAAAACTAAATTTTTTATATTAATACAAGAGTATAATTATTTATCTACTTCTCTCCGAATCCAACCCATTCCTTTTCTCTCTCTTCTCTGTCAAGAACAAAATTTTAAGGAACACTATTTTACAAGCTCTCATTGCCTCTCTTCTCATTTACACTTTCTTCAATCTCTTGAAATCCCCTGTTTTATTCGATTTTCTTTCTGGAGTTTAGGGTTTCGTTTAGAATACCCATTTCGGAACTGTTTTTGCTTAGTGAAAGGAAAACACAATTAAGAAAACAGACATTGTTTTATGGATCCGGAAGCCGGGTCTGTGACCCGGGAGTCTCGGCTGGTATTCTTTTTCCCTTTCAAATTTTCGATTTTTTTGGGGATTTTGTTGTTTTCATCTGTTGTTTTTCTTGACTCGGTGATTCTCCTTATTCGTGTATTTTGGTTGTTGTTGTAGTTTCCAAATGTTTGTTACCCTTGGATTCTGTTTGTTTGCTGAGAAAATGTGAATGGAAATAATGGATTTCTGGTTTTTGTTAACGTTGGTAGTAATTTTTTTTGTATAGGCTATTGAAAGGGAACTATATGTGATTACTTGGCTGAGTTTACGTTGCGTTTTGAAATTATTATTCATTTAAGTTCACTATGTTTTTTTGCTTTATCAGTCGATTTTTATTAAATTTGTTTTTTCCTTATTAGTTTGTTCTATTTTCCTGCTAGCTCTTAACACTACGTTTTAAGTAAATATTACATTTCTTTGAAAATTTGCAGTTCCATAATCAGTAAAATTGTATATTGCTTCCTGCAGTTAACTAACTAAGCTTGCTTCTTTTCCCGACTAATCTTCAATTTATTGAAGAAAACATGGCATACTTTATCATGTTCGAGAAATGATAATGAATGGGGAGATTCTAATATGTTTGATGCTTGTTTTACATGCAGAAATTTTACAAGGCTACTTTATGCCTAGCTTATCAGAGTTTTGGAGTTGTATATGGTGATCTGAGCACTTCACCAATCTATGTGTACAAAAGCACGTTTTCAGGGAGGTTAAGACTTCACGAAGAAGATGATGAAATCCTTGGGGTACTGTCTTTGGTTTTCTGGACTTTGACTCTAATCCCTCTATGCAAGTACATTATATTTGTGTTAGGGGCAGATGATAATGGTGAAGGTGCTTTCGAAGACCTGGATATTTTATTACGTTGTTTATTGAGAAAATATTATCTGCACTTTGTAATGATTTCCTGAAGGAGGGCCTTATTCCTGCAGGTGGAACCTTTGCTTTATATTCGTTACTTTGCAGGCGTGCAAAGTTGGGTCTATTGCGTGCTTCCAATGTACCTGATGATGACATGTCTGCCTATAACTATGGACCAGCCAAGAAGGAGACTGTAGTTAGTTCTATTTTAAAAGAGTTCTTTGAAAAATATCGTAGTTCTCGGATTGTGCTGCTTCTACTTGTGCTGTTGGGGACTAGCATGGTTATTGGTGATGGCATCCTAGCCCCAGCAATGTACGGTATTGTCTCCCTCTCTCTGATTGACTACAATTCCTTTATTATTTTCATATGGATGAATCTGGAAGTTAGATATTTTACAGAGCATTTGATGTTGCTTTGCAAATGAACTGTATGGAGTTTAATGCCAGTATTACATGCTGATTGATTTTCTTAATACTGATCATAAAAGTTGCATTTCTTTGCTTATCTGTATTTTTTTCTACTCCTTTATGATCAACTCGCATTTACTAATGAGGTGCATTTTTTATACAGTTCTTTCTGCAGTTAATGGTGTCAAAGTTAAGGCGCCTAGTCTTCATTGGAGTAAGTCAGTAGCATTTTCCATCTCCCTTTAGAGTGTAGAATTCCTTTACTATTGATCAAGAGTCACTCAGTTCCTAATTACAGATATCTACCAGCTAAGCCACCAACATTTTCCCAGTTACTATTTGGAAATTTGCAGGAAAGCTTATTGCAAAATTGCATTTGGATTTTGAACAGGGTTTTTTATAACTCCCTTTTGAATGGAACTAGTATAGCCCGTGATGAACATATATATGCATATCCTTAATTTAGCTTCTCTCATGCAGATTATACTGTGTTTATTGCATGTGTGATTTTGGTGGGGCTGTTTGCACTTCAGCATTTTGGGACTCGTAGTGTTGGATTTCTTTTTGCTCCCATTTTGTTAGCATGGCTCTTTTGCATTAGTACTGTTGGAGTTTACAACACCATATACTGGAACCCACATGTAGTACGTGCTCTGTCACCATATTATGTATATAATTTTTTCAAAAAGACTGGAAAAGATGGATGGAGTTCACTTGGAGGCATTGTTCTTTGCATTACAGGTTCGTGAGTTATCTATCTTGCTAAGCCTCTTCTAATTAAGGTAGATTTTGTTCAGAATGATGAATTTCCTTCCTGCAATTTGTCAGGTGCTGAGGCCATGTTTGCTGATCTGGGTCATTTTTCCCAACTTTCAATCCGAGTAAGTTCTTGTGCTTTGATTTGATTTTGGAAAAGAATTAGAAACATTCTATCTATTTTATTTGCCTCAAATGTTACAGAAGTCTGTTTCTTTTTTTCTCTGTTTCCTCTCAAACCATGACATTTATGATATGCTTTCTTGATTCATATTTATGTATGTTTCTATTGAACAGCTTGTATTTACCGTTGTTGTATACCCTTGCTTAATTTTGGCATATATGGGCGAGGCTGCTTATCTCTCAAAGAACAAAGAAGACCTTCAGAAAAGCTTCTATAAAGCAATCCCTGGTAAATCCTACGAACTGTAATATTTAATTTGAGAGTGTCCATACTATTTCTCTGTGTGTAAATTTGATATCTACTGTGTTTGGTCACAATTCACATGTAAGCCTTTATAGATTAGCAATAAAATTTTAAAGGTTTATGGTATGAAAGGTTGGATAAGTTTAACAGCTTTCTGTTTAGGCTGGTCCACAACTGGGCGGGAAAATATAAGATGTCTGAACTGCTTAAATTTTATGTGCTCCAATCAAATAGCACAATTTTTTTTGGTTAATGATGCTATTGGTTTTTGTTTATTTTTCTGGAATAGAGGAATGTTAATGATGCTATCACATAGTACACGGGGCTTAGAGCATAATCCCATATCAAATTTTGTCCCCTCTCTATGCAGAGGTTGTATTCTGGCCGGTTTTCGTCATTGCAACACTAGCAACAATGGTTGGGAGTCAAGCAATTATTTCCGCTTCTTTCTCAATAATCAGTCAGTGTAGGGCTCTGAAGTGCTTCCCACGTGTCAAGGTGGTACACACATCAAACCATATACACGGGCAGATCTACATACCAGAGGCGAATTGGATCTTGATGGTTTTATGCCTTGCTGTTGTGGTTGGGTATAGGGATACTGACATGATAGGCAATGCATATGGTACAGTCATAGGTGCTCTGTCTCTTTTATCTTTCTTCTCCCCGCAGCTTATTTGCATTCAATTTTGACTTGTTGCTATTCTTGTTTTAGGTCTTGCGGTTATCACTGTAATGTTGGTTACCACCTGCTTGATGTTTCTGGTTGTTGTCATGGTGTGGAAGAGGAATATTTTAGGAGCTTTAGCATTTGTCACCGTTTTTGGATCTGTCGAATTGCTTTACTTCTCTGCATGCCTGGCAAAAGTTCACAAGGGGGGTTGGTTTCCTCTGTTGTTCTCGCTAATAGTACTGTCTACGATGTGTGCATGGCACTATGGCACTCTAAAGAAACAGGCATATGAGTCGAACAACAAGGTCAGCTTGGACATGCTTCTAAGCATGGGCCCAAACCTTGGGATAAATCGTGTTCCCGGAATAGGATTAATCTACTCAAATGTGGCCACAGGGGCCCCTCCCATGTTTGCCCATTTTGTCACCAACTTCCCTGCCTTTCATCGTATCCTTATATTTGTTACGGTGCAATCTCTTACGGTTCCAAAAGTTCCCGCTAATCAGCGCTTTGTGACCAGTCGCATTGGCCCACCCGAGTTCCGTCTCTTTCAATGTGTTGTTAGATACGGTTACAAGGATCAAAGGAAGGATGGTCATGATTTTGAGAATCATCTGATTGGAACCATAGCAGAGTTTTTACAGTGTGGCAACAACAATGGTGAAGCATTTGGGTGGGAACCTGTAAATCAGCAGCAATCAAACTCACCAGACGATGTTACCGCTTTGAGTCTTGATAGTGGAGTCAATGCCGGATCGAGCAAGAAAACAGTGAGATTCCGTGGAGTGGGATGTAGCAAGGAATTGGAAGATCTGAAAGAGGCAAGGGAATCTGGTCTGGCATATATGATGGGCAGCACTTGTGTTTTGGCAAGTGATACATCCTCATATTTAAAAAAGTTTGCCATAAACTTGGTTTACGGGTTCTTGAGACAGAACTGTAGGCACCCGGCCACAGCCCTTGGGATTCAACGCGCCTCTCTGATCGAAGTCGGAATGGTTTATTGTGTATAGAAACAAGCCTATATAGTTTTAACAGAGAAGTTGACAATTCATTGAGATGGTAAGGATCTGCTGGAGCAAGGAAGAATCTGCTGCAAATAATCAAAACCAACTGTCCGAGTTTTAACCCTGTTTTGTAATTAAGGCATGTAATCTTAGATTTTTCTCACATACAGTTTTCTACACTGGTCTGCAAGGTTTTTACCAATTTAGGCACTTAGGAATGAATACAGAAACATGTAATTCTCTCTCTATCTGATTGTTCTTCATTAGAGTTGAAACAAGAATTGACCCATCTTGCTGTAACATCTTTTCATTCGTTTAATCAAGGCATTTTCATGCAAATTGGTTTGAACTACTTTAATCAAAGAAAATACAAAGCTATAGATTTATATTTCAACAATATACAACGTATGATTTAACTAAAGATTCTTGTCTGTTTTGTCTGAAAGAGGGCTTTTGCTTCTTAAATAATAGTTCTGTCCAGGGTGCCCTGGATGAGGGAGGGCCAAAGCTACAGGGTAGGGACCTTTTTAAGTGTTTTTGGCCAACGCTCTTCAGTTCAACCTTCAAGCCTACAACGGCTAATTGTACTTTTGGATGATCAAAAAAGTTATTTATAATCAAAGAGTAATATGAGGAAAGTGAGAACTTGGCTATCAATTGGTGGACGTGCCGGAGTGGTTATCGGGCATGACTAGAAATCATGTGGGCTCTGCCCGCGCAGGTTCGAATCCTGCCGTTCACGTTTGGTTTTTTTAATGACAAATTTTAACTAGAGTTAAAGACATCTGCCATATGCAACCAGTGCATGCAAGTTCCACCCTGACCACTTGGAGAGCTTCATTTTCATTGAACTCAGCTAAAGTTGGATCAACCAGCTCAAGACTGTGGTTACTGCCATGCCTGGAAACATTGTAGAAAGTGTATCCATTTCTTTATCAATTTATATATATTCTTCTGCAGACAAGAAATGAAGAAAGATTGGTTCATACTTCCCTAGTCAAGAAGATAGATTTTATCATCCTACAATCTATTAACAGACTTCAGTCTACCACTGAGATTTTCCATAGCAAGAATACCAAAGAAGATTGAGTTTATCTATTAAAACAAGAAACAGTTTCCCATTTAATAAATAAGAATCATTCTTTACATACTAAAATGTATTTACATTTTGTCAAAACATGCACTTGAGTTTATCAAAAACTGATTATAATCACTATAACGTTTTCCCTACCTATAATCAACGTTGTGTTCATTGTTTCATATATATATACAGAGAGAGAGAGAGAGAGGATACCTTCAGACATTAAGGTTTGGTTTTGCATATTTAAGCAAAGGCAAAGCAGTTTAACTCCATGGTTGCTGTGCTGATGGAAGGGAAGCAGAAGGAATCCAGTAACCTGTGAATCTTAAACCCTTTACATGGTTTCGTGATTGATTCCGATTAACGAACAAAGTGACTGAATAATAAAAAATACTTAATTATTATTTCATATACAAACCTTGTATCTGGATTGTATCTTTTGGAATATAATAATTTTATTAATCCCGATTAATGAACAAATTCTTTATTCGAACATATAATTTTATTGATGTATATTTTTGAATTTGATCATATTTATAAATTTTTATTTTTTTATATAAAAATTAACAAATTGTTAAATATAACAAGATGTATCAATGAAAATTTTTAATTTTTTAAAATTTTGAATAAATCAAATATTCAGTTTTTTCGAATTAGGTCAACGGCTAATCAGATTGAATATTTTTAAACACCCGTACATTTCGGTATATGCCAAAAATTTATAATATTGTTATACGTATGTTACAAAACTACTCACTCAATATAGAAATGATAGTTTCAAGTACAACTAAGTGAGCAGAGTAGTAGAAGAAAGAGCATACATTCTCTGTTTTTAAGGCATTTTAACATGGTATGATAGCAGGCATGGAACAAGCAATTATCACCTTCCTTCTCCAATGCTCTCCTTGAATTCAGTAACATTTACCGGAGAAGGTACTGGTTGAGTATCTGCCCCCGAAGTAGCCGTGTTCTTACTCTTGATTTCGTTGTTGCTATGATCGGATGCAATGGATGTTTGTGTTTCTTCATCCACAAAGGTGCCGGTTATATCTTCGAAATTCCAGTCAGTTATATAACTTGGTTTTGTTGTAACATTGCTCACTTCAATGTCTCCGGCAAGCATACCAACAACACGGGACATAGGTGGACGCATCGATGGTGATGCCTGTGTGCATAAAAGTGCCACCCCTATCATTCGGAAAGCTTCATTTTCGTCGAACTCCGCTAATGTTGGATCAAGCAGGCTTAATGGTTGGTTATTTTCATGCAGGGTCCATGCCTAGAGACATTGCAGGAACAAATTAATAATCATATTTAATAATGTTCTCGAACAAATAGTACTGCAAAACGGAAAGATGTGCTTCTGGATTACCCATTCAAGAAGATAAATTCTGTCATTTTCTAAGGTATTATAGGAGTTTGGTCTACCACTCATGATCTCCAAAATAACAACACCAAAGCCAAAAACATCGACTTTCTCTGTAAGATGTCCACGCATTGCATACTCCGGTGCAAGGTAGCCACTTCAAGAAAAATACAGAGCATTGGTGAATATGTTCTATGATAAAACTACTAAACCTAGCAATTTGGGAATAGAAATTACATGCTGCAACCCTGGAACAAAAAAGGTTGAAAGGTCTTACATGGTTCCGGCAGCACGAGTGGTGACATGTGTTTTCTTGTCATCATAAAGCTTTGCCAATCCAAAATCAGATATCTTTGGGCAGAGCTCTTCATCAAGCAAAATATTGCTTGCCTTGACATCCCTATGGACAATCCTTGGCCTAGACTCCTCGTGAAGATAAGCTAGCCCTCTTGCAGTTGATAAGCAGATATTGAAGCGGGTTGGCCAATCAAGATGCAGTACATTTTTTCCTGCATTTGTAGTGAAACAAATCTCATGCAATTGATAATTAATCAAAAAAGAATGAAGATCATCAAAATTAGTATATTAGATTGTTCGCGTACCCCAAAGTGCCTGATCAAGGCTTTTGTTCACAAGGTACTCGTAAACAAGAAGACGCCTATTTCCTCCGATGCAGCACCCATATAGTTTGACAAGATTACGATGTTGCACTGCTGATATGGTAGCTATCTCAGTAACAAATTGTTCTTTCCCCTGGTTTGATGCTACTGAAAGTTGTTTCACAGCTACAACTCTCCCATCAGAAAGTGTACCCTAAAGCATACTATGATTTAGTAAAACTGTGTAGTAAATCATTCTCTCTTGGCAATCTCACCATCGTATGACAAGAAAGTATGCTAAAAATGTTGGACATTGATTACCTTGTACACAGGTCCGAACCCCCCTTCTCCTAACTTCTGTGAAGGACTGAAGTCTTCAGTGGCAGCTTTTAACTCAGAATAACTAAATGTGTTTGGCCTAGGGCTGATGCCAAGAAGCACTGTAGAGTCAAGTAAGGCAATTAGTAACTTGTATAAAAAACTTCTCTAATATATCCAATTATCATGAATAGATATCACTTTAAAAATCTAGTGAGCTTCGTTAAGCATCCCCGTTTAAAACAAGAAGACTTTTCTGGTAATGGGATCTTTTCATATTAACTAATCCATTGATATGGATCGGAGATGAAAAGATACACTTTTTCTGATATACGATGAATAATCATATAATATATTTATGGTAAATCTAATGCTCTTACCCTCCTCGTCATCATCTTCTCCCCTTCTTTTCACATAAACAATTACAAATACAAGTATCAAAGCCAATGCCACAACTGGGACTGTAACACCCACAATTAATGTTGTGTGGTTCTTCCCTTTAGGATTGCTTGGTGGTATCCCACTGACAGTTGGTATGAAATCTGAGGAAAAGAATAGATGCATTAGAAAGAGAAAATAGAAGATAAGCACATGAAGAATATATAGCATGGGGATCAGAAGTGTTGAGGTGTCTTACTTGGAACAACACTAATAGCTGAAATGGATGGACCATAAGTACCGTCTTCGGGTGTGCCAGAAGTCCCCTTACCAGCCCAAAACAGATGAATTTCAAGATGGTTCTCAGTTACATTGGTAGTGAAATTCCTAGTTATTGCTCTATTGACACCACCAGCTGCGTTTGCTATATCAAAATCCCTTAATTGCCGGGTTCCCTGATGAAGCATTGACAAGATATTGTAGCACCAAGTACTTTTAAGTGTAAAATCATGTGAACATAATTGTGGTTCTAGAAACACAGAAAATGGGAGGAATGGAATGAACTATATACAGATTAGAATGGTATGAATTTTCTATATAAAATGAAATATTACCTGGATATAAACATCGAAAACACGCCTTCCTAGACTCCTCCATGACTGTGAGGCGCGCTCTGGAAAACCTGTCTCTGCAAAGAACAATCTTATAGTATATGGTCCATTCTCAAGGCCTAGGCCATAGTATCTAAGTGATCCAGGGGATAGCCTTGAAGTCTGATACAGCTCCGGAGTGTTGGTATCTCTCACTTGTCCTAAGAAGTTTAGCACAAACTGTTGAATTCGGGCTTCTGCAAACAAGCCTGTATTGCTAACTGCCCATCTCCTTGCACTGGTTACATTGAATGTTGCCGGGCCATTTGTGCTATTATCAGCCTCGAATGATATCCCATCAGATCTCATTGCTGGTCCACCACACTTGATTGAGAAGTTTGCATCTGCCATACCAACAATGAAATACAGCAAAGCATTAAGCATTGGTCTTGATTAAATCTTTGAATTAAGACCTCAACAACAGATATTGGTTCCAAAGGTTTAGCTAGTACATCGTGGAGCATTTCTAAAGCATGGGAAGCTTCTTTGAAGGCATTCTAATCCTGGTAAACGCCTGAGGAATTTCAAAACCATTTCTTTGATTAGAGACATTAAAAGAATGCATTGCAGAGAAGAAATAATAGCAAGCATTTCTTTTCATGGAGGTAAAATAATTCTTTCAAGCAAGTTTAGGAGAAGGTAAAATCAGGTGCTGATGGACGATAACTCACCGTATGTTTGTGCTGTTAAGTGTGAAGTTGTTGGCCACAAGGTTCCTACATAAAATTCCATGAAACAAGCTCTTATTGGTATTGATTTGCATCTGATTACGTTTTTTACAGTGTGATATTAACAATAAGAAATTAAGCTCCATTTGAGCATCATAAAAGCCATAAGCTACAAAGCGTAGTAAAAATTTAGAAACCAAAGGTAAGTAAAGGAAGTTTACTGGTTTAAGATACATACAGTTGTAAGCCTGAGTTTACCCAAGAAGGCAAGTTTCCTGATAGAAAATTGTATGATAAATCACTGCATAGAGAATTATATTCAGAAAGTGAATATGGAGTATGAATATATTGCCAGAATCAGAAGAATTTAACTGCTTTTTCTATTTGATTGTTCACTAAATGGAAGACGCTGACTACATTTAATATCAGAAGGAAGCCATTTAAAACTAACATCATATGAAATAAATTGGTGAGATAGAATGACTTGCATGGTCTGAAGAGTGTCACTCTTTTGGCTGGGAATGGAACCTGATAGACTGTTATTTCCAAGAAACCTGACCATTTCAGTAGCATGAAAGAGATGAATAATGTCAAGTGAAAACTGTCTTAAGCTGAGATTTTCAACCATGGAAGGAGAAGGTTTTCATTTTTTGTTGCTTACAAGTATCGGAGAGAATTCATATTTAATAAACCACTTGGAATTTGACCTGTTAAGTTATTGAAACTCAAATCCCTGGAACAGAAAGAAGTTAGAAACATGAAGCAAGCAAATACCGTAAATTACTGAAAACTTACAGCTTTTGTAAAGATTGTAATTCAGTGATATAAGAAGGCAAACTACCAGTGAGCAAGACATTTCTCAGAACCCTACAGGAAATTAAAGGAAAATTAAATTTCTTAATGTCAATCCCATAAATTTAGATAAAAACATTCCATCTTTTTTTTTTCCAAAAAAGAAAACAGACGAGTACAAAAAGTGTAGTTAACTCACAAGTCAGTCAAGTTCTTTAGATTTCTCACGAAATCGAGAGAAGAACTCCCATTGTATATATCACCAATTCGCCTACATGATATACGAGCATAAAAACTATTACATGTGTACACACATGAATACATAAATATGCAGACAAAGGGAGAGAGTTCAAGGGTGGTGGGGTGTATACTATCAGGAGAGCAAGATATCTCTACTTACAAAGAAGTCAATGAGGTTAAATTTCCAAGACTGGAAGGTATTGGACCTTCAAAAGAGTTCCCTTCAAATCTCCTGTATAAACATTTGACAGATATTCAAACTAATGAAAAATCTAGGCAAATCTACCCTTCTTGAAGTTTGATTCAAAGATAATTATATGAAGATATGTTTTGATGAATTACATACATTGTCGTAATCTTTGTCAAGTTACCAAAGAAGTCCGGTATTTTGCCTGTGAATGCATTATCAGATGCCCACCTGAAATTCAACAAAGCTTACCTTTGTTATGGTAGGCAAGGAAATTGGCAGGACAAGGAGAGACAAAAATGTAATACGCATAGAGAAGGGTCTTTCATACACTGTTCGCAGTTCTATAAGGTTAGCAAATGTTGAGGGAATCTCACCACTCAATCCGCAACTGTTAATGTATCTGCCAAATTCATAAACCAAATGTTGTTTTAATTTGAAGGGTAACTTGTAAACACAGTCATATTATTACCCAAAGAATTAAAGAAAGTTAGAACGTACAGTTCTCCAAGTTCAACTAATTCACCAAGTTCTGAAGGCAGTGTTCCAGAGATATTATTATTACCCAAAGACCTGTATGATATTTTTCAAGACATAATTGTTTGAGAAACATGAAACAAACCCAATTTTACTAGTAAATGTCTGTTTAACAACAGAACTACTTTATCCTTTATAATGATGCCAAAAAGAATTTGTTGAGAGTTCCTCCGGTTCTTACAACAGGTATAGCTTCTTGCAATTTGCAAGCTCCTTTGGAATGGGTCCAGTGATATTATTTTGTGCAATTGACCTATACGAAGTAAATAAATAATCCAAAGAAATGTTTATTCTTGAATATAAGAAACTGGCAAACAGTAATAGAGAAAAAAATGAAAAATATACATAGCAATCAGGGAATAGAAAGCTTTCTTATTCCAGTATGTCAAAAGAGCCATTGTCTGTCATATACAAAACAGAGTGGACTTGACACTTTACTGATACACCTTTCATTTGAAATTAGCCATCTTGCAGGACAAGGAATTAGATTCAGTTTGAGTTCCTCTAATCATTAGTTTGAAAGATAATGAAGATAACCTCATAGTTAAATCTACTACTTATGTTGGTTCAACTCTTTATTTCTCGGACATACCATGGAGATATCATCCTCCATGGATTCTTTAAATATATGAAAATACTTTAAAAGAAAATAAAGTGTCAAACATATCCAAATCCATACTCACAAAGTGAAGTATCGGATTAGGAGGTTCATGAAAAAACCAATTAGAATAGGAAGTGTTGAACCATAAAAAAGCAGCCTATACATTTTCTGCATTTCTGTGATGCTGTTAATTCTAAAGTACTGTTATTAGGGAACTTGTTCTTAAGGCCTGCAAACCAACAAAAACAAATAATGTCTACAGAAAAATGAAATGCTTTTATCAAATTATATTCAAGTACTCACAATAACCCTAATCTAGACAAATTTCCAAGGAATGCTGGCAAAGGACCAGTGAAAAAGTTTCTATCGATCTTCCTGCATCACCAAAAAATAACGATTATAATCAGTTACTGAAAAACTAACCATTTTTCCATAACTAAAAGCATATTGTAACCATTTTAAAATCTGTATTCATTTGGAAAATATTCAGAATCACAAAAGATCAAAGGTAAGGAGAAAATAGGGAGGGAAAAATAAGAAAATTCTTACAAGAAATCAAGATAAGGAAATTCCAAAACCTCCTCTGGTATCACTCCTCGTATATCTAGACCAAATGCCCTCCTGATAAAAGCGTTTAAAAACATGTAAAACAATTAGTACAAACAATATATATTATTAGACTTCCCACAAAGACCATTGATAATGAAATATTTTTGCTGCCTGTAGATCTTAAAAACCATATGCTTAATTTTTACAACCCATTTCAAGTTATCACCAGTTAACATGAATGGACTAGCTTTAGGATCAACTGCTATACTATAATGATAGAAATGGCTTAAAAAATATTGCAGAAGCGTGAGAGAGCAGGAAGCATACAGGGCAGTAATGTGGCAAACAGTGCTATCATTGAAAGTACAATCACATCTGATACCAGGGTTATTGCCAGGATCCTCAAACACAGAAAAACTTGCGGTGAGAGCCGTTCCAGTGCATGGCTCTCCGCTGATGTTCCATCTATCAGGTGCTTCTACACCCCACCTTTGGAAGATTGTGTTCAATGCCCTCACTGTTTCCACATCCATAAAATAGTTGGTAAAAACAAAAATTCATATTAAGAGATTACCATTTATCCAAACAACTAATCAGAAAAGAGGAAACAATTTTCCATTTAATCACTCATTCCATATTAAAATAGGTATTGGCATTTTGTCAAACACATACTAGAGTTTATCAAAGTCAAAACCAATCATAATCACTACTGTTATTGCAATTTAACTCCCTGATTATTCACTACAGCTTTCCCCCCATAATCACTTCCTTGTTCCTTGTTACATGTATGCACACACAGAGGGAGAAAGAGAGTACCTTCAGAAGGAACAGTGGTGGCGTTCTGGGCATTAATTGATTGGCTGCACAAAACGAAAACAACCCAGAAGAAGCAGAGCAAGCAGCTGGAAGAAGACAGTGGCAGCTTCAGGAACCTTAAAGTCATGATTTTTCTGTTCTTCACAGAAACGTTATCGGATTTGAGCGTACAACTGCTTATCATCACCAGTCACGGCTTAAAACCCCACTCCACGCAATGAACCAATGCCCGTGTCGTCTTCGTCTTCAATGGGAATTACTGTGGGCATGAATTAGCCTTAGATTATACAGCCAGTAGCTTTCAAGTTTCACCCAACCTTAATTTATGAATTTCCTTCTCAAGCACAGCGCAAGTGGTAGGACTAGAAAACATAATTGCTGAACAGATGCTGCTGCAAGTGGGAATAATAATCAAGGTCCACTGACATTAAAACTGCGTTGAACTTTTCTTAAAAAAAATCTTAATTCCATAGTTAATCTCGATTGAAGGGGTCCTCTGAGCCGAATTAAAATGAATTATAACTAAATATGTATCGAAATTTTTATACTTTTAAAAATTTTATTTTTTAAAAAAATTATAAATATATTAAATTTTTTATAAAAAAATCAATAAAATTCTCTATCAAAAATCTTATAATTTTTATAATAAATTCGACTCTAAGTCCTCTAAAAGTTCCCTACTTAAAGAGGTTTTTGACTCTACCAAATTAGTGAGGTTAGGCGGCTAAAAGTCTAGGACAAGCGAAACGTGATGGGTCCCACTGTCCAGATTTGTTGAAATCCATGTCTTCTTTTATGGAGTTTGACCTCCACAACCAATCTGTTTCACATTATAATTAACAAAAAATTTAGATAAAGTTTTCAACTTTTATAAATTGAATTAAAAAATTATACTATAATTAAGTATAAATTAATTGATAAAAGTAAATATTATATTTTTAAATAAATTTAAATGATTTAAATCTGAATTATTATAAATAAAATAAATTGATTTAAAAGAAATGTTTTTAATAAATTTTAGAATATTTTAGGTATTTAATTTTTTTTACAAATATATACCTAATTTTTCATTTTATTATATGTTTTAGATCTAATAAATGTACGAAATGTGATTTAATTTTTATTTAAACAAATTAAAATCCTTAATAAAAAAAAGTATTTTTTTTTCTATCTCAAAGCCGGAAGTTTGGAAACTTGGACATGATTAATTAAACAATATGAAGCTTGCCGCCTACAACACCGTGTCGACTAAAACATTTGACAAAAATCTTACACGTGGCATTAATTTCTATCTCTTTGAGTAATCTTTTAACACCGGCGTAAAGGAGATTATTAGGTGAACTTTGTTTATCGTATTATCTATGATCAAAGTAATTAAAATCGTTAATTTTTAAATAATTACCTAATAATTACTCACCCACTAAGTCTGTGTAGAAAAGAGGTGATAATTTACTTGAAAAAAAATTAAGATCAACGATCCTGATTAATTGGGACCATGGATGACAAGGTGAATATAGTTCACCTAATAATTTTTCGGTGTAGAAAGAGATTATATTCGTAGTTTATATAATCAGGTTCGTTCATCTTTAAATAATTATCTGATAAAAAAATTTCACTAGTTTGATATACCATTTCTCAAAATAAATCATTTATTTAAAATATAATAGCAAAATAAAATCCTTAATATCTAAAAATATTATTATATGTAGATCGTTTGTGCAATGGTACCATGACTATTATCACAGTATAGCCCACCACTGACTTGCAAGCAATTCCAGAAACTGAAAGCTCAAGTGGAGCACTAGCTGTGTGCTGTGTCTCTTTCCACTTAATATTATAAAAAATCGAATGGTTGTCATCTTCGGTTTCTTCTGATAATCAAAACTTTCTGCATATACAAAACCTCAAATTTAAGAATTATTTAAACAATATCAAGTTGCTTAATACTTGAGCTAATCATGCTTAATATAACGTAGTTTCAACTCTAATGACTGTTTAGATTATTGCATACTGATGGATGGTGCAAGGTAGATGGAACCCCTCAACTGTTTAAACTTTAAATTCTAAACTCATAGTTGTACGGTCTTGATACGGTCTCCGAAACTAAAACCCCACCAATGGGGCCGAGGAATAAGAGTGGCTACCTGCCATACATAGTGATATTGTGTATCTATAAACATAGTTAATCATGCTTAAGTTGTATGCTTAATGCACAGACTACCTAGAAAACCTGTTAGTCCACATTACATTCAAACATACATGTATTGTCACAGAATGAATTGATCAGCAAACGAATACCAAATCATTTAACTTAACTAGAAACACATAAATACCAAATCAGCAAACGTACATTTAATTACCGAGAGAGGATGATTTACTGCAGAATGTTGGTATGTAGCTTCAAACCAGGGGAAAGATCTGTCTGTTACTGAGAAAGATGCCATATCAGCAATGCAACATTGTAATCTTGTCGAACTATACAGGTGCCGGAGTTGAGGACATGGTGCCTCCTCATTTACATGTATCTCGAGACCAAAAGCCTTGGTCGTGTACTGTTTGAGATTCTTTCTGACTAAATGCAGGACAAAATGACTTGCATCTTAATCGGCCAAGCCACTTTACAGGTCCTCTTGCAGTTAACAAGCACAATGAAGTGGGTTGACCAATCAAGATGCAGGCCATTTTGTCCATCTAATAAAACCAGCCTAAGATCCTCCACAAGCAATGATTCGGACACACAACATCAATTTCAATCAAGCTACACCCTGGTGCTGGTGCTGGTGCTGGTGCTGGTGCTGGTGCCGGTGCCTTCGGACCTTTGCTCTTATTTCCTTCCTCACCTTCATTTCCCAGTCCCACTACCATGGTCGAGACCTCACGGCGGTGCTGGTGCCGGTGCCGGTGCCTTCGGACCTTTGCTCTTATTTCCTTCCTCACCTTCATTTCCCAGTCCCACTACCATGGTCGAGACCTCACGGCTCACTCAACTGTATCCTTCCCAAGAAATGCACAAGCATTGAGGACTCCCACGACCCCAGCATGATTTGGACGAAAAACCGCAAAGCTGCATATCATTAAACATCTCCATGTGCACATGCTCAGTAATCATTTGCACTCCTTTAAACTGGCATTTCTATCAGGCATTTGATCAAACAGTTCCCTTGCAAACTCAACGTAAACGGGTTTGGATTACTCGTATCTAAGTGGTCCACGAAATGGCACTTCTTTTACCAGAATAAGACGCAAAAATGCAGAGTAAAATGGAGATGCGGGGTATCGACCCCCGTACCTCTCGCATGCTAAGCGAGCGCTCTACCATCTGAGCTACATCCCCTTGATGAAACGAGGCGTCCAAAAAACTACTTAATTATTACAAATTATTACGCTTAAACAAATAGGGCGGTGGCAGAAACTATGGATAGCCTTGTTCCTAGAACTGAAGGTGGCTTAGGTCTCAAGAAACATGATCAGTTGGAACAAAGCTTGCTTGATTCATATCTGGGACATAATTGTACAGGTAAGCCCCCTATGGATAGCCTGCATTAATGCTTACATGCTTAAAGTTAAAGGTATGTCAATTATGCAAATCACTTCATTTCAAAACAGCAGTTGGTGTTGGAGCCTGGAGGAAACTGATGGGGCTAAGACCCAAGGCTTCACGCTTTTTCCAAACTCATGGTTGATCAACTCCGCAACAAAAGTACATTGGAATAAGGCCAAGAGCAGAAAGGGAAGAACGGAATCGAATAATATGGTGTCTGTTCTGTCTCTAAACATTCATTTGTGTCTTGGTTGGTAACTCTTATCAGGCTCCCTAAAGAGGGTAGATTGCAAGGGTTGGGGGATGAAAGTTGCTGGTATGAGCTCCATCTGCTGCATCGAACAGGAATCAAGGGGACCATGTTTTATGAACTGCTCTTTTTCGATGAAGGTGCGGATTGTGGTTTTGAGATTATGAAAATCATACTTGTTGCTGTGAAACAACTGTCTGTAGCATCAAACCAGGGGAAAGATCAATTTGTTATTGAGATAGCTACCATATCAGCAATGCAACATTGTAATCTTGTTGAACTATGCAGGTGCCGGTGTGGAGGAAATGGTGCTTCCACGTTTACATGTGTCTTGAGAACTAAAGTGTTGATCAGACATTGTTTGAGATTCCTTCTGCCTAAATGCAGGGCAAGATGACTTGCATCTTAATTGGCCAACTCACTTCACCAGTCCTCTTGCAGTTAGCAAGCACAATGAAGTGCGTGCAGGTCGTTTTGTCCCTAACAAAACCAGCCTAAGATCCTCCACAAGCAATGAAAGTTTGACAACAGGACATGAACCCCACCATCAATTTCAATCAAGCTACACCCTAGTGCTTGTGGTTTCTCACCTTTGCTCCTATTTCCTTCCTCACCTTCATCTCCCAATCTCATTGGTTAGAAGAGGCGTGAAAGTTTGACAACAGGACATGAAATCCACCATGGTCGAGACCTCAATCAACCAGGCTCTCAACTGCCTCCTTCCCAAGAAACGCGCAAGCAGTGAGAAGTCCTACGATCCCACCATGATTTGGACGAAAAAACTTTGGCCAGCCTTCACATATTTGGAAGAAATTGAGGTTGACATTGTCAATTTAAACCATCATAAAATTTCATTTCTCTTATCTTTGAAGAATGGGGAAGATGCTGAAATTAGTTTTGAAACGAAAAAAAAAATTGCAAATGATGAAATGAAAAAGCTTTTCTAGTAAAAAAACGCAAAAATAGAGTGATTGGAGATGCGGGGTATTGATCCCCGTACCTCTCGCATGCTAAGCGAGCGCTCTACCATCTGAGCTACATCCCCAAGACATGAAATTGATACAATATAATGTATATATTTAAGATAAATAAATACTGGACAATCAAAATACACTAATCTTGCAGATTAATTGGCTAGCTACCTGGCATATACCAGATTAACAATCTAAACAACATTAATTAGTTGCAACTTTCTCAACACCGTTATTTTGGTGGTTAATCTTGGACTAATCTGCCATCTTTTAAGATTTGGAAAACTTTCCCAACGACCACATGTTTTTGTTTGTCTCAAATTCATAATTTTGTTACAGGTGTAGTACAAGACAACTCAATCTATATTACAATGTATGAAGAGCTAGAAGAAACACTGTAAATTCTATGTTTTTTTCCCCAAAGACAATTTGGTATGGTACTATAGCTGGTTTGGAATAAACAATTGTCGTTTTTCGTCGAATTCAGTAATATAAAACTTGTTCATTTGTTGATTATCTGGCCCTGAAACAGTGTTCTTACTCGATTCCGCTGTAGCTAGAATCGGATACCATGGATGTTTGAGATTCTTCATTCGTGAAGGTGCTGGCAGTTATGTCATCAAGATCACCGTAAGTTAAATAACTAGGTTTTGTTTTAACAGTGCTCACTTCGATATCTTCAACGAGCATAGCAATAACACGAGACATGGACGGTCGCATTGATGGTGATGCCTGAGTGCATAGAAGTGCAACCCCTATCACTCGAAGAGCTTGGTTTTCGTCGAACTTCGTTAATGTCGGATCAAGCAGGCTCAAGAGTTGGTTCTTCTCATACAAGGTCCACACCTAGAGACATTGTAGAAACAAATGAACATGAATAAGTGCTTCAAAAATTAACAGGTACTTGGAACAAATAGTACTGAAAATGGGAAAGATATCCTTTGGGATTTACCCATTCAAGAAGATACATTCTGCCATCTTTTAATCTGTTGTCGGAGTTTGGTCTACCGCTTATAATCTCCAAGGCAACAACACCAAAGCCGAAAACATCTACTTTTTCTGAAAGGTGTCCGCGCATTGCATACTCCGGTGCCAGATAGCCACTGCAAGATAATTACATTGAATGATGTTTACAATTTGGGAATAGAAATTGTATGTCGTTAAGGTAAAACTGATGAATGAAAAGGTTATGAGGTCTTACACTGTTCCGGCAGCGCAACTGGTGATGTGTGTTTTCTTGTCATCATAAAGCTTTGCCAATCCAAAATCAGATATCTTTGGGCAGAGATCTTCATCAAGCAAAATATTACTTGCCTTGACATCCCTATGAACAATCCTTGGACTGGATTCCTCGTGAAGATAAGCTAATCCTCTTGCAGTCGATAAGCAGATATTGAAGCGTGTTGTCCAATCAAGATGCAATTTATTTTTTCCTACATTTGCAATGCAACGAATCTCAAACAGTTGTTCATTAATCAACATATAATGGAGAGCATAAACTTTTTTATTAGATTGTTCACATACCCCAAAGTGCCTGATCAAGGCTATTGTTCACAAGATACTCGTAAACAAGGAGGCGCCTATTCCCTCCAATGCAACATCCATGTAATTTGACAAGATTACGATGTTGTACTCCTGATATGGTAGCAATCTCGGTAACGAACTGCTCTTTCCCCCGGTTTGATGCTACTGAAAGTTGTTTCACAGCCACGACTCTTCCATCCGGAAGTGTACCCTAAATCATATACTATGATTTGGTAACATTGTGTAATGAAGCATTCTCTCTGAGTAGTTTCATCATTGTATAACAAGCATGTTAGCATGCTAAAAATGTCAAACGGTGTCGTTTACCTTGTACACAGGTCCGAACCCCCCTTCCCCTAACTTGTTTGAAGGGTTGAAATCTTCGGTGGCAGCTTTTAACTCGGAATAACTAAATGTGTTTGGCCTAGGACTGATACCAAGAAGCACTGCAGAGTCGAGTAAGGAAATTAGTATGATTAGATGTTACTTCGAAAACATGGGAACTTTGCAGAGCATCCTAGTTTTAAAGGCACAGGACTGTTTTTCTTTTATGTTAATGGGTCATTTCATATAAACGAATTGATCGATATTTTCGGAGATCTAAAGATGCACCTTTTTCTGATATACAGTGAATAACCATATAATATACTCCATATTTTATGATAAAAGCTGGTGTTCTTACATTCCTCATCATCAGCTTCTCTTCTTCTTTTCACATAAATAACTGCAACTATAAGTATCAAAGCCACAACAGAAACTGTAACACCAGCAATCAATGCTGTGTGGTTATTATTAGAATTGCCTGACGGTATTCCATTGACAATTGGTCTGAAATCTGAAAACAAAATCAATGTATTAGAACCAAAGAGAAGCATGTGGAGCATATATAACTTGAGGATTCGTAAGTGTTAAGGTGTCTTACTTGGAACAACACTGATAGCTGATATTATTGAACCATAATAACCCTCTTCTGGTGTGTCAGAAGTCCCCTTACCAGCCCAAAACAAGTGAATTTCAAGATGGTTCTCTGTTACATCAATGGTGAAATTCCTAGTTATTGCTCTCAAAACACCACCGGCCTCCTTTAATATATCAAAATCCCTTAATCTCCGGGTTCCCTGACGAAGCGTCGATGAGATATTGTAGCAATAAGTATTTCTAAGTGTAAAATTATGTGAACAGACTTGTGATCATGCAAAACACTGAAAATTGGGGAAATGGAAGGAATTATTTAGGACTTAGAATGATATGAATTTCTAGTTTAAACAAAACATTACCTGAATATAAACATCGAAAACACGCTTTACTAGACTGTCCCAGGTCTGTGAGGTTGGGTCATGGAAACCTGTTTCTGCAAAGTACAATCTTACGGTATAGGGACCATTCTCCAGGCCTATGCCATAGTATCTGAGCGATCCAGGGGAAAGCCTTGAAGTCTGATACAGTGCCGGAGTGTTGGTACCTCGCACTTGTCCTCTGGTGTTTTCAATATACTGTTGATTCCGTCTATCTGCAAACAAGCCTACATTGCTAACTGCCCATTTCCGTGTACTGGTCACATTAAATGCTGCTGCGCCTAGACTGCTATCATCAGCCTCAAATAATATCCCATCAGATATCACCTCTGCTCCACCACACTTAATGGAGAAGTTTGTATCTGCCAATGCCGACATCGAAATATTTTAAGCAAAGCATTAAGCACTGGTCAAGATTAAATCTTATAATTAAGAGTTCAACATCAGATACTGATTTAAAAGTTTTAGCTAGTACATTGTGGAGAATTTGTAGAGCATCGGAAGCTTCTTTGAAGGCATTCTAATCCAGGTAAAAGCCTGAGGAATTTCAAAACGGTTTCATGGTTAGGAGCTTAGAATTCTTTCAAGAAAGTTTAAGGGACCGGAAAATTTGGTGCTGCAGGACAATAACTCACCCCATGTTTGATCTGGTAAGTGTGAAGTTGTTGGCCACAAAGTTCCTACATAAAATTCCAAGATACAATTACCTCCATTTGAGCTGGTATTGATTTCAATTGATTCCTTTTATACATTGTGAATTTGTGATATCAACTATAAGAAAGTAAGCTTAATTTAAGCACCAAAAAATCCATAATAAGCTACAAACCGATGTTAAAATCAGAAAGCAGAGATAAATAAAGTATCCTGGTTTTAGAAACTCACAGTTGTAACCTTGGATCAACCCAAGAAGGCAAGTTTCCTGATAGTAAATTGTATGATAAATCTCTGCAAAGAGAAGTATATTAGTCTAAAATAAAGTGTGGAGTAAAAATAGACTACAAGTTGCTTTTTCTATTTAATTATTCACTAAAGTGTAGATGCTGACTTACATAGTCTGAAGAGCTTCAGTCTTTTGGTCGGGAATGGAACCTGATAGACTGTTATTTCCAAGAAACCTGGCCATTTTGATTTCATGAATGAGGGGAATTATATGAAATGAAAACCATAATAAGTCTTAAGCTGAGAGTTTTCAAGGGGTGGTTTTCATTTTTTTTTTTTTTGTTGCTTACAAGTACACGAGAGAATTCATACTGAACAAATTGCTTGGAATTTGGCCTGTTAAGTTGTTAAAACTCAAATCCCTGGAACAAAAAGAAATTAAAAACATGAAGCAAGCGAATATCATGGAATTGTTGAAGCAGTTAACTTATAGATAAAACTTACAGCTTTTGTAAAGATTGTAATTCCGTGATATAAGATGGCAAAATACCATTCAGCATGACATTTCTTAAAACCCTATAGGAAATTGAAAGAAAGGAAAAATAAATGTGTTAATTACATAAATTTATATAAAAAGCATTTCATATTTTCCCCCCAAGAAATATAAAAGGGTGAATAAAAGAATTAAAGAGTGTGGTTAACTCACAAGTCAGTCAAGTTCTTGAGGTTTCTCACAAAATCAAGAGAAGAATTCCCATTGTATATATCACCTATTCGCCTACATGATAAGCAAGCGTAAAAAACAAGTACGTGTATACATATATTTATACGCATGCATCTGTGGACAAAGGAAATTAAACAATATATCTCTGCTTACAAAGTAGTCAACGAGGTTAAATTTGCAAGGCTGGATGGTATTGGACCATCAAAAGAGTTCCCTTCAAATCTCCTGTATAAACATTTTACAGACTGGTCAATCTGATGAAAAATCTAAACAGAGCTATCCTTCTTAATGTCTGATTCAGAAAGAACTTATATGAAGATTATAACCAATATGTTTTGATGATTTACAATGATGTAAGCTTTGTCCAGTTATTGCCAACAAAGTCTGGTATTTTGCCTGTGAATGCATTGTCAGATGCCCACCTGAGATTCAACAGAGCTTACTGTTAATCATGCAATTTACAGGACCAAGAGGGAGAAAAGGAAATAAGCGTAAAGAAGGGTCTTTCTTACACAATTCGCAGTGCTGTAAGGTTAGCAAATGTTGAGGGAATCTCACCACTTAATCCACAACTGTTAATATATCTACCAAATTTCCATAAATCAATTGTTATAATTTCATAGGGTAACCTTGTGAAGACAATCATGTACATCCCCCTACAGTAAACTAAAGGAAGTTAGAACTTACAGTTCTTCAAGGTTAGCTAAATTACCAAGTTCTGGAGGCAGTGTTCCAGAGAAGTTATTATTACTCATAGACCTGCATGATATCGATCGACATATAGTTTGCTTAAAAACAGAACTAGTTTATTCTTTATAATGGTGACAAAAAGAAACAGTTCAGAGTTCCTCTAACTCTTACAGCAGAGAAAGATTCTTGAGATTTCCAAGCTCCTTTGGAATGGGTCCAGAGAAAACATTTGTTCCAATTGACCTATACAAAGTAAAATAATTAAATAAATAATCCAAAAAAGGTGTATTATAAAATATAAGAAACTAACAATCTGAAATAGTGAAAAAATGAAAAATAAATATTCTATGAATGTTGTTTCAACTCTGGTTATCTGATTATCTACTAGTACTCACAGTGACTCTAGTCTAGACATATTTCCAATGAATGCTGGTAAAGGACCAGAGAAGAAGTTCTTATCAATCTTCCTGCATCACCATACAATATAAATTATTATAATCAGATACCATAAAACCAACCATTTCCCATACCTAAAAGACATAAAACCTGTATTCATTTGGAAAATATTCAAAATCAATATTGGCTTATGAACATCAAAGGTGAATAGAAACTAGAAAGGAAAAGAGTTGAAAAAAAATTCTTACAAAACTGTCAGAAAAGGCAAATCCAAAAGCTCCACTGGTGTCACCCCTTGTGTACTTAGAGAAGATACCCTCCTGATAAAAGTGTTAAGTCGAATTTTGTTATTAATCTTTTTATTTCACATTAGTTGCAAATTTAGTTCAGGTAGAAAAGTACAAGTACTAAAATCGATCAAATCAGAGAGCACGTACAGTCGAGTAATGTGGCAAACAGTGCCACTGTTGAAAGAACAATCACATCTGATAGAAGGGTTATTGGCAGGATCCTCAAACACAGAATCACTCTGGTTGAGAGCAGATCCACTGCACGGCTCTCCACTGATGTTCCATGAATTCACTGCCTGAGTGTTCCACTGTTGGAAGATTGAGTTCAACGCCCTCACTGTTAAAACAATATCAAAAAACCATTATAATCACCATAGTTTCTTCTTCTCCCCTATGAGCAACTTTTTTTTTCATTGATACATTTACACATACAGGTAGAGAGCAGTGATTCAAATAGATGTCCGCTAACACAATAATGGCCGCTATATAACGGTAGAAGTTGAGACGAGATAGATCGTCAAGCTTAAACTCGGCTCGAATTCTCAACAAGCTGAACCTAAGTACATGATACTCGATTCGAGAAGTTTACGAGTTACTTAAAAATATAAATATACTATCTTTTTATATAATTTAAAATCTAAATTTCTAAACTCAAAACCCTATAATTTAAACGACCTTAAAAATTAACAAGTTTGATATTCAAGTTTTTTCTAAGTATTAGATTCGAAAAAAATTTAAACTCGACTCAAAATCTTAACTACCAAATTCAAACTTAACATCTACCAAATTCAAACTTAACATTACTCGAACTCGACTTACTCGTTTACACCCGTGGAAGTACCGTACGAAACGGCCACAGCCGCAATTTAAATCTATGATAGAAAGAGTACCTTCAGAAGGATCGGTGGTGGCGTTCTGAGCATCAATGAATTCAGTGAACCAAAACAAAACAACCCATAAGAAGAACAAGCCTGGAAACTGCTTCATCATCAACCTTAAGATCCTCAATTTTTGTTTTTCTGCAACCAAATAGGAAATAGCCACTGTGTTTAAGTGGTCAACTCGACCAACATTACGGCTCTGCCAAAACTCCTGCAACTTTAATTAATCAAAAGTTCACTTCATGATTTCATCACAGACGCCGAAACAATTAATAATTCCACACTCGTCTTCAACAACTACTCCCCTGTCTTCTCTTCAAGTTCAACACTGTTTTAGCTTAAAAAAATTCACGATGACTCATACTTTTGTCTTCGTCTTCATTTATTGATTTATTTTCTGCATACCATGCATTACCTTTGACGAAGCCATGTGAAAGCACTTCCCCAGCTTTTTCTTGAGATAACAACCATTGGAAGAAGTAGAGAAGATGAGATTAGAAAAATCGGACTCTCCCCAATTTTAAAAACTTAATAATTAATATTAAAAATATTTTATTTTGTTTGTACAGAAAAAAATAATCTAGAATCCTTTTCAAGGGTATCATTTAGTAAAATAAAAAATATTATTTTTCATAAAGTTAAATTTTAGTTTGTTGTTATCAATACATCTATAACTTTATTATAATTACGATAGATTTTATAAATTTTAATTTTTAATTAAAATTAAATATATGACGAATCTATAATATGACTGTATTATCATGAAGGACATCCTGTTAAAATACTAAATCTTAAATTAAAAATAATTATTTTAAAGAGTAATTATTTTATACAGTGTCTATGGAATTTCTTTTCCACAGCTAGTGCATAGAATATTATCTTATTTTTAGATGGATATTTTTTATTGATAAATATTATTGAATTTTTATTAAATTTATAAGAAAATTATAATTACATCATAATTAAGAAGCAAAATAATTAGATTAAAAAATTTTAGAATTTTTATAACCCAAAAACAAAGATTCCTGAATCTCCTTGTCTCCGTCTAAATGAGAAAAAAGAGTTATAAACACTCTAAACTGACTGTTTCTTTAACCTCTTGAGCTAGAGGGCTCGTACCATAATTTATAAGTTAAAATCATACTATTTAATAATTTTTTTTAAATAAATACTATTTAATAATTTTATTGTCTTAAATTTTATATTCTAACAACTAAATTATAAATTTTAAATTCTATTAACTACTAAACCTTATATTTTAAGCACTAAAACTATGATGCTGGTTAATTTTTTTTTATTTTCAATGTAAATGTATTAAAATTAAATTTATTTAAATTGTAATTTTTCTATTATATTTATTATTTTTTAATTTTTTTTATTTTTCGAGTCATTTACAATTTAAATCATTGAACTTACCCTCAATTTTCGTATAAGTCACAAACCTTTGATTTAATCAGATTAAATAATTAAACTTTTTATTATTAACAAATTAAATCATTCACACTAGTATTGTTAAATATTTTAATAAAAAAAGCTAACTCAATAATCCTATTAGACATGTTTTTCCATGTCAACAAGTTAATACTAATTAAAATTAAAAAAAAATATTTTTTACATTAAATTATTAAAAAAAATTAGTAAATCGATTGAATTACAATTTTTTAATAATTTAATATAAAAAGATTTTAAATATTTTCTTTAATTTTAATTAATATTAACTTGTTGACATGGAAAAACATGTCTAATAGGATTATTGAGTTAGCTTTTTTTATTAAAATATTTGTGACCTACACAAAAATAAAGAAAAAATTCAATAATTTAAATTATAAATGACTCATATTTTTTAAACCCATAGCTTTTTATCCGACAAGTTGAATCCGTCTATTATTAATAATTAAATATATCAACGTACCTGTATTTTTTATTATGAAAAAATTCATCTAAATTTGATGTGTTTCTTAATGTTGCAACATCCTGTTCCAAGTCAAATGTCTATGTCTCTTAATTCGTTACAATAACTTAACCGTACCAAAAGTCAAAGAATTAAACTCAGTGGAATTTTTGAATCAACTCGTTGAAAACAGGATATAAATTCATTTTAAATGACTTTGGCATTAAAAATAACATACTATATAGTTTAATAGGTTGGGTACTAGGGTGGGGATATGTTTAAATTTTATTTTAATATGATTATTATATTTTATTAATTAGGTTTGTATTCGTTTTGTTTGTAACGGATATATTAAAAAATTTAAAAATATAGATATATTAAGACTACTTTGATAAATAATCTAAGTTGGATTGATAATTAGGGAAATGAGATAAGTTAGGGTAATTTGAAATTTATAGTAAAATCTACGGTGTACGAGAAAATTGCTATATCTGTAGTTGTTAATTTTCTCTTAATTTTATATTGAATTAATAAAAAATATTAAATTATTATAAGTTAAGGTGAAGTTGTTACCTGTAAATAACATCTTTACTCAAATCGTCAGATGACGAATTCTCTTGTATTGTAGATTTTATTGTAAATTTTAAAATATCCTCAACTTAACCTATTTTCTTAATTGTTGAATTTATTCAAATTATTTATTTAAAAATTATTCAAATATTATCTTATCATCATCTTTAAACTATTAAAAAAATTATTTATCTTCATTTAGACCTTACATCTCACTCATACGTCATCAGTGATGTTATTTTTTATTTTTTTGTGATAAATTAATCTAATAATTTAAAATAAATTTTAATTTTTCGTTATTTTAATATCACTTATAAAAGAATATTTTCATCACTATACACTTAATAACAGCTACTAATCCATTTGAAGTATAAAAGTGGGTTTAGGCACAATCTAAACTTTTTAAAATTCATATATTTACCTTCTTTTAAAATTTTATGAATTATTCCTTAAAATTTTTAAAAATTTATGAATTGTGTCTACCTAAAATTTTAAAATTTTATATGTACTTACACTAAAATATTTTTTTAGATCCGTCATTGCCTTCTAATACTGTATTTAATTAAATGATTATTTTTTTAAAGATATTTATTTATTGTCATCTCCCTCCATGTGCGTCCCTATAAAATTTGTAAATTGACAACTCATATATATAATTATATATATATATATATATATATATATATGAAATAGATTAAGGGCCGTATGCTCCAATAACAAACCTAAAATATGAGAAAAAAACAAATAAGCTTTCTCGGGAATCTTCTTTAGAAAGTGACAAAGCACTCTCTAATTTATAGGTTTAATATTTCAGACATTTTTTTAATTTTTAATGTACGTGACGATCTTTGAATTAAGTACAAATTAAGTACCCAAAACTAAATTTAAGAACCAAGTAATAAAAAATAAACAACTAAAATACTACAAAATATGCATTTCTTAAATAAATGATTTAATCTGCATATTACCTGCCGATTAATTTATTTACCTCGCGGTTCACGCGCGTCCCTATAAAATGACTCGTATATATTGATTTTCTAAAATTATATTTGTTTATTAAACTTTGGTCAGGCTGAAATGTGAACACAATCTAATCATAGATGTCGGTTGTCTGAAGAGAAACAATAAAAAATAATTCAGAAAACCGAGAAAATAAATAATAATATGGCTTATTGCTTCGGTTATAATCTCATTTAATTATAATTATTATTTTTATATTATTTTTTAACTAATAAATTTTTATTTATTTTTATATCATTTAAAAAAATATTTTTATAAATTAAATTAATGACATGAATAATTAATAGTAAAGTAGATGATTATAATTGGTTAAAGATCACGGATAATATAACGAACCAGACCCATGATATAATTTTTACAGAATACTGAGAAATTGCATGAATATTGAGAAGAATTTGTTATATATATATATAATATTTTTGTTTTTATTTTTAAATTTATAATAATTATTTTAGCGAAAATAAAGTAGGTGAAAATATAAATTAATATTATTGTATATTTTATTTTTAATTAAAAATATTAAATACGATAATTTATAATTTAATTTAAATATAAAATATTATTTAAAGAGATTTTTTTAATATAATTTTAATTATTTAATAAAAATATAAATATTATTTAAGATCTAAATTTATTTAATTTGATTTTAGATATACCGTAAAAAAATATAATATTTTAAAAATAATATAAGAGGTAATACATTTTTGAAAAAAATGGCTATAGTATTTATGAAAAAATTTCCTCATGATACATGTTTTTTTTTTTTTATTTTGATCGAAATGACTTGTCATTAAGTCATTAATGATTAGGAGCTAAACTAATATATACTTATATAAGATGATAAAATATTAAGAGTTTATTAAAAATATAAAAGATGCAAATATAAATCATCAAATATAAAAAATATATTTTATATCACCTGGAACTTAAAAGTTTTATTCTTTAAATTATTAGATGAACAATTAACGATAAAAATAAAAGATTATCGTAAAAAAATAATAAAATAATTTTAATCATTTTTTTAAAAGTATATTTTTTAAAAATTTTTAATATTTTAATTTAATCCTCTTAAAATTTTTGAAAATTCATAATAAGCTTTAAAATTTTAAATATTTTTAATTTTTTAAAAAAATTTTATTAAATCTCCTCAAATTTAAAATTTTGGTGAAATCTTAAATTTTTTTTAATATTTTTTAAAACATCAAAATTTTTAAAAATTTAAGTTGATCTCTCGAACATTTATTCTAAGTACAATCGCTTATTCTCGACTGATAATTTAAAAATATATAATAAAAGCAATCGAATTTTATATTTACGAGACAAATAATTATCTATGTAATCAAGACGATGACGAATGGACGAAGACAAACTCCTAATCGTCGTGATTTAAGCAAACATTAAATTATTTCTCCGGTGGTTGTTGAAGATACCAGTTCAATTATTTATTCTGTTTCAGCTGTAGTTTGTTGAAAATATAGCTATTTTGTTTTCAGCGTGTGTACCTTTTTCGAGTTGACTAGAGCTGAGCATTGCTAGAAAATTGACACGCCCAGCTTACGTAGAAACTCAGGTTAAATATCCATGCCTCATAAGTGGTTCCCATCGAAGAAGGCGGTGGCGATCTGGTCGAAAAGCGAGTAAAAGAAGAAGACGATCTCAAGGTTGAAGATGAAGATGAAGCCACGGCTGGGTTCTTGTAAAGCCTGGATCTATTTCTTAGTGCTTGTTTTGTTTTCATGCTGCGATTCCGTTAGAGCTCAGACTAATGCCTCCGCCGCCACCGATCCATCCGAAGGTACTCTTCCTCTCTCTGTCTCCGCTCAGCGACGGAAGTAACTGTTCTATAACTTTCGTGGTTTAATTCTTTTTCAAGGCTCTGTTAGTTTAAAATTTTTTGAAACTAAGGGTTAGTTCGACACAAATACTTTGAAAAATAATTTTAAAATGTATTTAAAAATATTTTTAAATTATTTAATTTAAAAATAAAAATATTTTTAAGCAAATAAAAATATTTATTTTGAAAATATAAAAGAATTAATAATATAAACAAAAATATATAAATAAATTTATTTAATTTAAAAAATTGAAAATTTTAGATTTTAAAAATCATTTTTTAAACCAATCTCAAAAGCAGTTTGGAATTTTCATTGCTTAGTCCCAAAAGCTAACTAAAAATAAGCTTATTTTTAAATTAAACAATCCAAAAATACATTTTAAAATTACTTTTTATTATATTTTTAAAATAATACTAAACTGATCATTATATATCGTTTTCTCAACTCTTTTAAATTAATTATATTTTAGATTTTTATAAATTTAAAAAATTAGATAAATTGAGTCGTAATCTCATTATTTTCTTGTTCAATATTGAATTTTATTTTTTTTGATTAATAAAATTCTATATTTTATAAGAAAAAATATAATAAAATTATTTATTGAGTCAAGTTGAACCTAACGAACTCGAGTCGAACTTAACAAGCCTCGTTCTCAAACTGAACTTAAAATTTTAAGTTCATCGAACCTTAAAATCAAATCGAATAAAAACACTGCTTTCGAGCCGAGCCCGTCTTATCACCTCTGCATGTAACCATGAGAAAATAATAGGATAGTGATGTAGCACGTGTTACACTACCACATGTTAGCTGACACGTGATATTATGATATCTTTCGACATCACACATAATGTTATCTATTATATTTTACTTTTGAATTAAAATAATTAAATTAAAATTTAGATAATTATTTAATATATTTAATTTTAAAATTTAAAGATTTTATTTAGAGTTTAAATATAATAGTTTTAAATTTATTGATAAAATTTTAGGTTTAACCGTTTAGGCTTTGTGTTAAAACTTAAATCTTTAATTATATTATTTTAAAAGTTTAAATTTAAATCCTAAATTTTAATTTTAAATTTAAAATTTTAATTATAACCCTTAAATTCTGAACACAAAAAAATTTATAATTTTTTGACAAGTTTTGGTTTAGTTATCAAATTTAAAAATTTATAAATTAATCATTGAATTTTACATTTGTTAATACTTATTTATTGCTTTATATCTCCTACATGAATTTTATACCAATTTAACCGTCAATTTCTAAAACGAAATTTTATTAATTGATTTGATATAATAATTTTAAAATATATAAATGATAATTTATTGTGAGTTAATATTTTAAAATTACAATTCTTGTATCTTAAAATAGGTTGAGATAATACTTAAATTTATAATCGATAGATATTAAAATGTGTTAAATGGTATTTAAATAAATAAATAAGTTTATGATGAGTGTCGAATATTATTGAACATTACTAACATTGAATATCGTTGAATACCTTTAAATTAATTAATAAAAATTAAAATTTAAAATTCAAAAATTTAACATACAATTGTCAACTATTTAAAATATTTTTTTGATTAAATTATTTTTCATATAAATTATATATTTTATTTAAAATTTTCATTAAATCTCTCAAAATTATTAAAACTTTTAGTTACACCCCAAATTACTTAAAAGAAAATATAAATTAAACATATGAAGTCTTTTGAAAATTTTAATTCAAACCTCTAAATTTCTTAAAAAAATTAAGTTGTGCTTCAACTCTTTCAAGTTTCACATCTCTACTCTTTTTTTATAATGGATGGTGGAACAGTAAGGGCATTGAACTCAATCTTCCAACAATGGGATCTCCAAGCTTTGGATACATGGAACTTCAGTGGGGAGCCATGCAGTGGAATTGCTCTCACCGCAAGTGATTCTGAGTTCGAGGATCCTTCTAATAATCCTGCAATCCAATGTGACTGTTCTTTCCAAGGTGGCACTGTTTGCCACATCACCAGCCTGTATGCTTCCTGCTCCCTCACTCTTATGATCATCAGTTCATCACAGTATAACAGTTAAAACAAGGCTAATCCATTCATGTTAATGGCCTTTGGGGAAGTCTAATCATTTAGTTTTTGTATCAGGAGGGCAATTTCTCTAGATAAACGAGGGGTGATACCAGTGGAGTTTTTGGAGTTGCGCTTTCTGTATTACTTGTAAGATTGTTCTTATAAAATGGTTACAGTATGTCTTTTAGTTTTACAGTAACTGATGGTGATCATTTACATTGTTTGGTGATGCAGGAAGATTGATCAAAACTTCTTCTCTGGTCCTTTGCCAGCATTCATCGGAAATATGACTAGCCTAGGGTTACTGTGAGTACTCAGTAGATATAATCTAATGAAAGCATTTCTTATTTTTTAGGATTACTTGTTTAATTGTTTCACTTTGTATAGGTCACTTGCTCAAAATGATTTCTCTGGACCAATCCCAAAGGAGCTTGGAAACCTTAAGGATTTATTCATGCTGTAAGAGTTGCAGGAGCTCTTGATTAATTCTGTTTTTAAGCATACATTTACTGGTAAAATTATATATGTGGATCAATATCATGCAGGTCTTTGGGAAATAATAGGTTCACTGGAACAGTACCTCCAGAACTTGGTAATTTAGCCAAACTTGAAGAACTGTAAGTTCAAACTTTCTTGGTTATCTGTAGGGGGTGTATATGATTGAGTTTACAAGGTTACCTTATGAAATTTTAACAATAATTGGTTTACGAATTCTGCAGATACATTAACAGTTGTGGATTCAGTGGTGAGATTCCCTCAACATTTGCTAACCTTGAACGACTGCGAATTGCGTAAGAAAGATCATTCTCTATGTTTCTTGCTTTTTCCCTCTCTGTATCCTGCAGATTGCCTTTATTACATTAAGTCCTTACCTAATTGCAATAATATTAATCTATGTTGCATTTCAGGTGGCTATCTGACAATGCATTCACAGGCAAAATACCAGACTTTGTTGGTACATGGACAAGGCTTACATCATTGTAATTCATCAAAACATCTTTGTTGTAGTCTTCGTATAAGTTCTGTTTGAATCAGACATTAAGAAGGATAACTTTGCCTCCATTTTTCATCGGATTGACTAGTCTGTCAAATGTTTATACAGGAGAATGGAAGGGAACTCTTTTGATGGTCCGATACCATCCAGCTTTGGAAATCTAATCTCATTAACTTCTTTGTAAGTAGAGATATCTTGCTTGATTTCCTGATACTGTACATACTCCGCATCTCCGTTGTACTCTCTTCCTTTGTCTGCATATTCATGTATATATGTATGCATACACATAATCACCTTTTTTGTTCGTATACCATGTAGGCGAATTGGGGATATATACAATGGGAGTTCTTCTCTTGATTTCGTAACGAACCTACAAAACTTGAATGACTTGTGAGTTAACCATACACTTTAAATTCTTAATCCGTATGTTCTCTTTTGTGGGGAAAAAGATTAAATGTTGTTATCTAAATTTATGTAATTAACATATTTATTTTTCTATATTTTCTTGTCATGTAGGGTTGTAAGAAATGCCATGATCACTGGTATTTTGCCATCTTATATCACGGAATTACAATCTTTACAAAAGCTGTAAGTTTTATCTAAAAGTTCTGCTAAAGCAATTTATGATATTCACTTGTTTCATGTTTCTAATTTCATTTTCTTCCAGGGATTTGAGTTTCAACAACTTAACAGGCCAAATTCCTAGTGCTTTGTTCACTATGAATTCTCTCAGATACTTGTAAGCAACAAAAAAAAAAAAATTAAAATCCCCGCTTAAGATTCATGGTTTTTACTTCATCTCTTTCATGCAATTGAAATGGTCAGGTTTCTTGGAAATAACAGTCTATCAGGTTCCATTCCAAGCCAAAAGAGTGAAACTCTTCGGACCATGTAAGTCGTTCTATCTCACCAACTTATTTTATATGATGTTAGTTTTAAATTTCCACCAAGTGAAATAGAAAGTTAAATTTTCCTGATTCTGGCAATCTATTCATGCTCCATACTCACTTTCTGCTAATATACTTGTATATACAGAGATTTATCCTACAATTTTCTATCAGGAAACTTGCCTTCTTGGGTAAACTCAGGCTTACAACTGTATGTATCTTCAACTAGGATACTTCCTTTACTTTCCATTGCAACCTAATTTTAACACCGAATTGTAGCTTAGGCTTTTTTGGTGCTTGAATTTTATGTAGGAATCTTGTGGCCAACAACTTCATAGTAACCAGATCAAACACAAGGTGGGTTATCATCCCACAGATCCTGGTTTTCCTGTCTCATAAACTTTCTTGAAAGAATTCTGTTGGCTCTATGAAAGAGATGATTGCTGTTATATCTGCTATGCAATGCATACTTTTAAAGTTCCTAATCAAGAAATCGTTTCGAAATTCCTCAGGCATTTTCCAGGATTAGATTGCCTTCAAAGAAGCTTCCCATGCTTTAGAAATGCTCCACGATGTACTCTCTAAAACTTTGGAACCAAAATCAGTTGTTGATATCTTAATTATGTGATTTTAGCTAGCTCAATGCTTAATAATGCTTTGCTAAAATATTTCAATGTCGGCATTGACAGATGCAAACTTCTCGATCAAGTGTGGTGGACCAGCGATGACTTCTAATGGGATATTATTTGAGGCAGATAATAGTCCACTTGGTGCTGCAACATTTAACGTTATCAGTACACGGAAATGGGCAGTTAGCAATGGAGGCTTGTTTGCAGATAGCGAGAATACACACTATGCAGAAAACACCGGAGGACAAGTGAGAGGTACCAACGCTCCGGGGCTGTATCAGACTTCAAGGCTATCCCCAGGATCACTCAGATACTATGGCCTAGGCCTTGAGAATGGACTCTATACCGTAAACTTGTTCTTCGCAGAAACAGGTTTCCCTAGCAATGCCTCACAGTCCTGGAAGAGTGTAGCAAGGCGTGTTTTCGATGTTTATATTCAGGTAATATTTCATTTAAATTAGAAATTCATACCATTCTAAGCTGTAAATAATTCATTCCATTCCCCCTGTTTGCAGTTTTTTTATGATCATAATTTTATTCCCATAATTTTACACTCGGAACTACTTAACTGCTATAATATCTTATCAACTCATCATCAGGGAACCCGGAGATTGAGGGATTTTGATATAGCAAAGGAGGCTGGTGGTGTTAATATAGCAATATCTAGGAATTTCACTGCCAATGTAATTGAGAACCACCTTGAAATTCACCTGTTTTGGGCTGGCAAGGGGACTACTGGCACACCAAAAGAGGGTACTTACGGTCCATCCATTTCAGCTATTAGTGTGGTTCCAAGTAAGACACTATAACACCTATGAATACTCATGTAATATATGCTTCATGTGCTTATCTTTGGTTCTATGTTTCTAATACACCTATTTTGTTTCTCAGACTTCAGGCCAACTGTCAGTGGGTTACCACCAGACAGTTCTAAAGGGAAGAACCACACGGCATTGATTGCTGGAGTTACGGTTCCCGTTGGGGTATTGGCTTCGATACTTATACTTGCAATTATTTATGTGAAGAGAAAGAAAGAAGCTGAGGATGAGGAGGGTAAGATCATGAGTTTATCATAAAATATACTATATTATATGGTTATTCATTATATATCAGAAAAAGGTGCATCCTTAGATCAGTGTTTAATATCAAAAGAACCCAATAACATAAAAGAAAAAATCTTCTGCCTTCAAAACTGGGATGCTCAACAAAGTTCATAAGCTTTTCAAAGTAATATCTAATCATAGTCACTGGTAATATTAGAAAAAAATATCTTCTTTGCACCAACATACAAGTTGCTAATTCCCATACTTGACTCTACAGTTCTTGTTGGCATCAGTCCGAGACCAAACACATTTAGTTATTCCGAGTTAAAAGATGCCACCGAAGACTTTAGTCCTTCAAAGAAGTTAGGAGAAGGGGGATTTGGACCTGTGTACAAGGTAAACAATGTCTAACATTTTTAGCATGCTAAGTTTCTTGTCATATAATGATGAAATAACTGAAATAGGATGATTTATTACACAGTGTTACTAAATCGTAGTATGCTTTAGGGTACACTTTCTGATGGGAGGGTTGTGGCTGTGAAACAACTTTCATTGGCATCAAACCAGGGGAAAGAACAGTTTGTTACTGAGATAGCTACCATATCAGCTGTGCACCATCGTAATCTTGTCAAACTACATGGGTGCTGCATCGGAGGAAATAGACGACTCCTTGTTTACGAGTATCATGTGAACAAAAGCCTTGATCAGGCACTCTGGGGTATGAGAACATTCTAATCAAATAACTCTATACTTTCCATTATTTGTTGATCAATGAACAACTGTATCATATTCATTGCACTACAATGCAGGACAAAATGGCTTGCATCTTGATTGGCCAACCCGCTTCAATATCTGCTTATCAACTGCAAGAGGGCTCGCTTATCTTCACGAGGAGTCTAAGCCAAAGATTGTTCATAGGGATGTCAAGGCAAGCAATATTTTACTTAATGAAGAGCACTGCCCAAAGATATCTGATTTTGGGTTGGCAAAGCTTTATGATGACAGGAATACGCACGTCACCACTCGCGCTGCCGGAACAATGTAAGACCTTTCAACCATTTTGTTCATTAGTCCTGCCTTCGTAGCATGTAATTTATGTTCCCATATTGCTAGATTTAGTAGTTTTATCCATAAACATTATTCACCAATGAAACATAATTATCTTGAAGTGGCTACCTGGCACCGGAATATGCAATGCGTGGGCATCTTACAGAGAAAGTAGATGTTTTTAGCTTCGGCGTTCTTGCCTTGGAGATTATAAGTGGTAGACCAAACTCGGACGGTAAATTAGAAGATGACAAAGTTTATCTTCTTGAATGGGTAATCCAGAAGCATATTTTACCTTTTGCATCATTGCATGTTCAAGAACCTTGTTAAATCTGAATATTAATCTGTTCTTACAATGCCTCTAGGCATGGACCCTGCATGAAACTAACCAACTCTTGAGCCTGCTCGATCCAAGATTAGTGGAGTTCGACAAAAACGAAGCTCTCCGAGTGATAAGGGTAGCACTTTTATGCACTCAGGCATCCTCCTCAATTCGGCCGTCCATGTCTCGTGTTGTTGCTATGCTTGCAGGAGATACAGAAGTGAACAATGTTACAACAAAACCAAGTTATTTAACTGACTGGAATTTCAAGGACATAACAGAAGCCTTCATGGATGAAGAAACACAAACATCCATTGTAACTGATAGTAGCAGCAGTGAAATCAAGAGTGGGAGCAACACTACTTTGAGTCCAAATCTTATTACTGAATTCAGGGAGACCATTGCAGAAGGAAGGTAAGAGTTGTCTGTTCACGCCAGCAGCAGAACAATGTCACTGTCTTGAGAAATACATAGAACTTAGGTAACTTTCATTTGATGTTTCTTCAACTCTACCTACTTAATTTGTAGTTATAGAAACTATCATTTCTGTATAAAGTGAGTTGTCTTGTAATAAACGTGTAACATATTATAGTTTTAGTAACTCGTAATCTGTTTCGTCTTATTTACAACTTAAACGTCGTACTACACTCAGTTGACTGCTGTCATGGACCATAAGCCAAGTGATAAAAGCATGTTTAGGAATAGAAAACTACCCCAGACCACCCGAGATCATTACACTTGCTCAAGCTTGTCCCTTAGAATCTTCTAGACTGCTCTAGCCTTATAAACCCCTGCACATGAGTAAAACCATTCTTAAGTTTTAAAAATTAACCAATTTATTGTGTTTTCATGCTATTAATTTGAATAAAAATCTCGTCTTTTAATCATATTTATTTTCATACCAGCTACTAAAAATTCTTAAAAAATAAATTTTAAACTCTAACCCTAATATTTTATATTCTAAACCTTAAAAATATCTCTCTTAATTCCCTAAACTTAACCACAATCCCTAACTTTAAAGCCTAAACCCTAAACCCATTAATTCAAAATGAGACGTATAAAGATACAATAAAAGAACAAATAATTTACATCCATTAATTCAATTAAATAATATACTTCCAAAAAAATAATTTTTAAAAGATAATAAAAAGATAATAAAGATTCACCCGTCGAAGAAAATGATAAGAGAAAAAAAATAAATTATGTGATTTTAAATATTAATTCTATAACAAAATTAATATATGAAATTAGGTCGTGATATAAGCTGCTTCTAAAAGGGAAGTTTAGTAAGATGATATTAAGTTCTAAAAGAAGTGAAAAGCTATGAATTCGTGTAAGGGAGGTAGCGTGAGGTATATAATGAAAGGATGGAGGTCATGAAAAAATTTCCTACATGCCACATGCAGCCCGGTCGGTAAAGGGATACAAATCGTCTATCTCTTTCATATATATATATATATATATATATTTGTATTTCTATTTTAAATTAAAGGATTTAAGGCGTAGGATCTAAGGTTTAAGGTTAAAGATTATCGTTAGGGTTTAGGGAATTAGAGATAGGATATATTTTTCAGGGTTTAGTATTTAGGATATAGAAAATTAGGGTTAAAGTTTAAAATTTAATATTTTAAAAAATTTAAATAATATTATTACATACAATGGAGATTTTAAAGATTAAATATTTAAAATAAATTTAATAACATTTAATTATCTACATGTTTTTTTTAAATATAAGATAACTATTTCATATATTAATAGTAAAAAAATAAAAAAATATTATAGTTTTAAGATTTATAATTTTAAATTATATTTTAACATTCAATGTTTGGGTTTAAAATTTAACATTTAATGAATTAAATTTAAATTTTATTTAAAACGTATAGTTTAATTTAAAATTTATAAATGGAACTCCAAAATACTAATCAAATAACCATAACTTTAAATTTTAAATGTTAAATAACTTTAATTATAAACCCTAAATCTTAAACCCTAAACTAAATCCTTATATATATTATATTAGCCGTAAAAAATTCCTAACAGTTGCCTGGTAAGTTACAAGTTCCTTTCCAAAGGATTTGCTTCGTAACCTACTTTGAGTAATTCCGTACACTTGACAGTTGTACGATTTGCTTCGTAACCTAAATCTTAAAACATTATTTAAATAATAATTTAAAATAAAAATCATAATTTAAAGATAATACAATTAGTTTTAAAAAGTAGTTTTTTGAAGTCTTATTAAAATTGATTAATCTCAATCAAATATCGAATAAATTTATTATAAGACTATATTTTTTAACTTAATTTTTTGTATTTATTAAACTAAAATTAGATTATCTAATATTACTTAAAATACTTAATATTAATCTGTTTATCGTAATGAAAGAAAAAGTAGTTGATTTCTTCTTTTATTTATACTATTAATAATTATAGTGACATAATGATAATTAAGAAGCAAATACAATTCTTAACTTTCATTTTTTTCTGGGTTTTCAACTAACTGTTAATTTACAGCAAAGAAACCCAATTTCCCTTCACCACATTATATACAAACCACAACGAAGAATCTCACCTAAACAGTTAAAATCAATTGTCTTCGCCGATTTAATGAAAACCTACATCAATTCATCGAGGCTTGAAGGTGCTCGGCCTTGCCGGAAAGCTTCAAGAACACGATCGAATTCAAACACGTTGATCGGGATCCTCAACACACCTCGTTGCTCGTACCCGTACTCCTGAGCCGATCTGTTCAACAACTCCACGAAGATCGGACACTGAAGCATCTCGGCGCTGACAACGAACCTCCGGCTCGACGTAGGATCGATCCCCACGTAAACCGGAAAGTGTCCTTGCGGTACCTCCGATCTTCGCTCCGGAAGATCGGATATATCGGATCGGAGCATTGAGTATTGAGGTGAGTTGTTTACCCTAACTCGTGAGAATCTCCGAATCAGTTTCTTCATTGTAACCTGAACGAGAAGAGCGTGAAGAATCAACGTTTTTTTTAATGGAGATTGAGCGTTCATGGTACAAAAATGAGTACTTGAAAGTACATCAAGAGAGAGAAGGGATCGATATTATTTAGGGTTGAAGCCTGCGTTATTTTTAAGAGAAATTAATGGGTGGATAACCACATGACCCCACACACATGCATACTCATTTATTAGATCAATATTCATGTGTATTTTTATTAATTATCATTTATTTTATGAAAAATGAGAAGTTGATATATATATTTTTATATATAAAATCTAGTAACTAAAGAATCTAATTTCAGTGGTTAAAAGAATAATTATTATTTTTAGAGATCACAGGTTCGAATATCAGTAATATCGATATTATGATTGAACGATCAATGTTTAATAGATGAGAATATACTCTATAACAGATATTACTGTAATCACTTAAATTGATTAAAAAAAATCTAAAGAGTACCGATATGAATTGGTCTTCATGTTAAGTAGCTTAATATTATTTAAATAGATAATTTTAAGTCCGGGATCTCATGAATGTATAAAATTTTTGTCGAAAATTTTACTTACTAAAATTAAGTTGATGATATAAATCGATCTGAATTAATAAAGATAAAATCTGAAAATTAAGAAAAAAATCTAAAGAAAGATAAAGAGTATATACCACTTTAAGTGATATGAGCTTAAACTACTTAATATCTAGGTTATAGATGTGATTTTATCATATTTTAAATGAGACAAATATTATATTATACTTCAAGAAGGAAATAGAGGATTTGGTTTGGTTCCAAATATTTAGTTGTTCAAGTTCATAGTTTTACTTTAATTGGATTGTATAAAGATCAAATTTAAATATATTAAAAAAATCAACAAAATAAGTATTTAAATTATGTTTTGAGTTAAATATGTTTAATAGTTTTCTGTAACTCAAATAGGTATTTTACAGTAATAAAAAAATTATGTCATCCAATCATAACATGACATATGTAATTTTTTAATATTTTGGATTTTTATTTTTTATTTTTTAAATTATAAAATTTTAATTTCTTCGATAAAACCCTTAATCACATCTTTCACCATTCAACATACCTTACAACTTCAAAGCCTAATATACCTTACAATTCAATATTAATATTATTTTATTTTTAAATTATGATTTTTAAAAATAATAAATCATATCACGTGTTCTTATTTTATTGGATAATAAAAATAATATCATGACAAGGCGGCTGTTAAGGTTAAGAAAAATGTTAAACACCTATTTAATCTAATATATAATTTATATATTTATTTAAAAATATATAATTTATATATTATTTTAAATATTAAATTATAAAGAAAATTAGACTCGAAAGGTTGGTCCATAATTAAAGATACTGTTATTAGGCATTAATGTTGGGAATATATTTTCTCATCACTTTTTAGGTCAAGGACCCCCTGATTATTATTGTTGTAGATTTTATTATCTTAATTTTATTATCTTAAATTATATAACTTCGGAAAAATTAAAAATATAAATTTTAACAAGCTTTAAACTTTATTGTTAATCGATAAAATAAATCTCAAAACCTTTTTATTAAAATTATGCCAAATGGGAAGTCAAATAATTTATAGTTCCATTTTAGGCGTAAGATAAATGATCTGGAAAATAAGGCCCAAGTGTAAATAGGCCTAGCCCATATGAAAAAAGTCTTTTAAATTTATTTAGGAATATTTATAATAACCCTTATATATTATAATTAGGTTTTTATTTATAATTTATTTTTTAAAACTATTATTTTTACAATTAAAATTTTTAAAATTATTTTCTTTATAATTAAAATTTTAAATTGTTTTTTATAGATTATGTTCAAATAGAGTTTAGAACATTTGTTTTTTATTTGGGTTAAATTAATTTTTTAAAAAATATATTTTAAAATATTTATTTTTGAGTAGAACTCGAGTAAGTCAAAAATCTAATCTAACCTAACTTAACCCATACTTGATCTATAAATAAATTTTATACTACTAATCTTTTATACTTTTAATAGTATTTCAAAATATAACGCTGACATGTATTTTTTTAAATCAATTATAATGGTTACAATAATATTCGTTTAAAAATATATTCTCAATTACTAAACACTGATCGTTCAATCACTGTACTGTAATACTAGTGTTCGAATCCGTAACCTTCAAGAACAATAACCGTTTCTTTAACCATTGAGATAAAATGATTCGTGCACGATCGTTATATTCTGATCAAGGATAATTCAAACTTCATTTATTAAGATAATAATATTTTAGAGACGTGTCATTCTTCATTAGCATAATCAAAGTTAGGAAACTTAAATACTGAGTTAATTAATTAATGACTTAATTAATGAGTCTTTCAACGTAAATTTTATTTATGAAATTTGAATTTGACAAAAAGGATCTATCATTTAATACTGTCTTGAATTCCACCCTTCCTATTATATGCAAAAACAAAAGATGACCTTATCCCACATCGATGGCGTTTTAATGGGATTGCGTACTTTATGTGCCTACCCGTGACAGTCTTCAAAAAGCTAAGAAATGGGATAAATGAAACCCAAGTCCCCAAACTTAGTAATTTATTTTATCTTGGTCATTGAACGTTTCTTTTCATTCACTTTAGTCCTTGTGAATATAAATTTCAATCCAATTAATAATGCAGAATAAAAATATCTAGGGACTAAATTTGAAAAAAAGAGAATGTATGGATTAAAAATTGTTTTCATTTGTGTTTAAAGGCTTCCCTTCCCTAAAGGTCATCTCATTAAACAAAACAGTACAAATTGCAATAAATGCTCCCATTAATGCCTTTCCCCTCTCCTATTTTTTCTTCATTCTTTGGTTCCTATCTATAACCCCATTTAATTCGAGATTGTTGAAAAGTCTGTGTCATACATTAAGGATTTTTTTAAATTTAAATATTTTTTTAAAATATTTAATTTTTAATTGTGATTTTTATTATGCATACATATCTTCGAATGACGAGATTGATATTTAATTATAGTATATAAATTTTATAATTATTCAATTAAAAATCTTAAGTAAAATGAAAATTCAAACACTCTAAAATAGATTAATATAATATTAATGATGTCAATTGTTAGACAGAAATTATGTATTCGTCCAACGATTAATAAAGTTATTAATGGTATGATTAAAATATCTCGGATTAAGAATATAACACCTTTAAAAGAGGTTGATTTGGATTGTCGACTGTTTATGATGCCTTTAAGTAAGATCGTGGTTAAAATATCTTATGAGTTATTCGCATACGGTAGAGATTGATAATGTTGAATTCTTATATTTATAAAGATTACCAAGTGCGCTCGTTTTTTAGCTAGGTTTAGAAAAGTTTTTCAATAAGACACTTAAAAATTCAATTATCTTTTCTCATTCATAAAAATAATCTATAAAATATCAATAGGTTTAGTCTGACTGAAAAAAATTTAATTTTATTTAAGCATATCTCGAATTTAAAATATTATGTACATAAATTTTTTATAAAAAAAACTCATCTACTAAAATTAGATATACAATATAGATTAATTCGAATTAATAAACCTTAAAAATTTAAAATAATAAGTAAAAAATCTATGAAATGAGTAGATGTGTAATAATGGCACATATCATACAAACCATTCTTAATGGTAATAAATTGGACCATAATTTCCATGAAGTAGACTGATATTAACATACTCTTAAATTAATTCTAGGAACCTGTCTATTTAAAAACTCCATCTCCTCTCACTTCCCCTGAATTCTCTGTTCATATATGAACTTTCTTCCTTTTCAAGCCTCAAGGAAAATGGCAACACAAGTGAGTAGTAGTTCATTGGTAAGAGTATTGAGTGGTCACAGGGAAGAACAGACACAGAACAAGATGCATGCTGGGAATTCTGATCTTTTGATTACAAAAGATTTACTGGGAAATCTGGCAAAAGCTAGAGCAGATCTTGAATTTAAGGTACAAAAAGAAACCCATTTTTTCTTTGTTTTTACTTTTTGTTTATCTGCAACAAATCCCAAGAACTCATTTATGTCAAAGTTCAATCTCTGGAGCTGTTGTTTTCAGGTCACAATTAGTTTGCTTTGCTATTTAATATTGAGTTTTTTAATGGGTTCTTCAGCTTTATGAAAAGTCTGACAGATTTCTGGGTTTCTGGTTATATATTGAATTTTCTTGTTCATTTTCATTTTCTCTGTAGTTCATCTTCTTCTGTGTTCATCACCATGCAGGCAGCTGGGAAAACAGAGGCACAGAAGTTTAGTTCTCCGCCGTCGTCAACATCACCGAAGTCGCCATTATCAGACGGGAAAAACGAGAATCCGTTGCCGAGTTTCCTACGGGATTCAAAGCTTCAAGATTTGAACTTTCCACCGCCCCACCTGTTCGACGAAATGACGACTTCCCTCGACTTAAAGCTTCAATCTTGTTCGACCCCAAGCCGGTACCAAAGCGTCTGTACACTCGACAAGGTTAAACACGCCCTAGAAAGAGCAGAAAAAGGAAACGTAAAGAAACGCTCGTCGTCACCGTCACCGCTGCTGACGACGGCGACAAGGTCTTCTTCTTCTTCATCGTCATCACCATCTTCAACGCCGAAAATGTTTGCAGCTGCCTGCCCTGGTTGCTTGCTCTATGTGATTGCTTCCAGTACGAATCCAAGGTGTCCTCGCTGTGATTCTTTCGTTCCATCTTCTCTGCCTATGAAGAAACCCAGGCTTGACCTCAATGCATCATTTTAACCCCATTTTTATCCTCTGAAGATTAAAAAAAATTGTACAAATCTTCAGTCACTGCAAATACTTTGATTCTTGTAAATTAGGGGGGAAATCATAGGTTATTTTAATGTAGATGCTTTATTAGTTTGATTCTAATGTGTGTGGAAACATAGAAAATTTCAGATCTGCTGTTTTACATAATTTTGAATATTTTCAAGATTGTTTCTTCCTAATTTCAGAATAAAAAGGATAATATCTATGAATATCATTAATGTTAATTATCGTTAAATATTATTAAATTAATTAATAAATATTAAAAAATTTTAAAATATGGTTAATGATAATATCTTAAGTTTTTTTTATTAATTATATGTTTATTTTTTAAAATTTTTAATTTTTATTAATTAATTTAATAATGTTTAACAATAGTAAATATTAATAGTATTTAACAATATTTAACGTTCGTTATAAGATCTTTCGCAGTGGGATTTTTGGACAGACGTAATAGGAGCGACCGTACAGGGCCCCCGAAAAAGAAGGGCCCCAAATTTTGATAAACTATATTCATTAGATGATGTTAATCTCGAAATTTATTAAAATTTTTGAAAACGTTATTAAAAAAGATTAGTTATAATTGTTAAAATGTTATAATTATTTCTTAAATGCGACAATTGCTTATAAAATCTTATTGATTATTACTATTACTATTGTCTCGGTAGAACTAGTAAGGTTTTAGACAGACGCAATAAAAACGATTGCACATGGGTCCCTAGAAAGGACATTTGCTTCTAAAGGATACAATTCTATAACTAGTGAAAGTCATGGACAATTATTTTTAAAGATCATAATTTAATAAATTACACAGGATCCTAAAATTTTTGAACCCCTCATTTTTCCGAATAAAAATCTATAAATTCGGTATAATTTCCATGATGGATGTCAGAGAATGATGATTTATTTAGACTAATCAAAGATTTCGTTGGCTGGTGGTTAAGGGTTAGGTGAGGTTGTCTAGTATTTTTCCTAATAATAGTTTTCGTTGTCAATTAAATTTATAATTTCAACTAATTATTTATTGATAAAATGAATTGAGGGGTCTTAAATTCATGAATAATAAAAATCCTAAATAATATATTTGTTATATCATATTAATTAATTATATAAAATTATTTAATAAAATTTATAAATTTATAACCGATAATTATTTAACTGATAGAAAATCACCAAACTGTAAAATTAAAAACCTTTTATACAAGTATATCAAATTTATATAGAAACAGTGATGGTACGGGTCAAATTATTGGTCGTCTTAATATTCATCTAAAAAATAAACATATTTAAATATTTTGTCTCAATTTTTAATATATTATATTTTAACTCGATTTGATCTGATATAAGAAAAATATATTTATACTCAACCCGTTCAACCCGTTCTTGTTATTTTAATAAAAATTTTACCAAAATCGACCTGACCCAAAAAATTAATAAAAATATTAAATATATAAATGTATCGAGTCAAATTAAATCAAATATTTTAAATTTTAAATTAAATTTTGATCCGATCTTAAAAATTTAATTAAATACTAAAAAATCTATTCTAAACAACTCGAATCAGATAAAACCCGTTAAATACGAGTATTATTACCATGTCTAAATTTTTAAGGTTTCAATATCTTAAAACAACACTGGTGATTTTTAAAGAGATGTTTTTATAAAATTCCTCGGATACCCAAGTGGATCTTTCAACCCGACCCATACCAAGAACTGCTATATTTATTAAACATCCCTATCATAGTTGGAAATTATATGCAGTGTCAGCATATATTTAGAAGCCTAGACACGACACCAAGAAATTTAACGTTGTTTTTGAAAAAATATTATTAGATGAATTATATTTATCCTATTATTCATGATTTTAATTATTTAATTTTATTTATTTTATTTTTTAAAATATAATTTTTTAATTTGTATACATAATTAGAAAAAAATAATTATTAAATATTTAATTTAAATTAAATGAATCTAATTAATTATGTTAAATTGTAATGAAAGCCACTTGATTATGGGTAAGTTATAATTATTAAAAGTTACGTTTGAGTCAATTAATTATGGGTAATGTTATATCTGAGTCATCTAATTAATAAATATTATATTTGAATCACTCAATGATAGATAATGTTATATTTGGCCACCTTTCATGTTTGAAAAAAAAGTTTATCAATTCGTGTATTAGATTAATTAATGATTTCAAATAAATTACTCTGATGTTAACAAGGACATAAAAGTGATTTAGAAGAAAAAACGACCGAATTTATGTACTTTTTTAAATATAAAATGTGATTCAAATGTAACCTTACTTATAATTAAGTGACCCAAATATAACTTTTAATAATTAGGTGACCTAAACGTAACCTTACCTATAAATAAACGATCAAAATCTAACTTTTAATAATTAGATAACTCAAATATAATTATACTCATAATTGAGTGACCTTTGTTACAGTTTACGAATTAGTTATACTTATGAACAATAAACAAGATTTATTTAATAATTTTTAATTATTTTTTAAACCTAATATCCACGTCACCATAAAACCACGTATGTGTATAAATGATTTGCCACGTGTCTGCAGACCCCTCCCGCATTTAATGCGAATGTCGTCTGGGCACGAAAATTATAAATAACAGTGGTTTTATTCTGCTACTTACGACGAAACTCATTAATGGAAGACTGAGATTGATGGGGATTTTTTTAAAAATATTTATTAAATAAAAATAAAAATTAATTACAAAGACAGTCATGGAAAGAAAATTATTTTTATTTTATTTTTAAATATTTTCTGAAATATTTATTGCATGCCTGAGTTTGAGGTCAAGAAATTGATAGCATAGAAAAGTTTGTCTTCGCTCAAGTTTGAAAACATTAAATGCAACTTTGTAGGGATTTAATAAAAAAATATTGAAAATTGAATTTACGATTCATTGAACCAAATAGTGTTTTAAAATTTTAAAATATTTTTATTTAAAAAATATTGTAATATATAATTTTATATAAATTCACGATGAGTTAGGGTTAATATGGATTTTGGGAGAAAATAACGGAGAATGTTGGGATTTTTCAAAAGGGTGAAAAATAATGTTTTGAAACTTCATGAGTTAAATTAAAAATTAATGTTTTTTACTAACAAATTATTTCTGTAGTCTAAAAAATATTAATATTCGAGAGACTAAAATATAGTAAATCAATAACATAAGTGATCAAAATCAAACTTTTTTAAAATTAATAACCAAAACAGAACAGAACAAAAACAAAAAGGACTATCTCTGTAGTTTAAAAGTAATATAAAAATATGAATGAATTTTTGTACTAAACGCTTATATAGTGCTGTAGAACAGATGATAAACAAAACAGGGGTTGGAAGGGCCGGTTCCTCCAAAATATTTTGGTATAATTATATTTTTAGTCCTTTTTAATTTAATTGTTAATTAAATAAAGATTTTTATCTTTTTTAATTTTTAAATTTAAAGGTTTAATAAATTTTTGTCCCTCTTACTATTGAATCCTACCTCCGTCCCTGATGATAGATATATCCAATCTTACTGATCCAATCTGATAATATCAGTTAATAATTCGATAATTTATATTTCTCACTACAATCCCTATCCTGATTAGTTGGCCAACCGTTTCGACTTGTTTCCTTTGTTTGACAAGTCTGGCATCGATTCATACCCACTTCGATCGTTATCAGTTGTAGGTACAATCCAGGCACAGTGCAGCCAATTAAGACCCTCAACTGTAAGAATCCAAAGGGAAAGGACCAAACTTGGTTTGTTTTTCTTCTCCTATGCCATCGTTGTCTGAGTTTGGAGTCATGCAAAACAGAACCGCGTGCATGATTCCTCGTGTTTCAAAGACTTGGACCAGACTCACTTTAATCAGGCTCTTGGTTCAGTCAAAAACAATGTTTTCACGGTCTCAACCACTCTCATTGAATAGGTATATGTGTGTGTGTGTGTACATTTGTTGGTTTTAGTTGATAATCCTACGTTAAAGGGTGACATAAATTTGGACCTACCACTTTACAATATCATCTCGTTTGTGTCCACAAATTTAAAGATTCGAATATTTGTATTAAATATCAGGATGATCGAAGACGGAATTATAATTATAGATTAGACGGGATAGTGATTTATTAAGTCTTTAAATTTTAAAAAATCACGAGTAAATATTTTATTTATTAATATTTAAAGTAAAAGATATAAAATATTGTTATATAAAAAAAATTTGGGAAGGTCAATAACTCATCCCGAGGGGTGATTTTAGATATGTCAAATATGAGCGACCATACAATACTTCAAAATTAAGAGAAAAACTCAGGTCGACTAAAGTAAAAATTAAATATTCGTAAATTGGAGGGACAAGATTTTATTAAGTTTTTAAATCTAAAAGTTAAAATACGTAAAGTTCGTATGATAGAGCAAATATATTGGACCGGTTGATAAATTGTTTATTATAAAAAAAATATTAATATAATAATTGTTTGGTAATCAATGCATGCAATGTCCATTATTAGTTAAAGTTGTGTTTTTATTAGGAAGTGTCCCGCTAATTAGGGTCGGACCCCAATAGGTATGGTAGGTTAATAAGCTTGACCAAGACAATAAATATGCAAGTCAAAGCAAACAATCTTATGGTTTAATGAATAAAATATTTATGCCACGTAAGATCCAAGTTTGAGTCTTATCTCTTTGCATCAAATTTTAACTTAGAATAATCATTTAACGAGGATCAAACTATGTTATAAATTGTATAGGACTTGAGTGTGTATAATTAAGAAAAAAAGTGCCAAAAACATACTAATTTGATTAATAAAAGCAACTTGTAACATAGTTTGTAACATAGCATGAACACGCGTTAAAGGAATTTAAGTTTACCATGGGATATGGCGGACCTTACATGCTGCAAGTTACATGTTGCTTTCGCCGGTCCTTTCAACCCGGAACACGTATCCGTGGCCCCTAAAGTAATAGCAAAGTAAAGGTAGATGGTGCAGAGGAATGCCAACACTCCCAATGCTGTTAAGAGGAACCTATGTCGTTCGATGAGTGTTGACCAGTTCCCGAAATCATCTTTCGAGAATTGCCTCCTCGCTGATGCTGACCTTAGGAGGGGAGAAGATACAATTCCGTCGAGAACCATAGCTTAGAGACTGGAAAGTCCTCAACCAATGTGACCTGAAACTATGAAGCAACTTTCTTTAATCTCAGGAGATAAGAAAAAGGCTCAAAGACAAAAGAACATGTAAAACCATATGTTTCTTAAATACAAGAGCCCTGACCCCAGAGCACCAAAAACCAAGTGTGTGAGCAACCGCGAATATATATATGTATATATATATATATATGTATGTATCTTTCACCGTATGATACTTTTAAGCAGCCTCATGCCACATATAATTCCACTCTATGAATGCATTTTACAACTCAGAAGAACTTGTAAAACCATATATTTCTCACATACAAGAGTCCAGACTCCAAAGCTCCGATCAACCAAGTGTGCGGGTGTGTTTATACGCATATGCATATATATATATATATATATGTATATATATATATGTATATATATATGTTTTTTTTACCGGAGATACATCGACAGCATCATGCCACATATAATTTCACTCTATGAATGCATACACACCACGCAATCTATTGAAGCGTATATAAAAGACAAGATCAACTCCAACCGGAAAATACCAAAAGTGAATGGCAAGCATCAACCAAGTGTGTATGATTTTTCACTGGAAATACTTTTAGACAGCCTCATGTCACATACAATTTCACTCTATGAATGCATATACAACAAGCACGGAATCTATTGTATCAATTGAGGCATACATCAGAATATCCAAAAGATTGACAAATTCCAACAAGAAAATGTTTAAGAATGGTAAGCATCAAATCCCAACTCCAACAGGAAACTTTTATAGGAAAAATGTCAAAACAAAGACCAATTCCAACTCTCTGAAAGCATAGAATTGTTTAATTTCTCCTATAAATCCTTCAAATGTATCAAAACATGCAGGAAACAATAATTACCATCTAAATACACACATATAAAGAGCTTAGGTTGATCCTTTCTAATCCTTTGATCCCAATACTGAAATCAAGTAATCAATTCAGATTCCAAAACAAACCCAGAAAAGAGAAAAACCAGAAGATCATACCAAATCTACATGAAAGAAAAACTAAACCCGCAAGAAAAGATTTTGCAAATTGATAATATCTACTAAAGAATAAACGAAACCCAGATCTGCAAAACAGTTAAAACAACAAGAAAACACTTACAGTTGAGAAAATCAAGGTTGGAAGAACAAAGGGAAGAAGCAAACAATGAGTATAAATTCTTGATCTTTAATCCCTTATCAGCTCATTCTCCCCCTGTCTTCTCCTTGATTTCTCTCGTTACAATAGAAACAAAAAAACACGATGCAAAAGGGAGTGCTTTATGGCAAAAATCCTTCACCAACAACGAAATTAATGTTAAAAAAAAAACTGAAAGGCTTTTAATTGGCCCAAAATGGGTAGTAGTTTTAATCTTGCTGTTGGAGGTTTAAAAATCGTTTAACTTATGATTTAATTTTAATTTTCTAAAATTTAAAATTAATATTTTATTATATTTAATGTAGAAAAAAATTACTTTACAAAAAATATAAATTAGTGCAGTAATTGAAAATGGTATTTTAAAATTACTATTTTTGTTATCTTGTTGAATATATACATTAATAAATTGTTAAAATTCACTAATTTCTTATAAAAATTATTGATATTTAAATTAATGATTTAATGATAATTTCTTATATACATCAATATATAAGTATATGGGCTAACTTATTAGTTTATATAAAATATATGATAATTAATGTATTTTAATTCTTGAACACAATAAATGCCCTACTAGTAAAAGTAGGCGTTATTCCTCTTTAATGATATTATTTATAAAGTTATTTAAATTTAAAATCAAAATAAATTATATTTTAATTGAACTAAAATGCTAATAACATCTTAATTCTTAATGGCCTAATCTTAATCATGTTGACGCCATTAATATTGTTACTTACGAGCAGAGATGGCACGAGTCGGATCGGATTTTTGACCTATTCGAACCCGACCCAAACATAAAAGAAAGTTTCCATTTTTGCCCCCGGAAACTAGTTAAATTAAGTTGATGATCCTCCAAGAACTCTGACTATCCATACCATGAACAACAATCAGTTCCCCAAACATGTTTGTAAGTGCAATTTGGACTTTTAAACAAAATCCAATGAAATTTTGATAAGCCTCTGTTGATCAGAAACAATTTTTGATTAAACCCTCAATTAGTTTTCCTTGCTTAATCCCCCTCACAGTGCCCATGCAAACATGACAAATGACACATCATTTCCATATAATAATTAGACCAAAACTATGAATTCAAAGGAGATGAGATGACTCATTCAGTCCTCAAAATCTCCAGCATTTTCAAGTAAATAGTTTGCTGCCAACTCCTCGTTCCGATCGCATGCTAAAAAGGCTTCGATGACAAGAGCTCTATCGAATCCCATTGCTTCAAGCTACAACGACGAAATAAATTATCAATCATTAGAAGTTCAAGAGGGATCCAAAGCAAAATAGAATGACCGAGTTGCATACTCGTTCAATGGCCTCCTGTTCTGCTGGGGTAACGTTGATAGCATGAGGCATATCTTGGTCAGCCTGATCAAATATATCCCTGAAACCAACAACTTTAAATTAATATCAAGAATGATGATAAGTAGATGCCTAGGCGGCATAGCTATAAAGAGCAAGTACTCACCCTTCAGAACCTTCATGAGGCTCATTTATCAGCTGAAGAAATTCTGCCTGATGCTCTTGAATTAGTCTTAAAAGATGGGGATTCTGCTTTCCAAGCTCTTGTAGCATGGGCTGTCGACAGAAGCACATCAAATCCAGAACAATAGAGAATCATATTCTAAATTTTTTTAAACTTCAACCATACTTATTTTAAATGATTAAATGTCATAAAATATACATTTAAAAACTACTTGATTGAAGATTCTGAAAATATATTTTCTCAACTTCTCATCTATAATAGATTTTAAATAATAATAGGTCAAAACTAAAAAAATGATCATCATAAGTCAAATACTAACATTTTTAGTGGGGTGGAGGTAGTTGACTGTAGATGTCTTGGTAGTTATTAAGGGGCGTTTGATCACAGATCTCATAGATATTATGCTTCACACGGTTTTACAATCAAATCAAGCTTTTCATATATTATCAAATTGTTTTAGGGTGGATGCTTGATTGTTTTTTTTTTAATTTCTTTCTGTCTAATTGACTTGCTGCAAACTGGCTTTAGGTTGGATACTTAATACAAGTTAAAAACATAGATTCAAACCTGTAGAATTTGTGGGTTTGATTGCACCATTGTTCGCAAAGCTTGGAACTAAATGTAAGCAAAGAAGCAATTAGTGTATGTGAAATAACTAAAAGTCTTCATAGTTAAAAGATAAAATGATACAACACCTGTTGGTTGTTTCGGAGGAAATCCAGGGATCCATCTCCAGCAGCAGCAGCACCAGAAAGTGTTTCCTAGTATTATTTCGGCTAGTTAGAAATGAAAATAAGAACCAGCAACCCAACAATGAACAAAATTTTCTTTATGTGAGAGAATACATCAAGAACATAACATTTTACCTGAGGAAACATATTTAATGGCGATGAATTAGGAGCCCCTGAAACAGGAGCAGCAGGGGCTGCACCAGTTTCAGTAGTCTGACTTGTAGAAAAATTAGCAACCGGCACAGCCAGTTCTTCTGATTGAGGAATTCCCTGAAGATAATATCACTATTACTACATCCAAATAAATATAATAAGTTTAATGTTAGAATCTAGCTTTAGATGCATTCATAAAGTTTTAGACATACAGAATATAGATAATCCACTGCTCGCTCTGGGTTGTTATAAGCAGCTCGAAGTGCACGTGTTACTGTTTCCTTGTCCCAATTGCCACCACCCATATCCATTAATTGTTGGATAGTCTGTTCAAGATTATTTCCAGCAACTAAAGTTGAAGCGGATTGACTATAGATATCGGTATGTTGACTGCAACCAGTTAAGATAAAAAGGTTTTCTGATTACTTTCAAAATGTTCAAACCAGAAAGCAGACGTGGTAGGGAGGGAGAGTTTTAAAGCACAAATACTTTAAGGATATAAATCAGGATGAACAATCTGATAACACCTGGAAATTTCTCACAATAACTAGAAAAGAGAACCATGTACAAGAACAACAAAGAAGCAGACAATAAGACTACCAATCAGTACAGCAATCTAAATATCGACAGATTATTTTTCAGTTGACAGTTGTCCAGATGAGTTCAGGGTAGAAAATTAAAAGTGACGAGTTAGAACCATGTAGATTAAAAGTACTTCAATAGAGCCAACATAGTAGAACAAACATGACCTTATCTTATACTTTTTTTCTGGCTTCAATTAGAGACTATTAATTTGTATAGTTAGGCACGGAAAAAGAACGTCAGCTTTCCAAGATCAACATCCTGTAGTGAAGTAACTAAGTGATTGAATCTCAGTGTAATTGTTAGGTATGTTCATACAACTTCGCTAAGTACTACTATCCAGCTGGCTTACCAGATATTTGAATATTCTATTTTTCCACAATGATACTATAATAAGGTTCTTTCCCAAAAGTTACCAACCAAATGGAAATCAAAGGAGCACCTAACAGCTCCTATTTTTTCTCTTTTTTCTTCAAGAAACAAAAAAACTAGTCATAATAAGTGGTTGTAAATACTTGTATATCACAAGACTCAATATTAGGAGGTCCATGCACATAATTTTAAGAACCTATTGACCCGATATACAGGTACCACATACTTGACTGTAGCAGCATCTGAAGTAGATGTGGTGGTCTTCGATGCCACCCTACAAGAATAAAATATGATAGGTGTTAGATGAAAGCAGTTGATCTAAGGAAAATGCATGGAGGGTTGAAGACGTCTATGCTATTTCAGATCTTCACTTTTCTATAAGCAATGTACCCTGGTATAACACATATCCATATATGTATATAAGGATACAGCCCTCCAAAATACATAGAGAAACTTGGGTGGGGAGAGAGGGAGTTAAACATGTCAATTTAGACATATCCGAATGTGACACTCACACTTAAATCTGAGTAACATAGGAGGATTTGCAGGAAGAAGAAATTTTCAGAATGAACTTACGGTGCTTGTGCAGGAGCTACTGCAGCAGGTGCAGATGTAGTGGGAGTTGACGAAGCAGGCTATCAGGGAAGAGAAGAAAGAAGTTGTTTATATACATAAAATTGAACATAATAGTCAACCTCAATCTAACGAGAATAAATTATCAAAACGAATATTAAAACCTGAGCAGAAGAAGCACCAGTTGAACCCAAAGACTTACTCTGTAAGAAAAACCAAAGAATTGAAAATATATACGTAATACTAAAAACTGCAACGTACACAAAAGGAGGTCAAGCAAGAATTTTCTAAAATTATTCAGAAATATCAAACTACTCTAATACATAGAAGAAGCTAATAAAGTTTCTTTTTTCATGTTCAAAAACATGTAGTATACAATTAGTTCAAAATTTGCAGATTAAAGCTTAAAACTTTCAATTCAATTACCAAAATTAACCACCCATAAGAATAACGAATTTATTAAACTACTAAATAAGTTGCACTAGTCACTACATAAAACACCTTTCCATGGGAGATTAATCACATACCCAGGTAACTATCAAAAGTAAAGACCAACAGCAGCAATCCATAAAAGTAAGAAATACTTAAATATATACACCTTGCTAAGCATGACAACCAGAAATCCATCTTCGGAGACTTTATTATCAGCTAAAGTAGTTTCGTCCTTCAAAACCTTCCCATTATGAATCAACAGCTGTTGCCCACATGGATAATTGTCTTTCCCTTGTATATCTTCTATGTTCTTCTTCACAACCATGACCTATTTTAAGAAAAAGTCGAACCTTTTTAGCCCACATTGTAAACCCTAAATAGTACCAGAAAGAGGAGGGAAGTGAGAAGTATAAGGGGGCATTACAGTATCGTTGGGCTGAACCCTAATTTCAAAGTGGCTGCCTTTTAGGGTTTTGACTGTAAGCTTCATTTCGGCGAATTGAGAGAAAATGGGGATTTGAAACACGAAGAACTGAAGGAGAGAGAACCTAGAAATGGGGTTTTGTACGGATCCAACCAGAATCACACTAAGCAGGGAAAGAAGGAAAGAAACTTTTTTTATTATTAGGTTAAACTACACCATTGCCAATCAAACTATTCTCTTTTTTCTACTTTAGTCACCAAAGTATTCTTTTCTATAAATTTGATCACTAATTTTACATTTTTTTAATTTGATAACTATCCGTTTAAAAATTACAACAAATCATAATTTAGTATAATAATAATAATTTTAATCTCAGAATTTAAAAGATTTATCAATTAAAGGATCAGAGTATTTCTAATTCTATCGGTTTAATTTTATACTTTACCAGTAAATCATACGAATAACAAAATAAACTTAAACAAAATTAAATTTAAAATTTTATAATAATTTATTACCAACTTATTATTTAATTCACTGACGACACATAAAAAATACAATATCAAATATTAATTATTAAAAAATAATTAACTTTTGTGGTTAAATATATTTTAAGAATAAAAAATTTAAGGATGAGGTGGTTTTTATATTTTAAAGACTAGTTATTTCTTCTTCATAAAGATGATATGTTTTAATAATACATTTAAGGTTATTTAATTATGTGTTTAGTAATAATGACGTGATTAGTATAATAACAATTTTAACCTTAAAATTTTTACACTCCATTGATTTATTTTTATTTAGTCTAATAATTTAGTCTTTGTTTATCTCTTAAAAATATTATTTTATTTTCTTGATATAATTACAATTTAACAATAATTTGTTATTGATTTATGAAAAAATGAAGTTAACCTATTATTGTTTTGATTTAACGAACTCACTTGATTTTATTGTAGAGTAAAAGAGGGTTAAATTGATAAAAAAAAATAAATATAAAAATTAAATTCATTGAATTATTTTAAGTTAGGACCAAATTAAGAATATATATAAGATTTTAGGACTAAAACTGTTATTATACTGATCTCCGCCAGCGTAATATTTAAGAACAATGGTTTGTTTGTAATTTTTGATTGACCTATTTGTAACTTTAAAAAATGGCACATTTGTTACTAAATACATGTTTAAGTGACTAGGTGTGTAGTTTACCCAATAATTTAGGCACATGAGTGAAATAAGAAAAGTTTAGGCACTAAAGTGAAAATAAGTATAAATCCGATAACTGTCATAAATATCTGCTATAAATATTGCCTTAATAGACCCTCTGAAAATCCACCAAAAGTACTCCAGTCCTCGCTCTCTTTCTGTTTTTCTTCTTCTTTGATAGATCAATTCAAGAACTTGAGAGCGTCAATGGCAACAGAGCTCGTGTATGTCGAGCATTGTAAAGGCATCAATGGCCTCGATAAGGTCATCTTGAGGGAGAGTCGCGGTTACTCTGCCGAGGTATTTTTTTTCGTTTCATTTTCTCTATTTTTCTCTTTTTCCAAGATCTTTCGTTTGCATTTTGTTGTGCGGTCGTTCTTCTCAATGTTTTTCGGGTTTTTTCCGGAAAGAAATGGTTTCTTTTGTGATTTTAGCTCGGAATCTTGAAATATGTGTCGAAATGTTAACCGCATTGTAAGTACCTTCGTTTTTTTAAAAGAGATTTACGTGGTTTGATCGGTTAATTATTCGTCCTATAGATTTGGATCTTGATTAATAAATCTTATGTTTATCCATTGAGTTTGCATTGAATTTTAGATTAAAGAACGGTTCATTCTTCTGTTGCAGTAGGAAATAGGTTTGAGTGTCTTTTGTACTGAAAAGAAGAGAAATGAGCTAAAATGTTTGAACTCAATTATAAAAAAATGTATGAATCAATTGAACAAAATATTAGAAAAGATTTCTTGAAACCAAACTTGAGGTGCAATATTAAGCATATGTTTACTACTCGGGCAAGTTTTAATTTGTGAAACCTTTCCATCTGGAACATTTTTGTTGAGATTTGAGATGATGGGAGAAAATAAACTACTATTTTCTTGCATTATTTACTTGCAAGGATGGACAATCTAGAATGTTTACTGGAAATTGTGCATAAGAGCTTATGCTGTGTGTATAAGATTCTTTCAAAAATCCAACTTCTGTATTTTCCCTTTTAGTATATACTGGCAGAGTAGCAGTGTTTTGTATTCATTCTACTTTGTTTTCCTTAAACAGGTGTATCTCTTTGGAGGCCAAGTCACGTCTTGGAAAAATGAACACAGGGAAGAGTTGCTTTTCCTTAGTAGTAAGGTACCTGCTTTAGAATTATTCTTGTTAGAAATTATTTAGCATAATAATTTAAATGAATTGTATTTACCACTTCTCCTGCCATTAATTATAAATGCTTCATCTTTTGAGATAGTATTTGAACGCACAAGCAATGGTTCATGGAATAAATTTGATCACATTGGTAGTGGTAGTGAGTTATCAGCTACTCCTAAAATTCTACTTCTTAATGCTACTTCTTTGTGAAGGGTTAAAATGTTAATTAATAAATAATAAAGAGTTCTCAGATATTTCGAGGGGAGTATCAAAATGTCCATATATATATGTACATTTACCTTTTGGTACAGTCAAGGATTCTAATTTTTTGATGTACAAAATAGTTAATAATTGAAATGGTCGATGCATGTTGATTTTTATATAGGATAAAGTATGGCAATTTGAATGGATCTACCAATCATTTGTGATTGCCTTTCCGATTAAGTGTGTGTTCTTTATGCAGGCTATTTTTCAGCCACCTAAGGCTATCCGTGGCGGTATACCACTCTGTTTTCCTCAAGTATGTGCTATCTCTCTATCTCTCTCTTGCATTGTTATTTCTTTGATTCGAATTTATTTCTTGAACCATGCAGTTTGGGAATATGGATTCTCTTGAGCAACATGGATTTGCAAGAAATCGACTATGGAGTGTTGATCCTGAACCCCCACCATGTTCATCACATGCTACTACTAGCAGGGCCTTCGTCGACTTAATTCTTAGGCACTCTGAGGAAGGATTGAAGATCTGGCCTCACAGGTGAATTGCTCTATGTGAACTTTGATTTATTTATCCCAGATACTAAATTGACATCTTGATTTTAAATGCCCTTTTTAAGAAAAAACTGTTAAGCTGGTGTCTGAACCAGATTTTATATCCAGTTTTCTTCTATCCATGACATTAAGTTCTGTGCTGTTTTGGAGCTAACCCATATCTAGTTTTAAAATCAATTTTAGATGTACTTTTGAACTGCTTTGTGCTTAAATTTTTGGATAAAGTGATTGCATTTATGTGGCCTTACCTATGCATGGGAGATGGATACTGGAGTTATATCGTGTGAAACTAAGGGATATGCAATTATGTGCAGGTTTGAGTTTCGGTTGAGGGTAGCTCTGAGTCCTGCAGGTGATCTGATGTTAACTTCCCGCATCCGAAATATAAACACTGATGGAAAGCCGTTTACATTTACATTTGCCTATCACACCTATTTTTCCGTCTCCGATATCAGGTTTAAATAAATTTATTTTCCCATTTACTAACGTGTTTATATCAGATGAAATGTAAAATCTGTGTTCTTTCTTTTTAATATTTTTAAAGTTAAAAAGATACATTTCTATTACTTGTTCTTTGTTCTACACAATTCATTTTGTATTTACTTTTATTTAGCGAAGTGCGAGTAGAAGGACTAGAAACACTGGATTACTTGGATAACCTGCAGAACAGGAAGCGTTTCACTGAACAAGGGGATGCAATCACATTTGAGTCAGAAGTTAGTATCAAATTTTCTTAAAGTAGGCCTATGTTTCCTTGTCTTTCAATTCTAATTTGTATTTATTGATTACTGTTCTTGTTGATGAAAAAGGTGGACAAAATATACCTCAGTACACCAACAAAAATTGCCATCCTGGACCATGAAAGGAAGCGAACATTCGAGTTGCGAAAGGATGGACTTCCCGATGCCGGTTTGTTTGTTATCTCTATTTGAGTTCAGTTTAATAGGATCATAGGAGATATCAGATATGAATATTATTCTGTATCTTCATTTCAGTTGTGTGGAATCCCTGGGACAAGAAAGCCAAGGCAATGGCTGATCTCGGCGACGTGGATTATAAGCATATGCTGTGCGTAGAGTCTGCTTGTGTGGAGACACCCATCACCTTGAAACCCGGTGAAGAGTGGAAAGGAAGGCAGGAGATCTTGACCGTTCCTTCGAGTTACTGCAGTGGACATATTGACCCTCGTAGAGTAACCTTGACCGGTTAAAACACCGCTTTTTCTTCGGCATCCCTTGTACAGTTTAAACCTGCAAACTCCGATTCGGCCTCCTTCAACCGGCTCAAGCAAAGAATTTGATTACTAGTTGTCAATGTGCCTGTTTCTTCGGAGATCACTTTCATATCAAGCAAAGAATTTTATGACTTTCATATCAAGAGTATTGTAATTTTGCAGATCAGTTTTGATTGGTTACTTCTCTAATATTCTTTCACAGTCTGCCTGTTGGGTAATAAAATCCTTCCCAATTTTCCGATGATCACAACGCACACATCTTACGTGAATATATGTATATAGAATTAGTTGTCAATCATATTTAGTTTACATGTGATTTCGTCATTAATCTAATAAACTTGTCATTAGTTGTCAAATGGAATATTAAATTTTGGATTAAGAATGGGCAGACACAAATATTATAATCCTATACATTTGGGTTTAATTCATAAATTGATACTTAAACTATACATTTTTACTAAACTTTTATGGTCAAAAACAGTATTTGAACTTTTTTCCCTCTCATTTTAGTACTCTCGTCGGTAAGAAGTTAGCCATCGTAATGTTGACGTGAGTTTTGCGACATATGACGATATCTAGTTAGTTGAAAGTTACTTTTTTTAAATGGAAGTCATGCTCAAGGTGGGTTGAGAAAAAAGAAAATAGATGCCACTTTTTGGATGAGTATTTAATTGAGTCGAATAATTTTTTTTAGCTAATCGAATTAACGATTCGTATTTTATAATCCAATATTCATTTGAATAGATTGTTTGAGCTTTTGTTCAAATGTAATTGTAAACATTTATAATGTTATTGTACTAAATAGTTTTAATTTAAATGATTTTCTATAACCGTATATGATGTACAAATATTTCTTCGCACATGATATACTAAACTGAATGGAAGAGCTCAACTCGAACTTAAAAACGAATCCATTAATTATTAAAAATCTTGTGTTATTCGAATTTTTATTTTATAATCCAAATTTTTATTTATAATTTTTTCTAGTTGAGTTTTTTTCTTATTAAATCAAATCAAATAATTTAATTTTTTTAGAGTCAACTCTAGTTTTACAACCCCTTAACCAAGAAAACTTTTTAAGTACCAAAATGAGAAAACATTAAAGTTTATGTAGCTTTTTGTGAATTAAGCCTTTCTATCTATATAAAAAAAAGAACACAAATCATTACAACATCGGTAGGTGAAGCTGGCAGTCTGGTCCAACTGAACCAAGACGATTTCCCCACAAACGTATTGTGGAACGTAGTAGGTAAAATGCCGTCGTGAAAATGGCCTTGAGTCAACTCGCCATCTTTCTCAACCAAACATGGACCCAGATCACAAAACTCACCAACCCTCATTTCTAATGGTTAGTATAATAGATATTGAATATAAAAGTTATAAATAAAAATATAATTGATTCAGATTTAAGATGATCCAACACTCAAATTTTAAATTATAAATAAAAAAAATTAGGTTGAGAAAATTTCAGGTAATAATATTAATAATTAAACTTAAAATAAAACTTTACGAGTGAAAAAGGATCATAATGGTTTAATACGTATAAAAATAATTTAATATCTTCAAAATTTTGAAATCATACAAGATTTATTTTGATGAGTGTTCTATAAATATAAAGACTAACGGTAATATTTCTTTTGAGAATTAAAGGTAATATTATTAATGTAAATTAGGGGAATATCTTACAAGATCTTTTTATACATATTTTACATAAAAAATATATAAATTAATATATTTAAAAAAACAAATATTTAGTTTTAATTTTAGATCTTAATTCTTAAATTTTATTTATAAATTTTAGCACGAACCATCTAGTCTCAGTGATTAAAGGAATGATTGTTGTTCTTAAAGGCACAGGTTCAAGCACCAGTACAATAATTTGAACGATCAATATCTAATAGTTGAGAGTATATTTTAAGATAGATACTACTGTAACATTATAGTTGATTAAAAAATCTATTAATTTTAAATTCTAAATTATATTCGGAATAATTTTATATATTCTAATAAAGAATCTATTTTTTCTCCATTGATCCTGCTTTTTCCTAATAATGTCACCCTCCAAGAATGAGTGAAATTCCCATTTTGTCCTTTCACCAACTCCCCTCCACCAACTTTGATTTAATTTCTTATAAGTATCAAATAGCTATGATTTCCCCTCAGGCTCCAACTGACAAATCAAACCCTACCATTTGTGTACTCTCAATTACTTGACTTGGCAGCTCAACAAGACCAAATGGCACCACAAGCTGAATTGCAACAACAAGAAGAAATCATTTTCCGATCAAAACTTCCCGATATAGACATCCCCAACCACCTCCCATTACACACATATTGTTTCCGACATCTCCCCAACGTTGCCGACAGGCCGTGTCTGATCAATGGCACAACCGGAAAGGTCTACACTTACCAAGAAGTAGAGCTGACTGCCCGGCGAGTTGCCTCGGGGCTTAACAACCTAGGCATACAACAACGTGATGTGATAATGCTTTTGTTACCCAACACACCCGAATTCGTCCTCTCGTTCCTCGGTGCTTCGTTCCGTGGAGCCATCGCGACGGCGGCCAACCCCTTTTTCACCCCAGCGGAGATCGTGAAGCAGGCGAAAGCATCCAATGCGAAACTTATAATCACGTTGGGTAACTATGTTGACAAAGTGAAGGAATTTGCTAGAGATCATGATGTTAAGATCATGTGCATTGATTCGGTACCGGACGGATGTTTACATTTCTCTGAGTTAACGCAAGCCGATGAATCCGATCTCCCCGAGGTCAAATTCGATCCCGACGATGTCGTCGCGTTGCCGTATTCGTCAGGAACGACGGGGCTACCTAAAGGGGTTATGTTAACGCATAAAGGGTTGGTCACGAGCGTGGCACAACAAGTTGACGGTGAAAACCCGAACTTGTATTTCCACAGCGATGATGTGATCTTGTGTACTTTGCCCATGTTCCATATTTATGCCTTGAACTCGATCATGCTCTGCGGGCTGCGTGTCGGGGCGGCGATTTTGATCATGCAGAAGTTCGAGATCGGATTGTTGTTGGAGCTGATACAGAAATACAAAGTGACCATTGCTCCGTTGGTGCCGCCGATTGTTTTGGCGATCGCTAAGTCATCGGAAACCGATAAATACGACTTGTCGTCGGTGAGGATGGTGAAGTCCGGGGCAGCTCCGTTGGGTCAAGAGCTTGAGGATGCTGTAAAAGTCAAGTTTCCTGGTGCCAAATGCGGGCAGGTATGGTCCGTTTGGAAGTTTATATATTTTTACCCGTTTTTTAAGTCAAATTACGTGTTTGATCCTTCTATTATTCTCAAATTTATAACTAAATCTCTATATTTTATTTATCAGGATATTATTACCTGATTTTGAACATTGTTGTTTTTATAGGGTTATGGGATGACAGAAGCTGGACCAGTTCTAGCAATGTGCTTAGGATTTGCCAAGCAACCCTTCGAAATAAAATCCGGGGCTTGCGGGACCGTTGTGAGGAACGCAGAGATGAAGATCGTTGACCCCGACACCGGTTTATCGCTTCCTCGGAACCAGGCCGGAGAGATTTGTATCAGAGGAGATCAAATCATGAAAGGTAAGTATTACTTATATTACCACAAAAATAAGAACAACATGAACAATGTTAGCTAAATGTTTATTTATTTTTTTGCAGGATACCTTAATGACCCTGAGGCCACAGCTAGGACCATTGACAAAGATGGCTGGTTACACACCGGAGACATCGGTTACATCGACGACGATGACGAGCTCTTCATCGTCGATCGGTTGAAGGAATTGATCAAATACAAAGGATTCCAAGTGGCACCTGCAGAGCTCGAAGCAATGCTCATTGCTCACCCCTATATCATCGATGCTGCCGTCGTTGCGTAAGTTTAACAACACCATCGATGTTATATTTCTCCGGTATATCGAAATCCGAGTTCTTCGATCTAACACCGATACTATAATGCGATTGCAGCATGAAGGATGAAGCAGCAGGTGAAGTGCCGGTTGCATTCGTGGTGAGATCTGAGAAATCTCAGATCAATGAAGACGAAATCAAGCAGTACATTTCGAAACAGGTGGTGTTCTACAAGAGGATAAACCGTGTGTTCTTCATCGAAACGATTCCGAAGGCACCGTCAGGGAAGATCTTGAGAAAGGAACTGAGAGCTAAACTAGCTGCTGGAAACCATTGATTTCATGGTCTGTAAAAATAATATACAAGTGCAGGGGCTAAATGGGCTGTTCATACATGCTACTTAAAAAAATTCTATCCGTCTATCTATTTATCTATATGTTCGTAAATTATGAGATACTCGATTCGATTTGCTAAAGGGGATGTACTGATTAATATCCTCTGTCTTTCATTTTTCAGAAGAAAAATGTAAGATTTATGATTGTAATTGAGACCATAAAAACACAACTTATTTGGTTTATTTTGTTATATATGAATTTCCTTAATCTTTTATGGCTTTAATTTTGACTAGACATCAATGTTTTCTATCTATCTCGTAAAATTTTAAAAATATTTGATGGTTATGTTTTTGGTCACTGTGATTTATAAATTTTTAAATTCGTATTTATCTTAGATATAAATACTAATTTATCTGTCATATCCGATATATTAATTAAAAAATTCAATTTCAACTTGATTTGACCCCAAGAGTTTTAAAAATATTAATTGTTATCGACGGTAAATATTAGATCTAATTGATTCATCGAACCCAACATTGTGACAAAACATAGGTTTCAAGTGACTTTAAATTTATATAAAAAAAATAAAATCAATTAAATTATCCATGTAAAAATATAAATTTAAAATAAAAAACTTGAATCATTGACCGTAAAAATCAGTTCCGTTAAAACTTGAACAATATTTTACAAATATTTATGATAAACATAAAGTAAAATAATAGCCTAAAAACTCCTAAAAATATTGATATTTAGTAGTATTTTTACATATATAATATAAAATATATAAAATTTAAAACATATCGAGTCGGGAGGAAAATTTTCAACTAATACCCGACTCGAAGTAATCTCTAAAATTTATAAATAAAAATTCAATCGAATCGAATCAATTCAAGACGAACAGAATCTATTCAAATAATTTTTTCATCCCTAAATTTATTATGAACATTACATTTATTGAGAAATAGCTGAGTTAGGTTTCTTTTTTACTCAAAGGGATGAAATGAATGGGCCGAGTTTTGGCTGTATCTTGAAGAACGTTTTGGGCCCATGTTCTCAAGGCTTAAGATTTAAAACTGCTGGGAGAAATGGGTCCGAAGCAAACCATAAATTAATTTTAAAAATTTAAATATATTTATTTAATATGTTAATTTTGAGGATATTAATAAGATGTGACGTTAAATTTTTTAACAATATAATTCTTAAAAAATCAAATGATAATAATAAACAAAATTAATTTAAAACGATAGTTTATAAAGTAAAAAAATAATTTAAATATTATAAATAGAAATAAAAAGAAAATATGGAGAGTTCCAAGTACCACCGACAGGAAATGGACTGAGCTATGTCAACCGTTGGATTTTGAACCTGGAGGTCAAAAGTAAGGGAATAAAATAGATGCCACATGGCGTATAAGTGGAGCACAACCAGAAATTATTACATGAAACCTAAACCTTAAAAACGAAACCTAACCCTAACACTAAACTTTAACCTTAATCTTAACCTTTAAACTCTAAATTTAAACCTTAACATAAACCCAAAACACTAAACCTAAATACAAATCTTAAATCCTAACCCTAACTCTAAACCTAAACCCTAAACTTAAACATAAACCTTAAACTTAAACCAAAACACTAAACCCTGAATATAAACCCTAAACCTGACCCAAAAACTAAACCTAGACATAAACTCCAAACCCTAAATTGATCCCCAAGCCATAATTATAAACCCTAAATCGAACCATAAACCTAACTTTAACCCTAAACCTAAACCCTAAACTATAAACCCTAACCCTAAAAAATAAACCCTAACACTAAATATAAACCATAAACTCGAAACAAAAACCTAAACATAAACCCAAAACCTAAACCCTAAATAACAAACCCTAAACAAAAACCTAAACCCTAAATAACAAACCCTAAACAAAAACCTAAAACATAAATCATAATCATAAACCTTAAACCCTAAACCTAACCTTAACCCTATCTTTAAACCCAAATCCTAAACCCTAAACCTAACCTTAACTCTATCCCTAAATCCAAAATCTTAAACCCTAAACCTATCATTAAATTTTAAGCCCAAACCCTAAACCTAAACACAAAACACTAAACCTAAACCTTAACCCTAAACCCTAATCATTAAACCATAAACACTAAACCTAACCATAACCCTAAACCCTAAACCTAAACACTAAATATTAATCCTTATCTCTAAATCCTAAACCCTTAACCATAAACCTAAACTCTGCACCTAAACTTTAAACTTAAACTACAAATCTATAAAAAAAAATTGATTAAGGAAAATTTTGAAGAATAAAGAGAAAGACAACACAATAAATCTTTGGTAATATTTTTTTTAAATCAAAGGCATTAAAATGGATGATTTAGAAAATGCTTATGTGTGAATATGATATGGAAAAAAATATATAATGTATATTAATTTAATTGGTTGAAAACATATCCTAAGTGATGAAAAATGTTTATATAATAATTTTTCGGAGCACAACGTATCTTTTCCTCTACTTTTTCGTCAACATCATTCCCCTTACCATTTTCTCTTCCTATAATTTTTTTTAATTTGGACGATTCTCTAACAAGCGTCAAACACTGTTAAATATCACTAATACTAAATATTGTTAAATATTATTAAATTAATTAATAAAAATAAAAATCTTAAAGATTTAAATATAATTAATAAAAGAGTGATAAACTCAACATATAATTATTAATTGTATATTAAGTCCTTAAGATTTTTATTTTTTATTAATTAATTTAATAATATTTAATAGTATTCAATATTAATGATGTTTAACGTATTCGACGTCCGTTATAGACTCAATTTTTTTTTTTTATAATTATATATAAATTATAACATCTTTGGTTCACACATATTTTTACATGTGTACCAAACTCTAAGATATTCTGTGGGTGTCCTTGTAGCCCTGCAGCCGACACTTTTGCTTTAACAACAAGCATTTGTAGTAGGTTTGTTGAGTTGAACACGGAAAGTAGTGCACTTAAGTTTGTTACTTTCAAAGATTAAGGAATTGTTTCCTTCATCTTCAGCTACACTTTGAGAGTGTGTAAATCATAAGATAAAGGGAGTTAAGGTTTAATTCACTATTTTTAATTATCTTAAAATCTTACTGGATAAAAAAATGAGAAGTAAATATTTAATTTTATTAATTTTAATTAATATAAATTTATAAAATAATAAATTAATTTTTAAATAAGGATTAATATTTGATGTGTTATCGATAAAGTTTTTTTTATTAATAGGCTTCGAACGATGTCATGTGTTACTTTATGAGCACTAAATCTTATGCACGAAAATCAAACCCTACACTTTCAACCCTTACTTTAAAACTTAAAAAATTAACTCTAAACCTTTAAATTTTAACCTTAAATCTTAAAATTTTAACTTTAAATTCTAAAAATATAATACTTATGAAATATTTATTTTTCACCTACCAGTGCATCAAATTCATTTTACTTTAAGGTTAATATTTGATGCACCGGATGGTAATGAATCGGATTTGGATCGGACTTTATAAAGTTCAGATCCAATCCAATTAATAATCGTACTTTTAAAAAACTCTAAGTCCGAATCTAACTCCATTACATAAATCCAAATCTAATAAAATATCTAAAATTCAAATCCAAATGTAAAAGTCAAAATTTAATTATTTTTTAAAATAACAACTCAAACATTTATTTTTAAATAAAAAATATCAAATAAATATATTAAATTTATAACACAATCAATAAATATTATAATTCAATATAAAATAAATTAAAATAACTAACTTAAATTGTAATTAAAAATACAATAATAAATAAATTAAAGTAATAATTTTCATATATTTTATAATTAATTTCAACATTCACCGTCCACCATCTATTACCAAACAACTTAACTGTTTTTTTTTTTGTATGGAAAAACAATAAAAAAGGCATATGATTTACGTTTAAGGATCTAAGAGAATCTGAAAACTTTCTCCCCACCCCCCACCCCCCATCCATTATCTGTTTAAATCTCATGTGACATAATTAGGGCATTAATGCAAGCTTTAATGTCGCACCAAATTCTAGGGATTGATTTCTTTAAGCATTTATGTCCATTAGGCAAGGCAAAATGGTTGGAGGTGAATCAAAATTTTCAGCTAACACTTAATTCTAGGCTTAGTCATTAGATTAGTTTTTTTATTTCTAAATCATATTTTAAAATATTTATATTTTCACTTAACACAAAAAAAATATATGTTTTCATATAATTTTTGATTTTTTATGTTAGTTGAAAAAATATTTATCTACTTGAATGATAAAGTCGAATTCTAGGGACTATGACTCATTAAAAAATCTATTTTTATTGAGAAATTATATTATGAACCTTTTTTATTACGTCATCTATGATCTTAATCAATCAGATTCATTCATCTTATATTTGTAAGGTGAATTATTATCAAATAATTACTTAAAAATAAACGAACCTAATTGTATGAATAACGGATGACCTGCTAGAAAGGTTGATGATCTCTATTTTTATTTATAATTTTTTAATCAGTCCTTCAATCTTTAAAGCAATGCTTTGTATCATTATGTCTTTCTTCTACATATTTTTGGTCCTTATAAAATATAGAATGGGGTCATATACTTGATGCCAACTACTCTTAAAAGCTGTATCCCTAAAACCGTGTGAAAGTTTCATCAGTACAATTGCTGTTTTATTATTGGATACTAGTAATAATAACCATTAATTCCATTTTAACCTTTTGTTAACCAATATTTTAAATTTAATTAACAAATGAAAAATATTATGTAATAATTCTTAAGTATGTAATAGAAACTATTTATCAAAATTCAGTAATTTTAGGGGGAAATGATCCCACCTACCAAAGCCATAAACAGCTCCCAACTTTTTCCATTTTTTTAACAGTTTTTGTTTGGATCAAATTTTAACAGTTTCCGGTAACTGTGTATATATATAAATATTGATGTAAAACGATAATGTTATGGTCACAGGGAATGTACATATAAAGGCATTGTGTGGCTTTGGATTCTTCCGGCCAATCGTGCTGCCAGCTCTTGCTTTGTTGAGAAAGAAGAAAAGGGTGTTAGACCGAGGCATTTTTGGTTTCTGGGAAGGGACCAGTTTGGAGAAAGATGGTGAAGAATTGGAGGATAGCTTTGATTTTGGTGTTGTTTACTGTCTGCATTCTGGGGTTTAAGCCAAGATTTGTCACTGGCGAAACAGATCAAGGAGATGGTTAGTGTTACTTTGTTCGGCTTTTCTGGTTTATCATGTTTAGATTCATAGATTTTGCAGTTGCTTGCTTTTTCATTGCCAAATATGTGATCTTTGGTTCTACCTTTTTTTTCGGTTGCCATTGCTTTCTGCTATGTTTTATCTGTTTTGTGCTGCTTGTGGATTAAAATGGATTTGTTTGATTGCAATTCCATTTTAACTTTGTCGGTGGTGTGTATAAAGTTTTGACCTTTATTTCCAGAAAGGATGAGGAAAGTTTGGTTTTTTAATTGGTGGCTTAATTCATAACTTGCTGGGATGTGAGCTTCTGGAAAAATTTATAATCTTTTTGGCTTTTCTATGGATTGCTGCTGACTGCACCAAGGTGCCATTTTTTTCATCACTTATCTTCCTGGATAGCAATATTTTTTTTCTTCATTTTCATGCTTTTGGAAGACCAGAGCTGCACTTGTCTGCCAGGGGAGACGACTACCTTAATGCTTATAACTTGCCGAACCTATATCTGTAATCGAAATGATCCCCTTGGAGATTAACTCCAAAAAATCATGGCACTTTATGTCTGCCTATAGAATCATAACGATTAGTAAGCTTTATATCACTTTGTAGGTTTTGTGGAGGGCAAGTGTTTTGCTGATGGAAATCAATAAAATCTCTTTCTTTTAATGATCCAATCCATCTGGTGATGATGTTTTATCCTGTACCTTCCAAAATCAATGTTCTAAAATGTTGGAAGGGAAACATTGATACTTGAACCGAGATGAATTAGTTTTCGGTTTCCCAGTTTGATTGTTGTGTAATATTTCTAGCCAAATGTTGTGCCTGGAAGTTCTCTTTAATGGATGTCTAGCTTTAGCTGGTCATGTTGTTTAATGAAAGTACTTATAATTAGAAATTCTCTCCTTGGGTTACTAATTCTGCATGTTGGGATGTTTGATATGCAGCCACTGCTCTTGGGGTTATGTACAGTGCTTTAAATTCACCACAGCAGCTAACAGGGTGGACCGCTAGCGACGGCGATCCATGTGGGCAGTCCTGGAAAGGAGTTACTTGTTCAAACAACCGTGTCACGGAAATGTGATCTTCTGTTATCCCTGCTTTCCTTTGACACTGCTTATCCTACATCTTTGTGATATTAACTACATTATGTTCTTCTATTGCTTTTTATCAGTAAACTGTCAAATCTCGCGCTTTCCGGCACATTGGGTTACAGCCTTCAAACTTTAACATCATTGAAAGAATTGTAAGACATCAATAACCTTTAACATTGTATTGATCTGTTCCGTGTTTATCTAATTCATACCGATGTTTTGGCAAAACCTGCAGGGACTTGAGCCACAACAATCTTGCTGGAGACATACCATATAATATTCCTCCAAACTTGCAGAGATTGTATATTTCTTTCATGCATTTGCTTCCTTTCCTGTTTCTTTTTTTATTATTATTTTAAATGTTTTATGTCTAATGTTCATCCGAATGTAGAAATCTGGAGTCTAATCAATTTACCGGAGGTATCCCTTATTCTATCAGCCAGATGCCTTCTCTTCAATACCTGTAAGTAATGTTCCAATTGTTCATCTCTCAAGGCAAGGTCCATAACATTTAAACTCTAACAGTCTTTTTCTTCATTCCCATTTGTGGAAATTCAGAAATCTTGCTCATAACAAGTTGCAGAATGCATTGAATGACATGTTCTGGTCACTTTCTTCCCTCTCCACATTGTAAGATGTTCTTCCTACATCTGATCACATTATATAAATTTTTAATTGCCTGCATTTAAGCTAATTTTACTGAAATTTCAAGTTAAAATTTTTCTTTATTCCTTGCTTCAGGGACCTCTCTTTCAATTCTCTGACCGGTTCTCTACCTCAGAGTTTTAAGAATCTTACCAGTATGAGCTCTATGTAAGTATTAGAGGAGATATCTTTTGTAGAATACTTTGTATGATAAATTTTATTTATACTTATACATATGTATTTACCCTTTTCTAGGTACTTGCAAAACAATCAGTTTTCGGGCACTATTGATGTTCTTGCAGATCTTCCTCTTGATAATCTGTGGGTAGCTGGCGTATCATGAGATAATGCTAGATAGCATATATTGTTTTCTTATCATGTAATTGACCCTATGGTACTTCAGTTTGTGATGGTTGTTTTCGTGTCTCGCAGAGATGTTTCCAATAACCGTTTTACCGGCTGGGTGCCTGATCAATTGAAAAGTGTCATTAAGTAAGCATTTGACTGTGTTATCAAGTGTTGTGGTTTCTATATGCTATCAAAGAAAATTCTTTATAATTTTAATCTGAATAATCTCTATGACAGGAAGGATGGTAATTCATGGAGCTCAGGGCCTGCACCCCCGCCTCCACCTGGTACTCCTCCTGCTACTAGAAACACCAGGAAGCACAAGTCTGGTAGCAATGGTTCCGGTTCAGACAGTAGTTCTGGTGGGAGTAGCAGTTCAGGAATCGGAGGTGGAGCCATAGCTGGAATAGTGATATCAATCCTCATTGTCGGGGCTATTGTAGCATTCTTTTTGCTGAAGAGAAGATCCAGGAGGTCTTCCTCAGATATCGAAAAGCTCGAAAATCAATCCCTTGCTCCTCTTACTTCTAATGAAGTGCAAGGTAACACTTAATAGTCTATCTGCAATTCTGCACGGTTGCTCAGTTGAGTGTCACCATAAACATACAGTTGTTTCTCATGCTTGAAATCGTATTGCAGAAATGAAATCCATGAAGTCTTCATCTTCATTTGACAGCCAAGCACTTGACACGCCCATTTCAATAAGTCTTCGACCCCCTCCTGTGGACCGTCACAAATCATTCGATGAAGAAGAGTTTAAAAAGCCCATTGTTGTTAAGAAATCTGTACCACCTCCTACAAATGTTAAATCATATTCAGTAGCAGACCTACAGATGGCTACAGGCAGCTTCAGTGTTGAAAATCTTCTTGGGGAAGGGTCTTTTGGACGTGTTTATCGAGCTCAGTTCGGTGATGGCAAGGTAGAATCTCCCCGCCTAGGAAATCCAGTCATGTCAATGAATGGAGCATTGTCCGTGCTTGAATTTTTATATCCATTTCAGTTTCTTACCTCCTCTGACTCGAGAAATACTATTTTGATCCGCATTTTTAATCTTCTAATTATTGATATCACCGATCTTTATTAATCTGTTTCCATAGTTTGTCATTTTCTTGCCTTAATTTTTTTTAGGAATGTTATGCTCGGTACTCACCTAGCAGGTATCTTGTGTTCATACTGCCATAGGTTCTTGCTGTGAAGAAAATAGATTCATCAGCTCTTCCCAATGGAATGTCTGACGATTTTATGGAGATGGTTTCGAATATTTCCCACTTGCATCACACAAATGTAACAGAGCTTGTTGGCTATTGTTCAGAGCATGGACAACACCTGCTTGTCTATGAGTTCCACAAAAATGGTTCACTTCATGACTTCCTGCATATAGCCGATGAGTACAGCAAGCCATTGATTTGGAACTCCCGTGTCAAAATTGCTTTGGGGACTGCTCGTGCACTAGAGTAAGTCGAAAATTCAGTCACCGGCAATAATATCTATTATTTATTGTAGAACTTTTGCCTACTCATGTTACTTGACCCGTTTGAACCTTGCAAAGTCAGGTAGCTGTCTGATGAGGTTAAAAATCTTAGCATACTACAGATTTCTTAACGAATATTTGGAGATTTGAAATATTAGCAAATCGAATATTCGTTAAGATCTGGTATGTATTGTGTTCCACGTTAAAAGCCGGTTAGGAGGCTAGATTTTCATACCTACAGTGGTCATTATCTCCTGCAAATGATCAATATGCCTATTTGGAACTGATAAACAGTATTTTTTCCCAGGTACCTGCATGAAGTTTGCTCACCATCCGTCGTTCATAAAAATATCAAGTCGACCAACATCTTACTTGATGCTGAGCTCAATCCTCACCTTTCTGACTCAGGGTTGGCAACCTTTGTTCCGAATGCTGATGAGGTACATTTTGCTCATTCTACAAGTTACTGTGTTATTGCATGAACTATTAGGTTTTATTTGATGTTAACTAGATTGTGCTTCCTACTAGCTCTACACAACTATGTCATACATCATTTATTTTCGAATTATCTCGTCTTTTGTTTGATACGAGTTCTTTGTCGGACCTATGTGTTTGTATAGTTGCTTTTGTATATACTGAAATTGTCTCATTTTGGTATGCAGGTATTGAATCGCGATGATGTGGGGTCTGGATACAGAGCACCTGAGGTTACTATGTCCGGTCAGTACTCTCTTAAGAGCGACGTTTACAGTTTTGGAGTGGTTATGTTGGAACTTCTCACCGGACGTAAGCCATTCGACAGGTGAGGAACCGTCTATGAAAAACCGAGTAGTTTATCATTCATGTGTTAGCTACAACCACAATTCTAACTACTATGTGACTTTTTTCCACAGCACAAGGCCTAGACTAGAGCAATCTTTGGTTCGATGGGCTACACCCCAGCTCCACGATATCGACGCTCTGTCCAAGATGGTTGATCCGGCACTTGAAGGGCTTTACCCGGTTAAATCCCTCTCACGTTTTGCGGATGTCATTGCTCTTTGTGTCCAGGTAATATCTTGGCTGAAAAATGGAAGATCACGTTGTGTTTTTCTCCCTTAAACTGACCCTTTTACTTGTTTCTTTGGTGCAGCCGGAGCCTGAGTTTCGGCCACCCATGTCGGAAGTCGTCGAAGCATTAGTTCGACTTGTGCAGCGAGCTAACATGAGTAAGAGAACAACAGGATCGGACCAAGGCGCATCTCCGCGAATCAACAACCCCAATGATACACATGATTACATGTAATGGTGACACTACAGAACTCCTGCTACTTTGACGTTGTAATCATGTTTGATTATTTTTTGGGTTTCAGTGTAAAATAATTATACATCCCCTAACTTGAGTTTCGGTTTCAGTTCAGTCCCCTCAGTTTGTAATATGTTGCAATATAGTCCAACTGGTGATGCACATACATTGAAATTCTTTCAACCTTCTCTGTACATGTTGCATTTTAGAATTAATTTGAATGAAAACAATATGAATTAATTCACCGATCAAACTCTCCTTCGAGCACGAGTCCGGCCGATGCCTAATTTCATCATGTCGATTATAACTCTTCTCCACCGCTGAAGACTAACGATGGTCAGCCGGATGTTCTTAAGCCATCAAATTCAAAAGTCTCCATCTTTAAGATCACAGTTGATCAATTGAATACTCTGAAAGCCAAAGCCAATGCAAGCAGTGGCACTAATAAACTAGTTTCAACGTCTTGGCTGCACAGATATGGCGCTGTGCAAGTAAAGTAAGACGTCTCTCGTACGACCAACCTACCAACATATACATTCCAGTTGACGGAGGATCTAAATTGAATCCTCCTCTCCCAGCAGGATACTTGGGAAATGTTATCTTTATAACTGCACAAATTACTAGAGTCGGAGATGTCGAAACCGGAAAGATGTTTCATATTCTTCAATTTGATAGTTTTAAATCAATATATTTACCTTATATTATCCCTATATTATTTAGATTAAGATTGAAATTTCAAAATCTGAAAAAATATGTACTTAAGATACCATTTTTTACTAATCTGATGAACTAAAACTTGACCGGGTTTGTGTGTTAAGAAGTACAGAAACGAGGCATTAACAGAAGAAAGATTTTGCCTACTGCAAATGTTTAATATATATCTGATAACAAGAAAATCAAACTCCCCAGCTCAGAATGTTGAAGAAGCTCATATGAAAATCTTCTGTGTAGTTCATGGTCCTTATGAAACTTCTTCAGTGACTTCAACAAGCTTACCGTGAACCCATTTCTTGGTTACGACGACTGCTTTATAAGGCACACTGTCATCCTTCAACGGAACTTTGGTACCAATTATTGGAGGATTCTTCTCGTGCTTGATGGTGACACCATTTGTTTCCAACTGGTTGAGTTGCTTAGATGAATCCATCTTGATCAAAGTTTCGAAGCCGAGAGTCGATAGACTATGGTTATTCATGCTTGGAGAAGCAAGTTGTTCATCTCTGTCACCATTCACTATATTTGGGATAATAAAGCTAGGGAGATTGAACTCATCATGCTTGGTTACTGAAAGGGTTTTGTTTCTGTTTACTTTTTCCTGTACCACTTGGTTTAAACCGATGTTTTCGGATTGCATTTTGCTCTCCAGCGGGCTAACCGGTTCAACCGAGTCGACAGAAATGTATCCACCCTTCTCATCAGGTGTAATCTGCCCGATCTCTATAGATTCAATTGAATGAATTGCTTCTGCTATAAGTTTTCTGGTTTCGATAAGGGAAGCTCGAGCAACAGGGCTCTTCATTGCAGCGACCTCAAGGGCTTTTGCAGCCTTCTCAGCTTCAGCAATTAAAAGTCTGCAATGTCATATATGCAGGCATTGAGTTAACCAGTGAATTAGCAGCCCACTAAAAAAATGCAGGAAGATGATGCATGGAAATGATAGTTCTATATGGGGCAACGATATCGTTAATGTGATATGCTTGCGGAACATAAGGAAAAGACTAACCTTGCTCTTTCAACAGCTTTGGTTTTCTTTGATTCTTCAGCTGCTCTTTGTGCTCTAATGTTCTTCAGCATCTCAAGTTTGGAACTTGCCATAGGATCCTTATAAAGTGGTTTATTTCTTCTCCGTATCCTTATCCGCTCAATCGGGCTTATAGTCTCACTGGCAGAAGAATAGTCTGTATCACTTGGTTTCCGCTTCGAAGGGCTCTGCTTGGGCTGTGTACCAGAAGTTGGCTTCCTCTTCGGTTTTCTTTTGGCCCCAGATGGAACACCATGATATTTTGCCAAGCCAGAGCAAACTCTCTCACGGTATTCCTATTCAGCACATAGCAATAAACAAAAAAATCCACATCAGATGGAATAATCCAATGAGTTTTCACTGCTGAAGCGGAAAAGAAGAAGAAAAAACGTGCAAGCACTGACGGGATCAGCCCATTTGGCTGCAATGGCTTCTGCAATTTTCCTTCTCTGTTCAGGGGATTTCGGTGCTCTCTTGCTACCTTTCGGTCTAGGCATCGATTTCCTTTGTTCGACACTTTCCAACCACTCCTTTGTCAACTGCTCATCTAATATCTTGTAAGAATCCCACTGTAGCTCTTCCTCACCACAATAGCCTTTTCTAGATGCTTCGGCAATCAAGTTCATCCACTCAAAGTGGCAAGTTTCCTGCAACATTAACTTCCCACGACGCCTTTCCCATCCCATTCGGACTCCCACTGCAATTTTTGCTCTCGTCTCTTCACTGTACAATCAATATGAAACAAGTTAACTTATGCACTAACAAGGTAGAAACAAAAAACATATATAAATAACCAAAGTTTAATACATAGTGGATGAATACTTAAGTACAACATTCAGGATACACACACATACATAATTCCGAATAGGAGTGGCTAGAATTAGAAGAGGGAGATTGGAAATTTAAACCTAAAGCCTTAACAATGAAGTACTCACCTCTGAGCATGTCCAAGGTTAACCAACTTCATTTTGACCTGCATTCAAACTTTACATTAGAGTAGATAACTATTATGCTATGCCATTTAAACGTATTTACATACAATATAAATGAAACTAGCAATCGATATAAAGTGACATCCGTATTCAAGAGATAGCACCATTGATCCCCCCCCCCCCCTCAAGTGTGAGAGTTCAGACCACACTGAAACAGACTTTGCATTCAATTGTTTGCTTTTCGACTTTTTTTGCTTAACTAGTTTCCACATTCCGAATTGTCATTAGTACATCATTCGTCCTAATGGAATTATTATGGTGAAAAGAATTACATGAACCACTTACAAGAACTGATAGATATAGTTGTTTTTACTCCATGCAAACATAAAGCACACAAAGTTCAATCCCTGTGATAACACAAAAATTTCTTACATGACATCACCTTAGGATTCTGCATTGCAAGCCTTGTTCTCTCCCTTATCCGCTGAATGGTCTCTGCAGATAAAAACACAATGCACCCGCGGTTAACATTGTTGACTTCATCAAAACATAGTACAATAAATCAATGGAAACCACCTGCACTGTGCTTCCTGCCTTTGTTCCAAGGTTTGTTTCCTTTATTCGCGTTAGAAATCCTCATTCTCCTTAACTTTTCCCTCTCGTCCACTTCATCATCCGAGTCTCCGGTCCCCAAATCTTCGGGCTGAGTCGATGAAGGGCTTGAATTGCCACCAAGCTGTGACTTATAGTTATGTCCATCTTGTTTCGGAAGCAAACACTTTGGTTCTACTGTCGCAACAGCTCGAACCTGGAGTTTTCCACATTGGTTCTCCTGCTGCCCCACATGAAAATTTACCCTCCTAGGCAATGGGGAGGATTTCCATGTATTTGACAAAACATGAACCCTCACTGGAACCAGAGGGAATTGCAAGGAAGGCTTAGCAGTGGCAATATCTGTTTCAGAATTCAAAGTAGTAAAGTAAACCACACAAAATCCATAAAATTAAACCAAATTCAACAAATCCAAATTAAACCTAAACATTCCAATGCCAAACCAATACAAAAGGAACAAACTTTTTAGCTATTTTTCTATAAGAATTCAAAGTACTAAAATTTCTGAACTAAATCAAACCAGGGGGAAATAAAAGAAACATAACATACATACCCAGAAAAGGCATGGGAGCTCATTCAGCCGAAAGAATAAAAAAATCAGAACTTGGAATCTTATCTCAACAAAATTTAGTGAAAAAAGCAAGAGGCCAACATTCCAGCAGGAGATTTTCTTTCTTATTCTTTCAGAATGGTGAATACTGATACTATCAGTACAACATCAGCCTGAATAACAAGAGAAACATAGATTCTGGGGAAGGAATTTGAGATGCAAAGATGGTTAATTTGAACCAGGGAGAACCACACAGAGTTAAAAAGAGAGACACTTGTGTTGTGTTACTTGCAGATAACGATGGCCTTATTTTCTCAAATGTGAAAACCTCCATTGGGCTGTTTATTTCGTGGGTTGGGTTACATAAACTTCTTATTTGAACAGTAACAAGCTCAGTTCCCAGGTATAATAAACATCTAGGAAACTTGATTTAGATTAATCGATCAAATAATCAAATATTAATAATTATATTAAAAATAATCTAAAATTAAAATAACTCGAATATAAACGTCTTAACATCAAATTCAAACAACATAGACCTAAAACGATTCGAACTTAAAATAACTCGAATAAAAAAATCCTCACACATGTAATTAAAAGTGAAAGTTATCCTACAACAATTTGTTTCTTTGAATGAACAACTATCCCACATGGGCTGGTAGAGGACAAAAGAATACGTCAAAGCCAAGAATATTAACATAAATCTTCAACAAATCTAAGATTACAGTCTCAATTTCCCCCACTCATCACCTTCCATTTCCATGTTCCAAGTTCCTACCACTTGCCTTAACGTATGGGGCACCCGCCATTACATTTGACACGGCGGCAGCAACAGCAGCTTCACCACACCACCGTCACCTTGTTTAAGTACCAGTCCAACAAACACAACCATAAAACTCGATTCAAAGCCCTTCCATTTTTCCATAGCAAAAACACCAAAAGACACGAGATGTTACCCGGAGATATGCTATCGGGGATCTCGGTTTCCACGGCTCTGCTCGTCTTCGGTGTCGGCGTCGGCGTCAGCGTCAGCAGCTGCCTTTATGTTTATAACAAACGGTTTACGATTATCGGAAGCAGAAGCCATGGAGTTGAATATTGCGTGGTGTGCATGAGTGAGGTCTCCAAAGGGGAAAAACTCCGGTGGCTAAAGTGTCGCCATGGTTTTCACGACATTTGCATCGATGCATGGCTTAAAGTTGGCACCACTTGCCCTATTTGCAGGGTCGACGTTTCCCCTAACCAGAGCTTTCTCGTTTCTTCCATGGTGGGTTTGGGTAAAAGAGTCGTGAAATGGATCGAAAACCCGCTTTCGTCGGAGCTTACATTGGCGTTTTGTGAGAGTTTGGGGTATGTTTAGTGAAGCTAATTTAGCTTAGGCGTAGCACCCTGCAAATTAACCATGTTTCATCATAGGTTGACAGTAGGGTAATATTTCAGCTAAAATCTAAATGTTGTATCGTTTGTTCATTAATTTTTTTATTAGAAATGAGAAAATAAAATTATATTTTCGTTAAAAAAAATCTTAAGCGAAAAAAAGAGCGAATATGGTATCATTGCATAAACAACAAAATTAACTCAATATTTCATTTATTCATTGATTTTCTTATTAAAAATGAGAATAGAATTATGTATCTCGTTCTTTTTTAACATCTATTCTTTATCAATATACGATTCATACTTAACACAAATCTAAATATATTATAATTGTCGATCTGATAAGCTTTGTAATTGTTATTTGTGTTAGCCATTTGAACTTGTTACAGTATAGTTGTGTAATTACAATTATGATCATATTTGTAATTCTATTACAGGAGGAAAAAAAATACAAGGACAACATAAGTTATGGAAAAAATAATTACAATATTTTTATAATTAGGGTGGAGAGACGAGATCAAATTTGGTAAGCAAAACTTAACTAAAAAATATATTAATATAAAAAATATATCACATATGAAAAAATATATATACATATCTTATACGAGTACAGAAAATTGTTTAAGTTGAAATCAAACTGTACCATAACATTATAAATAATTATAATTATATATATATAAGAACTCAAAAACTCGACTCGAATCGAAAATTTTTCAAGAAGATCCATTCGGAGTAACAGTTTAAAACACAAAGCTACCAACAAACTCCGTCTAAAAATTCGACCAACATCACAAGCTTTGAAACTCGATACGTAAATTACCAACATTAACTTTTAATAACACACGCGAAATGATAATCAGTCCTTGGAATCTTATCAAAACTCCACCTATACATGCTTTCTTTCTACTAACATGACAAGGATTCCATCAACTAGACGATGTAGTATCACTAACCATATTGGGATTTTGCCATGTTCTGACCTGGGCATTAAAGTTGAAGCAGCGGCAACGCCATCACGATTCCGAAGACGGAAAACAGCAACAACAGCATCCATATTGGGAACAGTTGGTTTCTGTTTTTTGTGTCCCTCTGTTTATCTGCCTTTTTAACTTCTTCCCTTGAAGAGTTAACAAGTTTTTCTATCTCGGGTTTAGGTTTTTCTCCTTGGGGTGATTCTGCTGAGAAATGCTCCGACACAAGTTGTTGCTGCTTGTTGTACTTATCGACATATTCCGGAAACAATTTTCTGAATGCTGGGCTGCCATAGAAAAAAAAATGCTCAAGAAAAGTTCAGAAAACAAGGCTATAGCAATAGTTTCCTCACTTTCCTGTTAAAATAATGTGCAACACGGGAAAAATTATCTGTTAGCTAATAACAATGTAGAATCCAGCCAATGCTAATAAATTTAGTTTCAACCCGAAAACAATTAACAGGAGGGAAATCATAGTCATAGTAGCAGAAAAATATGTGAAACTGATTTGAAGAACCCTGCATTCTCAAAACAGAAAGCTGAAACGAGAAAGAATGCAATGGAGGTGAAGCATTAAACTTACATTTTACAATTAAAAGAAAGGGACGTCTTGGCCAGGCGTTGTTTCTCAGCAGCGGTGGTGTTTACACTGCCGGTGGTAGGACTGTTATCCATCTGCACAAGGAAAGAGGCAGCTTGGTTTAAGGGCATATTCCCAATGCAAGCAAGAAGTGCCTGCAGCTTATCAAAACCGCAATTTAAATGAACTAAGATGCAAGAAAGACAGCCAGTTTCACCATGAATGACAGAAGCCCAGTGAGTATGCTGCACAAGAAAACATAAAAGTTATCTATCTTTGGCAATTGTTTCACATGTCAACACCACCCTGTGGCAAGTAAAGAAAGGTGCTAAAAAATATGGTGCCAGAAAAAAAAAGAAGGTGCAATTAGATTGAAATCCTGTACCTTGACACAGACCACATAGGGTTCCAACTTTCTGGATGAACTGAAAATGAAAATGAACATGAACAAGGTTAAAATGAAATCAGTTATTATAAATATAGATAAACAGGAATACCTAAGTTATTCTTCAAAAAACTTACAATCACTCATGGACAAGCATATTTTCTTCTGTGTCATAAATCGTCCATTGGGGGTGATCATTCTACATGAAAGAAATTTTTAATTTGATGTCACAAAGAACTGTGTTTTCATCATAATTTCTTGAAAGATCAAGACCGCAAGAAACTACGTACGTGATTCCAGGAGGTTTGTAGGGATACTCAGGAGGGAACTTGATCTTTCCATAGTAATACCCACCTTAGCAACAAAAAAAAACCCACCAGATGGCGGCATCAGATAGCTACTTCCAGATTCTACAAGTTAGATAAAATTAATCACAAGCTAGCATGGGATAACCTGCAAAAGGTGTTCCTTCACTCCCTTCCAGGACATAATCTGAAAGAGTGAAGCAGAAAATTAAATGAAGTCCATAAAATCTACTACATCCACACTATGACTTAGATAAAACTCATATTAGATCAATCATAATCAACCAATGCTGCAACCTTAATTCATTATATAAAGACTAGAGAAGAATGGATCACAAGTCCAACATTAGGAATAACTAGGAAACAAGCCAAATTTATCATTAATCTGCTTAAGAAGAATAACATGCCATGTACTGATCACTATAATATCAGAACTCATCCTTGCAAGAGCAACCAAAATTAACAAACAAAATTATGGTCGACTTCTGATTCCTTCAAGGCAATATCTTTAAGTTCTAATTAGATAAGATTAAAATAAGATCATAAGACAATAGATATTTGAGTCAAGTATATTCCAGAAGTCTGCTAAATGAACAAGTGCCTTTCACACACTCGATCACAAATTTACAGTCCAGAACTTTGCTAGCAGGGAGCTTTATAAATTTAAATCTCAAGATTCTCTACCGAGATCCCTAAATAATTAGCCAACAGTCAGGTTAATTCCTTCCTTGAATCAATCTTGAAGTCAATAGATAACATGAAAGCAATCATTTCTCTTCTTTTATAAGGATGAAATCTTAGGACCATACGCAAACTCTTTGTTGTTATAGATGTTTTGACATTAGTATTAGTCTGTTACAGAGCTTATCTAAAGAAAGGAAACAAAAAAGGATTTAATAAACTTACGCCATTCAAGAATGTCACTTGGGGATGGACGAGCAACAACATGAGAAACTGGTTCCTATAAGTTCATAGAATGACATGAAAAGAAATCATGTTATGCCAATAACAATCACTCTAGCAACATTTTTTTAATAATACCAAATAAAACATAATGCAGAATTGTTTATTGATAAACCAATAAAACAGACAATATAGACTAGGATTTTGTACAAAAAAATTCCAGTCCATTCACCACTGAAGTCAGGTCTGTAGTAAGAAGCCTCATAGACAGGATACCAGAGGCAGAGATAAATTTTCCTTGTACTAAAAAATGGAGTTCATTAACCACACAGAAATGAACATCGGAAAAAATGCACTAACATGAAAGTTTAACTAGGTACTATTAACAAGATCTCTACAAGATCTAAGCATTTCCCAGGCTCGTAATTTCATATAAAGATTAGGAATAGAAGGAATTGCAGGGAATAGTACAAAGAGAAAACAATACCTTACAAAGTGCTCTATGTTCTTTCTGAAGGCGCTTAATACACGATTTTTCTGCCATCTAGAAGCCTAAAACCAGTCTCCGCTACAACCAAATAAACCCCCCACCGTATTTTTGGTTCCTTCAATTTCTAAATTAAAACCATTCACTAACACACACACACAAAAGGAGAAAATAAGAACAAATAGCCAAATAGAAGACTACACAAAATATTCCACAACCATTTGACTAAAATCCTCTACCTAAAGACACGTATAAGCAATCAAATAAGCTTTATTAAAGGAACGATGATCCAGTGAAATTATTGAGTCTTGATTCAAAATTCCATCAATGAATTCGACAAGCTTGGAATCAAGAATCATGAGTATAACTCGACAAAAGCAACACACATTTGCATTTTTCTTCATAAATTAACTTTAATCAACGATGATTTGATTGGTACTTACACAAAGTATTTAACCCAAGTAAAAATGTATAGCTTAGGGTTTCAATTTCAACTTTTTTCTTATAAAATATAAATACTATGAAATTTTGGATCGGAATTACCAAAATTGTTACCAATTAATTAACAGAGAAAATCGATAAATTCATTGTCGGAGATCAATTAAACAACAAGTCAAAGTATAAACCAAGATCTCTCCCTAATTAAACCTGAAAAAAATCAATGAAAACATAGATCGATCTTACAAAACCGAAAATCATTCAAATAAATGATTCCAGAATCGAAAGAAATGAAGAATTACCTGGGAAAATCAGGCGGGTATTTTATGATACGGAGAGAGAATCGAAGGCGGAATTTATAAATATTATATTAAGAAAAAGAAAAAAAATGAGAAAGATATTATCTAACGGAAAGAGAAAACGAGAGCGGATGGTTCTTTTAAAGCATGAATTAGAAATAAAATGTATTGTTAAATAATATTTTGGTTAAAAATTAATTAAGTGATAAAAATAAAAATACTACAGTAATAGGTGAGATACCAAATAAATAATTTACCCCAAATTTTATTTATAATTATAAATTTTTATATGCTGAAATCAATAGCATAATTTAAAATTGGAATTATAATCTTTTTTATTAATTTTGTAAAAGTATAATTATCATCAACATTCTATAAATCATAAATAGATAAATCCCTCAATAAATATCTATTTCTTAATTCATTAAGATAATATAAAATTAAATTTTAATTAAACAACGTCAAATTTTTCATCGCTTATAAATAAATAAATAAAATAAAAACAAACTCCTAAAAAGCAATTTTGTTGGTGAGTGTGGAAAATGGAAATAACCTCGCGAATGTTATATAATTCAGTACCATTGGCGAATCCAACCTTATAATAGGTAGTAACAGGGCTACTTTAAATTTTTTAAAATTTATATATTTATTTTTATTTTTTTAGTTTTTATAAACTGATTTTTAAATTTTTAAAATATTTAAATTTTGTATAATATTTAAAAATTTATATATATTTATTTTAAATAAATTTTTAGATCCGTTATTGATTAGAATCTCTGCCAAACACCAAGGATGATATCTATACATACATACATATATACACAGTGACGAGCTGTGTATTATGGGAGGAGCAAGAGTCCCTCTCAAATTTTTTTGGTATAATTGCATTTAAGGTTTTTTTTCAATTTAAATATTATTAAAATAAAATTTTTGTCCCTTTTAATTTTAAATTTAAAAGCTTAATAAACATTTGTCCCTCGTAATGCTTAATCCTAACTTCGTCCCAGTATATACATTTTTTCCCTAACAGCTGTTACCTTCAGTATCTCTTTTTCAACAATGGAGATCCAAAATTAACATTTAACATTATAAAACCAAACACATTTATCTCCCCAAGACAACAATAATTTAGTCAAAAACAACCTGCTTAATCACATGACCATGCTGCAAGAAAAGAGAGAACACTGTGGTCAGAGTTAGAACATGTAACAGTCAACATTATAGCACATGATCCTACTTGGATATGTCATTAGTTTCTTTTAAAAAACTTAATAAGTAGCAAGATTGGGAGGAAACCAAGATCAAAACAACTTTGTTTCAATCATTGAGTCCACTCAGACAGAACAAAGATCACCCAACATTTTAGCAGCACAGCAATGAAAGTAAACACTCAAGCACTAGCAGCTCTTACTCTTCTGCTGATGCTTCTACTGTCAAAACCTATATCTAATATAGCTCGAGCGGAAGCTCGTTCGATTCGGCACGGTCATGCTTCGTTGGTGTCGAGAAAGGTGAAGGGTTCGGGTTCCGCTTCTCAGGTTCCCGGAGATGTGCAAGCTGACAAGAGAAATCCAAAGAAACTGGTTGATTCCAGCTTCAGGAGAATACCTCCAAGCACTTCAAATCCTATAGGGAACAAGTAAGATTTTCAGCATTCAAATTCAACAGTTCATGTCTTTTTCTCAACTTGAAGCTTTGTACTGAAGTTGATTTAGATGTATACTGTTGTCTGTATCAGGATGTCTGAAACAGTAGTTTTGTTTTTTTTGTTACATTGATGTCAGCTGATGTAGAGTTATAGCTTGAGAGGCATTAGTTATTAGAAAATAGACTTTTTTTGATGTACAGCTCTTAAAACCAAGTGAGCTTTTTCCATTTTCATGGTCTAGCAGTAAACTTCGCCTATTGAACAATTGAATCCTTAATCTGTCAGTGGCCGGGACACCGGTCCGGCGAATATTGTTGACTGTCGGTTAATTAACAATCACATCTTGAACATGTTCTGTGTCTACTTTTTGGACGATGTTCGTATAATTTCTCTTATATTGTGAAAATGAATTCAATGAAACCAATGCATCCCATCATACCATAGAGAAATCTGCTTGTAGCCGCACGTTCTATCATGATTTATGGTTCTCAACCGTTGCCGCCACCACCGAAAAGGCCAAAAGCCGAAAAGATGTCATCGAATTGTCCTAGAACATCACGTCTGCCGCCATCAAACACGACTACTTCGGCATCAAGAAGCTCAGAAACTGTAGGCTCGAAACTCGAAAGGGTCTCTTTTCATGATTGTTTGGAGACTATAGATGAGACCCTCGAGGAGCCTCACCAAGCTGTTGAGGATCTGCAGGGTATCCTAACAAGAAACCTTTGACTGTATATTTGGATGACCTAAAGACCATGATCATTGCCTCCATGACCAACCAGGCAACCAGGCAACCTGCTTCAGTGATTTCTCTCACGAAAATGCTGATAAGGAAATCCGTAAAGCGACGACGAAGGTGAGAAATATGTCCAAAAGATGTGCACCAATTCACTTGCAATGATCAACAACATGACAGACACAGATATCACAAACGAGATGCTCGTGAAGAGATTGAACAGAAAGCTTGAGGATGAAGAAAACGGATAACACAGATTACATTTTAATCCTTGTGCTTTTAAAATGAGCATATTAATAAGAAATTTAGATTCAAATTAACCCATAAACCTCCTCACTGTATCAGGAAAGCAAGGTTTAATGAAAGTAAAACAAAACAGGTGTCGGTGAGTTCAGAAGCGAATGGCAACAAAAAGAACAAAAAAAATCTCATGGCAGAGTAGATCTCTGTTACAGTGTGCACATGGTAATGTCAAAAACCTATATGGTAAGTAGTAAAAGTTTAGTTCTTGATTTGTACATTAACACATTTAAATAACATCAAAGTAATAAGTGAATTTTATTTGATATGATTTGAATGGACTTAATTCTCAAATCGTGGGTGCCAAGGTAAATAGAGCTGTGGAGATTTGTGATTGGCATTGCCAAAGCAGCAAATCTCCTTAAAAGTTAAACTTCAAAACTATCAGTTTCAACCATCTCTAACATAGTATTAAATTGCGTCTGAAACTAAATGCAATAGGTCGCCGTGACGCTGAGACCGCAACTTCGGAAATCCCTTGTCTCTCTGTCAGCAGCCTATAACCTTTTTTTCTAGAGGTTGTTTTTTGGTTACTGATTATTGAATACCCATCCATCTCTTTTGGACAAAAGTGAAACACAGGGTTTGTTCAGGTACTGAGATTTAATATTAGCTATCAGCTTTGCTGTTTGTTGTGTTAAATTTGGTTCATGGCTTGTTGCAGTATGGACTCCATGCAGCGAGCTTCAAAGATTCTTAATCAAATCCCAGGAAGGGCAACTGGTGCTTACAGGCACAGCCAGGTTCTGACCTCAAGAAACAACTGGAGACCACCAAGTCCAAGGGAATTGATGCTAAGGCCTTGGTTGTTATAAATCCAGGCAACCCGACCAGACAGGTACTCAATAAAATGTTTTCAAAAAGCATATTCTAAATGAAGGAGTTTCCTTAATCGTGTTCTTACGTGATCTCATCGTCTCGTTTTGATTGCAGGTTCTTGCCGAGGAAAACCAGAAGGAAATTGTGAAGTTTTGGAGGAAGTTCTTGTTTTGTTGGCAGATGGCAGGTTTCAACATTCAACTAATGGGCTTGCAAAAGTGATCAGCCCATACCCAAGAATTTGGGAATTGACTAGACATTTGATGTTTGTCTTTGTTTAAAGTTCAAATTGCGGATTATTTACGGATGACAATTTGATTCGTTTTCGTTAGGTTTTGATTCGATTCAATTCGATAAAGGTATTTTTTTTATTAAAACTCGTATTGTGTTGGGTTATTATAAAAGTAAAGTCGAATTGGGTTGGGTTTAGGATAAAAAAACTCTTCAATTCGACCCAACATGATATATTTATATATAATATTTGATGTTTATTATTTTTTTTAGACTGGATCGGATTTAGTCAGATTTTTTATTAATATATCGGGGTCAAATCGAGATCGAGTTATATATTTCACCCAGCTTGATGGATGGATTTTTATTTAAAAAAAGTTAGCTAAAACAAAAGCACCTGTTTCATGAATTTATTGAGGATAATTGAACGCCAAAAGTTTGGGGAAACTGCTTTCCAATTGTTCATAAAGCCTAGCAGTGGTCACCATAAAAGGTGAAACTTGTGACATTGGATTTGCATTCATTGGCAGCAAAGTCCCAAACTTGGGAAGAGTAACGAGTAACCAAAGGACCACTAGAATACCAACACGTTAATCTAATAGGATGAGACATTAGATCCTTTGAATAAGGTTAAAAGATTCAAACTTTGACATTATTCATAATGAAACTTAGGTTGATAGGTTCGGTTCGTCTCCACAATAAATTTATATTGCATTCAATCTGAATTAGATACAGATACTTATAAAAAAAATATTCCAGTTAGCTAAGTAATCTCTAGATGCATGCTAGCCTAGGCACTTGGCATTGTCAGACATATTGGATGTTGTGTGTGTGGTCTTTTATGGTTGTTTGGTCCTCTTGTCTTTGTTTCTTCACTTTGGTCGTAATAAACAGTAACTTTCTTCTTGAGGATCTGCAAAAGATGCTGTCCATGGCATTTACCATACCTTTTTCCTTAAGATACTGTGTGAGCGTGAGTGGCAGTGGATCTATGGGGGGTAAAGCAGAGGAAAAGGATTACTGTGGCGAATGAATACAAAGCCTGATATCGAGAGACAAAAGCATACATGAAACAAGACATGTTTTTCCAACAGTATACGAGGAGCAAAGTTCAAACCCTGCTGATATAATAGGATATCAATTAAGAACTTGTTAATTTATGTTCCAAATGCAACATTAATGAAATATTTTTTGACAGCAAGAGGAATTGCAGCACCAAACAGATGAATAACATCATTGGACTCGGAGAAAGGCGCCTGAGCATCACCGGAACAGAGGAATTAAGGTTGAAAGCGACTCAGAAGAGTTCAAAATCGACCGTGTAGTACGATCGAAGAAGGCCGAGATTTGGTTGACATTGAAACAGTTATGTTCATCCAGGGTAGAACCGAAATCTAGTGTAATATTCTAAAGCTTCTGGTCCACAACAAGTACAACTATCAGTGTGTCACACAATTGTTGCTAGGGGATTAGAACTAGAAGAGATGGTCCACAAGCATGCCATTACCAGACAAGTTCCTTGTTCTACTCGAACAGAACAAAACATAAAAAGGACAAAATCCCTAATCCTTTTTTTTGTCACAAGCAAAATAATATGAAGATAAAAGGCAAACAAGTGGGGCACAACAATGGTGGAAAAACTTTTAGAGATGATTCCATTTTCTGAAACTCAATGTCAAACAGTTCACATGCTATTACCGATGTGGTTTTTCGACATGAAAGAAGCTTTGCAAGAATAGGGTGACATCGGAGATGATCTATCATTTTCAGTGTCTGTTATTGCAAGGTAAACAACCACATGAGATGTTGCCAGAAAAATTCGAGTTACTCCGGTTAATCACCGGCAAACTGTTCGGCTTTTGCATTTGCTCGGCATGTTGTTGTTGAGCTGAAGCTCTCCATTCCTCGGCTTTTCGATGAACAACCGCCATTCGTTTCATTAATTTCTCCTCTAACTTTGATCTCATCTTTTGTATTTTCACCTGCAAAATGACAAAAAGAAATTAATGTTAGTCCACTAATGGATCATTGGCATATAATTGAATAAATGCAACCGGTGCAGCCTTTATTATATAATCCAGAGATTATTTTATTCAACAATGGCTAAAAACCAAGCTTCCAAGCAGGAGACAACTCTGATTTAAGTAAACATTTAAGTTCCCCAGGAATTTTTTAATGCTGGAACTTCACATGGAGATGGAATTACAAGTTACAACCACCATGGTTTCAATATAAAAATCGGAACTCGATGACTTTTCGGCCTTGTTCATATGTATTTTTAAGGGATAAGCATGCAGCTAAAGGAATATTGAATTGAGGGAATACACTCCTACAGGGGTGGACTAGTCGAGAAAAGCAAGATATGAGAAGGTGTCTTTGAGTTGCGGGTGGCTCAAGGAAGAAAAAAAACTATTCAATAAGTTCGGATAACGCTTCGAATTATAGTTCGTTTAGCACATTCGGTTGATGAATTATTCTTCAAAGGCAGTCATTGATGATTGGACTTTAAGGTAGCTACACAGTATGACCATAGGAACCGGCTGTAAAGCTGAGAAAGATTGAACAAGTACCTCAAGCTTTCTTGATTGAGCTTCTGCTTTTGCACTTTGAAGGTTCACCCAAGCTTGGATTTTCGCTTCCTCTCTCTGATACCTGTGATCCGAATGATAGTCATTACTGATATGCTACATAACACAGACAGTGACAACAAACATTTTACCTCATTACCTCAGGCAGCATTTAGTCCTTTCATCTTCCTCCCATGTAGGAGTTCGTGAATCAGAAACACTCCTCCGGCATGCATTGCCGGTATCAAAATGTCTAAGGCTCTTTGACACTTCTTCCTCTTCTTCTTCCCTCGAACTCCAATTTGATGTGATAGAATCATATTGTGACCCAAGTTGTAACTTAGCTAGATGACACTCTTGCAGCTGGGAAATGTCGATTGTGCTATTGGAACTATTAGAATTGGCAGGTTCCAACGGGCCTGACCGATTAGCCGGTGTATTATGCCTGGCTGGTGACGAGCTCTTGCACGGAGTGTGGCATCTAGAAGTAGTGGAACTTCCTAGAGGAGTCATCTCTGTCCCGGCATCTTTATGCTTAACTTCCTGGAACACTTCAGTGCCTGCATCTTTCATGGTTTCACTCGCTGAGTTTCGGAAAAGAAACCCCTCCGTTGAGGGCTCTGAACATCTGAAATTCGGTAAAATCGGTTCTACCTCATCTGTGAACTTATCTACATAATCATGCATAAAGATAGACATGATTATAAAGCCTAATTGTATTCATCAGCTCACAAGCAAAAGCAGCAAATCACAAGATTCAAACAGTGGAACAGTTTAAAGTACTATTAAGCTTTCAAAAGGCAAAAAAAGGTGAAGTAGATTCTACCTTTTAGAAAGACATCATTGGAGCTTGGGATTCCAACATTAAAGCCTCTGGTCGGATTATGGTGCTCCAATGAAACCGGCCCTTTAAAGCTTGAGACAACCTTTGTAACTTTCTCCTCAGTTACCCTTGATTTCTCAGAAAACACTTCAGCTTGTTTGGTTACCTTTGATGACTCAGGCTTTATGGTATGAGCAGGAGATTCATGGCAAGAGCTGCTGATTAGCCATTTCTCTGCATCATCCCACTTTGAAGGAAAACTCTTTCTAGCAAGATTTCCACCACCACCGCCGCCGCCGCCGCCTCCACTGAAGCTGAAAACAGGCCTACCTGGTGTAGAAGGATCTTCAAAAACTTTCCTTTGTGTATTCACTGAGTTCACCCCAACTCTCCTCCTCTGAATCAAAACATCCAAACCAGTGTTACTGCTGTTTGAACCAGACATTGGGAATGACCTGACAAACTCAGATGTCTCCTTGAGATTAAGTTTGCAAAGTGGGTCTGAAAACGTGTCTGAAAATAGGTTATCACTGATTTGTCCATGAATGCTTGCTGCATTAGTCTCCATATCCGGTTCCTGAATCACATGGAAACAAAAACACAAACACATTAACTGCAAAAAAGCACAAAGAATGCAACAAAGGTGGGATCCTTAAGCTGAAAATACCCCATTAGAGAACAAAAGAGGAGCTTGAAAGTATTTGGGACTCGCAAGATCCATGCTTTTTGTTGAAAATGAACTGATTTCTCTTGGTCAGGCAGGTGGGGTTTCTTGTTTGAAAATACTGATAAGTTAATATAAACTGTGGCATATGACAGCGATTGCAGGTTTGAATGGAGTTAGCCAAACAAGGAAATAAAAGCTTGGACTAGTAGAGGAGCTATGAACCAAACCAAAGTACTAGTGTTTCATAAGTCCCACATGAGCTGGATAAGTGAAAAACCATTAAACAAAAGTTTTCTTTTTTGATAAATCTGTCTGAAATGGCAGCTTTTACTCTTTCGAAATGAAACAACAGTGACACATTGTCCTAGTCTCACAGATTTACATAAAGATTAAACCAGGAGACGAAATAGTACTTTAAAACTTTTGAAGCTGAACACAATTTAACCCTATCAAACACAAGAAACTTTTACTACTTGAACTTATTTCTCAACTTAGTCTTTGATTTCTTGTTGTTCACATTAGTCTTTAGCGTGGATTTTTGTCCCATTTTTAGTAATTTTTATGATATGATATTACGAGACTGTATCATGTGACATAATATCATAGTATCGTATCATCAAAAAGTATTATGAGTCGTAAATCTAAGTTTAAGGTTTAATATATAAAAAAGTTTATGGACCAAATTAAAAGATTTTGTTACATTAGGGAGTAAAAGTTGCTTTTTCCCTTTTTACCGTTGCCTATCAATTCAGAGCTAAAAGCAAAGAAAATGGAGATGGAACAACTGGTTTCAAAAACCATATAAGCTGTTGCAATGCAGGTAAACGCTGGTTAATATCCGAACATGAATATAGAGACACCCCAAATACATAAAAGCACTTAAAAATGTATGCTTACATCGATTTCTTTCTCGATTTTTTATTTCGATTCACTGATTGACTAATCCAGATCAAGTTTTTCTCATAAATCATTATAGAGTCAACCCATCAAACTCAGTTTTCTTCATTTGCAACGCTAAAATTTAAAACTTGATTTTTTAAAAATGTCTAATGTCTCATCCTATTAAACTAACTGACCGTTGGTTATCTATATCGATCTTTTTCGAAATAGATTCATCAATTGATGTTTTGAAAGATGGATGGATGGGAGTTAGAACAATTGCTCTTTTAGTGCAAATAAATCCTTACAGCTAGATGAATAATAAAGCATGCTCCTTTCAAAAATTCAAAGCTAACATTATGAAACATGTCAGGGGATTATACAATTAGGTTTAGACTTTTGGTTTTGGGTAAAACACATAATTGGGTCATTAAACTAAGTAAATGTGGTCAAAATCATTGAAATTTCGTATCATTAAAGTTATTGAACTGTTATAAAATAGTTATTAGAATTTATCAAAATGATCACTATTTTATAATGTATAGTAGTCGTTTTATAATAATTTGATAAATTTAATGACTATTTTATAATATTAAAAACTTCAATGCTCAAAAACATCATTTTTACTTGGTTTAGTGATTATTTATGTATTTTTACCTTTTTTCATTTGGAATCAAAAGGGATCTGCAGAAATCATCAAAATAACTAAAGTTGTATTTAAGCACTGAAATTGTTGAACTTTAAGTCTATTAATGGTTAGACAATCAAATTCAAAGGTTCAATTTCAAAATTTTAAAAAATTGGAAGGACCAAATAATTATTTTTTAAATTAAAGGCTAAATCTAAAATTTTAAGAATTTTAGGGCCTTGTGGACAAAGTTAGGAAATTTAGGGGGTGTATAATGTGGTCCAACTTTCGCTTGAACAGTGAGTTAACAAGGCAAGACCCAGGTTTAGCGTATAGCTGTAAGAAACAGCCCAGGTAGCTCAATTATGGGTTCCTTTATAACTTTAACCAGCACTTATTGGACTTATTTGGCATTTTTTTATATTTTAAAATTTAAATTTCGAATTTAATTCGATAGATTCATATATTAAAACTTAAAAAAAAATGTTGGTGTGAGTTTAATAATTTTGAAAGTAGATAAAATTCATTCGATTTGTATAAATTTTAAATTATACGAGTTTATCTAGTTTAAGATTTAGAGTTTAATAATTTAGATTTATGTACTTAGAGTTTAGGATTTATAATTAAAAATTTAAAATTTAAAATTTTATAGTTTAAATATGAGGGATTTTGTAATTTTATTGTTGGACTTTTATTTTTAAATTTAAAGTTTTGATTGTTATGAAGGAAGAATTTTTTTTTTTAATTAGCTATGGTGATTATAGTAGTATCTGGATTATTAAATCCAGATATCAACCGAATGTCTGTTTCGATATCGAATAGGAGATGGCAACAACAAATCTCTTTCTATTGTAATCAATCACTTTGTGTATACATGATGTAAATACAAGAAAGGGATATTTTTGTACAAAAATTTCATGCAAGGGTCACTAAATATTTGACCTTTGACAGAAATTCCCAAGGCTTTGAAAAGGCCTTGGTTCCACATCTCCTAGCAAAAGAATTATGGATTTCTTTGTTTTTGTTGTGTGAATGAATAATTTCCCTTCCAAAAGAATAAAAAAATGGAAATCTATCATATGAACAATGCAAAAACAGAATGGGAGTGTTGAGCTTCGAGATTTCGTGAACGAAATCACTTACCGGAGGTCCCTTGTTGTCCGGTCTCTTCACCTGTATCTGACTGAGATTTGCCTGATGTGGTAGGAGAGGACCATTGATCTGGGATCACTAGAAAGTATGTTGCCATTGATTTCCGGAACCTTTTCTTGTATTGTTGTGGCGAAATTACAGTTGGTGATGCATTCTTCGGTCCACCGAGGATGCCGGAAGCCTTCACCCAAGTTTCAAGATGCTTGTCCCAAGTATACTGTCTCATGTAATCGATGAATCCGACAACTAACTCGTGCTTCTCTTCATCCACTCCGACCAGTAACGAGTAATCCATCACATCACTTGCCTGCAAGGTTGAAACCATAAAGAAATAAGGAAAACAGGATGTCGTGCAGTTCCAAGTAACTTAAACTAGAAAAATGCATGGTCATGCAGATGGATCACCAAGCCCGGGCATGAAAGCAAAGATCTAAAACTTACTGCAAGAAACGCAGTGTCATTCCAGATAGCTCTTTCCAGCAACCGCTTTGCTTTATTACTAACGAAAATCGGAGAAGTCCGCATTGATTCAATCAAGTTTTGATCTAGCAGAACCATGTTGCTTCCACTGGATTGGGGAACATAACGAGATCTAGATCCTTTGAGATCATATTGCCGCGTGAGATTTCTTCCGAACATAATATTCTCCATAACCAGAACATCCATCTTTGCCTCTTTCCCGCCTTTAAGATGCTTTGCAGTAACCTTCCAACAGAAATCAACAATAAGAAAGATAAAATAAATCACAGAAAATATGTGCAATACCATCTCATTCCTAAAGCGTGTAAAAGCTAAGGTTTCATTGGAAGTATCCACAATCATCATCAAACAACCAAGATCATTTTAAACTTAAAAGCTAGATTACGTCAAGGTTATTCCAACTAATTGATAGAAAAGTTAGATTAAAGATTATCTTATGTAGCAATGGAGCATCTGAAGCCATAGGAACAAGCACCTGATAAATGCCGAGAATCTTTGCCAGGCACGTTGGACTTCGAGAACTAATTGATTCAGACAAGTACTTGAAATATCCAGGTGCAATTTTTATAAACGATTCCAACTCTATCTTTGTGAATTGTTTAACAACAAACCGGTCATCCGAGGTTTTCGCGAAGAAAACATTGCTCTTGCCACCCTGAGCTTTCCACTTCTTACAACGACTCAAAGACCTTATAAAATCTAGCTCTGATGGGCAACACATTTTCCTTAATGCTTCGAATTTCTTTGCGTAATAACATGTAACAGTAAAATTCACTTTATTAGAAGATCCATCGTCTCCGAAAGACACCTTTACATGCAGAGACTTTGTTGAGGAGAGTGGATCCATATTCGAGCTGCGAGATCCAGTAATGTTATCTGTTGAACCAAGGCTTCTATGAAGATCAAAGGTCAGCTCCTCAATAGAAAGTGACGATTGAAACACTGAATCAGGTAATGATACTGAGGCTGTTAAATCATTTTCTTTAGGTCTATCCCCGTCACTTACCTGGAAATGATATTCGGGTGAAGCTAGAGCATATGATATCATACTTGTGGGCTCATCGTCATAAACTGGAATAACAGTGTCATTAAAGCCCACTGGCAAAAGCAGTCTAGCCCCGTCTTGCACTTCCAACTTTCTAAATGATGAAACATAGATTGGATCATATTCAGTAAATGTATCGAACTTTGAAGCATTGCCTAAAAGGTTTTTGTTCAAGGAACGGTAAAAGCTTAAGAAAGGCATTTTTAACCAGCTTACAGCATCTTCCATATTTTCAGAGCTTCTAGTGGACAATACCGGAGAAAGAGGATGAAAAACCTTTGGTTCAATCTTTTCTTCAGAGTGGAGTTCAAAATCTAAACCCTCTGTTACTGTTACTGCATCTGCAAAAGTACTATCTAAAGCAGCAGAATCAGAAAGAAAACTCGAAATATTCTTGGACAGTGTAACTGCTCGCTGAATTTCCCCAGTCCAAGCAGCATCAAGGGTTTCTGACAAACTTTCTATGACGGGAAACTGGCTTTCAGACATGGCCCGGCGAACATTTGCCATAGGTTTCTTCTCACTATCCAGTTGCTCATACATGCTCTGGCAATCAGCCAGAATACTATAGGCTTCGGATACCGGTTTTGAAGTTTCACTTGTATCTGTTTTTTGATGTATCAAGTCTGAGTGATTAGTGTTGTCATTTAATTCTCCTTGGTCAAAGACCCGATCAAGCTTCACATCCGCAAGAGCAATGTCACACCCTTCATTGCCTTTTCCAAGTTCTAGCCTATAGACGTCCTGGAGGTTGTAATTTTCTAAGTTGGTTGCGAAAACCAGACGATGATCCCACATATATGATTGGAAAAGTAATTGCGGCCGCAACCGGTTAATTTCAAGAATATCGATAGCAGATTCCCCTTTGTTCACTTCCCTTTTCAAAGCCTTCTGCAACGAATCCTAAACCAAATCCAAGAACAATAAGAAACCAGACACTAATAACAGCAATGAACATATTTGACATTTGCCAAAGTTCTATTCTTTTCCAGAATTATATTGATAAATGGAAAGGCAATCATGATGGACCTCCACAAATTCAAACTTTTCAAAACAATTTGCCAAATGTCTAAACATGACAAATTCAAAAAAATACGGAGATAGCATTTCTAACAGATAATTTTATTGCCAGAATCATCAGCAGTCATAGTAGTTCATTTTTCATAGTCAACATAATCATCAAAGAAAAAAGTAAACATATCAAGGAAGTCTAACCTGAAACTCCATTTTTTCCTTTTGTAACATTCCTTCAAGCTCAGCAATTTGGTGTCTCAGTTCAGGAATGTTCATGATACTATGAGGTGCCCCAGCCGCAATTAATTTATTTGTAATTTTACTTAGGGAATTGTGTACTTCAGAAAACATATGCTCCGCCCGGTCAGCCACCTGCTTACGATAATACGATAAAAAAATATATTACTCAAATGCAGAGAGATCTCTATACTGGCTACTTAAAAAAAACTATTATCTGTACACCTTATCTGCCTCTTTCTGAATCCATTCCTGATTCTCAAAGTAAAAACTAACTTTTGAGGGTGGAAGGAAGACAGAATTGACGTCAATTGTAGCATACCGAAAGCAAGCAACCATTCTCCCGAATCTATGTATATTTAAACAATGAATGGTCAGCTCAATTGAACATTCAAAGTCTGGTAGAGCACTAGTAGATAGATATTCTATGATTGATATCATTGACCGAAGAGTTTGTGCGGACAAAATGTTGATTTGAATCAAACAAGTATGTAGCAATGATTAGTGACAGAATGTGGTGAAATATAATTAGAGGTCAAGAACCTGCACAAAAGTTGTCTTTTAGCGCATTCTGAATGAGGCAACTATTTGTACATATGATATTTGGTTAATAAATATAAAGATTATAGGAAAAGGACCCGTAGAAACGAAGACAATCTCTATGTAAAGAATGGCCACAGCTTGCAACTCGGCTTGCAGCTGCATGGTTTGAAAAACTAAGCTCCAAAAACTTCCCGAAGGATAAACCCCAGGCAGCATCAGACATTACTATTCTCCGGGTTCTCGGAGGTAAGCCATTGGCTCTGGGACATTGCATGCATCTGTGCCACATCCAGATCTTGCCCACTCTTTCACCAGATAACAAAATTTCAGAGAGTTTCTTAACAGATATGGTGAGGGTTCCTTGTTGATGACTATAACAGTGAATGTGTGCTTCCGAAGGCATATCACATGAATGGCATCGGTAACTCTGAAAAATTATGTTCTCCATAGTTTCAAAAGACCTTCTGGGGTTTGTACAATGCAATACTTATATGCAAGAGAAATAAATATTTACCTGATCCAATAAATCATCCCGTAAAAACCGACCCAAAGGTTTATCAAAGCTGCCATAGTACTTGATTCGAAAGAGATGGGATCTTTCGCAAACACTCCCTTTCCACACACATCGAGATGATAAAGAAACCAAAATGCTCTGGTTGTCTTTGGGTGACGAAGGAAATTCTTCTTTCAACTGTTTTGACTCCTCAGAATGGTTATTAAGGTTGTTACTATCTTGTTGGTCAGATGATAACTCTGAACCACCCAGCTGAATTTCAACTGTGGTGCTATGATTCTCTTGGTCAATGTGTGCCATAGAAAATTGTCCCAAAGAATATAATTGTACACAAATACTAAAATTGAGATCATTATTCAAGAAAGTCGACTCCCTTTTCTCTGCAAAAGCTTCTATCATCGAAGATACTGCAGAATCCATACAAGTTTTCTGGGAAAAGGCATCTGAAATAACATTTTCAGAAGTAGACGGTGAAAGGGCATGGAATTCTAAAGAGGGTGAACTGGCAGACAATAAGCGTGTACCACTAGGTAAAGTGGGAACATTGTTAGCTATTTCCTGTTCCTGGGACAATTTATCAGTAGGAGCAGTAAAATCAGGAAAGGTTGATATGGACCTCACGATCCCTGATGGTTTATCCAGAAGTGCCATATCAATCGGATTGTCCAAAGGCAATCCTGGCAGAGATGCTCCTTCATCAGCAAGAAATGACGTCTCCAAAGCCAAGTGATAAGCTGCGAAAATTCCGTATTGGACTACATGTTTGACTTTCTTCAATTCATCTCCATTTGCCCCCCTAAGTAATATCTGAAGCAAATATATACATGCAAGTACATAATTTAGACTATTAAATGATTCATTCCTACAAATTTCATCTACTCTTATTTTCTATTGTTTTTTGTTAGTTTTTGATAACTTACAGTGCAACCCAATGGCTTTGGGCAGTCTTCAAAATACATTAATGTCTTGGTCAATTTCTTCCCTCCTTGTCCAGCAGAACCAAGATCTTCCACCAACTTCTCAATATGAAACTTTTCACAGTGGCCCATATTCTGAGAAGAGAGATGATCAATTGAAGGGACTATTTCAGCGCCTGTGCAGCGTGCAATGCGTTCTAACAATGTCCTCTTGATATTGAGAACAAGTGATATATTCTTTTCAAGAAGACTGTCCTGGACGAATCGAGAAACTGATTTCTCAACCAGAAGGATGTTGGGATGATGTGCAAGTATCTTTGTTACTGCCATCTTCAAATGGTCCATTTCCTGGTTAAGGAAAAAAAAAGATAAAAGGTAGTAGAGATGCTTAGAAGATCATTGAAACAGAAGGCGATAATCCTAAACACACACAAAAACATGAAATACCTGCTGCAACAAAGTATCAAAACTTGAAAGTAGGTTAGAGACTCAATGGTATTCAATAGCTCCAGCCAGGATCAACAACCGAGGTTTCTCTATTTTTGAAGCCATGCGTCGATGAGCAACATTTTTCTTGCAAACAACTCCTTTGACAATCATACTATAAGAACCATAGCAAAATCAGAAAGAGAAAGGAAATGTTATCAACTAATGTAGCAGTATAGTTGAACTGGCAAGTTGGTATCATGCAGCAAATGAAAGCGATAAAAACAGTGGAACTGATAATCTCGTATCAACAATGTTCTATCATGAAAACTTGTGTTTCAAAGAACAAAATGGCATAATCAGTTGTATAGAAACAATTATCAAATTGTGTAGCAATAACCTCTCACACCGACGTCCAGAAGCTAAGCATTTCACTTTAACATATCCACCGGGATCCATCCATCCCCCTGTGCTTCTATCTGGCTTCAAAAGTGTAGCAGCCTCCCATGAAAGAGCAGTGATGATCTCCAACCAGCTTTCTTTATCATTTTCATCACCCAAAGGAAGGTTCTCGACCTGTAAAAGCTGATACACCAAGGCCCTAAAATGTCCATCAACTATATTCTTCACTGCTTTCTTTTGCTCCTTATTTGACTTATCCTTAAACCGAAACTTCCCACTTCCAAAGCTACTTGTGTGCAGATATCCCCACTCTCCTGTAACATCACAATCTTCATCACCATCCTCGGGCAAAGCAGCTTCTTTATCATCTTCTTCATCTTCAGGATCAGGAGGGAGCCAAAGAAGTTTATCATCTTCAAAATCTATAGGATCGGCAGGACGTAAAGAAGATGATGCTTTGCATTCATCATCAACTTCACGCTCATCTTTCTTTGGAAGCGGTGGTAGTCCTTCCAAACCTGGTGAAGGGAAAGTGTAGGTTATAGAAGAACAGCCTAAACTTTTGAAATCGGTATTTTCTTTATCAGGATGAAATTTATGCAACCCGTCATCATTGCTCATATCCTCAAATTCGAAAGGAGTTTGACAGCCGCTTTCTTGAGAGAAAATCTTTGTGTCAGAATCAGACATATAGAAGCTGAAGGTGCTGAACACATCATCCTCATCATCACTCCTGATGCCACACACAAAAAAAAAAAAAGCAACAAGTGAGTAATGGGAATACAACATCAAGACCCTCTTTCCGTCTCCAACTCTGCCACTTTTTCTAATGGCTACTGATTATTCCTTAAACCTATTTGATAGATAGCACAGATAAAAAAAAAAATTCGGGTAAAACTTCCCAAAAACATGCTCACTCACACATCTAACTCCAAGTTATGCTCGACTGATATACAAAACTAGAAAAATTTACAAAAACAAGACAGTAAGATTTTCTGATCTTACCTGTGGAGTGACAACTCAAATTGGCTTGATAAGGGGGTCTCATAAAGCCTAATGGATGGATCGTTTGCATCCAGTGACATATCATTCTTCTTATTTGGTGCTATATTTCCAGGCCTATCCGTGCTTTTATTCATCACAGGCAGTGGATGAGGTATAAGAATAGACCTTGGTCGAAATTGTTGATATGGTCCAGTTGGATATGGTGATAATGAGCCAATAGTAAAACTATTGTGAGCGGTTGCATAGGATATAGCATTGAAGAAACTTGTGTTAAAAGGTGAAGTACTAAGTTCCTGATTCGGCTCTTGCGCTCCATCATCTTTAGCAGTTGTTCCCTGCTCCCACTGCTTGAAACAAAAGTTACATACCCGAATCCTGTCACACTCTTCTTGTGGAATCCCTGAATCATTAGATGGAACGGGAATCGAGTTTGCCGTACAATTGGCACAGAAAACTCTGCCACAGAGTCTACAATGATGTCTACGGATAAATAAGGTGAATGGAGTTTCACATTCATAGCACTTACTGCAGCTATGATCAGGCATCCAAAAATCCCTCGAGACATGCTCAGGGTCCGATCGCCAAGGGAGCCACGACTTTACTAATCCAACTATCTCAGAAACTGTCTTGTTAGGAGCATCCATCTGTGAATGATCCTATTGCCCCTACTCATTATGCCATCTTCATTCGACACTCGTAAGAAACCATGAAGTACTTATCACCCCAAACAAAACACATGTTTACCAACAGCAACAATCGAATTTCGACAACAGATAACAGACTATATAATCAACCAATCCCCTATCAAACTAACCTCACTCTTCTCCCTCTTAGTCCAAATGATTCATCCAAATCAATGCCTAATTTCATAATGCAACAAAGGAAACAAATAAGATCGAACACACTTTTTTCTCAGGAACCAATTCATAACCATCAATCAACAATCACACACAGGCCTAAATTTCAAACATATCTCATTTATTCTAAAAAAACCAGCAACGTAAATATCATTTCTTAATCTCCAGCCAACAATAACTAAATCAATATTCTCCTTACCCTTACGCTTAAAAAGATAGTAACAAATGCGATTCAGGTTTATCACGATCGAAATTCAAACCCAATTTACCTCAATCCTCCAATCACAAACGTCAACAATCAATGGGCAATCTAGTCGAGAATGAAGCAGTCAGCCAACAGATTCTCGCCACATTCGCAGACGCAAACAAAAAGAAAGGAAGAAAGTTGGTCAAAAGCCAAATGAATTATTAAAATAAGCTTGCAAAACCCAGAATAGAATTCGCTATGAAGGAACCAATAAATCAATAAAATTATTGATCTTGTTCTTGATCATCATCAGCTGGTTGAAAATATCAGAAAAGAAGAATCCCATTTCTATAAAAAATCTACCAAATCTGAATGGGAAAAAATCTGGGTATATATTTAAATGTAATCTCACAATCTACAAAATTGAATCAAAATTTCATATATTCCTTGAATTTCTTTGTTTACAATGCTGCTGTTGAATATTGTTTTGGCACCGGTATCCTTTGCCGGGAAACGCGACACACTCAATAACGTGGGTACAAGAATGGAACGGGAACCTTTTGTGTATAACAAACTGAATTTCCGACCAATTATTTTTGGAATATAACAATTTTTGGGCTCTGAATTTAACAGTTTTTCAATTTTGTCCTCTAATTTTTTTATCTACATCATTCTTAAAAGAGTTAAAATTGTTTGAAATTGTTATTAAACAGATTTTTATTTGAAATTGTTTTACTAGAATTAAGACTAGATCTAAAATTTAAATCTTAATTATAATCAAGATTATATCTTGATTTTTTGAACTTGATATCCAATGGACGATGGATATCCAATGAGACCGAGACTAAAATCAAGTACTTGATACTGGTTTATTAGATAATGTTTTTTTTTTATTTTTTATCAAACTTTCTTTTTGTGTATAAATATTATGGGTGTAACTCGTTTTAAAACTTTACTTTTCAAACTCACAATATTCTAATTTTGTTATTTAATATTATTATTGATGGTTAAAATTTCTATCTCTCGTTAATTTTTTTAATAATAAATCAATTGATCAACATTAAGACTAGTAATGGGATAAATTCCTAGAATTTAAGACCCAGTTTGATCGAGACCAAAACTAGTTCTAATTTTTAGAAAACGATGATACTGAAAATAAGACTAATTTTGATCAAATTAGTTAAATACCTAATCTTGTCTACCTCTAATTAATATAACAAGATAAGATAATAAATTTTTTAATTAAAATTAAAAAATTTAAATTTAACATTATACTATAAAATAATTAGATTAAAAAAGACGATACCATAATATATCTTCAAAATATACGACCTTAATAATAGCTAAATATACGATCCAAAAAAATATACGATCTTAATTAATTAATAATAACTAAATAAAAAATATAAAAGTCGTCTAAACATAAGTAGGTATTGATTAGATATAATTATTTTTGAATAATTCTATTTGTGGAATAATTATAAAAAATGGTAGTTCCTAGCCTAGTGTCCAAACTTAAGACTTTGTCTTTACTCTTTAGCAAGCCATCGGCATCTAGTGGGTAGGCTATTCATCGTTGGATATTGAATCTGATCTTATTTGATTTTTTTGATATTCGGATTGATGATATAATGATTTATATTTAATTTAGAAAAAATAGATATATATATTCAAATCTGATAGTCGAATATTCAATTATCTAAAAAATATAATTTGATTATACTAATTTTCTGAATTTAAAGATTATATTTATAAAAAAATTAAAATTTTGAATATAATAAAAAATTATTAAATACCGTAAGATTCACAATTATAAAAGTTTTAATTTTTAAATTTTTTAAATATAACGAGCACTAAATTGTTAAATAGAATAAGATTAATATTAAGAAATTTTGAATTTTTTGATTTTTGGATAATTCGAAACTTGAAATATTGTAATTCGTATACGTCCGGAAAACATAAAATCAAATCAGATATCCGATAAAAAAATAAAAACCAAATCGGATATCCAAATTTTCGGATCGAATCAATGAATAATCGGATTGGATCGATCGAATCAGATATTTTTTAACACCTCTATCGGTGGATAAATTATATTATGGGTAAGTTCCTCCATGTATCCATGAGATTAACCACTAAAAATCACTCATCTCATGTTTTTTCACACGTAAATCTTCACTTGAAAAAATTGTTTTTAAAATGAATTAACAGTAAATATGAGTGAAGATTCACTTAAAAAATATGACATGAAAAAAATAATGAGATAAATAATTTTTAATGGTTAGTCTCATAGATGACGTAATAAGACTTAACCATAATACAATTTCTCCTACCGATGGATCTCCGTTTTTTTTTTAATATTTTAATGTTTAAAACTTGTCGTTTTGCATTCCAATTGTTATTTTTAATATTAAATATCTTATAGATTCATCAATATCAATACGTGTGTTAAAATAACAATAATTTTCTCAAAGAAAAAAAAATGTTACACAATAAATGTAGATATTGATACATGATACATACATATACACAATTTGGTGTAGATATTGAGAGTTTATATAGTTGTGATTTATCTCGAAACTATAATTTTTATTTTTTATATTAAAAAATAGTATGTATGAATATTTACTTTATTTAATTAAATTTTTTAATTTTAATTTATTTTGATTTTATTTTTTCGACCAGAAAATTATATTATAAATTCTTTTTATCACGATCTATGTTATTTGTAGTCTCAATCAATCAGTTAATCTGATTCATCTATATCATAGTTTTTTCAAGGTGAATCATCACCTCTTTTCTACATATAATTAATGAGTAAATAGTTATCGAAAAATTATTAGGTGAACCATGTTCATCGCGTCATCCGTGGTCCTAATTAATCAGGATTGTTCATCTCAATTTTCTTCAAGGTGAATCATTACCTCTTTCCTACATGTAATTAGTGGGCGAGCAACTATTAGGTAGTTATTTAAAAATGAATGATCTTGATAGTTTGGATCATAGATGACATAGTGAATAAGATTCACTTAATAATCTCTCGTAATTATCAAATAATTATTTAAAGATAAACAGACCTGATTAATTAAAATCACAGATAACGAGTGTACAAAAGTCAACGATATTGCCAAGGACTGTTTGACGAGTGCATGGAAAAGAAGTGATGTATTTCATATAAAGCATTTTTGGTGCAAATCAACGATAGATATTGCTAGGGACTGGTCAAAGTCAAAGGTATTCATTTTCCAGCATTAGGCTAACCACGAGCCTGGGAATATAGGGAGAGCCTGCTAAAAAAATGTGCCGTCACAACCATAATATACATAAATAATTATATACAGTGACGGAGTCAAGATTTGTAATTGAAAGAGTCAAAATATAAATGTTTAAAAATAAAGAGACAAATTTATAAAAAATTAATTTATAAAAAATTTAAATAAGGGAACAAAAATAAAAAAAAATCGGTAAAAGGCGATTGTTCTTCCCCATCCCCATATGACTTTGTCTCTGATTATATACATGTTAATTTCTTGTTTCAATGAATATAAGATTATGCCTGGATTAAGTATTCTTGTTTATTAAATTATAAATATTTATTATAATTTTAGATATATTTACGTTGAACAAAATTATTAGACTTTAATATTTTTTTCAAAAAATACTCATCATATTACTTTTATTTATTAAAAAAATTTAATCCTCGACTTGTTTTAGATATGTAACAATAAAGAAATATGATCCATTAATCGATAAAATAATTAAAATTAATCATAATGTACAAATTTCTATATTTATTTTAAGAATACAATTATTTTTTATTTAATAAAAATAAAATAAATATTTCATTTATTAATATTATATCTTAAATTATTAGACAATAAAAATGAATGATTGTGTTTAATGGTTATTTTTTTTATTATAAAAAGCATATTATCTCCGATTTAAAATCTTTTTTATCAAGCAAAGATATGTTACATTCTCAAAACAAATATAATAATTCAATCACACAATTTACGATAATATAACATCATTGACTAATCAACCAATTAACGGGTCTCGATTTAAATTTAATTAATTTTGGAATCCGTAAAACTAATTATTTCTATATTATATAAATGGATATAAAGATGAGTCTTTTAATCCAAATGATTAAAGGAATGATTGTTGTTTTTAGAGGTCACAAGTTCGAACAGCAATAATATCAATAGAGTGATTAAGCGATCAATGTCAAATGATGAACATTATATTATAGAACAGATACTATTATAATCACTATTAGCTAATTAAAAAAAATAGATATAATAAAAAAAGCTAAATACATAAAATATAAATGTAATTTCAATAGTAAAACAAGGGTGTAAAGGTAATAACGTCATTTCCATAATTCCCTCCGAAAAAAAATATAAAACGCACATTATTAGCCCACTAAACCCTTACAAAAAAAAAAAACTCTCTACCAACAACCAATCCCCAAAATTTGAAGGAATCGTTCATTTCCTTTAGTTTTTTTTTTACGGATTTTTCACCAATTGTAAGCTCAAATTCTCTGAAAAGCTTTTCACTGAGTGTTTGTTGTTGCTCTGATCTAACACCACCATGTGTGGAGGTGCTATCATTTCTGATTTCATACCACCGGCACAGTCGTCGCGACGCCTGACGGCTGATTTCCTGTGGCCTGATCTGCAAAAATATCGGTTTAAAAAGGGATCCGGTAAAAGGTATTCGAAGCCGGTGATCGACTTGGACGATGATTTCGAGACTGATTTTCAAGAGTTCAAGGATGAAGAATCTGATGTGGATGACTTTGATGTTGATGATGTTTTGGCTGATGTCAAGTCCTTTGCTTTTTCTGCTACAAAGAAACAAGCTCCTGCTGACTCACATGGTAAAGAAGAACATTGATTTATTTTTCTGGTTATTTTGTGAGAATTATTTTATTTTCTGCTAAAGAAATTGTATTTTTTTGGTAATTTTTTTTGGCTTTATTGTTAGTGATATATATATTTAATAATTGTTATTAATTTATTATTGTTTGTTTGGTTATTTGATATGATAGAACTAGGCCTCTTGATTTCATTGATTAGTTTTTTTAGTTGAAACTTTGTTAAAAAGCTTGTGTTTTTAAGCCATAAATTCCCATTTTTCTAGATGTTTATCAGGCTATGTATAAAAGCTCTTCCTTGTTCTTTATTTTTTCCACCCTGCTGTAGTTCTTTGCTTTTTCTATGATTGAAAGTTAATTATATTCCTGTTTACCGTTTAAAATTTGATTTTAAGATGGGAAATGATCTGAAAAGGAAAATCCTAAATTTTACTTTAAACAATTTAAAACTTCTGGATTTTTGGTTCTTTGGGATTTTGTTAAAATGAACTTTTAATTTATGTTGAAATCTTTGTTGCAGATTGTTCAAAAAAAAAATATTAAATCACAACATTTTCTATTGTTTATCCAAGAATCTGTTAAAATGAACTTCTATTCAATATTAGAAAGGAAAACTTTTAATTGTTTCTCTGTGACCAATCTGTATGGATTCTTGTATTTCTACTTTCCTTTTGTCTACTGTTGTGTGAAATCTTGATATGTGTATGATGTTTCCTATATCCAGGAGAAATATTTCCTTTTCCCTTTTAATTGATTTGGAAGAAATTTAATTCGAGATCTAACGCATAAAGTAATAATTTGCGGATGTTGTCGCCAAAGATGTATTTCTCATGATTAAGGTTCTAGATTTTGTTTCCTTGTGAAAGTTTTGTTGTGATCTGTGTAGATCTTCATTGATTAGTAGCCCATGTATATGTTTGATTAGTAAATTTTCCTTTTCAGTCATTGAAGATTCAAGCTCCGGAAAATCCGTGCAATTTAACGGTCAAGGTGATAAATGCGCAAAACGGAAGAGGAAGAATCAGTATCGTGGGATTCGGCAGCGTCCATGGGGTAAATGGGCAGCTGAGATTCGAGACCCGAGCAAAGGGGTAAGGGTCTGGTTAGGAACGTTCAATACTGCTGAAGAAGCTGCAAGAGCTTATGACGCTGAGGCACGAAAAATTCGTGGCAAGAAAGCTAAGGTGAACTTCCCTGATGAGACTCCACATGCCTCTCCGAAGCGTGCAGCTAAGACTAATTCTCAGAAAGCAGTCTCCAAATCAAACTTTAGCCCTGTTCAGCCTAATCTGAACCCAAATTTCAATTACCTGAATAACTCTGAGCAGGAATACTTTGATACCATGGGTTCCGTAGAGGAGAAGCCTCCGGTGAATCAGTTTGCATATGTGGACCCTGTCGCTACATCTATAGATGCTGGATTTAAACCGTTTACTCCATCTGATAATACCCTTGTGTATTTCAATTCCGACCAGGGAAGTAACTCCATCGATTGTTCCGACTATGGCTGGGGTGAAAAGGGTTCAAAAACTCCTGAAATATCTTCCATTCCTGAAGCTGCTATAGAGGGTGATGATTTCTTGGAGGATGCAAACCCTAATAAGAAGCTGAAACCAAGTTCTGACAATGTTATGCCTACCGGAGACAGTTCGGCAAAGAGTTTATCAGATGAGCTATTGTCTTTGGACAATCAGATGAACTCCTTCCAAATGCCACCATTCCTTGATGGAAACTGGGATGCCTCAATCAACGCCTTCCTCAACGGAGACACGACACAGGATGGCATAAACCCAATGGATCTCTGGAGCTTTGATGACTTCCCTTCCGTTCCCGGGGCCTCTTTCTGAGCAAAAACTCTGCCCTAGTTGCTAGTTTTTGTAAATAAAGCACCATATTAGTAAGTTTCTTCCTCCCCTGGCAGCTTGTTTTACATTGCAACAATTTTTTCTTCTTTTGGACAAAATGTTGGTCCAGTGATCTATTTTGCTTCTTTTTGGTGGTTCTTGTCTCAGGAATTTGGTGTGTTCCCTGGTCTGCAGTGCTTTCAGGGTGTTGTTGTAGTATGTTCTCTCTTTTATGTCTATTTTTGTAGACTTTTTGAATGTCTAAGTGGATTTATGTGAGTTTTTATAATGAAAATACTAAGAACTTATGATTGTGGTGTAGTAAGGTCCCATTTAGTATTATAAACAACGGATATTATAGTGCTTAGTCGAAAAGTATTACTGAACAGTTTATTGGTTGACGTTGAACGGACGTTAAGATCGTTTTTCCGCTTAATTTTGCATTGCAAATATGCGTGTTGAAGAAGTTGATTTTACCGGTTTATCTAATAACCAACGAAATAAAATAAAACGACAAGCGAATATTTTTATGGCAATCGGTTACTGTGAAAGTTATTTATATTTAAGTGTAGTACAAAGTTGGTCATCTATTTTAAAAATCAATTACTAAAGTCACATATTGGGTGTAAACATTTAATCACTCCGATATTAGAGAATGTAAATAAGTAACGAAAAAATGATCTGATTAATTAAAAAATATTTTTTTTCACATTTGATTCAAGTTTAAAATGAGTGACTAACTTTGTATTGCGCTCAAACATAAGTGACTTCCGCAGTAATTAACTTTTTTTATGATAAATTTCAATCGTAACTGATTTAGATTAATCAATTATTTTATTAAATATTGGTTATTAAATCAAAAATATATATAAATATTATAAAATTATTTTATTAGTACAAATTGCGGTGAAAACAACTTAGATAAAAAAATTATATCGTGAACTATTTTTACACGTTATTCATGATCTCAACCAATTAAATTTACCGTTTTCATATATTTTTAAGTAAATTATTACTTTTTTATTTGGTAACGACAGTAAAAAAAATGCAGCGATAATGTACTTGATCCAAATTCTTGTTATTCGATAACGACAGTCAATTAAATTTACCTCTTTCATATATTATTTATTTTGTTTTGCTTTTTCCCGTTAATTTTTCTATAAGGTTGTTGGTCTTCGTTTAAACTTTTTGATTTTATTATTCTAAAGCTTTTCAGATCTTTTTGTCTTTTTTGTTTCCTTCGTTTGTTTAACGTTTTTGACAATTTATTAACCAAATTTTCATTTGGATACGTCTTTTGTGTTGGTTTATATTTTTTCTGCCTTTTAAATGTGTCATAGATCTAGAGACAATCTAGTAAACTGTGTGGTCTCAAGTTTAATTTGCTTAAGTCAATCTTTAAACATAACCCTCAAAGCTTTGTAACTTACAAAAACGAAATAAGCGAAGAAATAAAAGACAAAACAAAATGAGAGAGAACTTTTGAATGAATACTTTCTAATACTCGATGAATAAAAATGAGATAGATGATACAAAATGAGGTGAGAAGACCTCTATTTATAGTTGATTTCTCTTACATCCGACAGTTACTATTGATTTACATCAATGGTGGTATAGATACAATTTTATCCTATCCAAAAATATATTTTTTAAAAAAGAGATGATAATACAAAATGAGGTGGAGAGGTCTCTATTTATAGTTGGGTTTCCTTACATCCGACAGTCATTATTGATTTACATCAACGGTCTAGATACAATATTCTCATCTATCTATAGAAAGTATCTCCCATATTCACATAAGATTTTCACATGAGTGAATTGATAAGTCTTTTAAAAATAATCCCACGAATCGGACCAATCTAGTGATCTTTTTAAGCTCAAAATTCTTCGTCAGACCTTTTAAATAACTTGTTGTGCTAATGACTCAAACCTTAACTTGCAACCTATGACAAATGCGTGTCGACCTGGTAATTTGCAATAGGAAGTGTAATTATGCAGTTTCATTTTTATCGTCATTTTCTTTTTGCTTGTTATAAATAAGCAGTGATTTTGTTATTTACATAATAGAAAATTTTCTATATCCAACATACGACACTCATTTATTTTGTGCTATAAATTCAGCTTAGCAGGATAAAATCTTCATGTATTAGGTTCATAGTTGTTACTTGTCAGTATTTTCTTTTGTGTACAATTATCTTTAGCTGCAATCATCTCCTATGAAGTGCTAGATTGTTCTTTTAATTCATTACTCTTAGAGTTCATGATAAGTGATTTTTATTGTGCTTGGAATTCATAGAATTTTTTAAATTTCTTTTTTCTCGAAAAATATAATTACGTGGCTTCATCTTTAATACACGAAAGATTATTAGATAAATTTTGTTCATCACGTCAGTAATTAAAACTCTTTTTCATTATACAAGAGATTATTAGGTGAATCTTATTCACCACGTCAGCAATTAGAACTCTTCACCACGAGGGAATAAATAAATGTACATTCACACCTTGTATGGATTTTTATTTTTGGATACATTATTGTTGGCTTGAATATTTTTTAGCTTGGCTTATTTTGGGTTTATTTCATGTTATTTGACATTATAAATAAATCAATTGAAATATATTGGTAATTTGATCCAAACTGGTCACACCAAACTCAAGTATCAAAAATAAATATACTCTGAAACAAATATATTTTTTAAATTAATCCTTGATAATATATAAGAGAAAAAGATAAATCACATTTATAGATAGGAATCAATCTTTGGATGAAATCAATTGATATCATTGTTGTTGAGTACTTTGGTATATTATGAATCAAAGGGTAGTGAAATGTAAATGCAAAATTCATGATTTCAATATTAAAATAACAAAAAGAATCTAAAGCCATTGATGTCTAGAACAAAACTATGTAACTAAATTGTGCCAAAAAAAACACAATACCATAATCATCTCAAAGTTCAAAATGGTTCAATTTAGAACAAAACATTTTGTTAAAACACAAAGATATGTCCTCTCATTCCCAACCTGTGGGAGCAGGGGCCGTGACATCAATGGGAACACCGGGGATTTGTGCCGGAGGAGCGGCAGCATCCCACACATCGGCAGCAACAGCAACTGCATTCAAAATTTCCAAGTAGGTTAAGCAAAGGAAACAATGAGATGTAAAGTAACTAATAGAGAGAGAAGTAGAACATATATTACCTTGGTCACCCAGTTAACAGCAGCAGCAGGGACACCAGAAATGGGTGCCTGAACCATATCAGCAGACCATTGATCGCCTATTTGTGCCGGCCATTGGTCAGCAGATAAAGCACCCATACCAAAGTCTGCAGCAGGGAGTCCATAATCAGGGGCAGCAATGGCTTCCTCCTCTTCTGGCTCTTTAGCTTCCTCGGGCTCCCTGTAGAAGAATAGATCCACCTACATGCAAACCATGCATTAGAACACACAAACTATAAAACATACAAATCATATAGACAATATTACAACAGTGATGTATCTTTTACCATCACATCCCACTTCTGTCCAGGTGCAATTGTGCCACGCATCTGAAGAACCATCCTTGCTAACAGCCAGAAAAGGCAACCAATGCTGTGCTTTCCCTTGTTGTTAGCAGGGATACCAATGTCAACGTATCGCATTGGCGAGTCAGTATCACAAAAGGCAATGGTGGGAATGTTTCCTAAAGCAGCTTCCTTGATTGGCTGCATAGAATACGCTCAGCATTAGTCAATCCAAAACCATTCAATACACTGTTCACTGGATCATGATACAATTCAACTCAATTCAGCTGTTGCATACAATTTACCTGGTGGTCAGTCCTGGGGTCTGTGAGGATAAGAAGACGAGGCTCACTGAAAGATGTCTGCATCTGGTTAGTGAATGTACCAGGAGTGTGCCTTCCAGCAATCGCATGACAACCAGTGTACTGAGCGAATTTCAGTACAGCTCTCTGACCATAGGGCCTTGCGGACTGGACAATGATGTCCTGAGGATTCTCAATAGAGACGATTACACGAGCAGCAAGCTGAAGCTTCTCCCAGGTCTTGCCAAGGTTGATGATGTAGATTCCTAATGAAAACATTAAAAAAACAATCCAATCCTTAAAAACATATACTAATACATAATTACATACAATTTATAACCAAATAGACTATCATTCTCTGATTGTAAATTCAACCAGCAACACTTGCAGTAAGAAATCATATAAACAACTATTCATACAAGGCTACAAATCCAACATATATCTAACAAATCACCATTTCAGTATTACCAAAAATAATTTCAGCTATATTGCAAATTTGGCGTATATATATATATATATATATATATATATATATATATATATATATATATATATATATATATATATATATATATATATATACATACACACACACAATAAAATCAACTCATTGAACAGATTTCAGGTCTTGAAAATGCACATTCTTCACTAATCTGATAAATCAAAGAAACCCAAAACTTATAACACTGAGAAAACAACAACACAAATCTTAATAGACAAAATACACGCAGAAAATAAACAGAAAGTTTTAAGCTTTAGCCGCCAACACCCAACAACATAGAACCGTATAGCAAAAACAGAAAGAATAAGAATAAAAGACGAAAAATTACCATCAGTGCGACGCTTGAAAACGTAACGCTCCATTTGGAAATCACAGTTCTTGGTTCCGAGATGAACTTCGGCGGCCAACATCATCTGGATGTCGGCTTCTTTAGGAGAAAGCTGCCTTGCGGATGTTGGAGCCACGGTGGTCGCCATTTTGTTGTTTACTTTCTCGGTTTCCGGCAGAGAAGATTGTGTAAATGGAAAATGTCGCGGATGCACTGGCGAGTGGGAGCTTGAGCATGCAAGTTTCAGTGACTTATAAAACTAGGGTTTCCGAAACCCTAGTTAAATGAAATTACACTTATAGGCTCGATGTTTTCTCGAATTTCCTATCAATTAGTCGAAGAAAGGAGTATGTGTTTCGGTCAAAATTCCAAAGAAGTCCGAAAATTATATGGGTAAATTATATTACTAGTCACTGAATTGAGCATAATCTTTCAAGTCACTTATTATAAAAAGATTATTAAAATTTTTATTTTACTGGATAATTAAGTTAACTTATTCCATGTAAGGTATTTAATTTCATATTTAAATTAAGTTTGTTTATTTGATAAATAAAATTAATTAACTGGGTAATCCAATTGGATTTATATTTTACTTTTGGCTAGGGTTTATATTTTGAGTTTATTGGATTGAGTTTTAGTAGGCAATATTTTGTGAAATCGTTAATCAGAGGGACTAAAAGAATAATTAGACCCAAATCTTGCTCGTCAATAATCCTGTTGGTTCTAAACCCTAAACGGCTAAACCCCTTTTATCTTCCTTCTCCTTTTCCTCTCCCTGAAGCCTAACGCAGAAAACAAAAATGTCGAACTCAAAAGTCCCGCAAGACGTTGAGCTCCTGAAATCCGATATAGCGTCATTTGCTTCCTCACTCGGCCTCGCCGCTTGTTCTTCCCTCCCTTATTCGGGCTTCAACGATGTTGATTTTCGAAAAGATGGTCCCCTTAAACCTCCAAAGCCTCCGAACACTAAAAAACAGAGTTCACAACTTGAGAAGAAACCTAACATTACCCAAACTCCAAAAACTGATAAAAACACGAAAAACAATCAAAGACCGAAGCCCAAGCCTCCAGTTTTGTCTCTTGAAGACGGCAATCAGAGTAATAGATTTTCTAGAGAGCATGATAGGTTCAAGAATATGCCAGTTTTGCCTTTAGTGAAAGCGAGTGCTTTGAGTGTGTGGTACGAGGATGAATCGGAGTTGGAGAAGGAGGTGTTTGGAGAGGCGGGGAAGGGGAAAAAGGCTGTAGATGTTAGAAACGTGGAGGAGTTGAAGAGATTGACGGAGAAGAAGAGGGAACTTGGTGGAAGATTGATGTGGCAGTACGCTAAAGATTACGAATTATCGAAAGGGAAGTCTGGGGATATGAAGATGGTGTTGGCTAGTCAGAGGTCAGGGACGGCTGCTGATAAAGTTTCTGCCTTTTCGTTTGTGGTTGCAGATAATCCTGTTGCTAATTTGAAGTCGCTTGATGGACTCTTGGGTATGTTTTCCCCTTTTTATGTTTAAGTTTTAAGGAGTTGGGAAAGTTTTGATCGTCGAGCTTATAGTTTTAATGCATTGTATGTATGGTTGTGGCAGTTTGATCCATTGACCATTACTGAATTTATGCTCATTTAATGAGTATTTTTGAATTTGATCATTGGCAGTAGGCTTAGTTTTACATATCTAATGTTGTTGGTTAAGAAATCTCTTCATGAGTTTCTTTGAGTAATGTACAAATGTCAAATTGTTGATCTACTCTTATATTTGTATGCATTTTATTTAGTTGTCCCTGGATATTTCCTCCTAGTTGCTGAACTGCTATTGTTCAAATTGACTTCTCTGTTGCAGGATTAGTAACATCAAAAGTAGGAAAGAGATATGCATTTACTGGTTTTGAAGCTTTAAAAGAACTTTTTATATCAAAGTGAGTATTTCCTCCCTCCCACGCGATGCATAATTAATCCTCTTTCTTTCTTCTTGAGTTTCTTTTCAGTCTCATACATTCATGTAGTCGCGTGCTACATCAGGATATAGTGAAAGTTATCAGTAAGTAGTGGCTAAGGTAGGAGGTGTAAGAGCCTTATGTGCTGCCCAAGATTGGTAATCTCCATCTGTAGTAGCTGTCCTTTAAAAGTCATGACATTCCAAGCACAAATCCCTGATATGTTAGTTGGACTTTTGAATTTTCAAAATCCAAGGTGGGAAGTGTACGTTGACTGGTTTGATATTTTTGTCAATTGCTACACACTTCATTTTTTACAGGTTATTGCCTGATCGAAAGCTGAAAACACTTTTACAACGTCCTGTGAATGAACTTCCAGAGACAAAAGATGGCTATTCTCTTCTGCTTTTCTGGTATTGGGAGGACTGCTTGAAGCAGAGGTATGTTTGATGTCTCCCCCCTTTGTGGCAGTTGTAAGCCTCCTAAGTCGGTCTCATTGTTAAATTTTAATGAGGATAGTCCAGGGAACCCATTATAAATTAATTTAGGCATACGTGTGATTTATGATTCCAATAAGCTCCTTATAACTTGACCAGCCATGCAAGCATTAGTTGTATGAGATTTTTTTTCTTTCTAGATTTCCTGTACTTTTCAAAAATTGAATATGCAAAAGGGGGAGGGGACTTCCTGCTCTTTCAGTCCAGAGCTGTCAAAACTAACCCGAACCCAGAAAACCTATTCAACTCGTCTTAAGTCGAAAACCGATCTAACCTAATTTTGACCCATTATTAAGTTGACAACTTGAACCTTACCTACTGAAACCAAGATGGCATGATGCCAAATTAACATGTCTAAATTATCCAAACCAAACCATCCAAAGTCTATCTCAAAACTATACTAATTTAAATTTCAAACTCAAACAATTGTACTGTAACAAACCTGAATAACTCAAGTGTCAAACTGATATGATTTGAAAAAATAAACCAAAGGTAATACAACTTGAGTTTTCTTCAACCTTTTCAGGTATGAACGTTTTGTCAATGCAGTCGAGGAGGCATCGAGAGATATGTTACCGTCTCTGAAAGATAAGGCACTAAAGGTTAGTCTTAGCTGCTAATCTATGTACTACCTATGATCATTAGCAGATCTCACTTTTTTGTGGAAGATTGACTAGAATGATTCTTCTTATATAAATTGTGCAATCATCAAAGATTTTTGATATTTTTGTTGAAGGCTTTTGCCTATTTTACATGGTAGTTTAAGCTGACTTGATGCATCCGAATTTAGTTGATCTGGAAATAGATCTTAGGTCAGGTCAGTCTAGAGTATTTTTTATCTGAGTTTTGCAAGGACAGGGTTTTGCTTCGGGGGATGGAACCTCGTATCCTAATAGAGTAATTGGAATTTTTTATTGTAGTTCAATTCTTGTTTCCATTATGTTATATTACAAATGTCTTAACTTACGTATATTTTGCAGACCATGTATGCATTGCTAAAGAGCAAACCGGAGCAGGAACGTAAGCTGCTATCTTCTCTAGTTAACAAAGTAAGTTGATATTAAATTACTTGAACACTAATTTTTTCCATCTATTGAAGCCCATGCACTGTAACAGCTTTTTAAGCTGTAATAATTGTGTTTCATCGTATTCTGGTCAGCTTGGAGATCCTCAAAACAAGGGTGCTTCAAATGCGGACTTTTATTTATCAAACCTTCTATCAGATCATCCAAACATGAAGGTATAAGCTCTGGTAGCTTTGTGTTTTTATTCATATGTGCTGTATTTAGATGTCTCATTATGCAAACCAAGTTATAGGTAAGATTCTTGCTTTGACTTGGGACATATTTCAAAACTAGCTAAGTTTTTATCTTAAAATCATTGATATTATGGTATATGAAATCAAATTGCCTTCTTTGCTCGAGAAGGTGACGTTATTCTTAATTGTAGGACCAAAATTTGAAACTATTGAAATGAATGCACTGAAATTATCATTGAGAAAACGTTTCAGATATTCTTGCACATGTTAATGTTGCGAATAGCATTATGTTTTTGCTAAGATCTTCCATTTTTTGCAGGCTGTGGTTATTAATGAAGTGGATACTTTCCTTTTCCGGCCTCATTTAGGACTACGTGCCAAGTACCATGCTGTATGTGCATCCAGTTCTTGTATTACTATGATATTATAAATATTATACTGCACAATGTTTTCTACCTTATCACTATAATGAATCATGAAAATTTGCTAATTTGCGAATGAGGTTTGCTTTCTACTTCAAGTCATTGAGGGAGAACATTTCATCTCTCCTTTTATGTGAGAAAGGGGCCATGGTGGCCGTAGATGCAACGGAAGATGATATTTTTTAGAGAGAACAAAGTGTTTTTCTGTATTTTCTTATTATTCTTGAATATCAAATGATTACAGAATAAACCTTTAAATAGGCTAAAATAGAGTTTTAATATAACTAAAATTATACTTTATCTCTAATTTAAATAAGACTTCTAATAAATTTAAACTATTAATTAGGAATAAACTCTAATTATATATTAAATAAAAAACTCTAACACTCCTCGTTAATTTAAACTTCTCCTCAACTCTAACACTTCTTGGATAACCAACACTCCCCCTCAAGCTGGTGAACAAACGTAGTAGAACACCAGCTTGAATCTTGGATGTGATGCCCTACTCTTTTTCTTCTGTTGTTTCTTCAAGAAAAAATGCTCCTTGTTCTCGAGTCAGGAATCTTTGATTGAAAGGATTCTGATGCCTTACTCTTCTTTCTTATGTTGTTTCTTCGAGAAAAATGCTACTTGTTCTCGAGTCAGGAGTCTTTGATTGAGATGCTCCAACATATAGTTCTTGATTAAAAGATTTGATGTGAATAATGTACGAAGTGATCAAAAGAATCTACACTCCCCCTCAAGTTGGTAGTTATACAGACTAGAATTCCAACTTGAACCTTTGATGTAGAATCCTTTAAAAAAATATTATCTAGTTTTTAAGGCTAAACTATAACCTTTTCATCTATGTTTTTGGATGGTTGGCTAAGATAGAACCAAATAGTTTTTAAGGCTAAACTATAACCTTTTCTCCAATCTTTTCTCCTATCTTTTGAAACGGATGGCTAAGATGGAACCAAATAGTTTTTTAAGGCTAAACTATAACCTTTTCTCCAATATTTTTTCTTATCTTTTGAAACGGATGGCTAAGATAGAACCAAATAGTTTTTCTAAGGCTAAATTATAACCTTTTTTGCTATCTTTTTTATTGGCTAAGATAGAACCATTAAATAAAGAACCAACAAAAGTAAACGAGTAAAAATTTCATGTAAAATTCCAACGAGGGAGAAGCCAAGGAACAAGTGTGGTCAAATGACATCAGCGGAAAAGGAAAAAATGATGTGTATCTGAAAAATCATATTGTCGATATGTTTCTGATTAGAGATGACAACAATGTTGACGACATCAAGATCGTTGTTGGCTCATGATACCATGTGAGAAAGGGGCCATGGTGGCCGTAGATGCAACGGAAGATGATATTTTTTAGAGAGAACAAAGTGTTTCTCTGTATTTTCTTATTATTCTTGAATATCAAATGATTACAGAATAAACCTTTAAATAGGCTAAAATAGAGTTTTAATATAACTAAAATTATACTTTATCTCTAATTTAAATAAGACTTCTAATAAATTTAAACTACTAATTAGGAATAAACTCTAATTATATATTAAATAAAAAACTTTAACACTCCTCGTTAATTTAGACTTCTCCTCAGCTCTAACACTTCTTGGATAACCAACATTTTAAACCATAGCTAGTGTCTTTAGAAAGTACAAAAATGAGCAAATATATTGTATTTATTAGCAGTTGTTGAGGATACTTATGGAAAGATATTTTGATTTGACTTGATATGAAAGTTCTATTGTTGTCAATATATTTGGAATTGCTTGTGATAGTTAGAACTTTATCTCTATGTTTGATGACTTGTATTGTTTGACCGATATAACATAGTGTCTGAGCTGGTTGCATTCTTGAGAATTATCAATCGACTGTTTAATGGAAGGTCTTAACTTTAAGTTCTTCTAGTTACTCATTTGAACTCCATTACACAAAGTTATGATGCAATTCATTTTTTGATTGGTTTTAGCTGGGAACTCACTAATATGTCTTTGCCATGTCCAGGTCAATTTTTTGAGCCAAATTCGTTTGTCTCAAAAAGGAGATGGACCAAGGGTAGCAAAACGTTTGGTAGAAGTATACTTTGCACTTTTCAAGGTATGTATAGGTTTAATTTGTATGGCTGGATATCCTATCCTGTTTCTTACTCGATGCAACTAACTACTTGGATGTAGTTTTAATGTTTTCTTTAACTGTGTGGTTGTAGTCTGATTAGATTGTTGAAAGAAGAGATTTTATATTTCACGATTTCAGGTACTGATTTCTGAGGCAGGAAAAAGTCAACAACCAGATAAGGAAAGCAACAAAGCAGTAAAAAATACACGTAGGTCAAAGGAGAACAAGAGAAAAAGTAGTGGAGATTCACATGTTGAATTGGATTCAAGGCTTCTGTCTGCTCTCCTTATGGTAAGTATTGTCTGTGTGAAAGTTATCTGCACGATTTGAAAAAGATTTGCAACTGTTTCTGACTTCCATGATTCCCCTTTTGCACATCTACAGGGAGTTAATAGAGCATTTCCATATGTTTCCAGCAATGAAGCTGATGACATAGTTGATATAGAAACACCAATTCTCTTCCAACTGGTAGGCAGAATGTGGCACTTTTATTAATATTAGACAGCTAGAACATGTGGATAAATGTTCTGTTTCTACTTTCTAGTCATCGATAAAGTTTACCATAATATTGGATCTTGGGTGTTAACATGGAGAATTTGCAGGTTCATTCCAAGAACTTCAATGTAGGAGTTCAAGCACTAATGCTTCTTGATAAAATATCTTCGAAGAATCAAGTTGTCAGTGACCGGTTTTACCGGGCCTTGTACTCAAAACTTTTACTTCCTGCTGCTATGAATTCATCTAAGGCAAGTGAAGCTGAATTTCCTTTTTTTTAAATGCAATGTCTCTGATCTAATGCTTCTGACATTTTGTAATTGTGTGGAAGATGAATAGAAAGTTTGTTTCTTATTATTACTCCTTCCGACAGTATCACAGTTAACTTAGTAGTTTATTAGCATAAAGATGCATTTGTGGATTCTATTACTTTAAAAAACTTATCCCTAAATCCACGTGGCCTGTCTTCTCAGGCAGAAATGTTTATTGGACTTCTTCTGAGGGCCATGAAAAGCGATGTCAATTTGAAACGCGTGTCTTCCTTTTCAAAACGTATATTGCAGGTAAGCATCACAATGCATTTTCTTTAGCTTAAAGTAGGTATACAAATTTTAACATATTGAATATCTGTTGGTTCTACAAATGAACTGTGGTGTTGTCTGTTTTCGGTAGTTTTCACCTTTCGGTTTTTGTACCATCTTCAATATTTAACAATTCAAACATCTGACAGGTTGCACTTCAACAACCTCCCCAATATACCTGTGGTTGCCTATTTCTTATATCAGAAGTCCTCAAAGCGAGGCCACAATTATGGTAACTAACAGTCTAACACTGTTTCATTTAGATGTGCCGTGCCCCGAGTTTTGTTACGTGTAGAAGTTTTTCTTTCTGACCAGAAAGCTTTTTCTCTTGTTCAGGAATATGATGCTCCAGAATGAGTCAGTCGATGAAGATCTTGAGCATTTTGAAGATATTGTTGAGGAAACTGTCACTGAACCTAGTTTGGCATCAAAGAAAGAAGAAAATAATGCTGATATCCATGTTGGTGAAGCTGCCAATAGTGATTCTTCCGAAGATGAAGGTGTTTTGCCATCTTATTCTGATGACGATGATTTGGAAGATGCGAATGAGTTGATCATAAGAGAGACTCCGAAGGATCATCATGTACAGGAACCCAAGACAATATCCAATCAAAATGCATTAAAACCTCCAAAATCCACTACTAAGTCTTTCTTGCCTGGGGGATACGATCCCAGGCACAGGGAACCTTCGTATAGGTATCTTACTTGTATCTGAGTACGCAGGACTAAGTAGTCTAGATATAATTCTGCATCATTATCATTCTCTTATTAATACTCATTCATATCATTTGAACCAGAATTTTATCTTTGATTTTGTTCTTTATCTTGTTGGATTGCAATAATGATTTTGTTCTGTGACCGTATGTCTATCTCAACAGCAATGCTGATCATGCAAGCTGGTGGGAGCTGATGGTACTTTCGACACATGTTCACCCTTCGGTTGCCACCATGGCTTCAACCCTTCTGTCCGGGGTCAATATTGTTTACAATGGAAATCCATTGAATGACCTATCACTGACTGCCTTTCTAGACAAGTTCATGGAAAAGAAACCAAAAGCAAACTCCTGGCATGGTGGATCCCAAATCGAGCCTGCCAAAAAGGTTAGCTTTATCTTTCTCAGTCAAAGTCCTTTTGGCTTTGAGGTTTCAGTCCTAGCTGCCAAGCCGATGACTTCAAAATTTTGCTTATTTTTCTGTTTTCTCAGCTTGATATGAACCACCATTTGATTGGACAAGAGATTCTGTCGTTAGCTGAAACAGATGTCCCTCCAGAAGATCTTGTCTTCCACAAATTTTATATGAACAAAATGAATTCCTCGAACAAACCAAAGAAGAAGAAGAAGAAAGCTGCAGAGGAAGAAGCTGCTGAAGAATTGTTTGATGTTGGCAATGAAATGGATGATGATTATGTGGATGGCGGTGATGAAAGTGACAATGAAGAGATTGAGAATTTATTGGACGCAACCAATCCTTCCGTAGATGCAGATGGGGAGTATGACTATGATGATCTAGATCGTGTTGCCGATGAAGATGATGATGAGTTGATAGGTGATGCTAGTGATGCAGAGATGGAGTCACCCTTGGACTATGCCGATGGAGAGGATTTTGATGCTGATGCCGGAAGCGACGAGTTCGATGATGATGCTGGTGACGATCTCATTTCTCTTGGAGATGCAGCAGATGATCATAGTGATGATGATCATGAGTTACATCAAAGAAAAAGGAAACGAAAGTCTGGTAAAAACACTTCAGCTTCTCCCTTTGCTAGTCTTGAAGACTATGAGCATTTGCTAACCGAAGATAGTCCCACTGAGAAAGACTCGATGAGAACGAAAAAGTCCAAACCCGGGAAAAAGAAGTCCGAGAAGGAATCTACGAGTACAAAAAAGTCGAAACCCGGGAAAAAGAAGTCATCCAGGTAACTCCCCCGCCTTACCTCCGCTTATTCGAAATCTCATGGTATAAGATTATGAACGTTTAAGGATGAATGCCTATGGAACTCAATACTCTTCATCAACAATGAATTAACATTAGTCTCAGTGGAAGCTAAATCTGATGGTTGGTTGAAAAGTTCTTAAACACTTCATTTAAATTTCACATGTATGCATGCATGCATGCATTTTGGGTCAAATTTTGTCATCGGTCCCTCTACTCTTCATAATTTACAGATTTTTGTATCATCTGACTACAAATATAATATGTTTTTTCCTTTTCATTTATTATTAATAGCTCCTGGAATATTTTATGACAAGTTATTGCATTAAGAATAGAGAATGATTAGTAGCAGCTGATAATGAAGCTAGGAAATAATTAATCCCCCTATATTTATCAACTAAGACCGTCTTTTGTGATGATAAAATAGGGTATCCTTGGAAATAATTAGCATGTGAGGACAAGTACGGAGTTAGGATTTGATTTTGAAGGGGACAAATCATAAATGTTTAGAAGTAAGGGGATATAAATTCATAAAAAATAATTTAAAAAAAAAGACAAAAAAATCTTCGGAGTGGGGGTGATTGCCCTCCCACCTCGCGAAGTTTCGTCGGACCTAATATTAATAGGTATAAAGGGGAAGAAGAAGAAGACAATTTGTTCAAATTGTGAGGCATAAAGGGGAAAGATGCTGTGCTAACACCTTCAAAGCTTTGTTTTATTACAACAAATTCTGAAACACAAAACAAAAATAAAATAATAAATTAAATTTAAAAAATGGGTATTTAGTGTTTGGAAATGGTGACTGCTTAACAACCAACAACTAGATTTTGTTGCTTTTAATCATGTATGAACATCAACAATGAAACCAACACTTCCCCAAACATTAGAAAGTATTTTATTAAATATATTCTTTTATCCACTAATAAAAAATATTTATATTATTTTATTATGTATAAATTCGAATCTTAAATAAATATATACGAGGAAAAACATTCAATACAAATAAAGAATAAATATATATTTTTTTCTGAAACAAAAATTTCCCCACCAAATGGTCCAAGAGGTGGCAATGTGGCACTGTCTTTCTGTACCCCAAATATCTCATTCTTAACTGGTAGATATCAAACAGTGGGCCTTAAGCTCACATTTCACGTTTGCAGTTCCATTCGGTAAAATTATGTAACAGATCCCTACACTATATGTGTTTACCAAATATAATCCTTATAATTCTGCCATTTCTAATTTGTTTGTTTCGAAATATGTATTTTTCAGTCCGGAACTCAATTATTTTTCTAAACATGTAATGACATAACATACACAACATTTTTGTTACAATTGGACAACAAATTGTAAAAATAAATGTTGAAGTGTATATGTCACATCAACCCTTATTTTATACAATTTGATCGAATGCTCACCTGTGAGTAGGGGATTAAAAAAAATATTCGAATGACTCATTTTTTTATTCGACTGGATCAAATACTCGCCCTATAAGCAGGGGATTAAAATTTTTAAATAGAAACAATTCAGGGACTTTTTATACAATTTTACCTATTATTTATCTCTATCAATGTCTGTCTGTTTAACAATGGACCCGCTCCATTCTTTTATATATGAACCTTCCTCTATTTTTCTCTGCACTTCAACTCAAACACAAACACCCTTTCTCTTCTTTAATTCTCTCAAAAGTCTTTGAATTTTGAAGCTATATATATAACAATGGCGAAACCCGGCAAGCTAACAAAGCTCAAGTCCGCAATAAAAAGATGGCCGTCTCTAACGAAACTGACATGCACCAGCAGCGCCATAGCGGCATCAGATTCCGAAGAGAAGCTGAGTATCCCGATGGGTCTTCATGTCGTTTACGTCGGCAAGTCACGGCGGAGATACCTCGTGAGTTCGGAGATCATCGGCCACCCCGTGTTCCAAGAGCTGATTGATCGATCCGGCGGAGATGAAGACGGTGAAGTCTTGGTTTCTTGTGAGGTTGTTTTGTTTGTGCACTTGCTTTGGATGCTCGAGAACGATGGAGCTCAACTGGGTGCCATGGATGAGCTGGTTGAGTTCTACACATGCTGACCGAAAAGCAAAAAATGAAAAAATGGTGGTGCCTTTGTTGAATTTGTAAAAAGATGAAGGATATAAATGCAAAATAATGGGAGTTAAGTAGTGTTAGGAATGTCCTTTGGAGGGACTACGAGGAGATTAACCCATAATTTGATTTTAGCCGTGGGATATAGATGTTATGCTCTGTTTTACTATCCATGTTCGAAATAAATGCTTGTAAAAATGTCATTGTCATTCGTTTACGACCAAAATTGGCTGAGAAATGGTTTTCATTTTTTAGAGTTTTTTCTTAAAAAAGTAATAGTTTAAAAACAGCTAAAAATGTTTATATCGAATTTTTTTATAAATTTTTAAAAATTTTAGTATATAACGAAATCCTTATATTTTTAAGAAATTCTATATCATAAGCCTATAAATAGGGGCATAAACGAACCGAGCTTGAACGGATAAGGATATGTCCGTGTTCGTTTATTTATTTTTGGAGGTGTTCAAACTCTGTTCGTGTTCGTTTAAAGTTTTAATGGTATGTTCGAGCTTAGTTCGTTTATTTTTTGTCGTGTTCGGGCTCGGTTCGTTTAACGTTCACGAACGAGTTCGTTTGTATTATTCATTAACTTGTCTATTTAGCGTTTACGAACATGTTCGTTTTGTGTTCATGAACATGTTTGTTTAGCGTTTACGAACATATTCGTTTTGTGTTCATGAACATGTTTGTTTAGCGTTCACGAACATATCAGTTCAACGTTCATAAACATGCTCGTTTATTTTTTTTTTTGAAAGAGAACATGCTCGTTTATATACTTTGAATTTAGGGTTATTAAAGAACATAAACGAGCTATTAAACGAACATAAACGAGCTTATAAACGAACATAAACTAGCCGAACGCACTTATGTTCGTGTTCGTTCGTTTATTAATTGAATATAAAATATATGTTCATACTCGTTATTTAACTTAATAAATGAATATTATACGAACTGTTCACGAGCAGCTCGTCGAACATCATGTTCATTTACACTCCTACCTATAAATCTTAACTTTAAACTCTTAAATCTATTTTTTGTACGAAAGCAGACAAAAAAAGAGACAGATGATTTTTGTTTTTAGTTTTTTGCTAGTGAAAATGATTTGATGTCCATTTCATATTAGACATCTTGATAAAACGAAATTAAATAAGCTAATTTTACATCGAACCCAGAAAATAGTTTAATAAAAAAGATAATATTTAACTTAGAAAAATTAAATTTAATTTATACGTTATCAAATAGTTAAAAGAAGATCTAAACAGGTACACGAATGCTAGCATCAAGCTCAAGTAAGCATGATGCTAGCTTCATCTCAACAAGTCTTCCACACCTGGTCACTTCAAGACTTAAAAACTTTGACAGTCTCAGAGAAGATGTTGATGGTGAAGACAAAAAGTCTTTGCCATTACAAGACACACATTTTACTTCAATTTTGGTCCCCATTCTTTTTGTCCGAACTCCAAAACCTTTCTCAAAAAAACCCATCTCATTTAAGATTTTGTTCATACAATCTTTCTGAAAGTATGTCAACAATAGCTAAAATATGTGTCAGCGTTATCCAAAGCCTAGTGTTACGGACCGTTGGTCGTGACTATGCGGGACCGAACGGGATGTTTTCTAGTTGTGCTTAATGCATGGGAGCATGATAGCAATAAGAGTGTAGTACGTGTCGAGCAGACGTCCTATCTTCGGATGGGCGTGCTGATCGCGCACCACACTGATCGGGAGCTGTTTCCGCTTCCCTGATGAGCCCATGGGAAGGCGAAACCAATGAGCATCGAAGATCGTAATGGCTGAACCTCAGGTATGCGAGAGACCTGAGGTGCTGCACGGGTAAAAATCCTTGCGCTAAAACTCTGACCCCGTGACACTAGGCTAGAGTTTTTGATGGAGTTCATTAAGGTATTTACATATATTTCCTGGGATTTTTCAGGCAAAAAGGGTAATGATTTAGGGGTGAAATCAGGAATTTTGAATTGGGATAGATGAAATTATAATTTTTTGGTATTATAAGACCTTAGATTCAATTAATAATTATTTATAGGGGTTAAAATATATTTTTTTCATTTAGAAAGGCTAAAAACACAAATTGATGAGGAGTCCTGAATTGGAGACCAAAGTTTAAAAAATTGTATTAAAAGACCTTAAATTGAATTGTTTATTTTTGAGAAGGTTTAAAAAAGTATTTTTCTTAATATAACCAGAAGAAAAAAAAACTTAAAATAAAATAATAGTTTTTAAAAGAATTACAAGTTTTTGGTTTAACGAGGGACCAAGACTATGGTGAATATTAGATTGAATAAAGTTAAAAAAATTAAATTAGTCAAGTTGATATTTTTATTTTATTAATTAACTTTATTTTTTAAAAATTGAATTAAATTGTTTGAGTTTTTATTAAATTTAACTATAAATATTTATAATGTTACAATATTAATTTATTTTAATTTAAATAACTTTCTATAGTTATATACGATATACGATATATTTTCACTTTTGTAATGTCATTAATAAAGTAAATGCCAAATATATTTACAATAATATTTTTTCTTAAAAAGGGATTTTGAAGGGGAAATATCGACGAGGGTAAAAAAGAGTAAAAAAATTGGTGGAGAAAATACATTTGCAAACTATTGTAGTTAGATGATTAAATTAAATAAAATAAAAAATTAAGGGATTAAATTTAAATAATATTCGTTTAAAATTTTGAGTCATTCAAATTTTATTTTACGAATTAATTGCACAAAAAGACGACTTAGGTTTGGTTAGAATAGATTATTACAAATTACTAAGAGAATTTTTCATGGTTAGGTACAGCACCAAACGCAATTAACCCAGTGGAGAGTGGAGAAAGAAAGATAAATCCAGTAATTAAGTATTAAAAAATTAGGTTAACCTGTCAGAAATGGACAAAACTTAAAGAGTTTAATGTTTTTTTATTACAAGAAATATCTTAAGTTTAACAACAAATTGGTTCAAGTTGTACGTAATTTGGTTCTGTTTATGTAAATTTTAAGTTCAAGATGTTTTATACGTAAAAGATTCATGCTGGGAGACTTACCCACCAAAACTAAGTGTACGACGCGAGTCAATCCGATTAGTTAAGACGGTACCCTAAAAATCGAAAGAACAATAAAAAATACTTTAATTTTTTAACTATTACGACATGAATTTAGTTCAATCCTGACCACGTAACTCACTTACCGAACTTCTAAGACCGCCGTACGATTAGTTCAATCCTACCTTCGTCTGCGTACTTACGTACTTATCCCTAATCGAAATTTTAAAATTTAGAAGTGAAAGAAATCATTTTTTCTATTAATAACGAACAAATTAACGTATTATCAAATCACGCGCCTATTAGATGTTGGATTTTGGACCAACATTATCTTTTGGTCTGTCTCACTGTGCCCCAAACTGTGACCAAGGCAATGGCCTAGTTTGGAAATCTGATGGATTCGCTCTAACAAAACTACTAGGTCCATTGGGAAGAGAATATCAGACGTTTAGGGACTTCAACGTAATTTTAACAAACAAAGAGTTCTGATATAGAAATTAATTAAACTTTAAGGATTGGAAATAATTTTACAGATGTTGTGTATAAAAATATTACTATTTATTAAGGTTTATGTTTAAATTTAGAGCTTAATTTATATATTTTAATTTAATATAATTTAACGTAGTTAATCGCGTGTATTTAAATTATAACTCTTATTTTAAATTAATTTTTAAAATTTTAAATATTTTAATTTTATTTATAAATTATAACCTTTATTTTAGTTTGACCCTTCAATTTTTGAACTTTTCAGTTTCATTCTCATTTAATTTCGCCGACTTCAAACTAGAAAGAATCCTAAAATTTTAAAGATTTTGTTAGAAATCTAATATTTATCGAAATTGTATCAAAATTTTTATAATAATTTTGATTATGTCTCATTTTATTTTATCCTGTTTTACTTAAAAACTTTCCGGTTTAAGCTAGTATGGGTCCTTATCACTTATTTAGTGTATGTTTTATTGAGTAAATAAAAAAATTAGATAAATTAAAAAAATACTTTATAATTTAAATTTTATCTATTTCTAATTAAATCTAATAAAATATGAATTGAATCGTTTAAATGCATGTTCAAATTTAAATATAAGAATTAAAAATTATTCAAACTTAAAAATTCATCTATTAATCACTAAATATTTTAAATTATTATTTTTCATTTTTAAATATAATCTTATTTAAAAATCTTTATAATTCAATTATATTTATAAAATTTCTACTTTTAGTCAAAATTTTCCTTCCCTCCCTGCATTATTGGCGGTGTATCTGAAAATGACCTTTTCTCTCTGTTCAAGTAGTATATAATCGTACCACCATCCTTTCTTCGTCCACTGAACTCTCTTCTCTAAAGTTTTCAAAGACTCCAATCTCTGCTGCAATGGAGATGTCTCTTTTCTTTCTACGAGATTAATCGCAGATAAATCGATATTATGTCCTTTGGATGCCAAAAAAATCCTCGAGGTTTTCTTTAAATTCAATTGAAACGTGTTTGTTTTAAAACTTCGAGGATTATACCGACGTCTAAAGGAGATAATGTCCGATTGTACGCGACGAGGAAGCCAAGAGCTGCAGCCTGCAGGGTGAGTTTGATCAACATAGGGCTCAGCTTTTCTCCGTAATCTGCTGCATTTTCTTAACACTTTTTTAAAACCTGTTATATGCAAATAGATTGAGATATGATATCTGATCAATTGTTATAGTTGGACCATATATACGTATCATCTTATATCGGTGTAAGTAATCATAATTTTATAATCTTTTTGGATAAATGAATTTTATTCATTCAAAAAACCTCATGTTACATCACTCAACAAAAAATAAAAAAAAATAAAAGCTTACACCTAACTAATAATCAGAAAAGATTGAGTATCATCATGCTTCACTATGTGATAATTCTCATGCGAGTCTCCGGTTTGTAGCTAGATGACCATCAGAAGATTTTTTACAATCTACCAATCTATTTCTAACATCATGCCTTACTATAGCAAGAATTTTAAAATTTGAATGCCCTTGTTTTTCATGTAATCATATGTTTCTTTTTTATCATATTTAGTAATTCGACACACATCAAGCTAACCGAAGAGTGGTAGCTCTTAACGAACGACCTCTCCTCTGCTGCAATATGTACTCAAGACTTCGGCTCAACAACTATAAGGCATATTCAAATCACAATTCCTCAATATTCATTCTCATAATTGTCTTGAGAAAACACAATCACCAAATAAATGATCTCCTGTCTCTACACCACTTTGACAAAGGAGGCAAACAGGATCAATTGAAAACCCCAACGTATAATTTTATTTTTAGTAGCAAACCTATCCAATAGTACCACTAGCCGGGTAATAAAAAAGTATCGAAGAATAGAAAGTTTACCCCAAACAATATGAACTCGAGATACCTTCTCACGTTTTTATTGGACCATTTTTAATTTTTTTTTTTTTTTGCTTTGAACTGACTTTACTACCTATTCGTCAATCCTAAATTATCTCTATGCTTTAATTTTTTTTAATCCAACTATAATAGTTTTTGGCATGAATAAAGAGTATTCAATCGTAATTTTATGATCATTCATAATTATTTTGGACTATTTCCATTAAACTAATAGGATTTGATATCACAAACAACCTTCCAGGAGAGGAGGTAGGGCCACATAAAATAGTAAAATTTCAAATTAGTCCCTTCAAAATCTAAAGTTTTAAAATTAAAGACCACGATGGAACTATATTTGGACTCTTAAAATGATATAATTTAAGTTTAATTCCTATAAAATTATATAATTATAAACTAAAACAATAATAAGTTACATTATAACCTTTAAAAATCGTAATTTAATTCTCTATTTTATTTATCATTTTCTTTTACATCCAACAAATAATGAATTTAATTTAAGATTTTAATTTTTACTTTCAATATAAATAAAAATATTATACATTTTTTATCCAAATTTAAGCGTTGAGATTTATTTAGTTTTTTTTTTTTACATTTAAGGATAAAAAAATAGTTTTTTATATTATTGTTAAGCATATACGAAGCATGCATATATCAATTTTTTTACTTTTAAATTACATTTTTAATATTTTTAATAACTATTAAATTTAAATATATATTATTTTTATTAATAGAATAAATTTTGAACATAATTTTATTGATTATTAAATTTAGTTGTATATATTAGTTTTTTATTTTTAATTTTATTACTTATTTAAATTTATATTTGTTAGAGAAGTTTTTGTAATTGTCAAAGAAAGAAAAGAGAGTCTTTACGATTCTTTTGTTCAAATTTTTAATTTAAAAAATATATAAAAATATTTTTAATTTTTAAATTAAAATATTTTACTGCAGTCTACAACCGTCCTCTATTTATAAAAATTTAAATTAATAAATTTAATTGATTAAATTTTTAAAAATAATTAAAAATTTTAATTTTAACTTAAAATTATTTATCAAACAAGGCCTATATATTTAAGTTTTAATATATTTTTTACTATTTAAGCTTAACTTGTGCTTCTTTATTTTTTTTAACAAATACTATTGAATTTTTATTAAATTCATAAAAAATTATAATTACATCATCTTCAAAAAGTGAAAAAATTAGAATAAACAATTCAATCATTTTACAACCTAAAAAACAGAGAAACTAAAATTCTTATGGAATTAAGCATGCCAATAAAATTCAGAAGCTTCGTGAATCTCTTTGTCTCTGTCCAAACGAGATGCATAAAGAAGGAAGGAGTTGTAGACGATCCAAACTGTCATATAAAAAGCATCGTTATCCAAGACTGATTTCAACGGCAAACAACCATCAACCGGAGTGGGGATATAACTTTTCGAAAGACCACCGATAGAAATATAAATCAAAAACTAACGTCGATTGAATCAAATCATAAGAGCAGATAAATCTCGATCGCTAGGGTATGCTGTAACGTGCCACAAGAGCAGATGAATCAAACTACAAAACGAAAACATGTCACAAAGACAGAAGAAAACGTGTCACAAGAACAAAAAACGTGCTATAAAAACAGAGATTCTTATTAAAATTAAAAATAAAAGTAATAGATTTATAGATCCGGTGGTCGACAACCAATAATAAGATTTATTGTCGATTACCGATTAAAGTGAAAAATCTGAGTGAAGAACGATTAAGAAAAAAAAAATAGAGAAAGAAGAGAGCGGTTAGGGTTTTTACTCGTTAACTATAACTGGGTGTATTTAAGGGTGATTATTTTTAATTATCAATCTAATTATATATTTATAATAATTAATGTATATGATTAACTATCAATCAAATTAATTAATATGTATATGATTAACTTTCATATATAAAATCACCGGTTTCTCGATAGTTCTTTGAGGGAAGGCCAGCCGCCCTTACCTTTGTAACGAGAGAGAAAGGGGAACTCTTTCCTTTTCTTCTTGATTTCTTTTCTCTCTCTGGGTGTTCCTTTTCCTACACGGAAATATATGCGGGAAAGGGTCTGGGTTTGCAGTTCAACCAAAGATGTAGTCTTGAAGTTAGGTTTATGAAAATTATAGTCGTTTTCTCAATGTTTAGATCATAGGTGGGTTCGTCATCTTCGTTTTCAGTTACTTGGTTTGCAGATTTAGGTTTGGGTTTCTGTAATTTGTCGACAATACAAAGGAATTGTTCTGGGTTTTTGGTTCTGGGTTCTTATTTTGAAGAATAATGGCGAATGGAGGAGAGAAAAACAGTGATTTTTATGCTGTTTTGGGGTTGAAGAAAGAATGTACTCAGACAGAGCTGAGGACGGCTTATAAGAAACTTGCCCTGGTTAGAGTTGTAGCCATCTTTTCTTTGATTTTCTTTGGAGTTGGAAATGTTATTTTCCCAGGAAAATTATGTTAATGCTTTTGTGTTTGTTGGGAACAGAGATGGCACCCTGATCGTTGCTCAGCGTCTGGGAATTCAAAGTTCGTGGAAGAAGCCAAGAAAAGATTCCAGGCTATTCAACAAGCTTATTCTGGTTAATTTCATATTCTTACAATTAATATTTTCTTTGATTGATTTAAAGTTGGAATTATTGAACATCACGAGATGCTGTCTGTCTGCTACAGTTCTGTCTGACGCAAATAAGAGATTCTTGTATGATGTTGGAGCTTATGACAGTGATGATGACGAAGATGTATCATTTTTCCTTTCAAAAACTCATTATATTAGTTTTAAGTTAGGTTAGATTAAGGTTTAACCAAACCAAAGTTGAAGACAATTAGTGACTGAGTGTTTCTTATTTGTTTTTCTTTCAATTTTGCAGGGCATGGGAGAGTTCTTGAACGAAATGGCAGTGATGATGAGCCAGACAAAATCTAGTGTAGGCATATGCTTTCCTTTTTCAGTTAGATTTGTTTTCTTAGTCCGAAATCAAGTCGGGTCAAAATCCGTTTCCAGTTATGTTTTCCGAAGCCGTTTTTCTATACACAAGACTTAAACTCGAGATTTTGGACATGGCTCAGTAGGTAAATGGGCAAGGGTTGCTTTTGGAAAATCCTAGGTAGTAGCTGTTTTTAACCTTTTAATCTCATATATATTGTTGGGTTGTATCTGGACCGATTATAGGGATTGGCCACTGATCTCCCTGTCTTTTGGAAATATCATTCGATTATTCGAATGAAATGATCGAATACGGTTATAATTCGTCTGTCTTTTTTCTGTGTCCTTTGTATGTCTTAGGAAGTGTATCTTAGGTATGTCTGTATGCTCCCACCACTTAATTCTGTGCTGTTGTAGGAAAATGCAGAGGAAAGCTTTGAGGAATTACAGGAACTGTTTGAAGAAATGTTCCAAGTGGACATTGATTCATTCGGCTCGAATGGTCAGTCTTGTTCTTCTTCGTCTTCATTCGCATCTTTCAGAGAAAATCCTAGCTCCAACAAGCGGAACTCGGCCGATATGAGTTCCGGCGAGACAATGCAGGATAGTACTTCTAGCTTCGACGCGCAATTCCACGGCTTCTGTCTAGGGGTAGCTTCGAAACTAATCATATGTTGTTTTAGTTCTCCATTGTGTACAACAGATTGTTATCCAAGTAACTGTAAAATTCACAGGAATGCTATTGCTTATGATTGATGTTCTGAAGCCAGGTGGAACACAAGGCAGATATCAGGCAAACAAGAGAAGCCAAAGGAGGAGTAACGGTAGGCGGAGTCATCGGAAGTAGACGGAGAAACGGTAGGAAACAAAAGGTTTCGTCTGGCCACGATGTTTCTTCCTACGACTACGGCATTTCCGGTTCGTGATCAACACCGTTCTGACTAATCGATCATGTTGATTCGAACCAACTTGGAAGATGAAGATGGATCAATGGAAGCCAATTAAAACTTGGGTGATAAAAGATTAGTTTTGTGCATGAGCATCCTGATGAACCGAGGCACCATTCGAGTTGTACTATGTCCCAACCTACAAAATTTTCATTTATCTTTAAATTATAGGATAATTATAAATTATTCCTTATTTTTAAAACATTATATATATATTTATTAAAATAGAATCTTGACTCCGTCTCTGATTATGTGTGTAAAAGTAATTAGGCTAATTTGATTTGTTTATTCGATAATTTTATTCAAAAACTCAGATATTTATTTAATTTTTATTTTTAGATCAATTATCAGATTTTTTTTAAAATTTTAAAAATATTTAAACCGAATGAATTTTGATAACCAGATATTCAATCAAAGTATTTGAAATTTTAAATTTTAGTTCAGATAAGATTGTATAATCTTAAAAAAATATTTAAACCGAACTATATATTTTGATAACCAGATATTCAATCAAAGTATTTGAAATTCAAATGTTTTATTTTTTTTATCATATATGAATTGTTATTTTATTAATACAAAATTTTAAATATTAAAACTTTTAAATCAAATCCGATTCGATATTTAAAAATACAGGCACTTAGATATGTCACCACGAGTAAGCGGGGAAGATTCTAGCATGCATCGCCCTTAGGTGCGACTAAAATGAGATGATATAATTACATAAATTTTATTTAAATTAATAAATTCTAATTTTCGTATTTTTTTATTTTTAATAAAAAATATATTAAACGTACTTTAAGCCATTTTCAAGAAATATTATACCACGGGTCCGACTCATCACGTCATCTATAATTTTTAACCAATAAAAAATTAAAAACCATTTATTCCGTTATTAATAATTCATGTAATTATTTAATTTAAAAAATATATTTTTTAAATAATATAAAAATCATATATAAAAATTTATTGATTAAAAAATAATTTAAAAACAATAATAAAATAAATAATTATAATTAAATTATTTATAATTAATGTGATAAGTTAGATTTATGATATTATTTTTTTATTTTCGGTGCAGTTTTATGATGTTGAGCGATAGGCGTAGGGATTGTCCCCATCACCCTTAAAATATCCTTCCCCAATCCCCAGCACCACTCTTTTGATTTCATCAATGCTTAAATGGTAAGGGGGTCCCAACCCTGCAACTGGACAGAAATGTTCAAGCATAACTCCCATGTGCTCCAGTGGAGTATTTTTTTTATTGATGTAATTAAATTTTTATTAAATTCATAAAAAATTATAATATAAAAATAAATATTTTTACGTTACCATTAAAAGTTTTTTGAATCTTTTTGTTTATGTCATAACGAGACGCATAGCGAAGAAAGAAGTTGTAAGCGATCCAAATTGTCAGCAAAAAGTATCGCTACTCAGGATTAATTTCATCGGTAAACAATCATTGAGTGGGGATAAATTTTTTTAAATGACCACCGATAAAATAAAAATTAAAAACTAGCTTCGATTAAATATTTGTGCGAACAATCGATCGCTATGGTATGCTGAAACATATCACAAAGACAGATGAACCAAATCATAAAACAAAAACAAAAACATATCACAAAAACAGGAAAAAAAACGTGTCATTCTTATTAAAATTAAAATAAAAAATAAAAAATAATAAATTCGGTGATCGACAACCAATATAAAAATTAATTGTATCAAAGAGATTCATCAAAATAAATAACGACTTAAAAAAATTGAGAGAAATGAGCGGTAGGTTTTTCAAGTATGCTAATTAGTATTGGGAGAATAAATCCCTTATCTATCTTCAATATCCACCTATTAATTAATCATTACTAAAACTTAATTCTTCAAAACTAATACTATTATTAATAATAATTTAGATATTATGATTTAATGAATAAGATCATAAGATTATTACATTGTAATCATAATTGAATTGAATAATTTATACATAAAACATGTGGAAGTTATTGTCTATGGCGTGTTACGTGGATTTTATTGGATTTATTATTATTATTATTATTATTATTGTTATTATTATTATTCCATCCGTTTTCCACTTCCGGCATGCAAGTTGGGCAAGTTGCATGTTGGATTCCATTTGTATGAATAGAAATTCTCATTTTTTTAGTGTTTTTATTTATATTTTATATTAAAAATTAAATTTAAAATTAATATTTAAAATATTTAAAAGTTAACATATTTTTAATTTATATGTTTTATAATTTTGAATCTGAAATTAAAACATAAGATTTAAAAATTTAACATTAAAATATAAATATATCAAAAATAGCAAATGATTTTTACTCGATTTAGATCGAATGTTCACTAAGGACACTAAAATATCTAATTTTAAAGAGTGGTTGGGATTTTTTATACCATTTTAATATTTTAACGAGTCAATTTGTTTTCACATTTTTTAAATTAATATATTATTTATCCTTTTTAGAAATCTTTTATCACCTACTTTTTCTGCCACCATCAATAAAGTTTACATATAATTTATACAAATACTATTTTTTTAATTTAAATTAAATATTTTATCTATCGATCAAAAATAAAGTCATAAATAAAATATAATTTTACTGGATTCAAAATTAAGTTCAATTTGAAACAATATTTTAGGAGTGTACAAAATACGACACCAAAAAATTAAATTATTTCACTTGATGTAAAAATATTTGATATAATTTTTTAAAAAAATATGATTTATATATTTTATTATATAAAATATAATTTTTTTAATTTAATTATTTTAAAATATTTTAATTTAACTTTAATTGATTCAATAAAAATATTTTATATAAAATATAATTTTTTTAATTTAATTATTTTAAAATATTTTAATTCGACTCGACTTGATTCAATAAAATGTTTATCTCTATGCTGTGAGAAGACACAACTGGGCTCTGGATAGAAGGTAATTAGACAGAGTCCAGACCAAAGCCCAAATCCAAGCCCAACCCAAACCAAAATCGAAGTGTAAGTATATCAAATACCGTTAATTTATTCATAAATATAAATAAAACGAACATATCTTTATTTAAATTTATGCGTGAATTAAATAAATAAAATTTATTTATTATAAGTCGATTTGGTCAATTTTTTTCTTATACCGATTTGGCCATTTACTCGACCCTAATTATTTTTTAAAAGTAATATTAATTTTTATTTACAATAGATATTAACTCCGTTGAACAATAAATAATCCTATTAGTAATAGATTTTTTTTTTCACTCAATTAGTTGACTAAATATAATATTACTTATAATTAAATGATTTTTATTATAATTTATTTATTTTAGAATTTTCCTACCTTTTACCAACATTTGATGTCGACCTCACACTAAGGGTGTTTAAAAATATTCGATTCGGTCAATTTAATCCAAAAATTAAAATATCTGATTTGATTTTTATTTTTAGATCGGATATCTGATCCGATTTTAAATTTTTCGGATCGGATACGGATCACATTATTTCATGTTTTGGATTATCCGGAAATACAAAAATTCAAATTTTTATTAATATAAATCTTGTTATATTCAACAATTTAGGTGTTTGTTATATTTAAAATTTTAAAAAACTGAAACTTTTTTAAATATGAATCTTGTTGTATTTAATAATTTTTTGTTTATTAATATTCGAAATTCTAAAATTTTCATAAATACAACCTTCAAATTTAAAAATTAGTTTAATCAAATTATATTTTTTTGATAATTGGATATCCGACTATCCAATCTGAAAATCTGATATTCGAATATGCGAACATCCATTTTTCGAATTGAATACGAATCACTATATCATCAATCCAAAACTCAAATATCTAAAAAAATCAGATTAATTTCAATCCGACATCCGACAATAAACACCCCTATTCAACAATCACCAAATCATCCCTCTCGAATTCGTTAGCGAATCTCAACCGTTGATAATGCTTGTCTTATCAACCGCTTGTTCGGTTAAAAATCAAATCTAGCACTTTTTTTAAAGTAAAATATTTCAGACAGTTTAAATAAAAATTACATAAATAACCCTTAACGTTTATAGCTTTTGTTGTTTTGGTCCTTATTCTTTTTTGGAGATAAATTTAACCCTTAACCTATATCTTTTTGACAAATAGCTTATTTTTTAACTAGCTTGATGACTGGACCGTTAAAAATTTAACGATGATATATATATAGAATATAATTTTAAATAAATTAGAATATAACATATCAAATACATATATATATATGAAATATAATTTTATTCTAATATAAAAATATAAAACAATTAAAATTCAAATAAAATATTAAAAATTAATTAATTTTAAAATAAAATATTATTAAACATTCTTAACCCTATCTACGATAAAATCAAAATCTTATTCGATTTGTGTTTATATTTTTATTTTAGAATTTTGTAATCATTGTGTATTATAATTATTTTTTATTTGAGATGTATGAACAAATAAAAAACAACGGGAATAATATTATATAACTAAAATATCATAAACTAATATAATATTTTATTTTTTATTATAACAAATATTTTAAATGTCAAATTCTAGACAATAATTTAAATAATACAAAATTTGTCACATTAATCTTAAATATTACATACAATAAACCAAATTCACGGAAAAAAGGTTTTCATAAGACAATTGTGTCACAATAATTATGTAACAATTTTAAAAAATATGTTATTTATTTTTTAATTTTAAAATATAATAAAAAATATAAATACAATTCGAATAAGATTTTGATTTTATCGTAGTTGGGGTTAAGAATGTTTTATAATTTTTATTTTAGAATTAATTAATTTTTAATATTTTATTTGAATTTTAATTGTTTTATATTTTATATTAGAATAAAATTATATTCCATATATATATGTATTTGATAGGTTACATTCCATGTCATTTAAAATTATATTCTATATATATATCATCGTTAAATATTTAACGGTCCAGTCATCAAGCTAGTTAAAAAATAAACTATTTGTCAAAAAGATATAGGTTAAGGGCTAAATTTATCGCAAAAAAAGAATAAGGGCCAAAACGACAAAAACTATAAACGTTAAGGGTTAAAATTATCTTTATGCCAATAAAAATTCCTTACATTTATAGATTATAGTTTATAGAATATTATTAAAATTTAAGGTTAAAATTTAAGATTTATATTTTATTATAATATATTAGATATTTAAGTTTTAATTTATAAATTTTAATTTTAAAAGGTAACTCTAAATTCTATTTATATTTTTTATTATTTTTATTAGTTTAATTTTATTTATATATTATTTTATGTTTATATGTTTGTGTTCGTTTAAATTTGTTTAAAAAAAAAACTAAATTAACATTTTTATTTTTAATAAATTCCCTTTAAAAGGATTATGCTATTTTTTTGAAAATAAATCCTTAAGCAAGGATAAAATTTATATCTTTATATTAAAAAATGTCATTAAAAAAATTAAATCATTTTTTTATAATTTTAATAAGACAACGTTCTTTTAAAAAATAGAATTAAGAAATTTGTTATCTTAAGAAAAATATTTTTAAGAAAATATAGAATTGAGAAATTCTTCATTTAAAAAAAACATTTTTAATAAAAAGAAGAAATTGCGAAATCCTTTGTAAAAAACATCCTTAAAAAATAAATTTAATAAATTTAAGTTTTTTTTTTAAAAAAATATCATTGTAGAAAGAAGAACAAGTTAAAAAATTTCGATTGAACATTCTTGGGATCAAATTAAAAAAGCTTGTCTCTTTCTCGCTCTACTGTATCATTTTGGACAGAGAGTTGCCTAGAGAGAGAAAGCAAAGATCATCGTCTCATAGGAAAGGATTTCCCATTTGAACACTTTAACTACCTCAAATAAAACAACCCAAATGCAGCTACCCATTTGAGAGTTGATCATCAGGATCCGATTCACCACTCCAAGATCTCACCTTTCAAGTAAGTTCATTTCATTTGTTTGCATTTCAGCTTTGATCAAGTTGGTGTTTTTTCCCTTTGGTATTGAGCTTTGCGGAAATGGTTTAGGTTATTTTAGTACTTGAAGTTAGGCCATTTGGGTGGAATCGGATCTGGGATGTATCTGATATACATCTGTGAATAATGGGTTTCCATTTTTGGTAAGCGTTATGGTCCGGACTTAGTAGGTTTTCCCCCCTTAAAATTTTGGGCTTATAAGTTATCAATATTATGTCCTCTTTTGTTTGAAACATGAATTGTTAAGGCATTGTTTCCTTGTTGGATTTGCACATGTTGGGTTTAGTTAAGTTGAATTTCATTCGTAAGTGAATTTGTTAGATAATATAATCTTATTTGGCATTTCTTAGTTCACCTTTTTTCCTATGCTTCTTATTCTAGAATCTGCTTTGTTGCTTTAGGTTTTATGAATGAAGCTTTGTTGATTTTGACTCCAGCAGCAGCTTGTACTTGTGCTAAGAAGTATACTTAAAGGGTTAGAGTTGGGAAATTTGTAAATATCTTAGAGAGAAGATGAAATCCGATACACATCTTGATTATGCCGTATTCCAATTGTCACCAAAGCAATCACGGTGAGATATCAATTCTATGGCTTTGTATGTTATTCCAAATTTTCTTTCTTTTTGTACTCATTGCTGTAATTTTCCTATGGGCAGATGTCAGTTGTTTGTTTCGAGCAATGGAAACACAGAAAAGCTTGCTTCTGGGTTGGTGAAGCCATTTGTTACTCATTTAAAGATGGCAGAAGAACAGGTTGCACTGTCACTTCAATCAATTAAGCTTCAAGTTGAAAAGCGTAAAGATTCCAAGACTTGGTTCACAAAAGGAACACTTGAGAGGTTTGATTTATTCAACAATCGTGGATTTCATGCAAAGATTTATGTTTTTGTTTTCTGATATCATTCATACTTGTTTCTAGGTTTGTCCGGTTTGTTAGTACACCAGAGGTTTTGGAGTTGGTGATCGCATTTGATGCAGAGATGTCCCAGTTGGAAGCAGCCCGGAGAATATATTCTCAGGTAGTAATGGCCTTCTTCTCTAACCTGTAGCAGAAGCGTTGCTTTATTTGATTTAATGCAGTTTAACTTTACATTTAAATTGAATATTGGAGTCCTTTTGTTTCAGGGGGTTGGAGATCAGCCTTTTGGGGCATCAGGTTAGATATTCCTATAACATGCTATTAGAGCTATGGTTTATTATTATTTTCTTACATACACGTGTTGAAGGCTTTTTAAGTGGTGCTATACCACTTCTGATAATCCTTTATTTTAGAGCCACGTGTTCTTGTCCTTCTCCCACAACATGTTTTGTCAAGTTAGATTTTCTTGCAATGTGTTTTGTCTAGTCATATTTTCTATAATTGTCCTCTACTTTGTTGTTGGAAATCTTTAGAAAGGTAAAAGGGTTCTTCTTTCTTTACTTTAGTGATTGATGGATAAGCTTCTCATTTCTTCTATTCCCCCCCTTCTTTTATATCTTGGCAGAAATGCAGAACTTGATTGATAAGAGTTTTTGGTTGTTCGGGTGATTTAGGAGCCTTCAAATGTTGTTGATTCTTGGATTGCTATACTTCCATCTTTGAAAATTATTTTGGTTCATCATTCTGCATCCTGTTTGCCTCCTAAACTGGTGTGAGATGATACTTTACAATTTGACTTGATTTAAATTATTATTGTCAGCTTCTTTCTGTTAATCCACTTGATCGTGTGTCGACTTGTACGTTTGTATGGTTAAGTGTGGCCTATAAAAAGTAATTGAAGTAACCCTTGCATCTTTGAAACAACAATTCATTATTGTTTTTTGTAGCTCGAATTGAGGTGAACAGTAATTGGGTAAAATCTCAAGTCTATGATCTTGTTCCAATTATAAGTCATTAAACTGACAATGCATGTATAATTTGTGATAGGTGGGGATGCTGCAGGAATGATGGCAGCTGCTGACTCATCAAAGTAACTCCTCCTTTTCTAGCTTTTACGTATCTTTGATGGTATACTTTGTTTGATTTATCATTAATTTAAACTTATGGATTTAGATGAGACATTCGTATACTGTTGCACTTACATGTTTGCGAATGTTAAGTTGATTTATTTCAAAGCTTTATACATGCTAGAAAATTTCTATGTTTTAGACATTGAAGTCCTGTCAACGAGTTTATGATCATATGTGGGCCCACTGACAATTAATGCATGATGACATGCTCAAGAGAGCAAGGGCCAAGGATAGCCTGTCTTTTCTTGGTAGTTTGGAGTTGTTCAATTAGAATTTATATCTGCACAGAACTATTGAAATGTTTAAGTATCACTCGAGATGTTAGCTGGTTTAATGAAGCTTTGGTTAGGAAATATTATTTTAGCTATGCAGAAAGTGGACGATTAATGAATATTGCTGGAGTTGTTGCATTTGTTAATCATAGAGGCCAAAAATTGCTCTGAATGTCTGAAAATGTTCAAGTTAAAGCAGCTGTTGTTGCTACAATTGAATCTTCCATTCGCTTCACCATGCGTGCTTTTTAATTGATTTTTTGTTTCCAATTTAACAGGAAAGAGCTTTTAAGGGCTATTGATGTACGTCTTAATGCAGTTCAGCAGGATTTGGCAACAGCTTTTGCACATGCATCTGCTGCTGGTTTTAACTATGACACTGTGTCTGAACTCCAACAGTTTGCAGATTGGTTTGGTGCTCATCGCTTGAAGTAAGAACTCTAGAAATCCTTTTGATTGTGACACTGTCTACCTGTTCGTCAGCCTTGGTTATCCTTCATGTTAGCATGGGGGCCTATAGTTCAGTAGGCCTTGGTTGGTGATAACCATGTTTGAAATTGTAGAATCAATTTACATATGTTTGGATTAATCAACATAGCCCTTTACAAAATGATTTTTATGTTCCATTTTAGAAAGCTGCGGATATCAAACCAAAATGTTTCAGGACAACATGGTTTTACTGTCCTTGTGTGAGCTGTTTTGAGGTATATTCATCATTTAGAAGGCTAGAGGTATATAAGTTGCCTGAAATGGTTCCTAGTTAAAGCTGATCTAACTGCTAAGCTATTCTGAAAATGAAACCCTACCATATGCGTAGTTGCAGGCAACCTTCAGTGAAATTAGATGTCCTAAAATGACATCCCTTTTATCTTTTTCGATATAAATTTCAGCAACTGATCTAGATAGTGTGCTATCCCATGCATGTGTTAACTTAAAAAAATGATTGTCTTCCATTTGTCGGGAATGGAGGGTCCAAATCATATTCATGTTTATTCCCTACAAATCCCGATGAGGTATTTTTTTTTAGTTATTACCTTTAATTTTCTACCATATATGTGTGTGTGTTTCTCATGAAAGTTTTAATATTTGTGCAGTGAGGCTTGCACCAAATTCATGTCACTATGCCAGGGAAGACCTGGATTGATTAGCCGACGGAAGCCAAGTCTTGATGATCAAGTGGTCAGAGCATCATGGGGATCTGACATGTCAATTGATGACCCCAATGAAGATCAAGTTGGGTCCCATGTTAATAGCAGGGCACAGGATCCTTCGAAAAATAAGCACCAAGAACAACTACTACAACCAAACACTATGCAGACCCAGCACCATATAGACCAATCAAATCCAGACACATCTCAACAACCAAAGCTCTCATGTACTACACAAGAACGTTCTCAAAATGGAAACAAGGAAGAAGAGAAGAAAGACGAGGGGGTGGCGGGGTCACCGCCTCATCAAATCAGTCAACCTGGTAGGAGGCTTAGTGTGCAGGATAGAATCAATCTCTTCGAGAACAAACAAAAGGAGAGCTCGAGCTCTGGAGGCAAACCCATCATTGTTGGCAAATCCGTAGAATTGAGAAGACTTTCATCCGATGTATCAACTGCGCCTGCAGTTGCTGAAAAGGCCATGTTAAGAAGATGGAGCGCTGCTAGTGACATGAGCATCGACTTGAGTAATGACAAGGACAGCAATACGGATAGCCCTTTGTGCACAACCTCTTCATCTTCTGTGTCCCAAAGTAACAACTCCGTGTTTCAAGGTTTGTCCGAGGATAAGGAACAAAAAGATGAGAAGGATTTGAGTGACAAGGTTAGCTCAGTTAGAGTGGACCCTAAGAGTGTTCCAGGTAGAGCTGCTGGTTCTGGGTTGAAAGATCAGGGTGATGTGCAAGCACAGATAGCTGATGATCTTTTGAGGAAAGAAGGGGATGCTGGGTTAAAGGGGCAAATGAATTGGAGGGCTCAACCGGGATCACAGAACAGCCATTTTCAGTATTTTACAGGTAAGTCGGGACATACTGAATTGAGTGATCAAGTGGTTTCTCAGGACAAGGTTAAGGGTTCTTTAAGAGGAGAGAGGGGAGGTTCAGAGGTTCAGTCTTGGATTGTTCCTGATAGGACTGTAATCGTAGGGGTTAAAAAACAACCTGCTTCTCAGTTCCTGGATGGAGTATTTGCAGATGCTGTGGTGGATGATACTCCTCCTGAGGGTGAATTAAAGAATAGAGTGGAGGCTCAAGGGAAAGGCCAATTGGTATCACAACCGCATTTGAGGTCTCATGGCCACTCTCAAACATTATCAGGGCAGTTTGAAGGTGGCATCGGACGAAAAACTAAGGCGGCTCGGTATAAAGGTTGTGAAGGTGACATGTTTGCTCCTCAGCAACAGTCGAGATCTTTTAATGGGGAAATTGAGGTAGTGCGGAAGAAAGATGTAGCATCATCTGAGAAGCAAATAGGCAAAGTTGATAATTCCGGAGTCCGTGAAATGAAGTTCAAGAAACAGGTTCCAGTAGGTTCTGAACCGAGCAAGAAGTCGCATGGTAGGAAGGACGAAGGTGGTTCTGTTTATGCAAATAACAAGTCTGTTCTTGGTAAATCGGTTCCTCAGAGTGAAGAGAGTGCAAGTGCCCCAATGGTGCCAGTAGATCAAACTCAGAGGATAAGGCCACCAAGGGGAAACCAGGAGCTGAATGATGAGTTAAAAATGAAGGCAAATGAACTCGAAAAGCTTTTTGCAGAGCACAAACTTCGGGTTCCCTCTGATCAATTCAGTTCTGCATGGAGAAGCAAGCCTGCTGATGCACAGATTGAACCGGAACAAAGTTCAGTGTACAAAAAACCAGCTACAGTAGATGTATCTCCCATACAGATGCCTGACAAAAACGTGATTTCCGAATTAATGGGTAGTTTGAGTAATATGGCTAACTTTTGTACTCCTCCCACAAGGATGGTAGACAGCCAGGATATTTCTGATAGTTTGAGGCGGAGTCTCTCCAGTATCACCTTTTCAGATGATTCTAGAGGAAAATTTTATGAGAAATACATGCAAAAGAGAGATACAAAGCTGAGGGAAGAATGGGTTTCGAAACGGCATGAGAAGGAAGCCAAATTGAAGGCTATGCAGGATAGCATTGAGCTAAGTAGAGAAGAGATGAAGGCCAAATTTTCGGGTTCTGTTGGTAGACTGGATTCTATGTCTAGTGCTCGTAAACGAGCTGAGAAAGTTAGGTCATTCAATTTTCGGTCACAAAGGGAGCAGGTATCTCCTATAGCATTTAGGTTTTCGGGAAATAAATGCCAAAATTCATAACTGGTAGAACTGATCCTTCTTTTTTTCATTCCTTTTTAATTTTTGGGAATTCGAAAACCCATGATTGAATTATTTATTATTAATTTGATAAGGTTCTACTTTTGGCAGCTTCCAATAAGTTCAGTTCAAAGTGAAGATGATCTTTCTGAGTTTCCAAATCAGAAGTACAGTGAACATGATAGAACATATAATGACACATCTTTTGTCGATGGATCTTCTAGGAGCTCCAACAATAAGAAGCATTTTCCAAGTAGAAATGTGTCTTTATCCACTTCTTGTACCACAGCAGCTGTAGTTCCACGTTCTGTAGCCAAAGTTTCAATCCCCAGTTATGGAAGGCGGAAAGTGCAATCTGAAAAACCTCTCACACAGTCGGTACCAAACTTTTCTGATCTTAGAAAAGAAAATTCAAAGCCCTCTTCTGGACATAGCAAGACAACTAACTACTGCCAAGTGAGAAACCTTGCTCGGAGCAAGAGTAACAATGAAGAGTCTGAACTTGCTAAGGATGACCAGCATCTACGGTCTCAATCCCTTAGAAAAAGTTCTGCTGGTCCAGTAGCATTTTCTGATATGTCTGCCTTAAACTCGGACGGCATTGTTTTGGCACCTTTGAAATTTGATACGAAGCAGATGAGACAGAACTTAAATGAATTTTTTTTGAAGAATGTGGAAGTAAAGCCTTTTCCAAGGAAAGCTAATGGTATAGGTCCTGGTGCTGGAGTAAATATTGCAAAGCTAAAAGCATCAGAGGCATCTGAGATTCCAGAAGAGTCTGACGATGAGCTAGCATTTGAAGCAGATGATTCCATGGATATGGAAAAAGAAGATGAAAAGGACGAACTTGAACTAGAGCAGTTGATGATTCTGCTGACATGGAAAACAGAACGGCAAGACTGAGCCAGGAATCTGACAAGTCAGATAATTCTGGAGTAGAGAATGGTCATTCCTTGAGGTCTCTATTTCAGGTTGACCCTGCATCAGTTTCCGATCTGCCTGCTGCAGTACCCCCTACGTTCCATCCTGCAGCATCCTTGTAAGATTCACCAGAAAGCCCTGTGTCGTGGAATTCACACATGCATCATCCATTTTCTTATCCCCACGAGACTTCAGATATTGACGCTTCAGTAGATTCCCCCATTGGGAGTCCTGCATCTTGGAATTCTCACTCACTTGCTCAAACGGAGATGGATGCAGCTCGAATGAGGAAGAAATGGGGAAGTGCTCAGAAACCTTTTCATGTTTCTAATGTAAACCATAATCAGTCACGTAGGGATGTGGCAAAAGGCTTCAAAAGGTTGTTGAAATTTGGACGAAAAAGTCGTGGGGGAGACAATTTGATGGACTGGATCTCGGCTACAACTTCTGAAGGAGATGATGACATAGAGGATGGCAGAGATCCTGCCAATCAATCATCAGAAGACTTGAGGAAGTCGAGAATGGGATTTTCACAAGGCCACCCTTCTGATGATGGCTTCAATGAAAGCGAGTTGTTCAATGATAAGGGTAACTCCTATTTTTTCCCTTACATTTTAATTACCTTGTTCGTACTTAGCATATTCATTGATTATTCTATTTTTCCATGTCTATAATATTATTCTATATCGTTATCCAAAAGCTCATTGACCTTGATGATGCATGCTTCTTTTCTTTGTTACATCTCCATTTCTTTTGTTGTATATATGAACCTGATTTTAAAGTATAGTCATCAATGGTCCCTTGTAGTTCAATCGCTACATACTTCCATTCCAGCCCCACCCGCCAACATCAAATTTATGGAAGATCATATGTCAGGAAGCTCCATAAAAGGTGACTCATCATATCTCATGAATATTCAGAAGAAACTTTTAGGTTTTTCCTGTGTTGTATTCATGGTTCGTAATTCTGCAGCACCACGTTCATTCTTTTCACTCTCAACATTCCGAAGCAAAGGTAGCGATTCGAAGCCAAGATGAAGTTCATCCGAGGAAAGTCCAGGACAAGTGCCCAAAAAATCATCTTAAAACAATAGGGTGTAAAGGAACACATATAAGGTACATATTTGTATTGAACAAGAAATCGCCTATTGGCTTAAAATCACTCTAATTTTGGTAGTCCAGAGTCATTCTCTTTGTCCATTTCATTTGCTCTTTCCCTTATGATGTATATCAAAAGTTTAACTGTCATTGACACTACAGAGTAACAGAAAAAACTACTTTTCTCCTACTGTATTCTTTCCCAAGACTTAAAATATACCATGATATTGAAAAGATGATACAAATGTATATATTTGTAAACCATTCAACAGATAGGACAACAGGATAGAATTCAGCATGTGAAGACAATAGGAAAGAAAATTTTCAAAGGTGGACTATTTTAGTGAACATTCTTCAGCTTGGCCTTGGATTAGTATGGTCAACCATGCATCGTTTATTTATCTTCTAGGTACTTTAATGACAAATGGAGAAGCCTAGTTGCTCTTGCATTAGTTTATTTACCCCCACAGTCCTAAAAAATTATCAGGTATTGCAATATTTCAAAATTTAATATTTACTCTACATATTTTTATTTTGTGATCAAGAACTATTTTTATTTAAAATTTTTAATTCATCTGTTAATTTGTGTTTAATTTTACCCTTATTTGCTGATTTAGCAACTATAAAAAAGATGCTAGAATTCTTTTAGTCTATGTAAGTTTAGGATTTTATCAAGGGTAATTATTTTATACAATGGTAAAAATAAAATAGTTTTATAAGTGTTTTGGGTGTAAAGTTTTAAATTTAGGGTACGTGGTTAAAATTTAAGATTTATAGGTTACAACCCAATTCATTAATCATATTACCTTAAGATTTTTTAATCTCTAAACCCTAAAATCTAACCTAAATCATAAATTCTAACCATAAATACCAAATTTTAAACTCATTTAAACCCATAAACACTAAACCTTTAAACTATAAAGTTTGTGTAAACTTCTCGTTTTCACTTTGATACATGAGATATTTTTTATTTTTTTAAAGGATAATTATTTTCATACATAGACGAGGAAACAAAAAGTTTCCATGAGTGCCTTAGTTTTAGGGTTTATGAGTTTAGAATCGATGGTTTATGAATTGAATTTAAAATTTATAGATTTAAACCCAAATCTCTAACTATATTACCGTAAAACTTAAAATTTAACTTTAAACCCTAAATTCAAACTAAAACTATCAATTCTAAACCTATAAATTTAATCCCTAGGGAACCATCGTCGGCATGGTAAGTGCCATCACATGAGGCACGAGGTGGATAATGATCTCGATCCAGTAATACAGCAGAAACTTGCTGGTCACGATGCTTGGATTTCGGAAATCAACTAGCCATCATTTTCATGGTAATCATTGGTATGATGACCTTAGTTTTTCAATGGATTTTAGTGAAGATAGTATTACAAGGCATCGTCACAGTCATGGATGATCACATCACGGTGTTCATATTAATCTTGATGGCCATCGTCAAATAAGACACAAGTCGGAAGGTCTTGACCGTAATCAGCACCTGCGGATGATGGAACAAGACAATCACATTATCCTCACACTGTCACTACTCAAATGCCGATGAATGGTTGGGGAAGGAAGAAATGATTTGAACTCAGAAAACAATGGAATGATGGAAACTGTTGAATGGTTGAATCAAAAGGTTCATACTTGTTTGCTTAATCATGTGGACTCAGCAGCCTCGACTCTTGAGAATCGACCTCGACTGCTGTAGTTTTGGTTAACCATCAGAGGATATGATCTTACAATGTTGTAGTCGCCTAATGTTTGAAATAACTAAACAGTTTGGAGCATTGAAGCACCCTTTGCTCTCAGGGGGCTGCTCCATGCATGCATGATGCAATTGCATCATAAAGAAAGCCGGCGTTAGAAATTTGTAAGCGAAAACATAATCGACATGACATTAAAACAAAGCAAACATGTAATGAATAAACACTAAACCCGAGTCACAAAACAAACAACCTGCAAGGATGTTCTGCAGTCTTGTAGTGGTCACCAAAGGGAGAGTTTCCAAGGTGGAGAGTCAAGGCACATGCAAAAGAAAAAACGGTATATTTGTCTGATAGCTTTAGCATGTTCCCTGCTTCCCCAGCATGGCTTACCCTCTCTTCATTTTCCATTTCTGGTTTGCCAAAACAAAAAGAGACTCATAAAAATCTTAGATAAATAGGGAACATTGAAAGGCAATAAGAATGGGGATACTTACAGGGTTTTTATGAAGGCTGAAGTGAAGTTAAATGCAGGAAACGACCCAACAAGGGAGAATAGCAGACAATGTATTGCTGGAATGTGTGGCTGGTCTTGTGTGTGTGGGTGGGTGGGGGGTTGCTTATTTAATAGATAAACCCTTCTTTACGCATATGTATTTGTTGTTTAAGTTAATTGAAACAGGCTTCTGTTGGTTAGCATTTAGGCACACCAATGGGGTCTAGGCCCTTGTATTAAGTAAGAATCCCCAGATTATGGCAGACCACCCACAGCATATGATTAGGAGATCCACAATAACCCAACTGCTAGAGCTCAGTTGTCGACAAGAACATTGAATTAGCCGAATTAGCCTCTTTTAACTCTTATCATCGGAAAAAGATCACAACGGAAGGGTTAACTACGAAGATCTCCTACCCCATTCTTCTCCATCAACCTCTGCTTTGATTTATACTTAGGATAGTTCTGGTTTTTGCTGTAGCCTCTTTGATGGGGATATTGTTTTCTACCTGGGGTGGTTCTAGTGTTGTTGTAACCTCTTTGTTGGGGTTTGGTTTCTACCTAGGTTGGTCCGGGATTATACAAACTTTGATACTAATTGTATTATTTCACTTGCTTCAATTATCAATTTATTTTTTATTAGTCCTACTAAAACTACAAATAAATAGCATTTGAAACAGAGATTTTCCTAAAGACCAAAGTCACCATTCACATTTCACATGCTACAAGTGTCTAATACATGAAAAGATACAAGCTACAGCTGAGAGTTAGATGAGTGCACCGAGATTAAAGTACAAATACATAGACAGGGTAGATTGACAGATAGAGAGAGAAAGGGTACGCTTTTACGATATCAAGGGCGAGCTCTCTTGTTGCTGCACGACGGGCATTTGTATTGCTTAATGTGCTCGGCTCTAGCTGGAGTGATCTGCACACACTTTCCATGGAACCACTTCTCGCACACGTCACAACAAATCCAGAACTCGTCTGATGCATAGTTCTCTCCACAAGCCCCACACAAGGTCTCCCCATGCTCATCCTCATCTTTGTCTTCCAACCCTTCCTCCTCCTCGTCCTTTGGATGTGATGCTTTTGGATGCTTTGCCTGAGATTCCTGCTGATCCGAACAAAATCAACAGCAAAACAAACGAATTACTGAAAAGACGAAGCCAGGATGCTTAAGCTAAAATGATAAACTTCAAATAGTATAAATGATAACAAACGACTGTTACTGAAACAAGCGTGGATGGTTGCCACCTACATATTCGTAACAATTATATATACCGACAAAAAGCTTTATGAACAAAAAGTCCTTTTTACCATTTTGGAGTTGGATTTTGATTTGTCGCTACTACGATTTGAAACCGATGACTTCTCCTTTGTTTGTTTCTTGGCAGCACCGGTTACAACTTCAAAAATTGTCGGAAGATCATTAATCATGTTGAAAAGTCGTTTCCTGTATCAAAGGAGACATTATATTACTAGCATCACATTTAATAATCCAATGACTAAACAAAATACTATATATATATATATATATCAGTTAAAGATTTCCATCTTGAGCTTATCAAGCTCCGACATTATTCAATCAAATCCACCAAAAACATTTTCCATTTTATCCTTTTGGTTCCAAAAGCTGACCATTTAATAGCAGGCAACCCACTCCTGATCCTACTGGTGGCAGGCCATAACCCGGCAGGCCAGCCAAAACTAAGTTACAATACCACTTACAGATCAAGACCATAACGCCTATGCATTGACAATAACTATGCAAGCAAGTCTAACCTACCTGTCAGCTTTATCGAATCCAAATCTTGCACCAAAATAGAAGGCAATGGAAAGTAGCCATGCATCGCTGTGGACGGCAACTAAAGATAGCCACTCCTTTTCTTGCATGCCATCCCTTGCAAAGTTAATACCCAAGGCAGGCTCTGGTAGTTCTGGAGGGACCTCTTCGGCGGGTAAGTTGACTTCCCATTGTTCATTTGGGAAGCCATACAAGCACAGGTTCTCTTTTTCTACAAACGAACGAACATAGCTCATGAACCATACATGGATGCAAATCAACAAACTTACAAACAACGGCAACTAGATAAAAATAGTGAGACATGCTGCACTTTTCCTTTAAAAGCGAATTACAGACCACCCTCGATCTCATAACAGCACACAAAATTACATCTAGAAGGTAAAATAAAAAATTCAGGTCTAACAAATCATTACCAAAATGAAACAAGCAAAACGAAGCAAGCCTTACCGGGATCACACTGTTGATAAAATTCTTCAACATCTGCAACACCAAAGAACCAAACCCTTAAATCTCAAAAACCATTATTACAAACAACATAACTGAAACAAGACACACACTAAATTCAAACATGCATTTATGTTCTTTTCAGCTAAGTTTTTCTACAACAATGAGAGAGATGATAAAGTGAAAGTGCTTAGCATAAAACACCAATCTTAATATCAAATGTCTACTTTTTCTTATTGTTCTAATAACAATATACTGCTAATTAGTAAATTTAAACTAATAAAGCATATTACATTTATTCCTTCCACATTTTCTCAGCCATCACTTACTCAATTGAAGGAAAGTATAAAACGGATTAAAAGAACGAAACTTTACAGAATTCAAACGGATTTTCAAAGGAAAAAAAAAAGTAGCGTTCGGTTTCTATTCAAGTTTTTTTTTTTCTGAGAAAACAAACAAGAAAAAAAACCTGTGGTGAGAGCTTTGATCATGCCAGCTCTTCGTCCTTTGAAATCCCTGAAAACCTCTTCGACTGTGCGGGGATTGTACTGAGCTCCTCCCCCTCCTTCCATTTCTCTCATCCTCTGTTTCTAAGACCCAAAGAACAAAAAGAAATAAAAATTCTTCCTTTTTTTGCTATGAGTGAAAATGAGATAGAGATACCATTGTTTGTTCTGTAGTTATGTTAAATTAATGATCCTGTTTTGTTTTTGTTTGCTTGATGTCTTAAAAAATTCCTAATAAACGGTTGTACTTTTTTCTTATAAAAGTTATAAGAAATTCGGCATACATTTTTCGGTATATACCGAAATTTTTATAATTTTTGTAAAAAAAACGATATATATCGAATTTCTTACAAAAACTGTAAGAATTTCGGTTATAACCGATTTTCTTAAAAAAAGTATAAAGATTTCGGTATATACCGTTTTTATTACAAAAGTTGTAAGAATTTCGGTATATACCGAAAAATGTGTACCGAATTTCTTACAACTTTTGTAAGAAAAACGGTACGGCCTTTTTTAGGTTTTTTCTAATATCAGCTTTTTTTAGAATTTCCCTCCGGAAAGAGAAGGATACTGGAAACAGTGGAAAAAGTTGGTCAATATTCACAAAAAGGTCCTTCACTCATGTTTCCTTTTTCTCATAGGTCCCTTTCGAATTAATTATTAATGTTTGGGGTGGACTATAATTCAAGCATTTCTGGGAATTATATTTTATTCGAGTTTTTTAATTGAGTTTTAAATTTTTTTTAATATATTGATGTGATTATAAATTAATATTTATTTAATTTTTTTTAGCCTTTTAATAACGCTTACATATTGTGCACACATGATATTCGAATCAGGGTCATCTTTTGTCACTGAGACCACTGTAGTGATAAAGACCATTCCATAGATTCTAACTATTATAAATAGGAGAAAGAACCCACACATAATATGTTAAATTTAAAATCTCAAAAATTCAAGTTTAATTATAGCATAAATATGTAAATTTTCAGTTTGTCAAAATTTTATCTTAAATGTAAATAAAAATATTCATTTCTATCTCAAATCAAAACAAAAATATTCATTGTTACTTAAAAGAAAATGAAGCATTTTCACTTAATTCCTTCATGTACTTGAAAGTTTTTCCATATTCCTTTATATTTTAAAACAGAACAGAATGGTGAATCAGACATTCTAGTCCCATGTCAGTGCCATCAGAGAATCTAAATGCTCAGTTCATGTCTATTTCAGCTATCTAATTTCATCAGCATGCATGAATAAATGCAGAAATGGCATACGATGGAATTGAAAAGGCATGATCTAATTGTCAAGCCATGCATTTTTATCTATTGTTTGAAATAGCACCATCAGTCCCCAGTTCACCAAGTTTTGTCGAAAACATAAACGAAAAAAAAACGGAAAGTTGAGTTTTTCGGCAAGACATAACTGATCCAGGTCCATGGTTCTGAAACAGTCTATTACAGATTAAATAGAGCCAAGGATGACTTCCTGGAAGATGCAAAGGAACCAGGTTTTTTTCTTCATTGGAACTCTAAATGGAGACTGCTTGGATGAGTGCTTGTTAACTCGTCTATCTTCAGGGACGATGGTGGAAATTCCCACCACCTTGCATATCATCAGCATGACCGGGTATGGGTCCAGCATTGTGAGAAGGATTGCCAGAGAACCTGAAATCCGGATTCTGGAACATTTCATTAGTGTTGGAGGCAGTTGAGACATTGGTGCGAGAGGTGGTCAAAGCAGCATCTTTGTAGTTTTCCAGCTGTTGAGCTTCGGGGCTGGAGATGTACATGTCTGATCCATTGCTTGTAGGAATACTGTTTGATTCCTGGAGCATCTTCATGTTGAGAAATCGCCCACCACTTCCTCTAGCTCGTTTTAAAGCATGAACATGGCGAGACTCATGCAGATACGGCTGCAAACATTTATAAAATAAGTTCTCAGGTTATATCTTCATTTGAAAAAAAAAAAACAGACTATCATCCTAGGTGGAGTTGCAATTCACATGCAGCAAGAAGTATAAAAACTTGAAGCAACATACCTTCCGAACTTTGATGAGTTTGTTCTGAGCCTCAAGTTTCGCACGGTGCTGTCTGCGCCTCAGAATAGCCTCATATTGCTTTGCATTAACATAGACTGGTTCATCTTGTGTAAGCTCTAGAGGCAATGGAACACGAGCAGGGGGCATAGCCATTGTAGGAGGTTGAATCTGCCGGAAATATAATATCAAATACCTCAGAAATGGATAACAAATAAGACATTTTAGTCTGGTAAAAACATAAGAAAGGTATAATCGACATAAATGCAACTAGCCCCTTTTCTGTGAACCAGTGTTATACCAGAGTGGAGTGCTCACCATCAAACAGACATAAATGCAATATCCTAACATAACGATTATGAACTCAAAATGTTCTTACCATAGCTTGCGGTGCATAAGGAGAAGCTACCACACCGCCGAAATACATATCAGCATAAGGGAGGGGAATCTCGGCCTGCAGCATGAAAATTGAAATCCAACTATGGTGCAATCTAGAATACATAGCAACCAAGCCACACAAGTAATTTAACTAATAACTTACAATTGATTTGTTATAGTCAAGTTGTGAAGGATCCAGCCCATATTCCTGAATTCCCATTGAGGAGGCTAATTTAGCATGGCCTCCAACAAGCTTCCCGTGAGCTTCGTTACCTCCTGGTCGAAATATAAGAGAAGTCAGTCCATCAAACCATGACCGTGACTTAAAAACCGAACATGTTCATGATAAAAGAATAAACTCCTAGACACTTGATAAGATCTAAGAAAAAATAATCCAAAATAAATATCGAGAGACAAAAAACACAAAGATCAAATCATGATCCGACACCCATATTTAGGGGTACCGGGCCAATAGACAGACCTGATGAAGCTGAAATTAAACTTTGGTCATAAAGAGTGCCAGCACCAGCACTAGCCACTTCAGGATAAGATTGACAAGTTGACTGAGTTGATGATGAATCCTGGTCTTGGAACTGAAAATTCAGCTGCTTGGCGTTATTCAAGTAGTGAGGCAGAACTCCCATCTTCAGGCTTAAACCTTCATACATACTTGATTGCTGGACATGAGATCCAATTGAGTTCTCCCAAGATGAGCCACCAACAACATTGGTGCAGGTCGAATGAGAACTGACAGCATTGTCCTTTTTGTTTTGCATTGTTGTAGACTAGGGAAGGATCTTTGAAAATGTTGAGAGAAAATCTCCGCCGCTATTTGTTAGTCAGCACATACACCAGTGACCTATAATCAAACCACACATTATCACAGTGCTTGCTAGATATTTAAATTAGAAAAAGGAAAGAAATGACCATAACACGTTTTTCACGTTGTATTCGAAAATTTATTAAACCGACATAATTCAACTTCAACAGATAAGGGTGAACAAGTATGGAAAGCAGTTTAACCTTTAAAGCGACCAAGGTATACTGCCAAACTTAGACAAAATATTAATTGGTGGAAAGGAAGACTCATTAGGACTCTTGTGCACATCCATAGACCGTTAGAGCCATAAAGAAATAAACAAAAGATGCATACTTCCAGGGAAAGAATTATTATATAAATAAATAGAAAACTGCACAAGTTACACACACCATTGTAGCTCACCATCTGATAACTGATTAATTAGACAAGAAGTTTAGAACAAATCTTGTTTTGTGGTGATAATGCCTCACCAGGTATGGAAACTATGTATTATAATTTTAGAAAATTATTAACAAAAAATTCCTTCAAAATTTCAATCAAAAATTGAAGGGGTGTAATGTGATTATATTCCTATTATCAGCTTTTCAGACATTTTCTATTTAGATCTTAGATTCTAATCACCAAGTTGTAACAAACAAAGGGATTTTAGATTTGAATCTCTATGTAGTAACAAACAAAGGGATTTTAGATTCGAATCACGGTATAGTAACAAACAAAGAAGTGTGTGATATATTGATATCCGCACCGGCATACACTTTAACGAGAGCTACGTGGATCACTAGTAACTAGTAATCCTTTCCGTTACCGCCAAATAAACCGGACAATAATCTACTTTAAAATAAAAAGTAAGAGGTTGTTACGTTTCGTTGTCGCCAAATAAACCGGACAATAATCAACATTAAAATGAAAAGTAAGAGGTGAGGAAACCATTCTATTTTCAAACATCACAATGCAGCAACTTTAAAGCACAAGCATATTTACTCAGTTAAGCTAAAGGGTGGTGAGAGAAGGATGAGGACCGAACTATTGAAAACCAGTAAATAGGGAGGGGGTGGAACAGTGAAACAGCAGGTGCTAACAGTGAATTGTCTGATACTATAAAATACCATATATTACCAACAAGTTACCCCAAGAACATAAAGACAGAGAAAGTTAAATGGATTCTTGATCAAATAAGCTCTACAAGAATCACAAACTCAAAAGCTTTTCCATGCATGCAAATCCCACAAGTAAAATCCCAAGAAAGAGCTCAAAGTTGGAAAAAAAATATCAATCGGCTATTCAAGTGAATTCCAACTCACCATCCCAGGCTCAAAATCCAACCAAATTCAAAGCCTTGTAACATTATAGACAACAAAAATCTTTCTCAGCATATATATAAAGATACATACATAGATAGATAAGAATTACATAAAAACACAGAAAAAAAAAAGAGTAAAAGAATCCAGAAGAACAAAATCAAAGTAGAAAAACAAAGGAAGGGAAAGGAAGAGAAGTGATATACCTTTGGGATTTTGCTGAGATGGAACTGGAAGAGAAACAACACTAGAGAGCAATGTTCTATCTAACCGAGCTTGAATTCTGTGCATGTCTCCACTTTCCTCCCAACCGAAATAAATAGAGAACTTTGTTTCTCCGTTTCACAAAAAAAACGTTCCCTTTTTTTCAGTTTCGGACCCTTTTTGTTTTTTTTATAATAAACCCAAAAAAGCAAACATCAGCTTGGACAACACTGACAACACTGTTTACATATCTTCTGAAAGAAGAGGAAGAAGAAGAAGAAGGAATGACCTTTTTTAAGTTCAATAACTCACCCAGTCACCACCGTTGCCTCTCCTCCTCCTCCACCACCACCACCACCGCCAGCAGCGTCACTTCAGCCACTTCAGAATAGTAGTTCTCATTGTTGCTTTTCAAGTTTGGTTTTGAATATCTTATTGAATGCATATTTTTTGTTGAGTTGTTTTTTGTCTTGTTCTGCCGAGGTATGATAAAATTGTTCTCTCTCAGCAAGAACGATTGTTATCGTCTTTTTCACCAGCAACTTTTCACGCGCAGTAAGATCGCGTGTTTCTCGACTCCCTTCTCTGTTCCATTGGCACCTCGTTTATATGTGGATATTGTATTAAATAACACTTATATTTAGGAAAAAACAGAGGAAAGTAATTATTCAATTACTACTAATTTTAAGTAATATTTATTTTAAAATATAGGCATAAAGATAATTTTAATCCTTAACGTTTACAGTTTTTATTATTTTGGCCTTTATTTTTCTTTGGGATAAATTTAATTTTTAACCTATATCTTTTTGACAAATATCTTATTTTTAACTAGATTGATGATTGGACCGTTAAAAATTTAATGATGATACATATATATATGTAATATAATTTTAAGTGACATGACATGTAATCTATCAAATGCATATATATATATAATATAATTTTATTCTAATATAAAATATAAAACAATTAAAATTTAAATAAAATATTAAAAATTAATTAATTCTAAAATATAAGATTATTAAACATTCTTAATCCTAACTATGATAAAATCAAAATCTTATTCGAATTGTGTTTTTAAGATGAAATTTTGATTATATCGTAGTTAGGGTTAAAAATGTTTAATAATTTTTCATTTTATAATTAATTAATTTTTAATATTTTATTTAAATTTTAATTATTTTATATTTTATATTGAAATAAAATTATATTTCATATATATATATATGTATTTGATAGGTTACATTCCATATCATTTAAAATTATATTCCATATATATATCATTGTTAAATTTTTAACGGTCTAGTCATCAAGCTAGTTAAAAAATAAGCTATTTGTCAAAAAGATATAGGTTAAGGGCTAAATTTATCCAAAAAAAGAATAAGGGTCAAAACGATAAAAACTGTAAACGTTAAGGGTTAAAATTATCTTTATGCCTAAAATATATTATTAAGAATCAGACATCAATCTCTTAATCTTTAAACTCCAAACTCTAAATTAAATCTTTAAATATATAATATAAATATGAATACCAAAAAGATTAAAAAAAATGTTACTTAACTATATAAATTCTAAAGTAAAAAAACAAAGTTTTATCCCCTTTATTTTCAAACTCATATGTTTTTGTTTAAAGTTGGTGCTTTGAGGCCTCTCTCTGCACCTTTTTCATAGGTGATTTGATTACAAAGGAAGCAAATGTACACTGTAGAAACTACATTTTGTCCATTTATATGATAATAAAAAAAACTTCTAATTTAGAGCAGAAGCAAGCAACTAGTCATCAAAACTTACAAAGAACCCCCAAAAATCTTTCAATCTGTTTTTGGTAATTGTAAAATCATGCAAAAAGTTAGAGCTGATATAAAATGTCAATACATGAAATGTCAAAACCATGCATTTCAATACATCAAGCATGATCTTGTTATTTAGACCCCAATCAAACAAAGCTATAAAGAAACCAGACTACAAATAATATAGAATGCAACACTGTCTAATCTTTGCACCACAGGCACAGATTGGTCCAAAATATTATTAACAAATCAGACAAAATACAGGCTAGTTAGCAAAAAAAAAAAAAAAAGCTTGAATTCCAAAGTCATGTGAATGAAGTGTACAGAGTTATATCTTATCCCCACAATCAATATATATATGTGAACTGCTAGGGCAGTGTTTTGAGAGAGTGGATCCATCAATAACTCTCTCAAAAGTAGAATATATATATATTCCTTGCTAGCAGAGCTCTCTCAAAAATGCTGTCACCAAACTTACTGGTTAATAATCCCTTCCTTTGTATTGTTGCATTTCCTGCAAAAGACGGTTTCCAGCTTCTATGAGGATTCCAATATGTGGAATCTTCTAGGCTACAAATGGAACACCCAATATAGTCTTCCGTTTTCTAAAAAGGCTTTATTCACAAATAAGCCCAGTAAGTATACCTGTTTCCCAACTTTTTTTGTCCCACCAAATATCCATGTTTTCCCAATATGCACCCCTAAATTATGGGCTCCATTATACATTTTGGTCCCTGGACATTAAAAAAAATTGGACCAATGAAAACACACTTGGCATCCTCCTCTCATTCTTCTTCTTCCATGGTGGTCGGGCCTTGTTGGAAAATTTCAGAAGATTGAAGGGTTTCAAGGAGAACTTTGACAAATCAAACAGTGAAAAGGCATTTAGAGACGTAAGCAGGCACAGTCAAGTTTTCAACCCAACAGCCAGATTTGAAGATCAGAACGTGGACATCCCAAACTTAAGTCTTAATTTCATAATTTCCGGAAGTTTTTTCAGAAACACAATGAAAATTTTGAGTTGAAGCGATGAAAAAAAATCTCGGTGTGAAAATTAGGTCAAAAAGAAGCCAAAGCACGTAAACATGGTGGCCGGAGTCTGGATTTTGGAATTGTTTTTTCACCTGCCATGTGGTATATTTTCATTGGTCCAGTGCACCTTTAATGTCCAAGGGCCAAAATATATGATGGGGGTCCTACTTTAGGGTGCAAAGTGGGAAAACAAGTATACTTAAGAGGACCAAAATGGAACATAAAAAAGTTTAGGGTGCAAAGTGGAAAAATAGGTATACTTGTAGGACTAATTTGTGAATTAAGCCTTCAAAAAGGAGAAGAAAAACAGGTTTCAAATGCTAATTTATAATCATGGTATACTACCCTTCTCAAAAATGAGACCGAAGTCTTGGATCAAGTTTAAAGAAATATTTACACAACTAACTCATATATAGAATTCTCCGGGAAGCATCATTTGCAACTATACATGCATACACAAACATAGCACATTCATAAATTCTAGAAAATGTGAGTGCATTCTAGGTTTGCTATAAAACAACCAAGTCTACACAAGCTTGGAAATTCTCGAAAGAACTTACAGGTTGGTAGTATACAACTTGCTGCCGTTGCCCAAGAAGAATCTTCTGCCCATACTGAAATTTGAAGAATGTCATAAATAATAAATAAGCATATCAAAACATGTCGATGAAAATAATCGTAAATAAATGCTAAATCTGAGGTCCATTTGGGTGGTAATATTGTTGTGGAGATTGTGTTGGTGCAGCCTGTGGATTTACACGGTGACCAGGAAAGGAGGATCTGATCTGCAAAAAAACTGTGAACATAAACAAACAAGAATACATTTTGGATAGAATAGAGGGAGAAAAGGGAAAGAACAAATGTGTGACGAATTTAAGTAGCAGGTCAACATATGAATAAAGAATTGTAATAGCTAAAGATCATTTACTAAAGTTTACCATCTGCAAGTTAACCCCAATTGCTGTAGATCACAAAGCTTCCATAACAAGAATGGCAACACTTGAGAGAGCATAAACTCCTTATTCTCTAGCCAAGAAAAACTTATCTTGCTCGAACGAAACTCCAAGGAAGGCTTAGCTAATCTTTAGTTAGAAGTTGACAGATTGCATTGGCCTTATAAAAAAATTACAAATATATCTACCTAAAATGCATGCATGTATAACAGTAAGTTGAACTTAATCAAAGACATACTTGGAATTCTATGTGTGAAGACTTCAATAAATATACTACAATACAAAATAAGCACAATCCAGACTTCTAGTTCGTATGAAAACAACTAGTGATTTTTTTAATCTCAATGTTCATTCATACTTAATAGCCGACTAAATAAGAAACAATTTAGCAACTCTTTTATCCGTGCTACCAACAAAAACTAAGAGTGCAGCATCAAAACAGAAAGCCAAACCTTATTCTTTAAATTAAAGGAGACAAACCTCAAAACAGAACAACCATGCCACGAATGCAAGCAAACGTATAAAGCCCAATCCTACTACAATACCTCAAATAAGAAACCAAAGCAAAGCGGAAAAAAAATTATAATCATCAATTACAAATTATGTACAATTTGCATAATTATAACATCCAAATAGCCTCTAAGACTACAACTTCCGCATAAATGCGTTCGCATTCAAGTATTACCACAAGAAATACGAAAAACCGATACCGAAAACGAAGTTGGATAAGCAACAAGAGGAAACACCAACCTTACATTGATAATCTTTTAAACCAGTCGATAATTAAGGCGGGAAATCGATGGTTATCGGATCGTGGGGACAATGGGAAATGGGAAACGAACTCAGTGAGTTGGGGTTAACGAGTAACGTTTTTTATTAAATAAAATGGTGTTCGGAGATGGGGGAGGAGATAAGATCAAAGGTCGGAATAGAGGAGAATAGAGAGGGTAAAAGAAAAGGGATCTCGAATTGTGATCCATAGAGAAATCAGAAATGGAAGGAATTTAGGGTTTAGGTTATAATTTAGGTATAAAATTTAAGTTTAATATTTAAATTTTTATTATAAAGGTTAAAAATTTAATATAATTAAGTATACTATTCAAATATTATCAATTAAATCAATTCTTCAATAAATAAAATATATTAATTATTAGTAGAAATTTATATAATTATATATTTAATAAATTTAATTATAATTTTATTATTTATTAAATAAAATTAAATTATTTATCACTTAAATCGAACTCTGTTGATAATTTAATTATAATGTAATAGACTTAATATTCCATTTTATTATATATTACCGTTATTATTTTATTGGGCAATTTCAATAATAACGGGAAAAAAATAAATATCATAGGGGCAAATCAGTCATTAAGCTGATCCCAGATTAGGAATTGAGGAAAGATTTCAAAACCTTTCTTGTTTCTTTTATTAAAGCCGTTCTTCACTCAAAGCAAACCCTAGTTCGTCTCGTTTCAAAGGGTTTTAATAGTAACAATATTAAAAGACTGATAAAACAACAAAAAATTCGAAGAAACCCTCTTGATAATCGGAATAGAATTTTGATTATCGAACTGGGTTTTATTTGTTATATAAGATAGTAGCGTGGAAAGGGAGAAAGTCTTCGTCTTTTCTTTTTCTTTCTTTGTTTTGCTTGCAGTATTCTGAAACAGAGAGATGGTGAGTGGGGCAAGAATCGACGGGCAGATATCAGCGGGAGTGAGCAAGACAATACGGTCAATCAAGGAAATAGTAGGTAATCACTCTGATGATGATATCTACGTTGCCTTGAAAGAGGCCAACATGGATCCTAATGAAACTGCCCAAAAGTTGCTTCATCAAGGTTACCCTTTTTATTCCCTTCTTCTGTTTCTTTTTTGCCTTTCTTTTTAGTGTTCTGTAAATGGGTTCTGTTTACTTTTGTAGTTGGTGCCTGGACTTCGTGGTCAAAGATTGGTGTAGTTCTTGTTGCGCTTACTTTTGGGTTCTGTTTAGTGTTTTAGGGAATTGGGTTTTTTACTGTGTTGTTTTGGTTTGTGGAAGTTAATCTTTGATTTATAATCTTTTATAAGTGATTTCAACGCTTGGAAAGTAAGTAGTATATCCTTCTGTATGTTATGGAAATGACATTGTGATCCTCGTTGAATATCATTCACAACTAGATTGCTTGTACGTTTTATCCTATTTTTCACTCACATACCAATGTTAAGATCCCGAGTGACTATGTTTTATCTGTCACCAAATTGGTAAATTGGTCTACGCTTTGTATGAGGTCTCAAAGATGATAATATATGTATTTTGGAGGGGAGTGTTGTTTCAGATTGTCTCTTTTGTTTGGTTGAGATTTTACATTCACTTCTAGCGATGTTTCTTATTTACATTCAGTCTAATTGTTTTTTCTCAGATACATTTCATGTCGTAAGGAGAAGAAGAGATCGGAAGAAAGAGGTATAAATGTATAATCTTCAATATAATCTTAATATTGTTTTCGGCAAAAAAATTCTGTGTTAGTTTGTGTTTTTTTAGCAGGGGAGACATGTTCTACAATGTTGTATTTGATGGGTTCCTCTTTCTTTTTCTGAAGTCTTAGTTGTTATGTTTCATTCTTCTATTAATTAATATATGATGTTTAAGCATATGATTTATTTTGTATCCTCTGAGATTGAGGCAATGGATTGTGCATTATTACTTGTTGCATCTTGAAATGCAAACAACTAGAGGGGCTAGTGTACAAAGTTCTTCTGAACTGTTGTTTCCTTGTGATAGAGTATTGAGCACCAAGGTTCCATGGACCCTAGAAAATTTTCTGAGAATGAAGGGATGAGATTTCGTACATATCCTGAACGTGGTTCTCAAAGAAGAGGCTATACTCGGACTGCTTTGCCCCGTAATGCAGTAGTCAATAGAGAGTTTCGTGTTGTGAGGGACAACAGAATTAATCAAACTACAAATAAAGATGCAAAGCTTCCTTTGTCACAATGCTCAACTTCTTTAAATGAGCAAGTGCCCATGAATGTTGCTGAAAAAGGGTATGCTATTTGGTAATTATTTATTTTTGTTTGCTTGTTGCACTCTAATCTTGATTTATTCTCCTGTTCATTTTGCCTGTATTTACTGATACTATAGTTCTTGTGGAATAGTGCACACTGAGTGTCCCCCCTTTTATTACTATTGTGCAGTTCCGCACGAACTCCAAATAATCAGAGACCCGTTAGTTCTCAAAGTTCATCTCAAACTTCTAGTGCGCCATCCAGTTCACATGCCAGGCATGCCCGAGATGCAAATTCAGTTGGTGTTTCTAGGAGAGAAATATCAGAGGAAAAACGGAATTTTATTCCTAATGCTGCTTTGCGATCACAGGCCATGAAACCCAATAACTTTCAAGCACATTCTGGCATTCAATCACCAAGCAGCTCAGTTGTTGGGGTTTATTCGTCATCTACAGATCCTGTTCATGTGCCTTCTCCTGATTCCAGATCATCTGGTCCTGTTGGAGCTATCAAGCGTGAAGTTGGGGTTGTCGGTGTTCGCCGTCATCCTCCCGAAGATGCTGGCAAAGAATCATCTGGAACAAATACACTTTCCAATTCCCTTGTAGGAAGGGACACTTCATCAGAGGCATTTCGACCTTTTCCTGCAATTTCCAGAGCAGATCGGGAGGTCCGGGATAGTCATAGTAATGCAGCTGAATCTGCCATGTCTGGGATTTCTAGCAGCAGGTCATTTGTCGGCAATCCGTATGGGAGCAGGCGACATCAACAGGTTTTAGTTCATCAAAAAGGTACTCTTTCTTTTTTACTTAATTTTAAGCTTCTTTAAAGCCTGAGGAACATCTATGCGTGTCAAAGTTTATCTGAGGATGCAAGAGACGATGATCCAGTGATAGAGTTATATATCAAGTGTCCATGCCTCTTTGTGGTACCTTAGAAACTTTTCGTTCTAGTTATGTACATCTCCATTGACCTAGTTGGTAAACTATTTCTTTTGCAAATGGTTGTCAATAGGTTGTAGCTATTATATCACTTGATTTTTATTTATTTTTGAGGTTTATGTTAGAGTTCATCATTCATATTTGATGCAGCTAACCAACATAACAAAGAGTGGAAACCAAAATCAAGCCAAAAGCCACGAGTTAATAATCCTGGAGTCATTGGAACACCCAAGAAGTTTGCTTCACCCCCAGCTGATGTTGCTGAAGACTTGGGTTCTGAAACTGCTAAATTGCAAGAGAAGTTTTCTCAAGTTAATACCCATGAAAATGAAAATGTCATCATAGCAGAGCACATTCGTGTCCCGGAGAATGATCGCCATCGACTTACCTTTGGCAGCTTTGGAGTGGAACATGATTCATCAAGGAATTTTATTCCTGGTTTTCATTGCACTGGTGTTGCAGAAGACTCAAATGGGAAATCTGCTGCAAGGTTATCCTTTTCTCCCAGTAGTTACATTTGAGTTTAAAGTTCAAATTTTGTTTTAGCTTCGAAACCCAGTTTCTGATGATGCTTCTACTTTTATTTGCTCTAATAAGCAGTTTGCCTGTGTCTCCTCCTGAAACTTCCATTGATGATGATAAGGCTGGCAAGCACATTAACATTTTAGATGATCAACTTAGAGATTCTGGATCTGACTCTCCACCCTCAGGTACTGCATCCGAACACCAATTGCCTGATAAGAAAGATGCTCCAAACCCCAAGAATGTTGGCAGTTATACCAATATTGGAATGGTCCAGAATAACAGTCAATCCTATGCTCCTTCAGAGTCACAACAGCAGCAAGATCCTCCTGAATTACCTGTTTTTTTGGTAAGCACAATCTTGTGAACATCGACTTGTGTCGTATTCTGAATGAATATTTCTGAAATTTATATGTTGCTGAAAATGATATAAAGTAACTTTGAATTCGGGAATAACTAGATTTTTCTTCATTGGTCCTTGCAATGTAATTTTCTAATATGGTGTTGTCTTGATAGCAGGCATATGATCCCCAAACTGGTTATGATTTACCATATTTTAGACCCTCAGTAGATGAAACTGCAAGGGGACAGGTTCTGCTATCCCCGCAAGAGGTTAGTGCCAGTAACATGCATACAAGTAGTAGTATTCCTTCCCAAAAGGCTCTGTTTTTATCACTTGAATTGATGAGAATTTTAAATGACACTTAGGTCTTAAGCATGCATGCTGCTAACAACCCTGCATCAACAATACCAATGGTGCAGCAGCAACAACCTCCAGTAGCGCAGATGTATCCTCAAGTTCACATGCCCCATTTTGCTAATCTTATTCCATATCGTCAGTATGTCTCTCCGGTTTATCTGCCACAGATGGCGATGCCAGGTTATTCTAGTAACCCTACTTTTCCGCCTCCATCAAATGGCAGCAGCTACTTGGTCGTGCCAGGGGGTAGCACTCATATTGGTGCAAATGGCGTCAAGTATGGGATTCAACAATTCAAACCAGTCCCTACTGGCAGTCCGTCTGGGTATGCAATCAATGCTAATGGCGTAGTTGGGAGTGCAACAGGTCTTGAAGATTCATCTCGGACGAAATATAAAGATGGCAATATCTATGTTCAGAATCAACAGGTAAATACTTGCTATTCACTCTTAACATTAGAGTATGGGTCACTGATAAACTAAATTTTTAGGATTTAATTTCTGATATTTGAGGGTTCTTGAATGTTCTTTTTCACCTTGGTTTGGGTTCATATTGCAATTTGTCTGCCAAGGCACTTGGTGTCTGGTTATCTGCTCGAAGGAAGTTCCTATTTGTGAGTAAAAGTATTGCTCATTATTGTGATAATTTGCTAGGATTTGCTCAATTCCAGTCCAAGTGACTGATGTTTGCATCTGAATTAAATACCATATATGAGTAGTTAACCCTGAAGTATCCGACCATAGGTTTGCTTAGATACTATTTATTGAATTGTGTCTTACAACTATGGATTTGGATCCTGTTCAATATCTTTTTCATCCATTTTCCCCCTAATGCATGCGCCCAAGGTTATTGATACATGAGGAGCTGCAATGAATGAGTAGGCCTGCCACATGTGTATTATGATAAAGATATATTTGACCAGTAGTGAACAAAAAAGTAATGACTCATGATGTTCTGGGGTGTCTGTCTCGATGGAGCCGCTGCTATCCTGGTGGTGATGCCATCTAGTTGTGTTTTTCAGAGTATTAAAGGCTTTGAATGCCTCTTCCTCTGCTGCCCCTTGGATTCCTTGGCGAGTTCCCTTGTCCGCCAAGTTTTCCCGGTTGTACCCGTTGTTGGTCTGTGGTGTACGGTCTTGTTCTGCTTGCTCCTCCTGCCGTCAGCTATAGTTTACTTTATGCTAGGGTTTTTGAAGGGGTGGGTCTCCTCTTCAATAGACGTTCTCACCCATACCCATAAGTTCTATTGTTTTGCTTTTTGCATGTGGATGAACATGGACTTTCTTTACTGATCGAGTCCTTGTATATCTCTGTTCATATATTTCACTTCGGTTGTTCGATTGCCACTGCCTCTTTGCTAACTGCCTTGTTATTCTACAGGCCGACACATTGGATCTCTGGATGCAGAACCCGAGGGAGCTACCAAACATGCAATCTGCTGCATACTATAACATGCCACAAACACCGCATGGTTATATGCCATCTCACACAGGCCATGCTTCTTTTAATGCTGCTGCACAATCTTCTCACATGCAATTCTCAGGGTTGTACCATCCTCCACCACAGCCTGGTGCAATGGCAAGCCCTCATCATCTAAACCCCGCAATGGGTGCCAATGTTGGTTTCGGGGTTGCTCCAGCTGCGCCCGGGGCTCAAGTAGCTTCTTACCAACAGCCTCAATTGGGTCATCTTAACTGGACATCGAACTTCTGAATGGTATCAAGCTAACCTTTTCTCTTGTAAGGGAGTGAAGTACCTATATTAAGTTATAAAATTTCTTTGTGCAATAACACACAATCTTTTTAATTCAATGGGGGTTCAATCTCCTCTTAATCTCTCTTATCCATTGATGTTCTACGTAGCCTAAGATTTAAAATGAAAAAATATCAGAACTTCTAACTTGTTACAACCCAATGTGGTCATCTATATATGTGGCTTTGTTTCATTCATCCTATTCTTTATTATTACTATTAGCAGTGATAATAGGGTGTATTATTGTTGGGGTCTGGTCTTGCTTGAATGAAGAACTTGATCTAGACCTATCAATCAGGTGAGTCAGGTCGGTTTTGAATCAGGTTAGTTCGGGTTTGGGTCATTTTAGGTATGAATTAGTTCTAGGTTGAGTGATTTGAGGTTCAGACTACTAGTCTTATCCTTGATCTAAGGGACAGGTATAGTTGGGAAAATATGGGTATATGGGTAAGGAGCTTTATTTCAATGGAATTTGGTTCATGATAAGAAATGAATCTCTACCTGTTCTCCAGCACAAAGCAACTATATGGTCCACCCCTTGTCATGTATACTCAAAGTTCCATTGTACCCTTTTTCTTTTCCTTGGTTGCTTTGGAACTAGGGATTCAATGTTTAAATTAAAACTTAGTCGATGCTCATCATATTTCCTATGGTGTAACCATAAAGCCTGCTTCTTTGTACATCTATCTACCATACTCGGTGAGTATATGGACTATCATTCATATATATGTGTAGTAGATAGCATATATACTTGGGGATAGGATCTGGTTGCACAGCGCAAGTGTTTTTAATATTTAAATAGTTTTTGTCTATGTTACACCGATACGAATACGGGAACGGATACGGGGACGGAAAACGATAATTTCTAAAATGATAGGGTACGAGTACGGCAAGGGTACGGCATATAAAATAAATTTAAAATATTAAATAGATAATTTTTTTTTATAAAAATAATCACTAATTTTATAGTTCATAGTAAATTAAAAAATATATATAAACACCTACAATATTAAAGAGTCAAATCTCAAACAATAAAACCTAAAATAATATTGAAAAATATAAATTAAGCATTATTAACATTCTCTAAGATTAATTCATTTTTAAATTCAAATTTAACTTAAACACGTCAGACAACGAATTTAAATGTAACCATTCATTTATCAATGTATAAATATTAATTATCTTATAAAAATAAAAAAAATTATGAGAAAAATAAATATATATAAAAAATCTAACTTTAATAATAATAATAATAATATAATAAAAATAAAATAATAAAAAAAATAATATAGAAATAATATTATATTTTTTAATAATGTATTTATAAAAAAATTGTCCATAGTTATATAAATACAAAATACGATACTATTTTTTACACTGGGCCCCACAATACTATTGAGAATTGAGAGTTGCTTTTGTCACGTGGCTTTTAAGTCTTCTTCTTCGACACTTCTTCTTCAACCTTTTTCACTGGTTTTTCTGAGTTTTTTTTTTCCATTGATAACTCTACCTCTGTCGTGAAACCACCATTATTCTTCTTCTCTACCTCAATTAATTTCTCGCTGCTAAGCTCTCTCCTTTTTCGTCTTACCACTTGAAAAAGAAGAAACAACACTAACAGACAAAGATTGACGACAGAGATGACTAGATACGTCCCCGATGAGTGTTGACCATCCCTGGTGAGCGTTGACCGTATCTGGTCAACATTGACCGTCCCTGAGATGTCCCCCGGCCGTCCTCGCACCGTCCCCGTTCCGAAAACGTATCGGGGACGCGAGACACCCTCAAAGGGCCGTCCCCGTGCTTCCTAGGTTTTTATATCGTTGTATGAGTGACATGGATGACTGAGACTAACGATAGGTTTCATGAAGATTACCACTGGAGCTAAAGAAAGTTCGGAATTAATTTCAGTCATACATTCCGTGCATCTAACAATAAAAAAATGTGTAATCCTTGAACAAATAAGCTTTAAGCATAGCTACATTTCCCATTTACATTGCATGGATCCCCTTCCAACAGACAGATATTTAATTCAGAGGAAGGTACTAGTGATGTTTAATTCATAGAAAGGTATTAGTGGAGTTGAAATTTGTATGTTCACATGGACGGATCCAGAAGGATGATACAATACATGTCAAATAGTTATACAGTCCAATTAATATCAATAAAATTTTTATATATTTTTAATATAAAAAATAGGGCATCTGCCTCTCTACCATATGTGTTACATGTTCATACAATTGGGGATACCTCGTGCTTGATCTCTCTATCTTTTGTTGTAAAACCACCTTAAAATTAACTACGAAATCGTGACACATTCACCGTGGAAGCCCCTATAGCTCAGTGGTAGAGCGTCAGTCTTGTAAACTGAAGGTCCGTAGTTCGATCCTGCGTGGGGGCATAGATTTTGAAGGCAAGGGAAAGAGCTCAATATTTTTAGTTGAAGGGATTCCCCTTCACCAGTCGATATGAGATCGTTTTTACAATCATTATCGTTGACAATTTGACATAGATTAATTCAGTTAGGTGAATACTTATTAGTATTTTGACAATCGGTTTGAGTTTCACAGATAATCTCGCATGGTGGATAATATGTAAGCACCGAGTCTTAGCCCTTTATGAGACTAAACTAGTAACATGCTCTAACTACATTCAGCTTTGATTCGGATAGGGTCGGGTCTCATCGGTTTAAGAGTTTTATGGGTCGATTGATATCGAGTTAGATATGTTTAGGTTGGTTAATTTCAGGTTAGGTCAAGACTAGTTCAATAGGAGATCAATATACTAAGAGTTTTCATGTTGAATCAGTTTTTTACACTCATATATAGCTTTATACAATCAATATATTTAATTTTTTTGGTGAGTTATGCAACAATTCATATCAAATCTTCCTTTATTTCGAGTAGCATTCGATTTAGGTTATCTTTAATTCGAGTTGCTTTCAATTCAGATGAAATCGGTTCGGGTCCATTTGGTTCGCTTGAAAATCGGTTCAGGTCCATATCGGTTCAACTAAAAATCAAGTCAATTTCGATTCGATTAAGTTTATTTCAGGTTTCGGATCATCGTATTCAGATCGATATTAGATCTCAGATAGGATAAAATCAATTTAGATCTTAAATCTCGAATCAGTTTTCCACCTCTGGTTGATAAAACAACATTTAGTCACTGTGAACTTTGAAAACTTTTTTGGTCCACATTAATCTCCCAACTAAGACACTTTTCCCAACTTAGTCCCTAAACTTAAATCTTGCTAAGGACTAAAACGTGTGATGAAATCAAGTAAACTTTAGGACTAATGTAGACCAAAGGCACAAAGTTGGGGGGGGGGGGGGAACACCAAATTTGTGCAGTATAAGGAGTATTTTATCCCCCAAAGGGTGCCAATCATCATGACCTCAATTTTGATATTTTAACCTCATGGTGCTTGAAATAAACTCAAAAGCTAAAGCTGCTTTTCTGCCACATTGTCCCACACAGCATCTTCAACTCAAAAAGGCAAATAATAATGCTCAAAGATCATTGCAGAATTGAGTGATGAAATTTCACACAATTCCACCAGAATAACACAAAGCTGATAGAATCATGAAACAACAGCTTCTAAAACATAAAAACCAAACCTGCAATCTGTGTTTTGTAATTAAAAACAGAATATACCAACCCTTCTCTGCAATCTACAAGGAAAAGGAATCTCTTTTGACAAAACATGGGAAAAGGAATATGAAAATGAGGTTGTTGAACGTTCCCATCAAAGGCAAATCAACTCTCTCAAATCTCAAAAATGATACATACATGTACATGTATATGTATATCAATGGAACTGAAAATACTTCAAAGTTGCTTTTAATGAGAGCTTAGCACTCACCCTAAGGTTTCCATTAAACAATAATTAAACTTGCAGACAAAGTACAGATAAGCTAACCTCCTATGTCTAGTATTCTCATTTATTAATTAAAGTTACAGGAATAAACCAACAAGATCATAAAATGGTTATTCATTGTCACAAATGTAAATTTCTAAGAATGTTTACTAAGTGATGATGCAAATTACCCAGATCTGATTCTCTTCTGACTGGTAGCTTTGCCATCAGATTTGAATGTGCTAGCAGATGAATCTCCTTCAGAGGAAGCCTCCATTGACCTTGTGAACGAGCTCGAGAGATCGGCATAGAGATCGACTACTCGTCTGATGTTGTTGTTTAGCTCTTTGATTAATCCTACGTTGCGGCCTAAGTTGTCCGGGATTTTGGATTCATGGTTTTGGTTAATCTGGTTGATTAATAGCCTGTTTTGATCTAAAATGTCCTGGACTTGAACGAAATTCTTTTGAAATGTCTGCAGGACTCTACCGTCTAGTTGAGTTCCATTGCTGAACCCTGAAAACACATCGCCTTCCATCTCAAGAAATCTACTTTGCTTCAATCAAAAAACAAACTTGTTCCTGTTACAACAATGGGGAATGAAATTTCTAAACAATTTAAAGATTTTCCTTTGCTTTTCTCAGTCCTTTTCTCAGTAACCAAGCAGAGACAACAATGGATTAAGCACAAAAAACAAGACTTTGGTATTTGTTGTGTTTGGAAGAAAAAAAAAGCAGACTCCTTTTCCCATAAAACAAGCTTTTTTCCTATTATCTCTTAGAAAATCATCTAAAAAAGACATTATTAAAAGAACATCAACAAGGAACAGGGAAGCAATTTTCTCACAGATTATATGTATATATATGATCAAATTACACATATAATAAAAATAAAATCTGGGTTTGTATTTTTTTTTTCATTTCTTACCTTGAAACAACAAGATATGTCTTGGGATTTCAACACAGAAGGATCAAAACTGGAAACCTTTTTCTCTGGAAAACAATGGGGTTCTGATTTTGACTCGTTTTTTCTTCAATTCAAACAAGATGGAGATGGAATTTCCCTGGAACACATGAAGATAAAAGAAACAGAAAAATGATTATCGATGCAGATTTGATTGACAGGATCAAAGAGACAAAATTACAACGTTGTTGTTGTTGATGTTCGGTCTCTTCTCTCACAAGACTTTTATTTCTTTTTTATTGCTTTCATTCATTAATGGCGATTTGCTTGAGTTTTTTTATAGGCTGTGAGATTGATCAGACTTTGTTTTCTACGGATGCGTAGCTAGAGGTTTCTGGGGCTTCATCTGCACCGTTCGTTTAGATTTCATAGGGTTCAAGAACCGTTCGATATGCTGAGGGAGTGCAGGAACTGATTTTTATTCCAAAAAATTAAAACTTAGGATTAATGTAATATTACCACCAGGGGCTTGGTTAGGCTCAACTTGGGCTTGAAGTTGGGGAATTTAGAATTTTGGGTTTGAGTTAAACTCAAAAATAATATTTTAGAGTTTGGTTCAGGTTTAAAGCTTGATAGGTTCGATTCGGATTCGTCAGGTTCGATTCGGATTCGTCAAGTTCGGTTCGATTTGACTCAAAATAGATAATTTTATTATATTTTTTTAAAAAAATAGAATTTCGTTAAAAAAAATTTTCGTAACTAACAACGAAACGAAATTTAATATTGACAAAAGAGAAAAATACTTAATTTATTTTTATTAAATTTACTTTATTTTGTTGTTTTTTTTTGCTAAAAATATTATTTTAATGTATATGTAGCATATATATAATATAAATATTTTGAGCTTGTTCATAAACTTTTCGAGCTGAACGTAGGTAGACTCGGCTTGTTACGGTCTTGAGTCAAACCCAAACTCAAATCAAAGTCACTCGAACCGAGCTTTAACTGAACCGAACCTACATAACTCGCGAACTGGTTAATTTCGTTATCACCCCTAATTATCACTAATATTATATTTATATTTATAATGATTCTATAGAATTTATAGAATAATTTCACTTTATTCATTGTATAATTATTAATTATATTTATATTTTTTGATGATTTTATAGACTTTGATTTATTAGAAATAAGTTAAGTATAAATTAAAGATTTAATTCATTTTTTTTTTTTAAATTAGTCGATATAAATTCTCATAATTAAGTCACAGAATTTGATTCTATTTAGCTCAGGTAACCATGGCAGCAGCTGAGTCACCCAGTTCTGTCCGGAAAGGTCAATAATCGTAACCACCCTTTAGAAAGCATTCCGGGGACGCTCAGGTTTTGTTTTCTTATCCCCAATTTCTTTTTTCAATTTGAATGCAGTTGTTGTTCATCTCAGAGCAACCGGGGACGCTCCGATACTAAAGCAAGCCAAATTCAAGGTATTTCTTTGATTTCCCCCCCTTTTGCATCAATTAATACCCTAGAGAGGGTCTAGAGTTCTTCAATTAGCATTCTGGATTTATTCTTTTATGAGGACAAATAAACGAGATCTCGATCATATAATACGATAATTCTAGAATTCCCGTTAGAGTTTTGATAAATTATATCTATGTTGGGGCTTTTTTCAAGTCTTGGATTGAAGATTATGCAAAGCAATTGCCACCTGACGGGTCTTGTTTTGATCGTGCACCGAGTATATCCTTGTAATTAGAAGCATGTTTTGATGGTGCACTGTGTATATCCTAGCCATGAGAAGCATGCTTGATGGTGCATTGTGTACATCCTTGCCATGAGAAGCATGTTTGATGGTGCATTGTGTATGTCCTTGTAAATAGAAGCTGTTTTACTCAGACCCGGCGTCTGTGTCACACATGTATATGAATCCGACATGGGTATGGCTAGAAAAATTCTAAGATCCTCGGAGATTAAATCTTCGTATCGAATGGTCGGACAAAGGTACTTCATGAAAAGTGAGAAGTTCGAGCAACATAGGTTAAAATCTTGGTTTAGTTTGCACATAAATGATTGCACAATTTTAATTGATATTGCAATTGGAGTTTCGTGATTCACTTGAAACAATTCCTTAATTCATGTTATTGAGTATGTTTTTATGTGTGTGTATTCATTCAATCTCTTCTAGCATGTAATGGTTGTCATTGAATGAAATGTATCTTTGCAGATACCTGGAACTGATAAATTTGCTAAAGTAATTGAGTTTCTACGCCGGCAACTGCACCGTGATACATTGGTAATCGATTTGTTTCTGTTATATTTCTAGTTTGTCAAATAAACTTGGTTATGTTGTTTGCATTAGTACTAATTTCTTAGCCCTTGTGTTTACAGTTTGTTTACGTCAATAGTGCCTTCTCACCGAACCCAGATGAATTGGTGATCGACCTATATGATGTAAGTTATAATAATTAGATACTTCCTCTGGCTGATTTTAGTTATGTGAGTTAACTCTTTTGGAGTATTTATAGATTCTTTAAACAGTGAACTGACTTGCATTGCATATCTCCATTCATTTCTAGATTTTTTTCTTCTCGGAAGAACATACTGTAATAGGAAAGAGCAAAGATATTTAACTCAGAACTTATTCTTTTATGCGAATGTTCATCATCAGAGAGTGTTTTTCATTGTTATGACCATGACAAAAATCAATCTAGGGCCCTTTATGGAATATGGCATTAACTTGGGTATGTAGCATATGCTTTTTCCTGAATTTTCTATGCCTTGATATATAGAGATAACTATTTACCTAAACCCTGCAACTATTTCCTTTTATTTTACATCGACAATGGGGCACATAATGGCAGAATCGAATGAGTTTTCACATGATATGGATAGGGTTCATTACTTCTGAGACTTGAGTAGATTGGTCTGAGTATTCTGACAGGAAATGTTCATTGCGTTGAAAAGAGATTCTCCTACACATTTATTGTATCCACCATTAGAGACTTTAGGTATCATAAGAACCCCTTGAAGATGATGACTTCTATAGGAAAAAGAAATTTTTTCTTAACTTTACTGCACGAACACTGAAAAATGGAGTAAATTCTCCCTTAAGAGACTGATACTCCGTTACTTGCTTGTGTCTCCTAATAAATTTCCGAACATACATATATTGTAACATAGAAATTTTAATTACTTAATTGGCCTTGTCCATGTTTTTCTGTTAATCTGACCCAACCTATCTTTGCATTTTCAGAATTCGGTTTTGATGGTAAACTGGTTGTCAATTATGCATGTTCTATGGCATGGGGCTAAGTCTCAAGAGGATGAATCCACTGCGAGTCTGAGATAAAACTATCAACTATGTAAATATACACAATAAATTTCCTAGAAATTCTCTATTATGCATAGTCCTTTTAGAATCATCCCCTTTAATATTTCCCCCTTTTTTACTCTTTATATATGAAACAAGGATTATTCCCTAGCAGGTACTAGCTTCTTACTTCCACACAAGCAAGGTAATATCATTGGCGGTATTCAGTTCATCATCATTGATTTGTAGTTCAAGCCAATGGGATAATGATAATCACACCCTTTTGTTTGTGTTTCTTTTAATACAAAAGAGATCATAGTTTGACTGTTTGAGTTTGAAAAAGGGTTTCAGTTTGTTGATGTTATGATTCGAATTTTATTTTAGTCGTAGCCTTATATAAATTTCAATGCTTGGAATATCTGATGCCCAATATAATGTCCATAGCATACAATAACGCGAATGATGGATTTTTTTTTTATAATACAGGGCAAAAGCCTACAAGGAAATATCTTTACTTCTTAAGGGCTATTCCATAGTCAAAGAAGTAAAGTCTTACAAATTTGAAACATGTTTCCTCCAGGGAAGAAGATAAAAAGTACGTTATCAGAGTGGGTGACAGACCAGCAACAAATAGATAATCTTCCACTGGCCCTACACTGTTTGGTTCACAACTTTATCACAATAAAGCAATCCTGGCCACAAATTTCAAGGGCTAAGGTAGTAAGGTATTGAAACTGACCCATCATTCAAGTGCTTTTATTGATTCCATTACGGAGACCTCAACTATCTGTAGTTGCAATAAAAAAGATCTACTGTTAGGAAATGGACGAATAAATTTGCACGAAATGTGAAAAAAATACAAAAGAAAAATGATGTGTAGGAACTGAAATGTTTTTGCCTGACTGAACCCTGGAATTGGATGCTAGATCTAACCAAGACTCGTTGTTGTTATTCCTTGGTGTCCAACCCCCTAAGAATTGGTGCACTGGTTTTTGAGTTTCTTCATCTTTTTCTAACTTGATTGGCTTGGTTGACTTGATATCAGTGCCCAAAACAAAGCATTGCGGGTGCTGGTGCTCTTGTTGTTGCCCAAAGTTTTGAACCATTGTCAATGGCTGATATGAATCAGGTACAACTCTTACACTCCCAGAAGCTTCAGGGAAGAAAGATCTTTCACCTTCCCTTGTTCCATGAAGATGCCTATTAAATGAGGAACCAGCAACTTTAATAGGTGTTATACACAGATGAAATGTTAAAGGGTTCAATCAAGCTATTAAAAAGAGAACCTGTAATCAATCCCAGTTGCAGAAATCCAGGAACTGGTGAGATGGAACTGATAAGCCTGAACCAGGAAGTCTTGTGGAAGTGGAAGAATGAGAATAAAGAAACGGGTCGAAATGGGTGAAGGATTCAGAAGCCATGGGAGAAAAAGAGAATGAAGAAGTGGTATTAGAGCTGGGAATGGAAAGGTTGCTATTGATTGATGGGAAAGATGTTGAAAGGCTTGAGCCTGCAGTTGTTGATGTTGATGTTGATGCTGATGAAACATTAACTTCCACAGGCTTTCTTGAACGGTTCCTGCCTCTATGCATGTGCCTCTCACAGTACTTGGAATCTGGGTAAGCTTCTTTTGAGCACCTCCATTTTTTCCCATCTGTTCTCCTGCACCTCCCTGGCTCTGGGTCTGGTTTTCTGCCATAACCCACCTGAAAACAACCCCACCCTGCTGCAACCACACCATAAGTGTCAAAATCATTACATGTATACATATATATGTATGTATGTTTTGCAGATACTTACTGTGTTGTTGAGGGAACAGATTTGGAGCCAAAGAAGCATCAAAACTTGTTTTGACAGAGTATATGAGTTGAGGTGGTATAGGAACTCCTGAGACCATGTACTTGAAGATGAGAGCTTGGTGTTCAAGCTCTTGCCATTGATTTGGAGTAAAAAGGAACTTGTTTCTGGCACTAATCATCTTTAAGCAGAACCAAAACCTAACCCAAAAAGTATGTATATATATTTATGTATATAATATATATGTAATTCTCTGATGGGAACTAAGCTATAGGAAGAAGAACAAAGCCCCAATCTGAAGAGCTCTCTGAAAGACAGAAAAGGTGAGGCTTATACTTATTGCACCTACTTCTGCTGCTGCTGTAGCCTGTGGTGCTGTTGCTCACTCTGCTGCTGCCTTTAATCAGTCTCTGACATCTTCACAAAATATCCACAAAAGAAAATAAAAAATAAAATTATATTATAAATCAATTAAAATACCAGTAATAGTATATGCTATGCACTAAATATCTATATGTTAATTACTCCATTTATTATGTAATGTTCTTTACTTTTTAATAAATATGTATATATTTTATAGATCAATTATTTGAAATAAAATTTTAAAAAATAATATTTTTATTAAAATCATTCAAAGAGTTGTTTAGTTATTTGTTTTTTAATACAATTAATTATTCATATATAAATTTATATATATTTATAATATATGAAGTGTATCCTGCAGTTTGCCAAAATCAAAGTGTAGTGCAGGGACATGACGCGTCATGGTACTGGGGTGTTTAAAATATTCAATTCGATTTAATTATTCATTGATTTAATTTTTATTTTTAGATCGAGTGTTTAATTTGATTTTAAGTTTTTCAGATCAGATACAGATCGTAATATTTTAAATTTTGGATTATCCGAAAATCAAAAAATTAAAATTTTCATTAATATTAACTTTGTTTATATTTAATAATTTAATGTTCGTTGTATTTAAAATTTTTAAAATTAAAATTTTTATAATTATGAATTTTATTATATTTTTTATTGTTTATTATATTTGAAATTTTAAAATTTTTACACATACAATCTTTAAATTCGAAATTCTAAAATTTTTATAAATACAACCTTCAAATCCGAATATGCGAATATCTATTTTTTCAGGTCGAATACAAATTATTATATCATCGATTCGAAAAATTGTATATTAAAAAAAATTAAATTCGATCGATATCCGACAATGAATACCCGTAGTTACTGCCTTCATGCACGCACATATGGCCTTGTTGCTGTCTCCACCTTATTTCTCCTTAAAATGAGTGCCCAACTCATCTTGCAAAGCTGCTCACTATTTATTATCGCTAGAGTATTTTTTTTCATAAAAAAATCTTAAAAGAAAAAGGTTAAAAATGATTATATTATTTTTTTATAAAAAATTTAATATATATCAATTTTTTTTTATTAAATGTGGTTATTAGATTCTGGTCAATAAATCAATAAGACATTCATTCCTTTATTTATTTCAATTCCACCTCTTTGAATGCATTGAGAAATTGATTTGACCCATTAAAACATGTTTAAAGTCCATAGTGGACAAACTTTCTTGTTAGTTCATCATGACATTAATCCTATGAAGTATGGGTCATGCTTGTCCTTGCATTTTAGGTAATTATAATTTCAATTTCAAATATTTGCATAAATGTGGATTCGAATATTTATTAAGAAATTAAATGGTAGAATAAAAGAATGGTCGAGATTAACAATAAAAAATATAATAATTATTACATAAAAATAGATAAAAAAAATAATATTAATTAATTATTTTTTATACAACGATTCGTAAAAATATAAAAATGATTGAATTTTATATTGTACACGTGAATCTTAATTATATATATTAAATATATATTTATATGTATGTATATGTTAAAATGTATTTTGCAAGTAGGCCTAAAGTCAATAAACTTTGTAGCCATAAAAGGTAGACTTTTTTATTCCATTTTCAGTATTTTAAATAGAATTTCACTATCCATAACAATGGGAATTGAGAGAATAAAAACTTTCCTCTAAGACAAAATTAAATAAGAATTGTTGAAGAAAATTAGGTGATTTTTTTAATTTTATAATCCAATCAAAATTTATTAATGGATCATACAATTTTAAAATTTATTAATATAATATATTTATATTTTTTCTAATAAAACAGTACAGTTTTGGGCCATTTAATACTAAAATAATGATATCAAAATAATATTATCATGTTTTTATATTTAAATAATCATATCATATGTCATGTAATTGTCTCGTTAAATTAACGGCGCGATGACATAAACGAATTAAAAATAAAATTTGCCCAATTAAAAGGTTAATGATAAAAATAGTCACTTATAATTTAGTGGTTCTTGGCGTAATTTACCCTTTAATAATGAATTTCATCTTTCTACTTTAAAAATTTAAGAATTTTTTTAACAAGCTAATAGTGATTACAGTAGTATCTGTTTTAAAATATAATCTTCACTATTTGACATTGATCACCGAATCACTCTGTTGATATTGCTGATGCTCGAACCTATAACCTCTAGAAACAACAACCATTCTACTAAGAAATTAATCTTTATACTTTATTTTATCAAATGATAAATATCAAATAAATTAAAATAAAGGGGGTTAACGTTCAATTTTTATAAAGTAAAGGGATGAGATTCAAAATTAGCCCCTTATTTTACTTCTTATTTAAAGCATCTCTGAACCTCACATGGAAACCTTACCACACAACTCAAATGAAATGAGAAATGGCTCTGAAGAAGTATTTTTCATTGAAAAACATAATCCCAAGCTGCATCAAACCCCACACTGCAGGGCCAAAAATTCATGCTTCAAAGCAGAGTCCAAGCCAAAGATTATCACTAAATGAGTTTAGCCACTCAGGGTTTCCATTGTCATTGTCTGATCTCTCAAACTCTCTCATCAGCCTCCATATCTTCACCCTCAAGGAGCTAGAGCTCATAACTCACAAATTCTCCAAGTCTAATTTTCTTGGTGAAGGTGGATTTGGACCTGTTTACAAAGGGTTCATAGATGGCAATCTCAGGCCTGGCTTGAATGCTCAATCTGTTGCAGTCAAGGTGCTTGATTTGGATGGCACTCAAGGCCACAGGGAATGGCTGGTAAGCAAATGACCCTTTTTTTGTACCAAAATTTTCAACTTTTCAAGCTTGTTTCTTTGAGTTCAAAGATTGTAATAATGACCCTTTTTTGTTTACAGGCTGAAGTTATTTTTTTGGGGCAATTGAAGCACCCTCACCTTGTGAACTTGATTGGGTATTGCTATGAAGATGAACATAGGCTTCTGGTTTATGAATACATGGAAAGAGGCAACTTGGAGAATCAGTTGTTTAAAAGTTTGTGTTTTTAGGGCTTTTTACCTATCAAATTTGTGATTTGGAACATTTGGTATTGTCAAATTGTGATTCTCAAGGCTTTTGTACTTTATGAATACAGGATTTGGTCCTCCATTGCCTTGGCTAACCAGGTTGAAAATTGCTCTTGGAACTGCAAAAGGACTGGCTTTTCTACATGAAGAAGAGAAGCCTGTCATTTACAGGGATTTCAAAACATCAAACATCTTGTTAGACTTGGTAAAAAGAATTAGAACTTTTCGAATTCGACAAGTTCTAATACATCACAAGGACTGAATGGTTTAATGTGTTTTCAGGCTTATAATGCAAAGGTCTCGGATTTCGGATTGGCGACCCGATGGACCTGAAGGCGAAAAATCTCATGTTACAACTGCAGTCATGGGCACGGAAGGTTATGCTGCTCCTGAATGCATTACCACTGGTACTATAAACTGCAGCACTTGTCATAGTTTTGATGTAATTGTTGGATAGAATTGATGTGATTTCAGGTACCATTTTTTTTGCAGGGCATTTGACAACTATGAACGATGTGTTCAGCTTCGGAGTTGTGCTGTTAGAATTGTTGACAGGCCGGCAATCGGTCGACAAGTCGCGACCTGGTCGAGAAAAGAACCTTGTGGAATGGGCAAGGCCTGTTTTGAAGGACATTTATAAACTTGATGCAATAATGGATCCTAGACTTGAAGGACAGTACTCAACTGAAGGGGTTAAGAAGGCAGCTGCATTGGCTTATCAGTGTCTAAGCAACCACCCCAAGTCTAGACCAACTATGAGCAATGTGGTCAAGGCTTTAGAGCCTCTCCTCGACTTAACCGACATCCCGACCGGACCCTTCGTGTATGTAGTTCCGACTAACAGTAATAGTGAACCGGTCATTCAGAAGATCGAACGAAGAAAAGAAGAGTTACAAATCATGAAGAAGGAGAAACGATTAGCTCGTAGAAAAGTCCGACGGAATCAAGTTCGGATTAAGCCATCGAAGTCTCGAGTTGTCTATTCGGACACCGATTTGTACAAGGCTTTAGGGTCTAGTTTGTACACACCTAAGCACTAGAAACAATCCGGGCAAACATACTTCACAAACAAGCATACCTTGTACGCTTGTAGTTCCTTGTCTTTATTTTTTATTTTTTTTTATTTTAATTTAATTTTTAAAATTTCTTTTTCCATTCTTGACATTGTCTATCTCTTCAGAAAGTCATGAAAATTAGAAGTTTCCATAGAAATATACAAAGCCAATCAAAAACAAGTCTTTGATCCAATTTTCCCTGTGTTTACATACCTTTTATTCATTCATTTATTTTTCAGTTTTCATACACATTAAATAATATAATTTTTAGTCAATGGAATCCGTGATGTAATAATAAAATACTTGTTCGAAATCAAGTCCTAAAAAAACACAGTGTGGATGTTCGAGAGGTTATATCATAGGTTAGATTCACTACGCTAGCCGTGTTCCCTAACCAATGAAAATCACCCATTCTACCATTAATCATCCATGTCATTGATATAATATCATCCATGTCATTAATATAATTTCACGAAATTATATTTTTTAAATGACATGAAAACAATGAATTGATTGAAAAAAAATAACTTGAAAGATAATGATGAAGTGGATGATTATAATTGGATGAGATCATAACTGATATGATAAGTCAGGTCCATGATATAATTTCTCCTGGATGTTCTGATATTTCAACATGACATGAAATTTCTAATTTTCCTTGAAACTACCACTTGGATGTAATTGACTAAAATTTATTTTATTGGGACTTCGTTAAAGTAATGAATAATGTACCGTAACAAGTATGTTTAAAAATATCCGATTATCTATTGATCCGATCTAAAAATACGGATATTCGATTTGATTTTAATTTTAGATTAGATATCCGATCCGATTTTATGTTTTCCGGATCGGATATGAATCACAATATTTTAAGTTTCGAATTATCCAAAATTCAAAAATTTAAATTTTTATTAATATTAATATTAATATTGTTATATTTAACAATTTAGTGATTGTTATTTTCAAAAATAAAAATTGAAAGTTTTCTTGTTGTATTTAGTAATTTATTGTTTATTATATTCGAAAGTCCAAAATTTTTATAAATACAACTTTTGAAATCAAAAAATTAGTTTAATAAAATTATATTTTTGGATAATTGGATATCCGAATATCCGATCTGAATATGCGAATATTCGCTTTTTTCCAGATCGGATACGTATCACTATATTATTGATCCGAAAACCCGAATATCCAAAAAATCGGGTCGGATCTAATCCGACAATGAACACCCCTATTAACAAGTGCATAAGGTTCGATTCTTACTTTAGATATGAAACAATTTTAAATCTTAAATTTAATCCTTAAACTTTAAAATTAAAATTTTATCTAATATACATTTACCTGCTAAATTCTTGATTATCTTGTGTGTTTAACGTGATAATTTAGATAAGACTCGAGGAAACTTGTCGTGTGACATCGAAGTTCAAAGTCTTATTAGCCATTGAAAAACCAAATGAATATTTTTCCAAAAGCTGGTAGAGATTCTTTCGTGCTAGACTACCACACAGGCCTTGGCAAGTCCACCAACCCCCACCGGTCACCGAGGGTGTTTAAAACCGGTCCAATAAATATTCAGCTGTTCAATAAATCAATATCAATATTATATTATTATTATATTTTTATATTATTATAAGTTTATTGAATCGTTGGATACCATTAGGCCGGTTTTGAACGCCCTGCCTATCACCCTCGAAAAAGAGAGATAGGGTTTTCGAAAGTTAGGCAAGTATAGGGTTCTTGATCACAATTCTTGGGAAAACAAGATATTCTGGGAATGAGTTAGAAAGATGGGATAAAACGATTAAATTTGGGCATTTAAAGATCAATATCATCTGTTTTTATAAAATAATATCGGTTTAATTTTTATTTTTTAAAGTATCGGTATTTGATATATGGATACGAAATAAAATCTTTTAAGAAAGTTTAAAAAAATATAATCATATTTATATTCGATACACACTCGACTTATAATTTTGAATCAGTGTGTTAATTGTGTACGAAATAAATGTGAAAACCAAATATTTTGCGGCAATACTAAAAGCATATTCAATCAGTGTGTTAATCGTGTTGGATTAGTAGAAAGCATGACTGAATTTCATACTTCACAGCTTATGCTTTACGTAGACAAGTCTGGACAAAGCTGACGCAATTCCGAGGTAAGGCTGACATTCAAAACATACATACATATATGATATAACGACACAGATCGAGAGTTATTCGAGCTCGATTCGGTTAAAATTCGACTCAATTAAACTCGAATTTGAATACGGTTTGAGTTCTTGAAGAACTGAGCTGAACTACATGATACCCGACTCGAAAAAATCACTACCTACTCGAAAATATAATTATATTATTTTTTATTTAAAATCTAAATTTTTAAATTTAAAACCCTAAAATAACACACTAAACATTAAAATTAACAAATTTGAGTTTATACAACTTGTGTATCAAAGTTTTTTCTTCATTAGGCTTTAAATGAGGCCTGATAGATAAGAGTTACTAGAGTTTAACACAGTCAAAGATCGGTTAACACTTGACTCGATTAGACTCGAATAAAGCTCGAATTCGACTCGAGTTTTTAACTAACCGAGTCGAGTTCAAATTTCTCAGACTCGTTTAAAATTACTCAAGCTCGAACTTGAGTCGAAATTCTAACGAGACAAACTGCGTGTTTAAAATTACTCAAGCTTAGCACTACTCGAATTTGGCTCATTTGTACCCTACCGATGCATGCATACATCAACTGCGTGTTTAATCTTGTATGTTTTGTTGCATAAAGTTATAAACCAATCAATGTTTGTCTGGTTATCTCTTTCCCTGGCTCTCAGCATACCAGTATTAGGCCAATGTCTGGTTATTGTACAGGTTGGAGCTTGGACTTGCTTCTTTTCATTCAGTTCTCCGACCATAACATATTTTAATCTATCAATGTTGATAAGGCGAATGAACTGAGCCTCGTTTAGTTCTATCTAGTCCAGTGCATGAAAATTCCTCCTCCGACAACCCCATTTAGCAACTGATATAAATTTCAGACATCATAGAGCTAAACACCTGAGAAGAATGAAGATTAGAGCAAGTAGTAACTGCATTTCGAGACAATAATACATAACATAAGCATACCAACGAACTGATTCCAAAACATGACATGAACTACCAGGCTTCCATGTCTCTCAAGTATTCTACCTACTTTAATTGCAACACCAACCAGAAGAACAGCAGAAGTTGGAAGAAAAACTCAGTAAAGGTGTAGTAAATCCGACAAAGAAGTTGGTAAGAAATCATTAATGCTTAATTGCATTCCCTAAAACGTCTTCTTATTTATCTTTGAACCGCTACTGATGCAGGCACTAAGAGTGCGGACACTAAAAAAACAGACGCTAAAAGTACAAAAAATTAAATATAAGTGGGCGACCGACACACGCATGTAAATAATTTTCTCTTTTATAAATTAAATCTAGACCGTTAATCTTATTTGAATACAAAAAGTTGATAATCAACGATTTTTTTAGTTGATCAAATGAATTATTATTGTCATTAGATCTTTATTTAAAAATTAAATAGATTCTTAAAAATGGACCATTGTTTAATTATATTGGATCCTTGTTAAATTAGACCCTTTTTATTACTTATTTTTTTAGTTTTTATTTAATAGTTAAACTAAACAAAATAATTAAAATAAAACAGAATAGGTAAAACTCACTACATACACTTAACATCAATTTGATATATATATATATATATATATATATATATATATATATATATATATCCTTTTCTTTGTTTCTTGCGTTCCACGTAAATGTTTCACTCCATGCTCTTTATTCCCTACCCATCATCTCTTATACCTCTATCAACCAGACATGGTACCTGGTAGTGAAACAACACTCAGATCGAGTAAACCCGAGATTTGAATACTCGGATATTCGTATTCTACCGACTTTTTTCTTATACCTCTGTAAGAAGTATTGTTCGAAGAATACAAACTTTTTCGAACACTACTTCTCATAGATCAGGAGATGGTCCGGAGGAGACGAATTCAACAGTACCGTTTCGATATAGGCCGGGGTACACTCCTTGGTAAGTCCACAGCAACCGCATGCGGCAAACTCGATATCGGTTTGTGCAACGAATTTCACCGGTGTTGCTTGAGTTTCTTGTATTGGTGCTGATACCACCATCGGCTCATTCATTATTGTAGCAAACATTGCCAATTTCCCATGATGGATAATAAGTTTCTATCAACATATTAATCTTATTTGTTTAACCTAAAATACAGGTGGAACCAACAAAAGGTGGGGTAGTCGAATATAGCGCTGAATAAAATTCGACTCAATAAAATTGAATAATTTGATTCGAAGATAAAATATTTGATTCGTTCTAATTTAACTCGGAAAAAATTCAAATAAAGTTTGAGTTGTAAACAGAAATTCGAATAATTCGAAATCTTTAGTAACTAGAGGATATATATATATATATATATATGACTCAAATTGCAAATAAAGTTTGAGTTATAAAATAGAAATTTGAATAATTCGAATAAGTTCGAGACGAATTTCTTAATTTTTTATGATATATATACAGATATATAAAAATATAAAAAAATATTACCAAATAAAAAAATTGAAGAAATATATATTCTATACGATTAAAGAGTCATTTAAATTAGAATCAGATCGTACTATAACTTGAAAATAATTATAATTAAATTTTTATAAGAATTCAAAAACTCGACTTGACTCAAATTTATTAAACTCGATTCGAATAAAAAAATTAAATAAAATTTAAATTATAAAATAAATATAATACGTTAACTCAAATAACTCAAAATTTTTAATTCGATTCAATCGAGCATTAACTCTAAATGCAAGGAGGAACGAATTCCACATCATCCCATGCATTGTTTTACGTAAGTCAATGTTCCAAAACAATCCAGAATTAGTAATACTTTCCAGATATCAGTTTGGTTCATAAACCCTAGACATCTGCTTTAGACAATTCCTCACGTGCCTCTGCTTTATACAATTCCTCACGTGCCTCTGCTTGGCTACAATCCCTCCTTTTTACCCTCGTATTGGCTACTTGCATTTCGAGGACGGTACAAACCCTAATTTATTATGTTGAAGATGAGTTATGTGATGACGTAGTAGTACATTAAATTATTATTACAAGGTAATTTTGTTACATTAGACACTTAATTTTGTATTAGTTTTCAAGACACAAACTTTTAATTTTATCGGATTATATCATCAAGATATGCAAAATGTTACTTTTGTTTTCGTATCAGAAACTATGAATATAGTACATCAAAAACCCAAAAATGTTTATGAATTTTTTTGTCTCGATATAAGAATGATGAACGAACCAAACTATCATACAGATTGTTACGTTATACAATTCTGATTATATCGGCTAACAAACTATTAAACAAGTGAGGATCAATCTTTTCTAAAATTACCGAAAAAAATCAAATCATGAAGCTAATGTCGTGATGTTCTTTATAAACACCAAACGATCACTATTATATGTTGAAATCATGTCGTTAACAAAATCATAGAAAACACGTACCACAAAATTAAATATTTTTGTTAAAATTAAGAAAATAAAACATGAAAGGACAATAGAAATAATGAATATCGTGGTTGACAACCAGTATTAAGATGGGTTGTCTCCAAATTTTATGTAAGTTTTGATTCCATGTATAATGTATCGATACATGAATTTTGATTCGATGTAACTGTATGCATGGAATTTGGTTGTGATTCAACTTTCTTCGATATTAATTCTAAATCATGATAAACTCATGATTCGATGTAACTGTACGCCTGAAATTTGGTTGCAATTCAACTTTCTTCGATATTAATTTTATTACAGTACAAGATAGTATGTATCTAATTTTAAATCATGATAAACGTCATAGATATACTTATTAAATTATTCGAATTTAAATAAAATACATTACTTTTTATTATTAAGACTCGAATATTAAATTACGAGAGAGAGAAAAGTTTTGTTTGACTAATATTTATTTCTTTTTTTCTTTGGTCTTGAAGGGATATCTCCTTATGCATTGGTTAGCAATCAATCCAAAGACCATCCTACACATATCACATTGTGTTCTTAAACTTAGGCTTAATCGAGGTGATTAACTAAATTAAGCCACGTTAATCCTCATTACACCACAGAATAAACAAAGGATTAAGGATATTTTATTCTTAATTTCTTAAAAGTTTTGGTTCTAATTCTCCCTAAAAAACATCAATTTCTGTCTGGAGAAAAAAATAAACTCAGATATTATAAATAAAAAAGATTAGGTATTTCTTAGACACTGACCAACATTGTCAATCAAATGACAACTTGTAATAAACTTTTTTAATTATTAGAATCACTTATTAAATTAAATACTATTAATGTCATAAACGTTAGATTGTTCAAAAAATATTACCAATGTCAGGTTAGATTTTATCAACTTTCTCCTTTCCCATTACAAATAATGTATTATTTTTTATTTAAAATCTGGTATCTGATTTATTAACCGACTAATCAAATCGAATTTTACAAATGCTCATTATGGCAAGATCCTCTTAACCCAATTTTTCCCTTCTCACAAGGTTAGTATTCGAACCTCTAACCTTATTTAAAAAATTTAGTGTCTCATCCCGCTAGATCATCTGATTATTAAATTCAAATCTTCTACCCCTAATCAAGCCCCCATTAGTGCCACCACTTTAAATTAATGAGTTTAGGGTTTAAGGTTAGAGATTATAGTTAGGGTTTTGTGAATTAAAGATAAATATATTTTTTACGGTATAAAATTTAGGGTTTAGGATGTAAAATATTAGGAACGTGGTTTAAATTTTAATTTTTAAACCTTTTTAATAGAATGTACGAATGAGACACGATTAAGGGCAGAAGAATTTTAGATCATGAGTTAATGTATTATTTTAAGTAATCTTCAACATTAGTTCAATGGCTTGTAAAGTAGAAACATGTATGTCCTAATAGTCCTTGATGAATACAAGTCAAATACATATACAGTTCATAAACACTCTTTTATATTATCATATTAGATGTTGTCGTTCAAACCCTTTTCAAGGAAAAATATCTTGGCAAACCTCCATTGTGTCACTCCCACAACCGCTTGATAATTCATAGAGATTTGAGACTTACTTTTACCAGAAATCATTGTCTTGATATCAGCATTTTGGGGGATCTAATGGACTATATCAGATCCAATGAAACCGAATGTTCCTGAACCATCACCATGGTGGATACATACATGCATGCATGCATACGTACATACATCATTATGGTATATATGTACTTGGGAACTTGAACTGATAAAGGGAATGGAAATGCTAATGAAATTCATCACAGTTTGATAGTACCAAAGCTCACTTCTCATTGGCTTTTTAGATCTGGTTCTGGTGCAAATATTCATTACAAAAAGCTCCCTATACGCAGCTCTGCTTATCTTGATCTGCATTGCTAATAATGAAGGTAAGTTTCTTACTCCTTTGTTTATGTTAGTACAGGAGATGTTTTAATGGAGAGATGTTGACAATGTTTGGTTGCAGTTCTTTGGTTGGATGCAAAATAAGCTAAATGGGAGACAAGGGTGCTCAAAATCAAATACAGTTTCTGCTACCTGTAAGTATTTCCTTCTTTTCTTTTATCTGGTTTTAAGAGTGTTGATGTGTCTCGGCTCCATCGAGAGCGCTACGGGGTCACGGGAATGTCCTCGTTCGGGTTTTGTCTCTCGACTCTGATGTGATACATAGTCCTATATAGGGGGTAATGTATGTGTTTTCTTTTGCCTTTGTAGATCATATGAAGCAAGAACCTAGAGAAGAGTTCAGTGATTGGCCTAATGGATTGTTGGCAATAGGAACATTTGGTAACAATGACTTTAAAGGAAACCTTCAGTCCCAAGCAACTGTTCAACGAGAACATTTCGATGTTCGGGACCAGGAATTGTCTTCATCCGATGATTTACAAGAGTTTACGATTGAGGAAGTCGGGAAACTACAGAAGGAACTAACCAAACTCTTGTCCCGAAAATCAAACTCCGACTCGAAAAAGGAAGTAGCAAGTTTACCATTGGATAGGTTCCTTAATTGTCCATCGAGCTTGGAAGTTGACAGGAGGTTTAGTAATGCTGTCTGCAGTGGTTCAGGGGATCGATCGGAGGAAGATATCGATCGAACCATTAGTGTTATCCTCGGCAGATGCAAAGACATATACAATGAAGATAACAAGAAGAAATCCATTGGTAAGAAATCGATTTCTTTCCTTTTGAAGAAGATGTTTGTTTGTTCAAGTGGATTTTCACCTGGACCGAGCTTGAGAGATACACTACATGAATCAAGAATGGAGAAGCTAAAAACAATTAAGACCAAACATTGTTTTCTGTCTGAATAATGATTGAGACTGACTCATCTCTTGTGCTATAGCTTTTAAGGGTAATGCTTCACAAGAAGATTTACAATCAAAACCAGAACCGAGCATCACCGACGAAAAATTACTTGGAGGACAAGCAATCACCCCAAAAGCAAAAGAATCCAGATGAAACACAGGAGAGAAAGAGTGAAGATGGAGGGAAATGGGTGAAGACAGATTCTGAATGTAAGTTCCTTACTAACCACAACATATATATATATATATATATATATATATATATGTATATACATAGACACACATATTCATCACTTTGTTCTTGATATTGCAGACATTGTTCTAGAGATATAAACTGAACTTTTGGAGTAAGGGATAAACTGATGAATAAACTCTACATATGGTGGCTCAAAGTTATTACATGACAAAGGAAGAAAAGGGTGTATGATTTCAGACAAGAATCTCTGTGATTGTACCAGTTGTGCTATGTTTCACTTTTTTTTGACATGATTGTGACTGTGATCCTGTGTAGGCAGTGCAAGCCATGTTTTCTGAGATATCTGAAATGGTGGATATCTGTATTAGCACTGGCACAGCTTAGGCTTCATTTTTTTGGTTAAGTTCACCTTCTGTAATGTGACTTTAGGTGAATAATTGATTGAGCAGAGATTATTGAGACATGTTCCTGTGGAATTTAGGTGAATTAATATTTAGAAATCAAGTTCATAATATTCCATTTTCAATGAATTAAACTCTGTATCTAAAGCATAGGAGAAGAACCCCACAAGATTCATTTTCTTCATAACTTTCCTTTTTTTTTCCTACTGTTGACAGCAGTTTTCTATCTGTTTATATAATTTTGACTAAAAGTATTTTTGGTCTAAAAAATATATTTTAAAAAGTAAGATGTGCACGGGTGAGATCGGGTCAAATATTTGGCTCGTTCGAATTTGATTTAAATATAAATATTTTGAATTTAATTTTAATCTGACTTGAGTATTTTTTTTAAAAAAAAATTGATCCGACTTTAAAATAAATATTCTAAATTCGACTCGATTCGACCCAACCTATAAAAAATATTTAGGGACTTAATTATAAAAAATAAATTTAGAGAACTTAATTATAAACTTTAGGACTTAATTATAAATAAAAAATTTAATTTTAAGGATTAAATTAAAAAATAAAGATAGAGGAGTATTCTTATAAATATATTTTAATTTTTTTTTAAATCAAATAAGGGTTGGTCCAAGTGGTAAGCAGCTAAACTTTACCTCTTTTAATAAAAATACGATCTGATGATTAAATTTATTTTTTTTATTAAAATCCGATCTAACCCAATCCGACCCGTTGAGTACCGAGAGCTACTTGGTGTTAACAAACCGACAGCACTGACTTCAGTCAATTTTGTTCTTGCTTAATCTAAGCACCGCCTAAAATCCTCCTCATCTAAGGGTCAGGATTAAAATCCTCCTCATCTCTGCTATCTATCTTCCATTCCCCCGCACCTAATGAAAGAATTTCCCTATTTTACAACAGTCTACTAGCTCCTTTAGCGAAGAACAAAAAAAATTCCATTTCCTTTGCAAATCAGCAGATCCAAACAAAGTCTCCATCTTTTCTCATTTTTTGTTATCAAAGGTGCAGTTTTCTTTATTTGGCAATGCCAAAGCTTCTAATTTCATTTTTCTTTCTACCCCTTTTGTGCTTCTGCTTTGTTTCCATCAGTGAAGCTTCTGTCCATGAATACAATGGTGTGAAATTCGTCAGTAAAGGCAATGCATTCGTCGTCCATGGCGGCAGTGAAGGAATTTACTCTTCTTTGGCTGACCCCCAGAATGTTACTTCCACTAGCGGTGACTCTTTTATCCGGTAAGTTCTTCAGTTTCCCCTTTTTGTATGTAAGTTTCTGCTGATTTTAGCTTTTAGATCTCTTGGTTTTGTTGATAGTTTCCATGGTTCTTAGTTGAATTGTGTGGGGTTTGAGAACTGTTAGGATCTGAGACTGAACTAGGATTGTTAAAGTTTATGTTTTTGAAATGAAACAAAATCCAAAAATTGAATCTTTTAGTACCCAGAAAACAAAAGGTAAAATTTCGTCTGGAGATTCAATTCTTACCGAATATGAACATGTTAGGTGTTGATTGCTTGTGTTTAGATGTTTGGAGACTGTTAGACATTGAAGATGTTTCTCATTTTGTTTTCTTCTTCTGTGGGTATTATCGAACCAGTTTCGAGAAGGTTACATTCCGAAGACCGAAAGAATCGGCTAATGTTAGCTCGAAGCTGATACAAGCAGTTCTTTTCGAGGTGGAAGATAGGGAGACTATTGGAGGTTCAGCTTATGGGGGTCAAAGAGCTGTTTGTTGCACGGCTGATCTTGCGAAACTCGGTGTTTGTTTGGAAGGAGAGGTTATTTATCGCCCTTCCTCCGTGACTCCGAACTGGCCGAAAGTGTTTGGTGTTGCTTTTAAGGAAGATAATGAGTTTGCAACATTGAGATATAGGTCTATAAAGGTTACTAAAACCGGGATGTATAACTTGTACTTCATTCACTGTGATGCGAACCTTAAAGATTTGACTGTGGAGGGGAAAACTGTATGGAAAAATCCTACCGGCTATCTACCTGGTAGAATGGCGCCGCTGATGAATTTCTATATGTTCATGTCGCTTGCTTTTGTGATCCTCGGAATCTTTTGGTTCTCGCAGTATGCAAGATTTTGGAGAGACATTTTTCCTTTGCAGAACTGTATAACATTAGTGATAACGCTCGGCATGCTTGAGATGGCTCTTTGGTATTTCGATTATGCTGAATTCAATGAGAATGGTATCAGGCCTGTTGGCATCACCGTGTGGGCAGTTACCTTCGGTACCGTCAAACGTACAGTTTCACGGGTTATTATTTTGATGGTTTCCATGGGTTATGGAGTTGTGCGGCCTACCCTTGGTGGGCTTACTTCGAAGGTAATCATGCTTGGAGCAACCTTCTTTTTGGCATCCGAAGTTCTTGAATTGGTGGAAAATGCTGGTGCAGTGAGTGATCATTGGGGAAAGGCGAGACTGTTTGTGGTTCTTCCTGTCGCAATCTTAGATGCCTTCTTCATTCTTTGGATATTTACTTCTCTCTCTGGAACTTTAAATAAACTTCAGGTATGTTTTTTTCTTTTACTTCGTCCACAAAGTGCGGCATTCATACGTGCATTTGATTATCGAGGATATTAAATTGTTTGAAATTCTATGATGCATGTTTAACAATGATATATCGGTGCAACAGGCTAAAAGGATGATGGTAAAGTTGGATATATACAGGAAGTTCACGAATGCATTGGCAGTAGCCGTTATGGTATCCGTCGGTTGGCAATGTTACGAGGTAGTTAAATCAGTTATTTTCGATCCTTTCTTTTGGCTGCAACTTTATAATCAAACTTAAGTTTGGCATATAATTTACAAGAAAACATTATGCAGTCTTGCATCTTTTGAATAGGAGGTATGAGACGGGTAGTAAAAATGGCATTGTTGTCGAACTTCTTGGTCTTACAACTTTTGTAACTCCGTATTTTCAGATTTATTTCAAGTCAAACGATGTTTACAACGAGCAGTGGCAGAATGCATGGATCATCCCGGCCTTTTGGCAAGTCTTATCCTTCTCCATGCTATGTGTCATCTGTGTTCTTTGGGCGCCGTCTCAAAATTCGACACGGTAAGATCTATATATTGTTGAACTCTAAGCTCTCCCTTTCGGCCATTACTTTTCTGATATAGTTTATATATCAAGTATTTGCATTCCAGCAACTTGAGATGGCTGCATAGGCTTTGATTACTTGTACGCTGACTAGTTTCAGACACAGTTTAGAGGCATTTTGGCTGTGTTTTTAATTTCGGTTCGGAACTCAAAGAACTTCTGTTCCACTTGCTGTGGTTGGTTGTTGTGATCTTTAACAGGTACGCTCACTCCGGTGACGGTAATGAAGACTTTGACAAAGACGAAACCAATCTGACGCTCATAAAACCATTGCCAACTCCTTCTAAAGATTTTAGAAGCGTGGCCGAGGCCGAGGCTAGGCCATTGCAGGGCAGCAACGGAGCATCGATCGGCGATTTAGAAGAAGACAAGACAGAGTGAGAAGAAGAAACCCTTGACACAATGGTATCTACCTGGGTACAGCAAGCTGCTCATTACAACAACAATGTCAGTTCAGATTGTTTATTTGTATTTTTGTTCATCAGTTAAGTTTTTGATCTGTTATCTGTCACGAATGGAAAAAGACAATATATGATATGCTTTGTGTCATGTTACATTAGTTCACCGGCAGGCCTTCGGATTTTTACCGGTAAGTGCCGTCGACGGCTGCTTGAATTTTCAGAACAGTCAAGGATGCCTAAAAGAATGCTTCTTCATATCATCAATAATGGTAAAAAGCAAACATGCATACAAAATTCTAAATTATAAGTGCAAAAATAAACCATATGAACAAATGGAACAAAATCTAGAATGTGGTAACCGTAAATGACGAGAGTTTAATTTGGTTAAAATTGAGTCAAAATTTAATTTAATGGGATTCGGTTCGAGTTTTTGACGAACTGTGTTATATGATACTTGATTTGAAAAGATCACGAGTCATTCAAAAATATAAATGTAATTTTTTATTTTTATAATTTAAAATTTAAATTTTTAAACTTTAAACCTTAAAATCTTAACACATTAAATCCTAAAATTAACAAGTTTGAGTTTACATAACTTGTTTATAAAAATGTTTTATTAGGCTTTAAATGAGACTTGATAGATAAAAATTACTCGAGTTTAACACGATTAAAGATCGATCAATATTTATCGGTGAGGCTGTACCCTGCATTTATGTTTATAGTATAGCATATGTTTGCGTATTGTACAGACTTTATTCGAGTTCTAAAACACGACTTCTAGTTAGCTTCTTAATGTATTTTCCCCTTTCTCTTGACTTCTGAACTTCTACATATCCAGATGGAAACTTTGTTTCAAGTGTATAGCTTAACCTCCATGTTAATGAAAATTAGATGATATGTAGGCATGATTTCATTGATTTGTATTTGAAAAAAGCTAATTTCTTGGTTTAGCAGCATGGGAATGGACACTTTTTATTACTATTTTTACTAATTCCAATCTTTGATTTGACTTCTATATCTAGGGATGACAAAATTACACGTCTCCGGCCGACCTGATAATGAAAATTCATGATGAAAGGGAAGTTTGCCAAAAAAAATATTTGTCCATGAGAAGGGATGTACTATAAAAGCTTCCACTTATTTGATGCCTGAAAATTACTGGTATGATCCTTCCATGAAAAGGAAACTTTGTTCAAAGCATTGAGACAAGGTGAGGCTCATGTTTGGTCCTGACATGGCTCCTGCTAATTTCCTTCACACTAGAACAACCAGAGAGAGCCATTGTGAGTTCAAGTTCATCTTTAAGCATTTTGAGCACTCGTTTCACTCCGAATTCCCCTTTTGCCGCGAGTCCGAACACAACTGGCCTTCCTACCTGAAACACACCATTAGCATACAAAAATCTCTTATAGCTTGGTATTGGTGACTGCAAACTGTCATAAACTCATAGTTATTAGCATTAGGGGAAAATGAAACATGGGATTTATTTCTTAGATGAAATTATAGATGGGAGTTTAAGAGATTACTAGGACAGCTTGAGCACCAAGAGCCATTGCCTTGAAAATATCTGTTCCTCGCCGTATTCCTCCATCGATTAAAACCGGAACTTTTCCTCCAACAGCAAGAACTACCTGTAATCTCACTAAGAAATTTCAGTAATCTCATGTCTGCACGACTTCAACGGGGCTTTCGGAGTTAAGAATGAAAAACCGACCGATGATTGATTTTCTTAACTAAGTTGGAACATAGAAAAATTCTATAGCTGCAACTATGCTACAGCCAACAGCAACAATAGTAAGTGAGGGGGAGCACCTCTTCCAGAACAGAAATGGTAGCAGGAGAATAATCCAGCTGCCGGCCTCCATGGTTGGAGATGATAATCCCAGCAACTCCTACTTCCAGGGCTTTTATTGCTGTGAATAGTACAAGTTATTCGATTAGCACAGACGAGCCAAGAGGAAATGTGCAGTCACAAATAAGCAAGAAAAAGAGAAAAAAGAGTAGTCTTCTAGTGGGCAGATTATCTTCATTACTCATTAGAGCCTATCCTAATCCCTACATAACAAACACAAAGGAGATGAAGAACCATATCGGTGCCTCGACATTACCATCTTCACGAGTGAGCACCCCTTTGATCAGAACTGGCAAGTTTGTAATAGATTTCAACCATGAGATGTCCTGCACATATATCAGAATGTAATAGTTGAACACGTAAGACTACCAGAACAGTCTGTCATATTAATCTGAGTCTTCCACTTCAACATCAACATTGAGGAAAAATGTCCATCTACATATATACGAGGCCCTATTCCGAGTGTTCAAGTTAACAAGCAAAAGTTTCCTAACAAATAAGTGTTAGTTCGGACTTGTGGGGTGGTCGAAAACTAGCAGTCCTGAGCCAAGAACCATAGGAAAGCAAGAGTGGAACTTCTATATCATAGAAATAGAAATATATGCCGAGATAACTTGGATTATTCACATATTGTTACCTCCCAGCAGAGAGAAGCATCAAGAGTCCCACTGGCCAGAGCTTCCAAACCAGAACCTTCTTCCTGTACAATTGTAATGCATATTAAGAACATCAAACAGGTGAGATTGATGTAATTCATATCTTTCTTTTTATCAGTTTCCTTCAACTATACACAAACGGGACAGGTTCGATATGCCAAATATTCCAATCGAGCTTAGATTTGACATTGTATTTACGGACAGACAAAATAGAAAAGCAAAAGCAAATATAAGGATTCTGTACTTACAGAAACAAATTTATTTGGTAATAGACCCTCCAAGTTCTTCAGCGGAGGTACAACGAGTCTGCAGATGTTTTTCACAAACAATCTTTCATGTATGACATAAAACCGCAAGTGTTTCATTTCAATGATATAAAGCAAATTAATCAAAACAATAAAAAGCAACTCAAGTCATAGTTGATATTTCACTTGTTCTTAATGTCTGCCTCCCTTCGACCGAGTCTTGGAGAATCAACGGTTACTACAATAGCCTTATATCCATTATTTTCAGCTCTCTGCACCAGCTTAGCTGATATATCTCGTCTCTTATACACCTATTCCAAGAAACAGAATCAGTGTTGATATCCTATTGATGGTGTTTCTAAGGACTGAAGAGAAACTGTTGCTGGTATTGAAATAGCTCAGGTAAGGCCGAATATACATATAGTTGGAAGAACCGAATAGCATTGCAGCAGGAAGATACTTCTTCCAGTGAGCAGGAAGATGAGGTGGATAAAACCTGAAAATAGACACAATTGATCAAATTTCAACACCAAAATCCAGAGAGGAAGCCTTTTCAGGCCATGACAATTGAGCAAAGGTCATATATATTATTACTACCATTATCGTGCCACACGCAGACGCTGCTCTCGTCGTCGCAATCTCACCTGGAATCAAAATAAAACGGTAATCAATAAAAGTTTCGAAACAAGTTAAGATCATTAGTCTTCAAAGAGGACTCAGCTAGACCTTCAGGGTTAGCCAACTTTTGCATAGAAGTTGGGGCAATCAAAACTGGCATTGAGATGTTATAACCCAACACTTCAGTTGACACATCAACTCTGCTTACATCTCGAAGAATTTGAGGCCGAATACTGCAAACTCACAATCAGAACAAGTAAAATGATTGAAAACAAGTTCACAACATAAACCGTTACTCGATTCAATCATAACACATTACATGACTCTGTGAAAAGCTTCCTCATTCTCTTTTAAGGTGTACATGTCCTCTGCTCCTCCAGCGAAGAAATCGTAGACCATTTTCGGAAGAGCTTGCCTTGCTAATTCTCTGAATTCATTGACATTAACCGGTTCTTCCTCCATTACCCTTGATTCATAGAACAACAATATGTCAATATCATATTTGAACATTCTGGTTTATCCATCTTTAATTGCTACTACAGTTTCACTAATACTAACAAGCATGAGAATTACTGAAAGAGGGATTGAAGATCAAAGGATAATTACAATTTTTTTTACCTTTATGAGCTGAAATCTTCTCCAGGATTTGTATGAACTAGGATTGTTGAAGATTGTGTAGTGTTCTAAGTGATGTAGCTTTCTAGACCTTAGCAATATCCACCCACCTCAGAAAAGTCAAAGACTATTTTTGTCTGTAATCTGTATTCTTATCTGTCAAGGATAGTGAAAGACATACTGCTGCTAGTGGAGCTGAAGATAATCTTACACTGTTAGGTAAAGCAGCCAGCACACGCCCTTTGTCTCGATTTCATGACTTCTTCCATCCGCTCTCTCCTTTAGTACCTAATAAATTTGGCTCTACACCCGAATTAATTTATTCGACTCGAGATTTGATATCAACTTAAATATAGCATCCGGTTTTAATTTTAGAAGTCGATTCAGATTTTAGTTGAATCGAAATAGACCTGAACTAATTTTCAATCGAATTGATTTCACTTGAACCAAAAAAAACTCAAAAAAAATAGTAAAAGAAATAAAGAAATGTAGGTGAGATGAACTTCCTCGCAACTCATAAAAAATAAAATATATAGGCTTTATAAAATCATATAGTGTGTAAAAAATTGACATGATTTAAAAAATTAATTGAAATTGATCGATCTCCTATTCACTTAAACTGAAATCTATAGATATGGTATGACACGACTCAATACTCAAACCGAATCATTATATACCTAAATTAAAATCAAACTAAATATAAATAAAAAATAATTAAATTTAAAATAATCCGACTCAAACTCGATTCGAATGATCCGTTCTACTGATAATTTTACTCAAACTCAGATACAAGTGTCTTACTCTGAGTTATAATTTTGCTCTCTTGTTTTGGTCTTGAGTTAGTGCGCATATTCGACGAAATTAAATTATAGTACACCTTATATGCACAAATATATAATTTATGATATTTTTTATAGTAAAAATACTTTTTGAATTTACCAAGAATTAATTTTTAAATGTCAAATCACTAGCACCTTGAATTTCTTCTTTTATTGAATAATTTGATTTATTCATTAGTTCCAATCATCTTAAAACTTAAATTTTTTAAATACATGTTAATTTTAGAATTGAATGACTCAATTTAGAGTATAAGAATTCAGGTTTAAGATTTTAAATTTAATGATTATAGATAAAACTTAAGATTTAAAAATATAATTTAAAGGTAAAATTTATATCTTATAATATAAAATTTAAAGACTAAAACTTAAAGTTTATAAGTCAAAACCTAAATCCTCACCATATCGCCATAAAAACTAAATCCTAACCTCTAAACCTATATTATAACTTTAACTGCTAAATTCTAACCATTGCACCTAACTTCTAAAATTATAACCCAAAAACCCTATATTAAATTCATAAACCCTAAACTTAAGTTCATTATAATTTTTTTAATTTTTATTACTAGTATATTAGATATAAATCCTATAAAAAAAGCAAAGTTTTAGTATGTATTGAACGAACCTACTATCTCAATAAACACTAAATCCTTTAAATTAATATCACATCATTTAATTAAATACATATAAAATCAATATTTTTTAAACTATTACTCATTTTAAAATATAGAAACTAGGGAGTCCATTAAAGGAAAATGAGACTCATGTGCATGTGCTACTACTACAACTAATGACTTATACTCTGGTTGTGACAGAGAAAGAATAGTTGCCTTCCAACATATTGCTCTTAAGGTAGGGTCTCTCCTCACAATTCAACATTGCCATTTTGTCCATAAAATTTGCAGAATTGTGTGATGAAACAAAAAAAAAAACCAGAATTTTCACTCCACAGCAACACAGAGAAACCCGAGAAACTCGACGATGAGTCGTTAAAACTATGAAGCAAGGTTGATATTCACCACAGCTTTGTTTTCACCCAAAAGAGGAGGAAGACAACTCCTAGTACGATTGCAACCGGAGCCCATTTCCGAATTAAAGCCTACAGGCAAATTGATATAACAGATGAAGAATCTTTAAAAATAATCGAGACACGAATGTATGGAAAATTGACTTAAGCTCTTGCTCAAGGAGCTTTCTTTTAAAAGAGAAAATCCAGTTTGAGTAGAAGGAAATTAGGCGACAGTTAATCGAAAGATCTTTTTAGTTTTTTTCACATGGGGTTTATGGCAACTGCAATAAAACTATACGACACAAAACATCTCACATTCATATGCCTTCGTGGGCGTGGTGGGAGGGAGCAATCAAAATTCATAATAATTTTAACAGACATACGTATAGAAACTAGACATGCATGCTTTAATGCCTATAAACAAAGAAAATGACTTAGCAGCACACATTCAGTATCGTTAACAGAATTGTCAAAAACCAAAAGCTAAATGCTTCAACCATAAAGGGAGAGAGAAAAATGGCCCAAATAATGAGTATTCGTCCTTCACTAATCAAAGGTGACTAACCTGTCGGTTTAAGTCTCTTGCCTTATCAGCATATATGCGAGATTCTGATGTCAATCGACTGGACATTTGACTGACCTCTGTATTCCAGAAAGAAAGTGAAATGCACACTTGGTTAGTCAAAAGCAATACAATTTAGCAGTCAATTAAAAGGAGAGACATTAAAGCAACGGTAAAGAAGAAAACACGATTAGGTGACTTCTATTTGAAGGCAATACTTAAAGGAAAACTAAGCAGTAACAAGGTGCAAACATAAATGATTTTGCCTTGTACTGCATGCCTAATTAAAGTCAAGTTCTTTTAAATTTTAATTGTCATAGTGTGAACTGATACAAAAACTCCACAAACACTCGAATGAGCACAAGACCAATACAGCTGAAGCAAGCTTTTTGTATGATAAATGCAAATCAAAGTTCTGGAACAACTCAATCTGCCTATTGAAGGCACAAAAGTTACAAAACCTACACCCAAAAAACATAGTATTTCTTTTAAATACAAACATATAATTATCAAGTACTAAAATCATCCATTTATATGTCGAGTTTCGTCTTGGATTACCGACTAGAGGGCAATTTATAAAAGTTAAAGTGGGGAAAAATCGAAAAAAGCAACAGACTGGTCTCGCCTAAAAGATATTTTCCATACCTACAAACTGAGGCATTAAAATTGTAAAAGCAAAGTTTTCCTAACTCATGATTGTTAATTTTAGCAATCCTCATGATGCAATGATTCAAGCAAGGTTCAACCAATCTCCAATTTATAGTTTATACAAAAGTATTAAAAGTAATTCAGAAAGGAAAAAAACACATCTTACGGTCCAGCTTTTCACCAACACCAAGAACTTCTTGTACATTGCGTGTCATGATTTGTTGAACTTCATATAGCTCATCATTCAACTTTGTAATATTCCGTTGAGTACGGGTATCCTGGTATAACTTTTTTGTCCTCTGTATGAATGTATCTTAAAGACAAAGAAAAAATATAATCAAGCCAGGAAAGAGAGAGAGCACAATAAAAGGTGGGGGGAAAATACTAATTCCATACAAAAAGCAGAAAGAGCCAAACAATAAAGAAAAGGAACCTACCAAATTTAATAAAAGCATAAGGCCTGGCAGCTGTTTCAATATGAACTCCATTAACACGTTCAAATTCATTCTTGAGGTCTTCCAGATAATGAAAGGCAAGTTTCTTAGGATAAGAACGATCACACATTGTCAAGTAACAAACACGTCCTTCAACAATATAGCTATGAACTTAGGTCAAGGTAACATTATAGCTAAGATGCACCTGCCAATCATACTGAAAAAAACATACAACAAAACTTATTTCTTTCCCTCAAGAGAAACTATAAAGTATAAACATATTTTTGACAAGTATAGACTGATTTCATAATTCAAGAAATAAGGCATCCTAGCAAAGATACTGGAAAATATAAGGTCCAGTCTCAACAGACATCCTTGAAGCCTCAATATGGCCTTTGGAGAGATTCTTAAACAAAGCCTTGACTTGCTGTTTGTACATTTCGGCATCTACCAGATCCCGACCATCATCTAATCCCTCCGCCAGAGGAAGACCATCAGTAACACGAGCAATCATTGTCATTCTCACCATCTTTACTCCTTTTTTTCTCAGCTTTCACAAAATCCCTTCAAACTAAGATAAAAACAAGATCAACACCATGATTAGTCACAGAAAATAAAAACTCATTTCAAGTAAAAATTAACAACCCAAATTCCAATTGACTATATGTCGATAACAATCTTTATGGTACAATTAGCTACCATAATGATGAAAACACAACATTTCCATTTCCACAATTATCATTTCAAACCATTAACATCAACCGAAAAAAAAGAACATGATTCATATGTTACTTGATTCGATGATTCCAATGCTCATAAACCCAAAGTAAGATCGACCCACTCTTGTTTTCCAATCAAAAGGTCATTGTCGTAACCAACGACAATACATCCAGTCAATGTCATGAGGATCTAACAAAAACAAATATTTATTTTTCAGGGATTCCAACAAAACCCAGAAATTAGTTTACGAAAAACAACCTCCTAGAAGAATTTCAACAGAATTAAAACAAAAAGGAACGATCTTTTCTCGAGAATTAATTATAAGCACATTTACAAAACGAAAAACGAAAGCCACTATTTCTGACGGGAATACCTGATTAGAGCATGTGGGTCTTCGTATTTCTGCTCGATTTCAACGATCTGAGGAATGGGAAATGACCGGTGGTCCGACAAGTCTTACAAAAGAGATGACATTTAATGGAAAGCCAGAGCGTTAATAATAGGATTTTTATTATTTGGTTAAATTATACATATAGGCACCATAATATAACGTTGCATCAAAATAATCACAATACTTTAAAAAGCGTTAAATCTATCAATCAATTATTAAAATAGTATCGATATAGTCACCGGCCGTTTAAAATTAACGGACTAATGACGTGATAGTTAAAAATAAAATAGAATAATTACACATTTACTTTTCATTCTTACATTTTTTTAATTTATTCCTAATTTTATTAGAATAAAATAATATAATCATTTAATTAGATGATAACACGTGTCACCACTTTATTAGATATATTATTCATATATTTTTAATTTATTATAATAGAGTTTTAAGATTTATTATTCAGTATTTAGGATTTATGTAATCACTCATTTTTAATCGAGAAATTAAAAATTCTAAATTATTAGAATTTGAATAAGGGTCATATTATGTGTTGTTATATATGTCGTCATCACGTGTTATCGTATGCGTTACTATGTGTATTATTGTACATGTTACATTTACATTACATGTGATTATGTTTTAATATGAATTATGTGTTAAATATATTACAAAGACATATATAATTAGGTATTATGTAGTACTAATGGTATTTACGGGTGCATGTTAGACTAATTATTTTTATGTTATCGTGTTTTAGTGTTATTACTAGTGTTGTTGTATTTATATGTCATCTTTATCGTTAATAATAATATAATTATGAGTGTTAGTTATAATATTAAATGGCCTAAATATTTTAATTAAAAACCCATGAACAAATAAAATAATGAAAACCCATTATAAATATGTTACAAGCCCGTTTTCAAGCAAATCCAATTGTGATGATAAAACCCTAATGTTAACCTATATTCTGGTTGTAGGTAACAGCCGTCACGCGTTTTAGACCATTGGATCGAACAATCGATGAACGATCAGGATCCTCCCTAATTGTGCGCTTGGCTGTCACGCGTCTGACGTCTGGACTAAAAATCCTAAATTATAATAAAAAATTATTAAATAAGATTTAAAGTTTATAATTTAGGGTTTAGAGTTTAGATTTCATTAAGTGAATTTAGGGTTCAAGATTTAACAATAAAATCTAAACTTTATTTAATGAATTTTTATTATAATTTAAAAATTTTAAAAAATTTAAGATTTACTTTTTAGGGTTTAGGGTTTATAAATAAAATTTTATTAATTTCAAAATTTAATTTATTATATAATAATTTAATTATTATTTTTAATTAAATTAAACATAAATAAATAAAAAATCAGATAAGTGAATGTAAAGAAACAAATATCAAAAACAATAAATATATACAAAATATTAGTTTTTTATATCAAAAGAATGTGTTTAACTTAGTGGTTAAGCTATGTGGTTCTTATAATATTATACTAAATATCTTATTAAAATTTTGATTAAACAGAAACAATGTACATAAATGGATTAATATTTCATATTTCATAACACACCATTAGTAATGCTTTCTACAACTTTGGAGAAGCCATAGAGATGAGCACGGGTTGATTTGGATTTTCAACCCACCCAAACTCGATTCGAATATAAATATCTTAAACTCTACTTCGACCTGAATATTTTTTAAAAGAATATCAAGTTCAACCCAATCCAAAAGTAAATACCCTAAACCCAACCCGAACCTATAAAAAAAATTAAGGACTGAATTATAAAAAAATAATTTTTGGGACTTAATTATAAAAATATAATTTTAAGGACTAAATTATAAATAAAAAATAATTTTAAAGACCTAATTATAAAATATATAGATAGAGGATTATTATTATAAATATTCCTAAAAAATTATGAAAAATTACTCCCAAATCGCGTCAAGTTGGATATTTTATACCCTAAACTCAAACCCAACCGATACCACTTTAAAAAATCACCTGACCCGTCCCATTTTTTTTAACAAAAACCTCGACCCGATCAGGCCGGGTAAAATACCCATCCTTAGAAGCCGCAATCTAAACCAAATTTATAAAATTTTACAAGGACTAAAAAGGTAATTTTATCATATTAAACAAAACTCTACACATCCTTACACTACAATGGAGTAAATGACATAACAGGGCTGACTTTGTTGAGTCAAAAGTTAGAATTTAAGACAAAAGGCAAGCAAGGACAAAGAAATGTCAAACTCATTAGTCATTTATTAATACTAGCAAACTCAATTAAGTGTGTTTTAATTGTTAATTCACTGCCTTTTCTTGACCTCTATGCACTTCCCTATAATATCATACATTGGTCAAACACAGACACATATCTATATCCGACACGATACAACAAATCTTTCGAACATCATATTCTCGAACTCCGAATCCGAACATACATAAAACCGAGTGTTAAAACTCGAGTTCAGAGCAACATAGGGACATAACACAGCTCAAACATAGGTGCTCAGATAGTTCAAGATCTACACAAACAATAGATGGAGGTTTGGTTTTAAATCCTCCCCTCATCTATGGTGCCAGTAGCCTGAATTTATATATGGAAAAAGTTTATGCCAAAAACATAGACTATACGGTATTCGAATATATTTCGTTTTTAGATTATAGTACATACTAATTTCTATTATTGTACAGACATTTAAAGCCCATAAATAAAAGCAATGGACCGATGGTTACGTATTTTTTTCATTAGATGTACTTTCTAATCGTTAGATAATATAGGCTTACCGATTTATAGATGAAGGGAATCGAGACCTGATTACGGTTTGGTCTTGAACTTCCTTTGAGCTTTCAAGTCTATAACGATCACAGAGATGTTATCGTTGCTACCTTTTTTCATGGCGAGCATGGAGAGGTATTCGGCTGCAGCTTGTGCCGCAGGGTCGATTCCTTTGCCTCTTTCCACGAGAGATGGAACACCGTTCTTCTTATGCCAGAGAAGGATTCTCCGTCGAGCCACCTCGCAAGCTTCCTCGTTTGATATGACGTCCCATAACCCATCACTGGCCAGAATCAGACATTCGTCTTCTCTAGCTCGTGGAATGAACATGACTTCTGGGTCCGGAATAATCCATGGTTTCAAATACCTATCGCCTGTGAGGTAACATAAACACAGAATGTAAGCATTACTCTAGACTCGACTTCCATCACATATTTATCAAGCATGTCGGAAAATGCTAGCTATTTATGGCATTTGTGGTAGCACTAAATTTTAGTTTCGGAAATTTTGTTTCAAGCAGAAATAAACATACCAAGAGACCTAGACATTGCAAGAACACCGAATACACGATGTCCATTCCACTGAATAACTTTGCCTCCGGATGCCTCTATCCTTGCATACTCATCATCTCTGTTCGGCTGCAAAACAAAAAAATGGAAATATATCAGTTTTCGCGCACAAATAGCTTCGTTTTCAATAGTAGAAAACCAAAGACGTAAATGTTTTACCTTGTGATCAATTGACAATGCCATGGCTTCTTTGCCACGGCACAAGACTGCTCTTGAATCTCCACAGTTTGCAACAATAATATGCGACAAACAAACCAAGGCCACCACAGCTGTTGACCCGATGGTTTCAGGGGCAATAGGTTCAAATCTAGCATCAGAAGCATCGTCATTGCCTTCTGTCATGCCTCTACTAACCTTTCCTCCGATCTCATCATCAACCTTTAAAAAGCAACTGGTAAATGTCTTCTCCCATTGCACTTGCCAGCTCTCCATACTAGTGCCATCACATAAATTGCCTTTAACGCTCTCGATCACTTCTGCCAAAGCCACATGTACTCTATCACGACAATAGTTTGCCACCTGCACAAAGTCTCGATACGCCATACTAAAATGTTACTTTGGAGTCTTATTGTCGTAAGCATACATGCAGCAAATATCGTTTGATTCAATGATCTCTCAATTTCTTAAAGTACAGTTAAAACGTAAAACAATGTTTTAGAAGGAAAAATGTTTACCTGGGAACCACCATGGCCATCATAAACACCGAAAAAATGTCCGGTAAGGTCAGTCAGGCTTTGATTGATTCCATCAATAACATGATCACCAATAAGCATTTTGATTGGAATCTTCATAAACCGAGGTACAACGGTGACAGTGTCTTCCATTTCTGGTCTTTTTCCGATAATCGACACAGAACCCCAAAGAGGTATACAATCCAACTCAAAAACACTTCGGCCACCTCTGTTCAGATTCTTTTCACTAGGCAGCTGAATGACCACTTCAGAGGCTTTTAAATCCAACCCGTCTGAAGTCTTTGCATCCGAACTCACAGCAGTCAGAAGAACTTCAGCCGTAGGCACTTGCTCAATGCTTGTTTCTCCCAAAATAATAGCCTTGGCAAGTATCCGACCACTTTCGATTTCTCCATTTTGCAAGCTTATATCCGAAGCTGCATTTAAAACCAACAATCCCTCGTTGATAACCCCATTAGTGTCCACCGACAGAATTTCGTCTTCCTCACTTTCCTGAGTCATGGATTCACTACAAGGGATCAATACATTTCCATTCTCGGGTAAGATCTTCAACAAATGAACACCTTCCCCACCCTCTTGCGATGCCGAAAATGTCACACTATTAACTTCATTCTTATCATGGCTACCCAAAATAGATCCTTGAGACAGGACCTTTGCAGGATCAGACAACAAGTTTGTTGCATCAGACACGAGCTTGATCCGCGTGATTTCCATGTGGGTCGCAATCCTAGAGTTTTCACACACAGAGTTACCTAAACTAAGCGTTACTGCAACTGCCGGAGACATCTCTTCCATCAATTCACCCTCTATGCTACAATCAATTCCCACTCAAATCTCCCAAAATTCGACACAATTCACCAACATTCATCTTAATTATCAACTTCTAGCAACAAATTCTATCAACTTCTCCATGACAGCAGATCTCAATGAACAACAAATCTTTTCATAACAGAACAGTACAACACCGAGATCCAAACTTTCGGGAGGGGGCACAAGCTAAATGGAGGCGAAACGAACATAAGATTTTAACCAGATCTGGCAACGAAGCACAACGGATCAACCTTTTTACAATTAATGAAATCCAACCATAACTACAAATAACCTAAGTTTCTCCTAAAGCCCACATCTCATCAAATTCTGCAACTTTTGGGAAAGAACCAATCAAGAGAATTAAATCCTATCCATATCACCTACCCTTTCAACAGATAATAGCACAAATGGAAACACCATATCAAAAGGCTTAAACTACAACAAACCCAGAAAAGAAAAGGCAAAAATTTCTCATGAGAAACAACCTAGGATAAAGCAAAAAACAAACCCAGATTATCACAGGAAAACCTTAAAAAAGATTAACTTTTTACAACAAACAAGTTGGGTTTCCTGGATCTAAGGCAATCCATATCAGCTTTTTCTTAAACAAAGGGTCTCTTTCCCTTCCCTTTCTTCCAACTAACAAACCAACCCCTGATTATTACACCAACAACAAAAACAAAGCTACTAGACTTGCATATATGTATCTCTAGGGGGAAAATAATAAAAAAATTGATCTTGACACCTTAAAACAATGGGAAAATATTAAAAAAAACAAAATTATTACAAGAAATGGGAAAAATGATGCTTACCGGTAAGAAATGAAGAAACTTTGGGGCCTCAAACCAAAATAAAATGGTAAAAGAAGCCTCCTTTGTTTTCCCCAAAGATTATTTTTTTTCTTTTTTCTCAGGGTTGGGGAAGCTTAAGGGAGATAGAGAGAGAAAGAGAAAGGATGGAAAAATTAGTTTCTTGGGGAGATTTACAATGCAGTCCTTTAGAGGACACGTATACATGTAATTATCTTACATAGTTTGAATGCTTTTAAGACAGGAAATATGTTTAGGTTTAGGACAGTGCTTTACATGAAGACAACTCTGAGGAGGGACACGTGTCCCCCTATGAAAAGTCAGAAACCCACCCTTACCAATGATGTCTTTGTTTTTCACCCACGTGATCCATTCCAAAACTCTGTTTTTTCTTTAATTTTTTTTAAATATGAATTTTTCTTTTAATTTTTAAAAATATTTATTATAATATCTTAAAAATTAGATTCATCTAAATTCGATTATAAATAGTATTTTTTTAAAAAAAATCTTTTAAAATGCGTAAAGTCGAAGTTTCTTGAATTACCCTTTAAGAATTTTTTATAATTTATTGTTTAAAATTAAATTTAACTGAATCCGACTTTTTAACGTATTGTAACAAATATAAAAAATAAAATGAGCAAGATCCTATGTTGAGAGGAAAATAAATTCTACCACAATATTTATAAAATTTTCTTTAGTGAGTAAATATGTATTTTTGATACCTCAATTTGATTTTAAAATTATTGTTTTTAATTAGAAGCTTAAATTTAATTAAGTACCTAGTTTTTTTAAGTCCAACTAGATTTATTATTTTGACTTTTAAATTTAAATTGGTACTTCAACTTTATCCATAATTTAAATTGAATTAGATATGTTATTTAACATAAATTCCAATTTTAATCAAAAATGAATTTTTTTATATTTTAAACTAACAAGTCGATATTAAAATTTAAAAATTGTGTCTCTAAACCAAATAGAGGTACTAAAATATATATTTTGTTTTATTTTTTAAACCAAAATAAAAAATACATTTTTAAATTACGATTTTGTTATAATTAATCTCTAAGTTTTTAATATTTTGATTTATATATAAATTATATCTTTCATCGGAAATTGATTCTTAAAATTTTAAATTTTTTAATTTACTATAATGCCAAAAAAATATTCGTACGAAAACTATCATCCGTACATGAAAATTATCAGTCAATTGACGATAAACAATTAAAAAAGACTTGATAGAATGACACATGATCAAAAAATATTTTCATGTTTTATTATTTTAACTCTCAATATTTGTACAAAAGCATGAGAAAATAAAAAATATTAGTATAATTATAATAATAATTTTATTCGATTCGTAAAATAAACATAGATGATATATTAATCTTAAAAATATTATTAAAAAGTTAATATATTAAAAGGTAGTTTTTAAACATTTTCATTTATATTTTTTTGAAGTTAATATTTTTACTTTATTAAAATAAAATTTTAACCTTATGGTCCATTATTTTGTAATTTTATAATATTCAATGTTAATATTTTATTAAATACTACGTCGTTTTCAGTTACACAATTTTGTACTTTTATAAAATTTACATGTAATTTTTTATTTTATATAAAAAACATATAAGTCAAATTGTCGGTTATTAATCAATTATATTTAATATTTATTTTACATTAAGTTAGTATCCACGTATAAAAATAATTGATTAATTTAGATCGAGTTTTATAAAATTTAATATAAGACGATCTTTTAATCTAATTTTTTCTATTCTCAATGTTAAGATTAAAATTTTTAATCTTATTTAAAGTAATTACCAGTGACCTAATCCATCGATTTAAAATTAATTTATTAATTAAAAATCAATTTATTTTACAATATAAATATTTTTATTAAAATCTCAAATGGGTTTGGATTTAAGGCTTAATTAATGATTCTTTAAGGTCAAGTTTTTATATTAGTTTCTGTGGTATTATTAATTTATTGATTTAATATTACTCTAATTCAATTATTTTTAATTTTTTATTTTTAAAAATTAAAATTTTAATCCTAATCCAAACAATAATCACTAAATTAAAATTAAACACTATATGAATGATATTGATCAAATTAGAATATAATGATTAAATCCATAATTAATACATAGTATAGGGGCTAATCATAGAATTTGACGGGATAGTTCTAGGGAGAGCCCAACTAAAAAAGCCTAAAAAAAGCCTTAACCTGTTTACCCGGTCACATTATGCTATACATAATTTCTTAAAAAACTGTAAGAAAAACGGTACAAACATCAAAAATAGTAAGGATTTGTGTTTGTACACAATTCCTTACAAAGTATACACAACGGCTTACGAAAACCGTAAGAAAAAAGGTATGTACACAAATTCTTACCACTTCAAAACCATGAGCTCAAGGAGGCTTTCAAGGGTAAGGATTTGTGTATATACACAATTTCCTACAAGAATACACAATATGGCACGAAAACGGTAAGGATTTGTGTTTGTACACAATTCCTTACAAAGTATACACAACGGCTTACGAAAACCGTAAGAAAAAAGGTATGTACACAAATTCTTACCACTTCAAAACCATGAGCTCAAGGAGGTTTTCAAGGGTAAGGATTTGTGTATATACACAATTTCCTACAAGAATACACAATATGACACGAAAACGGTAAGAATTTGTGTTTGTACACAATTCCTTACAAAGTATACACAACGGCTTACGAAAACCGTAAGAAAAAAGGTATGTACACAAATTCTTACCACTTCAAAACCATGAGCTCAAGAAGGTTTTCAAGGGTAAGGATTTATGTATATACACAATTTTCTACAAGAATACACAATATGGCACGAAAACGGTAAGGATTTGTGTTTGTACACAAATCCTTACAAAGTATACACAACGGCTTACGAAAACCGTAAGAAAAAAGGTATGTACACAAATTCTTACCACTTCAAAACCATGAGCTCAAGGAGGTTTTCAAGGGTAAGGATTTGTGTATATACACAATTTCCTACAAGAATACACAATATGGCACGAAAACGGTAAGGATTTGTGTTTGTACACAATTTCTTACAAAGTATACACAACGGCTTACGAAAACCGTAAGAAAAAAGGTATGTACACAAATTCTTACCACTTCAAAACCATGAGCTCAAGAAGGTTTTCAAGGGTAAGGATTTGTGTATATACACAATTTCCTACAAGAATACACAATATGACACGAAAACGGTAAGGATTTGTGTTTGTACACAATTCCTTACAAAGTATACACAACGGCTTACGAAAACCGTAAGAAAAAAGGTATGTACACAAATTCTTACCACTTCAAAACCATAAGCTCAAGGAGGCTTCCAAGGGTAAGGATTTGTGTATATACACAATTTCCTACAAGAATACACAATATGACACGAAAACGATAAGGATTTGTGTTTGTACACAAATCCTTACAAAGTATACACAACGGCTTACGAAAATTGTAGTAAATTGTGTCTGTACACAAAACCTTACCTTTGGATGGCTCCTTTAGCTCATGGTGAGAAGTTGTAAGGAATTGTGTACATACCTATTTCCTTACGGTTTTTGTAAGCCATTGTATATACTTTGTAAGGAATTGTGTACAATATTTATTCGTATATTTTTTATTCGAATATTTTTATTCGAATTTTTTTATTCGAATATTTTCATTTATTATACGAATATTTTTATTTGAATATTTTTATTCGAGTATTTTTATTCGAATATTTTTATTCGAGTATTTATTATACGAATATTTTTATTCAAATATTTTTTATTCGAATATTTTTATTCGAATATTTTTATTCGAGTATTTTTATTCGAATATTTTTGTTCGAATATTTATTATACTAATATTTTTATTCGAATATTTATTATACGAATATTTTAATTCGAATATTTATTATATAAATATTTTTATTCGTATATTTTTTATTCGAATATATAAAAATAAATTGGATAACCATTATTAGAAAAAAAAAGTTTTACTTTGGAACCCCATTGCCACTATCACATGGTTTTTTTTAGGCTCTCTTTAAGGAGCTTTTTCTAGAATTGCCCGAATTTGACGTTTTGAAATTTTCTCAAGAAAAATAAGGGTCGCTGAACCGGTTTCCCGGTTCAACCGACAATATAAAGAATCAAACCACATGACCTACGTCGAATCCATCGTCCTGTTTGCCACCTCGAAAGTTCCCTCTCCGTCACAAAACCAAACCCTAAATCGAACCCAACGCCCATGGCTCATCACGGCGGATCCGACTCTGAATCCGAACCAAGCACTCGCCTCTACAACCCATACCAAGAGCTGAATCTCCAGGTTCCAATAAACAACCTTTACAAGCTCCCAACCTCCCCGGAGTTCCTCTTTGCTGAGGAATCCCTCCACCAGCGCCGTTCTTGGGGTGAAAATCTGACCTTTTATACCGGTACCGCTTATTTAGGCGGCTCTGTATCCGGCGCAGCCGTTGGGCTCTTCACGGCTCTGAGGAATTTCGAGCAAGGCGATACTTTGAAACTCAAGATCAATCGGATCTTGAATAGTTCAGGTCATACGGGTCGATCATGGGGGAACAGGATCGGTGTTGTGGGCTTGATTTATGCGGGAATGGAAAGTGGGGTCGTGGCGGTGACTGATCGTGATGATGTCTGGAGTAGCGTGGCGGCGGGTCTTGCGACTGGAGCTGTTTGTCGCGCTGCCAGAGGTGTGAGGTCTGCTGCGGTTGCTGGTGCGCTTGGCGGGTTGGCAGCTGGAGCTGTGGTTGCCGGGAAGCAAGTCCTGAAGAGATATGTCCCAATTTAGAACACAGGAAAAAGCTGAATTCTTCTGTGAGTTTATATTTCGTTAAATCGAAAATTTTGATGGTGGTAGGATAAATCTTGGGAAAAATGATAATAGGTTTTGGAGGAATTAAAATTCATGTAATATTGATATGATGAATAATGGTGTTTGCCTGACGTTTGATGATTGTCTCAAGCTTCTTTGTTCGATATTAATAGATCGGTATTCGATCAAACATTTGATATCTCTTTGTTCATTCTCTACTTAATTGTGATAAATGGTAATTAGGAAGTTCTTATTGTTAGTTGATCATATTCTTTGTCATTGGATTTTTCAATTCTTCAAGTTCTTTTGTTTGTTAACACACATATTCTGGCTTAAGATTGATCTCCTTGCATATGAAAATACTTTAAAAAGATTGAGAGACATGTTTTTCGATGCAATATGTGTCCCTAGTCTCGGCAATTTTATGTAATGTTGGTAATATGTTTGTTGTGGTAGGTGAAAAGATTTCCTGTGAATAGCTTTTGTTAGATGTTTTTGTAGAAATTTGTAGAACTCTGTAGAAATTAAGTTGTCCTATTTTCCGAATGAAATGTGAGTTGAACAAGTTGAAGAAGACCAAGTTAATGTTTGATATTCGAACTATCAGCTGAACATAGTTTGAGTTCCGTCTTGCATTTTATGTGTTGTAACTTGTAACTTCATAGCTGGATATGATGTCGTGTTTTGGTTACAATTGTCATGTTGTTTTCTGTCTTGTTTCTCAATATGTAATGGTCTCAAAAGTGATAATCTCATCCCATGCATGGTGTCCCATTGTTGTCGACGCATATTTGTGTAGGCATCACGACTTAGAATCTAATAACTAAAGTGTGACAAACCTCTTCAGGGATTGTGCATTTGATCAGGCATACACTTTGTGCCCCTAGGCACAGTGCATAAACAAAGCTGGTCTGATTGAAGTTCTATTCTTATTTTATTTCAACTTGCTTCAATATATGTACTTTTAGTAGTAAGAAAGGGATAACATCGAACTCTCTACTTCTCAATATTTGAGCATTCGACAACATACATGAATTCAATATTTGAGCATTCAACAAAATATATTGACTATACACGCACACATCGACACACATGCGAAATATACATGTGTATATTGCATGTATTGTATGTTGGGTCATATAAAGATTTTAGCGACTGTGCCTAATGAGGATCAGATCAAAGTAGAAGAAAGCCCAATATGCCTAAGTCAGGGATTTGGTGGGAACATAAAGGGCAAAATGGGGGGGGGGGGGGGGGGGATCCAGACTAACAATTAAAAGAAAAAGCATAAAAGAATAAGGTGGTCGGCTGAGAGCAAAAGTCAGCTGGATGTATAGTAATAATAAAACAATAATGGATATGAATGGACCTCTTTTGCTTTCTTACTTTTCAATAATTCTCATTTTTCTTGTGAAATTCTAATTCCACAAAGACTTTCATAATCTTACAATGAAAAGAAACATAATGTAACAATGGTCCCGTGGCTGACTAGTTTGATGTTTAGAAAGGATGATAAAAGTAGAGGAGTCGTTACCGGTTATTTTAATAGGTTAGACACTGCAAAATAAAATTAAGTTCGAGAATAGGTTATGTGTGAAAAAAAAAAAGACGAACACCCTGTAATGTCCAAAAAGTTGGTACATAATTGATTACTTATCATCTTAACAAGCTTGATCCGAAGTTGTGACTACACTGTTTCTGCCACCATGGAGACATGGACCAGAATACTCGTGATATCATCAAGCAAGAATTCCGCTCTGGTTCTTCTCATGTTCTCATCAGACGTGCAGCTAGTCTCTCTAGTCATAAACTACGATCTGCCGACTCAACCAGAATGAGGAAACTATCTCCACTGTATCGAAGTGCAAGGTTCGGAAGAAAAGGTGTGTCCATCAACTTTGTGACTGCAGATGACGAGAGAATGCTGTTTGACATCCGCAAATTCTACAATGTGGCCGTCGAGGAGCTTCCATCAGATGTTGCCGATCTCCTTTGAAGAGGGATTACCCTTTTTGAAGATTGTTGAGGCGAGATGGGTTTGTTGTTTTGGCAAGTACTTTTTAACTTGCCCCTTGTTCTTTTTGCTTATCTAGTGTCTTATGTTAATGTTGTTCTTAAACATCTGACTATTTAATGCCATGGATCCTGCACAATTGCTCCATAATGATTGTCCAGTTTTGCCCACTCCATTGTGGTGGGCTTAATACATTATTTAACATGAATCATCTTGTCTGGATGGTTAAGGAATGGTTATTGTTCCTGAAGAATCACGGGTTCGAATATCAATATTTGCAGCATAGTAATTAAGGAGTCAATGTCTAATGGTTGAGAGTATAAAATTACTTGTAATAACTGCATTTAATTCCCGTAATTCTTACAAATAATTGATGAATTCTCAGTTCTGCATATATATGGCCCCACAACAGCTATGCAATTTTGTTGTCAAAAGCTATCATTAAACAGTTCTACAAAATCTACAATATCTAATGCTGTAAAGTTTGGGAAGTCAGGTAAGGGTGCAGTTAAAAAAGTCGACTTGTACCTCATACTCATCCGTAAAGTAGACAAATATTTACCATCCCACGTAGCAAATACCCATCAAGGAACGTTCCAGGTTGGTTTTTAACTGCTCCATAATGTGCAACCTCAACTGCCTTATAATGTCTGAGTCTCTAAGCAGAAAATGTCACATGTCACTCATTCATATCTTCACAAATCACAATAATCAACAGCTACACAAATTTATTTCTTCTGCCCCCATTGCTAAACCCTTCATCCTTGAACAATCTTTGTCCACAATTTTCTTTTATTTACTTTGATGGAGCAGTTCAGATCCAAATCATACAAGGATGGTGGAGAAATGCAGATTGAAAGTTACAATGGAATCAAGGGAAATGAAGGAGGTACAAGGAACATGCAAGACCTGAGGTCTTACAGTGCAAATTCTGCTCAACAAAACCAGCATGGGAAGGAGATTAAGGTGAAGAAAAGCAAAAGCACATTTGGGTCCCGATCAAAAAGCTGGAGTTTTACTGATCCTGAGCTGCAGAGGAAGAAAAGGGTTGCTAGCTACAAGGTTTATGCAGTAGAAGGCAAGATGAAAGGGTCTTTGAGGAAGAGTTTCAGGTGGATCAAGGACACTTACACCCAAGTTGTCTATGGTTGCCACTGATCCATGGCCATGGACAAGCTCTTGGTTTCTTTCTGTTTTGTCCTGTCCTTTTGTTTTGAGGTTTCTGCTTTACTATGGTGAATGGTGCAGATTTAGGCGAAAAGTTCGCCTTTTGTTTAATAATCTTGAATCTGATATTTCCATAAACTATAGAATGTGGACAATGGCGTTTCTTGGTCTTCAGCAAAATGAATTTTCTGCATTCAAATGAAGATGTTATTGATTTCTTAGATTGTTACTGATATTATAATTGTATCAGTTTAAACTAAGTTCATAGGTTATGGAGCTGTGTTGAAAAGAACAGTATCTGTCGGTTGTTTCAACTGTTCTAATGGAACTTCATAAATTAGAGAGATTACATGTTATTGTATTTATTGTCGGTTGATAAACCACCAAATTTTGATTCATGAATCTGCCCTTCTCAATATCATCCATATTCTTACCTAAACAGTTGGCCATTGATGTTCAGTTCGACTGATGTTTGAGCCCAGCACATAAGCTGCTGGTTCATGGTCTAACATATTACCAGAGACCAAACCGGTGTAACCTCAATCATGACGGTTAGGTCCAAACGTCCAACTGATTGGATCGACTGATTCAACGATATATCGTTTTAGACAGATACTCGTATCATTTTAGACACATACTCATAAATTTACCCTACAAGGCACTTGAATGGCTTCACATGAGGTGCAACCGGAGCATTTCTGGTTCACACCTCATCGATTAGGTTGGTCGTTAAACCGAGCCATCTATGCATCAATGTCTGAGAAGTTCAGACACAGAGAACAATCGAGCAATATCAAGATAAAGCATTTCAAACTTCTAACACCATCTGAGAAATAAGACGAAATTATATGAAAACAGACCACAACTTGTTTAAAGTGCAAGGTCAATATATAATTTAGAGCAATCTATTTCCTTGTATTAACAAACAGGTAAAACACAGACAAACACCTAGGTTGATGATACTTCAAAACCCCTTGAAAAAAAATGAGGGAAAAGAGAAAATAATAGAAGCACAGATTTTGATTGATGACTAAATTGTAATGATCCCTGCAGTTGTATACATATTTGACAGACTACTAAAAATTTCTTGGTTCTTTCTTCCCCAAAGGTTTTATTGCTCAGCTGCCTTAAGTGCAGTGGAGATCCAATCCAATGCAGCGGTTTGAATGTCTGACTCGATTTGTGGAAAAAGCGACATAGGAGTTACTGCAACCTGTTATTTTATAATTTCAAGCAAAGGGGAAAAACGAAATAAACGAATTAGCCACTTGCAGGAATCATTTCGTATTTTTATAAGTCGCTTTCATGATCCTCGAGGAGATGAAAATCAATCCTTTGGCTTTCGGTTAAGCAATAAGGTTTTAACTTACAAATCCGTTGTCAAGAACCTTGAAATCCAAATCCTCATCTGCATCTTCCTGTTCTTTATTTATAAACTGCAAAATACATATATAATACCATCAATTATATAGTTAACTATATAAAAAAAGCTATTTTACTCTCTCAGGTGTGAGTATTTAGTATCAATGTGTCCGACACGGGTATGTATGTTCAATTTATTACATCACCGTACACATATACGACCATAGGTAAACACGTGTTGGAAACAAATCCTTCAAGGAAATATAAAGATTGGGAATAACATAGGAGAAAGGTGTTCAAGGATAAGGAAAAAAGTTTTAATGAAATAGTTAGTTAAGCATTAGTTTTTAAGCTTTTTTGATGCATAGGCAACATCATTTTAAGACAATGTTCAAATATTTCACTGGAATCAGAAAATATTTAGAAAAGAAGGTAATAAAGGATTTCTACTTCTCAGCTTCACAACTAAGAGAGCAATAATTTTGTTTTTTTATCGGAACATAGAACTGTAGATTTCTTAGTTGGAATTTTGCATACCTCCAGCCGAAAGTACTTTTTCACTTTATTATCAGATTTAACAGCCCCAACTGACTCTACCTCCACATTCTGCCTTTGTGTGGTAATGCGGCGAGCAGCACCCTAAAGAAAATGTGTTATTGTGAGTGAATAGTAACAGATACCGTACGAAGAGATTAATGTAAAGAAATGACGCAAAATAATGGGAAAATAAACTTACAGCAGCAGATGCATCTCGGCTAAGCTGTGCAAGTTGAAGCCCGAGACTTTGTTGATTAGACATGAATTGAGCAGCAGAAGAAGGATGCCGATTAGCTGAAACAGTAAGCCAATTTGGTGCAGATCTCCACATACTTTGCTTGGTCAATTTGAATCCCTGCAACATATGAACAAATACACAAAGAATATATGAAGGATAAGACCAGACAAAGTCACAAACCAAAGAGAAACAAATATAACGGTCATATTGTTTCCTAACATCAAGAAACTCAACTAGGCAAAGTTCCAACCGGCACAATTCATGAATAAGTAATGTTAGACCATTTGAAAGCTTAAGTCCAAAGGAAAGAGTGTGTAAGGTCATATGCTTCTTTGGACGTTAATATGAATTTAAATATATGGACCTGAATCAATGAAACAAGATTCAATCCTATAAGAAATGAGAAATGAGGAAAGGGTGTATAAGGTATGATTTGATGAAACGGATTCAATCCTATAAGAAACGAGGAAATATAACATCCATTAGGCCCTATAACTTTGCCTCTCCTAATAGTAGCACGGGGACAGTCTAATAACAAGCTCAACACCCACCATAAGAAAATTATCCTCAACATCAACTACAATCTTCGGTGTAATGTAATGTGATTTGCCTCAAAAAATCATATAAACAAGATTTTACAAGGGCTTGTTGAGGAAGCAATGTCATACCCGCATATTCAACTTAGGGTATAACCATAACTTAAAGAACAAAAACAGTGTTATATTATGTTTTAAACATGACAGACATCCATATACATCACATCATCGCTATGAAAATCATATTTATTTATGTCCCGAAAATAAGGAATACAAACCTTGTTTGTTGAAGGAGACGTGGGAATTTCTATATTAAGAAAGCAACTTTTGGGAAAAGCCCCCTTTTCGATGTCTCTAATGGCTGCAGTTACTAAAGGTAAACAAACAGCAACTGCATCCTTAAAATCACTTTCTTGGCTTTCTTCCCTCTTCCTGCGATGGTATCCAGCAGTTGAAAAAACATCCAATTATCAAATAAGAAGAAAAATAGTAGAAACTAAATCCCATAAGCAAGGATTGTAAGTCACCAGTTCAGTGATATCGACAAAGACGGTACACCACAAATCAATGCTTCTCTAGCTCCAGCAACAACACTTGAGTAAAACCTGATATGTTACACATTACAAATACACTAAGCATTCAAATACAAGCCAAAAATGATTAATAGTAGAATAGCAAGATAAAGCTACAATAACACATGCATGAGTCCATGCAAAGCTTATTAGAAGATGAAAATTCAAAGAGAACCTTAAATGCGTCGTTCTATAATAATCAATCAAGCAGGTCAAGCATGTTCAAAGACTTACATGTGATGACCACAGCTTGATCCCCGGTTAATTCCACTAATTACCTGGACGTTTTATGAAAAACATAGCAGTCAATCGATATTCAAAACAAAACCGACACTTTAATTCATTGACAACAAGATGAAAGCCAGACCAGCAGGGGTTTTGACCATGAGAACAATGCCCCCGACAACGCTAAGGATACACAGTCTGCAGTAGTTCCTGAAAGCAGACAACAATCATCCATGCCAATTATTATCAAAATTAACTCAAACCAACATTAAATCCAAACAAAGACAAGTTAGCAAACATATTTGAAAATAAAAAGGTGACAAATCAAGGTCTTAAATGTTTCATTCTTAAAGCCAAATTTCATCATATAAATGATGGATCTGACACATTATATTTGGACCACTACAACAATATGATTTCATATCCTAATTCAAAGAAAATTCAGATACTTAAAATTTGTCTGGAAATTGAAATTAACATAAATGCATAATCCAATCACACCTGAAACTTCATAAGCAGTGGCACCTTCAATTTCTGATGGAGTAACAGTAATTGTTTCTCGAACTGTCACGGAATGACCCGAAACAGATTTATCCCTAAAGCAATCCATTCAGAAACAAATAAATCACAGCAAATTTCTAAATCCAATAGCCAAAAAAGGCAGGAATTAAATGCAATTCAAACTACACATCCAAATTAGTAAATTTTAGAAAAGAAAAAGCAGAACAAGCAAAGTTTGATTTAACCGACATTTCCAAATACGAATTAAGAGGCACACACACAAAAAGAGTTAGTATGAAATGAACTAAAGTCTGCATAGTTGCCTGTTCCGGTAATAAAGCAAAAAAAAAAATCAAACTTTGAAGAGGACCCAGATGAGAAAATTCAAAAATTGAGCCAAACCAAACAAGAAATCAGAAACAATTTACGAAATTTCTAGGAAAGAAATGAAACCCACGATTGAGGTGCGCAAACATGGACATTGTAGAGTCCAGACCCGACCAAAGCTTGAACGAGGTAAACAAGGCCGAGGGAATCAATCCCTTCCCCATTGGTAACCAAGACGACAGGCTTCGAGTTGTCGTTTTCATCACTAGCAGAAGTAGATGTCTCAGTAGAATCACCAACAGCCTCAGCTTTCCGTTGCTCGTCTTTTTCGTCGTTGCCGGAGTTCCCTCCTTTTCTACTGAGAAGAACTTCCTGGAGACTGTTAACCAAACCAGGAGGTAAACATGTTTTTCTTCGTGGTCGTCATTTTTGCTTTGAATTGCACAATAATGATTGAATCAAAACCCTAAAAGAAGAAGAGAGTACACTAATAGATTTGGTTCAAAAGAGCCGGGATGGAATATGGGTAGATAAATAAGATTGGATGGAAAACCCGGGTCTGTCTGGAGACCGAGAAAAGAGAGAAAATAAGGAGCTTTTTATGAAGAAATCAAATGGGTTTTAAGATTGAGAGAGAAAATTTAAGATAATAAGTGAGGAATGTGGGAACAGTGAAGAAGGAACAGTGTTTTGCTTAAACGGAGGATGCTTTTTTCTTCGACACTCAATACTAAAAAAAATCCTGTCTTTTTTAATAATTTTTCGGTTTTCAAGATCCCGTCCTACTGATATAAATTAATTTATGTAGTATATCTAAATTTGATATGTGAATCTTTTAACGAGAATATTTTGGATACGTTAGTCTCGAACTTAAGACTTACTTAAGCGAAACCAAACTACTTAACACTTAAACCAACCCCTACCGATAAATCCTAAACTCTGAATCTTAAACTAATAAACTATATAAATAATATTAATCTATTGTTAAAATTAAATCAAATATATAACATATTTTATATAATAATATTTTTATAGGGGTATATAAAAAATCCAATCTAATATGATCATGGTTACTGAAATTTTGGGAAGTTTGTAACATTTTTGAAATCCAACCGGTTAATCAAGTGTTTCTCACGAATGTCAGCTTGTTCTTCTACTTTGGAGATGGAGTTTGGTTGGCAGCAGTCATTGCTAGAGGACATAGTATCAGTATGTGAACGAGTCTGAGCTTATACAACCCAAGTGATGTGAACGAGTATGTCCGACCTATGAGTTTTCTTCCCCTGGAAAGAGAGAATAGGATGCTGTCCGATTTAGATTTCCAGAACATGAAGACAGCGAAAAGAAACGATTGATCTTGGCTATCTGGTGTGGCGAACACTGTTGAAAATGATGAAGAAATAATCAAGGACGTTGCCAGAATCATTGAGGCTCATACGAAGGGTCAATAGCATTCATAAAGCTTGTTGTCGTCGACGTTGTCGTCATTACGAATCGATTATCCTCCATGAAACAAAGATGCAACAGTGTAACAATGCAGCTTTGCAGATCATTGCAAGGTGGGGTTGCAGGATTTTGTAGCCTTTGGTGAACCGACTGTTTTTTCAGACATAATAGGTTAATTGTTTAATGTTGATTGTGAAGATGTATCAATGTTAGTTAATTGTTTAATGTTGATTTCTGGATAATCTAAAACTCAAAATTGGTTACCTGTATTCAATCCAATTATTTAATATTTTTTTCTCAAAAAACAGATCGAATATCAAAATTTTGAATTGAACAATCAGATAAACAAATCGAATTGCTTAGATTAAATTCTTTTGAACCACCCAATATTACTCTACATCACTACATTATTATAACTATATATTAATGCAATATGTTATAATTGAATCTAAACCTAATTAGTTACTTTTGCATTTAACACCTCTACTTTTTTGCAGCTCAAGCTTTGCTAAACCTGCTCTAAGCAATGGCTGCATGATTCACACAACTAAGCCTACAAGTCACCATAGATTATGTTCATCTATAGATATAGAATGGAACTTAGCATTAGTGGATGTACATGTAGTCCAAGGTTGAGATTTTGTCTATCATGATTTTTTTTAAATTCACATATTGATTTTTATTTTTTTTAGTTTTGTATGAATTGTGTTTATCGCGAGATAATAAAATTTTATGTATATCCTCCTTAAAAATATTTATAAATTCACTATCGAGAAAAAAAGAGGGAAAGCATCCTATGCTATAAATCATTTATATTTTTAAGGAAAAAGCTTCATTCACAATTGAGCTTTTAACCGACAACTAGAGGATGGGAAATCATGAACAACGAAACACATAATATTTTGGTGGTGAACAGTGAATCACCGGTGTAAAGATGTCGAATGATACGAAAGATGTGATACGATTGCTTGATTGAATTTTTTTAAAAATTTTAGATTTTTTTTATAAAAAATTAAAAAATAAATAAATAAAAAATATGTCACGTGTCACATTATAATTAAACAACGATATATTTTTAACCACTATTAACGAAAAAACTTGATTTAAATATGAATTAATCCACTTAAATTACTACATCCCACACATCGTACGGTCATCACCTCCCATGTTTCTTTACCCCCTTCCTTCCTTCCTTCCTTCCTTCCTACCCCCCTTGCCATTGGTGACCTGGTAATTACTGCCATATTTAATGGCTGATGGTATCTTCTGCCCAGTTCCAAACTTGGTAGTTGAAAAAAAAAACAATTTCATAGAAACCGGTTCATGCATTATAATTATTAATTAAATCTATTAATCGATTAAGTCAGATTAAGTATCGTAAAAAAAATTATTACAAAAGAAACTTTTAATTTATTTTTTTATTTATAACGTTAGAATTTAAAATCTGTATATATATTTAATGGCTGATGGTATCTTCTGCCCAGTTCCAGACTTGGTAGTTGAAAAAAAAAACAATTTCATAGAAACCGGTTCATGCATTATAATTATTAATTAAATCTATTAATCGATTAAGTCAGATTAAGTATCATAAAAAAAATTATTACAAAAGAAACTTTTAATTTATTTTTTTATTTATAACGTTAGAATTTAAAATCTGTATATATATTTGCAATTGATGTTATACTATAAATATCGATATTTATCTATTATATTATATTATATTTATAGTAACCTTGAAACATGTAGTTGACCGCATGTGGTCTGAATTTTCCAATCTCTGACAACATAAATATTTGTATTTTTACAGCTGTTTTCATGCACCAGATGTTATGCTTATGTCGGATATGGTAAAATTCAATGCGGGGTTTAATTAAAAGACGATAAATTTTTTATAATTTTTTGATTTTTTAAAGTATATTTAATTTTTTGATGATATTTTAGTTTAAGATAAAATATCAATATTTATAAAATAAATATCTATACCTAAAAAACAAAAATATTTTTTAAAATAATATTTTTAATATATAAATAAAATTTTAAAATTTATTATTTTTAATCGTACTTTAAATATATCGCACGTAAAAAAAAGACGAAATTAATGGTATAGACTATAGTTTATATAAATTCAACTACCTATCTATTTTACATTTTTTATTTTATAAGACAAAATATTATAAAAAATACGATATTCTTCTTAAATAGTTCAGATTCGAATAAAATAATTAATAAGTATTTATTTAAGTTTAAAATCGAATTAACGTACTATTTTTTTAATTTTTGGTTTACATATGAATTAGTCCCTCTACTTTCAAACATTTACGTTGTGTACCACAACCCTAAATTATGCTTCGTCTCTGTATAGTTTCGTCCCTCCACTTAAGTAGTTTTTTTTTTAATAAAAGTTAATTTATCTAATTTCAAATTAACTTAGACCTATAGATATTTAAATCGAAAAAAAAATCGCTTAATTTTCTTAATTTTGAAACTAAGATGAACTAAAAACAATTGAACCATATCTCTTCATCATTGGTCCCACAATTGTAATACTATGATAGATTAAATCTATGATTTTGAATGGTTTAAGTGATAAGCAGTTCAATTTTGTTTTAATAAGTTTCGATTTCGAGATATTATATATACAAAAAATTTTATTATAAGACTTTTTTTATAAAAATCAAATATATAATATAAATTGATTTAAATTAATTAAGATAAAATCTTAAACCCGAAATAAAAATAAAAAAATCGAAATTTTGATTTAAGTCCTTGATATCATAAATGTTGTCCTAACTAGTCAACACATGAAGTCTTTGACTTGTGATGATCATATCATCCTCCACTCTTTGGTCACATTCAATAGGACTACCAAATTCCTTAACATCGACCGACTCATCAATCACACACTTCGATATATTAATTAATATTATACATGTAATTTATTTATTTTTCTAAAGTCACCGATTTAATTTTAAAATATAAAAATATTGTTAATACATATGAACACTGGTACAGATAGTAACCAGTAAAAATCCTCTGCTTCTAATATGTTTTTCATATGTTGTATACTAAAAGAAATTAAAAAATATTATTTAAATTTTAATTTTAATTATTCATATCTTAAAATATAAATCTTAAGCTTTAAAAACAGAGCCTAATTATAATTGGTTAAACCCTAACTCTTAACTTTAAACATAATCTCTAAATCTTAAACTCATTATTTTAAAGTAAAACACCAATTAAATCATGATAAAGGGACAAATTTGGATTAGTAGAATGATACACAAAATCTTTTATATTCTGATGTTGTAAATAGAAAAAACTAAACTATAAAATTTTTATATTGGACTTTTACCGAAACCTATCGAATTAGTGGGTTAATAAGTAGGGGTGTTCAAACGGTTAATTTGGGCGGTGGTCGAACCGAATTATCAAAAATTGAAATAATTGAAGTTTTTAAATCTTTAATCATTAACCGAACTAAACTTTTTTCGAAATACATTAATCGAACTAAACAAATTTTGGTTAATTCGATTAACCAAAATTTGCTATAAAATTTTGGAAAAATTACACAAATGATCACTCAGCAATGTTAAAACAACCTTTTTAGCCACCGAATTTTCAAAAATTATAAAACAACCATTAAACTTATTTAATTATTATAAATTGATCATTTAATTATTGTATGTTATAAATTATTGATAAATTTTAAAAATTTTAGTGAATATTTTTAACAATTTAATAATCATTTTATATTAATTTGCTGAAATTTAATTACTAATTTATAATTTTTAAAAGTTTAGTGACTAAAAACAAATATATAAAATATAAAATTTTTGTTAATTCGGTTAATTAATCTATTTCGAACCAAATTAACCGTTAACCAAACTTTTAAAAAAAGACTTTAACCACTCACCGACCGAACATACAAAATTCGGTGGTTAATCGTTTAATCAAATTAATTCGGTTTGATCGGTTAATTCAGTTTAACCAACAGTTTAAACGCTCTTATTAATAAGTAAAATATTGTTATAAGATGAGACATACTTGAATATTTAAAATCTTTTCATTTAGACTACAAATATGGTACAGAAAAACTTGAAGACGTTTCAAGGAAATAAAGTGTATATGAGCTGTCCATGGCATAGCAATTAATTAGGATGAGAATTTAAATCCCCGAGGGCCAAAATAAGTTCTCCTACTCCAACTGTGGCATTCATTTCACCATTAATGACTTACACCAGCAGCTACCCAAAGCTTCACTCACCTTAAAGACAGTTGATAGTTGCATTCCTTGGTGGATACAATGCAAGGAAACACCCTTTTTTTTAATTTTTATGTCAATAATATATACCATATAATCTGTGCTGTATTTTCTTAGCTATTGTGTATATATATTCATATGCATCATTGAACAGCTTTGAATGTTGAAGCTAAGGGCTATATCCTATATATGTGTGTGTGTATATATATATATATATATATGAGTGAGTGATAACAGGCGCACAAAACAAGACCAACCAGTGCAAGCCACATAGAAGGAGCTTGGTTTTCTCTGGAAGCTAATATTATTTTATATTTTGTGCTGAGTTTTGCTCTTCTGCTTAGCCTTTCAATGGCTGATTCTGCTGGGGAACTGAAGCTTTTTATCTGTTTGATTCTTTGGATTAACACTCTCTCTTCTCTTCAAGGTCTTTTCCTTTCCTCCTACTCTCGTATCGTTTACTTTTCCACTTTTGATACATATACATACATACATATGAAGAGAAGAATCTTGGAATGTCTTGTTTATATTTGTTCTTTCTTCTTTCTTTTGCCATAGTTTTTCTTTTCTTTCATTAATCTGTTGATTTTTGCCTTCCACACACAATGTATGTATGTATGTATGTATGTATGTATGTATGTATGTATGTATGTATCTTCTTCAAACTCAGTTTGTTGGATTTTGTTTTTAAACTTCGGGATAATGTCAACTGTGATCCGTTTCTTCTTTTGATTTTACAGTGACGAAATTAGTTTTGTCACTAAAATGCCATTGAGATTTGAGAATATGATGTATCTCAGCCGAAGCAGATAGCTTTTACTTTTAGTGACGAAATTTCAAATATAACAATGTGAACATTTGCTGATAAATCAATTCAGGTGCGAGGGATTTCTACGAATTCCGGTACCCATTCATCAAACGGGCAAGTTCATTTTCATCTCCGTCATCGTTTTCGTCGTCGAACACCGACAAAAATTCGTTCGACTACATAATTGTCGGAGGTGGCACGGCGGGATGTCCCTTAGCCGCGACATTGTCCCGAAACTTCAGTGTGTTGGTGTTGGAGAGAGGTGGAGTTCCCTTCTCAAATGCCAATGTCTCCTTCCTCAGCAACTTCCACATCGCCTTGGCCGACACTTCCCCAACCTCCGCCTCTCAAGCTTTCGTTTCGACCGATGGCGTTATCAATGCTAGAGCTAGAGTTTTAGGTGGTGGAACTTGCATCAATGCTGGCTTTTACACCAGAGCTAATTCAGAGTATGTCAAGTTTCTCCTCAATGAGTTCCTTGGTTGATTGCTTTGCTTTTCTTTCTCTAATATTTTTAAATATTCAATTAAAATTTTTTATATATAAAATTCGAATCTTAACATTTACGATAAAAAAGATTTTAATCGTAAGAGAATTCGGTCCAAAAATATTAAAAAATAGCAAAAGATGGAGTAGTTCACATACTATATATGAAGATGGTCATGTGAAACCTGAATAGCAATATATGTATTGTCCACAACCAAGCATTTATTATGTTTTTTAGGGTCCCCCATATATAAATTTGGGGTGATCTCTCTTTTTTTTAATTTATTTATTTTTAAATAAATTCATAAAAAGAAAAATCAAGGGTCAGGATGTTTCGGTTATCAAGAAGAATTGATTAGGGTTTTCTGATGAATAAAAACATTTATGATCCACCCATCTTCCTTATTAATGAAGTTCTCTCCCTTAAATATAAGTACTCTCTTTTGGATTTATTAGTAAATTGACCCTTTAACTATAATAATTGTCAGATTGATACTTAAAGTATTCTCGATCATAAATGATATTATAAAGTGTTTATTTTTGTCTCTGATTATAAAAAATATCATTCAATAAGAACATAACAAGGAAGGATAAATTTCTTTTAAGTACTTATTTGAGAATGGAGTATTATTTAGGGACTAATTTCTTAATTATCTTTTTTATGCTACTCGGATGTGATTGGAAGGTAATGAACACTAGGATTGGAATAATGAAATTATTTATCCGAAACTCGAACTCAAATTTATTGTTAATGTCGCCTTTTAAAAATGATTGTACGAATGAACTGAATCGAGAATCGATTTTTTTTAATGTTGCAGTTTCATTAAAAGAGTGGGGTGGGATGCAAGGTTAGTGAATGAATCGTATCCATGGGTGGAGAGACAAATAGTTCACCAGCCTAAACTTGCACAATGGCAACATGCTGTCAGGGATGGCCTTTTGGATGTTGGGGTCTCCCCTTATAATGGATTCACCTACGACCATGTCTATGGAACTAAAGTCGGGGGCACCATTTTCGACCGATTTGGTCGTCGACATACCGCGGCCGAGCTTCTCGCGTCTGCTAACACGAAAATGCTCACTGTTTTGGTATATGCCAGGGTGCAAAGAGTCTTGTTTGATGAAACAGGGAAGAGACCGAAGGCGATGGGAGTGATGTTCAAGGATGAGAATGGGAACCAACATCAGGCGTTTTTGTCGAACAATCGGAGGAGCGAAGTGATTTTATCGTGCGGTGCGATCGGGACTCCTCAGTTGCTAATGCTTAGTGGTGTCGGACCAAAGGCTGAACTCGAGAGGTTGAACATTTCCATGGTGTTGCACAATGAGTTTGTGGGCAAAGGCATGGCTGATAACCCGATGAACTCGGTTTTCGTCCCAATGACACATCCTGTGGAACAATCACTTATACAAACTGTTGGCATTACCAAGATGGGAGTTTACATCGAAGCTAGCAGTGGATTCGGACAGTCTCAAGATAGCATTCGTTGCCATCATGGGATATTGTCCGCTGAAATCGGGCAGCTCTCGACGTTACCTCCGAAGCAAAGAACGAAAGAAGCCATCGAAGCATTCGTCAAAGGAAAGAAAGACCTTCCACATGAGGCATTCAAGGGAGGTTTCATTTTAGAGAAGATTGCAATGCCCCTGTCCACAGGCCACCTTAACTTGGTCAACACTAATGTCGACGACAATCCTTTCGTTACCTTCAACTACTTCGGCCACCCTCGCGACCTACAACGATGTGTAAATGGGATCCGGATTGCTGCGGAGGTTATACAATCGGATCATTTCACAAACTTCAGGAAATGTGATAAACCAACCATGGAGAAGCTTCTTAACATGAGTGTCCGGGCGAACATTAACCTCATACCAAAGCATACTAATGACACAAAGTCCCTAGAACAGTTCTGCAAAGACACTGTGATCACAATTTGGCATTACCATGGAGGGTGCCATGTTGGAAAAGTGGTGAACCATGACCTCAAAGTTCTCAGAACCAGAAGACTCCGAATCGTCGACGGGTCCACATTTCGTGAATCCCCTGGGACTAACCCTCAGGGCACTGTCTTAATGATGGGCAGGTAAGCATTAAAAGACACATTTAATCAGTAACACAAAGCATTAACTATGTACCCAAGTGGTAGGACAAGGGTACACTTATTTTCTTTTCGATTTTTGTAGGTACATGGGAGTCAAGATTTTGAGACACAGACTAGGAAAGGCTGGTCATGTGTAAGGGACCACCGGCGTTTGTTTGTCGTCATCGTCGTAGCACTAGGAAATGAATGTGAAATTCATATGTAGAGAATTAACTTCAGCTTTGCCTTCTGAATTGTGCTGTTTATTTATATATGATGGATGAACTGTTCTTGTGGACTTTGCTCTGCTAATGGAAACAAAGGGAGAATATTTTGTGATATCAGGCTTAGCAATGTGCTTGTTTAGATGTTCTTGGTCCCATGTAATCAAGGATTTAAGGTTCCATGCACTGTTTCTTACTGGTTTTCTTTACGGTTTGCAAAATTTTAACGAGAACCCGGCCAAATCCGATGCTTAACCGATTCGATGCAGAGACATTGACACATTGCACTTATTAATCTGAAACTTGACCCTGAAGCTTGCACAAGCTCACATGATATATAGGATTTTATGGATGGATCAATGACAGTTTCTAAACCTCGGCTGTAACGAGTGGACGAGCCCATGCAGCAAGGTTTTCTTGGCCCGATGGCTGCAATAAGTCCACAGGTTTCCTCCCTGTTAAGAGCTCGAGTAGTTATAATTAAGTTCCTAAAATTACTTTTTATAGGTCAGTTCGGAGTCGAGTTTAGGATATTTATTTTAGGTCGGATTAGTTTTTTTAAGAAAATATTTGAGTTTGGTCTAATCAGATTTAAGGTATTTATGTTCGTGTGACCAAAACCTGACCCGACCTGTGCCTTCTCTAGTCCACATTATTTTCTGAACGTAATAAATTATTTTTTTGAATAATTTCTACTTAAGACGAGGGGAGGAAGAATTTGCTCTTAATAAGTTTTGAATCCACTATCCAAAGAAAAATGTCAACTAAGAACTTTAACAGCTTGTTATAGAATTATTGATCTAAAATTTTCTACTCTTAATCTTTTTGACATTGCAACACTAATGTTCTGTCATATACCATTTTAACCACTTATTTCAGAGATTATTAATATTTTTTATTTTTAATCTTTTTAACATCAACACTCTAATGTTTTGTGATAAACAACTCGATACCTTTCTCAAGTACGGTTTTAGAATATCACATTTAAAAGAGTTTTATTTTCTTTTAAAATTCTATTCAGTTCGAATCTATATACAATCAAACTTTAAACAACTAAACAATTATGTATCACATCTTTTATAAATTTGATTTTTTTCTTACAATGGTTGACATGAACATTGATGTTCACATGATTCATACATCAAACAACAAAATGTAAAGAAATGTGGAATTTTAGGACAAAGAAGAGTTGAATGTGAACATGGAGTTTACTTATAATGGGAAGTATTTGGCTTCACATTATAAAAGTGATGAAAACTTGTCTCGTTAGGGTAGAGTAACAACTCAAATAGTTGTGTACAAATTTATTAATTTTGTACTAAAATTCAAATGCCTTTTCATATGATCAATCATGATGTATAGTGTCAAGTAAAAATCAAAGTTAAGAGTTCGTTTAGATGTAAAATTTATATAGTTTCGTTTTAAGTTGATCTGATGGTTAATGAAATTATCAAAAAGTTATAGACCCTGAATTAAAATTAAAACTTAATACTATTCGATCAACTATTGTTAATCATCGGGTCAAATTAAACCTGAACTATTTTAATCATGGGACTATACAAATCTTTCTCACCATTGAAATTGGTCGATGATTGGTGGTTGTATATTTAGAACATTAGGGTTTTATTCGGGAAAGAAGATTTTAATGTGCCACGTCACAAAAAAATATCATAATGAAAATGAATTAAAAGTTAAATGTATATAATACAAGTTTTAAAAGCGGAGAAAACATCATAAAAGTCAAATAAGTGGTGTAATTTACCCTTAAAAGTAATTTTTCTTTTAAGAAAGTTACAAAATTATATCATCAAGAAGTTATTCATGCTAGAGAGAAAGGACGTTATTGGGAAGGAAAGTTATAAATCTCGAACATAAACTATAAAAACAGACAGGTGTATATATGCTTACATAAGTATTCGAGTCATCTAAGATGAATTTACTGAGAAATGGAAGGTTCTATCTGTGGAGTTAGCAGTTGAATCATGGTTCATGCATGTATCCTTGAATGTAAGCAGATGATTTACTGTTCTGCTATGGAGTCCCTAGTGTTAGGTGGACCCTAATATGTTTAGGACATGGTCCCTGTCCTAAGCATATAGGAAAATAGGTGTGGATGAAGGAGAAGGACATGACTTTATCATCCTGTCATATTTGCATGTTAGGTTTTGTTTTACATGTAAAATCATATACCATATGTGAATGTATGTATAATGTACCAGCAGAAATGAATTGTAACATGAACTGCATATATATGGAAAATGATTATCTGGAGATCAGTCCTTTCCTTTTGGAAAGATTGTAGCAAAGGTAGTTAAGATAAAAAGTGATTTCTATATTACCTAAACTTGCCATGTTTTTATGTGACTGGGAAGTGTTCATGGAGTTACCAAGGTTGAGAAAATCGCCATTGGAGAAAGCTTTTAAGACCCCAGAAATTCTCTTGTCAAGCCTTGACCTTGGGCATTATTTCCAGAGCCATTCTTGTTCTTGGAGTTCAGAATCCCACTAAAAGCAATATCATCAAATGGCGTGGCGTCAAATCCATTAGTGGAAGGAGAAGATAGTGAATTCATCATGTGTTGAAGAAGAAGAGGAGGAGCACCTGAGCTTACTGCATGTTCATCTTCACGTGGATGGATTAATCCAACTTCTTCACGTGAAGAAGACAAGTTGAGACCGAAAACAGCTCTTGTGTTGTCGTTGTTGTTACTGCCACCAAAACCACCAGACACGTGAGTTTGTTGGTGGGGTACTGTAATAGTACTAGTACTACCCGCTGCTGCAGATGATGAGCCAGTCTTGCCGCTCACGGTTGCACCCATCTGAGCTGCTTTCTGAAGTAATGCAGTGGCTGACATGTGTGGGGAAATCACTGTTGATGTTTGATGGTAAAGATTCAGATTGTTTTCATCAAAACTCGGGAAGAACATGGATGAAGATGGTCCGGAAAGATCAGTCCCTAACATCGGTTGACTAGCCAGCCATGGCGGAACATTACTGAACCTTTGCTGAATATCTTGGCCTTGGGGTACCTGTAAATGAGATGTTCCCATGATTGTTCTTGAATTCTCCTCCGCTAGTGCATCACAGAAGGCTCTGTGAGTAATGAAACTATCCCTCCTGAAGAACAACAACAAAAACCAGTCATAAATGGTGCCTGTGAGGCTGTGACACCCGCAGAAACAACATTTGACTTTGTCTTTTAGAACAGAAAGAATGGATTGTTTCAAAAAAGTGTAATAATTCAAGTGCACGCCTTAATGAATGAAGATTTTGACTGTTTTACCTAGAGAAGAGTGTACCACAGTCACATCTATATTCCCTAGTGCCACAGGTCTTGGAATGAGCTTTCCAGTCCGATTGAACCGCATACTTCTTGGAGCATTTCTCACATTTCCACTTCTTCTCGCCGTGTTTCCTTGAGTAATGCTTCTTGATTCCCGTCAGGTCGCCGAGTGCCCTCGACGGGTCATGGTGAACACAGCTTGGTTCCGGACATACATATACCTTCTTCTTCACTTCCTTGTTTGTTCTTTGCTTTAACTTCCATGGCAAGTTATGGCCTCTCCGGTGAAGCTGGAGGTTCTGATCTCTTTGGAACCCTTTATTACAGATGTCACAGACGAATCTGTTGGTTGCCATAAGTGTTTTGGGTGAAAAAGCTACCACTTCTGCATCTGGGTCTAGTTTAGAAAAAACAACCAAATCAAACCAAAAACATGTAGTAAAAAGGAAGGGTTTCTGAAGTTTTGACAGAAACCTGGATTGCCTGGTTGGTTTCTCTTTCTCTTGACCGGCAGAGCTTGAGGTGGTTGGTTGGTGTTGCCACCGCCGACACTGTTCCTTGAAGAAACACTTACTTCACCGGATGCAGATGTCAAATTAGATAAATTCTCATCCAAAACTTGCTGCTGTTGCTGTTGCTGGTGGAATATATAATCTTCCATTTCATCAAATCTCTCTCAACAACTAATCCAAAATCTGTAAACAATCTATATGTCTGTGTATGTCATAAAAACATTACTAAGCAAGAAATCAAAAGGCAAGCATAATCACACATATATATAATATGAACAGATTAAGAAGACAGATTTCAGCTCACCAAAACTCAGAGAGGAAGAGATGGATGTGGATGAGATGAAGAAGAAGAAGAAGAAGAGAGATGATGATGATGATGGGGTTTGTTGATATAATACTACAAAGCAGTCCAAGAAAGACAAGAACCCTACGGTGGCTAAACTATGACGTTGCACTTTCTGTCTTTTCCTTTGTTTTTTTTCAGCCCTATAAATTTAAAATTAAATTTCTTTTATTTCTATTATCTAGTTGCAAATTAATAAAGCTTTAATTTTTTTGTTAATTTCTTTTTTTCTACTAATGAAGTTACATATACTTTTGTTTATTTACCCATTTTCCGAAAAATTATTAGATAAATCTGATCACGTCATGTACAATCTCGTTTAATGAGATTTAATATACAAGTTTGGTTTATGTATTTGAAATTATTATTTTTCTAGAGATCACGGATTCGAGCACCAGCGATACCAACAGAATGATTGAGCGATCAATGTCAAACGGTGGAGGTTATATTCTAGAATAAATACACTACTGTAATCACGATTAGCTTATTCAAAAAAATATTCGATCATTTGAGACGAAGATATCTAAACACTGAATAAACAAAATATATTAATATTTTCGTTTTTCAATTTTATTGATTTATATTTATCATTATGATTTTGGGAACATCGAGTTAACATTAATAATTTATGTTATACAATTTTTATAGTATATTTATATCATTATAAGTTATCACACAAATCATCTTGTCTCAGTGGTCAAGCAAACGGTTATTGTTCTCGAAGATCATTGGTTCAAGCATCAACATTATAACACAATAATTGAACGATCAATGTTCAATGGTTAAAAATATATTTTAGAACAGATATTATTACTGTAACTACTATAATTGTTTAAAAAATTATTATAAATTATTTTCTAATAGGATATTTCATATTTTTCACACCTGAAACTAGGGGTAAGCAAAACTCGACTCGACTCGAAAAAATCGAATAACTCGACTCGTTTTGACTCGACTCGAAATTTTATAGACTCGACTCGAACTGAAAAAATTTCAAATAAAGTTTGAATTACAAAATGTGACTCGTCAGCTCGAATAACTCAAAATATTTTAACTCGATTCGACTCAACTCGATCGAATAGTCACCCTACTTGAAACCTCTTTTAACTTTTTCTAAGATTTACAGTGCCATGATTGATTCGTTGACCTTGTATTTCTATTCGGCATGCCAAATGATATATTTCCTTTTACATATACTTGCAACAATTTCCACACTTTTCATGTCTTATTTTAATTAACAATTATTTCAATATTTATATTTTATTATATAATAATTTTCATCATATTTTTTTATAAATACAGGTATTGGTTATATTATAATAGATAAAAAAATATTTAAATATTGTTCCACTTTTTCCTTTTACTTTTGCATCAGTCATTTTATTTCGTAAAGTATTATATTTTGAGTAATAAATATAATTTTTTTTTAAAAGGGTACGACTTTAAACAGGAAATGAGATTAAAAAGGTTTGGATTTGAATAGTGATTTTACAGAAAATATATTAAAACTTATCAAAATATTGTTTAAAATCGAAGACTCTTGATCTCGACTTTAAAATTCTATTCAATTTAGTCCATTTACTATTTAAAATTACACCCTTTCGAAATTATCTTCATATTTACTGTTCGAAATATAATATTTTAGGAAATAAAATGGTGGACACTTTTGGGGGAAAATAATTAATATTAAGAAATAATATTTTTATTATTATTTTCCAAATGAGTTGGGAATAAGTAAACCATGACACCTAGTCAATCAGAATTTTAATGAACAATTTCACCCAATTAACTCTAACTAATTATACCTAACCATAATTTGACTAGAATTACTTATAAGGGTAGTAAACTAAAATTAACTCTTTAAATATCGATAATCATCTGGTCTAATGAAATAAGCAAGGACGGGACACATTTAAGGTTTGAGGGTACGTAAAACATAAATATTTTAAAATAATTTAAAAAATAAATAAGGGACAAAAATGAAAAAAAAAATCATTGGGGTCGAGGGGCAATTGTTCGTCCCACTCTTACATACTTTCATCTTTGAAGATAACTCATTATATCACGAGGCTATTACTCTCTTCCTAAAAGATATATTTGATAAAATGTGCAATGACACTGTTTATATATCCCAATACCTCTCTTTTCCTTTCCGATGTGGGATTAATGCATCTTGCCTCTTTTCAGGCGTGACAATTAGGTCTCTTAAACAAGATTTAAATAACGACGTTGTGAATGAAGAAAATAGATTAAAAAGGTCATTCTCATTTCAAACATATGTAAAATTTGATATAGATTAATTGATTAATAAATTAGATATCGATGGTTAAACTGGTATATATAATTCTTAAGCCTACCTATCTTGCTATTATCTTTTTCCCCTATGGTACATAACCATATGTATGTATGCATGCATGATAATCATGACTATCACGAGTGTAACTTGGTAAACCCACAATAATAATTATTTTTTTACTAAAAACCTCAATAATTATGCATGCATGGCCATTATTTTTGAATAAACATATAAGGTTGTTAAAAATCAAAGGTAATTAGAGAGCAATAGCTTATTATTCAAACATGAACGTGGGGGAATTATTAATATTATTATAGTAAACACACTATAATTGACTTCAATGTCAAGATCACAAACAAGTAAAAGCCAGAATAATTTTGCCTTTATCGGATTAAACTTCGATGGAATTTAGTTAAAAAAGTTAAATTAAAAATTAATAAATTATATTTTAGAATTTAAAATAATTTTGAGTTGAAATAAATCGAATTGAATTATTCAATTTTAATGATAAACTTATATAATGCTATGATATTGATTAATTTTAATTTAAATACTCTCTCCGTCCCAAAAATAATGTCCCTTATTGACTTTTTGAAAGTCAAATTTTTTAAACTTTAACTATAATTATATTAAATATTTTAAATAATTAAATTTTATAAATTATATATCTAAAATCTACTTAATTAGAAATTTTTAAAATATATTTTTCATATTTTTATCAATAATAAATTTTAAATAATCAAGAGTCGAAGTTTAAAAAGTTTGACCCAAAAAAATCAATAAGAGACTATTTATGGGACAGAGAGAGTAATATTCTATAAATCATATACAGTAAACATATATGTTTCATCATAATTTTTTCATATATATATATATATATATATACTATGTTAGCAGTGGATTCAAAATTTTATTTAAAAATATACACGTATAAATTTTTGAAATATCAGAGTGAGAACAAACCTTAAATATTATAGAAATTTGAAGATTAATTCATAAAAACTACAAAAATAAACATAAATACGTAAACTTCAAATGATTCAGGGTGAGCCTGTGTCCACCTTACAACAAAGATGGATCCGTCATCGTACCAGGTAAAATTGAAGGGTTTAACTTAAACTAAAAAAATTATAGCTCAAATTTTATTTAAAAATTTTCAAATCAAGTTAAATTTTATATTATATTCAATATTAATTATTTTTGATTTAAAAATTTTATAACATATAAAATTATTAATAATCTCAATTTATTTACTTCTTTTCAAATTTTATTTCTAATATACCAAACTTTGATGTTCACTGAGAGTTCACGGGCGAACATATTTTAATATAAAATAAATTTAAAAAATGCAGTGCAGGCTCCACACGTGGGGCCTAAAAACTCCATCACATATCCATGTACAATGCACCGGACAAATCATCACCTTACACGTGGAAGATTAGAAACATTCATCTTTACTTTTCTAATCAACGGTTCTGATTCGAGGTCTGTGTGGAGTCACGGTTGCACGAAGAAAGTAGAAATCTTTTATCCTTAATTATGTTTTAGTTAATATTTTTTATTAAAAATTTTAAAAATTAATTTTTTATATTTTAAATTCTAAATTTTATACTTAAAAAATATATTATATATTTATTTTTTAAAATCCTTATCACACTCTTTAATTTTGTATTTCTAAATTTATTAATTTAAAACAAGAAATAAAAAATAGATAATTTGTACCTGTCTAACAATGTAATCATTAGTTTTTTTTTTAAGATAGATCTATTAATTTTATCAAACAATAATATATCTAAAAATATAATTAAAATTTATAGTAAATAAAACACTTAAATTCAGATATATACATAGTAAATAAAACGAGTAAAACGAGATCATAAAAAGATCAGATAAAAAAAAAATTATTTCAAAGACTCAAAATAAAAGAAGGATACAAATATCACCAAAATTCACGATGATAGGTAAAATCATCAACAAAAAACATAAAAATGAATATTACAATGAATGCGCATTGACAACAAAGATATTATCACTATTTAATCGTGAAAAATAACGATAGATGTAATCGCATATCTAAATTTCGGTCGAGAGTCCAAAATAGAAAGATCAATAATATGGAGGAAGGAGCGTCATCTTGATCAGTCATCGGATCCAACCCTAATAAAAAACCAAAAAAAAAAAAGAAAAATGTGTCAAAAGACATAATAAAATTGTGCCACAAGAGCAGAATAATTTATTAAAAATTAAAAATAAAACAAATAAAATAATAAATTCAACGGTCGACGATCAATATAAAAACTGGTATCGTCTTCTGTATATGAAGAGAACAAAAGAAAGATTCGACATTGGAAAGGAGCAATGTTAGGATTTTCAAAGAGATGGAAAAAGTTGGAGAAGAAAAAAAAAACTAGTGCTTTTTAACAACATACGTGACAAGGACCGTATAAAAAAAATTATTAGTTGAATCTGATTTATTATATCACTCATAATTTTAACTAATAAAATTTATTTTATTTTAACTTTTAAATAATATTTATATGTTTTATATTTATATATAAAAATAGTTAAAGATTTATTTTTAATAAATAAAATAAAATATTTTTATATCGCTGTGTTTGTACACGTGGTTGGTGATGGTTGGGTTAAAGTTTTGAGAGACCCGTGCAAGGTACGTGACTTAAGACTTCCTTCTCTCTGAGTTCACTGTCAGAGACAGCCAGCAAAATTCCTTTTGGCATTCTCAGAAATTAAAATTTTAATATATTTAATAAAAATACTTAATAATATTTAAAGAATAATATTTTTTATAAAATCTATACCAATTGAGTATTTATTAATCAAATGCATCCAATTGAAATTTTTACAAGAGAACTTTTAAAATTCTTTAATCTATAATAATTAACATTAATCAGTTAAAAAAATAAAATAAATATAATCGAATGATAATTAACATCTAAGTTCCAATATACGTTGTTTAAATAAACTAATACAAGATTTAAAAAAGATAATTATTTATCAACGAATATCGATCTAAGTGATAAATAATTTAATTTTATTTAGGTAAAATTTATATTTAAAATGTTATATATGTAAAAAAGTAATATTATATTAATATTTTTATTTTATTATTTTATTAAATATTTGTATCCTGTCAATAAATTTTAGAAATATATATCCTTGTCAGATTTATTTAAAAGAAGTCGTTTCTATAGGACATGAGTTTAGAATTTTTTTATATAAGAACAATTTTGGTGTGATAAGATAAAAAAAAATATACATCTTTTAATACAGAAATTGCTTTTTGTAGGACGCAACTTTAAAAACCTAAAAACCTATATCCTCAGATTTATTTAAAAAAAGTCATTTGTTACAGACATGAGTTTCTATAGGACACGATTTTAGTGTAATAAGATAGAAAAAAAATAATTTTGTACATTTTTAATACAGAAATTACTTTTTGTAAGACATAACTTTAAAAATCATATTTCTATGAGTATAAATCTCCAACTAAAGTGGGAAAAAGTATATATGTGTAGTAAAATAATTAATGAAAAATTATTAATTTAATATTATTTAAAAATTTATTAAAAGATTCATCTATCAAAATTAAATGTACAACACAATCGTTTCACGAAACCCTATAAACCTAAATGAGCATTTATGATATGATATGGCAACCTTGTACAGTTCATTTGCAGCATCTGCATAGGACTGGACTGGGAAACAAACTGCTAATCCCAGAGCAAGTCTAAGGTCCTGTGTCATCATTAGTGTCTTAAACATAATAGGAGATATATAAAACATGGGGTCATTGTGCCTGCAGTGACATAAATAAGTTATTACAATCTGAATTGCATTAACTCTGTTAAACACACTAATCTGCTATTAAACAGTAATATTTTCAAGTGCTGTATAATCTACAGTAACACCATCAATCTGGAGGCAGATGGGTTGAGATATATAGTAGCTTTACTCGAACCAAAACATCCTTAGATCAACTAAAGCTTGACAACATCGATGCAATATAGGGTTTCACCAATGGAATAAGCCGATGCTTGGATCTCGAAAGATGGGAGTTGGTTCTTCTAGCTGAGGGCGGGAATTCAGCTGAAAACAGGGTGTGGAATGATCGGAGAGCGTCGTCGATCTGTACTATTTAATAGCTTTCCACCGGAGAGCCTGTAAAACCTAAGTTTATGACAATGATTTTGCAGAGAAACTAAAGAAACGTGATTCCAAGATACATACTACAAAAAGTGGGGTGATTTTCACAGTCCGAGTTAGCTAGCAAATGGTGTCATCAGTTTGAGCTTAACCTTGATTTCCCATTTTTCTGCCTGCGAGGAACATTCAAAGAAGAAAGGCGAATCATAAGTGGTGTACAAACTTCAAAATTTAGAAACCAGGAGTTAAATGATGAGCAACAAACCAAAACGAATCCTTCTTTTCCTGAGCTAATAACTCTTCAAACGAGATGTCAGTGAATTCAGAATCTGTGTCTTCCATCGGCTCGCAGGATTTGCCCTTTGACTCCATGCAAGTACAAACTTCTAGCATCTGGGGGACAGAGTTGGTACTTGTTAGAACCATGATAATGTCTGTTCTAATTGCAATAAGAGAGCAAACGACAATACAAACATCTCTTTAAGTTGCAAGTATGGAAAGGGCAAAGAAACTTCCATGAAACACAACATCAAGTTCTAGGGTAATAAGAAAAACTGCCGAAAGAAGAGTCACGAAGAAAAAAAAAGCTTTATTTACAATAAACAAACCATTAGAATACAGGTCTGGATTTTACCTTCTTATAGGCCGGTGATAGTTTAAGTTGCTGTTGGAGCCAATTATAGACAAATGCATCCTCTTCTAATCTCTTCTGCTCCATTTCTAGCTTGTATATCTAATCATGCAAATTATACATTATTAGAGGTGAACAAAATTAATAATAATGACATGTTCATACAAGAAGCATAAGTATCTCATCCGGTTGCTCACCTGCTGCCTTAGACGATCAAATGATGATCGATCTGCTTTGAATAGTAGAGCCCTTGTTATTGTAAACTTACGTTTGATCACCTCAGACCTGCAGTAGCAGGGAAATCAAATAGGAAAACCAACATTGAAAGAACAGATTAGTGGTGGAGACTTGAGGCAAAGAATATAGGAACCAATGCCGATATCAAAACTCAATATTTATCTTTGAAGGAGTGAAAACATAAATAGAAAGCAATTCAATATTATGAGAACAAACAGAACAAAAGCAGTCGAGGACTTGGAAGGAAGAAAAAGGTGGAAAAACTTGTTAGATAGAACAAGATCGAGCAGCATACTTTTCCAAAAAAAATAACCACACCGCTAAAAGCAAAACAATAGAAAAGCCAAAACAAAATTTTGGGTTTGCAGAACATGACAATAATTCTGAACTTACTTCTGCTGCAACTCATTCCTAGCCTCAATCAAGCAATTAGCAAAGTCTCCTACCTGCGCAAGGGGGGTAGTACGTTACAATTGTGGCATATTAAAACTATTTGTAATTCCATAATTAGGTACAAAGAAAAATAAAAGAGAGAGGTGTGGGGGAGATAAATGAAGACATTGAGCCTAATATTATCCTGGGGAAAGTTATTTATATTTTATCCAGGTCTAAGCCTTACTATTCCTTATGACATTCGCCAACTGAATCTTGCATTCAGCTAAAAATTCACCAGAAGAATTCAATAACAAAAAATAAAAACTCTACATCCCACCACGTACCAGATGTACAATTCAAACCAATTTGCAAGTTACTAAATTAATATAATTACTTTCACATGTAGCTGGAAAAGTAGTATCGATTACAGGATACAAAAATCCTCTAGTATTATGAAATTTTATTTGTTTATTATGTGATTTTTTTAATTTTTAGATTTTCAAAAATATTAAAAAAATGAATAGGGTACCCAATTCTTATGGGCCAGGTCACGGGCTGAGTTTTTGGTACCTGAAAATCCCAGGTAGACGAACCCGAACAGGGTACCCGGATATGAACAAACCTAATGATCACCATGTACAAGGAACTTTCTTTGAGGCCACATCTTTTAAAGTACACTCATGGGATTAAGTCATCCTTGACCTAGAACTTGTACATGGAAGAATTGAGAATCTATCTTCTCAACTCTCCATACAACTCGGCATGCCATACATATTAATTGAGAACATATGTCTTCCTGACTTAATAACATGCAATTTTAATTAAGACCGTCATCTCAAATTCAGCATATCTGTAACTCCACCAAAAGCTATTTTCATATCTAAACCAAAAGAACTTTAAGCCAATGCTACAGGGCAGGAACATCAGCCACGTTAGGTTTAACTAACAGTTAAACAAAACCTTTGTTTGCAAGTTGTGTCTAAACGTGACAAGATTTCATCCCATGATTCTGTGTCCCCCTCTTTCCTTAGAAACATCTTGTTGCAGAAAAAGAAACAACAAAAACTAATAAACAGTTCCAAATTAGATAGTCCTACCTCTCAAGCAAAGAAAAGGAATTTGAACTTTAAAATTTAAATTAATGCTTGAAATGAGAAAAGATTTGACCAAATTATTCCCTATACAGCCTAAGGACAAATTAAAGAACTTAAAAAGCACTTAAAGATGTGTTAAAACAAGAAGCAACAATGGCACTTTCTTTAGTTTCAAGATAAGCCATTTATTCAAGCAACATTCAAAGGAAGAGTCTTGAAAACTAAAATCAATACAAACTACAAAAGATTAAGCTTTGTTAGTAACAGATTAAAAAACCCAAAATTTTAAGAGAAATGGAAAAGAAAAGAAGTAACCTGAGCCAATGTTAATCCTTTATTTTCATGGCACTTGACAAGCTGATCATACTGTTGCTTGATCTTCCTCTGCGTTGCACTACTCGTTGATGTAAACGGGTACATGCAAACAAGATCCGGCTTGACCCGAGAACCCGGACCCCCACGACCCGATTCTTCCATCTTCTTATCGTCCTCGGAAAAGCTACACCTTTCTTCTTCACTTTTGGAATCCAACCTCTTCTTCTTCCCTCTTTTCTTCTTCCTCTTCGTCGTCCTCTGGTCCTCACCACCCGATTCACACCGCTCCCCATCTCGCCCCGAACAAAATTGCCCGGCATCCCCCTTGTGTTGGTTTTCCCCGGTAAACAAACCCGCCCATTTTGCAGAATCGGACGGCATAATCTGAAGAAGAATCGAATGGGGCAAATGGGTCAGGTCGTTTTCGCAGGGTTGTGTTTTTGAATCGTTCAAAAGGGCAGATCCATTGTTGTTTTTTCCCTCTTCTTGTACTTGTTTCTGGTTATGGATTTTCTTGTAGTGGAAAGAAAAGAATAAGAATATGAATGAGATGAAGAAAGAGATTAGAAAGAAGAAGAGAAACATTGGGGGAAAGGATGGGTGCCAAGCAAACTAAAACCGAAATGAGGAAGAAAGGGAAAGAAATGTTATTTATATGATTTTCTGTTAAAAAGGTAAAAACAGGAAAACTATCGAAGATGATGAACAAGATTTGAAGGTTTAGCCGCCATTAAAACGCGTCATCATAATACGCAGATAACTTGAGGGGGGAGGGGGGGAGGAGGAGGCTTATATCATATTCCTTCCTAGTACAACTTCAAGCCATTAATGCCATAATTATTCGTATTTAATTTATTCATTTATTTATTTTTATTAGATATTATAAAATATCTTTTTATTTTTTCTAGATAAATTGACTCATTTTGTTTTTTAAGTAGTAAATTTTAGATTTGATAAGAGTATTTTTTTAAAAATAATTTAAAATATATAGAGATAAAATTATAATTTAATTTAGACTTGATAAAACTTGATTTTAAACTTAATATTTAAGCTAATTTATTCAAATCAAGATTTAAAATTAATTTAAATATAATAATCTGAATTTGATTTAAATTTTAAAGTAAATATTTATCGAAGAATATATATTTTTTGGATAAGTAAAAAAGAAAAATATAAAATTATAAAGATAAAAGGTAAAATCAATCACTCATATTACTCCTTTCGTCAAAGGTACAAATAGTTTAATTTTTTTTATACATTTATTTGTGTCTTCGTTCTAAATTAGAAAATTAGGGTTAAGGGTTGTGACTAGGGTTTAGAAAGTTAAGGGTAGGATATTTCATAAGACGTAAGGTTTAGGATATAGAAAATAAAGTTTAAAATATCTTTAAAAATATTTAAAAAAACATAAAAAATACACGATAAAAAAATAAATAATTTTTACTCGCTTACAAAACCCATTAATTTTGTAGTATATTTCTTTGTTTTAATCAAATCTAATTTGCTTTTGAACATTTATTAAAGTAAACAAGTTGAATATTCAAATTGTGAATAATAATAATAATAATAAAAAAGAAATTTAATTATCAAATAATAAAAGAAAATTAAATGCAATAAAACAAAATTTGGGTGTAGACTTGTAACCAAGTAAAATAAAAGAGTAAGTAGTCAAAGAAAAATATAAAAAAAAGTGTTGCCTATTCATTCCTTTAGCGACGAAAATCAGCACCGAAGTTTTAGCAGCTTCTACACGCAAGTATTACCGTCACTAATAAAATTATTTTATTTGGTTTTGAAATAAATTGAGGGTAAACTACAAGATTAGTCATTAGAATATGAAGCGTTTATGTTTTTCACGGGTTGATTTTTTTTTTACAAAACTCACCCAAAGTTTAGGCTTTTTAATGTTTAGATCATCGTCCATCGTCGTCTATGAAGATAATTTTAAGATATATTATTTATCATTAAAAAAATGATTTTATCTACAAAATTCTAGTATTAATATTTATGTTTTACGAAATATATAAGTTTAATTTGTGTATTTTTAAATTTGGAGTAGGGGTGAGTATTCAATCGATTCGAGTCAAAAAAATTTCGAGTTATTCGAGTTGACGAGTCATATTTTACAATTCAAACTTTATTTGAAATTTTTTCGGTTCGAGTCGAGTCAAGTCGAGTTTTTGAATTTTTATAAATATTTAATTGTAATTATTTATCATGTTATAGTATAATTTGATTATAATTTAAACGACTCTCTCTAATCATATAAGATATGTATATGTATATATATATATATATCTTTTTTCATATGTAGTAATATTTCTTTATATTTTTATATATCAATGTATATATATCATAAAAAATTGACAAACTCGTCTCAAACTTAAAAATTAATCTTTTAATTATTAAAAATTTCGAGTTATTCGAATTTTCATTTTACAGCTCAAATTTTATTTGAAATTTTTTCGAATCAAGTCAAAACGAGTCAAGTATTTTCACCTCGAATCGAGTCGACTTTTGCTCACCCCTACTACGTGTATACCAACCACAACTTCAATAAAATATAAAAAGAATTCATGGAAGACATAATTTTATTATCTTCTCAAGCTGTTCTTACAACAAAGCAATGGAATATTGCTTTCCAGGAAGTACAAACATACATTACAACTTACAGTGCCATGGTAGAAACCAGAGGATTTCTTGTTATCATATATAATAAACAAGGACTCGTATACTATCATCTCGATGTGCCGGCTTCGACGAACTTCCATCGCTTCTCCGATTTTCTGTATATCATATGGGAACAAACATTTGTGCATATAACATAAGAGTTTATTTTGCAGTCATTTATCAATCTAATGAGCTTTTTCCATGGAGTGTGTTGTTCATTTGTACAACTTCACCCGGTTAAGGCCAGAAACAAATGGTTGCAATCTTGGAATGGAAAGTTGGATTTAGAGAATATGGTTGTTTATTGTGTGTTTCTGATGTGTTCAGTCAGCTGCAAACAACCTCCACAGAGAGTTTCTTCATGACATTAGGACACGGGTCTCCTCCGAACATCTCGGGTGCTACGGTCACGGTGCAGAAGTTCTGCCCAACACATAGCTGAAAGCACAAAGATATGACAATGGTCTTAAGACAAAAGGAATGGAGTGATCATGTCATTGGTTTATTATTTGTTATTTCAACTAAAGAAGAAGATGAAATGATGTAAGAAAGTACCATACCCTGTTAAATGCATCATACGAGTGGTGTGCGTGACAGCCTCCTTCGTGGTAGCTTCCACAGACACCTTCCGGTGTTCCGAAACTGGCAAACTTTACTGCAGAGATTTTCTGCCCTGCATCACACTCTAAATGCACTTTTGGCCTTAGGGGCTTGCTGACTTTACCAGAGGCTTGCATCAGATAGTTCATTAAGTTTGGTTGCCATTCGTAGATATCAGCGCAGACAAGGTCAGTTTCTCGGCGTACTAGAGAGATTCCGTTCGGGTCTCCACCCCATTCCTCAAACACAACCAACAAATTCCCTGTTGGGTTGAGCCATGAACGAGGAACATGATACCTATATTGAATGAGCAACCACAAGTTAGTCCATCGAAAACTACTTGACTGTCAAGGAAACTGTAAGGCAGATTAGTTTGTTCTAATTACCATCTTTGAGAGGCCTCTCCACAATTAGTTCCACATTTCTTCTCATTAAATGTTCCGGCATAACTACAGATACCACAATTTCCGGAAGCTTTATATGCAGGCCAGTGCCGTCCGAGGCTCTTTCCATTTATCCAAATCTGGCCTTTGCCCATACTACTCATATCTAAAGCCAAGGGAGAAGTTCCAGCTGGAGCATTGAAAGTTGTCTGCAAAATTAGAGTGTCAACAAAAGCAGACTAAAGGATGCATTCAAATGCATTTTAAGCTCTACATTTCATGTAAGAATGATATTGCACAAAAGATAACCGTTTTTATTACCAATACGGGTCGGTTTTATGTTGAGATACGTACCTTGTACCACGTAAGTGGCTGCCTTCGGGTGACGAATGACCTCTGTGCCCACTCCACTGATGAACTACCACTTACTGAATGAAGATTCAAGGCCTCTCCCTTAAGGCCAACCTGCAAGGGGATAAATAACCAATCAAGTAGCACGTCGGGATAACCGGAGAATAAAAACTAATATGACAAGAAAAAGACCTTGTAAGACCATTTCTGCCAAGAGAGATCTCTCCTTCCCTTGTTGAGACCATTCAATGTAACCGGGCCAAGAACACCAGCATTCCATGTCTCAAAATGTGGACCAACATTCTGCATTGAAACCACAAATCCAGTAACTCACAAACAATATCCACTAGTATGAATCTGTCAGCTGAGAGTGAGAGAATGTACCGGGAGACCAACAGCAATGCTTAGAAGCGAAATTTTATTGATACCAGCTCTCAAATTAACACCTTGGCTGAATGTTAGTTTGGGGGATTCTAGACTTCCATATGAACTTCCTGGAAAATAAAACACATATTAGCTGCATTTAACAAGCAGGCACTGCAAGAGAAAATGTTACTATTGACCTACATTAAGCAGTCTAAAAGATAAACCGAAAACAGATAAAATCTTGTGTATGTATATGGTCTTTGTCTACTTAGTGCATTTTCTTCAAGAGTGGTCTAAAAGCAACAACAAGCCCACCTGACAGTTGACCATTGACAAAGACATGCAAAGCATGGCCAGCTGATAAGACGGTAAGAACAGGAGATTTTCCATTCCTCAAGAACCCTTCATTGGAGTCGATCTTAACACTGGGATGGAAACAAAACATAAAGAACATTAGAAAGTCGAATTACAGGCAATAAAGACAGATTATGCAAATCGAAACGAGGTACTGATATTGACTACTTACTCTGTTGTGTACCACAAATAGTCAGTTGCATCTCTAGTTGCATTTATCTGCTCCAGTAACCCGATCATCGTGAATGAACTGTCAGCATCAGATGCGGTCCCTTCAGTGTATGCCTGCCAAGAGAATCCCCCATGCATGGGAACAGGAACCATTTTCTTCCGTGCAATTTGGGCTCCAACCTACGAGGAAAGGTTATTATAAATGTTAAAATCAGAATAAAACCGATTTATAGTTCATCAAATCTTTTATTCTCACCCTTGCTGTGTTATACACAGTGTTCCTGCAGTCAGGAAGAATGCTGATAGACCAAGGAGGTAGATTGTAGTGCTTGTTCTGAAAGGCAACTGTTGCATAAGCTCTCGGGTTGTAATTAGCAAGAAAGGCAGCACAACCTCCGGCCTTATATTTGAACAAATGGGCCTGTATGTTTAGAATGCCATTTATAGTAAGTTCCACCTACTAACAAATTCAGAGTAGGATTAAGGTTCTTAGAAATAAGAGTCATATGGAACCTCTTGAAGGTTTCCAAGTCGCATCACGGTCGGATCTCCATTTACTAAAGCTGGTTCACAAAGCTTTATAGCTCTATGCAAATCTTTCAAATGGCCCCACTTCGGTTGCCTCTTTAGTCCTGCATTAAGAAAAGTGTTTCTCCTTCAAAACAATCTCAATGAACTACGCCCGAGGATATACCAACAAAACTCCATATGAATTCTCGAAAGCATAGAATGGAAAAGAGCCAATAGAAATGAGATGATGCATAGCCAACTTCAAAAATGCACCATTAACACTTTTTGCATACCGTATTCATCAAGAGGAGCATCATAATCATAGCTAGTAGCAATGAAAGGACCCCCAGCAGTTCGGCCAAAATTTGTTCCTCCATGATACTGATAACACAAAAATCAGCATATAAGACTCACTGTTCCGGTGATTGACCATGGTAAATGAGGAAAATCAATTACCATATAATAATTAATGAACGATCCTCCTTTTTGTATGAACCTTGCCACTGAAAATGCCAAGTCCTCAGCAGGTCTGTAAGGAACTGCCCCTCCAAACTCTGTATACCTACACCGTAATAAAAAGAATGATCAGCTAGGAGACATTTTTAACATGAACTTGCATGGACGAGACACGGAAGATAATCTCTCGGAAAGGCAGCCCTGAGCTTACCAGCCTGTCCAGGCTTCAGTCCACATCTTTGGTTTGTAGGCCTTGTTAGGAGAAAAGTAATCACAGTAGAAACCATTGCAGGCATTTATCTGTCGGGAGAAAACAAAAGTTGATCAAATGAACACGTCATCATGCATGGAATACTGGATAAGACTAGCTTATTCTGGTAACCAAAAGGTTCAATCAAACATCTACTCCTCATGCTTCGAGGCAATTTGGATATCAACTTAGGAACACTATACTGCTTTGACATCTCAAAGCATTGAAAAAGCAGATGATTTTTTCACCATCATGACAGACCATGTAAGCTCAAATGTGTGCAATAATAATTGGTGAAAGGAACACGGCCGTCAATATATGACCACGAAAACCGAAAGTCCAAAAAGAGTAAAATAAAGACACTTTATAATAGACAGGATTATGAAAAAGAAAACTTGAGCCATGTGCAACGAGAAATAATAATTCATTTCAGCCATGACCAACAAGTAAACAACACACTGGTCAGTGGTCACTAGCAACCCCGCTAAAGAAGATTGAACTTAGTATGATGTTCATTAAGACTGAATACAGAACATGACAAGAAAATGTTAAAAAGATAAAATGTACATCATACTTACAATGGGGTCTGGTGCATCATCTTGCTTGCACATGACCCAGGGGACACCGGTCCCTAGTCCCAAAGCCATTTTAGCTGCCCAATAACTATAAGCTTTACCAGGTGCACCAAGTTCGTATTCCATGGGACCGTATTCATTCTCAATCTGTCAAAAGCAAACATTATAAAGGAAAATAAATCTTAGTTCACTTCATCAAACAATGAGCAGTTTCCAGATAAAAAATTATCCTAATGTGTCTCTACCTGAGATAGAATAATAGGACCCCCTTGAGACTCAAACAACCTTTCAGCTTTCATCATATCCGCAATCTTTTTTGTAAATCTTTGCATTTGAGCCTTCATATAGCATTTTAGTAAGTAAATTACAAGATTCAGCTATAAAATAAATAAAACAAATGCATTGAAACTTTGGATGATCGGATGGAAATAGGCCAAGTTGCCAACCTTGAAAGGTCCATTGTTCGTTCTGAAACTGATACCAGGAACATACTTCAGCCAAACAGGAAAACCCCTGGAAAAATAAAAATAAAAAACATTGCTTGAACTGCACTTTATCTTGAAATTCTTCATATTTATTTTAAAAATGATATTTTTAGCATTACCCAAAGTTCCACTCAGCACAGACATAAGGACCAATCCTCAGATGAACATAGAGGCCTGCTTGCTTCACCAGCTTAATAAATTTGACCAAATCATAGTTGCCTCCGAAGTAATACTACAATAACCAAAATTAGAAAGAAAATTCTGAATTTTTTATGCCATTGCCAAAAAAAAGTGATTTTTTCATTACTTGGCCAGGTGCAGGTTCATGACCATTCCAGAAAACATATGTCTGAATCACATCTAGCCCTCCTTCTTTAGCCTTCTGTATAAGATCTGGCCACATCTGCCGAGAAAAAAAAAAGGTTAAATTTAGGAAAAAGAAACCCAAAAAGTACATTTTAGAGAAAATGAAAAAGAAAAGGAGGAGTTTACCTCAGGGGAGCTTCTTGGGTAGTGAATGGATCCAGAAAGGAGGATCCTTCTTTGTCCATTAATGGTGATAGCTTTATGATCATAGGAAACAGTAGCAGAAACTGAACAAACCCAGGAAGCTAGCAGAACAACCAGCCAAACATTCAGCATTTCAGGAAGCTTGGAGTTGGAATCCATAGCCATAACCAAAAAAGAAAAGAACTTTAACAAAAAAAATGAACAAATAACACTCTTGTTTACACACAAAAGCAATGCCCTTTTTTCCTGATTCTTTATCCAGTACACTTTATTCTCGAGAGAGAAAAAGGAAGAGGGAGAGGGAGACAAGTAAAACCAAACAGTTAGCTGCAGCTTATGTGCTTGTTTGTGAAGTTGAGCTTCACCATTCCTTTCAAACCTTAAATAAGAGGAAAAAATGTGTTCCTACTAACTTTTTTTCTTACTTTGGAAGATGAAAAATGAAAAAAAGTTTGAATTTTTTGGTGTTTTGCAGCTGCATTTAAACAGTGAAGAACTGGAATGAAATGTGGGGACCCTTTTGGCGCCTCTCTCGTCTCTCAATGGCTTTATTTATTATTATTATTATTATTTTTTGTAAACTCGACGCGGGGAGCTTCATTTTCATTCAATTGAAGGCAAGACCATGATGAAAAGAAGCTTAATTGAATAATAAGGGTGCAAATTATATATTTTTTTAATTTTTTTTTGTTAAAAGTAATTAATTAACATTTCATCACATTATCATTTTTAAAATCGAAGTTAAAGTACATAAAAATAGGTTATATTTGTAGTGTAATTATACTATACACCGACGGAAAAAAATTATATAATCCCGCTTTAAGTTTAGAGTTTTAAATTTTAAGGTTCAAATCTACGTCTTTATAATTTACGGGTTATGGTTAAATTTAAGGTTTAGAGTTAAACTCTAAGCCTGAACTTTTAAACCCATAAATTCTAAATCATAAATAAATTCTGTAAACCCTAAATTCTAAGCTTGAACTTTTCATTTTCATCGTCGGTGCATGAAATATTTTTCATATCTTTATACTCAAGTTGTATAAAAAATATATATACAACACTTCACATTCAAACTATAAAATTTAAAACATAATCTCTAACTCTAAACTTTAAATCTTATGTTACTTTTTTTAATCAAAATTATCCCAGAACAGACTGTCAAAAAATAAGATAAATTAGGTTTGACATTATTTTAAGTTGTTATTCTGACTTTTAAGTTTTTAGCCTGAATAATTTATCAACTTGCGTTGTACACCTAACTTTTTAGTGAAAATTTTTATATATACATCGTCTTAAATTCGAAACCTTTTTAAATAATACTAAATTGTTTACCATTAAACTCAATCCATTTATAGGTATACGTTACATAATGAATGAGAAAGTTACCAATATGAATTAAAGTAAATAACATCGTACGAAAATAAGAATACAAATTCTATCTCGAAAAAACATGAAAAATTGTGTTTTTTTATTAAGTAATAAAAGAGATTATAACTTTTTCTCATATCGAGATTCAAACCCATACAAGATGGGACAAGATGAGCATCCTTGACCACTAGACCAATCAATGGATCTCTATGTCTATCTTTTGATTATATTCCAAATAAGAATGAAATAAAAGACCAACTAGTTGATCTAACAAGGAGCGGCCTAAACGGACGTTAAGTTCATTCAAAAACGTTAATTCTTCGAATTTTAACATTATAAATAAAAAAGTTGAATTAAAAAATCATTCTTATAATAAATTCAGATAAAATTAAATATAAACTAATCGACTGATAAATCAAACATCGATTATTATGTCCAAAAATATAAGTGAGAATTTGGTTGGTGATGAGAAATTTAAAAATTCTCTAAAGTTATGGATGATAATGTCACCTACACTTATTTTAGCTAACCATTGAAGTCTCCATCTTCATTCTTGTTATGGTGGGTCAAGTTCAGTTCATTTAAGTGGTGATTGGATCTTTGTGTGGGACAAAAAGGGTAAATACGTAGGCATAACAACGGCATGTGAAATAGAGTCTATAGACTTCACATAGTTTAGACCCTTAAATAGTGTATATGGCATTTATGGTACAAATTTTAATAGAGATGAATACCAATTTGGCTATTAATTAAATCTAGATTCGGTCTCAGTTATACAGTATCGTAAATTTTAAGAATCGATCTCGTTACTAGTGGAAATCGGTACCAATATCGGTACCTAATCAATTAGTTTATTCTTAAGAAAATCTGAGTAATTAGAGAAAAAAATTCAACCACCAATAATAATATTAAATAATAAAATTAGAATATTGTAAGCTTGAAAATTAAAGTTTTAAAACTAGTCATGCTTATTCATACATAAAGAAAAAGTTTGATAAAAAAAACAAATAAAAGAACATTATGTATTAAAAGCATGAAAACCAATATCGGATATTTGGTATTGGTCCCGGTTCTATTGAGTACCCACTGGGTACCAAAACAAAAAAAAATCAAGATCCAATCCCGATCCCAGTTATGACGGGACCTAAATTTTGGATCCAATCATGATTTCACCGAAATCAATATCAAATAAAAATATCGAATCCGGAACCGAACCAAAACTGAAAATTAAATTTTAGAATATAAAGAATTTTTAACTTTTTTTTGGATTTTAGGTCAATTTTTATTTACATGGTAAAACGCTAAGTCTACAAGGTGTTCTTAAAAATATTTAAGAAAAAAATTATAAAAAGAGAACGACACCTATACGTGGCATCTTCCTTTAAATAATCATTTATAATTAGTGTTTTTCTATTTACACTGTAGCTTTTGACCTATATTTCAAAATAAACTTTAACAATCTTATTACCTCAAATAAAAACTCTAATATATACTACAGAGTCTAAATAAAGAGGGGAAAAAATAAACCAATTTTATTATATATATAAGTTTGATTATGAATTAAAGTGCACAAAGATTCTATTTTCGTTATGTTTTTATTGTTTTTCAGTTTTTAGGGTAACATCTGACTAATCTAAACCGACCCATGTTATACAATTAGATGTGATAGATTGATCTCTTAATAAAAAAAAAATTGTACACAATATTTCAAATCCGAGACTTATTTAAACACAATCAAACTATTTATCACTTGGTTATACTTTGATTAAAAGTTATATTTTGATTCTTGGTTTTTACTCATAGATTAAAAGTTAGTGACCGATTATAATTATCATGTTGATTGGTATGTCATCAAATCTAACCAAATGCATGTGCCTTAGTGTCCATGTCCTAGTAGTTAAGGTCAAGGTACTTTAACCATCCAAACCCCCCCCCATAGCTTTTGACAATGGCTGGTTGAGCCCCAAAGATATGACTGTCCCTTTGGAGACACCAAGGGTCCACTACCCTTCCCTTTTACGCCATGAACCACCCCACACCAAACGGTTCCACTCCCTCCACGTTTGCTAACCAACCCAATGTACCCATCAAGCTTGAAAGAGATGTGAGATAATATGAACAAGGAAAGGGTTCTAATCCAAGGGCTTGTATTTATCATTAGCCACAAGGTGTCCATCTTCACTTAGAAAACAATCAAAGGGATGAAGTAATGAGTAGTTGGTTTAACGGTATTAGACGTTACATCTCTTAAATAATATCATTAATTTAAATGAAAAAATCAGATTGAGAAGATCAGTCTTATACTAGATCTCTCAAAACTTGATTCAAATTAATCGAAAGACGATGAAAATAAAAATTTGATTATCTTAATTCTTATCTATTGTAAGAGCAAATCATTTGTTTCACACTCAACACCGTTACTAATTAAGCACTTTAGTAGCCATCTTTTCTAAGACAATATTTTTAATAAGAAAAAAGGGTGTTAAAATTAATATAATAAAGATATCCATAACTAAGATTATCCTCCATTGAAAGCGGATAACCACAAAGATAGGAAGGGTTGCCTCTCCCATCCTCAATATTTTCTTTTACCTTTGTTCTTATATATATTTAAATTTATCTTATACTTTTAAACATTTATATTTTATGTCCTCAATTTTTATTTCGGATTCCGTCCTTAAGAGTTGTGTTGTATGATATCTTTGTCCATGACATTTCACTTGAGTCTCACTACCTCATGTTTTATTTGTATGGGTGTTTAAAACCGACTCAATGAGTACTTAATAAATTTATATTGTAAATTAAAAATATATAAAAAAATGTTGAAATATAATAACAATATAATTTTAATATTTGATTTATTGAACCGTTGAATACCTATTGAGCCAGTTTTGAACACCTCTGTGTCATTTTGTTTGTGGTCAGGTTGTCTGAGGCTGCCACTGTCCCGTGTGTGTGGATCACCTTTGAGCTGCTGCTGACCAGAAATCCTCCCAGGAACATATCCAGTCCCTTATCCCTATTCCCTACTCAGGTACTTACCTTTTATAAGTACGAAGGGTCGTATTCTAGAATATATATATATATATATATGTATATATAAAAGATTAGATAGAATCTGTTCATCGTATAAAATTTATTTTTATTTTTATACTGTTGAAGTCAGAGTAAATATATGATTGAAATTAGATTCTCTTTTTATTTTTATAAAAACTCTTTATTTATTATTCTCAATTATTTAATTTAAAAAATATAAAAAATGAAAAAAAAAATATAAACTGTGTCAGCCGGGAATTGAACCCGGATCTATTGCTTGGAAGGCAATTATCCTGACCATTGGACTACTGACGCTTCATTGATGAAAGGTATTCATTTTCACTATTTATTTACAAATTGTATCTTTAAAACATTAATCGGAAGTTAGCTGATTTTAACTACTGAATTATAAAAATATTCAATTAAGACACTCAATATTTGGCGAGAAGTGAAAACATTAGGAATTTCACGAGCTACGAGTCGAGTTCAAATGTTTTTAATAACCCAAATTGATCTATTTAATACTCGATTTGAAAAGTTTATAAATTATTAAAGGGGTATAGGCTAAACGGTATAAATAGAGTAATACTTTAATACATATAATTCGTAAAAAATTATAAAAGCCTGCATATTTAACCTTCAATAATATAATAATTAAATTCTAATTTTAAAACCATAAAAATCCTATGAACTAAATTCATAATTGCGTAATCTACAAACCACCAACATACATACCAAATAATTCTTTTAATAAATATAATCATAAAATCGAATATTTAAGATTCATCGTTGAAATAAATGCAACAAGTGATCTCAATAGAAAAACAATCGATGTTCATTCTAAGAGATTCGAGTTCAATCGTAATATTTTGTGTACATTATCAAAAAAATTAAAAAATATCTGTAAACAAATATTACCTTAAAATTACACGAATCGGTAAAGACCAGGTCTTAAGTACTAGAATGCCTAATTCGAGTCCAGGAAACCAATGGGGAAACACAAAACATGAAATCTAGGAAAAACCAAACTTCCAAAACTCTACAAGAAAGTAAGGGCAAAAGATCCAAGTTTCAGCAATGGATTATCAAGTCATAACTGAGGCATGGATCTTGCTCGGATAAATTGTTTGAGTATAGCTTTCTCTTCATCGAGCCTCGTCTTCTCCTCGGGATCTTTCGGTCTGACTTTTCTCTTCTCTTCTAATATATACTTAAAAAGTTCACGCTGCTGGCTCTCCGGTATCGGTTCACGCAACTTCAAATGCTCTGTGATGGGTGGTGCGGGTAAAGGGTTTTCAGAAACTTGAGTAATGACCATTGTAGTTGAAACCGGAGGACTCGAATCAACATCTTCTTCTTTTACGCTCGTGTCCTTTTTCTTCGTTCTCATGAAAAGATAAGCTGTGCAAAGTTTAGCAATATAAACACAAACTTAAATAAAAATGTTGAGTTCGAAACAGGGGAAAGCAGCGTAAGTCGGACCACAATTCAGTGCATGATTTTGCCAGACAAGATGAATCTATATGAATTGTTAATACAGTAACACAGTGATACAATTAATTCTAATAATTATGGCCCGACAGCGAAAATCAATCAAGATATGATCCTCAAGCAAACAACATTTGTAGAAAAACAGTTTAATCACTTGTGAAAAGTAATTATCGGAATGCGGAATTGTAAAAATTCCATACACAACAGACAAGCAATCACTCATCTTACTCATTTAGTCGCAATTCAGTCTCTCTATCGGTAATTATTGGAGCAGAAAATCGAAATGAACATGAAAGAGAAACTTTCACTGGATGGAGAGCTAGGAATCCAACTTTACCTGAAAGTAATTGCTATTTTGCTATATGAATGCTATCACTATTATTTTGCAACTTATCATTGAAATGTCGACGCTGATAAGAAATCAAGTCAGCAACTTTCAAACAGTCATTGCCTCGATGGTAAGCAGGAGACAAATTTGTAATCAAGTCACTCGTCATTGACATTATAACTATAAGTTCCAAAGAATATAGAGATAATCACTCCACAAAGCTCGGTACTTAAGGTTAGTAACTACAACCAATTTGCTAGCCCTGCTTATAACATGGTGGTCTGATATTGTATTTTCTAGCCCTCAAATGAGTCCCAACCCCAACCAATTTGCTAGAAATATTTAACCCACCAGTCCGATACAATATTTGACTGTGAATGTACTTAAAGTTAGGGATTACTCATTCATATATGTAGAGAGACAGGATCCTCTTACACCATGTAAAACTTGAAAATTTTCCAACTTTTTGGACCCTTAGATTAAGGTAAATGAATGGCTGAGATTAACAGTACGAAAATGAGAAGATTATCACAGGACAAACAAAATGAAGGAACTAATCTTAGTCATTTATTTACCAGCGTCCAATGGCTAAAAAAATGTAATGTAAGTGAATTTTAACCCACATATATATAATCAAAACTCCTCTTTTGGGTGAATACCAGAAAAATCAGCTAACTTTTCCCATAAGTTCAACTAAATATTTAAATGGCTGAAAAACAATCTACTTGGATCAGATGGGTGAGAAATCATCATTGTTCTGGGGATTAATGCAAACAATTACCCATCACAAACAGAATCATGAAGTAGAATTAAAAGCCATAAAATTCAACATTCAAGCCAAATTACAAAGAACCCATTTGAACTACTGATCATTCAACTACTAAAACAAAGGAGGAGAATCACCTCCGACAGTAAAGTTGACAGCCAATAGAAGAGGCCAAAGGAACTTGTAACGCCTTGCAAACGATTCCCTTGGAGGCGGAGGTGGCGGAGGCGGCTGAACCATTGTATATGATGCCGCTGCTCCTGCTGCTGCACCAGATGATGTTGAAGGAAAATCCTTCCCTTTCTGTTGAAACTGTTTCAATTGGGCTGCAATAATAATAAAAAGGAATCAAATTTCAAACACCCATACAATAGTTAAAATAATTTTGAGTATTGGTATACCTTTCTTGGGTTTGTGATCGTACAGCTTGGGACCTTCGCCCATGGTTGAAATTCTTTTCCAGCAAAGCTTCGGTTTTTCTAAGTTCTCCCTCTTCTTAGTTCTTATGCCTAGATTATTAAATACTAGGGTAAAAAAAATTAATAGAAATTGTTATGAAATTTATAAAATTTTGGTATTAATTTTTTTATATATATCAAAAATTTTATAAATTTTTAAAAGTTTTTGGTATATACTAAAATATTTATATATATATATATTAAGAAATTTAATATATACCGAAATTCTTATACTTCCATTTAGTACTATCACTCCCTAAAACTTCCTCGTATTTTTGTTTTAGTCAACTGTATTTGAAATTATTAATCAACTTATTTTTGTTTTAGTCAACTGTATTTGAAATTATTAATCAACTAATTTAGATTGAGTTTTACATAAATTTAATACGATAAAACCTTTCGAATCCAATTTTTAGATTTTGTAGAGGCTCAAAGTATGTTTTATTTCTTTATTTTAATTTAAAATAAGTCTAATCTTTCGTGAGAGTTGATACTAAAATAAAATTAAAATCTATTTAAAAATTAAATATAAAAAATAGTTTTTTTTTCTTTTGTTAATATCATTGGTTCATACAATTATCTTTATAAAAATTGTGTATTTATAATAAGTTTAAAATGCAAATCATAATGTTTTACAAAGCAATATTCGATTTGGTTTGATGCTCTTCCTGCTAGTCTATGCTTGCTCTTCCTGCTAGTCTTACAGTTACAGGTAATGACAGACCGGAAAACCAGAGGTGGTAGTCAAAACAAATTAACAGAAGTGTGTCTGCATCTCTTTCCGTCGATCAGTTCCAAGGTCGATCGCCGCCATAAGCCTTGCCTCGGTCTCGGAAACCACCATGACCTGTTTCATCATTTGAACAAGATGAGTATGACTTACAACATGCTATGGGCATTGTTATTTATGTATAAAAGTCGAAGAGACATGTCGGAGTCGGACGATTCGATGGTGATTCAGTTAGCTGCAGCAGTCACCACCCATCATGGCAAAGATGTAACTCAGTTAATTTCTTCTATTGAAGCAAAGAACCAGAGAAATAATCTCATGGAATGTGGCAATGTGCTAGTGTTTTCTGTAACACCTTATTGAACCAGAGAAATAATCCAACTTCCTAGTCAGTTCAGCAGTATCATAGTCCTTTCTGCTTGACAAGGAGCGCACTGAACCACCATATGCTGAAGCCCCACCAAACCCTGAGTCACTGCACCTGTGCACCCTCACACGAGGAATTTTAAAAAATATTGATGTTGAATATTTTTCCCCTAAAATATAATATCTTTCCTTTTATTTTTTAGAATATTGATAATTTTACGATACCTGTAAAGTCGAAACTATTAGAATCCGACTTTGAACAGTGTAAGGATAAAGATGTCATATGAAGATGCTAAAATCGGAGTCAAAAGGCTCCGTTTTCATCCAAATTATCTGAAAACACTATTTAAAGCCGTAGTCTAATAGTTTTCAAAGTACTGCAGAATCATAGAAATAAAATAAGAGATGTAATATTTTGAGATTTTTTTCAACAACAATATTTCTGAAAATTTTCCCACCACATAGAAAAAACAGAGAAACCTTGATTTAACTACCATCTCAAAACAGGAGAGCAGAAACTTCAAGTATTACAAATTAATGAAGATTTGCTGATGACCCAAAGTCACTGTGCTAAAATTAATGAACTGCAGCTATTTTTCAAATTAAATCCAATCGTTTACAGCATTTGGTAGCTGAAACAACATAAATTTCATAAAATATTTAACAGAAACAAACTCAATAAAGAAGCTATAAATCAGTCTCAAGCCAATCTAAAGTAAAGAAACGCAAAACCCATACGAAAATCACAGCTAAAACTGAAAATAAACAAATTTATTCAGTTCTAATTCACTAATTTCGGAACATAAAAAGTTCAACGAACGAACGAACGAATGAATCCAGATATAGAAAAACCCAACAATACCCAGAATAATACATGACATTCAACATATTAAAAAGTGAAAATTGCATTGAAAATTTAAGGTGTAAATGCAAAGGTCTTAGTAGTTACCTTCTACGGTCACGGTAGGAGGTGGGATCGCCGAAGCGGCTATCGTATCGAATCATTTTCTGTGCAGTTCGTGAGATTATCAGAAGTTGCTTAAAATGCTGATGTAACCCAAAAATATATTCGAATTGCTTCAATCGGGATGAAGAGATGAGAAAGATAAAAAAATGGTTAACTACTGTGGAAGTCACGTTTGTTTACTCTCGGTACAAATTTAATTATTGATTTTAAAAATTAATTAATACAGTCACGTACGTTTTTAAGCTTAAATTTGTGGTCACTCCAACATTAAATCGTTAATAATTAACGAAAAGATGATTTGGATAATAAAAAAATAAATTATCTAAACGGTCCTTAAATAAATAATTATTTTTTAATATTTAATTTAACTCTTAAATTTTTATATTTTCATCATTTTTTTCCAAATTAAGGTATAACTCGAAAAATTTTATCTTATTTCTTTCGGTTAAACCCCTTATTTCATTCTGCTATAATCAGTTTAATGCTTTAATTTGGAAAAGATGATAAAAATATAAAATATTAAAATTTTAATGCCCCAAGTTTCTCTCTTCAGAATTGTACAATAAACACATCTTTGTTTTGCTCGATAAAATCTCTCAAATTATGCTTTAATTTGGAAAAAATATAAAAATATAAAATATTAAAATTTTAAGAGTTAAAATAAATATAAAATAAAAATAAATAATTATTTAGGAACTATCTAAGTAATTTATCCTTTTTATTGTACCAACTCATCTTTTCGTTAATTATTAACGGAATGACTATAAATTTAAAGCCCGAAAACGTACGTGATTGTATTGACTGATTTTCAAAATTGATGACTAAATTTATACTAAGAGCAAACAAACGTGATTTCTGCAGTAATTAACCCTAAAAATTAAATAGATTTAACGTAAAAAAATGTTTTAATTTAATTTAAATTATTTATAAATTTTATCAAAAATAAATTTAAATATTAACACTATCTATTAAATAATTATATTATTTTATTATAATAAATTATGATTAAATTTAAAAATATATAAATGATAAAGAATAAATGTGTAATTATTTTATTTTATTTTTAATTATCACGTTATCGTTTTTTTAATTTTTAATATTTAATGACTATTTCGATACGATTTTAATAATTAATTATTATATTTAACGTTTTTTAAAATATTATAATCATTTCAAATCTTATAGTACGAAGATTATTTTGCGTAATTTACCATTTATCCAATTCCATTTAAAAGCATATTCGGAGAAAACAATAAAAAAAATTTAGCCATTTATAAAAAAAAATATATCTTTTATTAAATTTTTAATTTTCGTAATATTCAGTTCTAAGCCGTGAAGTCTGAATCTCTCCACCGCCATCACCGCGCTATCTAAAATCACTGCCGTGAGAGGTATCCACTACATGAATCCAATGGCGCGACCTCCGTACGAGTTCGATCCTTATTACCTTCAGCCTGACCAAGACCGTAACTTGATCAACACGCTCTTCGTTTCGGGACTCCCGGACGACGTCAAGGCTCGTGAGATTCACAACCTGTTTCGGCGACGCGCTGGCTTCGATTATTGTCAGCTCAAGTACACTGGCCGTGGCAACCAGGTAAATTAAGATTTTTAATGTTCGCCAATCCTTTTTTACTTTCTGTTTGGTTTCCGTGAAATTTATCCATTCGTAACAGAGAACACTGCAATAAGGGCCCGGAGCTTAGATAACTCTTATGAAGATAGTTTGAATTTAGAAATAGTTAAATTCTAGAGTTGTTTAGGTAGGAATTTGATAAGTAATGCAAAGTTCAAGCCTTCTATTGGTAGCTAATTTTGCTACTTGCTTTTTATATTTGTTTTTCAGAAATCATAACTTTTTATATGGAACTGTTCTGTTTGAATTTCTGTTACATTTGAATTATTTTTTTAGCTATATGTTAGAAATAAAATAATGGTACTGGCCACTGGCCAATGTGTATGGATTCAGCATTTTGTTTTATGATCACATCATTGTTCAATATTTCTTCCATGTTTCTTCAACGAGAGCACACTTCTTGAGAAAATAAATACAAAGAGGAATATCAATGTTGCTGTCCCATTTGTTTAGTCATTGTTTTTTGTAACAAAGCTTGGGGAATTGGGGAAAGGGGAAAGGTTTCGGATGCTGGGATTCTAATCCCGGACTTGTTGGAGGCCACCTCTTAAGTATGTGGTTGCATGAACAGACTTGACTAATCCCTAATTTCACCTCTTATATACTCGTTGAGAGTTGAAACTTGTGTATTATTAAGCAGAAGCTTGTTGTTTGCATTTTTTAGAGATAATATTTGGAAAAGTTAAATAACGGGCGACTGCATCTTGTGATTGCAGGTTGTTGCATTTGCTACCTTTCTCAATCATCAATCTGCAATTGCAGCAATGCATGCATTAAATGTGAGTATAATTGCATAACAAGAATTGTTGAAGAATTTTTGAGATTTCAATGACCTTTATATTATGTTGATTCTTTTGATTGACCATATTTAGGGTGTAAAGTTTGATCCTCAAGCGGGATCTGTTTTGCATATTGAACTAGCCAGATCAAACTCAAGGAGAAAACAAAAACCGGGTAGATAATGTCTTAAGTTGTTCATGTAATTGAAACATCAATGGTATGCATCTCTGAAACTAATTAATATGCTTGACTTCCTTGCTCAGGTAGTGGTCCGTATGTTGTTATTGATAATAGAACCAAGGCCTCAGCTAATAATACCCAGCAAACATCAAGTGATGATGGTAAGCTTATCCAATCATGTCTACTATTGTGTTAAAAAAGGAACAAAGAAGTGCATACCCGTGGCTCTACGTGTGGGAGCTATGCACTCTTACCATGGCACTCATGTTAGAATGATTTTCCATCTTCAGGAGACAGTGACCCTGAAGAACCATCTGGAGCTGACAATGCTGATTCTTCAAACAATGATGAATTGCAAACTGTAAAGAGGTTGAAATAATTTGGGATACATTATTGTTTCAATTAAAAGTCTTATATTTTAAGCTTTCGCCATGTCTAGCACAATCAGTGTGGAAAGCTTCATATTACTAGTAATAACTAATAAACACCTTTTTAATTAGTTGCGTTGAACTTTTATTTGCATTTCTAAGTTTAGCTTATGGTATGGTGATGTGCAGTGATACAGCACGGAATCCAGAACACTCTGTGCCAGCTGCAAATGTAAGTTAAATGTAAAAAACACTTAAATATGGGTTCCATCACGAATCATCGGATAAGTAAGCATTTGAAGCTATTTTATAGAAAGTATACATGATGAAGCTAGAAAGAATGAGTTGAAGTATGTGTTAAACTTAATTCTATTGCTATTACAGGAGCAGTTGGAAAGGACTATCAATGAAGGTGCTCAACCATGCTCCACTTTATTCATAGCAAATCTAGGTCCAAATTGCACTGAATATGAACTGAAGGAAGTTCTATCCAAGTAAGTTGCGGTTCTAATTATTGGATGCTACTACTATATTTTGTTGAAAATGTTATGTTAGAACCAAATTCTGGATTTTCTAAAAATATTCTCTAAGCATAACGTTACCATTGTGTAAGAGTAATCAATTTCATTTTCAATTTACGGGCCCAGGTATCCTGGATTCAGTATGCTCAAGCTTCGGGCTAAAGGAGGAATGCCGGTTGCATTTGCTGATTTTGAGGTATCCGAACTTAATGCTGTAATTCGTAGACCTTGATTCACAGCATAACCCTTTCATTATAATACATCATCTTATTGATTCCCATGAATCATATTTAAATTTAGGATAGTTGAAGTCTTTGTTGTTTTCCATGTGTGTATTTTGGACCATATTAGAAATTTGGAAGCATTATAAAACCTTGAATGTAAAATATACCCAAGTTTTTCGGAAAAATATACACTGCAAGACAAAGACTGGTTCATTATGTAAGAATGTGTGTTTAAAACTTAAAATGGAAAAAAAAAAAAAAGAACAAAATAGGTGATAAATACACATACTTGTATTATGTGATACTGATATGTATTTTAGCAAGAAAGTAACCAACAAACATAAAATCAAGCATCTCTCTCCGGTGAGACCTTTTTATAACAGAACGTTTACTCTTGAATTTCAAGACGGATCATTCATTTTTATGCAACTGGCTTTGCTAACCAACTTTCAAGCTGACCAAACATCTTGAATTCTTTTACATACATCTTTACTGATTTGATCACTTATAGCAGTTGTTAAGTTATTAAGCCTGCAATATGTTGGTTCCATGTCATCATTTGAACAATTTACAGAATAGTAATGTTCTATCTTAATGCACTGTCTGGTTAAGCTCACACACTCTCTCATTGCATCGCAGCAAATAGAACAAGCCACGAAAGTGCTGACAGAGCTACAGAGCAGCATGTTGCCTTCATCAGACCGAGGCGGCATGCACATAGAGTACATATAACTTCCTTTAATTCTATTGTCCAGTGGACTCACTTGATTACATCAAATGATACATCTTACTGGTTTTGCAGATATGCAAGGTCCAGGATGAGGAAGCACTAGGAGAAAGGGAACGGAGCTGGCAAAATTGCGCAAAATGGTCCAACTTGTATTATGAAAGCAAAGCAGCCTCGTGACCATATTTGAAGGGTGACTTAATTTTCATAAAAGCTAACTTATTACTACCCTCATTTCAGATGTCTCATCAAATTTATTCTCCTAAATCATGTTATGAACTATGGAAAACGAAAAGGCAGATTTCAGTGCATTTATGAAATGGATACAAGCTGATTCACCAGGTAAGCTGTTCAATTTTTTTGCATGAATAACCAGTTTCTGCTTATTCTTCCGTGGACTTGTGTGTGGAATTTATTTGTTGGATTATGTATTTGAAAGATCTTTGAAGAATCATGCATATATCCGTATCTAAATATGCTAATACCATGGATTTCAAGACCAAGTAAGCCGATTCAACCAGTTGAACCGAGAACCAATTGGTCAGATAGTTCAACCATATATGTTGAATCCGGATGAAAAGTTGAAACAGGCCATTTCATAACCATATATGTTGAACCGAGAACCGATTGGTCGGATAGTTCAACCCATTCATCAGAGATTTTTTTCTAGACACTGAAACTTATGAAATGGCTCAGTTTTCACAAAACAGAACATGATTGCTCAAAACCAGACAAAGGGAACACAAAAAGACAAACGTACGTTGGATCATCATCAATGTTACAGAGGTAACATCAAGACAACAAAACCAACCAACCCCATTGGCTTCACTTGTATCAAAGCACCCCCCATTGAAGAAAAGGAAAAATGAATATCTTTTACCTTTTGGATGACCCAACTTTCTGCAACATTCAGACTTGTCATCATCAGAAAAACATGCAAGGCCAAGGTAAGCTTTCATGTTATGGAAAAAGAAGAGCTTTTTTACTGGTAAGATGATAGGGATGTTTCACCATCTGCTTGAATGAATGACTTTTAAAATCCCATGATTTCTTTTTGTTTCTTGTTGCGATGACAAAATTACAGACCAGGTTTTTTTGTTTGCTTTGCATGTTTCAGTCTAAACAGAAATCTAACAATGGGGAAAGTAAATTTACAGTCAACTGTAAAAAGAACAATTTTACTTTCTGCTCACCAATTAAAGATTCAAAGCAACTGGTCCCTCCCCTGCCTTTGCACTATCAAACAAAACTCCATACCCCTAGGCATGTGAAAGAGCAAAAAAATTCATATCATTTTCTCAAAGATTCAAATTTGAGTTCTTTATATGTGGGTTTGAGTCTGAAGTGATTAAAAAACGATAAATTTTGAGATTTATCCGAATAAGTTAGAAAATTAGACTCCTTTATAAAACTTTGGGTTGATTTTTTAACTTTTATGAGGTTTTGTAATGCATCTTATAATCACACTAATATCAAACATAAAGATTATTGCATGAACCGTATAGTCCAAGTGGTTAAAAGAGTTGTTGTTTTTAAAGATTACGGATTCGAACATCAGTAATATCAACAGGAGGGAAGAAGCAAATTTCCCAAGCTGATTCATTGATTTTAGTAGAGGTGTATTCACCATAGCTTTTGAAAACAGGCATTTCCAAAAAGAATTACAAAAACTCTACTAAAAGCTTTGCTTCCAATACCACTACTACCGCTTTACAAAAGCAAAATCTAACTTGCAAAATATACGAAAACAAAGTACAACGGGAAGGCCACATATATATAGCTTGCCGGGTGACGAATACACCCGGCAAGCGAGCCTTTTACAAATGATCTTCATATGAAGTCCGCCTTGTTCTCGGCCTTACTCCGTCAAGGGAGAGCTTTCCGCTGAATCCGTCTAATGAATCACTCATTAACGATCCACTGTAATGCTGTTGTTGCTCGGTCCATAACCGGCCACTACGGTTGCCGACATCATAACCTGGCGATGAGTTATTCGCGTTCACGAGCACATCACCTTCCAATATGCGGAGCACCTGTTCCGAAAAAGCATTCAACCAATCAACAAAAAAGTCCAAGTCTTACAGAGCAGAGGCTTCAACATTCATGATTCGACAGTTTTTCGTTAACCATAGGCATTGGTTCCAAACATATGGCTAGAAATATAACAAAGACAATTATATATTCGAATAAACAATTCAACACAACTTCGAAAATCAAACCATATGCAGGTAAAATGTCTCATCTGGTGTAAAGTTTCTCATTACCTGAGACATGCGAGGCCTTGAATGAGGATCCCGCCTTACGCATAATGATGCAGCATGAAGCATGCAATAGACCTCATGTTCAGAATAGTGATCCTCCAATCTGGGGTCTACCAGTTCACCTATAGCATATTCTTCCAAAAGTGGACGTGCCTATTCAAGATCGTAACGTACGTGTTAAGTAATTTTGTTTCGGCCCTTCATTCATACGGCAGATGGCACCGTGTATTTTAGAATTTGTTTTTAAAGTTACATAGGAGTAAAAACTAGTATATTGCAGCAAGATATACAAGTAGAGTGTCGAAATTACCCATTCAGTTAGACATTGCTGGCCCTTGGGTCTATTAAGGTCCACGGCTTTCCGTCCTGTAACTAGTTCAATTAACACCACTCCGAAGGAATATACATCGGCTTTTTCTGTGATTTGGCCACTTTGAGCGTATTCCGGTGCCAAATACCTATGTGACAGCATAAGACATTATTGAATTCTGCATTGGCATACAGGAAAAGTAAAATATAGAAGAGGGAAAAAGTTTCTGAAGGTTACCCAAATGTTCCAATCACTCTGGTTTCCACTCCAGTGTCACCATCAGGTTGCCATCGTGCAAGGCCGAAATCGCCAACCTGTCAAAAACAAAACTGAATGAGCACCTGCCGATACAACTAATCAAGCTATAAAAGGTTTAGTTACACTAACGGCTTCTATTTAAAACGAATTATTTTAATAGATTTTGCATAAAAATATTTTACTAGAACTAAAAGGAAAAACTATTTAATGCTAATGCAAGAAATGATGAATGAAGATCTTTAAGCATGTAAATACCAAATTCAAAACCATGCAGAAGAGTTGGAAAGTCTGCATACCAAAGGTTCGAAGTCATGGGTGATGAGGATGTTATTCGGACGCATGTCACGGTGCACGATGCAGCCAACTCTGCATTCTTCATGAAGATACCTCAAACCTCTAGCAGCTCCTACTGCAATCTTTTGTCGTGCAGACCATTCTAGAGGTTCCCGATGACGCCCTGAAAGACGTGAAATTCATGCTACAGTCAACCATGATTGCTAGAAAAAAGGAAAAAAAAAAGAAGCAAATTTAAGTATGGCATGTTTCCCCCCCTACAAACTTGACTCTGATCATGTTAAACCTAGCCGCAAGTAACTTCAGTTATCAGTAGCTTTTGTGTTCTGCGTTTCTTTTCTTACAGACTGTTGGGGGACAAGTCGGGATAGAGGGTAAAGTGGTCGGAGAACACTTTTTCTAAGTCAATCATCAAATCCAAACAGTTAGGGAAATTACAAAACATGGTTTCAATAAACGAAGATAACAAGCTCTTTTAAGTCTCAAAGTCATCACAGAAAATCCTTTGAAGGGACCAACATGATGACTCTATCAACTTAATTGGTTCGGACCAAGAATAAGCACATACTTATCGCAGTTGCATTAGATCAATGTGAAAATTTTAATCTATAAACAGAAAGAAATACCATATAGATGAGAATCCAGAGACCCATTGCATATGTACTCATAAACCAGCAAGCGTCTTCTATCCTCGATGCAGAATCCAATCAGCATAACAACATTCCTGTGCTGAGCACAGCTCAGAACTTCGACCTCTGAGCAAAACTCAACATCTCCTTGAGAACTAGCCAATTTGTGTTGCTTGACCGCAATTGCCTGCCCATCAGGGAGTAGTCCTCTATGAACAGATCCAAACCCACCCTCAGCCAAGAAATTAGCTTGTGAAAATCCGCCGGTTGCGAGCTCTAATTCAGCATAGGTAAACCACCTTGGTGGTTTTCCGAATACAGGTGCCTTATGCTGACATATTGAACACAATGGAGGAGGGCCAGGAGGAGCATTTCTCAATAATGAAACTGCTTCCCTCACGTTTCCACTAAATTCAGTATCACTCCTAAAGCTTGATATCCCAATGCCAGCCTCTCTATCAAGTTTCGAAAATTTCTCCAGCAAGGCTTTCGTTGTTGAAACTTGAGCCCCGTCATGAGCTCTTCCTGAAGTTTCTTCAAGGTGTCGTGAGGATTGATGATGAGAAGTAAGATACTCTGTTATCCATGGTTGGAACCTTAAACTCGTGGAAGATAAGGATAAATTTTCACTCTCTGGGTCTGAACCGCATTCATCAAGATCCTGAATTTCTTTAATAACCAATGATTCCTCCTTCTTCAGGTCTCCATTTCCTTCTGAGTTGGAAAATGGAGAAGTGCCTGGATCAGAGCTTGAGACTGATGAAGTCCCCGCTTCAGTAGCAGTCAGCTCTGGACTACTAGTGGGAGTGACAACTGGCCCTCGAATAGAACCGGATGATGCATCTTTGTTTTGGGGATACTTTCCGGATGCTTCATCCCTCCCAGAATTTAACTGACAAGAAGCTTCAGTTTCCTTCTCGGGTGATCCAACCAAATTTAAGCGGAGAACTTTTGCCCGTGAATTCTTCATAGCCACAATATTGCATTGCAAATCCTCGATGCACCGTTTTTCCTCGTGCTTGAGATGCCTAGAAAAAGTAAACACAGACAAATGGATGGAGAACATTCAAAGAGTGTGTGTATATACCCCTTTTAGATCACACACAAAACGAAAGGGGAAAAAGGAAAAGGAAGAAGAAATAGAGGAAACGGGTGGTACTTGTCCAATACAACCCAACTAGCTAGGGCTCGCTTGGCCTCGGAAGCCACTGCTCCAGATGGTGATCCAGAAACAATTTTTATCTTGACATTGATCTGTGCAGTTGTGTTCAGAAACAAAACATTAGCAGGCAAGGACTTTTAGATACAACAGTATCTACTCAAGCACACAGAGCAAGTTATTTACCTTGTTTGGATCATAAACATCATGAAGCTGGAGAATCATTTGGGAACAGGAATCAGTGATATCAGATTTTTGCTCTGAATTTGATCCTGCGTAAGACTTCTTGGCACAGTCACCGGCAAATCTTGGAAAACTCCATTTTCTACCTGAAGGCATACAAGCTTTTAGCCGACAAGCAGGGGTTAATCGAAGAAAACGAAGATCAAGTGGACTTTTCATAAGTTGAACAGTACAATAGTTCCTAACTATGACCGTTTCAAGCCTTGGTCACATTTCTCAGTGCCATGACATATCGTGTTCATGGAAACAAGAAACACTAAACTTCTTCAGAACAACACTAGTTGTGGAACACAGTACAACCAAACCACTTGGACAGTGAGGTTCCAAGGTAGAATCAAAACAAGAAACACGACACATGGGCATTAATCAATGTTTTCAAAGCTCAATAAATCACTATTAACATGAGAAGTAGTCCGATACAGAAAAAGTCACAGGTAGCGTCAAAACCAGTAAAAGAACAAGACAATAGTACCTGAGCCAGGTGAAGGAACAACAACAAGCAATGTAATGCAATCTCCGGGTTGAACAACATGAGTCAAAGCCCACACTAGAGCCGTCTTAGGAATTTCTTTCGAAGCCTTAACAGCAACCAAAACTTTCTTGGCCACATTTGAGCCGCCTTTTTCCTGTTTCCCCATCTCCTGTTCTCGACTCATTTGGAACCAAGAATTTCTACAACTTTCTTCACTTAACAGATTCAACTCTCAAAACCAATGACTATTGTAGGAGCCAAAACAACACGTCTTAAAAAGCACAAACAAAACAAAACATTTGCATTATTGATCTGCCCCCACCATATGGGCTTCTAGGACATGTACTACTGACATGGCTAACTATTACATTCCAGATAATCTTCAGAGAGACAGAGAGATGCTAGCATCCAGAACAAGACCCTTTCCACTAATTCACATGAACTCCTCAGAACTGGTCACCCTCCAACGAAAAAGAAAACCCATTTTCCTAATTCAAATTCGAAGACCTAGCTAGCCTTTTGTCTCAGAAACAAGAAAATAAGTCCTTTAGCTTAAACCAGACACTGGATTGAGAAGATAACCATTGTTTGACTGCAAAACGACAACAACCCCTAAAAGTGAACTTCAATACATCTAATCAACACAACTACCTTTCTTTTTTCTTCTAACTAGGGGTTCAAATCTTGGGGTCAACAGAGAAAGCTACAAAATAAGAAGTCAAGAAGAAAAATGAACAGAGAAATTTTGGATCCAAAATATCAGTTTTCCCACCCTTTTTTTCTAGTTTAATTCTTTATAGAAACACAACAAAAATTCAGCTGTTTGATTCTTTTGTGCAAGCGTCCATACAAAGATGATCAAATCACAATGAATGACAAGGTTGGTATATGATTGCTAGGCAACAGCTTTCTTTGCAGATGGATTTGACTATCAAATCCTGCAAAAATTGTACAAAATATACATAAAGATCAGTACTTCAAAACTTCAAACACACATTCAAAAGAAACTATTACGTTTTCTTAGCTAGAAAATGCAAGAAAACAACAAGAATTACCAAACCAACAACATAATTTCCCCCTTCCTTTCTTTTCAATAAACAAAACCCATGAAGCAAACCAGCAAAATCATGCAAAAGAGAGTAAGAAAACAAAATCAGATCCCTTGCAACTCTTTGAACAAGAAAAAATATTAAAAATCCCCTAAACCCAAACGTGCCCTTGATTTTAAAACCCAATCTTCTCATCAACTAAACAACAGACATAAAAAAACATTTAAAGAATATAAAAGAAGAAGATATACAGAACCAAACATTACCAGCTAACTTGCTTTAACAATCCAACCCCCATAAATTTGTATTTAAACAAAAACCCAGACGCCCGTTGACAAAAAGGAAGCAACTTTCATTTGAAAAAAAAGGGAAAGAATCAACTTTGTTGAAGAAAATGTATAAGAAAACAAAAGATTTTCGTAGCCAGACATGAAATAGTTCCTCATTTGTTTTCATATAATTTTTTTTACCTCATTTATTCTTTCTTCTTCCTTCACGTCATCTGAGCAGAAGGGAAGGAAGAAGGAAAGCTTGAAGAACTAATACGGATAAATATTTTTTGTAATATAAATAAAAAAAATTCATTTAAATACAAGAGCAAGAAAATGTAAATAATTTTTTTATGAGTTTTATTATTAATATTCGACTTACAGATTAAAAAAATAATAACTTTATTTCCAAAAATTTGGAAATGAAATATATAAAAAAAAAATATTTAGAGATAAGGAGTCGCCTTCGGCTGACAATATCTTTCATGGTGGGGCGTAGGATGTGGGAGTGCATAAAATTGGACTCATAATTATATAAATTTAATTTAATTACAAATTATAAATTATAAATTATTAAATTATAAAATTAAAGATGGTTATAATATATACTCCTTTGTTTATAAATATTTTAAAATTTTTAATACTACGTATATATATATATTTTATAAATATTATGATTAAATTTAAAATTTTTAAGATAAATATTATTAATTTTTTCGCTTAAATTACTTATTAAATTTTATTTCATCTTGATTTTAAAAAATAACAATAATAAAATATATATATATAAACAATATCACTCAATAATATCATGTTATATATATAATTTTTTAAATCAAATACGAATTATTATATTATCGATCTAAAATTTAAAATATATATTTTTATATATTTTATCTCACAACCTAATTTGACATCGATGATTTTGATATTGTTGATGCATAAAGTAATAGACAACGAACAAAGAAAATAAAGAAAACGATAATAATTCATAATTGACGATGATTTTAAACGATTCATTCGATTAGCATAGGTCGATAATCATTAATAATATGATAGTTGAAGTAATATAAAAAAGAAAGAGGGAAGAGAAGAGAAAGTTGTCTTTTATTATTTTTTTCTCTGTTATTGTAATTGTGTATCTATTCTAAAATATACTCTTAATTATTAGACATTGATCCTTCAAATATTATGTTGATATTATTAATTTTCGAACTTATAATTTTCAAATTTTTTTCTTTAATTACTAAAGTAAAATGATTCGTGAAAAAAAAACTTTTTAAAATTTTAAAAGAGATAAAATATCAAATATAAAAAAAGATAAGATCGAATTTGATTAAATATTTAAATATTAAAATATGATTACAATAATTATAATAAGAATAAATATTATTATAAAATACTCTATCTTGTAATTAAAAATTTACCATAAAATTTATAATATCTTGAAAACACACCTACGTATTTATTTACTCGCTGTTAATAGAAAGAGACGACGGTTGATTGAGGTATCATGATATTACGATAATACCCTTGACTAATTTTGAATTTCGAGGAGATCGGGCTTGCCGTTGAACTGAATTTTCTACACAAATTTGTGTCCAGGTTGGAAAGAGAGGAGGCGCGCTCTCTTGACCAAGAAAAAGGTTGGTTTCTCGAATTAGTCGGGGAATTTTAAAGAATATATATTTATTATCAAATAATTAATATATATATGATTGATATTAAAATTAATTAATTGTGATAAAATAGTTTAATGACGTAGTGATTAGACTAAAACTAGGATAAAGGCAATACGGTTGTTCGAAGGGTCAATGTCCATGTTAATATGCAAGTGGGGTATGTACGGACGCAATAGAAATAATTGTACAGAGTTTTAATTTTTTTTAAATTTTGATAAATTATATTAATTAAATAATATTAATTTTAAAATTTATTGTAAATTTTTTAAAAATATTCTTAAAGGATAAGTTATAATTATGGAAGCGTTATAATTATGTCGTAAATGTGATAATTAATTCTAAACTCTTATTGATTATTCTTATTCTTATTGCTTCTACAGAACTAGTAGGAACTATAAACGATTTATTTTTAAGATTCGTATTTTAATAAATTGATCATGTTCTTTAAAATCTTTGAACTGTCTCTGTTAATATACACTGATTTAATAATTAAAATATTTGTTATATAAATTCTAAAAGTTTAAAGATATTTTATAATTTTAAAAATAATTTAATGACCATTTGTGTATTTTTACCCTTTCTTCTTTTAAGCGGGATAAGTCACCCCTTTCATTAAATGCTGAAACATGAACTGGAATTAACCCTCACCGGCCACCGCACCCACATGGCCCCAACCCCGCAAGCCGGAGTGGGACCCATGTACACCGGATCATAGTTCACGTGGACCCCACCTTCACCGCTGATGGTGGCACCCACTTCTCGTTACCCATCTCCTTCATCAGTCACGTCAACACCGCGGTACACTTTCCCCAATGGGCTAACGATTCTTCCGTCTCCCTCAGCGGCGCACGTCACCGTCAACCTCCAATACGGCACCACCACCAACTGCCAAGGGCCAACTTGCGTTTAGTACCCATCTTCATAATAATCAATAAATAACAATAATAAATATCCAAAGCGGTGACCAAGGCTGTCGTTTTGAAAGCTGCCGCCGTGGTCTTGCGCCACGTGCCACGGATCGTGTCTTCCGAGCCGTTGTTTTCTTTTGGTTTCGAACCTACTAATTATTTTGGAAAATATTTTAGGAGAAATAAAATATAGGGTAAACTATCACAATGACCATCCAATTAATTGGAAATATCTATTTTGACCATTAAACTAAATAATTCGTCAATCAAGTCATCCAATTTTTAAACCCTACCTATTTGAGTTACCGTCGTTAAAATTTAACGAAAAAATTAACAATAATGACATGGCTATTAATTACTTTTGATATTTTATAGATTGTATGCATTTTTTTTCATTTTTCATTAAAAATATATGTTTTTTATAAGATAAAAATAGGCCAATATCAGGTTAAGACATTAAAAAAAGAACCTTACATCCCAATAAAAATGTGTTTGTCTTGTCCATAATTTCTGTGAAGTTGGTACTCAATAATGCATTTACCCTCCTGGGTGGGCCCCTTTATACTTGGTTCTCCCACATCTATAAGTAATGGTACACAAATGATTAATATATACATGAGAAATCATGGTACTTAAAAAATGTATGCATGCATGCATGTATTATTATTGACTAGCATTGGAATTTGGACCATCATGGGGCTTTCCTCATCAATTGGCATGAAACTCATGCAATTTCATTTTTTTTAAATAATATGATAAATTTATATGATATTGTATATTTATATAATAATATTATATAAATAAAAATTAATTTTAAAAATAATAATGTTAGTTAAAAATAATTTTATAATTTTATATCATATATAAAATAATTTATCTATTAACATGTTATTTATTGAATCATTTTAAATTAATTATTGCTAATTAATTAATTAATTTATTTATTATTTTGATCTGTTTTGATTTAAAATAAAACGTTAATGTTGAATTATTTCACAAAAAGAAAATATAGGCCAAAGTATCATTTAATCAAATGTTAGTAATATTTTTTTTAATTTCAATATCCATAGTAATGGGAGAAATATTCTAATTCAAAATTAAATCTTAAAATATAAAGGATCTTTAGTTATATTTTAGATTCTAAGTTAATTTTTACGGTACATATGATAAAACGTCATATGCATATGCCGTTATTTTTAATTTTTTAAAAAATATTAAAAAATAAAAAAAACACTTGCAGGTGAGGTGACATATTCTTCCTAAATTATCATTTACAGGTGACGTTTTTTATATGCACTGTAACTTTTGATGTAGACCCAAAATAAATTTTAAAAATTATATTTTCTCAAATAAAAACTATAAACGCACTCTGTATCCAACGAATTTATTACTTATTTTAATCCCAAACTTTCAACAGTGTAGATTCCAAGTAAACATGTAACCTTTGTCTGTTTGTTATTATTGTAGCTCATTCATTTCAGATGAACCATTGAAGTACATCTTTGTTCAGAATTCATGGCACAGAGTTTGCATTCAAAGATGATTTTGTTCACAGGTTATTGAACCTATCCACCATGGCCAGGGGGGAACTCTGGGGGTTCTGCGAGTACCTCCCAGTTTCATGGCAGAAGCTGCATCTCATTAGTTTGACCAGTAATCCACCACAGTCTGAAATGAAAAATTAATGATTTGGATCTTAGCTTATGTTCCTGTGGTCTCAACCAGATTTATATGGGAGTTGGCTTATTTTGAACCATTTGTCATCTGGGCTTCTTGCTAAAGAGATGGGTCAATGGGGTTTGGGTCTAAATCCATATTGTTTCGACCCATTATCATTTTCATCGCTTTCTCGTACATCACAACCGGTGAACATCTTGCTGACTGCTGCTGTTTAGTCTTGGCTAGGAAACATGAGTCTATCAGAGCTTCCATTAGAGGGAACTTGATGAGTCCAGTTTCTTCAGTAAACTGTCATTTTCTTGGATCAACCCTTTGCTCTCCCGGGGTTATTTGAGACCCTTAACTCTTCAACACATCCCTTCTATTAGTACAGAAGATGAATCCAATTTGGCATACCAGAAGTTTGGTAATGCATGGAAGTCGCTTATAAGAGATCACAAAAGCTCAAATGATGGGAGAAACTTGGTTCTTAGGGCCATAACTAAAGTATACTTCAAGGAAAATATATTCATAGCAATTTGTGCAGTTCTTAGGACAATTTCAGTTGTGTCCCTTTACTGCTCTATGCTTTTATTTTACTAGGATGCCTCATTGTTGCCAAGGTGGTCGAGTCATTGTCGCAGAGGTATTGGTTTTTTGGCTTTGAGGAGGTGTGGAATGAGGACGAGATGGGCGTTAATGGTGGCAGTCTATAGGAAGCAACTGAAGGTTGAAGTTTTCGAGTTTATGAAGTCGGAGACATTCGACAACCTTATGTGTTGTGAATTACATAGCCTATAGGATGGGAGAGTTTCCATGGTGGTTTCATTTGTGTTGCAGCTTCTCATGTCTATTGGAGTGGTTTTCTGTGTTGTTGGATTAGGTGGTGTACTTGGTAATTGGTATATCCCCTCTTGTCATATGCCATTGGCTAAGATCATACAGAAATGCCAATCCAAACTTCTGATAGCAGAAGATGAGATATTGAGAGCCATTTCTGACTTCTAAGATCTTAAACAGCATGAAGATCATCAAGTCGCAATCCTAGGAGCAGGAGGAGAAATTCAAGGGTTCCACTGGCTTATGTCTCTGTGGTGTATTAGGACACTCCAATCTTTGTTTCCTGCATTGTCTTCTTGGGATGTTGGAACCATTTTCACAGTTCTTGCAACTCTAAGAAGCCTAACAGAACCTGTTAGAACATTGCCCGAGGCACTTTCGATACTTATACAAGTCCATGTTTTCTGCTCGACGATGAACTCAGAAATGATGCTCATAGAAATTCCATAACAGCATTGATTTTTCGGAACAGTGAAGGTCAAGGAGAATCTCAAGAGATAGTTCCAGAGATGTCTAATGTGTGTTTTCCAACTAAACAGAACAGTGAGGGGGAGATTCTGGTGAAGGGTTCCCCCAGAATACAATTAACACAAGATGAAGACACAGACTACAGAGATTGGCAGTGTTATGGAAGACATTCGGCATCTTTTTTCATGTCTTCATTCGTGTTTTTATTTTAAATTAGAAGGTTTAAGTTTAAGGTTAGGGATTATACTTAGGTTTAAAGAATTAAAGGTAAGATATATCTTTTAGGGTGTAGAGTTTAGAGTTTATATAAACTTAATGAACAATTGTCCCTCCAAATGTTTAATTTTAATTCCATCCCTGCATTCGTTTATTATGTTTCGATCATGAATCATAGTTTATTAATATAAATTATAAAATAATACTTTTTAGAATAACACTTGTCATTATTATTAGAAAATATTTTGATACACAGTTTATATAATTTTTTTTAAAATTTTAATGTTTATGAATTTAAGATTTTAAAATTAAAGATTTAGTATATAGGGCGTAAAGTTTAAGGTTTATGGTTAAAGTTTTAAAATTTAGATTTTAAGGTGTTAGCAGTAGTAGATTCAGAAAAATATTTGAGGGTGTATACAACTCATAAATACTTTTAAATATAATAAAAATAAATTTTATTTTAATTTAAATATGTGAATATTCTCTAAATATATTATAATTATAGGTAAATTTTGATACTACATATTGACACTATAAAAGCAAAATACTAAATTCTTAATTTTAAAATTTATAAAATTTAAATTATATATTTTATATTCTAGATTTTAAATAATAATATTAAATTTTAAATTCTAAAACATAATTCACTTTAAATACTAATTAAATATCTAACTCTAAAATTTTAAAAATATGTACAAAATAAAAATTACTAATAATTAATTTGAATTATGATATATAAGGTCTATAATTTATAATTTATGACATTAAAAAGATCTCTTTTTCTACTTGATCATGTCATCTTAATCTTCAGAAAATCTGAAAACCCCAAATTTCTCCTTCCCTGAAAGAGAGAGAAAGCAAAAGTTTTTTTTTTTTTACTTTATATAAATATATACAGGGAGAATATTTGGGTGTCTGTTGTTTGTTTTTCTTCATGGTTGAAACTTGAAATATTGAAATCGAAAATTATTTTTTACTTTTCCCTTTCGAATTTGAGAAGGAAAAAGAAAAGTGGTGAAAATCTAACTCAAAATGCGATCTTTTATTTGATCCCTGAAGTGTGGTAAACTCTTGGTCGCTATTGATTATCTGACACTGAAAAGCTCGAAAAAAAGAGAAGGAAATGAACGGAGGCGATGAGGAGATGACAGCTCCGCCGGGGCCGCCACCACCTTTGGAGTGGAAATTCTCTCAGGTATTTGGTGAACGAACGGCTGGGGAAGAAGTTCAAGAAGGTAGTTTTCTTATTGTTTTTTTTTTTGGATCTAATTGGTAATTTGTTGGTTCGATTGGAATTAGGGTTTATTATTTGGATATGTTTGGGATCATGGGCTATTGAGAAATTGTTGTTTAGGTAATGGGCAAGGAAAAATCTGTGTTTTTATTTTTCTCTTGTCGAAGGGGCGGCGACGGCTTAGATTTGGGGAAAATAGTGGGTTACAGACCAAACGATGCTTTGAATCATTACTGAGCTCTAGTTTCGTTGAGGAAAGAAGAGAGTTAGTGTGGTCCGGAGGTTTCAGTGGTCGCTACTGATTAATAGTTTTGATAATTGAATTGGAACTTGAATCTGTGTATTATCACTCTATTGGGATGGAGATAGATTATGTTTTAGGAGTTTATGTATCATGTATGTCGCTTTAAGTCTTAACCCATGCTTGGATGACTACATTGCCTTGGATGGGTTTAATGCTTGGATGTTGGGATTGAAGGCAACTACATTTTACAGATAACTGGACTCACTTGGTGTGTTTTTATTTCTGTTACCTTCCGAGCCAATGAACAGATAGAATGATCTTAAGAGTCTTGATAGATAGTTGACCATTTTTTTCTGCTCCGTAAGTCAGTAGTGAAACTTGGCTTAACAAGTTGAATTCAAAGATGAGTAAGTACTAGCTTGATGCTGCTTGGTTTAATGACACCTTAAGAACTAGGTAGTAGACAAGAATGGAAATTTTGAGGTTGAAACTGGCAAACTGCTGAGGTAGATGTTTTATTCTTTTGATAGTAACTCGTAACCTTAGCTAAACGTTTGAATATTCTATTTTGAGTTGCGTAAAAGCAATGAATGATACTCTTTAGCAAGAATCCTTTACTGGAAGGAATTATAGGGTGAAAGGGCTATGAGAATGTATATTACAGTGGGTGTGAATCATCTACATAGGGCATAACAGAAATAGTTTATAATCTATCAAATTGTAACTTTCTGTGTATTCCCAGAGAGAAGGAAGGATTTAATTGTAGAAAAAAATAATTAAGAAGACTAAGATTTGTAATTTCTCAATAGAAAGGAAAAAAGATTTGGCCTTCTTCCCTAGCAAAACAATGCATTTTTTATTGAAAGACAGTCTTTGACCCTTGACAAAATTTTACCATTACTCAATTCACTGTCTGCACAATTGTATTTTCTCAAGAATTTTGTTTCCTTCTGCAGTTGATATTATCTCAGCAATTGAATTTAATAAAACTGGGGATCACCTTGCCACTGGTGACCGTGGGGGGCGGGTTGTTCTCTTTGAGAGGACGGATACAAAGGATGTGGGTTCTGCTATCTCCTCTGACATAAAATTTTTTACTTACGAGTTTTTCTTCCATTGCAACTTTATAATATCTTTTATTGCTATGTATAGCATGGTGCGTCAAGAAGGGATTTGGAGAGAATGGATTATCCAATTAATCGACACCCTGAGTTTCGTTACATGACGGAATTCCAAAGCCATGAGCCTGAGGTTCGCTCTCATCACTTTTGTTTGAATGATACATGCACAGTATCATTTGTTTCCCTCTGTGGCCTGTGCTCTGTCATGCATTGCTTATTATTATTTTATTCCAGTTTGACTATCTCAAGAGCTTGGAAATAGAGGAAAAAATCAACAAAATCAGATGGTGCCAAACAGCCAATGGTGCGCTATTTCTCCTTTCTACCAATGATAAAACCATCAAGTTTTGGAAGGTAAGGAAATTTTCCTGAAACTGTTTCTGAACTATATGGCTTTCTTTTTTATTGTAGATAGTCTATGTGATCACTTTGTTTGTAATAAGTACCGGTTGGTATGTTAGTATGTTCATGCATCTGAATGGAATATGTTATTTAAACCACTGAAATGGTAGTGGTGCATAGATAGAACGGTCTATAGAATACTTTAATGAAATGGTTATTTAGGAAAGAGAAACATGCTAGGTAACGTGTCTCATTTTTGTCAATCATAAGCAGATTTAATGATTCCGTGCCCTACCCTTGCCATTATACCCACTTATTTGTCTGTTATCTGCCTGGATGCGACAGGTACAAGAAAAGAAGCTCAAGAAAATTTCTGAAATGAACTTGGACCCCCCAAAAGCTGTAGGAAATGGCAGCATGGCTTGTTCAAGTAATTCAAATAGCCCCAGTCCTTGTCTTGCAAATGGAGGCTCCCCTGACAGATCTTACCACTATTTGGACAATGATTTTTCTTTCCCACCCGGAGGCCTGCCATCATTACGTTTACCTGTGGTAGTTGTACTCTACTCTATCATTTTATTTATTCTGTGATTTAAGTTCTAGTATGAACTTTGAATATTTTTTTGAGCTATATGAGTTTTACTATGCTCAAGGCTAGGGAAAATGGTGAAAAACTTTTAAGCGTTTAATAAAAGTGCCAGTAAGGTGATGAACTCGTTTACCACCAGATGTTTCCAAGGAGACCAACCTTTAACCTTTATTCTTTACTATTTCTAGGTAACAAGTCAGGAGACCAACCTAGTAGCTAGGTGTCGAAGAGTCTATGCCCATGCTCATGATTATCACATCAATTCTATTTCAAATAACAGGTAGCTATTCTCTTTTTCATTTAGTGTTGTTGCAAATTTATTTTTGCCTCTTTTTTTTTATAATCTATTTGACAATTAACAGAAGAGGAAGTAAGGACATATGTTTTTTTTTTGTTAAGTGGCAATGGATTTTATTCCAAAATATATTGATACACTCTTTATCTTTCATAGTGATGGTGAAACTTTTATATCCGCTGATGATCTGCGTATAAATCTTTGGAACTTGGAAATCAGCAATCAAAGTTTCAATATTGTCGATGTAAAGCCTGCAAACATGGAGGATCTAACTGGTAAGCCTCTTAGCATAGTGGTATTTTTTTCTCTGCTGCTTTCACTTCTTAATATTATTTTCAGCTTCAATGCTTTTTAATAATTTCGTTTCCATAGTAAGCTGTTGCCAACAGCCCTTTGGGCTAATAGTTGATTCAGAGTTTGTTTCAAGTTCCTAGGTTTGTTCAACCATAAGTTTTGTTGTGGTTTGAACTATTACTATTTCTGTCTTTGCAGAGGTTATAACATCGGCAGAGTTCCACCCTACCCACTGTAATACGTTAGCATATAGTAGTTCAAAAGGTTCAATTCGCCTCATTGATTTGCGGCAGTCAGCTTTGGGTGATTCTCATGCCAAATTGTAAGTGTTTTACCTTTTTTTTTTTCTTTTCGGTGAGTCTACTTGCATTCAGAGAGGGCAAACTGGTAGTTTGGCAGTTTGGTTTGGGCCGTTTTGCACTTGAACCCTTTCAGGTTTCAGATTTTTTGCAGATTTTTGTCCTTTTGGATTTGGGCTGGGTTTGTGTTCAAGCTAATTGGGTATTTTTTAGATTTTTATGAAAGATAAAAACCATTTTAACATGCTTTTCTAGTTAAGGTTTTATTTGGGTTCAGTTCATCATAGGTTCATATTTTATCAGGTTTGTGTCATTGACTTCTTTGGTCAAGTTAGGTTTGGGCAGGTTCAGATTTGAGTTTTGCATGTGCTTTTTCGATTTAATACCATGCAAGGGTCTATATGTTTCTTTTATCAGTATCCTTTATGAATAATGAGTACTTCTCTATGGAAACAGATTTGAAGAACCAGAAGCACCTGGTTCTAGATCATTTTTTACAGAGATAATTGCCTCCATCTCAGATATTAAATTTGCTAAAGACGGACGATATATACTTAGCCGTGATTACATGACTCTTAAGGTTTTGACCTGGTCCATTTTCTTTTTGTTTGGTTTCTTCTTCTCTCCTTGCATTTGCCTTTGATACATACAATTATACTTTGCATTGTATGAGCATCACATTATGCATGCAAGTTTTCTTAAGCATGCCACAATGACATCATCCTTGATTTAATTATACATTGTTTTATCTTTTAAGACATCGATAGGATATTAAAACTTGAATTCAATTGGCACCATGTAATGTGTAGAACACATGAAGCTCTAATTACCTTTGGCTGCAATTGTAAGTCTAAAGATTCTAGTTTACATTTAATTGATTAAAAAGGATCCAACAGTTTGTTGGCATTTTGGCTAGGAATCAAATGCTCAAAAAATTTGTTTTTCACATAGAGAGCTTATCATGAAGACATGAAAAGGTGGGGTGAGGGTCAATGTTTTGGTAGTTTCTTCTACTCAGTATCGGAACATCCGAACATGTATATACAAGTTAAATGTTTTAAAACTAAACTGATGTTTCTGATTTTGTTCCCCATTCTCTATTTGAACCAATCATATGCCATTTTTGTTTCATTGTTTTGATCTTTTATCATCTTTATCAGAATCCCTCCTAATATCATATACAAAACATTACCTACTTTTTTGTGTTAAAATTTTCAACATACTTCACCATGTTCTTTATAACATGTATATTTGATGTTTCCTTTTTCAATTGAGATCTTACAAGTTCCGAATTGTCTTCTAACTTGATTACATATCACTTGGTTGTAGCTTTGGGACATCAATATGGATTCAGGTCCAGTTGCAACGTTCCAGGTTCATGAATATTTGAGACCGAAGGTATTATTTCTTTCTTCTGGAAGAGATGAAATTAATCATATCTGGGATGTGCTGTGCTGAAGCTCATATGACATTTTTTAATTGTTTCAGCTCTGTGATTTGTATGAAAATGATTCAATCTTTGACAAATTTGAGTGTTGCTTAAGTGGAGATGGATTGCGAGTGGCAACGGGTTCCTACAGGTCTGTCATGAGAATGCCGTCATGTGTAGCCTTTTGTTATCGACTTCTTCTTCCATGTAACTTAATATTTACAATTCCTCTGTGATATCAGCAATCTATTCCGTGTGTTTGGTTGTTCCCCTGGAAGCACAGAGGCGGCAACTTTGGAAGCCAGCAAAAATCCAATGAGGTAAAAATATATTCACTCCAGCAGAGTAAAAGACAAGTGTTGTGCAATGTGAAATATGATGTCCGAATTGATGTTAGATTGTTGGTAGTTATAAACATTCATGTATTTTCAGGAGACAGGTTCAGACTCCCTCGAGGCCTTCCAGATCCCTAAGCAGTATAACACGTGTTGTCAGACGAGGTAGTGATTTGGTGTTACACCATTTTCTTTTACAACTTTCTGACATTTGGTTTGTTTCATTGGGGGTAAGGGGGTTGTAGGTTTGTACTGAAACACTTTTTATTTTGGTGAATTCGTCATACCAGGAGCCGAAACCTCCGGAGTTGATGCAAATGGAAATGCTTATGATTTCACCACAAAGTTGTTGCACCTAGCATGGCACCCGACCGAAAACTCAATTGCCTGTGCTGCTGCAAACAGCTTGTACATGTACTATGCATAACTATGGTCCAAGAAATGTTCTTGCTTGGTTGAACATTTTTCCGGTTTGCTGATGGCAAAAGCTCCTTTTTTTCTCCTCCAAATACCGGTAAGTTAAAGGTTACACACATCTATTCTCACACTTCGGATGCCCCCCCAAACCTATAGCAGATGCCAATAGTATCAAAGTCAAGAAATGTCTCTCACAGATCCATGAAGAACCAATCTGTCCTTGCTCCCTGGTGGGCAGCTTGATTCTTGTTTCCTCTCCTACCGAACCCCCGAAAGATACCCCTTTCGAATTCCGAATTTCTAATTTGTTTTAGGGTTGAAGTTGGCAGAAACTGTGATTGTAGCTCTCCTACAACAAAAACTAAAGTATGTTCAGTAACTACAACTAGGTTTCTAAGGTAAAATATTAGACTTTTTTCTAAACTTTTACTGAAAAAAGTTTTTCTTGGTTGGGTGGATTTGTTGAAACTAGCAGTCCAATTTTTTTATTGATTCTTCTCTCATGTTTGGAACTTCATCTCTCATTTCTTGTTTCTTTTATGTATTGATTTCTGTCGGATCGAACGAGTGTGTACGTCCGTAGATCGACTGACAAGGATGTTCATGTTGCTCCATCATATAATGTAATTATTTAATAAAAGTAAAATTAATATTAAAGACCATAAATTCCATCTAATTTAACATGCAATCCACGTTCCAAGCTCAACAGCATCATTTTTCTGTTTCCTTTATCACTCCCATGGCCATGCATGTTTGTACTGAACTTGAAACTCCTTTCAATGTCAGTTCTGATCCTACTGGTTTTCTATCAGCTGTAAGAATTGAAGAATCAACATGAAAACCAACTCTGTAGATTAAACATAGTGTTGTTATATGAGTCACAAACGAGAAGGTTATGCTTTTATTCAAAGGAAATATAAAATTATAATGATAATATTTGTACAAAGTAAAATTTAATGACCATTATGCTATTTTTGAAAGTTCGTGGCCAAATTAAACATTGTGATATAGTTTAGTGACATTTTAGAATTTTATCCCAAGTTTATTTTCACGCTAACTCATCGAATTTGGGTAGACTCGACTCGATTTATTAATATCTCAAACTGAATTCGATCTCAAATCTAAATTATTATTTATTTAAATCGTTTTGACCGAATCGAACTCGAATAACTCGTGAGAGAATTAAACTCATTATCACCCCACGGCATCCTCCTAAAACACGGGGTATAAATAAATATTTTAAATTTTTTACATTTTTATAATCTTTATAATTTATTTTTCTAAATTAAATTAGGCAGGCAGTAAAAAATACAAGTAGAAAAATTCTCTAGGCAAAACAGGAAAGAGGAATCAGGGCACAGGAAAATTGCCCGGTTTTCGAAGGGACTGCAAGATTCGGCTCATTTTTTCTAATCTTTTCAAAGCTGTTATATTTATCCATAATTTCCAAGGCAATTCCTTTACCCCCCTTGATTTTAGCTGCTGGGTGTTACTTGAACTTCCGAATTAAGTTCTGGGTACGTTGAGAATTTTGAATTTATCACTCTTTTAGTTATGGGTTTATTGATTTTTTATATGTCAACTGGTTGGCTTTGAATTGTATAGCAATAACTGATTTTTTGCTTTGGGGTTGATTTCATTTTTCTATTCTGCAGTGTTTATAATTGAATTTACTGCCAGACTTTGATTAGCCTTTTGTTTGGAACCAAAAGGGTTATTTACTAGTTAGGTTATAAAATAAGTTGGAAAGTAAGTCTGAATACAAGAATGTAGGGGTTTTATGTGCTTAATTTTGTTTGTGTCAACTGTCAAGTTGATCATGTTTCTCTACCCTTAATTGTTGTGAGGTTGAAGATAATTGCTGGATTGAGTTCATAGCTTCTCCATGCTTATTACAGCCACCACTCACCACTTATTTCGCCATCCCCAAAAAAGAGTGAAAGGTTTAATTTTGAATACTATGTTGTTTGAAATTCAACAAAATGTAAAACTTTTAAGAAATTGATGCAGTTACATTGTGTTTGGAATGAGGTGGAGTAGATGAGTGGAAAAGAGCGAAAGGACCACTCTTTAATGTTTGGGATTTTTTCTTTTTTGTTCTTTGAATGGATAGAAATCCCTTGAAACCTCCTTTTTTATCTTTTGTCGAATCAGAAAGACGTGTTTAGAGTGTCCCACTTTGTTTTTCTACTTGATAAACCAATTTAGTGTGTTCAAATTTATTTCAATAACAATTTTAAACTCCTAAATCAGAATACATTGGTTACAATACATAAACACAGTACTTTGCTGTACTCAATTCTGAGTACAAGAGTAGCTTCCTCTACTCTCTCCTCTTTCCCCCCCTCCATTTTACTTTTTCCTGCTTTCAAACTTCAAGATTCACTATAATTGTTCTTTTTCTTTATGAATGATGACTGGAATATCATAGTTTCTTTTAGTTCAGGGAGAAATCCGAACCTTTGTTTCTCTTGATCAGTTTGATGCTGAGTAATATGTGTAGTACTTTTTTTCTTGAATATGTGTTGTCTTGTGTTGACAGGAATCCTGGTTTTTAAGATGAAGGTGAGATTGTCATGCTAATGTTGCTACCAGGTGGTGGGTTAGGCATGAATCCTTCTATGGATGATATGAATTTGATTCAAGCACAAAGGCATCTGGTCAGGGATATTGGTGAGGAGATTGATTTGGAAATTGGACCTGGAGACGATGACCCTTCATTTGCCAACACTCCTCTCCTTGGTGGCCCATCAGAAGAACCCTCTGCAGAAGAGCAAGATGAAAGTAAGCAGATGTCAATGGGATTTCAACTCCCAGAAGCTGATCAAGATATTTTGAAGGCACAACCTGCAAAAAGGAAGAAAAAGGTTGTGAAAAGATGGAGGGAGGAATGGGCTGATACGTACAAGTGGGCATATGTTGATGTGAAGGAAGGAACAGCAAGGATATTCTGTTCTGTTTGTAAAGAATATGGTAGAAAGCATAGAAGGAATCCTTATGGTAATGAAGGAAGTAGAAACATGCAGATGAGTGCATTGGAAGAGCACAATAATAGTTTGCTTCACAAGGAGGCTCTTCGTCTCCAAATGGCCTCGAAGGATAAGATTGTTGTTGATAAACCCATTTATGTAAAAGGTTAGATATCTCAATCTGTTATATTTGGTCTTTGGATTAGATTGATGCCAAACATGCTCATCATAAGCCATTAGATTCTGTTATTTTTAGCTTCCACTTAAACAGAAACCTTGAACTTTTTTAATGTTGTTGTACTAATGGATTAACTATTATTATTATTTTTGGTACCGAGCCAAGTTACAAGTGTGTGGGGGATTACATCGGTAGGGTTTAAACCCTAGTAATTTGGGATGCTAACAAGGGGACTTAACTGCTGCTCCTTTATGCTGGTGTCTGTTATTATTTTACTTGAAGGTGATGTTACTATATGTAGTATAGGGAACTTGATTCATTCAATTAATTCGGATTAATGTAATATCCCATTGAATGAGCCTGCTGTAGTATGTAATCTGGAAGACAACTTTCAAATGGCCTTCATTAGAATACAAATGCCAGAGTTGTTTTATTTTTTATAATAAAAAGTATTAACGGGAGTTCAATCAGAAAATTGGTATTTTCTCTCAAGCTTCTGTTTGTGCATGACTAAAACACTTAATGAATTACAGAAGAAGGGCTTCTGTCATTACAGATTTAAAAGTATTATTTTTGACATGATGACAGAACAGAGTTTATGTTTGCAGTACAACACTTAATGATGCTTTTATTTCTTTTTCCCTCTTATAAAAGGATTAATCATCTAACCTTTAAATTCATTTTGTCTATTCCTTGGAAAAAATTTCCAAATTGAAGCTCTTATGTCCAAAACAGCTGGATCAATTATTGAAGCTGCACTGAAAAGGGACCCCCATGAGGTTGAGTTCATACAATCTGTCCAAGAAGCAGTTCATGCTTTAGAGAGAGTGATTGCAAAGAATTGCCAGTGAGTTTTGCCAAAAGAGTTTAAGTTATATATGATTTGCTCTTCATTATTTGAAGTGAAGAGTCAGTCAAATGTACCATGGGTCTCATCTTGCTCCATTTTACTTCAGTTATGTCAGCATCATGGAGCGTTTGTTAGAACCGGAACGGATGATTATTTTTCGAGTTCCATGGGTGGATGATAGGGGTGAAACACATGTCAATCGAGGATTCAGGGTGCAGTTTAACCAGGCACTGGGTCCCTGTAGGGGTGGTATTCGGTTTCATCCAAAAATGAACTTAAGTGTTTCCAAATTTCTTGGTTTTCAACAGGTACTTTCCGAGCTTTCAATTTCACGTTAATTTACTCATTCTAAACTCAGTTCCATATGGTGGAGTTTTCTCAAGCGTTATCTTTAAATGCATCCTAGGTAACTGTTGCTTATGGAAACTCAAATTTGTTGGTTAGGCCAGTTCCTGAACATATGTCAGTAGAAGAGAAATATAAATCTGTTTGATTGCTAATAAAAGGAACTACTTATTCAGAATGGTAAAAATAATAAAATGGGTAACGATAAATTATTTGACTTTTAAAAAGCTCCTAATAATTGAGGAATTTTCATTTCACCTATTTGCAGACATTGAAAAATGCTTTATCACCTTACAAACTAGGAGGGGCAGCAGGTGGAAGTGATTTTGATCCCAAGGGGAAAAGTGATAATGAGGTCAGGTCTTTTTGCATATTTTATTAGTCTCTTTAATAAGAACCTTCTTAGAAACACTAGCAAATCCTCTTACAGTTGTTTATGAAACCCACGCTGGCAGATCATGCGGTTTTGTCAAAGTTTCATGAATGAGATATTTCGTTATTTTGGTACGGACAAGGTAAGTGAGTCAGATCCTTCTCTTATCTTGAATTTGCTCATTAATGTGTAGGCTTGCATATCTGATTATCCATTTGTATATTTTCAGGATCTTCCATCGGAGGAAATGGGAGTTGGTATTCGAGAAATGGGATACCTCTTTGGGCAATACAGACGTCTAGCTGGTAATTTTCAGGTATTTGAACGCTTTTTTCAGTTCTTACGATGGCTAATAAACTTCTATAGAGCTCTGGAATGTTCAATAGTCAATAGAGGTTGCAGCATAATAATCTAATTGCTTGTATGTAATAGAGTTTGCAGCCTAATCTAATGAGTTGGTCTTTATGTGTTCATTTACAGGGAAGTTTTACAGGGCCAAGGATATTTTGGTCAGGTTCTAGTCTTCGAACTGAAGCAACTGCTTATGGTCTGGTAATTAATGTCTCGTCTCTGTTCAATAGTCTGCTGCATTGTTGCAATACCCGTCTTTAAGATGGGTGATGTTTCCATGTATATATCCCTTTCTGCTGGCTTGGGACTTGATAAAGTTTGCATATTTCTTCAGGTTTTCTTTGCTCGACTCATTCTTGCGGAGTTGAATAAAGATATCAAAGGACTGAGGTTGCTCTTGATGCTTATTATTAGCCATACTCAAAAACGTTGTTGTCTGTCACAGTTCTCTGTAGAGTTTTCGATAATTTGTGCAAGTGGAAAAAAAAATGTGGACTTTTCAGTTTTCCCTATAGAATAACTCAGTCCATTTTTTCTATTCTTTTACTTTTGAAGACCCAGTGGCTTGATATACCCAAATGTAGATTTAGTGCAAATGCTTAAGTCCGTTATTGCTAGTTGTTTCACTGAATTGTTGACATTGATATTTTCCCGTTGAATCTTTCTCCAGATGTGCTGTAAGTGGTTTTGGAAAGATTGCAATGCACGTTCTGGAAAAGCTTGTTGCTGTTGGTGCCCATCCTATTACAGTATCAGGTAATTGTCCATTCCACACTGTTTACATCTGGAAAAGTCATATCACTAATTAATTATCTTTCTGTACACTAGTTATGTGATGATTGCTACATAATTCCTTGGGTTTTATTATCATTCTAGCTTAAAAGATATAGCCACAGTGATTTCACTTATTTTAATGAAAAATGTTCATCATGAAGCCAAATGGGCTGTTGCTGTAAAAACATTAATTTATTTTGCCTTTTTTCTGGACAGTTGCAGTTGCACCACGTATTAATGAATCGACCATTGAGCCAAGCATATTAATTTGTCTATTTCTTGTTTGCGAGTTTTTTAATTGTGTTCAACCGTTGTTCCTCACTGCTATTTTTTCAAAGTGCACGAAAGATCTTATCCATTTTATTTTCCTTTACAAAAGTGCCTTAGCAATAGTATTCTAGTTCGCTTTTTGTATTTCCAAGAAGTTCATTTTACATTACTTGATATCTAGCTCAACACTTGTTTTCTTTAAACCCTTTTAAATTAATTTAGGAAAATGGTCCTGGCATTAAAAACACACGTTTTTGCTTTTTCACCATGTGAAATGAAACTTGAAAGATGCTATTATTTGGATATTACATGATGTATAATAGACTCAATACAAGCAAACAAAGTTGGTTGCACATTTGGCTTAATAAAAATCAGCGTATGAAGGTAGCTAGAAACAGCTGTTCATGCCTTATCGCTTGTCCGTGCTTGATATATGGCACAGATTCAAAGGGATATTTGGTTGATGAGGATGGGTTTGATTATATGAAAATATCATTTCTGAGGGATCTCAAAGCTCAACAAAGAAGTTTGAGGTGTGTTTTATTCACTTTCATTTCCGTTCAAAAAATGTAAATTTCATTTCCGGTGATTCTTGAGAGGTGCTATTTTACATTGGAGTATCAGAGATTACTCAAAGACTTATGCTCGGTCGAAGTACTATGATGAAGCAAAGCCTTGGAATGAAAGGTGTGATGTAGCAATTCCCTGTGGTTCTCAAAACGAAATTGACCAGGCTGATGCCATTAATTTGGTTAATTCAGGTTGTCGTATACTTGTAGAAGGTAGTAGTCTGTAATATGAACTACAAAACATTTTTATATCTTTCTACTGGAAGAATTATAATACTGATTATATTAGCTAATAGCTGCGTGTTATTGTGGTCTTCCTAGGCTCCAATATGCCTTGCACTCCTGAAGCAGTTGATGTATTGAAAAAAGCTAATGTTATCATTGCTCCTGCCATGGCTGCCGGTGCTGGAGGGGTGCAACCTTTACTTTCTCCATTATCTTGATGAAATCCATTTTTATTATCATAGTTTAATTATGATGCATTCCTTTCTTCTGCTTTTGCTCAAATTTAGAGTAGACTTATTTTCCTTCTAAAGAAAAAGAAATGTTCATGAAACAATATCTTAACTCCATGATGCTTTGAAAGGAGAAGAAAGCCACTGATTCTCTCTTTGATGGCAAAAGGGAAATTGAACTTAAATTATGGGGCTTTAAGGAGATCCAAATTCCAATAAAAAACTAGTTCATTCTCTTCAACAACAGAATCATCTTTTAAGTTTTAGCAGCAAATGCCAGATATGCTGGTTTAGGATGTTTTGGCATGGATTTAAATAGCGGTCCGCAACTGATATAGAGGTCAATATATAGCGGTTTTGGCACCGTCCGAAACCGCGGCACCCGCAATTGTGGTACCTCTGAGTTTGTGGAATGGTCTCCATGATTATGTGTGGAATAGCCAAATATTCTGAAGATAGATGTTAAAGTTAAAGACTGTTTTGAATGTCTATTCATCCACATTGGCAAGAATTTCGATTGATTGATGTTATTTACAATGTTGCTTTTATTTTCTGATTCAATGACACTTAATTACAGGTTGTTGCAGGAGAAATAGAATTAAATCATGAATGTAATGTAATGCATTGGTCTCCGGAAGACTTTGAATCTAAATTGCAGGTAAGATTTAGTTATATGTCTTTGTTGAAGGGTGTGTAGTTGAACTTATTCTTGAGCTACATTTCTCTTTAATTGCTTCAGAAAAGCCATTTATTTGAATATCCTAAGGCGAGTTTATCGTGCAATAGATTGGTTCGAACTTAGAAATAGTCAATTCTTGGTCACTGTGTGTATATAACTTATAATACCTTTTCCCGCGATTTGAAGGATTGAAATTGTAAACATTTTTTCTGTACGTTACCAGCGAATTTGAGTGCGCATCTTTTGGTTTCACGATCGCAACTTAATATTTCTTCCTTTTTTAACTTGACAGAGTAGTTTTGTATCTAGTTGACCAAAATTTGGTGAAGATTCATTTCTCTTCTTATTTATTAACTTGCAGGAAGCAATGAAACAGACATTCAACAGAGCACTCAAAGTAGCAAATGATTTCGGTTATCAAAAAGAAAGTCCTGAGTAAGTTTTTTTCGGTGTTAGCACTAGCACTACATTCGTAGTTGAAGCCTTTTGTTCATTATTTTTTCTTTTTCCTTTGATGCATGGTACATGAATTGAACACTAAATTTTACATGCTGCTGATCTGGTATTACCAGATCCATCAACCGAAATGCAGTCGAGTGTTTTAATTAAAGTAGAGCTCACTTCTACAATACATATTATGTTCTTCTGAACTCCTAGCGATCTATTGGTCACTCTCTTTCTTTGTTACCGTTTAACAGGGCGTTGCTACACGGAGCAGTCATCTCCGCCTTTCTGGCCATCGCTCAAGCCATGACTGATCAAGGGTGTGTATAGAAAACAGAAAGCTGTTTCTTGTTTATCAGTACCAATGACCACCATTTGGAGACTTGCACTCCATGACAAGAAGACCGGAGAGGTATTAACTTCTTTGTCGAAATCATCACCGTATAAAAAGAGTTATTGACATGACAAATCTCATTGTAGCATACATGTAATGCAGTAGTAGTAGTGCAAGACATGGAAATGGCTGAGTTATTATCAAAGAATTTCATTGGAATAGGAATTTGGATGAGCCATGTGTGATGATAGTTGTTAAGGTTGGAACAGAAAACATTTGATTTCTTGGCCTGCCTGCCAGAGGGAACCTATAATAGAAAACACTTTGACAACAACATTATTTGGAATAAATAATTATTATTATTTTTGAATTAGCTAATAGTGATTATAGTAGTATCTGTTCTAGAATATAATTTTTATCATTTGATATTGATCGTTTAATCACTCTGCTGGTGTCAATAGTATCGAACCCATGACTTCTAGGAACAATAACGGTTCCTTTAACAATTGTATTATTTGTCTGAATATACTTTTTTAGTTGGATTTCAGAACTATTTCTCAAGCAAATTAGACATCTAACATTTTATTTTATTATTTAAATAAGATTTTTTATCAACATATATTAAAATAATTTTATCATCTAATTAAAATATAACATATGATCTACTTTTTATATTTTTAATTTTTAAAATGTTTTATAAATTTATTTTTTTAAAATCTTATAATTTTAAAATTTATTAATTAAACTCCTAAATCATATCTCTCGTCACCTGATATCTTTCATTCTCTAATTTTTAATTTATTAAATTATTTTAAATCAAGATTAAATTATATAATTAGCCATCTAATATGTATTTACCGTAAATTAATCTCACTCGTCGATTTTGGGATAACTCCGCTCTCTATCTGACACACACAACCAAGAAAGCCAAAGGGAAACAAAGGGTGCGTTTAATTTTTAATCCTTGTTCCGTGATTCGAAGTCCAAACAGAGAAACCTTTTCCGTTCTTCGTTTTCTTCATAAAAATGCTCTCTTTATTTCTCCTATCCTTCCTGTGTGTACTCTGCAGAGAGAAGAAAGTCTCAGTGAAGTATTTTGGCAAAGAATATTGTTAAAGAAAATGAAGTTACAGCACTTACAAGTATTTTCAAGTATAGGAACCCAGAAAAAAATGGATATTTAATTGGATAGTGGAAAGGAAAACACACAGTAATTTTCAAGAAGAAAGAAATCTTTTTTCTTTGTTTGGTTTAAACTGGGTATGTTTTTTTTTTTCTGGGTTTTTGAGGTTTTCTTTGATGCTTTAAGTTGCATGAAGGAAAAAGATTTCCCTAATGTTGTTTGAATGTTTTTCCAGGTTTTGAAGGGTGTGTACATTTGTTTAAGCAGTCGGCTGTTTTCTTGGGTGGATTTAGAGTCTTGGGTTTGCTTTAAAACAGTTTAAGGATTGGCTTCTAAAGATTAGATTGTTTTTGGAACACTTTTAGGAGGATTTCTTTGTTGGAGGGGGTTCTGATGGGGAGCCCCGATGAGTCCAACAGAAAGGGTATGGATGCGTCGGTGGGTGGCTTGGTCTGGATCCGACGCAGAAATGGTTCGTGGTGGCCGGGTCGGATTATGGGACTTGACGAGCTCTCTGAGGGATGTTTGGTATCTCCGAGATCCGGTACTCCTGTGAAGCTTCTTGGTCGTGAAGATGCAAGCGTGTGAGTCCATTTTTTCTTCTTCCTTTAGTCACTTTTTTGCATTTTAATCAAGTCCTTTTATTTAGCAGTTTTGGAACTCTTTTTTTAATATTGCCAATCAATTATCAGATGCTTAGAAAGGGGGAAAACTTGCATATATATATATATATATATATTGTTACCTTTCCTTTTTGAAAGGAAGATTGCAACCTATATTGTGCACTTTCATGTTCACATCAATTGTTGTTATGAATATATGGTGGAAAGCTCAACATTTGCAATACATTGAAACAGCTGATTGTTTGTGTTGGTGCATTGTGCTTCTTCCTTTTGCTTATTGAGCATTTAGCTCAGTCGGTTTTGTCTATTGAGTACAATCTTGTGTACAAATGATCAAGAAATTTTGGTCACTTTGAGGTAATTTTTTCTTTAATAACTGTTGATGTTCTTTTAGACCTGTAGTAGAATGTGCATTGTTATAGCTTATGATCCTTTTAGTTCTTTTTGTTCCTTCCTGTTGTGATGTCTTTAAACTGTTATAGCTTATAGGGATTGGTTTACTGGGCTCGAAAGATAAATGTCTAAGTCAGTTCAGTGTGTGTGTTTGATTTGTCCCATGTTACTAGAGGTTGTAACCGACTGACTGTCTTTCTTGTAAATTTCACCACATCTTGTGACTTCGGAACTTGAAATTATCCAAGATGTGTGGAATTTGTTGCTGTTTTTGTTTCTAGGTTCTGGTGATTTAGGCTCAAGGTTTTACCTTTATTATGTCATCATGTCTATCTTTAGGCCTTGTTCATTGCTGATCGATTTATGGGTAAAGTCATGTTAGAGCTGCATTCTCTTTTACTTTCTAGAATGGTTAATGTTTGAATCCCCTATTCCCCTTTCGCCTTAATTAAAAAAAAATCTCGAATCTGACTGTCTTTGAAGATTGAAATATTGAAAGAGAGGAAATCTTTCATTCAATAATCGCCATTGAATGCAAAGAATTTTGTGTGCTTGGCTTGACTTCTTATTGCTTTAACTTTGTTGACAATTTCATTGCTTTTTTTCTTTCTTTAGGGACTGGTATAATCTTGAAAAGTCTAAGCGGGTAAAGGCATTCCGCTGTGGTGAATATAATGACTGTATTGAAAAAGCAAAGTCTTCATCAGCAAATTCTAGCAAGAAGGCTGTGAAATATGCTCGAAGAGAAGATGCTATTCTCCATGCTCTTGAGATTGAGAGTGCATGTTTAGGCAAGGATCATCCAGATTATTTCTCAAGAAAAGATATTTTTGGTGGTGATAATGGTTGTTTGGTGAAAGAGTCACCTAGGGTGACACATTCTGATAAAGAAAATGGGGATGGAATGAGTGGGTCTGATGATGACTCAAATTCAGTTCCTGAATTATCACAGTCTGGAATATCCTTTGAAAAGACCAATCTTATTAATGGTGCTAAAGGGTGTCCTATGCTGGGAAAGAGAAGAAAAAACCCAAATGATTCAGAGGATGACGGAGAAGAAGGAATCAAACGAATGAAAGGACTTGAAGATCTAGGCATGGGTGTAGGATCAAAAAGAAAAGTCCAGACTGCAGGGTTGCTTGAGTCTGTTCAACAAGAGAATGCTTCATTTTGTAGAACAAACACTAGCAACTGCCTGTCTAATGGAGGTCCCGTAAATGGTAGCAGAAACCTTTCATCATCACTGAAAAGGAAGAGATCTCAAGTGGCAAATGTTCATGAAATCCTGAAAAGGAAAAATCGTCGTAGACCATTGACCAAGGTTTTGGAGAGTACAGCTATGGTACCAGTTCCAATTGCTTGTGATGAACTTCCAAGCTCAAGTACTTCGCCTCCTAGGGGTTTTTCTGACAGTAAGGTTTCTGGAATGGATTCTTTTGAATCACGGAAAAATATTTCTGCAGTAATAAACAATAATAACAACTCAGATGGTACTGGAACTTCAGGTGAGAATGGTGCCTCCTTAAATGTTTCAGAACATGCTGCTGATGCTTCTCAAACAAATAATAAGACAAAAGACAAAGAAATCTCGAGCGTACCAGAGTTGGCTGAGAATGAATTTTCTGACAGGCTATTTGATGTGCCATTTTTTGGAGAAGATAAACCATCTGCGGGTATATATTGTTAAACATTTATAAACTATAGCATTTATTATTATTACTTGATTTTCTGCTTAACATATCCTGCTGCCTTTATAAATTGTTGTCATATTGATTGTGCTTGGCATAATGTTGGTTTTGTGTGGATCCTTTGGAATATTCCTACCTGCATTTTGCTTTTGTTTTGGCGAGAACTGCATCTGGCAGTAGTGTGCCCATGAAAGTACATGCATAGAGACAGACACACTCACACATACATGGGTGTGTTTGCAATTCTGAACATTTGGAGCAAATGTTTACCAACTGGTTTAGTTATTCAAAAACAAATTTCAATCAAATTAGCTGGACTCAAGCTTGTTTGACACTTTAGGGCATCTAAATAGCTTAAGTAATGAACTGCAGGCCATTGCTAGTAGTTTGGTGGCTTGAGGAAAGATTTCCTAGCTTGTGATGAAATTGATGCTAAAAGAAACAACTATGTATGAATAACCAAACCAGAGGCCAACTCTGTCTTAATCAGTGTTGTCAAGGCGACTAGGTGCACAATGGCACTGGAACCTGTATAATGTATATTGCCTAGTCTAAATGTGCTTTCTGAAAGCCAAATACACGTCTTTCTAGTATATGGTTTGTTGACTGATAACATGAGTTGCCCTACTAGAAGTCCCTGTTGAATTGCAATTTGCCTGGAGAATTGAGTTTAAGTAAAGACACTAGATTCACTTTGTTTAAGGATTTCTTTTCCTTATTTTTCTTCATGTACTTCTTTCTACCAGAATTTGTACAATTGCTTCAGCATGAAATAAGGTTAGTGTAGTACCAGATCTGCTTCCTTCTTGCATTGTTTTCTTCTGCCTGTTATTCCTTTTCGAATGTGGAGATGTTATTTAAGTGCACGGTCTGCTTATACATTTTGTATTAGAAAGTATTCTTTATTGGATTGTTTCATTTATGGATTTTTCTTGCAAAAGCCTTCGGTTTGTGAGGACTCAATGTGTGTATGCAGTCTCTCCCTAGACCTGATTCCCTTGTCATTTACTCTCTTGTATTTTGCTGGTATACACTTTACTTTTTCCTCTATAGAGAGTTGGAGAATGATATATCAATTTTTATTCTGGCAGATTTTTCTCCAATATTTGTATCATGTTCTTCCGATACGCCTGAAGTTGGTGATATGGGAAGACAAGCTGAAGTTGAGGGGCATAATGAGTCTGGCTATACCATATCAGTGGATCTTCAGACAACTAGTATTAACCAGAAGACGGAGAAAGGTGCGTGGCAGTTAAAGGGAAAGAGGAAGTCGAGACAAATAAGTGAAAAACAAAAACACGATCCTAGAAAATATGCTGACATGGACCACATGGTTGATGAACCAAATGCTTATGTGGCAGGTATAGATCACTTGGATGGATTTTCTCTGGGCTCTGATCAGAGAGTTGAATGTGACACCGTTGAAGATCAGCTCGATGGGTTCGGGAACTGGAGGTCTCGTCGGCCTTGTGTAAGAGGGTCAATAGTGGAGGCAAAAGTACTCACGGATGGTTCCATTAACGGTGAAAGGTCGCTTCCATACCGCCAGTCCCGCCATACTGTAAACCCCAGATACCAGACGACAGATTTCCCTGGAAAAACTTGTTCTGCCAATTCATCATTATATGATATTAAGATTGATGTGAAAGCCGACTATCAGCCACAGCATGTTCCATTAGTTTCCCTCATGAGTAAACTGGACGGTAAAGCCATAGTAGGTCACCCTCTAACAGTTGAGGCTTTGAACAACATTTACTATGACAATCCGAGTCAAGAAGCTGCCATGGAGTGCACTGAACCCGACCATTCATCGAAGCAAAAATCAGGTGGACAAGCTCCTAGAAAGCATATAAAATTGCAACCGCAATTTCCACCTCGTAAATCAAATAAAGCAAAGAAATCCGGACTGTTGTCTAAGAAGATCCGGAGATTGTCTTCTTTGAATGGTCAGAAGCTAGGTGTGGCCGTCAAGAAACCGGTAGCGGAGAAGCCCAAACGTCCTGTAATAGCTTGCATCCCTCTGGTGTTGGTCTTCAGCAGGATAAATGAAGCATTGAACGGCTCAGCACGGCCATCACAGCGATCTTTAACAACCGGCAATTCCTGAGTAAGCGATCTAAAACCACAATGAAAATTCAACCGGTGGCCGGTAGGTAGCCTTTTATCTTAAAACCCACAGAGCAAATGACATTGAGTTGTTGTAGAAGGAAGCTGTTAAAAGGACTCTGAAGGATGATGAAGAACATGTCTTCCCTGGCTTTGTATATATGAAAATGTAACATTAGTTGTAGTGTAAAGGAAGCATTAAGCAAGATCCTTGATTTAGGGCCTTTTCCATGAATTCAGGTTAAATAACCTTTTTTTTTTCCAACTGTACATTTTCTTTCGAGATAAAGATTTAGAGTGGTTCGATATCTAAACTAAGTCTATTTTTATTACCTTGTTTATCTGAACTAAGATTTAGTTGGTCTAGCATAGGATACGTTAATTTTATGCATAAGATTATGAAAATAATCTTTAAAATAATTTTTATAATAATTAATTTAAATTAAATGATTAATAAATTAAATATCAAAAATTATATATAAAGGTAGGATGAGTTACATAGGACAATTTTTTTTTTAATTTTTATATATTTTTTGTATCACCAAATAAATAATTAAGATTAATTACCTAAAAATTATTACTTGAAAGTTAAAAAAAAAAGCACTAATTGGACATGATCCGCATAACCAGAAAAGCCCAACACTCAATCTTCAACCTTAGAAAAGAACCCTAAAAACTCTAAAAAGGATTCCATAAATTTGATAGATTTGTTACATTCTCGCCGCGCTGCAGTCTTCCTATTGTAAACCCTAAAAAACAACAGGTTCATGCTCTATTCTTATCTTAGTGCTAATTGTTCATTATTTGTCTTGTTTGATTTGTTTTTGAGTGTTTCAAATCTTATAAAGGTGTGCATTTTGTGGTGGATCTGGTGCAGGGAGGAGCATAGAAATGGCGACAGTTCCAGGACAGTTGATTTGGGAGGTAGTGAAGAAGAACAATTGCTTTTTGGTGAAGCAGTTCGGAAGAGGAACTGCCGGCGTTCAGTTCAGCAAAGAACCCAACAATCTCTACAATCTCAACTCCTACAAACACTCTGGTATTCTTTAGATCCCAAAGTTTTCGTTTTTTTTCCTTTCTCATGGTTGATTCGATGATATTGATTTTAGGTTTGTTGCAAAAGATGATATTGTTGAGTAATAGTGACATGAGAAGTTTGTTATATACATATGTAGATGTTTTGTATATAAATTGTAATTGATGTGGAACTTAAAGCAATGCAAAATAAAGTTGTGTTTATCTAGAAAGTGGTTTCAAGGTTGCTTAATCCCTTAACATCCATGGATTATGAACATTAAAATGTGTTCTTTGGGTTTTAATTTGCTTGATCTTTGCTGGATCTGTGTAATTTTAGGGTTGGCAAACAAGAAAACAGTTACCATTCAGCCCGGGGGCAAAGAGCAGTCTGTACTGCTTGCAACCACCAAGACTAAGAAGCAGAACAAGCCATCAGCCTTGCTTCACAAATCTGTCATGAATAAGGAATTCCCCAGGATGGTGAAGGCAGTAAAAAACCAGGTATATAGGAAGAGCCTTTGGAAGCATGTCTATTTAGTCTTTTTCTAGTCTTACTATTGATGATTGGCCAGTTTTTTGTTAATAGTCTTGAAGAGAAAAAAGTTTCTCTTTCTAGATAATATTGATGCCAAATGAAGTCCTTTTTTTGCTTATCTAATGTGGGTTCTTAAACTATCTGGCAAAAATTGTTTGATTGCTTACTTGAATGATTTCTTGCCTATAGGCCTGGTTTGCTGCTTGTGTGCATATTCAAATTTAAAGTTTCTTTGAGTTTTTATCTTGCAGTGATGAAGCAATAACATGTAAGAAGGATACATTTGTTGGATTCTTCTGTGAAATGTGCTTGTTACGCTTGGCTTCTGAGCTTCAAAAGTTTAAATAGTGCATATTTATATAAAGTATTTTAGAATATCATTGTTAATCTATGTGTGTTTGTGTGTGCTCAATTTTTCCCCTCTGAAGTGTATGTTGCTGTCTTATGTCATGCTTGCTCTTCCATGTCCTTTTTAATTTGTCTAGAGTTGTTTTCCTGCGTATCCAAATTCTTGCAGTGATGAAGCAATAACACGTAAGAAGGATCTATTTGTTGGATTCTTCTGTGAAATGTACTTGTTACGCTTGGCTTCTGAGCTTCCAATCTTTAAACAGTGCATCCTTAATGAAATGAAATTTAGAATATAGTTGAAAATCTGTGTGTGCTTTACACACATGAGCTCAAGTTCTATTTTAGGTCATGTTTGTTTTTGCATGTCCCTGTCAAACAAATGAGGAAGGACATAACTTAAGCAAACATGACATAAGCTATCTATCTAAAACTTTAGAGGTGAAAATTGAGTTCATACACGCATATATATTAAATGATATTCCTTTGTTTTCAGTAATGTTCTTCCATTTTTATCCTATTTAGTTTTAAGTTGTCTCACCATAGCCATTTCAATTACAATTCCCCCCTAAAACTCTATGTTTGAAATAATCTCAGGTGACAGATAACTACTACAGGCCAGATTTAACCAAAGCAGCCCTTGCAAGGCTGAGTGCTGTGCATAGGAGTCTGAAAGTTGCAAAGTCTGGTGTCAAGAAGAGGAACAGGCAAGCATTGAAGATCCGTGGCAAGCATTAAGCTAGGCATGTTGAAGTTGGTATTGTGCTGTGATTTTTGTTGTTCTAGACCATTTTTTACTGAATTAGAAGTTGCCTTGTTGTCAACCGTGGTTGTAGCCATGGTGGATCTTATATCTAGATTATGGAGCAAGATATTCATGGTTGTTTTGAGTTTGTTTTACCGAATTATATAATCTGGTACATTTTTAGCATTTTCTTGTCATTATCTCGTTGGCATACAATGGTTGCATTGTCGTGGTCTTAAAACCTTATCTCATAACCAAAATTGTAAGTTTTACTTGTATATTTCATGTCCAAATCTTTAAATAAAATATTATTAGTACTATTTTTTTGGGAAAAAAGATTTTTTTATCTTAATAAATGTATTCGATATGAAACCTGGATAATTGACTCTCAATATCATACTATTTGTCACAAGCCGATTTTGGTAAATGTCCAAAGTTGGATAATTATCGATATATTGCTTAAGCAACTCGATTAAACTTAAAAATCCAATTTCATTAAGAATAAATGTTTATATCAACATGATTGATCCAAGCGGAAAGCAGTTTGATATTGCTTTAGTAAGTCTTGAATTTGAGGGGTTCTATATGTAAACTATGTTTGTCAAAAAAAACTCTGGTTCTTAACAATGGTGACGAAGCTGTCAAGGGCAATGTTGCTGATGAAAACAGAAAGCGCAGACGCTTTGACCAGTGTTTCTCCTTCAAGGAGGTTCTGGTTGAACCGGTATCGTGATTAAAAGAGCTTGATTCGACCAAGTTCAAGGCTGAGATCAGGAGACGGGATAAGATGTAAAGTTAGCAGAAGTTTGGGGGAGTACCAAGTTCTTTTTTTAATCAGCTACAGTATTATAATAGTATCTGTTCTAGAGTATACTCTCAACAATAATATTGATCGCTCATTAATATTGTTGGTGCTCGAATCGTGACCTCTAAAAACAATAATCGTTCTCTTAACCACTGTGGCTAGATGATTCGTGCTCTAAAACCAACCAACCACTGTGACTAGAAGATTCGTCCTCCAAATCCAACCAGTCCGTAACCTGTTTCCCATGTATGTAGTAGTTTTTATATCATAGTGGAATTGATGTTATCGATGTCCAGTTTGGATTCTAATGTTCTAGTTTTCTTTGGAGTGTTGAAATTCTCTGTAATATTTATTATGTTCCTTTTGTTGAAATTCTTTTGAGACTTTGATTATGCCAAAAAAACTTGTTTTGAGATTCAACTGATATGAAGATAAATAGTCACTTGCAGAGAATCCCAAAAGAAAAAAAACTATTACTTTAATTTACAAACGGAAAAATGAAGCAAAAAGCAAAACCTATACATCTTTGTAATTGAGTTTAGCTTCAAAGATCGATGGTAGCGTCGCCGTTGTCGATCTTTGTTTCGACAAGCAGCGACTTTGATGGAATTCTTGGATACCAGCCAGTGGTGTCTCCATTAATCTGTTTTGTTTGTTCCATCAGAGGTCTTTTTGGGACTATATCCACCAAATGCCTTGTCTCCCCCAGAAATGCTCCTCAAAAGCTGTTTAGAACACATGGCTTGTGCTTGTGTCGCGTTCTTCATCCGCTTCGCTCTCACCCAGGCAGGTTCCTGACATGAAAAAGAGGTCAGTGCTTCACATACTTTCATACTTCTTCGAACTAATACTGCTTCACGAGGAGATACCTCGGGTACAAAGCGGGAGAACCCGAATTTGATCAATAGCAGAACATGTTCCATTACAAGAATGGCTGCAAGGCCTGGCTCAATTTTCCATTTTCCTTCCTGATCGTATAACAATACTAAGAGCACGGAATTGGTGCATATCGACATCAATATTAGGAACTGAAATTTTAAGTTAAAGAGACCAGTAAATACCATGCTAGTGTCGAAAACAGGTGTATTACACCATAGTTTTTAAGGTAAAAAGAAAATACCTGAAAAATGTTCAGCCAAGCTCCGATTGTAGCAGCAGATCGGGGAACAGGCCGTCTTAAAATCACAAGCAACTTCAGGGCGTCTGTTCTCATTTCTGCGATGTTGCTCTATACATCAAACTACCGAGTTTAGTTTATCGTATTAAAACTGAAATCAACAAGTGGTGAAAGCACCGTAAAAGAATTGTATACCAAGGCAGAGAATGCAAATGCAAGGGGAAACGCACAGGCAAACATCATGATCATTCCGAACTGTAGTGCCAACTCCAGAAAATCTGTAAATGGCTTAAACTTTCATTAAGAAGAAGAAAAATCTATGTTTCATAAGTTTCCGGTGGTGAATTTAACTTAAAACATATTTGGCACATTACCATCAAACAGCCCATCTTCCAGTTCTTCACAAATGCTTGCAGAATATGTGGGTTTCATGTACTCTTTCTCTACCCTGCTAGCGAATTGTATCTTTCCAGTCGAACCTTTTTCACGTTTTTTCTTGTTTCTTGACAAAAACGATGCATTCGAATGAAATGTCAACTCATGCGGTACACTGAGCTAAATAGATGGTAAACACGGAATCGGAAAATCTTACCTAACAGCACTAAACTTTTTATAGCTGTACTTCAGATATGGCAAAGAATTTTCCAACAGATTTTCGAACACCTAATGACATTTTGCAGTTCAAAACCATTTGAGTCCAAGAAGTTATATGGTATGGTATTCGTACACACTACAAAGTTGTCTTTACCTCGTAAAGAATCATACGCTGGATCAATACTTGGCGAAGGGTCATTAAGTTGCGATGTAAAAGAGCATGATAGAAAACCCCAATATATGATTGCATAAAATAAAGGCCAAACACCTGAAACATAACTATTATCGGTCAAATAAACTTCTCGACAAGAATATAAAGAAAACTGAATTGACAAATTACTTCCTAATCGTACTTTGTAGACCAAGCTATCCGCTTGGTATTCAGTACTTTCATTGTTTTCATGCTTAATGAGTCTGATTGATAGCTTCCCCCCGATCTTTGTGAAGTACTGAATAACCAGAAGATAAACTGCAGTTAACACGAACCTGAAACCAAAAGCACGGCATACATTTAACCATGTGGTTTAAATGGTAGAAAAGGAAAAGAACTCCCATAACAACAATTACAGTTAAAAGAAAGGAAAGAGATTTAGAATCTTACTTCACGATATCAGACTTGATGACCTCATAGAGATGAGCATAAGCCAACTCAAAAGGCAATTGGAGGCAAATGATACTCAAAATAACGATCGCATCATTCCTGCAGCGTCTGAGATAACCAAACCATTCGTATCTTTGCAAATCTTCTTTCTCTTTCGTTTTATCGATTCCTGAATCTTTTACAAGTTCCACGGGAGGCTGTAGGCAGTTCCACTCACTCCCTGATAATTTGTATCCATGGTTTGTGCTGACAGAAAAATTAAGATGCCACCTACACCACCCCGGCATATATATATATATATATATATATATATATATATATATATATATATATATTATAAATTTGAGAGAGAACTAAATAAGAAAAGCTGAAGAAACAAACTTAATATTTAGAAAGGTAGCCTTCTATTCATATGATATCAGTTTACCTGGCTGAAAGTGCAGAGTTTTTACGTTTCCAGAACTGGAAAAACAACACGGCCCACAATACTATGCTTATGAAGAAAGCAGGGAATACTAGTAATTTTAATGATCTGGATAAACCAATACAACCAATAATTAAATTAAAATTAAGGATGAAGCAATTCAACTAACAACAAGACAAAAATAACTTCTAAGAAGAAGGGAAAGGTGAAGTTTACCCAAAATCAACCATCTGCAAGATAAGACCAAATGCAGCTGGAAAAATCATCCAACGTGTATACATTCCAAGAAAGGCAAAATAAACTGAAATCTACCATACATAAAATCCTTGAATAAGCAATAGACTAACAACTGCAAAAGGCGATATGCAAAATGTTGCTAACCATGAATCTATAATTACCTTGGTCCCGAAATACGCATTAATCTCATCAATTGGTTGAGTTGTGACATCCCACCAATTTAGTGCCCAACTCCGCAGTAGTTTCTTCCTCTTTGTTTCATCTACAGACAACATTTATTGTACTTCAGCACGTAGAGAGCATCATAACCGTAGGTAATTTTTGCTAGTAAATGTAACAAAGAATACCGTGTAAAGGGAAAACTTGTTTAACTATTCCTTCGAGTTCCAACCTCTGCAGTAATGATTCCCCAGGTTCCCATTGGATCTCTTTGCCATCAAATTTTAAAGTTATGTCTGAGTTCTTCTTATTAACCTGTAAATATTCTATCTGGTTACTGGAATTCCGAGAGTAATAACAGATCAGAAGACTTCTTTACATACGCTACGGAAAAAACATCCCTCCCAAAGGGCACATTTTTCACTATATAGAGAACATCGAAACAGCAGATATCAGAATCCATCCCATCATATACACTGGCAGCTTAAAACAACTAAAATAGAGGGGGGGGGGGGGGGAACAACCTACAGCCATTGCTCATTTTAAACATGAGCTGATAGTTGAGTAAAACAACATAAAATTCAATAGATATGGCATCTCATTGAGGAAACATGCATTTGTATTTGAATTTGAATTTGACTGCCATGAAAAATCGAAGCACCATAAAATAAAGTTCAATATAAAAAAAGAGGTGCCGGAAGATAAAGAAGACATACGAAATTAACTTTTACTGCCTCCCAATAAAGGCTAGTAAACGTAAACTAGATGTGTCATAAAGACACAATGTTAAGCTAGAAATGAGAAAAAAGAATGGGAGCATGCTAAATAACTAACAGTTTCATGTATCAAGTGACGGTAGCACTGGAAACGCTCACACCAACTGAACAATGAGCCATCAGACTGCCGCACGAAAGCTTCAATCTCTTCCCACTCAAATTGTAAATCAATTCCTGAAGTTCAGAGCTTCATTAGCTATTTCCAGCAAAGAAATTGGATAACTGAATTGAAGGTAAGTAAAAGAAAACGGACAACCATCAATATCTAAGCCAGAGAATCATTACCAATATGAGTGGTTTTCTTCATATTCAACCTGGCTGCTACTCTTCCCAAAGTCTCTACCGGTGCTGCCAGCTGAAAAAAAGAAACTTAACTCAAGATTACTTTATATCCCATTCCTAGACACTAAAGCTTCAATAATGAAGCTGGAAAACAATCCAAATTGAGCAACAAAGCATGATAGGCAATAAATTCAGCTCTCTAAATAGCACTATACATTGTAAAAAAATGTTTTAGTCCAGCTCTACCAAGCAAATTCGTAATGAATTTTTCATACTTCTCAGGGGGGAAATGAGGGGTGGAGAGGGGGGTGGGGGTCAACTAAATGCATCCCATTTTTCAAACAAGGGATCTTAAGTAATTAAGACCATGGAGTTTCCTTTCACAGAAGGAATTCATTACCATTGACTAGGATGCAATAAACTTTCCCCCCAAAAGGAAACTTTTGTTAATAAAAATGAACATTACTACATATTTGCATGTTCAACACAGATGCTAAAACACTGAGCAGGAGCCAAAGGGAAACTTTGTACATCTTCTATGATCATTGAAGATTAACTGTGGCAACAACCAGCAGATGGCGAAATAAACTATTAATTGAGATATTTTAAAGAAATTACAATATGACAAGGGACAAAAATGATTCCATGGAACAATGTAGAAAAATGTTCAAACTTGAAAGAAAGAAAAACCAAACCTTGATAAATTCATCATGGAGGCCAAAAACTCTCTCAACGACAAAACCCACGTTTCTGAACTCATTGACAAGAACCTCAACACAATCATAACCCTCGTTTTCTAATTTGAGGTTCCGTTTGGGAACCACCACAGCAATCTCGTAAACAATTGGATCTTCTTCTTCAACCCCATTCATTCTCCAAAGCCCAAATTCAAAAGTAAAGAGAACAAGCACCTGAATCTAGACCCTGTAGCTCAAAAGAACCAATAGGGTTTAAAAAGCAACCTATTTGGGATCCCCTCCTGCCACCATCGAACTGCATTCGAAAGTAACGAAAGGTGAAATCTTTACTTTCATTGTAATGACTAAAAAAATGGGGTCTAAGTGTCAGCTCAAAAGGGTAAATCGGTCTCTCTCATCAGGGAAAAAAAGGTGTCTACTTCAAGCCTAACCATCCATAAAGGGTTTTCTTCTGTGTTTGGTATCAGGGAAAAGATTAATTTCAAAGGACAAAAATTTCTTCCAATACTCAGACAAGGCCTAAATTGGTTACTATTTTTCACCTTTTTAGCCTAATTAATAGATGAGGGAAAGGTGGGTGGCTGTCTCCTTAGCACTAAATACTATTCAAGATCCCTTTTTTATTTCTTTTGTTCAAATTCAATATATATATACATAGAAGAAAACTACATGTATCCATGTATGTATAATAGGTACATACATAGCATACATATATACATAGCATTAACAAGAGACCGACACGTCCCTATGTGACTTGTCACTTTAGCTGTTGTTTGTTTATTTGTTTTGCCCAAGGATATAATGAATCCAACGATGAATATGCAATGGCAAGCATTAAGGGCACAACCCTCTATGCTTGTCTGGGTTCTTCTTGGTTTTTGTAAAAACCAGAGAAAAATCCAGCACAGGCACAGCACCACTTAGCTGATTTGCCCGTGTGTTTTTCAGTGCTGTCTCGTTGCTGCAATTTGTTCTGCAGGCTGACTGGATTCGGTGTTGAAGATTGGGTTTACCTCTGGGGATGAAAGTGATGTTTGAGATTCATCACTTCATCATTCTCTTGGCAATCTCAGTTTTTGGAATCACAGGAAAGATTTGCAGTGGATATTGATGGCAGAGTGATGCGTGTTGCAGAGAATTCATATCTGGCTTTGGGATATTAGATTGTGTACTCGATCACGGATCACTTTCGGGAGATTGTTTCGTGTACTTGATGAGTTTGGAGCAAGGGTAAATAACTCGAATTAAATTGAGTCGAATATTTAAGTTTATATATAAATCGAACAAACATAAATTAGGATATATTTATATTTATCCGTTTAAGTTTAACTGAACAAGTGAATGAATATGAATAACTAAATGAACATAATTTCTTATTAATGTTTGTTTATTAAAAAATGTAATTTTTCGTGTTTATTCGTTAAAATGATAAATAAAAATAAAAAAATATAAATGAACAAACATAAAAGACACACGTGAATAAATTAAATGAATATAAATAAATATATGCGAATAAATTTGTTTTTTAATATAATATTTTTTATAAAAAATAATAAATATAAATGAACATATGTAAATAAATTTAAAAAAATATAAATTAACGGATTTTTGAATATTCATGAACGTAAATGGAAGAATGAGTCTTTTGTTCGTGTTTGTTCATTTAATTAAATGAACAAAAAATATTATTCATATTTATTCGCTTAATAAATAAATGAATATAAACAAACTTTTCGTCTAACCATTCATTGAACGTTTTTGTTTGCAACATTACCGAGCTTTGATCCAATCAGACTTGAATAATTCATGATTTATCCCATCTCATTTACAACCCTATTCATTATCATCATATTGTCGTCGAATAAATTCATTTAAAAATTATTATTATTATTATTATTTATTATTATTATTATTATTATTATTATCCAACAACATACATTTTAGTTTATTTTAACTTTTAAAAATAAAAATTTTAGTATCTTATATTTTTAGTAGACTGCGAGTTTTTTAGTAGGATATCGAGTTGATTGGTTAGGTCGTTAAAAACTCAATTTGAATTCGAGCTTGAGATGATCCAATCACATCGAGTTGTGATCAAACTATGATTGAATCTATATAGATATGAACATTTAATCCATAATAAGTTTTGTCCGACCAGATTCTATAAGGTCAGTTAAAAAATCAGGTTCATGTAGAGTTTGGATTTAAAATAAAAAATTCGCAAAAATATCTTATATATTTTTAGAACTCTAAACGAAAACTTAAAATTAAACCGTATAGAACAAAATCATATAATTCATTACTTTAAATATTATCAAGGAATTAAATTGGGGTATGATATAAAGTTTGATTTTTGAACAACAAATATAGGAAATTGAAGAATATATTATTTTTACCGTTAGATTTTAAGATTTAAAAAAATTACGATAAAAATATTGAACTTCTATCAATAAAAAATAATCAATATTATGATTCAAAATCAACGATAAATAAAGCGATAATTAATTAATTATCAACCGAACAGATAACATCAAATCTAAATTTTAAAAATACTATAAAAAATGTTCTAAAAGAAAAAAAAAATGAATGGAAGTCATTTAATCAAAGACCAATGATATGATTTTTTAAAATTATATATAAAAAACTAAAAGAAGAGAAGAAAATTCTTTTTTGAAGATGTCCCTAGACTTTCGAAATATATAATCTCTCCTTTGTGAAAAAATATATATCTAATCACTCGTGGTAATCGATAAGTTATATCATGAACTCTTTTTATCTTGTCATCTGTGGTCTCAACTAATCAAATTTATCTATACAATATTTATTTAAGGTAAATTATCCTCTTTTTCGTACATATAATTAATGAGTGATAGTTATCAGATAATTATTTAAAGATGGATGGACCTGATTACATACAGATGATGCGATGAACAAAGTTCATGATATAATCTCTCTGTGTACTAAAACAACTCGTAGTAGACTACAAGATTTGTATCCAGAGATATACCTCGGACCAACCGAAAACAAGTAATTTAGCAAAGCCTTAAGACATTTACAACAAAATAATTCCAAGTTATGGGAAACAGACAGCAGGAACTTTCCAGGAAGCACCAAGGGATGGATTCATTTCATTGAAGATCAATGAAATAAAAGCTGCACGAGGAAAAGAAACACTTTCTAACTCGTTGTCAAGATCAGACATGAAATTATTATTTTATCAAATTAATTCTTTTTATCACCAACAAATGTCGGTTCAAGTTATAAGTAGTTTGATATCGTTTAAGTTTCGAATTTGAAATCTTGGGGTATACAGGTGTTTTATTTGAAATAATATGGTATGAAGATGGTGAAATTTGAGTGTTTCTGGTATGCTGCAGACAGAGTTTATGAATATGGAAGTCCAGGCATAGTTTATGGAGAGTGCTATGGCTGGCTCTACTTCATTGTCCACACCAGAAGGTGGGGTCAACAGCTTGATGCAACAAATGGCTGATGATTATGGGTTGGAGGTCTCTGTTGGGTTGCCACAGCCTGCTGCTCATGCTGTGCCTACCAAGACGCAGGAGAAGGTTGATGATGACGATTTGTCAAGGCGGATTGCCACACCATTTGAATGCACTTGTGATAATAGTAAGACTGATATTTAGGGTTGTAATTTCTGCTTAAAGATCTTGTTCTATGTGTAAGTTTTGCTTAATTGGACTGTGTTTTCTGATGTTATATGAATGTGCTGGTGCCTTTAGTGTGAATTTGGTCTGTAAATTTCCCCCCAAATCCCTGTAAGAATGTAGTATATGGGATGATTTGATCTGTGTGAATGCATTGGTAGGGAGGTTCTAGGTTGAGATTGGTATTAGTGTTTCTGGCTTTAATTCATGTGATTGTGAGGGTTGAGAAGTGGTTCAAACATATTTTAGTCTTTTGTTCGACCATTGATATCCAATTCATTACTTGATTAATTCGAATCAAGAATAAGGTATTATATAGACAGACCTGTTATGGGATGAATCTCATGACTTTACTATCAATTGGAGTATTTTTTATTGAAATTTGAGAGAATTTTCATTTTTGTTAGCCTTTAAAAATTGTTTTTTTTTCTTCCAGAATCAACTGTTTATCTATTAACACGAGAATCACCTACAACGAAAGGATTAATTACTATTATCAAGAATGCATACTGATTAAGAGGGATAAAATAGTATGTCAATCACATATGGTTTTCATAGAAATTTTAAAAGTTCTTATTAAGTCCTATATTTTCATAATTTTAGTTAATCCCTAATGCTTTATGAAAAAAATCAAATCTAACTCTTCAATATTTTTGAAATTTTTAATATAAACTTTTAAATTTTTTTAAAAGTTTGAAATAGTCTCTCAAACTAACTTATCAAGATCCTCCCTTGAATTCCTTTGAGTAACATTTTATCTTTGGATGGGGGAGTGGGATTGTAATTTGTAAATACTTGAGAATCAAATTTCAGACATTTTCAACTCTTTACTAACATCAAATAGCATACCAAAGACAACAAAATCCAACATATATATATATATACATACATACATACAAGATGGTCTGAACTTTTGCTTCTCTATGCATTACAAGGGAGGGGAGTTCCTCCAAGGCTAGGCAGAGGCTTTTGAGACACTACTAGTAAGCCTTTGAAAACCTTTCTGCACCTTCTGAAAGAGTTTAGGAGACTGAACACGAGACAAACGAAATCCGATCGAATCGAGATACCATCCGCTTCTCCCGTTGAACCCCACAATCCGTCCTCCCTCTACGGAGAAAGAGAAGGGTGTTCCTTCTTCGATTCCGTATGGACCGAACGTCCTTCGGTTACTCTTAAACGTGAGTGATCGAATCACGGGGCTACCACCATGTACCACAGGACAGTAATGACCAGTTACACTGATCAAGAATTCATCCGGGAATTTCAGCTTAATCTAGAAATCAATTAAAGCAATCAAAAACAATGACTCAAGTGTGGTCATAATGATTTTAACACATCAAAAAAAGGGTTCTTAGGCTAACCTCAGCTGTCTTGCTTCCTCCTACACCGCCGTGTTTCTCTTCCGTAACAGGCTTACCGTTCTTATCGTAAATCACCGTGATTGAGTCGATGCAACGATCGTAAACAAGTGTGATTTCTCTTACACCATGATAAACCCCATCATCCCAAGTAGTTCCACCATTTCCTCCCCATGGTCCTACCATCACACTCATTTTCTTCCTACTGCTTGACTGATGGTTGCCACCTTCCTATAAATGGAAGTTCAATATGCAAGTTAACTACATATATATGTCCAATTATCTAAGAACTCAACAAAGTACAGGGGAAAATAATAAAATAAGTTGGACCCTTTTTCTTCACATAAATTTACAAGCTAATCAAGGAGAAAAACACAGTTATTTAGTTTTTTCTCACCATATGAACCAGCCAAAGTTGGAAGAACAGATGCTGAGCTTTGCTGTAAACAAAGAAGATTGAGTTTATAAGGTGGAAAATAAGTGGTGCTAATATAGAAACTAACTGGAATCAGATGCCATTCACAGCAATTTCTTAGAATCGGGAATGATGCTTTTGCTTTTGTTTTGGTTCATTAAGACATTTTCACAAACACCTGGTGAGCCAAAATCTTCAATTGTAAATAAAAAGCAATCCAGATTCCAGTGCTGCCTGTTGATAATGGCAATGTTCTTCAAGGAACAATGACATGCAATATAGCAGATAGATGGAAAGGAAGATACCTTACTGGAGAAGGCCACAAATTTCAAAGACTATAGTGATCGAATCGAATATCTACGCAGGTAGGGGTGGGCAAAAAATCCGATTACTCGGTCTCGGTCTCGTATCCGATAAAACCTGATAAATTTTCTTCGGTATCAATTTCAGTAGGACCGAGATTAAATCCAAAATATAGGTCCCGGTCATAACCGACATCGGGACGTGACCTTGATTTTTTGAATCCGATACCCGATGGTATCAAATAGGACCGAGACTAATACCAAATATCCGTTATTGGTTTCTTATCAAACTTTCTCTTAATATTATGAGTATGACTAGTTTTAAAATTTTAATTCTTAAGTCTATAATATTCTAATTTTATTATTTAATATTAAGTTTAACTCAGAAATAAGTGTCTAAACTATACTCTTTTTCTGAAATAAGTGCATAATGTTTTTTTTTTTACTAAAATAAGTGTTTAAACTATATATTTTTAAAATAAATATCTAATATTTTTTAATTAAAATAAGTACTTAAAATTTTATTTCGTTAGTATTTTAAAGTAACATCATTAAAAAATTATTTAATTTATAAATAAGCACCCAAAAAATATTTTTAGATAAATATCTATTTTTTTTTTCAAATTGTCATTCAATTTTTTCTTTCATCACTTTCAATTTGGGTAATCATGAAAAATAGGTATTTAAAACTAAAATATTAAAAAAATAACATCTCAAACGTTGGCAAGAGATTAGAAAACAAATGCTTGAATTGTTTCCAAACTCAATCATTAATAATTTTTTCTTTTCTTTTTTAGTATTTTCTTACTCTATTTTATTAATCTTATCTCTTATTAACTTTTATAATTATAATTCATTATTATTAATAAAAAATAAAACAAATTATTTTATAAAACTTCAATCAAATTAATTTTAAAAAACATATTTAATAAAATTTAATTATTTAAAATATTAAAATACTTATATTTAAATTTAAAAATTAATAAAAAACAAAATTAATGGGACAAAAGAAAATATTATTTATGCCTTATCTTCTCGTCGTAGTTTCCTGTCTCTTTTTGAGTTTGGGACAAAATTAATGTGACAAAATTAATGCGATCTCTTTTGAGTTTAGGTGAGATTTTATAATAAATACGATATTTATTATTTTTATTATGTTTGTGGTAGATAATAAATTATATATAATTTATAATAATTTATGTACCTACTAAAATTCTCATCGTTTTTGTAATAGATTAGGTTTCTTTGTATGGAAATATATATACATAAATACTTACCCTAATTTGAGCTCTTTTGAGTTTGATGAGATCATATAATAAATACGAAATCTACTGTTTTTATTATGCTTATGGTAGATAATAAACTATATATAATTTATAATAATTTATGTACGTACTAAAATTCTCAGTTTTATCCTAAGAAATTATATTTTCTTATAAAAAATATGTATGAACATAAATACCTACACTAAGTAGATTTCTTTTGAGTTTAGTGAGATCTTATAATAAATACGGTATCTACTATTTCTATTACGTTTATAATATATAATAATTTATTTACCTATTAAAATTCGATTCCATTTCGTCAAGCTTTTTTTTTATTTCCATGGAAACAATCATAAGTTTCTCCAAGCTGGTATCTTTGCTTCTGATATTTCATCTTCTTAACCCGTCGACTGTTTTTTCATCGTCTTTAACGTCTTCCAAACCTAATGGGTTGTCTGAAATCCCCCAAAAGTTCCTTGATTTCGCTAATAGACAGGACTTTGTTGATTGGATGGTGGGAATCCGGAGGAAAATACACGAGAATCCTGAATTGGGATTCGAGGAGTTTGAGACTAGTAAGTTGATTAGATCAGAATTAGATGAACTGGGTATTCCTTATAAGTACCCAGTTGCAGGCACTGGTGTTGTTGGCTTTGTTGGGACTGGTAAACCACCTTTTGTTGCTGTAAGGGCAGACATGGATGCTCTACCTATTCAGGTTTGAAAAAAAATCTTCAAATTTTCATTGGCCCGACATATAACGTCAGTCGTGATCCTATCCAATTATAACCACTCATTTTAATATTAATCCCAACTCATTTTTCTAACCATTGAATCTTTATTCATAATTTTCATGTCATTTTAAAAATATAATTTATAAAAATTATATTAATTACATGACTAGCTAATGATAAAATAAATAATTTTTATTAATTAGAACCACGACTGACGTGATATATCGGGTCTATGATATAATCTCTCCTTTCTAAGTTAGTGTTGTAACTCATTGAGTTGTTGAAATGTGTAGGAAAAGGTGGATTGGGAGCACAGAAGCAAAATTCCTGGAAAAATGCATGCTTGTGGGCATGATGCTCATGTTTCGATGGCTCTTGGTGCAGCAAAAATACTGAAAGAGCATGTGGAAGAGTTAAAGGTTTGTATTTTGTTACTATCAATACAATAATATAAATTTTTAGTGACAAATTAATATTGATACATAACAATTTGATCATAAATGTTATTTTTTATAATTTTTTACGACATTAATAATATAAGTAATTGTGACGAATTTTTATTTGGTCATTATAGTAACAATGATCAGAACGATTATATTTTTTATAAAAAATTCTCATTCAAAAACTATAATTGCAATTTAGAATTTATTTTCACTAAAAATTTTGACAGATAATAGTGACGATATGTAAAGTGATCAGTATTATTTAAGATTTGTTGTGATCATAAAATTTTTTATCACTTAATTTCTTTGTGTGTGTGATAAATTTTGTAACAGATAAAAATTAAAAGTAATGATAAATTAGATATTGTCACAATAATAAATATATTTTTTATAATTAGAAAAAAAAATAAAGTTATCATCAATTAGTTTGTCTAAAGGTAAACTATTTTTATTAGTCTCTATTAGGTGTAAATTATTGTTTTAATCGATCTATTTTATCAATTTTACACCCTATATTTTTTAAACTTTAGAATTTATATCATAATCTTAACGAGACATCAGTAATATGATTAAGTTAAAAAAAATAAAGATATTAAATTATAAAAATTATATAAGCAACTTATGTATAATAAATTGACTAAAAATTTTACTTAACATATTTTAGATCACCATTCATGTTAAGTAATTTCAAAATTTAAAAAGTATAAAAACTTAAAGTGATCAAAGGTTAATATATAATTTTAATATAATATATAATAAAAAAATATTTTGAAAAAAATTTAAAAAATATTTTACTATGATTAGCTTTTTCTTAAAAATCTAAATAATTTTTTCTATATACGTACTTTGTATAAAAAATTATAAAAAATCAGTTAAATTATTATTATAATAATTAAAATTTATAAATAATACATAATTTAAAAATAAAAAAATTAATTTTGAATATAATTTAACTTAAATACTATTAATAATCACTTGTGTCAAAAAATATAGTCACAAAAAATATAATTAATTATGACAAAATGTATAAAAATTGTCACTAATATAATAGTAACGGAATTATTAGTGACGTCTGATAACGAATAAAAAAATGATCACTGTAAATTCTAATGATCAAATTTAATAATTTTTATGACCATTTTCAGTGTAGTGAATTTCATAGTTTGTTCCACTCAAAATTTATGCTTAATCGGTAGTTTTATGATTGAATTGAATCGTCCGGTAGAATTGTGAAGATATTACCAAGCATGACTCTACTTTTCATGCCCTGCTATTGATAAACTTGTAAACTAACTGAAGAATGACTGCAGAATATTGCTTATTGTGAATCTAGCATGTGATTCTGTTACCTGTTTTCCGACGACATTGTGCCGTGACGGTTCCGACCGTGTTAGGCCTGTTGGCTTCCTTGTTTCCCTTATGAGAGATGCTTGATGCTGTTTGGTTTTGTTTCTTCATCAGGGTACAGTTGTTCTTGTTTTCCAACCAGCAGAGGAAGGTCTTGGAGGGGCAAAGAAGATGATAGATGAAGGTGTGTTAGACAATGTTGAAGCAATCTATGGACTGCACGTTACGCATCTGAATTCGATCGGTACTGTGGCCACCAGGCCAGGTCCTTTATTAGCCGGAAGCGGCTTTTTCGATGCTGTAATAAGCGGAAGAGGAGGCCATGCAGCCCATCCTCAACATTCAACAGACCCGATTTTGGCAGCCTCGAATATTATTATCAGCCTACAACATCTTGTTTCTCGCGAGGCTGATCCCTTGGATTCCCAGGTAACTTAGTGCTTTGCTTCCTATGCACATGAATGATTAGGCTCAGTGGCTCATATTTTTGCCTTCTGTCTTCAAATGCATACTTTCTGTGGTACTACTTCCTTCTAGGTGGTGACAATTGCAAAGTTTCAAGGAGGTAGTACTTTCAATGTCATTCCAGATTCGGTTACAATCGGAGGGACGTTCCGGGCATTATCGAAAGCGAGTTTAATACGACTTAAGCAGCGGATCGAAGAGGTAAGTGGACAAGAAAAGCCTTTGTGAATGACTGAAAGTTTCTAAAATGGTTCATATAAGTTAAGCTTCTACTATCCCACGTTAGGTTATCAGAGGGCAAGCTGCCGTGCAAAGGTGCAACGCAACCATCGATTTTCACGACAAACCGGTACCGCTTTTCCTTCCCACCATAAACGATAAGGACTTGCACGAGCATTTCCTGAACGTTGCCGGGGATATGCTCGGCAACGACAAAGTTATTGACATGAAACCATTGACGGGATCCGAGGATTTTGCATTTTACCAAGAGGAAATTCCCGGATATTTCTATTTCCTTGGAATGCAAGATGAGAACGGCCCGAAACTCGGCTTAGTCCACACACCACACTACACGATCAATGAAGATGTTCTTCCGTATGGTGCTGCTCTTCATGCATCATTGGCTACTACGCATCTCCTCAAAGCAGAACTGAAATCTCATTCTACAGAAGGCAATTTACATGAACTGTGAAGATTCTTGTCTGTTTTACTGTAGTCAGCTCTTGTTTTTGATTCTTGTGATAATAAGCTCTATAGTTTAGAGAAATTATTTCAAGATCATTGAATAAGAAAGTTATCATACACATTAAACGTTTTTAGTTGTTTCTGCATTAATTTTTGACGATTTTATTTATCGGCGAACAATGGGCCCTCTTGGATGAGACGACGGCCTCGGCCACAAAGTAATTTCTCTAAACTATGGGCCTTCTTGGTGCCTCCAAAGGCTCTCTCCTTTGTGGCCGAGGCCGTCGTCTCATCCTTCAGAGACCACAAGTGTCCCTTCTTTCTTTGCAAACTCCTAATCCAGTCCAAACTCTTCGTCTCTTCATTTCTTATATTATGATCATAGATATTTGAAGAAGTTCTGAATACTGTAGGCTGATTGCGGTTTTTGAGTCTTTGTTCTGGCATTTTTACAAACACCCAGTAAACAAAAATGGCACTTCCCTATACCCATTACTATAAGCTTTCCTTCTATGCTCTCAATTTAATGAAATTTGGGTCTTTGCATTTGCAGCCCATTCGTTGTGTACAGTGCAATTCCAATGTTTCTTCTTCACCATTCACGGAGAAACACTCGTTTCAGAGGTACCAAAGAGACCAATGGGTCTACAGCAACAATAACCAGAAGCTGTTATCTCTCAGCAGTGATGATCAAGCCGCTTCTTGCTCTGTACCGTCCGAAAGCGACTCGGTCAGGTTAAATGACATCGCTTTGCAACTGCCGGAGCTCAGGAAGTTGCTTGAATTTTTGAAGCATAAGAGAGAGAGAGCTGTGTCGGCCAAGTACCGAAGAGTGGACCTGGTAATGTCTTCTTGGTAGGGACTGGACCTGGAGATCCCGATCTCCTGACATTAAAATCTGTCAAAGTAATTCAAAAGGCTGACCTTTTGTTGTACGATAGGCTGGTTTCTAATGCTGTATTGGACTTGGTTGGCCCAGACGCCAGGCTTCTCTATGTCGGCAGAACTGCTGGCTATAATAGCCGAACTCAGGTAAAGTTATTCAATTTATGAGTTTTGCTGAAGCTGGAGCTAATGTTGTCAGGCTTAAAGGAGGGGATCCACTGGTGAGTCATTCAAACAATTACAAACATTTTTTTTTCCATTCAATTAGTAGAAATGCCTTATCAAGTCTACTTTTTTTGGGTTTTGTTTCTCTGGGAACTGTTTTGATTTTCAGGTATTTGGAAGGGGTGGAGAAGAAATGGACTTTCTGCAGCAGCAAGGGATTCAGGTCAAGGTTATCCCTGGTATGATACTTTACTATTTTTATGAACAATTTTACTTCTGATTTCATGTCCTTAATTTGGAAATGGCTATCAATGTCTGTTGATTTTGCATGATATGGACTTACCTTAACATACTACTTTTCAACTCATTCTTTTATCATATTCATATGCACACTTAATCGGCTTCCCAAGTCCGAAATCCTCGATTTTCTCAAAGGTTTTTAAGTATGTTTTGGTGTGTCAAAACAACAGTGCATGGATAGAGGGTAAAACAGAGTTGTTTTTGATCATATGTCCTGCATTCAAGAGGCTGCTATATAGTTAAGCTAGTTTGAAAGAGTTTCTAATGGTAGGAAATAGTCCGGGTGACGAAAGGGAGCATTTTTCTAGGTTATTGCATCGTATAGGTTTATGCTTTTCAGACAATAACATGTAGGTCCTGTATGGACTGCTAGGTTCTGGTTTATGAAAGATGTTTTTATATTCGAGAAGAAATGCAAATCACACTAATATAGAACGGATTGTATACTAAATGCAGTTCAACTCTAATATACTTACTGCATTGCAGGTATTACTGCTGCTTCTGGAACATCAGCAGAGCTGGGTATTCCTTTGACCCACAGAGGCGTTGCAGTAAGTGTTAGATTTCTCACAGGTCACTCGAGAAAAGGTGGAACGGATCCTCTTTTTTTGCCGAGAATGCTGCTGACCCTGATTCGACTTTAGTGGTTTATATGGGCTTATCCACCCTCCCTTCTCTTGCACAAAAATTGATACATCATGGCCTACCACCAGATACACCAGCCGCTGCAGTTGAGGGAGGAACCACGCCTCAACAGCGCACGGTAAGTACAATGTCATGCAGGATTTCTCTACAACATCAAGAGCGTATAATGATTCCATTTTCGAATGCTAGACACAACATGAATTTTAATGCATTAGGTGTGGTTGTTTTATATGATGGTACAGGTCTTTGCAGCACTTAAGGATCTTGCTGATAAAATCAAAACGGCGGAATTAGTATCGCCAACACTAATCATAATCGGGAAGGTTGTTGCCCTTTCAACATTTGGGCCGCAGTCTTCAAAAGAAGCTTCCTGTATGGTTGAAACCTAACTAACAGGACTCCTTGGACATGTTGATGTAATCAAATATTTTTGGATACTATTGCTTTGAGTTCAGAACTGTGATTGTGTAACTTGGTCTTGGGCAGCCATGACCGGTTTTCAACAATGAAGAATGATCAAAATCTAGAAGAGAAGTGATTGTAATGTATGCATAGGATATTATTTTATGTTGACTCTAATTACACCTCATTGGATCGAGAACAATCGATGAAAACCAAATTCCAACATTTTAGAGTTTAAGAATGATGGGAAAATATTTGGAAAATTATTTTCCACAAGGATCTAATTTTAGAAGTTAGGGTTTGAGTTTTAGTAATAGGGTTATACTTTAAGGTTTAAAGTTTAGGGTTTGCGCTCAGTCTGCTCCTCAGTCTGCTTGAGGGGAAATGACTACACTTACAGTTCAATTTTCTCCAACAGGCAATAGATTAGAATGCCAGAAGACATTCCGAGCATAGCTTTTAACGATGGTTATATGAACCAACTTAGTTAAACTCGAGTTAGCCATCTCAATTCATCATCTTCTACGTTCCATATCTATAGTAAACAATTCACCTAATGATACTTGCAGAAAATTTAGAAAGAACCAGTAAAGGACGAGAAGACAAGGCACTTGGTAAATATTTGAAATCAACAGATACCAGTACTATAGTTTTCTTAAACCAAAAACAGGCTACAAACTAAGAACAATATGATGCTAATAAAGCTAGAAAACGATTGATATATAATGTTCCCATCACACTTTCAAACATCCTACAAGGCAGGAGTCTAAAACGCCCAACCTCACTTCTCTGAAGAGTTGGGTCCTCGCTTCTTCCCGAAACCAACAACTGACCAAAGAGCAAACAAACCGAACAGTCCATCAAATGCTCAATATATGCAAAACCACAGGATGAAACACACAAAATTTCTTCAATCAAGCAATTCTCAAAAGAATTTAAGATAAAAGACCATATACATATTAAACTAATAACTAGGTAACCTGGTAAGCAGATTGTCCGGTACGGGGATAAACTCTAAAATTTGTTATTTTTTGTTTTAACCAATAATTTTATAATACACACACTATACATTAATGGGGCCACTGGTTTTACTGAATTGGAGACCTAGTGTTCCCAAATTCAGAATATGTATACTAATTCAAACAACACTACAGCGATTTCGGTAACCATGCCTGACAATTACTTGAAAAAAATAGCAGTGTCAAAGCACCATATTCACCTTTGTCTGAGACAATTCATTCATGGAATAGGTTGAAAAGACATATAATGGAGGTTAAGAGGCAATCTAAGGAAAAGTAAATGATTTGGATTTGCAGACAAGAACAAATAACACTAATAGTTGGTCCAAGAAACCAGGAAACTCAACATTCAAATAATCATTGCAATTAGAGCAACAACAAAAAGGATTAAGAACTCATCAAATTGGACTGATCAAAACAATTGTAAAAGAGTTCAAAACCAACCAACAAATTTCAACATCGAAAAGATCACAAACGACTGTGAATTTAAGTTCTAACCATTTTTCAGTAAATGGGATTCGGATTACTACATTTCCTTTTACTTAAACTAGGTATATAAATAAATGGTAAAATATGAAAAGAAAAAGAGCAAGCTAACCAGCAGTGACGAAACGACGGTTGTACTGCATCCGCTTATATGCGCGACCTCTGGGCTTCTTCTTCTTGTCTTGCTTGGCTACCTTTGGAGTTTGCCCCCTCACTTTCCCGGCACGTGCCAACGATCCGTGGACCTTACCTGTACGCCAATCACCGTCATAGATCAGAAATCAAAATAAAATAATTGGAAAAGAAAATTACTTTAGAAGTCTAGGGTTTACCCATTTTGTGTTTCTGGTTGCCTCTCTGGATTCAGATTACAGATGCAGAGGCTGAGGATGGCGACTGTTGCTTAGGGTTAGGGTTTCTTTTTATTTGGTATTTATTATAGAACGAAATAGAACCGTTGTCTTGAAAATGATTTGGGCCTTTAAAATTCAGTCCAAAATCCCATTATACAAATTGATTTGGGATTTTTATAGTCCATAATCATTTAAGGATTAAAAAACTTAAAATAACTTTTTTATATTCGAAATTAGGGATAAGATTAAATTGTATAATATATTTTTTTTAAGTTTTATATATTTTTAGATCGTTGGATGAATGAAACGATAACTCAAATTAACAGTCGGTATAGTAAAAATTATCACTCAGGGATAGAGCCAAGATTTAGGGTTGTGGGGTAAAACATAAATATTTAAAAGTAGAGGGATAAATTTATAAAAATTAAAATTTTAAAAAATTTAAACAGGGGACAAAAATATTAAAAAAAAAATTTTGGAGTGAGAGGCGATTGCCCCACCCGATATTTAATAGATATAATAAACCGTACTCATATTGAAAGTTACTAATATTAAATAGATTAATTATCTGGTAATTGAATTTGTAAATTTTTAACTCCGATAAGAGAGATTAAAACACTGCCAAATGTTTTTTGGTTAAATAATTTAAGTACACTTCTTTTAATTTAAAGATATAATACAACATATTTATGAAATAATTTTTTCACTGTTAATATATAAAATTTGAAATTATATTCAAATAATATTTGATATGTTGACAGTAAAATATTTTAGATTTGAGAATGTAAGAAGTTTTTTTAAAATAAGTTTTTTGATATTTGTTATTTAAGTATTTTTTTAATAATTGTCACTGAATTTTTGTTAAATATATAGAAAATATTACAATTACAATGAATTCAGAAAAATCAAAAAACAAAGAAAAGTAAAATATTTTCTATGGAGATAGGCATACTATTAAAATCCAGAAGCTTCCTGAATCTCATTGTCTCTGTCCAATCGAGACACATAACGAGTGAATAAGGAGTGATGAGTGATCTAAATCATCAGACAAAATATTCCACTACCCAGGACTGATTATATCGGTACACAATCATCAATCGAGTGGGGATCGAACCATCAATATGAGAAACTAGCGCCGATTCAAATATCTACAATAATCTAGGGTATGCTGAATCATGCCACAAGGACAAAAAAGTAAACCACAAAAATAAAATAAAAAACGTGTCACAAGGACAAAGGAAACGCTTGCCATAAAGACAAAAATTCTTATTAAGATATAAAAAAATAATTTCTTTTAAAAAATATATTACTGTCACATGGTACATTACAATTTCACTTATATATATTTTAAATAAATTTATAATTTTTGTAACTTTTTAATATTTTAACATGTCTAAAGAAATTTTAAATAAAACAAAAATTCTAAAAATATCATGTGTTGCATGATTGATAAAAAATATTAGTTTAATTAGTTAATGTTGGAAAAAATTAATTTGATTCAATTTATTAAACTAAAAGTGTAAAAAATGAAAGAATTTGTCATTTTTTGTTCGTATAAAACGTAAAGACAATTAGAGTCTTATTCTTATTATTCTTCGTCTATAAATATCCAAATTTTGATTATTAATACCCCATAGATAGTTCGAACTCTATAGGAGCACTCAATTTTCGTTCCAATGGTTTGTAGAGGAACCCTACCCTTTCAGATCCATTCGACATGCACGATTTCTTTTCCGTCGATACGCCCTGCAATTTGTATTTGAATTCCTTTTGTATCCGCTTGCTCAGTTAATTCAATAGTCTTTTTCATTGCTTTTCGAAATGAAACTTGGTTCATACAATTAAGTTCTTTTTGAACATTCGTCTGTAGTTCTTCAAGTTTTCGTGGCCTATCTTCAATTAATAATTTAGGAAATCTCATATAGATTATGACTTGAATTAGATCGAGTTCTTCAAGTTTTTGTGGCCTATCTTCAATTAATAATTTAGGAAATTCCATATAAAAATAACAGACTATTTTACCTCAATGCTTAAGAGAAAGATTGTTGTTACTGAAGGTCGAATTCGAACATTAATAATGTCAGCAAAGTGTGAAATTGTTCATGAGTAGATGTTGTTTTGATCTATAAAATTTCTGCAAGAGAAATTTGCAGATGCTGTAGCAAAATTGGGTGTTTGTTGCATGGTGGTTTCTGGTTTGTTTGAGCTTTTGGTTCGAATTTCGATTATTCCATTAAAGATGATAAATGATCGGTTCCTACAAGATTAGAACAGAACACAACTATGGTCAGAGAAGACAAGAGACAAGTCTAATTCTACATTAGTTTTCTGGATCATGAAACAACAGAGATGATGTTTCTGATAATGCCTCAAAAATTCTAATTCTACTCTTCAATGCCTTGATGGAGATATAACGTCTGCACGATTTCGTATCCTGGCTGATCGCCTTAGTGGAGTTATCACCTCGTCGTTGCTTCCCAAATCTTTCCCTAAACCTTTCTTCTTGGCAGTCGATGTCGATCTTTCGGATGAACCGGAATTCACAGCAGACAACCCGGAGAGTTTCTTCTTGGCAGTTGATGCAGATGAATAGGAGTTCATGGCAGAGAACTCTGAGTATACTAGTTGATCCTTTTCTGAAAAATAAGAATAGCTCACTTCATCTTTCATTCTGCTGTTTGTAGCAGAAGTCTTAAGTGATCGACTACTTATGCCACCGATCTCGAACTCAGCCAGTAACTCAACCGAAGGTGCTCGGCTCTCCATCACCGAGGGGGTAGTCAATGGCATGGTGTTGGAAATGGCAAGCTTTTTTGGCTCATCTCTTTCAACAGGAAGCACCAAACTTGGCTTCTCCTTTGATGTGAATCCCTTTCCATTTCTCCTAATGTTAGAGCAAAACACAGAAGATGCAACAATGGCAGCAAATGCTAAAAAACTGAACACAAATTTGAGAAACGTTTCAGTTTCCATGTGCAGGATGAACCCCACTTCTTGAAATTTGAGAGCAAAGGAATTGCCCCATTTCTCCAGCATACTCACTGCACTTCTGATTTGCATGATTAAGACTTGAACCATGTCAGTACCACTGGTTTCCATGTGCTGGATGAACCCTTTCAATGGATTCACTTGTTGAAATTTGAGAGCAAAGGAATTGCCCCATTTCTCCAGCATACTCACTGCACTTCTGATTTGCATGATTAGGACTTGAACCATGTCAGTATCACTGGTTTCCATTGGAACATCCTTTATTCCCTCGAAAGATTCTGTTCCTTCAGACAAAAGAATTGTCTGATGATCAACTTGTAAGAATTCAATCCCTTCATCAGTTTGTGACTCATGCTGTTCAATATCCTCAACCACTTCTTCTATCTGCTCACCAGTTTCTTCAATCACCTGCAACTCGATTTTCACGGATTCATCTTCAATTACAGTCTCACCTTCTCCATCTTCCTTTACTTTTCCAGCCTTCTCTACTTCATTTCCCCCCTCAGTTTCTTTCATCTCTTCTTTATAAGCTTCGACCATGGCAATCGATTCTTCTTCAACAATCTCTTCCAGTTCAACTATATGTCCCATGTTAGCATTTTCTGTCATTTCTACTTCAATTACCTCATCTGCCATGGTTTTGGTAAAGCTCAATACACCCAATTGCTCTTGCTTTCCATCCAAGAACTCATATCCAATCTCAAAACCATTAGTTATTGGAAGGGAATGGTTTTGAAAACAAGCTGCAGGATCCTCAAATTCTGGAGCAGAGACTGGGGAATCCATGGAGGAAATATATTGTGTACTTAGTAATAACACAACCAATAGGAGTAAATACTTCAACACTCCTCTGAAACTCCATGTTTCTTCCTCCTCCATCTCTTCTTCTCTTTCGGTATCAAATTCTTCATCTTCTTCCTCCAAAAGACTCCCACTTTCGTCTCCGAATTCTTCTTCTTCTTCACTAGAAACAGTTTCATCTTCAGCTTCAGCTTCAGAAGTAGAATCATCCCCTCCTTTTTCTTCCATTTCAAGGCGCAAAAGAATCTCTTTTCGCCTATCAGGATTGTACCTCAGGAATTTAGGCCTCGGTGAAAGGTAATTCTTCACTGGGTCATAATGATCTTTGGAAGTGACTTTGGGATCAAGATTCGGGGAATTCTTCTGGGATTTGGAGGAATGGGTAATGGTGGAATTTGATCCTGGAGATCCATTTCTTTCTCCCAAGACTCTCTTTCCAGAAAGGAAGAAAATCTTACCATTGGGAGAAGCAGATGATTTGATAGGAGGAGACGAAAAAATGGATTTTTTCTCAGACCTTTTCATCTTTTCTTTTAGGCTTTGGTTTTGATCGGAAATGTTTTTTTTCCTGGAAAATCTTTTGCTTGTATCACGAGAAAGAAAACACAGAATTTAAACCGTTGGTAGGAGATGAATTTTGAAATTTTAAAATCCACAGTATTTTAAAACTGTTGGGAGAAATAGCCGTTGTGCAACGGTACAATAATGGAGATCCACGTTTTAGGTAACTCCAGCAATATTCTAAACCAGGGCCAAGAATTACATGTTAATGGGCTTAGGCTTTTTTGTGGTTAAAGTTTTAAAATTTGAGTTGGTAAATATTAATTCGTATAAAAATATATATTTTTTTATTATTCTGAGCATAGTTAATCGTAAAACCGAAAATCAAGTTGAACGGAGGTATTATGGTTCATAAATTTATGAATCTTAGTTCACTGTGATTAACTGAATTAAACTGAATTTAATTTTTTAAAGTAATTTTATAAGATAAAAATATATATTTTATACTTACAATATTATAAATATATTTTTATTTTTTACTTAAAAAAATAAGTTTTTAATAAATATTTATCTTTTAATGTTTAAAAGTCATAAAATAAAGCTATTTTGTCAAGATAAAATACAACTTTTTAAAAATTAACGTTAATATGAAAAAACCGAAAATCGAGGTTAACCGAATCAAAAATCGGTGGTTACTAAAATAGTTTACCGAATTAAACCGAAATCGAACTGAATGCACCCCTATTTTTGAAACGATCGTTTGAACGAAAAAAATAAATTAATAAATATTTAAAATATTTTACGATCACCATAGCAAATGGTTAAAAACTTTCGGTTAATATCTATTTTTTAAGTTATAAGTTTAAAATTTTTCTCCTTTTTAATAAAAATCTTTTATCCCTCGATCATGTGTCCTTTTATGTCCCACTGAAATTAATTAAAAATTAAAATTTTAAATTCTAATCCTAATTTTTAGGTTTTAAACCATAAATCTTACACCCTAAAATATACATATCTTATTCCTAATTTCTTAAACCCTAACTTTAAACCCTAAATTCTAAACTTATGATTTTAAAGTGAAACATCAATAAAAAACAATAAATAAACAAAAGATTTTTATTCGAGTAACAATTGTTCTAAAAAATATTCTTAAACTAATAATAATAAATTCAAAGTACCAAAGTAATGACATATCTAATGCCGGAGAAATTATATCATGAATAAGTTTCATTACGTGTTCATGGGATCAATCACTAAAATTACCATTTTATCATTTTTTTCATGTCATATGTTTTTTAAAATAAATATTCTCTCATATTTATTGTTAATTTATTCTAGAAATAATTAATCCGATGTGGTAGAAGTTACCAATGATATAATTTGTAGACGAGACCCACCAAATCTAACTTACATTGAACATCGAACTTCAGCATGTTTTTTACATACACGTGTGAATGCTACATTTCCATTGGAAATTTGCTTTTTTTAGTTTGCTTTTAGATCTTCCAAACCATTTCTTCTCATTCAGTTATTGAAGTTACAGGCAAGAAGAATATGTCTTCACCTCAATGATCACAACATTCCAAACCATTTCTGTACTTTCTGTCTACTCTTGATTTGTTTTATATTTCCATGGCCACCAAACTCTAATCTACAGTCATCAACCCGGCACTGATTTGAATATTAATTCACAAAAAGAAGGCTCCTTTGGTTTTCCAAGATCGTTTCTTTTTCCTGTTTTTTTGGATTATGGGGAAGGTTGCAGTTGGAATCGCGGTGGTATGTGGGGTGGCAGTGGCTGCAGCCGCGGCCGTGGTGATTCATCAGAGAATGAAGAAGCAGGGGACATGGGTGAAAGTAATGGAGATAGTGAAAGATTTTGAAGAGAAATGTGCGACTCCGGTTTCAAGGCTGAGACAAGTGTCTGATGCCATGATCGTCGAGATGCATGCCGGACTCGCCTCTGAAGGCGGCAGCAAACTCAAAATGCTCGTCAGCTATGTCGACAGCTTGCCGACGGGGTATTGCAGTTCCATCCCTTCGTTTTCTAAAACATGAATATCTATGTATTTGTTGTTGATTGGATTCTATGGATTAAAGATCAATGTCCATTCATGTATTGCTTATGTATATCATATATGTGTGGTTAGCTGTGGATTCTATAGATTTTGAATCATTATTCTGTTGTTGGAGATTGTAGGATTAAGTTCATGGATGATTTCGAGTCATATTCGATTATCATACTGATATATTGATATAATATATCATAAGAATGTGTCCAGTGTGCAATAGGGACCTTGGTCGAGATTGTAATGCTTTATTCTGTTCCTAAATTAGGAGGGAGAAGGGATTGTTTTATGCATTGGACCTTGGTGGAACTAATTTCCGTGTGTTACGAATGCAATTCGGAGGGAGGGGTCAAGGTATCGTCAATCAACAGTTTGTTGAGGTTGCGATTCCTCCGAGTTTGATGACAGGCACTTCAGCTGTAAGTGCTTCTACTTTTCGATAAACGACGGGGGAACTGGTTGAGGCTAAGGAGGAGTCTAATGTCTGATAGGTGATCTTGTTGATTGCAGGCATTATTTGATTTCATTGTAGCTGAACTTGTGAAATTCGTAGCTCAAGAAGGCTCGGATTTTGAACCGACTCCCGGTAGGCAGAGGGAGCTTGGTTTTACCTTCTCATTCCCTGTGATGCAAACATCCATTGCTTCTGGCACACTTCTGAAGTGGACAAAAGGCTTCTCCATAAATGATGCAGTCAGTTCTAATTGCTCACTTTATCTTTTCATGCTTGTTATGAGTTCGTGTTTCGTGAAGCTTGGAAGTGTTTGATTTTTAAGACAATTCATATGTATCACCTCAATGCACTTCACTGATCTTCGGGTTCGATTTTTTATCCTCGACTTATATTTCGTTACTGTTATTGAGTGCTGAATTGATTGATAGGTTGGCAAAGATGTGGTTGCAGAATTAACCAAATCCATGGAAAGACACGGCCTTGACATGCGTGTTTCAGCTTTGGTATGTTTATGTTATGTACCGTGGTGTACTTGAAATCAAGATGTGAACGATTTTCGTTATCGTTACTCTACCAGGTCAATGATACTGTTGGCACACTAGCCGGAGGTCGGTATGTCAACGATGATGTTGTTGCTGCTGTGATACTTGGTACTGGATCAAATGCAGCATATGTTGAACGTGCAAACACGATACCGAAATGGCATGGTCCGCTACCAAGATCTGGAGAGATGGTTAGCTGTTCTTTTCTTGCTATTACAGAACATTCTATAGCTTCGAGATCGTTTCTTTCGGTCTCGACATCCATATAAGTTCATGACTGTTTATTCAAGTGTAGGATGAAAACTAAAGTCAGTATTGGTATTTCTCTGAAGGTCATTAATATGGAGTGGGGTAACTTCAAGTCAGCACATCTGCCATTATCCGAATATGATCTTGAATTGGATGCTGAGAGTTTGAATCCCGGTGATCAGGTAAGGTCGTAATTCTGTTCTGTTCGGTTCCGTGTATCTTTCGCCTTCTCTTTAACATCATTTGTTCACCTTATATACCTTTGATTTGCCACAGATTTATGAGAAGGTAATGTCTGGTATGTATTTGGGAGAAATTGTCCGCAGGGTCCTATGTTGGCTAGCTCAGGAAGCTGCATTTTTCGGTGACACCGTTCCTCCGAAACTTAAAGTGCCATTCACACTGGGGTAATTCCTTTAGGCTGCTTAAGTATATGTTTCATCAGTTACGGTCACCGGTTGTTTCGTCCCGTTAACGGAACTGGTAAAGAAATGTTTCACTAGAGTAGCCTCATATCTCATCCATGGCATCAAAAGTAACACATTTTGAAAATTTCATCAGACATTACTCCCTTTCTTTACTGAAAGTTACAATTCCGTATCGAGTTCGAGATTTGTGGAGTTGTAACATTCAAGCCCTGTTAACTTGCAGAACACCTGCCATTTCTGCCATGCATCAAGACACTTCCCCTGACCTCAAAGTGGTAGCCATTCGCTTCAAAGAAATATTCGAGGTACACTTTAATCTTACGAAAATTGTTCGAATCACAACATCGAAACATGGTTATCGAAGTGTGTAGTATTAGGCTATTACCAAACTGTGCAGTGTCTTTTGCATTGCAGATATCTAACACCTCCCTGAAGATGAGAATGATAATTGTCCAGATTTGCAACATTGTCGCCACACGCGGTGCACGTCTTTCAGCTGCCGGTATACTAAGTATTGTGAGGAAAATGGGCAGGGATACGATCAAGGAAGGTGAGAAACACCAAAGGACAGTAATCGGTATAGACGGCGGACTATACGAACACTATACGGAATACCGTAAGTCCTTGGAGAGCTGCCTAAATGAATTGCTCGGAGAAGAGGTGTCTGGCACCATTGCACTTGAGCTTGCAAGTGATGGTTCTGGCATTGGAGCAGCCATTCTTGCTGCTTCCCATTCACAGTATCTTGGAAGAGATGACTAAGAACTGGTTCTGCAATTTTTTTCTTCTTTTTCCCAAGTTATTTTTGAGAAATTCTGGTAACTTTTCATTCACCATTTTTGTTTCCTTCCTGTGGTTTAAAAGTGGCTAATGCTGCGCCATGAAAATAATTTCAAACTCTTATTCTTTGTAATGCATGCAGCTCACATGTAATTCGATTTAATTATGTAATTCGATTTAATTATCTCGAATCTATCTCTATCAACTCGTCGACATCATTGAATCACCAACAATATCATAAGTTATGTATACTCGGTTATAAAAATTGAACAAATCGAATGTACGTAATTTGTGTTCACAATTTTCTTTAATCTTTTGATCATACACATCGCAGATAAAATCGTTTGAATTCAGATCTTTTAAAATAAATATCATCTTTTATATTAGAACGTATATCGAGTTTCATGTAATGTTGAAACATTTTGATCAAATGCTATATTTGGCTTCATTTGAACCAACTACACCTGCACTCCCAATTCACCTTCTTGTCCACCAAGCTACCTTACAGGACACCAAAGATGAACAGGGAGGAACGGAAGTTCTAGAATGACGACGGCGACAAAACCAATACAAGACTTCAAGGAACGGTTAAGGTGTTCGTTTTTCATAATAAGGCGGTAGAAGCGGAGGTGCGTTCTCGATACTTTTATCGGTAGCTTTGGTAGGCAGGGTTGTACATGCAGTTCTCGGCATACTTCACAAGATTGTGGGGACGAGGCTGGCGAGTAGCCAAACCTGTTGTTTGATATAGATCAGATATAGATGGAGTTGCATGTCATATCGTATTATTGACGAGGGAGAAGATTTTACCAAGTTCGTATGCTTTAGCTGCGACATCGGCTGCAATATGGGCTGAAATCTTTCTGATATTTCTGAATGGTGGGTAGATGAGTCCCTTGTCGAAGTTCTCCTGTTTCACCTGTGCGGCCAAAGCCTCCGCTGCGCAAAGAAACAAAGAAAATGTTAGGATAAAGTCCATAGCTCAGTTATTCATAGCATCTTACACTCTGTGCTTATCAACCGAAACTCCTAAACTTTAAATAGGAACTTACAGGCTGCCAGAAGCATATCGTCATGAACACGGATTGCACCAGACATTATTAAACCGAGACCGAGGCCAGGGAAAATGTATGCATTATTTGCCTGTATGAGAGAAATGTAACAACTGAAATTAGACCTCGATGACCAAATATGGAGGTAAAACCACTACAGGTACAACCTGCCCAGGTACGAAAACTCTTCCTTTGTATATTACAGGATCAAATGGGCTTCCACTGGCAAATATGGCTCGACCCTGAACGGGATCAAAAAAGGGAAGAATCATAATCATTTTGTGTTACATTGTTTATAGTCGCATATAAGTTTGAACAGCAAGGCAGACATGGATCATAGGTTGAATGTTGAGAAACCTGACACGAAAACTGCACGACTGAATTACCTGGCTCCATGTATAAGCTTCTTCCGCCGTACATTCCGATTGTGAAGTTGGATTAGAAAGAGAGAATATAATCGGTTTCTGCAAGCAGTCACATAACAGCGGATCAGTTATGGCTTGATTGTTTCACTTATTTATAAAGGAAATTTTACGAAGAGATAAGTACTTCATTCAAGGCAGCCATAGCCTCGATCACTTCTTTAGTAAATGTTCTTCCTACTCCTGATGTTCCAATCAACACCGTTGGTTTGATTCCCTGTCAAAATAAGTCAAAAGAACGAAAAGCATAAGAACCTTTTTTTTAGTTCTTTGGTGGGTTGAAAGGTGAGAAAAGGGAGAGATTTCACACATTAACAGCATCGATAAGATTCTTTATCGGTTCATGATCGTGAGCCCAAGGCTTTTTGAAATGCTGAAGTGAGTCGATACGGGATTTAACAATCAAACCCTGCAAAAAGAACATTAATCACTAGAAGGAAGAATTAACAGCTTTTACGAGAGAGCTAGATCAGATGTTTACTACCTTGGAGTCCACAAGCGAAATCTTCTTACGAGCCTCTTTGAGTGGCATGTTCGTCTGCATGTATAATCAAGTATTATTAACAGTTTCATGACATGATGTACATTTACTACAAAACATTTATAAAAACTATGATGATTAATGCTAAAAATATAACCTGTTTTGAAATTTCAAGAGCTATAAGTTCTGCTATGCCAGTGCCAGCCTGAGGAACACGGAATAAAAAGTTAGAAACGTCGATAATACGACAGTCCATAATCCATATAGTAACAAAAAATAGAGAACAGAATCAAGGACTTTTCAACTAGTTGCAACAGCAACTCACCTCTCCAGCACCAAGGAATAAGAATCTATGATCGGCCAAGGTTCCACCAACAACTTTTAGTGCAGCAACAAGCCCTGCAAGGACCACGGACGCTGTTCCCTGCATAAGGCGGCGTAATTTACCTAAATCATAAATGAAATTGTTATGATTAATTGATTTAATAAAACTAAGCTTAAATGCTAACCTGGATATCATCATTGAAAACCAAATGAGTTGTGCTATATTTAGCAAGCAAATCAAATGCATTGTGGTTTGCGAAATCTTCAAACTGCGAAAAATGTTCAAGATTCAGAAAATATTAAATGTAACGTATATATGAAAACGTAAGTCATATGATAGAGCCATTATATCGTAGACGTCTTTTCTTGAGTCGACTTACCTGAATGAGAACTTTCTCCCCATAGGTTTGCTTGACTGCAGTCATGAATTCGTCCATAAGTTCCGCATATTCCTATAGTCAGAAACAGAAAAACCTTGTTAGTATATATATAGTTATAGATAGATTGCCTCCAAAACTAAAAAAAAAAACTAAGTGCACTATGAGATAGCGTCGTAACGACATAAGATACCTGCCCAGTAGCTCTCTTTTGCCTAAGCCCTATATAGAACTCGTCATTCAACAACTTCTCATTGTTCGTACCCACATCAATGGTTACAGGCAAGCACTGCACACAGTAGCTAATGTGTTAGCCAAACTAGAGAGGATATATCACCAACATGATTAACAGAAAGATATAGCTCATTATGAGGCTTGTCGGGATTTATAATCGCTTAGTGACGTCAGTACGCGAGGGAGCGGGAACTGTCATCATACAAACAAAGCAAAGAGTGGCAATTACTCGTCATTATGGATACTTACAGCGGAAGGCCGAACTCCTCCTAATGCGGTGTATAAAGAAAGCTTCCCTATAGGTATTCCCATTCCCTGGGGATATAAATTAAAGTTCACATGAGGTATAAAGAGAAGCGAGAGGCCGTTATCGGTAGATTGTCTCCAAGTATTCATACCTGACAGCCAAGGTCCCCGAGACCCAAAATCCTTTCCCCGTCTGTTACAACGATAACTTGAATATTCCTCTGAGGCCAATTTCTCAGAACTTCACGAATCATCCCCCTACGAAAGACATGTAACAGAAATACGGGAAATAAGCACAAGATTCAAGAATACCAGCTATAATCCAAGGAACCAGTTGTCGTACGACAAACGTACTTTTCTTTCAAACTGATAAAAAGACCTTGGGGGCGCCTGAAGATGCTCCCATACTTCTGGCAAGCTTCGCCAACAGTTGGAGTGTAGACAACTGGCAGTAACTCCTCAACATTGTTGATGAGAAGTTTGTAGAACAGCCGTTCATTTAATTCCTGAAAATGAGAGTAAAACGGAAATCAATTCGAAAGTGTTAACGTCTTTCATGGAAATTGATTACAGCACCAAGCATTATTGCTTTATAAATACCTGCAAATCCATCATGGCCATGTACTTCTGCAGAGGAACTTGATACTTGCGGATACTATGCATCATTTTCTTGACCTGGTGAATTGTAGTAAAGTAGTCCATTAAAATATTGCACGGTTAAGGAAACCGAACAAAATCCAACAAAATGATTCGAATAAATGTAAAAATGATGTATGCAAGCAGGGTAGATAACCTGAAGGTCTTGGGAAATAACAGTCGGGGGAAGAAGACCGCGCAAGTAATAAGCATCTCTTTCTTTCTCATTGAAGGCGAGTCCTTTGTTGTGGTGAGGATCTCGCAACAACGCATACCCACTGCGACGGACGAAGAAGAGCTTAGACTTCAAAAGAACACGAAAGAGAATTCATATTGAATTTAGATATTAGAGTAGTTCATTGAACATATAACTCGTTCTAACATCATAGTAATACCAATCGGAATGAACTCGACAACAAAACAACAAATCGAAGGCTCGAATTGGTCATTGTTGTCCACAACATCAAGATCAATCAGTCAATACAAAACACAAGAGTCCACAACAATGACATCAAAATAAAAAAGACCCAAAGTTTGGACAAAGACAATGATACTAGATCTGAGAAACATACATAACAATCTCAAACCATCATGGCATATTGGCATACCCAGCAAAAATATTAAGGTCATAAACATAGAACAAGAAAAGGACAAAACAAGGAAAATGAAAAACATAAAGAACTATTGTGAAAGGGAAAGTAATACAACTTTACCTGGCGACAGAGAAAGACCAAGGGGTGACAAGTTGATCTTCGGCCGCGGCGTCATCGTAGGACAGCTCAGTGTCCTCGCCGGCAACGGTAGGATTGGGACCAGCGTCAGCAACAGAAGAATTGTCTTCTTTTATTTCTGTCAATGGGTTGCCGTTCTCAATCAAAACACTGCTGTTCCGGTCCTTGTTGGGGCCTAAAGCCGTCACTTTGACTGAAGATGGTGGCAGCTTCTTCAACTTGGAAGACAAAGGGCTTGACCTTGACGACCCAGAAATGGCAGTATTGTTCTGTTCCAAAAAAAAGTAACATAAAGGAATTGAAAACATAAAAAATCTTTCCCTAAATAATTCATGTAAAATCTGAGATCTTTATAATGAAAAAAAGATTTTTTTTATTGTTGTCTTTTGGAAGGTAAAAGAACTGTAAAGAAAAGACCTTGAACTACACAGAACCAAAAAAGGGTAAAATCATGTGATTTCCAAACCAGAAAAAGATTGGAGAAAGGGGGGAAAACATGACAAAGATTTATCAAGCCCCAAGCTTTAGGATTAAAAATTCTAGGAAATGGTTGTTCAAGAAACAGCCAAAATGAATAATGGGTTGATCAACAAATTACCAGAAAACAGCTTCTGTGCAAGGAAATCATGGTGACAGATAAATGTGGTAAGGCAAAAGTCTTGAACTTTTTACTGAGAAAGGAAAGGAAAGGAAGAGACTTTGGAGGAGAATTGAGATGGCCTTAAATACAGCTATTCCCTTCCCTTGCTTTGCTTTCTCTGGTTTTGTGGGTGAGAAAGAGAGAGAGGAAGAAAAAGAGGGGAGAAGGTATCCTATAAAAACGTGTCAGGTCTTCTGCAGATTGTTATGGCTGCCTGCAAATGACAAGTGGGTTGCTGGTTTGGGGTCTTTATTACGAAAGTGCCATCATCACCATCATCACAACATGACCTCCAAAAAGATGTGGGTCCCAATCCCAAATCCCAACCTGTTTCAAGCTTGAGTTTCAGTTGTAATGGCTGTGTTTTGTAAGTGTCTGAGTTTATTGAGTTTTCAGACTTCCAGTTTGGTTTTCTGAACAACCTTTAGTCTGCCGTTTAAATAGATGACAGAAATGGAAAATACAACAGACACTGGTTGGTCGTAAGCTTGTCAGTTGTAATGGCTGTGTTTCGTTTATTATAAAACTTTTGATTAATTAAAGCGTAAACTACATAAATGGTCCTTTAATTATACCATAATTATTTTTATATCCTTTAACTATTAAATATTGTAAATTAGTTCATTAACTATTTTTTGATAAAAATGATCTTATGTCGATAAAAATTTAACGGAAAACTGATATAGACGTTAACTTTCTGAGTTGGATAACGACATTGTTTTAGATATTTAAAGTTTTAAGGTATTTTTATTTTATCATTAAACATTAAAACTTTTTAATTTTAAATATTAATTTATTTTAATAACGGTGATCGATTGTTGTTATCATTTATCGTCCGTTTATGACAAGATAAGTAATATAATATTTTTATATCTTATTTTATTAAATTTACTCAAAATCAAAACCACCCAAAAAAAACTCTAGTCTAATAAAGTAAATTAAACACTAAAAATTAGAATTTTAAAGAGTCTTTAGATGAATTTTCGTTAATTTTAAGTGATTTTAACAACATTTAAAAATATAGTGCTTAAAAGGGTAGAGTTTTAAATTTTAGTAATAAAATTAATGAACATTAAACTTTAAAAATTCTAAACGACATTGATCATTAATAAAATAATCATAAAATAATTTTTTAGGTTATAATTGTTTTAAAACTATTTTAATTAAGTCATTATTTCTTTCAAAATTATCTAATATAATTTACTTTAAAGATATTATAAAATTTAAAATTAATTAAATTAATTATTAATCCTAATTTTCATGATTTAATTACTTTTAAGATATTTTTAATTTAAAATCAACGAAATCAAATTATATATTTTTTTTAATTTTATAATTTCATTATTTTTAAGATTATGATTCGATCTGGCTTTATCCCTGAAGACATCATATAAAGTTATATGATCAATGAATAAAATGTTGTCACATAATTAAAAATAAAATTAAATGGATTTTATTTTAAAAATTTTAATTATATGTTATTATTTGATTTATAAACGTGTATAGAGTTATATAAATTAAATATTTATTTATTTAAAAAGTCTAAAATTCAATCCAAAATATAGGGAAAAAAGAATTATAATATTTATTTTGTTTGTATGTTTGTCTGAAAACAAATGTATAGATAAAATTAATGAGGATTTGGTTATATTTCATAGTATATTTCAAAAAGAATAAGTATATGGTAATTATGACAAATTTTTGGATAAAATTAAAGAGAATCTGCTTCAACATATTCTAGTGTAATTTAGTGCATTAAAATCATTTTTGGGTCTACTCTAAAGCCGTTGGATTAAGAATTCTTCGAGATTAATGGTGAGATTTTGTCATATTTTTTATGGTTGAAATATAAAAAAAAACATATTAAAGAATATTAGGATTTTCATGGCTGAGGTCGGAAAAATTATTAGGTGAACCCTGTTCACCACATCATTCATGGTCCCAAGTAATCAGGACTGTTGATCTTAATTTTTTTAAGTGAATCATTACCTCTTTTTTACATGTATTTAGTGGGTGGGTAGTTATTAGGTGGTTATTTAAAGATCAACGGTCCTCATTGTTTGGACTGTGGATGACGTGGTGAACAGGGTTCACCTAATAATCTCTCCTAAGAAAGAGTCCGAGTATGTCTTGTTGTTCATGTTATTTCGTATGACAATTTTTTAGAGTAATTTTTTTGTCTTTTTATCATGTTTCATTCTATGTCTGATTTTTTTTTAAATAAAATTTTAATCATAACCCTAAAAAATTAACTCTACTCAAATTTTTTAAACCCTAACCTTAAACTCTAAACTCTAAACCTTAAATCTTTTAATTTAAAATAAATGCATGAAAAAGAGAAACGATTTTCACCCATTTTTTCATGTTAATTCCAAGGTTATGGGAATGCGTTTTCATGGAATCTTGTCTTATATATGTGTATAGTGATATTATCGAGTAAAAATCATTTACCTCTTTATTATGCCTCCGTTTGTGTATTCTGTTTTTTTAAAATAAATTTTAAACCCTAATCCTTATTTTCTAAATCATAAACACTAAATCTTTCACCCTATAAATACACCCTACCCCTAATTTTCTAAACCCTAACCAAAACCCCTAACCTATAACCCTAAACTCTATACCCTAAATCATCTTATTTGAAACAGAGGCATAAAAGGAAGTATGAAAAAGAGATAGACGATTTGCACCCGATATTATCACGTTGTTTAATTTGTTTATTATATTTATGAGTGTTTAACAAAAAAAATTGAATAATTAGAAGTCACTTTAATATGAAATTATATATATAATCTTTCTTTAAAGATGTTTAATAAGACATGTAATGTTACCATTTATATATATAATTTTTCTTTTTCTTAATATAAGATTGATGTTTTAATTTTTTTCGAGCGTGATAATATACACGTAGAGATATAATTTTTCTATCTATTTTTTTTTTCCTTTAACCAATATTAGAATTTTAAGGAAGTACATGATTTTCAAATATGGAATTAATATTTAGGATTAATTTCTTTTAATTATTTCATTCGTGATTTAATCAATAATAAAATAAAACATATTAAATATACATGTATAATTTATTCAGGGACGGAACAATATAGAAAGTTGGAGGGGCTTTCTTCCATGACGTACAAAATTTTATTTCTTATATATATATATATTAAAAATAGGTGAATTATAAATTTTTTTCACTTATAATTCCATTTTAAAATTCATGTTTATGGACGAGGACAACTGAAAGTGTAGTGAAGTTTTAGGTAAACAGGCATAGTATGTTCCTCAGACAACTTCCATTCCCTTTGGTAAAACAAAAAGAAAGAAGACAAGTGTGGACATGACAGACACAAGCAACTTGACAGATATTTATACAAATATTTTTTTAATAATTAGGTACAAAAATATTTCCAACGTTGTATACCATTAGGCCAAGGCAAGCACCCATGTGATGTCCATGAGAAAGGAGGTGAGTATTAGGTAAAGAGTTAGTGAAGAATCATGGATTGATCCCTAGTCCCGTGACAATATATACGTAACACGATATGGCATACAGATTATATATTTGCAAATTTATTAGACGGATCGTGAGTGTTATAATTACTTATTTTGTTCTAGTTAATAATTGATAAAGATAACGCCCCGAATGAAGAAAAACAAGATCCATCATTTCGGTAGCGATTTTGCTCTATCTAACTTGGAAGTTAAGTAACTTGATGCATAAGCCAAATACGAACGCAAAGAACACTGGGAAAGCAATCAAGACCACAGCAACAACCCACATGAAATCATGGTGGAACCCAAAATGGTGTTCTAAGAACCATTTAATAGTAGGGTCAGGCTCCATCCCTGGTACTTTAATGGTGCGTTCATCATCTCCGTACTGCGAGGTAATCAATCCGTACATTGACCATGCCATTGGACAGATCCAGTAATACCAGATCCACCATGGAGGGATTTTCTGAAATGAAAGAGAAAATGAGTGAAGTTCGATCATCATGCATTGTTGGGACTATTCATACATGTAAGTTGCTTGAGAAAGAAGCTAACATACCGGTCTTGGGATGTAGAAGCCGGAGAAAAGATTAAAGAGTTTATAGAAAAACGCTGCTAAGATCGCGGCGACTTGGACGTTCGGGGAGATGGAAACAACCATCATCCCGTAATATGTGAAGTAAAGGAAGGTGCAAAAGTTAACAAAAAATGCCCAGAAGAACTTTTTTGCAGTCCATTTGAACTTGATCATAGCATACACAATAAGTGTATAGTATAAAGATTGTGCAAACACATATGGGATTTCTATAATCACCTGTATGCAACATCAAAACTAATCTATAAGAAAGCAGATTAGTTAAATCACATAAAATGCATTGATTTAGATATGAAGTGCTAAAGTACTAAACCTTCCCAATCTCTCACCTGTGCAAGTGCATAAGGTAGTACAGAGTACATCCCGGCTGCTCTTTCTCGATAAAATACGGTTCTTTCAATAGCTACGACTGGTTGGGCTGTTTGACAGTTATTAACTCCTAGAAATATGGCAGCTACATACATGGCTCCTAGTATCACAGTAAGCTCAGTTGCATCTTTCCTGAACCATGAAACAAAAAGTATCATTTAGGGGACATTTTCAATATTCGGACTCATTTAATCACTGAGAAAACGTAAAATTGAGTCAGACATTCTTGTGCCAACTCTCCAGAAAATTGATCCAATGATTAGAGCTGCAACCAAAGTGAAAACTAATCTGACAAGGTTATATTCAGGGGTTCTCCAGTAAGTTTTGAACTGCTTCCAGAGGCAACATTTGAACTGTCCCCATATACTCTGAGAATATTGAGTGACAAAATGCAGGTCGGTAGCTCCAGGTGGTGGTTCACTTAGCTCATGTACTAAAGCCTGGTTTTGCCTGCTCAAACACATATATGTTAGCTTGTGTTCAACAAAAGCATTAAAATTAACTGGCTGGAGAATGTTCAGTAATAGCTTACTGATACAAAGATGATGACTTGTAATGCTCAGCAAAGTCAATTCCAAGTTGTGCTTCAACTGCTACTGAACTCACTTCCAGCATCCAATTTGCTGGATTTTGTTTCTCCTTGATTCTGGGAATTCCAGGAATCGCCTGCAAGAAATTTAGCATAACTAAGACTTCTTGAAGTGCAGTTGTGCTATTCATAGACAAAATTCAGGATGAGTCACCTCAAAATACTCAACAATCCTTTGAGAATTTCGACCAAGTCGTCCAAAGTAGATTACTTGTCCCCCTCTTTTCATCAATAACAGTTCATCAAAGGCTTCGAATATATCGATGCTAGGCTGATGAATTGTGCAGACGACAGTTCTGCCTGTATCCACAGTGTTTCTCACAGTCCTCATAACGATGGCAGCGGCCCTTGCATCAAGCCCAGATGTAGGTTCGTCCATGAAAATGATTGAGGGATTAGCAACAAGTTCCACTGCTATGGTCAATCTTTTTCTCTGCTCGGTTGACAGGCCTGTAATTCCTGGTAGCCCTACTAGACCATCTTTTAGATTGTCTAACTCTACCAGTTCCGTAACTTGATCCACAAAAGTCTAAGAAAACAGAAAATCAAAGAGAAAAAATGGTTTTCCATTTAATATAATGTTATACTCAGTTGCAACTATATACAGTTCATATTCTTACCATTTTTTCTTGTTCAGTGATTTCTTTAGGAAGTCTAAGGAAAGCCGAATATATCAAGGATTCCCTGACCGTAATTTGGGGTGAGTGTATGTCACTTTGTTCACAGTATCCAGAGACTCTGGCGAAAGTTTCTTGCTTTTTGGGGAATCCGGAGATTCTAACATCCCCTTCAATGTATCCCCCAGTTTTTCTTCCAGCCAAAACATCCATCAATGTTGTCTTTCCAGCTCCACTGACTCCCATTAGAGCAGTCAAAACTCCAGGCCTAAATGCACCTGTTATTTCTCGGAGTAGTTGTAGCCTGTTCTCGGTAACTCCCTGCGCCTTCATCTCCTATTCAAAATATGGTAAGCTTGTTTGAGACAAAATTTCCATGTCCAATGAAAAAAGTGTATGATGACATTGAAATACAAGAACAAGTGAAAAAGTAAAAGTAATGTCTTACAGTAGGCATGTCAACATAATAGTTCACTTTGTCAAATGACATTGCCAGAGGAGTGAATGGAAGAACCATTCCTTTCTTGGCTTTTCTTTGGTTCGAGTTTGATAGACTGTTGGTTCCTTGGATTTCCATTTCTATGTTATTTTCGGCCTCGTCGCCTGAATCTTGCAGAACTACAGCTTGTGGTGATGCTGGAGCTGTTATAATAGATAAAGAGAATATCATAGATTAGTTATCATGGAAGGCGAAACGAGGAAGGAAACCATTAATACTAATACATACGGTTCAGATATGTGAGTGCCAGGGTGAAGAGGACATTGAAAAGGATACAGAATCCCACTAGAGCTCCTACACAACCCCAATACCAATTTTTATTTCGATAAACTTCTAATTGTTCAAGCACTGCCACCCCCAATCTGGTTACATTGTCAGCAGCCTGGATTACAAGGAAAATATACATTGAGTTTCAACCTGTTTTATTGCATGGTATTAAAGTAAATCATTTATGCATTTTTCTTTGATCATCTGTTATGTATAGGAATGATCGCAGAGAATAACGTACCAGTCGGTTCATCCATCTTGGTGCATGCATTTCGTTAATAACAAGGGAATTGTAAGTATAAGATAAAGGTGAAACCCAGTAACCCCATTTCCACCATTTAGGAATTTGAGCTGTTGCCAAAAGAAGTAAGCCTCAGTCAATTGACTGAACTCATGTAGCTTTGATGTCATGAGTAAACTAAGGAGTAAAGTTGTGACATACTAAAGTTCTCTTTGAATCAAGTAATTTCTTAAGAAAGAAGTTAATGTTGTTTTTGGTGCTTACTTCTAGGAAGGGTGAAACCTGCAAGCATTACAACAAACAATAAAGCAAACATTCCACAGGTGTTGGCAACACTGATGGTCCTGCAGACCCCTGAAACGAACCTAAATAGTGAAGAGGCCATATGCTGGATCAGAAATACCACCAACATTTGCTTGAAAAATCTGCATATAGACATGGAAAATTATCTAGCTTAGTGCTATAAGAAAATTGAGATATGGAATTAGAGACACGGTTTCTAGACCTGTCAGCCTCTGGTGTGAATCCTATGGTATAGTATGTCATTGCCATCCAAGCAATAGTCTCAAAAATAACCATAGGTAGTTTTGTCACCAATAATGGAATGGTAAACGCCCAAGCTGGATAGAGTAATAGGTCTCTTTGCTTGAAAAAAACTGGAAGCCTGGCGATCGTAAGAGTAATCTCAGGAAAACCATTGAACATGTTGGTGAATAGAGTAAACAAGAGAGCACCATGGTAGAGAAGTGCATCATCTTCATTCCTATGATGCATTCTAGTCCTGAGATACACTGTTGACGCAAAGAAAGCTACAGTAATAATCTGAGTTGTCTTGAAAATATAAAAGAACGAGTTCCGCTTGATCAGTAACACTTCTTTATCCCAGCAGGCCTTGAAAAGTTCAAGTTTTGTTACAGAATATCTTGAGAAGACTAAGGCTGCTTTGTGGCCTTTGGACTTATCAAATGGCAACGAGAGGTCATTTGCTAGCTGCACCCCTACATGGAACTTGTTGAACATATTAGCAAACTCGGTAACCGGAACATACTGGTATGGTTTACTTCTATCTGCCCAATATTGTGCTTGATCCTTCTTTGAGGTAACCTGCATGTAACAATAACATTTGCTCCTAAATTTTGAGTTTTAAATATGTTTCTTACATTACATCTATGAGTCTTTTTTTACCTCTTGCAAGAAATCAGCAATTCCCTTCCTCTCAGGACATTTGAACCCACAGCTCTCGAAGAATTCGGCAACGTGTTCTCGTGGACCTTGGTAAACAATTCGACCTTCAGAGATGAGCACTATATCGTCAAATAGATCAAAAGTCTCAGTAGCTGGCTGTAGCAAGGAAACAAAGATAGTGGCATCTGTTAGATGAGCAGTCTGTTGCAAACACTTGACAATTTGATAGGTTGTGGAACTATCAAGGCCGGTTGATATCTCATCCATGAACAATGTTTTGGTTGGCCCAACAATCATCTCTCCTGCATCAATTTTGATTAAATCTGGGATTTAACATTTTTCTATAGGGAATGAGAGCTCATAAATCACATAGTTTAAGATTAATGTGTTACTTAAACAATGCTAATTTGTTAACCTGTTGTTACACGTTTTTTCTGTCCACCAGATACGCCCCGAACCATTCCATCTCCAACAATTGTATCCTTGCATATATCAAGGCCCAGCAGCTAAACATTTCATTCAGTATTAAAAATAATTTTCTTCTGAAAATTTAATGAAATTCACAGTTGATATTTTGCTCTAAAGTAGTGTTTAATCATACTTTTAGTATGTAATCAGTAGCCAAACTGCTTTCAGCTCCTTCAACTGCAGTGTCCTGGAATCGGAGAGGTTTTTAGGATTCCGTACATTAAACGGCAACGAAAAAACTGTTATGACATTAAGCTAACATTTGGTGTGCAGTTTTTATTGCTTTAAGTGATGTACCTTCATGAAAAGGTCAACCTCTGGTTCAGGGTAAATGCCAGCGTGCTTTTCCCTCCTTACAAGTTCACTTAGAAGGTCTGTTACAGTTATTAACAACAGCCCATGTTAATCATCTAGAAATCTCCTATTAAATCATCATATGCCTGTAATTATATCTTAAGATATACGAGAGTACCGTATCGAGTTCCAACTCCTTGACATCTTGCAGAGAAATCTATGGTTTCCTTAACAGTCATTTCAGGAACATGAACATCATTTTGGCTAATATATGCAGAGGTCTTTTGTGGCACAAATTCATTCAGTTTGTATCCATTGTAGCTCACTTCCCCACCAACCTGTTTCATGCAATATATATATTAGAATTGATTTAATCTATCTGTAGTTGGTACCACTGGCTAGGTTCGATAAGTTTCGAATTAATTTGTTGACCTTCAAGTTCGGATCCAATCTTCCAGCCAATGCAAGCAAAAGGGTTGTTTTCCCAGATGATGGTGGGCCTAACAAAAGGGTCAACCTGTAGGAGGTTTCCAAAAAGTTAATAGAGCTATTCAAGCAATTTTAGCAAGCTTTTGATAAAGGATACTTACCTGGAAGGTTTTATAATCCCAGAGATATCCTTAAGGATACTATATTGAGTTTTCTTGGATAATCTAATACCAAGCATAGCAAGTGCTAATTCTGCAATATTCTGAGCCGTATTTGCAAGTGTTGGAAGTGCTCTGCTGCCCACATAGGTTTCTGCTTCAACGTTTAAATGCTCATACCTCACTTCCACTCTAGGAAGCTGAATCCCAACCCTGCAACCAAGATTACATTCATAGTTTCAGGGATATAATCGGCTTCGGCTCGATCCAAGTCGATCGGATTACAGAAACTTACCTATCAAGTCTGTTCTTAAACCTCTTCAGGAACTTCTCGTTGTCTCTCTCAGCAACCTTAAACACTGCATTAATGAATCTCTGTCGATCATCCATGTGGAGCTTTCTCACGTCAACTTCTCTCGCACCAGCGGCGTCATGGGTAACCCCATCACCAGTCTCCACTAGAGAATTGATGATGCTTGTTCTTAACCGATCATAAGTTGGCAACTTCTCTATAGCAGCCCATTTGAGAGCTTCTTCATCATCTTCCCGAACTCGACTGTTTCGAGATGTTGTTGCTGCGAAAACATCCTCGATATGTGTGCTGCGCCTTATGCTACTTCTCAGGTTCTCATGGCTTGATCTACTTCCATCCATTGCATGTGTTTTCTTATCTATTCTCCCTGGATTAAGTTTTCAAATGAACACAAACAGGTATTAATATTAACCAAGCTCAATGCCGAAGAGAATGGATGATCTGCCCGATATATAGAGCGGTAGGGGTGCAAATCTTCTACCCTTTCTTATATACTCTATTTATATTTTCGTTTTAAGTTAAAAAATTTAAGGTTTAAGATTAGGGTTTATGGTTAGGGTTTAGAGAATTAAAAATATAGTATGTTTTTTAGGCAGTAAGGTTTAATATTTAGAATATAGAAAATAAGAGTTTTTAAAATTTAAATTTTTTGAAAATTTTCAATAGGAGATATGTATGGAGGCACGACAAAGAGGTAGAATATTTTTACACGAGAGAGGGATAAGATCAAATTCTTTGAATTTTATACATTTTTTGGATCGTTAGATAATAAAACGAATAATTTAGATTAATAGTTAGTTATCTGAAGATTAATAAAAAAATTAATCTGAATTATCTGTTTTAATCATTCGACGATAAAAAATATATAAAATTTAAAAAGTTTTACACCGTAATAATCATATCACACGTGTATACACGTACATAATTGTCGTGAATCTAGAAATTTAAATTTATGGTCCAACGACCAATGATAAATACAATTATATGTAAGTCTAAAAAAGCTATTAAAATCTACATTTAAAAATTAATAAAAATACAAATTATAAATTATTAGAACATAATAATAACTATAGATAAACTTAATTATCTATAATAATAATAATAATAATAGAAAAATAGTAATAGAAAAACAATATATCTAATAATGAAAATAATGAAATTTATAATAATAAGATGAATTTATCAGTTTGATAAATGTCACTGAATACCATTAACAATAAGCACGATCAGACATTATTAAATTAATTTATAAAATAAAAATTAAAATATTCAAATATATAATTAAAAATTATTTTAAAATATAAAAATAAATTTTTTAAACTAAAATATTTTATTTTATTTTAAAAATAATTATATCAAATACTAATCTTAAATTAAAAACCCTAAATATTTTTCTTTACCATTCAAACCGCCGCTGCCGATAATCATTTTTCATTAGGGAGATAGTCGTTGACGTACTTTCTTATAATTAACTAAAATTTTAATAAATTGATTTTTTATATTATTTAAGATTATTTTTAGTTTATTTATTTATTTTATATACATATATATAAAAGTTAAAGTTGTACATGAGGAAAAGATAAAAATTTCTAGAGTGATCATCAGTTCGAGATATTCATTCATTCGGTATAAATTATTAAATTTTATTAAAATAAATGATTAATTTAAAAAATGAAATAGCCGATTTAAAAATTAATGACCCTATTAATATCAAATAATATTAAAAATTTATATAATCGATCATTAAAGAAAGATGCTTTAAATAATAGATTAAAAGAAACTTTAAAGATAAGTATTTAAAAAATAAATCATATAAGAAAAAGAGATAAAGTGTCGTATCATTGAAGGAAAAAAGTAAAAATTATATTAAAAACCGAATTTATCTCCATTTATTAATTATGATTTTAATTTTTTAGTTTAGTCTCCATCGATTTTCTAATCAATTAATTACGTTGAAAAAAAATTTAATAATAAAAAATTAGGCTTAAAATATTTAACGATCTTAAGACTTTATCAAAGAATAAAGGCTCTCGATAGGAAATAGTATAAAATGTTTGATTATACGTTTTAATTTTATTGATAATCTAAAGTCGAAGATATAATATTAAAAAACTCGAACTTCTAAAATGATTACAAAGACGTAGATTTTTTTGTTATATTTTATTTTATACTTTATATTAATATTTGTTTGCTTAAAAATATTTTTTTATGATTTTTTTAAGATTTAAAGTTTGAGTTTATAATTTGTCAAGAGTTTAGGGTTTATATTTTTTAAGATTTAGAGTTTGAGTTTTAGAGTTTAGGGTTTATAATTTTTTAAAGTTAAAATTTAGGGTTTATAAATTTAATCAAATATTCTAAAATCCTATTTATTTTCTTTTTCATAGTATTAACAAGGATATAACTCATATAATATATTGTGTATTTTATATAATAAAAAGTTGTTTGGCTCAGTGATAAATGCAATTTCCATTCTATTAGAAAAATTATATCATGGGTCAGTCCCACCACGTCATCTATGGGACCAACCAATAAAAATTGTCCACCTCATTATTTTTTAATTTTTCATGTGAAGATTCACTTGGGAAAAAATTATGACATGGAAAAATTGATGAAGTGGGCAGTTTCTATTGGTTGGTCCCATGGATAGGTGGTGGGACTGACCCATAATATAACTTTTCCTTTTATTGGGTGATTGTATGTTTAAATCTTTCCAGGTGCATATGCGTAGCAAGTGGGGTGTTTAAAATTTCGGTTAATCAAATTAATCGATCGAATTGATTTTTTCGGTTAATGGGTCGGTTAATTTTAAATTGAATCGATTAACGGTTATAAATTTTTGAAAATTCGGTTATCGGTTAATTCGGTTCAAAATCGGTTAATTAATCAAATTAACCAATTTTTTATATATTATATATTATATATTTTTATATATTTATTTTTATTCATTAAACTTTTAAAAATTATAAAATGGTCATTAAACTTTATAAAATTAGCATAACATAATAATTAAATTTATTAAATTTAAAAAATAATCATTAAATTTTTTATATATATCAATAATTTATAACGTACAATTAATCAATGTAATAATTCGATAAGTCTAATGGTTTTTATAATTTTTGAAAGTTCAATGTCTAAAAAATTATTTTAACATAGTTGAGTGACCATTTATGTAATTTATCGATTTTTTTTAAAAGTTTGGTTAACTGAATTAACCTACTGGATTAACCGAACTTTCTTCGGATCGGTTAAAATTTTTCAAAAGTTTTCGGTTCGGTTAACGGTTAATACGAAAAAAATTCAATTTATAAAATTTTGAAAGTTCGATTTGATCGATTAACCGAACCGATCGGTTAAACACCCTTAATAAAAAAATTGGTGTTTCCCTAATAGAAACACGTGTTATCACCTAATTGAAAGAGAAAATATATCTAATAAAACAAATAAAAATAATTAAAATCCACATATCATCACCTAATTGTATTTTAATATAAATTGATAATTTTCTTCTTATATATATATATATATATTCGTATACATAAAGGGTGACCCTACCATATTAATTTAAAGCATATTCAGGCCTTCATCGGCCAAAATTTATAAATTATTAATAAAAGTATAAATATTTTTATATATAATTCAATATAATTTTTTATTAAAAATACACATATCAAATTAATATTGATAAATAAATTTTTTATTAGAGATGAACTCTAAGATACCTTTACTTTTGAATCTTTGAAAGAGTAAATTATACTATGGGTTATTGTATTATGAGTAAGATTATAATTGAATTAGTGTCATTTGAAAAATTACAATCAAAACACTTAATTTATTAATAATAACAATTAAATCCTTTGTCGTTAAGTGTGTAACGAACATTAACTTTTTATTTATGACGAAATAATCAAACCATTCAAAATATAACTAAAAATTCTCATGACCATTTCTTACGATTAAGGGGATAACCTAACAAATTAATTAGCATTAAGACACTTTTAATTGTAGGGTATATAACAGTTAATGTCAATGAAGTTTAGAATTAATGTATTATTAAACTTTCAATTACTTTAATTATAACAAAAGGTTAGGGAGAATTAGAGAGATATTGTGGTTAGGAATAGAAATTACGAGAGATTATATCATAGGCCCGGTTTATCACGTTATTCGTAGTCTCGAACCAATGAAAATCACTCATTTCACCACTAATCAGTCATGTCATTAATATAATTTTTAAAATTATAATTTTAAAATGACATAGAAAAATGAGCGAAGATTCGTTGGTTGAAAAAAAAATGAATTGGAAGATAATGATGAAGTAGGTGATTATCATTGAATGAGACCATGACTGACGTGGTGAGCCGGGCACATGATATAATTTCTCGAAAATCAAGAAAATATGATTGGTCGGAAATTATTTTATTTTCACGATAAAATATATAATAAATTTAAAAGATTTTTTTTCTAGAAGATTTCGTCTATATTTTAATACATTTTTTTTATTTGACATTGCAATAGTGTAAAGGAATTTTTTTAATATCTTTTTAGAGAATGTCACCTGCGGAAGAAGTTTTTCATGACATGTATAGATTATCTCGCTAGATATATGTATAAAACTTCTCCTGTGCAAATGGTGTTCTCGAAAAAAATTACTGTCAAAATATTAAATTAAAAAAATATTAAAATATAGACAATATAATTTTTTAATAAAAATTTTATTGTAATTTTTATATAAAAATAAAAAAAATTAACTAACCCTATTCCCTAATTTTTATTTCTAACCATAGTATCTCTTTAATTTTGGACCATTTTCTGTTATCTTTATGATGATGACATCCACTTCTCATTAAAGCATTTTTCACATAATATTAATATTTTAAATAGAATGGAAATATATGGAGAAAAACGACATCGTATTTTAATCGACATATGAAATATTTTTGAGAAAAAAAATCTCTCTAGAAAAAGTATGGGTTTTATCCAGTGCTTATAATCGTATAGTAAGAGGAATGTTCTTGTTCTAGATAAAGTGTGTGTATAACATCTCGAATTTTGAATTAATAAAATTTTCAAATTAAACGACTATAACGTTTATTTTGAGACTTTAAAAACAAATATTGTGTTATTAAGGATGGAATATGTTCGATTAAATTCAATTAATTCAATTCGAATTATGAGAATTGAGGGGGCAAATTGAATTAGTTATTTTTAGAAGACCTTGTTGGTAATTAGTTTAAACATTTTTGTGATGGAAAAATAAAAAAAATAATGAAATTTGAAGCTTAGGTCCATATATGATAATTTACCCATAAAGTTGAAACTCAACACTTGAATGTAAAAGATTAGATTTTTAGGGTTTATCGTTAAAGTTTAGAGTTTATAGGTTTAAGGTTTAGAGTGTAGTTTAATACATTTAGAATCATAAAATAAGATTCGCTTAAAATACTATTGTAGAAAATCAATTTGTAAATAAATAAAAATCTCTAGAAAATATGTTACTAATTCAGACATAAAGATAAGGCTCGACATACATACTCAATATTTACATAGATACCTTACTTCGCAAGCTTCACTGAAGAGACTCACAAAAGATATCGATCCTCAAATTATGATCAAATCTTTTTTAACCTGTGATAGTAAAAACAACATAATATTTTTATCCTCTACTTCTTATGTTTTATATTAAAATTTATTAAAAATTAAATTTTAAATTCTAATTCTAATTTTTATATTTTAAACCTACACCCTTCCCGTAATTCTTTAAGCCTAACCATAACCTTTTGACTTTAAACACTTTAAAATAGGACATTAATAGAGACATAATAAAAAGACAATCGATTATATCTTATAAAATTAATCAGAAAACTATAAGTTTATTATGCAGACCGATGATATATTCTTATATGAAAGATATAAGTAAACCTTAATGTTACCGGATGTTTAGTTGTTGTTTTTTTATCAAATTATTAAAATTTATATTTATTTAATATCGATGTTTGATTTATTGGACCTTTATATATAATATAATATAATACGTAAAAATTATAATCTTATTCACCGAAGATTCAATGCCATTATAACACAAAATATTAATCCAAAAGTTGATTTAAAACGTAATTCTAAACGCAGCCTAAGAAATACCGTTGAACAAGACTTGGAAACCGTAGTAACATTGTCTCAGTACTACTGTCGAAGACAGGATGGGTTTTTAATTGTTCTTAGAAGACCTCCCAGAAATCACGGGAGGTTAGCAGCTTCTTCTTCATCGGTCCTTGTGCTATCGTTTTTATTACGCATGTCCAAAACATTACTAGTTTTACTGAAGCAATAGTAATAGTAATAATCAATAAGTTTTTATAATCAATTATCGTATTTAAAATATAATTATAATTTTTTAACAATTATAACTCATCTTTCTTAATAGCGTTTTTAAAATTTTTCAATGAATTTCGAGATTAACATCATCTAATAAAAATAATTTATCAGAATTAGGGACCTTTTTTTGAGACCTTGTACGGTCGTTCTTATTACGTCTGTCCAAAACCCCACTGTTGCCAGACATGAATTCGGGTGACAATGCCATAACAAAGTGTAACAACTACAAATTTTGATGAACTACTTAGTTGTTAGTGTTTTATTCTGTTGTATGGTCCGTGATTAAAGAAAAAGTGAAGTGAGAACACAATGATAGCTTGTCATGGCCATGGGGGCATCCTACACAGTTGGAAAATCATCACAATCATGCAATCTTTTTTTTTCATTAATGATCGTTCTGATAAATAAATAGATAAATATATAGATAGACATAAAAAAAAATTTGACCTACCAGTTCGATTGATAATATATAGCTAAACTTCATAATAAGTCAAACGTCGCTAAAGATTATTTACTATAACGGCGTTTGTCAAGGATAAACGTTATAAATATTTACGATGCAAGTTTTAACGGTATTTGAAAAAATGCCGCTAATATTTATAACAACGTTTTACAACACCATTAAATACCTTGAAAAACGCTTCTAAAAATCTATTTTGCTGTAGTGATTTACACGGTACACAAAAACGTTAGTAATCTGCATTATGGTTGCTAATGAGTGTAGTACTAGTATTCATGTTTGATGGCATGGTGAGCCTGAGAAAGGAAGGGGGACCAAAATTTTAGCCCAGGTTGTCCTTAATTTTAAAGTTAAAAGTAAGGACAGATATTTTATTCGATTCGGTCAAATTAATTAGATTAACTTTTTAATTAAAAATTAATTTTGGCTGGGTCAGATTTTGTTAGAGATGAAATCGGATTGGATTAAGTTCAAGATAAAAATGTTCAATCATATAATTTCCCCCTAAATCTTTAGAGATACTTGTAACAATACTCTTTTTTTATTATTTTTTTACAATCCGGTTCTTTAAACTAAATTATTTATTTAATATTTAATCCTTAAAATTATTATTTTTAATAATTAAGTTTTTTATTTTTTTATAATTAAATTTTTATAATCAATTTTTATAATTTAGATCAAGATCAAATAAAAGATATTTATTTTCAGATTAAGTCAAATCAAATTTATTCTTTTAGTTTTTAGAATTTCATTTTGACTAATCTAAATTGACTCGTGTCGTACAATTAACTTTGGAGGTAAGTCTCTCGACATGAATTTTCTACATACACACCATCTCAAACTCGAGACATGCTTAAGCGAAATTAAATTGTTTACTACTTAGATGAATTTCTATCGATAAAAATGGATTATATTTTGATGCACAACTTTTCATATTTAAACTATAAAATCTACGATCTAAATCCCTAAACTTTTACGACCTAAATCTTAAACTCTAACCCCTTAAAATCTAAATATAAACATTGAAATCTTTACCCTATAACACGAGAGATTATTAGGTGAACCTTGTTCACCACATCATCTATGATCCAAGCAATCAGGACCGTTGATCTTTAAATAACCACCTAATAACTACCCACCCACTAAGTTCATGTAGGAAAAATGTGATGATTTACTTAAAAAAATTAAGATCAACGGTCTTGATTAATTAAGACTATAGATAACGTGATGAACAAGGTTCACCTAATAATTTTCCCTATAACACGAACCTAAACCTTAAATTTTATCATAAATCCTTAAACTTTAAAATTGCACGTGGATTTTTAAAAAATATATTTTTAAAATATTATTTTTTTAATCTTGAAGGGTAATTGTTTTTAAAAAAATATTATTACACGTGGATTTGAAAAATTTGAAAACCTTGTTCCTTTCTGTGAACGGCAAAGCCACTTTGTTAACGCCTGACGGTGACTTCTGTTTCATTTTCTTCAGTCTTGACTCTGAGGTTACGCTCGCAATTGGTGTTCGGGTGCAATGTTTCTAACTTAAAGCGTAAATTATAATTTCAATCACTCAAATTTGTTTTCATTTCTGTTTAGGTCACTTAATTTTTGAAAAATCAATTTGATCATTGAACTTTTGATTTATTTTTGTTTTGGTCACTTTAACGTTACTTGAACTTTAAAGAGATTTAAAAAAAAAATTTAACCGATAAAATATTATAAGATAATAAGATTAGTTTTATTAATATTTTGAATAATCAAAAAAGACGACAAAGAATAATAATTTCGACGATACGATAACTTACGGGCGAAACCCTTAAAGTTTAAAGAAGAAAAGGAAATAAACTTGAGAATAGGTGGCTTCTACGTCAGCATAAATTTTATCTAAGTCAAATGTCATCCTACTATTTATGGTTTAATGTCCGAGTGACTAAAACAAAAATAATTTAAAATTTTAATAATTAAATTTAAATTTTTAAAATAAGTGATCAAAATAAAAATAGAGTCAGAGTCGAGGAATGAAATGTAATTTACCCTTTTTATTTATACTCCTACTTTTCTCGTCCTTTGGGCAACGCCGCCGAAGTTGTGTTTGCAACAAATGGTTGATTTATTTATTGGTTAGGTGGGAAGTTTAAGATCTCTTCAGACAAATAAATATATGAATTTTGGAATTTAAATAATTTATTTTAATATAACTTTTTGACGTATTTCAATTTTAATATAGTTGTATCTTATAATAATTAGTTTTAATCATATTTTTTATATTATTTTGATTAATTCGGATTAATTTACGTCTTAATTTTAGTTTTAGTGATTGAATTTTTTTATATTTTCTTTTTTTATATGTATAACGTCTCAAACTTATGACTTGTTTAATAGGGGTGTTCAAAATTACCCGACTCGATTGACCCGGTCCAAATACTCGATTATCCGGTTTAAAATAGACGAGTATTTTTTAAATTTTTATTTTTTATTGGGCCGGGTACCCAACCTGGTAAATTTTCCGGATACATGGGCTAGTCTTGGGCCACAGAATCAATATATGTCGAGTACCCGACGACCCAGTTAAATATAATATTTTATTTTATAATAATTAAATATATATTTATTAATTAAAAAAAGTTAAATCTAATTACGGTAATACTCTTATTAGCGGTAATTTTAAAGTTGTTTTTTTTTATATAATTTTGATCTTAAACTTCATATTAGTGTAGTTTAGTATTATTAATTATGTCATTCAAATATGTAATATATTTATAAAAAAGATTAAAAATTAGCGGGTATTCAATTTTTACGGGTACCAAAAAATAAGTACTCAAAATTAATAGGTCGAAACATGAGCCAATGATTGAGGTACCCAAAATTTCGGGTACCTAAAAATCGGGTACCCGACAATGAATACCCCTACTATTTAAACAATACAAAACTACTTAACATTCATATGAACCCGTTAACTCATTATAGCTATTTGTTTTCAAAATATCTAAAGCGACTAAATAATTTCTTTTTAATATTTTTTACTTAGGAAAGGACAAAGATGAAACTAATAGAGTGAGAAAGGACAACTGTCTTTGCCTTGATTTTTTATCTTTATTTTTATATTTTTAAAATTTTTTTAAAAATTATTTTTTTATAAATTTATTCTTTACTTTTAAATATTTATGTTTTACTCTCTCAATTTTAAATTTTGGTTTCTTCCCTGTTTAAACTTGGTCAAATTATGATACAGATTGAAGTTTAGGGAAACTAAAAACGTGCTGAAAATAAAAAAAGACTGTAAAAGTAAATAAAATTGAATAAATTGGACAGACAATTCCAAAATCTAGAAGGTTATGACCAATGACACAAGTTTGTAACTTCTTGTTCCAGACTTCCAGTAGCTCTTTAATGGGTTCAAAATGGGACAGTAAGAGCAGCAAATAAGTAGCCTGCAAATAGGGATGGCAATTTGATATATCTCGTCGGGTCTCAATCCGATTTGATTAGGGTGTATATTCTATTTATAAAATTGAATTTGGTTTTGGTTGAGTCGTGTGATTAAAAAATAAATCCGGGTTAAATTTTAAGACGAAATTTTTTTGACCGACCCGATATATATTTTATATTTTTATATATAATATTTAATATTTTTATTAATTTTTTTAAGTCGAATTAAGTTTATTTGGATTTTTATTAAAATGTCAGGATCAAATCGGGGTTAGATAAATTTTATAATATCAGATCGAGTTAGATCAAAAATAAAAAATATTGAAATCAGATCGAATCAAAATGAAATCAGAAAATTTAAGTTTCGGATCGAGACTAAGACGACAGAAAAATTCGACCCGACCCAACCCGTTGCCATCCCTACCCGCAAACAAACATGGTCATGGCTGCAGGCTGCCCTGCCACAATTGACCCTGGAAAAATATAAGATCTTTTAGTAGTCCTTGAAAAAAATACAATCTTTGAAATTTCAATATCATTTAAACTGTTCTGACGTTTCAAGAGTCAAATTTGTGTATGCAGGACCAAAAACAGTTATCTATACATTTATTAAATGTATATTTTTAAATTTAATAAATGATTTAAATAAAATAATGTTCATTATTATAAAAGATACGTGTTTAAATCATTTTATCTATAAAATATGTATTTTGTTAAAAAGTTAAAATTATATTTGAACAGATATTGTATTATAATCATCTCAAAACTATTCGACATAAATAAATAAATTTATAATTTTATTAATAACTAATTGATTTAATGGATGAGGTGTTAAATTTCTTAAACATGACTAAAAATTCAAATGTTGACGTCGTACGAAAAAAATAGATTAAAATTTAGTAATTTTTGTAAAATTTATTTCAAAAGGAGGGAAATATTACAAAAGAAGGCAATAAAGGGAATTTTCTCTAATAAAAAACTAGATTAAAAAAGTTAATGTCATATTAAATATCTGTAAAATTCGATTAAATCAATCAAAATTTTAATAATAATAATAATAATAATAATATAACTAATGTGTTAACGAGATGATATAATTAATTAATTTGTAAAGTTTTAAGTAAATCCTATTAGCATTATAAATAAATTTTTCTATACTCTAATTATGTTTCTTTCTATATTTTATATTAAAAAAATATATTCTAAATTTTAACCTTATTTTTAAACTTTAAACCTTAAACCTTAATCATAATTTTTATACTCTAAACCCTAAATTTATTATTTTAAATAAAATTATTAATAAAAATAATAAAAATAGACGATTTACATCTTTTTAATGAGTAAAAATCTTAGATCTCTTTCTCAACTCAAACTTTCTGTTAAAAAATTAAATTTTAAATCTTAACCCTTATTTTTATATCTTAAACCCTAAACCCTAAATTCTACACCTAATTCCTTAAACCCTAACCCTAATACATGATCTTAAACCCTAGACTAACCCTACTCATATGAATTCTTAGAAGTTGCATGGCACCAACCACAATTGACTTTCAAAGAATCCGACACATTAAGGGGCCATCATCTTTGAACAGCCTTCATTTCCTTACATAAACTGCCTATTTTTCTTATGTTCGACTCCATCGACACCAGGCAGCCACTTATATAGCTATATTTATATAATATTCGTATTTGTCTTGGACTTTCACATCCTCGGATCCTCCATTCTTTTTCCAGAACTTTGGAGGACGAAAGCAAAAACAAAACAACTTGAAACTAATCCCACAACCAAGAGATCAAGCTTTGTCTGAATCTAAAACATGGAGGGTTTAGAAAGAGCTCGGAATCCGAGCAAGAGGACAGGACATAGTAGCATAGGGAGGAGTCTGAGCAGGAGTAGCTGGAACATGGAAGATGTGTTCTCAGCCGGTTCGAGGAGAAGTACTCGTGTCGATGACGACGAGGAAGCTCTAAAATGGGCTGCTATCGAGAAATTACCGACATACGACCGCCTGCGAACGAGCATCATGCAGTCCTTTGTGGACCATGAGATCATTGGGAACAAGGTGGAACATAGAGCAGTCGATGTTCGAAACCTTGACATCGACGATAGACAAAAATTTATCGACATGCTCTTCAAGGTTGCCGAGGAAGATAATGAGAAGTTCTTGAGGAAGTTCAGGAACAGAATCGATAAGTAAGTTTGGATTCAACTTCCGACATGCTCTTCTTGTTCGATTCGTCGAACTAATCTAATTGTGTAATGACATATATCTAGTATGTGTCACATTCTCATAGTAATGATGTTTTGAATGTTCTCTCTTGATTAATCACTATATTTTCTTGGGACCACAGAGTTGGGATTCAACTTCCGACAGTAGAAGTTAGGTACCAGAACCTGACGATAGAAGCCGACTGTTACATCGGCAGCCGAGCTCTTCCGACACTTCCGAATGCTGCCTTGAACCTTGTAGAATCGGCTGTTGGCTTGTTCGGAATCCGGTTTGCCAAGCAGACAAATCTCACCATTCTTAAAGATGCTTCTGGGATTATTAAACCATCAAGGTAACATATATTAATTTTAAGGACATGCAAGACATACATCATTTAATTTGTCCTAAAATTTTTAATATAAATATGTACTTTTTTTAGGATGACACTCTTGCTAGGTCCACCATCTTCAGGGAAAACAACCCTTTTGCTTGCATTGGCTGACAAGTTAGACAAAAGCTTAAGGGTCAGTTACAATCAAGATTAAATATAATATATTCGTGTCGTGTTCGTATTATAATTAAAATGGTGTATTCGTTCTGTTGACGTGCGAAACAGGTTAGAGGAGAAATAACATACAATGGATATAAACTAAACGAGTTTGTTGCAAGAAAGACATCTGCATATATCAGTCAAAATGATGTACATGTTGGAGAAATGACAGTGAAAGAAACATTCGATTTCTCAGCAAGATGTCAGGGTGTCGGGACTCGATACGGTAAGAACGATACGTTTACAACAATTTGTTCATAAGTAAGTACCAGTTTTTATGCTTTGATCTGATGATTTACTGAAAAATGAACTCTTATTATTTCTTAGATCTGTTAAGTGAGCTAGCTAGAAGAGAAAAAGATGCAGGGATTTTACCAGAAGCTGATGTAGACCTTTTCATGAAGGTATTGAAACGAATATCACGAATCCGATAATCTTACGTTCGAATTTGTTAAACTCCAGAATTTTTCACATCATCATGTGGTTTTGAACATTGAATTTTTCAGGCAACTTCAGTGCATGGAGTTGAAAGCAGCCTTATCACTGATTACACGCTTAAAGTAAGTAAACTCGTCATACGATATATAAAAATTATACACCGTCGCATCGAATATTAACCCGTAGGCCTCTTTGTTTATAAAAATTCAACAACATTTTCTAACGTCACTGTGATCCCTGTTGCTGAATTGGTCAGATATTGGGGCTTGACATATGCAAAGATATCATTGTTGGAGATGACATGCACCGTGGAATTTCTGGAGGTCAAAAGAAAAGAGTAACAACAGGTTGGTTAATTTTGGTAATTTGGATTTTATCCTGATTTAAGTTTTAATGTAGTAAATAATGTACAAAATTTGATAATTACAGGGGAGATGATTGTTGGTCCGACCAAGACACTTTTTATGGATGAAATATCGACCGGTCTCGATAGTTCGACGACATACCAGATAGTGAAGTGCTTGCAGCAGATTGTGCACCTAACAGAGGGAACAATCTTGATGTCCTTGCTGCAGCCTGCTCCGGAGACTTTCGATCTCTTCGATGATATCATCCTCTTATCTGAGGGTCAGATCGTGTATCAAGGTCCACGAGAGCACGTCGTCGAGTTCTTTGAGAGCTGTGGTTTCAAGTGTCCTGAGAGGAAAGGAACTGCTGATTTTTTGCAAGAGGTAAACCCTAAACACTAACTAACCGTTACGCATAGCCTCGAGTTTTGACTCTTTAGTGATAGCAAGTTGTGACAATTTGTGCAACACAAGGTGACAAGCTAGTGAAACTGTGTCAGGTTACTTCAAAGAAGGACCAAGAGCAATACTGGGCAGATAAGAGGAAGCCATACAGATACATTACAGTACCAGAATTCGCAAGCAGGTTCAAGCGCTTCCATGTCGGAATGCAGCTAGAGAGTGAGCTCGCCGTCGCTTTCGACAAGTCAAGAGCTCACAAAGCTGCATTGGCCTTCCAAAAATACTCAGTCTCCAAAATGGAGCTTCTTAAGACCTGTTGGGACAAGGAATGGCTATTGATCAAGAGGAATTCTTTTATTTATGTGTTCAAGACGCTCCAAATTGTCATTGTTGCATTCATCGTGTCCACGTTGTTTTTGAGGACTGAAATGGACACTAGGAACATTCAAGATGCACAACTCTTTGTTGGTGCACTTTTATTTGGAATGATCATAAACATGTTCAATGGTATGGCCGAGCTCTCCCTCATGATAAGCAGGCTTCCAGTATTCTACAAGCAAAGAGACCTTTTATTCCACCCTGTCTGGACTTTCACTCTGCCCACTTTCCTACTCCGGGTTCCGATATCTATTTTGGAAGCTATAGCTTGGATGGCCGTAACATATTACACTATTGGATATGCACCTGCAGCCGGAAGGTAAATCGAATTTAAGCAATTTATTTACATGTCACTACACTGATCAGAGTTTTTTTTTCCCTTGAGCAACAAGTTAAAACAGCAGTTCATGAAAATACTATTAACTTGCCAGGTTTTTCAAGAACTTCCTGCTGGTGTTTTTAGTACAACAAATGGCAGCTGGTCTGTTTAGGCTTATTGCTAGCTTATGCAGATCAATGATGATAGCTAACACTGGTGGGACTCTTACCCTTCTACTCGTGTTCATGCTCGGAGGTTTCATCGTTCCTAAAAGTAAGAACGAAACCATCAAAAGGAAACCTTGACATTAGAAAATTTCTTCAATTTGTTATGAGATTACATAGTTAACTAATATGGAGTACTTAATTTTGACAGATCAAATTCCAAGCTGGTGGGAATGGGCATACTGGGTTTCACCTTTGACTTACGGTTTCAACGGTTTTACCGTCAATGAAATGTTTGCTTCGAGGTGGATCAACAGACCGGTATGCTATTAAGTCTTGTAACACAAGTAAAAATAAATTTGTGGAAAATATGCAAATACCACATTTTCATTTAAAAGAAACCAAGTGAACAAGCTGAAACTTTGTCCACAATGCAGGCTTCAGACGGTTCTCCGAACTTGTCGGTACAAGTGCTCAGAGCATTTGATGTTCCGAACGATGAAAACTGGTATTGGATCGGTGCAGGTGCTCTTATGGGGTTCACGGTGCTCTTCAACGTTCTCTTTACCTTCGCTCTTATGTACCTAAACCGTAAGTTTAAACATTTTGTTGGGCTACTGTGATCTTCTTGCCTGTGTTTATCATCTTTTAGGTAGCTAATTTTTATGTTTTGTTTCTTGGCAATCTAGCCCTTGGAAAGCCACAGGCTATAATTTCGGAAGAAACAGAACATGTGGCTTCGAATGAAGAACCAAGGTTAATGAGACCGGAATCAAGCAAAAATTCGTTCTCTGTAGGAGCAAGCAATGAACGTAAGAAACATATCAAAATGGATTGGTTTGATTCTGTTTGTTCTTGTACTTTGGTTATCAATATTGATTAAATGTTGTTCATTGGAATGAAATTTTTTAGAAGAAATGGCAATCAGGAGAATGAGCAATCGAGCCAATTCCAATGGAATAGACAGGAATGATTCTTCGGTTGATGGTGCCAATGGTGTTGCCCCAAAGAGAGGAATGGTTCTTCCCTTCTCTCCTCTAGCAATGTCCTTCGACAATGTCGATTACTACGTCGATATGCCACCTGTAAGTTCCCTTTTGCACTATCTACAATTTTTGTTTCTTCATCACTAAGGTTATTGTCCAAAATCAGCATTATAATTGTCACCAAAGACATGGTCTAAATTTAAGCATTTAAACAGGAAATGAAGGCACAAGGAGTCGGAGAGGACAGGTTGCAACTCCTTCGAGGAGTAACAGGTGCATTCCGCCCGGGAGTGTTGACTGCATTGATGGGAGTTAGTGGAGCAGGCAAGACAACATTGATGGATGTTTTAGCAGGAAGAAAAACCGGTGGATATGTCGAGGGTGATATCAAAATATCCGGATTCCCTAAGATACAAGAAACTTTTGCAAGAATTTCTGGATACTGTGAACAAACTGATATTCATTCACCACAAGTTACTATCAGAGAATCCTTAATTTACTCAGCATTCCTTCGACTTCCGAAAGAAATCAGCAATGAGGAAAAGATGGTAAGTGCTTTGATTTGTACGACCAGCGAAGTCAAGCATGTCATTAGTTAATTACTTTATGCTCAAGGCATCTTTTGTTGTTATCTTTCAGATTTTTGTGGATGAAGTGATGGAACTAGTAGAATTAAGCAGTCTCAAGGATGCCATAGTAGGGTTGCCTGGAGTCACGGGGTTGTCGACCGAGCAAAGAAAGAGATTGACAATTGCAGTAGAGCTTGTAGCCAATCCCTCAATCATTTTCATGGATGAACCGACATCTGGTCTTGACGCAAGGGCAGCAGCCATTGTCATGAGGACTGTCAGAAACACCGTGGACACAGGAAGAACAGTTGTCTGCACTATTCATCAACCTAGTATCGATATCTTCGAAGCTTTTGATGAGTTGTTACTGATGAAGAGAGGAGGCCAGGTGATTTATGCAGGACCATTAGGCCAAAATTCTCAGAAGATCATTGAATATTTTGAGGTATGAAACTAGAACATGATTTATCATATTTGATACACTGATTTTAAAGCAAAGCAACAAGAAAATGTTACATAATTCGCCTCGAATTCAATTGCAGTCGATTTCTGGAGTTCCCAGAATTAAGGATAAGTACAATCCGGCTACATGGATGCTAGAAGTAAGCTCTATAGCTGCAGAAGCTAGGCTTGGAATTGATTTTGCAGAACACTATAAATCATCTTCCTTGTATCAGTAAGTCGAAACATTAACAATACGGTCCATACCGATATTAACTTATTTACATTTTAATTTCTTTTCGACATCGAGCTAATACCTGTACCAATGAGCAGGAGAAACAAGACCCTAGTAAATGAGCTAAGCACACCACCACCAGGAGCCAATGACCTCTACTTTGCCACTCAGTACTCACAAAATTCATGGGGTCAATTCAAATCTTGCTTTTGGAAACAATGGTTGACATATTGGAGAAGTCCAGACTATAACCTTGTCCGATACTTCTTCACTTTGGTCTCTGCTTTGTTGGTCGGTTCTATTTTCTGGCAAGTCGGAACTCAAAGGTCTGTAGCTACTAGCTAGTTTGAATTCCTACCCCTTCCTGTCTCCAACAGAATTGTTTACATTTTTAATCTTTGTTCCAATGACTCAGGTCGACCTCAACCGATCTTACAATGGTAATCGGTGCAATGTACGCCGCAGTCGTATTCGTTGGAATTAACAATTGCTCAACGGTACAGCCGGTAATAGCCATCGAAAGAACAGTGTTCTATCGTGAAAGAGCTGCCGGAATGTATTCTGCATTACCTTATGCTCTCTCACAGGTGAGGATTCACCTGCATCGACTTCGATGCTATCTTATTACATGAAAACTTGATTGATTATTAAAATTTTATTACATGACATGCAGGTGTTTTGTGAAATACCTTACATATTTTTCCAAACAACATACTATACACTTATAGTGTATGCTATGGTGGGCTTCCAATGGACAGTAGCAAAGTTCTTCTGGTTTTTCTTTGTCAATTTCTTCACCTACCTTTACTTCACCTACTACGGAATGATGGTCGTTTCGATCACACCAAACCATCAAGTAGCAGCGATATTCGCCTCGGCTTTCTATTCAGTCTTCAACCTATTCTCCGGTTTCTTCATTGCAAGACCGGTAAGTTTACTTCTTTCGCAAGCAACCATGTTCTTGTAACCACTTCCTAATCCTCCTTGATTGAAACTGATACAAACACATTGCTTCACAAAATTTCAGAGGATTCCCGGTTGGTGGATCTGGTATTACTGGATTTGCCCCGTCGCATGGACCATTTACGGACTCATTGTATCGCAATACGGTGACATGGATGACTCCCTTTTCGTACCCGGCAGCTCACGTAACTATACAATTAAATCATACATTGAATCCGAATACGGGTTTGAGTCAGACTTCATGGGACCGGTTGCCGGAGTTTTGGTCGCCTTTGCCGTGTTCTTCGCCTTCATGTTTGCATACTGCATACGAACACTCAATTTCCAGAACAGATAAAAATGATTTATGCAGGAACTTCTTCATCAAGCTACAGTGTTTCTACATTTACAGAATCATAAACTGAGTGATCCTGTACATTCAATTATTCAAGTTTTTTAATAATTTCTACGAATTTCGAATATTGTTTCGAATATATATTGCTTATGCATAAGCATCATATAGTATAGATGATGACGTGAGCTTAGTTTTCAAAGAGTTGTACCTGGAAATGTAGAGTTTAGTTGGATGATATATATTGATTTTGTTATAATAAAACATGTTATTTCCAATTTACTTTTTATTTTGTAAATTGATAAGTAGGGGTGAGTAAAATTCAACTTGACTCGAACTAAAAATACTTGACTCGAAATTTTATAGATTCGATTCGACTCGAAAAAATTCAAATAAAGTTCGAGTTATAAAATGAAAATTCGAATAACTCAAAAAATTTTGTAATTAAAGGATTAATTTTTAAGTTTAAACGAGTCTATCAATTTTTTATGATATATAAAAAATATTAAAAAATATTGCTACATATAAAAAAATACATATACATATATCTTATATTATTAGAAAAAATCGTTTAAATTAGAATCAAATCATACTATAACATGATAAATAATTACAAGAACTCAAAAACTCGACTCAATCGATTTTATTTTTTTATTAATTAATTTAATAATATTAAACGATATTCGACACGTATAATAAAATCATCCAAAACATTAAGATGAATAGTAAAATTAACTCATCTTACCATATTTGTATCTTCTAATTGTTACTTATATAAGAATACTAAACACATAATTTATTAACTTTCACCTCAATCTGTTGTATCAATTAAATAAATTATTCGACAAATATATTTTTTAAAACCTTTAAAATTACGGGTTGTTCTAAAAAACGACGGTCTTAAAAAAGATTAAAAAACAACGATACCGTTTTTTTTTACAAAAGTTATAAGAAATTCGGTGCACACATTTCGGTAATACCGTTTTTCTTATAAAAATTATAAGAATTTCGGTATATACAAAAAAATATTCACTAAATTTCTCATAACTTTTATAAAAAATGATATCGTCGTTTTTTAATTTTTTTTAAGAGTGACGTTTTTTAAATCACCCTTAAAACTACATATAACAAAAAAATTTAATACAAAGTAAGGCTGTGGGACATTCCATTGAATTCATGTCGCCGTAGGAATTTAAAGTCGTCGGCAATTGGTCACAACTTTTGTAAACTCACCGACCCACAAATGGTATCGATTTTTAATTAATTTTACGACCAGACATCAGTTCAGTTCCCAACAGGACGATCAGGGACGGAATCAAAATCAAATATTATGAAAATAAAAATTTTATTTTATTATTATTTAAATTAAATAAATTTAAATATAATTATATTTAAAAAATTGAGGGGATAAAAGTTTCTCTTACGGTCAATATGATTCCGTCCTTAAAGAATGATTGTCTTAAATTTATATTTATTTAGGAACGATTTTATTAAATTTATATTTATTTTAATTTATTTTTAATTCCTACATTAGGGTGCATTTATTTTTAATTTATATTTAAAAAAAAGTTGTTTCAGCTTTTCTTTACAGGTACATTTATTTATGAAAATAGCTATCCAACCCCCTCCCTAAACCTATTTTTTCACCAAAAAGTTCGACTGAAAATTGTGTTATTATAAATTAATCGAAAAATTAAACTAAATGTGCTACTTTCTCGTTAAATTAATTATTTTTAAATTTTATCGACTTAAATTATAACACTCCTGACCTGATTTAATCGAAAAATTGAACCAAATGTTACTTTCCCATCAAATTAATCAATTACTCTTTAAATTTTATCGACTCAAATTGTAACACTTCCGACCTGATTTAATCGAAAAATTGAACAAAGTTTATTACATTCTCGACAAATTAATCAATTACTCTTTAAATTTTATCGACTCAAATTATAACACTCCTGATCTGATTTAATCAAAAAATTGAATCAAATGTGTTAATTTCCCGTCAAATTAGTCTTTAAATTTTATCAAGTAACACCTCCAACCTGATTTAATGGAAAAATTAAACCAAATATATTAGTTTCCCGTCAAATTTCATGAGGAATCACCTTCTTTCACATAACCTTTGAAGGTTTACTCGATCTTCCATTAAATCTCAAGCTATCTAAATTTGGCATTAGATTTTCAAAATTAAACTCTCTCTTTCTAAGGTTTAAAGAACCCAAAAATGGTAGAAGGTGAAGTTGAAAATGAGAAATTTTGGTTTTAATAAATCATATTTAACTTAGTTATAAATTGAATTAGGTTGCGTTTAGGAATGCTTTTTAAACCAGTTTTTGGGTCAAAAGTTGGTTTAGAACGCAGAATCAATGTTAAACAGTTAATTTTTAGAGAAAAAACTGCGTTTGAAAAGTACTTTTTAACCTAAACTCAAAAATTAAAATTTTTAGCTTTTGCGGTTGGAAAATTGTTTTTAGGAGTCAGATTACAATTTTAACATTCATTTACTATGATTTTATATAATTTAATTTCTATAAATACATAATTATATTTAACATAAAATATTTTTTTATTTTAAAAATTATTTATATTTATATATTTTCTTAAAAACACTTTTAAAAAACACTTTTTAAAAATAATTTATGTATTATTTATTAATATTTTTATATTTTATCATAATTTAAGTTAAAATTATAATATGAAAGAATTTGATTATCATTTAAATATATATTTTTAACTTATAACATCATGTCTAAAATAGTTATTTATTTTTTAAAAGCACTTTTTGGCAACAATACTAAACACATATATCTCAAACTAAAAATTCCAAAAGAACTTTTTTACTGTACTTTTTCAACACACTTTTTTACCGCACTTTTCAAAAGCAATGCTAAACTGACATCTAGATGAAAAATAATTTTTTTATTAAAAAAAATATTTTTCATCTAGATGAAAAATAAGAATCCAATAGTAAGGGGACACTTGTTTTCATAAAAAAATATTTTAGGCACTTAAAATTTTTACTGTGTAATAGACACTTAAAATTATAATGGTTGAAATCATGGACGAAATTAAGATCTGAAGTTAAAAAATATAAATATTTGAAAGTGAGGGATAAATTCATAAATAAACAATTTTTAAAATTTAAATAAAATGATAAAAGTAAAAAATCATCAGGTGCGTAAGCACTACAAAAAAATATACTTTTAGTGACATTAAAAACAATCACAAAAAATATTAAATTTAATCACTGAAATTTACAATGATCATTTTTCTTATTCGTCACTATTATATTAGTGCACTTATTTTTCATTTAACCTTACAAATATAGGAGATAATATATCATAGGTCCGGCTTGCCACGTCAGTTGTGGTCCCTAACCAATGAAAAACACTCATTTCACCATTAATCATCCATGTCATTAATATAATTTTTAAAAATATATATTTTTTAAATGACATGAAAAATATGAGTAAAGATTTATTGATTGGAAAAATAGCTTGAAAGATAGTGATAAAATGGATGGTTATAGTTGGATGAAACCATAACTGATGTGATAAGTCAGATCCATGATATAATTTCTCAAATATAACAAGAGATGACAAATTGAAATTTGTGGAGAATTCATCAATTCTGCTTTATGGGTAAATTGTCATATAAGGACCTAAGCTTCAATTTCCATTCCTTTATTCTCATCCCCTTCATAAAAGTGTTTGAGCTAATTACCAAAGAAGGTCTTCTTAAAAATAACTAATTCAATTTAGTCCTTCAATTCTCTAAACACTTATAGAACTTTTAAATAAACTCGAATCGAATCAAAATCAAATTACTAATCATATTCAATTCTTAATCACACAAACACTTTATCTAGAACAAAAACATTCCTCTCTTAAAAAAATTTCATAATTTTTTTCCTTTGAAGGTGTTTTAAGACTCTTAAGGAGTTCCATATTTTTCTTTTATTGTCATTAATTATAGAGGGACCAAGAGCCCATTAAAACTAGGGTATCATTTTTCTTCAATCTATTTTCATTATATTTAAATAATATTAATATTACATAAAAATATTAGAATAAAAATACATTTAATTTGAATATAAACTTAAAACCTAACGAGTATAAAAAATAACCCAAGATCAATCGTGTTAAATCATTAAAAATAATATGAATATTTTTAGCAACACTAATAAACGTCACTATATCTCTTAAAAAACGCTACTATAAACTTGTTTTGCTGTAGTGAATGCAGAAGCAGAGACGAAACTAAAAATTTGTTATAAAAAAACAAAATATATATTTTAAAAATTTTCTTGATTGGCGGAGACTAAAAATGATTTTTTTAAAAAAAAATTATACATTTTAATTTTTTTATCTCTACTTAATATATAAAAATAACGATTGGTAAGAATCGGACCTCCTTTTTCCCCTACATGCATTAGTTGATATATAAAAAACAAGTTAACCTAGTTTTTTTTTGGATCGTAACCTTCTTATATAACTGATTTAATAATCAACTATTAAGTATTTATAATTATGTCTCTCATCAAATTACAAATACATCTTACGATATTTATACTTTTATCTTCATGATACTTTAATACCTATGATACGCTTAACATAATTAGTATACTTAATTTTATACTATATTTTATAATAATATCATATATTATATGTGTCTTTAATTACGAATTTTAATCTAATAATAACTTTAATAAGTGGTCAGTCATTACCATAATAGTCAAGTATTCTAAATAAATACTAATTTAAAATTTACGGTTATAATTAAAGCAACTGTAAAAGTGTATTAGTGCTAATTAATCCAAATTATAAGTCAACCACAAAAACGCCGTGATCCAAATATTTACACGTTTTTATTTAACAAAAAAACGAATGAACGAAAGGTTTGCACGTTTTTTATATGCTGAAAAATAAAGCATTTAAGGATTCACCAAATAAATGCACGGCTTACTTTTCAAAACAATAAATTATTTTATTTTAAAATTATAATAATGTAATATGTTAATTAATTTATGATTATTTTGATAATTTTTTGTTTTGGATTTCGAACTAGATCTAGATATAAGTTTAATTATCGTTTTTGTTTGTGATTGATTTATAGTGATAAATATGTTGTCGACGTGTCTTAATTTTGTAACCTCTGAGCCGTGCACTACTGAGTCGAAATCAACTCACTGAAACCACGTAATTAAAAATAAGAAAAGAGTTAATTAGGGGAGCCACGTCACCAGCCCACATGGATCAATCGTGGAAAAGAAATAATTTTTAATTTGGACAGATCATCTTTCCTGAGAGATTATTAGCTGAACCATGTTCATCACGTTATTTATGGTCCAAACAATCAGCACCGTTGATCTTTAAATAACCACCTAATAACTACCCACCCACTAAGTCTATGTAGGAAAGAGGTGATGATTCACTTAAAAAAAATAAGATCAACGATCCTGATTAATTGGGACCATAGATCACGTGGTGAATAGGATTCACCTAATAATTTTTCATCTTTCCGTTACCCATTAACGGGAGAAATTATATCATGGGTAAGTCCCACCACGTCATCCATGTGACCAACCACTAAAAAATATTCATCTCATCATTTTTTTCAATGTCATATTTTTCTAAGTGAATCTTCACTCATATTTACTGTTAATTCATTTTAAAAATAATTTTTTAAAAGATTCATTTGAGAAAAAAATATGACATGCAAAAATTGATGAGGTATGTGAATTTTAGTGGTTAGTCCTATAGACACGTGGTGGGACTTACCCATAATATAATTTCTCTATTAACGATCTTTAACGTCAGAAGGACCATATATAAACACCCCAAAAACGTATGTGATTGTACTGATTAATTTTTAAAAACTAACTTTATATTACGCTCAAATATAAGTAACTTTCACAATAATTAACTCTAAAAATATAATTTACCTTTTTTTTAAAGATTCAAAAGTCAAGGAATCTTGTTCATCTCTGACTAAGAACAAGTCTACTAACTATATAGTTTGGGTACTGTACGATGCATGCTTTAAATTTATTAAATAAAAGATTATTCAATATTTTAGTAAAATTAATATTTAAAATTAAAGGTATATTATAGTTTAAGGAAAATACATTAATGATCTTATCTCCTGATCCAGATAATAAAATTATGAAAAAAATAAATACGTAAGTTCCAATCGATCACCGATAACCGCCAAGTAAATTATTTTTGGTACTTAATTAAATTTACGAAAATCAAAAGAATTGGACAAATAACACAATTATTACTCTATTTAAAAGTTTATTCTAATATACATTTTTACGGCTATTGATATTCAACATATTGATCAATTATTTCAAATTAAGTATTGTATAAATTTATTATAAGGTTGTTAATCATAATTCTTAACCTAATTTGTATTTGTTTTATTTATAACATTACGAATAAAACACTTAAGTAGGGGTAGTAATCGGATGAAAAATATTCTAAACCGTAGGGATTCAAACCGATAAGAATAATGAATAACCAAATTTTCACCCGCACAAATAAGGATATAAAGTTTTATCACTGAAGCTCAAATACGAATGAAAACGAAAAATACATTGTTTGAATCATAGAGATAATTAAATCGTATCTGTATTAAATATTGTGCTATAAATATCCGTATAGATCTTTAATATTTTATAGTATTTTAAAAAGTTAGATGGACGTAAACATAATTTATCATTTTTAAAAAAAAAATAATTTTTCATAACTTCAATATGACCGCTTGTTAGTTGTAAAAATGACAGAAATAGAATATTATAGAAAATAAGTTTGAAAATACTTTATAAATTTTATAAAAATAATTTATTTATTATATTGCAACTAATTTATTTATTATATTTCAAAAATAATTTTTTGATTTATCTATTCATATTTTATTTATTATATTTCAACTATATTTTATTTTAATTACTTAATAATTATTTTTTTATTTCTATCTTGAAAAGCTGGATACCAACAGAATTCTACTATTTTCATTTTTGAGAACAAGTTTCATCCTTATCAACCAAACAAATTTTTCAATTTTTAAAAATTAAAAATAAAAATTAATTTTTTAAAATAAAGATAAAAATATTAAATTCGAATTAACCAACCGAAAACCGTCAAGAAAATTAAAATTACTTACTAAATAAATTGGCTAAAATCTAAAAAAAAACAATATTATAAAAGTTAGGCTTGCAGAATTAATAGCCCTCTCTCTGCCCTCCCAATACTTGGTATTAAAGCTGTCCAACGCGACCAGACTTATATATTTATTTTTATATTAATTTAATATAAAGATTATCGTTAAAAATAATATTTTTGAAATATAATATTATTATATTACATGTTAAGATGATAGATTATATTGTTTAATTTATTTGATATGAAAGTATTATTATAATATTTCGAGATGAATATAAAATTTTCAAACATAAATTCTATCAAATTATTATTGTGATATATATTTTATTTTAATAAATTAAACTTTTAATATTAAATTAAAATTATTTACATATATATTCATAGAACTATTTTTTGTTATATAATTTAAAATTTATGAAATAAATTTATGTAAGTAAATATTTACCGTTTGGCATTTACTTTATAAAAAAAATATCTCGTATTTATTAACGGATTGATCCAAATAATAAACATCTTATTATATAATTGTATTTACTTTAATATATAATAGGATAAATTACTTCTAAGGTCACTTAACTATGACTTCTATAACAAACAAGCCACTTATTTAAAAATGTTTTAAAATAATCGTTCCATTTACGAATAAGTTAATTTAATTTATTTTTTATCAATGATTAAAAATAATTCTTTAAGTTATTAAAAAATATTTTAGATTTTAGAAAAAATTGATGATTAAATTTTACGAACGGTTTACAGATTTAAGACATTATGTATATTTTATTATTATAATCTTATAATTAAAAAAATAAATATTTATTAATTTATTATATACATAATAGATTGATTTTTAAATATAAATCGAGTTTAACAAAATTTAACATCATTTTAATTATAATACTCCCTTCATCTCACAAATAATGTCCCTTATTAACTTTTTAAAAGTTAAATTTTTTAAATGTTGATTATAATTATATTAAATATTTTAAATAATTAAATTTTATAAAATATATATTTGAAATCTACTCTATTAGAGGTTTCTAAAATATATTTTTTATATTTTTATCAATAATAAATTTTAAATGATCATTAGTCAAAGTTTAAAAAATTTGACCAAAAAAAATCAATAACGGACACTATTTTTGAGACAGAGGGAGTATAATTTGTCATTATTTAAAATTAATTTTATTTTATTTATAAATATTTAATTTAATTCGTTTTAAATTATTTTTAATATTTTTGTACGGTCCCCTCTTTTATTCTTCTCTAGAACCTCTCTCATAATATTTTTCAGCTAATGAAGAACCTACAAGTGGCGGAAGCTTTAAGGACGACTAGGCATAAAAAATTTAAATATTTCAAGAAAAAAAATTAAAGTTGAAACAATGATAAAATTTAAATATTTTATTGTTATTTCTTAAAAATTAAATATTTTTAAATATTTTTTATAAATAATGTTAAAACAAAAATAATTTAAGGATTTCGAGTTTTAATACGTTTATTATCGAACTAAATTTGAGTAACTTATAATAATTTTGTTTTTTTAAACATGCAAGTTATCAATTTTACATTATCTCAATCAAATTTGCATTATGGGCTAGATATTTAGATACTATTTTAAAAAGTAATATCATAGATATCATAAACATAATATCTTCGATAGGTGGCAGAGTTAAATTAGTCATAATCGAGTTAATTAAAAAAATTAAATTTTAATTGTTAATCAAATCGAATTAGCCATAAACGTATTAACCAAAAATTTTAGAACTTTAACTATTAATCGAACCGAATTAGTCATAGACGAATTAATCGAACAAAAAATATGTTGGTTAATTCGGTCGCTTTTCGAATTAATTGAAATTTGTTATAAAATTTTGGATAAATTACTCAATAGGTCATTAAATTATGCTAAAATGATTTTTTAGTCATTAAATTTTAATTTTATATTAATTTAATAAAAGTTTAATAATCATTTTATAATTTTTAAAAGTTTAATGATAAAAAATAGATATATACAATATATATAATATTTAAAATATAATAATTTTATTTAATTCGATAATTAACCGATAACTAAAATTCTAAAAAAAAAAATAACCGTTAACCGAACCTACCTAAATTAATTAACCGATAAAATTGAGTTGAAACAGTTAAAATGCACACACCTAACCTATACCTATTGATTGAACCAATTCCAGTATATCACTCCATTTTTTGCATGAACCAAACTTTCTAGGGCAGTACTGTTTAAAACTCAAATGTCAAAGAAACTTCAATTTCATGGAAGACTATGAACAGTTCCACTATATGTAGAATATATATATATATGTATGTGTACTTATGTTCATTTGAAAACTTAATGCAAGGAGAATAGCTAAGAAATCACATGCAATGGAAGGAGGTAGATCCAGCCATGATAACCTGAGAACTAGCATAAGGCGCAGCTTCAGCAACACACATACAGCACTTGATGATGTTTTTGCAGCAGGAACATCTCGAAGCAGTCGAGCTCGGGACGACGACGACGAAGCTCTCAAATGGGCTGCTATAGAGAAGTTGCCGACGTATGATCGGTTAAGAACAAGCATCATCAATTCTTTTGTGGAGAACGATGATGGGGTTGGCCATGGCAACGAGGATAAATACGGTACGAGAGAAGTTGATGTGAGAAAGCTGGACATGGATGATCGACAGAAGTTCATTAATGCAGTGTTCAAGGTTGCTGAGGAAGACAACGAGAAGTTCTTGAAGAGGTTTAAGAACAGACTTGATAGGTAAGTTTCTGTAATCCGATCGACTTGGATCGAGCCGAAGCCGATTATATCCCTGAAACTATGAATGTAATCTTGGTTGCAGGGTTGGGATTCAGCTTCCTAGAGTGGAAGTGAGGTATGAGCATTTAAACGTTGAAGCAGAAACCTATGTGGGCAGCAGAGCACTTCCAACACTTGCAAATACGGCTCAGAATATTGCAGAATTAACACTTGCTATGCTTGGTATTAGATTGTCCAAGAAAACTCAATTTAGTATCCTTAAGGATATCTCTGGGATTATAAAACCTTCCAGGTAAGTATCCATTATCAAAAGCTTGCTAAAATTGCTTGAACAGCTCTATTAACCTTGTGGGGATCTCCTACAGGATGACCCTTTTATTAGGCCCACCATCATCTGGGAAAACAACCCTTTTGCTTGCATTGGCTGGAAAATTGGATCCAAGCTTGAAGGTCAACAACTTAATTCCAAACTCAAGCTAGCCTATGGTACTGATTGACTAACCCAATCTGATATATTCTTTTTTGTGTGCATGAAACAGGTTACTGGTGAAATAAGCTACAATGGGTATAAACTGAATGAATTTGTGCCCCAAAAGTCCTCTGCATATATTAGCCAAAATGATGTTCATGTTCCTGAAATGACTGTTAAGGAAACCATAGATTTCTCTGCAAGATGTCAAGGAGTCGGAACTCGATACGGTACTCTCATATATTATTACATACAATTACATACTTATGATGATTAACCTGGGCTGTTAAAAATTGTAACAGACCTTCTAAGTGAACTTGTAACGAGGGAAAAGCATGCTGGTATTTTCCCTGAACCAGAAGTAGACCTTTTCATGAAGGTACATCACATAAATCAATAAAAACTGCACACCAAATGTTTGCTTAATGTCATAAGAGTTTTTTTCCTTGCTGTTTAGTGTATGGAATGTTAAGACCACTTCAATTACAGGCAACTGCAGTTGAAGGCGCTGAAAGCAGTCTGGCTACCGACTACATTCTAAAAGTAGGATTAACACTACTTTAGAGCAAAATATCTTCTGTGCATCTCATTAAAATTTGAGAAGAAATTTAATTTTGATACTGGATGAAATGTTTAGATGCTGGGGATTGACATATGCAAGGATACAATTGTTGGAGACGATATGATACGAGGCGTATCTGGTGGACAGAAAAAACGAGTAACAACAGGTTAACAAATTAGCAAAGTTGAAGTAACAGATTTATCTTAAACTATGTGATTTATGAGCTCTATTCCAATAGAAAGATTTAAACCCCAGATTTAATCAAAATTGATGCAGGAGAGATGGTCGTTGGGCCAACCAAAACATTGTTCATGGATGAGATATCAACCGGCCTTGATAGTTCCACAACCTATCAAATTGTCAAGTGTTTGCAACAGATTGCTCATCTTACAGATGCCACTATCTTTATGTCCTTACTGCAGCCGTCGCCTGAGACTTTTGATTTATTTGATGATATAGTGCTCATCTCTGAAGGTCGAATTGTTTATCAAGGTCCACGAGAACATGTTGTCGAATTCTTCGAGAGCTGTGGATTTAAATGTCCTGAGAGGAAGGGAACTGCTGATTTCTTGCAAGAGGTAAAAGAAAGAGTCATAGATGTAATGTAAGAAACATCATTAAAACTCAAAATTTAGGAGAATATGTTATTGTTTCATACAGGTTACATCAAAGAAGGATCAAGCACAGTATTGGGAAGATAGAAGTAAACCATACCGTTATATTCCGGTTACCGAGTTTGCTAATAGGTTCAAGAAGTTCCATGTTGGGGTGCAGCTAGCAAAAGATCTCTCATTGCCATTCGATAAGTCCAAATGCCACAAAGCAGCTTTAGTCTTCTCAAGATATTCTGTGACAAAACTTGAACTTTTCAAGGCCTGCTGGGATAAAGAAGTGTTACTGATCAAGCGGAACTCATTCTTTTATATCTTCAAGACAACTCAGATTATTATTGTAGCTTTCTTCGCATCAACAATTTATTGCAGGAATAGAAAGCATAACAGGAATGAAGATGATGCATTTCTCAAAAATGGCGCTCTATTGTTTACACTTGTCACCAATATGTTCAACGGTTATCCTGAGATTACACTTATGATCGCCAGGCTTCCAGTTTTTTTCAAGCAAAGAGACCTATTACTCTATCCAGCTTGGGCATTCGCCACTCCATTACTCATGACAAAAGTACCTATGGCCATTTTTGAGACTATTGTTTGGATGGCAATGACATACTACACCATAGGATTTGCACCAGAGGCTGACAGGTCTTGAATCATATCTCTAATTCCATGTCTCAATTTTCTTATTGTACTAAGCTAGAAAAATTTCCATGTCTACATGCAGGTTTTTCAAGCAAATGTTGGTGGTATTTCTGATCCAACAATTGGCCGCTTCTCTATTTAGGCTCATTTCAGGGATCTGCAGGACCATCGTTGTTTCCAACACTGGTGGAATGGTTGCTCTGATGTTTGTGGTAATGCTCTCAGGTTTCACCCTTCCTAGAAGTAAGCACCAAAAACAACCCTAACTTCTTCCTTAAGAAATACTTGATTAAAATAGAATTTTAGCATGTAAGAACTTTACACCTTAGTTAACACATAACATCAAAGCTACATCGGCTCAATCAATTGACTGAGGCTTACTTCTTTTGGTAACAGCTCAAATTCCTAAATGGTGGAAATGGGGTTACTGGGCTTCACCTCTGTCGTATACTTACAGTTCCCTTGCTATTAATGAAATGTATGCACCAAGATGGATGAACAGACTGGTACGTTACTCTCCACGACCTTCCCTATTGACAACAGATGATCAAAGAAAAATACATTAATTGGTATATTTACTTTAATACCATGCAATAAAACAGGTTGAAACTCAATGTATATTTTGCTTGTAATCCAGGCTGCTGACAATGTAACCAGATTGGGGGTGGCAGTGCTTGAACAATTAGAAGTTTATCGAAATAAAAAGTGGTATTGGGGTTGTGTAGGAGCTCTAGTGGGATTCTGTATCCTTTTCAATGTCCTCTTCACCCTGGCACTCACATATCTGAACCGTATGTATTAGCATTAATGGTTTCCTTCCTCGTTTTGCCTTCCATGATAACTAATCTATGATATTCTCTTTATCGATTATAACAGCTCCAGCATCACCACAAGCTGTAGTTCTGCAAGATTCAGCCGACGAGACAGAAAATTACATTGAAATGGAAATCCAAGGAACCAACAGTCTATCAGACTCGAACCAGAGAAAAGCCAAGAAAGGAAAGGTTCTTCCATTCACTCCTCTGGCAATGTCATTTGACAAAGTAAACTATTATGTTGACATGCCTACTGTAAGACATTACTTTTACACTTTTTCTTGAATTTCAATGTCATCGTACACTTTTTTCATTGGACATGGAAATTTCGTCTCAAACAAGCTTACCATATTTTGAATAGGAGATGAAGGCGCAGGGAGTTACCGAGAACAGGCTACAACTACTCCGCGAAATAACAGGTGCATTTAGGCCTGGAGTTTTGACTGCTCTAATGGGAGTCAGTGGAGCTGGAAAGACAACATTGATGGATGTTTTGGCTGGAAGAAAAACTGGGGGATACATTGAAGGGGATGTCAGAATCTCTGGATTCCCCAAAAAGCAAGAAACCTTCGCCAGAGTCTCTGGATACTGTGAACAAACTGATATACACTCGCCCCAAATTACGGTCAGGGAATCCTTGATATATTCGGCTTTCCTTAGACTTCCTAAAGAAATCAGTGAACAAGAAAAGATGGTAAGAATATGAAATGTATTTAATTGCAACCGAGTATTTGACATTATATTAAATGGAAAACCAATTTTTTCTTTGATTTTCTGTTTTCTTAGACTTTTGTGGATCAAGTTATGGAACTGGTAGAGTTAGACAATCTAAAAGATAGTCTAGTAGGGCTGCCAGGAATTACAGGCCTGTCAACCGAGCAGAGAAAAAGATTGACCATAGCGGTGGAGCTTGTTGCTAATCCCTCAATCATTTTCATGGACGAACCTACATCTGGGCTTGATGCAAGGGCTGCTGCCATCGTCATGAGGACGGTGAGAAACACTGTGGATACAGGCAGAACTGTCGTCTGCACAATTCATCAGCCTAGCATCGATATATTCGAAGCCTTTGATGAACTGTTATTGATGAAAAGAGGGGGACAAGTAATCTACTTTGGACGACTTGGTCGAAATTCTCAAAGGATTGTTGAGTATTTTGAGGTGACTCATCCTGAATTTTGTCTATGAATAGCAGAACTGCACTTCAAGAAGTCTTAGTTATGCTAAATTTCTTGCAGGCGATTCCTGGAATTCCCAGAATCAAGGAGAAACAAAATCCATCAACTTGGATGCTGGAAGTGAGTTCAGTAGCAGTTGAAGCACAACTTGGAATTGACTTTGCTGAGCATTACAAGTCATCATCTTTGTATCAGTAAGCTATTACTGAACATTCTCCAGCCAGTTAATTTTAATGCTTTTGTTGAACACAAGCTAACATATATGTGTTTGAGCAGGCAAAACCAGGCTTTAGTACATGAGCTAAGTGAACCACCACCTGGAGCTACCGACCTGCATTTTGTCACTCAATATTCTCAGAGTATATGGGGACAGTTCAAATGTTGCCTCTGGAAGCAATTCAAAACTTACTGGAGAACCCCGGAATATAACCTTGTCAGATTAGGTTTCGCTTTGGTTGCAGCTCTAATCATTGGATCAATTTTCTGGGGAGTTGGCACAAGAATGTCTGACACAATTTTACATTTTCTCATTGATTACATGAGTCTGAATATTCAAAATGTCCCCTACATGATACATTATGTTTTCTTTTTGTTTCATGGTTCAGGAAAGATGCAACTGAGCTTACGGTGATACTAGGAGCCATGTATATAGCTGCCATGTTTCTAGGCGTTAATAACTGTCAAACAGCCCAACCTGTCGTAGCCATTGAAAGAACCATATTTTATCGAGAAAGAGCGGCCGGAATGTACTCTGCATTACCTTATGCACTTGCACAGGTGAGAGGTAGTGAAGTGATAATTTAGTACTTTAGCACTCTATATCTAAAATCAGTGCATTTTATGTGATTTGACTAATCTGCTATCTCATAGATTAATTTTGATATGGCATACAGGTGATTATAGAAATCCCATATGTGTTTGCACAATCTTTATACTATACACTTATTGTGTATGCTATGATCAAGTTCAAGTGGACTGGAAAAAAGTTCTTCTGGGCATTTTTTGTTAACTTTTCCACCTTCCTTTACTTCACCTACTATGGTATGATGGCTGTTGCCATCTCACCGAACGTCCAAGTCGCCGCGATCTTAGCAGCATCTTTCTATGCACTCTTTAATCTTTTCTCTGGCTTCTACATCCCAAGACCGGTATGTTAGCTTCTTTCTCAAGCAACTTACATGTAATGAATAGTCCCAACAATGCATGATGATCGAACTTCACTCATTTTCTCTTTCATTTCAGAAAATCCCTCCATGGTGGATCTGGTATTACTGGATCTGTCCAATGGCATGGTCAATGTACGGATTGATTACCTCGCAGTACGGAGATGATGAACGCACCATTAAAGTACCAGGGGTGGAGCCTGACCCTACTATTAAATGGTACTTAGAACACCATTTCGGGTATCATCACGATTTCTTGGGGGTAGTTGCTGCTGTGTTGGTTGCTTTCCCAGTGTTCTTTGCATTCTTATTCGGCTTATGCATCAAGATACTGAACTTCCAAGTTAGATAGAGGAAAGAAATCCTCAGCTTTTAGCATGTATAAGTAGTATCTATGTAATGTATGATCTGCATAAGTTATTGTACAAACGCCATCAAAATATACATATGATGGAAAATGTATGACATGATTGTATTTTCCAGTACTATCTGCTATTTCTAAATGTATGAAATACGGATTATAGTATTTAAGTTTTCTTCTTTGTCCAAAATTCATAATTGATTGAACCTTTACATCCTGCACCAGTTTTAGCAGGGACTGATGAAGAAGAAGCTGCTAACCTCCTGTGATTTCTGGGAGGTCTTCTAAGAACAATTAAAAACCCATCCTGTCTTCAACAGTATTACTGAGACAATGTTTCTACAGTTTCCAAGTCATGTTCTTGGATCATTTAGCATCAAGCTGTAAGGTTTTCAGGCAGGACTGCCATGAATGAAGAACTACAAGATATGGAATCTCTGCAACTGAGTTATAAGGAAACAATTCTATTGATTACAATTCTGATTAATCATTTAGCATTATTCGAGGATGTAAATCGTTTGCCGGTTTATTATACTTTCACTGGTGTCCCATTTTAAAATAGCGTATTTAGGGTTTAAGGTTAGGGATTATAGTTAGGACCTAGAGAATGGGAGATAGAGTGAAGGGTTTAATATGTAAAAATTAAGGTTAAGGTTTCGAATTCAATTTTTAATAAATTTTAATATGAAATATTGGAGGCATGATTAGGGGACAAAAGATTTTTACTCATTATCTGATAGTTCTGTATTATTGAGTTTTTTTTTAAAATCATGTTGTTTTTCCATCGTAAGTTAAAAAAGATTTGATCATGACTCGACGTTCAATATCATTTTATAGTTTCCTCAGTGTGGTTTGCATAGTAAGATATCTACGTAATTATTGAGTATGTAAGTCGAGTCTTATCTTTATGTCTTAATTAGTAACAGATTTTCTGAAGTAGTGTTCTAAATAAATCTTATTTTATGATTTTAAATATTTAAAAAAATATATTTGGGGTTTTGTAATAAGTCGTTTATATGATTTGAATATGATCTCTTAGATTTAAGTGTATCACGTAGGCGAGTCTAATAAGTTACCATTTTACGAGTAAATTCTCATATATAGACCTAAGCTTCAATTTTCATTATTATTTTTTGCAAAATTCTATAACGGGCGTCGAACATTGCTGAACACCACTAACGATGAACATTGTTGAACACCATTAAACTGATTAATAAAGATTAAAATTTTTAAGGACTCAATGCATAATTAATAAATATTTAAAATAAAATTTTAATTAAATTATTTTTTATAAGGAAAACTACACAAATGGTCATTCAACTATCACTCATTTTTGAGGTTGGTCACCAAACTAATTTTTTTCATCAAAATCATTGTTAACATTTTATTTCATTATTATTTTGGTCACCGATTGTTAAATATTTAACAAAAATCGTGACATGACATGGTTTAATAATATGGATGGTCATCCAACTATCATTCTTTTCTTGTGTTGGTCACCCAACTAATTTTTTCAACAAAATCATCATTAAAATTTTATTTTATTATATTTTGGTCATCAACTGTTAAATATTTAACGAAAATTATGATATGGTATGGTTTAATAATAATTTTAGTCCTTCAAATTATTACATTATATCAAATTAATCCAAATAAAAAATAACTCATCAAATATTTTAAACAAACCCCAAAATTTTTATCTCTTTTCTTCTTTCTCTTGTAACGCTACTTTAAAAATTAATTTATCAACTCTCTCTTTATTTTTCTTGTGTCTTTGAACAACTTATTAAGTTTTAAATTATAACAAATCATTTTAATTTTATAATTTATTCTTTTAAAATCTAAGTTAAAAGAATAATTTTTTTTCTTCGAATCGGGATGACATTTTCGTAGAATAGTTTCTTTTTCAATCCAAGGAAGATTGTGTTCCGACATATGAAAAGTCATTGATGCCAAATTTGTGTGAAATTGTAGGAGTATCCATATAAAGACCGAAAATTTGAGTTGTTCAATGAAAATTTAAGTGAAACTAAATTTTATTTAATCCCAAGAAAAATTTTATGACATGCTTCGAATTGATCTATATTTACATGTTAAAGATTTTATGACTATTGATCTATATAAACTTTTATATGAATTGAAAAATCGAATTTTTTTATAGATCTGATAAACATAAAAAATAATAGAATATATATATATATATTAATAATTTGTGAAAAGTTAAAAAAACTATATTAAATTTTTAAAAAATAAATCATAAAATTAAAGTGATTTTATATAATTTAAAATTTAATGAATTGTTAAAAGACTCAAGAGAAATAAAGAGAGTTGATAAATTAATTTTTTTAAAGTAATATTGTAAGAGAAAAAAAAAAGAATTGAGGTTTAGTTTAAATATTTGATGAGTTGTATTCTATTAAAATTAATTTGATATAATATAATAATTTTAGGGGCTAAAATTATTATTAAACCATGTCATGTGATAATTTTTGTTAAATATTTAACAATCGATGACCAAAATAATAATGAAATAAAATGTCAACAATGATTTTGATAAAAAAAATTAGTTTGGTGACCAATCCAAAAAATGAGTGATAGTTAGATGATCATTTGTGTATTTTCCTTATAGAAGATACTTTAATTAAAATTTTATTTTAAATATTTATTAATTATATATTAAGTCCTTGAAATTTTTGATATTTATTAATTAGTTTAATGGTGTTCAGCAATGTTCATCGTTAGTAATGTTCAGCAATGTTCGACGCACGTTGTAGACTTATCCTTATTTTTTTTATTTTTCCATCACAAAAATTTTAAGCTAATTACCAAATAAGGTCTTCTAAAAATAACTTATTTAATTTGCCCCCTCAAGTCTTCTAACTCGAATCGAATTAATCAAATTTAATAAAACATATTTCATTCTTAATCACACAATATTTAGTTTTTAAAATCCCAAAATAAACATTATGGTCATTTAACTCGAGAAATTTATTAATTCAGAATTCAAGATGTTATACAAACACTTTATCTAGAACAAGAACATTCCTCTTACTATACGATTATATGCACCGGATAAAAGCCATAAATTTTTTAGAGAGTTTTTTTTTTCTTAAAAAAATCATTTTTATTTTTCCTTTCAAAGTATTCTTCTACTCTTAATCGTCTGGACGAGTCTACAACGGACGTCGAACATCATTGAATATTACTAACGTTGAATATTATTAAATTAATTATTAAAGATAAAAAATCTCAAGAACTCGACACACAATTATTAATTATATGTTAAGTCTATCACTCTTTTATTAATTACATACTGAGTTCTTTATATTTTTAATTTTTATTATTTAATATACTGATATTCAACGGTGTTTAACATCAATGTTCAACATCCATTATAGAATTTTCCAAACCGGCTTCATTAATTGTTTTTATAATAAATGTCCATTAAAATACGATGTCGTTTTTCTCCATCTATTTTCACTCTATTTAAAATAATATCAATATTATGTGAAAAATGATGTTCTCTCCAAATTCCTTCTACATTCTCTACGTGTCCCTGATTTGGTCTTGCCTGATAATTAAGGTCTTTCCTAGGCAGAACTTCATCAACAACCCGCCGAAGCTTGATTTCCAGCTGTTGAGTTCCATGGAAACAGATTCACTTTCCAACGTTCTCGATTCCATTGCAAGAATCGGGTGCTTTCAGTTGGTGAATATGGGATTCAGGCTGAATGTATCCGATCAGTTCTGGCATCTGCTGCAGGCATTTTCCAACTAACACCCGAGAAACGAATCGCGGTGACGCGGTCACCGGAAAAGCTATACGGTTTCGAGGAAGTTCATGGGGAAGAAGATGGTGAAAGTGAAGAGTGGCAATGGAGACAATTTGGCCTGTTGGGTACTCAAATTTCAGGTAACGTATAGTATTAAAATACGGCCGCAACGTAACCGTTTAGATTTAGAACTGTCCAATTCTGACACTTATTTTAAACTTTTCAGCGACAAGATTGAGACTTTACTGTCTAAAATTGAGAAAGTGGCCGAGAAAACTCTGGGAATCATCAGGCAAAGTTTCTCAGCAGCACCAAGAACTGGTTATGAAAAGGGTACGTATGATTGAAGGACAAGGTGCCATTGTGTCTAGATGTCATATTTACAGGCATAACCGAGATGTTTCGGCACAGAAATACAGTGGAACACTAAGATATGATGTGATCAGAATGCTGATAAAAGGGTTTGATTATTCACATGCCCTATGTTTGCATGTATGTGATGGATGTTCTGAGTTTCATGTGTATTCCAGGAAAGGTTGGGTATCTTTCTGCCCTGATAAAGATGCCCTGGTCATAACAGTTGGGGACCAAACTCAGGTAATTCACTTTTCACCATGTATGTATGTATGTATGTATGTATGTATGTATGTATGTATGTATGTATGTATGTATGTATGTGTGTGTGTGTGTGTATGTGTGTGTGTGTGTGCATGTATGCATGTATGTATGTATGTATGTGTGTGTATGTGTGTGTGTATGTATGTATGTATGTATGTATGTATGTATGTATGTATGTATGTATGTATGTATGTATGTATGTATGTATGTATGTATGTATGTATGTATGTATGTATGTATGTATGTATGTGACACCATGATGATGGATGCATAATAACAGATTAGCAATGACAGCTATGTGGGTCTGATCTTTTATTATTTCTTCCATGTCTGTATCTCCTACTGTTTCAGGCATTAAGTGTGGGGCAGTTCAAACATGTAATTGGGAGGCTCATTTATAGAGGAGAGGAAGAAGAAGAAGAATACATTTCAATGGCTTTCCTTCACTCTCGTCCGAGCGTCACTGCCTCCACCGTTACCGCCGCGACCGCCACCGCCAGGGTTGATCCACAAAAGGAGAACACTATTTCATTTAGCCAACAGGCCATGGCTGCAATAATTTTGAGTCTTGTATACTATATTTTAGTCTATATTTTCAACAAAGTCTGATGTTGTTAAGAATCACCCATCATGTAATGCAAGATCAACAGAAATAATTGTTTTTGTGCAAAATTGAACTCTTTGTGCAAATTCCCCTCTAGCTCAGCCGGAAGTAAGGATGGCAGATGGGTATAATTTTACGAATTTTGTATCGTTCTTGTCCTAATTGGAGTAGGGATGGATATAAGTTTGATGGATGGTGAGCTGGTGTTGACCTAAAAAGTCAATAGGTGATGAGTTTAACACCTTATCCGTATCGTATTCACCCGTCCTATATCGGCCTGCTCTACTTTCATCAATTACATGAATTTTGAATCATTTGTATTTGTAGACTTTGATTATGTCTTTTATTATGGTGGTTTATGTATTAAGATATTAATTTGTTTTAAAATCTACGTTAATTCTTAAGTTTATAGACTTTAAACTCAATTAATTTAATTTAAAAAATGATAATTTATGATCGAGTTTCAATTAATTAGATTATAGATTTGTAGTATGTGTAGATAAGTAAAATTTATAGAAGTATAAATATGTTTTAGTTAAGTTAGCTATATATAATTAATTAGTTGTAGTTGAGTAGAGGTTATATCGATGAATAGGTGTGTTAGTTAAATTAGTTATCGTTAATTAGCTAACTAAACGTAATTAAATTTATATTGTGTAAATATGTTATATATACACTTGATCAGTCAATAAAATATTAAAGTTTAAATATGTTATATATACACTTCATCGGTCAATAAAATGTTAAAAGTTTTACTCTTCTTTACAAAAGTATATAGTTTATTTTTACATAATTGGATATTAGTGGTTGCTTGTAGACATGTACAAGCGTATACGACTTGAATGGTGGCAGGAGTGAATCTAGAAAGTAATTATCGGCTGGGCCGATTTAAATATTAATAATAAATATTTAATATAATTTTTATACATAATTTTTTATTATTTAATAATGTTAAAATTTCTTTTATTATCATATTTAAAAAAATATTATCTATATATTTATTTAAATAAAATTAAAATATTTTTAAATAAATTTTTATATTTAATTTAATTAATTTTTTTAAAATATGTCATAAAAATATGAATTTATTTAAAAGTAACATAAAAATTTATTATATTTTAAGTTATTTTTTTAAATATTAGATATGAGTTATAAGCTTTTTACTAAAAATATATTTTTAAAATTTAATTTTAATCTTAATTTTAATTATCTGATGTTATTGAAATTTTATGATCATTATATACTAAAATAAAACCACAAGAATACTTAAAGAATTATTTTTTAAATAAAATATATTTAATTAATTAATAATCAAAATATATATTTTTTAAAAAATAATTATATAATATTTATAAAATATAATAAAATATAAACAATCTTATTATTTTTATTTTTATCTTTTATTTCAATTAAATCTTATTTCTTAAATTAATTTAAAACTTAAAAATTAAATTAAAATTTTAGATTGAACCATTTCTTTTATTTTTACATGTTAAAACCTTAACTTTTATCAATATTATAATATAAAATAAATAATATTATTTTTAGGCATGAGGTGGGTTAAGACCTAAGCAGGCCTAGGCCCAGATCCGTCTTAAATAGTGGGTATAAAAATGAATTTAAAAATATATCCGCATAAATAGACGTGGATCTGAAGCTATGCAAGATATCGTATTAACGAAGTCTTCCACCGTCTGATTAACGTGCTGTAAATATCCTAAACAATTAAATCACGTTTTGCATGTGTCTGAATATTGCTTACCCCAAACACCGAGTAGCCTTTGCTTTTGGATCAAAAAATATCAACCAGTCTCCACGAGGTCATTACCCAGCAATCTGACTACGCGGTATAAAAACAGTTGTGGTATATTAAAAAAAAAAGCCAAAGACATCATTTCTCATGTGCTCGAGAAATTATATTATGAGTAAGTCTTATTACGTATTTATAGACTAATCATTAAAATTTATTTATTTCATATTTTTTTATGTTATATATTTTTTCAACTGAATCTTCTCTCGGAGATACTGTTTTTAAAATGAATTAACGGTAAATATAAGTGAAGATTCACTTAATAAAATATGATATGAAAAAAATGATGAGATAAATATTTTTTAGTAGTTGGTCCCATGAATGACATGGTGAGGTTTATCTATGACATAATTTCTCCATGTGCTTTAATTTTTTCGGTTAAATATAAATTTTTTATCCTTTAAAAATCACATGTAGTTTATGAATAAGATTATCTCGATAAGGAGAAATTATATCATGGGTAAGTCTTACCACATCATCTATGGATCAACCACTAAAAAACATTCATCTCATCATTTTTTTATGTCATATTTTTTAAGTGAATCTTCACTCATATTTACTGTTAATTCATTTTAAAAATAATTTTTTCAAGTGAAGATTCACTTGAGAAAAAATGACATGAAAAAAATCAATAAGATATATAATTTTTAGTGGTTGGTCTTATGGACACGTGGTGGGACTTACCCATAATATAATTTTTTCTCGATAAATGTTTCGATTTAAACTTCAATTAAATTGCTAAAGGGGTTTTAATATTTTTTAAAAATATGTACGGACCGTGAAAATTTTGTTTTTCATGAACAAATCTAATTTAAGGGTTTAATTTAAGATTCATGTTATATACTTTAAAACTTAAGGTTTATAGTTAAAATTTAATCTTTACTGTTATAAGATTTAAATTTTAATTTTTAGAATAAAATTAAACATCTTATAAAAAGACATTGTTTTAATGATAATATGGTATCTTTCAGAAATTTGAGATTATAGGTTTAACTTTTAAGTTCTTCAATATGTAAATATTCTTTTATTAGAAATGATTTTAATCGAATTAAATTTAAATATTCTTTACAACTTAAGCATTAATAATTATAAACAAATAGTAATAATTTCTTCTTATGTTTGAAGCTTAATTATGACTAAAAATAAATTAATTCAAAGTTGATGAAACACTAGATTTTGGTTCACATTCAACTTTCTCAAGTAATTTAGATTTATAATTATAAAATGTAAATAAATCCCTTTCCATAGTCTGCTTTAATTAACACCAAAAATCAATATATATTTTAAGACAAAAAAAGGAAGAGGAAAGGCAGGACACCTGTTTCTAGTTAATCTATGTCGTGTCTCCCAATAATTTGGCAAACAGGAATTCATATTATAATTAAGATCAACATTAGGCAAGCTTTAGCTTGCTAATTAAGGATGTGGTTAGCACAGTTATACGATACGATGGGTCAGGTTGGATCTGATTTTAATAAATAAATATATTATATAAAAATATATATATTTAGTATTTTAATTGTGTCTGTGTTACTGTTTTGATGTCTCAATTAATAATTTTTATAAAATAATGCACAACGTTACTTTCTTATTTTAGTATTCGACTGTTAAAATTAACGAAAATAATAATGTGACTTAGTTTAATCATAATTATTATAAAAAACACACATATATTTTATCAATTTTGGTCTAAAATCTATCAGTTTAAAATATTATTTCTCATCCCCTGTATTATTAACGGTATCTTAATCGTAGAATTTGAATCCACAGTAAACCCTACATTAAAATTTAAAAAAATATCATGTCCCTATTTCTATAATACTACATTAACCTGTCCTTTTAAATACTAATTACAAATTCCATTTACTCAATCCAAGATTTTGTAGTATATTGCATGATGCTTCTGGAAGCTTCTGGACTTATCTATCTATATAAAAGAAGCGGTGGTCTATTTCTAAGACACATGATAGGGACAACTTCCATGTGTCCAAAATCTAATGGAGGTATACTATTGATATCCTTACCCCCGAGAAATTATATTACGTGATATTCTCACCATGTCATCCATTAGATCAGTCAATAAAAGGTTTTTATTTAATTATTTTTTTATCTCATCATTTTTATTAAGTGAATCTTCACTTGATAAAAATTATTTTAAACTTTATTTATAATAAACGTTAGTGAAGATTCATTTGGTAAAAATGATGAGGTAGAAAAAATAATTAAATAAAAACTTTTTATTAGTTTATCCATGAATAATATGGTGGGAATGTCCATAATATAATTCTTCTCTTTTCCCCTAAGGGGTCAAGAACCTTGTTATAAATTTTAACTCTTTAGTAATATTTGGTCTTATAATAATTTGATCTTTATAAAAAATAAATATTTAAATAAAAAATAAAATATTAATGAATATTTGAATCAAAATTTTAGATTGGATCGAAACCCGAATTTATCTAGACCTGTTTGTTAACAAAAATACTGACCTTATCAGGTTGGACTCGATCATAACAACATAATTTTAGATCAAATTATCATCCTTAAAAAGACTTTCGATGACAATTTATTTATCAGTAGTGTTAGGGTCTTACAGAAATAATTAATCAAAGATTAAATTTCTTGTATCACATACTAAAATAATATTACTTACCCTACATTATTTTAAAATATATATTTTTTCTTGACTTATGTAAATAATTTTAAACTAATTTTAGAGACACTTGGGATCTTATTATCTCCTCTAGTTCTTATTTCAACCTATGTTGTGTCTTGTACTAATGCTCCTTTGATTAATTGACTTAAAAATTTAAAATATAAAACTAAATGATTAAGCATAATTCCAAATTCATTAAATAAAAAATCTAAATTTAATACTATTACGTAATTAACTTATTAAAATAATTTTGCAAATATGTATTTTATTTATTAAAATAATTGTACCTGTCTTAATCACGTGTAACACGTTTACTTTTTTAAATCATTAGCATCTTGAATATGATATATGTTGTTATCATATGTATATTACATATTATAAGATTTTCATGCATGGATTGAGGGACAAGTAATTGAATCAATTATTGGATCGGCTAGACGTTTATGAACCAATATTATGTGTACAGGTGGCGTAATTTTTCGTGTTCTGTTGATTTATATAAAAGATAAATGTTGATTATAACATTAAATCTCGTTATATATTTAGAGATTATAATAATATTTGTTCTCGATATGTTTTAATTTGATCTAATCCGTTCGAGGTAAGTTTTTTAGTGTTAAAATTAGATTTTGGGACGAAAGAGTGAATAGTTAGAATTTTAGGGTTGGACGGAGGTAAAATTAGGGTTTAAAATATCTAATTTGATTCAGTATACTTATATATATGTATAATATTTTTATATATTATATTCAATATTTTTATTAATTTTTTTGATCGATCGAGTTTAGATGAGTTTTTTTATTAAAATAATTTAATTAAATAAGAGACTAAATATTTTAAATAATATCAGAGATTTAAATCAAGATATTCTAAAATAAATATCTGCAATATTCGAAACAAATTAATCCACCATTGCACTATTTCACCTAACATATTACCTAAATCTTTTGGCATCATACAAAACACCCATAGTGCATCCACCATTTTCCAATTCTCTCATTATAAAATCATGCCAAATAAAGTTAAGAATAGTAATAGTGTAAAATACTTTTTTTTATCGTTTTAAATTAGATTATATTTTTATTTCGATCGTTTAATTCTAAAAAAATTAATTTGATAAATCAAATTTTTTTTTTTAAACTTGAGAGTTAAATCGTAAAATTCAATATAATGAAAAAAATTAACCAAATAGAAGCCATACGTTATCTATCTTTTTTTCCTTTTTTTTCTTATTCTGTATTTTTATTCTATCGTCTTCTCTTACAAAGATGAAATTAACATCTATATCATACTAACATCAAATGATTTTCGACCACTCAATACACTAACGAACTTATCTCATAATCTCTTGTCGTTCTATTTTTTTTCTCAAAATCTCTTTAAAACTCGTCCAAAACTAAAAAAATTATCGATGATCTATAATTCCGTTGTTGGAATAGTGTAAAATTAGGATATATAGCTTGTCTTCTCCCTTTTTACTTTCTCACCATTGAGATTTTTTAGAGAATGTCTTAGTGTAGAAAAATCTAAAAAAAATATTTTAATAAGATTTTAGTTTTTTTTATAAAAAATTAAGAATTTTTTTGTTATATAACTAAAAATAAATAAATTTCTTGTCATAGTGCCATTAATTATTTAATTACATAATGCCAAAAATATACAATCTTCATAATTAAGTGATCAAATTCAAAACAAATAAAACTAAGTGACCCAAACAAAAATACAATCAAAGTCGAATGATGAAATGCTTCATTTGAACACAATACTAGAAGATAAAACCAAACACACTTTGGACTTGTATGTTTCCGACCTGGCTTACCAACATCAAAGATTTTGCCCGCAAGTAATAACAAAGGACAACACTTCATTTAATTTCTCTCATAATAAGAATTAATTAAATATTTATTATAATAATAATAACTTGAATTTCGTTGAAGTAAGGGATAAAAATAGTAATAAAAAATATTTTTTATTATTTTTAAGATTTCGTTTTAAATAGTAATTAAAATATTTTTTTATTATTTTTAAGATTTCGTTCTAAATAATCTTCGACTCGAATCACACACCTAACTTTAATACGTGAGTATCATCATAAGAATTTTTTGCATACATAATGTTTCGAACCTAAAATTTGTTTAAACGAAGCCGAATTGTTTACTATTTAGACCAATCCCTGTTTGTTATGCAAAACATGTCGTAACATAAAAGAGTCTTCTCCTTTTATCAGATAAATTCGACTCATCATGTTATCTATAATTTCAACTAATAAAATTCATTCATATTTTTTTAAAAGTAAATCTTTACGTTTTTATGTATAAATAAGATATGAACAATTATTTAAAACTTTTAAATTAATTAATTTTATTAACTAAAATCAATAATATTTTTATTTTTATCGCTTAATTTTATAAATATCATTGGATAAAACTGTAATAATTCGTATACCAATAATAATTTAAATAATTATTAAGACTTAACGATTAAAATTGATATAATATTTAATTTATTCAATTAATAAGTCAAAAATTTTTATTTAAAGTAAAAATTTAATTTAGAATAAAAAAATAAAAACTTTGATTGATTTTCTACATGACCCTTGAATTTAAAAATAAAAAATACTGATATTAAAAAAATACTGAAAAGAAGAAAAAAATAAAAAAAGCAAAAGTGATTTTTTTGGGAAAAAAAGTTAACTTTAACATAGTGGAATCACATCTGATTACATTAAAATCCAAAGTGGAGTGGTCAGGGGCGGAACATTGGGTTTTTAGGAGTTTGAGTCTCGTCAATTATTATTTTCGAATATTTTATAAAATTAAAAATATATAATTTATTTTAAAAAAATATTTTTTAATCTCTATTAATTTTAAAAAATAAATATATATTTTAATTTTTTTATATAAAAAAATTCTAATTTCGCTCCCGAAGGTGATCCATATGGATGTATAAACCTCACCATGTTATATATTTAATCAAGGCTTTATGGCTCTCCCCACCACTCATTTTATCCTATTTTATCTAAAAAAATAATAAAAATAAAATCCCAAATTAGCCGTTGCAATTTAGATCTTTGTCTATCAATTAGATCATAAAATTTTTAATAAAATATTATCTTAAATATGATTTTTTATATAAAAATTATTGTTTAATTTATTTAATAATTAATTCATATTAAATAGTACAACGATTTATTATAACAACATTTCTAATAATATAATTTGTAATATCAAGATTTAAAATAATATACCTTCGCTTCATTAGTAGAAGCTTTAAGGGAGTGGGGGATTGTGTCCCTAATATTTTTAAAAATATAAAATTTAGTCCCTAAGATATTTGAAAAGTTTAATCGGTCTCTTTCAAAAATTTTAAAAATTTATATTAAATTTTAATATTTTTAATATTTTTAATTAATTATTTATCAAAGTTTTAAAAATTTATTATTCAAGTCTTTTAAAATTATTAAAAGTTTTAGTTAAATTCTTAATATTATTAAAAAATTTAATTAAACCCTAAAAATTAAATTTTAAAAGAATTATAATGATAATAGTGGTAATTAGTAGAAATTTAAAAAAAATAATAAACCTAAATAAAAAGTTTAATTAAGCTTGAAATTCTCATATGGCACAGTCGTCCTCTTTGATTATTACAACAAAATTTCCACACGAACATAAACAGTTCTTTACATCGTACTGTATGAAACTAGCAAGGACAAGAAATCATCAGCTTAGAACTCGGACAGTGTCTTATTTTGCTGCTTCAAATCCTTGTAAAACCTGGTTATGAAATCCTCAGCAGCTTTGTCGACGTAGCTGTTGTCTTCATCGTCATCCCTCAACGGAAACGGAGAGTCCGTTATCCTGAGTTGTCTCGCCAACGGAGTCTGTCCGAAACCCGGCAACATAGGTGAAGCAGTGTTGTTGTAGCTGTCGTTGTTGTTGAGCATATCTAAGACAGTCTTAACGGCGTTCATGGTGGCCAAGTTGTCTTCTTCGTGAGTAGGAGGCGCGTGGACGCAGGCGAAGAGCTGGTGGTAGTAATTGTTAATGCTGCTGCTGTTGTTCTTCTTCTTCAGGTTGAAAGGGAAGAAGTGGTTGGGGGTGTTGCTGCAGCTGAACTCGTACTCATGGACTACCGCCTTTGATACCGCCGTGAAGGAGGAGGATGAGACTTGGTGGCGGTGGTGGAACATTAGGTTTCCGATGGCCTTTGCGCTGGCGATTTTTCCACGTTTGATCACCATGTTTAGATCAACCATGATTTTTTTCTTTGACATAAATCCTTTTCTCATCATGAAGAGAACTGCCCTCACAATGCTCCACACTCTTTTTGTAACCACCGGTAGGCTTTGTTCCATTTTTAAGCTCGGCTTTGTAAAAAGTTCCGTTCCGGCGACTTTCGATCGAAAGAGACAGAGAAGTGAGGAAATTAGTGTTTGTTTGGGTTTAAGGGAGAGGGGAAGGGGAGGGTATATATATATAGGACTACGGAGGAGAGACCTCATGGTTTTAAATCCCCGTGGCGGTCGTGTTTTCGGTTATGATGTTTTTTTACGATCGTGGATAATAACCAATAAATTATGATTATTGTGAAATATTATTTTATATAATAACGATTTTAAATAATATCAAAACCTTAAAATAAAAGTTTAAATAACGATCGCAACACAGATTTAAGTTCTGGAAAGAAACAAAAAAATCAATCAAAATTGATTTCTTTTGATGGTTTAAGTTTTTTAATGTTTGGTATTGATTTATATGTATAAATATTAGATAATTTATTTAAGTGTATCTGTGTCTATATTTGAGAATCGGTCTATTTAATAATTAAGATAAATTATTTTTTCTTCATGCGCTACACTAAACTTGTTCTATAACTGCGACAGTAGTGGCGTTTTTACAACAAACGTCACAGAGAATTGTATATTAGGGACGTTTTGTTATACAAACGTCGCACATCTCAAATATTTGTGATGTTTTATTAAAAAACGCCGTAATTACTCGTAGACTTGTCGCGTTTTATTTAAAAACGTTGTAATAGATTGAATAGTTGTTGTTTTTTATAAACACCGCAATAGATTGTATTTTTGTGGCGTTTTTTAAAAACGCCGTAATAAATTATATTTTATATGTCTTTCATTTACAAATGCCACAATGAATCATACAATAGTGACATTTTTATTAAAAAACTGTTTTAAATTATACGATAATTTTAACATAAAATATTTTTCTATAACGTACAAAATATGCATATAAGTTCATTTAAAACTTGTCAAAAATAAATGAATTTATAATGATTGTGTATCTATAAAAATTAAGATACTTTTTCATAAAAATCTCTGAAAAAATAACAAAAAGTAGTGTTCTTGTAAAGTATTTTCACATTGTTCACATTTTACCAAATTAACACATCCATGTTTTTTTAATGACAAAATTACAATAAGGAGTGAAAATCTGCAAAGAGGAGTTAAAAAGAGATCTCCACAAGTCATAAAGCCTTTGAATATATGATTTTGTTCCATTAATATCCCCAACTGTTGGTCGATGTCTTAACATAAATAAACAATACTATATTGAAAATGTTGGACTTTGGAGGGGTACTTTTGACAAAAGTGGAATAAACATCCAAATACCTTATATTAAATATGGCGATATGATGTATTAGATTTTTTAAATAATATTAAAATTAAGATACAAATTTTGGGATTTTTATTTTGTTTTTTATGATTTAATATTAAAAATTAAATTAGTATTTAGACTATAAAAAATATGGTTAAAGTTTATACTTTAATTTTTTAATAATTATTAGTGTGGGGCATAAAAAGAGATACAATTAGGAACATAATTTTATGATTTGTGTTCACCCTAAAACATATTTTAATTTGTGTCCACCCTCACAAATATTTTTGGATCCTCTACTAGTCCGAACCTCGATAACATAGGTGAACAATGGTGGATGTATGTACAAGGGCTCACCCTAAACTTTTTAAAGTTCACACATTTACCTTCATTTTTTTAAAATTTTATGAGTTAGTCCTTAATTTTTTTTAATATTTATGAGTTGTGCCCACCCTAAATTTTTAAAATTTCATATGTATCCCCTCTCAAATATTTTTCTGGATCCACCACCGTAGTCCAAGCAGTGTTGTTGTTGCTGTGCATATCCAAGACAGCCTTAACGGCGTTCACGGTGTCCAAGTTGTCGTCGTCGTGAGTAGGAGGCGCGTGGATGCAGGCAAAGTAATTCTTCTTCTTCAGGTTGAAAGGGAAGATGTGGTTGAGGGTGTTGCAGCAGAGCTCGTCCTCCTGGACTGCCCATTTGAGTGTTATGGGTGTTGGATTTCTAACAAGATGTGTTGGGGTTGGGTCCGAACAAGGTCTTGTGCATCAAAATCAACACACTGAGTACAGTGTTCTTGGTTTTGGATCCTTTGCTTTATTATTTAGCTGTAGAAGAAACCATGTATCCGGAGATTATAATTAGAGTTTAAGGGATTAAAATTTATGTATTAAATTTTAAAATCTATAAAATACACTTTATTTTTAATTTTTTAAATTCAAATATTAAAATTTAGTCTCGAACATATCTTTTTAGTGGAACATAATAACAACATTAAAAAATGATATAATTTCTATCAATAATCATGTTAAGATTCGAATCCAAAAAAATAAATATTATAAACATTATTTATTATTAAATCAATTAATAGATCTCTACTATATATAAATTATTAGATTTTAAAATTATTATTATCTAATAGAAAACAATAAACTTTACACACAAGCAATTAGACTATGACACGCCCATTATATAAATAATCTAAAGGATAATTTTTAATTATACATGATGTACCTATAATAAATTGCAGGAACAAAAAATCAAATTTAAAGAAAAATATAAATAATTATAAAAATATAAATATAAATAAATTAAAATTAGAAGTCTAAATAAATAAAATCTTTATACATTCAGTCTTCTTAAGTGGAAAAAAAAATTGTAGGCAACTGTTCCCACCATCTAACATTAATCGCTCAATCACTCTACTGACATCTCTGGTGTTCGAACCCCTAACCTCTAAGAATAACAACTGTTCCTTTAACCACTTGGATTAAAAAACTCATGCAGTTATATATAAATTTAAATTCAGTTAAATTCGTTATCGTCCTTAAATTAAACCTTAAATCGAAGCCCATTAAATTCGTACTAATTAGTTTAGTTGTTCTGAGCAATTTGGGATTAATTAATTAATTAATTAAACACTATTGTTGATTAATGAGGTTGTTAACTAAATTCAATCCCAATAAAATAAAGAATTATTGCAGGTTTTGTCCCTCCATTATTGTCCAAGTTTACAGCCTCACTCTTATTGCACTTATAAAATAATAAATTGATAGAATAAAACTCAAAGTATATTTTATTATTTTAAATAATAAATTTAATATTTTGTTAATAAATTGTTAGTTTTATTATTTTATTTTAAATATTTTAAATATAATTGAAACAATAAAAAATGACGAATAACTTATAAAATAAGTATTTAAAAAATTATTTAAATTATAAAGATAAAATGTTAACCCTGACGTTCATGTTACTCCTTGAACCCTTTATTTATTCCCTACCCACGTGGCCAACTTTAGGCACGATGATTACATATCAACTTAATGAAAACAACGGTCAGGATCTCACCCGCTTTAACTTTTTTAACAGACAAATAATAATTTGACGATTATTAAATTATATATAGTATTAATGAAACAGACGAGAATAAAAAAAAACATAAAATTATTAAAATAAATTTATGTGATATTGTTTATAATAATATGTTATATTTTGATTCATCAAAAATAAATTTATTTATCTATTAAAATTTAAAATTATTTTAATCGATAAAGATTTATTCAAATAATAAAAAAATTAATATCATTTAAATAGATTTCAATATTAAGATTATATATATAAATAAAATTTTATATATATTTTTATCAAAATTAAATATACAATATAAATTAATTTATATTAATTAAAACAATAGATAATCTTTTAAGTACATTTTTTTTCTAATATTACCCATTTTTATTCAAATTTGTTTACCTTTATTTAAAGCAATGGTACCTTTACTTTACAAGTCCAAAGCTTACCATTTGCCAACTCATTACTTCACCAAAAATTTTGAAAAAAAAAAAGAAGCAAACTATAAAAAAGTTAGCAGTACAACTCTAAAAGAGAGGTAAATAATGGTTGATTATTTTTTACTCATTAAATTATTAAATCTATTTTATTTAATATTAAAATTTTAATAATATATTTTATTTTAATTTAATCGCTCTTAATTAAATTTATATATTGTCTGATAAAATTATTATATTCTTTATAAAAGATATGTATGATAGAATGTACAACTTTATCGTTTATATATTAATATTTTATGTTTTATGTATGATTATATTTTTTTTAGACGTAATATTTTTTCTCACTCAACATTGTGATATTCTCGTCATGAATTTTTGCTTTTGTGATTAAATAATTGTCACGATTGTCTATGGTATTTATCCATTCATAGATGTTCGATATAAAATCAAAAAATTAAAATAACGTTCTAATATCACTTATCATAAAATTATTATTCTTTTACTAAAAGATATCACTAATAAAATATATGATATCATCGCTTTATATTTTAAAAACTCCTCTTTTACTTTACGATGTAAGATTAATAATCCCGTCTATTTTCAACGTAACAATTACATGTTAAAAAGCTAAAAATATGCTACAATTTCCCCATATTTGCAATTCTGCCCTTCCTTCGCTCATCAAAAACCCTTTCTCCTCACTCAATCAGACACCAAGCTTTTTCTTCTCTCGAAATTCTCATTGGATTTCCACATTTTGTCTCTCTACAGAAATTTCATGCTTCCTTTTCATTTTCCCATATACGAAGCTGTATACTGTAACTTCCAAGGCTAAATGGAGGTCGGGGACTTCAACGTTGGAGGATTCTATGGCGGCACAGCAGGCGATGATTTCTCGCCGGTGAAGATGCTTTCTGGTGAACGAAAGATCTCCGAGAATTTCACCGTCGACGATCTACTCGACTTCTCTAATGAAGACGCTGTTAATAGTGACGGTTTCCTGGAAAATGTGGCCGGTATTTCCACCGATTCATCCACTGGAACTTGTAATTCCTCCGTCTCCGGAGGGGATAAACACTCCTCCGTAGCTAATATCCCTCTCTCCGCTCAGTTCTCCGGCGAGCTCTGCGTTCCGGTACTTAACTAGATCTTATGTTTTTCTTTTAATCTTTTTGAGTTTTCCCTAATATTGCATGGAAAAAGTAAGATTAACTTAGTAAATCATTTTTTTAGTTTTAAATATTTATGGATTTTGATTAGATTTGTTTTGATTTGTGCAGTATGACGAACTGGCTGAACTTGAATGGCTTTCAAATTTCGTTGAGGAATCATTCACAACGAACCAGAATTTGCAGGTTTTAGCCACCTCGAAATCAATCTCACCGGAATCCTCCTCTTCCTCCACCCGAAGCCCAGCTAATCAGATTTTCCAACACGAAACTCCCCTCCCGGGAAAGGCTCGTTCCAAGCGTTCAAGAGTTGCCCCGTGCGATTGGTCCACCCGAGTCCTCCATCTCAACCCTAAACCCGCGGTCCAGAAGAAATCGGACGAACCGAACGGACATTCGGAATCGTCGGGACGGAAATGTATGCATTGTGCGTCGGAGAAGACACCGCAATGGAGAACGGGTCCGTTGGGTCCGAAAACGTTGTGCAATGCTTGCGGAGTGAGGTACAAGTCGGGTCGATTGGTTCCGGAATACCGACCCGCTGCGAGCCCGACATTTGTGTCGGCGAAGCATTCGAATTCTCATCGGAAGGTTTTGGAGCTGAGGAGGCAAAAGGAGTTCCAAAGAGCACAGTATCATCAACAGCTGATTAGTCAAACTTCGATTTTCGGCATATCCAACGGTCCTGGTTGTGCTGAAAATTCCCTGATCAATCAACATGGAGGGTCCCACTTTAGGCACATGATTTAGATTTTCTAATTAAAAAGAAAAAGAGAAAAAAATGTAGTTTTTACCGAACCAAACAAGTAAAAACAGAGGAAGTTACTCGCAGTTAACTCTTGACCAATTGGCAGATTTTAGATTTAATTTTCATTTTTTGTGATTTAAATGCAACTAATTTTCTTTATTTTAATTTTACTTTTTTTATAAGTACATTGAGATATGTATCTAGCATGAATCATTTAGTCTCTGTGATTGAAGGAACGGTTGTTATTTTTAGAGGTTTCAGATTCGAACACCAGTTATACCAGTACATTAAATTAAGCGTCAATGTCTAATGGTTGAGAATATACTGTTTAATAGATACTATTGTAATACTGTAGTAGTGTTTTTTTAGAGATCATAGGTTCGAACATTAGTAATACCAGCGCATTAAATTAAGCGATCAATATCCAACGATTGAGAATATACTCTAGAATATATATTACTGTAACACTGTAGCTAGCTAATTAAAAGAAAACTATTTACTCTAGTTCATTATTAAAAAATATTTTTCTTTTTTTATTGTAATGCAAATTAATACTTGGAAAATTGAAAAATGATATAATATATTTTATTTGAAAAAATAATTATACTTTTAATTTATATTAAAATAATTAACGATAAATATAAAATATATATGATTAATGATACATATCAATGCATAACGCTAACTCTAAACTCATCTTTGTTTCGGATTTTTTTCACTCTAATACATATTAATATTTTCGAGTTTTATTGTATATATTATTTTTAATTGATTAAAAATAAATTAAAAGTAAAATTTAAAAAATATTAACAAACATTAAAAATAAAATTTGAATCTATACTTAAGGATATTTAATTATTTACTTAACCTATGTAGTAGTCCAAGGATCCGAATCATCGTGCATGGATTTCAGTAATCCATAAAATAATCAATTGGGAATAAAATCAGACATCGTCTTTGGCACGTACCAATTTTATAGGGAAGTAAGGCTGTAAGAGTGAAAACCAAAAATATTATTATTCTTTTATATTTATCGATATTCGATTAATTAATTAATTAATTAAATTTTTAAAGAATGTGGTTATCCCAATAATCTTAATTTCTTTGTACTTTCGATAAAAGGTAAAAATCATGTCTTTTTATGGTGTATCTTTTCGTGTCTTCTTTGAAAATTTTTAAAAAATTGAATTTTTAACTTTAACCCTTAATTTTTATATCCTAAACCCTAAAAAATATACTCTACCTCTAATTCTATAACCCTAACTACAACTCCTAACCTTAAACCCTGAACCCAGAACCCTAAACCCTTTAATTTAAAACGGATGTATAAAAAAAATAAATGAAAAAAACAGATGATTTCCGCCCCTTCCATGAAAGGTTCATACAGTATTTTGAGCATATCCAATTATCCATAAACCAATGTTTAAAGATTCAAAATTAGAATATGAACATCTGAGCTGTTTTTCTTTTGGGTCCCTTTATAAAAAGCCTACAAATACTTATCAATACAGAATAATATATTATGGTATATGTACATTACGTATATCGTATGTTCATGTGCATGCATGCATGGGAGGGGACACATGCATGTGGATATACGACATGGAGTAAGCAAAGCAAAACATGCATGTGATGGACAAAGCAGACCACATGCGATGCTGTAGCTCACTCAGACGTTATATATATATATATATGAAGATAATTAATGATAAATATAAAAAAAATAAAAAAAAATATTAGAATGGTTTGTCGTTGCTTTCATGCCCATTGCATTGGGATCTTTTCATGTTATTTCTTATCAGATGATAGGGTTTGTCTCCCCCAGTCAAAACCCTTTTTCTTTTTTACTCATTTTTTTAAGGTTTTATCTCTATTAATTCAGATCGATCTATATCGTAATTCATATATTTATTTTTTAGTAGATGAATTTATTAATAATTTTTTTTATATACAATACCTTATGCTCGAAACCTATTTAAACGAAACTCAGTGATAAAAATTTGAGAGACCAACTTAATTTTAAAAAAAGTAGAAGTTTAAACGAAGATTTTAAAAAAGGACTCGCAACTTGCGACCTAAACTTTACATCCGACCCTGTAAAAATGTTATTATCACTATTTTAATGTAGAGGATGATATTATAAGCTTCATTAAAAACTTTTAACCTAAAAAGAAAAAATTTATTTATATTCTCATATTATAAGGATAAACGAAATTAATACAAGATCATATTTATCACTTATTTATTAAATGATATTTTATTTTTATATTTTGGTTAATTTAGTCAGTTTGTGGTGTGTGTTTTTAATTTTTTATTAATAAAATTTAAATTTCAATGAAATCACCACCTGTAGGTAACGTTTTGAGTCAAATTACAATATTATAGGATAAAGTGTCTTACATCCCTAAAATTTTAACTAATTTATAATATTTATGAGACGGTTCATGTTTACGAAAGCATAATAAAAAAAGTATGATAGCTTGGGGGCCAAGCAAACTAAGTAGCCGTTGGAAGCATATTTTTTAATTGGGGGCCAAGCAAAGTCTAATTGCGATTTGCGAATAAGCATTTTTTTTTTACTTGGAAAAGAAAGAGAGTAAACAAAAACGAAGTCCCGTCCGTAATATGGTCTGAGATTTGGGCCTGGCCCAGATAAAACTGTTTTGGCGGGATATCTAATTTTTGGCTCCTAAAAGCATTCGAAAAACAAGAACATTCCCTAAATTCAATCACCGATCAGCATCTGAGATGGCTCGCGGAGAGGATTTACAGATAAACACGGCGAAGCGTGCATATAGGAAAGCCAAAGAGGAAGGGAATCGGCAGGAAGAGGCGAGGTGGGCGAATGTGATCGGAGATATTCTGAAGAATAGAGGAGAGTATGTGGAGGCACTCAAGTGGTTTCGAATCGATTACGATGTTTCGAACAAGTATTTGCCTGAAAAACAGTTGCTCCCCACTTGTCAGTCTCTTGGCGAGGTTTATCTCAGGTTGGAACACTACAAGGACGCCTTGGTTTATCAGGTATTTATTTTTTTGTCACCGTTTTTTGTGGTTTATTGATCGGTCGGTTAAGAAGGGAGTTTCCGGGTTGGCTTGTTGACTTTATTGGGGTAATTGATTTTCTACGAATGGATCATTTTTTTTATTTACTGGTTTGGAGAGAGATGAAGCCCTGGAATGTGAAAGAAAATTGTGTGGGGACATAGTTTTAACGTGAATTTAAGTTTTGGAACATGAATTAGATAGTGAATTATCCGGGTGGAGCGAAAAAGAGAGAGAGCAGAAAACCGTGTAGTAAAACGTGGGGTTTAGTTGGTGGGATAATAGCAACACAATGCAGATTTTCAATTAATCTAGTCATATTGTCCGCTATAGATGGAAGAACTTAGACAGAAAAGATAAGTTTGGATTCATTTTGGTGTTCCCAAGGGATGCTTCAATACTTAGAACTGAGACTCTAACTTGGGTGTACCAGGGTCAAATCTTGAGAGCTTGGAGAGATTTCCTCCCACTTTGTAGTCCAAAACTTCAGTCTGTCTCCTAGGCACCACAAACTAAAAACTAGTTTGGTGTATTTCTGATTGGTTAGTCATTATTATTAATTTATTATATTATTTCTATTGCAGAAAAAGCATTTAGAACTTGCTAAGGATGCCAATGACCTTGTTGAGCAGCAAAGAGCCAGCACACAACTTGGGCGTACCTACCATGAAATGTTTTTGAAATCTGATGATGATCATTACTCGATTCAGAATGCAAAAAAGTATTTCAAGTCTGCCATGAAGCTTGCTCGGACTCTAAAGGAGACCCCCCCTAATAATAAGTCTTCTTTTCTCAAAGAGTATATTGACGCCCATAATAATATAGGAATGCTTGAAGTGGACCTTGATAACTTGGATAAAGCTTTGAAATTTCTCACGAAAGGTTTGGAAATATGTGATGAAGAGGAAGTCGCTGAGGATGATGATGGGCGTAGTAGGCTTCATCACAATCTAGGAAATGTTTATATGGAGTTGAGGAGATGGGACAAAGCACGTGAACATATTGAAAAAGACATAATGATTTGTAAGAGAATTGGGCATCGCCAAGGAGAGGCAAAAGGGTACATTAATCTTGGTGAATTGCATTATAGGGTTCAAAGGTATGATGAAGCAATACTTTGCTACCAGAAGGCATTTGATTTGGCAAAATCCATGGAAGATGAGGATGCTTTAGCAGCTCAAATTGATCAAAATATTAAGACTGTAGAGGAAGCTATAAATGTAATGAATGAATTGAAAAAAGAAGAGCAAAATCTAAAAAAGCTGCAAAGAAACATGGTTACTGCAAAAGAAACACCACGGGAGCGTAAGTTTCTTCTCCTGCAGAATTCAAGTCTTGATTGTCTCATTGAGAAATCTGCTATGATCTTTGCATGGCTGAAGGTTAGTACCTGTTTCCCATGAAGTTTCCTTGCTTTTGTTTCTTGTCAAACATAATTTCATGCTACTGCAACAGACATTTTGAGGTAACATCTAATTATTGTCATTATTATTTCGAATCCCCTGAAATATGTGAATTTGGCATGATTCCACATAATTCTTTGTATGCATTCTTCTATCAATAAGGTCTAAAATTAAATGATATGTCATTTCTTTCCCCCCTGAAAAAGTTCTCCCTAATCTTGCCATGCTTAAAATTCTGCAAATGGAAATGGGTTTGGGGAGTTTGATTGATATTTTTTATAGCTGATTGTGATAAATAGCATGAGTGAGATTGTTTTCATCATCTCTGTGACACCTTGTCCTTATTGTTATTTTATATGTTGTAAGGGGAAAACAGTTGTTAGTTTTCAGTGTCAGAGCCAAAGTTGATTATTGGATTGTATTAAGAGTTTTCATCTTAAGATCCTATTTTTCAGTGAGGGATATTTCATGCGAGCTTCTAGCAACACCTTTTTATTTATTTATTTTTAATATCTGAGCAGGATTTAAAATGTGTACTAATTATCTGTATATTGCATTGGAATTTTATAGTAACAACTACCAATATCTTCTTGCATATTCAACATAGTTGTGCTTATATTTTGAAAATTTATGTTTAGCATCGTGAATTTGCAAAAAGGAAGAAGCGTATTGCAAGTGAACTATGTGATAAGGAAAAGCTAAGTGATTCATTTTTAGTTGTCGGAGAATCATATCAGAAGCTCAGGGACTTCAGCAAAGCCATTAAATGGTACACAAAAAGTTGGGAAAGTTACAAGGCAATCAAAAATCTGGAGGTGAACTTGATATTAGTTTTATGATCTGTTGATATATGGTTCATTTTTTATTGTTTTACAGAATTATTAAACCGAAGCAAGTATTATTTTATATTTTTATTAGTTCAACTTGATAATCTAAGTCAATCAGAAATCTCGAGGTGAGCTTGATATTAGTTCTATGAAGTGTTTATATATGGATCAGATGTTGCTGCATAATGAAACTGAAAAATAACAAGTATTTTGTATTTTTATTTGTAAATCACCTTGGTAATCCAATTATATAATGTAGTATTTGTGCTGATTTAGGGAAGATTTTGTAGCCTATTCCTTGTTCATGAATGTCTTTTATGATGGAGGAGAATAGACTGTTGACTGTTATAATTTTCAGGGTCAAGCGCTGGCAAAAATTAATATAGGTGATGTTTTGGACTGCAATGGTGACTGGACTGGAGCACTTGAGGCATTTAAAGAGGGCTACAGGTCATTTTTTCTGTTCTTTACTGTTTTAGATACCTTTTGGTAACTTTTCAATTGTCTGTTTACTAATTCCATTTCCTTTACCTTTTCTATATGAAATTAAGATTATGTTTGATAAACTGAAAAAATGTGTTAAAAAATTAAATGTTGAATTTAATAAGTTCACAAATAAATAATTTTAACAATATCCAAACTAATAATAAAAGGAATTAGTTTAAATTATTTGAATTGATTTGCAATTGAAGGAAAAAGAATAATTTTCAGTGGATTGATTTTTTTAACGGGTTATCAAACAAGCCCTAAGCATCTTCCTTTATATTACGTCAACTGTCCCATGATCCCGTCCTTGAATAATTGCTGGCTTTTGACTACTGGAACTGCATATGCATTTTGCTAAAGTACTCACCTGGATAAATAAGACTTTTTGAATATGACCATTGTCATGATTCATCAGAAAACAATATTTAACCTGATTTTTAGGACACAATAAAACTGTCAATTTCAGAGTCTGCAAGAGTGAACTTGCACTTATGAGCACCATCTTTCATGTATGGAAGTTATTTAAAAAATGTCAAATGTTACTAGGGCAACCAAAGGATACCATTATTATTCCTTTTCTGTGGATGCTTTGGTCTTTAACTTTAGGTGTTGAGTGTAAAACTGTCAATTTCAGAGTCTGCAAGAGTGAACTTGCATTTATGAGCACCATCTTTCATGTTTGGAAGTTATTTAAAAAATGTCAAATGTTATTAGTGCAACTATGGGATGCAATTATTATTCCTTTTCTGTCGATGCTTTGGTCTTTAACTTTAGGTGTTGATTGTTTAATTATGACTAAAAAGTATTTGAAATCACTGTCTTGTACCACTTAGGAAATTGCAGGTCTTTGCAACAAAAAATTCTGATTGTTTTCTTTGCATGAGTAAATCATTAGCATCTTTGCACGCTAGGTCATTTTTTTTCTCTAAAATCAGCCTTGTTACCCCCTACTTGTCTTTTACATTTGAAAGTTCAATTTTGTTCTGTTATCTCATACTGCAGGATTGCTGCTGAAGCTAAACTTCCTTCCATTCAGCTTTCTGCACTCGAGAATATGCACTATAGCCACATGATAAGATTTGACAATGTTGAAGAGGCCAGGTAAATTTGTTTACATGAGACCTGATAAGAAAGCTGTTTGCTTTTAGTTTTTATGACTGGTAAAACTAAAGTTACTAAAGTTCTAAAGGTATTTTGTTTGGACTTTTAAGATTTTGAGGGTTTAATATTGGTTCATGACAGTGGTCTTTGTTGCTGATGAAAGTTTTGTTTCTTAGGAGGTTGCAGCTAGAAATTGACAAATTGAAGCAGTCAAAAGTTGAGGAGCTTGAAAAAAAACACATCGGAACAGATTTCTGCTCTGAAACAGACACAGAAGGGGATGACCATTTCTCAGATGACATGCCTAATACATACTTGGAGGCTTCGTGTAGATCCAATTCTATAAGATCAGCGCTTTTAGCAGCTAGTGGAGAGTCAAACGATGATTTGCCTCTAGTTTCACTTATCCGATCCAGAAAAAGATCACCCAAAAGTAAAACAGTTCACACAGTAAATAAAAATATTTCTATGGAGCTGGATGGAACTTTTCCAAAAGGTTTGTCTAAACCAACAAGTAATCAGCAAACAATTTTTGGACGTAAACGAGTCCGTCTAGTCCTTTCAGACGATGAAGGTGATATGCCCGGTGATGCAAGAAGAGTGCATAAAAGCTCAGTAGATGTTGCTGCTTCAGATGAATGTTAGTGTATTTTAGATATGAATTTTAATGGGTTCCTGATAAAAGTTTAAGTAATAACTTGGTTGTAGTTTATACCTGACTGCAGCTACGAGGAAAAGTAGTTCAGCAAGTTCTGATAATAAATTGCAGGTATACAAGCCACTCGAGTACTCCCAAAGAATATTGTTAACCTTGTCAAGTTGCACAATTTCTTGATCCTTTTGGTTTGTAGGATATCTCACCAGTTGCCTTCAGAAGTACTAGCAGGTCCTGCAATCTCGTCAATATTGAAGAAAGCGCTTGTTCATACAAATCCCCCAGATCTGTTTCAAAAGGAAAAGTTATCAGATCTCTGAGCGATGCTGAAGTCGATATTGGTTCTAGTTATGCTGATAGCACTTTGAAATGTGAAATCAATGCTTCTGAAAACTTATTGCATACTGATAATGAGGTTGATGTGAGTATTTCCCATTTTCTTATGTATATCTTAATTTGGTCTGTTTTTGACTTATTTGTTGTCATTGTTGTGAAGGGAAATGTAAAGTGTACGCAAGGAGTAGCTAGTGTTTGACTATTTCTTCTGAAATCCTTGGCTAATTATTTAATTTCTTAAACTAGAGTACTAATAAGGGGTGTGGAAAATTGAATTGCAATGTTCTAATGCAGAATTGGTTCTTAAAAATCTATAACTGTTCATTTGCATTGTTCTGAAGCACAGACGGCCTTAATAATCTTATGCATTTTGATTTTTGTTATTTGCTTACTCTGCTAATATTTTGCTGTTGTACTAATTGCAGGGCTGCATAGCATTCAAAATAGATGACAACATAATAAATGTGTCCGTGAACTCATTTGGGGACAAGATAAGCAACGAATCTTTGAGGGTTGAGCTAGCTTGTTTATACTATTTGCAGCTTCCTATAGCGAAGAGATCAAAAGGTAGGGTCTAATTGTCAAAATTTACTAGTTCCCTATTTTCACAATTTTGGGTGGGCGAGCACTGTACTCTGTAGTTTGATAGAAAATGTTAGTTTTCTAGATTGACAAAGAACTTGTTACAGTTCAATTGCATGTATGGTGAAGAACTGGAGAAAACTAGCAATCCTTAAGCTTCTTCGGTGACTGAAAATAAGAAAGGACATTAGAGTGCTTCAAGAATTAAGATATTGAACATACTGCCAGCTTTGAAAATTTAGTTAAATATTTGGTGCCTCAGATATTTGTTTATTTGGAGTAAGGAAGCTGTACCTTTACAGAGATTATGGCTTGTGTGATATATTGATATGCTGGTTGTTGCTTGCCTGTGAAATCTAATAGAATTGACATTAATGCTTAAGGCTGAAGCCTCCAAATGGTCTTAGTGAGAAATCATATAACTCTTCTTAGTATTGAAAATTGTAGGTGAAAAATGGTTGTGTTTGGAGATGTACCTAAGAACATCATAATAGTACATGCACTTATTGCTTATCATCAAGCATTTCTTTGGTTATACATTTTTAGTAAATGTATTCATGTATGTATGCGTGTGTGTGGTTGAAATGTTCTTGAGATTGCTACCTACCATTACTTATTATTCCTTTAATCATCATTGGTCATAATAACTGTATTGTTCCTCTTATTCAATTATGTTTTATTTTTTCCAGATCATTATCTGTTCTGTTAATTGTCTTACTAGGTTTGTTGCCTATCATTCAAAACATGGAATGTGGCGGAAGACCTTTAGAATCCTTTGAAAACTTCGATTCTCTTAGGAATCATCTGAGGAAGGTTCCGGTTGATGTGCTGACCAATGGTATGTATTGCAATTGGTTTTTGTTATCAGAAGCAATGGCATCCTCTCATCTTTGCTTATAGTTCCTGCATCCTTAATTACTGTTGTATGTATTATGGATTTATGGTGCTTCTGTGTTTAAACTAATTATTTCAGTTTGAAGTGTGTTTTATTCATGTTCATGTCACATTGATAACACTATCTCCTGTGTGGAGTAGTTTCAATCAAGTTATCTGAGCAGAATTCCACCTTTTTAGCATGGCAATGTACCCTTTAGATGTTTAATCCTATTTTATTAATCTCTATCAAATGGTTAATCTTTTGCATGTTTCTTTGAGATGTTTCTGAATAAAGATCATTTAAACCATTTTCACCTAGCTGAGTTATGCACTAAATGTTCTACGGTCAACACATTTTTAAGATGAATGATGATGTAGACTTCTTGAACATTTCAAATAGAAATAGTTAGCCAACTTAATATGTGCATGTCACTTACAATATTACTATCTCAGTATAACTTTTTCCTTTTTTGAACTTTTCTTTGCAAGTGATGTAAAATTATATTAATCTTCACAGGTTGGGTCCAAAAGCACTTGATGAAGCTGTATATTGACAGCTGCAAAGAATTACATGAGACACCGAATATGAAGTTGCTTAGAAAATTGTATGTTTCAGAGGTAAGGAGGATTAAACAGTAGTTTGCTGCTGATGCTATATTCGTATTGTTACTTATTCAACAAATTGCTTCAGAGTAGCCTGTTACATTACCACTGGGAAGCCTAAATGGTTTATTCTATTTTCTACTCTTTGTTTACCAGACAGAGGATGAAGTCAATGTGTCTGACTGTGGACTGCTAGATATATCAATAATTCCATTGTTGAATGCCTTGCATACACACACAGGGGTTGCAATGCTATCTCTTTCTCACAACTCGCTAGGTGATAATGTCTCATTTCTGTTCCATCTTCCAAATAGTTTCTAAGTTTTGTTCACACGACAAGTTTTACTATTTGTTTGGATATGCCTATAGACAGAATCAGTTTTATTATGTCACACTGCAGCTTTTCTTAAAAATTAATAATCCTGCATTTCTTTTATATACTTACCGGTCCATTTGGTGGTTCTGTTCCAGGAAACGAAACAATGGAGAAACTCCAACAATTTTTTTCATCATCGAGCCAAAAATATGGTGATTTGACTTTAGACTTGCATTGCAATAAATTTGGTCCAACTGCTTTATTCCAGGTAGGTAGCCATGTCATGAGCTTCCTTTTTCAGTAATTGAGAGTTTCATGTTTTCTTATTGTTCACACTCTTTTGAAAAGAAACATCAGTTCTTTAATGTAAAATTTATTTATTAGAATTTGTTCTTTCTTTCCTCTCCCTTCCCGATCTCTCCATCTTATCTATTTGAGGTTGAATTTGGCATTGGACAGATTTAAGATAAAGTACCAAAATAGATTTAAAGTAACATGGAACATTTGATGAACACTTGGAACCATTTCTGACATTATCCCATATATTTGAAGTTTGAACACAAGTTTGTTCTTTCTTATGACGGTTAGAGTAGCCAACACTTCCTTTTGGCATCCTAATATGTTTAAATTTCCCTTATAATTAGATTTGTGAGTGTCCTGTGCTGTTCACGCGACTTGATGTTCTTAATATCTCTGGTAATCGTCTCACTGATGCATGTGGATCATATCTTTCAACCATCATAGAAAAGTGCAGAGGTAAATTCTGTTCCCTATTGTTACATGTAGTAATGGCTTACAAGTATGTTTTCCTTTGGAATAATTGTGTTTTGCTTGAGCATACCGGCTAATGCCTTTTTATCTTTAGCCCTGTATAGCTTGAATGTAGAGAGGTGCTCCATTACTTCTAGAACAGTTCAAAAGGTTGCTGATGCACTGGATAACAATTCTGTCCTATCACAACTTTTTATTGGTATGCTTACCGAATCATCGAATAGTTCAATTCAATTCCTTATTTGTTTATGGAAATCTCTCTAAGCATCGCTGTTTGTGGCAGGGCATAACAATCCTGTATCTGGGAATGCTATCAGTTATTTATTGAGCAAACTTGCTATTTTGAAGAGGTTTACAATAAAGAGCGTATTTATCTTGTCTTTCTTGAAGTACTATTAATTGGAGAAGCACCTAAGCTTCAATCTTTCTCCTTTTTTCTCACCCAGGTTTTCAGAACTTAGTTTAAACGGCTTAAAATTAAACAAGACTGTGGTTGATGGCCTTTGTCACCTAGCTAAGACCTCATGTTTATCACGACTGATACTTGAGGGCACCGGTATAGGAACTGTAAGCAGTTTTCATGTCACCATCTTTTCTACATTAATATTAGTTTGCTTCCAGTGTATTAGCTAATTTCCTTCCTCTGCTTGTGATTGGATTCTGATGCCGTTTATAGGATGGAGCTCTTGGATTGACTCACTCGTTATTCAGCTCGACTGAGGAGCCTTTGAAACTTGATTTGTCCTTTTGTGGATTAACATCAACATACATTTCTGAACTTAACACTAATGCTATGTTCATTAGTGGCATTCTTGAGCTTAATCTTCAAGGAAATCCCATTATGCAAGAGGTTTGACTTATATCAGATCAGCTCTGTGCTATAAATATTCTTTTTTTTCAGCCTAGAAACCCTGAATTTTGATTCAAGATTACTTGAAAACAGGGTGGCAATGCCTTAGCATCATTGCTTATGAACCCTCAATGTTGTCTAAAAGTTCTGAACCTTAACAAATGTCAACTGGGGATATCCGGGATTCTTCAAATAGTTCATGCACTGGCAGGTTATATTATTACCAATTCCAGTATATTTTTTTTATTATTATCAAAAACTAATTTTCTAATTTCTAAGTTGGTTTTCCTCACAGAGAACGAATCTCTGGAAGAACTGAATCTTGCTCATAATGCCGATATGGATAAGCAGTTGTGTAAACCGACAAACAGGACATCCGAATCCTTACAGCCAAACCACACTATATCCGATGGTGAACATGACACCAACTGTGATAAACTTGAAGTTGCTGATAGTGAAGTACCATCTGCATCAATCAATGACTGCTGTGGAAGCTCATGCCAAAGAAACGAAACTCTGGAGTGCAGTCCCATACAAGAGCTTTCTGTAGCCATTGGCATGAGTAAACGGTTGCAGTCGTTAGATCTTAGCGATAATGGGTTATCAGTTGAAGCTTCAGAAGCTTTATACAATGCATGGTCATCATGTTCAAGGTCTGGTTCATCTTGGCGACACATTGAGGATTGTATAGTCCACTTTTCCGTGGAAGGAAACAAGTGTTGCAGACTCAAACCCTGCTGCAGAAAGGATTGAATTTCTCTGTCCATTGTAGCAACACATTTGGATTTCTTAGGTGTTAGCAATGCTCAGTATATATTAATCTCCCACAATTAATAAATATCAAAGCCATTTTTATTTTTATTTTATTTTATTTTTTTGGATCAATTAGTATTTTATATTTTAGCAAAGAAAATGAGAAAACAAAAGCGAAGAAGCAAGTCATTTGTTTTTTTTCATCATAAAATAAATAGAACTAATAAATAAAAACAAGCAAGTGATCCATTGTCGTCCAGTGGTTAGGATATCTGGCTTTCACCCAGGAGACCCGGGTTCAATTCCCGGCAATGGAATACAAATTTTCTTTAGGTAAATTGTTTTAAGCTTGATTTCATGCATGTCCGGTATATTCAAAAACTGTTTATATTAAATATTTTTTTATATATTCATATACAAGATTCTTCCTTGAAGTTTGAAATCTGATGAGTTCTCTTTCTTGATTGCTTGTCTTCGAATTCGTAAGATGTGGATCAATGTTAGCTTGAGGTGTCTGCAATGCTCTTTTTGTTTCTGAAAGCATCTTAGGTGCATTTGGGAAGTTTACAGAAATGAAGAATTTACCGGTCTCCGGTCAACACAACCATATATTTATACATGAAAACCAAGCAAATGGGTATTTCAACTTAACAAGTTCAAGAATAGTCTATAAACGAACGTTATACGAATGTGTATGTTTAAGTGTTTATAAATCATGTATCATAAATTAATGATCCTATAAATGAGCTTATAAACAAGTGAGTTGATGAATATAAACGAACCAAATACGCATTGATTTATGTTTATAAATCTGTTCTTTTGAACTCATATAAAAGAGCAACACACCATGAATGGCTACCAAGAGAATTACAGAAGAACTCAAAAATCAGCCAGAAGTGAACTGACTGACTCTAGTTTTATGAATTAGATAAATTTCAGCTGGATTTCAACATCACTTGATAAAAGAAAAGGAGAATCTATCAAAACAAATTGAAAAAGAAAGAAAACACATTTTTGCTTTTTTAATCTGTTGATGAACTCAACAATCTGTGAGTCTGATGACTGATGTTTGTCCTAAAACACAATGCCATTGTCTTGTGGTGGTGCTTGGTTATGTAAATGAATATTCTACAGTTTCTTTCAGTACTATGTTCATGCCACAATATTTTACACTTCCAACAATATGTTTCCTATGTCAAATGAACAATCAAAGATGTATGATGAGAAGAAACGAGTGTTTAATTTAGTTGGTTCCTGTAAAATTTAAACATATCAAGAGATTCGAACCTCGGTTTCTGTAGTATCTTCTCCGATCCGATTTGAGTAGCAAAGGCAGCTCCTCACTCTGACACCATGGTTACAAACTGTGATGGACATGCTTAAAACATTTAAATACTGGTATGAACAATGTTAAGATCTTAAATTAGGAGGGATGGAAATGGCAAAAAAAAAGAAAGAAATCATTTTTTGTCAAGAAACTTACACCAAAGCTTCTATAATGTCATCTGATTCATCTACTGCGAACTCGTTTCTAAAAAGCAATTTAAGGTATGGGAGGACTTTAGGAAGCACTGGCAAATCTGCTATGTTAATACTCATCATGTCAAAAGCAATGCATGTCTTATGCATGTGAGTCTCATCGAATACAGGAATTTTTGGGTATCTTTGGCTGAAATGGGTTAGGATAATGCGATAAGCACCGGCCGAGTTTCCCACTTCAATGGCTTCCTTGGTTGTACTGTGGTTTTTTGCAATGGCATCATCAACCAAACCATCCTCAAAAGTCGCCTGTAATATGATCAAGCGTAAGGTAATCAAATTAACCTTGTGAGTATGATGGTGATGGTTAATGCATGTATAAAAGAGAGACATATTCAATTTCAAAGTAAATGCAAAGGTGAATAAACCACTTAAGAATCCTAAATGGTGAGATTGCACACCACAGACATGGGAAATATGAATCCATTTGAATGATGATCCCAAAACTATTAGCTATGTTGATAAGCAATGAAACATAGCAGTTAACTTGCCATGCATCGACCAGTTCTTGACAGGGCCTAGTGTCACCCGAGTACACAATCTTCCATCCAGGGATGACTTTTCCAACACTGTTGACACGTTCTGCAGCTTTCAAAACAATACCAAATGCCTCGGGACAGTGCACGACGGGAAAACTAATCAAAGCTTCTAATCCCGCTTCACCTAGTATATTATTCAATCTCCATAGGAATGGATAAGCAGCAGAATGGTCCACTGGACTGCCTGGACGCCTCAAATAGCTCTGCATACAGCTACCTCTACCAAACAAAGTTTCATTTGGGGCATTTGAATGCATTGGACTTTCTGGAGAAGATTCGTTATTATTTGATTCGTTATCACTCGCAAAAGTATCCCATGAAGCTTCTGTGGTGCTCCTACAATCAAGGAACTGCATATCAAGATCTTCAAGTCTTTGATATGCATCTATATATCGTTTAAGTTGTCGTGGTCCTACAACCAGTAATGGTTCATGAGGCACTCCTTTCAATAAATCACGCCTCAAAGCAAGCACTCTCGCCAGACCGGTGTGGTGATCGGCATGAATATGAGATATCCAAACACAATTTAGATTTCTAATAGCATTGTCTGCACCATCTACGCCATATCTGGTTCCTCAATAGACCAACAGTCACAAGTCAAAAAGGATAAAGGAAAAGATCATGATATCGCTATTATCAAATAAAACTTTATAACATGTTACCTTCTTTTCAGTTGTCCAAGGGTTCCTTCTCCACAGTCCAAGAGCAAACTTCCTTTGGAGAAAAGATTGACATATACAGAGCTAACATTACGATACTTAGAAGGCTGTGATGAACCCGTACCAAGAAGCACAATTTCCAAGTCATCTCTCCTTATGTTTTCCAAACAACTAGGCAGAATATTTTCAGTCAACCATGGTTCTTCAAGCATAACTCTATTATCATTTGAAGTAGTAAATACCTCTTTACTTTCCTTCATCCCCTGCCAAAAATCTCGGACAGTTTGTGCAGCACCTGCAATCTCTGGAATTTCTGAATGCAGTTCATCAATTACTTCAGAGTGGCCTATCGGAATCGGAATATGTGATCTGTCCAGTCCAAGTTGAGCATAAGGGCGCAAAGTGAACTGTCCAAAATGTAAGAAAAATTCTTAACAGGAAACTGTTGCACAATTAAATTTTCTTAAAAGAGTCCAGAGCTGAATACAATACAAACAGTCTGTGGTTTACCATAATAGCTTCACAATAGGAATACTTTTACTTATTTTTGCACTAACAATTAACCATCCAATTATCTACTTAATTCTTGAAACAGAAATAACCATTTTTTGGCAGGGAAATTGGTTCTTAGTGTCCCCCTTATTTAAGTTAAAAAGAAAAGGACCAGTACTACTGTACTAGTGACCTCAAGAAGAATACCTTTAAGAGATTTTCAGCAGGAATGCTTTCACAGATCTTCAAAGTGGAACCCTGGTAAAAAAGAAAACAATACTCAGTTGCCTCAAAACTTTTCACAGTATAATAATAAGCCTGATTCTCAAAAACTGTCGTTTCTAGAGTGGAAACAGACCTCACTTGAAATAATATCATCTGATGCTGAGTGATTTAAGTGCTGAAGGGACAAGAAACCTGGAGCCGGAAAGAACTGTGGGCATAAGTAATTAAGTCGTGATGCAACTCTTGCACTTGATTTTAGAATTGGAACCTCAAGATTATTTCTGCAGAGTGGTATAAATAAGAAAACCATCAGTTCATAGGCATGGGTGCAAATATTTGTTTCCTGAAATTCATGTACGATGCAAAGAGACTTACTTTTCATGTCCAGCCAGGATATGTTGTGCTGAACCAAATTTCTTCATCCATTTCTGGTAGTCGGGAGTGCTTACAACAGAAGCAGGACCTAAATGAATGACACAGTTTACAACCTTAGTACTCTCTGTTAGGTTACTTGATACTTCTGTATAATATCCATCAAGGCATTCTATGGATAACAATTCCTGTATATGAGATTCTGTGGGACAGTCAATCAGGAAGACAATAGGACCAGGGACAGGAGGATCCATAACATCAGACGGATGAACCTATACATAGGAAAGTTTATCATGGGTCAAAAAGTATAACCAGACAAATAATTTATACATCAAAGGCATAGGACCAAATGGATTTTTCTTATTAACAGCTCACTCACCATTATATCCAGGCGGTCTGACTTCACTGATTTACCATGTTGTAGCTCGCTATACTTTGGCCCAGGTTTCAAGCCAAGAGCTACAGCCTTTTTTGGGTCAAATTTCCCCATAAGCTCAGGTAATTCACAAATATACAACACAGACATTTCACCGGGCTTTATTTGGGACTGTTGTGAGCAATGAGGTTGTAGGAGAATTGCGGATATTTTGACAACCTCATCATTGACAAGAACAATGGGATCTGCAGCTTTATTTGGAGCAGTTACATTTTCAGCATCGTCAGAAATGGGCGCCCGCCCAAAACTCTGAGTGTGAACCATGGTTGCATGTGGAATGAAAGATTTCATCGCACCAACTAAGAAATTGAGATCCGAGGGTCCCCAGATTTTGACCTTTACAACAATATAGGCTAGTACTTAAGAATAGGCAAAACAATGTCAAGGAAAAGTAAAACATTTTATATATGCAGATACTCACACTATACCCTTCTTCTCCCATGCCAGCCAAAGTCAACAGCAAACCTGCGAGAAAGAAGTTAAACTCAACAATTCAAGAGATATACAATCACCTATGCATGCCTAGAATGTATTTGTCATAATAATATTGCTTCACTTCGAGATATTAACAATAATTAACAGAAAGCTAAATGTTAAACATAATGGTATACCAGGCTTATACAGAACATCATAAACGAGATTCAAGATAAACCTGGAAGTCCACCCGCTGTTTCTGAGCAGACACGTGAGAGAAATATGTGATCTATCTGGAGGAAGCATCCACATCAGACTCTCTTTCTAGACTGAAAGTGAAGAAACAGGCAAAAGTATTCATGAAAAAAACACTGTACCTTTGATAACTTAATTTTATGCTCCGTGCAAAACCGTTGTAAGCCCTGCATAACAGGGGTGAATAGCTAATTATAATACCAATCAGAGTTCATAAGAAATTATATCATACTTTGCCACTGCCGATGTTGCATAAAATCTACCAACTATCCTAGATATATGTAGCTTCTAAGGCCCAAGTAATCACTTGTAAGCAGTTCAAATTGAAGCCAAACACCAATTAAGAAACTTGGCCACCGACATTCGACTCCAAAAATAGAAAAACAGTAACTTAGGGATCCTTAAAACAGATAGGAGGGTGCAAGTAAAAGAACAAAGTTAGAATAGCTATACAAAACATTGCATCCATTGCATGATTAAGTATATTGCAGTGAAAGATACGCCACTGTACATTGACCAAAATCCACAGAACCTGAAAGGCTGAAACAATATCCTTCTGGTGGGGGCAATACATGTTAGGGTCATGTGATTTATAATAATGGGACAAAACCAGCCAACGGCTTAGGCATTAAAATTGTCTCACAGTTAGGCAATTGTAAGTTAATTAAGGACCATAACTCTGAGTTTACTGTACTTCCCACATACCACCACAATGGTGATTGCTCGGATTGCGCCTTCAGAAACTTTTCTGAGTGAACAAAGAAAGAAGCAACTGCAATAGATAAATACACAGGATTCTTCTAGGTCATTTCCTTGATTAATAGTTACCTCACCAATCACATTTGGAATCTATACATTAAGCGAAGTTGAAATATTTCTTCTAAACAATGAAGAAATATGAGCCTTGTAGTGCTGCAGGATGCATATAAGTTGTGCTGAAGCTACTTATTAGAAATAACTAACAAGCAAGGACTAATTCCACTCCATAAAATCCTCTGTAAATAAGCCAAATGCCCACCTCTCCAGCATTAAAAATAAATCTTTGTTTATCAAAGAAGAGCAAGACTGAAGGTGACGTGTCTTGTGTATCCAGTCCAGTCCCCAAAATCTGCATATTGAAATAAAAAAATTCAATTGCTTTAAACAAACCGATAACTAAAGTAAAATAAAAGCAAGTAATGCAATTTGTTATCCAAAAGTTTTCTACTTTAAGAAACTAAACTTCTCAAGACAAATGTTTCATGGTCAGTTACTCAAAATTTACAATTTTAATCTCGAAAACAACACAAACCCATTTTCTAAGATCATTTAATTTCCCTAAAAAACGAATTCACGGTAAAAAAAACAATGAAGAAAAAATTACCTGTACGTATGCAATAGTATTAGTAGGATTAAGCTTGCGTTCTTTCAACTGGGGATTCTTTATAGGTCTATCGCTCTTATCTTTCCCTTCAGCCCTTCTTTTATTAAACCCAAACGAAGATGTAGAAGAAGAGTCCCTTTCCTGTCTGGCAGTTTCCTCCGTTGCCATTTCTCTGCCTCCGCCTTTACGCTCTTCGAAAGTACTGCTACTTCTTCTGGGAATATTGAGAGAATCACGACAGGGGACGGAACGCCGTCGTTTAGATGGAGATGGAGAAGCGAGGAAGGTGGAGAAGGAAAAGGGTTTTGGATTGGGTTTAGAGACGGAGAGAGGGAAAGAGAGAGTGGGCTTTAGAAGGTGGAAGATGAGGCGCAAGTTAGGGGAAACATATGGCATTTTTTTAGGGGGGAAGACACGATAAGCGTTGCTTGAGGCTTCAGTTTTGTGTTACTTGCTTTGCTTTATCAGGCTTCTGCAAGGGTTTTAGGCTTTCTTGTTTTCCAAGGGTTTTCACCGGTTGGGCTTAGTTATCATTAGGATATCTGTTTGACTCCGGTTTCACGAATTTCGATTTAATTTAATCGGTTACGGTATTAAAGTAGTATCTGTTTTAGAGTATATTTTTAATTATTAGTCACTAATGATTGATCACTCAATTATTATGCTGGTATTATCGATGTTCGAACTTTTTTTTTTCATTTGTTTGATAAACAAAATATGTTGTGTTAGAATATTTCTTCTAAGCCAAATTTTATTTTTATTTAGCAAAAGGGAAAGAGTTGTTAAGGATGAGTATTGGATCGAGTCGAATAGAGTCAAGTAAAAAATTTTAAGTTATTGAAGTTGATAAGTCATATTTTATAACTCAAATTTTATTTAAAATTTTTTCAGTTCGAGTCAAGTTTTTGAGTTCCTATAAATATTTAATTATAATTATTTATCATATTATAGAATTATTTGATTCCAATTTAATCGATTTTCTCTGATTATATAAGATATGTATATAAATATAAATATATATATTCATATGTAATTATATATTTTTTTGTTTTTATATATCGATATATATATATATATCATTAAAAAATTGAGAGATTCGTCTTAAATTAAAAATAAATGCTTTAATTACTAAAAATTTTGAGTTATTCAAATTTTCATTTTACAATTCAAATTTTATTTAAAATTTTTTGAGTCAAGTCGAGTCTATAAAATTTCGAGTCGAGTCAAAATGAATAAAATATTTTCACCTCGAGTCAAGTCAAATTATTCGATTTGTTCAAGTCAAGTCGAGTTTTGTTCACCTCTATTGTTAAGCACTCGAACAAATAAAGAGAAAGAGAAAAAGTACAAAGAATATTTTATATCTTACCTTAACTGAACCATTTTTACACGTCTATATATCTAAAATAATGATATCCGAACTTTGATCGAATATCGAATGTATTCGATATTTAAATTTGATTATTTAGTATAATATCAATTGGGCATTTATGAACAAAAAAATCAATTAACTTGTTATCTCATTCTTATAATTGAGTGCACATTTTTTAGAAAATATCAAATTCATGTACTCAATGTGTAGTATTTGTCAAATTCAAGTACAAAAAATGAGATAAAAAAACGCTGGTCCATATGATTTAGAAATTAAGTTAAATTTGAATACTAAATATTTAACGTTTATTAAATTTATATATCAAATTCAAGAAAAATACATAATATTATATTAAAAAATAAGACATTTAAATATTAAAAAAATATTTTTAAAAGAAATAATTAGTATATTTTTTAATATATGCTTTGTTGCATTATTTTTTTTTTAATTTTTACAAATCGAAATTATATTTATATAATGTCTGTATCTCTTTCTCTCGTCCCCTAAATCCCCAACCGCCATTATGCTGGACCGGACCCTCGCCTCCCGCCGCTCTCAGCCACACTCCGACTTCGATTTCCCCTCCTCTTCCGCCGCCGCATCTCCCATCCCTGGTTCCCCCACCTTTCTCTCCGACGACGAGTCCAAAAGCAAGAAGCCTCACCTCTATCTTTTGGCCACTAATTATATTTCCCGCTTCGGACTCGTCAAGTCGCCGTGCTTCTGTCTCTCTCTCTGCCTAATTTTCATTGTTTTCGGTCTCTTCTCTTTGGTGCTGAACTCTAGCTCCTTCGTTTGCGTTTCGTCTTATGACCCGATCTCTCGGGTCAGTCTATTCGGTCTCGATGGTGTTGACTCCGATTTCGGATCCCTTGGCGTTCCTTGGTGTAAGTTTCGATTTACTCGGATGTATTTGTGGGTTTTAGATCGGATCTGCAGTATTTCTTTCATAATTTCTGCGTTGTCTTCATTTTGCATTAGCTCTGCATTCTCCATTGGCGTTTCTTAATTGATTATTAGATCAAATGCTTGTTTGTTTCCATTAAAATGTTCAATAATTCTGCTCGATTGTTATTATATAATTTAACATTTTGATTCTACTATTAAATCTTCTATTATTGATGCATTTAGTAGAAGCTTAAATCTAAAGATTAGATCTTTTCTTAAAAGCTTCAGTTTAAGCTTATGGGTTAATTTTCCATGTAACTATCTCTTTAGTGTATTTGATTTCTTGATGAAATATTCACTATTTTGTATAGAGGAAGTGGGTTAACGAAATTTGGTTAAACCTTTAAGATTTCATTAAAAGACCGTTAAGAATTAGTTTGAATATGCCCTTCTCTGCTCTTAAATCTGTATTAGGTTCATAAGAGATTCAACTATCTCTTTAGTGTGTTTTATTAGGTTCATAAGAGGTTCATAAGAGTCAAGAACTAATCTTCAATTTCCTTGTGTTCAATTGTTGTATCAGATGCATTTTAATTGCTCATTTCAAAATTGAGGCTGTTTCCTTTTCTTTTATCAACACTTCACCTCTTAAATTTGCAACTTGGACCTTGGTTATCCTCCTTTGCTTGTTTTGTGGAAATTTTTTATGAAGTTAAAGATGGTTTTTTAAGGTCAAACTTGATTAGATTTTTTATTTGACTATTTTATTTCGTGCTAAAGACCCAAATCCATGTTAGATTAGTAATTCTTGACTTGATTCTCATGATTTGCGCCCGTTTAATTTGTATCCTTGTCAAAAGGCAGATCGAAACATGGAAAAACAGTTGAATGGACATCCAAAGATTTAATTAGTGGCTTGGAGGCGTTTGTACCAATATATGAAACACGACCGATAAAAAACAACATGTATGGGATGGGTTTTGACCACAGCTTTGGGCTTTGGTTCATTGCTCGGTGGCTAAAACCTGATATAATGATTGAGAGTGGGGCTTTCAAGGGACATTCCACTTGGGTTCTGCGGCAAGCAATGCCTGACATACCAATTATCTCCATCACACCCCGGCATCCCGAGAAGTATTTGAAAAAGGGGCCTGCTTATGTTGATGAAAACTGCACATACTTTGCTGGAAAAGATTTTGTGGATTTTGGAAGTGTTAATTGGGAGAAGGTGCTAAAGACTCGTGGAATTTTCGATTTCAGTCGGGTTCTCGTCTTCTTTGATGATCATCAAAATGAACTTAAAAGGTACTTAATGCATCTATGCATTGGTGATGTTTTCCCTCAACAAGTTTTAGGTTTTGCTTGAGTTGATTGAAGGATACTCAATGTATTGATTTTTACCTTTAGTAGTTTTGACTTTCAAGTTGTGCTTTCATGAACAGGCTAAAGCAGGCATTGAAAGCTGGCTTTCGCAATCTTGTTTTTGAAGACAATTACGATACCGGGACAGGAGATCATTACTCATTGAGGCAAATTTGTGACCAGTTCTACATAAGAGGTAGATGCTCTTTCCACACCCTTTTCCCCTGTAATTCCTTTATCTGTTTGAGTGTCCCTTCTTTTGCCATGCTTTTGACCCGTATCCACTTTTATCTTCTTTTATTTTGTCTCCAAGTTGTATTATCTTCGAATCGTTGCTTTTGGAAGTTGTTTTTGTTCTGTACCTGATTACGAGCTTTTGTTTATCCAGGAGGTGGTCATAGCTGCTTTAGGGACAGCGATGAAGCCAGAATCCGCTCGAAAAGAAAGAAATTCTGGGAGAAGGCTGTGGATATAGATGAACTTTGTGGACCACATGAAGCATGGTGGGGTGTTAGAGGGGAGATGCGGGATGACTTTAGCCACAATAAGACCATAATCTCTTATTCTGAACATTTTCAAAACAGCAGGTTCGTTGAATCGATTCTTGATGTTTATTGGGAGCTGCCACCAACGGCTGGTCCATCTCTCACCCACCAAACTCGATATGATCCTAGCCGTGCACCTCCTCCTATTGTCGAAGATGGCCGGTATCGATTGTTTCAGCGGCTCGGTTTAAATAGACTCGAGAGATCTGTGTTTAATGGTTATACACAGATGGTATATCTGCAAATTTCTGAACCTGAATCTTGAAAGCATCCAGGATCAGATCTGATTTAACTTCAGTAGTTGAACCATGTGCCAATATTTTCATTTCTTCATAGCTAAGTTACAATGAATTTCTTGTTAATTTATTTTATTTTTTTTAAATGTTGTTCCCAAATGTTTTAGGACCATACCCTTTCCAATGTAATTTACTGATTAGAGAATCAATGTTTTCTACCCTCATAAAAGAACATGGTAACACTTTTGTTTATTTGTCCTATTGAGAAAGTGACGCTCGAAATTGTTAATTTTTACATCACACTAAATTCTATACTTTGAAAAATAGATTATATACCTAATTCTTTAAATACCTTAAATCGACATCAAAGGAGATATGGTTAGGGGATAGATAATTTTCATCCTATCTGTAACATACGAGAGAGAAAATCAACAAACGTCTCAATGAAAATACAAATGATGTTCATCTTAGGAGATACATGTTTAAATTTTTTATCTATAAAATATACATACATTATCGAGAAATTAAATATATATATATTATTTTATAATTACGTACTTTAAACTATTCAAAAACAAAGAGAAAAAATCATACAAAATATTGAATCAATGATTTAGAGAATAAAAAATGAGCATGAGATATTTAACTACTAGTTTAATTACTAATTCTAACATTTGTTGGCAAGTGTTTGCAATATTTAGATTCTCCATGTATAAATATGTGCATATATACATTAAAAGCATTGGTTTTGTATGGTGAATTGAAGTAATAATTGCATAATAATAGAGGCACCATGATAACTAATATCAAGGTAGAAAACCAAGGGGGAAGTGAAAGCAATTCATAGCTAAATATTCAAGATAATCAAACTAACACAAAAAATTATGAGTTTTGGAGAAAACCTCGACGACTAAATTATTTTTTAATCAGTTATCGTGATTATAATAGTATTCGTTTTAATATATACTTTTAATCATTAGTATTGATTGTTAAATCACTATACTAATATTATTAGTGTTTGAATCCGTGACCTCTAGGAACAATAATTGTTTCTTTAACCACTAAGACTAGATGACTCGTGCTCGATAACTAAATTAAATGAGTTGAAAAAATAATTACCATTGTTTTAAAGATTTTTTATTTTTATTCTTCAATTTATTTTTTTAAAAAATAATTTATTTATAAATTTATCTAATTTTCTAAATATTTATATTTTATTATCCAAACCCTAAATCTTAAATTCATCTCACAAAAGCCACATTTTTAAACATTTATGGATTTATCCAAGTTTTAATGTTACGTGCAATCCATTAAAAGTTGAACTTAATATAATTTAATGTATTTTCATTGCTGATGTGTCATTCAACTAGGTAAGCCATTTGTCAACATTTCATAGTTTCTAACTCTATGTTTCTCGAGATTTACGCTCAAAAAATTATATCATAAATTATTTTTATCACATCATTTATATTCTATATAATTAGGTTCGTTCATCTTTAAAAAATTATTTAATAACTATCGAGTCACCTATTACAAGTAAAAAAAATAATAATTTATTTTAAAATAATATAAAATAAATAAATCTGATTGATTAAGACTACAAATAACCTAACAAAAAAAATTTATAATATAATTTCTCCCCGATCAGATACGGTTATACTATGAAAATTAAGATAATTATTTTAATCCTTTATTACATTTTTTATATGAACTTAAAAATATTAACTCCCACAAACTAACCTAACAAACAACTTCAAAATGATAATACTGTTAGTTCTTTCGTATAATTATTTTTATTTAATTTATTGATGAATTAATAATTTAAATAAAATATTGAATAAGTTGTTCATTATAAGATGATGGGATGATCATTTCAATTCACAATTTCATAATTGTCTTCAAAATATTGATGTATATTATGCGATAATATGATATGATATAAACGATAATGAAAGGATGAAGTTGAAATTTTTAAAAGTTTAAGGGTTAATTTAGAATGAGGGTCATAGTTTAGGGATGAAATTAAAATATTCAAAACTTTAAGGATCAATTTAGAATAAAAACATATTTTGAAGATAGAATTAAAACATCTAAAAATTTATGAATCAATTTAGAACGATAATCATAATTTAGAGACATGTGATACAATTAACTCATAAACAAATAAAATCAAAAGGATATAATTAAGTGGATCAAACTGGACATGTAGAGAAATTATATCATGGGTATGGCTGACCACTTCAGCTATGGTCTCATCCAATTATAATCATCCATTTCACCACTATCTTTAAAGTCATTTTTTAACCAATAAATTTTCAATCATGTTTTTCGTATCATTTAAAAATATATTTTTAAAAATAAGATTAATGACATGAATAATTAGTAGTGAAACGAGTGATTTTTATTGGTTAGGGATTATGAATAACGTGGTGAGCCGGGCATATGATAGAATCTCCTGTACACATGACTTTAACTGAACCATTGTCTGAATATCAAAAAATTATTAGGTGAATCATGTTCACCACGTCATCCATGATCCCAACTATCTTTCCTACATGTATTTAGTGGGTGGGTAATTATTAGATGATTATTTAAAGATCAACGATCCTAATTACTTAAACCATAAATGATGTGATGGACAAGATTCACCTAATAATCTCTCCCGAATATCTGATAGAGCTTTCACAAAAGTCACGGAGATTACGAAGAAAATGCAATGGAAAGTGGAAACATAACACACAGATTATGCACCTAAAAGGCCATTATATATGTTTCTTTCCATTCTTCAGAATTTATTCATTTGATTTGAAAGAAAAATGTTGAGAATTCATCAGTTTGAACCAAAACCCAGAAAAGTTTCATAGTTTGCTCACTTTAGATGGCTTGACACTTTCTCTATGAGTTGTCATCCATTGTTTACCCAAAGCAATCAGCACTCCATCTCGTTTTTTTCTAATCTCCACCACCGCCTGTGAAAGCTTTCCCTTCACCGCCACCGCTTTTGCCTCTATCTCCACTTCTTCCTGCGCCATTAAAACTCACTCAAAACCAAACCCAGAAATTTAAACAAAAGGGTTTCAAAGAATGACCTGAATCTTGGCCGTTGAATGGAACGAAATGCTGAAATCGAGTGAGACTTTTACATGGTCGACGACGGAGTAGATAACAGCAGCTGCAACGTCGTCAATCAACGTTGCCATGGCTCCAACATGCCAGTTCCCATCCGGATCCTAGAGATTAAGTTGCACTGATATCATGTCAGTTTGAGCTTTCGTTAAAACATATGAAATATATTGAGATATGTGTTTACTGATGCACGACTGGGAACCACGAAACTGCAGCGAATGGACCCGTTTTTGGCATGGACTACGTGCAGTCCTTTGAGGGCCAATGGCTCTACCTTGTCCCTTATGTTTCCTTTCGATCGATCTTGTAACCATTTCAGGGATTTCTGTAGGCTGGCATGTTCATCCATTGTTCAGGACCCTGTGGCTTTGGGCGATGGTACAGATAAGAGATGCGAGACTGGAGACTTTCTTTCCGACTTGTTGCAGTATTTGTAGTCAGCTGCTCCTGCTTGGTTTGTTTAGCTGATGCCTGATGTTTATGACAATAAAAATGAAACAAAATAGACACCAGAGAGTTATCAATGCAGATCGAATTAATATCTATTAGATGTATCTCTAGCCTCTAGGTGATTGCTTTGAGAGTGAATCCACTAACCAACCTTCATACAGGGCGGAGCAAGAATTTTTTTAAGCGATATTATTTTTTAACAATATTTTTAAAAAAATAATTATTTTTAAAAAGTAAAATGATTTATAAAATAGTATCAATTATATATATTCTAATTTTTAATATACAAGTTATATAAAAAAATATAATTTTTTAAAAATATTAAGGTGTCAACAGACACTCTATTTATAGGTGTGATTCTGCTCATACCAATATACGAAACTTTCTAACTAACCTAGTCTACCATCGCACAAAAGAGTAATTGCAGACATAAAAATTGTACAATTGTTTGCCCTCATCCTCATCCTAAAGAAAGGCTAAACATACTTATGTATATACAATAAAACCTCACAAAAATACATAAAAGAAAATCTCGTAATAACCTAATACCTGGTTTGTCTAGTAAGGTCAAAAATTTAAATCTTGACATTGTGAGTGAAGTAACTGAACTAAAAGAATAATTTCGTAGTAGACTTGTACAACATTCAATCTAAAATAATCAATTAATAGATTGAATACTAATAGTTATAAAAAATGAGTTTAATTTAAAACGAAAACACAGATGAAGACACAAAAAAGAAATAGACGATTTACGCCCTATACAGACATGTACGGACAATAGATTATGTAGTTTGCACTTTTCTAATGTTACTTGTAACTGTGGTGTTTTACATCCCTTATTTATATGTTAATCAGAAAGATAACATCTTAAAACTTTAACTTTTAAATTTTAAAAATTATAAAATAAAATATTATATTTTAAAACCTAATACTAATATAAAAAATAAAATATCAAAATTGATCAAACAGAAAATCAATAATTATTAAAATAATGTCAAATTAAATATAAATCAAACCATATATACCCTAATTTAAGTATGTTCAAATGAATATGATGTATATAAATTACAATCCATTTATATCATGTAAAAATATTTAAAAAATAAAAAATTATAAACCTACATTAGTAATCAAGATAAAAGCCTACTGTCTGACCAAATAAAATAAAATTAAAATCGAGAGATTTATTAATTGATCGAATGATAATAATTCTTATTTTACTTCATTTGTACAAAATTTAAATTCTAGCATTTATCTTGAAAATATAATTACTTTAAACTGAAACAATGAAGGGGTGGAATTAGGGATTCGAATAATTGACGGGAAATCGAATGACTATGCTGCTGAAATAGGAGGGAAAAGAGCATTTCAGAACGACGACGTTTTGATAACGAAAAATGCCGTGTTGGATCGAATCGAATGATCAAAGTATGTTAACAGTAACAAAAAATGGACTAGTGTGCTATGCAACATGCAATGCAGTCTCAGTTTCCAGATCTCAGTTACTCAAATTTATGCCAATCCAAGCATTACAAACCCAAAACTTATCCTTCAAAAAGATGCCAAGAAAAAAAAAACATGAACTTTCTTTACTTAGAAATGTCTGAAATTCTGTACATTCAATAACCAATTGGGATCATATCAGAAGAAAAACACTTCATTTCACTAAAAAAAGGAGCACGAAAAAAAAGTTCGTACAACGTAAAATCGTAAAACTTACTTTTATTTGATGCTTTAGACAATGGTAGAAGGGTTCTGTGGATAAACCTGTGTTTTCGTATTTCAAGTCCGATCTTCGATCTGTAATTATTGGTGTTATCATCTGGTTCAGAATAAAGATTGCTTACTTTTCATTGCTCAACTGTCTCTTCAGCTCTTTCTTATTCACCTGGAAATTTAATAAAAGCATGTGAGATGAAAAAGAAAACCATTGTGATTCTTGCCTCGCACGTTAACCGGCATAATGATGATGTTAAATGAAATACTTGCTTGCAACAAAAGTCGAAGAAGAAACTCACCTTTCCCATTGCATTACGAGGAAGAGAATCCCACAACATTAGTCGTGTTGGAAGCTGGAAAAGCGACAAATGTATTTATTCTTATGTTAATGCTCAGGCCAGGGTTCAGAAAATGTAACGAGTTCATCCAGAAATGTAAAGTGGATTGATTTGTCACGATAACCACACATCGATGACCGTAGAATTGATTCGGTATTCAGCATTAGAAAAGGAATTCGTGAAAGATAGAAATGCTATTGTACCTTGTATGGAGCAAGTTTGTCTTTAGCCCAGTTGCAAAGATCTTCCAAACTGAAAGCAGAGTTTGACTCTTCTAGTTTCGTTTTCCTTCCGGACTCCAACACCACTATTGCAGATACAGCTTCTCCATAATCCTTGTCTGGTAAGCCAAACACACAGCATTCTGCTATATCAGGGTGCTGCAAAAAAAAAAAATTTAGCCTACTGATGATTGTTTAATCATTTCCCCCTCCGTAGAGGGAAGTCTTTTGTGTCAGTTTTCCTCAAAAGGAAATCAAAGAACAAATATCGAAAACAAAAAGAAAGGGGTTTCATGACTCGGGATAGGAATATAGAGAGGACTAGTTTACCTGTAACAGTACTGATTCAATTTCCAAGGCAGACAATTTGTATCCACCAACCTTCATTATATCAGCACTTTTACCTGAAAAATTACACATGAATGCATGAAGGACGTGATCTGAACATGAAACTTGAAGCTAAACTGCTGGAGTTCAACCGAATAGAGAAAGCAAACGAACATATTCCATGTTATTATCACCAATTCTTTATGAGAAATGAAACGACGAAGATCATGAAGGAAATGTTGGCATAATTTATCACAAAAAAAATGAACATTGAACGATCAACAACATAAAACTAGATCTCCTTACGTCCCAAAATGACATAGTATCCATCTTCATCCACTCTACACGCATCCCCAGTCTTGAAGAAACCATCATCAGTAAATGATTCATTGGTTACCTATATTTAGGAAATGAATGAATTTAGCATTTACTGTTCTTGAGGTTAAAGCATAATTTGCTAACATATATGTCTCCAGACCAAAAATAGAAGACAGGTCTTAGTCCTTGTCTCCTTGACTACAAGAAAAGGGAGGGAGGACCATTTCCCTAAATTCAAGAACAGAAAAGCAGAACAAATGAGAATTAAATTCCAGCAAAACTGGAACATTTTTTAATATTGAAACAATTAAGCATTATTTTCATGATTCTAAAGCAATGACTATATTTGATAAAATAGCAAAGAAAAACTGGAGCCTGGGAGATTATTCCATTATAGATTACAAGGAAAAAAATCAGATGATAAAAGGAAATAATACCTGAGGAAGTTTCCAGTATTCCTTAAACAATGAAGGACTTTTAACACAAAGCTCACCCTCTCCCGTTGTACCATCCCCGTTTGTATCTTCAGCAATCCTGACCTATTAGAAATAAATAGCCAAAAGAGATTTCTCTAAACCTGTCTAGGAATAAAAGTTGTAGAGTAAAAGGGAAAAAAACGTTCCACTATAATACTTTGGTGCTCACTTCAGTGCTGCAAAATCTTTTCTGAGTATCATATGTGTTCTAGTCTACATTCTCTACTTTATTGTCCATATGTGAAACAATGTTTTCTCTAGTAATATAGAAAAGTATATAATTTGAAGAAAAAAATTCAAATATATGCCCTGGTACATGCAAAACACATGTTCTAGGAGGCAAAAAGTTGTCCCTTGAACAAATTTCTACTTGATGTCTATTTTTTAAAACATTATTTTGGAGAAAACCAATTGTCCATAGTTGAAGACATCCAAATATTCATTCTCCATGAAACAAGCAACACAATACTGCCCCAATTATAATTTATTATCGAACTTTTTTTTGGCTATATTCAAGAGTTGAATGGCAAGAAGCGACTATCATGAAATAACATATCTAAAACCCCACATATCCGTTTCTAAAACAAAAATGACTATCAAAATCAGAAACCATAACCAATGAAACACTGCTAACCTGAACACCAGGAAATGGCTTGCCAACTGTGCCTGCCTTCCGAGCACCCCTTAATGGATTTGAAATTGCCATAACAAACTGAATGTATCCAATCCAACAAAACAACATAACCATAACATTTCCAACAGACATCAATAAGATAGCATTAAGCAAAGAAATAACTCAAAAATTGGTCTTAATTTGAGTTTGCTTGCCTCAGTCATCCCGTATCGTTCCAAAAGGCAATGTCCAGTGATGGTTTCCCATTCGTGCATGACAGGCTGAGGAAGTGCAGAAGAGCCACACATCTGAAAATATAAACAGTTAACCTTCTTTTAGAATATCATCACAATGTTTAGCCATATTCTGTGGCATTAACAGATTGTCATGAATTGATTAGACTGCAAATTGGCAGAAAGAAAATCTTACACATTCACCCAAAATTTTAATTAATGTGTTATGACAAATTTCCAGGAAGCTCACCATAAGACGCAGCTGTCGTGCAGCAGAGGCAGAGGCAGCTTGTTGCTCTGGATCCATTGCTTGATAACCTTGTATCAATCTAGTATACATTGTTGGAACCTTGTGCATAACAAAGACAACATAAATTATTAGTATTCTACGCAGACTATTTTTCCTGAATAAGCATGAAAAACTAGAACGCTAGATCACATGCATGGTCATGCAAGGAAAAAAAGTCATTGTCCCTACAACTTGCTTGCATGCTATGAATAACTAAATACCAGTAAATTAGGTGTTTTACTTTTTTACAATACAGGTAGCCTAAAATAAAATCAGGAGTCAGCACCATGAGCCTATATGTTCTATTCAGGCAAAGATTAAACTATAAACGATTTAAAATACTGAAACGTTTAAGGTGCAAATTACACTTACCCCCGTAAAAACAGTAATGGCATCATCAGCCTTAGTGCCATTTATCGGGTATGATTCACGCCATCTTTGCCAAATACTCCTTACGCTGAACTTTGGCATAAATTCAACCTTCAACAAAAGAAGACATTAAAACAATAATTCCTGTTAGATAATCTGTCACAAAAATAAAACAATAATAACTACTAGACTCCAGCTGGATAGCAACTGTCATATAGCACTGTTGTTGCTTAAATAAGTGGTTTGAACGAGAAACATATGACTTGACAAAGGAAAGAACAAGTGCACATATCAGAAATGGGAAATAAATTAGTATTGCTTACGGATGCGCCGGCATACAAAGGGGCAAGTAAAGCATTAAAAAGCCCGTGAACATGTATGGTATGAGTTAAGGAGATCAAAGTAAAGAGTATTCTCAAATCAGGTACTCAGCATAGGCACTAAGAAGGTAATAACAACATCAGCAAGGAAGAATGTTAGACCCATAATATCCACAGAATTCATTCTATTTCAATTTATATAAATATTTGTTGATGGATATGATGCAGTGGTAGACAATGCAGAAACTGATCAGTAGATGTATAGTCCCAGGCATCAGCCAGCATTTTCACCTGAAGGAAAGAAAAACTTGTCAAAACTCAAAAGGTAAATCCAATTCAAGAGTTAAAAAAGAACAGAATAATAAGGGAATCCAGAATGTCAAGAAGTTCACTATTGCATTATCTGCTACTCTACTCATTGCATATGGTATTAGTTTAAAAAAATATATTATTATGTCCAAATATATATCATACTTCCAACTTCCATGCAAAGATAATAAGGAGTCTCTGTTCTAAGAATTGATTTCAATAACAGTTAGATGAAGGAAAATGTTTCTCTTTTATTTTAATGGCATCCTAAGGATAATATTGACATCATTAACATATATATTTCATTAATTAAACATCTATATTGTATAGGAATAGGATATTAAAATTGAGGACCTAAGTACAGAACAGACACAAAATTTAGAAGAATACCTGTGCAGAGATGCTCTTGTGGGTATGAACTACTCCTTTAGGTTTACCTGTGGTACCACTAGTATAGATGATCAATGCCGGATTTTCATCTGCACATTGGAAACAAAAACAAGGAGTGTGAACCAAGAAATTTGTCAAAAAAAAGGATGATAAATTTGCAAATTATCATAACGATTAAACATTAACACAATTAGAGTTCTATATATTACCTATCTCTCCAATTTGTGATTCATCAGACATATTTGAGGACGAGATAGTGTTGGAAACAGGAGGAATAAGAGAGAACTGTGCTGCACATCTAGTGGCCACACGTTGCATAGATTCACCGTAGCCTTCAGTACTCAATACAAAAGATATATCCTAATACAGTAAAAAAAAATGAGTACCGTTAAAAAAGGAAAAAAAATAAAAACTAATAAATTTCAAGTGAGAATGCCCCAGGGCATGAAAGGAAGTAACTCTCAGAATTCATAGGGAACTTAGCACTAGTCATCTGCCATTAAATGCATACTGCGTTTAATACTGTAAGTGTTATAAGTACATTAAGGTTGTATACGATCTAACACCAAGTATTATTCTGAATCCAGCTGCAGAATACTCTTTTTGAAAAGCTTACAAATTCCATGGGTAAATATTAAATGCAAATGGAAAATAAAGAATATACCCGATCTGAATTCCTAGCTTATGGACAAGGACACAAGTTCCTTAATCTATAGGACTAGTCTATTCTCAATTAAGTTCAACCATTGAATGAGACATATAATAATGGTAAAGTAGGTTAAAGTTGAAAACAAAAATCTATGAACAATTTTAAAAAATGAAAAATACAGTTAACTACAGGTGATACCGAATCATTCATAACATGCAAGAGCTCAGTCTCAGGATAGCTGAGAGCTAGTGGAACAGCAACACCTCCACCAAGCCAAGTACCCAGCACTCCAGCCACGAACTCAGCAGAAGGTTTAGCCACAATACCAATTCGAGCTCCACCAAGATTCCCATGTCCCCTAGCGACTTTATTATTCTGAAATCACCAAAAACAAGTGTGAAAAAAAAAACTACCAAATATTCAATAGCTATATTTGATCAAAAGAAATGCACTCAAAGCATACAATTTCAATGTGGGTGCTGGATAACAGTCTAGATATGTTGCATGCAGAGGACAGGAGCTGCGTGTAAGTATAGTTCTTTTGATCAGCTCGAATTGCTATTCTCTCTGCAACAAATGGCCTCAAAGCAGCTTTGAACACCTCCATGAATGTACCCAGTTCTGACCCCACTTCCAAAAGACAACCAAAACAAAACAATTCAAAGGGTATTTAAAAACAAACCTGGAAGAAACAAACAGCTTACAAAAAAGGGTAAATTCATTAGAAAGCACAGGAACAATAACGATAAAAAGCTTAGCCACCCATTTCCTCGAACACCAAACAGGCAATCAACACAGAGCAAAAAAATAAGACCCAACAAAGAAACCAAGAGAGTAGACTTACATGATTGAGAGGAATACGAGGAAGAGAAGGAAGCGTTGATGAAAGGGGGTCTGAGAAAAGGAATACAATAATAGAAACGATGGCAATTAAAAGCCGAGAGGCGGGGTAGCGAGACGTGGTTGAGACCTTTAATTGAGTAGTTGATAATTGCAATCATTTTTACCCACTTTTCTCTTCTGTATTAAATCCGGTTGCCGAATCTCGGTCCCGCTGATGCCTTGGTACTTTATTATTCAATGAACCGATTATTCGGCTGCAGTTGGAATTCAAAGGGGTAATTTTCGAAAACTACTGCTTACAGATAATCAGTAATAAGCTTTTGGTTTCTAGCGGCGGATTGTGATCTCACGGAAGACTTTGGATGGCGATGGTGATGGCGACCTGTAGTTAATTAACTTAAAAAAAAGGCTTCTAACGCCTAATCAATGCTTCAGAGTTCATCAAGTTAAGAACAATACAAAATGGAAGAGAAAAAGAAAGAAATTTAAAGAATTAGATCGATCTTTTTTTAAGAAATTTAATTAAAAAATTAAAATTAAAATGTGATTTCGACATTAAATAAAATGATTGTTTTTTAATAAATTTATATTCAATACAAGAACTATTCTTTCGTATTTGATCGAATCAATTTTTTAAGTTAGTTAAACTAATTAGTCATCTTTTATGATTCAAAATTTATTTAAAATTTTCGAGACGAGTTCTTTGATTTTTTATTTAAATTAATTATAAACATTTCTAATATTATCCTACATATTAATTATAATTTAAATGATTTTTTATAATCATACGTATTTACATATATTCATTTTTTATATGATACGCTTATATCATGCAAAATTGAGATACTCATCTAAAAATCATACATTAAATCACACATTCATCCATAGAAACAAGGTTGTATAGGAATTGTAACATATCCGATCCGAAGAAAAAAAATCGATACATGTCTAATCCATTATCATCCCTAAGGCTGTGCAGTTCATATTTTTGGTATAGAACAAATTCAATTGAATGCCCCATTCAATGTAACTGTTGAAATGGAATAGCCATTTTAGGCACACACCAAAGACTGGCTAATGGCTATTACAGATGATACTGAATAGGGATCAACACCATAAGGACCACTTTACCCTATAATACTTCTGTTTGTATTAACATAGAACAGAGAAAACCTTCCTTATCTTTAAGTATATGGTGTTTCATGACACCAAAATCTCAAAAGGAGAAGAGAAAACAAGCACGAAAACCATAAAATCACGATCAAGATTATCGATTACACCGTTAATTTTAGCATCAATCAACTCCGAAACTCTCGTTATTAGTATAGATTCATCTTCAAATCAAAAGAAACTTCATGGTCAAGTAAAAACGGAGATAGAAGATTAAATAACATCATCGACCTCGCCACCGGTTCCATAAGGAAGAAAGAGTGGCTCCTTGTGGAGGAGGAGGTGTGAGGAGGTCTAGCATAGTTTCTTTCTCCTTTGCTGTCAACGGAACACCTCTAACAAGGTTCAAGGCCATGATATGAACATTTGTCTTTTGTCTGTGCTTTTTGTAACCCCAGACCCCTGCAGCAGCACCTGCAACAAGAAGCTGCGGGAGAAAACATTCAATTTTAGTTTAAATCTGAAAGACAAATAAAGATGACAGATTGTTCAATTAAAATCTGGTGGTCCTAAGATCTTAAACCGACTGGTGAAAGCCACAAGGCAGCAGTCTGCAGATCAAACTTAGGGGCATAAAGCACTGTCTCTCCATAATCTTCTTCAAGCTTTTTATAAATCTCTTTGTCACTCTTTCCGGATCGAATCTCATCACGGATTAACTGTAATAACAAATGTAAAGGTTGGAACTTTCTCATTTGCAAAGTTGCTAAAGATAACCAAAAAAGTTAGGACAAACAAAAACAATGCACCAAGAATATTTTTTCCTCTAATTTTCTTATAAAATAGTGGCATCTTCGGAAGACAGAGTTAACAAATGGATTTCTTATTATTCATTATTCAGCACAACAAGAATTGCTCCTATCGGTGGTTAACAAATTATGGCGAGGGGATTAGTCACTACCAGGACGATGAATATCCTAGTTTCGATCCAAAAAACCAAGAACACACACAACTGGAAATAAGAGGTTTGAAACAGATTTAAGTGTTAAATTCGAACAAGAAATGAAGTACCCTTCTCTTTGTTTAATGAAATTACGATATTGTTAACAATCACTGAATTCATCTGTTTACTTGTGCTGACAGAAATAACACGGATTTTCACGAGATCATTTGGAAGAGAATAGCACATTACACCTTTCTAAGGAGAATTGCAATATCAGCCTGTGAATCCTCAATGGACTGACTCCCGCACTCGGTACAGCGCACGTTGTGGCTGATATTTCTTGCCCTGGCCTCCACGACTTGTGATTTCTTCACCTCATTATCATCTTTGTTTTCCATGTCAATATAAATCACTTCAGCTAAAACCAACTGCCAAAAGCAAGATAGAAACGTCAGAATGTACAAGGCCTGTTTATTTTCATCACTGAAGCATTTCATCGAACACTTTCAGGGCCACCCAAAGAAAAGAATAGGGGAAACGGTACCTTATTGGCTTTACACTTAGAGATTGATGATCAATTCTAACGATCTCGATTTCGGTATTTGAGTTTGGGTAAGGTTTAAGCTCTGGTTCCTTTTGAAGCTTGTTGATGGAGATTTTGCCGCTACACTTGGAAAAGATATCGACACGTAACTTGTGAAGTGCTTGTGTATTTGACTACGTCTTTTATATGATAATTGGGTAAACTGCAATGGAGATTGTTTAATTATGGGTAGGATTACATTTGGATCATCTAATTATTAAAAGTTATATTTAGGTCATTTATTTACAAGTAAATTTATATTTTGGTCACTCAATTATTAAAGGTTATATTTAAATCACTCAATTATAGGTAAGGTTAAATTTGGGTCACTCTTTATATTTGAAAAAATTATCAATTCATGTATTAGATTAATTAATGATTTCAAATGAAATACTCTAATATTAACAAGGTTATACAAGTGATTTAGAAGAAAAACAATTAAATTGATGTATTTTTCAAATATGAAGAGAGATCCAAATAAAACCTTATAATTAAGTGATTCAAATGTAACCTTTAATAATTGAATGACCCAATTATAACTTTACCCATAAACGAATGATCCAAATATAACTATACCTATTATTAAGTGACCTTTGTTACAATTTACCCGTGTAAATAGTTTTTTTTTTTTTTTCTGAATCAATTTAATTCCCGTTTTATTTTAGAATAAAATGATATTTCTACTAATAAAATCTGTTAAACAACTTTTATCTCTAGAGTGATTGTTTTTATTTAAAATAAAATGGTAAAGGCTAAATTGGTTTAAAAAGAATAAGAATCAAATAACTATTTAGTTAAACATTAGAAATATTTTTTAGTGTAATATCAAAATTTAATTTTTTATATTTTCTAATATAATATTTTAGGTTGTTTTATGTGATATTTTGATGAGTTTTGAAACTACAAAAAATTGTAAAAACTATATAATTTTGCATTGTTTGATTTGCTTTATAATCAGGATACTACTTTAGCTGAAAAAAGACTCATTTACTATACTTCCTAGTTTGGCAAAGGCAAGCTAAGCTAACAGCAACCAGGCACCTGTTTGTTTACCTGAGAAAATAGTCATAGAAATTGACCACACTTGAATCTCAAGTTCATTTCTCAGAATTCAGGGTCTAGCTAGTATATTAAGTGAAAAGCCTGCGTCCTATGTAGACGCTAATGTACTCGATTCAGTATACGAGGAAACAACACATCAGTCGACATCATTTAGCAAAGTCTGTACCTTTCGGATTGATAAGCCGGCAGGATTAGATGCAGGAGACATTCAACAGCGGTGCCCCGGTAGATAATAATATGGTTAACAAAATCAGTAGGAGAAGATGCATAAACTGGTAAATGTCTTCAGCAGAAGAAACTTATATACCTCTATTCTATGCAACAAGTGCCATTTCAATCTCTTGAAGTGATTTTCCTTTGGTTTCCAATACATTTTTCTTTACGAAAAGTACTGCCAGAAGACAAAAGGAACCGAAAATTGAATTCAGGACTAATGGTCCGATCTGCTCCAGCAACCGCAAAAACAACAGGCCGACAAAGAAATTCACCATCTGTTACAAAGACCAAAGTCATATATCCATCCTTGCATTCTATTCAGGAAACAGAATGTTAAAGAGGAAGAAGATAAAAACGGGTTACCCAATGGAAAGCCATGCAAATTGACACAGCATTTGCCCTAACCCGACCAGGAAACATTTCTGATAGGAGGATACTAGGGACCGGTCCAGCTCCAATAGCGAAGGCCAAGACAAACCTGCATTTTTGCATCATTAACACTGGTTGAGAGAATGCCAATGAATTAGAAAAAAAAAAATATATATATATATATATATATATTAAGCAGCTTAAAATGAACATATTGCATTCATGTTCTACGATTCGTTTTTCTCGGTTAGCATATAGTGCAGCAACTCATAATGGATTAAGCGGAAATCCTCAATATGTAAATGGACACCAAGCCACACAGGTTTAATAAGCTTATCTCCACTTTGGAAACAAACATTTTGATATTCAAAGGATTAACTACTTACAAAAGCATGCCTCCAACAGAGAGATAAACCGAATTGCTTCTTGAGACTAAGGAAGCGGCTGAAATTGCCTGAAGACCCATTGCCACTACCTGAAAGCACAAAAGCATACATTGAAAATTGACTACTGCTTCAAAATTGTATTGAAAATAAAACAAGTTGTTAGGGTGAAGTCTAACAGTCAAAATAAATGTACCACAACATTAGCACAACCAAAATATGTTAGGTTCAAGTATAACAACATTAGCACAATCAATCAGCTGTACAAATAACCTCTCAGAATCTTAAGATTAGACAAAACCAACCATGCATAACTATAGAACATATCATATATATATGCTCATGGCATGCACCAAACAGTAAAATACAAGCAAGGCAGCAAAAACTTCTATTCCGTACCATGCCTGAAAAACTTCCAATAAGAAGTACCTTCCTTCCCAGTTTATCCATCAAAATCATTGCAACAAATGATCCTGAAGACATAAATAACACAGTTAAAGGAACACTCCACAATGATGCACAAGTTGGACACTTGGTAATGTAGCATTTATACCTAACAAATTGGCAATTCCCACACACATGTTTGCAGACTCTGAAGGTACACCGGCGCTATTAAATACGGTCGACGAGAAATAGAAAACAGCATTTATACCAGAGAGCTGTTGTAAAGCAAAAAGGGTAGACCCTATGAAAACAACTGCAAATGGAGAAGTTAACAAGTAATCATTTAGAAAGTATATAAATACAACTGAAATCTTTAATGAAAACTATTTGCATGTTCACCTTTACGATGATGGCCATAAAGTAGCTCTGAGAACTTGAATGTATCTGCATCATCCCCTCTGTCAGACTTTGCCAATTCAGACACAGCAGTTTTGACATATTGTCCTCCCAAGAGTTTTTCATACACAGCTTCAGCTTCGGCACCTCTTCCTCTCTGAAGCAAGTTTATAAAAGCTTATAGTAGTTTATTGAGAAAAATGATACATAAAGATGACCAAAAGGAAAGGATATTGAACTGTTCATATTCCTTTTCCCTATTATAAATAAAGGTGAAGTATATGTTGGAGAAAAAGGGTCCTGAGAAGAGATGATGACATGATGTTAGGAATAGTGGCAGTCAGAATAATACACAAATCAGGAATGGACCTAGCTTTCTATGTTAGTATGTTAGATTCTCCACCAAATTAAAATTTCAGGCTCAGAAGAGTTCTTTAAAACAATATGACGAGTTCTTTAAAATTTCAGAATAATCTTAACGTGTAGATACTTCTAAAATCTTAAATATCCCATTCAACTAGACTAAATCCATGCACTGATATTTGATTGTTTTTAGGTTGAATATTTCTTTATAGAAATGCACAACTGCATAACAGCTAATTCCAACAATCCCATAGAATATAACAATATAAAATTTCAACATTCTTTTTTCCCTTTTTCATAATTTTTAATATCATTAGTCTTGATTCAAAATAATAATAATAATAATAATATCACTAGTCTACCAGGGTCTAAATTTATTAGTAGAAGCTGAAACTTAACTGATGCTGACCACGGAGATTTGAGTGTGTAAAATTATTATTTCTTTATTTTTTGTGAAAAAAATACTATTACCGAGTATGAAGGAAGAGCAAATCACCTTGAAAAGCCAATGGGGACTCTCTGCACAGAACTCCATAAAAAGAGCAAGTATAGCAGCAGGAGCAACAGATGCCCAGAAACACATGCGCCACCTGCACACATCATCAAGTTATGAAATATGTTATCACTTCATGAGTACACAAAGCACAATCCCAAGTTAAAACTGTTGTTCTGATGACATTTTTGAACAACAGAAAGTAACAACCAGACACATCATCCAATGGTGGCGCAGTCTTAAAATTTGCCACAAATAACCATGAACAAAAGATTAAAACTACTTTTTTGTTGATTATCATTTTTGAAGCTACTAATATTTCAACCATCATTTCTTACCAACCCTCAATTTCCTTAGCAGGGAATCCAATGAATAGAGAAGCCAGCAATCCGAGGCCTGTTGCAATTTGATTGAAGCTTCCATATGTACCTCTTACATAAGCTGGAGAAACCTATGCACAGATCATATTACTATATGAAAATAGGGAGGAAAGAGAAGAAGATGTTGAAAATCACAGAAAAATAGTCTATTAATCATCTCTTAGATACCTCTGTCACATAAAGAGCTGCCACAGGTGGGCCAGTACCCATTCCTGTCCCTACAAATAACCTCCCTAGAAGCATGCCCCAAAGGTTTTTTGTTGTTGCACTGCACGAATAATTTTGGAATTACATTTGTAAAAGGCAAAACTTTATTAAGATTATCAATTTAAAAGACTGCAACCGTGATGCCAAAGAGAACCATTAAAATAATCTCTATAACTCAAATTGTTTAAGAGAAATATAGGAGAAAGCTAGAAGGGAGTCAATATCTCTCAAAAAAATGGCTTAGGGATCCTAAAATTAACGAGATAACTTATCAGTTGAACTCAATATTTGCCTCGTGAATATTAGTATGAGCTAAAATCAAAAAAAAGAAACTTCTGAACAAACCCTCAAACAATATCACATAAAAGCAATTAAGCATAACGGATAGCCTATTTGAGTTAAAGTCAAACAAAAATGATAGAACTTAAAGTAGATCAAATAACATTGCAATTACCTCATTGAAGCCCCAATTATCATAGGCAAAGCACATAGCTGGAATGCCCTGCGACGCCCAACCCCATCTGCAATCAAACCACCGAACAACGATCCAACAAATGCACCCCCTAAACATGTACTTACAACCAGACCTTGATTTTGACAGAAGACAACACATTAGAACAATTTCTAAAATAAGACAAGAACAACAAGTTTATTGGCTTCAGTACCTTCAGCCATGGTATTCCCATGAAAACCAAGATCACGTGAGATACTTTCTAGTGTTTCATTAATTACTCTGCATTAATGACAACAAGCATTAAGAACACATTATCACCAGAATTCCAAGAAATAACCAAAGAAAAAAATTCCCAAGAGGAACACACCCAAGATGATAACCATAGAGGAAGGAAGATAATGTTGCCACGAGTACGTGCGGGAGTGAACGCTTCCAAGAAGGGTTTCCAATATCTTTGCCCACTCCAGTCAGCAAACGGTCTAAAGATTCAGCAAACTATCAAACTTAAGATTATTGAAACTAATAGAGAGTCCCTTCACTCGTTCAAAAGTTTTTCCTTCATAAAACATAAAAATGCCCTCCATCTTAATTGGTTTGAATAAAAATGACTTCTATATTACTTTGACTAAGGTGCGAGTGGAAGATATATACATTAATCTGATACAGATGAAGAGTTGAGACAACATGGCTGTAAGCGCAGGAAATTCTTAGACCATGAATTGGGATATTCATGAAGAGCAAGTTCCAACCAGAGAAAAAAAATGCATGCTTTAGAAATTCTTAGACCATGAATTGGGATATTCATGAAGAGCAGGTTCCAACCAGAGAAAAGAATGCATGCTTTAGCGACGAGGTACTAAAACCATAACAAAAGAAAGCAAAAACACAGCTTTCAAGTTTCAACTTGAAGCAACTTGCACTTTTTAACCATTAAAAAAAACTTGCACTTTTTAGAAGGTCATAATATAAATTGTTTCCAAAATAAAAGGTAAAATAGAATATAAAATGAAGAATACCTGAACCTTGCTCTTTGTCATAGGCATCGAAAGCGTGGTCTCTGGTACCGCGCTTGTACATGGAATAAGCATCGTGTCGTCCCCGCATAGGCATTGCCACGAGTTATTATAAACACCCTCTCTAGAATTAAATCAGAAAATAGATTTTTTTGCTTCCACTGCTCTGCAAATTTTTTTAATCTTTAAAAATGTAAGTAAAGGACTAAATTGAGAGATCAAAAAATTACGGAGCTAAGAATTTAAAAACATATTCTTCATATTTAACTCTAAATCTTGATCGGTTACATTAAGAAACAACCAAAACGCCGACGTTTATGAAGGATCAAACAATGGAGAAAGAAGAGAACAGATTAAATCATTCCGTGGTTGAGAAACAAAGCAGAGGAGGATTTACCCCAAAACGCCATCGTATTGGAAACATCGAGGATTTACCCCCAGAACTTACTATTCAGGGATTCAGCATTAAAGGATACAGATTTAGATTCAAGAAGACCAAGAAAATCGGAAAGCATCAATGAAACGGCGTCGTTTTCGAAGGATCAAGAACACAATCAAAGGTTGAGGAACAGAGTGGAGGTGGATTTAGGCATTCAGGTGAAAACGGAAACACATTGCAAAGATCGAAATGTTAAAGAACTCAACATTTAGAGGTTCAACATCGGAAGAAGGAAACAGATTCAGATTCAAGAAGAAGAAGCATAAAGAAACAAAGCAAATACCTGTGATTAGCAATGAGAGCATCAGTTTTTGAAGGATGATCTGATAATGGCGACACTTCTTGGATATTACAGAACTTTGAGAAAAGCGAGGAAGAAAAGAGAAAGATGGTAACAGAGTAACAGACAGTGGGCAACAATGCGCCGAGAAAGGTGTCTGATGCTTGTTGCTAAATTACGCATTCTCGACCTTTTTGGTATTTATATATATATTTTTTCTGAAGACAGAGCAAACGAAATCCAGGCGATTATTTCGATTCGAAAAACTTAATTATTAATAAAGTTATAATTAAATCACTCAATTATTATAAATTACAATTGAGTCACTGATTAAAATTTTAGTTATGATAAGTATCTCTTCAAGCAAACAATCAAAAATTTTTAGTGTAATGATAATTTTAATTCTTAAAATTTATATATTTTATTAATTTAATCTTAATCAAAATAATTTAATAAATTTAACGAACAAAAATCTCTAACCTTTTTAATATTTTTTTACGTCTCAACACTAAAAAATTTTAATATTAAACTCTAAATCTTAAACCTTAAAAAACCACCATGTTTATACTTCTAAATCTCAAAACTTAACTTTGCTATGCTTAATTTTTTTTTAATTATGTAACAAAGCCTAATTTAACACACTAATAATCACACACTAATAATCAGGGACAGAGCATGTTGTCTGTGGGAGAGGTTCTTACCCCTCTTAATTTTTTTTTATAATTATATTTAAGGTCTTCTTAATTTAAATAATAATAAAATAAAATTTTATCTTTTTAAATTTTAAAATTAAAGACTTAATAGATATTTCTTCTTCCCGATATTTAATTTTAACATTGATTTATAAATGGTTTTACTAATCCGACAAGGAATAAGGTGCATAGGACGATATTTAAGTGAATTTTCATATTCTCTCATATATATGACTGAATAGTTAATTAATCTTGACGAGATACTATAAAGACTTATAATAATAAGTTTAGGGATAAAGTTAAGATTTAAAGGTGAAAGAAAATATGTTTCAAAAGATAATGACCAAATTCACAATTATATATTTTTTAAAAAATATATAAATTTATGAGGAAAAATTATATCATAGGTAAGTCTCATCACGTCATCCATGAGACCAACCATTAAAAAACATCCATTTTATCAATTTTTTTTTCATGTCATATTTTTCTAAGTGAATCTTCACTCATGTTTACTGTTAATTCATTTTAAAAATAATTTTTTTCAAGTGAAGATTCACATAAAAAAATGACATGAAAAAATTATAAGGTGTGTGATTTTTAGTGGTTGATCTCATAAACACGTGATAGGACTTACCCATAATATAATTTCTCCTCGCATGACCTATTAAGGTTCATCCCTTGGTACGTTTAATTTTTAACCGAACATTCTAACAACTAAACGAATATAATTTTACGAATATAACTTTCTGGTCGTTAAGAAATATAACTCGCTCATATTTATTCATTTTCGTTTGTCAGAATGATAAATAAACACAAACAAAGACAGAAATATTGAGTATTGTTGGATTTTTTTTCTTCTTAAGGAATTTGAAATTACGTACATTGCGTATTTTTTTTATTTTCATATTTTTAATATATATTTTTAAATAAAATATTTTTATAATATATATAAATAAATTTAAACGAATATAATCAAACAGACTATCGAATGTTCATATATATATATCATAAATATTTCAATATAACTAAATTATATTTATTACAAAACATACATTTATATATTATAAAAATAATTTTAAAGAAAAAAGAGAATTGAAGCAATTTTCATGTTGGCTAATGGAATAAAACAGATTTCACATACTAGAATTGTCCTTTACAACAAAGTATATCATGGCACATCTTTGAAATACTTCCAGTGTTTAAGAAAAAAACTTTCTTTAGAATCAACAGTTGCATTTATGATTTAACTACATTTACTATAAAGTCTATCATGCACATATTTTCTCTGAAATTTTACCACACCAAACAAATAAAAAATAAGAATCGTTTACGAAGAATTACCCGACGAAGAATTCGTTGTTTGGATCTGTCAAACACAGGCAGGAAGATATAATTATAATAGATATAATGTTGTAGATAAATTTGAGATTAAAGTTTTGAAAGGAAAAGAAAATACCTTGTTCACAAGCAAGTTTACTTGCTCTCTGTACATTTCCTTCAAGTCTACAATGTCAGCTCGGAGTTCCTCCAGCTGGGAGGTTGAAACCACTTAAATGTAAGAACATGATGGATTATGACGATAAATTATATGATACTCTCATTTCCTATCGGGAAAACATAATGAGTCGGAAATATATTAACACGGGGATAGAATATACTCGAAACATTATCGCCTTTGAACAGTCATTTTTCATACTAATATTATCAACATAACATATATAAGCCCCATAACATCCTTGAATATAAAAATTGGTTAGCCAGAAAAAGATAAAGAATCCAAAAATTAGAAAGCCGTGTACCTCTTCATCGCGTTCACCCATTAGCTCCAGCGCAGCAGTGTGTCTCCGCCTCAAGGCTTCTAGCTCTGCCCGGATTCCTGGCACCGTGGCGGCTTCTGCCTTCAACTTTTCACACTGCAGAAATGTAGATAAGCATGGTTTGAGAATAACAGAGTAGAAAACCTTGCTCCCATTTAACTAGGTTGCAGGTGGAAAACTCACCTGAGCAGTCATTTTGACTAACTCCTCGGCTAAAGAGTCACGGATAGATTCCATGGAAGCCTGAAGTAAACACCAAATAAAGCTAGTTGATAATGATATAACTTATAAGCTATTAAAGAGAACAGCTTATACATGTATTCAAGGACTGAATGTTATGTTTGAATTCGGGAGATAAAATAATACTAATGCATACCAATCGAGACATGTAGGACGCAAGTTCACCCTCCTTCTGACGAAGGGTTGATTCAAACGCACTGGCCGTCATGCTTTTCATGTAGAGTGGACTTAAGGTTGCCTCTCCAATATTTCTCTTTTCGAATACACCATCAGTTGAGTCCAAAGATGCTTGCAGAAAATAGCTTTCCTCCATACTTCCTAGGCTGCTAGCAGTAGATAGTCTCCGGGACAAACTTCCTGCACCAAATTTGCATAATAAGTAAAGAACAGCACAAGATCATCTACATCATAATACGAAGCACCATACCATTCTCTGAAATGGAATTACGCCTTGCTATTGGAGCTTGCTCAGATACAGCCGTAGAATGCATATGCACTGTCTTTTCCAAGTCTAACCGAGCAGCTTTCTCCCTTTCTACCTCCTGTGACAAATGAAAAGATTCCTTCAGTAAATGGAACCATTAGATCAGATCTAAAATACTAACAGTCCAGTTAAAATGGTCCCTGTGTTCATATAGGTGTAAGAAACTCTCAAAAGAACGCCTCATCTAACTTCAGCAGATAATTTGATAGAATTTTCCAAATACTAAGCTATATATGCAATTTTTATCATCTGTATCATGTGAAGAATACAAAATGGTCTTCTTTTTCACCGTCAAAGTTAAAGCAAAAAGTATTTTCAAATGTAGATAGTTTTCTTTGAAGGTACATGTGCAAAAGAGATTAATAGTAATTTTAACCTAGCAATGAATAAAAAGCAAAACCTGCTGAAGACGTTCCCGGTGCACAAGAGCATCGTGTAACTCTTGCTTATGTTTCCGTCTTAGTTCCCTGATTTCTTCCTCAAGCTGGTTTGCCCGACCTTCTTGAGTATCAGCTTCCTCCTTTGCTGCAAGGTATTCTTGCCTATTCTCAGCAGCTCTCTGTCTCTCTTTCTCAAGGGACCTGCTTACTTGTGTTTGTTCTGCTCTGAGACAAGAAATCTGAACCAAAGAAAAACAAAGGTTAAGCTGATATCTAGAAATGTTTCCACAAATAAAATATATATTAGTCACATATGAAGAACCTGAGCTTCAAGAACATTAATTCGTGATAAGGTTTGAGATAAGCGTTCATTCACAGATCGCTCTCTCTCTTCAGCAGCTGCAGCTTTTGCCTCTGCTTCCTGTAAATTCAATAGAATAGGTAATTATGAGAATAGGACTTTTTATAAGCTTCACATGAGATGTCATAACATGCAATAACATTGAACACATAGCACACACCTGGAGGCGAGAGTTTAGAGATCTCTCCACAGCAGTCCAAGCTTCTGCTCTTCTGGCAGTTGTTTCCTATTAAGAATAGAGCAACAATCAATATACACACAAATATATGAAGAGAAATAGTCCTTGAAGACTGTTAAGATTGCATTGGAACCACAAATTTCACCTGCATGGCTTCAATCTGCCTTAAAAGAGGTCTGGTAGACTCCGGCACTTGTGCAATCAACTCCTCACACCGGCGTTCGCTTGCCTAGAAAACAAAATTCGAGCTGTGAACTACTAGAAACAAATTCCTGAAAGTAAAGGTACCAAGGAAAGATTTAATCTCTCTATAGGTCAGTGCAAACTCAGTGCACCTGATAACGTTTTTGAAGATCTTCGATGTCCCTGCGAAACATGTCTTCTTGATATACAGCCTACATTGTCAGAAAAAGATAATAACATCAAGCTTTTCATTAATTAGCACGATAAAATCTGGAATCCCAAATAATACAACACAAAACCTGCTGCTCCTTTCTGCTTATGGTTTGTCTCAACTCTTCAAGTGTCTGTACAAGCAGTGTTTCGCGTTCTTCAGCCTCTCTTAACCGACTCTCCAGTTCAGTTCTAGCTTCACTGTTGGCACGTGCCTCTGCAAGTGCTTCAGCCTCCTTCGCAGCATTTAGAGCATTTGTATAAAATTCTTTCTGAGCTGCAAGTTCTGCTTGGTGTTTTTCAATTGTTTCTTGTAGCAATTTCTCTGTAGCTGTTTTGTCCTTTTTTATGCTCTCTACCTTGTTCTCTTCAACCTGAAAGCATAGCAAGGAGCATGACTATGAAGAAGTTGAAATAAATGACACAATTTTTTCTATGCAATTCAAAGGAATTCTGACAAAAATAAACCTAAAGAAGTGACAATACTAAATAGTGTAAAATATCCCCCAGGTAGAGAACTTGCGGAGTTTCAACTTCATCTCAGTTCTCAAGGAATGAAGGAATAGGGTAATCTTTTTAATTCATTCACATCAGCTGGGCCAAAATGAAGTAATGGAGAAAATTAGTAAAAATTAACAAGCAGTGTTTCTTATATTTTCTTTTCTTTTTCATGTAGTTTTGATAGGAAGATAAACGGAACAATAAAGCAGCAACCAATGGCAATCCAAGTATAAGGCATTTTTACAGGAAAAAAACGTCTACAAAATAATAGCATCATGTAGTTTTTATGAAGTTTCAGTCTACAAAAATTTAAAATCTCAAATATGAAACCAGATATCCAAAAGTGCGGATAGAGAATATGAAATAAAGGTCTATACTGACTAGTATTTACAATTTAGTAAATCCATATGAAATAATAATAATAAGACTGAGTTTAAGACTTGTATTACTATGGAAACCAAATTAATTTGAATGAATGTTTTGTCCAGGAGAGCTAAAAGATCGAATACAACATAAAGTCTCACATTACAGCTCAAATCATCTTGAATTCTAGATATAAAAGGAAGGAGAATAAGTAATCAACAAACTACGTTCCAGTTCTATGACAACCACTTGCCTGAAGCTTTGTAGTCAGGCCTTTCTTCTCCTCTTCAAGCTCTCTAATCTAGAGTAACAAAAATGCATGGAAAAGGAATAATAAGAAAGCGAAGAGATATTTACCAGAAATTTAGAAAATTCAAACTGAACATATCGTCATACCTGAGCTCTTAATTTCCTGATCTGAGCCTCTTGAGCAGCCTGCTTCTTTGAAAGCTCTTCACCTGAGAGGAGAGACAAATATCTAGCAACAAGAACTCATATACAACAAGGGTTCAAGTTTGCTCAAGAATCATCTAGCCAACTAAAATCTCAATCAGACACAGAAGTATATGCACTGAGAATTTTCTTTTTACACTAAATTTCCATAATAAATTATATGAGCGGCAAGCATCCGTTATAGTAGCCCCAAGTAAGGGTTAGGTGGGCAAGGGATTGATGATACATACAGAGAACTTTAACTACTCCGATTGAGGGAGTTCTCTATATTTACAACCTATACCCCGCCTACCCAATCCTCCTCTTAAGTATTGCAGATAAACCTGTTCAAGTTATTTCTTGATAAGGAAGTGTGTCCAACTGTCCATATATTTTCCATTATAGTTGGGTCTTTTTACAGGAACACCATTACAAAGAAATTACAAGGAAAACAATATGTTTTTGAATAAGATAAAAAAATGTTATAGCACATCAAATGTATATATAGCAGTTTGCAGATCTCACCTTCAGCCATGACTTGGTTAATTATTTCATCTTTTTCCTTTAAAAGAGCAGCAGCATCACTTTTTTTATTCTGCTCTCTTCGAAGAGTATCCCTTTCTTTAGTCAAGGCATAAACCTGGAAAAACATACACCAAGAGACAACTTTGAAATATATTATATTTAATCTAAAACAGATAACCTTTTTCCTAGAATATCTGTGCAGTTATCACCATCTTCTATGAAAGCACAAAGCATTCACATAATTTTCAAATAACTGCAACTACAGGGGGGGGGGGGTAAACTACATGCCATTTATCACTTTTCCAAATTACCCTAAACGAATCAGATCCCAAGCAAAAAACAATTAGGTAATGGAGATAATCACACAGCATAGTAAGATGAAAACTGAATATTATTGTGTGGTAACCTTTCAATTATATGTAGGCAACTTAAAGCATTATATACCCTCATTGTTGCTGCTCTTACAAGAATGAGAAAGAGAGACAAAGTGCTGAAACCCACAGGCTACAGATAATCAACCAGGTAATAATTTCATATCATACTTAATCTCGTAGATCTATTCAATAATACCATTTAATCCAATACACTCCTAAAAGGTATGACAAATATTTTCCTTCATGGTCAAGATATTGAGACAATTGCGAAGTGGAAGTCTTATTCGGAACCTATTCCACATAGTTTATAAACATAGTAAGTGGCTACAGACTTTACAAGATGTTACTAAAGGATTTCTATAAACACAATGCAATTACAGTTAGGGTGTGCATTTGGTCGGTTTTGTTTTTATATACCAAAAACCGAATAAACAAAACTGAATTTCTCCCTAACCAACAAACCAAATTGATCATTTCCTTTTTTTACTTTTCTAAGATTCATTTATAAAATAAAAATATATTATTGTAAATTTAAACATTTATTTTTGATTAATTAAATAATTTGATTGAGTTATTTCATATTTGGGTATTTAATTTCATATTTAGATTAAATTAATTAAACATATACATGTAATATATTACTTGAAAAAACTTAATTAAACGGCTTGGATTTCTGAAACCAAATCCGGACCGATTTAACAGACGAAACTGAATAAACCGAATAAATTTGGTTAGTTTGGTTTAGCCGACCTTTTGTTCCCCCCTAATTACAATAAAGCTCAATAGAATAACCCTTGACTTCAAACTCACTGCAATAGGATAATCTTTCTGTAATCAGTTTAGCTAGATATTTAACATTTGCAACTCATATGCTTCTTGCCTACAATCAACTTTGAGCATTTAACAAACTAGAAATTGAGTCTGAAATCTGATTCTTGAACAAGGCTGGGCCCATACACTTGATAGACATCAAACATGTATGCACAATGGATCTGTGGCATCTGAATCTATAATATATAAAAAAGTAGAATGAAATTATCCTTTATGGTTTACTATCTTATTAAACTGACATTAAAATAATATTTTATTATTATTAAATTTCAAACATTAGAAAACTATTTTATTGAAGCTTGAATTACGCTTTCTATCCATGTTAAATTATACTCGCTGTAAGTCATTAATGTTGAGTTTCACTTCCAGTGATATTTCAATTATATATCAATTAAACTAAGACTTACCATGATAAAATAGATGCATTAGTATCCAATGTTTAGGCATTTTCATTCAAGTTCTAGATTCATTATTATTTTCATTCAGGCTTTAATTATGACTAGAATTTCTTTTATTATTATAATATTTTAATCATGCTCAACAATTTAAATAATAATAATATTATTTTGCATTAATTACATGAATAAAATTATATTATTTAATAGACAAAAAAATAAACACAAACTCATGTGCAATGCATACCATTTAACTTTTGAAGAGATTGTTCAGTGAATGATAAGGTGAGATAATATGCTAGAATATTTCAAAGCATGTATAGCATTTAAAAATATTTTATTTAGTCCCAAATTCAGCGTCCCAATAATAAGATCCAGGGGATTTAGTTGGGATGTCCTAGATTCAAACTTCAGGTGTGAGGGGGTTTCATGAGATCAAACAGGGCAAGGCCTCATGTGCAGCCCAAAGAATGGGTATGCTTTTCTACATAACCGATAATATGCTTTTGATATTCTGTTCACTCACAAAAGAAGTGGAAGATTTTTTTTAATATGTATGTATGTATGTACTTATTCAATTTTTACGAGGAAGCCTTAACACATTAAAATTTCTCAATGACAATATCACAAGGAATGGAAACAAGAAACTAATATCAGAAATCAAGAAAAAATGAAGAGGAATGCTTGGAACAAACCTTCCTTTCAAGAGTTGAAACCCTTTGATGACACTCCTCTCGCAAAGACTCCATTTCTGCTTCATTGGATTTTCTCTGTTCCAAGCTTTCAGCTGTTAATTTGCAATCTTTTTCATTGTTATTAGGACAGAGACAGTAGGGTATCTTTCTAAACATTAATTGCTCATCTTCAACCGTTAGATAATTATTCTCAAACAATAAAAGAAAAAGGACACTCTAGTAGAAAGTGATCAACTTATATGAAGGGGGGAAATGAATGAAACACTTGGTGGTTGCAAGGGTATTTTGGGAACCTTTTACGACTAGTCCTTATGGCACTGAATGGCCATTCGGAGGGGGAGCCCCAAATAGTTTCAGTCCATATTACCAGCATGGGTGGTATAGACTATTCCAGGGAATAGCAATCATTGAACCAAAGTGTGGAATCCCTGTGCCTCACCCAATGAGGCCTAAAAACCAAACATGCCACAAACGATAATGTGTGTTTTTATTCAATAAATCACTAACTGTTACCTCTATCGAGATGTGTGTTTTTATTCAAAAAAGCACCAAAAGTCAACAAACAAGATGAAAACATATTAGGTATGACTAGCATAGAGACAAACTAAACCATGTTAAACCATCCACGCCAAGAAAAAAAGGCTGTACAGACCTTCAAATCCTCAATTACAGCTTTAAGCTGCTCATTCTCATTCATCAGCTTAGAGATTTCATCAGCTTTTGCCTGAAAATGAAACAAAATGAAATTGGAGATTCAAGAACTGTAAAAATTTCAATGTTCATACAATATAAAATGATTTCTTCCCTTCGGCGCCCTTTCTCTTGGACAGATGTAACAGAAGATACCATCTCAAAGTCAAACATGTGAAAAAGAAAGTAAAGTTCATAACAAATCAAAGGTGTAAGTTTCCCTTCTATTGTTAGTGGTAAAAGCCTCTTCTCGACTTCTCCTAGGACGTAAAGCTAGGAACCTAAGTTCTAACCTCAGAAAATCAGCCTAGCAGAGAGTGACATACAAACCACTTACCCCCCACATATAAAAGTAAAGAAAATTAAACATAAGCCTCCTGGTGTTATAGAGCAACACAAAGGATCTAACCTATGTCATGTTATTTTCCATATAGGGGAGATGTGCATATGAAGGGGGGGGGGGGGGGGGGGAGGGGGGATGAAAAGAGAAGGAAATGTGCTCAGAGAAAACTTAGAATAACATTAGTGAACTAATAAAAACAGCATTGTAAAGCAATGGAAGACATCAAGTACCTGAGCTTGTCTTGCAGCACCTTGCAGTGCGGATTCCATCATTTTCATTTCCATCTTCATCTTCTCCAATTCAAGGATAGAATCTGCAGAGCTAGACAAGGCAGTTGCAGAACTCAAGCGTATATCTTCTTTAGCATCAGTTTCACCATCATTAATCGGCCGGTCCACTTCAACTCTTGTAGCATTTTCATCATTTTGTAGAACCGACTCAGTGGTCAGCATAAGTTCCTGAGCACTGTTAGTCTCCTTTACGATAATAGAATGTGAACTAGAAGGCATTGGCTCATCAGGGGGATGGCCGGCATCAGCTTGGCTATCACTTGATTCCTCAGATTTAACTGGAGAACCAGAACCCTTCTCTAAAATCTCTTCTGTTTGTGTCTTTTGTTCATCATCAGTTTCATGCATGTCTACCACATCCCTTGACTCTGCTGGCACAGCCTCAGTAACTTCAACTTCAACCGTGTCTACCTCTACAGTATCTGGTTTGGCTTCCTTGGAGTCAGAATCTGCAGAGGGTACTACATCTGAAATATCTTTCTGTTGTCCATTTTCTGGAGAATCTGACAACTTGACACTATTAAAGGTAGATTCAAAAGGCTCTGCAGAAACTGTTTCTGATTCTGGTTCAGCTTTACAAGCTTCCGAAGCCACAGTATCTGCTCTCTCCACAGACTCTGAAGACTCGTTATTTTTGTCTACCTTAACAGCGTCTTTATCTTCTTCAACAGTGGTTTTCACATCTGAATGAACTGACCTGTCAGTTTCAGCCTTTTCTTTTTCCTTCACTTTGGGTGGACTGTCTGAGGATTCAAGTTTTTCTGATGATTCAACATCAGTCTCCTCACTTTTCTGACCAATAAAGGCCATAACCGGATCAAATAGTGGTTTTCTGTCTGAAGACCATAATCCTGAAGCTGGAGAGAATAACAGACAGAAAGCCATTTGTAAGACTGGTTCAAGACCCGCATTATAACCACCATCTACTTGTAATCAACATTAGTTCAACTTTGAAAATATTGGAAATGATAAGCCATTAGAAGCATCATCTTTTTTTGGAATTTCAAGCGCACGGCACAAGAAAAGTTTAAAAACAAGTCACCTGTATGTAGTGTTTCTTTAAGCATGACATCAACATTGACTTATTATTTATGCGAAGAATGTGACAAAATACAGTAATATGGAGATAAAGCAGACAGTTAACAAACGGGCTTTATTTTTTTTTTATTATTCCAAACTCAAATAAAATATTGGGAAAGTTAACCCTTCACAGGATAATTCATGAATGGTAAATATAAACAATTCATTTCTTTTTTCATATTTCACATTTCTACCTTCAAGTCAACTACAACATCAGCACTCCAATAGGCAGTAGAGGCAAACTACAACTTAGGCTTCCTAATTGACATCCATGGAACTAAAGCATGACACATGCAACATGCCACTTGCTTAACAAACTTTACAACTCTAGTTTAGTAACCTGCTGATTCACACAAGCTACGACAGCATCTGTTACTATTTACCAAAATGAACCTAATATCTTAATGCAAAACCTAACATAGGTTTATATTATACATTTGCATCCAAACGCTTTATTACACAAAATACAAACAACGTAAGCAATTTAAATAAAAACAAAAAATGTACCTTCATTGTTGCTTGATTCAGACTTCTCCTCAAACCCGAGAGCTGTATCAAAATTCTTCTCAATATTCTTCACGCTCTCTTGGAATTTATTGACTGCCCCGGCAAGATCAGGAAAGTTCCCTAAGGACACCTTCCCGCTGAACCAAGCCATCCTTTTTTAAGTATATATACCTAAAACAACTCGATCTTAAAACTCAAATCCACCAATTCAAGCACATTAGAAACCTTACATTGATATACCACAAATAATTTGATTAAAAGAAAAATACCATGATCCAACTTGTTCAAATCAGAAACCAACAAGATCTAAATCCAAACTTGCATACAAAGGAAGAATTACGAATTAACGATACATTCAAAACAATATAAGCGCTGAGAAATTGAGACACTGAACGTGATAAAAGAAAAAGGGGGAATTGAAGAATAAAAAAACGAAAATTGCTGTTGTGATTAGTTAAATTCATCGTCATAACTCATAAGCAAAATCAAAGAAAGTGAAAGATACGACATAACTAAGAAGAATACACAATTAAATCGATTCGAGATAAAAACATATATCCATATACATATAATCCAATGAAAACGCGAGGTTCAAACTATCGTGAGGAAACGAAACATGGGTGAGAAATGGAACCTGATAGCAAATGCGCGAGATTCCGATAGAAGAAGAGTTTTGGCTTATAGAGTGAAAGAGAAGCTCGGTGGATCGAGGAAAGGAGCGGAAAGAAATGAGATCGATCTACTTTTTGCTTCTTTCCTCTTCCTTTTTGGGTGGATGAAGATGATTGATTCGAGGCAGTACGCCGTCGTTTGCCGAGATTGAAATTTTAACATCAGATACGAGATGATTAACATACAAATAAGTGTAAAAATATTATTTTAAAAAAATCTCAAAGTTTTTTGAAATTCATAAAATAGCCCCTAAATTCCTTAGATATCTTAAATTTCAAATCTTAAAATCGTCATTGTTTTCGTTGTCGGTAATCTTAAAATCATCATTGTTTTCGCTGTCGGTAATCGTTTATGAATTTACCCTTTTAATCATCAGATTTAGCCTATCATCTTTTTAATATATCATCGGAAAACGATAAATAATGTGTCAGTCGAATATTAATTTTACGTTTATCGTTTATAAATTTACCCCTTCGATCATCAGATTTAACCTATTATTTCTTTTAATATATCATCGAAAAATGAAAAATGATATGTCAATCGAACATCAATTTTACTTTTATTGTTCAATATTTGATCGACACACCACATCATATTAAGAGAAATGACGATTAAATTCGACGACACGAGAAATGAGCTCAAAAACAACAATCCATGGCGAAAACGATGATAATTTGAGGTTTGAGATGTTTTAGAGATTTGATGAATTTCAGAATTTTCTAGAAAAAAAAAATGAAAGTTTTGGTTTCTTAACTAAAATATTATTGTTAGGTGTATTAAATAACATATTTTTTAAACAACTTTTGATGACCAAACACCTAAAATTGCTACAAATACCGTCTATGAAGCATTCTTGCACACATTTGAAGATGATAAAACTGAAAGGAAATGTCAACATAACTTCTAAGACAAATAGATTAGGAGATGATTATGACATTAGCTGTCTTCTCCTGCCTGTAAACCTGGAAAAATAAGGTGAATGCAAGTATCCTTTTTAGTTATTGTTCTTATAAAACTAACTCACCACCACCACCACCACCCAAACCTTTTGGTTTCACAAGTAGATGATGCTCTTCTGTTCATCTTCTGTTGTTGTCTCCGTATTTCCAGGACAGAAACCAGTTCTCATTGGGCCAGTGTTGTTAGAGCAGTCAGTACCTACCACTGCTGAAGACAGGAGGTGAAGTTTAGCTTAACATGACACTGAGCTGCCGACGGCAATGATCATCCTAAAGCTCATGATATAGACAAGTGTTGGCACCTTCATCAGTTCTAATGAGATAGGCAGCCTCAATGAAGGGTAAATTGTCAGAGACTACTAAATAAGTTGAGATGTGAAAGTGAAACCAAAACATTTCTGCAATCTTCCATCTAAGTTTACAGTGCACTAACCAGATTTTCTGTACCGACTTCATGTCCGAAGATGTCGGCGTCTAGCAAGTTGCAAAACGTAAAACTTGGCTATGAATTGAATATTATTAGTCTAAATGCTTTCAGTCAATCAATTAGAAGAGAAAAAAAAAAATCGGATAGACATATGCTTCAGTTGCTACTATGGCTAAGAACACTGGAAACTGGAGGCCCTTGTCTCAACTTTCATGTAACTTATAATTAGGTTGTGTTTTCAAGTACAACGGCATCACACTTCACATAAATACAAAAGAAAGGACTGCACCATAAAAAGAGATGCCATATTTAGACATCACTGGAAGTCTGCAACAAACCGTATTCGAATTGCAGGGTTGATCCTCAATTACATCTTTAGCACCAGAATTCACTGTCCAAATATTTGTGATATTGTCTTGTTAATGATTTGGTACAGTTCTTCCCTGCAAATGGGGGCGGTTCATAGGTTGTTAAAGATTCACAAAATCACCTATGGTGGTGCTCTCTTCTTCAACATACAAAAAGATCGTTTTGTGTGTATAAGTAACAACTATGGTTTTACCATCAAGCAATCTCTATTCTCTGAAGTTGAGGAATTTTACTTACCGATCTGGTTTGAACAAGAGATATCGGTAAACAAACCACTGAAAAGAAGGAAAATATGAATTAGTAATTGAAGCCTTGGTGGACTTGGGGAAACATAAATATGTAATGGTGATACGTTAAGCAAGGTTGACAGCTAGTGTTCAGGCAACTTACTGCAGAAAACAGTATCCCAATAATTTCTAGCACAACTGGGATAATTGGCAATTTGTCAACAGCCTGTTCATATCAAAGGAGGCTTGAAGTCATGTCAGAGCTCAAAAGTTATTATTCTAATAGTTACATTTTACAAATATGGTTTGAAACTCCAAAGCAGTCGATTACCGAAATCACATTCGTTGATGTCCACAGGGCCACAATAGCTGCAAATCCCAGACCAATGAAACCTACCTTATCTTCATCAGATTTATCCCACTGCTCCAAACAAATCAAAGCAAAATCGGGAAAAAAAATAAAGAAAAAGAATGATGCCTTAATGAACACTGCTGCCTAAGACAGGGATCGAAGATGAAGACTTTCCCTTGCTTTACTGAAATCAGACTAGAAGAAAGTATCAGAAAATATAAAAGTTTATATGAAATTCAAGCATAGAGATTCCGTCATTTCTTGAACAAGTCAACAAGGTACTTACCATCCCCCCACCCCTCCCTCGATGCGTTTGAAGCACATATTGAGTGGAATCATGATAATAATACACAACTATTTGTCTGTGAAAGAGAAACTTACAACATTTCGCACAGACTCAACAATACTAAGCGAGGTTGAAGACTCTGAGCTATCACCTGTAGCCTTCACAATAACAGCACAGTTTCGCCTCCCTGCAATACAAGGAAATCAGGCAACAAGAGGAAAGAAAGAGTTACCCAAAGCCTGGAATATTGCAACTAATATAGAACCTAATTGCCAAAACATTTTCAGCTAGGAATCAAGTTTCCCATCAACATCACAGAAACTAAAAACCATTCTCTATACCCCCCACTGACTGATAAGTCATAAACACCTAATCCAATTTCAAGTAACTACTCTTTACCTATATTGCAACAGCCAAATGATTAACATAGTTGAATCCCATTCTGGCCTCGAAATATTCAAGATGATCAGACGGCACAACGAACCGAAGACCATTAATTGAGAATTTCTACCTTGCTCTAAGTTTAATTTTTTAAACACCAAAGACTGCCACAATAATTGTCCATTTCCATGTCACTCACACACACATGTAAACATACAATCCATTGTTTTAGCAGAAGCCCCACAAAAATTTCCCAAAAACCTCATTTTTAACCTCAAATAACCAGAGATTGATATTTATGTCTGAGTTTATAAGTAACAAAAAGAATCATCTATCTCATAAAGATCTATAACTACCATAAGAAAAGGTAAAAAAAATATATGAATATATAGACCCAAATTCAACTATGAACCAGAAGACTACCCAAGTGAAAATTAAACCATAAAATTCAAATTTACAGTAAAATCTTAAAAGACAGTTGCTTGAGGATAAATGAAGTGAACAACACACCTCGGGTATAAGAAACTAGGGGTTTCTGAGAAGTCCTGAAAAGGGTCTTTCTATCCTGTAAAAGCAATGGCGGGAGCAGACTTGCAGTAAGGGAAGCCATGAAACTGAGATCACCGAGAAAAAGAACAAAGAACTTAACGAGGAAGATCACCGAGTTTAAGGTTTCTGCCTCAGTGCAGCTAAAAATGAAACTGAGATCGATAGACACTTGTTCAAATAATAATAACCAAAATTCTGTGGTCAGGCAGCGAGAATGGAGAATCGTGTCAATGCCTTAAATCAATCTGGACCTCAAAATCAAAGGAGAAGAAATCAAGTGATTTATGGCTTCTCTTCTCCCGCTGGGATGTTTATTTGTTGGAAAAACTACCCATCGGTCACCAGAGTATTACATCTTTTCTACATTAGTCATTAAAGTGTTTCTATAAATTTGGCCAATGCTTGGTATAAGACTGGATAATTTGATCTTAACCTTCACTCAGCGTTGTTTTTCCACCGATCTTTTGAAGAAGTTTCGTTGAAGACTCAGTTTTTCTCTAGTTTTGTCTAGTTTTTTTCAACATTTTGGTCTCAAACACTGTTTATAGAGAAACTGAATATTTCAGCTTCTCCACCCAACCCCATGTTTCAGCAACTGTATCAAACAGAATCTTAGTTTGAATAATAACAGAATATGTATTTTTTATGTTATTGGTTATTAGTTTTTATTTTTTTTTATAGTATTTTATTTCAAGTATTTGAATTAAAGTTTTTTTTTTTTATGATCATATTTAAGGGTGTATAAAAATACCGAAAAACCAAAATCGATTCCAAAATTCGAAAAAATTAAACCGAAAAAATGATTAATGAACCGAAAAATTAATTTTGGTATGGGTTTTTATTTTTATATAAAAATCGATTCGGTTACGGTTTATGATTTTGGGATAAACCGGGTAACCGAACGACCGGTTATATAATATATTATAATATTATATGTTATTTTAATATTTTATATTAAAAACAATTTTTGTTTTATTTTTTTATTCTCAAAAATAAAATTATAATTTTATTTTATAATAATTTAAATATTTAACTTGCTAGTATTAATAAAAGATATTAATATCATGTGTCACTTTTTTAAAAATATATACTTTTTAATGTAGTATTAATATTTTATAATAAAAAAACCATTATCTATCCCGAACCGAACCGAATTTTTAGTTAACCGATTGAATAATTACAATTTAGGGTCAAGAATTGAATAACCTAAATTTATAAGTTAACCGAAATAAAGTGTTAATGATTAACTAAATCCGAATAAATTTTTTATTATCAGAGTCCTAGAACAATATATAATATAAGGATAAAATACCAAAAACTTTGGTAAAATATGTAATGTTAAACATGAATATTTATTTTGTGCAATTGCATACATAAAATTTGAATAATAACTCTATTGTTCCGTCCCCACATGAATATAGTTCTGTCCCTGTTATCCACCCAATCCATGTTTCAGTTGTATCAAACAGAATCTTAATTTGAATAATAACTCTATTGTAAATGTATCTTATTATAATATACATAAAATTTATTTAATATGAATATTGTTTAATAAATCTAAAATTATATATAAAATATAAAACATATAAATACAAGATTTGCTAACTTTCTTTCTTTGCTAAAACGGCCCTCAGGTTGCATCATCCATATCATTCCAAAGTCCATTGCAATTTGCAATGAAATCATCATATATGTAAATGCCAGATTTACCAACTTTCTTCCTTTGTTTAAAGCAAGATGCACGGATAATTTGATCGAAGTTTCAGGTGACTCGGGTCGAACAACTCGATTGCCAGAAAACTGTAGTTCACGGCTCTGCTGGACCGTGGTCAGCAGAGGTCTAGCCTTGGGCATTGAATGGAAACACTGCAACTTCAGTGTGAGCTGCTTGTTTTCTGCATGGCAACTAATGTTCCAACCAAGGATTCAACCGGTAAAGTTTAGCATGTTGAACTAACAAATTTATATGTTTTAGCAAAGAAAAAATTGCAACTAAACGCCTGAAACTAAATCTAGGAGTTGCAACGGGAGGAAGGGCATAGGCACAAAGAAGACATTAGAGTTTCCTCAAGGAAAAAACTTAAATGACCCTAGTGAACCTCTTGGGGTGATTGTCTGTGCAGTTTCTTCAGTTTGGTCTCCCCATCTCTCATAATCTCTTATTCGATTTCTTGAGAGACGAAGTTCGACACAATGAGGAACTAGCAAAACCCTTTTCTTTTGTATAAATTTATGACAATCTACTAGATATCACCATCTTTCATCTGTAAACTTGTAGTGGGATATCATGTTAAATGAAGATACTGTAAAGTCCATTGCAAACCTGGCCAAACGGCCAGATCGCGGCACTTCGGTAACAGTTCAAATGACTTCTCCATTTCCCAGACTAAAACCCGGGCATTTTTAGTCTATGCATCATATCCATAATCTAAATTGCATCATGTTATCTGTTTCAGGCAATGAAGTCCAAAGAGAATACCATGTGGATGCTCCAAGACAGTTGCACTAATGCTTTATTCATGGTGGTCTTTGCACCTGTGAACATAACCGGTATGCAGTAGAACGCCACCAGATGACTCCGTTCTCCCCGATGGATTCAAATCGAGGCCGTTAGTGATCGTTCTGGACACGAGAAGAACATCGACGTGAAGGATGTTCTTTGCTTACAGTGGCCTTCCAAATCCTAACAAACAGCTCCCCATCTGCCAAACTAACCATGGAATCTTGCACATTGCAATAACATTAAGACCAGCTTACAAATTACAATGTGAAATGGTTGATCACAATAGCCTTTTGATTAAGTAGAGAAATTAATTGTAAAACTCATAAATATTGGTAACAAGCATAGAACACCAAGAACATTAGAAACCAAATAAACAACCCATAATCAACGGGAACAAAATTCTTTACGTTAGCAAAAAGCAGTCTTTAGAATACTTAAATTTCACTTGCAAAAGGTTATAAATTTACCAAACCAACTAAGCCGGCTGCTGCTGCTCTTGGGACTGTTCAGATTCCAACGGGATCCCAAGCTCCCCTGTTTCTTCCTTCCGGGTCGGCCCACTCCTACTCGGAATAGGCACAGCAATGAAAGTCTTGGTCTTGCTAATAGGCCTGCTCTTTTCCAGCTGCACAAAGTCACCGACTTGGAACTGGTTATCCGGGTCATGAGCCTGGAACTTCTTCTTCTTCCTCACACGCCTCTTGTACTTGGGGTGCGGGGCTAAGCGCACCACTTCCACGGACACGGTCTTGTCGTTTGTGGCACAAACCACCCTGCCTTGCATGGACTTCATTGCCCTGATTTGAGGGAGAAAAGACGGGGGATTTAGGATCTGGCAGGAGAGTGAAGAATTAGGTTTTGAGAGATGAGAAAGGGAAGTTGAGCCATTGAGAAATGGCGACGAAAGTTTTAGAGATTGGAGAGAGGAAGTGATTGACATTTTTGGCGTTGAAGAAGAAGCAGAAGAGGATAAGGGAATTGAGGGGTCACTGAGTTTTATTTTTATACTTATTTTAATTATTAATATTTTAAAATATTCAATTTATTCATACAATTTAATTAAAAAAAATTATTATTAAAATTTAGATAATGAATATTTTTTATCATTTTTAAATTCAAATGATTATAAATAATAATTGGATTATCAATTATTTTTCCTATTTACGAAAGGAATCCATGGAAAAAAATTGCAGAAGGTAGCAAACGGCCTGCAAAAGTTAAGAGTAATCCCATATCTATATAGGTTGAATCTATCAAACACTTTTCAGTCTCTCTATCACTATGCTTCCATTAATGGCGTTCTTTTGGACTTCTTACACCACCCAAGCTTTCAACATATGTCTTCCTGGTAGGCGCTGAATGTAGATGTTGCATCTGTTTTCCATCAATCTCTCTGGATATCTCTTTGGAGTCTAGGATTTCCTCGTCGATCTCGAGTTGTTCTGAACTCCATGTGAGTAAGTCCGAGAGGGTCATCAAATTCCCATTTTCCCCCTCGTTTCCTGACCCCGGAATCCTCGAATTCGGCAGGCTTTTGGTTGTTGTTTGATTCGGTTTTGGAACAACAGAATCGGCATACAGGACATCACCTATTCTGGACAAGATGGTAAAGGCCAAGCTCTCCAGTATCCTTGAATAGCTCTCTAGGAGAGCTTGTCCTACATCCTGTCATACCAACAAGATAGCCTTAAACAAGTCCAAATGCATAGGTGATACGTATGTGTTCTCGTGCAGAAGATGTATAATTACCCGGTTGTATTGGATTTTGGTGATGTCGAGTGCCGACTGAGGTATTCCAGGGTACTGGTGTTTGATAATGCGTAAAACCGTCTCGGCTCTCTCTTCAAAGAGTTCTCTCTTTTCGTAGCTAACGGCGGAGCTCCATGCCGATTTCCCGTCCTTATGGACCATCTTCCTTTTCCATATCACAATGGATGCCTCTATTCTATCCTTGAGGTCTAAAATCTTGTGCTCTGATGTTAAGTCCATGGCTGAGAGAAATTGATTAGGGTCAAATAATTCTACTGTGATACTCCTATAGATTGAATCACCAAGACTAGCTCTCCCATTCTAAACAAAAATCATCAACAAAGAAACACATTAATCAATGGATCATGTATGATAGCACATTTCATGGAAATCATGTAACTTGTGGCATGTTAATCTTTGTTTTTACCTTTGGGAGGGACTCGATGTAGTTTTCCGGGATCTCCATCTCCGATAGAACTTGAGCGTTGATCGACATCGCCAATTTAAGCACTTGTGTCACGGATTCCTTTTGGCTCTGCAGGTTCTTTCTCGCCGCGTCCGACAAACCGTTTTCGGGTACTTTAACAGTAGGCAACCACCATTTATCATCTAATCTTCTGGCATTCCCTTTCTCTTCATTTGAGGCATCTTTTGATAGATAATAGAACTCAGTTTGGCCTTTGAAAGAATCTAAACAATCCTGACCAATGTAACTTAAGATTAATCATTACATGAGGTACTAGGTTGTTGCTCAACTTATATAATCACTGAGATAATCTAAGCTCAATAGAGAAATAGCTCTTACAAGAAGCATTGTATCGAGTTTTCGGAGGGCCGGAATGTTCATCAGAAGATCTGCTCGTTGCTGCGTAGTCATTATCTGAAAATCGAAGAAGATATAGATACAGATATAGATATCGATATACCGAATAATTTGCTCCAATGCAGATCGACAAAGGGTAACATACCTCCATGTCGGATCCATCCTTGTTTTTCTGTTGAGAGGGAACTAACTCAACAATAAAATCACTTACAGAAAAGAGCCAATCTATCTCTTTTCTCCACCTTGATTTCCTTTCGGCTGTCATCGGCTCTAGACGTGATTGTTCGCCGAACACGGAAGCTAAAATCCGGTAAGTGGATCACAGAAGAGATTGATCATAAAACATTGATGAGAAATTCTCTACAGATTAGGCCAAAATCCATTGTTGAATTAGCAGCAAAATGGACCATACCAGCAAGGTTTGTAATGGCATTTGATAGTGCCAAAGCTGATGAAACACCCTTTCCTCCACCTGACATGTCCTCTCCTAGGAGTAATTTAGCAAACTTTTCCTTCATCTGCTCCATATCTGAACACAAAACAAATACATTGCAGGCAATTAAATCTATGATTTCTAGCCGAGATTTAAATAACCGTATGCAACCGCAGTATTAACCACAATAATGTTAATTATATCACGATAAACACAATGTGACCGAAAACACACCGCTCAATATCTGCTTTTCCTCGGCTTCGCAGGCAGCAATGAAATTCTCCATGGCCTGCCTCGCCTCAGCATCGTCTTGATCGGACGAGAGTGGATCCAATCCTTGGTTCTCACGATCACCCTCAGCCTCCTCTATCCCGCCACCACCTTTATCGACGTTCATACTCTGCGTATGCTTTGCCACCTTCTTCCCCTTACCACGTAAGTTTTTAAAAAACCTTCCAATCTTCGAACTGTCTTGGTCCTTTTCAACAGCTCCAACCATCTTTAAGGTTGTCGATATGGTCGACTGTATCTGCTGCATGGTGTTGTGTATGGAAGAACGGGAAGAAACTAAGGGAAAATGAGAACAAGTTTTGGTTTTCAGAATCTATCCTATTCCAAAACAATGGTGTGTTCGATTGAAAAAATGTGGGGTTTTAGTGAGATTGAAAGGATTGTAAAGTTGTGTTGGATTTTCCATATTTGAGACATGTAAGAACGTGGGGTGCATGTTTTTGAGACAGGGACTTGAGAAAGAGATACCTAATAGTTCAAATTTAGATTATTCTATGTATGTCCAAAGGAAAAATTATTAGCTTAACTATGTTCACCATGTCATTTATGGTCTAAATTAATCAACGCCGTTGATCTTTAAATAATTACCTAATAACTACCACCCACTAAGTACATGTAGGAAAGAGGTGATGATTCACTTGAAAAAAAATTAAGATCAACGGTCCTGATTAATTGGGACCGTGGATGACGTGGTGAATATGGTTCACCTAATAATTTTTTCTTCGGAGAGATTATTAGGTGAACCATGTTCACCACGTCATCCATGGTCCAAGCAATCAAGACCGTTGATCTTAATTTTTTCCAAGTGAACCATCACCTCCTTCCTACATGTACTTAATAGGTGGGTAGTTATTAGGTGGGTAGTTAAACATCAAGTATTTTGATTGCTTGGACCATAAATGACATGATGAACATGGTTCACCTAATAATCTCTCATGTCCAAAGGGTCTATTTTCATTTAAGTACAAGGCTTAACAACTACTGGTTCATGTTTAATTTCATAGATCAAACCTTTGTTAAAAAAACAAATAACTACTTGCATTATAGATTACTTAGAATATCATCACTAATTAATTATGGTTTGATTATTACAAGTTCACGACCATAGGAACAGAACACAATCTTCCTTGCAGTTCTATATGCCCGTTAAAACTGAAGAGATAGAGTGAACATAAAAGAAAAAAAAAACATGAATATTCCATGGCTGGCCATGGGCATCAATGGGACTGGGAGGTGGAAGATGAAGCCATTTTGAAGAGAAGAAAGTTGAGACTCCCCATTGTAAAGTATATAAAAGTCCCTGTAGAATGGGAGAAATAGCACCCAAACTTGGAACCCACCACACAGTGCCAGCCTTCACCATAGTTGCTGTCAAACTCCTGTTTCAAAAAAAAACATAATTTTCAGTCAAAAATCACTGCAAAATCATGCAAAAAAGAATACATTTTCATGTCATGGTAAGAAAGAGGGAGAGAGAGAGACCTTTTTGATGAATCCGGCAATTGATTTGCAGTCAGAAACATCGTAATAATCCAAAGCTTGAGAAGCAGAAGACATGGCATGCAGCTGCATCTTCAATGGCATGTCTGTGTCTTCCACCAAAGCTTTTCCTTCCAACATGTTTCCTCTGATGCTTCTTTTTGTCTCACAAAGAATCCTAGACTGGGATTTTGTGCCTGAAAATTCAGCTTCTTAAGGAACAACAAACCAAAAGGAGGAGGTGATGGGTTCTTTCTTTGTTTTGGGGTTTAGGGTTTATTTGGGTGGTATATATTACGTGCGAACAAAGGAATATTTGGGTGGTAGGTTAGGCTGGAATTTCATTTTTTTAGTTTTGCTTGCTTATGGTTTTTATTTAGTTAGATTTCTGGTTTTTTATTTAGTTATGCACTTGAATTTATATTTTATTAATTTAAATTTTATTTTTGTCTAATTTAATATTTATGATAAATAATTTTGACGATTTTAACTTATAAAACAAGATTCATATATTTAAATAAAGTTAAAAATTAGATTTAAATATCTAATTGAAAAAATTAGCTACTATATTATTTTTTAAATCAAAATCAAGTACGAAAAATATATATTTACTCCCTGAATTTACGCAATAAAATATTGTTATTATTAATCTAAAAAATATACAAAATACGGGTAAAGTATTATTAAAATAGTAACTAAATTTTGTTTAAAATTTTACAATGATAATTAAATTGTTTCTTTCGTTACACAATCTTAAAGATTACAATGAAATTTTTATAAATTAATACCTTTAAAAGCATGAATTTTTATTAATTTTGAAAAATATTAATATATTAATAAATTAATAATTTATTAATTAAAAATTTGATATTATATGTAAATAAATTGTAAATTGTTAATAACATTGTTGAAAATTCTATTAATGATAAAGTTAAAGATGATTAACACCACTTGAATTGGTCACGAAAAAAAAAACATAAAATTATTAATTTATAGTTTAATAAGACTTTATATTTCTAGAGGCGATTAAAAAAATATTATATTATTATTTTATAAAATTTGATTTTTTTTATATTGCTTCAAATCAAGATCGGAGAAATTTATTATTTAATAAAATTTATTAATTTAAAGAGTAAATCCTATAGGTTTTTCTGTATTAAGCGAAAATTTTGAATTCTAAAAAGAAAAGATGCTGTCCACGAAGTCGGAATCACGAGCCTAGCTCCGTCGTCGCCGAAACATCCGGTATACTATGTTCAGAGTCCATCGACGGAGACAAGTCATCAACGATGCAACCGAATCCCATGGAGTCGCCTTCGCACCTTTCCTCCGTCGGACGCCATTCGAGGAACTCGTCGTTCTCGGGATATTCCGGTCGTCTTCCGGAGGAAAGGTGGTCGGAAGAGAACAATAAAGGGTGGCCGGAGTGTGGGGTGATAATGGAAGAAGGGTCTTTTGAGTTGTTCCTGGAAATAAAATAAATATACAGACGATCTAAGATGTTCTTTGTGCTTGATTTTGCTTGGGAATGTCAATGTAGGGGAGATTTCAAACAAAACAGAGCAAGAATAAACATATTGCTTGCTTAAACTTCCATGGCTTTAGCTAAAACAAACACCAGCAAGATCTAAACTGTTCAAGAAAAAATGTACAAACAGGAGCTAGATTAAGCATAAATAAGGATCTTACCCAAAAAACTTAACCCATAATTTTTTTTTTCCTTTCTCCTCTAGTCATCGTCTTGATTTTCATTCTTCTTTTTTCTCGTTCTCTTCGATCTTTAAACCCTTCAGTTCATCATCTAGACAACCCTTTCCGACCACCGGTTCTACGCCACTCACGACGACACTTTCGTTAGTTTCCATCGAGCCCGAAGAAGTGGGAGAAGACGAAGACCCTGCGACCACCAGTGCGTTAGGGAATGGATCGCTGTCTACGAATCCGGTTTCAACTTCATCATCGGAATCGTCGGGAGTATCGAGACGTGATTTAACGGCGGAGGCGGCTTTGAGGAAGGCTTCGTGTATGGAATCCGGCGGAAGAGCGCAATCCTCGAGACCCGCGTCTTCGAGGCGAGGAGGAAGGAGGATCTTGTCGAGTAACTCCGTCGATTCTTGCCCTCTCGTGGCTTCCATGAATTTTTTTTCAAAATGTTTTTGAGAAGAATTCCCCTGAAACTTCAAAGGGAAGAACAGTGTTTTCCAATTGGAAAATTCAGAATGAAATGAAACCCTTGATTGGGATCCCAAAGTTGAGATCTTGATTTACCTGAAGAAAATCAAATATAAATAAATTATTTTTCACCACTGAAATTTAAAAAAATTACAATTCACCCACCAACAATTTTTTTTTTAACAAAACAGCCACCTCATAAAAGAAAAACAAAATGACTAGACTTTGATTTAAAGTTGAATAAAAAACATTTTTTTAACAATTTAATAATGATTATAATAGTATAATCTAAATTATAAAATATTATTGTAATATCAATTATAATCTAAATTATAAAATGTTACAAGAATATTTATAAAAATAATAATTTAGAATAAAATTATTTTTAAGATATTTATAATATATTGATTTTAAATTAAATTTTAAATATTATAAAAATGTTTGTAAAAAATAATATTTTAGATTAATAATTTTTAAAGATATATTTTCAATGTCAATCGGAACATGAATTAAAATAATAACAATATTTATTAATTATAGTATAAATTATTATAAGAGCATTTATAAAACTAATAAATTATGTCATAATTAATAATAGTTTATAAAAATATTTATAACAATACACTAATTATAACTTAAACTACAAAATATTACTATAAAAAGTAATAATTTTATAATTAATTCATAATAATTTCATTTATTTTATCAGATTGATTCAGTGATTAAAACTCTCAGTTGATCACTTTTTCTCTCCTAAGTTGTGGGTTTAAAACCCATTAAAAACAAATCTCCCTAACATAAAATGAGATTATGTTAATAAATAATTTATAAAAATTAAACTAAAAACTAATGAAAATACTTAAGAAGGTTAAAAATTTAAATTTTATAGTTTTAAAAAATTAATTGTGTAGATTTATTTTTCGTAAATTATAGATCAAAATATAACTCGAGAATATCTAGATTGAACCAAAGACTTGATAATATATCGAAAGGAATACAACAACATAAATTCCATATTTATAATAAAACTAACATAACATGGGAAGTGGGAGAATTACTTCTTGACTAGTAAATTCAAAGAACTCAACAAGAGGAGGAGCACAACAACTTTTCTTTTCTAACCAACTTATGGTACACAAAATCCAATCTTTATAGGACTAATTGTCAGAACCTGCAACTTTAACTGATAGAAACCAAAAATCAGCTGCACCTGTTCTTGCATTTTGATAAAAAGAAGAAGAAACCTGATGACTTGTTTAACATTCGCAGCCCGTAGATCGTGGTGGTCGTCCGCCACTAGCAACATTGATGGTTTCGGGAAGGTAGCTTTCATCATAAAAAAAACAAGCATTGAAGCACGAACAATTAGCAAAGTCTGGTAATCCGATCTTGACAAATCATCAAATAGAATCACATGCATATGGAAATTATATTTGATTGCATCTGAGAACAATTCGTTAAGTAGACAGACGAACATAAGGGATACGAGCAAATATCACGAGGAATTCATTTGAAACGATTCAGCCAACGGGCGAATAATGGTGTGTGGATAGGCAAATACTTACATTTCTTCTTCAGGTTCATTCTTGAGAGCATTTTTGGCTATGCACTCGAATGCAGCATCGACATTGATTCCTTCTTTGCAGACGTCTCGAAGTACGGAATATTTCCCTTTGAAGCACACCATGCCTTTGCTACCATCAACATCAAACCTAAACCATAGAGAAATAACATCATTCACTCTCTTGTGTGAGATACTAAGAGATCTGTAGGCAAAAAACGGAGGGGAGAACAGCAGGTCAAAAAGGGTGGAATACATCTTACCACTCGACCGTTGCCACCATCAACATCAACCTTGTTACCCAGCACAACAAACGGAAAGTTTTCAGGGTCAGACGGACTCGCCTGAACACTCAACCCCGCAAAAATAACATTAGTATTTCTTCCAATTAAGATACTCTACACACCACACCAGTGGATAGTATGTTACCAGAATCAGAAACTCTTCTCGCCAGTTGTTAAGATTATCAAAGGACTTCATGACATTAACATCGTGCACAAGTACACAACAATCCGCACCCGATAGAAAGCCACACCTAAACTTTGAAACCTTTCCTGCCCGGCAGTATCCCATATCTATGCACACAAGCAGAAACAGAGCATTGGCACAAGGAAGTGTAGATAAAGTTTATCATCTCTATTCTCAACCAAACTTTAAATCTTCACAAAGAACATAAAAAGGTCATATGCACTCAAGGATGGCAAAATTCGCAGTGCATTATCCTAATTAGGCACAACAGAAACCAAATTCTAGGGCAAACATTAAAGCATATAAAAATCAAGAAAATACCAATTTTATTACCTGCAATGTAAACAGTCTATCTTCAAATTGAACCTCTTTTGTCAGAAAATCGGCTCCAATCGTCGCTTTGTACTGATTACTGAACTTACGATTAACGTACCTAATTCCAATAAAATTCACAATAACTAATACATCGGAACCGGCAATTGAACATGCAAAATTCGAGTTAAATCAAGGAAAAAAGGAAGTTTAAGGATTTCAGTTTCAAAGCCTACTGATTCATGAGAGATGTTTTCCCAACACTGGAAACAAACAGCAAAATAAAATGCATATTAGCCGAAAAGGAACAGCAAAATCTGTGTAATTAAACTGGAAATGCAACAAGAATTAACAAAATCTTCAAATTCTAATATGTAAAGTAAAGAACATTGAGATAAGAGAACGATTATAAAGCTTACCCGCTATCACCGAGGATTATGACCTTTAAAAGCATACGCCGACGAGAAGCCATTGGATCGAATTCGAGATTTTATTACAATTTTTAGTAATTGCTGGAAAATTATGAGATTTTGTATATATTTTTGTAGATCTTTGCTTAGAGAAGAGAAGAGAAAAACTTTGTAGCGGTTAATGTAAGGGTAAATTACTATAAATATCATTTAATTATAAATATGATTATATTTAGATCATTTAATTATTAAAAATTATATTTAAGTCATTTATTTATGGGTAAGATTACATTTTATATAACCTAACTGATCAATGTAAAATAGAAAAATCATTCCCAAGAGAAATTTGGAACATATCATATTGTTCAGTTGTATCTTCTTACGATGATGATCACGACCTTGTTGATTTGGAGGAGGTTGAATCAGAGAAAGCAGTGATTTCATTATTTCTGGAGAAAAAAAAAAACGCAATGGGTCTTGATTCTACTGAAATTAAAGTACGGATGCAGGGACGAAACTACACATGTGGAGAGAGACAATAATAAAAAAAAAAAAACTGTAATGAGTCTTGATTCTACTAGAACTACAATATGGATGTAAAGACGAAACTACACACATGTGGGGTATTTTTCGAAGAATTTTTATTTTTTATTTTATTTAATTTTTTTAAAAAATATTTTTTTAATGAATTTATCCTTTTATTTTTAAATGTTTTTATTTTATTTTTCTCAATTTCAAATCCTATCTCCATCTCTGATGAGAGGACAAGCTTCTTATCAGGGGATGGACAAGACATAATTCACTAAATGGACATGGAAAAACTGAATATTAAGTTATTAAAAATTTAATTTATTGTTACGAATTAATTTTAAGATTAATATTTAGAGTCGTAAGTGATTAGATTGTTCAATGAATCATTCATATATAACATTTATTTATCAAGTTAAATAAAAGAGTATTTATAAAATATTATTCGTTTATTAAATGAACAGACACAAATAGATGTTTGATTTGATTATGTTCACGAACAAATTTGTTTGTAGGCTTATTTATTATTGTATAAAAAAGCTTATGTATAGATCTAAATACTATTTTTTGTTGTTGCTAATAATGTTACATAATTTCATATAAATAAATATCTAAAAGTTAATTTTTTAAATAATTAGTTAATCAATTTTCAAGTTCAAGAGTATAATATAGATAGATAGATATAAAAAATAGTTAAATTAAAATCCATCTGTATTATAGCATTATTTCTAAATCCAATAATCCAAAACAAGGTTACAAGCATCATAACTTAAACAAAAATCCATTAACTTAATCCAGAAAAAATTCAAGTAATTAAGAGTCAAACAACAGCAATAGAAACTAAAGACAATAAGTAATCAATTGTAATAAACGACACTTCACAAGTAAACAACCTCATAGCAACTTAAGCAGAAGCTGATGCCACCTTCTTCCTCGGTGCAGCTTCAGTACCTAGAACCATGGTCCAACATGCAGTTCTAAATATTAACATTTGGAGAGGGGAGGGGGACCTTTCGAGTAGAACGGAATATGTTCGTATAATGAAATTAGTGTTTACATACCTTCTCTGAAACCAGTCTTGAACCTGCGAGGAACATGGCGAAGATACCTCATCCTACCAGTTCCGGTGGTCTTCCTACGGATGGCCTTAACACTCCAGTTATCTGATTGATGCAATAAACAAGCTCACCTTAGATTTAACACTTAATATACCTAATTACAATCCACATTCACAGACATGGTTAACAACTACAGCATCACGACACGGCTGACGGCACCCGTTCACTGCAATCTACTAATATAAGCACAAGACTTGCAACATTAGAACGAACAAATACTATAATCATCATAGAAAGACATGTCCATACTCCTGCAAGTATACAAATTCATAGTTTCATAAAGAAACAAAAACACACATCAGCGATCGCACCCTCTTTTCACTATACTCGGGGATCCCTAGCACCATAAATCACCATCTCCCCAGCAATTTTGAATTGGTACACTCGTTTTGAATTCAGGAACACCAACGATCAACTTATATGGTGTAAATCTCGTCTAGTTTTACACTAATTTTGGACCATTGGATGATGATAATCTCATTCATCCATTACACTCATCCAATGCCATGAATTACTGTCAACTAAATGAGTTTTAGCCATGTAATTGGATCATATATATATATATATGTATATGTTCAAGAAGAAGTCTTACCTACCAATAAACTACATTTCATTCCTACTAAATGAATCTAAGGATACTGCCTCTATCAAATTACATTTAATTCCTGCAAATTCTAATTAGAACAAATACATTCAAGCAGAAAAACAAACTAGAAAATTACAATCCAAGATACATAGTCTTCTCAAAAGATATTAACTTGATTACACCGAGTATTATATATATAAGCAAACCCAGAAATATAAATCTGCTAAATGCAAAGAAACCCAGAATTGAAAGTCGACCTAATCAACAGTAAGCAACACAAAACTGAAGTTTTAGAAAGGAAAGGAGGGGCTTACATTTCCTCTTACGGGCAGCAGGGAAAGCGCAGGCAGAGCAACGACTCTTTTGGAGATGGAAGCTACGGCGGCCGCATCTCACGCAAAGAGTGTGGGTCTTGTTCCTTCGTTTACCAAAACTCCCTGTTCCCTTTCCCTGCAGATTACAGTATTCATTTCGATTGTAAACATCCAAGGAGATCAAAGGAAGGGAAAAGAAAAGAGTGTTGCTGTTTTACCATTGGAGCTGACGCGGCGGAACCCTAACAATAAAGAGAGCGGCGGAGGATGAAAGAATTATGGCACCCGAGGGGTTCTCCCAAATGAGCTTAGGTTTGAATTTACACATGCTTGAGAAAATATAAATATAAAATTAAATTCGAAAAAAAAACTTTTTTATATCTCTCAATTTTAAAAAATTAGCAAATTAATCCCTCTAAAAAACGCAATTACAATCTAGTCACTGAAAATTTTCAACTTCATTGCTTGCCTTCAAGTGCTTAATGCATGCACTAGGTAATCTTTATTTGATTGATCTGTCCTAGGTAGAGCAATCCCACATGTAAATGATCATGCTGCAATTCTATGGCGGACACCGTCGTCTCGTTTCCACGACTAATAACTACGACGAAGTTCACAAGTTACTGCATCAGTTCTTCAGATTCAACCAGAACACAAAGGTTGTAAGTAGAGACTGATTAGAGGTGGGAATGAGAAAGCAAAAGCCATTGGATTGATGTACAAGGCAAGAAATCTTACATTAAAGCCTATAGTTTTCTCGAGTCGGATACGTTGTATTTGTTCGAATCTGTTGTGTTCTGTTCTCTTGTTTTTTTGGAATGAAAGTCAAGCACATACCCAATTTTTCTTTCATTTGCATGAACAAGTTAAACCATACAAATTAGGACAATGACTGAACCATGCAAGTGCAAGCATCATAATGGGGTTTGGGGATCCTTAGATACCATCCCGACAACAGATTAGGACAATTCAGACCCCTTAATTATGGAGCAAAGGACAAAAAGCAGGGAAAGTGTAAAGCAAATAGAGAAGAAAATTGCAGGTTTCCATTAGCTTTTGTCCTTAGTTTAGAGCTGTCTCTTTAATTGCAGATACAGACACCAAGAGATTAACAAGACTTGTCCCTCACCATACATTACTACTGGCCAAAAATGCTGCTACCGAATCCATTCGAAAGACCGAGACCTTGTTTCACGAAGCAGTCGAGAGCCTTAAATCTTTGTTCTTTACAGGATACCAAAAGTTATCCAAACCACCCATCTCAAACCCCTTCTCTTGAACCAGAGAGAAAGTGTTGAAAAGATCGATCCTACACCGACTTTTTTACTGACCGGGAAGTTGGTTTAGAGGAAGCAATGATGAGAAAGAACGACGCCATGACATTGAAAGAGATACTAAGAGAAGAATATGAATATAGTGGGAGCTTCGAAGATAAGAGTCCAGATGAGATCACAGAGCAAAATGGAGGAAAAGAGGAGAAAACAGAAGTGGGACGTTATGCATTAGTGAAAAAGCTGAAGGAGTCGGAGATGATGGTTTTTGGTGATATGGAACATGTGATGGATGTAGAAGAAGCAATCCATTATTATTCCCAGCTTAGAAGACGAGTGTACCTCTCGATCGTCAACAAGTACTTCACGGAAATGTACTCGGAATTCTCCGTTCCACAGGCCTCCACCGGCATCGACAGTTCCAAGAGAAGATTCGGGTCATTTAGGATGTATAAATCATGTCTTTCAACATCTATTATCATGCATATGAATATGTTTTTCTTATCCCAAATTCTTTTATGTCAATCATGTCTTTCACCATCATATATCTCATTCATTTATTTATTTTTTTCACAATTAAATTATAAATATGTAGTTATTCAGTTTTTGTTTTTGTAAATGATACATAGCATAATTATGAATCCAATTACAATTCTGTAGAAACTTTACACTAGCAATCCAAACGGCATGAAAAATGCCTAGTGTATAGCATTATGGAATAGAAAAGAAGGCAGCTCAATCAATTTTTTCAATAGAATATCCCTTCAAAATTGTAAAAAAAAAATCATAAAACCAACCCAATCGAGCAATGTATTTCGGAAGAAGTCCACAGAGTAGTTTGATTTCTATCTTCAACTCCGTAATCAATAGCCGGATGAAGATACTAACACGTTATGCTCCTTTAAGCGCTTCTGGAAACGAGCCAACTGAGATTGTAACTGTGTGATGCCGGCAGCCTTTTGAGAAAGAATAGCAGTCAGCCTCGATATATAATCGTCCAGCTGGTTCCCAGGTTGATCTGCTTCAACCAGCAGGTTCATCTCCTGAAAATGTTACATTCGAACTTAATGAAGTCATGGAAGCAGTTCAATGAGGTATAGAATGTGTTGAGAACTCAGGTTTACCTCTTTGACAATATTCATAGTGTCCTCCACTTGTTTCCTGTGGGCATTCACGAGATCCTCTTCTTCCTGTGTAAAGGCAACATTTGAGGTTTAACGTTCAAACGAGTTACTTTTTATGTCTCTTTAACAATACTAATTCTCTTGTAAAAGTTACCTGTAGGAGAGCATTCAAGTCATCATCTGAATTCGAATGCTTAAAATCAGATCTTACTGGTTCTTTCCATTTCATCTGACCATTAGGTTTCGGTAACTTGCTCTCCGTAGTAGAGAAAGTGTATGGATCTCGCTTCCCATTTTTCGTCCACATCAGTTTCTCCTGTTCAAAGGTGTCTTCTGATGTATCAAAATCATCTCTTTCGTTTTGATCAGGCCATGTATCATTCATATCATCCTCGAGTGATGATGATGCAGTTTGTATAACCGAAGATAAGGGCTGAGCAGTTGATTCTTTCAGATTTAAGGTCGAAGATAAAACATCTTTCTTTGGGTTTCCCCCTTTGGAAAGGCTCTTCACCCTGGATTTAAATTTTACAACGAATAGAAGTCAAACGCAAGAAAGAAAAAGGACCAAAAGATTATTGACTTTAAAAACAAATGTATACACAATCTTTATAGTTAGACATCATTTACCTATCGGCATATCTTAAGGTGTTCAGAGTGTGTTCGCATGACCCTGAACTTGGTGAAATGCAAGATATCATAACCGTACGGGAATTTCCCATAAATGAGTCTCTTAGAACCTCAGTCAGTTTACTGCCTCTGAAAGGAATGTGGCCCTGATCATTATCAAGAGCTCTTATGCACTCCTTCAAGGCAAGCAAACTCTTGTTGATCTCTGCACCTTCCATTCTGCATTACCAATAGAAATGGCTAATTAAACAAGCACATCCAGCAAAACTAATTCACACCTATTTGAAGTCTGTCCACTAGAAGGAAAAATATATGGTATGCTAGATCTGAAACCATGAATTGGAAGTTGGAACCAAACTTTAAATGCAAAAACATCAGGTCCAGGTGTTTTTACATTTTAGACTACTTAAGCATGCTTCTCCTTAGAAATGTTTGGACTTGATAATAAATTATTGAGAAATTAATATGGAGGCCAAACAGCTAAGACACCTACATGATATTAAAAAATCGATATGATGCAGAAACTGTGGACTATTTGGCATAGCTGTCTCCAAAATTCTGTCCATTTAACTTATACTAACAACAGTTTTTTCTTTATATCAAGCTTTGTAATTGATTCTGCCCCATATCTATTGCCATTTTGCAATTTAAAAGATACACGGTACCTTGTCTGCTTATCATTATCTGTAGTATCTGCACCTCTTTCACTTCCAGCCAGATCTATAAAGGAGAGCTTGCCAACAAGACGGGGAGGCTTTGATCCATTGCCATCAACGGATCTCTTGATGGCAAGCTGAAGTATGGCATGAGATCGGGATGATTCCTCATTTGCACCTGTGGTACCAGTACTTCTTGTGGCATTTCCTTTCTCAATAAGCTCCTTGATAGTTTCTACATCTGATACTATGTACTCTTGCAGACCCACAATACAAACTTGCTGCTTACCATCCTCTCGCATGCAAAGTTTTCTGCAGAAAAAAGGTTAGTTTTTTACAGAGAATCCAAAAACAGTAGCACTGACAAGAAAAGGAGAATTCTTGTAACCTTTAACAACTTACTTCCTATCACCGAGAAGATCATACAATTTTCCTCCATAAATCTCAAAGAAGCTTACAAACAACTGAAACCCTTGATTCCTGTAGGTATGATGCATCAACCTCAAAATATCTCTAGAGGCTCTCAGCGGAAGTGGCTTCATAGTATAAGTTTTTCCACTCCCTACATGAGAAGCAAGATGGCTTAAATCTGTAATTCAGAATAAGAGATGAACTGATGCCAAAAGCATATTATAATTAGTGTCAAACAAGAAAAATTCACAGTGAAAAAAAAAACTCCTCCCACTTCACCGATGATGGAAGAAACCTAATGACCAACAGTATAGAAAACACATTTCCTCAAAAAGAACTACAAATTTATGCCAATAAAAATATTAAGAATAACACATTCAGAATAATTTAAAACCATAAGAACATTGCACTAAATGACTAAATCCAAATTTTGGGGCATGCAACAAACTCCAACAAAGTATCCACCTAAGATTTGGTGACAGTTATTCACCTGTTTGACCATATGCAAAACAAGTGGCTTTAGTGCGTTGAAAAATTATAGGAACTATGGGCTCCACCGTCTCACGATAGACCTACAGAAGGAAAAATTAAGCCAAGACAGGGTAAGAAAAACAACCATTCTAGGAAATCCATATCCTGTAAGAAAAACAACCTTTTCCACAAATAGGTTTCGACCATCTACTCACCTCATCATTTGAAACCTCTTCGTTCAGCACTGCATCGAAAACGAATTCATGCTTCTCCATGTATTCTGTAAGGTCAACCTGCAAAATGTCAAGAATTAAACATGTCAAAATATATTATAAGGATAGACTAATAAATAACATCTGTGTGTCAAACTCAAAAGAACCGATTAATAAATAACATGGCCAAAAAATGCTATAAGATTTTAATGTGCTATGACATGGGCTTTATGGCATAAAAATATAATACTTCCTCCAAGAAGGACCGAAATAATCATTTGACAATATTTTTTCTTTGTTACTTCAGGTATAAAATTGGGAAATACACATTGGAGATTTTATGGGTTCATTTTCAATCGCTATGCTTTTATGTGACCTTTCTAACATGGTACGGCATTGCCCTTGTAGAGGATAAAACAATTTTATTGTTACCTTAAGTTTAGTCTCATGCACTACTAGGGAGTTGGAAACGGTCTCTATGATATCTTCCTCATTCTTTGCCAACTCTTTTTTATTGAGAGGTCTCTTGCGCACCTGCAATAAAAAAACTATAGAAACTGAGCAGCGGAGGTGTGATGTAAGATAAACAGATGTTGATCATTAATTTACTCATGCAAAACATGCCAGTGTCATGAATGAATCACAAGATAGTAACCAGCATCTACTGCTCTTGTTGGTGAAACAATTCCTTTAGGTTGAAAAGAAAGCAAATTACGAAGAGATATTCACTGGTAATCAGCAGAACAAAAACATACCACAACTTTGATCTTTGCAACTGAATTGACCTTCTCTTTGTCTGCAGCAAAGCTTTTGAGGAGACCATTCTCTGGCACATCAGCAGCTCTGCCTGTTTGTTTGTTATTTGAAATATAGGGTTCAGAGTCATCAAAGCTTCTGCCTCGAACAGGATTATAGAGAGAAGGACCATTATACAGGTTGGAAACAGGCATCTGTCACCAATAAACAAAATCATTAACATAAACAAGCATAAAAAACTGAATTACCCATACAGTTGAATCTCAAAATTCTAAATTTCCCACTTCCCGTTAAAACAGAAGTACAGATATCTTTCAATTTCATTGCTGCTTAGAATTTATGAGCAAACTGCAAACAGAAGTGTGGCTTGAACAAAGAAGACTAACTATAAACATGGAGTACATATGGAAGAAAAAAACAAGTTGATAACAAACTTTAGGAATCGAACAAAGTTGCTAAAAGAGATAATTGAATTCACTCGAATAGCTTCCTTCTATCACCAAAACAAAATTTAGTACATGTTGCTTGCCTCTTTTGCTAAATGTAAGTATTAACTAGTAATAATTAAAATTACAAGGATTCAAACTATCTTTTTTCCTTTTCTCTTTCATTTTTTGTTACTGGAAACTATAATCTTCTAAGAAACTATAATCTTAAGTCTTAACTAATGATTCAATGTATGTACAAAAAAAAAAAAAAAACTAACCATTCAAAGAATTAATGAATCCCCCATTTATTATTTGTTCATTACAAGGCTACTTCATCAATAGTAGAAATAGTGAATGACCAACCTGAGGCAAAAGCTCTGTATCAAATGAATGCAGATCTAAGAGACCAGGACTGAATTCATTGGGTGACTCTTCACCATTCTTCCTCTGGCTCGATGGCCGTGAACTAACTGGAGGACTCATAGGCTCAGCAAAAAAGTCATTCCCCATATTGAACTCCCTCTGAACATTCCTATAAATTCTTGACCCTTGTCCTCCTCCATCTCCAGCCCCATAGAATGCATAATCCTGCTCTCAATTTTCAAGCAGAAAAATAACACAATCAAGCATTAAAATATCGAAGTAATAACTAAGTTGTATTGAATGTTGATCCATAAAGATCCAGAAGCCAATCCTCCAATCAAAACCTTCCGGCATTTACTTTTTACTCTTCCAAGTAGTAGAACGTCAATTGAGCATAAAAAATTGAACAGATTAACACCCAATTTCTCTTAATTCTAGCTCTTTTAACCCCCCTTGGAAAAAGGGATTTTAGATCTACAAAAAGAAAAGTATCCATAAAGAGAAAAACCCATTGACGTTCCAACGAAATAGCAACTAAAAGAACTATAAACTATTTTAGTACCAAAAGTTTTTTTTTTTTCTCTAGCAAATTTCCTTATCATCAAAACAAAATTCATGCAGTCATAGATCTAAAAAGTAAAAAATTCATACATTATCCGTTTGCACCAAAAGTAGCACGTGTAAATAGATACATATTTTCAATTTCCATTATCCCCGGAGCCAAACATGATTAAAAAATAGAGAAAAAAAAGTATGAGGACCTGAAGAGGAGGAATGGAGTTGTTAGAAGAGTGAAGATGCTGAAGACCAGCAGACTGAAGCCACCTTCCATTCGACGTCGTTTCCAAGAAGTTATCCGAGTATTGCCTCTGATGGTGTACCTGCAACCCCGACGCACCAGATCTCTTCCCCTGTCTTCCCATTCCGTTCATCTCCCACAACTCTCTCCCCTTACTCAACTATTTATACCCGCAATCGATCTTCTTATTTAAAAACAAACACAAAAACGATAATGAAATCCTGGATGCTTTGATCCAAAGCTTCCCTTTCTCTTTCCCTTCTTAAAATCAAATTACAAAAGAAATAAAACACGCCCGATCGCCCGATTTACAGTTAAACGGATCTTAATCGCGTTTTAACCCAAAACAAATAAGCTTTTGGTTACAGGCAAGATTCAAAGGAGGAGTGAAAAAGAAGATGACTCATGTCTGTCAGTGAAGAGAGAGAGGAAATGTTTTGATTTTTGAATTTTGAAGACAGATTTCGAGACATGTGCAGCACGTGCCGTGGGGTGAAAGGGAGGGGAGATTCAAAACGACGGCGTATTGCACTTTTGTGGTGGATCCAGTGGGCCGTAAATAGGTACAGTGGATTTTTTTTATAGAATGGGTCAATCAGTAATAAACCGTCCCACATGGTGGGGCCCTAAAGAAATTAATCCGGTTTGGGCGGCCGGTTTTGACTCTTTATTTAATTAATTATTTATTTAAGCATTCTCGTTCAAAACGCCCACGTTTGGACAGATCCCTCTTTTCCCAGACGTGTTAAGATCTATTTTTATAATCACCTATAGATTTTATTTATCAATCTTTAAGTTGAACCAGGTAATGTTGAAATTTATTATTTATATAATTTTATTAATTTATTTTATTTATAATATCAGAATTGAAATGATTAATTTTATTTAAGAAAGTTAATGTTACATTTAACCATACAAATTTATAATTAATAGTTTTAATTTTAAATAATTTTGATAATATTTAAATAATGATGATATAAAGAGATTTCATGATAATATTTAACATTGTACACCGTTATATATTAATTTTTTATAATTTTTAAATAAATATTAAAATTCTCAAAAATTTAATATATAATTAATTATATCTTACATTAAAATTAGAATTTAAGTTGAATAACACTATCTTTTGATTAATGCATTCCTCCGACCAATGCATCAACAACTTTATTGTGTTCCCGATTGATCTTTTCAATCTTCGCTTCCCAATGTAATATAAGTATTCTATAATAATCTTGTCTATCAATTATATCCATATAGATCAAAGTGATCTTTATCATATCAATCATGATTAGATCCATGTGATCATTGGATCCATATTGATCACGTATACAAACATAATCCAATAAAAATATGACCCAATTTTAACGGGTCTCAACCCGATCAACCCAATAAAAATGATTTTTTATTAAAAATATTGGATTCATATTAGATTGGATCAAACTATTAAATGAAGTTATGTCAAGGTTAAGTTTTAGATGAAATTTTCTCAATCAAATCCAACCCGATATATATATATATATAATAATTAATTTTTTTAAGTCAAGACAAATTTAATCAGAGTTTTTATTAAAATATCAAAATCGAGTTTGAATTATATTATGATTTTTACTATATCTTATAGGGTTAGAAATAAAATATATTAAAATCAGATTAAATCGAGATCATGGCAAATGATTTCAATTTCAGGTAAGGCAAGGTGACCAAAATCTTGGTCTGTCCCTTGCGGATATTAACAAATTAAATGAAAATTCGAGATGCATTCCTCAAAAGGGAAAATCATAGTGGTGGCCCCATACAGGGCGCTTAATGAATCAGATTTACTCAGGAAATCCAGGCATGAACAAGTAACAGCTATGGTAATATGAAAACACAGGCACAATGCTACAATTAGTATAAAACTTGAGTTTATTAAGTTCTACAATATTGACCTTTCCCAAATGGTTTTGCAGTAAATTCAATTATGAAACTAGAGCATCATATCATTCCAAATGATGTCCTAGAACATCAAAAATCAAACAAAAGATGTTATCATAATAGAAGTTTTACTCACAAACACAAGTCACGTCAGTTTTTGTTTAGATGGGTTGTAGATCCTCATTTCTTCCCACTCTTCTTAAGTCCTGTACCACCAATTGGTCCCTTTTGTGCCTTTGCTCTAAGCTCTTTGAGAGCCTGGAAATCACAAAAATAAGAAAATAAAGTGATGATTCGAAGAACATGATTATACAAAGAGCCTGGCTAATTTTGTCCATTAATTAAATTTAATGGTCCAACTTTCAAAGTAATTCCTGTTCATCATCTTCTTCAAGAGAACTTCAAACCAGACATTCCATCTTCTTCCTTTTTCTTCATGTTTCTTTACTAACTACCAAAGGCACAAAAGTGATCGCCTTACGCCTCAGGCACTCCTCAGGTGTGCTTTTACAACTAAGGATCACTCGGTTATTAAAAGTTTCATTTGGATCACTCAATTACAATTAAGATTACATTTGAGTCATCATTCATATTTTAAAAAGTTCATCAATTCTATTAGATTAATTAATAATTTTAAATAAAATAATCTAATATTAATGAGCGAAGTGATTAGGAAGAAAGAAAAAAACGACCAAATTGATGTACTTTTTTAAATATAAAGGGTGACCCGATCATAATTGAGTGATGACCCAAATGTAAGGCTAACTTTTAATAATTGACCTAAATATAACAATACCAATAATTGAGTGACCTATGTTGTAGTTTACCCTAAAAATAAAACTCCACAAGTCACAAAACCAACACCTCACCTTCTCTTCTTCCTTCTTTTTCTGAATGTTAGCCATATCAACCTGCACAAAACAAATTAAAGGAGACAATGAAAATGACACCAAATACAATTGCATGATGAAATAGATCAATAATTTACAAAATCTGATCAGAAAAGTGTTGCATGATTCCACTCCTAATATCAACAAAAACAATTGAATTCTAAAGTTGAACAGATTGTGATGCACAATATATCAGCACAGATCCTATAAGGTTAACATGCTTTTGTTACTGTATTCTGCATCAAAACGATATCAACTTTGCCAATTTCATACAGTTAAACAAAATCCAAATCCAAATAAGAAGACCTAACAGGAAATTAGATCTTGAGATAAAGTAATACTTGAATAAAGCTACAAACAAAAAATATATTAAAAAAACTAAAATATATGTAACTTTGTTCTTATTTTTGCATTATAGATCGATTCAGATAACAAAAATAGTAATTGTGATACCTCGTCATATTCTTTCTTTGCAGTTTTAGGTTGCTTCAAAGGCTTCGCTTTGCCACCTAGATCCCAAAAACAAACACACAACAAAAATCAATACCTTAGAAATTAACAGAAATCGTGAAACGAAATACCTAATCGGGAAATTTGAAACATTAAAACTAACGAAGTCGAGATCTTCGAGATTTCGGAAGAGATTACCTAGCTTGGACGACATGTTTAAGAGGCTAGGATTAGGTTAATGCAAGAAATTAGAAGAAACCAGAGAAATTTGGGGAGACAGAAAACCGAAGCCCTAACCCTAAAACACTGATTTTTGGGAATGGGAAAATCAACAAAAGGGCTCCAATAAATAGAGAAAGTGATTTAACACGCGCTTAGCGCGTGATTACTTGCTACCTCTAGGCTCTAACTAATATGTTAGTTATATTTTATCAAAATTTTCTATTAATTTTTGTATTATACCTAAAATACAGATTTAAGTAAGTATTACTTTGTTAAAATCTAATGATTATCGGAAGAGAGAGTCACGAACATAAATTATCATATAATGATTATATAATATATCAAAAAAATCTAATGATTATATTTTTGTATATGGCTTTATCTATAGATCCTTGAAGAAAAAATTGTGGTTAAACTACATAACAAAATAATAACAATAACTAAATTACCATAAAAATATATATAGATTCAATTTTATTCTCTAATTTTATAATTATAAATTCATATAGATCATATTTGGTAATAAAATACATTGTTCTTAATATGATAAAAAATCAGATTAAAATATCTTTAATAAACAATAATGGTAAACGATACAATGATATTGATGACTTAATGTAATATTATAACTTTATATAATTCAAACAGTTATTTTCGGATCAATATAAACATTATCGTACTTTTTTTTTATTTTAGCTACACAGTGATTATAGTAGTATCTGTTTTAGAGTATATACTCTTAACCATTGAACATTGATCGCTTAATCATTGTGCTGACAGTATTGGTGCTCGAACCTGTTACCTTCAAAAACAACAACTATTCTTTGAACCGATGAGGCTAAATGATTCGTGCAGGAATTAGAGATTAAGACAAGTAACATGGGATGTCATTGGTAAGAAGGGAGCTGAGTGTCAAGGGTTAATTACCTTTCTCTCAAAAAAACATATCTAATCATCGTTTATATATTTTAAGATTTTTTTTTTATTTTTTACGTAAGATTAATGATTCTTAGCTCTTTTTAAACGTGACATGAGACTGATTAAAACACGTCGTCCCTCTTTGTTTCTAAAAAATATGTCGACATGCGTAATTTATCATTCATCGATCCTCGGTGCTAGTTTCATTGCCATTCATACAATGAACTGTAAAGTATTTCTACGCTCTTATCCTTGGTTCTTTTAATGTTTATACTGGTGTATAGGATTCACGTTGTCCTAGCCTAGCTACACACATTGATCTTTTTGAACACGCATTGTCGATTTATAGGAGTCTGTTGCTGCTGCATGTATCCCACATCGATTGGCGAATAATTCACTAGTCTTGCATCTGTTATAAAATGGAGCGAACAAAGCTATTGGAAAGCATCTTTGCGCTTGGGGCAATGACGCAGGCGCGTCTATTGCTGGTTGAAAACTATTTCCAAACCCCCTCGAAGGTCTGGGTTCAGCCCTGACCTTCGAGAATTTTTGGAAGGGTTCCCTCCGGGGTAAAGCCCTACAATCTCTAGTTGCGTAACTTATTACATAGACATTCAAGTTTTCTAGTTCTTAATCCGCAGTCTGTGTTCTTAATTTTTCCTAATTTCTTAATAAAATAAGCTTTTTTGTCATTATTTTATCAATTTGTTTTTTTAATATTTGTCATTATTTTTGGTCAAATATTTGTCAAGTAATGCAGTTTGAAAACAATAGCATTTTTAATACAATCACCCGCTGAACATACAAAACGATCAAAATATTAAAAATAGTTTTAAAGTTACAAGCTATTGCTCTTAATAAAAACGTCTATTTTGTCTTAATTTTTCCTGACTTCACATTTTTGGTCAAATATTTGTCAAGTAATGCAGTTTGAAAACACAAGAATCTTTTAAAGTTGGAAAACAGTCAAGAATTAAAGTATTTCGAATATAAGATTGGTCATGAAAATTGAAATTTTGTATTCTATGTTTTTGTACATAACCATTTTCTTCATATTGTAGGTATTGTGGTGAATACAACAATAAATTTAAAGAAAATTCTAATATCAGACAAAATATCACTAAATATTATTAAATTAATTATTAAAAATTAAAATTTTTAATAACTCAACATACTCTTAATAAAAAATATAACTGAACATAAAATAATTTTTATTTTATGATATTAACACAGAATTAAATATTGTTCATCTAAATCATTAAAAAGGTTGGTCATGAAAATTGAAATTTTGTAAACTATTCTCGTTTTATATTTTTTATAAGCAACTAAAAAGAGAGGAGAATAAAATTATTTTTCCTGAATTGAACTTTGATATGAAGCTAGAGTTCTTGGGAATATGATTGCAGATTAAGGACAAAAAGATGTGAGCATAATATGTAAAAAGCCTCGGTTAACTAGCTTCCCTTCGAGAAATTCTCAAAGGAATTGGCTGAACCCAGACCTTTGAGGGGGGTTGGAAATAGTTTTCAACCAGAGCAATAGACGCGCCTCGGTTAGAACCTCACAAGCTTCGTCATTGCCCCAAGCGCAAAAATGCTTTCCAAAAATCCTTGTTTGCTCCATTTTATAACAGATACAAGACTAGTGGATTTATTCTACAATCGATGTGGGATACATGCAGCAGCAACAGATTCATATACATTGATAATATATCTTCAAAAAATCAATGTGTGTACTTAGAAAAATTATATCATGGGTCAGTCCCACCACGAGACCAACTAATAAAAACTGTCCACTTCATCAATTTTTTCATACCACAATTTTTTCCCAAGTGAATCTTCACTTAAAAAATTAAAAAATAATGAGGTGGACAGTTTTTATTGGTTGGTCTCATGGATGACGTGATGGAACTGACCCATGATATAATTTCTCGTGTACCTAGGACAATAGATGTTTTCTTTTTCCTTCCGTTTTATAACTTTAAACTTATTGTCATTATAATTTTAGTGTTAAATAAAGATTAGTTTAAAATAACAAGGGTATTTATTCATCACCAATTTAAATACATGTCTGTTAGTAGTTGAAAAATTCAACTTATGTCGATATTCGTTTCTCACTCCTATAATAAAAGAAGTCTAATTTTTTTGAACTGGTAAGGCTGAATATATTATTAAGAGAATAAAAAATAAAGTGTTTCAATAAAATAAGACGAAAAATAAAAATAAAACACAAAATATTATAAATATTATTATATGTACTCTTTTTCTTTTATTTAAGTTTAGAGAATTTTTTTAATAAAATATACAATAATTTTTTAATAAAAAATAATGAGAAATTATAGTTATATATAGAACCACCACACCCACATTATCAAACATGTTGATGAATGCTATTTATTTGTGATAACCGACGACGCGTTATAAAAATTTAAAAGGGTAAACTACTCTAGTGATCACCTAACTAATTGAGAATGTCTATTTTGGTCATTCAATTCACGAATTTATCAATCAAGTCATTCAACTTTTAAATCTATTTATTTGTATCATCGCTGTTAAAAATTTAACGGAAAAGGTTAGCGTCAGTGACATGATTGTTAAATAAATAAAATTAATCATCTATTCCGATGATGACACAAATAAGTAGGGTTTAAAAATTAGGTGACCTGATTGACAAGTTTATTAATTTAGTGGCTAAAATAAACATCCTCAATTAGTTGAGTGGTTGCTAGAGTAATTTACCTACTTTAAAATTAATTTACTAGTCTTTTGTAATATTTGAAAAGAGAAAAAGAAGGATGGGACTATATATATTACGATAGAATGGGTAAAGTTTAAAAGGACTAATATGTTGTTGTATGGATTATGAATTTTTTAAGATTTTGTTTTATTTTTAATTATAGCTAAAATGACTTAATGTTGAAACAAGTGTCTAAACTATTATATATTTTAGGTGTTTAAAATTTTTTTTCTTTTTAGGTTTTTAAATTACCATTTTATCCTTTTTATGATCAGATTGAGACGCATATTTTGACAAAAATAATAATAATAATTACATTTAACAGGGGTAAAAAGGTAAAAAAGTAAATAGAATAATGTGAACACTTATTTTAATATTGAACCTTTAAAAATATATTACTAAAAGTTTAGTATAGAAAATTAATTATAGTTTAGAGGGTTAGATTGGATATTAGTCACTTCTGTTACGTACCTTGAGCGGTCATCTTGTAATTATCGATAACATAATCTTTAAAACTTTAGTGACTAATATAAAAATTCTTTGAAACTTTAATGACCATGAGTATAGTTTACCCTTTTCTCCCCGCTTTCTTAGATTCCGGGTGACCGGATTAACCATTCTCCCGGTTTCCTCCCTTTTTTTTCTTCTTATCAACAACCCAGATCTTCACTTTACCATTCCCTTCAAATCTAACAGCTATGGTTCAGCTACCATTACCTTGCCATTTTAAAATTGAAAGATCTTAAATAACAATTAAACTAGAAAATGGTGGGTCAAAGTTTAATTTTATTAATTTTAGATTATATAATTCTAAAAAATAATATGTCATAAAAATTTAGGGAGGGGTAAAAAGAAATTAGGACTTAATTGCAATAGCTTTAAAGATTATTAGGGTCTAAAATATAATTAACCCATAAAATTTGAGGACAATTGTCCCTCCCACCATATATGTTAACCGTTATAATATTTTTAGTTAAACATTAGACATTTTATTCAATTACGAGATTATAAATAAATTTATTCAAATATTATATAACAATAGTCATTTAAACTTATAAATCTATTACAAAATATCCTTAAATATATTAAAATTTAACACTAGTTAGGACCAATTTTAAACTGAATCAAAACTATAATGACTGAATCATAATTTTTGAAAATTTAATGATCATAAATATTATTTTAATATTATTTAGTGGCCATATATGTAGTTTACCCATGATTAAACCCCCAGAATCCAATAAATACAGGGGCTATTCTCAAAATTTCACCTAACATGTTCAAACATACATTTCTTTGCGTAGATCTTTCTAGAAACAAAAAACTCTAGACGTCTCTGGTCGTGGTTGGATCACTCAATTCCATGAACTCGCTCACACCTTTATAAAACCCTAAATAATATTATTTTAATTTGAAAAAATATCGAAAATTCTACACAAATCCTCATTAATAAATCGTCCCCTTAACTCTCTCTATTGGCATTCGTCACTCGGCAGGCTCGCTCTCTGGATCGTGTAGGAAATATTTGCAGAACTCCATCGGGATCTATTGTTTACCTTGAAGGTACGATCGCCGGCTTTGTACTTGGCGGTTTTTCTTCGATCTGTTTAATTCTTGTTGTTGCTTTCATTTTTTGCATCGGTAATTTGTAGATCTGTTTAGTTCTAGATTTAGTGCGTGATATTTGTTTCTCTTCAGATTTAGCTGTTTCTAGAGAATCAGGTAGTGTTCTTATTTGATGTATAATTTTCAGATGGAAAATAGCTTTTCCAAGGATTTTTCTTCAGATTCAACACTTTTTTTGTCGTTGGAATTTATTGAGATTAAAAGTAGTTATTTTAGGTTGATTTGAACGAGATTTAGAGTCTGTCATTGCTGTCAGTTCTCATTTCTGATTAATTTTAGTTAAAGGAGTGTTCGTTTTGTTTGATATGTATTGTGATTTCAACTTACGAAGGTATTTGTATCTCCGCTTGCAATTAGCTATCGCTTGCATCTGACCTTTATTTGGTTTTGTTCTTGTGTGAATGATCAACTCCATACGAGTCTTGAAGTGGGAACAAAAAACTGAAATGTTTATTGAATCTTGTAGTGATTTTTATTGTATGTATTAAAGAGCAATCACCCTATGAGCTCATGCCCATGGAAGTTGACATGTAATCTTAAGAAACAATTTGTTGCTTATTAAAAAAGGGAATATTATCGTATCACCGTGATTGATGCATTTTGTTACTTGTTAAATATGCAATTATGGTGTGCTAACCGTTTTGTTACTCATTAGATCTGCAATTGTGGTGCACCATTAGCGATATTTCCTGACTCTATCAATTCAAGCCCATTGATTTTGAAGTGGAATCTTGAGCTGTGAGTTTTTGCTCATAACAAATGGGAATATACCATACCACCATCATTGATGCAATATATTAGTTATTAAATGTGCATTTCCTCCAATAGCTAGGTTTTATGCTTTAATATTTATATGTATATATACATACACATTATCTTATTGCCTTTTGTTTTCTTGGATGCCAGATTGTTTCGTGTAATTTCTGCTAAAAATGAGCGTTGTTGGGTTTGATTTTGGCAATGATAGCTGCATTGTTGCTGTTGCGAGGCAGAGAGGAATTGATGTCGTGCTTAATGATGAATCAAAGCGGGAAACTCCAGCTATTGTTTGCTTCGGGGACAAGCAGAGATTCATTGGTACTGCTGGGGCAGCATCTTCTACAATGAACCCTAAGAATTCAATTTCTCAGATAAAGCGGTTAATTGGTCGTCAGTTCTCAGATCCCGAATTGCAAAGAGATCTCAAGTCATTTCCCTTCAGTGTCACTGAGGGCCCTGATGGATATCCTTTGATTCATGCTCGGTATTTAGGTGAAATGAGAGCTTTTACCCCAACCCAACTTTTGGGAATGGTTTTGTCGAATTTGAAAAGCATTGCTGAGAAGAATCTGAATGCAGCTGTTGTGGATTGCTGCATTGGAATTCCAGTATACTTCACTGATCTTCAAAGAAGGGCAGTGTTCGATGCTGCCACCATTGCAGGCTTGCACCCTCTTCGTTTGATTCATGAAACTACAGCAACAGCATTGGCTTATGGTATTTATAAAACTGATTTACCTGAAAATGACCCATTAAATGTTGCCTTTGTTGATATTGGACATGCTAGCATGCAAGTCTGCATTGCTGCCTTCAAGAAGGGGCAACTCAAGATCTTGGCTCATTCATTTGACCGCTCTTTGGGTGGTAGGGACTTTGATGAAGTTCTGTTTCAGCATTTTGCTGCAAAATTTAAAGAGGAATACAAGATTGATGTCTTTCAGAATGCCAAGGCTTGTATCAGGCTCCGGGCAGCTTGTGAGAAACTAAAGAAGGTACTTAGTGCCAATCCTGAGGCACCTTTGAATATTGAGTGCTTGATGGATGAGAAGGATGTTAGGGGTTTCATTAAGAGAGAGGAGTTTGAGCAGATCAGTGCTCCAATTTTACAACGTGTGAAAAGGCCACTTGAGAAAGCTCTTGGTGATGCTGGACTTGCTGTTGAAAATGTCCATATGGTTGAGGTTGTTGGCTCAGCCTCTCGTGTTCCTGCTATGCTGAAAATCCTCACTGAGTTCTTTGGTAAAGAGCCTAGACGCACAATGAATGCTAGTGAATGTGTTGCAAGGGGTTGTGCTTTAGAATGTGCGATTCTCAGTCCCACATTCAAAGTTCGAGACTTTCAGGTAATTTTCTACTTATGCTAATTTTTGTTGTCTGTATTGAGTGTTATCTGAGCTGTGCATAATTCATGGTTTCTTTACTTAGCATTTGATTGTAGTGTAGTATGATTTCTAGCTGTTACTTTTCTTTACTTGATATGAGATTTTTCCTTATACCTTTTCCGTTCTTCCCATTGTTGTTGCTGCATTTGTTATAGTCAATTCCCTACCCTTTTTCCATCTTTTGATGTATTTCAAACTCAGCTGACCTCTTAATACTTTTGATTTGAAAAGGTCAATGAGAGCTTTCCTTTCCCAATCTCACTATCATGGAAGGGTTCCGGTCCAGATGCTCAGACTGGAGGAGCAGTACAACAACTGGTTTTTCCGAAGGGAAATCCAATACCCAGTGTCAAGGCTGTGACATTCCACAAAACAAGTACTTTCACTGTTGATGTTCAATATTCTGATGTTAGTGATTTGCAGGCCCCGGAAAAGATCAGTACTTACACGGTAATAAATTCATAAACCTTAATCAAACTCTTTTTTATCAGCTTTTGTGATCTTTCTCATAGTGGTAACTTGTTTCTTGTTCTTCTGTTGTAATTTGCCACTTGTTTCTTGTTCATCTGTTGTAATTTGTGGTATTTGTTAAATGGCAGATTGGGCCTTTTCCATCAATAAGAAATGAAAGACCGAAATTGAAGGTCAAAGTTCGTCTGAATTTGCATGGGATTGTGTCCCTGGAGTCGGCAACTGTAAGTGGTTGATTTAACTTTTTAAATTTTATTTATGTGAAATGTGAAAATTTTTGCTGCTTTCCTGACTATAATGTAATTTTAGCTCTTGGAAGAGGAAGAAGTTGAAGTTCCAGTTTCAAAAGAGACTGAAAAAGACAATTCTAAGATGGAAACCGACGAAGCACCTAGTGATACTGCCGCTCCAAGTCCCAATGAGACGGATGTTAACATGCAAGATGCCAAGCCTACAGCTGATGCGGGGGTTGAAAATGGTTTTGCCGAGTCAGGTGAAAAGCCTGCGAAAATGGAGACTGATACTAAAGTAAGTGGATTATACACTGCAGTGTATTTATGAATATGCAGAGGCAGGCTTATCCAAAAATGTTTAGTTGGTTGTTACTTATGTGATTTACTTTATTGCGCTGGTTGGTTGGCTTACATATGCTGTTCTGCCTGTTGTATAGGTTGAGGCTCCCAAGAAGAAGGTGAAGAAAACAAATGTCCCAGTGGCAGAGTTGGTCTATGGTGCCATGTTAGCTGCAGATGTTCAAAAGGCAGTAGAGAAAGAGTTTGAAATGGCTTTGCAAGATAGGGTTATGGAAGAAACCAAGGATAAAAAGAATGCCGTTGAAGCTTATGTATATGACATGCGAAATAAGGTACGGTGTTGTCTACTATTTTTCTGAGTCCGATAACTGTTTCTTGGTCGTCATGATCTTTAAACTGATTATACCTTGTGTCTCCTCTCTTCAGCTTAATGATAAATACTATGATTTTGTAACTGCTCCGGAGAGGGATGAGCTTATGACTAAGCTTCAGGATACTGAGGATTGGCTATATGAAGATGGAGAGGATGAAACAAAGGGTGTTTATGTTGCCAAGCTTGAAGAGCTTAAGAAGGTAATAAAATTTCTTTTAACTTACTCAGGTTGGTTATATGCATCACATGCCTGACAGCTTGCCCGTCTTAATTTTGAAGCAAGGGGATCCTATCGAAGAACGTTACAAAGAGTATACAGAGAGGGGAACTGTCATCGATCAACTTGCTTACTGTATTAACAGTTACAGGGAAGCAGCCATGTCCACTGATCCCAAATTTGATCACATTGAACTTGCTGAAAAGCAAAAGGTAGTGGCTTGGCCCCTTTAACACTCCACTCCTTTCTGTTAGTGATGAGATCTAATCCTTTTGGTACATTGCAATTATAGGTGTTGAACGAGTGCGTGGAAGCTGAGGCCTGGCTGAGAGAGAAAAAACAGCAGCAGGACCAACTTCCCAAGTATGCCAATCCAGTTCTCTTGTCAGCTGACGTGAGAAAGAAAGCTGAAACTCTAGATAGGTACACTGTTTCCCATGCTTAAGGGCTTGTATCTTAATTCTTATATTGGTATAGACATGATGCCTGGTGCTGAGACATGAATTTTGCATTGAACAGGTTTTGCAGGCCGATAATGATGAAACCTAAACCAACTAAACCCGCTAAACCAGCCTCGCCTGAAACACCAGCAACCCCACCACCTCAGGGAAGCGAGAGTCAACCCCAGGGTGCAGATACAAATGTTGACCCAAATGTAAGCCCCAACAGCAACGTCCCCGGTGAAAATGCAGCCCCAGGATGTGGCGAGGTACCTCCGGCTTCTGCAGAACCCATGGAAACTGACAAATCAGAGGGTGCATCTGGTACTGCATAAATTATTAGCTTATTTGTCTGCGGCTGAAATCTTCGAGAAAAGCTTGGGACCAACTCTTGGATGGGGTTATCGGTTGTGTTATATTGGGTCATAAGTTTCCATTCGTAAAGCCTTCTCTTTGCATTGCCTGATGAGATTTTGTTTTTGTTTATTTTATTAAGACCGAGTCTTTAGAATCCTGGTTTTATGGAAGAGGGTTTTTAAGAGAGAAAAGATACAGGTATTGTGGTTTCCTTGCTAACATGTTTTTGTTAGTGGGGGGCTAAAAGTTTACTCTTTTACAGGATATACCAAGTGCTAAATGTTTAGGATTTGCGTATTGGATTTCCTTCTAATCAGATTGTTCCCATTATTTTTGGATGTCTAGTCTATGGATATGGTCAGAACCTTCTCAATTGAGGGGAAATAAAAGTCGACATGGTCCATGTTGAACTGATTTCCCATCCAACAAAAAGAATTTTTTCCCTCTTGGTTCCTGGTTTTAAGATTTCCTTTTCTTAATGCAAGACAAAATAATAATTGGAACAAATTTATATACGTCTGGTAGAGATTAAAAGAAAATGTCATTTTGAATGCGTGACGTTGGAAAATGATATAAAAGACTGGTAAAGAATAGTTCAATAAAGCAAGAAGGTTAGCTTCCCAAAGAGCTCCCATTTTTGTAACCTAGCCTACTTCATAACCTTAGTTGAATGTGTATCAAATGTTGTAGCCCCCCATGACTGACAGATTACCACTTCATTAACTAGACAAAGGGAACCCAGAAAGTTTTGTTTCTTTTAGAAGAGATAAATGGAAAAAGTTTTCCTACTCGTAGCCTGTCTGGGAGGAGGCGAAGCACTGGGAAAGATACAAGGGGTGTAAATGAAACCGAGTTTGAACGAATAAAATTTTATCACTACTTTATTTATTATTGAATGTATTCATGATTGGTTCGTATTTGTTAACATATTAAAGGTATCTGTATTCGTTTATTTATATTTGAAGGTGTTCATATTCGTTTATTTAATGTTTGCAAACATGTTAATGTTTCTTTATAAAAGCACTAAAAGGCAAGAATACAGAAATGAGTTTTATAGTGTCTAGCTATCAGAAACAAACAATGGAGGGCAATTTATGCAGTCAGAGGACTCGGATCATTGCATTACCTCTCATACCTATTGAACCAGAAAATATCAAGACATCTATCTAAGCAACAACAATTGTTAAGAAGGCGAAAGATGATCTATAACATACAATTCGGTAAGTGGTAATGGGAGGAGCATGATTCTTCTCCAAGTTCACTGAAACTTTGAATGATTCAGTATGACAAGCGAGTTATTAGTGTCTCCTAACAGCAATTTGCAGAAGGATCCGATTTTAATATACAACAACATTTAGCAGTTAAAGACAGATGAATGTTATAAAGAAGATGACAGGGTTTTGCATATATTACCTGCTAGGATTCTCGGCGGAGACATCATTTGCGTCATCGTTATTGCGATGCATTTTCGCAATTTCAGCCTGTGCTCTCTCCATGATCTGCCTCTTCTGCATTTCCAACTCCCTGTGAAAATCCATTCTCATCTTCTCTAATTCCAGCATCTGCTGCCTTTTACTATTCTCAATCTTTTCATATAAGTCGCTAAATTTTTTAATAGAATCTGCAAGCAGTCTGACTGAAGAACCCTCACCAGATTGCCTCCTGAGTCTTCTCTTTTTAGGTGGCAATCCATCTGAGACATCCTCATCATCATCGGCGGATTCAGAGTTTGCTGGACTATCCCTCATTTCATCCAAGCCATTTGCTCGGCTTAAATAAACCCGAGGGTTCATGAATACATATTCACCCGAGTCAAACCCACAAGGGAGCTGGCCCTGCTTTGGAGGAGTTGACATCAACATATCCATCTTCTTGAAATAAACCCATTTGCTAGTGGTAGCACGAGTCTCTGCTAACATAACCTTCTCCTTTTTATATTTCTTCTTCAATGTATCCAGCCGATTCCGGCATTGTGTCTCGGTCCTTTCAATCTCTGAAATCTCTGAAACCTTCTCTGCAACTTCTTGCCATTCCTCAGTACGAAGACTCTTCCTCCCATATTGCAAAAACCGGTCACCCCAGGCATCTAGCAAAACAAATGTCTCATGCTCGGTCCAGTCCGTAAGAGAATTCCTCCCACCATATGAGGGCTTTGGCACCGATGGAGATGCAACTGCTGGTGTGGTTACTCGAGGAGCAAATTCATAACTTGACAACAAACTCTTCAATTTCCTCTTTTTCGGATGCCTCCCCATGTTACCACCTTCATTATAATCATCCTCATCATCATCCATCAACTCATCGTCATCGTCGTCCTCCTCCTCCTCCTCGTCATCATCATTCACACCTTTCCCTACATACTGAACGCCATTATTTCGGTTAAGATCTTCCTCTCCTAAATCTTCGGCTTCTTCATCCTGACCTTCATCGTCATCAACATACTGATTCCTTATCTGTCTAGAAAGCTTTTGGCGACTCAAAGAACTGTAACCCTTCCGGTGACTAACAACATAAGGATTTGGAGGATATCTAGCATCATCCTCAATGTCATCCATTAAAATAAGAAACTCAACTCAACAATGAGACAACGCTAACAAAATCCAACCGAATCTCGAAAGCAAAATGTCTAATCAATGCTTCCTCATCTGTTCTTCCGCACCCAATCAATCTTCAAGAACAACGTAACAGCCATTATCGTTTTGCCAAAAACAATCCATTCTCATCAACGTTCCTAAAATTCTCGAATATTTCCTTGTTCAAACAGAAAGAATTGATTTATTCTAGAACAGTTTCTCAATTCTAAATCATGCAATTCCCAAACTTTCAACATCAAACTTTACAAAATCAAACCCCTCAATGTTAATTTACGAAATCCAGAACAAGAAAAGCCAATGAAATTCCCAATTCCTCTCTTTTGTCTTAACCCTTTACTTTCCGGTTGTTCATCACTTATTCATCTCATCCTATACCAACCAATACAAAAATCAAATTCGAATTAAACCCTCATCAAAATAAGGAGAAAAAACCCATAATATCAATTCAGAATCCAGTTTAAAAAAGAATAACGGCAACCCAATCAAAATTTACCTGAGGAAATTCTCAAAATGCCCAAACTTCTGATAAAATATCAGACTTTAATTGAAGCACCAAGAAGCATCTTGCTCAAGAATAAAGAAAACAAATGAAACCTCCATTTCTGTTCCTACAGGGGAGAGGATTTGACACGGAGAAAGGATAGAAAACCAAGAAGCATCTTCCTATAGGGCACTGTAAATAACTTGGAAGGGAAAAAAAATAAATTAATTGGGAAATAAAAACCAAGAAGAGTTGTTGGTAATATTTCGGCTAACAGGCCTTCATATTTACGGGCCCATTGATTAAGGGGTATTATAGTCCAAATTAAAATTAGTCTGTGTCATTTATCGGGGAGAGATTATTAGGTGAATATGTTTATCACGTCATTCATGGTTCAAGCAATCAAAATCGTTTATTTTAAATTAATTATCTAATAATCGCTCACTCATTAATTACACGTAGAAAAAAGATGATGATTCACCTTAAAAGATAAAATAAACGATCCTGATTAATTAGGACCATAAATGACGTAGTAAACAAGGTTGACCTAATAATTTTTTCATTTAGCGGCTATGAGGGAGGTACACACTACGCATGTGAAGTGACCTCGTCTGCTTAATCTTGTTTTAACCTAAGTTGCATTTTACATGACCTCGTACACGTAGAAATTGAAGTTTACATGTGATAATGGGGTAAAAGTGTCTGCATTTTTACGGTGTATTCTTTCGGAATGTAAATCGTTTATTTTTTTATCGTGTCTCTATTTATGTTTTCGTTTTAAATTAGAAGATTTAAGGTTTAAAGTTAAGGGTTGTGGTTAGGGTTTAGGGAATTAGAGGTAGGATGTATTTTTTAGAGTTTAGGGTTTAAGATATAAAAAATAATGGTCAGGGTTTAAAATTTTAATTTTTTAAAAATTTTTCGTAGGAGGCATGAAATCATCCACCTTTTTATCATGCATCATTTTATGCATTCTCTGAATTTTTTTAAAAAAATAATTTTAAACCATAATTCTTATTTTTTATATCTTAAACCCTAAACCCTAAAAATACATCCTACTATTAATTCCCTAAATTTTAACCACAACTCTTAACTTTAAAGCTTAAATTTTAAACCCTTTAACTTAAAATAGAGTCGTAGAAAGAGTATAAGAGAAAGATTAATGATTTCTACCCGTAATAATAATACTCTGCATTTTCTAAATTTAGCTCATTTTAACTAAACTTTTCTTTTATTTGGATCTATGCAGAGCTGGAATACATGCTTTATTTGATTGAAAGGGCAAAGAAATGCTTAGATTTTTCAGCCACGCTCTATATTATACATCTTTTTATATGCATCATATATGGAGGTTGGCCTTCCTCAATAACATGGTGGGTTGTAAATGTCACTGGAGTTGCGGCAATGGCTTTGCTAGGTGAATATTTATGCATTAGACGGGAACTCAGAGAAATTTCCATCGCAATAAAAATTTCTAACTATAAACCTTAACATCGAAACCTTAAACTATAAATTTTAATGGTAAACTTTAAATTCTACACTATACACACTAAACCCTTAAACTCTAACCTAAATCCCTAAACTTTAAAGTTGAAAGTCTTATGTAAAGTAGGGGTGTTCAATCCGTCGGTTCGGTTAACCGACCGAACCAAACTTTTAAAATTTTATTAATCGAATTTTTTTTCGTATTAACCGTTAATCGAACTGAAATTTTTTGAAAATTTTTAACCGAACCAAAAAAAGTTCGGTTAATCCAATCGGTTAATTTGGTTAACTGATTTTTTTTAAAAATTGAATAAATTACACAAATGGTCACTAAATTATGTTAAAATATTTTTTTAGGTACTAAACTTTCAAAAATTATAAAAAAAATATTAAACCTATCTAATTATTATATTGATTCATCGTACGTTATAAATTACTAATAAATATTAAAAAATTTAATGATTATTTTTAAATTTAATAAATTTAATTATGATTTTATGCTAATTTTATAAAGTTTAATGATTATTTTATAATTTTTAAAAGTTTAATAACCAAAATAAATATATATAAAAATATATAATATATAATATATAAAAAGTTCGGTTAATTCGGTTAATTAACCGATTTCGAACCGAATTAACCGATAACCGAAATTTCAAAAAATTATTAACCGTTAACTGATCGATTAACCGAAAAAAATTCAGTTCAGTCGGTTAATTCGGTTAACCGAAATTTTGAACACCCCTAATGTAAAGTTTACAAAAACTTGTGTATCAAGGTATTTTCCTTAGTTAGATAAAAAAAATAATAATAATTTGTGTCAAATAAAAACATAAATCGTTATAGAATCTATTTTAGGTGCACGAGTCCGAAGATGATAGAGAGAAACCATAAAAGTTTGGGATAGTATTGCTTAAGTGATATTAAGCTGAAGGACATAAGGCTAGGTATGCATTTGGCTTCGACCTTTGAGAAAACATGGACACCGTCTCTGATATGTTTGTCTGAATCCTGATTTTATCTGCTTAGCTGATTGGTTTTTAGTTCTTTAATCAATTGTCTCGTTTGTAATATGTTGCTGTTATGTCTGCTACTTAAGAATAACACCTTTTTTAGAAGATTAGAACATTGATTTCTCCATTAAAACAAAGGAACATGCTTAGATCCTTTGGGTTTCTGGCAAAGTTTTAAGCAAAAGACAAAGCCTTCTTCTATCCACAACTCTTGCCAAAGGTCTAAAAGTGTCTGTGGTTACAGTTTTTCTTTTGTTGTTATCTTGCTTAGTTCTCTGCTCTGCATGAAATTCATGCTTACGAGGTTGATCCGAATAATAAACAATTTTGTATGACTTAAACAGATCTCGAGTTTGAGGTCTTGCCTATATAAAAAATCTTCATCAGAAAACTCATCTACCAAAGCCATGTTTAACATTTACTATTTATGATTTAATGTTTCTGAACTTATATGATTATTGTACAAATGAAATTCATAGATACTGATATCCAAATAGGCTATAGGAAATTCTTGGGAATAAAATCTCACGAGGTTCAATGAAGATGAACTCTTCCAGTCGTTTTCCAGGGGGGAAACATAAAGAAAATCAAAAATAAGATTCCAAGAGGGTAAAAAAGGAGGCAGCATAATATAATGAATTTAAACTTCACAATTTTACATTTTGGGAATATAATATTCATGAAAATAGAAAATATCCATGCAGGGAGTGTCAATGGCACGTGACCATTCCTTCTACTTTCCTTTGTCATAATCCACTTGGTGTTTTTTTTATCAGGTGGTTGGCGAACAGAAAACACTGAACAACGTGTAAGCTTAATCCTGACCCTTCATTCCAACGTGTCGTAAGCAATCAACGGACAGCACATCGTCGAATGACAGCATAGGATAGAGAGGTTGAAAATTCTTTGGCGACGGAAGATTTGTTAAAACGAAGAATGCATGCATGAATCATGGTAGCCATCATCTTCCTTAATGCCAAAGCTTTCCCCCTGCTATATAACCACGTCTTGCCTTCTCCAATTTACTCTCACTTAAGCTTTTGAAACGTATATTCCTCCTTTGCCACAGAAATCAACTTCAAACAATGGTGAGACACTACTTGTCTTTTATAATTCATTGTTCTTTACTGAAATGAATATGTCTCAACGTTACTGATAATTTTGTCCCTCTCATTTTCATGGCTATTCTGGAATGAGAAAGGCACACAAACTTATATTTGAGGTATACTACCATCTTCTCCTTCTCCTTCACCTTGTTTACACAATTACATAATCACATGATCAAGGAGTTTTACAGAGTTCCATGGTATCTTTTGGTGCAGAAAGAATCTGTGCAGATTTCAGAGAGAGTGAAGTGTGTGGATCTACACTCCTCCAAACCATGGTATTCAAGCTTTCATTGTTAAGTTTTAACCATTTTCATGCAGGGTTACTAGAGTGTTTTAAATCACAAATTTTCATGCAGGATATTAGCTGCTCTGTACTCTGGAAATGTCTGTATATGGAACTACCACTCACAGGTATATGACAATTATGTATGTGTGTATGTGTGTGTGTATGTATGTATGTATGTAGGTAGGTAGGTAGGTAGGTAGGCAGGCAGGCAGGTATGCATGCATGTAGTAACTTAACTCAAGTTTCCAATGTTTCTGTAGAAAATTGAAAAGTCCTTCAAGGTCACCGAATCACCAGGTACATATATGGAAACATAATCTTTGGTTCTGTAATAAATATTCACATTTCTAGCAATTCTCTCTTGTCAGCTACCTAGGATAGTCTCTAATGTGCGTTAAAATATGCTTGGAAATTGCAGTAAGGTCGGCCAAGTTCATAGAGAGGGAAAACTGGATAGTTGTTGGAGCTGATGATGGCCTGCTTCGTGTATACAACTCTGATACAATGGAACTGATCAAAGAAATTGAGGCACATACCGATTACATCCGGAGTCTGGCTATTCACCCGACACTTCCGTATGTGTTGTCGGCCTCTGACGACAAGCTTATAAAACTGTGGGACTGGGAGAAGGGCTGGATTTGCAGTAGGGTGTTCGAGGGCCATGAACATTATGTAATGCATGCTGCTTTCGATCCGAAAACACTCAACATGTTCGCAAGCGCATCGCTCGATGGAACCATTAAGGTGCCTGACAGAAAAAAAACGTGTTAAACATAGTTGAAATGTTCTGTTTGATTGTCTGAAAATGTCCCAAATTTTCAGATTTGGAACATGGATTCTGGATGTCTGGATTTTACATTGGAGGCTGAGGCTCATTCGAAAGGAATTAACTGCATCGAATACTTCATGGCTGGTGATAAACCATTTCTGATCAGTGGTTCTGATGATTTCACTGCTAAGGTTTGTTACCGAAACAACACTTTCTCTGCTATAATTCCGGTCGTATTGTGTTTATCGCAGCTACATACATAATTTTTTCGTATTTGTTGAAATCATAAACTATGGTGATCAACAGGTATGGGACTGTGAAACCAAATGTTGTGTCCAAGAACTAGAAGGGCATACACATAATGTTACTGCAGTAAGTGTCCACCCAGAGCTTCCCATTATAATCACTTGTTCTGAAGATGGCACTGTTCGTCGTCTGGGACAAAACAAGTTACAGGTAACTTTCATTACACTCTAAAGATCTGATAATGTCTTCCTAAACCGACAGTTTCCGAACCGGAATTCACAGGCTTGAGCATACATTGGAATATGGACTTGAAAGAGTGGACAGTTGCTTACATGAAAGATTCCAGCAGGTAAGTTTACTGACATTGATTGTGTTATTCATAGGCAGAATTTCTGGTTCTGACTCTGGTTTTGTAACAGACTGGTGCTTGGGTGCGATAAAGGGACGGTTGTGGTCAAAATCAGTGGCACTCATGGCTCAGATTCTTCAAATGTTCGATGGAACTGTCGTGTGTGGATCATCAGCCTGAAGATGCAAATTTATTACATAGACTTCCATTGGTTTCCATTTTTTTTTAATTTTTGTACTTTATTTTTTTTTCAAAATAATTTATTTATGAATTTATTTCATGTTTAAATATTTATGTTTGTTCTTCAACTTTAAATCCTCGGTTATATCCCTGAATCTGTAATTGTTTTTATTTATGGTTGCTGGTTGTAAAGAATGAATTTTATTTGTTTTTATGTTTTCTGTTGGTTTTTATTTTTAATGTTCTTTTGTTCTGTTATTTTTGGTTTGTGGTTTGTTATATCTTTCTTGTTTTAATTTATTATAAACCAGCATTTTTAAAAAAAAATAATTGTTGTATACTTGTATTGACGTTTTTCATTTATGAAAATGTATTGTGTTAAGTTTAACTACTGTATTAACGGATCTAGACTCGATCTAGTAAAACCGTGCGGCCTTAGGACTCGACTCGTCTAAGTCAGCCTCTACACAAAGCCCTCAAAGCTTTGTAGCTTGCGGAAGCAAACAAGTGAAGAAAGACAAACAAAGAGAGAGAAAGCTTATGAGTGAAATGCTTTGTATCTGAGAGACCTGAGGTGTCGCACGGGTAGATGTCCCTGCGCCAAAACTCTGACCCCGTGACAGTGACCACGAGGTGATTGCAGGGAGACCTGAGCCCGACATAGGAGGGCGGCCCCAGGTTAGTGGGCCAGTTTGGGAGAATTGCACACTAGTTCCTGGCACGTTTCGAGAGAGGGAAAGAGTTTCCTCCCCATGCACGAGGGCGTGCATGAATTGGGTGGAGGAGAATATCACGGACCGTGAGTCGTGACTACGCGGGACCGAGCGAGATGCTTTCTGGTGGTGCGTAAAGCTTGGGAGCGGGATAGCATTAAGAGTGTAGTACGTGCCGAGCTGCCGTCCCATCTGGGATAGGCGCGCTGATCGTGCACCACACTGGTCGGGAGCTGTCCCCGCTTCCCTGATGAGCCCATGGGAGGGCGAAACCAGTAAGTATCGGAGATCGTTCAGACTGAACCTTGGGTATCTGAGAGACCTGAGGTGCCGCACGGGTAGATGTCCCTGCGCCAAAACTTTGACCCCGTGACACTTGTGTTAAGTTAAAAAAATACGTAAATAATAAGAATTAAATTTATTAAAAAATTTATTTTTATCAAATTAATTGTTCGTGTAAATATAGATAATTGAGTAAAAATTATCTATATGTTTATCGTGTATTATTTTATGTTTTTTTAAAAAAATTTAAAAATTAAATTTTAAACCCTAACTCTTATTTTTCTATATTTTAAACCCTAAACCCTAAAAAATACACTTACCCTTAATTCCCTAAATTCTAACTATAAACCCTAACCTTAAACTCTAAACCCTAAACTCTCTATTTTTAAACAGAGACACAAACAGAGACATAAAAAAATATATAATTTGCACCTTAGATAATTAAACATGTTATTATATAAAGTCTCCTAATAAATTTGTTTAGTACTTAATGAATGGGGTGTGAATCGTTTACTTTTTTTTTTACTTTATTTGTATTTCTGCTTCAAATTAAAGGTTTAAAGTTTAGGGTTTGAGGTTTAAGGTTAGAGATTGTGGTTAGGTTTAAAAAATTAGGGGTAGATGATATTTTTTTAAGATGTTGGGTTTAAAAAATAAGGATTAAGATTAAAATTTTAATTTTTTAAAATTTTTTAATAGAAGACATAATTAAAATCACGATAAAAAGATAAAAAATTTTACTCGAACAATAAGTTATTTTATAATAATTTAAAAGTTTAATTATCATTTTGTAATATTTAAGAGATGGAAGTAGGTGGACGACTTTAACCGGTCTGTCGGACTTCTATCGGACCGGTAATAAAAGAAGTAAGAACAAAGGCAGATGAGTTGACTTTTGACATTAATCTGCCATGGACTTTTCTTCCCATCAAAAAGGCAAGCTACAACTTGGAAGGCACACAGAAACTCAGATCTGATTTCCATGAGAATTGTTCCATTTGCTTTCATATCTTAACATCTATAGCTCTGATCTTCCTAGCTTAACCTTTCATCAATTTCATTTCCATCAACAGAAAAATCAATGGCTGAAGCACTTGTTTCTTCTATATTGGTTCAACTAGCAGGTATCACTTTAGATAACGGTGAGCAAGAGCTGAAGCTGGTGGCCGGAGTTGAAAAAGAAATTGAAAAGCTTCGAAGGAATTTCGAGGCCATCCATTATGTGCTTGAAGATGCCGAGGAGAAACAGATTAAGGACAGACACGTAAAGAGATGGTTAGATAAACTCAAAGATGTGTCATATAACATGGAGGATGTTCTTGATGAGTGGAAGACTGCAGTTTCCATGTCACAGAGAGATGCTGTTCAAAGTGTTTCGATTCCGAAGAAGATGGTAAGTCCCTTTGTTTCATGTTTTTCTTTCGGTCATCGAGTTGTTAGGCGTTATGATGCAGCTATCAAAATAAAGGGAATCAATGAAGAGTTGGATGAAATTGCTAAAGAGAAAGATAGGTACCATTTTGCTACAAGAGAAATTAGAGAACCTAGACGACTAGAGGAAACCACTTCTTTCATTGATGTGTCTGAGGTGAAAGGTCGAGACGATATTCGAGACAAGTTGATTCGGCAATTGACATTCGCGACCGGCGAAGAAGGCTGCTGCATTTCGACCATCTCTATTGTAGGCATGCATGGGTGGGATTGGGAAAACAGCTCTTGCTCAAATGGTGTTTTATGAGATTAGACGCCAAAAATCCTTTGACAACACAGTTTGGGTATGTGTCTCAGACATTTTTAATCAAACCAATGTTGCAAGAGAGATTTTAGAAGGCCTTGGTTCTGATCTATCTAGTTGCCAGAATTCAGTTTCACTACAAAGCCTATTGAACAACATTTTGGAGAGAACCAAAGACAAGAAACTCTTTCTAGTTCTTGATGATGTTTGGACCGAGCGTGACGAAGATTGGCAATCACTAAAAGCGGCTCTTCAACATTGCTCGCGAGGTAGTATGATTTTGGTGACTACTCGAAAAGAATCGGTTGCCAAGGTGATGAGATCATCTCATGTCTTTTCTTTAGAACTGTTATCTGATGAGGTTTGTTGGGACATTATTAGACAAGTGGTCTGTTTTGGAAGGGAGGAGGGCCAGCGTGGAGATTTAGAGGATGTTGGCATGGGAATTGCAAGAAAATGTAGAGGCTTACCTCTTGCAGCAAAAACTTTAGGAAGCTTGCTACGGCATAAAAGGAGGAGAGCTGAGTGGGAAGAAGTGTTGAATAGTGAGTTATGGGAATTGAAGATAGCAGAAGAATACATTTTTAGGCCTCTGCTATTGAGTTATTACAGTTTACCTTCAATGACAAAACAATGTCTGTTGTATTGTGTTATATTTCCCAAAGATCATGTGATGTCAAGAAATGAATTGATCTTGCATTGGAAGGTACAAGGGTTCCTGAACTCCGACGACGATTTGAAATCGGAGATGAAAGGTGAAGAACATTTCTATCACTTGGTAAGTCATTCTTTCTTCCAAGACATCGAAAAGGACATGTCCGGCAACACCGTTACATGTAAGATGCATGACCTGATCCATGATTTTCTCTGGTTTATGACAAAAGGGGCTGATTTGGATGGAAATTCAAGTCCATGTTCAGTTTCAAAAACAACTCGGCATTCAAGGATAACCATAGGACAAGGAAACACTCTTCCTACATGTATAAATGGGGTTGAAAAATTGCGAACTCTTGTCGTAACCGGTCGAAGCTGTGATGTAACTTATGAATCCTTGAAGAAGTTATTCAATGAAGCTAAATGTCTAAGATTACTGGATTTTCAGTTGTCGAATTCGGGTGAAGTCGATAAAGAAATACGAGTTCCGGAACAGATATGCAACTTAATTCACTTGAGATATCTTAGCTTTCATGGTCATTACACTCTGGTATTGCCTGAATCAGTTTGTGAACTGCGAAATCTGCAGTATTTGAGTCTCCGAGGTTGTAAAAAAAATTACCAGATGAGATTGAGAAACTGATCAACCTGAAATATCTGTACACTTATGCTTGTAATAACCTGAAGTACTATCCCAAAGGGATTGGGAGATTAACTGGTCTTAAGAGATTAAACAAAGCCATAGCCAGAGTGGACTGCAATCATGCTACAATGTTCAGTGTTGGAGATTTAGGACACATGGACCTACTGTCTGGAGATGTTTATCTGGTTTTGAGGGGGAATTCAATCAACAGAGACGAGGTTGAGAGAGCTAAGCTTCACAATAAGCTATGTCTCACCAATTTATATGTTGTGTTGAGGAAGATGAATGGGGAGATTTCACAAAAACTGTATGATGATTTCATTCAAGCTCTAAACCCACGTCCCAGTGTTCCCATGCTACTTTTGTAGAGAGATATAATGAAGAAGGAATTAACCCGATCGTAACTATTTTTTATGCCATTCTTCCACGCATTCGTTTTAAATTATAGAGTTTAAGGTGTAAGATTAAGGGTGTGATTATGGTTTAGGGAATTATAAATAAGGTGATTTTTTAGAGTGTACGATTTTTTAAGGTAATTATTTAATTTTTTTTTAAAATTTTCAACAAGATATATGAAAAGAGACATGATAAAAAGATAAATAATTTTTACTCCATTCAATATGTCATGCTGTTAAGAATAATGTGGTTTTAGATGAAACTATTTTTCTTTTGTTGTTGAAAAACGAGTTTTGCTGATGGCTAGTTAGTAGTTTATGGATTGTTTTAAAAAAAGTATTTGTTTGTTTTAAAATATAAGTATTTGATATTGTTTTTAAAAATTACTTTTAAGTAGATAAGATGTTTATTTTAATATATTTTAAAATTATAAAAGAAATTATAATATAAATAAGGAAATATGAATAATTTTATATAAAAATAATTTTAGAAAAATTAAAAGAAATTTTTTGAAAAGTAAGTTTTAACTCGAAAACATATATAAATATTAAACTTTAATATCGTGTAATTTATTTTAAAAAATATATAATTAGTGTATTTATTTTAATAATCTGTATTTTTTCTTTTTATTAATAAAATTAAAGAAATAATTGAAAAATATAAAAAAATTATTATAATAATTACTTTAAATGTATAGAAAAATTGTATAATTATCTCAGGTTAAGTATTTTTCACATTAAATTTAAATTTATTTCTTATAAAAATTTAAACTTATAAATTCAAGTCGACAATCACCAGATCTGAGTCTCATCCTTATCCCTAAAGAGTTAAAAAATTTATCCAAAAAAATAAGTCTCAAACATAAATTATAAAATAAATAAAAATAATAAATTTAAATATTCTTTTAATCGAGGCATATAGTAAGGGTGTGCATTTAGTTAATTAGGTCGGTGAACAAATCGATTACCAAAATCGAAAATTTTGAAATTTTAACTGTTAACTAAATCGAATTATCTATAACCGAATTAACCAAGCCGAAATAATTTTGGTTAATTAGTCAAATTAACCAAAATTTATTATAATTTTCATTAAATTAATGATAGATCACTAAATTATGCTAAAACAATTTTTTAGCCACTATATTTACGATTTTTATAATTTTAAAAATTAAATGACTAAAAATAAATATATAATATATATAATATTTAATATATAATAATTCAATTAATTTGGTTAATTGATCATTTTTGAACTAAATTAATTGATAATTAAATTTTTTAAAAAATAACCGTTAATTAAACTTACCTAAAATTAATCGACTAAATCAACCAAAATACTTTCGATTCAATCAGTTAATTCGATTAAAATCGAATAGTACACACCCTAGCAGATAGTGGCACTTCTGTAAATCTATCCGTTAACTCCAAATCATTTCGTCTCTTTATAATTCATATTTTTACGTTAAAAAACACAAACAAAAGGAGAGCATTCGCTCTATCTCTCTCCTACATTACGCCAATCAAAAGCAGCTCTTCGTCTGTTGAAACCTCGATCTCGATCCCGATCCAGGCATCTTCCTTGTAATTTTAATCTGCAAAAATGGTGAGTTAATTTCTTAATCTGTTTGGTTCCGCATTAGATCTGATTCAAATCCCCCTTGTTCTCAATTTCCTGTTTAATTTATGAAACTAGAAATGAGAAGATTTTTCAGTTATGTTATTTTTCCGAGTTATACCGCCTTTTCTCATTTCTGTACTATGCAGCAAAGCTAAAGAGTTAGAGATTTGAATATATTGAGATCTGCTGAGTGGATGTTTTTTTTTCTTTTACTATTTGAATCGTTCCATATGAATGCTGCAATTTCAGTTTTGTTTTCTTTCATACTGTTGAATGATTTTGATTTAAGATTTGTTTCGTTTTGACTAATTACGTACCTTTTTTTAACAGCCACTCCGACTAGAAATTAAGGTACGTGTTGTTAGTTTCATTTGACTTCTGTTTTATGTGTGGGTTAAATCTCATTATTTGCAAAATGTGTGAATAATGTCTTAACTCTGATGTTTGGTTTAGAGGAAACTTGCTCAAAGGTCAGAGAGAGTAAAATCCGTAGATATCCATCCAACAGAACCATGGTAATTTCTAACTTTATTTAGTTTCCCATTTCTTCAAATTTTATCTTTTTCAAGCTTGAAGGCTAAATGTGATCTATTGTAAATGTAATTGCAGGATTCTAGCAAGTTTGTATACTGGAACTGTGTGTATCTGGAACTACCAGTCACAGGTATGTAACTTTTACTGATTCCCAAAATTAGAATCTTTGTCCTGTTCCATGTTAGTGAAATGCCATAATCTGAAAAATCAGTTGAATAAGGGATATATTTTATTAATTCGGTTAGTATCTAGAGTTTAGTTAAATAACTATCCTGTTTGCTTCTTGTTAATCCTTCTCGTTATTATACTTTTCAAGTAGTGAAGAAAAGAAGCAATTTTGAAAACTTCATGATAGAGCTTGATTTTCGGTTACTTTCTGAAACATTTCCCATCATCTGTCATAGTGCAATTCTGTGGGTGTTGTGGGATGGTTGGAGTATTGGATGGTTATTTTTCCATAGAAAACATTTTTGGAACTTAGTTAGTTTAAGCCTTAATCCAGACTATTTTTTGTCCATTCTGCCTAGTCTAAGACTCTTTTTTTTCGCGAAAGATATGAGGTACTTAAATCTTATCATCATCATAATAATGTGTTTTAGACACTTACCTCTTCCTCTCTTCATTTAAATTGAGATTTTCTTTTATATTAGACTAACTTTAGACCTATGACTTGTACTTGAATTGACTCTTTGTGTTTATTATGAGTAATTCCATTTCTTATTCCATCACTTCTTTTATGATCATCTCCTCCAATCCATGGAACACGGGGACATTGATCTTTTTAGCTCTATGTATATAGCTTTCCCTTTATCTGTTTTTGTTTGTATCTTTTCAGTTCTACGAAGAATGCATTTTTCATTTGCACCTTGATGTAATTATTTCATAATATGTGCCTATAAAATTTACTATTAATTTCATGGAATTTATTTAGTTTAAGGTTTTGAATTCTTATTGTGTTATTAAAATGGTATTAAGCTTGTTTTTCAATTTTGCTAGTCATTGTCTGTAGAATTGGAATTGTTTGGAGTTTACTTATTTTTTAGTGTTAACTTAGCTTTCCTTGGTGTGCAGACCATGGCTAAGTCGTTTGAAGTCACCGAGTTGCCAGGTATGTGTTCATTTGTTATGATTCATCTATCTTTGTCAGATGATGCTATTTTTTCCATTTTCTTTCACAGTGATGATGTTAGTACCGTTCTCTGAAAAACGTTTCTCATCTGCAGTTAGGTCGGCCAAGTTTGTTGCCCGCAAACAATGGGTTGTTGTTGGGGCAGATGACATGTTTATTCGGGTATACAATTACAACACGATGGATAAGGTTAAGGTATTTGAGGCACATACTGATTACATCAGATGTGTGGCTGTCCATCCTACTCTTCCTTATGTGTTGTCGTCGTCTGATGATATGCTCATAAAGCTTTGGGATTGGGAGAAGGGTTGGGTATGTACTCAGATATTTGAGGGACATTCCCATTATGTCATGCAAGTGACCTTTAATCCCAAGGACACTAATACTTTTGCCAGTGCATCCCTTGACCGTACTGTAAAGGTACAAAGGGCACCTTTCTTGTTATAATTTTTTTTCCCATTATGTTTCTTGCTTCATTTGGTATAACCTTGTTAAATTAGCCTTGGATCTGTTTGAAATTCCTAGATTTGGAATCTTGGCTCCCCAGACCCAAATTTTACGCTGGATGCCCATCAGAAAGGTGTAAATTGTGTTGATTACTTTACAGGTGGTGATAAGCCCTATCTGATCACGGGTTCTGATGACCACACTGCTAAGGTATGTACTATGCTGCTAAAATATATATTCTGCTATCTTTTGACCATAAATAAATCTTGAGGAACTATTCACAGATAAATTCCATCGATGCAGGTATGGGACTACCAAACAAAGAGTTGTGTTCAGACGTTGGTAGGTCACACACACAACGTTTCTGCTGTTTGTTTCCATCCTGACCTTCCAATTATTATCACCGGCTCTGAGGATGGGACAGTTCGTATCTGGCATGCTACCACTTATAGGTAGAAACATTTCTGCTTTGGTATGCTTATCCCTTTTTGATTTCTAGTGTCCGTTTGTTTTGTGGTGAGACTGATATTATTTGGTTCTGCTTCTGTTTAACAATTCAAAATTTCACCTTATTTCTCAACTTCATCTCTTAGTGTTCGATTGGTTAAAGTGTAAATGCATCCACTTATGTATTTACGTGCTTCAACTTGTTTACTTTCTAACCATTTCATTTGTTTTCAGGCTAGAAAATACATTGAATTATGGTCTTGAGAGGGTTTGGGCAGTCGGATATATGAAAGGTTCACGAAGGTAATTTCTTTTGGTTAAATCATGAAACAGTTTTATGTTTATTTTCTTCTTCTTCTTTCCCTCTCAGTTTTAGCCCTTTTTTCTAGGTTGTTTATTTATACTTAAGTGCTGGAAAGGATTTTTGGTCATTAAATGCTATATCAACTCCTGAGAAATGTGAGCAATCAACGAATACTCTTATTGAAAAAAATGTGAAATCAGTTATAACCACCATTATTTTAGGTTGTTTGAGCTGACTTCTTTAGTTGTATGCTTCTTTTTGCATGCAAATTGGTGATATTAGATTTCTGAACAGAGTTCTTGTCTAGTTTTCATGACAAGGTAAAACTAATATACACCATTTTCATCTTACAGGATTGTGATTGGATATGATGAAGGAACTATTATGGTGAAAATCGGCCGTGAAGTACCTGTAGCAAGTATGGACAACAGTGGGAAAATCATATGGGCTAAGCAAAATGAAATTCAAACTGTGAATATTAAGAGCGTAGGAGCAGATTTTGAGGTAGTGTCTTTGTCATGAAAAATCTCTTTCTGCATTCATGGTGTGACCTTCAATAAGATTTTTTTTCTTTGGTTCTTAGGTTACTGATGGAGAAAGATTGCCCTTGGCTGTTAAAGAATTGGGGACCTGTGATCTATACCCTCAGGTAAGTTGCTGATTTCTAGAGTCGTTTAAATGAATTTGTGAATTATGTTATGGTTCACTCCTAAAATATGTTGATCAATTTTGTTTGTCCGCTGTGTTTTATGTTTGTTTGTGTATAATGTTTTACCCTTTAGTCTATCTTGTATTTCTCAGAGCTTAAAGCATAACCCAAATGGGAGGTTTGTTGTAGTCTGTGGAGATGGCGAGTACATAATATATACAGCTTTAGCATGGAGAAATAGGTCATTTGGTTCAGCATTAGAATGTGTTTGGTCATCTGATGGTGAGTATGCAGTTAGAGAAAGCACATCAAAAGTCAAGATATTCAGCAAAAGTTTCCAGGTTTGTACTTTTTTGTATTTTAGATGGTTCCTCATCTTGGAAGGGTTTTTTCTTCATATATTTTTTTGTGCTTGAACACTTTGTTTTATGTTGTTGAAAGATATGATATAAGCTACTGATCTATCCCTTTTGGGGAGCTGGGTTTAAATGGGTGTAAAATTTTGGGTAGGGAAGGGGATTGGAATTTTGAAGACAATGTTAACTTTGAATTGAGCAGATTGACTTGCTATTCTTTAAGTGTATATGATCAAAATCTTATTGTGTGTATTATGTAGTTCCCTTTGTTATAGAATTTTATCTAATGCTACATTCAAGTTCATATTTACAATGTAGTGGTATTGACATAGATTTAAGTCATTTAACACTTACAGGAAAAGAAGAGTGTCCGACCTACCTTCTCTGCTGAGCATATCTTTGGGGGCAATTTACTGGCAATGTGCTCCAATGATTTTATATGTTTTTACGATTGGGCGGAATGCAGGATGATTCGTCGAATTGATGTTACCGTGAAAGTAAGCTAAAATAGCTCTACTTGCTCCATTTGCTTATTAGCTATCTTGCATTCTAAATGTCTTTTCTCTTTATGTTACTGAAAATGTCAGAATCTCTACTGGGCTGACAGTGGTGACTTGGTGGCAATAGCTAGTGATTCATCTTTCTATATCCTAAAGTACAATGTAAGTCTCCTTAATGTAATCTGCTTCTTAGATCAGAAAACCCAATGGACTCTTCCTTTGTCTGTTAAATGCATAATTTCTTACAGTTATGCAATATGCACTAACGAATTTTTGATACTTCCATGTTGCAGCGGGATGTGGTTCAATCCTACTTAGATAGTGGAAGACCTGTTGATGAACAAGGAGTTGAGGATGCATTTGAGCTTCTTCATGAGACCAATGAACGCGTCAGGACTGGCATTTGGGTTGGGGACTGTTTCATTTATAACAACTCTTCATGGAGACTTAATTACTGTGTTGGTGGAGAGGTATTTGTGATATGCTTATCCTTAGGTTTAAGTTCTTCTATACATTTAGATGCATCGTTTTTGTTGGTTTTGATGTTCACTTTCACTGTTTAACGATTTTAGGTAACCACGATGTTTCATTTGGATCGTCCGATGTACTTGTTGGGATATCTTGCAAGTCAAAGTCGGGTATATCTGATGGACAAAGAGTTTAAGTAAGTCATTTAATGATTGCTAATTTTATGTCACAATGCATGTTGGTTTTGCTTTGAAAATGGATTGTTAATGCCTATTTGCCCTCGTTTGTGTCATGCGTACAGTGTCATGGGATACACATTACTTCTCAGCCTGATTGAGTACAAGACTCTTGTGATGCGTGGAGACTGGGAAAGGGCCAATGAAGTTTTACCTTCAATTCCTAAAGAGCACCATAATAGGTATACATCTCAATAGTATTTCCTTCTATTTTCAAAGAATATAGTTGGTCATGTTCTATTATTTTTGCAACTGTTCCAAATTTGGTTGGAGATGTAAAATTCATTGCTCCTTCCCCTTTCTTTTCATTCATTTATGCTTCATTTCATTTTTGGTTCTTGATCACTCAGCTCATGGTTAGTATATTTATCCCCTTGTGCTTGGATTTTTTTCATCTTTGGTAATATTTTATCATATCTGGATGTGTTGAGAAACTCTGATTTCCTGTTTGTCTCTATTAGTAGCTTACTCTAAAGCTAGTCCCTTTACCTTTGGGCATACCTTTCCCTGAAAACCATTTATTTTAGAAGTGTTCTATTCAATTTCTCCATTTTAAGTTGTGATTTTTTAAGTACTTTTTGGATCTAATCAGTGGTTTGCTTGCTTGATAGTGTGGCTCATTTCCTGGAATCAAGAGGTATGGTAGAGGAAGCTTTAGAAGTAGCTACCGACCCTGACTACAAATTTGAGCTTGCAATACAGCTTGGTAAACTAGAGATTGCAAAGGTAAGAGAGATCTAATTGGCTTGGGATGGAAGTGCTACTTAGATATTTTCCTTGCTTGAATAATTGAGTTATATATTCAATTTTGTGTTAAGTTTTGATTTTTTTTTAAGAAATTTCTGTCATCACCAGAGATTCACACTCATTTGTGCAGGAAATAGCTGCCGAAGTTCAGAGCGAATCTAAATGGAAACAGTTGGGGAAATTGGCCTTGTCCACTGGAAAGGTGTTGTCTAATTTGCCATCTTTTTCTGCACCGTTTTGCTCTGTTATGCTTGTCATTCTTATTTTCTCTGTTATGGTTGTCATTCTTGAATCTCCTAGCTCCCCTTTGTAGTAGCTTTTGCTTTCTATATTTGTGTAATGATGTGGTTACAGATCACAATTGGAAAATCTTCATATGTTAGCTCTTGAATAAATATCTCTGAAGGATGTAGGAATATAACTTTGCTTTTAATTACTATTTTTCAATTTATATGAGCCATGGATTGGTTATTTAACTGATAAATAAATTGTAAGATGCCCTTATGTGTGTAAGTGTTTTCTTTAATGACATATCACAGATGTACAATACAGTTTTCTGAAGTAGGTTTTGAATTGTATGACATGATGCTTTTTGTCTTAATGTAGCTCAATAGACATAAAATGCTGTATAAAATATAAGTTTTCCATGCCTTCTCAATTAGTTTGAATAATTTCTCTTAATCATGTTAAACTTGTCAATTGTCATTGCAGCTAACAATGGCTGAGGATTGCATGGAGCATGCGATGGACCTGAGTGGTTTATTGCTGCTTTATTCCTCCTTGGGAGATGCTGAAGGAATATCGAGACTTGCATCACTTTCCAAAGAGCAAGGGAAGAACAATGTTGCTTTCCTTTGTTTATTCATGTTGGGTAAATTGGAGGATTGCCTTCAGCTTTTAGTGGAAAGGTAATTCCTTGTCAGTTACCTGTTAAAAATTAGACTGCCACATGTGCCAGTAGTTATGAATTTGTTGAAGTATTCCTTTTGCAGCAACCGGATACCAGAGGCTGCTCTTATGGCTCGGTCTTATCTTCCAAGCAAGGTTTCTGAAATAGTGGAAATTTGGAGAAAAGACCTCATCAAGGTTAGTTCCCATTACCTTGTATTTGTGGTGGTTTTTGTCCTGCTTTCTTCTTTACAAACTGGGTTAGTTTTATCATAAACTGTTGCTCGTTTTGGTTCTGTTTGTTTGATCTTCTAAATAATTTAGTATTCTTCTTACTCCCTAAGCTTGATGTTAATGAGTTATGCATGTCTCATCCATGTATTGTCAATATATCTACCTTTCCCGCTTTTATCCCAGATGTAAACTAGTGTAGCTTAATTTCTTTTCCCTTTTTTTTTTCAAGTTAATGATTAGTTTATTTATGCAACACCTTGATATTTTGCTGGAAAATGTTGGTTTAAAATTCTTCCTATGGGGTGTTGACACTGCAGCATTATATCATCTTTGTATTTCTCTTCTAAGTGCAATGATATTTAAATTTCTTTGTACTCATCTAACATGAATTAGTTTGGCTTGCATGTTTTTAATATTTTCGTACTCAAGCAACATAAATCAGTTGGGCTTGCATGTTTTTAATATTTTCGTACTCAAGCAATGTTTATGTGACTCAAAAGTAAAATCTACCTACCCTGATATTTTTTAACTTATGTTACTTATTATGTTTGATTACTTGAATATAATTCTAAAATATTTGATATCATTTTATGCCCTCTGCAGGTTAATCCAAAAGCTGCTGAATCTTTAGCTGATCCTCGAGAGTATCCTAACTTGTTTGAGGATTGGGAACTTTCTCTTTCTGTTGAGTCTAAAGTGGCAGAAACAAGGTATCAAACAGGGTTCCTTTCAGTTATTTATCTTTACTTGTTGGTTACTATATTTGTAGGCTATTTTATTTGAAACATCTTGCTTAGGTTGCAAAGCCTTCTTGACACCCTATTTCTCTGTCTAACATGGATATGCTTTCAACTTTCGATTGTTTTGTAGGGGTGATTTTCCTCCTGCAACAGACTATTTGAACCATGCTGATAGATCGCAGATGACACTTGTGGATGCATTCAGAAGCATGCAAGTCGAGGACGAGGAGCTGCTTGAAAATGGGGATGTTTATCACGAGGTATATGATCAATATGTATTTCTTTCTATTTTTAGTAGGCAGTATAGTAAATGTATGTACTGCTTCAAGTGGTTCTGGACTAAGTTCTGGTTTTACCTTGTCCTTCATTTGTGGGATTCAGGCTGCAGAACCAAATGGACATGATCGGAATTTAGAGCAGAACGGAGAAGAGCGTAGCCACGAGGAGGCTGTTGTTGTGGATGCTGATTCCAATGATGGTGCAGTACTTGTTAACGGTAACGAGCCTGAAGAAGAGTGGGGTACGAATAATGAAGGATCCCGGTCAGCCTAAGAGCTATTGGTTGGGGCAGTGTGAAATTCGAAAATATGTCTCTGGTGATTAATGGTTTCTAAAATGTCATTCTAACCCCTTTATCTTTGGGGCTTCTCTGACTCCATTTGTTCTGTTTTAGCACACAACAGCTAATTGTAACCAATTGTGTACTGCCTACTAACCTCTAAACAATTTTCCCGACTTTTGCAAATTATGATACTACTAATATAGCCTTTCTTTCTTGTATTAACAAGTTTGTTTGACACGTATTGTTGATAAATATGATGTACACTTATCGGTCATCAATCCCTCGTATATGCCCTGTAGCGTTTCGTATTTAATTTGTCTGTACTCAGTTTGGTGCATTCTAACATCAAATTAATAATTCATATCATATATACCATAGAACCCTAGTACGTGTCCTAGATTTTTTTGATATACGTTGTTTTTGGCAGTTCTTTTGCTTTGTCAGGCCTTGATTCTTACTTCTTGTCATTCTTTTCTGCTGTTGGCAGTTCTTACACCAGATCACTAGGTCCCATGAAGACATTCATTTCGAGCTCCATTCAGCACTAATTTGAGGTGAGAAGCTTGTGGTATTCTTATTATTTCTTGAAGGAGAAAGCCTTGGTTGTTTTTCTGGTTTACATCCGCTTGATGCATGCCGGACATTTGCCCTAGGGACTAGGGCCAAAGTACGCATAGCTCCCCCTTAAAAGTGTTCATGCATCTTAATCTTTACAGTGAATATATCTCCGGGCTCCCGGATGTTGTGTTTGTTCCTTTCCCAATAAAATATAAGTAGAGTACTTCAATAGGATAAAACAGTATCATTGTCATTGTTTAACAGATTTCAAACTATGAGGTCTGATTGTTTCGTGTACACTGCGGTTTGCCGGTTTGGTACTGTCGAGAACTTTGAATTTTGGCTTGGCGAGGGCATACACTAGTATTCGGTTAGCTTTGAAACTATGATTTTAGTTGCTTGTTTTAAGTTTTAGCAGATATATATATTCTTTCGAGTCATTGTTCGAAGTGCCATTATGAATGAAGAATTCGAGAATTAGTGATATGATTATCCGATTTTAGCCCAGTTTATGTTGTTTCAGTTTTAGATGCTACCATTCTATTTTGCTTCCCCCTCGAGGCATGAATCAACTGGTTGGGTTGTAGTTTTGTGTGTATAGGGTTCAACATATGGAACTTGTAATGCGTAATGTTCTTTGTTCTTGCTGTTTCTCATTCAGTTAGCTCTCCTGCAACAGTTTGAACCGAAACAATAACCTATTATTATAGAAAATTGAATCCTGAATCCGAACCGAGCTCGTTATCCTTATTGATGTGGGGTTTTTGGACTGCATTTTCATTTTGAACTCAGTGATTCATGAACTTGCCCGAGGTTTTATTACGAAGAAATTGAAGATATCGCTCTGTTGCTGAAAGAAAGCTCTGAGAGGGGGAGAGTCCAAAACTTGAAAGGGTTAGGGTTAGAGGTTGTTTAGGTTTATGAGTAGTAAATTTAGGGTTGTTAAAATTTAAGTTTAAGGTTTAAAGTTTACACTGATATGATTAGAGATTTAGATTTTAATCCATATATCTCAAATTACAACTTAAATCTCTAAATTATAATCATAACCCATCAATTCAATTATGATTTAAGTTAGAGATTTAGGTTTTTAAAACTTTTTATTTTCGCCCTTGACAATAAATACCCTTCTTTAAACTAATTATCTATAATCTAGAGTTCAAATTATAAGACAGATCTCAAATAGGGATGACAATGGATTGATTTAGATTGGATTTTATAAAATTTAAGTTTAATCCAATTAATAATCGAATTTTTTAAAAAATCCAAGTCTGAATCCAAGTTCATTTACATAAATCCAAATCCAATCCAATAAAATATCTAAAATCCAAATCCAAATTCAAAAGTTCAAATTCAAGTGTTTTTTAAAGTAACAATCAAATAAATATCTTTAAATAAGAAAATATTTTTATCAATCAAATATTTTTAAATTTATAGCACAAACAAATCTCAACAAATATTACAATCCAATATAAAACAAATTAAAGTAACAACTCAAACTTTTTAAATCTAAAACTTTTAAATATTTTTATTCGGATTTATATATAGATTGGATTCATATGGATTGAATTTGGATCGAATAATGACAATATCCATACCCGATCCACCTTCTATTAGGATTCAAACTTTTTTAATCAAATTTCGATCGAATTTTTTTTAATCAAGTCGAATTCAAACCTAATTTAGATTATATTATCATCCCTAATCTCATTTCATTTGAGATTTAACTTACGTTTAAATTGGGCCATGCACTATTCCTTGTTCATATGTTTTTGGAGGTTAAACTTACTAACAACACGAAGGAACAAGGTTTAAACTTGCTCGAATCAACAAGCACAGTCTTCAAAAATTTAGGTAAGAATTATAGAGTAAAGTTGATGTTGATGTCTTTAACTTGGATGATATGGTGTGGCTATGAGCTGTATTATGCATGTTTGAGGCTATGAACAAAAATTAAAAAAAGTTCATCTATATGAAATGGAAATAATATTTTATTAATTTAAATAATTAATTTAATATTTTATTAATAAATCATAATAATATGATTAAAATTTATAAATATATTATTTATATTATATTTTAATAAAACACCATAAATATAATTAAAAATAAGAGATAATCACTAACTTATTAGATTATTACTCGAAAATATATATAAAGTTACGAACATAGAAGGTGAAAGCTTTGAGTAGTCGCACGTGCTCCTCTTCCTCGTTAAATGCATTGTTATGTATCTATATATAATCATTGCTTTTAGATTTGTTTGACTTCGTAATAAAAAATAAATCTTGATGGATAGCCAATAAATATGCTCGGAAAGCCAACTTCAAGAAAAGAAAAGATTTTTTTTAACATAGATCTACTAATTTTATTAAATAAGGATATATCCGAAAATACAATAAAAGTTTATAGTAAACAAAACACTTAAATTCAGATATATACCTAGTAAACAAAACTAGTAAAACAAGATCATAAGAAGACCAGATAAGGAAAAGGTAAAAAACCTAATATAAAGACTCGAACTAAAAGAAGGATACAAACATCACCATCACAATGATAGGTAAAATCATCAACAAATAACATAAAAATACATATTGCAATGAAGGTGCGTTGACAACAAAGATATTACTACTATTCAATCGTGAAAAAAAAAACGATAGATGTAATCGCATACTCAAATCTCGTTCGAGGGTCCAAAATAGAGAGATCAACAATATAGAGGATGGAGCGTCATCTTGATCAGTCGTGGCATCGTCGGATCTAACCCTAATAAAAACCAAAATAAAAGAGAAAAAACGTACCAAAAGACATAATAATATCGTACCACAAGAGCAGAATAATTTATTAAAAATAAAACAAACTAAATAATAAATTTGACGGTCGACGATCAATATTAAAATCAATACCGTCGTCGGTATATGAAGAGAACGAAGAAAAGATTCGACAGTGGAAAGGAACAACGTTAGGATTTCAAACGAACAAGTCAAACTTATGATTGTCAGACGCCAAGATAAAACAATTATCTTAAAGTCTATATAACACCACAAAAAAACACAAACTTACATAGAATGTCAATAACAATACTCGAAGAACTATAACTAAAAAAGCAGACTAGGGTTGATTAAAAATACCAATAAGCTAATCAATCTTTGATAAACTTTATAGCATTTTTAATCAACCTAGTCTACTTTTCATAAGATCGTTTCTTCTAATATTATCATCGACACTATGTGCAAGTTTTCATCTTCTCCTTCTATAGTGTCACACAAGTTTAAAAGTTGTACCTTAGCTGAAGGAAGACCATACTCGTTATTTTGATGGTTTTCTTTTATGATCGTCGTCTTTTTTTCTTCTTGAATTGGTTTTTAGGTTATTTTCGAACAATCATTCTTATTTTTGAACTCGCTAAATATATCTAACAAAAATGTAAGAAGAGTGTTTAGGTTATTTTGGTGAAGTCTCCATTGATATGTTTATATAGTAAGAGAATGGCTGAATTGGAGACAAAATTTTCATGGCTAATATGAAAATTTAGGAAAAATAATTTATTGCTAATATGTTAAAACTTTACATGTCAAGGTTTTAAAGACAAAATGTGAATTTGGTGAGAGAATTTAATTTATTACTCACTATGCTAAATTTTATTCACCAAATTCAATGTTTTCTTTTTTAACATTTCTTTATATGGATTTGGTTTTAAGATAATATTATATTTTTAGTGATTTGAATTCAATGATGGTTGTACTAGGGGCGGCAATATCGGGTACCCGACCAATTTAAATAGAATTAGTTTCGGTCTCGATTATATCGGGTCTTAAATTTTAAGAACCGGTCCCATTACTGGTGGGTACCGATTCCAATACTAGGTACTCGTTCAATTAGTTTATTCTTAAAAAATGAGTAATTGGAAAAAAAATTCAATCATCAATAATAATATTAAATAATAAAATTGAAATATTGTAGACTTGAAAATAAAAGTTTTAAAACTAGTCATACTCATAATATTCATACATAAAGAGAAAGTTTGATAAGAAAAAAACACCAAATATTTAGTATTGGTCTTGGTCTTACTGGGTACCCATCGGGTACCAGGTCTAAAAAATCAAGATCTAGTCCCGGTCCCGGTTATTACCAGGACCTAAATTTTGGATCTAGTCCCGGTATCATCAGAACCAATATCAGATAAAAATCTACCAGGTCTTATCGGATCCGGGACTGAGACCAAGTAATCGAGTTTTTTGCCCACACTAGTAAGTAGGGGTGATAACAAGCCAGACTTAGCTCGATTCGGCTCGGAAACATGTTATTGGGCTCGACTCAATCCAAAATAAACAATTTTATTATATTTTTATATAAAAGATATGACCTCGTTAAAAACTCTTTTCATAACCAACACCAAAAACAAAATTCAATATTAAGAAAGGGAAAAAGTGTCTAATTTATTTTAATTCTTTTTTTTTAGTGGATTTCTCATATTTTATTTTATTACTTTCTTTTGCTAAAGAGAATACTTTTAGTGTATATGTAGCATATGTATAATATAATTATTCTGAGCCTGTTCACGAGCTTTTTGAGCCGGTTAGGCTCATTATCACCCCTAGTTATAAATAGAAGAAGAAAAATTATTAGATGTGTTTAATTCACCACGTTATTCATAGTCATTCAATAATAATTTTTTTTATCTTAAATCCTATATGAATCTCATTGAACGAGACCAAAGATTACGTGGTGAATTGAGACCGTATAATAATTTATCACATAGAAGGATAGAGATTAGAGGGGGATTGGGAGTGTTTCCTGTAAAAATTTGAAATTCGTATATAATTTGGATTTTTATATGTATTTTTTATTAAAAAAATTATTTTTACCTCCGAAAATTATATAGGTTTGTTTACTTAACATAAAATTATGCATCCGTCCTTACATACATAAAAAATATGATATTTTTCATTCAAATAATAAGTATTTTTGAGATTATTTAAGTTAGTTCAATCAACTAGAGTTAATAAAAAAAACAAATTGAATTGATTTATAGTGTTGTTTGATTTTAATCCAATTTAATCTGGTTTAGGTAATTTTTAAATGAATTTAGTTTGATTTTTTATTCATATTATTTGTATGTTAAAAAATCAAAATTATTTAAGATTATTAATAAATTGAGTTATTAAAAATACTCATATTATTTTATTTCAAAATTTAACCTGACTTGATTTGTGCCCGTCTTTAGATTTTCTGTTGATTTTCATATTTCCTGAGCCCTTTCTAAATCCCTGAAATTTGAAAATATTAAATTTTTAGTTGTGTTAAGGATTTATGGTGATGTCCATGGACGATGTTACATATCATGTGAGAGGAGTTGTTGTCCCTCCAGAATTTTTAGTATAATTATATTTTATTTTTTAATTTTAAATATTAATTAAATAAAAGTTTTTGTCCTTCCCAATATTAAATCCTAGCTCTATCTCTAGTAATGTCATGGTGAATGTTTGTGGCTTTGGTGGTAATGTGATTTGTTACACTGATACAGCTTAACAGAACTAGGATCGAATATTAGTCGGTGACAAAAATAATAAATTTAAAAATATAAGAGTATATTACGTATTTAAACTTAAATTCTATGGGAAAAGATTTGATTTGTATAATATTTAAATTTATAAGGACCTTAATTGTTATTAGATTAAAAATATTGAAGATACATGCTCATCCTTCTTTAATTCAACCTAGAAGTGTAAATGAAATAATGAATAGAGTATTCGATAAATTGACAGTGAATTGTTCGTATAACATTCGTTTATTAAGATAAATAAACGAGTATGAACAATTTTATGTTTATTTAATAAATAAAAGTATTAAAAGGTTTGGTGCGTAAGCTAGAATCGATCACCGAAAATCGTTAAGAGGGTTGTTTTTGGTTCTTGATTGAATTTGCTAAAATCGAAAGATTGAGACAAAGAACACAACGATTTTAGAGTGGTTCAGCCACGCCTACATCCACTACCTTAGCATACAACTAAGGATTTCAACCAATTCACTATGAATTGACACCTTTTTACCGGTTCAAGGGATAACCGTCACAACCCTATCTTTTGTCTAAGGCTAAACTAGAACCTCTCCTTTTACAAAGGGATTTGTTTGATAAATTAAGTACCTCACAAAGGTAGGTGTTTACACAATTAAGCTCACAATAGAATACAAGATTTACAATAAAATCACTCTCTTAAGACTATATACAAGAGAAAAGGAAAATGAAGATTTAAACTCAATTTCTCTTGACCATGTTTCTTGGATGTTGTCTCTAACCATCTTCAAGTGTCCCAAGCTTGCTTTTATAGTGTGGAATCATATTCTAGCTGTTTATGATCGTTGGGAAGTAAAAAAGTTAAGCATTAAATTTTTACATGCACATAGGTTTCGAAACCTTTTCAAAAATATTTCGGTTTTGAAACCTTTGCTGAGGTTCCAAGAAAAAGGTCATTATGCCTGAGAGGTTTCGAAACCTTAAAGGAGGTTTCGAAACTTTTAATTAAAAACACAAGTTTGATTATTTTAAAACATTTTAAACACTTCTATAAACTCTCAAAAAACTTTTTAAACTTATTTTCAAGTTGTTTGAATATAAGAATCATTTTTGAAATCTTTTCAAATTAATCCAAAACATTTTTCAATTATTATATCAAAATCAATATATCAACGAGTATATTTCATTCATTTATGTTTATGAATAAACTCGTTTATAGATTATGTTATAAGTTTATTTACTTGTTTTTTTGTTTTTTATTTTAAATATGGGTAAATATATAGAATATTTTGAGCATATAGTAAAATTTTGAATTGAAACTAAAAATCTAATGCACTTAAAAATTTATATAATTTCACGATTTTAACAAACATATGTTCAATAAGGGTGTTTAAAAATATCTGATTTGGTCAATCTGATCCGATTTTTATTTTTAGATTAGATATTTGATCCGATTTTAAGTTTTTTAAATAGGATACAAATCATAATATTTCAAGTTTTGGATTATAAAAAAACCCAAAAATCCAAAAAAATAACTTTTATTAATATTAAACTTGTTATATTCAACAATTTAGTGCTTGTTATATTTAAAATTTTAAAAATTGAAACTTTTATAAATGTAAATCTTGTTATATTTAATAATTTATTATATTTAAAATTCCAAAATTTTTTATAAATATAACCTTTAAATTCAAAAAATTAGTTTAATCAAATTATATTTTTGAATAATCAGATATCCGGTATGCGAATATGTAAATATCCGATATCCGAATATATTAATATCTGTTTTTTTAGATCAGATACAAATCACTATACCAATAATTCGAAAACTCAAATATTCAAAAAATTCAAATTTGATCAGTTTCGATATCCGACAATAAACACCCATGATATTCACCCTAAACATAGATTTTAACGAATGATTTGACTTTAACTTGGACAGTTACCAATTGAAAATTTCAGCTTTCTCTTTCATTTTCAGTGCCAGCACGATGGATTCCTTCGCCATTTTTGACAGTTGACAACGACAGACAGCAGACAGCTAAAGCTGAGACAGACTAAACGAACCGGAAATTCAAATATTTGTTTTGTTGGTTACAGATTTGGTACCTAACTTTAGCATTTAGGTGTATTCTGGTATTAATTTTTTTTGCAATAAGATACATAATCTTTTCTTAATGGTGAAATTTGATACCAAACCTTTTTTAAATGAATAAATCAGGTACTTAACTTTTCTAATGGTGAAATTAGATACTTATTTTTTTTAACTTCTTAAAATGTTGCAATTAGGTACCTTATCTTTCTAATGGTATAATTATATATTTTTTATGATATGTAATTTTTTTGGTGCAATTTTTATTATGCACTAAAAATCTAAGTGCATGGGCTAATTGCACCAAATAAAAACTATAGACATCTAATTGCACGTACAAAAAAGTTAGATATCTTGTTACAGCAAAAGATTGGGTGTTACATTGCACCTAAATACTAAAATTAGGTACCAAAAAGTAGGGATCCGACTCGAATGACCCGATCCGTTGATCCGATGACCCGCTTAAAAATTTTCAGGTATTTTTCTTTAAAAATTTAAAAATTCAGGTCGGGTACCCGGCCCAATATTTTCCGGGTCAGGTCCGGGGTATCAAATATAAGAATTTTTGGGTACCCGAATAATCTGAGTACCCAAATCCTTTATAATTATTTCTATATTGAAATAACTTATTGTCGATTATTTTTTTAGAATAAAATTTAAAATTTTAAAAATATAATTTGAGTACCCGATTACTCGACTTTTCGGGTACCCGAAGTACCTGGTACATGGAAAATCCGGGTCAGAACATGGGTCGAAATTTTAATTACTTCGGGTACCCGAATTTGAACACCCCTATCAAAAGTTATATTTACACCTACATATATTTTAAGGGTAAATATATAAATCATCACTGAACTTTATTCTTAAACTTATTTTGGTCATTACAGCTTTAAAACATTTAATTTTTCACCGAAGTTTATACATTGAACATTTTTGGTTACTTATTCATTAGTTTTTTTGACGACGTTCATTTACCGACGAATGAAAAAAATCTTCAAGATTTGAACAGTAAAAATTTCCGTCGGTACGAGTGAAACAACATATTTAAAAATGAACTCCGTCTGAAAGCGAAAGAGATCGACAATAGAAAAAACCAAAAAAATAGTCGATCAATGATCTTTTGAATAGTTTTTTCGATAAACTAGAGGTCAAATTCAGACACAAAAAGACTATCAGAAAATATTTAATATTTAAGCTTAAATGAGTAATTGAGCAATTTAAAATTTTAATTATCAAAATAAATTTAAAAATAAAATTTAATAATAATTTATGTAATTTATTTATCTTTCGAATAAACTAAAATAAAATCCAACCACCATAGCACATAATATATAATAATCAGCAATAATAACTCACCCACCCCTCGTAATAATGAGAAATAAAACCGGAAAAACCCCAAAGCCAAAGCCGAATGGGCAAATAAGTGTTGGGATAAGCTGCAATCAACAGCACAAACAAACAAAGCATAACAGCAACACTCACCGTCCGATTTACACAAAACAAAATCAACGCGCGTGATCTCATCATCAACCCGCCAATCTTCTAACGCTTTGGTTTCAAATATCCGTCTCGCACGTGTTGACTTGCACGTGCGGTCCACTTCCATTAGAAAATAACATAAAAAAGAAAGTTTCAGAGCAATTCAGCCAGGCATCTGACCTCCGTTTCTCTGCATCGTATTTTTATTTTTTTTCTCCTCGAGGATGTAAGCTTGGATCAATCGAGAACGAAGATCCAGAAAGAGAACAAATTCTTCAGTTTCTTCGAATCTGTTTAGGTAAGCTTAAACTAGTTGGTTTTAGTTTTGTTCTTGTTTTCCGTTTGCTTTTAAGAAATTTTGTTATATATTCTCTGATCTTAAGCTTTAGTGTCCGTTTTTACTGTTCTGAAGCTATTGTAAGTGTTAAAGTTCATTTAGATGGTTCCTTGATTTGTTTTTCCCTTTGCATTGATATTCGAGTGATAACTTAGTCTGAAGCATTAAAGATGTGCTTGGTTGTTGAGAAAATGACAGAAAATATTACTTTGGAATGTAACAAAATTTGAAGAGATTGTTTCTGATTCTTTATAAACTGTTTGGTTGCTGAGAAAAGTACATGAAAAGAAGAAGAAGAAGAAGAAGAAGAAGAAGAAGAAGAAGAAGAAGAAGAAGAAGAAGATAACCACTTATTTAGATTTATTGGATGTGGATTCTTAATTTCCTAGGGTCGATATTCTGGTTGGTTAAAATGGAAAGCCTCCGTGTGATAGATTTGGTTGTAAATGTAATTACGCAGTTATGTGATGTGTCTTGCTTAGACAACCATCATGGATCTCGTTGAATTGGGTAATTGGAGACCCAATTACACTTCAATTTTATAATTAATGTTATTTTAAAAAATCAAAATCATATAATTGTGCAATTACAATTTGTACCATCAAACATGGGATAGAAAATTACAACGTAATTACACTCTTTGATTCGAACATGTCTAGGGAATTAGAATTTATATTAATTACCTTGATTATCTGTTTAGGCTGTATTGAATTCCATTCATACATGACACTTCTTATTTAATCCCATTCCATATAGAACTCGTCTTTTATAAATATCTATGGTTACTCTATGATTTAATTTTACTGTTATAATCTTTGATAGATTTTTTAGAAAACATAACCAAGGATTTACTTTTGACATGGATTCTTTGTAAGATTGAGATTTTTTTGGGGGAGGGGTGAATGAAGGAAATCCAGATCTTGTTAGTTTTCTGGTAGTCTGAAATAGAACATCACCTTTGACAGATTTAATTTGCTCAAATAAGCTCAGGCTGTTGTTTGTTGGTCAGGCTATTTGTTTCTTTCAAGTAAATTTCTGGAATTAATGCGAGACTAGGTGGCTTTTATGAGAACATGTTATTTTATCCACTCATTACTTTTTATTATGTCAACCATATATTTTCATGCATAAGATAATGATGCTGTTGTCAGAACTCAGAAGAACATCTAACCTGTATTTTCTTCATTCATGTAGGTTTGAATTTTAGAAAGCTGTAGAAGAAAGTGTTTCTAAGAATTTCGGAGCTAGAACAGAAGTAGACCTTTAAGTGCTGTTTGTTTTTGGTATTAGCTAATATATGAAGAATACTGATTTATCTTGTCAGCAATATACTATAGCCAGAAGCTAATGGAGGACCGTCTCAGCATGGGACCATCACCTTTATGGCAAGGTAGCTTTAAGTCTAGTCTGTCTGGAAGATCAACTCCTAAGAGTTCCCCTACATATAGGAGATTGAATTCAAGCCGAACTCCAAGAAGAGAAGCTAGAAGTGGTGCTGGTGCTACGCAATGGTTTAGGAGCAACCGTGTAGTCTATTGGTTGCTTTTAATCACTCTTTGGGCTTATCTTGGATTTTATGTCCAATCCGGGTGGGCTCATAGTAATAACAAGGAGGAATTTTTGGGTTTCAGTGGTGATCCAACAAATAAACTTGAGGATGCTGAACAGCAAACACGACGAGAGTTGGTTGCTGATGACAGTTTGATTGCAATGAATAATGGAACTAATAAAACTAAGGTCTATGGTGATAGAAAGATTGATGTGATTTTGGCCAAGAAGGAGAATGTTGTTTCATCTGGGAAGAAAAGGAGTAAAAGAGCAAGGCGTAATAATTTGCGCAAGAAGCGTGGTAAATTGAAGTCAAAGATGAACATTGAAAATGGTGACACAGAAGGGCAGGAACAGGAAATTCCACTGAAAAATTCTACTTATAGATTACTTGTTGGTCCATTTGGGTCAGTGGAGGACAGAGTTCTGGAGTGGAGTCCAGAAAAGCGGTCAGGAACATGTGATAGGAAGGGGGACTTTGCACGCCTTGTTTGGTCTAGAAGATTAGTGTTGGTATTTCATGAACTCTCAAGGACTGGGGCGCCGATTTCAATGATGGAGTTGGCGACAGAGCTTTTGAGCTGTGGAGCCACAGTATCTGCTGTAGTTCTCAGTAAGAAAGGAGGATTAATGTCGGAGCTTACAAGAAGAAGGATCAAAGTGATTGAAGACAGAGCAGATCTTAGCTTCAAAATTGCCATGAAAGCAGACCTTGTGATTGCAGGGTCAGCGGTTTGTGCAACATGGATTGGTAAGAGAATTATTGGAAATTGTTTATATTTTTAAGATATTGCATATGATATGAAGCTCAGCTATTATTTGGTACAAGATTGCTGCTTTCTTTGGGTCACATAGTGTTTTAAACTCATGGTACTAAGCATATGTGTTTGTGTATAATAATTGTGTTTCGACTTCTATGGATTGTTCAAATTTGTTGATGGTGACTGGGGAGTAGCGCAGACACTGCTTTGAGATATGTCAAAAATTCTTTATCTATATTCAACATTGTTCCTCTTACACTCTGTTATTATTACCTGAACCATTTGTAAAGCTATTGAAAATGTTTCTTAATTATGTGCATACGTGTGTCTCACTCTAGTTTCTGTTAAAACCTTATTGGAAAGCTTTATTTTATTTTTCGTTTTTGGTCTGCTTCCTTACATTATCTTTAGTTGTTAATTTCCACTCGGAGCATAACTGTCCTAGACCTTGCAAGTACTGATTCATAATAATATGCTTATATTTGATGGTTTCAGATCAATATATTGCTCATTTCCCTGCCGGAGGAAGTCAAATTGCTTGGTGGATCATGGAAAATAGAAGAGAATACTTTGATCGGTCAAAGCTTGTTCTAAACCGTGTGAAAATGCTTATTTTCTTATCTGAAATGCAGAGTAAACAGTGGCTTACCTGGTGTCAAGAGGAAAGTATTAAGTTGAGATCTCAGCCTGCACTTGTTCCACTTGCTGTTAATGACGAGCTGGCTTTTGTAGCTGGCATTCCTTGTTCTTTAAATACTCCTGCTGCTAGCCCAGCAAAGATGCTAGAGAAAAGGCAGTTGTTGCGAGATGCAGTAAGAAAAGAGATGGGTTTGACAGATAATGATATGCTTGTAATGTCACTAAGTAGCATAAATGCTGGAAAGGGCCAGCTCTTTCTTATTGAATCAGCAAGCCTCGTGATAAATGAAGATCCTTTTGAAACCGATTCTGAAGTTAAAAAGTCACTGAATATCAGGCAAGATCAATCTAGCTTGGCTGCAAAGCATCATTTAAGAGGTTTGCTTCAAAAGTCAAGAAATCCTGATGTATCTTCTACTGAATTGCGGTTATTTACCTCTGTGAATGCTACGAATGCTGTCAGCATCAATGCAACTCAAGGAAGGAAGACGTATGATAGCAAAGGAGCACAGGAACAAACCCTTAAAATTCTTATTGGTTCTGTTGGATCTAAGAGCAACAAGATACCTTATGTTAAAGAAATCCTAAGATTTTTGTCTCAGCATGCAAAATTGTCCCAGTCTGTACTCTGGACTCCTTCAACCACACGTGTGGCTTCACTGTATTCAGCAGCAGATGTTTATGTCATGAACTCTCAGGTATTTTTAGTTAAATTGCTCTTATTTCTTCTACTCTGTATGGTAGGTTTAAAGGTTAATGTTTGCCAACATTCGTACGTTCCAGATGGAATTCTTCGCATATAATGGTCCTTTTATATTATTTATCTAGCTCCATCTTCCACATAATAAATGCTTTTGCTAGTATTATTCCATATGAATGGGGTAGAGAATTGTGCTTATTTCTACTAGTTTTTTTTTTCCTCTTTACATTAATTCATTTATTTGCCGTATCCTGAATCTCTGGTGTTCAACACATTGCTAAAGCACATAAGTGTCGTTGATGAATAGGGTAGAGAATTGTGCTGTTGATGTATTGATGAATTTGTTACCAAGCCGCTGATTGGAACAGCTACATGATTTCTAGAGATTGATTTTGAATCTCAATTCATATTGAAATTAGCTGATACTTCTTTCACAATTTTATTATTATTTGTTTTGAATTAAATGGATAATATGTGTACAGGGACTAGGAGAAACATTTGGGAGAGTGACAGTTGAAGCAATGGCATTTGGTCTTCCGGTAAGACATCGTTACGTTTCTGATTTGTTTATGCCTCCGTGCGATGGATATTTTTCGATGTATTATTGTTTAAGCTTGTGATATCATTATCATGTGCTATATGAATATCAACTGCTATGTGTTAATCATAAAATCCCATGATTTATTGGGTTGTATTTCATCCTTTTGTAGTTGTCTTCATCTTCATAATTCACCTGCCTGCATACATACACCTTGCAATTTTCTATTTGTATATTGTCACGTCTGAGAAGAGATGAGGTCATTAATCTCTCATCGGAAAAGAAAAGAGAGGTCTTGGTATATATAAACAATGGTATTGCACATCTTATCAGACATGTCTTTTAAGAAGGTAATGACCCCGTGACAATATATACTTCTAAGTGCAAATGGCACCTGATTTGAATATTAGGTTTGATTTCATGAAAGTGAGTTTGGTTTTCTTGTTCATTCATGTCCTAAACCGGGAAGCCAGCACCCTTCATTCAGCTCTCCCTAGATTTGGAAATGCAAATATAATTGGCATATTGAAAAATGTACATGACTTGGTTACAGGTCTTGGGAACTGATGGTGGAGGCACAAAAGAGATAGTTGAGCATAATGTGACAGGGCTTTTGCACCCGATGGGGCGTCCCGGAACGCGAGCTCTTGCCGAAAACCTCGGGTTTTTGCTGAAAAATCCGAATGCAAGGATGCAAATGGGGTTGAATGGAAGGAAAATGGTAGAAAGAAAGTATCTGAAACGGCACATGTACAAGAGATTTGTAGAGGTTATCACCAGGTGTATGAGAAGCAAATAGCATCATGAATTACTCTCATTCTTTAGTTGATTTTGAACATAAAACAATAGCCAAGTAGATTTTTGTAATTTCTATCACATCATCTCAATTTTGGGGATATTATTTTCTCGGAAAATTGAAAAATTTTCTTTTGATATGAGAATAAAAGAAAGCATTGCAGATTTAGAGATTTGGATGAAGCATCTTTGAAAAATAGTTACATGAAAAACAACTAAACTGTATATCAAGTTCAAATTAGTATGTTTTTGGTTAATCATATTCGGTGATCTTAGTTTTTTTTTCAAGGTGAATCGTAATCTTATTCCTATATAATTAGAAAGTAAGTAATTATTAAATAGTTATTTTGATATAAACAGACCAAATTAATTAAACCACGCATAACATAACGAACAAGGTTTATCTAATAATTTTTTCTTAAAAACGAGTAATAACCGTGTAGCACATTGACTCCATGTCAGTAGCTGTGGGTTTTACAAAAGCAAATAGTAAATATTTTTTTAGCATTTTAATATGATTTGTTCTCATAGTTTATATAAGATAGAACGAAGATCGTTTATCACTTAATCATGTTTTTTGGTATTTTATTTTAAAATAATAAATTTGTGATTTAGAGTTTAAGGTTAAAATTTAGAGAATTAGATGTATAATGTATTTTTAAGGTATAAAATTTAGTGTTTATGACGTGAAAAATTAGGGATAAAATTTAAATTTTAAATATTTTTTAGTGTAGGGAAATTTTTTTTTGTTTTATATAATACTTTAAAAACATTTCATATAAAAAATCATAATTTCATTACAAATTTTATTCCAAAGTACAAAAGAACGTCCATTTAATTTGATAAATACAAATCATAAACATGAATTTAAAGTACAAAAAGCGACGTATTGGGCAGCACAAGGGACAGATTATTAATACAAGCAAGTAGCGTTCCCAGTGGAACTAAGCAGCCTGAGTAAAGTTGAAGTTGGAACATGTTGTTTGTCGGAACAGGAGGGAAGAACTGAATCCAAGTCTGGATGCTGCAAGATCAATCTGCACAAGATTGTCCTCCATCTGATACCCTCCGATCTCGATCGACGTTGTCGGATCCGATCCTCCATCCACAAACCCTAAACATAACACATCATTGTCAACTTGCACCATTGAGTTCGCTCCAAATATCCTCCACACCACTCTGTTCGGCAGCATGAGATCGATTTGTGGCACTGCTGGTCCAACACGGCTGCTGCCGAAGCTTTTAGCATCGAAACATGTACCGAAAGGTGCCACAGCAGGAACCGTAGGAACCATTGGAATTTGCTTGATAAATGCTTCGACTACTGCTTTGTAGATTGATGTTTCCATCACAGTGTAGGGAACAACGGTGCTAATCTTTGTTCCACCATGGCCTTCTTTGTTAATGGAAAGCAAAGTTTTGTTCAAAGCTACCGTTTTTTCATTGACGGCGATGCCGATAACTCTGATGAAGTATTCCGAAGAAGGCTCACCTTGAGCGGGAACCCCTGATGTTTTGACAGGATTGAGAATGAGTGGAGTGTATAGGAGAGATTTCGATATATCGATGTTCGAAGGAAGAAATGTGTACGGCCCGTCACCGAAGACGACGAGGCCATTAGATGAACTCAAACAAACTGCGAATTTTCTAGGGAAACTGAAAGCAGCAGAGAATTGGGAAGGCATTGAAATCTTGGTTCTGCCTAGACCAGCCACACCCTTGACACCACTAGCCAGACCTTCCGTCAGAAAAGATGAACCACAAGTGAACATAAATTTGGGCACGGTGACAACTTCACCAGGACTCTTTCCATCGGTCGATCGGACCGATACAACATCTTGCGCAACCTCACCAATTGTGACAGCAGATTTAACATTGTTGGTCGGGAAGAGATGGCAACTATTATTATTGCAGCCTGGCTTAGGTGCATCGAAACAAGTTGCGCATGACGGCGAATAAGCCAAGTTGCACGAAGCCGAGTTACAAGGGACAGGTTTGTAGGAAGATGAGACGTAGCTGTTATCGCAATCGACCCAGACCGAGTCACCTCCGACATCAAGTGTCAACATGACAGGCACTAAAGGAGTTCTTTGCTTGATTTGAGTGATGTATTGGAGAGTTGATGCATCTTTTGATAGAGGAAGGACTAGTGCCTTAGGCCTAAAGGAAGCTTGGATAGAAGGAGAGACAATGAAGAAGAAGAGAGAAGCTGAAACAAGAAGGAAGTTGGTTGAGGCAGCCATTGTTGTGTTTGTGTAGAGAACTGTGTGAAGAGATATTGAGAGAAGATGTCTACTTATAGTGGCAGGGGGCAATGGCAATGGCAGTGGTAATGATGGGCGGCGACTCTAGCAAGTTTTATCCGAGTTGGCGAAGTTTGACCATGGACTCAGACTTTTCAAATACTTGTTTCCATGTAGGCGGTAAATCTAGCAAGTTTTAATACTATGGGCGGGGGGCTAAAAAGAGACCCTAAAAAAATTCTAAAAAGAGCCCTCTAATAGAAGGTAACAGGGAACCGACTAACCAATTTAATTTTTTTCTTTTTTAATAAATAATGATTATTTAATTTATTTTTATATATTCAAATAAAAAATATACGAATAAAAATATTTATATAATAAATATTCGAATAAAAATATTTATAAAATAAATATTTGCATAAAAATATTCATATAATAAATATTCGCATAAAAATATTTGTATAATAAATATTCAAATATATATATACGAATATAAATATTTATATAATAAATATTCAAATAAAAATATTTGAATAAAATATTCAAATCAAAAGATACGAATAAAAATAGTATAAAAAGATATTTGAATAAAAATATTCATATAATAAATATTTAAATAAAAATACTCGAATAAAAATATTTGAATAAAAAATATACGAATAAAAATATTCGTATAATAAATATTCAAACAAAAGTATTTTTATAATAAATATTAGAATAAAAATATTCGTATAATAAATATTTGAATAAAAATATTCATATAATAAATATTGGAATAAAAATATTCGAATAAAAAATATACAAATAAAAATATTCGTATAATAAATAGTCGAATAAAAATATTTGAATAAAAATATTCGAATAAAAAATATACAAATAAAAGTATTCGTATAATAAATATTCGAATAAAAATATTTGAATAAAACTATTCGAATAAAAATATTCGTATACTAAATATTCGAATAAAAATATTTATATAATAAATATTAGAATAAAAATATTCGAATAAAAAATATACAAATAAAAATATTCGTATAATAAATATTCGAATAAAATTTTTTGAATAAAAATATTCGAATAACAAATATTCGAATAAAGATATCCGTATAATAAATATTAGAATCAAAATATTCATATAATAAATATTGAAATACAAATATTCAAATAAAAAAATATACAAATAAAAATATTCGTATAATAAATATTCGAATAAAATTTTTTGAATAAAAATATTCGAATAAAATATATGTGAATAAAAATATTCATATAATAAATATTCGAATAAAAATATTCATATAATAAATATTATAATAAAAATATTCGAATAAAAAGTATACGAATAAAAATACTTGAATAAAAATATTTGAATAAAAAATATATAAATAAAAATATTCGTATAATAACTATTCAAATGAAAATATTCGAATAAAAATACTCAAATAAAAATATTCGAATAAAAAATATACAAATAAAAATATTCGTATAATAAATATTCGAATAAAAATTTTTGAATAAAAATATTCGAATAAAATATATTTGACTAAAAATAAAAATATTCGAATAAAAAATATACAAATAAATATTGTACACAATTCCTTACAAAGTATACACAATGACTTACAAAAACCTTAAGGAAAAAGGTATGTACACAATTCCTTACAACTTCTCACCATGAGCTAAAGGAGCATCCAAAGGTAAGGATTTGTGTACATACACAATTTACTACGATTTTCGTAAGCCGTTGTGTATACTTTGTAAGGAATTGTGTACAAACATAAATCCTTACCATTTTGGTGTCATATTGTGTATTCTTGTAGGAAATTGTGTATGTACACAAATCCTTGCCCTTGGATGCCTCCTTTAGCTCATGATTTTGAAGTCGTAAGGATTTGTGTACATACCTTTTTTTTTACGTTTTTCGTAAGCCGTTGTGTATACTTTGTAAGGATTTATGTACAAACACAAATCCTTACCGTTTGGGTGGCATATTGTGTATTCTTGTAGGAAATTGTGTATGTACACAAATCCTTACTCTTAGAAGTCTCCTTGAGCTAATGGTTTTGAAGTCGTAAGGATTTGTGTACATATCTTTTTTCTTAAGGTTTTAGTAAGCCGTTGTGTATACTTTGTAAGGATTTGTGTACAAACACAAATCCTTACCGTTTTCGTGTCATCTTGTGTATTCTTGTTGGAAATTGTGTATGTACACAAATCCTTACTCTTGGAAAATTCCTTGAACTCATGGTTTTGAAGTGGTAAGGATTTGTATACATACCTTTTTTCTTACGGTTTTCGTAAGCCGTTGTGTATACTTTGTAAGGATTTGTGTACAAACACAAATCCTTACCGTTTCCGTGCCATATTGTGTATTCTTGTAGGAAATTGTGTATGTACACAAATCCTTACCCTTGAAAGCCTCCTCGAGCTCATGGTTTTGAAGTAGTAAGGATTTGTGTACATACTTTTTTTCTTACGGTTTTCGTAAGCCGTTGTGTATATTTTGTAAGGAATTGTGTACAAACACAAATCCTTACTATTTTTTTGCTAATTTATGTATGTACCGTTTTTCTTACAGTTTTTGTAAGAAATTGTGTATATAGTTTTATGTGCAAATGTGACCGGGTAAACAGGTTTAGGCTTATTTTAGGCTTATTTTAGGCTTTTTTTAGGTGGCTTTTTTTCATAACTACTCGGGCGGGGATAAGTGCACAAGAAGGTATAATTGAGGGGACAAATAGTACGTGTCTGCTGTGTTTTTATTTGTGTCTTCGTTTTAAATTAAAGAGTCTATAGTATAATATTCAAGGTTTTATGTTAGGGTTTAAGGAACTAGGGGTAGAATGTATTTTTAAAGGGTAGGATTTAGGGAATAAAAAAAAGAGTTAAGGTTTAAAATTTAATTTTTAAAAAAAATTTAACAGGAGACACAGATGGGGGTATGGCAAAGAGGTAAAAATTTTATCATAATTGAGGCTAAAAATCTTCTGTTTTTTTATCATGCCTCTATCTATACTTCATATTGAAATTTTTTAAAAAATGAATTTTAAATCCTAACCCTTATTTTTTATATCCTAAACCCGAAACCTTACACACTAAAAATACATCATTTGCCTAATTCCCTAAATCCTAACCACAACCCCTAATATTAAACCTAAACCTTATGCCTTAAACCTTTAATTTGGAGCGGAGGTACAAATAGATGTATAAAAAATAGGAGAAATTATATTATGGGTAAGTCCCACCACGTGTTAATGAGGCCAACCACTAAAAAGCATCCAACTCATCATTTTATCCATGTCATATTTTTTCAAGTGAATCTTTACTTAAAAAATTATTTTTAAAATAGATTAACAGTAAGTATGAGTGAAGATTCACTTAAAAAATTATGACATGGAAAAATGACGAGTTGAATGTTTTTTAGTGGTTGATCTCATGGATGACGTGGTGGGATTTACCCATGATATAATTTCTCAAAAAATAGACGATTTGCACCCATAATCAAGAAGCGATGAAAAATATTAAATGGATTTAACTTATCGTATAATTTATTATCTTAATTAATAAAATTATTTATTTTAAATAAATTTTTATTTTTACATGTAAATAAAAATTTAGTGATTATTTGAAATTAGTAGAAGTAAAAAATAGATTTATCCAAAAATTTATAATTTTTTTCTTCAATTTTAATATTTTTGAATTAAAGTTGTTTTGGTTTTGAATCTATCCAGCTTCATTTTTTTATTTTTATATTATATATATCTTTATCGAGAGAATTTAAGTTTAATTATTGAAAATGACACAATTATAAATACAAATATATATGAGAAAAAACTTTAAGATTATATTTTTATACATAATTTATATAATTTTTTATATTTAAATTATAAAATTTAAACCTTTAATTTTAAATTATAATAATAAACTTTAAATTTACACTCTACTCTACGCTTTAAATCGTATCTAAAAAATATACTATACTTTAATTTATCGATTTTTTTTTTATTTTTAGAAAATAATATTCTATCGATAAGTTTTATCGAGCTTTCAAATAATATTTTATTTTTTTAAATATATACGATCAAGTTTTTAAAAAAATATATTAATCTCATCTTTCTATTATTTTTAAAAAATAAAAAACAATTTCTTTATTTTTCTTTATATTACTTTTAATTAATAATTTAATTTATAAGATAAAAATGATAAATAAAAAATTATTATCTTTTAAAATTAATTTTATATTAAAACTAGAAATCATAAATTTTAACTAACATTTAAATATGAAATATTAAAACATGTAATAAAATTATTTTTAAAAATAAAACATCTAATAATTATTCATGAATTAATAAACACCGCAAGCCTATTTATAGGACATATTTGACATAAAATTTATACGATTTAAAATTTAAGATTTATAATTAAAATTTATAACTTAGAATTTTAAAAATAAAATTAAAGATTAAAAATTGGTAAATAACATAAATATTGTTATTTTTTTAAATCTATTGTTTTTTTAAATTATTTTCCAAACTATTGATGTTTCTAAGTAAAAGTAAAGTCGGATTTATAAGAATCTAACTATGAATAGTGGCCGAATTTAAAAAATAAAAATATTATTCAAAGTCGGAGTCTCTTATTCTCGATTTTATTTTTTTAATCTAAAAAAATAAATCACTATTCAAAATCAAATTTTAATGAATTTGACTTCACTTTTACTATAAAAACATCTATAGTTTAGTAAATAATTTAGCGAGGACAATAAATTGAGAAATACTTTTTTTACAATATTTATGTCATTTGTCCTTAAAAATTTATCTTTTTTAAAAAAATAGATATATAAATTTATGTATATTTTAATAATATTTATTATTATTATTATTTAAAATATAATTTTATTTTATCAAAATTAAAAAAAGGCATAAAATATAGGAAAAAGGACGAACATATTCCTTGCCTTTTAACTTTTTTTCTTTTTCGGAACAGTAGTTTTATTTATTTTTAGGCTTCTTGTTTACAGTAGGGTTGAAGAAGCAGATAAACGCTACCACTCTTCGTTCTCTCTTACAAACCCTTGACTCTCCCTTTCTATTCCTTTATCTCAAAAGCTCTTTTCCCCCCGTCGTACGAATCTTAATCTTTCTCCAACGAGTTTCTAATTTCCTTCATCAGAGAAAACAATGGGAGCTTCCTTGCCTCCGAAAGAAGCTAACCTCTTCAAACTCATTGTTGTAAGTCTTCGATTCTCTTGTCTCTCTTATGTTTAAAGTCGTATTTGTAATCGGTATCGATTATCGTATTGCTGTTTTCTTCATATTTTATGTGTATCGGATCGCGCTTCTTTTATCGTTTGTTCTTTGCTTGTAAAACCCTACTTGGATGCTGGTCTGTTTGGTTGCTGAGGGAATCTATGGATATAGAATCAGAAATAGGAATGTGGAGTATATGTGTTTGTTTTTCAAATAGTTTTTAGTCAGTTTTTGTATAAATTAAGTTAATTTTTCCGGTTTAGCTATTGAATCTTAATTAAGTCAATTGGCTTTGCTTAAATTAGGTCAATGAGTTCATTTGCTTAATTCAGTTTTTGTAAAAAAAATTGCCTAAATTTTCTTTGTTCTGGTTAACCAATAAAATGTGAATACTTATTTATCTTAAGAACTTGTTTGTATTAGATATAAAATACGTATGGAAGTTTTCTGGATTCCACCGAGTCTCTGTCACCCTTTCTGCCCTATAATATCAGTGAAAACTAGAATTGTCTGGCGATTCTTTCCCTTTTTAACTTCCTATGGTGAATAAACTCTTTACGGAGTTTTCCCTCTTAGCATGATTTCAATGCAATTAAATTTTATATGCTACTGTACTCTAGCTAATTCTCATTATTGATTTTTATATTATTGACTTGGAGGTTCATGTGCTCTTGCTAAAGCTCTTGTACAATTTTTTGTCAATGTAGAAATCATACGAAACTAAGCAATACAAGAAAGGATTGAAGGCTGCGGATCAGATACTGAAAAAGTTTCCTGATCATGGAGGTAGTTTAATTGATGTACTTTTCCAGCCTAGATGCAACTGTTTAGTGTTTATATTTACATGGTTTTTTTTGATGAACCTGTGTAAATATGCAAGAACTTAAAAAAAAAAAACTTTATACATACACGGAAAAGGGGTTATTAGTGTTGGTGGTGCCCATGTTATCAGTTTGAACTATATTTACAAAGATACCCTTCAACTTGACATATTGTTTCTTTGGGTTTGTTTTTTATGTCTTATGATAGCCGTCATTTACATTTTTTTGAAAGCACTAGCTATATAGTGATTATTCCATGATGTATGATGCTTTATCTTGGTTGGTTTGTATTTGATATTCGTTAATGTATTAACTATTATTGATATAGTATAAGTTACTTTCCTTTTCCTTTTATGTAATATACCCATCTATGTAAATAAGCATCTTAAAATTGACTTAATTTTATGTGGCTTGGTGTTCATAGTAGAAATCCTAAAATTGATAGAGATTAATTTATAATCTGAAGAAAGTTGTATTTTATACTCTATACTAGTCTTCATGTTGCGTATTGTGTATTGTTTTTATGGAATTTTATTCCTTATTGTCAGAAACATTGTCGATGAAGGGGTTGACTTTAAATTGCATGGATCGTAAATCTGAAGCATATGAACTTGTCCGACTAGGTTTGAAGGTTGTCTTGCTTCTTTTCTTTCAACCTATGTAACGTCACAGCACTGTCAGTCTTTCCTAACATTGTTTTCTTTTTTGCCTTAATGTAGAATGATTTAAAAAGTCATGTTTGCTGGCATGTCTATGGTCTTCTCTATCGCTCTGATAGAGAATACAGGGAGGCTATCAAATGCTATAGAAATGCTCTGAGAATAGATCCAGACAACATTGAAATACTACGAGATTTGTCGCTCTTGCAGGTGTACCTAAGTTACTTTCCTTTTGAGTTTTTGTGCTTCAAGATTCAGTATTTAATCTAAGAGTTATGCTTGATCAACGCTCAACTTTGCTTTTTCTTGAACCATTCGAGTTTCTCTTGTAAGCTTTGTGGTTGGCGTACAAGTTCTTTTTATTCCACTCTGGAATTTAACAATCTTAAGTATTGGGTTCTAATAGGCAAGTCAATATTGCAACTGAAATAATATAACTGGATGAAAACACCAAGACAAGGCAAAAATACCTGTGAAAATAAATTCTAAGAAATTGATGCTGTTTAAGTTTACTTGAAGATTTTCTAGTAGGTAGAAAGAACCAAGTTATATTGAGATGGTAACAAAACAATGAAGATGTTTCAAAATTGAACATGTAGAGATAATGAATTAACCAGTGAATCCCGTATGAGACCATGAAAATATTCTTAAGCTTAAATAAGATGGTTTGTTTTTATTTTTTTCAAATTTGGACAATAGCTTTTATATAAAAGCTTATCGCTTTAATGGGTGTAAAGAGTTTCTGGTGGACATCGTCTGATATATGGTGGCATATTTTTGACTAATGGTTCAGATTTAGCATCTTAACAGAAGGTTTTGTTTTGATGTCCTCACAAAATAAAGTAGTTTGCAGAAGCAACCAGTTTGATTTAATCCTTTCATTCTTGTTATACTGCCCTTGTCTTTGTACTAAGATATTATGTTTGATTTTATTATTTGGATCTGGACATGGTTTTACATTTTGAATTTTCTGTTACTTCTCATTCAGGCTGTCAGAAATTATTATATTTTTGTTTATCTTTTTGTTGCAGGCACAAATGCGAGATTTGACAGGATTTGTTGAGACAAGACAACAACTTTTGACTTTGAAACCGAATCATCGCATGAACTGGATTGGCTTTGCTGTAGCTCACCATTTAAACTCCAAGTATTTGCCATTCTCTATCTTCCTTAAAAAAGAACCATTCTCATGCTTACATTTCAGTTTCTTTGACTTATTTTGTGAAACACGTCTAAGAATATTATTGTTATGCTATATTTGGAGGTTGTAATTGAAGTGCTTGTTATTATTTGTAGATTTGAAACATTTGTTCATATAATTAATGTCATTAGATTAAATGCTTTGAAATCAGAACTCTTATGTTTCTAATTACATAATTAAAAGGGTGCTAACAATGTGGATTTACAGTCAGTTTTTAAAATGTGGTTTATATTTTTTTAGCTAAGCATCCCAAAAGGTTTCATGAAAGGTTAAAAAATGCAAGTTCTTTTGAAGGTATCAGAATATTTTTCAGGCAATATATGGTGAATACTGAGTATATATCACGTGGAAGGTGTTAATAATATATATGGGCAAGTGGGCATATAAAATTTATGTCCCACTACTCTCCTGTGAAGCTGAGGACATATCCATTTATAAATTTTGTTGCAAATTGGCATTTTATAAACAATACCTTCATTTTTCTTGTTAACTGCAGAGTTCTGTTGTATTATCTGATGGTGTTATCTGTAAACAATGATTATGCTATATTTTCTTCTGGCTTTTACTTGTCGATATCAAATGATTCTATGTTGTGCATTTGATTGAATTATTGCATTGGCAGATCAGTTATTGAGTTTTTTCCTCAACTTTTCTGTCCTTGCATCAGCCTAGTTCCAAGTGAACGAAGCTTTACTTATTAATTTCTTATCCTTCAAATATATATGCTAAATGCGTTTTTATTGTTCAATGTCAGTGGTGCAAAAGCAGTTGAAATTTTGAAAGCATATGAAGGGACATTAGAAGATTATTATCCACCGGATAATGAACGTTGTGAGCATGGTGAAATGCTTTTATATAAGGTATTTCTCATAACTATTTGTATGTTTTTGCATGCATATGGATGTGGCTGGTTGACACATGTTCATTATTTGAACATTCCAAATTTATAATTTCTACTGGTATATAATTGGAGTAACGAGCTTTGTGTGGCTAGGGATCCCAACTGAGCATGGTTTGAATTATCCATAACCAAATAAAGTAATAAACGTACAAAATTTAAAGAAACTAAAGTCTTTTTACCTTATTTGTAAACGGGGTTCTATCTTGAATTAATTTTAGTTCTCACTTGCAAGCATAAGACTACCAATTTCTTCTTGAGTTCATTTTTCCTTCTGCTTATATTTATGCCAAAGTCTAGTATAGTTTCATGTAAAATTAGCATAATATTAGCAAGCCTAACCTTTCTACTTTTAGCATGGCCTTTCATGATTCTGTTTGTATAGCTGATAACTAAAATTAAGTAGCTTGAAGTTTACCTTATTCAATGGTAGAGGACTAATGACGCTTTTCCTTATGGTCTTTTTTTGTTTTAACACCAGTAACAATAATTCGAAATAGCTTAATCAATTTGATAATTCACCAGTGTCTGGAATCCCCTGCAAAAGATAATATATCTGCTTAGATGCTTACCAACTGCTTATATTTTTCATAATAGATACTTTAATAAAAAAGTGGTAGATCTGTTTTTGGATGTTTTTTTGTTACTGTATGTCCAGATCTATTTGCTAGAGGAATGTGGGTTTTTTGAGAGAGCTCTTGAGGAATTGCACAAAAAGGAGCCAAAAATAGTAAGTGCCAACATCCATAATGCTAAAACACCTTCTAACTATTACAATTTTAGAAAGTTCTCAGGTCTCGACATTAAAATTCTAACCAATTGTGCTCTTCCAGGTTGATAAGTTGACTTACAAAGAACAAGAGGTTTCTCTCCTGGTGAAGCTTGGACGCCTAGAAGAAGGTGCCAACCTTTTTAAGGCTTTGCTCTCCATGAATCCTGACAATTATAGGTGAACCTTAAGCATTTGATATCTCTCTTGATATACCTTGTTATTTTTTTTCATAGCAAATGATTTTATTTTATTGTGTAGCACTTCTGAGGATATGGACTTCTTTTCTCATTGCCATGGTGTATTATTTTTCTAAAGTATATTTTTTGAACTAACAGCTTATGACCATCCTACTTGTAGGATTGTTCACAATTCCTTTACCATTAATTTTTTATGGATGACTAGAAAAATAATGTCATTTTTGATATTCCATAATTTGTGTTGCTGTTAGACTGAACCTAATTAGTATATCTCTTATGTATCTGTTCACACATTTGATCTTTTTGTATCTTTGAACTTTGTTTCATCAAATTGTGCTAACAGTCTCTTAGGTGTTTTCTCAGATTGGGAAATGAAGGGAACTCAGTAGACTATTATTAAATTCCATCTCCTTACATAATATAACCCTGTATATCATTGTACTCATTTTATTTCCTTTATGGCTGGTTATCGGGAAGCCAACCAACTTACAACTTCTATATTGTATATGTATATTTCTAGATATCATGAAGGCTTGCAGAAATGTTTTGTCCAGCATTCTGAAAATTGCCAATATTCTTCTGATGAAATTGATCAATTGGATGCGTTATACAAATCACTCACAAAAGACTACACTTGGTCATCTACAGTTAAGGTGATGCACTTGCATTGTGTTTCTATTTTCATATATATGAATGATTCTGATATGTTCATATTGCAAAATCCTTCCAGTTGTGTATATGCTAGTATCGAATGCTTTGTTTTGTCCTAGCTGTTAATCATATTAACTCTACATGTTTGAATCTTTATATTTTACTAGTTCCAAACCCGTACCTTTGGATGCTCTTTTCATGATATATTGTTCTATGCTGCTTCTCTTTCTTTCTCTTTACATATATTTATAGAATAACATTGATTTTGAATGAAAACCTTTGCTTTTCTGAGGATCTGTCATCTCCCGTCTATAAAGACGGGAGGGGAGCTATGTCTCCTTATGCTTGTATGGATTGCTTTTTCTTGAAGGCTTGGATAAGAACCAATGGTATGAGATTAATCTACTATATTGTTTCTACCCATATCTTTATTCATATGACATGTGATAAATGATCTTTTGGTGTGATAACAGCAAGAACTGTAAGTGGTTAAATTCTACTTTCATATACTTCACCCTTAGAAGTTGATGTGGTGGCAGCATTGCAAATTTGATTCCCAACTCTTTTACCAATGACTATCTTTGCCTTGTTCTTCAGTTAAACTGCCAATTTGTTTTCCTATATCAACCTTTTATGGTGGAAACATGACCACGAGTTGACCAGGCCTTGTTACAGCATAGTTGAAATAATAGGGATTTTAGAAATTTGATTCTTGCACTGAGGACAATTAAATTGTTTTCATCTTGTATACATTTTTATTACATATAAATGCATGTGAATCACATTTATTGCTGTTACTATGCACATCATTGACAATGAATGCCTACTTCATAATGTATTATGATTTTTCTAGGACTTATATTGGAATTTTGTTTTCCCATATTTTAGAGGATACCACTTGATTTTCTTCAAGGAGACAAGTTCAGTGATGCAGCAGTTAATTATATAAAGCCTCTTCTAACGAAGGTAGACATGCAAATGATAATCTATTTTTTTGGTGTTAGTTTGACTGCTCTTAATATTCTCTTGGGTAAAGTAATGATACATTTTCTCTGCACTCTCAGGGGGTTCCATCTTTATTCTCAGATCTTTCTCCTTTGTATGATCACCCTGGCAAGGCAAGTTTGCTTATGTACATTTATTCTAAATGTAGAATTGTCTCTTTAAAAATGAATTCTCCTAAACTGCTCAGCAAGATTTAATTAGGACTGATTTTCCTGTCCTGTTTGAACTTAAACAGGCAGACATAATAGAGCAACTTGTTCTTGAGTTGGAGCATTCAATTAGGATTGATGGGAGATATCCTGATAGGTACTATATGCTTTCAACTCTTCAAGCAAATAAAGATTTAGGTTTGCCCACCTTCGGAGGAAATATAAACTTTTAGCCCTTATGTAGTGTTGTTGGATTCCTTGACAGTGTCAAAATGTTTAGATATTTTGCGGGTTTGAGTGCATATTTTTCTGTTACTGCTTATTTTATATTCAAGTCGTCATATATGCTTTTTTTTCTTAAGTACATATTGGTTGGTCCATATGGTTGTGTAAAGTTTCTGTGTATTTGTTTTTCCTTGCCAATGGACAAGATTGCATTTGCTATTATGCTGAGTTATTGGTTCTCTATTGAGGGCAGGACAGAGAAGGAGCCCCCTTCAACACTCTTATGGATTTTGTTCTTTTTGTCTCAGGTAGGTAACCTTCAATTTTTTGTTTCCCATTGGCCATGATCCTTTCTTCTTCCTTGCATCTAATATTTGGTGTTTTCTTTGCATCTTAATTTACTTAACTTTTGGACTTATTGCCAATTGCTGCAGCATTATGACAGAAGAGGACAATATGATGTCGCTCTTTCAAAGATTGATGAGGCTATACAACACACGCCAACTGTAATTGATTTATATTCTGTCAAGGTTTGTTTTGGTCATCGATCCTAAAGCTCACATTGGCTACATCTGCTGGATTTCTTCTTCGAAATAAATTTGTAAAAACAATCTTCTTGTATTTTGAATCTGTATTCTATAGTTTGTCTCACATCTAATGCGTTACTGTTGCCCGAAAACTCTTCAAGATATATTTTGTTTGGCTTATTACTTGTAAAATTTATCATCTACAGTACCAACTTCGATTGAATGTTGGGTCATGCAATAAATATTGCTAAGTTGATATACATATTCATATAAAATGGATGCTAGTTTTTCTTTGTTGAACATAAGTCTTGATGACAATCGGGCAAGTATATGACCTGCTTCCATAGGTTTAGTATTTTGATACATGGCTGGTGCTTCTTTTGTGAACCTTTTCCCTTTGTCTTTTGTAAAATTTCTTGGAATTTTCTCAAAGCTGGATTAGATATACATTAGTTGTTTCTTTGGTGACAGAGTCGGATATTGAAACATGCTGGTGATTTCTCAGCTGCAGCTTCATTGGCAGATGAAGCTAGGTGTATGGATCTTGCAGATCGTTATATTAACAGTGAATGTGTCAAACGTATGTTGCAGGCTGATCAGGTGCTAAAGCTTTTCTCCCCCATCCTCTCTCTTAATTGGAGTTTGTCATTGTTGAAATTTCTTTCACTAATTCTGTAATCTACCCGGATATTTTCCATTCTCGAAGGTGGCTTTGGCAGAAAAAACTGCTGTATTGTTCACAAAAGATGGGGACCAGCACAACAATCTTCATGACATGCAGTGCATGTGGTACTCCCTCTTTATATGTTTTATTTCCTTGGGCATGCTATCTCTGATTGTAATTTGGATACTCCCACTGAGTGGTTTTCATCTTTGGAAGGTATGAACTTGCTTCGGGTGAAAGTTACTTTCGACAAGGTGATCTTGGACGAGCCTTAAAGAATTTTCTAGCTGTGGAGAAGCACCATGCTGATATTACTGAAGATCAATTTGATTTCCATTCATATTGTTTACGGAAAATGACACTCCGTGCATATGTTGAAATGCTAAAATTTCAAGATCGGTTGCATTCACATGCTTATTTTCACAAAGCAGCATCCGGTGCCATCAGGTGAAGCATTTTTCTTAGGATTTGCAAGCTTTTAAACAATTCACAATAGACTTATTCGTTTTGATTTTGGTTGGTGTAAAATGCTACCTAATCTCTCGTCTCCTTAGTGTGGTGCTTTTAGTGTCTTGCTGCATATTGTTGATCAATACATGCATGGGTGCTTCATTTTGAGTTGGGTTCATCTTTGCCTCCCTTTTTCCTTTTTTTCCCCTGGGGAAACGATTGCTTAGATTTCTGGTTCATTCGTCACTTGTTCAGAAAAGAAGTCTCAGGATCAAATCCTTCTCCCTTAATGCTTTTATAACTGTCGGTTGTCAAAAGGTGTAAATAATTAAATTTGCTTAAAAATGTGTTCGTATGATGTCCGATTCAACTTTAATTTAACAACTAATATCGACTATATAAGGCATTCTACTCCTATACTTTGCAGTGTCACACTGTCATGTTGTCTTTAGAAGATTCACATGATGGAAAGACCTAGTGATAATTCGAACAAAATAAAATATTTTGCTTGGTAGTGTCAATTTCCTTTCTTCTATTTTTGTATGTTTATATTCTCATAATATTATTAGTGAAAGGGTTACATGTCCCTTGTGTGCATCTTGCTAATTGAGATTGTGGCTAATTAAATAGACGATGATGGTTCCTGGTTTGCTTACGAGTTAAGGATAGAGTTGCATGTACCGGGGTGCTTGTTGGTGCTGCGAGGAGCAACCCAACAATTAAGTTAAATACTTTTTGTGGGTGATCCATTGGAAACACTTCCCCTGAAATTGTTAATGATTTGCACTTTCAAATTTATTCTTTCTGCTTTGTGATAGCTTTTGGATTTTGACTTCAGATGCTATATAAAGTTGTACGATTCTCCATTAAACTCACCGGCTGAAGAAGAGGATAACGCATCAAAGACTCCTTCTCAGAAAAAGAAAATGAAGAAGCAGAGAAAGGCCGAACGAGCTAAGAAAGTATATCAGCTTGTTTAGATGATTCTTGGATTATACTCTTTGATAATTTCCACTAAAGCTCTGCTTTATTTTAGGAGGCAGAGGAGAAAAATGAAGAATCAAGTGCCAGTGGCAACTCCAAGTTTGGAAAACGACATATTAAACCTGTAGATCCAGATCCTTATGGAGAAAAGTTATTGAAGGTTATCTATTATTATTGCCTGTTATGTTTTAGATACCTGATTGAAGGCCTTTGTGTTTTAAAGACATGTTTCCTTACTGCCAATTAAGCTACGGCTCTATTTAATGTGGTTTTTATAGACGGAGGACCCCTTAGCAGAAGCATCTAAGTACTTGAAATTGCTTCAGAAGCACTCACCTGACTCTTTGGAGACACACTTGCTCTCTTTTGAAGTAAATATGAGAAAGCAGAAGATTCTGCTTGCCTTTCAGGTAGTTTTATTTCCCAAGAACTGAAACAAGCCTGCATCTCTTCATTGCACTTTTATCAGTTGAAGAACAATGTTTTTTTTTTCAGTTGGACTTTTATTAGTTCATGATCTCATATCGATGTTTTTGTGTTGTTTTTATTTCTTCTTTGTGAAGGCTGTAAAGCAACTGTTAAGGTTGGATGCTGAGAACCCGGATTCACATTGTTGCTTGGTATTTGACGTTTGCTATTTTGGATCATCATCATGCACAAATACATTTGTTCTTTTTTCCTTTTGACTTTGAATGACCCATCTAGTCTTTATGCTTCTCATTTGAATTTAATGCAATGGACAGATTAAATTTTTCCATAAGGTTGACTCAATGCCTGCTCCAGTGACTGATGCAGAAAAGCTTGTTTGGAGTGTTTTGGAGGCTGAGCGCCCATCCATCAGGTTCTCTTTGAAATAGCTTTATGATAGTTATTCTCCCAACTGGAATTTCATTTTTATTATGAGTCTTACTGTTTTGACGTTTTGATCCCTGATGCATTAAATTCCTTTATTTTCTATATCTGCAGTCAATTACAGGACAAAACTCTTTTCGAGGCAAACAAAGTTTTCCTTGGTAAACATGAAGGTACTTGGGATTACTCGATGTGATGTATTTTAGGCTTCATGAGGTAGTTTGTATAGTTGTTCAATGTATACTTCTCTGCTCTCCAGATTCTTTGATGCATAGAGTAGCAGTTGCAGAAATGTTGAATATTTTGGATCCGGCTAAGAGACTTGAAGCTGTTAAGTTAATCGAAGATTCATCCAATAAAGTCGTGCCAAAGTAATGCTTTTAGTGTATCATTTTTTGTGACTTTTGATGTTGATTCCATGCTATGCAACATCCTCATGAATTGTTTTACTTATCCAGGAATGGATCACTTGGACCAGTACTGGAGTGGAAACTCAAGGATTGTATTGCAGTCCATAAACTCTTAGACAAGGTTCTTATTGATCAAGATGCCGCTTCGAGTAAGTATATTTCTCCACATAAATAGGGGTTTACTAAATAATTTTGACTCTACTCCATTAACTGCTGTATTATATTCCCAATTGTTTTACAAGACTCTTAATGGTATAGAATCTTGCATACTGCTATTTTAAATTGTAGGACTAACTGTCCGAATTTAATATATATGATTTTAAAATTATCTCTGATTAAACCTTGTTTATAGGTGTCTTATTAGACAATTTGCCATCAACTTCTGTAGTCAGTTAGTAGTAGGAATCACTAATCGGTGCTTCGGATTTTTGATATTCGTTGCTGTTCTCGCGTGCTCCGCATCCATTTACACATTCTCGTTAAGAGAGTTGTTAGACCTTGAGTATATGACAGATTGTCCTAGAAATAGTGGAAATTTGCATCTGTTGGTATTGATACTTTGTTTAATGTAGAGAATGTGGTGGCTGAAAGAATTAACTTATTTTAGTATGGTAACTTTTCCTTTACACCGCAGGATGGAAATCGAGATGTTCGGAGTACTTCCCTTACTCCACCTACTTTGAAGGTAGTCACAGCTCTGCTGTGCACCGCTCATCGAACAATCTGAACAGCAATACCACCGTGAACGGTGGTGAAAGCCATCCCGGAATCATAGGAAACAGAAATTCAGTCGTGTCAAATGGAAAATAATATTGTGTTGGCTGTCGAACATTCATTTGCAAATGTGTATAATTTACTTGCAGTCATGATTTTAGGGTCGAGTATGTCTAGCACCATGGTCCTGCCCCAAAACTTGGGTGTCAAATAGAAAATTTTGGGTTACTGGTTCTGAAAATCTTGTGGTTTAGCTTAGAAAAAGAAGATTCTAACTGTTTTAGAGGAAAGGCATGTTGTTTCGTTAGTTGTCTTTTTCGTGTATAAATACCATAAATTTGGACCATAATTTCCCAGTTTTTCATTTATGGACCATGTCAATTCTTCTACATAAGTAGTAGTAAGCTACACGAAAAATTTTATTCTTCTACATAATTTCCCAGTTTTTCATTTAGGGATTTTGCAGTCTGATTGTCTTTGATGCATTGTAAGTCCAATAGATTGAACAAAAATTATGTTTGCTTACAAGATGGTAAAGGCTAAAAGACAATTTATGTAGAAGTACATACCTTTTCCCCCCATAATATACGATTCTGGTGCATGGGAGATTCGCTTTGCCGATGATGCGTCTCAACTTGAGCTTAAAACTCAAGAATTCACAGAACCAGGTAATGCTCTCCAAGGATTTTAAACGTCATGTTAACTAACAATCACATAAATTGAAACAGCAGCAGGAGCTGAGCAACAAAAGCATTGAAGATACCGTCTTATCTTCAACTGTTTCCGAGCACTGCATGCTTTCATTGATTCGTCTCTCTAGCCAAGGGTGAATCACTGCTGCTCTCATCAATCTCGCTTTTACATAGCGGACAAGTTGCATTGATTTTCAACCACTTATCTACACACTCCACATGGAAGACATGTTCACATGGCAGCTCCCTCAGCTCATCATCGTCGGCATAGTCTATCAAGCAAATGCAACAAGTCTGCAATACCTCAACTAAGTTAGATGCATTATGTATCCAAAGACAGCCGAAAATACTCTCTAATGAATCCAACAAAAAAAATGTCAACCTCGATTTTGCTTGGTACGAAGGATGGGAAATTTATTAATCGAACTGATAAGATTCAAAGTAAGAAATCGGTCATGTATCTTAACCATTTGGTTAACAAATTTCCATCATACCAAGCAAATTATACAAGTTCAATTCAGCAAGTACAACCAAAAGAGACAAAACTACCCTAGATGCTCCAAAAGATCATTATATATAAGATTAGCTTGTTCAGTTCCGTCCAGTTAAGTTCTAGAAATGGAAGTTTAAATAGTTGCAGTTTACATGAAAAGAATCTGTCAGCAATTCTTAGCATTAAACTTACCGCATCTTCTCCAGACATCAAACGTTCCTTTTCCGTCCCTGCAGCCAGGATTCCACATTCACCAGCTGAATCTTCCTCATCATTGACATTTCCAGTTTTCTTGGATTTAAACTTGTAGATTGGCAATGCATTTATAGATTCCGTGGTGGCTCCTCTAGTTGGTGAAAAATCCTCCCGAGCACCAAGGATAGTAATTATGCAAGGCAAGCAGCAACAAATGGTGGCACATAGTATGAATGGCATTGCATATCCAATACAGCTAAAAGTAAGGAACACTATACATAGTCTGCAATGAAACCGATGAACAGTTCACTAACAGTTAAGAAATTGTGAATCTCAATCAAAGCAGAATAATCAAGATTTTAGTCCCCATCGTACCTGTACAAATTTGGAGCATCAGAAGGAGATGCGTGACCTCCAAATATCCAAACACTGCCAATAACAAACCACAGAGCAAAAAAACAATCTAGGGCCATCTTCAAATGGTTAACTAATCCATTGAACCTGCATATTTGATGCTAATTCTTCAATCAGTGACATCTAAATGATAATATATAGTCGACAGAAACTTCTGAGATACTATAACAACAGCTAATATAATAGTTTATTTGCATACCAATATTTTTAACCATATTACCTTTTTCTGTGGCCAAGACGCATGAGAGCTACTAAACCTTATTCTGTTAAAAGTTTAGGCCTCACTCTTTTGTATAATCAACAGGTTTCTATAATTTACATGTTCACCTTTTGTGGAATAATTTACAAATAAGCTCAAATACTAACTGAATCATACAATGGAACTGTTTCACTCGCTGACTCGCAGCTCATCCGAATCTTCCAAACATCCAAAAACATGAATGTTGGTTCTTGAAATAATACTAAAAGAACAGATACAAGTCTACAAATGATCTTAAATTTGTGTTCATTTGTCTCAGTAGACAAGATAACTAGGCTACTTTTGCACTCTCCAGCTTACTTTTCGGCAGTCACATTAATCCGAAACATATTAGTAATTTATCACAAAAGAACCACAGTTTGGAGGGTATACTCGGAATCTATTTGGAATTTACTTTGAACAAGTCTTGGCAGTCATCAAGTTCGAAGTCTAACATAACAAAACTCAAAATGCATCCGCTAAACTTTTTTTTTTCATCTTTAAGTTGAAAATTGATGTGTTGAACCTTCAAATTCTTCCAAAAGTGTTACTATTTTTTATGCCATATTACAGCAGCTTAACCTTCGTCCAACAAAGATTATAAACGAAACCAACCAAAACATAGTGGGAGGCCGGGAGCCAATACATTTTTTAGGTCACTATAAAATATACTGCTCCATCTGTCCCACTAAATTTGTCTCTTATTGACTTGTGTTGGTCAAATATTTTTTTTAACTTTGACTCATTATTATTTAAATTTATTATTGGAAAATATATGAAAAATATTTTATAAACCTTCAATCAAGTAGTTTCATGTAGTTAAAAATATATATTTTATAAATTTATTTGTTTAAAATATTTAAAATAATCATGGTCAAAGTTAAAAAAATGTCTTTTAAAAGTCAATAAGGGACAAAATTAATGGGACGGAGGGAGTATTAATTAGTGTATTAATCAAGGAAGTTTTTGATGCAAAGTACTTCCTAATCCACTCTACCCGATTTAGTTGTATCTAAAGTTAGAACAATGTGTAGTTTTTCTAACCCTAAAGTACATGTAAGGTAGCAACTGGATAATAAATGGAAACATACCTGGTGCTTGAGGTTGCTGCAGTCTGAGTGTTTACTGTTGCTGATTCAGTGTTCCCATTATTCTCCTCATCCGAAGTTTGTGTAACTGAGATAGCTGTATACATTGTAGACTCATTGGGATTGCCAAGAGAAGAATCTTGATGCGAGTGTGATACATCTTGCTCAGAACCCCGGTTGCGGTTCTGAAAGCGCCAATAAAGAATAGGAAGTGTTGCAACACAACCAGTTGCATAACCAACAATCCATGCAACCAATGGAGCTTGTGGCTTTTCATTTCTTGACAATGATAGAACGACAATAGATGCTACAATCTGACTGAGAGTCACAACTAACTCAACAGAAATCCATAATCCTGAATTTAAAGGGCTCCGGCGATGACGGCCATACCCCTCACTATTCCTTGGGAATGATGAAGTCCTCGAGTATAATCTATGAAAGTCAAAAGACATCCGATTTGTGGGAGTTTGTGGGCTGCTTGATGGTCTATCTTCATTCTGTGTCAAGTCCACTCCCAAAGACTGCTCATCATGAGACCTGCTTGATGAAGTGTCATCATGCCTCATGATGTCAATTATATGCTCTTGATCATTATGGCTTTCCATACATTCCATTAGCAATGGATATTGGTCAGTTTGCTCAGTGCATTCTTTTGGAGAGGAACTGTCCATCTAACTCTTGTGACCCAATTAGAAGGTATAATAGCGTAGATCGTTTATAGACTTTCTAGATCTATACAGTTTCCCCTCGCCAGACTTAATAAGCTGTGCCAAGCAATTTAAAAAACTTGGCACTGCAAAAGCTACAATAAATCCCCCAACTTTGTTCCCTCTTTAAGCACAAAAGCTGCCACGAAATCAAGTGTAAAATCAATCATACTAATCAAGTCAACAATACCCATGTCATGAAATTTAAGGGAGAACCTAAGTATGTATGTAACTACCATCAAGTTATAACATAGCTACAACATTGCATAACCGGTAAGTAAGACTAAGCAGTAGCAGCAGACCAAATAGAAGCACCAATATCATAACTAGACAACAAATCAACCACAACATACATAAGATTGCATTTATTACAACAAGTCAACTAAATCACTTCAAATCACTTTGTGATGTCACCGCAACATAAACAAAAGAAACAAGATCCTTAAAGTGTAAAGTACGGCGCAAGAAGACATTAAGCACTAACAAGACTTTCTGATGACAAGAACAGACGTTTCTACTGAATTCATACCGTTACCAGTGTAAACTAAAACTACTCATAAATAAAAAAATCCAAGCAAAAGAATTCAACTTTTTAAACAATCATGATAAAGGTAACCACTAACCAGACATTACATTTCCAGTTATAATTGTGATAACTCAAGACGTTATTAGCATAATAGTTTCATCATTGCTTGACCTCAACCGATGAACAAATAAAATTTCAAAATTTTGAATATTTAAGCTATTATTCAAGCAAATTCAATCAATCCATCGATGAACCATAAGAGAAGAAAAAGAAAAAAAAGCTTAATTTTGCAGAATAACGATAAATGAACAGAGAAGTAAACCCTAAACAGAAAAAAGAGAGAAAAACACAATCCTTACCAATGATTTCGAATGTTAAATAATTAAATATCTGATAATGAAAGCAAGTAAACTAAAAATTCGAGATTTTAAAAGGATCATATGATTAATGTAAACAAAACATTACATTTCCAGTTATAATTTTGATGACCCAATATTAGCATAATAATTTCAGAAGATCTTGAGCCGAAAAACAAATAAAATTTCAAAATCTAAGCAATCGTTTAAGCAAATTTAATAGACCCATTGGTTAATAACAGGAAAAGGAAAACCCATTCTTAATTTTGCAGAATCAAGATAAATTAATCGCAAAACGAATCCCTAACTGACAAAATACGGAAACGATAATCTGAGGAAAATGATAGGAACCTTACCTAAGGTTTCTGAAAATTAAATATCTGATAGTATATGCAAGAAAAATGAAATGGGAAGTTCCTATAAACTGAAAAAGCTTTTGAATTCAAAGGCCAATTCTTTGTCTTCCCTTTTCTCTCATTTTCTCGAGAAAATATAGCGTCAGCTTCTCTGCTCCATTGCTTACGCCAACACGGAGAGAAAGAAGCGTTTCTTCTTTTTTATTTATATTTCTATTTTTCAGAAATAAGAGAGAAGGGAAAAGGGTGAGAAAATTCTGGACCGTTCGATTAATTCAATTGTTTGATTTTTCTGTAGCATCGCGGAGTCGACAGATTGGATCCATTTGAGATTATCCAAAAATGAAAATTAAAACCCACAAGCCCAATTATAGATAATTATCGATATACTATTCATTTAAATTAAATATATAAATATTTATTAAAAAATATATATTTTATCTAATTAATTTATTTTAGGTAGAAGTTTTTATTAATTAAAATAAGTGTGAGTTAAGTACTGTTTGATTTTACTTAAAAAATATTTTATTTGTTTTCAATTTAACATGATATTTAATAAATTTGATAAATTTTTATTTGATTTTTACTCGTTAAAAAAAATATTACTCGTTAAGTTTGATAACTAAAAAAAGTTTTAAAAATTTAAAATCAAAAATTTTATGTGTAAATTACTTATATATAAATTAAGATTAAATTAGAATAATCATTAAAAATTATGTTTAAAAATAATTGTAATCGATTGATTTAATAAAAAAGTTTGCACCATAAAAATTTTAAATAATAATACGCCTGTTAATAAAAATTAATATAACTATACATTTAATTTTTTATATTTATATAAACAATTAATTTAGTCCTGATTGATATTATTTTGTCACATGATTTATTTAAAGGTTAGTCTATTGATGAAAAAAGTAGAATCAAATACTGGCGAAAGAAAAGAAATACAATTTACAAGATTTTGAATCAAAACTTGTTTGTTTTCAGTAGATTTCTTCACCCATCATCCATACCACTAGAATCTGAAAATCACCCCAAAAAATATATAAAAAAACCCAACAAATTTCTGCATAAAAAACAAGAATTGAAAGCTTATCGTATTTAGAGATAGCACGGGTCAAGTCAGGTCAGATTTTCGGTCTATCTGTACTTGATCTGAAGAATTATACCCGTCACCCGACTTGACTCGAGTTTAGAGTGAAAAATCAAATCTGACCCGACCTAAATCATTAAAAAATAAATTTTAAAGATTTAATTGTAAAAAAATTAAAATTTAGGGATATAATTATAAAAAATAAAATTTTAATGACCTAATTATAATAAAATTAATTTTAGTGACCTAATTGTATAAAAAAATATATATAAAATGATCATTATTACAAATATCTCTAAAATATATATGAAAAATTACACTATTAATCATAGGTCGGGTCAAATTTTTTTACCCTAAACCCGAACCCAATCTAACCGAAGATTATCTTTTAAAAACTCCGATTTAAATCTAAATTTTTTACCATAAAAATCTTACCCAATCCGATTGAATCAAAACCCATCGAATTCGGGTTCCGTGACATCCTTGTCCATATATTGCCATGGATGCTCTTGAAAACAGAACTCTGAGTACAGCCCAGATTTTCTGTACAAACACATAACTGTCAACGGGAACAACTGTTGGTTTAAATACCAAAGGGTCACATCAAGTTTCCTTTTATCGAAAGGAACAAAGCAGACCATGGTTTGGTCTGGTTTTGGTTTCTCTTTACTTGTTTCTTAAAGGGTTTTAACAATGGCGTACCTGCGGGGTTTAATTTGAAGAAAGAAGAAAAGGGGAAGATAAAAATTCAATGGTTGTCTAGGGAGCATATATGCTTTTTGTATGCGTTAGAAGGTGGCAAGGTTTCTTTAAAAAAATCTCATACTACTGGATCTTAAAAAAATCGTTTAAAATTAAATTTTAAATTTTAAACCCAATTTTCTTATTTTAAATCTTACGCACTAAAAAATATATCTTATCATTAGTTTTCTAAACCTAACCACATTATTAATCTTGAAACCTAAACTCTAAACTCAGTATTTTAAGCCGGGAGACAAATGATTCACATCCTTTCTTTACATGGTGCAAGTCGTCACCTTTTTATTATTCCTCCTTCGGTGTTCTCACTATAAAATAATAGGTTTAGTATTAGTGTTTAAAGTTAAGGATTATAATTAAGGTTTAAGAAATTAAGGGTAGAATATATTTTTTAGGTCATATAGTTTAAGGTTTAGAATATAAAAAATAGATTAGGATTGATTGATTCAACAGGTTACAGCTCTTTATCGCTCAGGTTTATATTATTTTAGATATCAGGTTGATTGGTTCAACAGGTTAAATGATGCAATTAAACCTTTAAATGATCAAATCTTATTTTTAAGGTTTGATTACGATTTTTTTTAACGAAATTTGATTTATATTATAAAAAGTATATCTGAAATCATTTTTGACTTCTTACAAGCCCGAACATATCATTAAATATCGATACACCTAGCTCGCATTAGCAGTAATTGTCCGAATTTTTGGTTTCCATAGAGTCCTTGCTCGGGCAATTTCTAGTCCGCTGTCCAGGCAAAGTGAATGCTCCACTTCAATTAATGCTTCATTATTATTACCAGTTGCTGAAGTATCAGATTGAGAGGTGTAATTTCCAACATATTTGGATAAACACTTCAACGTGTCCTCCATGCCACATTCCTTTCGAAACTCCAAGCTTATACTTGATAGTTCATGACTTGTCAGTATCCACGTAGGAGTACCCTACAAACAACACAATTTCCCTCTTTTAAATACGATTTTTAAAGATAAAATTGTCCCCTAACATCACTTGTCCATCCCTGATGATGGGTACAAAATTACCTCAAGAATCCATTCATAGTACTTGGTGTTGTTCACATGTTGGTTCATGTCCATATCATTCCACCCTGGCTGTAAGAAAATTGCAAATGTCATGTCCTAGAGTTGTTCGTAGGTAGAACTTAGTTATTCGTCCGGAACGTATGATTTTAGATGTCTCATGATGTTATTCGGTCAGATTTAAGTTTAATAAGCCTTCAATTAGGTATTCACCGTGCAGGAGTTCTCGTAAGGCTACAGTTTGAAGGCTTATTTAAATGCAGATCCGACCAAATAATGTTACAAGACGTTTAAGATCACACGTTCCGGACGAGTAACTAAGTTTAACGAATGTGACACAAAGCAAAGACAAAAGCAAATGAATGATGTTAAAGGAATTCTGGTTAATTTACACTTGAATATCGAAACTAATCACGTATACTTACACTCAAACCTAGGCGTGTAAAATCAGTTGTATCGATATTTGTTACTTGTAATTTTCTTGTATTCTTGATCAGAGGGGACCATTCGGGCATAAAATGAGGCTTTAACTCTTTTTTAGTTTCTTCGATGAACTTCGATAATCTTCTTGTTTTTATATTCATCATTATAAACGAGCTGCATAAAAAAAAAATAAAAGCTAAAATTTTATACATAATTTCAAGACACGAGATAAAGTTGTAATGTTAAAAACTCAATAATTTAAAAAGTATTCGATTAATTTTCGATACCGATTTAATTAAAAATTGATGATGCATGTTGATTTTAAGTACAACAAATATTAACATATGTATTGGAGAAAGAGAAATAACTCAATGAGTTAAAGCTTGCCTTGATGCTAGTATGAGAGGCTTTCCGGTCTTCAAGTCAGAGAAACTCCAGTCAACCCCAAGCCCATTCTTTCCTGACTCATACATCCATGTATGTACTTGAATCACATCATACCTATAAAAAACATGGAATGTTAAACATACATGCAAAATGAATCATTTCAATAAAAAAAATATATTTTTCATAGATGGTTTAAATTTTAATAATAGGTAAATTTTATTCGTTACTGAAATAGAACAAATGTTATCACAAAACTCTATTGAGAAAATTTGAGACCTAATTGCATATAAAAATAGAGGAGACTAAAAGATTCATTAATCATAGTTTGAGCCTAGATAGAAATGATAAATGGGTTATTTAGATTAGATTCGATTTGGGTTATTTTAATTTGAGTTAGGTTCAGTTTTAACTATATTCGGTTTAATTTAGGTAGGATTTGGTTTGGTTTAATTTAATTTGAGTTCATAGTGATTTGGATTAGATATCAAATTAGATTGGATTGTTTAATTTTGGGTGTGACCGAGATCAGTTTACCAGAAGAAATTGATATGTTTTAATTGAGTTTTCGGTTTAGATCAATTTTTAAACCCAAATATGACTTTATAAAACTAAAATATTTGATTTTGTAGTGAGTTGTGTAGCGATTCATATCAAATCTTTCATCATTCTTTAAATATATTTTATTTATTTTGGGTTGCATGTGGTTCAGGTTGCCTTTCGTTAATTCGGGTTATTTTCGGCTCAAATGATTTCAGTTATGGTCTATTCGGTTTGCTTGAAAATCGGTTTGGATCCATTCAATTCAGTTGAAAATCAGTTTAGATCCTATCGGTTCTACTAAAAATCATGTTGCTATCGGTTTAATCGGTTTATTTCGAATGTCGAATTAAATTCGATTATCGGATATCAGGTAAGTTTGTCACCTATAAGCATGTATGAAACTTAATATAATACTTTACCAAGAAGGAAAGCGATCTATGGCAATATCTATCTTATAGTACGCCCAAACAAGACCTCTTGCACTCATTTCCGGTGTTGAAAACCCATCTCCCCGCAATCCTATCCCCTCCAAATGGTTCATTGACGTGTCCTAAATCAACCAAAAACATGAACAGTCAAATAATATACATGAGATTCCATGTTTTCCATAATAAAAGCAAAGGACACTGAACTTAGTTTCAGACAGACTTAGAACCTGTAAATAATTTGCCAGTGCCACCAAGGACAGTTTTCTATCACCGTTTACATCAAAGGATCTAACCACCAATTCCTGCTGGAAAACAGTACCCTCCGCCACCATTTTTCCGCGTAATATATCATGCATATGCATCTTGTCGGAATCAGGGTTCCGGCTGCCGTTAATATTATTACCAACAACTTTAGTGTCCTTTGGATGTTTTACATCCACGACAAGGCTTTTGTTGTTTCCTCCCAAACACAATTTAGGTCGATTCCAGGGCAAGCAAGATGTGACCGGCCGGGAGATTGTTGGTTGAGCAGTATAGGGCAGCATGGTTTGCAGTTTTTGAGAGAATGGAGATGGCCTCAAGGGTTTCTAATATAGGAGTCAGAATAATGGAAATATGGGATTTGTACCACTATAAATACCCATAACATAACCTTATATATATTTATAATTATATCCTTGAAATTAATTTTTTTATTTATAATAAATTTTTAAAATTAATTTTTTTACGATTAAGTCTCTAAAATTAATTTTTAATAGATCAAGTCGGGATCAAATTTAGGTATATAAATTTTGGGTCATGTCTAATTTTGAAAAGATGTGGTTGAGACGTGTCAAGTTCAGATTTAAGTATATAAATTTTGGGTCATATCTAATTTTGAAAAGATGTGGTTGAGACGTGTCAAGTTCAAATTTAAGATAATTATTTCCAGATCGAATTTAGGTGGATAAAAATCGACCTGACATGTGTCATTCCCTATTTACGTGTTAATGAACATAAATAACTAGATGTAAATAAGTATTAATACTTTTTTCAACAATGTAAATAAGTCATTAATATATTTAAATTTATATATTAAAAAAAATACTTATTTACGGTGACGTAAATAAGTATTAATATATTTAAATTTATGATTTATTGTTATTTTTAATCGTATATTTTATTGAATATTAGCTTTACTGGCAAATTCTTTGCTTATAGTTATAAGTTTTTTTAATCTCCTTAAAAGCGATATTTAAAAATTTGAACATATTTTTATAGTTATAGTTTATTCCATTGTCGGAATTTTTAAGGATGAAGTGGCAGGGTGTGGGGGAGTTTTAAGAACGATAGATGGAGCTCTAGAATATTGATGGACCGGAACGAATATATCATTAAAAATTTAAATAAATATAAATCAAATTTAAATATCTTTAAAAATAAATAAATATAAATATATTTTTATTTATTCAAATTTAATTTATTTATACCTGTACACACTCTATATATTATTTTGTCAAATTATCAAAAATATTTTAATAAAAAATATTTTTATTATTAATAAAGTATACATATTTGTTAAAAACCTCTTTAATCTTAATCGAAAAAAATACCCTAACCCATTGCAGCAATAATTCAAAAGCATAATCCCCACCCTACTATAGAGATCACGAGACCATCCAGAAAGGCATGGAATCACAACCACTTTATAGTCTTTATTTTTTGTTGGTAAAATATGATTTTATCATTATGATTGTAATTTAATATAATTATTAGATTAATAAATTAAAATTTAGATATAAAAAATAATAAAATTATTTTAATAGTTTTATAAATGAATATTAATAATAAATTAATTAAAAATATTTTTATTCAAATCTATTTATTTATTAAATATAATTAGTTTTTATTTATTTAATTAATTTATGAATATTATACAAATAATTCATCGAATGTTCCTCTCAATTACGCCTCCATAAAGATGAATGGATAAAAATAGTCTTAACTTTTAAATTTGACTTTGACTATAATGATACCACAAACTTTTAATTTAATAGCCGTAAAAATTAAAAAAAAAATGGACAGCAAAAACCTAACTTTTAAAATTTTATTTGAGTCATTGTCATAATTGGTCCACCCCTAAACCCTAAAACATAATAGTACATATGGTAAACTTAGTGATTTAGAGGATTTCATGTTCTCAGTGTAGTGTTGTTTTCTTTTGTCTTTTCTACGTAGTTCAGAGATTATATCATGAATTATTTTTATCACGTTATTTGTAGTTTATATGATTATGTTCGTTCATTTTTAAGTAATTATCTAATGATTATTCACTCACTAATTATATAAAAAAAAGATGATATTCATTTTAGTAAAAATATAAGATAAATTAATCTGGTTGATTGTACCGCGAATGAGTTATAAATTTGAAGTATGAGTTCAAGTTTGATACATATTTTCATGTTAGAAAGATGGTTAAATTAGTTGAACTAAGTTTAGAGGTTATTAGGACAGGTGGGGAAGCTCTTAAAGTTTATAAAATTATATATTTGATCATTTTAAACCGTAAAATATATATACTTAATTTATTTAATAATTTTATTATAATTTTTTAAAGTTTTATCGATATAAATACTCAAAGATCGATATAGGTATCGAGAATTTTTCACTTATTTTTTAAAAATATAAATCTCATCTTGATATCGATACTATACGGTGGTACTGATAACCGTATATACAACTTATGTGTTTTCTTGACTCTTAAGTTTCCTTTATTTGCGATAAAACTCTTAGTGTTTATGAAGTACAAATCGTCTGTCTTTTTATATATTGCGTCTCTTTTGGCATCCTCACTTTAAACCAGTGAGTTTAGAGTTTAAAATTTAGGGTTAGGGATTCTGATTGTTTATATTTTAAAAAATAAGGATATAATGTATTTTTTAGGATACGTAAATTAAGGTTAAGGTCTATAATTAAATTTTAAATTTTTTTTTAAGGTAAAACATAAAATGAAATATTATTAAGGACAAAATTTTTGTTCAGGTTCATGAGCATACATTTAGATATTATTTTGTAGGTAATATATAAAATTTATTAATTAAAATGATATAAATATATATATAATCACCGCATGTCTTTAAACGTATAATGATAATCGATAAAACAATGAGAATCAAAACGCCTAATTATAAATAAAAATTTCGTTAACACATAACAAGATATTATAAAACTAATGTTTATATAATAATTGAAAAATAGTTTTGGATTAATTTGAAAATATTTTAAAAATGATTTTAAGTTTAAACACTTAAAAATAACTTTGAGACATTTTTTAAAGCCTTCAAATCTGTTTTAAATGATTTAAAGAAATTAAATAAGTGTTTTTAACTCAGACGTTTCGATACACCTTTCGAGTGTTTCGATAATGTTATGCTTTTCAAAGGCAAAACATACGTTTCGATACACCTTCCAAGTGTTTTGGTACCGCTATGCTTTTCAAAGGCAAAACATAACATGTGTTTCAATACGGTCTTGGACCATTCCGATACGTTTTGCCACTGTGGATTTTAGTTTCCAAACAACAAACATCTATTTTGATATGCATGTATCGAAATATGTTTTAGGTGTTTCGATACACCTCCAACGGTATTATGAAAATCCCCAGCGACTTTATAAAAATCCCAACAGCTAGGAGCAGTATTGAAACATGCTTTAGCCGTTTCTAAAAAATATATTTGATAAGATGAACAACGCCACCGTTTGTATATCTCAAGATCTCCTTTTTATCTGATATGGGATCAATGTCTATTGTCTTTTTTCAGGCTTGACATTCTTCCCCACTCAACCCCGTGACACTCTCGTCATGGTTATTTACTCTACCTATCCCTCTCATGTGTGTTTGGTGTGAAATCGGACAGTTAAAGGATCGCTTCGATATCACTTATCACGAGACCGTTACTCTCTTTTAAGAAGAGGATAATGATTCCGTAACAAGTAACAATAAATTAATTTTATCAAATATTTTTATTATAATCAACTAATATAATCTATTAATCAAATTAAGTAAAATTATTATTAACTATCAATTAATATAATCTATTATTAATTATCAATCATCCGTTAATCTAATTACCGAACATGTCCATTGTAAAATCTGTAGTTAACTCTGCTGGAAAGTCCCCTTGCCACAAAGTTTAGTCTTGTCCTACCTTTGCTTTTCTTTCTGGATCACTCATTTTCTTATGTCCTTTGTTAGCCATTCGATGAAAATGCACATAGTTTTCGTCTTCAATGTGTTACGCCAAACACTTGAAAAGAAAATGACAAAATAATTGTTCATGGAATAAGGAATAAGGATCTCAACATATGGCCAATCATTTGTATGGTGGAGTTCCTACTCCAACCTGTTTCATATATATATAAGGTTAAATTCTAGAACTTTTAAGAAATTAAAATAATAATTTAATATGGGTAAACTATTTACATACAGGCGGTGAAAATATTTTTTTATAAATCTTTTAATTTTAAAGTTTAGGGTTAGATAATTTTAGTATTTGAAAGATAGTTATTTAGAATTTATAGATTTTGATTATAGTTTATGGATTGGAGTTTATAGTTCAAAGCCTAAATTCCTAACTATAATATACTAAACGCTAAAACCTAACATCTAAATCATAAACTCTAATCTCTAAACCTTAAATTCTAACATCTAAATCTTAAAACTAAAGTGCTTGTCGAAAGCTTTTATTTTCACCGTCGTCTAATATATGCATGTCAATTATCATATAGATAGATAAATAGATAGATAGATAGATAAAATAGAGTATACCATGTAAAACTTTAAGAGTTTTACACCAATTCATGATAATTTGATGAGTGAAATAGATGAATAAGATTAACATTAAAAAATGTGAAGTTTATCACTTAAAAAAACTAAAAAAAATAATTTTAACAATTTATTACCATCGTTCAACGTTTTAAAATTAATATAAAATTAAATAAATTTTACACCATATAAATCTAACCTAACCATATATACCCTTTTCTGAATTGGGCAGATATCAATGCACCTTTTCCAAATTCACCCAATGAAACGGTCCCAAAAGCCCCTAGGATCATGCATATTCACATATACTAGCCCCAAAGCACCAAATCACATTAGTAACATCCCCAAAAGCCCTACGATCATGCATGCCCCACTCTCCAATGTGCCGACATTCGATTTCGTTTTAAAGGAGCTAGACACAAACTCACCCACTTTTTGCCTTTCATGTGGCCGGACCACCAGAGCCTAACTTGACCTGTAATTGATCCCACTATGTCCTCTCGTCTCCTTACGTTACAGTCATTATTAAAGCCACTGTGATTAGCATACGAAACACAGAACTAAGAAAAAGTGCAAAACTTGTAAGCAATAACCATCGGAGAAAATGGCTGAGGGCGGTCTCGGACTCGAAATCACCGAGCTGAGGTTAGGTCTCCCTGCCCCCGGCACGTCTCGATTGGACAAAAACAAGAAGAAAAGACCGTTCTCAGAGGCTTCGAAGGAGAGTACTGAACTTGTGGGGTGGCTACCGGTATGTTCGTATAAGAAAAACAAGGTTATAAGCGACATGAATGGGTCTAAATCTAAAGCATCGAGAAAGAAGTACGTGAAAGTTAGCATGGATGGAGTCCCTATACTCCGCAAGATTGATCTGGGGATGCTTAAAGCTTACTGTGATCTCAGTTCGGCATTGCAGAAGCTCTTTGGTGAGTACTTTAGCTCCATGATCACATAGTTAACTGCAGGAAGATGAAGTAAATCAAACACGAAAATGGAGATATTTCTTCTGTTTTTAACTTTTTTTGGTATGTTAATGTTGATGATGACATGACAGAAGGAGCAGACAGATTTGAATTCACTCCAGTGTATGAAGACAAAGATGGAGACTGGATGTTAGCAGGAGACATTCCTTGGGAGTAAGTATATTTTCACAATCATTGTTATATAATGGTTTAAGGCACTTTCTGCCCCTAAATTATATATATTTCGCAATTTTCTTTTAATTTTTTATCCGTTATGTTCTCTAAATTTTACGAAATTAGATTAAAATATCTCTATTTAAGGGGTAATTTGAGAAAACTAGTATAATTTAAAGGGTAATTTAATAACAACGTAGAATATAAAGAGCTAAACATGTCAAAAAATAATTTATGAGACAAATTGAAAAAATATATATAGTTCGAGAAAAGTGTATTAAGACGAAAAAGTATATTAAGACTTATATAATATATTTTTTTGGTACAAATAAAATATCATTTTTATCAGACTTAACTACAAAATAAATATTTAAATTATATTTTTTAAATAAATATTTAAAGTGTTTTTTTTGTTATTTTTAGCTTGTTTTAAAATAGACGAAAGCACGTATTTTAGTCAAAAAATTTAACCACCTTTTTAAAATATTTGAAGTATCTATATAAAAAATAGTATAATTTAAATATTATTTTGTACTTCAGCTTTTTTTTGTTAATATAAATTAAATGGTTTGAGTATTTTATATAAAAATTGGTTGATAAATAATCGAAAATTTTACAGGATGTTTATTAGAACATGTAAAAGGTTGCGGATGATAAAAACAACAAATACGAAGAGATTTGAAGTGCTCGGAAGGAAACTATCAATGAAACTTTGAAGAACGAATGAAATTTCGGTATCGGTTTTACGATATATGTTCGTATTTCAAAACAGTCACTCGCAATAATGTTGATTCTAAAAGTCGAATGTAAAATATCCCCTTGATAATGTTATGTTCTTCATCATTGCGTTTAGTCCTGGTTGGTTTGACCGATATTTATAATTTGTAAAATATTTTTATTGTAAGTTATTAAGCAAATAATATTTTTATTTCATCACCATCACTACAAGTGAGCAATCTAAAGGAAGAATCTATAATATTGTGGCATCTTTTGCCATTCAGAGGCTGCATCTGTCAAACATTACATTATAGCCGATTACAGACAGGTTTTCAATGTTTCTCTTCTATTACAAACATGGTGCTAAGTTCTATAACCTTACAAAGACACAGTTTTGGTCCTGAAAGAACCAAAACATCAGAGTCTGTCATGGACAAGACCATCAGAGGTCATATATGATACCTTTAAATAAATAGTAATGAAGTTCCTATAGTGCAACTGGGAGGACTGTTGTTTCGAGATCAGATGCATCGTACTCGGTGTAGTGTTCGAGTGTTCGATTCGGCTAAAAAGGAAAATAAAGTTCAGATATATATGTAGAGGTCATATATATCATGGATGACACGATTGATCCAAAGTATTCCAGTTCTAAACTTGGTGTCTGCAATTGGCAATTAGGTGTAGAAAATTCAGTCATATGCTGACAAAAGATTGGTTCTGCCTGAACTGAGGCAAGTTCTATACCAAACTAAATATGTTACTGTGTAAGAAGCTTGTGCTGGTCTGAGAAATGTACTGAAAATCAGAATTTATGTACAAAGTATACTACATAGTACATAGCTGAAATTCGAAAGATGTTGAAGCAGATGTCTGTTAATGAGATAACAATGACATTCGTCTCGAACGTAAGTGTTGTTTGTTAATCATCGTAGCAAAGTTTGTTGCATGAAATAAATCATGCAACAAACTTTACTACTGATGCAAAAACTTACGAGTCTATTTAGTTAACCCTATGCCAACCCTGATCTATAGCAAGGAAAATGGGTTCATAACATGCATGATCTTTGACCAAAGATACATCTAAACAGGGACGAAGTCAGGATTTAAGGTTGATAAGAGGACAAATTCCTAAAAATTCTTTTTTTTTAAAGAATATAAATAAAGGAACAAAAGTGAAAAAATAAATTTCGTCGGGATAGAGGAAGATTATCCCACCCATCTATAAGTTGGCTCCGTTCTTGCATCCTAGGTAGTCATATCAGATGGAAGCAAATTACTCACTTGTAAGAATATCTGATGGTTCATGTCCTATGTGTTCATGCTGCCCTTTCACACATGATATGAAATTCATGGCCGGGTATTGCTGGATCGCTCACCCACATGTCGAGAATGGCTTGAACATTCTCAGAGCATACTAGATCCGGAATATTTTATATGATTAGTGGTATTAGTATGGAGTATACGAAATCGATGTAACTTTAAAGTTGAAAACCAACATGTTCCACCACCAATGCTTGCAGCTTGCAACCACATTTCATTCAAGTACAAAATAACACATCATATTTTATATTACTAAAGTATGCTTGACCTAGTGACAAAGGCACTACATTGTCCCTAGTGTGAATTCCTTGTGTTCAATTTCTTTTCTTTTATTTTTCTTCTGATAAAGTATGTTTATCTAGTAATACGTATCATTACCTGATTCAAAAAAATAAATTAAATAAAAATAAGTAAAATCTTTTGATAAGATGATAACACGTGTTATCACCTAATTGAATATTAATTTATTTTATCAAATTAAATTTAAGATCAAATTAATAGATTATATACATAATATAGATCAAATATATAGTTATACTAATTTATTTAATAGTTACGTTAGCCTCTTTATTATTTTTAATGATTGATAGCCTAACTGAAATCAATTAAATGATTTAACGGTATATTTATTAAAATTAAAAATATAATAATTATATCGATACTAGTTCTATAATTAAGTATATTTTTAAAAAATGATTTTACCGCCATTGAAACGTGTAAGGTGGAGAGAGAAATTGATCTCTTAAAATTTGATGGGTTAATTATATTTTTACTCTAAATGGTTTTGAAATCATTGCAATTAAAATTTTGTCCTCCTAAAAACTATTTGGTTTAGGACGGTTTCATTTAGAATTAATAAAATTAAATTTTAACTTTTTATATTTTGTTTAATTACTTTTTTAAAAAAAATAGATTTATAATTTGAGAAATTAAATATAAATTCTTTAATTTTTTATGATTTAATTCTTTTACGTTTTATAATTAATCAATTTATTTTTTTCGTAATTTAATCTTAACTCCGTTTATCATCGAAACAGACCCGTAGCCCTGGCCTCTGAGAACCGGGCCTTAAACTTGACATTTTTTTCATATGACACTAATAATTTTTGGGCACTGCCTTCGTTTCAACACCATTTCAAAATAATATATAAATATTAATATTGACAGTTTAAAGATTTAAAAATTTGTATATAATTTATTTAAATAAAATTAATAAAATTCAAAATGTATATAATATTAAAATTAAATTAAAAAAATCATTTGGTTTTTTATCTATAATAATTTCTGACCACAGTCGGCAACAAATATATACATATGGTGGCTAATTATTACAACTTATTATTATTATTATTATTATTATTATTATTATTATTATTATTATTATTATTATTATTATTATTATTATTATTATATGTTCTGTGGGACCGGTTTGGTAATGTCCGGACCTCATCACGTTGTGCCACGTGACTGCATGTCTTTGTGGTATGACTCTCGTGCATGTGTATGTGCTGGGGCACACTAGCTCACAAGGATATGTCTCCTCCATTTTTTGGTTTATATATTTGGCACATAAAATTTATACTTTATAAAATAAATTTATTTTTGTGGAAATAATATTAAATAATATATGAAACATAAATGTATGTACTAAATGATGGTGGCACCATCTATATGTCATATGTGCATGATAAGATATGATAAGACAATGCCACCACTGTCATGACATCACCATATTGTTGCTATTATGTTGTGCGCTCATGGTAACCACAAAGCATAGGAGAATAAGAGATGTGAGGTCCATTAATTAAAAAAAACATAATATATATATTATAAAAAATAGTTAATGCATTGGTAGTAAAAAATTATTATAAAGGTTACGAATGATAATTTGATCCGATTCGATAAATTTTTTTTTAAAAAAAATATGTTTAGATTGGACCGGGTTATTAGAAAAATGAAGTTGGGTATAGGTCAAGTTTAGTGTGAAAATTTTCCAACCCAATATATTTATATATTTTTATTATATTATATATAACATATAATGATTTTATTTTTTTGTCGGATTGGGTTTAATCATATTTTTATTAAAATATTAGGGTCGAATCGGAATTGGGTTATAGTTTTTATTATGTCGAGTTGGGTCGAAAGAAAATATGTTAAGATTGAGTTGGGGTTGGAACATATACTTTAATTTTTGGGTCAGAACTAATACTTTAAATTTTAGGTCGTGGTCAGGCGGCCAAAAATCCGCTCTGATCTGACCCATTGGCATCCCTAACAGGGGCGACCCTCGAACCCTTTTACCTTGTTTAAAAAATTCAGTATCACTTCCTATTAGACCAACTGATTGTTAGTACACCGTATCGAATATAAAAGGAATAAAATACCCATTATTAGATAATGGGTTGGGGACAGTCCAAAATGTTGTAGTGTTTGTGCTTTTAAAGGGGTCCCCCACTTGGGGAATGCCGGACAAAGGAGTGCAAATCTAACCGCAAAATACCAAAAGGAACTTTCCTACTATTCATGGAAATGACCAAATATACATAAACAAAGAGAAAAAGCATAGGAACACACAGTTTCATTTCATTTCCCCCGACAGAAATACCATGGCATGTGTACCCAAAAACATGTTCTTGTCATGTTTTTACGATAATCACGTACTCATAGTTAACAAAAATACTATAACAGTTAACATATAAATTTTATTTTTAAAGTAATTAAAGATTATAACACTTTATTTAACCATAAACTCATTTAGTCGGTGTCTCGTTAAAAACCCGAAAAAAAATGTCATAAGGACAAATCAGAGGGCAATTGGTTGAAGTGTGGAAAGGTTTTGTTGAAATGGATGTTTTCCTACTTGAGGACAAGACCAATGCACATGTAGAGAGAGAAAGAATTAGAGGCCCCCATTTTCTTTTATTTTCTTCTTCATTACTTGAGATGCTCTTCCTTTCTTTCCATTGCAAATTGGATTATTGGCATTGTAGAGGACAATATGGACCTTTCTATTTTTGTCATTTCTCTTAGAACATACAAAACTCTCACTATCCTATCTTTTCTTGTCACCTCCTCCGACACTTAGAGTCGAGAAAAATTTGATTCGAGTAAAAAAATAATTTTTTAATATAACTTGAGGTAAAAAGATTGTCTTGTTTTGATTTGAATCGATAGTTTGAGTTTATATAAGAATAACTCAAATTTTTTAGTAATTAAAGGATTGGTCTTTAAGTTCGAGTTGAGTCTTTTAATTTTTTTTATATAAAAAATATGTCACATATAAAAAAATGTAAGCATATCTTATAAGATTAGAGAAATTCGTTTAAATTGAAATCAAATTATATTATAATATGATAAACAATTAAATTTGTATAAAAACTTGAAAACTTGACTCGAATTGAATTTTACAAACAAGACTCAATTCGAAAAACTTTAAATAAAATTTGAGTTATAAAATATGATATATCAACTCAAATAACTTAAAAAATTTTAATCGATTCGACTCGACTTGACCCGTTATTTACCTCTACCAACACCACTCCACAAACTCCAAAATAGAATTGTTTTTTATTGTGATGTTGTATTTTTAAATAATTTCTTAAAAGGTAGTTTAGAGATTGTTCTCAAAGAATGTCACATTTTTTATTAGGTTTTCATTAAAAAAAATAAGGTACAAACATAGATAATACATTATAGCATAAAAATTCAAAGGGTGATGAACAAAAATTAAATTTTTTCTTGATTAAAATCTTTATCTTTCATAAAAAAATAAATATTATTATAATCTTTATTCAAACAAGATACTAGATATAAGAGTGAAAATCGAGTAAATCAGTCTTTTAATTTATTTCGTGAATAGTTTTAATAAACTGTCACAAAAGAGATCTGATCATACAAGGCTGTCAGTTTTTCCTGATTAAGTGACACACTGTGATGAATGTTAAAGGCGAGTATTCGATTTAATGAATTGAATAAATTTTTTGATTCGAGTAATTAGAATTTGAATTGTGTATCTAAATCGCTAAGGGTTTGCCGCCTACAATGTTTCATGACCTTGAGGCTCATATGGGTGCTGTTACATTATTTGGTGAGGAATTTTGGTGGAGTTGTTTTATGGGTAAATTACTTCGTATACCATTATACTTTAAGTTTTATGTTAATTATAATATTAAAATAAAATATAATTAATTTTAGTTTAAATTTTAATTATATCATTGGATCCTCAAAATCAATAACGTAAAAGATTTTAACGGCCTGTTTATAATGATATTAAGGGATTTTAATGATTCGATAATATAATTAAAACTTAAACTGATGTTTAATGATAAAATAATATTAATTTTTAATTTAATGATATAATCATTAAACACCTAAAAATATAATATTTTCTGTGTATTTACATTTATATTTATTTTATACATATTATAATTTTATTAAATATTATAACACTCATTGACTTTTTATTGTTGTAAGACATAAATTAATGTTTTTTGGGCACTTTCACTCATAAAGTTGTTCCACTTGAGAACTAAGATTTTTTATAATTTATAAGTTTTAATTATATATGTAAGTTTTTTTTTTAATCGTTACTGAATTTTTATTAAATTCATAGAACATATTATAATTATAATGCATTCGGAAAAATCAACAAAACAAAGAAAAATAAAATATTTTTTATGGAGATAAGCATACTATTAAAATTCAGAAGTTTCCTGAATCTCTTTGTCTCTATCCAATCGAGACACATAATGCGTGAATAAGGAGTGGTGAACGATCTAAACCATCAGGCAGAAAGTTTCGCTACCCAGGACTGATTATATCGGTACACAACCATCAACCGAGTGAGGATCTAACCATCAATGACCACCGACAAAATCATAATAAAAAACTAATGCCACCGATTCAAATCTCTGCAACAATCGGTTGCTAGGGTATGCTGAATCATGCCACAAGGATAGATAAAATAAACCACAAAAATAAAAACAAAAAACGTATCACAAGGACAGAGAAAACGCTTGCCATGAATACAGAGATCCTTATTAACATATATGTAAGTTTTTTCTAATATTCATAAATATTATTTTATTAATAAAATTGATGGACCGTTATGTCTTGGGATATTTTAAATGTGAAAGCAAAATTTGAACATACTAAAATGTTTTTTTAACAAGCTAATAGTGATTATAGTAGTATCTGTTCCGTTCTAGAATATAATCTCTGTCATTTGACATTAATATAATTGCATGTATATCAACAGAGATTGGTTCAAGTAGTAAGCAACTTAGTTACGCTTAAACAAGTTTTAGGTTCGGGACATTATATACATAGAGAATTTCTGCTGGGAGACTCACCCACCAAAACTAGGTGTACGACACGGAATGATCTGAGTTAATCAGGATTAAACTCTAAAAGCAGAAGAGCAATAAAATATATACATATATATAATTGCACGCATAAAAATACGAATAAAATACTTATACGGTATCTCGTATTTCAATTTTGATTACTCAATTTGATTTTTAATAAAACTATTTATAATGTTATATTTTTTTATTTAGTTATTGGTATTAAGTTTGAACATTATTTTTTTGAATGGTTAAGTTTGATCTTTGACTTAAACGATAATGGTGATATAGTATAATAATATTTTAGCTCTCAAAATTTATGTATTTTATTAATTTAGTTAAATTATTTAATAAATCCTTAATGTTTAAAATTCCTTTCAATTTGGTCTTTAGTTTCATTCGAAATAATTCAACAATTTAGTAAAGTCATCCTCCAATAAAATCGTTTTATATATAAATCTTTAATCGTTTTATCAATTTACTCGAACCCGTCAGGTCTTAACTCGATAATACTGAATTTTTATTAAAAAATCGGGGTCGAATTATTAAAAAAATTCTAATCGGATTATAGTATAGTTTAGAGCAAAAATTCATTAATTCAACTGATCTAATATATTTATATATTTTTATTATAATTTTATATATAATATTTATTGTTTTTATTAATTTTTTAGGTCGAGTCGAATTTAATCGATTTATTTATAAACTCTTATAGTTTTACTATTGGTCTATATATATAAAAAAACTAGTAAATTTATTTCGAACAATTACAACCACAACTGTCTTCCCTTGAGTTGTCCTAAAGCCTGAGCCACCGTTTGTCCGTTATAGGCAACTGCACCAACTTGACCATATCGGAAAAAGATGCTACATATTGGTCGATTTTACGATGGAACAACCATCGAATATCACTAAATATTGTTAACATTAAACACAGTTGAATATAATTAAATAATAAAAATTAAAAAAAATTAAAAATTTAAATTATAATTAATAAAAGAATGATAGACTTAATGTATAATTATTAATTATAATTTAAATTTTTAAATTTTTGAATTTTTATTAATTAATTTAATAATATTCAACATTAATAATGTTCAGCGGTATTTAATACTCGTCTTTAAATTTTTAAAATAGCACCCGATTTTCATTATTTCTCAAAATAACACCCTTATAGAGAACTCACCGTACATGTACTAATTTAAAATTTGTTTAATTATTAATTAATTAATTAAAACATAAATAATTTTTTTATTTTTTTAAAAATTCATCATGCATATCCAGCGAACTTTAAAAAAATATTTTTTTTTATTGAAATATGCCGAGTTCATTGTAAGAATCTTAACATGGAAAATAAAAAAAAAAATGGGTGTTATTTTTGAAATTACAGGGATAACCCCCTTCAGGTTTAGCCGCAACTTAGGTCGTCTTTCTAGGGCACTAGTTTCTGTTTTTTATTTTGTTTGGTATGCGACAATGACACTAACATCGATTAAGATTTGATTTTTAGATTAGATTTAATATTATCTCGATCATTAAAATTGTATTTATTTGATTATCATGTTAATTTTTTACGTTAAATTTTAGATTCAATTTGGATATATAATTTGTATTTATAGATAGTTTTCTTATAATTCTTATATCTGATTTGTGAGCAAAAATCATCTGTCTTTTTTTATACCTCTTTTCATGTCTTTATTAATTTTTCTTTTTTAAAAATAAATTTTAAACTCTATCCCTTATTTTTATATCATAAACCTTAAACCCTAGTCCCTAAAAAATACACCTTATCTATGTTTTCTTGTACCCTAACCCTAACCATAACCCTAAACCCTAAAAAATATATCCCTAATTTCATATCCTCTAACCATATCCTCTAACCTTTAACCTTAAATCTCTAATTTAAAACAGAGACACAAATGAAGATATAGGAAAGAGTATATAATTTATACCCTAATTTGTGATTGTTTAAGTAGATATATTTATTTTTTGTTCGAACTTTTTAACTAAACTCTTAATTTTTTTACGTGATTTTAAATGACTTATTTCTTGTATCTATTATTATAAAAAATATTTAAGTTATATATTTATTTTACTATATAATTATAAATCTTCATTGTAATTTTATTTTTATTTTATTATAAGTCAAACTTTAAGTGAGTCTCAAGATTCCATAAATATCACAACCTTTCTAACCTATAAAATCAAATTCCCTTTTTTATTTTTTTAGTATATATTTTTTTTAATTCTGAATTAAAAAATCACTTCCCCCTCTATATATACTCACTAGAAGCCATCCAATCTCATCGCTCAGTTTCTCTGTTTCTTCCACCTTCTACCAATCTCTCCATTGCTTTCCTTTTCCTTGACATCGACAATGCCTGCAAGACCCCAACACCAATTCAAACACCCCGACTTCGCATCTCTCGACGAACTACCCGACTCGTACGCATGGAATCAACACGACCACGACGATTACGGATACCCTGCGGTCGGAGAAGCCTTCGACACAACCGAAACCGTGCCGGTTGTCGATCTTAACGACCCTAATGCCATTCAAGGTATTGGCCATGCATGCAGAACATGGGGGATTTTCCAAGTCACCAACCATGGAATCCCCACGAGTCTGCTGGATATGGTGGAGTGTACTTGCAAGACACTTTTCTCTTTGCCACTTCACCAGAAGATTAAGGCAGCCAGATCGCCGGACGGAGTGTCCGGCTACGGATTCGCAAGGATCTCATCCTTTTTCTCAAAGCTTATGTGGTCGGAGGGATTCACTATTGTTGGAGCACCAGACGAGCATTTTAGTAAACTTTGGCCCCATGGGTACAAAAATCACTGGTGAGCACTCATTGCACGTACGTAGAGACGGAACTCAACATTATTAGTTGAACATAACTTTGGAGGGGGTAAAAGTTAAAACAATAATTTTATTATATATTTTTTTAAATTTTCAGGGGCGTAACTATAAAATTACGCCCCTGATTGCACGTATACGAATGCACGTGCAAGTTCTGATATTTTGCCTCTTTTGTGGTACAAACCATTTTGTTTCAATGCAATTAGCAAAGGTTACAATGAAAATCCATGGACCCACTAAGTAGAATTTGGAGTATAATGGAGTCAATGAGAACACAAAACCCCCACTTGTTTTCTTTGTCCCATATCCAACATAACAGCACATTAACTGTTGCAGACAGTGTGTTTTGTTTCTTTAGGAAACTTGATTGATTTCATTTGTTTTGTTTCTTCCTCAGTGATGTGATCAAAGAATACAAGGAAGAAATGAAAAAGCTAGCAGGGAGATTGATGTGGCTCATGCTGGGTTCCCTAGGCATAATTGCCAACCAAGACATCAAATGGGCTGGACCTAAAGCTGACTTCAAAGAGGCCTCGGCCGCTTTACAGTTGAACTACTACCCGGCTTGTCCGGACCCGGATCGGGCCATGGGTCTCGCCGCGCATACCGACTCCACTCTCCTCACCATCCTCTACCAAAACAACACGAGTGGGTTGCAAGTCTTCAAAGAGGGAGTCGGATGGGTCACGGTCCCTCCGGTACCCGGTGGGCTCGTGATCAATGTCGGAGACCTTATGCATATACTATCCAATGGGACATATCAAAGCGTTCTTCATCGGGCCATGGTGAACCATACCCGTCACCGGTTATCCCTAGCCTACTTATATGGCCCGCCGTCTAGTGTCGAAATATCGCCACATCCGAAACTAGTAGGCCCAACTCACCCACCCCTCTATCGTCCGGTCACTTGGAACGAGTGCCTTCACATGAAAGCAAAACATTTCAACAAGGCCTTGTCGTCGGTTCGGGTTTGTGTACCTCTAAATGGATTGATTGATGTAAATGAACACAATAATAGTGTAAGAGTTGGATAAGAGAGTACCTTTTGTTGTTAATATTCGTTTTTGTTTCCTTTTTCTTACACTATTCCCTCACTTGTCTTAATTGGTTTGGTCGTTTATTGAGACCCTACGGTTTTGGAGTATAGTTTTGGGTGCATTAAATTGGTCGTTAATATTCTATAACCAACGTCGAATATTGTTGAACACTTTTAATGTTAAACACTATTGAACGTTATTAAATTAATTAATAAAAATTAAAAATTTCAAGAACATAATTAATAAAAAAGTGATAGACTCAACATATAATTAATGACGTGTGTTGAGTCCTTAAGATTTTTAATCTTTATTAATTAATTTAATAATGTACAACGGTGTTCAGCATTAATAGTGTTCAACGATGTTCGACGCCTATTATAGACTCATCCCAATTTAAGCAACATAACTTTAGAAAAATAAATAAATTTAATCAGTGATTATTTTTTTAAATAATATAAGGATGTGCACATAATTCATAGAAATTATGATTGACCCTGAGTTTTTTAAAATAAACATTATTTATATTTTCATCGGAATCATTTGTTAGTTTTTTTAATTTTTATTTTTTTTATTTTAAGGGTTTTATTCTTATTAATTCAGACCGATTTGTATCATGCATTTAATTTTGTTAGATAATTTTTTTGATAAAATATTATATAACTCGAAGCATACTTAAGTTATAAGAAACATCGTTTTTTTAATATAAGAGAGAATTTTAAATTATAGTATCTAAATTATTTGAATTAGTCCGATATATATTTCAAATGTAAACTAAATTATATGCTTCAAACATATTGAGTTGATTAAAAAACTAAAATAATTAGAGTATTTAATTTAAAACTAAATTTTAGTATATTGGTCTATATTTTTTTTTTAAAATTAAAGTACTCTTCAAACATTTCCCCTACTTTATTTTACTTTCTGCTCCCCTAAATCCAAACAATATAAAATAAGAATATTTTGGGTAGTTATCAAAGTGGATAAGTTACATATAAACTTATTAATGTAATTTACAAATTATATCTAATTCTAATTATATAATTCAAAATTATTTTTTATTTTTTATTTAATCACTATTTTTAATAATTGATAGATTAATTCATACCAGATTTTAAAAAAAATTATTATATAAATAATTTTATAAACTCATTTTTTATTTAAATATTAAAATTCAAATCTACAATATTATTTAAAATTTTATTTAAAATATTATAATTCAAACATAATTTAAAATTTAATTATTTTTTAATGGAAATTTGAACTACATATTTCTATCTAATTATGTGTTTTGTCTTCATGTTGAAAGACATTAGAACCGACAGCTTTTAGACCGGATAAGGAGGAAGATCCCATCCAAAGAAAAAGTCAGTTAAATTATTGAAAAGATGTATATATATATTTCATTAAGTCCAAGAAAAAATATTTAAATTAATTAAATCGAAAAATTATTTATAACATAAATTTTGTTTAATTTTTCAGTTGAATTATTCGAAATTTTATTTGAATTTAATTATAAATATTTATAATATTATAAATATTATCTAGTTCTAATTTAAATAATTTTTTTATAATTACATATAAAGATAATATATATTTATATTATATAATAAAAAAATTAAAAAGACTAATTAGAACTTAAAAACTGATATATTATTTACTAAAAACTCAAATTATTTAAATTTCAATTTTATTTAAAAAAAATAAATTAAATATTTTTATATTAAATCATATAATTTAATTTTTCTGAATCAAATTTTATTACCTTAACGTATAAAGTATCCATAAGGAAAACAACAAATGAGGCCAAGATTACTACAAATCAATGTTTTTTTTTAAACTCTATATTATCTACAACATTATGGCATTCTTGAAGAGACCAAGTGTCAGGCTTTGGATTCAGACAAGGAAACACATGATGAACCAAGTGAAACTGATCTCGAAAATATTATTAAGTCAATCTTATTTATCACATTATCTATGATTTTAATTAATTAGAATTGTTTATTTTAATTTTTTTAAAGTGAATCATCATATTTTTTATATATAATTAATGAGTAAACAATTATTAAATAATTATTTAAAGATAAACGATATTAATTATTTAAATTATAGATGACGTAATAAACAAGATTCACGTAATTATATTGGTTCTGCAACTGCAACCACGTGCATGTCCGTATTGGCTACTCAGGGTCGACCACCCTACCTTATGAAAACAGATGTGTCAGGTTTTACAGTTTCTTACTTGGTTTATTGGTTGTCGGGGAATGTTTAACCAAACAAACACACATTCCTTTAACTCAAAGAAAAGAAGAGAGGTTTCTGACAACATAATTTCAGATGCTTTGCTCTATGCAGGTAAACAAAATGAAAAACATAAACCACGATATGTTTAAGTTTATTTATTTGTTTTTAATCGAACAAATAAATTAATATGAACGACAATAATTGATCTTTACCAGCAATATAACTGTAGGGATCATAAATATAATTATCTTTTTTAATCACCGAAAAAACGGTATATAATATTAAAGAATTTTAAAAAAAATTAAATGTATTTAAACCAAAAAATGGTATGTCAATAATAATAAAAATCAATTCAAATAAAATATCCGTAGATTTATAAAAAGTTTAATGGATTCAGATATTCGTGTTATTCACGTTGTGCGGGTGTGTCCCGACCGGGTTCACAGCTACTCCAAGTGTTTAAGTTTGCTTTACTAGATATAAAATCTTAATCCCATTCCATGAACCGCATGGATATTGTGGTTTCACTTCAGATTCAACTTTCAAGTTCCAATAAATCACTTCATCACACAGTGCACAGATTGGATTATTAGTGCTAAATGGAAGAAAATCTGGGATGAAATCAAACATGTAATCATCAGCTAATCATGGGATTGGGATCTGCTTAATTCTATAGACATGGTCTGGGATTTGTTGGTTTGTGGGGGTTAGATCACTTCATCACTGTTCTTACACTACACCAAACTTAGTATATACCGGTATTTTTAACGGTGTTTTCTTTTAAAACGGTATTAATTTTGTATATATTGTAACGTTTGTTGATACAATGCCACAAGTAACAACAATTGCGGCGTTTATGGGAAAATGCCACAATATTTAAGTACTTGTAGTGGAGTTTTTAAATTCACTTTTGTATAAACTAAACGCCACAATAAATTTACTTTTAGTGGAGTTTATGGAAATGTTAGAAGAGGAGAGATTATTAGGTGAACCCTGTTCACCACATCATCCATGGTTCAAGCAATCAGGACCGTTGATCTTTAAATAACCACCTAATAACTACCCACCCACTAAGTACATATAGAAAAGAGATGATGATTCACTTGAAAAAAATTTGAGATCAGCGATCCTGATTAATTGAGATCATGGATGACGTGGTGAATAGGGTTCACCTAATAATTTTTCGTTAGAAGAGATGTTAAGTTTAGTGGCGTTTGTAAAGAAAAACGCCGCAAAAAACCTATTTTACTGTAGTATTATGCAGGTAACGTGTTTGAGATCTTATTGGTAAAATTTATAATAAAATTTTGAGAGAGAGAATTTTTTTTTTCAAATTTGAAGGTTTAAACGAAAATTTTAAAACTTGAGGGTGTAACTAAATTTTTTAAAAATTACGAGAGATTTAACAAAAAATTAAAGAGGGAATTTCATTAAAAATATAAAATTTTGTAGCTTGATATGAATTTTTAAAAGCATTGAGGGGACTAGATTAAAATTTTCAAAATTTTTAGGGAAATAAAAATTTATCAAAAATATTTGGGGGCATCCTTCTTTAAAATCATTGAACGAAGAACAATCTAAACCCTAATTCTTACGGCCCATACCATTACAACAACAAAGTCCATTACAATTTCAAAGATCATCCCACCAAACAATCTTGGGTCTGAATTCAGATAATGGAAGTCAAGTTTATGTGACAGCTAAGTCATGCGATTTAACGTATTCTTTTTATTCTTAATGGGATTCTTTTTAATTGTTTGTTGAGATTATACGATAATATTTGTTTATAAATTTTAGTATATTAAAAACGTATATACATGTATAGATAAATTGATTGAATCCGAGTCATTTCAGGATAACAACTGGTGACAGATCTTGATTGTATAGTTCGAGGGGACTGATTAAAATATTTTTAAAGTTTTATAGTTCTAACCATCATTTTCAAAAAAAATTGAGATATTTTTTGAGAGTTTTATTTCTTTTTAAATGCGGGCGTTTAATTAAAAATTTTAAAATTTACATAAAATTTAGTGAAAATTTAACATTTTAAGGGAAAAATTAAAAATATTCAAAATCTTTAGAACTTCATGATATTTTTTTATAAATTTTGAGGGACCTATTTTAAATTTTAAAAATATTTTAAGGGTATATAGTACAATTTCACCAAAACTTTCAGTGTTATAAAGAATACTGGTAATTGCTGAACACTTGCATACACAAATCGTATTATAAATAAAATTATTCGAATTTAAATCTTTTAAAATAAAATATCATCCTTTAGTTTAATTAATTTTCCGATGGACAATTAATATGGTCCGTCCATTTTAAAATAATTATCTAGTAACTATCTACTCTTCAATTACACGTGAGAAAGCAGTAATGATCCATCTTAAAAAAAAATAAAATGGACGAATCTGATTAATTAAGACCACGGATGACGTGGTAAACATGATTCATCTAATAATTTTTCATTTTAAACGGAAAAAACACTTACTAATCCTCGTATACAGGGATGGAACTACACTCATATGGGGAGGAGCAATTGACCCACATCCTCGAACTTTTTTTCATTTAAATTCTTTTAAAAATTATTTTTATGAATTTGTCCTCTTACCTCTAAACATTTATGTTTTTCCCGTCAACTCAAATCTTGATTCCGTCCTTGCTCGTATACGTAAATTTTTTAAATTAATCCAAAATTATGACTTATTATAACATGACAATTAGGCCAACAACATCTACAAGTGATTGGGTTTGTCTTTTCTCGTGTCTGAGATGTGTTCGGATTCGGATGCAATGGTAGGTGAAGGATGAGAGTGAATTAGGTGCATTCATACGTACCATAAATGCCTAAAACTTCAAAGTGTAATTGAAGTGGGTTGGCAGCAATTGTCAAACTCCAACAACATTTAATTTACGCCAGAATGAGGGCGGCTGTAGGTCACAATCTCTCCTTTTTATTGGGCATAATTAGGAGAAATGCAATAACAAAACCTACTTAGTAATGTTAACTCTCTTTAAGTATTGGAACAATTTTAAAAATAATAATAATACTTTTATTCGAATATATATAAATATAATATTTATAAACCGTTTATATAATATTCGTTTACAGAGAACGATTTAAAACCTAGTGCAAGTGGACTATAGACCCTTAAACATTTAGTTAAAATTTCGGGTTTAAGGCTTGAAATTAAATTTTAAGATAATATGATTAAGAATTTAGGGTTTAATTTATAAACCCTAAATTTTAATATTAAACCTAAAATTCTATTAACACTCCTTAAATTCATAACTATTACGATTTAAACTCTTAAATCCTAAATATAGACAAAAATTTTAAACCCTAAAACTAACGTGCTTATATAAATAAATTTTTTAATATATAATAATTATTCTATATAATTTAAATATTTATTTTACAGTTAAATCAGAAATACTTTGCCAACTGATCGTTAGAAAACAGCTGAAGTACTTAAATGATACGAAGTCAACCATGGACTGACAAAGAAATGACTCAGTTGGGCGTGGCTTTAGTTTCCACAGTATTTTATTACACGACAGCAACAAAGTCAATGTCTAATCTTTTCTTACTACAAAACCAAGTTGAGATGACTGTTTTTAGGGTTAAGTGTTGATTAGTCCTTCTATTTAGATTTAAATATTAAGTTTTTATTTGAATAATTATAATTTAATAAGTCTTTATTTGAATAAAGACGAGGTATTTAATACATTTTCAATTTTCATATATTTTTATAGGACTAAATATTAATTTATTTTTTTATAATGAAAAATAGTTAATTTTTAATAAAAATAATAGAATTTAAACCCACACAAAATAAAAATGAATGGGTATTTTTAATCATTTGTTGATTAAAAATCAAATAAATTTCAAACAAAAAAATTTACCCGTAATCATACCTTATTTTATTGTTCTATATAAAAAATTATTAAAAAATAAATCTTAAAATTTAACCATAATTTTCACGCTTTAACCACTAACCCTTAAAATTATATTGGTGTATCCACAGTTAGTATCTGTTTAATTTTTTTAATCCTTTAATAACACACATACATCATACTCAAACTCGAATAAAATACATCAATTTTTTATTATTAGGATCACTTTACGTATTCGAATCGCTACTAATCTTAGATGTATAACAAGTTTAATATTAATATTCATGCGCCAGCAAATCAAGGAGTGGGTGTGTGGGAACAGAAATTATGTCTTCTAGAAGAATTGGTATCAATCTTATATATACAGCAACAAGCTTAATATGCATGCACCTGCAAATCCTTCTTTTTTTGAACAAACCTGCAAATCCTTCTACTTCATGCATACTGTTTCTGTTTTCTTTTCGTGTTGATTCAAGTTTTAGACTTTTGAACTTATGCAGTGTGAACACTTCACATTTACAAAATAATAGCCACACACCTGTTCTTCCTTAATTTTGATTCTCCAGTATTCTTGGTTTTCATCATGAAAGCTAAAGCTGCGATCTTTTTGTCTTTGGATTCATAGATTTAAGCTCACAGACGTGAAAGTTTTTGATATAGCTTTGGTGGGTGTTGGCTTATTTTGGTAAAAATGGAGGGTGGTGAGATTTATGGAGCCACTAGTCATTTACGGAGGAGTTTACGTTCCGGTAGTTCTTCGGTATGGAGAAACAATGATGTGGAGGTATTTTCGAGGTCTGACCGACAAGAAGACGATGAAGAAGCTTTAATGTGGGCTGCACTTGAGAAGCTACCGACAGTTTCTCGTCTCAGGAAAGGTATAATGACTAGCTCCGAAGGTGGAGCCGATGAAATCGATGTTCATGACCTTGGGTGGCAACAGCGGAGGGCTTTGCTTGAGAGGTTGGTCAAAGTTGCAGAGGAAGATAATGAGAAGTTCTTGTTGAAGCTCAAGAACCGTATAGTTAGGTATCAATTTTCTTACCCTTTTTTCCTTTTTCATGTTTGGTTACTAGGAAATCAAAAGGAAAGAATTAAAGGGTCTGTCTTTTTTATTTGAAGGGTTGGCATTGTTCTTCCCACGATTGAAGTCCGGTTTGAACATCTAAATATTGAAGCTCAAGCTTTAGTTGGAACCAGTGCTTTGCCTACTGTTCTTAACTTTACTACAAGTATATTTGAGGTAGCAACCTGGAAAACAAAAAATGCTCTGTACCTTTACCATTTCATGGTTTTGATTTCTTCGAATTCGGATTCTTTCTCATGTTTTTGTTTGCAGCTGAATCTTCCTCATCATTGACATTTCCAGTTTTCTTGGATTTAAACTTGTAGATTGGCAATGCATTTATAGATTCCGTGGTGGCTCCTCTAGTTGGTGAAAAATCCTCCCGAGCACCAAGGATAGTAATTATGCAAGGCAAGCAGCAACAAATGGTGGCACATAGTATGAATGGCATTGCATATCCAATACAGCTAAAAGTAAGGAACACTATACATAGTCTGCAATGAAACCGATGAACAGTTCACTAACAGTTAAGAAATTGTGAATCTCAATCAAAGCAGAATAATCAAGATTTTAGTCCCCATCGTACCTGTACAAATTTGGAGCATCAGAAGGAGATGCGTGACCTCCAAATATCCAAACACTGCCAATAACAAACCACAGAGCAAAAAAACAATCTAGGGCCATCTTCAAATGGTTAACTAATCCATTGAACCTGCATATTTGATGCTAATTCTTCAATCAGTGACATCTAAATGATAATATATAGTCGACAGAAACTTCTGAGATACTATAACAACAGCTAATATAATAGTTTATTTGCATACCAATATTTTTAACCATATTACCTTTTTCTGTGGCCAAGACGCATGAGAGCTACTAAACCTTATTCTGTTAAAAGTTTAGGCCTCACTCTTTTGTATAATCAACAGGTTTCTATAATTTACATGTTCACCTTTTGTGGAATAATTTACAAATAAGCTCAAATACTAACTGAATCATACAATGGAACTGTTTCACTCGCTGACTCGCAGCTCATCCGAATCTTCCAAACATCCAAAAACATGAATGTTGGTTCTTGAAATAATACTAAAAGAACAGATACAAGTCTACAAATGATCTTAAATTTGTGTTCATTTGTCTCAGTAGACAAGATAACTAGGCTACTTTTGCACTCTCCAGCTTACTTTTCGGCAGTCACATTAATCCGAAACATATTAGTAATTTATCACAAAAGAACCACAGTTTGGAGGGTATACTCGGAATCTATTTGGAATTTACTTTGAACAAGTCTTGGCAGTCATCAAGTTCGAAGTCTAACATAACAAAACTCAAAATGCATCCGCTAAACTTTTTTTTTTCATCTTTAAGTTGAAAATTGATGTGTTGAACCTTCAAATTCTTCCAAAAGTGTTACTATTTTTTATGCCATATTACAGCAGCTTAACCTTCGTCCAACAAAGATTATAAACGAAACCAACCAAAACATAGTGGGAGGCCGGGAGCCAATACATTTTTTAGGTCACTATAAAATATACTGCTCCATCTGTCCCACTAAATTTGTCTCTTATTGACTTGTGTTGGTCAAATATTTTTTTTAACTTTGACTCATTATTATTTAAATTTATTATTGGAAAATATATGAAAAATATTTTATAAACCTTCAATCAAGTAGTTTCATGTAGTTAAAAATATATATTTTATAAATTTATTTGTTTAAAATATTTAAAATAATCATGGTCAAAGTTAAAAAAATGTCTTTTAAAAGTCAATAAGGGACAAAATTAATGGGACGGAGGGAGTATTAATTAGTGTATTAATCAAGGAAGTTTTTGATGCAAAGTACTTCCTAATCCACTCTACCCGATTTAGTTGTATCTAAAGTTAGAACAATGTGTAGTTTTTCTAACCCTAAAGTACATGTAAGGTAGCAACTGGATAATAAATGGAAACATACCTGGTGCTTGAGGTTGCTGCAGTCTGAGTGTTTACTGTTGCTGATTCAGTGTTCCCATTATTCTCCTCATCCGAAGTTTGTGTAACTGAGATAGCTGTATACATTGTAGACTCATTGGGATTGCCAAGAGAAGAATCTTGATGCGAGTGTGATACATCTTGCTCAGAACCCCGGTTGCGGTTCTGAAAGCGCCAATAAAGAATAGGAAGTGTTGCAACACAACCAGTTGCATAACCAACAATCCATGCAACCAATGGAGCTTGTGGCTTTTCATTTCTTGACAATGATAGAACGACAATAGATGCTACAATCTGACTGAGAGTCACAACTAACTCAACAGAAATCCATAATCCTGAATTTAAAGGGCTCCGGCGATGACGGCCATACCCCTCACTATTCCTTGGGAATGATGAAGTCCTCGAGTATAATCTATGAAAGTCAAAAGACATCCGATTTGTGGGAGTTTGTGGGCTGCTTGATGGTCTATCTTCATTCTGTGTCAAGTCCACTCCCAAAGACTGCTCATCATGAGACCTGCTTGATGAAGTGTCATCATGCCTCATGATGTCAATTATATGCTCTTGATCATTATGGCTTTCCATACATTCCATTAGCAATGGATATTGGTCAGTTTGCTCAGTGCATTCTTTTGGAGAGGAACTGTCCATCTAACTCTTGTGACCCAATTAGAAGGTATAATAGCGTAGATCGTTTATAGACTTTCTAGATCTATACAGTTTCCCCTCGCCAGACTTAATAAGCTGTGCCAAGCAATTTAAAAAACTTGGCACTGCAAAAGCTACAATAAATCCCCCAACTTTGTTCCCTCTTTAAGCACAAAAGCTGCCACGAAATCAAGTGTAAAATCAATCATACTAATCAAGTCAACAATACCCATGTCATGAAATTTAAGGGAGAACCTAAGTATGTATGTAACTACCATCAAGTTATAACATAGCTACAACATTGCATAACCGGTAAGTAAGACTAAGCAGTAGCAGCAGACCAAATAGAAGCACCAATATCATAACTAGACAACAAATCAACCACAACATACATAAGATTGCATTTATTACAACAAGTCAACTAAATCACTTCAAATCACTTTGTGATGTCACCGCAACATAAACAAAAGAAACAAGATCCTTAAAGTGTAAAGTACGGCGCAAGAAGACATTAAGCACTAACAAGACTTTCTGATGACAAGAACAGACGTTTCTACTGAATTCATACCGTTACCAGTGTAAACTAAAACTACTCATAAATAAAAAAATCCAAGCAAAAGAATTCAACTTTTTAAACAATCATGATAAAGGTAACCACTAACCAGACATTACATTTCCAGTTATAATTGTGATAACTCAAGACGTTATTAGCATAATAGTTTCATCATTGCTTGACCTCAACCGATGAACAAATAAAATTTCAAAATTTTGAATATTTAAGCTATTATTCAAGCAAATTCAATCAATCCATCGATGAACCATAAGAGAAGAAAAAGAAAAAAAAGCTTAATTTTGCAGAATAACGATAAATGAACAGAGAAGTAAACCCTAAACAGAAAAAAGAGAGAAAAACACAATCCTTACCAATGATTTCGAATGTTAAATAATTAAATATCTGATAATGAAAGCAAGTAAACTAAAAATTCGAGATTTTAAAAGGATCATATGATTAATGTAAACAAAACATTACATTTCCAGTTATAATTTTGATGACCCAATATTAGCATAATAATTTCAGAAGATCTTGAGCCGAAAAACAAATAAAATTTCAAAATCTAAGCAATCGTTTAAGCAAATTTAATAGACCCATTGGTTAATAACAGGAAAAGGAAAACCCATTCTTAATTTTGCAGAATCAAGATAAATTAATCGCAAAACGAATCCCTAACTGACAAAATACGGAAACGATAATCTGAGGAAAATGATAGGAACCTTACCTAAGGTTTCTGAAAATTAAATATCTGATAGTATATGCAAGAAAAATGAAATGGGAAGTTCCTATAAACTGAAAAAGCTTTTGAATTCAAAGGCCAATTCTTTGTCTTCCCTTTTCTCTCATTTTCTCGAGAAAATATAGCGTCAGCTTCTCTGCTCCATTGCTTACGCCAACACGGAGAGAAAGAAGCGTTTCTTCTTTTTTATTTATATTTCTATTTTTCAGAAATAAGAGAGAAGGGAAAAGGGTGAGAAAATTCTGGACCGTTCGATTAATTCAATTGTTTGATTTTTCTGTAGCATCGCGGAGTCGACAGATTGGATCCATTTGAGATTATCCAAAAATGAAAATTAAAACCCACAAGCCCAATTATAGATAATTATCGATATACTATTCATTTAAATTAAATATATAAATATTTATTAAAAAATATATATTTTATCTAATTAATTTATTTTAGGTAGAAGTTTTTATTAATTAAAATAAGTGTGAGTTAAGTACTGTTTGATTTTACTTAAAAAATATTTTATTTGTTTTCAATTTAACATGATATTTAATAAATTTGATAAATTTTTATTTGATTTTTACTCGTTAAAAAAAATATTACTCGTTAAGTTTGATAACTAAAAAAAGTTTTAAAAATTTAAAATCAAAAATTTTATGTGTAAATTACTTATATATAAATTAAGATTAAATTAGAATAATCATTAAAAATTATGTTTAAAAATAATTGTAATCGATTGATTTAATAAAAAAGTTTGCACCATAAAAATTTTAAATAATAATACGCCTGTTAATAAAAATTAATATAACTATACATTTAATTTTTTATATTTATATAAACAATTAATTTAGTCCTGATTGATATTATTTTGTCACATGATTTATTTAAAGGTTAGTCTATTGATGAAAAAAGTAGAATCAAATACTGGCGAAAGAAAAGAAATACAATTTACAAGATTTTGAATCAAAACTTGTTTGTTTTCAGTAGATTTCTTCACCCATCATCCATACCACTAGAATCTGAAAATCACCCCAAAAAATATATAAAAAAACCCAACAAATTTCTGCATAAAAAACAAGAATTGAAAGCTTATCGTATTTAGAGATAGCACGGGTCAAGTCAGGTCAGATTTTCGGTCTATCTGTACTTGATCTGAAGAATTATACCCGTCACCCGACTTGACTCGAGTTTAGAGTGAAAAATCAAATCTGACCCGACCTAAATCATTAAAAAATAAATTTTAAAGATTTAATTGTAAAAAAATTAAAATTTAGGGATATAATTATAAAAAATAAAATTTTAATGACCTAATTATAATAAAATTAATTTTAGTGACCTAATTGTATAAAAAAATATATATAAAATGATCATTATTACAAATATCTCTAAAATATATATGAAAAATTACACTATTAATCATAGGTCGGGTCAAATTTTTTTACCCTAAACCCGAACCCAATCTAACCGAAGATTATCTTTTAAAAACTCCGATTTAAATCTAAATTTTTTACCATAAAAATCTTACCCAATCCGATTGAATCAAAACCCATCGAATTCGGGTTCCGTGACATCCTTGTCCATATATTGCCATGGATGCTCTTGAAAACAGAACTCTGAGTACAGCCCAGATTTTCTGTACAAACACATAACTGTCAACGGGAACAACTGTTGGTTTAAATACCAAAGGGTCACATCAAGTTTCCTTTTATCGAAAGGAACAAAGCAGACCATGGTTTGGTCTGGTTTTGGTTTCTCTTTACTTGTTTCTTAAAGGGTTTTAACAATGGCGTACCTGCGGGGTTTAATTTGAAGAAAGAAGAAAAGGGGAAGATAAAAATTCAATGGTTGTCTAGGGAGCATATATGCTTTTTGTATGCGTTAGAAGGTGGCAAGGTTTCTTTAAAAAAATCTCATACTACTGGATCTTAAAAAAATCGTTTAAAATTAAATTTTAAATTTTAAACCCAATTTTCTTATTTTAAATCTTACGCACTAAAAAATATATCTTATCATTAGTTTTCTAAACCTAACCACATTATTAATCTTGAAACCTAAACTCTAAACTCAGTATTTTAAGCCGGGAGACAAATGATTCACATCCTTTCTTTACATGGTGCAAGTCGTCACCTTTTTATTATTCCTCCTTCGGTGTTCTCACTATAAAATAATAGGTTTAGTATTAGTGTTTAAAGTTAAGGATTATAATTAAGGTTTAAGAAATTAAGGGTAGAATATATTTTTTAGGTCATATAGTTTAAGGTTTAGAATATAAAAAATAGATTAGGATTGATTGATTCAACAGGTTACAGCTCTTTATCGCTCAGGTTTATATTATTTTAGATATCAGGTTGATTGGTTCAACAGGTTAAATGATGCAATTAAACCTTTAAATGATCAAATCTTATTTTTAAGGTTTGATTACGATTTTTTTTAACGAAATTTGATTTATATTATAAAAAGTATATCTGAAATCATTTTTGACTTCTTACAAGCCCGAACATATCATTAAATATCGATACACCTAGCTCGCATTAGCAGTAATTGTCCGAATTTTTGGTTTCCATAGAGTCCTTGCTCGGGCAATTTCTAGTCCGCTGTCCAGGCAAAGTGAATGCTCCACTTCAATTAATGCTTCATTATTATTACCAGTTGCTGAAGTATCAGATTGAGAGGTGTAATTTCCAACATATTTGGATAAACACTTCAACGTGTCCTCCATGCCACATTCCTTTCGAAACTCCAAGCTTATACTTGATAGTTCATGACTTGTCAGTATCCACGTAGGAGTACCCTACAAACAACACAATTTCCCTCTTTTAAATACGATTTTTAAAGATAAAATTGTCCCCTAACATCACTTGTCCATCCCTGATGATGGGTACAAAATTACCTCAAGAATCCATTCATAGTACTTGGTGTTGTTCACATGTTGGTTCATGTCCATATCATTCCACCCTGGCTGTAAGAAAATTGCAAATGTCATGTCCTAGAGTTGTTCGTAGGTAGAACTTAGTTATTCGTCCGGAACGTATGATTTTAGATGTCTCATGATGTTATTCGGTCAGATTTAAGTTTAATAAGCCTTCAATTAGGTATTCACCGTGCAGGAGTTCTCGTAAGGCTACAGTTTGAAGGCTTATTTAAATGCAGATCCGACCAAATAATGTTACAAGACGTTTAAGATCACACGTTCCGGACGAGTAACTAAGTTTAACGAATGTGACACAAAGCAAAGACAAAAGCAAATGAATGATGTTAAAGGAATTCTGGTTAATTTACACTTGAATATCGAAACTAATCACGTATACTTACACTCAAACCTAGGCGTGTAAAATCAGTTGTATCGATATTTGTTACTTGTAATTTTCTTGTATTCTTGATCAGAGGGGACCATTCGGGCATAAAATGAGGCTTTAACTCTTTTTTAGTTTCTTCGATGAACTTCGATAATCTTCTTGTTTTTATATTCATCATTATAAACGAGCTGCATAAAAAAAAAATAAAAGCTAAAATTTTATACATAATTTCAAGACACGAGATAAAGTTGTAATGTTAAAAACTCAATAATTTAAAAAGTATTCGATTAATTTTCGATACCGATTTAATTAAAAATTGATGATGCATGTTGATTTTAAGTACAACAAATATTAACATATGTATTGGAGAAAGAGAAATAACTCAATGAGTTAAAGCTTGCCTTGATGCTAGTATGAGAGGCTTTCCGGTCTTCAAGTCAGAGAAACTCCAGTCAACCCCAAGCCCATTCTTTCCTGACTCATACATCCATGTATGTACTTGAATCACATCATACCTATAAAAAACATGGAATGTTAAACATACATGCAAAATGAATCATTTCAATAAAAAAAATATATTTTTCATAGATGGTTTAAATTTTAATAATAGGTAAATTTTATTCGTTACTGAAATAGAACAAATGTTATCACAAAACTCTATTGAGAAAATTTGAGACCTAATTGCATATAAAAATAGAGGAGACTAAAAGATTCATTAATCATAGTTTGAGCCTAGATAGAAATGATAAATGGGTTATTTAGATTAGATTCGATTTGGGTTATTTTAATTTGAGTTAGGTTCAGTTTTAACTATATTCGGTTTAATTTAGGTAGGATTTGGTTTGGTTTAATTTAATTTGAGTTCATAGTGATTTGGATTAGATATCAAATTAGATTGGATTGTTTAATTTTGGGTGTGACCGAGATCAGTTTACCAGAAGAAATTGATATGTTTTAATTGAGTTTTCGGTTTAGATCAATTTTTAAACCCAAATATGACTTTATAAAACTAAAATATTTGATTTTGTAGTGAGTTGTGTAGCGATTCATATCAAATCTTTCATCATTCTTTAAATATATTTTATTTATTTTGGGTTGCATGTGGTTCAGGTTGCCTTTCGTTAATTCGGGTTATTTTCGGCTCAAATGATTTCAGTTATGGTCTATTCGGTTTGCTTGAAAATCGGTTTGGATCCATTCAATTCAGTTGAAAATCAGTTTAGATCCTATCGGTTCTACTAAAAATCATGTTGCTATCGGTTTAATCGGTTTATTTCGAATGTCGAATTAAATTCGATTATCGGATATCAGGTAAGTTTGTCACCTATAAGCATGTATGAAACTTAATATAATACTTTACCAAGAAGGAAAGCGATCTATGGCAATATCTATCTTATAGTACGCCCAAACAAGACCTCTTGCACTCATTTCCGGTGTTGAAAACCCATCTCCCCGCAATCCTATCCCCTCCAAATGGTTCATTGACGTGTCCTAAATCAACCAAAAACATGAACAGTCAAATAATATACATGAGATTCCATGTTTTCCATAATAAAAGCAAAGGACACTGAACTTAGTTTCAGACAGACTTAGAACCTGTAAATAATTTGCCAGTGCCACCAAGGACAGTTTTCTATCACCGTTTACATCAAAGGATCTAACCACCAATTCCTGCTGGAAAACAGTACCCTCCGCCACCATTTTTCCGCGTAATATATCATGCATATGCATCTTGTCGGAATCAGGGTTCCGGCTGCCGTTAATATTATTACCAACAACTTTAGTGTCCTTTGGATGTTTTACATCCACGACAAGGCTTTTGTTGTTTCCTCCCAAACACAATTTAGGTCGATTCCAGGGCAAGCAAGATGTGACCGGCCGGGAGATTGTTGGTTGAGCAGTATAGGGCAGCATGGTTTGCAGTTTTTGAGAGAATGGAGATGGCCTCAAGGGTTTCTAATATAGGAGTCAGAATAATGGAAATATGGGATTTGTACCACTATAAATACCCATAACATAACCTTATATATATTTATAATTATATCCTTGAAATTAATTTTTTTATTTATAATAAATTTTTAAAATTAATTTTTTTACGATTAAGTCTCTAAAATTAATTTTTAATAGATCAAGTCGGGATCAAATTTAGGTATATAAATTTTGGGTCATGTCTAATTTTGAAAAGATGTGGTTGAGACGTGTCAAGTTCAGATTTAAGTATATAAATTTTGGGTCATATCTAATTTTGAAAAGATGTGGTTGAGACGTGTCAAGTTCAAATTTAAGATAATTATTTCCAGATCGAATTTAGGTGGATAAAAATCGACCTGACATGTGTCATTCCCTATTTACGTGTTAATGAACATAAATAACTAGATGTAAATAAGTATTAATACTTTTTTCAACAATGTAAATAAGTCATTAATATATTTAAATTTATATATTAAAAAAAATACTTATTTACGGTGACGTAAATAAGTATTAATATATTTAAATTTATGATTTATTGTTATTTTTAATCGTATATTTTATTGAATATTAGCTTTACTGGCAAATTCTTTGCTTATAGTTATAAGTTTTTTTAATCTCCTTAAAAGCGATATTTAAAAATTTGAACATATTTTTATAGTTATAGTTTATTCCATTGTCGGAATTTTTAAGGATGAAGTGGCAGGGTGTGGGGGAGTTTTAAGAACGATAGATGGAGCTCTAGAATATTGATGGACCGGAACGAATATATCATTAAAAATTTAAATAAATATAAATCAAATTTAAATATCTTTAAAAATAAATAAATATAAATATATTTTTATTTATTCAAATTTAATTTATTTATACCTGTACACACTCTATATATTATTTTGTCAAATTATCAAAAATATTTTAATAAAAAATATTTTTATTATTAATAAAGTATACATATTTGTTAAAAACCTCTTTAATCTTAATCGAAAAAAATACCCTAACCCATTGCAGCAATAATTCAAAAGCATAATCCCCACCCTACTATAGAGATCACGAGACCATCCAGAAAGGCATGGAATCACAACCACTTTATAGTCTTTATTTTTTGTTGGTAAAATATGATTTTATCATTATGATTGTAATTTAATATAATTATTAGATTAATAAATTAAAATTTAGATATAAAAAATAATAAAATTATTTTAATAGTTTTATAAATGAATATTAATAATAAATTAATTAAAAATATTTTTATTCAAATCTATTTATTTATTAAATATAATTAGTTTTTATTTATTTAATTAATTTATGAATATTATACAAATAATTCATCGAATGTTCCTCTCAATTACGCCTCCATAAAGATGAATGGATAAAAATAGTCTTAACTTTTAAATTTGACTTTGACTATAATGATACCACAAACTTTTAATTTAATAGCCGTAAAAATTAAAAAAAAAATGGACAGCAAAAACCTAACTTTTAAAATTTTATTTGAGTCATTGTCATAATTGGTCCACCCCTAAACCCTAAAACATAATAGTACATATGGTAAACTTAGTGATTTAGAGGATTTCATGTTCTCAGTGTAGTGTTGTTTTCTTTTGTCTTTTCTACGTAGTTCAGAGATTATATCATGAATTATTTTTATCACGTTATTTGTAGTTTATATGATTATGTTCGTTCATTTTTAAGTAATTATCTAATGATTATTCACTCACTAATTATATAAAAAAAAGATGATATTCATTTTAGTAAAAATATAAGATAAATTAATCTGGTTGATTGTACCGCGAATGAGTTATAAATTTGAAGTATGAGTTCAAGTTTGATACATATTTTCATGTTAGAAAGATGGTTAAATTAGTTGAACTAAGTTTAGAGGTTATTAGGACAGGTGGGGAAGCTCTTAAAGTTTATAAAATTATATATTTGATCATTTTAAACCGTAAAATATATATACTTAATTTATTTAATAATTTTATTATAATTTTTTAAAGTTTTATCGATATAAATACTCAAAGATCGATATAGGTATCGAGAATTTTTCACTTATTTTTTAAAAATATAAATCTCATCTTGATATCGATACTATACGGTGGTACTGATAACCGTATATACAACTTATGTGTTTTCTTGACTCTTAAGTTTCCTTTATTTGCGATAAAACTCTTAGTGTTTATGAAGTACAAATCGTCTGTCTTTTTATATATTGCGTCTCTTTTGGCATCCTCACTTTAAACCAGTGAGTTTAGAGTTTAAAATTTAGGGTTAGGGATTCTGATTGTTTATATTTTAAAAAATAAGGATATAATGTATTTTTTAGGATACGTAAATTAAGGTTAAGGTCTATAATTAAATTTTAAATTTTTTTTTAAGGTAAAACATAAAATGAAATATTATTAAGGACAAAATTTTTGTTCAGGTTCATGAGCATACATTTAGATATTATTTTGTAGGTAATATATAAAATTTATTAATTAAAATGATATAAATATATATATAATCACCGCATGTCTTTAAACGTATAATGATAATCGATAAAACAATGAGAATCAAAACGCCTAATTATAAATAAAAATTTCGTTAACACATAACAAGATATTATAAAACTAATGTTTATATAATAATTGAAAAATAGTTTTGGATTAATTTGAAAATATTTTAAAAATGATTTTAAGTTTAAACACTTAAAAATAACTTTGAGACATTTTTTAAAGCCTTCAAATCTGTTTTAAATGATTTAAAGAAATTAAATAAGTGTTTTTAACTCAGACGTTTCGATACACCTTTCGAGTGTTTCGATAATGTTATGCTTTTCAAAGGCAAAACATACGTTTCGATACACCTTCCAAGTGTTTTGGTACCGCTATGCTTTTCAAAGGCAAAACATAACATGTGTTTCAATACGGTCTTGGACCATTCCGATACGTTTTGCCACTGTGGATTTTAGTTTCCAAACAACAAACATCTATTTTGATATGCATGTATCGAAATATGTTTTAGGTGTTTCGATACACCTCCAACGGTATTATGAAAATCCCCAGCGACTTTATAAAAATCCCAACAGCTAGGAGCAGTATTGAAACATGCTTTAGCCGTTTCTAAAAAATATATTTGATAAGATGAACAACGCCACCGTTTGTATATCTCAAGATCTCCTTTTTATCTGATATGGGATCAATGTCTATTGTCTTTTTTCAGGCTTGACATTCTTCCCCACTCAACCCCGTGACACTCTCGTCATGGTTATTTACTCTACCTATCCCTCTCATGTGTGTTTGGTGTGAAATCGGACAGTTAAAGGATCGCTTCGATATCACTTATCACGAGACCGTTACTCTCTTTTAAGAAGAGGATAATGATTCCGTAACAAGTAACAATAAATTAATTTTATCAAATATTTTTATTATAATCAACTAATATAATCTATTAATCAAATTAAGTAAAATTATTATTAACTATCAATTAATATAATCTATTATTAATTATCAATCATCCGTTAATCTAATTACCGAACATGTCCATTGTAAAATCTGTAGTTAACTCTGCTGGAAAGTCCCCTTGCCACAAAGTTTAGTCTTGTCCTACCTTTGCTTTTCTTTCTGGATCACTCATTTTCTTATGTCCTTTGTTAGCCATTCGATGAAAATGCACATAGTTTTCGTCTTCAATGTGTTACGCCAAACACTTGAAAAGAAAATGACAAAATAATTGTTCATGGAATAAGGAATAAGGATCTCAACATATGGCCAATCATTTGTATGGTGGAGTTCCTACTCCAACCTGTTTCATATATATATAAGGTTAAATTCTAGAACTTTTAAGAAATTAAAATAATAATTTAATATGGGTAAACTATTTACATACAGGCGGTGAAAATATTTTTTTATAAATCTTTTAATTTTAAAGTTTAGGGTTAGATAATTTTAGTATTTGAAAGATAGTTATTTAGAATTTATAGATTTTGATTATAGTTTATGGATTGGAGTTTATAGTTCAAAGCCTAAATTCCTAACTATAATATACTAAACGCTAAAACCTAACATCTAAATCATAAACTCTAATCTCTAAACCTTAAATTCTAACATCTAAATCTTAAAACTAAAGTGCTTGTCGAAAGCTTTTATTTTCACCGTCGTCTAATATATGCATGTCAATTATCATATAGATAGATAAATAGATAGATAGATAGATAAAATAGAGTATACCATGTAAAACTTTAAGAGTTTTACACCAATTCATGATAATTTGATGAGTGAAATAGATGAATAAGATTAACATTAAAAAATGTGAAGTTTATCACTTAAAAAAACTAAAAAAAATAATTTTAACAATTTATTACCATCGTTCAACGTTTTAAAATTAATATAAAATTAAATAAATTTTACACCATATAAATCTAACCTAACCATATATACCCTTTTCTGAATTGGGCAGATATCAATGCACCTTTTCCAAATTCACCCAATGAAACGGTCCCAAAAGCCCCTAGGATCATGCATATTCACATATACTAGCCCCAAAGCACCAAATCACATTAGTAACATCCCCAAAAGCCCTACGATCATGCATGCCCCACTCTCCAATGTGCCGACATTCGATTTCGTTTTAAAGGAGCTAGACACAAACTCACCCACTTTTTGCCTTTCATGTGGCCGGACCACCAGAGCCTAACTTGACCTGTAATTGATCCCACTATGTCCTCTCGTCTCCTTACGTTACAGTCATTATTAAAGCCACTGTGATTAGCATACGAAACACAGAACTAAGAAAAAGTGCAAAACTTGTAAGCAATAACCATCGGAGAAAATGGCTGAGGGCGGTCTCGGACTCGAAATCACCGAGCTGAGGTTAGGTCTCCCTGCCCCCGGCACGTCTCGATTGGACAAAAACAAGAAGAAAAGACCGTTCTCAGAGGCTTCGAAGGAGAGTACTGAACTTGTGGGGTGGCTACCGGTATGTTCGTATAAGAAAAACAAGGTTATAAGCGACATGAATGGGTCTAAATCTAAAGCATCGAGAAAGAAGTACGTGAAAGTTAGCATGGATGGAGTCCCTATACTCCGCAAGATTGATCTGGGGATGCTTAAAGCTTACTGTGATCTCAGTTCGGCATTGCAGAAGCTCTTTGGTGAGTACTTTAGCTCCATGATCACATAGTTAACTGCAGGAAGATGAAGTAAATCAAACACGAAAATGGAGATATTTCTTCTGTTTTTAACTTTTTTTGGTATGTTAATGTTGATGATGACATGACAGAAGGAGCAGACAGATTTGAATTCACTCCAGTGTATGAAGACAAAGATGGAGACTGGATGTTAGCAGGAGACATTCCTTGGGAGTAAGTATATTTTCACAATCATTGTTATATAATGGTTTAAGGCACTTTCTGCCCCTAAATTATATATATTTCGCAATTTTCTTTTAATTTTTTATCCGTTATGTTCTCTAAATTTTACGAAATTAGATTAAAATATCTCTATTTAAGGGGTAATTTGAGAAAACTAGTATAATTTAAAGGGTAATTTAATAACAACGTAGAATATAAAGAGCTAAACATGTCAAAAAATAATTTATGAGACAAATTGAAAAAATATATATAGTTCGAGAAAAGTGTATTAAGACGAAAAAGTATATTAAGACTTATATAATATATTTTTTTGGTACAAATAAAATATCATTTTTATCAGACTTAACTACAAAATAAATATTTAAATTATATTTTTTAAATAAATATTTAAAGTGTTTTTTTTGTTATTTTTAGCTTGTTTTAAAATAGACGAAAGCACGTATTTTAGTCAAAAAATTTAACCACCTTTTTAAAATATTTGAAGTATCTATATAAAAAATAGTATAATTTAAATATTATTTTGTACTTCAGCTTTTTTTTGTTAATATAAATTAAATGGTTTGAGTATTTTATATAAAAATTGGTTGATAAATAATCGAAAATTTTACAGGATGTTTATTAGAACATGTAAAAGGTTGCGGATGATAAAAACAACAAATACGAAGAGATTTGAAGTGCTCGGAAGGAAACTATCAATGAAACTTTGAAGAACGAATGAAATTTCGGTATCGGTTTTACGATATATGTTCGTATTTCAAAACAGTCACTCGCAATAATGTTGATTCTAAAAGTCGAATGTAAAATATCCCCTTGATAATGTTATGTTCTTCATCATTGCGTTTAGTCCTGGTTGGTTTGACCGATATTTATAATTTGTAAAATATTTTTATTGTAAGTTATTAAGCAAATAATATTTTTATTTCATCACCATCACTACAAGTGAGCAATCTAAAGGAAGAATCTATAATATTGTGGCATCTTTTGCCATTCAGAGGCTGCATCTGTCAAACATTACATTATAGCCGATTACAGACAGGTTTTCAATGTTTCTCTTCTATTACAAACATGGTGCTAAGTTCTATAACCTTACAAAGACACAGTTTTGGTCCTGAAAGAACCAAAACATCAGAGTCTGTCATGGACAAGACCATCAGAGGTCATATATGATACCTTTAAATAAATAGTAATGAAGTTCCTATAGTGCAACTGGGAGGACTGTTGTTTCGAGATCAGATGCATCGTACTCGGTGTAGTGTTCGAGTGTTCGATTCGGCTAAAAAGGAAAATAAAGTTCAGATATATATGTAGAGGTCATATATATCATGGATGACACGATTGATCCAAAGTATTCCAGTTCTAAACTTGGTGTCTGCAATTGGCAATTAGGTGTAGAAAATTCAGTCATATGCTGACAAAAGATTGGTTCTGCCTGAACTGAGGCAAGTTCTATACCAAACTAAATATGTTACTGTGTAAGAAGCTTGTGCTGGTCTGAGAAATGTACTGAAAATCAGAATTTATGTACAAAGTATACTACATAGTACATAGCTGAAATTCGAAAGATGTTGAAGCAGATGTCTGTTAATGAGATAACAATGACATTCGTCTCGAACGTAAGTGTTGTTTGTTAATCATCGTAGCAAAGTTTGTTGCATGAAATAAATCATGCAACAAACTTTACTACTGATGCAAAAACTTACGAGTCTATTTAGTTAACCCTATGCCAACCCTGATCTATAGCAAGGAAAATGGGTTCATAACATGCATGATCTTTGACCAAAGATACATCTAAACAGGGACGAAGTCAGGATTTAAGGTTGATAAGAGGACAAATTCCTAAAAATTCTTTTTTTTTAAAGAATATAAATAAAGGAACAAAAGTGAAAAAATAAATTTCGTCGGGATAGAGGAAGATTATCCCACCCATCTATAAGTTGGCTCCGTTCTTGCATCCTAGGTAGTCATATCAGATGGAAGCAAATTACTCACTTGTAAGAATATCTGATGGTTCATGTCCTATGTGTTCATGCTGCCCTTTCACACATGATATGAAATTCATGGCCGGGTATTGCTGGATCGCTCACCCACATGTCGAGAATGGCTTGAACATTCTCAGAGCATACTAGATCCGGAATATTTTATATGATTAGTGGTATTAGTATGGAGTATACGAAATCGATGTAACTTTAAAGTTGAAAACCAACATGTTCCACCACCAATGCTTGCAGCTTGCAACCACATTTCATTCAAGTACAAAATAACACATCATATTTTATATTACTAAAGTATGCTTGACCTAGTGACAAAGGCACTACATTGTCCCTAGTGTGAATTCCTTGTGTTCAATTTCTTTTCTTTTATTTTTCTTCTGATAAAGTATGTTTATCTAGTAATACGTATCATTACCTGATTCAAAAAAATAAATTAAATAAAAATAAGTAAAATCTTTTGATAAGATGATAACACGTGTTATCACCTAATTGAATATTAATTTATTTTATCAAATTAAATTTAAGATCAAATTAATAGATTATATACATAATATAGATCAAATATATAGTTATACTAATTTATTTAATAGTTACGTTAGCCTCTTTATTATTTTTAATGATTGATAGCCTAACTGAAATCAATTAAATGATTTAACGGTATATTTATTAAAATTAAAAATATAATAATTATATCGATACTAGTTCTATAATTAAGTATATTTTTAAAAAATGATTTTACCGCCATTGAAACGTGTAAGGTGGAGAGAGAAATTGATCTCTTAAAATTTGATGGGTTAATTATATTTTTACTCTAAATGGTTTTGAAATCATTGCAATTAAAATTTTGTCCTCCTAAAAACTATTTGGTTTAGGACGGTTTCATTTAGAATTAATAAAATTAAATTTTAACTTTTTATATTTTGTTTAATTACTTTTTTAAAAAAAATAGATTTATAATTTGAGAAATTAAATATAAATTCTTTAATTTTTTATGATTTAATTCTTTTACGTTTTATAATTAATCAATTTATTTTTTTCGTAATTTAATCTTAACTCCGTTTATCATCGAAACAGACCCGTAGCCCTGGCCTCTGAGAACCGGGCCTTAAACTTGACATTTTTTTCATATGACACTAATAATTTTTGGGCACTGCCTTCGTTTCAACACCATTTCAAAATAATATATAAATATTAATATTGACAGTTTAAAGATTTAAAAATTTGTATATAATTTATTTAAATAAAATTAATAAAATTCAAAATGTATATAATATTAAAATTAAATTAAAAAAATCATTTGGTTTTTTATCTATAATAATTTCTGACCACAGTCGGCAACAAATATATACATATGGTGGCTAATTATTACAACTTATTATTATTATTATTATTATTATTATTATTATTATTATTATTATTATTATTATTATTATTATTATTATTATTATATGTTCTGTGGGACCGGTTTGGTAATGTCCGGACCTCATCACGTTGTGCCACGTGACTGCATGTCTTTGTGGTATGACTCTCGTGCATGTGTATGTGCTGGGGCACACTAGCTCACAAGGATATGTCTCCTCCATTTTTTGGTTTATATATTTGGCACATAAAATTTATACTTTATAAAATAAATTTATTTTTGTGGAAATAATATTAAATAATATATGAAACATAAATGTATGTACTAAATGATGGTGGCACCATCTATATGTCATATGTGCATGATAAGATATGATAAGACAATGCCACCACTGTCATGACATCACCATATTGTTGCTATTATGTTGTGCGCTCATGGTAACCACAAAGCATAGGAGAATAAGAGATGTGAGGTCCATTAATTAAAAAAAACATAATATATATATTATAAAAAATAGTTAATGCATTGGTAGTAAAAAATTATTATAAAGGTTACGAATGATAATTTGATCCGATTCGATAAATTTTTTTTTAAAAAAAATATGTTTAGATTGGACCGGGTTATTAGAAAAATGAAGTTGGGTATAGGTCAAGTTTAGTGTGAAAATTTTCCAACCCAATATATTTATATATTTTTATTATATTATATATAACATATAATGATTTTATTTTTTTGTCGGATTGGGTTTAATCATATTTTTATTAAAATATTAGGGTCGAATCGGAATTGGGTTATAGTTTTTATTATGTCGAGTTGGGTCGAAAGAAAATATGTTAAGATTGAGTTGGGGTTGGAACATATACTTTAATTTTTGGGTCAGAACTAATACTTTAAATTTTAGGTCGTGGTCAGGCGGCCAAAAATCCGCTCTGATCTGACCCATTGGCATCCCTAACAGGGGCGACCCTCGAACCCTTTTACCTTGTTTAAAAAATTCAGTATCACTTCCTATTAGACCAACTGATTGTTAGTACACCGTATCGAATATAAAAGGAATAAAATACCCATTATTAGATAATGGGTTGGGGACAGTCCAAAATGTTGTAGTGTTTGTGCTTTTAAAGGGGTCCCCCACTTGGGGAATGCCGGACAAAGGAGTGCAAATCTAACCGCAAAATACCAAAAGGAACTTTCCTACTATTCATGGAAATGACCAAATATACATAAACAAAGAGAAAAAGCATAGGAACACACAGTTTCATTTCATTTCCCCCGACAGAAATACCATGGCATGTGTACCCAAAAACATGTTCTTGTCATGTTTTTACGATAATCACGTACTCATAGTTAACAAAAATACTATAACAGTTAACATATAAATTTTATTTTTAAAGTAATTAAAGATTATAACACTTTATTTAACCATAAACTCATTTAGTCGGTGTCTCGTTAAAAACCCGAAAAAAAATGTCATAAGGACAAATCAGAGGGCAATTGGTTGAAGTGTGGAAAGGTTTTGTTGAAATGGATGTTTTCCTACTTGAGGACAAGACCAATGCACATGTAGAGAGAGAAAGAATTAGAGGCCCCCATTTTCTTTTATTTTCTTCTTCATTACTTGAGATGCTCTTCCTTTCTTTCCATTGCAAATTGGATTATTGGCATTGTAGAGGACAATATGGACCTTTCTATTTTTGTCATTTCTCTTAGAACATACAAAACTCTCACTATCCTATCTTTTCTTGTCACCTCCTCCGACACTTAGAGTCGAGAAAAATTTGATTCGAGTAAAAAAATAATTTTTTAATATAACTTGAGGTAAAAAGATTGTCTTGTTTTGATTTGAATCGATAGTTTGAGTTTATATAAGAATAACTCAAATTTTTTAGTAATTAAAGGATTGGTCTTTAAGTTCGAGTTGAGTCTTTTAATTTTTTTTATATAAAAAATATGTCACATATAAAAAAATGTAAGCATATCTTATAAGATTAGAGAAATTCGTTTAAATTGAAATCAAATTATATTATAATATGATAAACAATTAAATTTGTATAAAAACTTGAAAACTTGACTCGAATTGAATTTTACAAACAAGACTCAATTCGAAAAACTTTAAATAAAATTTGAGTTATAAAATATGATATATCAACTCAAATAACTTAAAAAATTTTAATCGATTCGACTCGACTTGACCCGTTATTTACCTCTACCAACACCACTCCACAAACTCCAAAATAGAATTGTTTTTTATTGTGATGTTGTATTTTTAAATAATTTCTTAAAAGGTAGTTTAGAGATTGTTCTCAAAGAATGTCACATTTTTTATTAGGTTTTCATTAAAAAAAATAAGGTACAAACATAGATAATACATTATAGCATAAAAATTCAAAGGGTGATGAACAAAAATTAAATTTTTTCTTGATTAAAATCTTTATCTTTCATAAAAAAATAAATATTATTATAATCTTTATTCAAACAAGATACTAGATATAAGAGTGAAAATCGAGTAAATCAGTCTTTTAATTTATTTCGTGAATAGTTTTAATAAACTGTCACAAAAGAGATCTGATCATACAAGGCTGTCAGTTTTTCCTGATTAAGTGACACACTGTGATGAATGTTAAAGGCGAGTATTCGATTTAATGAATTGAATAAATTTTTTGATTCGAGTAATTAGAATTTGAATTGTGTATCTAAATCGCTAAGGGTTTGCCGCCTACAATGTTTCATGACCTTGAGGCTCATATGGGTGCTGTTACATTATTTGGTGAGGAATTTTGGTGGAGTTGTTTTATGGGTAAATTACTTCGTATACCATTATACTTTAAGTTTTATGTTAATTATAATATTAAAATAAAATATAATTAATTTTAGTTTAAATTTTAATTATATCATTGGATCCTCAAAATCAATAACGTAAAAGATTTTAACGGCCTGTTTATAATGATATTAAGGGATTTTAATGATTCGATAATATAATTAAAACTTAAACTGATGTTTAATGATAAAATAATATTAATTTTTAATTTAATGATATAATCATTAAACACCTAAAAATATAATATTTTCTGTGTATTTACATTTATATTTATTTTATACATATTATAATTTTATTAAATATTATAACACTCATTGACTTTTTATTGTTGTAAGACATAAATTAATGTTTTTTGGGCACTTTCACTCATAAAGTTGTTCCACTTGAGAACTAAGATTTTTTATAATTTATAAGTTTTAATTATATATGTAAGTTTTTTTTTTAATCGTTACTGAATTTTTATTAAATTCATAGAACATATTATAATTATAATGCATTCGGAAAAATCAACAAAACAAAGAAAAATAAAATATTTTTTATGGAGATAAGCATACTATTAAAATTCAGAAGTTTCCTGAATCTCTTTGTCTCTATCCAATCGAGACACATAATGCGTGAATAAGGAGTGGTGAACGATCTAAACCATCAGGCAGAAAGTTTCGCTACCCAGGACTGATTATATCGGTACACAACCATCAACCGAGTGAGGATCTAACCATCAATGACCACCGACAAAATCATAATAAAAAACTAATGCCACCGATTCAAATCTCTGCAACAATCGGTTGCTAGGGTATGCTGAATCATGCCACAAGGATAGATAAAATAAACCACAAAAATAAAAACAAAAAACGTATCACAAGGACAGAGAAAACGCTTGCCATGAATACAGAGATCCTTATTAACATATATGTAAGTTTTTTCTAATATTCATAAATATTATTTTATTAATAAAATTGATGGACCGTTATGTCTTGGGATATTTTAAATGTGAAAGCAAAATTTGAACATACTAAAATGTTTTTTTAACAAGCTAATAGTGATTATAGTAGTATCTGTTCCGTTCTAGAATATAATCTCTGTCATTTGACATTAATATAATTGCATGTATATCAACAGAGATTGGTTCAAGTAGTAAGCAACTTAGTTACGCTTAAACAAGTTTTAGGTTCGGGACATTATATACATAGAGAATTTCTGCTGGGAGACTCACCCACCAAAACTAGGTGTACGACACGGAATGATCTGAGTTAATCAGGATTAAACTCTAAAAGCAGAAGAGCAATAAAATATATACATATATATAATTGCACGCATAAAAATACGAATAAAATACTTATACGGTATCTCGTATTTCAATTTTGATTACTCAATTTGATTTTTAATAAAACTATTTATAATGTTATATTTTTTTATTTAGTTATTGGTATTAAGTTTGAACATTATTTTTTTGAATGGTTAAGTTTGATCTTTGACTTAAACGATAATGGTGATATAGTATAATAATATTTTAGCTCTCAAAATTTATGTATTTTATTAATTTAGTTAAATTATTTAATAAATCCTTAATGTTTAAAATTCCTTTCAATTTGGTCTTTAGTTTCATTCGAAATAATTCAACAATTTAGTAAAGTCATCCTCCAATAAAATCGTTTTATATATAAATCTTTAATCGTTTTATCAATTTACTCGAACCCGTCAGGTCTTAACTCGATAATACTGAATTTTTATTAAAAAATCGGGGTCGAATTATTAAAAAAATTCTAATCGGATTATAGTATAGTTTAGAGCAAAAATTCATTAATTCAACTGATCTAATATATTTATATATTTTTATTATAATTTTATATATAATATTTATTGTTTTTATTAATTTTTTAGGTCGAGTCGAATTTAATCGATTTATTTATAAACTCTTATAGTTTTACTATTGGTCTATATATATAAAAAAACTAGTAAATTTATTTCGAACAATTACAACCACAACTGTCTTCCCTTGAGTTGTCCTAAAGCCTGAGCCACCGTTTGTCCGTTATAGGCAACTGCACCAACTTGACCATATCGGAAAAAGATGCTACATATTGGTCGATTTTACGATGGAACAACCATCGAATATCACTAAATATTGTTAACATTAAACACAGTTGAATATAATTAAATAATAAAAATTAAAAAAAATTAAAAATTTAAATTATAATTAATAAAAGAATGATAGACTTAATGTATAATTATTAATTATAATTTAAATTTTTAAATTTTTGAATTTTTATTAATTAATTTAATAATATTCAACATTAATAATGTTCAGCGGTATTTAATACTCGTCTTTAAATTTTTAAAATAGCACCCGATTTTCATTATTTCTCAAAATAACACCCTTATAGAGAACTCACCGTACATGTACTAATTTAAAATTTGTTTAATTATTAATTAATTAATTAAAACATAAATAATTTTTTTATTTTTTTAAAAATTCATCATGCATATCCAGCGAACTTTAAAAAAATATTTTTTTTTATTGAAATATGCCGAGTTCATTGTAAGAATCTTAACATGGAAAATAAAAAAAAAAATGGGTGTTATTTTTGAAATTACAGGGATAACCCCCTTCAGGTTTAGCCGCAACTTAGGTCGTCTTTCTAGGGCACTAGTTTCTGTTTTTTATTTTGTTTGGTATGCGACAATGACACTAACATCGATTAAGATTTGATTTTTAGATTAGATTTAATATTATCTCGATCATTAAAATTGTATTTATTTGATTATCATGTTAATTTTTTACGTTAAATTTTAGATTCAATTTGGATATATAATTTGTATTTATAGATAGTTTTCTTATAATTCTTATATCTGATTTGTGAGCAAAAATCATCTGTCTTTTTTTATACCTCTTTTCATGTCTTTATTAATTTTTCTTTTTTAAAAATAAATTTTAAACTCTATCCCTTATTTTTATATCATAAACCTTAAACCCTAGTCCCTAAAAAATACACCTTATCTATGTTTTCTTGTACCCTAACCCTAACCATAACCCTAAACCCTAAAAAATATATCCCTAATTTCATATCCTCTAACCATATCCTCTAACCTTTAACCTTAAATCTCTAATTTAAAACAGAGACACAAATGAAGATATAGGAAAGAGTATATAATTTATACCCTAATTTGTGATTGTTTAAGTAGATATATTTATTTTTTGTTCGAACTTTTTAACTAAACTCTTAATTTTTTTACGTGATTTTAAATGACTTATTTCTTGTATCTATTATTATAAAAAATATTTAAGTTATATATTTATTTTACTATATAATTATAAATCTTCATTGTAATTTTATTTTTATTTTATTATAAGTCAAACTTTAAGTGAGTCTCAAGATTCCATAAATATCACAACCTTTCTAACCTATAAAATCAAATTCCCTTTTTTATTTTTTTAGTATATATTTTTTTTAATTCTGAATTAAAAAATCACTTCCCCCTCTATATATACTCACTAGAAGCCATCCAATCTCATCGCTCAGTTTCTCTGTTTCTTCCACCTTCTACCAATCTCTCCATTGCTTTCCTTTTCCTTGACATCGACAATGCCTGCAAGACCCCAACACCAATTCAAACACCCCGACTTCGCATCTCTCGACGAACTACCCGACTCGTACGCATGGAATCAACACGACCACGACGATTACGGATACCCTGCGGTCGGAGAAGCCTTCGACACAACCGAAACCGTGCCGGTTGTCGATCTTAACGACCCTAATGCCATTCAAGGTATTGGCCATGCATGCAGAACATGGGGGATTTTCCAAGTCACCAACCATGGAATCCCCACGAGTCTGCTGGATATGGTGGAGTGTACTTGCAAGACACTTTTCTCTTTGCCACTTCACCAGAAGATTAAGGCAGCCAGATCGCCGGACGGAGTGTCCGGCTACGGATTCGCAAGGATCTCATCCTTTTTCTCAAAGCTTATGTGGTCGGAGGGATTCACTATTGTTGGAGCACCAGACGAGCATTTTAGTAAACTTTGGCCCCATGGGTACAAAAATCACTGGTGAGCACTCATTGCACGTACGTAGAGACGGAACTCAACATTATTAGTTGAACATAACTTTGGAGGGGGTAAAAGTTAAAACAATAATTTTATTATATATTTTTTTAAATTTTCAGGGGCGTAACTATAAAATTACGCCCCTGATTGCACGTATACGAATGCACGTGCAAGTTCTGATATTTTGCCTCTTTTGTGGTACAAACCATTTTGTTTCAATGCAATTAGCAAAGGTTACAATGAAAATCCATGGACCCACTAAGTAGAATTTGGAGTATAATGGAGTCAATGAGAACACAAAACCCCCACTTGTTTTCTTTGTCCCATATCCAACATAACAGCACATTAACTGTTGCAGACAGTGTGTTTTGTTTCTTTAGGAAACTTGATTGATTTCATTTGTTTTGTTTCTTCCTCAGTGATGTGATCAAAGAATACAAGGAAGAAATGAAAAAGCTAGCAGGGAGATTGATGTGGCTCATGCTGGGTTCCCTAGGCATAATTGCCAACCAAGACATCAAATGGGCTGGACCTAAAGCTGACTTCAAAGAGGCCTCGGCCGCTTTACAGTTGAACTACTACCCGGCTTGTCCGGACCCGGATCGGGCCATGGGTCTCGCCGCGCATACCGACTCCACTCTCCTCACCATCCTCTACCAAAACAACACGAGTGGGTTGCAAGTCTTCAAAGAGGGAGTCGGATGGGTCACGGTCCCTCCGGTACCCGGTGGGCTCGTGATCAATGTCGGAGACCTTATGCATATACTATCCAATGGGACATATCAAAGCGTTCTTCATCGGGCCATGGTGAACCATACCCGTCACCGGTTATCCCTAGCCTACTTATATGGCCCGCCGTCTAGTGTCGAAATATCGCCACATCCGAAACTAGTAGGCCCAACTCACCCACCCCTCTATCGTCCGGTCACTTGGAACGAGTGCCTTCACATGAAAGCAAAACATTTCAACAAGGCCTTGTCGTCGGTTCGGGTTTGTGTACCTCTAAATGGATTGATTGATGTAAATGAACACAATAATAGTGTAAGAGTTGGATAAGAGAGTACCTTTTGTTGTTAATATTCGTTTTTGTTTCCTTTTTCTTACACTATTCCCTCACTTGTCTTAATTGGTTTGGTCGTTTATTGAGACCCTACGGTTTTGGAGTATAGTTTTGGGTGCATTAAATTGGTCGTTAATATTCTATAACCAACGTCGAATATTGTTGAACACTTTTAATGTTAAACACTATTGAACGTTATTAAATTAATTAATAAAAATTAAAAATTTCAAGAACATAATTAATAAAAAAGTGATAGACTCAACATATAATTAATGACGTGTGTTGAGTCCTTAAGATTTTTAATCTTTATTAATTAATTTAATAATGTACAACGGTGTTCAGCATTAATAGTGTTCAACGATGTTCGACGCCTATTATAGACTCATCCCAATTTAAGCAACATAACTTTAGAAAAATAAATAAATTTAATCAGTGATTATTTTTTTAAATAATATAAGGATGTGCACATAATTCATAGAAATTATGATTGACCCTGAGTTTTTTAAAATAAACATTATTTATATTTTCATCGGAATCATTTGTTAGTTTTTTTAATTTTTATTTTTTTTATTTTAAGGGTTTTATTCTTATTAATTCAGACCGATTTGTATCATGCATTTAATTTTGTTAGATAATTTTTTTGATAAAATATTATATAACTCGAAGCATACTTAAGTTATAAGAAACATCGTTTTTTTAATATAAGAGAGAATTTTAAATTATAGTATCTAAATTATTTGAATTAGTCCGATATATATTTCAAATGTAAACTAAATTATATGCTTCAAACATATTGAGTTGATTAAAAAACTAAAATAATTAGAGTATTTAATTTAAAACTAAATTTTAGTATATTGGTCTATATTTTTTTTTTAAAATTAAAGTACTCTTCAAACATTTCCCCTACTTTATTTTACTTTCTGCTCCCCTAAATCCAAACAATATAAAATAAGAATATTTTGGGTAGTTATCAAAGTGGATAAGTTACATATAAACTTATTAATGTAATTTACAAATTATATCTAATTCTAATTATATAATTCAAAATTATTTTTTATTTTTTATTTAATCACTATTTTTAATAATTGATAGATTAATTCATACCAGATTTTAAAAAAAATTATTATATAAATAATTTTATAAACTCATTTTTTATTTAAATATTAAAATTCAAATCTACAATATTATTTAAAATTTTATTTAAAATATTATAATTCAAACATAATTTAAAATTTAATTATTTTTTAATGGAAATTTGAACTACATATTTCTATCTAATTATGTGTTTTGTCTTCATGTTGAAAGACATTAGAACCGACAGCTTTTAGACCGGATAAGGAGGAAGATCCCATCCAAAGAAAAAGTCAGTTAAATTATTGAAAAGATGTATATATATATTTCATTAAGTCCAAGAAAAAATATTTAAATTAATTAAATCGAAAAATTATTTATAACATAAATTTTGTTTAATTTTTCAGTTGAATTATTCGAAATTTTATTTGAATTTAATTATAAATATTTATAATATTATAAATATTATCTAGTTCTAATTTAAATAATTTTTTTATAATTACATATAAAGATAATATATATTTATATTATATAATAAAAAAATTAAAAAGACTAATTAGAACTTAAAAACTGATATATTATTTACTAAAAACTCAAATTATTTAAATTTCAATTTTATTTAAAAAAAATAAATTAAATATTTTTATATTAAATCATATAATTTAATTTTTCTGAATCAAATTTTATTACCTTAACGTATAAAGTATCCATAAGGAAAACAACAAATGAGGCCAAGATTACTACAAATCAATGTTTTTTTTTAAACTCTATATTATCTACAACATTATGGCATTCTTGAAGAGACCAAGTGTCAGGCTTTGGATTCAGACAAGGAAACACATGATGAACCAAGTGAAACTGATCTCGAAAATATTATTAAGTCAATCTTATTTATCACATTATCTATGATTTTAATTAATTAGAATTGTTTATTTTAATTTTTTTAAAGTGAATCATCATATTTTTTATATATAATTAATGAGTAAACAATTATTAAATAATTATTTAAAGATAAACGATATTAATTATTTAAATTATAGATGACGTAATAAACAAGATTCACGTAATTATATTGGTTCTGCAACTGCAACCACGTGCATGTCCGTATTGGCTACTCAGGGTCGACCACCCTACCTTATGAAAACAGATGTGTCAGGTTTTACAGTTTCTTACTTGGTTTATTGGTTGTCGGGGAATGTTTAACCAAACAAACACACATTCCTTTAACTCAAAGAAAAGAAGAGAGGTTTCTGACAACATAATTTCAGATGCTTTGCTCTATGCAGGTAAACAAAATGAAAAACATAAACCACGATATGTTTAAGTTTATTTATTTGTTTTTAATCGAACAAATAAATTAATATGAACGACAATAATTGATCTTTACCAGCAATATAACTGTAGGGATCATAAATATAATTATCTTTTTTAATCACCGAAAAAACGGTATATAATATTAAAGAATTTTAAAAAAAATTAAATGTATTTAAACCAAAAAATGGTATGTCAATAATAATAAAAATCAATTCAAATAAAATATCCGTAGATTTATAAAAAGTTTAATGGATTCAGATATTCGTGTTATTCACGTTGTGCGGGTGTGTCCCGACCGGGTTCACAGCTACTCCAAGTGTTTAAGTTTGCTTTACTAGATATAAAATCTTAATCCCATTCCATGAACCGCATGGATATTGTGGTTTCACTTCAGATTCAACTTTCAAGTTCCAATAAATCACTTCATCACACAGTGCACAGATTGGATTATTAGTGCTAAATGGAAGAAAATCTGGGATGAAATCAAACATGTAATCATCAGCTAATCATGGGATTGGGATCTGCTTAATTCTATAGACATGGTCTGGGATTTGTTGGTTTGTGGGGGTTAGATCACTTCATCACTGTTCTTACACTACACCAAACTTAGTATATACCGGTATTTTTAACGGTGTTTTCTTTTAAAACGGTATTAATTTTGTATATATTGTAACGTTTGTTGATACAATGCCACAAGTAACAACAATTGCGGCGTTTATGGGAAAATGCCACAATATTTAAGTACTTGTAGTGGAGTTTTTAAATTCACTTTTGTATAAACTAAACGCCACAATAAATTTACTTTTAGTGGAGTTTATGGAAATGTTAGAAGAGGAGAGATTATTAGGTGAACCCTGTTCACCACATCATCCATGGTTCAAGCAATCAGGACCGTTGATCTTTAAATAACCACCTAATAACTACCCACCCACTAAGTACATATAGAAAAGAGATGATGATTCACTTGAAAAAAATTTGAGATCAGCGATCCTGATTAATTGAGATCATGGATGACGTGGTGAATAGGGTTCACCTAATAATTTTTCGTTAGAAGAGATGTTAAGTTTAGTGGCGTTTGTAAAGAAAAACGCCGCAAAAAACCTATTTTACTGTAGTATTATGCAGGTAACGTGTTTGAGATCTTATTGGTAAAATTTATAATAAAATTTTGAGAGAGAGAATTTTTTTTTTCAAATTTGAAGGTTTAAACGAAAATTTTAAAACTTGAGGGTGTAACTAAATTTTTTAAAAATTACGAGAGATTTAACAAAAAATTAAAGAGGGAATTTCATTAAAAATATAAAATTTTGTAGCTTGATATGAATTTTTAAAAGCATTGAGGGGACTAGATTAAAATTTTCAAAATTTTTAGGGAAATAAAAATTTATCAAAAATATTTGGGGGCATCCTTCTTTAAAATCATTGAACGAAGAACAATCTAAACCCTAATTCTTACGGCCCATACCATTACAACAACAAAGTCCATTACAATTTCAAAGATCATCCCACCAAACAATCTTGGGTCTGAATTCAGATAATGGAAGTCAAGTTTATGTGACAGCTAAGTCATGCGATTTAACGTATTCTTTTTATTCTTAATGGGATTCTTTTTAATTGTTTGTTGAGATTATACGATAATATTTGTTTATAAATTTTAGTATATTAAAAACGTATATACATGTATAGATAAATTGATTGAATCCGAGTCATTTCAGGATAACAACTGGTGACAGATCTTGATTGTATAGTTCGAGGGGACTGATTAAAATATTTTTAAAGTTTTATAGTTCTAACCATCATTTTCAAAAAAAATTGAGATATTTTTTGAGAGTTTTATTTCTTTTTAAATGCGGGCGTTTAATTAAAAATTTTAAAATTTACATAAAATTTAGTGAAAATTTAACATTTTAAGGGAAAAATTAAAAATATTCAAAATCTTTAGAACTTCATGATATTTTTTTATAAATTTTGAGGGACCTATTTTAAATTTTAAAAATATTTTAAGGGTATATAGTACAATTTCACCAAAACTTTCAGTGTTATAAAGAATACTGGTAATTGCTGAACACTTGCATACACAAATCGTATTATAAATAAAATTATTCGAATTTAAATCTTTTAAAATAAAATATCATCCTTTAGTTTAATTAATTTTCCGATGGACAATTAATATGGTCCGTCCATTTTAAAATAATTATCTAGTAACTATCTACTCTTCAATTACACGTGAGAAAGCAGTAATGATCCATCTTAAAAAAAAATAAAATGGACGAATCTGATTAATTAAGACCACGGATGACGTGGTAAACATGATTCATCTAATAATTTTTCATTTTAAACGGAAAAAACACTTACTAATCCTCGTATACAGGGATGGAACTACACTCATATGGGGAGGAGCAATTGACCCACATCCTCGAACTTTTTTTCATTTAAATTCTTTTAAAAATTATTTTTATGAATTTGTCCTCTTACCTCTAAACATTTATGTTTTTCCCGTCAACTCAAATCTTGATTCCGTCCTTGCTCGTATACGTAAATTTTTTAAATTAATCCAAAATTATGACTTATTATAACATGACAATTAGGCCAACAACATCTACAAGTGATTGGGTTTGTCTTTTCTCGTGTCTGAGATGTGTTCGGATTCGGATGCAATGGTAGGTGAAGGATGAGAGTGAATTAGGTGCATTCATACGTACCATAAATGCCTAAAACTTCAAAGTGTAATTGAAGTGGGTTGGCAGCAATTGTCAAACTCCAACAACATTTAATTTACGCCAGAATGAGGGCGGCTGTAGGTCACAATCTCTCCTTTTTATTGGGCATAATTAGGAGAAATGCAATAACAAAACCTACTTAGTAATGTTAACTCTCTTTAAGTATTGGAACAATTTTAAAAATAATAATAATACTTTTATTCGAATATATATAAATATAATATTTATAAACCGTTTATATAATATTCGTTTACAGAGAACGATTTAAAACCTAGTGCAAGTGGACTATAGACCCTTAAACATTTAGTTAAAATTTCGGGTTTAAGGCTTGAAATTAAATTTTAAGATAATATGATTAAGAATTTAGGGTTTAATTTATAAACCCTAAATTTTAATATTAAACCTAAAATTCTATTAACACTCCTTAAATTCATAACTATTACGATTTAAACTCTTAAATCCTAAATATAGACAAAAATTTTAAACCCTAAAACTAACGTGCTTATATAAATAAATTTTTTAATATATAATAATTATTCTATATAATTTAAATATTTATTTTACAGTTAAATCAGAAATACTTTGCCAACTGATCGTTAGAAAACAGCTGAAGTACTTAAATGATACGAAGTCAACCATGGACTGACAAAGAAATGACTCAGTTGGGCGTGGCTTTAGTTTCCACAGTATTTTATTACACGACAGCAACAAAGTCAATGTCTAATCTTTTCTTACTACAAAACCAAGTTGAGATGACTGTTTTTAGGGTTAAGTGTTGATTAGTCCTTCTATTTAGATTTAAATATTAAGTTTTTATTTGAATAATTATAATTTAATAAGTCTTTATTTGAATAAAGACGAGGTATTTAATACATTTTCAATTTTCATATATTTTTATAGGACTAAATATTAATTTATTTTTTTATAATGAAAAATAGTTAATTTTTAATAAAAATAATAGAATTTAAACCCACACAAAATAAAAATGAATGGGTATTTTTAATCATTTGTTGATTAAAAATCAAATAAATTTCAAACAAAAAAATTTACCCGTAATCATACCTTATTTTATTGTTCTATATAAAAAATTATTAAAAAATAAATCTTAAAATTTAACCATAATTTTCACGCTTTAACCACTAACCCTTAAAATTATATTGGTGTATCCACAGTTAGTATCTGTTTAATTTTTTTAATCCTTTAATAACACACATACATCATACTCAAACTCGAATAAAATACATCAATTTTTTATTATTAGGATCACTTTACGTATTCGAATCGCTACTAATCTTAGATGTATAACAAGTTTAATATTAATATTCATGCGCCAGCAAATCAAGGAGTGGGTGTGTGGGAACAGAAATTATGTCTTCTAGAAGAATTGGTATCAATCTTATATATACAGCAACAAGCTTAATATGCATGCACCTGCAAATCCTTCTTTTTTTGAACAAACCTGCAAATCCTTCTACTTCATGCATACTGTTTCTGTTTTCTTTTCGTGTTGATTCAAGTTTTAGACTTTTGAACTTATGCAGTGTGAACACTTCACATTTACAAAATAATAGCCACACACCTGTTCTTCCTTAATTTTGATTCTCCAGTATTCTTGGTTTTCATCATGAAAGCTAAAGCTGCGATCTTTTTGTCTTTGGATTCATAGATTTAAGCTCACAGACGTGAAAGTTTTTGATATAGCTTTGGTGGGTGTTGGCTTATTTTGGTAAAAATGGAGGGTGGTGAGATTTATGGAGCCACTAGTCATTTACGGAGGAGTTTACGTTCCGGTAGTTCTTCGGTATGGAGAAACAATGATGTGGAGGTATTTTCGAGGTCTGACCGACAAGAAGACGATGAAGAAGCTTTAATGTGGGCTGCACTTGAGAAGCTACCGACAGTTTCTCGTCTCAGGAAAGGTATAATGACTAGCTCCGAAGGTGGAGCCGATGAAATCGATGTTCATGACCTTGGGTGGCAACAGCGGAGGGCTTTGCTTGAGAGGTTGGTCAAAGTTGCAGAGGAAGATAATGAGAAGTTCTTGTTGAAGCTCAAGAACCGTATAGTTAGGTATCAATTTTCTTACCCTTTTTTCCTTTTTCATGTTTGGTTACTAGGAAATCAAAAGGAAAGAATTAAAGGGTCTGTCTTTTTTATTTGAAGGGTTGGCATTGTTCTTCCCACGATTGAAGTCCGGTTTGAACATCTAAATATTGAAGCTCAAGCTTTAGTTGGAACCAGTGCTTTGCCTACTGTTCTTAACTTTACTACAAGTATATTTGAGGTAGCAACCTGGAAAACAAAAAATGCTCTGTACCTTTACCATTTCATGGTTTTGATTTCTTCGAATTCGGATTCTTTCTCATGTTTTTGTTTGCATTTTGTTTACAGGGTTTCTTGAATTATACTGGTATTCTTTCTAGTAGAAAGAAAAAACTGACCATCCTTAATGATGTCAGTGGCATCGTTAAACCGGGCAGGTAACGATGTCGGTAACCGATAAGAAATTGTACTTTTATTCCGAAATTAAGGTTTGTAGATATCTTGGAATTACTCAATCATTGATGTTCATGTCTACTTGTTACAGAATGACATTGCTTCTGGGTCCTCCAAGTTCTGGGAAGACTACTCTCTTGTTGGCTTTAGCTGGGAAGCTTGATCCTGCACTCAAGGTGCTTGACAAAATTTACTGTTCTTTCAAATATCATTAATTAAGTTCTGTTTTCTAATTTGGGAGTGTGTTTCTCTTGTAGTGTTCTGGGACGGTGACGTACAACGGTCACGGCATGGACGAGTTTGTGCCACAGAGAACAGCTGCCTATATCAGTCAACATGATCTTCATATTGGAGAAATGACTGTGAGGGAAACTTTGGCCTTTTCTGCAAGATGCCAAGGGGTTGGAGACCGTTATGGTATGTTCGATTGATTTCCGGCCTTTTGATTTTTTAGTTTTTGAAACAATTTGAATGCTTATTTTTATCCTTCAAAGTATGAAATCTGTTGCTTTGAGGGGTTTACAGACATGTTGGAAGAGTTGTCAAGAAGAGAGAAACAGTCTAACATCAAACCTGATCCGGATATGGATGTCTACATGAAGGTAAGAACTAAAATGCCATTGTAAATTTTCAGGCATATATTATACAGAATCATGCATTCATCTCGAATTGCTTTACCTTTTCTAATATTTCAGGCAGTAGCAACAGAAGGTCAGGAAGCAAACGTAATCACCGACTATATTATGAAGGTAAACGTTTCAAAAACCAGCGTTTAAAAGAAAAATTCATTACTTATTGAATAGTTTTGCCATAAATTTTGCAGGTTTTAGGATTGGAAGTATGTGCAGATACTATGGTAGGAGATGAAATGTTAAGGGGTATCTCTGGAGGACAGAGGAAGCGTGTCACAACTGGTAATTCATGAGATCAAATAAACCATTAATTCAATATGTAAATTTCCCTGAATTTCTTATCTTGAAATCTAACTATGTTAATCCAACTAGGTGAAATGATGGTTGGACCAGCAAAGGCACTATTTATGGATGAGATATCTACTGGTCTGGACAGCTCTACAACTTTCCAAATTGTGAACACACTCAAGCAAAGTGTTCACATCCTTAATGGAACCGCAGTCGTATCTCTCCTCCAACCAGCTCCAGAGACTTATGATCTTTTTGATGACATTATTCTCCTTTCTGATGGCCAGATAGTATATCAGGGTCCTCGTGAGCACGTGCTGAGCTTCTTTGAATATATGGGCTTCAAGTGTCCACAGAGAAAAGGCGTGGCTGACTTCTTGCAAGAAGTAAGTTTTGATCCATTTTCCCAATGGGACCAAACTTGCTCTTCTATCACATTTAACTCAATCATGTTCACTGCAGGTTACATCAAGGAAAGATCAAAGGCAGTATTGGGTAGGAAAAGATCAACCTTACAGGTTTATCACAGCCAGTGAATTCTCCGAGGCATTCCAATCATTTCACGTGGGAAAGAAACTTGGAGAGGAACTTGGTGTTCCATATGAAAAAACAAAGAGCCACCCAGCTGCTTTGACAACCAGAAATTATGGTGTTGGAAAGAAAGAGTTGCTCAAAGCTTGCATATCCAGGGAATATCTGCTGATGAAGAGAAACTCTTTCGTTTACATTTTCAAGTTCATACAAGTATGTACTAATAAACTCAATTCTTGTACATCAGTTTTAATGTTTAACCTGTGAATCCTAACTTTATTTTCTTTGTTCTACTAGCTCACAATTCTGGCATTCATTATCATGACACTCTTTCTGAGGACTGAGATGAGACACGATTCGGTTGTAGGGGGAGGAATCTATATGGGGGCCTTGTTTTTTGGCTTGCTTGCAATCATGTTTAATGGGATGTCTGAGATTTCTATGACCATTGTTAAGCTTCCAGTCTTTTATAAGCAGAGAGACCTCCTATTCTATCCCTCATGGGCATATGCTCTACCAACATGGATACTAAAGATCCCTATCTCATTTGCAGAAGTTTCCATATGGGTATTTCTTACCTACTATGTGATCGGATTTGATCCCAATTTGGAAAGGTAAAGAAACGAATTGACAATAAAATTTCCAAGGGGAAATTGACTATATAGTATTGTTGCTTGTTTATTAGCTCTGATCCAAATAGAGGTGAAATTGATTTTTCTGGCACAGGTTGTTTAGGCAGTACCTCCTCCTTGTTTTAGTTAACCAGATGGCTTCGGCATTGTTCCGATTTATTGCTGCAGCTGGTAGAAGCATGGTTGTTGCTAACACTTTCGGGGCATTTGCCATGCTTGTATTTTTTGCATTAGGTGGCTTTGTCCTGTCACGAGGTATGAATTAGAAGTCTTTAGACATGTCACAAAAAATCAAACTTTTGATAAAAATTAAAATTCTTAATTGATTTGCTTTGTTTAATGTTACAGAGGATATAAAGAAATGGTGGATATGGGGCTACTGGATTTCACCATTGATGTATGGACAAAATGCATTGATGGTTAATGAATTTCTTGGAAACAAGTGGAGACAAGTAATGCTTCGAATTTGCAATGTTTATCGATTTTTCAATCTTATCTCTTAACAATCTGGTTGATATTTTAGATTTCTTTCATGCTGAAGGTTCTTCCAGGCTCAAATGAATCACTTGGAATTACAGTTTTGAAGTCTAGGGGTTTCTTCCATGACCCGGATTGGTATTGGTTCGGAGTAGGGGGATTGCTTGGATTCATAGCATTGTTCAACCTCTTCTATACTCTGGCTCTTGCCTATCTAAGTCGTGAGTACAACTTTACTGGCACTTATAAAGTCTTAAACTTATGCTTTTTTAGAAGGAAGAGCTAATCTTTTTCCTTTTGCAAATAAAAATGCAGCATTTGAGAGTAATCGGGCTGTAATATCAGAAAAACCAGAAGAGAACAAGCAAGCCAATGGTGTTGGTGGAAAGCTTCGGTTATCAAACAAAGGTAGTAGCTCAAGCTATGTAACTGGATCAGGTATTGGAACTCATTTGGTTTTTGCATCTTTGGGTTTGTGTACAAGCCATTGTGTACATTCTAAATAAAAATGAAATGCAGAGGTTCAAGATAACACTCAAAGAAGCGTCTCATCCACATCGTTGTCTATGGCGGATGCTACCACTGTTGACAAGAAAAAGGGAATGGTTCTTCCATTTGAACCACATTCCATCACATTTGATGACATTATCTATTCAGTTGATATGCCGCAGGTAACATGAGATTCCATGTACAACTATCATATACTTGTTTCGTTAATGTCAGTATACGAGAGTTTAATGAATTGTTTGACATTCCAGGAAATTAAAGAACAAGGTGCCAATGAAGACAAATTGGTGCTATTGAAGGGTGTTAGTGGTTCTTTCAGACCTGGCGTTCTCACAGCTCTCATGGGAGTTAGTGGTGCTGGCAAAACCACTTTGATGGATGTGCTTGCTGGCAGAAAAACCGGTGGTTATATCGAGGGGAACATCAGTGTTTCTGGTTTCCCGAAGAAGCAAGAAACATTTGCTCGAGTATGCGGATACTGTGAGCAAAATGACATTCACTCTCCTCATGTCACTGTGTATGAATCCTTGCTCTATTCTGCTTGGCTTCGACTATCAAAAGAAGTCGATGCTGAAACAAGAAAGGTTGGCATTCATGAAACCTTAAGCCTTTTCAAGTCTCTTATTCTACTTTGCTACAATAGGTTTCTACTCGGACAATAATACATTTTCCTAGTGATCCCGAGTTCCTGACAGCAAAAGCAAAAAAACATAACAGTGTCCTAATGATTACTTTTGCTCGAGTTAAATTGATTGTTTCATTTCATCCTATGTTATCAGATGTTCATAGAAGAAGTCATGGATCTTGTGGAACTGAATCCATTAAGGCAAGCACAAGTTGGTTTGCCCGGTGTAAATGGTTTGTCAACTGAGCAGCGAAAAAGGCTTACTATTGCAGTTGAGCTTGTAGCCAACCCATCTATCATTTTCATGGATGAGCCAACTTCAGGGCTTGATGCAAGAGCTGCTGCAATTGTTATGAGAACTGTTAGGAACACAGTGGACACTGGAAGAACAGTTGTGTGCACCATTCATCAGCCAAGTATCGACATATTTGAAGCATTTGATGAGGTGAGAAGCATGAAAAATTAGTTTGAAAACTCTTTGGTTTTGTGTCATTGTACAACTGAACCAACGAACATGCTATTGCAGTTATTTCTTATGAAGCGGGGAGGACAAGAAATATATGTGGGGCCATTAGGACACAATTCTAAACATCTTATTGATTATTTTGAGGTGAGATGAAACAGAATACCAGCTTGCTCATTTCTCAGTTCATATGAACTATATCTATAGCATATCTGTTCATCTTCTTCAGGGAATTGAAGGAGTTAGCAAAATCAAAGATGGCTACAATCCAGCCACATGGATGTTGGAAGTTAGCACACCTGCACAGGAATCAGTTTTAGGTGTTGATTTTGCTGATATCTACCAAAAGTCAGACTTATACAGGTAATAATCAACAATGCAAGAATCATTTCAGCATATATATCGTTGAATTTAACACCGATGAATGTCGTTTGTTCAGGAGAAACAAAGCTCTTATTAAAGATTTAAGCAAACCTGCTCCTGGTTCAAAGGAACTCTATTTTTCAACTCAGTTCTCTCAGCCATTCTTGACTCAGTGTGCAGCTTGTTTATGGAAGCAGCACTGGTCATATTGGCGCAACCCTGATTACACTGCTGTGAGATTACTTTTTACAACAGTCATAGCATTGTTGTTTGGGACACTATTCTGGGACCTCGGGACTAAAACGTAAGCTACAACGACTACAATGTCTCGGCTTCATGTTCAGTCTGTTATCCGATATTTATATATCTCATTGTCAAATTGTTAAATTACAGGAAAAAGAGGCAAGATCTGTCCAATGCAATGGGTTCTATGTATGCTGCAGTTCTTTTCCTAGGTATCCAAAACGCTGCAACTGTGCAGCCCGTGGTGGCGGTTGAAAGGACAGTATTTTATAGAGAAAGAGCTGCTGGAATGTATTCTGCCATGCCATATGCCATTGCCCACGTATGTTTCTATCCTTTTTGTTTATGTTCAAAAGTTCACTCTGGAACTAAAACTGTGCAAAATATAGTGCATCAGAACTGACTTTCGTGCTCGAAAACTGCAGGTCTTAATCGAGATGCCATATATTTTTGTTCAAGCGGCTATGTACGGCCTTATAGTGTATGCAATGATCGGGTTCGAATGGACTGCTGCCAAATTCTTTTGGTATTTCTTCTTCATGTACTTCACCCTACTGTACTTCACCTTCTATGGCATGATGACAGTGGCTGTTACACCAAACTACCACATTGCAGCCATAGTTTCCTCTGCATTCTATGGAATGTGGAACGTGTTCTCCGGATTCATCATTCCACTACCGGTACGTGTTCTCGAGTTGTTGAGATATTCACTCGTTTTTCCAGATGACTAACTTTTTCCCCACACTTTTCAAATCTTGAAATTACAGAGCATTCCTATATGGTGGAGATGGTACTATTATATCTGTCCAGTATCTTGGACCCTGTATGGTCTGGTTGTTTCACAGTTCGGAGATGTTCAGGATGTCCTAGAGGATGGGCAGACAGTTGAGCAATACCTGAGAGATTATTTCGATTTCAGACATGAATTCATTGGAGTTGTGGCAGCTATAATTGTTGCTTTCACAGTACTATTTGGAGCCATCTTCACTGTCTCCATAAAGTTGTTTAATTTCCAGAAACGCTAGGCTTGTATTTTTTTTTTTTATTTCTTTAAAAAGATCATCTTTGTAATGCTAAGGTATTAGGAAAGAAACAAGTCTAAATAAAAAAAAAATAAGCTAAATTTTAAAAAAATAAATTTTATGTTTTTTGCCTTTAAATCCTGGTTTCGTTCCTATTTACCGATACTCTTCGACTTAAACGAATCAGGCCATCTACAACTCTATTCACAATATTTTTTATCAGATAAATTTTTATTAATAATTACTGTAAATTAATTTTAAAACATAATTTATCAAGTGAAGATTCACTCGGTAAAAAAACTGAGATAAAAAATTAATAAAATAAATACATTTAATTAGTTGATCTTATGAATGAACCGACGAAAATGACTCATTACATAATTTTTATTTTTCAGTTCTCTTATTTATCCCCACACACCAAAAAAAATTAGGTTTAAGATTTAAGCTTAAGGTCAGGGTTTAGAAATTAGAGGTATGATATATTTTTTAAAGTTTACTATTTATCTTTTTATGTTGTAACTTATTAACCAATTTAACCTTTCCTATTTAATTTTTTAATTTATCCAATAATCAAGGACGAAACTGCATTCACGTGGCCATGTGTGAGGAGAAATTATATAATGGGTCCGACCTATCACATCAATCATGGTCCTATAACCACCCACTTCACCATTAATTTCTAACTCACTTTTTTTTTCAACAAATGAATCTTCATTCTAATTTTTATGTCATTTTAAAAATATAATTTCTGAAAATTATATTAATTACATAGCTAATTAGTAGTAAAATAATAATTTTCATTAATTAAAGACTACGACTAATGTAACAGGACGGATCTATAATATAATATCTCATGCGAAAGTGGAAATCGCCCCTCATCCCCGCCAACAACCTTATCAATATTGCCTTAAATTAGCTCCATTTCAGACAGATAAGTCGGACATAATTCCAGAAAGCATTAAGACTGGTTGACCAAATGTTTCCATCTGGGTGTTACAGATGGAGCCTGCGTGTGACTGAACCAGAAAATCAGCATGTAACCATCAAGCAACGTATGATTATAGATTATTCAAAAATAACATAATGCAAATGGACTGACAATAGGGCAAGTTGCAAGTTGAAACCATCACAAAACATATGTTAAAAGTAATTTCAACGTAACTTATACCATATGGTCTTAATTTTGGACACCACAAAAACCTTTAAGACCACTCTCAGTATAGCGACCTTCGTTGCTAGCGCGAAACTTCATCAACTCAGCGTAATCAAAGGGATTATACAGCAAAGGGTGTGTTTCATCCACCAACTCCTCCGGTGCTTTTATCAGATAACCGGCTTTCGGGACCGTAAACAGTGCAACGGAGTATCTCGGCTTGTCTCCGGTCAACATAACTCGGTGATAAGTAGCCTTTAATCGACCATTTAACCATGCCTGCAACATCATACATTAAAACATCAAAATCTTCGATCCTTTGTGTATGTAAAAGGATAATGGAATTAAGACTTACATGGAGAGATTCTCCGATGGTGACGATGAACGAGTTTTTAGACGGAATCCAGTCTCGAAGCAGCCGACTTGTTGAAGAGCTTGCTGGACTTGGGATTTCACCGATTCCCAGTGATGGGTGCCTGGTTTTAGCTCCGGGTTGGTGAAATCGATGGCCGGAAGGTTGGACGGAGAGTGTGAGCCCATTTCTGACCGGGGGAGGGGAGGTTTGTGTATGGTTCGATGTGTTTATCCTGTGGGGACATAAATAAGGAAGCGTTCTGACAGGATCACGTTTGAAGACAGATTAAATAATAAAATTGGTTACCGAGCAGCAGGTTTTCAGGAACTTCACGTGTTTGACATTTCACAGAGAATATGATTTTTATTTATTTTCGTTGTTTTTATTTATGTTTTTATATTAAAATAATTAGATTAGAATTATAATTTTACTGTAAAAATTTATAATTTTTTTAATTAGTTATACTAGTTACAATAGTGTCTGTTCTAAAGTATATTTTTAATTATAAATATTAATTGTTTATTTATTGTGATGTATTATTAATGTTCAAATCCGTAACTTTTTAAAATAATAATCGTTTCTTTAACCATTGAGATAATATAATTCGTACAGCAATTTATAATTTAGATTTAAAAAGTTATAATTAAAATTTAATTTATAATTTATAATTTGCTTTGGGTTACACGGAATACATTTTGGACCGTTTAAAGAAAACTTGTAGTATGGGGATGATATTGGGCTTTATTTTATCTTTATCTTAAAATTAGTTTAATATTATTTTTAGAAAGTATGATAAAAAAATATTTTAGAAAACAATTCTATAAGTTATTTTTAAATATTTAGTTTAAATACGAATATTAGATATTTTATTAAAAAGTATTTTTAGATAATAAATATCTATTTTAATTTTTTTTAAAAAAATATAAAAGTTGGTGATATAAACAATGATAAATGAATAATTTTATTTATATAAATTTTTTATATTTAAATAATATTTTTTAAACCAAACTGAAAAGTATTTTTGACTTAAAAAACTACATATGTATTGGTTTTGTCCGAAAATCACTTTTGATTTTTTTAACAAGTTAATAGTGATTACAGTAGTATATATTTTAAAATATAATCTTAATCATTTGACATTGATCGCTCAATCCTCTGTTGGTATCGCTGATGCTCTAATCCGTGACCTCTAAAAACAACAATCGTTCCTTTAACCACTTAAACTAGAGGACTCGTGCAAAATCACTTTTGATTTTAAAAACATTACTGAATGAAGCCTTAATCATTAGTACATGAAAGAGAATCAAAAAAATTAATTTTATTAACTACCCATATTTCAAAACCGATGAATATAAACATAGACGAAATTAGGTGGGGTCTTACCCTTAAAGATTTTTTTTTTATTTTTGCTTTTCTATTTAAATTTTTTTTAATTTTTTATGAATTTGTCCTTTACTTTTATATATTTATATTTTATCCCTTAACCTTAATTATTGGTTCTATCCCTGAATATAGACTTTTGATTATTAAATTTTTGGATTGGACGTGAATATCCATCCAAATGATATAAATATATTTTTATTGTTAATTTTGTCTTTTAATTTAAATAATTCCCTATCATCGTAGTATGTAACGCCATGATAAAAATGACATGAAAATGATATTTTGGTCTGTTTTATATCTTTAGTTCAACCTTAACATCAAATTTCTCAAAAGAGCCAACCAGAAGAGACAATGTAAGAGAATAAATTAAATAAAATATTCATAAAATGGTAATTAGAATTCTTATTAAATAATTATAATTAATTATTGTGGATCCATCGTTCTTACACGACAATTCCCATTTTAATGAAAAAAGAAGAAGAAGAAAATGGAAAACTTTTATCGACAAAAACAAAGAAACATAGAGAGGAAATATTTGTATTTTATATAAATTTCGCTGAACATTAATTTTAAAATTATTTTAATCATTAAAATATCAAAACGTTTGATTTATTTAATAAAATATAAATATTAAATGTTTCTTTCATTGTTTTATTAATTTTTAGGTTGGTTTATTTATCGATAAATAAAATAATTTTTATAAGATTCGAACGGTATATATTTTATCACACAAAAAATAATATATTAAGAAATGAATTTTATTTTATGGTAGAAGAAAGATATCCACAAGAGATAAACTAAAAGTGTTTTACTTGATTTATAGAGTTTGAAGTATTTTTTAACAAAATGAAGGTTGAATTCGAGCTTAGAACGAGATAAAACGATAGATTAAATTTAAGTTTAAACGATTATCATCTACGATTATTAACAGTGATATATATTCAATGACAATTAACGATTAATTATGTCCACATCAATCATTATAACACTATCAAAAACTTAATAAGGGAGGAACCAAAACATCGTATGTCTAAACTTATAAAAATATAGACCCAATTTAATCAAATATTAAAATATTTTTGATGTTATATCTAATTTTATACGGATATTATTGTATGTCCATACTAAAATTTAAGTACCAGTACTAAACACTTATAATTATTTTTTTTGGATAAGTTGTGATTTATTATCTAAGAAAGCAGAAATCTGCAACATTATACAAGGCGAGTACTTAGGCGTTCATCCTTAAGGAATCCCCTAAGCCATCCTAATCGAATCACTTACTCTAGACATTTTGGCATTACTGTTATGGACACGTATACTTACGGTGTGTTGTATACAACGAATAAGATCATCACAGTCTCTAGAAATAATTCTAAACTTCCTATAGTTCTGCTCTTCCCAAATGTAGTATATGTAGGCATTCCAAGCAAGTTTGCAAAGTGCCACCAGCATAGACTTACCCTTCAAGTGCGTATAGAGCCATTCTAACTCTTCTTCCCCAGTTCATGATTGCTCTATCCAGTCCACAACATTAAGAGATGTGTTTCCAAATCGGCTTTGAGTATGGACAATCAATGAAGATACGATCTCTGGATTCCTGCGAAGTCATGCACAACAAACAAGTACAATCTCCATGATATCCTTTTCATCGAAGCCTATCAAAAGTTGGCAATCGATTTAGAATGGTCATCCACAGGATGATTGAATGTCGAGAGATGCGCATACTAAACCAGACTAACTTCTGTCAAGGTACTCGAGGTTTAGCCTCTCTTACTTCATTCCAGATGGCCTTCAAAGATGAACTGCTGGTGAAAATTGTTCGTACCAAAGGGCGTAAGTTTAATATTTCTCTGATGCACCAGCTGAACCATCTTATAATTATTTTTATATATTAGTCTTTTGATGAATTTTTTTATATATAATAGTTTGAATTTAAAACCTGTTTAAAGTGTATTAAAAATATTTATCATTTGGATTAATTCGTTGGTCCAAATAATGATACTTTCTTTTCTAATATTGATATAATTTAGTTAATACTCCATTATGTTTATAAATCATAGAAATTTCAAGTACAAAGTAACATACTTTGTCCTAAATTATAAAACATGACACGGTAGATCAACCCTTTTTCATCCCACAAGTTGTTTATTTATCCTGTCCGAATCAAACACCACAGAACTCTTTAAGAGCAGATGCAGATTTCTGACCAGCCGCCGTGTAATAAAACCCTAAGAACTCAACATGATCGAAGGGCTTAAACAGCAAAGGATGTTCTTCATCCACTACCTCATCAGGAGCCTTTATTATGTATCCGGCTTTCGGAATCGAAAACAGTCCGGCCGAGTACCTCGCCTTGTCTCCGGTCATCATCACACGATGTAAAGCAGCATGCACTCGACCATTCAACCATGCCTGCAACATTCATGACACATTATTTTTTTCTCGACTAAACCGATCCGAATTAGTAAAAACCGAATGTGGCTTACGTAGAGAGCTTCCCCAATCATGACAGTAAAAGAGTGTTTGGAGGGTTTGAGATTGATCCATTCTCCTTGTTTGGTCTGAACCTCCAACCCATCAACCTCGTTTTGGTACAATATGGTCACTACGTTCTTGTCGGTGTGAGTGCTTAATCCTAGCTTTGTTTCAGTGGTTTCTGGACCTGTATATTTCATTACCCTCAGAAGGTAATTCGTTGAATCCATATGCTCAGCCATGTATTTTTCAAGACCAAAACTCTCCAACACCATCCTACGAATAATTCGATCAAACTCCGACAATTGCTCCGAGAAAGAATGTATTGTTTTGCTGTCAAGAAAAAACATCATTAGTAAAGACTGTCATTTTAGGGAGAATTTATATCATGGGTAAGTTTTATCATGTCATTCATAGACCAACCACTAAAAACCATTCATTTTATTATTTTTTCGTGTCATATTTCCTTAAGTGAATCTTCACTCATATTTACGGTTAATTCATTTAAAAAACAATTTTTTCAAATGAAAATTCACTTGAGAAAAAATATAGCACGAAAAAATTGATAAGATGGATGATTTTTAGTGGTTGACCCCAGAGACACGTAGTGAAATTTACCCATAATATAATTTCTTCATTTTAGAGGACATCGGGTTTAGTGTTCAACGAATTTTGAGGATGTTTTTCTAAGAAAAAAATTAGGGTAATAGGGTGTTAAAAAAATAAGGTAATGGTGTTATGAGTCTAAGAAAATAGTTGTTGTTAATCTGTTGTAAGTCGATTAAGGTGAACTGAGTCAGCAAAACAGGAATTATCGTTAGTTTACTGTTATTGTGTGACTCACTCAACCTTCTTCCTTGTATATATACCACTCGGTCTCAATTGAGATATTACGGGTTAATCAATAAATTTGTGAGAGTACCATTCTCTCTTTCTCCTAGTTTTTTATGTGTGTTTTCATTGAGGTTCTAAACTTTAACAAATGGATTGAGGGAATAAGTCAAAATGAACAATGTTCCTTGAACTTCGTTACCATCGGATAACGACGTATGTGATAATCGTTAAAATAAAAAAAAAAATACTATATTTCAGTTCAATCTAATAGTTTATACGCACCTCGCTGGAAAAGGTTCAAATACTTTACCAACTACAGTTGGCAAAACCCAAAAAATACTATTTGTTTTGGTCTATTCTTCGAGATATTTTTCAAACACACCCAATAACCTAAATCCCTCCTTATTAACGTTATTATTAACGAAAAACATCATTAATTAGTTCAAAACTATAGGCAAATCTGTCTTAGAAAATGAACCTGAAACTTGTATTTCCTTGAGGCCATAAAGCTATGGTCATGGCTTCAACTTTCTCAGCAACATTTGCCTCATCGATTCCCATGCTTTCAAACAACGGGACTTGAGGGTATTGTCCAACATAGCCATGAAAAGGCTTGTTCGAAACATTGCGAATTTTGGTCTGTAAAGGGAGATCGAAAAGCTCTTCCAAGGATCTCAACATCGCCTCTCGGAGGTCGAGAGGGATCTTGTCGAACGTAGCCTCGAAACAACCGTAGTCTCGAAGGGCTGCATGAACTTGGCCCTTCACCGTATCCCACTCTCCGGTGCCCGGTTTCAGTTCCGGCTTACCGAAATCGATAACCGGGATGTTAAGAGGAGTTTGAGAGCCCATTTCTGATCTACAGATGTGTATGTAACAAATATTTTTGTTGGGTGATGAATTTTTCATGTAAATGAACCGTTCATATAGTGCTGCACTGATGAATATGTCAATGAATAGGTTTGAGAATCCCTAGAGAAAAGATTCTTTGAACCGTGTCCTGACCTAACAACTTCACCCTGAAAGAGGATAAATAAATAAATAAATCCATTTCATTTCACTATCCAACTAAAAACTATGCAATGTATGTATATTATTTTTTTTATATAATCAGGGACGAAACTATATATAATACGTAAAAATAGATTGAAGGTACTAAAAGAATAACAATATTTTTTTATATCTTATAAAATTTTATAATTAATGTAATCGTCTATCTTTTTATTGTATTTTTTTGGTATTTTCACTTTAAAATAATAGGTTTAGAGTTTAGGGTTTAAAGTCATGAATTATAGTTAGAGTTTAGAGAATTCGGAATAAAATTTATTTTTTAGGGTTATTTAGGAGCAAAAATCTTTTGTCTCTTTTCTGTGTCTCCTTTTATGTCTCCTCTGAAAATTTATTAAAAAATTAAATTTTAAACCATGACCTTTATTTTTTATATCCTAAACCCTAAATACTATATCAAAAAATACCTCTACCCTTAATTTCCTATACCCTAACCAAAACCCCTAAACTAAAACCCTAAACTCTAAACCCTAAACCTCTAATTTGAAGTGAAGGCATAAATGAAGGCATGAGAAAAGGGTAGACGATTTGTACCCGTTATTTAGGATATAAAATTTAATGTTACAGTTTATAATTTAATTTTAAAAGATTTTTTAAGGTAGGACATAAAAAAAGACATAACTAGAAGTACGAAAACTTTGTTTGGTAACGTGGGAGAGGACCTTTTCCAAAATTTGAGTTTGATTGTTTTTAGGTCCTTTTAATTTTGATTAAATTAAAAATTTCTCTTAAACTTAACATTCTCATAATATCGTCTAAAACTTAACATTCAATAGGATACTTATATAGTACGAATCATTTTATTTCAGTGGTTAAGAGAATATTTGTTATTCTTAAAGGTCATAGATTTGAGTATCAATAACACCAGCACAATAATTGAGTTATCAATGTTCAATGTTCATGAACATGTTCTTTTATAATAAAAATTTGTAAAATTATTCAGTCTTTAAATTTGTAAAATTATACCACTAGTCTTTAAATTCCTTAGGCTTCACAGTTTAAACTCCAAAGGTTATTCTGTGTTCAATTTAATCTTTATCTTTATCAATATTTAAAATATAAAAATATAAAAAATTATATCTATCTGTATTCATTCGTTTATTAATAAACATAAAAATTTTATTCATATTCATTTATTTATCTTAACAAACAAACTATTCATTAAACATTATTTTCATAATTTAGATATTTTTTATATTTTTGATAACTTGGTTATTGAAAGTGGACTGGTGGGTGCTAAATTGCAGTGATCATTATTTAGATTGTGGTCAACCTGCTTTATTTTTTCTTGTGACTTTATGCAGGCCCTGGTTCCCAGCTCAAACTTTGTCGAAATTAGTAAGATTTAATCATTTTCTTGCATGGCTACCGGTGGACATAACCATGTAGATTAATCATGCATGATACCATATGTACCGAGAAATTATATTATGAATCTTTTTTTATTATGTTATCTGTGGTTCTAATCAATCAGATTCATCCATCTTATATTTTTTTAAAAGTGATTCATCACTTCTTTTCTACTTGTAATAGGTGAATGTGTAGTTATCAGACGATTATTTAAAGATGAACGAACCTGATTACATGAATCACAGATAACGTGATGGAAAGGTTCATAATATAATCTCTCCGTACTTACCGTATAGATTAGGAATCATACCAATACATTTATTATGATGCAAATCTTATTCCTGTTGCATTATTTCCTACCTTGATTCTAATGGTACAGCAACATGAAACATAGAAAACCAACATATGCATGTACATAACAACATTAAATTTAGCAGAAGATTAAGTAGGGATTCAAGACATGGATTTTCTCCACTTGGGAAGAGTCCTAACTCGTACAAGCTTTGCTTTGATGTCGGTCGGCGTTTGTGTCACGAAGTTAGTTTCTCTGTCTTCTTCGATCCTCTCGAAAACACTCACACTGCTCTTAAGAGAAGGCATTATCCCCAGCTTCCTCCACTTGAAGAACCCTTTCTTCTTGTCCATTAATTTCTCCATCTGAATTTGCATCGCCAGGCATTGGCTCTGCACCCTCAGGAGTTCCTCTTTCAGCTTCTTTATCTCCATTTGTTGAGCGTTGATTTCCCGTTTCGACAGGCATCGAGCCGGGGGTTCGAGTCCAGTCATGTTTGGACTCCTCGCCCCGTTGAACGATCCGCTCCAATCGACATGCCGGTTGGGCTTGGTTGGTTCGGAGAACAACACTTGAATCACGGCTCGAACAGGCAAACGCTCGTTCTGAGCAGCGTGCAGGGATGCTTCCGGTGAGAGTTTTCGACAGTCTATCAATCTGCAAAGAACTTTCCTATCTTGTTTCGATACACCTGGATGTGCCTGCAACAATGTAACATGTTTTTTTCTTAATTAATGTCTGAACTAGAAAGTTTTCGAAATAATATGAACTTACTTTGAGATAAGTGTCTATGGCACGATACAGGCCATCATCCATGGCTCGGGCATGGCTAGGAAGAGCAGCACCAAGAGCAATAAACTCATCTAAACTCAGATTAGTATCCAAAGCAGCTTCAGCCAAGTAGCAATCCACAAGCTTAGCTACTTTAACCACTGCAATGCCGCTTCTAGTGCCTTCGTCGAGCCCGGCAAATCTCTTAACCAACCGTATAACGAGCTCGACGTCCAATAGTGTGCCACAAGTGTGACTAAACGAGGGAATCATGAGCTCTTTCAAGGAAGCTTGGTCAAGCTGCCATGAAATCCTTTTCTCCACATCTGCTCTGTACGAAGGCTCCACACCGACCATGTTGGCTGTCCGAAGAAGACGTAGGAGGAAATTGCACGGGATGGAATCCCTCTCGGGTGGCAGAATTCCCACCAGGGTTTCAACAAAGAACCTCTTCTTCATCCACGAAGCCGTCACGCTCTCCGGCGACAACTCTTCAAGACTCGCAGGACCCTTTTCAGTGGCATCACTGGATAGATCAGGTAACCATTTCGACGCATAATGCACTATGATCGAGCCTACTAAGTCAGGACGAACCCCCTTGGCCTTAATCCCTGAGATGGTCTTCACAAAGTAGTCCATGTCAAGGATACACGCATCATCAAACCAGCATTCGGCTGTGAATTGATTCGGCTTTCCCGGGGAACTGAAGGATGGTTCTGGTAAGGCTAGCTTACTCATCCTGAACCTTAAACGGTACCAGAAGAGTGAATTGAGAGGAAACAGTTCTATATTGTGCTTCAACTGCACAAGTTAGTTTCTGGGGGGACTAGATAACATTGGGTTGGGGGGAGTAAAAGGTGAAACTGTGAAACTTGAGGTCCTTAAGATTGAGGATTGATTCATATAGACACGATGGAAGGCTGAAATCAAGATGGAGATGGATAAGAGAGATACAGGGTAGAGACAAGATCTGCAGAAATGCTAAAATATTCAATCAAGTGACAGTGAGGCACCAAATGAACTTATTCTCTGCTTCTCCCTAAGGCGAACAAAGATAATTAATATGAATACCTTGAGTGAAAGTGACCTGAAACTGTCCTACATGGTGTTTTTGAGTTGCAGTTGGATTGGTGTACATATACATATACCCTATGTGACGTCAAAGCCTATACAAAATCCGAACCTCGAACCTTCCTAGTTTCTACCATCATCCCACAGTGCACGTCTCAGATTAGGGAGAAGGGTTGCCGGTGCTACCGTTCGAACCTCGGATTTGTTGGATATCAGATGTCAAAACTTGTACAACTATTGCAGAATCATGAATGGTGGGGAAAGGTGTAGTTCTAAATCACTTTTTCTTCCTATGAACATCAGAATTCATTAGGTCTTCATATTTTCCCAAGGAAAATGATGGAAGCAAGTTAACATGGATGACCAAAAACAAAGAACCTTTTGCCTGGAAATGTCATGATGAGAATGAATGAGACATAAAGCCAAAGAACAAGGATTTGTTACTTTCTTCATATGCTACAGTGAGCACGTGAACCTTGGTTTTTGCTTGGTTGATTCTCGAGAAATCAAAACCTGCAACTCTGCTCTGAGCATGTAGAACAATACCAGTGAAGCATGGCTTTTAACGGTCCGGCAAGACCCGTGTTACGTATGAAAAACATGAACATAACACGTACACAAAGAATTTTACAAGTTTTAAGAGGCAATACTCAAAGAATTTAGATCAAAAAGGGGTTCCAATTTATGTGAATCCAGATGAAATTTTACTAGTTACAGCAACTAAACAAACACTAAGCTCAACATCCAAGGAGATGAACTTATAACGAAGTCGAGCGTTTCTGTTTTCGGCTAATGTTCTTTGTATAAATAAAAATAAGAGCCAAGAGTCACCTAGCACTGCTTCTTATTCTTCCTGTTGGCAACAAATGGAAGGAACATTTTTCTCCTAGATACTGCTAGGAGTTGATGTTTCCGATGAACTTCCAGTTGAGTCACCTGCAGCTGCATTGAAAGATGAACCACTTACAAGCGAGCCATTTCCGGTCTCAGACACAACCGGGATCTTAACAGCTGCCCTCTCCATCTCCTTCTCGAGTTCTTCTTCCCTGCGCAATGCTGTGAATTGGGTATCCAAGGACCTGGCTGCTCCTAGCCATGCAAGAACAATCACCAGAAGTATCCCTCCAAGGTATGGGGTTGAATTCGCAAGTGATCCAAACGTCAAGATCATAAACTGTTGAATCAGAGCACCTCCTGATTTCCCCAATGGATTGCATACAACATCAATGGCAGCCTTCCCTTTAACCTAAAGATGGCATCAAATAGATTCTAAGTTAACGATCAGAAGTTGCACAAAAAAGTTAAGAGGTTCGAATTTTCAGCAAATATTTCAAACCTTGGTGTCCTCGTCCAAAGGAATATAGGCCATTTCTTTGCAAGGATCGAATAAACTGTACTTTGCACTTTTGCTGAAAATGTTTTGCAAGGCACCCACATATACAGCCGCAAGAAGAGGAGTCATGCCGAACTGTGTGAGAGTTGGTGCAAGAGGACCGCCAAATAATAGCAAGGAGAAGAAACCAACTCCGGTCAGAAGCAAGACAGTGGGTGTTATGCTGGCAGCAACTCCCCATCCATATTTGTCAAAAATAAATTGACTCAGTAGCATCATAGTGAATGTTGCGATTCCGGTGGCAGTCGAGAAGTCACCCATGAAAGAGGAGTATTCGTTCGGGCTTGGAAACTGTAATATGGAGGGAGAATCATTAGTTACTAAGCCGGTTACAATATATATAAGAGAGCTGAAAGCGAAAAACAGGAGAAATAACAAAAGAATTTTACCTGAGCTTTAAGCTTCGATTTCCAAGTAACTTCAACAAGGTTGATGCTAATACCATATGCAACCACCAAGGTGGCAAGATCCCTAATGTACCTTGAAGACACCAAGAATTTCAAGCTCTCCATTGTTCCCATCTTAGGCTTTTCCTGCAATCCGGTTGACAATAAAAAGAAACGAAGCTTCATGTGTTTTGACAAGATCACTTTAAATGCATATACAACAATAAGCATGGTGAAAAGTTTTTCTTCTTAACTCAAAATATGGCAGCAACTCAAATTATTTGAAATGAACATAGAACATTTTGAATCAAACATGACAAACAAGAAAAACAGCTCAAAAATTGATTACCTTCTTCTTCTTGCTACGTGTGGGAAGAGGAACAAACTTATTCACCCACCAGTACAGGAAACAGATGGTAAGCCCCATCAGCACAACAATGCTCATCATTCCCTTCAAGGAGACGGCCCAACCATCAACTCCGGGCCCCAAATTTTGCCTCAAAGTAGAAAAGTACTTAACAGTTCGACCAGAGAAAATGAGAGCTATATTGGCTCCTAGGCCAAACAGAGGATAGAATCTTTTTGCTTCGTCTACAGTAGTTATCTGCACAAGAGAATGCAACAGTAGGTAAATACAGCTTTGGTTCCCAAAACCGGAAAAAGATTTCAGAGAGCAGTTTAACAGGAAAAAATAGACAAAATGCACCCCCCAAAAGCATAGAAATACAAGTAGGTTGCCAGTAAACATGCAATAAAGCAAATGCCACAATCATGAATACTTGAGTTCTGCGTAAATGGTCAAATACAAAGCCAAATAAGTTCTATTTTTCTCAAGTATCTCGTGGATTCGATTTCAGTACCACCAAACAAAGATAGGAAGTAAAATTTTCAAGTCAGAATAAGTTTAGATAAGGGACCAATTACGAATCTGAAAGGTCAAACTTGAAAGAACAATTCTTCTAGCTAATAACATGTCAGAATATGAAGAAAGAACATGAATTTGTAGAGGAAAACAGTCGGAAGACGTCAACATTCCCAACTTTTTCCAAAATCACCATACAGCAAGCCAATGCAAACAATATCACTCTTTTCTTGTCCGAATCCTCGAGAAAAAGTCACATAGTATAATGTCATTCATGAAATGTAGAACTTTAACTTCCATCTCATCAAGAGTATGGAGATTTATAAAAACAATTTTCTGAACATTTGCGGATGTCTAAACGAAAAGTAATTAGAACTAAAGGACTGGAACAAAATCTTTGAAGCAAATGTATCATTTAACATACTAACTAGTTTTTAAATCCAGAAACCAACCAGAACTAATCAAAAGAAGCGAAATCATTGATGTAAACATATCATAGAAGATGCTAACTAGTTTTGAGAAACAGAAAGCAATCAACTAGATGACTAGATGTGTAGTCATACTGGCAAAAGCTTAAACCAATACTAACTAGGAGTGCAGAACAATTCCAAAGTCTATCAGATTTACAAATTTTATTTTAAAAATTTACTAATTTCTGACACAAAATTACAATCATATAAATAAAACCAGCATGCTTATACAATCATAGGGATAAATAACTTCCATGAGATAAGATATTAACCTGATTGGCAAACCCCCAAAACAGAACAGAAATGACCACGCTGCCCCAGAGTTCGGCCATGACATAGAACAAACAGAAACTCCAAATCCTCATAATTGCAAGAGGGCCAAGGAATCTGGGTCCAAGAACCGCAAGAAGCTTATCAGCGAATGCCTCGGGGTGGATGTAATTGCTGAGAGGATACAACAGAAACCCAAATGCACCAAAAAAGGCTATAAAGGGAACAATAACAGTATAGAAAAGAGCCTTCTTTGGCAACACATCGGCCAACTTGGTGTACAACAACATGAACCCAACAGCCATAGGCAAATTAACCCATGTCTTTAAGAATGGTATAATCTCAGCACTGCTTCCTTTAGCAGTCACGACCAACACATCCTTTGTATCCCTAAGGATTGTGTAATTGAAAAGGATGCAAAAGAACATTAACCCGAGTGGGATAATCTTCTTGAGAGTCACAAGCTCAATTCCCAAGAACTTTGGCGGCTGAGGTTCACCATACAAAGACTGCCCATCAGCTGCAGCAGCAGCCTCAGCCTTGCAGATAAAGCTCTTCCCTTTAGGGGATACTAAACCATTTGGTTTTGCTACAACACTTGGAACTCTTTTGTAAGATAGAGATAAGCCATTAAGGCCTAAGGGTTTTGTGGCCAAAAGCCTCTGCTTTAACCCTTGTGATGGGTTCAAAAGGCTTCTGACTCTGGTTGGATATGGTGGCAGTGAAAGCAAACCCCTTGTTTGTAAAACAGCTTCCATGTCTCTCTTAAGTTCCTTCAAAAGAATTGAGAAATCAAATCCCAATAAAGATTTGAACTTTCTTCAGAACATAAGAGAAACACAGAAGAAAATTTCAAAGAAAGAACAAAGAGAAGGGAAGATAAAAGAGATAAGGTGGATGCTCAGTTAAGAGATGGAGAAGAAGATTGCTTTACCCTTTTAAAATCAAACAAACATAAAACCAAACCCCAAAGAATTAAAATAATTAAAAACTAAAACTTTTTTAATCAAAGTTTAAGGATTTAGAATTTCTTATATAGTAAAGAGAGTTCCAATAAGAACAAAAACTTGGGATTAGACTAAACAGGTGGAGAAACAGTGATAAGGATTGAATTACTGAATTACCATTTCTCCATCACAACAACCCAAGCTGCTGCTGGCCAATATTTGAGCAACTTGCCAAATTTGATTAAAAATATCAATTTTGTTTATACGGGAAATTTGAGATATTTTTCACTTTTTCTTCCATTGCTCTCAAAAAGTAGCAAAAATTATATTATGGGTGAGTCCTACCACTTGTTAATGGGACCAACTAATAAAAATTATCCACTTCATCAATTTTTTCATGTTATAATTTTTTCCCAAGTGAATCTTCATTTAAAAAATTAAAAAATAATGAGGTGTATAATTTTTATTGGTTGGTCCCATGGATGACGTGGTGGGACTGACCCATGATATAATTTCTCCAAAAGTAGGGGTGTGAGTAGATTGCAAGTTAAATATTGTTCGATTAATGCTCGTTAAAAGTTTTATTGTTTGATTTTTTTTGTTCGTTAAATTTGTTAAAATTATGCTCAATTCGTACTCGTTAAAATATTTTATTGCTTGACTCGTTACTCGTTAAACTCGATTTGTTGCTCATTAAGCTCACTAAAAACTTACTTTATTTTAAACTAAAAGTAAAATTTAATATTACCATATGAAGCTTAATATTAACAAAAATTAACGAATTTAACTAAAATATAAAAAAAATGTATAAAATATTTTTAAAGTCTAAATTCAAAAAGTAACAATCCATAAAAACACCAAATTAGCATATTAAAATTAAAGTAACAATTCACACTTTAATAATTGGTATTTAATTTATTTTTGAATGAAATTATTTTAAAGTAAGGCATAAAAATAGCTTTCACCCTTAACGTTTGTAATTTTTTGTCATTTTGACCTTATTCTTTTTTAGGATAAATTTAGCCCTTAACCTATGTCTTTTTAACAAACAACTCATTTTTTAACTACCATGATAACTGAACCGTTAAAAATTTAATAATGATAACTTGTCATATACATGTGATACTAATATATTTTAAATGACATAGAATCTAACCTATTAAACATATACACATATATATAATATAATTTTATTTCAGTATAAAATATAAAATAATTAAAATTTAAATAAAATATTAAAAATTAATTAAATCCAAAACAAAAAATTAATAAATATTCTCAACCCTAACTAAACTAAAATATCTTTATAAAACCCTAAAAATCTGATTTAGATTAAAACTAAAATACCTGAATTCTAAACTAAAGTAATAATAATCCAATCGATTATTATCAAAATCATTTATCTTTGATCCATCAGTAACAAACTCTACAAAACCCTTTCTTTTCAAATTATGTTCATACTTTTTTAGATAAAATTTTGATTACTATAGTTAAGGTTGAAAATATTTAGGAGCCTTTTATTTTAGATTTAATTAATTTTTAATGAATAAAAAAATTAATTTTTAATATTTCATTTGAATTTGAATTATTTTATATTTTTAGATTAGAATAGAATTATATTCTATATATGTATATGTTTAATAGGTTAGATTCCATGTCATTTAAAATATATTATCACATATATATGACAAGTTACCATTTTTAAATTTTTAACGGTTCAGTTATAATGGTAGTTAAAAAATGAGTTATTTGTTAAGAAAACATAGGTTAAGGGCTAAATTTATCCCAAAAAAAGAATAAAGGCCAAAATGACAAAAATTATAAACGTTAAGGGTGAAAATTATCTTTATGCCTTAAAGTAATTACTAAAAAGTATTTTAAAAAGTTAACGAGATGCTCGTGAACTTACCGAATCGAGTTAGACTTTGCTTGATTCAACTCGTTAAGATATCGAGTCGAGTTCGAATTTGAATCAAATTAATTCAAATTAAATATTATCGAATTTTGACTGAATCAAATTCGAGTATCTCACGAGCTGTTCAGCTGGTTAAGCACCCTTACTTAAGACTAGGGGTGATAACGAGCCATGCCAGGCTCGACTCGGCTCGAAAATAATATTACTGGACTCGGTTCAGGCTCAAAGCTCGTCAGACTCAGCTCGAAATTGATAAATTTTTATATTATTTTTATTATTTATTTATTTATAGTTTATAATTTATTTTTTATTTATTATTTATAGTTTTGTAAATTTATTTTAGTTGATAATATTCAATTTACTTTATTTAATTTATTTTTAGTAGATTTATTCTCAATTATTTTATTATTTTTTGTTAAATAAATTATTTTTAATGTATATATAAATATATGTTTATATATAATTATTTAGAGCATGTTCACGAGCTTTTTGAGTCGAGTTTAGATAAGCTCGGTTTGGCTCGTTTAAATCCTGAGCCGAACTCAAACCCAAATCGAACTCACTCGAGCCGAGCTTTGACCGAAATGAACCTGAATAACTCGTAAGCCGGTCAGACTCATTATCACCCCTACTTAACACCGGTCACATAGTTTTTCTTTTGTCCAAGGAAAAGACCGGTTACATACGGGATTAATTAATCGTTAATAAATTATTTTAATAATAAAATATATACTTTTTAATATTTGATATATAATATTAATATCTTTTATAAGATTAACGATTTAAATATTTAATTTTTATAAAATTAAATTAAATTTTACTTTTGAAAAATAAGAATATAAAAAACACATATTTTTAATATTTTAATCGGTCAATTTAGTTATTTATTTTTAAAAAATAATACCAAAATAGATTTTTAAGAAAATAAAAACTAGAATATATATTTAATAATTTTAGGAAAACAAAATATTTTTTAAAATATTTCTAAAGGTTTTAAATAAAACTTTTAAAAATCGATTAAATAATTATTTTTAAGGTGTTGTGGGGCCATGGTCCAACATAGTTTCGCCGCTGTGTGAGATCCCACGGGCCGAAATATGTATATTTAATATTTCATGGTCAAACACATATTTTTTCGTTTCACAAATTTTATTTATTATTAATTAAAATAATTAATTTATTTATAAAAATGTTAAAAATAAAAAATATTATAAATATATGTTTAATAAAAATAATTATTTTTAATAAAATGATTTCAATTAGATAATTAAAAAAAAATAAATTTTATAGAAAAAAAGGAATATTACTTTTCAAAAAAATAGTTTCCTTTGATTTTTTTAAACTCTTAACCAAACGTGAGGCACAAATCATCTTGCCTCATTAGCTAAGGAAACAATTATTATTTTTAGAGATTATAGATTCAAATATTAATATTATAACATAGTGATTTAACGATTAATATATAATTATTAAGAGTATACTTTAAATCAGATAATATTATAACTATTTAACTAATAAAAAACGTGGGGTATTGCTTTCCTCCAAAATTACCACCAAGAATTTGGTAGGTCAAAATAAGTGGCTATGCCTGGTGTCCCACTTAGAGAAGGGTGAGTATTCGATTAAGTCGATTTGAATTAAAAAATTTTAAATTATTTAAGTTGACGAGTTATATTTTAGTACTTAAACTTTATTTAAAATTTTCTCGATTCGAGTCAAGTCGAATCAAGTCGAGTTTTTGAGTTTTTATAAATATTTAATTGTAATTATTTATCATGTTATAGTATAATTTAATTTTAATTTAAACGACTTTCTCTAATAATATAAGATATACATATAATTTTTTTTTATATGTAACAATATTTCTTTGTATATATTTATATATTATAAAATTTGAGAGATTTGTCTCAAACTTAAAAATTAATCCTTTAATTACTAAAAATTTCGAATTATTTAAATTTTTATTTTACAACTTGAATTTTATTTTAAATTTTTCGAGCCGAATCGAATCAATAAAATTTAAAATCGAATTATTTAACTTTTTCGAGTTGAGTTTTGCTTACTCTAACTTGATAAGCCAAGTTTAAAACACGACATACTTTGTCCAGGTCTGAACAATCTCCATTGCTACGCCACCATGGAACTACGACTCCAACGGGACGGGATGAGTGTCGTGTTAATTTCGTATAAACATACAACGTGCTTGGAAAAGTTATTGTAACAATCAAAATATATTCGATACAAATATAAACATAAGATATACGTACAAAATTAATAAGAATAAAAGACTAAATTTACGAAAGCATAAACTATTGATAGAGATTTTTTTTTTTAAAAAATAATCTTATAACTAAACTATTTTAAAAAATAAAAATCAAAATAACTATTCATTCAAATATTAGAGCATATATTTTATATTATATGTATTATTTACTTAGTCTTTTAAGTATAATTTTTTGGATTCAAGTATTTTGTATTTCATAATTTAAATAATTTTTATTATCAATATATCACAAACGTAATTAGTTTATTTTTTAAAATATATATTTATCATTCAAGTATTTTGTATTTCATAACTTTCAATTTTTTAATATATATCAATATAAAAATATGTATCACAAAAAATGTTTATATTTATTCGTTTTTAACAAAAACATCAGATTTTATTCAAAGAAAAAATCTACAACGGACGTCGAACACTGTTGAACACCACTAATGTTGAACATTGTTGAACAACATTAAATTAATTAGTAAAAATTTAAAATCTTAAGGACTCAATATATAATTAATAAAAGAGTGATAAACTCAACATATAATTAATAATTGTATGATTAGTCATTTAAATTTTTATTCTTTATAAATTTATTTAATAATATTCAGCGGTATTCGACGCCCGTTGCAGACTCATCTTCAATTAAAACTCGATTAACTTAAAAAAATTCACTCAACTCGATCAAAGGCTCCATTAGTCGATTCGAGACCATTGACGGACTTGACACCTTTTTAAAGCAACCAGAAGATCCCCAAGTCCCAGCCTACCAAACCAAATCCATGGAAGAATCCTAAAAAAATCAAACCATTCTTGGTATCGGTTAAACCATTTTTAGTGTTGTAGGATGCAATTTGACGTGAAGGGTCCAAAAACCATTTCGAGTAGGAGCGAATAAAACTCAATTTAATTCGAAAAAATTAAATAATTTGACTCGAAATAAAATATTTGATTCATTTTGGTTCGATTTGACTCGAAAAATTTGAATAACTCGATTCAACTCGAGGTAAAAATACCCGATTCGTTTTAACTCGACTTGAAATTTTATAGACTCGACTCAACTCAAAAAAATTTCAAATAAAGTTCGAGTTGTAAAATGGAAATTCAAATAACTTGAATAACTCAAAAAATTTAATAATTAAAAGATTTATTTTTAAGTTTGAGATGAGTCTCTCAACTTTTTATGATATATATACATTGATATAAAAATATAAAGAAATATTATTATATATGAAAAAATATATATACATATCTTATATAGTTAGAGAAAGTCTTTTAAATTGAAATTAAGTTGTATTATAACATGATAAATAATTATAATTAAATATTTATAAGAACTCGAAAACTCGATTTGATTCGATTCGACTCAAACCGAGAAAAAATTCAAAAAAAAGTTTGAGGTATAAAATATGACTCATTAATTCAAATAATTCAAAATTTTTTAATTCGATTCGATCGAATACTCACTCCTAATATTGAGTGGGTGCATGGTGTTGGCTGCCAGTTCAATACCCGATACCTTCCAAATATTGGCGATGCAAACCAAGGAGCGGTGCTGCTCAACCCACGTCGCTCGCTAAAAAAGTGAAGGGATGGCCAATTGGCTACGACAACGACGGCAACGGCAAATATCATGTGTGGCACTGGCCTCGATATTAGACACCCACGATGCCCGATACACACTGGGGCCTTGGCCGGAACAAAACACGACAGAAACGTTATTTTGTTGGCACACCGCACCGCACACGTCAGGTTCAGTCTTCACCAGTCTCATCATTAACACGAAGGTTAAAGCCACATCTAGGATCCAGTACGCATAGAACACCGTTGAGATCTTGTCATGGACCCAATTTTTATAATCCCCGTGTTAATTAATTCGAATCGAATATTATATATTATAAGATAAAACTTTTTAATTTATTTATAAAAGCTACAAGATCTTGTCTGGCTAGAACAATGTTGACAGGGAACATGCCTTGTTTCGACGACAGATCTTTTAATAGATATTTTCACCTAGGGCATGGTCCCAAAGATTGTTGCAGTACAAACAAACAAGGCTCTTTAATTTATTACATTTTTGTATTCTCTTCCGTTTGATATTTTTGGGTTATTTATACGATGAAAGTTAGTTCGTGGCGAAAACTCAACGTTATTTATTACAGAATATTAAAAAAATAAACTGAAGGAATAATATAAAATTTTATATTTTTGTGGGGTTAAAGAACAATTTTATTATTATTTTTTTAATTTTTAATATTCTTGTGGGCCATAGTTTCATTAGTCCCTTCACAATTATCATAGTATAAATGTTTAGAGATAAGTTTAGAAGTGACAAGTATTAAACTCGATGTTAAATTTCGATATTTAATTACTAAATCAAATATTATAAAAAATATAATATTTTATATTTTATATTTTATAATTTTAAATTTTATATTTAAAAACGGCATAGGATAAGGACAGTAGCAGAGCTAGACATTTTATTTAAATTTTATTATTTTTTAATAATTATTTATATTTTATTTTATTTTTTTATCTTGATTCCTGACTTTCGTATATAACCGCAATAATATTTTTGGTAGGCATCTGAACACTCTTCGGCCTCCATGTGGACCTTTCTTTGGGCCTTTGGGCTTTTTTTACTAAGGCTTAATTAATACTGAATTTAATCAAATTATATTCATTTTTCTATAGTTTTCCATAGTCTTTTTATAACATCCACACATATATACATATATATTTAAATCGAATGATATTACATACTTAAGCATGTTCGAAATTATCATCTTTAAAATATCGATTTTGACTTGTTTATGCTTTTCAATTTTTATAATGATTTTCCTTTATCAACGATCTAAACTCAAGTTTTGTAGCTTCGATTAACTACTAAGAGTTAATTGTACCATATATCCTTATAAATTATCCCTTAAAAATTTCTCGAAAATCAATATTTTCCAAATGAATTTACAACTTTTTTTAAATAATTTTTATTTATTTATTTATTACAAAGTGAATTTTCATCTTTTCCTTACATGTTATTTAATAGATGAATTCTATTAGATGATATTATAGATGACATGATGAGTCGAGACCATATAATAATTTCTCTTATTACTCAGCGTAAAATGTCCTATGTAGACATGGGATGACTCCATTCCCATGCTTTTGTTCTTCGGTATAAATATTTTTAAATTTTGTTTAATCATTGATATTTGATTTATTAGTTAAATTAATAAGGTTTCACAAAAGACGAACGACTCTCATAATTTAATTTCTTCATTTATAACATTCGAACCTTTGATCTTACTTAAAAGATTTAATACCTCATCCTGCTAGATCAATTAAACATCAATTTATGGGCCACTGAAACTCGAGTTAAAAATTAAAATTCTTAACTTAAAGCAAAAAAAAATTAAATAAAATTTAAGTTAATAAGAATAAGAAGATAACAAAATGATGAATTGTGGATTTTACCCATAATTTTATCATAAATTTGGTGACAAAAATAAAATTTCCCAATATTTGATTGACCATGGATGAAATTTACCCTATACCCAAATAGAAGCGAACCCTTTGAAAAACACAGCAATCCTGATTAGGTTTCGATAGGGTGGATTAAGGTCCCACCACCAAGCCAGGCTGGAAAGAAGTGGGACCAAGAACGGTGATGATGACGTGATTCGGATTTTAGATTTCTGGTCCCGACCGGACCGTCATCCCCCACTCAACTCTGTCCTAACCACTCTAACGGTCAGGTTCTTGGGGCTCCCGCCTGTGCCCCTCATTTATTGTCTTTCAACTTTAATTTAGTTTTTTAATTAATACATGGAGTATTTATTAAAAATATATTTAATTAATTCAGTTTAACAAATAATAAATTATATTAATTGAAAATCAATTAAATTAACTGATTTTAATTAATTTATTGTATTAATCAATTGTATTTAAATACTTTGATTTTCAATATTGGGTATCTTTATATGTAGTCGTAGATTTTAGAAATTAGTTTTTATTAAATATAAATTACTAAACATAATTACATGATGTATGTATTGATATTTTTACATACGAAATTATTTTTAATATAAAAAATATGTAAAATATGTAAAAAAATATATTTCATTTCAAAAAAACATATATGAGTTATTCAAATTTCAAAACTTTATTCTGTTAAATATTTTTCGGAGATTTATTAATTGATTTAATGGATAAAAATGTTGATATTATCTTTTTAAAAAAAATTATATTATAATTTTTTTAACACATCATCCGTGTTCCGTTCACTGAAATTCAGACATATAAATAAAAAGTGATTATAAATTGAATTAATAAAATAAAAAATTGAATGAATTATAATGGATAAAATCACGAATTTTTTTAAAAATTTAATTATATAAAAATTCAGACATATAAATAAAAAGTGATTATAAATTGAATTAATAAAATAAAAAAATGAATGAACTATAATGGATGAAATCACGAATTATTTTAAAAATTTAATTATATAAAAATTCAGACAATTAATTACTTTTAAAAATTTCAAAAACTTTTTACACCTCCAACCTAAAATATATTATTTAGCTTATGTGTATAGTAATACTTTCTTAAAAATGTAAGATTTTGTAAAGGTAGGGGTTAATAAGAGACATGACCCCACTAAATATAAAAAAATCATTTTTTAGTCCATTTAAAGTTTATGTTACAAAATTAAAGTAATGGTAAAATTATCTTTTACCTCATAAATGATAGAATTGAGTTTAACCCTATTAAAAATCATATATCCATAAACAGATATGGACGTAAGATTTTATGTTAATAATAAACATAAAAATTTTAATGAGATAATAATAGATTTTTAATAAAAAATATATAAAAATTCTATAATACTCTTAATTATGTATGAATTTTAAATTTTCAGAGGAACAATCGTCCCTCGATCCATCACTGAATATAAAAATATATTATGTTATTCAAAATTTTATGATTTAATTATGTCCCTAAAATAATTTGACTAGTTCGAGTAATAAATGATGTTATTATTCTTTTAAGATCTTAGGTTTAAGCAATATATTTTGTACCGTATATGTACAATTTATGAATAGTCTAACGGTGATTATAAATATCATAAAAAATGATTATAAAGTAATATATGTTCATAGATATTCTTAATCCATTGATAAGAAACACATGTTACAGACAGGGACGGAGTTGTGTGGGGGGTGGAGGGGCAGTCGCCCCCCAATTCCGAAGAATTTTTTTCTCACTTTTGTCCTCCTATTAAAATTTTTTTTTTACGAATTTGCCTCCTACTTCTAAATATTTATCTTTTGTTCTCTCAAACTCCAAATATTGGCTTCCTCCCTGCATTGCATTTACAGTCAATCACTTAAGATGAACAATATTTATTTTTATACTGAGATCACTTATTAGGTTTTGTATGTGTGATTTTTTTCATTTACAATATAATAGTTTAAATAAATAATTATTTTAAAAATTTATCATCTTATCCCGTTATCTTAAGTCAACCGATTATCATAAATATAAATAAATATTTAATGAATAAAAAACAGCCGTGATAATAATTAAATTTAATTTTTTATAGTAATCCAAAAATCCATTCAATAAATAAATATTATAAAATAAAAACGAACAAAAAGTCTGTCCTTGCTGTGCCAGATCTGTTCCAGGCAGAAACCAAGTGCTGTCAGACTCAAAGTTTATTCGTTGTAATCATCATATTGTCTGTCAGACGTTACGCTAATCATTTTAACAAAAATAATTAATGATTTTTAGTGTATTTAAAAAGAGATCTGTTATAATTCATTAAATGATTATAAGAAAAATTATATTTTATTAAAATATACAGATTAATAAACAAACATTACATAAAATCATATTAAATATTAAAAAAATACTTAATATATTATTAAATATATTTTTTTATTTACTCATAATAATTTTATAATTTTATAATTAATACAATAACGATTAGAAAAAAATTCATAAATATATTAGTTTAGGGTTTATATGTTTTGTTTAAATTTTAGAGTTTAGTGATCTATAAATCATGAATATATAAATTATTAAAATTTATAAACTTTAGAATTAATACTGAATTTTTTATACGTATATGAAATAATTACCTAATTTTATTAATTAAATTTTGATAAAATAAATATATTTTACAATATCGATTGAGTGTGCGGGTGAAAATCATTTGTATTTTTATTAAGTTTTATTTTAAAATATTAAATTTAGGATTTAAGATTTAAGGTTAGAAATTATAATTTAAAAATTTTAAGGTAGAATATATTTTTAGGGTATATAATTTAGGATTTAAGAGATAAAAATTAAGATAAAAATTTTAATTTTAATTTTTAAATATTTTTTTAGTATATGACATAAAAAATACGACAGAGCAGAGAATTTTTGTTAGAGTGTAAGAGAGACAACTGGTCGTGTATGTTATAGGTAAAGAACAGAAAATACCGTAAAGGGAAAGGAAGAAAAGGAAAACTCAGCCAGACAAACACGATTCAGACACAAACAGTAACACAGACACACAACGAATTGATTTAAAACTTCCCACGACAACGGAACTGAAATACCGAAGGCTTAAACTTACTTGGACGACGGCCGGAATGCCGTGGCATACGTCCTTTCAGTCGGTTGTCTCCGGGGTTTGAACTCGTTCTTAGCTCTGTTCATGTCCGAAAGGGGGAAACCCGAAACCGAAAACTTTCTTCTTCTTCTTCTTCTTGGTTTTTGTATTCAAATCTGGAAGAGTATATTGTGGTGGTTTCCGTCCGATTCTGTTTCCACAATGGTGATGAAAGCATGGATGGTGGTAGAGAAAGGGAGGAGGATCGTACGGACGGCGATTTTCATGGTGGCTATGCTGGCATCGCTTGTAGCATCGTCTCTGCCGTTGCTGGTGGCGGTAGGCGACATCATGGTCCCTTTCCTTCTACTCTTCAGCTTCACATGCGTCACGTGTTACGGCTTCAACGAACACTTCCGTCATTACGCTTTCAAAAGCTCCTTAATCGATATCCCTCTCGTCTCCATTCTCAGATCTATCATCATCACTTGTAAAAATTCTCACTTTTTTCTTCAAATCCGAGAAAAATTAAAGAAAAAATATATAAAAAATCCCATTTTTGTTTATGTTTTTGCAGGTGTATATTCGTTGTGTGATGGTCCGGCATTATCCCATAGATCTTACGTAGGAACAGTCACTTTGTGTTCATTCGTTTCGGTTCTTGTACTTTCCATTAAAGCTTGTGTTTTTACGGCGAATTCGGGAATAGAAGCAGAGTCATCGTCGGCAAGCCAAAGGCTTCATTGGAAGAAACCATGGGGGATGCCTGTTTTGTTTCTTTCGTCTGTAGTTTTTGCTCTTGGTCACACTGTAATTGCTTATAGAACAAGTTGCAGAGCAAGGAGAAAGCTTTTGTTTCACCGAGTTGACCCTGAAGCTGTAAGTTCTTCTTCATTCAATTTCAATTTTTTCCCCTTCTGCTACTTTATCAGTTTCTTGATTCACATAGCAAATCCTTTTTCTAACAACTTATGGGGGAAATTCAGTCATTTTAGGTTTCATTGCATCAGATCTAAGTCAGTGGTTTACACTGATGTAATGTGTTGGTTGTGACATCCATGTTATTGCAGGTTCTTTCAGGCAAAAATGTTTTCTCTGGCTTCCAGAAGGTTCCACGATCTCCCACTCCCTCTGCAGGGAAAACCCCGAAAAGTGATAGTGAAGTAAGGCGAAAGCCTTTCGGACAATCTCATGATGAAGGGGAATTCCCTGCTAGATCACTTGCTGATATTGATAGCTTATTCATTACATTGAAAGGGCTTACCATTCATTACAAGCTTTCTTTTCCTGGTTCACCCCCTAGGTGTTTGTCATTTACCACCTTTTTGGAACCTAAAGTTAGTTTCACACCAGAAGTAGCTCCAGGAAGGCTGAAGCTTGATAGGAATGTACTAAGCTTGTCGTTAAGAACGCAATCTCACCATCTTCAGAGGAGCTATAGCAATAAATTTCACAGCTCTTCACTTTATGCTCCACTGTTGGATGGTGGTTCCCCAATTTCTCCTGTGCTTTCTGAGGATATTCCTGTTTTCAGGCTTGATGATTCAGATGCACAGGTTGAGACATGTCATTTGAACCCTGGGACTCTAGAACCAGATCTAGAGGCAAATGGCGAGTTTGGTATTGTTTTAGTGCATGGTTTTGGAGGGGGAGTCTTCTCTTGGAGGCATGTGATGGAAGTGCTTGCTCGCCAGGTTGGTTGTAAGGTTGCTGCTTTTGATCGGCCTGGTTGGGGATTGACCTCTAGGCCAAGCCAGACCGACTGGGAGGGAAAACAGTTGCCCAATCCTTACAAGCTTGAAACTCAGGTTATGTTTTACATTCTTTTGGATGTTATTTGCTTATTTAGAAGTGATGTGCTTCTGTGGCAGGAAGGAGATATTACCAAATTAAATGCTTAAAAGTGTTATACATGTAATTGTAATGTTTTTTCATATGAAGCTCACAAGTAGTACTTGATACTTTCAGGTTGACTTGCTTCTTTCATTTTGCTCTGAGATGGGGTTTACTTCAGTGGTGCTTGTCGGCCACGATGATGGAGGTCTTCTTTCTTTGAAAGCTGCACAAAAAGTCCAAACCTCAACGAATTTGTTCAATGTGAGTAAGCTCCCATGATTTTTTCTGTACCAATTTGGATGTTTTTGACAACAAAAGTGCATTGGATTGGATGATGTTTAAATCTCTGTTACTGCAAAATGCATAATACCTTAAGCTCGATTCTTATTTCTATTGTTTGTTTTGTGGTTTACTCAGATTACAATCAAAGCAGTGGTTTTGCTAAATGTTAGCTTGTCAAGAGAAGTTGTTCCTGCCTTTGCAAGGATACTCTTGCGCACTTCACTTGGGAAGAAGCACTTAGTCCGTCCGCTTCTGCGGACGGAGATTACACAAGTGGTGAACAGACGTGCATGGTATGATGCAACCAAGTTAACAACAGAAGTTTTGAGTTTCTACAAGGTAAATCTTCTGCAAGATTAAAACATAGAATAGATAGTTTTTGTTTTACAATATGATGTTCTGAACTGTTCTTCCTTTGATCAGGCCCCACTATATGTAGAAGGTTGGGATGAAGCACTTCATGAGATATGCAGGTTGTCACATGAAACAATCCTTTCACCACAAAATGCAACATCACTGTTAAAAACTATTGAGGAGATGCCAGTATTGGTCATTGCTGGTGCTGAAGATGCCCATATTTCGCTTAAATCTTCGCAGGCCATGGCTTCAAAACTTGTAAATTCTGTAAGTATTAGGCAACAATGAGTCTCCTCTGCTCTCAAATTGAATCATTGTTTACCATTTCCAGGTTTACTTGAGATGCAACAAACCAGACCTGTTGAGTACTTAGTTTACAAACAACTACTTTCCAGTTTCCTGATGTCGGTTCTTTTGTCATGCAGAGACTGGTTGCAATATCCGGCTGCGGCCATCTTCCGCATGAGGAATGCCCCAAGGCATTACTTGCAGCCATTTCACCTTTCATAAGCAGATTGCTACTCAAACCTGAATAGCATATTTAGTAGGACACCTCTTTTTATCTCTTGTTTCTTTGTTTTAGTTTTTTCTCCCCCCTCTTCCGTTTCAAGCAACCTTTCCCGAAAGAACGAGGTGAACTCGACCGCTTCTTTTGGGTAAATTTTGATGTGTTCTGAGCCTTATCCTAACCCTAAATCTCTGGGGTGTTTGTAGAGTTCTCCCATGTATTGTTTGTTGACAGTCCTATCTATTTGCCATTCAAAGGAGTGGCAAAATGGCACATATTTGTACATTTATGGAAATTGTCTATGAATGCATTTGAACATTGTTTCAGAGATAGTTTGGACCCTCTTTACATAAAGGATCCCCTTGGATTACCCGATTTCGGATTTCGGATTTCGAATTCACTGAATGTTATGTGTTTAGATACTTAAAACCAGTCCTTCACATGAAAACTTGGATTTTGCCATAGAAGTGCAAATTGAAGCCAAGTTCTTAATCCAAAAACTGCAATCACCATAGTTGGCTACTGAAAAACACTGCGGTTTTGCCACTCGACCACTAACAGAGATCAATTACATAAACTAATCCTTTGCAGATTTGTTGATAAGTGATTTGTGAATGTGTGGGATGACACCACCACCTGCAATGGTTCCCTTGATCAAGGTGTCGAGTTCTTCGTCACCCTGGATGGCAAGCTGCAGATGCCCAGGTGTAATACGCTTAACCTTCAGATCCTTGCTCGTTGCCGGCTAGTTCTAGCACTTCTGCAGTCAGGTACTCCAGGATGGCAGCTGTGTACACAGCAGCTGTGGCTCCAACCCTTCCATTGGCTTGAGCCCTTGTCTTCAGCAACTGGTGGACTCGACCCACAGGAAACTATAGGGATTATAGGTAAAACAATTAGAAGCAACAAGAAATGATTTTGAAGAATGAACTGTATTTCTCCTACAGTGCAAAGTAGAATAAAATATTGAATTAGCTGTAACCAACATATATTCGATAGGGACATATCAGGCACGTAGTAATACCGCTTTAGACCGAAATACTCGTGTTTCATAGTTTTTTAAGATCAGACTCATCTTATAAGTAACAATTTAAACTTTGTTCGCCGTTACTTTTTCACCTAGCTTTCTGAGAAGCTTCACCGTACATAATAGTACCACTTTAGATTAAAATACTCGTGTTTCATAGTTTTTTAAAATCAGACTCACCTTGTAAGTAACAATTTAGAATTTATTCGACGTTACTTCTTTACCTAGCTTTATGAGAAGCTTTACCATACGTAATAATACCGCTTTAGACTGTAATACTTGTGTTTTATAGTTTTTTAGGATCAGACTCATCTTATAAGTAACAATTTAAACTTTGTTCGACGTTGTTTTTCATCTAGTTTTCTGAGAAGCTTCACTATATGTAATAGTACAGATTTAAACTGTAATACTCGTGTTTCATAGTTTTCTAAGATCAGACTAATCTTGTATGTAATAATTTAGACTTTATTCGACGTTAATTTTTCATTTAATTTTTCGAGAAGCTTTACTATATGTAATAATACTGATTTAGACTGTAATACTCGTGTTTCATAGTTTTCTAAGATCAGACTCATCTTGTAAACAATAATTTAGACTTTGTTCGACTTTGCTTTCTCACCTAGTGTTTTTGAAAAGCTTCACCATTTTTTTTCCATATTTTTGATGTCAAACGCTTTTCAACTTCTCCGATCACAATTTCTACGTCCAATCCCATAATTGAATATAAGAGTCACTCTGCAACAACTAACACCAATCTTTTAAATATCTGATTAGCCGAAACCATCATATGAGAAGCTAATTCGAGCAGAAAATTTAGATAGACGAGGGGACCAACCTGGAGACTAGCGCGAGAAGAACGAGAGATGGATTTCTTTTGGTCCTTCTCCTAGGTGGATTTTCCAGCCGTAATCAACCCTTTGGCTCCTTTACCCGACATTTTCCCGCCAAATTACTTTGCCTGAAAATAAAAATCAAATCTTTGAAGGGGGTGACGTCGAAGAGAAAAGGAAGGATTTTTTGGGAAATGAGACAGAATCTGTCTCCAGATCTTGACTTTTTTTTATTCCCCACTTTCACAATATTACCTTTTTATCTCTTTCAATTTACTATTTACAAAAAGGAATAAACTAACATTTAGTCCCTCAATTTAACAACTACTCCAACTTGATCCTTAAAGTTTTGGTCATTTGACATATTTTTCTTAAATTAGTTTAATTACGGTACAAAACATCTTACTTCAGTGGTTAGAGAAACGATTGTTATTTTTAAAAATTTCGAATTCGAGAACTAATATTACAACACAATAAATGAACGATCAATGTCTAATGATTGACAGTATATTTAAACAAAATTAATTATTATTTTTTTTCTAATAATAAAATAATTAGATGAAAGATATTGACTTTGCAATTTTGTTAATAAGATGGTGGTGAATTTACAATTACATGGTCAAAAAATAGAAACATTTCTTTGCAAAACTAACAAAATGCCAAAAATTTCCCAATACTATATTAATGGAGGTCTCCTCCCATGTCCTCTTTTTTGATCAATTCCTTCTTTGTTCTTTCATTCTCTCAAATGGCCTACTATTTATATCCTTTCTATATTTAAAAGTATTTTTTTTTCATTTGATTTTTCATCATATTTAGCAATAAAAAATAGGAAAAAGTTTGGATTTTTAATGAAAATAAAAGAAAACTTGTTTAATATTTCCAACATCAAAAAGAAAATTACAATCCCTACTTTGTATCCCTTCTTCTGGAGAAAGCAAAAATTAAAATTTTTGCTTTTAAGTTTCTGAAAGGAATTGTTGTGCTTCAGTTTTAGCTATGTAATTAATATTGACCCATTTTTCTAACATAAAGAAAGTAAATTCCTTTTTCTTTTTCCAAAGAATTTGATCAAATTAGGGATATTTTGTTTTGTTTTTTTCAAAATTTTTGTATTGTTGTTAATTTGGAGAAATGGAGAAGAAAAAGGTGGCTGTACCATTAGTTTGCCATGGACATTCAAGGCCGGTTGTTGACATTTTCTACAGCTCCATTACCCCTGATGGTTTTTTTCTTATCAGTGCCAGTAAAGGTGAGGCCTTTTTTGTTGATTAATTTCTGGGGTTTCTTTTGGAATTGTGTTTTACTCAGCAATGTATATGAATTTACATACATAATGTTGAATTGGGTTCGGGATTTCTGATTGATTTAGCCTGGTCTGGGTCGTATTGATTTTCAGCTTTGAATTTATTTCTTTTTACTGTTTTGAACTGCCTTTTTTCTTCATGCATTAATCATTTTAGGTAGATGAATTGCAAATTCTTAATCAGTTTTGAGTTTCATGTATCTAGATATTATTGCTTTGAGCTGACATTTGGCTATTATTTACCAGATGCAAGTATAAACTATCATTGTCATGTAACTTGGAATGGAATGGTTATTTTGAAAGCAGGAAATCTAGTTATGGTTGATCAGGCTGTTTATGGGATTTTTTTAATGTTCTTGTTGATCATATATTATGCCATAATCCATTTTTATAGGTTATTATAGTATCAGAGTTCAGTAATTTCTATTTTTCTTATAAGTCTAGCAGATTACAGTGATTATGCTTGCATACGGCTGTGGCCTGTGTTATTGACTGTATTTTGCTTCTTGTTTATCAACTCCTCTTTCTAACGATGCATTGGAAATTCAGACACCACTCCAATGTTGAGAAATGGGGAGACCGGAGATTGGATTGGCACATTTGAAGGGCATAAAGGTGCAGTATGGAGCTCCTGTCTAGATGCCAAAGCATTACGAGCTGCATCTGCCTCGGCTGATTTTTCTGCGTACGTATTTGTTGTTCAGCTGTAAAATAACATTTTTGGGAAACATTTTCAGCGTGAAATGGATACTAGCTTCCACCTTTGCAACCCGTTCTCTTTTGCCACTGTATTTAGTTCTATTAAGAACTCTCCATAAAATACGGGACCTTATCCTTGTGGGTACCACACTTGTCCCATACGAACTAGTTGTTCGAAGTATGGTGAGGCTTCAAAGATGCTTCTTTCTAAATAGAGAAAATGGGGAATTGCACGTGTATGAACTACTAAAAGCTGATATTGATTTTCTTGTTGTAGTTGTTCTAGCACCTCTCTCTCTCATACACACTGCATTTTCTGTGAGGATGGTTGTTTGAAAACTGGAATTTATCATTTCTCTCCAATATTTCCAGGAAATTATGGGATGCTTTGACTGGAGATGAATTGCACTCATTTGAACAAAAGCATATTGTTCGAGCATGTGCCTTTTCAGAGGTACAGCTTAATTGTTTTTCCAATAGAATATTTTTCCCTAATTATAAACGTGCACAATTAATGCTTATGCCCATTGCAATAGCATTTCTGATAGGGACCGCCTGAATAGCAAGTACTGTATCAGATTTGTTTCTCGTGAGCAATTTTATTTTGTGATGATATATAAGCACGGCTTCTTTCTATTTAGATATTATTTCGTGGACGTATTTATGTTAATGCCAGTTCTACCAACTCTTTCTAGGTTGTGTGTGTTGACCAAATATAAGAATGCTTCAATGGTTTGAATTCTTATTTATGGTAATGCAGACTTTTATATGTTCTTTCTTCTTTTTCTATGTTTTATTTCTCATGTGCGACTTCATCACTTGAATTGTTTGCAAGGTCTAATTGCATATCCTTTTGTTTGATGGACTGAAGTTGCAAAGTCATTAAGTGGGTTTCAGAGGATGATTTTTCATTTGTTTGCACTTTCACAAATTTATCTATCTTGGCTTGTTCCTTTTATCAATTGTTAGCAGCATCTGAAAATTGTCATTTGTACAGGATACACACCATCTACTTACGGGTGGAGTTGAGAAAATCCTTCGAATATTTGATTTGAATCGTCTAGATGCAGCACCAAGAGAAGTGGATAATTCTCCTGGTTCAATTAGAACTGTTGCATGGCTCCAGGGCGACCAGACCATTTTAAGCTCTTGTACTGATGCTAATGGTGTTAGGTACGAATGTAATCTGTCGATATCACCTTTTCATTTTCTTTTGTGGTTTCTGTAATTTCTTTTGCGAGTTAGAGCTTGTTTTAGCTCAAATATTTTTCATTTGTAAAAGTACCATTTTTTGTCTTGAATTAGTATTGTCATTTTAGGACTTTGAGATAAGGTGTTTAATAGGTAGACTATTATCTGCTTGCTTCGATCACTGAGTTTAATGGATGCATACTGCTTCTTAAGTTTAAAGTCAAGCACGGAAAGTTTAGGGCACTTTGCAGGTAATTCTTGCTGATAGTCGACATTACAAATTGTTTTCTAGTACAGCCCCAGATACAAAGTTGTAAAGTTTTCTAGATATTTGATGGGATTTTAAGGGAAAACGTAAAAGAAATTTTAGTTTAGGTTATTGGTTAATATTCCGTGTATATACACACGCGCACACACACACACACACACACACACACACACACACATATATATATATATATATTTTTATATGCATGTATATTTTCACTCAATTATATGCTTGTCTAAAAATGATTTCCTGAACCATGTACCTCTCTAGATTGTGGGATCTCAGAAGTGGCAAAATTGTTCAAACACTAGAGACAAAATCACCTGTCACAAGTGCTGAAGTGAGTCATGACGGTCGCTATATAACCACAGCTGATGGATCTACTGTTAAGTTCTGGGATTCAAATCAGTAAGTTCTAAGCTAGATTGACTGTGAACTTTATTCTTTTGCCGCCATGGCTGCTGACATTTGTATTTGCTCTTATTAGTTTTGGGTTGGTGAAAAGCTACAACATGCCGTGTAATGTAGAATCAGCTTCATTGGATCCAAAGAATGGCAATAAGTTCATTGCTGGGGGAGAAGACATGTGGGTGCACATGTTTGATTTCCATACCGGAGAAGAGCTTGGTATGTGCCTCTTGAGTTTATGAGATGAACTGAAATATCAATTCAGACCATGTCTGGGGCTTTGATATTAGCTGATGCTGAAATTGGGCGAATTTGGTAACGGTGCATTACGACTTGTTTCCCAGTACACACTGGAAATGATGAATATGCTGCTAGTAAAATAAATAAATAAATATAAAAAATCCGGGAAATGTACAGGGTGGATATGTAGTGTGTGAAACTGATCGTATGTTCTATGTTACTGGTATTTGTCATATTGTTATGAGTTCAAATTCAAATTGTGCTTTTATCACTGTAGGTTGCAACAAGGGTCACCACGGTCCTGTCCACTGTGTACGTTTTGCACCGGCAGGGGAATCCTATGCCTCGGGGTCTGAAGATGGTACCATTAGAATATGGCAGACGAGTCCAGTGATTCGTGAAGAGAGTGATCCAGTACCTGGAAATGTACCAAACCCGAAAGTGAAGGCTGTGGCTGATGAGGTTAACCGTAAGCTCCAGACCCTTCAGATTGGCAAGGAAGGGAACATCCCATAGAGGGGATAAGGAACCAGATCCACGAGATAGTATTAATTTTGTTAATAATATTCAACAAGTGTTTTTTTCCCAGCTTTGCTTGCCAGGTTGTAGGATTGTGTGTGTGTGTTTGCTCCTTTTTTCTCTACGGAAATAAAATGTACTCTCCTTGCAAATTTCCTTGTATATTCCTATCGAGTTCCGTTTTCAATCTTTCGATATCTGTTACTCTTGCGAATTTCCTTGTATTATTGCACGAGCTTTCTTTGCATGAACACGGGGTGTTGGGAGGTTGTTTATGTGTTTCCCATGATTTCTCGAGGTGTCCGATCGAAGACCATGTGAATTTATAGGTGATGAAGGAGTAGGGAGTGATGGTTTCATGGACCGCATTGTTGTTGCTGTCGAGAAATCAGTAGCTGACAAATATATTTCACACCAGAGCCGTGACATATTCCAAACAGAGTGTTGCTGGATGAAGGTGGAGGTCATCAGCCTGCTTGGTTCAATCTGGAGGTCGAAACAGGGCAGATTCTTAGTATTCCAGGCGCACCTCAACTTGCTTCTACTATGATTTATGTTGAAAGCCTTCTTTCTCTCCATTAATTATGTTATACCAATACGGATACGGTTTTAAACCGAGATACCCCTGCTTCGTAGTCCATTAGTTCTCCCATCGATTCATGGATCAATTTCATTTGATTTGTTTTTGCTATCATTTGTTTCGATTGTCATAGTAGGAACTTGCAGCCATAAAAAATGTTAATTCGGACTTGGATATCTTCAATATGATATTACAAATCCTGTTTTTCATTGTTGATTCAGTATAGGTATCATCCGATTTATTTATTTTAAAGTTTAAAATCTAAAACATCCAAAAACATAACAATAAAAAACCAAAACAAGAAGAAATTATATAATGAGTCCGACCTATCACGTCAGTCGTGGTTCATCCAATAATAACCACCTACTTCACCATTAATCTCCAACTCACTTTTTTTTTCAGCCAATGAATCTTCACTCATAATTTTTGTCACTTTAAAAATATAATTTCTGAAAATTATATTAATTACATGACTGATTAGTGGCGGAATGAGTGATTTTTATTGGCTAGGGACCACGGTTGACGTGGTAGGCCGAGTCTGATATAATCTCTCCAAAACAAGAGAACTTAAACATTAAAAAAAAAACTCAAATGATCCAAACTCATGTTTGTAAAGATTTATATCCAACAAATTGAATAAACACTAAAATAATCGAGTTAATCCAAAGCTCTTAAAGAAACCATGAGATATGAAACGCTCTAAGATGGTTCTAGAATTTTCACTTACGATTGACAAATCTTATTGATCATGCAAAAGTCGATCCAAATTTTCACTTACAATTGCCTGCATAGGAGAGTATTAAGATCTAAATGTTGCATTATATATACCTTCATTTCTTTTCAAATGTGATTTTTCTTGTTTAATCTTGTCACATTCTCGTCACAAATCGCCATTGGTTAATTATCTTATTCTACTTATCCTACTCATAGACACTCAAACTTGTTTATTCTATTTATCCTACTCATAAACAAGATATTATTATTCTATTTTTAAAAGATATGTCTAATAAAATATATATCACCGTATCTCAAAATCTCTGTTTTCATTTTCAATGTAAAATTAATGATATGAAGTCCAATCTCAAACTAGACACATTACTTTGGCAACAAATCATTGTGCTTCATCCTTTTAAGAGTAACAAAAAACAATAAGGGCTCAATTTCAAGTTCATATACTCTCTTTCTTCTTCAACTAAATTAAACGGCAGCTTCGGTTGCTGGTTTCTTCACTTTACCATAACAATGGACGGCTATTATAAATTTGAACATATGAAACCGCATAATTACATTGTCCTACATAAAAGAAACAAAGTGCAACCGAATTTTTACACCATAAATGTAGGGTCAGTTTCAATAATATACTCCATCCTGCCACCCCATTTAGAATCAAAAAACTTAGTTAACAGATAAGAAATAATCTCATAGATAGAAGGATCCAAAAATACTCAAAGGACCGGAGAATAAACTCCTTTATCATCTCTCGGCACTACGCCAGTCCCTTCCTGAAACGCCATCAATGTTAAACCTCATCCATATAGGTGGAGGGGTCATTGTGAGTAGTTTACAACAAGCTTTACTTGACCATTCCTGCGAACACCATATAGGATTTCCGTATGGCATCGCCATGGTGATGCTCAACATTATTTTTTTTTTTCTGCCCAACATCTTCCGCTTGAGATGAATAGTGTTATCATTCTCTATTGTAGTATGTAATTGAAGAAAAAGGGGTAGATCAAAAATGCTAAACAAGATCGATATCGAAACCACAACCTTGATTCAGACCAAGTCATTAGTATGTTAGAACAGATTTGAAGATGACAAGTACAGATAAATCACAATAGCCATTATATGCTTGATAGATTTACATGATTGAGAACAGAAAGCTAAAAATATTATACATGATTGAAGCTGAATGAACAACATTTCACCTGTGCACTTGAAACAACTATAGCAAGCAAGAGGCTTTTTATGCCATCACAACAGTTGTGTTCTTCAGATGCCCTAATAGAATGAAGTCGATTAAATTAGACTACTCTTGAAAAATACAAATCCAACTTTCTTTTTTTAAATAACTCATGTAAAAATATTTTGAATCATGTTCCACATTCAGAGTGAAACAATTGAATTAGGCAACAAACCAATATCAAACTGAAAATTGACCTTGGTAGAAACAACAGTAAAGAATCCACTATCAAGCAAGTCTCAGCCTCATGATCTGTTTCACATGTGACAATAAACATGGAGGAATCTAAATCAATGGCCATTTACCCCCAGTATGTTAGGATTATGAATACAAACAGGCTCTTAGATAACATACCTTAGTCAAAGCATTCACATTTCTCAAATACATAGTTAACTGGTAACCGCCCAAAAGTCTCAAAAGAAAAATATGGTAATGGTGGAACAAGTGTAAATAGCAAATAATAGCAAACAGAACTTACTAATTGGAGGATACCTACCTAGTACCGAAAGGTATGAATTGAAGCACTTGAAGTCCATACTGCATGGTGGAACAAGTGTAAATAGCAAATACTAGCAAACAGGACACTAATTTGAGGGAACCTACCTAGTACCGAAAGGTATGAATTGAAGCACTTGAAGTCCATACTGCATGCAACAACAATAAATAGGAATCCGATATCTGAATTCCTAACACTCTTCTAGTCAGATATCAAACTAAAAAGACTCACACACCATTAACAGCTGATCAGAGAAGGGAAAAGAATATGTTACCCGCATGATGGATACTCATGCACTGTACATAATAAGGAAAAACAAACATGTTAACCAAAGCATGGATCTTTTGTCATGCAGAATCCATGAAAAAGAAAACATATAATATTACATAATACAGGAATTTCTCTTACAGAACATCATTCTCATGGACAGGCAATGATTTTCAAACTGGGAGTTCTTCGAAGGGGCCAGAAGTACCCATCTAGCAATATCAAACAACCACTTGCAAAGTTAAACTCACCATTTGACCATGGTACAGAAACATCGATTTCAACTTGTCCAATAACATAAGCAAAAATTTGTTCATACAATTATAATGAAGCTTAAGGCCACAAATTATACTTGTTTGGTTTAGAAGTGATAGGACATTCTAGTCTACTCAAGTAGTTAATGCAAGTTCTTCCACACAGTGCGATAGAGTATGGGAGGTTCAGAGCAATTTGTAAATTATGCAGCCCAGAAAGTTCTATTATTGGATATGATCATCCAGAAATATAATATTCCGTACCAAAAGCAGGGTTTAAGGGGTCCATTGGGGCATAATCCATGGATTTTGCCACTGGTCAACTGCAAGAGGTGCCAAACTTAAACCCAATCACGGCTTTTGAAGCTATGTATGGATGCCTCCAACAGTGACAATGAGATACTCTGAGAAAGCATCAAGACATTCCCCAACATAAATTCCATATACTTCAGAAATAAAGAAAAGTATAATATTTATACCCACCATCAAAGATAATGCACCACATTATAGTTTTCCAGTGTCAAATTGATGAACATGGAAAAGATCAAAGATAAAATTACGAGACAAAAAAGTAGAAATTAAATATTTCTGGCTACAAGGCTCTACTAGATGCAATTTCCTGAAACTTGGGAACTTATATGGTGGGATTCGTCCTAGAGTATCCTGCTCAGTAACTAAAACGTAGTTGAACTTCTTATCATCCAAATGCTATTTTTCAACAGTCAACGTTATCACTGAGCAAAGTAGCCTTCTACTCTGTTGAGTTAATATTGACACAGCCACCAAATAGTACAATGCAACTACAAAACCAACAAGTCTGAAGGAAAAAAAAACTCCATACATAAAGATGGGAGATGAAAATAAATCATTTTATCTTTACATATCTGCAGCATTGAGTAAAACATAAAAGTATTGCATAATTAGATATAATTACTTCATTAAATCTAGTAACAACAGAACAAAAGCCTATTATCATTATGTTTCAACTTTCTTAGCTCCCTTAGATGTTCATCATTTGAAATATTAAGAGTATCACGTAGATTCATCACCTTTGCTTCTTCTTCCCATGTCAAAGGCCCAGAAACATACAATGCCTCAAGGGTTTGCTGATAGGCTTGTAGCTCCGACCTGTGCAAATCCATTCTCAATCCTTCACTAGCGAGACCATAGCTGCATTCTTCACTTTTCCTTTCGCAATAAGAGTCAGCATTGCTACAATAATCCTCTAAGTTCTCACAGTTGTTTGTTACAGAAGTAGGAGACAAGTTATTCCCTAAACCACTACAGCTACTGACAGATGATGCACAACTCAAGGTATCACTGGTATCATCAATTCTATAAAAGGAAGGAGGCGTACATCTTTCACGCAGAGTATCATTTGGGGACACAAAGGCATCTACCTTTTTAGAAGCTTGAGAAGGAAGCCGAACAATTATCCTTTTACCATCAAAACTACCCTTTTCAATTGCCCTCTTCTTCTGCCCACCAGCATCCGGGGATTCAATTGAAGATCTTTTCCTCTTAGGTGAAGAATTTGACGAACCCTGTTACCAAAATAACGATTAGGGTAAGAACCCATAACGTTTAATATATATAAAAAATGAATAAATAGATTAAAAATATTATGTAAAAAACATACCTTTCCAACAAGGAACCACTTGCCACCTTCCCAAGATTGGCGAATACGCAATCGAGATCGATGGGCTTCCAGTTCCCTATTCGATCCAAGAATCCTCACGGAGAAGTTATTTCCACCGAAAACACTAACGATCACAGCCGGTTTCCAGCACAACTCGTCGAACACCTCCAGTATGTCGCCATGAACCCAATCATCGGTCCCGTTTGTAGGCGGAGGGCAAGGCCTAATCATTTTTCTCGGGACTCTCTCCACAGTCCCCGCCTCGCCAGTGAACGGAAACCAACCGTACCTGACGCTGTAAGTGTGTCCGTTGCCTGAGATAATCTCTGCGCAGCGCCAGGCACCTGTTGGTACCACTTTCTTGGTAAGGACCTCGACTTTGCTACCTTTCTTAAACCTCATGATCGGCGGATTTGATTAAAATCTATGGAATTAGGGTTATAAATATAGAAGAGAAAATCGTGGGAATCTGTGAACTCAAACAAACAGGGCATGAACAATCTGAGGAAGGAGAGTTGAAATGGAGATTATATAGGGATTAGGGTTTTATTAGTTTAATCAGAAGAGTCTGAGATGATCGGACGGTTGATAAAGGAGGGATCACCTAATGTATCTGACGGTCAGGATTAGGGTTAAGCCGTTTCTTGCCAACTGAAAATTCGTAGGTGGAGTTTGTTTATAGTATATTATCAATATTTATAAATTACTAAAAGAAAAATTTTACTACCCCGTTGAATATTATTAAATTAATTAATAAAAATTAAAAAATTTATAATTTACATATAATTATTAAATTAATTTAATAATATTTGTGTTAATGATATTTAACGGTATTTAACATCCGTCGTAAACTCATCCATATGAAAAATACTTTCATTCATAAACTTATAGAAAACTTTTAATTTAGGATTAAATTATTGTTTAGTGTTTAAACTTTAGGTTATACGCTATAAAATTTGAGTTTTATAACTAAAATTTAGAATTCAAAGTTTATAATTTAAGATTTTAGGTTTAAGGTTTAGATTTTATAGCTTAAATATAAAAGGTTATGTAATTTTTTTATATGATTTGTAAATTAAAATATAACACATAAATCATATATATGTGTGCACACTTATAATTTATTAGACTTAAACCCATCACCTACCCACTACCCACGATGGACGAATACAAAGCGAGTGGATATGGGGCGGGTAAGGACTTAAACCCATCACCTACCCACTACCCATGATGGGTATGACATTTTACATCCACATCCGCCCACTATCCACCAAGCTCATATTCATTCCCACTCCAACTGGTGCGGTACGGAATCCGTAAAGCTATACCCTTCTGCCATCCCTAGTGAGAAGCTAAGGTAATGAATGTAGGCGTGCCCGAACTATTATAAATCTTTGTGTTCGTTGTCTATCTTTTGTTTCCACCACAAACATTCAAATTACTTATTCTCCATCACTCGGCAAGCTTAAATCGGTTGTGAATCGAGAACCTCCAAACCCAACAACCATAATTATAAATATCTTTAAAAAATTATAGAAAAATTATATATTTAGTCCCGAGTTGAGTTAGATATTTTACACCACAAATCCAAAACCAACTCAATCCGATGCCACTTTTAAAAATCACCCGACCTGATTTTACCCAAACTTAATTTTTTTATAAAAAATTTAACCCGATCAAATCAAGTAAAATTCCCATCACTACTGGTGGATTTATCTTAAATATATATAAATATTTAAAAATTTACTCGCGGAATCGGGCAACACTTGAAAGTTGAAACGTTCCAAACTTGATCAGAGCTTCGAATCCGAAAATCTTCCCTAAAACACACACGTGTAACAAAACTAGCACGTGCCAGATAACACAAAATAAAACCATTCACAGCCGCCACCCTTTCGTTTGAAATCCCATTTGCTCAAAAATATTTCCTTATTTTCCACTGAAAATTACAACAAATAGTGATCGTCGTCAAGAAGAGATCCGAGATCAGCACAAATATGTGGAGGAGGATACTCACTTCACAGTTCAAATCTCTAGCCGTACTTCCATGCCGATCCGCTTCTAAAACGGCGCCGCTTCCACTCAAATTTCACATTCCTACTTCCGCTTCTGTTTCCGCTTCTCTCCTACTTCGCCATTTCTCCACTGAGTCGGGTAATCCTAGTTTCATTAGATAAAGATTAAATTCTTCAAAATTATTTTATTAGACTTATTTATTTAATAAAAAATCAAATTATAATCGGTGATTCAGTTTTTTTAATATATTTTGTGATTTGCTTCCTTTAGATAGTTATTCTAATAGGTATGTGTTTTCTGAATGAATATTTTAGATCATTTAGTGTTGTGCTTCGAAATTAGAAGAAGATTTAAAGTTAGGTTTAGTTTATACTGGAAAACACTGTTGTTTGAGTGTTTGTTGATTTGTCCGATATTGATTTTACTATTTTTTGATTTCGATTGGTTTGGTTTGGTTTGTGTAGCGGATACTGCTGTGAAGAAGAGAGTAGAGGATGTAATGCCTATCGCTACAGGTCATGAGCGCGAGGAGCTTGAAGCCGAGCTCCAGGTTATTTTTCCTCTTCCATACTTTCTTCTGGTGTTACTTCTCTACAATTGGAGATTCGAATTGTCTAGGTTGTTTTCTAAATCTGATTTTTTTTTTTGTTCTGTCATCTTGTTTAGGGAAAGAAAATCCTTGAAGATGTGAACAATCCTGTAGGTCCATTTGGCACTAAGGTTAGTATGCAATTCAATGTTTCTCACAGTTTATTATAATTGAGGAACATTGACTGATTTCATCATGTTTGTATCATCTTATATGGAATGGAACTGATGGCTTTTGGTGTTCACGTATTGATGAGCATTCCCTCATCTTTGCTACGAATTACTACTATATTTTAGGTGCATGTATTCCTTTATTTGGTTTGTCATAGTCTTTAAGTACTTGGGATCTGTGCCCTTATATTTAAATGGGTTTACTATTTACATGTTGTTGATGTATACTAAACTATTTTTATCCTTGAATATTAGATTAGATGTTTCACACTTTCATTCTGTAATTCATGTTTGCAAAAATGATGTTACCAGTTGCATTATTTTGGTACTTTGGTAAAATAATTTTCCAATGTTTTTAACTAATAGGAATTTCAATGATTCATTCCAGTATTTGTTTCTTGTTTGCTATAGTGTTATCTTTTGGTTTTTAATTCATTGGATTTAATGAATATTATAAACTTTTGGTATAACTTGTATTATTCCTTAAACTTAGGATATCTTAAGTAAGTTTCTTTTTGGTCCTATCTCTGTTGGGCCTCTTGTCATGGGTAGATTTAGGCATTAGGGGCAGCGACTCTTGAATGGTGAATCCCGACCCTCTATGGAGGGTGACAATCCATTTGCCAAACCTAAGTCACTAATATTTTCTTTTCAACAACATTAATATGACACGGTTTATTTTGCTTTCTAGATAGTCGTCCCATGATACTACTTCATGGGAAACTAGAATCTTATAGTTATCATAGAAAATGGAGGAGGAAAATTTTGATATTAATGCAATATTTTTTTGCATATTGGTGTATTGCAGAGTTTAACCATTTATGTTGAATCGTGGCTAAGAAATAATCTTCTTTGTTTATCATTTTTAGTTTGAATCTTTATTACCGTTATACTTTTTCTTCTGCTAGAAACTGGAAACTTTGACCTTTTACTGAAATCATAAGAGTGTTGTCATGTCTTGATTTTTTATGGTGGAAGTTATTTTATCTTCCTGTAGGAAGCTCCTGCTGTTGTGAAGTCCTACTATGACAAGAGAATAGTTGGATGCCCAGGAGGTGAAGGCGGTATGTTCCTTTCATCAATTCTATGTTTCTGCTCTTCTAACTTCTAAGTTCTTGTATGTTTCTCTTAGATTTGTACAGAATTGAGTCATTCTTCTTAACTAATACTTGCGTTCATTTGAATTGCTTTGTTAAAAAATGCAGAGGATGAACATGATGTGGTCTGGTTCTGGCTGGAGAAAGGCAAGCCACATGAGTGCCCAGTTTGCTCGCAGTATTTTGTGGTAAGTGAATATCATGAACCAGAGAACATTAATTCCTAATGTTGTAATCTTGTGCTGATGTATTTGAGTTGCATGTAAATGTCAATGTCCTTGCAATTATTGGATCTATATCACATTTAGGTATCTCTGCCCATAGATGGATTTAGTTAAAACTATCAAGATTTGAATTAAATTGTTAATGATCTGGAGCATTGTGAAACACATAAATAGTATACTACTCTATTCTCAAGCAATCCTCATTTTCTCTAGTTTAGAGCATGGTTGACCAACCACTTTGTGCAGTAAGTAGCTTTCTTGTTTGAGAGTTATGTAACTTGGTTCTGTTTATTCCAATATTTAACTGTGCAAATGTTATCAGTGGAATTAACAACCATATATTCGATTGAGTATCAACTGTTTGAACCATGAGACTTTTTTCTAGATGATTCTCGAAAGACATCGATGTATGATTACATGGATATACATATTGACTTTTACAGTTTTACTACCTGATGACCAAAGTCTGATTTTGGGTGAACATGAATCGTTTCAAGGTTGAGCCCATAATGCTATAACCAAAGTGAGACCCTTAGGCTTTAAGGTTAACGGAGGGTTTATCTGATTCCCTGTGTCTATTACTATGTAATGCAATAAGACAATCCAGCCATTTTTAACCAGTAGAGGAATAGTAGTTTGTTTCCAGCCCCGTAGTATATCTTTAATAATTTCTATTTTTTTCTTCTTTCAGCTGGAAGTTGTGGGACCTGGAGGACCTCCAGAAGGACATGGCGACGCTGATCATCACTGATTCCCGCTTTCAGTTTTTCCCATTGGAATAAAATTGCAGAATATGATGGAATGATGTTCCAATCTACAAATGTTCAGAAAGCTTGTTCCTGATTGGTTTGGTTTTGAGATGGTATTCTCTGTGTTTTTTAATGTCACTTCAGACTGATACACAGGTATGATATCTTTCCTAGTTAACTTGAAATCCATCACCAAATAAATAAATAAATAACTCTATTTTTACCATTTTCCATTCATTCAGTATACTTCCTGTTCTCAAGTTTTTAAGGATAGTCTTATTGTCTTGGTATTGTTTCAGTCAAGTTTTCTAAAAAAACCTTTCATTTTCTAAATTTGATCGTATCAGTCCAGTTCTTTCAACATTGTTATATAGTGATCACTCATACAATCTATTCTCAAGAAGCAAAGTATGTCATAAGAACAATAAATAAATAAATAAAGGTGAACATAATAAAGTATGAAACCTTTTATCTTTTTCATCTTCTAGAGTCAAAAAAGGGGGAAACAAAGGACTTTAAATAATAATAAAAAACCAATACAATCTCGGTTTTTCTAACCCGAGGTGTCTTAAAACGAGATACAACTGAAATTGGTATCAACTTTTTAATATATATTAAAATTTTAAACTTTTTATAAGAAATTTGTTGTATACCAAAATCTTTATATTTATTTTAAGAGATTTGGTATATATCGAAAAATTGATAACAAAATTCTTATAATTTTTATACTACTAATAATTTGATTACGTTTCGTTTTGGTTTCATTTTAATCTATCTCCCCCCACTATAATTCTGAGCTTCAGCAGTGCCTTATTCCCATAGATCGCCTTGAGCTTTCCTTTCAGTTCTCCACTCTACACAACTCCATATACAAATGAATCATCTTTAGGCAATGTTATCTGAAGTCGGATACAGATTTGTTAAATTTTTTAAAAGGCTATTTCATATATTTATTCTCATATCCATGTCTGACCATAAAGGTTCATGTAGAAGTTATGCAAAGGGCAGCAAAACACAACAAGACTTAACCTGGTGTATGTTGAGAACTATAACCGAACCCCCTATGAACTCTCCCTTTATAAATATCTGTGGAAATGTGGGCCAGTGGCTGCAATAAAAATGAAAAATGATGAAAGGATATGAGCACATTGTATGAAAGTGAGAGAAGCTTAGACTAAAATGGAGAGGTAACTCTCTTTTTTATGCTTTTATTTGTGTCTTCGCTTTAAGTTAAAAGAATTTAGGTTTCTATATTAAACTTTGTGGTTAGAGTTTAGGAAAATAGGGATAAAATATTTTTTTAGAATGTAGAGTTTAAGATATAAAAAATAAATATTAGGGGTTAAAATTTTAATTTTTTTTTAAATTTTTTTAACTAAAGACATAGATGAATGTATGATAAAAACAGAGGAGGGTTTTATAGAAATATTGTTTTCTAAAAGATTTAATAAGCTTAAATATTGATTAGGAATCTATACTTTTTGATTCTAATTATTTCTTTTAAAATTTGTGTTGAAAAATGGATTATCATCTCTACCAAAAGTTAAGAGCAAGGAAATTGTCATCAGAAAGGCTTTTTTTGTTTTGAATCAAATTTATAAAAAATAAATTTATTTAAAAACGTAAAATAAATATTTAAAATTAATATTTATTTTTTATCAAATGATATTTGTTTATTTTATCAAAATTAATATTCGATTAATTTGTGATAATTGATTTAACATTAACAGAGATATATCAATATAATTACAATTTCATTTTTTTTAATTTTCAAGTTCAACATAGGAAGAGAAAAATATATAAATGAAATTTCCATTTGATACCGATTCACTTGGCCGGTTCGCTTTTGCACGTAGGGGTAAGATTCGATTCGATTCGAAAAATCGAATAATTTGACTCAAGATAAAAATATTTGACTCGTTTTAATTTAATTCAAAATTTTATAAACTCGAATAACTCGAAAAATTTCAAATAAAATTTGAACTGTAAAATAAAAATTCGAATAACTCAAATAACTCAAAAAAAATTTGTAATTAGAAGATTTATTTTTAAGTTCGAGACGAGTTCCTCAAACTCAAATTTTTGTAATATATATATTGATATATAAAAATATGAAAAAATATTATTACATATGAAGAAACATATATATATATATATAATTTATATGATTAGTAAAAGTTGTTTAAATTACAATCAAATCATACTATAATATAATAAATAATTATAATTAATTACTCGAAACTCAACTCGAATTTTTTTAACTTGATTCTAATCGAAATTTTTTAACTCACTTGATCAAACGCTCTAGATGCATTGGGCTAAGTGGCTCTGTTCTATTTCGTTACACTGTAAATGTGGTGCTGGAATTTCATTAATGGGGTTTAACGGTTGATTCTGACTGCACATTCAACTTCACCTCATTTCCCTTCCTCTTCCAATTTTTTCTGGGTTGTTTTTGTTCTTCAAAGTTCTTAGATTTGATCCCTTGAAAAACAAAGAGAAAAGAAAAAAAAATCGCTGCATATTCCATGGCCACATGTAAGTATCTCACTTTCTCTACCAATACGACGTTTTAAGGTTCAGCTGATCCAAATTTTAATTGGGTTTTGGTTATTTTGAAGTTTGGGGGAGTGAAGGTTTTTAAAAAAAATATTTTACTCTTTTTTTTGGTCCTGGGTTTTGAATTTGCTTGTGCATGTCTGTTTAAAGACTGTTTTTTACTCTGATTTTCAAAATTGAATTTTGATTGCCGTTTAGGACCTTGGGTTATGTTTTAATACTGTTAGGACATGATTTTCTGGAAACAGAGTTCACTTTCTGAGATTGTCTTTTAAATTTCGAAATATATGATTTTGCTTGTGGTTTTGTCTGGTATGTAACCTGTGGTGCTTCTACTGCATTGTAGCATGCATCTTGTGATGCATGCACCATTGTAATACTTACTACAGTGCAGTGAGTATGCATGCATGCACCATTGATATATGGATTTGCTTGTGATGCATGCATCTTGAGTTAGCATCTTCCATCTTTTCTGGCAAATTCTTACTACAGTGCAGTGAGAAGAAAACTGTATGTTTTTTGCCTTTGTATTCTGATTCCGACATGCACACTCCGGGCAGGGAGAACCCGACATGTTCAGTAGTTCCTGTTTATGCTAATAGCACATTATAGGTGGGAATAGAACTGGGGGTGCTGGAGTGCAGTTGCCCCTAAAACTGTATTTTATATATTTTCTTTCTATTTTCTATTGATAATATAATTCTGTATCCTAAACTTTTGTAATGTTGCACTCCTACATTTCTAATATAACCTTACATGAAATTCTGGGTCCGTCTCTGATTAGGCCGATACAACTTTGAAATTGCTCGTAGTACTGTGATGTATCTATGCATGCATTACACTTTCCAGGTCTTGCAGGGGCAGTACATTTGTTTGTTGTGTGTAGTATCTTCTTTGACTAATGAAAAACATAAATTAGACCTTAGAAATACTTGTGCATGGCGGATACATAAATTATTCATGTTAATCTGCTGTTATTTCAGGTAGCGTAGGAGCTTCGAATATTAGAATTCCAAAGTTGTGTTTCGAGAAAGCTGGACTTTATGATTCAAAGATGAAGAACGGTAGAATTCGGCTAAGTCAAAGACCAATTCGATATGCTTCTCTGGTTAGAAACTCAGAGAAGGCATTTAGCATAGGTTGTGGTCTGACTGTAGAAACCAAAGGTAAGAAATTTCTGCTAATAAACTCACTTTTTTAAATGATTTATTTTACTTTTATTCGCAATGTACTACCGTAGCCAAGATCTATTATTACATATTCATGTCGAGGGATAAATCCGCACTTGATCAACTTTAGTCACTATGCATCAAGGTATGGCAATATCGAGAGTTGAGACAGGAAATTATCATGATTCATGCCTTCACTAATAGTTCTGGTTCTTAAAGAATTACTTTTCGTAGCCTTCGGTAATTATTTATAACATAATGCATAAATACATCTACTTGTGTGTTAGTTCATAAATCGAAAAATAGTTTTTAGTTTGTTTACTTTGGAGGAGAATGTGATAGTTTCATGGTGAAAGTTGGTGACATTGATGTCATCTCTCTTTTCGTTTCAATTGTCCACTCGAAATTTATTGAAATAGGGAAAATATATCTTCTTTCTGATTGTTGTCGCTCACTTTATTTGCCGACTCGACTTACAGTAACCTCAGTCAAACTTGGAAATGAAGTACCTAGTGATCCAAGTGTGTAATTTTGGACATTTGAAGTTTCTCCATCATCTCTGTTTTAGCTTGAGTTCTATAAAAGTCAATGTTTTTTTGAAAGCATCATATTATATGTTATTTCTTCCTTTGATTTTCATTCTATGTATAATGTGTAAGAATCGAATATTAGAGCAAGAATCGTATGCATTTTTGTCATTAATTAGCTTATATCTACACCCTTTTGGTTGCTGTCTTGTAGCTACTACAAATTTAGAAGAAGATTCTGAAGAGACTAAAACGGCTGGTTTGACTAGTCAGTTGATTCCAAATTCATCTGAGGTGAGTTCATATTTTTTTTTCTTTTCTTGTAATTTAGAAATTTGGAATAAATATTAATATTTCATGATTTGGGACTTCTTTTATAAATGAATGAAAAAAATTATACACTGCTTATATTTTAAGAGTGTAGTTTACAATCTCTAATTGCAGGTGGAATCTCTGGTCCGAGATGTATGCGATACGACTTCCATTGCGGAGTTTGAACTGAAAGTAAGTAGATTTTGTTATTGTTCCATAAATAGCTTGATTAATGTGAATGGCTTGTCTACTTGAATTGTTTTGTTTTGTTTTTGATCGAAGCAATTGCAGATGTTGAAATTTAGATATTATCAGATTCTTAATCTTTCTGCTGCCTCCGATTTAGATTGGTGGATTTCGGCTATACATTTTGAGGGACTTAACTGAAAAAAGTGAACCTCTGCCTTCAATTGCAAGTCCTCCTGTCAGTGTCAGCACCAATAAAACCGTCGAAGCACATGAGTCGAATGGAGCTGTTTCAACTTCTTTAGCTATCACCAAACCACTATCTTCTCCGGGGAGAATCCAATCGTTCCTTGATAAAGCTACAGATGAAGGCTTAGTGATTCTTCGGTCTCCAAATGTGAGAATCCAAAACTTGTATTCTTTCCTTTGAACTCATGGAACTAAGATGACAAATCGTGCAGGTAGGTTTCTTCAGGAGATCGCGAACCATAAAGGGGAAGCGTACTCCGCCATCGTGTAAGGAGGTAAATACTTCAACAGATTTTGGAAGGCATCATGTCTAGTGTGTCCCATTAGTACCTTTGTACTCTCAATGTCTCAATTGCTGCTTTCATTTATGCAACAGAAGCAAATAGTAAAGGAAGGCCAGGTGCTTTGCTACATCGAACAACTCGGCGGTGAAATTCCGATCGAGGTATAAAAATCTCAAATCAACAGAACTTACAATGTGCCTTTTGCATGTTAACAGATAAAAATGAGGGTTTTCACAGTTCACCCTACATGTCTTTCTGCTTACTTGCCATGCATGCTTAAGTTTATGCGATCAATCACTCCGAATCTTATTTCCAACTCCGGTCATTCTTTTACAGTCTGATGTATCCGGCAAGATCATAAAACTTCTAAAGGAGGACGGCGGTATGTATTTGCCATCTTTCAATACATTTCAACATGTGGTATTGTACAGTGTTGCCTACTCAAACTTTCTTCGCTTAATACGACAGATTCCGTTGGATACGAAGACGCTCTTATCGCACTTCTCCCTTCCTTTCCCGGGATAAAGCCGCAGTAGATGATTTGGGATCAGCTGTCTGTTTCAGATGTAAGCTGCAGTGGATGATTTGGTAATGAACTGTTTCTGAGTAGTCTTGGATCTTGTTTTCCTGTTCTTGCTGGTAATTGAAATGTGGAACTTGTGAACATAACTGGGAATCTGCCATTGAACTTCAACCATTTTCATTATGACATCGCGATTATGTATTCGTATTCTTCGTGATTCTTATCGTATCATTAATCGTGTTTATTTTTTTATATTTAAAAATCAAATTATATACATATAAAATTTGAGACATTCATGTTATCGTAATTGTTTTATAATAAATCTCGATAATGTTCGATTCCAGATTAGTTAGACGATAGATTAGTTTAAAAAATAAATCATGGGATTATATGATGTTTAATATTTATAGTATTTATAATGTTCATATGAATTGTGTCACTCGAGTTCCAACTTAGTTAAAAAGTTACTGAAACGTCTCTATTTAAACAATTTGAATTTATAATAAAAAATAAAATTATATACGAACAATTCGAATTTATAATAAAAACTAAAATTATATACGAATGAGGTACGGCCACCTTTTACGGCCCCTCGGTCCATCCTTTACAGCTGCTGTGGCCTATGGCTTAACTATCAAGGAACCTTTATTTTCATGTAGGTTTTGTTGAAGCAGCTTCCATGGCCACTTCTGCAAGCTTTTGCAGGTTCAATTTCACAACAGTATCCACAAACATCTTAGTATCTTCTCCGGTGTTCCCTTCGGGTATCTCCACCGTATACGACTCCAAAACATACGACTCCAAAACAACACTATAAACCTTCCCTCCGTCGTCCTTCAACTCGTTAACCGATGTCACGGCTCTATAATTATTCAGTCTATGATCTCCCCCAACAACCCTAAAGCTCAAAACATGTTCTTCATCATCTAACACCTCTAGTATCTCGGTGCTTGACGATGCCGGTAAGCCCGAGATGATCTCGACCTCTCTTACACTTCCGACCCCTTTGTCTCCTTTCATTGTGCTACTCTTGACGAAGTGCTTGTACTTATTAGGGTGTCCGAAATCGCATACGAATGGCCATATGAAGCTTAGAGGAGCGTGTATGTGCTGTGTTAGTAAAGATGTGCATGTGTTTGGGGTTGAAGGAAATGTATGGTAGGTTTGGATGATGGACTCAAGCTTGGAGGTTTCTTCTTGTGTTAGGTTATTGTTGGAAGAAGTGGAAGGGTTCATAGGGGTGTGTTATTTTGGATGCTAAGTTTTGTTTGGAGGATTTTTTCTTGGAGAAGAAATTACTGGTGATGATGGAAAAGAGATGAGGTTGGAAGAGGATCTATTCTAATTTTTATACCGGATAATCTCGATAATGCGTTAGCATATTAATATTTGATTTGTTGATGATATTTATGACGGGTAAAAATCCCTTGTCTTTTTATCATACTTCCAACTATGTCTCTTATTGAAATTTCTAAAAAATGAATTTTAAAATCGAACCCTTATTTTTTATATCCTAAACCCTAAAATACACCCTACCCTTAATTTCTTAAACCCTAACCACAACCCTTAACCTTAAACTCTACACCCTAAATCCTCTAATTTGAAGCGGAGACATGAATGGAGGCATAGAAAGACGTAGACGATTTCACCCATTTATGACATACAAAGCAGGGACAAAGAAGGTATGTATATTTTGGTATAATAGCATTTGAGGTTCCTATTAGTTCAAATAATAGTCAAATAAGGTTTTTGTCTTAGACTTTAAAGTTTAATAGATTCCTGCTCCTCGCAACGTCTAATCCTAACTCTGTCCTTGATATGAAGTGATGCAACTTGATACGAATCCGATTGCGGAATATCCGAATTTGTATTTATGGTTGCCCGATCGTGATTCTAGTAAGTAACTGAAATGAAAAATAGGAATTTTGAAATGAAACTTATAAGATGATATGAAATGGATGGATAGTATGGTGAATTAAAATGATAATAAGATGGTTGTTGTGTTTAGGATGAAGTATGGAAAAATATGGATATGTGGATGATGGAAGTGAAAAGAAGAAATGTAATTGATGGTGCGATGTAAACAAAGGAGTAACCAATACTAAAAAGTGAAGACCCGTTCCTTAAGAGTTTTTAAACTGTGATTTGGGTGAATGGTTAATGGATTGTGACCCTCTAGTTATAAAAATTAGGAACCGACAATATAAGAGAAATGGATAAAGATGAAAGCCACAAGAACAATCTTGCAAGCCGATAAAATTAAAAAAAAAAACTATAAAAGAGAAACAACAAATTGATTGGCCTAAACAAAGATTAAAGACTCATTACTCTAGTGTTAAAGGACTATTAATTTGTAGGTTATCCTATCTCCAATTGACAATCAAAAAGTTTGATCTAGAAGGATGAATGTAGACATACATATCATCCACATGGAGAAACCCTTGAGTTGATGCTTGATTAAGTTGTCATTCATCCTCCTTTAATAGGATGTTGATAAAGCATTGAATTCAGCAATTGAATGACCTCTTGAATTTTAAAGAAGCATCTTGTGACTATTCCCGTATTGAATTTCCAGCATGCACCGTCTTCAATAATTTAATCATATCTTAAGCTTATGACATCGGATTGAGGTGATTCAAAGTGCGTTGGAAAACTTAAAAATAGGGGAATAAGTTTTAAGAAGATCTCAAGATTTAAATATGCTCGTATCTAATTCAAAAATGGCGAACAAGTTGGACTAATATTCCTTGAACTCCCTCCTTTTAAGTGTTGTTTTAATTTCTACCTTTACTCTCCCTTAAGTGCTAATAATGAAGGCTTTCATTGTATGTCTTCTTTGATAAAAAACTGATAAGCTTTATGGAGGATTATGTAGCTTTAAGTGGTATTTAAGTGCCTCTTTAAGTGGCGTATTTAGGAGCTCTTCAAAGCATTGTTTTCTTGTTGAAACTGGCGACCTTTAAGTGGTGTAAATCTCTCTTGAAGGTCTTGAAACTGACCAGTCATCATGGTGTCTTCAAGTATCTTCAATTGGTGGTAAATGTCTTGTTATTCTTGTAAAAAATGATCAGCCATTTGATCCCAAATGAATACCTTAGCTGAAAATATATGAGCAACCATTAGATAACAACTTTATTCAATAAAGTAAATGTTGGAAAGAAACTTAATGAGCTAGTCAAATTGAATGAACCAGTTAAATTGAATGAACTAACTCACTTAATGTACTAACAAACATCAATAATTCGACTCTAGGCGAAAATACTCGACTCATCTTGACTTGACTCAAATTTTTTTAAATAAAGTTTGAATTGTAAAATATAAATTTGAATAACTCGGAATTTTTAGTAATTAGAGGAATTATTTTTAAGTACGAAATGAGTTCCTCAATTTTTATGATATATATACCAATATATAAAAATATGAAGAAATATTATCACATATGAAATATATATATATATATATGCATATGTTATATGATTAGAGAAATTCGTTTAATTTAAAATTAAATCGTATTATCATATGATAAATAATTAAAATTAAATTTTATAAAACTCGAAAACTTGACTCAAATTTTTTAAACTCGACTCAAATAAAAAAAATTAAAATAAACTTGACTTGAATTACAATTAAAATTTTGAACTTCAAAAATCTTATCGACAAATTTTAGGCTTGTGGCTAAACACAAATGTTAAAATGAGGAAAGCATAGTTCTGAGTAATTATCAATGATAAAAAATTTACAGATCGAAAATATAAGTGACTTTATAGGTCATTTTTTAAAATCGGTGATTAAATTTGTACCAAGAGAAAACATAGGTGATTATTACTGTAGTTAACCCAAAATATTATTATGATATGGTTTTATTTGAAAAATTATTACATGAACCCTTTCCACCACCTAGTATATGGTCTCAACCAATTAAATTAAGACATATAATATATTTTTTTCCATATCAAATTTATACATAAGCATTGATCAAATCATCTAATTTAATGTCTTTGATTTAAAAAAGGAAAAAATATTATCAAAGATTTATTGTGTCATCTTTCTCTTTGTTTTTAAAATTTTTCTAATTAATTTTTTATATAGATTTAGGGTTTAGGATTTAGAGTTTAAGGTTTAGAGTTAGGGATTAGTGGTTTAGGGTTTATGTGGTTTAAGGTTTAGGATTTATGTGGTTTAGGTTTAAGGGTTAGGGTTTAGGGTTATATGTTATTGTTTAGGTTAGGGTTTAGGTTTAGGGTTTAGGTTTTAGGGTTAGGGTTTAAGGTTAGGGTTTGTGTTAAGGTTAGGGTTAGAGTTTAGGATTTAGGGTTTATGGTTTAAGATTTAGGGTTTAGGATTTAGAATTAGGGTTTATACTTTAGGGTTTAAGATTTATGGTTTAGGGTTAGGGATTACAAAAAATTAATTAAAATAATTGAACAATAAAGAGGAAGATAACATAAAAAATCTTTGATAATATTTTTTTCCATTTTTAAATTAAATAAATTAAAGTGGATGAATTGGATGATGCTTATGTGTAAATATGATATGCAAAAAATATATTATATGTCTTATTTTAATTGGTTGGGACCATATCCTAGGTGGTGGAAAGGGTTCATGTAATAATTTCTCGGTTTTGTTTTTATCTAAAACATATTGATTTGGTAAAATATTATTATAATCATTATATTTTCCATAAATATAATATATTTTAATAATTATAACCTATTCCATCTATCAAGAACCCCACTGCACTGCAATAAGACAAGAAAGGAAATGAAATAAGAGGAAATGATATAAGAGGAAATTTCAATGTTTTTTAAGAAAAAGAATGCTGAATTGGAATATATCAATAATATTATGTCCAATTCGACATTCCTTTCCTTAAAAATCAAATGAAATTTCACCTTAAAATCATGGCCATTGTTGTCTCCCCCAAGAACATACAAGCTTTCCTGCAACAAAAACTGTTGTCCTGTATATGTTTCTGTGTACTATGGTAAGAAACATGTTGTTCATGTTCTAAAACGAGGTTGCCTTAATCTGAATAGCTTACTGATTGGAAATCATTTTTTTTTCAGGATTTATCATCAATCCCATATGCAATTTGCCTGTTCTCACTGCTAACGATTTGTGTTTGTGCAAATGATCATGTGTATAATGTTCTAAGCTATGGAGCTTCCGGCGACGGAAAAACGGACGATACGTCGGTAAAATATCCGTTTTTCGGTTTATGATCGCATCTTGAATTTAAATTCAACACGTTTTTAATGCGGTATTATCCTATTTAACAGCTAAATTTAATATATATTACACACTTGGTACTTGAAAACGATACTTCTTTTTTAATACAATGTATATGTTTTCGATCTGGTTCGGTAATTTTAATTTTTAAATATTTTTTATTGAATCAATCTCAAATTCAAATCAATTTAATTTTATTAAAATTTGTAAGCAAAATCATGTCTTTATAGATAAAAAATGTTTTTATTTTTATAAAAAGACAGCTTTAACCTAATGTTTAAATTGTGTGTATTAATGTAGGCGTTCATGAAGGCATGGAGCGACACATGCAAAGCTACGGAAGAACCAACCTTGGTTATTCCCGAGGGAAAACAATTTTTGGTGCGACAAATGACATTCACAGGACCCTGCAAGGCAAAAACAATACAAGTCCAGGTAATGGAATGAAACAATAAACACGACAGATTTGTCTGAAATTCAATCATGAGGATTCACATTTGTAATAAAAAAATCGTACGAGATTTATTAGTTGATCGAGTGATTAAAGATATTTATATTATATTATTTTATATTGATTTAAATCGTGATATTTTCCTTGAAAATATGTAGTTCTCGGGAACTATTTTAGCACCCGATGGTCCTGGACAGTGGAAGTCAACCGATCTATCAACATGGTTAGCCTTTAAGGGCGTAGACGGTCTAAAAATTTACGGCAAAGGCACGATGGACGGACGTGGAAAAGGCTGGTGGGACAAATCATGCAGAGATCATCCCGGTAAAGGATGTTTCACACTAGCACCGACGGTAAGCACATTAAAATTTTAAACCCTAAACTCTAAATCTACTATTTTAAAGTAGAAGCATAAAAGGGCATGATTTATGACAGACAATTTTTATCTGTCGAGGATATAATGTATGCTTTTCATGCAGAGCCTCAAGTTTCAACAATGCAACAACCTTAAAATGAAAGACATTAGCTTCCACAACAGCCCCCAAACACATGTACTGCTGCTCGGATGTCAGGAGGTCGACTTCGGATCCTTGAACATACAATCTCCCGGGACAAGCCCCAACACGGACGGCATACATCTTCAGATCGCCACTAATGTTTCCATTCACAATTCACAGATCAGTGTTGGTAAGTTCAAGGTCTTTTAAAAACGTCTTTACGAATCGAAAGTGATATTTTTTATTTTTATTTTTTGTTGTTTGGTGGCCAAACAGGTGATGATTGTATATCTATCGGTGATAAAATTTTTAACGTTAACATCACAGACATTAATTGTGGTCCGGGTCATGGTGTAAGGTAAGATACTAAAAGAAACCAACACATCTAATCTTCTATTTTAATGAGATTGAAGTAGGTATAATGTGTTATTTTAATGACTTTCGACACACGATAGCATCGGAAGCCTAGGCTCGGGTGGAACAGCAGCTCAAGTGGAGAATATTAATGTAATGCGAGTTAACTTTAGAGAGACAACTAATGGAGCTCGAATCAAGACATGGCAGGTAATAAATTTTAATGAAAGTGTGAGTGAAATTCTATAGTTAACTTCATATTTGATATGCAGACGGGTCGAGGTATAGTTCGAGGTATAACATTTTCCAACCTGAATTTCACTGCGGTGCAAAACCCAATTATCATCGATCAACACTACTGTTCTCATCCAAATGCATGCGGACAAACCGTAAGTTACAAAGATTCATTTATTTTATGTAAAATATATATTTTTATATTTTAATCTTTTATGATTGAAATTTGAACAGAAAACCGGAGTTCAAATCAAAGACGTAAGTTACTCCGGATTAATCGGGACATCTAAGACAAAAGTGGCAATCAATCTCAACTGCAGCAATGTTGTTCCATGCACGGGCATAGTTTTAGACAACATTCGCTTGTCACCAGCAACTAAAAAAATCAGCCCATTGAGTGCTAGCTGCAACAATGCGCATGGAGAGAAAAGAGGAACCGTAGAGCCGAAATCATGTCTCTAGTAATAAATCTAAGGCGACACACATGTTGTAATGTACTACTGAGATAATCGAGTCGAATATATTATTTAATTATAAATTTAATAATAAATGTATTATTTTTTTTCTTTTAAAATTAATAATTTAGTTATTTAGTTTCAATTTTATGAAAGACAAGCCATTTTATTAAATTGAAACTAATACGATATAATAATAGTTTTAGTTTATAAAATTTATAAATTCTATTAATTTAATCTTAATTAAAAAATAATTTGATAATTTTTTTTTAAACAGATGCAACTAATTTTATTAACAAGAAAATACTCAATATTACAATAATGGCTTACAATTAGCATCGTAAACTAAACATATAAAATGAACATTTTCTTAAAATTAACCACTATAGATCAGACAAGGACCATACATGGAAAAAGTTTAAAACTTCTCCAAAGATTTGATCGAAAAGATAGATACGAACAATTTTGATTGCATCAGTAAACGAACCACAAAAGGGGATTAATCTATGAAAGACCACTGAGAAACACAGATTAGAACTGAGCGTCGCGATAAACTATCCACGAGCGCAAACCGTGTATCCATATTCAATCTCTGAGGGTCCAAAGCAAGGAAGATCATCGTTATAACAAATAAGCGCCATCTTGATCAGTCGTGGCGTCGTCAAATCCAACCTTAAAAAACAAAACAAAAGAAAAAACATGCCAAACGACAGAAGAAACATGTCAAACAACAGAAGAAACATGTCAAACGACAGAAAAAACGTACCAAAAGGTAGAGTAAATCATGCCACAAGAGCAGAATTATTTATTAATTAAAAACGAAAAACGATAGAGTCCAGCAGACGACAACCAATATTAAGATTGGTGCCGCCGCCGGCATTCAAAGAAGAAGAAAAAACAAATCTACAGCAGTGAGAGATTTTAGGAAAATTAGGTTTTTGAGATTTTTTAAAATCTAAATTTTGTCTCCATAGTTAATAATCTAATAAATTTAGACATTCATATTTAAAAACTCTTAACATAATTCTTTTGGCAAACCCTTTAACTATTTGTCGCACTTCATGCACCATTGTACTTCACTAATAAAGTTTTTAACTACCAAGGGTTATATTTATTAAAGTATTTTACAGGGTAAACTATTACGCTAGTCACTTTCGTTTACCCTCAGTACATTTTTAATCACTGATTTTAAAAACGACCAGTAGGGTCACTATCGGTTTCGGAGTGTAAAGTTTTGATCACTCCAACGTTAAGTGTCGTTTAATATTGACGAAAGATGACCTGTCACAATAAAAAATGATAAATTACTTTAATAATCCTTAAACTATTATTATACTTTTTTATCTTTAACTTGACTCTAAAAAATTTAATTTTATATTTTTATCATCTTCTCCAAAAAACCTCTAACCTTAACCCTTAGTCAAACCCCAAAATCCTCACCCAAATAATATTGAAACAAAATCTTGTATGATAATTCATGATCCGTGTTTTGTTGTAAAGGATTCAGATTGGTCCTTATGGCTCCATGAAACAATGTTGGTCTTGTGAATTATTCCCAGTCCGGACTTCAAATCATTGCAAAGGTAGGTGCTCTCTGGATCCTTATGGTGCCATGAAACATTGGGTCTTGTGGGATTATTTCCAGTCTGGACCTCAAATCATTGCCAAGGCAGGAGTCACGCCCATATTCCTATATGATCATACCAATAACCAAGGCCGAAAGGACATGGATTGGTAGCGGCGGGGCTCCATGAACGTACCAGCAAAAGTCTCTCCTGTTATCTCGACATCCATATTGGCGAGGTTTATGATTTTTTCACTACTCAGACCAACAAATTAGTTGAAAATGAATTTTTTGTCAATCGAAACAGAGGAAACTGCACGAACCCTTACTCTTGAGTCTATGAACACTGAAGTACCACAGCCACTGAGTTGACGATGAGGGACGGAGCCATGTTGTACGTGGGAGGGGCTATTGCCTCCTCCCAAATATTTTTGGTATAATTACATTTAAGGTCCTTCGTAATTTAGATAGTAATAAAATAAGTTTGTCCTTCTAAATTTTTAAATTTAAAGACTTAATAGACCTTTGTCCCTCCCACTATTTGATCATGATTCGGTCCCTGTTTACGATTTCATTATCTTTGAAAAGAAAAGAAATCATAGATGCAAGAACCAGTTCATATTGATAGCTTGAACCATCATAGTTTTCAGTTAAAAAATTCACAAAGCTGATGATAAGAAAAGGTCCAACATAGGCAGCAACATTGTTAACTCTTAGTCTTAGTAAGTGTAAATATAAACATTATAAACATTGTCACCAGCAACTCATGAAATCAGCCCATTGAGTGCTAGCTGCAACAATGCGCATGGAGAGAATAGAGGAACCGTAGAGCCGAAATCATGTCTCTAGGAATAAATCTGAGGCGACACGCAGGTTGAAACAGTACTATAGATGTTGTACTGTCTACTGAGATAATCGAATCGAACACATATATTAATTTAACATCATACAGATTGTGATTTGAATATATTTTTATTGCAGTTTTAGGTTTTTTCTTCTAAATTTAAATATGTAATAGTTTTTTATTACGAGAAATAAAAAAAATAATGGGATTATATGATGTTATTTAATATTTATAGTATTTATAATGTTTAAATAAATTGTGTCACTCGAGTTGAAACTTCTCTATTTAAACAATACGAATTTATAATAAAAAAATAAAATTATATACGTATTTATAATTTTCAGAGGCACGAACACCTTTTTCAGCCCCTTGGTCTATCCTTTACAGCTGCTGTAGCCTATGGCTTAACTATCAAGGAACCTTTATTTTCATGTAGGTTTCGTTGAAGCAGCTGCCATGGCCACTTCTGCAAGCTTTTGCAGGTTCAATTTCACAACAGTATCCACAAACATCTTAGTATCTTCTCCGGTGTTCCCTTCGGGTATCTCCACCGTATACGACTCCAACACAACACTATAAACCTTTCCTCCCTCGTCCTTCAACTCATTAACCGATGTCACGGCTCTATAATTATTCAGTCTATGATCTCCCCAACAACCCTAAAGCTCAAAACATGTTATTCATCATCTAACACCTCTAGTATCTCAGTGCTCGACAACGCCGGTAAGCCCGAAATGATCTCGACCTCTCTTACGCTCCGGACCCCTGCGTCTCCTTTCATTGTGCTACTCTTGACAAAGTGCTTGCACTTATTAGGGTTTCCGAAATCGCGTACGAATGGCCATATGAAGCTTAGAGGAGCGTGTATGCGTTGTGTTAGTAAAGATGTGCACGTGTTTGGGGTTGAAGGAAATGTATGGTAGGTTTGGATGATGGACTCGAGCTTGGAGGTTTCTTCTTGTGTTAGGTTATTGTTGGAAGAAGTGGAATTAGGGTTCATGACATAAGGGTGTGTTATTTTGGGTGCTAAGTTTTGTTTGGAGGGTTTTTTCTTGGAGAAGAATTTTTGGTGATGATGGAAAAGAGATGAGGTTGGAAGAAGATCTATTCTAAATTTTATATTCGATAATCTCGATAATGTGTTAGCATAATATTATTTGATTTGCTGATGATATTTATGACGGGTAAAAACCATCTACTTGTTTATCATGCCTTCAACTATGTCTCCTATTGAAATTTTTTTAAAAATTGAATTTTAAACTCTAATCTTTATTTTTTATACCTTAAACCCTAAACTATACACCCTAAAAATACACCACAACCCTAATTCCAACCCCTAACCTTAAACCCTACACCCTACACCCTCTAATTTGAAGAGGAGGCACGAATAGAGGCATAGGAAAGAGGTAGACGATTTACAATCATTTGTGACATACAGAGCAGGGACAAAGGTATGTATATTTTGGTATAATAGCATTTGTGGTCCCTATTAGTTTAAATAGTAATCAAATAAGGTTTTTGTCTTAGATTTTAAAACTTAATATATTCTTGTTCCTCGCAACATCTAATCTTAACTCTGCCCCCTGATATAAAGTGATGCAGCTTCAAATTTTTCGAGATAACATCTAAGTTGTATGGTTAGCATGAATTTGAAGTAACCAAGGTTTTCATTTTCTTGATTTACCAATTTTGAATGGGTGAAGTTGTAGCATTTTTTTAGGAAAAGGAAATGGGGTTTGAAAGAATGGGGAGAGGGAGTGGACATTTTCAACTTGGCATTGAACATTACAACATGAATTTAGGAAAAAGTATTTCAGTTACTTCAAGTATTTTCCTAAAATTTCCCGACCAAATTGGTTGTAGTGTTGACATAATATTTTCTTGGGTAAACTACACGGATAGTCACCGTACTATGAGGTTAGTATTGATATAATCACAATGCTTTAAAAAGAATCAAATACACCGATAAACTATTAATTTGATATTAAAATAACCATCGACCGTTAAAAATTAACGGAGCAGCTGATGTGGCCGCTAAAAATAATCGGAATAATTACACATTTACTCCCTGTTATTCATATATTTTTATAATTTAATTATTATTTTATTATATTATAATAAAATAATATAATTATTTAATTAGATGGTGACACGTGTCACCACCTGATTAAAGAAGAAAATGTAAAATCTGTACTCTTGCATCAAAAAGGAATTGAACTTGAGCATTTAGGATGGAAACCCCATGAGTCAACCACTAAACCAAAAGTAAAGGAATTGAACTTGAGCATTTAGGATGGAAACCCCATGAGTCAACCACTAAACCAAAAGTAACTTCAAGATATAAAGCACCAGTACATGTATATATTTATGGTTCGTTTACCTTTAAGATATAAATTATGTTATACAAAGCCCTATAACAAATATATATATGGAATAATGTTTTCTATATATTTGGATTTAAAATGTTTTCTATATATTTTGTATCATTAGACACAAATCAATGATTGTACCATATAATTAATTTATTCAATGTTGTCATTGAAAAACACAAGCTTAACATTCATCTTATGTAGCTCAAGATTAAAAGCAATTAGTGTCAAATTATTTTGAAAGAGTCTTTCAATATAACTTGAGAGAGAGTCTTCACAAAATCAATGTATTCTTTTAGAGTATATCCTTTAGATACAAGACATGCCTTATACTTGTCCATATTATCATTTACATCCCTCTTGATTTTAAATATTAATTTACAACCAATTGGTTTGTACCTTAAGGTAATGCGACAAGTTCTTAAACTTTATTGCCTTGTATAAAATTATACTCTTTTTTTTAATGACATCTATCCACTTTTGAGAGTTAAAACTTTTATGGTTTGATAAAAAGAAACTGATCAGGTTGTCTTTTATCATTCCATTATTATCTTTATTTTCTTAATGAAATACTAAGTAATAATCCTCAATAGTATTTTTCTTTCCTCTCATGGATATCTTTAAAGACACATTTTTTTAGGTTGTTGAGTTTGTTCTTCTAAAAAATAATTACCTTATCTTGAACGAGAGTTGTTCAACATTGTTTTGCTGATGTACTTAATTCACTTTTTATTAATGATAGGTGTGAAAACCTAAACATCATGAAAAGTGATAGTAGGAATTAAATTAATATTCAATTCCTCCTTAACAACAATGTATCTAACCTTATTCTTCCTCCAAACTCAACATCCTAAAAATGTTATAAATCTCTCATTAAAATAATCTTAATTGTGGGATCATAAAATTTACAGCCTATGGATCACTCAAAATAGCCTAAGTAATTGCTTACTTTTGAAGTTTAATTTCTTTACATGTATCCTAGCTTATACAAAAGAATCAACACTTTATATCTTATTGTTATTCCTTTGGAGCAGAACCCTTAACAACTTTATTCTAATATATATTTTTTTATTGCCCTTATTCTTAGAGACACTAACCAAAGAGCACTAACTGATTGAGTATTTTTATAATTATAATGCTTCAACTTTTCTTCCTCTTTAACACAATGAGAAATAATCTCGTTTGAAGTTTATTTCTCCTTTAATAATTGTAACTAATTTTGAATTAGTTAAACTGTATAGGAAGCTATACTAAAATTATAAGAACAAACAATTGTTATAAAGTTTGATCTTATGTGCCTTAAGTTTTGAAGCAATATAATATACTCCCTCACATTTCCTTGATCCTTATACTTAAAAGACATCAAGTAAACCAAAAGTGATGTCATATTAATCTTAAAAAATTAATATTATTTTTTTTATCAAGGAAACCCTTAGTATGGATATTTTTTTTTTGTAGATTTGTGCTCCTAAAAAATTATAAAATATTATACTTTATGATCATTAGACTTAGGCAACTTGAATAAACTCACTTCTCAAAATCCTATTTATGAATGTTTACCGCCGTGAGAGGTGCAAGTTGTTATTCACTTAGTGCAAGTTCTATGTTCATACCACCAAATACTATATATAAGTGTCTTTTCTATTCCTTGAAATTAATTTCACTAAACATAAGTATAGAATGTATTCAACAGATATTATGATAGTAAAGATAAATCATCTAAAGATAGAACAAAAATAAGTAAATAAACAAGCTCACATAAATATCTATAAGTAAACAATAAATTCAAAATAATGGCTAGTTCCCCTCAAGATACCAAACACAACATTAATATCAAGTCTTTGGACAGTAATATTAACTGTAAGCGGTACTCTTGTTGTAGCAATCAAACATTGACAATAAACTATGTCAAACAATAGATTAATCTTTGGACTAACGTATTGTTTACATAAAATACCATATAATTGTCAAATAAGGTTTTTGTCTTAGACTTTAAAGTTTAATAGATTCCTGCTCCTCGCAACGTCTAATCCTAACTCTGTCCTTGATATGAAGTGATGCAACTTGATACGAATCCGATTGCGGAATATCCGAATTTGTATTTATGGTTGCCCGATCGTGATTCTAGTAAGTAACTGAAATGAAAAATAGGAATTTTGAAATGAAACTTATAAGATGATATGAAATGGATGGATAGTATGGTGAATTAAAATGATAATAAGATGGTTGTTGTGTTTAGGATGAAGTATGGAAAAATATGGATATGTGGATGATGGAAGTGAAAAGAAGAAATGTAATTGATGGTGCGATGTAAACAAAGGAGTAACCAATACTAAAAAGTGAAGACCCGTTCCTTAAGAGTTTTTAAACTGTGATTTGGGTGAATGGTTAATGGATTGTGACCCTCTAGTTATAAAAATTAGGAACCGACAATATAAGAGAAATGGATAAAGATGAAAGCCACAAGAACAATCTTGCAAGCCGATAAAATTAAAAAAAAAAACTATAAAAGAGAAACAACAAATTGATTGGCCTAAACAAAGATTAAAGACTCATTACTCTAGTGTTAAAGGACTATTAATTTGTAGGTTATCCTATCTCCAATTGACAATCAAAAAGTTTGATCTAGAAGGATGAATGTAGACATACATATCATCCACATGGAGAAACCCTTGAGTTGATGCTTGATTAAGTTGTCATTCATCCTCCTTTAATAGGATGTTGATAAAGCATTGAATTCAGCAATTGAATGACCTCTTGAATTTTAAAGAAGCATCTTGTGACTATTCCCGTATTGAATTTCCAGCATGCACCGTCTTCAATAATTTAATCATATCTTAAGCTTATGACATCGGATTGAGGTGATTCAAAGTGCGTTGGAAAACTTAAAAATAGGGGAATAAGTTTTAAGAAGATCTCAAGATTTAAATATGCTCGTATCTAATTCAAAAATGGCGAACAAGTTGGACTAATATTCCTTGAACTCCCTCCTTTTAAGTGTTGTTTTAATTTCTACCTTTACTCTCCCTTAAGTGCTAATAATGAAGGCTTTCATTGTATGTCTTCTTTGATAAAAAACTGATAAGCTTTATGGAGGATTATGTAGCTTTAAGTGGTATTTAAGTGCCTCTTTAAGTGGCGTATTTAGGAGCTCTTCAAAGCATTGCTTTCTTGTTGAAACTGGCGACCTTTAAGTGGTGTAAATCTCTCTTGAAGGTCTTGAAACTGACCAGTCATCATGGTGTCTTCAAGTATCTTCAATTGGTGGTAAATGTCTTGTTATTCTTGTAAAAAATGATCAGCCATTTGATCCCAAATGAATACCTTAGCTGAAAATATATGAGCAACCATTAGATAACAACTTTATTCAATAAAGTAAATGTTGGAAAGAAACTTAATGAGCTAGTCAAATTGAATGAACCAGTTAAATTGAATGAACTAACTCACTTAATGTACTAACAAACATCAATAATTCGACTCTAGGCGAAAATACTCGACTCATCTTGACTTGACTCAAATTTTTTTAAATAAAGTTTGAATTGTAAAATATAAATTTGAATAACTCGGAATTTTTAGTAATTAGAGGAATTATTTTTAAGTACGAAATGAGTTCCTCAATTTTTATGATATATATACCAATATATAAAAATATGAAGAAATATTATCACATATGAAATATATATATATATATATGCATATGTTATATGATTAGAGAAATTCGTTTAATTTAAAATTAAATCGTATTATCATATGATAAATAATTAAAATTAAATTTTATAAAACTCGAAAACTTGCTCAAATTTTTTAAACTCGACTCAAATAAAAAAAATTAAAATAAACTTGACTTGAATTACAATTAAAATTTTGAACTTCAAAAATCTTATCGACAAATTTTAGGCTTGTGGCTAAACACAAATGTTAAAATGAGGAAAGCATAGTTCTGAGTAATTATCAATGATAAAAAATTTACAGATCGAAAATATAAGTGACTTTATAGGTCATTTTTTAAAATCGGTGATTAAATTTGTACCAAGAGAAAACATAGGTGATTATTACTGTAGTTAACCCAAAATATTATTATGATATGGTTTTATTTGAAAAATTATTACATGAACCCTTTCCACCACCTAGTATATGGTCTCAACCAATTAAATTAAGACATATAATATATTTTTTTCCATATCAAATTTATACATAAGCATTGATCAAATCATCTAATTTAATGTCTTTGATTTAAAAAAGGAAAAAATATTATCAAAGATTTATTGTGTCATCTTTCTCTTTGTTTTTAAAATTTTTCTAATTAATTTTTTATATAGATTTAGGGTTTAGGATTTAGAGTTTAAGGTTTAGAGTTAGGGATTAGTGGTTTAGGGTTTATGTGGTTTAAGGTTTAGGATTTATGTGGTTTAGGTTTAAGGGTTAGGGTTTAGGGTTATATGTTATTGTTTAGGTTAGGGTTTAGGTTTAGGGTTTAGGTTTTAGGGTTAGGGTTTAAGGTTAGGGTTTGTGTTAAGGTTAGGGTTAGAGTTTAGGATTTAGGGTTTATGGTTTAAGATTTAGGGTTTAGGATTTAGAATTAGGGTTTATACTTTAGGGTTTAAGATTTATGGTTTAGGGTTAGGGATTACAAAAAATTAATTAAAATAATTGAACAATAAAGAGGAAGATAACATAAAAAATCTTTGATAATATTTTTTTCCATTTTTAAATTAAATAAATTAAAGTGGATGAATTGGATGATGCTTATGTGTAAATATGATATGCAAAAAATATATTATATGTCTTATTTTAATTGGTTGGGACCATATCCTAGGTGGTGGAAAGGGTTCATGTAATAATTTCTCGGTTTTGTTTTTATCTAAAACATATTGATTTGGTAAAATATTATTATAATCATTATATTTTCCATAAATATAATATATTTTAATAATTATAACCTATTCCATCTATCAAGAACCCCACTGCACTGCAATAAGACAAGAAAGGAAATGAAATAAGAGGAAATGATATAAGAGGAAATTTCAATGTTTTTTAAGAAAAAGAATGCTGAATTGGAATATATCAATAATATTATGTCCAATTCGACATTCCTTTCCTTAAAAATCAAATGAAATTTCACCTTAAAATCATGGCCATTGTTGTCTCCCCCAAGAACATACAAGCTTTCCTGCAACAAAAACTGTTGTCCTGTATATGTTTCTGTGTACTATGGTAAGAAACATGTTGTTCATGTTCTAAAACGAGGTTGCCTTAATCTGAATAGCTTACTGATTGGAAATCATTTTTTTTTCAGGATTTATCATCAATCCCATATGCAATTTGCCTGTTCTCACTGCTAACGATTTGTGTTTGTGCAAATGATCATGTGTATAATGTTCTAAGCTATGGAGCTTCCGGCGACGGAAAAACGGACGATACGTCGGTAAAATATCCGTTTTTCGGTTTATGATCGCATCTTGAATTTAAATTCAACACGTTTTTAATGCGGTATTATCCTATTTAACAGCTAAATTTAATATATATTACACACTTGGTACTTGAAAACGATACTTCTTTTTTAATACAATGTATATGTTTTCGATCTGGTTCGGTAATTTTAATTTTTAAATATTTTTTATTGAATCAATCTCAAATTCAAATCAATTTAATTTTATTAAAATTTGTAAGCAAAATCATGTCTTTATAGATAAAAAATGTTTTTATTTTTATAAAAAGACAGCTTTAACCTAATGTTTAAATTGTGTGTATTAATGTAGGCGTTCATGAAGGCATGGAGCGACACATGCAAAGCTACGGAAGAACCAACCTTGGTTATTCCCGAGGGAAAACAATTTTTGGTGCGACAAATGACATTCACAGGACCCTGCAAGGCAAAAACAATACAAGTCCAGGTAATGGAATGAAACAATAAACAACATTAATCACGACAGATTTGTCTGAAATTCAATCATGAGGATTCACATTTGTAATAAAAAAATCGTACGAGATTTATTAGTTGATCGAGTGATTAAAGATATTTATATTATATTATTTTATATTGATTTAAATCGTGATATTTTCCTTGAAAATATGTAGTTCTCGGGAACTATTTTAGCACCCGATGGTCCTGGACAGTGGAAGTCAACCGATCTATCAACATGGTTAGCCTTTAAGGGCGTAGACGGTCTAAAAATTTACGGCAAAGGCACGATGGACGGACGTGGAAAAGGCTGGTGGGACAAATCATGCAGAGATCATCCCGGTAAAGGATGTTTCACACTAGCACCGACGGTAAGCACATTAAAATTTTAAACCCTAAACTCTAAATCTACTATTTTAAAGTAGAAGCATAAAAGGGCATGATTTATGACAGACAATTTTTATCTGTCGAGGATATAATGTATGCTTTTCATGCAGAGCCTCAAGTTTCAACAATGCAACAACCTTAAAATGAAAGACATTAGCTTCCACAACAGCCCCCAAACACATGTACTGCTGCTCGGATGTCAGGAGGTCGACTTCGGATCCTTGAACATACAATCTCCCGGGACAAGCCCCAACACGGACGGCATACATCTTCAGATCGCCACTAATGTTTCCATTCACAATTCACAGATCAGTGTTGGTAAGTTCAAGGTCTTTTAAAAACGTCTTTACGAATCGAAAGTGATATTTTTTATTTTTATTTTTTGTTGTTTGGTGGCCAAACAGGTGATGATTGTATATCTATCGGTGATAAAATTTTTAACGTTAACATCACAGACATTAATTGTGGTCCGGGTCATGGTGTAAGGTAAGATACTAAAAGAAACCAACACATCTAATCTTCTATTTTAATGAGATTGAAGTAGGTATAATGTGTTATTTTAATGACTTTCGACACACGATAGCATCGGAAGCCTAGGCTCGGGTGGAACAGCAGCTCAAGTGGAGAATATTAATGTAATGCGAGTTAACTTTAGAGAGACAACTAATGGAGCTCGAATCAAGACATGGCAGGTAATAAATTTTAATGAAAGTGTGAGTGAAATTCTATAGTTAACTTCATATTTGATATGCAGACGGGTCGAGGTATAGTTCGAGGTATAACATTTTCCAACCTGAATTTCACTGCGGTGCAAAACCCAATTATCATCGATCAACACTACTGTTCTCATCCAAATGCATGCGGACAAACCGTAAGTTACAAAGATTCATTTATTTTATGTAAAATATATATTTTTATATTTTAATCTTTTATGATTGAAATTTGAACAGAAAACCGGAGTTCAAATCAAAGACGTAAGTTACTCCGGATTAATCGGGACATCTAAGACAAAAGTGGCAATCAATCTCAACTGCAGCAATGTTGTTCCATGCACGGGCATAGTTTTAGACAACATTCGCTTGTCACCAGCAACTAAAAAAATCAGCCCATTGAGTGCTAGCTGCAACAATGCGCATGGAGAGAAAAGAGGAACCGTAGAGCCGAAATCATGTCTCTAGTAATAAATCTAAGGCGACACACATGTTGTAATGTACTACTGAGATAATCGAGTCGAATATATTATTTAATTATAAATTTAATAATAAATGTATTATTTTTTTTCTTTTAAAATTAATAATTTAGTTATTTAGTTTCAATTTTATGAAAGACAAGCCATTTTATTAAATTGAAACTAATACGATATAATAATAGTTTTAGTTTATAAAATTTATAAATTCTATTAATTTAATCTTAATTAAAAAATAATTTGATAATTTTTTTTTAAACAGATGCAACTAATTTTATTAACAAGAAAATACTCAATATTACAATAATGGCTTACAATTAGCATCGTAAACTAAACATATAAAATGAACATTTTCTTAAAATTAACCACTATAGATCAGACAAGGACCATACATGGAAAAAGTTTAAAACTTCTCCAAAGATTTGATCGAAAAGATAGATACGAACAATTTTGATTGCATCAGTAAACGAACCACAAAAGGGGATTAATCTATGAAAGACCACTGAGAAACACAGATTAGAACTGAGCGTCGCGATAAACTATCCACGAGCGCAAACCGTGTATCCATATTCAATCTCTGAGGGTCCAAAGCAAGGAAGATCATCGTTATAACAAATAAGCGCCATCTTGATCAGTCGTGGCGTCGTCAAATCCAACCTTAAAAAACAAAACAAAAGAAAAAACATGCCAAACGACAGAAGAAACATGTCAAACAACAGAAGAAACATGTCAAACGACAGAAAAAACGTACCAAAAGGTAGAGTAAATCATGCCACAAGAGCAGAATTATTTATTAATTAAAAACGAAAAACGATAGAGTCCAGCAGACGACAACCAATATTAAGATTGGTGCCGCCGCCGGCATTCAAAGAAGAAGAAAAAACAAATCTACAGCAGTGAGAGATTTTAGGAAAATTAGGTTTTTGAGATTTTTTAAAATCTAAATTTTGTCTCCATAGTTAATAATCTAATAAATTTAGACATTCATATTTAAAAACTCTTAACATAATTCTTTTGGCAAACCCTTTAACTATTTGTCGCACTTCATGCACCATTGTACTTCACTAATAAAGTTTTTAACTACCAAGGGTTATATTTATTAAAGTATTTTACAGGGTAAACTATTACGCTAGTCACTTTCGTTTACCCTCAGTACATTTTTAATCACTGATTTTAAAAACGACCAGTAGGGTCACTATCGGTTTCGGAGTGTAAAGTTTTGATCACTCCAACGTTAAGTGTCGTTTAATATTGACGAAAGATGACCTGTCACAATAAAAAATGATAAATTACTTTAATAATCCTTAAACTATTATTATACTTTTTTATCTTTAACTTGACTCTAAAAAATTTAATTTTATATTTTTATCATCTTCTCCAAAAAACCTCTAACCTTAACCCTTAGTCAAACCCCAAAATCCTCACCCAAATAATATTGAAACAAAATCTTGTATGATAATTCATGATCCGTGTTTTGTTGTAAAGGATTCAGATTGGTCCTTATGGCTCCATGAAACAATGTTGGTCTTGTGAATTATTCCCAGTCCGGACTTCAAATCATTGCAAAGGTAGGTGCTCTCTGGATCCTTATGGTGCCATGAAACATTGGGTCTTGTGGGATTATTTCCAGTCTGGACCTCAAATCATTGCCAAGGCAGGAGTCACGCCCATATTCCTATATGATCATACCAATAACCAAGGCCGAAAGGACATGGATTGGTAGCGGCGGGGCTCCATGAACGTACCAGCAAAAGTCTCTCCTGTTATCTCGACATCCATATTGGCGAGGTTTATGATTTTTTCACTACTCAGACCAACAAATTAGTTGAAAATGAATTTTTTGTCAATCGAAACAGAGGAAACTGCACGAACCCTTACTCTTGAGTCTATGAACACTGAAGTACCACAGCCACTGAGTTGACGATGAGGGACGGAGCCATGTTGTACGTGGGAGGGGCTATTGCCTCCTCCCAAATATTTTTGGTATAATTACATTTAAGGTCCTTCGTAATTTAGATAGTAATAAAATAAGTTTGTCCTTCTAAATTTTTAAATTTAAAGACTTAATAGACCTTTGTCCCTCCCACTATTTGATCATGATTCGGTCCCTGTTTACGATTTCATTATCTTTGAAAAGAAAAGAAATCATAGATGCAAGAACCAGTTCATATTGATAGCTTGAACCATCATAGTTTTCAGTTAAAAAATTCACAAAGCTGATGATAAGAAAAGGTCCAACATAGGCAGCAACATTGTTAACTCTTAGTCTTAGTAAGTGTAAATATAAACATTATAAACATTGTCACCAGCAACTCATGAAATCAGCCCATTGAGTGCTAGCTGCAACAATGCGCATGGAGAGAATAGAGGAACCGTAGAGCCGAAATCATGTCTCTAGGAATAAATCTGAGGCGACACGCAGGTTGAAACAGTACTATAGATGTTGTACTGTCTACTGAGATAATCGAATCGAACACATATATTAATTTAACATCATACAGATTGTGATTTGAATATATTTTTATTGCAGTTTTAGGTTTTTTCTTCTAAATTTAAATATGTAATAGTTTTTTATTACGAGAAATAAAAAAAATAATGGGATTATATGATGTTATTTAATATTTATAGTATTTATAATGTTTAAATAAATTGTGTCACTCGAGTTGAAACTTCTCTATTTAAACAATACGAATTTATAATAAAAAAATAAAATTATATACGTATTTATAATTTTCAGAGGCACGAACACCTTTTTCAGCCCCTTGGTCTATCCTTTACAGCTGCTGTAGCCTATGGCTTAACTATCAAGGAACCTTTATTTTCATGTAGGTTTCGTTGAAGCAGCTGCCATGGCCACTTCTGCAAGCTTTTGCAGGTTCAATTTCACAACAGTATCCACAAACATCTTAGTATCTTCTCCGGTGTTCCCTTCGGGTATCTCCACCGTATACGACTCCAACACAACACTATAAACCTTTCCTCCCTCGTCCTTCAACTCATTAACCGATGTCACGGCTCTATAATTATTCAGTCTATGATCTCCCCAACAACCCTAAAGCTCAAAACATGTTATTCATCATCTAACACCTCTAGTATCTCAGTGCTCGACAACGCCGGTAAGCCCGAAATGATCTCGACCTCTCTTACGCTCCGGACCCCTGCGTCTCCTTTCATTGTGCTACTCTTGACAAAGTGCTTGCACTTATTAGGGTTTCCGAAATCGCGTACGAATGGCCATATGAAGCTTAGAGGAGCGTGTATGCGTTGTGTTAGTAAAGATGTGCACGTGTTTGGGGTTGAAGGAAATGTATGGTAGGTTTGGATGATGGACTCGAGCTTGGAGGTTTCTTCTTGTGTTAGGTTATTGTTGGAAGAAGTGGAATTAGGGTTCATGACATAAGGGTGTGTTATTTTGGGTGCTAAGTTTTGTTTGGAGGGTTTTTTCTTGGAGAAGAATTTTTGGTGATGATGGAAAAGAGATGAGGTTGGAAGAAGATCTATTCTAAATTTTATATTCGATAATCTCGATAATGTGTTAGCATAATATTATTTGATTTGCTGATGATATTTATGACGGGTAAAAACCATCTACTTGTTTATCATGCCTTCAACTATGTCTCCTATTGAAATTTTTTTAAAAATTGAATTTTAAACTCTAATCTTTATTTTTTATACCTTAAACCCTAAACTATACACCCTAAAAATACACCACAACCCTAATTCCAACCCCTAACCTTAAACCCTACACCCTACACCCTCTAATTTGAAGAGGAGGCACGAATAGAGGCATAGGAAAGAGGTAGACGATTTACAATCATTTGTGACATACAGAGCAGGGACAAAGGTATGTATATTTTGGTATAATAGCATTTGTGGTCCCTATTAGTTTAAATAGTAATCAAATAAGGTTTTTGTCTTAGATTTTAAAACTTAATATATTCTTGTTCCTCGCAACATCTAATCTTAACTCTGCCCCCTGATATAAAGTGATGCAGCTTCAAATTTTTCGAGATAACATCTAAGTTGTATGGTTAGCATGAATTTGAAGTAACCAAGGTTTTCATTTTCTTGATTTACCAATTTTGAATGGGTGAAGTTGTAGCATTTTTTTAGGAAAAGGAAATGGGGTTTGAAAGAATGGGGAGAGGGAGTGGACATTTTCAACTTGGCATTGAACATTACAACATGAATTTAGGAAAAAGTATTTCAGTTACTTCAAGTATTTTCCTAAAATTTCCCGACCAAATTGGTTGTAGTGTTGACATAATATTTTCTTGGGTAAACTACACGGATAGTCACCGTACTATGAGGTTAGTATTGATATAATCACAATGCTTTAAAAAGAATCAAATACACCGATAAACTATTAATTTGATATTAAAATAACCATCGACCGTTAAAAATTAACGGAGCAGCTGATGTGGCCGCTAAAAATAATCGGAATAATTACACATTTACTCCCTGTTATTCATATATTTTTATAATTTAATTATTATTTTATTATATTATAATAAAATAATATAATTATTTAATTAGATGGTGACACGTGTCACCACCTGATTAAAGAAGAAAATGTAAAATCTGTACTCTTGCATCAAAAAGGAATTGAACTTGAGCATTTAGGATGGAAACCCCATGAGTCAACCACTAAACCAAAAGTAAAGGAATTGAACTTGAGCATTTAGGATGGAAACCCCATGAGTCAACCACTAAACCAAAAGTAACTTCAAGATATAAAGCACCAGTACATGTATATATTTATGGTTCGTTTACCTTTAAGATATAAATTATGTTATACAAAGCCCTATAACAAATATATATATGGAATAATGTTTTCTATATATTTGGATTTAAAATGTTTTCTATATATTTTGTATCATTAGACACAAATCAATGATTGTACCATATAATTAATTTATTCAATGTTGTCATTGAAAAACACAAGCTTAACATTCATCTTATGTAGCTCAAGATTAAAAGCAATTAGTGTCAAATTATTTTGAAAGAGTCTTTCAATATAACTTGAGAGAGAGTCTTCACAAAATCAATGTATTCTTTTAGAGTATATCCTTTAGATACAAGACATGCCTTATACTTGTCCATATTATCATTTACATCCCTCTTGATTTTAAATATTAATTTACAACCAATTGGTTTGTACCTTAAGGTAATGCGACAAGTTCTTAAACTTTATTGCCTTGTATAAAATTATACTCTTTTTTTTAATGACATCTATCCACTTTTGAGAGTTAAAACTTTTATGGTTTGATAAAAAGAAACTGATCAGGTTGTCTTTTATCATTCCATTATTATCTTTATTTTCTTAATGAAATACTAAGTAATAATCCTCAATAGTATTTTTCTTTCCTCTCATGGATATCTTTAAAGACACATTTTTTTAGGTTGTTGAGTTTGTTCTTCTAAAAAATAATTACCTTATCTTGAACGAGAGTTGTTCAACATTGTTTTGCTGATGTACTTAATTCACTTTTTATTAATGATAGGTGTGAAAACCTAAACATCATGAAAAGTGATAGTAGGAATTAAATTAATATTCAATTCCTCCTTAACAACAATGTATCTAACCTTATTCTTCCTCCAAACTCAACATCCTAAAAATGTTATAAATCTCTCATTAAAATAATCTTAATTGTGGGATCATAAAATTTACAGCCTATGGATCACTCAAAATAGCCTAAGTAATTGCTTACTTTTGAAGTTTAATTTCTTTACATGTATCCTAGCTTATACAAAAGAATCAACACTTTATATCTTATTGTTATTCCTTTGGAGCAGAACCCTTAACAACTTTATTCTAATATATATTTTTTTATTGCCCTTATTCTTAGAGACACTAACCAAAGAGCACTAACTGATTGAGTATTTTTATAATTATAATGCTTCAACTTTTCTTCCTCTTTAACACAATGAGAAATAATCTCGTTTGAAGTTTATTTCTCCTTTAATAATTGTAACTAATTTTGAATTAGTTAAACTGTATAGGAAGCTATACTAAAATTATAAGAACAAACAATTGTTATAAAGTTTGATCTTATGTGCCTTAAGTTTTGAAGCAATATAATATACTCCCTCACATTTCCTTGATCCTTATACTTAAAAGACATCAAGTAAACCAAAAGTGATGTCATATTAATCTTAAAAAATTAATATTATTTTTTTTATCAAGGAAACCCTTAGTATGGATATTTTTTTTTTGTAGATTTGTGCTCCTAAAAAATTATAAAATATTATACTTTATGATCATTAGACTTAGGCAACTTGAATAAACTCACTTCTCAAAATCCTATTTATGAATGTTTACCGCCGTGAGAGGTGCAAGTTGTTATTCACTTAGTGCAAGTTCTATGTTCATACCACCAAATACTATATATAAGTGTCTTTTCTATTCCTTGAAATTAATTTCACTAAACATAAGTATAGAATGTATTCAACAGATATTATGATAGTAAAGATAAATCATCTAAAGATAGAACAAAAATAAGTAAATAAACAAGCTCACATAAATATCTATAAGTAAACAATAAATTCAAAATAATGGCTAGTTCCCCTCAAGATACCAAACACAACATTAATATCAAGTCTTTGGACAGTAATATTAACTGTAAGCGGTACTCTTGTTGTAGCAATCAAACATTGACAATAAACTATGTCAAACAATAGATTAATCTTTGGACTAACGTATTGTTTACATAAAATACCATATAATTGTCAAATAAGGTTTTTGTCTTAGACTTTAAAGTTTAATAGATTCCTGCTCCTCGCAACGTCTAATCCTAACTCTGTCCTTGATATGAAGTGATGCAACTTGATACGAATCCGATTGCGGAATATCCGAATTTGTATTTATGGTTGCCCGATCGTGATTCTAGTAAGTAACTGAAATGAAAAATAGGAATTTTGAAATGAAACTTATAAGATGATATGAAATGGATGGATAGTATGGTGAATTAAAATGATAATAAGATGGTTGTTGTGTTTAGGATGAAGTATGGAAAAATATGGATATGTGGATGATGGAAGTGAAAAGAAGAAATGTAATTGATGGTGCGATGTAAACAAAGGAGTAACCAATACTAAAAAGTGAAGACCCGTTCCTTAAGAGTTTTTAAACTGTGATTTGGGTGAATGGTTAATGGATTGTGACCCTCTAGTTATAAAAATTAGGAACCGACAATATAAGAGAAATGGATAAAGATGAAAGCCACAAGAACAATCTTGCAAGCCGATAAAATTAAAAAAAAAAACTATAAAAGAGAAACAACAAATTGATTGGCCTAAACAAAGATTAAAGACTCATTACTCTAGTGTTAAAGGACTATTAATTTGTAGGTTATCCTATCTCCAATTGACAATCAAAAAGTTTGATCTAGAAGGATGAATGTAGACATACATATCATCCACATGGAGAAACCCTTGAGTTGATGCTTGATTAAGTTGTCATTCATCCTCCTTTAATAGGATGTTGATAAAGCATTGAATTCAGCAATTGAATGACCTCTTGAATTTTAAAGAAGCATCTTGTGACTATTCCCGTATTGAATTTCCAGCATGCACCGTCTTCAATAATTTAATCATATCTTAAGCTTATGACATCGGATTGAGGTGATTCAAAGTGCGTTGGAAAACTTAAAAATAGGGGAATAAGTTTTAAGAAGATCTCAAGATTTAAATATGCTCGTATCTAATTCAAAAATGGCGAACAAGTTGGACTAATATTCCTTGAACTCCCTCCTTTTAAGTGTTGTTTTAATTTCTACCTTTACTCTCCCTTAAGTGCTAATAATGAAGGCTTTCATTGTATGTCTTCTTTGATAAAAAACTGATAAGCTTTATGGAGGATTATGTAGCTTTAAGTGGTATTTAAGTGCCTCTTTAAGTGGCGTATTTAGGAGCTCTTCAAAGCATTGCTTTCTTGTTGAAACTGGCGACCTTTAAGTGGTGTAAATCTCTCTTGAAGGTCTTGAAACTGACCAGTCATCATGGTGTCTTCAAGTATCTTCAATTGGTGGTAAATGTCTTGTTATTCTTGTAAAAAATGATCAGCCATTTGATCCCAAATGAATACCTTAGCTGAAAATATATGAGCAACCATTAGATAACAACTTTATTCAATAAAGTAAATGTTGGAAAGAAACTTAATGAGCTAGTCAAATTGAATGAACCAGTTAAATTGAATGAACTAACTCACTTAATGTACTAACAAACATCAATAATTCGACTCTAGGCGAAAATACTCGACTCATCTTGACTTGACTCAAATTTTTTTAAATAAAGTTTGAATTGTAAAATATAAATTTGAATAACTCGGAATTTTTAGTAATTAGAGGAATTATTTTTAAGTACGAAATGAGTTCCTCAATTTTTATGATATATATACCAATATATAAAAATATGAAGAAATATTATCACATATGAAATATATATATATATATATGCATATGTTATATGATTAGAGAAATTCGTTTAATTTAAAATTAAATCGTATTATCATATGATAAATAATTAAAATTAAATTTTATAAAACTCGAAAACTTGACTCAAATTTTTTAAACTCGACTCAAATAAAAAAAATTAAAATAAACTTGACTTGAATTACAATTAAAATTTTGAACTTCAAAAATCTTATCGACAAATTTTAGGCTTGTGGCTAAACACAAATGTTAAAATGAGGAAAGCATAGTTCTGAGTAATTATCAATGATAAAAAATTTACAGATCGAAAATATAAGTGACTTTATAGGTCATTTTTTAAAATCGGTGATTAAATTTGTACCAAGAGAAAACATAGGTGATTATTACTGTAGTTAACCCAAAATATTATTATGATATGGTTTTATTTGAAAAATTATTACATGAACCCTTTCCACCACCTAGTATATGGTCTCAACCAATTAAATTAAGACATATAATATATTTTTTTCCATATCAAATTTATACATAAGCATTGATCAAATCATCTAATTTAATGTCTTTGATTTAAAAAAGGAAAAAATATTATCAAAGATTTATTGTGTCATCTTTCTCTTTGTTTTTAAAATTTTTCTAATTAATTTTTTATATAGATTTAGGGTTTAGGATTTAGAGTTTAAGGTTTAGAGTTAGGGATTAGTGGTTTAGGGTTTATGTGGTTTAAGGTTTAGGATTTATGTGGTTTAGGTTTAAGGGTTAGGGTTTAGGGTTATATGTTATTGTTTAGGTTAGGGTTTAGGTTTAGGGTTTAGGTTTTAGGGTTAGGGTTTAAGGTTAGGGTTTGTGTTAAGGTTAGGGTTAGAGTTTAGGATTTAGGGTTTATGGTTTAAGATTTAGGGTTTAGGATTTAGAATTAGGGTTTATACTTTAGGGTTTAAGATTTATGGTTTAGGGTTAGGGATTACAAAAAATTAATTAAAATAATTGAACAATAAAGAGGAAGATAACATAAAAAATCTTTGATAATATTTTTTTCCATTTTTAAATTAAATAAATTAAAGTGGATGAATTGGATGATGCTTATGTGTAAATATGATATGCAAAAAATATATTATATGTCTTATTTTAATTGGTTGGGACCATATCCTAGGTGGTGGAAAGGGTTCATGTAATAATTTCTCGGTTTTGTTTTTATCTAAAACATATTGATTTGGTAAAATATTATTATAATCATTATATTTTCCATAAATATAATATATTTTAATAATTATAACCTATTGCATCTATCAAGAACCCCACTGCACTGCAATAAGACAAGAAAGGAAATGAAATAAGAGGAAATGATATAAGAGGAAATTTCAATGTTTTTTAAGAAAAAGAATGCTGAATTGGAATATATCAATAATATTATGTCCAATTCGACATTCCTTTCCTTAAAAATCAAATGAAATTTCACCTTAAAATCATGGCCATTGTTGTCTCCCCCAAGAACATACAAGCTTTCCTGCAACAAAAACTGTTGTCCTGTATATGTTTCTGTGTACTATGGTAAGAAACATGTTGTTCATGTTCTAAAACGAGGTTGCCTTAATCTGAATAGCTTACTGATTGGAAATCATTTTTTTTTCAGGATTTATCATCAATCCCATATGCAATTTGCCTGTTCTCACTGCTAACGATTTGTGTTTGTGCAAATGATCATGTGTATAATGTTCTAAGCTATGGAGCTTCCGGCGACGGAAAAACGGACGATACGTCGGTAAAATATCCGTTTTTCGGTTTATGATCGCATCTTGAATTTAAATTCAACACGTTTTTAATGCGGTATTATCCTATTTAACAGCTAAATTTAATATATATTACACACTTGGTACTTGAAAACGATACTTCTTTTTTAATACAATGTATATGTTTTCGATCTGGTTCGGTAATTTTAATTTTTAAATATTTTTTATTGAATCAATCTCAAATTCAAATCAATTTAATTTTATTAAAATTTGTAAGCAAAATCATGTCTTTATAGATAAAAAATGTTTTTATTTTTATAAAAAGACAGCTTTAACCTAATGTTTAAATTGTGTGTATTAATGTAGGCGTTCATGAAGGCATGGAGCGACACATGCAAAGCTACGGAAGAACCAACCTTGGTTATTCCCGAGGGAAAACAATTTTTGGTGCGACAAATGACATTCACAGGACCCTGCAAGGCAAAAACAATACAAGTCCAGGTAATGGAATGAAACAATAAACACGACAGATTTGTCTGAAATTCAATCATGAGGATTCACATTTGTAATAAAAAAATCGTACGAGATTTATTAGTTGATCGAGTGATTAAAGATATTTATATTATATTATTTTATATTGATTTAAATCGTGATATTTTCCTTGAAAATATGTAGTTCTCGGGAACTATTTTAGCACCCGATGGTCCTGGACAGTGGAAGTCAACCGATCTATCAACATGGTTAGCCTTTAAGGGCGTAGACGGTCTAAAAATTTACGGCAAAGGCACGATGGACGGACGTGGAAAAGGCTGGTGGGACAAATCATGCAGAGATCATCCCGGTAAAGGATGTTTCACACTAGCACCGACGGTAAGCACATTAAAATTTTAAACCCTAAACTCTAAATCTACTATTTTAAAGTAGAAGCATAAAAGGGCATGATTTATGACAGACAATTTTTATCTGTCGAGGATATAATGTATGCTTTTCATGCAGAGCCTCAAGTTTCAACAATGCAACAACCTTAAAATGAAAGACATTAGCTTCCACAACAGCCCCCAAACACATGTACTGCTGCTCGGATGTCAGGAGGTCGACTTCGGATCCTTGAACATACAATCTCCCGGGACAAGCCCCAACACGGACGGCATACATCTTCAGATCGCCACTAATGTTTCCATTCACAATTCACAGATCAGTGTTGGTAAGTTCAAGGTCTTTTAAAAACGTCTTTACGAATCGAAAGTGATATTTTTTATTTTTATTTTTTGTTGTTTGGTGGCCAAACAGGTGATGATTGTATATCTATCGGTGATAAAATTTTTAACGTTAACATCACAGACATTAATTGTGGTCCGGGTCATGGTGTAAGGTAAGATACTAAAAGAAACCAACACATCTAATCTTCTATTTTAATGAGATTGAAGTAGGTATAATGTGTTATTTTAATGACTTTCGACACACGATAGCATCGGAAGCCTAGGCTCGGGTGGAACAGCAGCTCAAGTGGAGAATATTAATGTAATGCGAGTTAACTTTAGAGAGACAACTAATGGAGCTCGAATCAAGACATGGCAGGTAATAAATTTTAATGAAAGTGTGAGTGAAATTCTATAGTTAACTTCATATTTGATATGCAGACGGGTCGAGGTATAGTTCGAGGTATAACATTTTCCAACCTGAATTTCACTGCGGTGCAAAACCCAATTATCATTTCAACACTACTGTTCTCATCCAAATGCATGCGGACAAACCGTAAGTTACAAAGATTCATTTATTTTATGTAAAATATATATTTTTATATTTTAATCTTTTATGATTGAAATTTGAACAGAAAACCGGAGTTCAAATCAAAGACGTAAGTTACTCCGGATTAATCGGGACATCTAAGACAAAAGTGGCAATCAATCTCAACTGCAGCAATGTTGTTCCATGCACGGGCATAGTTTTAGACAACATTCGCTTGTCACCAGCAACTAAAAAAATCAGCCCATTGAGTGCTAGCTGCAACAATGCGCATGGAGAGAAAAGAGGAACCGTAGAGCCGAAATCATGTCTCTAGTAATAAATCTAAGGCGACACACATGTTGTAATGTACTACTGAGATAATCGAGTCGAATATATTATTTAATTATAAATTTAATAATAAATGTATTATTTTTTTTCTTTTAAAATTAATAATTTAGTTATTTAGTTTCAATTTTATGAAAGACAAGCCATTTTATTAAATTGAAACTAATACGATATAATAATAGTTTTAGTTTATAAAATTTATAAATTCTATTAATTTAATCTTAATTAAAAAATAATTTGATAATTTTTTTTTAAACAGATGCAACTAATTTTATTAACAAGAAAATACTCAATATTACAATAATGGCTTACAATTAGCATCGTAAACTAAACATATAAAATGAACATTTTCTTAAAATTAACCACTATAGATCAGACAAGGACCATACATGGAAAAAGTTTAAAACTTCTCCAAAGATTTGATCGAAAAGATAGATACGAACAATTTTGATTGCATCAGTAAACGAACCACAAAAGGGGATTAATCTATGAAAGACCACTGAGAAACACAGATTAGAACTGAGCGTCGCGATAAACTATCCACGAGCGCAAACCGTGTATCCATATTCAATCTCTGAGGGTCCAAAGCAAGGAAGATCATCGTTATAACAAATAAGCGCCATCTTGATCAGTCGTGGCGTCGTCAAATCCAACCTTAAAAAACAAAACAAAAGAAAAAACATGCCAAACGACAGAAGAAACATGTCAAACAACAGAAGAAACATGTCAAACGACAGAAAAAACGTACCAAAAGGTAGAGTAAATCATGCCACAAGAGCAGAATTATTTATTAATTAAAAACGAAAAACGATAGAGTCCAGCAGACGACAACCAATATTAAGATTGGTGCCGCCGCCGGCATTCAAAGAAGAAGAAAAAACAAATCTACAGCAGTGAGAGATTTTAGGAAAATTAGGTTTTTGAGATTTTTTAAAATCTAAATTTTGTCTCCATAGTTAATAATCTAATAAATTTAGACATTCATATTTAAAAACTCTTAACATAATTCTTTTGGCAAACCCTTTAACTATTTGTCGCACTTCATGCACCATTGTACTTCACTAATAAAGTTTTTAACTACCAAGGGTTATATTTATTAAAGTATTTTACAGGGTAAACTATTACGCTAGTCACTTTCGTTTACCCTCAGTACATTTTTAATCACTGATTTTAAAAACGACCAGTAGGGTCACTATCGGTTTCGGAGTGTAAAGTTTTGATCACTCCAACGTTAAGTGTCGTTTAATATTGACGAAAGATGACCTGTCACAATAAAAAATGATAAATTACTTTAATAATCCTTAAACTATTATTATACTTTTTTATCTTTAACTTGACTCTAAAAAATTTAATTTTATATTTTTATCATCTTCTCCAAAAAACCTCTAACCTTAACCCTTAGTCAAACCCCAAAATCCTCACCCAAATAATATTGAAACAAAATCTTGTATGATAATTCATGATCCGTGTTTTGTTGTAAAGGATTCAGATTGGTCCTTATGGCTCCATGAAACAATGTTGGTCTTGTGAATTATTCCCAGTCCGGACTTCAAATCATTGCAAAGGTAGGTGCTCTCTGGATCCTTATGGTGCCATGAAACATTGGGTCTTGTGGGATTATTTCCAGTCTGGACCTCAAATCATTGCCAAGGCAGGAGTCACGCCCATATTCCTATATGATCATACCAATAACCAAGGCCGAAAGGACATGGATTGGTAGCGGCGGGGCTCCATGAACGTACCAGCAAAAGTCTCTCCTGTTATCTCGACATCCATATTGGCGAGGTTTATGATTTTTTCACTACTCAGACCAACAAATTAGTTGAAAATGAATTTTTTGTCAATCGAAACAGAGGAAACTGCACGAACCCTTACTCTTGAGTCTATGAACACTGAAGTACCACAGCCACTGAGTTGACGATGAGGGACGGAGCCATGTTGTACGTGGGAGGGGCTATTGCCTCCTCCCAAATATTTTTGGTATAATTACATTTAAGGTCCTTCGTAATTTAGATAGTAATAAAATAAGTTTGTCCTTCTAAATTTTTAAATTTAAAGACTTAATAGACCTTTGTCCCTCCCACTATTTGATCATGATTCGGTCCCTGTTTACGATTTCATTATCTTTGAAAAGAAAAGAAATCATAGATGCAAGAACCAGTTCATATTGATAGCTTGAACCATCATAGTTTTCAGTTAAAAAATTCACAAAGCTGATGATAAGAAAAGGTCCAACATAGGCAGCAACATTGTTAACTCTTAGTCTTAGTAAGTGTAAATATAAACATTATAAACATTGTCACCAGCAACTCATGAAATCAGCCCATTGAGTGCTAGCTGCAACAATGCGCATGGAGAGAATAGAGGAACCGTAGAGCCGAAATCATGTCTCTAGGAATAAATCTGAGGCGACACGCAGGTTGAAACAGTACTATAGATGTTGTACTGTCTACTGAGATAATCGAATCGAACACATATATTAATTTAACATCATACAGATTGTGATTTGAATATATTTTTATTGCAGTTTTAGGTTTTTTCTTCTAAATTTAAATATGTAATAGTTTTTTATTACGAGAAATAAAAAAAATAATGGGATTATATGATGTTATTTAATATTTATAGTATTTATAATGTTTAAATAAATTGTGTCACTCGAGTTGAAACTTCTCTATTTAAACAATACGAATTTATAATAAAAAAATAAAATTATATACGTATTTATAATTTTCAGAGGCACGAACACCTTTTTCAGCCCCTTGGTCTATCCTTTACAGCTGCTGTAGCCTATGGCTTAACTATCAAGGAACCTTTATTTTCATGTAGGTTTCGTTGAAGCAGCTGCCATGGCCACTTCTGCAAGCTTTTGCAGGTTCAATTTCACAACAGTATCCACAAACATCTTAGTATCTTCTCCGGTGTTCCCTTCGGGTATCTCCACCGTATACGACTCCAACACAACACTATAAACCTTTCCTCCCTCGTCCTTCAACTCATTAACCGATGTCACGGCTCTATAATTATTCAGTCTATGATCTCCCCAACAACCCTAAAGCTCAAAACATGTTATTCATCATCTAACACCTCTAGTATCTCAGTGCTCGACAACGCCGGTAAGCCCGAAATGATCTCGACCTCTCTTACGCTCCGGACCCCTGCGTCTCCTTTCATTGTGCTACTCTTGACAAAGTGCTTGCACTTATTAGGGTTTCCGAAATCGCGTACGAATGGCCATATGAAGCTTAGAGGAGCGTGTATGCGTTGTGTTAGTAAAGATGTGCACGTGTTTGGGGTTGAAGGAAATGTATGGTAGGTTTGGATGATGGACTCGAGCTTGGAGGTTTCTTCTTGTGTTAGGTTATTGTTGGAAGAAGTGGAATTAGGGTTCATGACATAAGGGTGTGTTATTTTGGGTGCTAAGTTTTGTTTGGAGGGTTTTTTCTTGGAGAAGAATTTTTGGTGATGATGGAAAAGAGATGAGGTTGGAAGAAGATCTATTCTAAATTTTATATTCGATAATCTCGATAATGTGTTAGCATAATATTATTTGATTTGCTGATGATATTTATGACGGGTAAAAACCATCTACTTGTTTATCATGCCTTCAACTATGTCTCCTATTGAAATTTTTTTAAAAATTGAATTTTAAACTCTAATCTTTATTTTTTATACCTTAAACCCTAAACTATACACCCTAAAAATACACCACAACCCTAATTCCAACCCCTAACCTTAAACCCTACACCCTACACCCTCTAATTTGAAGAGGAGGCACGAATAGAGGCATAGGAAAGAGGTAGACGATTTACAATCATTTGTGACATACAGAGCAGGGACAAAGGTATGTATATTTTGGTATAATAGCATTTGTGGTCCCTATTAGTTTAAATAGTAATCAAATAAGGTTTTTGTCTTAGATTTTAAAACTTAATATATTCTTGTTCCTCGCAACATCTAATCTTAACTCTGCCCCCTGATATAAAGTGATGCAGCTTCAAATTTTTCGAGATAACATCTAAGTTGTATGGTTAGCATGAATTTGAAGTAACCAAGGTTTTCATTTTCTTGATTTACCAATTTTGAATGGGTGAAGTTGTAGCATTTTTTTAGGAAAAGGAAATGGGGTTTGAAAGAATGGGGAGAGGGAGTGGACATTTTCAACTTGGCATTGAACATTACAACATGAATTTAGGAAAAAGTATTTCAGTTACTTCAAGTATTTTCCTAAAATTTCCCGACCAAATTGGTTGTAGTGTTGACATAATATTTTCTTGGGTAAACTACACGGATAGTCACCGTACTATGAGGTTAGTATTGATATAATCACAATGCTTTAAAAAGAATCAAATACACCGATAAACTATTAATTTGATATTAAAATAACCATCGACCGTTAAAAATTAACGGAGCAGCTGATGTGGCCGCTAAAAATAATCGGAATAATTACACATTTACTCCCTGTTATTCATATATTTTTATAATTTAATTATTATTTTATTATATTATAATAAAATAATATAATTATTTAATTAGATGGTGACACGTGTCACCACCTGATTAAAGAAGAAAATGTAAAATCTGTACTCTTGCATCAAAAAGGAATTGAACTTGAGCATTTAGGATGGAAACCCCATGAGTCAACCACTAAACCAAAAGTAAAGGAATTGAACTTGAGCATTTAGGATGGAAACCCCATGAGTCAACCACTAAACCAAAAGTAACTTCAAGATATAAAGCACCAGTACATGTATATATTTATGGTTCGTTTACCTTTAAGATATAAATTATGTTATACAAAGCCCTATAACAAATATATATATGGAATAATGTTTTCTATATATTTGGATTTAAAATGTTTTCTATATATTTTGTATCATTAGACACAAATCAATGATTGTACCATATAATTAATTTATTCAATGTTGTCATTGAAAAACACAAGCTTAACATTCATCTTATGTAGCTCAAGATTAAAAGCAATTAGTGTCAAATTATTTTGAAAGAGTCTTTCAATATAACTTGAGAGAGAGTCTTCACAAAATCAATGTATTCTTTTAGAGTATATCCTTTAGATACAAGACATGCCTTATACTTGTCCATATTATCATTTACATCCCTCTTGATTTTAAATATTAATTTACAACCAATTGGTTTGTACCTTAAGGTAATGCGACAAGTTCTTAAACTTTATTGCCTTGTATAAAATTATACTCTTTTTTTTAATGACATCTATCCACTTTTGAGAGTTAAAACTTTTATGGTTTGATAAAAAGAAACTGATCAGGTTGTCTTTTATCATTCCATTATTATCTTTATTTTCTTAATGAAATACTAAGTAATAATCCTCAATAGTATTTTTCTTTCCTCTCATGGATATCTTTAAAGACACATTTTTTTAGGTTGTTGAGTTTGTTCTTCTAAAAAATAATTACCTTATCTTGAACGAGAGTTGTTCAACATTGTTTTGCTGATGTACTTAATTCACTTTTTATTAATGATAGGTGTGAAAACCTAAACATCATGAAAAGTGATAGTAGGAATTAAATTAATATTCAATTCCTCCTTAACAACAATGTATCTAACCTTATTCTTCCTCCAAACTCAACATCCTAAAAATGTTATAAATCTCTCATTAAAATAATCTTAATTGTGGGATCATAAAATTTACAGCCTATGGATCACTCAAAATAGCCTAAGTAATTGCTTACTTTTGAAGTTTAATTTCTTTACATGTATCCTAGCTTATACAAAAGAATCAACACTTTATATCTTATTGTTATTCCTTTGGAGCAGAACCCTTAACAACTTTATTCTAATATATATTTTTTTATTGCCCTTATTCTTAGAGACACTAACCAAAGAGCACTAACTGATTGAGTATTTTTATAATTATAATGCTTCAACTTTTCTTCCTCTTTAACACAATGAGAAATAATCTCGTTTGAAGTTTATTTCTCCTTTAATAATTGTAACTAATTTTGAATTAGTTAAACTGTATAGGAAGCTATACTAAAATTATAAGAACAAACAATTGTTATAAAGTTTGATCTTATGTGCCTTAAGTTTTGAAGCAATATAATATACTCCCTCACATTTCCTTGATCCTTATACTTAAAAGACATCAAGTAAACCAAAAGTGATGTCATATTAATCTTAAAAAATTAATATTATTTTTTTTATCAAGGAAACCCTTAGTATGGATATTTTTTTTTTGTAGATTTGTGCTCCTAAAAAATTATAAAATATTATACTTTATGATCATTAGACTTAGGCAACTTGAATAAACTCACTTCTCAAAATCCTATTTATGAATGTTTACCGCCGTGAGAGGTGCAAGTTGTTATTCACTTAGTGCAAGTTCTATGTTCATACCACCAAATACTATATATAAGTGTCTTTTCTATTCCTTGAAATTAATTTCACTAAACATAAGTATAGAATGTATTCAACAGATATTATGATAGTAAAGATAAATCATCTAAAGATAGAACAAAAATAAGTAAATAAACAAGCTCACATAAATATCTATAAGTAAACAATAAATTCAAAATAATGGCTAGTTCCCCTCAAGATACCAAACACAACATTAATATCAAGTCTTTGGACAGTAATATTAACTGTAAGCGGTACTCTTGTTGTAGCAATCAAACATTGACAATAAACTATGTCAAACAATAGATTAATCTTTGGACTAACGTATTGTTTACATAAAATACCATATAATTGTCAAATAAGGTTTTTGTCTTAGACTTTAAAGTTTAATAGATTCCTGCTCCTCGCAACGTCTAATCCTAACTCTGTCCTTGATATGAAGTGATGCAACTTGATACGAATCCGATTGCGGAATATCCGAATTTGTATTTATGGTTGCCCGATCGTGATTCTAGTAAGTAACTGAAATGAAAAATAGGAATTTTGAAATGAAACTTATAAGATGATATGAAATGGATGGATAGTATGGTGAATTAAAATGATAATAAGATGGTTGTTGTGTTTAGGATGAAGTATGGAAAAATATGGATATGTGGATGATGGAAGTGAAAAGAAGAAATGTAATTGATGGTGCGATGTAAACAAAGGAGTAACCAATACTAAAAAGTGAAGACCCGTTCCTTAAGAGTTTTTAAACTGTGATTTGGGTGAATGGTTAATGGATTGTGACCCTCTAGTTATAAAAATTAGGAACCGACAATATAAGAGAAATGGATAAAGATGAAAGCCACAAGAACAATCTTGCAAGCCGATAAAATTAAAAAAAAAAACTATAAAAGAGAAACAACAAATTGATTGGCCTAAACAAAGATTAAAGACTCATTACTCTAGTGTTAAAGGACTATTAATTTGTAGGTTATCCTATCTCCAATTGACAATCAAAAAGTTTGATCTAGAAGGATGAATGTAGACATACATATCATCCACATGGAGAAACCCTTGAGTTGATGCTTGATTAAGTTGTCATTCATCCTCCTTTAATAGGATGTTGATAAAGCATTGAATTCAGCAATTGAATGACCTCTTGAATTTTAAAGAAGCATCTTGTGACTATTCCCGTATTGAATTTCCAGCATGCACCGTCTTCAATAATTTAATCATATCTTAAGCTTATGACATCGGATTGAGGTGATTCAAAGTGCGTTGGAAAACTTAAAAATAGGGGAATAAGTTTTAAGAAGATCTCAAGATTTAAATATGCTCGTATCTAATTCAAAAATGGCGAACAAGTTGGACTAATATTCCTTGAACTCCCTCCTTTTAAGTGTTGTTTTAATTTCTACCTTTACTCTCCCTTAAGTGCTAATAATGAAGGCTTTCATTGTATGTCTTCTTTGATAAAAAACTGATAAGCTTTATGGAGGATTATGTAGCTTTAAGTGGTATTTAAGTGCCTCTTTAAGTGGCGTATTTAGGAGCTCTTCAAAGCATTGCTTTCTTGTTGAAACTGGCGACCTTTAAGTGGTGTAAATCTCTCTTGAAGGTCTTGAAACTGACCAGTCATCATGGTGTCTTCAAGTATCTTCAATTGGTGGTAAATGTCTTGTTATTCTTGTAAAAAATGATCAGCCATTTGATCCCAAATGAATACCTTAGCTGAAAATATATGAGCAACCATTAGATAACAACTTTATTCAATAAAGTAAATGTTGGAAAGAAACTTAATGAGCTAGTCAAATTGAATGAACCAGTTAAATTGAATGAACTAACTCACTTAATGTACTAACAAACATCAATAATTCGACTCTAGGCGAAAATACTCGACTCATCTTGACTTGACTCAAATTTTTTTAAATAAAGTTTGAATTGTAAAATATAAATTTGAATAACTCGGAATTTTTAGTAATTAGAGGAATTATTTTTAAGTACGAAATGAGTTCCTCAATTTTTATGATATATATACCAATATATAAAAATATGAAGAAATATTATCACATATGAAATATATATATATATATATGCATATGTTATATGATTAGAGAAATTCGTTTAATTTAAAATTAAATCGTATTATCATATGATAAATAATTAAAATTAAATTTTATAAAACTCGAAAACTTGACTCAAATTTTTTAAACTCGACTCAAATAAAAAAAATTAAAATAAACTTGACTTGAATTACAATTAAAATTTTGAACTTCAAAAATCTTATCGACAAATTTTAGGCTTGTGGCTAAACACAAATGTTAAAATGAGGAAAGCATAGTTCTGAGTAATTATCAATGATAAAAAATTTACAGATCGAAAATATAAGTGACTTTATAGGTCATTTTTTAAAATCGGTGATTAAATTTGTACCAAGAGAAAACATAGGTGATTATTACTGTAGTTAACCCAAAATATTATTATGATATGGTTTTATTTGAAAAATTATTACATGAACCCTTTCCACCACCTAGTATATGGTCTCAACCAATTAAATTAAGACATATAATATATTTTTTTCCATATCAAATTTATACATAAGCATTGATCAAATCATCTAATTTAATGTCTTTGATTTAAAAAAGGAAAAAATATTATCAAAGATTTATTGTGTCATCTTTCTCTTTGTTTTTAAAATTTTTCTAATTAATTTTTTATATAGATTTAGGGTTTAGGATTTAGAGTTTAAGGTTTAGAGTTAGGGATTAGTGGTTTAGGGTTTATGTGGTTTAAGGTTTAGGATTTATGTGGTTTAGGTTTAAGGGTTAGGGTTTAGGGTTATATGTTATTGTTTAGGTTAGGGTTTAGGTTTAGGGTTTAGGTTTTAGGGTTAGGGTTTAAGGTTAGGGTTTGTGTTAAGGTTAGGGTTAGAGTTTAGGATTTAGGGTTTATGGTTTAAGATTTAGGGTTTAGGATTTAGAATTAGGGTTTATACTTTAGGGTTTAAGATTTATGGTTTAGGGTTAGGGATTACAAAAAATTAATTAAAATAATTGAACAATAAAGAGGAAGATAACATAAAAAATCTTTGATAATATTTTTTTCCATTTTTAAATTAAATAAATTAAAGTGGATGAATTGGATGATGCTTATGTGTAAATATGATATGCAAAAAATATATTATATGTCTTATTTTAATTGGTTGGGACCATATCCTAGGTGGTGGAAAGGGTTCATGTAATAATTTCTCGGTTTTGTTTTTATCTAAAACATATTGATTTGGTAAAATATTATTATAATCATTATATTTTCCATAAATATAATATATTTTAATAATTATAACCTATTGCATCTATCAAGAACCCCACTGCACTGCAATAAGACAAGAAAGGAAATGAAATAAGAGGAAATGATATAAGAGGAAATTTCAATGTTTTTTAAGAAAAAGAATGCTGAATTGGAATATATCAATAATATTATGTCCAATTCGACATTCCTTTCCTTAAAAATCAAATGAAATTTCACCTTAAAATCATGGCCATTGTTGTCTCCCCCAAGAACATACAAGCTTTCCTGCAACAAAAACTGTTGTCCTGTATATGTTTCTGTGTACTATGGTAAGAAACATGTTGTTCATGTTCTAAAACGAGGTTGCCTTAATCTGAATAGCTTACTGATTGGAAATCATTTTTTTTTCAGGATTTATCATCAATCCCATATGCAATTTGCCTGTTCTCACTGCTAACGATTTGTGTTTGTGCAAATGATCATGTGTATAATGTTCTAAGCTATGGAGCTTCCGGCGACGGAAAAACGGACGATACGTCGGTAAAATATCCGTTTTTCGGTTTATGATCGCATCTTGAATTTAAATTCAACACGTTTTTAATGCGGTATTATCCTATTTAACAGCTAAATTTAATATATATTACACACTTGGTACTTGAAAACGATACTTCTTTTTTAATACAATGTATATGTTTTCGATCTGGTTCGGTAATTTTAATTTTTAAATATTTTTTATTGAATCAATCTCAAATTCAAATCAATTTAATTTTATTAAAATTTGTAAGCAAAATCATGTCTTTATAGATAAAAAATGTTTTTATTTTTATAAAAAGACAGCTTTAACCTAATGTTTAAATTGTGTGTATTAATGTAGGCGTTCATGAAGGCATGGAGCGACACATGCAAAGCTACGGAAGAACCAACCTTGGTTATTCCCGAGGGAAAACAATTTTTGGTGCGACAAATGACATTCACAGGACCCTGCAAGGCAAAAACAATACAAGTCCAGGTAATGGAATGAAACAATAAACACGACAGATTTGTCTGAAATTCAATCATGAGGATTCACATTTGTAATAAAAAAATCGTACGAGATTTATTAGTTGATCGAGTGATTAAAGATATTTATATTATATTATTTTATATTGATTTAAATCGTGATATTTTCCTTGAAAATATGTAGTTCTCGGGAACTATTTTAGCACCCGATGGTCCTGGACAGTGGAAGTCAACCGATCTATCAACATGGTTAGCCTTTAAGGGCGTAGACGGTCTAAAAATTTACGGCAAAGGCACGATGGACGGACGTGGAAAAGGCTGGTGGGACAAATCATGCAGAGATCATCCCGGTAAAGGATGTTTCACACTAGCACCGACGGTAAGCACATTAAAATTTTAAACCCTAAACTCTAAATCTACTATTTTAAAGTAGAAGCATAAAAGGGCATGATTTATGACAGACAATTTTTATCTGTCGAGGATATAATGTATGCTTTTCATGCAGAGCCTCAAGTTTCAACAATGCAACAACCTTAAAATGAAAGACATTAGCTTCCACAACAGCCCCCAAACACATGTACTGCTGCTCGGATGTCAGGAGGTCGACTTCGGATCCTTGAACATACAATCTCCCGGGACAAGCCCCAACACGGACGGCATACATCTTCAGATCGCCACTAATGTTTCCATTCACAATTCACAGATCAGTGTTGGTAAGTTCAAGGTCTTTTAAAAACGTCTTTACGAATCGAAAGTGATATTTTTTATTTTTATTTTTTGTTGTTTGGTGGCCAAACAGGTGATGATTGTATATCTATCGGTGATAAAATTTTTAACGTTAACATCACAGACATTAATTGTGGTCCGGGTCATGGTGTAAGGTAAGATACTAAAAGAAACCAACACATCTAATCTTCTATTTTAATGAGATTGAAGTAGGTATAATGTGTTATTTTAATGACTTTCGACACACGATAGCATCGGAAGCCTAGGCTCGGGTGGAACAGCAGCTCAAGTGGAGAATATTAATGTAATGCGAGTTAACTTTAGAGAGACAACTAATGGAGCTCGAATCAAGACATGGCAGGTAATAAATTTTAATGAAAGTGTGAGTGAAATTCTATAGTTAACTTCATATTTGATATGCAGACGGGTCGAGGTATAGTTCGAGGTATAACATTTTCCAACCTGAATTTCACTGACCCAATTATCATCGATCAACACTACTGTTCTCATCCAAATGCATGCGGACAAACCGTAAGTTACAAAGATTCATTTATTTTATGTAAAATATATATTTTTATATTTTAATCTTTTATGATTGAAATTTGAACAGAAAACCGGAGTTCAAATCAAAGACGTAAGTTACTCCGGATTAATCGGGACATCTAAGACAAAAGTGGCAATCAATCTCAACTGCAGCAATGTTGTTCCATGCACGGGCATAGTTTTAGACAACATTCGCTTGTCACCAGCAACTAAAAAAATCAGCCCATTGAGTGCTAGCTGCAACAATGCGCATGGAGAGAAAAGAGGAACCGTAGAGCCGAAATCATGTCTCTAGTAATAAATCTAAGGCGACACACATGTTGTAATGTACTACTGAGATAATCGAGTCGAATATATTATTTAATTATAAATTTAATAATAAATGTATTATTTTTTTTCTTTTAAAATTAATAATTTAGTTATTTAGTTTCAATTTTATGAAAGACAAGCCATTTTATTAAATTGAAACTAATACGATATAATAATAGTTTTAGTTTATAAAATTTATAAATTCTATTAATTTAATCTTAATTAAAAAATAATTTGATAATTTTTTTTTAAACAGATGCAACTAATTTTATTAACAAGAAAATACTCAATATTACAATAATGGCTTACAATTAGCATCGTAAACTAAACATATAAAATGAACATTTTCTTAAAATTAACCACTATAGATCAGACAAGGACCATACATGGAAAAAGTTTAAAACTTCTCCAAAGATTTGATCGAAAAGATAGATACGAACAATTTTGATTGCATCAGTAAACGAACCACAAAAGGGGATTAATCTATGAAAGACCACTGAGAAACACAGATTAGAACTGAGCGTCGCGATAAACTATCCACGAGCGCAAACCGTGTATCCATATTCAATCTCTGAGGGTCCAAAGCAAGGAAGATCATCGTTATAACAAATAAGCGCCATCTTGATCAGTCGTGGCGTCGTCAAATCCAACCTTAAAAAACAAAACAAAAGAAAAAACATGCCAAACGACAGAAGAAACATGTCAAACAACAGAAGAAACATGTCAAACGACAGAAAAAACGTACCAAAAGGTAGAGTAAATCATGCCACAAGAGCAGAATTATTTATTAATTAAAAACGAAAAACGATAGAGTCCAGCAGACGACAACCAATATTAAGATTGGTGCCGCCGCCGGCATTCAAAGAAGAAGAAAAAACAAATCTACAGCAGTGAGAGATTTTAGGAAAATTAGGTTTTTGAGATTTTTTAAAATCTAAATTTTGTCTCCATAGTTAATAATCTAATAAATTTAGACATTCATATTTAAAAACTCTTAACATAATTCTTTTGGCAAACCCTTTAACTATTTGTCGCACTTCATGCACCATTGTACTTCACTAATAAAGTTTTTAACTACCAAGGGTTATATTTATTAAAGTATTTTACAGGGTAAACTATTACGCTAGTCACTTTCGTTTACCCTCAGTACATTTTTAATCACTGATTTTAAAAACGACCAGTAGGGTCACTATCGGTTTCGGAGTGTAAAGTTTTGATCACTCCAACGTTAAGTGTCGTTTAATATTGACGAAAGATGACCTGTCACAATAAAAAATGATAAATTACTTTAATAATCCTTAAACTATTATTATACTTTTTTATCTTTAACTTGACTCTAAAAAATTTAATTTTATATTTTTATCATCTTCTCCAAAAAACCTCTAACCTTAACCCTTAGTCAAACCCCAAAATCCTCACCCAAATAATATTGAAACAAAATCTTGTATGATAATTCATGATCCGTGTTTTGTTGTAAAGGATTCAGATTGGTCCTTATGGCTCCATGAAACAATGTTGGTCTTGTGAATTATTCCCAGTCCGGACTTCAAATCATTGCAAAGGTAGGTGCTCTCTGGATCCTTATGGTGCCATGAAACATTGGGTCTTGTGGGATTATTTCCAGTCTGGACCTCAAATCATTGCCAAGGCAGGAGTCACGCCCATATTCCTATATGATCATACCAATAACCAAGGCCGAAAGGACATGGATTGGTAGCGGCGGGGCTCCATGAACGTACCAGCAAAAGTCTCTCCTGTTATCTCGACATCCATATTGGCGAGGTTTATGATTTTTTCACTACTCAGACCAACAAATTAGTTGAAAATGAATTTTTTGTCAATCGAAACAGAGGAAACTGCACGAACCCTTACTCTTGAGTCTATGAACACTGAAGTACCACAGCCACTGAGTTGACGATGAGGGACGGAGCCATGTTGTACGTGGGAGGGGCTATTGCCTCCTCCCAAATATTTTTGGTATAATTACATTTAAGGTCCTTCGTAATTTAGATAGTAATAAAATAAGTTTGTCCTTCTAAATTTTTAAATTTAAAGACTTAATAGACCTTTGTCCCTCCCACTATTTGATCATGATTCGGTCCCTGTTTACGATTTCATTATCTTTGAAAAGAAAAGAAATCATAGATGCAAGAACCAGTTCATATTGATAGCTTGAACCATCATAGTTTTCAGTTAAAAAATTCACAAAGCTGATGATAAGAAAAGGTCCAACATAGGCAGCAACATTGTTAACTCTTAGTCTTAGTAAGTGTAAATATAAACATTATAAACATTGTCACCAGCAACTCATGAAATCAGCCCATTGAGTGCTAGCTGCAACAATGCGCATGGAGAGAATAGAGGAACCGTAGAGCCGAAATCATGTCTCTAGGAATAAATCTGAGGCGACACGCAGGTTGAAACAGTACTATAGATGTTGTACTGTCTACTGAGATAATCGAATCGAACACATATATTAATTTAACATCATACAGATTGTGATTTGAATATATTTTTATTGCAGTTTTAGGTTTTTTCTTCTAAATTTAAATATGTAATAGTTTTTTATTACGAGAAATAAAAAAAATAATGGGATTATATGATGTTATTTAATATTTATAGTATTTATAATGTTTAAATAAATTGTGTCACTCGAGTTGAAACTTCTCTATTTAAACAATACGAATTTATAATAAAAAAATAAAATTATATACGTATTTATAATTTTCAGAGGCACGAACACCTTTTTCAGCCCCTTGGTCTATCCTTTACAGCTGCTGTAGCCTATGGCTTAACTATCAAGGAACCTTTATTTTCATGTAGGTTTCGTTGAAGCAGCTGCCATGGCCACTTCTGCAAGCTTTTGCAGGTTCAATTTCACAACAGTATCCACAAACATCTTAGTATCTTCTCCGGTGTTCCCTTCGGGTATCTCCACCGTATACGACTCCAACACAACACTATAAACCTTTCCTCCCTCGTCCTTCAACTCATTAACCGATGTCACGGCTCTATAATTATTCAGTCTATGATCTCCCCAACAACCCTAAAGCTCAAAACATGTTATTCATCATCTAACACCTCTAGTATCTCAGTGCTCGACAACGCCGGTAAGCCCGAAATGATCTCGACCTCTCTTACGCTCCGGACCCCTGCGTCTCCTTTCATTGTGCTACTCTTGACAAAGTGCTTGCACTTATTAGGGTTTCCGAAATCGCGTACGAATGGCCATATGAAGCTTAGAGGAGCGTGTATGCGTTGTGTTAGTAAAGATGTGCACGTGTTTGGGGTTGAAGGAAATGTATGGTAGGTTTGGATGATGGACTCGAGCTTGGAGGTTTCTTCTTGTGTTAGGTTATTGTTGGAAGAAGTGGAATTAGGGTTCATGACATAAGGGTGTGTTATTTTGGGTGCTAAGTTTTGTTTGGAGGGTTTTTTCTTGGAGAAGAATTTTTGGTGATGATGGAAAAGAGATGAGGTTGGAAGAAGATCTATTCTAAATTTTATATTCGATAATCTCGATAATGTGTTAGCATAATATTATTTGATTTGCTGATGATATTTATGACGGGTAAAAACCATCTACTTGTTTATCATGCCTTCAACTATGTCTCCTATTGAAATTTTTTTAAAAATTGAATTTTAAACTCTAATCTTTATTTTTTATACCTTAAACCCTAAACTATACACCCTAAAAATACACCACAACCCTAATTCCAACCCCTAACCTTAAACCCTACACCCTACACCCTCTAATTTGAAGAGGAGGCACGAATAGAGGCATAGGAAAGAGGTAGACGATTTACAATCATTTGTGACATACAGAGCAGGGACAAAGGTATGTATATTTTGGTATAATAGCATTTGTGGTCCCTATTAGTTTAAATAGTAATCAAATAAGGTTTTTGTCTTAGATTTTAAAACTTAATATATTCTTGTTCCTCGCAACATCTAATCTTAACTCTGCCCCCTGATATAAAGTGATGCAGCTTCAAATTTTTCGAGATAACATCTAAGTTGTATGGTTAGCATGAATTTGAAGTAACCAAGGTTTTCATTTTCTTGATTTACCAATTTTGAATGGGTGAAGTTGTAGCATTTTTTTAGGAAAAGGAAATGGGGTTTGAAAGAATGGGGAGAGGGAGTGGACATTTTCAACTTGGCATTGAACATTACAACATGAATTTAGGAAAAAGTATTTCAGTTACTTCAAGTATTTTCCTAAAATTTCCCGACCAAATTGGTTGTAGTGTTGACATAATATTTTCTTGGGTAAACTACACGGATAGTCACCGTACTATGAGGTTAGTATTGATATAATCACAATGCTTTAAAAAGAATCAAATACACCGATAAACTATTAATTTGATATTAAAATAACCATCGACCGTTAAAAATTAACGGAGCAGCTGATGTGGCCGCTAAAAATAATCGGAATAATTACACATTTACTCCCTGTTATTCATATATTTTTATAATTTAATTATTATTTTATTATATTATAATAAAATAATATAATTATTTAATTAGATGGTGACACGTGTCACCACCTGATTAAAGAAGAAAATGTAAAATCTGTACTCTTGCATCAAAAAGGAATTGAACTTGAGCATTTAGGATGGAAACCCCATGAGTCAACCACTAAACCAAAAGTAAAGGAATTGAACTTGAGCATTTAGGATGGAAACCCCATGAGTCAACCACTAAACCAAAAGTAACTTCAAGATATAAAGCACCAGTACATGTATATATTTATGGTTCGTTTACCTTTAAGATATAAATTATGTTATACAAAGCCCTATAACAAATATATATATGGAATAATGTTTTCTATATATTTGGATTTAAAATGTTTTCTATATATTTTGTATCATTAGACACAAATCAATGATTGTACCATATAATTAATTTATTCAATGTTGTCATTGAAAAACACAAGCTTAACATTCATCTTATGTAGCTCAAGATTAAAAGCAATTAGTGTCAAATTATTTTGAAAGAGTCTTTCAATATAACTTGAGAGAGAGTCTTCACAAAATCAATGTATTCTTTTAGAGTATATCCTTTAGATACAAGACATGCCTTATACTTGTCCATATTATCATTTACATCCCTCTTGATTTTAAATATTAATTTACAACCAATTGGTTTGTACCTTAAGGTAATGCGACAAGTTCTTAAACTTTATTGCCTTGTATAAAATTATACTCTTTTTTTTAATGACATCTATCCACTTTTGAGAGTTAAAACTTTTATGGTTTGATAAAAAGAAACTGATCAGGTTGTCTTTTATCATTCCATTATTATCTTTATTTTCTTAATGAAATACTAAGTAATAATCCTCAATAGTATTTTTCTTTCCTCTCATGGATATCTTTAAAGACACATTTTTTTAGGTTGTTGAGTTTGTTCTTCTAAAAAATAATTACCTTATCTTGAACGAGAGTTGTTCAACATTGTTTTGCTGATGTACTTAATTCACTTTTTATTAATGATAGGTGTGAAAACCTAAACATCATGAAAAGTGATAGTAGGAATTAAATTAATATTCAATTCCTCCTTAACAACAATGTATCTAACCTTATTCTTCCTCCAAACTCAACATCCTAAAAATGTTATAAATCTCTCATTAAAATAATCTTAATTGTGGGATCATAAAATTTACAGCCTATGGATCACTCAAAATAGCCTAAGTAATTGCTTACTTTTGAAGTTTAATTTCTTTACATGTATCCTAGCTTATACAAAAGAATCAACACTTTATATCTTATTGTTATTCCTTTGGAGCAGAACCCTTAACAACTTTATTCTAATATATATTTTTTTATTGCCCTTATTCTTAGAGACACTAACCAAAGAGCACTAACTGATTGAGTATTTTTATAATTATAATGCTTCAACTTTTCTTCCTCTTTAACACAATGAGAAATAATCTCGTTTGAAGTTTATTTCTCCTTTAATAATTGTAACTAATTTTGAATTAGTTAAACTGTATAGGAAGCTATACTAAAATTATAAGAACAAACAATTGTTATAAAGTTTGATCTTATGTGCCTTAAGTTTTGAAGCAATATAATATACTCCCTCACATTTCCTTGATCCTTATACTTAAAAGACATCAAGTAAACCAAAAGTGATGTCATATTAATCTTAAAAAATTAATATTATTTTTTTTATCAAGGAAACCCTTAGTATGGATATTTTTTTTTTGTAGATTTGTGCTCCTAAAAAATTATAAAATATTATACTTTATGATCATTAGACTTAGGCAACTTGAATAAACTCACTTCTCAAAATCCTATTTATGAATGTTTACCGCCGTGAGAGGTGCAAGTTGTTATTCACTTAGTGCAAGTTCTATGTTCATACCACCAAATACTATATATAAGTGTCTTTTCTATTCCTTGAAATTAATTTCACTAAACATAAGTATAGAATGTATTCAACAGATATTATGATAGTAAAGATAAATCATCTAAAGATAGAACAAAAATAAGTAAATAAACAAGCTCACATAAATATCTATAAGTAAACAATAAATTCAAAATAATGGCTAGTTCCCCTCAAGATACCAAACACAACATTAATATCAAGTCTTTGGACAGTAATATTAACTGTAAGCGGTACTCTTGTTGTAGCAATCAAACATTGACAATAAACTATGTCAAACAATAGATTAATCTTTGGACTAACGTATTGTTTACATAAAATACCATATAATTGTCAAATAAGGTTTTTGTCTTAGACTTTAAAGTTTAATAGATTCCTGCTCCTCGCAACGTCTAATCCTAACTCTGTCCTTGATATGAAGTGATGCAACTTGATACGAATCCGATTGCGGAATATCCGAATTTGTATTTATGGTTGCCCGATCGTGATTCTAGTAAGTAACTGAAATGAAAAATAGGAATTTTGAAATGAAACTTATAAGATGATATGAAATGGATGGATAGTATGGTGAATTAAAATGATAATAAGATGGTTGTTGTGTTTAGGATGAAGTATGGAAAAATATGGATATGTGGATGATGGAAGTGAAAAGAAGAAATGTAATTGATGGTGCGATGTAAACAAAGGAGTAACCAATACTAAAAAGTGAAGACCCGTTCCTTAAGAGTTTTTAAACTGTGATTTGGGTGAATGGTTAATGGATTGTGACCCTCTAGTTATAAAAATTAGGAACCGACAATATAAGAGAAATGGATAAAGATGAAAGCCACAAGAACAATCTTGCAAGCCGATAAAATTAAAAAAAAAAACTATAAAAGAGAAACAACAAATTGATTGGCCTAAACAAAGATTAAAGACTCATTACTCTAGTGTTAAAGGACTATTAATTTGTAGGTTATCCTATCTCCAATTGACAATCAAAAAGTTTGATCTAGAAGGATGAATGTAGACATACATATCATCCACATGGAGAAACCCTTGAGTTGATGCTTGATTAAGTTGTCATTCATCCTCCTTTAATAGGATGTTGATAAAGCATTGAATTCAGCAATTGAATGACCTCTTGAATTTTAAAGAAGCATCTTGTGACTATTCCCGTATTGAATTTCCAGCATGCACCGTCTTCAATAATTTAATCATATCTTAAGCTTATGACATCGGATTGAGGTGATTCAAAGTGCGTTGGAAAACTTAAAAATAGGGGAATAAGTTTTAAGAAGATCTCAAGATTTAAATATGCTCGTATCTAATTCAAAAATGGCGAACAAGTTGGACTAATATTCCTTGAACTCCCTCCTTTTAAGTGTTGTTTTAATTTCTACCTTTACTCTCCCTTAAGTGCTAATAATGAAGGCTTTCATTGTATGTCTTCTTTGATAAAAAACTGATAAGCTTTATGGAGGATTATGTAGCTTTAAGTGGTATTTAAGTGCCTCTTTAAGTGGCGTATTTAGGAGCTCTTCAAAGCATTGCTTTCTTGTTGAAACTGGCGACCTTTAAGTGGTGTAAATCTCTCTTGAAGGTCTTGAAACTGACCAGTCATCATGGTGTCTTCAAGTATCTTCAATTGGTGGTAAATGTCTTGTTATTCTTGTAAAAAATGATCAGCCATTTGATCCCAAATGAATACCTTAGCTGAAAATATATGAGCAACCATTAGATAACAACTTTATTCAATAAAGTAAATGTTGGAAAGAAACTTAATGAGCTAGTCAAATTGAATGAACCAGTTAAATTGAATGAACTAACTCACTTAATGTACTAACAAACATCAATAATTCGACTCTAGGCGAAAATACTCGACTCATCTTGACTTGACTCAAATTTTTTTAAATAAAGTTTGAATTGTAAAATATAAATTTGAATAACTCGGAATTTTTAGTAATTAGAGGAATTATTTTTAAGTACGAAATGAGTTCCTCAATTTTTATGATATATATACCAATATATAAAAATATGAAGAAATATTATCACATATGAAATATATATATATATATATGCATATGTTATATGATTAGAGAAATTCGTTTAATTTAAAATTAAATCGTATTATCATATGATAAATAATTAAAATTAAATTTTATAAAACTCGAAAACTTGACTCAAATTTTTTAAACTCGACTCAAATAAAAAAAATTAAAATAAACTTGACTTGAATTACAATTAAAATTTTGAACTTCAAAAATCTTATCGACAAATTTTAGGCTTGTGGCTAAACACAAATGTTAAAATGAGGAAAGCATAGTTCTGAGTAATTATCAATGATAAAAAATTTACAGATCGAAAATATAAGTGACTTTATAGGTCATTTTTTAAAATCGGTGATTAAATTTGTACCAAGAGAAAACATAGGTGATTATTACTGTAGTTAACCCAAAATATTATTATGATATGGTTTTATTTGAAAAATTATTACATGAACCCTTTCCACCACCTAGTATATGGTCTCAACCAATTAAATTAAGACATATAATATATTTTTTTCCATATCAAATTTATACATAAGCATTGATCAAATCATCTAATTTAATGTCTTTGATTTAAAAAAGGAAAAAATATTATCAAAGATTTATTGTGTCATCTTTCTCTTTGTTTTTAAAATTTTTCTAATTAATTTTTTATATAGATTTAGGGTTTAGGATTTAGAGTTTAAGGTTTAGAGTTAGGGATTAGTGGTTTAGGGTTTATGTGGTTTAAGGTTTAGGATTTATGTGGTTTAGGTTTAAGGGTTAGGGTTTAGGGTTATATGTTATTGTTTAGGTTAGGGTTTAGGTTTAGGGTTTAGGTTTTAGGGTTAGGGTTTAAGGTTAGGGTTTGTGTTAAGGTTAGGGTTAGAGTTTAGGATTTAGGGTTTATGGTTTAAGATTTAGGGTTTAGGATTTAGAATTAGGGTTTATACTTTAGGGTTTAAGATTTATGGTTTAGGGTTAGGGATTACAAAAAATTAATTAAAATAATTGAACAATAAAGAGGAAGATAACATAAAAAATCTTTGATAATATTTTTTTCCATTTTTAAATTAAATAAATTAAAGTGGATGAATTGGATGATGCTTATGTGTAAATATGATATGCAAAAAATATATTATATGTCTTATTTTAATTGGTTGGGACCATATCCTAGGTGGTGGAAAGGGTTCATGTAATAATTTCTCGGTTTTGTTTTTATCTAAAACATATTGATTTGGTAAAATATTATTATAATCATTATATTTTCCATAAATATAATATATTTTAATAATTATAACCTATTGCATCTATCAAGAACCCCACTGCACTGCAATAAGACAAGAAAGGAAATGAAATAAGAGGAAATGATATAAGAGGAAATTTCAATGTTTTTTAAGAAAAAGAATGCTGAATTGGAATATATCAATAATATTATGTCCAATTCGACATTCCTTTCCTTAAAAATCAAATGAAATTTCACCTTAAAATCATGGCCATTGTTGTCTCCCCCAAGAACATACAAGCTTTCCTGCAACAAAAACTGTTGTCCTGTATATGTTTCTGTGTACTATGGTAAGAAACATGTTGTTCATGTTCTAAAACGAGGTTGCCTTAATCTGAATAGCTTACTGATTGGAAATCATTTTTTTTTCAGGATTTATCATCAATCCCATATGCAATTTGCCTGTTCTCACTGCTAACGATTTGTGTTTGTGCAAATGATCATGTGTATAATGTTCTAAGCTATGGAGCTTCCGGCGACGGAAAAACGGACGATACGTCGGTAAAATATCCGTTTTTCGGTTTATGATCGCATCTTGAATTTAAATTCAACACGTTTTTAATGCGGTATTATCCTATTTAACAGCTAAATTTAATATATATTACACACTTGGTACTTGAAAACGATACTTCTTTTTTAATACAATGTATATGTTTTCGATCTGGTTCGGTAATTTTAATTTTTAAATATTTTTTATTGAATCAATCTCAAATTCAAATCAATTTAATTTTATTAAAATTTGTAAGCAAAATCATGTCTTTATAGATAAAAAATGTTTTTATTTTTATAAAAAGACAGCTTTAACCTAATGTTTAAATTGTGTGTATTAATGTAGGCGTTCATGAAGGCATGGAGCGACACATGCAAAGCTACGGAAGAACCAACCTTGGTTATTCCCGAGGGAAAACAATTTTTGGTGCGACAAATGACATTCACAGGACCCTGCAAGGCAAAAACAATACAAGTCCAGGTAATGGAATGAAACAATAAACACGACAGATTTGTCTGAAATTCAATCATGAGGATTCACATTTGTAATAAAAAAATCGTACGAGATTTATTAGTTGATCGAGTGATTAAAGATATTTATATTATATTATTTTATATTGATTTAAATCGTGATATTTTCCTTGAAAATATGTAGTTCTCGGGAACTATTTTAGCACCCGATGGTCCTGGACAGTGGAAGTCAACCGATCTATCAACATGGTTAGCCTTTAAGGGCGTAGACGGTCTAAAAATTTACGGCAAAGGCACGATGGACGGACGTGGAAAAGGCTGGTGGGACAAATCATGCAGAGATCATCCCGGTAAAGGATGTTTCACACTAGCACCGACGGTAAGCACATTAAAATTTTAAACCCTAAACTCTAAATCTACTATTTTAAAGTAGAAGCATAAAAGGGCATGATTTATGACAGACAATTTTTATCTGTCGAGGATATAATGTATGCTTTTCATGCAGAGCCTCAAGTTTCAACAATGCAACAACCTTAAAATGAAAGACATTAGCTTCCACAACAGCCCCCAAACACATGTACTGCTGCTCGGATGTCAGGAGGTCGACTTCGGATCCTTGAACATACAATCTCCCGGGACAAGCCCCAACACGGACGGCATACATCTTCAGATCGCCACTAATGTTTCCATTCACAATTCACAGATCAGTGTTGGTAAGTTCAAGGTCTTTTAAAAACGTCTTTACGAATCGAAAGTGATATTTTTTATTTTTATTTTTTGTTGTTTGGTGGCCAAACAGGTGATGATTGTATATCTATCGGTGATAAAATTTTTAACGTTAACATCACAGACATTAATTGTGGTCCGGGTCATGGTGTAAGGTAAGATACTAAAAGAAACCAACACATCTAATCTTCTATTTTAATGAGATTGAAGTAGGTATAATGTGTTATTTTAATGACTTTCGACACACGATAGCATCGGAAGCCTAGGCTCGGGTGGAACAGCAGCTCAAGTGGAGAATATTAATGTAATGCGAGTTAACTTTAGAGAGACAACTAATGGAGCTCGAATCAAGACATGGCAGGTAATAAATTTTAATGAAAGTGTGAGTGAAATTCTATAGTTAACTTCATATTTGATATGCAGACGGGTCGAGGTATAGTTCGAGGTATAACATTTTCCAACCTGAATTTCACTGCGGTGCAAAACCCAATTATCATTTCAACACTACTGTTCTCATCCAAATGCATGCGGACAAACCGTAAGTTACAAAGATTCATTTATTTTATGTAAAATATATATTTTTATATTTTAATCTTTTATGATTGAAATTTGAACAGAAAACCGGAGTTCAAATCAAAGACGTAAGTTACTCCGGATTAATCGGGACATCTAAGACAAAAGTGGCAATCAATCTCAACTGCAGCAATGTTGTTCCATGCACGGGCATAGTTTTAGACAACATTCGCTTGTCACCAGCAACTAAAAAAATCAGCCCATTGAGTGCTAGCTGCAACAATGCGCATGGAGAGAAAAGAGGAACCGTAGAGCCGAAATCATGTCTCTAGTAATAAATCTAAGGCGACACACATGTTGTAATGTACTACTGAGATAATCGAGTCGAATATATTATTTAATTATAAATTTAATAATAAATGTATTATTTTTTTTCTTTTAAAATTAATAATTTAGTTATTTAGTTTCAATTTTATGAAAGACAAGCCATTTTATTAAATTGAAACTAATACGATATAATAATAGTTTTAGTTTATAAAATTTATAAATTCTATTAATTTAATCTTAATTAAAAAATAATTTGATAATTTTTTTTTAAACAGATGCAACTAATTTTATTAACAAGAAAATACTCAATATTACAATAATGGCTTACAATTAGCATCGTAAACTAAACATATAAAATGAACATTTTCTTAAAATTAACCACTATAGATCAGACAAGGACCATACATGGAAAAAGTTTAAAACTTCTCCAAAGATTTGATCGAAAAGATAGATACGAACAATTTTGATTGCATCAGTAAACGAACCACAAAAGGGGATTAATCTATGAAAGACCACTGAGAAACACAGATTAGAACTGAGCGTCGCGATAAACTATCCACGAGCGCAAACCGTGTATCCATATTCAATCTCTGAGGGTCCAAAGCAAGGAAGATCATCGTTATAACAAATAAGCGCCATCTTGATCAGTCGTGGCGTCGTCAAATCCAACCTTAAAAAACAAAACAAAAGAAAAAACATGCCAAACGACAGAAGAAACATGTCAAACAACAGAAGAAACATGTCAAACGACAGAAAAAACGTACCAAAAGGTAGAGTAAATCATGCCACAAGAGCAGAATTATTTATTAATTAAAAACGAAAAACGATAGAGTCCAGCAGACGACAACCAATATTAAGATTGGTGCCGCCGCCGGCATTCAAAGAAGAAGAAAAAACAAATCTACAGCAGTGAGAGATTTTAGGAAAATTAGGTTTTTGAGATTTTTTAAAATCTAAATTTTGTCTCCATAGTTAATAATCTAATAAATTTAGACATTCATATTTAAAAACTCTTAACATAATTCTTTTGGCAAACCCTTTAACTATTTGTCGCACTTCATGCACCATTGTACTTCACTAATAAAGTTTTTAACTACCAAGGGTTATATTTATTAAAGTATTTTACAGGGTAAACTATTACGCTAGTCACTTTCGTTTACCCTCAGTACATTTTTAATCACTGATTTTAAAAACGACCAGTAGGGTCACTATCGGTTTCGGAGTGTAAAGTTTTGATCACTCCAACGTTAAGTGTCGTTTAATATTGACGAAAGATGACCTGTCACAATAAAAAATGATAAATTACTTTAATAATCCTTAAACTATTATTATACTTTTTTATCTTTAACTTGACTCTAAAAAATTTAATTTTATATTTTTATCATCTTCTCCAAAAAACCTCTAACCTTAACCCTTAGTCAAACCCCAAAATCCTCACCCAAATAATATTGAAACAAAATCTTGTATGATAATTCATGATCCGTGTTTTGTTGTAAAGGATTCAGATTGGTCCTTATGGCTCCATGAAACAATGTTGGTCTTGTGAATTATTCCCAGTCCGGACTTCAAATCATTGCAAAGGTAGGTGCTCTCTGGATCCTTATGGTGCCATGAAACATTGGGTCTTGTGGGATTATTTCCAGTCTGGACCTCAAATCATTGCCAAGGCAGGAGTCACGCCCATATTCCTATATGATCATACCAATAACCAAGGCCGAAAGGACATGGATTGGTAGCGGCGGGGCTCCATGAACGTACCAGCAAAAGTCTCTCCTGTTATCTCGACATCCATATTGGCGAGGTTTATGATTTTTTCACTACTCAGACCAACAAATTAGTTGAAAATGAATTTTTTGTCAATCGAAACAGAGGAAACTGCACGAACCCTTACTCTTGAGTCTATGAACACTGAAGTACCACAGCCACTGAGTTGACGATGAGGGACGGAGCCATGTTGTACGTGGGAGGGGCTATTGCCTCCTCCCAAATATTTTTGGTATAATTACATTTAAGGTCCTTCGTAATTTAGATAGTAATAAAATAAGTTTGTCCTTCTAAATTTTTAAATTTAAAGACTTAATAGACCTTTGTCCCTCCCACTATTTGATCATGATTCGGTCCCTGTTTACGATTTCATTATCTTTGAAAAGAAAAGAAATCATAGATGCAAGAACCAGTTCATATTGATAGCTTGAACCATCATAGTTTTCAGTTAAAAAATTCACAAAGCTGATGATAAGAAAAGGTCCAACATAGGCAGCAACATTGTTAACTCTTAGTCTTAGTAAGTGTAAATATAAACATTATAAACATTGTCACCAGCAACTCATGAAATCAGCCCATTGAGTGCTAGCTGCAACAATGCGCATGGAGAGAATAGAGGAACCGTAGAGCCGAAATCATGTCTCTAGGAATAAATCTGAGGCGACACGCAGGTTGAAACAGTACTATAGATGTTGTACTGTCTACTGAGATAATCGAATCGAACACATATATTAATTTAACATCATACAGATTGTGATTTGAATATATTTTTATTGCAGTTTTAGGTTTTTTCTTCTAAATTTAAATATGTAATAGTTTTTTATTACGAGAAATAAAAAAAATAATGGGATTATATGATGTTATTTAATATTTATAGTATTTATAATGTTTAAATAAATTGTGTCACTCGAGTTGAAACTTCTCTATTTAAACAATACGAATTTATAATAAAAAAATAAAATTATATACGTATTTATAATTTTCAGAGGCACGAACACCTTTTTCAGCCCCTTGGTCTATCCTTTACAGCTGCTGTAGCCTATGGCTTAACTATCAAGGAACCTTTATTTTCATGTAGGTTTCGTTGAAGCAGCTGCCATGGCCACTTCTGCAAGCTTTTGCAGGTTCAATTTCACAACAGTATCCACAAACATCTTAGTATCTTCTCCGGTGTTCCCTTCGGGTATCTCCACCGTATACGACTCCAACACAACACTATAAACCTTTCCTCCCTCGTCCTTCAACTCATTAACCGATGTCACGGCTCTATAATTATTCAGTCTATGATCTCCCCAACAACCCTAAAGCTCAAAACATGTTATTCATCATCTAACACCTCTAGTATCTCAGTGCTCGACAACGCCGGTAAGCCCGAAATGATCTCGACCTCTCTTACGCTCCGGACCCCTGCGTCTCCTTTCATTGTGCTACTCTTGACAAAGTGCTTGCACTTATTAGGGTTTCCGAAATCGCGTACGAATGGCCATATGAAGCTTAGAGGAGCGTGTATGCGTTGTGTTAGTAAAGATGTGCACGTGTTTGGGGTTGAAGGAAATGTATGGTAGGTTTGGATGATGGACTCGAGCTTGGAGGTTTCTTCTTGTGTTAGGTTATTGTTGGAAGAAGTGGAATTAGGGTTCATGACATAAGGGTGTGTTATTTTGGGTGCTAAGTTTTGTTTGGAGGGTTTTTTCTTGGAGAAGAATTTTTGGTGATGATGGAAAAGAGATGAGGTTGGAAGAAGATCTATTCTAAATTTTATATTCGATAATCTCGATAATGTGTTAGCATAATATTATTTGATTTGCTGATGATATTTATGACGGGTAAAAACCATCTACTTGTTTATCATGCCTTCAACTATGTCTCCTATTGAAATTTTTTTAAAAATTGAATTTTAAACTCTAATCTTTATTTTTTATACCTTAAACCCTAAACTATACACCCTAAAAATACACCACAACCCTAATTCCAACCCCTAACCTTAAACCCTACACCCTACACCCTCTAATTTGAAGAGGAGGCACGAATAGAGGCATAGGAAAGAGGTAGACGATTTACAATCATTTGTGACATACAGAGCAGGGACAAAGGTATGTATATTTTGGTATAATAGCATTTGTGGTCCCTATTAGTTTAAATAGTAATCAAATAAGGTTTTTGTCTTAGATTTTAAAACTTAATATATTCTTGTTCCTCGCAACATCTAATCTTAACTCTGCCCCCTGATATAAAGTGATGCAGCTTCAAATTTTTCGAGATAACATCTAAGTTGTATGGTTAGCATGAATTTGAAGTAACCAAGGTTTTCATTTTCTTGATTTACCAATTTTGAATGGGTGAAGTTGTAGCATTTTTTTAGGAAAAGGAAATGGGGTTTGAAAGAATGGGGAGAGGGAGTGGACATTTTCAACTTGGCATTGAACATTACAACATGAATTTAGGAAAAAGTATTTCAGTTACTTCAAGTATTTTCCTAAAATTTCCCGACCAAATTGGTTGTAGTGTTGACATAATATTTTCTTGGGTAAACTACACGGATAGTCACCGTACTATGAGGTTAGTATTGATATAATCACAATGCTTTAAAAAGAATCAAATACACCGATAAACTATTAATTTGATATTAAAATAACCATCGACCGTTAAAAATTAACGGAGCAGCTGATGTGGCCGCTAAAAATAATCGGAATAATTACACATTTACTCCCTGTTATTCATATATTTTTATAATTTAATTATTATTTTATTATATTATAATAAAATAATATAATTATTTAATTAGATGGTGACACGTGTCACCACCTGATTAAAGAAGAAAATGTAAAATCTGTACTCTTGCATCAAAAAGGAATTGAACTTGAGCATTTAGGATGGAAACCCCATGAGTCAACCACTAAACCAAAAGTAAAGGAATTGAACTTGAGCATTTAGGATGGAAACCCCATGAGTCAACCACTAAACCAAAAGTAACTTCAAGATATAAAGCACCAGTACATGTATATATTTATGGTTCGTTTACCTTTAAGATATAAATTATGTTATACAAAGCCCTATAACAAATATATATATGGAATAATGTTTTCTATATATTTGGATTTAAAATGTTTTCTATATATTTTGTATCATTAGACACAAATCAATGATTGTACCATATAATTAATTTATTCAATGTTGTCATTGAAAAACACAAGCTTAACATTCATCTTATGTAGCTCAAGATTAAAAGCAATTAGTGTCAAATTATTTTGAAAGAGTCTTTCAATATAACTTGAGAGAGAGTCTTCACAAAATCAATGTATTCTTTTAGAGTATATCCTTTAGATACAAGACATGCCTTATACTTGTCCATATTATCATTTACATCCCTCTTGATTTTAAATATTAATTTACAACCAATTGGTTTGTACCTTAAGGTAATGCGACAAGTTCTTAAACTTTATTGCCTTGTATAAAATTATACTCTTTTTTTTAATGACATCTATCCACTTTTGAGAGTTAAAACTTTTATGGTTTGATAAAAAGAAACTGATCAGGTTGTCTTTTATCATTCCATTATTATCTTTATTTTCTTAATGAAATACTAAGTAATAATCCTCAATAGTATTTTTCTTTCCTCTCATGGATATCTTTAAAGACACATTTTTTTAGGTTGTTGAGTTTGTTCTTCTAAAAAATAATTACCTTATCTTGAACGAGAGTTGTTCAACATTGTTTTGCTGATGTACTTAATTCACTTTTTATTAATGATAGGTGTGAAAACCTAAACATCATGAAAAGTGATAGTAGGAATTAAATTAATATTCAATTCCTCCTTAACAACAATGTATCTAACCTTATTCTTCCTCCAAACTCAACATCCTAAAAATGTTATAAATCTCTCATTAAAATAATCTTAATTGTGGGATCATAAAATTTACAGCCTATGGATCACTCAAAATAGCCTAAGTAATTGCTTACTTTTGAAGTTTAATTTCTTTACATGTATCCTAGCTTATACAAAAGAATCAACACTTTATATCTTATTGTTATTCCTTTGGAGCAGAACCCTTAACAACTTTATTCTAATATATATTTTTTTATTGCCCTTATTCTTAGAGACACTAACCAAAGAGCACTAACTGATTGAGTATTTTTATAATTATAATGCTTCAACTTTTCTTCCTCTTTAACACAATGAGAAATAATCTCGTTTGAAGTTTATTTCTCCTTTAATAATTGTAACTAATTTTGAATTAGTTAAACTGTATAGGAAGCTATACTAAAATTATAAGAACAAACAATTGTTATAAAGTTTGATCTTATGTGCCTTAAGTTTTGAAGCAATATAATATACTCCCTCACATTTCCTTGATCCTTATACTTAAAAGACATCAAGTAAACCAAAAGTGATGTCATATTAATCTTAAAAAATTAATATTATTTTTTTTATCAAGGAAACCCTTAGTATGGATATTTTTTTTTTGTAGATTTGTGCTCCTAAAAAATTATAAAATATTATACTTTATGATCATTAGACTTAGGCAACTTGAATAAACTCACTTCTCAAAATCCTATTTATGAATGTTTACCGCCGTGAGAGGTGCAAGTTGTTATTCACTTAGTGCAAGTTCTATGTTCATACCACCAAATACTATATATAAGTGTCTTTTCTATTCCTTGAAATTAATTTCACTAAACATAAGTATAGAATGTATTCAACAGATATTATGATAGTAAAGATAAATCATCTAAAGATAGAACAAAAATAAGTAAATAAACAAGCTCACATAAATATCTATAAGTAAACAATAAATTCAAAATAATGGCTAGTTCCCCTCAAGATACCAAACACAACATTAATATCAAGTCTTTGGACAGTAATATTAACTGTAAGCGGTACTCTTGTTGTAGCAATCAAACATTGACAATAAACTATGTCAAACAATAGATTAATCTTTGGACTAACGTATTGTTTACATAAAATACCATATAATTGTCAAATAAGGTTTTTGTCTTAGACTTTAAAGTTTAATAGATTCCTGCTCCTCGCAACGTCTAATCCTAACTCTGTCCTTGATATGAAGTGATGCAACTTGATACGAATCCGATTGCGGAATATCCGAATTTGTATTTATGGTTGCCCGATCGTGATTCTAGTAAGTAACTGAAATGAAAAATAGGAATTTTGAAATGAAACTTATAAGATGATATGAAATGGATGGATAGTATGGTGAATTAAAATGATAATAAGATGGTTGTTGTGTTTAGGATGAAGTATGGAAAAATATGGATATGTGGATGATGGAAGTGAAAAGAAGAAATGTAATTGATGGTGCGATGTAAACAAAGGAGTAACCAATACTAAAAAGTGAAGACCCGTTCCTTAAGAGTTTTTAAACTGTGATTTGGGTGAATGGTTAATGGATTGTGACCCTCTAGTTATAAAAATTAGGAACCGACAATATAAGAGAAATGGATAAAGATGAAAGCCACAAGAACAATCTTGCAAGCCGATAAAATTAAAAAAAAAAACTATAAAAGAGAAACAACAAATTGATTGGCCTAAACAAAGATTAAAGACTCATTACTCTAGTGTTAAAGGACTATTAATTTGTAGGTTATCCTATCTCCAATTGACAATCAAAAAGTTTGATCTAGAAGGATGAATGTAGACATACATATCATCCACATGGAGAAACCCTTGAGTTGATGCTTGATTAAGTTGTCATTCATCCTCCTTTAATAGGATGTTGATAAAGCATTGAATTCAGCAATTGAATGACCTCTTGAATTTTAAAGAAGCATCTTGTGACTATTCCCGTATTGAATTTCCAGCATGCACCGTCTTCAATAATTTAATCATATCTTAAGCTTATGACATCGGATTGAGGTGATTCAAAGTGCGTTGGAAAACTTAAAAATAGGGGAATAAGTTTTAAGAAGATCTCAAGATTTAAATATGCTCGTATCTAATTCAAAAATGGCGAACAAGTTGGACTAATATTCCTTGAACTCCCTCCTTTTAAGTGTTGTTTTAATTTCTACCTTTACTCTCCCTTAAGTGCTAATAATGAAGGCTTTCATTGTATGTCTTCTTTGATAAAAAACTGATAAGCTTTATGGAGGATTATGTAGCTTTAAGTGGTATTTAAGTGCCTCTTTAAGTGGCGTATTTAGGAGCTCTTCAAAGCATTGCTTTCTTGTTGAAACTGGCGACCTTTAAGTGGTGTAAATCTCTCTTGAAGGTCTTGAAACTGACCAGTCATCATGGTGTCTTCAAGTATCTTCAATTGGTGGTAAATGTCTTGTTATTCTTGTAAAAAATGATCAGCCATTTGATCCCAAATGAATACCTTAGCTGAAAATATATGAGCAACCATTAGATAACAACTTTATTCAATAAAGTAAATGTTGGAAAGAAACTTAATGAGCTAGTCAAATTGAATGAACCAGTTAAATTGAATGAACTAACTCACTTAATGTACTAACAAACATCAATAATTCGACTCTAGGCGAAAATACTCGACTCATCTTGACTTGACTCAAATTTTTTTAAATAAAGTTTGAATTGTAAAATATAAATTTGAATAACTCGGAATTTTTAGTAATTAGAGGAATTATTTTTAAGTACGAAATGAGTTCCTCAATTTTTATGATATATATACCAATATATAAAAATATGAAGAAATATTATCACATATGAAATATATATATATATATATGCATATGTTATATGATTAGAGAAATTCGTTTAATTTAAAATTAAATCGTATTATCATATGATAAATAATTAAAATTAAATTTTATAAAACTCGAAAACTTGACTCAAATTTTTTAAACTCGACTCAAATAAAAAAAATTAAAATAAACTTGACTTGAATTACAATTAAAATTTTGAACTTCAAAAATCTTATCGACAAATTTTAGGCTTGTGGCTAAACACAAATGTTAAAATGAGGAAAGCATAGTTCTGAGTAATTATCAATGATAAAAAATTTACAGATCGAAAATATAAGTGACTTTATAGGTCATTTTTTAAAATCGGTGATTAAATTTGTACCAAGAGAAAACATAGGTGATTATTACTGTAGTTAACCCAAAATATTATTATGATATGGTTTTATTTGAAAAATTATTACATGAACCCTTTCCACCACCTAGTATATGGTCTCAACCAATTAAATTAAGACATATAATATATTTTTTTCCATATCAAATTTATACATAAGCATTGATCAAATCATCTAATTTAATGTCTTTGATTTAAAAAAGGAAAAAATATTATCAAAGATTTATTGTGTCATCTTTCTCTTTGTTTTTAAAATTTTTCTAATTAATTTTTTATATAGATTTAGGGTTTAGGATTTAGAGTTTAAGGTTTAGAGTTAGGGATTAGTGGTTTAGGGTTTATGTGGTTTAAGGTTTAGGATTTATGTGGTTTAGGTTTAAGGGTTAGGGTTTAGGGTTATATGTTATTGTTTAGGTTAGGGTTTAGGTTTAGGGTTTAGGTTTTAGGGTTAGGGTTTAAGGTTAGGGTTTGTGTTAAGGTTAGGGTTAGAGTTTAGGATTTAGGGTTTATGGTTTAAGATTTAGGGTTTAGGATTTAGAATTAGGGTTTATACTTTAGGGTTTAAGATTTATGGTTTAGGGTTAGGGATTACAAAAAATTAATTAAAATAATTGAACAATAAAGAGGAAGATAACATAAAAAATCTTTGATAATATTTTTTTCCATTTTTAAATTAAATAAATTAAAGTGGATGAATTGGATGATGCTTATGTGTAAATATGATATGCAAAAAATATATTATATGTCTTATTTTAATTGGTTGGGACCATATCCTAGGTGGTGGAAAGGGTTCATGTAATAATTTCTCGGTTTTGTTTTTATCTAAAACATATTGATTTGGTAAAATATTATTATAATCATTATATTTTCCATAAATATAATATATTTTAATAATTATAACCTATTGCATCTATCAAGAACCCCACTGCACTGCAATAAGACAAGAAAGGAAATGAAATAAGAGGAAATGATATAAGAGGAAATTTCAATGTTTTTTAAGAAAAAGAATGCTGAATTGGAATATATCAATAATATTATGTCCAATTCGACATTCCTTTCCTTAAAAATCAAATGAAATTTCACCTTAAAATCATGGCCATTGTTGTCTCCCCCAAGAACATACAAGCTTTCCTGCAACAAAAACTGTTGTCCTGTATATGTTTCTGTGTACTATGGTAAGAAACATGTTGTTCATGTTCTAAAACGAGGTTGCCTTAATCTGAATAGCTTACTGATTGGAAATCATTTTTTTTTCAGGATTTATCATCAATCCCATATGCAATTTGCCTGTTCTCACTGCTAACGATTTGTGTTTGTGCAAATGATCATGTGTATAATGTTCTAAGCTATGGAGCTTCCGGCGACGGAAAAACGGACGATACGTCGGTAAAATATCCGTTTTTCGGTTTATGATCGCATCTTGAATTTAAATTCAACACGTTTTTAATGCGGTATTATCCTATTTAACAGCTAAATTTAATATATATTACACACTTGGTACTTGAAAACGATACTTCTTTTTTAATACAATGTATATGTTTTCGATCTGGTTCGGTAATTTTAATTTTTAAATATTTTTTATTGAATCAATCTCAAATTCAAATCAATTTAATTTTATTAAAATTTGTAAGCAAAATCATGTCTTTATAGATAAAAAATGTTTTTATTTTTATAAAAAGACAGCTTTAACCTAATGTTTAAATTGTGTGTATTAATGTAGGCGTTCATGAAGGCATGGAGCGACACATGCAAAGCTACGGAAGAACCAACCTTGGTTATTCCCGAGGGAAAACAATTTTTGGTGCGACAAATGACATTCACAGGACCCTGCAAGGCAAAAACAATACAAGTCCAGGTAATGGAATGAAACAATAAACACGACAGATTTGTCTGAAATTCAATCATGAGGATTCACATTTGTAATAAAAAAATCGTACGAGATTTATTAGTTGATCGAGTGATTAAAGATATTTATATTATATTATTTTATATTGATTTAAATCGTGATATTTTCCTTGAAAATATGTAGTTCTCGGGAACTATTTTAGCACCCGATGGTCCTGGACAGTGGAAGTCAACCGATCTATCAACATGGTTAGCCTTTAAGGGCGTAGACGGTCTAAAAATTTACGGCAAAGGCACGATGGACGGACGTGGAAAAGGCTGGTGGGACAAATCATGCAGAGATCATCCCGGTAAAGGATGTTTCACACTAGCACCGACGGTAAGCACATTAAAATTTTAAACCCTAAACTCTAAATCTACTATTTTAAAGTAGAAGCATAAAAGGGCATGATTTATGACAGACAATTTTTATCTGTCGAGGATATAATGTATGCTTTTCATGCAGAGCCTCAAGTTTCAACAATGCAACAACCTTAAAATGAAAGACATTAGCTTCCACAACAGCCCCCAAACACATGTACTGCTGCTCGGATGTCAGGAGGTCGACTTCGGATCCTTGAACATACAATCTCCCGGGACAAGCCCCAACACGGACGGCATACATCTTCAGATCGCCACTAATGTTTCCATTCACAATTCACAGATCAGTGTTGGTAAGTTCAAGGTCTTTTAAAAACGTCTTTACGAATCGAAAGTGATATTTTTTATTTTTATTTTTTGTTGTTTGGTGGCCAAACAGGTGATGATTGTATATCTATCGGTGATAAAATTTTTAACGTTAACATCACAGACATTAATTGTGGTCCGGGTCATGGTGTAAGGTAAGATACTAAAAGAAACCAACACATCTAATCTTCTATTTTAATGAGATTGAAGTAGGTATAATGTGTTATTTTAATGACTTTCGACACACGATAGCATTGGAAGCCTAGGCTCGGGTGGAACAGCAGCTCAAGTGGAGAATATTAATGTAATGCGAGTTAACTTTAGAGAGACAACTAATGGAGCTCGAATCAAGACATGGCAGGTAATAAATTTTAATGAAAGTGTGAGTGAAATTCTATAGTTAACTTCATATTTGATATGCAGACGGGTCGAGGTATAGTTCGAGGTATAACATTTTCCAACCTGAATTTCACTGCGGTGCAAAACCCAATTATCATCGATCAACACTACTGTTCTCATCCAAATGCATGCGGACAAACCGTAAGTTACAAAGATTCATTTATTTTATGTAAAATATATATTTTTATATTTTAATCTTTTATGATTGAAATTTGAACAGAAAACCGGAGTTCAAATCAAAGACGTAAGTTACTCCGGATTAATCGGGACATCTAAGACAAAAGTGGCAATCAATCTCAACTGCAGCAATGTTGTTCCATGCACGGGCATAGTTTTAGACAACATTCGATTGTCACCAGCAACTAAAAAAATCAGCCCATTGAGTGCTAGCTGCAACAATGCGCATGGAGAGAAAAGAGGAACCGTAGAGCCGAAATCATGTCTCTAGTAATAAATCTAAGGCGACACACATGTTGTAATGTACTACTGAGATAATCGAGTCGAATATATTATTTAATTATAAATTTAATAATAAATGTATTATTTTTTTTCTTTTAAAATTAATAATTTAGTTATTTAGTTTCAATTTTATGAAAGACAAGCCATTTTATTAAATTGAAACTAATACGATATAATAATAGTTTTAGTTTATAAAATTTATAAATTCTATTAATTTAATCTTAATTAAAAAATTTATAAATATTTTTAAATCCAAATATATAGGAAATATTTTTAATTAATATTTTAATTAAATTAAAATATAAATATAATATTATATGTGAAATTAATATAATACATATAAAAAACTGTATTCAATATATATAGGTTATGGAAACTTGAATTTCAACGATCACCTTGGTTCAATGGTTTGGTTGTTGCCCATTCATTTCTAAGTTCATGGTTTAACACCCATTAAAATCATGTTGTGAATTTTTTTTTCTTCCTCTAATTTAGTGGTGACACGTGTCACCACCTAATTAAACAATAATTTTATTTTATTATAATAAAATTAAGATTAATTTAAAAAATGTATGAATAATAGGGAGTAAATGTGTAATTATTCCATTTTAATTTTAACGGCTACGTCATCAGTCCGTTTGGTTTTAACGGTCGGTGGCTATTTTAATACCAAATTAATAGTTTATCGGTGTATTTGATTCTTTTTAAAGCATTATGGTCAGATCGATACTAACCCCATAATATGGTGACTATCTGTGTAGTTTACCCCATTTTCTTGAAATGGTTTGAAGACTTTAAGCAAAAATAATAATGGAGAGTGTCCAAATTCATATTTATATATACATAGTAATATAATCCCATTCGATTAAGAATTAATAACTATCGCTTGATATCAAAGAGGGTTGATTTAAGTGATAAGTAGTTTAATTTCGCTTAAACATGCCTCAAATTTAAGAAGTTGTGCATGCAGATTACTTGTCCACCAAAACTAGGTGTGAAACGCGGGTTAATCCAGATTACTTAGGACAAAGACAAATGTTAAAATGAGGATACCATACTTCTATAGTAATTATCTTTTTATTATTGTATCAAATCAGTTTTTCGTTTAATCTTAATAGCAACAAACGTATCAATGATAAAAAATTTACAAATCAAAAACATAAGTAACTTTATAGGTCATTTTTCAAAATTGGTGATTAAATTAATACCGAGAGAAAATACCTTGGTTTTAAAAGGTGCTAGGCGCTCCGATGCACAAAAGGTCCCTAAAGCCGAGGCGAAGGCATTCGCCTCTTGTAGGCAAGACGGTTTTTTTAATTTATAAATGTCAACAGGAAAAATAATAAATAATAATATATAATAATAATAATATATAACATAATATTTTAAAAAAAAAGTAAAAACTGAAAAAAATCAAAACAGGGGATCGAGATAAGGTTGTGGCCGGTTTTTGGGGTTGTTGCGTTTGAATTTGAGGGGATAGGGTTTGTTTTAGTTGGTTAGATGGAGTTCTAGTTGGATTAGGACTTTGATTCAAGTCCTTTAAAAGGACTTGAATCGGCTGGAATGGGGGGAAGAGGCAATCGGATTTGGAAGAAATTAAGGAGCTAGAATCGGTGGATTTCGATCGGAAAAGGGGAGTGACCAGCAGTTGTCATCTGAGGTAAGCTTTTAGCCTTGATTTCGTTTTGTTTCAGTTGTTTAGTGACTTGAATCTGGTGGCCGATTGATTTTGATGTTTAAGTGTTTGATCTTTGGTTTCTGGGTAGTTTTCAGGTGGCCGATGTTTTAGGGGGTGTTAGGTTAGATTTAGATCGGTTTTAGGGCTTGAATCTGAGGTTTTTAGCTGTTTTTAGGGGGTTTTAGGTTCACCGGATGGCTCACCGGCATCGGAAACCCTCTCCGATGTCGGAAACGACGACGGGAGATCGGTCGGAGGTCTCGACTTGGTGGCCGGAGAACTCGCGGCGGCGCTTCGGATCATACGGCTGACCACGCGGCGGTTGTGATGAACATCCATGGTGTTCTTCATGTTCTTCCAAGAACATGAAGAACACCCCCTAAAATGCTTGGTTTTGATCTATCTAGGCTTTAATTTCTGGGTTTAGAGTGTTTTTCTCAGAGGATTTTGGGCTAGGCGAGTTAACACTGAGTTGGCCTCGGTGCAAATGACCGAGCCAACTCGGTCTGGGTCCTTTTTGTTAGGCAACAAAACGCTGCCGTTTTGGCAGCTTAAGTGGAGCGGGTCGGATCCGGGTTTAACCCGGATCTGCGTGTTCTTAAACGGATAGGGAAAATTCCCCTTTAGGTCCCCCAGTTTTAGGTCCTAACCCCTTTCAGCCCTTAGGTTTTAGGTGCTTTGTAATTAGGTCCCCCAGAGCCTTTTTTTTAGCCCTTAGAGCCTAGATTTGATTCAATTAGGCCCCTAGGATCTTAATTAAGTCCCTAATTAAGCTTTTAGGATTAAATTAAATTAATTTTAGATTTAATTAGGTCATAAAATTAATTTTAGAGACTTTAAAAAATTTAATTAAATCCTAATTTAAGGTTTAATTAAAATTTTAACAAACTTTAAAATTAGTTTAATCTAGTTTAAATCTAATATAAATTAATTTAACCCAAGCCTTAAAAATTAGACTTAAAATAGGTTTAATTTAATTCTTTAACTTAGGAAATAATTTTAATTAATTATCTTAATTAATTTTAATTAATTTCTAAAAATTAAGTCTTAAAATTAATCTAAATTAGGCCTAGTTTTTGCCCTTAAACTTTAAAACACTCCCCAAATTAGACTCTAATTAGGTTTTTAAAATTCTTAAAAATTAGAAAATAATTTTAATTAATTTTGATTAGTTTCTAAGGTTTAAAAATTAAACTCTTTAATTAGGTCCAGTTTGCCTTAAGCTTTAAAACATTCACCCAACTTAGACTTTAATTAGGCTTTTAATTCTTAAAAAATTGGAAGATAATTTTAATTAATTTAATTAATTTTAATTTTCTAAAATATTAAGATTTGAAATTAATTAAGTCTAATAAGTTCACCAAACTTTAATTAAGTTAAAATTAAATTCTTAAAAAATTAGAGATTATTTTAATTAAAACTTTTAATTAATCTAAAATTTCTAAGTTAAGGTTTAAAAATCAACTTAATTAAGTTTAACCCAACTTTAAACCTTTTGAACCTAAAATTCACTAGACTTTAATCAAGATTTAAAATTTGAAGTTAAGAAAAGTTTAATTAATTAAGTTAATTAAAAATTTCTAAAACTTTAATATTTAATTTCACTTAATTTAAGTCTTATCCTTTGTTCAAGGTTTGTTCTCGAATCCTTTGTAATCTTTTTCATTTCAAGTCCCTTTGTACTCATGTGAAAGAGAAATTTTTGATGTAATGTGATGTACCATGATTCTAATAAAAATTAAAGTTCCTTTATCTTGTGTACACTTTATTTTATGTTTTGCATGACATATTTTAGGAAGGTCACCTAATAAACTTTGGTTAATTAATTTAGTGCCCTTTTTCTAGGATTAGTCACTTAAATTAATTAATTTAATTTAATTAGGGAGAAAATCTAGTAACATAACATGTGAATCTTATGTCTCGGATACACTAAAGAGGTTGGTGTTTTGACGCACTAAGATGCTGACCTAGAGAGTGTACCTTTGCATCGAATTCATGTGTTATTAAAAACCTAGAACTTTGATAAAAACTTAGGTTTAGAATTAAAAAATGGATAGGTAAATAACTAGTAAACGCTAGTAACTTAGGTTTTAAAAACTTAAGTAATGGAGCCTTTTCTAGGATTAGAACTTAAAATGAACAAGATAAAAAATAATCATGCATTTTACTTTAGCCTTTTGAGGCGGAAGTTACATTCTTTTAAATTTGGGTGGGGTTTCCTATCTAGAGGACGTCTCAATCAACTCAAGTTTAAAAGTGGTGTAACTTCTAAATCAAAAGGATATCCAAATTCAAATAATGTTCATTTAACAATGAGAATTAAATTAATATCTTTCTCCAAAATGTCAAATGCCACGTAATGTTTTTTAAAGGTACCAATTTTTGGGCGTTTGTAAGGGTCGTCCTTACACGTAACCGGCTCCCAAACCCAATGTTTTTAAAATGAATCTTTGGTTTATTTTTTTGGTGTCTGGCCTACCTAAGTGACCGGTGGCGACTCCAAGTCAACTTTTTTTAATTAAATTATGTTTTCCTAAAATTCGGTTTTTTTCAAGATTAATAAAATTCATATTTTTCGAAATCAATCGTCGAACACTTTTCCACCTAAAAACCGCATTTTTTTAAGAGAGGTCGCGACAATAAATTAGCCATATAACTTATTTTGTACTTAAAAACATGATAATTATATTATTGATTTTAAATAAATAAAAATATTTTTCTTCTTAAATTAGATAAGTTGGTATAAGAAAATACCTAAGTATATATATATATTTTACACTTCCTAACATATTCGGAATATTGAACTTGATCTCAAATTCATTATTTAAATTTTAAATGACCTAAAAATCAAATTGTAATAACACTTACCATAGAGGAGATTGACGTATTTTTATGAATATAGTTTTATTTTGATTTAAAAAGAGAATAGCCAACAATAATAGTAATATTAAAAATAATAATATATATAAATAATAAATATTAAACAAATAAAAATATATAATATTAATAAAATAGTATTAATAATAAAAAAATGATATATAGAAAAATAATAACAATTATTTTAATAATAGTATTTAACAATAAATATAATTATATAATAATATTTAATGATAATATATATAATAATAATATATGAAAAATAATAATTATGATAATAATATTTAAAATAATATTAATAATAAAAAAACTAAAATAAAAAAGGCATAAAGATGATTTTCACCCTTAACGTCTATAATTTTTTTCATTTTGGCCCTTATTCTTTTTTTGAGATAAATTTAGCCCTTAACCTGTGTCTTTTTAACAAATAACTCAGTTTTTAACTACCATTATAACTGAACCGTTAAAAAATTTAATAATGGTAACTTGTCATATATATGTGATAATATATTTTAAATGACATAGAATATAACCTATTAAACGTATACATATATATAGAATATAATTTTATTCTAATCTAAAAATATAAAACAATTAAAATTTAAATTCAAATGAAATATTAAAAATTAATTTTTTATCCATTAAAAATTAATTAAATCTAAAATAAAAGGCTACTAAATATTTTCAACCTTAACTATAGTAATCAAAATTTTATCTAAAAAAGTATGAACATAATCTGAAAAGAAAGGGTTTTGTATAGTTTGTTACCAGTGGATCAAAGATAAATAATTTTGATAATAATCAATTGGATTATTATTATTTTAGTTTAGAATTTAAGTATTTTAGTTTTAATCTAAATCGGATTTTTAGGATTTTATAAAGATATTTTAGTTTAGTTGGGGTTGAGAATATTTATTAAATTTTTGTTTTGGATTTAATTAATTTTTAATATTTTATTTAAATTTTAATTATTTTATATTTTATATTGGAATACAATTATATATTATATATATGTATATGTTTAATAGGTTAGATTCTATGTCATTTAACATATATTAGTATCACATACATATGACAAGTTATCATTATTAAATTTTTAACGGTTAAGTTATCATGGTAGTTAAAAAATGAGTTATTTGTTAAAAGACATAGGTTAAGGGCTAAATTTATCCCAAAAAAGAATAAGGGCCCAAATGACAAAAATTATAAACGTTAAGGGTGAAAATTATCTTTATACCTAAAAAAAATAGTGAATAATATGTGAAAAAACGCCTCAGGGACAAGAGACGTCGCCTCGAGCGCCTCACGCCTCAGACAAAAGCGCTCTGAGGCGTGCAATTCTTGTATAGCGTCTTGCCTCAGCCCTCAGATGTGTTGGCCTCAACGCCGCGCATCGCCTCGACGCCTCAAGCACGCCTTTTAGAACTAAGGAAAACACAGGTGATTATTACTGTAGTTAACCCAAAATATTATTATGATATGATTTTGTTTTTATCTAAAACATATTGACTTGGTAAAATATTATTATAATTATTATATTTTTCATAAATATAATTTATTTCATAACTATAATTATACAAATAGCCAACTCTATTATACAATATTTACAGTTATTAGTTCTACAGTAAGACAAGAAAGGAAATGATTTAAGAGGAAATTTCAATTTCTATTAAGGAAAAAATGCTGAATTGGAATATCAATAATATTATGTCCAATTCAACATTCCTTTCCTTAAAAAATAACAAATTAAATTTCACCTTAAAATCATGGTCATTGTTGTCTCCCCCAAGAACATACAAGCTTTCTTGTATATGTTTCTGTGTACTATGGTAAGTAATATGTTGTTCATGTTCTAAAACGAGGTTGCCTTAATCTGAATAGCTTACTGATTGGAAATCATTTTTTTCAGGATCTATTATCAATCCCATATGCAATTTGCCTGTTCTCACTGCTAACGATTTGTGTTTGTGCAAATGATCATGTGTATAATGTTCTAAGCTATGGAGCTTCCGGAGATGGAAAAACGGACGATACGTCGGTAAAATATCCGTTTTTCGGTTTATGATCGCATCTTCAATTTAAATTCAACACATTTTTAATGCGGTATTATCCGATTTAACACCTGAATTTAATAGATGTTACACACTTGGTACTTGAATGCGATACTTCTTTTCTTTTCTTTTTTTTTGATTGAAGATGAAAAAAAACTCCGATCATATGTCTCGTTAAAAAATCTCCCTAAACCTAATGGAAGAAAAAAAGTACATGTGAAAAGCCTGAAAAGATACAACATTAAAAACCATTAGTCAAGAGCCGAACAAAATAAATTACCCCATAAAACAATAAAAAACTGCTGACTAAAAACAAAACGTTACCCAATACCTGTATCATTATTTCTAAACTGATAACTCAAAGCATTATTTATCAGACCTTGAATACTATCAAACGGCTCTTCAAAGAATATTTCCCTAACCTCTTGATCCCGTAAATCTTTCGTTAGTTTAACTTCTTTTCTAATACAATGTATGTGTTTTTTCGTTCTAGTTCGATAATTTTAATTTTCAAATATTTTTTATTGAATCAATCTCAAATTCAAATCAATTTAATTTTATTAAAATTTGTAAGCAAAATCATGTCTTTATAGATAAAAAATGTTTTTATTTTTATAAAAAGACAGCTTTAACCTAATGTTTAAATTGTGTGTAATGTAGGCGTTCATGAAGTCATGGAGCGACACATGCAATGCTACGGAAGAACCAACCTTGGTTATTCCCGAGGGAAAACAATTTTTGGTGCGACAAATGACATTCACAGGACCCTGCAGGGCAGAAACAATACAAGTCCAGGTAATGGAATGAAACAATAAACGACATTAATCACGACAGGTTTGTCTGAAATTCAATCATGAGGATTCACATTTGTAATAAAAATATCGTACGAGATTCATTAATTGATCGAGTGATTAAATATATTTATATTATATTATTTTATATTGGTTTAAATCGTGATATTTTCCTTGAAAATATGTAGCTCTCAGGAACTATTTTAGCGCCCGATGGTCCTGAACAGTGGAAGTCAACCGATCTATCAACATGGTTAGCCTTTCAGGGCGTAAATGGTCTAAGAATTTACGGCAAAGGCACGATGGACGGACGTGGAAAAGGCTGGTGGGACAGAATATGCAGAGATCATCCCGGTAAAGGATGTTTCACGCTGGCACCGACGGTAAGCATGTTGAAATTTTAAACCTTAAACTCTAAATCTACTATTTTAAAGTACAAGCATAAAAAGAACATGATTAGAGACAGATAATTTCCATCTGTCGAGGATATAATCTATGCTTTTCATGCAGAGCCTCAAGTTTCGTAAATGCAACAACCTTAAAATGAAAGACATTAGCTTCCACAACAGCCCCCAAGCACATGTAACGCTGCACGGAAGCCAGGATGTCGACTTCGGATCCTTGAACATACAATCTCCCGAGAAAAGCCCAAACACCGACGGCATACATCTTCAGATCGTCACTAATGTTTCCATTCACAATTCACAGATCAGTGTTGGTATGTTCAAGGTCTTTTAAAAACGTCTTTACGGATCGAAAGTGATAATTTCTTATTTTATGTTGTTCGATGGCGAAACAGGTGATGATTGTGTATCTATCGGTGATAAAACTTTTAATATCAACATCACGGACATTAATTGTGGTCCGGGTCATGGTATAAGGTAAGATACGAAAAGAAACCAACACATCTCATCTTCTATTTTAGTACCATATTGAAATAGGTATAATGTGTTATTTTAATGACTTTCGGCATACGATAGCATCGGAAGCCTAGGCTTTGGTGGAGCAGAGGCTCAAGTGAAAAATATTAATGTAATGCGAGTTAACTTCCGAGAAACAACTAATGGAGCTCGAATTAAGACATGGCAGGTAACAAAATTTTAATGAAAGCGTGAATGAGGTAATTAATTCTATAGTTAACTTTATATTTGATACGCAGGTTGGTCGAGGTGTAGTTGAAGGTGTAACATTTTCCAACCTGAACTTCACTGCGGTCCAAAACCCGATTATCATCGATCAATACTATTGTGATCGTCATGTCTGTGGACAAACCGTAAGTTACAAAGATTCATTACGTAAAATTTGTATATTTTTATATTTTGATCTTTTATGACTTAAATTTGAACAGCAAACCGGAGTTCAAATCAAAGACATAAGGTACTCTGAATTTACCGGGACATCGAAGACAAAAGTGGCAATCAATCTCAACTGCAGCAATGTTGTTCCATGCACGGGTATAGTTTTAGACAACATTCGATTGTCACCAGCAACTACAAAAATCAGCTCGTTGAGTGCTAGCTGCAACAATGCGCATGGAGAGAATAGAGGAACCGTAGAGCCGAAATCATGTCTCTAGGAATAAATCTGAGGCGACACACATGTATTGTACAACTGAGATAATCGAGTCGAACACATTATTTAATTATAAATTTAATAATAAACGTATCATTTTTTAAAAAATAATAATTTAGTTTTTAATTTTCAATTTTATGAAAAATAAGTTATTTTATTAAAATTGAAACATAATATGATATAATAATAGTTTTAGTTTATAAAATACATTCAATTAATTTGATATTAATTTAAAAATAATCTAATAAATCTAGACATTCATATTTAAAAACTCTGACGTTATTCTTTTTGCAAACCTTTAAGGGTGTGTTTGGATGATGGAAAAAAGGATTACCACGGGGAAAAGTTTTTTTTTCCAAAATCTAATACCCACGTTTGGATTGAAGTTATTCCCTTCAGGAGGTTATAAAACACTCCCAACTGTAGCGTGTTTTAGGGTTTAGATAGGATGTAAATCGTCTACCTCTTCCCTTGTCTCCATTTATGCATCCACTTCAAATTAGAGGGTTTAAGGTTTAAGATTTTAGGTTAGGGGTTAGCGAATTAGGGGTAGATGTATTTTTTAGGGTATAAGGTTTAAGATTTAGGATATAGAAAATAAAGGTTATGGTATTTAGGGGTTTAAGAAATTGTTGGTGATGATAGAAAAGAGATGAGGTCGAAAGAGGATCTATTCTAATTTTTATACTCGATAATCTCGATAATGTGTTAGTATATTATTATTTGATTTTCTGATGATATTTATGACATACAGAGTAGGGACAAAGGTATTATATTTTGGTATAATAGTATTTAGGGTCCTTATTAGTTCAAACAGTAGTCAAATAAGATTTTTTTCCTCTTCTATTTTTTAAATTTTAAAGCTTAATAGATTATTGATCCTCGCAACGTCTAATCCTATCTCTGTCCATGATATAAAATGATGCAACTTCAAATTTTTTGAGATAACATCTAAATTGTATGGTTAGCATGAATTTGAAGTAGACAAGGTTTCCATTTTCTTGATTTACCAATTTTGAATGGGTGAAGTTGTAGCTTTTTTTTTTTTGGTAGGGGAAAGGAAATGGGGTTTGAAAGGATAGGGAGAGGGAGCGGGCATTTTCAACTTGGCATTGGACATTACAACATGAATTTAGGAAAAAGTATTTCAGTTACTTCAAGTATTTTCCTAAAATTTCCCTACCAAATTGGTCGTAGTGTTGACATAATATTTTCTTGAAATGGTATGAAGACTTTAAGCAAAAATACTAATGGAGAGTGTCCAAATTCATATTTATATATACATAGTAATATAATCCCTTTCGATTAAGAATTAATAAATATCGCTTGATATCAAGAAGGGTTGATTTAAGTGATAAGTAGTTTACTTTCGTTTAAACATGTCTCAAATTTAAGTTGTGCATGCAGAGTACTTGTCCACCAAAACTAGGTGTGAAACGTGGGTTAATCCAGATTACTTAGGACAAAGACCTGAAAATCGAAAGGACAATAAAAAAAATACCAGATCATCCTCTTTATCGATAAAATCCTTTACCCCGAAAATAAATAAAAAATATCCCCAACACCGATATCAGTCTGCAGAAGAGACATGATATTACTCGAGGGAGCAATGAGGAAGAGGGTCCCCAAATTCGAGCATGCTAAATTCCGTGCAATAATATTGGTTGTAAAACTCGATTTAAAAAAAATAATTTAATTTGAGATAAAAATATTTAATTTATTTTGATTTTATTTAAAATTTTATATATTCGACTCAATTCAAAATAAATTCAAATAAAATTTATTTGTAAAATAAAAATTTTTAATAGTGGGAGAATTTGTTTTTAAATTCAAGAGAAGTCTCTTAATTTTTATGATATACGTAAATATCAATATAAAAAATATGAAGAAATATTATCACATATAAAAAAATCTAAAGAAATATATAAATATCTTATATGATCCGAGAAAGTCGTTTAAATTGAAATCAAATCGTACTCTAATACAGTAAATAATTATAATTAAAATTTTATTGGAACTCAAAAACTCGATTTTTTAAGCTCAACTCAAATAATTTTTTTTAAATAAAGCTTAAGTTAAAAAATATGACGCATCAACTCAAATAATTTAATTTTTTTTTTAACTGGACAAGATTTGATCGAATAATCACCCATAACTAGTGGTGAACAAAACTCGACTTGAAAAAACCGAATAACTCGACTCTAGGTGAAAATACTCAACTCGACTCAAAAAATTTTAAATAAAGTTTGAATTATAGAATAGAAATTTGAATAACTCGGAATTTTCAATAATTAGAGGAATTATTTTTAAGTTCGAGATGAGTCCCTCATTTTTATGATATATATAATAATATACAAAAATATGAAAAAAATATTACCACGTATGAAAAACATATGAAATATATATATACACATCATATCTTATATGATTAGAGAAAATCGTTTAAATTAGAATTAAGTTGTATTATCACATGACAAATAATTATAATTAAATTTTATAAAAATTCAAAAATTTGACTCGAATTTCTTAAACTCGACTCAAATAAAAAATTAAAATAAACTTGACTCGAATAATATTTTAGGCTTATGGCTAAACACAAATGTTAAAATGAGGAAAGCATACTTCTAATGCAGCAAGAATAATATTTTATGGGCTATTTGAGTAATTATCTTTTTATTATTGTGTCAGATTAGTTTTTCGTTCAATCTTAATAGCAACGAACATATCAATGATAAAAAATTTACAAATCAAAAACATAAGTGACTTTATAAATCGTTTTTCAAAGTCGGTGATTAAATTAATACCGAGAGAAAACACATTGGTTTTAAGAGGCGTGATGCGCTCCAATGCGCAAAAGGTCCCTAAAGCTGAGGCGAAGGCGTTCGCCTCTCGTAGGCGAGACTTTTTTTAATTTATAAATTTGCCATATAACATATTTTGTACTTAAAAACATGATAATTATATTATTGATTTTAAATAAATAAAAATATTTTCTTCTTAAATTAGATAAGTTGGTATAAGAAAACACTTAATTATATATATTTTACACTTCCTAACATGTTCGGGACATTAAACTTGATCTCAAATTCATTATTTAAATTTTAAATAACCTAAAAATCAAATTGTAATAACACTTACCATAGAGGAGATTGACGCATTTTTACGAATATATGTTTATTTTGATTTAAAAAGAGAATAGCCAACAATAATAGTAATATTAAAAATAATAATAATAATATATAATAAATATTAAACAAATAATAATATATAATATTAATAAAAATAGTATTAATAATAAAAAAACAAAAATGATATATAGAAAAATAATAACAATTATTTTAATAATAATATTTAACAGTAAATATAATTATATAATAATATTTAATAATAATATATGAAAAATAATAATTATGATAATAATATTTAAAATAATATTAATAATAAAAAACTAAAATAAAAAAATAGTGAACAATATGTGAAAAAACACCATAGGGACAAGAGGCGTCGCCTCGAGCGCCTCACGCCTCAGGCAAAAGCGCTCTGAGGCGCGCGCTTCTTATATAGCGCCTCGCCTCAGCCCTCAGATGTGTTAGCCTCAACGCCGCGCATCGCCTTGGCGCCTCGAGCGCGCCTTTTAGAACTAAGGAAAACATAGATGATTATTACTGTAGTTAACCCAAAATATTATTATGATATGATTTTGTTTTTATCTAAAACATATTGATTTGGTAAAATATTATTATAATTATTATACTTTTCATAAATATAATTTATTTCATAACTATAATTATACAAATAGCCAACACTATTATACAGTATTTACAGTTTTTAGCTCTACAGCAAGACAAGAAAGGAAATGATTTAAGAGGAAATTTCAATTTCTTTTAAGGAAAAGAATGCTGAATTGGAATATCGATAATATTATGTCCAATTCAACATTCCTTTCCTTAAAAAATAACAAATTAAATTTCACCTTAAGATCATGGTTATTGTTGTCTCCCCCAAGAACATACAAGCTTTCTTGTATATGTTTCTGTGTACTATGGTAAGTAATATGTTGTTCATGTTCTAAAACGAGGTTGCCTTAATCTGAATAGCTTACTGATTGGAAATCATTTTTTTCAGGATCTATTATCAATCCCATATGCAATTTGCCTGTTCTCACTGCTAACGATTTGTGTTTGTGCAAATGATCATGTGTATAATGTTCTAAGCTATGGAGCTTCCGGCGACGGAAAAACGGATGATACGTCGGTAAAATATCCGTTTTTCGGTTTATGATCGCATCTTCAATTTAAATTCAACACATTTTTAATGCGGTATTATCCGATTTAACACCTGAATTTAATAGATGTTACACACTTGGTACTTGAATACGATACTTCTTTTCTTTTCTTTTTTTTGATTGAACATGGAAAAAAACTCCGACCATATGTCTCGTTAAAATACCTCCCTAAACCTAATGAAAGAAAAAAAGTACATGTGAAAAGCCTGAAAAGATACAACATTAAAAACCATTAGTCAAGAGCCGAACAAAATAAATTACCCCATAAAACAATAAAAAACCGCTGACTAAAAACAAAACGTTACCCAATACCTGTATCATTATTTCTAAACCGATAATACAAATCATTATTTATCAGACCTTGAATACTATCAGGCGGCTCTTCAAAGAACATTTCGCTAACCTCTTTACCACGTAAATCTTTCGCTAGTTTAACTTCTTTTCTAATACAATGTATGTGTTTTTTCGATCTGGTTCAATAATTCTAATTTTTAAATATTTATTATGGAATCAATCTCAAATTTAAATCAATTAAATTTTATAAGTCTAAAAAATCATGTCTTTATATATAAAAAAAATCTTTTCATTTTTAAGAAAAAGACAGCTTTAACTTAATGTTTAAATTGTGTGTAATGTAGGCGTTCATGAAGGCATGGAGCGACACATGCAACGCTACGGAAGAACCAACCTTGGTTATTCCCGAGGGAAAACAATTTTTGGTGCGACAAATGACATTCACAGGACCCTGCAGGGCAGAAACAATACAAGTACAGGTAATGGAATGAAACAATAAACAACATTAATCACGACAGATTTGTCTGAAATTCAATCATGAGGATTCACATTTGTAATAAAAAAATCGTACGAGATTTATTAGTTGATCGAGTGGTTAAAGATATTTATATTATATTATTTTATATTGGTTTGAATTGTGATATTTTCCTTGAAAATGCGTAGCTCTCGGGAACTATTTTAGCGCCCGATGGTCCTGGACAGTGGAACTCAACCGATCTATCAACATGGTTAGCCTTTAAGGGCGTAAACGGTCTAAGAATTTACGGCAAAGGCACGATGGACGGACGTGGAAAAGGCTGGTGGGACAGAATATGCAGAGATCATCCCGGTGAAGGATGTTTCACGCTAGCACCGACGGTAAATACATTGAAATTTCCCTAAACTCTAAATCTACTATTTTAAAGTAGAAGTGTAAAAGGAACATGGTTAGGGACAGACAATTTCTATCTGTCGAGGATATAATCTATGTTTTAATTTCATGCAGAGCCTCAAGTTTCAAAAATGCAACAACATTAAAATGGGAGACATTAGCTTCCTCAACAGCCCCCAAGCACATGTATTGCTGCTCGGATGCCAGGATGTCGACTTCGGATCCTTGAACATACAATCTCCCGAGACAAGCCCCAACACCGACGGCATACATCTTCAGATCGCCGCTAATGTTTCCATTCACAATTCACAGATCAGTGTTGGTATGTTCAAGGTCTTTTAAAAACGTCTTTACGGATCCAAAACGATAATTTCTTATTTTTGTTGTTCGATGGCGAAACAGGTGATGATTGTGTATCTATCGGTGATAAAACTTTTAATATCAACATCACGGACATTAATTGTGGTCCGGGTCATGGTGTAAGGTAAGATACTAGAAACATTTAACACATCTCATCTTCTATTTTAATATGAGATTGAAGTAGGTATAATGTGTTATTTTAATGACTTTCGGCATACGGTAGCATCGGAAGCCTAGGCTTTGATGGAGCAGAGGCTCAAGTGGAAAATATTAATGTAATGCGAGTTAACTTTCGAGAAACAACTAATGGAGCTCGAATTAAGACATGGCAGGTAACAAAATTTTAATGAAAGCGTGAATGAGGTAATTAATTCTATAGTTAACTTTATATTTGATATGCAGGTGGGTCGAGGTATAGTTCAAGGTGTAACATTTTCCTAGCTGAACTTCACTGCGGTCAAAAACCCGATTATCATCGATCAATACTATTGTGATCGTCATGTCTGCGGACAAACCGTAAGTTACAAAGATTCATTACGTTACGTAAAATTCGTATATTTTTATATTTTGATCTTTTATGACTGAAATTTGAACAGCAAACCGGAGTTCAAATCAAAGACGTAAGTTACTCCGGATTAATCGGGACATCGAATACAAAAGTGGCAATCAATCTCAACTGCAGCAATGTTGTTCCATGCACGGGCATAGTTTTAGACAACATTCGATTGTCACCAGCAACTCAAAATCTCAGCCCATTGAGTGCTAGCTGCAACAATGCGCATGGAGAGAATAGAGGAACCGTAGAGCCGAAATCATGTCTCTAGGAATAAATCTGAGTCGACACGCATGTTGTACTGTGCTACTGAGATAATCGAGTCGAATATATTATTTAATTATAAATTTAATGATAAATGTATTACTTTTTCTTTTAAAATTAATAATTTAGTTATTTAGTTTCAATTTTATGAAAGACAAGCCATTTTATTACAATTGAAACTAATACGATATAATAATAGTTTTAATTTATAAAATTTATAAATTCTATTAATTTAATCTTAATTAAAAAATAATCTAATAAATTTAGACGTTCATATTTAAAAACTCTTAACATTATTCTTTTGGCAAACCCTTTGACTATTTGTCGCACTTCATGCACCATCTTGTACTTCACTAATAAAGTTTTTAACTACGAAGGGTTTTATTTATTAAAATATTTTAAAGGGTAAACTATTACGCTAGTCACTTTCGTTTACCCTTAATATATTTTTAGTCACCAATTTTAAAAATGACCAGTAAGGTCACTATCGTTTTCAGAGTGTAAAGTTTTGAACACTCCAACGTTAAGTGTCGTTAAATATTGACGAAAAGATGATCTGACATAATAAAAAATGAAAAATTACTTAAATAGTCTTTAAACCATTATTATACTTTTATTTTATCTTTAATTTGACTCTAAAAAATTTAACTTTATATTTTTATCATCTTCTCCAAAAGAACTCTAACATTATCCCTTATTTAAACCCCAAAATCCTCGCCCAAATAACATTGAAACAAAATCTTGTATGACAATTCTGTTAGAATTAAAATATATTCAATACGAATATAAACCCAAGATCTATACATGTCAAATCATCAAGAACAATAAAATAAATAAACTGAATGCGGAAGCGTACCTGAATTAATTGATGAAGATTTTCCAGAAGGTTTGATCTTCCAAGAAGTTAGGTTTTCTCTTGCCGCACAACTCTCAGACGGGGAAAAGAGATATGCAAGTTTACCTAATTCTTGGGGACCATAACCCCTTTATATAGTTGATTTAGTAACCAACTAGTAGTTGATTTAATAACCAACTCTGAAGTATTTATAACTCTGGCCCTTATCAAATTATAAATACACCTTATGATATCTACACTTTTAATTCCATGATAATTTAATACCTATAACACGTGTAACATAATTGGTCACTTAATTACGTGTTAAATTTTATAATAGCAATATACATTATACATATGTGCCCACTATTATTGAATTTTAATCCAACAATCTCCCACTTGGGCAACATATGTTTCTTGACAAATGTATAACCTTATGAGCTCAAAAATTTGCTATCATATAATAGGTATTCTAAAACAATCTCGTCCATCAATTATATTCATATAGGATCAAAGCGGTCTTCATCATATCAATCATGATTGGACCCATCAATGGTCACATATAAAAACATAATCAAATGACATAGATCAATCATGGATGCGTAGCATGGAAATTACATGTAAATGTGAACCGAACATGCCTATTTTCAATTGGTCCTCCTAAACTTTAGTAAGATCAAACTTTACTGATTCAGAGTGTGCATAAGCTAAAATAACTTTATTTCTGCAGAAATTAACCCTAAACTAAAGTAACCGAAATTGTGTCTAAAACGAATGAGCATTTATCAAAATTACAAACTCCCACTAAAACTGAATATACTTAAATAATATTACGCCCATATGAGTAGTGTGCTCATGAAAGACCTAGGGTGATAGTTTCTCAATAAGCGCGCAATTATGGAGTTTGTACCAACATGCTCTATAGACACACAAACACTCTGAATTTTCTTTAACAACTAGGAACTAAAATTTTGAAGTGTTCCTATTGTTTATAGAATAAATGATGCATATTTATTGTCACAAAATAACTGAAATGGTCTTTCTATTCAATCTATAATTAGCAGCTCATGTGACAGTCTTTTACATCAATATTCTAGTAGAGTCGAAGAGTGTAAACTTGACGATCTCTAACTTACCAGAACTTCGATATGTGAGCATATAAATTTTATTCTCTAAAGTCATTTCATAACTCTATTTGCTGCTATCTAACAATTCATATTAGATTTACTTAAATATCTGTCTAACATTCTAATAATGTACGCAATATCCAAATACATACATACTTAAGCATAAATTAGATTCTCAATAAATTATAGAATCTTTTGTATTTTATAAATTTCAAGGTTACTTGTAGGGCAATGAAAAAAAATATCTTCTTTAGTAATATGAGTGTCACTTGATTTACTCCCACTGAACTTGTAATACATACAATTTTCAATTAAATTTATCTCAAAACCGAATGAGATAATCAATATGAAATTTATAATTTCATTAATGAGAGTTAAACTTAAGCTCATAGATAGATTTCTTTAATTTACATATCATTAATTTTGTATCATTAGACACAAATCAATGATTGTACCATATAATTAATTTATTCAATGTTGTCATTGAAAAACACAAGCTTAACATTCATCTTATGTAGCTCAAGATTAAAAGCAATTAGTGTCAAATTATTTTGAAAGAGTCTTTCAATATAACTTGAGAGAGAGTCTTCACAAAATCAATGTATTCTTTTAGAGTATATCCTTTAGATACAAGACATGCCTTATACTTGTCCATATTATCATTTACATCCCTCTTGATTTTAAATATTAATTTACAACCAATTGGTTTGTACCTTAAGGTAATGCGACAAGTTCTTAAACTTTATTGCCTTGTATAAAATTATACTCTTTTTTTTAATGACATCTATTCACTTTTGAGAGTTAAAACTTTTATGGTTTGATAAAAAGAAACTGATCAGGTTGTCTTTTATCATTCCATTATTATCTTTATTTTCTTAATGAAATACTAAGTAATAATCCTCAATAGTATTTTTCTTTCCTCTCATGGATATCTTTAAAGACACATTTTTTTAGGTTGTTGAGTTTGTTCTTCTAAAAAATAATTACCTTATCTTGAACGAGAGTTGTTCAACATTGTTTTGCTGATGTACTTAATTCACTTTTTATTAATGATAGGTGTGAAAACCTAAACATCATGAAAAGTGATAGTAGGAATTAAATTAATATTCAATTCCTCCTTAACAACAATGTATCTAACCTTATTCTTCCTCCAAACTCAACATCCTAAAAATGTTATAAATCTCTCATTAAAATAATCTTAATTGTGGGATCATAAAATTTACAGCCTATGGATCACTCAAAATAGCCTAAGTAATTGCTTACTTTTGAAGTTTAATTTCTTTACATGTATCCTAGCTTATACAAAAGAATCAACACTTTATATCTTATTGTTATTCCTTTGGAGCAGAACCCTTAACAACTTTATTCTAATATATATTTTTTTATTGCCCTTATTCTTAGAGACACTAACCAAAGAGCACTAACTGATTGAGTATTTTTATAATTATAATGCTTCAACTTTTCTTCCTCTTTAACACAATGAGAAATAATCTCGTTTGAAGTTTATTTCTCCTTTAATAATTGTAACTAATTTTGAATTAGTTAAACTGTATAGGAAGCTATACTAAAATTATAAGAACAAACAATTGTTATAAAGTTTGATCTTATGTGCCTTAAGTTTTGAAGCAATATAATATACTCCCTCACATTTCCTTGATCCTTATACTTAAAAGACATCAAGTAAACCAAAAGTGATGTCATATTAATCTTAAAAAATTAATATTATTTTTTTATCAAGGAAACCCTTAGTATGGATATTTTTTTTTGTAGATTTGTGCTCCTAAAAAATTATAAAATATTATACTTTATGATCATTAGACTTAGGCAACTTGAATAAACTCACTTCTCAAAATCCTATTTATGAATGTTTACCGCCGTGAGAGGTGCAAGTTGTTATTCACTTAGTGCAAGTTCTATGTTCATACCACCAAATACTATATATAAGTGTCTTTTCTATTCCTTGAAATTAATTTCACTAAACATAAGTATAGAATGTATTCAACAGATATTATGATAGTAAAGATAAATCATCTAAAGATAGAACAAAAATAAGTAAATAAACAAGCTCACATAAATATCTATAAGTAAACAATAAATTCAAAATAATGGCTAGTTCCCCTTAAGATACCAAACACAACATTAATATCAAGTCTTTGGACAGTAATATTAACTGTAAGCGGTACTCTTGTTGTAGCAATCAAACATTGACAATAAACTATGTCAAACAATAGATTAATCTTTGGACTAACGTATTGTTTACATAAAATACCATATAATTGTCACACATTTATCGCCACAGTTTTCATTGTAATTCGGCCAAATATTAATTTTCCTTTGGGCCAATTAATAAACGCATGAATTACAAAGATCTATAATTATCTTAATATTTTAAATAAACTAATCTACACAAAAGCGGTCACTTTGGTGACATTATGTTTCAATTAATCTATTAAAATATTAGATATCCGAAGCCAAAATATGAATTTAATTGTTTCAAAATATTTTTCTTGATTTTATCTTTTATTCAAGATAAAAGATAACCAAAGTAATAATAAATTTGAATAAAGGTAACTTCATCACAAGATATCGAACACTCCAATAACATTTAAAAAAATATTAATTTGTAAGTGATATCTTGATGTAGTAATCAAACATTGATAATAAGAATATGTTAAACAAAAATCTTCCTTTGGGCCGATTTATTGTTCACATATAAAACTGAATAATTATCACATGTTTATTACCACAGATGCACATGTAACATTACTAATTATTAATCTTCCTTTGGGCCGATTAATATTAGCATAAACTGAATTACATGCACAAAACCTTCTATATTTTAAAATAAAATAATTTTCACAATAAAGATCACTTTGGTGACTTAATGCTTCAATTAATTTATCTTAAAATATATAACATAAATATACCAATATTCAAACTTAATATTTATAATAGTCAAAGTTGAAATTTCTGATAACACTTAAGTTTGCAAAATAAACCAAATTAAGATTGTCTTGATGGGGCTATCAGAATCCAAATAACCGAAATCTTTGATTGTTCTTCAAAAATTCTTTAAATATGTTTTTACCAAAATTAAATTCGATCAAAACATTTAATCTTTAACTAAAAGCAAAATACAAAAATATCATACAAATGAGTAATTCGTATAATAATTACTTGAAACTTTAATATAATCATAATAATATAATAATCAAAAATAAATTTTTGATCAAACCAAATTGAATATATCAATACCAAATATATATTCTATAATCCAAAATAACATATGATCAAAACTAAATACTGAATATGTTAACCAAGTAAATTACATAAAGTAACAATATACTTTAAAAGTAACATGTCAAAAGATCATTCAATCATAACTTAATAGACATAAACCGAATATAAAGTTTTAATAGCTAACCTGAATATAAATTTTTTTTGAATCATGATAAATTTATCATGACAAAGCCGAAATTAATTATATTTTTCTTTATTATTAACAACTAAAACTAAAATTTTGATCTAACCGAATTTAACTTAATATCAATGATCAAAACTAAAATTTTGATCTAACCGAATTTAACTTAATACTCAATGATCAAAACTAAAATTTTGATCTAACCGAATTTAACTTAATACCCAATGATCAAAACTAAAATTTTGATCCAACCAAATTAAATATATAATTTAAATAAAATATGTTTAAAATATATATTTCATAAAAATAAAGTAAATATGTTACTATAGAAGTAATTGGAATCCAAACTTAAAATTTAATTTCCAATTAATAGCAACCCAAAAAAATTAAAAAAAATTTCATGCAGACAAAACCTAATCTTTATATAAATCTAGATTGATTTCTATGATTTCTTAATTAATCGATTCAAATCCATGGACATAAAACCAAACTGAATCCACAGAAATATATATTTATCGTAAAACAATGAATGTTAATCCATTGGAAAAGGAAAAACAAACGGATTGGCGAAAAAACCAAAATAAAATCATAGAAAACAAATCAAATTGATTTGTTCTTAAAATACGATAGATATATAATTTAATTTCATATGATTAATTATAAAACCATATCAAAGTAAATAATCCATAAAATTATGCATAATTTTAGATCATAACAATAAATTAAAATCAAAAACTTATGATCTTAATGATTCGACATAATTCTGGCACTGATGCCACTTGTTAGAATTAAAATATATTCAATACGAATATAAACCCAAGATCTATACATGTCAAATCATCAAGAACAATAAAATAAATAAACTGAATGCGGAAGCGTACCTGAATTAATTGATGAAGATTTTCCAGAAGGTTTGATCTTCCAAGAAGTTAGGTTTTCTCTTGCCGCACAACTCTCAGACGAGGAAAAGAGATATGCAAGTTTACCTAATTCTTGGGGACCATAACCCCTTTATATAGTTGATTTAATAACCAACTAGTAGTTGATTTAATAACCAACTCTGAAGTATTTATAACTCTGCCCCTCATCAAATTATAAATACACCTTATGGTATCTACACTTTTAATTCCATGATTGGTCACTTAATTACGTGTTAAATTTTATAATAGCAATATACATTATACATATGTGCCCACTATTATTGAATTTTAATCCAACAAATTCATGATCCTTGTTTTGTTGTAAAGGATTCAGATTGGTCCTTATGGCGCCATGAAACAATGTTGGTCTTGTGGAATTATTCCCAGTCCGGACTTCAAATCATTGCAAAGGTAGGAGCTCTCTGGATCCTTATGGTGCCATGAAACATTGGATCTTGTGGGATTATTTCCAGTCTGGACCTCAAATCATTGCAAAGGCAGGAGTCACGCCCATATTCCTATATGATCATACCAATAACCAAGGCCGAAAGGACATGGATTGGTAGCGGCGGGGCTCCATGAACGTACCAGCAAAAGTCTCTCCTGTTCTCTACTCAGACCAACAAATTAGTTGAAAATGAATTTTTTGTCAATCGAAACAGAGGAAGCTGCACGAACCCTTACTCTGAGTCTATGAACACGGAAGTACCACAACCACTGAGTCGATGATCAGGGACGGAGCCATGTTATACGTGGGAATATTTTTGGTATAATTACATTTAAGGTTCTTCGTAATTTAGATAGTAATAAAATAAGTTTTTTTATCCTTCTAAATTTTTAGATTTAAAGACTTAATAGACCTTTGTCCCTCCCACTATTCGATCATGATTCGGTCCCTGTTTACGATTTCATTATCTTTGAAAAGAAAAGAAATCATAGATGCAAGAACCAGTCATATTGATAGCTTGAACCATCATAGTTTTCAGTTAAAAAATTCACAAAGCTGATGATAAGAAAAGGTCCAACATAGGCAGCAACATTGTTAACTCTTAGTCTTAGTAAGTGAAAATATAAACATTATAATATGGCTGCATGCATACAGAATCTGAAAAAGAGTTTCTGATTCTGAAACCGAAGGAACATGGTGCAATTTAAAAGTATAAACTTTAATTAACTCTCTATTTGGGTAAGGATTTTGGGGTTTGAGATAAGGGTTAGGGTTAGAGGTTTTTGAAAAATATGGTAAAATATAAAATTTTAAAATATTGAAGATCAATTAAAGATAAAAAAATAATAATAGTTTAAGAATTATTTAAGTAATTTATATTTTTTTATTGTGCCAGATCATATTTTTGTTAATATTTAACAATACTTAACGTTGGAGTGACCAAAACTTTACACCCCGAAAACGATAGTGACCTTACTAGTCATTTTTCAAAATTGGTGACTAAAAGTATACTAAAGGTAAACGACAGAGACTAATGCAATAGTTTACCCTATTTTATTTTTTTTTTTGATAAATGAAAATTTTATTCATCCAAATAAACCAACATTCTGTACAAATAAAATAAAACCAACGAAACTATTTACAAGAGAAAACCTATACAAATCCCCAATCTATATCTAGATTTGACGAGTCAAACCGTAACCTTTCTCCTGATAAACGCAACCGCACATTCATCTTAATCCATGAAACAATAACATACACTTGTCTAGGTCATTTTCCATGGAGTCGACCATTGTGCTCCTGCCATATAGTATAAATATAGCAACACCAAGCTAATCGAATAACAACAGCTAAAAGGGTTTTTTCCTTACCATGTAATTGCACCCATTGCACCATACAAGACCAATCATCCAGTGGAACATCACTTTGGCAAGCAATCATGATCTTTTTCCAAACTCCTCGAGAAAAAGAACATTCGGTAAATAGGTGATTTCTGTCCTGCAAACCAGAGTCGCATAGCAGACATTGCATATCAATCTGTCCACCCCAAGACACCATCCGTACCTTGGTTGGCAAGCGATCCTGTATTACAAGCCAGACAATAAAGGAGAAACGAGGGATTGATAGACTCCCCCAAATGATATTACACCAAGGAACTCTCATATTTTTATGACGAAGGATATCCCATGCTTTCCTTGCCTTGAAATCACCATCCATAGTTCCTACAAGTTGATAGTCATCCCTTAATTTGAGTACCTCTTTCCAAGCCCAACTTGAGTTGCTTTTTACCATGACATCCCAAACAGACATCCCCTTTAAAACATACTCCTTTATCCACACCACCCACAAAGACCCAGTTTGGGAAAATAAAAGCCAGATACACTTTATTATACAGGCTCGATTCCAAACAAAAACATTTTTCACACCCAATCCACCTTCTTTAGGTGTGAAACGCGGGTTAATCCAGATTACTTAGGAAAAAGACCTGAAAATCAAAAGGACAATAAAAAAATACCAGATCATCCTCTTTATTGATAAAAATCCTTTACCCCGAAAATAAATAAAAAATATCCCCAACACCAATATCGGTCTGCAGAAGAGACATGATATTACTCGAGGGAGCAATGAGGAAGAGGGTCCCCAAATTCGAGCATGCTAAATTCCGTGCAATAATATTGGTTGTAAAACTCGATTTAAAAAAAATAATTTAATTCGAGATAAAAATATTTAACTTATTTTGATTTTATTTAAAATTTTATATATTCGACTCAATTCAAAATAAATTCAAATAAAATTTATTTGTAAAATAAAAATTTGAATAACTCAAAATTTTTAATAGTTGGAGAATTTGTTTTTAAATTCAAGAGAAGTCTCTTAATTTTTATGATATACGTAAATATCAATATATAAAATATGAAGAAATATTATCACATATAAAAAAATCTAAAGAAATATATAAATATCTTATATGATCAGAGAAAGTCGTTTAAATTGAAATCAAATCGTACTCCAATACAATAAATAATTATAATTAAAATTTTATTGGAACTCAAAAACTCGATTTTTTAAGCTCAACTCAAATATTTTTTTTAAATAAAGCTTAAGTTAAAAAATATGACGCGTCAACTCAAATAATTTAATTTTTTTTAATTGGACAAGATTTGATCGAATGCTCACCCATAACTAGTGGTGAACAAAACTCGACTTGAAAAACTCGAATAACTCGACTCTAGGTAAAAATACTCAACTCGACTCAAAAAATTTTAAATAAAGTTTGAATTATAGAATAGAAATTCGAATAACTCGAATAACTCGGAATTTTTAATAATTAGAGGAATTATTTTTAAGTTTGAGATGAGTCCCTCATTTTTATGATATATATAATAATATAAAAAATATAAAAAAAATATTACCACGTATGAAAAACATATGAAATATATATATATACATCATATCTTATATGATTAGAGAAAATCGTTTAAATTAAAATTAAGTTGTATTATCACATGATAAATAATTATAATTAAATTTTATAAAAATTCAAAAATTTGACTCGAATTTCTTAAACTCGACTCAAATAAAAAATTAAAATATACTTGACTCGAATAATATTTTAGGCTTATGGCTAAACACATGTTAAAATGAGGAAAGCATACTTCTAATGCAGCAAGAATAATATTTTATGGGCTATTTGAGTAATTATCTTTTTATTATTGTGTCAGATTAGTTTTTCGTTCAATCTTAATAGCAACGAACATATCAATGATAAAAAATTTACAAATCAAAAACATAAGTGTCTTTATAAGTCGTTTTTCAAAATCGGTGATTAAATTAATACCGATGAAAACACCTTGGTTTTAAAAGGCGCGATGCGCTCCAATGCGCAAAAGGTCCCTAAAGCTGAGGCGAAGGCGTTCGCCTCTCGTAGGCGAGACTTTTTTTAATTTATAAATTAGCCATATAACATATTTTGTACTTAAAAACATGATAATTATATTATTGATTTTAAATAAATAAAAATATTTTCTTCTTAAATTAGATAAGTTGGTATAAGAAAACACCTAAGTATATATATTTTATACTTCCTAACATGTTCGGGACATTAAACTTGATCTCAAATTCATTATTTAAATTTTAAATAACCTAAAAATCAAATTATAATAACACTTACCATAGAGGAGATTAACGTATTTTTACGAATATAGTTTATTTTGATTTAAAAGAGAATTGCCAACAATAATAGTAATATTAAAAATAATAATAATATATATAAATAATAAATATTAAACAAATAATAATATATAATATTAATAAAAATAGTATTAATAATAAAAAAACAAAAATGATATATAGAAAAATAATAACAATTATTTTAATAGTAGTACTTAACAGTAAATATAATTATATAATAATATTTAATAATAATAATATATGAAAAATAATAATTATGATAATAATATTTAAAATAATATTAATAATAAAAAAACTAAAATAAAAAAATAGTGAATAATATGTGAAAAAACATCTTAGGGACAAGAGGCGTCGCCTCGAGCGCCTCACACCTCAGGCAAAAGCGCTCTGAGGCGCGTGCTTCTTATATAGCGCCTCGCCTCAGCCCTCAGATGTGTTAGCCTCAACGCCTCGCATCACCTCGGCGCCTCGAGCGCGCCTTTTAGAACTAAGGAAAACACAAGTGATTATTACTGTAGTTAACCCAAAATATTATTATGATATGATTTTGTTTTTATCTAAAACATATTGATTTGGTAAAATATTATTATAATTATTATACTTTTCATAAATATAATTTATTTCATAACTATAATTATACAAATAGCCAACACTATTATACAGTATTTACAGTTTTTAGCTCTACAGCAAGACAAGAAAGGAAATGATTTAAGAGGAAATTTCAATTTCTTTTAAGGAAAAGAATGCTGAATTGGAATATCGATAATATTATGTCCAATTCAACATTCCTTTCCTTAAAAAATAACAAATTAAATTTCACCTTAAGATCATGGTCATTGTTGTCTCCCCCAAGAACATACAAGCTTTCTTGTATATGTTTCTGTGTACTATGGTAAGTAATATGTTGTTCATGTTCTAAAACGAGGTTGCCTTAATCTGAATAGCTTACAGATTGAAAATCATTTTTTTCAGGATCTATTATCAATCCCATATGCAATTTGCCTGTTCTCACTGCTAACGATTTGTGTTTGTGCAAATGATCATGTGTATAATGTTCTAAGCTATGGAGCTTCCGGCGACGGAAAAACGGACGATACGTCGGTAAAATATCCGTTTTTCGGTTTATGATCGCATCTTGAATTTAAATTCAACACATTTTTAATGCGGTATTATCGATTTAACACCTGAATTTAATAGATGTTACACACTTGGTACTTGAATACGATACTTCTTTTCTTTTCTTTTTTTTGATTGAAGATGGAAAAAAACTCCGACCATATGTCTCGTTAAAAAACCTCCCTAAACCTAATGAAAGAAAAAAAAGTACATGTGAAAAGGCTGAAAAATACAACATTAAAAACCATTAGTCAAGAGCCGAACAAAATAAATTACCCCATAAAACAATAAAAAACCGCTGACTAAAAACAAAACGTACCCAATACCTGTATCATTATTTCTAAACCGATAATACAAATCATTATTTATCAGACCTTGAATACTATCAAACGGCTCTTCAAAGAATATTTCGCTAACCTATTGATCCCGTAAATCTTTCGCTAGTTTAACTTCTTTTCTAATACAATGTATGTGTTTTTCCGTTCTAGTTCGATAATTTTAATTTTTCAAATATTTTTTATTGAATCAATCTCAAATTCAAATCAATTTAATTTTATTAAAATTTGTAAGCAAAATCATGTCTTTATAGATAAAAAATGTTTTTATTTTTATAAAAAGACAGCTTTAACCTAATGTTTAAATTGTGTGTATTAATGTAGGCGTTCATGAAGGCATGGAGCGACACATGCAAAGCTACGGAAGAACCAACCTTGGTTATTCCCGAGGGAAAACAATTTTTGGTGCGACAAATGACATTCACAGGACCCTGCAGGGCAGAAACAATACAAGTCCAGGTAATGGAATGAAACAATAAACGACATTAATCACGACAGGTTTGTCTGAAATTCAATCACGAGGATTCACATTTGTAATAAAAAATCGTATGAGATCTGTTAATTGATCGAGTGATTAAAGATATTTATATTATATTATTTTATATTGGTTTAAATCGTGATATTTTCCTTGAAAATGTGTAGCTCTCGGGAACTATTTTAGCGCCCGTTGGTCCTGAAGAGTGGAAGTCAATCAATCTATCAACATGGTTAGCCTTTCAGGGCGTAAATGGTCTAAGAATTGATGGCAATGGCACGATGGACGGACGTGGAAAAGGCTGGTGGGACAGAATATGCCGAGATCATCCCAGTAAAGGATGTTTCACGCTGGCACCGACGGTAAGCATGTTGAAATTTTAAACCTTAAACTCTAAATCTATTATTTTAAAGTAGAAACATAAAAAAAACATGGTTAGGGACAGACAATTTCCTGCTGTCGAGGATATAATCTATGCTTTTCATGCAGAGCCTCAGGTTTCGTAAATGCAACAACCTTAAAATGAAAGACATTAGCTTCCACAACAGCCCCCAAACACATGTACTGCTGCTCGAATGCCAGGATGTCGACTTCGGATCCTTGAACATACAATCTCCCGGGACAAGCCCAATCACCGACGGCATACATCTTCAGATCGCCACTAATGTTTCCATTCACAATTCACAGATCAGTGTTGGTATGTTCAAGGTCTTTTAAAAACGTCTTTACGGATCGAAAGTGATAATTTCTTATTTTATGTTGTTTGATGGTGAAACAGGTGATGATTGTGTATCTATCGGTGATAAAACTTTTAATATCAACATCACGGACATTAATTGTGGTCCGGGTCATGGTATAAGGTAAGATACGAAAAGAAACCAACACATCTCATCTTCTATTTTAGTACCAGATTGAAATAGGTATAATGTGTTATTTTAATGACTTTCGGCACACGATAGCATCGTAAGCCTAGGCTTTGGTGGAGCAGAGGTTCAAGTGAAAAATATTAATGTAATGCGAGTTGACTTCCGAGAAACAGCTAATGGAGCTCGAATTAAGACATGGGAGGTAACAAAATTTTAATGAAAGCGTGAATGAGGTAATTAATTCTATAGTTAACTTTATATTTGATACGCAGGTGGGTCTGTTAGACTAATAAGATTGTTAGTATGCAATTAGAATTAGTTGAGTTGTTAGATTAGTTTGTTAAACCATTTGAATTGTAATTAGTTATAGTTTGTGGCTATATAAGCCTAATATTTGTAATGGGTTTATACACCCCTCTTTGATCCTTTGTTAATAAAAACTCAGCTCTTATCTTTCATCCCTAATCACCGTCTATTATTGTTCTCTCATCTCCAATACAATGTCGTCATTTTCACAGGGTCGAGGTATAGTTCAAGGTGTAACATTTTTCAACCTGAACTTCACTGCGGTCCAAAACCCGATTATCATCGAGCAATACTACTGTTCTCGTCCAAATGCATGCGGACAAAACGTAAGTTACAAAGATTCATTTATTTTATGTAAAATATGTATATTTTTATATTTTGATCTTTTATGACTTAAATTTGAACAGCAAACCGGAGCTCAAATCAAAGACATAAGGTACTCCGAATTTACCGGGACATCGAATACAAAAGTGGCAATCAATCTCAACTGCAGCAATGTTGTTCCATGCACGGGCATAGTTTTAGACAACATTCGATTGTCACCAGCAACTCAAAAACTCAGCCCATTGAGTGCTAGCTGCAACAATGCGCATGGAGAGAAGAGAGGAATCGTAGATCCGAAATCATGTCTCCAGGAATAAATCTGAGGCGACACACATGTTGTATTGTACTACTGACATAATCGAGTCGAACACATTATTTAATTATAAATTTAATAATAAACGTATCATTTTTTTAAAAAAATAATAATTTAATTTTTTATTTTCAATTTTATGAAAAATAAGTTATTTTATTAAAATTGAAACATAATATGATATAATAATAGTTTTAGTTTATAAAATACATTCAATTAATTTGATATTAATTTAAAAATAATCTAATAAAAAAAACTCTGACGTTATTCTTTTGGCAAACCCTTTAAGGGTGTGTTTGGATGATGGAAAAAAGGATTATCACGGGGAAAAGTTTTTTTCCCAAATCTAATACCCACGTTTGAATTGAAGTTATTCCCTTCAGGAGGTTATAAAACACTCCCAACAGTAGCGTGTTTTGGGGTTTAGATAGGGTGCAAATTGTCTACCTCTTTCCATGCCTCCATTTATGCCTTCACTTCAAATTAGAGGGTTTAAGGTTTAAGATTTTAGGTTAGGGGTTAGGGAATTAGGGGTAGGTGTATTTTTTAGGGTATAAGGTTTAAGATTTAGGATATAGAAAATAAAGGTTATGGTTTAAATTTTATTTTTTAGTAAATTTTCAAATGAGGCATGAAAAAAAAGTAAAAGATTTTTACTCGTTTATATGAAAATGTCATTGCTTAGATTTCTTAGGTATTGTATGATTCTCATTGTTTTGGACTTTTCCCTTCCTTTCCCGGGATAAAGAAGCTGCAGTAGATGATTTGGTAATGAACTGTCGCTGAGTAGTCTTGGATCTTGTTTTCCTGTTCTTGCTGGTAATTGAAATGTGGAACTTGTGAACATTACTGGGAATCTGCCATTGAACTTTCATTATGACATCGCGACTATGTATTCGTATTTTTCGTGATTCTTATCGTATCATTAATTGTGTTTAATTTTTTACAAGGTTAATTACTGCGGAGGTCACGTTTGTTTGCCCAAGTACAAATTTAGTCACTGATTTTGAAAATCAACCAGTATAGTCACATACGTTTTCGGGTTGTAAACTTGTGGTCGCTCCGACGTTAAAAGCCGTGAAGTGTTAACGGAAAAATGATTTAACACAATAAAAAAAGGATAAATACCTAAATAGTCACTAAATAATTATCTTATTTTTATTTTATCTTTAATTTAATCATTAAAATTTAAATTTTTATAATTTTACCATCTTCTTAGAAAAAGAGCAAGGACTGCACTAAATAAAAAAAAGAGAAAAAAATATTTTGAGATAAAAAATTATACGAATTATATTGATAATCAAATAACAATTTTTTTAACACCACATTCTATTTCTGAATAATCCAATGGAAAAAAGCTTTAACAATCTTTTATTATTGTTACTTTAGGGAGATAATCACATTCGGTTTTGAGTTGTGTTTGGTTTGCTTTTGAGGGGTTCTCCTTCTCAAGAATTATCAACAGTGCCACTTCACATTGTAAGTTCTCTATCATCTTTTTCTGCGTTTCTTTGTTTGGCCGAGTGAAGAACAAAGTCTACTTCACTTCTCTAGCACTTTTCTTCTATCTTTTACTGCTTTTTGATCTTTGGGTTTTTAATTTGTTTCTGAATTATGTCCTTTTTTGTGTTTGATATGTGGGGTATCAAGCTTCTTTTATATATTTCTATGTTCTTTCTAATTTTTTGTTTTGTTTTGTGGGTGTTGGCATCTCTTTTTTATGCAATTATGTTAGCTTAAACACTTATTGTGGGTGTTGGTATCTCTTCTGAAATGCTGATAAGCTGAACTATCAAGTTCTAAGCATGACCTGTATTTTGCTCATTGTTTTCCTTGTCAAGGCTTAACAGGATATCTATGTATGGTGAGTTTGAGTTGTAATAGTTTTGTTTAGTGAACTTTCTGAGCAGTTGCTGTCTAAATTCGTGGGAAATGGTGCCGTCCAGGCAAGCAAATTCAATCGGTGTTTCTCCGGCACTTATACGCTCGAATTCTGTTATTTTGGGATCTCAAGGTGGTTCAATGCCTTCAATTGGTGGCCCCCAATCTAGTTCTCCAGCCCTTCTGCAATCACATTCTGCAATTTTGGGATCTCAAGGTGGTTCAATGCCTCTCCAGGCTATATTTCCGTCACTTGTCTAACCAAGAGCACAATATAACATGAATTGTAGCACACCAAATATTTCATCACTTCTCAATCAGTCTTTCGGCACAGTATAACGGTTTTTGCCTGTTTGAATCGGATTACATGGTCAATTTGATAAATGGATTAACTGATTCTAAGAATTTAAACGTGTATAGTGATTACCTTGAATGTCTGGTTACTGAGAAAATTGAAGTGAGATGAAGGAAAAAAGTGTGTTTTTAAGAAGACGGTGAAATTATAAAAATTTAAATTTTAATGATTAAATTAAAGATAAAATAAAAATAAGATAATTATTTAGTGACTATTTAGGTAATTTACCCTTTTTTATTGTGCCAAATCATCTTTCCGTTAATACTTCACGGCTTTTAACGTCGGAGTGACCATAAATTTACAGTCCGAAAACGTACGTGACCATATTGTTTGATTTTCAAAATCAATAACTAAATTTGTACTGGGGGCAAACAAACGTGACCTCTGCAGTAATTAACCTTTTTATATTTAAAAATCAAAATATATACTTATATAAAATTTGAGACATTTATAAATTGTGTCACTCGAGTTCCAACTTAGTTAAAAAATTACTGAAACGTCTCTATTTAAACAATTCGAATTTATAATAAAAAATAAAATTATATACAAATTTATAATTTGCAGAGGTACGACCACCTTTTTCAGTCCCTGGGTCCATCCTTTACAGCTGCTGCAGCCAATGGCTTAACTATCAAGGAACCTTTATTTTCATGTAGGCGTTGTTGAAGCAGCTGCCATGGCCACTTCTGCAAGCTTTTGCAGGTTCAATTTCACAACAGTATCCACAAACATCTTAGTATCTTCTCCGGTGTTCCCTTCGGATATCTCCACCTATACGACTCCAAAACAACACTATAAACCTTCCCTCCGTCGTCCTTCAACTTATTAACCGATGTCACTGCCGTGGGGGTTTTGGACATGCGCAATAGGAGCGACCGCACAGGCTCCCCTAAAAAAGAGGCCGAAAATTTTGATAAATTATATTCATTAGATGATGTTAATTTTAAAATTCATTGTAAAAATTTTTAAAATGGTCTAAAAAAGATGAGTTCTAATTGTTAAAATGTTATAATTGTTTCCTAAATCTGATAATTGATTGTAGAATCTTATTGTTTATTCTTATTAATATTATTTCTATAAAACTAATGACATTCTGGATAGACGCAACAAAAGCGACCGTACAAGGCCCCTAAAGAGGACAATCGTTCTAAGGACAACATTTTTAGAACCAGTGGAGGTCATGAATAATTGTTTCTAAGGGTTGCGTTTTAATAAATTACACAGGCCCCCAAAATCTTTGAACCGCCCCTGGTCACGGCTCTATAATCATTCATCCTGTGAGCTCCCCCAACAACCCTAAAGCCCAAAACATGTTCATCATCTAAAACCTCTAGAATCTCAGTGCTCGACGATGCCGGTAAGTCCGAGATGATCTCGACCTCTCTTACGCTCCACATCCCTCTGTCTCCTTTCATTGTGTTACTCTTGACGAATTGCTTGTACTTTTTAGGGTTTCCGAAATCGCGTACAAATGGCCATATGAAGCTTAGAAGAGTGTGTATGCATTGTGTTAGTAAAGATGTGCATGTGTTTGGGGAAGAAGGAAAGGTGTGGTAGGTTTGAATGATGGACTCAAGCTTGGAGGTTTCTTCTTGTGTTAGGTTCTTGTTGGAAGAAGTGGAATTAAGGTTCATGGTGGTATAATCTCATTAGACTAAGAATTAATAAATACCGCGTGATATAAAGAAGAGTTAATTTAAGTGGTCAAGTTTCAGATTTGAGACGTGTATGCAGAAAATCCTGCTGGAAGATTCACCCATCAAAACTAGGTGTGAAATGCGGGTTGGTCATCTTCTTTACAGCTAAAAATTCGATGCCCCGAAAATTAAAAAAAAATTATCCCCAACACCAATTTCGGTCTGCAGAAGAGACATGATATATATATACAATAAGATTTTTTTCCTCTTCCATTTTTTAAATTTTAAAGCTTAATAGATTATTTCTCCTCTCAACGTCTAATCCTATCTCTGTCCATGATATGAAATGATGCAACTTCAAATTTTTCGAGATAACATCTAAATTGTATGGTTAGCATGAATTTGAAGTAGAAAAGGTCTCCATTTTCTTGATTTACCAATTTTGAATGGGTGAAGTTGTAGCTTTTTTTTGGTAGGGAAAAGGATAGGGGGAGGGAGCGGGCATTTTCGGGTAAAAACCGTTTCTCTTTCTCATGTCTTCATTTGTGCCTCCTGTTAAAATTTGATAAAAATTAAATTTTAAATCCTAACCCTATTTCCTATATGCTAAATCCTAAACCCTAAACTCTAAAAATACACCTTACCCCTAATTTCCTGAACCCTAACCACAATCCCTAATCTTGAACCCTAAACCCTAAACCTCTAATTTAAAGTGGAGGTACGAATAGAGGCATAGAAAAGAGGTAGACAATTTGCGTCCGGCGTTTTCAACTTGGCATTAAACATTACAACATGAATTTAGGAAAAGGTATTTCGGTTATTTCAAGATTTTCCTAAAATTTCCCTACCAAATTGGTTGTATTGTTGACATAATATTTTATTGAAATGGTTTGAAGACTTTAAGCAAAAATGAATAATAGAGAGTGTCCAAGTTCATATTTATATATATATGATAGTATAATCTCATTAGACTAAGAATTAATAAATACCACGTGATATAAAAAAGAGTTAATTTCAGTGGTAAACAGTTTAGTTTCGTTTAAACAAGTTTCAGATTTGAGATGTGTATACAGAAAATCCTGCCGGAAGATTCACCCATCAAAACTAGGTGTGAAATGCGGGTTGGTCATCTTCTTTACAGATAAAAATTCGATGCCCCGAAAATAATAATAAAAAAATTATCCCCGACACCAATTTCGGTCTGCAGAAGAGACATGATATTTACTCGAGGGAGCAATGAGGAAGAGGGTCCCCAAATTCGATCATGCACTCATGCTAAATTCCATGCAATAATATCGGTGAGTAAAACTCGATTAAAAAATATATAATTTAATTCCAGATAAAAATATTTAACTTATTTTGATTTGATTTAAAATTTTATATATTCGACTCAATTAAAAAATCAAATAAAGTTTAAGTTGTAAAATAAAATTTTGAATAACTCTAAAATTTTAATTATAAGAGAATTTGTTTTAAGTTCAAGACAAGTCTCTTAATTTTTATGATATACGTATTTATCGATATATAAAATATGAATAAATATTATCACATATAAAAAATCTGAAGAAATATATAAATATCTTATATGATTAAAGAAAGTCGTTTAAATTGAAATTAAATTGTACTCTAATATAATAAATAATTATAATTAAATTTTTATTGGAACTTAGAAATTTGTATTTTTAAGCTCAACACAAATAAAAAATTTTAAATAAAACTTGAGTTATAAAATATGACACATCAACTCAAGTAATTTAATTTTTTAACTGGGCTCGATTTAATCGAATGCTCACTCATAACTAGGGGTGAACAAAACTCGACTCAAAAAAACCGAGTAACTCGACTCTAGGCAAAAATACTTGACTTGTCTTGACTCGACTCAATTTTTTTAAATAAAGATTGAATTGTAAAATGAAAATTCGAATAACTCAAAATTTTTAGTAATTAGAGGAATTATTTTTAAGTACGAGATGAGTCCTTCAATTTTTATGATATATATACTAATATATAAAAATATGAAGAAATATTACCACATATGAAATATATATATATATACGTATCTTATATGATTAGAGAAAATCGTTTAAATTAGAGGAATTATTTTAAGTACGAGATGAGTCCTTCAATTTTTATGATATATATACTAATATATAAAAATATTAAGAAATATTACTACATATGAAATATATATACATATCTTATATGATTAGAGAAAATCGTTTAAATTAGAATTAAGTCGTATTACCTTATGATAAATAATTAGAATTAATTTTGTAGAAACTCGGAAACTTGACTCGAATTTCTTAAACTCGATTCAAATCGAAAAAATTAAAATAAACTTGACTCGAATAATAATTAAATTTTTGAACTTCAAAAATCCTATTGACAAATTTTAGGCTTATGGCTAAACACAAATGTTAAAATGAGGAAAGCATAGTTCTGATACAACAAGAATAATATTTTAGGGTCTATCTAGGTAATTATCTTTTTTATTATTGTGTCAAGATCAATTTCACGTTAAATTTTAACAACAACAAATGTCTTAATGATAAAAAATTTACAGATCGAAAACACAAGTAACTTTATAGGTCGTTTTTCAAAATCAATGACTAAATTTATACAGAGAGAAAACGGAGAAGAATACTGTTGTAGTTAACCCTAAATATAATTATGATTCAACTGTGATTTTGTTTTTGTCTAAAACATATTGATTTGGTAAAATATTATTACAATTATTATATTTTTCATAAATATAATTTATTTCATAACTATAATTATACAAATAGCAAACTCTGTTATACAATATTTACAGTTATTAGCTCTATATCAAGACAAGAAAGGAAATGATCTAAGAGGAGATTTCAATTTTGTTTAAGGAAAAGAATGCTGAATTTGGAATATATCAATAATATCATGTCCAATTCAACATTCCTTTCCTTACAAAACAAATTAAATTTCACCTTAAAATCATGGCCATTGTTGTCTCCCCCAAGAACATACAAGCTTTCCTGCAACAAAACTGTTGTCCTGTATATGTTTCTGTGTACTATGGTAAGAAATATGTTGTTGATGTTCCAAAACGAGGTTGCCTTTAATCTGAATAGCTTAATGATTGGAAATCTTTTTTTTTCAGGATTTATTATCAATCCCATATGCAATTTGCCTGTTCTCACTGCTAACGATTTGTGTTTGTGCAAATGATCGTGTGTATAATGTTCTAAGCTATGGAGCTTCCGGCAACGGAAAAACGGACGATACGTCGGTAAAATATTTGTTTTTCGGTTTATGACCGCATCTTAAACTTGAATTCAACACATTTTTAATGCAGTATTATCTAATTTAACACCTGAATTTAATATATGTTGCACACTTGGTATTTGAATATGATACTTCTTTTTTTATTGAAGATGGAAAAAGCTGCTACCAGATGCCTCATTAAAAAACTTTCTTAAACCTAATAGAGAAAAAAAAGTACATGTGGAAGGGCCGAAAAAGATACAACATTAAAAACCACTGGTCAAGAGCCGAACAAAATAAATTACCCCATAAAGCAACAAAAAATGAATAAAAACAAACGTTACCCAATACCTATATCATTATTTCTAACTCGATAACACAAATCATTATTTATCAGACCTTGAATATTATCAGGCAACTCTTCAAAGAACATTTCGCTAACCTCTTGATCCCGTAAATCTTTCGCTAGCTTAACTTCTTTTCTAATACAGTGTTTGTGTTTTTCGATCTGGTTCGGTAATTTTAATTTTTAAATATTTCTTATTGAATCAATCTCAAATTTAAATCATTTAAATTTTATAAGTCTAACAAAATCATGTCTTTATATAAAAAAATGTTTTGTTTTGTACGAGATGAAATCGTTTATGATATATATGTCTAATATATATATATATATTTCTTATATGATTAGAGAAAATCGTTTAAATTAGAGGAATTATTTTTAAGTACGAGATGAATCCTTCAATTTTTATGATGTATATACTAATATATAAAAATATGATGAAATATTACCACATATGAAAAACGTATGAAATATATATATATATATATCTTATATGATTAGAGAAAATCGTTTAAATTAGAATTAAGTCGTATTACCATATGATAAATAATTAGAATTAATTTTGTAGAAACTCGAAAACTTAACTCGAATTTCTTAAACTCGATTCAAATCGAAAAAATTAAAATAAACTTGACTCGAATAACAATTAAATTTTTGAACTTCAAAAATCCTATTGACAAATTTTAGGCTTATAGCTAAACACAAATGTTAAAATGAGGAAAGCATAGTTCTGATACAACAAGAATAATGTTTTAGGGTCTATATGGGTAATTACCTTTTTTATTATTGTGTGTTACACCCGAATTTTGAGATGTTTAAAATAAAATAAATAACTGAAAATAAAATTAAAAAATAAAATAAAATAAATAAATAAGGGAATGTGGTTGATTTGGTGGAGAGATATGAGGGAAGTTGGGGTTGTTTGAGTTTGTTAGGACTGTGGATTTGTGTCCCTTTAAAAAGGAAATAACAAAAGGCAAAGGGGATGGGTGGAAAATTTCAATCGAAAGAGGAGAAAGGCAATCGGAAAATTTGAGATCAGAGGAGCGATCGAGATCACCAAGGAATAATCAACGTGTTACCGGCCACACCAAAGATTTCAAGAATTCTACAAGGAAAGAGCGAAAGAGATACTATTGGAGGAAATATCCAAACTACGGGATCAGGTGTTCTAATTCCAGCTCAAAATCTTGTTTTTCTTCCATTTGATTTCTTTGGATAATGCATAATTTTGGCCTTCTACATACAGTTGCTTCAATTTATTGATGGAAAGTCTTAATCAACATAGCTTTGGATGCTCAAATGACAGTGTTTGCAGATGATGGTTTGCCTAATGTCGAAAATTGTTTATCTGGCTATAATAGCCGTAAGTTTGCCTATGAACAGAATTAGAATTACATATACAATGCTTGGAGAGATTGAAGATTAGTAAATCAAGACAAGTCCTCAACGGGGAAATCCGAAGGAATGAGAAGTTCAAATAAATTGCAAGTTCTCTTGCCTTGAAATATATTGAGCCAATAACTGATCGTCTTGATCCCTCTACTGCCGACTTACTTCCATGTAATTATGATTCTTGCGTATGTGGCTTATGATAGTTCTGTGTATAACTGATCGTCATGATCTCAAAGCTCACATTTCTTCTTCTGGGGATACTCTCGGTTATTTTGAAGTTCGTTAGTGAAAATCAGAGGCGTACGATAGTTCTGTGTATCACGTCAGTTAGGCAATTCTCTGGACTTGAAGAATTTGTTGATGCTGCCTATCTGGTTTGAGCTTCTATTGGAAAAAAGCATGACGATATGGAGGGGAGTGAGAGAACAATCGGGGAACCATTTTTTTCTATCGCCAAACTGATTGAAAGGGAGGAGTTGGGGTGATATCGGTTGATGAAGTGGTGGAGGTTGATGGTTTGTTGTTCGACTTTCCCACGAGGTTCGAATCCATGGCATCAAAAATGGAGGCATTCTTCGATTCCACAGGCTTGTCGGTGTGATGGAAAATCAGTTTCATTTCTCGGTTTAGTCCTTCAAGACCAAAGCTTTCTCTATATTCCCTATGTTAGTTGCTAGCATGCTGTCACCGAGAACAGTCTTGGACGGATCAGGTGCATGTCGGTTTGGTTCTTATCCCAACACCATGTCTTTTCGAAAATGTGAGTCTTTGAGCAATCGATAACAAAGAGGAAAGGGAGATGAAAACGAGTAATATCAACTACGTGGCATAACACTTGTGTTCCATTTCATTGATGTAAAGAAAATGAAGCATGGCCAATATAATAAGTCGCTGGTTTTGAAAGTATGCAACAGGTTAGTGTTATCTCAATTTTTTTTATTATTGGAAAGAAAATCAATTAAATTAATAGAGTTTATACACCACCACCACTGTATTCCCTTATTGCTTGCGAGTCAAGTGTCATACCAATCAATTTTTTCGAATATGAAATATTTGTTGTCCACATTGAAATGTATGCTTTTCTTATTCGGCCTTTTTATATTTAGTGCTTTAATTATTTATTTAAATTATTTGTTGGTTTGCATATTTATTTAGTGATAATTTAGTAACGATGACGTTCTAATCATATACCTAGGATACACTAAATATGGTCAGTATCTTGACCTAAAGAGTGTGTACCTTGGTATCGAATTGATTTCTATCAAAACCTAGAGGATGTCTTATTAAATGTCATGCATTTAAAACCTTTTGAGGTAGAATTTATATTTCTAGAGGATGTCTTATTAAAGTTCGTATTTAAAAAAATATATTTTCTTATCCAAAAGGATATTCTCATTTGAATGATATTTATTTGACAATAACAAATTAAATTAATATTATTATTCGAAATGCCAAAATGCCACGTGTAATTAATAAGGTACCGATTTCAGGCGCGCGTAAGGATCGTCCTTACGCATAACCGACTCCCGAACCCAAATGTTTTTAAAATGAATCTCTGATTTGTTTTATGGTGTTTGGCCTACCAAAGTGGCCGGCGGCGATGTCAAATTATTTTTAAAATTAAAATGATATATGTTTTCAATAATTTTTTTTTCAAAATTAAAAGTAATAAAACTCGATTTTCCAAAATCAAACTCGCCAAGCTATTTTTCACACGTTCCGGTTTTAAAACGGTCGCGACATTGTGTAAGATCAACTTCACGTTAAATTTTAACAACAACAAATGTCTTAATGATAAAAAAATTACAGATCGAAAACACAAGTAACTTTATAGGTCGTTTTTCAAAATCAATGACTAAATTTATACAGAGAGAAAACGGAGAAGAATACTGCTGTAGTTAACCCTAAATATAATTATGATTTAACTGTGATTTTGTTTTTGTCTAAAACATATTGATTTGTAAAATATTATTATAATTATTATTATAATTTATTTCATAACTATAATTATACAAATAGCAACTCTGTTATACAATATTTACAGTTTTTAGCTCTACAGCAAGACAAGAAAGGAAATGATTTAAGAGGAAATTTCAATTTCTATTAAGGAAAAAATGCTGAATTGGAATATCAATAATATCATGTCCAATTCAACATTCCTTTCCTTACAAAACAAATTAAATTTCGCCTTAAAATCATGGCCATTGTTGTCTCCCCCAAGAACATACAAGCTTTCCTGCAACAAAACTGTTGTCCTGTATATGTTTCTGTGTACTATGGTAAGAAATATGTTGTTCATGTTCCAAAACGAGGTTGCCTTTAATCTGAATAGCTTACTGATTGGAAATCTGTTTTTTTTTTTCAGGATTTATTATCAATCCCATATGCAATTTGCCTGTTCTCACTGCTAACGATTTGTGTTTGTGCAAATGATCGTGTGTATAATGTTCTAAGCTATGGAGCTTCCGGCGACGGAAAAACGGACGATACGTCGGTAAAATATTCGTTTTTCGGTTTATGACCGCATCTTAAACTTGAATTCAACACATTTTTAATGCAGTATTATCTAATTTAACACCTGAATTTAATATATGTTACACACTTGGTATTTGAATACGATACTTCTTTTTTTTATTGAAGATGGAAAAAGCTCCTACCAGATGCCTCATTAAAAAACTTTCCTGAGCCTAATAGAGAAAAAAAAAGTACATGTAGAAGGGCTGAAAAAGATACAACATTAAAAACCACTAGTCAAGAGCCGAACAAAATAAATTACCCCATAAAGCAACAAAAAATGAATAAAAACAAACGTTACCCAATACCTATATCATTATTTTTAAATCGATAACACAAATTATTATTTATCAGACCTTGAATATTATCAGGCGACTCTTCAAAGAACATTTCGCTAACCTCTTGATCCCGTAAATCTTTCGCTAGCTTAACTTCTTTTCTAATACAGTGTTTGCGTTTTTTCGATCTGGTTCGGTAATTTTAATTTTTAAATATTTTTTATTGAATCAATCTCAAATTCAAATCAATTTAATTTTATTAAAATTTGTAAGCAAAATCATGTCTTTATAGATAAAAAATGTTTTTATTTTTATAAAAAGACAGCTTTAACCTAATGTTTAAATTGTGTGTAATGTAGGCGTTCATGAAGGCATGGAGCGACACATGCAAAGCTACGGAAGAACCAACCTTGGTTATTTCCGAGGGAAAACAATTTTTGGTGCGACAAATGACATTCACAGGACCCTGCAAGGCAAAAACAATACAAGTCCAGGTAATGGAATGAAACAATAAACAACATTAATCACGATAGATTTGTCTGAAATTCAATCACGAGGATTCACATTTGTAATAAAATATCATACAAGATCTGTTAATTGATCGAGTGGATAAAGATATTTATATTATATTATTTTATATTGGTTTAAATCGTGATATTTTCCTTGAAAATATGTAGCTCTCAGGAACTATTTTAGCGCCCGATGGTCCTGAACAGTGGAAGTCAACCGATCTATCAACATGGTTAGCCTTTCAGGGCGTAAATGGTCTAAGAATTTACGGTAAAGGCACGATGGACGGACGTGGAAAAGGCTGGTGGGACAAAATATGCAGAGATCATCCCGGTAAAGGATGTTTCACGCTGGCACCGACGGTAAGCATGTTGAAATTTTAAACCTTAAACTCTAAATCTACTATTTTAAAGTAAAAGCATAAAAAGAACATGATTAGAGACAGATAATTTCCATCTGTCGAGGATATAATCTATGCTTTTCATGCAGAGCCTCAAGTTTCGTCAATGCAACAACCTTAAAATGAAAGACATTAGCTTCCACAACAGCCCCCAAGCACATGTAACGCTGCACGGAAGCCAGGATGTCGACTTCGGATCCTTGAACATACAATCTCCCGGGACAAGCCCAAACACCGACGGCATACATCTTCAGATCGCCACTAATGTTTCCATTCACAATTCACAGATCAGTGTTGGTAAGTTCAAGGTCTTTTAAAAACGTCTTTACGGATCGAAAATGATAATTTCTTATTTTATGTTGTTTGATGGTGAAACAGGTGATGATTGTGTATCTATCGGTGATAAAACTTTTAATGTCAACATCACGGACATTAATTGTGGTCCGGGTCATGGTATAAGGTAAGATACTAAAAGAAACCAACACATCTAATATTCTATTTTAATGAGATTGAAGTAGGTATAATGTTATTTTAATGACTTTCGACACACGATAGCATCGGAAGCCTAGGCAAGGATGGAACAGAAGCTCAAGTGAAAAATATTAATGTAATGCGAGTTAACTTCCGAGGAACAACTAATGGAGCTCGAATTAAGACATGGCAGGTAATAAAATTTTAATGAAAGCGTGAATGAGGTAATTAATTCTATAGTTAACTTTATATTTGATACGCAGGTGGGTCGAGGTATAGTTCAAGGTGTAATATTTTCCAACCTGAACTTCACTGCGGTCCAAAACCCGATTATCATCGATCAACACTATTGTGATCGTCATGAGTGTGGATAAACCGTAAGTTACAAAGATTTATTACGTTACGTAAAATTTGTATATTTTTATATTTTGATCTTTTATGACTTAAATTTGAACAGAAAACCGGAGTTCAAATCAAAGACATAAGGTACTCCGAATTTACCGGGACATCGAATACAAAAGTGGCAATCAATCTCAACTGCAGCAATGTTGTTCCATGCACGGGCATAGTTTTAGACAACATTCGATTGTCACCAGCAACTAAAAAAATCAGCTCATTGAGTGCTAGCTGCAACAATGCGCATGGAGAGAATAGAGGAACCGTAGAGCCGAAATCATGTCTCTAGGAATAAATCTGAGGCGACACACATGTATTGTACTACTGAGATAATCGAGTCGAACACATTATTTAATTATAAATTTAATAATAAATGTATCATTTTTTCTTTTAAAATTAATAATTTAGTTATTTAGTTTCGATATTAATAAATAAAGTCATTTTATTAAAATTAAAACGTAATATGATATAATAATAGTTTTAGTTTATAATATTTATATAAATCTAGACATTCATATTTTAAAACTTTTAACATTATTCTTTTGGTAAACTCTTCAACTATTTATTGCACTTTATGCTATTATCTCTCGGTCTAATAATTATAGGATGTGTTATCTCGACAATCACAATTATTTCACTATTAAATAAAAAAAATAGAATAGACCTATAATGACCTTAATGTTACCATCTTGTACTTCATTAATAGAATTTTTAAGTATGAAGGATTATATTTATTAAAGTATTTTAAATTATGACTGAATAAAAAGAATACATAAATTTTGATTACTAATATTTATATATCAAATAGTCCATAGCAATTTTAATAACAAAACGACATGTTTAGATTAAAAAAACTTGATTCGAAAAAAATAAATCTTTCTATTCAGCTTGACAAGAAAAAGCTTGACTCGAATCATAAATCATAATTTCATAAACAAGACTTGATTAAAACATTTTCAAATGAAATTTGATTTGTAAAATAAAACTTCGAATAACTTAAAAAATTTAGTAATTAGTGAAATATAACGATGGGCACAGAACCCGAATCCGACGAGTTTCGACCCAACCCGATTTGAACGGGTCATATTTTTTAAAAGAAAATTTGAGTTCAGGTTGGGTTTTTTCAAGGATAATTTCGGGTCGGGTCGGGTTCGAATTTAGGATGGAAAAATCCGACCCATAACTAATAGTGTAATTTTTTCATATATATTTTAGGGATATTTGCAATTATGATCTCTCTTTAAATATATTTTATATAATTAAGTCACTAAAATTACTTTTTTTACAATTAGGTTAGTGAAAATTATTTTCGAACACCTCTAGTATCTTAGTGCTCGACGATTGTAGCCCCCTCGACCCGGTCTAGACGCCACCCGACTCGAACGAGTTACACGGGGAATACTGAGGCTAATCCGAAGACTCTCCCCGATAAACAAACCTAAAACCCTAAAAAATTTATCTTTTATCTTTTCTAAATGCTTTGATTAGATCCTACATGTTTATGCAAGGATCGAGTTCAACTATAGCAGAGACTAAAGAGAACGGAGTCCTAATTTAATCGAACAAGTTGTAGGGACCTATTATAATTTCTAGAATTTTATACCCTAATTGTGAAATTAAGGTTATCAATATTTAATTAACTATATTTTATACTTGAACGTAAATTTAAGACTTAAAATAATATCTACAGGTCATTTAATTTTATGTTCAAAGTTTAGGGATTATTTTCAGCTTCCAAAGGTTTCATGACATTCTCTATATGCAAATTCACCTAAAAACACTTTAAGCACATATCATGGTATATTAGCTAGATGCAATTCAACCTAGTTACCAATAATATATTCAACTCCAAAGAGTATGCTTCAACATCAACAATCTTATAAACACACGGAAGAACTACCTCAATATTCTCAACATGATTTCTAGATGTATTTCAACCTAAATAACAACATCATAGATTCAACTCATAAGTAGTCATGCTTCATCATAAACAATACTCAAATTCACACATAGGGATATCAAGAACCAAACTTCAAAATAATTATATTATAACTAAAGGAATATCAATGCGCAATTCAAGTCAAAGTCACGAGCTAACATCAACTTTGATATTTATCAAATAAGTATAAGCATATAACCATTTCAAGTCTCAAAAGAATAAACATTATTCACAATATGATAACCCATCCCCATTGCTCTCTCACTACTACTAATGTTATAAAGACACACTTGAGTTTTCACTTGACGGTTACCTGGACCCTTGCTTCTCTTTGTTACCTTCACATCAAATACTCTGCATTGCAAGGTAAATGAGAGGGTAAGCATAAGCTTAGTGAGTGAATAAAACAAGTATAAAAACACCTTGCAATGCAGCCCATATTAAACCAATTTCATCAATTTAAAAACATGTCATGCTCTTTATAAAACAAAACACACATGGCTAACAAAGTCACTTTTATCTCTCAGTAAGTGTCATCAAACCAAGGCGAACAACGTCATCATTAAATTTTAGTAAAAACCATTTTGTAATCATGCTTTACAAGCTAAAACACAAATCTTACATGTTACTCACATAGCAATGCTTACACGTGCATCTCGATGCACAAAGCTCAAGTCTTACATGCTATCAACATAGCAATGCTCAAATCACATGCATATCAATGTATAAAACCTCACATGCATAACACCATAGCAATCAAGTGAAAACCATGACTGTAATACCCCAAAATTTTTGCCTTAAATCAGAATTATAATTGTTAAATCCCTAATTTGATAACCCTAATAATTTGGGAATTAATTTCTGAAATCAGTGACCTTTTTGTTTAAAATGTAAAATATGATTCTGTTTTTGATAATCTTAATAAGTTGAAGGACTTGTCTTGTAATTTAGCACTTTTCTTTTTTTTATGAAAATAAACTTTCGGTAGGTTTGGGTTTGAAAACCCTTTCCAGTCGCCTTGTCTTCTCTGCATCTCTCTCTCTCACGTTTCCATTCTTTTCAACCCTCTCTTTTTGGTTCTTTGACCTCCCTCTTTCTAGATCTGTTTGGCTGGCACCGGAGTCGATAATATTCTTGGTTGAATCGTCTCACTCTTCTTCTTTCTCTGTCATGGTAAAAGCGTGTAAGAATCATCTAGTTCTGTTGTTTTTCCTTTAAGTACCGACCGATCTACGTCTCAATCTCTCATCACTGTGGTTCGAGAAATGTTAGGTCAGTGGGTTTTCTCCCTTACGTTGACAGATTCGTTCATGTTTGTTTTTCGTTGGTTGCCTTTGGGTGAGTTAGGTTTGCTCTTTAGTAATGTTTTTGGTTTAAAGATTATTATAGGTTTCATTTTGATGATTTCTGTTGTGGTTATGTTTTAGATTTACTGGTTTCCTTTGTTTTCGGGGTCATTGTCGTTCTTGTCGGGTTGTCGGAGAGTGTTTGCCGCCATCATCTTTATCGCCGGTGAGTTCTACCGCCACCAATCTTCCTTGTTGCTGGTGGGTTTTGCCGTAAGTCTTCGTGGTGATGTTGTTACATATTTTTAGGGTTTGGTTCATGGGTTGAAAAGTTGGGTTGATGTGTTAGGTTTTGGATTGAGGTGGTGTTGGGCCAAATGTTTGGTTGAAGTGGTTGTGGGCCATTTTGTGTGTGAGTATGGGATAGTGAGTATTATTGTGGTTGTGTATGATAGTGAGCTTGAGTGTGGTGGGCTTATGTTTAGAATTGGTTTGGGTAAGCTCAAACTTTTAATTTTGGTTTTTGACCCGCTTGATCTTGTGGATTGACTCGAACTGGATAGTGACCCAAACCCAACTTTGACCGGGCCTTTGATCAGTTTGACCTTGAATGTTTGACCATGGACTTTGACCTTGACCCTTGGACCTTAGACCCATTGACTTTTGACCAGTCAAAGTTTGACTTTGACTTTTGACCTTTGACCAGTCAAAGTTTGACTTTGACTAGGGTTGACTTTGACCAAAGTTGACTTTTGATCAAAAGTTGACTTTTTCGGGAAACCTTCTCCTTGACCTTTTTCGATGTTCTGAGTCCTAATTCGTCTTCTGTTTTGTGAAATTTAAACCCGAAAGTCCCGTTTTAAGTGTTTTTCATCTGGTTTATTCTTAGAGTCTAGAAAGGGTGTTTTGAGGAATCTAATTCAGAATCTTCTTCCGTTCATGTGTTAACGTTTCTGAGGCCTCTGGGTTACCTTCAGTTGTTCGAACCGATCGGGCATGTTCTTCGAGACCGTCACGTGAGTAAGCTTTCAGATCAAAGTTTTATCTTAGTTGGTGGCTTAGAATTAGTAATAAATAGTAATATAATTATGTACTTCGTAGGTCCTGTTTCAGCTAGACTGGAACGCGAGACACGTCCATCTCAGAGTTAGAGCTTCAGTTGCTTAAGGTGTGTCTCTTCCTGTGCTACATGTTTCTGTGCTTATACTATATTATAATATATTTTGTGCATCTCTGAAACATTATCTATACACTGCTTGATTTAATATTTGAGACTGTTATCTGCTTATACATGGTATCATCATGCATGGCATGTGCATCCTATTTTCAAACCAAGCTTCTGATTTTCTGAAACATTGCTACTCTAAAGAGTTTTGATTTATGATTTTGTAAATCATTTCCTATTCTGACATTGAAAATATTTTCGGATTTAATATCAGTAATGTGAGGGAAACCTCCACTCTGGCGAGGGAAATCTCCACTCTGGCGAGGATAATCCTCCACTCTGTATAATTTCTGATATCGGGCCCTCTGATTTTTTGTCATGCATCTGTCATCATAACATATCATGCTTCAGTTTTTCTTGAACTCAGAAATATTTTCAGAAACTTTTCAAAAATATAAAATATGTTTTGTTTGTGACCGTTTGCACTTTAGAGACACACTAAGCTCTTTAGCTTACACCCCTTTAGTCTGCTTTTTAGATTCTCAAACCAGTTTAGGCGAACCGGTACTTGGAATATCTCACGCGATATTCAGATAATTATTTTTCAGTATGATTCTTTTAATATGTTTTAATCTATTATAGAATATGTTATATTTTCGGACTATATGATATTTTGACTTGGATTTATTGGATGCATGTTTTATGAAATTATTTCAGATGTTTTATAAGATATTCAAATTATATTTTAAGTAATTGAATTTGTAAAATTGTTTTTCCCAATTTGTCAAGGTAACCCTAATTTCAAAATTATTTAACCTAAATTACTTACTTGAGGGGAAAGTTTCCGTAACTTAATTCCTAAGTTTCGATCTAAGAAATTAGGTCGGAATTGGGGGTTACAATGACACTTACCTTTGAAAAATAAAACATATATTGGTGCTAGTGATCCGATTTGTACCACTCCAAATCGTTAGGATAAATGGGCAACCGCATGTTAGTACTACTCCCAGAGCATGCACATGTTGATACTACTCTCAATATGAATTATCTCACCTTGGTGTCCGGTGACAGTACTACTCCGATCAACCCGTATGTGACAGTACTACTCCCATCACATAGCATTAGAATATAGGCCAAAATGCAACACAAGGAATTTATAGACGTACGACTTTTAAATGTTTATAGTGCACTCTAGACCCTATTGATCGATAAACTTATCCCATAAGGTTCATCACTTAACTAGCCAATATATTATCAAAAACCAATGCTCAACATTTAATTCAAAACAGAATTCAAATCAAATGTATCCCACTTTTTACACATCACTTGCAAAAATCGATAAAACCACTTTTATCTTATTTTTCAAAATAAAAATCGTGGGAACATTGAATACATATAAAATCTCTTTAAAAACAGTCTCATGAGCATTTATATACATGCATAATCACATATGCACAACACAATAAGAGCATGACAAATAACATAATAAAAATACAACGTAATATGGGAACCTTTAAGAAAGCAATACTTTAAACTTACTTCAGAGTATAGGAAGGTTTTTCACACCTTCCTTACACCCCCAAACCTTTGAAATACATTTAAAACCATGCCAAATTGGCAGCCCTCATAATTCACTCATCGATAACCGATACTTGCTCGCCAAACCATCGAAACGAACCGGAATGCCTTCAAATGCGATCGCCTAACTCTTATCCTGTTTCAAGCATCAAAACCAAGGGGTTTAATGCTTCTAAACTCACAAAAGAAACCAAAAAGTCGGATCCTTACACAATATCCCTTAAACCCTATCAAAACTTAAACCGAAAACTTGTCGGAATACACCAAACCTCACTTGAGCCTATAGTCCGGGATTAAGGATATTAAAAATACTTTATAAACATACTAACACATTAAAAATAATCCATTTAAGACCCAAAAACATTGGGTAAAAACCCTTGAACAAAAATTGAGATTTTTAGCCGAAAAAAACTGTTTTTTTATGAAATTAAAGGATTAAAATAATTTCTCTAAGCCAGGAACTTGAGGATTTCAGTAAATAACTTTATTGTTCTAGAAGATTAAAAAATCTCACATCAAAAACTGATTCAATTGCTTTCCGGGTTTTAAAACGAGAAAACAATAAGAAAACAAGAAAATTTGAAGGAGAAAAGTTAAGATAATTATTGTAAACGATTTTTATTGAAAAATAATGAGTTTTTACCTTGAAAACTTGATGAACGGCTGCCTCCAATGAGGAAAAACGAAAATTAGAAAAATATGTGATGTTTAGGTTAATTAAAAAGGTTTTAAGAGTTTTAAATTAGGTTTAATTAAGTTATTTAATTTAAATAGATTTTAGGCTTAGGATTATAATTGGATCAAAGCCCCTTAAAGATTCAAAGTTTTGACTCGTTTCATAAAATTGTCTCTAAATTTTCAATTTTTACAAAACGATCACTAATTTCAAAATCTTAGGGTTTCAAGGGTCAATTTCCAAAATTAATTTGACCAAAGTCTATTATATATTAATTAAGGATTTTATAATATTTTTACATAATTTATTTTGATTGAAATTCAATTTTTAAGTATTTAATCCCGAACTAGGCAAAACTGACTAAATCGGTCCACTAGAACTCTAGACCGGCCTCTGAACTTCTAGCCCCAAATTTAGGGTGTTACAATGACGTCGGTAAGTCCGAGATGATCTTGACCTCTCTTACGCTCCAAATCCCTCCCTCTCCGTCTCCTTTCATTGTGTTACTCTTGACGAATTGCTTGTACTTTTTAGGGTTTCTAAAATCGCGTAGAAATGGCCATATGAAGCTTAGAAGAGTGTGTATGCATTGTGTTAGTAAAGATGTGCATGTGTTTGGGGAAGAAGGAAAGGTGTGGTAGGTTTGAATGATGGACTCAAGCTTGGAGATTTCTTCTTGTGTTAGGTTGTTGTTGGAAGAAGTTGAATTAGGGTTCATGGCATAGGGGGGTTATTTTGGGTGCTAAGTTTTGTTTTGAGGGTTTTTTCTTGGAGAAGAAATTGTTGGTGATGATAGAAAAGAGATGAGGTCGAAAGAGGATCTATTCTAATTTTTATACTCGATAATCTCGATAATGTGTTAGTACATTATTATTTGATTTGTTGATGATATTTATGACATACAGAGTAGGGACAAAGGTATGTACATTTTGGTATAATAGTATTTGGGGTCCTTATTAGTTCAAATAGTAGTCAAATAAGATTTTTTTCCTCTTCCATTTTTTAAATTTTAAAGCTTAATAGATTATTGCTCCTCTCAGCGTCTAATCCTATCTCTGTCCATGATATGAAATGATGCAACTTCAAATTTTTCGAGATAACATCTAAATTGTATGGTTAGCATGAATTTGAAGTAGACAAGGTTTCCATTTTCTTGATTTACCAATTTTGAATGGGTGAAGTTGTAGCTTTTTTTTTGGTAGGGAAAAGGAAATGGGGTTTGAAAGGATAGGGGGAGGGAGCGGGCATTTTCGGGTAAAAACCGTTTCTCTTTTTCATGTCTTTATTTGTGCCTCCTGTTGAAATTTAATAAAAATTAAATTTTAAATCCTAACCCTATTTCCTATATGCTAAACCCTAAACCCTAAACTCTAAAAAATACACCTTACCCCTAATTTCCTGAACCCTAACCACAATCCCTAATCTTGAACCCTAAACCTCTAATTTAAAGTGGAGTACGAATAGAGGCATAGAAAAGAGGTAGACAATTTGCGTCCGGCGTTTTCAACTTGGCATTAAACATTACAACATGAATGTAGGAAAAGATATTTTGGTTATTTCAAGATTTTCCTAAAATTTCCCTACCAAATTGGTTGTATTGTTGACGTAATATTTTCTTGAAATGGTTTGAAGACTTTAAGCAAAAATGAATAATGGAGAGTGTCCAAATTCATATTTATATATATATGGTAGTATAATCTCATTAGACTAAGAATTAATAAAATACCGCGTGATATAAAGAAGAGTTAATTTAAGTGGTAAACAGTTTAGTTTCATTTGAACAAATTTCAGATTTGAGACGTGTATACAGAAAATCCTGCTGGAAGATTCACCCATCAAAACTAAGTGTGAAATGCGGGTTGGTCATCTTCTTTACAGATAAAAATTCAATGCCCCGAAAATAAAAAAAATTATCCCCGACACCAATTTCGGTCTACAAAAGAGACATGATATTTACTCGAGGGAGCAATGAGGAAGAGGGTCCCCAAATTCGATCATGCACTCATGCTAAATTCCGTGCAATAATATCGGTGAGTAAAACTCGATTAAAAAATATATAATTTAATTTCAGATAAAAATATTTAACTTATTTTGATTTGATTTAAAATTTTATATATTCGACTCAATTAAAAAATCAAATAAAGTTTAAGTTGTAAAATAAAATTTTGAATAACTCTAAAATTTTAATAATAAGAGAATTTGTTTTAAGTTCAAGACAAGTCTCTTAATTTTTATGATATACGTATTTATCGATATATAAAATATGAATAAATATTATCACATATAAAAAAATCTGAAGAAATATATAAATATCTTATATGATTAAAGAAAGTCGTTTAAATTGAAATTAAATTGTACTCTAATATAATAAATAATTATAATTAATTTTTTATTGGAACTTAGAAACTTGTATTTTTTAAGCTCAACTCAAATAAAAAATTTTAAATAAAACTTGAGTTATAAAATATGACACGTCAACTCAAGTAATTTAATTTTTTAACTGGGCTCGATTTAATCGAATGCTCACTCATAACTAGGGGTGAACAAAACTCGACTCAAAAAAACCGAGAAACTCGACTTTAGGCAAAAATACTTGACTTGTCTAGACTCGACTCAATTTTTTTTTAAATAAAGATTGAATTGTAAAATGAAAATTCGAATAACTCAGAATTTTTAGTAATTAGAGGAATTATTTTTAAGTACGAGATGAGTCCTTTAATTTTTATGATATATATACAAATATATAAAAATATGAAGAAATATTACCACATATGAAATATATATACATTTCTTATATGATTAGAGAAAATCGTTTAAATTAGAGGAATTATTTTTAAGTACGAGATGAGTCCTTCAATTTTTATGATATATATACTAATATATAAAAATATTAAAAAATATTACCACATATGAAATATATATATACATATCTTATATGATTAGAGAAAATCGTTTAAATTAGAATTAAGTCGTATTACCTTATGATAAATAATTAGAATTAATTTTGTAGAAACTCGAAAACTTGACTCGAATTTCTTAAACTCGATTCAAATCGAAAAAATTAAAATAAACTTGACTCGAATAATAATTAAATTTTTGAACTTCAAAAATCCTATTGACAAATTTTAGGCTTATGGCTAAACACAAATGTTAAAATGAGGAAAGCATAGTTCTGATACAACAAGAATAATATTTTATGGTCTATCTGGGTAATTATCTTTTTTATTATTGTGTCAGATCAATTTCACGTTAAATTTTAACAACAACAAATGTCTTAATGATAAAAAATTTACAGATCGAAAACACAAGTAACTTTATAGGTCGTTTTTCAAAATCAATGACTAAATTTATACAGAGAGAAAACGGAGAAGAATGCTGTTGTAGTTAACCCTAAATATAATTATGATTTAACTGTGATTTTGTTTTTGTCTAAAACATATTGATTTGGTAAAATATTATTACAATTATTATATTTTTCATAAATATAATTTATTTCATAACTATAATTATACAATATTTACAGTTATTAGCTCTACATCAAGACAAGAAAGGAAATGATCTAAGAGGAGATTTCAATTTTGTTTAAGGAAAAGAATGCTGAATTTGGAATATATCAATAATATCATGTCCAATTCAACATTCCTTTCCTTACAAAACAAATTAAATTTCACCTTAAAATCATGGCCATTGTTGTCTCCCCCAAGAACATACAAGCTTTCCTGCAACAAAACTGTTGTCCTGTATATGTTTCTGTGTACTATGGTAAGAAATATGTTGTTGATGTTCCAAAACGAGGTTGCCTTTAATCTGAATAGCTTACTGATTGGAAATCTTTTTTTTTTCAGGATTTATTATCAATCCCATATGCAATTTGCCTGTTCTCACTGCTAACGATTTGTGTTTGTGCAAATGATCCTGTGTATAATGTTCTAAGCTATGGAGCTTCCGGCAACGGAAAAACGGACGATACGTCGGTAAAATATTCGTTTTTCGGTTTATGACCGCATCTTAAACTTGAATTCAACACATTTTTAATGCAGTATTATCTAATTTAACACCTGAATTTAATATATGTTACACACTTGGTATTTGAATACGATACTTCTTTTTTTTTCTTTTCTTTATTGAAGATGAAAAAAGCTCCTACCAGATGCCTCATTAAAAAAATTTCCTAAACCTAATAGAGAAAAAAAAGTACATGTGGAAGGACTGAAAAAGACACAACATTAAAAACCACTAGTCAAGAGCCGAACAAAATAAATTACCCCATAAAGCAACAAAAAATGAATAAAAATAAACGTTACCCAATACCTATATCATTATTTCTAAATCGATAACACAAATCATTATTTATCAGACCTTGAATATTTTCAGGCGACTCTTCAAAGAACATTTCGCTAACCTCTTGATCCCGTAAATCTTTCGCTAGCTTAACTTCTTTTCTAATACAGTGTTTGTGTTTTTTCGATCTGGTTCGGTAATTTTAATTTTTAAATATTTTTTATTGAATCAATCTCAAATTTAAATCATTTAAATTTTATAAGTCTAACAAAATCATGTCTTTATATAAAAAAAAATGTTTGCTTTTTAAAAAAGACAGCTTTAACTTAATGTTTAAATTGTGTGTAATATAGGCGTTCAAGAAGGCATGGAGCGACACATGCAAAGCTAGCGAACAACCAACCTTGGTTATTCCCAAGGGAAAACAATTTTTGGTGCGGCAAATGACATTCACAGGACCCTGCAGGGCAAAAACAATACAAGTCCAGGTAATGGAATGAAACAATAAACAACATTATTCACGACAGATTTGTCTGAAATTCAATCACGAGGATTCACATTTGTAATAAAAAAAATCGTACGAGATCTGTTAATTGATCGAGTGGATAAAGATATTTATATTATATTATTTTATGTTGGTTTAAATCATGATATTTTCCTTGAAAATATGTAGCTCTCAGGAACTATTTTAGCGCCCAATGGTCCTGGACAGTGGAAGTCAACTGATCTATCAACATGGTTAACCTTTACGGGCGTAAACGGTCTAAGAATTTACGGTAAAGGCACGATGGACGGACGTGGAAAAGGCTGGTGGGACAGAATATGCAGAGATCATCCCGGTAAAGGGTGTTTCACGCTAGCACCGACGGTAAACACATTAAAATTTTAAACCCTAAACTCTAAATCTATTATTTTAAAGTAAAATCATAAAAAGAACATGATTAGAGACAAATAATTTCCATCTTTCGAGGATATAATCTATGCTTTTCATGCAGAGCCTCAAGTTTCGTCAATGCAACAACCTTAAAATGAAAGACATTAGCTTCCACAACAGCCCCCAAGCACATGTATCGCTGCTCGGATGCCAGGATGTCGACTTCGGATCCTTGAACATACAATCTCCCGGGACAAGCCCAAACACCGACGGCATACATCTTCAGATCGCCACTAGTGTTTCCATTCACAATTCAAAGATCAGTGTTGGTAAGTTCAAGGTCTTTTAAAACCGTCTTTACGGATCGAAAGTGATAATTTCTTATTTTTTGTTGTTTGATGGTGAAACAGGTGATGATTGTGTATCTATCGGTGATAAAACTTTTAATATCAACATCACGGACATTAATTGTGGTCCGGGTCATGGTATAAGGTAAGATACTAAAAACATTTAACACATCTCATCTTCTATTCTAGTATGAGATTGACGTAGGTATAATGTCTTATTTTAATGACTTTCGGCACACGATAGCATCGGAAGCCTAGGCTCGGGCGGAAGAGAAGCTCAAGTGAAAAATATTAATGTAATGCGAGTTAACTTCCGAGAAACAACTAATGGAGCTCGAATTAAGACATGGCAGGTAACAAAATTTTAATGAAAGCGTGAATGAGGTAATTAATTCTATAGTTAACTTTATATTTGATACGCAGGTGGGTCGAGGTATAGTTCAAGGTGTAACATTTTCCAACCTGAACTTCACTGCGGTCAAAAACCCGATTATCATCGAGCAATACTATTGTGATCGTCATGTCTGCGGACAAACCGTAAGTTACAAAGATTCATTACGTTACGTAAAATTTTTATATTTTGATCTTTTATGACTTAAATTTGAACAGCAAACCGGAGTTCAAATCAAAGACATAAGGTACTCCGAATTTACCGGGACATCGAATACAAAAGTGGCAATCAATCTCAACTGCAGCAATGTTGTTCCATGCACGGGCATAGTTTTAGACAACATTCGATTGTCACCAGCAACTAAAAAAATCAGCCCATTGAGTGCTAGCTGCAACAATGCGCGTGGAGAGAAGAGAGGAACCGTAGAGCCGAAATCATGTCTCTAGGAATAAATCTAAGGCGACACACATGTTGTATTGCACTACTGAGATAATCGAGTCGAACACATTATTTAATTATAAATTTAATAATGAATGTATCACTTTTTCTTTTAAAATTAATAATTTAGTTATTTAGTTTCAATATTAAGAAATAAAGTCATTTTATTAAAATTAAAACGTAATATGATATAATAATAGTTTTAGTTTATAAAATTTATATAAATCTAGTCATTCATATTTTAAAACTCTTAACATTATTCTTTTGGTAAATTCTTTAACTATTTATTGCACTTTATGCTATTATCTCTCGGCCTAATAATTGTAAGATGTGTTATCTCGGCAATCACAATTATTTCACTATTAAATAAAAAAATAATAGAATAGACCTATAATGACGTTAATGTTACCATCTTGTACTTCATTAATAGAAATTTTAAGTACGAAGGATTATATTTATTAAAGTATTTTAAATTATGACTGAATAAATAGAATATATAAGTTTTGAGTACTAATATTATTATATATCAAATAGTCCATTTCAATTTTAATAACAAAACGACATGTTTAGGATTAAAAAAGCTTGATTTGAAAAAAATTAAATCTTTTCCATTCAGCTTGATAAGAAAAAGCTTGACTCGAATCATAAATCATAATTTCATAAACATGACTTGATTAAAACATTTTCAAATGGAATTTGATTTGTAAAATAAAACTTCGAATAACTTAAAAATTTTAGTAATTAGTGAAATATAGTGATGGGCACGGAACCCGAATCCGACGGGTTCCGACCCGACCCGGTCTGAACGGGTCGAATTTTTTAAAAAGAAAATTCGGGTTCGGGTTGGGGTTGGGTTTTTTCAAGGATAATTTCGGGTCGGGTTCAAATTTAGGGTGGAAAAATCCGACTCGGAACTAATAGTGTAATTTTTTCATATATATTTTAGGGATATTTGCAATTATGATCCCTCTTTAAATATATTTTATATAATTAAGTTACTAAAATTACTTTTTTTACAATTAGGTCAATGAAATTTTATTTTATCTACAATTAGATCCCTAAATTTTATTTTTTATAATTAAGTCTCTAAAATTTTATTTTTTTAATGATTCGGGTCGGGTCGGGTCGGGTCGGATTTTTTTCACCCTAAATCTGGGTCAGGTTGGGTGGAGGGTATGTTTTTTCAGGTCGGGTGCGGATGGGCCGAAAATCCGACCCTACCTGACCTGTGTCCATCTCTAGTAAAATAATTTTTAAGTTCAAATTCAATCTCTTAATATCGCATCAAATATGCATCACATGTAAAATATATAATGTTAGGAATAAGTTACATCACGTAAAATGTAAAGACTTTTACGTCAATTTTGGACCATTGAATGATGGTAATAGATGGCTAAGATTATGTCCGTATCTTTTTTTTTTTTCAAGAGATAATCTTCATATTTTCTATTGTTAATCACATCCATTTTACTTGTCTAATACTCATGGATTAATGTAAAACTCTTTAAGTTTACATGATATAATTAATTGATCTCATCCCATATATATTATACGATTACAAAAAATTATTTAAATTAAAATCAATCGGTATCATAATATTACTGATATGCTTTCTATTATGCCATTGTTTCTTTATTTCTTTAATGAAATATCAATTTATTTGTTGTTAAAAAATAATCATTTAGTACTATAATAATTTAATTCAAAAAATTAAATAAATTTTGAATCATAAAATATAATTTGTAAGCTTGACTAATACAAATATTTTACTCGATCCAATCAAATGTTTACCTCTAGACAAGTTTATCTCAAAATTTTATTTAAGTGACTAAATTCTTACATGGAAAATAAAAATGACATGTTCTATACTAAAACTATATTTAAGTGACCTGTGATGTATTTTAACCTATTAATTATCAGCAATTTATATATATATATAGGGTAAACTACTACGATAGTCACTTTCGTTTACTCTCAGTACACTTTTAGTCACCGATTTTGAAAAACAACCAATAAGGTCATTATCGTTTTCGGGGTGTAAAGTTTTGGTCACTCCAATGTTAAGTGCCGTTAAATATTGACGAAAAGATGATCTGACGTAATAAAAAATGATAAATTAATTAAATAGTCCTTAAATTATTATTATACATTTATTTCATCTTTAATTTGACCCTCAAAATTCAAAATTTTATATTTTCACCATCTTTTCAAATAAACCTTATCCTCACATCCTCACCGAAATCTTCTCAGCCCAATTCATCGTTTAACGCCTGAGAAGCTTAATTGAGGTTACTTTTTAAAATTATATTTATGGGTTTTTTCTTTTCAAAGTTACTACAACCAATCAGGTAATTAAAACTCTTAGCATATTGAGGGAACACAAAAACATATACTTCCTCCGTCCTATAAATAATGTCCTTTATTGACTTTTTAAAAGTCAATTTTTTTAAACTTTGACTATAATTATATTAAATATTTTAGATAATTAAATTTTATAAAATATATATTTAAAATCTATTTTATTAGAGGTTTTTAAAATATATATTTTTTATATTTTTATTAATAATAAATTTTAATTAATCATTAGTCAAGTTCAAAAAAATTGATTCAAAAAAAGTCAATAAAAGATATTATTTTTGAGACAGAGAGAATATAATTTGGTTATTACTAATGTTAATATACCAGATATGGATGGGTTTAAGCTTCCTGAGCTTGTGGGGCTTGAAATGGACCTACATGTAATAAGTAAGCATCTATCTTTTTTTTTGTTTCAATTAACGACATTGAATTAATGATATAACCTTTTCTATTTTGAATTTTTTGTGAAATGAATAAAGTTTCTTATTTTTTTGTGTGATTATCGGTTAAGGGTCGATAAAATTGAAAAATGGATTAGAGTTGTTTTGGAACGATTTAACACATTTTTCTCTTAATGAATTCCATTGTTGTCAACACATAATGATACCAAACTTGTAATGAAGGGGATTACGCATGGTGTTGTGACTACTTATTGAAGCCCATTAGAATTGAGGAGCTAAAAAACATATGGCAACATGTGATCAAAAGAAAGAAACCTGACTCTAAGGATCAAATTACGGCTCTAAATCAAGATAAGGCTCTTGAAAGAACTGAAAATACTGATCAAACATCAGTATATATTTCCGTTCAAACAGTCAATAAGAAGAGAAAGGACCAAATTGAAGATGAGAAAAAAGAGGGTGAAGATAATGGACATGAGAATGAGGATCTCTCAAATCAGAAGAATCCTCGAGTTGTTTGGTCCATAGATTTGCACAGGAAGTTTATTGCAGCTGTCAACTACTTGAGTCCTGAAAGTGAGTTTTCTATTGTTGATATCAGTGTATAATATTCTGGCACAGAACAAAGTGATATTTCATGATTGTATCTCTGATTTGATTTTTGTTTTTTTTCTTTATTCAAATGCAGAGGCTATTCTAAAGAAAATCTTTGATCTCATGAATGTTGAAGGGCTCATGAGGGAAAATGTCACGAGTCATCTACAGGTAAACTTCTTTCCTTTGAATCCTTTACACTGTATTTTGATTTATTATGTATTGCCTCTTTAAGACTATCTTTTTATATTGCTTTGCAGAGATTGGGAGAAAAGATTTAGGCGAGGAGGATTCTAGGGTTTGGTTTTATTTGAAAAGATGGTGAAAACATTACATTTTTAAATTTTTAGGTTCAAATTAAAGATAAAATAAAAATATAATAATAGTTTAAGGACTATTTAAGTAATTTATTATTTTTTATTGTGTCAGATCATCTTTCCGTCAATATTTAACGGCACTTAACGTTCCGTCAATATTTAACGGCACTTAACGTTGGAGTAACCAAAACTTTACACCCCGAAAACGATAATGACCTTACTGATCGTTTTTTAAAATTGATGACTAAAAATGTACTGGGAGTAAACGAAAGTGACTAACGCAGTAGTTTGCCCATATATATATATATATATAGGATAGTCATCGCAGCTCTGAGTGTTGTAATTGGTGTGTAAGGACGAAGAAAAACAGAGAAATCGAAAGAGAAAAATGGGTTGGATCGGAGACACCGTAGATTCCGTCAAATCAATCCAGCTCCGCCAGCTCCTCACCCAGGCCGTCAGCCTTGGTAATGTCCTCTCCACCCTATATACCCACGATTGTTAAATTTCTCCTTGCTTTTCAATCTAACTCATCCACTGTCAACCCTTTTTTTTCATTCCAATCGCGACGGTTTTTAAATCTTTTTAGAAACCCAGGTCAAATTGTGTTACACTTCTAAGAATTGAGAACGTGGTTTTGCCTTTAGGTTTCAGATAGATCCAGATTGTGTGGGTTTGATTAGTGGATCATTGGGGTTATTTTTTTTAACCAAACTTATCTATTGTCTAATTCGTTTGTTTGTTTTTAATCAAAAATGAATTAAGTTATGCAGTCGTTATCAATTACTCCTCCTGTGAAAGTTTGATCGTATAGAAAGATGTACTGTTTCAGGTATGATTGTTACATCTGCCCTCATAATATGGAAGGGCTTGATGTGTATCACTGGCAGTGAATCTCCTGTTGTCGTTGTTCTTTCGGGAAGTATGGAACCCGGCTTCAAGAGGGTAAGTTAACTTAACAAGAGAATGCTTAAACTATGCCCCCTCCCCCTATACTCGGAGGATCATGCTGAAAATGAAGAGCTTGGATAAGTTGGTCATTTCAGGAAGAATCATAAGACAGATTGAAAATGAAGATTTTAGTCACCTTGAAATTCTAGATTTATGAATAAAGGATAGGGAGATGCTTAATCTGCCATCTAATACCATATAGTGTGTACCTTTTTTTCTTTTTCTGGAAAATATGTTCTAAGCTGTGTATGATATGTAACTTAGAGCTTTGACTAATAACATGCTTCACTTCCGTTTACTAACAGCTTTTTGTTTCCTTGAAATTGATATAAATTTATTCCTCTCTTTGTATGTTGTCAGTATAATGAGTCGGGACAATGTTGTTCCAGTCCCTACTTTATCTGACTTTGATATTAGGGCAAGATAAGTACTTGGTTGATGGCAACTGCACTGTGATAGTTATTGTCACCAAACTGCCTATAATTTTGTCATACAATCATTTCAATGGACCTACTTGATATGTATGTTCAGTATTGTTATTTGGATCCCCATGTGTGTCGCTTTTGCTGAATTTATTATGACTATGTCATGTGCAGGGGGATATTCTGTTCTTACACATGAGTAAAGACCCTATCCGAGCAGGGGAGATTGTTGTTTTTAATATTGATGTAAGTAGCTTTGTAATTTTCTTTTCCTGTATATTTCATTTCATGGTTGTTACTGCTGTTTTGGCCTTCAATGGTCTTTTGCTAATTCATTTCTCATATTGAATTTATCAGGGCCGTGAAATCCCAATTGTCCATCGTGTAATTAAGGTAACATTTTAATATGTACCAATTGTTTTGTTGGTCTTGAACTGAGCTGTATGTATTACGACTATCAAAAAATATTCAAATGATTTTGAAGCATTGCTATTGGCATCACCATCTGGATATTCATACATATGAGCAACAAACATTTTAACTTGCCATAGAATGAGAGCAATGAATCAGTTGACTTCATTTGCTTATGTGGTAGCAACAAATGTTTCCATTCAAGAGTCACTGTTTGGGGAACATGTATTTTCTCCGAGCAATTGTACATGATCTAGTTATTTCCTGGGACTCTAGATTCTTGAAACTATTTTATTCCCATAAAAGCTTGTACGGTATCTGAAAGTTGAAACTATAGGAGGAAAGAAGGAATCCGTTTTTGGTATCTTAAGTCTTAACAGATAACATGTTCTTGATATCTTCTGATTTCATATTTCATATTGTTGTAGGTCCATGAAAGGCAAGATACTGGAGAAGTTGACGTCCTCACCAAAGGTGACAGCTAATTCTGATAAATATTAACTTCGTTAGAAATTGCAAGAATTGCATTGTTTGATATTTAAATGTTCTTCCTTTATCTGTGAATTTTCAGGAGACAACAATTATGGGGATGACAGGCTTTTATATGCTCAAGGTCAGCTCTATCTTAATCGGCACCATATTATGGGCAGAGCTGTTGGGTAAAGCCTTTATCCTTTGACCTTTCTTTTTGTGCATAACAAATTATTTGGTCATTCCTTGCATTCCTCTTCAAAATCATAGTGTATCTTAAGAATCCAACACCCGCATAAAAGCATACCTTTATTCATGCATTTTATGGAGAAGATCATACTGGGACACTTATTTGTTAACTTATTCTGTTTGAAATTTGAATCTTAGTGTTTTGGTGTTAGACTATCCTGAAAGTTGATGGAGTTGGGCTTCGGAATTTGAGATATCTCATGTTTTTATTGGATAATAACTTTTTATACTCTGGGAAAGACTTGCATTCCTGTTTCTCCTGTTTGTCTTTTAAAGGTTTTGGTCTTGCTGTGTCTTTTTATAGATTTTTATAATATATTGAAAATACCTTGCATTCCTGAGTTCATGTTTCAAGCAAAAAGGTGGTGATATACTTTCCAGTGTGAGAAAATATGTTCTAATCACGTACTTGAATTGCAGATTCTTGCCTTACGTTGGTTGGGTGACTATAATCATGACTGAAAAGCCAATTATCAAGGTTAGTTTCTATACGACATGTCCTTACTAACAAGAAAGCCTTCTTCCTATTGTGGTACAAAACATTTCCGTAATCAAGGAGAAATTATTAGATAGATCTTGTTCACCACGTTATCCATGGTCCATCTAATGAGGTTTATCCACTTCAATATAACTTCCAAATAACTACCCACCATGTAGGAAAGGATGAAATTCACCTTGAAAAAAATGTGATGAAAAATTCTCATTGGACGACGTGGTAAACAGGGTTCATCCAATAATTTTTCATAATCAAGGCTAGTGGCTACCATTGTTCATGGTTACCTGGAACTTTTATGGGGGACCCCCCCTTTTGCATTTCTGCATCTTTGCATCAAATACAATATTTTCCCTCCATTCAGATTTGCCAGTTCTCACTCCTATTTAAATCAAGCACTGGCGTTTCGTTTTGGCCTCTAGCTAAAGAACCATTATTTGTGATTTTCAAACTTATATGAATCTTCCAAAGTTTCAGTAGGCTAATAAACCCTGTAGAGACATTACTGACCCGTCTTACAGAACATCCTAGTCATAATGTTTTTTATTTCCATTTCAGTATATTCTGATCGGAGCATTGGGGTTGCTTGTTATAACTTCCAAAGACTGACAGTTGAAGGAAATCAAAGGTGCAGTCAAATCCAATTGCCAATTTCTTGTACCCTCTCCTTCGTTTTGGTCCATTCCTATTTCCTAACTTCTGTAATCTGAGATTATAACAGTTGGTTAATGTTTTGATAATTTAATACGGTTAGTAAGATGGTGAATCAGGCTTCAGCAAACCCCTTCATTATTGGTTTGAAAGATTGGTATTTCTAATTACTGCTCCCATGTTTCAGATAGAAACCAAAGAGTGATCAGAGATGCACGATTAGCGGCAGATTCAAAAATTTATTTGAGGTAGTAGGCACATAAATTTTTAAAATTTTAGGGTAAATACAAATCTGAAATATTATAAAAACTTAGATATTAATTCATAAAAAATTAAAAAAAATAAAAGTGAATATGTAAAATTTAAAAATTCAGAGTGGGCATACAATACGCATACCTGAGAGGAAGAGTGAATTCGCCACTGTGGACAATTTTTGATTTTATTAATAATCCCATATTTTTTTAATAAATTATTTATTAGATTTTATACTTAAATTTTTATTTACCGAGAATAAAGTACGGACAAATTATAAAATAATAATTATTTGTTTTCCTAGGTTACGAAATGGTCACCTTAATGTTTGTTGTTAAGAAAAAACGACATGACACGTTTGATTAGTGATATATTATTTAACTTCACATTGTAATTTGAAATTTTATTTTAATATTTCAAAATAATAATGTGCAGTTAAAAAATGTGAAAAGTTCTTAATTTATTTTTAAAATCATAAAAAGATTTAATACATATAATTTTATAATTTTTTGAATCTTAAAATTTTGTGAAATTAAGCGGCAACATATATTTACTAAATTATAAATTTTAAAAATAATATAAATTACGTTAGATATTACTAAATTTTAGATATTATATTATTTATATCATTAAATTTTTATTTTATTTTAGTTATAAATAATTACTAATTTAATGTGCGATGTTAAACCCTTAATGATAGTTAATGGCATAATAAGTATTTTGTAATAAAATTAAAATTTAATGCTTATTTTATAACTTTCAAAACATTAGTGGCCAAAATATCATTTCAGCTTAATTCAATGACCCTTAGTTGTAGTTTTCCCCAACAACTTACGTGTCATAGAATCTCTCCTCCTAGTGATAATTTAATGATGTTGATCCTAGTCAGCAAGTGATCTCTACGTGTCAAATTAATCTCTATCAAAGACACGTGTCAAATTAATCTCTATCAAAGACACGTGTCAAATTAATCTCTATCAAAGACACGTGTCATCCTTATAAAATCCCTCCCGTTTGCGTATTTCCCTCTATATTTAACCCCCTGTTCGGTTGCTTCTATTTGCGTCCTCTGCCATCTTCTTCAATTTGTTTGGTATTTTTAGCTAATCATTTGAATCACTGGTTTTAGAAATCATTATTGCATATAATTCTGTGCAAAATTTTGATCTTTTGTTTTTTTGAGGCGGTTGGAATACTTTTTTTCTCGGGAAAGGAAAAGAAAATGAAGGAAAATCAGGGAAACCCTCTTCACCTCAAATCTGTGAACCATATTTCCCTTGTGTGTAGATCGGTTGAGGAATCCATGAATTTCTATCAGAATGTTCTTGGGTTTGTTCCGATTAGGAGGCCTGGGTCATTTGACTTTAATGGGGCTTGGTAATTGTTAAAAAAGAATGGAATTTTGTTTTTGTTTTCGAGCTTAATTTGTTCGATGAAATTCCCGAGAGATCTTGGGTTGAATTTTTGGGGGGATGATGCAGGTTGTATGGACATGGGATTGGAATACATCTTTTGCAATCAGAGAATCCAGAGGATTTGCCCAAGAAAAAGGAAATCAACCCCAAGGATAACCACATATCTTTTCAGGTTGGTTTATTTTTCTTTTCTAGTTGTTTCTCTTGAATTAGTCTCATTGATTGTATGAAGTTTAGGTTTTAATGTTATTTTTATCAGGAAAATTGTGTTCCAATTTGAATGCTATGAATTGGACTTATATTTTGTAATTTAATAACATTAATTTAATAACATGGGATTTAAATTGTGATCGTGACTGTAATTACGGTGATTATAATAATATATGTTATCATCGTCAATACGGTCGTAACGGATCGCGTACTGTGGTTTGAACCTTTATGCTGTCCTTATTGTGGTTGCGAACCATTATTTAAACCTTTGATATGAATGTAATGGCTAAGGATTCGAACAATCCAAATAAACTAATAACGATTACGTGAGGATAGTTACGAATCTCGAATATACAGACATAAATAAGTTTACTTTTATACCTTTTTGAAGTGCATGTTGGAATGGCTCAATGTTTTCATATAGTGACCTGAATTATAGCAGATATAGATTTGGATCTTAGTTAGCTAATCACCCTATCCATTTGTTCAGTGTGAGAGCATGGGTGCAGTGGAGAAGAAGCTGAAGGACATGGAAATAGAATACGTGCGAGCCGTGGTGGAAGAAGGTGGTATCTACGTCGAACAACTGTTCTTCCACGACCCGGACGGGTTCATGATCGAGATATGCAACTGCGACAACCTACCGGTGATCCCCCTGGCCGGTGAGATGGTTCGATCCTGCTCTCGAGTCAACCTGCAAGTGCTTCGGCGACAGCAGATGCAGCAGCAAGTGGGGTTCAGCAGTAAGGGTAGTCATCTAATTTAGCTGCTGCTGCCTGCTTGTTGATGTCAATCACAAGAAGAAAGCACACACTATCTGCTTTCTTGGTGTCATGATCTATGTCTGTATGTATGGGTTTTTAGATGTTTTGTAATAAAGACAATGCAATGGGATCCCAAGGGAAGGGGTCGTTTTAATTAATTAAAAGAGTCTTTTAATTTTAATTTTAATAAAGATGTACAGTAATGTAACTTTTACAATATACTCGTTTTGACCCTGTGAATAATTCATTCCTATGGCCGAGAATTACTCGAAAAAATTAAATAATTTGATTCGAGACGAAAATATTCGATTAGAAATTTCATAGACTGGAGGTGATTCAAAAAAAAATTCAGTTTGAGCTGTAAAATAAAAATTCGAATAATTTAAAATTTTTAATAATTAAAAGATAAATTTTTAGGTTTGAGATAAATTTATAATTTTTTATAATATATATACATTAATATATTAAAATATAAAAGAATATAAAAAAAAATATTACTATAATGAAAATATATATAAATATAGATATAAATATAAATATATCTTATATGATTAGAGAAAGTCGTTTAAATTAAAATTAAATCTTATTAAAACATGATAAATAATTATAATTAAATATTTATAGGAGTTCAATTCAATTCGACTCAAATTTCTTATATTTGATTCAAATCAAAAAAATTTAAATAAAATTTAAGTTATAAAATATGATTTATCAACTCAAATAACTTTAAAAAATTCGATTAACCAAAAAAATATCAAGTGGCCTCCTAAGTCCAAACCCTAGAGCAAAGAATTTTCCTAGAGAAACTTCAAAATCACATTATTGGGAAAAGGTGTTCACATTTAGAAATTGACCTTTGGGGACAAACATCTTCAGTTTGGTTATCAGACTTTAAAAAAAGAAAAGAAATGGTGATAAAACAAAGGTGGGTATTTTTTTATTTTTATATATTAGATATTATCTTTTAAAAGTAATTACATAAATAAATAAAATCGTTTCAAATATTTTCAGGGTAATAAATAAAAACATAAAAATAAATAAAATATATATTTTTATAATTTTAAATAATTACTTTAATATTTTTATTAACAAGTTATATACCCTTTATATTAAAATAATAATGATTAATTTGTATGCCGCGGTTATTTTTATTAATAGATAAACCGTTAGTTATAAAATATATTTATTTTTTATTGGTAAAAATTAAATTTTTAATTTTATAATTAAGAGATGAGGTGAATAATCATCTCACCATATTCCATGATTTTAAAATTTTAAATATTTAATTGTACATCATCCTTATTTTATTTAATATCAAATAATAACTATATCGATAGATTGATCTAAATAATAAATAATTTAATATTATTAAATAGATTTTAAGTTTAAAATCTTATATACATATAATAAAAACAAAATCAGATAAACGATATGAACCACGACAGAAAATTTTCCTTAAATTCCATTGATCTTCCTATAAAAGAATTTTTTTTCTGTTTTTCATTTGTTAACTAAAAATCTAAAGGTTTAAATTATTATTTTTAAAAAAATTAAACTATTTAATTTATTTTTTCTAAAAAATTAATTTTTAATATATATATATATATATATATAATGTATAATTATTTAGTTGAATTAAGTTCAATTTGATTAAATTTGTTAAGATATCAAATTAAATTTATTTAATTTAAATTTTATTCGAGTTGAGACCGAAAAACTCACGAACTAACTAGTTATAATAAATTTATTTAATTTATTTAATTTAAATTTGTTATAATAAAATAATAAAATAAATGACACACAAAAGTATTAAATGTGAGAATTTCACAAAATTTCATTCAATTCAGGACTCTTTAATATGTAAATTTAGGAAAGCTTATAGATTGAATTTTTAATCGATTTGTATCTAAAATTCTAATTTAAAACTTTAATAATTAAATTTAAATTTAATTTAATATTTTATATTGTTTATCTGAGATATAAATAATTATTTTTATTTTTGTTCAATAAAATAAAATATAACAAAAAATTCAAATATTTCATTTTTATTAAATATAGTAGAGTGATAATTTAAAAATATAAAAAAAAACATTATAACAATTATAGTTATATATTTAAAATAAAATTAAGATATTATTTTAATTTGAATCAAATATTTTTCGCCTTAAATCTCTAAATTCAACTCAATTTATCTTTAAAAACTCAATCTAAACTCCATCAAAACCTAATTTCTTTTAAAACTGTTTGATGATCCCTACAAGTCCTGAAAATTTTCTGTCAAACCAAACAGAACAGATTCCCTTGAAAATCACCTTTTTTCCCACGAATTCAGACAGAGAATCAGACATCCCAGAAACTTCAAACCTGTTTTTAGTACTACCATATTTTCCCATCGGGGAAAAAGAAAGAATCTCCAGGGAATAACAAAAGAAAATTTTTGTTCTTATTCTGGAAAACACAAAAGAAACAATTGGAACATATGAAATTTGTCCTAATAAACACACAAATAAAATATTTTTTACAGAAACATTAACACAAAGGGGAAAAAATCAAAACTTTAAACACCCAACAATCATCTCTGTTCATATAGATGGAAGCTTAAATTTGTCTAAAAATAAAATAAGAAATACATAAATCCATATACCCAGAAACACCCATCAAGTTCTCCGGAATTCCCATCTCCGGTCACCGGGAAATACATGAAAATATGAATTAAAAAACCTATCTTGATCTACGTTTACCAGGCTTTTTGCTACGACTATTCGTGGCTTGTTTCCCAAAAGCACTGCAGAAACCACAAGCTGAAATCTTTGGAGAAGGAGGGTCAATAGCAGGGGAAACCTTACCGGTACGGTAACCTCGTCTTTCACCGCCGGTAGATCGGCTTCTTTCGAAGGTGGTGTTCGTGGGCGGCGCAATTGTCGGGTTAACATCCTTAACAACATCGACTTTGTCTGTGTTGTTGCTGTTGTTATTGTCTTGCCCCTGCACTTGCTCTTCTTGCTTGGTTTCCCCCTTTTCTTCTTCTTCTTGCTGCTGTTGTTCTGGTTTTATTTGGCTTAACTCCGACAAGAACTTGTCGTCCCAAACAATCCCTGAAGACCCTTGTCTTCTGAAAGAAACTGCAGATCTTTGAAGACCGGCCATGGTCGATGTCTGCTCTTATGGATCTTCTTGTTGTATATATGCGGTGGCTGTAGAGAGAGAGAGAGAGGTGTTGAAGATTTGGTTCAGGACAAGAAGGCATAATACGGCAACTCAGTCAATATTTCCATTTTCCCTTAAAGATTTCTCTTTTGTCGAATCTTACCGTTAATGATAGAGGGGACAGTTAATTATGGATTAAATATAAAAAATAGAAGTATCTTGGCTTAAAGGTTAGCTCTTGTGAAAAATTTTCACTTAATTTAATCTTTAAATTTTAAATTATAAAAAATTATCTTCTTTTTTATTTTAATATTAGTTATTAAATTTTTATTAAAATAATAAAAAAATCACAATTATAATATAACTACGAAAAAGAATGATAGATTAATCTATCAAAATTCACAAGTTCTTTTGGGTTTTTGTCTCTATCTAATTGACGTGATGAACGACTTAAACTATCATGCAAAATATTATAATATTTACGACTAGTTATATCAACAAATAATCATTAATTGAGTGAGAATTTAAGTTTTTATAATCATTGATAAGAACATAATAAAAAATTAATGTGGCTAAAATCTCTATACATGAAACAAACAACCATTATATTTTATTAAAATTATATCATAAATAAATAAAGCGAACTAAAACATCCAAAATCCAAAAAAAAACTATATTAATAAATTTAATAATTTATAATTATTATTAAATTTAATATCGATCGTTAATAAAAAAAATAAAATAAAATTACAATAAACTATTTTGGTAGGGACCGCGAGAGCGGTATCAAATCAAGTGAAACTCCAAATATCAAATATGATCTTAAAATAACAGGAATCGAGGTCAGTTAGTGGGACGATAAGGGATAAACTTGATCGTCGAGAAAGAAAAAATCCGGATCACCGACTAAGGCCCCTATAATTTATTTACAAACAAATTTATTTATCTTGAATACATTATATATATTCGAATTTATTTTTAATTTAAAAAAAAAACGGAATATTTTAAACTCATGTTTCGTGTTATCATTTCAAATTCTATCTTCTATACTTTATAATTTCTTTTGTTGTCCTCATGTTTGTATCCTTTATACAAAAGATACGTAAGCTATTCAAAATTGTATTCCTGCAAAACTAGGGACCTCGTTTAATATTTTATTATTATTTTTTTATTTATAATAATTAAATTTAATAATGTTAAAAAATAATAATTAATTTTAATATGTGGATCTAAACTGTAATTAACATTGATGACCTGTACTTAATCATCAAACCTTCTAGAAAGGACAAAAGCAATGACCCACTGGATTAGCACTTAATGCTAATAATTAATTTTATAATTTAAAATTATATTTTAACTCTTTAAAACGGTAGAAGTTCAGTTTAGCCCCTTTAAAATTTAAAAAAAAAAAAGTAAAATTATTTTTCTCTCCAAAAAATTTATAATTTAGATTCAGCCCTTCTAAATAATTAATTTTGACTCCCCACACCTTAATAAATATTCAAATTCCAACCACTTCATCACCAACCTCCGTCTTGAAATTTTTGAAGTGGATAGAAGTAGAAAAGATGTTTGGTAATGTGTGGGAAGATTTTAGAGATCAATTAGGTCCCCAATTTTAATATATTTACAAACAGGTCCAAAAAATAGAGATGTGAATGGATTGAACTTGTAAAGTTGGTGATGAATATGCCACATAAATATTGATGGGGCCATGTGCATGCTGGCTCCAGCCAGTTCATATGCACACTTGCTCACCTTTTATCCAACATTGACACTTGCATTTTCCATGGACTTATCATGGTCAAGCTTTGGGGAAAAAATTAAACTTTATATGATTATAAATATCGAGATTCGAATATTATTAAACGCGTTTTGATAAATAATTTTATGAATCAGAAAAATTAAATTATAGATTCGATGAAAGTTATTTTATACGTTATACTCATAAAATTATAAATTCATACATTAATAATATGTGTGTTTATCTTTAAAAATTCTGGATTCGATTAAACTTATTTATTAAAAGCTACATTTGGGTTACTTATTTATGGGTAAAGTTACATTTAGGTCATCCAATTGTTAAAGGTTATATTTAGACCACTCAATTATAGTTAAGATTATATTTGGGTCACTCTTCATATTTGAAAAAAAGTTTATCAATTCGTATATTAGATTAATGAATAATTTCAAATGAAGTATTTTAATGTTAATAAGGGTATATAAGTGATTTAAAAGTAAAAACGATCAAATTGATGTACTTTTTCAAATATGAAGAGTGACCTAAATATAATCTAACTTGTAATTGAATGACCCAAATATAACCTTTAATAATTGGGTGATCCAAATATAATCTTACCCATAAGTGAGTGACCCAAATATAACTTTTAATAATTAAGTGACCCAAATATAATTATACTCATAATTAAATGATCTCTGTTGCAATTTATTTTTTTCTAATCAAACTATTGGGATTTTGAAACCGGTGGCCAAACCTCAATAATAATTATATAGGGAAGATATTCTTAGGCAAAATTAAAAGTTTTATAATTACGAGGTTTAGGTGAGATGATAATTTTTTTTATTTTAATTAGTTGTCGAGAGTTTAATTTTTATCTTGATTTTAGAATGATTTTAAAATTTATAATTATTATATATTTTTATATAAATTAATAAAATACGAAAAATTAATCATTGATCTTATTCTAATATATATTTTAAAAGTAAATGCATGTTTTGAATAATGATGCGTCGTGCCATGATTAATTAAATAATAAAAAAGAAAAATATATAGAAAAAGTCAATAAATTAATTTGATATTGTTGTCGATGGCAGATTTAAAAATATTTTTTAAGGCGGATCCGTGCTTATCCTTTAATAATCATCCATCTGTCACTGATTGTTGTGTTTCTTTGGTTCTTTATAGTAAGAAATAAAGCGGGTTTTGAGATTTTAATGATCTAAGGATAAATTTAAAGATTAAACTTCTATGAATAATTATCGAAAAAACAGATTTAAAAATATATATTTAATAATAAATATTAAAAAATTATATCTCTAATAACAAGTATTGAAAAAAATTAAACTCTTAATAGTAGATCCCTAATAATAAATATTGAGAAAAAGTATTAAGATCTTAATTACAAATTTTAGAAAATTCGCTCTCTAATAACATGTATTAAAAAAAATGAACTCTTAATAATAAATACTAAAAAATAAATTTTTTATAAAAAATATTGAAAAAATGAGTCTCTAATAACAAGTGTCATAAAATTTTGGATCCTAATAATAAATATCGGAAATAATTTAACTCTTAATAAAAATATTAAAAAATATATTTTAAGAACAAATTTTAAAAATTAATATTAAAAAATAAGATTATAATATTAAATATTAAAAAATATTTATGACACTTGCTTGAGTGTAGGGCCGATACAAGAGGAGCACTTTGAGCGACCGTTCACTCTAAATTAACTTAAGTCCCATAAAATTTAATTATTTATATAATTTAATTTTAATTTTTTAATTTATCAAATAAATAAAAAAAGGTAAAAATAATTTGTTTTCTAAATAAATTAATATATTTTACAACAAAAATAACATGTTTAATTATTTAAAATAATGAGATGAATTAAAAATCTATCCTTTTTGATATTTTTTTTCTATGCTTTGTACTAAAAAATTCAATTCTAAACCCTAACCCTATGTTCTAAATATTAAATATTAAACTCTAGGTTAATACCTTAAACTTTAATTTACTTTAATTTTAAATTGTAACCTAAAATTAAATCTATTTTTTTTGTTGAGATATAAATAAAACATCAAAAAAATATTTTTATTCACAATAAAATATATTTTTATTACATAACAATTTATTTTTAATTTTTATTCAAAATCTCGAAAATCTTCGAGGTAATGATTCATCAAAAAAATCATCCGTGTTTGTAGCCTATTATTTTCATGTCGAATACTTTACTACGTAAATAAGATTAAAGATTTTAATTTTAATTTTAATTTTTAAGGTGAATTTGGATATGTTTATGAATTTTTTTCCACGACCAATATAAGATATAATATCTTTTTAATATTCCCTATGTAAGGGTTTTTGTGGTGAAACTTGTAAAATAAGGTTAAGATTCGTATATATTTTTTTACAATATAATATCTAAAATTATATTATCAAGATTTTAACTTTTAAGACTAAAAAACAAGTATAAAATAAATCTTATATATATATATATATCAATTTCCCCCTAATTATATATAAACAATAAAACAATTATATATATTTTTAATAAAGTACATAAGTTTTTAGGGGTGTAAACGAGTGATTCGAGTTCGAGTAGTGCTAAGTTCAGCTTGGCTTGTTAAGAACTCGAGTAACTCTTATATGTCACATCTTATTTAAAGTCTAATGAAGAAAAAACTTTGATATACAAGTTATATAAACTCAAACATATTAATTTTAGGGTTTAATGTGTTGATTTAGTGTTAAGATTTATGCTTAGGATTTTAATTTTAGAAATTTAGATTTTAAATTATAAAAATGATATATTTATATTTTCGAGTAACTCAACTTTTTGAGTCTGGTATTATGTAGTTTGACTCGGCTCGTAAGAACTAAATCTGAGTTTAAACTCGAATTGAGTCTAGTCAAATTAAATTTAATCAGGTTTTAACTGTGTCGAACTCGAACAACTCACGATCTATCTCGTATCATTTACAACCCTCTACGTTCCAACGTATTAAAACCCTCAATAGTGATCCATTAACGATAGGCCCAAAACATTTTAAAGCCGCCACTGAGCACTGGCGCTAAATCACCCGCCAAAACCTCCTTGCTTTTACATCAAAAAACAACCTTTGTTTTTATCTTCACTTTCTCATATCCCAAACACCCCAAAACTTAATACCCCCAAAAAACGTCTTCTTCTTCTTCTTCTTGAAGAATAATCACTTGTATATAATTGAAAGGGTGGAGTACTTATATAATTGAAAGGGAAAAAAGGCGTGCAACGTGTTCGGTGAAATGTCTCAAAGATAAATTGAGGTCCGAAGGTAAAGTATATAATTGAAAGGGTGGAGGACTTTTATATCTACAGAAGATGCACGGAAGAAAAGCGTATGAGCTGGTGAAAGAGTTTTCTAATGGTGAAAAAGGGCATCTCAAGATTTTCAATGTAAGGCTACTGGCTTGCACATTTTTATGTGGGAATCAGTTTTTATTTTACAGTTAAATGCTTCAGAGATGAACAAATCTTGTTGTTATGTTATAATTGGAAATTTGCTTGGTGGGTTCATTGTTTTTCTTTGAATTTAGGTGTTTATCAATTTAACATTGCTTAAGTTCTAATATATCTTCAGATTAGCTGTTTATTTCTGAAAGTACCGTTAGCTCTGAAAGATCTTAGAGGATCAAGTTTTGTATTTTGAAAATTCTTAGTGATTTAGTATTATATATATATATATATATATATATATTCTTTAAGTGATCACTTTCACCCCACCAGCACGAAAGGTCAAAATTTGAAAACAGTTTCTGTTAGCAACGTGAAATGCTGGAAGAATACTTGTATTTATCAATTTTAACGAGGGTATCCTTGAAAAGGTTCCATTTTTAGAATACATCCATATTTTTTCCTTCTTGATTTGCCTGTCCGTCTTTCCCCAGCTCCCATTCTTATTGGTAAAGCTTTTCAATCACTATCTCGTTATACTTGCTGATATGCTGTCAAAGTTATGTTTTAGTTAATATGTGCAGGTTTATAAAATTGTTAATTATTGTATGGAATGTGGTCTTGCAGAATGATCTGTTTGAGAGAGTAATTGAAGAATGCAATGAGCATCACAATGCACTTCAGTCATTAATAAGGTAATTCCTTGTTGCTATTTTGCTTCTTTAGCCTTTTGTTTATGTTTGTCCTTCCTTGAACTCCTCTTGTAACGATTTCTCCTGAAACTAGGGAATAGAAACCTTTTCCCCTTTTTGGTTCCCCATGCATCTCCCAACACTAAAAATTGGGTTTAGGGTAAGTGTTCAGAGTTTATGGTGCAGGTTTAGTTTTTAGTGTTTAGGGTTTAGAATTTAGGACTAGGGCATAGGGTTTAGTTTTTTAGTGTTAGAGCATAGAAAGAGGCACTAAAAAGGGGCATGATTTTTGTTCAAGAAGTGGTGCTGTCATGTCAATTCTTTAGTCAATGGACCAACATTTGATTTAACCTGTATGCCCCAAGTGTCTCCTAGCATCTCCCAGAGATTTAATTCTGTATATTTTGAAACTTTCTCAAAAAATTGATATCAAATGGTAACAATTGATGGTAGCTAGAACTTTAATGTAGCATTTGTGTAAGTCAGTATACTTTTAAGTTCAACTATATTCTCAATTCTATGCGTACTGATTGCAGTAGGTTGTGTACATGGATTTCTACTAGAGCATGAGGTAGAAAATAATGAAATATTCTCTGCAAAGTTTTTGGTTACTATCGGACTGTATAATGCATTCCTTGGGGTGCATCTTTTATTTATTTTGTTTTGGGGAGTTTGGTTGGGTTTAGAGTTTTACCAAATTTTATTTGTACAGATATTTCAGTCCCTAAATATGATTTATGTTATAATAGGAAAATGCAAGAGGAAGGACTGGAAGTCCAAACAGCTAAAAATGCAGACCATTATGGAGCACTCATCCACCACATTTCTCTAATTCGCAACAAGCATTGCCTAATGGCATATGTGTAGGTTTCTCACTTTTTTTGCCATTATTTCCTAAAGAAACTGATTCCTTCTAGTTCACATTTTCAGATGCAATTTTTTACTATCACCTGCTAATTTTGTTACAGGTACAATCGTGCAGAAATTATAAGAGATATGGCATGGAAGGTAGGTCTGCTTCATGAACTTCCACGTGAAATTCAAGAGAAGTTCAGTGACTCGGAGGAACAGTATTTCAAAGATCATTCCAAGTCTTTGAAATTATATATGTCTCAACTGAGCCTTGATGTGAATGTGGTAAGGTCTCTTCTCTTATGAATTGAACGCTTGTAAGTACTTATGGCTCTACAGTTATCTTAATGCAAACCTTTGATTAAAACTTGAAAGCGGCACTGTTGTTGGTGACTTTGTGTTACATAGAACCTACTAGTCTTAAACTGTATTTAAGCAAATAACTGCAAGTAGTTAAACAAGAATTGATTGGTCTTCCACCATACAGATTTTACTCTAGCTCATAAAGCTTTATAAATCATCTGTCACTGTGTACTAGATTGCAATGGCTAATGTTCTTGCCTCTTGGTTCTTCAGGATATGGTGCCTCCAAAAGATCCCTACATCAAAGTAAGGGTACTTGAAGATTTAGGTAGTGGAATAATTCTCAGCGATAAGTCTGCCAATTTTGCTCGTCACTCAATGCACTTTCTCAAACGAACTGATGCTGAGCAATACATTGCACGGGTAGGTATCGTTTTCCAGTTAGTTACCTTGTATCATGAGAAGCAACTGCTACATCTTTACTGACTTCTCATTACTTTCATTGTATCAATAGGGCTTAATGGAGGAGTTGACAGGCTGAACCTGAAAGAAGAATATTCATGATGTCTTCTCCCTCTTCTCCAGGATAAAGATGTTTCATACTAATATATCTATTCAGCAGACACTAAAGTAGCTCCATTCTTTGTATGCGCGTTTTAGCTCTCGGCAAGACTGATGTAACTCGAATAAGAATAAAAAAGGAAACAAGTATTTTCTGAATCTTTCTTGGTATTTGATTTTAATATTCACTACAGAGTATCAACAAGTTTTATCCTGCTGTTTTGCAAATTGCAATATGGCACTGCAACTGCATCATCTTTACCAGCCGAGGAATTTTATATTGTCGAAACTGTTCGAAAAACAGGGTTTCCCACCAGAGTAAGCCAGGGAAGATTCAGATCTCATTCAAATTTGTTCTTTTAAGGGACTGTACAAATCATTTTTCCTGAAACTTGGTTCTCTTGAGATCCTGCATAACCTCCAATACCAGTTGGTTGCCATTTTCTAGCATCTTTTCATCCAGCTTGTATTCATAAATGATGGTTTTGAGGGTTAACACTAATATGTATAGCCAGCCACTGGTTAAAATTTATGATGCAGCTGACATCCATTATTGTAATGGATGAGATTAGGTGTTATAGATCAGATAAATCTAAATTTACACATTTTTTAATTAATTTTATTTGAAATGAAGACAAAAGTACAGCAAAATCGAAATGTAGAAACGTGTGAACAAAATGACCCCATGATTTTCACCCTCTCAAAAATATACAAGTTTTACCACAATAACCTTCTTTTGCTTCCTTCCATTTCAACATCTCCCCTATTTCCTCTCTGCAAGTTCTCATCTTTTCTTTTCATTTTCCTTCCCGTTTCCTGGGGTACCCTTCTAAATGTTTCCTTCTCCAATGGCCTCTTCAAAGAAATTGGCAACCACCATTTCCTCCATTGCTTCTGTCATGTATTTCCTCATCATAATCTTCCAAATCCCACTTTTCAGGTAAAGTTTTCACAGTTCTCCTTTACAATGATGCATTGGTAGCTGAACAATTTGTTTAAACATAAAAAAGGTTCCTTTTTTAAAAGGGTATTCCATATAATCTGAACATTCCATGTCATGTGTAAAGTTTACTGCAACAATGGGGTTCTTTGGCTTAAACATTATGTCTAGGAGTTCTGACATTTAGAATCTGAAAACCCTTTTAAAACTCTTACTGTAGCTGACAAAATATGTATGAAAATCTGTCAAAATATGCCAAAAATCAAAGTATTTGTTGACATTTATGGTCTAACTCTACAGGGTACCATGTAGATTTGGAATATGCAGAACACCTATTGAGATAACATCCTCTCAGTTGATTGCCAGTGAACTCTTCCCTACATATTTAGTCAAGATCCTTCTATATCCTGGAGCTTTTGTCTATACCATCATCAAAAACCACACCCTCCCAAGTTATGGCAAATTGCTCAACTTATATGACACCACCGGTTTGAGGAAATCTACTGCAACATCCGATCTCCAGCGCCTCGAGGTCGGTTTAAAGACTCCTATGCGGTATGCATTGCTTGATTAATCTGTAAATAGTTAAGCACTGATATCCCAACTTTTGGATTACACCAGATTGTTGCAGGAAGCTACTTGTCTGTGGTGGGAGCTTTTGTAGGCCTGTCGAGACGAGGCAGAATGAGCCTGTTTGGGACAATGCTTATAATATGGGGACTTCTCAGAGAAAACATTCTAGGACAATTTCATGTCATGTTCCCCACAAAATCTATCCAAATGTGCCCCATGTTGGTAGTTGCTGTTGTTTGTGCTTTTCTGTCAATTAAAAAGGATGTAAGAAAACTGATCCATGGCTCCAAAGCTAGGAGAGTCAAATTGTTTTGAAGGGAAATACAAGCTCTGCAGATGAGTTGGTACTGCAAATTTTGGTGCTTTTAACACCTTTGAGACCACTGGTGTAAAGAAAAACAAAACACAAGCTAACAATTAGGCCCACCATTACAAATGGAATGAAAAACATAGTTTTTTTATGGAATTGGAAGCTGTTGACAGATTCTTTCTTTCCTGGTAACTTGGAAGGATGTATTTTTAGAGCAGCTTTGAGATTATTTAGGGTTTCATTCAGTTTAGTGACTTTTTAGTACCCTCTTTCCTTTCTGTAATTTGTGACCAACTGGGGCTTTGCCCTCAGTTTTTCTTATTAATTAAAGCTAAAAGATTTATTTTTGTTTATTGTTTTTTTTTCATTGTTCTATCCCAATTGATACTTTACCTAATTAAATTATTCATTACAACTTAGTTTATTCTATTTTTTATTAAATAAAAAGTTATTTTATATTTTTAAGATAAATATTTGGATTCTAACCTATACATATATACATTGTTAACTACTTGATTAATGAGAGTATCCTTATTTGACCTATTTTTTAACAATCACTTTCAAATATAGAATCTAACTTTCACATTTGTTTTAGTTTAGTAAAGAAAGTTCATCTTTTGTTTATAAAATGTTTAAACTATACTTATTTTTTAAGATAGGTATCTAAATTTTTTTGTGTTAAAGTAGGTTTAGTTAACTTTAAAATAAGCTAATAATGAAACTTTAGACACATATTAAAAAAAGTTATTTTAATCGAAAATAAAATTTAAGAACCTATTTTAGTTAAAAAAACTTTATATGCATATTAAAAAAAATAAAGTTTGATTACTTATTTTATAGTTAACCTAAACTATGTTAAGCCTTTGGGAAATTTTTCACAATAAATAACTTGTAGTAAAAGATTTTTGCAAAAGTGAGATATCAAGCCGTCTTAGCTCAGCCGGTAGAGCGCGTGGCTTTTAACCACGTGGTCGTGGGTTCGATTCCCACAGACGGCGTTATCAGTATTTTTCAATTTTGAATAGTTTTGCAAACCACACGTTTGTAATATATATTTTTTTTCTTTTCTGTGATCCATTGTTGAATCCTGAGCTGTTATCCCCAAAGATGAATTCTTCTTCTTCTTCTTCTTCTTCTTCTTCTTCTTCTTCTATTAGATGAAACCAAAAGTATTAGCTTTACCTTCTCTTACTCTGAAAATGAACTGTTGGAAGAAGAGAAGATCCTTTCTGCTCAATCTTGATATTCAAGGCACTGAGTACAAGTTTCATAATTTTAAGAAGAGTGAGCACCATTAACAAGTCTTCTTCTTTCATAGCTTGTAGCCTGTAGCCTGTAGGTACCTTCCAACGAGTTTAGATTATGTCTAGCATTATTGAAGGTGTTCTCTCAGTTACCATATCCATAATTGGTCTGAAATTGGCAAACAAGTACCTGACAACTCTTAAAGCCATATGATACTAGATCCAGTTGTAGCACCTATTTAGTTTGTCAATGTATGAGGTCATGGTTCCAGACAAAGCAATCCCAGGTACTCTCGGTTGGCCGAATCAACAATCGAGTGGATTCAACCTCCCCATGCAGCTGTTTCCACCACTTTTCCTTTACATGAATTCTGATGAATGCCTTCATACATGAGAATGGGAATGGGAATAGGAATGGGAATGGCAGTGCATTCCTGGACCTGGTAGATACTGTAAATAAAGAGACTTGAGTTTTGCAAAAGGGGTTAAAGTGAACTTCCTACCATGTCTGAAACATGCTTCAGTTTGCACAATAAAATCACTCAGATTTGGAGATAGAATCACACATGTTATCTACCTCAATCTTAAACATCTCGATATATATGCCTTGACAAGGATATGGCCTATGAAAGCACGGTTGATATGTATACCTTGAAGACATCAACTCCTTCCCATATGTCATCCATCAACGGCACAGATTTTCTTTTTTTGGGTAAAGTACTAAAATGATAACCCAACTTTGTTAAAAAAATAAAATGATAATTAAATTTTCAAATGTAATAAAATGATAATTAAACTTGTGTTTTGTTATAAAATAGTAACTTTGTATAATAGCATATTTAATCCCCTATATTCAACGATTATTATTTAAATTTTATTTAAAAATAGTAACAATAATGTAAATATTATACTAATAAGATCAAAATTATGAAATAATTATTTTTTAAAGTTGAGGTTTCTATTATCAAACAACATAGTTATATTTGGTACTTCTCTAGTAATTTTAGCAAGATTTGATTGTTTTTTTGTTTGAGAATTTTTGTAATCACGAAAAACATTAGAACTTTACTAACAAATTTTCATATCTTTTATAATATTTCTAATACATTTTAAAAAAATATATTATGAGAGCATAAAATGTTGATGCTCCTCGTGGCAGAACTTCCCCTAATCTTAAGATCTGATCTTAACCCTATAAAAACACAAAGAGGAATTTCAAAGTTGACAGATGGTGTATAAATCCATCTCAATTGGCATTTCTTTTCGGTCCTATAACCGTGATCCTGTTCTCGAATTCCCGGGACAGTGAAACTACAAAGGCAAGTACAGATTATGTCCATGTGCATAGCTACCATGATCCATAGATACTAAACACCTATATAGCCACAAAGATGCAGATGCCATATGATATCAAGAATTCCAGGTGACACTGTACCAACTCATGAACATCTGGTACAGGAAACGCGAAATACACCAAATTCATGATCTCGAGTTACTAAGCTAAGGAATTTAATATTAAAGGGCAATAACTTTTTCAGAAAGTCAACTTCAGATCAATAACATTTCATTGGGTTCTTATCAATGTGAGAGTATCAGAACACCCATCGAAAAGTTCCATAAGATCCAACCCTGAACTGAAAATATGTGTAAATCGGAATAGGAAGCATGATATTACACAACACTCGCATGGTAAATACATACTACAGGTTATGATGTACCATGACTTTCTGTAGAGTACAAGACATGAATTTACCGTCTTTGGATAGGCAGTGACAGTAGGGCATTCTTGGCCTAAAACTCAGTCGGAGGTTTCAAACGTACTAATCTCCTGATCCTGTCCTTATCAGTGTTCTCCAGATATCCCTTGGGAAATTTAAAAGAAGGTGGGAAAAACATCAGTTGCAGTATCCAACAAGGAAAATGCAATTCCATGCTAATTAACAATCAGATGAAAAGGAACAGTTTCCTGAAGCAGATATTACAGGTGCTTAGGCACCAAAAGAAGAGCCAAAGAGAGTTGCCGAATGCTACATTAACTCTAGCTTTCTGATAACCATTGGCAGATGAAATATCATGATTAATATTTTAAGACTCTCAACTGATGCATGTTCTAATTATAAGCAAATAGTAGCAACAGCTTCTGATCAAAAGGAAGAATGCCAAAATTAATTATTGATAGAATACCAATTTGTGACCTCACCTGCCAAATAATTTCATCCAAAGTCAAGCATATCCTTCCATACTTATCCAGAAAAAGGCGTTCAGTTGGTAGCTTCCCACATACATCCTTTACAGCTGAGGTTATAACAAAGATAACCTCTGCCACTAGAGCAAAACAATGGAGGTAAATCAGTAATGAATTCAAGTAACTTAATACACCATGCTAGACGATATATATGATATACTTTTCAATGCACTACAATTATCAAAGTGTTAGCTTCCTTTCCTTTTTAAGCTTGCAAAGTGCTAAATCACATTTCAACACAAAAAGCAAGCTATGTTGAACATAATAGAGAAGCTTATCCAACTAAGAGCCTAGAGATTCATGCAAGTCGATATAGTGAAAATCCATTGCTTTTCGATCGCAAATCATCCAAGAAGGAAAGAACCTATGGCTCAATCAAGTTTGCTCATGTCAAACAGCATGAGAACTACATATTTTGAACCAAGGAGTTTCAAGTTTGTAGCTTCTTCACCTCTCACAAATTTGGGTTGTATTTGTATGTGTTAAGAGCTCAAGATATACTTACATGCAAGCTCATCATACTCATCTTTGCCAACAACATAGACACTGACATCTCCGAGCACTGTGTAAACAATGTAAACAGACCTGATAAAAGAACATGATTGTTAAATTCTTTAAACTGATATCTCTAAGTCAAAAGATAATATTTTTATCAAATGGATGCTATGACTCCTAAATGTTTTATACTAAGCCAAAAGATAATATTAGTTTTACATGTGAATATATGAATCTCTCAAAATATTTTAGGTCTTGACAATAAAAAAAATAATCTTTCTTTTTGATAATGCAATTACTAAGAATTTGAGATCATGTATCAAGGTATATATTTCACAGTGACTACTATTAGTAGACATTTTTTCCTCCCCTTCAAGTCTTTTTTTTTGTAAGGTAAATTCTCTTGCCTTGATCAAGTTTAAGTTTTGGGCATTGATCCATCCACAACCAACCAAGACAAGAACCCAGTGCACCTTCAGTTAACTCCAGGTATTAACTGAATTTCGGGGCAGAAAAAAAAGGACGAAAGCAAAAAAGTGCTACTGCTTCGAAAAGTATTTTGAATTAGGACTTATTGCCCGCCAAAAACATATCCTAAGAGACTAAGCGTTTTTATTTTACTCTGGAAACAGCTTTTCCTATTATTAAAATCCCAAGACTAGTAATGAATAAAGATGGAAGTTTGGGAAAGAAATCCAGTAAACTATACTATGTACAACTTAATAAACTTTAGCTACATGTTTAACACATTTGCATCAGAACTAAAATAAAATGGTGTACTCATTGTGGGCTACATCCTTGTTGATAAGTTTGGATGCACACCTATAGAACTTCTAAAATCATATCCCACACATAACCTAGACGAGTAACTATCAATTATATGTGCTAATGGCAGATGTTCAATCAAGTTTTTTTTGTGTAGAAAACATCATTTAAATGCCAGATGTGAGGGTGCAAAATCTATGTGATCTGATTTAACCCATATTTAGTCCTTCCAACCATCCTAGAATCCATTCCCCATAGAATAATTCTAGAAGGCATCTTAGAGACGGAAAACTTGCATTATAGCTACAGAAATAGAGAATGGAAGAAGAATATTCATACTTGTGAGAAGCAACCAGCAGCTCTTCATTTTTAACACCTTTTAGATTTTCTGCTCCAAGTTTAACTAGGAAAGATCTCCAATGCAGCTGTTCCTCGGTGGGAACTCCATTAAAGCTGCAATAAAAGATAACCCCCTAGGTAATGCTCAATTATGTTACCAAGAAGAGATAAGATAGCAAGCTTAACTCTCATTTGAAAGGTCGACTGCATTAGGACTATGAAACAGAAAGTCATGGATAAAGTCCTAAGAGCAGCCACTCAAAGTGGAAACGTGATCAAATGCTTCTCTTGTTAAATGTGATTCATACCAACTTTGGAGAAACATATTTGGGCAAAGAACCTTTGGCTACTCTTCTTAACCACACACCATATGAGTGACAAGAAAAGTTGTGATCGGTCTCCAAGACCTTTGAAACAATAGCCCTTATATGATGTTGGTTTGATTTAGGACCTCAGTTGAACTTGGAATAGTTAGTATCCTCTTAACTTGTTTATTAAGTACATATCAGAGGTTCAATCTAGGATCCATACCCAAATCTCTTTCCCAAGAAAGATTAAAAGAGATGAGAATAAAAAGTGGGATTTCAATGGCAATTGATGGAATGATCATTTGATCAACTCAAAGGCAACACAAATTGTCTGAATCCATCTCAATTCCTTATCATTATTGTTTGTTTCTAATTCTATCTCTAAAACAGGCCTTATACTTTAGATCACGAGTTTTCCAAACCTGACCCATTTCCAATTTCTACCAAATCAAATCATATCCAGAAAGAATATAATTATTCGATTTCCATGACAAAACCAAAAGGCCCATTAAGATCTACATCTATATAAAGCAGATTCAAGTACCATAAACTAATTCAACAAACTAGATCACACAAAGAGCATAGTAGACAAATCAACGCAGAAACGATGTGGATATGAATTGAGCATCCATACCGTTCAACCAGGATATTCCCTTCGGAGTTAGCAAATAACACCGCCAGAATCATCACGATGAGATTATCTGCCTTTCTCAACTATTTCCGTTCCTCTTTCTTTTCACTTTCTGGGGGCAGCGTCACGGAGATCTGCTGAGTTGCTGTTCCGTGTCGTAAATCGACCTCTTTTGTTGTTGGGTAAAATACACTCAACTCACTCAACTATTGTGAATTTACAAATAAGTCATCAGTTTTCAAATATTATAATTAAATCACCCAATTAAAAAATATATATTGTTACATACATACATGTCATTGGGTGTTAAATATAACATGAAATATCGATGTGATTTGATATAATAATATTTTGTCTTAAAAATTTATAAATTTTATTATTTAGATTTTAATAAATAAATTGATAAGTTTAATTTTTATATTTAAAAAATATATTATTTTAGTTCTTGTTCTTCTTATATACTGCTTGTGACAAAAGAAAATTTAAAATAGTTGACTCGTTGATTCTATTATTTTTTTTTGTTTTTTATTTTAATAAGAATTTCTACTTTTATAGCACGTTGTTTTTGTCCTTGTGATACATTTTTCTTCTGTCTATATGCCATGTTTTTGTTTTGTAATTTGATTCATTTGTCTTTGTGGCATGTTTCAGCATACCTTAGCGATCGATTGTTATTTACACAGAGATTCAATCGATGCTAGTTTTCTGATTTATGTTTTTTGTCGGTGGTCACTTGAAAAGATTTATCTTCACTCGGTTGATGGTCGTTTGTCGATGATATCAGTCCTGGGTAGCGATACTTTTTGCACGACAGTTTGGATCGTCTACAACTCCTTTCTTTTCTCGTTATGTGTCTCGTTTGGACAGAGACAATGAGATTCAAGAAGCTTCTGAATTTTATTGGTATGTTTATTCTATATAAATTTTTATTTTTCTTTGTTTTGGGTTGTAAAAATCTTTGGATTGTTTAATCCAATTATTTTACTTCTTAATTGCGATGTAATTATACTTTTTCTATGGATTTAATAAAAATCAGTGGCATAGTCAAAAAAAATAGTTGACTCGTAACTAAAAGTTAAACGATAAAAAATAAAATGTACTCATAATTAAATGAAGAAAATATGATTTTACTCAAATCATCGCTGACATGATCTATGGATCATCTGAGTATGTATCTTCTACTTTTTGTTGTTCTTTTTTTTGTAATATTTGTGAAATTTTTATGTTTACTTTGAATTAAATAAAACTAAGATAATACTTATTTTCAAAAAAATATATGATTTTACTAAAAAAGAATTTAACACGAATCCGATCAACTCTCTACTCTCATTTGAGTAAAATGAGGTTCGAAATTCTTCGACTGTACCATATCGTTATTCGATGAACTTCTTTCGATTGTACGATATTCATTTCTCACTGTTTTTCCAATAAAAGCTGAAGAAGTATGTCTTTAATACGTGGAAGTCGTTGGATATTTTGTACATAAAATCCTACGAATCTGAGATGACACCAAGGCTACGATCAATTCGGTTTACTTTTAATAATACAATTTTTAAAATTGATTTAAAAGATTAATTGAGTCTTAAAAATTAAAGCTTATTTTATATTTTTTAGAACTTTAAGAGTTCCGATCACCGCCTATTAAAAATTATTTTATTAAAAAAATAATCATTTTTAATATAACATACACATTATTCCGACAGATGCACAATCCGTACACATTATTCCGACAGATGAATTAATTTTCTAAAACAAATATATTTTTTTACTCGGAAATATGTGATGAATTAGTAGACATGTACCCTACACATTATTCCGACAGATGCACAATCCGTACAAGCTTGTTGGTTTAATAGTTATAATTATCGTATCATATTATATTAAAAAGTATTATGAATTTAATCACATGTCACGTTATTTAAAGGTTTAAACATTAAAAATTATACCTTTTAGAGTTTGGGGTAGGTGGCATATTTAGTTACTAAACTGTAGTTAAAATACGATAAATTTTTTAACATATTTTTAAATTAAAAAATAAATTTTTAATAATATTTTTTATTGTTTTTTAAGTATGGATATATTTTATATTTATTTTATAAATATTAATATTTAGTTTTTAGTAATTTTTTAATTCGGGATAAAATATTGATACTTATAAAAATAATATTGAAACTTGAAAAAAAAAACTCAAAAAACAAATGTGATTAAATTTATGTTAGATTAAAAAAACAAAATATATTTAAAAAATCCATTTTTTTCTTATTTATTTCAATAGTTAAGTTCTAGGAAGCATCATCCTACCCATTCCTATAAAATACAAAGCAAAATTAAATATATATTGTATGTATAGTACTGAAACTCTTTTCTTGTTCATTGCCATAGTGAAATTCCAAGAAACATCAGGCCCATTTTTATAAAGTGCAAAATAAAAAAGGACGAATAGGGTATATTTGGGATTTTTTATTTGTCCGGAGTTTTTTTTATACGTTGGTATGATTATAAGATAATATATGTTATTTTATTAGTTTTTAATAAAGCATACACTCCGTGCATATATGATGTTCGAACCAAGATCACATGGAAAAAGGGGTGTATCATGTTCAGTTTCGGTTTAATTCGATAAGTTATTTTAATAATAACCAGTTTTCAGTTCAATTGACCTCGATTTTCGGGTTTTTTTCATATTAACATTAGTTCTTAAAAAATAATTTATTTTGATAAAATAGTTTTATTTTATGAATTTTAAATAATAAAAGGTAAATTTTTAAGATATTTTTTTATAAATATTTATTAAAAAAATATTTTTAAGTAAAAATAAAAATATATCTATAACATTTTAAGTATAATATATATTTTTATCTTATAAAAATAATTAAAAATCAAATTTAATTTAATTTGGATAACAATAATTAACCATGATTCATAAATTTATGAATCTTATTATCTCGGTTCGATTCAGTTTTTGATTTTACGATTAATCATTTTCAAACCTTCGTAAAATACGAGAAATTATATCATGGGTCAGTCCCACCACGTCATCCATGGGACCAACCAATAGAAACTGTCCACCTCATTATTTTTTAATTTTTCAAGTGAAGATTCACTTGGGAAAAAATTATGACATGGAAAAATTTGATGAAGTGGGCAGTTTCTATTGGTTGGTCCCATAGACAGGTGGTAGGACTGACCCATGATATAATTTTTCGTAAAATACATTTTCTACTATTGGAATTACTTCACAGATTCGTTCAAAGCTGAATTCACAAATTAAATTAATAAAATGAATATGGAAAATTCTATAACGGGCGTCGAATATTGCTGAACACCACTAACGATGAACATTGCTGAACACCATTAAACTAATTAATAAAGATTAAAAATTTCAAGGACTCAATACATAATTAATAAATATTTAAAATAAAATTTTAATTAAATTATTTTCTATAAGGAAAACTACACAAATGGTCATCCAACTATCGCTCATTTTTAAGCTTGGCCACCAAATTATTTTTTTTATTAAAATCATTGTTAATATTTTATTTCATTATTATTTTGGTCACCGACTGTTAAATATTTAACAAAAATTTTGACATGACATGGTTTAATAATATAGATGGTCATCTAACTATCATTTTTTTCTTGTGTTGGTCACCCCACTAATTTTTTTATCAAAATCATCATTAAAATTTTATTTTATTATATTTTAATCATCAACTGTTAAATATTTAACGAAAATTATGATATGGTATGGTTTGATAATAATTTTAGTCCTTCAAATTATTACATTATATCAAGTTAATCCAAATAAAAAATAACTCATCAAATATTTTAACTAAACCCCAAAATTTTTATCCATTTTCTTCTTCCTCTTGCAACGCTACTTTAAAAATTAATTTGTCAACTCTTTCTTTATTTTTCTTGTGTCTTTGAACAACTTATTAAGTTTTAGATTATAAAAAATCATTTTAATTTTATAATTTATTCTTTTAAAATCTAAGTTAGAAGAATATTTTTTTCTTCGAATCGGGATGACATTTTTGTAGAATAGTTTCTTTTTCAGTCCAAGGAAGGTTGTGTTCCGACATATGAAAAGTCATTGATGCTAAATTTGTGTGAAATTGTAGGAGTATCCATATAAAGATAAAAAATTTGAGTTGTTCAATAAATTATTTAATCTCAAGAAAAATTTTATGACATGCGTCGAATTGATCTATATTTACATGTTAAAGATTTTATGATTATTGATCTATATAAACTTTTATATGAATTGATAAATCAAATTTTTTTATAGATCCGATAAACATAAAAAATGATAGAATATATATATTAATAATTTGTGAAAAGCTAAAAAAAACTATATTAAATTTTTTAAAAATAAATCATAAAATTAAAATGATTTTATGTAATTTAAAATTTAATAAATTGTTAAAAGACTCAAGAGAAATAAAGAGAGTTGATAAATTAATTTTTTAAAGTAATATTGCAAGAGAAAAAGGAAAAAGAATTGAGGTTTAGTTCGAATATTTGATGAGTTATATTCTATTAAAATTAATTCGATATAATATAATAATTTTAGGGACTAAAATTATTATTAAACCATGTCATGTCATAATTTTTGTTAAATATTTAGCCGTCGATGGCCAAAATAATAATGAAATAAAATGTTAATAATGATTTTGATAAAAAAAAATAATTTGGTGACCAATCCAAAAAATGAGTGATAGTTGGATGATCATTTGTGTAGTTTTCCTTATAGAAGATAATTTAATTAAAATTTTATTTTAAATATTTATTAATTATATATTGAGCGCTTGAAATTTTTGATATTTATTAATTAGTTTAATGGTGTTCAGCAATGTTCATCGTTAGTGGTGTTCAGCAATGTTCGACGCACGTTGTAGACTTATCCAATGAATATACCATGTTTAAAGTATTTGAAAAATATTTACAAAATTTTCAATAAAGCCCCTCTGATTTTACTAATATTTCTTCCACGTGTTTCTAAAGAATAAAGAAATAACTAAATAAGGGTATTTATGACTTTTAAGTTGTCAAAGAATGTCTCCCAAAAAAAAGCAACCCCTCATGTTAAAATATTGTTGTTGCTTTCTATATTATATTTCTCTTATAGCTTTTAAATTATTTTAATATTGTGGTGTGTAAAATGATAATATTCATAAATACAATAATATAATGTAAAAGAAAATACGATTAGATATCTTGTTTAGGGTTTATAATTTATGAATTTAAATATATATGTTTAGAATTTAAGGATTATGATTTAAATTTAAGATTTATAATTGAAATTTAGGGTTTAAAGATTAAGATTTAAACCCTAATCGTATTATCTTAAAACTTAAACTCTAACTTTTAAATCTTATATTCTAACTCAAAAACTAATATTATTCGAAATCCCTAAATTATAAACCTTTAAATTTAAATCTTAAACTAGATATATAATCCTTAAAATTAAAGCACTCGTGAGAACAAAATATATTTGAATGAGTATGGAGTATGGGTGCTTAACGAGTTGAGCAGCTTGTGAGTTGCTCGAACTTGACTCGGTCGAAATTCAATAAATACTCGACTCAGATCAGCTCGATTCAAACTCGACTCGATACTTTAACGAGTTAAATCGAGCAAAGTCTAACTCGACTCGATAAGTTAACGAACAACTCGTTAAATTTTTAAAATATTTTTTAATAATTACTTTAAAATAATTTTATTAAAAAAATAAATTTAAATAATAATTATTAATGCGTGAATTATTACTTTAATTTTAATATGTTTGTTTGGTGTATTTATGGAATGTTATTAATTTTGAATTTAAACTTTAAAAATATTTCATATAAGCTTTTTAATATTTTTGATTAAATTTGTTAATTTAAGTTAATATTAAGTCTCATATGGTATTATTAGATTCTATTTTTAGTTAAAAATAAGGTAAGTTTTTTAATGAGCTTGATGAGCAACGAGTCGAGTTAAGCAACAAAATATTTTAACGAACACGAATCGAACACAATTTTAACGAGTTTAACGAGCAACGAGTCGAGTCGAACAATAAAATTTTTTAACGAACACGAATCGAGCAATACTTAACTCACGATCGACTCGCTCGATAAACACCCTAATATGGAGTAAATCAGAATAATTTGTTTTGGAAATTTGTTTAATAAAATTTTTATACTAAATTTGATTTAATATGGTGAAACATTTGATTCTTTAAGTAATATTAAATGATTAAATTATAATGTTATAATAAAATAATATAAATTATAGATTTTTTTGATTAATCAAACAATGAGTTATATACAAATAATTATATAAAAAAGTATCTTAATATTATAAATAAAAAAATAATTAATCTAATGATTTGAGATATCAAATCTTATAAGTAAATATTAAATGTTCAAAATTTAATGAATTCTTACGTTGTGAGTAAGATACTTAGTATTAGAGGGTCATTTTAGAATAAATATATATCGTATTCAATTTGAATTATCGACGATAATATAAAATTTAGTGTCATGCTATTTATTGAGTTTTTTTAACGTAAGACATCTTAAAATAATATTAAAACAGATACAGTCAAAAATCATAAAAAATTATAAAAATTTCAGTATTATTTTTTTAGTATATAAAAAAATTATATTTTTTTATAAAAATTTAATATATATAAAATTTCTTACACTTTCAAAAATTTTAAACTTTTTATAAAAGTTTAGTATATAACAAAAAATTGACATTTAAATTCTTATAATTTTTATAAAAATTTCGGTTACACCTCGTTTTAAGACGTTTCACCCGAATTTTTCAAATCCATAAGAAATTATATCATGAGTCATTATCGCCATGTTATTCATAGGACCAACCAATCAAAAACATATATTTAATTAATTTTTTTACTTTATTTTTATTAATTAAATCTTTACTAATATTTATTATAAATTTATTTTTTTTAAAAATACCGATTAAATATTTATTTAACAAAAAATACATTAAATAAATTAAATAAATATTTTTAATTAATTGATCTATAAATTAGGTGACGAGAATCAACATAATATAATTTCTCCGACTTCACGTATTCGTCCACGCGGAAGATCTTCACGGGTCTCTTCCCCTCCTGCAAATTTCCCTTTAGTCCACTCCGCCTCTCACGCTCCGGCCTTATTTTATATCCATTATTATTATTATTAGGGGCGAGTAAAATTTGATTCGATTCGAAAAAACTGAATAATTTAATTCGAGATAAAAATATTTGACTCGATTCAAAATTTTAAAGATTTGATTCGATTCGAAAAATTTTAAATAAAGTTCGATTTGTAAAATAAAAATTCGAATAACTTGAAATTTTAATAATTAAATGATTAATTTTTAAGTTTGAGACAAATCTCTTAATTTTTTATGATATATACATTGATATATAAAAATATAAAGAAATATCGCTACATATAAAAACATATATATATGCCTATCTTATATGATTAGAGAAAGTCGTTTAAATTGAAATCAAATCATACTATAACATGATAAATAATTATAAATAAATATTTATAGAAATTCGAAAACTCGACACGATTCGCCTCGACTCGAATTTCTTAAACTCGACTCGAACCGAAAAAATTTTAAATAAAATTTGAGTTGTAAAATATAACTCATAAACTCAAATAACTCAATATTTTGACTCAACTCAATTGAATATTCACCCTTAATTATTATAATACTATACCCAAATACCCTTTATTTTCATATATAAATCCCTATACAAATCCTTGTAAAATTCTTACAGTAGGAGAAAAGAAAGGAGCAATCTTTACTCGGTGTCTAGCTTCCACTTTCTCAGATCAAAATCTCTTTTGTGACTGGGTATATTTTAATCCACCCTTTTCTTCTTTCTTCATCTCTCTGCTTCTCAATTTTCCTATACTGATCTTCTCTGTTTCCACTGCTGCTGCTTTTGTTTTGAAGTTATATTGTGTTAATATCCTTATCTGGGTTGAATTGACGTCGTTTTCGCTTCTGGTTCATCTTATTTAGTTCAGCAATGGCGGAGATATTGCTTCACGGGACTTTACATGCTACGATCTATGAAGTTGATACGCTTCAGACTGAAGCTGGAAACATCATTGGAAAGGTTTAATTTCATATGATGGATCAGGATCATTGCTTGCTTATTCTTTTATGTTTTTTTGGTGTATTTTTTGCTTGAATACTGGGGTTGATTAATCAGTTGATTCATTTTTTTAAAGAGTACCCAAAATTTTGTATCATAAAAAAATCAGTAATGGGTTTGATCTTGTTAGTGTTACAAAAAAAATATGATCTTGAAAACATAATTGATTTGTATTGATATAGATATATAGGTCTTTCAGGGTGTGGTGATATTAGATAAGATCTAGGCCTTTGTATTGTGGAACCCTTCAATGGGGCCTATTTTCTGTAATTCCAGTAGTAAGACTCACCCTAGTTGAAAGTGAGTGTACTGAAATGGATTCACTGCTGAACAGTCACACAACTGGTCTTTTGGAGATATAAGGAGATGATTTGAGGGGAATCTAAGGATCCGTAGGGTTAAAAACGGCTAAAAGGCACTGCTGAAATGTTATTATAAGTTATAACATTTTCGGTCTTACCTGAGATAACATTTCGGTTGAGTTGTGGGATATCATTTAGGTTGCAACTGGAAATATTATCAAAATGTATAACATTTTGGTTGTGTGGGTAACATTTTAGTTTCTGTGTTTTCTAACATTTAGGTTGCAACCTAATTTGTTACCTGTACCAACCGAAAATATTATACTTTTTTATTACATCTAGGTTGTGCCGTTTTTTAGCCTTAAATTACTCAGTATACTTCTTTTGACTGTGTCCCTGTACTATGATATCCATGAGGAAGATGTCTGTATGTTTGTGCAAAAATATGCTTGTCTGAGTGTGCATGTAGATCAGTTGAATGTGAATACTAATTGGATACTCGTGTCTTCGGATTATTTAAATTCATGTATACGAAAATATTTTTAGCTTGTTTCACCATATAATACTGACTTTCTTTTCTTCTGTTTTAACTGTCATCTCATTTTTTGAATTGTTTAAGTATATGCTGGATGGAATTCTTCTTGCAGCTTGTGAAACATGTTCAAGGGGCTATTCGTATTGGCGACGGAAGTCTAAGGACTTATGCATCTATTGATCTTGAAAGGGCTAGAGTTGGGAGGACCAGAACAATAGAAAATGAAACTTCCAACCCTAGGTGGGATGAATCCTTCCACATTTATTGTGCCCATTCAGCTACCGATGTGGTATTCACCGTCAAGTATGCCAATCCTATTGGAGCCACTCTGATTGGAAGAGCATATCTCCCTGTTGAGGAACTTGTAGATGGGGAAGAAGTGGATAGATGGGTTGAAATTCTGGATGAAGACAAGAATCCCATAAAAAGTGGTGGTAAAATCCATGTTAAGCTTCAGTATTTTCCTGTGACAAAGGACCGCAACTGGGACCGCGGTGTCTTAAGTCGCAAGTATCCTGGAGTTCCATATACATTTTATCCACAGAGACAAGGGTGTAAAGTTTTTCTGTACCAGGATGCTCATATCCCAAACGGATTTGTTCCTGAAATTCCTCTCGCCGGAGGCAAGAATTATGAGCCTCATGGATGCTGGGAAGATGTTTTTGATGCTATCACAAATGCTAAACACATGATCTACATTACTGGTTGGTCTGTTTATACCGAGATCACTTTGGTGAGAGACTCAAGAAGGCCAAAGCCTGGGGGAGACATCACTCTTGGTGAACTGCTGAAAAAGAAAGCGAATGAAGGTGTCAGGGTTAATATGCTCGTTTGGGATGATAGAACATCTGTTGGTTTGCTGAAGAAGGATGGGCTAATGGCCACCCATGATAAGGAAACTGAAAAATTCTTCCGGGGTACTGAGGTCAACTGTGTCTTATGCCCTCGTAATCCAGATGATGGCAGCAGTTTTGTCCAGGATTTACAAATATCTACCATGTTCACTCATCACCAGAAGATTATTGTAGTGGATGCTGCATTGCCTAATGGAGATCCAGAGAAAAGGAGAATCGTGAGCTTTGTTGGAGGTATTGATCTTTGTGACGGTAGATATGACTCACCTTTCCATTCTCTGTTCAGGACCTTGGACACCGCTCACCATGATGATTTCCATCAGCCAAACTTTGCTAATGGTTCAATAACCAAAGGTGGGCCAAGGGAACCTTGGCATGATATCCACTCCAGACTTGAAGGGCCAATTGCTTGGGATGTCTTGTTCAATTTTGAGCAAAGATGGAGACGACAAGGCGGTAAAGATGTGCTTGTTCAGCTGAGGGATCTTGAAGATGTCATCATTCCCCCATCTCCAGTTACATTTCCTGATGACCATGAAACTTGGAATGTACAGTTGTTTAGATCAATTGATGGTGGGGCAGCTTTTGGTTTCCCTGAGAGACCTGAAGATGCTACCAAGGCTGGGCTTGTTAGTGGAAAGGACAATGTCATTGACCGAAGTATTCAAGATGCCTACATTAATGCTATCCGACGAGCGAAGAATTACATCTATATTGAAAATCAGTATTTCCTTGGAACCTCATTTAACTGGAGTCCTGATGGCATCAAGCCCGAGGATATCAACGCTTTGCATCTGATTCCAAAAGAACTTTCACTTAAAATTGTTAGCAAGATCAATGCTGGAGAGCGGTTTACAGTTTATGTTGTTGTCCCCATGTGGCCTGAAGGAATCCCAGAGAGTGCTTCAGTTCAGGCAATATTAGATTGGCAGAGAAGGACTATGGACATGATGTATAAAGATATTGTTGAGGCTCTCAGAGCCAATGGTAGTGAGGAGAATCCCAGAAACTATTTAACATTTTTCTGCCTTGGGAACAGAGAGATTAAGAAGAGTGGAGAATATGAACCTTCTGAAAGACCAGATGCTGATACAGATTACGCCAGAGCCCAGGAGGCTCGTCGTTTCATGATCTATGTTCACTCAAAAATGATGATCGGTAGGCGGTAGGCGATGAAATTCTCTTTAGTTCTGTATTATGTTTCTCCTCAGTAGACCTCCTTCATCTCATTTAACTTTGTTTTGCTTTCTGCAGTTGATGATGAGTACATAATCATTGGATCAGCCAACATCAACCAACGATCCATGGATGGTGCTAGGGACACTGAGATAGCTATGGGAGCATATCAACCATATCATTTATCAGTTAGGCAATCGGCAAGAGGTCAGATCCACGGTTTCCGTATGTCACTGTGGTATGAGCACCTTGGCATGCTTGATGACACATTCCTCACTCCAGAAAGTGAAGAATGTGTCCAAAAGGTGAACCAGATTGCTGACAGATATTGGGATCTGTATGCAAGTGAGTCACTTGAGCGAGACTTGCCCGGACACCTGCTCCGCTACCCCATTGACATTTCTAGTGATGGCATTGTCACCGAATTGCAAGGAGCCGAGTGTTTCCCCGACACAAAAGCTCGTGTTCTTGGCGCCAAATCCGATTTTCTCCCTCCAATCCTCACTACTTAGGGGATGTTTACTTTGTTCTCAAGTTATAATAACATACCTTGTCTGGTTCGTAACCCCTAAAATTAACCTAATTTTTTAGATTACAAGTTAGGGTTTACAGATTAAAAACTTGTTTCGCAAGCTAGGTTTTTTTTACAAAAAATAAATATATTATTCGGATAAATTATTAAATTATTAATAATTAAAAGTGCTGATAAATAAACATTTAAATAATTGAGTTCAACCCACAAATAATAAACAATCCAAACAATCCAAATACAAATAATTATTCAAAGTCTGAAACATTAACTAAAAATAAATTAATTACAAGTCTAAAATATTAAAACGTACGGTAATAGAAATTCAAATGCGAAAGTCCCCCAAGTACCAAGATCTATGACCGGGTATCTGTAACAGAAACTGGAAAAATGTAAGCTAGGGAGCCTAGTGTGTCTATAGAGCTGATAAACGGAATTACAGAACAGTAAAATACAGATGATATAAAGTATGCATGATATGCACCTAACTCCGAACACCACAGAAGAGTAGGTCCTCAGAACCACTCTAACACCATCACACCAACAGAAGTGGTATCTCAACCCATAGGTGGAGCCACTGAACAGAAGTGATAAATCACTAACTTCCCCGTACACATGTAATCTACCGGATGTCATGTTACATGCATATACAGAATCAGAATGCATGCCTTATAGTCTAACAAGAGGCAAGCATGACAAATATCAGAATCAAAAATGAAATGACAAAATGATGCATGATTATACGGGCTTAACAGAAATCGAGTATATTGAATAACAGAGTTAACAAGATTAACGGAAGAGAACACACCTGAAGCAGAAAGTCAACGCCTAAAACGATGTCTACTGGACTCAGCTCTACTACTAGAATGAGCAGGTGTAGAGTCTACAAATAACGGAATAAGTCAGACACCCTATTAAGCCACTATACCGAAAAGTACACTAAACAGAATTAAATCGTTACTCACGTGAAGGTCCCGAATGCGGATGAATGGGACAGTGTACAGGAGGAGGAGGCAGATGCTCGGGGTCGGAATCTACGTCACCTGAAGCAAACAGAAACTAATTCAGAATCTGATACTGATAACTTCCAAATAACAAATCGAACATAAAAGTCCAAAAAATGATACTTCGGTTCGAATTTTAAAAAACGGACAGCGTCATTGGACTCAGGACGTCGAAAAACATAAAGTGGGCCCGGGTCGAAAAAAGTCAACTGCTGACGTCAGCATTTGCCAATGCTAACGTCAGCAGTGACGTCATCAGGTCAACGCTGATGTCAGCAGTGACGTCATTCGGGTCATGGGTCGAGTCAGTATCCGGGTCGGAAGATTTTCCGGGAAAATCTGGAAAATTCCAGATTTTCTCAGCATCCAAACAGGGCAAAAAACAACTTTAATCTCCTCCTCCAGGCTCGATTCGATTCAAAAACACCCCGAAACAATCCCTAACCGATTTAAAACATACCTCCACCAAAAAATCGAATCAAAAACATACTAAACCTCTCTTAAATCACGAATCAAAACCCAGCCAAAACCAATTTCAAACCACTACATAACTCAACCATAACACCACCCTCAAACACGATTATGAACAGAAATATAACCCGTAAAGATATCGAAAACCATACCACCATTCTTACTATATTCAGAACGAAACCAACATTAAGGTTCACTACCGAAATGAAAAAGAAAATTAAGTTTGAAACCTTACCAAAAACCACAACCGAAGGAACGAGGGCAAAGAACGGATGCAGATGAAAACGAAAGGAATATTAGATTGATTCTTACTAATGAAAATAAATAAATTCCGAAACAGAAGAAATTTAATGGAGATTTAATCTTCCATTAAAACAGAATCGGTTTGAGAAGGAGAGGAAGAAGACGTTACATTACAAAAAATGGATAATTACCCTTCAAGGGTTTGAATTTTTCAGAGTTTAAAACGAGACCCTTCAAAGTTCCAGAATTTACAATTTGGTCACTAAAAATAAAATTAAAAATCCCTAATTTTCTAGGGTTTTGATTTAGGGATTTAGGTTTTGAATTGGGGCAAAACAGGGGTGGCATTTGTAGTAATCTTGTGTCTTAGCCTGCCGAGTTTCAGTGTTAATTTGTGTTGCTTCTGGTTTTTTTTCCGACATATGGTATGATTCTTAGTGCCGACTGATATAATAAAACGTGTATCCTGGTGTTTATCTGATCATCCTATGTTTTCTGCAGTTCTTGCTTTAGACTTTTCATGATCTCTGCTGGATGGAGCTTTTCTTACAGCTCACTTGTCAAGACAAGACATTGATCATAACATGTTTGGTAATAACTTGAATGAGCCATCTGTTTGAGATTGCATAAAGAAGTTTTACCTAAAAACTTTTGAGTTAATCGAACAATTAAGACAATATTAAAGAAACCTACATGGCTAGAAGCTTTAAATTTTTAAGTTATTTAGAGTTTTTATTTGTGAAAATATAAATGTTAAAAGTTTATTTTAGAGTTTAGGTCAAAAGCTACAGTATATGTAGGAGAACGTCACATGTAAATGATAACTTGAAGAGAATACCACTTACAGGTGACGTTTTCCTTTTCTTAATATTTTTTATTAATTTTAAAAGAAAAACATCATTTATACACGACATTTTCCCAGTTATATTATAAAATTTAACTTAAAATGTAAAATATAAGTAAAAATTTATTATATTTTAAAATAAAAAATTAAATTATTATTCTCACCATTTCCTCCTACATGTCCACACCAAACAAAACCTTCTCAATACCCAAGAGATTCTTGAATCTAGATTTTATTAAAACTTCAACTGTTCCCTTTGAAAATGATTGAAAAATCTGATTTGCTTTTTTTTCAACTACCCCAGCTCAAATAAAGACAGATGTGGAAGCTTGTGGAGTTGCATGGGGAAGAAGGTTCCTACGTGTGGGTCACATCTATCACAAGAATGTCTGAATCACTGATTGAATGCTCCACTCATCTTGCCTCCACGTGTAACAACATTGCCTTCTCTCACTATTCCAATTACATATCTCACAAAAATATCCTCCAAAATTAAAATTAATCCCTAAACTTCTCAATTAAGTCTCAAAATCTCAATCATGTAATAATGAAATCCTTTTGTTAGCTTAGCCTTTAATTTAGTAATTAAATGTTGGTTTGAATATTTACATGGGTAAACTATAATAATAATCATCGAACTATTAAATTTTTTTATTTTGATCATGTAATAATGATTATATCAATTTAAATAATCGTCTAGATAACGATTGCTGACTCAAATTTAAATCCATGTTCTACAAAACAATTGAGACGTTGGTTTTGGATAAACAAGTTCAGTCTATACTTATAATTATAAAAATCTGTAGCATGTTCTCACCTTTCTCTCTCTTTCTTTTCCCAAATCACTAGAACATAAGGCCAAAACAGGCAAATTCAGTTTCTTTTACCAAGTTAGTCTTAACATATATGTTGGTTGCTATGTCTAAGTGGATTTTTGTTTCATTTATTCCTGTAAATTTCATTACTTTTTTGGACCCTCAATTTAAAATTGTTATCTTGATGTTTCATTTCAGGAAATTAGATTCCCATTGATTTGCAGATCTGTTTTAGCTTCTTGCCAGTACTGGTTTTGTATATATGGGGTAAGTTCCTTTTGGGGGGTCTTATGATTTTGCTGTTTTAGCTTCTTTCTTTGTTTGTGGTTGAATCAATGGTGCTTTTATGCGTTGCTCTTAATGTTAGATTAGAAAATGGGAATTTTTCAGATGTTGTCTAGTGGGGTTGAGATTGATCTGGCAACATTTAGGACTCTGAATCATAAAATGGTTCAACCCACTGTTGAGGAATGTTTTGCTTAGTAACCCAGTCACCATGCTGGACATCATTGTGCAAGGTCAATGCATGGTTTCAATCTTGGGGAGATTTTCTTGCAAGCTGTAAGATTTACACCCGGTTAGCTTCGTTCCAACAGGTTGAAGCTTTGGATTCTAGTGTCATAGCATTGAATTTTCGCAGAGTTCTGCTTAGTATTAGGCTTTTATGGAGGATACGCTTCAATTCGTAAGCCCTTTGTCTTGCTAATGGATGAATCTATTAGGTGTGTCAATACTGTATCTTGATGTATGTTTTTGTCGCGAAAATGTTTCTGCTGCTGTTTATTATACTTGATAAATAACGTGCACGGTATGCGTTATGTGGCCTTGAAATTTGTGGGATTATCATTTGATATCTTCCTGATGAACTTATTATTGGGTAGTAGCCTCAGCTAGAGTTTTAGCAGCTGGTGTGATTTGTAATAGAGTAGTGGTTGTCTAGGATGCTATGAGAGGCCGACTTTCAATCCCATGGTGAATTAGTCGTCGAAGGGACTAAAAGTTCAAGGTGAGGCAGGCAAGATAGAATATCTGAAGGTTTTTGGACCTCTAGCACTTGTGATATGGATAACAGTGCAGTGCAATCACAGGGAAGCATCTCATCGATCAGCACAAGCAACCAGACACTTGATCCGCATGGAAGTGCTGCATTTGCTAATTCCCCTGCTGAATTTGTTAATCATGGCAAGTTTTCATCCCTTATGTTACTTTGATTGGATTAACATTTGTATGGGACAACTTTATGAACCTCCTTATCTTCCTGCCCGAATAGTCGTCCTTGGACCTCATTTGGTACTAAATAAGATGAGGCTGTCTATGCACTATCTCATAAGTGCACTTGGTTGCAGGCCTTCTTCGCTGGAATCAAATTCGGCAACGCTGGGTCGGAAACAGGATGTCTGAAAATCAGAAGCAAGAGGTTCAAGAACCTAAGCTAAAGTGAGTTACTGTCAAAAAATATTGATTTAGTGTTTTTAATGATTGTCTTGGTTTCAAATACAGTTCTTCCTATGAACTCTCATCCACTTGAAAAATGATCTGTGAATGGTTTTATTTATATGCAGTTAAGAAAATAAGATACAGTGTGTTAATTAGCTCCATTTCACTTTTTCTTCCATGTAGTGTTTAAATTTTACAAGACATATAAGTCTGCATTTTGTCTGGAATATAAGTATATGATCCTTTAATCGTTACGAACTTTTTCGTTATCTTGTCAACATTCATTGTCTGTGCATGGTTAAACAATTTTTTTTGCTTTGTAGTTGGCATGCGACTTACGAAATTTTACTTGGAAGCAACAACCCATTCCCTCGGCCTATTCCTCTTTCGGTAAGTCCCAGCACCAGCACCAGCAAGCTCATGGAATCGTGAATTGCTTGCTTATCTGATTTGTGAATATCATGAAAACTGACAGGAAATGATAGATTTTCTCGTGGATGTGTGGGAGCAAGACGGATTGTATGACTGAGCAACGACAGTATGAGTGCAGTCAAAAGATGGTTAGATATGTAACAATTTTAGTTGGTAGAATGCATTAGAGCATAGCCTGGCATGCATTATCAACTGTAACAATTTCAGGGTCTTGCCTGCTTCAGTTTTTCTCTTCTCCTCCTCCCAACTCAACTGGTCTTCCAGACATTCTATTCGATTCCGCCGGAATTAATCCAAAATATAAAAACACTATCATCCTCTGGTTTTCAAGGCAGCAAAATCTTGTTCCATTCATTTTTGCAAACTTTCATGCATCACTTACTGTTACCTTTTATCTGTGTTGTTTGCTGTCAATCATTCGAATATGTAATGACAGGACTATTGCTTTGAGTAAACGAAAATCGGACGAAGTTGAAAAACTAGTAATAATTTAGGGGAAGAAGAGATTAATAGAAAGATCCAAAAGGCAAAACTGAAGTGTGAAACTGAAAAGGGAGTTAGGGAGACTTAAGTTACCAAAACATACAGATAGCCCTGTTTTAGTTTTGTCGGTCATTCATTTATCTTGCTGTCACTATGCCTGCAAATTGCTTCAAATTCACTGTCTGCTCCTTCACTCCTCCCCAGAGAAACACACTGCATGCATGCATGCATGGTTTTAATAACACACACACTTGCCGTTTCCCCATATATATATATAATTATATAGTATATACACACACATTGTAAATGTAGATCAAACTTTTTCTGCAATAATCAGGAAATTGATCTTAGAATAGAAAAAGGGTCATTCGGGAGAGATCAGATTCCCCTACAAGTACAGTATCATTGTAGCATGGAGTTAAATTGCAGCATCAATCACTTGATACCAGGTACGGAGCCAAGATTGAGGGTAGGACGGCAACCCATAATACATCCGTCATTGCTCGATACTATGGTTGTTATTTTACGATATCCATTATGACATGTTTTGCTGTAGTAAACACAGTTTAGGTTTAGGACATACTATCACTCACAGATTATCCACCAACCAAACGAGACTGATCTCTATTTAAGACACCATTCACCTAATCAAGCGCGGTTCAAAGATTTTAGGGGCCCTATGCAATTTGTTAAAATATGACCATTAGAAGTAATCGTTTATAACTCCCACTAGTTCTAAAATTGTGCCACTTAGAAGTAATTGTCTTTCTTATGTCCCTTGTGCGATCGTTTCTAATCAATAAGACTTTAAAATCAATTGTCACATTTAAGACATAATTATAACATTTTCATATTTATAACTTATCTTTATTAAGAGTATTTTTAAATTTTTTACAATAAATTTCGAGGTTAATATAAAGAATGTAGTTTATCAAAAATTCAGGGCCTTCTTTCTTGAAGGACCTTATACGGTCTCTCCTATTGCTTATGTTCAGAACCCTGTTAGGGACAAAGTTGTTTTTGTTTTTTCAAAAAGGTAAGGGTATGATGCTGGTTTCTAGTACAAACAGGAGATTTCAGAAGCCCTGAGAAACTTCTTATAGATTTTTTTTTTGTTCATAGAGAAACTTCGATCTTGCTATACGTACTCTTGACAATACAATAAAAGCAAGTTCCCAGATTAAAGCAGCTTCCTCAGTCCTGTTGGGTTGCTGTCACAAGTAAAACATGAAGAAAAAAAGTGTTTTCAGATGTAATGAAACGTTTTGTTGTCTGTGCATGATTTTACAATTCCATGCATTCTAATTATAATAAAAATAAAAATGAAGGGTCACCAAAACCAATGATCTGAAGTCGTTGAAACGTTTAAAGTCAAGTGCACCAGTGTCCCAAAAGGACCAGGAAAAACAATTTCTTGCTTTTTCCAATGAAGAAAAGCTTTTAATTGGTGAACAAGCCCTCTGCCCCAGGGACATGTCTCCTTTCTGCAGGCAGAAAACTTTGAAAGTATTTCAAACATATATATATATATATATATATATATATATATATATACATACATATATATACAGCATCCCCTCCATCTTCTTCAAAACAATACAACTTTGTAAGCAAACAGTAATGGCCGCTGCATCAAGAATCTTCCCCAATGGCCTTAAAGTTGCAATCACTGTGGTTCTCATCATTGTCTCCATCACAACATTTCTGATGCCATCAGGTAGTAAAATCCAAAACCTAGTTGGTTATGTTTCAACTATTTTGTTTTGATTCCTATTTTATGTTGTAGCTTAGGTTTTGCAGATGGGGCTGTGAACTCAGGTGTGTTGAAGCAACGTGAACTGGTGTTGGGGTCAAAGCCTCCCGGTTGTGTGAACAGGTGCTCGAGTTGCAGGCCGTGCATGGCTACTCTTATCATCTCTTCAACCAAATGGAACAATAACTTCAGAAAAGTAACGTACCGCGGAGACGAAGATGATAGCTATTATCTCCTGGCATGGAAATGCAGATGTGGGGATAAGCTCTTTCAACCTTGATCATATAACCATTCACCGCACATAACTAGGGTGTTCGTGGACGTTGCAGAGGTTACGTAATACATTATGATTGTTACGAATGTAAAATGTTCTAAAAAATACAATATTTTTAAAATATTGTATTTATATTTTTCAACTACATTTTAATATTTAAAAATATAAAATGTGACCCCTGTGAATGAAATTTTCCATCCTAGCTTAGGTCTAGTTAGGGATGGTCATGGAACCCGAACCTGACGAGTTCTAACCCGATCGGACCGGATCAAGTTAAATTTTTTTGAAAAAAATTCGGGTTCAGATCGGGGTCGAGTTTAGGATAGGAAAAATCCAACCCGATCCGAGACTAATAGTGTATTTTTTTATATATATTTTAGGGATATTTGTAATAATTATCCCTCTTTATATATATTTTATACAATTAGGTCACTAAAATTAATTTTTTTACAAGTAGGTCATTCAAATTTTATTTTCTTTATAATTAGATCTTTACATTTTATTTTTTACAACTAAGTCCCTAAATTTTATTTTTTTAATGAGTTGGGTCGGGTCGGTCGGATTTTAAAGTTTAAAAATCAGATCGGGTCAGGTCGAATTTTTTTCACCCTAAGTTCGGGTGGGTGATTGGTATGTTTTTTCGGGTCGGGTACGGATGGGCCGAAAATTCGACCTGACCCGACTGTGCCCATCTCTAGGTCTAGTAAGTACATATATATCAATGACTCATATCAGATATTAAACCATACTTATGTAAACTAAAATTTATATAGACTTATATATCAAATTATTTATTAATTTTTAAATCTAAATTATAACCTAAATCTTTAAAGATTAAAATTAAAAAAATTATGTATTAAAATATGAAACACAAAAAATGGATGCTATTTCAAAGGGAATTTATGAATCGATCCGTCTACACATGTTGCTTTTACTGTTGTATCGAGAGTTACTACATGTATTGCTTGACATAAAATAGATAATAAATTTGTTTGTCTTATGTTAAATTTTTTCAAGACTCGATAAATAATTTGATAAGCCAATATTTTTTTCCGTGTTTAAGAGTACGATTAATCAATATATTAATTAATCGATTACGATGTTCTCGTAAAAAAAAATTAAGGCCCAAAAAGTAAATAGTCGAAGCCCACTACTATATAGTTGATATTTTCCTCGGTTCATGTATGATATGGAGAAATAGAAACCAGAAATGGAAATGCTCAACAGTTTCTCTGCTTCACGCCATCATAATTTCTTCACGTACACCATTTCCAATTCTTTGAATTCGGATTCATTTCAAGTTTCGATCTTTCCGCCAAAATTCCATCCCCTCCGTCGCTCCCTCCCCGTCCGCTTCCGTTCCAATCCCACAACGCGCACACCACGTTGCATCTCAGCTGGCCCTCGTCCACCTTCTCCGCCTGACTCAGACCCCCCAGGTTTCCACTATTTTCTCATTTTTAGGAAACTTTTGGAATTATATTGATGCCATTGGAATGGGATTAATCTGTTTTTGTGAATTATTCTGTAAAGTTTTAGACTTTGGATATTTTCCACTCATATTTTATCTTCTTCACTAGTTGAATTTGCTTATTTGTTGTTTGCTTATTGCATTTGAAGTCAAAGGTTCCATTGAAACTGCTTTGAAGGCAGCCAATTCTGGTGTTCTTAGCTTCCTTTTTCCATGAAACAGGGTTAGTGGGAAAATTATCAAGATTTCAGGATCGTGCACGGATCTTCTTTGCTGTTCTTTTCTGGTTGTCTTTGTTCTTCTGGTACTCTGCTTGGGATGGAGGTAATTCCGGTAAACCTGATAAAGGATCTCGATTTCGAAGATAATCTAGTAAGAAATTTGATTCTGTATAGAATAAATATGTAAGATGGAGTAGTACTAGATAGAAGAAAATCCAAATATAGATAAAGAACATTTACTTTGTTTTGTTTGTTATTCTTGGAAAACATTTTCATGGAATATTGTAGTGAATCAATTTCAAGGCTATTTCTTTTACCTTCTGAAATGAAGATAAAAGTGATAGTTAAAGGAGAAAGTAAGTTTAATTTGCTGTTCTTTTGTGTTGCCAACATTTGGGGTTACTCCTTTTCATCTTAAGCCTAATTACATATTTGTTGGAGTAGTTGTAATAGTTTGTCGCACGGAGGGACAGACCTAGAATTTTATATAAGGTGTGCGGCTGCACCCCAACACCTCCTAGGTCCATACACCCTTAAACTTGTAATGCATTGCCATATTCTTTTGTTACTCCCGGCCTGTGATGCATCGAATGCATGAATTTCTTGCTTATCCCTTGTTTCCTTCTGTGCATGGTGTAGATGCTAGCCAAGTAGATTAGGATTGACTTCTATTGCTGTGTTATTTATCAAGGTCATGAATTATGACATAAGGGAGCTTCATGAAACTGGTTTTGATTCTCTCTCTGATAACAAAGATCGATAATCGACAGTTTTGTATTAATTCTTTTCTCAATTTCTGCACTTCTTATGTTAGCCTGATAAATTACTTGCAATCAAAGCTATGCATACATTTGAGTCTTTCGTGGACGTATATTTCGGTAAGTTCGGGATAGGTTTCGTATATTCTCCTCAGGTAGTTCTCAGGATAAGATAGTGTAAGGTTAAGTGTTTGTCAAGGTAATTTGCTATCTAGTATGGCCAATACAGGTACCGAATTATAATATTTAACAATTATATGTACCAAATTATTAAAAACACGTGGTGATAAATTTCAAGTTTTGGGTGGGCAATACCGGGTACCCGACCAATTTGAATAGAATTGATCTTGATTCCGGTATCTATTGGTTCTTGAAAATTGAAATTAGTCTTGAAAATTGAAATTAGTCTTGGTCCTGGTTACACTGACTCCTAAATTTTAAAAATCAATCCCGTTACTGGTAGAAATTGATTCCAATACCAGGTAATCGGTCAATTAGTTTATTCTTTAAAAAATTGAGTAATTGAAGAAAAAAATAACCATCAATAATAATATTAAATAATAAAATTAGAACATTGCAGGCTTGAAAATTAAAGTTTTAAAACTAATCATACGTAAACAAAAAAAAATAATACTGGATATTTAGTATTAATCTTGGTCCTATTAACTACCCATATGATACCGGATCTAAAAAATCAAGATTCAGTCTCTGTCCCGGTTATGACCGAAACCTAAATTTTAAATACAATATCAATCCCACCAAAACTAATACCATATAAAAATCTGCCGAATCTTACCAATTCTAGACCAAATCCACCCCTAATTCTAATTCTAAGTGTGTATCTGGAAAATATATATACCAAATTATTAAAAGAAAGAGAGAGATATACCATATTTGTAGAAAATGAAAGAAAAAAAATGAAGAACCGCACAGCATATTAAACCATTAGATTTTATTTTTCTATGAATTTAATTAGTTCAGGAATCGCCAACTTCCTCGTTCTTCTTGGTTTCGCACTTCGCTGTATGACTAGATGGTCTCTGGTTCGAGTGTAGTTGGCAGCTGTGGAGAGATGATGATAAGTTCAAAAATGGGAGGTATTAGTAAATACCTTTATTTTGTTTGAGTAGAGTCTAAACGTGTTGGAAACAAGCTTAAAAACGTAAATCTGCACGGTCCTTCACCATCTCTTATGTTGTCCTGAATGGTTAAAGGTGGTTGGAACTGAAACCATGGCCAAGGTTCGAGACATGGTAACCCTAAACAAACTAAACCCTTGAGAAATGTATGTTCTATTGAAATGAGGTATTACAAAATACCTTCTAGTTTTCTAGAATTACAAGTAGTAATGAAATACTTCATTAATTATATCCGGTAAATTGATAAAAAAATATATTTTTCGATTTTTTAAAATTATTTTTTTATTCTATTGATGTTTCTATGATAGTTCTAAAGACGGATTCAATTGAACTCGTCTATAAACAATAAATTAAAAATAATAATAAAACAATTGAAGAAGAATTTATAAGAATCTAACTTTTAACGGTGCAAAACACTGTTTAAATTATTGGCACTGTTCGATTGGAAGATATGGATGATACATGTACCACTGCCTGCTTGTCTGGTCTGTCATTGACTGACTGAAGTCGGATTCAAAAGAATTAGTCTTATTAAAGTGTCGCATACTGTGTAAAATCGAATTTTTATGAATCTTTCTTTACTTATTTTACTTTTTCTTAAACTACTGTTCATAGTCAGATTTAAAAGAATCCGACTTCTAATTCAATGTATAAACATCAATAAAATGAAAAATAATTTTAAGAAATCAATATATTATAAAATATATTTTTTCATCGATATTTTTATCAATTTACCTTATATTCCTAAACCTTATATCCTTAAATTTTAATCTTGTAATAACTCTATTTGCTCCAAGTTTTCTACAACAATAATAGATATTTAAAACTAAAATAAGATATGAAAAGTTAAAATATTTTAAAAATAAATAAAAATTAAAATAATTATTTAATTAAACGTTAAAGTTAAAATTTATATATCATTTAGAAAATTATTTTTTAATATATCCATTAGAACGAATTAATGATTAAATTCGCGTTTTGTTCTACGACATACTAAACAATAGTTAATAACCCGTAATAAAATTAGGATAAATATTACTACTGGTCACTAAACTATTCTCAATTTTCTGTTTTAAGTACCAAACTATTATTTTATGCAAAATCGTCACTAACGTTAATAAATAACTGATACTCCTAGTTCTACTCATATTTACACATTTGTAGATCTGAGATAAAACTACAAACAAGTTTAGTGCTCTTCTATATTGATATAACTGCAGGATTTGGTCACTGAACAGAGATTTTAGGTAAAGGTATCCTCCCGATCTCCTTCCGCGGTTTCGCGTTCTTCCAAGTTGCTGAACTCCAGGAAATGAGTCGGACGATGCTCCTCGTTGTAGTATTCTTTAGGTGTTCCGAGTTTCACACCGTATTTCATGCTAACCGTATGTTTCACTCCCATGAAGTTGTAATTCCACGGACCATTGTCGGGAACCTATCGAAACAAAACCAAACGCCATCAGAACTCGGAACAATCGAATAATCTAAAAGTTCAGGAACACTTGATGGGACATGCTTACCATATAAAATCCGAGGAACCGGTCACTCAGGAGCATCTGCACCTTCTCATAATGAGTTGGGAGGTAACCGTGAGGATTGCTTCCTGTATCTTTGTTAATCCGTCCCCATTCGTAACCACTTGGGGTGAGCTTGTATGCCGTTAATGAGCATGAACCTGGAGTGAAACTGCATGTCAAGATTATGCACTTCTCTCCGTCCCACTGCTTGTTGTTCTCCAAAATCCGAGCATGGGATGTGACATCCTACGGTTAGAAATGCATAAGAGAACAATTAGTTACAAGATTCGATTTGCAGGGATGAACTACAACACTCGAGTAAATAAAACTAGACATGAACCTGCGGCGATAATTGAGGAAGCTCATTTGGTTGTGTGTGCAGCCATCCCAAAGGCTCCAGATCATTCAAGAAATCGTGTTCCGGAAGAGCTGATGGAATATTAACTTGCTGATGAGTACCCCATTGTGGTGGCATGGCAATGCATCGAATTTCCTTAACCTGGGGATTATCAGGAGGGCTTATTCCATACAGGTATCCAGCAATTTGAGTCCGGAGATCTGCTATACAGATGAACTTCTTCAAAATGTTCTTCGGCATGATATAAGTGTACCCAGTTTCCTGCATATTTAATATTTAATCATGATTCATGTCAGCAGATTGATAACCGCCAGAATCTAGATCAATAAACATGTCTTAAATTAGTCTTATATTTGTTCAATAAATAATCTCACATAAGGATATGTACCTTTATGTCCTCTGAGTTCACATATATATGATTGACTCGAAGGTAAAGATTAGTGGCTGATATTGCTCTAACACGCCAATCCGTCTTGGACCCAAATGCTGCTTGTTCGTAGGGACTTGTAGTGGTGACAATGAGCTCATCACCATGCACATTTGTAGTCCTAGTTGTCACGGCTGTCAGCTGGCTTGCCTCCTTTGCCTGAAAGGGGAAAGTTAAATATAACAGCTCTTAAGTTAGATAAGTGTTCGTTTTATTAAAATAAATAGTTTTAGTGATATAGAGGCAAGTTAAATTAGCAATCATAAATGATAAGGAAAAAAAACAGAATATAATAAGTAATAACTTAACCTGTTTCTCAATCTCTGCTATCTGCTGCCTCTGTTGAGAGGGTGGAGTAATCTCAGCTCCGAGGATAATGTCACGAATCTCAGACTGTGTCAGGGCTGATGTGTTCACATTGTTCTTTTTGGCGTAGTCAGAGAGTATGAGATCTCTTAAAGCAACTTCTACCTGCACCATGAAATCATCTTTTAAGTACTGTGCGGCAAGAAGGATGCCTAATTCTAAAAGGGAATGGAAAATGCAATATGAATAACAAAATCAGTACCTTCATCCATTGATCATCGGTTAGAGACGGCCAGATATGGTGTGGTTCAGTAACGATCGTCTTGTCAGGTTTCAGTAACATCTTAGCCTTCTCATTGTTCACATGGAGCGCACGAAGGATCAGAATGAGTCGGGAGAATGCAGTGTATGATGAGATACTCTTCAACCAGTCATCATAGATGTTGAACAAAACCATTTGTGGCTCGGTAGCCTTCAAAATTAGATCGCCAAATTTCTCAATTTTCAAGCAAGCCTGGAATGGGAGTTGCAGCTCACTTCCCTTGATGACTATGTTAGGAAAATCAAGTAAGTGAACCTCCAAAGGATCAAGCATTCCCTTTCGTGTAACAATGATCTGCTTGGGTTGTTCTTCAACAGGCAAAGACCGCACAAGGGCAGCAACTTCTTCAGCGGTTTTCCACTTGGCAAGCTGACCAAGACGTTTTTGACCTGCCCAGACACTAGTGTGAATGACCTGCAAGAGGAGAGATGTCAGCCAGTTGAGATATTCACAATCGACAAAAATAGCTTATAAAGGAAACTAAATGAATAAACAAACCTTTAAGAACAACTGCCCAGTTCGTGGATTAAATATAAAGATGGCACCATTAATAGGTTTTGTTGTGAGATTCCCTTCAAATGTCTTATGTATTGTCACACGATACACATTAGTGTCATCAACAAACCAAATGATTTGGTTGCTGAAGATCTCCCCATAGTTCTGGGATGACAGATATGGCTCCGTAGGTTCAGAAGAATACAACTGCAAACCTTTCCTTATCCTCTCCCTTAAGACATATAATGCTGGGTTCGACTGTACAAGGATAGAAAAAATTAGTTCTACCCATCAGAATTCTACCTACACTGGACGTGAATTGAGAAATCTATTAAGCAGGAATCAAACCATATTAAATAGGTACACTACCTTCATGATCTTATTCATTGCTTGAGCAAGAAGCGGCTTTGATCCAGGGAACCAATTGCCAAATGCAGAATGCAAGTTGTAAGCCAGATCAAGGCCAATCATCACCCCTACATAAACACATAGATATAATCAGATCAGCACAGAGGACACGAAGTCTTATAACAGACAGGGAAGAAGGGGTAAAAGACTTGAAATTTTACCGGTGGGAGATGGATAAATGGACATGTTATCTGTTGTATAATCCATAAATTTGGCTCGAGTATAACGCTCAATATCATGAGAGTCATAATCTCCCCAACGGAGCTGCACATCTATCCAATATTTATTGCTTGCCTTTTGATCAAACATGTCCTTGGACTCTGCCACGAGACTAGGCTTTGACATCGGCCACCTATGAGCTGCAAAGAGAAGAATATCTGCACAAGAGCTGTTCATCTTGTAACTCTTCCTTGGATGGATTGTCTCCTTCTGAACAGTTTCTATTTCTAAAGCATCCAACTCCTGATCCAAGACTTGGCAAAGATCCATAACCACACTCTCATGAACTTTTTGCCACAGATGGGCACGGAAGATCTGAATCAAAGATATTTTCAAGGTTGGAATCTTCCCGTGCATGAAAATTCCAGTTAGATCTAGTTGCACTTGGAAACCAACGTAAACATTAGCCCGATTGATTGTAGGTGACCACCAAAGAGTAAACCTTCGGTTAGGAATCTGATTTAGACCAGATCTCTGAGCATTAGTGAGCTTCTTATACTTCATTGACTCTTCAAATCCAGAAGCCTTTTCCCAAAACAGACCCTCCCAAGTTGGAAAGCTATAATTTCAGGAATAAAAAACATACAGTAAGATACAACAATCAAAAAAAATACTAAGCCCAGAAATCATACAAATGATCTATGGATTATATAACTTAAAACAAGGACTTACTATGTTCCTTTAAACAATGTATGTTCTAGAATTCCTTCAACACCTCCCAGAGCTTGGATGACATCAGTTCGATAGTTATTCAAGTTCCACAATTTGCCATCATGCCTTTGGTGAGTCCACCAGAATGGGTTCTGCTTCAAAACTTGGTACTGCTTGAAGTCTGTGCGTACTCTCCATCCTTTGTCATATGCTAATGTGTGCCTGTCTTTCTGAAACAAGGTGTTTATGCGTGGTATTCCCCTATCCCATGAATCCTATTAATAAATCCGGCAGAATATCATCAGAATACAATTTCCTTGTGGGCTTGTGGCAGATAAATCATATAATGCAAAAATGACATTGAATGAATAAATTGTTAGAAGAATATGATAAAAAATGAAAAATTGTAAAATACCAAATGCGTATAGCATCAGGAACAATAGATGCAACAGTTTATGAAAATGAAAAAGGAAACTCACTTCCAAATCCTCAAGAGTTAGGCGCCTGTTTTGTGCCTGTGCTTCCTGCCTCTTCAGAGCATACTCTGCCCAAACACGCTGTGAGTCTATGAACTCACTCTCCCATGGCTGTTAAAAGTTAGCAAGACGATCAATCAACCAAGAGCTGAGAAAGGGAAACGCAAAAACAGAGTGCGATTGATTTTTACCTGTATGTAACGATACAGATTAGGAATCAGTTGGTCTTCTTCATGACTCATACCACTCCTAAAGTGAGTTACACCAACATCAGTCTGCTGACTGTATCGGAGATCACTCTGCGGAATCAATATGTGACCCATTGATAACATACCAAGTCCTCCAATCTCTTTAGGAGTGTAAAAAATGACAGGAGGGAACCTGAGGCATTATAGTTCATTAAGAAAGTTATTATAAGAACAAGAAAATGAGAATGAAAAAAGAGATGTAGGTTAAAAAATAATCGTACCGACTAGGCATTTTTGAATTAAGTCCAATCTTGATACGAGTTTGAATTTTATTTTCACATTTAACAAGTAGATCTAGAAGCTCTTGTGTATGTACAGTTGCTTCACGGAAGTAAGTCATAAGACCTATTCAACAGAGAAGGAAAAAGAGGAGTAAATTCAATAATATCATAGATCAAACAGTATATTCAGAATTAATACAATCAACTAAATACCTATTAAGGCAGTATTCCATTTGTTAACTATCTTTGTGAATGTTGTTGACCCAGAAGACATAAGAATCTGCCTAACACGATTCTCAAATACTTTCATGTGCTCGTCATCAACTCGTAAGAAAGCAACTGCAGTTCTCTCTTTTGTCTGTTCGTTCTGCAAATTCCAGACCCCATCTCTTGTATTGCTAAATGCTTCTTGAGTCATTCTTATTTTAGGAAGTATTCGAACTTCAAACCCACACCTAAACATCAGAAATAAGGATAAGGTATTAGTCAAACTGTTTACAGAAGGAATATTGGAACAAAAATGGAAAGCCCAGTATACAGGAACTAACTTAGCAAGGCAGAAAAAGAATTATTCAGAAATCTCACATATAAACTGTGAGAAATGAAGTTCATCAAACATATAGCTATTATACTTATATGACACAATTATATCAAAATTCATGATCAAAGAAACAAAATTTATTCCACCACCAGGCAAGTTTATGTCAATGATCGCAAACAGTACATTGAAAGACTTTCCATCTAGCTTAATGCTACAAACGAACAATACACATTATCATGAATTCCTTGTAGTGTTAGATCAAATTAACACATCTCAGATGTAGAAAATATAATAAATTTCAGAAATATTTTCAATCAGCAGAAATCACCAGCATACCTTCCTCCAAATACTCAGTATTTTAGCACAGATTGCAGCAAGCAGCTAATAAAAAAATAAAGATAAAAAAGCATACATGCTAAAAAGCAGGTTGGGATTATCCTTGCTGTAAACAGAAACAAAGCTGTTCTCCCATTCCAAAGTTGTGATGCTTCTAGGCAGACGATTCTTCATGTCCCAAAAGACACTTCTCCCAAGATTAACTAAAATGAAGAAAAAGAGAAATTAGAACTGAAAACTCACCTGCCAAATTAATTTTTCCTAAAAATTTAACATCATTAAGATTTAACATACCATCGTGTTTCATAAGCCTCATTCTAGCATCTCTTGGCCAGCATTTCTTGTTGTTATATCCAACCATGTTTTCATTGTTCGGATCGGGATGCTCAGTAAGATATCGCTGGATAAGGTCCCGGGCTTCTTCATGTGTGAATCTGAACAATATGTGCACCCTATCAATGTACCTAGAGTACAGACGAATTGGATGTCGGGTTTCAACCTTTGTGTCCCAGTAAGTGATAAATTCATTTGGCATCTGGGGTGGCCCAGCGATCTCACTGGCACGAGTCAATCCAAGAAGCAGTAGATCCAGAACAAGTCCATAATACTGGACAACAAAAGAAGCAAACTGAAGACCACGTATAAGACCATACGAATTTGTGTGGCTCATATCTTTGTAAGACAACACCACATTGTTCTTTGCGGTAACATAATCGGCAATGTTGTGATCAAGAACCAAACGTAGAAGCCTGAAAAATACAAAAATATTATAGATATCCAACATAGTCAATACTGAGATAAGCAAATGATTTCACAAAAACATACCTGTTTAACATTGTCAAGTCAATCTTGTCAAAGAACTTCTCAAATTTTGTTTGAAGCATTACTACACACTGCCCCTCACTTGTGTCCCATATCCCTTGCAAATTATTTATACCTTGACACCATTTGTAAACCAAAAGTGGAGGTGGCTCTGAATCTGCAGGCTTAATCCAATTAGGGAACAGATGGCGCTTGTCTCCTTCATACCATAGGTACTGGTCAAGATAAGCATCTGTAATCTTCTCAAGGGGCTCAATTTCATAGACTGGAATCAAATAGCTGTACAAATCCATGAACTCTATACCAACCTGAAAAAGGAACATATAAATTTAAGTTCAAATCTAGACATCTAATATGAAATTCAAAAGCAACATAGAAATCACTTCAAGTCATCAACTCACTTCTTTGAAGGCACGCTGGGTAAGCAAATGACGCTTGATCCTCGATAAGGCCTCATGAGGATTATCATAAGCCTGTTCAATTAGGCCTAACTCTTCTCTTTGGAGTTGGTTTAATCTTACAGCTACACTGTAAGATTCCTTCAACCTCTCCAGTGCAAGGATAAGTAACTTCGTATCATGCTTGTAAGACAAGGGAGGAAATGGAATAGGAGAGAATTTTCTGGACTCCAACCAATGCACGGTTGTAGTATAAATTGCAACTGCTTCTTCTGGAGTGACATACGGCCCATCTTTCAAATAGTTATGCTGTCGTTCTTGCTCAGCTTTCAGCCAGAGTCGTGTCAATCTGCCCAAGTTTTTCCTGCAAACTGTTTTATCAACAGTTGCACCCCTTCTGATACGTTCACGGTTGTAATGAGCAACATTTGTCCACCAGTCCGCTTTTGACTTGACATATCTAAGTATCATGTTCTCAATTGGAACTGGCAAACCCGGAACCTATAGAACAGAACAGTGAGACAACAAGCACAAATCAAAGATACAGAAAACAAATTATGTCAGGACATTACCTTCCATGGAATGTTTGCCTTCCAACAGCGCCATGCTTCACTTAGATGCTGCAATATTGTTCTAGCTTTATTTTGTTTAATGCCCTCTATAGTTTAATCAGGAACATAATAGAATAAGAAACTGTCAACTATAAAATAAATGTAGTAACAAATAAAAACCACTGAAAATCACCTGGCATGGCATCAAGGACATCATGCATGACAGCAGCTCGAAGTTCAAGATCGAAGTGGCTCTCAACACGTTGCTTAGTAACAGTCTTGGCCACTCCTTTCGAATGGCGCCCTTCAAATTGACGAGCAAGCAGATTTCCTAACCACCTTTCTAGAAGAGGAACAATGCCACGGAGGAAAAACAGCCACACCCTCCACATTGGCGCCCAAAATCCACATCCAGGTCCCTTCCCTACAGGCCCAGTATTGAAGCGGTAGTAAATCAAATGCTTCAAGTCTTTGCACATCCTAATCTGTCTCATGAGCCGGTACTTGTAACGATACATCCCTGTCAACTGGCCAACATGGGAAAATGTATACTGCAGACCATCAGCCAATTGAAAAGCATCAACGTTGCCAAGTCGAAACTGGACATTAGCATCAACTACAAGCTTCGTTAAACGAAGGATTTCACGACAAAGATGAAAAGCGTTGCCAAAACGTGACTTCTTGCGCTCTTTTGTAGTGAGAGTCTTCACAGGCTTCAAGTTGAAGTTATAATCCAAGTGAAGGTAGTTCAGATTTTTCCTATGTATCAACAAGTTCAGCATGTTGTACCCTTGCTTGCAAACTTGAAGACCTGCTTCAACCCAATCAAGCTCCGTTGTCTGGAAAAACTTAGTTGCTTGAAGAGACCGGAACAAGTGCTTCTTCTTTTGAGCCTTAGGTGGTCTGTGATGCAGCTCATTCAGCACAAAGCATTTCAATAGTTTCTGATAACTAACCCGGACTTTAACAGGGTAAGATGGAGGACAATGCTCCTTGTACCACTCTGAGACGAGTGGTATATCTTCAGCACGTCGCATCCGACCGGATCTCATGTTAAAAGGGCGTGGAGCAAATAAAAGAGAAACCCCAGCAGCAGTGGTGTCAGTATAAAGTTGTGTGTCATTCAGCAAAGGTTCCACCCCTTCTGGCAAGACAAAATCATCATCGTCATCATCATCATAGATTTTCTTCTCACGACGCTCCTTGTTTGTGGTAGTTATGGGGTGTATCAAAGGATCATAGTAGAATGCCGGTAAATCAGGGTCTTCTGTTTTAATGTACATGACCATGGGAGTGTGATACACACATAGCTTTACTTTCCTGGGCCTATTGTTATAAAGATGAGGAAAAGCAATTCTGTACTCAGTCCTAAGAGGTGACCGGATAATGAGTTTGTTTATGTCATTAAATTCGTTCCAGTCCTCATCCCCTTTCTCCATATCACGGTATAGAGGTTCAAACTTAGGTCCACCTACAAATATGAACAATTAGCTGAGAATGCATTCTAGCAGCATAAAGACAAAGAGCACATCAAACCAACAGAAAACATCAATTCATCAATCTTAAAGAAAGTTGAAGTCCCAGACTCCCAGCCACAACATGACATAATGCAGTATCTCATTAATTTCCATTCTTATCTTCTGAGCCACCCAAATCCCACCCAACTAATAACAAATAAAAAGGAAGTGATTTAAATGCCAATAAATATTATAGGGGCCAACAAATATAAGAAATACACAAGTAAAAAAAAAACTTTAAAATACAGCTTCCACCAAATATATTTGCAATATGATTATCAATCAATTGTAATGGTCCCACAAGACAATATCAACCAAATTTAGAAAATTAAGAACATTTATGAAGGAAAAAAGAAGTTTAGAGCATACAAAAAAAAATTTAAATGCAGCTTCCACCAAATATATTTGCAATATGAATATCAATCAATGGTAATGATCCCACAAGAAAAGTCAAAACATCCATTAATCATGAATTTAGGAAAATAGAAGTTTGGAATATTTACTAAGAGGCAAGAGACTAACCAGGTATGCACATATTCAATGCTTTAGCTGTGAAGAATGACTCCATGTCAAACAAGTAAAAATAATTACGGTCAATCAAATCAGAAAGCAGCTGTCCAGCAAGCCGGTGCAGAGTTGCCATAATTGGGAGGGAGAGATGCCATTTCCTATAACTTGGACCATTGATAAGCTTTGTTTTCACGAGAGGCTTATGATCATAAAACCAAGCATGTACAGCAGAATCTTCCTCTTCATCCATCTCCAACTGAATTGGCTCTAGAGGATCAACATCTAATAAATTATCAGCATAGTCTAATGGAGGTTCCTCATCATCAAATGGTGGGAACCTCATTCTCTTGAAATGACGACGATCTCTTTTCTCTCTCCGCATCATGATCCACATTGTACCCCACTGTAAAAAAAACAATCAATAACAACAACGTCCTACTTACTGAGATACAACTTAATTCGATGTCAATTTGTTGTACGAATGGAAGGAAATAAGCATACCTGTGCTAAATAAATTGGTTCGACAACCCATGGTATTTCATTCACAAATGTGATCGCTCCTGTGATATGATATAAGACCTTCACATCACGGACCTGTTCCCAAGGCATTGGCATATTCTCAAGGAGCTTATAAACCGCATGTGGAATGAATTTAAGGGCCCCTAGATATACACGTTTATCATGGCGGTATTTTTTTGAAGACATGTCCCCGTGGTCTCTGACAAATAGAAAACAAAACTAACCATCAATACATCATGCACATAGAAAAGAATTAAGAAAGTTCAGAGTACTGGAACCAAAGTGTAAACCAGGAACCATCCTAAAGACTAAGACAACAATTATACCAATAGATACAAATATATCATAAAAAGGACACAAGTGGCTATATTAACTCAACTAAGAGAGTACCTGCCTTCAACAAAAAAAATCAAAATGTGTAAATAACACTGTGAAAGAACAACTAGTGAGAATCAAGTAGCTCAAATATAAAGGAAGATATATATTAGCACAACAGTCTTCACATTTTGAGGAGAATCAAGCATCAAAGAAGAAAATAAAAATAGAACACAAGCCACTGTTACAAATACATTTTACAAATAAACATTTCCTTTACATTGTACAGAAAACTAATCATGAACTTCCAACTTTCAAGGGGCATTTTATGCACTGATCCAACACCGAGAACAACTGGAAAAACACCAACATTTTATCACTTTCCTACTATGTGGGGTCTGTTATATGGTATATGGATCGTATTGTACCATACACCGAACCTAAGCCCTTTCATAAGCAAATTCAATATGCAGTCATGATGCAGGAGCTTATATTCTTATAATATTCATTTATTTCAGTTTTATCAAATATTAGAAATATTTTAGATGGAAAACATTATAAGTTTCTTTTATGTTTTAAATCCTGGGCTAGGACTAACTCTCTATGTAATCCTAGTATAAAGAAACTGTAACAACATTAATCCATAAAAAACACTAAAATCAAGAAAGACAGAACAAATTCAAATGCAGAGAAAAATCTCACATAACTCTGTCCTCATTCCTCAAACTTCCAAAAAAATGTAAAAACATGAAATAATAAATCTCTCACCTAATAATCTTCCTGACGTGCTCAGGAGGCATGTCCTCCTTCTGCGTCTCGACAAAACCAAACTTCCTTTTATCTCCATAGCGCTTAGAGTTAAGCTGCATCCATTTCCGAGCCTTCTCCTCCAGCTTCGCCTCATCATCCTGTGGCGTTGCCTGAGGAGCCAACACGGTGTACGAAGGTTGAGCAGCTGGAGGCGGCGGGATGGTGGATCCACCAGTTCCGGGTGGCGCAATCTGAGCGCCGTTGTTGTTCCACATGGCCACGTTTGGCCCAGAAACTTCAACCTCAACCTAAAAGAAAGAATCAAAGAGTATATCTGACTTCTTTTCGTGAAATGAAATTTTGAAATTAGGGTTTTAGAAAGGGATTTGAGTTTCCTACTTCCTCTTGTCTTTTCTATTTTCCATTCTGTTTACAGGGAGCGAGAATTTTCGGGTTTACTGTAGGAATGGGATCGACAATGGCGGTGTGTGTCTGTCACGTGATGTATATTGTAGGCCGCTTCTAGATTTGAAAGGCCTGTCTTTATTGGTCCATAAGCCCATTTGACGGACTGATGTCAGAAATGGACCAATCAGAATTTTCATGCTGGATACGCTTACGTGATTAGGGGTGCGTAAAAATATCATATTGTATCGATCCGATCTGATTATCTGTTAATTAGATTCGAAATTTTAGATATTCAATCTAAATTATAATTTTAGATATTTCAGATCGAATATTCAAAAATTTTAGATTAAATACGAATATGTATTTTAGTTTATAAATTTGGATATTCAAATATCCGAATTTTGTATATTTTATTTTTTTTGATCGAATACAGATCATTTTTTAGGTATTCTGATTTTTTCGAATATCTAAAATTTTGGATCAAATCGGGTTTGTATCCGAATTTACACAGACCTTTAATATGACTAGAGGTAGGCATGAGTCAGATTTTATCGATTAAAACTCGATTCAAAAATTATATACCATAATTTAATTTAATCTAATCTATGTAAAAAATAATTTTATAGACATAATTATAAATGAAAAATAATTTTATAGGTACTCAATTTAAAAATAAATAAATCTTAAAGATATAATTATAAAAAAAATATTTTTAAGGATTTAGTTATAATGATAGATCAGTATAACAAATATTTTTAAAAATATAATAAAAATTATACTATTAATTTAAATTCGAATTGATCATATAATTTTTTATTTGATTTGATATAATTTAAATTTAATATTTTTATTAAAAATTATCGGATCAAATTAAATAAAATATCGGTCCAAATTTAATAGGTAAACTAAAATTATCTGGACACAAATACACACAAGGTGGGACTGACGTCCAGTACAACCCACACATGTTTAAATTATATATTCTGATTTATAAAATAACATAATCTCTTCAATAATTTCTAAATAATTAAAAACTTTTAGTTATTATGTTCTTCCCTTCTCTAAATTATGTATTAAAAAATAGTATACTTTCATATTAACATTTATATGTTTTTATAAAATTTAAAATAATAAATGGTTTTATTGAATAAATAAATAAAAGTAGAATAAAAAATCATAATATCAAAATATGTCTACAAAATTTAGAATAGACCCATTTACACGCCATTTCTGTGAATTATGAAATCTGTGGATGCGTACGAAATCCGAACTCGACGGGTTCTGACCCGATCCAGTTCGATCGAGCTGAAATTTTTAATAGAAAATTTAATTTTGAGTCAAGTTGGGTTGAATTTTTTCAAGGGTGATTTTGGGTTGGGTCGGGTTGGGTAAAAAAAATCTGACATGATTCGGGATTAATAGTATAATTTTTTATATATATTTTAAAGATATTTGTAATAATAATCCTCGTATATAATTAGGTCACTAAAATCATTTTTTACAATTAGGTCGCTAAAGTTTTATTTTTTACCATTAGATCCCTAAAAATATATTTTTTTAATGATTCGGATCACGGATCGGGTCAAATTTCAAAGCTTAAAATTAGGTCAGTGTGGATCAAATTTTTTTTTACTCTAAACCCGAATCGGATCAAATGATTGATGGAGGGTATGATTCTTCGTTTCAGATGTGGATGGATCAAAAATTCGACCCGACACGTGTCCATCTCTAATGAGGTCTAAACTGATTTTTTTAAAAAAATCATGTCATTTTTTTAAATAAGCACGTGATTTTGTTAGAACAAAATGTTTTATTGTTTTCAAGAGGCCTTATTGTTTTAGGGATCACCTAAACTAAAAAAAAAACATTATCTTTTAGTACTAAAATTATTCCACGAGTTCAATGTTGTGTTGACTAAAATTAATATAAGAACTTAACAAAAATTTGGTTTTGGGTTTAGAGATGGCTGTCGGTTGTATTAAATTTAGGTTTATCTGAATTTAATCTAAAATAAGTATTTTGAATTTAATCTAAAAAAATATTTTAAATTTGATTTTGATCAGATCCAATTAAAAATAATAATGTTAAAAGTTTAATTATAAAAAAAATAAATTTAGGAGATTTAACTATACAATTTTATAATTTTAAAGATTATAAAAGAATATAAATAATATTATAAATATCATTAAAAATTAAAAAAAACTATATAATTAATCTTATATTAAATCAGATATTTTATACTTAAATTTAAATTTTATTAAAAATCCGATCAGATCGAATTGGGTCGGACAAAATGAGTTAGGTCGTTCAAAGTGGAAAAAAAAAACCATCCCCATATCAATTATTTCCGATGGCAAATTCTCGGAAATATTGAAGAAAATTTTTTTTTCCAAATATATTGATGTTTAAGGTTTATTTCCAGAAATATGGATGTTTGAACAGTAACATGGAAGTCGGTTCCAAATGAACCCGACTTCCAACAGTGTTTTCCAGTTTTGAAAAAAAAAATAAAAAATTGAAGTCGGTACCAGCTGGTACCAACTTTGAACAGTGAATAAAACAGTGGTGAAGTCGGTACCAGCTGGTACCGACTTTGAACAGTGGTGGCTGGTTTTTCTGCAGGCGCGCAGGGTGCAGGCGGCAGTGATGCAGCGGGGATGGGATGGGTGGGTGGTAGGCTGGTTAGTGATAGGGTGGTAGGGAGGTGTGTAAGCTTTTTTTTGAAATTTTTATAGGGTAGTGTGAAAAATTAATTTAGGGTATTTTTGGGATAAAAATTGGTGGGAAGTTTTGGTTATAAATAGATGAGAATGTTAGATAGTTTTGAGATTTATAGAGTTGAAAGTGTTGGAAGAAGTTTGAAATTTGTAAGTATTTAATTTATTTTTATTATTTAATGTTATTGTTTTTATTTTAAGTTGATAGAAAAATTAGTTTAGTTTAATTTTTTGATATTCTGTAATTTTATATTTTTTTATATTTTTTTGAATTATTTTATTTTATTATGATTAAAATATTGAATTTTTTATGATAGTTTAGTTTAGTTTAGTTTAGTTTTGTTGGTTGTAGTTGAATTATTTTATGATATTATAACTTGATATATTTTTATTTTGTTTTGATAGTTAACTAAATTGGTTGAATTATTTTATGATAGTGTAAGTTGATAATTTTTTAATTATTTTATGATAATTTATTTTAGTTTATTAGTTTAGTTTAGTTTAGTTTGGTTTGGTTATAGTTGAATTATTTTATTATATTGTAAGTTGATAATTATTGTATGTATTAGTTTAGTTTATTTTAGTTTGGTTTGATAAATTTTAAGTTTATTTTAGTTTGTTTTTGCTTAGTTTGTTAAATTATTTTTATGTTTTTTGTTTAAAATTTTTACAGGATGGCTGAGCAAACTCCACTATTGTATTTAGATGATCGACACATTTCTAGCCTTACGGTTTCTGAACCGGTATATTTTTTTTATATAATTTATGTTTTAAATTTGTAATTTGTTAATTAATCATGTTATATTTTTGTTTATTGTAGGATACAACTGAAACATTTAGACATCATCGTAGTATGGTGAAAACTGCACTCGATAATAGGATTTTGAATTTCTTACATAGCAGTGGTTTTTATTATGCTACGTTTCTTCGTGGGTATAAGTTGGTACCAGGCTTAGTAACTGCTTTAATCGAGCGGTGGAGACCTGAGACTCATACTTTCCACATGCCTTGTGGAGAATGCTCAATCACTTTAGAAGATGTAGTTTATCTGATAGGAGTCTCGGTCAATGGGAGACCTGTGATTGAGCGTAGTGAAGGGTCCACTACTTCCATTTGTGAGAGGTACCTTGGAAAAGTCCCATATGGAAATAACGTCAAAGGTTCTCGGGTTAAATTAAGTTGGTTAGAGAGTGAGTTTGAATTGAATGATTATAGCCCGATAGAAGAGATTTATCAGGTTAGTCGAGCGTATATTCTGCAATTGATTGGTGGTATACTACTTCCTGATAAATCTGGAAATTTAGTTAGTGTTCGATACCTCAAATTTTTTAGTACACCTTGGTCTGGAGGTGAATATAGTTGGGGATCCGCCATTTTAGCGTGTTTGTATCGTGAGTTATGCAAAGGCGCTTTACTAGAAAAAGGGAAGAGAGTCGGCGGTATTGGCGGTTGTCTTTTGTTACTACAGGCTTGGGCTTGGCAACGACTGCCATTTTTCACTCCAGTTAGTCGAACTACTATATAGTTTCCGCTCTGTGCGAGGTAATTTAATTTTTTTTAGTTTAATTTTGTATTTGTATTTTATATTTTTCTAAATAATTATAATTTTTCATTTAGGTGGTGCGATAAAAATCATGATACCGGATTAGCACATAATAATGTAAGAGTATGCAGATCTCTTATTGATTTATATTGTCAAGACCAGGTAAATGATGTTATTTTTTTAAGTTATAATTTTTTTCAATCTCGTATTTTTATTTATAAGTGATTATAATTTTTTTCATATTTTCGCAGTTTATTTGGAAGGCGTACGATGACGACCGCATTTTTGTACCGGATTATCTGATGTTCGATTCTGTATTATGGTGTAGCGTGACACTTTTGATCCATTTCTCGACGGTCGAGTTCCACTTTCCAGATAGAGTCTTGAGACAATTTGGATTTCACCAGCCTATTCCGGGTATTCCACGCGACCATTACTTTCTTCATGCTTATGATGGTCGTGGTAAAGCTGAGACAGATTGGGAAGCCGTACATGTTGAGTATATTACTTTGTGGGCTAATAGAGCTCTAGCCTTACCAGTAAGATACCCAATCGAAGGAGCTGATTTTGATTTTGAGAGTTCGGAGTATATTCAGTGGTATCGTCATCATGGAAAACCATTTTTAACCACTATTGAAGGACGAGAAGAATACGAACGGTATAGGAAAAAATATGGTGGAAAAGGGAAAGCTTCAGCTGGAACATCTCGAAGTTCAAATCTTTCGAGTCAAAACACGGAGGGTTGGCCAACAACATGGGAGCCAGATATGAGTAACGTAACACCATATGCGGTATGGGAACCAGAACTGACTCCTACATATATCCCTCCAGCTGCGTGTTCCAGTGGTGGATATCATGATCCTGTGTTTGATGATGCAACTTTATACATACCTGAGTTTAGTCAGCATCAGTCTCCCACTTTTGTTTATGACGATCCTAGTCAATTCCAAGAAATGCAAAATATCCTGAATTCACCAGATTTGGCGGGAGAGAATATTAGTTCTATTTTCATAACTCCACCTACGTATCCCTCTGTGATTGAAGATGATGTTGAAGAGGATGCTGAAGAAGATGCTGAAGAGGATGTTGATGAAGGTGTTGAAGATGATACATCACATAGGCCACAACGGGCGAGACGTCCACCGCGACGTTATCTTTCTACCACACCTCGTCATGGTCAAAAGCTGCATAAGAAGTGATGTACTTTTATTTAGACTTTTAATTTCATTCCGTACTTGTAATTTCATTTCGTACTTGTAATGTTATTATTTCCTTTTATTTAGACTTTTAATTTCATTCCGTACTTGTAATGTTATTATTTCCTTTTATTTAGACTTTTAATTTCATTCCGTACTTGTAATTTCATTTCGTACTTGTAATGTTATTATTTCCTTTTATTTAGACTTTTAATCTCATTTCGTACTTGTAATTTTATTAATTTCTCCCACATATTTTTGGTACACAAACAAACTTTATTCAAAACTCAAAGAGGAATAGATACAAATTGGGGCTCATTTGGACAATTAGTTCTAGAATGACCTTCTGCTCTACATATTGTGCATCGTTTACGTTGTCCTTTCTCTCTATAATGTAGATCCATACTAGTATGAATTCGAGTTGATTTTGGTCTTCCTTTTGGAGTACGACGAAGGGTAGGATCGGGTAACCATCTTCCATTCCCTACTAGTGGCCAATAGTTTGAATTAGCAATTGGTGGGAACTCAGTTCTGTAGATATTAACTATCCTCTGCAGATTGAAGCATTCATCGATATAGGTGTATGGATCAACTCCGATAGACATACATGTCGCAACTGCATGAGGACAAGGGTATCGCCATGCTTGAAACGCTCCACAATCACAGTACCTCCGTCGGAAATCAACTTTAAATACATTGGCGTGTGCAGCTTGATTCAAGCGTCTCGGACCAACAACATCAAACGTCTGATTCATTCGATCAAAGCTGTGAACTCTCATTGATGTTGCATTCGTCATATTCTCTTGTATTTTCCTCACTAGGTCTGTAGCCCAACTTTGGCCCCTATTGATTAATGCCTCAATTTCTTTCTCTTTTACGGTCCAAACTTTGACCAACCGGTAGTATATCGCTTTTACAAGGCTTGCAATCGGAAGATGTCGTGATCCTTTTAGTACTCCATTGATGCACTCCACAAGGTTGGTTGTCATTTGGTCGTATCGTCTTCCAGATTCATCGTAACATTGAGCCCATTTTTCCCTTTCTAGACTGTTTGCCCAATTCCAATGCCGGTCGCTATACCTAGTTAGATTTGCCATTTTCCTCTCAAAATCGGGCTGTGTTAGTATATATCATGTTTGTCAATAATATTGTTAGTGTACTTATATAGAAATAGAATAAAAAAATATAATAAAATATCAGAGACGTACCTATGCTAACAATTTCACTACGAAAGTATGTATTTTTGAATTGTTCCATACTATTCTTCCCGATATGGCGAACACAGTACGCGGGGTACGCGTGGGGAGGTGTCCAACGACTTCCTTCTCGATTAATAGCAGCTTTGATACCTGTCCCTCGATCAGATATAATACATACACCATCTTCTCTCACGACATGCTCACGTAGATTTGTCAGAAAGAAATTCCAAGCTTCCGCCGACTCTTGCTCCACAATTGCGAATGCAATCGGAAAGATATTGTTATCACCATCTTGCGCAACAGCAATCAACAATATATGAGAGTATCTCCCATATAACCATGTACCATCTACTTGGATCATACGTTTGCAGTAAGGGAAGTCATCTATGCAAGGCTTGAACGCCCAAAATAGTAGATGGAAAAATTTATAATCTTGATGAACTTGTCCTTGTTGGTCGTAAGCATCTTTGGTTTGATATCTCACGATGGTGCCTGGGATGAAATGCGTCATTGCAAGCAATAAAGCTGGTAGCTCGTTGTATGACTTATCATAATCACCATAAACAGAGTCTAATGCTTTCTCTCTAGCACGCCAACCTTTCTTGTATTTTATTTGATATTGAAATTGTTGAGCAATGGTTGCCTGAATCGTTGAAACGGGAACTCTTGGATTTATTTCGACCAGATTCTTCACATGGTGGCTTATTACACTCGTATCTAATTTTCGGTGATCTTGTGCAATGGAACTTCGTAAACATGTATGATCTCCACTGTACTTACTGACCTCCCACATATTTGACCGTTTACGTTTGGTAATTCGAACCTTCCAATTGCACTCTTGCCCATACTTGACACACTTGGCTAAGAATGTCTTCTGACTGGACTCTACTACAACGTAGTCAACGTGATTCTTGATGCTATACTCTTTCACTGCCAATGTAGCTTGGTCCTTATCCTCAAATTGAATGTTATTCGATAAATCATCCGAGCCAGTATAAGTTAATCGGGAAACATCCGGGAATTCAGCAGCTCTCATAGCATCAAAATCCAATGACACCATGTGAGTAGGAGGCTCATAACATGTAATATCTCCTGTGGGTGCCACAAATTCTCCCACACCATAATTAGGGGCATTACCAACATCATCCGGAAATAAATCATCATCATCAATATCTTCATCCTCGCTAGAATCGTCAAGAGCTTCTCCCCATCGACCGCGTAGATTGTTCACATTATCTGTTGAAGTGTCAACTGGATTAAATTCATTAGCTGTACCACTAGACAACATTGCGAGGAAACTGCCTCCAGGTAGTTCAGTCTCAGTAACGTAATTCATTTGAGAAGATTCTCCAATAAAAGTTCTAGAAGGATTCAGAACATCAGAAATCTCCGCAAATAACTCGATATATCGAGTACCTACAGATTCATGTTCAGCAATCATCATTGCAACATCATCATCATCTTCAAGATTGATTGCATAATATGTTACCGGATTTTCACATGTAAGCCACCGGTAACGCAAACCATGAATATCTCTTCCAATCTTTTGAGATATTTTCCCCTTCAACTGTCGAAGCGTGATTTCCTTTTCAAATCGTATTTTTGTTGTGTTTTCAGCTTCAAATACAATCCCGGCATCCGTTCTCACAATTTTTCCATTATAATGGATAATTGTCAGAAATTTGTTCTGATTCATTTTCTGTTTCAAATCAAATTAATAAAATAAATTAATATAAACTTAAAATTATTCATAAAAATTTAATATAATGAACTCTATGAACTATAAATTAAAAAATATATCTACAAAAAAAAATAACAGTAAAAAATTAACAATTACCTGAAACAAAGCTTCAAATTTCTTCTGCTCACTCCCTCTAAATTTTTTTCTACACACTCAAGACTTCCAACAATACTCTTTTACACCAGATTTGAGATTTTACACTGCCAAATGGTATTATATATACCAAATAAATCCCAACCCGTGAATACCCCTCTAAAATACTACACCCCTACCCTATAAAAATTTTAAAAAAAAGCTTACACACCTCCCTACCACCCTATCACTAACCAGCCTACCACCCACCCATCCCATCCCCGCTGCATCACTGCCGCCTGCACCCTGCGCGCCTGCAGAAAAACCAGCCACCACTGTTCAAAGTCGGTACCAGCTGGTACCGACTTCACCACTGTTTTATTCACTGTTCAAAGTCGGTACCAGCTGGTACCGACTTTAATTTTTTAATTTTTTTTTCAAAACTGGAAAACACTGTTGGAAGTCGGGTTCATTTAAAACCGACTTCCATGTTACTGTTCAAACATCCATATTTCTGGAAATAAACCTTAAACATCAATATATTTGGATTTTTTTTTTCTTCAATATTTCCGAGAGTTTGCCCATTTCCGATCACACGTGTTTCTTCTCTTTTCTTTTCCCTTTGGCTTCTCCTCCGTATTAGGTTTCTCAAAAATTAAAAAACAAACTAAATCTTCAACTCTCAGGAAAGAACATCTCTTTGATTTTCTCTGTAAAAGTTTAGCGAAAATGGTGTTAGCACAGTTAGGAGGGAGCATATCCCGGGCTATACAGCAGATGAGCAATGCCACGATAATCGATGAGAAGGTTTTAAACGAATGCCTCAACGAAATCACCAGAGCTCTTCTTCAATCCGATGTTCAATTCAAGCTCGTTCGTGATATGCAAACTAATATCAAGAAGATTGTCAATCTTGATGATCTTGCAGCTGGTCATAACAAACGAAAAATTATTCAGCAGGTATATTTCATTTTTAAGAAGCGATTTTTGCTCCTTTTGTTTTCTTCGAATTCAGAATTTAGGTGAAAGTAGAATTAGGATTGAGGTTTTTTATTTGAATTATTTGATGTAATTTTGAAAGTAAAATGTGAAATAGTTGATAGGTTTTGAGAATTTCTCCTTCACCTTATTTCTGATCTTATAATATCCCTTAATTCAGTGCTAACACAAATGAGATTTCTTAAAGTTCTGAATTTTGTTTTTGTTTGCCTTTAATCCAAAATGTTGACAACATTTGATTTATTGGCTCTTTACTGATATATAATTAATGTGATAACTTCATTTAATTGAGAAACTTAACAAAAGAAAATGTTTTGGTTCATGATTTGATTCATGTATTATATTTATATATGGTTTCTAAAATGGTTTGTTTTTCGCTATAGGCAATTTTTAATGAGCTTTGTAAGATGCTTGATCCTGGGAAACCGTCTTTCACTCTAAAGAAAGGGAAAACAAGTGTTGTGATGTTTGTTGGTTTACAAGGTAATCTTTGTTTATGGCTTCTTGTAGCTTGAATTGGGGTACAATTGTTTGTCCATTATTGTGAAACCCTTGCTAATTGCTATGTTCTCAATGTGTTGGCAAGACTGTGTGGAATGCCTGAATTTTGCAGTTGATTTTTTCTTTGTTAAAATTTTTCAGGGTCTGGGAAAACAACCACATGTACAAAATATGCCTATTATCATCAGAAAAAAGGTTGGAAACCAGCTCTAGTATGTGCTGATACATTCAGAGCTGGTGCTTTTGATCAGTTGAAGCAGAATGCCACTAAAGCTAAAATTCCATTTTATGGAAGGTACTTTCTTCTTTATCATTCATGTTTTTGGTCAAGGATTTAAATTACAGCTATGGGCGTATTTTTTGTTGTGTCACATATATAGTAGCTGTGGACATGATGAATGCTATTGTAATTGATTGTTGTAAATATCAGCCATGAATAGTGTGGTTAAGAGAGTTAAAACTGCCAATAGAGGCCATGACATTGCATTGCAGGCCTGTGGCCACTACTTTTATCCACATATTGAAAATTTGAATTAGGGTTAATTGTTTGTTTTAGATAAAGTTAGTTTTCATTTGAAGTCCTTTGGTTCTTAGAATGGGGATGTGAAAGGAATAATGTTGACTCTATGTAATTTTCAACCATAATATGATGTGTGTCGTACTGTGTACCTAATTACTGGAATGTTTTTTAAATTCATAAAAGGGCTTATGAGGGAAGCATGAAATCACATGCATTCAGCTAGTCTACTTTTCTGTTTCTTGTGTAGTTACCACATATCTGTATACATTTCTATGTATATCGTGATGTTAATGGTTTCTCCTTTCAGTTTCAAATGATTTGTTTTTATTTAACATTGGGAATATATGCTTTTGGTTTGTAGTAATAATTCCTCCTGTGGATTTTAACTGCAGAGAATGTCGTTAAATGTGTTTTCTGCTATTCATGCAGCTACATGGAGTCCGATCCTGTGAAAATTGCTGAGGAAGGTGTTGAGAGATTTAAGAAGGAAAATTGTGATCTTATAATTGTTGATACCAGTGGGCGCCATAAACAGGAGGCTGCCCTATTTGAGGAGATGCGTCAAGTCTCTGAAGCAACGGTATTGTTCAGATTTTAGATGTTCGTTTTATTTTACTTCAGAATAACTCACGGTAATATCCACTTCAATTATTCTAACTTTTTCTTTTGTATGTTCCAGAAACCAGATCTTGTTATTTTTGTTATGGATAGTAGTATAGGTCAAGCTGCCTTTGATCAAGCTCAAGCGTTTAAGCAAAGTGTTGCAGTTGGTGCTGTAATCATCACAAAAATGGATGGCCATGCAAAGGGTGGTGGTGCTCTCAGTGCGTAAGTTATGCTTGTTTTCAACTTCATTTTGTATATCTATTTAAGATAGTATTTGCATTTCTATCATTAGGTTGAATTCTCATGATATGTTTGCTTCATGGTTTTGTCCTTCTGTGGCTTGTAACAGAGTTGCTGCAACTAAGAGTCCTGTCATATTTATAGGAACCGGGGAGCACATGGATGAGTTTGAAGTGTTTGATGTTAAACCATTTGTAAGCCGCCTTTTAGGTATGCGATTCCTTTTATGTATTCCTCTAAACACTTAAATTATGGATTCCAAAATGGTGATGACCGTTTGAAACATTGTCATGGTGATTATCATTCTGAATAGGCATGGGTGACTGGTCTGGATTCATGGACAAAATTCATGAAGTTGTTCCCATGGATCAACAACCCGAGCTTCTCCAAAAGCTTTCAGAAGGGAACTTTACTTTGAGGATTATGTATGAGCAATTTCAGAACATACTCAAAATGGGTCCAATTGGGCAGGTTATTCTTAACTACTCTCTTTAATGTTCGTCTTCATTCTGCTGCATTTTCGTTTTAGCAAAGTTGGATAGTTTTGTGTTAATGGGTGTGCCTTTTAATGATTCCTCCGCGTTGCATTTTCAAATGTTGTAGTTGAATGTTCATTTGGTGGTTTGCTCCTGTCTTAAAATTTAGTAGATACATTGTTTTTTTTTTTTTTTCATTCTGCAAACTTTTAATTTCGTGTTTGATGTTATAACTTCCATGTTTTGTTACTTCATCTCTTCCTTTTTGTTTACTTGAGTGTATTATTTAATTTGCATGGTCACTTTATGCACTTTCCGCAGGTTTTCTCAATGCTTCCAGGATTTAGCTCTGAACTAATGCCGAAAGGCCGTGAAAAAGAAAGCCAGGCAAAGATCAAGCGGTACATGACCATGATGGACTCAATGACAAACGAAGGCAAGTGAATGTGCTGCTTTATTCCATTTCTCAAGACATGTAACATTGCTGAAGTCTAGGATAATGAGTTTTTAACATGTGGAATGTTAATCTGTTGCAGAGTTGGATAGTACAAACCCAAAACTCATGAACGAATCGAGGATGATGCGGATAGCACGAGGATCTGGTCGTTATATTCGAGAGGTAATGGAAATGATGGAGGAGTACAAACGGCTTGCGAAGATATGGAGCAAGATGAAGGGGCTTAAAATTCCAAAGAAGGGTGACATGAGTGCCTTGTCTCGCAACATGAACGCACAGCACATGAGCAAGGTCCTCCCGCCACAGATGCTAAAGCAGATCGGCGGTATGGGCGGCTTGCAGAACCTGATGAAGCAAATGGGTTCGAGCAAAGACATGATGGGGATGTTTGGAGGTGGGGACAAGTAATTTCACACATCACTCCATTGCTGTGCTTTTGACTGCTAATGCACATACTGAAGATTCAGAACACATGCATCCCCAAACATGCCATTGTACTATCTATGTTTTTCAGGTCAGGCTATTACATTTTGATTTTGATATATATTTTCCATTTCTCATTATATTTCAACATTTAGAGTCAACAGTAAAATATGGGATTTTGAACGTTTTACCAATGAACTATAAACTGTAATTTTATTTTTGAGGTAACTTTCATTATGTACACAAGAATTAAATAAGATACTAAAATGTGTAGCTGTATGACAGATTTGCAGTTTTAAAGCAGAAATGAGAAGAGTGTATTCCATGAATTCGGAAATAACTATCAATCCACTACATGTATCATCTACAGTTTAATATTTAGAAGAATTTGCTCAGAACAGTGTTACTTGAAGAGGCCTCTTCTTCTTCTTCTTCTTCTTCCTCGTACTCTTCACCGTCATCATCATCTTTGCATGTGTTGAGAACATATCGTACTACCGAGTTCTTGCATCCTTAATTTTGCGTTATCAACAAATATATCTCTTAGCATCTTCCTCAACTCGTTGATTCTTTTATAACTGCCGTCGTTTTTCATACTACTCTCTTCCGACCTAGCCATCGAATTTTCTACATCTTGAGCAAGGAGTTGTGCCTGTGCCTGTCCATGGTCAATGTAGTCAGCTCTAAAAACTGTTCTTGAGAGACAGGGTTTCAGGAGTATCCAAATAAAAAGAGTGCATATCTCAACTCTGGGTGCAAAGCATACCTCAGCGAGAAGGAGATCGATTCGATTATCAGATGTTGTCAAATGATCAAGAGCATCAGATGGAGATGAAGTATCGATATTCGATTTATCATCATCCTCGCCAAGGAAATTAACACTGCACTCTTGAATCCGATGTCGAAGAAGATTGCATTCGTGAAGCAGTTACTGTTTGCAGCATTGGCATGCTCCATCCTCTGCTTCTCCTTCTGCATAATTCTCTGAAAAATGCACATGGAACAACATTGTGAGAATTTATACCAGTTTAAAATAGATCAAACCTACAAATGCAATGTTTCTTACTTGGAATGACTTTACCATAAGGCTGTAAAGTAGCAAGTGAAAATCCCAATATTTTTATTGTTTCTTTTCTTAATCATCTCCATTAAATGACATAATTAGTCTGCACATTTTTGGATTATCCATAAAACTCAGGTTAATTTTTAAATTTCTGTCTCAAGATCTCAAGCATGCACCAGTGGTCTAGTGGTAGAATAGTACCCTGCCACGGTACAGACCCGGGTTCGATTCCCGGCTGGTGCATTTTTTGGAGCCGTGAGGGTGAAGGCAGGGTCCTTCAAGTATCATGCTTTTCTGAGCTCCTACACTTTCTGTATTGCATTGCCAACCAATCGATATATATATATCGAGATTGTGTATCAAAATATAACTCGAATATAAATGCTCATCATACCCTAAAAACCGAAACAGCCTCGCATCGATTAAGAAAAAAGCTCGCGAATATAAATGCTCATGTAGTATATTCGAAGAATCTGTTAATGTAGACTTCACATGAACATGAATTCTCTCAACATACCTTGAACCCCTTAAAAGTCCTTCCACCATTCCATGTATGTGCCGTGGGAGACTTCTCACCTGCAATTCACCATGAATGCTGTATGTTAGCTTTCAAGGATTGATGATATACACAAAACCAACTCGACAATGAAAGGAACCTGGCATATCTTTCGGTCTGCAGTTTTCTCAAACATGGATATACTCACAGGGAACTTGCCATGTTAGTGGTAGGTTCGATCAGGAAACTATCAAACTGGTTGTTTCAACTTGTCAGGCCGCAGTCCTGCTCTTCAACACTTCTGATCAGCTAAGTTATTCCGAAATCATGGCTCAGTTGAACTTGACTCGTGGAGACTTGGACTGGACGGATTACTGCAGTCACTGTCATGTGCCAAGTATAAGATTCTAAGTAAACAGCTGGACACGAAAACAATCCCCCAGAGCGATCACTTTGAGTTCAACTCGAAGTTCACCGACAAGTTGAGCAGAATTAAGATTCCTCTTCCTCCATTGGATGAAAGGAAGAAGGTTGTCGAAGTTGTCGATAAAGATCGACGCTACACAATTGATGCTGCAACCGTATGAGTAATGAAAAGTAGGAAGGTTCTGGGGCACCAGCAACTGGTTTCCGAGTGTGTCGAGCAGTTGAGTCGGATGTTTAAGTAGACTTGGCAAACTTGATCCGAGAACCGAAAATCGAACCGATTTATCCAAACCAAAACCCAAACCGAAACCAAAACTGATGATTTAGCGTGATCCGAAACCCGAACCGAAACTGAAACCGATTCAAATTCTAGAAGAACCGATATAAACCCGTAACCGATTTTCACCCGAGCCAAAAGCAACCCGAAATTAACTTGCTTAAAACTGAACTAAATCGAACATCAATTTAATTTTAACCCGATAATTGAGTCAAAGTAAATGAATAATATATTTTTACTATTATTTATTTTTTAACAATATGATAAATAATTAAATAATATATATTTGATTATCTTTTTGTATTATGATAATACTAATTAATCACTACATCTGATAATAATTTAATTTTTAATATTATATTTCCTTCTTTAAAAATCAATTTGTTTTTTGTTAAAATTTGGGGTGTAATAAAAATGATCAAAATGTTATTAATGAATCCATGTATTTAAAAAATGACATTATCCCTTAAATTACCAATATTGACTTTACTCGAATAAAAGCTGAGGCAAAAATTTTCAAAACAATTCTAATATAAAATAAAAAAGATATATTTTTACAAGAATATATGATTAATTTTATATATAATATAGACGATTACATTTATACTTAAGTCCAACTCGAACCAAATTAACCCGAAAATTCAAAGATTGACCCGATCTAAACCGATCTGAATGACCCGACATGGACCCGAAAACAACCGGTCTGATATTTACCCAAATCATCGTTCTGATATCCGAACCGAACCGAATTATCATATAACCGAATTAAAACCAAAACCAAAACCGATCCGAATCGAATCTAAACCGAATACAAACAAACCCGAAATGAACCGAATCAAAATAATCCGAACCGAAACCGAATGACCCGTTTGCCACCTCTATGTTCAAGCCTTGTATTAAAGCCATAGAGAAACAAATAGAAGATATGTCCTAATATTGGTCTCTTTTATTTTTATTTTAAATTAGAGTTATGTAAATTTCAAGCATTTTTTTGATATTTTCTATTGAAATTTAATAGCAAAGCCAGATAGCATATTTAAATATCTTGAAATATTCTGGTTCATATACATCCATTGCTATTTCTGCTTAAATGGATGCCACATAAATGACCAGTCCAAGCCTAAAACGTTTTCATTTCACATAAATGGCAGGTCTAAGTTGTGTTCAAATAAGAGGGATATTAACAAGTTTGTCCAACCGGCCAAAATATTAACAAGATTTTCAACCCAAATCCGATCTGCATATTCGAAACCCTTTTAAAAATATGAAAACTTATGACTTTATTTAAATGAGTCGAGCAAAGCTGGACTCGGATATCGAACAGACCTCGAGTCTAGCTCTTAGACAAGTTTCAAGCTACAAATACCATAGATAAAAACAGAAATGTCTAAATGGAGATTTGGCTCAACTACAATTAAGCCCTTATTAACATTGAAAAGTCTGTTTGCAAAAACTGAGAAAAACTGTAAACTCAAATTACGAGCTACGAGCGAGATGCATAAATGGAGATTTGGCTCCACTGCAACAACTAAGCCCTTTTTAACTATGAAAAGACTGCAAAAATTTTGAAAAATCACAGACAAGAAGATGGCAAACCCGGAGGGGAGCCCTTCTGCATCCGTGCTCCTGTTGTTTATTCATCTAGCAGCTGGAACTGGCGAGTCAACTGATTTCAGTACTTCCTCACCCATCTCTTTGCAGCCGACTAGTTTCTGCACAAGGAATGATGTTGCAAACAACATTTAAAACTGTGATTTGACATTAAGGTGAAACAACAAAATTGAAAAAAACAGAAGATAAAAATAAAAACAATTTATGGGGGGTAAGAAAGAACAAAAGAGACTGCCAAAAAACAGTTAGCCAAATCATGTTGATAATCTCGATATAACCTTTGCGACTTTTCTCCTGGCAACTTAAAGTATCTGAGATAGGTTCAGTTCTAAATTTATTGGCAAGGCCTGTGGGAAAAGAAACCGTTGGACCAGAGGCTATTATAACTATCTCAGACATTTTGATGTACCATTTAAGTTCTGTCACTGCCACAAATATTCACTAGATAATTGAAATAACTAAAATTCTTTTGGTCAAACCAGAAGAGAAGATTTATATTTTTTGCCTTTTTTAAAAAAATGAAAAAAGACAGCAAAAAAGAAAAAGAAAGAAAGAAAGAGGTGTTTTGGGATAAGAAGCCTATACATTTCCGGCAGAGTATATATCGCCTGTTCGGAAACCCTTATTAAGAGTATCCAGAACAGCATTCTCAATTCTCTTTGCGGCATTCGCTTCCCCTAGGCCATACTTCAAAAGCATTGCAGCACTGAGAACTGTTGCAAGCGGGTTTGCCTTGTCCTGCCAGTCAGACAATAAGATATTTCACATTAGAATTAAGGTTCAACATCTTGGGTTTCATGTGAAATGACAATTAAGATTTAGCTCTTAAAACATAACAAAAAAGGTAAATCCAACCTGTCCAGCGATATCAGGTGCAGAACCATGAATAGGCTCAAAAAGTCCAGGTCCCTGTGCAAATGAAAATGCCAACATAGTCAAAGAGAAAGAATATGCAGACAGCAATGTTCTCAAACCAATCTGCAAAGGAGTTAATGAATTGTCATACTGATTCACCAAGACTAGCGGATGGAAGCATCCCTATGCTTCCAGTGATCATTGAAGCTTCATCAGACAAAATATCACCAAATATGTTGTTGGTCACAATTGTATCAAACTGCAACATTTCATTTCCATGTATAGTAAGTTTTTCTATTAAAAAGAACGGTGCTCCTTTATTGGGACTAAGAAGAGAAAGAAGGAAGATAATGTCTTCCACTTCTCAAAACAAACCTGTTTTGGGTAGCGAACAAGTTGCATTGCAGCATTGTCAACATACATGTGCGAGAGCTCAACATCAGGATAATCAGCAGCAATTTCCATAATTCTTTTCCTCCAAAGCATTGATGCCTAGACAATGGAACATAAAAGTACCAGGTATATTACATGAGAAAAGGCTAATGAGACTATAATTAATAACTCCGGACCTTGAAATTTTGAACACACTACAAAAAGATGACATGAACACCACACGTTTAATGAACACGTACAAAATTTGATAAAAATGACAAGACAAATTTAAACCCGATTAACATGATCCGTGTAATACACATTTTGTATTTGTGTTTTAAGACTTTAACACATGATCCATGCTGTGTGTTTATGTTTTGACATGGGAAAAAACATCACACAACACAGATTGTCGGGTCTAATCCTTGACAAATAAACTTAACATTCCCTCACAGAATTTTATACCTCGTCCCTGCAAAAGCCGGATATAAAACTATAGCAAGTTCATAATAACTTAAAAGTTCTCATTGTTTCCTTCAACTCAGTTGAGAAATGATCACACAGCAGTGTAATTTAGGAGTGACACTCCTTTTCCATCCTAAAACTGCAGGAACAATCTTTTACACACTTTCTTGGCAGGAGTTCCAAAATACTATTGGAGCCTACAGTAAACTGCAGAGCCCACAAAAGTTGTAGCAAATACAGACAGAAGAGAGATTTTACATGCATTAAACAAGTTAGTTGCTCACAAATAGAAGGCTATGAATTATAGGATTATAACATAACTTCAATCTGATAATAAGGATGATGATATAGATGAAGAACACATTTATGATGTAATAATCAACACCTATTCCTCATTTTGTACAAGATGCAGCAAACAAGATTGATAAAATTATGACAAACCTCCAAAACATTAGCTTTGTCAACAGAACAGAGTTGTCCACGCCGCTTCCGAGCAATCTCAAATGCAACACGAGCAATTCGATCAACCTGGTATCCATTTTTTAATTTTCAATCATTAAAAAGTATGTACATGAAAAAGAAAACCATATGAAGAAACATGAAGAGACAGATCCACTTCACAAGTCAAACTTAAGATATGATTTGCAGAGAGTGTTGTCAAGGCAAACACCTAGGTGCAATGAAGCAGTAGACAACAATGGCACATCAGACAGTTTCACGTAAGGTGCATGCCAGCCTAGTGTGCTTAACCACACTTTCTTGTAATGCATTAGGAACAAAAAAGCCTACCAGATCGAAAATCTTTCATTAACTGTACCTTCAATGCTGACAATATCAAACTCTATGTCTCAATGTTCAAGACTTCAAGTTCAAGTATTCAACAACAAACTCCGGATCATATGGAAAGCATACATATTGGTCAAAAAAGGAAAATATAATTTTGTAGGTGTTAACCATACAAATTGTGGATATTTTCAACTAAGATCAAGCCTAGTTTCAAATTTTGATTTTTTTACAGAAAAAATGTATACGTTGTTTCAGTAAATCCTTCCATTAATCAGATATTCGAATCCAATCCAAATATCCAGAAAAGATTTTTGAGAAAAAAGAAATAACAAAAGACACATTGTAGAATTCTAACTGTAAAGTCAAAAGAATACCTCAGAAGTAGCATACACCTCAGTGTTAAAGCCAATTTCCTCACCCTTTTCATTGGTACTAAATCCCCTTGGTTTTCCAAAATAAATACCTGATTCCAGTATAAGATCATCGTTGATTATTAACATAGAAATTTGGTAGGGAAACAGAAGAAACAGAGAAAAATAACTGAATTTTATTATTATTTTTTGGCGGTACTGACCTCCAGTAAGCTCCCTCACAACCATAAGGTCAACACCCTCAGCAACATCTTTCTTCAAAGTTGAGGCGTCCACTAACTGAAATAGAAAATAAATATAGATTTTCATGAACCACATATTTCTAATAAAAGAAACACAAGCAACACTTGCAGCCTGCTTCCACAGTTCCAGATTGCATGCACAATAGTGTAGAGTGTGTTTCTTTCTTGGAAATAATCACTTCATTCTGACACTGTCTAAAAGTGCAGAGTGAATAATTGTGACAGCTTCAGCAAAAAAAAAGGTTAAAAAAAAGGAAAACAGTTTGAATTTCAACCCAAAAAACCCACTCTGCATCACATATGGACTATATTTCTTGATAATGCAAGTTTTTAGCCAAATCCAGAAATTCATTACTCTCGTTAAGTGTGCAAATGAAGTTATATATTTGAAATATGAAGAATACTTCATGTAGATCAACTAAACATCATTACCTGTGGTAAAACAGTAGCTGGCCTCAAATTTGCAAAGACTTTAAGTCCTTCTCTAAGCCGAAGTAACCCGGTCTCAGGCTTTAAATGTTTTTCATTTTTATCCCACTTATACCTTGAAGACCAATCAAGTAATAAATGACAAAAGAACAATGCATAAGAGAAGACCGGAGAAACATAAGAAAATAATCAACAAAGTATTATATACGAGAATACCCTCCAATTGCTCCAAGGAGAACGGCATCAGCTTTCTGTGCTGCAGAAAGGGTTTCATCAGGCAATGGAGTTCCAGTCAAATCCAAAGCAGCTCCACCCACGGGCATCTCTTGGAAGCTAAACTCAATCCCTAATACGTGGCATAACATATGAGTAATAAAGAACGTCCAATAAAGTAAATATAAAACATTTCATAGTGAAAACAACAAATTATGAAATTCTAGAAACAAAAAAAGGAAATTATGAGAACTTTTTTGACAGCCTTACAAATATAACTATTTATTTGGGTAAAAATCATGTCTTATATGGTGCATTTTGTCATACGTCCTTTGAAAAAATTTTAAAAAATTGAATTCTCAATCATGTCCCTAATTTCTTGAACCATAACCATAACCTCTAACCTTAAACCCTGTGCCTTTTAATTTGAAATAAAGGCATGAGATGAGACATGAGAAAAAGGTAAATGATTTCTACCCAGAAAAAAAAAAACTGGTAATTCTTAAGTAACTTATCCAATATAACCAACGAAAAAAACTGGTCATTCTTAAGTAACTTATCCAATATAACCAAACATCAATAAATAAAAACAATTAATTAAAATAAACTTTGCTCAATATTATACATTTAAAATCCTAAAAAAATCTTACTTTTCTTGGTCAGAACATTGATTCAAAGACCTATACTGTCAACACCTACAAGGCTACAACAATGCTAATTTTTGAGGTTTGGTACCATCAGCAATATTTTGGTTAGATTCCACTGTCCCAGTCCAATTTACAGTTTAAATTCCATAATTTTCTCAAGAACTTCACTTTAAATATCTGCAGACCATTCATCTACTAAGCTCGGCAACGGTAAAAATCACATTCGATTAAAAATAGCAACAATAATTAAATATATTCGAATGTAATAATCAGCTGGAATTTTATTTATTTATTTATTTATTTCGAATTATTACTTCCAAAGCAAATAACCAAACAGAACTACATGCATTTCGGAGAGAACACATAACATTGTCCAGTGGCGACTGCAACTGTTATTTCAAAAATTCGCATAATAAGTTGTACAAGTTAAAAAAAAATCACACTGATACTATAACAACAACCATGATAACAAGTCCACAACCGTGATAAATCTTAAAAGCAACCGCAAATACTTTTTAAATCCTGAGTACAAAATGTACAATACCAAATCACATCCTTCTCTTTCCATGATTTAATTCACTTAATCAGGTACCAAACAGAAAGCAACGGATCACTATAGAGAAAACGGAGGAAAGGAAACAAAACCTTCGAGAGAGCCAGCGAGTTTGAGGACGTTTTTAGCAACGGAGACGACTTCAGGGCCGATACCATCGCCAGGAAGGAGAGTGATGCTGTAGCGTTTGGGTGGTGCGGCGGCAGCGGGGGAGGCGCAGCTGATCCTGACCGGTCTGGGGGACTGTTTGGCAGCTGGTTTAAGATTACAAGGAGCATTGACGGAGCGAGCATTTAGGCAGAGAGAAGCAGCCATTTGAAGGATAAATACAGAGTAGAGCGAGCAGCCAATCTTGAGCGTAAGAGCAGAGATTACAATGGCCAGTGAGTTACTGGTTTGGTATTTGCTGGTTTAAATAGCCATTTGGGTCCTCACCATCATTTAATTTTAGAGAGTATATGGTAATTTATTTGGGCGCAAAATTTATAGAAATATGACAGTTAAAATTTTTTTCCTAAAAATATGGTATTTTTTATTTTTAAATTTATATTATTTGTTACGATAAAAGAATTATATCATGGGCCATTTCTGTTATATTATCTATATGATTAATTAATTAAATATATTTATTTAATTATTTTTTTATCTTATTTTTTATCAAGTTAATCTTCATTTGGTAAATATTGTTTTTAAACTTAATTTACAATAAATATCAGTGAAGATTAATTTAGTAAAAAATTAATTAAATATGTATATTTAATTGATTAATCCTATAAATAATATAGCAAAAATAACTTATGATATAATTTTTCGTTATAATAAAAATAAAGTCAATTATATTTTATCTTACTATTTTAATTGAAGAATCGTATTCCAATTTTAATTTAAACTATATTCTATCAACAATTATATTTGTTTCGCGATATATATGAAACTGATAGTTTGACTATGACTAAGAAAGAAGTTTTGTGGGTCTTTAGTTGCTTTTTTGTGGGAAAGATACTTGGATTGATTTGTATTTTCAATTATTTAATAAAATCTTTAGTGGGATATTTTTTTCTCCTTCACTAGGAAGGAGATTTTAACGAAACTTAATTACCTTAAAGAAAAAAATTAAAAATATCTATATTGTTTATTTTATGAGTTTAAATTTTGACATAAAAATTTGAGGTTGAGAATAAAATACAAATAATTGAAAGTGATAGACAAATTCATAAATAAGTTAAACTAAAAAATAAAAAATCTTCCGGATAAAGAATAATTACCTCTCCTCATACCACTTAACTCCGATATGCAAATATGAAAATATAATACCCGAAGTAGGACCTCAATCCACGTTAAAAATGAGATTTATGGGTAAATTTTTTTATTTTTATATTTTTTTGAATTAACTAATAGTGATTACAGTAGTATCTGTTATAGAATATAATCTTCACCATTTGATATTGATCTTTCAATTACTCTGCTAGCATCATTGGTGCTCAAAACCATAACCTTTAAGAACAATAATCGTTTTTTTAATCATTTGGGTTAAAAAACTCGTGCTATCAACAAATTATTTTCGCGTAGAACTCTACGTCTATGAATGTTAATTTCTAGGTCGTGCAAATCATGTTAAGGTTAGGTATCATTGAAATTAGATTGTGGAAATTATAGAATCGTTAAAATCTAAGCTTCATATTCACAAATTGTATCCTTGGAGACATCCACGTGCATGATCATTTAAGTCGTCTAATATAACAAGAATTATGTAAACTATAACGTAGGTTATTAATTATGAGTAAGATTATATTTAGGTCATTTAATAATTAAAAATTATGTTTAGTTCACTTAATTATGGTTAAATATATGTTTAGATCACCCTATTATAGGTAAGATTTTATTTGGATCACTCTTCATATTAAAAAAGTTTATCAATTCGTATATTAGATTAATTAATGATTTCAAATAAATGTTAATGAAGTTATACACGTGATTTAGAAAAGAAAAAAATCAAATTGATGTATTTTTTTTAAATATAAAGGACAACTCAATTATAGACTTATTCATAATTGAGTGACCAAAATATAATTTTTAATAATTAGATGAACTAAATATAATCCTACTTATAATTAAGTCACCATGAAAATAAGGGGTTGATTGAAACTGTCCCCCTTACTCAAATGGTTTAATTTCGTGTTTAGTCTCTCTTAACCTTTAATAGTTCAATTTTAGTCCTATTAACTCTTTATTAGATGGGAAAATTTCAACTTTGGTCCCTTGAAAAACTTAATAATCCAATATTTATTTTAACATAAAAGCTACAAATTTAACTTCCTAATTTTATAATTTTCTTTTTCTCATCCTCGAACGAAAAGTTTCTAGATATATCTATGCCTACTAATTTAAACATTACAACTATAAGCTAGCTTGACATTGTTATTTACTTATTTTAAATACAATAAAAATATATTTTTAAATTGTTTATTTTAAAATAGAGGTATTTTACATTATTGTTTAAAAATAATTTTAAATAAATAAAATTTTATTTTATTTTTTTAAATATAAATAATTAATAATATAAAAAAATATATGAGTAATTTCAAATTTGGTAATAAAAACACGATTCTACCATTTTTGACCCAAAATTGATTTTAGATAAAAAAAAAACTAGTTTAAAAAGAAATAAAAAATATACTCTAAATTTATATTATAAACTTTTGATATAATAATTTATATTTAATTAATTAATTTAAATAAAATATTATAAAGACTTATTATGGGTCGACTTATTATTCTAAATTCCGATAATTATAATTTGAATAAGAGTAATATAAATACCGGATTAAACCCTAAAATTTTAAAATTTTAAGGTGAAGCAGGTTAAAATGAGACTAAAATAAGACGAAACTGAAATTATTATAAAAAATTTAAGAATTTTGGTATCGATTTTTTTGATATATGCCAAAATTCTTAAAAAAATATAAAAATTATATTTTTTATAATAAATTTAATTTTATCCTACTTTAACCTATTTTAAATCGATTCACGTTAGAAAAAAACCCTAAAATTAAAATTTTGTACCAAATAGAATTCTGGGCCCATAAGAGAAATTCAAGTTTCAAAACTTGTCGCCAAAGTTTCTAAATTCTTCTCTCTTTTCAACCAAACAGGTAAGCATGGCGTGATTTCCCTCGTTTTTTTCTACTTAATAATACTTTGTTATTCCGATTTTCTACAAAGGAGAAAGAAAAAAAAAGAACGAAAATTTTACAATTGCTTGCTCTATTATCGGAGAGAACCGGCCGCCTGAGTTCAATTCAATCTGGGAATTCGGTATTTGAGAAAAATCTGAGGAAATTTCTCGGCCGATCTCTCTTTTGCGATTGAGAGTTCTTCGTTGAGGTGAAGATTTAGGTTCTTTTATGATCATTCTTTTGCTTTAATTTCCTCCAAAATTTTACCCGAACATTATTTTTGAGTCGTTAGAATTGAAGAACTTTTTTTTTTTTAAATCTTTGCAGTTAATTAACGTTGAGTATTTAGGATAAAATATTGCTGTGAAAAAACAGAAAGAAAAGTTGGTAGAATATTTGGATTCCCCATAACAGAAGCAACCCATAATTTTCCTCTATTGAAAATTGGTTTAAATCATTGGTTTTGTTGATGCTCATATTTCTCTTATTCTTTTCTCTTTGAACAATGCACGATGAAGTTCTAGAAGAGTTCCTAGTCCAGTTGGTTTTGATTAAGATGGCTAAGCTTTTCATAAACCTGAGCCTCGATAGCATTTCTCTGAAGCCAACTAACCATTAGCTCTTTACTGAATAGCAATTAGTTGAATATTAGACATGTTTTCCATTGATGTGTTAATTTAGTGAGTTAGTGTCTTCATTCTTGAATGACCAATGGCCTAGGACAGAAAAAGAGAAAACAAAGGAACCTTATCAGTCTTGCAAAGAAAAGTTACCTAATACTGATATTGGTATTGGTATAATACTACTAGCAACCGAATGGCAACAAATTGTGAAATTGTGGTTTGCAAGAAGAAGATTATGTTCAATTGTACCGTGTTTGCGAGTGTCTGGTAACTTGTCCTGTCATTGTTAAGAGCTAAAAGTGACGCCACAAATGATTAATGTTGTCCAATTCATGTTGCAACGTAAACGGTTCCGGCTCGTATCTCTGGGGAAATGTAAGGATATATTGATAACTATGTGTTTTACGGTGAGTTTCTTATCAAGCGATGGGAACTGAAAATGGGGAACAAAGTGTTTATTTTAAATAACTTTGTCAGGTGTTTTGCATACTTGAGTTCTTTTTTTTTTCTTCTAACTTACTAGTTGTCTTTTTTTGTTATCAACAATTTATAACAAAAAAATTAATCTGGAAGTTCTGTGATCGGACTCTTTTGGTGTTGTCAGAATTTGATGGATACCAATAACTGGAGGTCTACTCCTCCCAGTGGAGAGGCCCCCATGGACACAGATGATTGGAGAAACCATTTGCAGCCAGATTCACGACAAAGAATAGTTAACAAGATGTAAGTGAATTTTATGGTATTATTTTTTTGCTTCATACACTTGTATTTAATTTAACTTACTGACTACTGAGATTCTCTGGCTTGTTTTGTAGTCTCTGTTACTATTGTTATGAACCAAACATTCCCATGAAGAGCGGTTTATTTCCTTCTCCAAATTGCTTTCTTTGCTTTGTAAATACATGGCTTGAGAACCAAAGCTTGCTCTTAAGTTTTACCAGGGGACAACATACAGTCCGCATATCTGGAATCTGATGTGTTTAAGCTTTGGACCCAACTTTATGCGCCATACTGTGATTCATCATTTAATGAATTTATGTGATCGGATAATAAATATATTTTCTTTTATATTGTTGGCTCCTTGTAAGCTCGGGAACTGTTATCTCATTCATGTGCATTATGAAGTGGTAGTTCTCTTTGTTCGTACTGACTGAATTATGACTTTTCATCATGTAACTTATTGCTGTTAAGTAGTATTGCATTTCTACACCATTGACTGAACAATGGCAATTATGGTTGTTGTCTATTTAAATGCAACTGATATAGTAGGGCCATTATAGTCAGTTGTTTTATCGGGTGAACTTTTTTAATTCCAATGTTGTGGCTTCTTAATACTTAAATGTGATTGTCCTGAAAAGTTAGGAAAATTGTTTGGTGTTCATATGATATCCTGGTTAGTGTTTATTTGATTTTTGTGTTATGTAATGAACCTGATAATTCAGTCCTTAGCATTCATTTATTTAGCATTTGAAGTTTCTCACATATATCATATTTGTGTCAATAACTTATGCAATTTCTTGTGTATGTAGAATGGATACATTGAAGAGGCACCTTCCATTTTCTGGTCAAGAGGGTTTAATTGAACTCAGGAAAATTGCTGTAAGGTTTGAGGAAAAGATTTTTACGGCAGCAACCAACCAGGTAATCTTTGAAAGTGACATTCCTTAACATATTTGGTTGCATTGATGTTTGGGTGTATGCATATCTTTATGTTTCCATCTCTGCTTTGTAAATATGTATGGACATGCACAAGCCCGTACTCCTTACCTTGTCAGCTATGTTGATAGTAGATAAAGAAAGAATCTTTTGAAGATGTATTTGAATAACAAGTTATTCTAACGTTATTGTCTGGGTTCAGACTGACTATCTAAGGAAAATATCTTTGAAGATGCTTTCGATGGACAACAAGCCTCAGAATGCTATACCCAACACAGGGAATACCAGCAAACCACCTGATCCAGGTTATAGCAAGAATCAGCATTTTGCTTTTATGTGATTACAATTATTTTCATGTACTTGCACTTTCATTTCCTTTACATGCAGAGTTGAGCACTGCATACACGTCTGCATGTGCTAGGAATATTTTTTTCATTGTGTTTCTCGTATTATTCAATTTTCCTTGCATGTTTTAATTCGTTATTGTTTCGGTATTTTGGTTCATCTTGTTCTATTTTCCCCCCGATTCTGTTCTTGTGGATTCTTCTCCAACTTCTGAACATAAATATCTTGGATAGGTTCTCAGGGAATGCAGAACCAAGTACACAGTCAGGGGCAATCAGTTCCTATCTCATTACAAAGTAACGAATCTCAAGCACAACTGTTATCCCAGAGTGTTCCAAATAACATGGCATCTTCTGGAGTTCAAACTTCTGCTGGTTTGCCATCTGGATTACCTACTGTGTCTGGTCAAACTCAGAATTCTGGCAATCCTCTACCTAACGTTGTTGGCCAGAATTCCAACATGCAGAACATGTCTGGGATTTCACAGAACTCACTGGGGCAAGGGATGTCTTCCAATATTTTTGCTCAGCAGCGACAAATGCAAGGAAGGCAACAGGTCCTTCCGCAACAGCAGCAACATCTATACCATCAGCAGTTACAAAATCAACTTATGGAACAACAGATTCATCAGGGAAATCTCCAGCCCTCACTTATGCAGTCTCAAATGCAGCAACAACAGAACCTGCTACCACCTACCCAGTTGCAATCTTCTCAGCAATCAGGTATGCAAACATCATCCATTATACAGCAATCTTCCATGCAAGCAACTCCCATTCCTAGTCTTCAACAGATTCAGCAATCTTCTCTACAACAGTCCTCTCAGTCCATGCTTCAGCAACATCAACAGTTTAGACAGCAGCAGCAGGCACAACAGCCTGCCAGTTCTAGTATTCATCAACAAACACCAATGGCGCAGCAGTCAATGATGCCTCAACAGCAGCAGCAACCTCCACAACCACAACACCGGCAGCAACACATAATGGGACAACAGACAAATGCTGCAAATACGCAGCAAAATCAGTTAATTGGACAACAAAACAGCGTTGCTGAAATGCAGCAGCAGAGGTTGCTAGGCCATGCTAATAATCTTCCAAACCTGCAGCAGCAGCAGTTAATGGCTCAAAAAAACTTGTCAAATATTCATCAGCAACAGTTGGGTCCTCAGAGTAATAGTTCTGGATTACAGCAACATCAGCCACAATTGATTGGAGCCCAGTCCGGTAATTCAAGCATGCAAACTAACCATCAATCTTTACACATGCTATCCCAGCCTAAGGTTCCACTCCAACAAGCACAACAGAGTGCACCTAATTTGTTACCAACACAAGGGCAGACATCCCAGCAGTCACAGCAGCAGCAGCAACGACTGATGTCACAGATGCAATCACAGTCTACTTTGCAGCAACAGTTGGGTCTGCAACAGCAACCCAATCAATTACAACCAAATATGCAGCAAAGGCTTCAAACATCAGGTCAATTATCAAGCTCCTTGCTTCAATCGCAAAATTTGACAGACCAGCAAAAGCAGTTTTATCAATCACAGAGAGCTGTTCCGGAGACATCATCAAGTATGTCTTTTGAATCTGTGTCATTACCTGCTTTTGTTCTTTGTTTGGTTGCTTTCTGATCTTGTGTTATTTAACTGACATGTGCAATTTTTTCCTGTGATGATATTGTTTTTCATTGCATTTTTACCCAGAAAGTAATTTCCATCCCAACTTATGAAATTAAGAGAATCCTTTTAAAATTGTGATATGCTATCTCATCAAAGCAATTTTTACTTAGATGATTAGTCCTAGGCTAACAAAACTACATGCCATAAAAATTATTGGCAGCCCTGCCTTCAGCTGATCATTGGCATTGACTGGTTTTGTATGACACAATAAACATTTTGTCATCCACGTCACTGTTAAGGTCTCAAATGCTGTCATTGCGCTATTATATTACTGTTAATGCTTTCCTGCAATTTTTTCTGCTATGGTTTTGTCAAACCATGGGCAACTGCTGGGTTTTAATCTCTTCACCTGTTCAAGAAATAATTAGTTCTCTCTTTTTTATTGAACAATAATTTGTTTCTTTTATTCAATAAGGTTTTGCATCAAACTAGAGAGTCTATATACCTTCCAATGTCAGTTTTCTTAAGGATGCACAATGAATACCTATAAAAGCATGTTGGTTCATCCACACATGAGATGGTCAAAAGTGTGTCAAGGCCTCAAAATTGTTTGTGATTCTTGGATTAATTCTCATGGCTTTTGTTGAGACATGAGAATTGGGATGTAGATTTGATTAAATTTTATATGTACCTAGTATTCCTCAGCCGGTCAGTCTAATTTGCGCAATAAGTTTTTTAGGGTTTTGATTGACTCACCCACCCTAAATAGCTTAACATATTTTTCATTCAATGAATAATAGGCTGGTAGCAGTATAACATTCTTTTAGGTCTTCCTTTACATGTTACTTAAACTTATCAATCATTTACACCTATTCCAACCAACCCATTTTTGTTCTTTACCTTTTAACTTGAGGAACTAAAAAAAGTAGCCTTGAAAATAAGAATGACTTTTGAACTGCTGGTTGTATTTGTGTCATGATGGAAATTCAGAAATAACAAACTGGCTGCTTTTGTAGAGTAGTAGACAGATGCCTTGTTCCCCATAAATTTGGATACACATAGATAGTTGCAGAAACTAGCTATAAAAGCCTTTCAGTTGTTCGTTCAAAATGTTTAATGGTTACTTCAAATGCCCTTTCAGTTGCACCCCATTTTGGGTGATGGAATTTTATGACATAGGAATTTGATTATTGGTTGCAACCTCCACCCTCTTTGCTATGTGTACCTTAATTAGATATGAGAGTTGGTTGTTTTGTGCTCAATTATACCTTTTGTCCATGACCTATCTATTTAAGTATTCTTTTTCATCCTACAAAGATTTTCGTTTTTCTTATGTGTGCATGGATTGTGCACCCTTTTTTTAGCATCACTAGATTCCACAGCTCAAACCGGTGATTGGCAAGAAGAGGAATATCAGAAGGTAAAAGCTATTGACTCATTCTCCTATAGATACTATTATACTTACAAGTTACAAGTTGGCAGAAAAGTGGTTATAAAAAGAATATTACAGATATACTGGGATGTGTCTGTTATCAGGAAATATATATTTAAAAAAAAATTAGCAACTTAAAATAAAATTGTTAAATAAATTTAAGCATTTTATTAGTTTATGACTGTTAATAAGAAAATAAAACCAATTTGTTCAGTGCTCTACGAAGATCTATTAAATTGTTGAGAAAGAAAATGAGACCAAGGATATCCTGCATGCTTGACTTCAAATGAATTGTCTTTACTGACATTTTGTTCCTTCTATTATTTTAAATAAAACCTGTGCCTGCTTGCTAGTCAGAAAATGGAATATAAAGCATGAAACGTGGATAAATTGAGTGGTTTAATTGTTGGTTAACCAGTCTGTGCCTGATTTTATGTTACAGATCCAGATCTTGAAGGATACATACTTTCCTGAATTAAATGAGATGTACCAGAAAGTTGCTACCAAGTTGCAGCAGGTTGGTTTATTTCGTTGCATAATCTTATATGTTCATTCCTTAACATCTCAAGAGTGGTAGAACCCTTCTGCAGAGGACTCCAGTACTCTACTTAACTTTTGACCCCCACCACTTTTGTGTTCCTTCTTGAATCCTCTTCCTTTAGGCACTGTTTAGTGATCTTACTATTGCTTATCTGGTGGAATAGTGATTTGCAATTTTATTTGGGCTGTTTAAGACAATTCTGTGTTCTATTTTTCAGCATGATTCTAATGCACAACATCCAAAGTCTGAGCAGCTTGACAAGTTGAAACTATTCAAGACCACGTTGGAGCGCATTTTAACTTTCCTATCTGTTTCCAAAGCCAACATAACACCCTCTTTCAAGGAGAAGTCTAGTTCCTATGAGAAGCAAATAATAAATTTTGTAAACTCCAATAGGCCAAGAAAGCCCATCTTGAGGATGCAGCAAGGACAGGTTCATCCACCTCATATGCATTCCAGGCAACAGGCACAAGCGCAAATAAATCAGACACAGTCTCATGATAATCAAATGAACCCTCAGTTGCAGCCAATAAATTTACAAGGTTCTGTTTCAGTAATGCAGCCTAACAACAAGACAAGCATTCAGCATAATCATTTGTCACCTGGGGTTTCGACAGCACAACAAACCAAGTTAAATCCATTACAGCCAGGTTCCAATATGGATTCAGGACAAGGTAATGCCCTTGGCTCGATGCAGCAGGTTGCTTCAGGACCCTTGCAACAGAATCCTGCTGGGGTAAGCGTCCTGCTGCAAAACATTAATCCTCTTCAGTCAAATTCCAGCATGCTTCAGCACCAGCATATGAAACAACAGCAAGAACAGCAAATGATGCAGTCACAAAAGTACAAGCATCAGTTTCAACAACGCCAAATGCAACACCAGAATATACAACAGAAGCAGCAGCTACTGCAACAACAACAGCGACAGCATCAGCAACAGCTGTCCACTCAAATGCAGCCACACCAGACGCCCCAGCTGCATCAGATGAATGATGTGAATGATATGAGGCAGGGGATGGGGGCTAAGCCAGGGGTATTCCAACATCTTTCAGCAGGCCAGCGACAATCTTATAGCCATCAACAGTTGAAATCTGGTGCTCAATTACCTGTTTCTTCACCTCAGCTGCTTCAGGCTGCATCTCTTCAGACGCCTCAGCATTCTTCCCCACAGGTTGATCAGCAAAACCTGTTAAAAGCTGGAACACCCTTGCAATCTGCAAATTCACCTGTTATTGTTCCTTCACCTTCAACTCCGTTGGCTCCATCACCTATGCCTGGGGAATCTGAAAAACCTGTGCAGGGAACTTCTCTCCCAAATGTTGCTACTATTGGAAATCAACAAGGAACCGGTTGTCAAGCAGGCTCCCAATCTCTTGCAATTGGCACTCCAGGGATATCAGCCTCACCTCTGCTTGAGTTTACGGGTGCAGATGGAGTTCATGCTAATGCTTTGACAGCTGTTTCGAGCAAGTCTAATATTACTGAGCAGCCTCTTGAACGTTTAATGAAAGCAGTTAGTGAAGCTCTATTCTAGACACTTCTTTCCCTTTCTTTTGCGGTTAACGCTGTAGAAGTTCTCCTTTTCTTCTTTCAAAAGGATACTGGATTAATTTGATTTTTAATGCGTTTTAAATACAGGTGAAATCCATTTCATCTATAGCATTGGGTGCATCTGTTAGTGACATTGGCTCAGTTGTCAGCATGACTGACAAGATAGCAGGTTCAGCCCCAGGTAATGGATCAAGGGCTGCAGCGGGCGAGGATCTGGTTGCTATGACAAAGTGTCGTCTGCAAGCAAGAAGTCTCAGTCAAGATGGAATGAGCGACATAAAGAAAATTAGGCGTCACACTACTGCCGTCCCTCTAAATGATGTATCATCTGCAGGTTGTTTGAATGATAGTTTCAAACTAACTGGTTTTGAGACACCTGACATGGAGTTAACTGTAACATCTAGTATCAAGCGGCCAAGAATTGAGGTATTACTCCTTGCTCATGGTGCATGTTTTCAAAAATACATTCTGCAGTGTCTTTTAGGAAGCCTCTTCCAGCACTTTATGTATATGGCTTAATTTTTATGTATTGCACTGCTTCTAATGCCAAATTTTATGTTCATCAATCCGTTTTGGAATATTTTGAGGTTATATATGTTCTCGTTTCTTTTCAAACACCTAAGCCTCTTACTTTGTCTCTATGTTGTCATATATTATTTTGGCACCTTTGTATTTGTTGTCAAGAGCATGTGGTCAATTTGTTATGAAAGAGAGTGTCAAACATTTCTGTTGCTGACATGCATTTTTTTTTTTGCATCCACTCCATCATGTGTTTACTTAATTGGATCATTTCTCTGGCTGGCAAATTCTTTTCATTGATTTTCCAGTTCTTATGGTTTCATACTTGCCATTGAAACTTCTATTTAATATGTCTAGTATTACTACCCCTTAATAACACTTGGGGACTTGGGAGTCACATCTGTAATGCTGTATACAACCTTTAGAGGGAATATCTTGAGGAAAACCATTATTGACTCTTAGGTGAGAAACATGACACAGTGAAGTTGCATGTCTTGAGCAGCAACGGCATTAATTGTATTCCTAAGGATGAGTTTGTTCAAGTTGAACATAGATGAAGTTTATGTATATTTCTCATGTAAGCTATAAAAGGCTTCCATGAAAGTTTCAGCAAAATTGATTAGCATTTTTGAAAAATGTTCGGCAAAAGTCATAGTTGTCTCTACTTGGTTACATACTAACATTTAAGCCTGTGAGTAAGGTAAATATCAAAGGTGGCATAAACATTGGTGAAAATAAATTTGTGGACCATTCTAGCACGTCAATCATTATTGTTCTGAATCATATGGTTCTTAGGTATTCTTTCTTCTTGGATTGCATATAATCTTTGGTAAGCATAGACTATCTAGCACATATAAGAAGCTTCAGCTTACTCAAGCCGTCAAGGAAACCTGCAATGAAAATATTAGTAATAGACTCTTGAAAGTTATTCCGAGTTTTTTAGTCAAACTCCTCCAAATTCTAGAGACTCATAGTTGTTCTGCTGTGCACTGAATGTAGGTGGATAAAATTTTCTGACTGCCATTCTACTTTCTGATATTCAATCACTTTGTGTCAATGAGAACCTGTACATTTTGTTTTTTTCACGTTTCAACCTCGTCTTAGAAATAATAGAGGATCTCTGATGCTGGCAAGATAATGTTTATACATAACTCAGTGACGTCTGAGATAGCCGCTGTTTGCTTTATACGATTAGATATAAAAATGACATGGAAGCTATTGCAGGGTAACCATGCCCTATTGGAAGAAATAAGGCAAATCAACCAAAGACTCATAGACACAGTGGTTGATATCAGTGATGAAGATGTTGATCCACGGGCAGTCGCTGCAACTGCTGAAGGGGGTGAAGGAACCATTGTCAAGTGCTCCTTCAGTGCTGTGGCTCTCAGTTCAAACTTGAAATCACAATACATGTCAGCACAAATGGTAAGCTTTCAGCTCATGGAAAGAAACTGTCGTTTTAACCTGAAGTATTATGTTTTTCTTGGCATTATCTCTGCTTTGTTTCTATGCAGCCACCAATTCAGCCCTTGCATTTTCTAGTCCCCACAAACTATCCAAATTGTTCCCCGATTCTATTAGACGAGTTTCCAGTTGAAGTCAGGTGAGGAAACATCTTCCTTCGACTCCCGGTCTTTCTCGTCTTCCCCTTCTTTAAACCAGTGCTCTGTTTAGAAACTGTTTGATTTCTTTTTGGGAAATTATCATGCATCATCGTTTTGTTTCAACTGTTTGATATTTTCATTAAGGATGAAAGCATCTGTTTCAAGTTTGTTCGAATCTAGATGTCTCTCTGTTTGATATTTTTGCTGTCTTATTCTGTTTCCTAGTAAGGATCTTGAAGACCTTTCGGTGCAAGCAAAGTCTAGGTTTAGTATATCACTCCGTAGCCTTTCCCAACCGATGACCCTTGGTGAGATGGCAAGGGCTTGGGATGTTTGTGCCCGAACGGTTCTCTCCGATTATGCCGAACTGCGCGGCGGTGGCAGCTTCAGCTCAAAATATGGGAGTTGGGAGAATTGCGTGAGTGCTGCATAGCCATATTTGCCAACTCGGCCAATGCCCCGAATCGTGTATGTTTTCCGATTCATAGCAAGAATCTGCCATAGATGCTATCAGAAGGACTGAATCATCAGTCTCAGGTGATGTCGTTCTCGAACTCTCTCGAATCCCGAACACAGTTCCTAATTATAGAGCAGTTTTCTGACTGGATACTGAGGAATCATTCACAACAGTTTCATTTTAAGGTATCTCACATATTCTCGTATTGCTGTTTATAATACTTAATATTGTGATTCTTTTCTATCTTGGTAATCATTGTTAAGTTTGACCGTTGACTTTGAGGAAATTGTAATGTCATAGGGTATAATAACGTTTTAGTCTTTTATTAAAAGGGTCATAAGTCAATATAATTTAATTTTTAAAACATTTTATTATTTTGAAATAATTATTAATTTATAAATTATTTTAAATTTAAGACTTTGATATTAAGGATTTATTGAATTAGATTTCCCATCAATTACTTTCACATCGACTCGGTGAATATCACTAAGTAAATTACGTGAAGACTGACTTGGATAAAGAACAATCTAGTTCCCGGAAAACAGAAAGCAGAAAGCAGATAGCTAAGCCTCACAGTTATAGAGCTTGTCGTGGGTGAAATCGGAACCCAAAATTTCAGGGGTGTCGAGAGAGACAAACGGCGGAGACAATAATATCTGCGATTGCGAGCGGTGGTTGTGTGTGCAAGTGGCGGCTGAGGATAAATATCTTCGAGATTCCTTTGCCCATCCTACGAGCACTTTCCGAGTAGCATTCTTCATCACCGTCGTCTTCATTATCTTCGTCACTGGCTGCCGGACAACAACCATATCATTCTTAGCTTAAACGAAGAGGATCTGTGCTTAGATTCCTTTTAGAGTGTTTCTGCACTTGCATTTATTAGTTTTTCCGGTAAAAACACTTTTTAGGTCCTTACAGTTTTGAAAATAGTCGGATTGATCCCTCTAGTCAAATTCAATGTTAATTTTCAAAACCCTAAGAACATTTGTTATTTTATTAATTAAAAAACTTAATAATTAAAAAAGTGTTCGTTTATAATTGACAACGTATTATATTAGCATTAATTGATTGTATAAAATATTTAATAAAATTAATTAATGATTATATAATTATATAAATAAATAAAATAACATATAAAAATATAATTACATCCGATATTTGTTTATTTGTTTAAATAATTTATTAGTTATTAATTTTATAGAGATTTTATCTTAACTCATTATTATTATTTAACTTACTATTCACCGAACATAAATTAAGAAATTCCACAGTTCAAATCTCTAATTTAACTTAAATCTTCAATTTTAGCTTAAATTTATGTTTATCGAAGAGTCGTAAATTAAAAAAAAAAAAAACTTAAAACTTTAATTTCTTTCAATTAAACCCATTCATTAAAGATTTTCACACATCACCCAAATATCGTGTACCACATCATTCGACATTTCCACTCTGTCAAAAATAAAAAGAAAAAAATACAAAAGTCTAATAGACTAGTGTGAAAAATATCATAAAACAACACAAAAATGCAAAGCAAATAAAGGAGCAGAGGCTGCAAAGCTATATATACATACATATATATATATATATAAAGAGTAGTATATTATTATTATATAAGAAATAAATTGACAGAAGAAAATAATGAAGCAAAAAAGAAAAGATGTTTCTAAACTACTTAATATCCAAATGAACAAATCATTTTTTTAAAAGAGAGAAGGCAAATCTCACTTTTTCCAGATGAATTTGTTGACAAAACAGCTGTTTCATAGAGATGCTGTTCCAGAAGTGCCATGTCAATAGTGGTATATCATCTGGATAATGCATATACAAACAAAATCGTGACCACTGGCTTCCTTTCAATGGAAGCACGACGTTGCGACACTGCATGAAAGGCGTTGTTACCTTAGCAACCGTGACCAACGATTGATGAACGATCTTCGGGGTTGACAACTGTGTCGATACCAGCCTTGGCTGCATCGGTATCATCGTTCACTGGAAGTTTTGTCTTGGGGGATAGCTTTCGGACTTCCTCCGACGTGTAGATAAAAATTTTCCTCACCATGCTGCAGAACTCGCTGCAGTTGGAGTGCAAAGGAGCAAAGGGAATCAATAGCAGAACTCGGATTATATTTTACATCTAAGAATTTCTATTGTTAAAGATGAAAGAAATTTAGTCGATTATTTCTTATCGTGACGTAGACATTTCTCCTTCGGGATAAAGCTCAAGTGGTGCATCAGGTGAAGTATTTAAGTATGTCCTACGAACAAGAATACGGCAACATTGAGAGATAGGAAGATCGAACTTACTTCCAGGGATCATCCCCAACCATCATCATGTCGTCTTCATCGTCGGTGTAGACAACCTGCCAATTCTTTGCAGATCCACAGAGCTGATCTTTAATGTCAAACATATCCTCCAACTTCATTAGCAAATCCTCGTAACAGTCGAATCTTGTTAAATCGACAGCCCTTCCAACAGCCATACCTTGCATGTGAACCTGAAGAAAAGATATGCTCATTTAACACGAATAGGTATTTACTTCTCTAGCATTTAAAAGAGAGATTGAATGACCTTTGTGCAGCTCCGAATTTGCTTGCTCTGCAACTCCTGAGGAGATCTTAGGCACTTCTCAGGTTCACAACTTATAGAAGGAAGATCAGAACGATTAAGATTTGTTGGATCAGACAGCTGATCTGAGTTGGGATCTAGTGAATGAACAGTCTGGTCATCTCCCCCAGTTCCAGAAACTGTATCCGCAGGTGAGTTTTCTTCCATGTTCACGTTGTCACGTAACTGAATACCAAAAAGCCTGCAGCCACTGGCAGTTCCATTCCCAGTTCCCTGCTTTCTTTCACAAAATTCTTTGTTCACAACTGGCGTAACAGATTCCGTAACATTCTCAACTTGGTTCGGCCAATACATTGAGCTGCTAGAGACTGCAGCAAGGGAGCTATTCCCACTAAAGCCAACAGAGGATAATTTAGGTGATGGGTGTCCACGCTGTGAATCACAATAAGAGAAAGGAGATTCAACCGGTGATTTCCATATACCTGTTGCATAAATCAGTCGATTAAAATCTCAAAGCAAGGCTAATTAAATAAGGGTATTGAGAAGTAAATGATTGTACCGAGTGAAGAAAGATCTGAAGATGGTGAAAGTAGAGCGGGTGGCCGAGTCCGCTTGTTCCTTTGTGCAGGTTGTGAGTTAGAAGTGTTGCTAGTTGCAACAAGAGGCTCCAATTCCCATGAGGAAACCCTATCGGGACGTACGATTGATGAAGGTTCATCCCATTGAACCTGAAAATAGTCAACATTGTAAAATGTGTTAAGAAGTCGAATACCGAAAGAAGAATTTCATTCCTCAATGGAAAACAAATAGCAAGAGATTACAGAAGAAATCGGTTAACCTTGAGAGATCGCCACTCGGAATCAGCCCATGCAGATGATTTATTATCCCCAACACCAACAATTGTGCCACTGAATCTGCAGGCATAAAGTCTTTATGGGTTAACACATGCGGCAAGCGCACTACCAATTTCCTACTCCTGGAAAAACAATCCAGTCAGATAAATTACCTTCTTTCAGGAACCTCTTCACCCTCAAATCTCATTTTGAACCTCATCCCAACTGACAGCTTATGGCTTCGAGCTTCAAGATATTTGTTTACACTGACTATGAACTCGGACAAACTTGTTCTAGTAGATAGAATGGTTGTTAGAACAATTATTGTCTTTCAACAAATTCGTAACAAATATTGTCTTTCAACAAATGCATACAAACCACAAGAATTAACTTTAATTAATCAGGGCAACAAAAATTTCATGAAATCTACACACAAGGAGATTTGAAAAGGATCTTTGGTTTATCGTTCCCCATTAAAAAAGCCACAAATTATGAAGAGAAAAACAAATGACAGAAATGTATAGGCATAGAGAAAGCGCATGCATATATAATACACTTAACTCTATCACCTTAAAGTATCGCATATGAGTAGACATACCTAAATCATACAACTTCAGTCCACAATGAATCAAAATGATAACATGTACTAACATAATTACCTCAAAATCTGCAAATCCAATTTCTTATTTTTAATTAAATAGTAAACAAAACGCGTAGACTACATAATGATAATAACGTATCAACAACAAAAGCAGCTGATAATATTCATAAAACATAGATAATGAAATAGGTACAATTAGTTGGCTCTGCAGGATGGAAAAAATACAAACCTGGGTTTGTAGAAGACAGAAAACATACTTTGTGTAGAAAGGGCATGGGATGCAGTGGCAAGCACCCCCAGATGCATGCTGTGACTAGATATAACAGAAGATGGCATACTTGCCTGCTGTCTCATGAGCCTCCTCACTCCAACTCGCAGCTCTCCATTAGCGCCCCTGTAAAGCAGCAAATATGAATACATAGGTGATAGGGCGGTGAAATAAACAAGAAACAGAAGAGTACAGATAACAGATTTGAGAAGAAGGATCTTACCTCAGGAATATGAAAGCATCACCAGCTAACAACTTTTTGGAACTAACAAAGACACTCCACCCAGTAGTGAGTAAGTGGCGCCTAGGTTGCCCTGGAAATAATATTTAAAATTTTAATGGTGACAAATGAGATGCCTTATTTGGTTTGAACTCTAAAATCCATAAAAGATTATCAAAATTTAAAAGGTAAAAGTTGTATATTAGACTGTAAAGAAAGGTTCCACGTAAGCAGATAGCACAAATACAAAACAACTTTGACCAAGTTTGAAGCTTAGACGCTTGAAAATTTCCAACTCTCATTAAGGAAATCTATAAAAGCATCAGCCAAAAAGGCAATGATATATAACCTCGAAAGATATGCCTAAAATGCCACTCATTTCCATGCAGATCAGTAGCAATCAGTTCCTGCCATGGTGGCTGTTGTGTCATGTCCTGGGAAAAGAACCACATAGAAATTTCAGAAAAAATCTAACTCATGGAGTATCTCAAAACGAAGGAAATGCAATCAATGTGTTTAAGCTGACCAGTGGGGGCAGACAATCATCTGCATGCCGGCGCAAAACTGAGAACCCACCATGGGTGCTTGTGTCAGAAGCTGTGAGAGTCTTGCAAAATGAATGGACTATGCACCTTTCTGGTTCAGGAAGTGGGTCATCTGGGCTCATAACCTCACATTGCTGGCCCATCTCAGAGAAAAACATAAGTGCAAAAATATACAAATATATATATATATATATATACAAGTCATTAAATGTAATTCTGGTAAGAGATTCTAGACACTAAATATAGCTTTCAATCATAAACCACACATCATGATGGAATTTGTGGAAAAGAGACAAAAAGAGGGAGAAAGCTTACATCTACTTCAGGCACCAGAGTTATTTGGGCATAAACTTCATCTGTATCAGGTTCAGCCTGTGGTTCAAGGTAAAAGTCACTTAGTGTGCAAGGAATTGAATCAGTAAAACTCAAAAGAACGTAAAACCAAGTAGTATTAATAACGTACCTTACGCTGAACAGAAGCCACTTTGCAAAGTATTTTAGATGGCAGATTGAATGAAGGCATTTGGTGTTCTGACCCCTGATGCATTGATGCCTCAAGCTGTACACAAAGAATAAAAAAATACTCTAGATTAACAGAATGAGCATTGCATCAAGTTATGAAACCTATATCTAAAACTTGATGAATAATGACTATACATAAGAGACATAAATCTTCAGTGGATAGGGGGTACTATAGAGCTTTATTAGCAAAACTAAATAACAAATGTGTTCTAAATAATCTTCGAAATTAACAAACACCACCTTGACAGTAAATATTCTAACATTTAGACATACACAAATATTCTTGTAAATACATACATACATACATACATAACAGGAATATATTCTTACACACTCTATACATGAAGGAAATTATATATTTCCATAAGCATTTTGTAGTTCATTGTATCATATGAATTGATACCAAATCTCAAATATATCAGATAATATAAGTTAACAAGGTTTCAAGACACAGTATACGAAGTTCAAATTTTTGTTCGCCCAAAGTGATTCACCAAAATGGGAGAAACGTACTTTTTTTAAGATGGCATGACCCAGTATTAATACCATATGATTTCTGCATAAAATAACCAAATTCTTGCAGGCACCATAACCGTATTAACTAATATAGAATCATTATTATTCGAAATAAGAACAGTACGGTAAAGGTTCACAAACCAATTCAACCAACATTTTAAGAAACACAATTCAAATCGGACTGAAAGAAAATTACGAAATATCATCAATACAAAAAGGTTATCAGATTCAAGTTTATTGTACAGTAAACATACTTGTTCCATGTGACCTTGTGGGAAGTAATAAACACTCTCCCCTACACGAGGAAGCGTGACAAGAGGTCCAGCACAGGCATGCCATAGTTCACGATACAAAGGATCATCTGCGATCACATAAAACGTAAGACAAAGAAGACAACAACAATAAACAATAAGCCACCATCATATTTTGTGAACCAAGAAACAAACTAGTACATTTGTGAAACAAGAGTCCAGCTTTCATAGCAAAACATAGAAGAATTTGTATACAATGTAAAAATTCACAAACCTGGTTGTTGTTCGGCAGATGGAATATCCGGTGCCACAAAAGCCATTGAAGCACCCCCCAAAACAGATCAGCAGAAAGCAATCAATCAATGGAAACCCTGCAACACTAGATTTATAGAGGTAAACAAGTAAATATATAGATTTCCCCATTACAACAAATAGCAAAAACATTAATTAAGATTCACATTTACTATTACTATTACCTTACTACTTATTCTGATTATCCTAAAAGCTGACAGATCAAAACCCTTAATTACTAATTGCTACCTCTGTGTCAATCTACTCTACTCTGTGCCTGCAACAATGAAATGGACGAATTCTAATGAACAATGAAAAGAAACCCAAAAATTCTGCAACGATCCAAATTCTTATTTACAATAAAAATAAAAAATTCAATAACTCTAAAGAAAATCAAAACTGATGTGAAAATGGGATTAACACCCAACGGTTTTGCAATTACAGAAATCACATATCACACAGAATTGAATGAAAATATATTTACGGAGAACAGAAACTAAAATGAATTGAGATCTGATAAAATGGTCTATTTTTTTTCAAGAAAAAATCAAAAAGAACAGTGAATAAAACTAGTCAGTCGGTCACCAATAAGCAAAATTATCAGTCAGTCAACAAGTTCAGCAGAAAAATAGCATTTCCTTCCATTGTTTTCTTCCAATTCTGAGCAATCAAACCAAATTGAAAGGCAGGGGGGGGGGGGAACTTACCTTTGCTCTCTGTTCAACCCGGAGGATCCAAAGAAATGAAAATTGGGCTTGGAAAGAAGAAGAAGAAGAAAGCAGATCCAGAAATATACAAAGTAATTGAAAAAGAAAGGAGCGAAGCGAACAGTGTCAATGTTCGGTCGAAGCCGACAACATCCCCTTTGGCTATGGCTGCCTCTTTTTCTTACACACAAACCCTCTCTCTCTCTAGGTTTATTATTTTTATTTTTTCTCTCTCTTTAACTTTTGGGTAAAATATATCATAGTTCAGAGAACTATGATCAAATAATTGGTTCAGTCAATATATTTTTAAAATTTTTAAAATAATCATTATTTTTGAACCATTATAAAATGATCATCGTGGGATTATAAAATGGTGTCACGCCCGAAAAGATATAAGGAGCATTAATCTTATATCAGAAAAGAAAAAGAAGATCTTAAGATATATAAACGGTGATGCTACACATCCTATCAAACATATTTTTTAGATCCTTCAGGTGAATAACCGTGACAAAAAACCAATCATGAGAGCGAAAGCTCATGATTAGGGCGTCGCGAGGTTGAATAGTGAAGAATATCACACCTGAAAAGAGGTAAAAAAACATTAATCACACATCAGAAAGAAAAAAAAATCTTGAGATATATAAACGACAACGTTGCACCTCCTATCAAACATGTCTTTTAAGTATAAGATAATAACCTGTGATAATAATTATTAAGTATATTAAATTATTATAAAATAATCATTAAATTTTATCATTGAATTTGCCAGACCTTATTATTATGGCGTTACAGTGATTATTTTATAATACTCTTATAAACATAGTGACTATTTTGTATTTTTTAAAAATTTAATAACTAAAAAATCATTTAATCATGGTTTAAGACATGCGGTGTATTTCACCCTTAGTTTTGTCTGTTTATGACCGTGTATCTTTATTTTGAAGATTTTTATTTCCATAAATTAAGTTATTAAAAAATTCTCTCATTTGGGATAATTATTGGTAAGTTTTTATTTATAAGCTGATTAAGATTTCTAAAAAATTTAAGGTGGGTGCACGAACTATCTAATTTTATCGATTAAAAAAACGGTTGTTGCTCCTAAAGATTACGGGTTCGAACATCAATAATATAGTACAGTGATTGCATCTCTATTAGTATTTAATTTTAATTAATGGGTTTAGGGTTTAAAAATAGAGATGATGGTTAGGGTTTAAAGAATTATAGATAGTGTGAGATATGAAAAATTAGGATTAAAATTTAGAATTTAATATTAACTTTTTAAACAGAGGACATGAATAAAAAACATGACTAAGGACGAGAGATATTTATACCGAAATAATTATAATAAATATAAACTTTTGTAGCCATAGCCCATAGCCAATAAACTAGAGGGAAAGCATTGCGGGTATAGATTGTTTCGGCTACTTTTGTTTGTCTTCGACCTCGAACCTAACCCGAACTTGATCCGAACAACGTCTTCGAGGAGTTGGCCTGCTCCGAAGCCATGGGATATCAACGTTTTTATAACCATACCCCAATGTTTCGGTGTCAAGGAATTGCCAAACCTTAGCACGGACAAGATTTTTCTTCTCGTCGTAGAAAATAAACGGCGAATCGAGACGATCTCTATCAACAGAGTAGGAATTCGCCATGTCCTCAACAAAGGGTGTCCGCTTGGCACTAACAAACTTGTGAATTGTGATGTGAGAACCATATTCAGCTGCGCCCGTCCCGGTTGGGGACGACAACCTTCGACCTCTTCGGATTGACATCCGGCACGGTGCTTGGTACTTTTCCCTTGGAAAGAAGTAGCCTTATTGCTTCTTCTTACCATGTCACTATTGACTATACACCAAACAAAGATTACTCTTGATCTGACCTCTCCTTGATAAATATTCAAACACTATCCCCTCTCTTTTATTTCATTAGTACCTATACCGACTGGCGACTAGTGTTCGACATTCCGATTTTCGTCGTAGAGCGGAGAGGCAGGGTCGACATATGTTTCAGGCATAGTCATGACACAGGGAGTATCCCAGTTCCTATTGAATATAAGATTTAAGGCACAATCAGGAACGGAGCTAGGATTTAAGATTAAAGGATCAAAACATAAATTCTTAAAAATAGGGGATAAATTCATAAAAAATAATTTTTTAAAAAATTTAATAAGAGGACAAAAATGAAGAAAAGAATTCTTCGAGGGTAAGGGGCGATTGTCCCTCCCAAACACTATACAGCTCCGTCCCTAGACACAATAAATTTTGGCATGTTGGAAGAAATTGCATGAATCATCATCAGGAAGAACTCTCATCCTCTCCATCTCCAATTCGAACTTGTACAAGTAATTACAATAGACTAAATTATAAGTGACCGATATCGAATCTTTTGGACTTTAGACTATTTAAAATCTCTAATTTTTCGATGTCTGTAGACAATAAGGACAGGGTCGCCTATTATAGTACCACCACCGATGTCAAGGATTGCATCCGAACAACCTCTAGATAGAGACGTGTAAAACCGGATTCAATTAACCATTGCTAATTTTTATACTCCCTATGTCCCATATATGATGTCCTTTTTGTGTTTTAAAATTGTCTCACTTAAAATATTTTATTGAAAAAATAACAACTTTTACAAGGTACATTTCCTTTTTTATCATTTCTTTTGTTTTCAAGCAATACAATATTTAAACTTTTAAGAGTAAAATTGTTCTTTCAATTATTTTACATCATATTTTTTATATAATTTTTTTTCTTAAAACTACGTGAAAAATCAATAATGAATAAAAAATGTGGAACAGAGAAAGTATTAATTATCAACTCGTATCTAAATTTCAGCTGCAAGCACCCAATTTTAAGTATTTTGATTTTATATTCAAAAGAGGATGATTATAAAATAATATATATTTATAATCATTATAATTAAATATAAATTTATTAAAATAACATCATTTTTAATTATTTTACCCATGATTTATAAGATCTCATTAGATTTGACTTAATTGATATTATTTTATACATATATTTTCCATTTGTGAAGAGGTGGATGAAGCTGAAAACTATGCTTGATGGAAAACATCCAACAAATACCAGACATGTGGCATTACATTTATTATTCCCTCAAGCATATTAAATATGGTTCAGATGAACATCATGATCCAACAGTAATCTGTCTTGTCATTTTTATCTTCACATTTTCAAATTTTGAAGTGTAAAAAATAATACCAAATATACTTAATTAGGATTAGGGTGGGTAAAAAATCTGATTATCCGGTCCTAGATTCGATAAGAACCGAAGGATTTTTATATGGTATTGGTTTTGGTAAGATCGAGACTAGATTTAAAATTTAAGTCTCGGTTATAGTCGGAATTAGATTTTGATTTTTTGGATCCGGTATCCGATAGATACCCAGTAGTATCAGGATCAATACCAAATATCGGGTATTGATTTTCTTTTGTTTATTTTTTTATCAAAATTTCTCTTTATGTATGAATATTATGAGTATAATTAGTTTTAAAACTTTAATTTTAAGTCTACAATATTCTGATTTTATTATTTAATATTATTATTGATGGTTGAAATTTTTTTATTCCAATTACTCAATTTTTTAAAGAATAAATTAATTGATCGGGTATCCAGTATTGTAACCGATATCCAACAGTAACGAGACCGATTCTTAAATTTAGGACTCGATATGACTAAGACCAAGACTGATTTTAATTTTTAAGAACCGGTAATTATCGAGATCGAGACTAATATTATTTAAATTGGTCGGATACTCGGTCTTGCCCAGCCCTAATTAAAACAGTTTAATTCTTAGTTAATATCAAGTACACCCCCTGCAAAAAGATAATCCAAGTTTTGTGGAAAGGAAAGACAATATGTAAGCTCTGGTTGGTGTGAGTTAGCTCAGTGCAGCATTTACTGTTAATTATATATATTCGGATTAAGTAAACATTAATTATCTGACCTTGTTCTTGCTAGATTCTGAAACCAAACCAACAAACAAACATGTATCTTGGTTTTCAGGAGAAAGGACAGATCTTCCTTTTCTTTCTCCAAATTCAGACGAAATAAATAAATGAAATTTACTTTTTCAGAGTTCAGACCACCAAACATGGATAGTAGATAGTGTTGCAGAACACGTAAAACAAGGCTAACTCTCCTCAGACCAGACATTATATGGCAAGTACATGCATGGTCATGGAAATAATTACTAATGTCAACTGAAGAAAGGTAAACCAAACCGGATAAAATAAGCTAAACGGAAATGAAACATGGATTGTAGTAAGAGAAAGAGTGAAAATCAGCATGCAGCGGTGCTGGTGGTGGCGGCGGCGGGGGAGGAGGCGGTGGGGGGGGTAGATGGGTTTTTCTTGGCTAGGTTGTGCTTGTTGTTGTGCATCCAGACCTTGAGGACTCTTCTCTTGACACCAATCTCTTGGCAGAACTGTTGCACTACTGATTCTTCTTGCTTTTGGATTTTCCACCCAGCTTTCTCTGCAAAGTTGAACATTTTGTCCTTCTGTTCCTGGCTGAACTTTGTCCTAAACCTTTTCTTCATCAGCTGGAGTGGCCGGCCACCATCTTCCGGCTGTTCATCGGATTCTGAAGGGAGGGAGCCACCCATGTTGTAGGACATTATCATCTGGTGGGGAGTTGGTGCTGGTACTGTTCTCGAGTGTATGAGAGTACCCGTAGAGTACCCTAGAGCCTCTGGTGGTAGGATACTCTTATGGGGGTGGCCTAAGAGCAGTTGCCGCCCAGCTCTGCCGCTCACACCTTGCAGCGGGTAACAATAATCGTTTAAAGAGGGCTCGCCTTCCACTTCTTTCCTGTGGAAGTTCCGATGGCAGTGACAGACGGAGCAAGTCAGTGCTTCGATGGTGCCATCTTCCCCACTCGGCATGAACTCGCCGCACCCATCAGTGGCATTCCCTCCCATGGCAGCCGCATGGTTCTTCAGACACTCGATGTACCTCACCGGCTTCTTGTAGGGGACAGGATCTTCTATTACAGACAAGGAAGAAGGGCCATTGGAAAGGACCTTGGGTGCAGCCGGATCATGATGCATCATGTGCCCATGCCCATGCCCATGCCCCCCACCATATGTACTGTTCAAAGGAATGGGGATCTCCCCTTCTTGACTGGAAAGTTCCATTATTTTACAAGTAACAAGAGACCCAAAATGATTAGAGGAGAAAAAGAGCTTTGTTTTTAAAAAACCAAACCCTAATTCCTAGGAGACAGAACAGAAAACCCTTGTTTCATGAACCCCAAATCCCATAACATAATAAAGAAAAAGGAGACAAAGGAGAAGGATGACCCACTACCCTAAAATGTCCATAATAGGTCAACCAGTAAAGAAGAAAGAAGCAAACTCAAAACCCACCTAGAACAGACCAATATAATAGTGTTCCAAAGTGAGTTCAACTGTGTTAACTCAGTGTTTGTCTCCCTTGGGAACTAAGAAAAGGATAGCTGAAGGAAAGGAAAGAGCACTGTGACTCAGTACAGTAGTTTGAGAGGAGGGATTTGGGAGTGATGAAGGAGATATAAACAAGGTGCTTATAGGGTTATAGTGAGGACTTAAAGGAAGAAGATAAGAGGGAAAAACAAGCAGATTTTCATTTTTTTCTTACAGACACAGAGGAATTGAGTCAGTTTACGGGGAGACTTGAGACATGAAAATAAAGCAAAATAAGTCCTAAAAAAAGTTGTGGGTGTGCTTGGGTTGCTTTGCTTTGCTTGCACTATCAGCCATTTAGAGAGCAGTGTGTCAGAGGGTGCAGATCAAAATGGAATGAATGAGAGAGAGAAATTCCTAAACTCATCCCTTCAATCAAAATAAATAAAAAATCATAGAAATTGGAGAATAATAGGTTTGAAAAATATTAAGATAACACTTTATTTTTAAAATATTTGAAAAAATAATTTAAATTTTTTGAATTTTGTCACTTTTAGATGTTGAGACGTGTAGTAGTTATTAAAATTGTAAAAAATTATTATGTTTTCAGTTTAATCTAACGACTTATACATTTTTTGTCATTCGAAGATAACAAAGTCCAAGAAATATTGTTATTTTTGACCTATTTTCTTAAATATTTTTTAAATACACCTAATAAACTAATTTTTTTTCTAACCTTATTATCGACTTAAATTCCCCAACTATTAATACAAAATAATCTAATAAATTGTTTAAATACTAATGTAAAATAGTATAAATTATTAATGAAAAAATCATAGAAATTATCCATAATAAATATAAAATTGGATTAGAACTTCAACTTTAAATACTAATTTAAACTAATAAATAAAATTCAAATATTTAATTAAACATAAAATTTAAATATCAAATTAAATCTTAAAATCAAATTTAAATATTAAATATATATACCCTGAAAATTTATGTGGGTTTACTTCAGAAAATATCCATTCATTCTGTCACAAGCATAAACTGATATTATTATTATGGTTCTCAAATTTAGCATATACTTGTGTACTACTTCTCCTTCACTCTTTTATTTTTACTACAAATATAACATAGAAAAATTAGGGTTTACGTTAACTTTTGTTAATTAGTTTTTTTTAAATAAAGGGTGATACTGAAAATGATATATATATTCAAATAATATTATTTAAAAAATCAAATTTAAGTATTTTAGGGATAAATAAAATTTGATTTGAAAAAATTAAATAATTTGACTCGATTCGAGGTAAAAATATTTGACTCGTCTTTACTCGATTTAAAATTTCATAAATTCGATTTAACTCGAAAAAATTTACAAATAAAATTTGAGTTTTAAAATGAAAATTCGAATAACTCAAATAACTCATTTTTTAATAATAAGAGGATTTATTTTTAAGTTCGAGAGAAGTCTGTAGAACTAATGTTTTGATATAATAATTGAAAAATAGTTTTGGACTAATTTGAAAAAAATTCAAAAATTGTTCTTATGTCCAAACTACTTGAAAATGTGTTTAAGATGTTTTTGAGAGATTTTAAATATGTTTTAAATAATTTAAAGAAACCAAATAAGTGTTTTTAACCTAAGTGTTTCGATACATGTTCATCAATGTCAGGTTTTCAAAGGCAAAATCACAGTGATATCGATATTGGTATCGGTACCTTTTCACCACTGTGAGGTTTGGTTTCGAACCTTGTTTCAATACCCCCAATGGTCACAAAATGAATTTATAAAAACCCGGTCCAACAGCTAAGAGCGGTATCGATACTGGTATCGATACCTGTTCATAAATGTAGGTCAACGGCTATTTCCCAAAGAAGGTATTCCGATACCAGTAGCGGTATCGATACCGTCTGCACCAGAAGAAGAAATATGCCTTGAAATCAGCTCCAAACGGCCCTAAATCATCCCCAACGGTCATAAACGGCTAGAAGCTCGTTTGTGATGATAAAAGGAAGCCTCAAACATCAATAGAAGACAAATGCTTCAATTGTAACAACAATATGATCAAGAAATTGTCTTAGTGCTTAATTTCCAATATTTAGATACATAAACACTTGTGAGCTTAACTGTCAATGTATGCTCAAGTGCATTAGGATTGGATGAGTGCTTAGATTGCAAATAGTAGCCTTATTAGAAGGATTAACAAGTTTGTTAAGTTTTCTCTTTGTGAGTGAATTTCCCAAAGTTCGGGTGTGAACTTTGGATGCTAGATTCAGGTTTGAGTCTAGGATTGTAGGGTTATCCCTTTGGCCTCAAAATGTTGAATTCTTAGTGAATTGTGAAAATCGTTAGTAGGAAGCTAAGGTAGTGGATGTAGCATGGCCGAACCACTATAAATCCTTGTGTTCATTGTCCAATTTTTGCTTCTACCACAAACCACCCAAATCATCGATTCTTCATCACTTGGCAAGCTATATCGGTTATTTTATCGAGCCCTTCAAGCCCAACAGAGTCTCTTAATTTTTTATGATATATACTGATATAAAAATATAAATAAATATTACCACATATGAAAAAATATGAATATATATATTATATGATTAAATAAAGTCATTTAAATTAAAATAAAATCGTACTATAACATATAAATAATTATAATTAAATTTTTCTAGAATCTCAAAAACTCAACTTGACTCGAATTTCTTAAATTTGACTCGAATAAAAAATTCAAATAAAGTTAAGCTATAAAATATAACTCGTCAACTCAAATAATTCAAAATTTTTTAACTCAATTCGACTCGATCGAACGCTTATCTTATATTTTTTTTTTCTGGTGTGGGATATCGACCATCCACATAATTAATTTCTACCTTATTTTATCTAAATTAATAAATCAAATAACTAAATAATAATAAATGAAAGTAATAAAAAAACATAATATATACCGTCATAAAGATTATATTAAAAATATTTAAAAATTAATCTATATCAATTTTTTATTTTCAAATGTAAATGAAATATATTATGAACATTAAATATAATTACAAAATATATTATAATTTAAAAAATCATATTCAAATTTAAAAATTTATTTGTTTTATAAGTGGGCCATCTTATTTCAAAAATATTCCTCTGGGTATTAATTTGAGATGCAAAGTTTCTTTTCTTTTTCTAGTTTTTCGTTCCGAAACTTAGTGGGAGAATTTAGTATGAACTTTTTTTAATAAAAAATATTATTGAAACCACTTTATTCTTTGTGTTTATCCCATCACTTTGCCTTTATTCCAAATTTCTTTACTTTTTTTTGTCTTTTCTTCTACTAATTCTTTTTTTTTTTTTACTTTATTTGTTTTGACAATTGTAATCGAATATTGTTAAAAATATATGAAAATATTATAAATATAATATATTTAATAATGAGAATTGGTTCACTAAAATTTTATATAATGTAAAATTGTAAAAAGTAAATATTTTTATAGATATTAAAATATTGTTAAAATTTAAAAATTTTATGAATCTTTTTAGGGATAGCAACTGAGTGGGACGGGTTTTTGGTCACAATCGTCTCGATCAAAAAATAAACTAGTATAGCTGAAATTGTCCCATCTTGATTTTAACATACCCTACCCTAATCCGACCTAAACTAATACCAAATATCGGGTATTGATTTTCTTTTATTTATTTTTCTTATCAAACTTTCTTTTTATGTATGAATATTATGAGTACGACTAGTTTTAAAATTTTAATTTTAAGTCTACAATATTCTAATTTTATTATTTAATATTATTATTGATAGTTAAATTTTTTCTCCAATTACTTAAATTTTTTAATAATAAATTAATTGACTGGATACTCGGTATTAGAATCGGTACCCACCAGTAACGAGACCGGTTCTTAAAATTTAGGACCTAGTATGATCGAGCCCGGGACTGGTTTCAATTTTTAGGAACCAGTGGTTACTGAGACTGGGACCAATACTATTCAAATTAGCCGGGTACCTGGTCTTGCTCACCCCTAAAAAATATAACTCGATCCCGATCTATCCTCGTTGTTTTAATAAAAAGCCCGACTAAAACTGATCTTATTAAAAAATAACAAAATATTAAATACAACATATAAAATATATACCGATAAAATTTGGTCAGATATTTTAAACTCTAAACTTATCGTAAACTCAAAAATTTTAAATATCCACCCTCCCAAAAACGAATTCTTATATAAAAACTATTTAAAACTAATCAAATCTAATCAAAACCCGTTAAGAACAAGTATTATTCTATCCCTAATCTTCTTATCTCTATCTAAAATAACCATCAACATAATGAAGACCATTAATTTACAAATTATATATATTTAAAAATAATAAAAAATACTTGAAAAAAATAAAAAATAACAATTTTTAATATTTTTTAAATTAAATAATAAAATTATGGAGTATGTTATTTGTACTATAATGGTGAGGGCCCACAAGAATAAATGAGTGTTGTTCGACCCAATTTTGAAGCAGTTGAGAGCCAAAATTTTTTGTTCTTTTAGGGAGTAGTGAAAAATCTAGAGCCATCAATCCCAATCACTGACAGACAAAATTATATGTAAAGCAGTTACTGCTGTAAAAAAATATATTTTACAAGGAATTTGATTTTTAAAAGATATTCGTTAAAAAAGAGGTAAATTTTTTTATATTTTCAAAATAAAATTTTAATTCCATGTCTTATAATTGAAAATTCGATACTTAACGAGTTGAACAATTTATGAGTTGTTTAAACTCGATTTAGTTAAAATTTGATAAATATTTGATTTAAACTCAAATTTGACTTAAGATCTTTACGAGGTGAATCGAGTAAAGTAAACTTAACTCGATAAGTTTATAAACAATTCGTTAATTTTAAAATATTTTTTTAATAATTATATTAAAATTATTTTATTCAAAAAAATAAATATAAATAGTAATTATTAATTTGTGAATTGTTACTTTAATTTTAATGTGTTAGTTTGATGTATTTGTAGATTATTAGTTTGAAATTCAGACTTTGAAAATGTTTTTATACACTATTTTGATATTTTTTTGATTAAATTTATTAATTTATATTAACACTAAGACTCATGTAGTATTATTAAATTTTACTTTTAGTTAAAAATAAGGTAAATTTTTAGTGAGCTTAATGAGTAACAAGATATTTTAACGAGCACGAATTGAGCATAATTTTAATGAGCTTAACGAGCAACGGAAATGAATCGGAAATATTTTTAACATGATCGACTCGTTCGATAAACCCCTTAATTCTGACTTATATATTAAAAACTTTTATAATTAATTAATACTAATAATAGTCAATGATTTTTAAAATAGATGATTAAACTTTTTAGTTAATGTAATCTATTTTCTAAATTATAAATTAATTATTCATTAAGAATATTTTTTTTAAGTAAAAATTATTAAAAAATAAATATTAAAAAAGGGTATTAGAGGAATAAATGTGGCAGAGAATCTATGTTGTTATCTTTTCTTCATATGCTTTTTTTCCCCTCTTGTTAAAAAGGTTATTTTCATATGATTTTTAAAATTTAATATTTATGATATGATTTAAAATATATAATAGTATTTAAATATGAGATAAGATTGTTTTTATACAATTTATAATATATAACTCGATTACATTTTTTAATAAATGTGTATTTAAATCAGATATTATAAAGAGAGACCCATTATTATAAGGACAAGTCTCTCAACCTAATTTACTCTATTTATATCGATGTAAAAATTTAAAATTTTTAATATTAATTAAAGAATCTATTATTTTATTTGATTAGACTAATTAATTAATTATTCATAACAAAGAAGAACTTTTTTTTTCTTAATAATATATACAAAGTAAGCATCTTATTTTAATACAAGTGAGACCAAGTGTAGCTTTGTCTTCAACCAAAACAACACAACCTAAAGTTGTCTCTTACATTAAATTTATAGATTTTTTACTCTCAAATAATGAAACCAACAAATCAATCTCTTTTTCCTTTTGGTCTTGTCTTAGGTGACCAAAGCTTCCTTTTAAGACATCAAATCATTCTTCATTTGAAAATCAAAGAAAGTATGGACTCTTCTTATATTGGATACAAATCTTAAGGAATGAATATGGATGAAGTATTTATCAGGGATCGAGTCAAAATTTAGGATTATAAGTAAAATATAAATAATTAAAAAATAAAAAATAGAAATAAATTAGATTTTTTAAAAAATTAAATAAAAAATATAAAAAAAAATTCAGGGTGAGAGCGATTATCATTCCTCACCTTTATATGGCTTTGTCCCTGATCCTTTTACTATAAAATTTTGAATTAATAGAATCTAGTTATTTACTTTTACGGATTGATCTATTCAAGTTATTTGATTTTTCTAATTATCTATTTTTTTTATTTTTTAGGTTCGAATCAAGTTAAATTTTTATAACTTGAGTAAATTAAATAACAAATTAATATAGACACGGCAAAAAGATAATAAAAGTCCAAAATAATCTCCAATAAATTTAATTGTTTGAGTCGAATTTTATTTCAATAAACTTTATTAAGGTAAACTTTAAATCAAATTAGAATAAAAAATAAAACTTATCGAATCGTGTAACTTAAAATTTTTAAGTAAATTTATTCGAATACGCACCCATAATCGGAGCACTTTAGCCCTTGTAGTCTTTGAAATCAAACAACTCAGTATGATTGTAACCCTTGAAGGCATCATGTTGGTGTTCCTTGTTCTTAAAACTAGACATGCAGATGTTCCTTCAGCTTGAAATGTCCAGGAAATGGGAAATTTCTTTTCTTATACTGTCAGGATTCGGACCAAACAACCCATGTTCTGACTTACCTCACTGTCCACTCAGTGTAGCAGATTTGATCATTAGTTTCATCCTTCTTTTATACATGTCGAAATATAAATTAAATCAAAAGAGATTACATGGGTTGTTGTTTTTAGAGGTTACGACCGTGTAAACAAGTTGAGTCGAGATTGAATAGTGCTAAGCTCGGCTTGTTAAGAATTCGAGTGGAGTTCGAGTTTTTTTCGAGCCTAATCGAGTCAAGTATTTTGACCGATCTTTGATCGTGTTAGACTTGAGTAACTCTTATCTCTCATTTCTCATTTAAAGCCTAATGAAGAAAAAACTTTGATACACAAGTTGTATAAACTCAAACTTGTTAATTTTAAGTTTTAATATCTTAATTCAGGGTTTAGATTTTAGGGTTTTAAGTTTAGAAAGTTAGATTTTAAAATATAAGAAAATAGTATATTTAAGTTTTTGAGTAACTTGTGAGCTTTTCGAGTCGAGTATCATGTAGCTCAGATCGGCTCGTTAAGAACTTGAGCCGAGTTCGAGCTCGAGTAGCTTGCGATCTGTCACGTATCATTTACAGTCATAGCCACGGGTTCGAGCACTAGTAATGACATCACAATGATTGAACGATCAATGTCTAATGATTGAGAATATTTTCTAAAACAGATACTACCATAACACTATAACTGATTCAGAAAAAGTCTTTTATCGTATCAATTTAAACCAAAAAACTAAATATTCGAACCAAAAAGCCAAAATAATGTACCTAAATGTAGGAAAAAAAGTTTAGGTACTAAATTGCACATTAAAAAAAATCAATGTCCAAGTACTAAAATGTATATTCACCCTACACTACAACATAAAATGACTTGAGATGAAGGGTGTGTGCTTGACATGTAGTTGATGTTCAAAGCTTATGGACCACAGCAACATGAATTTGGTAGACAAAATCTCTGCCATTTTTTAATCCAAGCAAAGAAAAGCCTGAAACATATCATATGAAATTTTATTATGACCAGACCAACCTCAAAGAAATTTTATATTTAGTAAAATTATACAGAATTTTAGAATTTTAAGGTACGAGATAAGATTATCAATTAAAAGATATAAAAAATTAATAGAGGTTGGTCCAAGTGGTAAGCAGTTTGGTTTCATTTAAGTAAGTCTCAGGTTCGAGACGTTATATACACAGAAAATTCTCTTACTCAAAGACTTACCCACTAAAGCTAGGTGCTCAATGCATGTCGATCTAGATTAGTAGGGCTAGACTCTAAAACCAGAAGAACAATAAAAAATAATATTTTTAAAGAATGTCACTGCTCTTAACATCTCTCGGCCCATCCCTGAGTGTGGGACTGTATTATCCCTATGATAGAATCATCCCATAGTTTTTGAGGGTTGATCTTTGAATATTTGGTAACCAAAAGCATAAAGAGTAGGCATTATCATCCCTTGTAAAATTGTCTGGAGTGACTTAAAGCCTAAAGGGGCATTGGCATGAGATTCAAAGCTGACAATAAAGTTGTATAAAGTAACCTTTGCTTTTACACTATCCCTTCTCTCCTCTCCTCTTCCTTGCTCCACCACAGCTTCCCTTTCACAGCAATGACATTGAAGCATGTAGGAAAGGGTAGGGAATTATTCATATAAATCTATAAGTTCACATCAAATCTAAATATAAGGTATAATTAATAAATTTTATGATTATTGAAGTGTGATCCGATCTGATTTAAAATTTTTGTGATAAGATATACAATATATTTATTTGTATCTTTCGAAGATTTTTATTTAAAATTTAACTAATAATTGTTCAACTTGAAAGATACTTTATCCTCCTCTTATAACACATATCTAGTGTATAACACAAATCTAATGAGATGTGCATAACCCCATATATGCCCTAAAACCTTTGCACAAAAATAATCAATTATTTTCGAGGTATCCTGTACAATTAGTCATTATATATTAAGATTTAGTAATTGATCAAGTGAATAATGATACTCATATTATCCCATTATATATAAATTCAAATTTTACATTTATCGTAAAAATATAATATTTTTTATTTGGTAAAAAAACCATATAAACACTTTTACATGTCAATTTTTAAGTCAAACCGTCATCTACTAATTAACTAATAACAACTAACGAATGTATGAAAAATTATATCATGGGTCTGACTTACGACATCAACTGTGGTCCCATCTAATCAAAACCACCCACTTCACCAATATCTTCCTAAGTCATTTTTTCCAACTAATAAAACTTCATTCATATTTTCATGTCATTTAAAAATATATTTTCTAAAATTTAAATTAATGACATAGAATTAGTTGTGAAATGAATAATTTTTATTGGTTAGAAATCATAGCTAACATGACGAGCCTGACCTATGATATAATCTCTCCTCATTTACATATAAAATTTTGTGAATATGAAGAAAAAAAATGTCTTTTAGCTACTTTTTAATGCTGAACTGTTTTTTTTTTTTTTTACCAATTTTACAAATAAAATGTCACATTTTAAGTGATAAATGCATTAAACAAGTTAATTTTCAGCAAAATTTACTGCAAGCCCGGCTAAACCCAGGTTCTTGGATGGGCAATATAGCTGTCATTTAGACCAAGTCTCCATTAACAAACTAAACCCAACTGCAAGCCTACAACAAAGTTTACATTACTTAATACAAAATTCTGTGAACCACCAAGCTTAAACTAGAACCCATCGATGAGAAGATTAGTCAATAAAACGTTTCACAACCTAATCATCCATTTTATATGCATATGGTACGGACGCTGTCGAGTCCGGTGAAAGCTTATGCTCCGTCTGAAAAGACTAATAATAAGGTTCAATTGCTTTGGATCTTGGTTCTTCATGTCACTGCTAAAATCTGCAATGGAATGAACAGAAAACATCAGCACTAAAAGTTATGGTAGATGTAATTTGTGTTTGGACAAACATTACATGACTTAATATTGCGCTTTGCATCTCCATTCCTATATGCTTTCGACCATGAATCGCAAAACTAGAAAAAATCTATAAAGACAACCTAAAATGCATGATTTGAAAACTATACTCTTAGTCTGTCGAAGTCGACAAAAGCACTCACAGTTTTGAGGTAGATTTCTTTCGGACATTTAAATCCAGATTCGTAGAACTCAACAAAATGCCAACTTTCCCCCTCTTTTTATTACTTTTCCTTTTTAAGTGGCAACTTCTTATTAAAATGCACAAATCCGAGAACAAACCTCGTATTTGCAGTAGCTTTCACAGATGTTGAGCTCTCCAATCAACTGCAAAGTTCTCATCACTGTCATTGTCGCTGGATGAATCTTCACTGTCAGATTCCTGTTTATCAGCTTCTGTCCCCTTGCAACGTTTATTCGACCTAGTGGATTCCAATTCCAGTTTCCTCTTCCATAACATTTCCACTTTCTGCTTGTAAGCCCTGAATGAGGAAGAAGATATATAAACTAGATGACTACGATACCAAGTTGTCTTTTATTAACAGTTAAAAAAGGTGGATGTGTGCTACTAGCCATGAAAAGAACAAAGAACTTACTTTTGCTCCAAAGATTCAGCCTCTTCGATTGTTTCAGCTGCATCAATCTGCATGTTGAAAAACATACTACTTACATAAGTCTATAACGCAACTGAATTACAAGGCAGACAAAATCACAAAACAGCTACGGTGGCTGCTACAATGCAATTAAAGGACAACCTCCTCTTCTTCCATTCGATTGTCCACCTCTTGCAAATCTTCTTGAATCAATTTTTCAAATTCCTTGTACTCATCTCTGACCAAGATGCAGAATTAGTCAAGATATTGTTCCGAAAAAGACATACAGGTAGGAGAGAATTTGGGTCAATTATCTATTGCAAATTTAAACTTGAAGAGGTGGTGCAAAGAGCAGAGAAAGTAGTTGTGCAAGCAAAGCTTGAATTTGACACTAATGTAAATTGTTTATTGTAGTTTCTGATTTTGATATTACCCCCCTCAAATGAATAGCTCCAAGAAAGATATATAACTTTTAAACCAGAAAACAACGGCTTTTAATGCATTAAAGCATCTAACTAGGAACTTACTTGACATCTATCTTAACGGGCTTAATGCCACGAGCACGTAAATCTGCTTCCTTATTGTCAAAGAATCCTTCAGGAAGAGCTCCCTTTACTTGCTTTGTTTCTGGAGCACTAGCCTGCTCTGATGCCTGTTTATTCTCCCTAGGAGTCTTCATTATGTTCATAGGTAAGTTGGTATCATTCCTATCAAAGAAGTTATCAGGAAGAGAACCTTTCAGTTGCCTATTTTTGGTTTCTGGATCACTAGCCTGCTTTGCTTCCAGTTTAGTCTCAGTAGGAGGCTTCAAAACATCCATAGGTAACTTGGTTTCATCCTTATCAAAGAAGCCATCAGGTAGAGATCCTTTCACTTTCTTGATTTCTAACTGTGTGACCTGTCTTGGCTCAGGAGGTTGAGTCATCTTTGTTTGGGGAAAACCATCCTCCCTGATCTCTGAACATAGAGACTCCTTTGCAGGAGTTTGTGTTGAAATTCCAGGCTTTTTGTTTGAATTAGGATCTGGAAAGATGGAAATGTCAGTTACAAAAGTGAATTAGTTATGTCAAGTCTAATTACCATATCATATTACCTGCAAATTACAATAGTGAAAACAGGGATATATTTTGGTACACATGCTACAAAGCCAATAATTTTAGGGTTTATGGTTTAGAATTTAGAGTTTAGGTTTAAATTTTAGTGTTTAGAATTTATATGTTAGGGTTAAGGATTTCAGGGTTAGGGATCTAGATTTTAAATTTTATAGTTTAAATAGGAAGAGTTATATATTTTTTACACAATTTGTGTATCAAAATATAACTCATAAAAACAGCTTCTAAATATATTAGAAGAAATAAAATGAAAACCCATGCCTAAAGATTGAGTCATGTCAATTTAGAAACAATAATTATTCTAAGAAAACTTCAAAAAACATAAATAGGATCTTATTTTTAGCAAAGAAGGTTCTGATTAGTGTATTTAGCCTTGCGTTGACCAATTCTGATTTTTATATTCTTTGGCATATTGCATCAGAGGTATGTCTATGTCAAACAAGGATAATGACAATTCGTGCTTCATAGAGCACCACTAATAGTTAAGCAAATTAGAACATCCCAAGACAATACCCGTACTTCTCTCATTCTCATGCATATTGCAGCTATGAACCTACATTTTCATTGGAGAATCGATCGAAATGCAGTAAAAAAACAAAGCAAAACTATAATCAATAGCTCACCAGATTTTCCCTTCCCTGTCCCATGATTATCAAAAAATCCTGTAGGCAGCCCAGATTGCGTATTGCTAGACTGAGTACGCTTAGCTGCATTATCTTTCAAGGTATTAATTGCCTGTACCAATATAAAGCTGCCGATAAGTATATTCAAATAAGATGGATAAAAGTTAGTATGACAACAAAGAAATCAAGGAACAAATAATCAATGAGAAATGAAACTACAGACCCTAGGGCTAAAACCCAGCAAAAATGAAGTACGATAGCTATAAAAAAATAACACAACTGCAGTATTTGAAGCTAAATGGCATCGCCAAAAATTGAATAAATACATAAAAAATTTACCGTAGATCAGAAATTGGAATAGAAATACATATACAACCCTCTGATTCAAAAGAAGATAACAATATCTGGTGGCACTGAATTAGTCAAATTAATAAATTGACTGTCAAAAATACACTTCAAAACCCTTTCAGATCAAGGATGATAAACAACAGACTGAATAATACATGCCATAAGACTGAGTCAAACAAACAGTGCATGTTCTAGCGTTAATGTACTCAAACTTTTCCTCAACCTTGCCAAATTACACCAATATTTTGGCAACAGATATCAGACACACCAATATTTGAAGTCCAGAAGATTTCAAAGATTATTTAAAAGAACATGGACTATGTATTTCAAAGTAACAAATAAGAAGTAATATCACCAACCTTTGTTATTTTGTAGCATTCTTACTGCACCCTATAAACAAGAACTATGGTTAACTGTTTCTGAGACCTAATCAATTACCTAAACACTGTTCTGAAATCTCAAAGGAACTCAACATCATTAAACATGTCAGGATTTTCTGACTATCATACACAAGGAGGAGATTACCTCATGATGTTTACGGGAAGCTTGGTGTGCATCCCAATGGGATACAGATTTCAAAACAACATCACAAACCCGGCAGACAGGTTGGTCAGATTCATTGTACCTTCATGTGCAAAAGAAAATAAAGAGAAATTACTTTCAGAAAATAAGTCATAACTAATTTAAGCGTGATATAGAAATCAACTTAATAGAAATATAGGCTTTACTCAAACCTCCAAAAACATAAAGCAACATCCTCAAGAAAATTATGGAATTCTAGAAAATAAACATAATAATAACCATAACAGTAAGAATCAAAGAATCATTCTAGAAAGCAAGACGAATTCCAATGCAAGCATGATAAACTTGTCCCCACACAGAATTACTCCAAGTTCCAAAAGGATATATTTCAGGCCAATCCTTAAGAAAAGGAACATTGAAAAGCTAGCCCAAGACACTTTACACAAGTCACAAAAAATATATATATGAACCAAAATAAAATAATAATAGAAAGACATTGTTAGAACAATGATATATTCATTCTAAGGCTAAAGTATATAGTAGTGAAGGGATAAATTTACTTGATAAGGGGATTATCTATGCGCTTCTCCTTCTTTTGTGCATTCAATTTGGCACGAAACACCGCCTTGTTCCTCCCTTGGGCATCCATTTCCTCCCCAACCTTAACAATCAATAAACAAATTCTTCTCCAGAAATTGCCAATAATTGCTTCCTTAAAGTGAAAACAAACGTTTTTAATAGCCTAACGGAAAGTATAAACACTGGGTTCAAACCCGCTGATCCAATGCCCTAATTAATTTGCAAGAAAAAAGTTTTTTCATAAAACGAGAGACGGAAACGTATCAGAAAAATGGAAGATAAACCCAAATAACACAAAGAAGTAAACAATCTGATTCTAAAAGGCAACTGAAAATGGGAAAAATCAAAATAAAACAATTAAGAAATAGTACCTGGACTCTGTAAAAGTTGGGAACTTAGATATAGAAAAGACGGAGAAGCAATTGGAGTATGAAGAATGAAGAAGAGGCAGATCTGCGAATCGAGAGAGAGGAGGAAACTGCAGCTTAGGGATTGTGTTTTTTTTTATTGGATTTCCCCTTCAACGGATAGAAAGATGGAAATATCGAATAAAGATTTAATTTATTTTTTAAAATTAAAAAGGAATAATAATAAATTATTAAACATGTGAACATCTTTATCTAATAATGATTAAAGTTGTAATTCTAATAATAAGTGACCATTGTTCTAATTATTACTAGAAAATTGTTTTTTTATAATTTTTAATATTAAAACTGTTTTTTATTTTATTGTGCTTGATATGAGACTAAAAAAAAACTAAAACTTGATAATAGAAGAGTTGTGAAGATCAAAAAGTATAGTTAGATTTGTGTTGTGGTGTTGTGATATCTGATCTTGAGTAGACTGAATCTTCGATCGTGTTTGAATGAAAAGTGGTTTCAAATTAGTTTAACCTGAGAGTATATTGTGCAATGAATCGAATTACTTTTCTAGTTAAAGAGTAATCTTAAATAAAGATTGGTTGAGTTATTTATAATCCGTCTTTAAACAATAATTAATATTTTATTTATTTACTATTTAAAGACGAATTAAAAACATTTGATTTTTAATTTAAAACAATAACATACAATATATTGGAAAATAAAATGATACAAACAATATTATTAGAATTAAAAATTCCTACGTCAATATTGGCGTAAAAATACCATAAATACATCAACCAGTTACAGCACAATGAAGTTCCCATTAAACAGCAAAAGAAAATGGAAGTTCCCATTAAACCTATCAAAAGAAACTTCATTCAGCAAATCCAAAGCAAACAAAATGGAAGATCAAAATCAATCCTTTAAACAGCAACCCATAGATAAAGAGAGTTCAAAGAACACCAAGCTAACGAGAAACCCACTTGGACATCGATAGCACGAGAGAGGAACCTGGGTCCCCACCTTGCATATGCATCGCCGTAGTTCACTCTAAGCTCCTCTGCAATTGAATCTGAATCATATATGTAAAACTGGCAGATGCATTCGTTTTAAAGGGCGATTAGGGAAAAAAATACTACATTTGTGTTGAATTTGCCTGGAAAGAAACGATTTTCAATGAATCCTTTTAAGAGATAGCTTAGAGCTTCAATGGGGTGTTTGATTCTGAGTGAAATGGGTTTTTAGTGAATATTTTTTTATTCGATGGTCTAGATGAGTCCCCTGTTTTTGATCTAATGGCTGCAATGCAGTGGGATCCTCACAGTTAGTCTTTTGTTGTATTGTTTGAAACTTCGTGGAAACTTCTGTATGGAATTTAAAGATTTTATTTTTAAGAAGTCTCAGTTGAGCGATGACTCATATGGGAAATCAACGCGAATCCCTTGCTGCCGTCGTTTCGATCCTAAACCAAGCCGATCGGTGGTGGGATTTCCGCTTGCTTTTCTGGTAAAACCCAACCGTGATCTAGCTGTCTTTTGTCTTTTTGTTGTTTCTTGTTTTGCTCTTCTGCTCATTTCTCAGCGTTTCATTCCTTGAAAAAATAACAAATAACAAAAAAAGATGACCGATTTGGCCGTACGGAATATAGAATTAGGCGTTTCTTGTTACTGTGACAGAATGGTATTGGCTGTAAAGTTCTCCACGTTTTCTGGATTCATTCCTTGCTCTTTTGTACGGTTTGTTTGCTGGCGTTCTGATTCTGTTTTTTCTGTACTTTGTTTTTTGTTTTCTAGTTTCTAAAACTAGAGAAGTTGAGGGGGGAAAAGAGAGTATAAAGGTTTGGATTTCCTTCTGAATTCTGATAACAAAAGGGTTCTTTCTGTATTGCAGGTGGCCCACCTTCGTATAAGGGGTTAGTGCTGTTGTGTTCGGCCGGCGTGCCATCTCCCTTGCGACAGTATTTCTGGTGAATTGCGATCGTTGTCATAAACATGAGTAGCATTTCATCAGGAAATGATCTCCTCCACCATAATGATGTGGAGGCAGGCCTTTCCCAGGATGATGGTGATCTCGACTATCACCTTGATCCTGATGCCGACCCCTCTGATCCCTTTGACATTGCTCAAACTAAGAATGCTCCCCCCGAGACTCTCAGGCGCTGGAGGGTAACCCCTTTTATCCTGTAGAATTGTCTGTTTAGCTGTTTTCCTTCTCTCATTGTAATTGAGAATTTGAGATATTAGTAGCTATATAGGATTTAGTGGCAATTAAATGAACTCCATTTTCACTTGCGTGTTTAAGCTGTTTCTCTCTCTTTTTCTTTCTTTCTTTCTTTCTTGTTATTCATTGTACTGGATGAGGAAGATTTTTGGTGATGCTGTCAATGTTTAAATGCAAGCTTAGAATGGAGAGTTCATCATGCCTGTTTCATTTGAAACTTTTACCCTAGTCACCATCATGTTCTAAATATATGAGCAGCCAGAATGAACTGAACTGAAGCATGGGTGAAATGTTTAGCTGTTTTTAGCTATATTCCTGCATTCTTTGCCTTAATCACGGTAATGAGTAGGTGGTTTCCAAATCCAATTAAGTGTCCGTATGACCGGTCTGAAAATGGAAACTCTACATAAGGTATTCTTTTCAGGATAATTGCAATATCATTCTCCGAAGAAAGGATAATGCCCTGTTACAAAATTAAAACATTCAGAAAAACTATTGCTGCAAACAGGATACAAATTGAATGGATTCCCATGCCATCCGCTGTTTCTTTCCCTCCAAAATTTGCAGTGACCACACAAGCTTTACAATTTGGATGCTGTTGCAATTTAACCTCAATTTCTCCCTTTCTGGATTTGATTGTTTTGAATCATGATTCTAAAGCTAAGGTGTATCTGGGATTATGTTTGTTGAATCATCTGGAGTTGAATTATGACGAGAAGAACTAATTATGTGGTGGTTAGTTGGAAATTGATGTGTCAAGGTATCTTATTGATTTATGTGCTCAAGAACTAAATGCATGGAGTGCTGCTAAACTGATCACTTTTTGTTTTTGATCAAGAGAATAGGCTTCCTATGCTGTGTAAGTTGTTTAAAGTACCTTGTGGATCAAAGGTCACTTTAATGTGTTAAGTTGAAAAAAGCCTGGACAGATAATAGTGCATTAATAGCAGCAAGTGCTGACAATGCATTTCTTAGGAAGTCAATGAGTCCATGGAGAATATTGTACTTTGAAATAGGCATGCTTGAGGGAGGATGCTGATTATGTTGTGGCAAGTTGGAATTTGATGCGTCAAAATCTCATTATGATTTATGTGCTCAAAATTTAAATGCATGGAGTGCTACTAAACTGATCATCTTTTGTTTTTGATCAAGAGAATAGGGTTCCTATGCTTTTGAAGTGGATTAAAGTACTTTGTGGATCAAAGATCACTTTAATGTGTAAATTTGAAAAAAAGCCTGAACATATAATAGTGCATTAATAGCAGCAAATGCTGACAGTGCATTTCTTTGGAAATCAATGAGTCTGTGGAGCATATTGTACTTTGAAATAGGCATGCTTGAGGGAGGATGTTGATAACAAAGTCTATGCTACAGGCCTGAAACATCTTAGTCCTAGAAGGCCTATCAATATATTGATGAGAAACTCCAGAATCTTGATGGTATTGTGGACCCAAGAATTTTAAACGAAAATTCTGACAGGTTCTCATTATCAATATTACTTCATTAGGTTCATTCCTATTGTCGAGTCGATAAACTCGAATAATCTCTCAACTTGGGCATTTATCTGTTTTGGCACTTATCATTTCCTCTCTGTCTGGGTAGAATGCTCCTTGATCTTGTCACAGTGTGTTTTCATAATAATATCATAAGTGGTTGGCAAAAGAAACACATGCAAGCAGAAAAAGGTACTGATAAATTGAGTTCTCTATTCATTGAAGAGGGTACTATTTGTTTGAATGGTTGAGGTGGCATTATAATAATATTTCTAGTTTTTCGGTTTAAGTTACAACTTACTATCAATGTTTCTAGCAGAATTGCAGTCCTCAATGGCTGAATTCTTGACTAATCCACTGCAATCACTTTTATTTCGATGAAAGATGTTTCCTTGCAAGTGTTGATACTAAAGTATATTTTCTCAGTTGGTGATATTTGTCATGGAGGTTTATATAACCTTACATTTTCAAGAATTCTAACTTCTAACCCGTTTGTTGACCTTCATTCTATTGGTTTATTGTCACTTTCTCCCTACACCACACTGTTTTGGTTGACATTTATGATTTTCGTATTATCATTATTGTAAATTATCCTTATGCAATGAAATAGTGGTTTGACCTTATATTTTGTTACCTATGGAAATGGGAGGTAGCATTAATCGCGTTGATGATCTTTTGGTTATATATTATGATTTTTTAGTTTTTCTTTTACAGCAAGCGGCACTTGTTCTAAATGCTTGTCGTCGATTTCGCTACACATTGGACTTAAAAAAGGAAGAGGAAAACGAGCAAAGAAAGAGGATGCTAAGAGCTCATGCACAAGTCATCAGAGTAATTTTAAATATTTTAATCAACATTTTAGTTAGTTATTTTTGTTCCAGTAAAGTCAAACGGATGTTTTTTTGTTACTCCAGGCAGCATTGCTTTTCAAATTGGCTGGGGAAAATCAAGTTGGTATGCTGCTTTACTGACATATTTACCTTAGTTTTTTTCTCACATTTCTGTTTTTGAGGACTTTCTTTGCTTTTGCCCCAATATCTAATTTCAGTAAATAGTAGAAATATCTTGAAATCATTCTCACAATACATAACATATTTTTTACCTGTATTTAGTTTCCTCCTAACCTTGAAGTATTTTTTTTACTTTTATTCTGATTATAATCCTATTAGTGTGGAATAAGTACTCCTTTCCTTAATCCAAATGCGCCATACAGCTATGGAGGCTCACTTCCTCATTTGTCTATTCGTGGCTGGGAAGTGCCATACCCCCTCACTGATAGTACTTCTACTTTTAATAGGATAACATTTTATTTTTACTCTCTGATTTATTAGTCAGAAAGTTTGACACTTCCAACTGGATGTTTCAACAAAATGAATGTTTATAGTCATTTTTGACGAAAATGGTGTTGTTATGAGGATGCACATTGTTTGAATGTGCTAATTTACATCTGTATACATTTTCTATGTGTCTCTTAAGTTGAAAGTCGATTTTAATTTTGTTTTTTGCAGTGTGATCTTATTGATTGTTTTATTTTATTTTTGTTTGTTGTGAAGGAGCATATTTCTCAATTCTAAGATTGTTTTACTTTTCTAGCTATTTATTTTTTTTCTTTTTTTCTTTTGTGTTGATGTTAACTCATTTGTGTTGTTTCAGTGTCAGATGCACCAGTTGCATCACCGATTGATGGTGGTAATTATGCAATTGGACTAGAACAACTTGCATCAATGACCCGTGATCATAAGATATCTGTACTTGAACAATATGGCGGAGTAAGTTACCTATAAATGCAATTTCCTTGTTTTACTTGGTGCTTCGTCTATTGTTCCTGTCTGTTATTCATAGTGAATTCCTTCCTCAGGTTAAAGGGTTGTCAGGTCTGTTGAGAACAAATATAGAGAAAGGAATTAACGAGGACGAGGCTGATTTGTCAAACCGTAGGAATGCATTTGGATCAAATTCGTATCCACGGAAAAAGGGACGGAGTTTCTGGGTAAATTATTATTTTTAGTCATTCTTTTCCATTTGCAATTGGTTAGAAATTTACTGATTACAAATATTGAGATCTATACTGGCTTTTAGATGTTCCTCTGGGAGGCATGGCAGGATTTGACCCTCATTATATTGATTGTAGCAGCTGGGGTGTCACTTGGTTTGGGAATAAAGACAGAGGTAAAACTCTTCTTTGCTTTGAATTTACTAATAGCATGTTTGGATTAAGGGAGGGAGGGAAAGAAAAAGGGGATATCGGGAAAGTTTTCCCTTCATTTGGGTTGCACTTGAATAAAAGGAAGGGAAGTGACGGGTGTTCAATATCGCTCCATTTTATTTCATCCCCCCCCCAAAAAAAAAAAAAAAATGGGGGAATTGAAAAGGGAAGGGAAAGGACTAATTTTTTGAAAGCTTGATTTGACTATTTTGTCCTCATTGTTTGCCCCGATTGATTACTTCACATTGATTTTACTTTTTCTTTGTTCCTTTCTTATTTCTTCTTCTATCATCTTATTTGGTAATTGTTTTAATTGATATTCTTTATAGGGTTTGAAAGAAGGATGGTATGATGGGGGTAGCATTTTCTTCGCTGTTTTTCTTGTTATACTTGTTACAGGTATCGATTTGTTATCATAAATAGAATGCAATACGCAATTAGTACCTAAGTCCCGTGTCCTACTGCAGCTTCCTGTAATTAAAGTTTGGGTTGAGCTGTATAATATTTTATTGCTTTTATAGTCAATGTTATTGTTATACTGTGGGAAGATCTACATCTAACTTTTTTTAAACAATTCCAGCCACTAGTGATTATCGTCAATCACTTCAATTTCAAAATCTAAACGAGGAAAAGCGCAATATACAGCTAGAGGTATGTGCTACTTCTTGCAGTACTATAACACCCATTTCTATGGGCACCTTAAATTTGGTTAATCTTTTTAATGCCCCTTCAGGTCATCAGAGGAGGTAGAACTGTGAGGGTTTCAATATATGATCTTGTTGTTGGTGATGTTGTCCCTCTAAAAATTGGTGATCAGGTGTCACTCAGTTTTTTCTTCAGGGCATTGATGTTCATGTGCACACAAACTAAATATAGTTTGATGCTTTGGTTAGGTCCCCGCCGATGGAGTCTTAATCACTGGCCATTCTCTAGCAATTGATGAATCTAGCATGACGGGAGAAAGCAAGATTGTAAGTTGCTTGTTTGATAATACATTTATCTAATGTGCTGGCTTTGTTGTTTTAAGCTCTAGGTTTCTTGTAGGTTCACAAGAACCAAAAAGAACCATTTCTAATGTCTGGCTGCAAAGTTGCTGATGGTTTTGGTACCATGCTGGTATGTATCTTGCTCCTCCCCTTTCCTTGTTGCTCCGTGTTGAACGTTATGATGAGCTCTGTTAATTTATTAGTTCTATTGCATAATGTTTGCGATGTACACTGATCTTTTGTCTTTATTGTTTTGGAAATTGTGGAAAAATAGTAGGAATTGATCTGTGCTTTTGTTTTGTCATTGCACTTGTATTTCTAATTATTGCTTGATCTGTCTGTTATATGGTTGTGTGTTTTATAGAGAAGTTGTGATAGCTGGTTTGATGTGCAAATTATCATTTATGTTTTGATTATTATCTGCTATGACTCTTGTATAGAGTTAGTAGTTTGAGAAAGTTGGTAGTATGGCTTTATGAGGGACAACTAGATTTTGATTTGTTATGTATTGATAAAATGTTCTTTTCTTGTTGGATTTGAAAAAAAAAGTTCTGTTTGATCTGCCAAAAATCGTAAGGCATACATGATGAATCATCTTTTTAAAATCTAAGAACAATTGTTTTTTGATGAACTTGATTTGGTATGCTCAACATGTGGCACTTGATTATCTATGTCTGGATGCTACTTTTAGCCCTTTACTAGGGAGTTTGTCTTGAGAAGAGATAAGACTTATTTAGATTCGGATCTTCATTTTCTGTTTCTTCACTATATATTTGATCTTTCGTTAACATCTTGGATAGTTTAGACTGGTTTTCTTTTTCACTTCCAAACCATTGAGTAGTCATCTTTCTTAAATTATTTGCAGGTGACTGGCGTTGGAATCAATACTGAATGGGGACTGTTAATGGCAAGTATCTCAGAGGATACTGGTGAAGAGACCCCTTTGCAGGTTTCAATGTGTACCGTAACAGTACCTACTTCCGGTTCTCAAGTTCCATCCTAATCTTATCATTCATAACACACTGTAGGTACGACTAAATGGAGTTGCAACTTTTATAGGCATAGTTGGGCTTTCTGTGGCTGTTTCTGTGCTTGCTGTTCTTTTGGCAAGGTATGCTAAGAATCAATAAATTATTAGTTATGCTAGATGAATTGCATGCCATCTAACATCTTACTTTTGATTGGTTTCTAGATACTTCACTGGAAATTCTGAAAACCCGGATGGAACTACACAGTTTATTAAAGGACGTACTAGTTTTGATCATGCCTTTAATGATGTTGTTAAAATTTTTACGATTGCAGTAAGTACATCATAGTCCTTTAGATCATCTTTGGTAGAGAGGGGAATGAGATTGTAATTATTAAGGAATATAATAGAGTGAGACTAAAATGGAATGGCTTATTACAGAGGTTGCTCATTTAAATAGAAATATATCTATACAATTTATGGTGGGAGTAACTGTATGTTGTCACTTGTTGAATTACAAAATAGAACAAAGAAAGAGTAGAAACTGGACAAAGGATATAACTGTTACTTACCATCCAATAAATGAGGATTTGGGTCTCAATTTTTAATTGACCCCAGGTAAATTTCATATTTACACATGCAACAGTAAACATAAAAATCTGAAAGACTGTTCCATCTGAAATTCCACTGGAACAGAATAGTTTCTCCCCTGAAGCAAAGATGATGTTAATATTTTAATTTCATTTAATAGCAAGTCCAAGATTTTCTCACTATAGAGTTGTGCAGGTTACAATTGTTGTCGTCGCAGTGCCTGAAGGGCTTCCTTTGGCTGTTACCTTGACGTAAGTTTAAGTCCAAACTTTTGGTTTACATGAACTATCAATTAAACTCATGCTTTGAGTATATTTTATTCTTCTTTTCCTACTTTTTGATTCATGGCACTGTTCTCTACTTGAACTTTCAGTCTTGCATACTCGATGCGGAAGATGATGGCGGATAAAGCTTTGGCAAGTTCATAAATTATTTTTTTGAAATGTTTTTACTTCCATGACTGTGTCGTGTTTTGGTTTAATAACATCTATATCTAACAGACATAGATTTACAGGTCCGTCGGCTTTCAGCATGCGAAACCATGGGCTCTGCAACAACAATTTGCAGTGATAAGACTGGCACATTGACTTTAAATGAGGTTAGTTTTATGTGATTTTTGTTATACCACTATGATTTTGTGCTTTCTGTTCTGTCACTCGATAAATGGGGAAAATATCCAAGATACAATGAGCTCCTTCCATTGGAAAGAGACGTAAAGGAGGCAAGCAGCGATAAGAAAAAGTGAAAAAATATTGTTCCCTTCTATTAAATCAAAAAGGATTAGAGCTTATATAACCTTTTTAGATTCCTTTTTAGTTAATTTGCAACCTCTGTCTGGTCCACCTTATTTATGCCACACTTCTGAAGGTTCCCACTCAGATTTATTCCAATTATTTCTTCAATGGAAAACAGGCATTTCATGTGAAAAGTTTCTATGTTAGTGATGATAATAATGTTATGTACACACTCTCTTGATTGCAGCATCTTCTTATCTTTCTCACCTATTGACGAGTCCCTGTTGTGTCTGATCTTTCTTTTCCCCTCCTTCTTCCTTAATGTGCTATATTTCCATCAGGGTTGCTTGCTCTTGTTCAGTCAATATTTTTCACATGGTTTTTCCAAGATGATGGGCTTTTTGAAATTTGTTTAGTTCAATTTTTTCATCCTGTTGTTTGAAAGCTATAGATATCAGTCTGATTAACTAGTACCACAGATGACTGTTGTTGAAGCTATTGTTGGGGAAAAGAAGATAAATCCACCTGCTGATTCTTCCCAGTTACACCCATCAGTTGTGTCTCTGTTGAGTGAAGGAGTTGCTCAGAATAGCACAGGGAATGTTTTTGTGCCAAAGGTTAGACTGTTTCTGTTGTTCATCTAACTCATTATGCTAAGGTCTAGAGATAAAAATTGTCATGCATGAGAAAATACGTTTTTCTCTAACCTTAAATGTTTTACATAGGAAATGACTTGCTTCTGACATATCAATTGGTTCTGCTGATTATAGTTTTTCTTGTTCATAAGTCACTGGAAATCTCATTGAATTACATTATTTTTCCAGGATGGTAGTAATGTTGAGATTTCTGGATCTCCTACAGAAAAAGCTATCCTTTCTTGGGCAATGAAGGTACCCCGAGAACTTGTTCCCTCATCTACTTTTGATTTATTTTTGTTTGCACATACCAATCATAGAAAATTGTATTGCAGTTGGGGATGGAATTTGATGTTATCAGATCAGAATCCACTATTCTCCATGTTTTTCCTTTCAACTCTGAGAAAAAACGAGGTGGTGTTGCAGTACGACAGGTAGTGGCTTCATTTTTAACATGAGAAGGCTAAAACACTAATGTCTCTTTGATGATTTCTCTCCTAAGAATATTGACATGATTGTGCGTGATTGCATTAGATTCATATTTGGGCATTTTAACAGAAGCATGATCGTTTCTTCAATTTGCCTTTTTTTCTTTCTTTTGTTAGTTAGATAAAACTGGTCAAACTTTTGATACACAGGTTTATTAGGAGGGAATTAGAATAAGCACATTCCCCCTCCTACAACACCAGTTACTGTTTCAAACACATCAAAGCATGATTTGGGGTTTAAGGGTGACTAAGAATAAACACTATTAATTGCATTGAATGAGCATTCGATAACATAGAGAGAGGAATCTTTATGAGGGTATACTAATCTGGCATCCTCATGCTGAACTGTGCTGCCGGGCAGAGTTAAATCAGCTTGCCCCTGCTGTGCCAAAGGAGGCAAGAGCCTGGTCTTGGCTCACTTGGCTGTTGGAATCGAGGGATAAAGAAGGAAAAATGAATATTGAAGTTAGGTTTTTGTGGTTTTGGGATTTCACTAGGAAAAAAAATGTGGTTCTGTGCTTGGGTCTTTTAGTTGATGGAATTATAACTGAACTGCTGAAGTGCTCAGGTTCAAGTGCTAAACTGATGCAGGACATTAAATAAAGCCAGCCTTTTTGCCTAATATTTTCAACTGGCAGTACTGTTGATATTAATAGTTTAGACAATGTCCTTTAATAAATATTTTTTCGTATGGCAGTCTGATTCTGAAGTTCATATACATTGGAAGGGAGCAGCTGAGATAGTTTTGGCCGCATGTTCTGGATATCTTGATTCAAATGGTTGCCTGCAATCCATGAATGAAGACAAGGTTAGTGATTATGTATATTTATACTCTCAATAACATGCATGCGCTACTGAAAAGTCTCCTGGGTAAAAAAGTTAAAGAGAATCTCCTTCTCATTTGGTCTCCTTAATTAACTTAAGCTTTCAAGTCTTTAGTTTTTACTATTTGTAGGTTGACTCAGTGCTTTAGTAATAAGTATCCGATGATATACAGACTGATCATTGACTTAGTGAAACCATGTTTTGACTTAATGGTTGTTCATTAGAAACTAAACCTCGTGTTTAATACATTAGGAAAGAAAATGCTGTTCTTATCAAAAATAAATTGCTCACTTTATATCAAGTCTACAATTTAGTATTGCATGATTAAAAATGGACTTCATTGTCATTTAAACTATATTCATCATTGTTTTATTATATAATTATACTAGTTTATAGGTTGTTTCTGATTTCCTAATTCCTAGCATGATTTGACCGGTATATGCATTAACTTCTGTGTTTAACCACCTTTCTGCAGAAACTTTTTGAGGCTGCTATTGACAAAATGGCTGCAAGTAGCCTGCGGTGTGTTGCCCTTGCATACAGATTGTGTGACCAGGAAAAAGTTCCTAGTGATGAAGAGAGCTGTAATGATTGGGTCTTACCTGAAGATAACCTTGTTTTGCTTGCTATTGTTGGTATAAAGGTAAACATTTTTAGCATGGATTCCCCACGTTTACCTAATGGTATTTCCACATTAATGGTTGTTGATCTATTAGTAGCTTGACTAGCTTTGACTTTATGTTTTGATGCAAATAAATTTATGCAAAACTGCTCTGAATGATAATGTGAAGCTTTTCTTCTGAAAGAAAGAAACTGCTCTTTCCCAAATTAAGTACAATATTTTTGTGAGATATACCACTAAACTAAGTGTTGCATGCACATCCAAGAAAAGAAAGCTTACATTCCCTTTCAAAAAGGTCCTCCAGTTTGATGAGAAATAAATCACAATGGTCTTATGTTTCTAAGAAAAGAAAGTTTACATTCCCTTTCATAGAGGTCCTCCAGGTTGATGAGATATACGGCAAAAAATGAAGGAATGTCTGTTATTACTTACTAGGTTATAATCATCTATTAAGAAAGGTGGATTTTCTTGTACACATTAAAAAAGGTGCTTTTTACACAGCTGAACTATATATGATCTTTCTTTCCCTTATAATTTTTAGTTTGGATACATTGTTCAAATTTGATGTTATTTTTGTTGCCAAATTTCTAGCATTCTTGTTTCCCTGCATACAAATACAGTTTGGAAGTGTTTCTTTGGTTTTTACGTGTCATTGAGCAAAAGATGCAACTGCTACCTCTTTTAACTAATATATTCCTCACCTGCAGGATCCTTGTCGCTCAGGTGTTAAAGATGCTGTGAAAATATGTACAGATGCTGGTGTTAAGGTATTTTTGATGGCTTCTTAAGATTTGCTTTAGAAGTTATTATACCTTCTGTGCATAGAATGCTACTTTTAAAGAGTTCATATTGAATGGTGAACATTTCCTTTATTTTCCAAAGATTTTTAATTACTATAATTTAGAACAAATACTTGTATTTTTTTTTTATTAATGATAATGATTCATGGAAACTACATGAACTTTTTTTATGATGTATTTTTTAATCTTTAGGTACGCATGGTCACTGGAGATAATGTCCAAACAGCCAAAGCAATAGCTTTGGAGTGTGGGATACTTAGTTCTGCACAAGATGTTACTGAGCCTACCATCATTGAAGGAAGGGTGTTTCGAGCCTTACCTGAAAAAGAAAGAGAACAAATTGCGAAGAAAATAACGGTTTCTGTTATATTGCCTTTAGATCCTGATATTATTCAAGCGTGAAAGAGTGGCTAATTGGGAGTTTATGCAGGTAATGGGGAGATCTTCTCCAAATGACAAGCTTTTGCTTGTTCAAGCCTTGCGTAAGGGAGGGGACGTTGTGGCTGTGACCGGTGATGGTACCAATGATGCTCCTGCACTTCATGAGGTTTGGTTTGTGGTTAACTTCATTAGATTTATTTATTTTAATTGTGATGATAATGTTTAATGATGCATATTATTTGTGGTAAGCATTGGCTAGGTGTGTTTGATAAACCATTGAAAGTTCAAATTTTGAATGGTTTGATTTTTTCATTGTGTTCGATACTTTTTTGCATGAACTACTTGACGGAGATTTTCGACAATACGTGCTGAAATGATTGGTAGCTTTCACTACTTAACGTATTAAGTAACTTTAAGGGGTTCCTTCTTTTTAAATACAATGACCTTATTTTTTTTTCTTTTTAACTTTATAAAATGAAAATAATTATAAACCATATTTCTAATTTGTAAAAGATAAAATATCTAATAAACTTGTAATTTTCAATAGCATACCAAATGACCTTCACGACACATTCTCTACTTAAATTTTCAAAACTAAAAATGCAATACTTTTTTTATCATCATTGAAAGTGTTCAGTAATCAAACAGCACCTCGGCATCTATTTGTACGCTAAATATACTTGCTTTTACACTATGGTTCTCATTAATAAATGTCAAAAATTATGCCTTTTTAGACTAATTTTGGGCATTCACCAATGTTATAATGTAAAAATTGTGAGATTGCTAGTGAGTCATGGAATTGGGAATTGTTCTGTTGCTTTCTACCAGCTCTGTGAACTATCATTGACCACTTCACTTACCTTCCATTCAAGCGGCTTTTTATTAAATCTAATGAACCTGTACTCTGCCTCTTGTACTGATTGGTGACTACATGTGTTCCACAGCATAATTTGCTTATCTTCCCAGTTTTTGCATTTTATATTCTGTTGATTTTTTTTTTCTGTATTTTAGGCAGATATAGGTCTGTCTATGGGCATTCAAGGGACAGAAGTCGCAAAAGAAAGTTCAGATATAATTATTTTGGATGATAATTTTGCTTCAGTTGTGAAGGTTAGCATGCTTCTTTCTTTCTCTCTCTCTCTCTTTCTTTCTTTCTTTCACATGGATATTACTGTTTCCAATTTTACTATATCCTACTGCTGAATTTGAGGAAAGGCTAGTATCAAATTTCCAGCAATTGTATCTAAGCTTTGTATCCCTAATGTAGGTTGTTCGCTGGGGTCGTTCTGTGTATGCCAATATTCAGAAGTTCATACAATTCCAGCTTACTGTGAATGTTGCAGCTCTTGTAATCAATGTCGTGGCAGCAATATCTTCCGGCGATGTTCCTTTAAATTCAGTGCAGGTACTGCTCTTTCTCTACACTCCTATGCCTTTCGTCCCGAATCAAATTTCTGATGAGAGGAAATGACAGCGTTGTAGAATTCAGTTTTATTTAATTTTATGGAATATAGTTTTGGGGTGCCGGGATATGAAGATACTGTTTATTTTTTCATTCTATGTTATGATTGAACTTAAAACTAGTGAGTTTGTTAGTAGAATAGACTTCCAAACTCATGTTCATGTTGGGAGAGAAAGGAGAAAGCTGGTGGGATAAGCTACTTTGTGGTCAAACTAAGGAACTATGTACATTAAAACAGCACTTTACAATGACAACAATTTGAATGCGAGTTTTTTTTTACAGTTACTATGGGTTAACCTGATCATGGATACTCTTGGAGCACTTGCATTGGCCACTGAACCTCCAACAGACAACCTTATGCACCGGTCACCTGTTGGCCGAAGGTTTGAATCCTTTTCTCTTGTGAATATTTTGTGTATTTTGAATCATAGCTCTCTATCTCTTTGTATTGATTATTAGAAGTGACTCAATTCATAAGTTTGAATTAAATATTGCTTGTACAAGCATAGATTTGGTAGTTGATTACTAGAAATGGCTGAATGCACCTTATCTCGTTGATATTTAATGGACTTGTTGTATTGATCCAAATGCTTTTATTTTTCCCAGAGAACCTCTAATTACAAACATCATGTGGAGGAACTTACTAATACAGGTACCTATTTTCTTGGGTCCTCACCACATGACTTTCACCTGTTAACATTTCACTCGAACCAAAGTCTGGGAATATAGCACCATGGTTCTGTCTTATAATGGTTTCTCATCTCATTTCAGGCTTTATATCAAGTTACCGTCCTCCTTGTGCTCAACTTCTCAGGCTTGTCCATTCTTGGTTTAGAGGATGATGGTGACAGGGAACATGCTTATAAAGTGAAGAATTCTTTGATATTCAACGCGTTTGTTATGTGTCAAGTAAGTACTCGGTGGCAAGTTGAGGTTCTGGGGTCCGGGTTTTTTTACATCAAGCGGTAAAGCTTAAAGTTTGATAACTGTTCGAATCACAGATATTCAATGAGTTTAATGCTAGAAAGCCTGAAGAAATCAATTGCTTCAAAGGAGTGACTAAAAACTACCTGTTTATAGGAATCATTGGATTTACCCTCCTACTTCAGGTGAACGGATCTCATCCTTTCACTTTCTCTGTGCACTGTTCTGCTTTCTATGTGGTCATCTTTTGTACTTGGTCTACTCATGATACTGTTTCGAACTATTTCATTTAGATCATCATCATCGAGTTCCTTGGAAAATTTGCCTCAACAGTAAGACTCGATTGGCAGCTGTGGTTTGTATCCATCGGCATTGGCATTATCAGGTAGGGTCTCTCGCTCTTGTCGCTCCTTCGTAGATGGTTGGATTGTGAGTTAGTAGTCGGTTGCTAAGCCTTAAGGTTCAAAACTGTCTAACATGAAACTTATTGGCCAAAACAAGATAAACACAAAATAATATTTACATAACCTTCATTGACTGCTGCTATTATATTTTCGAAGCTGGCCTCTCGCAATCGTGGGGAAGCTGATTCCAGTTCCGAAGACTCCGGTTTCGGCATTCTTCAAAAGGCCATTTCAACGATGCCGAAGGCCCAGGGATGCATAAGCAGTACTTGTGTTGTTCCTTGCAAGAAGTAAAATCTGCAGCCAAAGAATTATTATTAATGCCTGTATATAGAAAGCGTTGTCGAAACGCCGGCCGGAATATTTTTTACTTGAAAAGGCAACAATGAATAGAAAAAGAAGCTGCTCCTTGGCCTAGTGAAACTAAGGCAGCAGATGATACTAAATTTATGTATTTTTAGGGGGGGGGGGATAGAAAAGCTTTGTTAAAGGTAAAACCTCAATAACTTTCTTCATTTTATGGAGGAATCAATTTCTCAATATATATGTGCATTTTCATATATTTTTCTTCCCTATTTTTCATAGAATTTGAAAGATGAATAAAACCAGTCAAGATCAAATCCAAGACGATAACACTTTAAAAGACAATAATGTATCATATATTATATGCCATGTAAATGTTTATCTGATTCAAAATGATAACATATAAAATATACCAATGGAGACTTAGCTTAGCTATTACTATTATAATAATACCCCATGCCAATCACATTGATTTTGTATCCATATTAATAATACCCCAACGGAGGCTTCCCTTTCCACCGACTAGAAAACGTATCAAAATTTTACAGAATATAATATTTTAAATACAATTATAGTAACAAGATCACAAATATATATAATTTTCTTGATAAAAAAATGATAAACTAAATGCATATATCTGGTACACAGGTTAACTGATATTTCTGCAAATAGAGATGTGCATATGGACAAGGAAAAACATTGGTATTTGAGTTTATTTATTTCTTCCGTATCAATATTTTATTGTAATAATATTAAAAGAAAGTGATATGACATTAAGATCGAGATTAGATCACAAGGATAACATAAAATTATATAAATGCACGTTATGAGCTACTTAAATAATAAGAAACCCATCCTATAACATCAACTTGTACATCAGAAAAACAAGACAGCCTTGACTTGTGAATCCGGTAGCAGCAAGAGGCAATATGGTACCATCTTCTCTGTTCATGTAGATTTGTTCAATTAGTCTGATGCTTCTGGTTATGAATGAATAACAACATGAACAGGCACAGGCACAGCAGCAGAACAAACTGAAGCTGTATTCTTACTGGAGGAGCTCCTGCTCCTGCCGCATCAGAATTGCCCTTAACCTCAAATGTATCTCTTCTTTTTTGTGTCCTGTTTGAACTGATCTATTACTACTAATTGGTAATCACTTTTGGTTTCTGGAATGGCAGGTCTGGACTACCAGTACATACCTGTTAACTTGCTGAAGGGGGAGCAATTCAGTCTGGTTAGAAGTTTTCTTTTCTGGTTTTACACTTTTTACTAATCTGTTTCTATTTCATTACCTATGATGGTAACTGAAACTGAGAAAATGTGTAGAGTTTCAAAAGCTGAATCCCATCGGATATGTACCGGTGCTGGTGGACGGCGACATTGTCATTTCGGACTCTTTCGCGATTTTCATGGTCATTTTTCTGCTTCCCTCCATTCTATTCAATCCAGTATTAGCTTGAACTGCTGGCTTATAATGAATGTGACATAAAACCAACAGTATCTGGAGGAGAAATACCCTAAAATCCCCTTATTGCCATCTGATCTTGCAAAGAAGGCACTCAATATCCAGGTCTTTACTTTCATTTGCATGATTAATGAACTATGTTTCACTAAGCTAATGACCAATGAGTAACGAGTACTCGCGCATCCATCGTGCCACAGGCTGCTAACATTGTTTGCTCCAGCATTCAGCCTCTTCAGAATGCAACTGTGCTGGTTTGTCTCGAATCGAATTCGTCTCTTTTATAAGTTCATTTTGGTTCTGAAAACAAGCATATACTCTTTCTTACCTTTACAGAAGTACATCGAGGCAAAAGCCGGTCCAGATGAGAGAATTCCATGGGCGAAATTTTATATTGAGAAAGGCTTTGAAGGTAAGTTATAACGCATCCTTGTTTCCTCTGCACTTGATTTGATTAATGCTTCTTTGTTTCAGCACTTGAGAAGCTGTTAAAAGACGGTGCCGGAAGATATGCGACCGGAGATGAAGTTTCCATGGTTTGTTTCACTGTGTTCATATATGCAACTCCATGATCAATCGAATTCTGTTCCAAACTGTTCACTAATATGGGATGTTGCAGGCAGATGTGTTTCTAGCACCACAGCTTCATTATGGGACTAAACGATTCGATGTCGACATGGTAATCCACATATTCGCATCGAACTCATTGAAACCCGCCGCTCTTCTCCGTGCACACACATCTATTCTCAGCATTCCAGAGTGTTTAGATCTGCTTATCCAACTTCTGTTGCTAACATGAATTTCTTTTCCTATTGTTTGTAGTCTAAGTTCCAACTTTTAACTCGGTTGAATGAGGCATATAGCGAGCTACCGGAATTCCAAAACGCTATGCCGGAGAATCAGCCGGATGCTCCTTCGGCATAGGGTGGTGAATTGATGGGAAATTTAAGTAGTACTGGATGATCCATACGGCTGGTGGCTGGAAACCTTGAACAAGCTGTTCTTTCCAGGGTGTGATCCATGAATAAGGCTTACGTAGTCTAGAACGTTGCTTTAATTTTATTTAGCGAAACCTACTCAAATTCTATTATATTCTTATTCTTTTATCGGGATTTGAGTTCATATAAAATAAGATAATATAAACGTTTTCAATCATTAAATCGAAAAACTCGATCATCGATTTCGATACGAGTAATTATCCACTGGACCACTCTACTTTGTTCTGAAAATGAGAGGCGGCGAGCTCATGGAATATGCACTGCTTGCTCGCTACAGCAATTATGTCGGTCCACTCTAAAGTGTACTTATATGCCCTATTCACCCTCACCAATTATTCACAAATTATCCATCTCTCTCCCACAATAATTATTTATTATAATTATTCGAATAAAACATTATAAAAATATATTATTAAACGATCTTTTTAATTTATTTGATTTCATTTAAAATATCACAATTCAATATTTTAATTTAAATAATTAACGTATCTTTTTTTAACTGGTGATTAGTTCTCTTAAATATATTATTTTATGCATGGAATTATTTTTTTAATAAAAGTGATAATTTTATTGTTTTAATGATTAAGTGATATCAACGTCTCATTCATCAGATATATTTTGAGAAAAATATATGATCAAATTTAAATCGAATGGGAAAGCTGAGATTAATTTTATTTAATATTAACAATATTAACAATATTACCACATAATCTCAATTTTTGTTCAAGTCTATCCACATTTGTAAATTATTAACTTAAATAAAATTTTTACACTATAAACACCTTAGTTTTAAGATTTAGTATTTAAAATTTAGAATTTAAGGTTTATGATTAAAATTTAAAAATTATAGATTAAAGTTTAAGTTAGAATAACATGATCAGAGAATTAAGTTTTAACCTATAAAACTAAATTTTAATCTTAAATTTTAAAATTTTAAACCACTATACCTAAACCATAAGTTAAATTTATTAATTTATGGTTAAATTTATTAATTTTAAATTAAGACGGTCCTAAAAATATTTTATTTTCGTGGGGTATAATTACTTTTTGTTTCTCAACAACCCCTAGCAACAGGGGAAAACATGAGCACAAAACACAACATCAACAAGGAAACACAACAACAAAGCTACAGTAGACAGACCAGCAGACGCCAACAACAACAACAAGAAAAAACAAAGAAAATTGCTCCAAGAAACAAATAAAACAGGCTGAAAGCAACAACAGCCAGTTTCAACTAAACAACGTTATTGCATCAGACTGGACAAGAAGCTTTGACGACACACTAAAAAGTTTTGTATTCGACCCGTATACAATTTTCTGCCAATGTTATCTTTGCTAAACCAGATGTCTCTTAAGCTTATTGTCTGATTCAGACGTTTACAGATTTGTCGAAAGAACAAACGATAGTTGATCGAGTCATAAGAAGACATAGACAAAATGGAAATACATACTTGTTTTTTCTTCCAATTCTAACACTATATATGACAACTAAAGTGTTAGACAAAATGTATACCATACGGTATATTGCATACGCTACTACATGTAGCTAAACAGCTGCAAGAAATAATCAGTCTAGAGGAATCAAACGGACTCTACAAGTTAGTAGCAATGCATATAGTTTTATATTTATATCTATATCTATATCTACAGCTACTACAGTCGAGCCTACTTGAAAGGGTTGTTATACTCCTTGTTAGTTTCCGGGATCAGATTCCACTCCCACAGCCGGTCCGGGAAGGCTGTCGGACTCGAAAGTGCGGCGGGTAGCACGTTGAGAGAAAGATGTTGTGCCTGTGACTGTGGTGCCAGAGCTGAGAACTCCGGTTGCTGTTGTTGCTGATGGAGATGGAGATGGGGATGGTTTGGATTGTAGAACTGCTGCTGGTTCAATGTAGGTTGTTGGAAGCTTACTAGCCGGTGGAGATCGTCGACGACGCTCGGCGAGACAGAAGAATGACCTAGTGGAAAGAGAGCCGTGGGATTGGGGAGTAAAGAGTAGCAGCCATGCTTGGACTGGTTCAAGAACATTCCTTCACCTTCCATTCCAGATGGTAATCCAAGTGTTGAACTGATCGGAGGTGGAGCCATCGGACGGTAAACATTCTGTTTCGAAAGTCCCAGAGCGGTGGTGACGACATCAGAAGTATTAGTACTACTGCTTCCTTCAGCTTCACTTATTTTTTCCATTCCCATTTGTTGAGACTGTCCTCCAAAACCTTGAAACCTTCCCATGGCTTGATGAGCTGCTATTTCTTGGGGACATCTCTTCTCCATTGACGTTTGTCCTCTAGACAAGTCCGATGGCCGCCTCGTCAAGAGACAACGAGGCAGCGACGGATGATCTTCGACTCCGGCTCTCTTGTACACCCGGCAAAGCGATATTTCTGCCTGAATAACCAATTTCCAGGCCTCAATTAAATGTTTGAAGACATTGAGCACCGGTTACAATTATGATTCTCGTGACTGAATATAATAGTAGTATTCAATACATGCAAGTGTAAGGGTCCTTTAGGGGTCATTGAATCTAAAGTTCATGCAAGACACTTGAATTTTCCAAAAGAGAAATTAGGGTTTAGTGAAAGAAGAGTCGCATTTAGTGTATTAAATATAAATCCTTCGTACTCAAATATACCTTTTGGTAGCGTTGAGTGTCGTGGTGAGGCAAGCGGTACTCGTTCATAATCCAACTAGATCGGATTCCTTTGGGAGCTTTACCGGAGTAGAAGACTAGGGTTTTCTTGAGACCAATGGATCGAGAGTTCTCACCTCGAATCATACGGTCAGCTCCCGTTGCCTTCCAGTACCCGGACGTCGTAACACGATTAGGCCGATCCCCGTTTCGGTACTTCCTGTCTCTCGGCACATAGAAATACCATTCTTTCTCACCAATTGCTGCCAAGGCTGAGATGTGCCAAACATACACCCAAACACAAAAAGATAAATCACTCTAACTATATATGTATATATCTATATAGGAAGGCTATGGAGTTTTACCAGGAAGCTCCCATGGGTCATATCGATATAGATCGAGAAAAGTAATGAGTTCGACATTAAAACGCTTTCCCTCAACCTTACGGCGAAGGTAGAACTCTACAAGTTCTTCCTCGGTTGGGTAGAATCTGAAACCAGGCATGACCATGTCGTGCTCGTGCTCATCTTTGCTGCTGCTGATGTCGTGGTGGCCGCCGTCGTCGACGACGTTAATCTTGGTAGTAGTAGTAGTAATATTATCGTTGGAGTCGTTGCTCATGATGGCTGCTTCCGGTATTACTATTGTCATACACTAATTAACCATCAAATATGATGACTCGTACTATGTATTATATCTGGTTCGAGCTCTTTGGTTAGGTTTAAATTTTCTTGGTTGTTTAAAAATGGAAGAGAAAATGCAGAAGAATGAGGGAAAATGGAATGAAAGGGAAAGAAAATTTTTTGAAGAAGGAGAGTTAAAAGGATGTAGTTCATAGCTTTGAGGCCCTACACTCCATGGGAAGGGTATGCCCACAAGTTGATTAAGATGAGACAATGACATGTCTAAGAGACGACAGGTTGGCCATACAACCATTAGAGCCTCGCGGTGACCTTGGACCGTTCTTCACTCTCTTCATTGATTTTCTATAATTATAAATATGAAATTATTAAATTAAAAAAATTAATACACATGTCGTAAATTCTTTAATTTTATTTTAGCTTAGGTTTTAGTTCATTTAGGTTTAAGATTAAGACCGTAAAATTTGAGTTTTATAGTATAAATATAGATGTTTATATAAAATTTATTTTTTACATACTATATATTAAAATTTTACTTTATAAAATTTAGGGTAATTATTTCATGTACATGAAATAGAAATAAAAAAAATTCGCAAGCCTCTTATTTTTAAGTTTTAGGAATTTTTTAAGGTTTAATGTTTATGAGTTTAATTGTAGGAGTTTTAAATGTACGAGTGTATTAAAATTTATAGTTTTAGGTTAAAATTTAGGGTTCATAGGTTAAAATCTAAATCCCTTAACCATATTATCTTAAACCTAAAGTCTAATTTTTAAACCCTAAATTTTAATTTTAAACTCTAAATTCAAGATTGACACTTAAATCAAATCTCTATATCTTTAAAACTAAGACGTTTGTGCAACCTTTTTGTTTTCACGACAATAAAATTTGTTCCCTTAATTTTATTAGAACTTTAATCCTTTATATGTTTAGCCCATTTTTAAAATAAAAAATATTTTAGTAAAATAAATGTTATTTTTATTAAAAAAATAAGTTTTAACAGTTTTATTTATAAAATATGTCAAAAAATTTTAAAAAATACAATAAAACAAATACAACAATGACATTATATTATTTTTTAAGATTATTGAATTATTGAGCGGTCTATTACGAGGAGATACTCTTAATTCAGTTTTTTATTTATAATGTCAGAATTTAAACTTTTGATATTATTTAAAGAACACATTATCTCAACTTACTAAACTAATCGGATATTAGTAATTTCTATTTAATTATATATAATTACAAGTTAATTAAAAATGTTTATAAAATTACGATTCATTATAATAAAATAATTATACTTTTACTATTATTTCATTCCCAAGATAGAAAAATAAGAATTACTATTAAGAGGATCTTAGAAGTCATAACTTTTGCATAAAACATAAAGGAACTTATTGAAGTATATAATACAGGTTTTGTAGCAAGTAATATATTAAATTTTTATTTATAATCAGTGACAAGTCTAATTTTCATAAGAAAAGATGATAATATTTGTTTAAAAAATTTATGTTCAAATAACTTTACTTACAATATATATTTAAAAAATTAATATATATATATATTTAAATAATTATTATTTTATAATTATTTTAAGATTATAAAAATTAAAAATATTATAATATTAATTTTATTACTATTAGTATTTTTAATCTCATCAAAACCAAACTCACCGTGTATTCAAATGAAGTATTAATTAGCCGATGTGGGACTTGAACTCATTAAACTTTAACATATCTTCCTTTAGTCAAAGTTTTCAATGACCTCAACTTGTCATTTTCTTGACTATATTGCTTTAAACCATTACCCACATGGAATGATCTTTAAAATATTAAATGTTTATTTTTTTCCAATTTTTATTATATAAATTTTGTTTGATAATTAACGGATAATAAATTATATTAATTGATGATTGATAATATTAATTAATTTAATTAATAAATTGTATTAATTGTTTGTATAAAAATGTGTGATAAAATTAACTAATAAGTGATTGGTTATTTAATTTAAACTATGTTATATATGAATACTATTATATTTAATATTTGTTTGAATAATTTAGTAACTACTAATATTTTATATTTTTATATCTATTAATATTAATTATATAATAAAATTATTTTTTTAATATCATTATTAAGCATAGATGAAGGATGTATATATCATTTCTTATTTTTTATATGAAAAGATAATTTTAATAATTAATAAATTTAAATATGTATATTATTTTTTTTATTTATGAAATTATATTTTGAATACAATTTTATTAACTATTAAATTCAGATTTATATATTAAGTTATATATTAATGTTTTATTTATGAAATTATCTTTTAATTTTGTTAGTTTTTGAAATTTATATTATTTAGAGATTTTTTTAATTATTTAGGATAAAAGAGTTTTTACAATTCTTTTATCTAAATCTCTAATTCAAAAAGCTCATTTTTAAATAAAAAGATTTTATCTATTTATCTTTATAAATAGTTTAAACTAACTTAATTTTTTAGATATGTAATTATTTATATTGAATAAATAAGTCCTAAGAAGATCATCAGAACTGAAGGTAGGTGAAGAAGATTCAGAAATCCACTCGTAATAATTTGTTGGTCAAGAGAAACCCGTGACCTGCACTGACTTGGTTTATTACTAACGCCGTTGATTATTTGTTTTACTTCCAATCTTTTATTGCACTTACACAGATTTTTATTTCATTGGTACAAATTCGAGAACGGGACGAGCAGGACGGACACATGATTTTTTATTATAATATAAAATTAAATAATTAAAAAATATTTAAATTATATAAAAATTTAATTTTTTAAGAGTACGATTATATTAAGACATTATTAAAAGTGAGATTTTTAAAACTTACACATATCACTTGAACCATTATTATCCAGATGGCATGGGACCGATACAAAGCTCATCTTGTAGCTAAAGAGTTCATACAAGGTTTCGGTATTGATTATTATTATTTTTTAATTAGTTATAGTGGTTATAGTGACATTTTTTGAAAATATCGCAAAAGATGAGGTTTTTAATAGTGTTTTTCTAAAAATACTGTAAAAGACTTATATATAGTGACGTTTCTAGGAAAACGCCACTAAAGATAAAAATTTATTATAAAAATATCACGAAAAGTGTCACAAAAAGCCTATTTTCCTATAGTGTTAATTATTGTGCTGCATTATTATTAGTGTTCGAATCTGCGATTTTCAAGAATAACAATTATTCTCTTAACCATTGAGGCAAGATAGTTCGTATAGTATGGATTATCATTAAACCTTTAATCATGTAATCAAACTCGTGACGGTACGATTCATTCTCTCTCTTATTGTTCAACATAATTGAGTTTTCTTGTATTTCTTATTTCACTGGCAATGCCAGTGAAATGAAAAAATATTACTATCTTTATGAATTTAAATTCGAACAATTTACTTGTAACGCATGTTATAAAAAACTAAAATGTTTAAAAAAAATAAAAGAATTTATATAAATAAGCAGTTTAACCATGAAATTCAGAGTCTAAATTCAGTGTATCTGAGGACTAGTAGAAGTAGTTTAACCATGAAATTCAGAGTCTAAATTCAGTGTATCTGAGTATTAGTAGTACTCTGTTGATTTATTGGAAAATATCCCCATGATCATGGAGAAATGATCTTAGATAAGATAAGATGAGAGGGTCCACTGTACAAGTAGAACAAACTGAGTTTGATGTTTTCTTGTTTGGTTCATTTTATGGCAAAGGGAGTGATGTCGAGGCACGTCTGTCACACGACAACCGGTGGCTTGCACGCTTTGGGCGCTTCTCACTCTACTTCAACTGAATTGGTAACTTGGCGTAAGCATATTTAAACTGATAAGATCGATTCAAATGATAAGTAATTTGATATTATTTAAAAATATCTAGCGTTCGAGATCTTATATATGTATTCTCTATTAAAAAACGTTCATCAAAATTAAATATATAATAAAAATAAATTTAGATTAATTCGGATAAAATCATAAAACCCCAGAAAGAAAACACTATATTTAATGCAAAAGTTTCAAACAGAAGAGTAGAGGGACCCATAAGGCTTGGGGTGGTGCAGGTGCAACCAGTCACCGACCTATGGTTCACCCTTGTGACTTATCCAGGGCTTTGCTCTTGAGCCGTCCAACCAATGTTGTGAGCCCCTTGAACGAACGTCCCGACACACATAAACTTTTTGTCATTATTATTTCCCACAAAACTACAAAACCCTACTTTTTTTATATTCTTCCTCCGCAAGTATCTGCAATTGAAATAATATATGTGTGTGAGTTTCATATATAATTCCTAAACTTGTGGCCCTTGTCTATTGACGTTGCTTTCTTGCCAAGCTTCCATGATATCTGTATATGCTTCTGTTTTTCTCAATGACCTTGTAGGACTGTAGTTTAATTTTCTTACAGGACACATCGATATTTAAATATTCTTACGGTGGTCAGTGTCAGGCTTAAAAAATAAAAAATATTAATGATTTGACGATATAATTTTTATCTGTCAGATAGTAGAATGAGCCGATGAAGTATGAGAGAGACTCATAACAATTGAGTTGACTGAAGTTTTGATCTGAAGTCATGTCTGAGAAAAAACGAGATCATTAATCTCGATCTGTGTGTCAGATTCATATGGAATCCCTACACAAGTGGGAAGTGTCCCTTGTCTAATGTTGTTCAGATGAGAGAATGTCATTTTCTCCTTGATAATTTTCTCATGATTTGTAATCTCAAGGAGTATATCTGGTAACAGGAATTAATGCAACCAATATTGAATTTATTAGATATTTAAGTTTAGAATTTAGAGGGTTTATTTTGTTTAACATAAAAAACTTGATAGAGAATTGTCGTTATTTAATGTACAACAAGTTCTTCATATTTCCATATGTTAGTTGAAGATATGTTGTTGCCGACTCATAATTGCAGATCCACTGCAATATCAAACGGGGAATTGAACACTTGCAATTTTCAAAGAGTCGTTGCGTTTTTGTAGTTTCTGCATGTAAAACGACAAAGCAAAAAACACAAGAATGGAGTGTGGACAGGTATCATCATCAATCATGGATCAAAACACACCATAGTAATAATGAAAACATGGAGGTTGAGGGTCCACAACCACCGTTGGATTTTAATGGGGGAGTCAAAGTTTTGACCGTCAGATCAGATAAGACAGCAGTGTTGGGACCCTCCCCGTTTTGACTCTCAGTTTTGATTTCATTCGTACATTGATTTCGTTGTTCTTTCTCTGTGTAGTTTTAACACTGGAACAAGACTTTGTTTGGTCATTGAATGTTGTTGTTTTTTAACATAAAGTCATTGAATGTTACTGTTTATGTTCGAGATTCGTGACTCTTCCTCTTAACGATGTCTTTCCTTCTCTAAAGTTCGAACCCGAGTTTTTTTTTTTTTTTTTGGAGAATAATGTGCATTGTCATTGAAATAATTCATCAACATGATGACGATGCTAGCAGTGAAGAGGATGATGAAGATCCGGAAGAGAAAACCGGGAAGGTCAAAACCAGAACCAGTAACAGACAAGCAAAGACATCCGAGGAAGCAGCGAGCAGCCAAAATGGTAAGAGAAAAATCACAATTTAATTCAATCAACTTATAAGCCCAACATGTTTTTAATGTATAGTTTCTCTGTTGGGTTTTGAATCTCTTAGCCCAGTTTTTGTCTGACCAATGACAGGAGATGATTCTGACAAATATTTGATCTCCATTCTCCACCACTCACACCCCTCAATTCTGTGGCATAGGGAACTAAACTGATAAGAAACAACACCAGAAATGGAGGAAGCAAAAGGAGTAGTGAAGCACATAGTGTTGGCAAAGTTCAAAGACGATACCACACCTGACAAGATTGAACAACTCATCAAAGGCTATGCCAATCTTGTTAATCTCATTCAACCCATGAAAGATTTCAAATGGTATGCTAATGCTATGCTTATCACTTTTCAGTTTTCAATTACTGTTTTGTCACTGATTGTTGTCTATGGTGATGATGGATCTGTGGTTTTACTTTGAGACTTAGTCCCTTGAAACCCCTTGACAAAACTTAGCTGGTTTTAGCTTCTTTTTTTCTGATTCTAATTGATATAATCCCAGAGGCTTGAATCTTCATGTGTTGTTGATTGAGTAATGGTTGGTGTGGTGCTGAAATAATCATTTCCATGGTAACAGGGGCAAGGATGTTAGCGTTGAGAACTTGCATGGAGGCTTCACTCATGTGTTTGAATCCACATTTGAGAGTACTGAAGGGGTTGCAGAATACAATGCTCATCGTGCTCATCTGGAATTTGCAAACTTGTTCCTCGCCAGCGCCGACAAGATCGTTATAGTCGACTACAAGCCCACAATTGTTCGTTGCTGAGTCGAAAAACATAAAGATTATCATCTGAATCCCATATTTATCCTGCGGTGTTGTTTCTGAATCTGGCTTTTTTTATGTTTCTGAGACTGTCTGGTTGGTTCTGTTGAGTAAGAGACATGGATGAACATCTGTGTGAAATGCATGTCAAACAGGGTTGGTTTTCTGTTCTAAAAACATATGATTCCTTGTAATTGTCTTTCGATGCATACCCTAGTTCATCGAAGCAATAGGAAGCTCGGGTTCGAGTTCAAGCTCGACGAAAAGTAATACAAACACAGTTTAATATAGAAATGTGTCAAAATCTATATAACATGAAACGTTAACTTGTTAAAATTGAGATTAAATTTTAAACACAAAACATAAACTGTTTTGGTGTAATTATATCTATAAACTTGACAATTAAGAACATTGAAGTTTGGTACGGAATTCAAACCCAAACTAACCTAACACCAAGCCAAAATCACAATCCAAACAATAGGAACAAGAATAGGGTTAGCTAGACAAACTCTAACTTAACACTTCTGAAAGACTGCAAGTATAAACTGCAACTGCATCCTGTAAATGTGTTGAACGAAGGTCTTCCGAGATGGGAGCACTGAAGACGGTATCATAGCAGCTTAACTGGTCATCACATGTTTGACTTCCACTAGTATCGGAAAGTAGCAAATTGCAGATATCTTCTGCCATCTTCGAGTAAGCCACCCTGCACAATAGTTTCACAGAAACATGTATCCAGTTACTACAGACCAAGACCAGGCCCAGGGAGCAAAAAATTTATTGATATAGTAAACCCTAAAAAAGAAGGTGATATACAGAAGAAGATTCTCTAGAACATAACACTAAGAAGGTGACGAAAATATGGATTTTGAAAGAAAGAAAAAAAAGAACAGGTAACTGGGATTTCAACATTAAAAATGAAAAAGGTGACGAAAAGCTAGCTAGTCATTTGATATAAGCCGGCATGTTCACGTAGAAAACTATCAATGGCAAATAATCCAGCTAAGCAGTTGATTCAACAGGGATTTGGGATTTCAACTTAGTCATTTGATATATTCACACTCATACAGAGAAATAAACAAAAATACCTTGCATCAACATGTAACCTGCCACCCCAAACTGCTGAAGACTCATTCAAACGGCCAAGAAAGTCTCCACAAGCTGCATTTTTGCTGTCAACGGAACCCTGAAAAATTCACCAATATTCACTCGTAAAAAGAAATGCAAAATAGCAAGTGTGCTGATATTTCACAAATTCGGATCAACAGCTTAAGGGTGCAATTGCTTAATCTATTATGAATCGAATAGGAAGATGCAGGGAGAAAGAAAAAAAAAAAAAGAAGAGAAACATTCACAAGAAAAATTAACATCTAGCATGCAACTTTGTTCAACAGCAATGCAGTTTTCAAGCAATTTCTTCCAAAAACATCAGAGGTAAAAGAGTATAATGAGATGCAGCCATTAATCACAATTCATTTCCCACGAAACACGCCATGCAATACTACCACCACCAGTCCATTCAGGCAAATGAAGGTAATGACTCTTGGAACAATGCTTAACTAGGCAGATCCATTATTCTTATTAAGGGATAAATTGGAAGACAGCCATGCATATTAGACATGCTACACTTTGCTTTTAGTAAGAAAAACATGACTCAAGCTATGGATAGCATTCAGCAGAACCCCATGACCAGGAAGCTGTGGTTACAATAACAGGAATGATAAGGTTCACTGATAAATGAAGCATCCAACAAGATGTATAGCTTATATACAGATTCAGATTCTATGGCCTTGATAAATTGCATGAGTTTCTTACCAATTCAGCCATAGAATTGTTATCCTCATGTAATGAGCTTCTTAGCACATAAAATGAAATATAAATTCCAGCTCCCAAATCCCAGTTTTCGATTTCTGACTTGTGGTTCTCCATGGATGTTGCAATCCTCCATATCTCCGAATCATTGTCTGCATTGAAGAAAAAAACATAAGATGTGGATTAACTATATCAATGGTATTTGACTCATCAATTCTTCAGTAACCCAAAATCGTGCATTACATTCCTCAATCCAGCCTTGGTATTCCCCCTACCCCCACAACAAAAAAAGGAAAAGAAAAGAAAAAAGTCAAGTGGTTCTTGAAACAAATTTAAACAACTAAAATTGACCCTAAGAGTTGGTAAATTAGCATCTATAATCTACATGACTGTGTGTCTCAAAATAGTAAAAGTATAGCAAGCCACCCACTTCCCACGTGATAAGACACATCTATGCATGAGCGTGGGATTTTGCACACTAATACATCAATATGAACAGAAAATGCATAGGATGAATTACTAAACACCCTTGACTGTATAACTTAATCAGAATTCTCAAGTATTTTCATGAATAAGGTATTTTCCTCTTCAAACATCATTTTACTAGTAGTATCTAAACTTTCTTTTAGTAAATGTTATGGAAACTTTTAAAGGTGGGATAGAGGTAACCTGTATATAGAGAAAAAAGATTCCTAAGTGATTTTGTCCTGCTATGTAATATTCTGTTTCACCATATCCATAATATACATAAAACTCCTTTGAGGTCTAAACCATATAAATTTGGCAGGTCACATCACCGTTAAAATCTTTAATATAGAATGATTTTGTATCATGTTTTTTTTTTTAATGTTTTTGCTGGGAAAATGGAGACATTAGAAGGAAAGAAAAAAAACGATAACAAGATAAAAAAAAAAACTTCACAAGGCATATATGAATTACTTAATTTGCAATAAGGTCATACCAGACAAGAACAATGCATGAGCAACTGAAGTCATGAAAATGGAATGAGCCTTTTGCCAATTTTCACAATCCAGGAAGTGCTCGAGAGCCTTTGGCAAATCCCCATGGTAATCAAAATAAACTGCCTGCATCATACAAGGAAATTTTTTCAATTGGAAAACAACACTAGAGTTCCAAAGAACCTTTCGGAGCTCTCTCTCTCATGTCATACAAGACATATAGACACAGATAGAGGGACGGGCATGCAACAGGACAAATCCAAATTGCTAGTTGTTTAAAAGGAGTTAATCAAAGAGAAAGATGACACCCAACCTTTCACAGCTCTAAATAACCTCCTCCTCTCCCCACAAATACAAGGATACAGCAGGACAATCAAAATGGCTAGTAATTTAAAGAGGAGTCATCTTCAAAAAAGGAAAAAAATAAAAAGAAAGAAGAAAGAAAAGAAAGGATGATATTCAAAGATTCTACCCAACCAGGATGCTGATAATATGCTACTACACAAAGATATCCAATTAATTACGAATCTAACCCAAATAGAGCACCTAATCTACCAGCAAATTCCAAATGTTAGCATAGAATACCACTCAAGCTAGATCAACAAGTAAAAAAAGGCTTCAGATGCACGAAGTTAGAAAAAAAAACGTCTAAAATACCAATAACATACCATAGCTTCATGCAACCATTGCAATGGAATACCCAAATCCTCGATAAACTGGTGCTGTGATTCTTGCGAACTCCATGATTCACAATATTGGAACAAAATTTCCCTGATAAGAATAGCTTGAAGGTAAGGATAATCATCACGGTAGGGCATGTGAAGGGCTACATATATAGCCCAATGACACTGCTCCTGACATAGTAACTGGGATATAAGTCCCATGTCAAGAGCTTGAAGATCATTAGAATTGGAAGCGCCAACAGCTTCCAAGATAGCTCGCTGATGCCATATCATATGGTAGTCAAGTGGATCATCTGTTGACGAAAAGGTGCTAAACATTGTTTTTAGGGAGCATAGTTGACTCTCTTCACTGGCATGCAGAAGCATAAGATAGTATGAAAGATCAAATCTTTCCACTCTGCACAAATTTGCATTCTCTTCAACTGATCCTTCATCAATATAAATTGGAGCGGGAAATGGAGCTTTTCCTTCATCAAGAAGGTGCTGATAAGTTTGAAAAATAACAGGCAATGCAGTATCTGAAGGTAGATGATACCACATTAACAATCCTAAGAATCTCTTCCAGTCAATGTTAATACCACGCAAAGCGCCATGAATATTACCAGCAAGCAACTCATAAAGCCGAATCCTTTCGTTCTCAATGAAATTGAAGTCCAGACCATTACGTCTCCAAATATCAAGCTGCCTAGCAACATCAGAACGATTAACTGTTGATCCACCGGCCTGGCTAAGTAAACAAGCCAGTCTAACATCTCCTTTAGAAGCGGCCAGCTCCACAGCTGCATCAAGTTGTCGCCCAGTCGAGAGAAAGAATAAGTGTTCCAAGTAACCTGAATCATTCACTGAGCTTACATCTTCTTGTACACGATGGCATACACTTTCTTGCAGCCAACAACTAAACTGGGCCCTCCTAATAAGAGGAAGTGCTTCCAAATCAACTTCTGGAGGACCTTCCTTGATATCCTGCATCATATCTTCCTCATTATCAGCAGGCATGGATTTCAGTTTACCAGTATTTTCCCTTTCTGAAAAAAGAACTTTAATCAATTCCCAGACCATCACTTGATGCATCAAAACCAAGCGAGCAGAAGAAGATAAACCAGAAACATCCAACTGCCTCTCAATAATGTCTATATAGCTCCTACAAATATCAGAAAGCTCTAAGCGACTGGAAACAACCTTAAGAAGTTTCAATTGGAAGGATCCAACTTCCACTGCTTTTTCTTCATAATTTAGAGCTTTGTGTAGATTCAATGGAGCATCAAAAGCAAAGTCAACAAGTTCTTTCTTTACTTTACTATTTTCATCTCTAACTACTTTATCAATTGCCACTTTTTCTATATTGATTACAGAAGATAATACTCTTTGGGCACCATTACTACCTACAGGTGCACCAGAGTGAATAAGAATGCCACCTGGCCCCCAACCTACACGAAATGACCTACCCATGAACAATGCTGCATCAACTACATTGTGAGAATGGCTTCCAGTGACAGGTGTCTCTTGTTTGATGTCCAGCTTGAAACCTTCCCTTTTAGTGGTCTTCAGTGGCAAACCCTTATTTTCTTGTGTCATCAAAACAGTTCTAGAAAAGCTTGAATCGAAAGTACTAGAGTTATACTCAAGTAAAGCAACAGGGGTTTTTCGCACAACAGGTGGGCTAGACCTATTTGTCAACCTCTGGTTAGAGTTATTCAAAGAGGACTTTATATATTCTTTCGCAAAGCCTTGTTTCTGATTAGAATTTGTCCCTCCAAAATCCTCAAGCTCCTCTTCTTCTTCGGCTGGGAACATCAACATTCTCATTTCTTTCATCTTCACAGGGTCCAGCCCGAGATGTGCAGGAAGAGAATGAGAAAGCAACAATCCATTACTATCCAATTGCATATCTTCATCAATCTCAGGATTCCCACCACCATCCACTACCCCAGGATCTAGTACAGCTCCTGTGGCATCATCCATAATAATATCTTCCTCGTCATCTTCGCCCAACCCAAATCTACTGAAATGGTCAACCAAGAATTTCCATTCACCATTTGTAGGGTCAAATGCAATGAATTGTGCCCCTTGACTCTTCATGCTCTGTCTTAGTTTCTTAACAATGCCAACTCCTTCCTGCTTTTCCAAGTCTAAATTTTCAATTTGAAGTCTCAAAGTTACCTCAGCAGTCTTGTTAAGTCCTTGACCAACCATGGGCTTGTGGCTTTCATCTTCATATACAATCACCTCATGCCTACGGAATTTCACAATTTGATCTAAATCCAACCCTCTCACATCAGTTTTCCCAAAGAATTTTACACGCCCATAACCAAATCTTCCAACCACAAAATCCGGAACTCTGCTGCAATAACCAGGATCCAAGAGTTCCATTCTTACCATATCTTTCAAGCAAGGTTCCATATAATAATCAGGGGAATGTAAACTAGGTAGAGATTCCTCTATCCTTCTCAAAACATATGGTAAAAAATCTGAAATCGAAGATATCCTTCTCTTCTTGTATAGCGATGTAAACTGTAAATCACAATTTTCTCGGTCGAGATCTCTCCCACTTCTAGAAATTTCACTTGCTCTACTACAAGCCTCACACAAAGTCCCTGCAACTACAACCCAGATATTGAGTAAATTCACATAAACTAACTAGCATCTCTAATTAGCTAAAAGATATTAACAAGCAAACAAATACCATAAAACCATTCTGAAATCATTAATCCCCATAGAACAACCACAAACATAAGCAAACACTGAAAACACACATTTACAGCCCTCCAATTTCTCCAACAACAAAAAAACTAAATCATCTAACTTTGCAGATCTATGATTAATACCTACATAATACTTCTAAACCAACAAAAACTGTGTATCAAACAAACAAAGCTCTAGAAACTAAATAGCTAATTGAAAAACTCAAGATCGCCAAAAAAAACGAAACTTTAAACTCTAAAAACCAAATGAAAGCAAAATCTTTTCATCTAAAGAGCAGGAATTTGATTTGGACTAATCCCAAATTCAAAACCCAGATACATTTTGAAAAGAAAAGGGAGAGGGGATTACCTGAAGCGGAAGCCATAACTGCAGAGTGAGGGTTTTTGCGGGTGTTACGAATTTAGACAGTGAAGCAGTGGAGGCTCAGGGTTTCGGGTTCCCGAATTCCGATTCCATTGCCAAACCGGGTTTGGTCGATGGCTGATTATGCGTTGGACCGGATCGGGTTAGTGAAAATTAAAAATGGATATACTTGAAGAGTCAAATTGTTAACTAAACCTTCTTTTTTTTTTGATTAATTAGGTTGAGTCCTTTCTAATATTTTAATTAATTAGTATTTAGAAATTAATAAATATTAAAATCATTTTAGAATTAATATTATATAATTAATTTAAGTGGAAATTTTAATTTTATTTTAAATTTTAAATCATACCAAATTATATTTGTTGAATTAAAATTCATTTTATGATTTACGTTATTAAACCCTTGAACACATCTAGTTTTACCTTTAAGATTCATCTAAGAAACTTAGAAGTAAGAGTTTAGAGGGATCAAAATATTTTTTTATTTAGAGGCTTAAATGGAAATTTTCAAAATTTCGGAGGACTTAATTATAATTTATAATAACTTTAACAAATTTAATTAATTTTTTTTTAAAATAATTATAAATATTTAAAATTTAATATAGATTTTAAAAATTTTAAAAGTTCGAGTTAAAGGGATTAAAATAAATGTACACAATTTGTCTTAAACTAAAAATCCATGTAAAATTTTAATATAACTTTAAGGCTTAACTGAAAAAAATTAGTATTGATTATATTTTTTTATGTAGTGTAATTTTTTTAAAAAGCAGATGTTTAACGATTTATTTTTATTAATATTTAAAAATTAATTTAATAAAAAATTATCATTCGTTCATTATTTGACATATAATTGAGTTTTTTTTTAATTAAACAGTGAGACACAGGTTGTTGCACTGTAGGAAGGTGTGAGAAGCGGCAGCATCCCACATCAAAAGAACAACAAATAAATAACTTGTATTTAAAACAGAAGGCGGAACATTAAGGGCACGACCTTACTTGAACAGGATCTGTTCTATAGGCTCGTACCTCTGTATCCTTGAGTTCTAAGGAGACAGGATTCGAAGTCTGGTTGATGAACCGAGACTGTGTGATCAGAGCGTGATTAACTCGTCTGGCCCTCCCTCGATGGGTGGCTTCGACTGCTAGAGGATCGTTCCCAGACAGCCCAGCCTGGTTGGGATGGTCACACAGTTGTCTGACAGACACAACAACTTATTTTTCTTTTTGACACAGCTGGATTCATCATCCCTGTCCATGGAACATGTCGTGAAGTGCACAGTTCATCTCAGGAACATAACCTTCTGCTCTCATAGCCTCCTCCCCATAGCCATGCATACCATAACCAGTAAGGACGTCCAAGAAACTGGATTTTTTTGCTGCATAATGTCAAACACAACTCTATCAACATGTCTATGAAACAAATTTCCATAAACAACATTACCGATTCGAATCGATTGCGTAATATGTAAGCATGAATCTATGTACCAAACCTTAAGGCAGCCAGATGAGCACAAGCCATCAAGGCACAACATATGGTCAAACTATTTGGCTTCATAGACTTCCTTCCCATCTTGGTTTCAGAGAAAAGCTTCATGACAGTCCTCCAAGTTGCGACATTCCGATTACTTGGTGCAATCGAATCGAGCAACATTCGTACTTTTGCACTTAGCATACATGTCAATTAGATCATTGATCACCATGAGGACTTCTCCTGGATCATTCCAATCAAAACATTTTTGGTGGCATAGCAGTCAATTTCCTTCACCTGAATTAATGCTGCAATAGAAGCACAGACTGAAAGAACAGACACGAGTGGAACAACGTTAGGTTTGGAACCACAAAGTTGCATTTGCCTGAATACACTCAATGGGTCCCTTTGGCCTTGTCCTAATAAAGAAAGAGGAGAGCTTATGGGTCCCCTTGGCCTAGTCCTAATAAAGCTTGTCTGTTTGGAACAATATAAAAATGGTTAACATTTTTTACTCAATTAGTAAAAAAATGACATCATAATTTTTATAATATACATGTTTTAGAGTTTCTTTTCCTCACGTAATGTATTTATATCGTAATCAATTTAAATTAATCAATTAATAAATTAAATATCAAAGATTATATATAAAAAAATTTGTTTATATCTATTGATACAAAAATACTAGTTGAAAGTTGTACAACTAGGGACGGACCCTGACTTCATGTCAGGGGAGGTAAATCCACAAAATTTTAGGGAATAAAATTACAAAATTTTAGAAAATGAAAATAATTTTTTAATACAAGAATATATAAAAAAATTTTAAATTATATACAAATTTTAAATTTTCAAAACACTGTCCCTGGGTTCCTCCTTGTGTACTACAGTTTAAAGATGAGTGAGAGAGCATGAATTGATGGGGCAATATATGTATGGAGCATGGAGAGACACAAATGAAAAGACTCAAAACAACCACCATACGTTGAACCAGAGGCTGTCCTTCGCTATCCTATCCGCAATCTCATCCTCTCAGTCCCGATTCCACTGCCTCTCTTCTACTTATTCATACTAAAAACTCTGCCATCGTCTGCCCGTCTCTCTGTCTTTCTAACACAACACAGCACCACTATGGCCTCGGCTACTGTTTCTGTAGCCAAACCACTTGTTCAGGTTCAGGTTCATTGCATGGCGCATGCACCTATTCTTGTTACTACACGACTGATGCTTATGCATGTTGTTTGAACCAATGTTTCTTTGTCTTTCAGGGAAAAGGAAAGGGTCTTGCTTTTGCAGAATTCTCCGGCCTACACAACTCTGCAGGTAGCCTTCCCTTTGCCAGGAAAGCCTCCGATAATTTCGTTTCGCTTGTCGCTTTTCAGACATCTGCTGTGAGTTCATTTCTCGCATTTACAACTTTGTTCATAATTGTATATGAATTAAGGCCCCTTTAGTTCAAGTGAATGTATGATGTTCTGTCATTTGTATCCTGGACCGGCCCTCTGGTTGAATTTTTTGAATTTCAAATGTGTTTTTGTAGTTGGGAAGCAATAATGGGGGATACAGGAAAGGGGTAGTAGAGGCGAAGCTAAAGGTGGCGATAAACGGTTTCGGTAGGATTGGAAGGAACTTCTTAAGGTGCTGGCATGGCCGTAAGGACTCCCCACTTGATGTCATTGCCATCAATGACACTGGTGGTGTTAAGCAGGCTTCTCACCTTCTCAAATACGACTCCACTCTCGGAATCTTCGATGCTGATGTGCAGCCTGTTGGCACCGATGGCATTTCTGTTGATGGCAAGGTTATCAAGGTTGTTTCCGATCGTAACCCTTCCAACCTACCATGGGGGTAAGAGTGCGTGTTTTCGTATAATGTAACAATTTATTGCTGTCATTCAAACTGATAACGTTGATGTTGTAGGGACTTGGGAATCGACCTCGTGATTGAAGGAACTGGTGTGTTCGTCGATAGAGATGGTGCAGGTAAGCACATTCAAGCAGGAGCCAAGAAAGTTCTGATTACTGCTCCAGGCAAGGGTGACATCCCCACCTATGTTGTTGGAGTTAATGCTGACCTGTACAACCCAGATGAGCCCATTATCAGCAATGCTTCTTGCACCACCAACTGCCTTGCTCCTTTCGTCAAGGTTCTGGACCAAAAGTTTGGTAATTCCTTTAACTATGTCTACAGCAAGAACTATACTGTTTTTCGACATGCAATACTAAGGTTAAATACTAACATAACTTGTACGATAGGTATCATCAAGGGTACCATGACTACAACTCACTCGTACACTGGTGACCAGAGGTTGCTCGATGCTAGCCACCGTGACCTCAGGCGTGCACGAGCTGCTGCTCTCAACATCGTCCCAACTTCAACTGGTGCAGCAAAGGCCGTAGCCCTTGTACTCCCTACTCTCAAAGGCAAACTCAATGGCATTGCATTGCGTGTACCAACACCGAATGTGTCAGTGGTCGACCTTGTTGTCCAGGTTTCAAAGAAGACCTTCGCCGAGGAGGTGAATGCTGCTTTCAAAGAGAGTGCAGATAAAGAGCTACAGGGTATTCTCTCAGTATGCGAAGAACCCCTTGTTTCAGTCGACTTCAGGTGCTCTGATGTGTCCTCCACCATTGATGCATCACTCACCATGGTCATGGGAGACGACATGGTTAAGGTGATTGCCTGGTACGACAATGAGTGGGGCTACTCTCAAAGGGTTGTAGATTTGGCCGACATCGTTGCCAATAACTGGAATTGATTTCAATGCATATACAATATATGCATTATAATGCGATCGATGTCGATTTTTGCAGGCTCATCTCATTTATTCTTTTGGCTTCTAAAATTTCTCCTTCTGTCAAGGCTATATTATATAATCTGTAATGTAATGCGGAATACATACATTCTCTAATATGTTTATGCAACAAAAATCTTACTTCTTACATTCATGCTCAAGGCTTTTACCTGTATGATTGCAGATGCTGTTTCATTGAAATAGAATTAAAGGCACAAGCAAAACAGAAATACCAACAAAATAATATAATCATTGAAATCAAATTGAAGGGTAGTGTGCAAGATCCAACACCATTCATCCCTGTTTACAACATGCTGCCAGATACATACAGTCCCCACTTGAAGAGCATATTTTATGAACTATTTCAAACTAACAAATCTACTAATTCGGAGATTAACGGATGATACACACATTCAGTTGCAAACCGATGCTTCTGCAATTTTAGTTTCTTCAACCAACAATGTTGTGAAGCACCGAAAACTAGGCCAAACAGATAAAGTGGCACACGACTTCATCCACCGTACTTTCTTTTCTTAGGGTGCTTGCCTGATGGCAAAGAAACAACATTATACTGTGAATTACCGAGTTCACGAAGAATAACTGCTCCAGAAGATTTTAAAATATCAACCAACTTGGGAATCGATTTCTTATCCTCCTCGTTCACAAAAACAATTGCATCACCCTCCTCCCCTAATCTAGAGGCCCTACCAATTTGATGGACATACTCCTTAATGGAATTGGGCATATCAAACATTATGACCTGTCTCACTCCTAAAAGATCCATTCCACGACCCAGAATTCCTGTGGACACAACTACTGGAACTTCTCCAACTAAAAATGACCTCAATATTTTCCTCCTTTCCTTCATGGACTTAGCACCATGTATTGACAAAGCTTTAATTCTCGTGGTGGTGGTGGTAATTGCATCAGACAGTAAATCTGCCCCTGTTCTGGAACCCACATAGACCACAGATGGCGGCATAAAATGTTTACTCCTTAATATGTCGAAAAGCTTTTGCTTTTTTTTGTTTTGTCTCAACCCAGATAGCTAGCTGCTTCACAGCCTCACTTGTTCTGTTAGGCTTGCCAATAGAAACTGTAATAATGTCTGATGCCATGCAACTTGCTATTTTTTCCACATCTTGTGAAATTGTTGCAGAATACATTAGCAACTGGGTGTGTGATAGAGCCGTAAAAATCTGCATCACCTGGTCCCGGAAGCCCTTTTGAAGCATACAGTCCACTTCATCCAGACCAAATATCTCCACGCCATCTAGTTCGATATCATGCTTGGTTAAAAGATCAATAAGCCTGCCTGGTGTTCCAATAATTAGTTCCACTCCTTGCTAAACGCGATAGAGTTGTCTAGCAATGGGATCTCCACCAACCACAAGTGCAGTTCTGAATGGTAAGCCTTTTCCAAGCACCTTAGCTTGGTCCTCAAATTGGATACCTAGTTCCCTAGTTGGTGTTAGAACCACTGCCAACGGCTTTCTGGGATTTGAGAGGTTGTTCTGGCAAAATTTTGCACAAAGAGAAATAATAGGAATAAGAAAGGAAGCAGTTTTCCCAGAGCCCGTGTCAGCTGAAACAAGCAGGCTTTTGCCATCTAAAGAAGCTGGGATCGCTTGCATCTGGACTGGTGTTGGCATGACATACCCTGCAGTTTCCATATTTTGTAGGAGCTTCTCAGGAAGACCACAGGAAGAAAATGCCAATACTGGAGCAGGAACCAAATCTCCTTTTACATTGATTTCAAGTTTGTTTCTAAGCAATTCAGTTTGATCACAAGTTAAAGATGGAGGGCCTGATCTACCAACAGAATCTCTAACATAAAAGCATTCATCAGTAGCAGGTAATCTTTGAGTAGATGACGAGCAAACTGGCAACAAGGAGTTGGCAACCCTGACGAGTACAGCTTGTTTACATTCCAAACTGCAAATATCATCATCTGTCTCATCACATACATATTCACCATAGCGCCCGCAAATAACACATTTAGGTTCTCCCACCAGAGCATCTCTCTGATCTTTAGAGTTCACTTTAACATCATCATCTGCACAATAGGTGGAAAACTCCATGTGGTAAAACATGTGGTAAACAGGTAAGCTTGAGCTTCCGTTTCCAAGATGCAAACCAGAAAAGGAAGGAAAGAAAGTGTCATGGAAGGTCTGTAACCAATTAATTCTTATAATGAAAATGATCACTAAACATGCAAAACTGAAGGTTTGCAAATAGAACATAAAAAGGAGCTGGAAACATAAAACATTAAAAGAGGCAACAATCAGAGCAATCCCTTAAAGTGCAGAAATGAAGCAAATCAAAGCAAAATAATATAGGCAAGGTACTAGAAATACACTGTCAGAATCAACAGGAAAATATTTAACAAGTCAAAGGTGGTGTATAATTACCAATCCCTTGATAAACATCTTCCTGTAAGGCCGAGCTTTTGAACGGATCATTTCCATTTCCATCCTCCATGAATCATGAAACAAGGTCTAACGTAGAAGAAAAATGCAGTCATCTGTTTGTGAAGAGCAGATATATGGATTCTTAAGATGCAACGAAATGTTTTCATCAGGCAAAAATAGGGTGGAACCAAAAATTAAAGACATTTTGAAATGGCAATTATACACGAAAGCTGATCATAAAATAATAGATTTAAACAAGACAATCAAATGAAAACGAAAGAACGATATATAATAGCATGATGAAGAAGTCAGCAGCTTGATATCATTGCCAACAGCCAAAGGTGAATTAAAGAAGCAGCAACATCCACTTAGATAAGACTTGAGAGAAGACAAAGGGTGGATGAGCTAACATAATCAAAAATATTAGCTATATGATTCCTCTTCAGCTCTGACCTAGGAAATAAAACTTCATTTAAACCCTTTATTCTCGTGTTATGACAATTCTAAGAACAGGGAAATAGGGGAAACATGTAACTACTCATATTTTAACTAAATATGACTAAGCAGCCATTGCTCATATTCTTGTTTCCTCCTTCAAACCTGAGCAATACTTTCTTATAGTTAGTTTAACCACCGTATCCTACTCATCGGCCAACTAATCTAGATTGAGTTTTACAAGACCCATAACAACCCTTCCAACCTAGTTTTCTCGAAAAAACTGAAACCTCTGACCTTCAGCTACCTAGTCTTAGCATCTTATCTAATTAGACCAACTGATTTTTAGTACTGTTAACTAATATTTAATGAGCAATTACCATCAAAATCAATGGTTTTTGAGATGTAAAAAACAAATCAAACGAGCAATGGGTTGAGGATTATCCGGACAGGCATATGCAAATCAGCGTTACCCAGATGTAATTTACTTTCCATTCCGAATTAAAAAGGGGGGAAATTTATTCATACAGAAAAGTAATAGATAAAGAGGGCCGTTCTAGGAAACGGCCATTAAAAAGCGATTAAAAAGAGGCCTACCGGTTTATCCGGTTATTTATATACATAATTGGTTACGAAATATGTACACTATTTCTTACAAAAACTGTAAGTAAAAAGGTATATACATAAATTATTATAAACATAAGGATTTGTGTATGTAGACAAATCCTTATAAATATTGTAAGAAAAACGGTATGTACACAATTGGTTATGAGTATACATAATATGACACAAAAATGATAAAGATTTGTGTATGTACACAATTCCTTACAAAATATACACAATGACTTACGAAAACCGTAAGAAAAAAAGGTATGTACATAAATCCTTACGACTTGAAACCATGAGCTAAAAGAGGACATCCAAGGGTAAGGATTTGTGTACATACACAATTGGTTACGAGTATACATAATATGACACAAAAATGGTAAGAATTTATTTATGTACACAATTGGTTACAAACTATACACAATGGCTTACGAAAACCGTAAGAAAAAAATGTATGTACACAAATCCTTATAACTTTTCACCATGAGCTAAAGGAGGTCATCCAAGGTTAAGGATTTGTATACACACACAATTAGCTACGAGTATACATAATATGACACAAAAATGGTAAGGATTTGTGTATGTACACATTTCCTTACAAAGTATACACAGTGGCTTACGAAAACTGTAAGAAAAAAATGTATGTACACAAATCCTTATAACTTTTCACCGTGAGCTAAAAGAGGTCATCCAAGGGTAAAGATTTGTGTACATACACAACTAGTTATGAGTATATATAATATGTCACAAAAATGGTAAGGATTTGTGTATGTACACATTTCCTTACAAAGTATACACAATGACTTACGAAAACTGTAAGAAAAAAAAGGTATGTACACAAATCCTTACAACTTTTCATCATGAGCTAAAATGGTCATCCAAGGGTAAAGATTTGTGTACATACGCAATTGGTTACAAGTATACATATATTTTTATTTGTATATTTTTATTCGAATATTTTTTCGTATATTTTTATTTGACTATTTTTATTCAAATATTTGTTATATGATTATTTTTATTCTTATATTTATTATACGTGTCAACACCGGATTGGTTGGTTAATTTTATTTATTAATTTAAAATATATTAATTTAAAAGATGGGTTACCTAATTGATGAGTTTTTAATTTGGGTGGCTAAAATAGTTATTTTTAATTATTTGGGTGATCACTAGTATAATTTACCCATTTTTTAATAGGTGTAACCGGTTAACCATTTAACCCATTTTAATCCAACGGACATAAAAATTGGACTATGATCGAACGACTATTATTTATTATATGAATATTTTTATTCAAATATTTATTATACGGATATTTTATTCGTATATATTTTATTCTAATATTTTTATTCAAATTTTTATTATATAAAATATTCGTATATTTTTTATTCAAATATTTTTATTCAAATATTTATTATATGAATATTTTTATTCCTATATTTATTATTCGAATATTTATTAAATGTATATTTTTATTCGTATATTTTTTATTTGAATTTTTATTGTATGAATATTTTTATTCGAATATTTATTATAAGAATATATTTTATTCGAATATTTATTATCTGAATATTTATTATACGAATATATTTATTCGTATATTTTTATTCAAATATTTATTATATAGATATTTTATTTATTAATTTAAAATATATTAATTTAAAAGTTTAATGACCTATTTGACGAATTTTTGAGTTGAGTAACTAAAATAGATATCTTTAATTAGTTTGGTGACCACTGGTGTAGTTTACTCTTTTTTTAATAAATGTAAACCTGTTAACTCATTTTAATCCAACGATCACAATAAATGAGTTTCCATCCAACGGCCATCATTGTGTTGCGGTTTTTTAGCCGTTATTTAACCAGCCGGTTATTAGACAAACCCAGATAAAGAAGAAAGGCGCGTACCAAATAAAGGCCTGGCCTGTGTTCTGAACTTTAAAGTACGAGCTATCAACTATGGAGAATGAGGGGGCTCAGCCTATCTCTTTTGCAACCTGGGAAATCTTAACGGCAAGAATTGGAACGCCAATGGCCAAATCAGGAAGACGTAGGATGATAACGGGGCCGCCGGGCCGGAGGTTTTCCTCTCCCGGATACGAACATTTTTTTTCTAAATCAGACCCCTTAATTCACTAAAAATTAACAAAAATCTTGAAATAATAGGTAATTAATTTGTATAATTATATATTTAATTTTTATTATTTATTTAATTATAGTTGAATTTAATTGAATTTTTTTTAATTAATAACTTAATTTAATAAATTGAATTCTTTAATTGAAAGATTTTATACTTAATTTAAATTTATTATATTTATAACCAAATGAAGGATTTCATTAGCCAAGCACCCATCACTAAGCTAGGGTTAAAAAATTGAACATAGCTTAATAGTTGGTGCAGATCTCATCTCATGAAACTTAGGTTTAATCTTTTATTTATCCACTTTTTTATTGGATTAAAATTTTAGGGAAGCGAACCTAGATCATTAAAATTAGTTGATATGTGAGAATTTAAAATTTTACAAAGGTGTCAATGCGCCTATATTGTCTTTAATCCAGATAAAAGGTTTAAGTGGTGTTTTGAAAGGTTTTCGGTGAGTTTCGGTTAGATTTATGGTGTTTTTAGAGGTTGTCATGTATTTGTCCGACTTAAGGGATATTTGAGTGCATTTTAATGCACTAAACCCTCTCGTTTTTATACTTGAATCAGGTCAAGAGGTAGAGGATTTTGAGAGAGATCGAAAAGTTGAATTGTGTTTTCAGGTGACTTATCGAGCAACTTTCAGTAAATGACGTTGAAAAAGGTAGTAATAGTATACGATGTTGTACATGTGATGCCTGTTGAAATAGTGTTTGCAATGATCAAACGACGGGCTGAGGTTATGTGCTAGGAATGGATTCATTGTGAGAACAACTAGTGATGCATGCAGAGTTAATAACGATCGAGTTCTTGAGCGCAAATGCACGTATGTTCTCATGCATGTCATGAATTTATGCATGATGATATGAGGTTGAGATTCATGCATTTTCCCACTTGGATAGACTTACTTTTCCTATTAAAATCATGCAGGAGATGAATTTTGGAGAGACACAGATACAACCTACTGATGCAGCGCTTATGGATCTGGATATGGGGCACTGGGAGGGGTGCATTTGATCGGAAATATATACACCTTCCGGAGAATCTCTCAGGCAACTGGAATTTCGAATGGTTCAGTTCTTGAATGGGAAAGTCCTCTATCTTCCTGAGAAATTGAGATCTAATTATTTCTTACAACAAAACGGGACTCGAGGATGTACAAACCCCAACACCCGTGCCATAGACAACTCGGTTCACAGGTCACCAAAGAACAAGTCTGGTAAGAGCAGGCTAAAGACTGTATCGAATATCATTGAACACGACGCTGATGACGAAATGTCTCCTAAGGTAGACGATAATCACCCTAGCCTTCATGACATAAATGTCAGGAATTCCTCTTCCCCCTCCGCCAAACACCTCTTTGGCCTCATCTTGTGTTGGCGTTTTCACTCATTCCCTGCCGATTAAATGCCTCATCACCGGCCTCCTCGAGTGCGGTCCCGTAATGTCACATAAGATCTGCATGGAAGACTCTTCCATGACCGTGCTGCAACATTCATGGAAAACCGGCTGGCAGATAAAACTGCTGAATGCTGCTGCACATCTTACGCTTCTTTAGCAGATGTTTGGGACATAATCTTATCCTACAGAAGAACTGCTGATGTTGGTAAATTGAATTGATAATTGATGTCTACAATACTACGGTCCATCCTCCTTCCTAGTTGTAATCTGCAACTTATTGCTCTCTTGCCATACTTCTACGATCTTAGACTACATATTTGTGTTGTAGCATTCGAATTTTGATATTATCCATAACCAAATAGAAATAGAAAGGGTTGTTCTTGAAGTTTATGTTTCCATCGAAAGATTCTTTTTCTTTACCGTTGAATATTCAGGCAAGGACGAAGTCAGAAATCAAATTCGGATCTTTATTTATTATGCTAACGAACAATAATTTTATCACTTTAACTATGATTTAGTTGCTTACTCGACCCGTTTCGATTTAGTTTAGATGAGAAAAAGCTTGATTAAACTAATAAATTAGTGCCATCCAACAATATGTTAGTCACAAATTAGCCATCTTTCGTTTGGCATATTCTATTGAAGTAGTTAAGCTACAACTAATCCGTTAAGATAAAGTATATTTTAAGCAACCCTTTGTTTTTAAAGACATTTTTGAAGGCTTAATATTTTGTGTTGTAATGAGAAACATAATATTTTAATTTTGACTGACACAAGGTTTTAAGTTCGATCAATCTTGAAATCGAACAACAAAACTTAACCCGATCCAACTCGATTGATTTCTATTTTCAGCAAAATTAGATGCTAAATATCTTATACACTGATCATGTTTATATTTGGAAAAGCAAATTTTGAGTAATCAAAAAGCAAGAATTATGTGCAATAGTAGAAGATGAATAAAAATTGGGATGCCAACCCCACCAACCAAATCCCGGTCAAAGTAGACAGGCTCCACCGGAGGGCCCTCGACCAGTGGCCAACCCCAACCCATATGGACCAAAATCATATCTTCTTCAGGCCGAAAAACATACATTTTTACGATATATTTTCGTTGTTTTCAGCTGTGCGGCTGTGCCTACTCCAATCAAACATAGCCACATGCTCTTCCATGTCATTTTCACTTCGGCTCCTACATTTTCCATTATATATTCCATCACAACATTGCACATTTGTGACAGACATCGAGCTACTGCAATCCTTGTTTCCATAGTTTTCAAGTTCTTTTTGTTACTGCAACTATTTTCTTCAGTTTCCTCTGCAACTTTCAGCTTTTTCACATGGTTAGTTTCCTCAGAATCATAATGATTCTTCGTTCATGTTCATTACATATGGTATTAGTTTTGTTTCTCAGGTTGTGATATGCATATGGTCTGATCATTTCTTATTTGTATGATTTAGGGTGCCGAAACTATTGAAGGTTGTGTTATAATGGAGAAGTCCAATGGCAAAGTGTCTCGGCTTAGTGTGAAGCAAGGCGAGCCGACGCTGGTTTCTCCGGCTGTAGAGACCGAAAAGGGTCTGTACTTTCTGTCAAATCTCGACCAAAACATCGCAGTGATTGTTCGGACCATATATTGCTTTAAGTCAGAAGAGAAAGGGAATGAAAATGCTGCTCAGGTGATCAAGGATGCATTGAGAAAGGTTCTTTCTCATTACTATCCCCTCGCCGGGAGGCTAGTGATCAGTTCGGAGGGGAAATTGATCGTCGACTGCACCGGAGAAGGGGCGGTATTTGTCGAAGCTGAAGCAAATTGTAAGATGGGGGAGATTGGTGACATAACAAAGCCCGATCCCGATACTCTGAGGAAGCTGGTTTATGACATTCCTGGTGCTCAAAGCATACTAGAGATGCCACTTCTAGTGGCTCAGGTATGTTGAATTATAAGTCTATTATATTGCAAATTGCCCTCAACATTGAATAATTTCCAATATAAATGTGAATTATTGATTCAGGTGACCAAATTTCAATGCGGAGGATTTGTGCTTGGCCTGTGCATGAACCATTGCATGTTTGATGGCATTGGTGCTATGGAGTTTGTCAATTCATGGGGTGAAACAGCCCGAGGTTTGCCGCTTACCATTCCTCCGTTCTCCGACAGAGCCATTTTGAAAGCTCGAATCCCACCGAAGATAGAGTACCTGCATCGGGAATTCGCTGAGATAGAGGACAAGTCCAGCACTGATGAGCTTTACAAAGACGAAATGCTCTATAGATCATTCTGTTTCGAGCCAGAGAAGCTCGAGAAACTAAAGAAGGACGCTATGGAAAACGGGGTTCTAGGAAAATGTACTACATTTGAAGCACTTGCAGCGTTCGTGTGGAGGGCTCGAACCAAGGCACTTAACATGCTGCCCAACCAACAAACGAAGCTTCTCTTCGCCGTTGACGGCAGGCCTAAATTCAATCCGCCTCTACCGAAAGGGTACTTCGGCAACGGCATTGTGTTAACAAATTCCATATGCGAAGCAGGTGAGTTATTGGAGAGGCCATTTTCACATGCTGTAGGGCTGATCCAGGATGCAATCAAGATGGTTACAGATGATTACATGAGGTCGGCCATCGATTACTTCGAGGCCACAAGAGCTAGGCCGTCTTTGTCATCGACCCTGCTTATCACCACATGGTCTAGGCTATCTTTCCACACTACAGATTTCGGATGGGGAGAGCCGGTTCTATCGGGGCCGGTTGCCTTGCCAGAGAAGGAAGTGATCTTGTTCCTATCTCACGGCAAAGAGAGGAAAAGCATAAATGTTCTTCTGGGATTGCCAGCTTCTGCCATGAAGGTTTTCCAAGAACAGATGAAGATTTAGATCATAACAAGAAAGATTGATCTGCATAATTTAATTAATAAAAAAGTTGTGTTTGTGTTATATATACATATATATATATATATTTATATATTGAGAACTAGCGAATTCACATGGTCAATATGAACTTGTATTCCTCACAAGTTATGTATCTTTGAATTAAAATTTTAATGTTATATGCTGTATTTGATTCTTTATATCCAGGTGAAAGTATATATATATATACATTCAGTGGTAAGGATGCTTGCTCCCCATCCACTGAACTTGGATTCAAACGCTCACGATCACAATATATCTATTTTATTTCTCTCTTTCTTACTAACCACGTGATATATAATAAATAAAAACAAAAATAATAAATAAATATATAGATTAAATATATAATTATACAGATTTTATTTAACTGTTACATCACTATCGTTAACTTTCCCGTTAGAATTTTAATGGCGGCAAAGTTAAGTGACTTGATTGACGAACTTTTTAGTTAGGTGGCTAAAATGATATCTCAATTAATTCGGTGATCACTGGAGTAGTTTACCCAAAATATAAATACACATATATACATATTTTATATGTTTAGAAAAATATGTGGATGATATCAGATAAAAAAGAAAATTGAGGTTTCAAGTCGAATCATTAAAGTAGTGCAATTCGGATGCAACCTTATATGGTAGAAACTTGCAAGTTCTTTCGTTATTACAGGCTAAATTTAACCATAACATTTAGATGGTGGAGTCGTAAACAGCAACAGGCAGACGAGGACTTATATGAACTATTTTTGAGTTTTTAAATAAATTTATATTTTTAAATAAAGTATTAATTAATTTAATAATTTTTAATTAAACTATTTTTGAGTTTTTAATTAAATTTATATTTTTAAATAAAATATTTAATTTAATAATTTTTAATTTAACTATTTTTGAGTTTTTAAGTTTAAATTATTTTAATGATTTTTGAAATTCTTCTAAAAATAAAGCTTATATTTCTTATTTTTTAAATAAATTTATTTAATTAAATTTTTTTAATGAGTTTTTTCATTAATTACTATAAATTTTAAGTTATTCGAATTTCTATTTTATAACTCAAACTTTATTTAAAATTTTTTTGAGTCGAGTAGAGTTTATGAAATTTCGAGTTGAGTTAAAATAAGTCGAGTATTTTCACTTTCAGTTGAGTCAAGTTATTTAATTTTTTTAAATCGAGTTAAAATAAGTCGAGTATTTTCGTCTTCAGTCGAATCAAATTATTTAATTTTTCAAATCAAATCGAATTTTACTCAATTCTAATCGTCATGATAACTTTAAAAAATATTATGATACGACGGTTACAATGTTTGAGATCATATTTTAATAATACGTCTTCTTTTTCTTCCTCGAACAAAGTCGTGGCCACTAGACTCTATCCCTGTCGCATGGAGCCCACAAAGAAGAAAGAAAGAATAACAAGAAAAGAAAAAGGACCATCAGAATCAAATCTAACAAAGCTTAAGTCGGTTCAAATTAGGAAAATTTCATTGTAACAAGGAAAAGAAATCAATGATATGTTTTCTGCTAGGGAGTTGGCTTTATAGGAATTAATGTGGGTTTTGTTAATATAACCATATTACTCGCTCAATCAATCAAATAAAAATCGTCCCATTTTTTATTATTTATATACAATATAAAAAATATTAAGTATAATATTTTTTAATTAGTTAATAGTGATTTTATAGTAATATATGTTCTAAAATATATAATCTTTTGATATTTATCACTCAATCACTTTGTTGGTATCGTTGGTGCTCAAATCCGTGACCTCTAAGAACAATAACCGTTTCTTTAACCACTTAGAATAGAAGACTCATACAATATAATGCTTCTTTACTATTGTTTAAGATTAGGGTTTTAAATATTTTATATTGAACATATTTTTTAAGGTTTAGAATTAGTATTTATAGTTTAAAATTAAGGGTTGGTCCAAGTGGTAAGTAGTTTGGTTCTGCTTAAGTAAGTTTTAAGTTTAAGACGTTGTGTACGTAAAAGATCCTTGTCAAAAAATTTATCTATCCAAATTAGATATATAACTCGAGTCGGTTTGAATTAATCAGTACAAGACGCAAAAAATTAAAAGAACCATCAATAAAAATATCAAAACGTTGAATCTAAAGTCCATATACTGACAATTTCTCTAAGAATCCATTATTTTCTACATATTTTCCAAAACGTGTCCTTGGAACACATTTTTTCAAATCTTCAGGACCACCACCTTTTTAAAACAAAAATCTCTCTTTGAAATCCTTCCAAGATAGCAACACAAGTGGTGGAGTTTTCATGAACCGGTGCTGATCAGAGTTTAGACAGTGTCAGTCACACATCACTGCAGACAAATCAGAATGTCTTTCAAAATTGTTTAGGAATTGTAGACCGTGGAGGGTGTGGAAGTATTGAATATCATCTATAGGGATTTGGGTTGATTTGTTCCATCCATCTTTTTAGTTTAATTATCTGTATTTAATTTATTAAAATATTGATTTAAAATCAAATTTTTATAAATTTATAATGAATAAATTTCTAATTTAATTTTTTATTTATAATATTAAAATTTATATAGATTATAGTCAACTATGATATTTTTTTATTAAAGAATGGATATCTTTCTCGATCTTATTAAAAAAACTAAACTTAAGATGAGAAAAAAAATATCCATTTCGGTATTATAATAAACTAAGGCATAAAAACCTCAAATACACAACAGAATTAAATAGTGCACACATCGCTATGTAGCACATCAATAATAACTAAAGGAGGTTCTATGAACCTACAGTAATTCAGAGGAAGATCCTTCGTTAATTTTGTTAATTTATCGACTATTGTATTACAAGAGCAATCTACCCACATAAATCGAACCTCCTAATCTTTACTTAGCATCGAAACTAAATGAGTTATAAGGAATGAATGAATACTATTCCGCTCTCGCTTGGATAAACAATTAAAAATCTATTTATTGTTTATCTCGATAATAGTTTGACAAAAATTAAAAGATCAAACAATCTCAAAACCCGTACTTTTCATAACTCAAAATCAAACATAAAACAAATATCAATCTTTTTCGAGTAACTATGATATTTTGCTTTGCTTGGTTTATCTTCTATTGAGCGGTGCAAGTGCAAGAGTATTGCAATTTTTTGTTTTGTTGCTTTTGTTCATTCGGTAGTGGTGATAGATTCATCTTATCTTGTCTGAATGTTGTGAAGTCTGAGTCTAGTGGACAGAGAAAGGGAAGAGATACAGGACGAAGAACTTTATATAAGGAGGTGTAGAGTAAAAAAAATTATATTAAATATATAGGAATGTAAAATTATAAAAGTTTAAAAGATATAAAATTAAATTATCAATAAAAAATATAAAAATATATAAAATTTCAGATTTTTAAGGGGTGTGACTACACCCAGCATCCCTAAGTTCATTTTTGATGAGATAAACTAGAGATAATAAGTTTAGAAAATTATACATATTTTTATAGTTTATTTTATTAAAATCAAGTTAAATGAAATGAAATTTTATTCCAATAAGTTTATTCGAGTAATATTTAAAAACTACAAATTAAAATTTTATGGATTATATGACTAGAGATAATAAGTTTAAAAAATTGTGCATGTTTTGAAAATTCTTTCAAAACAAAATAAGAAAAGAAAATATTTTTTTAATACGATAACTTGTTTTGAACATTTATATGTTTAAAGTCTTGAATTTTTCAATTTTGGGGAAATGAAAATTTTAGTTTAGGCTTCTTTTTTTGTTGTTGGAAATTTTGAATTTTTATATTTTTTCCCGGAATTTACCAATTATAAAAGTGGAGAAAATGAGTTTAGCACAGCAAAAGGAAAAATCGCCCACCGTGGAGCTCGAACCCACGACCACAAGGTTAAGAGCCTTGCGCTCTACCGACTGAGCTAGACGGGCTACGGAGTGGATTTGGCCGAACCACTTTTAGTTTGGTTTAACCAAGTTGAACACAAAACGTGATTGATTTTGACCTAGTTAAAATCAGGTCAATAGGTGATCAGTCCTTTCCAATTTGTATACAATTATATGATTATATAAAATTATTTTATCTGTTTTTTTAATAAGTTACGGGGAGTTCACGTATCATCTTTTATATATATTATTTCGGATTACTTTTTATTTGAGTCTATTTTAATTTCACCGAAATAAATATGATTTAATTCGATTTATTTTGAATTTATATCAAATTTAAATCATTATATGTTTATGTGATATCAAGTCTCCATTTGTATCTCATCCCTCTGGTTAAATTTATATGCCTCTATGCAAGTAATCAAACGTTTGATCATCTCCACAGTTAACAGTAAACAACCTGGAAAACAGCATTAGAACCAACACCTCATATCTAGCCTGCTGTAAAAATATCCAACATGAAATTTTTATGATTAATTTAGCAGTCAATGCCATAACCAATTTTCTGAAATCCCAAATAGACAATCTAATCCACTGCTTCTCCTGGAGTTATTTAAAGTAATCCCATAATTCCCGTTGCATCTCTCGCTTCATTTTCCTGGTTCAGATGTCATCATTTTCATGCAAATTTCATTGCTCTTTTTAAACATGAAACGCCATGGATTCTTCACCTGTATCCACCTTAGCTAGAAGTGCTCCCTTTTGTTTTCCTGTCGCAGGTCTATCTCCATATCCTCAATGGGGTGTGGTATCTCCAAGTTCAACATCCTGAAAGGAGAGGAGATGCCTCGCAGCTAAATACTCGGTTAACCATCGTCCATGGGGCGAACGGCCCTGTCATCGTCAATGGCTCCCACTCGTCGAGGCATGTGTCGATGGGTGATGGGGGTTATTATAAGAATAGGGGAAATGTTGGAAAGGAAGAGGCCTGCGTTGACGAGGAAAGTAGCAGCGAGGGTGATTTGAACGATGGAGATGATGAGATTTCGTACATGGCGTCGCCAAGTTTCAGGGTATATTGTGTACCGTCTCAGCTTGACGAAGATGATTGTAATCGGGAGGAAATAATGGAGGACCAAAAGATGGATTTCCAAAACTACATGAAGGTAACAACATTCTAAATCGGACCCTAAACTTTAAAACATTTTAATCGAATCTTTCAATTCTCGAACACAAATGTTTATTATTCCTATTGTTTAAACAGGGAACGAGTGACGGATACGGAAAGACAATTTCCTTTAGCAAAAAGGAAAAGAAAGGTTTTCGGGTTCGATGTTTTCAACATGTATGTCAATCCTCATGACAGCACCACCAAATCCAAAGGCTCATTTGGAAGGTTTTCTAGGTGATACACAGATTCAGCTCCACAGCCTCATAATAGTACAGGAAACTTACATGTATGTGAGTTCAGTTCTTTCTTTTAATTTTGTCATTCAAATCATTTAACTAACATTAATTAAATGATTCGTCGTTAAAATCTAACGGAAGTAATTTTCTAAGTTTTGTAATCCAAATGTGGATGAAATTTCATTTATGAGGATCTAACTACAACGATAACAAAAATTTGTCTCCGTAGTTCCGAGGATGAGATCGAAACCATCCTCGAAACAAAACCAACAGTTTCTTTTCCTCCGAAACAGAGTTGATAAAATGTTCTCAATGCAAAAAAGAAATTATATTACCTCCAACCAGCCTGAAACCATTCATTCAAGCTAGCCACAATCCTTTGTTTATTAGTCCGGGTAAAAGGGTTTTCCAACACTCTACGCCTTGGCAAGCTCTGCAGCAGCGGGGGCAGGAGGAGCAACACCACCGGTGGTTGGCCTGAAAGATTGCATATCCCATGAGCATATACTGTAATCACATGAAATCCGTATTGACAGAATATGGTGCTTTGTAAACGGGAAGAACTTACAGTCCCACAAACACTTTAAAGGCATCATAGATACCCCACTGAGCTCCAGTTAGAGTTCCAATCATGACAATACGGAGGGGAAGCCCGCGGGTAAACAGACCCCACAATCCAAGCTTCTTCACGGCCTGCAGAGCCAAGAGGCAGAAGATAGGATCCAGGTGAAATAAAAATTAATTCATAAGTGAGAAATAAATATTAAACGGATGGTCCGAGGTTCAGAACTTACATCCCCAACAGTTGCCCCTTTGGCATTGTTAAGGAAAGAGACAAGGTTATCAGCAGGATGAGAAACAATAGCACAGAGGACACCAGCTACATAACCACCAGCAAAACTAACACCGAGTTGCAGAGATTTGCTACACTGGTCCTTTGGAGTGGGAATACCATATTTGTAGATCATCTCAACAATAGTTTCAAAAGAAGCAAATTTCATCATGGTATCTGAAAGATAAGAAGAGTATCTCAATAATCTTACATTTTGCAGTAACTAGCAAATTGCTTAGAACTATGAACAAAAAATTAGTTGGTTAAAAAAGGTAAGGAAAAAGTATAATCGAAAGGTACAAGCTCCTAAGCAATGAGAAATAAGAATAAATCTAGCAATTAGTAAAAAGTACATGGCAAACTTACATGGAATCTGACGACCCCAAAGAGGAACAATACCCTTGTACAATCTGCAAAGGGAAATAGTTAGAAAGTTCATTTCCATAGACATTTCGCTGTACTACTTAAACGGATAATTTAACAACACCTGGAGATGCATACCCCAGAGCACCTTCGGATCTGACAAACTTGGGAAGACCATCAGACAGACCCCTAGCAAAACCAGGCTGGGTTTGAACCCTGACCTTGACTGCCTCAAAGGGGCAAAGTGCAACATCAGCAATCACCTCAGCAGATGCAGAACCGGCAAGATAGATCAGAGTCTTGTACTTGGCGAAATATTCAGGTCCAGCAAGGTCAGAATAGTACTTCTTGAAAAATTCATAGAATCCGAACTTGCATGCACCCTGTGCACTGTAACCAAGAAGAGTAGGAACCCAACCACGGAAGAAGCCTCTCAGTCCTTGCTCCTTTAGCAGAACTCCAAAACCGGAAGAGATGCTTTTGTACTTTGCAGGGTCAATCTAGCAAAACAATGAACAGTCCATATGTCAACTTAGATCATTCACCTCATTAAATCCAGGTTACGTTAAAAATCAACAAAGCACCACCAACTGTTCGAAAACTGCATTATCATTCTTGATCTCAACTTCTTTCCACTAATTCAAATAACTTGGTGCAAATTTTCTTAGAACATGTGATGATATGCATACACACTAACATTTTTTCTCTATAGTTGGACAAGTATTAAACTTTTTTATATTTTAAAAATTTGTTCAACTGTACGGAAAAGGACATGCTAGATAAGTCAGTCATCACATATTCTACTTTCTCTGTTCATTCCATAACCGTTATTCTACTCAGGTTATCGTTCCCGGAATTCTAGCACAATTTGAAATAAAAGGTATCAAATCTTCAATGAAATATACAGGTCGTGTTTTAGCTCTGAAACATAAGCAGTAAATTCTAGGCACAGATAAGCCAAGTCATCACATATTCTACTTTCTCTTATCTTTAGGCATTTCTACTTTCTCTGTTCATTCCATAACCGTTATTCTACTCCGTTATCGTTGCCGGAATTCTAACACAATTTGAAATAAAAGGTATCAAACCTTCAATGAAATAGACAGGTAATGTTTTAGCTCTGAAACAGAAGCAGTGAATTCTAGGCACAGATCTCATATGCGACAATTTGTGAATCAAATTTCCCAAGTGAGTAACAAGCTTAACTCAGATCTGATCTTACAACGTAGCAAAAAAAGAAGAGAGCCAGATCTGTAAACCTGCATATTACACTTGACGAGGTCAAGAGGAGTAACCGCCATGTGAGTGAGACCACAGCTAAGGATACCACCGGCGGTACAAGCAGCATAGAATTGAGGCGAGTACATCTCAATCCTCTTCCCAGGCTCATTAGGCGAGGCGATCATGAAGCTTCTCATCTTGATCGACGGAGAGGATGAAACTGCGGGAGCATCGAGCTTAGTGGGGTGTGAAGCAGATAAAACGGCGTTGTTTGAGTTGAGGAATCGATCGAGAGAGAATGAGCTGGGGGAAGAAGAATAAAGGAAGTTGGGGAGAAGGGATTGTTTGGATGAATCGGAAATGGAAGCCATTGCCGAAGAAACGGAAGCGAGAGAAAATGAAAAAGGCGAAGAAATTGGAATATTCCCTCGCTGCCAAACGCGGTGTTAGGAAGATGGTATTTCGGGCTTTATAAGCGGGCGAAGGAAAGGAAACGGAAAGAAAGAATGAATGAAAACCCTCGCGTGATTTATACGCGCCATATCTAATCGATCATTTTCATTTTGGGGTAATTACGAAAATGGTCCTCTTTTCTTTTATTTATTTTTGGTATAATTTTAGGTTTAGTCCTCCGCTATATGAAAATTAGATTAATATATATTTATCTTTTGTTCGAGTTTTTTATTATATAATCTAAAATGGTTAATTTCTTATATTATTAATTATTGAAAAGTGTTTAAATTATATATTTAGTTTACGTTCATGATTATAAAATTTCATTATAATTAAGGTATTTTTTATCTATCTTTATTTTAAAATTTATTAAAGAAAAGTTAGTCCTCATATCTCGTTAAATTAATTGATATTGTTTAATAATTAATTTGGATCTATTAATGATATTATAAAATTAGAAGATATAATTTAAATAGAAATATTAAATCTAAAGTTTAGCATAAATAGAGGGACTAAACCATAATTCAACCTTATTTATTTCTAACCCCTAGGCTGATTCCTGCTGGACTCAGCTGGTAGGGCATGAGAATTGCTCTCCATTGGCCAACACTGACGGCACCTCCAATGACCAAACGAGGAAAATAAAATCAAATATCTAATAAATATTTTTATTTTATTTAAAAGGATAAAATTATGAAAAACAAATTTATTTGATCATGATTTTTGTACCAACACGGTTAGATTTGTATCGGTACGTAAAAACGTTACTAGAATTGATTAATAATTGGATCATGCACCACATACCAATACCGATAGACCATGTGCTTGTACCAATATAACCACCTTAACGGTAATACGATATTGTAAAGACGTATTGGTACAACTTTTCGAGTATATGTCTCGACACATGTAAATTAGTTAAAACTATTAGAATAAGTCTATAAATTACAAATACATAATTGAATTTAGTATGGATTAATTGAATGGATAAATGATCTCTAAAATTGATGAAATTTTGACATGCATGATATATATGCCATGAATTTAACTTTGGTTAGCATAATTATTATTAAGGACCCCTAATTTTTAGAAATTATATAAGTACTTAAATTTTATAAAAAATCAAAATAATTTTAAAATAGGATAACATCGTATCAATTTGTTGAACTCATTGTATTGATATACTGTTATTGACTCGTTAAACTAGTAAAAGCACTATTAAAAAATTTGTATCATTATTGGACATCAGTAATATTCTATAATTTGATTTCTTACCAGAATGTAACGATATCATTGAAATATAACATCATAAACTCATGATCTCTATGTCTAACACTACCCGAAAGTGACGTCTTATTACTTTGTACGATAATAATTTTTTTAAAGTAATTACAATGGTTAAATTACTATATGTTCTAACGTCCTAAAAATAATTTATATGATGGGAAAAGAAAAAGCTAAGGTCCAATTGTGGGTCAACCCAGGGAACCATATAGAATCCAAGCAGGCACTGTCCTGTAATCCTTCCACTGCCGAGAGCGGGAAGTTCTCGCTGCTCTGTGAATCCAGCCTCACGCTGTGCCTTCCACTCTAGAAACCGAGAGGTCAAAGCTTTCGCTCAGATCCCATGGCCCAACTCCCAGCTTGGAACGGGCAGGACAATTTCTTGCCGCACCAGATCCGATTCCATGGGCCAAACCAATGTTCCTTAGCCTTAAGGCCCCCACTTGGGTCACAAGCCTGCGTTACCAAGCTCGGCGAACAGAACTGCTGCTTACAATTTATTTAAGTAAACCATTTTGGCAAAACCTGAGCGATGTGGGATTTCCATCCTTTTTAAATCAGCTTTCACAATAGGTAGGGAGTCAAGTTTAAGTATTAGGGAGATTAATGCACCCTACACTTTGGACCCTAAAATAATAAAACTAAATGTTAAGAAACTCAGTATATACAGCGATGGACGAAGCTCTTAGGCAAAAGAAACTCCAGTTGAAAGAAGGCAATTTGCTATCAACTTCTATGTTGTCCAATTCTTTCAACAAGTATTAAGAAGATTCTGAGCTAGGAAAAGTAAATTATGACAGTTTGGACAATGAAACTGCACCATTTATGAGGGCCAATCATCCTTTGTATGATATAATATACTAACCAATCAGTGAAGAAAGAAAGAAGGGAACTCAATTATACAATACTGTAATGGAAGTTTGGGTGATTCTGTACAGAAAGAAGAGGGGCAGAGTATACATCCTGTCACCATAGAATTCTGTGAATCAAAGTAGCTATTCTTCTCCAATTATACAAGACTGAAAACCATTACTTGCTACCAAAGTTGATAACTTTACTCGTCTGATCCTTGGGAATCATCATTAGCAGGTGGTTGCTGCTGCTGATGGTGGTGATGGTGCACCCTAGGCTGCCCCATATGCTGATACATCTGGCTCAACTCTTGAGGATTTAAAACTCCAAAATGACCATCATGAGACAAGCCGAGTTCCAAATCAGGGTGCTGCTGATTAGCCGTACCCAGCATTGAAGTGAAACTCAGCTGACCCATATTAGTAGTACTCAAGTCAAAACCAGGAAACCCTATTTTCTGCATATAATTAGAACTTTCAGTGCCTAAATTTGTTGTGGATGGACCAGATGATGACTGTAACACATAACCACTGACCGGAGGCCATAATCCGGTTGCTGCCACATGATGGGGTCTCCCCAAATTACCACCAACAATCCCCCAATTGGTCCTACTGCTCCCTGACCCTTCACTGGACCCCCTTAACTCTTCCATCTTTTGGTGCAACCCCACTGATAAAGAAGCCCCTTGCTGCGAAACCGAGTCACCAGCTGCAGCCAAAGCCGATGCCGGTATCGTTCCGGTCCCTGTGGCGGCAATTATCGATGGTTCAGCTTGTTGCAACAACCACTGAATCGTTTCCCCATCGGATTTGTGACCCAATTCCCGAGTCAACTGAAAGATCCTAGCTGCACATAAAGCAGGCATCCTTATCCTTCTTCCTCTTCCATCAACTTTTTTATGTCTGTCTTTGTTGGAACCTCTCTTTGGGGCCAAAAGTTGCATCTTTCCTTCATCTTTATCTGCAACAACAGCAAGAACACCCTTTGTTTCAGCTACTTTGTTCTCACCTGTGTTTTGCAGATGTTGTTGTTGGGGTTGTGATGGTAAGCTTAAGAAATCGGATAATCCATGTGGAGGCTGTAGCTTGGAGGCCTTGGGATCCATTGATGGGTAAAAAAAGGGGAACCCTCCTTTACGGAAGAAGAAAGTGACCTGAAAATATTCCTAAACTCTCAAAGGAATATGAAGACAAAAGTATCAAGGGTAAATTAACCCATTAGTCACTAAAGTATTGGATATGTTCTAATTTTACCATCAAATTAAAGACATTGTAAATTTAGTCACTAATATTAGGGATAGTCATGGGTGGAAGTCGGGTTTCTGGTCAACTCAACACCCCGACCCGAGTAATAGAGCCATACACTCGATTTAAATTTTGGGGTTGGTCTTGGCCATGAATAATATTTTTAGGGGTGTTTAAAATTATTCGACCTAACTATCCGATTATTCGAACATAAAAAATCAGGTAATTTTTTGAAAAAATTTTATGTTCGGATCGGGTACCCGGTCCGTCATTTTTCGGGTCGAGATCAGGTCAAAAAATTATAAATTTTCGGATATTCAATTCTTAATTTTTTTATTTTAAATATAATTATTATTTACACAAAATACACTTATATTCACTATATTCCCAAATTAAACATCATAATTTTTATATTTCAATCCTTTAAACTTTATTTTTTAAAAAGAAATAGAGATTTATTATAAAAAAAAATAAATTAAGATTCATTATAAAATTATAAATCTAGTTTTCGAGTTAGTAAATTCTAACTTTATTCGTTGGTTATACATTATTTTTATATGTGTATTAACCAATACGAAAATAAATTCAAAACTTTTTATTATTTAAATCATTAATTTTTATATATTATATTAAATTAAACTAATTAAAAATATTTTTAAAAAACTTCCTCTAGACTTTATGTTTTGTTTTGAATTAGATTATGTAATTTAAGTCTTAAAATTTATGTTTAAATTATTTAACCAATGTTTTAAAATTTTATATTTCAATGTTTATCATGTAATTTAAACTTTTAAATTTATATATATCTTTTTAAGATTAAATTTAAAATTTATAAAAAAAAATTAAAAAATAAAAATAAAAATCTGAATACTTGATTATCCGAATTTACGAGTACCCAAATTTTCAGGTACCCGAAGTATCGGGTACCCGAAAAACCCGAATCGAGACACGGGCCAAATTTTTAACTATCCGAAGGTCCAGGTACCCGGTATTTCAGATACCCGAATACCCGAGTACCCGGATTTGAACGCCCCTAGTCACTTTGGCTTAATTTCTCCCAAACTGAGCTTTCCTCAATACCTGAATTCAAAGCATAGGTCTAAACCTCTCAAAGGTTAATATGCTCCGTATAATGCTAGATGGTTAAGGTTAGTGGTTCATACAAACAGAGATATTTCTAGAAAACCCGAATTTCAGATTCATAGAAAACCATTTACAGAAACCAATTAACTGAGAGTCTGAGATTGTTGTCTTAAAATCCATGAATGGAGGTATTTGAAAGAACAGACATGTACAGAATCCAAGGAACCTTCCACTTCTTACAAATACACTATACACACACTGTTGCAGCTTGCAACATATCATAGCCAGTGGCTTTCCTATCAACTACTCAAAGATGGACCAAAGTACATGCAGATAGGTGGCTCGATCCTCATGATAGAAAGTACGGCGGATGGTATGGTCCAAATACCGTCACCGCAAATTAAACCTGAAGCAACTGCACCTGCATAATCCTCTGCATCCTTCTGGTTAATCCGTTCCCATATGTACAAGATTACAGTTCCGATAAACATGTCGACTGCAAAGTAAGCTCCTATATAGAATGGAACTGCCATGGCCATTGGAATAGGAATGTACTGTGAAATTTTCTTAGGGGTCACATCCCTCAGGAAGTTTATGAGGAAAGCACCTACGAAGAATCCGGCACATAAAGCTAAACAATGCTTGGGCAGCTCCGAGAAGCCCTCGACACCAAGAATGGCCATTTCCCTGAATATCACTGCATAAGGTGCTTTGTATGGACCATCAGGTGACCCGACATCAAAAGCAGTCCAAAACATCCAGAAAGTGAGTGGAGCAATGACACATCCCATGGCTGTTCCCAGTAACTGGCTCACAAACATTGATTTGGCCGATGATAGAGTGAGGTAACCCGTCTTGAAATCTTGCATTAGATCAGCTGCAGTGGAGACGATAGACATCATAACACCGCAGGCAGCCAAGCCAGCCATGACTCCACCATCACTTCCAACCAAGGAAGCTATAATGAAAAGACCAATCTTTCCATAAGTGGAAGACAGGTTCCAGTCCGTAAGTCCAGTTCCATAAGAGTTGCAGAAGGCAAGAGAGGGAGCAATAATGTATGAGACGAGAACCATATACCACTTCAGGGGAGGAAAGATGATTGGAATAGTAGCCGTTGATATAGCAGCCAATGCCACATATCCAGAAGCAGCAAACCATGTAGGTATCCTGTCTTTAAGAAATATCTCATCTCTTTTTCTCTGCTCTGCGATCCCTTTAGACCTCTCATCATCTATGGAAAGTGGAAACACAACAATAATTCAATAAACCCTTAGTGGAGAATAGAATGGTTCAAGAACAATGAAAAAGATACTTGCAATTGCATACACATTACGCCTAGAAGTTCATAACAGTTTCAGAAGTTCCGACAAGGTGAAATTACATATTTAAATTAAGGCACTATAGTTACACAAGGAATGTCAATATCAATAGAAGCCACTCAGCGGAGACTATAGGAATATATAGGGCATACTCACCTATAACCTCATTAACGATAGGAAGTTTCCTCTGTTGAGAACTCTTATTGCAAATTTCTTTTGCAGTTATATATATTATCTTGATCAAGTTGTAAAGACCATCCCCAAGGATAAGGGCAATAGCTATGAAGACCTGTGAACACATGATAATGCAGAAAACTTCTTTAGATGAGTTACGAGAAAAGAACATATCAATTAGGACAAAAGAAAAGGTAAGAAAAAATGAAAATGTAAGGACAGAACCACCAAAAACTTCTATAACAATAACTGAAGGACACCAGAATTTTCACCATACCTTATACCCATAAAGACCTTTAAAATTATTGCTTTCCAGACCAGAAGGGTACCAATCCCCAGCATGTGCAGAAATGAAGGGCCAGAGGAAACCCCAAGATATGATAGCCCCAAGAAGAACTGAGCAGTTTACTATGTGTGGACAAATAAGACCACAACCAACATAGGTTGGACTAAAGTCAAAATAGAACCTGTAAAGTAAGTCATGTGAAACGTTAACAACATCTTTAAAACATTTATACAAATATCAGCAATCATGCGAATGAGATTTTAATCAAAGCCAAATTACTGTCTGAATACATTCCAAGCTACTAGCATACATAAATCAAGAAATGATATCTTGCATGCACCATAAGTATAGAAATATGTAGGGAATCAGAATACATCGGTCCTTTTTTTTTACTGTTAGTTCTTCTACCTCAACTGGTAACATATTTATCACTACAGAGGACCAACTCACCATACACATAACAATGCGTCACAAATATTTGAATACCATCAACTTCACCCTCTAGCTAATGGTGATAAAGATTCTATCATTCCCCATAAGATATATGAGCAATCTTTCAACAGGGGCAAAAAAGGGGGGCAGAGTTCACATGGGAAACAAGAAAGAACTTACGTGTTTTTGAACAGCGTTAAGCCAAAACTGGGGAAATTATCAAACCCACAGGAATCTCCAATACCACTGAAAAACCACTTGAAGCAGCTCCAAACGAAACTTATGCTTAGATATTTTCCAAGACACTTGACTTGCTTCCTGTAACAAACCATAAATATTATATTTATGTATGTATGTTTTCGTCTGTACATGACATAATCAGAAAGAAAGCAATCTGGTTGTTAAAGATCAACAACAGTCTCTCTAATTATTTATAAATCAGAGCTTATGAATTAAGCAGACGTTTTATTGATGTTATAAATACAAGATTGTTTTAATTAGAAAGACCCTCTGTTTTTCATTATCTACTCTGATAAATTAATTAGAATATAATTTGCTTTCCACTAAGTTTTTCATTAAGCTCTACATTAATGGAAACTGTATGTGGATATATGAAAAGAAAAATAAGCACAATGTATCTAATAAGTACCCTGCAAGCTCAGCACCAGAGTGAGTATGAAAACTATTTATCAACATTGCTGTGGCTGTCCCACTTGGATATGTAAGCTTATAATCCAGTATCATTACCTGATAAAATACAAAGATTAGAAATTTAAAATTGCATGATGTGCTCAATAACATGGGTTTTTTTTAACAAAGAATGAAAAATTATTGATAAGTAAAAAATCTGTAACATCTAAAATTAATTCAACAAGAAGGTTGAATATAAGAAATCAAAACCAGAATTACGGTAGCAAGTATAGGTGATAAACGGGTCATTCAAATCAGGTTCGGTTCCAGTTATTCTGAATTAGGTCAGGTTTGGTTGTGACTACATTCGGTTTCGGTTAAGTTCGGATCGGATATGGTTTGTTTCTATTTAAATTCGGATCTATAGTGATTCGGGTAAGGTATCAGATCGGATCGGGTCACATCAGTTCGATTAATTTTTGGGTCGAGAATTTTCTAGTCGGGTCAGGATCGATTCAATAGGAGATTTATATGTTTTAGTCAGTTTTCAATATGGATCAGTTTTTTAAACCCAGATATGACTTTATAAAACTAATATATTTGACTTTTTTGTGAGTTCTGCAACAATTTACATCAAATCTTTTATTATTTCTTTTAATATATTTTCTTTATTTCGAATTGTCTTCGGTTCGCATGATTTTGGTTTGGGTTCATTCAATTCGCTTGAAAATCGATTTGGTTCTATTCAGTTCAATTAAAATCGAATCGAACGGTTCAACTAAAAATCGGGCCAGAATTTATTTAATTCGGTTTATTTCAAATTTCATATCAAATCCGAATATCATATGAAGGTCGATATCAAATCTCGGATCAAATAAAATCAATTCGGGTAAAATCAATTCGGGTGGGTCAGTTTGCCACCTCTAGTCGTAGATACTTTACTCAACAAAACTAAGTTTATGAAGAACATCACCTTAAAAAAATGTAACTTTAACTTAAGTCTAAACTAATACATAAAAGATGTATATAACAAAGATGACAAGGGCTGTACCTTACGAAGAGGAGTAAGACTAAACAGACCAAGAAAGCTGACAACAATGAGAAAACCAGTCATCCACCATAACCCAGGGTTCTTAATATCTTCAGCTCGGTTTCCAGGGTAATCAGCACCAATAAGTTGATAAGTTTTCTCATCCATTGCAATCATATAAGAGCCAAACCCCCCTGTCAAAGATACAAGCAGAACAGAGGAGCTAATGAGCTTAAAATTCAATTTAATCACTTAATTTAACACTAGAAACAAAGCCTACTAAATACTGTCAAGTTAAATCAATAATATCAACTTACTAATAATGCTAATAATCATTTCTTAATCACTTACAGCTAAATCAGTATGCTTTAAACAAAAGAGGAACAAGCTAATCATTTCTTCACCATAAAACGAATTATAATTACGAAACGAAATTAACCAAAAATGATTGCTTCTTAGCAATTATTTTACCACTAAAAGCAAGGCCATAACAAGCGACGACGCAAGTTTGAATGACGGTGTTTTCTTGTTTAGTAAACGGTGTGACCTGAAACCCTAATTTCGTCAAAAAACCGGTCCATGATTTCACAAAGAAAAATCCGAGCAATCCGGCGCCGACATTCAAGGACGGGATAATCCCAACGGTTAAATTCAGCTTGTGCGTGATGATACAAAAGAGCGTCCCTAACAAGGCGCTCACGACGAGTCCTCTGATCGTAATTTGGTCTTTCCATTCCGGGACGTGCTCCGAAACAATGGCGCCGCCGCCGTCGATGCTTTCCTTGTCGATAATCAACGGCTCCGATATCTCGGTTCCCATATTTTCGGATCTGGTCGGGTTTTGTGAACCTTTTTGATTTTGGATCTGGGGCTTAAATAGGGAATAAATATTTTGTCTGGGGTTTGGATTGGCTGTATGTGAACGGAAATGCGTTGAAATCCAGCCAATGATAAACGTTGGCGGTTGTTTGATCGAATGGTGAAATGACACGTGGATAAAACTATTTTTTTCATTCTGAGTTGTATCATACAACCAAATCCCTAAATTTATCATTTTAATATTTCAAAATATTCCCTCCGTTTTCACATGTTAATATTTTTATACCACGTTTCTCAACTTTGATTTTTATAATTTAAAATTATTATTATAAAAATAGCCATTTTCTTTTAAAATTTTATCATTTATATCTTTATTTTTAATTAGTGATTGATAATTAATTTTAATATTAAGTATTAAGTATCAAGTTTATTATTTTTTGTTTTTTATTTTAATAAAAAATATATTTTATGATATGTATTTTTTTAATTCGTTTTATCTATTTTGGGACATAATTTAAACACATTTTAACAATCGTTTATTGTTCATAAAAAGGTTTTAACGATATTGTTTTTTATTATAATTTTATTGATGATCATAAAAAGTTAGATCCCTACTCAGTTGATGGTTGTTTGTTAATATAATCGATCATGGGCAACAAAAAATTCTGTTTGATAGTTTAAGTTGCTCACCATTCGTTTTTCACTTGTTATGTATTTCGATTGGATCTAGATAAAAAATCAAGAAATATTTTGAATTTTAATGGTATATTTATTTTTATAAAAATATTTATTTTTATTTATTTTGATTTATAAAAGATTTCGATAAGCTAATCTCATTATTTTTCTTACAGATGTATTATAATCGTAATATTTTTATATTTTTAATAAAAATTTAGTGATTATGATAAAAAGAAATTATTAATAATAAAAGTATAAATATATATTTTATTTTAATTAATCCAGCGGTTAGATTTATGGTCCAGTCAAACAAAAGCATAAAAATTTCCGTATATCACAAGCAATTTAACTGAATTACAAGCACTTTTAATGTATAGAATTCTTTGCTTTGAAGGAACAATTTGGTGAAAATGTCAAAAAAATCTCATTTTTCTATAAACGAAATCCATAACAAAAAGATGGACGAATCAAACGCAAATAAAGTATATAAAATACATTTTTATTATATTTTAATATATAAATAATATAAAAAATTATAAAACTTTTCGTATCAGTGATAATCTATTCTTTATAATGTGGATCTGTACCCACAGTAAACTTTTTAAAATTCATATATTTATTCTTAATTTTTTTTATTTTTTATAAATTAATCCTTAAATATTTTAATATTCAAGTTTTGTACCCATTATGAGATTTCAAATTTTTATATGTGTTCACCCTCAAATAAATTTTTAGATTCGTCATTGTTTTATATTTAAATTATAAAATATAATATCTAAATCTATATCACTAATAACTAAATATTAAACTTTAAATTTTAATCATAAAGCTTAAATTCCACACTCTACACCCTTACATCCTAATGCACAACTAGGACTGGGTATTCGATCGAGTTGAGTCAAAAAATTCAATTTATTTGAGTTGACCCATTCTATTTTATCATTCAAACTTTATTTAAATTTTTTTGAGTTGAGTTAAAAAAATTCAATTTATTTGAGTTGACCCATTCTATTTTATCATTCAAACTTTATTTAAATTTTTTTGAGTTGAGTTTATAAAATTCGAGTTTAGACGAGTTTCAAATTTTTCTACAAATTTAATTATAATTATTTATAATATTATAGTTCAAGGTGATAAGAATTTCTTCGTCATATGTTCTTTTACATATGTAAATAAGATTATTTAATTTTTACATCCCTAATCATAACAATTACACGGAAGCATGTAACGATCACATGTATAAGACTTATCAACTATGTTAATCAAAGACAGTTAAAAGACAATTAAAAAATCTAAAGATTAAATTAATCACGATTAAAAATATAAGCAATATTACTGATTATTTTTAAAAAATTATAAAAACTAAATTAATACAATTAAAATAATATAATAAATTACTTATTTAAGATTATTATATAGATAAAATTACTCATTAAGTATATTTATAAATGTAACTTAAATGATCGATTTATAAATTTTTTTTTTAATTTAGATCACCTAACTAAAAACTTACAAATTGACTTTTATCCAAATCGGTTATCTATTTTATAATCAACGGCTCAGATTATCTCTTTCCCATTTCCTATTATTTAACGGCTCCTATTCATTTACCTTATAATAGATCCACAGATCTTAAGATTTTCTTGACTTTCTTCAAAACAAAGCAGAACCGGAAAAAAGAGGGGAAAATGGATGCAATTGATTCAGTTTTCGATCCGCTACGAGAGTTCGCTAAGGATAGCGTTCGTCTCGTCAAGAAATGCCACAAGCCTGATCAAAAAGGTTGTTCCTTTTTATTTTTTTCGCTATAATTGGGTTTGGTTGATCGATCAGAATTGTGATTGAAAGTTTTTTTGTTTTGTTTCAGAATTTACGAAGGTGGCGTTCCGTACTGCGATCGGATTCGTGGTTATGGGATTTGTAGGGTTCTTCGTTAAGCTCATCTTTATCCCCATTAACAATATTATTGTTGGATCTGGTTAGGTGCGGTTCGATTCCTTCCATTTCTATTCTATTTTTCATGTTACTTTGTTGTTTTATTGTATTATTATATGTTATTGTTGTGATATTGATCTTAATTTATTAGAATTAAAAAAAATCTCGAGTTTTTGAAATTTGGTTGTTGATTACTCTAGGAAAATGGAATTTGGCTGAAATTGTAGGGATTTTTACTGCTTGTAGATCTGGAAAACTCAATTAGTTTTCTTAATAAGATGTATTGTTTGATTTATGAATCCCTGTTTGGCATCTCAAGGGTTATTATGGTGCAGAAATTAGAATGAAACAATTCTATTGCTTAATTTTGTCTTTATATGTTTCTGTCTTCCTTAGAGGTATAGTGAACTCACCGGGTCAATGCAATTGTTTCTTTTGCATGTAGCTTGCAGCAAAAATGGCTGTAAGAACCAATTTTGCTTTGAAAAAAAAGGGTAATAGCTTCGAATTTCGATTGTAGACAAGATAATGAAAAAGTCTGAGAAGAGTAGAAGATGAGTTGCTTCTTGTATGTTAGTTGGACTGTGGTTAGATCTGTCTCGGATATTTCGGGGACCTGAGCAAAAACTCAAAAATGTGTTGGATAGGATGTGTTAGGCACGAGTATATTCAATTTTGGTGGTCTTTCCCCTATGCTCGGCTCCAAATATGTTGGACATGGGTGTCATTTGTAGGTAACTAGAAAAATGAAGAATTGAAGCAATATAGATGGAGTGCGTGGAGTTAGGTATGGAGAATGTTGGATTAAAAATGAGCAATAGCTTCGAATTTCCATTGTAGACAAGATAAAGGCCGAAAAGAGTAGAAGATGAGCTGGTTCTTGTATGTTAGCTGGAGTGTTGGACTGTGATCAGAACTGCCTCGGATATTTTTTGGACCTGAGCAAAAACTCAAAAATGTGTTGGATAGGATGTGTTAGGCACGAGTATATTCGATCTGGTGGTCTTTCCCCCATGCTTGGGTCCAAATATGTTGGACGTGGGTACATGTGTAGGTAACTTTAGAAAATGAAGAATTGGAGCAACATAGATGGACTGCATAGGGTTAGGAATGGAGTATGTTGGATGAAGTTGTTTTCGAATCCTATAGCTGGTTGCCAACCAATTAATGGTAGGTTAACAAACTAATAGTCATTAATTTCTCTACTTCAAATTCAACTAACACCATTGTCAGGGGTGATTCTAGACATGTGCAATAGGATCAATCGCACAAGAACTCTACAATGAAAAAGCAAAAAACTAGTTTTGAAACTATTGATAAAGCACATGGGGAAAGTAAGTCAACCAGTATTTAGTTTTTTTAGATGGGTCTTATTTTAATAAATTCCACATAGTCCATAAGGATCGTATTACCGACTTGCAGGAAGCACGACAATCGATATGAATTTTCAGCATGAAGGCCATAGAGTCAGACATGGTGGTTTTCTTGTCTTCTTTATCTGCGTTTTCGTCCAATGAGTCGTATGGCACACTTAAAATTGTAAGGTATGTGATCTTTGAATCATACTTGTTTGTTGAGGAGAATGAAAAATGCAGATGCCAAGCTGCCAACAGAACCCCATTATTTGGAGAAATTATATTACAGGTAAGTTCCACCACATCATCCATGAGACCAACTACTAAAAAATATTCATCTTATTATTTTTTCCATGTCATATTTGGTGATAAAGATTATTTTTTCCATGGGACCACCACAGAATCCCATTATTTGATGATAAAGATTAAGTTCCACCACATAATTTTTTCAAGTAAAATTCACTTGAAAATAATAAAATATAAAAAAATTGATAATATATTTGTTTAAAATTATTTAATGTTATTGTGAAAAATACTTTTAAATAGGTATCTCAAACTCTGAAATCACATACAGGTTGAACCAATAGCGGATGCATATGAACTTTAGAACAAGCACAAATTTATTCTAAACTTTTTAAAATTTATACATTTGTCATTAATTTTTAAAATTTTATAAAATTTTAGGATGCAATAACATATAAATATTAAAAAAATTTAAGTTGAATTGTTTGTGAAGGTTACACAATAAAACAACGTATTTCAGAGTTTAATTTATCAGAAAAAAAAACAATTAAAAAAAATAAAATACAATCTAATAAATTAAAACCCTAGAAATCTTCGTCCATTTTGAACTCATGTGTACCGCCGTTACCGTTCAAACTCGACATGACCGAAGCTTTCTGATACTCTCCCACTCGTTTCTCGAAGAAATTGGTTTTACCTTGCAAAGAAATCAGTTCCATCCAATCAAAAGGATTAGAAACATTGTACAACTTACCGTAACCCAATGCTCCAAGCAACCGATCTGCCACAAACTCGATGTATTGACTCATCAGATCGCCGTTCATCCCGACCAATGCGCAGGGCAAAGCGTCGCATACGAACTCCCTCTCTATGTCCACGGCCTCTCTTACCAACGCTTTCACGCGTTCTTCACTGAGCTTCGAACGGAGGAGATCGTACAGCAAGCAAGCAAAATCGCAGTGGAGGCCTTCATCTCGTGAGATTAACTCGTTTGAGAATGTTAATCCAGGCATTAAACCACGCTTTTTCAACCAAAATATGGCACAGAAACTTCCGGAGAAAAAGATACCTTCAACGCAAGCAAAGGCGATCAACCGCTCTGCGAAAGTTTCTCCGCCGTTGATCCATTTCATGGCCCACTCGGCTTTTTTAGCCACACAAGGGACCGTTTCAATGGCGCGGAAGAGGCGGTTCTTTTCATCGGAATCCTTGATGTATGTCTCTAAAAGGAGACTATACATCTCAGAGTGGATATTTTCGATAGCGATCTGGAAACCGTAGAAAGCACGCGCCTCGGAGATTTGCACCTCTTTCATGAACCGAACAGCGAGGTTTTCAAGGACAATTCCATCGGAGGCGGCGAAAAAGGCAAGAACGTGAGTGATGAAGTGACGCTCGTCGGCGGTGAGAGATTCCCAGTGACGGAGATCGGAAGACAGATCAACTTCCTCGGCGGTCCAAAAGGACGCTTCGGCCTTCTTGTACATTTCCCATACTTGCGGATATTGGATCGGGAACATACAGAACCGATCTGGATTTGCGGCCAGTAGTGGCTCTTCCGGAATTGAAGGCATTTTGCAAGGGTGATTTGGGAAATTGAGATAATAAATTAGGGATTTTTTTTTTTTTTGAAGAAATTACTTTGCGATGAATACAGCAGAGGAAGATGGTATTTATAGGCTAAAATTAGCGCGGGAATTTGAAAATATTTTGGAGAAACTTCCCGGGGAAGAATAAACCGCGGAGAAGGATAATTCAGGAATTTCAAGTAAATGTGACTACGTGTAGTATTTTGATTGGTTAGAGAAAAATGAATTTTGAAATTTTAATGGAGCGGATAACGGTCGAGCGTAGAAGGGAAGCTTTTGTTGTGAAAATATTTGTCTTTTGAACGTTGGCGGGAAGTATTAGTGGCAACGTTCAAATTTTTGATATATTTCATTTTTAACTTTTTAAAGTTTGAATTGAATAATAATAATAATAATAATAATAATTAAACGAAAGGTTTAAGCCTTTTTGCAGTTTTGGCTTATCTTCCTGAAAGCAAAAAATTACTCCCTCCCAAAAATAATATCTCTTATTAATTTTTTGAAAGTCAATTTTTTAAACTTTGATTATAATTATATTAAATATTTTAAATAATTAAATTTTATAAATTATATATTTAAACTCTACTCAATTAGAAGTTTTTAAAATATATTTTTTCATATTTTTATCAATAATAAATTTTAAATAATCAAGAGTCAAAGTTGAAAAAGTTTGACCAAAAAAAAAATCAATAAGAGACAATATTTATGGGACAAATGGAGTATCAGCTTTAGAGAGAGAAGGAAAGTCAGACTTCGCGATCGTTGCTTTGTTCGTTAATGGAAATGTATTTAATTAATTATGTCGGTGATTAGATTAAATTAACTATAATTGAATTAGTGTTTTTTTTTAGAATTTTATCCTTGAATTGAATTAATTATAAATTAAATTAACTAAGTTGAAATTATTTGGTTAATTTGATCGATTTTCAGATTAACCGAAATTATTATAAAATTTTAGATAATTACATAATATGTCACTAAATTGTATTAAAATGACCTTTTTGAATCACTAAATTTTTATTTTATATTAATTTAATAAAGATTTAATGATATTTCATAATTTTTAAAAGTTTAATAACCAAAAATAAATATATAATATTTAATATATAATATTTTTGGTTAATTCAATTAATTAATCAATTTCAAATCAAATTAATCGATAATTGAATTTCTTAAAAAAATATTAACCAAATCTATCTAAAATAAACCCATTAAATTAACCAAAAAATTTAATACGATCAATTAATTTATTTAAAACCGAATAATACATGCTCTATATTACCAGCATCAAAATCCGGATTCAATTCAAAAAAAAAATGAGCTTTTGCTATCTTATTTACAATGTGGGTCGGTCCAAATTTTTTGAGCCGCTCGAGTTTTGTCCTCCATTAAACAGTTCCATTGATGCTTATGGTTATGGATCATCATCACCGGTTTGCTGATGAAAAAGAGCCTCGTCTTGGTCCCACTTTCCATTCCCCAAATAACGTAAAAAAGTACCACATTTAGCCATGAAATCCTTAGTTAACAGTTGGGGGGGGAAAAAAAGTTGTAATCTTTTTCCCACCATTTATGCTTCTTTACCTTCTCCATTTTTCTCTTTATATACACAAGCCATTGATTTTTAGCCTCTCCACATCGAAACTGGCAAAGTTATGGTGGCTCATCCCGAGTTGTTGTTCAGTTTGGTCTCGTTGAGCTTTTTACTGGTCTCGGTGGTCGAGCCACACGGAATATATGGCTCGACCACCGGTTCATTCGGCCTCATTGATGGTGCTCTGGAAGTCAATGGGATATGCGCCACCTCGGTCACCATCCATGGTTACAAATGCCAAGAACACGAAGTACCAACTATTACAGAATTTCTCTTTTTCGTGTTGTTTTTAGATTAAAATTGATTGTTGTTGCAGGTAGAAACAGAAGATAGATATGTCCTTAGCATGCAAAGAATCCCGGAGGGACGTGTTGAGGGGAACGGCGGTGCCGGAAACAAGAAACAGCCGATACTCATACAGCATGGTGTCCTTGTGGTGAGTCCTACCAGTTAACTCCAATAGTTTGAGAGACCAATTAAAATTTTATTTAAACACACACGTAAACTCTTATTTAATGAACTTCGAATCAAATATATTTATTTTTATCTCGAAGTCGGAATTTAAAACACTAGGAAAACTTGATGCTCACTTTGAGTGGTCTTTTTTCTAGGGACACTTTTTTACTTTAAACACAAGATTTGGCTTGATTTACGCAGCAAAACTTGCTTAGATTTTTACTTTTAAGATGCATGATTATTGCTTCTTTATAATAGAAATTTTTTAGCTTTTTTGTTCATGTCCTGATTATAGAATCGGATCGTTAATCAAACCACTAAACATTCGAATCGGTTCAATAAAAACCGAAAATCGAATGATTAAGATGCAGATGTTGAAAAGAAATGTTACAAAGTGTTGTTTGTTTGGTCTGTCAGGATGGCATGGCATGACTCCTGAATTCACCACAAGAGAATCTACCTATGATTTTGGCTGATAAAGGTTTTGATGTATGGATTGCCAACACCAGAGGGACTCGATTCTGCAGGAAACATGTCTCGCTCGATTCCGGCCAGCCGGTTTTTCTCCTTACCTTTACTGGTTCTGTAATAAAAAAGTTGACAACCTGCAAACTTGAATATGAACATAAATAGGGTGATTGAAACTGATAGTTGAATGTGACAGGAGTTCTGGAATTGGTCATGGGATGAACTGGTGAGTTTCGATCTACCGGCTGTTTTCGATTTCGTGTTCAACCAGACACAGCAGAAGATTCATTACATTGGCCATTCCCTGGTGAGAAACCATAGGTTTGGCATAGTAATAACAGACATAATACGAAAACCTTGATGAAATGTTGGCATTCTGATTGACAGGGAACTCTTATAGGCCTGGCTTCTTTCTCCGAGGGACATCAAGCAGACACGCTGAAATCCGCTGCATTTCTAAGCCCGATCGCATACCTAAGCCATATGAATACCGCACTCGGTACCGTTGCCGCTAAAGCCTTCGTCGGCGAGGTCCGTAACGAGCATGTTCTTCACCATTGCTATGAGTCATTAATTCAACTTCAATACAATACTATTCTGTAAAAGATACTGTTGTTTTGGCAAACAGATCACTACTTGGTTTGGGGTAGCTGAATTCAATCCAAAAGGGTGAGAATCAAGAACACACAACCTGTTCTTCTCCGCTTTATTACGGAATTTACGACCGCAACGGCGCCGTTTATATTAACAAAATCACTATAAATGCATCATCTGATAAATTTTCTCTGCTGTTCACAGACAGCAAGCATCAGTCTTTCTCAAGTCTTTATGCAATTACCCTGGAGTTGACTGCTATGATCTATTAACTGCAATTACCGGTACAACATCCATACTCGAAAGCTCTTATGTATTATTCGAACTCGAATGTAAGTAACATTCGACTTGATAGTTATTCGAAAATGCTGATTTCATTCAAGGAAAAAACTGCTGTCTCAATTTTTCCACGGTTGATCTTTTCATAAAGAATGAACCACAGTCCACAGCAACCAAGAACATGGTGCACTTAGCTCAGAGTAAGTCTTTGAAACCAAACTCTTCTTATAGTAAGTAGCATCCATGTCGTCTCCGATGTCGCCGGGAAATGTCCCGGAACATCGTTTTTACATCGAGAACGCGACTTGTTAAGTGACTAATACCGAACTCTGCAGCTGTTTGAGACGGAGTTATAGCGAAATACAACTACGGCAGGCCGGACTACAACCAGATGCATTACGGAGCAGCCAAGCCTCCGGTTTACAACATCTCCAACATCCCTCGTGACCTTCCTATATTCATCAGCTACGGCGGCCAAGACGCGCTCTCGGACGTTCGAGATGTTCAGCTGTTGCTGGATAGCCTCAAGTTCCATGATGCCAACAAGCTCATGACTCAGTTCATCAAAGATTACGCCCATGCCGATTTCGTCATGGGAACCGACGCCAAGGATATTGTGTACAATCAAGTCGTCCGGTTCATTCAAAACCATCAATGATACACATGGAAGAGACCGGCCGGATCGGTTCATGTAATAATATTTTTAAGACAATCACGTCTTAATTCCGTCACTGATTATTTTACGCGGCATTAATATGCTCTGGATTATGTTGATTTTATTCTTATTTTCCTATGGATTTAGTTTTTAGTTTTTTATGAAAAATACGTATAATTTGATGTTATCCGATTAAATTTTTTAATGCGTTTATACAATTGTACTACGTGGATACATATTGAGTATAGTTCGATTGATATAATATTATATAATACAAATAAAAATATGATATTAAATATGATTAAATACTTAATTCAATTTATCATTAAAAATCCGAATAATATAAATATTATACACTAAATATTAGAAAAACATATACATTACAGAGATATTGTACACTCAACTTTTAAGATGCTAGCATTGTGTCACACAAAAATTCCTTAATCGACTCTTTTACGTTCTCATCAATTTTTTTCCCTAAAAATCCTTCTTTAATAAATCATATTATATATAGAGGTGCGTATTAGATCGAGTCGAGTAAAAAAAATTTAAGTTATTTGAGTTGATAAGTCATATTTTATAACTTAAATTTTATTTGAAATTTTTTCGATTCGATTTGAGTTTAAGAAATTTGAGTCGAATCGAGTCGAGTTTTCGAGTTTCTATAAATATTTAATTATTATTATTTATCATATTATAGTACGATTTGATTCTAATTTAAACAACTTTCTTTAATTATATAAGATATATATTTCTTCATTTTTTTTATATGTACCAATATTTCTTTATATTTTTATATATCAATGTATATATATCATAAAAATTGAGAGATTTATCTCAAACTTAAAAATAAATCCTTTAATTATTAAAAAAATCGAGTTATTGGAATTTTACAACTCGAACTTTATTTAAAAAAATTTTGAGTCGAGTTTATAAAATTTCTAGTTGAGTCAAAAATAACTCAAGTATTTTCGCTTCGAGTCAAGTCAAATTATTCAATTTTTTCGAGTCAATTTTTGCTCAGCTCTAATTATATATATTATAAAGCTCTAATTATATATATTATAATTGTAGACGTTATGTAATTTATTAAATAGTATTATAAATATTTTGCTCATATTTGTAAAAAAATATAAAGAAACACGTATATTATGTATAGTCTAAAATTTGTTCGAACTGAAATCAACTCAAACCATAAAATTATAAATATTGATAATTAAATTTAAATAAAATTTTGAATAATTTAATTTTTTTAATTGAACTTAAATCATATACCGAACCTAAAAAAATATTATAAATTGATTTATTTAGACAACTCTATCGAACAGTGTCCCTATTTAGATGAGAAATCTCAGACTTTCCTCATCTCGTATAATCTGATTAAGTGATTAAACTGTTTAGTTGAAATTTCAATACAAAAAAGTCTCTCTTTTTTTTATTTTTTTATAATTTTTTTTATTTAAACGATGCCATTGGAGAAGAAGACATCTATAGATTACGTTATGGAGAAGGCATCGGGGCCTCATTTCTCCGGCCTCCATAGCCTAACCGCCACCGGCTCCTCCTTTTCCGACGTCAAAGCTCCTAATCAGCCTTTCGTCATCGGTATTCTTCACTTCTCTTCTACACAAACAAACAACATTTTTTTCTCATTGAACTGTTTCTTTCTTTTTTGTTGCTGTATTTATTGTCCAATGTTTAGCTGATTTCGCCGTTTTTTCTCTGAAAATCTGGTTACTTAAAATGAAATTGAAGGAAACTTTTCATTTTGTTCTATTTCGCAATTATGCAGGCGTTTCAGGAGGTACTGCTTCTGGTAAGACGACAGTCTGTGATATGATCATCCAACAGCTTCACGATCACCGTGTTGTTCTTGTCAATCAGGTTTAAATCTAGTTAATTTGTTCATTTTTTAACTGACATTTGCAAAACTGTGAGTTCTCATTTTCTTTTTATGGATGAAGGACTCGTTTTACCGTGGTTTAACTGCTGAAGAGTTAAAATGCGTTCACAAGTATAATTTTGATCATCCTGGTATATAGATTTGATGTTCCTTTTCTGATTATTGATGTCTTCTGTATCGGATGCAGTTGTTTTGATGATGCATTGTTTTCTTTATAGATGCTTTTGATACTGAGCAGCTTCTGGATTGTGTTCTGACGCTCAAAAGTGGGCAATCTGTTCATGTTCCAATCTATGATTTTAAGCTTCATCAACGATCTTCAGATAGTTTTCGACAGGTAGGTTGTTTTTTTCATTGTTGAACTTTTTATGATGATGCTTGAAAAGCTAGGTGTATTCAATTAAGAATACTTCTGATGAGTTTTCTTTTTCTTAGTTCTTTTAATTATTGAGTTCTCTATGGCTTTGTAAAGTAATTAAATTTATTGATGTTAAAATCTTAACTTGGCAAGCTTATATCAATCTGTTTCGTGTTTAACCATGCCAGGTGAATGCTTCTGATGTCATAATTTTGGAAGGAATTCTTGTTTTCCATGACCAGCGTGTTAGGAACCTTATGAATATGAAAATTTTTGTTGACTCAGGTGTAATCACTTTTACCTAGTTCCTTACCATAATAGTATCATCCAATGATTGTTTTAGACATGTTTATACGTAAATTTATTGTAGATGGTAGATCATTTTTTTACTTCAGATCATGCATAGATATAATTATATAAATCTTAATCAACCTGTGGATGTTGCCAATCACTCAAAATACAATCATAAGTTTTAATGACAGGAAATTTAAGATCGGTAGAAACAAAATAGAAATTAAATTCTGTCAAGAGAAAGCTGATTGATGTCCTAGCTGATGAGGAAGCTCATGTATAAAACAAAGCTGAAATCAACTTTGAATTTAATTGCTTACTTTTAACTTGTTTTGAGATGTAATAGCCTGAGGACTGCCAGCCGGTAGATGATTAACTTTTATAAATGGTTGTTCCAAATCACACTTAGAACTCCATTGCTTCACTCAGTTGAATGAGTTTGCATGCAATTTTTTTGTAGGTTGAGCTTGCATGCAAATGGTGCATCTGTCATTTTCCCTCTGACCATGTATTTCTTGTTTGCTCTTATGGTAATGGTTCTCTATTTTATTTGGCAATTTATTTCTTGTAGATGCTGATGTGAGGCTTTCTCGTAGAATAAGACGGGATACGGTTGAGAGGGGTAGGGATGTAAGCTCTGTTCTTGAACAAGTAAGTGAGTTATACCAACTTTTCTTTTTAATTTCATACTTAAAAATTAAAAACAGGAATACATGCTGCATATTTTAATTTTACTTGTGTGGTATTGGGTGTCATTCATATTGAAAACACTGAAATGAAAGCCTTAAATCAGCATCTCATAGAATAAGTTTAGAAGCATAAACAATGGTTGTTTGTAGATTTGAAACAGAATATCTACTCATTCACATAAAATTGTATTCCATTAAAACACTTATGTGGACTTTGCTTAATGTGCCTCGTTGGTCTTTGCATTAGTTGTTCCAACATTTTGATAATTACATTGCATTGTTGTGCTATTTTTGCAGTATGCAAAGTTTGTCAAGCCTGCATTTGATGATTTTATTCTTCCATCAAAGAAGTATGCTGACGTCATCATTCCTCGAGGAGGTGATAATCATGTTGCCATTGACTTGATTGTGCAACATATCCACACTAAGCTTGGTCAGCACGATCTCTGCAAAATATATCCCAATGCATATGTAATTCAGTCGACGTTTCAGGTAATCTTGTGGATTATCTCTATCTTATTTCAATTGCAACTTGAGTATATATATTTCCCCCTTTGACATATAGTCTCACCTGTATACTTTTAAGTTATTTCCAACTATTCTGTCTAATCTGTAATTTATTTGTTGCTTTTATGTCGTTGGTATCTGTATGGTCATTATTATTTTACAAAAATTTTCACATGCGAGACATATGGTGCAGATTAGAGGAATGCACACTCTGATTAGAGACAGGGAGATTTCTAAGCACGACTTTGTCTTTTATTCAGATCGGCTTATTCGTCTGGTACCTTCTGCTTTATATATTATGCGTGAACTGAGCTTTGTTTTTATTAAATGTTTTTTAAATACAAAATGTAGCTGATTTACTTTTTGTTTTTGATTTAGGTGGTGGAGCATGGTCTTGGGAGTTTGCCATTCACTGAGAAGCAAATAATAACACCTACAGGTATGTTAAATAATTGTCACCTTTTTCTCATTTCTGCAAACTTTCAGTTCTCCTTTGTAGATATTTCCGGCTGAGAGATATCCACAAAAAGCCTGTAAACAAGCGTTGTTCTTTAGATATCTTATCCGAAAAGCAATTAATATTCTGCTTACCTTGGTAATTTCCTGCTTTTTCTTTTCAGGTTCTATATATACCGGGGTTGACTTCTGCAAAAAGTTATGTGGTGTTTCCATAGTTAGAAGGTGAGAGTTTTTGATAAGGTGTTGATTTGTTATTTTTTTCTGGTTATTTAGTAGACCTTGTTTGATCAAAATGTAGGGATGTCGAGCGATCTTTTATTATATATGATGAAAGCTGAGATGAATTTCCATCTATCTTCTAGTTCTGGATTTTTGGTGCATCGTACATGCTCAATCGATCCGAGAATTTCATTTTAATCGTGTTGGCTGCAATTTTCTGTGCTTTTTGTTTGGTATTTACTAACAAGGTTTTTCTCTTATTTGTTTATGACAGTGGAGAGAGCATGGAAAACGCCTTACGTGCATGTTGCAAAGGTATAAAAATCGGAAAAATTCTGATTCACCGTGATGGAGATGATGGAAGAAAGGTTAGTAACATCATTGGCATCTCTCTGCTGTTAGTTATCAGTGTATTACTTATAATCTTAACCGTTAATCGTAATTGTTGGATATTTTAGCTTATATACGAGAAGCTTCCCAAGGATATTTCAGAACGGCATGTCCTCCTACTGGATCCTGTTCTTGCTACAGGTAAGCTTCATTATCTTCATAGAAGACACATTTTCCCTATGCTACTTGAGATCGAGTGAGTGGTAGATATGAGTATGTGTCTGACACGGAAAATGTTCACTTTTGTCCAAATTTCTCTATGCGTCCCTGAAACATCATGTCTACATACTCGTGTTTAAATGTGTTGAACATCGGTGTCGAGTATGTGTACTTTTCCATTTGTGTTTACTTTTCTTGTAGGGAACTCTGCTAACCACGCCATCGAGCTACTCGTACAGAAAGGCGTACCGGAATCGCACATTATATTCCTGAACCTCATCTCTGTGAGCTTCTACTCCATTGTTGGCTGCCAATGCATCTACTACCTCCCAACCCTTCATTCCACCTTTTCTTGTTTCCTCTCCTCTGCAATACACTCAAAACACTTTGTTTTCTTCAGGCACCTGAAGGAATCCACTGTGTTTGCAAACGGTTCCCGTCCTTGAAAATCGTCACTTCCGAAATTGACGTTGCACTAAACGGGGAATTCCGTGTCATACCAGGTATGGGCGAGTTTGGCGATCGATATTTTGGCACCGATGATTGATCAACCATGGTTGGAAAGTTGCAACTATAACCCGTATCAAATGGACCAGTTACTTCAATCAGGTACATTCTAAAACACATATATGCCTAATCAGCTTATGCAAATTGTTCTTTCCACTGTTAAATTTGATGGGGGGATGGCGTAATGACAGTCCAGGATCTGGCTTGATTCTCCGTTTTCTTGAAGTATCTTTATTAGATGTCTATTCGAATATGATATTATAATAAATAAATAAATAAATATTATATATTTCAATTAGGATCGTAGTCTATAATTATGATTCTATTATATGTCGTATTCTATCATATATTTTTTCATTTTTATATTAATTTTAAAAAATAATAGTAAATAATAAGAATAAGTAATACAATAATTTTAAACTTTATTTAAAATCAAATAACAATACAATATTCTCTTATAGGATATATATTGTTTCAATTATATTTTTCGTTTCGCTTTACTAGTAATTTTATATATTTGAATCGCAATCAAAGTATAAATAAATTTTAAATTTATTCATTAAATATATAAAATACTAATATGGTTTGGGTACATGGTTATTTAGTTTTTTATTAAGCATATAAATATCAACATTCATAAAAATATATTTAAATTTATAAAAAATAAAAAAATATAAATGTTTTTAATTATTCGACAATAAAAAAGATCTTACGAAGATATATTCAGAACTATGTTCAAATTAAATTAATATTAAATCTTGACCAAATCAAGGTTAAATTTGGCCCAAATGAATGAGTTTTGGCTCAAAAACTGATTTAGAATTCAACAGTTAAACGTAACCTTAGACGATTTTAGGTTCACTTTATTAATTAAACTTAAATATGGTTGTTTTTCTAATTAAATATTTAAAAGGACATTAATTTAAAAATGGCAGGATAAGCCTCAAATCCAAATTATAAAAAAAAAAAAAAATAGGCGAATCCTGTTTGCCACGTCAGCTATAGTCTCAAGCAATCAAGATCGTTCATTTTAATTTTTTAAGGTGATTCGTCATCTCTTTTCTACATATAATTAGTGGGTAAATAGTTATTAGTAAGCGTGATAACGAGTCCAAACAATTATACGAAAAATTATTAGGTGAACCTTGTCTACCATGTCATCCATAGTCTCAATCAATCAAGATCGTTCATTTTAATTTTTTAAGGTGAATCATCACTTCTTTCCTATATGTAATTAGTGGGTATATAGTTATTAGTAAACGTGATAATGAGCCTAACCAGCTCGCGAGCTACTCGGACTCTACTCAGTCAAAGCTCGATTAAAGCTCGGCTCGAGACCTTAACGAGCCGAACCGAGCATACTCAAGCTTGACTCGAAAAACTCGTAAACAAACTCGGAATAATTATATTACCTATATGCTATATATACATTAAAAATAATCTCTTTATCAAAAGAAAAGAAATAAAATAAAATAGTAGAATTTCACTAAAATTAAATTAACTAAAATAAATTGAGTATTTTTTCTTTTCTCAATATTAAATTTCGTTTTGGTGTTGGTTATGAAAAAAGTTTTTAACGAGATACTATCTTCTATAGAAAAATATAACAAAAATATCTATTTTGAGTCGAGCCGAGCCTGACAAGCTTTGAGCTCGAACCGAGCCAAAACCTAAAATTCCGAACTCGCCGAGCCTCAAACCCGAACCGAATTCAATTACACTATTTTTAAAGATAAATAATTTTAATTACTTAAACCATAATTAATATAATAAATAAGGTTAACCTAATAATCTCCCCAATTATACGGTTGAAAGCTATTTAATTTCTGCACACATATCATTAATGTTTTTCGTTCTTAGTTGCTTTATGTTACTGCAACTTAAAAACTATTTTTTTTTTGTTGGTGATAATGTCGGCGGCCAACTTTAGGTTAAGAAAGTTTTTATTTTAAAAATTTTAGATAAATTTTATATATAATTATATATATTTATAATTTTTAAAATATTTAGCTAAATTTAAGTTTTTTACTTTTTATTTTCAATTTTTTTAATTTTTATATAATCGTTTTTATTATGCATAACGATGAACATTTCATCAGGACTTGGTAGATTTTAATCTTATTATATCGAATCATATTTTTATAAAAAACTAAAATTAAATCAAAACGAATTTTATTAAAAGTGAGTCGAGTTAGGATCAAATATAACTGAAAAAATAAATCCAACCTAAGAATAATAGTATAATTTCTCTTATATTTTCAAAGATATTTTATAATAATAATATTTTTTATAATCACATCCTTCAAATTAATTTTATAATTAGATTTTTAAAATTAATTATTTTTATAATTAAATATTTAAAATTAATTTATTTTACGATCAAATCTCTAAATTTATTTTTTTATATAGATATGTCAAATTAAAAAATAAAATCAAATTAAGTCAAATTCTATGTAATAATTTTTAAATCAAATTTGAATCGATATAAAACAAATCTATACCCATTTTTAATATAGACATTATCCATTTTTTTTAATTAAGATTAAATATTGAGTTTATTTAAATATTTTTTTAAATATACTTTTATATTTTTAATGATATTTTATAGTCGATGACGTGGTGCCTATAGAATTTATCATTAATTTTTATTTTATTGGTTTGTTAATTATTTAGTAGCTATAAATGAATAACGACGAAAATCATTAATAGATGGATTTAACACTTTTTAATAAAGATATTAACTTAATTAGCTGGAAAATGTTATTAAGGTTTTAATTGATTTTATACTAAGGTTTTTTTTATCCTTTGACCCAAAATGTATTATGAATATCATTATATTCCTAAAAGTATAAAAACTAATTTTTAGAATATAAATTATTAAAAAATATATTATAATTAAGAAAAATGATATTCTGAAATTTATTTTTTATCGATTTAGTTTGAATAATATTATTATTGATATAATATATATAAAAATGCGATATCAAATATATATATTTTTTTCTTTATTCAATTGTTTTTCATAAAGGGCTTTAGGATCATGGATTAGAGTCCACTAGTTTTATTTTTTTAAAACTTGAATAAAATATATATTTTTTAAATTAATATTATTATAAGATAATATATATTATTTTTTAAAAGATATATATTTAATAGTTGAAATAATTTGAACACGTATTTGTTAAAATGAATATCATACTATTTTCTACTAAACATTTGTTTGGTTCAAATGTGAATATTCTTGAGTTGTATAAAAATAAAAATCGAAAAATATTAGAAATTAAACCTAACCTGACACAATGGCGAATGTATATGGAATATAGGGTGTGCATAGACTCACTTTAATTTTTTTAAAATTCATACATTTATCTTTAATTTTTAAATTTTACCGGTTAGTCTTTATTGTTTAACATTATGACTTGTGTCCACCCTGAAATTTTAAAATTTTATGTGTACTCATTTTCAAATGATTTTTTAGATCCGTCACTACCTATCCGAAAGGCAGAGGAGTGATTATGGTGCTGAATAAAGAGAAGGTAAAACTTGGCGAGGCTCATCAATATTTGTAGGCGAGCTGAGCATGATTAACTGTAAAATTAAAAACCGAACTGAACCAAGATATTAATGTTTATAGATTTACGAATCGTGGTTAACCGAATTAAACCAAATTTGATTTTTTAATTAATTTTTAATTATTTTTATAAAGTAAAAATATATACTTTATACTTAAAATACTATTAATGTATTTTTATTTTTTATTTTACTTAAAAATAAGTTTAAATAAATATTTATGAAAAATATCTTAAAAATATTTATCTTTTAATATTTAAAAGTCATAAAATAAAGCTATTTTGTAAAGATAAAATACAAAATTTTAAAAATTAACTATAATATGAAAAACCGAAAATCGAGGTTAACCGAATCGAAAACCGGTGGTTACTAAATTAAACCGAACCCGAACCGAATGCACCCCTATTTGTAACCACTAGAAGAAAAAATAATTAGATGTGTCTGGCTCACCACGTCACCTATGGTCTCGTCTAATAATAAATTTATATTTTATTTTTTAAAAAATAAATCTTTACTTTTTTCTTTTTTTTTATAAGGAGAATCTTCACATTTTTCTTATATATCATTATATGAATGAATCTCATTAGATAAGATAATGAATGACGTGATGAACCGAGATCACATAATAATTTCTCAACTGAAGGATAACTTGAAAGATTTCGTCTATTTTTAAGAGTAGTTACTTACCTTAAATACAAATTATGATTTTTCTTTTCTAAGTTATTTAATTCAATCGACAATTAATTAATCTAACGTGATAAAATATTATATTTTTCGGATAAAATTATAAAATCAAATCATGATTTTATGGATATAAAAAAATCAATTTAAAAAGATCGTCCTATATTGAATTTTTATAAAATTTAAATTAGATTACTCAATCCATTAATTTTGTGTTGATTATCATTCCTTGATATTTTTTTATCTTATTTTTATAATCATTTTCATTTCCAATAAAAACCTCCTTTGTATTCTTTCTTATTTTTATATATTGTTGATTTTTGTTTTATTTGTATTTGTGACGCGTTTTTTATCTATTTTATGATATAACTTTTATATTTTTTATGGTTGATGTTGGTAAGGACGAAGACAAATAAGAATGAAGAGGAACAATTGTCCCTCCCTTAGAAGATTTTTTTTTACTTTTATACTTTTATTTATTTTTTTAAAAAAATTAATTAAATTAATATATATTTAGTTTAATCCAACGGCCTACAAGCACTTTGCCATCAGGTGGAGAGTCCAGGAAACATTATTCATTTTAGCTATTCTCTTAAATATTTTTCAAGTATACTTATTCTTCGAATATTTTTCTTTAATCCTATTATTCACCTAAATTTTTCGATTTCATGCATTGTTTTTGTAAAATTTCCTATATAATATGTCCCATCTCGTTTACTTAAAAAGTCGAAGCAGACTTTTCTTAGAGATTCAGAGGTAGATTCAATGTCTATGCATTCAGTTCTTTTTTTTAATTCTGTTTTCCCTGAAACTGATGATTTCTGTGGGGATTTTCTTTTCCATGTAGTTTCAGGTATAACATTACGTTTGAGTTTGACTGATGGCGGTGGCGGTGATCGGAGGTGGGATCAGAGGGCTGGTTTCTGCCTATGTTCTGGCGGAAGCCGGCATGGACGTGGTGGTTTACGAGAAAGAGGAGCAACTGGGTGGCCATGCAAAGACTATGAACTTCAATGGCGTTGAGTTAGACCTGGTCTTCTTGTTTCTCAATCCAGTAAGATTGATTCATTTTGTTTTTCCTAATATAAACTTTTAAGTCAACTTGGTTCTAAAAATAGAGACAGTTTTTATTTTATTAGAAAATAAAAAATGTTGAGAAAACGTATTTAATTATAAAAATAAATAAAATGATTTAAAAAATTAAACAAAAAATTTAAAATTTAAAAACACAAAATATATTTTTCATTATTTATTATGCTTTTGTATCCCAAAACAAGGTATAAAGATTTGGATAACTTGGCAGGCAAGTTATGTGTCATTGTTGGAGATGTTTGATAGCATTGGAGTTGATGTAGAGACATCTGATGTGTCATTCTCTATAAGCCATGACAAAGGCAATGGCTATGAATGGTGCAGCCAATATGGCTTTTCAAACTACTTGGCTCAGAACAAGAAACTCTTGAATCCTTTCAATTGGTCATACCTCAGAGAGGTTATCAAGTTCGGGAACGATGTCGACAGGTTACCCTTTCGACAGCGGATCATACATTTACATTGTTTCATATTTCTTCTTCTAATCACCACTTATGCTTTTGGTGTTTCGACTGTGTTGCAGCTATCTTGAATTGCTTGAGAAGAACACAGACATTGATCGGAATGAAACCTTGGGACAGTTTATAAACTCAAGGGGTTACTCTGAACATTTTCAGAACACATTCCTGGTGAACTGCTGAAAAGTTTATATATTTCATCCATTTTTTATTTGCAAATTATAGGTATTAATCAATGAAAACATTGAAATTCTACAGGCTCCCATATGTGGTTCAATGTGCTCCAGCTCCTGGGAAGATGCTATGAGTTTTCCAGCATTCTTCATTCTTTCGTTTTTCCGCACTCGTCATTTCTACCAGGTGTTTGATTAATTTCCTAAACAGAGCCTACTTAGTCATTATATGATTCATGCAAGCTCTACCAATGGCTATCACCATTATTTTGTTTGTTGGTTTTCTTTTTCACTTCCAACTGCAGCTATTCGGGCAGCCGCAGTGGTTGACGATCAGAAGGCACTCACATTTTGTTCAAAGGGTGTGTACTTTTAGTTTCTTATATGTTCATCTTATTTGTGAATTAGGTTGTTCACAAGTATCAAACTTAAGGTTCTATAGATGTAAACTAATTAAAAATATATTCCAATTCAATGAAATCAGATCAGAGATGTGCTGGAGAGCAGAGGTTGTCGATTTAAACTTGGCAGTCAAGTTCAATCTGTTTTGCCTTCCGATAATGGTGAGTATCAAAGGTGAAATCCACCCTTCATTTAACGGAAAATACGACTTATTCTTTTCTCTGAGAACCATTTTCTTGCAAGTTCCGAGGATAATTGTATAACTGGATTAACAGGAACCACTGTTATCTGTGGAGATGGTTTCCAAGCAACATATAATGGATGCATAATGGCTGTTGTTGCTCCGAAAGCCCTAAGACTGTTAGAAAACCCAACATTTGAAGAAATGAGAGTATTGGGTGCATTCCAATATGCTTCTAGGTACTAAAATTTATATCACACTTCGATCTAGATACTTATGGTGTGCCTACATACGTCTCGAAATTAATATGCATACTTTACCTAGTTTTCTTGACCTAATTTCTAAAGCTTACTACACAGAATTGTTTCTCTTGGCAGTGATATCTTCCTTCACAGTGACGGTAGTTTAATGCCTAAGAACAAATCAGCTTGGAGTGCACTGAATTTTCTCAATAGTAGAGAAAACAAAGCATGCTTAACATACTGGCTCGATGCGCTACAGGTATGTGATATGTTCTCTGATTAAACTTGATGTTAAACTAATGGTTCCCGGAAACATTTCAAATCTTTGAAGATACAATTATCTCAACAGAACTAATAAAATACTTGGTTGTTTATCGAGTTATAACTAGAGTAACGCTGAATGGTTGGTGTTTACATTTCTTCAGAATGTTGGGAAAACATGTCAGCCATCTTTTGTAACTGTAAATCCGGACCATGCCCTGAAAAATACGTTGCTTAAGTGGTCAACTAGTTGTGCCAGTCCCTCTGTTGCTACATCAAAAGGTTCACTTGAGCTTGGTCAGATTCAAGGGAAGAGAGGAATCTGGTTCTGTGGTGAGATTTTTCCTCATGGAATTAGATGACTATACTAGTTTTATTACATCACATTTTGGCCTTAATTTTAAGAGATTCAACCATTTCGGGGAAAAGTAGTTGATCAGTGGAAGAGACCTTACTCTTACTTTTTATAGTCTTAAGGTGAATTTACAAAATAGTACTTGCTCGTGCTGTTTCTGAACACTTTAACAAGACACACACACCTTGTAGACAAAACTGCTCAAACCCGGGTTCTCTCAGCACTCATCTAGTTCTTGTAGATTGTCAGTGAAGTATTTTTTTCTACTGTCAATGTGTTGTGCTTTTATTAGTGTTGTCATTATATGATAAGCACATCATGTCAACTTCCTCCAATCTAAGTATTTATTTACACTTCTTTCAGGCTATGACTTCCATGAGGATGATAAAGGTAATTATCTACTAACTTCTGCTTATTTCCAATTCTAACTATGGTTCAATTTTATTTCAGTAAGGGAAGTGCCTTTAGTTTAGCCTGGAATGAACTTACAAACTCAATAGTACCATAGGAAATTGGTAGTGTGAATCTTATTTATGTAATTTGAATTGAAGAATCATTCTTCTATGGTTCTCATCTTCTCAGGCTGGTATTGATGCTGCATATGGTATCTTGGGAAAGCATTCTTCTGTTATGTACAGTCTAAAGCAAATGTCACCTTCTTTCATGGAAACAATGGCACGCCTCTTCGTAGTTAAATTCTTTCAACAATATGTATCAGTGGGATGCATTATGTGAGTTCTTAAAATTTACCACTCAATGGTAGAGCACTCATGTTATTTCACTGCATGTTTTTCTCCTTGAGTTTGGCATAATTTTACTGTGTGGGGTATTCAACAGTTTCGTAGAGGATGGAGGCAGAATTTTCACTTTCAAAGGAAACATGGAAAAATGTCCTCTAAAAACAGTTCTGAAAGTGCACAATCCTCAGTTTTACTGGAGGGTAACACTTGACTTTACTTGCTCCCAATCCATGTTTTTTTTTCATCCCTGCTGATCAGTATTGTATGCGCTTTCCTTCAGATTATGAATGAAGCTGATCTAGGCCTTGCAGATGCATATATCAATGGTGATTTTTCTTTTCTTGATAGAGACAAAGGTCTTTTAAATCTTTTCCTGGTAAGAATAGGTTATCGAGATCTGCCCTCCAAATATAATGCAATTTAGGTACTTATTACTTATGAATATGACCATTTCACTTTGCAGATACTTGTTTCCAACAAAGAGTTGAAGAGTTCTGCCTCAGGATCGAATAAAAGAAGGTTTTATTATAGCTTTAAGAAGAATACGGACTTCCATAAATAAATTCGGTTGGCTAAGCATGCAATCTGAATTGGTTGCAGGACTTGGTTGTCACCTGCACTGTTTACAGCTACTATATCATCCGCAAAATATTTCCTAAAGCACGTCTTGAGGCAAAATAGCGTTACACAGGCTCGCAGGAACATTTCTCGTCATTATGATCTGGTAAGTCATCATGACTCTGATTTTAAGATATTAGAATTGTTGGTATTATTTTGTAGGTTTTAATTATTGTTAGGGGTATCTTAGTGTCTTAATGTACAAGTATATACCACTATTCACTTTCTAAGATGTTATTTTTGTTAAGGATTTATATTTGATGCACTGACGGAGTATAAAATTCTATGCACCAGAAGTGTATAATTTCATTTCAGGTAACAACCCAAGCTGAATCAAAGTTGACCAATTTCTTGCAAATTGTGTTTGCAGGGTAATGAACTTTTCACTCTATACTTGGGTGAAACAATGCAATACTCTACTGGAATTTTTAAGGTCAGAACACCAACTTCTAGGATTTTTCTTTTTCCTGAAAATTGCATTATCTTTTCATGTCATGTTGGGATTTTTATTCTTCTAGCATTGTGACACTAACATGAAATGACTTTATAGACCGGAGAAGAACATTTGGACGTTGCACAACGAAGAAAAATCAGCTCTCTAATTGAGAAAGTGAGAATTCATAATGGTTTAATCCTCATTCTTCATTTTCCGTTGTTGTCATTTATCCATTTGTGTCATTTCCCAATACGTCCAGACAAGAATAGAGAAGTGGCACGAAGTTCTCGACATTGGGTGTGGTTGGGGGAGCTTAGCTATCGAAGTTGTCAAAAGAACAGGATGCAAGTATACCGGCATCACTCTATCAGAGCAGCAACTGAAATATGCAGAAGAAAAAGTGAAGGAAGCTGGACTTCAGGTATTCATGTCTGAATATGACGTTGGTCAACAAATAACTGTTAATCGGTGGTTTTCGACTTTTCTTAGTTAACCACTTTGTTCATCAGGAAAACATCAAATTACTTCTTTGCGACTATCGGCAGTTACCTAAGACAAACCAATATGACAGGATCATATCTGTGTAAGTTATATATTCCCTAGGCAATTCATCTATGTATTTTTCATGTCTATGTTCGGAGTTGTCCCTCTTAACAATGTATTCGAATCATATTTAGTAATTTCAAGACAAATGGTTCTAATATTCTCCATTAAATTCTTAAGAGAGATGGTAGAACATGTTGGTGAAGCATATATCGATGAGTTCTACAGATGCTGTGACCAAGTATTGAAAGAAGATGGGCTTTTCGTTCTTCAGGTAATGTTAAAATGGCGAAAACAGAAAAACTGCATTTGTATTAGCTTTAATAGTAACTTCAACATTCCAATTATTGGTTCTTGATATATATTTCAAAACTTTTGTCCAATCTGCAGCATGATACATGAACTTTGACTTTCTACAAGTTTTTATGTGAAGCTTTGATTTGGTTCAGTTTCCGCAAATAACTAACAATATCATTGGCGTAGCATTATTTTTACATGTACAGTCGAATCAAAATCAAAATCTTATGTTTCTTTTCTCAGTTCATAACAACTCCAGAGGAGCTTGCCATAGAAGTCCAGCAAACAGCAGGTTTTATGAAGGAATATATCTTCCCTGGTGGACTACTGCTTTCTTTGAACAGGCATTTAAAAATTAAATATAATAAGATTTATATTTATTAAAAATTAAATTTTACATAATCATATATTTGATTCGATTGTAAAATAATTATTCATATTTGATCTAAAATTTTCGAATATGCTATCTAAGTTATCCAAAAAAAATAACGAAAAACAGATTTAATATTCAAAATTTTGTATCAAGTCAAGGATTAGATCAAATTAGATTTTTTTGCATACTCTTATTATAATGATTATAAATTGGAATTTATTTATAAATAAGTTTAAGCATTTAACTATATATATACACCTTTAAGAGAGTGACAGATCCAAAAATTTATAAGGGTGAGCATATATAAAATTTCGAAATCTCAGAGTGGGCTCAACCCTTAAATATTATAAAATTTTAAGAATTAATTTATAAAAATTAAAAAATATATAAGAGTAAATATGTGAATTTTAAAAAATTTAGGGTGAGTTCACCCTCTTTATAACATAGATCCGCCACTGTTTATAAACAAAATGATTAAACCTAAATCTGTTAAAATAAACATCATCCAATTTCCGATAAAATTAAATATTATGTTCAATTAAATACTTTTCGAAAATTTGTATTTTTAATAATATTCTATAACCGATGACGTACCGGTGCTTAGGGGTGGACAAAATACCCGATTAACCGGTCCCAAACCCGGTAAGGTCCGATAGATTTTTATCTAGTATTGGTTCCGGTGGGACCGAGACTGGATCTAAAATTTAGGTCCCGGTCATAACCGGGATCGAATCTTATTTTTTGGATCCGGTACCCGGTGGGTATTCAGTAGTACGGGACCAATACCAAATATCAGGTATTGGTTTTTCTTTTGTTTAATTTTTTATTAAAATCTCTTTATGTATGAATATTATGAGTATGACTAGTTTTAAAACTTTAATTTTAAGTCTACAATATTCTAATTTTATTATTTAATATTATTATTGGTGGTTGAATTTTTTTTGCCCCAATTATTCAATTTTTTTAAGAATAAATTAATTGACCGGGTACCTGATATTGAAATTGGTACCCACCAGTAACAGAACCGGTTCTTAAAATTTAGGACTCGGTATGACCGGGACCGAGACTGATTCCAATTTTTAGGAACCGATGATTACCGAGAGCGAAACCAATACTATTTAAATTGGTTGGGTACCCGATCTTTCCCACCCATACGACGATGCTTATAGAATTTATGATTTTATTTTATTGGTTCGTTAATTTATTTAATAGCTATAAATGATCAACGACGAAAATCATTAATATATGTATTTAACAATTTTTAATAAAAAAATATTAATTTAATTAGGTGTAAAATGTTATTAAGAGTTTAATTGATTCTCTATTAAGGGTTTTATCCTTTTGACACAAAAATGTAATATGAATGTCATTAATATATTCCTAAAAATATTAAAACAAATTTTAAGAAAATAAATTATTAAGAAATATATATTAAAATTAAATAAAAAGGATATTTTTAAAGTTTTTTATCAATTAAATATAATTTAATTAATATTAACGTTGATATAATATACACGAAGATATGATATCAAACATACTTATTTGTTTTTGTTTGTTCAATTATTTTTCATAGACAACATTAGAATCATTGATTGAAATTCATTAGATTTTTTTAATATATTTTCTGTTTTTTATCCGTTGATTTTAATATTTTTTTTTGTCATTATATTACGTTAAAAATTATCTTTCGAAAAAGATTTTTAATTAAAATTATCTTATTGCAATTAGAAATTAATACATAACGATATGTAAAATTGTTATGAGTTTCTTAATTTAACAAATATATTTGGTCTCTCTCAAAGTTTAAAATTATTTATAAGCATAAAGATAATTTTTAACTTTAACGTTTATAATTTTTATTATTTTGGTCTTTTTTTTGATAAATTAACTCTTAACCTATCTTTTTCGATAAATAACTTATTTTTTAACTACCATGATAATTGGACCGTTAAAATTTAACGATGATGATATGTCATATGCATATGATAATATATTTTAAATAACGTGGTATCTAAACTATCAAATATATATATATATGAAATATAATTTTATTGCAATATAAAATATATAAAACAATTAAAATTCAAATAAAATATTAAAAATTAATTAATTCTAAAATAAAAGGTTACTAAATATTCCCAATCCTAACTACGATAGAATCAAAGTTCTATCTTAAAAAAATATGAACACAGTTCGATATTAATTAATTTTTTAAGATAAGATTTTGATTCTATCGTGGTTAAGATTGAGAATGTTTAGTAACATTTTATTTTAGAATTAATTAATTTTTAATATTTTATTTTAATTTTAATTGTTTTATATTTTATATTAGAATAAAATTATATTTTATATATATTTGATAGGTTAGATGTCATGTTATTTAAAATAAATTATCATATTTTATATATGTATTCAAAATATATTATCATATGCATATAACATGTCATCATTGTTAGATTTTTAACGGTCCAGTTATCATAGTAGTTAAAAAATAAATTACTTATCAAAAAATATATGTTAAGAGCTAAATTTATCCAAAAAAAAATAAAAGCCAAAACGAATAAACGTTTAAAAATTAAAATTATTTTTGTCTTATTTATATAATTTGAATATATATCTCTACTAAGATAAATATCATATTATTTTCTATTAAAATATTTATTTGGTTGAAATGAGAATATATTTGAGTTGTATAAAAAAATATGTAAAGTTAAAAAATATTAAAAATTAAACCTAACTTATCTTTTTATGAAGGCAGGGGATTGATTATGGTGGTAAAGGCTGGGGAGGCTCATCAATGTTTGCAGCCACCGGAACGATAGCTTGATGGGAGACTTAATGGGAATTAAGAGAAAATTAATTTTTAATTTAATTATTGTTGTGTACGGACGGGGAAAAATGTATTATGCTTTTATTTAAATTCAAACATTAAGATAATATTATCAGAATAATGCAATATTAAAATGTTGATCGAATATAATTTGATAAGATTAAATTAAACAATGTTAAGTTTTATATTAATACATGATTATTGGTTGAGTAAAATGGATTAATGAGATTAATAGTAGAAAATATGAAGATTATTACTTGAAAAAAATAAAAAATAATCTTAATCATTTATTATTATCATCTAATAGTCTAAAATTAGTATAAAATTAAATGAATTTTATATTATATAAGTGAATCCGTATCTTAGCACGAACTATATTGTTTCAGTGGTTAAAGGAACAATTGTTGTTCTTAAAAGTCACAGGTTCGAGCACTAGTAATATCAGTACAGTGATTGAACGATCAATGTGTTTGATGGATAATAGAGATAAAAAATATTTAAAATATACTTTTTTTATAAATATTTTTAATCTCCGTTAATAAAAAAAATTAAAAAATATATTTTAATCCCTCTATAATAAATCTATAATTCCGTCGCTGTCTACATATTCACTACATACTTTTATGAATTCAAAGATAAGTTTGTGAGCTATTCTATAAACACTAAGATTTTAAAGGAATCTTATAATTTCCCCAAATCTCATGGTATAAATTTTCTATTTAAATGATTTTTTATATTATTAACTTCTTAGTTTATTTAATAAAAAATAAAAGATATATTTTAATTAAATTAAATGTTTGTAATGTGATTGAAAGTAAAAATTAATTTTAATAATTTAAAATATAAATTATCTAAAAAAATTATGTAAGTATAAATAGGTATAAAACCAACATAAAAGATCAAATATAATACTGGTGGCATCTCACTAAATATCATAGTTTCACAAAATAAATTGTTTGCGTTTTCTGTACTTAACGATAGACTAACCTTATTTATTGTATAATTTTAAAAAAAAAAACATTAATCCGAAAAGCATACTATTTATTGTAAAATAATCTAATATTTATTACATTCAGCATCAATACTGTAAATCAACTATAATAATCTCTCTAATAGCTCTGTCCAATACAATTAAAAGATACTCTTCTTTTAACATAAATCTTCTTCCCTAAAAATTAAATCCTCATACATACATATTTTCAAATTAAATAAAAAAACTTTCTTTGGATACTTAAAAATAGACCAAGAACTTTCATAACTCCTTTTTTGTTTGAGTTGTTATAGAAAAGCATATTATTTATTATAAAATAACCTAACATTTAGGTATAAATTTTCTACTTAAATGATTTTTTTATATTATTAACTTTTTAGTTTATTTAATAAAAATTAAAAGATATATTCTAATTAAATTAAACGTTTGTAATGTGAATGAAAGTAAAAATTAATTTTAATAATTTAAAATATAAATTATCTAAAAAAATTATGTAAGTATAAATAGGTATAAAACCAACATAAAAGATCAAATATAATACTGGTGGCATCTCACTAAATGTCATAGTTTCACAAAATAAATTGTTTGCGTTTTCTGTACTTAACGATAGATTAACCTTATTTATTGTATAATTTTATTATTAATTTATCTAAATATACCCTTAAAAATGCTTAATTAGATAAATAACTCTCTTCTAAAATTATTTAAGTAAATACCTTTTTCTAATCACGTAAGATTAACTTAAGTCAAACATAACGCTGGTTTTGTGCTCGCGTCTTAAATCTAACACAAGTAAACTTTGTTAATAACGTTATTTTTAAAATTTAATACGTAATTTGTGTCCTACTAAAAACGAATTACAAAAAAATATATCGTTTTAGATAAAGTCAGGAATTACCAACATAATTATTTTTATTAAAATTTTAAATTTATATTTAATAGAAATAAAATGTAAGTTTATTTTTTTCGAAAAACTCGCGTTTAATAAGACACAAATATATATAGAACTTGGAGCATATTTTAACCTATATTTCTATATACTTTGCACCACATTTTTATGGGATTAACTAAGAACATAAACGATAGACTACCTAAAGTCCTGTAATATACGGTGTATTTGATTCAAATGTACGAATAAATGTAGAGTAAATTTCAAATGTACGAATACGTATGAGATTTAGAGAATATTTTAACCTATATATTTATATATACTTTGCAGTTTGCACCACATTTTTATGATCCATAAATTTTATTCTTCAATAATTGATATTTTTTATTATTGAATTTTGGATTTAGGAGTTGCCTAGAGTCTGTGGTTGGTCCCGTTTTGGTTTTTTAATAGCTTAATTGTAAAAATATAAATTAATTATTATTTTTTAATTAGGCACTTAGATTATTTTTTACCTCAATAAGGAAAAATTATACGGTGAACCCTGTTGATCACATCATCTATGGTCCCAAGCAATCAAGATCATTGATCTTAATTTTTTTTCAAGTGAATCATCAACTCTTTCCTACATGGACTTAGTGGATGGATAGTTATTAGGTGATTATTTAAAGATCAACGGTCATGATTATTTGGACCTTGGATGACGTGGTGAACAAGGTTCACTGTATAATCTCTCCTCAATAAGGGTTTGATATTAATTTTTATAATTTTTAAAGATTTTTTTAAATGACTATTAAATAAATTTTGTCATCTAATTAAACGTGACACAATATTATTGTTTGATGATAATAAATTTTATCGACTTACGAATTACGCAAGTTTAGCTCGATTAAAGTTCAGTTTAAGTAGGTTTGATTCAAATGCGGGCTCAAATTCACAGTCGGCCTAAATTATAAATTTGACTTGAAAAACTTATAAATAGACCTAGAACAATTTTATATATTATATATACTATATGTATACTAAAAATAATAAAATAAATTAGAAAAAATCAATTAAAAGCAAATTAATTAAAATAAACTCAACATTTTTCTTGGTTGATATATGATTTTATATATTTTTATTATGTGTTTGTATTGTAAGAATATTTTTTAATTATTTAGATTAATCTAATTTTTATCATTTTTTTTTCTTTTTTTAATATTGAATTTCATTTTATAGACTTTTAATTAGACCTTATCTTTTATATAAAAAATTATATTAAATTTGTCAATTTCAAGTTAAATTGATTCGAGCCCAACAAATTTTAAAATTGGATTAAACTCGCTAATATTATTTTCAAATCAAATTTAAACCCAAAATTTTAAGGTCCACGAAACTCAATCTCAACTCCAACCTAACAATATTATTTTTGTGGGGAACCGTTGAAGTGCTGTGCTCGGTTATCACCCCCAACGTGTTCAATGGAGAGTAGAGGCCGGTGAGGCTCGATCATCAATGTTTGTCAGCTATGATCTGTATTTTAAATTTTTGTCCAAACTTTAAAATATTTTTATTTTATTAAAAATATTTTTGATTCCATGCATCGTTTTTGTAAAATTTCCTATTAATAGGTCCCATCTCATTTCTTGTAGTGTCAGGTTTACTTAAAAGTCGAAGCAGACTTTTCTTAGGGATTCAGTTTCAGAGGTAGATTCAATGTTTCTGCAGTCAGTTCATTTTTTTTAGTTTTGTTTCCTAAAACTGATGATTTCTGTGGGGATTTTCTTTTCCATGTAGTTTCAGGTATAACATTACGTTTGAGTTTGACTGATGGCGGTGGCGGTGATCGGAGGTGGGATCAGAGGGCTGGTTTCTGCCTATGTTCTGGCGGAAGCCGGCATGGACGTGGTGGTTTACGAGAAAGAGGAGCAACTGGGTGGCCATGCAAAGACTATGAACTTCAATGGCGTTGAGTTAGATCTTAGCTTCTTGTTTCTCAATCCAGTAAGACCTTTTTTCCAGAAAATAAATATATAGGTTCGAACTTGTTATTTTAATTAAATACTTATGTTTGAAATGAAAAATTAATACACAGAAGACTTAATATTGAGATATGTATTTAATTTTTTATTCCTTTTATATGCTTAAATTATTTACTTTTATTTATTTTAAGGTCAATAAAAGCACGAACCCTTTAGCCGAAGTGGTTAAAAGAACGGTTGTTGTTCTTAGAGGTTACGGGTTTGATTACGAGCCCTTTAGTCTAAGTGATTAAAGGAACTGTTGTTGTTCCTAGAGATCACGTGTTCGAGCATCAGTGATGTCAGCAGAGTGATTTGAGAGATCAATGTTAAATGGTGGGATTTGTATTTTAGAACATTTTTTAATTTATTTTAAATTTATTATTAATTTATAATTATATATGTATAAATATTATTTTAACGGGTAAATAAATAATTTTATTTTCAAACTAGTTTATCCAACTCAAAAGCCAAAAATTTTAGCTTTTAAGTTAGGCTGAAAAAGCTGGTTTAAAAATCAACTAAAAGCAACCAAAAACAACTAAAAGCACTTTTTTAAGTGCTTTTGATTGCTTAAAAGCAACAAAAAACAGGGACTAAGGCTTTGTTTTTGGTTGAGTTTGGCTTTTCAAACCAATTTCTCAAACCAGCTTTTACCCAAAGCAACCAAAAACACCAAATAAGGGGATAGCTTTTGAGTGTAATTTTTTTTGTCTTTTTACCAAAATCACTTCTCAAACCTAGCTTTTGAAAAAGCTATTTTTTTTGCTTTTACAAATCACTTCTCAAACCTTGATTTGGGATCAAACCTAGGTTTTGTACCACAACCAAAAACACACCCTAAGTCAACTTGGTTCTATAAAATAGAGACAGTTAATTATAAAAATAAAAATGATTTTTTTTATTATTTCTATTAATAATTTGTTTTATTAATACAATAATATTTTTAATATTTTTATTTATTTTCGTTAATTAATAATCATTTATTTTTATGACAGTGATGAAGTTAATTAAAGTTAAGATGATGGAAACAAGTGCATGCATTCTAATTTATAAACATGACAGATTTCATGCTTTTGTATCTTAAAACAAGGTATAAAGATGTGGATAACTTGGCAGGCAAGTTATGTGTCATTGTTGGAGATGTTTGATGGCATTGGAGTTGATGTAGAGACATCTGATGTATCATTCTCTATAAGCCATGACAAAGGCAATGGCTATGAATGGTGCAGCCAATATGGCTTTTCAAACTACTTGGCTCAAAAGAAGAAACTCTTGAATCCTTTCAATTGGTCATACCTCAGAGAGGTTATCAAGTTCGGGAACGATGTCGACAGGTTACCTGCGGCTATCTTTACATTGTTTTATTTTTCTTCTTCTGATCATCACCACCTATGCTTTTGGCTTTTCGAGTGTGTTGCAGATACCTTGAATTGCTTGAGAAGAACACAGACAGTGATCGGAATGAAACCTTGGGACAGTTTATAAACTCAAGGGGTTACTCCGAACATTTTAAGAACTCTTTCCTGGTGAACTGCTTACTGCTGAAAAGTTTATATATTTCATCCATTTTTTTATTTATTTTTTTATATGCAAATTATGGGTATTAATCAATGAAAATGTTGAAATTCTGCAGGCTCCCATATGTGGTTCAATGTGCTCCAGCTCCTGGGAAGATGCTATGAGTTTTTCAGCATTCTTCATTCTTTCGCTTTTCCGCACTCATCATTTCTACCAGGTGTTTGATTAATTTCCTAAATAGAACCTACTTAGTCATTATATGATTCATGCAAGCTCTACCAATGGCTATCACCATTATTTTGTTTGTTGGTTATCCTTTTCACTCCCAACTGCAGCTATTCGGGCAGCCACAGTGGTTGACGATCAGAAGGCATTCATATTTTGTTAAGAGGGTGTGTACTTATATGTTCATCCTATTTGTGAAATAGGTTGTTCACTAGTATCAAACTTAAGGTCTATAGATGTAAACTAATTAAAAATATATTCCAATTCAATGAAATCAGATCAGAGATGTGCTGGAGAGTAGAGGTTGTCGATTTAAACTTGCTTGTCAAGTTCAATCTGTTTTGCCTGCTGATAAAGGTGAGTATCAAAAGTGAAATCCATCCTTCATTTAATAAAAAATATGAATTATTCTTTTCTTTGAGCTCCATTTTCTTGCAAGTTCCAAGGATAATTGTATAAATGGATTAACAGGAACCACTGTTGTCTGTGGAGATGGTTTCCAAGCAACACACAATGGATGCATAATGGCTGTTGCTGCCCCCAAAGCCCTAAGAATGTTAGAAAACCCAACCTTCGAAGAAATGAGAGTATTGGGTGCATTCCAATATGCTTCTAGGTACGAAAATTTATACCCCCTTCGATATAGATACTTATGGTGTGCCTGCATACGTCTCGAAATTAATATGCATGCTTTACCTAGTTCTCTCGATCTAATTTCTAAAGCTTACTACATAGAATTGTTTCTCTTGGCAGTGATATCTTCCTTCACAGTGACAGTAGTTTAATGCCTAAGAACAAATCAGCTTGGAGTGCACTGAATTTTCTCAATAGTAGAGAAAACCAAGCATGCTTAACATACTGGCTCGATGCGCTACAGGTACGTGTTAAGTTCTCTGATTAAACTTGATGTTAAACTTATCGAGTTATAACTTGAGTACTGCTTACTGGTTCGTGTTTACATTTCTTCAGAATGTTGGGAAAACATGTCAGTCATTTTTTGTAACTGTAAATCCGGACCATGCCCCGAAAAGTATCTTGCTTAAGTGGTCAACTAGCTGTGCCATTCCCTCTGTTGCTGCATCAAAAGGTTCACTTGAGCTTGGTCAGATTCAAGGGAAGAGAGGAATCTGGTTCTGTGGTGAGATTTTTGCTCATGAAATTAGATGAATAATACTACTTTTATTACTTCACATTTTGGGCCATAATTTTATGTGATTCAACCTTTTCGGGGAAAAGTAATCGATCAGACCAGCCCTGTTAGTGCTCTTATTGTTTAATAGTCTTAAGGTGATTTTACAAAATAGTACTTGCTCCTACTTTTACTTAACACTTTGATAAGGCGCACACCTCGTAGACAAAACTGCTCAAACCCGAGTTCTCTTAGTACTCTTCTAGATCATGTAAATTGTCAGTAAAGTATTTTTGCAACTGTCATTATGCTGTGCTTTTATGAGTGTTGGCATTATACGATAAACACATCTTGTCAACTTCCTCCAATCTAAGTATTTACACTTCTTTCAGGCTATGACTTCCATGAGGATGAATTAAAGGTAATTAAACTAACTTCTGCTTATTTCCAATTCTAACTAAGCTGGGGGTGGACCATAACAAGGGCCTATGGGTCCCTGGACCCTCAAAATTTTCAAATTTAGCCTTTTAACTTTTTTAAAAATTTAAATTGAGCCCTTCAAAAATTTTAAAATATATTTTAATTGAATCACTTCTAAAATTTTTAAAAGTTCCCAATGATAAATAAAATTTTAAAAAGTTTTAGTTTGACCCCAATTTTCTTTGAAAATTTTAAATTAACCCCTCAAAAAATTATGAAAATTTTAATTTAGACCTTCAAAAAATTTTAAAAATCGAAATAGTCCCTCTCAAATTTTGTTGCCAGGATCTGCCCCTGTAAAAGGGAACTGCCTTTAGCTTAGGCTGGAATGAACTTACAAACTCAGTAATATCATAAGAGTAGTGTGAATCTTATTTATGTAATTTGAATTGAAGAATCATTCTTCTATGATTCTCATCTTCTCAGGCTGGTATTGATGCTGCATATGGTATCTTGGGAAAGCATTCTTCTGTTATGTACAGTCCAAAGCAAATGTCACTTTCTTTCATTGAAACAATGGCATGCCTCTTCGTTGCTAAATTCTTTCAACAATATGTATCAGTGGGCTGCATTATGTGAGTTCTTAAAAATAATCACTCAATGGTTGAGCACTCTGTTATTTCACTGCATGTTTTTCTCCTCTAGTTTGGCATAATTTGACAGTGTGGGGTATTCAACAGCTTCATCGAGGAAGGAGGCAGAACTTTCACTTTCAAAGGAAACTTGGAAAAATGTCCTCTAAAAACAGTTCTGAAAGTGCACAATCCTCAGTTTTACTGGAGGGTAACATGTGACATTACTTACTCCCAATTCATGTTTTTTTGTCATCCCTGCTGATCAGTATTGTATGTGCTTTCCTTCAGATTATGAAAGAAGCTGATCTAGGCCTTGCAGATGCATACATCAATGGAGATTTTTCTTTTCTTGATAGAGACAAAGGTCTTTTAAATCTTTTCCTGGTAAGAAAAGGTTATCGAGATCTGCTGCTACAAATATAATGCAATTTAGGTACTTGTAACTTATCAATATCATCATATTACTTTGCAGATACTTGTTGCCAATAAAGAGTTGAACAATTCTGCCTCAGGATCAAATAAAAAAAGGTTTTATTATAGCTTGAAGAAGAATCTGGACTTCCATAAATAACTTCGGTTTGCTAAGCATGCAATATCTGAATTGGTTGCAGGACTTGGTTATCACCTGCACTGTTTACAGCTACTATATCATCTGCAAAGTATTTCCTAAAGCACGTCTTGAGGCAAAATAGCATTACACAGGCTCGCAGGAACATTTCTCGTCATTATGATCTGGTAAGTCATCATGACTCTGATTTTAAGATATTAGAACTGTTAGAATTATTTAGTAGCTTTTAAATATTGTTAGGGGTATCATAGTGTCTTAATGTACAAGTATATACACTATTCACTTTCTAAGATGTTATTCTTGTCAGGGATTTATATTTGATGCACTGACAGAGTAGAATTCTATGCACCAGAAGTGTATAATTTCATTTCAAATAACAATCCAAGATGAATCAAAGTTGACCAATTTCTTGCAAATTGTGTTTGCAGGGAAATGAACTTTTCACTCTATACTTGGGTGAAACTATGCAATACTCTACTGGAATTTTTAAGGTCAGGACACCAACTTCTATGATTTTTCTTTTTCCTGAAAAATGCATGATGTTTTTCATGTCATGTTGGGATTTTTATTCTTCTAGCATTGTGACACTAACATAAAATGACTTTATAGACCGGAGAAGAACATTTGGACGTTGCACAACGAAGAAAAATCAGCTCTCTAATTGAGAAAGTGAGAATTCATAATGGTTTAATACTCATTCTTTGTTTTCCTTTGCCGTTGTCATTTATCCGATTGTGTCATTTCCCTATACATATAGACAAGAATAGAGAAGTGGCATGAAGTTCTCGACATTGGGTGCGGTTGGGGAAGCTTAGCTATAGAAGTTGTCAAAAGAACAGGATGCAAGTATACCGGCATCACTCTATCAGAGCAGCAACTGAAATATGCAGAAGAAAAAGTGAAAGAAGCTGGACTTCAGGTATTCATGTCTGAATATGGCTTTGGTCAACAAATAACTGTTAATCCATGGTTTTCGACTTTTTGTAGTTAACAACTTTTTGTCATCAGGAAAACATCAAATTACTTCTTTGCGACTATCGGCAGTTACCTAAGACAAACCAATATGACAGGATCATATCTGTGTAAGTTATATATTCCCTAGTCAATTCATTGATGTATTTTTCATGTCTATGTTCGGAGTTGTCCCTCTTAACAATGTATTCGAATCATATTTAGTAATTACAAGACAAATGGTTCTAATATTTTCCATTAAATTCTTAAGAGAGATGGTAGAACATGTTGGTGAAGCATATATCGATGAGTTCTACAGATGCTGTGACCAATTATTGAAAGAAGATGGGCTTTTCGTTCTTCAGGTAATGTTAAAATGGTTTTGATTTGATTCAGTTTCCGCAAATAACTAACAATATCATCGGCGTAGCATTATTTTACATGTACAGTTGAATCAAAATCAAAAACAAAATCTTATGCTTGTTTTCTCAGTTCATAACAACTCCAGAGGAGCTTGCCATAGAAGTCCAGCAAACAGCAGGTTTTATAAAGGAATATATCTTCCCTGGTGGACTACTGCTTTCTTTGAACAGGCATTTAAAAGCCATGGCTGCTGCATCAAGATTCAGGTAACACCCATTGTTTTTGGATAAGTATTATTTTCTATTAAACCAAAAATGTATCTGATTTACTAGTATCACCTATCCGTGCATCATCTATCCGTATCAGGGATAGACCGAGGGGGTGTTAAGGGCTATAAAAGAATGCATGGAAAGATTCATTGACATCCAATTTTCTTTGTACAACAACACAAATTAATTAAGGATTATAATTGTGAGTGCAGTGTGGAACATCTGGAAAATATAGGAAATAGCTATTATTACACACTAAGATTGTGGCGAAAAAAATTCCTGGAAAATGCAAGGTACTTGTGCAACTCTCACTAACATGTGCTGTTTTATCGTCTTTTTTCTTCAAGGAGAAATTCCATCAAAACAACAGAGTAAATCTGTTACCAAATATGATGATTGAATATATTGTTGTTTTCCTTGTCAGCAAACTTCTGGATTTGGGGTATGATGAGAAGTTCTTGCGGACATGGGAGTATTATTTTGATTATTGTGCATCTGGTTTTAAGACGGGAACACTCATCGATTACCAGGTAAACTCTATGTTAATATTATTGTAGACACATACAAAATGTAGTCTTTACACTAGAACAGGAAGTAAAAGAAGGTCTAATTGTTGTTGAATATGCTTGCAGATTGTTTTTTCTCGTACCGGCAATTTTGCTTCCCTGGGAGATCCATACAAAGGTTTCCCTTCAGCATATTCCTTCATGGATAATTGAACAAGTACACACAGAAAGAGAGATCTACTTTGAGGTGTATTCAGTATGTCTCTAAGAAATTCTCTTTGAATTTGGTTGCTGGTGTGTCTGTATATCTCACTGAGCTAAACGGAGTATAGCAGATTTACAATCTGCAACTTGGTAAAGAAGAAACTTCACAATGATTTGTATTTTCTCTAAAAAACTGTATTTCACTTGAGTTTAAATACTTAATAAGCGTTTATATTTTTTAAATTCAATATTTTTACTATTCTAATGTTTAATCTTGGTTTGTCCCTCAGTATTTTACAATAAAATTTTGGGATAACCACATATTTAGTACCCCACTTATTCTTGCATTCCTGTTTTAGTATCTCATTTATTTTGTTTTGGCAAAATGATTCCTAATGTTATATTTTACTATTTTGGTGTGTTATTAAAAAAATAACATCCTAACTATGAGAAAGAAAAGTACGGTGACATGTTGATTACGAGAGAAAAAATCACATATGATATGTTGTCACATTATTTTCTCAATTCTAGTCAGCAAGCTATGTGTTTTTTTCTTTCTAATTTTAGTCGACATGGCATGATGAGGGTATGCTTGTTTTATCAAATTTCATGAATTCAATGGATCTATCGGTCACTGAGTCAATGCAGGGAGTGGTGGGATACAAACCTTACATTCCAGTACTCAAGGAGCTTCGCAGATTCTATATAAGATAGAGTAAAAAATTGGAATCTCATGTTGATATTATTAGTGCTCGAACCTGTGATCTCTAAGAATAATAATTATTTCTTGCACACCACATGATTGTAATAATCAATTAATTGATTTTATTGAAGCTTTTTAATATATGTAAAATATTTTTATTAAAATAATCCAAGTCAGGTTTTCTTTTACAATTTAATGATAATCAAAATTTCCTATACATGTGGGTGACTGTTTGTATAGTTCACACACCGTAGGAATACATTGAAAGCTCCTTAAAGCTATAGGACTAAAATGAAATCTTTTAAAATTTTGAAAATAGATTAAACTTTGATTGAAATCTTAAAAATAAATAAAAAATATTTTGATTAGACTTATATCACAACTACATAAATTATATACCAATTTTTTTTTTAAAAAAAAATCACTCAATGTAGTGGCAAGCATAACATTTATCCTCCATCTTCACCCCAAGTGTTTTAATGATGTCGGTTAGAAATAGATAAAACTTAAATCGATTTAAAAAATTAAATTTTACTGTATAAATATGTATATTTGTATAAAATAAATTTTATATAGTTTATCTATAAAAATTTATCTGCTTTATCAATAAAGTCGATCAAAATAATAATTAATTTGATATCATTTAAATATGTTTCGAGTTTAAAATTTTATGTATATAAAAAATTCTTGTTAAGAGATTCAGTGTACGATATAAATTAATCCAAATTAATCGATACAAAATCTTAACATGTATTTGTTCATGTGGAGACAACAGCGACGAAGGAACAAATAAATGTCTTTATGAAAAGCACATGCACGAGGTACTTGTCTTCATATTTTCCAGCATAAACAATCTGGTTTTCAAGCCCCAGATCAGTTGTTTAAAGCTGTTGAAAATGGTGTCACCTGCAGCCTGCTGCAACACTAACATAAACTTTAACACAGTTCCTATTTTCATGTCATATGTATTCGTGTATAGTTTTCTCGTATTATACGTATATTTAAAATATTTAATATTCGAATCAAAGTCCTAGGAAATAACCCAATAACCTAATAGAACAGCTCCAACCAGATAATATATACAATGTCTTCATCATCCCCAAGGCTCGTACGTTTTAATTTGTTGTATGGATCCAAAATGTTCATTCTCACCAAGTGAGATTCATATAGCTTGATAACCAGTGAGCTTCTCTTGAGCGACAATGGTGTATTAATCTAAGCTTAAGAAGAGCCTGAATACTCAAAACCAAGAGGCTAAGGATGTGGGATGTGGGAGTTTATATTGCTTTAAGTGCAGCTGTTCTCGGAGTTATTGTTGCTGTTGCGGCGGCGGTGACCGTCTTTGTGATCCGATCGAAGAGGAAGAAGAATCTAAACTTAAGCAACTATGCAGATATGGAACTGCAGCAACTAAGTTTCAGTGTAAGAACAGCAGGGAGTGATAAGAAAGTGTCTTTTGAAGGTTCCCAGGAAGCTCTAGATGTCCATCTTCCGTCTCGAAAGACGGCGATGGTCGAGTCATACGCCATTGAAGAGCTGATGAAAGCTACTGAGGATTTCAATCCGAGTAATCAGATCGAGGGAAACGTGTATCATGGTCGTCTCAATGGGAAAAACATGGCAATAAGGTGCATAAAAACAGAACATGTTTCAAATATTGAGGTTAAACTGTTGAATGATGCAACTCACCAGCATCCGAACATGACTCGACTGCTGGGAACCTGTGTGACCGAGGGTTTGAATTCGTTTTTGGTATTCGAATACGCGAAAAACGGGTCGTTGAAAGATTGGTTGCATGGTGGATTGGCAATGAAAAACCAGTTCATAGCTTCTTGCTATTGTTTCTTGACTTGGAAGCAAAGGTTGAGGATCAGTCTTGATGTAGCAGTGGCATTACAATACATGCACCAGATTATGAATCCAAGCTCGGTTCATCAAAACATCAAGAGCAAACACATCTTCCTGGATGAAAATTTCAATGCAAAGATTTCGAATTTCGGGGTAGAAAACTGCGTCGAAGATGAAACCGAATGTCCTGATGTTTCAACTAGTCCAGCCACTTGGACCCTCGGATATTTAGCTCCTGAATATCTTCACCATGGCGTGGTTTCACCTGCCATCGACATTTTCGCTTACGGGGTAGTTCTGTTCTGCTTGAGATTCTATCCGGGAAAACACCCATAGCCAGACCAGACAAGAAGGGGGGCAACAATGTTAGGCTGTCTGAGAAAAGCAAGGACATTCTGGTGTCGGAAAACGGAGACGAGCTACGACAGTGAATGGACAATGCGTTAGGAGGGAACTATTCGTTCGATACAGCTTTAACATTGGCAAATCTTGCCAGAGCTTGCACGGATGACGACCCTTCTTCGAGACCGGCTGCCGGAGAGATCGTTGAGAAGTTGTCGAGATTGGTAGATGAATCTACAGAAGATGAACATATGTTGATCTGTGAAAGCTCTTGCAAACCTCTGGTAACTTCATCAACAAACAAGACCTCTGAATAAGCTATAGCTGTTGCACCTGTATATACCAAATATTCGAACATGAATATAAAAGTATGCTCAAATTCCCTAAATCCGTATTTCACATTGATATCTATCGTATATTTGAACAGCTTTTACTCTAAAACCAATTCTGGCCTAATATTTTTAATAATCTGATCCGATTTGATCTAATATTTTAATAAAAAATTATTTTTATCGAATTAAATCAGATTAGAACCTGACAGGTTAAATTAAATTATTGTCCCTATATAAACTTTGTTGGAAATGAATAGTTATTTAAAATTAATTTTAAAATAATTATAATTATGAATGGTGTGATAACTCATAAACCAAATATATTTAATAAATTTCTCATAAAAAGTGATGAGGTTCGAGAAAGTACTTATGTTACGTGGCTTCTCTTCATTATCTCCTTGTCTTTTAACTCTCCCTTTCACCTTTTTTATTTTTGTTCCACCACTCGCCCAGTTGTTCTTCCACGTATACATCACTCCTAATCGAATCAGCCAATGACTAGCCAAGCTTTAACAGTAGGATCTGAAATTCCAATTTTAGCTTAAATTTTGTTTAAATATTTATTTTATAGTAACTTAAATTTAATTTAATATTTTTTATAATCAATTCATGCTTGTTAAATAAAAAATTGAATCAAATTTTAATCACTAACAAGATGAGTGAGCTGTACGTCCCAGATACGCGCGTGTATGGATGGAAGGTCGGAAGGAGTCTGGACGCGTGGCGTGATTCGACAAAGACGTTGAATCGTGGATCAATTAATGGGTGAAACGTGGAACATAGAAAGGGACTTTCCCATGATGGGATGCTGCTTTGCACACGTATTCCTTTATATAAAAACACATCATTTTATTTAAAAGGATACAGAATATTTGTTTTGTTTTTAAATATACAGATAAAAATCATTTACCTTTTTTATCACGTCTTTAATTATGTTTTTTATTAAAAAAATTTAAAAATTAAATTTTAAACTTTAATCTTTATTTTTTATATCTTAATCTCTAAAGCATATACCCTAAAAATATATATTATTCATCTCTAAACTCTAACCACAATCCTTAATTTTGAACCCTAAACCCTAAATTCTCTAATTTAAAGCGGAGACACGAATGGAAGCATGAGAAGAGGAAGACGATTTGCAACCTAAATATACATATAGCCAGGTTTTATTGAGAGATTATTAGGTGAGCCTTGTTCATCATGTTTTTCGTGATTCAAGTAATCAGAATAATTTATTTTTAAATAATTACTTAATAATTATTCACCCACTAATTACATGTAGGAAAGAGACGATAATTCATTTAAAAAATTAAGATGAACGATTTTGATTGCTTGGGACCATAGATGACGTGGTGAACAAGATTCACCTAATAATTTTTTCAGATTTTATACATATTCGGTACAGATATAATAGAAGTAGCTAGTAGGTGGTTTTTAAATTCTACAACAAATGTCCAACACTATTAATATTAAATATCGTTGAATAACATTAAATTAACTAAAAAATTAAAAATTTTAAAAACTCAATATATAATTAATTAAATATAATAAATTTAATATATAATTATTAATTATATATTAAATATTAATATTTTAAATCTTTATTAATTAATTTAATAATATTTATCTGTATTTAATGATATTTAACGCACATTATAAACTCATCTTTATTTATAAAAGTACACCAACAATTTATTTTGAAAACTAATCTCCATTCAATATCACATAAAAAAACACTTTATTTATCGTTTTTCTAAAATATATATCTATCTTATTTATATATTTAGAAAAACTTAATAAAACACATCATCTTAACCTTGATAAAACACATAAAAAACTAGAGGCTAAAAGAACGCACCAAAAACACTTATAAATCAACATCTAAAACTATTTCACATAGGGAAATCATGCTTAATCAGCTATTTTTTCCCCTATTTCAGTTAAATATGTTATTTCATAAACATTAATCTAACTTATAATAAAGTTAAAGAGTTGTAAATATTCGAAAGATACCGATAACATTATCTTTATGATATATATATATATCCGATATTTATAAATTTAACTTTAAAATTTTTAAAAAATTATCGATATAATCAGAATTTTCATTTTTACCTTCTAAACAATTCTATAAACCTACGGAACTCCTCACCACAAAGGACTCAGCATTCAACAATCTATACATGTAAGTAAACATCTTTCCTTTCTCCATTCATGTGATTCTTTAATCTCTTTGATTAATAATAACATTGCGTGGGGATTAAGTAATTAACGACTCCATTAAAAATTAATCATTGCTTATTAAACTTTACAACTCTAATGCTTATATTAAGCTTAAGATCATTAGTATACATATGCTATATATATATTTATATACACACACTATAGAACATACAATATTTCTTTAAATTTACCTGCAGAAACATGGAGATCGTCATTGGACTTTCTTTTAGAGTCCCAGACTGAGAGCTGCGTTAACATCCAGACGCCATATAATTCCACCGGAGCTGAGACTCCAGCCGTCGCAGGGAACCGTCTTCGAGTATTTCTTACACTTCCCGTCGACATACCGCAACTGTACGTGGCATGAGAATGCGCCGCGGGGAAAGACGAAACCGTCTTTCACTAACAACCTCACGGCGGGTTCGGCCCGTGTTTCTTCCTCCTCCTCCTCCTTCCCGTTCTCGTCCACTTCCTTTAAACCGACCATGTTTTTATAAGCTTGGTTCACCCATAAAACCCGGTTCAACCCATCCGATACAAACCCTGGACACGTGTCCTTTTCTAGATTCTTCATTTTCTCCACGTCCGTGCAGTTCCCCATCTCTCCTTCGTCAATGCAAGTTTCCGTCATACTCTCCACCACCAACGACGACTCAACCAGCATCGTCCTCTTCCTCCTCCGCCCCGGATTGGACAAGGACAACCCCATAATCTCTTCCTGATCTACCTCAACCATTCTTTTCAACGTCAGACACGGCGACGGTGGATCTTGAAAACGATAATTATTAAGACCTAAACCTCGATCTAGATCCCATGATCTTTCAACAACGATTGATTCTCTTAGATCTGCTTTCTCCGGAATCAACTGTAGCGTAACGAAACCCTTGTTTTCACCGTTATCTTCTTCAACTTCATCCAAGATTTGCTTCTTCCTATTATTTCCCTTACAAACCCTAACGTACCTTCTCTTCGTTCTCTTGCTGGTAACAACCAAGTTCTTGCTATTAAGCTTAGAGTCACCGGAACCCGAGTCTCCGGTGACCGGTTTTGGAGCAATCGGCCGGAATCTGAGCATTACCCGGTTGATTATCGTCTTATCATGTGCACCCCCAGAGCACTTTAACGTACTCCACTGATCTCCACCCTCCATTGCTCGTTTTTCAAAGAAAAAAAGCAAAGAATCCCCAGAAAACCTCTCCCTTTGTTTTAAGTTGAATTTCCTCTGTGTTTTTATTTTACAATTCAGATTCTTTTAGTTCTTTCTTTCACCAAGAGATGGTTTACCGGAGAATAATGAAAGTGATAATCATAGCGGCAGCCGTCGTGGCAAAGATCCGAGGGAGACACGTGCCGTGATCTGGCGCCGCGACACCATGAAACAGTAACGAGGTTCTATTGGTTGGGTGGGTTTTCGAAGCTTCTGATTGGCTGGAATAAAAGGAATGGCTCTGACTACGTGTGTTTAATTCCGCAAAAGCAGGGGACACGTGTCGGCGAATCATCGTATCGCATAAATGTTTCTCTTTTAAGTTGTGTTCCTTTAATTAATTTTTTTCCTTTTTTAAAAATATTTATAGTTATTGGGAGATCTATTTCAAGATTATGTCAACACGTGGTGAATTGTTACTTGGTTTTAGAAGAGTACGTTTAGGGTAGAGTCACCATCAAGAATACTCGCAGGGAAGCGCTTGAATATAAATTTTAAGTTTTTCTAGGTTTAACTTAGAAATATGTGTATAAATTATATATATTTTTTAAAATAATTTTTAATTTTTTAATTAAAAAGTGTTTAAATTATATATATTTTTAAATAAATGTTTAATTTTATTTTTGGATGAAATAGGTGTTAAAAATTTTATTTTCTTAGTGTTTTAAGGTAACAACGTTTAAAAAAATTATTTAACTTATAAAAAGGTGCTTAAATTATACATTTTTTTGAGATAAGTGTCTGAATTTTTTTTTTATTGAAATAAGTGTTTAAACTATATAATTTTTTCATGAATAAGTTATATTCAGTGGCCTCCCCCGGAGAATCATACTGTATGAATAACTTATTCAGAGATATCTATTTCAGAAAAAAAATATAATTGAGACACTTATTTTAACCGAAAAAACATAAACATATATTTAAAAAATATATATAATTTAGATACTTATTTCTAGGTTAAGTTTTTTTAATAATAAATTACAATATAATAATTAGGTTAATAAAAATTTATAATTATTATAAGTTAGATATATAATTTGATTTTTTTAAATTAGTTATTTTAAATTAAATAATGATCATATATAGAAAGGTAAAACTCAAATATTTTAGATTAATTTTTTTATATCACAAAAAATAAGATATTTTTTTAAGTATGATAAATTTTAGTTTTTTTATCGGTTTGAGAATGTTCGAATTTTTTATATGAGATTATATTTTTGAATTTTGGATTAATAATTTAATTCTCAATGCATTATAAGTTTGACCTATTTTTCCCTAGTTGTGAGGGATTTATAAATTAAGGATTTAGAAGTGTTAATCTTTTTTCACAAGCATTTATAATTTTTAGTTCGTTTTTAATCTCACTAATATAAATAAAAGGGACCGATAATAATTTTATCAACACAATAATATATAACGAGTAAAATTGAGAGACTCAACTAGAACTTGAAAAATGATTTATTAATTATTAAACAATTTAATTATTTAAAAATTTTATTTTAAATAATAAATTAATAGAATTATAATTCTATTTTTTATTTTGAATCAAATTTTATATATCCCTATCTCAATGTTTACAAAATATTTAATTTATTTTTAATTTTTTAAAACAACTAACATGTAGGGGGTATGTTTACCTTGATAGCAACTCAACTCGGTAAACCTTACAGCGAGTTCTTTGAGTTAAAGGTGTTTGCACGCGCGGTTGGCTGAGAGTGTGTTTAGAAACGATCTGCTTGAACTGAGGATGGTACGGGCATGGCTCGTGAATGGTCTGATGTGAGGGCGGATCTTTGGATAGATTTTGTATTTGACGTGGAAGACATCCATTGGACAGAAAATAAAGAGCTGGTGGTTCCAAGTGTCCCATAATGCAGCAGAGCAGGAAAGTGGGGACATACGAGAGTCCGTTTATTTCATTAAAAAAAATTTTAAAAAATAAGTTTTAGAAAATAAATTACATTTTTTAGAAAGTAAATTCAAATCATTATCTGGAATAAAAATTTAAAAAATATATAAAAGGTTTTCAATGTTGGAGTTGTAAGCAGATGAAGAAATTGAATAGTTACAAACATATACCTAAGGTAAAATATAGAAGATTAAAGGAGATAACTAAGAGATTTTAAGATATTACAATTATGAAAAAAAAAAAATCGACCATTTGAGTTATAATTATCGTTAGGAAAAATGTAATGATGATAATCTTTTAGTTTAATATTTTTGAACACTCGAAGTTTTAAAGATTAAAGTAAGAATTATGAAGTAATTTATCAAGTTTCAGTCGATAAATCGTTTTACATAAAAAAAAATATAGTAATATTTTTTGTTGACTTGTAGTTAGTGAAACTATAATGTGATTATATATCAATTTTTATTAAATTAATTTATAATTTTTTATTAAAATTATAAGAATTTACATAATATTGTGTAATAGTTTAGGTAGAACTTATAAACTGAAAAGCACTTTTAACGTATAAAATTATATGTTCTATATTACTTTTGATCTAAAATAATTTTAATATAAAACTAGTTTAGAAAACAACAAAGAAAACGAAACCATATAACTAAGGATGGCAATGGGTTGATTTTTTGGCCGCCTGACCCTGGCCCGATCCGGTTTCAATATTTTTATCTCTGACCAGATTCTATCTCATCCGATATTATAAAAATCATAGTCTAATTTGACTTTGATATTTTCATAAAAAATTGAATAAATCCAACTTGACTCAAAAAAATAAAAATATTATATATCATATATAAAAATATAAATAATATATAAATATACCCGATTGAGTCAGAGATTTTTACCCTGAACTCAACTCATGACCCAACCTAAATAAAATATTTATCCCAATCAATCGAGTTGAATCAAGAACCGACGATAACAAATTAAATTACCATCCTTAAAAATAACATAACTTCAAAACACAAATTTAAACATTAAAATTTATGACCCAAATCCATAATACATTTTTCTCTGTGTTCGGCCTATTCTTATCCACATATTTTTCTCACCCTTTCCTCCTCTCCCCCTATTTTTCGGATCATGAATTTGAAGTAATTAAAATTTCATTTTTTTATTAAAAGATAAACAGTACAGATAATTTATGGACTATATATCACTAGGTGATTTAAAATTACGAGGATTTCGGATATTAGATAAGATTAAATCTATTTTTTAGATATCTGTTTTTTAATTGATAATATAGTGATTGATATCCGAATTGAATTTTAAGATATTTGATTTTTTAAATAAATTAATAATAAGATCGAATTTTTGAATATTCGATTACTCAAAAATAAAATTTAATTTAATTATTTTTTTAATTTAAAAGTTATATTTAAAAAGAATTAAAAATTTCAAATATAACAAAAAAAAATAAATCGTTAAATATAACAGATTTACATCTACATATATTTTTAAAACAACAATCATCAAATTATTAAAAATAAAAAAATAATATTCATAAAAATTAAAATTTTTTGATTTTCAGATAATCTGAACTTTAAAATATTATGACCCGTAACTTATCTAAAAAAATTAAAATTAGATCAAATATCCTATCTAAAAAAATTAAATCGAATACTAATTTTCAAACCAAATCAACGAATATACAAATCAGATCAATCAAATTAAATATTTTTAAACACTCTTACTTAAAATACTATAAAATATTATAATTTAATTATTCGATTCATCAAAAGTTATAAATTAAAATCGGTGATCAATTTTTATACCGAAAACTGACATAACACCTAATATCATTAAAATAATAACCAAAGTAGTCATTATTAACCAAACACATTTTTATAATTTGATCTTAATTTAAAATATTTAGACATCAACGTTTATTTTTTTATGAACGTTTAATTTTTAAAGTTTGAGATTAAATTTTAATATTTATAGTTAAGTTTTAAAATTTAAAAATAAATTATATGATTTAAAGTTTTAAAAAAATAAGATCTTTTAAAAAAATAAATACTTGAACAACTTTTGAACTCCGATTATAAAAAAATATTTTCTTTAATACATCAAATGATTACTCATAAAATACATAATTAGGAGGTGGCCTGTCATTGTACCGCTGAGGTGTACCATAAGCTGCTATGATTAATTCTTATTACTGCATCTGTTAGGAGTATGGTTTTCACAATATTTTAAATAAAATTTGTCTGATTGATATGGAGAAAATAAAATATAGGATAAGATTCGGACATTATTCGCACCGTATATATTTATTTTCGTTCGTCTTGTATTTGTCCGTTCATTAATTATTCACTGTTTTGAATTTTGGTTAGTAAAATTTATACTGATATAAATATACATTAATTAAGATAATTAATTTATATTAAGTAATAAAAAATAATAAATAAGTTATTGAATTTGGTTTGGCTCGGAAATAATGTTATTGAACTTGATTCGGGCTCGTGACTTGACGAGTTCGAAATTTTAAGCTCAAGTTTGGCTCGTCGACTCGGGCTCGTCAGGCTCGACTTGACTCAAAATAGATAATTTTGTTATATTCTTTTTTTTATAAAAGATAGAATCTCATTAAAAAAAATTTTATTATCAACAATGAAAGAAATTCAATATTGAGAAATAGAAAAAAATATTGAATTTATTTTAATTAATTTATACTATTTTATTTTGCTAAAGAGATTACTTTTAATGTATATGTATTATTTACCATATATATAATATAATTACTCTGAGCCTGTTCATGAGTTTTTTGAGCCGAACATGAGTAAACTCAGTCAGCTCAGTTCGTTAAGATTTTAAATCGAGCTCATTTAAACAGAATTTTAATTGAGTTTTGATTAAATTAAATTCGAATAACTCATAAACCGGTCAGACTCGTTATGACCCTAACGACGAGTATTTAGGTAGTGAACGTGGGGTAACCTTTCATTTGTTGCGTTATTGATACAACTTTTCTGAATGTAGGACCTAGTGACATCCAAGGTCCAACTATAAATTCAAGCAGTATTTGTTAAGACAGGCTAAGTTTACATCAGTTGTTTTGTATGCATAACAAAATGGTGAGCTCGGGAACACAGCCTAAGCTTCCGGTTATAGATTTCTCAAACACAAATCTGAAACCAGGAAGCCCTGAATGGGATTCAGTGAAATTCCAAGTCCGCGAAGCATTGGAAGAGTACGGTTGTTTTGAGGCATTGTCGGACCAAGTCGCGGCGCTTCGAAACACCGTATTTGGAGCCATGGAAGAGGCCTTCGACTTGCCTTCAGAAACAAAAAGGCTCTATGTTTCCGACAAGCCATTCCGCGGCTATTCCAACTATGCATCAAGATTGCAAGAAATGATAACGATTGATGAAGCACAGAGTGCTGAAAACATCGAACAACACCTGACCACCACCTTGTGGCCTAACGGAAACATAAGCTTCGGGTTCGAAACAATAAATCTTTCGACTTACCGGGTTTTTTTTCCGATCTAAATAGTTTGTTTATGTTAATTACTTAATAAATTGGTGTCGAATTTGCAGCAAAACTCTGGTGTCTTTCACAGAGATGACATTAAGATTGGAGAAGACAATCAAGAGAATGATTTTGGAGATTTTTGGTGTGGACAAGTACCTGGATGAGCTCATTGGCTCCACAAATTACATTCTAAGGCTCTTGAAATATGGCGCGCCCCAGACCAGCGAGCCGACCCTTGGGGAATATGCTCACCTCGACCAGAATATGGTCAGCCTGTTGCATCAAAATGATGTTGGTGGCTTGGAGATTCGAAACAAATCAGACGGCGAATGGATCAACGTACAGCCCTCGGTCGACTCGGTCGTAGTCCTGATCGGAGAGTCCCTCTGTGTGAGTCCCTTATTCATACATATTCCACTAGGTGTCATTGCTTGTATAAAACTGATACAAGAAGAGAATATTATTGCAGGCATGGTTGAATGGTGGATTATCTCCTACTTATCACCGTGTCATGATGAAGGGGAGCGTGGCACGGTACAGCATCGGAATATTCGCAACGCCGAAAGGAGGATATCGAGTGAAGCCTCCGGGAGAGCTTGTGGATGACAAAAACCCCATGCTCTTCAAACCCTTTGACTATGAAGAATTTATGGGATTTTACTTAACACATCTTGTTAATGGTGGCGCTGCAGATGGACTTGCAACTTATTGCAGCACCTGATAATGTCATTTGGCACAACTCTGTGCTGTGCAATAAAAACAACACAAGATTTCAGTTTGATCCATGTCTGCCTCTTTGTTAAAGCACCGGCCATGTTTTTAGTTTTCCAAGTTCAGCAATGTCTGATCATTAAGGTCTCTGGTGTTACAGATTTCATCAATGGAGTTTTCAAACATTGCTACCTAAAGTCATTGTTGAATGTTGTGTTGTTGGTTTATATTAATATTTTGATGTTCCAATGTGAACACAAGACCCCGTGTCATCAATCTTGTGAACCTCACGTCACGAGTTTTCGTTTTCGTGATTGAGTTATTATTACAGTTGTTCACTCTGCTTATATTTTTTATAAACATTTGGTGTGAAATCGAATAGTCAAAGAGTCGTTACAGTACCACTTATTACGAGACCATTATCTTCTTTTAGACATAACATCATATTAAAGTATAATCACGGAACTATCAACATAATTTTTTTTAATTAAAATCATCAGCGTTAGATTCTTAAGACATACGATTGAATTTTAACCTATACTAATACAAGATGGATAAATATAATAAAATTCAATAAATTAAAATATTCTATACATGACAGTGGTGTAAAACTTATTTTTCACAGACGGTAAGTTCTTAAGGGCCAAGGTCAAGGTTTGATGTTTAAAATTAAAATTTTAATATTAATGATTAAATTTTAAGATTTAAAAATAAATTATATAGCTTAAAATTTAAAAATTAAAATTTTCTAAAAAAAATAAATACGTAACAGCTTTTGGAAAAAAATAAAAAATATTATTATTAACCTATCAAATAATTATTCATAAAAATTTATATTAGCATAAGTTTGTTGGTGCTTGAAAAGTTTGATTATTAACCTAATTTAAATATATAATTATTAGAGCCTGAACTACTTAATACATATAACAAAGTATTAGGTGGCCTGTCCTTGTTATTGCTACTGTTTTGAGGTGTACCATGTGCTGTTGCATCTGATATGAATAACTCATGTGATTGTATCTGTTAGGATTATGGTTTTCACAAACTTTTAAATAAAATTTATATGATTGATAGAGAGAAAATAAAATATAGGATTTGGTATTTGGTATTTGATTGATCTAAATAATTTCTTTATATACTATTGTTTTTTATGTTATTGAGATGGATATAGTTTTATGGATTTTATATTATATTTATCTTATTGAGATAATTATGGGAATGAATTTGGCGAATAGTGAACAAGTATGAATGTAAAACGTTATACTCATCATAGGTAGTGAGTAGATATAAACTTGAGATCTTATCTACACTGTATATAAGGGTGGGCAAGATCGGGTACCCGGTCAATTTAAATAGAATTGGTCCCGGTCGCAGTAATCACTGGTTTCTGAAAATTGGAACTAGTCCCGGTCACATCGGGTCTTAAATTTTAAGAATCGATCCTGTTATTGGTGGGTATCGGTTTCAATACCGGGTACACGATCAATCAAAGTTTATTCTTAAAAAAAATTGAGTAATTAAAGAAAAAAAAATAACCACCAATAATAATAATAAATAATAGAATAAGAATATCGTAGACTTGAAAATTAAAATTTTAAAACTAGTCGTACTCATAATATTCATACATAAAAAGATAGTTTAATAAGAAAAAAAAACAATACTGAATATTTGGTATTGGTCTCAGTCCTACTGGATACCCATCGGGTACCGAGTCTAAAAAATCAAAATTCAATCTCGGTCCCAATTATGATCGGGACCTAAATTTTGGATCCAGTCTCGATTTCATTAAAACCAATACCAGATAAAATCTACCGGGTTGTAATTGGATTTTTTGCCCACCCCTAACTGTATCCCTTAACATCCATTCGTCTCGTATCCGTTCATCCACCATTACCTATTATATGAATTTTAGTTACATAAAATTTACACCGATATAAATATACTTTAATTAAAATTTGTATAGTCAATAAAATTTATACTTATATAAGTGATTATTTATTATATAAATATTAAAAAATATGAACGAGAACCAACAAATATGAGTGAGCTGTGAGTATTCAGTTTGGTAGTGAACGTGGGGTAACCTTTCATTTGTTGCGTTATTGACCTATGAATTGATTCTCTACTTATATAAATACCAAAGGTGACATCCAATTATAAATTCAAGCAGTATTTGTATACTTAAAATGGTGAGATCGGGAACACAGGCTAAGCTTCCGGTTATAGATTTCTCAAACACAAACCTGAAACCAGGCAGCCCTGAATGGGATTCGGTGAAATTCCATGTCCGCGAAGCATTGGAAGAGTACGGTTGTTTCGAGGCGTCCTCGGACCAAGTCGCGACGCTTCGAAACGCCGTATTTGGAGCCATGGAAAAGGCCTTCGACTTGCCTTTAGAAACTAAAAAGTTGTATGTTTCGGACAAGCTCTTCCGCGGTTATTTCGAGTCACCATCGGGATTGCTTGAAACCATAACGGTTGATGAAGCACAGAGTGCTGAAAACATCGAACAACACCTGACCACCACCTTGTGGCCTCACGGAAACATAAGCTTCGGGTTCGGAACAGTAACTCTTTCGAGTTAACGATTTTCTTTTTCCGATTTAAATAGTTTGTTTATGTTAATTACTTAATTAATTGGTGTTGAATTTGCAGAAAAACTCTGGTGTCTTTCACAGAGATGACATTAAGATTGGAGAAGACAATCAAGAGAATGGTTTTGGAGATTTTTGGTGTGGACAAGTACTTGGACGAGCTCATTGGCTCCACAAATTACATTCTAAAGCTCTTGAAATATAAGGCGCCCCAAACCAGCGAGCCGACCCTTGCGGTATTTGCTCACACTGACCAGGATATGGTGACCCTGTTGCATCAAAATGATGTTGGTGGATTGGAGATTCAAAACAAATCAGACGGCGAATGGATCGAAGTACAACCCTCAGTCGACTCGTTCGTAGTCGTGATCGGAGAGTCCCTTTGTGTAAGTCACTTATTCATACATGTTCCACTAGGTGTCATTGTTTGATTAAACTGAGAAAAGTAGATAATACTATTGCAGGTATGGTTGAATGGTGGATTGTCTCCTACTTATCACCGTGTCATGGTGAAGGGGAGCGTGGCACGGTACAGCGTCGGAATGTTCGCAACCCCGAGAGGAGGATATCGAGTGACGGCTCCAGGAGAGCTTGTGGATGACAAAAACCCCATGCTCTTCAAACCCTTTGACTATGAAGAATTTCTGGGATTTTACTTAACACAGGTTGCTAGTGGAGACGTTAGAACTGGTCTTGCAACTTATTGCAGCACCTGATCATATCAGTTGGCACAACTTTGTGTTATGCAATAAAAACAACATATGATTTCAGTTTGATCCATGTCTGCCCCTTTGTTAATGCACCTGCCATGTTTTTAGTTTTCCAAGTTCTGCAATGTCTGATCATTAACCTCTCTGGTGTTGCAGATTTCATCGATGGAGTCCTAAAACAATGCTATCTAAAGTTATTGTTAAAAAAAAGTTTACTGTAACTCTTTTTTATGCCTTTATTTTTTTTTTAAATTATAGGGTTTAAAGTTAGGGTTAGGGTTAGTGTTTAGGGAATTAGAACTAGGGTGTATTTTTTAGGGTGTAAAAAATAAGGATTAGGGTTTAAAATTCAATTTTTAGAAAAATTTCAAAAGAGGCATAAAAAGATGCATGATAAAAAGGTAGATGATTTTTACTCGTCCAAAAATATTCTTAACATTTCGATAAATAATTGTTTTGACTCATATTTTTTAAATAATTTAGCTCTCAACGTTTTAATATTGGTCAAAATAATTCCTCTGTAGATGAAAAATATTAATCAATTAACGTTAAACGGCTTGAAATGACTAAAAAACCTGTATAATAGGGCACACCGCATTTCTAGTGTCGGATAAGCATGTATATTGATTTATGATGATAAGATAAATCATTCAAAAATAATTTATAAAATTATATAAAATATAAAATATTTTTCTTCCTACATATTATTATATCAGAATCATTTCGAATTGTTTAGGATCAATTGATTAATAATTTTTATTCATAGAATGACTATTTTAACCCAAAATAAAATATTATAATTAAATTATTCTAAAAATAGGAGTTAAAATGAATTTTCAATCAAACAATTATATGATGCCTATTCAAAATTGAAAAAGTAGTGCTAACACATAAGATTAATTTAACATGATAAATAATTATAATTAAATTTGTATAAAAATTTAAAAGTTTTACTCGACTCAAATATGACTCAAAAATTTTATAAATTTGACTCAAATAAAAATTTAAATAAATTTTAAATTATAAATTTAAATTTTTGATTGAATAAAAAAAATTTAAGTGTCAAATTGAACCTTAAAAGTAAATTTCAAGTGCCTAATTGGAAAAAAAAAAGCGTCAATCTAAACTTTAAAACAAAACTCGTGTACCTAATTAAACTAAAAAAAAATTGAAGTACTAACTTACACATTAATACTAAATTGAAGTATCAAAATATGTATTTATCCAAAGTAGATAGATGGGCCCAAAATATTATACAAAAGCCCAACAATTTTAATAATTTTAAAAAATTAGTACATAAACCCTAATTAAACCCCACACTTCCGCCATGGAAACCTAAAACCCATCTGAAAAGTAAGCAAGGAATTCAGACAAATGGGAAGCAACCAAGCAGCTGTCTCTTTCTTGACCAACCTCGCACGCGCCGCTTTCGGCCTCGGCGCCGCCGCCAGTGTCCTCAACGCATCCATGTACACCGTAGACGGTGGCCAAAGGGCTGTGATATTTGACCGTCTCAGGGGAGTATTGGAGAAAACAGCCGATGAAGGAACCCATTTCTTGGTCCCATGGCTCCAGAAGCCTTTCATCTATGATATCCGCATGAAACCCCATACTTTCTCATCTGTTTCTGGAACTAAGGATCTCCAAATGGTTAATCTTACCCTTCGAGTTCTTTCCAAACCCAAGGTAACCCAGTAATTGGTTTAGCTTTTTTGTTCTTCGGGTAAACTGGGTTTGTTTGATTGGTGGGTTTTGTTTATTGTTTGATGAATTACTTTAGAAATTTTGTTTTTGGATGACTTTATGAAATGGGTTTGATAAAAGTTTTATTCATTATATCAATGGAATCATGGTTGATGGGGTTTTCAACTTGTTAAAAAATTTGTATAGAAATGTAGCTTTTGTTGTGTGATTATGGGTTTTTAATCTGTTTATTTGGTTCGGATTTATTCGGTTCATTTCAGTTTAAGTTATTTCGGCTCTGATTTAGGTCTAGTTTAAATTTTTGGTTTTAATTTGGGTACATGTTGATTTCGGTTTGGGTATCGGATTAGTCAATTCAGTTAAGATTCGGTTTGGTAATACCAATGCAATTAATATTTGAGTTTTGGTAAATTGTGCAGCAGTTCACATCATATTTATCTTTATTTTAATATATTTATTATTTTGGGTTGTTTTCGGTTCGGGTGAGAATTGGTTCTATATTCATTGAAAATTGTTTCAAGTCTATTTTCAGTTCAATTAGAATTCAGTTTGGTTTGGTTCAAGTTCCGGATCAAAACCAAATCATCATATTTGGGTCAATTTCGGGTAATGGTTTGGTTTTCTAGTCAAATCAAGTCGTCTCATTCGGGTTAATTTCGGATCTTGATTCAGTTTTCGAGTATCGAATCAAATTTGTCTGGTCTGCATGAATCCATGGATTTGGTTATGTTTATTTGAAGATTAATGTTTTGTTGATATTGTTTTTGCAACAAGGTGGACAAACTTCCTGAAATCTATCAACATCTTGGTCTAGAGTATGATGAGAAGGTGCTTCCTTCCATCGGCAACGAGGTCTTGAAGGCTGTGGTTGCACAGTTCAATGCTGATCAGCTTCTCACCGATCGTCCCCAAGTGTCGACCTTGGTCCGTAATTCGCTAACAGAGCGTGCAAGGGACTTCAACATCGAGCTAGCTGATGTTGCCATCACACATTTGTCATACGGTGCTGAATTCTCAAGGGCCGTGGAGCAGAAGCAGGTAGCACAACAGGAGGCAGAGAGGTCTAAGTACATTGTGGCAAAAGCTGACCAGGAGAGGAGGGCTGCTATTATCCGTGCCGAAGGTGAAAGTGAGGCTGCGAAGTTGATTTCTGAAGCAACTGCAACGGCTGGTATGAGTCTGATTGAACTGAGGAGGATCGAAGCATCAAGGGAAATCGCCGCAACTCTTGCCAGATCGCCGAATGTTGCTTACCTGCCTGGTGGCCAGAACATGCTTCTCGCGCTGAACCCGTCGAGGCCTTGACGTTGCTTGAATGATGGTAATTTTCATACCCCATAAATGTTACTTGTGAATTTGCAGTCGTAGATATTTTCATGTCAGTTCGAACTCGAAATTACTTGCAACAAAAGAAAACATTCCTCTATGTTAAAACGATGAGGTTGCAAAAGTACAGAATATAAATTAACAGACATAAAGATAATTTTAATCCTTAATCTTTATGATTTAATTAATTTTTAATATTTTATTTGAATTTTAATTGTTTTATATTATATGTTAGAATAAAATTATAATCATTTCTCCTGCCCTAACAACAATATTTAATTTCAACAATTTATATCTTCCACTATAACTAAAACAAAATAAAATAAAAATATGGTAAAATACATCATCTATCTCACATGGGTAAATCCGGAAAGGGCCAAAAGCCCGTAGTGAAAAACAAAACAGCTAATCTCAATATGAAAAATACATGCTAGAAAATATACAATCACTCTCATCCCTTCTCTTTGCTCAAATTGAAATGCCGAAACTATGTTTTCTGAAATCATGACAATGGCACAATCACAAAAAAAGGCCAACAAAAAAGTTCATTCCCTGGGACCGAAACTCGTTAGTAAAAAAATGATGGGAGCGTTTGGATGTACCTGTACTGTAACTCCGTTTTTGATGATTCGACGATGTTGGATTGTGTACCATTGATGGTGGTTTGTATGTTGTCGAAAATGTGGATATCGGTTTTAGTGTTTGTGCCAATGTCCTCGTCTTCCAAACCGAGTTGTTCCTGTCCATGCTTGTAAGATACTCAAGGCAATGGAAATGATCCCGATGGCACCCATGGCATACAATGCTTTATATGGTGACAATGCCATGGCAGAGAGATAGGAATAAAAACCGGCAAATAGGTATATCGAATTCAGTCTCACTTCCTTTCCCATGATGCGTGGAAAGGGAGATTCGGAATTTAACAATGACTCCGAACTATAGATACCGTGAAGAATCAAACAAATGCAAAGGAATGAATCTAGGAATCTTGGGAAGCTCTGATGCATTCCTATTCTCTGCAAACGTGGAAAAAGGTTCTGTAAGATGATTAAGGAAATAAAATGGATGCATTTTGGTGAAAACTCGGGAATTGGGCAAATCCGATACCTGAAACCAAGACACCAGAGAGGGAACAAACATTAGTGTGGCAAGAAGATGCAGAACCAGTAAGCCATGCCTAATGTGGAAAGTATCTTCTTGTGTCTGAATATAACTCGAGCTGTTTTCCTTGGAAGGGGAACCGGGCTTGGGCTTAAATTGCTGAGACAAAGAATTGCCTTTAGTTCTGTAATCGGATTCCTTTTTCCGTGCATTGCTGCGAAATGAGGCTGTCAAAGAACTATTACAGGAAAAAATGGAGTAAGCACTCTCTCTTCAAAGAAACGAATGTGTTGGCATTTACCAAGAGAATACAAAATAAAATGCATACAACAAATGGTGGATTGTAAATGCTAAAGTCCCGGAAAATCCGGGATATGTTAAAATCTATGTAGAATTAACATGAACTTACTTGCACAACGAACAATGACAACACAAAGCATGTGATAAGAGCAGTATGAATAGGCCAAGTGCCGGATGTACAAACGTAGACAAAATAATTGCCGTTGATACTGGAACAAACAACGGATTGGCTCTCAGGACCCTTACCACCTATTGCCAAAGTAAATGAAGCTCAATATAATATAATGCAGTATAATATATCGACTGTCCACACAAAACTAAGACAAATGGCGATAAACCTTCAATTACAGGAAAAAGTTATAATCAACCGATATGACTTAAATTGCACATGCTTAGAGGTCTTGCATAAAGGCGGTACCTTTCCTCATAGAAAATTTGAGAGAACCATGATTTACACAAGGCTGGAGGTGGTATCTTTGACATGGTCCCCATTTATAGAGTTATATAGCCAAAGAAAATATTCTATTTAACCGGATTAATTCTTCTAAAATTTCTGGACTATGCAATTTGATAATGAATCAGAATAATTTGAGAGATCTGAGAAAAGTCATTATAGATGGTTGCAAAGAGTTTACCTTTAATGAAAGGAACCTTGAAGAAAGATTCATAAACCACTGAAGAAACAAAAAACCAAAGTTTCCTTCCCATAGTTGCCACCTGGAATCAATCAAACCTTTTATTTAACCACAAGGTAGTAAATCAAAATAGCAATGGGTATTATATGATTTCTATCTACAAGAAATCACACAACTGTTTAAAAAAAGCGAGAAAATTTAACCTGTTTAACTTTTTTTTCGTTTTTTTCTTCATATATATAGAACATTCATTATAAATATATCAACGTGACATTGAAGTGATGATAAAACAACAAAGTTAGAGTTCACCAACCTTGTTTTTATGAAAACATGCAAGTACGCAGCCACGTAAAAGCCCAAGTGGGATACCAATATCATTAGAATTACAATCCCATTTGCCAAGAGGTAGCAAATTATTGTCACGATGGTAAAGCTAGAGAATGGAGGAAATGGTTGAGATGATATAAAGGAAAAGAACAAGGAAAACATTATAGGCACAAGAACGAAAAGGAAAAATGGGAATGGTATTCTTAAGTTGGACTCCACAGCTTTCAGTATAGAAGGAATTGGCCTTGCATGCACTTGTCGCATCAGAGCAAAAAATATAACAGCAACACAGAGATGCAGATCCTTACAGGGAGAAAAAAGAAACCTTATACGAAAAGATAGACAAGAATCCACAAAGATCTCACTGGTGAGGGCTTGAAAGAGTTAGAATAGTCTCAACAGCTGATTTCCTGAGACGGGGGTGGACTGTTGCAGCTCTAGCAACAAAACCACCCATAGAGTGGCCAACCAATATGACACTTTTTGGCAAGCTACCAGCTGTTGCAGTGCCATCACTTTCCCTGGCATCGTGGGATTCTTTGTATTGGTCCAAAATCTGCAAGAACATGCTTAGCATCACAGAACCTTCAATGCTAAAGTTGAGCAAAATAATTAGATTTTTTTTGTGGCCTGGTATGATACTTTCATACAAACAAGCATCACTATTTTACTTTTCATACAAACTTTTTTACTCTCTAAACCAAATTGAGAAACTTGAAAACTTCAATGAATAGGAATGTAATAAAAAAGAATTTGGAGATCAGACCCATGCATTAAACCTTTCTCTCAATATAACATTTTTCATTGATTTCATTCCATATGTGTGCGAGTGTATGTAAACCAGGCATACTTACATCTTTCACTTATGCAAAAATGATTTGGTTAATTTATCTCATCAAGGAATTTAATTTGAAATACTGAAAGCAGATCAAGTAATAACAGTGACCTCAGATAGCTACGAACAAAACATTCAATGTTTATGGCCAGGCTAAAAACTAAAACTAAGTTTATGCAATCAGTCAAACAAAGAAGTTCAATTGATAAAGGTAGTACCCTGTGAATAGCATATACAACATATTCAGTGTGCTCTTCAAGTATCCGACCATCCATTGCAGAATGTTCACCCTCAAGATCCACAGCAAACCAATCTAGTCGTTTAGCATATTGGTTCAGTAATTGAATGTCAGCCATATCCACATTCCCTCCCTCCTCAGAAGCTAGATGAGCTTCTCTGTAGAATGTGCGTTCAAGAGGACCCCCTATATGACCTCTATCGGATTCAGCTGCCAAAGATCTCACCTGAAAGACAGACCCGAAGTTTTGAACTGTACACCATTTTAAAACCATTCACAAACATAAACAGAATAGCATAATTATGAGTTCTTCATCATGGACAACAACAAAACACACTAATAATAACAGTGGAAAAAGAAGGACCTTGCCTGTTTGTAGCTACCACCATTGCCCGGAATAAAAAGAAGGGGAATTCCATTGAGTTTCTTTAAGTGTTCCGTGAAGTCAATCTTTTTCCAACCTTCATGGTACAAATACAACCCGTATTTCGCAGATGATACATCCTCCGTAGTACTTTCAAAAAAAAAATACATCCTCCGTAGTGGAAATCGGGATATAAGTCGGATACATATACGTCATAATACAACCATTTGATATAGGCTTCAATAAACCATACAAAGCAGCTACACTGATCCATATCACCGCAATCACAAACATCATTGCTCTCAAACTAGGTCTAAACCCTCGCATTCTTGAATCCTCGTTCTTCTTATTGTTCCTTCTTTCAGTTTCCATGTTATTCGACATTCACTTCTCACCAAAAAAAAAACTATATATAAATATGGAAAATAATTAACATTTAGAATACAGAATTCGAATAAACATGCAAAATTTAAACTAGAAACAGTTAAAAAAATATTCAGCTTAATTATCGGCAGATCTACTTCATAAAACGACTTTTAAACTAAATTAAGCCACTTAGTTAATTGAAGCTAGTTTAGTGAAAATGTTAGAAAAAAATAGTTTGAGAAGCTAAAGATTAATAAAAGCTAAAAGAAGCATTCGGATTATGAAAGCTAACAGATACAATAAGCTTTCAGAAAATTAAGTAAAAGCTGATCTGATTTGAAGACGGAAGATTGAGGAAGGCTATGGAAAACTAGAAATGTGAAAGGGAAACCTGATCGGAGAAGATGAAACCGTACGACGTCGTTTAAACTTCGAGGCGTGACAGGAGAAGATTGTGAAGTGGAAGCGAGTCGGAGAGAGAGCGTGAGCTCAACGCGATTGCTTTGTTTCGAAACGAGACGAAAATGGAAAGATCAATCAAATTCGAAGTTCTGAAAATTTTGGATCTTGGTGGGTTGGATTTTGGATCCGGGAACCATTGAAGCGATGGCGGATCTTGATGTTCTGTGTGTGACCCGAATAAAATGGCTGTAGTGGGCAAGGATATTTAAAAATATTCGATTTGGTTGATCTGATCTGATTATTCATTGATTCGATCTAAAAATTTAGATATTTGATCTGTTTTTTATTTAAAATTAGATATTATATTTGATTTTAAGTTTTTAGGTCAAATACAAATAATAATATTTTAAGTTTTGAATTATCTGAAAATCCAAAATTCTAAAGATTAAAATTTCAATGATATTAATATTGTTATATTTAACAATTGAGTAGGGATGGATACGGAACTCGAACTCGACGGGTTCCGATCCGACCCGGTTCGATCGAGTCAAATTTTTTAGTGAAAAAATCGGGTTCAAGTATAGGTCAAGTCGGGTTTTTTCAAGGGTGGTCTCGGGTAAGGTTCGGGTTTAGGGTGGAAAAAATTCGACCGACCCGACTCGAGACTAATAATGTAATTTTCCCATATATATTTTAAGGATATTTACAATAATAACCCTTCTTTATACATTTTTATACAATTAGATCACTAAAATTAATTTTTTTTACAATTAGGTTACTAAAATTAAATATTTTTACAATTAGATTCCTAAATTTTATTTTTTTTTATAGTTTAGTCCCTAAAATTTTATTTTTTTTAATGATTCGGATCGGGTCAGATTTTAAAGCTTAAAATCGGGTCGAGTCGGGTCGGATTTTTTTACCTTAAAACTCGGGTCGGGGCGGGTGACAGGTGAAGGGTATAATTTTTCGGGTCGGGTACGGGTGGGCCAAAAATCTAACTCGACCCGTGCCCATCCCTACAATCGAGTGTTTGTTATATTCAAAAAAAATAAAATGAAACTTTTTATAAATGTGAATCTTGTTGTATTGAATAATTTATTGTTTATTATATTCAAAATTTTAAATTTTTTATAAACAAAACTTTCAAATTCAAAAAATTAATTTAATCAAATTATACTTTCAGATAATCGGATATTCGAATATTCAATCAGAATAACTGATATCCAAATATCCAAATATTTATTTTTTAGATTAGATTCAAATCATTATATTATCGATCTAAAAACTTAAACATCCAAAATTTAAATCTAGCCCGCTGTCCGATAATAAATATCCATAATAATGGGATGTATTAATTACTGAATTGGGGCTCCGATTAAGTGTTGATGAATTATAGAATATATGTAAAAGATAATTAATGTTTTTTTATTAAATAGAGAAGTGTTATATTTTTATGTAAATATTAAAACAAATTATATAAAATAAAATAATATAGGTATATTTTCGATTAAATTAATTAGCAAACCTTTCAATATTCTTTCTTAACAAATTAAATTAAAATATATCTGAATAAATTCATAATACATCTATAAAGATATTTTATCATAAAAATGTATAAAATTTGAATAAAACTGATCAAACCAATCAAACCAAAATAATTTATTTTTTTAATTATTTATTACTTTAATTTGAAATAATTTAATCGAAACTTATAAAATTAAAAATAATTTTTATTAAAAATTATAAATTTATTTAATCGTAAAATTTTAAATATAAATTAAATTAAATATCAAATTTAATATCATCTCAATACCTGTAAAAAAATCTTTTTAGAATTTGAGTTGATTATAATCACGAATCAGATTAAATAAAAAGACAAAAAATATAAGAGAAAGGAAATAAATTTGCTAAGCCTAATTGGCTTGAATGAATGAAACGCGACGCGCCAACCTTCCGCTTTTATCCTGCCTATTGCTAGTTTCCGCCATCGTCGTCTCCTGCCCTCCCCTCGCCCACCCCGGTGACGATAACCCTAAGATCGACGAGTTCTCCTATCCCATTTGCCGACGAATCATGTCAAAATCTCGCGTTTATACTGACGTCAACGATCTCCGTCCCAAGGAGTACTGGGATTATGAGTCCCTCACTGTTCAATGGGGGTAAAATTTAAAATTAATTATTCGAAACGATCCTTATTCCTTGATTATTGGATTTACACATTGATTGTTTTATTTGAAAGTTACATTAGGTTCCATCGAGTAACGCCAATTCAGTATTTCTGGAATTAGGTTAACTTGACGAAATCTTTGAATCTTGCTAACTGCGCGTCATTTGAGCATTTCTTTAACTTTTTACATATAATCGGAATCTCTTCATTGTTTGATTCAGTTCGTGTTTGGTGTATTTTTTTTTCTTTTTCGTGTTTCTGTTTAGTGATCAAGATGATTATGAGGTTGTTAGAAAAGTTGGAAGGGGAAAATACAGTGAGGTTTTCGAGGGAATAAATGTCAACAACAATGAGCGTTGTATAATCAAGATCCTCAAGCCTGTCAAGAAAAAGAAGGTTAGTACTTTTGTCATCTGTCAAATTGATCGTGTTTTGAGTAAATTCATACAAGAAAATCTTAAGGCATAATCACAATCAGACTATGTTACTTGAATTTGGATGCGTGTGTTTGACATGAGTATGTATTTTTTTTATAAAAAAATCTGTGTTTCAAGAGTTATTATCCCTGTACCTTTACCTGAATATATGATAAACATGGGATTTTTTTTCAGAGAATGATTGGCTATAGATTATAGAGTAAGGCTTATTTATTAATTATTATTATTATTGGCAGATTAAGAGAGAGATTAAAATCCTTCAGAATCTATGTGGTGGCCCGAATATTGTTAAACTTCTTGATATTGTGAGAGATCCACACTCAAAAACACCAAGCTTGATATTTGAGTATGTCAACAGTACCGATTTCAAAGTTCTCTACCCAACTTTGACAGACTATGACATTCGTTACTATATATATGAACTTCTCAAGGTAACACTATGTTCCTCATTCTAACTTTAAATGTATTGAACTTTACTCCACAGGGTATTATTTAGTGATTACTTGTAGCTTTTGGAGGAGTCCTGACATGGATATTTGCAGTATAGAATGATCAGGAGATGTTTCTTTGTGATGTAGGCGTTAGATTACTGTCATTCACAGGGAATAATGCATAGAGATGTCAAGCCACACAATGTCATGATAGATCATGAGTTGCGCAAACTTCGCTTGATAGATTGGGGACTTGCGGAGTTTTACCATTCTGGGAAAGAGTATAATGTTCGTGTGGCTTCCAGGTAATGCTATGAAGACATTATGAATCATATGACCAACTTTCTCCCTCACATACCCTTGTAATTTTTCATGTTTTCTTATTTTACTGGTGACCTTGAAACAGACTGACATTAGATATTATTCCTTGTCTAAAAAATAAAAGAAAAATATTTTGGGATTAATTACATGCATGCTTGCCGTGTCTTCACTATCTGAATTTGCTTTGTATTACCTCATATAGATTCAAAATATAGTACAAAACACATTTGTCAAAACAAGATGTTGGAAATTACTAGTGCCACATTTATATATTTTGAAACACCTAGCTGGATTCTTGAAGAGTACTTCTTCCTTTATTATCGTTATTATTTTTATATAGACGAGCTATTACTTTCACGTTTCAACCATTCAAGGGTGAGGAGCTCCAAGTTTAGATCCTCCAGATTATGCTGTTCTTTGATAAAGAACCTTTTAAAAAGGGAAAGACCTATAATTTTTTTAAGAACAACACAACTAAACAGATTTGCATTTTTTGGAATCTTTATATATTTCCAAGTGTTTTCCTTCAATTTACTGTGTCAGCTACAATATAGATTCAATTCTGAGAAGTTCAATTTCCCTCCTTACTTCTCAGGTACTTTAAGGGGCCTGAGCTTCTGGTAGATTTGCAGGATTATGATTATTCCTTGGACCTGTGGAGCCTTGGTTGTATGTTTGCCGGAATGGTGAGAAATATTCTTATTCTAGTTTAAATGCATTAAACTTTGATTTGAAACTTCAATATTGGGTGCATAATAGAGTACTTGTGATATTTGATTGTGTAGATTTTCCGAAAGGAACCATTCTTCTATGGCCATGACAACCATGATCAACTAGTTAAAATTGCCAAGGTAATAGCTTCTGCAGATCAGAAGATGTTATAGTGTTGTTATTGAATATTTTCTACCATTTCCGGCTGGTATAATGCATGTTTTCCTGACTCCTACCAGTAACGTATTAGTCTAGATATTTGTATTGTATCTCACCCAACTTATATTATCCATCTTTCTCTTGCGATCTACAACTGCTCAACCTTTTCAAGCACCTGCTAGTGCTGTTTATTTGCTATTGTTTGTAGATGCAGCGTTATCCTTGCATGTTTCTGTTTAAATATTTATTCCTTCACAGTTATTAGTTGATAGGGGGTAAGGGAGCGTACTTTACATGCACTATCAAACAAGAAGTTCTATATTCCTTTTCTCCACAGCTTTCTTACCAAAGTATTGCATGTATATATTGATGCTACAAAGCTTTTGACTACCATTAATGTAACTTCAGGTGCTAGGAACTGATGAGTTAAATGCATATCTGAATAAGTACCATTTAGAGCTGGATCCTCAACTTGATGCACTTGTTGGAAGGTATATTAAGAATTATTATATCCAATATGCAGGGTCAATGTTACTTGGTCTCCAATGTGAGTGTTGGGTACGGGTATGTGTCAGTATGGGTATGCTTAATTGTTTCTAAGTTTATATATATATATATATATATATATATATATTTGGAGGGTCTTTGGAGGGCCATATCCCCATACCCATATCCGAATACATGTTGAATACGGGTTTAAAAAAAAATTAAGTCAATGCAACATAGTGCAGGATTTTTGTACTTATCATGAACAAAAACTCTTGTTAGCATTAAGCCATGGCAGTGCACCTTGCGGTGCTGCAGTTTCAAACATGGATGAGACTATGAGTAGACATGTTCATAGTATGCAATGTAATTTGTTCTCCATTAACATATTTGGTATGTTGTTTTCCAGGCACAGCCGCAAACCTTGGTCCAAATTTATTAATGCAGATAATCAACATCTCGTTTCTCCAGAGGTCATTTTCTTTTTGAGACATACTATTAGGAAGTTGAATACTATGTCCAGTTATGGTGTACTAAATGTTAAAAGTTAACATCCACCCTTTGAACTCTTTGACTTTCAGGCAATCGATTTTCTTGATAAGTTGCTTCGGTACGACCATCAGGACAGGCTAACTGCAAAAGAAGCCATGGTAGGTTTTCACCGTGTGTTTCAAAATACTTTCACCTGAGTTGGAATCACTTAGTACTCAACCCCCCTTGTGATCCAAATTGTTTTGCTTCTGCAGGCCCATCCTTACTTCTCTCAAGTCAGGGCAGCCGAAAGTAGCAGGATGCGCACTCAGTAACCAGGTACAGTCTGGGTTCCTTTGTAAACCAATTTAGACTCATTCGGATGCATTATCCTAATGTCTGCCATTGCCATGGTCAGATTTATGAAAGTTGAAAGGGTTGTGTATGAAATATTTGCTATAGTTTCTAGTACTCGCCCTTGGCAGCTTTTGTTTAAGAATATCATGATGCATAGCGTGAAACCTATATTTTTTTTATTCCGATATAACAAGGATTTTTAAGTAAATAAATTTTTAAGATATTTGAAATTACTCACAAATAGCGAGCATTCGAACAAAATTTACTTTTTTAAAGATAAATATATTTATAAGTCAAACTTTTTTTAACTGTTTTGGTTTAAAAAAACACCATGTTTGAACATAGTGAACCTTGTACCAATATGTCAGTCTCGAAATTCATTACTTTTTGCATTGAATATCGATACGACCTCGAGTGTACTGATACCCAAAGCTCTATCAAAATTTTAATGAACAATTTCAGTATTGGTGCAACTTTTAGTATATTGATACTCCTTACTCTGTATTAATACGTAGTTTTGCGTATCGATACACCTTATAAACATTTAAATTACAAGAACTTAAAGGCATATTGATACACTTAAATTAATAAAAAAATATATATAAAAAAATCTCTAAAACTTCTTCGTCCTTAAAATAATAATCCAAAAATTCTCCACCCATATTCAAAATCTATAACAACTTATTGGCATATCTTCTCTTTGTAAACACTTGAACATTAATCTACATAAAAAAGTGACTTCAATATGAAACAATCATTCAAATATCGTAAAATGTATGAAATTTTTACCGTATCGAAATTTAAAAAATAAAATAATAATATGATATACCTTTTAAACATGATTCTGAGAAGTCGAATACTAAAGTAAATAGAGATGGAAAAAAAGCCTTTTAGGTTTCTCTCGATATTGAAATTTGTGTATATTGGTCACTATAGCTCCTTTCAATTTCAAATGTGAGCAATTAAGGACAAATAATAATTGTTCTAATGTTTTTAGTTATTTTATACAATTTTGATCGAAGTATTGATCGTAACGAATACGAAATCAGTTCTATAATTTAAAATTTTAATCAAAACCCGTTGTTATAAAAAGAATAAAAAAACCCGGGTTTGTGGATATGATATCGAGGCCTAAAAGATTATTAGTTCTTATGAGTAGTGACGGAACTATATAAGGCTGGGAAAGGGTACCCTCTAGGAAAAAAATCACCTTTATTCACCTATTTATTTTTAATTTTTATTTATTTATAAATTAATCCTATATTTTCAAAAATTTATAATTTGCTTTTAATTTTAAATCTTGGCTTCGTCCTGATTATAAGATAACCCTAAGAAGTAAGCTAATCTTTTGATAAAGAACATCTTTTATGTTTTTGTTGGAGCCAGTTTCAAGACAAGAATTTAAGATATAACATGTAACGTGAAGGCATGATGGATTCCTTGCTTTAACCTTACAAATGAACAAACAAACTATTCCTTCACTTTCTTCTATATACATATAAATATACCATTATTTGTTGAATCTACTTGTATTGTCTCAAGGATCTGTTCAACATGGGCAATTCCATGGGAAAAGGTACACTTGCTTCGTTTTTTCCCCGAATCGTTTTAAATCCGATCTTAATTCAAGTTGTTCATGCATAATATTCTTGCATAATATGTGTCTGTAATGATCGAGTTCTCGTTCATGACAGGATTACCATCTACACAGATGTTAAGTCATGTGTTCAAATCGCTTCATGAACAGTTCACCGACACCGAAATCAAAGATTTCAACGATTTTCATGCTGCCGTTCTTGATATTTTTAAGTAAGAAACACATAAAATTTATTACATAAAGTCAGTGGATACAGATTTATTTATTTGTAGTAATTTTGACCAACTTTCATTGATTGTATAGTGTTATTAACTCAGCATTACCTGGTAAACATTATGATGCCCCGTCTCGTGATGAAATTGAGGTTGGTCTATCCTTCTTTTTTTAATTTTGAAACTTTTTCATGAACATCTCTCGTAAAATCGAAATCGAAATCAAAAACGTTTCAGAAATGTTTCGAAGAGTGGAAAATGGAAGGAGACCCTAAGAAGAAGAAAGAGATTTTCATTGGTTTTATGAAGACGTTAAAGCTTAGCAAGTTGGACAACACGACCATCATGACTGGCATCGTGACACCGCCAGCAGCCATGGCGGCGAAGAAAGCCGGAGAGTTTTTACCACATTTGAGCATGATTAAGTCGATCCCAGATGTTGTTTTCGTGCCCTCAGTGACGGTAGCAGCCTTGGTGATTTCCAAGCTTTCGAGGAGGCTTTACAAACGAGGCGTGAGAGAAGCACCGAGTAAATCAGTGTCGTTTAAGAACGATAAGCCTGACATACTCGAGCCCGAAACGGCCAAAGAACTCCAACCATCTCCTTCAGATTTAGAAATGAAAGCACCGCATATTTAACGTGTTGTATGTTTCATACATGTTTGCGGTTTTAATCAGTTGGCACAGAACAGTTGAGAGAAAAGGAGACAAATAAGCTGTACTGTTTGCACAAATTAATGAAATATTTGTATGTCTGTGCCATGTTTGTGCAGGTAGGCAGATGAGTGTATTAGAAAGTAATAAAAATATGGTAATTAGGTCTTAAAAAAAATACAAGAATACGAGTAAACATAGATGACTGATTAGTTAGAGCTAGAGGTAATAAATTTGACGTTCGGTTCGGATTGTTTTGGTTTGATTTATTTTAGGTTTTTTTACATTCGGTTTAGATTTGACTCAGGTCGATTCTAGTCTGGTTTAGGTTTTAATTCGGTTATATGATAATTCGGGTCAATTCGGATATCAGATCGGTGATTCAAGTCAATATCGGATCGGTTGTTTTTAGGTCGAATTAATATCGGATCGGATGTTTTCGAGTTGGGTCCATATCGGGTCATTCGGATCAGATTGGGTCAATCTTTGAATTTTCGGGTTAATTTGGTTTGAGTTGGACTTGAGTATGAATCTAATCGTGTATATTATATATAAAATTAATCATATATTCTTGTAAAAAAAAATGTCTTTTATTTGTTTTTTTAGTAAAAAATATATTTTTTATTTATAAAAACCATCATCGAACATGTATTTTTATTTGATAATATTATCATTTAAGTTTAATTCCAATAGTTCAATGTTTCGAAATCAACCATCATTAGTATTAATCATTTAACATGAATTTAACAAATCACAAGCCAATCTTATAACTAGTATTATCATAATACAAAAATATAATAAAACATATATTATTTTATTATTTATCATATTATTAAAAAATAAACAAAAAATATAATTATTCATTCACTTTGACTTAATTATCGGGTTAAAATCGGATTGATGTTCGAGTTAAAAGTCTATATCGATTCTTTTAGAATTCAGATCGGTTTCAATTTCGATTCCGATTCAGAGTTAAAATCACGTTAAGATCATCTTGTTCAGATTCAATCAAGTCTCAGTCCGGATAAATCGGTTCGTTTTTTGATTCTCTGATAAGTTTGTTAGATCCCAGAATTGTTCACTTGCTCCAATCCCATTCCCTTAGTTTTGAAGATCAAGACCTAACAGAATATATCTCTACCTAGAGTCTCTCCTTTCCCCCCAAGTATGTTTTGTAAAAAAATATATAGAAAACTTTAGGGTAATCTTCAATTAATATATTTTATTAACGGAGGTTAATGATCGAGTGATCAAAACAAGTAACGATCAAAAACATAAGTGATAATTTTAATCATTTTTTAAATCGAGTGATCAAAATAGAACATGCCCCCCTAAAAGTAACCTCCAATAAAGATTACCCTAAACTGTAATATAACAAAACTGCTACATAAATGGCTGCTGTGATGGTTGCAACCCGCTGCCACTGTAGCTTCCGTAGTTAGAGGTAGCTGCATTGTATGACGTCGTTGGAATTTTGTCATCTTGAGTATAGTAGTATAATCTTTGGTCATTGCCTTGAGGGGCATAGGCAGGTTGGTTCGGGACCTGATAACTGTAGGTGTTTGGACCCGTATGAGTATACCTTTTGGGCATCCCTGTGAAGGTAGCCCTTTGGTTGTAAACTGGGGGAGCTTGCCTACCTGGAGGTCCCCGAAATCCTCGAAATCCACTGTTGGGTCTTGGTTTCTTCCGCGCTGGATGCTTACCGGAATCTCCCCCTCTTTTCTTATTGTCCGCTTTTGCTTTCTCGAGTTGAGCCAACCTTTTCTGGAGTGGATCAAGGGAGTAGTCTGCTTCTAGGTCGTAGTCTAGAACACATCTTATGACAGCTTTCAAGGCGGCGAGTTCTCGAGCATTTACGTCATCCTGTATAGGAAGAAGAAATCACTGGCTGGTATTTTACTAGAGAGAAAATTCATGGTATCGGGTCATCATTCGGTATAAGCATTGATTACCTGTGAACCAGCAGCACCATGAGAGTTCCCACCCTTCCCTTGTGAGTTTCTCCGTAAATCTTTCAAGAATATCTTCAAGAGGGGAACAGGAGGAAATCGTTCAGTAAGATGGAAGGTATGAATAAATCGTACTGCATCGACTTGTCTCCCGCTGTTAATCAATAACTCAACAAGACCTGCCATGGTAAGACTTGGTTTAGCAAATCAAACTAAACAGTGAGCAAGACACATACATTACCGTTAACTGACTAACTCGAGACACATTGTATGGGAACAATGGTCCTGCCTCCATACCGACCTGGCATTTTCGGTGTTAATCCAATGGAATGGCAAAGCTCAGGTGCCTGCCGGCGGTGAGCAATTACAAAAACAAGCTTGCAGAGTTGTTCTTCGTCAAACTCTGAAGCAATCTTAAAAGTAGCAAGGAGCTGCAAAAAAGCTTCAGCTTCCAATGAATTGTCAATGGTAGCACCAGTGCCTGAATCAGACAACTTAGGTTTCCACTCATCAGCAACTGCCTTGGCAAGCTGCTTGATTTCAGGGTTCAAAAGGTTAGTATCACCAGGGTCGATTCGGGCCAAAAAGCTAGCCATGGCTTCTAATAAGACAATACAGGACTTGCGCATGCCCTGAAGGGCAGCATCTGTCTTATCCACCGTTTGAGTTGTTTCATCTGGAGGGTAAAACCCCTCCAGTGAATTCAGCACCAAACGGGCTGGTTCGCTTGCACTTTCGAGTGCAAGGGAAAGTTCCCGACGAATGTCATTAAGAAATTTCAGATTCTCCATTAAGAAATTCCGAAGTCCTTTTGCATCCATTTGCTCACATAAGTTTGTCAGCTCTGGACGTGGCTTAACATCATCAGCCATGTTTTCAGTAGTTTCACTTGTTTTACGAGGAAAATCAAAGTCCTCATCGGGGGAGTTCTTATCACCATTAGAACTGCTTACCTTGGTATCTCCGTTTTCCCCAGCAGCATCAAGAGAATCTGCAGTTGTTGACTGGAAATTTGCACGTGCCTCAGCAATAGCAGCAACAGCAGCATCTTTAAGCTCCTGGACACGGTCTAAGTAATCTTGTTCCTTAGCAGCAACAATTGTCTCCTTCTCACCAATCAAAGCAAGAGCTTCGGCTTCTTTCTCCACGTACTCCTTCTCCTTAGCTTCCAGCTCTTCAGATTTCTTCTTTAGTGCCACCTCCAGATTGTGGAAATACTGTTTGATTTCTGTCAAATGAACCTTGTTCTCGGAAGCATCCTTGAAAGCTTCTAGTTCATGAACCGACTTATAAAGCTGATCTATCAGAGATGAAGCAGAATCATACGCCTCACGTTGCTCAATACCAGCCATAGTCGCCCAAAGTCACCAGTAGGTCAAGACAATGCTATGAGAACCAATCGCAAATTATTAAATAAACAAACAAAAAGAATTAGAAATATAAACATAAAGAAATTTCAATGGAATATCGTAACCAACACGACTACCCTAGGCAGGTGTAAAACACACCACATTGGCAAAAACTAAAAACTTTCAACGTAGAAACGAACCAACCAAAACACACATCTCAAGATAACTCTACCAGTCTATACCCCACCTTATCAAGAAACCGGAACATTAATCCGGGGCTCGACTACCTAATGTCTAATGTCGGTGGAATATCATATTTCTGTACATGATTTAAGCAATCAACTAAAAGATAATCCCCAAATTCATGTTCTTACATCTTTGCACCAGGTCTGAAATCAGCTATTCAACTATTCAAGTCTCTAAAGAACCCAATGTCCTAAGAATTGATAAAAAAATGTCGGATTATCGAAAACTATGAATCAAACCCATTTGAAAATCCATCAACCATCATGTTAAAAGAAGATGAACAAACAACTCATGAAAATTAAGTCTTGTTTATCAATTATTTAAAGCATGCAATTCTCCAATATCAATTTCCATTCCATTTTTCACAAAATCCCCAAACTAAATTCCTTAGCTTTCTCAATACCTCTGAAAAAAAATTCTAATTTTATCTTCTTTTTCCATCCTTAATCATATGCATATTTTCAGACCAACAATCTACATTGTCAAAACGAAAACTTCCAGATACCCAACAAAAGACATAAATAAAACATGAAAACGGAACAATTTAAAGCATTCAAATATCCAACAAAATACATAAAAAAGGAGAATTTCAGCTGAAAATACCATGAATTGGGGGGAAATACCTCAGCTTTCGATAAAGAGATTGAACACAAAATCAATGAAGGTGAGGCTTTGGGTGCAGGGAAAAGGGGATGAATAAAAACCCTTTTCTCGTTGCTTGTCATGCCAATTGCCGAGGGTCCTTTTTCTTTATTGGTTTTACTTTTTTTCCCTTGTCCCCCCGAATTTTGCAGAATATTAAAAGAAGATTCTCTGGGTTTTGGTCCATTTGGTTCAGAAAATTGGGCTTAATCACGCTTTTTCTAAACTCGCAGGCATGGTTTTCCATCATTTTCTCGGACTATTTTCTGATATTTTATGGAACCAATATCGGTCTAAGTTCGATTTAACTTTTAATTTATTCTAATTTTTAAAAGTAAAATTTAAATTTTAAAATAAAAAATTTAAGTAATTATTATATTAATTTTAAATAAATAAATAAATTCAAATAAAATAAATAAATAAACTCAACTCAAACTTTACAATCTCACGTAATTATTATATTAATTTTAAATAAATAAATTTATATTTTGTTGGAGGTATTTACTCTGCAATGGAGATAAAAAAATATGTAGAGTTTCCTTGATTAGAATTTAAAAGTAAAAAATAAATAAAATAAATAACAATAATGAAAGCAAAAAATAACTGTTAAAAGATAAAAAGTTGTGCCATAATGGCATAATTTCTTTTATTAAAAAAATTAAAAATAAACATTATAATCATAATTATTTTATTTAAACGATAATTTTACTGATACGATTATCATATTATGTCGGCTAGAATTTTTCGGTTTAATTAGATGTTTTTAAAAATATTTTGAATCTTCGTTAGTATTTGAATTTTTAAGAAACTGATCTTTTAGATGAATAAAATTTTACTTATCTAAAAAATTTTTTTTATGAAACTAAGAGGAGACATTATTAAGTGAAGTTTGTTTACCGAAAAATTATATCATGAGTAAGTTTCATCACGTGTCCATGAGACCAACCAATAAAAATCTCCTACTTCATCAATTTTTCTATATTATATTATTTTTCTAAGTAAATCTTTAATTGAAAAACTATTTTTAAATGAATTAATAGTAAATATGAGTGAAGATTCACTTAGAAAAATATGACATAGAAAAAAATGATGAGATGGGTGGTTTTTATTAATTGGTCCCATGGACACGTGGTGGGACTTACTCATAATATAATTTCTACTGTTCACCACATCATCCATAATCTATGCAATCAAGATCGTTTGTTAATAAATAACTACCTAATAATTACTCATCTACTAATTATATATAGGAAAAAGATGATAATTAATTTTAAAAAATTTTAGATAAATAAATCTAATCGATTAAAACCACGATCAAAGGACCCTGATTTATTCGATATAGGATTATGTCTCGGCGCGATCAAAGGGTCGGGTCCGAACGATCCCGGTGAGGGGCACATGTGTAACGTTTATGCTTAGTTTTCAAGAAAAAAGAAAGGATTTCAGAAGATTGAAGATAGGTTTTAGAGAGAAAAGTTCATGAATTTTCATTGATAAGAGATGATGATATTTTCTGTACAAAATTATGTTAAAAACCACTGTGTACAATCCAAATGACAGCTGGTCTAACTTCTTCTAGGGTCTTAGATAAGCTATAATAAAACTATGGTAATTCCTTGCTCCCGTTTTGGTCTGGTTCATGCCTCCTTGGACCGGTCCATTCTGCCATGTGCTTCCTTAATTTCCTCACGTGCAGAGCAGCTTCTTTCAGGTAAAACGGTATCGTCTGCTTCCAGGGGTTTGGCTCTTTTATCCCCATGTGCGTGATTAATCTGCATCCCTCTTTTCATTTCCCCAATTCCTCCCCAATTCTCGTCCAAAATCCCTAACTCTCCCAATTTCCCATCTGAGGCCATAACAATTCCGCCCCCTTTGGTTGATTCTTGTCCCCAAGGATCAAAATCGGGGAATTGAGCCTTAAGAACACTATAATCTTCCCAAGTCGAGTTTTCAGCACCCAAATTTGACCACTGAATCAACAGTTGGGTCACAGCTCTGTTTTGGCGTTTGACCATTCTGGAATCCAACACCACAGAGGGGTAAACCTTCAGTTGTCCGTCCGAACCCACATCAGGAGGATCCATAGAGGTAACAACGTCCTTCCCTACTTTCTTCTTAAGCAAACTTATGTGGAAGACAGGATGAATTTTTGCCTGTTCTGACAATTTTAACTTTTAAGCCACTGCCCCTAACTTTTAAATTATCTTGTAGGGACCATAATATCGTGCTGCTAGCTTCAAGTTTTTTCTAAGGGCCACTGAAGTCTGGCGATATGGCTGAAGCTTCAGGTAAACTTCATCCCCTATCTGGAATTCTCTTTCAGTCCTCTTTTTATCTGCATAATTCTTCATGCGATTCTGTGCTTTTTCTAGTTGCTCTTTTAGTTGTTTCTGCATCTGTTGCCTGTTCTTGAACTCTTCCTGTACACCTGGCACACACGACTCAGTGTCCCAATTTAGCATAGGCGGTTTATATCCATAGAGAGCCTCAAAAGGGGTGATCCCTATTGCTGTGTGATAGTTGGTGTTGTACCACCACTCAGCAAAGGGTAGCCACTTAACCCAACTAGTGGGTTTGAGGAAACACATACTTCTTAGATACTGCTCAACACACTGGTTGAGCCTTTCAGTCTGACCATCAGTCTCTAGATGGTAGGCTGTGCTAAATAAGGTTGTAGTCCCTGTCTGTTTGAGTAGTTCTTTCCAAAAGACACTTGTAAAAACCTTGTCTCTGTCTGATAAGGCCAATTTAGGTTGCCCATGTAGTTTATAAACCTGGTCTAAATACACTTTAGCTATGTCCACCACTGTGTAAGGGTATGAGATAGCTATAAAGTGTCCATATTTTGTGAATTTATCCACCACAACTAGAATACAGTTGTGCTTTCCAGAATTAGGCAAACCCTCTATAAAATCCATAGTTATGAACTCCCAAGCTTGATTGGGAATAGGTAGGGGTTGTAACAACCCAGGAGGGGCTACATGCTCCCCTTTTGTCCTTTGGCACACATCACAGGCCTGGACATACCTTCTAACCATGACCTTCAATCCCTTCCAGTAGAAGTAGGATTTGATCTTGTGATAGGAAGCCTGCATTCCTGAATGCCCTCCCTGAGCTGAATCATACAGTGATTGAACTATCAGCTTCCTGAGTTCTCCATGTTCCCCAATGTAAACTCTTCCTTTGTACCTTAGGATGCCTTTCTTAAAAGTCCAGTCCCCTCCTGTCTCCTTGTTTATTGTCACAGCAGTGATCATTTCCCTTGCTTTGGCATCATCCTTGTAGCTTTCCTCAATTTCCTTTACCCAACTAGGAGTAATGACAGTAGCAGTCCTTTATTCCAAACTAGCTTCAGCTTCATGTTTCCTTGAAAGAGCATCTACAACCACATTATGTTTTCCCTTTCTGTATTGGATTACATAATTCAGTCCCAACAGCTTGGTCAACCCCTTCTTTTGTATGGTGGTTGTGATCTTCTGATCTAGAAGGTGCTTCAAGGGTTCATGGTCAGTTTTAATAACAAACTGCCTCCCTTCTAGATAGTGTCTCCACTTAGTGACTGCCATCAAAATGGCCAAGTACTCCTTCTCATAGATTGATAAATCCACCTCCTTAGGACCTAGTGCTTTGCTTAGATAAGCAATAGGCCTCCACTGTTGGCTTAGGACAGCTCCTACCCCTTTAGCACTAGCATCTGTTTCCAAGTGAAAGGGTTGGGAAAAATCAGGTAATGCCAACACTGGTGATTGACACATAGCAGCTTTCAGCCTCTTAAAGGCCTCTATAGATTCTTTGCTCCAATGAAATCCATCTTTTTTGAGCATCTCTGTTAGTGGCTTGCTTATACTCCCATAGTCTTTTATAAATCTTCTGTAATAACCTGTTAAGCCCAAGAATCCTCTTAGACTTTTCAGATTTTGTGGCATGGGTCATTCCTTCATAGCTTCAATCTTTGATGAGTCAGTAGCAACTCCTTTAGCTGAGATTATATGGCCTAGGTATTCCACCTGTCTTTGACCAAAAAAACATTTGTTTCTTTTGGCAAACAGTTGGTGCTTCTTGAGTGTACTTAAGACTTGTCTTAGGTGCTCAACATGCAATTCAAGAGTAGGGCTATACACCAATATGTCATCAAAGAAAACCAAAACAAATTTTCTAAGGAAAGGACTGAATACCTCATTCATCAATGCTTGGAAGGTGGCTGGAGCATTGGTGAGGCCAAATGGCATTACTTTGAACTCAAAGTGCCCATGTTGAGTCCTAAAAGCTGTTTTTGGCACATCTTCAGGTTTGATTCTAATCTGCCAGTACCCTGACCTTAGGTCAATTTTTGAATAGTACTCAGAACCACCCAATTCATCCAGCAAGTCCTCAACTACTGGGATGGGAAATTTGTCTTTTTCTGTCACCTCATTTAAGTATCTGTAATCCACACACATTCTCCAAGTCCCATCTTTCTTCTTCACTAGCAAGCAAGGAGCAGCAAATGGACTTTTGCTGGTTTGAATAATAGAGGCAGCTAACATTTCTGCCACTTGTTTTTCAATTTCAGTTTTCTGAAAGTAGGGGAATCTATAAGGTCTTTGGCTAGTGGGTTGGGAACCAGGTTTAAGAATAATTGCATGGTCATGTGACCTTTCAGGGGGCATTCCCTTGGGAGCTTCAAAGACACTACTAAACTCTTCCAATACAGGCCCTAATTCTTTTGGAACATCAGAGTCTTCTTCTTCCATACTAAGGAGATACAACTCCCCTTGTACATCTGCACCTTTATCTCTTAGCTTATTCAGTTTCTTCTCTGAGATTAGCTTGATCATTGTTTGCTTATTTCCCCCATGTAATAACACCTTCTCTTCATCTTTTTCAAAACTCAAGGTCATTTCCTTGAAGTCCATTAAAATGGGACTGTATTTTCTCATCCAGTCAACTCCCAACACCATATCACTTCCTCCCATTTTCAAGACTCTGAAATCATGTTGGAATGTATGTCCTTGCATGACCCAAGTCAGCTGATTGCTCATAGCTGAACTGTACAGCTTCTCCCCATTAGCTACTGTTATAGCCAATGGGTGAGTAGTCACCACTTCCAATCCTTCCTTGGCCCAACTAGGTGTTATGAAGCTGTGGGTACTCCCACTGTCCACCAGAATATTCACTGGTTTACCTTGAATCATCCCTTGTATTCTCAAGGTATTGTAGCCTATATTTCCAGTTAATGCATTCATAGAAATTTCCAATGTTCCATCCCCTTGTCCCTCTGTTGAAATGGGCTCAACTTCCTCTCTTTCTTCTCCTTCTTCCTGTTCTTCACCCTTTTCTTTATCCTCCATTACATTAAGTTGCTGACTTTTGCACTGATGACCTGGTACAAATTTCTCCCCACATTTGAAGCATAAATTGTGGGCCCTCCTATACTCCACTAATGATTGCTTGTTTTGTGTTTGCATGGGTGCCCTTCTTAAGGGAGTAACATTCTGGTAGGTCTTGGTGTTATTGGCAGCATTATGCATAGCTCCCCTAATCTGATATTTCTGCCTTCTGCTTTCCACTTCAATTGCCAGTTCATAAAGTTGAGCTTTTCTGAAAGCCTCTGATAAGGTCCTAGGTTCATGCACCTTGACCTTGTGTTTTAGCTCCTCCTTTAATCCACTCAGGAAATTGGAAACAAAGTAGCTTTCCTTCACTTCAGGGTATAACTGTATCACATAGGGTTGTAATTCTTCAAATTGGACTTGGTACTCTTCTACTGAACCCTTCTGCTGTAACTTGTTAAATTCTTCAATTACATCATTCAAATTTTTTTCCCCAAATCTGTGGCAAAGATCAGCTACAAACTCATGCCATGTAGCTCTACTTTTCTGCATTATATAACTGTCAAACCACACTTCTGCTCTACCTGTTAAATACATAGCTGTTATCTCCACTTTGCCTTTCTCAGGAATGGAAAACAGGGTAAAGTATTTTTCACATCTTCTTACCCACCCTCTAGCATTCTCACCCTCAAATAGTTGAAGTTCTATTTTGGGTTTTAAGTTGAGTTGACTCCATATATCCTGTAATGTTTTCTGTTCCCTATGAACTGTTTCTTGTAGCATAGAGTTACCTGGTTCTTGTAGCATCGAAAAATCCCCTTTTGTTGATCATTGTTGCTCCATTTTGCATCTTTCTGGTTGTCCTCTCGCATCAGGTGGCCTGGAGGCCAATAGCCCTGGTTCATCCAACTTAATGGAGTACCTTTCCTTGTCATCAAGCACAGTCACCTGAACATGTTTTTTACCCTTTGTTTTCTGTTGATTATTGTTTGTTCCTGTTGGTGTTTTCACAGGGGTTTCCTCCAAGTCCTCGACTCCCCTGGATATCAAAGCTATCAACTTTCTTACATCTGCTTGGGTTTCTGCCATCTGGGTTTCTGCCATCTGGGTTTCCACATTAGCTATCTTGTCTTCCCAAGCTCCTTTTGAGACCTTTAACTCGTCCAACTGTTGCTGGATTTTGGACAAGTCTGCATTCTCTGCCATCTGTTGGTTCTTCCTTGGTTTTCCCAGCGTGATGGTGGATCAAGGTGGCTCTGGATACCAATTGTAACATTTATGCTTAGTTTTCAAGAAAAAAGAAAGGATTTCAGAAGATTGAAGATAGGTTTTAGAGAGAAAAGTTCATGAATTTTCATTGATAAGAGATGATGATATTTTCTGTACAAAATTATGTTAAAAACCACTGTGTACAATCCAAATGACAGCTGGTCTAACTTCTTCTAGGGTCTTAGATAAGCTATAATAAAACTATGGTAATTCTTTGCTCCCGGTTTGGTCTGGTTCATGCCTCCTTGGACCGGTCCATTCTGCCATGTGCTTCCTTAATTTCCTCACGTGCAGAGCAGCTTCCTTCAGGTAAAACGGTACCGTCTGCTTCCAAGGGTTTGGCTCCTTTATCCCCATGTGCGTGATTAATCTGCATCCCTTTTTTCATTTCCCCAATTCCTCCCCAATTCTCGTCCAAAATCCCTAACTCTCCCAATTTCCCATCTGAGGCCATAACAACATGTTTCCGAGCTTCGATCTCGAGGGGTAAAGAATTCTGGCCCCAGCAATGGAGGTGAGGGACACAAGTTCACTGATAGTCGAACACTGGGTGGGATTAAGAATTCGGGTCCGAGCCCTGATGAGGGACATAGCTCGACTCTTGGTGTTATTAAGAACTCAGGTTCGAGCCTAGGGAACAGTTTCTAAGAGGCATAGAGGATTCTGGTCCGAGCCATGGTGTGAGAAACAAGTTCACAAATAGTCGAACTCGACCCCATGGAGTCGTCAAGGATTCCGGTCCGAGCCATAGTCGTAAAAAATTATATTATAGATCATTCTCGTCACATCGTTTATGTATCAATCAATTTATTTATATTATGATATAATTTTTAAATATAATATTTTTTATTTTATTTTTTGAATATGTACATTTGTTATAATACCTTAAAAGTTAAATTCAACTATATCTAATTTTAAATAGTAAATTATAAAAATATTCATAAGACTGATTCAGTTAGCTTGACTTTGGGTATTTTTAAAGATTATTTTAAAAAATATTCTTCATAATTAGTTGGATTTGATTTTTAAATTATTATAGTAAATACAATAATTTGAGAATTAAAATAAAATAAATATATTATTTTCTTAAAAGTAATATTTAAGTAAAGTTTTAAAAATATAAATAATATTAATTAACTATAAATATATATTTTTTAATTTTAGAAGGCAAGTGAGTAGTGACGTGAATCGTGGTGAGGTGGGGAAGGTCGGTTCACGTGACTGATCCAGTGGCGTGGATATCACGCTAGAATACAGAACGGCAAATTCGGTAATTTCTTTTAGCTTTTCAAATATTATAAATTTTCATATTACTATTATATATAAAAAGCAACCTCCAGCTACAGGCAAGGGTAATAACGAGTCAAGTCAATCCCGATTTTGATCAAGTTCGATTTAAAAAATAGTATTATTATTGAATTTAATTCAGGTTTAAGGCTCTGTAAATTCAAAATTTTAAGTTCAGGTTCTGTTCAAAAATAATATTATAGAGTTTGGTTCGAGCTTGAAACTCGACAGTCTTGGTTCGATTCAAAATAGATAATTTTATTATATTTTTTTAATATTAAGAAAGAAAAAAATATTTAATTTATTTTAATTAATTTATTTGTAGTGGATTTCTCATATTTTATTTTATTGTTTTTCTTTTGCTAAAATGATTACTTTTAATATAAATGTAGCATATGTATATAATATAATTATTTTGAACATGTTCACGAGTTTGGATAGGCTTGTTCGTTAAGGTATCGAGCCAAACATAAACCTGAATTGAACTCTCTCAAATCAAATTTTGATCGAACTTTGATCGAACTGAACCCGAACAGCTCGCAAGCCGATCAGACTCATCATCACCACTAAGTATATATTTTATTCATTTTGATAAAAAAAAATCTTATTTTATTCCCTCTATCATTCCTGATCAAATCTGGACCGTACATTTCCTACTCCACGTCAACTTTGCAAAAACGAATCTCACTCCCAAATAAAAATTAATAAATTCAATTTTTCTTTTTTAAAAAATAATGGGTAAATTACACTAAATCACTCAAGTATTACTAAGATTATAAAATGATTACTCAATTTCAAAAGGTTATAAATACGTCACTCTATTTATTTTGTTAAAAACATACAATTCTCATTAAGTGTGTGACGAATATTTAATTTTAGTTTATAAACACGCAATTTCCGATATTTTGCAAATAAAGTTTCGATTTTTTAAAATAAAAATCAATTATTTAAGAAAGAGAAAGAGGAGAAGATCTTCGATCGTTTCGGTGAGAGAAATAGATTAGATTGAGACGGAGAGATGTCAGGTGGAATAGCGCGTGGTCGTCTAGCTGAGGAACGGAAGGCATGGAGGAAGAACCATCCTCATGTTCGTACTCTTTTTATTATTGTTATAATTTGAATTTTCAGTATTTTATGTCTCGGATTTTTCTGATTATTTGTGAATATTAGGGTTTCGTTGCGAAGCCGGAAACGATGCCGGATGGAACGGTGAATTTGATGGTGTGGCATTGCACCATCCCTGGTAAAGCAGGGGTAAGTCAATGGTTGATATATTTTGTTTGTTGATTAAGTTTAATGTATGATTTTATTGATTTGATTATTAGTTTTGTTTAGTTCGTACTTGGACACTGTTAATCTGTAATCTGTTATGTTGGTTTATGATTTAGGGTTTTGTAAATTAGTCATTAATTTGAACTGAAATTAGAGGTGAAACTGAGTTGAATTGAACCTAAATGTCATGATTCAATTTGTAAAAACAAGGACAGAAGAGATTTTCTCAACAGCAACTTTTTGTTCTTTTGGCAGGTTGGTAGTTTAAGATGTGTTAAGTGGTGTGCTACTGTGCTTTACATGGTTTATATGTATTGTTGTGAACGAACACAGGTGGACTATCCGAGGCTAGATAGTCGATCCATTACCGATATTTTCGTGATCTTAGTATTGTTATCTTCATTTCAATGAGATTTGTGTTAGTTAGTTGGCATATTTAACAACTCTATTGTTTTCTAAATGGATTTAAATAATTGCATTCGTCTTCGGGTTTTCATTCGTATCTTTCGCCTTCTCTAAAGCAGCTCTGATCGTATCTTTCTATTCTTATGGTTCTGCTTCCTTTTTTGTTTCAGGAGTTCTAATGGTTGGTGAGGCTCTAGCTCACTCTATTTTAATTGCTATAGCATATGAGCACATATACACTTTTTTAACACAAAATACCTCTCTAATGATGGTACATTTTTGTTATAAGCTGTCCTCTGTTAATTATTCATTAATTATCTTGGGGGTGCAGTCTTGATTAAGCTTGGATCTCATTCGTCGTTGTTATTCCATTTAATATAGTTTTATTTGCATTATTGATCGGGGAATAATTAGCTCTCTGCCTGCTTAAGTTAACAGGGATTTCAATAAGTAGCATTGTACTTCAGATGGGTGCTTTTGGAAATTTAAGTCAATGAGTTTTTTTGGCTATTTATATTGTTGCAGATCGAGAACTAACATGTTTGGGTTGCAAGTTTTAGGTTTTGCTTTGCAGCATTGGTGGTTTTATGTTACTTGGGAGAGTGACAGCTTTGTGGTATTGATTTTGTTCTTGTAATGATTTCGTACCTCTGAAATTGTATTGGTTTGTGGTTTCGTTATTCACCGTAGTTTATCGTTCTTCCAGCATGACATCCTTGATCTTATTTCTACATTTCGTTTTATTTCTGGTCATTTCTGTTTCCAAGCTGTGTTTTTCTTTAAATACATTGAACAATTTTAAAGGCGATATTTGGCTGCTTTCAATTTTATCTTGAGCATTTTATCGTAATATCAGAATGCTTCTTCCTTTTGAAAAACATAATCCTTTAGAAAGTCGAAACCGTTTCAGTATAGAATGGTGAACAAGGAACATTAAAAGGGAATTTGCATGTTTGGATCAATGGTTTGTGTTCTTTTTGAAGTTTGGATGGGCTTAATTCCTTGCATTATCTACGTTTCAGACGGATTGGGAAGGTGGTTTCTACCCACTCACACTCCACTTCAGCGAAGACTATCCGAGCAAACCTCCGAAGTGTAAATTCCCATCAGGCTTTTTCCACCCAAATGTTTACCCATCTGGTACCGTTTGCCTTTCAATCCTCAACGAGGATAGCGTAAGTATCTTCTCCTTTTCATTGTTGTTTACCTGTTCAGATCGTTTACAATTCCATCTGCCTGGTCCTGATGTATCAAGCCTTTGTTGTTTCGTACGTAGGGTTGGAGACCAGCCATAACCGTGAAGCAGATCCTTGTCGGAATCCAGGACTTGCTGGATGCACCAAATCCTGCTGATCCTGCTCAAACCGATGGCTATCACCTGTTCATTCAAGTACGTTTCTTAAGCTTAGCTTCTCGAATGTCGGTAATATTGGGTCTAATTGGGTCTAAATGTTTAAGATGGTTATGTTTTCGTTGTTCAGGATGCCAATGAATATAAGAGAAGGGTTCATCTGCAAGCTAAGCAATACCCACCTCTCATCTAGTGTCACTAAATACTGGATTTCCCTCGATGTTTCCGGTAAAATGTCGGACTCGTCCCCTCGTGTATAGCGTTAAATTATGCTTTCGCTAGAGAAAAATGTGTTTCGAGCATCTGCAACTGTATGAACCAGCTTTGTACTCATAAAATTTGGATAAATTGGGATGTTTATAAGCTTTGTATGTACAAACCACAATGGTTAATTGTGATTGATTTGGATGCCAATAAACTAACATATATATTAGAATTTTGGGGCTTATGAGTTTGTCTTGGGCTGAATAAAATACGTATTATTTACTTTTAAAATAATTTTTATATAATATTTTCCTTTTACACGCTTTTGGGAGTGTACCATTATTTAGTATAATATATATTTAATTCAATTTAATTTGTTTGCAGTCCTATACCCTAAATGAAATATTTAGGAATTAATGTTAATCTAGGATAATAATAACATTTAACACCAATTGGGCTCAAATTCAAATAGGGTACCCCCCCTCTAATTGTATAGCCCAAGTTGTGTCATTCTTATGGGCATGGCTACCTAAGTTTTGACAACTCACATATTAGCCCCACTTTATTTTCCTAACAATCTTAAAAAGCACATGAAGTAATTTTATGCTATAAATCAAGGTGAGGACAAGGCTAGTGCTAAATATAGACTTCTAATCACTCTAGTATGGATTCCATAAACTTTCACTTTTATATAAGGGTGAATAAAATTTGTTTCAATTAAAAAATAATTTTTTAATTTTAAATTATTGAATCAAATTGAACATGTTTATTTACTTCTTTTCATGATATGTATGTAAATTAGATGATGGTGCAAGTATGTGAGAGTATGTCGTGTATTTAGGTGATCAGAGGTAGAATCACATGTTTATTTAGTTTTTATTATTATTCATATTAGTTTGTATGCTTGTGTTTATGATTAACAAGAAATATAGTAGAGTAGTGTGTACCACTGAGCTTTGTAAGCTTAACGTTTGAAATTGTTATTTTGGTGTGTTCAGGGACGGAGCTAGGATTTGAGGTTGAAGAGGGCAAAACATAAATGTTTAGAGTAGGGGGGCAAATTCATAAAAAAAATCAATTTTAAAAAAAATTAAATAAGAAGATAAAAAAAATAAAAAATTCAAGGGTGGAGCGTTTGCCCCTCTCCACCGACATATAGTTTCATCCCTAGGTGTGTTCTTTGATCATTGGATCATGGAGATCTAGGATCATCATCGGTATGGATTTTAGCCTATAAAAATTATTAGAGTATAATACTTGTGTTTAGTGAGCTATATATTCATAATACCTTACAAATGGAGTTTGTAAAACTTAATTTTAAAAATAATATAAATTGAGTTATATGTTCAAATGTTTTAAAGTTTTATTAGAACCCCTTTGTATTATTTTGATTATGCATTTATGTTTAGTTTTAGATTTTAAATATTTTTAAGAAATTTTATTAGGGTTTGAAACTTAAGACTCCAAATATGATATCCGGATTAAAAGTGTTACAGATAGAATGTTCACTCTTATGATAATCACTTGATCCAGTTTTTACTAATTATTTTTAATTTAATATTCTAAAATATTTTCTAGGAATAATATGATATTTTTTTATAGGAATCTATATGAAATTTATAGGATGGAATAGGTTTTTCCATCCATATTTTCTAAATTTAGAAGTGAACCTAATTTGTGTTAATTTGGTCCCTAAAAGCTTGATTCCAATCTTTGAAGACAATCCTTATGGAATTCAATGTTGGCGTCTCTCAAAATTGAATAGAGAATGGGTGGTGTTTAGGTTAGTATATGAGGCAGGGCACCGGCTATGAACCTAACACCTGTGAACACTATCAACAATAGGTTATAAAAATAAATAGTTTCTAAACAAAAGATTATATAGTAATTTTTTATTTATGAAATTATTTTTAATATAACTTTATTTTTTATTGCTCTTCTGATTTTCAGAGTCCAATTCTAATTAATTCAAACTGACCCGCATCGCACACTTAATTTTGTTGCTTTTACGATTTTCAAGACTTTCTTGACTAATTTAAACTGACCCATCTCGCACACCTGACTTTGATAGATAAGTTTCTCAATGATAATAATTTCATGTATGATATCTTAAATTCGAGACTTAATTAAACGATACTAAATTATTTATCACGAATTCGTTAATATATATAGATGCATTTAACAACTTTTGGGGCAATGAGAGCAAAACGATCCAAATTCATGTGATTTTGATTTGATATTACTTTATAACCATTTTCCTTTAAAAAGTGTAATCGAAAAGTTGATTAGTTAATATCACAATAAATTTTAATTTATTCGTAATAAATACATTTAAGATCGTGTATGAGATATTTTTAAAATATCAATATGATTATAAAATAATATATAATTTTTTAAATATATTCTTATTTATTTAAATTTTATATTTTATTAATAATTATATATATATTGAAATAAATTTATTTATATATTGATAACCAATCACATCCTACTTCATACAAAAATTAAGTTGGATAATCCATTTAAAGAAGAAATGTGACCTTCAACTTATCACCAATGTAATTATGATTTCTCCTTTTTTAGAGAAATGATCATTTACAACCAACCAGATTATTTTGGCTTTAGTCCCTAATAAAATAAAAATACATATTTTGTTTGACATTTAGGTCCTCTAAGTTTGGATAAACAACAAAAACAAGGGCTTAACATCATACTTGGATATTAGATTGATGTCCAAAAGACATTTTAAAGAAGTCATTTTTAGAATAAAATACAGTTTAATTCGGAAGTTTAAACTTTAAATCTCTTATGATTATTTTTTCGGTTTTTCACGGTTTTCTCCAAATTAATCTGGACTAAAAGAGTTTGTATATATATTTTTTTAATGAATTTTTCGATAATTTTTTTTTTATATACATAAGACTTCAAACTCGAAAAATGTTTAAATGATATTAAATTGTTTATCATACTAATTACGATCTAAAACTTAGGACATGGAAAACCTAATATCATACCGAAACTCGAACAACCACCGGAGTTACTATCGGACCGCCGTCCGCCACATAAATAATGCAACATTGATGTATTTTTAAGGCCTGTACGTAGGTAGCAGAATTAGTTGTAAAATAAAAAGAAAAGCAACTATTGAACAAGAAAGCAGATGAGACTTCATTTCATTCACCAGTAGTATTCATCTTCAGAACCCTGCCCAACAGGAAACTAGATCAAACCCCACACTTCATAGCTTTACCCAACTCTTTAAACCCAACCCCTTCATTGATGTTTTGCTTTATATACTGAGAGAAAGAAAGCCTTTTTTTAGCTCCCTTTCGGAGTTGATGTTGTTTTCTTTTTTGGATTTTGATTCTTGAGAGAAAATGGTTGTTTAAATTCTGATGATTCTGGGATTTTGTATTGTTTTGGTTGAGTTGAGAGGATTTCGAAAAGGAGAAGATTAAGAATGTGGGATCTTAATGACTGTGTCGATGAATCCGGGGGATGTACGTCGCGGAAAAATCTCAACGACGGAGATGGAGATAAGTGTAAACGGGTCGGATCCATGTCGAATTCGAGTTCGTTGGTCATGATGATCGAGGATGGATCGGAGGAGGAAGATGGGGAGAGAGTGAAAACGGATTTGAATAAGAAAGAAAACAAGATTTTTGGGTTCTCGATTCTTCACCGTGAAGGAGAAGAAGAGGAGGAGGAGGAAGACATGGAAAGTGATGATCCGGCTCCGGTAACCCAGCAGTTGTTCCCGCTCGAAGAAGATGAAAACCCGGAAATCGTGGGCGAAACCGAACCCGGGTTCCCTCGGGCTCACTGGGTCGGTGTCAAATTCTGCCAACCGGACCCCCATGCCCCCGACGGAAAACCCATTGAATCTTCACGGCCGATGAAGAAAAACCGGCGAGGACCAAGGTCGAGAAGCTCCGAGTACAGAGGCGTTACCTTTTACAGAAGAACCGGCCGATGGGAGTCTCATATTTGGTTAGTTTCTCATTTTTATTACAACAAAACCCTTGGTCTGAAACCAATCGGAATTTTTAAGGTTGTCCTTATATTTTATCATTTAACGTACAGGGATTGTGGAAAACAAGTTTATTTAGGTATGCAAGAATATCTAATTATCTTTATTATTATTATATTTCAATTTTCAGATGATATTTTATTTATTTTATTTTCTGATGGATATGATTTTATAGGTGGATTCGACGCAGCCCATGCAGCTGCTCGGTAATAAATATTTTTCTTTGAAACAAATGATTAAAAAATAAAATTAAACAAGCTTTTTAAATATAATAAAAGTTCCTTCTTTCAGAGCTTACGATAGGGCAGCCATAAAGTTTAGGGGAGTTGAAGCTGACATTAATTTCAGTATTGAAGATTATGAGGAAGACTTGAAACAGGTTGGAGAGCTACTCTAACTCGATTCGGTTTAAATAATCGGTTCGAATTTATTTTTTTTACTGTGTAACAGATGAAAAATCTAACCAAGGAAGAATTTGTGCACGTACTTCGCCGACAAAGCACTGGTTCTCCTAGAGGAAGTTCCAAATACAGAGGAGTCACCTTGCACAAGTGTGGAAGATGGGAAGCTAGGCTTGGCCAATTTCTAGGGAAAAAGTAACGTGATTCGAATCTCGGGTTATTAATATTAATCGACCGGAAATTTAACATCAATGATGTTTATGTTGTCTCGTTAATTTTTTTTACAGACATGTTTATTTAGGTTTGTTCGACACCGAGATCGAAGCAGCAAGGTGTGTGTTATTACATTTTTCTGGTCTTTTTTGAAGTTTTGATTTTTGAATTTGATGCAAATGGTGGATTTTCATTTTCTGCAGAGCTTACGACAAAGCTGCAATTAAGTGTAATGGCAAAGATGCAGTCACCAACTTTGATCCCAGCATTTACGGTCAGTAAATTTTTCTCATTTAGTCCCTCAAAAAATTTTTTTTTCACAATTTTCTTGTGTATTCTCATTGTTTAGAAACTCCTGGCAATGCTGGAGATCACAATCTTGATTTGAGCTTGGGGAATTCGATCTCAAAGCCGAATAATTCGGAATCCGGTAACGATAAACAAAGTTTACCACCCGAAACTGATCGGCAGGGATTTAGGCTCAAGGTATTCGTTTAGTATGTTATTCGGACTCGTGTGTAAGTGTTTGAAATAGACATTTTTAGTTTTTATTTTGTTGATTGTGTAGCAACCGATTGTTCAACAAGAACAGGGTTGTAGATTCGAGAATCGTCGTCGAAGATCGGACGGTCGCATTCAATCTCCGGTCTCGATTCCGTCCAACGAAATGCTAAGATATATGCAGTTGAGAAGACCTGAAGAGAGCCCCAGGTTTCATATTGGTCCTCCACATGCATCGACTTATCAGGTTTGTGTTTATAACTATATTACTCGGTCGAGATATAAGTGTCGGATACGAACTAAACTCGTGTAACTGTTTTAGAATCAATTTGCAAGCAACAGCAATGGAGTCCGAATCGAGAGTGATCTTTCGCTTTCGACGGGTTCCCGACAACGGCAACCGGGTCCTCTCCGATTGATTGCAAATAGAGCATCATCATCAGGATTCCAAATGCAGATCAAACCAACTCACCAAACATGACACCCTCCGGACATGTTTAATAGAAACATGTTGCCAATACATTCACATCAATTAAAATCTTGTTTGTTTGTTTTTTCTTAAAAAAATATCATATTTTATTTCTCGAACTAATTAATTTTTCGATTTTTATTAATTTACGGAGAAATTTTATAAATGTTGTGAGATGGTATTAATCTTGAAAATTCATATGGTAACACCATCTTTTGGGCAATAATGGTGAGAGGGATTTCTCCTCTTGACCTCGTTGCTTTTAGAAAGGAAGAATTTTCAGAAATATTGATGTTGAGAAATTTTAAAAATATTGATGTTGAGAATTTTATTTTTTAAAATATTATTTTTTTACTTTATTTTTTAGAATATTAATGATTCTATAATACTTTGAAAGTGCCGATTATTAGGCTTCGACTTTCAACAATTTTTTTAAATAATTTAAATGAAATCGAAGCCTTTTGGCTCCGACTTTAGCATCTTCCTATAGTATCTTCATCCTTATACTGTTTAAAATTAGAGTCTAAAGGTGTCGACTTTCAAAATACTGTAGAATCATTAATATTCTGAAAAATAAAATAAAAAAAATAATATTTTAAAAACAAAATCTTAACATCAATATTTTTAGAAATTCTCCATTCAAAAGACGTTTACTATATGATATAAAATAATTAAAAATAAAAATAAACTGAACGGTTTAGAAATTTCAAGATTTTAAATTTGGGTTTTACCTTATATAAAATTATGTATTTTTGTCTAAATTTATAGTGGTTTAAGTTCAACTGAGTATGTCTTATCTAAAATTAATCAATTTAAATTTAGATATATTTTAATTATTAATCAAGCCACGAAAGTTAGAGACTAATCATTCGACTCTTAGTAAGTTTATATAAAAGGGTTTATATTCGATATATATACTCGATAAAAACAAAAAATATTATAATCATATTTTTTAAGATTTAAAATTTAAGAACAGAATGGGTATGAAACGATAAGATATGGTACTAAAGAGAAACTAAAATGAGCCATGAAAGATATGAAACAATGAGTGTGAAAATAATAATAAAAACTTGAAGAGAATGAGTGAAAATAATAAAAATATTTACGGTTCGATTCGTTGACTTTTATTTTAATGAGTCAATTATTTTAATATTATAAAAATAAAACGATTAAAAACATAAATTAAAATATTTTATTTATTTATTTTAATTTACGTATTCAATAACGGGAACTTTAAGTTTAAAGAATAATTCATCTATAAAATTTTGTAAAATAATTAATAAATATTTTTATTAAATCTAAAAGATTTGTTGAGTCGTATATTCTAATTATGAATGTTTTAATTAAAATTGACGTTTTTGAAAGATAAACTTTAGTTACTAATGAATTTAACTGAAACGTAGTAGATCAGTAGATTCTAAAGCTAAAAATTCTCAAAAAAGAAAAAAAAAGTTATATCTTACGATGATTCGAAAAATCAATAAATTATGAAAATCTTAAAAAAAAAATATCTCTAACAAAGATATTGACAATTTACCATCACTTAGTTATCTAATAATAAAAAGGTCTCAATAAATTTATCGTGTCTGATTATAAGTAAAACTGAAATTAATTCGATGTCAATAATATAGTTGTATACAATATAACCCTAAAAATTTTAAACGATGTGGATTATGAACTATTATCAATAGAACAATATTAAATAAAAAATGATTGGTTAAAATAAAAAAAATAATTAAGACGAAATTAAAATCTATCTCGAAAAAAAAAATCATCCATACACCAAAATGTGTAAAGCCTTTGGATAGAAAACGAGTCTTGTGAAAAAGAAAAAGAAAATAAAAAACGAGAGATATAAAATTCAAAGAACGATCAATTAAATAACAAAAAGCATACGAATCTTATACTAAAACAAAGAAGTATTATTATTAATAATATGACGAATTAGAGGTTTAAAAATTTTAGGTTATTTTTTGAATTTTAAAAAATTTATTTATTTTTTAAAATAGAATTAAAAGAAAAATAAAATAAAATAAAATCATATTTTGATTGAAATAAATTTTTTAATGATGATTAATGGTCAAATATCTAAAATAATCTGTAAAACTATTAGAGAGTGATTAAAAAACATATTAAATATATATTAAAAAGCCATAATTTGAGTTTTTTTTTTCTCTATTAAGACATTCTAAGTGTTTATCGGAACAAAGAATTTGGCTAATTGTGTGGCTTTCGTTAGGGTCAGAGATAACTAAAATTCGACTCTTTCAAAAAAAATTAAATAATTTGATTTGATTTAAAAAATATTTAATTTATCTAGATTCGATTAAAATTTTTAAAATAAAATTCGAATCATAAAACAAAAGTTCAAATAACTCAAAACTTTTGATTATTAAAGAATTTATTTTTAAATTTGATACAAGTCTCTTATTTTTTTATTATATATATTAAAATATAAAAATATAAAAATATTATCATATATAAAAATATATATATATATATCTTATATAATTAGATAAAGTCATTTAAATTAGAATTAAATCATACTATAATATAATAAATAATTATAATTAAATATTTATAGAAACTCAAAATTATACTCGATTTTTTTAAAAAATAAAATTTAAATTATAAAATATAACTAAAATAACTCAAAAAATTTTATTCAATTCGATCTAATAGTCACCTAGATAGAATGTACAGTTACGTTAACTCAAACCAGAGTGCCACGTGTTTTTCCCTCCAAAATGTTATTTTACCTTTTTCTCAATTAAAATAATCTAAAAAATCTAAAAAAATAAAATAAAGAAATTAAAAAAAAAAGACCACGAGAGAAGGGAAGATAGTTATTACAATTAGGGTTTGAAATTGAAACTCGACTCGCCAAATCTTCTCCGCCAAAAAAATCTAGGTTTTTTCTTGCCTTGCTCTTCCGGATCCGACATTTTTCTTATGAATCGGATCGCGATCCGGATCCTCCATTCCTACTTTCCTAGACTTTACCGGTTATCTCTCCGACTATGACAGCGGAACCTTCGCCTTCTGCTTCGGCGGATAGATCGGAACCTCCTAAGGATTCGTCGGTAATTCTCGCAGTTTACAATTCCTTTCTCTCTCCGACATGCGTCAAACGAATGTATTATTTTAGTTACGTTTCCCATTTCAACTTTTCCTCGAATTTGAAATTATTAATTCTAGGAGCTGGCTACATTTTGTTAAGTTTGGTTTATCTTATAGATTATTACGTCATTAAAATTTAGTGTATAATTACCAAGTTTATAAGCTGAAAATGTGACTTAGAAGTGTTTGTTCAACATTTTATCGTTAAATGTAACATATTTCTCTCTTCAATTATGTATGCTTGATAAGCTTGGTTGGAATTTTCACTTTGATACAGATGGCACAAGTTGAACAAAAAACTGTGAGTTCTAAGGAGATTTTATCTGTAATTGATTCATTAAAGAAGCAACTTGCAGCTGATCGATCTCTTTCTGTAAAGGTGAATTCTTGGGTTGTCTGATTTTTTGACAGCTTAAATAGAGGTTATACATGCTAATCTATTCAGTTCATTTTGATTCCAGAAAAGGTTCGAAGAAAACAGGAAAAAATTAGGTGGTATAACAAGCCATCTTTATAAATTGTCGAATGAACGAAGCAGTTGGATTGGTGATGCTGATTGTGCTTCTGATCTATTGACAAAGAGGCAGAAAGATGCTATTGGTATGCAAAATGGAATTGACCTAAGTAACGGGGATAAGGATGGTTATAGTTATCAAGAACCTTGTACAGCAGTTCTTATGGGGTCTAGTATTCCCGTTAAGAATGCTGTTCGTCCTATTAAGCTTACAGAAGTGAAAAAGCTTCCACCTTATACAACATGGATATTTCTTGACAGGTTTGTGAGGCTAACTAAGATTTTTCTAATTTTCTTATGCTCTTTCTTTATTTTTACAAAGAGTGCTAGACAGAGAATCATGCTTCTAGGATGACTATTGTGTTTATCTACTTTAGAAAATAGATATGAAAAATTGAAGGATATCGTATTGAGTAATAGAATAGTATTTTTTTAATTTCTTTGAAAATGATGAACTAAAATTTTTTCTTTTGGCTGTAGAAATCAAAGAATGACAGAGGATCAATCAGTGGTGGGTCGAAGGAGAATATACTATGATCAAAATGGTGGTGAAGCACTTATCTGCAGTGATAGCGAGGAAGAAATAATTGACGAAGATGAGGAGAAAAAAGAATTTTTTGAATCTGAAGACTTCATTCTCCGGTTGGTATAATCATATTCTATTATGATCATTATGTTTATGTTTTTTGTTTTCTTTTTTCTATACCTAAGTATATTTTGTTGCTTTTACTACCTGTTTTAGTGTAGAGAGCTGAAAATATTCTGGAAGCATGTACTATCTGCACTAGTTAGAATTTTTTTCAACGTGATAAAGTTGTATTTGAATATTTAACGACAAAGTATGCATAATCTACTTGTGTCATTTTGAATTAATGATTGTTAAATGAACTGGTAGTTATGAGATACATTATATAAGTAATCCAAAGAATGGGTAAGACATCTATTCTTTTGAAATGAAAATTAGGGATGAAGAGAACCTGTCTACTATTTAGTGTGCTTACATTTGTGAATGTTTTGCTGCTTTAGGGGTTCTTTGCAACTTCTGAATGCTTGGAATTTTAATTGGTTAACCATTTTTGGTGGAAACAAGCTTTTGTGAATATTGTAAGTAGAAAGAAAGGGAAATTTTAAGAAGAAAGAACAGTAGATTTTGAATGAAAAGAGAATAAAAATTATGTTCGCATGTTTCTTAAAAGACCCCCCGCCGCTTTTATAGGTTGGGAATTAAAAAAAGTAGAATTTAACTAGCTGTCTTTTTCTTAACCTTTATCTCTTAAGGAAACTCATCTTATAAAATGATAAAACCTAATCCTTAGTAAATTAGAACTCATAATTTAGGATAAACAAAATCTCATTTTCTACTAGTTTAAATCACGACCACTTTCCACAGTTACCCTCAAGCTGGGTGTATAATTTCCCACAAAAATTCTTAAGATTGATGTTTGAACTCCATCTAATTATTGCTAATGTTTCATGCCTCTGTAATAAAATTGCCAGAATGACTATAAAGGAAGTTGGTTTATCTGATCCGGTGCTGGAATCCCTAGCACAATGTTTGTCTAGAAGTCCTGCTGAAGTCAAGGTATGTCCCCTTGCTGGAAACTGCAGTGTTGGCCTTTGATTTTCATTTTTTAAGTATTAGTGGCCTTATATCTTTCGTTTTTGGAAGCTAAACTTCTTTTTTGATGTGATTGTTTTTCCTTCCTGCTCATTTTTTTGATGAAACTGGTCATAGTGTAAACTTTGCTCCAGCTGTTCTCCATTGTTTTTCTGCTGGATTTACAGAGATATGAAACGCCATCAAACATTTTATACAGGCAAGATTTGAAACTCTTATGAAAGAGAAGGATGTTGGAGCCTCTAAGAATAAGGATGCCGAGTCACAAAATTGGAATTCCTTTCTTGAAAAGGATCTTGAAGCAGCACTTGATTCTTTTGACAATTTATTTTGTAGACGGTGCCTTGTAAGTGTTTTTCTTGTTCTTTATCATATCTGTGTTGTTTTATGGTCTTTAATTGTATCCGTATTTTCTTGTGTTTGGCAGGTCTTTGATTGCAGATTACATGGATGTTCTCAGGACCTAATCTTTCCTGTGAGTTGCTCATATTATTCTAAATGTTTTAATTGTCGGAATATGTTGTTAGTCTCCTATATTCTTATTTCTCAGGACATAATAATTTTCAGGCTGATAAACAAAATCCGTGGAACCATCCAGGTGAAGAGAATGCACCTTGTGGTCTGCATTGCTATCGTTTGGTATATGTTTTGCTGATCTCCTATCTTTTTTATATTGTTGTATTCCTTATACTCATGCAGGATTGATTTGTTTAATGCTAGGTGCTTAAGTCAGAAAGAAATGACACAGTTAGGTCTCCAATGAATCCTGAAGACAAGTCAAATTCGTCATCTGATGGTGTTGGAGCACAAATATCTAACAAGAAATCTGCTAGGAGGAAGACAAAGTCTAGCCAAAGTGAAAATGCTTCATCCAATACTAGAAAATTTTCAGAAAGTAGTGAATCAGAGATTAGACCTGGGCATGAAGAATCCTCCCCTATTCCTCAATTATCAGCTTCTAAAAATAAAATTGCTGGAAAATCTGGCATTCTCAAGAGAAATAGCAAGAGAGTTGCTGAACGTGCTTTAATTTGCATGCGCAAGAGGCAGAAGAAGATGGCAGCTTCTGAATCTGGTTCTCTTGCAAGTGGACGTCTTTCACCTACATATATAAAACTCAGGTCTAATCCACGAAAACAAAATGAAGTTGCGACATCTTCACATAAGGATGTAAATTCTTCTAACGCAGTAAGGTGTAGGAAGAAAGACTGTCTGTTAAAAGGAGTGCAAGGAGAAGTTCCCCCTAGTGAAACTGTTAATGATCTGGCTCTGACTCGTAGCAACGAATGCTCGATAAGAGAAGAGTATGTGGATGAAAATTTAGGTAAACAAGAACTAAGTGATGATAACTCTTGGAAAGCTATTGAAAAGGGTCTTTTTGAGAAAGGTGTGGAGATTTTTGGCAGGAACAGGTTAGATTAAGGAGTTTACCACTTTGGATTTTAATGAATTGCTTTTCATACAGAGTCAGACTAGATAGAATCTGCATTGCATTTAAGTGAATTCATTCCATGAAATCTGGTGCCTGCTTATTGTTAATTATCTGCCGAAGAATCCACTGTAATCTAATTCATTTGTATGAATTTCTTCCTTACTAATTTCTGCTAGGCTACAAGTGTTTTTTAGAAGTTGCAGTTATGATGTTTAATTCCTTTCCCCCATTTTCTCAAAAATTACTTTATGTATTTTGTGGATCTTCTCTTTGCAAGTAACACCATTTTTTTTTGCATTAATAAGTTTTGGGTTTCCTTCCTGTAAATTGATTCTGTATACTTATAGTGTACTCTTTGTTATCTAGCTGTTTGATTGCCAGAAATCTTTTAAACGGTTTGAAGACATGCTGGGAGGTTTTTCAATACATGACCGGTGCTGACAATAAACTGGGTTGCCATGCAGCCGGTGGTGTTCTGTCTCTTCTTGAAGGGTGTTCTAAATATGACCTTAATGGAGCTATGGTAGTAATTTAGTTTCTGGCATGAGAATCTTTCTGCTAAGCTATATAATTCTACCATTTTTGTCACCGAGTTCCAATTGTCTTCTTATTTTCTTTTAATACCTGTAGGGAAGTAATGAAGTGAGACGGAGATCAAGGTTCCTACGTAGAAGAGGTAGAGTCCGTCGTTTGAAATATACCTGGAAATCAGCTGCATATCACTCGATCAGGAAAAGAATTACTGAACGGAAAGATCAGCCATGCCGGCAGTATAATCCATGTAGTTGTCAAACAGCTTGTGGAAAGCAATGTTCTTGCCTTTTAAATGGAACATGCTGTGAAAAATACTGCGGGTGAGCTATTATTTTTCAAGCTTAAGTGTGTTAAAATATGTCATCAATAAATTCCTTTGTCCTTATCAGTTCTTATTTCTTTGGATGTCTTAGATCTTGTTATCTTCATATAGATTTATGGTAATGAATGTGCGTTGGTGATATCATGATGTTTATCAATTTATTCCGTGTGCTAATATTTGCTTGTTTATCTAGATGTCCGAAGAGTTGCAAGAATCGATTTAGAGGTTGTCATTGTGCTAAAAGTCAATGCCGAAGCCGTCAATGTCCATGTTTTGCTGCAGACAGGGAGTGTGATCCGGATGTTTGTAGAAATTGTTGGGTCAGGTGAGCTCTGACTTTGATTTTTTTTCACTGTTAGAAGCTTCTGATGCTTTGAAATTTGCTTTTCTGCAGTTGTGGTGATGGCACTGGTAGTCTTGGGATTCCTCCACAAAGAGGTGACAATTACGAATGCAGAAATATGAAGCTTCTTCTAAAACAACAACAAAGGGTAATGGTGTTTTCCACTCTGCATTTTAACTGTCGGATAAGTGCATATATGGGTGTGCAAATACGCTTCAAACTATTTTTAAGAAACAACTATTTTAAACATGCTCCCTGGTTTTGAAATATCCGTCCTATGTAGTAAATTGCTTTAATTAATTCATGTGCAGTAGAGTAATTTTAACCAACAGCAGAAGATTATGATAGGTAATATTCCTATATTTTTGCTGACAACACTTTTCCGATGTATGTACAGATCTTGCTTGGAAGATCAGAGGTTTCTGGATGGGGAGCTTTCCTGAAGGTAACCTGAGAACTTGTCCATTTGGTCGTGTTTTTTCTGTTTCGAACTTGGTGTTTAAGTTTTGGCCATCCTTCAGAATAATGTTGGGAAGCATGAGTACCTTGGTGAGTACACTGGAGAGCTGATTTCCCATAGGGAAGCAGATAAGCGCGGAAAGATATATGACCGTGAAAATTCCTCATTTCTCTTCAATCTGAATGATCAGGCATGCCCTTCTTCTGTTCGAAGATGTAACTTCTCTTTTCTAATGTTCCTAGCAAATTATGATTCCATGATTCATTTTTCAGTTTGTTCTTGATGCATACCGGAAGGGTGACAAATTGAAGTTCGCCAACCATTCTCCCGAGCCTAATTGCTATGCAAAGGTATACTGTTTTATCCATATCGTTGGAGTTCCGCATGGTTCTTTGCATTTTTCCGTTTCATTCTTGAACCGAGCATATTCCTTGCAGGTAATTATGGTTGCAGGTGATCACCGTGTGGGTATATTTGCCAAAGAACGAATAAACGCAGGAGAGGAACTATTCTATGACTACCGTTATGAGCCAGACCGAGCACCTGCCTGGGCTCGAAAACCCGAGGCATCCGGGTCCAGAAAAGAAGATGGTGGTCCTTCGAGCGGACGAGCTAAGAAACTTGCGTAAGCTTACTATTTTACTTGCCTCCTTCATTCAAATTTTTTTACCCATTCTTTCACAGGTAAAATTTGAAAAAGATAGGAAATATGACTGTTGTCGGGGATGCCATTTAACATTTGATTCTTGCCTTGTATTTCATGTTTATTTCAGACCGAAGGACTGTTTTGTGCTGACATTCACAAAAAGAAGTCACTATTTTAACATCATTTATGAATTAAATTAGTCTTATTGACGTGAGATATATAATTTTAAAGACAAAATCATCTCAATTTTATTAGCTAACTAGTTGATTATAATTTAATTAGAATCATCTTATGATTAACTAGATTTTATCGAAATGAGGGTGAGTAATGTGCATCTAAATTTGATTTTTGTGGCATCGTTATTTGTAGGCAGGATTATCTCCTCTACAGTGTCTATCCTAGGATGATATTGTATTTAATTATCCAACATTTTATTAGGGTTTTAATTTTTTAGTTGTTTTAACTATTGGTATCTAATTTATTGATCGTTTTTTTAAGATTAGATGTTAACTTTTCTTGGGTGTGAAAGAAAACTTCTAAACTTAGTTTCAAATTTTTAAAACTTGAATCCAATAAAAAAAATAAACAAATTTTAAATGATAAAATAAAACTCGTAACTTAAATAACTAAAAAAATTTTAACCTGATTTGATAGAATCTGCGCCCCTAACTACAGGTTTTAACCTTTTTACCATTCTCGGAGGGACTTCACGTTTTTTCTCTATAGTCCACTCGTCCTATCTCTTCAGATCGAAGTTAGGTCTTATATAAAAAAATATGTTAGTACAATATCCCATACGTTGATCACCTTGGTGCAGACTATTACCGTCAGTCGCCTTGATCGTCGTTGACAACAACCGTTGAATTCAAGATTTTCAGGGTAAAATACTTAAATGGCCACCACATTTTAAGTTTAGTTATGATTTGATCATTATATTCTTTTCAAAGTAACTAAGTTACCATAGTCTTAAAATGTGTGTTATAAACACTGGTAAGGATCAGCCTACTATTCCCATGCAGAACCATAACGACCAAATCAGTGAGCTGGAAGAAAGTGTGAACCTGAAACCCAGTTTACATGGAACGTGAGGGAGAAAACACCTCCAAAAACCCTAATTGATTTTACTTGCTACTGAAAATGAAAGAGGAAATGAATGTACTAGTTGAAAGGCATGAAAAAGTTCAAAAAAAAAATAAATCAAACCTTTCTCCTATAAACTCTCTTCTTTCCTATTACAAATAATTTTAAAAAATTATGTAATAATGTACTTAATATGATCATTTGTGGTTAAACCCTAATGAATAAGGGGAAACTGATCCTAGATTATGCTAGTGAAAGTGATATATGTTTATCACTAGGTCAAATGCATCTTTATGGTGCATGATACAAAACCTGGTATATGTTTCATTTCTTGTATTTTCCCTTCTCTTTCATTCTTTGCGTTTCTTTTTCTGTTTCAGCAGCACTTAACCTCGTTTTCACCACCTATGGAATCTTTATAGCTAAGCTAAGATCTTGTTCCGTACCAAAAATGGATCACAAACCAACTCATCTGTGAAGCAGATGACCAAAATGCAAAAAAAATTGGAAATTATGGTGGGTTATTGGCATTCTAGCATTTGGACAACATAAAGTTAGGAACTTTAAGCAAAAAAATTAAAGGAAAATTTAGGACTTTCTAACTTCAATTAGCTGTAAACATGTTCCAGGTTTTGTACCATGTATTAAAAAGATGCACTTGCACTTGGCCCAGTGGTCAACATGTACCACTCTCACCAGGTAACCTAGGATTGATTCCTTACAGATAAGATACTTGTATTAAAAAAGTATGGTGGTCAAAGCTCAATTGAGCCCATAGTACGATGACAATTTATTATTATAAAAAATTATATCTTTCTTTATATACGTGCTCATATACTATATACGATCGATCTTATAATTAATTATTAATTTTTTTAAATAAATTTATTCATAGACCAAGAACAATAGTACTGCTCCAACTTATTGAATCACACAAACATGCGAAGATCTAAACTGATCTTACATTTATTTGACACACGAACTTATTAGAAAAGGGAAATGACTTCCTAAGCGTTGGAGCAAAGCAGTATAACATTCCAACAGACCCCGTTTAAGAAGCAAGCCTAAGCCGAGCCTTTCTTTCTTCGGAGAGTCTCTTAGCGAAGTTGGCCAGGGCTTCTTCATTGGTTATGTCTTCTTCAATTTCTTCATACCTTCCGGTTTCCCAGTTGATTCTCGAAACTCGTTTCTGTAACAGTTTTTTACCAACATCTATCAGGTTGTTCATATTCTCCACTGTTGCAATGTCTGACTTTGCCATATCACCCGACAATCCATTTTCCTGTTTTGTCAACAAATGAGTTGAGAAAAAAGGATATTGTGTAACTTGTAAGAGGTTGAAGATGTTGTGATCTTTTTCTAATACCTGAATACGGAGATAATTTTCTATGGCTTGAACCGATTGGAAACGGGCAGCAATGCTAAAGTCAACCATGTCGGAGGTTCCACCGGAAATAGAATCAAACAATGGAGTATGTGTTTGGGGAAGCTGAATGACCCAATCGATGATGCTCCAGTTGGAGACCATATCTGCGTTATATTTCTCTTCAAATGGGGATGCACCAGTGCCAAGGGACAGAACAAGCATGTTCGTCCCATCAATCGTTTCAATCTCTGGAATACCACTCTTTTGCTTCAACTTCTCCTCGTAAAAGCTGTTCATAGCTACCAATGTCTGTAAATCAATATTTGAAAGATCAGAGTTATATATTCTTCACATACATACATACATAGTTGACTTTAGAAGAGAGTATGTCATATCTCATATGTGCATGCCGCATGCATGACAGATGGAAGAAGAACTGGTGTACATACAGGATTACCAGCAGCAACTCCGCCATCAATGAGATCAAATGTTCGGGTATTACCCTCGGCATCCTTAGTTTCGAAGTAGTGTGCCGGAAAATATATTGGAGCAGCAGAGGTGCCGTTGCAGACATCGTCTAACCGAGCATTGTTCAAAACATCTGATTTTCCCTATAAAAGAAACACATGTTACAGATTACTGATCCAGACATTGCAATTCTCCTTTTAATAGGAATGGTAAAACTCGATAGCCATATCGATACTTGGTTGGATGAGAAGACCACTGCACGCAACAACTTGATGTCGAAAGTTGGGACAACCAGATTCGTCAGGGTAATATCTTCAAGAGTCTTGTCTTGTAATATTTCCTTTGTCAAATCTCTCAGATATTTTCCATCGTACACAGGATTTTTGGGAGGATTTCCTAACAGCACCGACGCCCAGTATTTAATACGACTGAAGAATAGGAAAGAGCGTTAATTAAAGTTTATCCTGCATAAAGAAAGTAAGAAATGGAAGCTTCGGTTTCCATTAGAAATCACCTTAACACGGGGAAAATCTCGGGGCCATGTTTCAAATAGAAATCGTTAATCTCGCTGGCTGCGATTAAGGGTCTGCCTTGATCGTTTGGAGCAGATATCATGGTGGCTATCAATCCACCGGTGCTTGTTCCTGCAATGATGTCGAAATAATCTGCTAGTCTTACATCTGCTCCATCCAAATCCTATCAAAACATAAACCAGTTCATTTGTAAGCTTATGTTTTCCGGATACTCTACAATATCTGTCTTGTCTGTGTCAGAATTCAGACAAAATATTCAAACATAAGTAGTGGTAGTAGGAGGAGGAGGGTATGGATATAACAATAGACCTGAAGCTTGGCTTCTAGGGCTGCTAGGATAGTTCCAGGGATAAGCCCTCGAATGCCACCGCCGTCCATACTCAGCACCGTTAACATCTTCCCTTTTGCCGGAGTAGCCATTTTGGTTTTGATTCCGATGATGGTTTGACTTGAACTCTGTGTTTAAGTAGATTGTGAGAAGCATTGGATAACCCAACACTCTATTTATAATGAATTTCTTACACGTGTAGACTGAGAAAGTGAGAAAAAATTATTTGCCTTTTCATCATACTTTGGGTTGTATTTTTATTATGATTTTATTCATCTCTTTAATTAATTTTTTTAAAAAAATTAATTTTAAACCATAATCATTATTTTTTATGTCTTAAACTCTTCACCTCAAAAAAATAAAAGATTATTAAGCGAACCTTGTTCACCATATCATTCACGGTCCAAACAATCAAAATCGTTCATCTTTAAATAACTATTCACTCACTAATTACATATAGAAAAGAGATGATTCACCTTAAAAAATGAGATGAAGGTCATGATTCCTTGGAACCATGGATGACGTGATGAACAAAGTTCTCCTAATAATTTTTCCTAAAAAATATGTCATACTCCTAATTTTCTACACCTTAACCACAACTCTTAACCCCAAACCTTTTAATTTAAAGTAAAGACACGAATAAAGACATAAAAAAACTCGATTTATATCTTAAAAAAATACACATACAAAACATGTTCAAAACGTTTCATTCTTGACGTCATGGATGACGGGATCGATCGTTTAAAGACAATAAACAATTGAATAGTTCGGTAAACGTATTGGCTTCCAAGATAAGAGGGAAAGGTAAGTGAAAGATCCTGGTTTCCAGTCGTGAATTTTGATTTTAACATATTTTTATTTGTGTGAGATAATGGGTGATCGGTGGAGAAATTATTAAGGTAATTTTATTTATTACGTTATTTATGATTTAAGTAATTAAAATAATTTATTTTTATATTATTATTTAATAAAATATTAACTCATTAATTATACGTAAAAAATAATAATTTATCTTAAAAAATAAATAAACAATTATAATTAATTAAAATTATAAATAATGTAATAAATAAGGTTAATTTAATAATTTTTTCTAAAAAACAACGTAAATGGAATAAAAGATGGTGTTGGTTCCTAGGGAGATGAGGTGGAGATTTCTAAGGTCTTGGTGGGTTTTTTTTTTTTTTATAAATAAGGACGGGTTAAAAATAGTTAAAAAGTGTTCATATTATTTTTTTTTATAAATGTTATAAAATTTTGGTATAATATTTTATATATATTAAATTTTTTATAATATTTTATAAAAATTCGATATATATCAAAATTTTATATTTTTATAATAAATTTAATATATATTAAAAAATTTGTATTAAAATTTTTTTAAGGCATAAAGATAATTTTAACCCTAACGTTTACAGTTTTTGTAGTTTGTGTCCTTATTCTTTTTTTTGGATAAATTTAGCCCTTAACCTATATCTTTTTGACAAATATCTTATTTTTTAACTAGTTTGATGACTGGACCGTTAAAAATTTAACGATGATATATATATGGAATACAATTTTAAATGATATGGAATGTAACCTATCAAATATATATATATATGGAATATAATTTTATTCCAATATAAAATATAAAACAATTAAAATTTAAATAAAATATTAAAAAATAATTAATTTTAAAATATAAGATTATTAAACATTCTTAACCCTAACTACGATATATGAAATATAATTTTAATATAAAATATAAAATAATTAAAATTCAAATAAAATATTAAAAATTAATTAATTCTAAAATATAAGATTATTAAACATTCTTAACCCTAACTACGATAGAATCAAAATCTATCTTAAAAATATAAACACAATTCGAATAAGATTTTGATTTTATCGTAGTTAGGGTTAAGAATGTTTAATAATCTTATATTTTAGAATTAATTAATTTTTAATATTTTTTATTTTAATTTTAATTCTTTTATATTTTATATTAGAATAAAATTATATTCTATATATATATGCATTTGATAGGTTACATGTCATGTCACTTAAAATTATATTCCATATATATATGTATCATCGTTGGATTTTTAATGGTTCAGTCATCAATCTAGTTAAAAAATAAGATATTTGTCAAAAAGATATAGGTTAAGGGTTAAATTTATCTCCAAAAAAGAATAAGAGCCAAAACGACAAAAACTGTAAACGTTAAGGGTTAAAATTATCTTTATGTCTTTTTATAAAAAAATAATATTGTTATTTTTTTGAACAGGCTAATAGTGATTATAGTAGTATCTGTTCTAAAATATAATCCCCAACATTTGACATTGATCGCTCAATCACTTTGATAACATCGCTGGTTTTCAAACTCATGACCTTTAGAAACAATAACCATTCTATTAACCGCTTGGGCTAAAGAGCTCGTGCATAATATTGTTATTTTTTAATATTTTTAAGTTCGTCTTTTCCTGAAATTACCCCATAGGTCACTGTTTACTGTCAGCTCAGGGCTGAACTTAGCAAAATTCAATTCATTTTAATAATTGGGTAAACTATTGCGTTAGTCACCTTTGTTTACCTCAAGTATATTTTTAGTCACCGATTTTGAAAAACGACCAGTAAGATCACTATCGTTTTCGGATTGTAAATATTTGGTCACTCTAACATTAAGTGTTGTTAAACCTAAAAAAAAATAACCTGAGAGTTGACCAAAATTAATTTTTTCATCTTTCATCCACGTGTTTTACACGTGGATTTTACTCCTCTAAAAACAAATTCAAAGAAACTTTCTTTACCATCAACTTATCTGAAACTTCTCTGTGCATCTCTTGCCATTCGCGAAATCTCTCCTTTTCACACCACCAAAGCGAAAAGCTTCAACAATAGGTATCAATTTAATTGCAGGAGGTAAGAGAAAGAAGACCAAAAAGACTAGGTTCTGTTTGAAAACGTGGGAAGATTTTAAGCTGAATTTTATGATCTGATGTGTGTTTTTTTATAAAAATTTGAAAGTGTTTCATATTTTGGAGGGGCTAAAAAAGGATGAGAGGGTTCTTGTGCCAGATTTATGATCTCTCACCAACATATATGATAGATGAATTGATTATGTAGCATAAATAGTTGCCATTTATGTTGATTTTGTATGTTTATATGGGGTTTTTAAAGGGTTTTGGTTTGATTTTAGGGCTCGTGAATTGTTCTATTATTTATAAGGTGGGAGAGTTGATTATGGTGAAGAAAATTACAATAAGTCATGGGAATTCTCAGTTTGAAAGATTTTATGAACAAGGTAAACTGAAAATTTTTAGGCATTTTTTATTATCATTAATCTATTGTTGTTATTTATGTGTTTTAGTGGATGAATTTGCTCACTTTTCGATTTTTGTTCTTTGTACTGGATTGATCTGTAATCCATGTGAGCCTGGTTTAGATTATTTTACTATGATATTAGGGTGACAATGAATTACCCGAAATGGGATGAAGATCATCCTATTCACATTGTTGGTCATTCAGTCGATGCTTAGGTTACGTGTGTGTTGCAGCAGATACTTGCTGATAAAGTTAGTTCATTTCTTATTCGAATGTAGATTCATCTTTTACAAAAAAAATTTCGAGTGCTCATCAATGGTGTTAATCTTCTTCCTCAGGCAATTAAGGGGTATGAGACTACGTCTGAGAATCGGTGTTAAGCATAACAATTTTATCTGGGGCCTTCAATGGAACTACAAAAACTTATTTAGATGCAATGTTGTGAGCTTTCTTTGTTGTCATCTTTTTTCACATCTTCTTTTACAGAAAAAAAAAAAATTAGGGTTAAAGAAAAGGATAATTTTAAGAATAGGTTAAAAAGTAAAGAAAGCTTCTTTGAATTTGTTTTAGAGGGGTGAAATCCACCTGTAAAACACGTGGATGAAAGATGAAAAAAATAATTCTGGTCAATTGGCAGATCATTTTTCTGTTTAGGTTTAACGACACTTAATATCGGAGTGACCAAATGTTTACAGTCTGAAAATGATAGTGATTTTACTGGTCGTATTTTAAAATCGGTGACTAAAAATATACTGGAGTTAAACGAAAGTGACTAACACAATAGTTTACCCTTAATAATTTTAAAGTCACAGATATAAATATTAATTAAATTAATTTTTTTTTTTATTTTTTAATTTAAAAGTTTAATAAATTTTTATTCATCGATTTTAATTCTACCCCTCGTTATTATTTCTTTACTTGATTAAAAATATCACTTTTTGATTTACTTGGATCTGAAACTTGCGCTTTGTTTTTGTTCTCTACCAAGAACGAGACACAATCCTTGAGGCCATTGATGCATGAAGTTTGATGATCGGAGATGAGGATTTAAAAAGCGTTTTTTGCGCATCACGTTTATTGTGACTACGGACATACATTTGCTATCATTGCCGGTACGGGAGTCGCGATCGTGAATTTTTTTAAAACTCATACAAATTTTTTTGAAATAACGATCAAATAACGGTATAATAACTTATCAACCGTTATCCGTTAAATAACCGCGTTATTAGTGTGAAATTAAATCTCACCGTTATTTTTACGAATAACGATTCCGGATAACACTGTTACCATTAAATAATAGCCATTACAGAACCAATTGAACGGCATTAAACACCGTAATTCGATCGAATCGAATTGACCAAACGTTTCTCAAAACAATACACACATACACTGGCCGAGGATAACCCTGCAAGTTCATGTTCATTAACAATGGATGAAAGTGGGAACGTAGAGAGCGCAGAAGAGATAAATTGTGTTAAAGTGAGAAAGGTCGGGGAAGTCTAACGTACATCAAGGTGACGATATGGACGGAACATAAAATATTACCCACTAATTTAAAGATAAATTTTAATATTTAACGTTAACTGAATATATTATCAAAAACGATAAATACCGATACTTAAAGGATTTAAAGTTTAGGTTAAGGTTAGGGGTTGTGGTTAGGATTTAAGGAATTAAGAGTAAGATATATTTTTTAGAGCGTAGAGTTTAGGATATAAAAAATTAGGGTTATGGTTAAAAATTCAACTTTTATAAAAAATTAGGGTTATGGTTAAAAATTCTTTTAGAAAAATTTTAAAGAGGTATAAAAGGATTTATGATAAAGAGGTAGATGATTTTTACTCGAAGTTTCATGGGAGAAGTTGATAGTAATTAGTTATAATGTTACATAAATTTCTAAAGGATAATGTTATGGAACTTGTTTTTATTAAAGGGCATGAGTATGGACGGTTTTAAATTTTAATTCTCTTAATTGTACCTATTTTAAATTAGTGGGTCTCTATGTTAAATTAGGGATTTTAGATTTTAAGATTTTTTATTTGAAGGCACGAAAAAAGATACAATTAGAAGATAGGAAAATATGAATAACTTGCTATTCACTCGGGTTATCGGCTATAATAATTATATAGGAGAGATGATCAAATTATTCACGACGTAACGTTGGAACTACTATATAGACTTTTATTTATAGAGGGTTTGACCCCTCACTTAATTGTTAATGTAACTAATTACACTGACTACAATGTATCAAATCATATAAGAATATATACTATTAGGCCTTTCTTTAAATAAAATTTAGATTTTACTCTTTATTTTTAAGTGAATGTGAATCAGCGTCCGAAATACCACACAATTATTTGAAATTCTTGCCTCCAATGTCGTCTAGGTATTCATATTTTTTTATGTACATATTTATATTTGATACACAATCGATCTTATAATTAAGTATTAATTTTTATAAATTCATAGACCAAGAACAATGGTACAACTCCAACTTATTGACTCACACAAACAAGAGAAGATCTAAACTGATCTTACATTTATTTGACACAATAACTTGTTAGAAAAGGGAAATGCATGTCTTCGTAAGCGTTGGAGCAAAGAAGTATCACATTACAACAGATCCCAGTTAAGAAGCAAGCCTAAGCCGAGCCTTTCTTTCATCGGAGAGTCTCTTAGCGAAGTTGGTCAGAGCTTCTTCATTGGTTATGTCTTCTTCAATTTCTTCATACCTTCCCGTTTCCCAGTTGATTCTCGAAACTCGTTTCTGTAACAGTTTTTTACCAACATCTATCAGGTTGTTCATATTCTCCACTGTTGCAATGTCTGACTTTGCCATATCACCCGACAATCCATTTTCCTGTTTTGTCAACAAATGAGTTGAGAAAAAAAGATATTGAGTAACTTGTAAGAGGTTGAAGATGTTGTGATCTTTTCCTAATACCTGAATACGGAGATAATTTTCTATGGCTTGAACCGATTGGAAACGGGCAGCAATGCTAAAGTCAACCATGTCGGAGGTTCCACCGGAAATAGAATCAAACAATGGAGTATGTGCTTGGGGAAGCTGAAGGACCCAATCGATGATGCTCCAGTTGGAGACCATATCTGCGTTATATTTCTCTTCAAATGGGGATGCACCAGTGCCAAGGGACAGAACAAGCATGTTCGTACCATCAATCATTTCAATCTCTGGAATAACACTCTTCTGTTTCAACTTCTCCTCGTAAAAGCTGTTCATAGCTACCAATGTCTGTAAATCAACATTTGAAAGATCAGAATTATTCACATACATATATATAGAAACCTAGTTGAATTTTGTTAGTAGAGAGTATGTGCATGCCGCATGCATGACAGATGGAAGAAGAAATGTGGTGTACATACAGGATTACCAGCAGCAACTCCGCCATCAATGAGATCAAATGTTCGGGTATTACCCTCGGCATCCTTAGTTTCGAAGTGGTGTGCCGGAAAATATATTGGAGCAGCAGAGGTTCCGTTGCAGACATCGGCTAACCGAGCATTGTTCAAAACATCTGATTTTCCCTATAAAAAAACACATGTTACAGATTACTGATCCAGACATTGCAATTCTCCTTTTAATAGGAATGATAAAACTCGATAGCCATATCGATACTTGGTTGGATGAGAAGACCACTGCACGCAACAACTTGATGTCGAAAGTTGGGATAACCAGATTCGTCAGGGTAATATCTTCAAGAGTCTTCTCTTGTAATATTTCCTTTGTCAACTCTCTCAGATATTTTCCATCGTACACAGGATTTTTGGGAGGATTTCCTGACAGCACCGACGCCCAGTATTTAATACGACTGAAGAATAGGAAAGAGCGTTAATTAAAGTTTATCCTGCATAAAGAAAGTAAGAAATGGAAGCTTCGGTTTCCATTAGATATCACCTTAACACGGGGAAAATCTCGGGGCCATGTTTCAAATAGAAATCGTTAATCTCGCTTGCTGCGATTAAGGGTCTACCTTCATCGTCTGGAGCAGATATCATGGTGGCTATCAACCCACCAGTGCTTGTTCCTGCGATGATGTCGAAATAATCTGCTAGTCTTGCATCTGCTCCATCCAAATCCTGTCAAAACATAAACCAGTTCCTTTGTAAGCTTATGTTTTCCGGATACTCTACGGTATCTGTCTGTCTGTGTCAGAATTCAGACAAAATATTCAAACAAAAGTATTAGTAGGGTATGGATATAACAATAGACCTGAAGCTTGGCTTCTAGGGCAGCAAGGATAGTTCCAGGGATAAGTCCTCGAATGCCACCGCCGTCGATACTCAGCACCGTTAACATCTTCCCTTCCACCGGAGTAGCCATTTTGGTTTTGATTCCGATGATGGTTTGAATTTAACTCTGTGTTTAAGTAGATAATGAGAAGCACTCGATGATCCAACACTCTATTTATAATGAATTTCTTTTACGTGTATAACTGAGAGTATGAATGCAAAGCAAAACGTTTTCATCCATTCTTCAACATCCTACTCCTAGAAAAATTATTAGGGGAACCCTTTTCGACCACGTCATCAATGGTCCAATTAATCAAGATTGTTGATATTAATTAGGATCGTTGATTTTAATTTTCTTCAAGTGAATCGCCACATATTTTCTACATGTACCTAGTGGGTAGGTACTTGTTAGGTGATTATTTAAAGATCAACGATTCTGATTACTTGAACAATAAATAATGTGACGAATAAGTTTCACCTAATAATCTCTATTATGCCCGACATCAATTTTGTCCTCGAGTTCATAATTCACATGTCAGCACGTTTTACAAAACAATTAAGGGTTTTTTAAATTTTAATTCACATGCACAAACTATCCCGTTATCTTTTAATTATTTAATCAGTTCTTTTATCGTTTAAATTATCTCATTCGGGAACAAAAATTTTCTGCTTATCATGCCTCTTTTCATTCATCTTATTAAAATATCTAAAAAATTAAATTTTAAATCTTAAATCTTATTTTTTATATCCTAAACCCTAATTCTCCAATGACAATCCCTAACCTTAAAATCTTAAACTCTAAACCCTCTAATTTAATATGAAGGCATGAAAAAAAGACATGATTTACACCCTTCATTGAGGGTGCAAATCGTCTACATCTTTCCCTCTGCTTCAAATTAGAGAGTTTAGGGTGTATGGTTTAGGGTTTAGGTTAGAATTTGGTTAGGGTTTAAGGAATTAGGGGTAGAATGTATTTCTTAGGGTGTAGGTTTTAGGGTATAAAAAATAAGAGTTAAGGTTTAAAATTTATTTTTTTTAAAAAATCGATAGGAGACATTGATGAATACAAGATAAAAAATATGATAAAGTGAAAGATGATTTTTACCCTTCACTGAGGAGTAAAAATCATCTACCTCTTTATGATATATCTTTTCATTCCTCCTTTAAAAAATTTCTAAAAATTAAATTTTCAGCCCTAACCCTAATTTTCTATATCCTAGACCCTAAATCCTACAGTCTAAATAATAGACTCTACCCCTAATTCCCTAAACTCTAACCACAACCCTTAATTTTAAACTCTAAACCCTAAACTCCAAATAGAGGCATGAAAAGAAGGTAGACGATTTACACCCTTAATTGAGTATCTGAATTTTTTTTCTTTTTAATTACCGAAGCTATTATTTTTATTAAAATCTGTATATAAATTATCATTTTTTAGTTAAAGTAAATGTTTTGGTTTAACTTTAAAATATATAAAATATTACAGTTTGAGTGCTTAAAATTTTTATTTGATGTTCTTTTCTCTCTCCTGTATCAATTGTGACATCGTGTATCTAAGTTCAGGGTTATATGGGTGGCATGGGTCTTAATATTTTCTATTGTTTAAATTAAAAAAATTAAAAAATAAAATTGAATTTTTTAAACACCGACTTTATTTTTTTACTATAGCTTTTATTATATATTAGAAAATAAAAAGAAAGCGTGAACTTATTTTTTTAATCAGTTATAATATTACAGTAATATCTATTTTAAAGTATACTCTTGATCATTAGATATTAATTGTTTAAATATTGTATTAGTATTATTGGTGTTTGAACCCGTGACATCTAAGAACAACAATCATTCCATTAACAAAGGGGTGATAATGAGCTGAGCCTGATCATGCTCGGCTCGGCTCGGCTCAAAAATAATATTATCGGGTTCGGCTCTACTTTGTTCGACCCAAAATAGATAATTTTATTATATTTTTATATAAAAGATAAGGCTCGTTAAAAATCCTTTTTATAACCGACACCGAAAATAAAATTCAACATTAAGAAAGGAAAAAAACGTTTAATTTATTTTAATTTATTTATTTTTAATGGATTTCACTTATTTTATTTTATTATTTTTCTTTTGCTAAAATAAACTACTTTTATTATATACGTAACATATATAATATAATTATTTTGAGCATGTTTACGAGTTTTTTGAGTCGAACTTAGATAAGCTCGACTCAGTTCGTTAAGGTCTCGAGCCAAACTCAAACCTAATTTTGATCAAATTTTAATTAAATCGAACTCGAATAACTTACAAGTCAATTAAACTCGTTATCACACTTACTTTTAACCATTAAAATAAGATGACTTGTGCCTTTTAGAAACGTGTACTCTATTCTAAAAAATAATAAACTCAAATATAATATTCCACTAATCTAATCCTTATCTAAAACTCTTTAATATTTTGTTTTTATCTACCATATATATTATAAAATATAACTTCAAACATTTAAAAATATATATACTTTTAGAAATATATTATCTTGACTGAATGCCAGCTCTACCGATTCGGTCGCTAGGAATTTTTAATGAATTAATTATAATTTAACATTGGAAAGTTGTGTCACGGGTTATGTGAATGCAACGTATTAAAGTTTTTCTTTGTCTTTTGATATATGATAGATTATTAATTAATATAGGGCAGAAATTAGGAGTATTTATAATGATTTGATTTATTTTTTTAGATATTTGAATTTTTTAATTGATAATATAATGATTCGTATTTGATCTAATTTATTTTAGATGTTCGGTTTTTTGGATAATTAGATATTCAAAAACTATATTTTAATTTAATTATTTTTTGAATCCAAAAATTATATTTATGAAAATTTCAAAATTTTAAATATAATAAATAATAAATGATTAAATATAACAATATTTATATCTATAAAATTTTTAATTTTTAGATATAATAAATATTAAATTATTTATAATAAAAATATTTTTTAGATTCTTGGATAATCCAAAATTTTAAATATTATGATTTGTATTCAATCCGAATTTTTAGATCAGATTAGTCGGATCTAACGAGACAATTTATCCAAGTTGAAGTTGACAATAAAACTGTGTTATAACTGATATCTAAACAATAAAAAAATGGGAGATATAATGTTTTTGACTTAAGGGTTCAATAAGCCATTGAACTTTTGCAAAATAATCAATTAAGCCTTTAAACTTTTTTTACACCCAATAAAGCCCTCAAATTCAAGAAAAAAAAAATCAATTTAACTCTTAAACTTTTATAAAAAATCAATTAAGCCTTTAAACTTTTTTTTAATCCAATTAAGCCCTTAAAGTCAAGAAAAAAAATCAATTTAGCCCTTTGACCGTTAACTTTAATATTTTTTTAAAATTTTTTTGACACTTGTCGCAATAAGATAATATCACTTATCATTTTTAAGAAATTTTAGAATTTAAAAATATAAAAAAATCTAAAAAAATGATTTTTTTTTGAAAATTCTAAAATTAATTTAAAATACAAAAATATTTTTTTATAATTGTATACTAATATTTAATATTTTTATTTTTTAATCTTTTTAAAAAATTATTATCTATCATTTGAAATTAAATTTCAAAATTAAAAATATTTTTCAGGATTTTTATATAATTTTAAAAATTAAAAATTTTGGAATTAAAAATATTTTATATAATTTTAAAGTAGTGTTATTTTATTGCAACACATGTAAAAAAAAGTTAAAATTAACGGTCAAAGTTGATTAAAGGGTCAAATTGATTTTTTCCTTGAATTTGAGGGTTTAATTGAGTGTTAAAAGTTTAAGGTCTGAATTGATTTTTTTTCTTGAGTTTGAGGGCTTAATTGAGGGTAAAAAAAATTTAAGAACTTAATTGATTTTTTACAAAAGTTTAAAGGCTTATTAAACCCTTAAGCCAATATTTTTTTCTCATCAAATTATGTTGTTGGCACGAAATTAGAACATTTACTTTGTTTAGATCTGCTGATTTTAAATTAGAACATGGGTTATAATTCCTTTTACGATCTTGATATTTATTGTTAATGCTTTACATATGGATAATAATAATATGAATCAAATGGTTGATATTTGGTTTTTAAGTGTATTATTATTTCTCTATTTAAGGTTAAAGAGGTTTTTAACGAGACATCTATCTATTTTTCTTTTATTCAAAAAAAACTAAACGATACAAATAAAACAATAGACTCGATATTCCTATAAATTTTAGAGTTGTCTATTTTTATTCTCTACCGAATATTTTTGAACAAGACAAATAGAAGAGCCACTCGAATCCTTCCGTCTTAATTATTTTTTCATGGTAAATACACTCTTTTTCGACTAAGTTCATAAATAAAACAAGAAAGACGATAAATTATTTGAGTACGATTTAGTTAAAGATTCGATTAAATTAAATTTAAGTTTTAAATTAAATAAAATTTAATTTTTTAATTTTTTTTAAATCCGAATCGATCTTAACGATGCTCAAATACAATTATATTATCATCATCGAAGCATCCTATGTGCTCCTGCAACCAGAACTAAAAAAACAATGATTCACGCCAACAACCCCATAATCTGTTAAAATAATAACTTTTAAATACATGTGTTCTTAAATAAAATAATAAAATACTATGTTGTTACAATATTTTTATAATAATTAAAATAAATTGTTGTACGTCTTTTAATTATATTTAAAATAAAGACACATGATAACTATGAAATTTAGGTGAAATAATAAAGGTCTTTATTATTTTAATCGATGATCGAATATTTAATTTTTATTTTGGACATAGAACAGTTTAAAATTTGAGACGAGTGTTTACCCTTTATATGAAGAAATTATATTATGGGTTAGTCCCACCACGTGTCTATCGGACCAATTAATAAAAATTACCGACATCATCAATTTTTATATGTCATATTTTTTTTCTCAAGTGAATCTTCACTTAAAAAGTTATTTTTAAAAAGAATTAATAATAAATATGAGTGAAGATTCACTTTAAAAAATATGACATGAAAAAAATGATGATATGAGTGGTTTTTAGTGGTTGGTCCCATGGATGACGTGGTAAGACTGACCTATGATATAATTTCTCCTTTATATGGGCCGACATATTATGAAAAAATTAATTATCTTAAATAAAAGGTTTAATATCTAAATAAGTATCTAAACTATACTTGTAGATCACTTTTAGTATTTAAACTATTTTTAGTTCTAAATAAGTGTCTAAAATTTTAATTTTAGTCATTTAAGGTGCCTAACTACTAACCATTAATAAAAAAATCATTAGCCAATTAAAATATGACAAATGATATATTTTAATTTTTATTTTTTTAATTTATTTTTTAAAATAAACCACAATCTTAAAACCTTATAAAACAATCTCAAATTCATAACCCAAAATTTTAAAATCTTAAATTATCATCATTATCGTTGTTTATTGTCTCACCGAAGGTCACTACTATCGTCGCAGCACCATCACAATCGTTTTTCTAATCACCCATCGTTAATAACCGGTAGCAAGTGTCTCAATCGGCTTTCTAACATAAAAAAAAAACTAAAATTAAAAAAAAAATCATGGTACAACTACAATCGGTTACAAACAATGAGTGGTGGAGGAAAATAATCGTACTAGTCCGACAACGATAATAATGATCTTCGATGAGATAGTAAACGACAACAATGATGATAATTTAAGAGTTTCGGGTTAGAAAGTTAAGACTATTTTATAAAGACTTAAAATTGTCATTTAAAAAATTAAGTTAAAAATAAATTAAATTAAATTAAAAATAAAATAAAAATATTTTTATTAAAAGGTGTTTCTATATGGAATGCTTCAATGAAGCAACATCATAGTTGGGCGTGGAAAAAACTATTAAGAAGATGGAATAATCTAGCTTTATGTGGGGGGTTTCAAGGAAGATATAAGGCTACTATGATTTGGAATGAGTTGATGCATAAACAACCTAAAGTACACTGAGAAAAAGTTGTTTGGGGAGGCCCTTCAATTCCAAGATTCTCATTTATTTTCTGGCTTGTGGTCCTTGACAGGCTACCTACGCAAAACCGATTACTACAATGAGATATAATGGAGACTCTTGGTGCTTGTTGTGTGGTAATGAATGCGAAACAAGAGATCATTTGTTTGGGGAGTGTTGTTTCACAAGGAACCTTTGGACATTGGCACTGTAAAAATGTGGGACTCAATTGGTTTTTTAGAAGTGGCTGGATTTACTTGCTTGGATTCAAGTTGATGGCCGAGGTAAATCCCTATATGCTACGATTATACGATTAGCATGTAATGGTTTAAATTACTACATCTGGCAAGAGCGCAGTGCACGTTTGCATGGAAAAAGCCCGAGATTTGAGATGAATCTTTTTGCTCTTATTCAATATAGTGTAAAATGGAAAATCTTGGGATGTCATAGGATTACTCTCCATAATACTTGTATAGCTGAAAATTGGGATATTATTTAGTCTTTTTTATCATTGATGATAACATTCTGATTTTGAGGAGTTGTTTTTCAAGATTACTTGGATGAATAAAATTCATTTATCAAAAAAAAAAACAATTTAACGGTTAGACACTTAAAAGAATTGGAATTAAAACTTTAAGTATCTGTTTCGAATTAAAAATAGTTTAAATATCTAAAATGATCCACAAATATAGTTTAGAAACTTAATTAACTATCAAGCCCTAAAAAATTATAATCAGATACAACATCATTTGTAAAACATTTTTTCCGTCAGTTAAAGGTGATTATTTAACAGATAGAATTAATAAAAAATTTTAGTATTATTTAATTATTTAAATTTTAATTAATTTTTTAGAATTAAATTATAACAAATATATTTATTTTAGTAGATGCGCCTAATACTTTTTTAATTGCTTAACTTACATCATCGTCACATGTTTTTGTTCTTTTATGGTATCTGAATTAGTCACGTTTTATTAAATTGGTATTTAAATCATTTTTATTCTTAAATTAATATAAATATTGGATATTTTCATTTAAGTTGATAATTAAATAATATTTGCTCCTAAGTTGGTATAAAAAATACATTTTATTAATTTAATCTTAATTCAAAATAATTCAATAAATTTTAATTTATTATATTTTAAAAAATTATTAGTATATTTTTTATGACTCTTTTAAAAATATTATATTATTTTCTTGATATAACAAAAAAATTAATATAAACTTGTTATTTTATAGTAGGATATGGTTATTCAATAACTATTTTGATTTAATAGACTCATTTGATTTGACAGTATCACAAAATGACTAAATTGATCGAATTTTTATATACGAAAAGTTAAAATTATTAAATTATTTCAACGTAAGATCAAACTGATAGAATGTATAAGTTTTAAGAACTAAAAACGTTAATAATAGTATCAAAATAGTGGATGAAATTAAAGCTTAAGTACTAATTTGAGAGAAAAAAAACTTCAAATATCAACTTGAAAGGAGATTAAAAGTATGTACTAAATGCATCAAAGAAAAAGACTAAGGGATCTAATTCAACCAAAAATAGGTACTTAATTGCACAGTAAAAAAATGTTAGGTACCTAATTGCATGAAAAAATGTAGGATATCATATTGCAAGCAAATGCCACATAAATAGTGTTTGCATAAAAGTAGAAGCTCGTTCAACCTATAAACAATTAAAAAATCAACAAAGTTAGTACCAATAGTCACATTTAGCCTTAAAATAAACATAATTAATAATAAAAAATACTTTCAATTTAATTATTATGAAAAACATATTTAAATAATTTAAATTCATATCATTATGAACCATAAACCAAATACGAGAGATTATTAGGTAAATTTTATTTATCACGTCATTCGTAGTTCAAACATTTGGGATTATTTATCTTTAAAGAACTATATAATAACTACCCATTCACTAATTACATATACGAAAAAGGTGATGATTTATCTTAAAAAAATCAAGATGAACAAATCTGATTGAATGAGACCACAAATAACGTGATTTACCTTAAAATTTTATTTTTTAAATAAGCATATGAAAGAAAAATATTTTCTAACGTAATACTTTTACCATGAACTCATCAGACATACATTGTAATTTTTTTAAGTTTAGGTCGGTTCAAGTCTAGTTCGTTTTGGTTCGAGTTGATTATAATTTTAGTTAGGACAAAACTTCAAGTTGATTTCGATTTGATTTATTTCGAGCTTTTAATCAGATACAAATCCTCATATTTTAGTTAATTTTAAATCTCAATTTAAATAAATCAATTCGAATCTCGGATCAAAATTTTTTATTCTATCGTCCATGCTTCTTTATTTTTGGTTGAAAGCTCCTTGATGCATAAATCATGATTTAAAAAAGTGGATAAATCCAATATGGGCCAAAAATTATCTGATTGGGCCTACACCAAGCAATAGTTTATATAGCCTAGGTAAAGCTAAACAACAGAGGATGATTAACTCACATAGTTAAGCATAATTAGAGCTGTAAATAATCGAGTTCGATTTGATCAAAACTCGGCTTGAATTTAAATTTAACTCAAGTTTTTGACGAGACGAGACGAGACGAACTACATGATACTCAACTTGAAAAGCTCACGAGCTACTAAAAAATATAAATATACTATTTTTTTATAATTTAAAATCTAAATTATTGAACTTTAAACCCTAAAAATAGGTCTTAAACATTAAAATAACATATTAAACCCTAAAATTAACAAGCTTGAGTTTACACAGCATATATATCATTTTTTTATTAGACTTTAAATGAGACTTGAGAGATAAAAGTTACTCGAGTCTAACATGATCAAAGATCGGTCAATACTTTGCTCGATTAGGCTCGAAAAAAGCTCGAACTTGATTCGAGTTCTTAACAAGCCGAGCCGAGCTTAACACTACTCGAATTCGACTCGGCTCATTTACACCCTTAAGCGTTAACATGCACTTTAAACCAATTATTTTGTTTTTATGTAAAAATTCAAAAATAATATATTTTAAAACATAAAATATTTATGAAATTGTAAAAATATAAAACAAATGTATTTAAATCAGTATAAATTTTATTAAAAAAACTAATAATAAAAAATGTAAACAACATAAATATAAAAGAACTTATATCAACTCAACAAGTTTATTATTTTTTGTGTCAATTGATTTAATTTGACCCAAAATTTTAAAAAAATGAGTTAAAAGATTAAAATAAAGTTTTAGAGAAAAAATATTTTTAAATATCATTAAATAATAAACCATCTTTAAAACATACAAATAAAAGCTTTCAATTGATAATTTTTTATATTATGAATTCAATACAAATAAATTTATCATATAAAAATAAAAAATAACTTTAACTATTTATTACTCTTACCTAACAATTTAAAAAATATAAAATTAATTATATTCATATATAAAGTTCCTCTCTATATTGTATTCTGCTCTTTAAGTTTGATGAGTCTCGTAAGGGAAAAATTATATCATGGGTCAGTTTTACCACGTGTCAATGGAATCGACCAATGATAACTACCCACTTCATCAATTTTTTCATGTTATATTTTTTTTTCAAGGTGAATCTTCACTTTACAAATTAAAAAATAATGAGGTGTATGATTATCATTGGTCAGTCCTATAAATGACGTGATGGGGCTGACCCATGATATAATTTCTCCCTATAAGGCATTTATTAGCCATAAATGTTATTCCATTATTTTAATGTTACAGAGCATATCACAGTACTTGAAGAAAAACTGGGTAGGATTCAAATTTCACTGATCCTGAATAAAAAACCCTAAAGTTAAGAAATTTGAATGCGATAACTCCTTGGGTTTTGGATTAAATCCATTAGGATAAATTAAAAGATTCGAAGCTTGAATTTTAAAGTATAGTGGAAGCTTCCACTTGTCTGATTTATAGCTTTTGTTCAGTCTTCTGTCTTTCTTCCAGTTTCTTTAAAGTTATTTAAATGTATCTGCACTTGTCAGTTGAGCAAAGAAAAACACCCAAAAAAACAGCTGTTTCACTTCCATTGCATTGATTTCCACGAGGGAAAAGAGAGGGAAATGGAAGCTAAATAAACATCTCCATCTTTATTTTTCTGGGTTTGCTTCAGCTTCAGCTTCTGTGGAAGATACATTAATGGCTGACTACGTCTGTTTATTTAACAAGGTACCCTTTTATTTTCACTCCATTAGCTTTGAGTTTTCTTTGTCTTCTTTGTTTTATAGAAGGGAATGGGTTTTCCTTTGGTAGCAATGCTTAAAGTGGCTCTAATTTGTGTCGGTTAGTGCTAAAGCTCGTGACTTTTTGAAGACAATGTTCCCTTTTTCTTGCTTTTTATTCGAACAATTAATGTTTCAGTTTTTGTAATATCTGGGTTTGATCTGTTTGTATTGGCTGTTCTTTTCTTTTTCCAGGACACTCTGATTATAAAGCCTCCTAAGAAATCTCCCTTGTTTTCTAGGACAATAGCTTTATGGTTTGCAATGATGTGTGGTGTTTATATCTATGGAACATGTTTAAAGCATGTCGGTACTTTCACTAACCTCAGATTTCATAGCTTCCATGTCATTGAGAGGCCATCTTTAGAACCTCAAGTTCCTACATTGCATTATCCACAGCCTGTAAGTTTTAGCAGGTAAGCAAGCAAGAACAGTTAAATTCTGGTTAGGGTTTGGTTTCGGTTTCGATTTTGGATTCAATCAAATGTGCTTAAGTTTAGCTATTGATGCTTTGACAGGAGTGAATGTGTTGCCAATCCGGTCCGGTTCTTTGCTATATTATCGATGCAAAGATCCGGAAGCGGATGGTTTGAGACTTTGTTAAATAGCCATATCAATGTCAGCTCCAATGGTGAGATATTCTCGGTAATTGATAGGAGGAAAAATGTATCTAATATTATACAGACTTTGGAGAAAGTTTACAATTTGGATTGGTTCACTACTGCTTCGAAGAACGAGTGCTCGGCCGCGGTTGGCTTCAAGTGGATGCTGAATCAGGTAAACAATGTAGTTTTTATTAGTTGTCGGAACTGTATGAGAACGGACCAAAATTGGTCTTAAGCCGAGTTTAATCATGGTCTCATCTTTAGATAAACGGTGCTAGTCCCGATTTACTAATCTTCTCGTATGTTTTATCAATATGGTGGCAATCCTTTGTGATGGATGGGAATTATTTGCATTTTACAAGCTACTTGATGCATGTTTTATGCAGGGACTGATAGAGCACCATCGGGAAATAGTAGAATACTTCAATCGTCGGGGTGTTTCTGCTATATTTCTCTTCCGAAGGAACTTGCTTCGGAGGATGGTTTCGGTACTTGCGAATTCGTATGATCGCTATGCTAAGCTACTTAATGGAACTCACAAGTCTCACGTTCATTCGGAGCAAGAGGTTTCTCTTCCTACCCTGCACTCCCTGCTTTTTATTGTGGACCTGCTTAATTTATTCATGTTTCCTGCGTTTTCTTCTCGGACATTCGAACTTATTGCCGGTCACTTAATTTAGGCAGCTGCACTTTCTAGTTACAAGCCAATCATCAATTCTACATCATTAATAAGTGATCTGAAAGAAGCAGAAATGGCTGTTATGCGGGCTTTAGAGTACTTCAATAGCACCCGCCACATGGTTTTGTACTACGAGGATCTTGTCACAAACCGTACGGTAAGGCTGATGCCTGGTGGCTAACTTTCATGAAATGTTTATAGTATTTAAGACTCAAGGGATCTTTTCTAACTCGTGGCGCTGTTTCTTGTCGTTTTTTCTCGTGTTTGTATCAGAAACTAAAAGATGTTCAAGAGTTTCTAGGCCTTCCAGAGATGGAATTAACCAGTGGCCAGGTTAAAATACACAAGGGTTCGTTTTCCGATCTCGTGCACAACTGGGATGATGTCAACAAGACACTAAATGGGACCAAATACGAGAGATTCCTTCATGCCGACGATTATGAATAACCGTTTTTATTGCTGAACCTAACTGGGAACTTGCCTGGTTTTCTAGTTTTGTCTGCCATGAAGGCATGCCATTCACCATGCCGGCGACGTTCAGGTAATCATGCCATGAAGCCCTTAACTAGTTCTTTTCTTCTGATTTGGATCTTGTTGATCACATATAGACGGTTCTGTACATTTCTGCTAATGAAAATTTGGGTGAACCAATCGTTCATCCTTTCAGTCCATTGTCCATTGGGAATTTGTTCTTTTATTCGTATCGTAACATTGTTTAACATCGTATATATTCGTATAATATTCGAGTTTATATAATCATACCATGTTCAAGATTGCTATTAGCTCTGTATATCATCCAGAAAGAAAAGGGGAAGATGTCTTCTTGGAGGTTGGCTCCTAGCTTTGAGTGTGAAATTAGGAACGGTTTGCCTATTCCTATGTGTTGTCCGTAGCAGTTCGTATCGTGATTTGTGTGGTTGCGAATGTAACATAACAAAAGCTATTACAATCATTGTCGGTGTCGTCGTTATTTTTTTTTAATTTGCACTTATTGTAAAATATAAAAATTATAATTATAAAAATCATATATAAATATATAAGTTACGTATATAAAATTATTTAAACTCAATCTTATAAAATAAATATTATTCTTTTCCATTAAAACCATTAATTGATTTTTTTATTTTTATTTTAAATGAATACTTTTAACAAATTAATCTTTAAAATCTCTCGCGAAATATATTCTTGTTGTTTTCATATTATTCTTTTGTGTCATGTTTTATATCTTTTCATATTATATTTTTATTGTCTCAATTTCTCTTATATTCTACGTAATTTATCATAAGTATAATTTTTAAATTTATTCAAATATGATATAATATATCAAATATTTAGATGATTATCATTTAATGTAATTAAAATTAAAAAATGGTTTAAATATATAGTTGGTACCTAATTTAGATATCTTCTTTTAACTTGGTATCTAAAATATTTTCCCCAAGTCTATAGTTTAAATATGACAAACTTGACCCGAAACTTGAAAACCGAATCGATTTACCTGAATCAAGATCCGAAATTTACCCGAATGGATGACCTGATTTTAAACCAAAACCTGAATCGAAATCGATTCGAACCGAAACTGATCTAAATTCTAGTTGAAAAAAAATAGACCCAAAATGATTTTCAACCGAACCGAATGAACCTGAATCGAAAATAATCCGAAATAAAAAATATATATTAATATAAAGAAAGAAAGAAAGGACGTGAATTGTCACACAATTCAAAAAAATAAATATACATATTATACTATACAAATTGATATATAGGGAGTAAAAAACTATTTTGGTTTAAAAACTATATTATAATCTTTCTATCTCTTGCTAACCCGATATTGACCCGGTTCAAAATCAATCGACCCAAAAATAATCGAACTGATTTAACTGAACCAAAAATCAACCGACTCGATCCGATACATGAATCAAAATCAACGTAGATCCGAACTAAAACCGAAAATTAGAATCAGACCCAAACGAATCCAAATCGAATTTAAATTGATTGTAGTCAGAACTAAAATAATCCGAACCGAATCAGATCCGATTTACCCGTTTACCATCTTTAAACTAATTATATCCTCCCAAGTTGATATTTGAATTTTTTTCTCTCACAAATTAGTACTCGAACTTTGATTTTATCCAGTATTTTGGTACTATTATTAATATTTTTAGTTTTTAAAACTTATAAATTCTATCAATTTAATCCTAAATCGAAACAATTTATTATTTTTAATCTTTTAAATCTAAAAATTTAATCAATTTAATTATTTTATGATACTCTCAAATCAAACGAGTTTATTAAAATAGCTCTTGAATAACCCCATTCTATTATAAAATAATAAATCTATATATTTTTATTATATTAAAAAGTAATATAATATTTTTGAAAGAATAAATTGATAATTTAATTAAAAATAGAAAATTAAAATTTGTAAAATTATTTTAAATAAAAATCAAATTAATAAAATATATATTTTTATCATTTTTTAAAAATAAATATTCTTTAATTATCAACTTAAAAAATACTTCATTTATATATTAATTTAAATGCAAAAGTTATTTAGATATCAACAAAACGTGACAAATTCAAATAATAAAACATAGTATTGGAAAGAATACTATTTAAATGTTTGATTTATCAGGCCAGCCGTGAAAGTACAAAACGTGTGATGATGAATGCAACTAATTAAAAATATCCATAAGGATATATTCGGTTCGGTTTCGATTTAATTCGATAAATTATTTTAGTAATTATCGGTTTTTGGTTCAGTTAAAATTGGTTTTCGGTTTTTTTATATAACGTTAATTTTTAAAATTTTGTATATTATCTTGATAAAATAACTTTATTTTATAACTTTTAAACATTAATATGTAAAATTTTAAGATATTTTTCATATATACTTTTATTAAAAACTTATTTCTTAAGTAAAAAATAAAAAATAAAGATACATGTATAGTATTTTAAGTATAAAATATATATTTATCTTATAAAAATAATTAAAAATTACATAAAAATTTAAATTCAATTTAATTCGATTAACCACAGTTAACCATAGTTCGTAAATTTATAAACTATAATATCTTGTTTCGATTCGATTTCTGATCTTATAGTTAACCATACTTAGCTCTAAATATAGACACGTATACTAAAATAAATAAATTTGATTTAATTTTATTTAAAAAATTAAATAAAGTTTATATAATAAAATAATACTCAAAATTCTTATTAGTTTTATCCGTTAAATAATTGTCGTTAATTGACGGAAAAAATGTTTTACGAGCAGAGTTGTATCGTTTGTCACGTGTCTATTAGAGTGAGTACAATAACTTACCTAAACCTAAACCTAGTGGAGAATATACGTTTGGTGCAACGTGAGGCGTGCTGGTCAAACTTTTTAAAGTTTATATATTTATCTTTAATTTTTATGAATTAATTTTTAAGTTTTTATAATATTTAAAATTTATTCTAATCTAAATTTTTTAAATTTTATATACCCATTCTGAAATAAAATTTTGGATCCGTCACTACTTAAGACCCATAATTATCACGTGTCCTTATTTTTTTAATATAATTAAAAGACGCATAACAATTCTATAATCCAAACATTGTTGTGAATAAAGTAAAATATAAAAACAAAGATGACAGACAAAAAAGAGAGATTTGTATTATATTCTCAAAGTATGGTTGTGTACAAAGCTTTGGTTAAAAGTCTATATTTATAAGCATAAGATGAAAACCCTAATTCCAATGGGTATTAAACCCTAATAATAAAACTCATTAAACCTTAACTTAATATATGGATATCCACCATGAACAAATATATCCATAACAAACATTAATTTATTTCAATTATTACAAAACAAATATTGTAATGACATAACATTTTATTATTTTATTAAGAACTCATGTACTTAAAAGTTATTATTTTAACAGGCAATTATAGATTATGGGTTTGTTGGCGAGAATCGTTGTTTTTTATTATTATTATTTTAAATTTAAAATCTTCTTATTGAGGAAGGGAAGATTAAGTTCGATTTAATTTAAAAATTTACGAGTTTAAAATTATCAAGTATGGATTCGTCTTTACACAATAAAGACTTAAGTTAAATTTAATTCAATTCAATTAAATTAATCTTTAATTAAATTAAACTCGAACAATTCTTTTTTTTTTCGAACCTAATCGGAAAAAGAACGTGTTTTCCATGGAAAAATAATTAAGACGGAAAGATTCAAGTAGCTCTCCTAAATTTGAAAAGTTGAATTATAATTAATTCATTAAAAATTCGACCGAATAATAAAAGCTGTCATTCAGATTATTTTTATGGAATTTGAAGTTATATATATATTTTAATCGGTTACGATAATTATATATATTTTAAAATATATTTTTATTGAATATTAATTTTTAATTATTTTATTATATATTAAAATTTGAATTTATAATCTTAAAAATAATAGTTATTTTTTAATTATTGAAATAAGACAATCTGTACGAAATTATATTTATATTTTTTAAATGTTTGAAGTTATATTCTACGATATATCTGGTATGTAAAATTAAAATATTAGAGAGTTTTAGATAAGGATTAAATTGGTAGGATATGATCTTTGTACACAAGCATGCCAACTAGTATAAGATTAGAAAAAGAAAAAATTATATCGTGTCATAAGATTAATTAATTAAATTTATTTTATTAATTTTTATCTTATTTTTATTAAATAAATCTTATTTGATATTTTTAAAATTTAATTTATAAAAAAATATTAGTAAATATTTAATTAAAAAAATGAAAAAAGATTAAAAAAAAATTAAAGTTAAAATAGGTTTAATGTTAAAAAATAGGCATAAAGTTAAGCCTAAAAGACAACACGACGATATTGACATAAAGTTGCCTTCATTTTTAAAATAGTTTTAATGTTAAAATAAATACATAAACAATCATATTTTTTTAGGTGTTTAAATTATAATTTTTTATTTTTTAAAATAAAACCAAAATACTTGTTTAACTAAAAAATAATAATTTAAAAATATACTTTAACTAAATACGATAGCTTGAGTACTTAAAAAGATAAAAAATTAAATATCTAAAACAAATTTAAACTAAGAAACCAAATAATTTAAATAATTAAAAGGTAACGAAATAGTTTGACACGCACTGAGTAGAGGTGAACATTCGATCGGTTCGAGTCAAAAAACTTTGAGTTATTGAAGTTGACGAATTATATTTTATAACTCAAACTTTGTTTGATTTTTTTCGGTTTGAATCGAGTTTAAAAAATTCAATTCGAATCGAGTTTTTGAGTTTTTATAAATATTTAATTATAATTATTTATTATGTTATAGTATGATTTGATTCTAATTTAAACGATTTTTTCTAATCATATAAAATATGTATATATATTTTTCATATGTAGTAATATTTCTCTATATTTTTATATGTCAATGTATATATATCATAAAAAGTTGATAACTTGTCTCAAACTTAAAAATTAATCCTTTAATTACTAAAAATTTCGAGTTATTCGATTTTCCATTTTACAACTCGAACTTTGTTTGAATTTTTTCGAGTTGAGCCTATGAAATTTCAAATTGAGTCAAAACGAATCGAATAGTCAAATCAAATTATTCGCTTTTTTAATAAGTCGAGTTTTGTTCACCCCTAATACTAAGCCTTTAAAATATAAAAAGCCTTTGAATAAAATTGATGTCAAGATGAGAATATTTTCCCCCTTACCAAGTTAGGTAAGTTTTTGTTTTGAGAAAAAATATTCTCTTTTTTGTGTCTTCTTTTTCGCATCCTTTAAAATTTATTTAAAAAATTGAATTTTAAATCCCAACCCTTATTTTTTATATCCTAAACCCTAAACTTTATATCCAAAAAAATACACTCTACACCTAATTCCTTATACCCTAACCAAAACCCTAAACCCTAAACTCTCTAATTAGAAGTGAAGGCATAAATGGAGGCATGAGGAAGGAATAAACGATTTGCACCCTTATGTTTTATCTTTAAAAAAATAAAATAAAATTTTAATTTTTATTTTTTATACCTTAAAAAATATATCTTATCTAGAGAAAGATGCAGATAGGATACGAAGAGGGATAATTACCGCCTAAAGATTTTTTCATGTTTACATTCTTATTTAATTTATTTTAAAAAATATTTTTTATGAATTTATGCCTCACTTTCAAATATTCATGTTTTATCCCTCAACCATAAATTATAGTACTATTTCTAACCCTATCTGTAATTACCTAGACCTTTATAAATCTTAGTTTTTAATTTTAAACTTGTTATTTTAAAGTGAAGTCAGCAAAGAAAGTATTCGCTCCCTTTTCCTTTTTCTACATGCATGACGTTCAAGAATTGATGAAACGTTTTAAAAATGGTTTGCATACGTACTTTCTCAGTCTACACGTATAAGAAATTCATTATAGATGCAGATAGGACATGAAGAGGGATAGAGAAAGATGTAGATAGGATACGAAGAGGGATAATTGTCGCCTAAAGATTTTTTCATGTTTACATTCCTATTTAATTTATTTTAAAAATTATTTTTATGAATTTATCCCTTATTTATAAATATTTATGTTTTATCCCTTAATCATAAATCATAGTCCTGTTTTCAATCCTATCCGTAATTACCTAGACTTTTATAAATTTTAATTTTTAATTTTAAACTTGTTATTTTAAAGTGGAGTCGGCAAAGAAAGTATTCGCTCCGTTTTCCTTTTTCTATATGCATGACGTTCAAGAATTGATGAAACGTTTTAAACATAGTAATTTGCACGTACTTTCTCAGTCTACACGTATAAGAAATTCATTATAAATAGAGTTTTGGTTATCGAATGCTTCTCACAATCTACTTAAACACAGAGTTCAAGTCTACCCATTATCGGAATCGAAACCAAAATGGCTACTCCGGTGGAAGGGAAGATGTTAACGGTGCTGAGTATCGACGGCGGTGGCATTCGAGGACTTATCCCTGGAACTATCCTAGCAGTCCTAGAAGCCAAGCTTCAGGTCTATTGTTATATTCCATACCCTACTGCTACTTTTGTTTGAATATTTTGTCTGAATTCTGATACAGACAGACAGATACTGTAGAGTATCCGGAAAACATAAGCTTACAAATGAACTGGTTATGTTTTGATAGGATTTGGATGGAGCAGATGTAAGACTAGCAGATTATTTCGACATCATTGCAGGAACAAGCACCGGTGGGTTGATAGCCACCATGATATCTGCTCCAAACGATCAAGGCAGACCCTTAATCGCAGCCAGCGAGATTAACAATTTCTATTTGGAGCATGGACCCAATATCTTCCCCGACTCAAGGTGATTTCTAATGAAACCGATGCTTTCATTTCTTACTTTCTTTGTGCAGGATAAACTTTAACGCTCTTTTCTCTTCCTCAGTCGTTCTGAATACTTGGAGTCAATTAAGTCGTTAAAATTTCCCAAAAATCCTGTGTACGATGGAAAATATCTGAGAGATTTGACAAAGAAAAGATTACAAGACAAGACTCTTAAAGATATTACCCTGACGAATCTGGTTATCCCAGCTTTCGACATCAAGTTGTTGCGTGCAGTGGTCTTCTCATCCAACCAAGTATCGATATGGCTATCGAGTTTTCTCATTCCTATTAAAAGGAGAATTGCAATGTCTGGATCGGTAACCTGTAACATGTGTTTTTTTATAGGGAAAATCAGATGTTTTGAACAATGCTAGGTTAGCCGATGTCTGCAACGGCACCTCTGCTGCTCCCATATTTTTTCCAGCACACTACTTCGAAACTAAGGATGACAAGGGTAATACCCGAACATTTGATCTCATTGATGGCGGAGTTGCTGCTGGTAATCCTGTATGTACATCACATTTCTTCTTCCATCTGTCATGCATGCCGCATGCAGATACTCTCTTCTAACAAAATTCAACTAGGTTTCTATATATATGTATGTGAAGAATAATTCTGATCTTTCAAATGTTGATTTACAGACATTGGTAGCTATGAACAGCTTTTACGAGGAGAAGTTGAAACAGAAGAGTGTTATTCCAGAGATTGAAATGATTGATGGGAGGAATATGCTTGTGCTGTCCCTTGGCACTGGTGCATCCCCATTTGAAGAGAAATATAACGCAGATATGGTCTCCAACTGGAGCATCATCGATTGGGTCATTCAGCTTCCCCAAACACATACTCCATTGTTTGATTCTATTTCCGGTGGAACCTCCGATATGGTTGACTTTAGCATTGCTGCCCGTTTCCAATCGGTTCAAGCCATAGAAAATTATCTCCGTATTCAGGTATTAGAAAAAGATCACAACATCTTCAACCTCTTACAAGTTACACAATATCTTTTTTTCTCAACTCATTTGTTGACAAAACAGGAAAATGGATTGTCGGGTGATATGGCAATGTCAGACATTGCAACAGTGGAGAATATGAACAACCTGATAGATGTTGGTAAAAAACTGTTACAGAAACGAGTTTCGAGAATCAACTGGGAAACCGGAAGGTATGAAGAAATTGAAGAAGACATAACCAATGAAGAAGCCCTGGCCAACTTCGCTAAGAGACTCTCCGAGGAAAGAAAGCGTGGGCTTGCTTCTTAAATGGGGTCTGTTGACTGTTGTAATGTGATACTTCTTTGCTCCAACACTTAGGAAGACATGCATTTCCCTTTTCTAACAAGTTATTGTGTCAAATAAATGTAAGATCAGTTTAGATCTTCTCATGTTAATTTGTGTGAGTCAATAAGTTGGAGCTGTACTGTTGCAAAGACATTGCTTTCTTTTGTAAGAATCAAAGATAAAATATAGGGTGTTTATATAGTGTTTAAATGCTTGAGTTGTTTCTGGTGCAAATCGTTTACTTCTTTCTCATGTTTTTATTTGTGCTTTCACTTTCTTTCTCATGTTTCTATTCGTGTTTTCACTTCAAATCAGAGGGTTTAAGGTTCAAGGTTAGGAGTTGTGGTTAAGGTTTTGAGGATTAAGGTAAAGTGTATATTTAGGGTGTATGGTTTAAGGTTTAGGATATAAGAAATTAGGGTTAGGGTTTAAAATTTAATTTTTTAGTAATTTTTAACGGGAGACACAAATGGAGGTATGAAAAAAAAGACAAACGATTTTTACCCAATTATTTCTCCTAATCCACGTTCGATTTAAGATTTAACTGCGCAAAAGAAAAAAAAACTTATTGTTTCTGTTTTTGCAGCTAATGAAAGTTAGAAAGCCCTGAATTTTCCTTTTATATTTTGTTTAAAGTTCCTAACTTTATGTTGTCCAAACCAAATGCTAGAATGCCAATAACCCATCATAAATTTCCAATTTTCTTTGCGTTTTGGTAATCTGCTTAACAGATGAGTTGGTTTGTGATCATTTTGGCAAGGAATCAGATAAGAAAACGAATTAAAAATTCAATGATTATAATATATATAAATAGAAAAAGTTCGATGATAAATTTTATACTCGTAAATATAATAATTCAAACTTAGGCGTTATTTTTCTGTTGAATTTAACTTCTCGAATTAGCTTTTTTACTCAAAAAATTTTAAAAGCAATCAAAAACACTAAAGTTTTAACTTTTGAGCGTAAATATCTTAATTTTCTCCCGAAACTAACTTCTTAAACTTTGGCTCTGAAAAAAAAATAATTTTTTAGCTTTTACAAAATCTTGATTTGATTCGTTTGGGATTGGTATAGACTTGTGTAAATTATGTATACTGTAATATTGTCATGTCTTGTGAGTACTTGTTTGGTGGGAACTAAATACCCAACAATTGTGTTGCAATACTATAGTAAATAGAGAGGATGAAGGCTATTGATGTTACGTGACTCGAATCTCACTAAAATAATTATAGATGGTTTGGGTTCGTGATCTAATGTGACACAAGTTTAAAGTATTACAATGACATTATGCCGTATGTGATTCAACGGTTAAGTAATCAAAATATTAGTATTAATCTATAATTGAGTAATTAGATTAAAATTTTTATAAATTTCGGTTATCAAAATAAAAATGAAAAAAAAAACTCAATGACTATTATTGTTGTTTACAATGAAAAAAGGTCAACGATTAATGTTTGAATAAAAGAAATATACAATGAACAAGTACTTCACTAAAAGAAAATAAATATTATCAAGTTGCAAGAGCTTTTAGCTCAAATGGTTAAAGGAACGGTTGTTGTTCTTAGTGATTACGAGTTCGAGCACCAACGATGCCAGCAGAGTGATTGAACGATTAATGTCAAATGGTAGGAATTATATTCTAAAACAGATACTACTGTTTGAACAATTAATCTCAAATGGTAAAGATTATATTCTAAAACAGATACTACTGTAATCACTGTTAGTTTGTTAAAAAAATATTACCAAGTTAAATAATATATATATAGTTAAAATTCACTTACCTTTTAAAAAATCGTAAATTCTTTAAATTTTACGTACTATAAAGAAATCCTAACTCATGCATGTATTTTTCCCTTTTTTATCAATTAAGTATAGAAGTATGTACCCTTATTTTATATATCATAATGTCTAACTCCTACACCTTAAAAGTATCTTATTCTTAATTTTTTAAATCTTAATCATAATCTCTAATCTTAAACTTTAAATCTAATAATTTTTAATACACTATAATTATAAGCTATAAAGATAACATAATAAAATGATAAACACCACGTAAAACATATAAGATATAAATATAATACAATAAAATTTTGATAAACACCACGTAAAAAATATAAGATATAAATATAATACAATAAAATTTAAGGTGTATAATTTTTTTTTCTTTTAAGATCAAATTAAAATATTTATTTTAATAAAAAATGATAATTTAAACTATGAACAAAAATAATACCTTGAGTATTTAAAAGAGAGAGAAAAATAAATACTTAAAATAATAAAAAGCAATCGAATCCTTTAAAATATAAAAAAACCTTATAATTTTTTAAAACGTGCTGACATGTGAATTAAATGAAACTCAAGGATAAAATTAACGTGGTTTTGTAGGAGAGATTATTAGGTGAACTATATTCATTATGTTATCTATAATTCAAATAATTAAGATTAATTATTTTTAAATAATTATTTAATAATTATTCATCTATTAATTACTTGTAAGAAATAAGTGATGATCCATTCTAAAAAAACTAAGATAGATAAATTTGATTGGTTGAGATCGCAAATTAAAGCGGTCACCTACTATTTTTTCTGTTTCTATATGCTTGATGTTGAAGAATGGATGAAAACGTTTTAACCATGGTTTGCATGTGCCATGTGTACATTCTCAGTTTATACACGTAAAAGAAATTCATTATAAATAGAGTGTTGGATCACCGAATGCTTCTCATAATCTACTTAAACACAGAGTTCAAGTCGACCCATTATCGGAACCGAAACCAAAATGGCTACTCCGGCGGAAGGGAAGAAGTTAACGGTGCTGAGTATCGACGGCGGTGGCATTCGAGGACTTATCCCTGGAACTATCCTTGCTGCTCTAGAAGCCATGCTTCAGGTCTATTGTTATATCCATAACGACCTCCTACTACGTACTTATGTTTGAATATTTTGTCTGAATTCTGGTTTATGTTTTGATAGGACTTGGATGGAGCTGATGTAAGACTAGCAGATTATTTCGACATCATCGCAGGAACAAGCACCGGTGGGTTGATAGCCACCATGATATCTGCTCCAAACGATCAAGGCAGACCCTTAATCGCAGCCAGCGAGATTAACAATTTCTATTTGGAGCATGGACCCAAGATTTTCTCCGAGATAAGGTGATTTCTAATGGAAACGGATGCTTCCATTTCTTATTTTCTTTGTGCTGAATATACTTTAACGCTCTTTTCTCTTCTTCAGTCGTATTAAATACTGGGCGTCGGTGCTGTCAGGGAATCCTCCCAAAAATCCTGTGTACGATGGAAAATATCTGAGAGAGTTGACAAAGGAAATATTACAAGACAAGACTCTTAAAGATATTACCCTGACGAATCTGGTTATCCCAACTTTCGACATCAAGTTGTTGCGTGCAGTGGTCTTCTCATCCAACCAAGTATCGATATGGCTATCGAGTTTTATCATTCCTATTAAAAGGAGAATTGCAATGTCTGGATCAGTAACCTGTAACATGTGTTTTTTTATAGGGAAAATCAGATGTTTTGAACAATGCTCGGTTAGCCGATGTCTGCAACGGAACCTCTGCTGCTCCAATATATTTTCCGGCACACCACTTCGAAACTAAGGATGCCGAGGGTAATACCCGAACATTTGATCTCATTGATGGCGGAGTTGCTGCTGGTAATCCTGTATGTACACCACATTTCTTCTTCCATCTGTCATGCATGCGGCATGCACATACTCTCTACTAACAAAATTCAAGTAGGTTTCTATATATATGTATGTGAATAATTCTGATCTTTCAAATGTTGATTTACAGACATTGGTAGCTATGAACAGCTTTTACGAGGAGAAGTTGAAACAAAAGAGTGTTATTCCAGAGATTGAAATGATTGATGGTACGAACATGCTTGTTCTGTCCCTTGGCACTGGTGCATCCCCATTTGAAGAGAAATATAACGCAGATATGGTCTCCAACTGGAGCATCATCGATTGGGTCCTTCAGCTTCCCCAAGCACATACTCCATTGTTTGATTCTATTGCCGGTGGAACCTCCGACATGGTTGACTTTAGCATTGCTGCCCGTTTCCAATCGGTTCAAGCCATAGAAAATTATCTCCGTATTCAGGTATTAGAAAAAGATCACAACATCTTCAACCTCTTACAAGTTACACAATATCTTTTTTTCTCAACTCATTTGTTGACAAAACAGGAAAATGGATTGTCGGGTGATATGGCAAAGTCAGACATTGCAACAGTGGAGAATATGAACAACCTGGTAGATGTTGGTAAAAAACTGTTACAGAAACGAGTTTCGAGAATCAACTGGGAAACGGGAAGGTATGAAGAAATTGAAGAAGACATAACCAATGAAGAAGCTCTGACCAACTTCGCTAAGAGACTCTCCGATGAAAGAAAGGCTCGGCTTAGGCTTGCTTCTTAAACGGGGTCTGCTGGAATGTTATACTGCTTTGCTCCAACACTTAGGAAGTCATTTCCCTTTTCTAATAAGTTCGTGTGTCAAATAAATGTTTAGATCTTCGTATGTTTGTGTGATTCAATAAGTTGGAGCTGTACCGTTGTGCTTGGTCTATGAATATAAAAAAAATTAATAATATAAAATCGATCGTGTATCGTATATGATTACGTATATAAAGAAAGATACATCTTCTAATATTTATTCGAGATAAAGCGAAGAAACCGATAAAATCACGATTAAGAGATACATAAACAAATTCCATAACATTATCCTTTCGAAATTTATTTAACATTATAAGTAACTACGATCAGCTTCTCCCATGAAAGCTCAGCTAAAGAAAACATTATTAATAAAAATAAACAAACATTATAGATAAGCATAAGCCACTACTCAACTTTCTTCTCATGCTCAACCTTTTTCTCAATCTCTTCTTTCACAGACTTTCTCGACATTTTCTCAGAAAAAATCCCATAAAATCTTCTCATTTCACCCTTCAACCGCTCTCCATGTTTGCTTATTTCATCCCCATACTTCATATATATCACAGGCACAGTCATCAACGTCGTTATACCTGAAGAAAATCCGACAATAAAATAACATAAACATGGATTAAAACAGAAGTAGTAGTATGTTTCAACTTTTATTACCTATGTAAACAAGTGTGAGGAAATCAAACAAGGTTCCAACATAGGAAAGTAACAGGAGCCCAGCTAGTGTTCTTGCAAAAGCAAACCAGTTCTCCTCGACAGTCACATGAAACATCCATTTCAAAACATCTTCTATAACTGTTCGAGAAGTGTTTGAAATCTCCACGGTTGCCTGTTCTGAGAATTCCAGATTGGACACCTTTGGCGGTTCTCTGAAAAACACCCACAAAACCCGAAACAACAATGTTTCTTTTTCCATTGAAAGAAGGGCAGGTTTTTAAAATTTAAACAACTTACTTCCCGAGAAGCCTGAGAATATTTCCCCAAAGGAAAAGCGATGAGAGGATGAAGATGGTCAGCCATGAAACGACAGTGACGAAGTTGAACTGATAAACTTGGAGCAATGTCCATGTGGCTGTTGAAACGAGAAGAACTGTTGCGCTCACCTTATTTCTCCTCCATAGAATTATATCTCTGAAAGCATCTGAAACAATAAAAATAATAACTAAATATATATGAAGAGCAAAAGCTTGGGACTTGGGTTGATAATCTTGCGGGTATGTAGTTGGGATATTTACCTAATGCAGGCGATGGAGATGAAGGTGTGACGGTAGACATGGTTATGATTCTGAGTGAAACCTTTGTTGTGTTGGTCTTTTTCTTTGTTGTTGAAGTAATTAAAATTGAAAACTGAGTGAAGAAGGAAGCGGCGTTTGTTTGATTTACGTGTGCAGGAATATTGAGAGCAACGTGGAAGCCATGCATCAGTCGGTGAAAGCTGTGAGTGTACCGAAGTCTTCTGTTCGGTAATAAAAATTTTCTGTCATTATAAATTATTTATCTTTATATTTTTTTAATATTTTATTTTAAATTAATGAATTTAAGATTTAAAATTTAAATTAAAGTAAATATATCTATATATCTAATAATTTATTAATTATATTATACGTCTGGTTTATCATGTTACTCGTGGTTTTTAATCAATGAAAATTACATATTCTACCGTTAATCAGTTATGGAAAAATTACATAAAAAAAAGAAGAATAAAGATTCATTGGTGGGAGATAAATGAATTGAAAGATAATGGTGAAATGAACAATTATAATTAGATAAAATCATAGTTGATGTGATAAGCTAGACCGATGATATAATTTTTCACTAATTCAGCTTCAAAGGTATTAACCCAAAAATGAAAAATTAATGAATAACAGGGTTAAAGAAAAATATTAGACTATAAAAAATATTTAAAAAATAAATTTTAAAAAAATATTGTTTTTTTAATCTCATAGATGACGAGATGTATAATAAACGAAAAAATAATAAAAAATCACTATTTTTTAAATTTAATCACTTACATAATTCCTTTCGACTTATTCCCCAAATATTTTCTAATCCCATTATTCCCAAATTTGCCTAAGTTCAGGCTGAGGAAAGGAACCAGGCCCTGCTTCTACACCTTCAAATTGCCATGGGTTCCACATTCATCTTCTAAGACCAAACCCAATATCTTCAACTGCTAGACCCATACCAAGTCCCAACTTTCATGAAAATCTTTATGGACTCATTAATTTCACATTTATTTAAAAGTAGTTGAATTTAATAAAAGATTCCACAAACATGGAGGACTGAAAAGTATATATGAAACTTGTAAATATTTTTGAGAAATAACACTGGGAAATAATAGAACAAAGAAAATTTGGATTTAAAACACAATTTAATCAAAGATTACGAAGCTGCTTAAGATTCACCGGAGAAATAACTTTGGTGTTCCCATTCAGAAGTTGTTGAGCAATTATAAGATTGGCAGCTTCACTAGGATGATATGGATCCCAGAACACATGCTTGTCACGGTCGTCGCACATACTCGACGTCGGTCCACACGGGATGATTCCGGCGAATTGGCCTCCATTTCCGCAACAAGCTTTGCTTGCCGTCGAGAAACCTACATGGAGAAAACAGGGTTTGAGAGAATGACCGGAAAAAAGTGACCGGGAAGGCGGAAACGAGTTCGAACATACCGTATTTCTTATAATTTACGATGAGTTCCATCACTAAGTCATAGACATTAGCATGAACAAGTATGGCTCCGGGGAGTTTTCCACTCAATTCAGTAAGTAAATTCTTTAAACGTCCATTGTACTGTACTGCCAACTTATTGGCTAAATCAACACATTCGTTCTCGTCTAATTGGTTTATAGTTTTCTGATACGGAATGCAACCGATCGGACCGACGTTTCCGATGACAAACTTCCGAGCATCGAGCTGGTACAGTCTCTGTTAGCCAACAATTAAAACATCATTGTTTAGTTAAAAAGTGACAATGGAATTAAAGTCTGAGTCTAATGGTGTTCAAACTGTTCATACAGTTAACTGGTCCCTCAAGTGACTTATCATGTCATCAATGAAACCATCTGGAGATTGAGAAATCCTAGCTCCAACTGAGAGAACTGGGAGAAGATAGTTGTTGAGAAAATCATTCGCCCCGATCGTAATCGAGAAAATCGATCTTTTCGAAATGTAATCTTTGGCCTTAGATGAACCCAACAATGCATCAAACTGTTTCCTAGTGTTGTTGAAGAAATCAACTTGGATATCCAATCCCAGCCTATTAACCTACAAAAGAAGAAGAAAAGATTTAATTTTGTATGGAAATGGATCAAATTTGAAATTTTAGAAACAAATGGTCCTAAAACTAACAAATATTCTTCCAGTTGCATTCATAATCCCTCCTCCTCCTGATGCATAATTTACACCATAAAGTATAGCTTTCCCAGTAGAATTTGGAGCAAGATATGGAACTGCATAACTTGGTACTCCCAATTCTTCTCCTGTAAACCGATAATAAACGTTAATAAAAACGCAACGCGAACGAAAACCCGAGGTCAAAACGAAACAAAAAACCTTACTTACCAACAATGTCACCTATGGTTCTACCATTAGTGTATCTGCCAGTAGGGTTTCCTCCAGAATCTTTGAAATCGATCCCGTTGGGTCGAATATTCGCCCGGGACAACGTCGGTAAATAGTTATTATTCCCGGCATCGACGAGTGAATCACCGAAGATGAAAGAAGCTCCTAAACTACTACTATTATGGTCTGCTCCATTAACCAGATAGTAGCAGTAGCTGAAAGAACTGAACCACAACAGAACAAAACCAAAACTGCAGGCTTTCACCATAGCCATGGCTACCGGATAGTTCGAGTCTTGATGTTATGATTCGATATCTGAAGCATGCTCCGTTTATTGATATGGGTGTGTATATAAGTCCAGTTTGATAAAACTTGTAGACTTGAGTATATATGGAGTTGGCATTTGGTTTGACCCTGGAAGGACTGTTTGATGGAAGGTAGGTGATCCATCTGGTGTACAATTTTCTGGGTGTGCGTTATGAAGTTTTTGGCCTTTGCTTTGTGTATACGTCAGGTGGCACAGGGTGCCATGAATTGCTGTATATGGTAAAATCTGGAGTTTAAATTCAAAGTTTTGCTTGGTGTCATTTGGATTTGTGGGATGAAGTAAGAATGTGTGGGTGGAAACTTGGTGATGGTTAGGTAAATTGGTCAAGAAATGGGAAATTTGATACATTGTTCCTCGATTAGAGCATATATAACAGATGGTGCAGCGGTATAAATTGTTTCTCTCACAGGTCCTTTAAGATTAAATCTACTCAATACATTCGTAACTCTATTTTCATCATGACTAATTTTGTAAGAAGTAACTCATCTCAATCCAAATTGATCATTCGAAGAACCTCTGAAATGAATGTATTACCACGAAGAGTTTCATGTTGTTTACTAAACATACTTACAACATTAACACTATCTGTTTTAACAATAATTCGTTAATTTAATAGTATTTGTTTTAGAGTCACTCTCAACCAGTGGACATCGATCATGTTCAATCACTGTGATGACAGTACTAGTGTTCGAATCCGGGACTTTCAAAAATAACAATTATTTCTATAATCACTAATATAAAATATTCTTTCTACAATTGGGTTGGGATTATGATTAAAAGATTTTTAATTTTTTTTTAATTTAAATTTAATATATCATTAAAAATATAAAATATTATGTCATATTTACACTGACCGATAATGTATCAAATAATAACTTATTAGTATAAGATTAATTTTTTTAAAAATACAATATAAAATAAATATGAAATTTTATAGTAACACATAAATCTTTGACACGTTTGAAACTAAATTTAATGTTTATTTTATAGTGGGCCGGTTCTATTTTGATACGCTAAAGAGAATGTTTTGGTTTAAATTGGAAAATGGGTCTTTTATTCATTTTAGCCCAATATTATTGGTCCTTCAGATTTTCAATATGACATTTTTCCAACTGAATTTTCTTCATTCTGTGTTTTAATGTAAAAATATTTAATTATTTATTCGTTTATTTCATGATCCATATATCCTAGAAACGTGTGTTATAGGGATGATAATAAGTCGAGTAGAATCTGAATCTGGGCAGACTCGATTTAACTTGTGTTCTAAGAATGGTAATAAGTCGACCATGTTAATCAATTAACAAACACTGAAACATATAAATGTATACAAAATATATGTATAATTATTTCGAGTTTGTTGAACCTAGTTTGAATCTACCTGTTAAAATTTTAAATCGGACACAAACTCACTAAAATCGAACTTTAATTAAGTTGAACACAAATAATTTACGAGCCCGGTCAAACTCATTATCACCCTGATACCTTCCCTCGCAGGTAACAAAACACAGAAGGCAGATACAAAGGTTCTGATTAAAACCTAAAATAGGGTAACTAACAAGTAGTTGCCGATCTACCACCCTCTCCAATGTTTGTTTCCCATTGTTTAACTCTACTCAGAAGAGCCAGCATTGTGACAGGTAAGGTTGGTACTGCTGACAGTGTCTGAAATCCGAGCTTAGAAGGTGACAATCCCAATCTTTCGATCTTACCCAAGACAAGAATCTCAACTAAACAAAGCAAATACACCCACCAAGGCATAAACTATGAATTGTTTCAGCTCATTATTTAAGCCAACGATGTGACAAAATGGATCGATTACATCAAAGCAAAATATTTTCACTATAAAACCCCAAACAACATCAATAATCTCTGATATAAGAGAATTGTCTGAGAAAACAAGATGTGTTATAGGGTGGATTGCAGGCAATGTGGGAAATACTCGTGGGGAGGTTGCGGAAAGCACTTGTCGACGCTTTACGCGAGCATCGACGAGGCAAAACGATGTATGTGCAGATCATGGCCCGGCGTTGTCGTCACCACCCCACCGGCAAATAATGCAATAAACACCAACCAAGCAACCACTGCAACTACAGCTTCAAGTGCTATTACTAATCTTCTTTCCTCATAGTTTTTTACTTACAGCTCCAATTAAAAAGTATTGTTGCAATTAAATACGGGTTTTTTCTTCTGCAGGCAGCTAGCGATCTTGGTAAGGGTTTGTCTGAGTTCCTGTTGGATGCTACATAAAATAAAACAGTGTAATTCTGCTTCGTAATTGTCAATGTTGTATTGACAAAAATTGGCTCTTTTTTTATTTCAAGTGTATGGATTAATGAATAAAATCAGAGTATTAGTATTATAATCTTCTTTCGAGTGGAAGTATGTACTTTTTCTCTTCAACTGAGTCAGATTTTGCTCAGTTCAGCCCTGTGCTGACAGTAAACAGTGACCCTCCATGGTCAGTTATCCAAAATTTATATGCTCCCAAAGCCTTAGAAATCTCCACATCATCTCTCTGCGATTACGAACCAACACTATCTTTTATTTCATTTACGTGGCTCTCTGTGTTTCATTCCACCAATAGGATCATCCCTTATCCTATCCCCTTATCTGACACACAAATATAAATTATTGCATTCATTTAGTGTAAAAATGAAATAAAAAAAGAAATAAATATATTAAAATCAAAATTCATGTGGCCCCTGAAGCTCTAGGAATCACGACTTCCTCCACATCATCCCTTGTGGAACCCACACTATCTTGGAAACCAGAGCCACTACATATATTGCACCAATAGGATCTTCCCTTATCCTATCCCCTTATCTTACATCCAAATCTTTCCCACATATAAGCTTCTCCACACAAATACAGAAAAAGGGTTTTTTTCTGCAAAAAAATTGAATCATTTCTGCAAAAAAATTGAATCATGGCAGCCTCACTACAAGCATCAGCAACCTTCATGCAACCGGCCAAGGTAGGGGTACCCTCTAGGACTGGCGTGCTGCAAATCAGGTCCTCCCCCAGTGTTTCTAAGGCCTTTGGTTTGGAGCCTGTCGGTTCTAGGCTCACTTGCTCTTTGCAAACTGACTTTAAAGACTTGGCTCAAAAGTGTGTTGATGCTACCAAGGTTGCTGGTTTCGCTCTCGCTACTTCTGCTCTCGTTGTCTCGGTACAGCCCCTTTTGCCTTCATTTGGTTTGGGTTTTCGATTTAATTCGTTTTGAAATGTTCGAATTCTATATTTCTGTTAGACACATCCATGAACATGAGTATGGTAATTAGAGAATCCTTGTTTTTGAAGGGAGCAAGTGCTGAAGGTGTTCCAAAGAGGCTAACCTATGATGAAATCCAAAGCAAAACATACATGGAAGTGAAGGGAACTGGAACTGCTAACCAGTGCCCCACCATCGACGGTGGTGTCGACTCATTCGCCTTCAAACCAGGCAAATACTATGCCAAGAAATTTTGCTTAGAACCCACTTCTTTCACTGTCAAAGCTGAGGGTGTTAGCAAGAATGCCCCACCAGAGTTCCAGAACACCAAGCTGATGACCCGTTTAACCTACACCCTTGACGAAATCGAGGGTCCTTTCGAAGTCTCTACCGATGGCACTGTCAAATTCGAGGAGAAAGATGGAATCGATTACGCTGCTGTTACAGTCCAACTCCCTGGTGGGGAACGTGTGCCATTCCTTTTCACCATCAAGCAACTGGTTGCATCAGGCAAACCCGAGAGCTTCAGTGGAGACTTCCTTGTACCATCCTACCGTGGTTCATCTTTCTTGGACCCAAAAGGAAGGGGTGGTTCAACCGGTTATGACAACGCCGTCGCCTTGCCTGCCGGAGGGAGAGGAGACGAGGAAGAGCTAGCTAAAGAGAACAACAAGAGTGCCGCTAGTTCATCTGGGAAAATCACATTGAGTGTTACTAAAAGCAAGCCCGAGACAGGTGAAGTGATCGGTGTGTTTGAGAGCCTTCAGCCATCGGACACAGACTTGGGAGCCAAAACACCAAAGGATGTGAAGATAACAGGTATCTGGTACGCACAGCTTGACTCATAGAGTGATTAATGCCTGGTGTTTGCTAGAGTTTCCTGTAATCCGAGGAGAAGCACATTGAGCTTATTATCTTTTGTATATTGGCTTCTTGTAACAATGTTTTTATCATGTTCAACATGTTTTCCCATGTCTGATCAGTATTTTTACCGTGTAAGAAGCATGCCTATATCGAACATATGTCTCTTTTAAACACTCCTATGTCAGAAATGTCCATGTTTCATAGCTGTGTATAGATTCCATCCCCTGCGTTAGGTAACAAGGCCAACCAAGATGTCTTGTAGAGAGGAGGAGAGATTAAGGGGTGTCGCAGTTTGATCTCTCGGACGGTATTGTCGAAATCATCACGTGTAACGCTTGTTCGTTGGTTACCACCACCGGAAAATTTCGTAAAAGTAAATTTTGATGCGAGCTACAACTCGTCCTCAAATGCCTCATTCTGGTATTTGTTGCATTGTAGTGTAACGATCGTATAATGTTTTTCAAGATCTTAGGATTTTTACAACCCGAAATTGTTTTTCAAGAGCATATGATTTTTACAACCCAAAAACTGTTACATAATTCCGTCATATATTGCACCGTAATGCCACATCATCACAATAAACATCGAAAATTGATCCGAAATATAAATCTCTATAAATAAATACTCAAATTTACTTAAATTTAATAAATCAACTACATCAATTAATCAATTAGCCTCATTTTCTAACTTTGCAAGAAGAGGGAACTTAAGCTTTTCTATAAAAAAATTTCATATCGTCAGGAAATTAAAAATTGCAGGAGGTAAAATTGTATTCTTGTAATACTATTTAATATATTTATATGTTTTTCAGCATGTTTTTATTTACAGGTTATTCATTAAAATTAAGGTTATAAAATTTATATAAGTTGTATTTTTAATAGTTTTATCTATAAATAAGAAATTTATTCTTAAAAATAAAATAAAACACATAAAATAATATATTAATTTTAAAATTTTAAAATATAATTATAAAATGTGTATATAAATATTACTTTAGAAAAATTGTGAAATTTTAAAACTGAATGATGATTGGGTCAGGCGTAAACTATTACAGGTAACATTTGTTGTCCCCACAACCGTGATATGAAAATCATAATTGCAATTTTTTTAGATAAGTGTTTGTTTTATTTATCCAAGAAACAGGATCAAAACTTGTAGCAATGTCAACAAGAAAGCAAAGACTTCCATCACTTTAGGGAATTCCCCAACAAATTTCTCTATTTATATTTTCTATATGTACGCATTTGCTTTGTATCTTTGTACTCATTATCTTTCTAATATAATCAATTAAAATTCTATACTCCTTATGGTTGTCTCGAAAACGTCTATTATTTCTCTCCTTCCAAACATGGTAGACATATGAGCTTCAAGCAATTTTAAGAATGAAAACAAGAAAGAGATTTTTTTTAAGTCGATTACTAAGTTAATGTAACTCTCCCTTCCAATCTAGCATTTCTGCGCAACCCACATAATGCAACGATATCATGTTGTTGTTCCTAATAATAACGGTCAGGTGTTGGGTGTTTGTCTAATATCCCAAATAGCTTTGCAGCTGGCAACAAGTCAACAACAGTCAGGGATGGAGCTGTGGGGGTGGCGAGAGACAATCGCTCTAACTTTTAAATATTTTTTTTACTTTTGTCTTCTTATTTAAATTTTTTTAAAATTATTTTTTAAAATTTTCTCCTACTTTGTTTTGTCTCCCTCAACCCCAAATCTTGACTCTGTCCCTTAACAATAATGATTTATTATTCTATTGAACTTTTGGTCTTGGTCAGTTAATTAATGAATCTTTATTTTTTTATGTCAAATAAATAAAGTATGAGTTATTATATAAAAATTTATTATAAATAAATTAGTAACATAAAAAAAATAATCGACTGATTTTTAAGTAAATAAGAATCATTGATGTGATGTATCGGATTTATAAAATAATTCTCACCAAAACATTTTCATCATTGTATGTTAATTATCTGTAAATAGAGCAATTCTCCTCATATTTCAATCCTTGAATCTCACAAAAACACTTATATTTCATGTTATTCAGGAAAAATATAATAGGCCGAAAACCATAACAGCAAACAGAATAAAAACAGTCCACCATAGAATTCTAGAATTAACAAGAAAAATGAAAGTTTCTATAGGAAATGCATTTGCAAATTATAGTGCATGTCCCCAGAAGCATTGGTGGTGATGAAAGGCTGTGAATTGGGTGGCGCCGCCGCCTCAGTGGTAGTTAGGGAAGTGCACTGTTTTGTTTTGTTTTGATTTCAATGAATGATGGGTCGTTTTCCATGGCATTGATTTCGCACATTTTACCTGCGTGCGTGGCCGTTGTCGTTGTTGATGCTACCACGGTAGCCGCTGCTGTCGATGAAGGCGCCGATGTTTCTGCATTACTGCTGCTACTATTTAAGTTCCTTTCTCCATCTTCTTCCTTTGTCTCTTGTTGATACATCTCTTCCACCATAGGTTTCCACAGCCGAACCCTGGCATTTATGAACCAATTTGAAACCTGCATATTGATTTTAATGCAAATCAGAAACATGAAAAACCTACTAATTACTAATGACCCCACCAATGTTTCTAAGAAACAATGATTATAAAACATGTTTGAATGAACATAAAGTAAAACATGCTACAATACTAGTCAAAGAACCGACCTGATTTCTCGAAAGACCAGTCTGACGAGCCAACAGATGCTTATCTGCATCACTTGGGTATCTGACAAAAAAATTAAAGACCAGTCTTACACTGTGTTATTCATAACAGCTTGTGTTTAAGAAAGTGCAGATGTAAGAGTTAACAACGTACGGGTGGAGAAAATGTTGGAAAAGCCATGCCCGTAAGATGTTGACAGATCGTTCAGGTAGGCCCCTTTGATTCAACGCTCTTAGCACTGGCATCCTTAGCCTCCGTTTCTCACCGGCAATTCCATCTTTCTCACCAAGAATCTCGTAGCTGCGACTCAATTGTGCTGATATCGAATCCTTCAAGCACCTAAAATGCCTTGACATTGCTTTCTGAGCAAGTGCAGTGTAAGGCACTGCCGCACCAGTGCCCATCACTAGGTCCAATGACTTCACCATCATTCTCATCTGTTCATAGTAAAGCTTGTATCTCCTCTCCACCTGCATGCCATAAATAAGTTCACTATCTTAACGGAGAGACAATTTGAGAAGAAAGAGATGGACTGATGGAGATTACGTGCCTCATCAAGCATGGCTAAAAGCTTGACCTTCCTTCTTTGATGTTCAGTTCTGTCAGCTGGTGATAAAGGAGGGTGATCCTTTATCAATGAAGAACAACCACCTGGATTAGAACAAGGGTTTGTTTTGTTTCGACCAAACTTGTTCTTCTTCAACTTACCTCTTCCAACACTACAGAATTCTTCCAACAGTTCTTGAGAAATTTTAACATACTTTGAGTTTCTAAGCACAGTGTTAGGTCTTGTACCAAAAGAAGATCCTCCAGGATCTTGAAGAGAAGTTGATGAAGATGGTGATCTTGTCTGCGGATTCATCAAGAAAAGTTGCATGGAATTGGAAGCTTCTGAGTCCGCACTAATACTCGGCAACTGCTGATGGCTAAAGCCGCTCTTTGATTCACCTGCTGGCCTGTGTGCTTCATAATTGGGCGGTAGAACTTGTTCTAAAAACTCGGTGGAAGCTACAGCTGCGGCCACTATACCCGAAGGAACATCGAGCATTTCAGATAACATACCTGATTTTTCATAAACAGGATCAAAACCTCCAACTCTTAGCTCGAAGCCATTCGAGAATCTGAAGATTCCAGTAGCTCCAACTCTTAGCTCGAAGGAACATCGAGCATTTCAGATAACCCCCTTTTGCTTCTTGATCATTTGTTCGTTATAAACAACTATATATGACATGAATTATGAAGGAGAAGGATATGTTAAATATGTACTTGTATATGCAGAGGCGGACCTATCATAGTTCACAGTAGGTAAGTCCTTTACCTACCATTATTTTTCTAGATAAATTATATTTGCGGTAATCAATATATTATTTTTATTTTAATTATCAAATTATTATTTTTTTAATAAAATTATATTAAAATTACGCGTTTTCTTCTATTTTGGTTATTAATATTATATTTTTTTATATTTCGGTTACCAATGTATTGTTTCTTTTCTTTTCTTTTTTCTAATAAGTTATTATTTTTATCGTTAATGTTTTAACGATAAGTGAACAAAAGTGAAAAGGAATGTAATGGTAATGATGATTTTTTTTAAATAATATTTTTAATGATAATGGTTATAATAAAAATCTAATCTAATTTTTTACTGAAATAAAAGTTTTTAAACTTGAATGTTCAAAGTGAAAGCATGTTAAAACTTTAGTGACTACTAATGTAATTTACCCTAAAATATTAAGATTTTTGTTTAAGTGAAAATCCACCACCATCATCATCGAGCTCTTAGTATATTTTTGTCAAAATAAATAGTATCTAAACTAATATACTATAACTATTTTAATTATTAGTCCTGTTAAAAAATATTAATTAAATACATTGACACATGTAAAAAAAATTAACTAAATTTTAATATAAAATTAAAAATATAATTTAATTTAAATAACATTTAAAACTAATAAAAAAATTAGCTCTCAAATAAACACGTGTACCTCAAATAAAATTATTTCTAGCAATATAACCCTTCTCATTAGGAAAAGCTTTTCTTATTCATATCACTTTGAAATCAAAATTCTTATTCGATTTTTGCTTTGAAAAATTATAATCGATTTTGATTTCGTAATTTTTTAAAAAATAAAAATAAAAAATCAATTTTAAAATATAAAATTCATATTTACTTATACTAAAATTATCAGTATCAATATTTAATTTCACTCGAGTAAATTTTTTATTCTCCAAAATAAAATTTACACTAATATAATATGGTTATAATCTCTCAAACTTATATACACAATATAAATTAGTTTTTTTTTGTCAATATATCTCTAACTATAAATTTTGTTTGTATAATAATTATCCTTTATTAATATATTATTAAATTAATATAAATCGATTTCATATCAATATACTAATCGATAAATTATTAAATTTAAATTTTTAGATCCGTCCGTGTGTATATGTTTGTATACGCAGACCTTGTTAGAGTTGCAGGTGAGGAAAACTCGTATGACTCGTTTTCTTTTTCAGTCTTCCCTTGAAAGCTGCTTTCCTTCCCTCATGTTCATCATTTTCTCTACCTTTGATTTGTCACTTTCTTACTGTATACGTGTGTTCTATTCTGTAAAAAAATCGAAGCAGGGAAGATTAATTTAGGGGTGAAAATTTCTGGACCCGTCTCACCTTGACATATTATTAATTATATAGTATATAATATATTAATATTTTGTTAATTTTTTTTAAGTCGAGTTGAGTTTTAGTTTTTACGTTTTCAAGGCGAGATAGGTTTGGGTATGATAATTTATTTCTCGGGCTTATTTTTTTGTGATAATTTTTATATTTTTTTTACTGTTAATCTCAATCATTCATTATTTTTATTTATATACACACATAATAATGAAAAGATTTAAATCTAAAGTTGCAAGACTTTTATTTGGTCATAGTTTGGTTAATTTTTTTTACATATAATTTGATATAATTAAATCATAGAATATTAAACGCTTAAATATGTTTGATCCCACATCCTTTTATATATTAGACCAACGACATGTTAACCGAATTAAATTTAATCGATTTAAATTTGAACAGTTTTCCTGTATGATTTACGATTTTAAATATAAAGCTGAAAAACAAATATTATATAGCATAGAAAAAACAGATTACACATTGTTTACAGCTCCTATTTTATAACCAGAAGAACCTAACAGCCCCCAGAGTCTAAACCTTTTGAAAATGAAGAAATATTATCAGGCATGTTCCCACCATGGCGTAGCCCTAGAGTGAGTGAAACGTCACCAGTATTGATGGTGGCCAAAGGCTGTGAAATGGATGGTGGCGCCACCACCTCAGTGGCAGTCAGAGAAGTACACTGTTTTGTTTTGTTTTCTGAGAATGAGAAGCATTGTTGCCTGTTGGTTTCAATGAGTGAAGTGTCGTTTTCAGTGGCACTGATTTCGCACGTTTTGCCTGCAGGTGTGGTCGTTGTTGACGCTGCTGGCAATGATGGATTCGATGTTTCTGCATTATTGCTGGTATTATTTGGGTTCCTATCTCCATCTTCTTCCTTTGTCTCTTGTTGATACATCTCTTCCACCATAGGTTTCCACAGACGAACCCTAGCATTTATGAACCAATTTGAAACCTGCAAAAAATATAGATAGATGGTTATTCCATATATACACATATTGAATCAATGATTATAAGGACTACTAATTGAATAGAAACCCACTGCCCTCTTTTGGTTCCTTTACGTCTCTTACTAAAAAATTTAGGTTTAGGGTTTAGGTTTAATATTAGGTTTAGTATTATGGTTTGGAGAATTTAGGGTTTAGGTTTTAGAATTTAATTTTTTAGTGTTGGACATAGAAAACATATCGAAAATTTTTTCCCTATCTATATATCTTTCTTGATCATATTGTGCTCAATTATGTTAATTTGTTTCCTAAGAAAAGTCCAAGGAAAATATATTTTCTTGATCATATTCTGCTCAATTATGTTTGTTTCCTAAGAAAATTCCAAAGAGAATTGGGTCTCTCTTCAGAATTAGATGTTTTGGTTTTCATGCAAATAAAAATGTGAATAGCAACTCTTACCCTACTGAATGACCCCATCAATGTAACTCATCTGACCTTCATGTTTGATTGAACATAAAGTTATGGATCGATCGAGGGTGTTCAAGAGTGTCGTCTGAAAATTTTAAAGTCGCATATAGATTATATATTTTATTTGTATTTTTTATCGATGATCTAAGTTTCAATGCCCTAAAATTTTATAAGCTCGCAATTTTTAATATCTATAGTTGGCGCTTTTGACATAATATCTTGCGTATGTCCCGACATAAAGTTCAAACCTGGTTCTGCAAAGTAAAAGCTTGCTACAATGGATTTCTAAAACTCTATTATTTTCTGTTCAGTAATGAAAGATCCAACCTGATTTCTCGAAAGACCAGTCTGTCGAGCCAACAAATGCTTATCTGCATCACTTGGGTACCTGAGAAAAAAGACCATAAAAAGACGTCAGAATCGTTTCCCAAATCTCTTAAAGAGAAGCTGATTGATGTTAGTGTACTCTTGCATGAGATTTGAGAATCTCAGAGCAGAAAAGATCCTGCAATTTTGCAGAGAAAGAAGCTAAGAAAGTACAGAAGAAGACAACTCCTTTCAACATCTTTCATTATTTCCATGCACATTGGTGTTCTGTTAGTGAAAGAGTATGAAAAGTGTCAAGAAAGGCTGTTCTCTTGTAGCAAATTTCAGGGTCTGTGAATGCCATAGTAAAGCTATTACATACATGTATCAGAAGACTGTGGATCTAGAGTTAGAGTAGTGCAGTGTGAGATAAGGCCATAAGGGCAACGTACGGATGGAGAAAATGTTCGAAAAGCCAGGCCCTCAAGATGTTGACAGATCGTTCAGGCAGACCCCTTTGGGGCCTCCAAGGTTCATGTTCCATCATACTACCACTCATTTGGTTCAACCCTCTTTGTTGTCTTAAGCTTTGCTCCAGCATCCTTAACCTCGGTGTCTCACCTTTGGTTATGCCCAAGATTCCAGCAACTCCATCTTTCTCGCCCAGAATCTCGTAGCTGCGCTTCAACTGTGCCGATATTGAATCCTTTAAACTCCTAAAGTGCCTTGACATTGCCTTCTGAGCTAGAGCAGTGTAAGGCACTGCTGCATCATTTCCCACCACTAGATCCAATGAGTCCATTACCATTTTCATTTGTTCACAATAAAGCTTGTATCTCCTCTCCACCTGCAAGCCATAAATAAGTTCATGACTATCTTAACGGAGAGACAATTTGAGAAGAAAGAGATGGAGATTACGTGCCTCAACAAGCATGGCTAAAAGCTTGACCTTCCTTCTTTGGTGTTCAATTCTGTCAGCTGGTGATAAAGGAGGGAGATGATCCTTAATAAATGAAGAAGAACCACCAGGATTAGAACTAGGGTTGGCTTTGTTTCGACCAAGCTTGTTCTTCTTCAACTGTCGTCTTCCAACACTACAGAATTCTTCCAACAATTCTTGAGCAGCTTTAACATACTTTGAGTTTCCAAGCACATTGACCATTCCCATTGAGGATCCAAGCCCGATATAAGCCTGGTTGTAATACGGAAACTCCCCATCTTTGATCTCCAAATGTGAAAAAGATGATGATGACAAAGATAGTGAAAGGCCTTGACTTTCTAAAACAGTGTTCGCATTATCGGGAAGCCAAGTAAATGGAGGTGGAGTTAGTACACTGCTCGTACCAAAAGGCCCTCCAGGACCTTGAAGAGACGGATTCATCAAGAAAAGTTGCATGGCAGATGTTGAGTTTGCATTAAAGTGACTCTTTGGTTCACCTAACTGTCCCAAACCCCTAACATCACCTGCAGGCATGCGTGCTTGATAATTAGGCGGTTGAGCCTGGTCTAATAACTCAGTGGAAGCTGTAGCGGCCGAAGGAACATGGAACATTTCAGACAACATACCAGATGTTTCATAAACAGGAAGAGCATTTGATTCTTCCTCTTCAATTAATGGTGGAGGTGGCGACTCAAAGCCTTGAACTCTTACCTTATCTCTCCTGCTCACGGCTGATCTATCGATACCATTCGAGATTCTGAAGACACCAGCATCTGCTTGGTAATGGTGGTAATCTTGGAACATAGATTCTGTAGGGTTCATATTTCTTTTGTATTAATGGGGAGAAATCTGGTGTAGCTATTCCCATTTCAGTACTTTCTTTTGCTCCATGCTCATCACTTTTCCTTGAGCTTCATGATCATTCATAATAAACAACTATACATAATAATGATGAAAAAATAGAAAGAAAAACAGATGGAAGGATCAAATTTTCTGAGTCAAGTGAAGGAAAACAAGAAGCGGAAAGTGCTGTGAAATGGTATTTTTTTTCTTGCTTATCTTTGTAACCCTTTAATCCTTTATTTATTCCACTACGATATTGAATCAAATCGAATCTAATTCAGTTTCTTTTTCTTTTTTCTAATGAATTATGACAGAGAAGCTTACGTTTATATCGTCAGATCTTGTTAGTACATTTTCAGGATATGAAAACTCATATAACTCGTGTTCTTTTTCAGTAGTACATTGAAAGCTGCATTAATTCCCTCACATCTTCATCATTTTCTTTCCTTTCATTTCTCTCAATTTCTCACTGTATATGTGTGTCATCTTCTGCACCTGTCGTCTCTTTCTTCTCTACTCCCTGTAACTTTCGTGTCGGGAAGAAAATGTAAAATTTATAAAGCCAGAGAGGCGAAAGGAAAGTGCTAAATTCTCATTAGTCTCTCCGTAAGTTTTGCAAGGTGAAAATTATCTTACCTCTTTTTTTCTTATGTCTCCATTTTAAATCAGAGAATTTAGGGTTTAAGATCAGAGATTATGGTTAAAATTTAAAAAATTAAAAGTAAGTTTATTTTTAGGGTGTAGGGTTTATGATACAGAGAATAAGGGTTGTGATTGAAAATTAATTTTTTTTTAAAAAAATTAAAGGATGTATAATAAATGATTTTTGCCCGTATTACGACTTTGTTTTCCATTAAAGTCTTAAATTTTAGTTAGAGAGATAAATTAGCATTCGTAAAAGTAAGATTTTTAACTATTTTAAAATGTCAATTTAAAAAAATAGACAAAAAAACGGATATTTAGAGGCAAAAGTAGATTGTTTGAAATTATTATTATTAACGAATAGGTATCTCTGACCGTAACAAGAATATATATATTTTAATTTTTTGATTTTAATTCGATCAAATATTTTTCAAATTTGAAAATTATTATATTAAAATATAACTAAATTGCATGGACTTAAAATAATTAAATTTAAAAACAAAAACTAAATCTATGATTTACCTATAATACACAAATTAATGGAGTAATAAAGTTCAACTTAACGGGTTTCCAGTTTCAATTAAGACTGGAATTTCATTTAGATTTATAAAACTAAATATATTTAAGTTAGAGAATAAAGCTTAAATCACATGTTATAAGGATTTATAGAAGAAATTAACCAAAGGAGATAAATTATAATTTCTTTTTTACTCTCCTAATATTATTTTATGACAATGTTTATTTGTTTTATTTGAATTCGGTTCTCAAATGGATGAAAAATAATAAATTAAACTGTAACATTGTAATATTTTCAAAAAAATTTCATCCTCGAAATTTATTATTATATATGGGAATAAGATTATTGAATATAAAAATATTTGATAAAATTATTATATAATTAATAAAGTATATATAAAATTATCGTATTTGGTTAATGAAATATATGTAAGATTATTTAAATGTATGTTTTTTTTATATAAATATCATAAATATTTTTAATATTTTAAGAAATGAGGTAGGTTAGGATATATTGTCACCTACAAGTGGCGATTTTCCTTTGATTTTATCTTGAATCGATAAATAAAAATATTAAAATATTATAAATTACTGAGAAGTCGTCACCTGTAAGTGGCGTACTGACCCAAATCGTCATTCACAAATAATAGTTTTTTCTTACGCTGTAACTTTTATTATAGATCTCAAAATATGTCTAAATATATCTCAAAAATTTATTCGGATACATTAAAATTCTCAAAAAGAACAAATGTATATTGTACTAAATTATTTTTATAATATAATAATAATTAAAAAATATTTGTTTGAACTTTCATATAAACGCTTCCAATGAATTATTCTATCTAAATTTATATTTATCATATTTATTAACGGTTCAACTTATTAATCTTAAATTAGAATATAATTCAATAAATCTATTAATAAAATTACGCCTCAACTAAGACTCACATTTTTTTTAAATATGTTCATGTTCTCTATGACCCACTAAAACTTTTAAAAATTAAAAAAAATGTTAAAGATAATAATAAAATTATATTTTAACTTTTTAAAAATTATATAATTTATATTGTTGATTTTATAAATTTAAATATTTTTAAATGATATTAAATTCCATCCATGGTGATTGATGGTTTTAACTTTCAAAATATTTTTTAAAAAATAAAGATAAAAAATAATAATAACGATAATTATACTGGGTGGAGAGTGATAATTGTCCTCTCAACTTTTAATTTTTATTTAATTTTTTTTAAAAATAATTTATTTATAAATTTATCTTCAGACTTTCGGATATTTTTGTGGTACAATAATTTGAAGTGGTAATGTACAAGCTTACTGCATTGGGTAAATTCACATTTTGGAAATTTTTAGAATTTGAGATCACCTAAATTTTAATTAACATATCAATTTTAAGATGTCACACTTCATATATGTAATAAAACTTTTGAATTTAATTTTAACTTTAATTTTAAACACATATCTTTAAGATTATTTTTTAAAATATATTTTTATAAAAAGACAATTTTAAGTATCTTAATTTTAAAATATTATATTTTTCTAGTCAAATATTTTTTTATCTCTAAATGATTTTCACAATAATACAACCAAAACGTGAAACGGAGTGGAACAGCCGGTTTATTATTTCGTGGTCTAGATGTTGAAATTTCAGAACGTGGTATGACATATCAGTAAGGGAAACGGACGGATGTGATCAAACGTCACACAAAATAATATTTAAAATATTATTAGAAATTTATGTAATAGTACATATGGATATGATAATATTATATAAATAAATATATTAATTTAAAAAATTATTTTTTTCAGTTAAAGATTAATTTTTTAAAATTATATGAAATATAAAAATTTATGTTGACTTATTATTTTATCAAATTATTTTATATTATTTATTGTTAATTTTTAATATTTTTTATTTATAGATGATTGTTTTAACCTAAAATAAAAACGTTGAGAGTTGAGTTATTTTGTAAAGGAATATAAATTAAAGTGATTATATTCGATTAAACGTTAAAGTATTTTTTTTTTTACTTTATATCTAAAATTTCATTTATCATTGTTATGAGTAGACGCTCGTTGGTTGCAACGGTGTTCGAAAAAATTTAAATTTTTAACTATGTGAAAACACTTGTTTATGACGTTAAATTAAATGGATAAACGTTCATTTAGATTAAATCATTAATTGTTTAATAAAATATCATGTTTAAAAATAATTTTAAATTATTAAAGACGTTATCTATACGTTCAATCAAATGATGACATGTGGTATACAATAGCTTCTCGCTCATTTGAAGATAGGGATGGGCACGGGTCGGGTCGGATCGGATTTTCAGTCCACCCACACTCAACCCGAAAAATCATACCCTCCACTCGTAACCAGACCCGACCTGATTTTTAAGCTTTAAAATCTGACTCGATCCGACCCAAATCATTAAAAAAATTAAAATTTTAAGGATTAAACTGTAAAAAATAAAATTTAGGGATATAATTATAAAGATATTTAATTTTAGTGATCTAATTATAAAAAAATATTTTTAGTGATCTAATTGTATAAAATATATAAAGAGGGGTCATTATTACAAACATCCCTAAAATATACTCCCTCTGTCTCATGTTTAGTGTCCGTTGTTCATTTTTCACGTAGTTTTAGAAAGAAAAAGTTTACGTAAGAAATATGATGTAAAATAATTGAAAGAACAATTTTATCCTTAAAATGTTAAATTTTGTTTTACTAGAAAAAAAAAAGAAAGGGTAATAAAGAAAATGTACATCGTAAAAGTTGTTGATTTTTTCAACGAGACATTTTAAGTGGGACAATTTTAAAACACAAAAGGGACACCATATATGGGATAGGGGAAGTATATGAAAAAATTACACTATTAGTCCCGAGTTAGATTTTTCCACCCTAAACCCAAACCCGACCTGAGATCACCCTCGAAAAAATCTGACCCGACTCCAACCCAAAATTTTTACTAAAAAATCTAACCTGATCGGACCGGGTCAGAACTCGTCGGTTCGGGTTTCGTGCCCATCCCTATTTGTAGTATTGAGATTCCTCCGAGAAGTCTTAAGAGGAAGCAGGTGAGTCGTATTCATGCTTTTTAACAGAGCTTTTAAGTGCAAAGTTAGTGTTATGCAACAGTGCTTCAAAGCACTCTTATGAAGCAGTAAATCTATGTAGGATAGCGGTAAGTATTCGCGGTGACCGGAGTTTTGATCCTCCGGTTACAGCATCAGGATGTTTCTTACCGGTAAGACTGCTCAAAGTTGGGAAATTCATGGCGTCTATGAAGCCTGCTTAAAACATTGCAGTTGCAGCAAACAAGATGTCTCAAAATTTTCATCAAACTGCTCGAGTGAGCTACAATCAACTATGTTGATCTTAATCGTTCAGACTCGTTTTTAAGAACTCATTTCCGACAACCACTCGTCACGGCACTATGTTGAATATGTATCCGATCCGACACTCACATCGGAGTTCGATTAAAGGAATTGCAGTGACAGTGTTATAGCAAGGAAGATGTCAAAAAGTTACACAGAAACTCGTCATGCATTAGAGACATGGTGTGGATCATTTCGACGGCACAAGCCGCCGGCATGGCCATTGATTCTTGGCCGCCAACGAGGTCACAGGCGGCTAAACAAAACACAGGACGGACCCTTTTACCGCCTGCTAAAAGAGAGTAACGCATTGCTTCATGGATTTTAACAGGGTCACGAAGCGAAACAGATGAGTCCATGGCCTGGTTAACTGAGTTCGCCTTGTGAACCATGTACGATTTGAAATCAAAGCATGGTATTTGAGGGTCCTGTTCTTCTTCCTTGACAGTGTCTTCTTCTGTAAGAACTGCTGAAATCGAAGGAACAGATGTAAAGCATTGTTTTTTAGGGGTTGAAGATGAAAGATTCTTCAAGGGATTGAAGGGAAAAGATCTGGGTAAAGGAGAAGACTTGAATATGGAGTAAGACTGAACCAAAGAACCCAGATTCACTGCAGCCATTGATTCCCCCACTCAGAAGCTTGAAAGATTGGGTTTTATCTTATTAAAAAGGGAGGATTTTGAATGAAAATGGAAAGAAATTTAAGGATTCAACTAAACATGTGAAATTATAATGGAATCTCCACTTTCCAAATACAGAAACATTCAATTAAACTGAATTAGGAGAAGGAAAATGAAAGGGAAAAGAATTTAATTCAGATGGAAGTAGATTCACATTAGCTCTAATATGAGCCGATGAGCAGCCAACCCGATAAGAAATTATTTTATGAATCGGTTTTATCACGTCATCCATAATCCCTAATTATTAAAAAGTAGTCAATTAAGTTTTATACTTTTTTATCTCATTTTTTTAAAAATGAATCTTCAATTTTTTATTATCATATAAATAAATAGTGAGTACTTAAATAAAGATTAATTAAAAATGACTAAAAATATAGTTATTTTTAATAATTAAGAACCATGAATGACGTGATAGAACCAATCCATAAAATAATCTCTCCAACCCGACAAAGGATTTTTTGTCCATTGGATCATGGATGACCTGTTTTTTTCCATTTGATTTTTTTAAACTCAATATCCATTAGACATTTACATCTTAATTACCAGAATCATGTTTTATGCTCATAAAAAACGAAATTGAAAAAAAGACTTTAGCTCATTTAGTTATATACTTGATAATAAAAAAAAACTACCTTTAAAAATTATAAATATGTTAATTCAGAAAATCGTCACAGATAGATGATTAGTCGTTAAAATCGAAATAAGTGTTTGATATAAATTTAGTATAATAATCTTAATTATAAAATTTTATACATTATAATAATTTGATATTAATTTAAAATAATTTAATAAATTTTAAGTTTTATAGTTAAAAAATTTATCAATTAAATCTTCAATACGATATTATTAAGTCAAATAAACTTATAGTATAAAACAACAATTAGATAACTACGTTATGTCATAAGGCAACAATGGGTTAATGTTAAACTATTAATGTACAAAAATGAAAAAACTAATACAACACTTTTATGAGAAGAATAAATGCTAATTTGATAGGATTTTTAAACATGATAGATTATTTAGTATTTTGATTGGGATCAAATTTATAGAGTATTTTAAAAATCAGAATTTTATTATACCAGATCATATTATTATTATATATAATATTTAAAAGTAGGTGTGTATCTATTGGGCTCGAACAATCAACTGAATACGTCAAAAGAGGTAAATTGATCTTTTAAGTGAAATTGGTAAAAATAATAAAAAATAAAAATTTACGTATTTATAATGATTCAATTTTTCAATCAAATCTGCCTCAAGTACCTTTATAACAACCTAAATTTTTAAGTCAACAATTGAGCATTGACCCGGGTTATGGACCTTCATGTTAGATTGAACATTTAGACCCATTGGGCCAAATTTGGGCCTTAGTAAATGAGTATTTAGGAATGACAATAGAATTAGAAAGCAAAAAAAGGTAAAATAAAAAAAAAATCATGAAATTTCAGAAAATTCTAAAGAATATTATGAAATTAAAAAAAAAACTGAAAAACTTATAAAAATTAAAGATTTCCTTAACTTACCGCCATTATACGTTTTAGTAGCTACTGATTCTCATAAGCTAGCACGAGAAAAGATGGAGAAAAGCCAAGGTGCAATTTTTATTATAACATTAAAAAAAACATTAACCAGAGAAAAAAGATGATAAGAACATACAGGTAAACTAGGACTCTTCATCATCAGATTCTGAATCTGAGGTCGTCCTCGCCGGGCCACCGATTGTAGGTAGCTCTCTCGGTTCAGCAGGTTCCGAGCCACCGCTCACGTTTGGGTCTGCTGGCATAGTAACTACTATAAGTTTCAGCATGATACAGAAGAAAGAAGGGAAAGAAGCAAATAAGGTAGCAGTTCAAGCGGTATCCCACTCACCGGATCCTATAATCTTCGACATTATTGCCCGGAAAATTTGAAACTCTTTTTGGTGCATGCCGATGAATCTCACCTGTATAAGGAGAAGTGCAACCAACTATATCTACATCTTGTTTAGAAATTGGAGGGTGACATATGAATAGGCGACCCGAGGGCAGGTATCTAAGCAAGAACCATCTCAAAATATAGCCTAAGTTAATACAAAGGGTGGAAACATACCATTCCAGCACTCGCAAAGCCCATAAGTTGATCAACTCTAGCTTGATGTTTCAGCAAGTTAGGGCGCAAGTGGTTCTTGTAGATTTGCTTAGCCCCCTGTTAAAACCAAATTCATATCATGAATGATGAATCATGGCCGTCAAAATATGATTTAGAAAATGGTTTCAAGCAGAAGCAGAAATGTAATCTGAAACACGTGGTACAATAACATGTGTATTACTTTTAGCTTTATTTCAATTCTTCCACACACACACACCCTCCACCCGGAAAAAGAAATAAAACTAAGATAAAGGAGAGAGGGAAGCTTTTGCATTAACTAATTTGAACAAACCACTAAAAAACTAGGGAAAACTACATATTTAATACCCTAACTATGCCCGCATTACTGTTTTAGTACCCAAGTATTATTTTTGGCAAAAATGGTACCTAATGTTACATTTTTGTTATGTTTTGGTACCTCGTCCGTAAAAAACTAATGGAGATGATGATGTGACTAGGTATAATCACAATTTTAGTCCAAAACACTTATATATATATCAATTTAATCCAAAATTTATCATTTTGTATTATCCCTTTCCCAGTCGGTATCTTGATCATGAAGTTTGGGTCCTCCCATGGACCCCGCATTATCCCCAAATTCTAAAGTTTTGATTGTCTCAGCATGTTTTTAAACTCCAAAACCGAAAAAGTGTTAGGCTGGAATAAGAAGAGAAGTGAGGAATTTACAATTTTAATCCAAAAAATAAAATAACTTTTTCCCCCAAAAAATATTATTGGAAGTTAGGGTACTAACTATGCAGTTTTCCAAAAAAAAAATATTATTGGAAGTTCTTAACAATGGATGTTCTATGTTACTTATCTAGTGTCCCCACCCCACCCACACAGAAAAAAGAGTCAATACATAACCTTGGTTAATCATAGCCATAAAAGAAGGAATGCCTCATAAGTAATAACCATATAGTGGCTTGTAGGAATATCCAAAGAGGAGACAAAGAATCAAAATAAATGGACATACAAACATGATTTTGAACTTACTTCAGTAGATGGAAGTTGAAGCCAGACAAGAAATGCAAACTTGAAATGATAATAGTATGGAAACCTGGAAAAAGGAACAGACATAGAGTAATATAAAATATCATGTAAGATGATGCATAAAGGAATATTAGACAGTTTACAATCATAAATAGTTAGGAATGAAAACACTAGAAGTCAAATGTTACCAGGAAAGAAGTTTGTCAGAGAATGTTTCAACAAGGGTGAAAGATCCATAAGCTGCAATAATGACAGGGTCATGTGCAACCGGATTTTCATTCAAAGTAATATTAGTATGATTAACATAAATCAAAGCCTACACCATTTCTACATGGCATAAATTTTGAAAAAGAATAAAAGCTAAAAAGAAAAGTCAAAATGCTGTTAGAAAGCTAAAGAATACAAGCTTGTACCACACAAAATGGCGAGGATTGCAAATTAAAAGTGAAAAACAAAATAACATTTTGCCAACCTGCCCAATATATTAGCCACTTCTGCTGCTCATTTTGATTGTTCCTTTCGATTGCCCTGAATGTAGAGTATACAGGTAAAACTACTCCCACAGAGCAACTGCAACATAGACAGACAGACAGACAGACAACACAGAGAGAAATAGATTATATGGATATACACAAAGGGTGATTTCATTGATGCAGGAGTAATCAACTCTTACATTCAATATTTTATGACATTTTAACTTAAAAAATCAGAAAACATATGAAACATGACACCAAGAGATGAGCATTAGATTCAATAACACACCATGCTGCACGAGTAACAATGTTGGAGCCAAGTGGCCATAGGAGCAATCGTAACCCAACCTGTACATGGTATGCAAACCATTCAGAAGCAAGTTAAACATGTAACCATAGAGAGAAGTAACAAGCATCAAAATCAATAAATAATAAACTGGATTAGACAGACTATCAGACTGATTGAACCGAGAATTAGTGGCATATCCAGTTCAATAAATGTTATTAAACAATCACCATATTCAACATTAAAACAATGCACACATGCTTAAATCTCTTTCAGCCAGTTGATTCTATCAACCTCCAGTCTGATTTACTGTATTTAACAGTTATTCAATATTAAAATAATGCATTTATTTGTTAAATCTCTTTCGCCAGTTGAACCAGAAACCAGCGGCCCATCAATTCAATCTGTCCTGGTATTTTATTCATTGATCAAAACTTGAAATCATAGTTTAAACCAAATAAGGAACATACTACATTCTCTATAAAATAAACATTTCGAATGAAATTTGTAAAAACAATGAGCAGGATCCAGGCAAAGAAAGGAAACATATTCCATTCCCTATAGTTAAAGCAAAAAATGCATAATCAACAAAAGAAAAAAAAAATGATATATTATTTATTTTAAAAATGCCTTAAATTCTCTAGATTAACTCAGAGTAATATAACTAAGAAACATCAAATTTAACAATTTTCGTCTACCTTATTTCTGCTTTAATCCAAGAACGAGTGATTTAACCGCTGATTTTTACAGAAACGAAAAATAAATCAGTTCATAATCTGATTTTAGATCTTTCTGACGCCAAACCTATTCAGATTTAAACTAAATTCCAGCTAGAACATACATCGCTCCATCATAAACAGATCCTAAAGAGTGATCCAACGAAACACAGAAAATAATAAGATGAAACGAGAAGGTGGCTTTCGAACCTCGTTGGTTAGATCCGATCCGAGGAAAGCCATTGCAGGATACCGAGAAGAGAATCCAAATTAACCACTATTTTTTTCCATTTTAATTGCCGCTTCATGTTTGTCGAGTACTTTTCGGAGTTTTGGAGTTTTCAAATAAAAACAATTCGATGAATACTAAAATAATTTACTCTTTTAAAACATGAGTTACAATTTTAAGTAAAAAGTTAAAATTAAAAACTTATTTTTCAAGCTAATAAAAACTTCATCATCTCATCCTCCAAAAACAATAAATAAATTATCAACAAACACCCAATAATTAAGATTAGGTTTCAATCAACGACTAAAAGATAAAAAATGTCAAAAGATAAAAAATTCAACACTTGGATGGTGAACCATCTATATGTGAGAGATGTTAGACGATAAAAAAGATAAGATTTGAGAGTTTGATTTAAAGAAATTAAAATTTTAATAAAAACCCTCTAACTCAAGCGGTTAACGGGACGTTGTTGTTCTTAGAGATGATGGGTTCGAACACTAACGACGATGTCTATAGAGTGATTGAGCGATTAATTATATTCTAGAATTAATAATACTGTAATCACAATATCGTATATCATTTAGTTGGAGTTGAGTCTTCATTCAATAGGAAGCGAAATGGGGTTTGAGATTAGGGTTCAAGAAGATCCGAAGCTCGAAAATATAATCTTACCTATAAATGAATGATTTAAATGTTGCTTTTAGTAATATTTCCCACTTTGGTGTAAATCGTCCCCGCTTATAATTATGTACTTATTAATGTTTTTATTTTAAATTAATTATTTTAAAATTATGGTCTAAATTAGAGATTATAGTTAAGATTTAATAGGAGTATAATATATTTTCAGAGGTAGGTTTTAAGATATAAAAAAAATAGAGATAAAATTTAAATTTTATTTTTTTTAAAAAAAATTAACAGGAATCTGACCAGGTATTTTATTCCGACCAAAGTAAGTTTTGACATTTTATTCCTTTACTCAAATTAGATTAGAATCTGATCAGGTAATTAAGCACTAATCCCAATTATGTTAGGAATGATAATAATATTTGTTTTTTTTATAAGTCTCGACTCAATCTAATTTGTTAAGGGTGAGTTTTTTATTATTAAAATCGGATTTTGAGGTGAGGTAAAATAGTACGTGTAAATATTTAAAATTTTCGAGGTTGAATTAAAGTCAAGTTTAGAATTTGAAATATTCAGTTCGACCCAATTTGGTATATATATATTATATAATATTTTTATTATTTTTAATTAGAACAATTTTAAGTTAGATTTGTTGGATTAAATCAGTCCGATCAGATAATTTTAAACAGTAACAATGACAAAGAACCGATATTAGTTTTTTCCATTGATTCGATCTATACAAGCTTCGTTCAATGTGAGCATCTGGACTGAACCTCTCCTCTGAATGCCTCTTTTGATCAGGAATAAACACAGAATCCATAAAGTCATTTATTTGTAGAATGCAACTCTTTCTTACACCGAAATATCATCCGAAAACACTTAGATAACTGACTTGAAACCAACTATGTTATTAATCTAAAGGATCAGCGTTGTGTTTTCTTAAAGGCCATGACTTGTTAAAACATGGTGGATCTTCCATTGATTGGATGGTGTTTTCTTACTCGGAGCTCTCGCTCATATCCTGGCTTGATAATGCTAATTCTCGGAACTTCTTCAAGTCAGCCTGGTATGAACTTTTGCTGTAATCTGAGGTACCTCCAGAGGCATACATGGTGCTATAGCCTGGTTTTACACCTTCATTCAGGTCATCCAATGAAGAGTTCCCTTCTAGGGTACGAACAATCTGTTTCCAACAATACATTAGGCCGAATAATTTTGATTCGAACTCGAAAAATTCAATATCATTTCATAAGTTAGGGGGATCATTGCAAACCTGACTCATTCTGGGGCGCTTTCGAGCAGAATGTCTGATGCTAGCAGCTGCGCAGGCTGCCATGCGTTTCATATCTTCCTGGTTGTAGTTGTTCTCCAAAAGCGGATCGACCAACGGACTAAGGTTGCCATCTTCGAGTCCACGAGTCAAGTGTGGTCGAGCCTGTTTCGAAGAATTAACACAAAAGGTAATGGTTAATGAATCTTGTGATTGTAGCAACTAATGCATCAAATGTACATACCCAATCTACTAAACTGTCTTCCATTGCATTACTTGGATCCACAGGTTGCTTTCCGGTTATGAGTTCTAATAGCATGACTCCGAATGAATAAACATCGGATTTCTCCGTTAGCTTGCCGCTCGATGCGTATTCCGGAGCCAAGTACCTATATAAAACAAGATCGATATGATAATCTGTGTACTGATATTGTACAGTTTTTCTGTTTCTCAGTGTAGTTTATTGTTACCCGAATGTTCCCATCACACGAGTTGAGACATGAGTGTAGTTATCTTCAGACAACTTAGCCAATCCAAAATCAGCCACCTACAACACAAAGGCAAACATGTGTGAACCGGTGAGGGAATGTGTCTTAACAAGCCGGTTCGGTTTCAATAGATGATACCTTAGCTTCAAAGCTGTAGTCAAGCAGAATATTAGCTGATTTAATATCACGATGAATGATGCGAGGATGGCCTGTATGTGTAAATTCAAGTGTTAGAAAAAGATTGGTTGACAAATTATAGATGGAGATATAAAGGGAGACTTTAGATTTCTCACAATCTTCATGAAGATAAGCAAGCCCTTTAGCAGAACCTAATGCGATTCGAAGTCGAGTCGAAAAATCCATAACCGGGCGGTCAGTTCCTGCGATTGCGTCCGGGGAGGTAGGGGTTAGCTTTTATGAACAAAGATAAATAAGCTTGAAGGGTGATTGAATTTACCATGGAGATGATATTCCAAGGTCTTGTTTGGAAGAAACTCATACACCAACATCCGTTGTTGTCTTGCAATGCAATATCCGACTAGGGACACCAGGTAGCGATGATGGACTCGACTAATTATTTCGACTTCGGCCTGAAATTCTCTTTCGCCTTGCCCGCTACCGGATTTTAAACTCTTAACCGCAATCTCCTTTCCACTTGGTAACACACCTTTGTGCACGAACCCAAACCCGCCTTGGCCGAGCAGATTGGCCTGAGAAAATCCCCCGGTAGCAGCTGAAAGCTCCTCATAAGTGAAAGTACCAGTATTTATTCCAAGAGCTGATGAAGGTGCCAAAGGAGAAAGCTGTCCTCCTGTGGACATGTAGCTTACGTCCCCGCTCAACATTTGTGGTGGGATTGTGGATGAACCCCATCCTCCACCAGCACCAGGAGGTGGCACAGGAGTTGGTGTACCCCATGCGCCACTAGGAACACCACCACCATGAGGCGCGGTAGGTTTGCCACCGTCCCATGGACGTTGCATGGCACCGTTATAATACGGATCATCCCCCCCTGCATAATAAATCACATACAATAGAACTAACTCATGAGCCATGCAAATCATAAAATTGACATTAAAACGATCCATTTTTGTTGTTTGAATCACCTTTAGGTTCACCGTAGTATTGCATTTGGGGATTTCTTTTACTCTTCTTTCTCCGATACCATACTACTAAAACGATGATAATAATAAAGAGAAATACTCCTATCGCCACAGTTACGCCCACAATGAGGTCTGCACTCGAGTTGTCATTTGACTCACTGTCCGACGATGAATTCTGAGACTTGGAACTGCCACTTTTGGGAGGAGGTGGGGGAGAGTGATCACTAACATTTTTAACAGGCGGTGGCGGAGGAGGAGAAAATGAAGGAGGAGGTGGAGAAGGATGGAATGGAGGAGGAGGACTTTTACTAGTAGACACTGGTGGAGGGGGTGATGATAGTTTTGGTGGAGGTGGAGAAGGTTTTGGTGAAGGAGGTGGCGGTGATGAGCTTTTGGGTGGCGGTGGTGGTGAGGTTTTGGGTGGTGGTGGTGGTGATGATGATGATGAGCTGTTGGGTGCTGGTGGTGAAGGAGAGTCGTCTTGTGTGGAACTCGACGTCGGAGATGAAGATGGTGGGGAGTCCTGTGATGGAGAAGGTGATGAAGCCATTTTATATCAGCTTTGCAGGAACTTCCAAACAAGAATCACCACCACCCCTCCCGTACTTCGTTGAACAAAAACTGAACATAATCATCATGTTAAAATCCATGTTCAATTCAGGATTAAAAAGAAAATAATCACACGTTATTGTACCTGAAGATAAGAAGAAAGAAGGGTTACGAAAAGAAAGATAGATAAACCATGTGGCACAGTAAAGCTTCCATTAGGGGGGACCCTGTCGTTCCCCGATGGACGATGGCTTCAAACAAAGCAGGTCTTTGTCTTGTTTCTCTTCTCTACCTTGTCGGCCTCTGGTCTGTGTCACCCTAGATTTGCTTTCAAGCTTTTTCACTATGTTTCTTGTTTTGATGTCCGATTGTTAAAGCTATATTTGGTTCAAAACACCATGTCTAAACAAACAGTAAGGAGAAAATAGAAAAACTTAATATCAGTTTCAACTACAAAACTTATTCCACTTTCTTCCTACATGATCGTTTCCTTTCACACTTGGTACAAACCAAGCCCCACACAAAAATAAAGAAAAAGTTGATGCATAATTACTGACCCATTATTAGTTACCATGTGGAACAAAAATGTTAGTTTTATCATTTTCATGATATAACTCAAGTATATAGTAAAAATTTGGTGAAATAAAATATTTATATTCTATGATTTTCTTTTTATTTTTAGAGGTGGGAATAATATTTGTCTTGATCGAAATGTAATTGAATAGTTAAAGGGTGTCTTGATATCACTTATTATGTGATTATTAATTCTTTTTCAAATAAATATTTTTTCTCTTTCGATGTGAGTTTAATGTTTTCATCTTTTTCTAAGGTGTGATATTCTCTCATAGTCAATCTTGTGACGTCTTCGTCATGAAACTTATCACGGTTGTTCACTTTATCTATCATACCCGCTAAAACATTCAACATAAAATCAATGTCATCTCAGAAATGAACGTTTTATTTGTTTGGATTCTTGGGATTTTGTAATTTCAACTAGGAAATTATGTGTTTTTTGAACAGATTCAAGTGAAGAATGCTAGCGGACTGTGCCATGCAAAGCCGACTGTGACGGTAAACGGGAGGTTTCCAGGGCCTACAGTATATGCAAGAGCCAAGGGAGGGAGATAGAGTTTGTCAACGTTACGAACCATGCATAATATAACATGTTGATTGACTGGTAGGATCTTAATAAATTGTGTGCTGAAAAACAGTTGAAAGAAAGATTTCTTATGCTTGTAATGTTGTTTGATGATCTGTTTAGGCATGTATTGAAGCAATATCGAAACGGATGGGCAGATGGACCGGCTTACATAACACAGTGTCCGATTCAGACCCGGAATAGCTATGCTTATGACTTCAATGTAACAGGACAAGGAGGAACTTTATGGTGGCATACACACATTCTTTGGCTAAGGCTACTGTGTATGGAGCCATTGTCATTATGCTGAAACCAGGAACACCATGTCCCTTCCCAAGCCGAATATGGAACAGATCGATGTTTTTCAATTGGTTTTAGAAGTTCCTTGTTGAGATGATGATATGATGGTGAAAACTGTGTTCATGGTGCAGGTGGGTGGGGACAAAGATGTTGAAGAGATTGTCAAGGAAGTAACATGGAATTGCCACCAAATATGTCGGATGCACACACTATCAAAGGGAAACCTGGACCTCTTTTTCCATGTTCTGAGAAACGTAAGCTGAAACTTGAAGAAACTTCTGTCGAGAAACATGTTTCGACATGAAAATTGCAATGCTTGGTGTTCAATCCTGAATGTTTTCGTTTTTCAGATACATTCGCGATGGAAGTTGAAGTTTTCGGGGACATTTTCGAAGAACGATCAGAATACAAGAGAAACAAATGAAGTACTAGTAGGGTTCATCTTTGTTTAACAGCAAAACATTCTTTCAAAAATTCATGAAGCTGTGATGAATATATGCTAGGGGAAGTTCGATAATGGTCGACGTGCGGAGATGTGCCGAAGTTGAAGGAGAATACTTTTACTCCCTTACTTCTCATCTCTTTGATACACAACTCGACTGATTTATACGAGACGACCTTGTCAGCTGTGCTATAAAGATACAGCTGAGGACAGGGAGGAGGGTTCTCCATGATAGCATTGACAACTTTTCTTAACCTTCTGCATAACGAGGAAAAAGTAATAGTTCGTATCAATCCGTTATTCATCGCAACCACAAGATATGATCATATTCGTACAGCTTACATTGTACGGCTTAAAGGGAATACCTACCGGTTCACATTGGGAATATTTAGAATGGATGCAAAGAACTTTTCCAGGGCAGATAGCAGTACAGCTTCAATCATCCCAGGTTCCTCTTTCTGTAATTTTGAATCAGTCACTGCACTCTTTAATCCATTTACTAAAGAGCTCCGTTTCTTCAGTATAGCAGCAGTGAAACCGGCTGCCCAGACCTGCAATGAACAAGTATAGAATTACTTCATCGAAATGAAAATACAAAGTCCACAGCCGGAACAACGAACATAAGATCTTATACACCAGCAAAAGAGGTCAAAGAAATCCAACTGTTTTTTATTTCAATGCCATATACTAAGTAGAATTTCCCAGATTTTTGAAAGGGATAAAAGAAAACAAAAACAACAATTAAGCTTAAATATTGCGAGTATTCTAGGATAGGATGAGATCCCTTTTCTCCCCTGTGGAGGATAAAACGTCGGTGAAGCTCCCGATCAATGATAGCATGATAGAGCTCTTGACAAGCTTAGATTCTTAGAATAAGTAAAGATATCAAAAAGTTGAAAGCTTAATATTCAAACATCCTGCGGACGGACATACTCATTCCAGTGTCTTTTATACGGCTAATACGTGAATCTACGGTTCTCGATTGAGTAAACAAAACATAATACATGGATGTGAACTTGGATCAAATATATAGAGCTACCACTTTCAAAATTTTCCTAATCTTCACATCCACAACCTGGATTCATTCTTATTCTCCTGACAGAGGCCAGATTAATCACAATTCATCATTCTGAAATTGCAAAAGCTTGAATCATATTAGTTTCATTGTATACCATTTAAGACCAAATCTTTAGTAACATCTGCTAAAGAACTAAAGTTCATAAACAAAAAAGCCCAAAACTTGGATCTTATTAGTTCCATAGCATGCAACTTAACACCAGATCTTTAGTAATTTATCAGCTAAAGAAACTGAAGTTCATAATTTGAGATAAAGCTTTACTTCAGTACTCAAATTCACAAGTAAAAAACTATGCTTAACACCAAAGCAACATAATTAGAACACAAAGACAAAACCTTAAGATTAAAAGGGTCAGCTCCTCCTGAATCAATAATCACTCCTTTTATCTTCTCTTTCAATCCCTCTCTTCCCTGAAAGCTATCAAGAAGTGAACCATATCTGCCCCAGAAAAACACACACAAAAAAACCCAAATTTACTCTCAACAATCAAAATTTGGAAACGAAAAAGAAGAAGCCCTTTATTCATAAAACTTACACCAACCAGCCGGTGTTGCTAAAAGAATGGAAAATGAAGCACCTTTCACGACCATCTCCCTCCTTCTCCAAAACCCACTCGGCCAACTCATTTCCCAATTCAGATATACGCCGCTCAAGCTTTACACCGACATCAAACCATAGCAATTCCTTAACATCTACTAAAAAAGTAACCGCATGGATTCCTCTAACATTGTGCCATTCAACGTATCTCTTTAAATGCTTGGGTTTCGCCCCAAGCCATCCCAAAATAACCACGGTTACAACTTTATCTTGCACCCAAAGGCCTCACCTTTTCCATCGCCATTGATGACAACATTCGGCGCTTTGTTCCAAGCCACGCCAGTGTCGTTAGCATTGAAAGAAGAAGAATGAATGGGTTTTGCAGAAACCCTGAAATAGGCTCCACTGTTTAGGCTTTGAGGAAGTTTGCGAAAATGGGTTGTAACTTTAGCGAGAAACGGTGGTGTTGCAGGCGATTTGGTGGTGATTGAAGAACAGAGGGCGTTGGGGGAAGCAGCTCCCATGGTGGAAAATTTGAGCCGAGGATTTATAAAAAGGAAAGGTTTATATATTGGCTTCTTCCACATTGAAGGTATCTACACAGGAAGCTCAATGGCACTGAATAGTGAGTACCGAAGGGGACTAAGGAAATATATCTGCTGGAAGGAAAATATATGTTTTTTTTTTTTTTATGATTATAAAATAATATTTATTTTTATTTGTGATGTATATATAAGTTTATTACAAGATTAAAATTGAATAAGTATTATTAAAAAATAATATTTAATTTTGGATACAATAACCCTTAAACGTAATTAGAAGCAATTTAGGAAAAAGCGATATACACGGTTAACTATTTTATATATATGCGATAAAAATAAAAATAATGTTCTATAGTGTTAATGCGGTAGATATTTTCAATTATTAATACGATATTTTTAACCACTAATATGATATTTTTTATGAAAATATATGTGCTGATGTACTCTGATATACAAGATAATTATTTTATAGATTTGTTATATGTTTAGTCTTGATTGAGAAGTTAAAATTTATAGGATTAATCGTAAGTGTAATAGATTTGTTATATGTTTAGTCTCGATATATTAGCGCCAAAAAACAAAGATTTACCTGTAGAAAAAATAATATTTTCTAATGTACCAAATGATGTCCTTACTATAATTAAGAGGGATTCTAAATGTTTTTCTTCTATAAAAACAAAAAAAAATTATAAGTATTTTAGATTTAGGTTTATAGACTGTTTAAGATATACATTTAGGATTTTAAATATAAAAATTTTAAATTTAAGAAATATAATTGAAATTTAAAATTATAATTTATAAATTAAAATAAAATTTTAATCATATTATTTTAAAACATAAACCTAAAGTTAAATCCTAAAACTAAGTTCGTTTGTCAAAAATATTCATTTCCATCGCCGGTTCATGAAGTATATATATATATATATATATATGTATATAATACTTTTTGCCTTATAAAGAGAACCCTGGGCATTTCTGTAAACAAGTCAGCTTTGGAGCCCATATAAAATGAATCAGAACCAGAAGCAACGGTAGCACGAGATTCGATCGGCGGTCGAGGTCCCGAGACTGTATTTGCTGCTACTTTAGCTGTTAGTCGCCACCGTTGCTTTTTTTAATGAAATGTCACAATCACAGTGGCAATGGGAAACTGCAACCGCCGGTGCGGTGGCTGGATTCGCCACCGTAGCCGCGATGTACCCTCTGGACATCGTCCGAACGAGATTTCAAGGTTGTTCTCTGATTCTCTCTCTCCGTATTTGCAATAGCTTACTGAAAAATGTTTGAGCCTTTTTTGCCGGTGGTTGGATTGAATTTTATGTAGTTAACGACGGCCGAGTTACCAATTTCCCGAATTACAAGAACACTGCCCACGCCATTTTTACCATCACTCGCTTAGAGGTTCGCATTTTTTTCCACTTTTCCCCTCTTTGTTCTTGTTAGTTTAGCTTATCAAATTGTATTATTGCTTAAATATTAGCATTTTGAAGCTAGTGTATTTGTCATATAACCTCGAAATTATATGATTATGTATAAAACTAAATTTACCAAAATTGCTTAGTTTTGGGTACTTTCTGTTCGTATTATCTTCATCTAAAGTTGGTGTCTTTCTAACTCTCATTGGAGATTACAGTTCCTCTTGGAAAACCCCCTTTTTCTTTTGATAGCTAACAGCTTTATGATCATGTAGGGTTTGAAAGGGCTTTATGCTGGCTTTCTTCCAGCTGTTTTAGGGTCCACTGTTTCATGGGGTTTATATTTCTTCTTGTAAGTGTCGCTTTAAATTTACATGTTATATACTTCAGCTTTTACTTTGTGTTTTCAACTGCTTGATTACAGTACATCATTTGGCTGTTATATCTATATACATATATGAATTGTTTTTATAGGTTATGAAATGTATCGTGGCAATCAATTAATGTTGTTCTATTGTTGTTCGTTTTAGCTATGGCAGAGCTAAACAAAGGTATTCTAAAAACAGAGAGGAGAAGCTTAGCTCTGGCCTTCATCTTGCTTCTGCTGCAGAAGCTGGAGCTTTGGTGAGTATATAAAATTCTAATAGCATGACTTGGTGAAAAACTGAAAGGTTCGTACTTATCAGTAGCATCAAAACTGATAGCTGATATTAGAAAAAGGAATTTTCTTTTAACGGTAAAATTTGCTAATAATTGAGCTTTAAATCTTTTCGGACATGGTCTAAGATGCTAACCAACATTAGCATGTCACTACATGTTGCTGGAGTTGGATCTTAATTGTGGGTTTTTGTTAGTCGTCTACTTGTATTCTCTCCTCTGATGCTAGGTTGCACTGGTCTGTAATTGATGTTTATTAAGATCGTTTATGGTTTGCATTCTATTAACAATTTGAATATTGTGGCTTTTTACAGGTTTCCTTGTGCACAAATCCTATTTGGCTTATTAAAACAAGGTTGCAGCTTCAGAATCCTCTAAATCAAAATAGACGTTATGCTGGTATTTATGGTCAGTTCATCTTACGTTAACTTGAGCAATATTCTCTGAGTCTGCAATAACCATTTCCCTGGCTAGTTATAGTAACTCTGACTAGCAAACCATTTGAATTGATACCATTGGTCCTACAGAGATGTTGATGCATGATTTTTTTAAGACACCTTTTTCTTTGTAGATTTCTTGTGCCGGTTGATTTTTCTAGAGATGATTTAACTCTATTAAACATATACGATTTTGAGCACTGATGAGAAATAAGCCACTTTTGAAAATGATAGGTGATCAGCAGGTGTTTATATTTTTCAGCATGAAACCTTTTAGTGCCTTAATGTTTTCTCCCGGAATTTTAATCCTGCAAATGGTTTTCTGGTGAATTTATTGTCCATTTCCGTTGCTTCTGTTTCCTCAACATTGTTGTCTTAATTATTTCAGATGCCTTGAGAACCATATTGAGAGAGGAAGGATGGACAGCACTTTATAAAGGACTTGGTCCAGGTCTATTGATGGTAATTTTCTGGCTGTTTTACTCTCATTTTTTATCCGGCTTTTTACATCACCATATGCTTACACACACACACACACCAAATTGTTTAAGTAATACCTATGTTACTTGGACTCATATGTGAGTGCTCGACTTGGGTATGTATCCGACATGGGTATGTACTTCAAATCTTCTCAAGCTTTTCATTTATTTGCAATATACTGCTATTTGGACTTTAGCAGGTCTCTCATGGAGCTATTCAATTCACAACATATGAGGAACTGCGTAGGGTAATGGTTGATTATAAAGCAAAAAAACAGAAATCTGAAAGTGACAGTAATTTGCTGGTATGTAGTTGCAGTTCCAGCTTGTCTAAAAGTCAGATTTACACGCATAACTAATGACATACAAACTCGTGATTTGTGTCATGTTCTTGTATTGTCTTTATTGTGTTTTGGGGCATACATGGTTTAACAAACTTAAATAGATCTGGAGATATTTAAGGACTTTGATAATTTGAACTTGATAGTTGATACCATCAAGATCTTTTTCAGTTTCCTCATGGTTCTTATCATTTTGCACAGAACTCATTTGACTACGCAGTGCTTGGGGGATCGTCTAAAATTGCTGCCATTCTGATTACATATCCATTCCAGGTGTTCATTGTTATAAGTGGTTGAAGTTTTTTTGCATATAATAATCTTCTCTGAGCTGGCTGGTCATGGTCCCTTACACTTGTGAATATTTTCTTAATTTTTTTTCAGGTTATTCGAACTCGAACACAGGTAAAAGAAAATTTATAACCTTTGATTTATGAATACATTTGGCTTACTGAGATTCCTTAATTAGGAATAAACAAAGCTTTCATGAGACTGCATGGATGTTCCTTAGACGTTGAATGAATAAATTGGACTGCCTGTCTGACACTTCCGAATATGATTTGCAATTAGCTGTTGGTTTTTATCTTTTTCAGCAAAGACCTAGTGACGAGGGAATTCCAAAATATATGAATAGTTGGCATGTAGTGAAGGAAACTGCACGGTGAGAACATGTTGAAACTCGAATTTACCGTCGTTTTGCTGAGGATAAACTATATAATCTGTGTAAACACTGAATGTTATTATTTGCAGTTTTCTTCCTTGAATTTGATTTTCTTGTTTTGCATTTGAATGACTTGCAGATTTGAGGGTCTTCGCGGATTTTACAAAGGGATAACCCCGAACCTTCTGAAAAACGTCCCTGCTTCTTCGATAACATTTATTGTTTACGAAAATGTGCTCAAATTGTTAAGATCAATAAGAAAGAATGATTGAAGAAAACATCCATTTTATTCTTATTTTTCCTTCCACTCTTTCTATTGGTAACTTCAACAATGGATATAAGAGATTGAGAAGGAAGGAAGATTTTCATTGAACTACAGGTATGAAGATTATACCTTTTCTTCTATTTTTCATATTGTTTTGCTTTGATTGGAGAAATAACAACCCAATTCTGATCACCGCACGCTAAGAAAGATTCGACATATATTCTTATGTTATTTGTCTATTATATCAATTTGGTCTTAATTTTATTTAATACTCGGCTCTCGCTCAAGAGACCCGGCAACAGAATCGTTTTGCTTCATGCCTATTACAAATCGCCTCTTGAGTAGACTCCATACTTGTTCGAGAGACCAGGCAACAGTCTCTCATCCTCCGCATTGTTCCCAACAAGTGAGGCAACCTTCGGCACCATGTCGCCCATGCTAACTGCGGTAATGCTGGACTATAATCGCAGCAATAGCTTCATGCCTATTACAAATCGCCTCTTGGAGTAGACTCCATACTTGCTCGTTCAGCAAGCTCCAATCGGCACCGGAAACCATAAGCATTTTAGTTGTGGTTTCACCGGCGAGTTTAACAGACACGTGAAGAGTAGAATCCCTGCTGTGAACACACAAACAAACTTTTCCTCCCTACAAATCAAACCATTCAAAATGATACTCTGAACCAACTGATGTATGTAAATTTTGGAATCACATATTAATTTCTTTCCCCTAACCTTTTTTGATTAACTAATAAAAAACAATTCTTTTTGAATACTGGAACTCTACTATTTCCTATTGAGTTATCATCTGCTGCTGGAGTTGCTTTTGCTTCACTTCAAATGCTTCTGACTCTTATCATTCTTTGCTTTGCTCTTCTCTAGCACCTTCTTATTCTTTGCTTCAGCTGTGATCCAAGCATAATCTTGGGGGTACTGCAAATGGATCTTGAAGATTTTCAACCTCGTTGTAGCTGTGATCGGATGAGCTCGAGCGTTGGCATACTGTCTTTATCCACTGAAAGCAAGATGAACCAGTTGGATGTGTCACTGTGGGGCTCTCTTGTTTGTTTATTGTTATTACCCGTCAGTGCTAACGTCCTATTTTACGGTCTACTTAACCAACAGAGAAAAATATATAGATAATTTTATAACTCATATCACATATTAACTCAGATTTTAATTGATAATTAAGTTAATTAATTATAATGGTAGAAGAAATTTTAATTAGTAATTAAGTTAGATTTTATTATACGTATAATGGTTGAAAATATTCTACTAATTAGTAATTATGTTGTATTTTAACTAGTTAAGTTATTCTCTAAAAGATATTATACAAAAATTTAGTTATAAAAAAATGAACTTTTACTAGATTTTTAATTGAGTTGGTTTCTTAATAAACTAAAATCTATTTTAAATAAGACAGATTTAGAACATCACTCCGCAAACCCAGCTAAAAGTATTAAAAAGATCGCCCACCGTGGGGCTCGAACCCACGACCACAAGGTTAAGAGCCTTGCGCTCTACCGACTGAGCTAGACGGGCTTGGCTGCTGACATGTATATAGACATTTTTTATCTTTGAATATTTAAATTTTTATATTTATCTCTATCAACTCAAGTACGGATGAACAAAACTCGACTAAAACTCAACTCGTTTTACTCTCGTTAAATTAAAAATACTTACCATTCAACATCCATCACATACACTGACATTGTATTCGAGGTTAACTATGTTTTTCTTAATTATAATTTTCAAAATAATGCCAAATTATCCTAAATCTCAATGATAATTTCAGCAATAAACAATTTAGTTTTTCTTTTTCCAAACTATCCAGAAATTCCAGGGGTGAGCAGTTCGCTGATATTTTTCTTCCTCTTGACCAAACAGGCAAGCACGTGACGTTTTCTTTTACCGCGTCACGTCACGCCCGAACCTTCGATCACCTTATATGTCGCTGCACCTCGGCCATGGGAGACATTTTTTCGGGCGCCTTATTTGAAAACTAATGTCAGGGTCGACTGAGATGACATTCGTAGATCATTTGTTGAGCTCAAAGCATCACCTTTTCCTGGATCAGTTGCAGGGCTAAAACAATTCTGTTCAACACCTAGAGCCAACTCTCCATCTGTGAAATCAAGCAATTAAGAGACTCCATGGCTTCAACTTCGGCCAAGAGATCAGAAACTGACTCATCTCCAAAAGAATACTCATTGGGGTCAGGAATAATTGGATCCCAACGACATGCATTTTCTGCAGGATCTGTGAGACATGAATGTGCCAATTGAACACTTCCTGAGCTTGGAGTAGCAGCATGATCATTTCCCAAGCTAGTTCGTTTCAAATAAGACTCGGGAATAAGGTCCGAGTCCCATTCCTCAGCAGATGGTTTCGCTCCCCATTCGCTAGCTACTTGAGAAAGCAATGGTTCATTACCAGAAGCTGTACTCCAACTAGGACCCGAAACTTGATGAACAGCACTCGCAGAAAGAGGCTGTTTGTTTTTAGTAGCCTGTGATTTTGTGTCATCGTGGTTCAACTTTGATGTTGAGGTAGGAAGATCCAGGAAATCAATATCATGATTGTGCTCTGCTGCTTCAATAGCACTAGCCAGAGAAATAAGACCACAATTGGCATCCCATCCATTTGAAGCATTATTTAAAGGCGATTGTCCCTTGGTATCATCTTGCTTCAAATTTCCAGCAACAATTTGACCTTCGGAGGTCTTGTTCAAATTTTCGTTCAAGTTGATGGAACCGCAGTCCCATTTTTCAACCACATGATCTGTGATAACTAGATGGGATTGGATTTCACATGGTTTCCCAGAAAATGTAGATGACGGAAGGGAATTACTCACTCGAGGATGGCCGGGGAAGTAATTATCACCCTTCATGGAGTCCCACTGTGGCAAAGGACTCCCTGTCTGTACTGCATTGGAAGTAACAATATCTATGGGAGGAGAACAAGAAGAAGATTGTGAGCCCAATTCTTTGCTCATTGCAGATTCGTTGTTACCATAATAACGACCACTTGCATCATTCTGCATTGAGTTCGAGCTCCCCTCCACCTGTTTACTTTCTATTTGATCCACATTCAGATCCCAGCTCTCCTTAACATCTCCAACCCTGTTCTGATATCCATCATTAGGGGTAAACCTTACATCCTTATCTAGTATGCAACTTTTATGAAACAGCTGTTGCGTTTGGCTGTATCGCCCAGCCAAAGCATCTGTCAAGAGAGTGGAATCCTCTTGCCTTTCACTTGTTCTCCATACTCTAAAATCAGGTCGGAAAAGACCAGTCATGCTCCACCTACGTAACATTGCCATAGGAAATGGCCCATGAATTTTCCCAAGTGGATCTTGATAGTGCCATATTTTATCCGTCTCAATATTATTTACAGATAGCTTTGTTTCTGTAGAATGTAGTGTCATGTTTGATTCTCTGCTTCCTATATCACTCAAGACATCACCTCCCTTCAGTGGAGAGGTGGGAACCTTTTCCTTCATATTAAGCAACAAAGGATACTCTTTTGTGTGTCCCTCCTCGCTTGCGCAATTTGTGCCTTCAGGCAAAGACATCCCTTCCATAACACCTGATTTATCTGTTTCTAGAGGTTCAACTTTGTTCAAATGCATCTGTTGTTTCATCATTTTTCTTCTCTTGGAATAACTAGCTCCTAGGTCACCAAAAGACCTTTCCGTGCTAGCACCTTTAGCAATTTCTTTCCACGGATTTTTGGCTTTAATAAGCTCACTTAAACTTAAAGATAACTTCTCTTTCAATAAAATCCAATACATCTTGAACAAATACTCCCAACTTGTTTGATCATCAAAATCTACTTGAACCTGCACATCATAAATTAAAAGGCTTTTAAGTTGGACAAAAGCTCTTCAATCTTCGATAATCTAAACATGCCAATTATAATGGTTACCAAACAACGAAACACGATTAATGTGATAAAAAAACAGGTATGAGACATTCAAAACGAAACAATTCTAAAAAGGAATAGTTATCATACCATCTCCTTGGTTCCTAATGCAGTGCTTTCAATCATCATTATAGTTCTCATGCACAATCCACAGAATCCTTTATGTCCTCTCACGTTCACATAATCGGCATCTTTCGTACAATTCTTGCACAGGGAATATGTACAAGTATAGCACATATAATAAGAAGCCTTCTGACAAGTGCTACATATGTGCCACCCTGAAATTCACAACCAATAGAAAACCAGAAAATTAATGGAACAAACAACTTAGTCATTACAATTTACAAATAATTGAAATAAGAATGCTAGAGTAGTAACAGATTGATATGCAAGAATCCGACTCCCGAACAAACAACAGAGCTACCGTTCAATACAAACACGGAGACAGTGTGATATCATGAACTAGATGAAGAACCAGAAAAGGTAATGTAATAAGATAACTACTTCAGCATCAATAATAGAAGTCGATGACAGACACAAAAAGTCACCACTAAATAGACACATAATTAAGATAAATATAGTGAATCCAGTAACTACGCAAGAACAAAGAATCCGAACCAACAACAGAATAAAAGTTAGCTAAGTGCAAAGCAAGCAAAGAAGAACATGAATCTAGATAAAGCTAGCAAGGGATTCGACATTTTGCAGAAGTTATATTTACAAGAAGTTACTAAAATGCAACATACCGCAGTTCCATTTCGCCTTCGATTGAAAGAATGCCTCATCCCTTTTGATACAAGCTGGATGGTATGCCTTAGGACAGCCTCTGACTCATAAAATCCAATATAATCAGCAATAATAAACCTCGGATAAACTGGATTATCAGTAATGTATGATTAAAGATCACAAGCATCGACAAAGAAATTCCATATTTAGCTGAAATTTAGCTCCAAATTCAAAATTTCCAAAATAAAAGCTTCAGATAAACTGGATTTAGTAAAGGGTTAATAAATTTCAGCTCAATCTCTAGATATTTTGCACTGTGCAGCTAGCTAAAACCCTTCTATTTTCTTCCATTTGCAGGTCATCAAAACAATAAAAACAGAAAAAAGGCGATAAAAACAGCAAAATTTCCAAACTCACCGGCGATCACACAGCACGAGATTTCCGCCATCAAAGCATATGAAGCAGACATCTTCTTCTTCATCCCGGTTCACCCTTATCGTCGGCGCCGTTGATGAATCGACTTTCCCTTGATTTCTGGGCAGCCTTCCGCGTCTGCGCTTCCCAGCTGTCATCTCAACAACTTTGACTCCATTAGCCGCTCCGTCAGCTTTCGCAACGATCTTATCCGGAATCTTCTGGCATTGATCTGACCTCGTCAACTCCTCTCCCCGTAAAGAATCACAATTCAGACAATCACTGCTATTACCAACATCGGCACAAGCCATGGCGATCAATCCCCGATATTAAAAATCGGGGAAAAACCGTTATTCCAAGATTATTCCGAAAGCTGAAACCCCCAGAGATGAAAACGTGGGTTAGGTTTAGGGAAGCAGTGGTGGTGTAGGAGCTATGGGTAGTCGTCGGCACATAGAAATTGAGACTTGAAAGACAAAACCCTGGAAATGGAGTTGACAAGGCGTTGTTTGGCAGCCAAGAAAGAAAGAAAGAATGGAACTTTACTAACCTTTCCCAAAAGCATTTTTGTTTGAAAGATATAGGAGAGGGGAAGAACCAGGAGATTGATTGAGTGTTTGATTCTCCATTCCCAGGCAGCACCACGTGGTTAGTGGGCGGCGGTGGTAAGTAGCAAAGCAATTGAAAACTACAAGTGGGGGCAGAATTTTGGTGCCATTTGGTTTCGGTTTCAAATTTCAATTCCTGGTGGTGGCTGGGTCGGCAGCCTGCCTAATCGAATCCCTTGCTGAATCTTAATTCACTGAACGTGAAAGACGTGAGTTTATAATTCGGCTTTAGTTTTGACTTCCTGGTTCCTACACGTTGCTGTTAATGTGTTATAGATTATGTAAATGTTTGACCTTCAATGTTCAAAAATGAACAGCTGCGGGCTAAAATTTATGATTCTTAATAGGAATAATATTTATATTAGAGATGTTCGTGGGTCGGATTTGATAAGAATTTTATTTTTTTAATTTGATTTAAAGATAAATATTTTATTTAATTTAATTGAGTTAATTTTTTATTATAAAATTTAAATTTAAATCGAGTTGAGTTTTTATTACGAGAGAATTCGGGTGTAAATGATGAAAAATAACTATCTCATCTCAATTCTCAACTTAAAATGAATAGTGTTTTATATATATATTTTTAGTGATATTTTTAATAATGTATCCTCTTTATATATTTCAGAAATTGATTTTTTCTATATTTGTGTCTTTAAATTTATTTTTACATAATTAAATCTTTTAAATTAATTTTTATATAGATCAGGTAAAAATTTTTAAAGGTGAGTGTAGATCGAATTTTTTATAATTGATTTACCCAACTCTAGTCGATAAAATAAAAAAATAATAAATAAATATAAAAATAATAATTATCCTTCAATATTTAAAATACGGGTAGTTCTGGAGAAAGCCACCTAAAAAAGCCTAAAATAAGCCTAAACCTGTTTACCCGGTCACATTTGCACATAAAACTATATACACAATTTCTTACAAAAACTATAAGAAAAATGGTACATACATAAATTAGTACAAAAATAGTAAGGATTTGTGTTTGTGCACAATTCCTTACAAAGTATACACAACGGCTTACGAAAATCGTAAGAAAAAATGTATATACACAAATCCTTACCACTTTAAAACCATGAGCTCGAGGAGGCTTTTAAGGGTAAGGATTTGTGTACATACACAATTTCCCTACAAGAATACACAATATGACACGAAAACGGTAAGGATTTGTGTTTGTACACAAATCTTTACAAAGTATACACAACGGCTTACGAAAACTGTAAGAAAAAAGGTATGTACACAAATCCTTACGACTTCAAAACCATGAGCTCAAGGAGGCTTCCAAGGGTAAGGATTTGTGTACATACACAATTTCCTACAAGAATACACAATATGGCACGAAAACGGTAAGGATTTGTGTTTATACACAAATCCTAACAAAGTATACACATCGGCTTACGAAAACCGTAAGAAAAAAGGTATGTACACAAATCCTTACCACTTCAAAACCATGAGCTCAAGGAGACTTCCAAGGGTAAGGATTTGTGTACATACACAATTTCCAACAAGAATACACAATATGACACGAAAACGGTAAGGATTTGTGTTTGTACACAAATCCTTACAAAGTATACACAACGGCTTACAAAAACCATAAGAAAAAAGGTATGTACACAAATCCTTACCACTTCAAAACCATGAGCTCGAGGAGGCTTTTAAGGGTAAGGATTTGTGTACATACACAATTTCCTACAAGAATACACAATATGGCACGAAAACAGTAAGGATTTGTGTTTGTACACAAATCCTTACAAAGTATACACAATGGCTTACTAAAACCGTAAGAAAAAAAGTATGTACACAAATCCTTACGACTTCAAAACCATGAGCTCAAGGAGGCTTCCAAGGGTAAAGATTTGTGTACATACATAATTTCCTACAAGAATACACAATATGACACGAAAATGGTAAAGATTTGTGTTTGTACACAAACCCTTACAAAGTATACACAACGACTTACGAAAACCGTAAGAAAAAAAGTATGTACACAAATCCTTACCACTTCAAAACCATGAGCTCGAGGAGGTTTTTAAGGGTAAGGATTTGTGTACATACACAATTTCCTACAAGAATACACAATATGGCACGAAAACGGTAAGGATTTGTGTACAAGATTTGTGTTTGTACACAAATCCTTACAAAGTATACACAACGGCTTACGAAAATCGTAAAAAAAAAGGTATATACACAAATCCTTACGACTTCAAAACCATGAGCTCAAGGAGGCTTCCAAGCGTAAAGATTTGTGTACATACACAATTTCCTACAAGAATACACAATATGGCACGAAAACGGTAAGGATTTGTGTACAAACACAAATCCTTACAAAGTATACACAACGGCTTGCGAAAACCGTAAGAAAAAAGGTATGTACACAAATCCTTACCACTTCAAAACCATGAGCTCAAGGAGGCTTCCAAGGGTAAGGATTTGTGTACATACACAATTTCCTACAAGAATACACAATATGGCACGAAAACGGTAAGGATTTGTGTTTATACACAAATCCTAACAAAGTATACACATCGGCTTACGAAAACCGTAAGAAAAAAGGTATGTACACAAATCCTTACCACTTCAAAACCATGAGCTCAAGGAGACTTCCAAGGGTAAGGATTTGTGTACATACACAATTTCCAACAAGAATACACAATATGACACGAAAATGGTAAGGATTTGTGTTTGTACATAAATCCTTACAAAGTATACACAACGGCTTACTAAAACCGTAAGAAAAAAGGTATGTACACAAATCCTTACGACTTCAAAATCATGAGCTAAAGGAGACATCCAAGGGTAAGGATTTGTGTACATACACAATTTCCTACAAGAATACACAATATGGCACCAAAATGGTAAGGATTTATGTTTGTACACAATTCCTTACAAAGTATACACAACGACTTACGAAAATCGTAGTAAATTGTGTATGTACACAAATCCTTACCTTTGGATGGCTCCTTTAGCTCATGGTGAGAAGTTGTAAGGAATTGTGTACATACCTTTTTCTTTTACGGTTTTTGTAAGCCATTGTGTATACTTTGTAAGGAATTGTGTATAATATTTATTTGTGTATTTTTTATTCGAATATTTTTATTTGAATATTTATTATACGAATATTTTTATTCGAATATTTTTATTTAAATAGTTATTATATGAATATTTTTATTCATATATTTTTATTCAAATATTTTTATTTAAGTATTTTTATTCGTATACTTTTTATTCAAATATTTTTATTCTAATATTTAATTTTTATATAATAAATATTCCCATCCCCTTGGCCTTGTTTATTCAAAGGAAGAACAACAACCATAAAAAGATGAACAAAAACTGGGACGAATCATGCCAATGACCTCGATGTGTAGGGTCTAGTTAAACTCACCGGCGGAAGACTCGAATCTGAAAGAGGACACTGTATTCGATAACAGAAGGGGATGGGATTTCCGAGAAACGACGTATAAACAAGGCCAAGGTTGATTCATACTTCTTTTACACAACCAAGATTGATAGGACTCGGGGAGAATCGCCAGACCGGAGACCAACGACAACATAGATTTGGGGCACAGTAGTTCCCTCTGGACGGAATCCATAAAAGGGTAGACACCCAAACCAAAAACATGGAAGATGGCATTGGACCTCCGTCACGAGGCTACTCTCGGCCATCCATCTTCTTTCTCCAGATCAGACACGCTAGAAGAACGACGGAGCCTCTCGGTGGCGGAAGTCCACACAACCAAAATCGAACCTGAGCAGGACAGGACTTCAAAGTGGTTTGAAAACTAGGAAGACAAAATGGGGGGGGGGGGGGGTCAAGAACCAGAGTTCGGGTATTGCAAAGCCATCAAAAATTTCCGTTGCCGGGACTTGAACCCGGGTCTCTCGGGTGAGAGCCGAGTATCCTAACCAACTAGACTACAACGGATTGCTGATACAAATCTGTATTATAATGTACATAAATATTGTTTATGATTTAGTTTCCTTCGAATTTCCCTTCTGATTTTATATTCTTTGTTTTCTCAACCCGAACTTTTCATTTGGTGATAAAAGAAGGCAATGAAATGTTCATTTTAGATTGTTTCAAGGAGAGTGAACGAATGAATTCATTTTTTAAATGGGTTAGTCTTCCATGTCATGGTGCAGGAAGGAGTAGTGGAACCGTTTATGTTCGAATGTGGAAGACGTTGATCCAATGTGTAATGAATGCTTCCTATGTTGATATGGGACATGAATCTTTGAAACTGTAGGTCAACACCAGTGCAGCCCTGTTGAAACTGCTAAACCTCGGCTTGAATGAGCAAGAAGAGGGGAAGGATTGGGATGTTCTCACGGTTGTTGCAGAGCTCAACCATGTATCTGTCCAGGTCATGGAACAACACTTGATCAACCTTATTCCCTTCATCTTCAACCACATCCGTCAGGTACTTCATTCCCATGTCTTCGAGCCTCCTCTTCATGAGCCCCAACACTTGATTGGTCGCAGTTCGACGATAGTGTCAAAATTGTCAATTGATGGATTCTCAATCAAGTGCATAGCGATGCCATAGTTATACAACCTGCATTAGATCATGATGAACAACGATCCAGTTAATGTCGTCTCATCGAAAACCGAAAGAGGGGCTTACCATTACCAAGCTCCATTGAACATGAAAGAAGAGGAGCGTTTTGATGGGAACAAAGCCTGATACTTGTTCATAGAACCTCATGGAATCCAAACTGGTCTACACGACTCATGATTCAGTGAAAGAAGTGGCAATGCCTCATAGTTGCTTACTTCCTCAATTCCTGTCATCATTGTACTCTTACACTAATTTGTTTTCTGTTCTTGTTTTCACACTTACTAAAAATATCAGTGACAACCCATATCGTGTAAGTGCTCCCCTAATACTGTTGGACTCGATGAGCTCCGATTTACACCCATATGCCTACCCAATTAGATCTTGTATTACAATCGTAATAAACTGAGGCCATTGACAGAATTTGTGGAGAGGTAAATATTAATACATCAAAAAATTGAACCTCTAATCCAATGGCCACTCATATTAATGTGAAAGCTACAAATAGAACAAGGATGAAATAAAACACTTTCAAGTAAAAAACCAAGTTCACAGACAATCTCAAAACAGTATCATTGTCTGAAAATTCAAGCAAAATTTCTTACATAATTGTGCTTTAATAGTCTTAAAAAAACATAAATGAAAATGAACTAAAACAACAACTAGTTGTATCCTACTCCACCTATGCCTTATCAGCTTTGGCAGCAGTAGCAGCAGCTTGCCCTCTGAGCCTACCAGTCCTCCTTGCAGCAATAAGACCAACCTTTTGACCAGGTGGAGCATCACGTCTAACAGTACTAGCATGACCGATATGTTGATGGTTACCACCTCCGTGGGGATGCTCGACTGGATTCATAGCCACACCACGAACCTTAGGCCAGCAGTTCCTCTTCACTCTGTACTTGTGGAAAGCATTACCAGCCTTAAGCAGGGGTTTCTCAGTCCTACCACCTCCAGCAACTTGGCCAATCATGGCACGGCAACCACTTGGAACAATCTTCTTTGCACCAGATGGAAGCTTGATCCTGTAAAATTACAGAACCCATGAATCTCACTTACCAAGCTGTCTATAACCATAACTAATCACCATCCAGTTCCCAGAAATATGCAAAAAAAAAAAAATACAAACCCAACAACATTAAGCTAAAATGAAATTCAATATGTATATACCAGAATGCCAAACTAAAGCAACATATTAAACTAGAACACTAGAACTAGAAAGTATAATCCTTTTGGGAAAGTTCTAGGGTAAAAATGGCTAAAATGATACTGAACCGAAATTATCACAAAAATCATAAGAATTTCTATATCGATTTTTTTGATATATACCAAATTTATTACAAAAAGTGTAAAGATGACTGTATATACCAATTTTCTTATAAAAATTTGAAAATTGTTTAAAATTTTCAAAAGTGTAAGAATTTCAGCACATAACAAATTTCTTACAAAAGAATTTATACTGAAATTCTTATAATTTTTGTAAGAATTTCTGTTCAATCTCATTTTAGACTCATTTTAGCCGGACCCAGTAAGAAAAACCCAATCTTTTTGCCCAAGAGATGCTATTTCATTTTACATCCCATCAGTTCATATTACGTAATAAACTTTCAGATTGTTGGAAGGGCTAAGCAAATAATCAAACTAATATTACGATTACATACGAACATATTCAGATAAAAAACTAGACTTAAACAGATCTAAATCCAAATCAAAACCAAAACATAGTACAGATCAAATACCTGCTGGTATCGTTATCAGGATTATGACTAATAACAATAGCATAATCACCAGAAGCCCTAGCAAAAACCCCACGGTCACCGACATGGTGCTCGACATTGCAAACGACAGCTCCTTCAGGGATAGATCTAAGAGGCAAAACATTTCCGACCACAAGGGTAGCCTTCTTACCACAATACACGAACTGTCCGGTGTACATTCCCTCGGCGGCAACGAATAGTTCCTTCTGCTTCTTGTAACGGAACGGGTGACGGAAAATGACCCGGGCTAACGGGGCGCCACGGCCTGGATCGTGGATAACCTCGGTGACGACACCCTTGAGGTAGCCATTTCGTTCTCCGAAGTCGAGGCTGCGGAAACGGGCGGGACCCTTGCGGTGGTGGGTGTGGGCCTTGAAGACGGAACCGGCACCCTTACGCTGAGCTCGAATGACTCGACCCATTTAGTGGATTTTGTGTGTGCGTGTGGCTGTGAGGAGATCCGTCTCTAGGAGACGATCAATCGAAGGGTCTGAAATGGGGAAAATGAGTTAGGGTTTCGTGAACATATGTTATATATATGGTGACTGTTCTTTATAAATCTAGGGTTTTAGAATTTGGGCTTTTAAATTTGGTTGTTTGATAATGGATTGGGCCTAACATCGAAAGAATAAAGTACAATTTTTAAATGCATAAATAAAAAAAAAATGCATACATATGTTTACAATTATAAATTTAACTTTTATTATAGACTATTTTAATATAATATAAAATGCTAAAATTTCTCACATCAACTATGTGAAGAATGAAAATATTTAACATAATTACGTTTAAAATTATTAATCGTGAAAAATAAATATTTTCATATATGAAATTTTAAAATCATAAAATAGGCACAAAATTTAAATATTTAAAATTTTAAAAATTAATTCATAAAATTTAAAAAATTAAAAATAAATATATAAAGTTTAAAATTTAACACGGACACAAACCTATAAGAGTAGATCCGCTACTGCTCACATGCATGATTAAATCAATTAGGCCAGGAGACATGTATATAATTAAAATCTATCAATTTTCATTACTTTACATGTATCATTCAGGCCGATACAAGTAATCTAATTTAATTTAAAGTATTTCATTCGGGTGACTAAAATAATCTATATTATAAATTTTAGATTAAATAAAATGTCAAACCATAAAATAAATTATAAATTAAAATATAAATTTAAAAATCATTCAAATAATAAAACACAAATCATGATATAAAGAAAAAATAACACCCAAGACATGACTTACATACCCCTATAATTACAATGTACCATTCTCCAGGGTTGTAAATGATATGAAACAAATCTTAAATTATTTGAGTTTGGTTCGGTCAAAACTCAATTTGATTAGATTCGATTCGAACTCAAACTCGGTTTGAGTTCCTAACGAGCCGAGCTACATGATACTCGACTCGAAAAGCTCACAAGCTACTCGATATAATAAATATATTATTTTTATTTTTTTTAATTTAAAATCTAAATTTCTAAACTTAAAACCCTAAAATCCAAACCTTAAGCATAAGTGTTAAACCCTAAATTAAGCTACTAAAACCTAAAATTAACAAGTTTGAGTGTACACAACTTGTGTATCAAAGTTTTTCTCCACTAGGTTTTAAATGAGATTGAGAGATAAGAGTTACTCGAGTCTAACACGGTCAAAGATCGGTCAATACTTGGCTCGATTAGGCTCGAAAAAAGATCGAACTCGACTTAAGTTCTTAACGAGTCGAGCTCAAATATTTTAGTCTTGTTTAAAATTATTTAAATTTAAACTCGATTCGAAATCTTAACGAACCGAATCGAGTTTAACAATACTCAAATGCTCTCAACTAATACCGGAAGAACTCCTATAACTAATGTAGATAATTGCATCACAAAAAACCTTTTTAACTACAATAATAAATTATTGCGTAAGCTTTAAAAAATTCAATAATACACAATTTCCAAGAAATACTAAAAGCCCAAATAAATATACGAGAAAAATATAATATTATCATAGTATTTCAAAAAATAATAGATTCTAATTATGATTTAATAATATTTAAATTTTTAAAATTTTATCAAAACTAAATCGCGATAGTAGAGATGGAGCCGAATTTTAAGTTAAGAGAACAAAATATAAATGTCTAGAAGTATGAGATAAGTTTATAAAAAATAAATAATTTTTAAAAAAATTTAAATAAAAAATAAAAAATTCTTCGAAAGTGGAACGATTGCCTTTGTCACATGGATGTAGTTCGTCCCTGGACGGTAGAATCGAAAGATCTAATATTCGTTATAGTCGTGCTCTTAAATATTACACGTCCATAATAGAGCAAGTAAATTGCGGGAAAGAATTGTATCCATGATAATGAATCTGGCAACTTCTGTACTGCTTCGTTCCATTACAATCCTACAATCGGTGGCTGATGGCTTAGTTCACACCATCAAAGGCAAAAGAGTCCATAAAAATGGCTGTCCCATACGGAACCATGAAAGTTTACTACATACGATAATTCTGAACATGTTCAATAAATGCAATCGTACGTGACTTTAAATTTATTTTAAATGAACTCTCTGATATATGATGTATATTAAAAAATATTATAATATTTTACATATAATAATTTTTTAAAAAAATGAGAGTGATTTTTTTAAAAGAAATTGATATCAAAAACGTTTGTTTTAAAATATAAAAAGAGTACTACTTTTTAAGTGATTTTTTAAATATTTATAAGTTAATTTTATATTGTTAAGAGAGTCATCTGGTATTTTTTTGTATTTATTTTAAAAATACTTATATATCTTTTATATTATAAATCAAGTATTACTTTTAATAATATATAATTTTTTTAAAATCTTTCAACCGTCCCGACGAAACCTTAGAAGTTTAGCTAAGGTTGGACCCCAACTGCCTGTGCAAAGTGTACGAGATTGGTGACAAAGAGTTTAGGCAATGTAATCTCTTGGCCGTAGTTAGGGAGTAAGGTGTATGTCTTATCAAAAGAGAACGCAGATTCATTTTCAAATAATTAAATATTTATATTTTTCAAGTATCAGAATTTAAATACTTTAAATTTGTTATGAATAATATATGTTATGTGTCGAATTTTTAAATCAAATCTTGTCAGAAATTTTAGATGATATCATCGTCTCTGGTATTACAAGGTTTTGAGAAATCCTCAAGAGTTGTAAGGTGCGGAGGCGTTGAGAGTAGAGGTTTGAAAAAAAAAATCAAAATCAATCTCAAAATCCGAAAAATTGAATTGGAAATGTGTTAATCGAATTAAAATTTTAATTTAATTATGATTTATAATTGTAAAAAAATCAGATAACATAACCGACCAGTTATATAATATATATTATTATATTATATATTTTTTATATTTATATTATAAAATTTTTATTTTCATTCTCAAAAAGTAAAAACTTAATTTGTTTTATAAAGCTTAATTGTTTAACTGATTAGTATTAAAAATGTTAATATTATATGTTGATTTTTAAAAATTTATATTTTTAATAAACAAAGTAAAAAATTATCACCTAAACCGAACTAAATATTTTGGTTAAACAGTTAAATGGTTATGATTTAGGGTTGACAATTGAGTGACTTCAATTTATTAATTAATCAAATTAATTTTTAATAGTTAACCAAATCCGGTTATACATGCACTTAACTGAGTGTTATTTCCGGAATTCTTCTTAGGCGAAAATGCTAATTTGTATAATGTCGATGACTTTTTTTAAGTGGTATGCATCTTGGTTTTACTTAATCAAATCTCAGATTCGAAATGTTGCGTACGTAGAAAATCTCTACTAGAAGACTCACTTATCAAAATTAGGTGTGTGACGTGAATCTAGGGGTGGGCAAAACTCAATTTGACTCGAAAAAACCGTTTTTTTATTTCGAATTATTCGAGTTCCAATCGGTTTTGAATTTTAGAAGTTCGAATATTCGAAAATCCAAAATTTAATTTTGAAATTTTATATTTTGGTCACTATTTCATAACTTTTTCAATTGAACTCCGATTCGGTCGCAGTTTTTTTTTAAATTCATTTTTTTAGATGAACATGAGATTAAGAATAAAACCTATTAATGAAATGAGCATTACTTTGGACCTAGAACTTTTAAAAATTTACTATTAGGTCCCTAAAGTTTTGAAATTTTATTGTTTAGCTATTGAATGATATATATTGATCTATGTATTTTATAATAATTTTCCTTCATGTATAAGCCAAAAAAAACTCCAATATATATAGGAATAATTGTCAAAAGTTTTAGTTAAGTCCCTAAACTTTGGTAAATTCATATTTTTGTCCTGGATTTAAAAAATTTTGCAATCTAGTCTCAATTGTTTGAAATCGGAATGCATCTATGTTATGATTTTTGATGATGGATAATTACTTTGATTTTATGACTGTTTTATATTTATTTGTCCTTGATTTCAAGATTAATTGTTCCGAATTATTTTCGGTAACACTTTGGATCCGATTTTTAATGAGGTCGTATTTTAATAAAGTAATATATTACCTATAAAAATATCATTATAAATTTTTTTTACGATAATTGATTTATTAAATTATATTAAAAATCTTATTTACACATGCAAAAAACATATGAGGAATAAGTCTTTATCACTTTGAACTATAATATTAAAAAAAACTATAATTAAATTTGTACAATAATTTGAAATTCGACTTGACTCGAATTTTATAAATTTGACTCGACTCGAAAAAATTTCAAATAAAGTTTGAATGATAAAATAGGACATGTCAACTCCAATAACTCGAAATTTTTTGACTCGACTCAACTCGATTGAATGCCCAACCTTACGTGAACCGATTCAGATTAGTCAGTACGAATCCCTAAAAATCGGAAGAGAAATAGAAAAAACGTCAATTACTTTTTATGAGTCTTTATTACAACGTTAATAGCCTGATCTGATATTAGACATATGCCGGAGAAACATACGTTACGATACAAGTGTTATTGGTCTAGCTTTTACTAAAAAATCTTCAGTTTTAGAATCTTTAAGATATCGACGACATAAGAAGTAGAACAAGTAAGACAACACAACCGAAGTAAAAGATTCTACCGACAAGGATTGGTTTAAGCTGTTAATTGCTTGTTAAACGATCTCAGGTTTGAGATATTATATATACAGAAAATTTATATAAAAAAACTCTATATTAAAATTAAGTATACAACTCAAATGGATCCGGATTAGTTATAGTGAAATCCTAAAAACAAAAACAACAATAAAAAACATGGATTCTCCCTTGATTTTTTTTTTTCATTATTCATCGTCACTCGAGGGAAAACCAACGTACAAACTGTAAAATAATTAAGAAAGAAGAAAGTAAAATGTCAACCGGTGATCAGCAAAACCCTCTCATGTTCCCTGACCCTACCCTATCAAACTTGTTCATCTGAACATGGCCGTCAGAGATCGGAAAACGTCTTCTTCACAAGGGATTCGAAGGTCGGTATCGTGACCGAACCCGAACTCCTCTTCGGCCATCTGTAACAAGACCCGAAACTCCGGGTGATCCAACCATGATATAGGGATTATGTATCTGCTTCTGTTTTCCCCAACATACACCACAAAATGGCCTTTAGGCACATCATCTGGAAGGCTTCCTTCATGACCATCGCCATCTTTTCGGCCGAAAGAATTCGAACACTTCTTCAGAATCTGCTTGATAGACGCCCTCTGAGGCAGTTTGCTCGCTATGATCTTGATAGCCATAAGCACTCTGGGTTTGGACCTTGAGAAGGAATGTAGGTATTTTTATGGAGGTAGCGTGGGAAGTGAGAATTTTGGTTGAAAACATGTCACGTGGCATGCGGGGAGAAATGAAATGAAACAGACCAAAGTATTAAAAGACATGCATGCAGGGTTTTCAAGTTAAAAATCAGTGGGACTTAGCCAGCCTACCCTTTTGTTTCTCTTGTGGACAACATGGGTCTATTGTTTCTCTGATCATTCAATTTTCATGGCCATCTATTTCCACATATATGGCTTAAGCTTCCAATATGATCTGTAATTTTATGGTATAATCTATAAGAAATTTAAGTAAACCGTTATGTCTAAGAGAGGCGATCCGAAAATACAGAAATAGTTAATATATTCAAGATATTTACGTATTTATAAAATACGGATTCAATTCATCTTATTTTATTAGATTCGGGATGTGATATGGTTCCGAAGGATGAACTGGACAGTTCTAATAAAATTTTATTCTTGAACAAAAATCCATTTTTTGATTTATTTCATTTATTCCATGACTAGAATAGGAAAGGATCCACGTTACACCACGATTTTGAATTAGAAGAGAGATTTCAAGAAATGACATATCTATTCACTCTATCAATAACCGAGCTAGATCTGATGTATCATAAGGGATTTACCTTTTTATTGATTCCTACAGGTTAGTTCAAAAACAATTATTGAATAAGGTATTCAACTCCAGGATGATCTTATATATATAAAAAAAAAAAGTTTTAAAATATAAATGTAATGGTGCTATACACAAAATGTCTCTGGACATAAGTAGGAGGGACGTCCATCCAAAGCCTATTCTTTTTAATACTCATTACTAAGAATCTATTTTTAAAATTTAATTCTTCTATTACAAGAGTTTAAGTTTTTTTACGATACTTATTATTAAAGGTCTAATTTTTTAATATTTATTATTAAAGTCTATTTTTTTAATATTTATTATTAAAAAATACTCTTAATATTTAATTTTTAATACTTGTTATTATAGTCCATTTTCTTTTACTAATACTTATTTACTTTTAAAATTAAAATTTTCGGTACTTATTGGCAGTAATCTAGTATTTAAATTTATTTTAAGATCATAACAAATTTAACCGTAAATTTTATCATATATATCTTTTAAGAATAGAATAATACTCTCGTGACATACGATATAATAGCTTCTTTGCCTAGTTTGCAGATACCTTATTATATCCAACATCAACTTCATTTTCATTTGTGTATCATTGAATTATCATCGTACATGATATCTGCCATACCAGGTGGCTACCTCTCAAAGTTTATCGTTGAAAAGGACCAACAATGTTTTGGTTGTTCCATAGTTTCATTTAAACCTTTCAAGGACCACTTTAGGTCACTTCACCACCACTCTTTGCGTCGTGGTACAATGTACGTGAAACAGAGGAGGATTGTAGGACGAGTTTGTCAATTCAAAAAAATAGTTTTGCGAGTTCCATTAACATTAAATTCATAACCAAATCAGATTAAATTGTCTTTTAAGGTAAGTTTTTTAACATAATTTTTTCATCTTTAATGCTCAAACTCGAAAATCCTATCCCTAGAAGAGATTAATTGAGTAAAAATGAAGGCATGAAATTAAGGAGGCATGGGAAAGAGGTAGATGATTTCCACTCAGATTAATTAACCATCATTCTTAGGAAGTAGCATTTGATTGAATACAAAGGATCATTTTTCTCTCTCAATTTAACAAGAAATTATTAGATGAACCTGATTCATCACGTCATATTTAAGGATAAAAATTTTATCCGACGTTTTAGTAGAGTTTTGACTTGACTCGAGCGAGTTTAATTTTTTAATGCAAAAAATTGGGTTCAGATTAGGTTTGAATTTAGGGTGTAAAATATCTAACCTGATCCGGGATTAATCGGGTTAGATATTAGATATATTTCAAGTTCGAATTATTAGATCCTTAAAATTAATTTTTTTATTTATAATTTAATTTTTAAAATTATATATTTTTTATAATTAAGTCTCTAAAATTATTTTTTATATGTCAGATCGAGTTTAGGGTATTTATTTTCGAGCCATATCAGGTTTTTAAAAAAATATTCAGGACGAAATCAAATTTAAGATATTTATCACTGACTCGGTTTGCGACAGTAAAATATTTTATGATTTACATTTCTTAATATTTGTGTTATTCAAAAGATATTTGTGTAATTGTTAGTTTTTTTAAGATTTTAATTTATCATTTTTTTATCATGATACTAGTTAATTGAAATTAATCTTTTCTTCATTGAAGTTGTGATGTAAAATTAATTAATAATAGTTTTATTACGTTAAAAAATAAATTAAATAATTATTTTTTAATTGATCCATTTTGGATCTAAATCCGTAAGATCCATTGAATTTGGATCTGGGTTTTAATTTTAGACTCGTAGATTTGGAACGGATTTGGATTCATGATATCAAAATAGATTTATTTTTGATCACTATGTCAATCAGTGTATCCAGCGACCCATTTTCATTGTTAATGAAATCGAAAGCTTCCGACAACAGCAAACATTGTTAGCTCCATGTAATAACTCTGTCATTGCAAGGGAAACATGTGGTTCTCATCCTAAATTCCTCTTATTTCATCTACACCAGACAATCCCACTGGTTTGGATCCTACGTTTCAGCACTACATGTCAGGTTTCTGGAAGGCTGGCTTAGTTGTCACCTGAAATTATGAGGTGCCAAGTGTCAAGAAGTGTAGGGTAGGGGGAAACAAATTTTGTGGACTTCATCTACTTAGAATGGATGTGCTGAAACACTTATGGGACCTCACCATGTGCTGCTGCCAAAACAAACATGAAAACCTGGAATTACAGCATACTCACTTCTCAGCAAAAATAATTATTTTTAGGGTAAATTAGTAAGTGACCACTGGTTTTGGATGATCTTATTTTGACCGCGCGTAATTATGTAACTCGTCGATCAGATCATTAAATTTTTAAATTGATCATATTTGAATTATTATTGCTAAAAAATTTACAAGTAATTGACGTGACAATTAACAAAAATTTATTTAATTATATATTTAATCTATGTTAGTTACCTATTATATCAAATTAGTTATATTTTTTATTTAATTAAATAAAATTAATTGAATAATTGAATAATGACACGTGCCATCAATTTGATTCTCATTTAAGTCATTTATTTTTTTTAATTTTTTTAACCAGATGGTTACAAATGATTAAAGGAAAATAAATTAAAAATCAGAGTAAATTCAACTAATCTAGTAAAAGTGATGTAGTTATTTGAATGATTAATTAATTTTATTTATATTAAATTAAAATGAAATTAAATTGATGTAACACGTAACTAATATAAACCAAATATATAATTATACAAATTATCGTTAATTGTCACGCAATTAATGATCGAAATAAGACCAATTTAAAAGTATAATGATATGAATGATGAATTATAAAGTTTATTGATCAAAATAAAACCGCCCTAAATTCGATTATACTGAATAATTTACCCTTATTTTTAATCACGAAAGACCTATAAAAGTCTAAATCAATAAGAACGGTCTGGAAATAAATCTGAGAATACAACCATAAGCTAAAACACAGAAACAAACAAATTCATAACACAACAAGAAAAACAAACGAAACATGTCACCATGTAGCCTTTTCTGAACTAACCAAACCGAACCGAATCACCAACTCTGAACAAACATCCCATAAAACAAAAACCAAAGTATAAATTACAACAAAATGGGATAAATCGCTCCCAGAAACTCTCAATAAGACAGTACAAACACCCACTTACAATACTTCCAAGAATGAAGGAGAACAGCCAGGGTTGAAGACATTAGCATTTGTTTCTTTCTTTTGAGTAATAAAGTGATGAGTTACTGGTACATGCATGTGAATAGGCCATTTTACTTTTGTCCAGCAAGACCTCTGAGACACTGAAACTTAAGGCCATGCCAACCTTACCTCAATTCAAGACATCCTAGAAATGACAATCTCTTAATCACCTGTCTGTCCTGGATATACCATGTGGTTTGTATGTTTCTGGGTTCTTCGGAAGGAATTAGGATAGACTTTGGGGTGTGGGGACGTTAAAGCTTTTGTTTTGTCGATAATGGAGCAATTATTAATGTCTATCGTGATGCTCTACGTCAACTCTAGTGGGGGAAGCTCAATGATTGAGTGGTGAACTCACAAAAGCGAACAGACATTTTCAAATGTTTCAGGTTTTTGCTTTTTGTCGGAGAAGAAAGAAAGCTCGGATCTTGCATGGAAGATGAAATTGAAATGGAACATGCACGGTAAGCATCGTTGAAATCTCACCGTGGGAGGCAATGGGTGGACCGTAAAACTCCCGATTGCAAGTCCTCGAACACGAAAAATTATTATATGGTCCAACCAATCAGATTTATTCATCTTAAAAATTTTAAGGTGAATATTACCTCTTTTCTACATGTAATTAATGACATATTAGTTATTAGAAAGTTATTTAAAGATAAACGATCTGGTTACTTAGACCATAGATAACATGGTGAATATGGTTCACCTAATAATTTCTCATCGAACATTGTAGCAAATTTAAATTTTTTTAAAAGCAGACACATATATTAATTATAATGATTCATCCTTAAAATTTATATAAAATTTTTTTTATATCGTTATATGATTCACCTAATAATCTCTCCTCGAACATTGTAGCAAATTTAAATTTTTTTAAAAGCAGACACATATATTAATTATAATGATTCATCCTTAAAATTTATATAAAATTTTTTTTATATCGTTATATGATTCACCTAATAATCTCTCCTCGAACATTGTAGCAAATTTAAATTTTTTTAAAAGCAGACACATATATTAATTATAATGATTCATCCTTAAAATTTATATAAAATTTTTTTTATATCGTTATATGATTTTTTTTCGTTGTATAATGATTTACATTTCTTAATATTTTTTAAAAAGTATATCTCGAAAAATATTTTTTTTGAAAATATTTTTTTCGTATGATTATACAGACGATTTTTTAGAAGGTATATCTAGAAAAATATTTTTTTTTACTTTTGTGATTGTAACTAGTTGAACCAAAATTAACTTTAAAAGTTAATACACATGTAAATACCCGACATGCTTTATTATTTTATTTTTTACAAAATGTATCTTTAAGAATATCTTTTGTAAAGATGAACCATTCAAAAAGCTTTTCAAGCATGATTATCATGAACTCTATTGAGAAGGTCATTTACGCCTAAGTTTATTTGTGCTTATATTTTATTATATATTGTATCGGTTACCATGTCAATTGAATTAAACTCAATCGATAACTAAATTTATTTTATATAATGTAAACTTTTTTTTTATATTTGATTCTTAATTTTGAATCCAATAAGAGAATGACAAAAAAAAAAAAAATGGCACTCCTCCCTCTATAATAAAAAGAAAATGTACAATCATTCAAAACAAAAAGACTTGTAAGAACCAAATCAAAACAAAAAGACTTGTAAGAACCAAATCAAAACAATGGACTGATTGATGAAAATAATATGTACAAGAGACATCTGATCGGTCCATTTTTAACTCACGATATTTACAATTAATTAGATTAGAAAGATAAAAGACTACCAAAAAGATCCCAGCAGAGGGTACATTTCCTCTCATTTTCAAGGCTGCTGTTGCTTGTTACGGAGGATTCCGATTGATGCTCAAACGGGGGAGGCGGAGGTGATGCCGAATTTATCCGAAAACTTGGGTCTGGCAAAGGGTGAGAGCAGCTCCATTTGATGAACGAAGTGCACGTCGTGAACCAAGGGATTGCCTGTTCTACCCGGAGGTGATGAACAGGATGGCCAGCAGCTGCAGCAGATGGAGTCTCTTCCCTCGATGGTCTACACACCAAATTCATGCGAAGCTATTAGATTTAGAAATCCTCAACTCCACCGTTTTGATTCTCTCTACGACTTGAGATTATACGTTTTTTAGATTATCGGGATTAAAATAAATGGTTCAAATTAACTCCTATGATTGTTAATTTGAATTATTCGCTTCAGAACTGCTAACTGCTCCATTCTTCTCCTTAGATCTTGAGTTTAAGATGATAATTTGACAATATCAATTATTGAAGGTTGGATGAACTACACTTCTCTTGATTCAAAAGTTGCATCGATATAATTTTATATTTTATATCCATCGATATTTAATTTATTAATCGATTAATCCAGATTCATTAAATCTATAGGATCATTATTGGACAATCTTTCAATTCAATTTACCCTACTTATACCATTAGTCTTATTATCACTTGAGCAACCAATTGTTACAAGTTTTATCAACTAACCTTCCCATCAATCATGTTCAGAACTCCACACCTCCCATCAGTATATGATTGTCTGCCATTGTAGACGTATGATACTAAGAATCAACCCAGAAATTAAAGTAGAAAATAGTGGACTCAAGCTCAACAATGGCAATCAATCCAAACCTGTGTTTGCTACACCTAAGGGGCTTAAGAAACTCAGGAACAGCAGCAGCTCCAACAAGACGACGAGGCTTAGGACAAACCGGCTGTTCAGTACCACCAAAACCAAACTTGGTCGTCGCCGTCGCCGTCGACTCCGAATCAAAGCCATTGCTTTCAACAGGAAAGTGCTGCATGATATAACAATAAGATCCCAAGTCACAAGAAAAAAAGAACACAACAGTAACTTGTGACTTTGTTTGTGTTTTGTCCCCCTTGAATATTATTTAGTCTCTCATTTCAATGGACGTAAACAAACAATAAATGTATTTAAAATGAAAGGGTAGGCTGTGCCATCCATTGAAAGAGAGAGGAGTGAAGGTGAAGACACATTGGGTTTGTAGAGAAAGGTTTGCATAAGTGAAAGGAGAGACACAGATTGGTTGGTTGAGAGTGGATTTAGGACAATTTGTTAATACCTGGTAATGGCTTTCTGTTCCTAGTTTTCCTCGATTTCTGTGTTGTTTCACCTATAAAAATGGCGAACAGGTTTACTCTCGTGGAATTTTTATCCGAGAGAATATATCATGTACCATGTTCATCACGTTATTTTTGATTCATACAATTAGATTCATTCATCTTTAAGTAATTACTTGATAATCACTCACTCACTCACCTATTATAAATAGAAAAGAAGTGATGAATCATCTTAAAACATATGAAATAAATGAATCTGATTAATTGAGACCACGAATCACGAGTTCGTAATATAATTTCTCGTTTCTAAGAGTAGGAATCGATATATAAGTTCAAATAAGATTAATCGTGTGTCAAACCTAAAATTTTAATAATTATTTAAAATTATTATAAATTTATGATATTTAATCGTATATTATATTAGTAATGTTTAACGGACGTATCGTTCCTTCTAAATTCATCCTTTATTATTATTATTCTAATTTGATAAGTTCTAGATTTTATATATATTAAATTTAAAATTTTAGATCCAAATGATATAGAAATAATATGATTAAAATATAAAGATTTAAAATGACCGCATTAGAGAACATAAATTAAATCTACAAGTACTTATGCACATGACAGTCGAATTCGACTTAACAATTTTAACGAAAATATTTTGATAAAAATAAAATCTTAAAAGTTAAAAATAGTAATTAAAAATACCAACTTAATACATACTTCATAGAACTTTACATATTTTTTGGAGTTATCCTAATAGTTTTACTGTGAATACAAAGCATAGGAATCTCAATTGGGAGTAGAGGTGCTTATCAAGCGAGTCGATTGTGAGTTAGGTATTGTTTAATTTGTGATCGTTAAAAAATTTTATTGTTTGATTCGATTAGTTGCTCGTTAAGCTCGACTTGTTGCTCATTAATTAAAAACTTACCTTATTGTTAACTAAAAGTAAATTTTAGTAATCATATGAGGCTTAATATTAATATAAATTAACAAATTAAAAAAAATATATCAAAAAGAATGTATAAAACATTTTTAAAGTCTAAATTCAAAAGTAACAATCTATAAATACACTAAACTAGCATATTAAAATCAAAGTAGCAATTCACACATTAATAATTATTATTTAGATTTATTTTTTGAATAAAATTATTTTAAAATAATTATTAAAAATATTTTAAAAAATTAACGAACTGCTCGTAAACTTAATAAATCAAATTAGAATTTATTCGATTCAACTCGTTAAAATATCGAATCGAATTCGAATTAAATTAATCTAAATCGATTATTTATCGAATTTCGATTCATTTGAGTTCCGGCAGTTCACTAAACACCCTAATTGGGAGGGAAGGTTGCCAAGTGTATTTTTTATTTATTTATTTTTTATCTTCGTCAAGAATTACAATTATCATTAAATGTTTTTTTTGTATAAATTAAACATTTAAACTGTCTGAATCTTATTGTTTTCCAATAGATTATCAAATAAGCATAAATAAATGTGGATAAATTCGAATAATTTATTTATTTTTCTCTCAAATCCAATTTCAATAAAAACAAAATCAAGCTAAAACCTAATTTTATAAGCCCGGAGTTTCAAATCTAGATCGAAGCTGCAACTTCTTAGAATTGAGCTCGCCACTCCGTTCCCGATTTGCCCAAAAACTGAAAAATTTATTTGAAACTAGTGATTGAATCATATCGAATCGATCCTCATCTTCTCTCATTCCACAGATTCGAAGGTACACAATTCCTACTTAGTTTAAAATTCAGATCTAATGCATGCCTCTTTTTTTTTTTTTTAATTTTCATTGGAAGATTGATTTCCTGCCGATTCAACGATATATGTTAAGATAATTTTCGTTTGCTTTAGCGCTTGTGGTTTATTCTTGCGTGATTTACAAAAACATTAAGCGAAAATTTGGACTCCGGAGAAGTTTATCATCTTAGATTCATCTTGATCAAAGAGCGAGCAATTGAGAGCATTACTTGAATGTTTACTTTGTCCTTTCAGTTTCCAATAGCTCTTAAAGAATGATTGCTGCTAATTAGCTTCATGATCTGCTAGCTCTATGGCTAATAGCTTCAAAATTAGTTTTCATTTATAATCTTTAGGTTGTAGCTGATGTTGGTGGTGCTGTTGTTATATAGCGTGTGATAATGTCTGGGGAGGGAGATGAGGAGGTTATTCAAGTGCCTGAGACTCGGGAAGATGATTCTTTGAAGCCTGAGACACAGTTGCCTGAAACAAATGGAGATCTTTCCATGGAAAATGTTGGCTTAGATGCCAACTTGAGTTCAGATGATGATCATGATAAGCTTTTACAGACAGTTACAGAACTTAAATTTGAGAATGAATTCCTAAAGTCTCAGATGGAGAGCTTCAAAATTGTCCAATCAGAACGTGATGTTTCATCCCAGCAAACTAATGTAAGCGAAAAGGAAACTGAGCTTTCGGCCGATGTAAAAGAACTGCATGATAGAATAGAATCTTTGAGCAGAGAACTTAGTGTAGAAAAACAAACACGAGCTGCAGCAGAAGAGGCTTTAAAGCATCTTCGAGAGGTCTACTCAGAAGCAGATGCCAAAGCTCAAGAACTCTCTGGCAAGCTTGCTGAAGGTCAGAGGAGTTCATTATTAAAACTTGCATCTTATTTATATTTTGAATATTCTTTGTAAATTGGCTCAATGTAACTTTGTAAACCAGGAACATCTTTTCTCTAAGAATATCTCAGAAACAAGAGAAGGATCACTCTTTTTCAGTGTAATACATGTTCTTATTTCTGTTAAGTCTGTTCTGACCTTTGAGTATATACCATTGATCATGCTGTAGCTCAAAAAAAGTTTGATCTAGAAATAAAAGAGCGTGAGGATAAGTACAATGAGCTTGACTCCAAATTTAACCGGCTTCACAAGCGTGCGAAACAGCGCATTCAAGAGGTTCAGAAGGTGAATTTTGTCCTTTGATTATTTTATTTAACTGCAGCACTTTCCTAATTTTGTTAAAATTTATATCAATAGAAATAATGGAAGGAAGGCATCATGTTTGCATGGGAACTAAGTTAGCTTTTTGTTTGGAGATTGTTATTTTCAGGAAAAAGATGACATTGAGGCCAGGCTTCGTGAAGTTAATGAATCACTTGAGCAAGCATCATCCCAACAGTCAGGTCTGCAGCAAGAGCTTGAGCGCACACGTCAACAAGCAAATGAAGCATTGAAAGCGATGGATGCAGAGAGACAGCAATTGCGAAGTGCAAACAATAAGTACAATCATTGTTGAACTACATAATTCTAACAATGAAATTGAACCTAAAAGAATGCACTTATTATACCTTTTTATGAATCTCATTGTCTTAACACTGACTGATGGATAGAGTTCTATTCCTTGCTTATCACTTTTTTTCTAATTCTGATGCTATTTATACCTAGACTCCGAGATAATATAGAGGAATTGCGCCGTTCAATGCAACCTAAAGAGGATACAATTGAAGCACTGCAACAATCAGTTTTAGAGAAAGAACAGGTACTATAGCTTTATGTGCATACAATTTGCGTTTGATTCTAAACAATATTTCGTGTGTTTCAATATCAAGAGATTTCATGTATCTTTGTTTGCTTTGGGGAGTCTATTAAACCATACCTTCTTGTAACTCATAACTTACTGTATCATCAATTTGATCAGTGCTTATACTTGGTAACTTCATGTGCGAACCTCTGAAAATGAAACAGAGTTAACAATGACATCAACATCAACTCCCGTGGATGGATTTATGTTTTGTTGCTTTGTCTTCCTAGTGTGTGTTTTTGCTGAAATTCTTGATGGGGTCTATCTTATACATTCTCGCATTTTAGATGTTAGAAGACTTGCAAGGGCTACTACAACTTGCAGATGAAAAAAGACAAGCCTCAGTGGCAGAGGTAGCTGCTAAACATCAGAAGGTAAGTTGGATATTCAGATGTATAATGTGTCAATGATGGTTAAGATGCAAAGAGTTGTCTCTTCTTTCCGGCATAACTTGCAAGAATGGTGTTTTGGTTTCTCTGATGCTTCTCTCCTCTTCATCAGAATGTAGAGAGCTTGGAAGCACAACTTGCTGATGCTTTATCTGATAGAACTAAGGCAACTGAAACAATTTCTTCCCTGCAGGTAAGATTTATTGTCACAGCATTTCTCCGTAGTTGGGGATTGAATACATTCTTCCTAAAGTCTTTAAGTTATTTTTTTGTATGGGTCAGGAAAAAAGAGGAACGGGGGCCTTTTTCTTTTTCATTCTGTGTGTCATACCTAGGTTCTATGTATTAGGTTGAGCAAGTATTACTGATGCATAATTTTTCAGGTGCTTTTGGCAGAGAAAGAGTCTAAAATTGCTGAGATTGATGCAGCTTCGACTGGTGAAGCTGCACGACTAAGAGCTGCTTTAGAATCTATTAGAGGGGAGCTTACACATGTGAAACTTGAGCACGTATGGATCAAACTCTTCAAATAAGTAAATGCCATTAATGAAAACAGTATTATTATTCACAAAAATAGTGGGTTAACAATTCTTTTTCTTATCAATGACGATCTGTGATATTTCAGGAAAAGGAAAAGGAGAGCTGGGAATCTGCCTCTCAGGCATTCAAAACAAAACTGGAAGCTGCTGAGAGTAACTGCATTCGTGCTGAAATAGAAGCTGCTAAATTGAGAAGTATAAACACTTCAGAGAGAGACTTGTAACTTGAAATTTGTCACTTATCTTCAAGAAAATTAAAATCTATTTTATGTACAGGTCAGCTGGAATCAGAGGCATCTCGGCAAACCCAGGTGCTTAGTACTAAAGAAGCTGAGCTAGCAGCTGCCAAAGAAGAGGTTTAACTTTATCTGCAGCTCATTTTTTTCCTGCAATTTATATTTTGGTTCTGCATGATCCCCGCTAGATTTTTTTTGTTCTCACAACAAACATAAATATGTTGCAGAACCTTATATGTCCTGCTTCTTGTTTTGCAGATTAGCCGTCTTGAAAGGGAATTTTCCTCTTATAAAATCCGTGCACACGGACTACTCCAGAAAATAGATGCAGAACTAGCAGCAGCTAGAGAGTCTGAACAAACAAAAGCGCTTGAAGAAGCATTAAAAGTATAATATTGTAACACAAGATAGTTATAACTTTGTCATTTACATTTCATGTTCCTTTAAAAGATAAGAAAATCATTTGTTTGATTGCTGCAGGAGGTAGAAAGAGAATTGTCATTGGTATCTGCGGAAAGGGATAGGGCCCGTCAAGATCTTCAGTATGTTTTAGGCAGTCATGACAAAGAACTTGCAGAAAGGTAGCATCATAAGTTAAAAGTCCTGATGAAATAGCTATATGTACCTAACTTATGATCTCAAGGAAACTAGTTAGGAAAGAAAAAGGGATGCCAAAAATATATGTTGGATTTTAGGCTTTTGCTATATCAGAACATTATGTTCACCTTTTCTGGTTTGAATTCTGTACTGAAATTATTCACCCTGCTTTGTACTAGAGATACAGCACTTGACAATGCCAAACAGCAGATCAAAAGTTTGGAGACCAATCTTCATTCTGCTAATGCTCGACACCAATCAGAGAAAGCTGCATGGGAAATGGACCTTAAAAACTTGGAAGAAACTTGGCGATGTAATGTTTCAATGCATGTGATATTTCCTTTTTCTTCCTTTCTCAAGTATGCTTCTGTCTTGAACTTTGAATAATGTTACATTTATGATTGTTGATTTTGCAGACAGGTGCGAAGCACTTACTGCTGAAAATGAAGCGTCCTCTGGTGAAGATATACAAAAAGAATTAGAGGAGACAAAACTACAGTATAAGCGGTTGAAGGTACCTAGAATTTGGTATCCTACTTGGACGATGATAGATAACTTTTATCTATGTTTTTATTGATTGGATTCTTTACTTGCAGGAGGAACACACATCATTACGAAATCTGGCTGATAGAATGATTGAGGAGAAGGATAATGAAATTTCTAGACTTTTGGATGACAACAAGAATCTTCAACGATCTCTGGAATCGAAACAACTGGTATGTTTCCCTTTTTTCTTGTATAGTTGTAGACCATACCTGAAACCTCCACACCCTTGAGAGGTGTTTTGATTTCGTTAAATTTTGGGCTTACAATGAATCGAATTTTTCAGGTTGATCCCTCTGAAAATTACAACACAGGTTTGATGAGTTTTTACGTGGTACTACTTGCAAATATTTATTCTACTTTTATTAGAAACTTGGGTTTTTATTTATTTATTTTGTATTTTAACTATTGGGTCATGGAACTGTGATGTTTACTGTCGGTCTTTTCAGCCATACAAAAACATGATGCTCCAAGTCTAAACACCTCTGCAGCAGAACAACAGATTCTGGTAGCTTTATACTTCCTCCTTATAATCTTTTCGTTTTGTTAAATGTCTTTTTCTATGGAATTATTTTCAAAATCATATATTAGTGAAATGATTTTACATCTTGTCCTCCAAATTTAGATATTAGCAAGGCAGCAAGCTCAGAGGGAGGAAGAACTGGCACAATCACAACGACACATTTTAGCCCTTCAGGAAGAGATTGAGGAGCTCGAACGTGAAAACCGCCTCCACAGTCAACAGGTATGAATAAATCTAGACATACCCAGGTGTTTCATTACGTGTTGTATTTGCACCTCTGATTAGTCCTCAGTGTTGTCTTTTGGTGTGGGAAATTACATGTCATTTGGTTTTGGCAAGTGTCCGACAGTGTAGTAAAATGAAATGAATATTCTTATATCGCTTCAAACTCTTTATTTTCTTCACCTTGAAATTATTATATTTGTCGACGGAGAAGGTTACATGCTCGCTTTTACATGCTTCGCAAACACAGGAAGCTATGCTGAAGGAAGAACTTCGAAATGTTGAAAGATCGAAAAGGAGAGAAGGAGTTGATATGACATACCTGAAAAACGTAATCCTAAAGCTTCTTGAAACAGGTACTTTCACAGTTGCAGAAGTTGTATTAATGTTTCCGAGTCTCGATGGCAAAGGACATAATTTGTTTTTGGAACCTTGATAATTCTTTGAATAGGTGAAGTGGAAGCTCTATTGCCCGTTGTAGGAATGCTACTTCAATTTAGCCCTGAAGAGGTAATTTTCTATTTTATCGATCGGTGCTTAATTTTTCGGGTTCATGATATTAGGCAAATGGAAAATATAAAGGTACTACCGTAGTTACGAAGAATCTCTTGTTTTATGGCGCCGCAGATTCAGAAGTGTCAACAAGCCTACCGTAGCTATACCGATGTGGCATCAAGCCCATCGAATGAAGTATCGCCAAGCCTTTCACTTTTCTCAAGATTTTCATTTTCTTAAGAGTAATATAACATTCATCTGCCAGATTACGAGTCCGTTTTCGTTCCCGGTTCTGACCCACGGTTGGTGGGTGCTCAAAAGAAATCACATATGTTTTTATATATATATATATTTCTGGTTTTGTAACATTCGATTCCTAAATTACGTAAATGATTTGGTTGTAAACAAAGACAAACGATATACATACAGCATCTCCGAAATGATACTTGATCCGTTCGACATGTACGAGTCTATTCCCTCAACGTCTTCCTTCGAATTGAATGACGATGAACACCACATGATCCATATACGATGTTATTATCGTATTTCATATAGGTTGATTGGATCTTGGAGAAGCCCTTGTAACATTACAAGGGTGAGTTCTGTCTTATTGTTGGGGAAATATTAAATATTCAATATAGTGGGCGTGGAAACAAAATTTTGAGGGATTTAATTTAGGGTTTAATGTAGAGGGGTTAAGAATTTAAGGTTGTGGTTAGATTTTGGGTTCAGAGGTTATGGTTTATAATAATATTAATTTTCGATTAAAGAAATATTTAGTTTAATTATAACTAAAACTTAAATTGATGGTATTTTTAAAATTTTAAATTTGTTTTAATCTTAGGGAGCAAATTGATGTCAAAAGATTCAGAGATCAATTCAATAAAAAATACTATCAAATTTAGGGGTTAAGTATTTAAATCTTTAAACATAATTACTCAAAATAACTTCAATCCAACGCTAGAAAATAAAAGCATTTACCAGAATCCACTACAGTAAAGATCTGGAAACAAAAACTCAGGTGATGGCAACTTCCACTCAGAGGCATTTCAAGGGTTCCCTCTTGAGAGAAGATGGCCCGAGGATGGCCCAAGGTTTACTCGTCGTCTTCATCATCATCACCATCTCCCCCAGAAGCCTTCTTGGCAGCTGCCCTCTGGTTCTTTCTCTTCACTCTTCCAGGGCGGCCGCCTCCGAATGGACTTGTGAGAGAGAAATCAATATGTTTTTGAGAGTCAACCCTCACCATGAAAGATGGGATGTTGACCACCTGCCTACCAACCCTATCGACGGAAGAACAACATCAAGATAGACAAAGTGAGTCATGTAGATACAACAATTAGAGCATCGATAAATTATCTTTCGGACAACACACATCATATCAAACAAACAGGTACAATTTAAGTACACATTATCACAGAGGGTTAGCAAACATGGGAATGAGTTACAATGGAATAAGATGCCACCTAGTTATAATTAACAGATATATCATGCACAATAAAACATGAGTGACACACCATTACCTGATATGCCTTTGCCTAATCAACACACGAGCATGGTGAATCGACTTGGCCATCCCAGACTTAAACACTAGAGTTTGCAAGCGGCGCTCAAGGAAGTTCTCGACAGTCAAAGCCAAGACATAATCAAGCTTGTTTTGGCTTTCATCCAAAAGTCCATACCTGTTCATCCTGCGAAGAAGTGCTTCACCTTCAAAAATACGGCGAGGGTTCTTCTCATCAAGTGTAAGAAGATCCCTGGCAGCATTTCGAATACGGCTCAAAGCATACTGAACCCTCCACAATTCCCTCTTACATCGGAGTCCATACTCTCCTACAAGCCTCAACTCCGCATCCAATCGCTCCTTCTCATATGGACGCCTTGGTTTCTTAAAGGTCTTCCCATCTACAATCATACATCAATTTCATCAACAATAAAATAATCTGAGCCCACTGATTAGGCAGTTGAGGACCAAAATAAACCCTTTCTTTTTTAATTAAATCAAGGAAAATACCAAAACCCTAAATCTAAACAAGTATATGTGATCAATTAGGAATCAAGAATACAGGGAAACAAATCAACCAAATTATACTGTAATTTAGGTCGTATGATCATGATGTACAAGATTGTAAACAATATCACAGAAAAATCCCACCCGCCATTGCCAAATTCAAAGGTACGACTTCAATCATGGAATCTTTCCAATTGATTCAAGTAAACTATACTATAATATTCTCTACCAAATAGTAACCTAATTGAATAAATCAACATATAAAAATAGATCAAATCGACTAATGAGAAATAAGAACAAAGAAAAATCCAAGGTTAAGATCATTTCTAACATCCTAATCTACATCAATAAATCCAGATTATTAACTAAAAGCAAGAATTATAGTACTATACTAGCTGCTACAAACATCCGTTTCCGAGAAACCAAAAACAAAATCAAAAGAAATGGAATAAAAATGGTAAAACTAATATAAACTCAGTTGAAACAACACATTACATTAAAAACACAAAAAATGAAGGAAAGGTAGAGAAAGAGAAAATTGCTTACAGTTGCGGTAGAAACTGACGTGAACCATGCCGGCGCCGGTAAAAAAAAAAAAACAAGATGCCGAAGTAGCGAAGAAGAAAGAGGCGCGGCGTGGTCGTTATATATGGGAACCTTAAACCCTAATATTTCCTCATCCTCTTTTAGGGCTTTAAACGGGCTCTTTTCTTGATATTTGGATTCAACATCTCCTATTTTTGTATCCGAATCCAACCAGTTTTGATTCGACTTTATATAAATAAATTTATTTATTTATAAATTTAATAATTTAAATTATATTTATGAGTTATTTTTGTTACATTTAGTAAATTATCTTAAATACCAAAAAATAATTTTTTTTGTATCAACTAAAATGGTTATAATAGTATCTGTTTTAGAATATACTCTCAACTATTAAACATTGATCGCTCAATCATTGTGTTGTATCAGTGATGTTCGAATTCGTAACTTTCAAAAACAACAACCGTTTCCTTAACTACTGAGGTGAGATAGTTCGTGCATGAATAAATTTAATAAGCATAAAAAAGACTTTTAAATTTGAAGCATTATTATCTTTTTCGTACTTAAAAAAATAAAATAAATCTTCAAATAAGGATTTTTTATATTATACAAAATATCATTATCCCTTTATCCCAACCATGGGCGAAGCCACATGCATCATTGGGGTGTTTGTTGATACCCTAAAATTTTTCGAAAATTATATTTTTTTATATAATTTGTATATAAAAAATTAAAAATATATAATTGATACCTTTTTATAAATAATTTGATACCCTTTTATAAATAATTAATTTTTTTAAATAATATTCAATAAAATGACATCCCTTAAAAAATTTCTGGCTCCGCCCGTGATCCCAACCACATTAAAATACTGATAGGGAAATAATATACATATGAGCGGCTCCCATACCCTAATAAATTATGAAAATCATATTATATACATATATTTGGACCTAAAATATTAGAATAAAGCTAATGAGATAGGCTTAAGTAATCTGGTACAAGATTTTTCAACACTTTATGCTGCTCATTCTGGGACACAGATCATATGCTCTTGTTGCTTCAAGTAGATTTTTTTTATTTAATTATTATTTTTTAAATATATATTTGATATAGGTTTAAAGTCAAATATTTTATAAATTATTTTAATAAATTTAAATTAAGTTTTTGACATTTATTTAAAAAATTTATTTTACAAATTTTATAAATAAATTTTTAGAAATAAAATTTAAATTATTTCAAAATTAAAATTTTTAAAGTTATTTAATTTAACCTCATCCTGATTATATCCTTATATCGTAACAATAATAATATCAATCAAATCAATATTTTTCCTTAAGCAATACCTAATATTAAATCACTAACCATTTGTTATTTTTTAATACACTGATTTAACACTTGATTTTTAAAAAAATAATATTGATTTAACACTTGATTCCAAATAACAAGCGATGGGGTCCTGAAAGCTACTTCTTTTTGTCTTCATGGTTACTGGTCTGATCTTTCTTCCCAAATGTGTTGTTGTTATGCATCCATACTTTCAACACTTCTTTATGGACACCAACTTCATTGCAGAATTCTTGAATGAGCTGTTCGTCTCTTTTCTGGATCCGCCATCCGATTTTCTCAGCAAATTCCAGCATCTTGTCTTTCTGCAACTGACTGAACTTGGTTCTGAATCTTTTCTTCGAGTTCGAACCCAGATTTGAAGTGTTTGAAGGTAAATGAGTGTTGTCCAATGGACTGGTGTTTAGATCTCCTGAGAGAGCGAAAAGCACGTGGGGAGCTGAAGGGTAGTAAGACGACGAGATCGGCGGTGGAGAAGCTGAGTTGTGATTAACCGGAAGTGGTGGTGGTGGTGGGTGATGGCGGTGTTGAGGGAGGTATTCTAGTGTGGGAATGGCGCTTGTGGGAGGAGTATCGACTTCTGGTTCGCGGCGGTGGAAGTTACGGTGGCAGCCACAAGCAGCGCACTTGAGGGAAGTGTGATCGGTCGGAGTAGATGCCGGGGAAGTCATGAATTCGCCACACCCGTCGAGAGCATGGCCACCCAAACTCCCAAAGTGGCTTGTGACGCTTGAGGACACCATTGGTGAAAGAAATTGGCTTCGCCGGTTGGACCTGCGACGGCGTTCCGCTCTCCGGCTCCGGTGATTTGATAGTTGTACTTACCGGAGTGGTGCTTATCTCCATATCTCTAACATCTGGAGTAAAAAAAAAAAACTTCAAAAAGATAAAGAAATTAAAACAAGGGTTTTGAACTTTGAAGATTTTTTTAAGAATTTTGATGGGATGAATTATAATATATTTACAACATTAATTTTTAATTTAATTTAATTTAATTTTAAATTGAATCAAAATTTTATTTTATTTTGAAATCTGTATGTTATGTTATGATGTTATATGTATTTTTATTCTTTTTTTTTCCAAAAATATTTACTATAAAAATGGATTTATATTCCCCCATATAAATATAATATCCCTGCAAAAGTCTGCATTCTGAAACATTGAGTGAACCCATCTTAAATATGTCAAGTGGCATATGGCCTGCTCTGCATTTTATAAAAAAAATTATATCATGAGTCAGTCTTATCACTTATCTATGAACCAACTAATAAAAATTGCTCACTTTATTAATTTTTTTATGTCATAATTTTTTTTAAGTGAATCTTCACTTAGAAAATAAAAAAATAATGAGGTGGACAATTTTTATTGATTGGTCCCATGGATGACATAGTGAGACTTACCCATGATATAATTTCTCTTTTAATAACTACTTAGCACTTCAAATCCTATTCTTTTGTCATCTACCTTTACTTTTTAATAATTGTTTTGAAAATTTACATAATTATCCTTTGTCTTATATATTTTCTTAAATCAACTATAGTGTTACAGTAATATCTGTTCTAGAGTATACTTTTAATCATTAGATATTGATCGTTTAAATATTGTGTTGATATTATTGGTGTTTGAACTCGTAACTTCTAAGAACAACAATCGTTCCGTTAACCACTGAAGCTAGATAATTCATAATTAATTTTCATACCATTAAAAATCACCTAATTAATTTTTATTTTTTTAATTTTCATGTCATTTTTTGTTCATAATTAATTTTTATATACGCACCGACTATGTATTTACGTAAAAAAATAGAGGTTCGTCTTTGGAAAAATAATATAAAAAATATAAAAATAATTGATTAATTTTTAATGAATAAGATCATAGATAACGTAATAAACACCGTATAATATTTTTTTTTATGTATCAACAAAATGGTTTGCATACGTTAGAATTTCAATTTTAATTTTATCAAAGAGTTAGTCGCTCTATATTATGACTTTTATTTCAAAATTGATTCTTATTCTACGTTGGTCTGACACTTTTAAATGCTCTAATTTTATCCTCAAACTTAAATTAGTCTTTAAATTTTTAAATGTTTTAATTTTATTTTTAAATTATCAGCATAAGTCAATTATATTTCATGTTAATAAAATTGTTATAAAAATCGTTATTGTGATGTAAACACCAATGCGTATTATATAACAATGTAACGTGACATAACTGTTAATACGAGAATAAGAATCAATTTAAAATGAAAGCTATAATTTAATAATAAAATTAAGATATTTAAAATTCGAGAATTAATTTAAAATGAAAACTATAATTTGCTGATAAAATTAAAACATTATGTCATATAATTAACTCTTTATTAAGTATCAAACTCTAAGCATGACTTCATCAATGAGAGATTTTCAAGCACATGTTGTGAAGACTCATTAGGCCATTGTCCTAAAGTAATATTATAACCCCCAAGCTTCTCTTCCATGAAAGGACAAAGAAAGTGAACCGTCTTGACCCATCAACAACTCCATATTTTTCAATCAATTGGTGCAAAAATTTTCTAACATGCCCACTTCCTTGTTATTTCAGTCATTTGTCAACCAGCCAATGACCTCACATTAGTGTATATCCACTAGAATTGAGTACAAAATAGGAATTACAAGTCTAAGTAAACGTTTAAAGTACTCAGACTTAGAGATGGCATATAGATCGTTCGGTTCTAATTTGCGTCATTTTGAATTTAATTATATTCTGTTTTGATTTAAGTTATATTAGGTAGGTTGGTTTCAGTTCGGGTATATATCGTGTTTATGGTGGTTTGGGTTTATTTTGAGTTTAACAACTTTCAGGTTTTAATTCTGGTGGTGATTTGAGTCGTATTAGATTAGTTGATTTTGGTTTGGGTCGAGATTAGGTTTCAAGTCATCAGATCATTTTTTATTCCCACATATATGATTTTTTGATAAGTTTCATGCTAGTTCATTTTTTTTTTTTAATTTCGTTTAATATCTTTTTATCATTGTCTTCGGTTCATATTTATTCAATTCAATTAAAAATCAATGGAACCCATTTTAATTCAACTAAAATCTGAATCAATTTCAGATCAATTAGATTTATTTCGGGGTTTGGTTCAAATTTAGATGGTCCCCGTATTAAGGGTAAAAATCATCTGCCTCTTTTCCATGTCTCCTTTCATACATTCTTTGAATTTTTTCTTAAATATAATTTTCAACTATAACCCTTATTTTTTATGTCTTAAACTCTAAACCTTAAACCTTAAAAAATACATATATTCTTAATTCCCTAAAACCTAATCATAACCACTGACCTTAACGCTAATCCCTAAACTCTCTAATTTAAAATAGATGTATAGAAGGATACATAAAAAAGAAAGAGGTAGATATTTCCGCCCGGCATCTCCCTTACGTAGTTTAAATATGATATACTCTCTGAGGAAATCTAACTAACAAGTCCTGGAATGGCTATTCTTTCTTCTTGCTGGTTTATCATTGAATCTATAATCATTCCCCATGGATTCTTTCTCAGATGGTTTTATCTCAGTTTCTACATCCACTCTTTCTTCATCTTCTCTTTCCACATCCTTCTGTGTCTCAAATGGCTGAAAACATGTATTTTATCAGTGTTCATTTATCCTTACAAAATCTTTACCTTTCTGGTGTTTAGGGTTTATAGATTTTGCAGATATTGTATCTTCTTTATCTTCTCTTTTACTAGAGTTAAAGAGGATGATGCCAACGTAGAATCTGCTGGTAATTTTAGTCAAAATCAGCTCATCAGATTCAGTCTTTGTTCAAGCATACCCGCCATTGAATCCAAGCCTGAATTGGTTGAACCTCAAAGGGATTTGCTTATAGATGTTAATGGCTGCCAAGACTTTAGCTTTCGTCTCCAACAAGACTTGAGAGCAAACGCATGTTCATCTTTCTTCTGCAGCTCTTCTCCGTCGATCGATGGGTCATATTTGGACGAGTATTCGCGGTTGTTTAGCTCATCGAACTCGGCGTTGATGAAAGAATGCACGGTACCGGCTAGCGGTTCGGGTTCTCGAGTATCGGAGAGGGAAATAATATATACAACAAGAGAAGAAGAAGAAGAAGAATCAGAAGTGTTTTACCAGAAATATTCTGAGAGAATGGGGTGGTTTGATGTGCTGACCATGATAGGACTCAGGGAATAGGTGAGTATTTTTTATGGGTAGAAATTATCTACCTCTTTCTTATACCTTCTTATATGACTTCGTTTTAGATGAAATGGTTTAGGGTTTAGAGTTTAAGATTAGGGTTATGGGTTAGAGTTTAGGGGATCAGTAGGGTGTATTTTTAGGGTGTAAGATTTAGAGTTTAGAATATAAAGAATAAGGACATGATTGAAAATTAAATTTTTTTAAAAAATTCAAAGGAAACATATAAGAATGCATGATGAAGAGGCAAATGATTTTTGTCCATTTTTTCTTCTTCCAATTATCTAATAGAAGCCAACTTTTAAATATTATTATATAAATCAATTGAATCATGTTTCGAATTTTTTTCATTATCTTTTTTGAACATATCTTATATTTATCGAGGCTGTAAATAGAAGATATTATAATCAATTATGATGAACATCGAAAGAAAATTCGAAATTATAAAACAATGATCATTGTATCAATCATATACCATTATTGTACTTAGGAATGGATCAGGAGGATTAGAGGGCAATTATCTTTATGGAAATTTAAAATTCATATATAATTTAATTTTTTTAAAATTATATATTTCTATTAAAAATATATCTTTGTCCCCCTCTTAATTTTGAAACCATGCAAATTGCGCCTTAACTTTTCTTGTTTTGGTTTAAGTACTTCTTAGGTCCCTATGAATCTCAAAATTAAACAAATTAAACACAACCCCTCAAATTTTAAACTTTTAAATTTATATTCGACTCCCTATGTTTAATCACGGTTTCGTCCCTAATTTCAGGTACCATCTTGAACATGGAAATGGGTAGTCCAAGTTCATTGGATAAGATCAAGTTGAAGGATTTGACAATCCCCTACATCTCATGTAGCAATCATGATAAAAAGAAGCTTTTGAAGAGTTTACAAAGTGATTTTGAGCTAGTTTATGTGGCTCAATCTTGCTTGACATGGGAGGCCCTGCATCATCAATACAGGAAACTCAAGTTCCTGTGCTTCACCAACTGCTTGTTTGATGACAATTTGGCAAAGGATTTTGAAACCTTTCAAGTGTTGGTTGAAAGATTTTTGGATGAAGAAAGGTATTTGTACAAGGGAAAGAGAGCTTGGAATTATGTCCAAGCAAGGCATGCTTCAAAGACACTTCTTCAGGTTCCTAAAGTAACAGGTATTTATGATTTTTAACCGATTGGTACCCGAATTTGATTATTTAATTCGAATTGGTACTTACGATTCTTAATAAAGGGTAAACAACATCATTGAACACTAAATTATCCGCGCTTTCATTAAAAATTCACGGAAAACCAATAGTTTGGTGACCAAAACAGGAAAAATGTAATGTTAGTGACAATTTTGCCAAAAATAATAGTTTTGTTACTAAAATATAAAAACAAGAATAGTTTAGTGATCAATGGTGTTGTTTACCCTCTAATTAATTTGAACTAAAAAACCAAAGCTATGTGCCAATTGTCAACTTACGGAAAATGTGCACTAAATTCCAATGTGAAGACTTTTTCAACTTGAATAAAGACCTTTCTTGTTTTGTTGACTGATATGGTCTTATGAGAATGCATTAAAAAGAAACCTGCAATGGTTTAAATACATAAACGGTCCCTGATATTTAAAATTAATTAATATACTTCATATATCTATTTAATTAAAAAATTAACCTCAATCTGGCAGGGATGGATTAGGGGCGGAGGGGGCAGTTGCTCTACTAAAATTTCGAAATTCATATAAAATTTTGAAGTAGAGATTTTTTATAGGTTTGTCCTTCTAACATAAAATCATGTGTTTGTCCCTACTTACAGGATATTCGGAAGCGGAAAAGAAGGTGAAACAGTGGATGCAAAAGATATGTTGAAGGCCATAGAGAAATGCATAAAGGCATTTGGAAAATTCATCACCATGGAGAGGAATAAGGCTTGGTGGAAATTTAAAACTTCATTGGGGACTTATACACCAATTGAGAATCCAAGAGATTTGCAGCTGCTGGCTGACCTAACCACAACACTTGCAAAGGTAAAAAAACATGGACCATTTCCTAGTGCTTGTATATTTAGAGGTGTTCATGTGTCGAGTCGAACTAAGTTATAACCCGTTCGTGGAGTTAAATAAAACTCGAATGCTGAGATGGACTAATTGTTGTTTCTTGATGCAGAAGGAAATATGGTTGAAAGATTTGCAAGGGAAACTAAGGTGCTGGTTTAACAAAGTTGTGAAGCCTATGGAAGAGTCTCAGAAAGAGGCAATGCTGTTTACAGTAACAGAGATGAAGCTGATATCAAGGGTGTTGCAGATGTCCATTATCTCCTCTTCTCAACTCAATTGGTGCCAACAAAAGCTAAACAACATCCAATTCCAAAGAGGGAGGCTTTTCAGGACTGCCAATGGCCCTCTTTTCCCTTCCTCTTGATTCCCAGATGTATGTATGTATGTATGTATGTATGTATGTATGATCTGAAGCACATTGGTGAATTTGTGGAGTAAAATGAGTTAAATGTTGAAGTTGATCTTCCACTCCTATTAGTTTAACCTCTCTTACTTTTTTATATTGAACTAAACAAAATATTCTTTAAAATATCTCTCATTGGATCTGCAGAAACTTAAAAGCCTGATAGCTCAAGCATTGCGTTTCTCAAGAAATTGTCTACGAAAACCCTCAAATTTCCTTTTCATTTTCAAAATCCAACAAGTACCCATTTCCCAGAATAGTTCAAGCAACAATGGGTCGTTCTCGCTTTCTCAAATGGCTTCTTCTTTCTATGCTTTTGCTTCTCTCTTTCTCTCAAGGTCAAGGTATTACTCTGTTCTTCTCTTTGCTGTTTTGTCTTCGATTTTGTACCACCTTCTTTTATTGTTGTTTCTTAGGATTTTGTACCAGGAAATTGATGGAGACTGTTGAGTTTGAGGAAACCACTGCTCATTTGGAGGTTGTTTTTAAAATTTCTCTGAATTTTCAAGTCTAATTATTAACAATATTTAGGTTCTAAAACTGGTGTTTTTGAATGTTTGGATGGCAGGAAAGTTCAGAAACATCAAGGGAAATGATTGAAATAATGGATTATAAAGATCCAGAGCCAAATGTTAACCCCAAAACTGGCTACATTTTTAGCCCACCTCCACAATACTAGTTCAGAGAAGTCTTAACTTTTTCTTATATGTTTCAACGAATCAAAAGAAAGAAAAGGGAAAAAGTTTGGGAATTTTGGATTTTCACTATGTTGATATGTGCTTTATTCTTCTTTAGAAACTATTTATGGATTTTAACCATAAATGTTTGATGATTCATAAGATTTATAATTTAAGATTTAGGCTCATGTATTTAAAATTTAAGGATTATTATTAAGATTTAGAGTTTATAGATTAAAACTGATATATTATCCTAAACCATAAACTTATAAAATTTAAATTCTAATCACAAACTCTAAATTCTAACCCGCTAACACTAAACTATTAAACATCAAAATCTAAACTAAATCTCTACCTCTAAATGGCTTATAAATAAAAAAATACCAATATCAATGCATGGGATATTTTCCCTAAATAGATTTCATATCAAATTATTTTAAATCTACATGTTAAAAAAATACCTACATTACTTCATGTTTGAATCAAATACACCTAAATTAATCTGTAAAAATCCAGTCCATGAACACTTTAGACAATTGTATTGAAAATTTCCCAAAGTATAGAACACTAATGCAGTACAATAGGACAGAGAAGAGATCACTCTGTTACAATATGCTACCACAAGACCCTGTTCTTAAACATCTTTTAATGGCTTTTTTGCCCAACACTTAAGATTTCATTTAAAAAAAAGAAATAATGGCATAAAAAACGATAACGTACATTTATCAACATTGACCACTTCTCCGGCTGCCTCCTCGACGGGAACAAACTTTACATTTATCAACATTGACCACTTCTCCGGCTGCCTCCTCGACGGGAACAAACTTTGCACTTGTATCGTGGAGAATCATACCACCAAGCGGTCGAGGGACAGTGTATAGCGAAAAACTGTACCACTGAGTGGTAGAGTATAACTATTGGAACATACGGAGGAAGTTGTTTGCGTAATCCATTGGTTTGACATCAGGGTGAGGCTGTGCACCAAATCAGATATGCAAGAAAATCAGTCTACCTTTGAATTTATGCTCTTTTTTTCGAGGAAGAAAACAATAGCAAAAGCAACACAAACTACTAACCACTGCTGAGAATGTAACAATGTTTGGCTTTAAATCCGGGGATTCAAACCGAATAAATGCACCCTTGTTACCCATCTGAAAAAAAAAAAAAACATTTGGTGTCTCATGTTAGACTGCAAAAGATTGTACAACATGAAAAGCAAGAAAATCAGGAGGCAGATGTACGATCCCACAGAATAGAGTTTCCAACCAAACTACTCTGTTTCAACTTCAACTGGATCAAATAAAAAGGATTATACGTCTGTCGAAAACAAATTACACTACTCTTTAAAGTAATATCCTGTTGCTTTTGACTCTTCATTTTTTATAGTACTCGTATTCGATGCATATTCAAGCATTTTGGTACGGGATTGTGACTCTTCCAAGACTCTAAATACAAGAAAAACTTGAGAAAATGAACATGCACCTAGGTACGCCTCTGTATGGTGATAAGCATAAAAAAGAACACTTGATTGGAGTTCTCCCTAGTTTCTTTTATTTTTCACTTTTTTCATCAAACTATATACTAGTGTTTAACTATAAACATGGACCCTAAAGAATAAGTGCATATTGACTACTAAAAGAACTGCATGTTTTGCAGATAAACTAGACATCACTTGGGCTACCGTTTTTCCCTTTTTGTGCCTGAGGCAATATAAGGGTTTTAGTGCCCTTTACAAAATATCACCAAACACTAGTGGAAACTTGATGTCCCCACAATATGCCTGAAACTATTTAATGTTGCCATGTACCTGAAAATGACCGTAAAGTGCAGAATAAAATGGATAAACATGTGCATTGGAGGACACACAAAATGCGTTTAACAATGACAATATAATACAGATTATGAAGTCAGTCAGAAGAAAGCACATGCGCTGTCCATATGAAGTTTGCAAGATGATAGACACAAGCAACTACTTTGCTGTATAGAAATATTAAAATGAGATGATTACACAAGTTATAAGAATAAAAATTAATGAATGATCCTATTTATGAAGAATTCGACAATCAATTACCTGATCACAGTAATTTGGTGCAGAGAAAACAGTAATAAGTTTACCATCATGCTCAATCTCATAACCTTCATCTTTCACTTCATGAGACCTCACAACCAAATCTGTCAATTAAGAATGTATTCACCAACATCAAACCTCAATTTCCTTCCTTTTTTTTCTTCCTTTTTTGCGTTTTCACTAAAAACAAAGCACACAACCGGATAAATACCTAGACTGTTATCCTGCAAGAATCTTTTTGTCACATCACCACCAAAAGAAAGACCTACTCCCCTCTTGCTAGGGCCTCGTCCTGGGTAAGGTTGTGGATCACTCCAAAGTATTTCGCACATCAACCCTGATGATATCAGCAAAGAACCATAAGACAAAAATTCAAAATAATGTATCATAATTTTACACTAACCTTTTCCTCTTAAATTTGTTTCAGCTTCTTCAAAGATTTACAATTTTAGAAGACTATATTTTCACGAGCATTTTACATGTTAATTGAATTATATTATTAAGTCATACTGACCACAAATGATAAAGTTCAAATTTGTAGACAAATAAGAATTTTTTAAGGGTATGAAAACAATTTAAGTAAATTTGTACTGCATACTTTAATTCTATTAGTTTTTCTTCTTTTTTTCTAAAAACAAGAAAGGTGAAAAGGATACCTAAGCCTTCAAAAAGGGCATTGGTGTCTATGAAAATGTTTTCACGTCCTAGCCCCTAGGCCACATTACTATATCATATATATAAGACTTCCATATTCCAAAGTAATAAAAGAGGATGAATAAATAATGCAGACAATGTAATTCCTCAACATAAAGAGACCAAAAATCAAGCCATCACTTTATATATGAAATTGCACCAAACTTCACAGAAACATAAGGAAAAACAACATTTGCAGTTTACCTTCCTCAGGAGGCTCACAAAATCGATCTATTGCCCTAATGTCAGACAGTTTCACACCATCAACACTGAAGAGGCCCCCATGAACGACAAAAACCTTTTGATTTATTACATGAGCCAAAGGCAAACAACAGAATACTTCGGCAAAGAGTTCCACAAATGACTCTCAGCTTGGACCTGACCTCGCCCTCAAAACCATATATCTTGTTCATACTCTTACTCTCATGGTTGCCTCTAGCAAGATAAATAGCTGAAAATTCCCAAGTTAGATGCAACATAAGTGAAACCAAGATTGAATCTATATATCATAGTAAAAGGGAAGAAGTCCTGAAGATCACATCAGAGTGCTTCCAGTCAAGATTATCAATTTAGGGAGTGTATAATCAAGAAGATATGGAGTCTCCAATCAAGAGAATCGATATAGACAAGAGTCCTAGAAGAAGTGCTCTGATGAAGTTATTTAATACTCCAGTAACAATTTCGTTTGGACAAAGGGAAAATGGAAAATATGCATATAAAATATCTGAATTAGTAGAAAAGGGGCAAGGGGAGAAAAAAAAGGAAACAAAGGACTATCAGAATTTGAAGGAAATGTGAAGTAGAAGAATGTTGGAAGTAGATTACTAGATTTCACCTGATGGACACATGCACTTGAATGCAAAGAGTGTGAGGATGACCTCCACAGAGAAAGATCCTCTATCAACAAAGTCACCATTAAAGAGATATGGATTCTCTTCTGAAGGTAGACCATTAAGCTCAAAAATATTTATCAGATCGTAGAACTACAAGAAATGGAACAATACACAATTAATAAACCATAAGCAATAATAGAAAGGGAAATGAAGCATGTTAATTATTCCACTGTTAGCTATGTTATCATAGCTGTAAAGGATAGATACTTTAGACAGTAGCATAGTTACTTGTATTAAAGATTAATGGATGGTGGGAGTATATACATCATTATGTCTTTTAAATGCAAAATCCTTTATACTCAATCAATACCTGACCATGCACATCACCACAGACAGTTAAAAGACTGCCATCAGGAACATTAATATCAACAAGAGACGGCAGAGCCCGCAACATTTCTCTCATTTGCAAGACAATCTGGAATGCATATCTGTACCAAAAAAATTCTCTCATTCAGAAAAAAATTGTAAATTAGGAAGAATAAAATCCATAACTGCAGTTACTAGGCACACCTTTTATGCAAACACTTCTGGTTCTTGAAGTCATTCATCATTTTCTTAACAAAGTCCAAAGTAACAATATCTCCCTCTATTTTAGCACCTGAATATTGTGGCTCTACATCTTTAACCAAAAAAAAAAATTTGTTAATGAACAGAGGATAAAATAATTTTATGACACTTTCAACAATTCAAGAGTGCAGATAAAATATTCAGTGCTTCCAAAATAAGCTAGCGATTAATTTTCAACACTTTGTCGAATGTTTTATATGCATTTACATGAATGCTAATCAGTGTAAATTTAATGCTTCAATGTTGAAAGATGACAATCATGCTTTAGCCTCTAACATAAGAACGAAATGCTACATTTAGCTCCACACTTTCAGCAAAAAACTATTCTATATACACTGTAAAAACTAAATAGAACAAGTATTTTCCCAGTGGAAAACCATTATCTTTTAAATGAATTCACCATTGTACTTCTCCGGAAGAAAGAAATCCTGATTGGTTATTGAAACATATGAGATTTACTTTGAGCTCAATCTGTCAAATCTAGGTCAAAATAAACTCTCAAGTAAAGACACCACTGTAAGTGGATCCACCCCATCACCATGTCCCTAGAACCATCAGCACTACTGCAGCCACCTTATGGCTACTGCTATCCAACCATTATGACTAGTTTTGCCAATGGAAGTTACATGAATTAACAGCTCTTGCAGTACTGTTACCTTTTAATATCTCATTTTTCCCACAACACAAAACATAGATGCATATAACATAGGAATCGACCACCAAGATAATGGAATCCTGTTTCCAGACTTAACTGCATGATAGTATTAGGTCACAAGCTACCCATTTATACGTTGAACAAAGCTGAACTGCGTTAACTGCTAGACAATTCATTGTTCTATTTGAAAAGAACACTTTGAGATTCTAGATAAGAAATATGAAGTTGCAAGAAGAGGACAAAGTGGTAAAGTGCTAACACCAAAAGGCATGAAACATAACAGGGAAAGAAGTTTCCCTACACATCATTTCACAAATTATACCAACAGATGACACAGAAGGATTCACAAATACTCCAAAATGATATTTGAGTATTCATTTCAAGCAAACCAAATTCAGCGTTTCTCAGTATAAGAGTGAAACATACTAAATGCCTCCTGCATGACTTCAACAAAATCTTGTAGATATTTTGATCATTGTAAAATTTTCAATCACCCATAGATGCAAAAATGAAATAGCAGTCCCAATGAATAAATCACATCAATAAGGAAGAACATTTCTAGAAGACATCTAAAAATACATAAGTTGGGAATAAACGGTAGGTATAATGGGAAAAATAAAATACCTATGGCACGGTATTCTATAGAGTCAGCTACAGAATGCCTCTCAGACTCAGGTACAGAAATTGCTTCTTCAAATTTTAATTTCATAACTGCTTTCTCACACTCCTTTAATTTCTTGGTAGCATCAGGATCATTGGGACAAATTCTTTTGACCTGATTCCAGAAGGAAACATATTTCAAGTAATATGAAGACCTCAAGTAAAACAACATCAACATACATGTTTTCTAGCTAAAATTAAAATGTATACATATGTGCAACTCATGAAATGGAGAACGTATAAGACTCCAATGAAGTTATCTCAAATATACAGCTACCAAGGAGATATCACAATCACATACTACCTCTAATTAGGGGTGAGCAAAAGTCAGTTAAACTGGCTTACCCAACACATTCAGTTTTGTTGGTTTTAGTTAAGTTGGTATTTTGGTCATTAAAATTTTTAAGCCAGTAGGACGTTGGCTATCGGTTATTGAATTTCATAAACGAACCAACTTAATATATAATTTTTTATTAATTTTACATATAATTAAAGTATATAATATATATTTCAAATTAAACCAACCTGAATTTATACTAGACCCAAAAAAACATAGGAAAATAAGTCGGTAACCAGCTTAACCAACAGATGTTAAGTTGGTTTGTTTTGGTTAGGTCAGCTAAGCTTATGTTGGTCAGTCAGTTTGATTACAGTTGGAGGTTAGTGGATTAAGTCGGTTATTCATGACCAACCTAATGGATTGCTCATCCCTGCCACTAATACTAGAAGGAGAGAAACAACTTAAATGGAGGAAACATTATACAATAAATCCTAGATAGTAAAGTAAAACAAAGAGAATTTTCTAATAAATGAGAAGTATCTGCTACACTTATTGATGAATACAAAAATGCAAAATAAGATTCCGGAGTAATATATTTCAGACAATGGTACCCTCTGTATGAAAGAAACAAACAAATTTTTCAAGACCATAGCCCTAGTACCTGTTGAAAATCCTTCAGTGCTTCCTTAAACTTCCCCATTGCAAGATAAGCAGCACCTCGTCTGTAATAACCCTGCAAGTTAGAGAACCATCAGATCAAGAACAAAACAGATACTGTAAAAAGGGATGAACCACTTCAATATATAAAGCATACCTTTGAATATTTAGGATCCACTTCAATTGCCTTAGTAGCATCCTGTATGGCACTACCATACTCTTCCAATTTTGTGTGCGCAAATGAACGATTCGCCCAGTATACTGCATTCTGACTATTTAGCTCTATCGCCTGTGTGTACAAGTCAATAGCCTGACCATATTTGTGTGCTGCATAAAAGCAAAACGACAACTTCAGCACAATTAAACGCAATGGAATTGCAAACACCATCATAATCATCATACATTCATTAAACTATCCACATTCTAAACTGTCTTTGCAGAGACAAACACTTCAACCCAATCAATATTCAATGAAACAAAATCAATATCGTGACACTGAGATTTACATGCTCACTATGTGAGTACCTTTAAATGCTTCATTAGCTTGACTTTTTATCTCTTCGGCTCGTGCGACATTCAAACTTTCATTTTCCATATCGGGCATAACCTTTTTATCGTCTTGATTTAATCTGTTAAAATATTAGTGAAAAGCTTATCTTCTTACAAACACCTGCATCAGCCGCAACAAGCAAACAACACATTAGAAAAACGGCCATCCTATTCAGGAACTAACATCCAAACCAAAAGTATCAGAAATACTTCGAAAATGGCAATGCCTAAAACACAGTTAAGAAATAAGAAGTCTAAAATTATTTTAAAAAATATATCAAATAAATAAACAAAAAATAACATCCACATACAATTCTAAAACAAGGAAAAAACTATACAACTAAATAAAATTATTCAAACTCCATCTTTCGTAGTATGATACTCAAAACTTCATACCCAGAGAAAGGAATTTCAAGTATAACTGAACCGATAGAAAAAGGAAATGAACAGTTTTTTAGGGTTACGGAAACCTAAGTGTATATTAGTGAAGAAGAACGAATGTTACCGGGAAATAGAAGAAGAAAAAATCAGCTGAATTTGAGCATGACTGTCGAGCGGGTGAGAGAAACCGAAAGAAAAATAAATAAATAAATAAATAAATAAATAAATAAATAAAAAGGTGCTTTGATTGGTTTGGCTGAAAGCGAAACCCTAGTTTAAGCCTCAACAGCTTGCTTCTTTTTTCCAATCTATTTATTATTATTATTATATTTTAGGATTAATTATCTGTTGGCATGCGAAATACTGAGAATTTAGTGCGAGTGTTCTTGGAATCACTTAATGCAGTTCGGATTTTACTTGATCGGGACAAGTCCATAGGTTTGGCTTGATGTTCTAGGGGTTCAAATTTTTATTTAAATTTGTTTAATGTCGCTACGAGTACTCTTTTCCTCCAATTAGGTTTAGAGAGGTTTTTAACGAGTCTCGTAGTTGCATTCCTTTTTACATAAAAAACCTTTAAAAAATCTTTTAACCCTTTAAAAATATTTTAATAACTCAAAAATATTTTATAATTATAAAACAATTAACAACACACTTTTAAAGGCAAATTGACACCAATATTGATAAAAAATATATATTTTAATATATTAATTTTTGAAAATTATTTTTTATTTTATTGAAGTTTCTACAATGATTTTATAGACGAATTCAATTAAATCCGCTTATGAACACAATAAATTTAAAAATAAAATAATTAAAAAAAGATTCATAAGAATCCGACTTTCAATAGTGCAAGACATAATATACCTACGTGAGTATTTAGCTTTCTAGGTAATATGGCTTATTTTATGAATTCTTCTTTGTTTGTTTTTAAATCATTGTTCATAATCGAATTCTTTTGAATCTGACTTCTATTTCATTGTAGAAATATCACTAGAATAAAAAAATATTTTGAAAAAACAATATATTAAAAAATATTTTTTCATTTATATTTCTGTTAATTTGCCTATTTTTAAAGTTATAAAACTTAAAAACGTATTTTTTAAAGTTTATTAGACTTTAAATTATTTTTAAAATATTATTTAAGTTCAAAAATATGTTTTACATCAACATAAATACCTCAACAATTTATAACGTATTCTCTATTCAAGACGTCATTACACAGTTGGATTTTCGGTATTATGATTTAATAATATATCATCAAAATTAAGTCGGGACAACCGTCTTCATAATAAGTCTATAAAATATATAATTCGGATTAGTCAATCAATCGATTGGATATCAATGATTAAAAAAAAAATTTACCAAGAAATGTTGGGACTATCGTAACCACTATAACTGAATAAAAAAAAAATCATTTAGGTGATGCCTTGTCTTTCCCGCCAGCAAGAATGATGGATATTTGAAGACCTCTGCTAAAAGCCTGATTGAAGAGGATGCGAGTTTGGAATTCAGACACAAATGGAAGCCATGATAATACGGCTATGGGCATGAAAAGCAGCAAAGCCATGATGTAGTCATATGCTCTGCTCATCTCCTTCATTGAGTCCCACCACATCAGCCCCTTCGACAATGGCCTGCAGGCTTGCCCAATCTTGGATTTTGGAAGCACAAAACAACACAGATCAAGTTTATTTGTTAATAACATACATTAAAATTACAAGACATCCATAATTACTACGACGACGGGTGTAAACGATGCAAGATACTTGCTCGGTTCGAGCATGTAAAGTTGAGTTTGAAATAGAGAAACTAGAGCTATCAGATGAGCCAAATTCGAGTGTTTCAATGCTTGAGTTCAGTAGCTCGCGAGCCTAATTGAGTTTCTTATACACACTTTAGTTAGAAAAATGAGCCTAATCAAGCTAGGTCAAATAGTTTAATGTTTGTTTTAGTCTGAGCTGAAACTTTAAAAGTGAAACTCCATTGAGCTTGATTCGAGCTTTGAGCCTCGAATTTCGTGTTGAGCTCGAGCTCATTGGAATGATTACACCCCTAAACCCTACCAAAATTTTGGAAAAGGGAAAAAAATTCACAATCGAGTACATGAACTATACTTCTGTCAAGCAAGTTAACCCAATGGACTTAAGCCATTACATAAACTGATAAAGTGGTATGGTTGATCAATACCAAGTTAACATGTGTCGCGTATATGCCATGTCAGCAATTAGAAAATACTTGACCTTACATGTAGTGACTTGGTATGAGTCAACCATGCCATCTAAAACGATGTACAGTTCAACTACCTGATTTTTCCCTTTAGATACCAAAGTGCAAGAAAGTGTATAGTTCGGGGGTTAATTTACGTATTAACACACTTTAGGAAAGCTTGAAACTTACAAGAAGAAGGCCCCAGCCAGTGGGCAAGAAGGCAAGGGCAGCAGCAAATATATCTGATATAGTGAGGTCATCTGCTTTGGATAAGATGATGGTTATTCCCAAGCAGGCAAGAAAAATAAATGCTTTGAGCATTCTGTATACTAGCTGAAGTTTTATTCCCAGATTTTTCCCACAAACTGATACGATCTGCAGAAATACCAAATCAATCCGTCATGGTCACAAACAATACAGAAACAGGAGAAAAGAAAATCTTATATATCATTATTTCTTAACCGAATATATATAAATAAATACAGATTAAAAATAATATAAGGAAGAACATAGACATAGACATAGACGCATGCATGCAGAACCTCATGCATAGGCTCAAATTGAAAATAAGATAATAGAAGACACAAATGCCCTCCCTCACGTGTACTTATGCAGTTGTTAACTTCGCATGCACTTAGGCAAGAAGCAGGGACAGAACCAAGATTTGGGGTTAAAGGGACAAAACATAATTGTTTAGAAGTAGGGGGACAAATTCATAAAAAAATAATTTTTAAAAGAATTTAAATAGGGGGATAAAAGTGAAAAAAAAATCGAGAGGGGGGTGATTGCCCCTCCCCACGTGGGTGTAGTTCCGTCCCCTGCAGGAAGAACAGAGCACACCAAGGCTCTGATGTAGAATCCCAAGTCCCAACTAGAGTATACGACCAAAGCGAACACAATTCTTAATAGCAGTGGACACCAATTAAGAAGGTTTACATATATTATGCTTGTTTTCCATACCTTTGACACTAAGAAAACTGCTCCAATAAAACCCCAAGAGAGTCCATAAACCTGAAATATTATAGGTTAAAAATGTTGTTTAATAGGGCGAGAAAAAATATATATTAGTGAAAATAGCATAATTTACCCGCCAACTCCTACTGTGATGAGCTATATTAAGATGGTAGACAATCCCATATTGATAGACAAAGAAACGAAGTGCAAGAATAATCTCAAGCACCATTCCTCGTATATTTGTGTATTTAAGGTGCTCATGTTCTCTTTCCCACCATGATTCCCAACTTTTTTCAGGCTGAATACCAATACCTCCCCGAAATCCCATCCAGCGCTTCCAATCTGTCCAATCATCCACTGTCTTTTGCCAGTCAAAGCCGGAAGGGTTAAAGACAAAGGGAGCGAATAACCAGGATCCAACCAAGAACCAGATTGAGCAGGTAATAAACAAATAAAGACTTGAACTGCGATATGATACGCCATAAACTTCGTATATGACCAGTAGTATACCAAGCTCAAATCCTTTCACAAAATGACTTCGTGAGTACAATCTATAGTTTTCAGCAAACTTCGCATGAAAAACAACAAATCCACGCCCAGTAGCTCGATATTTAGAACCTCCATGCAAGATTGTTCTTCCAAAATAATGGGCTTTTGTTCCAAGCTGAAACGTAAAGAATACAGAGGCTAGCTGCAGCTGCATGATGATAAAGTCTGCCAGAGCAGTGCGGAACCCTTTCTCCAAGCTAATTTCCATTAGCATAGGCAGGACCAACAACAAACCCATTTGAAAGAGTGACTGAGGAACTAAAGCCGCTTCTAGGGACTTGTTCTGATTTATGATTGAATTCTCCAGAATCTCTTTTTCCATTCCACTCATAACCAAATACAAACGTCCATAGAGGAACAAATATACTGTAAGCACAGTAACCTGAAACAATGTTATACCAAAAACAGAGGAATAAATGTTTATTCACATTGCAACCACGTGAGAGGCACGACAAGAAAAACAAAGATCAAATGGCATGAGCCAGCATTGTAGCTTGATGCTATGCTTTATGCCTTTATCTTCATTAAAGAAGATTGAACAAAATATACTGAGTATTTATGGATTGAGGTAACTCCCTCCTCAAATGACTAATCGTCAACATGCAAATAAATACTGCTTCACAACTGAGGAAACCAAATTTGCTCTCCCTCCAGAGTACATGCTAATTAGTCTATATAAAGGATATCTAATCACCTAAACTTTATCTATTTACCACATATTCAAGTACATAAAATTAACATAAAGTAAAGAAATTAGTTTGGTTTGCTCACCATGCTATTAAAATAGAAACCAACAGTTGTGAAGTAAAATGACAGCATTCTGAAGAAGTCAAATCGACATCCAAGGCGATACACATCACGGCTAAGTGTTTGCTCTCCATTTCCATTTGCAACTTTAGCCTCAAATGATGATATTTGATTCATGCCCACATCACGTCCTTTTCCAACTTGAATGTAATCATGATGTGTTATATATCCCCCTCTGAGAGTTGAATTGAACCCTGAAAACACTAGTTGAATTAGCCAAAATATTAAACTTATCAAACTAGTTGGATCAGTTGCTGAAGTGTACCTGCAAATATGTCCTCACTTAAATTAATAGTTTTTGAAGCTTTGCTAATGCCACCCCTTGTTATGTGGAAGATTCTGTCAAATATGTCAGGGTGACCATAATGGAACCGTACCCTGCAAAGATGAGATAATCATGGAAACAATAACGTGTTAAATTTTAGATGGACGCCCAGTCTAAAACCAATTGGTAATAGGTGGAGAGGCCCTTGTTATCACATCTTAACTAGTGCTCCATGAGAAAATTAGCAATAATAAATATACAATATTCCCCAGTAACCACAATTTCAGGGTACCTCAGAGGACTTGCTAAAAAGCGTTGGCCGATAGTTACAAAGCTAGTCTCTTGGTTTGACATAAACCAAGCAAGAGATGAAACGCTGAAAAATTAAAATGTAAACATGTTAGTATTTAGTCATTATTCTGGGAAATGACTTCATTTTGACTTGCTTGTACACACCCATTAAACAAATCAAGATCAAAATATGTAAAGAAAACAGTAAGACTAACCTTCCAGTAAATATATGCTCTCTTAAACCTAATATTGTAGGTTTCCGTCGCCAGCGACGGTGTTTGAACTCTTCCAAAACATTTCTCATTTTAAAAGCCTCTTCGAAATAGTTATCCTAAAATCAAAGTATTAAATGATGTTCTAGAACCTTAATGTCCTATCTTCATATGGAGAAAAACAGCTACCTGATTCATGTCTATTGTCTGCAAGGCTTCCCCTCGGGTAAAGATAAGGGCATGATTCTGGTTTTCAGGTTTTCCTTCACCAATTTTTGTTGGAAGACCCGGAAGTTTGATGCGGTATATTTCCTAGAAGTACAGTGAATATCCCATGTAAAAGGATGTTGTAAACAATTACATATGTTGTTAAATTGACATAATCTTATAGGCCTATAGATCATTTATGCATTGGACAATTTTGGCTTTGATCAAATATATATTCCAAATACATAACTATTCAACAGAGGAAAAAAAAAAGCAATTTCTTTCAGCATCAGCCATCATGTCTATGATGTAATGAAGGACGCACAATGTCATAGTAAAAACTCATAGCACCATTTATTAGATCGTTACAAATTAGTCAATTATGATGTTTGACAGTCGGAAATATTTCTACTTTATTTTGGATATCAAATTATCAATAGAGACTTTTATGTGTACATTTTCAACTTTTATATCAGAAGTTTGATGTAGTAACGACGGAGAATGTTGGGTGTCCAAATCAATCAAATTTTGCAAATCTCTAATATCTACAAACGTCTTTACGAACTAGGCAGTAATTGGGTTTCTTCCCGACCAAGAACCAATCAGAGAAAGCAGAAAAGCTAGTGGAAGCTGGAAATATCTATCAAGTTTCTTACCAAGTTTAGTATAACAAGTCAAGTGACACCTAGTTGGAAAGTTGAATAAATATCAAAATAAAATTATGACAAGAAAACAAAATAAGGAATATATATATAGGGTTAATATTTGATGCACAAGGATTGGAAAAATCTAAATCCTTAAACCCTAGATTCAAAACCAAAAAACCTAAACTCTAACTCCTAAAATGAGCTTGTTGGTGAAAACTAAGTTTACATCAGCAGTGCATCAAATATTTTCCTCATATATATATGGATTTCAATACATTGGCAGTGGAAACCAAAAGACGCTTGTAGAAATTTTTAGTTTCCACCGTCAGTGTATTGAATAATTACTCTCTATATACATAGGAATGGGAATTGAGATCAAGTTACATAGTGTAAACTTTATGAGTTTTACATTAATTCATGGCCATTGGATGAGTAAAATGTATGTATGAGATTAACAATAGAAAATGCAAAGATTATCACTTGAAAAAAAAATAAGAAAATAATCTTGGCCATTTATTACCATCATCCAACAGTCCAAAATTAGTGTAAAACTCAATAAGTTTTACCTGTAAGTTAATCCTAACCCATATTAATATATGTATATGTATATCAATAAAACAAGAATTACCCTCCACCTAAAAGACTACTTACTTTTACTAGGGTAACATTTATCCCACGACATTTTTATCAAGTAATTTCTACTTTCATCATAAAACACATCTTTCACCTAGACACTGTGCAAAATCCATTATGAATCACAATGACAGGTCAAAGAATGCATTGCCTCATAAATGGGTTCAAATAAACCATAAATGGCATGACGATGGCTTGGAAAGAAAATAAGGTTGGTAGCATTGCATCCTAGTAATCGATTGAAATTACACAAAAAAGAAACAAGTTCCAAAATAGAAAAACAGATTTACGGATAAAATCAGCACCTACCCTTTCATAGCCATCAAATTTGTCACCTCCCTTGACAAGAACAGAGTAATAAGATTTTTCAGACTTTCCATCAACAGTCTCCTCTCTTTCATCAATATAAGCAACACGAAGAGATGGATGCCTGTACAGTATTAAAAATAAGGAATGATTTCTCTAAAGTTTTAATTTACACAGAAAATTTTGGTCTTATAATAGGGCATCAACAGGTAACATACATTAACATGAGATTCAGAATACTCCTTTGACAACTTTGATCATGAGAATCGTCAGAATGTTTCAGAGCTCCATAGATCTGACAAGATACAACATAGGTGAATTTTAAATCGGGCAGAGCTTGCACTCGAATAGAGTCCTCCTCGCTTGAAGCTGCAAATTAAAACCTAGTTAATAGTTGCATGGCATGATATTTGGTGGTAACATCTGAAAGATTATAAGATATTGAAATGTAACAATGAATATAAAGGTTCATATTTCTAACAAAATGTGTCTAGAATGTTACAAACCATTATGATTAGGAAATTCCAGGGCACATTGGAGTTCTATGGCTTTCCTGTAGTACATCATCCCTCGCACTGGCAGAAACATATATGAGGATTTTGCATGTAAAATATATAGAAATAATAATCTGTAAGAAAAGTTACTTATGATGGATTGCTAAGTTGACTGTCGACCATCATTATACAGACCTGATCTAAAAAGTGTCTGTCCTCTGTAAGTTGCCCAGTTACAGATATCCTCCTTGCTCTCTTTCTTATGCATTCGCTCCCGGAAGTTGGTCCATTCATCTAAATTGCAGACGTACTAGCTTAAGTTCATGTTATTTCAGATGGTAATAGAAATAATACAAACTCACCTGGATATATCTTCTGTAGGTAGAATAAAGTTGATATTCCATCCTCGTTTTCTTTATTAAGTTCATCATCAGTATAACGAACAAGTTCTGAGTAATATGGAGTCAAAACACTGACATAATAAATCCAAAAATAAATAAAAGTTAGATTAGAGAGATGTAAGTAATAAACACGTCTTCTCTGACTATCATAGATGCCCTCAAACAATTTCTAGATTCAAGATAGCAATTACTGTGGCATGACCCTACAGACATTATCCATTCATTATAAAGGAAAAGAAGAAGAAAGACATAAAAATTCTCCTATATTGAAAGGAGACATTGGTCCAATTTTACATTGATTAACACTACTAACAGATCCCAAGCTGTCATTCAGTGTAAGAACATTGAGAAATCATCAATGGTCACTGACCTGAAGGAGCGCATATCACCAACTTTTGGTGCAGTTGGCATATTCATAAATAATGAATTTGCAAAAAAAGTGATACGACGTCGAGCCTCTGAATTTCGAGGCACATCAGCAGCAGATTCCTTGAAAGTCAGCAGAAAATGGAGCCTAAAGACCTATAGAGAATTGTAGAATACGATGATAAGCAAGTCTTAAATTGCAATATTTAAAACTTGAAAAGGATATGTAAAACCGAATTCATTGCCTTGTCCTTCCAAGACTTATGTTGTATATCCTGAATATTAATATTTTCAAAACTCTGTCCGTCTTTGCTATTCCGGTAAGCAGAATCTCCTTGAAGGACTCTAAAAAAGGAGGGGAAATTCATAGCCCATGTTAGTGATGAAGACTCATTCAGTAGTATAAACTCATCAAATTACCCAATTAAAGAACTAATAGCTTTTTGTTTCACAAATACTGAAACGATTGCATAAATAGGTCTAGAATGGCTTATTTTACAGGATTTCATCAAAAGTTCAGATCTAAATTGAGGCTTCACTAGGCAAGTTGTGATCACTAATCCCAATCATAAAAATAATATGAAATCTAGGAGAAAATTTGAATTTGTTGAGCTTTCGAGACTGGTACTTTTAGATCATATTTTCTTATCTTGTTACATAATGATAAAGCTTTCTGTTTCAAAGAGTGTGTCAAGCATCTAATATGATTTTTTTTTATTTTTTTCATTTTAGGTAAGGCAATTAAAGTATCTGATCAGAGGGGAAAAAGAAATCCTTTTGATACTAAAAGGTTGTACTTTTCAGTCCTTACATCTGGCCATTAATCATAACATCATGTGTAATAGTATCCATGATACTCTGCAGAGCTTTGGTTATCTGGGGGGCCTTGTATATCTCATCATCCCCATAATCAGCCATCTGTGAAAGCAACTCCAATAAACAGAGTTCTTAAAAGCATGTCACTGAAAAAAAGAAACCAGAGGGAAAAACAAAAGAAGCGAACACGGATTAAGCTCGATTGCTACCAAGATCTTGAGCCACTTCTCCAGCTTTACACTGAGCAAAGGCATACCACTCATCTTGAATTCTTTCAAAAACTTCCCCTCTCGTATACTGTTGGATACTTCGTCATAAATCTTCCACACAATCCTATTCCAGGATTAGATAAAAGGCAAATATAAGAAGACTTGTAATTGTGGCAAAAAATGAGGAATTTCTTACAAAGTTAAATTCCTAGAGAACAATTAGGACCATATCTGTAAGTTCAAGCCAATAATATGAACACTTTAACATTACTTCTTATCATCCTCGTCTGCCAAAAGGCCATCCATAAGACACTTGATTGTCTTATAGCATTCAATCACCGCCGAATGCATGTAAAAATCACTTTCAATCTGTTTAATCAACTTGGCATCCTCCTTCCTCTTAAAATCTTTTGCTATGTTCAATGCAGCAGGAATCTGTAAGACATTGCACAGTCAATAATCTATAACATAAACAACCTGCATTACATGTAATACCTTACTAGCTATTGGATAGTGTTTACCCTACTAGCTAGCAAGAAAAGTGGCCACTGAATCACAGAGTCATCACTTGAAGAACATGGAACAACCAACAATTCTTGATCCCTGGTAAATTGTCAAGCAAGGAGAAAAGTGAGTTAAATAAATCTTAATATTACCTTTGGAATGAAGTTTAGAAATCCTCACGTATTGCTTATCAGATCCTCCTCACGCATGGAACAAATGAATTCATTCCACATTTGAGAAAAAATTGACATGTTCTTTTGTTTAATTGATTTATCCTGCCACAAGGATCATTTCAATTTAGCCAAATGAAAACGGATATTGAATTAAGGTGGAAAGGGACCAAAATCATCTTCATATATGGTGATGGTAAGATACCATATAAGTTGACAACAGATGCCACTTTTTCTAAGCCAAATAAATTTTATTAAAAACCCAAAAGAAATAGAAAGCTAGCTACTAAGGTAGCCGTAGCAAAGAAAGATAGAAAGAAATTATATTTAAAAGAAATTCTGTTGATACCAGAATGATGCACAAAAATCTTAAAACATTTAAGAGAAATTGTAGAAAACGCTGGAATACACGCAATAGGCATTACCGATAGTTTTGTTATTGAATCATAATGTGCTGATGGCAAAAAATATTCTCTAAAAGCTGGAGGCACGTCTTGAAATCTTGATCGCAGCATCCCAAGCGTACGTATCTATTAAATAATCCAATTAAAACAAAAGCTTCAGAAGATAATCTCCCTGATGTAAGTTCATGAATCGGCGCATAAAAGCTTCAGCAATTTCACAAAACTATACATGCATACATACATACACATGTGCAAGTGCATGGGCAGAGTGTATGTATTTGTACAAGTGCACACGTTATTTAACTTTTCATATTTCTAATCGCATGAGCACAAAATTACTGCATACCTCACCCACATGTCTGAAGGCTCCAAGAACCCCCCCAAAAAGGGTAGAAAATATTGCATACCATATTTGAGCATCCATAAAATAAACCTATGCATGAGCAAACCTCTCAGAAAATGACACAAGCTATTTAAGTGACAAAGATTATGAACATAGCATCAAACTTCCAGTACAAGGTTCTTAAATGCTTGCTTACCAAGACAATTGGAGCCCATATTGCCATAATAGCTCCAACATTATGAGCAACTACAAAAGATTTAGAATTTCAAAAAATAGATGCTATAGATAGATGTAAAAAGAGAGTAAAATAACCAAAAGGGAAAACAAAATGTAGAAAGGAAATATATATTACCATTTGGAACAATCTTGTACAACATATAGCTTTCAGCTTGCATACCGAAAATTTCCTTGGTTGGTCGCACAAGTGGAAAAATCTTAAATGAAAGCAATTAAAGAGCTTAGAAGCAACCTTCATTTCATTTTAGCATATTCTCAAAGAAATTAATTCATATTAAATTGACATAAATGTAGAAAGATCAATAGCTGAATAAACTAGCTACCTAGTTGCAGGGGGTGAAATCACTAATTTCGAGTTTGTGGGAGGGGAAAAATATATGTGGAAGAGACTTATATAAAAAAAAATACAAGAACAAAAACAAACTTAAGGAGAAAAAAATTCCAAATATTTTTTCTTCAGTGGTATATATATATCTGAATACTTTTCATGAGTTGATGCTTTAACAATTAAAAGTACAAAAAAGAAGGGGGAAAACAAAAACAAAGCTCAATACTGAAAGTTAGTAACCAATTATAAATTGAACATGTTCATTGCAAAATTTTCCCGAAGGGAAATCTCTAGAAGGGCCAAAGTCAATAACCTATGTAGGGTTGAACACTCATGGAGAGGTTATCCATGTGTATGCCCTTTGAGCTACATGTGAGGAATGTTAAAGTAGTAGTATTCCACCACCTCTATCAAATATTGGGCTTTTATGGTCTTATATATTAAAGGTGGGTCCCTCCACATTTGATTATTGTTTTTAGGTTGGATTCTTAAGAGAATTAGTTCCGTTATTTTCTTCTCTTATAATTTTATTTCCTAAAGTGAAGACTAAGATAATTTCACTTAAAAAAGGAAGTAAAACAAAAATAAAACAATGCTAAGAATTAAGCTTCCCTACTTAGATTTTTCAATTAAGATGCATGTTTATCAAATATATAAGATTATTAGATGCTTGAGGGGAAATGTAAACAAAAGCATCCATTATAGAAACAATTGATTTGACACCCGCTACTTTGAAACTAAAGTTTCATGCATTTTCAATAACTCCAAGTCGTAAGAATCTTTGTTCATGTCAACGTTGCATTCCACTTTTAACTTACTAAGCATCATTTTATAATAAAACATGATAAACATCATATACCATGAGGTAAATGCATGAAATAGATAATCACATATAATTATGAATACTAATTAATGTAACTGAAATCAATATCTTGTTAATCTTAACTTTTGAGAATTTTGATAACCTACTGATCCGTAAATATAAAGGAGGTATCACCTCAACAAAATAGCTGAATGTTAGCTTGATGACTAGCAGCATAATCCAAAACAATGTGTACCTAAGTGTATTAAATAATTTTGTCAGCGGAACAAGTTCAATGCCAAGAGTATATAGAAGAACCAGAAACAATGTTTAGAAAACAACCAAAAATATGTTTTCTCTCTTACTTTAAGAGGGAGAAGAAGTCCTCATGCATGCCTCTTCCCACGTAAAGTTTCGGCTGGCACAAAATAATATATAAAGAAAAGTAGAACAAATATAAGCACTAAAGTAAGGATGGAAGATACGAGAGAATAAAAACACAATTGCATATAACTGATATAACAAAACAAAATCACAAAAGAGTCAAAAATAATTAATGCTTGATATGCTTGCCTGATTCCACCACATAACAAGAGTAACTATCCGCCAGTTTGAGAGCTCCAACTTTTTCCGCAAAAGTGGAAGCGCAAATAGTATAGTAGCCAGTAAATCAGGTACCAAATAAAGTACAACAAGATAATTATATAATAACTGATTTTGCATATTCCCAGTCCAATGCTTAAGGAACTTGATGACCCCTGTTGGATTCTTCTCAGAAATGGAATAACCTATTGGCAAAATCACGACCCAAATAGCTCCCATGATCAATTTCATAAGGTACCGTAGTATTTGGCTAAATTGAAAGCTCCTCCAAGCGTTGAAAGTAAGAGCTACATCTAGAACAGCTGCAGAGAAGGAATGAATGTGAAGAATAAAATCACAACTTCACTCTATTAGACACCTGTTATTAAAATAGGGTATAACTTATTGCCGAACATGTAATTAGTGTATTAATATATAAACTTGATGAAAAGTAGGCAGGGACCATTATCATGAATATAATGTATTTCTAATTAAGAACATATGTATGAGACTGCTTCTGTACCTACAATAAGTGTCCTAAGAAAATTTTTCTTACCTTCGAAAAGATTGAGAACAGCAGAAGTAATGAAAATGCTTAATAGTCTTCTTAAGAAACCTTCATCAAAAACAGTGTAAACAGATCCAGAACGCCTCCATGCAATAATTACCATAGCCTGAAATATAAAATATAAAAGGAAGAAAAAAATATACAGATGTAATCAACTGATTGAGTAAGAAAGTACAGAAAATCAAGGCAGAAGGTGAAAGGTGACCTGGAAAGCCATTATAAAGAATATCCACATTCGGTGAAAACTTCTATATAAGTGCAAAAACGTGCGGCCTTCAACAAAGTTAGTTTTGTGCTTCCTCCTCTCGATAGTGCCTGGATCGGCAATCTGATAGAGATACATGTAATTTAACTCAATTTAAGGGGAAAAAATAAAAGGAACTGAAAGATGCCATCATGCCAATAGAGGCTAATTTAACAACAAAAAGAGCAAGCTAGTGTGTTTGGAAGATGTTTAACAATATATTTCACAACTTCCAAATTCAACATAGTTCAAAAGACTCAAAACCCCAATTCACTTGTAGTTCAAGTGTGTACACAATAGAAAGAATTAGGGAAAATGTGAAGTGTTGAGAAAGGTAAATTCATGACAAAACAAACTGCTCAATACCAACTAATACAGGAACCAAACTTTGTTAACTAACATGACCAAGTTACTAACTAACAACCCTTCCAAATTTTTTAACCTAATTCTATTGAACAAATATTGCCAAATTAATCGGTTGAGAAAATAAAATTTATGGCTAGCATAGATTAAAGACACAACTAACAGGGAAAAGAAACTACCTCATTCGGAACTGGTATCTCATCGAGATGCTGAAAATAATATTTTGTACCTTCCCTGGTCCACCTTAGCATAAAGCAATTTTCAGACCTAGAGAAAACAATTTTCAAGATTCCAATTATTAATCTGGTGTATACAAAACCATATTCCACATTCAACAAACTTACCAAAAGAACTCATTTAGATCATCATAGTTGCTCCATCTAGAATGGCTTGCCTTGCCGCCTTTGTTTTTTTTGGCTTCCTTTCCCATCGAATCATATCAAATTTAGCTTTAAAGCTTTAAAGAAATAGGATCAAGAAATTTAACTAAAATAATAAATTACAATTACCTCATGCAGAACCTTGTAAATAGGTTTTATGACAGTTCTTAAAAAGTATTCCTGGTCAGGAGCTCTTGTTTGGTTTGTTTCACTAACAGGATGCACTTTGGAAGATAAAGTTTCGTAAACATCGCTTGCCATCTTAAAAACCAACAACATAATAATAAGCATGTCAAATTTAGAATGATTTGATTCCATAGAAGACATACAATGATGACAAGGGGGAAATTATAACATGGGAGTTTGATCATATTATCATTATGAGGGCTATCCATCCTATATTCAAGGCTATAGAATTTTCAAGCTCAAACTTGAGCTCAAGACAAAACTCAAAAAGGCTAAACAAACACACTCTTTCTTATGCATTTATGCATTTTAACATAATTTTGTACACTATATACCCAAAAATGCAATTCAACTTTATAGATTCAACACAGTCATTCTAACTTGCTCTTTCCCTTGAAAATGTACTGAAATTACTTACTAATAGAAAATCATTTACATCTTTTATATTATTAGGGTATATATATTCTATTTTTCTTGTTATTAGGGTTTCAGGTTATGTCATAAACACTTAACTGATTTTCCCTTAAGACTTCCTAATAGAAAATCATTTACATCTTTTATATTATTAGTTTTGATTAGGTTTTGGATGATGAATGTTTGAATTCGAGATATAATTCTACTTAATGGCTTCTGGCCTTTTGACTATGTCTCAAATCTCAATTTCCCTTTAGACTTCCATTTCTATCTCTTTCCTCTATTGATCTATATTCTACACCATTCCATTCGCTACTACCATGCTATAAACTACACACTTCATAAAATAACTATTGAAGATTATTTATGAGATGGACCAATGCTTAGATTTGTGATATAGGAAACTTACGTTATGGAAGATGTAGCAAATGCATTCGGGCATGAACCGTATGTTTGATGCTTCACCCCATATCAGGAGATAAAGTGCAATATAAATGAGTTGTAGCTGTTGTACTGCATAGCCTGGGGGATACCTACAAAGTGAAAGTTTCAGTAAACAAAAAAAGAAAACAGAGACCTGCATGTTTGATTCATGGCATTAGGTTTTTATAATGAATTTTATTGGTAAACAAATTGAAAAGCTTTATCGCATACCTTTTATTATTCGGTCCACGATGCATATAGTAACACCAAGATTCATAATTCTTGAATATTTCATCACTTAAATTTTGTATGTTGGAACTATCAAGCTGCTATGAACTTGTTATTAATAATCAATATAAGACGTCATAGGAGTTGAAATCGAAGATTCAAACGTGTAAATAGAGATCTGGTACTCAGAAAGAAAGCATGAAGCAGCAAAGAGGGAAAATGATTTACCTGATAATATGTTTCAAGATTCCTACCCCTCACATCAATGTTGGCAAGTAGCAATATTAGGTGCTCCCTTTGATTAGCTATATTCCCTTTCTTCAATAGCAAAAAAAATATGAAAACACCTTGTTATTAGGAATGACCCCAGTGGAAAAAAGAATGTTATTCTCTCTAGGAGACTCAGGTTCGAGCAGTTTTGTTTGCAAATGACCCAGTTTTCATAATAGTAAGTGAATAAATATATAGTTTAGATACAAAGACACTTCTAAGTCAGACTCCTCCCACCATGAAAAAGTAGAGAACCATATATTTTTACACTCAATGTTGGAAAAACTGAAGCAGTCAGACTGGCAAACAGCAGGCTGCTCAAACCAGTAGCGTATAAAGAACTCAGAATATCATGAACCGAAAGAAAACCAGTTTACCAGTAAAAAGGTTCTATGTAGTTTTTAATTTATTTTCCTTTCCTTTTTGTAGCTGATGAGAATTGAGCCTTCAACCTCATAGTTAAACACCATAACATTAAGCCAAGATTAATTATTTACTATGTTTAATATCTATTTAGTATTTACCATCAAATTAATTTTCAAGTATGTAATTTTTTCGTTAAACCAACTGGTACAACCCGTTGAACTACATATTTGACCTCCACTTTGGTTTTTTAACCTTGCTTGTAGACTTGTACTGTTAATTATTGCCCTGATGGTTTTATAATTTCCAAACAGTCAGCCTTACTAAATAAGTAACTTTTTCCACAGAAAATAAAGCAAGAAAAAGTTTTATCAGAGCTTATATAGGCTAAAATATGTACAAAGCCTGAAATGCTTATAGTATAGGCAAGAGATAGAATTAAATAACAGAGAAAGGAGCAGAACTTTGAAGCATTACCTGAAAACCATAAAGAGACAAAAGCCAATCAAACATGTCATTAACATACAATTTGACATCTGATATTAAATGAGCTAGGGGCATTGGCAGGTTCTCTACATTACATATAGCTCGAAATGCAGCATTGATCTATACAAGCACAAGGGAACACTATTGTTAGAACTAAAATTAATTAGAACATGTAAAATCGAGATAGCATAATTTTGCATAATAAACAACCTCAGGGAGTTTCATAATTGCCGGTTTTATCCCTGCAGCATAAAGCGGAAGAATATTGTAATGTTCATATTGTTCCTTTCTGCTCTCAAGTTCTTCAACATATTTGTTAGTCTGTCAAGCCAAAATCAATTATGAAGCACCTTTTTAGTCCTCCGCAAGTGCAAAGGAACCCTCAATGAACTTGTTTAATGATTCCAAAATTATATGAATTAAACCTTATAATCAATTTGTGAAGAAGGTACCACATTTCTCAACACATCACGCAAAACCATTGCAATCTGATAAAACTTAGCCATCTCCTCCCTTTAAGAGTAACATATAGAAGAAGAAAAATAAAGGAAAACAACAAATAAGCTAAGCCAAATTAAGGATGTTAAAGATTCAAGGTAAAGACCCTCACGGTTGCTTTGTATCTCGCCCCTCTTTAATATTTCTCTCAAAGAAGATCTGATAATACAATTGGATTTCCCTTTCATCTGTTCTTGCAAGTTGACGCTTTATTTCGTCATTTTCCTGCAATGCAAAAACAAGTCCAAGATTTTTGTGATTGATCTCGATTAAAGTCGGGTAATTTCTTAGTCATTAAAAAACACTCAACCTAAAAGGTTAAGCTGTTAGATATGAACTCGACAATGAAAAATACAGATCAATGACCAACATGCTCCATTATTCACAAGTGTTTGTCTTGAAAGCATGGAGCAAGAACACGCCGATTGTCACTTATGCTCAAATACAATTTACAGGTGGAACAATCAAGAAATGAACTAAGCACCACTAGATCAGAGGCTTTGCCTCCGTATGAGGAGCTTTGTAGGTGACGCAATGTTTCAAACAATAAATGGGAATAACTAGTGATGGAAAGAGGAAAATTTAGGCAATCATTAAAATGATGTGGTATTGATGGAAATGAAATGTGGAACTAAGTAGGACTGAAGTTATATGAAGTAAAGAGTGGAGTAACTAAGCAATTATAATGCAAAACACAAGTAGAGGGGCAATGCAGAATTGAGAAATTTGTGAGCAAGAAGGAGTCAGGTAAAGGAAGTCAATGTTAAGCGATATAATGGTGTAGTAGCCTTTGGGAGCTAAGATAAACATCAATAAGTAACGACTCTATAGTAGCTAAAGAAAAAAATCTGTAAAGAGAAGCCAATCCCATTTTTGATCCTGCTAGTTTCTACTTGATTAAGTCTCTAGTTCTCAGCCAATCTCGTTACCTATTATCATTGCTTATAGACTAACTAACAGAAGCACTTTCCTCTTTAAGACTAATCAATACAAGTTCTATTGTTTATGATAAATGAATAAATCTTATTATAAATATTTACAAAATTATGCAAAACAACTAAGCATTCGAAGTACCATAAACAAAAACAACTCAAATTAGAAATTCAAATTGCCAGGTAATGACTCAACAATAGGTTTTAGTCTGTAATAGGCATAACAGTGATAAAACAAAACCACTTTTTCCATCTAGGATTCTAGCTGACACTTAAATTATCTGCACATGACTTTCCAAATTGATTTAAAATTTCTTCATTAAATGAAACTGATAAGAGAAATTAAGAATTTTGTTTCCCTACTCAAAGCAATATCTATCTCATTTGCCCTTGGGTATCCAAATCGAATGAAAAGTTCATAAATAAACAAAGTAAGTTGAACTTCTTTCTTCAGTTTTCCTTTTATCAAAGAAGGAAAACGGATTAGCAAAACATGCAACTTTCCCATTTTCAATTTCTTGTAATCACTGTATAGCAACAATTCTTTTGTTAATCATGACAATATACAATGTGTATTCAGCCTTAATATGTGATAGTTAATTTGAAAATTGGCCAATAAACTGCACAGAGAATGTTGAGAAGATAAAGCAATAAGTTAATAAAACATAAATTGAATCTACATTCCTCTATATATGTGATATCACAAGAAGAAACTAATAGTTGAAATGTTAATGACATAGAACATGAACAATTTTTCAAAACGTAAAACAGCAGATAAATAATAGTATTACAAGATATACCTCTTCTACTTTATTTGACAAATAAGTCTTGAGCTGGCGAACACCACGTCCACTTGATGTTGGGTCCATCCTGTTAGCCTCCTTAAATGCATAGACACGGCCTAATCATACAAAGAAGTAACAAAGCCTAAAAGAGTAAATTCCAATCCGGGAAGACATCTACAAATTACTGTATGCGACAAACAATTTATAACATTTATTAATCCTTATATCAAAAGGTAACCAGAAAATATGATAGGTTAAATAAAAACAGCACAGCATCATGGATTTTATTGCTAAATCCAATTCATGAGGATAAAAAAGCTTTCTCATAGGAAAATTGACTAATAGCTATCCTAACTCCTGCCTTTCGAAGTATCAAAACTTGGTTAAGTGTGTTAATTATAAACGTAGCTACAAAGTTGAAGCATTCATTAGAGTTTATTACCAAAATTATAAATCTTTAGCTTACTTTTATATAAGAGCAAACAGATGGGGGGGAAACTATCATATTCCGCCTTACTTTAATCAAGCCAGCATAATTTCGTGTTGTATATCTCAGGCAATATAAAGGCCCTATGGTCTTGCACACTTTATAACATTGATTTAACCCAAATCCTCTTCTTCTGTACCATAGTATTTGAGCTCATAATGTTTGTGTTTTAATATTTATGCAAAATTTTATGGTATGCAACTATGCATCCAACAACCATCTTGAAAATCAAATTGGTTATAGCATGAGATGTCTCAAATCACTTCAAGAGCAAAAACATCTATAGAAAAAAAAAATAAGGCTGCCTTTAGGAACTGTTATATTAAGCATTCAGCCTTAAACCAGCTGGCTATCAATGGAGAGCCAATTTGAATGAAACTCGTGTTTATATAACTTTCAAATATATAAGCATACTGAATCATAACTAACTTATACATAATGTATAATCGTGTACATTTCATTCTCACAATTAATACATCAAAAAAAAATCCAAACCCAATTTTTCATATGCATATTCCTACGCATAGCATAAGTCTACTACCATAAGGTCCATAACATCATTCTCACTAACATGAATGAAAAGTTTTCAGCTATCAAATTACCAAGCATCAAAATATTTTCGCCTTGAATGCAACAGCTAACGATTAATACTATGAAGCTTTATTTTAACTAGAAATCACAACAAGTGGGTTAGTCTAGCTCCTTTTCAAAACCCGTAATTCATTACCTAAAAACAAAAGGCAAGAAAAATGTGAGAAGTTTAATAAAAAAAGAGCTTACATAGATGAGCAACTCTGGGATTATCATCCTGGATCTCGTTGGCGACTCGGAGAATGAGAGCAATGGAAGGCAATGATGAGGGAACCAGGTCAATGTCAGCAGCCAAATCTCCCATATTGCTAGGAAGATCAAACATCATCCCGTGTGCCTTGGACATCCTCCGAACAAGCGCTGGCGGCTTCGTGCCGCTCGAACTCGCCATGGTTCGAATTCACAGAAAAACAAAAACCCAAAAATAAACGCCAGTGAGGTAGAAGTGCAGTGATTGACACTGAATTTAAAGCGTGAGAGAGTGAGAATCATAGCTGTTTTGATTATAGTACTAAACCCCAAAGCAGAAAGCAGATTTTGGGAGTTGGCTTTGATGTTCTTTTTGCTTTGGAATCTGATTCTGGGATTGTAGATCGAAGCAAGCAACATGGTTTTTGAATGAATCTCTGTATTTTGTTTTGGGAACTTGTCCAGTGGGTTTGGAAGCCGGAACTCTGCTTTTCTCCCTTTATTTCATGACCGTATAAAACGTTGTAATAAAGGAGGAACTTATACATTTCGTGTTTTGAAGGGTTACATTGCATGTTTCTCTTTTTACTTCTTTTTAATATAAATATTTTTTTAAATCGGATTGCAATAATTGTTCTCACTAGAAATTAAATAATTAATTATAAAATATAACATATTTTTATAAATATATGTTATGTTTGTAAATTTTTTATTGTTCTTTTGGTTTTAAAGTTTAACCTTGACTAATCTAGATCGACCTTTGTCGTACATCCAACTCTGGTGGGTGAGTCTCCCAGTTTACATAATGTTTCGAACTTGAGATTTACTTAAGCAAAAACAAGTTGCTTACCACTAAAATCAATCCTTGTTGGTTATAAATATTTTTTTTAAATTTTTTCATAAAACGATTCAATTATAAATAAATGTCTAAGTTATATTTCTTGGGATAAATGTTTAATTTTAATTAAAATAAATATTTAATATTTTATTTTATTATAATTTTATAATATCAGCAATATTGTAGTTCATTTAATAATAAAACTAATTTGAATTAATTTGAACCAATAAAATATGGAATTGAATCGTACTGACCTTTTATCGGGGTTATTACTCATTCTTATACTTATTTTTATTTTTTAATTATTTTTTCAATTGAGAAAAAAAATATTAAATAATAATCATTATGTTACCATTTTAATGTTACTCCATCTTATTCTATTAAAAAACGTCACCAAATTATTATTTGACATGGACTTTATTCTTTATTTCTTTTAAATATTAAATCTAAATATTTTAAATTAAAAAAACTCGAAATTTTTCTTAATCTTTTTGGTATGATTCTTGTGTTAAAGATATCGATCCATTGGTATTTGGATCAGTACGTTGTGCACAACAACGTTCCAATTGTACAGGGTCTTCGGTTTCAGCCATGGCAAATGAAATTGTGAGTGGCAATGGCTCAGGATGTTACTGTCGTAGCTTGTGTTGTTACATATTGCTGCAATTTGAGGCAGGTTACTGTCACTGTCGTGGCAATTCAGACGGTCGATTTTCTGTTAATTTCGATTATGTGTTTCACATCGGATTTTCTTGTGATTTCTATATCATAATAAGTTCAAGGCCAAAGCGGCGCGTGTTCCTCGTTACTTCGCCATCAATAGTTGTTGCTATAGTTGCCATGCCGTGAGGAGGATATCGACCATGTGCTACGATGGTGCCCATCAGCCTTATTGAACATGTCCCGAGCTGATGGTTGGTCCCGACGGTAGGTTGGTTAAAGCTGACTACAGACGGGGCTAAGAATGTTCATGATGGTTTCACTTCATGTGGAGGGGGTCCGACGTGAATGGGATAGTCTTGGTAGGTGGCGAATTGGGTTTACAAAGTCCATTGGAGTGTGTTCTGTTGAGGAGGCTGAGCTTTGGGGTGCATATATCGGGCTTTTGTGTGCATATGAGTAGGATTATCGACAAGTAGTTTTTAAATTAAATAATTTAAATGTCTTTCGAATCTTAAAGATGTTATTTTTTTGATGTTATATCTGGATGAACTTTGCAAGTATTAGTAGTTTGATTATATTTAACATGTATATCGTGATGGTAATCAGATTATCGATACATTATTTAAAACGATGCAATCTGGTTTGAAAGTGTTCTGTCTACGGGTGTGTATTTGATTAATTCGGTCGGTGGTCGAACCGAATTAATCAAAACCAAATTAACCGAAATTTTAAAATCTTAATCGTTAGTCGAACCAAATTTTCGTTAACTGAATTAACCGAATCGAAATTATTTTGGTTAATTAGTCTAAATAACCGAAATTTATTATAAATTTGGGTTAAATTACATAATATGTCCCTAAATTATATTAAAATAATTTTTAGTCATCAAATTTTTATTTTATGCTAATTTAATAAAAAAAATAGTGACCATTTTATAATATAAAAAATTAATTAACATTTTATAATTTTTTAAAAGTTAAATGAATAAAAATAAATATATAAATAATTTTGATTAATTGGATTAATTCAGCAATTAATTGATTTCGAACTGAATTAACCGTTAATCGAATTTAAAAAATAATAATTGTTAATCGAATATATTAAAAATTAACTAATCAAATTAATCGATATCATTTCAATTCGATCAGTTAATTCGATTAAAACCGAATAATATATGCCCATAGTTCTATCCGCCTTCCTTGTCGGAGCAATTTACTTTCCTCTTACTCCCTGAGGATTTGACCATTGGAGTTGACCCAAATGGTTGATTATCTTGGTTAGTGGTTTTGCCTTTCGACGGGTATTATTAGTGTATTTTTTTTCTGATTAAATTTAAAGAGATTTCTAATATGGTACTAATAATACTATTTACGTGACGTTATTTAAAAAAAAATATTAAAATTAAAGGTATAATCGATATTATCTACATCCAACTCATTAATATCGCTGAAATTTTCATTCACTTTCTTATTGGTGAAACAAATAATAAAAATTAATATATGGCGTGAAAGCTAATGCTTTGCTGTATACATCTAAGAAAGGTAAGAATTTTCCAAAATTACAAAAATCATACACAGCATCAATTGGGCGGTTGCGATTAGGGGTTTGGTGTATAATTGTCCGGGCGATAATGATAATATTTTGTATCCGAATCGGTGGTTCATTTTTTTTAAGTAATGAGGAAGAAGACCGAAACATGCCACTGAAAGATTCTACGGTGACAAAGATGGGCTGTCAAGAACATAAAAAAGGTAGGATATACGATTGGTTGAATCTAGTATGGATCGTACATGGACGGTAGTTGGAGTCGGCGGGAAAGAGGATCAACTTGACCCTTGCAAACAGCTTGATGCACTATCTCCTTTCAACCCTTTGAGCGAAATACGGCAAAAAGAAGGAAAATCCATGGACCAACTCCATCGTCTCCACCCCGTAAAAACTATGAGATCACCCCAAGGATGCCTTGGAAAATTATATTATGGGTAAGTTTCATTATGTGTTCATAAGACCAATTATTAAAAATCAAACATCTCATCATTTTTTTGTCATATTTTTTTAAAGTGAATCTTCACTTAAAAATTTATTTTTAAAATAAATTAACAGTAAATATGAGTGAAAATTCACTTAAGAAAATATGACATGAAAAAATAATAAAATAGATATTTTTTAGTGATTGATCTCATGAATGACATGGTGAAACTTACCCATGATATAATTTTTTTTATCATTAGGCGGATTAAATTTTGAAAACAACACTATTTAGAAATGATTATATAGGTTGTGTAAAAAATATAAAGAAAGAAATGACTTTATTACTTCAATTTTGAAAAAAAAAAAAAAAAATTCTTTGCGTCCTTAAATGATCTTGATATTTTGTATGATTTTTAAATATAGATAGATAAATTTAATTCAAAAAATAAAATTATTTAATTTGTTTTGATATAAAAATATCAGTTTCATAATTTTATAAATTAAACCCGATTTAAAATTCTTTTAATTATAAAAAAAATCGAATAATTTAATATTTTAGTAATTAGTCAAAAATTTACATTCATTCAATGATCTTAGACCAGTGTAAATCTTTGTAAACTTTATAGTATGAGTGGATCTTAACTTTATTTTACTTTTTAAAAAATTTTGTTTTTACAAAAATTTTAAATATTCTTTTATTATTTTCTATCAAGCCTAGAAGCGGTGTTGCATTGTGTATCAAAATATTTTTTCAATATTTAATACCATCTTGTTTTCTACTCTCTCTTCAAACTCAACCCAGAGGTATGTTCTCTTGATTTCTTCGCCTGAATGTATTGTGCTTGAATTGATCTTTAATATTGGATTACTTTTCTGGTGTTTATTGTTGATTAAATTTTATGATTGATGGCCAATCTTCATGTTCTTTGTCCACACAGGAATATAAAGATAGAAGAGGAAGAGGATGGGCAACCTAGCATGTTGTGTCCAAGTAGACCAATCTACGGTGGCCATAAAAAAAAGATTCGGGAAGTTCGATGAAGTGCTCGAACCAGGATGCCACTGCTTACCTTGGTGCCTTGGGAGCCGGCTTGCCGGACATCTCACTCTCCGGTTACAGCAGCTTGATGTGCATTGCGAGACCAAAACAAAGGTTTGTTCATTGTTTAACTCTGTTAAAAAAACCAGCAATCTGTCCTCCTATCGAACTCGTATCAATGTTTTTCGACTCGAAAATATTGTTTGTGCAGGACAATGTGTTCGTCAACGTTGTTGCGTCGGTCCAATATCGTGCCTTGGCGGAGAAGGCAAACGATGCTTTCTACAAACTGAGCAACCCCAGGACTCAAATTCAAGCATATGTGTTCGATGGTGTCACATTAAACTTGTTCATTCAATGTTCTTCCATTATATCCAAATGGAACCTTAAAAAATTCGGATTTTTTATTTTATTTTTTTCCTGTTCTGTAGTTATTAGGGCTAGTGTTCCAAAGCTGGATCTGGATGATGCTTTTGAGCAGAAGAATGATATTGCTAAAGCTGTTGAAGATGAGCTCGAAAAGGTAATCGAGCGAACTCAAACAATTTTTTAAATGTATCTCGATTCGAGCTCGAACTTCCGAAGATGCAACACTATTTGATTTCAATTGTGACTTAGTAGGCTATGTCTGCTTACGGATATGAGATTGTCCAGACTCTAATTGTTGATATAGAGCCAGATGAACATGTGAAAAGGGCTATGAACGAGATTAATGCTGGTGAGTTTTATCTTAAAAATCGACCGATTCGATCTCTGGTCCGACTCTCAATAGTACTTTTTTTAATTTTCACAGCTGCTAGGATGAGAGTTGCTGCAAACGAGAAAGCAGAAGCAGAGAAGATTATACAGATAAAAAGAGCAGAGGGTGAGGCCGAATCGAAGTATCTGTCCGGCGTGGGGATCGCAAGGCAACGACAGGCCATTGTGGATGGTCTAAGGGACAGTGTGCTCGGGTTCTCGGTCAATGTTCCAAGGACAACGGCCAAGGATGTTTTGGATATGGTCCTTATTACACAGTATTTTGATGCCATGAAAGAAATTGGTGCTGCCTCTAAATCTTCAGCGGTGTTTATCCCACACGGACCCGGTGCTATTCGAGACATTGCCACACAGATTCGAGATGGCATGCTTCAGGCATCTCAGGCCTCAGCACCATGAATGAAAGTGGTCGGACTGGTGATCGTATAATTCCAGTGTCGAAATAAAAATCATGTTAGGTGAAAATGATCTCCAAGTTTATGAAAGTGAACTTTTCTTGTTACAAACAATCATACAGAGAACTTTTTTCTTTCCCAGGAAACAAACAACAATGTCAAAGAATTTTCCAGGAAATCTTATGACACTTTCCCAGGAAACTAGCCAATATTTTCCAGGAATTTCACATTGCTAATACAAGATAGTAGATTAACGTAACAGGTACTGCAATAAGCATGCTAAAGATTACCCTGGAAACAAACTATAATCAAAAACTCATCAGTCCAGGAAATCTTATGACACTTTCCCAGGAAACTAGCCAATGTTTTCCAGGAATTTCACATTGCTAATACAAGATAGTAGATTAACGTAACAGGTACTGCAATAAGCATGCTAAAGATTACCCTGGAAACAAACTATAATCAAAAACTCATCAGTCAACTGGATCCAAATCAAAAATATAATTAAGTCACAAAATTAATTATTTTTCCGCAGCCGGGATTTGAACCCAGAAATTCAATCAAGAATTTTAACCATTGTGCTAAAATTTTAAACATTCTCGTTTTGGCTAAGTAATCTGCCACTCCATTCTTCTCCCTTGGCATGTAAGCAAACTCCACATGCTTAATGCTTTTCACCTTGATGTTAATTTCCTCGAAAATGGACTACCATTGCCATGGACACAAAGATGTTATCTTCAACCAATTTAGAACAACTCGAGAATCTGATTCAACGACAAGTCTCGCCTTACCCGTCCACCCTGCTTCGATAAACATATCAAGTGCCAATTTGATTGCTGTCAGTTCAGAAAAATCTAGCCCCAAGCTTGTTTGTCAAAGGTCCAGAGAACAATGCTCTTATATCACCATTCGACTCACGAAGCACCCCTCCGGACCCGCCCTATCTTATTTTGCAGCTCCATGTACACTGAATTTGGCATGCCCTTGACATGAAGGATCACCAGCCACCACATGCTTAACCATCTTAGATAAGAACAAGAGGTACTGCAGTTTCATAATCTTTCCCTGGAAAACTCTCTTGTTTCGAGCCAGCCAAACACTCCAAATTGCAGCAGCTACAGAGATTAGCCACACTGTTTTCACACTTCCTTCCATGGACTTCGACTGCACCAGTCCATATTAATCTCCACCATCTGAATAGCGACACCTAACACCACTTCTTTCCCTACGGCTCCGCATAGGGATAGCAATGGATCCTGGATCTGACCCGAATCCATAGATCCAGATTCGTTTTATAGGGTTTGGATCTTAAAATTTTAGACCCGATGAATTTGGGTCGGATCTGAATCTTTTAATTAAAATACGAATATAGATTTGGATTTGACATTTAAGACCGAACTTAGACTCGGATCCGTTTACCTATTTATTAAAAACCCACATTTAATTTTAAAATATATATAAATATAATAGTATGTTTCATATTTTACATTATTTTCTAATATAATTTTTATTTATTTATGATAAAAAAAATTTTAAAGGAATATATGTTTGTTCTACTATTAATAAAAATTGTGATGATGATACGAAAATGGTGAATATCATTGACAAATTATGTAAGAAAGCTATTATATTACATAACCTTGATATTAATATTTAAATTTCACAAATATTATTTTCATAAAATAAATTTTTCTCTTTAGTCAGTACTTTCTTGTTTGTTTTAGGATGTTTATGATTTAAGTAGTGATGAACACTAGTACTCTAAAAAGTAAAAGTACGATACTCGGTTTGCGACAGTGAAATATTTTATGATCTATATTTTTTAATATTTGTGTTATTCAAAAGATATTTGTGTAATTATTGAGTTTTTTTTAGATTTTAATTTATTATTTTTTATCATGATACTAGTTAATTGAAATTAATTTTTTCTTCATTGAAGTTATGATATGAAATTAATTAATAATAGTTTTATTACGTTAAAAAATAAATTGAATAATTATTTTTTAGTAAATCTGTTTTGGACCCAGCTCTGTAAGATCCATTGGATCTGGATCTCAATTTTTTAGACTCGTAAATTTAGGACGGATCTAGATTCATGATGTAAAAATGAATCTAAATCCAACTAGACCTGATCCAGATCCGACACATTGTCATCCCTAACTCTGCACCACATTAAAAACACCTCCCACGAACCAAATCCTATCACTGCTGCTTTTTACAGATTTTTAATTCTTCTCTATTAAACCTTGCATTTAAACCTCAACAAATCCGCAGTAGCACAATAATTAAAATTCTTATTTGAATTTTTATATTCAAATCCTAACTGCGGAAATAATTTTTGAAAATATTAGGTTTTGGATTTATCCAACTTTCTAAATTTCTGAAACCAAATTTTCTTTTCTCAACACACTATTAATATACTACCGTTTATAGTTTTTAAAGGTCAAACTAAAAGTAAGTATAAATACAAAGAGATTTTTAAGTAAATATTATAAATTATTTTAAAATTTAAAGATATAAAGCACGATGACTTATAATTGAGATCTATAATAAAATTTATAATAATTTGAGGATGTATTTTTTTTTTATAAAAACTATTAATAAATTTAAATTTTAGTGAAGATACTTTATGTCGTTTTAGGGCTCATATTTTATAATTTGACTTAAGATGTCATCTGTAAGCAGAGACGAAGCTATACAGACTGTAGAAGGGGTTCCTTTCTCTCTCAATTTTTTTTTGTATAATTGTACTTAAGATTCCTTTTAATTTAAACAATAATAAAATAATTGTACTTTATGCCGTTTTAGGGCTTAATAGACGTTTGTCCCTCCTAATGCTTGATCTTAACTCCGTCCTTACCTGTAAATAACATTTTCATTAAAATTTTTATTTTATTAATAAAAAATTTAAAAAATACCACTTAACGACTTTAAATTATTATAATTTTTGTTGTAAATTCTTAATTATAAAACAAATATACCTTACGTCCTAAAATTTTAACTAACTTATAATATTTATCTAAAAAAATCAAATATAAAGGACTACAAAAATATTTTACCGTTTTAATATAGACATAATAAAGGACTTTTTCGCTACGCCGTCGTTTGTTTCGTATCATCTCATCTTTAAATCTTAAAACCCTCATCTCGAAAAGTAAAAAGAAACAAAATGGCGACGACGATGTCAATTACCGAGCTTGACGACGAAACAGTGCGCAGCATGTCGATTGGCGCAGTCTTCTCAGACTTCGTAATATTTTCATTACTATTTTTTTCTCTCTGATTCTCGTTTAGATCCGCCATTAAAGTAAACCTCTTTTTAAGCTACAAAAGAAAATAATTTTTATATATAAAAAAAGAACAGCTGCTTCAAAGTTCTGATCCATTTGATATTTTTGTAATGCATTGATTCAATTAATGGAAGCTATTTCATTTCAGCTTACTGATTCGAATCTCCTTCTCTGAATATTCAAATTGATTTTTTTTACTTGATTAAATATTTTCAGGGTGGAAAGATAATTTCACTTGACTTTCACCGAAAGGATGATCTATTGGTGACAGCCAGTGAGGATGATTCAGTTCGCCTTTTCGACATTGCCAATGCTAAGTTAGTTTTTTCTTTCCTTTTTTTTTTTTTTTTTTTTTTACTGTAATCTAATATAGAAGGAACAAGAGAAAGAGTAGCATTGTATTGTTATTGATTTAATTAATAGCATATATTTTTATAGCTAGTTTAGAGATAGTTTTAGTTTTTGGTATGGTTTGAATTTTGAGTGTTTCAATGCTTTCTGCTTTGTTATTAGTTAAAAATTAAGTGTTACTATCATTTTCATTAGTTGCATTAATGATCATTTTAATATTGGTTTTGGGTTGATAAACAAAACATATCATAGTAACTAGGTTTCTTGTTAGAAATTTAATGGTTTTAGGTTGATAAATAAAGACAACAAATCATGGGCTTTGATGTTGGTTTAAACATCATCCTAGTTATGAATTTTGAGTGTTTTCTTGGTCTCTGCTATGAAATTAGGGGTATTATTAGAAATTTAATTGTTAGGATCATTTTCAGCCATATCATTTTAATGTGGGTTTAGGTTGATAAAGACAACATATCATAAGAAACATGGTGCGGATCGAATATGTTTCACACATCATCCAAGCTCTGTTATATGCTCTTCGAGACACAATTTGGAATCTGGAGGTGAGTTTCTTAGGATAATTTTAGCTTTATTCTTATGTGTATTAACCAAACAACAGTTATTGTATCTGCTTTTTCTCTTTTGTTTACAGAAGCCCTACGGTATCTTTCTATGTATGATAATCGATGTCTTCGCTACTTCAAAGGACATAAAGAGAGGTTGGTAATTCTTGACATATTAATGTTGTTGAAATAGGTTGAGAAAGAGATCTGGTTAATATGTGATTTGTATGTAATTTAAGCAATCAGTTATGAAATAAAAGAGCCACTTGAATGTCCATGTTTAATGTTACTTTAGTTATTCAATATTTCAATGAAGTTTTTTTATGTTAAACTTCAGGTCGCATGGTTTTGACTTTTTAAACCTGTGTGTATATCAATACATTAATCTGAATCACTTGTTAGTAAAACATATTAAAACTATGGAAATGGAAACCCTTTAGTTCTTAAAGAGATGTTTCCTTGAATTCGTTACCCTTTCTCGACCAGCCTTTCTGTTGTTGCTTTGCCAACACTGTTATTCTAATTAGTTTCCCCATATCTGCTGCTGCAGAGTTGTTTCCCTCTGCATGTCGCCGGTAAATGATAGCTTCATGTCAGGTTCTCTTGACCACAGTGTCAGGATATGGGATCTCCGTGTAAATGCCTGTCAGGTTGGTTTTTGGTTTCCTTCGAATTTTGTGCAAATGTTGGGTGCTAAGAAGTGATTTATAAATTATGAAAATATTTTTTCCTTTAAGAAATAGAATCATGCTTAATTGAGAGCAGAATTCTTCCTCCTTAGTCATTTCCCCTAACAAGGCAGACTGATGGACATTAAATCTGAAAAATCCGAAAAAGAAAGTTCCCAAAATGAGCTATTGTCATTATCCAACTGTTTTGCTATACTATTGGTTTGCAGATGAGCTTATGTTTTACTCTGCATTTCGTCATCTAATCTTACACAAATGTGATTTATGCTTACTCTTGTAGTTTTCAGGGAATTTTACGCCTACGTGGTAGACCTACTGTAGCATATGACCAACAAGGCCTTGTCTTTGCTGTAGCTATGGAAGGAGGGGCTATTAAATTGTTTGATTCTCGCTCCTATGACAAGGTTTTAAGTTTTAACCCATTAAGCATTTGCATGTGTGCTGGTATACCAGTATCATGAGTTCGCCTTATTTCTTTCCTTTTTTTTTTTTTGGGGGGGGGGGGGGGGTATTATTGTGACAAGTTTGATTTATTTCTTCTAATACAGGGCCCCTTCGATACATTTTTAGTCGGTGGAGACACAGCTGAGGTTTGCGATATCAAATTCAGCAATGATGGCAAATCAATGCTTTTGACAACCACAAATAACAACATATATGTTCTTGATGCATATGGAGGAGAGAAGGTTAGTTAACCTAATTGAACCGGTTCTACCCAGAAAGTTGTTTACCGAAGGCTCTACCTCTACTTTTCTTTAGACTTGGTTTCTATCTCATAGGACAACGTCTTGACTTATTACTTGGATGTAAAATGTGTGCAGCGATGTGGGTTCAGTTTAGAACCATCTCCTAATACAACTATAGAGGCAACCATTACTCCAGATGGTCAGTATGTAATCTCAGGTGCCAATTCCTCCTCTTAGTTGCTTCTCAAGGAAAATATGTGCATTTGTGATTATTAAACTATAATGAATACTGAGAATATTTCTCTGTATTGAGATACAATTTTTTATCAGTTTTTCTCATAGCTTAATTTTTACTAATTGAAGGGTCAGGGGATGGAACCTTGCATGCCTGGAATATCAACATGCGAAATGAGGTACTGCAGCCTGTTTTCTTCAAGTGCTTCTCTCTCTTTTTTTTTAACTTGTGTGGCTTATATGAAATTACAAATACATTGCCATTATGAGTTCTAGCAAGCGCTGCCCATCCCTTCTTTCGAGCTAATCTTAAATAAACAAGGAAAGCAGTATATACCATATACTGTTTTGCAAAAAAATCCTGTTAACTTCCATTTTGTTTGTTCTTCTTGAGACCCTTCTTTTAGTGCTCTCATGATTGTTCATTTGATGGAGAGATACGTTACTCAAACTCATGTGATAATGTTAGATTTCGGTATGTATGCGACATGAGTGTGTTAAAAGTTTCCCTATCCGTGTCTAAAACTCTGTCAAATTCGAAAAAAAAATAATACGCCCCAGGATGGGACCTATTTCCCTTCATTATTTTATTATTATTATGGAGAATGCTCTGGTCGTTTATAGTCTGAGAATGCAGTAGCATTTCTTAAATCATACACCGACTGCTCTAATAACTGGTTCTTTATTGTGTTCTCTTCCAGGTAGTCACTTGGAACAGCCACATAGGAGTAACAGCTTGCTTGAAGTGGGCTCCCCGTAGGGCCATGTTCGTTGCTGCATCAACCGTTCTTACATTTTGGATACCTAGCACCAATTCAAATCCAGCTACGGAGACTGGTTCCACTGATGTACAAGCCGGAGCACAGTCTGAGCAAATCGGTCTATAGACCCGACAGTTAATACCCGGTAATTCGTCTATGAATTATGTATCTTTCTCTTTGGAAATCAACTCCAATGTGCCCCCAGGAAAAAAAAGGACTGTTAATTTGTTTAGATCGGGTATCATTTGGTAAAATTCAGAAATTGGTTAAATGACGGGAATATTGTGTTCTGGGTTTTTAACCATGTGGTTGTTAAGTAGGTTTTGTTATCAAAACTGGTAATGATCTAAAATCATGTCGTGCAACTAGGGATTGAAAAAAAATAAAAAAAAAAATCCAAATCCAGCGGGTTCTGATCTGGTAGGGCCAGATTTATTTTTTTTTTATTTTTTTTTAGTCAGGTTGGGCTTCAAAGAAGTTCGGGACGGATTTGGGTTTAGGGCAGAAATTCTTTGACCTGTCCTGACCCAATGCAGTACATGATCGATGTCCTCCTCAGTCGCACCACAAACAATGCAGCTACCATCTTCGGCTGTGTCCGGTCCTTATTCGTTAACACTTTCCCATGACAAACCAACCATAGAAAAGTCCGGACACGAGCTTAACCTCTAAACCTAGCAATAAATAATCCTCCTGACTGGTTCAATGGGACCAAATTGCATACCCAAACAAATCCCGTACGCCGATCGAACCTAGAACCGCCCACTCGCATTCGGCAACCAACTCAACTCATCAGGAATATGAGGCAACGGTGAGGCCTTAACTCCAGCAATACACTGCTCTGCCTTTTGTGGACTAAAAGGTCCAAAATCAGATAAATTCCAATTCTTTGTCACATCCACCGGGGCAGTTCAAAGATCACTTTTAATAGCAATTTCTTTTAAAATATTATTTTTTATTGTCGTTAAAACAAGTTTATTTGGTTTTTTAAGATATAATAATTTATAAGTATGATTTCAACAACTTTAATTTTAAAAAGTTATATTCTACATAAATAATAGTAATAAAAATAGTCAATAAGATTATATAGGCAATTGTCACATTTGAAAAATAATTATAACGTTTTGATAATCATAACTCATCTTTCTTAAGAGTATTTTCAAAAATTTTACAATAAATTTTAAGATTAATATCATCTAATGAACGCAATTTATCAAATTCACTTTTATTACGCACGTCCAGAACCTCACTATCATCCACCACTATAGCCCTAAATAAAACTCTAAATCTTAAACTATAAAGTAAAACTTTAAATCTTACATTTAAACCATAAAACCTAATAATAATCGTCTTTCTATGTCCGACAGGGAAAGCCTGTGCAAGTTGCAACGCTATTTTAGTACATGTACATAAATATCAAATATCCGTGTTCCAACTTCCAAACACTCTTGAAAGAACGATGGGTCTAATTCGATTTTTATCACCCATCGTCTAAACTATTCTTTTTATTTTCCTTTTCAAAAATTAAAATCATTTAAACCAAGATTACATCAATGTGTTGTTTCCATATCAAGGCAAAAGTCGGCTTCTTTTACTCTAATCTCAAGCAATGTGAGAGCCTTTACCCTTAAGGCATCCTACTGTCGACTTTGGATTGCAGTCTTAATTTCTTCTGCCTACCAAGTGTTTGTTAAAATGCTGATGAGACGCTTATTCGTTCATCCGAACTCGGTGAATGGACATTATGTAACAACATGTTTAATCATGGGTGACAGTGGTCCCACAACCTCGGACTTTGGCTTTGATAATATCTGAATTTACACGTGTCAACATCACAAGGCATGACAAGACAGTTGGAAGCATCTTTTCAATCCCCAACTTCCAATAAGGACCGTCCAATGGTTAGGGAAGATTCCGTCATCACCGTCCGATCATTTTGAAATTCCGAGGCCAAAGAGAAGAAGGTTAGTTAATGGGACCCGAATTCAAAGCCTTTATAAAAAGCAAAAGCCAACACTATCCAACTAGCCTAGGGACTATGCCTAACACCTACCCTACAAAACTCCAAGCAAAGGTTCCCCAACTAGGGTTTCATAATATTATTTATTAAATAAAAATAATTATATTTATAAAATAATATTAAAATCGAATATATATAAAATAAAATAATACTCTTTTTATCTCATATATGATGTCTAGTATTGACTTTTTAAAGCCAAAATTTTAAAACTTTGATCATAGTTATTTTAAATATTTTAATTTATTAAATTTTATAAAATATATATATTTTTAAACTACTTGATTAAAGAGTTTTAAAATATATTTTTTATATTTTTATCAATAATAGATTTAAAGTTATAATAAGTCAAAGTTAAAAAAGTTTGACTAAAAAAATCAATAATGGACTAAAAAAGTGGGACGGATGGACTATACATTTACAATATATATATATGAATTCACAGGGGTAGATGGTAGTCAAATGACACCCCAAACTTTTGTGCCTATCTTTTTTTATATGATTTATATGTATATATTTTTAACAAAAATAAATAAATAACATCAATTTATAAATAATTGACACCCCTTAAATATAACTTTTAAAAAATGATACCCTTTAAATAATTTTTTAGCTCCGCCCTTGGCGTAGCCATGCATATGGTGAGAGGGTTTGTTTTCCCTAGGGGTGATAATGAGCCTAGCCGGCTCGCGAGCTACTCGGGTTCGGTTCGGTCAAAGCTCGGCTCGAGTGAGCTCGACTCGGGCTCGGATTCGGCTCAGGATTTAAACGAGCCCCGGGCTTATCAAAGTTCAGCTCGAAAAGCTCGTGAACAGACTCAGAATAATTATATATAAACATACAATATATATATATTTATATATATTTAAGATAATTTGTTTAGCAAAGAAAAATAATAAAATAATTGAGAGTAAATTCATTAAAAATAAATTAAATTAAATAAATTGAATATTATCAACTAAAATAAATTTATAGAACTATAAATAATAAATAAAAATAAACTATAAATAAATAAATAAATAATAAAAATAATATAGAAAATTATTTATTTCGAGCCAAACCGAGCCGAGCCGGAGCCTGACGAGCTTTGAGCCTGAACCGAGCCCAGTAATATTATTTTCGAGCCGAGCTCGAGCCTAAAATTCCGAGCTCGGCGAGCCTCGAATCGAGCCTAGCCTGGCTCGAGCTCGTTATCACCCCTAATTACCCCTCTCAATTTTTTTTAGAATAATTATATTTTTAGTCCTTCTAATTTAAATGTTGATTAAATAAGGGATTTTACCCTCCTATTTTTTAGATTTAAAGTTTTAATAAGCTCTTATCTCTACCAACACTAAATCCTAACTTCTTTTTTTGAATTCATATTGATTAATTAGATTAATCTAATAAAAGTGGCTTTAATTTCTTTTGACCTCTTTCCCTCAACATGTTGTCATTTTAATTTCTATTAATTAGATTAATTTTTAAATAAAATGTAAATAAAAAAATAATTCAATTAACTTTATACATAAACATAATTAAATTAACTTTACTTTTTTTTATCAAATTTAAATATGTAAATATATCACATGTGATATGTAATTTTTTCATAATGTCTAGTTTTACTTCTATTTAGGGAGGAGATTTTAAAGTAAAAAAATATTCCTTCGGGTCTTAAACTCGAAATCTAAAAAAAATAAAAATAGTATTGACCAAATTATCATCGATACTTGTTACGTAATATGTAATTTTTTAAATATGCTAAAGTTGATATTCACATAAATCATAACTTAATTTAATTTTACACTAAACGAATATTATTATTATAGTCCAAAGATAAATATAAAACAAATAACTATTTAATTAATTTTCGTTTTGATTTAAAATATTATTAATTAAATATAAAAATTTGAAACTACAACGAAATACTGGTTATTCAATTGTTCTAGTAATCTGCTATAGCGTAAAATACATTATACGTATTTGATAATATATATATTAAAAGTGATAATTTAGTTATTTAATTAAATTTTATAATAAATATATTGTTTTTTTAATTAATTTAAATATTTAATTAAATTATAAGGCAAACAAATTATTTTATTATTAAAATTAAAAAAAAAAGACTTAATATAATAATAAAATTTTAATTTTAAAATATATATACCATTAATTTAGTCATATTTTTTTTAAATCAATATATTTGATCTTTTATATTTAAAATTTCCATTAGTGAAATGGGTTTGTCTGCTTGTAGTGAAGGTTGAAATCATAATTAATTTATTTTGTTAATTTGTCAATTATACAATAATAAAATAATTGTGTTTAACGATTATCAATCGATAAAATATATAATTTTTAAATTAAATACATTATTATATTTTATTTTAATTTAATTTTAATAATAAAATAACATATTTATTAAAAAATATTTAAATAATTAAATATTATAGATTCATGCCCTCAAACTATTTTTTGTTTGATCAATGAAAGAGTAGACATTGATTTCCCCAATTTTTGTTCTTCAAAGAGATAGGGTGGGATGTTAAAAAGACGCTTTTGCCATGCGTGATTAAGGGCGTTAATTAGTAGTAATTAAACCCAAGATGCCCTTAAAAGATTAAAACTCATTGGTTTTCATGTCACCCGTGGGTGAACCGGTACTATCACGACAGTCGGCCATGAGCATACTTTTTAACGTGCACATGACTGCATGTGAATGGGTACATCGATCCTCGACCCATTTTAAAATGTAATCCAATTATTTAATTTAGGGGTTGCATTATTCGATTTTAATTAAATTAATCAATCAAATTAAAATTATTTTAGTTAATTTGGTTGATTAATTTTTAATAAATTTATTTTTAAAAAAATATTAATTATTAATTAATTCGGTTCAAAATCAATTAATTAATTGAATTAACTAAAATTATTATATATTAAATATTATATATATTTATTTTTAGTCATTTAACTTTTAAATATTATATATATATTAAATATTATGGATCAGCTGGATTGAATTTTTAGTTAATTCACATTTAATTTTAAAATTTAATATATCTAGTTGAATTTGACCTGATTTGATATTTTATATGATTTTACTCGATTTTAATTTTAAAATAAAAATTTGAACTTATCTCGATTTGATCCGATATCAATAAAAAATTATCAATTATTATTATTATTTGATAAAATATTGAGCTAGTTAAAAAATACAAATAGATAAAAAAAATATTATAGTAATTCTTTTATTTTTATTAAATAAAAGAATGATATATATATATATGTATAGTAATAATTATACTTACATATTTAGAATGAAATTCAACATTAATAAATGAGATATACTATAAATATACCAAACAATGATCATTTGTTAATGTTTAATTTTATATTTTTAATATTTAATTTTAAATTTAAGAAATTGAATGATGTAAACAAAGTAAAAATTCTATTAGTTTAATTATATTTTATAATAATGACTAAATTTAATTATCGTTTTATATAAATTTAAAAAAAAATTAATGGCTATTTTATAACTTTTAAAGATTAATGACAAAAAAACATTATTTTTATAGTTTAATGTCTCTTTGTGTAATTTATCCAAAAACTTACCCTGGTAATGTTTTGCTTAAGCTTTGAGGGTTGGGAGGAAACCATCTGAAGACAAAGACAGGCTGGTGTAAGCTTTGCTTGTCAAATTACCTTTGTTTTTTTCCTTCTCCTCTTTCTCTTTGCTCTTCTTTCAAGAAAACGACGAAAAACAACACACCTCAACCTTTTCTTTTCTTTTCTTCATTCAATCAGCGAGAAAAAGAGGAAGAAATATACTGTTATCACCACTGGTTTCTTCAAACAAGACCAAAAAAATCAAAGCTGTTTCTCTTTTCTCTTCAAACAAACAGGTAGCAAGCGTTCTGGACTCTGGGGTTTTCATTTCATGAAGAGTTTCAAGCTGTACTGCATTGTTTTCTCTGTTCTATGATCAGGTTACTTGGTTTTCCTCATCTTTTAAGCTTTTTTTTTTTTTTGTAATCCAGGTTTGGGTTTTTCACTCACAAAAAGGAAAGGGGAAAAAGTGTATTTTTGGGGGGGTTATTGAGAATTTTGAAAGTTATAAATGTGTGTTTTCAAGGGCTGGGATTCTGTGCTCATTTGATTGTTGATTACAGTTTATTATTTTGGTATTTCCTTTAATTGTGCTAGCTAAAGTTACATTTCTTGGTTTGAACAGCTTATTATTTGAGTTTTTATTTTTGTAACAGTTGAATTTGATGTTTTTGGGACATTTAAGTTTGAAGATTCTCTAATTAATGGCTTTATCTTAGAGGAGAGGGGTTTTGTTTTGCTGGATAGTGTATTGGACTTTGGTTTGGCAGTGAAAGGTTTTCATTTTGAACTATTCGATGGAATCACTTGTTATTTCTTCATCAAAGAGTCAGAATCCTGGTTCTGGTGTAGGGAAAGAGAACCCGGGTCCAACATCTGGGACATCGAGGTCTTCGTCTCGGCCGCCGTCTCCGAAACCATCTGGAAATGAAGGGTTGTCTCCTACATCACTTGGATCCACTCTTAATAATGGGACAAGGATTATTCGACATCCGAATGGTTCTATTGGTTATCAAAAGCTTTCATACAAAACAGCCTATGGTAACTTACAGCATGAAGAATTGCCTAAAGTTGGAAAACTGAGTAAGGGGAAATCCGAATTGGTGGGAGAGAATGAGGATCTTATTTCGAGCCAGATGAAGGTGTTGACAGTGGAAAGTAAATGTGGTAGCTTCAAAGAGCCAATTGATGGTCATATGAGTTTGGATTCGAGTGGTTCGCTGGAACCTGAAAAAATTGTACCAGGTTCATGTAAAGGAGGCATTTTGCAGTTGACCAACCATACCGGATCTCAACCGGAACCGAACTTTTGTCCGAGTTCTTCAAATAGTGTGTGCACTGATACGCAGTATACCGAAGCCAAAAAAAGTTTTACTGATGCAGAAGTTAGTGAATGTCCAGCGTCTAGTGTTGACAAGTCCGGTGAGAGTGGTGAAGCGAGTAATTCCTGTGATATTGTTGAGAGTACGAAGACGAGCATTTATCGAGGGAGCACTGGTAGTGATGTTAGTGATGAAAGCAGTTCTAGTTGTCTAAGCAGTGCCATCTACAAGCCTCACAAATCAAATGATATAAGATGGGAAGCAATTCAAGCTGTTAGATATCGGAAGGGGGACTTAGACTTTAAGCACTTTAGGGTACTAAGGAGACTTGGATGTGGGGATATAGGCAGTGTTTATCTATCGGAACTGACCGGCACTAAAACTTATTTTGCCATGAAAGTTATGGATAAAGCTCTTTTGGCGAGTCGTAAGAAGCTTCTCCGGGCTCAGACAGAGAGAGAGATTCTCCAATCTCTGGATCATCCCTTCCTACCAACTTTGTACACACACTTTGAGACTGAGAAGCTTTCTTGTTTGGTCATGGAGTTCTGCCCTGGAGGGGACTTGCACGCTCTCAGGCAGAGGCAACCAGGAAAGTACTTTTCGGAGCAAGGTGCCAGGTTAGCTATTGGTCTTCTCCTCATTATCGGTTACTCTTTATGCTTAAGCCTGTATCATTGCATTTTAAAAAAAAATGGATTTACTAAAGATTCTTTATGACAACCGGCTCCATTTCCCCATCATATGTAGTGTATAATCGACTAGAAAGCTCATTTAGTTGGTATGTATTCTTTATAAAAAGACATAAATTGACTTGTATCTAATGTCATCTCTAGTTCAGCAGCCAGCATTAGCAAGCATGCAGTCGTGATTGTAATCTCGTATATAAATATCATCTTTTGGCAGTTCTTGAAGTTTGCAGGTCTAAATTTTAAATGTGTTTGAGTTTTGTCGACAATGTCTGTTAACTCGAGCGAAAAATGTAACGGAGGGAACTTGAAGGGAAAACTGGACGAAAAAACTTAAAGGTGCAAAGTGGGATAAGGGCATACTTCGAGGGGCAAACTGTGTATCAGGACCAAAGATTAAACCAAGTAATTACTTCTAATTTTCATTGCTGTTTGCATTGAACTTCTCCATTGCTTGGCAGATTTTATGTGGCAGAAGTTCTCCTTGCTTTGGAGTATCTTCACATGCTTGGGATCATCTATAGAGACCTTAAGCCAGAGAATGTTTTGGTGAGAGAAGATGGACATATAATGCTTTCGGATTTTGATCTCTCTCTCAGATGTGCCGTCTCTCCTACTCTGGTCAAGTCTTCGAACTCAACCCTGGAATCGAAAAATTCCGCCTACTGTGCTCAGCCTGCTTGCATTGAGCCAACTTGTGTGATGCAGCCTGATTGTATTCAACCTGCATGTTTTGGACCGCGCTTTTTTTCTAGCAAGCCAAAGAAAGAGAAGAAAAGCAAAGTAAAGAACGAAACAGACCGCCAAGTGAGACCTCTTCCTGAGCTCATAGCAGAACCTACTGATGCTCGATCAATGTCCTTCGTGGGCACACACGAGTACTTGGCACCAGAGATCATTAAAGGTGAAGGCCATGGAAGTGCTGTAGATTGGTGGACATTCGGGATCTTTCTATATGAACTTTTGTTCGGTAAAACCCCATTCAAGGGTGCCGGGAACCGGGCAACTCTCTTTAACGTAGTTGGCCAGCCATTGCGATTCCCTGATTATCCAAACGTCAGCTTCGCTGCTCGGGACTTGATCAAAGGTTTACTCATAAAGGAACCACATAACCGACTCGCATATAGACGTGGAGCTACCGAAGTTAAACAGCATCCATTCTTTCAAAGCGTGAACTGGGCACTCATTCGATGTGCAAATCCACCCGAAGTACCAAAGCAAGCCATGATGGACTTCTCCCCCAGAACCGACACAGCAAAAGCACCTATCAGTAACAAGGTTCCTGGTTTAGATGTGAAACCTTCAGGTAATTATTTAGAGATCGATTTCTTTTAGTTTTCGCATTCTTCTTCTTTCGTAGAAACCATGTTTTCACCATTACTTCAACTGGATTCTCTGCTTCAATGGTCTATGCATGTGAAAAATGAGCTCCAAGGCATTAGTTCGGTTATGTAGCAGATGTTTGTAACTCCCCTTTGAACTCGAAGCATGATTAAAGGCTCTGCCAAATGCAAAATGAATAGAAATGAGGGATGAAGTTATTGTCATTATATTTTCGGATTCATATGTTATTTGATACATTGTGAAGTGAAAAAAAAAATACACCTAAATTTCTAACTAAAAAACTCTAACCCCCTGAATAACCCCATCTTAGAAATTTTATTTTTCGCCGTCCGTATATAAGATAATAATTCAAAAAATATATACAATAAAATCTCTATAAATTAATAATATCGGCAGAGCTATTGATTAATTGATAAAATAATAATTTATTAATTTAGAGGTTTTTTTTTTTAATTCAACGAACCTATGTTTTTTCATGAATAAAACACATGGGCGGAGCCGTGTAATGGAATGAGATGTCTGATGATACCCTATAATATATTTTGAAAAAGTTTTTTTTTATATAATTTATACATGAAAAATTAAATATATAAATGACACCGTTTTAAAATAAAACAATTTTTGATAAATAATTAATTTTTTAAATAAAATTTTAGCTCCGAACTTAATAATATATATATTATATTAACTAATTGAACGATGTTTATGTATTCATTATAGTACATAATATTAGTTAAAACTTAATTCAAGTTTCTGTATGGTAAGAAAATCAACCACTATATAAATAATAAATAATATCAAACATTTTAAATCAACCGATCCGAAAATCAATCACTGTATATATACTATTACAACCTTAGGAAGATAAATTACGATTTTATGACGTGAAACTTTTAGGATTAACACGTATTATTATCTTAATAGTCGTTTATAAATTAATAATAAAAATAATTAATTGTAATAATTAATAACAATTTAAGTTGAACTAAATTAATTGTAGAAAATTTACAAAGTTTTATAAATAAATCCATTGCATTTAACAAAAACCCTTTTTTTGAAAAGGTGTCGTTTTGAATGTCCACACAGCAATAAACGCTGTCGTTTAATTGACTTAAAACAGACCTGGAAAAGGAGTCGTTTCATGCATAAGGGGACAAGAAGAGAACACCACCACTAGGCAGCAGCCTGCCATATACACAGCAATGGGGGAGGTAGGCGAAGAAAAGAAAGGACGCGGCGGCGGCGGAAGCAAAGAAGGGACGAATTTGTTGGGGCCTCCGACCTTCTCGGAACTCCCCAACGGCAGGCTCAAGTGCGTTGAAACAGGGCACGAGATGGTTGTGAAAGACAAGGAGACCTATGCTCAGAGCAAACGTTGTCGTTTAGGATTGATCGAGTTTGCTTTATCTCACTCCAAGCCCCCTCTCAACATGTTCAAACAAGACCCTCTTTCACGGTAAAGGAATCCCTCAAAAATTTCAAAGCTTTTCCTCTTTCTTTTATTACAGTGATAGAATTAAAGAAATATTTCTTAGTGTAATCAAGAACCAATTCGTTTTTTAGTCGTTTGTTCTATTTGTATATGTTAAATGAAGAAAAGGGCTATCAAAGTTTGAATTTTTCAGTAAAACGAGCTATTTTATGAAGACCCGAAATCAGATAAGTCGGGGGTTTCATGTTTTAGGGTTTGGAATTGGAAATTTTACCAAAATTTTCGAGTAAAAAACAAGGGTTTGGGTCTATTAGACTATTACCAATGTCAAGTTTCTGTTTTGGGATTGCTAAATTTCATAATAGAGGAGTCTGTTAGGGTGAATCTAGATTTATAATGGAGATGAGCTGAATTCAAGCTTGGAGTAGCTCGGTGTCAGACTTGACTTGAATTTGAATTCAGAGCTTGGTTCGAGCTCGATTGAGTTTCATTTTTAAGGGTTAAACTTGATTCGAGATAAAAGCCAACCTATCCTTGCTTTCTCAATTAGTCTCGATTACGTAGTAAAAAAGTGAGATTGTTTCTCATATTTAGCTGGAAGCTTGATTGTTTGTGCTCAAGCTTGAATTAGAATTTTCAATTATACCTAGGTTCAAATCTATGTTGTGAGGATACGTGTTTCGTTATACCACTAGGTGAACCGTTTATCTTGTGTTTGTTTCATATTCATTTGTTTTCTGCTAATATGATTGATTCTGAGTTGCTATTTGATTGTTTATCAGTTCGAAGTTGATTTGTAAACTAACTGGCAATACCGTTAATAAGTCCGAGGAGCATATTTGGAAGCATATCAATGGGAAACGATTTCTCAATAAATTAGGTTCAAGAATCTTTCTCTCTGGTTATTTAGATTAAGTGGTGTGTTTTGTGTTAATTCTTGGTAATTCTTGTGAACAGAGCAAAAGGAAATGGAAAAGGACGTAACGGATGAAACCATGGCTGAGGAAGGCGAGAAGAAGAAGAAAGAGAAGAAGAAGAAGGATAAGGCAATTGAAGAAGTTATCTCTGAAGTTAGGGATTCAGCTGAAAATGAAAGTGATTCCGAAGAACTTGAGTTCTGGATTCCCCCTGTAGGTGAACGTTGGGACTTTGATGACGGAGGGGGTCGATGGGGTTCTGGTTCAGAGTCAGACGAAAGCGATGATGAAAATGAACCAGGTGCGTTTGGCCTCTGTATTTAGCTTGATACAGTTTTAAAAAAATTCTGCACTTCATGGATTATACTGCATCATAACGTTAATTTATAGCATGAATTTTTGAATAGAGGACATTTAACATGAATTTTGACTAGAGGGCGGTACGGAATATGGATGAATGACGAAAAACATCAGGCTGCGTGTTAGATTTATCTCATTAACTTCGCTTGGTTCTCAGACATGTTTGTTGGTACTAAAACCTGCTATATGCTAATGCCGTCATATTAGAAAGCTTGTTTTCCGGTCTCGTTTAAATGAAATAACATGTTGTCAGTTGTCCGGGAATTTCACATTTAAATAACTCGATTCAGTTCTGCCAATAAATGTTATCTGTGTGTTCTAAGTTCTTTACTTCTTTTATTCATTTTTCTCAATAAATTTCTATTCTTTTTTCAGGCAATGTGAGTTTAGAACAATTGAAATGAATCCTTTGCAAGCATAGTTTATTTTCGTTGCTTAACTTGTTCGAATTCAAAAAAACGTGTTTCTTGCAGTTGCCATGCACTAATTTCAAATATTACGTTGAACTATTGATTTTAATCCCGGTCCCTAAATTTTCAATATATTTCTTCCATCAGAAGCCATGGACAAGGAACAGGGAAATGAGTCTGAAGAGCTTTCTACACGGTATACCGCTTGGTTTCATCTCATGTTTATAATCCTTGCAGAGCGTTGTTTATTTTTGGGATTAATTACTTGTTCTCTGTTGTTGTAGAACAAAGAGACTGTCCATAGAGATTGGACCGAGCAGCTTCGCATCGAGGAAGAAGAAGAGTCGGAAAAACGGAAGCTAAGTTTCCCCTATGCCATCTAAAAGTGACTATTCTTTCCCTAATCTTCTGAGTAGCAGTTCCTTGTACCTGTGGATTACATGGTTTTAGCTGTAGTAAATTAGGTTGCTAGCAGACATTTTCTGGTGTTCAGACAGGGTTGGCACATACATTTCTTGCAAGATAAAGAAACCAAGCCTCGGTCATGTCATCAAACTTTTGAAAATTTTACTTTTGTTGTCAATATTTTCTAAAATATATGTTCTTCATTGAGTTGGCCTTTAAAATTTTTACCACATTTTGTTGTCAATATTTACTCTGTTATTTATTTTATTAGTGAAATAAAAAGGGTAAACGACAAGGGAATTGAACTTGGGTTAAATAAAGATTAAAACTAATTATATTTAATATATTTTAACTCTTATTATTAATAAAATATTCTTAAATAATTATAATATTAATTTATAAATATATCAAGTTGTAAACTATATTTATATATTAATATAATTTAAACTATATTTTTTTATAATATAAAAATATAATGTAATTTTTTATGTTAATATATATTTATAGATATAGCAAATTTTTAAAAAATTTATTTTGAAAATATGGTCTTTAAAATTTATTTTGGATACAAACTAAAAGTTACGGTGCAAGCGGAAAACACCACAAATGACGGTTCGAACGGAAAGCGCTACCCGTTTTTATTTTTAAAATATATTTGAAAAATCTATGGGACAACGGCACGTGCAAACGATTTTCTAAGCTTTCTATCTATTTTAAGTCCTTAAAAATTGTTAAAAAATAGAGATTAAAATATTTTAAGAAAAATAAAGAGTTGTAACAATATAAAAAAAAATTATGACATCTTATCGGACAATATCTTCTGGTAGAATCTTAGTCATGCTTGGCAACACCAGGCTGGCTGATACTGTTGTCAATGGCCATTCCACAGCTATTTTTCCTGCTGTAGGTGGATACGATGAATCGGAAGTGAATGTTGCAGATAAAGGTTTTAACTTGGCATTCAAGGAGTACCATGACCAACTCGAAATTCGAATCGAATAAAATATTAAAGATTTAAATAAGTAATAGTATGATTTTTTTATATATATTTAAAAGCTAATTGAGATAATAACAAAACCTTGTTTTTGGCAAAGTTTTAGTTTTGTTTTTAACGAACCCATGAAACTCGATCAAGCGTACAACTGAAGCAAAGGGTTGCATTTCTCTGCCATGGAACTCATAAAAATGTATATAAATCATTTTGATTTTATCTCAGAAACATTCAGCTCGCCATTGAAATCATTCTTAAGCTTTAAATTTAAAGTATTTTTTTTCTTCTTCCTTTTTTACATTTTAGAAACAGTGCTGCGTTGCATATTCTTCTGAATTAAGTTTCGCAGTTTGGTTTGCAGAAAAGAGAACAAAAAATTCAATCGCCGGAAACTGATAGATTCATATAACAATGGCAGGTCAAGTTCTTGTCGTTGCACTTGTTTTCATGGCGGTTGTTTCGGCGTTCGCCAGGAATCTAGCGCCGTCACCATCCCCTCGGGGTTCATCGTCATCTAAAGATGGCTCTTCACCACCTTCTAAGTCACTATCTGCCTCTCCTCCTTCCAAGAACTCCTCCGCTTCCTCCCCACCTCCCTCCTCTGGCAGCGACTCCGGCAGCAACAACAACTCTGGAGGCGGAGGCGACAGCGGCAGCAGCAGCGGAGGAGGAGGAGGAGCAGGAGGAGACGGAGGTTCCTCTCCTTCACCACCCTCACCAACCAAATCCTCCGATTCACCCAAGTCATCCTCCAGTGGACCCTCCTCCAGCGATTCTAAATCTCCTCCCTCTCCCACCCCTTCTAGCTCCTCCAAAAAGGGCGCCAGTAGCAGCTCTCCCGCCCCCACAACCAGCAGTGATGATGTTGATTCCTCTACTCCACCACCCAAGGCCTCGAAATCCCCTCCACCATCTGCCGAAGTCCCTAGCTCCGACAGCCCTACAGCCAGCTCCGAGGCCACCGCACCAGCACCATCCGGTGCCACCACTCTCAAAGCCTCTTCCGTAGTCAGTGGTGTAGTGGCTGTCACCGGATTCTTCTTCTTTTAAGCTTGGACATGCAGTTTCATGGAGGGTTTTACGGCTTTGCATGGAATCCATGCAAAACTATTTCTTAGATCAGGCGTAAAATAAAGGCTCTTATTCTTATAATTTAGTATAATAATTTGTGTTTTTATTTTTCGGTGTTTAAATTACTATATCTGCTTCATTTCCATCATCTTTAATATAGTAATAATTTGATCCAAGTATAGATTATTAGTTAACATTTTGATCCTATACATTTGAAGAAGTTAACATTTTGGTCGCTAAAGTATTATTAGTTATTTTTTTTTTGATAAAATGTGTTTTATTTATTCGAGAAGTAAGAATCTATTATAATTAAATCCCGATTAATTATAAAGAACCAAGCCAAAGGGCTTTAAGATCAGAGGTGGCAATGGTTGACTGTATTTTGGTTTGATTCGGGTAAGTTCGATTTTGTTATATTCGGTTTTGATTCATTTAGATTAGATATGATTTGATTTAGTTTTAAATAAGGTTTAGAATGATTTAGATCGAATATCGAGTTCGGATTATTATTTTTGGGTTAATATTTTTTATTCAATATAAGATTAATATATTTTAATTGAGTTTTCAGATCGGATAAGTTTTTAAATTCATATATGACTTTGTAAAACTAATAAATTGGGCGATGTTTCTTTTCTCTCTCACACACACACATATATATATATATTGGATTTCTTTTGATTCAGGTTACTTACGGTTCAAATGATTTAAATTCGGATGATTTCGATTTACTTGAAAGTTAATTGAAGTCTATTTAGTTCGATTGAAAATCAGATCAAGTATATGTTGGTTCAACTAAAATCAGGTCGTTTTCAATTTGATTCAGTTTATTTTAAGTTTTAGACTAAGTTCAAATATCATACTCTTATTAATATCAGATCTCAGATCAAGTGAAATCGGTTTGAATCTCAAGTCAATTTGCTACTTTTATTTTAAAGTAAAGAATATAAAAATAGCCATTCGAAGGTATGTTTTTGTTAAGTCATTTAATTATAAAATGTAAAATATTATTTAATTTATAAAATATTAAATTTAATAAATAATTTTAATAAAAAATAATATCTCATAATTTTTTAATCATTAAATTATAGTTTTTAATAAAATAATAATTATTCTTATTATTTGGGTCATATGTCATTAAAACACTCATGAAATAAAGAAAATGAAAATAGTTTAGTAACTACAACAGAAAATAAACAATAATTTAATAATTGAAAAAGAAAAAATAACATTAATAACTAAAATAAAAAAACGTTATAATAATCATGATTTTATATATATAATAATTATTTCATGATCAAATTGAGAAAACAAAAAAATAATGATTAACGGTGATGTTTACTTTAATGTTAATTGTACTGTAGATCAAGTAGAAATTACATGTCTCCCAATGGTGTCTCATTTTATATTTTTTGTTAAAAGATCTTAAAAAATTAAATTTTAAACTCTAATTTTAATTTTTTATATCTTAATATACCTTAAAAATATATAATATCTTTCATCCTCTAAACCTTAAACCATAAATTTATTAATTTAAAATAAAAACAATAATAAAAATACGATTAAAATATACGATTTACACATCTGAATCATGCTTTTCTTAATTATTATATATTTTTGATAAAGCATGATTCAGACGTTTAAATCGTAAAATTATGAGTTTTTTTATAATTTTTTTATCCATATTTCTCCAAACTTTTCTTAAAATAATTATGTATCACAAAAATAATTTTATTTCCATTTCCAAAATTTTCCTAACCTTTCGATTTATTTCTACATTGAAGGTCCATCGCTGGATGCAATTAGGCATCATATTTTGCCTTTACACTTCAACATTCTCTTCACCTGGCTTTAGTCGTCAGGACTTTCAAATGCTTGGCTGACCTCTGCATCTAACTCCGGTAAGATAACTTTTTCTCCGTTCGGAAGAACACGATAGATCTTCTTCTCGACGGCGTCGCGATCGATCAAACCCTTGCTTGCCAATTGCTCGATGTAGTATTTGAGACCGGCATAGAGAAGTACTTTTGTCTCTTCTATAGACGGGTTCGTTAACGCATCTTTTTCTTTACTTATAACGACTTCATAAGTTTTTTGGAAATCATCTTCGTTGACTTTACTCTCATTTAATAATCCATCCTTCACGAGACTGTAGACAATGGCTTCCAGGCCATCTACGAACATTTCTTTTCTTTCATTGATCTGTGGTGGTCCGGCAATGTCCGCGACAGTTCGACCTACCACGACTTGGATCGAGGAGATCGAGACCAAGAAGAAGACAACCAGAGCAATCTTTGTCATCTTGTTTTTGTTTGATAAGCTAAAAGAATAATAATGTTTGGCTAGTGATGGTTTAACGATGGTGATAAAATGACATTTAAATAGTTTATTTTGAGTTATTTTTGGTGAATTTTGGGTTTAGAGTTTACTGTTTTAATGTTCGACCGTACACAAGTAATGTAATGATAATTTTTCTCATCAAAGATGATATTTTTAATGATTTTTTTCTTTTATATCTATTTATTTTATTTCGTGATGATACGGATAATAATAACATTTGACGAAGGTATAACATATATAAGTAATTTAAACATGTTTTATATATATAATTTTTAATTTACATCGTGAAATAATTTCAGAAAGATTTTAAATAGCTTTTCATGAATTATCATCGTAGAAGGGATTAGATATAATTATCTAAAGAACTTCATATGTAAAAAAAATAGTGTGGAGCGGTCCTCCAATTTTATCTTATTAATTTATTAATCGATTAATATGGATATGATATTACAAAAATTGTTGTGGAGCGACTCTTCTATCCTAATTTATTATATTCATAATGTTATGTTTGAAACTCGTGACCACATTTAAGGGATTTGGTGCCATAGAGGGAGCAAAATGGTGCACCTCTCATCCTAGTTTAGAGTCATAGATGAAAAAATATCATATCTTCGTCATTGTTTGGTGTCTCGTCTAGGAGCGTAAATGATCCGAGTCGAGTTTTAGTAGTGTTAAGTTCGGTTTGGTTCGTTAAGATTTCGAGTTAAGTTTGAGCTTGAGTAATTTTAAACGAGTCTAAAAAATCTAAGCTCAGCTCGTTAAGAACTCGAATAGAGTTCAAGCTTTATTCGAGCCTTAATCAAGTCAAGTGTTGATCGATCTTTGATCGTGTTAGACTCGAGTAACTTTTATCTATCACATCTCATTTAAAGCCTAATAAAGAAAAATAGTATATTTATATTTTCGAGTAGTTCGTAAGCTTTTCGAGTCGAATATCATATAGCTCGACTCGTCAAGAACTCGAGTTAAGCTCAAGCTCGAACCGAGTCCAATCGTGTCGAGTTTTAACCGAGCTTTGACCGAATTAAGCCCGAATAACTCTTAATTTGTCTTGTCTCATTTACAACCCTAATGTCATCTCACTGAACCAAATGATTGTTGATAAATAAAAAAAATATTTTAATACATATACAATTTACATTTTAATGTACCTAAATTTATCTATTTTAGAGTATAAAATATCTAAATTAAAACCAGTTAAATTTAATGTTTATTGGTTTTAATTAAAAATTAAAATATATAAATTTAAATTTTAAGGTTTAAAATTAATAATCAGTTTATAGATATTTACTCCAATAATACACTTTAAGAAAAATAAATGGTCATTTAGGGTAGTCCAATAATTATCCACTACACTAGAAATAAATCTACATTGACATGAAAGTCATCGAAAAAACAAAATAAAAATATTCCCAATATACTTTAAAAATACCTCTGGATAATCAAATAATTGGTTTTGCACTTAATTTCAATCATTTTTCCAACAAAATATATGAGCAATAATGGAAAATTAAAAAAAATAATATTGACATATATACATGTCTGGTAAATGACATATATAAGTATATGACACTTGCCCAAATTAAAAAAAAAAATCCAGAAAAATTACAAAATAATAAGAAATAATGAAAAATAACATTAATAACTAAAACAGAAAAGAAATAATAAATTAATAATCAAAACAGAAAAAATAACATTAATAACTAAAATATAAAAAATAATCATGATTTTATATATAAAATAATAATTTGATGATCAAAATTAAAAAAGCAAAAAAAATAATAATTAATGATGATGTTTATTTTAATGTTAATTGCGTTGTGGATCAGAATAAAAATTTTCTGTCTCTTAATGGTGTCTTTTTTCATGCCTTCTGTTAAAAGATCTTAAGAAATTGAATTTTAAACTATAACCCTAATTTTTATGTCCTAAACCTTACACCTTTAATATACATCATACCCTTAATTCTCTAAACCTTAACCACAACTCTTAATCTTGAACCCTAAACCCATTAATTTCAAGTTAAAACAACAATAAAAACGTGATTAAAAAGTAGATGATTTACACCATACAAATCATGCTTTATCAAGGACAACGTCCGCTAATAGTGATTACAATTGTATCTGTTCTAGAACATAATCTCTACCATTTGACATTGATCGCTCAATCATTCTACTAGAATCACTAGTGCTCGAACCCGTAACTTCTAAAAACAAAACTGTTCCTTTAACTACTTGGGCTGGAGGACTCGTACTTCTTTTAATGTTTTTTTAAAATAATTATTATAATATCTTATCGATATCTCTAACTTCTATAAAAAAATTACGCATCACAAAAATATTTTTTTTCAATTTCCAAAAATTTCCTAACCTTTGGATTTATTCCTACATTGAAGGTCCATCGCTGGATGCAATTAGGCATCATATTTTGCCTTTACACTTCAACATTCTCTTCACCTTGCTTCAGCCTTCAGGAGGATCAGGATTTTCAAATGCTTCAGTGACCTCTGCATCTAACTCCGGTAAGATAACTTTTTCTCCGTTTGGAAGAACACGATAGATCTTCTTCTCGACAGCATCGCGATCGATCAAACCCTTCTTCGTCAATTGCTTGATGTAGTATTTTAGACCTGCATAGAGAAGTGCTTTTCTCTCTTCTACAGACGGGTTCGTTAATGAAGCTTTTTCTTTACTTGTAACGACTTCATAAGCTTTTTCGAAATCATCTTCGTCGACTTTACTCTTATTTATCACTCCTTGCTTTACGAGACGGTAGACAATGGCTTCCAGGCAACCCAGGAACATTTCTTTTCTTTCCTCGACCTGTGGTGCCCCGGCAATCTCTTCAACAGTTCGACCTACCACGATTTGGATCGAGGAGATCAAGTGTTCCACAAAACAAACATTTATCACTACAGAATCTTACATGTTAAGGTTTTGTTGTTCTTCTCAAATCAACACATCTGTTATGGTTGTTGTGTAGGTTTCACACCCGGACCGTCTGTAAACCAGCTGCGATCGGCATGCCTAGGAACCCGATGTGGATGCTTAGGCACCACTGTGAACAAGTGAGTGGCGTTGTGCTAGCAAATGTACCCAGAAATTCGATGATGGCCACTTGGAAAACTGCGGTACAGCCGAGAACGGTAACGAAAACGTAGTTGTTTAGTATGCCACTGAAAACATCGATCTGAGCTGATAAGTTTAAATATTATTCAATTTACAATTATATTAAATCAAATAATTAATTAACTAAACAAAAATATTGGATATTTTGGTTAAACATTATAAATATTTTTAATGCAAAATTGCTGAAAATTTTAGTTTAGAAGATGTTTACAAATTTTAAATAGCACTCCACACTGTATTGGCAAATTCCTACATGAGGGAAGCAAATGAATATTTTATAACTTCTCAATGCATGATCCAATTTAACTGCAAATTTTGAGAAACAAAAAATAAAAATACAGTTCTGTTACAAATAAAATAAATTTTAACCCCCAGGACCTTGAAATCATTGACTTAGCACCTACAAATTGTAAGGGTACAGGGTTTTCATACGCAGACGATACCCCATTACCATTTCCATGTCAAAACACAACCATACTAATTACCAAATATATGTTGATTCCACACCCATATTCGAATATGGGTCAAGTATCGATATCGATTAAACAAGAGTGTTGCGGGGAAACACAAGGAAACAATGCAATAGAAACCAATACACAGTGGCAAACAATGCAATAGAAACCAATACACAGTGCCATAAGGACAACTCAAATGCTTGATACCACATACCCATCTCCAAATATTCGTCAAGCACAAGTGTTTCGAGGGAAATACAAGGAAACAATGCGATAGAAATCAATACAAAATGCCATAAAAGCCACTCAAATCCATGAACTAAGGCCTGCAGTTTGATGCATTTATAACTTATGATTATGTGATTAAGAAAACAAGGTAAGTGCAATGTAAAATCTCTAGTCCTAAATTCTTCACCACTCAACAGAGCTGAACCTGAAAAGGAAAAGACCCTTTGCATTGCCAATTCTGAGAATCTATCCAGCATGAATAAAAACAAGGCTCAAAAAGACATATCAGAGACCTCAAACACAAGTGAAATTTGCTCCAGTCTGACAGAAAATAACTCGAATTCTGAATTCAAATACACTTGCAAGTCAATTTGATTTTTTATTCTGAATTAGTCTTGTAGAGACTAAAGTTCGAGCATGTAACAAAACTCAATTTTCATCTAAATGAGCATGGAATTGGATTTTGAAAATAGAACTCAATCTATCTCAGGCCGAGTCTCGAGTTGAACTCGAAACCGAGTTACAAACTCCATGAAAGAATCTAAAATGATGATTACAAATGCAGCAAAAGAAACAACACAGAATGGAATTGAAACCAACATAATAAAACTGCAACATTATAGCATTATCAAGTCTACAAAAACCGAGATTCTTCATCGAATTACTGATTCGTAACATTTAAAAAACCCAATAAAACTAAAGTTCAACAGTTGCAAAAACATATTGAAAACAAAATGACAACCTTAATCGACGCTCTGCATGATATCCTCAGCCGAAAACTTGGTACCCTTATCTTTATCAGCGGCGGCGCGTCCCTTGGCCTTACGATCCAGCAACGACTTCCTATCCTTGTCGAGTCTGAGCTTGGTGATGACGACTTTCGACGGGTTGATTCCGACGTTGACGGTCGAACCGTTGACCTTTTCACGTGTGATGCGCTCGATGTGGATCACCCATTTGCGACGGTAGACCTGAACGACTTTCCCTTCACGTCCTCTGTAGGTGCCACGAACGACTTGGACCTCGTCGTCCTTACGGATCGGCATGGAGCGGACATTGTACTTGGACCTCAGATCGGATGAGAGAGGGGCGCTCATTAGCACACGACGGACGGATGAGGGTGCCGTGAAATGAGCCTTGCGGCTCTTGCGGCGAGAGGAGGAGACTCGTGGGTTGTACTTCATTGCTGCAGCGGAGGAGTGGCTTTGGATTCCTCTTCGACTCGGCGGCGGCAAATGGAGAAAAGGGAGAATGGGTTTTGGAATAATATATGGTGGAAGAGTAGGCGAAGCTAGGGTTTACTTGGATGTTCGTGGGCCGAAGCTTTATGGCTCTAAATGGCTATCATGGCCCATATTAGATTTTTTACAATAATAATAAAAGTAAACTACGTATTTTCTAATAAACTCTGATATTGAAATAATGCGTAAATAATGAGTGCTGAATTTATTAATATTTTTAAATATAAAAATATAATTATTTAAATTTATTATTATTATATAAAATATTTTAACTGTTATAGAATATTTTTAACTATTATTAATTGATAAATGATAAAATTTAATAATATTATTAAAACAACTAAAAGTATGATTTCTAAATTAAATAAGCCGTTCGATTTTAGTTACTATTTGTAAATTTTACCCTCATCTTTATCTAAATGGTACCTGTCCACGTACATAAATGTGTAAAATTCCGAAATAATCCTCCTCCCTTTTGAAAGAGTAATTTTAAAAAATGAAAATTTAACTTTAGCCCTCTAACCTAAATAATTAAAGGAACGATTGTCGTTCTTAGAAGTTACGAGTTTAAACACCAGTAATGCCAGCAACAGAATAATTGAACGATTAATATCAAATAATAGAGATTATATTTTAAAACAGATACTACTGTAATCACTATTAGCTAAAAAAACGAAAGTTCAAAAAGCGACTAAAAAACAATTTATAAAGTTCCAACAACCAAACACAATGTAACCAGTAACCACATCTCAGCCATGCCCGTAGTAGTACTGCTACTCGGTACATGTTTTTTTTTATTAGATAAATTATAAAAATTATCACTGAATTTTATTATTATTTTTATATAAAACCCAATAAAAATAAAAAAAAGCCCATTAATTAAGTAAAGAACATATTTATAATGATGTCTCATTTGGCCCTAAAAAAAGAAAAAACAAAAAAATTATAAGTATACATCACATTTATGTCATGCATGTGGAAATCTAATATCCTCAAGATGCAAAACATGACCAGGGATAAACTAATAATAAAATAAAGGCAACTTGAAGAAATTAATGAAGCAACTTTGGTTTTATCTACCACCATGTATATGGGAAAGAATGTCTATTTACAACAAGTTCATCAATAAACACAAACACCATTTACTCACCAGCATTTCACCACTTTGGCATATTAGGGATTTGCATCAGAAAATCAGTTGCCAGCATTGCGTCGAATTGATATCGGTTGGACAGTACGGGCACTTAAGTTTTCGAGCTGTTCTTTGACATCTTGTTGATAGACTGTTTGCAAAGAACATGACCACATGACATTAGCATCGGCGGGTTGTCATCGGTTGATTGTTCCTTGGATACGGGGCAGACAAATACAGAATGAAACTGAAACTCCTTGCCCAACTCAACTGGCACGGGTAATTGCTTCATCGATTGCCATTCGTGCTTCTTCCCTGCCATAACAGTTGTAAACTTGAGAAGAGATGGCAATGCTTGGATTCCTGCTGCTATTGTGACACTCAATGGGCTCTCATATGATTGTCCCAGATGATTGCAAAACTGCCTGGTGAATTCCTCGGTGACTGTATCCCAATTAGTAGGCGATAATAAATGAGCATAAGGGGAATCGTGAAGTCTATCGGAATACAAGAGGCACCCCATGAGTTTCTGGATCTCGGACATGTGGTTTCCGGCGAAAGAAACAAAGTTGGCTCTGGCATAATTGAGTGCTTCATCTCTACTTCCCTTTTGAAGTATTTTCAAAAATTGCAAATGATGGAGTCTCAGCTGAAGGTCTGAACCATTTTCTATCAGTTTATTGGAGTTTGCAACTGCCCATTTCAGGGCAGGCTCCAGGTCCCAACTCTTCATGGCTTCAAGTATTTGATAAAGTTCTTGAAAAAGTGATTTCATGGCAGCAGCAGTTTCTACATCATGAGCCTCAGCTATGAAATAATCACCAACCTCGAACATCCCTTCCCGATAGAAATGGCTGGCAATTATTTGGTTAACTATACCGGAATCGAACTCAACATTTTGATAAGCCTTGGATATATCAGGATTAAGGACTTTCTCAAGAGCTTTTGGATACTTGCTCAGTACTATGTTCAGTTCCTTTTGGGTGCCTTCTAGCTGACTGAGTGGAGCAACTTCCTTCAACTTATTCTTCAGTTCAGCTAGTTCAGATTTATATTCAAGGGTGCTTGACTGTGCCATCTTGATTGCCTTCTCGATTTCCTGAACAATCAGATCTGTAACGTCATGTGTTTTAGAATAGGACACCTTTCGCTTCTTTGCAACACGCTCAAATGAATCTTTCAGGCTACTCAACTCCATTTTTAGTTCTATTAACCGTATCCAATGTTATATTAGAATCTTGCTACAAGAGTACCTGCAAAAAAGCGATTAAGATATTGTATCAGTTAAAAATTTGTCTGTGTAGGAACAAGACAAAGATATTACAAACTCAAATCTGCAGCTAGTATATTCACAAATGCAACTCATGACAGAAAGGCAAGGGCATTAACAGCATAAAAGAAGGTAAAGTACATGTTCCAGTAAACTAAGGAAAAAAAGGAAAGTGGATAATATATCTGAGGAAGGACGGTCTGTAGATGTATGTTTTCTAATTTGGTTATGATCTCAAAAGCACTAGAAGAAGATATATTAGGGTAGGGGTGAAAATGAACCGAGCCTGAACAAACAAAACTATGTTCAACAAAAATAAATCATTAGCAGATTACATTGGACGCAAATTCTATTTAAACCTATGAGAAATTTTGCTAGCCATAATAATTTAGGGGACTGAATGTTGGGTACAGAACAAATCAGTGTGAATCGCATGAGAATGCTAAATTAGATGCCTATCCAACAACAAAATTAGAAATGCAAGTATAAAGATAACTAGATAAGGTGGAATTGGGCACAAAATGCGGAAAAACACATTTGCCGTAGTTTGAAACTATGTAAGTCTCAGGCAAACAAATTGATTTCAACTTTCAAGAAGAATGATCTACAGGTTTGCATTGGATTATGGATATAAATCAAATAAGCTAATTTCCAGTTCTAGTCCAATGAGTTCATCGTATTCTTCCAATTTCATATGAACCAAAGCTTCTAATAATCAAAATTATAAATCAACATAGCAACAAAACTATGCAAAAAAATCATAATTAGCAAAAAATGAAGAAAGGCAATCAGAATAGACAACAGATTACTCTCAAATTACCGAAAGTAAGCTTCGGCTAGTGAAGTCAGACCGGAAATATGATACCTGCAACAAAATTAAAGAATCAAATTCAATATTAAAATCAATCTGAAAATTACAACACGAATTCCATTCAATCCATGATTCCATGCTATAAATATAAGGTATATAAGTCTCAATCACATAAACATCGCAAATATAACTCGAAAAGGAAATCGCCTTAACTGTATCAACAATTTAACGAAGAACAATCAAAACGCGATTGAAATGAACTCCAGTGCAAAATAAATTGAAAAAAAAAAAACTAAAGCGTCAACGTTCTTAAACAAGGAGCAGCTATAAATTCAGAATTATTTCATCTAAACATACGAGATTGAAAGAAAAATAAATCAGTCAAAGATTTTAATTTAAGAAAAAATAATTTAAAATATAGTAATAGATTCAAACTTTTATTTTTTTTCGAAGGAGAAAAGAAAGAAATGGCAGACCGTACGAATCTGCGGAGGAGCGAATCAGTGAAGGAGGAAAGCCTTGGTGGGAAGTAAAGCCCGTGTGTGAAGGGGAGGAATTTGGGGCAGTTAAATGACTGGAAAGCCCGGGGACCTTCTAGGTTATTCTTGCCTTGTTATCGGACAAATTTGATCCGAATCGGATCGATCGAATTAAAAGAGAGTAAAATTTGATTTGATTTGAAAAATTAAATGATTTTATGATAAAAATATTTGATTCATTTTAATTTGACTATAAATTTTATAAATTAATTTAATTAAAAAAAATCAAATAAAGTTTGATTTGTAAAATAAAAATTCGAATAACTTGAATAACTGAAAATTTTTAATAATTATAGGATTCATTTTTAAGTTTTAGACGAGTCTCTCAAATTTTTATAATGTATAAACTCATATATAAAAATATAAAGAGAAATTGTCACATATAAAAAATATAAATATATTCATATCTTATATGATTAGAAAAAATATTTAAATTATAATTGTGATAAATAATTATTATTTATTTTTTATAAGAACTCAAAAACTCGAATAAATTTATTAAACTTAAATTGAATCAAAAAAATTCAAAATGAAAATTAAGTCGTAAAATATGATGCGTCAACTCGAATAACTCAAAAAAAAATTAAGGTTATCTACCACAAAAATCACATTTGTTTGCTCACAATACAAATTTGGTCATCGATTTTAAAAATCGACCAATAAGATCATTTGCGTTTTCGAGTTATAAACTTTTGGTCACTCTGACGTTAAATGTTGTTAATGGTTAATGAAAAATAATTGACATAATAAAAATAATTAAATTACTTAAATAGTTACTAAACAATTATTTTACTTATAATTGTTTAGGTCTATTTAGGTAAAAAAAATATTATATCAAATCATTTTTTTCATTAATTCTTAATAGCATTTAATGTTAGAGTGATCAAATATTTATGATTTGAAAATGTAAGTGACCTTATTAGTTGATTTTCAACATCGATGATCAAATTTATATTAACTTCAAACAAAGGTGACATTAGCGTTAGTTAACTCAAAATTTTAACTTAACTTGACTCGATCAAATACTCACCCTTAAATCAGACTGATGTAGCTGACACAAGGTTTGATATAAATTTGAATGTGATCATAAAAAATAATTTAAAAAAATCTGAATCTAAATAAAAAGAACTCATACCTAAATAATATATATATATACATACATACATATTTTTAAAAATTATATAACTTTATTATTTTTAAACCTACAAAAATATACATATTATTATATACATGAAACAATGCCAAAAATACATTTCTTTCTTACAAAAAAAAAACAACCCTTACTAGATTGCTATATATGGTGGGTGATAAAAAGAATAATGTTAGGAAATAGTTATTTAGATTTAATAAGTGTCGGTATTTGTTCGATTATTAAAATTAAATTTATAAAGTTATAGGAGATTTTCCTCTGGTTTGAACAAAGACTCGTAAAAATCTATGTTTAAAATAGATAGTTTGTATATGGTTCGTATTGCGTTGATAGTTAAAAAGATTTATATATTAGATTGATTCTTAAAGATTCAAATTTATTAAATTTAACAGATAAATGAATAAGGTTATTGATGAATTAATTAAGCTGACTTAATCTTGTGATGTTCTTTCTTTTGGAGAACTAAATTTGTTATCTAGTGTTTTTCTAATTCTGTCAAATAAAGTATTATTTTTAGTTCATGATAATTTTTTACGTAGATTTAATTTAAAAAATATTTTAATGAGAGATTTGATTGTATGACTTTTTATATTTTATTGAAAAATTAATAATATTTATTTTATTATTTTAAAATTTGAGTAATTTTACTGTAGATATAATATAAAATTAATTGGTAATAATTTATGTCATTCTTTTAAAAATATCTAACTGAATTATTTTATACCGATAATTAGAAAATTAATAATATTTTTAAAGGTTAATGATTCAAACATTAGTATTAATGATATTTAATGATTAAAAAATAATATTTTTATAATTTAATGTATACTTTAGAACGTATACTACTTATACTAATTAGGGGTGAGTATTTAGTCGGCTCAAATCGAGTTGAGTTAAAAGATTTTAGTTATTCGAGTTTACGAGTCATATTTTACTACTCAAACTTTATTTGATTTTTTATTCGATTCGAGTTTTCGAGTTCTTATAAAAATTGAATCTTAATTATCATGTTATAATATAATTTAATTTTAATTTAAATATTTTTTTAATCTTATAATATATGTATATGTATATTTCTTCATATGTGACAATATTTTTTCATATTTTTAAACTAAAAAAATAAATTCTTTAATTACTAAAAATTTGAGTTATTCGAATTTTTATTTTATAATTCGAACTTCATTTATTTTTTTTAAATCAATTTAAGTTTATAAAATTTTAAATCTGATCAAAATAAATTAAATATTTTTATTTAAATCAAATCGAATTATTTAAAATTTTTTAATGCGAGTCAAGTTTTAATCACCCTCGTTACCAATTATCGTTTTTAACTCATACAACTAAACTTACCTCAAAATACCTTTTGATTTCGCATCTGAGATCTATTTGCAGTTTTTCACTTCAAAATCTTACTTTAATCATCAGTCCCGCTCTCTGTAAGAAGAGATGTCGACTGAACCGACGACGACAACCGATCCTTTCAAGCCCTACGTTCTCTCTCAAACCCTCTCCGCACACAAAAACGCCATCTCATCCCTCAAATTCTCTTCCGACGGCCGCCTCCTCGCCTCCTCATCCGCCGACAAGACCCTCCGGACCTACTCCCTCTCCCCCACCACCTCCACTCTCTCCGCCATCCATGAATTGTCCGGACACGAGCAAGGCGTCTCCGACGTTTCCTTCTCCTCCGATTCACGCTTCCTCGTCTCCGCTTCCGATGACAAAACCCTACGTCTCTGGGACATACCCACTGGCTCCTTAATCAAAACCCTCCACGGTCACACTAACTATGTCTTCTGCGTCAACTTTAACCCCCAATCTAACATGATCGTCTCGGGTTCTTTCGATGAGACCGTGCGTCTCTGGGACGTGAAAACGGGCAAATGCTTGAAAGTTTTGCCGGCTCATTCAGATCCTGTGACGGCCGTCGATTTCAATCGAGATGGGACTTTGATTGTTTCGAGTAGTTATGATGGGCTTTGTAGGATTTGGGATGCTGGAACTGGGCATTGTATGAAGACTTTGATCGATGATGAGAATCCCCCTGTTTCTTATGTTAAGTTTTCGCCTAATGGGAAATTTATTCTTGTTGGAACTCTGGATAACACCTTGGTAAGTTCTCTCATTTGGGTCATTTTAAAATGTAGGTTAGATTGTTAAAATATTCTGATTTTCTAGGGATAGATTCATGTTTTTTCCCATATCTTGTATGTTGATAATCTAATTCCGCACACACTTCGCAACCATTACATGGAATCCTGAGTCCGTCCCTGCCGGAGCTGTGCTTAATATATAGTTGAATGTGTAAATTGGTATTGTTTACTTTCGATTATATCCTTAAATCTTACTTGGGTCTCGTTAGCTACGGAATTGATTAATGGGTTGTTTTTGTCTTGAATCTTGCTATTTGTAACTAAAAGGAGATGTTCTTCATAGTTGTGTCTATAAATTTGGCCATGTTTACTTTCCATAACATTCTTAAATAGTGGCGAGTTAAAAGAATTATGCTTATTTTTTGCCTTGTTAGCTATGTAATATAAGATATCCCCTTGTATTTGTATAATATCTCATTATTTTCTAGTGAACCATTTCCTTACTGAGAAAATTTATTAGGTTGTCTATTTGTATTTGAATAAATGTGTGGTAACATGTTCCATATGCCCCCTAAGAATTGTTAATTTGTCATACTTGCAATGCAGTTTCAACCTTTCCGTTTTTCCTTGCTTACAAATCGATCACACATTTAATTTTGGCAACTTCGCATTCTGAAATGACTGGTTTAGTTGAAATATTCCGAGTTTTCTTATATCTCTCTTTATCGATCAACTTTGCTTATAGCTCATATTGAGTTTTTAGATGCAGTTTCCTTGGCAGAAAACAATTTTGTATAGTTACCTTATTGGTTGCTTATACATATGCTTATTAAGATAGATGGATTTTAGTTATTTTTACCTTTTCCGGTGTTGTCGATGTTATAATTTTTGCAGAGGCTTTGGAACTTTGAGACTGGGAAATTTTTAAAGACTTACACTGGCCACGTGAATTCAAAGTACTGCATTGCTTCTACTTTCTCTATAACAAATGGGAAGTACATTGTTAGTGGTTCTGAAGACAACTGTGTATACTTGTGGGAACTTCAATCCAGAAAGGTGGTTCAGAAGTTGGAAGGTCACACCGACACTGTTATTTCAGTTGCTTGTCATCCCACTCGAAACATGATCGCATCCGCTGCACTCGGCAATGACAAGACAGTGAGGGTCTGGAGTCAGGAGAATTAATGTACAGCTTCCAGTACTAGTTGTGTAACAGGATTCAAGTAGGACCCTGGTGGAGATTTTGATTCAAGTAAGTGCTAATTTTCTATGTTATTCGGATTCAAATATTTTGACGTTTCGACTTATTGGATCTTCAGACGGTCACATTCTCGTATCCATATCAGATACATGTACTTGAAAAAAATGAAGAGTCCGAGCAACATAGTCGTTTATTGTATAAATTCATCTACGTCCCTTAATTTGCCCATTTAGCCTGTGTGAGAGCACCCTTTTCAAATGTGTTCAATATTAGTTTGTTTGGTCATTTCTGAATCCATAGGCAAGTTGCTTCTAGCATCGCCGGTTCAGACTTAAGCACTAACATCAGTTTGTCCATTATTGTTAGGTAGCAATAATATACTTGTTAGTTTTTTTAAAAGAAAATGTTATCAATTTAATTGATTGAATAGAAGATTGGTACTTTATTTGAGGAAAATACTGGTGAAAGCAAGTCTCCAAAGTAGGGAAGTTCTAGGGTGAATGGTTAAAATGAAACTAAAATAAGGTGGAATCAAAATTATTATAAAAATTGTAAGAATTTCGGTATCTATATTTTTTTTGTTATATATAAAAATTTTGGTATATATCAGAATTTTTATAATAATTTCGATTATATCTCATTTTAATCTTATATTTAGTCTTCATATTGTATATTATGTTTTTTTATAAAAATTTTAAAATTTTTTTATATATCAATTTTTTTGTGAGGATAAAAAATGGTATCATTTTTTTTTTGTATATATCAATTATTTTATAAAAATTTAAAATTTTCGAAAGTATAAAAATTTTATTAAACATATATTTTCTTATAATCATCTTAATATTATTTAAAAATATGTATAAATAGATATTAACTTATAATCATTTTAATATCATTTACTAAATTGTTTTATTTTTTAAAATTATTATTTTTAATAAAATAATTACTAATGTTATATTTTTTATTTTGATCGCTCATCGTTAAAAACTTGAAAAAAAAATTAATAATCAAAATAGAAAAAAAAAACAATAAAATGATGATAAATACAAAATATAACATTAATGACTAAATTAAGAAGGAAATATAATATTAGTGACAATTTTGCACAATATAGTACTCTATAACTAAACCAGAAAATTAAAAATAGTTTAGTGACCAAAGGTGATATTTTCCCTTTTCATTCAACTCATCCGGTTCAACTCAACCCGGTTTTCAAATCAATGCTTTGATATGTAAAATACCAGAGCAAGCAAGCTAGTTTTACACTTCAACCGATTCAACATAAATCAGTGCATCTAAAACATAAAATCTTTCTACTTCCTACTACCATAACTTTCTTTTGAACAATAATCATAAACAAAAAAAAGCATGACAGTAAATGCTTGATGGTCACATAGTTTATAACTCCTCTGATTCCGTTTTACTCTCGGTTTGCGGTGTCATCGTTCTTTGATCCAAGTATTCTTGTTCGATTGTTTCCTGGAGGATGAACAGCCTTTGTATGACCACTGGTTGAGTCATCTTCTTAGCTTCTTTGATGTCGGTTTCTTCTTTATTGAGTGTGTATGCATCCAGCATGATCTTAATCCATTTGTGCAGCTCTTTCGGCGTACTGTTCAACAATGTAAACCAGAAAACACAGAATATGTCATGCCACTATAATCTGAAGGTTACTTTAATCCAAAGAAGGGAAGAGTATTTCTTACGTGTATAAAGCACGAGGATCCTTGGCTTCATGTTCATTTCCCGGAGAGAAAGCTGTTGCCAACGCTGAGAATCGCTCTTCCGGATCTGTGATGTTTAGCAGATGCTTGAGCAACTTTATCTCTTTTGGTGCAATGCTCTTAAGACTGCTCTGTGTCGCTTTGTATAAGCGATACATGATGTCTTTAACCTGCAATCAGATGTTGAAAATGAAATCAAATCTAAAAGACTAGAGAAAAAACTGGCAGTAGCTAGCAACGGAATATACTTCACTGAGATTTGATGCTCATATCACCGAAAAGGATAACTAGACTTGAGAACCACCATGTTTGATTCAGAACATCCAAGATATCACGTTTTACACTCAACGATTATGTTCGGTTTAAAGATTCCGTACATCTAATGAAGTTTCTAGACATCAACTTGTGTAAATCATCGAATTCTAATGGTCAATGGGTTGAACAATGATCTCGGTTTAAATTTAAAGACTTACATGCCATTGCAACATATGAATTATGCAATTTTAATCCTCAGGAGCATGATAATAGATCAAAGAAAGAGAGACCAATGCACCAGAATCCGCAATACCTCGTTTTTCATAGTCATGGAGTCCTTTGCTGATGCCCAAGCACTATTTATCAATAGAATCAATGACGAGTCGAGCTCCTTTCCCTTGGCGAGGCTTTTGATCTTTTCACATGCCACATTCACAGATGGCGAATTTAGTATATCATCAAATTTTGCCTGTGCGGAATCTAAATTCTCCACAGCCTCCAATGTCTTATCGTAAGCACCGACGGCGGACAGGCATCTCGCTGCTAGTCGAGCAATCTCTGTTCCAAAAACAGTAATGGAGAGTTCTTGAATTAAACCAACTTCAAGCAATTGAAAGGAAGAAGTGAAACAAGTTTCATTTTTGAATCCAGTCATTTCTTATCAGCTTAGAGAGCATCCACATTTCAACAATAAAAATAATAATGTCCATAAAGAACTTGCATAATGTTTACCATCTCGGTCCTCTAAACCATCACATGTTTCGGAAACTAGATTCAGATATCGGAAAAATTCATCAGTGAAGTCTTTACGCTGCCTTGTAACGATTGCATTTATATCAGTCGGGCTATCTTGAATCTCCTTAAGAAGTTCACAATGTCTGTCCATTTCATCATCGATCTGCAACACTCATTCCTTATTAGACAAAACCAATAGAATCTTTAAAACCGAAAGCAGCATCCAAAATCAAATCTAAACCCAAAACAGATTACTAATAGTCCCTTCAAAAAAGCAAGGAGAAGATCCGACATCGAGCTATGAATCTCAAGTGTTTCGATACTCAACAATATACCAATTTGAACCTATTCAGTAAGTCTCTAACTTGGGGTGAGTTTCCGGGTTTGTTCAAGTTCCAAAATCATATAAAACATTCACATTCATGATACACATCTTTATCAGTAAAACCAAATTTATAGAAATCAAGCAATGAATCTAAAATGTTTTAATACTGAACAACATATTAGAGCATACTAAGTTCGGTTTCCGGGTTTGTTCAAGTTCCAAAATCACTTAAAACATTCACATTTACCAAACAAGTTAACCATAAAAACAACACATTTTAGGAGATTAAAAGCATGGTTTATACCTTCTTCACCTTGCTCTCCAAAGAAATTAATTTCTGCTTCATAGTTGGATCAATCTCCTCATCGGCACGAATTCGACATCGATTATAGAAGCTTTCTCTATACTTACTCCACTCTTCCCTCAAAATCAAGTACTTTTTCCAATCTTTTACTCTTGGTTTTTCATTCAAAAACACATCAATAATTCTATCACAAAATTGGGTCATTGTATAACCTTCTGCAACTTCAACATCTACTCTTTCTTCAACTTCAGCATCAGTTATACTACTAGTACTAGCTCGAAGACCTGAAAATAAAAGATTTTTTTTTCTTTTAAGCAACCGACAAATAAAAAACATAACTTTCAGCTTCGTTTTTAACCCCCCCCCCCCCCCCAGAAAAAGACATGAAAAAACAACCCATTTAGAGCAATTAAAGCAGCAAAACAACCTTCAAAAAAAAAGCAGCAAAACAAGATATACCCAGAACTAGAAAACAGCCTAGGAACAAAAATGAAGCAAGATAATGCTTACAGGGATTGAAATGGTGGTTCTTGTCGGGGGAGAGACAGTGGCCTTGTTTTCTTCTTGGCTTGATTTTGCAGGGGAAATGACAGAATGAAGAAATGGGAACCAATTTGTCACTGAAAGTGATGGACGAAGTGTTGGTGGGGATTGATAGTTTAAGTCTGGAAAGACTGTTCATTGCTGCTTTTTCTTTTTGCTATGGGTTTCTTCTTCTTTTTAATGTTCCATTACCTCCATAGCCATTGGCAGTGGTTGGACATTTTCAAGTGCAGAATCGCATAAAATAAATATCTTCGAATTGCCGTCGGTCTGATTTGTTAGTTTCAAAAAGAACTTTGGGTTTGGTTGGGCTTACATCTTGTATATAGGGATGGATATTTTATCCGTCCCGATCGGGTTCTGACTTGATTCGGTTTGATCGGATCAGATTTTTTTTAGGAAAAAATGATTTTGGATCGAGTGATTTTTTAAAGTGGTATTGGGTCGGGTCGGGTTTAAGTTTAGGGTATAAAATATCCGATTCGACTCGACTCGGGATTAAATATATAATTTTTTCATAATTTTTAGGAATATTTATAATAATGTTCCTCTATCTATATATTTTTTATAATTACTCCTTAAAATTATTTTTTATTTATAATTTAATGCTTAAAATTATATTTTTTAATTAAGTACCCAAAAATATTTTTTACAATTTAATCCCTAAATTTATTTTTTTTATAGATCAGGTTGGAGTCAGGTTTAAGATATTTATTTTCGGGTCGGGTCGAATCGAATTTTTTAAGAATATATTAGGAACAAATCAAAATCAAATTTAAAATATTTATATTCAGATCGAATTCGGATGGTCCGAAAACCTGACCGTACCCATCTTTAATCTTGTATTATGATTTTGGACCAGATTAATGTATGTGTTATTCTTTAAGAAAACAGAAAATTGTTGTAGAAATATATAAAGCTATCCATAAAAATAGATACTTTAAATAAGAATGTCTCAAACTAGAAAAAGATAAAGGTAAAAGTTAAGATTCGAATCCACTTAAATAATATAAACATTCTTATCAAGTTAGAATATTATATCAGAAAAAACAAGAATCTATTAAATCTACTTAAAATTAAGAAGAGTAAAAATTATATTTAATTAATATTTAAATTAAAAGAGATTAAAAATAATTATAGCAGAAATTTTGGGAGAAACAACAGCTCTTCTCACCCATACATAGTTTCTTCTATTCTTATCACGTCGAATCAATTCGTTAATCTCGAACAATTAAATTCTTTAGAATGTAAATATTATTATATATTTAGAGTGTTACGCAAATATGTAAACGAACATATTCACAAATAATAAAATGATAAATACAGAGTGTCGTCTTCACCGATTCGGTGATCCAAAGGTTTTGAGCTCTTAACTCCTCTGTGTAGATAAACACGTGCTCTCTAAGAGTTGTGTTTTACTTAGGAATTCAAAGTTTTATTTCACTTAGGAATTAAGTTTGCATTAGGAGTTCTATTTATTTTATTTCTCTGGTAATTAGAATCCAACTTAACTAGGGAGTTGGAGTTTAAACTAAACTATTGTAATTAGTCCTATAAAAGGAATCATACTGCTGTTATCGAAATTAAGAAATAAGAAAAACAATTTTCTATAAAACTTCGACTCTGCAATCCTCTAATACTACTTTGAGACCTTCGATCAACGATTAGGCAAGTGGTTCATGTTCTGAATTTCAGGGCAGAGAGACCCAATCTTCCTATGAAAATGCTGGTTGCTATGTATCATGTGCTGACGACACCGTTGACGACATCCGAAGTTCCGAACAACCTTTGTTAAAGAAATTATACTTGTTTCACTTCAAAATTAAGTATTTAAATGGTCTACAACTAAAATCATTATCTTCTGAATACATAACTGAAGATACGTAGACGTATACTTGTGTTCAACACTCAAGCTTACAATAACATAAAGCGAGACAAACTGAATTTAAATGGAAATTCTGTTAGAGACAGAGACTAGTGTGGTTATAATGTACATAGAGATGGATGGCTTGATTACCTTGACCAAATCTTTTTCTCCTTTGCTGCTTGGAGCTGATCTCTGTTAATCCTTTTATGAGTCAAGGTTCCTTGAACTGCTTCCTTAGCTGGTTTTGTTGTACTTACAACCCTTGCAGCAATCTTAGGAGGGTCGGATTTCCTTGCCCTTTTATTATCCAAAGGAGCAGATATAACAACCAAATTGTTTTCGGTTTCACCGATTCTAGAGAACCTTTTCTTCCTTGTCTCATGGGGAGCACTAACTCTTGGCTGTTTAGACCCGTGGCTCAAGGGGCGGCTTCTACTCAAGTTCAAAGTCCTTAGTATATGAGGTTCAGCCTCACTGATGAGCTCGTCATCTGTTATACTTTTTCTATCATTCGGAGTGGCCCTGATCGCTTCATCGAAGTTACGAGCTTGCGCATGTTGCAACTGCTGTTCTTGCTCCTTCAGTCTATACTCCAGCTCCTTCACCTGCCAGAAAATAACAAATATATATACATCTTAGTGCTTTAAGATTTTGTTTTCATCATGAAAGTACCAAAAAAAAGGCTTAAGAAAGTTGAAATTCAACAAAATATTACATTGTAGACCAATTTGAAGTAGCCAAAAAGAAAGTCTCCATGAAAATATCACACATGTGAAAATGACGTTATTACTTGGAAATTCGTCCTTATTTTTACTTCATAAAAGGATGTAAATTCAGATCATGAGGGCACAATTTCATGCCAGAAACGGTATAAAGTATGACCTTCTGATGAAGCAAAATGGATTCTTGGTGTTCTTTCTCTTTCAGCATTTTCTCGAGCTCCTTAATCTGGAAAAATGATATAGCATGTTAAGATTCCCGTTTTTGCATTGGTATAAACTAATTTAGTTAGATATTTGCAACCTTGAGTTGAAGAGAAAGTGAATGAGACTCGGATTCTTGTATTTGCTCTATCAGCTTATTCCGAAGATCTTTCACCTGTTTGAATCAAAACCACAACTTTATCAAATCAGTTTTTTTTCCTTTGAAAGCTTATTTATATTACGATACACAAACATGTACATTACCTTTTGTTGGTAACTAGTAGATTCGGATTGTTGTCGCTCTTTAAGCTTGGTCTCCAATTCTTTGACCTTTAGCAGATAAAATGGCCATATAGTTAAGGTGAAAAACAAAACAGGGTTATGTCTATAATTATACATTAAATGGATGGAAACCTTTAGTTGAAGGCTGGCACAACTCTCTTCTCTCCCCTTCAATTTATCCGAAAGCTGTGAGATATGCTTCTCTGACTGGTTTAGCATGCCAGTTCTCAGCTCCAGTTGACCTTCAAGTTCTTTTATCTTTTCTTCTTGGCCTTTGTAAACCTGGTCTCTGCCTTTGGCCTTACTCTCTAGATTTTGTAAGCTTTCTTCTAGTTTCCGTCGAGACTCGTCTTTTGATCTACATTCCTGCCTTGCTTTCTCAAGCTTTATAAGAATTTAAAAGTAATTGATGTCAAATGGTTGATCAGTAATCTAATAAAATGATATTGATGGAAAGTAAACACTCCTATTAGAACCTACCATTGTTTTCAACTTTTGGAGCTCACTTGTATCAACTTGCTTCTTCGCAGGACCCAACTCAACCCCTCGAACTCGAGTTGCAAAATTTAAGGAGCTCAAGGTTTCACTTAAGTCCCTCTCCGAGGGGCTAATTTGCACGAACATCAATGTCTTGGAGTCACCCCCTGATAAATACTAGCTATGTTAGTTGTGTCGGGAGAATGATTGTCACAAAAATCTACCATCATCAGAACTTGAACACCCTCTTCAAAAACTAGTCTGAATTTCTGGATTTACCTAATGAATCTTGAAGTAAATGTGTCAACTTTGAGTTCCTGGAAACAAATGAATGATTTCCGTCAAATAAGATAACAAGAGGAAGGGTGACTATGAGGTTGAGAAAGGTATACAATCACAGCACCTATATGGAATGTGACAACTTTTTGTTGCCAAAGCATAAACAACATCCCCAAGTGCAGAAAGTGATTTGTTGATATTTTGAGCCTCCTTGAGCCGCTCCCCTTGTGCATCAGTTTTGGCCAGCCTTTCACTGCCTGCCAAATCCACGAGCCAAAGCTTGCTCTTGGTACACTCACCAGTCATCAAGTTTTTTGACTTTACCATTATACAAAGCATGCTGAACAAAGATAAAACAAAAAAGTTTTCTTTGTAAAATTTTGAAATATCATTAATTTCACATGAAAAAAAGAAAGAAGGGTATTAATACCAATGGGATCGACTGCTATGCTCGTTCACATTGTTTGATCCAACAGCTCTAGAATTGCTCCCCATCTGCAATACATTCCAAACTTCCTTGACGTTATCAACCTTGGCTTCTACAATACCTGGGACATGATGGAACCCTTCAGCAGATTGCTTTATCTCCAACCTAGCAACCCAACCAAGAGAATACATTAAAATGTATCTTGCAAGCTAGATTCATCTTAGGCCAAGTTTCAAAAGTGTCGATGTTCTTTGCAGCTGCCTCACCTCTTTGATGTCAATGATGTAGATAACAAGTCTCGAATTTGTTCATTATAAACTTCAAGAACACTAACAGAAATGTTATACATAAAAGTTCCACTCCTTTCCTCGGCAATTTGAAACAGCTGCTCAAGAGTTCTATAATTGACTCCCCTGTTTTGGCCAGTGCCTTCCATTGTAAATGTCTTCCCTGTTCCGGTTTGCCCATAAGCAAAAATACAGACATTATACCCATCTAGCACTGATGTCACAAAAGGTGAAGCATCCGCAAACACATCAACTGTTAAGGAAAAAAGAACCGCTAGTCGAATTAGCATCTTACATGATTTTAAATGCTCATATCAAATTTGGTAACATCGAATGACAGGTAATTGTTACCTTGATCATCTTTTGGTGTGTAAACTCGATCAAACTTGAAATTCTTTTTGATGGAGCCCCCTGTCAGAATTCCAAGGTCCCCATCTTTTGCTGCATCAAAATCTACAACTGAAGCACAACCAGCTGATATCTCCGCTTTATTTAGTGGGCGGCATCGGCAAAAGACTCTAATATTACCTGAGATTAAATAAATACAGTGTAACAAGTGTTTTTCCTTCGTAGTCTTGAATGATATATTGCAAAAGATGCAATATTAAACAACTCAGACGGAAGAAAAAAAACCTTACCCTTAGTTTCCTGTATTTGATTATAGAGCTCTTTTCGCTTTGATTGCTCTTCACTATACTTCACTTTGAGATCCTCACACTGTGCCACTGCAAAAGTAATCTGTGAGACTTTGCTGATGATTAATGAAAACTCCAACTCAAAATATCAAGTTGCATAGACCCTACCCAGTGCCTGAACGCTGGTGACCATTTTATTCAAGTTGGGTATTGACTCAGCACAAGCATGAGCTTCATGAGAAAGTTGAGCATGCTCATTTTTCATTATCTGCAGAAAAAAAAAAAAAATTCCATCGCAGGAAGTAATCTCATGATGATGATAGCAAGGGAAATTATTTGCAAAGAAGGATTATTAAAAAGATGACATTGTTTACCTTAATTTTCTCTTGTAATTCATTGACTGCTGCTGCCCAATACTTTGTATCATACTCATACCTACTAGTAATATCTTTCAAATTTTTGTCTTGGTTCCTCAGAGATTCATCTGACAAGAAAAGATATATGGAGTTTAAACCACACTTATATTCAGAACTTATGATCAAGATCATCCTTTAGAGTATTGACCGAAAATCCTCCCCATGAAACAATCTTGTTGAGCAACTGTTCCATCCTCCCAAATACATTATAATTGAAGAAAGGGCAATAATAATGCAAGAAACAGAAGTTTTCTTGTGTCATTAAACATTAAGAACAAGTAAGCCAGAATCACAGAAGAAAATTTCTTTACTAGCTGAGCAATTGTTCTTTTGAACAGTTAAAAGAATCTGCACATGTGTGATGGTTACCTAATGTGCGGGTTTGGAAGATCTTGTTGTCAAGTTCCATCCTAACCTTCTCCAGTTGCTCATTTACTGCAGTCAATGACATCCATGCCTCGTGGCACTCATGAGTCTTAAGCTGGCACTGTGTGGTGAGCTCTTGTATCTTCTTCTCATATTCATCTCTAACTTTTGTTCGCATTAGTTTCTTCTGCAGACACAAAATAGAAGTCTAAATAAGCAAAAAGTGAACCCTAACTTCTCTTATTGAAACCATCTGATCTGAGATTCAGAGCTAAATAAACTCTAAAGTCTAACCTGAGCTGAAGAAACTTCTATTTCAGCAGCACATTTGTTGCACTTCAGGTATTCTTGCAATGCCCGAGGAACTGTTCTTAAAAATGGAAGGAAGGTTTCAAATGAGCAGGTCTTCTATTGTACCACGAATCCGAAGTTATAATTAAGAATGAATCAAACAATAGAAACGTACATAACAGTACCTGGAACATTTTGTGCTTTCCTTACACAAATCCCACAAACCATCGGGCTCCCAGTAACTCCTTCAAACCCCATCACAATTAATCCGTCCTCCTTCACTGAAACCCTCAAATCAACAACTTGCAACGGCTTGTTGGCTCCGACAACTGCAAAGATATCAACATCTGATAGTATCTGCCATATTGACACCAAAAGTTTAACAGATCTATACATTGTAGACACAAACTGAAATGATTTTTATTTAATTAACTTGCCTTTTCTTCTTGCATATAGACATTGAACACCCTCATTCCTTTAGGTCCACTAGTGTTTATGATCTCAGCAAAATGAAGATCAATAAAATAGTTTCCAGGAAGAAGATTATTGAAGCGGTACTGGAAATTCCCAAATCTAGCAGACCGATAAATGAATGGATACTCTCCACCCTCAGTTATATGTTCATTTGTCCGTATAACACTTCCTCCATCAAAGTAGCTATCCTCCAGAAATTTCATATTAGAATCTGTTTCGTTTAAAGCCTCACCTCCAGCATTTATAAACATCACAATTTCATCTGTAAAAATAAACCAGAAAAACATTGTAAGCTCAATTTAATTTTACACCATTAAGAACAGAAAAAGGCCAAAAATCCACAAATTACTCATAGAATTAAATGCCTAAAATAGTTTAAGAGTATTTAAAAGAAACCTAAGAAAGCTTGAACAGTTTTCTCTCCTTTTTTTCCCTTTCTACGTCATCTCGTTCAATTTCTAATATAATGCATCTACTTAAACAGAATCCGTATACAATGAAATCACCAAAACTTTCCTTTTTGCAAATATATCAAGAACAAAATTTAGTAGTTTTCTTTTACATAATTTTGCTATCGATAGGAGTTCAACATGATAAAATCATGTACCTGTGCAATTACATTTGGAAAACCCAGATGGGATTAACCTGGAATTTGAATCACATAGCATTGAATCAACCAAAGATTCTTCTTCACCTTCATCCACCGTGGAACTAAGGTTATCTTGATTCGAAGCCATATCACCTTTTTCCCAGTCAAAAACCGTAGGAATAGACGAATCGTGGAAAAGGGTTTCTGGGTTTTGGAGAAAGGAGTTTAATTGATCATTATCCATTGGAAAATCAAAGTTTTGGCAGTGTTTGGTTGCTGAGAAAGTGATAGATCTGTTTCGAAGATATTTCGGAAGTCTAAAATGAGGAAGAAAGGAAAATGGGATGCGTTTGATTGAGTTGTATTGTTTGGGAATGAAAGTTTTTGAATTTGAAATTCTATTGTAGACCGTTGGGTGAATTTTACCGTTAACAATTTACAAACTTTGGGCATGCCAAAAAGTAATCTTCCATATTGTAATAATGTGTTTTAAATATAATATTTTAACTGTCAATATTTGATCTTAACTTTATCAACGAAGATTATCTTCGATTTTATTTTTTTTTTCACCTCCTAACTTAATTTTATACACAAAAATAATCTATGAGGAGTTTATTTAGCCAAAATAAATAGAATAATATATAAATGATAAAAAGTGCTAAAAATTTTACTAAAATGCATTATAATCTTAATATTCTTTTTACTACTTATGATGCACAAATTACCTAAAATGTTTGATATAAGTGAATTAGAGACTAAAATTAGTTTTTTATACGTATATTTGTAGCTATATTTACGAGCACTACACCAAATTAGATATATACTAACATTATTAACGGTGTTTTTAAATAAAAAGCTACAATAAATGTTATACAGTGACGTTTTTTTATAATTGCCGGAAAAAATGTTTTATAGTAGCGCTTTTTTTAATGTAATTATTGATACATATTTATGTGTAATAATTCATTCTTTTTTATTATAGTAGATATTAATATTCACTTCCGAATACTAATACTCAATGTTATAAAAATATGTTTATGGTTAGAATTAAAATCTTCAACGATTATATTTTATTCCAACAACTATAAATACAAGTCCGAGACACTTGAAGAAGAAGAGGAGGATGAACACCCAAACTTAAAGATCAACAAAGTAATATTTATTTATCTATTTTTTTATAATTTTTTTTATATATTTTCAGTCCAATCTTAATGAGTCAAAAATTTGAAAAAACACACCTAGAGAGGTGTTTTATTTACATTGTTAAAATTCCTAATCGAGGGATACGTTTTTTTGTTTTAGTTGAGTCTTAAAAAGATTAGAGAGGTATATATCTTACCCCAGAAAAGGATAGATCGTAAAACTTTTTTTTTGTCCCGTAAAAAAAATCATGGTAATGAATTAAGAAGTTCTTGTTGTAAATGTTAAGTTAGTGAATGTAGATTTTGGTTAAGAAAATTAAACCACTCTAAGATTGATCGTGTTAAATTTTTTTATTCTTTTAATAAAATTTATTTTTTTAACTTTACGAGGTATTTTTATACATTTTATTGACGATACACGATTGAAGTACATCAAATATACCAGAATATAGGCTCAATAACTAACCACTAGTTAGAATTTTTTCATTATGCCTTAATTTTTATCTCTCTAACTATAATTATTTATTGAATAATTTTAATATATATTTACTTAAAATATTCTTCTTCACTCGCAATGTAAACGATGATAAAAACTGTAGTAGGCTTCGGCCCAAAGGCCCAAACCTTTATGTACCCTATCCGACCCAAGGAGGGTCCAATCATTATCCTCGATTAGGGGTGAAAATCAATCAAGCCGAACTCGAAATTTTAGGCTCGAGCTCGGTTTAAAAATAATATTATTGAACTTAATTCGGGTTCGGTTTGGCTCAAAATGAATAATTTTATATATTATTGTGTTTTATTATTTATTTATTTATAGTTTATTTTTTATTTATAGTTTTGTAAATTTGTTTTAGTTGATAATATATATTTTATTTTATTTATTTTTAGTGAATTTATTCTAAATTATTTTATTATTTTCTTTGCTAAACAAATTATTTTTAATGTATATATAAATATATATGTATGTTTATATATAATTATTTTAAGCTTGTTCACGAGTTTTTTGAATCGAGTTTTGATAAACTCGACTCGATTCGTTTAGATCTTGAATCGAACCCAAACCGAGTTTTAACCGTGTTAAGCCCGAATAACTCGCAAACCGAGCCCGAATAGTTCGCGAGCCGGATAGGCCCGTTATCACCGCTATCCCCGCTACACACAAAACCGTTTTCAAACACCAGACGCTGAAAGTGCGCGTGGAAATCAAACTCGTGAAAGTCCACCAACACTGGTTCGAACTTGTGAGCTAGTAGTAATAGTATTAGCTGGAAACCAAATTCCTGAAAGTCCCGAGCTTTTTTCCTCACCGCCTCAATCCAAAAACACCCAAACCTTCAAAGTTTTCCCACACTTTTTCTCACTTGGTTTTCCTTAAAATTTCATCATTTCACAGAATAGAAAGCTCATTAGTGTTTTAATAACTTCTCTCATCATTGGGTTCCTGCATTTTTTTATTGGGTCTGTCAATGATTTCCTTTGTTGATTAGTTCATTTTCTCCTTGCTTTTCTTATTCATTGATTTTGTTTCTGGTTCTGGGTTTTTAGAGGGTTTACGACCTGCACTTTTTTTCTTCAGTGGTCACAATTTTTCTGCTAGTAAGTTACTTTGCATTATGCAGTTTTGTTTATTTGTTCCTTTTGTTAATTGAATTCTCATTTTGGGTTAAGATATTTGCTTCCTTTGTTTGTAAATTATAACATTTGTTTTTTATTTTTCCTCATGTTAATGTGTGAAATTTAGTATTAGGGTGAATATAGACTATTTTCTTCTTATTATTATTGGTAGGGTTTAGGAATGGTTTAGGAATTTTTATTTACCACACAAAGCTTTCAAAGTGCGATGATTGTTATGGTATAATATTGGTTTAGCTCCAATTTTGCCTAGGCTTCCTCACCTACTGGTTGAGAAGTGTTGTCAAAGAAAATGAATACTCTTGATAAATGTTTACAACACTGTGGATATGGTCTATACACTGAGTTATGAGGCATGGTGTTTTCGAGAAATGGAGTGATAGAATCCCATTTTACCCTGTGATATTTGGTATGTTATTTGTCAAACATTTGAGCTAAATTTACAAATTTGGATACGCCTTTGAAGAAGTTTTCTGTTCCCACTGAAGTTTTCCTGTTGGCTCCGATGTTTGAAATTTTTTAAAGGTTGGACTCGGACTATGTTGTTGCCTCCACATCAAATGAGAAACTTATTGCATTCTGCATGTTTTGAAGTACTTGTATATGCTATAGGATTCAATATGAATAGATTGACCAAAATTGTCTTCACCAGGTGGTAAAAGTGCCCCCGAAGAGTATACCTATGTTTCTGCTGTTACCAACATAGTTTGAGGCAAGAAGTGAAAAGAACTATATATTCATATTTTTCATAAATTTGTTTAAAAAATCTTGATAGCTGTTGTGTTTACGTTCACTACTTGTCACCTAAACTTTGGACCTTTTGCTTTATTGTTTTTCAGAGGATTTATTACCTGCTACTGGTCATGGATGCTCAAAGTCAGTCTGAGTTTAGTGGACTGAGAAGGATGCTTCCTCCACCTCCCGGAATGTTCCAAGATCGTGAGGAGCTCATTAAACATGTGCGGGACTTTGGGGCTAGCCAAGGATATGTAGTGACTATTAAGAAGTCTAGGAAGGACAGAAGAGTCATCCTTGGATGTGACAGAGGAGGCATTTATCGTAATAGGCGTAAGATTGATGAAAGTAAACGCAAAAGGAAAGCATGTTCAAGACTTATAAACTGTCCTTTTGAGGCTATAGGAAAAAAAGAAGATGATTCCTGGGTTCTTACCATTAAAAATGGAGAACATAACCATGAGCCTCTGAGAGATATGTCAGAACATCCTTATAGTCGTCGTTTTACTGAGGAAGAAATTAGGCAAATCAAATTAATGACCGAAGCTGGTATAAAACCACGTCAAGTGCTCAAGGCCTTGAAACAAAGTAATCCAGAGTTGCAGTCAACCCCGAGGCATTTGTACAACCTCAAAGCTAAGATTCGTCAAGGCAGTTTATCAGGTTAGTCTCCTATTGTTATTTTCACTATTTTATACTTATATTTTAAATTGAAATAAGTTGTAATCTCTACTTCGAAGTTCAAACCAATGTTGTCTAGGGTGCAAAGTGTGTTCTAGGCGCTTCAACCCTTACATTGCCTCAGGCGCTAGGTACAAAAAAGCGCTAGCCTGAATAAAGTAAAGGACTATATGTGTGAGTTTTTGTATATGGCTTAAGATATATACTAAACTCTAAATTGTAGTCTAGATTATCTACAAAAAATGCAAGTTTTTTATCAATCAATATCTATGATTTCCTTGTTTTCAATGTATGTTGTTGAATGCTCAAATATCATGAAGTCTCAAGTTTGATATTATCCTTTTCTTACTAGTAAAAATATATCAAAATGAAAGAAAAAAAAAAGTGAAAATAAAAGAAAATTAAACAGAAATTCAATCAGGTGGTTTTTTTTTATGCCTATCGCCTTAAAAAAGCAGGCCTAGGAGCACTAGGCACATGTCTCACCAAATCGGCCTTGCCTGAAAGGGTCTGAGGTGCTTTTGTTGAAAAATGCTAAGGTGCAACCATGAAAGGCATAGACGTGCCTAGTTGCATGCCTTGACAATACTAATTTAAACTCAGCTGGGTTGTTATTGATTTCTTTGTTGTTTATCATCCGAATGGTCAGGCAGCCTTACAAACAATATCAACCCAGCTATTATAGATCTATTATAAACTGCAGTTTGTCTTAGCTGGGAGCATGTCCCATCATAAATTATATTCTATAGTGAAAAGGTTTTAAATGATATATCTATTTCCACTTCCCCTCTATTAAAATAATTTTGAAAATGAGTGCGTCTTCATTTTTTGAGACTCTTCTTTATAGTTGGAATGTTTTCTTGCAGAGAAAATTTTTAAATCATGGAAATCTGACAGATCTGTACCTGTAAACTCTAGTAGCAGTTCCGCTGGAGAGTTGTTAAACCAAAACAACCAGCTGGTGAGTTTTGATGCGAAAGAACAAGTAGTGTGTGACGTTTTCTTTTACAGTTTTGATTTCTTGTTCTTTGTATGTTTAACATGCGTCCTTTAGTGTTTCTATGTGTGGTGATGTGTTCATGTCTTTCCTCTATAATCAATCTGGTATTACAGGCAAAAGTTCTTAATTTTGTTGGAGGGAAGTTTGTATGTTCACAGGGGTCCATGGTCATTGACGTAATAAATCCTGTAAGTGAACGAGGTAACCTTGTTATTTGCTCTTCTCATCCTTTTGGATGCTTTTTTTACATCAAACATTTTAACTAGGCAACACAAGAGGTTGTTTCTCAAGTTCCTTCAACTACCTATGAAGAATTTAAAGATGCAGTTAATGCAGCCAAGCATGCTTTTCCCTCTTGGAAGAACACACCAGTTACAGCTCGCCAGCGTATCATGTTCAAACTCCAGGAGCTCATACACAGAAATACTGTATGGATAACAGAATCTGTTATTATTCATTAATTTATTGTTTAAAGCTAGTTTATTTTCATTTTCACAATCTTCAGTTATTCCCTATTCTCCTCAGGATAAGCTTGCAATGAATATTACAGTGGAACAAGGCATGACATTAAAGAGTGCCCATGGTGATGTGCTGCGTGGTTTAGGTAGTCATTGCTGACGCTCTATTGACTTTGTTCCATCATTTCTAAGAGATTGGTTCAACCATTTTGAGGTCTTTAGGTTTTATTTCTCGCTTTATTCTTTTGCTTGAAGAGATTGTTGAACATGCTTGTGGAGTGGCAGCCCTGCAAATGGGAGAGTTTATGCCAAATGCTTCTGATGGAATTGATACTTTCTGCATTAGAGAGCCACTTGGGGTTTGTGCTGGGATTTGTCTATCTAATTTTCCTGCAATGATTCCTTTGTGGGTATGGTTTGTTGCTCCTTGTTGCCTTTCTAGATATTTGGTTCTTTATCCTTGTCTAGATTGCAAGCTTCTGAACAAGGTCATTCTTCCTTTTTTATTGTTCATACGTTCTTGGTTATCTTATGCATTTCATTATTCTCCTATCGTGATAGAGGGGTTCAAAGTCTAAGATGGGGCTCTGGTTTGATAGTTCTCCAGTGGCCCCTTCTTTATGTACACTGTAGCTTGTCTAGTTCCTTAAAGCTCTTCGTATGCCAATTTTGAAACCTGCTTTGTCACTCTCATTGTTTCCTTCTTTTCAGATGTTTCCTATTGCAGTTACTTGTGGGAATACATTTGTTCTTAAGCCATGCGAGAAAAATCCAGGTGAACCTTTTCGTTCCTTAATGTTTCCTGAAACTAGATTTTAGTTAAGAAGGGGTAAAGTTCTGGGATAGTAGTAATATCTTAGGGTTCCATCTTATGTTAAGGTTGAAGGTTTCTTCAAGTATTTATATATAAAGTGAACAAGTAAAATCTGCATTCCTTATCCCTGTTACTTTTCTTTTTCATCAGATATTAATATTCGTGTGTAATAAAATTACTGACCAGACATACTCCTTAAAAGGAAAGAAAAAATGAAGAGAATGTCTACATATAATAATGATTGAACAATGTGTAATCACCTGTAATCTTGTTGAATAGATTCACAATGGACATTTATGTTTCTTGCTTTTGTTAAGTGTGTTAATGATGTCAAAACCTTTTTCTTTTCCTCCTCCAGGGGCTTCAATGATCCTTGCAGAACTAGTAAAGGAGGCTGGTTTACCTGATGGTGTCTTAAATATTGTTCATGGAACCCATGTACGCTTTACTTCTTAGGAGCCTTGTATTTTTTGCTGTTGTTAAACTTATCATCGAAAGCATTCTAGAGAAGTGAATTGGACATCTTATGATTATCACATATATGTTGTAAGAAGTGAATTAGTCCTGAGTTGAGTGGGTTAAGATAAAAAATAATAGAAATATTTCCTTCATAAGCATCTTGAATGTGATTTTCTTGAAAGAGATGGGAGTAGAGTGCAAGACCCAGTGCCATCTCTAGTTCTCTACCCGAGAAACTTCATTAACATAATCCTTTTATTCTATGTTTCCCTAACTTCTACCACCTTCTTTTCTTACTCAACTGTTGAGAGTTCCACTCCTTTTCTTAATTTATCTCTGACTAGATTTCTGTCGATATGCAGGATATTGCCAATTATATTTGTGATGATGAGGATATAAAAGCTATATCAGTTGGTGGTTCAAACACGGTAAGTTATAAACAATATTTGGAGGTGAAACACTTTAGGTTTTAACTTACGATTCAGCTTCCGGTCTCTATCCTCCCCCCCCCCCCCCCCCCCCCGCGCGCGCGGCAAAACAAAGATGAACGAAAAATCCAATTTTGGTGGCATCAATCTATTGATTGATTTATTATAATTCATTTTCCTTCTATGTCTAGGCCGACATGCATATATCTGGTAGGGCTGCAGCTAGAGGGAAACGAATTCAGGTAGATTCTCTCTCTCGTACTCCTGGTTTCTATTGTTGCTAGACTTGATTGAAAAGATTAAATTTGTATAAAATTAACTGTTAACTGATTCTTCTGTTGTTTTTTTAGTCCAATATAGGTGGCAAGAACCATGCAGTTATCATGCTTGATGCAAGCATAGATGCTACTTTGAATGCTCTAGTTGAGGGATTTGCAGCTGCCGGGCAGAGATGCATGGGTCTAAGTACAGCTGTTTTTGTTGGAAGTTCAATACCATGGTATTATGATTTCTTTACCTGTAATGTTTGCTTTCCCCAGCTACTAGGTGAAGAATTAATGAGAAGGGTTGAAGATGTGAGACCTATGCCCTCACACCATGTTAAATAGATAACTAATTATCCCAAAATTTTAGGAAATACAAAAGGATTGAACTTTTATATTGATGTTCTAAGAGGTTTTATCTTGTTCTACAAACCTAAGCTGAGTTTCTATGGTAACAAATCTGGACTATATATATGTGCGTTCATTGTACCTTAAAAGTCTTCCAAAAATTTACCATTTTACAAGTAAACTTGGATGCAAGTAGAATTATCTTCCAGTGAGGTGAAAAATTCTTTGCAATACTTTTCCTCCTTAAAATTTACATTGCATGTTTTTTCCTCCAGCCTGTAGTTTAACACATTGGAATTAATATGTTTGTGGATTAGTAGAAAGGTATGACAGACTTGACAGTTTCTTTAATGAATTAAAACCTAATTGATGCAAATAAGATATATCAACTTGAGTGTTTTTCTAACATGTTCAGGGAAGAAGAACTTATTCAGCGTGCCAAAGCACTTAAAGTGAACGTAGGATCAGATCCTGGTGCAGATGTTGGTCCAGTGATTAGTAAAGAGGTATAAGACCTAGCTTCAAGACTTTTCAAATTTAACCTACATTTTCAGAGAGGACTGGCGTTGTTGGCCGACTTCTTTTTTAACTCAAAATTTTTATGGAAGTCGAAACATGCTTTTGCAGCTGATCACTTGTGCATGTTTCTTGCATTGTGCACTTTAGATGTAACAATTATTTTTGATTATACCTATTGTTTAATGTCCTTATTTCTTGTTGATCTTGCAGGTAAAGAATCAAATAAACAGATTAGTTCAACGCAGTGTTGATGCTGGTGCTAGGCTTCTTCTTGATGGGAGAAATATTGCGGTATTCATTCACTCCAGTCCTTTTCTAAGGCAATTATACTATCTTTGTGTACTAGCATTTGTATCATGCACTTCATTCTGCTTTACATGCTTGTTTTTAGGGCTAAATCTGTAGATTATACACGGTAGATTATAGAGTTTGAATTATTGTAAATATTTATCCCTTATCTTAGGATTCTTATCTCTTTATCTTAAAGGGGGAACCTCACCTTATCTCTTTATCTTATCCCTTAGGACTAGGGGACCGCAAACGGTTTGAAATGAAAACTGATAATCAATCTGCAATAAGTATTACGAAAAATCCTGTCCAACATGATCGGACAAAATATGTTGAGATAGATAAACATTTTATCTCTAAAAAGGTCAATAATGGAATTATAAAACTCGACTATGTTCCTACAAAACACCAGCTAGCTTATATTCTCACCAAAGCATTGCCAAGAACCATATTTGAAGAATTTTCATCCAAGTTGGGAATTTATAACATATACTCTCCAGGTTGAGGAGTGCAGATTATACACCTAGATTATAGAGTTCGAATATTGTAAATATTTATCCCTTATCCCAGGATTCTTATCTCTTTATGTTATATTATCTCCTAGGTTGAATTTAATTTCAATTTATAGTAGTGTATTTGTAATATAACTTTTTGTAATTAGCCTATAAAAGGTCTTGTACCTGTGTTATTTGACATCAAGAAAAACGGAACAGATTATCTCATTGAGTTCTGCCTCTAATTATTCGGTTTCTACAAAATCTGCTTCACATGCTTGTTTTTAGGGTTAAATCTTCTGTCAGACTTCAGTAAAACTACAGTATGTTGCTTCTTATCAATGAGTGACTATTGGCTTAATTACAACATCTGTAATCAGAAACATCTTAAAATAATGGTTCATAAGTCATGCCATCCTGGTCCTAATACCAATTCAGATACTGAAAGCGCTAGAAGTTTGCCTATGATACCGAGTCTTGTCAGCTTTCTCTTTGTTGATTGATAGTGTACTCCAAGGTTTATCTTTATTTAGATATTGCTAATGGTTCCAGACCACCTCTCGTTTTTAATTATTTTGTACTTGTTTCCCTATCTGATAGTTTCTAGGTTGTATTTTCCCTGATTAATTCTTATAGTTCTAATATATTGATTCAGAAGATGGATTTTCATTTTACTAGTTTATGTAGTTATCTGTTTCTTTCTCCATTTCTAGGAAGCTGGCTTCTTTAGGACCTAACTTGAAATTCTCTCGACTCTAATTTTTGCAGGTTCCTGGATACGAGGAAGGGAATTTTATTGGTCCTACTATAATATGTGATGTTGCATCGAATATGGAGTGTTACAAGGTACTCTTTTGTGTGTGTGTGCGCGTGTCTGCACACCTCCTATTCTTACATTCATATAATGGATGAAGTCGAACTGTTTATGATTACCACACTGTATCTTGTGTTGAGCAGGAAGAAATTTTTGGACCGGTTCTCCTTTGTATGCAGGTATAATATGCTTCTTTAACTTTAGCATTAGTATTAAATATGTGGATTTGGTTTAACTTTATCTAGCAACTTTTCTTCAACAAACAGGCGGAGAGCCTAGAAGAGGCCATAAACATTGTAAACAGAAACAAGTACGTAACTCGTCTCTATCTTATTTTCAGTTTTGAATATTTTTATATCAACATGTCATTCCATCTTTCTACTATGGTATGACCAATAAGGGGCATTTTCTAAGGTTCCCCTGTATATCTTTGTCCTTACTTGCCTATCTGATGTTAACTGCACAGCACGCCGAGTATTTTGCTTTACGGACAACCCCTACTAAATATTTTTTGTTTGTTGTCTTAAAAATGGTGTGTGTGGGGGAGGGGGTCCTCTTAAACCACGAAAATAATTTTAAATCTCGGAAGTGCACGTCTTAAAATCAGGAGCAATATTTGCTTTCTTGTCATAGATGTTGAAATTCACATCTAAAGTTTGCATTGACTCGTTTTCATGTTTAGCTATTTGCATAGGTCTGTGAATGGAGCCTCTATATTCACTACATCTGGCTACTCTGCAAGGAAGTTTCAGAATGAAATCGAGTCTGGGATGGTAAGTAGACCCTTTACTTTTTCACTTGATGGATGGATCTTATTTAAACCCTTTTCTGATCCATGACTATGAAATAATTGTCATTGTCTTACTCGAAAAGTGTACAACTCAGGTTGGGATCAATGTTCCTATTCCAATCCCTTGTTTTAATGGACTGAAAGCATTTTTTGCCGGAGATAATAACTTTACCGGTTGGACATTCTCTTCCCTTCCTCATTACTGTTAGTTGACCTGCATCCAGAAATGTGATTCCGTCTTTCTTTTTATGAATTGCAGGAAAGTCGGGTGTTGATTTTTACACTCGGGTCAAAATGGTGGCACAGCGGTGGAGGGATTTACCAAGCCTAGGAGTGTTATCAGGTTTGCATGTATCGTCTGAGACAGAGATGACAAGCCCGGGATTCTCTTCGGCATTGCCTCCGTCATCAGAGAGGGACTCATTGTACCAAAGAGTTTCACCAGCCATGTCTCAGGAATCGGAGGGTAACTCACCAAATCAGGCAATGTTGGTTTCTGTTGCTGCAACTTCCGAGAGGTATCTACCAAACTCAGCAATTACATCTCTGCCTCTGTCGGCTGATGGTGATTTTCCGAATCACAGAGCATCACTTGTTATGCCTCGGACATCTGAGATGGATATGGAAAATCAAGATACATCCCAAATCATGTCACTAGGAAGAACGAGAGACTTAGGAATCCGAAGAATGTCATCAGTGACACCCCATCAATCCGAAAGAGCATATAAACCGCAGATATCGCAATGGAATGAAACTCTGACTTTAGCATCACAAAGAAGCGAGTCTCCTCCGGCCTCCGAGAGGATTTATATACCCATGACATCTCGTAGGAATAGCAATGCAGCTCCAAGTCTTCAGATATCAGACACAGCAATAGGTTTAACTCACGAGCAAGCATGCATGCCAACATCGCATAAGATGGTTCCTGTTCCAGCTTCCTACCGGATATACATGACTGCAACTTCTCACTTGAATGACACCATGGGTCAAAGGATTCAGCGAACCAATCCGCCTATGTTCCCAACTTCCGAGCAGATATATGTGCCCGTAACTCCTCATAGGTCCGATCACATGGTTCCGACCCCTCAAATGTCTGATGTTACATCACATCCTGGCTCCGAGAGGTTATACATGCCGGCAACATCTCAAAGGAACGACAGCATTGTCTCGGTTTCTCACCAGCCGGATTTGATGCCACCAAATTCAGAGAGCAGGTATATGACTCCGATTGCTCAGAGGATGTATGGTCAAAATACAATAATATCTATGGACGATTATCCTAACCAAGGACCAACTATGACTTTGCCAACTTCACAGAGGATATAGGATTTAGCCCTTTGTTTCATTTTAGGTTAGCTTTGCAGACAAATTAATGTAACAACTAAAGCTTGTGAAATGTTGATTTATACTTATTTAAATGTGTTTTTCACATTCAAACAGGGGTGATGTTGGCTGATTGAAGGGTTTATTTAAAGTTTTTTAAAATTTTATGTCTAAATTAAAATTTTTAAAATTTTGAGGGTTAGGGGTTTGAATAAAATTTACAAAACTTTTGAGAACTAAATGAGAAATTTAAGAAATTTAGGAGAGGACTTAATGGGTCAACTTGAAATAAATTAAAAACTACTTTATCAAATTTTGGGCTCAAGTCCCCCATTGTACAGAATTTGGGTCTGCCCCCTTATTTTAAAATTTAAATACGGTTTACATTAGTTTAGAAAATATACCCAAAGGTATTAATAGGTGTTCAAAAATATCTGATTTGATCGATCCGATTATCTATTAATTCGATTTTAAAATTTGGATATTTTATCCGGGGTTTATTTTTAGATTAGATGTTTGATCCGATTTTAAGTTTTTCGGATCAGATACAGATCGTAATATTTCAAATTTTGGATTATTCAAAAATCTAAAAGATTCAAAATTTTAAATTTTCATTATTATTAATCTTGTTATATTAAACAATTTAGTGCTTGTTAAATTTAAACATTTTAAAAATTAAAACTTTTATAATTGTGAATCTTATTGTATTTAATAATTTGTTGTTTATTATATTCGAAATTTTAAAATTTTTATAAATACAACCTTAAAATTCAAAAAATTAGTATAATCAAATTATATTTTTTGATAATCAGATATCCAACTATCTAATCCGAATATCCGATATCCAAATATACATATATTCGTTTTTCTAAATCGAATACGGATCATTATATCATCAATTCTAAAACTTAAATATTTTAAAAAATTGAATTTAATCTAGTCTAATATCCGATAATGAACACCCTTGACTATAGAGTGTATTTGTAAATAGTAAGACAGGCGCAATACTTTTAATGAGAGGATATTAAACTTTAAACATTTTATATATTTTATTTTTTAAATAAAATTGTATCTTTTAAAGTTCATAGAGGATATTAAACGATAAACATGTATCTTATTATACATTATACCAATAATATCTATGAGGAATTATTTAATTTTTAACATTAAATATTAAACTTAAATTCTAAAAATAAATTTCACTCCCTAATTTTAATTTTAAACTATAAATTTATTTTTTAATTTTGGGAATATATAAACCACTAAAAAAGACAGAATATGAACTTTTCTAAAAATACTTATATAAAGTTATAATACCTTATTGATAAATTTAATAAAAAAAATATAAATTTTAAAAATGTACGTAGTTTTACTGAAAATAAAAAATAGTTTATACAAAAATTTAAAATATAGTATAAATTCAAAAAATATTAGGCCGTGATTAATTGTTAAAAATAAATATTAAAAAATTAAATATTAAATTAGATAAAGCATTTGGAGATAATTAGATAGATACTTTATAAAATCCAGCCTTTTAATGTTTCAGCTACTATTCTTTAGCCTTCAAAACAAGACCTTGTTCTTGCCAAGTAAGAAAGAAGTAAAGATAAAAGGATCCGGTTCCTATCCATGGTCAGATTGAGTCTGCTTCAGACAGCTCCGATGAACACTTCGCTACTTACTGTTAGCTGAATTGTTGTTAACTTCCCGGGTCACTTTTAATATGACTGGTGAGGCCATAAGAAGAACTCAGACACTGGCTGCGACATTCCGGTCGTAGGTGTGGCCGTTGTTGATGACAAACTGGGAGGCTCAGAGATGCCTATGGTGGCAGGCTGAAGGTGGTGGTAGAGATTTTGTTGATAAAACGCTGATGTTGCTGCTGCAGCATCGTATGGGATTCCGCAAGGAATGTCGGAAACCGGCTGCATAGAAGAGAAACTTATATTGTGGCTGTAGGAACTGCACCGGGGTGGCGGTGGTGGTGGTGGTTGATCGGGGTTTACTATCGGTTTTTGGTCAGATTCAAGTGAATTCTTTTGGCGCTTAGCTACCCCACCAATGGGGAGAGAACTCTTGGCAATGGCTTCGACATCATACCGGCTCATCTCGAAGTTGGTCACCGCATTCACACCTCGGAATTTGATGGCTGCGATGTCATATGCCTCTGCTGCCTCCTCTTCAGTAGCTGTGAACCATATAAAACATAAAACAATGTCAGCTCCATACATAAAACAATGTCAGCTCCGTTATTCTATCCGTACCAAAAGTCCCAAGGTACAAGTCCTTGTTTCCGGCAACTCGGCCTATCCTTGCTTGCCATCGGCCTTGTTGATGATGCCTGCAAATATAAGATGATAACATAATGCTTCAATGGTTCACCAGATAATCCAACAATTAGTTCAAATTTTAAACAAAAATATACAAACCTTGTGACACCTCGATAAATCGATGCACCCCTAGAGAATCCGCTACTCTTCCTATCAAACATCGGCAAACCGAAGATTAACCCTATTTCAATCATCCCATCCAGAAAAAAGAATCAAACCAGTCAAGTACACAGCTCACCTCCTTATGGATGCAATAAACTCTTGCTTGGTCACATTCTTCATCTCTTCCAACTCCTTCGAATAATTCGCAATCTATACCAAGCAAAACGCGACCATTAAGTTATTAAGTTCGTTTCGTTTTTCCCTAAAACCCCAATATGTGGGATACATAGTATACATATAAACATGAAATATGATAAAGAAAGAAGTGTGCATATATATTACCGGGAAGTTGATAGTTGCGGTCGGACCCCAGTACTTCAGAGCGGCCAAATCGTACGCCCGAGCAGCCTTTTCTTCCTTATCATAACCACCTGATAAATCACAACATAAAACTCTCAGTCTAATAATTTCCAACAACAGTACGAAATTGCAGGATTAAACTTAATAAACTGCAAAACTTAGGATTTTCTTACCCAAGTATACTGTATAAACAAGAGTATGAACACCAACGATCCCAGAATTTCATGCAAAAAGTAGAGCAAAGATTGTCAACACCATGTATTCATGTAATAAAAGAAGTTTTCTGCATAAATCTAATCCATAATATATGTAATAAAAGAACCAGAAATTAGTTAACGTGAGACACATGCTAAAGCAAAAGCAAAAGCCAACTCAATCAAAATCACTGTTTCAGAATTCAGACTATAAATTCAACAGTAAATGAAGCTGTATAGGCTGCTTCAGGTTGACAATGAACAAAAATGGCGGCATATCTGCTCAAATCAATGGGGAAAACCGTACATTTTTGCAGCATACGGAAAGTACCATTTGATACATACATACATACATACATACATACATACATACCATGTCTCAATCATCTTTAAATGACTAATGACAAATGTCTCACTGCATGCATGCTTCATTTCACTAGTCTTCTCACTGTATTCATATCATATAAAATACTTTATAATATATAATATCTAAGTAAAGAAAAGACCTTGACGGCCTTTTCTGGCTTGACCCTCTCTCCTGCAGCTGTTGTCCCATAGGTGAGCTTCATATCTACCCGTCCATCTGTGTCTGTGTAATCAAACATGAAATATTCTGATTTTTAAAAATTATGACGATCAAATCAATATGAGGCAAAAAAATCCCAGAAACTATGAAAAATGGAAGGAAAATACTGATTGATGGGATGCTTTTTTACCTGGTGACGCCTCTGTAAATCGAAGTTCGCTGACTAAATGTATCAGAAATCTTCTTTGAGCTATCTGAATCAGCCGCAACAATGGCCTTACCTGTGTCGTTTTTACTATTGTTCCCGTATGACTCAATCGAGGGACCTGGTAACTCAAAGCGAACCAACTGAGTTGCACCCATGGACGACGAGTCATCAACCTCCGACCCCGAGTTCGTCGAAAACGTTTGAAACCCAGAAATTTCCTTCAGATCTTGAGACTCGTAAATTTGGGTTAAAGACGAGCCCTGGGTTTCTGTTTGGCTATCAGAAAACCCAACGAACGACGAAGAATCGCCGAGGAAGTCTTCAAGCTTCGGTGCTTGGTAATGGAAATTGGTGAAAATGGGAGATTCGTCCGCCATTGAAGCTGCCGTTTGAGCTTCTCCGCCTCGGTTCTCCTCTCCTTCAAAAAACATTTGATTTTTCGGACTTGTCCAGCCTTCAAAAAAGAAATTAAGTGTTCTTAGCTGCGAGCTGTTTAAAGTCGGTTAGTGAAGTATAATCAGCAGGAAAATGAACTCGAAACTTAAACACGCTAAAACCTTGGATTTTTCTCGTATTTTCCAGGCAACCAAACAGATAATCGAGAAGAAAAAAAAGAAGAAAAGTTTTCCCATACCATTATCATAGAAGTTATCGATCAGATACTGAGGAGAAACATCAGAGGATTCTTCATATGACATAAACTGATCCTCAGATGACGACTTCAACATCTCCGTTGGAGACAGTGAAAACGAAAGCCAGTTACTTGCTGGTGCCATTTTATATATTTATATATAAACTTCAAAACCCTTTTCTCTTCCTTTTCTGAAATTGCACTAAAAACCAAAACTATATTCTGAGGAAACAAACAAAAACTAGCTCAGAAACCTTTAAAAGAAACCGAAAATGGATTTTTTTTATCTCGACCGTTACATAAAACTACCCCCATTCAGATAAACACTACGACAATCACGAAGTTTAGTGAAGGAAAAGAGAAAAGGGAAAATAGAAAATAGAAAATCTTTTTGTGGGCTTTAAAAGATGTTGAATGCATGCAGCCTCATCTGGGATTGGTTTTGAGGAATCCAATGGCTTGTTAAGGAAGGAAAATAAAAGTTCCAGGAAAAAAACTGTTTGGTAGGAGAGAAAGCAAGGTAAAATAAAGTTGGCGCTGGGGTTGCCAAAGGAAGACAATAGAAAAGCTATCCAGCGGTTTAATCTAAAATCCGATAGATAGTTTATATATATAATTTTTAGATAAATTATATTAAATATAATTAAATTAAAAATTAATATTATTTAAATATTATATTTTAATAGTAAATCAGATATTTTATTTTTAATATTTTTTATAAAATAATGAATACATATAATTTTATTATCTTGTCTTATACAAAATTAAAAATTGTATGTTTATATATAAAATAATTATTTTAATATATTTATATTAATATTATACCCACCACCAATAAAGTCTTTTATTCTAGAGGTAAATATTTAAAAATTAAAAATAATAATAATAATTTAACACCTTACTTGTGGAGTAAAAGAAATATCAAAATAATAACTGTAAATAAATTAACCTTATTGCCGAATTTATATGATTAATATATTGACTATAATTGTATTGTTATAATTATATGGTAATTAAATCTAATAAGATGATTCGTTAGATCTTTAAATATTTTTTTGTAGTATTACTAGATTTTGTTTATCTACGTTTCTTTCGTGAGCGTTGAACGTTAAACAAAAAATAACGATAAATATAACAAAAATTAATGTTCTAACGCATATTATTTACTTAATTTTACGTTTTAAATAATTATATGCTCCAATTTTAAAAATAATTTTTACATAAATGAATGTCACTTATTAACGAAAAAAATCTATTATGAATCATTTTCGCAATGTTATTTATGGATTAATCAATAAAAAAATATTTTTTAATTATTTTTTTATCTTATTATTTTTATCAAGTAAATCTTTATTAATATTTACTGTAAATTAAGTTTATGACAATTTTTATTAAGTAAAGATTCACTTAGTAAAAATGATGAAATGAAAAAAATAAATAAACAAATACTCTTGGTTTGCTGGTATAAGATATTAGGATGGGTCCACTGACTTTCAAATTTTCAAATTCATATTTTTATTTTTAATTTTTTAAATTTTATAAATTAATCTTTAATTTTTTTATAATATTTAAAATTTATATCAAATTTAAAAATTTAAAATTTTATATGTATTTATCTTTAAATAAATTTTTAAATCCTTCACTATCTCTATCTTAAATTAAAAAAAATAAAACCTTAGTCTATTAAATATTTAATTTTCATATTTTTTTATTAAATTATTAGTTATAAGTTAAAAAGTTAATTACTTGGAAAGTGAGCTTTATTAATGTTTTCTTCTCTGTTTTGAACATTTGTCCAACATGCATGGAGCTTTCCAACCTGTAAAATTAAATCTCATTCATTATGGATAAAGATGCTCAACTTTTTAATAATTATATATAACTTGGATTTTAAATTTTAGTATTATTTTTTAAAAAATACAAGATATGGTTAATTAAAAATATGTTATTAACATGTTAAATTTAAATAAATATATATTAATTTGTAATTTTTAATTAATGTTTATCTTTTATTATAGACTGAAATAAAATTTTATGTTAAAATGAACTGTTAAAAATTTATATTAAAAATTTAAAAGTATAAATACATAAAAAATAGGAGTATACAATTATATTATTAATATTTGATACTCTAATTTAATAATTAATATTTTGGTCCTTGTACAAATAAGTATTTAAATTTAAAATATATAAATTTATTAAATATTTTAATCAAGTAAAGACTGAAATAAGAAACAATAACATTGTGTTATCAAAATTTTTGATTTAATAATAATTTAAATTTTTATAAATTTAAATATTTAATTAATTAAATCTTGTTTTTTGAATTTTAAATTTAAATCTTACAAAATTATTATATTATATAAATTTAATATTTTGACCCTTTTAATATTAAATCATCGTATATATTTGAGTATTTTAGGTTTTATGATTTATTGAATGTAATAATTGAAACTTACATCGTATTCAAACATCTATTTATTTACATATAAAGTATGTATGCTATTGAACTCGTGAAACGGTTTTAGTAGTAAAGTATGCTATATTTTGTTTACATAATTTAAAATTAAATTAATTTATTAAAAAAATAAATATATATTATTTTATAATATAAAATAAAATAATAGAACGACGATACATGTTATATCAAGTTTTTTTATATATATAATATATTTAATTTTTTTATTCATATCTAAAATGAAAGACTTCTATGCTTCCATAATTATGGTCTTGTAAGGACGTGATTATTAGAATCCACACACGTGCATGTTCTTCTATATTTGCTGTAATAATAGGTACACAACTTACGAGCATACGTATCGTTAGCTCAAGTGATTAATGAAACGATTGTTGTTTTTAAAGATCACGGGTTCAAGCATCAGCGATATCAGTAGAGTGATTGAACGATTAATATCAAACGGTGAAAAGATTATATTCTAAAATAGATATTATTGTAATCACTATTATTATTAAAAAAATACATATTGTTAATCATGGCATGCATTGACTATTAGGATCTACTAAAAATAATATTATAATTTAAGTATGGCAGAGCTACACCTATAAATAGAGTGTCTGTTGATATCTTAAAATTTTTAAAAATTATATTTTTATATAATTTTTATATAAAAAATAAAATATATAAAATTAACATTTTTTTATATAGTTTGACACCCTTCATGAAAAAATGATACTCCTTAAAAATAATTTTGACTTCTCCCTTGAATTTAAGGTATATTATTTTAAAATAATTGAGTTTTTGTTTAGGAAAATATAGTGTTTAAGGTTGTGTTTACTTTTAATAGGTATTTTAAAATATTTATATTAAAATATATACAATGATAAACTTAAGGGTGTTGAGAGTATAATTGTATTTCTCACTTTTAAGTTTTTATATATATTTTATGCCGATAATCTAACTATGCATCTCTTAAATTCTTATAATTTTACATCTACGTTTTTAATATATTTTTTTAATAGTTTGTAACTTTTATATGAAATTTCGGTTTGTCTTTGAATTTATACACCATATTATTAGTTTTATGATTTCAAAGATAAATTCAAGATTTTAAATTTAAAATATAAATATTTAAAATATAAAATAAATCTATAAATAAACTAAAATAATATATATATATATATAAATAAATAAAGATTAAAAATTCTTTAGAATTTGAAAGAGACAATCATTTAGTTTCCTCCCCGTATGTTTTGATGAATCATTACTCATGGTTATAATGATTAATTATAATTTATTTTAATATTTTCATTAGGATATCTGTTTAAAATTTGAGTTATTTTTTAAATATTATTCGAATTTAATATTTTAAGATAATTAAATATATTTTAAGTTTTATGATTTTTTTTATTGTTCTCAAAAAGATGTGTGTTGTAGCTGTTTCATCACGTGCCCTATAAATAATAAATCTTTAATAGTGTGTAAAAACTGTCGCAATTGCTATTTTTGACCATTGACCTATAAGCACGTGCGCAGCATCTTTTTTTAAGACGTCGATGGATTCGGCGACGCACGTGCATCCTCTGTCTTTCCCCGACAATATATATGATAATGGGTAATAATAGCAATGTCTCCACTTCAATTCAACCTCTGTTTTTCCTTTTAAAAACTTCCAATGCTAAATTTTCTTTAAAAATTTTCAGTAGAGACTTAGAATATTATTAAATTAATTAATAAAAATTAAAAATATTAAAGATTTAATATATAATTAATAAAGTATTATGTATAATTACGTGTTGAGTCTTTGATATTTTTAATTTTTATTATTAGCGTAATAATATTTTTCAAGTTTGGAGTTATACATTTCTTCACTTTGTTCTAAGATGATTATTAATTTTTATAATTTTAGAAATTATTTTTTATTATATTTTATATAAAAATGTTTTACTGATTATGGATAAATATTTTTTTTATAAAATGAAATTTCAATTTAAGTTTTTTTTTTGGGGGGTTAGGTTTATATTATATATGTTTTTATAGTATTTTCGTATGTTTTTATAATCATTTTATTATTTAAATATAAATCAGTTAAAAAAAATCAGCTGCCTAGCTGTGAAAACGTATCTCCTTGATTGACAAACTCGGATTTCAAACTATGATTACTTTGATCTCAAGTTTTATTTTAGTAATTTCTAAATTAACAAGTTTTTAATTATATATATTTATCATTGACCAGCCTCGTTTTTCATTAACCAACGAAAAAAATACAACTCCGTTAAATATTATTAAAATTAAACACCGTTAAATATTATTATATTAAATAATAAAGATTAAAATTTTTAAAAATTCAATATATAATAATAAATATATATTGAATCTATCGTTATTTTCATTAATTATATATTAAATTTTTAATATTTTAATTTTATTAAATTAATTTAATAATATTTAATAATGTTTAATATTAAAAATGTTTAACTATGTTCGATGATTGTTTTAAAATTTTGTTTGAACCAGTTAACAGCTGTTTGAAGGATGATTTTCCGATTAAATTGTTTTATTACAAGACCCATGCATTGCCATGTTCCAGTTCATAATAATATTAGAAATACAAATAATGGTTTATTATTATAGTAATTGTTATTATAAAATTCAAATAACATTTATTATTATATAACAATAACAACATTGTTTAAATTATTAGTATAAAAATAATACTTTACAATAATTATCATAATATATGTTATGCTTATAGTTGTGACAGGAAATATGATTATAAATATAATTTAAAATTAATAAAAATAATACTATTTATTATATTTATAACCGTAATAAAATATTATGATCAAACATGTGATAATTACAATTTAAATATTCAGAGCTCCCATTGTTAGTTAATAGCTTTTTATATGGTGAATCACTCAATTATTAATAAGATTATATTTAATTTATTTAATTATTAAAAAGTTATAATTAATTTATTCGAGTTAAAGTTTAATATCAAGTTACTCGTTGGTTAAAATACAAATAAGCATTTAAAAATTTTAAATAATAATAATTTTAATTTTTAAAGTTTATATCTTTTATTAATTTAATGTTAATTTAAAATAATTTTAAAAAATAATCATTAATATTTAAAAAGTATATCAGTTTATTATTTAAAATAATAATAAAATCATCTTTAAAAAGATAAAATTTGTTTTATTAGAAAACTAAAAAACTAAAAAAATATGCTTAATAAAAAATTAGTGAAATAATTTTAAAACATAACAAACAGGGACGGAGCCAGAATTTTTTTTAAGAGGTGTCATTTTCTTAAATATTATTTAAAAAGAATTAATTATTTATAAAAGGAGTGTCAAATTATTTATAAAGGGGTGTCAATTATATATATTTTTAATTTTTTATATATAAATTATATAAAAAAATATGATTTTTCAAAAATTTTGGGGTGTCAATGAACACACCAATGATGCACGTGGCTTCACCCATGATAACGAGAAATTATTCTATGAAACGGTTCCACCATGTCATCCATGGTCCTTAAGAATAAAAAACAAATCCACGTCATCATTTTTTACACATCATCTGCACACTCATAATTTTAATTTTCAAATCATCTCTCTAAATAAAATATATTAAAATTTAAAAAAATGATGACGTGAATTTGTTTTTTAATTAGGGTTTAGGGTTTAGGGTTATGGGTTTAGGGATTAAGGGTTAGTGTTCAAGGTTTAGGGTTTAGAATAAAAAACAAATCCACGTCATATTTTTTTAAATTTTAATATATTTTATTTAAAGAGATGATTTGGAAATTAAAATTATGAGTGTGCAGATGATGTGTAAAAAATGATGACGTGGATTTGTTTTTTATTCTTAAGAACCATGGATGACGTGGTGGAACCGGTCTATAGAATAATTTCTCCATGATAACAAAGACAAATTTTATGATACGGATAAAATTTGAAGAAAAATAATTTTATTATCAAATAGTAATACAAATGAACTAAAACTAAGTAAGAATATAATATTTTTTAATTTAAAAATCGAGTATGATTAATATTTAATCTAAACTCCATAGTATAAGCATTAAGCACACATTCAGACTCGAACCATTTATCTATGATGACTACCGCTATGTCCCGATTTATTCGACTTCTTGGGCAGTGCTGGTTGGAGCTGTTGCAGTGCAGGTTGAAGCTGAGCCACAGAAAAAATGGAAGCTTTCTGTTTCTTTTGTTTAACACCAAAGATAAACGACCTCAAGGGCACGTTGGAACGAACTTCGGCTGGACCACCTTGGTTGCCTTTCGGACCCGAGAGTCCCCAGTCCTCACTCAACTTCGTCAAAGCCCGATACGCGTCGCGCTGAAGTGATCCAGCCAGGTCTAAACCGACTTGCAGCTCGTCCCCCACCCTCTTGTTCTCTTGCTTCATGTTCAGTATCTCGCCTTGGAACTTGGCAGCTTGGTAACTAGTGAACCGGAAATCTTCGTCTTCGGCACTCGCCTTCAGTGCCTTGGTGATCTCGTCTTGGATTTCGCATAGAGATGCCGACCTGTTCTTCAGTTCTTCTTTCAGAGACTCGGCTTTTTCGACCCATGAATTCAGTTCGGTCTGCATTTCTCTCAGGTGCGTGTGCAATGGTCGAACGTCTGATTTTACAGAGTATTTCGATGTGCTACTTCCTTCACTCTTTTGTCTTTCCTCTAGTTTTGTTACTTCGGACTCTAAATCTTTAACCCCGGTTTGGAACTTTTGTACTTCGCACAATGTTGAGCTGAATCTGAACCAGAAATCCAAGTTATCTTCTAGCAGTTCGTCGATGTCGGCTCGGAACTTTGCTTCGATGGCTGATATAGGTTCAGGGTTGTTAATTGGCTTCGGGATCGAGTCTTCCTCGACTTCTTTCTTGACCATAGGAGCTGGAGGTGCTGCTGCTGTTGTTGTTGTTGCTGCTGCTGATTCAAGCTCTGGTAATTTCTTGTAACACACTTTGAATTCTTCAGCTGATTCATCCTTGGACTTACCGATACCGGTCTGGCCTCGCATTTGTTTCATACGTAAATGTCGAATTACTTCGTCTTTCTTGGCGTTAAGGTCCTTTAATTCTTTTAACTGCAATGTTAGCTCGAACAGTTCGTTCTGGTGATTCGTTTCCACTTCCATGAGCTTCTTCTTGGTCTCCTCCAATGTCTCAGACAATGCAGCTAGTTCATTTTCTTTAGAATCAGATACGGACACCGTGTTGGCTATCAATGACGAAGCTTGCCCGACAACTTTAGCCATTGCACTTAGATAACCAGATGTTTCCGAAACCTTAGAACTTTCATCTCCTTTGTTTTCGGATTTCGGGACCGAATTTAGTTCGTTAGAGGCATCGGAACAATCGGTTCCGGATTGCACTGTGGAATTTAGTTCTTTCAATGCATCAGCATCGACATTGGCAGATATAGGGACGGAATCTAGTTCTTTAGATGCATCAACATGTTCTTGAGACGTTTCGGACCCTTTCTCGGTTTCGATTTTGGTAGAACAACTTGTCATCTTAGGCTTCAAAAACTCTTTCCCTGCTTTCGATTTCAAAAATTCCTTCCCCGCTTTTGCCTTCTTCCGATTCACCTTGGTTTCGTACTTCGACATGTGGGAGGAGGTTTTCAAGCTTTCGAGATTCTCGACCGGAGGTACTTTCCGGGAGAGTTCATCAAAATTCGACTGTGCATCATGGAAACAAGACTCCATATTGTTCTTCAGGGTCTCAACACTATGGTTCAAATCCTCAATTCCTTGCCACTTAAGCTCCAAGTCGATCATCATCGTCTTCAGATCCTGGTTTCCATCCACAAGGTTGGCCTTACCTTCTTCCAGGCTTTGAGTAAGTTCTTGAAGTTCATCATTTTCCGATTTCAATCTCTGGATAAGTGCTACCTGTGACGAATTTGCAGTTTCTAAGCTCGTCACCTTATTAACCAACACATCAATCTTCTCCGCTACATCTGCCTCGGCTACCTCGGAATCGGCATCTCCGGTCTCTGATTCGACATCGTCCTTCGGCTTAACAATGACATCCACGTTCGCTTTCCTTTTCTTCGCCCTTTCTTCTGCAATCCTCTTCACTTCCATGGCGGATTCAATCGACAGAAACAATTTCTTCAAAGCATCCACCTTCCCCCTTGATACTTCAGTCCTCTTTCGCTCAACTTCGGCTTCGGTTGCCGATTTCTCCCGACTCTCCTTCAACTGATCCAATGTCTCTTTACACGATTTTAAGGCCGTCGCCGCCATCAAATTCCGAGCTTCGTCATCTTCAATCACCTTATTTTCACCGAATTCATCTTGCAAACTATCAACCTTCTCTTGCTGTTCTTTAACCTCATTCTCAACTTCCCTGTACTTAGCCAATCTAGTCTCATAAGAACTCTTAACAAATTCTTTCTCCGTCTGCAACGCCAGGATTAGCTTCTGAATTCGATCGATCTCGCCGATTCCCTCCTCCTTCGTCAAACCAGACTTCTTAACCAAAGGGGCAGCCGGTTTCGGCATCTTCTTCTCTTGCACTTTCTTCTTCGTACTGGTTATGAACTTCAATTCTTTCAAAGGTAGCTTAGGAACCTTGGGGACTTTCCCTGTGTTATCCGAAGGCGTTTTCGGGGCCTTTGGAGCGTATTCGATGTCGTCGTCGTCGTCTTCCAAGCCCCGGACTTGATCGGGACAAATCGAAGCAATGGTGTTGTTAGCATTCTGTAGCTCGGTCGATAAGTGATCATACCGATCGGCTAAAGCACGGTAAGCTCGGAAGAATTCTTCGACGAAATTTATGATCTCTGGTCTCTTTTTATAGTACATATTAGCTTTCTGAATAAAGGAATCTCCATCTTCTTCAATGAGTTTAAGTACTGCAGATACCTTTTCCTCCATATCTGCAAAACCAACATTTAGAAGATAGAAAAAAACCCAGAAACCCAGAAATTGTTATGTATTTTTATTACCGTGAAGGTTTTGTTCCATCCATTTTGACTGCTTTGTTCTGATATGGCTAGCCATCCACCATGAGTAGGCATTGCTAGCAGCTCTCTGCAACATGTTTGCTTCCTTTTTTTTAAGAACAAAACAAGTAAAACAGTTTGCAGAGGAAAGGTTTGGTTTTTTTAAGGTAAATTAAGACCCTTTCCAAGAATCATGAAAAAAAAAGCTCTCTTTTCTTAGATTTGGAATTGAAATCTGAAAACAATGAAAATTTTTGATTTTTTTTGTTTGTTTCATTTGGTTTTGTTATTGAATGATGGAAGGGAGCAAACCTCGCCCGAATTATATCGTTGACGCCATGAAGCTTTCTTTGTGGCATTTTTTTGTACATTAAGAACAGGAAAAAAGAAAGAGTTTTCAGCCATTGATTTCTTTTCTTTTGACTTATTTTATGTCTTCTTTTTTTTTTTTTATAAATAAGTCAGATTATGTTAAAATTGAATCATATGTTCTATGGAATTGCTGATATTTGTATAAAAATATTTAATAAAATTTATTTTTTAAATTGTTAAATATATTTTTTATGAAGTGAATAATTTTTTTTTTGTAAAGATAACGATTTATTATTTTTAAATATTTAATTTTAAAATAAATGTGTATACTGCATTTTCTATGAAAGGTATTTAAAGTATATTTTAGGCATAAAGATAATTTTAATCCTTAACGTTTATAATTTTTGTCGTTTTGGTCTTTATTCTTTTTTTGGATAAATTTAGCCCTTAATCTATATATTTTTGATAAATAGCTTATTTTTTAACTACTATGATAACTAAACCGTTAAAAATTTAACAATGATGACATGTCATATGGATATGATAATATATTTTAAATGACATGGCATCTAACCTAATTTTATTCTAATATAAAATATAAAATAATTAAAATTAAAAAAAATTAAAAATTAAGGCTATTAAATATTTTCAACCCTAAAATCAAAGTTCTATCTTAAAAAAATATGAACACAGTTCAAAATTAATTAATTTTTTTAGGTAGGATTTTAATTCTATCGTAGTTAGGATTTAAAATGTTTAATAGTATTTTATTTTAGAATTAATTATTTTTTTAATATTTTATTTGAATTTTAATTGTTTTATATTTTATATTAGAATAAAATTATATTATATATGTATTTGATATGTTAGATGTCATGTTATTTAAAATATATTATCATATGCATATAACATATCATCATTGTTAAATTTTTAACGGTCCAGTTACTATGGTGTTAAAAAATAAGCTATTTGTCAAAAAGATATAGGTTAAGGGCTAAATTTATCCCAAAAAAAGAATAAGGGTCAAAACGACAAAAATTATAAACGTTAAGGGTTAAAATTATTTTTATGCCTATATTTTAATTAAAACTTTAAAATATTTTTATAATATATTTGAGTAAAAATCCCATGATTTTGATCGTGTCTTTTTTCATGTTTCCTGTTAAAAAATTTTAAAAAGTTGAATTTTAAACTATTATTCTAATTTTCTACGTCTTAAACCCTAAATCATACATAAAAAATATCATACCGTTAATGTTCTAAACCCTAACCAAAACTCTTAATTTTAAACCCTAAACCACTAATTTAACATAAAAAAACTAATGAGAACACAATTAAAAACAAAAAAACAATTTAATATATTTTATCTCGTTACTATTTTAAAGTTATTTCAATAAAAAAATCTAGATTCTTATAAAAATATTAATTCTATTAAACACTAATCATAGGATCGGAATAAGACCCATGGGACGAGTTACATAAAATTTTATACTTTAATAAAACTCGTCATACCAGTCAAATGAATTCTTAAAAAAAATTGTATGACGATTTATTAGATAAATAAAGTTTAATTTATCAAAAAAATTCTTCAAAAAATATTAAAATCAGAAATTAATGTTTTTATCTCAGATCAATAAATATTATTAAGAAACATCATATTTGGGTATAAATGCCTACATTAAGTGAAGAATTATTCACAAAGAGTTGGTATATAAAAAAGAAGAAATAATAGACAGTTAAAAAAAATGATGAGCTTGAAAGCAAGGATCATTTCTTTTCATGCACATTTACAGAACCAAAAACACATTGTACAGCATTTTCTTCATGGTTCAACAGATCAGTTCTACTGGATTTTAAGCACACAAAGGATGACTTAACAAAAACAAAGCGACAAACAGAAAACGTAAATGTTCTTCGGAGTCCGACGAAGGCAAACATCTCGGTTTTCCATGGACGTTATCCCTGTTGCAGTCCACAGGAAGTTGAAGCAGATCGTTGCCTCGTACCATTACTGGACGCCTTTTCTTACGTTATTCTCAAACACTATTAACATGGTTACTTCAAGAGTACTGTCGGATGGAATAGTTATGGGAGATTTCATCCATGGTAGTTCGTCGGGCCATTTCTATGCCTTTAGAAGTTCTGAAGAGTAGGAAACCGCTGATGCATGGTGTTGCTTCCCTCTGCGAATTTTTAACCAAAATGGAAAGATAAAGAACAATACAGCAGAGCATGTACAACATCTTTTAAAAGCTTCGGAACACTAGAATCGTACATTTTCGGATTCAAAAAAGTTAAAGATGGCAAGTCCAAAGCCTTGGCCTACAAAGTAGAAAGTTTTCACACAATAGTTCCCACTTCCCTGCAATGTGATTGAAAATGTATGCAATATATATATGCAAGCATAACCATATATCAATAGGACGAGCATTGGGAAACTCGTGTTTCCTTAAATTACAACTAAGAGTCACTTCCCCCTAAATAGGACCCTAACACGCACACAAAGAGGACATCTGCCATGAAATGAACAAAGAATAGGTCGATTTAGAAGTTATACCAGGCGATACACTGTACACATAATGTTATGCATTTCCCGTATTAAAATGGAACTGAATTACAGGCTGACATATAGTCAGCTGATCACTACAGGCACTACAGGTTGAGCTCACTAGTTTTCATTGAAATTTATGTTCCATCAGATGATTTCCCTAACTTGAATGTTGCCTACTTATGTTACACCAACTCTTCATTTTTCGAGTATCCGTGTCCAACACCTATATCCGACACATAATTTGACAGGTATGAAACATGATCCTATGAGTCTGTCTACCAAATTCATGAAAAACATAGAAAAACTCTTCCATACCCATATCAAACACCTGCATCAATAGACACTCAAGTCCAAGTAACAAAGTAGGCAATACAGTGTAGCACATATTACAATTTACAAGATATCGTCTTGCAGAATTGTTTTTAACTGTAAGCTATAAATTTCTTAATAGCTTCAAAGTACATAATATTCATATTCATACGAAGTAAAAACAGGGGTGATTCAGGCAGAGACGGACCCAAGGGTGCTAGAGGGGCAGTCACACCCCCTAGAATTCTTAAATCGCACTATAATTTAGCACCCATACATTTCTAATATTATTTCCTAATAGTCCGCACCCCAATACATAACGTACTGCATTTGTCCCTCAATTCAGGTAACATATATGGGAATAAGGTCTTACCAGAAGAGAATCCATTGGAGAGGTTCTTGATTGCACTCAAGAGCTGGTTATTAGGGCCTTCCACAAGCTGTTTGCAACCATGCTTATAACAAGGAACCAGAACAGCAAACCCACCATCATCTTGAAAACCAGGACCATGGGGTTCTTCCCATCCAATGGACCATTCTGGACCATCAGATTCATATCCAGATAAAATCAAACAATCTGATTGAACCACCCTTGTCATTTCCCCACCTGCCCACTCCCCCTTTGATGGGGCTATCTTTGTTTGGAATTTAACAGTATCAGACGATGAAGAATTCAAACAAGACCCATTTGAAACAAGCTGTTTGTCTTTATTCCCAACATCTCGAAACCAGCATCGGAACCCAGAAAAAGAAACTGACATTCTTTTTTTTTACAACAAAAAGCTTCAAAATTTCATCCTTGCAATGAACTACACGATCAAAATCTGGAAATATATTAATTGAATACAACAATTTCTTGAATCAAAACCTTGTGAACTGAACTCAAGCAAACAATCTTCCACATAGAATTGTTTCTTCCAAAACGAATCAAACCCAGAAAAAGTTTATGATCCAATCCAATGGGGATTTTCTTCTTCTTTTTGGCCTACAATTTTATGACCCTCTTCTCTTGCATCAAATTTATCGATGCCAAAATCCATCAAAAAAGTCAAAATAACAAACAAAAAAACTCAATTTCCCCCCAAATATCTACTTCAAACCAAAATTCAGCGCTATTACCGAAGGAACAAGAAACGGAAAAACAAAGCGTCGAATTCACCGATTAAAAAAAAAAGAGGTAAAATTCAAGACACTGGAGAGAAAGAAACATTAAATGAATGAAAATTCAATGGAAAGTCGAAAACCCTACTGTTATCTCTCACTCACCTCCATTCCTTTTCATTTTAGCATTATTGTTTTTCTCTACTGTGAAGAATCAGACTGGGTCTGGCATGGTGATTCGTCTTCCTCTATAATTTATAGAGTTTTTTTTTTTTAAAAAAAATCAAAATATGTTTTTCCATGCGCATGAGAAAATTATAATACGACTAGGGTATAAATGAGAGGAGGTATTGATTAGATTAAAATTTAATTTGGTTTGATTTAAGTTAAAATTTAATTTAAGTTGTTAATGAATTAAATCAAATATTTAATATTTAATTCGAAAAGCTCATGAGATACTTATAAATATAATATATTATTTTTTATTTTATATAATTAAAATTTAAATTAAACTTAAAAACTCTAAAATATAAATTTTAAACATAAAATCAAACCCTGAAATCTAAACTATAAACCCTAAATGTAACAATGTAAACATCTAAACTCTAAATTAATACTATATACCTTAAAAGTCATAAACTTGCGTTTAGACAAGTTGTGTACAACATTTCTTTTATATGACTTTAAATAAAACATGTCGATAATGAGTTACTCGAGTTTGACACAATCAAAGATTGATTAACACTTGACTCAATTAGGATCGAATCAAACTCAAATCAAACTTGAGTTTTTAATGAAACGAGTCAAAATTAGATTTTTCAGGCTCGTTAAAAATTACTCAAATTCAAACTCGACTCAAAATTTAACAAATCGAATCAAGTTCAACACTACTCAAACTCGACTTAAATTGTTTACACCCCTGATTATAACCATTTTCAACACATTGTAAGATTTTTTTTGCTTAGGGTAAATCTAAAAAATAATATTAGATAAAATATTTAAATTGTGATTACATTCATATTCATAGTCTTATTATGACTACGATTGTCATAATAAATATTACTGTTGTAAATCCTTATAAAAATGATTATTTGGTCATGATATGATTATACTTTTGAATAGCCTGCTCAATAAATAGATGTGCGCCAAACAAAGATTGAGCTTACAATTTTTAAGCCAGATTAGTCCAAAGATCCTACTGGGGAAGAGAAAAACAAGCCCATGAGGAAGCAATTTTTAGCACATACATTTTTAACACACAAATCGACCATAAGCACTTACAGGGTGCAAGGAAGAAGACACCAAAAATAACTTTTTATTTAATCTTAATTGCTCTTTGAGCTTTTATTTTTATTTTGTCATGGACATATCTGTGTATACCAAGGTGTCTAAATATCAACTATAGAAAATATCCACCTCTGCTTTTCTTTTCATGTAACAAACCAACCAAAACACATCCCGACATCAAGTCTCATCTGAACCAAGGATCTGCTGCTTAAAGGCTTCCACTTTAGTTGCCAACTCTTCCCTGTTTTTCTGAAAAATTCAAGTAAAACAAGAATTGTTATTTACGTTCAGGTTATGCAGTGAGGATTTTGAACCTGCTGGGTGGTTGTTACCTTGAATATTAGATATCGGGAGGTGAACCACAATGTGTAGCCAAGACCCACAACCTCAAGCAACTTAGGGAACTGGATTTTAGAAGTAGAATATCAGCAATCAGATGGAATATGAAATGATTTATTCATGGTACACAGAAACTCAAGATTAAATTTTAGAACGAACCAATGGAATTGAATCAACAGCACCAACAAGAGCAGATGCTAGCCACACAGCAACCAAGGCACCACTTCCATAGAAGATGATTGGAGATGCAGCTTCATTTTCAAGCTGAAAGTATTTAGTCATCCAATCATTAGAATTGATTTGAAAACCACAACAATTGTAACTATAATACAAAACTCTCAAAGTACGATGAATTCTACACGAACAAAGTTACAACATTCACTTTGAAATCGTTCTTTGTATACCAACTATAGAGAAACAGAGACAAAGAGACGACAAAATGATCAGCAAAAATTATGAGAAAAGAGAACAACAAGAAGTACAATAGAAGTATTTTACATGAGAAAAGAGACGACTAAATTAACACATTTAGTTGCTCAGGTAACCGCTCAGATCGACATGGTTGTCGACGTTTCATAAAAGTTTCATAAATTCTACAAATCATCACAGCAACCAAATTGCAAATTCATAAAAAAGTACACATAATGAACAAAACCAAAGGCAAAGAATAGAAAACCAGACCTATACAATAGAAGTATGAAAAAGCTTTGTAGGTCTAAAGGTGAAAACACAAAAGAGAATTTCAGAAAAAGATCAATGCAACTCTAAATTAACAGTCTACAAGAAGTCAAGAACATTTAATGAATAGCACCCAAGTTGCACACTCTTAATTTTTCTTAAAGTGCAGTATCTAAAGCCATACCAAACAAATTCAGATAGATGTATGGCAATGACCTCTAAGAGACTTAATATATGAAGAAAATAAAACACGAAACCTACACTCGCAACCAACCAAGTCCAAAATCCAAATAACAATGAACAGAGAGAGAAAGATGGTAGGGGCACGAAAAGGCATGCTCAATTCTCTAGGTTGCTCAGGTAACAGCTCAGAATCAACACGATGGTTGAAAGTTTCATCAAGCAGTCAACGAATGCCTTCCACTGATTCCAAAACCTCATCATTGCAACCCAATGGTCGAAATAACATTGACTAACACAAATAAAATAAAGAATGAATAGGCAGCAAGACAATCAGTGGAGTGAACAATTGATTAATACGATTTAGCACAATTTTAACAACAAAAAACAATATAAAAATGACACAACATAAGTAAATCTTATGTTTCAAGACAAACCATCTCAGCAAAACCCAAGTAATCTATTTTTCATTTCCTTATATTATTATTTTTTCTATCAGAAGTTTAATTGAAACTATGATGCGTCTAAAAAGTGATTAAGCAGAGGGCAAACCTTTATATTAAGCTTCTCCAAAAACCCAGAAATCTGCGATTCCTCATCGGAAACCGACTCTAGTTTAGGTTCTTCCGGTGACAGGTTTCTATTGATGACATTCTTCTCAACCGTCGTAACTTCTTCCAACGTCGCAACAACGTCGCGATCATCCCCGAAAAACCGGTTCGGAAGGGTGGAGGAGGCTTCTTCCGATGATGTTGCTTTAGGCAACGGATTACTAAAACGCAAAACCCCTGCAAAAAAATCGAAAACAGTAAGATTTACAAAGAATTCCGAGTTAAAAAAATACAATGAATCAGAAAGGAGGTGTTTGGGGTTTAGGGTTTAGGAATATCGTACGGGAACGGCGGCGGAAGGAGACGAAGGGAGAGAGCGGAGGAGGGCGGAGACAAGGAAGGAGAGGAATAGAGGCGGAGAAGGTGATGGATGGAAGAGTAGAAATGGAAGGTGCGAGAGTGGCAGTGAGCGGCTCCATGTTTTGAAGTGAACTGAGAAGAACTGGCAGAGTCTTGAACCGGCGGAAAGTATTTATCAAGGGTCCCTCCTCTAGGGTTTTCTCTTTCGGCTGTAAGCCTGTAATCGACCCAACTGAATTTTATTTTTTAAAAAATATATTAAAATATTATAAAATAATAATAATAATAATTAAAATTTATATTTTATTATAAAATAATAATTCAACTGTTAAAGAATTAACCTAATTATTATAATTTTTTATATAATATTATATTTAATTTTAAATATTTATACGTTACATTATTTAATTTTAATTTAAAATCTAATAAATTCACTCCTATTTTCAATTAATCAAATTCAAAGCTGAAAATAACATTAAAAACGGATTATTTTGGTAAATAATATAAATTAGATTGATAATTAGAAAAAAAAAAAGATAAGAGATATTTTAAAATCGGCAAAAATTATAATATAAAAGATAGTCGCCATATGCAAGTAATGATTTGAATGAAGACATATAGGTGATGATTTTCTCTTAATTTTATCTTGAATCGATAAAAATATTAAATTATTATAAATTCAGATAAAATCACCCCTGATAATGGAACGAAACAGGACGATATTATATTTTTTATCTTTATATTCATTTTTATTAATCTTCATAATTTTTAGTTAAATTTTATATCTAAAAAATAAATAAAATTTAATATATTAAAATAAATAATCAATATTAAATCTCTAAAATTATAAACATAAATTATAAAATTTATTTTGACAACAATAAATAAACTATTTTAAAATTATATAACATGAGTAAACTATTAAGTATTAAAATATGTCGATCTATACTATAATTAAAAGAAAATATATAACTAATAGTTTATAAACATCGCGTCCGTGTAATTAAAGGGTCTCGAGAGTAGAGATTACTATATGCAAAAAAATTATATTGAAAGATTTACCCAAAAAATAAATATACGACATGAATCGATGCAGATTAATTAAAAAATACATTAAAAAGGTAAAAAATAAATATTTTAATGACACTTAGATATATTATTTTTTTAATATTTATTTAATATAAAAATTGTATTTAAATAGAAATAATATTTCCTTCCAACCAGTTCAACCTAAAAACAAAGATCATAAATGGAATCCACATTCCTCATTATGGGCTTTTAAATGGGCTTCAAATTATCCAAAAAGATACTATTTTGGCAAACTGTTCTCAATTTTCACGGCCCAAACACTCTCGTATTAGGTGTAAATACACGTCCCTCTAGTGACGTCTCGTTAATTTAACGGGATGATATATTAAAATTATTAAATAAATTTAAAGAATTTAACGTTATAAATAAAGTAAATAAATTTAAAAAATTATCTTGTAATAAATTTTTTAATATCTAATTTAAATTAATCAATCAATAAAATGATATTTGTGATTATAAAAGTTTATATTTGTTTATGTTTTATTTGATTTCAAATATGATTTTTTTATTAAAATAAATATTAGTATATTAAATATATTTATCTAATTTAATATTTTATTATTAAAATTTTTGTGGATTTACGATCGACTTACACTATTTTTAGACCATTGAATGATGATAATAAATGATTAAGATTATTTTTATTTTTTCAAAAATAATCTTCATATTTTCTACTATTAATCTCGTCAATTATTTCACTCATCCAATAATCCTGGATGAGCGTAAAACTAAATGAATTTTACGCCACGTAGATTTATATAAAAATGATAAGGAAAATACTTTAATACATAAGGTTTAGACGAGCCTTTAATTTTAGGGTTTATTATTTATAATTTTGGGTCAGAGTTCAGTATGTAAAATTCTAATTTCTTTCATTATTCAGCATGAAATTACACTTCAATTATGTATTTTTTTTTTCTTTGGTCTGTCTTTTATTTTTTTTTAAAAAAAATTAATTTTATATTATTTTTATTTTCACTTTAACAATGTCTTTACTGTACTTGTCGTTATAACAATATTTTATGTGTTCTTTTTGAGCTTTTTCACTTTATATTTTAAATACTATTATTGAATTATGCCTTCAGGTGGCTGGCACACATTGTTTTGTCTAAACTTCTCTTATTGCTCAAAAACATCCGAAAAATTATATCATGAGTTATTTTTGTCATATTATTTATAAGATTAATTAATTAAATGTATTTATTTAATTATTTTTTAAAAAATGTTTTTAAATTTAATTTCTAGTAAATAATTAATTAAATAAATTTTATTGGTCGATCTTATAAATAATGTGAATTCTCTAAAAAAACATAATTTTTATGTGGTTATCATCCAAATTTTTAATATTTTTAAGATATTACGTCATTAAACTAACAATAATTAATTATTTAATGATCAAATTGTAACAAATTGATAACGTAAATGATCAAAATGTAATTTTTATAAATTCTGTTATTAAAAGAGGATAAAGCAAAAGAAAAATAACCCTTGTAGTAGTTTAACCTTTTATATTTTTCATCAATAAAAGACCATAATTTGATTATAATATGATTTTTTAGAATTATAATTGAAATTATAGAGATTTTTGGGTGGGATTTTTTTTTGGTTAAATTTAATCCAAAAGTTGCATGCTTTTTAGAGGCCACTTGTCATTATCATCTAAAGAATTAATATTATTTTGATAAATTCAACATGTTTTTAATCATATATTAATAATATTATATTTACATTATATATAGCAAAAATAAGATTTTAATGGTTGAAATAAAATAAAATAAATAAATAATTCCTTTTTTTTTAATTTTATGAATGAGAAACGTGTAGAAAGGACATGAGTGGAGAAAACAGCTAACACCAAACCCATTTATTTGGTCCTACTAATAACTTTTGCTTCAACATAAAATAAGATGGAATAAATAACATAAAAATATAATTAATTAATATGTTTTAAAGAAAACATTTTAATATATAAATTTGTATAAAGTTTATACAAAATTTTAAATTTAGGATTCAGAGATATAAATTATGATTTCGGGTTGAAAATTTTAGGTCGTAGGACGTAAAATTTAAGGTTCATGAAGAAAATTTATAGTTTTGGATTAGGTTGTACTGTAACATGGATAGAGATTTAGATTTTAAATTTTATAACTTAAAAATTAAATATTATATAATTTTTTATACAATTTATGTTTTATAATCTAATTTTATGTTTAAATATAATTAATGTGGCATATATATATGTATGTATCTTATTTATATTTTTGTTCGAAAGTCTTATAAATATTTTTTTGTGACCCTTTACATCTTTAATATCTTAGAAAATAAAAATGAAAAAAATAAAGTTTGAGATTTAACTTTATAAATTAAAAAAGAAAATGTTAGCATTAATTTATAATGCATGATTAAAATATTAATTTTTATTTATGAAAATTGTTGGCGTTTTGATCGTACGGACATCTCTTACTGCTATATTTTTTTCCCAAAAAATAAGAAAAAGGTCAGTCCAATTATTTAAAAATGATTCCATCACTTTTATGTGTTTTGCGAATGACAGACAGAAGAGCATTTTTAAAAATTATTAAATATAATAATATTTTTACTATTAAAATTTTATTTAAATTTTGTAAACTCGTTTTTAATATAAAGTTATATGTTTGTTCTATTATAATTTATTATAAAGATAATTTATTTTATTTTATTTATAATATCGTAATTTAATTTCAATCAATATTATTTGAGATATTTCGGATCTTATTTTATTTGATCAATTGATTATTGATAAATATAATAATATTTTATTTCAAATAATATATTAGTTATTATTAATAAATATTAAATATAATTATATCTTTATATATTATTTTTAGTTTAAATATTTAAATAATTATCATTTATTTATTAATTTTATTAAACATATTTATACAATTAATTTATTATTAATTATAATAAGATATCTTAAAAGTAATTTTCAACTCCTATATATTAATCCTCACCCATCTCCAACTCACAAACTAAGCTTCCATTTTCTTACCCAAGGCATATCAACATGTCCTATCCAACAATTAGCGCCACCGCAACCCGCTTAACAACAGGCGGCGTTACCTCCGTTGACTGTCAGAAACAAGTCCGATCATGGCGGCTCCTCCGCTCCATCATGGCACTCCTCATCCCCACCTGCAACCGCGACATCATCCAAAACCCACAAACTAAACACCATCATTTGTACACTTCAGATCATTCCAGTGTTATCACAGGCACCATCTTCGGTTACCGGAGGGCAAAGGTCAGGTTCTGCATCCAAGCAAACTCAAAGTCCACCAACCCGAGTCTCCTACTCGAATTCACAGTCCCTACCCCGGTTTTGGCTCGAGAAATGCAAGGCGGTATCCTTCGGATCACGCTCGACTGCACCACCGAGTCCGAGTCCGGTTTGTCGATGCAGCCGGCGTGGACTATGTACTGCAACGGAAGGAAAGTCGGGTATGCGGTTAAACGCCGGCCTTCGAAAGCCGATACCGATGCTTTAAGGCTAATGAGTTCGGTCGTCATTGGGACCGGAATGATTAGCGGGAAAGAACTTGATAATGAAGATGATGAACTTATGTACTTGAGGGCTAACTTCCAGAGAATCCGTAGTTCCACAGATTCTGAATCTTTCCATTTGATTGATCCAGAAGGGAATGTTGGTCAAGAACTTAGTATCTTCTTTTTCCATTCTTGGTGATCTCCGATATTACGATTGCAGACATAACATATTTTATTTTGTAACGATCCGATCCATGTTCCGAAACGGGTTTTTTTAGCCACGCACCCCATTTTTTGAGCTGTGCTCATCAGCATAGCTTTAACAGCGTGGTTAAAGAGCTAGATTTCCTTATTTAAGGTTACTAATTTTGCCTTGTTTTTACCTTAAATATTGTAATATTTTGATTTGTATGAATGTAAACTTTTCGAAAGTGTTAATTAAGCACAACATTGGGAAAACATGTCCCCATACATGTCTGAAAATCCGACCATTCAAGATCTTATATATCTTCGGACGAAAAAAACGAATAATTTATTATTAATTTAAAGAACACGAAGATATAAATATATAATAATAATCTATCGTCAATGGAGAGTACATCGGAACTGATCCAATTGTCTCGGATGTACTCTCTTTTCATGTTCCTTTACTGCTCTAATGCTCTTCTACTTTCTCTCGTTAAAATCATGTCTAACAGAATCATTGTATTATTAAATTAATACCATATTTAAAGTACTTTTACAATTATATAAATTTTAATATACAAATAATTTATATCATATTAAAATATTTATTTATATTGTATTTTTTATGTCGTGTAGTGTAAGGGCATAATCCAAAACTTGCCCAACATTGAAGTGAAAGATATGAAACGTGCATTAAGGGATGTTGGGATGGAAGAGCTCCATGCTTAAACATGATGGACAATGACAGATATGGCGAAATCAAATATGGACAATCACATCCGACGTATATTTAGACATGAGTATACGGATATAGTTCTTAAAATATATGAAAAAATTTGTACTAGAACCCGTATATACTCGTATACGAACTCGGTTTTAGTCCGAATATAGAACACTGCCATTGTTTTGACAGGATTGAATACATTGTTTTAAGGCGTCCAAATTTGTCAAAATGATAGGGGGAAATGAAAAAGACTGGAAAAATCTGTACACGATCGTCCTCGGCACATCCGAGTCTCTGAGCGATTCCGTCCGTCATGATATTCTGCAGTTGCACTGATTGAACCATACCAATGCAAGTAAAAGCCACATTATGCTGTTGAAATTGTTCTTCTGTGAATTACCTGCATGAGTGTATGTCAAATGTAGTTCAGAAATGGAAATGAACTCGGGTACGGGTGTCGGATACGGAGCTTTACGTAATTGAAACCGGGTTTAGAATATTTACTGAATGGAAGATAGTTGTTCTTGATGTTCCATTCAAAATCCCAGTGCTCTCTGTCATTTTTTAGAGTCCAATAAGTCCAGCCAAAGGAAGCTGCATTATACACCTCTAGTTGAGCCTTTCCAAAGTCTTGATACTCTGATTGTGTCCCATTTGTAACATTCCATTCGTTCACCCACTCGCCTGAATCGAAATCCGAACAAAAACGCATATACCACATCAGAAAACACGGCTAAACGAAGCTTATGGAATCGTAAAACGTGATCTAAGTTGATAGAATTACCAATTAAAACAAGTGGACCGTCTGCAGCATTCAAGGCTTGTACCTGAGGTTCCCTGTTCTTGTATATGAACTGGATATTATCGATCGCGCTCAAGGTGACGAAATACGGGTCGAAGAGGTTGTAGTAATGCAAATCCACCACTACGTTGTGGGAACCTATATCAGCTTTATAAAGTTCAATAGGATCTGCATTGCCAATTCTCTGGCAAACAATCACGTACGCTGATGGAGAGTGTTTCCGCACGATTTCATACCCTTGTTTGTAATACGGAACTAAAATATCCAATGAAACTGATGAAGCAGATGGTTCGTTTAATAGTTCGATTCCGAGTAAGGCCGGATGATTTGCATACCTGCAACAAACCAGATGGTTCAATGGGATTTAACTTAATTTTGCTACAAATCTGCAGACACCAGCTGATGACTTGTTGAGAGCTACCTGGAAGATAGAAAATTTATGACATGCAATGTCTGCGAAATCGATTCCGATGTAGTCCAGCCTATCGTGCCGTCTCGACTAGCACTATGTTCCATTCCATTTTGGGAGCCAGGTGCCGCATGAAGGTCGATTATGCACTTTATCTTATAGTCCCTGCATCAAAATTTCGACATACTTATCAAGTGTAATAAAGATTCAAATCATAGCATCACAACAAACAGGTGAGACAAGGACTTACTGTGCCCATGAGAATGCATTATCAAGAGCTGCTAAAGTTCCTCCGATAAACGGGGCAGGAGGATTCGGATCATACGCAATCCACCAGCCAACCGGAATCCGTACAGTATTTATTCCATTTCTATGTAAAAACTCGAAATCTGCTGCATCGATAAAAGTTCTTCTATGTGCCTGCAGTTTCATTGAACAACAAGTGTAATCTCAAGAACAACAATGAAACAGATTGCAGAAGAAGTGATTACGGTACCTCGAGAACCTCTTTCGCCTTGCTATATCCATATCCATTAGCAAGCTGATAATCTCCCTGTAAGGTATTTGCTACAATTGACATTTCGAACGTTGCTGCATTATCATCCCACCCCGGACTTGCCGGGTAATCCGCCGTCAACTGATTATCTATGGTAGCCTAAAATACAACAAAACAATACACTTACATCAACTTTTACTACTTCAAATGCCATAGACCAACTCAAACATGAAGAGTTTGAGCACAATACCTGCAGATAGGCTCCACCCTTTGTTTTAATATGAACTCGACCATTGTTATTTCTTTCAATCTGAAATGTTTCAGTCGAGGAAGCCGATTTTGCAGTCGCGGATACCGTGCATCCGTTACCGTAACATGTTAGAAATTGGCCTTGCGTGGTACGGAATTGAAATTCGGATTCAGTAACTCTCCACAACTGCATTACAAGCATGCTGTTAGACAACAAATTTTGCTGCAGAACAGGAATATAGTCCAATAGTCCGCGCAAGACGAAAAATTATTAGATGAGCCGGAACTATGTAATAATTTCTCGCACAAGATGGTATCTTACCGTAAAAGTTTCCCATGAAGATGCAGAATCTCTGTTAACTGAAATGTCCATTCCACCTCCATTTTCAGCACAAACATATTTCTGCAATTTCACTGATTTGAAACTAACTTGTGTTCCATCCTGCATTTTTCAATGTCCATAAGAACATATTATCAGATTATTTATTGAAAAAAGAATTGAAAAATAAATCATTTTTTATATAAAAAATACTCACAAGCATGTCTGCATTTGGAATACCTTCAAAAAGAGAAGGCTTAATCCAACCTTCTATAACCAGCCACCCTCCTAAGTTCACCCCTCTTACTTTAGAATCTTCATCCAACCCTTCCACTTATCACATAAAAACAAAAATTTTGAACAATTTACTGTTTGTTTCTCAAGAAACCAAAAGAAAATATCCAAGGAAAATCAAGAGAAGCTCTTTGAAGCATACCTGAAAATGCTACAGAAAAGATTAGCCAACAAAAGATTGAAAATGCAAACACCCATTTGCTAAAAACAAGTTCCATGAAGAATGCAGCCCTTCAAAACTGCATCCAACAAGAAAGAAAATAAAGGAAAGAAGAAGAGAGGTTTCCCGGGAAAAGAAAAAGGAAAATCCATTTGGGAAGAGAGAATATTTTTGTAATCCCTTCCTTATGAATCAATCTATACCAAATTAAACCTCGTAAACAATCATAATAATATTTAATTCTTAAAGTTGTTTTTTTTGCATTAATATATTGGAAAGAAAATCATTAAAAATCCAAACTTTCAACCAAGGTGAAGATAGAAAAGAAGGCAGTTGAAAATATTGAGCAAAAGAAGAAGAAAAGAACATTCTTTAGCCAAGGAATAACGAGCAAAGAGGGAACCTGAAAGAATTTTCATGTACTAAAACCCAAAAAAGTTATATCTTTGCTTAAAGCTTTGGTTTTTAGGAAAATTTGTTAAAAGTATGGGCTTTTAAAGCGGAATTTTAAAGCTTTGCAATATCTTGGCAGTTAATGGAGGGAGCAAAGAGTTTATCTTTTTTTATATATTATTTTAAATTAAAGATTTAAGGATAAGGGTTAAAATTTTAATTAAGATTTAGGAAATTAAAGTTAGGATATATTTTTAAGGCATAAAATTTAAAGTTTAAGATATAAAAAATTAATACTATAGTTTAAAATTTTAAATAAAAAATATTAATGAAAAATAAAAAAAGATACATATAAAAAAATAAAAAATTTTGCTCTTAAATGGATACTAGTTACTGAAAACTGTCAACCATGTACTTAACTGTTACTTCACTGGATTTTTTTTAAATAAATAAAATAGATTATCCATTTTTAAATTAATTATAAATTGAATATTTAAATTTTATTTTTACTTAATATTTAAAGTATTTGTTTGTTAAAAAGGCAAAATCTCTTAAATATTGAATAAAAAAAATTATTTTCAAATATATTGATTGTTCTTGAATATTTCCGGATATATTGAAGTTTGAATAGTAAAAGGGAAGTCGGGCTCAAAAGAACCCGACTTTGAACAGTTCTTATCCGAAAATGAAAAAAAAAATAAACAAAAGCAAAGTCGGGCTCAAAAGAAGCCGACTTTGAACGGTGCCTAAATTAAAAAAAAAAAAATTGAAGACCACCTCAAAAGAACCCGACTTTGAACAGTGTTTTACTGTTTGAAGTCGGGTTCAAATGAACCCGTCTCCCTTGTTCTGATGGCAGAAAATGTGCAGGTGCAGGCTGGGTGTTGCAGGCGTGCTGGGTGAGTGAGGGTGGCAGGCTGATTAGTCATAGGGATGCAGGGGTAGGGGTGTAGTATTTTAGAGGGGTATTCACGGGTTATTTAGGTATAAATAATATTAAAAAATATGAATTTATTTGGTATATATACTACCATTTGGCAGTGTAAAATCTCAAATCTGGTGTAAAAGATTATTGTTGGAAGTCTTGAGTGTGTAGAAAAAAAAATTTAGAGGGAGTGAGCAGAAGAAATTTGAAGCTTTGTTTCAGGTAATTTTTAATTTTTGACTGTTATTTTTTTTTGTAGATATATTTTTTAATTTATAGTTCATAGAGTTCATTATGTTAAAATTTTATGAATAATTTTAAGTTTATATTAATTTATTTTATTAATTTGATTTGAAACGGAAAATGAATCAGAATAAATTTCTGACAATTATCCATTATAATGGAAAAATTGTGAGAACGGATGCCGGGATTGTATTTGAAGCTGAAAACACAACAAAAATGCGATTTGAAAAGGAAATCACGCTTCGACAGTTGAAGGGGAAAATATCTCAAAAGATTGGAAGAGATATTCATGGTTTGCGTTACCGGTGGCTTACATGTGAAAATCTAGTAACATATTGTGCAATCAATCTTGAAGATGATGATGTTGCAATGATGATTGCTGAACATGAATCTGTAGGTACTCGATATATCGAGTTATTTGCGGAGATTTCTGATGTTCCGAATCCTTCTAGAACTTTTATTGGAGAATCTTCTCAAATGAATTACGTTACTGAGACTGAACTACCTGGAGGCAATTTCCTCGCAATGTTGTCTAGTGGTACAGCTAATGAATTTAATCCAGTTGACACTTCAACAGATAATGTGAACAATCTACGCGGTCGATGGGGAGAAGCTCTTGACGATTCTAGCGAGGACGAAGATATTGATGATGATGATTTATTTCCGGATGATGTTGGTATTGCCCCTAATTATGGTGTGGGAGAATTTGTGGCACCCACAGGAGATATTACATGTTATGAGCCTCCTACTCATATGGTGTCATTGGATTTTGATGCTATGAGAGCTGCTGAATTCCCGGATGTTTCCCGATTAACTTATACTGGCTCGGATGATTTATCGAATGGCATTCAATTTGAGGATAAGGACCAAGCTACATTGGCAGTGAAAGAGTATAGCATCAAGAATCACGTTGACTACATTGTAGTAGAGTCCAGTCAGAAGACATTCTTAGCCAAGTGTGTCAAGTATGGGCAAGAGTGCAATTGGAAGGTTCGAATTACCTAACATAAACGGTCAAATATGTGGGAGGTCAGTAAGTACAGTGGAGATCATACATGTTTACGAAGTTCCATTGCACAAGATCACCGAAAATTAGATACGAGTGTAATAAGCCACCATGTGAAGAATCTGGTCGAAATAAATCCAAGGGTTCCCGTTTCAACGATTCAGGCAACCATTGCTCAACAATTTCAATATCAAATAAAATACAAGAAAGGTTGGCGTGCTAGAGAATATACGCTCGACTAACCTGATAAATCTCTTCTATCGGGCTATAATCATTCAATTCAAACTCACTCTCTAACCAACTTAATTTAACCCGAGAACCTTTGACGTTATTTTCATATGGGACTTTTCCAAGGTACCTCTCACAAATGGAAGCAGTGGACCCTTCACTACGCTCAATCACAGGTCTCCCATTGACCGGGACTCCTATCAGATAAACCACATCTTCTAAAGTGATTGAGCATTCTCCACAAGGCATGTGGAAAGTATGAGTCTCAGGTCTCCACCGCTCGATTAAAGCAGTTACTAAGCCTGGTACCAACTTATACCCACGAAGAAACGTAGCATAATAAAAACCACTGCTATGTAAGAAATTCAAAATCCTATTATCGAGTGGAGTTTTCACAATACAACGATGATGTCTAAATGTTTCAGTTGTATCCTACAATAAAAAAAATATAACATAATTAATTAACAAATTACAAATTTAAAACATAATTTATATAAAAAAAATATACCGGTTCAGAAACCGTAAGGCTAGAAATGTGTCGATCATCTAAATACAATAGTGGAGTTTGCTCAGCTATCCTGTAAAAATTTTAAACAAAAAACATAAAAATAATTAAAAACTATGAACTTAAACTATCATAAAAATTATTAAAAACTATGACCTTACAATATCATAAAATAATTCAACTAAACTAAACTATCAAACTAAACTAAACTAAACTAAACTAAACTAAACTAAACAAAACAAAACCAAACTAAAATAAAATATAAAAAATATACTTAAAATTTATCAAACTAAACTAAACGGCCAAAATAAAAAAAAATCAACTTACAATATAATAAAATAATTCAACTATAACTAAACCAAAATAAAATAAAATAAACTAATAACTAAAATAAATTACCATAAAATAATTAAAAAATTACCACCTTACACTATCATAAAATAATTCAACTAAACTAAAATATATCATCAAATAATTAAAATATATATAAATTTACAGAATAAACAAATACTTAAAAAATTGGAGGAATAAACTAAAATATCACTATATAATCTAAAAAATTTAACTATCAAAACAAAATAAAAATATATCAAGTTATAATATCATAAAATAATTCAACTAAACCCAAACTAAACTAAACTGAACTAAACTATCATAAATAATTTAAAAAATTATCAACTTACATTATCACTAAATAATTCAATATTTTACCCTTAATAAAATAAAATAATTAAAAAAATATAAACAAAAAATATAAAATTACAGAATATAAAAAAATTAAACTAAACTAAATTTTTCTATCAACTTAAAATAAAAACAATAACATTAAATAATAAAAAAATTAAATACTTACAAATTTCAAACTTCTTCTAACACTTTCAACTCTATAAATCTCAAAACTATCTAACATTCTCATCTATTTATAACCAAATTTTTCTTCTTCTCACCATTTTTTATCCCAAAAATACCCTAAATTAATTTTTCACACTACTCTATAAAATTTTCAAAATAAAGCTTACACCTCCCTACCACCCTATCACTAACCAGCCTGCCACCCTCAATCACCCACCCCGCCTGCACCACCAGCCTGACCTGCACATTTTCAACAGTCTAAAACACATATTTGCAGCAAGGGAGACGGGTTCATTTGAACCCGACTTCAAACAGTAAAACACTGTTCAAAGTCGGGTTCTTTTGAGGTGGTCTTCAATTTATTTATTTTTTTTAATTTAGGCACTGTTCAAAGTCGGCTTCTTTTGAGCCCGACTTTGCTTTTGTTTATTTTTTTTTTCATTTTCGGATAAGAACTGTTCAAAGTCGGGTTCTTTTGAGCCCGACTTCCCTTTTACTATTCAAACTTCAATATATCCGGAAATATTCAAGAACAATCAATATATTTGGAAATAATTTTTTTTATTCAATATTTAAGAGATTTTGCCTTAAAATAAATGTTTATTATTTTATTTTGACATATTTTAAAGTTAATCTTTTAAATAAACTATCAACCAGTTATAACATGAAATGTATTTTCTATTTTTTATTTTTATTTTTGAAAGCAAATTAAAAAATATATGGATAAGTCTACAACGTGCGTCGAACATTGCTGAACATTACTAACGATGAACATTGCTGAACACCATTAAACTAATTAATAAATATCAAAAATTTCAAGGACTCAATATATAATTATTAAATATTTAAAATAAAATTTTAATTAAAGTATCTTTTATAAGGAAAACTACACAAATGATCATCCAACTATCACTCATTTTTTGGATTAGTCACCAAATTAATTTTTTTTATCAAAATCATTGTTAATATTTTATTTTATTATTATTTTGGTCATCGACTGTTAAATATTTAACAAAAATTGTCACATGACATGGTTTAATAATAATTTTAGTCCCTAAAATTATTATATTATATCGAATTAATTTTAATAGAATACAACTCATCAAATATTTAAACTAAACCTCAATTCTTTTTCTTTTTTTCTCTTACAATATTACTTTAAAAAATTAATTTATCAACTCTCTTTATTTCTCTTGAGTCTTTTAACAATTTATTAAATTTTAAATTATATAAAATCACTTTAATTTTATGATTTATTTTTTAAAAATTTAATGTAGTTTCTTTAACTTTTCACAAATTATTAATATATATATTCTATTATTTTTTATGTTTATCAGATCTATAAAAAAATTCGATTTTTCAATTCATATAAAAGTTTATATAGATCAATAGTCATAAAATCTTTAACATGTAAATATAGATCAATTCGAAGCATGTCATAAAATTTTTCTTGGGATTAAATAAAATTTAGTTTCACTTAAATTTTCATTGAACAAAAATTTTAGGTCTTTATATGGATACTCCTACAATTTCACACAAATTTGGCATCAATGACTTTTCATATGTCGAAACACAATCTTCCTTGGACTGAAAAAGAAACTATTCTACTAAAATGTCATCCCGATTCGAAGAAAAAAATTATTCTTTTAACTTAGATTTTAAAAGAATAAATTATAAAATTAAAATGATTTGTTATAATTTAAAACTTAATAAGTTGTTCAAAGACACAAGAAAAATAAAGAGAGAGTTGATAAATTAATTCTTAAAGTAGCGTTACAAGAGAAAGAAGAAAAGAGATAAAAATTTGGGGGTTTGGTTAAAATATTTGATGAGTTATTTTTTATTTGGATTAATTTGATATAATGTAATAATTTGAAGGACTAAAACTATTATTAAACCATACCATATCATAATTTTCGTTAAATATTTAACAGTTGATGACCAAAATATAATAAAATAAAATTTTAATGATGATTTTGTTGAAAAAATTAATTGGGTGACCAACACAAGAAAAGAATGATAGTTGGATGACCATCTATATTATTAAACCATGTCATGTCACGATTTTTGTTAAATATTTAACAGTCGGTGACCAAAATAATAATGAAATAAAATGTTAACAATGATTTTGATGAAAAAAATTAGTTTGGTGACCAACCTCAAAAATGAGTGATAGTTGAATGACCATTTGTGTAGTTTTCCTTATAGAAAATAATTTAATTAAAATTTTATTTTAAATATTTATTAATTATGCATTAAGTCCTTGAAAATTTTAATCTTTATTAATCAGTTTAATGGTGTTCAGCAATGTTCATCGTTAGTGGTGTTCAGCAATGTTCGACGCCCGTTGTAGAATTTTCCAAAATATATATATTAAAAAAATATTTTATTTTTTAAAGAAACTATAGAAGCTTAAATTCCTAGATTTTCAATTTAAAAATTAATACTATTATCGTCAGGGACGGAGCTAGGATTTAATACTGGGAGGGGTAAGAGTTTATTAAACCTTTAAATTTAAAAACTTGAAGGGTCAAAAAACTCTAATTTATTAACATTTAAACTAAAAGGGACCAAAAGTGCAATTATACCAAAAATTTTTGGAGGGACAACAACCCCTCTCACCCCTGTACAGCTCCGTCCCTGATTATCGTTGACGATAACCTCATTAGACTCAATATTTTTGTCGTTGGAGGTCATGTATATTTTCTTAATCATTCATCGTCAGTAATCAACGAAAGCTATGTCAATCGGACGACGAGTCTCTTGTTAGTTATCAATGATGGGTGATTGAGTAAAATAGGTGAGAATATCTAACAATAACAACGGTGAGATTTAACAAGAATATCAATGTTGATAATAACGTTAATTTTAAGAATTAAAATTCAGTGGTATAAACAATATAATATCTATAGTTCAATGATATTTGGTTAGTTTCCACTTAAAATAATAAAGAGGGTTAGGACTCAGGAGGGGCCAATTACTAGGTAAACATTTTTAAAATGTTTTAATTGATTTTTTTATTTTTTAAAATATATATTAAGTCCCAATAATTTTATAATTTTTAACTATATCCCTATATTTTTTTCAAAATTATTATTAAATCTCTTGTTTTATTAAAAAAATCTAACTAGAATCATATATATAGATATAATTATCATTAAAACCCTCGAAATTTTTGAAAATTTGATTATACCTCTAAAATTTTAATTAATCCCATATTATTATTTTTCTCTAATCCACCATTGTAAGTACATGCCCTGTACCATAAAAATATTGAAAATATATTTTCATCTTTTAAAATTTTATATATATTTTTTATATAAATATAAAATTTTATATCCGTCTCTGACGTGACACACACGTTTTTTAATGAAAAATAATTTCCCCTGAGACCCACTTTTTTGTCCCACCCATGTGGTGGGGTTCTCTTTGATTTGATCAACATTCCCACTTGTGTTTTTACTTAGTTTCGCCTTTTCACTGTCTGAAAATGTTGAAAATAGCTAGGATGGTAATTGACCCGTTCTCCTCGGGTCTCAACCCGATCGTGACGAGGTTTTATTTAAAAATCAAGTTCGGGTCAGATCAAATAATTAAAAAATAAAATCAGGTTGGTTGAGTTTAGGGTAATTTTTTTTATTCGACTCTATATATTTATATATTATATTTTATATATAATAGTAAATATTTTTATTTTTTTCAAGCCGAAACGATTTTTTATTTAAATATCAAGACCCGGTTATAATTTTTATAATATTAAATCGAGTCGAGAATAAAAAAAAATTAAAATCGGATCAAGTCAAAATCGAATCGAAAGATTTAAATCTCAAGACAGGACGATCAGAGCGGCCAAAAAAATAACTTGACCCGTTACCATCACTAAAAATAGTACACACACATCAAAAAGGGGAAATTCTAAAAAAAGTCGACCTTAGAAAAACTTAAAAAAGACCATACCATTTTTCTTACAAAAGTTGTAAGAAATTTGGTACACACTTTTCGGTATATACCGAAATTCTTACAATTTTTGTAAGAAAAACGGTATATACCGAAATCTTTATACTTTTTGTAAGAAAATCGGTTTATAACCGAAATTCTTATAGTTTTTGTAAGAAATTCAGTATATACCGTTTTTCTTACAAAAGTTATAAGAATTTCGGTATATACCAAAAAATGTGTACCGGATTTCTTACAACTTTTGTAGGAAAAACGGTACAACCGTTTTTTAGACATTTTTTAAGATCGACCTTTTCTAGAATCACCCCATCAAAAAGAGTAGGCTTTAAGTGTAAAGAGTGACAAAATGAAGAAGCTTTCTTTGAAAACAACACATCAATGGTTCTTCAACGCAAGGAATGGGGATAAAGGATCAACTTATATATATATATATAACATCCGATCTCGAGATAAATATTAATCTGACTTCAATCATATTAAAAATATTTCAGTTATGATTCATAACTGAAATGTTAGAAAAATCGAATAAGATCAGCTTAAGTAAAAGATAACGATTTGTTAGGTATACATAAAAACGAGGTTTTATTATGAATAAATTTTTGATAACATATTGTATTAGCTGATTGTATAAAATATTTGATAACGTTAATTGATACTTGATAGTTTTATTATTTTAAAAAATAATATACATATGTTTATATTTATATTTTTGAATAATTTATTAAATATTTATATTTTGTATCTATTAATATTAATTAAATTATAAAAAATATTTTTAATATAACATTATTAGGTATATTTGAAAAATCTATATATTCATTTTTATCAATATAATAATTTTTAATATAATTAGATTAGCCAAGCCGGGTTATAAGCCGAACCATAGGATAACCGCTCAAACTGGGTATTGTAGGAGACTATTTTAGAAATTTGAGCCGGCATGATTCATATGAAATTATTATTTAATAATTAAAATATTTCATCAAGATCTACTTATTAAAATATAGGATTTTTTTAGAAGTTTATATTAATAAATTATTATTTTAGGATATTTTAATTAGATTAGGACACTTTCGAGAAAAAGACATTTTTACTATCATTTTTAATAAAATAATTTTAATTTTAAACGTATTTTTATCTGATCCCAAACTTTTAATTTCTTGTTAAATTAAATAGGTTGATAGAAAAAGTTACAGATTTTAAAGAATTATATATTTATTATCATTTTTATTTGATTTTTATATTTTTAAATTTTCATATTTTAATTATTTTTGAATAATTTAAATGTGATCTGATTTTAAATGATTATATATTTATTAATATTTGTTTTCTTTTTGAATTAGTTTAGTTAAAGGGTTATACTTTATAATTCAAATTTATTTTAAAAAATTGAATTGAATTGAATTTTATGAATTTTTGAGTTTATTCGAATTTATAAAATTCAAGTTAAGTTGTTCAAGTTTTTATTTAAATTTAATCATATATATATATATATTATATTATGTTAATAATTGGTAGGAGTATTCATTATCGGGTATCCGAATTTGGGTATCTACTTTATCGGTTCGTGTCTCGGCCCGTTACATCCGGTTACCCGTAAAATCGAATATCGGGTACACAGTTCATGATTTTTTTAAAATTTAAAAATCATATATTAAACATAAAAATATTTTTTATAGATTTAAAATTTAAAATTTAAAAGTATATAATACAAACATAGAAAGAAATTAGAGAATTAAATTTAGTTTTGGGTAAAAATATTAAAAAACTTAAAATAAAAATATAATTTAAAATATAAAAATATATATTTTAAAAAAATATTGGGTCGGGTACCTGGTAAGGAAAAACCTTCAGCCATGTCCTCGCCATGTCCCTCGTCGGTCGGGTACCTGGTAAGGAAAAACCTTCGGCCATGTCCCCGCCATGTCCCTCTTCGGTCGGGTACCCGATAAAGGAAAACTTTCATCCCATGTCTCGAAAAATTATCGGATCGGGTACCCGGTCAAAAAAATTAAAAAAATCCTTAAAATACCCATCTATTTTGTATTAGGTAGTTGGATCCAATCAATCAAGTCTAATAATTTTGAACACCTCTAATAATTGATTCTAATTTAAATAAATTTTATAACTGTTCAAGTTATTATTCACGTACACATATTAGATAAAATTAAAAGACTTTACTCTAACTTAAAATTTATCAATTAATTATTAAATTTTAAATTAATAAAAAAATTATTATATAATTCAAATTTTATTTAAATATTTTTAAATCGAATCAATTAAAAAAATCAAATATTTTTATATAATTCAAGTTTTATTCATCAAACTTTGCATTTGGATTCATTTGCATTTGCTTGCTGATTGTCCCTATCCCTAGTCCAATTCTAACCCAAACAAGACCCATCTGCCCTTCTATTTAAACAGATGGGAAACTTAGCTCGGTCACCTGCCTTCGAATTCTTCACTTTCATCTCTCTCCCTATCCCTTTCACCTGAATAAAACCGGCCATAATTCTCTGTTCTTACTCCAATCTGATTATAATGTCTAAGAAATAAAAGAAGAATCCTTTTCTAGTTCTGTTTTTTTTCCTGTTATGTTGTTTGATGGGAACTGTGTTAAAGAACAAAAATGGTGGAGAAATTAAGTCAGGACAGTGGCTATTGTTCTGCTGCTATTTGGTTCTTGTTTCAGTTTTAACATCTGTTGCCAATTTTTAAAGGAAAAAAGATCAAACACCCAAAATTTTGTTAAATTTCATTAAGTTCATCATCCACCATGAAGAGAACCAGAAGCTCAGATTCTTTGGGTGCTTTGATGTCGATCTACCCAACTTCAGGTATAATAAAACAAACCCAGATTTTATTACAGAACACCAGTGTTTGAGGCTCTGCAGTGTTGTCTTAATCGTTGATTATGTTTTGATTTTGGTACAGATGAACACAGTCAGGAGTTTCAGTCGATGTTAGATGGGTTCGACGAAGATGGTTGTTTTGAAGAATTAACGGTCGGCCAGGGCGGTGATGGCGGCGGGGGGAAGAAGAGACGATTAAGTGTAGATCAAGTGAAGGCATTGGAGAAGAATTTCGAAGTTGAAAACAAGCTTGAACCCGACAGGAAAACGAAACTCGCACAAGAACTCGGCTTGCAACCGCGACAGGTTGCTGTCTGGTTCCAGAACCGTCGTGCCAGATGGAAAACCAAGCAATTGGAAAGAGATTACGGCGTTCTAAAAACCAGTTATGAATCTCTGAAGCTCAATTTCAATACCCTCCGCCATGAAAATGAAGCTCTGCTCAAACAGGTAAAAGAATTTAATAATAACCGATTCGTTTATCATAGTAAGCTCAGGAATCTCTGGGTTTAAACTTTAAACTTTAAAGGTCTGAAAATGGTGCAGATTAATGAGCTGAAGGCGGAGCTTAATGAACCGCCGCCGGTTCCACCTCTGGATACCTCATCGGAGCCGGCACAGTTGAACTGTGGCAGTGGATTGGTTGATAGTGACGACACCGTTTTCCCCGACTTGAAAGACGGGTCGTCAGATAGTGATTCGAGTGCTATCTTGAATGAAGACAACAACAATGTCGGAGGTGTCAGCCCGAACAACGCGGCGGCGTGTTCTTCTCCGTCGTCCATGAGCAGCTGCTTCCAATTGTTTAAAACAAGTTATGTTAAGATGGAAGAGCATGGTTTCATCAGTAGTACAGCGGATGAAGTCTGCAATTTTTTTGCAGACGAGCAAGCTCCGAGTCTTCCATGGTGGGTCTGAATATAAAGATCTGTAATTATGAGATTTAATGGCCCAATGCAAGGAAAATAAGGCGGCGCGGAGGGTTGACGTGGCGGTGGCTGCGACGGCAGAAGTGGTCAGCGAATGTGGCGAATAGTTACTGCGGTGGGAGAGCGATTAGAGGGAAAAGTAATTTTTTTTCCTTCTAATGGTGAAAAGACAGGAAAAATAAAGTAAATGGTCATCAAATCCATCATTTTCATGGCTTATTTCTCTTGTTTTTTATAAATAAATTAAAAAAATAAGAAAAAACTAAAATTCTTAAAGGAAGATAGTAGATTTCATAAATTTCGATATATATCGAAAAATGTGTACTAAATTTTTTATAATTTTTATAAAAAAAATACTTTTTTTATTTAGTTAACAATGATTACAATAATATCTGTTTTAAAGTATACTCTCAATCATTGAATATTGATCGTTCAATTATTCTGCTGATATTAATGATGTTCGAATCCGTGACCTCTAAGAACAACAATCGTTCTTTTAATCACCGAAACTAGATGAAAATGTGTTCTTTTGTGACATTACACGACGTGTAATAATTTGATGAATAAGATTTATAGTCATCAAATAATTTTTTCGTATACAATAAAAATTAGAGAACAATAATGATAGAATATCTATTTGAATAACATTAAAAATATTAGACACATATTAGTTCTAAAATAAAATTTAAACTAAATACTTATCCAAAAACATATATACGTTAAATACCTATTTGACTATTAAATCTAAACAAGATAAGTGTAAATATTAAAATAGAAAATAAAATTAGAGGACTAAATCATAAATAAAACCCAAGTATAAGAAAATAATAATAATAATAAAAAAGTTTATTGTCCCCACCTAGTCCCAGTCGCTTTTCAATTTATATTTCTTTTTGCAGATGGGTCCCATTTTTGTCTGTTGCTTTTTTTAGGGTAAATTATAATGGAGGTCACTCAATTAAGAGTAAGATTATATTTGGGTCATTTAATTATTAAAAGTTATGTTTAAGTTATTTAATTATGGGTAAGGTTACATTTAAGTCATCTAATTAATAAAAGTTATATTTAGATCACTCAATTATAGATAAGGTTACATTTAGGTCACCCTTCATATTTAAAAAAGTTTATCAATTCATATATTATATTAATTAATGATTTCAAATAAAATACTATAATATTAACAAGGGTATACAACTGATTTAAAAGAAAAACGACCAAATTAATATACTTTTTCAAATATAAAGGATGATCCAAATGTAACTTTTAATAATTGAATAACCCAAATATAACTTTACCCATAAATAAGTGATCTAAATATAATTTTTAATAATTAAGTGACCCAAATATAACTATATCTATAATTGAATGACTTTTGTTTCATTTTTACGCTGATATTACAAGAGAAGTGCATGCGATGTGGGTCCCTGCCTTTTTTCGTCAACGGTTTAATCAATTGTTTTAGTCGTTTGATTGGTGACAAATCATTTACTGCATCTTTTATTTAAATTATAAAATAGATATTGAAATTATATTTTTATAATAAGTGTTTAGAATATGTTTTAATTGAAACAATTATTTTATATTTTTAAAAATATATATTTAATGTTTTATTTTATATTACTTTAAAAAATATTGTTAAATTTTTAGTATATGAGTAATTAAAATTTGACACAATTTTTATTTTATTTTATTTTAAAAATATCTTAAATATCTCAATATTTTTTAACGATCCCAAATCCAGAAGTTAAATTCTAAAACTTGATTTATTATCGTTGTCAATAGTTTAATCAGATCCCACTATCATCATTATGAAAGTTTTTTCCCTACTTCTCTCAATCGTTCATCATCTATAATCGATAAATTTGATCTTATTCTGACCTTGATCTCTAAACAAAATTGACTCAACTAGACTTATAAATTTAACTTAAAAAATTTTAAATAAAATTTAAATTATAAATATAACTCATTGTTAATTTTGTTAATTTGATTTTTTATAATAATTTAAATTTGATTTTTTTCTTGCTTTGAGTTATGTACAATTGTTATTCGTTCAAAATCAGAAACTGTCGAAAGAAGACACATTATAATATTTTTTAATGTTTAATTAAACAATTATTTTATATTATTTATTTTAAATTAAAACAATTTATTTATAAATAAAATAAAAAATATCTTAAAAGAATATTCTAATAATTTGTTTTAAAATATTTATCGCTAATTTATTAATTTTTTAATGAATAGTATTGTATGGATGGATGGTCAATTTTTGCGGGGTGAGTGGCGTGGAAGAACGTACAACCATTGATACCGACATCAAGTCGTTGATGGAGACGGCGCCGTTTAAGACAAACTACTCACGACAACGACAATCACTTTTTTTCTTCCGTTTTCTTTGACCTTTACCCCCCCCCCCAAAAAAAAATATATATATATATAATATTGCTATTAAATTTAATTCTAATTTTATTTAGAGTAAGAAAATATATAATATTGTTATTAAACCACGTTCATAATTTTTTTTAATTAAAACAGAACCAGATCATTTTTTTTATTCATTTAAGTAACCAACTAGGATTGTTCCAAACCAAACAGCAGACATGTGTCGTCTGAAGCTGTAATAATTTGGTAAATTCCTATGGATAAGCATAATAATAACGATCGTAAAAGGTCTTTTAAAAGAAAGAGTTTAAAATTTTAATAAATTAAATTTATTATATAATATTAATATTAAAATTTATTATAAAAATTTTAAGAATACTTTTAAAAAAATGAATTACAATTGTTAAAACGTTATAATTATTTTATAAATATGACAATTGAATATAAAATTATATTATTATTTTTATTATTATTATTTTTTAAAACTACTAAGATTCTGAATAGGTACAATAGAAAAGACCGTATACCCTAAAAAACATTTATTTTTACAGACTAATAAAAGTTATGAATAATTTCTTTTAAGAATCATATTTTAATAAATAATATAAGATGCTTAAAATTTTTAAACCGTGTGAAATTAAGTTTAGGTTTTGTGTTGCCCAAGTCACTAAACCAACCATGTGAAACACTTCTAGAATGTCGGTTGGTTCAGTCATTGGGGGAAGAACAGTTTAAATTAATTACTAGAATTTTTTTTCGCAATTTTCGGGTTAAATAAATGTGGGAATTTTTGGGTTAAACAAATTAATCATATATAAAAAATCCTATAAAAATTAAACATAATCTAAAAAGTCAAGAAAAAGTTGTATTTATTTTTTTTTAAAAATGTCTGTTTGCTTGTTTCTAGTGTTCTAGAAAAATTAGACATCTCGAATAAAAAATTTAAAAATTTGTATGCGCTAACTCTAAACAAAGTTACCTATTTATAAGAAACTAAAAACCATGAATCATCTGATTCAGTGATTAAAAAACAATTATTTTTTTTTAAATTTTACGGATTCGAACACTAATAATACCAACACAATCATTGAGCGATCAATGTCTGATGGTAACACAGTGAGTGAATGATCAATATCTAATGGTAGAGAGTATACTCTAGAACAGATACTACTGTAACATTATAATTGATTAAAAAAATTTAATTTAAAAAACCTAAACTTTACAAAATGTTTAATTAGTTTTTAAATATTTTTGATAATTTTTTTATAAAAATAATTACAAATTTTGAATGCAAGACGAGTTCTACTGAACACAAATATCTCAAATCAAAAAAAATTGACACAATTTTTATCATATTTTTCTACCGCAATTTTCAAAAGTAATAACAAAATACCAAAGTACTCTTTTTTTGATTTAGCTACAATGGTTACAGTAGTATTTGTTTTAGAGTATATACTCTCAACCATTGGACATTGATCGCTCAATCATTGTGCTGACAGTACTAGTACTCGAACCCGTAACCTCCAGGAACAACAACTATTCCTTCAACTGATGAGGCTAGATGGTTGAGAGTATATACTTTAAACGAACCGAACTAACAAAATACTAAAGTACTCCTACTCTCATTGTGTGGGTGATTTTAAATGGGCATAAAGATAATTTTAACCTTCAATGTTTAAAATTTTTATTATTTTGGTCTTTATTCTTCTTTTAAGATAAATTTAGCTCTTAATCTATGTTTTTTTGACAAATATCTCATTTTTAACTAACATAATGATTAGACTGTTAAAACTTTAACGATGATAACATATGATAATATATTTTAAATAATATGACATCTAAGCTATCAAATACATACACGTATTATCACATGATAATATTTTATTAAGTTTTAATATTTTATTTGAACTTTAATTATTTTATATTAGAATAAAATTATATTTTATATGTATATATTTGATAGGTTAGATGTCACATCATTTAAAATGTATTATCACATGTTTATTACATGTTATTATCGTCAAATTTTTAACAGTGTGGTCATCATGATAGTTAAAAAATGATATATTTGTCAAAAAGACTTAGGTTAAGGGCTAAATTTTTCCTAAATAAAGAATGAGGGCCAAAATGATAAAAACTATAAACATTAAGGGTTAAATTTATCTTTATGCCTTTTATATACTTAAAAAATATCATAAAAATAAATATATATTATTGTTTAAATGATCGGTTTTATTTAATTTATTTATTAATTAATTCAGATAAGATACCGTAAAAATTTATTAGGAAAATAATTTGTTAATTTAATTTATTCTTTTTGATGCAATAGTGTTACAATAATATTCTCAAGATAAATATTAAGATTTAAATCTACATATAATAAAATAAAAATATTAAAATTAATTTAAATCAAATACCGTAAAATTACATACTTTGCAAATAAGGAGATTTGAAATTAGGACCTCTAGTAATAAGGTCCAACAACAAAACTACTGAACCAAACTAAACCTTGATATATAAATCCCTACAACATATATATTTATTATTTACAACCTTGCCGTAAGATTATTAAACATTTTTAACCTTAATTACGATAGAATTAAAATTCTATCTTAAAAAAATTAATTAATTTTTCGTAGTAAGGGTAAGAAAAGTTAAGTAGCCTTTTATTTTAGAATTAATTAATTTTTAATATTTTATTTGAATTTTAATTATTTTATATTTTATATTGGAATAAAATTATATTTTATATATGTATTTGATAGGTTAGATACCATGTCGTTTAAAATATATTCTCATATGCATATGACATGTTATCATCGTTAAATTTTTAACGTTCTTGTCATCATGCTAGTTAAAAAATAAGATATTTGTCAAAAAGATATATGTTAAGAACTAAATTTATCCAAAACAAAAATAATAAAAATTATAAACATTAAAAATTAAAATTATCTTTATATTTTTTATATATATCCATCGTGTTGTATTCTTTTAATTAATTTTGTTTATAAATAGCCTACCAAAATATTATTAGTTATATTTTTTAATTAATGTTGTAATAAATTAATTAGAGAAGGTACAGCGGCTGTTGATTGTCCCATACTATTTGTGTGCTTGTTTTGAAATTTCAACCATTTTTTTTAATTGGCACGATATTTCAAATCCGATATTAAATAATCTCTTCCCTTTAAATATATAAATAAATTAAACATAATTTAAATGCATGAACATAAACAAATGTAATAAATAGTGGAGATTTATAACACAAAGATGATGACCAAAAGTCAACGTTCATATATGCATGAACATAGAAAAGAACGAGTCTATCACGAACGTCGAACACCATTAACGCTGAACACTGCTGAATATTATTAAATTAATTAATAAAAATTAAAAATTTTGTGGACTCAAACACAATTACTAATTATATATTAAAATTATCATTCTTTTATTAATTATATATCGAGTCTTTAAAATTTTTAATTTTTATTAATTAATTTAATAATATTCAATATTAATGGTTTTCAGTAATCTTTGACGTCCATTGTAAATTTTCCCCATGAAAAAACATATTAAATAGACAGGGTTTTATTCTTAAGTTAATTATAGTCTAAAGAAGAGTAGGGGTTTAATCACGAAATTTAGGTGAGATAATACGAGTCTTTTATCTTAATTATTGGTTAAAAAATTGATGTTTGTTTTGAGCATAGAATAACTATAAAGCTTGTGATCAACGTCTAAACATGAAAGTATTAGTCATTAGGCTCGCTCTAATAGATACCTTAAGTAGAAGTGTTTATTATCGAAAATCGGGTCAAATCGATAATATAATAATATGTATTATCGATAACCGGATTAAAAAAAAAGACAAATTTATTTAAACACAATAAAATATAAACAAAACCATCCATTTACGGTACCATATATGTAACAAAGATTAAAAAAAATTACAATTTTATTCAAAATTGAACCCTTAAGAAACCTTATGTACTCTTCCCATCAATCTCATACTCTTTGAATATCTTAAAACAACTTTATTCTTCCCTTTAAAACGCAGTAACTTCGACCAAAACCCTTTCTCCTTCTTCCCATCATTTACATCTTTCTCTTCATCGTCATCCTCGAAGTTTCTTGGTACGAAACCAATGGATCTACTCTTCTTTACGCCAACTTTCATCGTGGAAGACGAAAACGACGGTGATCCCACGATTCCCATCCGATCCGTATAATCACTTTGTTTATGAGCATCACGTTGAGACGGAGAGACAGAAATCGAAGATAAAACTGAATCAGGAGAACAAGACATAAAAGTATATTTGTATGAACCAATCCAACTCAGACTGGATAATCTTTCTCTCAGACAAGACGGGCAAACTCCTTGCTTGCCATGGTGGTCGGAGTGAATCTTGCATCCATGGCCGGATTCAGAGAACCCCATAAGCACAAATTATTTTGTTTTTTAGGAGCAAATTCTCAAATTCTCTTCATTGTTTTCCCTTGTTATGCCTCTTATTATATAGACAAACAAGTTGGTAATAAACAAATTAATGTTTTTTTCCCCCGTTACATGTAAGTGTGATAGTGTAGATCACGGTCTCGTTCATCACCGTAGGATCATGTGAAAGATCGGTAGAGCTCCAAATGCTTGACTAACAGACCGTGATGGTAGCTTTCCTACCCACACGTGCAATGGAAAGTGGGACAACGATCAGAATTTTTTAATAAAATGATAACGTGATGTATGGTATAATATTTTAAATACAATCTTAAAATATATCATTTTAGTCTTATTATTTTAATACTAAATAATCTAAAATAATATCGTTTAAAGGTTTAAATTTTATCCGAAAGTTATAAATATATAAAGATTTATTAAAATTTTAAATCATTAATGTAAACTTTAAATCATAACTCATTAACAACGATAATAGTCAAATTTAAGATTTAAGGTTTATTTTTTAAAATTTTAGAAATTTCAATGTAATGATATATTAAAATTCTAATGTTTTTTTTTTTAAATTTTGTAATGATATATTATTTATTTATAAATAAAATTTTATAATTAATATATTATTTTAAAAATTTAAAAAGTAATTAAAAAATTTAATTTTATAAATTTTATGATTTATGATTTAGTGTTTATGAATTTATGATTTATGATTTAAGGTTTATAATTTAGGGTTAAGATTTAACGATTTAGTGGATTTTGAGATATTTTGTAAATTTTGGATTTTTTAAATATATTTTATAATATATTACTTATATATTTTAATATTATATAATATACAAAAAGATTTATTTATTAATATGTGTTTGATTTATTATTTATATTATATATTATTACATGTATATTAATATAATTTCTAATATAAATATATTATATAATTTACATAGAATAATATTATTTATATAATAAAATAAACTAAAATTTTAACTTTTAAGATTATCCAAATAAATTAAAATTTATAGAAACAATACATCAAATATTTTTCTTATATTAATTATTTTTTTTTTTAAAAAGCTATAATTTCTTTTGTTTTAAAACAATAAAAGTGCCATATTTTTTAATAAATAAAATAAGTAACCACCAATTGGGCATGAGGCTCCCTACCAATTTCAGGTTCTGTAGCAGCTGACCAACTCAGCTGGCATAATGTTCGTTACGCCTATATCATTGATAAACGAATTTAATATACAATTAAAAGATAATAAATTTTAAATTTTATATAAATTAAAAATATTAAGTTTTTATAATATTTTTATTTTTAAAATATCAATACTTATTTTGTTAATATTTAGGTTAATTTTTTTAATAACTCCGTTAATACGATGGTCAATGGTATGTATGTAAAAAAATCCGATCTGATTGATCCGATTTGAAATTTTGAATATCCGATTTAAATTTTATTTTTTAGATAATTTATATCGGATATCCAAAATTTTCGGACCGGGTATGGATTAATATTTTATATTTAAGTGGAATATCCGATTATCTAAAAATATTAATTTTTATACATATAAATATTGTTATATTCGATATTTTTACTTGTTCTATATGAAAAAAATATAAATTTCATGGATAAAAATATTGTTATATTCAATAATTTATTAATTATTATATTAAAAAACTAAAATTTTCACGAATAAGACCGTCAAATAAAAAAAATACTAAGTCATAAATTCGGATATTTAGATATCCGAAATTTCAGATATCCAAAATATTGAATATTTATTTTTTTATGGGATACAGATCGTTAAATACCGATTCATAATTTTTAGATATTTAAAATTTTAAATCGAATCAATTCAGATAATCTGAAATGCACACCCAGTAAATGGCATAAAACTATCTAAATATTTTGATATACTCTATCCTATTTCTAAACAAAATATTGTCTGGAAGACAAAAGTAAACCAAGATCTGTTAACACTTCACGTTAGAACAAGACAGGACAAGATTCGTTCTTTCTTTGGATTAAAACAACAAAATCAAAACAACCCAAGTAGAAATTCTGACTGATTTCCACAAAACTGCAGCTAAACATTACCATTTTCACAAATATATATATACATCAGATCAATAGCTTTCAGAAGCTCGTCAATGGCGGATGCTTCTCATAACCTCACCATAAAAATACTAAGATCAGAACTATTATGTCCGTCGGGACCCAACATGTAAAGGGTCTCGGAATCCTTCGAACCCACGACTCGGTCGAAATACGCTCTAATATACGACAACTCACCATCTACGATTTCAGTTTCGGAATTACCGGGCAAAACACCGGCACCGAACGAAACAGCTTTGAGAAGCTCCATGACGTTCAAATCCTCCGTTGTCGCCTCCCGTCTAACCCCGTGTCCGGTCATCTTTCCGTTGTAGTACATTGTCCATAAGGGCTCGTCGAAGACCTTGAGTTTGTCTTTCGCATGTAGCTTGTCGCATTCGAGAGCGATCCTCACCATGCCGGCGCTGAGTTCCTTCTGTAGCACGTTCGTCTGCATGGCTAACTCGAGGACTAACGAAGGGAGACAATTGGGGGTCTCTTGAACCGAGAGGGTGACCTTGCCTTTACGGTATCCGAACAGGGTGCCGGTCACCCGGATGCCCGAGTTGGCGACGTAGGAATCCGATTGAAAACCAATGGGGTTGACGGGGAACTTGCATGGCGGGCTGAGGATGGGGAAGGAGCGGAAAACGGAGCGAAAAGCTCGGAAGACTCGGCGTTTTCGTTTCTTGGATTTTAATTCGGATGGTTCAATAAGAGAGAAGGGTTGTGGCGGTGGCGGTGGAAAAGGAGGAGACTTGGGTGAAGAAGGGTTTGATGGCGTTGGAGAGGATGAACCGTCCCTGGAACTGGCGTTGCTGATTCGAGAGTCCTCCATTAATGGACGATGATGAAAAACCAGGGACGGGGAACGGCCATGGGAGAGGAAGAGGAGATGGGCATGGGGTTTGGTAACGGTTTGAGGCTTAGGATTTCCCCTAAAATTATGGTCAAATTTTTGTTCTTACCGCTTTGCCTCTTCTATATTAGGTATTTAAAATTCATCATTAGTATTATTAGATATTTTGAATTAAAGATATTATTCGAATTAAATTTAATATAACGATATTTAAGGATGATAGACGGATATAGATTAATAGATTATGTACTATATCTATCTTAGTTGAGTAGGGATGAGTATGAGTTTGGTGGGCCGTAGACGGATACGGAATAAAAAATCATACATATCGTAGATAGGCGATTGGTTTAAGAACTTACCCGCATCGTATCTATCTGATCCCTATCCGTATGTCCTGTAATTGCCTATCATATGACTTTTGAATTATTTATATTTGTAGATTTTGATTATTAGTTGTAGTTAAGTAGAGTTTGTACTGATAAAAATGTGTTTTAGTTTTTTTTGAACAAACTAACAATGATTATAGTAGTATCTGTTCTAGAATATAATCTTTATTATTTGACATTGATCGCTCAATCACTCTGATGTCATCGCTAGTGCTCGAATCCATGACCTCTAGAAACAACAATCGGTTCCGTTAATCGCTTGTACTAGAGGACTCGTGATTGTTTGTAGACAAATATAAGTGATACGGTTTAAGTAGAGAGTGTGAGAATGAATTTAAAAATATACCCGTATGGACGGGTGTGAATTTTCACCCTACACTTAAACGGACGTAAATCATCTGTTCCATAATTATGCTCCAATCCTTTTTATGATTCATCTTAAAATAATGAGTTTTGAGATTATGGTCTAAAATTATGATTTTAGGTTATGATTTAGAGAATTAGGTGCATGGTATATTCTTAACGCGTAGGTTATAAGGTTTAGGTTGCAAACATTATGATTATAGTTTAAAATTTAATTTTTAAATATTTTTAGTATAAGATATAAAAGAGACATTGTCAGGCGATAAAATTTTTTATTTTAGTTAAATAAATAAAATTTGTATGTTTTCCGACTATGTCTATTTTATGTTCCCTTAGAGATTTTAGGGGAATTTTTTGTGCTATTGTTACTAATAGAACATAATTACTTTCTTGGATAATAATATATATTATCTAAATATATATCATAAAAGTGTATACTAAAAATTTTGATTTATCTAATTCGATCGGTTTATTTATTGATTTTAGTTTATAATTTTAAATATTTTATTTGTCTTTTGGATATTTTATATGTGATATCTAAAATTTTAGATCGGATACGAATCATTATTTTACATTCAGATAAGACATTTAATTATTCAAAATTCAAAAATTTAATTTTTTTATAGATATGAATATTTTTTATATTCTATATTTTTATTTATTATGTATAAAATTTTGAAAAATTCAATGAATATAAATCTTGTTATATTTAATAATAGTTGATTGTTATGTTCGAATGCCCAAAAAATTTATATATAAAACTAATAAATTTTTAAAAAAAATACATAATTCAAGATATAAATCTGGATATTCTAATCGATCCAAAAATATAATATTTGAGATTTTTAAATTAGATACGAATCACTAATTTATCAATATAAAAATTTTAAATATCTAAAATGTATATCCTATTAAATACGAATCACTAAATTATCGCTAAAATTGAATTATTTATATTCATATTATTTAAAGAAATAACGATATCAAAGCTTGCAAAGAAATCAAATATTATTTTTATTTATATTTATATTCACCACAACAATTGGCATATTAATAAATTAACGTTGATTTTTATGATTTTCTTCATTAATTTAACCCTTAATTTTAAAATAAAATTAAAATTAATTATCAAACTTTTAAAAATAATAAAATTTTACTTTAATTTCCTGAAAAGAATCGCATTATTTATTTTAATAGAACTGCTGATTAAAATATTAAATTTTTGTTGACGTTAGCATGACAACCGATTATTTATTAACCTATCACATAAAACAAGCCAAGAATGATAAATTTTGTATATTTTAATTAGTAATTTTATTATTTTTAAAATATAAAGAAATTAATAACATAAATTAGGATAAATGATATTTTAAAAAAATATTTTTTAAACCAAATTAAAAATAATTTTAAAAATTGTATATTTTATATTACTTTTAATTTTAATTTTTTTTAACTCTAAAAACAGTTTACAACATTATCTTCTAACAAAAGCTCAATTGTGGTCAAAACATCTCAACATGCTTGACGCATAAATTTAATAAGAATTCATTGAGATTATTTTTTAATTTAAACATTAAATTTTTCATCAAGTTATTATCTTTAGATTAATCTTATTAATAATTTCTCCATCGGTCGGCATTCATAAATTATTAATAGAAGGAAATGCTTCTTCTTCTTCTTCTTCAAATGGCTTTTCCTTTCTTTTCTTCAGCTCTTCACCTACCTTTCTGAGCTGAGAAAAGAGAAAGAAAGAAAGACCAAAACTATGTTTGATTTTGGAGATGAACTAACCATTGGAAGTTACAGAATTCCATGGCTAATTTGGATCCAAATACTCGTTATGGTCCTCCTTATACTTCTTCTCTATAGCTTCACCGCTACCATCAGCCTCTCCGCTTTGGATCTATCCGACGGCTCCTCCACAGCTTCCGCCTCCCTTTACCCAGAATCCCGATTCGATAAAATGCCTGTTTTGAATCATACTTCAACGCTTGTCTCCGCTCGAATCCAGACTTCCCAGGTACTATCATCCCTCTTACTCTTTCGATCTATTTTAATTTACCTTCCGCCATCTGTTCTTTCTCTTTATTCAATTGAATCTTACTTGTTTGGCTTATTTCCGTTCATGTTTGGATCTATGTTTAGAGTTTGGGGTTTTATTGAGATGCTTTTTGAATCTGGAATCTGGATTAGTATATTTTCTTTTTGTTATCTAAAAATTATAAGGTGGGAAATGGGAATGGTACTGAAACTGGGAATCAATGGTGATTTCTTCAAGTATTTGGATTTACTGGAAATTATTGTCTTTGGGACCCTTTTTCTTGTTGGTTAGCAAAACCATGGAAAACCATATCCTTCGGCTGTACTTCTCACTGTGTAGCTGAAAATCCATTCACAGAAACCCAATCCATCTGCTAATTGAAGGAAAATAAATTCCTTTCACAGAAAACCATAGTAATTTAGTGGGTTTCTTGACCCTACATCATTAAAAAATATTTATTCATACCAAATTATTGACCTCTAATTAAATGATGTGTCTTTAATGGTTATATGAACGTTAAATATTTAAAGATAAATAAAAATTGTGTCATATCATAAATGATGTGTCTTGAATTATGTCTTATTATTATTTTTTAAAATTAATTTTAAATTTAAATTTTTTATACTCTAAACCTTAAAAATATAACATATCCTTAATTCTTTAAATTTTAACGATATCCCTTGATCTTAATCCAAAATCTTAAATCTATTATTTTAAAGTGAAGTACCGATGAAGGTATAATAAAAAGGCTGACGATTTATGTCTGAAAATAAGGTTGTAGGTATTACTATAAATTGATCATCAACTTTATATAACACTATAAAACAAAAATCTTCTGCCTTTAATCATGCACATTCAATGCCCTTACTATTTTTTTTTTTAAAAATTAAATTTTAAACCATAATCCTAATTTTCACATCCTAAACCCTATACCCTAAAAGTACACTTTAATCCTAATTTTCTACAATCTAATCAGAACATCTAACCTTAAACCCTAAATTCTAAAAACCTAAACCCACTATTTAAAGTGAGACGCAAGTAGAAATATAATAAAGGGACAAACGATTTACCCTCGTATCTATTTGCAAATCAAAACATTTCGATATTATTATTAAAGAATATTTTAGGTTATGTTTAGTGTGTATTTGTATTATATTATGCTGGAATCAGACAGTATCCTGTTCATGTCGTGTACTCGTATTATGTGTAGAATTTAGCATGAATGGATGATTTTTTGTTTAAACATGGGTTTGTAATAATGGAACATTGGGTGTTGCAGGTATCCCCTGGGACGAGCAGAGGAATAATAAGAGCAGCAGAAGATGGAGTAGAAATGGAGGAATGTTCTGGAAACCAGAATTGTTATCACCCTTGTTACTATCTTAAGCTGGCTAAGCTTGCATTTCTAAAGTGTTTGGGTCTTGATTCCTTGTCTGAAGGTACTTCAAAAACTACTGAACGAAGAAAGCAAAGATAGCTTGAATAGTAACTAATGTCTCTGTTAACTTCCCACTACAAACATGTCCAGTTAGTTTCATTACAAATGTTGATTTATAGTCGACAGACAAGGAAAATCAGCACTAGGTTGCTAGAAGTGGCATCGGGATGAAGTTTTCGTTCATTGGAGTAGGCCATTTGAAGGGTGGATCAAAGCCAACGAAGATGGTGCTGCAGCAGTCAGTAGGGGTTAGGCGGTTGGAACAAGGTGAATGGATGTTTAGCTTCACTAAATGATTAGGGATCAGTTCTGTTTTGATGGCTGGACATGAAATTACCCATGATATATTGCGTCATGCGCGGAGACTAGGATTTAGGCGAATCGTGTTGGAGTCTGATGGAACTGAGGCAGTGCACAGCAATGACAGCATCGAAGATGATTTGTACCGGTTACGAGTCCATGCTCCGATCTACTCGAATAGAAACATGTTTCAACCGTGGGAGGTGAGGATTCATCGGATTAGATGGGAATGATGAAGGTGCCGATGGCTTGACACGACTGACTACAAGTTCACCTGTTGGAGAAGGTTTGTTCATTTCACCACCACAGGCACAGGTGATTTGTCGATATTGTGCACGGCAGTGTGAAGCTGCTAGGAGCTTGTAATTATGATTCCTACACGGTATCATAGAAAATATGGATTCATAGTGATTCAACATTTAATTTAGCCTGAATCCGTTAGGTGTTCTCAATAATAAAGAATGATGTATTTTATTCAAGTGATTTGGTTCGAACATAACATATGCATGGTACGTATGTTATATAAATCTAAAAAGTAAGCATATATTATTTTATAATTACCCCATATATTAAAAAACATTTAATCAAGCCTATTTAAGCAAGTTGGGGTAGATAATATTGAAATCGTTAATATTGTAATAATTAAATGATCGTAGTGTACTGAAATAATTCTTTGTTCAAATTCGATTTTTCTTATTCTCAGAATTAATAATATGATATCATACAGAATAATTGATAAGGACAACAAAAAATAATTGAAATCAGATGAAATAATTTATACATTTATTTTATTCATCCTTTTTTATATGATCTTATCTTATCATATATTATTTGTATATAATAAGATACTGTCTTACACTAAATAGAAATATGTTTAGAGATCACTGATTAGTTTAATAATTAAAATATTTTTTATTATTTTATTTTATATAATTTTAAAATTTTATATTAACAAATAAATATTATATATATTTTTATTACTCTTCTAGTTTTAGAGTCTAACCCTGATTAATCCAGACTGACCTGCGTCACACACCTATCTTTGGTGGGTGAGTCTCCTAGTAGGGATTTTTTGCATACACAATGACTCGAACCAGAGACTTACTTAAGCAAAATTAAATTGTTTACCACTTGAACCAACCCCTGTCGATCATAAATATTATATTTTAATCATGTCAATATATTTAAAAAATATTAAACAAAAATAAAATTTAATTAATGCTCAGAAAATTAGAATAAAAAATAGTGAATCTCCATTGTGCGCAGGAGTAACCGTAGGCAAATTTTTCTCCGAACCGTTGACCCAAATACAGAAGCCCATGGTGCGGACAATAACAGGAGCAGCCACGTCATGAACCGCTAAGAATAATACAACGTGTCGGCCACACGAACCATCGGCATGCTCGAGTCAGCTACTGATGGCCTGCGGAGCGCAGCCTCATGGTTCGACCCGGTTCAAGTGTCTCCAAATTCTTTGGGCAATAAATAGAAAGAGAAAATTCTGAGGACGAAGGAAAATAAAAAGGAAAATCCCACACTCTCCGTTTCTTCTTCCTCCCCTTTCATCGGAAAAAGAAAAATAATATAAAAATAAAATACAAAAACAAATACAGCTGTTTGATTTTCTCTATTATATCTCTCCTCTAATTATCAAATTATTATATTTCTCTCCTTTTTTACAATTCTAAATGGAACGGAAACCCTAGCTCCAGACAGCCGCCTTTCCGATTTCTAGTTGTGATTCAAACCTAATACGCGCGCATGTAAGTTCCTTTTTTTATTTAATTTCTTCGAATTTCTGTATCTGGGAATGTTATTCTGTTAGGGAAATGAGGATTTTAGGAACTCAGAATTTTTCCTTTTTAGAATAGGGCGAGGTTAATTTAGTTTCGATTTCATTTTTTTTGTTCTTGTTGATTTTGTTATTTTTGTCTGTTTTTTCTTATTCGGGGTTCATAGTGCATTTATATTGAAATTTGAGTTGGAAATTTTGCAGTTCCTGGGTGGGGAAGTATTGCGAGGCTTATGAAATTTATGTGCGTTTGAAGTATATATTTGAATATTGTGTGGACAAGGATTTTGATGTTGAGTTAAATTCCCGGCATATATTGTTTTTTGTTATTGGGAATGGCAGAAGATAGCCTCCGGATTGGTGGGCTTGCTTCTGGTTTGGCTGTTATATTGAATAGTGGGGATGGGAAAGAAAATCCGTCGAAACCCCGACTTGTATCTTATTCTGATGAATTTGGTCAGCAATCTGTGGAGCGTGCACTTGAATATGTATTTGGGCTTCCCAATAAAACACTTGGTCCATTGAATGGTCCTGTTGACAGCAGTCTAGTTCGTTCAATCATAAAGAACCACTTGTATCCAGCATCTGATTCTTTGGTAAGTAACAAGGATGGGATTTGTGTTTTCGATAATGGCTCTGGATCTGATGTTGTTGGTCTTGAAGAATTCAGTATTTGTGGTGAAATTAGAATTGTTAAGCCACCATTGCTTTTAGAGAGCTTAGCAGTCTTCAGTAGCGCCAGGGCTAATGCCTGTGTTTGGAAAGGGAAATGGATGTATGAAGTAATTTTGGAGACTTCTGGTATACAACAGCTAGGATGGGCTACTATTTCCTGTCCATTTACAGACCATAAGGGTGTAGGTGATGCTGATGATTCATATGCATTTGATGGCAGAAGAATTAGCAAATGGAACAAGGAAGCTGAGCCATATGGACACCCATGGGTGGCAGGTGATGTCATTGGCTGCTGTATAGACTTGGCTCATGATGAGATTTCATTCTATAGGAACGGTGTTTCTCTTGGTCTAGCATTCTCTGGCATTCGGAAAATGGAACCTGGACTTGGATATTACCCTGCTGTCTCTCTTTCTCAGGGTGAACGGTGTGAATTGAATTTTGGTGCTCGCCCCTTTAAATACCCTATTGATGGTTACCTTCCTCTTCAAGAACCTCCTCCTTCTAGCCATTTTGTGAAGCAATTGCTGCTCTGCCTATCCAAGTTGTTGGATATGCAATCTGTGGAGCATGCTGAACATTCTTCAGTTGAAAAATTGAGGAGACTGAAGAGGTTCGTATCACTTGAAGAACTATTTTATCCTGTTTGTCATGGGATATGTGAAGAGTTCTTCTCTGTAGTTGAAGCAGATTGTCAAGGTGCTGAGTATATTGGGTGGGGTCCTCTTCTGTTGTTCTTTATGGGGATATTTGGAGTACGGGCACCACATGATTGGTTGAGTTTGGATAGAGTACTTGACGTCTTTCTAGAATTCCAAGGATCACATGTTATGTTCGAGCACCTTATAAATGCTCTTTCATGTGCTTGCAAGACAGCGTCATTGGTTCTGACAGAATGCCCATATTCAGGATCATATTCTTATCTTGCATTGGTATGCCATTTATTAAGACGGGAACAATTGATGGTGTTGTGGTGGAAATCATCAGATTTTGATTTCTTATTCGAAGGCTTTCTATCACGAAAGAGTCCAAATAAGCAGGACCTTCAGTGCATGATTCCTTCTGTTTGGTGGCCTGGTTGTGAGGATGTATCCACTGAAAGTAGCATGCTGTTGACAACTACAGCTCTATCGGATGCAGTTAGTAAGGTTTACCTCTCACTTAGAACTTTAACATCCATGCCCCCTTTCTGCTGGGAAACATTCATTGTATTTAACTGTTCAATGAGTATTTTTTAATCCATAAACACCTTTATCTTAATCTAATGATTTGTTTTTCTTTTATTTTGCACCCTCTTCCAGATCGAGGAAAAGCATAGGGACCTCTGTCTCTTAGTCATACGGTTCATACCTCCTTTATCACCTCCCCAGTTTCCTGGTTCTGTGTTTAGGACGTTTGTGCAGAACCTTTTATTGAAGAATCGAGGAGCTGATCGCAGTATGCCACCTCCAGGGATTTTAAGCAATTCTGTTCTTGTTTCTTTATACACCGTTATTCTCCATTTTCTATCAGAAGGCTGTGGAATGGGGAATATTTGTGGGTGGTTGAAGAGTTGTGATTCCGGTGGTCATGATATTGGTTTTCTTCATAGAGGTGGCAGCCAAAGTTTCCCAATAGGTTTGTTTCTTAAGAATGATCCACATCGAGCTGAAATTTCTAGGCTTGGAGGATCATTCTCTCACCTATCAAAATCACATCCTATGCATGATCAGGAAGCAGAAGTTATTCGGTGGGAAGAAGGCTGTATGGATGATGAAGTAACAAGAGTAACTCATTTAACCAAACAGAAACCATGTTGTTGCTCATGCTATGACATGGAATTCACGAAGTGCTCAAAGTATCCGATAAGAACTACAACTAAAAGTTCCCGTCACCACTGCAGTACTATTCCTGAAAGGTCTGCTCAGGTTGCTGCAGAATGTAGTACAGGAAGTTTGAATGATGAGATTGCAGATAAACCTAGCTCCAGTGATCAATCAGAATCGGAGTTTGGTTATCGCCCTGTCCAGCACATGAGGACTGTACCCAGAGATAGCGATTTATCTTCAACCACTCTAAGAGAGGAAGAACTTCTGGATGCTTTGCTATTACTTTATCACATAGGCCTTGCACCAAACTTTAGGCAGGTGAGAGTTTATTAGATCAGAGGTACATCAAAATAATGCATGGAGTTCTTTTTTTATTTTCTTTATTTCGTAACTTGTTCATATTTCAACTTCACATATTATAATCTGGACTATGATCTTGAAAAACTGAGAAAATGTTTTTTTTATAGGCATCATATTACATGTCTCATCAGTCACAATCAATATCCCTCCTGGAAGAAACTGATAAACAAATTCGAGAACGAACTTGCAAGGAGCAATTAAAGCGTTTGAAGGAGACTCGAAATAACTATCGTGAAGAAGTTATTGATTGCGTCAGACATTGCGCATGGTAAGATGACTGTGAGTAGCTTGTTTTCCCATGGATCATTTACCTGATTTTGGCCTCGGTTCTTCTCTGTTCTCATTTCTTTTGATTTGTCCGTAGGTGTTCAAGCTATACATTGTATTTTATCCAATGGCGCGTCTTTCAAATTTGGTCTGTTAAGATTAATTAAAATAATGGATGTCCCTAAACTTCAAGGATACCTTATTAGTTTTAACCAGAATAAACATCAACTGGTCATGTTAGCTTTTTTTTTTGTGTGAGTGTTTGTCAAGTTTGTACTCTTTTCAGTTTCTTTGTATTTCATATCTGTCACTGTAATATTTATGGAGGATATATGTATATATGTGTATATATATCAGAGCTAGATGATACCTTATTCTTGTATTTGTTTGGATGAAAATTCAAATTATAAATTTTAAGATGTGAAATTAGTTTTTAATTGAGTCCCTGTATCATTGTTGGCTCTTTTATTTTGCTGTACAGGTACCGTGTGTCTTTTTTCTCTCGATGGAAGCAGAGAGGAATGTATGCCACATGCATGTGGGTTGTGCAGTTGCTATTGGTTCTTAGTAAACTGGATTCAGTGTTTATTTACATCCCTGAATTTTACCTTGAAACTCTGGTAAAGCTGGTCTTCCTTTAACTATGTTCTGTTTGTCGTTTCCAACTTAAATCAAGATAAGACCATAATCATCTTATCTAATGTAGCTAGACTTGCTATAAATTGTGTTTGTTGCACTGCAAATAACTTAGATTGTTCTTTGATTTTTAAAATTTGTTGAAGTATGAGCCCAAGCTTAATTTTTATGCCCTTCGGAAATATATACACTACTAACAAGCAGTTATGGTTTATAAGTGAATCCCTGCAATAAATAATTTAATTTCATATGTATTTGGCAAGCTACTTGATGAAGCCTCAAAATGGAACTCAACCGAAGAGTTTGTTCTGTTTTTGAGAAATCAATGCATGTGGATGCCAACAATATACATGCTTTCGCAATATATTACCTATTAAATAGAAGTTTCATGGCAAAACATTGAAGAATGATGAGTTTATTCCAATCAGTTTTCTGTATATCTAATACTGCATTATAAATATCTAATTGAGTTTGCGTAAGTCATGTGATGCCAACTCGGTGAAAGTACAAAACAAGCATCAAAATAAAAGAACTAAATAGGGATATACTTTTTACTAAGATTTACTTCTAAAAACCTATTATTCTTTTTCATAATTCTCACTTAATGAACTACCTGTTTTTTTAAAAATTCTTATATTTTTAAGAATACCTTTTTTTGTTTTCCTCTCTTATGTAGTGAGTGTGTAATGTTCTAGCGTTTTATAATCTGCTAATAGAGGACATTTGATATGTTTGAATTGGAATGTAGGCCTTACAAATTATTATTTTGTGCACTTTATGTCTATTTTCCATTTTTATTACTCGATTAGTAGTAATTTTCTGGTTACTGATTCAGGTTGACTGCTTTCACGTTTTGCGTAAGAGTGATCCTCCATTCGTCCCACCTGCAATATTCATCAAGCAAGGACTTACTTCATTTGTATGTTCTGCCAATTGATCTAAGATAGTTGTTTGCCATAAGTTTTGGAGTTTTGAATTTTGTTCTTCACCTAGTTATCAACTATTTATTGTTATTAGGTATTGTTTTGATCAGACTTGCTGGATTTTACCATTTTGGTACAAATTGCGTCATTCTTATACTCTTAAGAGTATCATTTATAAAGGAAAAAATAGTTGTTAGATGGAAGTGTCATAAACATTGCAAAGGACAAGTGTGATCTTTTGAATCTCCGTCGGTTCTTATTTTCATTTATCCATGTGCTGCACAAAGGAATAGCTCATGAAGTGTAGTATGTTTGTTTTGCTTGTTCTGGATTTTCTTTTTGTCTGGTCTCCAATTATTTACTGACTTGAGGTTTTAACACTGTTAAAATATTCCCTGGATAAAGATCAATTATAGTGCATAAGCCATTAACCCCGTTAATGATTCACTTTCTGCTAATTTTGGTTTATTTATTTTAGTAATTGACACTTATCTTGTAACATGGACATGGATATTTCTGTACTGCCAGTTGGTATGGACACTTGAGTGGAAATGTACCTCATTTCTCATATATGGTTGTGTTCGAAGTTGGATTACTTGGATATTTTTTTAAATCATTATCAATTCCATTTCCCAGTATGAACATTGTTGATTAAACATTTAGAACATGTAGCATATTAGGCATTTTGGAGTGTAATAATCAGTTTCTATTCTGTTTGTGGTTGTTATGAAATTGACTTGCTCTGTTCAATCGATTTGTTATCTCGGAGTTCCATAAAACATGTAGCCCAATTGTTTCTGAAACCTGTAGCATATTTTTACCATGTGGCTTAAGCTCAAAGAAACGACTTTTTTTTTCTCTCCTTTGTTCAGTCTGAGATGTGATCTAAGCTTTTTTCCTATTTTGTCAGGTCACGTTTGTAGTTACCCATTTCAACGATCTGAGGATATCAAGTGCAGATTTAAAGGATCTTCTTCTCCAGTCAATATCAGTCTTGGTGCAGTACAGAGAGTATTTGGCAGCTTTTGAGAACAATGAAGTGGCCAAACAGAGAATGCCAAAAGCATTATTGTCAGCATTTGATAACCGATCTTGGATTCCGGTTACCAACATTCTTCTACGTCTCTGCAAGGGTTCTGGGTTTGGTTCTTCAAAGCATGCAGAATCTTCATCATCCTCGGTTATTTTCCAGGTGAATAGTGTGAACCGTTATTAGTAGTCTTATCTTATCTATCTTCTTTTCATCTGAAATCACTGCTCTTTCTAATTTTTTCCCTATGGGGACCTATATTTTAATAGAGACTGCTTCGTGAAGCTTGCATCTCTGATGAAGAATTGTTCTCAGCTTTTCTCAATCGTCTATTTAACACTCTCAGCTGGACAATGACTGAATTCTCGGTTTCCATTCGAGAAATGCAAGAAAAATACCAGGTATGATTATGCTTTCATTCAAACAAATATCTTCTTTTGTTACTTAACTGTTTTGTAGGTTGTGTATTCATGCTTCTCGTTTATATACTATTTTTTTATCACCAACTTGGATCCTAATTTAGTGGAGTTGTCTTTCCAGACTTCTACATGCATTGTTGATCATTTTTCTACCACATTGATAAAGTAGAAAAGAAGGATAAAAAAACGAACGAAAGAAAATGGTTAAACAAATGTTCCTGAAAAAAAGGCGACAATGCATGGTTCCTAACCATGAAACTGAATTGCTGTTATAAATTCTACTAACTTTTCCAAACTGGAATAGGTTAATAAGGTACTTGTATGGGATCGGTAGATTGTAATACTTGTCATCATTTTTTCTTGTTGCCTAGTATGTCTCAAATCCAAATACTTGACAAACAGTTGAATTTACAAACTTTCCCCCTTACTCTATTTTTATAAAGCAATCTAACATAGGGTTGGTGGTAGTTTAGTTCTACCTGAGAACATTGCTTGGATGTTTTTTTCTTTGTATTTAATGGATGGCTTGAGATGTACAATGTACAGATGAATGGAGACAATGTATGATGATATTGAGGAGCATTTTAGATAAAAGGTCTGAGATGACAATGACTGGGGCAGGCAATGAACATTATTTTAGACAAATAATCTAAAAATATTTCAAATAAGAAAAAAAATAATGATCTCTTTTAATGGCTAGAAACGATGGTTATTATAAATTTCGGTGGTTCAATGATGGCCGGGTAACATTAAGGTTAAAACAGTCATCTATGGTGGATTCCAGTGTTATAGCTTGCTAAAGTTTATCTTACTGTTTCAAATCTTTGAACTTGAACATGGCCTTATATATTTGGTACCTAACATCTGCAAGATTGTAAATGACTTGCATTACTTTGTCATAGAATTCAAGTTATACTGCTTCCATCATAGGAAAAATGACTCATTATACAAATCCCATTTGAGTTGATGGTTATAACTTTTTTTTTCAGTGTGCAATGTAAATGTCATACATATGTGAGGATATCCCCTAGCCTTTTCATTTTATTCGAACCCATCCTCCTTAGGATCTATATTTGATGGTGTAGACCTTTTGCAGGTTTTGGAGTTTCAACAGAGGAAATGTTGTGTCATATTCGATCTCTCGTGTAATCTCGCGAGGGTATTGGAGTTTTGTACCCACGAGATCCCTCAAGCATTCCTCTTGGGGCCTGATACAAACCTTCGAAGACTGACTGAGTTGATTGTCTTCATTCTGAACTACATAACTTCAGCAGCAGATGCTGAGTTTTTTGATTTGTAAGTTGTTACATGGTTGATCTATTTTTTATGACTATCATTTTTCTTTTTTTTATAAATTATTATGTCTAGTGTACATATTACTTTCCACATTAATGCTCTAAACCGCATATAAGGAGAGGCAATGTGTTGATGTCTTTTTTTCTTTCTTTCTTTTACTTAAATATTTTAGTGGACACTGAAAGTTTCAAATTTCGGAATCCCCCCCAGATGTTTGAACTGACTAGTCCTGCAACTCAATTAGTTGAACTAAATATTACAGTTTGACTTGTTAATTAGTGTATGAAAAACATGGTACTTGTAAATACTTGTTTTCGTTCTTTTTACTCACTTTATCGTCATTTTTTATTAACAGGTCACTTAGACGGCACATCCAATCTTTAGAGAAAGTAAACAGAGGCATGATTTTAGCCCCTTTAGTAGGGATCATTGTGAACTTGTTGGATGCTAGCACGGACTCCGAATTCAAGGAACAGAACGATATTGTGGATGTGTTTGCAAACATGGATTGCCCCGAAACTATGCATTATGGTTTGCAGTACATGTTAGAGTATAATTGGGTTAGTACTGTTAGCTCTAATATCTCCAATACTTCATCTTCATCTTTCTTTTTGCTCCACGGCATTTGATCGAATGTGAGCTAGGGAATATTTTTTCTCTCTTTTTCATTTCAAGGTTTCGATTCGGTCTTGATTCTTTTACACCTTCATTTTGCAGGCCTCATCTTTTAGGGGAGAAGCCTACGTGCCTAAACTTCGTTCGCTAGAGAATTTCTTTTCCCTCCTTGTCAGCCATAGTTATTCAAAGAAAACCGACGGACTTGAACGTGGAGAAACCGAAGCCGATGACTGCATGTGTTGCATCTGTTACGCTTCCAAAGCCGATGCACAGTTCTTACCCTGTTCCCACAGGTCATGCTATGTGTGCATAACTAGACATCTGTTAAACTGTCAAAGATGTTTCTTTTGCAATGCCACTGTCTTGGAAGTAGTCAAAACCATAGAAAATACAGTTGAAAGATAACCAAGAATCTTAAATTGTTAAAGGAAAATGGGTAAGAAAATTAAAAAAATTAGGGTTTTCATTTTGTTCATATTATTTCATATGTTTTTGTTGTTATGATAAGCATCTATATTGTTTACTAAGATGAGCATCGATCAAGTTGGGGGGTTGGAATCTGAGCATCCTCAATCCCTTTCTAAACCTCAGTGTGCATGTCAGTTTGTTTTTTACACCGGAAATGTGAATTCCGGTTTCATTTTGAGGTTATTATTGTGTAAATATGAGATGTAAATGTCAAGGAAAATGATATAAAGAAGCTGGGTGATATTTTTGTGGAAAAGGAAGATCATATTTTCCCAATCTCTGAAATTAAGGTTTCGATTTGGGGTAAAAATCATCTATTTCTTTCTCATATTAGAAAATTTAGGGTTTAGGGGTCAAGGTTAGGAGTTGTGGTTAGGGTTTAGGGAATTAGGGGTAGGGTTTAAGGTTTAGGATATAGAAAATAAGGGTTAGGATTAAAAAATAAGAATGATTTTTTTAAAAAAAATTCAAACGAGACAGAGAGACATGAAAAAGAGACAAATGATTTTTACCCTTCAATTTGAGTTATGCAGTTGCCTGTTTAAGCCGTTGTTGTTGTTGTTGTTATTATTATTATCTTGTTTTGAGATATTTCAGTTAATCTTTTGTTCGAAGAATGGATTAAATAAATAAGAACCTAGAATTTTAATGAGATTCAATAATGTATTTACGTCCTTGGGAGTAAATAAATAAGAACCTAGAATTTTAATGAGATTCAATAATGTATTTACGTCCTTGGGAGTAATGAGTGGTTGTTCTTTTTAGACTTTGGTTGGATCAAATTATTTTAAAATTATTGTACAATATAATTTATTTTTTAATTTAAATCAATTCATTCGATAAATAAATTTAATTTTTAGATTTGATGTCTAAATATAAATTTGTATTATTTTTTGTAATTTTAATATTTAGATATACTATAAAAAATACATAAAATAAGAAAATCAACTTATTAAGTGTTTTATAAATATAAAATAATTTAAATATGATTATGAAACGAAAAATATATAATTATGATACGAATCTATCAAATGGAAAATTTTAGGAAAAAAATATTTGCAAGAAAATGCGATTGAAAAAAAGTTGCCATCTATATGTTAAATTGTAACTATTGGTGTTAACTTATAATTTTAAAACTTTTAGGGTAAATTACAAATTCTATCACTCAACTTTTTGAGTATATTATATATATATATATGTATATATATATATATATTTCAGATTCGGGTATACAAAACTTCAATTTTTCAAGTTTTTCATATATTTTACACTAAAAAAAACGAAGAATTCAGATAACACGAATATTTCAGATTCGGGTATACAAAACTTCAATTTTTCAAGTTTTTCATATATTTTACACTAAAAAAAACGAAGAATTCAGATAACACGAATATTTCAGATTCGGGTATACAAAACTTCAATTTTTCAAGTTTTTCATATATTTTACACTAAAAAAAACGAAGAATTCAGATAACACGAATATATATATACATATATATTTCTGATTCAGGTATATAAAACTTCAATTTTTCAAGTTTTTCATATATTTTACATTAAGAAAAACGAAGAATTCAGATACTATATATATCTCCTATATTTATGTGTTTCAAGAGTACATATACTGCACAACGAGTGAAAAATGGTTAAATAAACACCTTCTCCAATGTAAAATTAACTACTCATATGTACACCATCTCTTTCTGTTCTGCTTCAAAAAATGTAGGCAATTCTATCATGTATGGAGGATCTTAGACTGTTTAAGGCTATGCAGGTTCACGAGGACAAGAACCCCATAGTGTACTCAAAGCTCGGAGACGTTCAAAGTATTCGCCCAATGCAAGTAAGCCTCGAGCAGTCTGGCGAATCGTTAGGATTCGAGACATCTGCTGCAGTGTTTCCTGCCGAATGTGGTCTGCCTGCAAAAGATAATACCGGTGTCGGATACAGATATGTGGTTGAACATGGAAATGTTGATGATTTTATAAGTTTTTCTATGGTCCCCCGGTACTAATGTCGTCGGAGGCTTGTGTTTCTACACTTGTTTAGATAAGGATCAGATGTGACAGTAGTACTTCAATGGTGTACTTCCACAGAAATTACAAGTCTGGACCATGGGTGAGGCAAATGTTTACCTGGTTCACAAAGCAGACTAGAGCTTCTACCTTCTCCATTGCAGTGTTCACCTGAGAAGTGTAATTACCTTCCCCCAGTTGGCCGTCTGCCACGGTCACTGACACGATTTCACGTAGTTTCTCCATGCCTTGTGAAAGTGCATCTTCGGCTTGTTGACATGATTGTTTCAAGTTGCAGACCTCAAAGAATTGTTGTTCTGTCAAGGAATCAAGCTGAGGCAACAGCACCTATAAATCAACATAACCAGCAAATGTTACTTAACATGTAACAATAGAACTTGAACCTGGAATTGCAATGGCAGTTGCAAGAAATCTATGATTAGACTCGAGCATGAGTGTTGGATTTAGATACATGTCATATACTGATATGTTAACTTTTTTCAAAGATTTTCATGCATTTGTACTTGGAAGATCATATGTATGTTCAGATATGCGTCAGACACGAATGCTTAAAAAAAACGGTCGCATATGAATCACCTTAAGAAGCTCCGAAGGGCGAAACCCTCCGATCCATGAGAAAAATTGCTCAGCAGTTGTTTTCCACATGCCGGACATGACATAGAAAACATCAGCCTTTGCAGCAGTTGATTTCATGCGAAAAAGTTCAGAATAATGATTCATTACTGTTTCCACGAGCATTTGAAGATCGGCTTCACTTATATGGGCATTCAAAGCAGTCCTCAGAGCACATATCTGTTTGCTTTGTTCGTCCATCCAATGTCCATATTCTGTCTCGAATGCAGCAATCCCTGCAGAATCCCCAAAATGATGTTATCATTGAAAACATTCAAAGACTGTTATTTGGATTCAGGTGGGTGTCGGAAAAAAGGGATCATAGAGAGCACATTATCAGCTGCATTAAAATGACATGTTATTCGGATTCAGGTAGGTGCCAGACACTTTTTTTTCTGTTTCCTCAATAGTTGTCAAGTATTTGGAGAGTTTTTGAAGGATGTATCTTAATGGGTACGTTCCAGCTAAGAAATTGATCTCCAAATACATAGGGAAGTTTCATAAACAATTGAACATACTTTTATCGGACACCTACCATATCCGACAATTGCACTTGAATCCGAACGTAACATAGTAAACAACTAAATAATGTCATGGTTCACATTGCCAGTGTATTTACAAACCTACCTGAGTTTGCTGGTGCAGAGAATCCAAGAGGACCACCTACTAACCCACCACCCATATAAACACTCTGCAATTTTAAGATTTCATTGTTTAAAGTGGCTTAAACATTTTTCAAAATGACAAAAAAGAATTGATGTTAATCTCATTCGAAAACCTGTTGCTTCATTTGTGCAAGCTCTTGTTCCAATTGAATCAGCTTTAAACGACTATTTTCTAACTGTTGAACATAAGCCTGAAATGTAATGTTAGATGAAGTTAATTCCAATGATTCACATGTGGTCTAGTCGGCTATCTATTGCTATTCATAACCATATCATATCTTACCTTTTTCCGCAATCGGCTTTTACGAGCAGCCTCACGGTTTTGTGCGAGCCGTCTTTGTATCTGTAGATATTTACAGTAATATGCACAAAGAGATTAGACCCTTTGTTTAAGGTAAACAAAAAAATAGACTTATTGCTGCTAAATCATACTGCTTTGGAAAAGAAATGAAAATGTTCAGATCAGAACTATCTCAGAAGGAAATTGATTATAGGCAATTATAATGGTGTGCATGCATGTTTTCTCTTCCTTAAATTAAACCAATTAATTTTTTTCACTGTTCCTAAATCATTTTATCTTCATTAATTTTCATGGTTTTCAGCAGGAAAGATGAAAAAACATCGATACGATATAATATATTTAAAGAAATGGTTATAAGGACAATTTTTCCATTAAAATGGGAAAATAAATGAAGAAACAACATCATGTACGATTCAAACATACCTTCTCGATAGGTTTAGTTGCTTCTTGATCATACTTGTTTGAAGGTGCAAGCATTTCATGTGAAGCAGTTTCAGACTGGAAAGAATTCAAATAACAAGGGTTATTTATCACCAAAACCAGATAAACTTTTTAAACAATTAACCAAAGAAAAGTATGTCCGAAACTCGAACCTTGTTAGGTATCTTGTTATCCGCTCCGACAATCATTGATACAGATGCATGCAGATTGCTATCAGCATTAAAATTTTCTCCCCACATCCCAATCTGTTGGATGGGATCATAGATATCCATCCTTCTTGAAGGTACAAACTGTGGTTCCATGCTTCTTGAATCGAAATAGGAGGCAGCTTTCGCATAAGTTGAAGTGAAAATGAAGTCTGAAAGGAACAACACATGGACATGTATGAGCTTTACTCCACGAGTACGAGAGAGGGATGACATAGCAAACATATTGTAAACAACAGAGAAGATGATTGTAAAATTTAACAGAAGCATCTCGAAAAAATGAACAAACAAAAGGAATCTATGGAGAATTTTCATTTACTGATTTGTAAGACAATTGAATCAACCTCAGTGGCCTCTCAAATCCAACATGAAAGTTCACTAAAAGAACTAAAGAAATCAATGGGAGTGAATTCGTTCTGCCACAGAAGTCAAACAAGCATGGAATCAACGAATTTTGATCTGCTAACCACCAAAAAATGAAATCAAAATAACTGTTTCAACCTAAAACTTGATCTTACAGTTCCAACTTCAAAAAGAAACATTTAAAAGCTCCAACAACCATCAACCTTGTAACTTTTTCCGTCTGCACTAGTGCATCCGCATATATATGTTTGCTTGTGTGTTCTTTCAGTTTTCCCTCTTTGACTTACTTTTGATAATCAAAAGCTAGAATACCCTGCACTCGGAGATATATGTCGAATACGGCTATGCATCCAACAGGCAACATGGGTATATTTAATATACCGGACTCGAGTAGTTTAGAGAAAATGAAAAAGTGTGGGACTATGAGAAGCATAATTCAATAGTAAAGTTGACATTAGCTTAATCCATCTCACTTTTGCCACTAGTAGCTTCCCAAAAAGTAACTTGATAACAACCTTTCAAGTTACTTAATACAGTGAAGCTGCAGTTAGACACTTCCATATGAACACTAGAGAAGCTTAACAATTAAGGACGATAAATCTACGGCGACAACAGCATCATCAATGAATGACTAGCGAATAAAGGAACACTGATATTCTATCTAACTTCCCAAGATCATATTGTTTATAGTTCCATTGAATTACAAAAATTGAATCAAAACCAACTTGAATTCAGTGGTTTATAACAAGACATGGTGGATTTGTATCCAAGTGCAAAGAAAAGATTGGAAACCCAATGATGACATCCCTATTTTCATATCATTATCGACTAGCTAGCTCAGTGCTGTCCACTCTTCCCATTGTTGGAGCTCACTGTTAAACTTGTCTCTGTTTTCATGGTGGACCTATTCGCTGCGTTGTTCGGACTCGGATACAGGCATCCTATACGGGCAAGTGTTCTAAGTTTTCCATGTATTTGGAGGATACAAACACCAGGTCAAACAAAGATATTGTACAGAAATAGTCTATTCGTACTAAGATATTCTTTCATAGGACCTGTCCTAATATGCACATACCATTTAACAAAACTTGCAGGGAAAAAAGAAAAAGCTTCTTCTTCTACAGATGAACTCAAAATAAACCCAGAAAAAGCAACGCAAATGAATCAAGACATGAAAACATCAAATCAAGACATTAAATACAAACAGATAAAGAACATCAAAATCCAAAATAAGCAAGATTATCACCTAAAAATAAAAAAGAGACAACTTTTTACTCAAAAAGAGATGTATGGAAAGGCAGAATCGTTGTTTTAGTCAAAATAAGGGTTTGGGTATTGATATTTTCTATTGGTTTTCCTCCAGCTTTCCCGGCAACCAAACAAGTAAAAAAGAAACAAACCTTTAGATTAAAGTATTGCCAGAACAAGCTTCCCGCTTAAATTTGAGCCTCAAAAACAGCAAAAAAATGAAAATCCCTGTTGAAAACCAATAAGCAGCAGCTACCTCCTCCTCCTTCTTCTTCTCTGCAAAACCGCCCTTCAACCTGATCGCATCTTTTCTCCTTTATTTTTTCTAGTGTAATGCGACCCAACAAAGTTCGATTTTGACTTGAAATTTTAATATTCATACTCCATTTTTATTTTGGATTGATTCAGAGTAGAAAATGGGATCATTTGATCTCATTGGATTGTCCTTTCCTGGATCGAAATCTTAAGAACATCAAATATTAAACAAATTTAAAATGAATTTTGAATTATTTCGAATCAAGTCCGAATAAATTTTCTTTGCTGGACACTATGAATTTTACTGGATTCTAATATGCCAATATTTTATATTCTTCCACAAATCCCATACCTAATTTTTTAATTATTATATTAATCTTTGTATTATCTTAATCTACACTGAATTATACTGTCTTAACCAATATTTTGTCAAAAAAATGTCATATTTCCACCACTACCGGTGTTTATTATATTATCCGACGCACCTTTCTTCCGTGTTCCTCACGTCAGTTCCCGGCGAAAAAATTGTCCCTTCTTGCATCTCATCGCGTCCACTCCACTCTCTTAGCCAGCGCTTGAGACTCACTCTCTACATTTTTTTAAATAGTTTTTTTTTAATGAAACCTACTTTTATTTTTATCTGAATTCTATTTTTTTCTAGAAGGAAGAGAGAAGGATTCTAGGGAAAAAATATTCCTGATAATCATGAATTTGAGATTAAAAATAAAATAAAAATAAATTAACAATTTTAATCAATCGATCATAAATATTTATTTGATCATAAATTATAATTATATTTTATTTAGTTATATGTTTGGTGAAGCAACTTCATCATGACTTTGATGCCCATGTTTTACCTAATTCTTCACCCGTTCATATCTTTCGGACAAATCTGATATCAACTCTTTTAATCAAAAAATTATTTTATAAATTGGTTTTATCACGGTATTTATAGTTTTTATCTATTAAAAATAATTAATTAATTTTTATATTTTTATGTCATTATTAAGAGTGAATCTTCACTTTTTATTATCATATAAATATGTAGTAGGTGGTTAGATATGAAATATTATATCATAGACCCAGTTCATCACGTTATCTGTAGTCTCTAACTAATGAAAATCACCCATTCTACTATTAATTCTTTAGATTCATTGGTTGAAGAAAAATGATTCTAAAGATAATAATAAAATGACGATTATAATTAAATAAAATCATAATTGATGTGATGAATCAAATTTATGATATAATTTCTTGGTTGAATAAAGATTAATTAAAATATAATATAAAAATAAAAATAAAAATAATTAATTATTTTTAATAAATAAAAACCATAAATAATATAATAACACTGATGCATAAAATAATTTCTCCATCTAACTCGTCTCTCTCACCTTAAAACATACTTTATTACTACTCCTTTATCACTAATTTTTAATAGTATAGATTTGGATGAACATTAAATGTGTTTCTTAAAATAATTGTATTTGTATAGATTTGGAGGATTGACCCTTCCTACGTAGGAGTAGACCTAAAGACTAGACAGATGAAGAGACAAGGGTTCTTTTAGTGTAGGATTTTATTTTATTTTTTACTCATTAATTAATTTTTACTCATTATTTTTTTAATATAATAGTCTAATGTAACTTTTATATACTCTTTTTTTAATTTTGTAGTATTTTCTCTTTCTTACATTTTAACCCTCCCATAAATTTATACTTTAATTTTGGTCATCTAAAAGAATTTTTAACTTTACCCCTAGATTCTTTAAGATGTGTTACTTAGTCTAAGTTGGGCACTAGTCAGAATCTATACCATTTTGATCAAGCAAGTTTGTTCAATATACAAGTTGGCCATAATTTGAACTCACTTTAGCATTTATCCATATCTTCACATGATATAATATTTGAAGCACACAATCTCAATTTCCTTGGTCTCCTAGTATGAATCTAGTTTAGATATGGTCTTGATTAAAGACTTGAATACTTGTTCGAGTCCAGTTTTAACTCGAAATATGAATAAAATTTTATACAGATTCATAGTTTAAACATAAAATATTAATATAAAACTCGAATCATTTTTCAAAATAAATTACCAATTTGATTAAAAGTTTATATTTATTCATTGTTCAAGACGGTTTTTATTTTAAATATTTATATGTGTTAGTTATTGAATCGAATATATTTGTTTAAAAGTCGAGTTATCTAGATTTTATTTAGGGTAAACTGCAACAAAGCTTACTTAATTATAGATAGGGTTATATTTAGGTCACTTAATTATTAAAAGTTACATTTGGGTCATTTAATTATAAGTAAAGTTATATTAGGGTCACTCGTCATACTTGAAAAAAAGTTCAACAATTCGTGTATTAGGTTAATTAATAATTTTAAATGAAGTATTTTAATGTTAACAAAACTATACAAGTGATTTAGAAGAAAAACGATCAAATCGATATAGTTTTTTAAATACGAAAAGTGGTCCAAATATAACCTTACCTATAATTGAGTAATCTAAATGTAATCTTTAATAATTGGGAGACTCTAATGTAACCTTACCCATAAATGAGTGACTCAAATGTAAAACTTTTAATAATTAAATAACCCAAATATAACATACCCATAATTAAGTAACCTCTATTGCATTTTACCCTTTTATTTAAAACAAATTAAGCATACATGACCTAAATAATTAAAATAATTGTTGTAGTAATAGTATGCTGCCTCTTTTTCACGTCTCCTTTCATGCCTCCATTTTAAATTAGAAAGTTTAGGGTTTAAGGTTCAAGTTTAAGAATTATGGTTATGGTTTACGGAATTAGGCGTAGGCTGTATTTTTTAGGGTGTAGGGTTTAAGATATAAAAAATTAGGTTTAGGGTTGAAAAATCAATATTTTAGATTTTTTAAAAAGACATAAAAATACACTATAAAAAATCAGATAATTTTATCTGTTCATTATATAATAACATGAATTATGGGTAATCTAGTAGGAAGAAAAGTTTAAATAATTAAGCTTTACAAGTAGTGTATGAAAAACAAAGTATTATTATTATTATTATTATTATAATTATTTATGTATGGGGTGGCAAAAAGATGTGTGTAAAGTGGCAATAATGGTTGGGTGGTGCAATGCAACATTCCCATGGTTGGTCCATTCCTTCGTGATTTTCCCTTTTCATATTCTATGGATAGTTGTTTGGATAATGAGAAAATGACATCACCAAAACATTCTGCTATTTTCTTTTTTAGTGCAATTTAAAGTGGGTTTCCACTAAGGATGGCTTAGTGTTGGCGTCACAATTTTATGAAGATTCCAACCCTCTTAGTGATGCTAGATTTGACATTACCAGAATTCATGGGGAGGGAGACACACCATGCAAATTAGAATCATAGAGTTTAGGGTTTAAGAAAATTTTAAATCATTTAATTTGTAAAATTTTTTCAGAATCTAATTCGATCCGAAGTCAACCGTTAGATTTTATTTTAATTTCATCAAATAATGATTTGAAGGATGTTATAAGTTGTAATATAAACTAAATTGGAGTGTCGGGTTTATTTAGGAAGTAAGACAATTTATTTGTAGGGTGAGATTGTACGTATGATGTCGTTTTATGCCAATTGTATTGTATTTTTTTTAAAATTAAGAATTTTTTTAATGAGATTTAAAAATTAAAAAATATATATATTTATTTTAAATATTTTAATTAATTAATTAATTTTTATAAAATATATTTTTAAATTACTTGAAAAATTTTAAATTATTTCTTTTACAAATTTAAAGTAAAAAAATAAAAAAATATATTAATATTGAACATATTCTTTAAAAAATAATATTTTTCGTGTTCGATTTTGCAAACCTTTCGATCATCCTTCACGTCATGCAGCATTATTATTGTTTTTTATTTAAATGTCAATAATAGACTCTTTGCGTAATGATGATAATATTAAATGTCAATAATTTAATTTGAATAAAAGAATTTATGTTAATTAAGTTATGAATATTATTTTACTATTTAAATTTTATTTTAATATTTTTTATTTAAATTAAACGCATACAATTTGAGTTGAGTTAAATTAAAATTTTAATTTTTTATACAAAAATAATTTTAACTATTTAAAATATTTTAAGACAGGCTGATTCTAATTTAAAAGGATTTTTATATACATATATAATACATACATATATTTTTTTTATATTTTTTTATATGTGATATATATATAAATTTTGATATGCCAGTTACTAAAATTTTTGAATTATTTAAATTTTTATATTATAATTTAGTTTTTATTTAATTTTTTTCAAGTCGAATTTATAAAATTCAGGCTGAGTCCAGATAAGTCAAATTAAAAATTTTAATTTTATAAATCGAATCTAATTTTACTCACCTATAACTAAAAACTTGAATTATGACGTTATAAATAAAAAAATAAAATGTAAAAAACCATAACATAATAAACTTATATAATATCTTATTTAAATTAATTAATCCATACTATTATTACTATACTTTTAAATTTGAGCTTGACAAGTGGAGCTGAAAAATTGAATCCATTTGCGTGTTAACCAATCTTTTCCAACTTAGAAATTGTATAGTTGCTGATTTACGAGATTGGATTATTGGATTTATTATATGCTAATAGTAGTATTATCGGATAATATATTAACGATGAAATATTTTAATTTTATATAATGTTAAAAAATATGACGTGTTAAATTTATCTTTAAAATATTAATTAAGAATACATGATGTTTTTTAGTCTAAAGTGTTTCTTATTAGCGTAATTGGGCTGGGGGTTGGATCTTTGGGCATGACCAATCTGAATATGTATTGCACTTTATTTATTTATTTAGTTTACCATTTTTAAATTTGACTCTCGAGTTGATATCTATTAATTAATTTATTAATTATTAATATTTATATTATTATTGTTATATAAATTTAAATATTGATATAAAAATATAATATCTCTATTAAATAAAAAATTATATCTTAAGTTTAAATGATGTGGATTGATTTATGTTGCAATAAGATGTCAGTAGAGTTGTTGATAATAATTAGTTTCCTTTTATTTAGTTGTTAACTATTTGTGTTGGGATCGCATTGTTTGTATGTTAGACAAGCATCTGATTTGTTGAATCTTATTGATTGTTGAAATTCGGATACCCAGTGAAAAAGTGTTGCAATAGTATAATTTGATATCGAATAGAGGTTACCAAAGTTATATGATTCAGGTCCCATTCAAAGATAATCGAGATAATATTTTGAGTATGAATGTATATATCGATATTAAGTGATCTGATCTCACATAAGGCATGTGTTTTGATATTACGTGACTCATCTTCATTTAGAGTGTAGATAAAATAAACATAATCAAATTCAACATTATAAGCAAATAAAAACATAATCAAATTGATAAAAAAATATTAAAAATAGTAAAATTTCATCCTAGTATAATGTCAAAACAGATATTAAACTTTATTTATTTATTTATTAAGTTTACTTTCAACTAACCATAGACCGAGAGAGGTAAAGGACACGTGAGAGAGTTTAAACAAAAAAGTTAAAAATCAGTACATAATTAATAATTAATAAAGGAATAAATCTTTAAATAAAGACTTAGCTTTAAAAGATTGTTTATATAAAAAGTGTAAATTTCCAAAATAGTCCAATAAAGAATTTATTTTCTAAAAATTGATCCTTTAAGAGTCTCTACGCACCTTGTAAGTTTCCAAATTTACCCTCAACATTTATAATTTCTTCAATTTCCCCCCTCAGATTTGTACTTTATTCCATTGTCAGCCTTTTAATCCCACAAATCTTCAATGATTGAGCTCCTCTTACTCGACTAGAATTTAAGGTTTAAAACTTATGATTTATATTTAAAATTCAAAATTTAAAATTTAAAATTTAAAATTTTAAGTGTAAAATAATTCGTGCTTGTAGAAAAAAATTATTGTCACTGCATAAAATAATAACCCTTGAAAATTTATATATAAAGTAGAGTTACTTATATTGTATGTCTTCAAACTATTATCCTCGTTCTAAAATGATTCTTACAGTTTTGAGTATTTGACACTCCTCAAAGAATTTGACAACAATAATTTTTCAATACCCACTTGATTTACAAAAATTTATAAATTTTAATATTAAAATTTAAATATTGTAATTCCTTGGTGTAATAAGATATTCCATTTAGGGTTGAATGCTTAATCGAGTCAAGATAAAAAAAAAAGAGTTATTTGAGTTTATAACTTATTTTATAATTTAAATTTTATTTGAAATTTTTTAAATTAAGTCGAATTTTCGAGTTTCTATACAAATTTAATTATAATTATTTATAATGTTATAATACATATTGACTTTAATTTAGATATTTTTTTATATTTATATACAATATATATATATATATTCATATTTTCACATATGATATACATGATATATCAAGCAAAAATGACAAACTCGAAGTTAAAAATCGATTAACTATTTATTAAAATTTTTGAGTTACTCAAATTTCATTTTGTAACTCAAATTTTATTTAAAACTTTTTCGAGTTAAGTTTATAAAATTACAAATCAAATTAAAATGAGTCTAATTTTTCACGTTAAATCGAATAATTTATTTTTTTAATCCAATAAAAAAAAGCTTTGTTATAATAAGTGGCAGTTGTTTAGCGTGGGAGCTTGTAACTTTTATTGTTAAATTTTTATTCTAGAAAGATATTTCAGAAAATAAAAAATAAAAGAATATCATAAAATATAACATTAAATAGAATCATATAATAAAATATATATTAAGAAAAAAATTACGGACATAGTAAAAAAATATAGTGTTTTGACGCATATGATAAACGTATCCAATACTTTTGTACCTATAATAACTCTAGAGATAAAAATTTTTAAAAACAATTGAAAAACTAAAGGTGAGTATTCGATTCAGTCGAGTTGAATTAAAAAATTTCGAGTTATTCAAGTTGACAAGTCTATTTTTATCATTTGAACTTTCAGTCAATTTTTTTTTGAGTCGAGTTGAATTGAAAATTTTCGAGTCGAGTTTCGAGTTCTTATAAAGATTTAATTGTAACTTAAATAAATTTCACTAATCATATAAAAGCTATGTATATATATTTCTTTATGTATAGAAATGTTTCTTCATATTTTTTTATATATCAATATATATTATTATAATTTGAGGCACTCGTCTCGAACTTAAAAATAAATATTTTAATTATTAAAAAATTTTAAGTTATTAAAATTTTCGTTTTACAATTTAAACCTTAAATAAATCAAATATCTTCTCCTTGAGTCGAGTTAAATTATTTAGTTTTTTCGAGTCGAGTTGAATTTTGCTTACTTTTATAGGAAACGAGTTTGATTGAGAAACTAAAAAAATAAAAAAATATTTTATAAAAATTATTAAATTTTTTAAAATAATAGTTTAAATAAGATATTTTAAAATATAAAAACAATAATCTTATCGAAACGAATAAAATATTTTATAATCATATCCGGACATTTTAAGACTAAGCCAAATTAATATAAATTTTCGCGTGCACAAATTCAATAAATTTGGCTTTTATCTGAACGACTTATATAAAAAATCCTTAAAAAATCATAACATTATTTAAATATTTTGCCTTAATTAAATGCCACCCATAAATGAAAAAAAAAATAAAGAAATAGTTCCATTTCCGGGCAGCCCAGACTCAACGCTCACTTCACACGATGACTTGATGAGTGGGCTGCCCGTGTTGCCCGATTCCGAACTTGGAAAAATGACGGGCAGTCACTCCCCATCCCCAGTTCTCTCTCTTTCCCTTCCTCCATTTTTCTTCTGCTATATCTTTTCTTCCCTCTCCATGTCTCTGTGATCAAGATCCAACGGTCCAAAATGAACGCTTATCCTTTCGCTTGTTTCCTTTGCTTTTAGGACTGCAAAATCCCCAGATCTACTTTCGCTTCCTTCCTACGCTTATCCTTTCTGCTCGTTTCCTTTGCTTTTACCTCTGCAAATCAGCTGATCTGCTCTCTCCGCTCTCTGGTCTCCGTTTCTCGGTACGTTTCTTTCCCCGTGTCTTCTGCTTTCGGATTTCACAACGGTTTCGAATCTCTGTAATCTTTAATTATTTTCAGTTATGCTGCTGCTTTCTTTTTTTAAAAATCATCTTTCAGCCGGCGAGTTTCGCCTGTAATTGAAGGTCCTTCGTTGTTTTCTTTTCTTTTTTGGTTCGAATTTGCTATGTTTTTTCTTCTAAAGAAAACTTCGTTTTTCAGTATAATTCCCGCTATTTTTTATATTTTTTTCACTGTGGAAGTTTGTTTTTTTAAAAAAATCATGATATTTCGAAATTCCTTTATGTTTTCCTTGTCCGTACAGTACTCCGTATGGATAAAGTGACAGATCTAATGGCTGATACAGCTTCAGCGTAGATCTTAACGGTGGAGATTTTGTTTTCTGTGCAGGTTGCTTTTAGATTTATCGTTGGCCGTAGTGAAACAGAGAAGCTGACCTCAGTTCAATGGCGGTTACGGTTAGTCACGTCGCGCTAACATGCGCCGGTGAAACTCTCGCTACCATGTTCTTTTTGGTTCTCGCCAAAACACACCTTTTAGCTCTGGTAACGTACCTTTGCTTTCATTTATTTATTTTTCTACCATAGATTTGTAATCTTCGCCTACCATAGCCTTTTATTTTATGCTATTTTTTATACGGGTTTCCCAGTTTTTGCTTAGGGTCACTGCTAAAATGAGCCGTCGTAGGGTTACCCTTTTATATATAATTTTTATAAAATATATAATTTTAAAAAATATATTCTTCATACCTTTTCTTGCTAAAAGCATTTGATTCCTCCACCACCGCTGTAGAAAGAATTTGCTTTTTATTTTTATTTTCTTTCGCATTAGATTCCTGCTAAAATGCACCGTTGTCATATCCTTCTAGATTTTATTTTTGATATTAAAACCGAATTATTAATATCTTATAAATTCATTGCTTCATTATTTTTCCAAACCTACCACGGATCCCTTGATAAAAGGAATTAATTATACAATATAAATTATATTTCTATTAAGATTAGAAATATCCAATATAAAATTATATTTGTACGTTTCGGTGTCTAACATGCGCCGTTTCGGTGTCTAACATGCGCCGTTTCGGTGTTGATGGTTTTTTAATATTTTATTGCTAACTTACTCTTTTAGATGGGGCAGATAGAGAGTAGGTAATTGCGGTTGTTTGGGTTTTTGTCGCATGTGAGACTTCAAAACTATTTCAGCTGACTTTTTAAAAAATATATCTTGCGATTAATTTAATAATTTTTATTTTTTATTTAAGCATAAATTATTTAAAATTATCTCCTATACTTAAATTTATGTCATGTGAAATTATTTGTTTAATTAAAAATTATAAAACTATATTTAAATTTTATTTGTGTTAAAATATTTGTTTTATTTGTAAGTAATGAATGTAAAAACTAGGGCGTAAATGAGCGAGACAAATTACGAGTTATTTGAGTTTGATTCGGTCAAAGTTCAGTTAAAATTCAACTCGAGTTTGAACTTGGTTCGAGTTTTAATGAATCGAGTCAAGTTACATGATACTCGACTCGAAAAACTCACGAACTACTCAAAAACATAAATATATTATTTTTTTACAATTTAAAATCTAAAATTTTAAACTTATAACCCAATAAGTCTTAAACCCTAAATTAAGATGCTAAAACTTAAAATTAACAAGTTTGAGTTTATACAATTTGTGCATCAAAGTATTTTCTCTATTAGGATTTAAATAAGACGTGAGAAATAAGAATTAATCGAGTCTAGTTAAAGATTGATTAATATTTGATTTGATTAGGTTCGAAAAAAACTTAAACTTAACTCGAAACTTTAACGAGTCGAGCCAAACTTAGTATTACTTGAGCTCAACTCGACTCGTTTACGCCCCTATTAAAAACAATAAAGACGTCAACTTTAAAGAAAATTTATAAAACCAAAATTAAAATAGGATAATTTTATTGGCAAAAGAACTGGGTCCACAAAGTCTTTGTTTCTTTGTCTTGTTTTCTAAAATGCAAATGGTCAAATTTCTTCGTTACAGAATCGAATATTCCTAGGATATCTTTGTCAAATCATAGGTGACGTCACACTTTTTGTTTAAAACTTTATATTTTTTATTTGTAAAATGTCGAAAATTAAAAAAAAAATTATGATAGTATTTGTTGTCATTTTTAAAATTTTATTCATAAGTAATCAATAAATAATGAAACATAAATATCAAAAAAAAATAAAAATAAATGATAAATAGTCATTTTTATTTTTATTTAAATTAAAATAATGAAACATAATATTGTAATTAAATAATAAATAATTTTAAAATGATTTATCAAATGTTACGTTCACTTATAAACCGTACTGTGAATACAATTTTCTTTTGATTTGTTCCAGAACTCCATTACATTGCTGCTGGCTAGCAAGCCCGGAATAAAGGGCGATCAGTCGGAAAAACAGCCTAAGCTGAACGATGCTGACGGGGAAGGCGACACGGACGACAATGACAATGGGGGCGATGAGTATGGAGATGGTGAAGAGGAGCTGTCGTCTGAAGGTGAGGAATACGGCAACAATGGTAACAGCAATAAGAACAGTCCGAAGAAGGGACCGGAAGGTGGCACGGGTGGGGCAGAACAGAATGGAGAAGACGAAGACAATGATGATGACGATGGAGAAGACGGTGAAGACCCAGAGGATGAAGAAGATGACGACGATGACGATGGAGGTGAAGAAGATGAAGAGGAAGTTGAAGGAGTTGAAAACGACGAAGAAGAAGACGAAGACGAAGAAGCTCTTCAGCCACCAAAGAAAAGGAAGAAGTAACTTCTTAATAGATACTTTTAAGCCTCCATTTGATCCCCTTTGTTTTAGTTAAAACTTGTTCGTCTAACATTATGTTTTATTTAGGCATTAAGGAGGCTGTTTAGGTTTCATGTTTCCACGCATCTATGTCACTTTCATTACAAGTTAATAGATATGATAGTTTTGCGAATATCATTTTATATAAATCATCACTGAACTATCTTTTGATTAACATTATAAGTTTTTGCATCGACACAACGTAACTCGTAACCACATTTTTTTAGTAAATGAACATATCATAAATCGAGTTTAAGGTATAAATATTAGAAATTAAAATAAAAGACATAATTTCGAGACAAATTAAAAAAAAAAAACTGCCATTGGTCCTAAGGGTCTAGGCCGCTAGAGTGTGGGCTGCCAAATTTGCTGTCCTAACTATTAGGATCAAGACGACACTAAAATTCCAGCATGCAATTAGTCTCTAAAAATATAAAATTTATATAGAATTTATTTTTTAAATTTTTTTTATAATCTTTTATTTGAAGATTATTTTCGTCAAAAGTTTATAACCTTGTCCCTTTAAAATTTGTTAGGTATGTTCCTTTAACATAAAATTTTACGTTTATCCGTGTCTATAGGTCGTTTTATATCTTCCAATCGAACCAACTTAATCCACGAATTATTTTCTCGAAACTTAATCCATTCTTTTAAATAACTCCTAATAGGTAGTGACAACTAATGATGTTTTATGTCTCAATTATAATCTCTAAAGAATGTCATAATTAGTAAATATTAAATTCTTTTATAAGAAAAGTATGATTTTATTATAAGAAAAATTGTTCACAATATTATATTTCTTAAATTGATTATTACTCTTCAAATTTTAAATTTAAATTATATTATTATTATTATTATTTTTTATCTTTCCTGATATTTATTCTTAGTCCGTTTTTAATAATAACTCTTGTGAATTGTGGCCCAAAACACCACCGATGGTCATTTCCTTCGATTGTATAGCCCAAAACACCATCTTCATTGTTAAAATTTGATTGAAATCTACAGGAAACCCCTAACCAATAAACCTACACCAACGATTTTACCTTGATGGTTAAAAGAACGATTTTTATTTTTAAAGTTCATGATTTTGAATATTAATATTACAACACATTATTTGAGCGATTAATATAATATTGTTGAAATTATATTCAATAACAGATACTATTATTTTTAAAAAATTTAATTTTCAACCCTAACCCTTATTCTTTATATCCTAAACCCTAAACACTTCATCCTAAAATTACACCCTAACTCTAATTCCCTAAACCCTAAGCACAACCCCTAACCTTAAACACTAAATCCTAAATTCTCTAATTTTAAACAAAGGCATGAAAGAATACATAAGAAATATGTAGATGATTTTCAGTACCCCGCTAAAGACCCTATTTTCTTAATAAAATAATAAAAAAAATATTTTAAATACTTTTATCATGTTTATATAATTTATTAATAAAATATTAAATTAATTATTCTATATAATATAACATATTTTCATACTAGAGTCTAATTTCAAAAATATGTAAAAAGGAGGCTTTGTTAACCTAATCCATCTCTATTCTCTAGCAAAAGTATATTAAGACTCTATGAGAAGGGATTAGGTCTCGAACACGGGACCTAAAAAAAGAGATGAGAGTAAATAAATAGTTTTAATAAACTGTCCGTCAATGTTTTTTTCTAATATTTTTATTCTTAAAAAATTAAAATCATGTGAATATATACTCGTATCTAAATCTCATCATATATATATATATAACATATATTACATTATAATTATTTTAAGATCAAAGACGGACATAAAACTTTAGGTTAGAGGAAGTGTGTTAAACTGAGCATCCTAGTAGTTGTGTTGGGTAACTAAAGAGCCTATGGGAGTTGGATTTTTTTGGTCTGGTCTGGTCTGGTCATTTCCTTGCCTTTAAGATACAATGAATGTGGACATGTTTTTGTTGTATAGTTATAGGTCTCTCGAGTCTCCATAAGGACTAGAAGACCTAAAAAGGTTGAAAGTGGAGTTTCTGTCTGGAACCCTAAAGAGAAAAGGGACCAACAGCAATGTCCCAAAGTGAAGCACTACCTTTAAAGACAAGATTCGCAGTGGTGTTGAGTCTTGGGTCTGAAATCGATCCATAGGACTCTCCACTCAAACTGGTACATTGAACCTAGACGCAGTTCTAGACACTGGAAGACTATAGTTTTTACATTTTATGCCTCGTAAATGATTCTATGCTCTGTCAAATCTAAAAACTTTTTGGAGGCGGGGGCAAAAATTATTATCATGTATCTTTTTTTTTTTTTATATTCTTTAAATTTTTTTAAAAAATTAATTTTTAATTTTAATCCTTATTCTCTATATTTCAAACCCTAAATCAAAAAAAATACACTCTATCTCTAATTTTTTAAACCCTAATCACATCCCTTAATCTTAAACCATAGACCTCTAATTTAAAACGAAAACGTAAAAAAAAACATGAGAAAAAGGTAGATGATTTTCATCCGAATTTTAGAGCTTTGAGAAAACTTGACAATCACAATATTAAATTTATTCGTTAATTATAATAAAAAAATCAGCTATTCAGTAAATATGTGACACATAATTTAAAATATAAAAGTATATATATTTTAAAATTATTTTAAATATTTAAGTCAAAATTTTCAAATCTTAAATTCATCTTTAGCAGCTTTCGAATCAACCACCACCACTATTCACTCTTGTCGCTACTATATATTCCTTTTCTCTTTTAGTCTTTTATCGTCACAATTGAGAAATGTAATATCAATTGAATATCGTATGAACATAAATCGAGTTCATTACACTAAGATAAATCTTTTACGTTGTTTTTTTAGTTTTATAATGAAATTTTTTAGCGTCGTTAAAATTTTTTTCATACTTAAAAAATATCGCAAGAAGTACTGCTGAAATCACGTCGCAACAAATTGTAGCATTTTCTTAAAAATAAAAGATTTATATATAGTGACGGTTTTAGATAAATAACACTAAAAGTATAAATTTTGTGATATTTTTCTCAAAATACTACGCTAAAAGTGTCACTAAAATCAATTTTACTGTGGTGGTTTCATAAAAGATAAATGCGATGTACATCAATTAGGCTTTACAGAGAGAGAAAAAAGACTTTATTGCTACGATGACGATTATACAAAGTTTAGCGATGAAAAGTGATTTAATGATTTATAGTTATTTTGAAACAAAAAGAGAGTTATAGGGTTTATCATAAATTAAAAATTTAATTTTTAATAAAATTTAAAACAGAACCACGTGTTAAGTAATGATTGGATGATGACTTTTTAACTGATCAACCTTAAAATATTAACAAAATAAAATGTTAAATATATAGTTTGATAAAAAAACGTATAATTTTTTTGATTAGATAAAGAATTATAATATTTTTATACCGAGATTCAAACCCATAACAATATAAACATCTTTAATCAAACATATATACTTTAATTCATCTTTAAACCCTAATTAATAACATAGAGCACATTAAATCACAAGATGTGTTTATTCAAGTTTTTTTTCAGAGTTGAAACATATTATCATATGTTTTTTAAGTATATCCATATCGGATATATTTATATCCGAATTCATCGTAGAATCCGAACGACATAGACAGAACAAAGCCTGGAAATAAAACCACAACTTTCGTTTTTCAAACATATAAGCAATACCATTAGATTTTTTTAGGAGATGTTGTATTTATATGGCAAAAGAGTCCATTGCTTCGCCAATGCTTAGGAAGACCCTTCCTCTAATTTTGGGCACAAAGTTGGCCAGCTTCAACTTGTGAATAACGTGCCACCTAGGGTTTGCAATAGCCAGCTGCAATTTTTGACAAGTATAAAATATGGATATATGTACTGTTCAATGTTAATTTTCAATATATTCGAAAACCGTATCTCGTGATTGTATTCGAATATGTATAAGACATAAATGTTGTACATGAGGAACAGAAATACGTAATGTTGTACGTACCTTGATGCCATTAGAATCAAGATTTTTATGCAGTTCTTCTAGAGAAGCAATCCCTGATGTATCGATATCCATCAAGTCTATACCGTTCATTGGAGAAGGAAAATAAATTTAATTTGTGACGGAAAATAAAACACGAAATATCGAATAATCTGTTGTTATTTCTCAAACTCTTACTGGAGATGTCAAGAACTACGATTTGTATAGTTTTTTCTGCATTTCCCAGCTTGCTGTCCTTTTCCTCCTCGATAACCCACTTCATAATCCTATAGAGGAAAAACCATGATGTTTCTTGCTTATTTTTAAGCATTTTAATTAGACAATTTCTAGATTTATTTGATTACTTGTTTTTTACCTTTCTCGGACAAAATTGGCGTTTGCAAAACAAAGTAGGGCTGATTTGAGCCGCATGATTAAGACACCTGGAGTCTTGACAGCCATTGGATATTGATTGACATCACCAAACATATCAGTTCCAGGAAGCTTTCCAAGTGTTTCAGTGCCTGGTCGAATCGATACCAGAATTATCTTTGCAAATGAAATGGTTACCTGCAAACATGTTACAACTCCGGTAAGTAAAAGAACAGCACATGGTAGTCTGATTCTTTCGATTCGACCTCGATACGAGAATATAATCTTATAAATTTATTAAAATATAAATGTTAAATATATCTATGTTTATCGAGTTTAAGTAACCTATAATCTAGAATCTAATAAGTGTTCCAGGAAAAAAGCAGATGGTATTCATTATCTAAAGGTGTATGCATATTATTAAAGGGTTAAGAATATATATGAATAGATATTAGTTATAATCAGGACGGTGCTACATAGACTATGGGAAGGACTCCCGCCTCTCTTAATTTTTTTTAGTATAATTGCATTTAAGATCTTTCTTAGTTTAAATAGTAATGAAATAAGTTTTTTGTCCTTCCTAAATTATAAATTTAAAGGCTTAATAGACCTTTGTCTCTCTCAAGGTCTGATCCTAACTCCGTCTCTGATTATTATCACTTTAAATTATTAAAAAATTACAGTTTATCAATTTGTAGAAAAATAAATGCATGAATAAGTTTAATGGGCTTACGTAGGTAGAATAAATATCCTCTGTCCAACTTTTGAGTTCTTAATTTTGTTGTATATTAAAAAATTAAATTTAAGGTTTAAAAATAAAATTTAAGGTTTAAATTTTAGTTAACTAATAATTTATTTTTTTAGTATTAGGATATATAAAAAACACAATAAAAGACAATTTTTGTTCACAGTGTATGGATAAACATTGAAATGACAAAGCTTAGTGGCATGACATTTTCAAAGGCTTCAACACCATTCATGTCAGATTAAGACTTACAAGTTGTTCGAATTATACCATGGCCCTAAACCTTCTGTTTGATTAATTCGAGAAAATAAATATCGGGATTCGAATTCATATGAGACGTACTAAGACGCAACATAAGTTGACTCCACTTTATCCTATTAAATATGAACCTTTGTTTGTGTTCCTGTAAATGTTCTCTTTTGGTGCATCAATATTGGAGATAACTGTTAGACCAATAATTTCACACTCATCTGATATAATAGTTAACAAAATTTAATTATTTAATTATTATTATTATTATTATTTATATCATTTATTCGTATCGTGTTTGAATGATCGATAATGAAAGTAAATGTTACCGCCACGAGAAGGCCGATCTCCACGGTTGCGAACAGCACTCCCAGGAAAGCTCCAATGCAAGCCAGGAAATCTAGCTTATCAACCTTCCAAATATTGTAAGCTTCGTTGACGTCGATAAGCCCCGGCAGTGCCGACAGAATGATCGAAGCGAGGATCGCTACCGGAGTGTAGTACAACAGCTTTGTAAACAATACAAGGGATATAAACACAGTAATTGCCATCACGACATTGGAGACCGCGGTTTCACAACCTGCAGTGAAATTTACTGCTGTCCGCGAGAAGGAACCTGCAATAATTTTACTCGAATTCGAGTTAATTACGTTACTTGAAGGGTCATATGTATCATTGTTCGATGAATTTACCTGTTGCGACATAGCAAGAAGTGAAAGAACCGATGATGTTCATGAACCCCATGGCGACCATTTCTTTGTTGCCATCAAGGTGGTAGCCTTTCATGGCTGCGAAAGACCGACCAACTGCGATTGCTTCCTAAGATTGACAGAAAAAAAGAGTAAATTCGTGAAGAATGACTATATAAGCTGTTCTGAATTCGGACAAGTCACCAACCGTGAGTGCAATTATGGCTACAATCAGACCAATCTTAGCCACTTCCCCAGCATGTGGTCCATTGAACTGCAACTGATGAACTGAACTTGGATTTAAGCCTCCTTTGATGTGTTTAACAATCTTAACTCCATGTTTATCGGCTTTGGTAAGGAAGACGATCAGAGTTGCTAAAATGACAGATACCAAAGGAGCAATGGCCGGCAACCAGAAGAGTTTTCTGTTCTTTTTGCCCTGGTGAAGAAAATTATAAAGTTGAAAACCATTTTAAGATAGATTTGGACCATAAATAAAGACAATATTTGTAGGGAAGATGTGTTTTTTTCTTACCAAAAACCTTGTGATTAAGATGAATATGAGGAAAGAACATCCGAGTAGGAAGTTATATGGATTCCACTGCAGAAAAAAAGACAGAATTTCAACTGGAAATTGTTTTAACAAATTCAAGAAGTCATGAATTTTGTTGCTTTAAAATGATTTTAATTTTTAACAGTACAGGATGATGGAAGGAACTCCAAAGGGCTTTCACGACAGAGATAATATCGGTCTTGTTCGTAAAGTGAGTGATTCCAAGTAATCCTTTAAGTTGTTGGAGACCAATAACAATGGCGGCACCCGCCATGAATCCAACTATAGCAGCATGCGAAAGAAAATCGACAAGGAAACCTGACCTGTAAGAATTCACGACAGTTATAAATCGGATACACATGAAATCTGACAAGAAAATAAAGGCAGCTTGAAGGTGACAAGAAGTGACAAAAACCTGAAGAGTCCAAAGGCAGCTTGGAAAGTACCCGCAAAGAAAGTTACAGTGAGCACAAGTTTTTGGTAAGCAACGGGGTTAGCCATAGGATCTTGAAGTTTCTGAACCATTGATGATAGGAGCAGTGAAACCACGGCCACCGGTCCGATCGCTATCTCCCTCGAAGTTCCCATCACAGCGTAAATGAGAGGCGGGACGACACTCGTGTCTGATAGAATGAACATAACATTATCAAAGACATCAAAATTACAGACATCAAAAACATAGAAAAAAATCTAGAAGTTTACAGAGTCCATATTGAGGATCAAGTTTTGCCAAAGTTGCATATCCAATACTCTGTAAGAAAAACATACAATCATGTCAGTAACAGCAGGGAGAAAAGAAGCTGAAATTCAATCAAATCCGGACTTTTTTCATGAAAACACCTGAGGAATGCAGAGGCTTGCAAGAGTTAGACCAGCAAGTAAATCGTGCTTGAATTGCTTTGCTTTGTAGTTTTGACCCCAAGAAAGGACCGGGAACGTTGCTTTCAACGTGGACAAGAGTCTGTGTTTGAACCCGGACTGCTTGTTGAGGAATGGGAGTTTGTTCCTCCAGGAAACCGCAGTGCCGATGAGTTCTTGGCTAAGTCCCGGTGGCTTGGGGGTATTGAGCACCCACTGGACCCTTTCGACACAGTCCTGTGTCTCAAGGTCTACCATTTCTTCATCGGTTGTTGTATGGTTCAGTGGGGAAGCCATGGCTGTTGTTTGAAGTGTTTGGGGAAACCCAAAAGCCTCTGTATTCCGAGGAATTGTAATAGATTAGCTTTTAGCAATTTACAGCTTGATAAGACATTGATTTATAGATGGTAAATGAAAGGGACGATAGATCAACGGCCTTGGGAATTAGTGGAGAAAATAAGAGAGACATTTCTATATTAAAATCTCTCTCACACAATATATACTCCCTTTCATGAGAATTTATTACATGAACCTTTTTCACCGCATAATATATTTTTTACATATCATATTTATACATAAGTATCATCCAAATTATTCATTTTAATGTATTTGATTTAAAAATGGAAAAAATATTACTAAAGATTTTTTATGTTGTCTTCTTCTTTATTGTTCAATTTTTTTAATTAATTTTTTCTAATCCCTAACCCTAACCCTTAAACCCTAAACCCTAACTCTAACTCTAAACACTAACCTAAACCCTAAACACTAAACCTAACCCTAACCCTAACCTTAACCTTAACCTTAAACCCTAACCTCAACCCTAAACCCTAACCCTAAACTTTAAACCCTAAACCCTAAACCTAAACAATAACATATTACCTTAAACCCTAACTCTAACCTTAAACCTAACCCTAAACCACATAAACCCTAAACCACTAATCCACAAGCATTAATCCCTAACCCTAAACCCTAAACTCTAAATCCTAAACCATTGATCCATAAACCATTAATCCCTAACCCTAAACCCTAAACTCTAAATCCTAAACCCCAAATCTATATAAAAAATTAATTAAGAAAATTTTAAAGAACAAAGAGAAAGATGACACAAGAAATCTTTGATAATATTTTTTTTCATTTTTTAAATCAAAGACATTAAATTAGATGATTTGGCCAATGCTTATGTGTAAATTTGATATGGAAAAAATATATTATGTGTCTTAATTTAATTGGTTGGACCATATCCTAGGTGGTGAAAAGGGTCCATGTAATAATTTTTCCCCTTTTATCTTAATTTTATTATTACTTGTTGACTTTTTATTAAATTTAAGAAGAAGAAAAAATATAAGATATATAATATAAAATAATTTTATTTTTTTAAAAAATAAATTTTAAGTGACGATTTAAGTGAAAATAATTTTAAAATATAAAAGTGATAACTTTATTGGGACATAGAGAGTATATACAGGGATAAAATTCGTTTGTACAATATAAATTTTTTTTAAGTTTTATACGTTTTTTGGATAAAATCGAATACTTTACGCCAAAAAACTAACAGTAAAAACAATGTAATGCAATTTTAATTTTTTTTTTTCGTGTTCGAACTTGAATTGAATTTGTTCTTTCCTTTCCCCAAGATTATTATAATTGAACTCCACCCAATGTATACATGGTTGGAGGTTTTTCAGCATTATATTTAGAGTGGGGGAAACATGATTGCAAAAGATGCAAATGCCATGGACAACATCGAGTGAAAGATACCCTTTTCAAACATATTTCTGAACACAGAATATGTTCTGTCCGACCATTTTATTAAGGTATGGATGGATGTCATTTGAGTAGCTAGTATGGTTCGGGTAATCGAATCTATTTGAATCCGTCCGAAGATGGGTACCAACAAGACTAGGATTCATAATTAACTTGTGTTTCATAGAGGGCCATGAAACACAGTTGGACTGGTTGGGCTCATCCATAATGAAAGGTGGTGGCACAGTGGCTATCACTAAGACACAGTTGTTACACATCACAGAATCAACTGTACCCATGTTCCTCAACCGATGCAGCTTCCAGCAATCTTCTCCCTCAGTCACCTACTCGGCGCCGACGGACTGGTAGGAGCACAATAGATATGTCCCATCCAAAACTCACCTCCTCCGAATCCAAAGATCAGTCTCTTCCTTCGTATTTATAAAGCAATCCCTCGAACATTTAGGCCAAAACTAATCATTTAATACAAAATGATTTATATTTTAAAATAATGTAAAATTTAAATAAACCATTAATAAACCATATCTGCACACATATATTCAAATTGTTACCAAATATTAATTGTTTGGTTCTAAGTAATGTATCAAAATTTCCCACAGAAATTCCTCACGAATAACAAAAGCAACAGTTCGTTCCATCCCAGGACAACAAACCCGACAGTACATATCCGAAACCGTAGCTCGCTTGGTCCCTTTGTTTCTATGCCTTTAAGCTTTCTTTTCCTCTTCCTTTGTTTCAGTTTTCTCCATGCCCGGTGCCAGAACCAACAGTACATATGACATATCACAGTAGCTTTCTTGCTCGTACTCGACATTCTTGTCTTTATACCACTTCACCACGTTGTTTCTTGAGTTGCAGTTGAGCTTCGAACAAACCCCTTTTCACCTCCTCGTTGTCTGGTGTTTCTCTCAGCAAGATGGTGTAGTCTTGTATTGAAGCTTCCCATTTCTTCAACTGGTACAAATATAAAATTCATCATTAGTTGAGAAGTATGCGTAGGGCAAGCAAAACTAGACTTGACTCGAAAAAATTTCGAATAAAATTTGAGTTATATAATGAGAATTTAAATAGCTCAATATTTTTAGTAATTAGTAGATTAATTTTCAAGTTCGATTTAAGTCTCATAACTTTGTGTGATATATGCATATCATATAAGAAGAAATATATATTTATATCATATAAGGTTATATAAAACCGTTAAAATTAGAATAAATTACTGCTATAACATTATTTAAACATCTATATATCCTGAGCATGAAGATAGTGAATAAAACAAATCCTACAGAACTGTGTTTCAAGATCTTAGAGTCTCACCTTGGAATTACAATCCGCTCGTCGTAGTCTAGCCTTGGTGTAGCCAGCGCGCAGGTTGAGGGCATGGGTGCAATCCTCTATTGCCTTTTCTAACTGGCCAAGCTTGGACCAACAAGCGGCTCTGTTGCATAACAAGACCGAGTTGTGGGGGTCAGATTCCAGCCCTTGCACGTACGCAGTGCATGCTTCCGAGAATTTCGATGCTTTGAAGTGCTCGTTGCCTCTGGATCGAGCCTCAGCCACGGCCCTCGCCTTTCTCATCACGGAGCTCGCTTCTTTGTTGTTCGGGTCAAGGTTAACGGCTCGTTGAATCGCCTCCATTGCTTCATCAAATCTTCAAACCATCATAAAACAAGGGGAAAACATTAGCATTTGCTGAATAATATTTGTTCCAAAGATCATTTTATGTATGAATTTACAATGTCTAAACTAAAATGATAGACCCTAACATACAAAGAAACTTAAAATTTTTAGGGGATATTCCGTCCATTCCGTCCATTCCGAATAAAAGCGGATGGTAAATTTTGAATAATTGATGATCATGAGAAAGCATCTAAATACGGGTGAAAATCATCTACCTCTTTTTCATACCTCCTTCTACGCCTCTATTTTAAATTAAAGGGTTTAGGGTACAAAGTTAGGGATTATGGTTAGGGTTTAAAAAATTAGGGGTAGAGTGTATTTTTTAGGGCATAGGGTTTAGCATATAAAAAATAATAATTAGGGTTAAAATTTGAATTTTTATAAAAATTTTAAAGAAGACCTTAGAAAGAAGCAAATGATTTTTATCCTCTAAATACTCTATAATTTTTATTTTTTATATATATTTTTAAATTTTAACAATATCAATTATGATAAAAGGAGACAATAATTCTAATAAATAATAGATAATGATAACCCTGCATACAATTATGCACAAAGCAAGAACAAGGTCAAACTTCAACTCAATGAAAAAGAACAAAGAATTATTCTTTTTGTTTTTGAAGTGAGAAAGTTGGTGACATGTCATAGCATGTAGAACAATTAACCCCCAAACCAATCATTTTGTGCAAATTTAGCCCCATTTGGTAGGTATAGATTAAATTTTCCACCTCTAATGCCTTTTACCCCTCCTTTTGTTTCCACTTTTTCCAACAAAAGTTTTACTTTTGAGTTGTTTTTCAACATTAATTAAGCTTAGGATCAACTAATCCCCACACTTAACATCTAATCTTATCTCTTTTATTAAAAAAAAAATTAAGTTTCTCCGTGAAATAAACTGTAAGAACCAACCTTCCGGCGGCCATATCCACCTGAGATCGAATTACCAGCAAATTGGCGTTACCAATAGGTCCAAAGTATTTATTCATGTCATCAACGTCGAAATTTGGACCTCCCGATAATGCTTCATCAGCATCTTGGTGTCTCTGGAGTTTCAGCAGGGCCTCAGCTTTCAATGCAAAAATCTTGACAAAACAAAGAAAACCCAAAGTTTATATCGTTTTTATATATATAAAACAGATAGTATTGCTTAATTTTGATGGGGTTTACCGTTTACGTACCTGTGGAGCTGAATCTGCTCCAGTATTAATGGCGGAATCCGTTTCTTTTAGCAGACTGTTCCAATCCCGTCGTCGTTTAGCTTCAGTACATTTGTTCAAATGTGTCTGAACGGTTCTAGCTTTAGCAACGTCGTCTTTATCAGCTTCAAGGCCTGCTTGCTTGTAGTGATATATAGCATTCTCCACATCCCCCAACCTATACATATATATAATACTGAGTTGAATCATGAATGTTGATGAAAATTGGAAACTGAAAAGAATTTGCTATGTTTTTTTGTTTACCTGAGATATAAATTAGCTAAACGATGGTGAGCTCTGTGATAATTAGGTTCGATACTAATGGCTTCCCTGCACTCGAAAACTGCCTCCACCAGCCTTCCTAGAGCTGCTAAAGCTGCACTTTTGTTGCTTCGATATGAAGCTTTGTTCGGATCAATGGCAATGGCTGCTTCGTACAAAGCTAAAGCCTCTGCGAAATTCCCATTCTTGTAATCTTCATTGCCCATGAATTTCAACATCTCGGGATCCATTCTCGTCGAGAGAGCTCGACAGAGAGAACCCGGTTTCTTTTCATCAACAGGCTTCTTCTTCACTACGTTCCCCATTACAGTGTTGGGGTATTTCCCATTAGGTTTCGAGACATCATCTTTTGCATGATTAACGTTGTATGATGCATTGGTGTTCCCTCCACCGGTTTGCTTCAAGTTCCCTAAATTGCCGTAAATCACTCCTCTTGTTTTCTGATGATCGGCGATCATGGTTTCGAGCTCGCCGGATAAACTAATGGTTTCCTTGGGGACTTTCCGATTAATGTTGCCATTGACAATACCGTGTCCTTGGGTAGCTTTGGTCGTTGTTCTAGTCGGTTCTTGGACAGGCTTCCGGACTTGTTTTTGCTGGTACACCGCCGAGGACTTCGTATGAGTTGAGGTTGGTTTTGTTATGGGTTTCTGCGGTTGATCTTCTTGTCCGAAGAACGCCGCCTCATCGGAACCGCTCCGCCGGCGCTCTGTATATTTGTTAGCTGTGTTGACGTTGTTGTTATCATCCTTTTCCTTTATAATATGCAAAGAACCTGTTGAAGTTGACCTTCTGGGAAACAAACCATGCTTCCCAAACACAGCACTGAAAATCCCACAACCTGATCTCTTCACCGGCGAATACTCCGCCATTTTTTTGTTTCTCAAGCTTCTTTTTTTCCCTTTACAAACAAAAATGGTGGATTTTCAAGCAATTAAATAACCAAAACGTGAGTGTTTTACACCATGAAATGTAAAAATAATACGTAGAAGAGAAATCATGTTGATTTCCCCCAACTTTTGGCTAGAAAGATAGTACGAAACAAAATGATTAAGATTCGAAGAAGAACAGGAAATAATGATTTACAGTTGTTTTGTATGAAAATTCCAAAAGATTTCAAAAAAATTGGTTTTTGTTTTAGTTTCTTGTACGTTGAAGTTTATAGGGAAGCTTGAGACACGGTCCAAGATTAAACGAGGATCTCTAGAATTTTAGAAGTTTTTTAAATAAAGATTTCGTTGTAAAAGCCAGCAGAGAGGGTCAAATTCATGAACAATTATTAGAAAAATTAAAGAGAGGAGGGCACGTCTTTAGACTCTTGTTTAAAGTTTTAAGGGTTGGTTAAATTTTTTTATTTATATGACAATGAAAAAAATATACTTTGTAAATAAATTATATTATTTTATAAAATATAAAATATAAAATAAAAATATTTATTTGATATCTCATTTTTGTCTGTGTTTTATTTTTATTTTGATACTCTAATATTAAAATAATACGATATTATATTATGTTTTATTATTTTGGATAAGTGTTTGAGTTTTATTTATTCAAATCTGAGAATAAGTACAAACTTTATAGATACACTTGGGAGGCCATCCTGTAAGGGAATTTCTCAATCCTGTACATATATTTCTATTTACATCATTAATTCATGTATATATTTTTATCTTGTACCTGAATACCTACAATAAATTTTATACATCTAAACAATTCAGTTCAATCTCTGCGGATGTTCCTAATTTTTCTGAAATTTCTATCTTCTTATATATGATAAATAACCGAATTTTAAACAAGCTTCATGATGAACACAATCAAGTTCTTGTCTTTTAAGCTGGAACATAGTCAAAATAATGTTTCATCCCAATCTAATTTTCTATATCGAATGCCACAGAGATTTAGAACAACTTCCTAGATTTATCCTGAATAAGGATACTCAACAAATAAGTGGTTTTGAGTCTCTTGTCCAGCATTATAAAAGATGTGATGACCAACCTCAGATAATCCCATGCGCTATTTTATATCACTAGTCGGTATATCATTTTTTTAACAATGAAATATCAAAATAGAAACAAAATATAATATTTGGTACTATTTTATATCAAATATATAGTTTAATCTTGCTTACGCTGATGGGCTTTTCCAATGCATACGTTGGGTTTTAGTCAGCTTCTGTGTTTTAGATTGAAAGTCTATTTCTATTGGGCTTTTACTATGAATTGAGCTTTTACCAAATATATAGTTTACTTCTTTCCAAAATACCAAACAGGGATAAAATCAATCTTTAGTCTCTAAATTTGGAGAAATTATATCATGGGAAAGTTTTATCATGTTATATCGATCAATCATTAAAAACCATTCATCTCATCATTTTTTCCATGTTATATTTTCCTAAGTTAATCTTCACTCATATTTACTGTTAATTCATCTTAAAAATAGTTTTTTCAACTGAAGATTACTTAAAAAAGTGATGAAATGAGTGAATTTTAGTGATTGATCCTATGGATACGTGGTAGAACTTATAGATAATATAATTTCTCCTAAAATAACTCATTTCTTCACTTTTTCTATGTCATGTATTTTTTTTAAGTGAATCTTCACTTGAAAAAAATTGTTTTTAAAATAAATTAATAGTAAATATAAGTAAAGATTCGCTTAAAAAAATATGACATGAAAAAAATGATAAGATAATTGATTTTTAGTGGTTGGTCCCACAAATGACATCATAAGATTTACCTGTAATATAATTTCTTTATATTCTGAGATTATAACTTAAAACTTTAAAATATATTTTCTTTTTTAGATGATGTCACAATAGTCTTATGTGTTTTGGTTGATGCCATATTTTCTTATTTAAATATATTTTAAAAAATTAAAATAAAATTATTAATATATAACAACAACAACAACAAAAAACCTTGGCAAGAGAAGGGTGATTACCAATGAGACTCAAAGACTCCAAAACATGACAACGTTGAATTGTTTGTCTTGTCCTTGACATAAATAACATTTTTGTCAAACAATTTTTCTGGATCAAATCGGACATCTGATCAGTTGTTTCAGAGTCTTGGATCTGCTGCTACGACATTTAGACCACACACCATTTCTTAATTAATCAAACACCACGGATATTAATGTTGGGGATTTTTTTTCTGAAAGTATTATTTTTTTATTTTATTTTTTAAAATATTAATGATTCTATAATGATTTAAAGTTGGTATTTTTAAAATCAAATTTAAATAATGCAAGGGTCAAGATAAAACTAAAAGGTTTTGACTTTAAATAGTGCAAGGGTAAAGACGGAGTTAAAAGGCTCAGATTTTGAATAGTACAAGGGTGAAGATAGAATTAAAAGGCTCCAACTTTGATATCTGAACACTACTAAGAAAGACTAAACATGTAATATTCACGTGGAAATGTTAAAATCGAATCTTTTTGGCTTCGTCTTTCCCCTTGTATTATTCAAAGCCAGTTTCTAAAGATACCAATTTAAATTTATTATAAAATCATTAATATTTTAAAAAATAAAATAAAAAATAAATTTTAAAAAAAATCTGCAACACCAATATTCATGGGAATTTTTCATCAAACACCTAAATCCGATGATTCATACACTATATCGTTTTGGTATGTTCTATTTTTTGTCCTCTTATTTTTCTTAAAATTTTATATTAATTAAAAACTTAAATTTTGTGAATTCTAATATAACATCATCTCTCATAATTATTTTATATTAAAAGTATTTATTTTATTTTATATTTTCATATTACTTTTTAATCTTTCTCCAAAGGACCCACATAAAATACAATGATTAGGACCACTTGACAACTTTCCTGTTAGACTTTTATAATGTTTGACTTTGTTGATTTTTCCTTGCAGCTCTGTCACGGAGACACATGGGTACAAGTCTGCAGACAGTTTTGTTGTGTCTTCAAAATTATATCTTTCAATTTTTTTATTTTTAATTAATTAATATTAATTACAGTAATATTTGTTCTAAAATATAATCTTTACCATTAAATATTAATCTCTCTCAATCACTCTACTAGAGTTATTAGTGCTCGAATCCATAACCTTTAAAAATAATAATCGTTCCTTTAACCACTTGAGTTAAGGGGTTCATGTTTCATTTTATTTAATCATATAATAAGATGTTTGAACTTTTATTTATAAGAATATAATATAATTTGTTTTGAGTTTTTTTTTTCTCTTTTGAAAGCATTCGAGATAAAAGAGAATTATTATTAAGAATTAATATGTTATTTTAAACCAAAAATAATGGTGTCATATAAATTGTGACATGTTTGTATATTTTTTTATGTAGTATTCATATTGTGTTTTGCTAGCATGTATTTTCAAAGTAAAAAAAAATGTGTTTAAATTTGGTAGGGAGCTTTGGGGTGTTAGGTGAAATTTGGGATTTGGAAAGTGGAATTGTCAAACGAAACTTCTAGGTTATTAATAAATTTAAATTATTAAAAAAAAGGAAATGTATATTAGGGTTATGTTAGTTTAAAATTTTAAATTTATAATGGTTATTAATAAATTTAAATTTAATTATATAATAAGATGTATTTTTTTAATTGGTGGTCGACAATTAATCTTTGTATTAGTTATCAATCACCAGATTGATTATTTTTTCTAATATGTTAATAAGAATTTCTGTCTTTATGACATGTGTTTTTTTGTCATTATAACACGTTTTTTTTTGTTTATGTGGTTTGTTTTATATATCTTTGTGGCATGATTTAGCATACTCTAGCAGCCGATTGTTGCAGTGTATTGTATCGGCGCTAGTTTTTTATTATGATTTTGTCGGTGATCATTGAAAGTTAGATCCCCACTCGATTGATGATTGTGTACCGATGTAATCAGTCCTGGTTAGCGGAATACTCTGCTTGATAGTTTAGATCGCTCACTGCTGCTTCACCTGTTAAGCGTCTCGATTGGATAGAGATAAAGAGATTCATGAAACTTCTAAATCTTGTTGGTATGCTTATCTCCATAGATTTTTTTTTATTTTTTTAAGTTTTTTAAATGCACTGTAATTATAATATTTTCTATGGATTTAATAAAAATTAGTAGTAGTTATAAAAATAGGGAAATGTTGTTCAAGGTTCAGACATTCGGTTTCATAAGGTTTTGTCCTAATTAATATGAATTGATTCGAGCCGTACATTTAGTTTTAGTGGGTTAATCTTTCAATAAAAGTTTTCTGTATATACATTACTCCGAATTTAAAACATACTTAAATGATATCAAATTATTTATCGTTTGTACCAATCGCTAATTTCCGAAACATTTTTTTTTTTCAAATTTGATCATCTGAACTAACCAACCAACGGAGGAAGAGTAGTTGTTATTAACTTGGTGACTGGATTCCACTGCTTGTTTGTTCATCATTTTCATATCAAATCCAATGATCAATCTTTTCATTGCCATCAACAAATTGTCAAATTTGAGTGCTACTTTTGTCTTTGGTCCCAACTCCAATAATAAAAAGGTCACATATATTATTTTTATTTTTTAATTAAATTTTAGTTTAATTGATATTATAGATATCAGTAAAACATCTAAAATATTATAGGTTCGGATGTAATTAAGTGCAAATCATCTACAGAAATCACTGTTTCATAAGTTGATATCATCCCAGCCTCTACCTGGAGAGGCTGGTGCTCAGGGACGAAACCAAGATTTGTGGTTAAGAGAGTCAAAACATAAATGTTTAAAAGTAAGGACAAATTTATAAAAAAATAATTAAAAAAATTAAATAAAAAAACAAAAATGAAAAAAATTTCTTCGAGAGTGGGAGACGATTGTCCCTCTCCACCCCTATATGGCTCTGTCCCTGGTGCTAAAGGAGTGAATTCAGAGTGAAAATGCCTACAGTTGAAAGATGAAGATAGATGAATGGTGAGCCATCAGGGGGAGTCGAGCTTAGCCATGAAATCCGCAGACATATTCGCCTCATGGCGGCCGACGGAGGAGCACAAAATTGAGTGAATGGACCTCACCAAGGCATGGGGGCTTGCCGGAGATGGATTCATGAGGAGCATAGAGACATCAGCTGTATCAACTTGGACCTTCAAGTGATCAAAACATCAGCATTAATTTATTTTTAAATTTAATCAAATTATTTAAAAAAATAAAAATATAATAATTAAATTAAAGTTAATACCATGAAATAGGAAATAAATAAGATTAAGAATAAAATGAAAGTTCACTTAAATATAATTTTTATTTTTAATATAATTATATATAATGTTATCAGTTTTAATTTAGTTATTATATTTCTACCGTGGTTTAAATATTTTTTGTGTTTCAAGTATGTCATTTCAAGTCTTAAATATATATATATATATATTTCTTGTATTAACAATAAACTAAAATATATATCCTATTTCGTATTTTATATAGCAAATGGTCATTTGGTTTAGTGAATTAAATAATAAATTTTTTCGATAAAATTATGACACGTGTCGATACTTAAATGAGTGATTAATTTATTTAATTAAATTAAGATTAAATTGATATAATAAACAATTAACATGGATTAAATATATGCCAATTTTACGTCAGTTTGAAGTGATTTTGTTATTTTAGTTTTATGTCAGTTTGTAATTGTGTTGGATAAAATCACATTTAATAATGTAGTTTCATTAAAAAACAATATAAATAATCTTTTAATAAGTCATAATGTTTGATCCATGGCCACCACATTATTCTCTCAACATAAAATAAAAAAGTTTAAATGAAAAATAAATGTTTAAAATATATTATTTTTTAATTTTAACTATTTAAAATATTATATTTTAAAAAAAATATGTATTTGAAGTTTTAACGCTTATAATTTTACATGTTTCGCATTAAATATCATTATTATTTTTATTTTATAAACATTTTTTTTAAAATACTAGAATTTAAAACTTTATAAAATAATCCCAATTCATAACACCTTACTCCTTAAAAATTACAATTTGAGTTGATTTTGTCGTTGATGGTCACGTCGTTGACCACCAAACCTATTATCGGATCATCAAGATTATATACCTTACTCTCATATTATCAAAAATTGATGTAAATTATATAAAATATCGATGAAAACTTAAAATATACAAACAATTTATTTAAATAATTCGTGACGCTCGACAACTAAATGATTAAGAACGATGCATGAGTGTTTGAGAAGGGAAAGATACTCTATTTCTTCGTCGGCAACCAACAACGGTGGAAGTGATTGGATTGAGGGAATTAAGTATTACGATTTAGGATTTTTTTATTTAAAATTTCAGGAATTTGGATGGTTTTTCGAAAATTTTAATATTTTTAATTTTTTATATTTAGTAAAAAGAAATTAAAAGTTAAAACAGGTCATATATCGTATTTTAATTGACTAACAATTTTTTGTTGATAATAATTAATGCAAAAGCATCTAAAATTTTAACGGTTGATATTTTAAATAATAATTATTATAAAAAATATTTTAAATACTTAAAATTAAAAAAAAAAACATACACTTTAAGTAATTATTATTTTTAAATAAATTAAAATTATTTTATTTATCTAAAAGAACAATATCAAAACAAGATAAAATTTATCAAATATTAAATTAAATATTTGATTGAACATTGTATTTTTTCCGCTTAAAATAAATAAACACTTTTATTATTTTTTGTGAATCAAATTAATTTAAATTTAATTTTTAATTTATTCAAATCATTAAATTTTAAAAATAATATTGATTAAACTATGGATTTTAATTATTTTCAAAAATATTTTAAAAAAGTATTAGCATAATACATTAAAAACAAAAACAATCATTTTACTAAAAGGAAGTAATAATTGAAAAAATGTTGTTTTTCTTTGAACAAATAAGGGGCAAAATTCTCTTAATATTGCACGGAGAATTATTATTTTCAAATCTATGATATATTTATTTTTAAATTTATAGCATTTTTACAATAAGAGTAAAATCAAAGAAAATGTAATTTAATCTTATTGTATATTTTATTTTTTATTAAAAATATTAAAAATAAGATACTTATAATTTTATTTTAGTGTAAAATTTTATTCAAAGATGATATACATACAATCTATCTTAATTATTCTAAAAAAATATAATTTAATATTTAAAATCAAATTTAATTTTTATTGTCTTTAAAAATACTATAATAATTAAAATATTTTTACAAATAAATTAAACTGTATTATACCTGTGAAATAAAAAATAAATTTAAAATATTTCTACAAAGCTTCCCAAATAAGGATTCATACTTTGACCAGTTGCTTTCATTTCATCACTCTTTCTCAGACACACAAATGTCATTCCCACGCCGACACGCCATGAGCTCATATTTTCTTGAATAAATCCACAAGCAGCAGATTATATGAACAAAATATCACTTTAATATAATAAAAAATATATATTTATAAATAAAAATGCCTCCTTTTCCTTCTCCATTACAAGGCTAAAAGCCAAAACTTTGAGCTTTGATTTCACCTGTCTTCTTCACCCAGTGATACTCCCTCAGCTTTCATAATCTTTTGTTCAAAGACAAAGCAAGCAGATTTGAGCTTTCAAAACATATTTATGGCTACTTTCTGAAGATCATATTATTATTACATCATGCTTGGCTTTGTGTTCTGTGTTCTGTTTTTTTTCTTTTATGGTGAAGTAAGAAAAATAATCTCTTGTCCGACATAATCTTTGTCCTTTTCTTGCGTATTTTGTTTCCTGGTCTGGTTTTCTTTCATGGGTTCTGGTAATAGTGATAGTTTGCAATCTTCAAGTGGTGGCAGTGATGAGTATGATTCACGTGTTGGGTCAATCTCAGCTTTTTTGAGCAGTATCGGGCATGGACATGATCCTGTGGGTATTCAACCACCGTCGCTTCCGCCGCTGGTGAGCCACTCCTCATCGACTGTGTTCGACCCTTTGTCGTACTTGGATCATCATCCTTTGTCAAGACCACCGCAAGTTTCAACAACGGCGAATCCGAGCTCGGTCCTTGATGTGACTTGGTCCAAAAATGTAAGATCTGAACTTGATTGCACCGATCTTAGTGGGTACATGGCTTCTTCATTGGCCGCACCCACGACTCAACAGCTGTTCACCAACCAACAAGCACAAAGTAGAGCTACTTTTCCATTGTTGCAGCAGGTTCCACTAGGACAAGAAAGTTCGAACCAAAGCTCGGTTTCTGCCACAAATGCCGGCCAAGCGGACAACAACAAGAGCAATATGGTGCGTAATCCAAAGAAGAGATCTAGAGCTTCTAGGCGTGCACCGACGACTGTTTTGACCACAGATACCAACAATTTCCGAGCCATGGTTCAAGAGTTCACCGGGATCCCCGCACCACCGTTCGCTTCCTCACCTTTTCCGAGAACCCGGCTCGATCTATTCGGTCCACCGTCGTCCTCTTCGAGATCAACCCAGTTAGACCCTGCACCAGCTCCTCATTATCTTTTAAGACCGTTTGCTCAAAAATTCACCCCTCCACCATTTCTTAGCTCATCAATGGCAGACGCTATAGTTTCTAATGCTAGTACTAACAACAACACTAGTTCTAGTTCAACTTCCATTAACTACCAACTACCGTCCGAGTTAGGCCATTTAAAGCAGCCTCAGAATCTACTCAACATCAACATGCAAAACCCAATTCTTAACTTCCAATCTCTCCTTCAAACCCCTCCAAAATACCCGCTTTCGGGTTCAAACATTGTCGGGACAAAGTCACACGAGTCCATGGATGTTCCACCGAGCCTGTCGTTTCTCAAAATGGCTGGTTTAGAAGAGTTTGGTTTGAGCCAGGGGCATGTCAATACCAACCTCACCGGGCATCAAAACATGGTATCTTCACATGAACATGACCAAACTCTCCTAAGGACCATCAATGGCAGCTACAACGTTACCGAATCGAATGAGAAAGCGAGCAACATGTCATCGTCTTCACCGGATTTTTGCGCCGACAAAGGGCCAGAACATGTTGGTTCCAGAAGTGAAGGTATGGTAGAATCATGGATATGTTCTTCAGATTAGGAATATCTAATTTCATTAAAAAAACAGTTTTCATAACTGAGAAAATCTGAACAAAGAATATCAATGAAATTGTGGTCAATATTTACCCTAATGATGCATGAATATTAACATGTAATAGTTAAAGTTTAACCTTATTTTGTATGATCTTTAAGGTTTAACCCCTTTCTTTTTAATTTAATTATATGGATTTGTCTTAAAAAACATTTTATGGAGATGTAAATAATAGTCTCTCCTCATTATATATATATATAAATAAAACCTTGAAATATGACAAAAATAATATTATATTTTATTATTTGTGTTTTGAAATTGATTATTTTAAGGATCAGAATGAGTAACGAGATCATGAAAATCTGTGCTCTTAGGTTTTTGTTTGTAAGAATTTCCTGTAATAAATCTGATGAAATGTTGTCTGCTTTGTTTTGTATGAATTTTTTAAATACGTTGACGTGTTTATAAGTTAATATTTATTTATTGTTTGAAAAATTTTATGATCGATATTGAACACCGCTGAACATTATAACGTTAAACACTATTAAATCAAATAATAAAAAGTTATTGAAATTTTTAATTTTTATTAATTAATTTAATAATATCTAACAATATTCAGTATTAATAATGTTCAGTGGTGTTCGATGTACATTATAAACCCATTCTTAATTTTTTTTATTTTTTTAATATCGTATACATATTATGAATATATGGTGTTATTAAATTCGAATTATTTGAATAAAATACATTAATATTATTTATTATAAATTTTAAATTGAGAGAATATTCCAATAAATATTTTATTTTTGTTTAAAAAGTATTCCTAGAAGTAGGAGTAACTCTCGGCGAGATTTGTGGGAATTTTTAGTCGCCCCAACATCAGTTTCATATTGACATCAAGTATCTCCTTCCACTTTCGGTTGCTGCTTCATTATTATATTATATTATATTATATTATATTATATTATATTATATTATATTATATTATATTATATTATATTATATTATATTATATTATATTATATTACTTAACAATATATTCATATAATGACATAAATTAAAATAAAATAAAATTTCGAATCTAAGATTTTCACATGCAAAGATCTTATCAATTATTATACTAATTACTATGTTTTTAATTACAACTTATAATAAGAAAATTAAATTGATAAATAAAAAAACGTATTTAGTATATTAAACCATCTTAAATAGAATATAAAATGACAAAAGTAAAAAAAAAAAAAATCCCACCCAGGGGTTACAACTGAGAGGAAAATCTTTTATAAATAATATGATCTAAATTTAAATTTTAGAATATATAATATTTAATTATATTTTAGATTAGATTTTATAGTGCAGATGAGAGAATGACATAGTTACATAACGTTACTTTTTTAAAAAATAAAAATATATTAAAAAATAAAAAATATTATTTATAGGTGACGTTATTCTTTTAAATCATCATTTATAAATAGCGTTTCTTACATATACTTAATCTATATTATTTTAATCGAAGAGAAGAGTGTTGTTGGTTTAAAAAAAATTAATCTTTTTGAAATATATGATCCATATCATCATCAATTAATTAATTAATTAATTAATAATTTATGATATAAGATGCGTTTAAACACAGTAAAGTAATAATATGAAATAGTATTTTTTTAACAATCTTAAGACGATTATAATAGAACAGTTGTTTATATTTTTTTAATTTTTTAATAATACATACTTTAGGGTAAAGTTTATTTAAATTTGATTTTTTTATGAATATCATTTTTTTATTAGGACCATTTTATTGGATTCGTATAAAAGTGTGATTATAATAGAGTATTCATTTATATTTTTTAACCCTTAAACCCTAAACTTTAAACTCTAAACTTTAAACTGAAATATAAATCATACACTCTAAAATTCTAAACCCCAAAACAAAACATCAAATCACAAAACTCTAAACTTTAAACTACAAACCTTAAACACCAAACTCTAAAATATAAACATTAATTATAAACCCTAAACTCTAAACCCTAAATCATACAAATAAATCTCAACCCTAAATCTTAAACTCTAATCCTTAAACTCTAAAACATAAACCTCAAATTCTAAACCATGAATCATAAACTATAAACTCCAAAATATATACCATAAATCTTAAATCTTACCTAAACTCAAAAATTAAAACCACAAATTCTAAATCATAAACCATCAATCCTAAACCATAGACTCCGACATATAAATAAAAAACCCAAACCTAAAACATTGTATCATAAATTCTAAATCTTAAACAATAAATCCAAACAATAAATTTTAAATTCTAAAATCATAAATTATAAAATATAAATCTTAATCAGTAACATCAAACTCTAAATTTTTAACCCTTAATTAACTAATAATTTTATTAAATAAAATCATAAATAATATAATAAGTCGAAATCATATAATAATTTCTCTTTCGTAACGTATAAAATAAAGCATCAATTTTTTAAAAAAAATCCCTGCAAATTTGAGCTCTAAAAGATACACATCTTTTGTCTCTCCATCCATGAAAGGCTGCCACCATTTCCCTCCATTCCCCCATGCTTTCAAAAAGCTAAGTTTCTGTGTTTATTTCAAAGTTTGTGAAGCTATCGTATTTATAGAATACTTTTATCAGATTCTCTACCTCGTACGTCATTGCTTGTTTAAACTACGCTAACTTATTTTACAATATTCTGGGCATTTAAATTGATTTATGATCCACGGAAAAATTTTATTTATTTTATTAAATGACAAAAAGAAAAGGATGAAACTAATAATGATGATAGAATTTATGTCGTAAACGAATCGAACATTCAACAAATTGTTCGTAAATCATTCGGTGGAAAGTTTGTTTATTTATTAAATGAATGGACACGAACAAAGGACTTGTTGGTTTATTTATGTTTGTGAACGTTCGGTAATCTGTTCATTTATGTTTGTTCGTTTATATTTATTTATGTCCGTTTATTTATGTTTGTTTGTTTATGTTTATTAATTTAAATTTATTCACTAATGTCTAAGGGTATTCATCTAATTTAATTTTTAAATGATTAATATTGATTTATTTTTATTAAAAATAATTATTTCCTTTGAATAATATTTAAAATTAATTTTAAAATTAATTTTTTACAATAAAATAGATGAACATCTGTGACGCATAAGTAAAATTTTAAAAAATAAATATATTTAAACTCATAATATCCTTTAAAAAAATATGAATAATGAGTTTTTTAATTTAAATAAATAAATGTTCCTTTTTGAATAAAAATTTATATCATAGGTCAGTCTCACTACGTGTCCATAAGACCAACCATTAAAAACTATCTATCTCAGCAATTTTTTCATATCATATTATTTTCGAAAGTGAATTTTTACTTAAAAAATTAAAAATTGCTAAGATGAATAGTTTTTAGTAGTTGGTCCCTGGATAACGTGGTGGGACTGAACCATTATATAATTTTTTTTAGATCGTGGAATGTCAGCATAAGTAATCACTGTACGGTGTCGTATTTGACATGTGAAGAAGCCATCTAGAGCATGAGGACAATAAACGTTGAAAAACAAAAAGAATCCATTACCAATGTCAACTCTTTTTCCCGACAACAAGAAAGTAAAAACAAATCGAAAAAAACGAGAATTACTTTACGAAATATTGACATGTAAATATTTTGATAATAAAAACATGATTAGACATCTTAGATCGAATTAAAAATAAAGAAAATGAATAAATAAATAAATCAACTTCAACTCTAGGATTTATAGTATATTTATAGACTCGGATATAAATAGTAATGTTATACAATTTATCAAATATGTCTTTTAAAAAAAGAATTAATTCTATGATAAGTAATTATTAAAGCGAATCTTTAATTGTTGGATTTTATGTAGTACGTTCATGAGTGACGTAGTAACATTTGATCACTCACAAAACGAAAGATCGTGACGAAGGTGTCACGAGGTTAAGTGAAAGAATGTCACATGTAAGAAGAGACAAGATCAATAATCTCACATTAATTTTTTTAAATACAAACAATATTACACATTATTTCATATATATCTTTTAAAAAAATAATATTATCGTCTAAAATATTATTTTTATCCATCTTCAAATATTTATTAAATAATATTATATTTTAAAAAACATTTTATATTTTTAAATCAAACTTAAACACTTAGTGCGTACATTTTTCACATTATTACACATTGCTCCTCTGTCCTATAGTGGGTCCTGTGTGATTTTCATGGCTGCCTCATTTGTCTGCCACTAGTTATTTTTCAACTGTGAAAAAACATGGGTATAAAAAGTAAAATATTCTCATTTTTCACAGTTTTAAATTTTCAGCACATTAAATCATTTTTATACTCGCTTGAGAGAACAAATTTGAGTATTTAATGGTCATTTAATTATGGGTTTAATAAAACAAGTGTTCAAATTATAATATTTCAAATAAAAATGAACATGGTATTTCTAATAAAGTAGCATCAAATGATGGAACGAATTAAGGAGAAATGAACATGGTATTCAACGAATAAAGATGTGTTCGGATTATTTATACTCGTAAACAAAATTTTAGATTTTCGATAACCAAAATAAAAGTACACTAAAAGTATTGATGTACTTGAAATCGAAAGGAAGCATTCTCAAAGGACATGATTCCATAACCAATTAACCATATCTTTTTTGACAACATCATCTTCCCGTAACGATTGGTACCCTAATTGCTTCGTTTGATGAGGCCTTCATTGTCTTGTTTCAAAATTCAATTATGATATCCTAACTTTATAGCATGAATCAGCCTCAGATGGATTGCCAAATTTTCATCATCGACAAAGGAAGACAGATTATTTGAATTAAAAAATAAAAATTCAAAATATTAAAGAAACCATATTATTTGAGAGTGGTCAAAATATTAATAATTCAAAAATTAAGTTATTGAATTAAATTTTTTAAAATTCTAGTGATTAAAATAAAAATAAGAAGAAAATTGAGTGATGATTGTTATAATTTATTTATTTTTTATTAAGGAGAAATGAACATTAACAGTAGTTTCTAACAGAAGTTAGTAGTAGTGATCGATTAAATACGAACCAAAAGTTAAATGATTTTATCGAATACAAATTAAAAATTAAATAAACTTATAAATACTTTAAAGAAATAGTGACCAAAATAAATATACTCTAAAAGTTTGGTGATCATTTATACAATTTACTATAATTTTGTAAAAAAAACTTAATAATGATATTTAGGTAAAGAAAGACGTTCTGCTGACATACGGATGATATGAGCATGACTGCATGAGGTATGCCATGGTGTCTGATCTGATCCGACCCCTCTCACTGTACGGCCTGTGCTCTCCGCCTCCCATCCATTATGTATGATTGCCTATTTGCCTTGGACAGGTTGTGTTGTAATCCCCTGTTTTCCAACTCTCCGTCTGGGACCAGTTTTTCTTTGTGGTGTTATTTACCCTCAGGGGTCAGTTTTAGTATAGAAAGTGTATGCATATAGGAAGGAGGTAGAATGTCATGACTAGGGATAACGAGGTTGATCAGTTCTCGAGTTATTTGGATTTGATTCATTTAAAACTCTGATCGAATGAGTTTGATTTAGGTTCGGGTTTAATTTGAGACCTTAACGAGTCAAGCCGAGTTTATTTAAACTCAACTCGAAAAGCTTGTGAACAAGTTTGGAATAATTATATTATATATATATATGCATGCTACATATATATTAAAAATAATCTCTTTAATAAAAGAAAAGAAATCTAATAAAAATAAATTAAGCATTTCCTCCTTAATATCAAATTTCGTTTCGTTTTTGGTTAAGAATTTTTTTTATGAGATCTTATCCTTTATAAAAAAAATATAATAAAATTATATATTTTAAGTCGAAGTTGAATCCGTTACTACCCTAATTATAACGCAGGGCGTAAATATATAAAAAGTTTATTGTTCAAAAAAATCTATATAGTTAAGTGTAAAATTATATTATTAATAAAAATATTAAAAAATATTTAAATTATATAAGATTTTTTTAATTATGATTATCACTCAATAATTTTAACCTTTAACGTGGTTTTTAATAAAATAAGAAATTACTTAAGTTTATGTTTTATGATTTTCGAATTTAGGTATAAAAATAATTTTAACCCTTAACGTTTATAATTTTTGTTGTTTTGGCCCTTATTCTTTCTTTGGATAAATTTAGCCCTTATTAATAAAAATCTAACCATGTGTTGAAAACGTGTAGCCGGGCGAGATAGGTTTGGGCTAAGCTGGTGCCGCAAAACCTATGACGTAGCTTCTTTAATGGAAGTAATCACGATTGGTTATAAGCCAACTTGAAGAGTAATAGTAATTGGTGGACGATTTTGTTTGCAACAACTTGTTGGATCCTTTGGAAGAGACGATGTGTTTTTGTGTTTGATAGTGGAAGAGAATTAGTTGGTAACGTTGTGGATTACTGTGTGGCGTATGCAAAGGAAATTATGACTGCTATGGAAATTTGCAAACAACAGCAGCGAAGAGGGTTGTGTAAACAATGGTACCGACCGGATGAAGGATGGGCTAAAGTTAATACGGATGGAGCAGTGGGAGGAAATCCTTTGGTTGCAACTGCTGGAGGAATCATCCGGGACACCGACGGTGAGTGGATTCGTGGTGTTGGGCGGCGCATTGGTCGTTGCTCGGTGATCTGCGCGGAATTGTGGGCTGCTTTTGACGGTTTAACATTAGCCTGGGAATTAGGGTACCGTAAGGTGGTGCTTGAACTTGATAGCACTACAGCCGTGGCTTTAATACAAGGGTTGTTGGTTGACATCGCCCATCACAATCTTGTTCTTTTGATTAGTGAGCTGATTGTACGTGCATGGGACATTAGGATAATGCATGCGGGAAGAAAGGCTAATGAAGTAGCAGATTTGTTGGCTAAGATCATGCGAAATACTGAGGATTTAATGCGAGTGTTTTTGGAACCACCTAATGCAGTTCGGATTTTACTTGATCGGGACAAGTCCATAGGATTGGCTTGATGTTTTAGGGGTTTAAGTTTTGTTTAAATTTGTTTAATGCCGCTACGAGTACTCTTTTCCTCCAATTAGGTTTATGGAGGTTTTTAACGAGGCTCATAGTTGCATTCCTTTTTACATCAAAAAAAATAGTTTTTAATCTTTATTAATTAGTTTAATAGTTTTAGTGAAACAATAAAAGTTTGGATTATAATGTCAATAGTTGAACATTTTGATTATATTTTTAAGGATGAGTCTATCACGTGAGTCGAACATTGTTGAACATCACTAACGATGAATACCGTTGAACATTATTAAATTAATTAATAAAAATTAAAACTTTTAAGGACTAAACATATAATTTCAAATTATATATATTATTTTTTAAAATGATTTATTTAAATTATTTTTAATTTAAAAATAAAAAATATTAAATCAAAAACTTAAAACCCTAAGTTCAAAGGCTAAAAATACTAAACATTAAATCCTTAAATCTAAAATACTAAATCATAAACTCTAAACCCTAAAACAATAAAATCCCGAAATCTAAAAATATAACCATAACCTAAACCCTAAATAAAAAATAAAACTCTAAAAGTATAAACCCTAAATTTGAAGCCCAAAATTAGTTTATGATTTGTGATACTAGAGTTTTAGGTTTAAGAGTTTTGGTTATTTTAGGGTTTAGATTTAGTATTTATGGTTTAATATTCTTAGGGTTTTGGTTTTAGGGTTTTGAGATTTTATATTTTAGGGTTTGGAGTTTAATGTTTAGTGATTTATGTTTTGGGTTTTTGTTTTTTGGGTTTAGAGTTTAGGATTTTTTTTATTCTTTAAAATTAATTTAAATTTAGTGTTTTAATCAATCATTTTAAAAATAAAATAAAATACAAATAGAAAATAATTTAAATTTAGGATTTTATTCAATCATTTAAAGTTTTTAATCTTTATTAATTAGTTTAATAGTATTAAACCTTGTTTATCATTAATGGTGTCCGACGCCCGTTATAGAATTTTTTCTATTTTTAATTTGTTTCATTGGATTCTAATATTTATATATTCCTCATATTTATTAGCTTGTTTGATGAAAATTATTCTTTATTTAAAGATGTTTATTTGAATTATTATATTAAAAATTAATTGAATTTGGATTTTTAGATTTATATTTGAATTTTAGATATTTTACTGAATCGTATTTATATTTAAGTAAATAAAATCCTACCATTGAAAATATTTCCAAATAAAACTAAAATCCCAAATTTTTATTTTCTTTCCATTTTTAATATTTATACGAACCCACCCTCCTCCCGGTATTTATAGGCAGACTCACCCCTCTCCTTTCCCCACCAAAAATATTGAAACCCTAAAACTCATCATGGAGGCTTCTTTGAAACTCACCGTCTTTGTCGTTCTTCTACTTTCAGCAGGTAAAGCTTCCCATAACCTACTAGTATATACATTGGTACAAATACATTTGTACGTATTATTCTTGACTTTTATATCTTTTCTAAACAGTTCATCTATATAATAATTTCTTACGATAAATACTCGTTTGAATGCTAATTTAGGGTTTGTTTGTTTTTCAGGTATGTTTTTCTCGGATGTTCCAACCACGATCGAAGCTCAAAAGAAACTGAAATGCACAAGCGATGAAGATTGTGTTAGACAATGCAAACTTGATATGCATGTTTGTACTCCGGAAGGATATTGTGCTTGTGCGGGGAGCAATCCAGACTGTTGCTAATTAGAAGCAACAAGTTTACATGCTGGGAATTTTATAGAAAAATTGACTTTAACGTGATTTTTAATAAAATAAGAAATTATTATTATTACTGCGTCATTTAATAGTTTTAATCCAAACGAACCTTCACAAACCAACTTTTGCAAGAATCTATCAAGTATCTTCTAACCCCACTATGCAAAAGAATCTATTTAATACCCCAATTTAAAGCTATGAAATTATAAAAAAAAATTAAATATTTGCAATCGCTTATCCTAATTCGAACATCACTGTTTATTTAGGGAAAGACATCCAAGACTAATCATGGTTACTTTCTATGCTTCTTGTAATTTCGCTCTTGCCAAAAATAATAGTTAAAATCGCACCAAACTAATCGAACAACCAAGGCTCTCAGGGATTTACCTCTGCCTACATGCGGCACCCATGCTAACAGCTCCGACCAACTGTTGTGTTGAGGGCACGAATCACAAACTTCCAATAGCAAGGTCCAAAGTTGCAGCGTATACAGAAATGAATAGATCAAAATTAAAATGAATTATAAAATATTATAATTATGAGATAAGAGATTAAGATTTCTTATAACTTTCAGTAAAATGATATTTAATGTTATATTTTCATTTCGGTTTTGATAATTTGATCTTTAAAAATTAACAAAGATAATGACGTAGTTTTATATATCATTGTTTGTCTAAAATTTTACGGTTTATATTCGAAATTAATGAGTCTCTTCTAAAAACGTCATCTTTAAAATTTAAATCTATGTTCATTTATTAAAAGAATAATATATCGTACAAATACATCTGATTGTTAAATTATATAATTTTTACAAAATTATCGACGTCCTATTGCAGATTTTTATATTAATTGTCATTAATTTTGTTAATTTTTAAAATTCAAATCATCCAAATGCACTCTAACAGAAGTAAATTTTTTATAATCTTATATTTTAAGAATATTATATGTCTGTAAAAAAATATTATTTTAAATAATTTGAATATAACACAAACTCGTTTGTCATGATTTTGTCCTTGAAAAAAAATTTAAATATGAAACTTATTTTTTATGGAAATTATTAAGACCCAATAAATTATAATGGTATTTTTATGAACTAGTAATCAATTCAATTACTTCATTTATTCGATGATTTGTGAAGTTAGTTTAGGCTTCATTGAAAAATAATTCTTTGAAACTTTTTTATTTGATGGTATGTGATTCCGTTTATTAAAATTCAGTCATTTAATCTTTTTATGTTACTTTTAAAGATGAATCTTTATTTTTTATACCATATAAATAGGGAATGGGTGGTTATAAAAAATATTATAAATGGATTAATGACATGAAAATAAATAAATAAAAGATTAAATTTTAGTGAAAGAAAGCACGAATGGCATGATAGAAAGAGTTCACACAGGATAATTTCTCATTCAGCAGGCATTTTAAAATTTGCATTCACCTTAAACGGATGCTTTTGGAGTTAAGGGTGTGCAATCGGTTAATTTGATCGATGATCGAACCGAATTAATCATAATCAAATTAATCGGAATTTTTAGAGCTTTAACCGTTAATCGAACAGAAATTATTTCGGTTAATTTTCGAATTAACCAAAAATTATTATAAAATTTGAATAAATTATGCAAAAGGTCACTAAATTATGGTAAAATAATTTTTTAGTCACTAAACTTTCATTTTATGTTAATTTGATAAAAGTTTAATGACCATTTTATAATATATCAAAAAATTTAATGACTATTTTATAATTTTTAAAAGTTCAATGACCAAAAATAAATATATATAATATTTAATATAGAATAATTTTGGTTAATTTTATTAATCCGGTTAATTAACCGATTTCGAATCAAATTAACTGATAAATGAATTTCACACACACACAAAAATTAACCGTTGATCAATTTTACCTAAAATTAACAAAAATAAATTTGATTCGATCGGTTAATTCGATCAAAACTAAATAATACACTCATATTTGGAGTAATTTGCCCTTACCATTCCTAAGGTAACCTTAAAGTATGTTCAGTAATATTTTCAAAACGAACTATCCTTATTTATGGTTATTTTGTGTTCTTGTAAAACCTTTAAGAATATAAATATTCTTAAAAAATGTATTTCATTAATTTATTGCGTTTAATGTAATTAATATTCATTTAAAGATTTAAAATTTAATATCTACTATTTATAATTTAAGACTTAAGTTTATGTTTTATGGTTTTAGAATTTAGGTGTAAAAATAATTTTAACCCTTAACGTTTATAATTTTTTGTCGTTTTGGCCCTTATTCTTTCTTTGGATAAATTTAGCCCTTAACCTAGATCTTTTTGACAAATAGCTTATTTTTTAACATCATGGTAACTGGACCGTTAAAAATCTAACTATGATGACATGTTATATGCATATGATAATATATTTTAAATAACATGACATATAACCTATCAAATACATATATATATATATAATATTTTTTTTCTAATATAAAATATAAAGCAATTAAAATTCAAATAAAATATTAAAAATTAATTAATTCTAAAATTAAATACTGTTAAACATTCATAACCCTAACTACGATAGAATTAAAATCTTACCTAAAAAATTAATTAATTTCAAACAGTGTTCATATTTTTTAAGATAGGACTTTGATTCTATCATAGTTAGGGTTGAGAATGTTTAATAGCCTTTTTATTTTAGAATTAATTAATTTTTAAAATTTTATTTGAATTTTAATTATTTTATATTGGAATAAAATTATATTTCATATATATATAATTTGATAGGTTAGATGTCATATCATTTAAAATATATTATCATATTCATATAACATGTCATCATTCTTAGATTTTTAACGGTCCAGTTATCATAGTAGTTAAAAATAATAAGCTATTTGTTAAAAAGATATAGGTTAAGGGCTAAATTTATCCAAAAAAATAAGACCCAAAACGACAAAAATTATAAACGTTAAGGGTTAACCTTATCTTTATGCCTAGAATTTAAGTTGTTAAGGTTTCTTTACATTAAATAACTTTCATTAAAAGAATATAATTAGGGATGACAATATAAAATGTACTCGATTCGATCTGAAGAAAAAAGGTCGATCAAAACCCGATTAAAAAAGGTTCGAATCCAAATTCAAAAAATAGCTCGAGTTTTAATAAGAAGTGGATCGAATATGGATATCGTCATGATCCGATCCAAATTCAATCTGAATCGATACCCGATAAGAATTTGATCCATATATAAATCCGAATAAAAATAATTAAAATTCTTACATTTATATATATATATATATATTAAAATACTAATTAATTTTATATATTATTAATATTTCAGATAATTAATATCTTCCATGATTCTATTTATATTTTTCTCGTATTTTATAAGATTTTTTGTTGAGTTTTAGTGAAACAATAAAAGTTTGGATTATAATGTCAATAGTTGAACATTTTGATTATATTTTTAAGGATGAGTCTATCACGTGAGTCGAACATTGTTGAACACCACTAACGATGAACACCGTTGAACATTATTAAATTAATTAATAAAAATTAAAAATTTTAAGGACTAAACATATAATTTCAAATTATATATATTATTTTTTAAAATGATTTATTTAAATTATTTTTAATTTAAAAATAAAAAATATTAAATCAAAAACTTAAAACCCTAAGTTCAAAGGCTAAAAATACTAAACATTAAATCCTAAAATCTAAAACTCTAAATCATAAACTCTAAACCCTAAAACAATAAAATCCCGAAATCTAAAAATATAACCATAACCTAAACCCTAAATAAAAAAATAAAACTCTAAAAGTATAAACCCTAAATTTGAAGCCCAAAATTAGTTTAAGATTTGTGATACTAGAGTTTTAGGTTTAAGAGTTTTGGTTATTTTAGGGTTTAGATTTTAGGGTTTAGATTTAGTGTTTATGGTTTAATATGCTTAGGGTTTTGGTTTTAGGGTTTGGATTTAGGGTTTTGAGATTTTATATTTTAGGGTTTGGAGTTTAATGTTTAGTGATTTATGTTTTGGGTTTTTGTTTTAGGGTTTAGAGTTTAGGAATTTTTTATTCTTTAAAATTAATTTAAATTTAGTGTTTTAATCGATCATTTTAAAAATAAAATAAAATACATATAGAAAATAATTTAAATTTAGGATTTTATTCAATCATTTAAAGTTTTTAATCTTTATTAATTAGTTTAATAGTATTAAACAATGTTTATCATTAATGGTGTTCGACGTCCGTTATAAAATTTTTCTATTTTTAATTTGTTTCATTGGATTCTAATATTTATATATTCCTCGTATTTATTAGTTTGTTTGATGAAAATTATTTTTTATTTAAAGATGTTTATTTGAATTATTATATTAAAAATTAATTGAATTTGGATTTTTAGATTTATATTTGAATTTTAGGTATTTTACTGAATCGTATTTATATTTAAGTAAATAAAATCCTACCATTGAAAATATTTCCAAATAAAACTAAAATCCCAAATTTTTATTTTCTTTCCATTTTTAATATTTATACGAACCCACCCTCCTCCCGGTATTTATAGGCAGACTCACCCCTCTCCTTTCCCCACCAAAAATATTGAAACCCTAAAACTCATCATGGAGGCTTCTTTGAAACTCACCGTCTTTGTCGTTCTTCTACTTTCAGCAGGTAAAGCTTCCCATAACCTACTAGTATATACATTGGTACAAATACATTTGTACGTATTATTCTTGACTTTTATATCTTTTCTAAACAGTTCATCTATATAATAATTTCTTACAATAAATACTCGTTTGAATGCTGATTTAGGGTTTGTTTGTTTTTCAGGTATGTTTTTCTCGGATGTTCCAACCACGATTGAAGCTCAAAAGAAACTGGAATGCGCTTGATGAAGATTGTGTTAGACAATGCAAAACTGATCTCCATGTTTGTACTCCGGATGGATATTGTGCTTGTGCGGGGAGCAATCCAGAGTGTTGCTAATTAGAAGCAACAAGTTTACGAGCTGGGAATTTTATAGAAAAATTGACTTTAACGTGATTTTTAATAAAATAAGAAATTATTATTATTATTGCGTCATTTAATAGTTTTAACCGGAAACAACTTTTATCTAATGAGTGGGAGTGTAAATCGTATGTTGGGAAGGCAACGGATTAGATTTGGATCAGATCCATCTGTATCTAGATCAAGATCCTTTTTTACATTATGGATCTAGATCCGTCCCAGATCCGTGGGTCTAAAAAATTAAGACCTAGATCTAGATTCAATAGATCTTACAGATCCGATCTAAAACGAGTACAAAATGAATCTATTCAAAAATCACTATTCGACCTATTTTTTAATGCAATAAAACTATCATTAATTAATTTTACATCACAACTTCAATAAAGAAAAGATTAATTTCAATTAACTAGTATCAAGATAAAATCGATAAATAAAAATTTAAAAAAAACTCAACAATTACATAAACATCTTTACTAGTAAAATTGTCTTTCACGTGATTTTTAATAAAACAATTTGTTGTTGTTGTTGTTGTTGTTATTATTATTATTATTATTATTATTATTATTATTATTATTATTATTATTATTATTTCATTTAATAAGTTTAATCGAAAACAACCTTTACGTAGAAAGAGTGTAAATCGTAGATTTTTTTATTGTGTTTCTATTGGTGTTTTTATTTTGAAATAATTTAGAGTTTAAAATTATAGATTGTAGTAAAGATTCAGACAGAGTCCATTGGTTAATTAAATTAAAATAATAATAATAATTATTAAAGTTAATTAGAATTAAATTCTTTTACTGTTAAATTATATTAAAAAGCGGTTAAAATATTATAATGGTGTATAAGAAATTTAAATTTAAAGTGGGCTCCTTTATTTTAATTATTTTTTAAAAATTATTTATGTTATTATATTAAATAAAATTTAAAAAGTATAGTCAAGAAGAGAGTTTTCAGAATTAATTATAAAATTATTGGTATCTAATTGTTCTAGGTATTAGTATATTACAATGTCATGGTTAAGATTATAATAATAATTTATGATTCAATATTTGAGAAAGGCAATCATTCATCTATTCAAAAAGATTATGGTTTATGAGATTTATTGTTGATATGCTATAACTAAGTTTGACGCAAAATTTTAACGACAAAAACTCATGTACTTATTATTGAGTGTAATAAAAAATAATTTTTTTTTACTCTTTAAATTTATTATTTTAGTATTTATTTTTAAGTGACTTATTTTTAGATTTACCCTGAACTACCAAAATCTTAGAAATGATTCTAATTTTAATTACATTAAAGGAATACAACATTTTAATTAGGGATGTCCGAAACCGACCTAATAGATATCCATCGACCTAATAAATCTAATATCAATATTATATTATTATTATATTTTAATATTTTTTATATTTCTAACTCGTATTATAAGTTTAGTGAACCGTTAAGTATCTATTGAACCAGTTTTGAGCATCCCAACTTTTAATAACTTAATTACATTTAAGTAAATTCCGTCGAAAACCAATATTTACAAAATCCCACCGTTGAAACGCTTATGGAAATCGAAGAAACCTTTTAATTCTTGGATTTTTTTATATTTTCCAAAATAAAAATAAAAAATTCCAAATCTCTAAACTTATATTTTATTTCCATTTTTAATATTTATACGAACCCACCCTCTTCCCGATATTTATAGGCAGACTCACCAATCTCAATTTACCCTAAAAAATATTGAAACCCTAAAACCCACCATGGAGGCTTCTTTGAAACTCACTGTCTTTGTCTTTCTCCTACTGTCATCAGGTAAAGCTTCTCATAACCTGCTAATAGAGACATTTGTACGTATTTTTCTTGAGTTTTATATATTTTCTAAACAGTTCATCTATATAATAATTTCTTACAATAAATACTAGTTTGAATGCTGATTTAGGGTTTGTTTTTTTCAAGTATATTTTTCTCGGATGTTTCAACGACAATCGAAGCTCAAAAGAAACTGAAATGCACAACCGATGAAGATTGTAAGAGATAATGCCAAACTGATTTGCATGTTTGTACTCCGACTGGGTTTTGTGCTTGTGCGGGGAGCAATCCAAATTGTTGCTGAGGAACAGGAAGTTCATGTGATGGGAATTTCCTAGGAAAAGTGTCTTTCTTTCACATGTTTTTTTAATAAAATATGTAATTATTATTACTGTTTTACTTAATAAGATTAATTTTTAATTGAAAATAACTTTTACATGACGAGAGTGCAGATCGTTTTTCCTTTTACTAATGTTTATATTTTAAAATAATGGATTTAGGGTTTAGTATTCGAGTTTAGAAATTATGATTAGAGTTTAAAAAACTTAGGTTAGAGTGTATTTTTAGGGTATGTGCTTTAAGATATAAAAATTATGATTAATATTTAAATTTTAATTTTTAAGTATTTTTTGACGTAGAACATAAAAGAATACATGTATTGTCACTGGATTTTCACTGATTTTTGTTTTTTATTCAAAAATAAAAGAAAATGCAAAGAAGATAAAATGACTTCGAATAAAAAAACAAAAAGAAGTAGCTCAAATTCAAATTAGGAAAAGGGAAAAAATATAGACCGAGATCAAATTAATAAGGAAAAATATCATTCATATTTGGCAAACCTTGGTTAAAGAGAAAATAATAAAGATTATAATCGAATTAAGGATTTTTAGATAATTTATACCTAATTTTAAGTGATTTTAATTTGATTTTTCTTTTGTAATTTTGGTAGTGAAAAATACTATATAAGCCCCTTCCCTTGTAAACACACACCTCAAGACACCATACTCACAATTCTTTTCCACCACTCTTTTGTAACACCCATAAACATCCGAAAATTTCATAAAGTTCTCAAGTTTATATTGAAAATTCCAAGTTGAATATAATAATATTGAGCTTCATACCCATTTTTAATAAAGCGGATCATTTTCATTTAACTCTATTAATTTTATTCAATAAAATTATTTATAAATATATTTTAAATTTGATATATTTTTATTTATTTTTAATCTAACTATTGATTTTTTTCTCTATTATTTATTTCTTTTTTAACCATTTTACCTTCTTAATTTTAATTTTAATTGTTAAATTGTTGTACGTCTTTGTTATATTAGTTTATGTAAAACCTCTCCGTTTAAATTCTCTAGTTTTAGAGTCTTAGTTAATTTAGAGTCTCTAAAGTTGAAATTAAAATTCTCTTCAGATTGAATTAATAAAATACACTTAATCATATTTTAACCTTAATAGGTAAAATTCACCTAGACATTTTTAGGATTAATAACCAACTTAAAATAATAAAAGCTTTCAACACACTTAAATTATTTTGCTTGATTGATTAAAAAAATGGAATTTAATTATTGTGGTGTCTTACCAAAGGGAGGTAACGGGTTAGTGCTAGAAATATTGGCGGTGATTAAAGTTTATTCTTTTGACGGTAGGACCGTTAAAATGGAATCAAATTCATAAATGAAAATTAATTTAAATTTTATTTGAATTTGTAAATTTCGATATTAAAACGTTTTGTAATCGGTTAGATACCAATTTTGGGGCGTTGTGGGATGTTAACCCTTTCTCACACGTAACAGATTCCCAAACTCATTTTTGTGTTTTCTACGGACCAAAAATTATTGTTGTTAAAATAACTATTTTTTAGTGATCTAATCATATCTATAAAAAAGATTAGTGATAACTTTGTTGTGTTTTGTTTTTAAGAAAAACGTCGTGTCACTTAAAAATAAAAAAAGTTTGTGACATTATGATCAGGGATAGATGATCTTTGTTCGCATAATCATGACCTCTTTATGTTGGAATTTCAAACCCTAGAGAATCCCTACACCAGATTACCTTGTAAATCATGACCTTAAGCCGTCTAATAATCCATGCACTGCAGACTGCCATTATCATATTTCATGCATAATATATTATCTTCATCATTCTTAACATAATGTGCTTTATTTATAATATTATAATTTAAACATCAAACTTTGCTCAAGAGATCTAATGTCTCATATTAAAAAACTAAAAACAACTTAATTTGATTTTACTCGACTTAAACTTCATAAACTCGATTCAGTTCAAAATATATATAAATTAAATGATAAAACAAGATTCGTTAACTTGACTCGACTTAAATTGTTTTTTTTCCTCAAAAAAGAAGACAAGAAGAAACTCTCAAGTTATGAATTTGGAAGGAATTCCAATTGCATTGTTGAAGTTCAAAACATTCTCAACCATAAAGAATACCGTTTGTCATTCTCACACCATATATACTGTTCTAATGTTCTTCCCCTACCTCCCACTTATTGTGAAAAAAAAGGGATGATGTGCTTCCATTCCACCATCCACTGTACATGGCAACAACCTAAGCTAATGTTACTCGGACTCGAATGCCATTGCCAGATGTATATCCGACACGGGTATTTCAAACTCTCCACATTCATCTCCAAATATACATCAAACACAGTATCAGACATGTGTACTTGGAGAAAAACTCAGAGTCCAAGCAACATAGGACCTAAGTATAACTTTTTTTTCCACAAACCACACTACCTAACCTGACATCTGCAACTTCTTCCGTCGAGGTCGGAAAACAAAACTATTAATAAAGATAAATAATTAAACAAAAAAGGGTCTGGGTGATTAGAGTACCTAGTCCGTTGTAACTCCTCAACTCTTGTTTTCTGAAGCAAGTCTTTCGTAAAATAAGATATACCCATGATCTGTATTACTAGAATACTCCTGGGCTGACCCAAAAAATGTCTGAACTGCCGACTCGTCGATCATCTCCACATTCTCATCGTCAAAAAATAACCAATGGTTATGGCTTTTCACCAGGCTTACATAGTGCCCGTGGTTAGGTCCACTTCCCACATGAACAACTACAGCGAATAGTGAATACTCAGAATCTGCATCTTCCACAGTGTTGCTCAGCTTCAGCTCAAGCGGAAATACAACACGGTAGGAGAGTTTCTTGTACCGGCCAAGCTGCTCAATGTACTTGAACCGCTTCAAATGGATAACAAGGATGTGAGGAGGCTTCTTTATCTTCATTCTCTTCTGTGCTTCTTGCAAACTGCAAGTAGTAAACATCAGCCATAGATATTCCTATCTTCATGTTTATCATTAAAATGAGTGCATGATATGCATCTTAGCATAAAGTAAGACCTTTATTTGAGGGAAAAGCAGTTAAATGTAACATGTAAGTGTGTTATGTTTGAACCATAGAGGAAAAAAGAAAAAGCCATGAGGTTTGCATGTTTTGTCTCTTTTGCCAGAATTAATATCTCATTGATGTCTATAACCTGAAACAACTACTTTTACTAACAAAACCTCAATTTTACATATTTATGCTTGGCTGGTCAGTCTGAAAACTGGTTGTAATTGATTACAAATGAAAACACATCAAGAGCTGAAAGAAAAACACATATGAAGGAAAATTACAAGTGCTGGGGAAAAAAAACACTTACAAAGGAAAATTACCTGCAGCACTTGTCACAGAAAAATTTGTCCTCGGCATTCAATGTCTCGGTAGAACTAAAATTTTTCAAACAGCTAGTTATTGAGCTGTTCTGTTCAATGTCAAGGCTCAAGTCAAAGAAAGTTTCATCTCTTGCAGTCACTGTCTCACATCGCAAGCATTTTGTCTCATTGGTAAGAATTCCCTGTCTCAAATCACCCATGAAATAATAAGATTCGTCCTGGAAAACATGATTCCAAGCACAACAAAAACACATGTACATACACACAGAAGCAATCAGAGAGGGGAAACAATTGACAATAATAAACTAACAATGCAAAGCATTCATTGACAAAAAGGCTTAGCATTCCTTTATAAACATTGTCAATAAAAAACGTTAAAGGGAAAAGACAGCCTCAATCACCATTTCATTGTCATTATCTTAAATAAATGATATGACATAATTATATAGAAAAGGAAAACAGTAATTCAAGTACGAATATTAATTAATGATGCAGCTTTACACATGTAAAAGGGGTTCGGCTGCTAAGTCATGATTCATTAAGCAATTCCAGTCTTTCAGATGGTAATGCTTGCATTTAATTGACTTTCTCTATCTATTAGAGCACAAATTAGATTAACTTTTCTACACAGATGCTTTCTAGACCTAATACATTAGTCATTCCCATGATTTTGGTCATGTGATGAGGCTAAAAGTTTCATGATATCATATAATTTGTTTTAAATATAACCTGAGGAAAGACAATAACTTGATTTCATCGTAATTTCAAGTCAAGCAAAGTAAATACAGCACAATACTAGAATGACTGATCAGAAGATAGGAATATAGCTAGAAAGCTCACCTGAAAATTCGTGTGTACCCAGGTAACAAGAGGCTCTTTTTGAACACCATTTGCCTGAGGATTCTTTGGCCCATTCAGAATCTTTTCAGGTGGTGATGAAGTTTCGGCCTCATTTTTTGCATTTTGTGCCTCTTTCTCCAATATGTCTACGAGTTCATTTAGCAGAAAGTTCAAGAACTCATGAGCATCCTAACAAAAAGAGAAAGAAAATTACTCAATTCTGCATTTTCAAATAAGATGATAATTTTCAATTAAGATAATAAAAAATGTACATGCCAAGAAAAGATACAAGTTCATAAATTGAAACCTTGAATCAAGAAAAATAGATCATCAAATTAGAACAGTGAATTAAGTTACTTGAGCCAAACACATATGAAGCACTCTTCTACCTGGTGCATATAGCTGCGGAAAAGCTCGTTTTGTTTCTTCAATCTCTGTACAAAGCGCTTTGGAGCTATGACACCTGTTTTCTTCTTTTGGGAACTTATCTAAACATAACAGAAAAAAAAAAAAAAAAAAAAACAGCTGTTGGTCCCAGTAGTAATTGAGTAGAAACTGCATAGGTGGCACAAGTACAAAAGGATAGAGGGAGGGGGAGGAAAGATATGATAATAGTCCAATAACATTTTCTTAAAACAGGAAAAAGCATCATCTCCCCAGATAAATCTTACATTATTTACTCTGAGGCCGAAAGAAAAAAAAAAGAACTTGAACAAAATATTTTGCTGGGATTTAAGCAAATTAAGGACAAAGTTTGCAGTTATTGAAGTATCAAACCAAACCCTTTAAAAGGGAAGGGGAAGAAACAGGAGAAGAGAAGCAGTTATGAGAAAGGAACTCTTACACAATGCATAAAATCTAACAGGATTTACAGACAACAGTAGTTTATCTAGTGTTTGAAAAAAAAACTACAAACATGCACACATCTCTCATTTTATGATGCAGGGTCCACATGCATATATGCCAAGCATTTGTAAGTAGCAGCTTTCTCTGTTTTCTGCTTCTGGCTAAGAGTTTGCTTTTCATAGTCCCTGAAGAACCTATCTTTAGCCCTTAGGTATTTCCAATTGGGGATTTATTATTCCATGCTTCAATAACCGGTTGTGGACTTGTGGATGTCAGTTTTCTATAAGAGAAAGAGGACTTTTTACCCTCATATAGTTCAAATGACTAATCCAAGCAAAATCCAATGTTGGTTCCCTTGTGGACCGGTATGCTCTTCTAGTATGAGCCATTTAAAATTTCTGAATCAAATCACATCTTGTTAAAAGTTACATTCTGAACCATCTTTGTCACATCCATGAAGATGATTATTGGGATTTCGTAGTTCTAAATAAATGTACAAGGGCTCCTATCATGTCAAATAATAAAACAAGAAATTATTAAATGAATCAAATCAGTGGATCATTCTTGGAAATCAAAGTCAATAGTCAAAATATCCATTGCAACTTATGCACCTTGTTTTGAGTAAAAAAGGTACTGCTGAGTGCAGATATTCAGTGTGAAGCATGAACTATACAAACTAAGCAGAAGAAGCAATCTGACTCTAAATAACTTGTGATTTTGTATCAAAGACAAGGCATACAACTCAACAACACTATGCTTCTAGCACTTATTACCTGTGTAAACAGGTCTGCCAAGCATATCAGCAAATTATCCTCAGCATCAGCGCCATTTTTATTACTTGAATAATAATCTAAAAGCTGTTCACGAAATGGGACACAAAAGTAAAGTGCCTGAAAAAGGAGAGAAAATGAAATAAGACATTTGTCAAAGCTGAGAAAGTGCACCGATAACCAACAATTTCAAACAAAAACATCCAACATGAAACTAAAACTAATTGAACCAAATAAATTTCAAATGTAGCACAAATCCAACTTTATAACGAAGGGATAACTTAAAAATATTAAATATAAGCGTGAAGAACGAAATCTAAACTAACTTTATAGTAATAATGAATTGGATAATCATTTAATTAATAACCAACAACATACAATCTTAGTTATCTATCATGGCCAATATATGGTCTACAACAACTCAGTAAGCATATCTACAACAACTCAGTCTAACTTGGGGCAACCACAACATTTGAATGCAAAAGGGCTTGCAATTACCAGAGAAATTCACAGGTTAATGTCAAAAAGATGAAAGCAAATCCAACCAAGTAGCTGGATTTTTTTTCCCCAGATTTACTTGCTTCCTACTGCTATCAGTGAGTCCGAACATATTATCAAACATATAAGACGGGATTATGAGAAATGCTAGAGCAATCAAAAACTATAAACTTTAAATACTTGAAAAATCCCAAACCATGAAATCAACCAAATTCAGATTATTGAAATTAACATAGACAATGAAATTCAATATAGTTTTTTGACACACAAAACGAATCGAATTAAAGTCAAAATTGAATTGTTATAGAAAAAAGGAGAAGAAAAGAAAGAACCTGCAAAACGCTGTTACAATAACAAGTATTGCCAAAGTTTTCAAGGCCAAAATATCGTTCTCCTTCGGGGAACTGATCGCCCAAAGCTTTCTCGAGTTTTGAGCCCGCCGCGCCCATCTTATAAAATTTTGTCCACAAGAACTCAGATCTTCTTCCAACCGATTCAACTCAACGTTTCTATCTCTCCTCTCCGTTCGATTTGACTTTATGTTAGAGCTTGTTTGAAGGAATAGAGAAATAAATTAAAATTATGTGTTCTTATTTTCTTTTCTGGGCAATGAAAAAGGAAAGGAAGTGAGGGTTTGTTTTTGTTCCGTTTTGAGAGAGTTTGGGGAGAAAATAAAGACTAGGGGAAATGCTGGCACAAATAAAATATATAAAAATATAGAAATAGATATAATTTTAATGTTTTTAATTTTTATTATTTTAGATAAATTTAGTCTTGGCCTGATTAATCTGGACTGACTCGAGTTACACACTTAGTTTTGGTAGGTAAATCTTCTAACAGGGATTTTCTGCATATACAACATCTCAAACCTGAGACTTACTTAAGCAGAACCAAGCGGCTTACCGCTTAAACCAACCCCTGTTAGTAATAAATCACATGACTTTGTTAGATGTACAGGGATAGGTTAAACATTCGATCGAGTTAAATCAAATAATTTTTTTAATTATTAGTTTATAAATTTTATTTTATAATTTAAATTTTAATTTAATTTTTTAATAAGATTAAATTTATAAAATTTGAATTAAGTTTTTGAGTTTTTGTATAAATATAATAATTATTTATAATGTTGCATACTTATTGATTTTAATTATAATAGTTTTTTATATTTATATTTATATTTATATTTATATACGATATAAATTTAATTTTTTACATATGAGATACGTGATATATCAAGTAGAAATAATAGACTCACACGAACTTAAAAATTGATTGACTAAATACTAAAAAGTCTGAGTTACTTAAATTTTTATCTTATAACTTAAAATTTATTTAATTTTTTTTTAAATTGAGTCGAATTTATAAAATTATGAATACAATAAAAAATGAGTCATTTTCCCCCGATTCGCGTCAAATAATTTTATTTTTTGAGTTGAATCGAGTTTTTTCATCCGTTACATCATGGTAAGTCAAGTAACAATATTTTTATATCAAAATATATTTTTCTAAATTATAACTATATAACTACATCTTCAAAAGTTATGGCATATTATTCAAATAAAAAATATATGTGTGAGTTTTTTATCCACATTCAATTCAATTATCAATTTAGGCATAATCTTAATATATCTTAAATTTATTCACAATATTTATAACATCTTTAAAAATATCTTAAATATTTTAAAATATTTATAATTTATTTATTTTTAATTTTAAATATTTTTAATCTATTTAGAATATCTTTATTTTTAATACTAAATCTTTTGAATTTATTGATCAAAATTTTAAGATATATCTTAAATCTATCTAAAATATTTTTTAAAATAATCTAAAAATAATTATAAAGTAGTATCTATTCATAGACATTTTTAATTTATTTGACATTGGACATACACTTTACAAACATTACAATTGAACTCGAATCTTTTAAAATAAATATTTTTAAATATTCTTAAATATTTTGAATCTTTTTATAATTATCTTAATTTTCAATACTAAATCTTTTGAATTTATTTTAAATATCTTTATTTTTAATACTAAATCTTTTGATATATTTATCAAAATTTTAATATATATCTTAATCTATTAGGAATATTTATAATATCTTCAAAATATTTTAAAATTTAAAACGTAATTTGAATTTTAAAACGTATTACTTACATATTTTAAAACTTTTAAATTTATTTCAAAATTTTTAATTTATATATAAAATTTGTATTTCAAATAACTAATTAATAAATATATGTATACATTCCCGTTATAATTAAATAACGATAATTTTAACCCTTAACATTTATAACTTTTATCATTTTGGCTATATATATATATATATTTGAGAGTATATACTCAATCATTGTTCTGACAGTACTAGTGCTCGAACTCGTGACCTCCAAGAACAACAATTGTTCCTTTGAGGCTAGATGATTCACACTCGACCTTAATTTTTTCTCAAATATCTAACGTCACCTACATCTGCCACTCTGATATCTGCAAAACTTTAACTCCGTCACCGTAAAGTTTTCCATACATTATATCTCATTCTAACCCCACGATATAAAAATTTTAACTCCGTCACCGTAAAAGGTCGTTATTGTGATAGCGGACCAATTTTAAATCCATGGTATCATGTATGGTGTCAATCTGGCAATACAATGCAATAAGAAAACCCTGCACCTCGGTATCAAATTTCAGACAAACATTTAAAATTTCCCAGAAGGAAATTGGATTTAATATGATCACAAAATTTCTATGTTACTTGAAATCGAACAGAAATAAAACTTTGTACCAATATCAAACACACATATGCTCACTTTTTTTTTTCGAGTTTCCGATATATTTGGAGAGTTCTGGTAAGATTATATGCATAAATCCGTATATAATTGAGTTAGACATGAAAATCAGACAAATAGTTCAGGAAAAATGAAGTCTTGGAGCCACATATTACTGCAACTATAACAGGCAGTAAAAAAAAACATAGTTCCGAACTTACCATCCAAACTGGAGTTAGAAACGGAGTGTATACTATTCGTCGAACTAGAGGCTTCTTAGGAATACAGTGCGATTAAATTAGACCATTGAGCATCTGACCTGTTCATTCTGCATTTAGACAGTTCGCACGATAGATATCCTCATTGACGATCAGAGGCGGAATACTCCATGTACCAAGAGGATGCCCTGAAAACTTGCCACCTGAAAATTCCACAAGTAATAGATAAAGTTAGCAAGACAAAGATGGTGAAGTTTGATATCAGACTTTAACTATTAGCAAATTACCTTCTTTTGTGGCTTCTTCGCATCTTCTGATGTATTTCAAAGACAGCTGAGGATCCAAAGTTTTCAATAAATTGTCATACCTCTCTTCAGCATCTGTTATGTATTTTGCCTGAAGGAAGACGACAAAAAAGAGAAGAACAATTCGATATATGAGCTAACATGGGAGCTAAGTTACTTGAACGTTGGTATGTCCAAAGTTGGCATGTTCATTTTATTTTCAAAAAAAACTGTGTATTTGGAAGATTCTTAAGGTCTCTTATCTCTAAATCCATGTTCGGATGTATCAAATAGGTATACTACAAGAATTAGGATATAGAAATAAGGAACATATAAAATTCAGGGGATCCATCCATATGTTTAAGAACACACCTCACAACTATTTTCCATAAGAACAAAACAAGAAGTTCACCTCTTAGAAGTCGAATCTTGAAGCATACTGAATTTATTTCATAGAATTGTTTCAATATCATACTCACCAACATAGCTGGGGCTGTTGAAGGTCCGTATATTTTGACAAACATGCGCAAAATATTGAAGTTATTTTCTACAACATCATCCTGCAGGGAAGCCGCAGAAACTATAAAAATGATCGGATATATAAATGGAATCATGTAATCAGGACAAAGAAACATCATCAAAGAACGGAAGTACCTCATAGTCGAACCTGGAGCATCATTATATCATCTGGGGGTTGAGTATATAATTGACATTATACTTGCATCATATTATTATGAAAATGAACGAGAACATCAGTTACTCAAAAACAATAAAAGGAAACAGCACAAGGAAAACAAGAGACCGAAATCAGTTGATCATTCAGTCATTTCAGTGTATTGTAAAAGTATTTAACAAATTGAAACCGCCACTTAAGTCTAAGGTAAAATCAGAAAGGAAAAACCACTTACAGATCATCTGATATTTCTACAAGGAATTCCGAGACTGACAAGAAGTCCATGTGCAAGTCATTAACCTTTACAACAACAACAAAGAAAATACATTTAGCCTCATGTAATCCAAGTTACCAGATGTGAAATAGAAAATGCAAGATATATCATGTTAAAAAACATAAATCTAATGGATAAACTTTAATAATGTCTAGTCATGCATGAATGCAAACTGCATAACAATTCTCATTTTGTTAGAAGATTGAAAACTGAAGCCGTTGTTATCAATAATATTACAAATACTGGAAGCAAAAATTGTACACAAGAATCATTACATGTATTTCCACAGAACTTTATGAAAATCAACATAGCAGATCATGGCATTCTGGAATTTTCATTGTATTAAGCCAGAAACATTTCCTTTTCCTTCCCCTTCTACCAAACCCTCAAATGGCACTTCGAACTGGCATCATACGAATGTCAGAATGCCAGATGGTGGAGAAAAAACCAACATAGGTATGTACATCAGTACATGCACAAACATGCAAAAGATACAAATGTATATAAATATGCTAACAGCGTAGTACCTCTTGTCCTCTTAACTGATACAGAAGAAGATTCAGCACCCGATAGTCAAAAGATTTTAGATGAATTGCCCTCATAACATCTTCAAAAGAGATCTGGAAAAATAAAACATATAATCCCCAAACATTTATTTGCTGCATTTCCTCTTAGTATTAAAGTCATTTACACTCTTTCTCTTTGAAGGATATAATTCTTCTATCTATTCATTAAATGAGCACATCGCGTAGAACTCAGTGTTATTTATTAAAAAGTTACCATGTCTATTAAAAATATCTATATGCCAAAATCACCCAAAGTTCATTGCATGAAGAGTAACTTTACTCAACAAGACTGACAAAAATCAAAGATATATTCACTTAATACACAGTTAATTATTTAAACGTCAAAGGTGAAAATGCTTGTTGATTTTGGTTAAAGACAATCCTGATGAACATGAAGAAGCCAAATAATAAGAATATACGGTAACTTGGTATTATTGTTCACCTTTCATAGTATACCATTATTCTCTGTTCCATTTAAACGGAAAAATAAGAAAAATTGTAATCTCCTTTTTTTAAGAAAAGTTAGTACTAGGTAGAGAAATTATATTCTTAATTGTTTAGAAATAGTAATAAATTAAAAATATAATTAATTTAAGCAAAGCAGCAAGGATAAAAGTGGTATATCTACCTCCATTTTGCATATTAATGCACGACATAGCTTTCTTTCCAATGCCCAGTACTCTTCTCCGGACTTAAGTTCTTCTCTGATCCTAAATCGTTTGCCAAAAAGAAATTAACCAAATAAGTTTCTATCTATCTCTCCCTCCTTTCCCTGAAAAGAAATAACAACCAATATAGATATATGATAAAAAAAATTACCTCTCAGTAAGGAGTCCCCGGTGTTCAAGTATGTTTAAAAGAGGCCTTAGTGGATCCTTTTCTAACATGTTTGAAAATGTTTCAGCCCAACCCTGATATTTTACCTGTACCAGAGAAGGAACTTGATAGGCCAATGGATGTTGATCATTAGAAGATTAATCACTGAAATAGTTCCTAAAAAATTTCAGTATTACCTTCTCAAATTCTTCTTCTAGAGAAGTACCTCCTTCTGTTGGTATAGAGAGTATCTTCTCATTCAAACCATCTAACTGCATAAACAAAAAATTATGGATGCTAAGGAAATAAAGGAAAGCAGCCATGATATTGGATCTCGAAATTATAGTTACGAGAGAATTCATTTCTGACTTTTAGAATGTACTTTACAAGGAACGTAAAACAAATTACTTTGCAACAACGACAATGGACGGAATGGAAGCCAAGGAAGAATGGACGTTTATAAGGGAATGGAAATTCACCCAATTCTACGTTCAACTTCTCATCGCCATTGCTTTGAAAGCTATAAAACTAGGTCCAAGAATTCAATTGAAATTTATGCAATATTCTTGCATTAAATGTAAAAATTACTTATAGAAATGACAACATTTCTTCTAATAGCAATTGTACCTGATAAATATAGCTCTCAGTGAATGCAAGCACAGGGAAATATTTAAATATCATTTGTGGGCTGCTTATGTCCATTCCATGAAACATAAAATAAGATCTGCACTGCAAACACAATCATAACAACATTGGTTGGGATCATTAAATAGAACACTTCTGTCTCAAGCATAGGCAAAATCCCCCACCCCATGCTCAATACCACACGCATCCATCCATTCATCAGTAAAATTGTTAAAGCATACAATTACCATTTGCTCATACGATAAAAGTGAAAATACTGAATTAAAACTGTATGAGTGCTTAAAGACCATTTTTGTTCTTTTGAGTGCTTACAAAATCCTCAAGTGTAGAATTTGCTCGTTCCATAGCTTCCAGTCCCACCATTGCTACCTCCTCATGGTTTTTCTTCAACGAGAAGCAATCTTTCTTATCGGGCGGATTATCGATCTCTTGGTAATCTGCAAAATAAATTTTTTTAGACAAGGAACCAAAACATGAAGTAAAGAAAACCAACCAAAATTTAAAAATGAAAAACAAGTTCACCTCTTTCATCACTTTCCAAACAAACCCATTCCGAAGCTTCTTCCAGAAAGCTAACCGAAATCTGCAGTTTTTGAAAACAATAAACATGAAAAAGTGAAAAATTAACCATCAAATTGAAATGGGAAAGCTTACTTTTGGTAAATATTCAGAAATCAAACGGCATTTGGTGTCGAAATTGAGTTCGCCGCATGGTTGTAACTGGAAAACATCAGTAACCTTAGAAATTAAGTTAAAATTTGATGAAAAATAACAAACCAAGAGAAGAGAAGCAAGGGGGTTACTAATAGACGGATGAGATTGGCCATGAAGCGATTAGCATCTGGATTTGAAGAGGAAATAAAGCTATGAGATTGCATGAATGAAAGAGTTCTTTGGAGTTGTTCAAGCTTCCTCAGTGCTTCCATTTCGTTTTTCCCCTTCTTTTTCCTTTCAGTTTTTCATGAAATTTTATAAAGCTCTTGTATTTTCAGAAACGACGGCGTTTTCACTTTTCTTTAACAAACAATTAAAAATTGGACAAACTACACCTATCGGTCAAACAAATATTAGTATGTTTTATTTTTCCAACAAACTTTGAAAGATCATAAAATGATCACTAAAAACAATAATCGTTCTTTTAACCACTCTGACAAAATAATTCGTGCAATTTAATGTATCTTAACATGACATACATGTGGATATATTTGACTTTTTTTGAAATGTTAGCGGTTCAATTTAACTTAAAATTTAGTATAAAATATAATTTTAAAAAATAAGAATCAATTTCATAAAAAATAATATAAATATTAGATTAAAACCTACCTTAAAAAATGGTTTATATATTTAACTCTTGATGGATTCCTACTGCTACACTGGATGGAATTTCAGCTAACATTGAATTTCTTCTTCTTCTTGACTTTCATCTTCTGTAACCTTTTTGTTTCTATGGGAACTTTAAGAACAAACAATTGGTGCTGTATCTATACAATTCACTGTTTTTTAATTTGTTTTCTTACCATTTCCATGAACATCGGAATTTCAAGCTGCTTTCTTGTCTCCGTTGCCTAATTCACAGAACAACGTCTTCAACTCCTTAATGATCTCACAAGCAGCGGCTTCATTAATCTTAAGGGTCTCATTCTCCTGGGAAAGGAAATCCAAAGCTTCATCCTTTTCAGCAATGGCGTCCTTGAGATGTGAATTCTCCGCTCGAGCTATGTTCGCTGCTTCTTTGGCCACATTAGCTTCGTTTATTGCCTGTTTCATAATGTCCCGAAGCTTCTGGCTTTCAATCTCTCCGATGTGTTTTTATGTCGATCCACTTCTTTCTCTGCTTCATTGTACTTTGCTTCCAAAATTCTCATCTTCGCCTTCAGATTTTCGACGTATCCTTTCGTTTTCTCGAGCTCGATTCGTGTCGAAGAGAGTTTGTTCTTGGCTTCATTTGCCTCTGTAATCACTTCTTTCAATGCCAAAGCTAAATCATCCATTGCTTTCTTGTTGTTTTCTCGGCATCAGTAATGAATTTCAGTTCATCTGTTACATGCCTGACTTCCTCATCTAGATTCTTGGCTTTCAATGAAGACGCTTGCTCATTCTCTTCGGCACGAGATAATTTATCTTTCGTAATTCGAAGTTCGGATTCGAGTCTTGTCAATCGGTCATATGCCATGAATGTCTGAAACGAAACATGGGATGATGGACTGTCCAAATTCTGTATAATCTCCATGAGAGACTTGATTTAGTTCTTGGATTGTTCGAGTTCAATCTTCGTTTGCTCGAATTCTTCCGATCGAGCCATGAATGCATCCCGTATCGTCTTCTCGAATTCTTTTCTTTCCTCACTTTGTTCCTGAAGTTCCTTTTCCTTGTTCTTCAGTTCTTTAATCAGGACAGCTCTGCTAACGCCCAACACAACAGAAACAACAAAGGTTCATTGGGGTAGGAAATCAAACAAGAAATAAAACAAAAGAGGAAGAAAGCTTAACGTTAATGGAGGCGGAGCAAGCAACCGTTGGTCGAGACAAAGAGGCAATTTCACTGGGACTGAAAGCAATAGAAGATGGGATACAAAGGCCGTTTGAGCCAAGTTGGGAGGCTAGGAAGATTGGACTTCTCGCCTAAGCGACCGGATCCGTCACGTAAAGCATGACATTGGCGAGAGAAACAAACCGCAACAGAGATGACCATCGGTGCGAGGAAGGCATACAGGGACGGAACTATCTGACAAGTAGTAAGGTGTCACGGACTTAATTCATTCAAATCCGAGTCGTACCGTATTAACATTTTCCCAACAATACTAATAAGTTTTACCAACACACAATTTATTGATTAAACAAAGAAAGAGAAGACAAAAGATTTTGTAAAAAAAAAATTGTATTAAGCTTAAAGTGTGTTTACAAAATTACTCAACTCTGGGTGAGTTAAGTTCATGATAAAGGGCTTCAAACTATATAACACGAGTTTAAATTGATTATTATCAATTAATTAATAACTTTTAATTGATGTGAATTGATTATCATAAAAAAAATACAAAATATATTTGTATCAGTTTTTAGTGAGTTATGTTAATTGATTATCATTCTTTCACGACAATTTAAATTAATTAATTCATAGTTTTTATCCGCAAATATACTACTTAAATACAAAATAAAATATTATAATTAAATTAATTCTAAAAAATAAAAATAACCTTCATTGATAAAAAAAAATCACTGACAATTTGATTGTACTTATTAAAGAAAATAATTAATAAGAAATATATCAATGAAACTTCACATAACATCAACAAAAGAAAAGAAAAAAGATGATAGAGGCGACGCAAGCGAAGAGATAGATAAAAAGGTCGAACTATATAATATATCTAGCGACACTAAAACCGTCGGAAAAACCTTATACATTTAAGATATAAAATAAAAAGAAACTGAAAGTAGACAAAAACACCGTGTGGGGTTTGTAAATTTATTTACATCATAACTTTTTACGTTACATTTCTATCCTATAATTATTATATTATTCGAAATTATGAGTTTGCTTTGTTTTCTAGCATGGGTCTTTTCAGTGGAAAGCAAAGCTTAGGAGGATGCAGATATGGTGAACTAAGGTGTGGGATCCCCATACATGCAATAAGATCCGTAGTTATCCGACAACAACTTTAATATTGGATAATAAATTATTTGTTTTTTAATCCTGGTTAGGATTTAAGAAATTAGGGATATATTTTTTTTAAGAGAAATTATATATTGTGGGTAAGTGTTAACACGTGTCCATGGAATTAACCACTAAAAAACACTATTCTCATCAATTTTTTCGTGTCATACAAGAGAATCTTCACTTGAAAAAATTATTTTTAAAATGAATTAACAGTAAACATGAGTGAATGATTCACTTAGAAAAATATAACATGAAAAAAAATAATAAGATTGATGATTTTTAGTAGTTGGTCCATGAATGATGTAGTGAGATTTACCCATGGTATAATTTCTCTTTTTTAAGATGTAGAGTTTAGGACATAAAAAATTAAAATTAAGATTTAAAATCATTTTTTTAAAATTAAAAGAATGTACGAAAGAATGTACGATTAAGAACAAATAAATTTCTAACTCTGTTTGGGGTCTATTATTTATTGATTTTATACAAGTTGGTCTCTAGATTTGATTCTAACATAATAAATACATAAAAAAAAATGAGCCATCTCTTGTTCTTTCCATTTAAAGAAATCCAAATCAAACAACTGTGCCATTAAATGAAGACTTAAAGCTTAAACTTTATGATCGTATTCCTTTCCTTGGACCGGGACATGTGATGGACCAATCGATTCTCATGGGGCATGACCTCACATGACGAGTAGGGTGAGAGAGAATCCATTTAAATATCAAATCATGTGATCCACCCAAGTCACTATTGCATTTAGTCTAAATAAACTAATTTATTAAATTTAATACTATATCAATTAAACAAATATAGATTATATTAGTTTTATCTTATTCAAGACATGAGTGAAGCAAAATATTTTTTTAGAAAATATGTTCAAAAATAAATAAATCAACAAATAATAGGATAAAAGGTTTATATATAAACAACTCGTTTGGTACAATATATATATATATATATATAATAGAGGTGTATTTTATTTAATAATATTGGTATCGATTACTATTATATTTTAATTATAAAATTGGTGATAAAATTAAAAGATAAATGTTATATATATATATATATATGAATGTATTATTTTACCTTTAAAATTATAATTTTATATTTTATTTTTATTTTGATATTGATTATATTATTTTTAGAGTTTAGAATTTTTTATATTTATAGTTCATTTAGAGTTTGAAATTGGAATTTAGGGTTAAAGTATGGAGTTTAATGTTTGAGAGTATAAGGCTTAAGTTTTAGTGTTTAGGGATTAAGGTTCTAGGTTTAGAGTTTGATGTTTAGGATTTATTATTTAAGATTTAGACTTTAAGGTTTGATATTTTATCTTTATAGTTTAGGGTTTGATGTTCATTATTTAGGGTTTAGGTTTTGGAGTTTGAAGTTTACAATTTAGGGTTTATAATTAAAGTTTATAGTTTAGGTTTTAGGGTTTGATGTTTAAGGTTTAAAGTTTAAGGTTCATTATTTAAGGTATAGGGTTTAAAGTTAGGGTTCATAATTTGGGTTTGACGTTTGGGGTTTTTTGCTTAAGGTTTAGTGTTTAGATTTTAGTGTTTAAAGTTTGAAACTATTATTTAGGGTTTAGAAGTAAGGGTTTAGGATTTAATACTTATTATTTATAATTAATAAAATTGACGTAAATTAGTATGGGATTTAATTAACAAAATTGACGTAAATTAGTATGTTAAATAATTACAAACTTCACCTTACGATAAATATTACTTAATTTGTATAAAATAATACGTCGTCTTAATCTTTACAGTTATCATATATTTTATAATATAAATAATATAACACGTCAGTTACGATCCAATCAAACGAGATAAAATTATGTTAAACTTGTTTGATTCATATTTAATATATTTTAATTGCGTTATTTAAAATTTATATAAAAATACACTCTTAAAATTTACAATAATGATTAATATCATATTTTAAAACAAAAAAATTTAAATCATTTAAAAATTAAATCGAGATCAAACTTATTCGTAACATAAATTATTATATGGAATATACAAAAGATATATATATATATAATCTAAACTAATTTTATAATTCCTTCTCAGACACACATATTCCCATCCAAGGGAAGATCATGTGGCATGTGGAGTTGTCAGTTTTGGAACATGAAAATTGGGATGATTTTAGGACAATGAATACGAAAACCATGAAATTGTTAGAAGAAGGGTTTAAAATTAATAAATTTATATTTGATATAGATCCTATATATATCACACTTACACACCAGTCACCATACATATCAAAGATTTAGGAACCTGTTCAAGGCTCCAATTATATTCGATACAGATCGATTTAGCATAAATCCGATACTAAAAAGATCTAGTGTCTCATATAACTAGACTTATTATATATCGGTAAATCCCCAATTATTTCTAATCTCATCATAAGATCTTTATAGTAAATTTATACACTTGATATGGATTTCATCCTCTCCCTGGGTGAAAAATGTTACTGAATGATGCCTGAGAAGCCATGGCTGTGCTGTAATGAATCTGGGTGTTGGTCTTAGAGCTCCATGAAGAACTGAATCTTCCTTGCTTGTGCTTCCTTCTTGGCTGTTGTGATGCCTTTGGGATAAAAACTCCAGTGCCTTTGCTTTCTCTTCTAAATATTTCTCTTTTAAGAACTGGGGATTGTGCTACTGGTACTGGGTAATTTGCAAAGGTGAAACCCTAACATAGCAAAAACTCAGTTTTTAAAGGAAAAATGTTTTGATTTTCTGAAAATGGTGAAACAGACATAAAACAAGACAAAACCTGGAAAGAAACAGAAGGGTGTCTGAGAACAGGATCCTCATCATCCATGATCAGCAACGAGATTTGCTTGCTTAAATCTTCAAAGAACAGATCATCTTCAAGCTCAACAGCCATTTCCATGTGTTTACTGAGACTGGAACTCTCTTCCTTCACGGGGTTTTATACATCGAGAACAGTGGGAAGAAAGTGTCAAGGGGCAAGCGCATGTGAGGGGTGGTGGGGTCTGCATGGACGTTAGCCAATCTGGCAATGACCGAGTCACGCTGCACCACAACAAGCATGCTGGGTTACGATGTTATCCGGAACATCAATATTTGACAGAGAATTATTTTAAGTCGGATAATTTTAAATCTGATTTAATATTTGACAGAGAATTATTTCAAGTCGGATAATTTTAAATCTGATTTTATTTAGTTTAAGTTCGATTCGTATCGGATTTAATCTAGTTTGGATCTTTGGTGATTTGGGTTAGGTCAACGAGTATAGTATAATTTTTTTATTTATGTTAATCTTTGAATTTTTTGATTTGGTTGAATATGAATCCAATCAAAGTATATATAGAATATTGATATATTTTTGTATATGTAGAGAGATAAGATCAGTTATATAATGTAAAATTTTTTGAGTTTTATATATTTTTTAAATCGATAAATAACTAAAATGAATAATTTAGATTAACTCTTTATCTTCTCTCAATGATAATCTTCGCATAACCGATTGTTAATTTAAATCATCTGTTTCGATCATCCAACGATCTAAATAACGTGTAAAACTTAGAAAGTTTTACACTGTATAACTTAAAAAGTTTTATACTGTATAACTTGATCATATATGCATATAACAAACACTATGGTTAAGGTTGTCTTTGATTCAAGTAAAATCAAATCTTGTCTCCGATTGAGTCTTAATCCGTTTAACTAAAATTTAATTTATTTTAATTTTTGATCAATTCAAATTAATATGTTCGGGTTGAATCAGATTTTAAATCAGATGAATCGATTCAAATTTTAAGTTAAATTTATCAAATTTACATCTCGGCCATTTTATTTTTTTACAAACCATCTTACTTTAATTGTTAAAAGAATGATTGTTCTTTCTAGAGGTCACGAATTTTAACATCAAATTTACAATATAATGATTAAACGATTAATATTCAGTGGTTAAAAATATATTTTGAACAAATATTATTATTATTATCAGATTCATGATCATGATAAAATATCCCACACCTAGATATGGAATCAAAGAAAGACACAGATCTCTTATCCTTGTACTAGTGCAGGGTTATAATTTAAGAGAAAAAAATTCAACTGCTTTTTTTTATATTTATTTTTTAATAATTTAAATATGGTTATAAGTTAATATTTATTTATATATTTTTTTATTTTTTATAATATATTTTATATAAAATGATTAAATTCGAGTTGTAAGAATGAATATCATTCGTGTTTTATAAAGTTACTTGTTAGGTTTCATTGGCTTATTTTTTATTTATAAAAATTATAAAACGTAATCATCTCAAAATATATAATACAAATTATTCATTTTTAAAAATTTACAAAAATAGAATTGTAAAAATAGTAATATATTACAACTGTAATATAATACATAATTTGTGAGATTTAAACAACTTAGTTTATATGGAGATAATACAGGCACAATTGAGTACAAATCATTCCTTTGTTTTATTGAAAAATTATATTATGATATCTTTTTGGCCACGTTATTTATATTATTTTTAAGGTAAATTATTATTATTTTTATATATAATTAGTATATAATTATTAGATAGTTACTTAAAAATAAACGAACTTAATTGCATGGATTACGGATAACATGATAAACAAGATTCATGATCTAATCTTTTCTTTTAATAATTTTATTTTGATAATTTAATCTAAAATTAATTTTTAAAATATAAAGAATTTCCGCTAATATTTTAGATTTTAAAAGCGTCCCTTTCTTTCTTAGAATGTAATTCATTAATAATGATATAAGATGGATAAAAAAATTCAATCTAAAGTTTCAAATATTCGATCTATCTTTTATTTTATTTTTGAATAGTTCAAATTAAATATTTAAAAATTTTAGATCAAATATAAATAGTAAAATTTTATTCGAGTCGAATATTTAATTATTCAAAATCTGATAATTTAATTTTTCATAGTCATAAATCTTGATATATTTGATATTTCTATTTATTATATTTAAAAAATCAATCTCCGTAAATACAAATTATATTCAATAATTTATTTATTATTCAAAAATATAATTTTTTAATAAATAAGACAATTAATTTAAAAATACTTAAATCAAGTACTAAATTCGGATAGTGTTTGGTTAAGGTTATCTTTGATTCAAGTAAAATTAAATCTGGTCTCCGATTGAGTCTTAATTTGTTTAACTAAAATTTAATTTATTTTTAATTTTTGATCAATTCAAATTAATATGTTTGGGTTGAATCAGATTTTAAATCAGATGAATCAATTCAAAATTTAAGTTAAATCTATCAAATTTACATTTCGGTTATATTTTTTTTTACAAACCATCTTACCTTAATCGTTAAAAGAACAATTATTTTTTGTAGAGATTACGGATTCAAACACTAATTTTATAATACAATGATTAAATGATCGATATTTAATAATTAAAAGTATATTCTAAACAAATACTATTGTTATCGTATTCAAGATCATGATAAAATATCCCACACCTAGATATGGAATCAAAGATAGACACAGATCTCTTATCCTTGTACTCTTGCAGGGTTATAATTTAAGAAGAAAAAAATCACCTGCTCTTTTCGATATTTATTTTTATATTTACTTTTTAATAATTTAAATATAATATAAATTAATATTTGTTCATATATTTTTTAATAATTAGATTTACTTATCTTATTTTCAAAATAAATTATTTTTTATATATATAATTAGTGTGTAATATTAGGTAACTATTTAAAGATAAACAGATTTGACTGTATGAGTCACGGATGACGTGATAAACAGGATTTATGATATAATTTTTTTTTAATAATTTTATTTGATAATCTAATCTAAAATTAAATTTTAAAATATAAAAAATTTCCGCTTATATTTTAGATTTTAAAAGCGTCCCTTCTATCCTAGAATGTTTTTTTATAGTATAAGATTAAAATTAAAGTTTTATCAAAAATATTAATTCATTAATAATGATATAAGATGGATAAAAAAAAGTTAATCTAATCGGTCTGGTTTATTTATTCATTGACTCAATCTAAAGTTTCAAATATTCGATCTATCTTTTATTATTTTGAATAATTCAGATTGAATATTTAAAAATTTTAGACCATATATAAATATTAAATTTTCATTCGAATCAAATATTTGATTATTCAAAATCTTATAATGTAATTTTTTTATAGTTATAAATCTTGATATATTTGATATTTATATTTATTATATTTAAAAAATGAATATCTCCATAAATACAAATCTTATTATATTCAATAATTTATTTATTATTTTATTTAGAAATACAAAACTTTTATAGATAAGACAATTAATTTAAAAATACTTAAATCAAGTACTAAATTCGGAGTAAAAATCATTTGCTCTTTATGGTGCATCCTTTCATGTCTCTTTTGAAAATTTTCTAAAAAACTGAATTTTCAACCCTAACCCTTATTTTCTATAGCATAAACCCTAAAAATGCACTCTACTCCTAATTCTCCAAACCCTAACCCAACATCTAACCTTAAATCATAAACCCTAAATTTTAAAATGGAGGCATGGAAGAATGTATAAAAAAGAGAGATGATTTCCACCTTAAATTCGGATATTCAAAATATCCAATTCAAAATCCGAATTTTTTGAATCGGATATAAATTGTTATATTACCAATCCAAAAATTTTAAATATCTAAATTCTCAGATCGGATCACACCCCTAATACTGACGATATAGTAAATGCAATACTCTCATTTGATGAATGATTACATATGGTAATTGACAACCTAACAAATGTAGGTATAAAATCAAATAAAATCACAGGAATGCATTGCTAAAGTCATTATCCAGACATGCGTATTTGCATAAACCTTAATGAGAACACTGCAGAACATAAATCATTCGACAAAGTTACGATGTTTAGGTCAATCCCAAACTGACATGGGATCACACTAACTAGATAAAAATGGTATGTCCCCAGTGTCATATATAGCCAGGAATTTAGACACTATTCAAACTTCTTGATAAGGGACAGGTCGTTTAACATTCTCTCGATGGCATCGTCGTCGTGCGCACGTCCTTTAGTCTGTGCATATTAAAAGGTCAGTTTGTTGCTACAAGTTGGAGGAAGTTTAACAGTTTAATCTTTATCCACAGTGGAGTGCTGGGGTAGAACGGCTGAATATATAGTTCTTAACTTATAAGGCACAAATGCAGGTGACAGAGGACGAACAATCAATTACTATCCGAACAATGGAAGAAAAATGGGCGTAAAATGCCGTAGAATTACATACTGTGTGCTTAGTATTTCATACCTTGATGGAAGGTACCATGGCTATTGCTTCCTCCACAGTTTCAGGACACAGGTTGCCAAGAACGCAAAGCTGCACAAGTAGAGCACAGTATGGATGGTTTTTCTACATGTTCCTTACCATCATAATTATAAGTTTACTGTTTTAGAAAGTATAGATTCTCACCTCAAATTCAGCTAACTGATATCTACTCAGAATTCTGAATGCCAGTTAAGGTTCACAATAGAGAGGCATGTTACATGTCCTAATAAAAGCAATGGACCAAGTGCAAGCATCGTCAAATATGTCAAAATGTCCTTCAACTAACATAATCAAAAGTCAACACTATGACTGTTTTGCCAATCGGTTTATTCGAGTTGAAAATTTCAACTAGACCAAACTCAAAAAACTGAATAATTATTCGAGTTGATTTGAACAGCTCGGAATTAAAAATCTTTTTTTCGAGTTAAATCGAGTTTTGCTCACCCCTACTTCCACCATAAGCTGATGCAAACAAAACACTAGGCAATAACAAAGAGTACCGCAAGGATAGCAATTGATAGGAGAAGATGAGCACCCCAAAAGCTTAACCAGAGCAATAAATAAATATGCACATATGTTTAAATGAAGTATATTTAACATATTTGGAAATGTATAGGATACTCTCGAACTTGTCTAACAGCATCTGGATTTTTATAACGGCTAAAGCGTTTTACATACTGCAGTGACTTCTCAAATACTCTGTGAAACAAAGACATAAGAAAATCATTCACAGCATCAAATGTGAGAGCAAAAATTGCAATAAATGCATGCAATTTTCCATAAACACCATAATATCACATCAGAGAATCTATATTATACAGCTAGGGTCCAATTTGATACACGGAATTAGACATATAAGGAAGGATAAAACTAACAAGTAGATTGCTTTTTTTGGCTTGTTCATGACAAAGGTGCCGCTGCCACCATCTCCTTATTCAGCATAAACCTAGGATTTATCCTTCACTCTTGACCTTATAGAATTATAAGACCATCTGATTCTATAAGTATAGAAAATCGAACTAATCAATCCCTTCATATGTGTCGAACAAACCCCTCAAATTAGGAATTTGTTACAATGAAGTTGATCATTCCAGAGACAATGTTACAAACATCAGAACATATAATAATTATATTTCCATGGAGGGGCAGATCTTGACAACCGAGTTTGAGGGGGCTTCATTAAATTTTTGAAGCTTAAATTAAGTTTTTTTGAATATTTAGAAGGGTTTAATTTAAAATTTTGATAAAAATGTAGTGTTTTAAATAAAATTTTCCAAAGATTTGAAACATAAAAACAATTTTCAAAATTTTTGAAGGGGTTAAATTAAAAATTTTAAATTTTTTAAAAGGCTAAATGTAAAATTTTCAAACTTTGGGGGTCATGGCCCCTGGCTTCGATGAGGGTCCGACTCCGTTTCCATGGAACGTAGTTTTATCCCCATGTCCGTGATTTATGTTTAAAGGCATATTTTTTATATAAAAAATCATGTCAGCTAAATTAAACAGAAACCCTAGGAAGCCAATTACACGGACATAATCAACAAGAGGATAAAAACGAAGAAAAGATCCAATTGAAAATTAAGGTTGCTTATGGAACTCACTGGGAAACTTGATTCATGGGATCATCGGACATTTGCTGAAGCTGCTCGTACTTATGTTCAAGAATTAAAGCTACTTCAAAATTCATCAAACACTTGGCCTTCAAAAATTTTGTCCACAAAAAAAGAGAAACGATTAGCTTGTGGATTTAGTGATTCTACTTGTTTATGTATTGAGGTGGAAAAAACACGGATTACCTTCTCCAATTTTGAGCTCGGCCGCGTTTTCTTCCTCTTCGCCAGACATGATTGGAAAAAGGGGGTCTTTTCTGAAAAGATTTAGTTTTGTAAAACCGTAAAAAGAAGAAGATCGAACAAATATTGTAAAATACAAATCAGTTTTTCAATAACATTTAATAATTTTTATAATTATATTATTAACATAAAAAAAAACATATTAATTTATATCGATAATTTTAAGATGAAATTAAAATCTTCAAAAATTAGAGATCAATATAAAATAAAGGTTAATAGTTTAAGGGAAAAGTTTGACGAATTTATATTATTGGGTTTATAATTTAGATTTTAAGTTTCATGATTGATATAAAAATTTAGGTTATTTAGTTTAGAATTTAGATTTTAGGGTTTAAGATTTGTATTTAGGGTTTAGTAATTTATTTTTTAAAATATAATAACTCGTGAGTTTTCGAACCGGATATCAAGTAAGTTCGATTTGACTCGACTTATTATGAATTCGAATTTAATCAAAATGAGTGCCGATTAAATTTTAATCGAGTTAAACTTAAAAAACTCATGATCCATCTTGTTTCATTCACTCCCAGTGCAACACTAGCGGAACATAATAGGAATTTAAGGGGTCTGGTCCTTGCTAGTTATTTTTTATATATTAAGTAGAGATAAAATTTAAAAAATGTATAATTTTTTCTAAAACAAACGATTTTTTATCTTCGTCAATAAAAAAAAAATTTAAAATATACATTTTAATCCCTTTATAATAAATTTTTTATTTTGTCCCCGCAATGCAGCACGCTGAGAATTAGGCATTGATTATATGAAATTAGCGTGTGAGAGGAGAAATTATATCATGAACCTTTTTACCACGTCATCCATGGTCACAACTAATTAGACTCATTATCTCATATTTTTTAAGGTATTATAATAGGTGAGCAGATAGTTATCAGACAGTTACTTAAAGATAAACATACATGATTGCATGGACCACAGATAACGTGATAAACAGTTCGTAACTATGTTACTTTTTATGTGTTCATCAACCTACTATATCAATTTATTTTTAATTTTGTGCTAATTTAAAACTTCCTTTTAGCCATGAGTTTACCTTTAATTTTGATATATTAATATAGTTTAGAATAGTAATTATATTTATATCATCAACCTTTTGAAATGTTCAGGGAGTGTGATAGAGAATGAAGGCGAAAACACAGCCTTTCCTTGAATTAGTACGACGTGAACAAACTTGAAACCACAGACTACAAACTACAAAGCTGAACATCTTTACTTTCTTTGCAAAATTTAAGCAATGAACAGATCAAGAAGATGCTTCACATTGTTGTTTCTCCTCCTCGTCTCGCAACGAATCGTACCGGTAACCACCGAAAGCGAGCAGCAGCAGACCAGTGATGAAGCCAAACCATCTCCCTTCCAGTTTGTATCAAACACCCTTACATTGTTGAAGAAAGCTCATAGAAATTCGGTCGAAAAAATCAAAACCATTGTACAGGATTTCCGGTCGCAGTACACTTCACCTAAGCCAGAGTATGATTCCATGAAACATGGTGGATTAATTTTATGAATGTAGGTATATTGTTAACATGTTTTGTTGTCTTTTGACAGTGAAGAAGCAGTGAAGAAAAACGTCGAAACTTATAAAGGAACTGTCGAAGAAACTACGAAACCTGTAGCAGAAACCAAGCAGAAGACGGCTAAACCTGCACCAGAAACCGAGCAGAAGACGGCTAAACCTGCACCAGAAACCGAGCAGAAGACGGCTAAACCTGCAACAGACACTGAGCAGAAGACAGATGAGAAGGTTGAAGGGGTTGCCTCAGATAAAAAAGAATCTCGTGATGAACTTTAAACATCACCCATAAATCGTATCAGTAGAGTTATTTATTGCATTTGCATGGTGTTTGTAAGTTTTTTTTTTGTTATAATTTTATGAACTTTTTTTTTTGTAGTCTAGGTTTCTGGGTGAAACTTATGAAATTTGAACGTTCCATTAATCAATCGAAATAAAGGCTTTCACATCCATTTTCAATCATCTTCAAAACCAGCTTTTTCATGTAAACAAGGGGAAGACCGTATATTAAACCTTCCGACGACAGAGAAACCGAATCCAAGCATCTGCAATCTCGGAGAAACCGAATCCAAGCATCTGCAATCTCGGACATCGGGGAAGACCAATGTGCTAAGTATAATCTATTTTTCATTAGCAGTAAGCATCGCTGGAAGAGTCATTGGTAATATTATGCATGGAAACTTACCTATTGACAATGCCGTGAACCACAAGAAATTCAGATACTTGAAAATGCTTCAGCAATTTGCTTACATTGACAGTAGATGAATGGAGAAACCGAATAGTTAAAATCAGCTCTGAAATGGTTCGAGTTTTATCATCCCAAACCATCTATGGAAAGATGGACAGATATCGAAAAGGGAGGTGGCTCAATGTAGAAAACAAGATTAAACAACATTTAATCATCAATTTGCAAATAAAAATTCCATCCCAACAATCAAATATTCGAATAAAATTGACTAGCTCTAAGGCTTGAGACCAACTATTGAAACTGAGATTGCAGTCACCAACTCACTGTAGCTAAAGCACCATATTCTAAACGTATTGATGTGCAAAATCTAAGAGGAAATGTGCCAATAAGATTTAGAAGCAGAGGGTCTAAGGCATTCACTCTGACACCTTCGAAGGCAAATGCCATTCTGATGCTTGTTGACACAAACAGTGCGAGCACAAGCATCAGAGCATACATCGAGCTCGGACACGCCACAGACAGTTACAAGTGTCAGGAATTAGATCTTTCGAAAATGCCCCAACCTTTTTCAACATTCTCTTTGAAGTGCAGACTATCTCACAAACAAAAACTTCGTCCGAACTCTTCTCCCTTCCCCTGGCAGTCTTAATTTTCTGTTCTTCAGCATGCATTTTCTTCATTCTAAAACCTTGCCCCGCGATAACTGCGGGGATGGCAGCACCAAGAAGGGAACCCCAAACTTCCACCATCACAAATTTCAGAAAGTAAACGCTTTCTTCTTTGCCTATTTCCTCTTCTGCAATCAAAGAGGAAAATATAGCACCATGAACTCATCTTTATTCATTTCTTGATTCAACGAATATCACTTAAATTTAAAGGCATTCGACTTTACATTCAACACGATTAAAAATTCAAGTGCAAGGGCAATGAAATCTATAACTTACGAAGGTAAACAAAGGACAAATACTTTCAATCTGCAGATAGGGTGTTCCCATGCAGGCTGGCAGTGTAACTGTAAGGAATGAGGAAGCTGCATCAATCCAGGAAGCAAGCCAGGCAGTTGATACGATCCGGAAAAGTAGGAGAGAAAGGAGGATCCCTAGCAAGTTAACGTATTTGGTTCTCATCTAAGAATGAGTAATGGTATAAATAAGACTGTTTGTGAAGTGTTTTAGCATTAAAAATATGGAATATTTTCCAACTTTCTAATCTGAATATCTACTCCCTTTCGTTCTCCAAACAATCTTTCCATTTCATTATAACCCAACACAGAAAGCTGGATTTTATGCTGCCTACCATTTAAAGTTACAGTATATCTATCTATCATTCAATACTATAAAAGATTGCATACAACATAGCATTACTATAAGAACCAGCTCGATGCGGCGATAATGGCTTTAGAACATAAACTTACAGTATATCCATCATCCAATACTATAAAAGATTGCATACATTGTAGCATTACTATAAGAACCAGCTCGATGCGGCGATAATGGCTTTAGAACATAAACACTTAACATCACAATATCAACCATTTTCACTTGATACTTACAGTATAAAGCAAGCCACTCATCAACTATAGCAAGATTTAAAATTTAAACAAAAATATATCCAAACCACCATAGAAAGTCTAAGAATCCAATTTTATAAAATTTTTCTTCTAAAGCATATCAATCAAAATGGAAAGTTCCATATCTGAAATACTTCAAAGTGAGTTCTTATATTTCCAAAACGAAAAAGACAACAGCTTTCCAAACAATCACATGAACTCAATTCCCAAATAAAGTCTCCTAAAAAATTAAACTCTTTCAGAGTAAGCAGACCCCCCAAAAGCTTTGAACTTTAGAAGCCAGTCTATATTTTAACACTAATTAAGCACAACCCATTTCATGAAAAAGAACAAGAACATCAGATCATGCAGTAACATAATCAAGACACAGTAAAAGCATACAGAGATTAAAAAGAAGTCAGAAACTTTGTATGAACAGAACAAAAATGGATTCCAGAAGACGAGATGAAGATCAAATTAAATCGAATAGATACTCAATTCTACCGTCAATCTTAGAGGCTTATTCGATAGAAAGACATACAACTGGAAAAAACGACTCTGGGTCTCGGAAGAATGAAAGGAGTCAAAGGACTGACGGAGGAAGGACTTTTAGAGAAATTAAGCAAAGAGAACTGTATAATGTGAGCAGTCGTGGTGGATCGTAGCAAAGAAAACGAATGGAAAGTGCTTGGAAAAATACGATGAAAAAGTATTAAAAAAAAATTAATTTTGAAAATTTTGGTTTGAGATATATATACTTAGTATTAGTATTAAAAATACTTTTTAAAAAATAAATAATTATTTTAGACGTGATGTTATAAGTTAAGATATATAAATAAATGATAATAATTTTTTTATATTATAATATTAATTTAAATTATGATTAAATATAAAAATATTAATAAATAAAAATATAAATTATTTTTGAAAAATGTTTTTAAAAGTACTTTGAGAAAAGTGTTTTTTAAAAGTATTTTTTTAAAAAATTTGATATGAATATATATAATTCTTAAACTAAAAAATAATTTATGTTAAATATAATTATATATTCGTAAAAATTAAATTATAATAAAATATAATAAATGAAGGTTTATGATCTGACTCCTAAAAGTATTTTTTTAACCGTAAAAACTAAAATTTTTAGTTTTTGCGTTTAGGTTGAAAAAACACTTTTCAAACACAGTTCTTCAATAATTAACTATTTAATATTGCTTTTAGCCCAAAAAACAAAAGTTGGTTTAGAACGTAATGTTAAACACAACTTAAGTGAGCTTAGATGGCTTTAAAAATTGTGAACGCTTAATTTTAATCTTTTTTTTAATATAAGATTAAAAACATAAATTATCTCGTCTTAATAATTATGATTAAAAAATATTTATTGTTTTTAAATATTATATATTCGAACATCAATATTTATAATACAATAATTAAAAAATAATTATCTAATGATCTAGAAAATATTAATCCGAAGGATGGATAGATTTAATATATTTTATAAAAAATAAAAAATAAAATGAAGCATACCAAGTGTCATGTTTGTATTAATTAATAGGATTTTTAAATGATATTAACGATAAAATATTTAAAATAATAACAATAAAAATATTAAAATACATATTTCAATCGAAAAATAATTTAAATATCTTTCTATCCCTATACTTTTTCCCATTATTTTTAATTTTAATAAAGAATCTCATGCCATGAAATATAATAATTTAAAAAGGCAGAAAAAAAAATGCAGGCCTCAATTATTTTATTTTATTTTTTAAAAAAAAAGCTTACGTAACACAAACAAATCAATCTCCACCGTTGATCCATTTCCAAATTGACATCACCAATATTTCTCCAACGGCCTCGATCTTCCTGTTTGTTTTCCCAGAAAATCTCAACCTAATTGCGTATCAAATGCAGTAACTTCAACTGCTAGAAAATACCCACCAGGAAATCTTTCGCTAATTGAGTTCTCTCTTCATCGGAAATGGCTATCGCTTCGATTTCAACGAACTGCCCATCTCTTCTTCGCTTCTCAAACAACTCGAATCAGTCATTTTCTTTTCCCCGAAGTCACATTTCTTTACGGTTCTCGCGATCCAGTTCTCGCGGTGGAAAACCCCTTTCAATTCGAGCAAACGCCGTTCCCGCGGCACCTACAACGGAGGGACTTGCGCCGGCTATTTCGTTGACGGATAATGCTTTGAAACACTTGAATAAGATGAGAGCAGAGCGGGATGCGGATTTGTGCTTGAGAATTGGGGTTAAGCAAGGTGGGTGTTCGGGCATGTCTTATACGATGGATTTTGAGAAGAGATCTAATGCTAGACCCGATGATTCTATCATTCAATACGAAGGATTTACAATCGGTGAGTTTTGATCATTCATTTCTCTTGAATTTGTTGCATATCGTGTTCCTTCCTGCTTTCTAATGTGATTAGAAGAAGAAGAAGGCCAGATTAATGTTTTGATTCAATGATTTTGCTAGGAAAAAAAGGACTTAGAAATATCAGAATTCTAAATTGATTGATACAAGAACGATAGCATAACCAAATTATAGTGTGTTCGGATATATTCTTCAAGGAAAAATACTCCGAATTTGATTGAATTTAAGAACCCCAAGTCGGAAAACTTGAGAAATTTTAACCATGGAAAAACTGTAATCTGAGTAACTCCAGAAGAATTGGAAAGGTCAACCATGGCTGAATTTTTATAAAAATAATTGCTAACCAATGATTAGAGTAATATGCTAGTATTATTCAGCAAATAGCTATAAACACTACTAATTATGAAACCAAGTTATAGGAGTAAAAGTAAGAGACGTATGCGTGTGTGTTTAGATAGATTAGGGAATGTGGATTATGGTTAGCAACAATTCCTGAAGTATCTGTATTTTAATCAAATATTTTTTATGGTATCTGAATGTGTTTATTATTCGATTATAGTATAATACTATCAATCTGAATAAAAGACTTTTATCAAGTTAAACTCTTTATTTGTAAAAGTTTGAAAATGTTGAATCCTTAATAGACTAAAATAAAAGGTTTAATCTTTAGATGTTAAAAGATTTGGTCCCAACTTCGGCATTTTCCATGGTTCTATGTGCATTTCTGGAGTTCCTACAATGTCTGGAAGAATTATTTATTGGAAATTTGAACTTTATAACTTCTCTTTTCTGAGATTGAGAATGGCACCATCTAGATATTTACTTGGCATTATTTTCTGTAGATTTCTACATGTGAATAAGACGTTTCAACCCATTTACTTTTATGCTTGACATATTTTACACCATTTTTCTGATCACCAGGCACTTTGTTATTGTTCTCAAATTGCTAGAGTTCAAGAATTAAAGAACTCATATGATGTCAACTTATTATGTACTTTGTCTGGAGGAATGATAAAATGAAGCAGGCGTGTATTTCGTTCCCCCCACCCCACCCCCCACCCCCCCACACACAATCTTCAGATAATACGGTGGATTCTTGTTGGTCTGATAATTTGATCTCTTTCTCAGTTGATTTGTCTGGGGAAATGGGAATGATGGTCTATATTTTTAACATGACAATGGCTTGTAGAAATCAGAATGCTATTTGTACCACTGGCACATACAGATGTTATTTGCTCGCTCTAGTTCGAATAATTTAGGCTATCCCCGGAAAACCTGTACGATAGAATGACCTTTTAACTGGAATGATATTGTAACCGAATATTCTGTCATGTTGATGCTTTAAGCACATGCTTGTTTCATTTTCCTTGGGCTGTTGATGTAACAATTGGATGGCTTTATCAACTTGTAAACAAAATGGTTGCTTATCTTTCTCTGTTTGTTTTTGCAGTGTGTGATCCAAAAAGCCTCCTCTTCCTATTCGGAATGCAGTTGGACTACAGTGATGCTCTCATCGGTGGAGGTTTCTCCTTCAAGAACCCGAATGCTACCCAGACATGCGGTTGTGGTAAATCATTTAATGCAGAAATGTGAAATTATACATAGACAGGTCAAATAGATAATAATGGTTTTCCATTTCATGTATTACATTTACAACACATGTGTCTGTAAATCTTTCAAGTTTCTGCGACTTATTTCTAGCATCTTCCATGTCTTGTTCCTCTCTTTCATGAGGATAGGATTCCATGGCAATGTGCCTTAGATCACTAATTTCATATAAAATATTTCCCGTCGAAGGATCTATTGGTTATTTTAACTGAAGAGGGTGTGTTGCTAATTTGATATATTTTATTTTTACAATATTTCTCATAACCGGGATTGTGAAGTTGGTGTCTGTACCATTGTAGCTTACTAAAAGTAATTCATTTCCTGCAGCCACAGATATGTAAAATGATAGAAAAAATTGATATTTAGTTCTTTGTGTTCTTTATAACTAGCTTTAACACCTGGAAAGAGCCAGAAAGATACTGGAAAATCCCAGAAAGAGCTACAAGCCGAACAAATTACTTTAAGCCTACAAATTAGTTTTTATATAAATAAATAGTTTTTAGGGCAAGATTAGCTTAACCTTCTTAATATTGAGGTGTATTTGTTTCAGACTAGGATCAAACCTCGATAAGGTCCATATCCAATCTATCTTCTATTGTGATTCAAACTTTTTTAATCGGATTTTTTTCCTTCGTGGTTGGACTAAATTATCATCCCCACTCAGATTAATAACTAAAAAGAGTCTACCCCATACCATGAAATCGTAAGATCTTGTTAATATACAATTATGCATACTTTTATGAAGTATAATGAGTTCTAACCTGGAATGTCTTCGTCAGTCAACATCCTTTTTCCTCAGTTTGAGTGGTAGATCAACAAAAAGTTCATTGCAACCGTAAATTTTTTTAAAATTTTAATTCATAACCTTAAATTTTATATTTTAAATTTTAAACCCTAAAAATTTTTAATTTTTTAAATTTTAATTTTAAACTATAACCTTAAACCTTAAATTTATTTTTTAATATAAAAGTATAAAAAGAGACCCGAGAATTTTTATTTGTAATAGAATACACTTTCATTTGAGTATAACAATCACTTGCAACAATCCTCGTGGAATTTGACGTTCAACTTTCACTTGTTGATAATTTGCAATATAATTTGGTAATTTTTGACGAGTTGTACTTAGTATTTGAACAAAAAATTGTACATTTTTAATGTCCCTATTTATGTTCACATAAAAAAATAGGTTCAAAGTTATTAGGGTTGAAAATCGAGGTAAAATATATTTTGAGTTTAAATTTTAGAGTTTAGAATTTTAAATTTAGAGTTAGGAGACATAATTTTTATTCCTTCGAATATTTATGCAGGAGATTTCATATAACTATATTAATTCATTCCTTATTTTGAAGAGATCAGAATTGAGATTAAACGGATTGATAAGATGAACAGCCTGGTGTTTTTTGTCCATTTTATTTACAAATAAAAGATATATTTAACCAAAGGAAGCTTATAAATGATTCCCTCGGAGCTATAATACTAGTACTGTCCACCTGGCTTATATATTGAAGCCTTTTGTTCTTAGTTGACAAGTAGTGAATATTTAGAGCACAATTTGTTTTACCAGTGTTGCAAACCCTACATTAAGTTAGATTGCTGAGGAAAAGAATTTGAAAAAAATATATAAGGGTAAAAACCATTTATCATTTCTTCGTCTCTTTTCATGCTTTCTTTGAAAAAAAATAAATTTTAACCCTAACTCTAAATTATATACCCTAAAATATACACCTTACTTCTAATTTTCTAAACCATAACCACAACTTTAATCTTGAACCCTAAACCCTTTAATTTAAAACAGAAGCATAGAAAGAGGCATGGACTTAGGGACTAATTTATAGGAGTGAAACTGCAAGAGTTGAGAGAATTGGTTGAGTTTGATTTATTTCTTGTACCAAGAGTTCGATGCAGGGATGGACTTACAGTTGTTGGGTGTAGTCGCATCCCCTAGTAATTTTAAATTTTCTTATATTTATATATTTTCTTATTATCTATTGATAATCTAATTATGTACCCCTAAACTCTTATAATTTTATACCCTACATTTCTAATATACTTTTATATGAAATTCTAGTCGTTCTTGTTTGATATCGAATTTAAAAGTTAGGGGACTAATTATGTTAGTTTCAACAACTTTATCATGCCAACAAGAAACTTCCCTTCATTTTTTTCCCCAAAGTTTGAAATTCCTTAATTTCTTATTACAATGAACTTGCAGAATTCATCAATTCAGAAAAAAGGACAAATTCATGCAAGCCAAACAATGTAGATGGCCACAAAAAGATGAAAAATAAGTGAATGATAATGGATGACAAGGGAAGAAGAAGAAGAGGAGGAAGGAGGGGAAGATGGAGAATCAGAGGATGAGGATGCGTCAGATGTAGAAGAATTTGGTGATTCAGACGATGAGGAACCGGAACCGGAACTGGAACCAGATGCAGATTTGGAAGTTTTAATCATGATTGGGAACTTACAATTCCCCTTGGATGGATCTTGCTTCACAATCTTAGCCAACCCTTGGAAATCACACGCTTCTTTCTTCTGGTCTGACATCTGGTAGTACATGTTGAAGGCAACCGAGGCATTCAAGTTATCACTCACATTAGCACATGAAGCACCAGGTACCAACGTTGTGCAATCCGTATTATTACAAGCCCATGAAACCTTGACTTTCAAATCTTTTTGGTCAGAAGCATCCTCATTATACACACACCATTGCTTTGCCAAGTATGGAACATTCTTTCCACCCACAAGCGTCTTGTTCTGTCCTTTCCCTGACAGATCCATCGGAAACTTAGGTTGTCCATCGAAGGTGAAAATCCCCCAATGCCTCTCAAACATTCCCGGATCAACACTCTTCTCATCTTCATCCAACAAAGAAAACATGTACACATCAGGATACGTATCCGGTCGAAGTGGAGTCCCCTCTTTGGACGCCATCTTCTTCAACAAACCACTGTAAAACCTTTCAGCATTTTGTGTTGTGGCGTAAACATTAGCATCGGTCGGCCATCCAGCTTCCCCGATGATGATCGGTATGTCAGGGTACTTGGCCACCTTTAGTGCAGCAACAAGAGTGTCGATGTTGGCATCAAGAACACTATGATATTTATTACCATTATCATCCAAGGAAGTCGAGTCGGGGTTATCAAAGAACGCATAGTTTTCAGGGAATCCAGGGTTTTGGTACAGATTAAGGAAAGGATAGATGTTGACGATAAAAGCTGCATTATTTTGTTTCAGAAATTCACAGATATCCCCCATGATATCAGCTATGTCTGGTCGGAATATCCCATTAGACGGCTTGTACGTCGGTGTTGTGTAAACATCACCATTAAGCGGCGTTGACACCTTAATATCTTTCCCATAACCAGCTTCATTTAATGCTTTCAACACGTTTTTCATCGCCGGCAGTGTTAAGTTGGTGAAGGAACCATTGTAGGCTGTCAGAAACGGTTCATTTCCTACAGCCACGTACCTGTAAAACAATTAACAAACATTAACAACCTTTGTTTCATCCTAGGTTGTCCTGATTCAAACACCAATCATCATACTCAACCAAACTTACTTGAAATTGACTCGTTTTTTACCCATATAAGCAGTAACATTCGCTTTAACCCAAGCTTGGGCTACACTGTATTTCTGAGACATGCTTTCCAGAAAGTAATTAGGAATCCCGACCATGACCTCAATATCAGTTCCAACCAGTGCATCTAGAACATCCTTGTCGGCATCAAAAATCTTAACCTTTTTGATGCCATTATCTTTCACCATTTGAACAACAATTTTAGGGTCTAAAGGATGAGATGCTATGAGACCCCAGTTCACACCAAGGCCTTGTAGTTGTGCTGCAATACCTGTAGGGACAAATAACAGTACATACGCCCATAGAAACACCTTTACTTGAACCATTGCAGAAGATATGACTATGAACAGTTTATTCAGAAGAATTAAAAGAAAGGGTTTGATTTTTCTTTGTTTTTGGAACCAGTCGAAGTGTAGATGATGTTTGGTTTTTATTTTTATTTAGCTTTTAAGGTTGTTTGTATTTCATTTGGAATGGAAAAGGTTTAGATTTATAAGGGTTATTGTGTGTAGATGTATAGTAGAGTTCTTGGCTGTACGAGAAAGTAGAGAAGAGAATAGTGTTAGTTGGGAGATATTTTTAGTTGGAAGTGGTCACAGAAACAACTTTGTTAATGTCAGTATTAGCTTCGATTACTTACTATTTATAGTTTTGTTTGAAAATATCTTACTCTTTGAAAATCATCTATCTCTTTTTTACATATTTTTTAGGTTTTTATTTTAAATTAGAAGGTTTAGGATTTAAGGTTCAAGGTTATGGGTTGTGGTTAGAATTTAAGGAATTAGGGGTATAGTGTATTTTCTATGGTGTAAGTTTTATGGTTTGAGATATAGAAAATAAGGGTTAAGGTTCAAATTTTAATTTTTTAGAAATTTTTAAAGGAGACATAGAAAAATGATGCAAATCGTCTACCTCTTTCTCATGCATCTATTTATCCGCTTTAAACTAGAGGGTTTATGTTGTATGGTTTAGGGTTTAAGGTTTAGAGTTGTGGTTTGTGTAGGGTTTAGGGTTTAAGGTTTAGAGTTGTGGTTTGTGTAGGGTTTAGAGTTTAGGATATAAAAAATTAAGGTTAGAGTTTAAAATTTAATTTTATAAAAAAATTCAACGGGAGGCATAAAAGGATATATGAGAAAGAGGTAGAAGATTTTTGCTTATAGAAGAATACACCATAAAGAGACAGATGATTTTTACCAAAAAAATAGAGAACTTTAGATTGAAATGTTGTCTAATATGAAAACGAAAATGTTCTTAAACAAATCTATTTTGGTGTCCTAATTATGTTTTTTTTTTTTATTTTAAAATAATGAGTTTATAGTTTAGAGTTAAATGTTAGGAGTTATAATTAGAGTTTAAAAATTAAGGGTATGGTATATTTTTGAAGATGTATGATTTAAGGTTTATAATATGAAAATTAAATTTAAAATTTAATTTTTATTTTTTAGTTCGAGTCATATAAGAGGATATGGTTAGGGACAAAGGATTTTGGTTCTAGTTGTAGAGTGAAAAACTAAGGAAAAAGATATTCGTAAAACAATTTTACTAAAATTTATATATCTTTAAATAAATTATATAAAATCTTAAAATCTTTAAAAATAATAATATTTTCGATAAAATATGATATTCGTTTTAATAAATTGTACACGACCCACAAAATTTATAAACCGACAAAACTATTTTTATGTTTAGACAATAAAATTTAATGTATATCTATATATTATAGGCCTATAATACAGAGTTTACCTCTAAAATGTAACATTTTTACTATATAATTTTTTGTATTTAACTACAATTACATTCATTAAATATAAATTCAAAGAGATTTTAAAACTATATAAAAAATAAAATTAGTTTAGTTATCCACATAAAAAATATATAATTAAAAGAATTAAATCATTGATCATTAAAATCAAATATGTTAAAACCAAACAACATCTAATAAAGATTTATAATAAACATAAACTAAAAACTAGCTTAATACCTATATATAATTATATTTTTATAAATATGATAAAAAAATATAATTTAAAACATAATGGAGTAAAATATTTATATCTTACGTACAAACTTGTCCCATCTCGACAATTTTTTTTTAATACTCGTCCCAACTTATCCCGATGATTAAATTAGTGAGATATTGTATTTGATTTTTTATTTAAAAAATTATTGTATTGGTTAAATTATTTAAAGATTTATAATATTTTAAAAAATGTTATTTTTAAGGTCGGTTGAATTATAACCTAACTTCATAAAAATATATATATATATATATGAGGGCGTTTGGATTACAACCCGACCTCTTAAAAAAATAATTTAAAAAATTGATGCAAATCATGAGGTTCATGGCTTCCACATGGATTCTTATCTTGTTGGTCACCTACGTGAAAGCAGTATTTTAATATTGTATGAGGTCGGATGGAAATCCTATCGATTTTATTTTTTTATTCATAAAGTCGGATTGTAAGATGTATATTTTTAATACTTATTATTATTATTAATTTTATAAGATTGGAGGGAAAGCATTCCGACCTCAATTATTGAACATCGTTGAATTGCCACAAATTCTTAAATAATTTAGTGAATATAATGATTGTTTTATAAACTTGTTTTAAAAGTTTTAATCATGTTATTAAACACACAATTATCAAAGCCCGTCTAGCTCAGTCGGTAGAGCGCAAGGCTCTTAACCTTGTGGTCGTGGGTTCGAGCCCTACGGTGGGCGACTTTTATGTTTATTTCTTGATATTTTCCTTATTTTGTCCCTTACAAATGGGCCTAACTTTTGGGGTCTTAATTAAAGGAGTCAATTAAATAATTTTTTATATATTTTTTGGTCCAACTCTACAATTCTAATAGAATCTAAAATTTTAGGGAATTAAATATTTGAAAAAAATATATAATAAAAAACATTCTTAATTAAAAATATAATCAAAATGATTTTCACCTAAATATCATTGTTTATTTTTCACACATTTTTAAAACATTCTTAATTAAAAATATAATCAAATTAATTGAATGTACAAATAAAAAAAACATATTTTGAATTAAATTAATTAATTAGATTTTTGAATATAAAGGTAAAATATATTAATATATATATTAGCTATCATATTAACCCTTAATAATAATTGACGACTCAACCATAATTTTATATAAAAAAACTAAAATTTAATAATTAATTTATAATATTTAAACTTTAGATTATTAAAATAAATACTTTATAATATTTAAAATATGTTAGTGTTATAAAATTTAATTTACCCCTAATATTAATTAAATTTTGAACTTTGCATCCCCATTAACAGGTTCATTTAAAGCCCAATTAATGATCTGTTAGCGCAAAGCAAAACTCTGGATGGAATACTTGATGCATTAGGGTTTAGGGTTTTCCTGTTTTTAAGCCTGAGAATCGAATACTCCAAAATCAAGCCTTTGCTGATCTGCAGATCCAAAAAAATGAGAGGATTACAGCTGCCGTTGAGCCAAACGCAACGAATTAGACTTCAAAGAGCGTTCGAAAAGCTCCAATCCCTCTCTTCTAAGGCCAATTCCGACGCCTCCGTTACCGTCGCCGATACCATTCCCGTCAACTACGAAGACGCTTTTCTCAAGTACGCCCGCCCCCAAAATTACACATTTAAGCTATATCTTTACTTGGTTTTCTATATAAATAGATTTAAGTCCCTTTTTTTTTGAATTTTTTGAAGAGGGCATGGCACGACGGACCTCAATGGCGAGTTGGTGGCAACTGTTTGTGGCGTGGTGGAGCGCATCAACAAACTGGTCTATGTACGCGGCTTACGCGCTAGGTATTCTTAAACATTTTACTCTGAAATTCTTCTCCCCCTTTTTGGGAATTTGATTAATTTCAAATGTTGAACCTTTTAGGTACAAGCCTGAGGTAGGGGATATCGTAGTGGGACGTGTAGTCGAGGTAATGTCCTAAAATGTGAGAACTGTGAAGAATACTTTCACCATTTCTAGATTGCAGGAAGTTTCTTTACACACATATTATGGTAACAAGCTTAATTTGTTTGGTATTTTTATAAAATTTGTGTAGCTTTCTTTTGGATTTTTTAGGTTGCACAAAAGAGGTGGAGATTGGAAATTAATTTCAGCCAGGATGCCGTTTTAATGCTTTCCTCGATGAACATGCCTGATGGTATTCAGGTAACTTGTACTACACTAATCTAAGACTAAGACAGAAGACCTTTTCCTTAGTGGGAAGAGTTTTCTTTTACCTTTTACTCTTCTGTCTCTACTCTTTGACTGTCTGGTATTAGAGTGTCAGTTTGTATTTTTTTTTATCATAGTAAGGTTCTGAGTCCTTTTATTGTCTCTTTAGATAATATTTCTGATTAATTGAAATTTGAATGTGTAGAATAAAAGCTAATTCTATATTTTTGGTGACTCGGTGAAACTCTCATGAGTGGCTTATTTTATGCCACACGGTTATAAGCTACCCTATGGTCCAGTGAGGGGAGAAATGTTTATACTGGCTAGTTTTTATGTGATATGTTGGCTAAACTCTGTTGTCTTTTCAGTTTTTACTTCAACTGCATACAAATTTCCTTGTTTTAAAATTTACTCTTGATTGCATTTGTTAGAGGCGACGAACTGCTTTGGATGAACTCAACATGCGTGGCATCTTTGAAGAGAATGACGTTGTCTGTGTAAGTCCAGTGGCCTACTCTTTTGTTTACTGTTTTATAAAGTTCCTATGCGAACATGCTATTTAATAACAGAGAGGATAAAATGATAAGAGTCAGTGTCATGTAACATTCTTTCTTTCTCAGGCCGAGGTTCGTAATTTCCAGCATGATGGAAGCTTACAACTCCAGGCTAGAAGTCAAAAGTATGGGAAGGTATCTGATTAGAAAGATTTTGTTTATTTGTTCTGCTTTGGCCTTGCTTTTTGTTTAAATTCTGTGTGTTTGTCTCTAAAATAAGCAATACGTGACAAAAGAATGAGAGTGTAAACTTTTTTATGTCTTGGTTCATGAAAATAATTATGAATGAGAATGTAAGCTTTATATGTTTACCGAAGTTGGAACTTTCTTAGACCCAGAATTATACTGCTGCAATGCAAAACTCTATGTTGCAATGTATCCGAGTACTTTAACTTTGTCATGAAATTGGGTGGGCAAACTTGGATATCACCCATATAAAAGAAGGGAACAACGATGCTTAACAAGACTTTAAATGTAATAACACCATGAAGCATGCTGTATAAAAAGAAGTGTGTAAGTTGTTAGGAACTTAAATTTTTGTGACATGAAATCTTAAGACATAATAAAAGGTGGTTGTGTATCTGTGACTCCTTTCGTAAAGAATCATTCTTTGCATTTTGTAAGCATTGCCTTATATTTTGTGACTTTAAATGTCTATCATATTAATGTTGTTGCTTATGAAATTGACATGTACAGCTTGAGAAGGGCCAATTGCTCATAATTGATCCTTACCTAGTGAAGAAAAGCAAATTGCATTTCCATCACCTTGAACAGTTTGGAATTGACTTGATACTTGGGCGCAATGGATTCATATGGGTTGGTGAACATGTTGAAACCAGAGATAGTATGCTACTGGATCAAGCTAATAGTTCTGAGCAGTCCATGGTTCTCGAAGAAAAAAGCCGAACTCATACTCCTCTAGAGATGAGGCAGAACATATGCAGAATCGCAAATGCTGTCCGTGTATTGTCCACTTTAGGTTTCAGTATGGATGCAGATTTGATCATGCAGACCGTTGAGTTGAGCAGCTCACTGAAAATCGATATACATGACATGCTAGGATCAGAGTTTCATGTTCTGGTTGCCGAAAGAGAAGTGGAGCGGAGAAGCTTGATGGGAAAGCGGAGAAGATGAGGTAATTTTCTTCTGCAACTGTTCTTCCAATGCCAAGGAAAATGGTGGAACCGGTGCAAGTATTGTTCCTGTTCAGAATCATTGTAATTTTCTCTAGAATTGTAATGGTTTGAACCATAGGTTGCAATATTAACATGATTTTGAAGGTTTATATATGCAAGGAAAGACTTCATATTCAATTTTTTAATTAATTCATCCATTCTTCAAAAATAAAATCATATAAAGAAAAAAAATCAATCGAGAAAAACTAAGGTGGTGGTGAATGATAAATAATGTCAAGATGAGAGAATGAGTTAATCATAAAGATACTAGCTTGAATCGGGTGTATGATATCTAGAATCCGACGACCAGGCATGCTCCGGAGCATCTCCAAAACCGCCGCCTTGAATCGGGAAAACAGGAGGATACGAAGTCGACGAAGATAAAGAAGATTGTGCACTAGGACCAGCTGAAGTTGTCGAAACTCTCTGTCTTCCAAAATAACTTCCGCTGGAACGTGAATATTCAAGAACTCCCCACGGAACTTGAGGGTTTCGGACCAAACTCTGGCAATGAGAGTGAACGACTGGCTCTACGGCCGTCGGAATAGATAAAAGGGTGTTGGGGGAATCAGAAACGGGAAACTGGGTGATGGTTATATCGGAGGGAGGTGATCGGAGTATTACGTTTTCAGGGAAGTTGAGCTTGGCTTTGTTACCCCTAAAACGAAGGGCTGCTTCATCGTAAGCCATGGCAGCTGCCTCGGCGGTGTCGAAGGTACCTAACCAAACCCTGGCGGCTTTATGAGGGTCCCTTATTTCGGCAGCCCATTTGCCCCATGGCCTCCTTCTCACTCCCCGGTACCTACTCCTCGGCTCTTCTTCTTTACTCTTGTAGTTGTATTCATATGTTGGAAGGAGCTGTGCTCTGGTTTTTGCATCCATCCCTGCGTTTACTTGATTAGGCAACTCATCAAACTGCGTACAAAGTTTACTCGCAGAGTCTACCGTCATCCCTCTTCCACCGCCGCCACCGCCACCTTCTTTTTCTTCCCTTTCTCTCTTTCTCCCACCAAATCTCCATGAAGAAGTAGCATTGTCACTTGAAACAAAACCATCCAAGTTTTCATTACCTGATGGCAGCTCCTCACCACCGACATCGCCGGCTATGACACGAGTCAAAGCCGAAACCATCGCTGACGTCTCCCTTTCCCTTCTAGCCTCCGCAGACGACGACAATGGCCCTTCTTGTCTCATCAACAACCATCGGCCATCACCTCCTCCGCCATTCTCAACGCCTCTATCTTCCTTGTTCGCCACCTTTTTAACTATATCTCAAATGTAGAAGTCTCTCTTACGTAAGTTAACCCAATGTCTGAGAAATAAAAATTCTTTGTCTTTATATCTTTTTATTTCAGCAACACGAAAGGACCGGTAAAGGCAATGTGCCAAAGTTGAATAAATCCTACAAAATAACTGATATATTGAAAAGTTCTAGAATTAAAGGATGAAATTTGATCATTTCATCACAGGTCTCTTCGGTTTTATAAAGGATGAATCCTACAATAAGTATCTATATTATATATTTTATTTTATATATCGAATTTGTGTTTAATATTTTTAATATTTTCATTTTAAATGCATGGCTATTAACAAATATTTAAAAATTTTCATTAGTCAATTAAAATATTATAGGTAGTATGTTTTATTTTATTTAAAAATCAAAATTTTAAAAAAATGATAAAATAATTTATAAAACTCTAAATCTTCGATCCTTAAAATCCTAAATTTATATTGTAGTTGTTGTTGTCACTAATTATTAACGATATACCCATCATTTTTATCATCGGACCCCTAAGATCATTTTTCCACTCGTCTATCATCGAAACTTGACAATCAATATATCTAATATCAAAATAAAATCGACCAGCAAGAAAAAAAATATAGATGACAATAAAAAGACTTTATTTCATCACCGACAACGCAATAAATAATGATAATAAAGATTGGATTTAGAGATCTAGGGATTTAGAGTTTATTTTATAAATTTTAAAAAAAATTTAAAACTATTTAAAAACTTAAATTAAAAAAAATCAAAGTTAAAACTAAATGTCATATTTGATCGGTTAACATAATTTTTAATTTTTTATTAACGATCGTTAATAATTAAACACCTAAAATAATAATAATAATAAAACATTAAACAATTACTTAATCCAAAAATAATTTAAATATTTATTTAAAATAAAAAATATAATTCAAACACTTATTTAACATTTAATTCATTTCTATATCTTTCTTAATAAACTTTCAAATCAATCACTACAATTTCAGTAAATGCACACTATCAATAAACTCAAAGTGACAATTTATAATTTTTAAAATAATAAATATTCCAAACATTTTACTAAAAATAATAAAAAACGTGTTATCTACTAATAACCAAATAATCAAAGATATAATTATTATGTTATTTTATATTTTTCAAATTTTGACATTTCTTTTGAGAACATAAATATTTTTATTTAATAAAAAATTTAATAGGTAACGTGATAAGAGTAAAAAACCGTTTTTGTATTTTCCCTTCGATAAGGAAATTTTCAATTCTGAGGTAATGAGTGATGTGGCATTTTCTTATTGGTAGATATATCGGTGGTCAAACTTAACAGCATTTCGTCAAACGTTGACCCAAAGTCAAAGAAATCTATACCAGAAACGCGGTTAAAGGAAGAGTAGTTTCCTTTATGCCAAAACCGAATATTCAGAAATAAATACTATACTAAAAGTAAACAGATACTATTTAAAATTTTTAAGAGTCTTGTATAATTTATTTAAATAAAAATTTATTTTATTAAAATTATTAATTTTTTAAAAAAATTTAGGAGTTTATGTTATTTGTTTAAAGATTATAATTTTTTTAAAAAAATTATTATTAGATTATTCTCTTAAATAATAAAATATTAAATATCTAAATATAAAATATTTTTAATTTTTCATCTAAAAAGTGTTATTCTTATTTATATTTTAAGTTTTAAATAATTATTATATATATACACATGGTTATATATATTTATATTTTTTATAAATATTTAATTTATTTTTTATTTTAGATCCTCTTTTTTAAGAGCTTGTACAGTTGTTCTTATTATATCTGTCCAGACCTTCACTAGAAGTAGTTGTAATTTAGTCCCTCTTAAAATAGGGTTTTAGGATAATTTTATCTTATATTATACGAAGTAATCAAATAAGAATAATTAAAGATAGTGATAATTGTCTATCAAATATAGTTTGATTAATATTATTATTTAGGATTTATAATTTTTGGGGTTGAGTTGAAAATAAATTTTAGGGTTTGTGATTAGAATTAGATGTTGAGAGATCATTATTTAGGGTTTACCTATTTATATTGATGTAAATCCGTAAATAGCTAAATGGTTTTATTTATTTGTTAATTTAGTAATATTTTTACGTATTGGATTTTTTATAAACATTTTAAAATTATTATATGTTTTTAAAACTATATAATTTTTTAGGAATCTATGTTTTTTCTTTGCAAAACATTTTCATTTTTTATTTCTAAAATAGTTTAATACTACTATATAATTTTTAAAAAATATTTTGAGTTTATATATTCATTTTTATGTTTTTACCGCGTCAACATTTTTATGAAAATAATTAATGTCGTCTTTAGACTTTAATCATCCTTATTTCAAATATAATAAAAAAATCTCTTGAAATATTTTTTCCTATATTATTTAAGTAGAAGGTGACACAAATTTCAATTTAATGTTTGTTGAGTTGAAAAGATTGAGGTATAAAAAAATTGAATTCTAAAATTTTAATATCTTATTTAATATTTAAGTTATTTATATCTTTTGATTAATAAAACCATAGATATTACACATTTGAATTTAGAAAATAGACTCAAGTTTTGATAAAATTATACATCCATCGTTAAAATCTAATATTTAATATTTTAAATTATATAATTTAAACTCATAAAATTTAAACCTAGTTAAATTCTTAATTTTTAAGTTTAATAAATATATATTAATTAATGAATTAATATCTAATAATTAAAAGTATATTTTATAATTTATAGTATTTATAACCGTCACAGGTGATTAAAAAAAATTTATCATAGTTATCTTATCCCTTATGTAATTCATGTGCACAGACTTTGAACGAAATTATTATTGTTTGACCTTATTTTTTTAATTAGTTTGACTCTAAATAAAGTTTTATTTATTTAATAGATTAAATAAAACTTAAGTTGACATTAAAGACTTAGTTTTATGTTAGTTCAATTTTTAAACGTATGATTGTTTTTTTAGGACAGTAAAATATTAAATAAAAATATAACTTTTATGAAATTCAAAGTTTACATTTGTGGGCAAAATAAATTAAAAAAAAATAGTTTTTAAACAAGCAAGAAGAATAATTATTTGGATATTATATATTTTTTTGGTCTGCACTCAAAATTCGTGTTGACTTTTTAAAATTATTTTTGAAACTTTTATTTCGAAATTATTAAACCTACGGTTGAAGGAGCTTCATCTCCAACTCCCACGTAAGGCATGACTAACCTCAAGGGTTAATTACCTCTTTGGTCCCTTAAGTTTTTATTATTTGTATTTTTGTCCTAATAATTTCAATTTTTACATTTTGGTTATTAGATTATGTTTCAATGTTTTTTAGTATGGTCCATGATTAATAATAATAATAATTGGGGTCCAATACTCGCACAATTGACCACTTAATCAAAGGTTAATACTATGATTTGACTTGTTGATGTAGGATTTTTGATCGTCGGAATTTAATTTTCAACTAGGTTAGTTTTTAGGATATTATATAATTCTTAAATATTCAGGATTAAATTGGATTAAGTTATTGAATTACATTAGAATTAGGACCATATTTATAAATTTTTAAATATTGAGGGTTAAATTAGCTTAATTATTTTAAATTAAGATTGAATTGATTGAGTAAATATTGGTGAGTAAATTGATAGCATGCATACATAACAACACAAAATATATAATTATGAGTAAATTAATTATATTTTATAATATTGTACATAAATTTTATCAAACATAAAATTTATTGAGTGGTCATATTAGAAAAATAAATATTGTTATTTTTAGTAGATTTGAGTTCGGACGTGTTTGTACGTGCGTTGAAGATATTTATTAATGATGATTTTTTCTCTGGAAGACTATGATTACAGAACAAATATTATTATGTAATCATTCTAGAAATAATAATATTATTTAATAAAAGAGGAATGTAGATGAAATTTATATCAATCGAGTAGACAAAAATAATTATTTAATCTTATCTTATATATTTTTCGAATTTTAATATTTATTTGAAGAATATAATATCTTTTTTTGATACGTTTTTATTCTATCTTTTGATACGTTTTTTTCTATCATTTGATATGATATTCTCTTTTGTTTTAGTTTTTTAATTACGACTGAATCTGACGACATCATGACTGATCAAGATGACGCTCCTTCAATTATGTTATTGATCTCCCTATCTTGGATCCTTGAACTAGGTCTGAATTATGATTACATCTATCGCTATTTGTTCTCGATTGAGTGATGGTAATATCGTTGTTGTCAATATACCTTCACTGTAATATGATTTTTATGTTGTTTGTTGATGGTTTTACATATCATCATCGATTCGAGTGATGTTTATATCATTCTTTTATTTCGAGTCTCTGAATCAGATTCTTATATTTTTCTTGTTTAGTCTTCTTATATTTTTATGACCACTTGTTTTATTTACTAGGTATATATTTAGACTTAAATATTTTGTTGACTAAGATATAAACTTTCATTATAATTTTTAAATATATTTTCGTTTAATAAAATTAATAAATATCTAATAAAAAAAATACCACCTACAAGTCAACTCCACCGCTCTTCTTTTTGCATCTTTTGACCACCAACATTAACAATATAACTGGTCTCCGGTTAACTAAGATTATGTCCCAAACTTTTCCCATTACCTTCTTCTCCTTCTTAATTTATGTCAAAAAGCACCGGTGTAGGAAATGTTAATTTATACAAATATATTTTAATGAACCAACCAACTCAACTTTTGAATTCCAGAATTTATAATATTTTATTTTATTTATTCTCAATTTTTTAATTTATATTATATGTAGAGGCAAAGAAAACCATGGGTGTTGTTGATTGTCAAAGAATAAAATCAATGTTTTTAAAAAGGAAATTACCATAATTGCAGGAAATGGAAACTCAGAATTCAACGGTATGTTTCCGGCATAGAATTCAACTCGGAATCAAATATTAAGAGGGATAACTATTAAGTTTTTAAATCTAAAATTTACGAAAGATAAAAACCTTATTTTTTATTATTTAAGAAGGGTCTTTAATGTAATTATACCAAAAATATTTAAGAGGGAAAGAGCCTCTCCCATAGTGAACATAGCTTCATCCCGGACTACGTATCTTGGATAAATTACATAAATGATCATCTAATTATAAGATTGATATTAATATAATTATTTTAATCTTAATAAATATATCATTAAATTATTAAAATAGTTTTAATATGATCATCAATCGTTAAAACTTAATGAAATGATTAACTTGGTAGTTAGAAAAAGATATAATTATATATTTGCCTATATTATTTACATATATTTTCAATTAGATTTTAATTTTATTTTAATAAAATAAATTAATTATTTAAATTAGTGATGATACATATCACTATCTTATTGAAAGATTTTATATATTTTTATTTGATTTTGTGAAATGTGATGTCAAATCTTATATATTTTATTTAGATGATAATATCAAGAAAAATAAACACGATATATAAAATATATAACATATAAAAATGATCTGAGAGTACTATGTGGCACAAATTTAACACCGTTACAAAAATTACCAAAAAGATCAGTGGAATTAAACTTGCGGTCCCATATAGAAATGAGAAAAGAAAATCACTTACATCAATTAAAATTAGATCAGTCGTAACAACCTAAAATTAGTCTAATCGAAAATTGATATTCAATGATCGGAAATGCGATTTTTGAGTATTGACAATTAAATTGATTCATATGAAAAGGTTCAAAGGGATTTATCTGAATATTTATAAAGTTTAAATTTAAAAATACAAAGATTAAAGATTAAGGACCAATTTGTAAAGCTTTGAAATTTGGAATAATTGGTTAAAATGTGAAACTTTAAAGTAATAAGTTACAAGTGTAAGATATGAATGATTATAATAACTAGGTGTGTAGCAAGACCACCTAGTGACTAAATTGTAACAGTGGAAAATGTGATTAGTGATCAAATTTTAAAGATCCAAAGTTAAGGAGATAAATAATAAAATTTAAGAAATTTAACAACCAATGATGTGATTTAACCTTGACCATTCTTCATGAGAAAGAAAGATTCTTTGAGGACTTAGAGCCTAATTAACCTATATTTTTAAGATGCTGAAACAAGCACCTAGGTGTTAAAATGTTATAATTTGGTTCATATTTAATTTCTTTAAAATTATTCGTGTGGATAATTCACTCATAAAGAAAGGATTTAAGACATTCTTCACGGCAACACAAGAGATGACAACTTGTCTAGAATTATTGTAGTGGTAATAAATTCAATAAATCACCAAAAATTATATAAATTGAATTATAAAATAAAATTTATATGTATAGATTTGTGTATGAATTTGGTTTCCTTTTTAATAAAACGATGATCGATTTTGAGTTATATATTAAAAAATACAAATTTCTGAATAAGTGGACAAAATTATTAATTTTAATACTGATTAATTATAAAATAAGATTTATGAACTATATATTATTAAGATTCATGAACTGCCATTCTTTTAGAGTTTTTTGCTCCCCATGAACAAGTTTATGAACTTATACAGCTAATAAAAGCTCATATATGAAACAATATTAAAGAATAAAGCTAAGAATTCACAAGGAATTTGGACACATTGATATATGGTACATGTTCGATAGATTCACTATCTATCGTTGGATTAAATTTGATTCAACGATTGAGATTAGTCGAAGATGAACGATTGAGATCGTATTTAGAGTATGACGTGGCAGCATGGGATCATGACATGTGACGAGTGAGAATATAAAGAGTTCGCGTGTGGGCTTCACACACGCATAAAAGGCGAGGAGTCCGAACAGTGGCGGATCCAGAAAAATATTTGAGGGTGGACATATATGAAATTTTAAAATTTCAAAATGGGCACAACTCATAAATATTAAAAAAATTGAAGGACTAACTCACAAAATTTTAAAAATTAAAAGACAAATGTGTGAACTTCAGGATGGACATGTGCCCACCCTCTCATACACATAAATCCGCCATTAGTCCCGAGTGTATATCTCACGCGACAAATGGGTCATTTTAAGTTGATCCTAGTCGTTAGATTATAGATTTGATTCAATGATTCAGATTAGACGATGATAAGATAATAAGATAACATTAGGTTATCAGATAAGTGTATTAAAGTTTAGTTATCGGGTCAAACGATTCGGTCTTTATAAATTACTTTGTATTTGTAATTTGTATTGGACACTTAAATAGAATGGTTCTTTATGTTATATATGTTTATTATTAATTTTTAACCCATTTAACAAAATAACTCTAATAATAATAATAATACAATAATACTAATATACATGCAATACATATACTATAAACAAACATATAATAAGCACATACATTCATATACATACACATTATACATACATATTAACACACATACATAAATATTAATAATATAAATATATAATATACATATTTTGTAATTACATACGAGAACAATACATATTTAATAAATATTAAACATCTATATTAATAATAATTAATAATATTATATATAATCAAACTAAAATAAATGATTATAATATGTAAATCATAAATTTGTGTACGAAATAATTACCCAAATATTTTAAGGAATTTTTTTTTAACGAGAGTTGGATACGCCACATGGGCATTGCTTTAGATGCAAACATTGGCTTTAAAATGACTTTTAATAGATTACTTTAAATAATTAAGTGTACTTAAGTGTTAAGTACGAAAAATTATATCATGGGTCAGTCCCACTACGTGTCCATGGGACCGACCAATGATAACTATTCACTTTATCAACTTTTCCATGTCATTTTTTTTCAGGTGATTCTTCACTTTAAAAATTAAAAAATAATAAAATGGATGATTATCATTGGTCGCATGGATGATATGATGGGACTGACCCATAATATAATTTCTGGTTAAGTACGAACACATTACACTATAAAAGGAAATAAAAAAAAATCCATTTTATTTTCTGTCGATTACGAAGTTCCAACTTCACCACCTCAACTACTCTAACTTAAAAAGGGTCAAGAATTTTTCTCTCCATTTTCTCGCTCAGAAGAAAAAGAAAGAAAATAGGAAATAGCAATGGCAGCGGCGGAAGAGAAAGAATCAACGTCGATTCCACTGAGCCAAGCCGAAAATGGCGGTCCTGATCCCGAAGATCCGGCGAAGTCTCCACCTAGTTCCCCCAATTCCTCCACTCGCAAGGTTCATTTCCCCCTGTTGACTCTGTTTCTTTCTTGATGCGCTTCTAAATTTAGGATCCATCACCAATTTTTCAGATCTTGGAATTCCTATTGAAATTATTAGTCCAAATGCATTTGTAATTGAAACGTCGTAAGTGTAACGTACTTTCTGACTAACGACGAGTAATGTGGGAAGTGGAAATAGTTAAATATCACTTAAGATTTGTCATTATCTCTTATCCTGTGTGTTTAATTACTACGAACTGGTTGAGTTCCAAGCTGATATTTTGTTGTTTTTGAATGTCTTCCGAGGATTGGCTCGTGTTTAAACAAAGAGAAATCTTGTTATTGTGATGATGTGTTTAGCGTATTTGAGTATCTGAAACTAATTGCCTGCGGTGTATTAGGAGGATAGGAGTGCTTAGCTGTTGGGACTTGGGATATATGTTTTCTGTTTAGAAGTACTGAGAATTTGAAGCGATTCCAAGATCGAATTTGTGCATTTTCCAATGTTGAAATAGTTTATTGAAATTAATGTTTTCAAGACATTAGAATGAATGCTTGAGTCTTTCTACTTTAGTGTTTATAAAATTAATGTTTAAACGAATTAAAAAGATTAAATATGTGCTGGTTTCAATGGACTCCTAGAAAGAATTGAAGCTATGAAAGAATTTTTAGAATCATACATTTGTGTCCATAACGAATCAAATGTATTCAATTTTAATTTTATGTCTGAAATTTATGTTTCAATGATTCTCCAGGCCTGTTGTTTTCTTCTCCAGAGCTGGTTCTCAAAGAAGTTCATGACTGGATGGTATAATAGCTTTGATATCTCCAAATGTTCTCATTCCTCTATTGCTTCTTGTAATATTTCAAGCCTAACCATGTCTTAACATGCAAAATTGCAGCGTGGTTCTTTTTCCTGTAGCAGTTACTTTTTTCATTACTTGGTGGTTTATTCAGTTTGTTGATGGTTTCTTCAGACCATTGTATGAACAACTTGGCGTCGATATATTTGGTAATTGTAACCGATCACTCTCGGTTTCAATATTTTTTTATTCTTTAAGTCTTAAAAGCACTGTAGTTTTCTTTTCTTTTATATATATTTTAAATATCATCAGGGAATTTATGATTTATCCAACTTTCTTACTTTGTAAATTTATAATCAATTTGAAATGCTTATTATTTATTCACTGGTTAATATCAAAACATACTGCTTCATCAAAGAAAAAACTTCTACTTTCTCTTCTTTCTTGAAATTTATGCAGATCTCTTTGGTGATTTTTGTGCTCCAAGCAACGGTTATCTAAGCTGTGATTTCTATTTGCAGGACTGGGATTTATTACATCCCTGCTCTTTGTCTTATTTGTTGGTGTTTTTGTTTCATCATGGATGGGAGCTGCTGTTTTCTCAGTGGGAGAATGGGTTATAAAGCGAATGCCCTTTGTTAGGCATATATACTCAGCCTCTAAACAAATAAGTGCTGCTATATCTCCAGGTTACGCCTAATTAACTACCGTATTTTACTAAAAATATAGTTAAACAAATGATTTGCATCCTCTCAAGTACTTTCACACATTTTAGAATCCATGATAAACTGCTTTAGCCTTTATTGCTTGCAACTTGTCTACTGTGTTAATATACCATTTTTAATCTTCTTAGAAAACTGATCAGATTTCAGACACTTCCTGTTGTTAAATGTTGAATTAGTTATCCAACGTATTTTTAAGAGATTTTACTATATTATGTATATATGAGTGTCTAGTTGTGCCTGTCTTATGTTTTGTGAATATATATGCACTACTTCAGAGTTGGGTAGTTCAAGTTTCAAATGTCAATATTTTATCCTTCAAACAAATATTTACAATGTGCTTATATCATTTCAAAGCTGGGCAACTAGGAAACTTTCAGGTTCTCCTGAAACATACAATGACTTTATCCCGGTTCTTTTAGATCAAAATACCACAGCATTTAAGGAGGTGGCTATCATTCGTCATCCACGTGTTGGTGAATATGCATTTGGTTTCATTACATCTACTGTCACCCTTCAGGTACTATTTTTAATATTTCATCTCTTCTTTGGCCAATATGCATTTATTTTCCATTTTCAGCTTGCCATGTGATCACGGATCATTCAAGGGATGATTTAAAATGTTACAATCATCAGAGATAATGTCCGTTTGATGAATAATTTTCCCGACTCTATTAAGATGTTATAGTATGCAAACTTGTGTGAATGAACATTACTCATCTTGGTTATAGTTTTCTTTGAGTCTTCTAATAGCCAAATGCTCCTTAAAGGAAATTTGTTTTTTTCCCATCACGTTTCTTTAGTGGGTCTGTTTGTTGATTGTTTATTGTAGAGAGAAAACGAAGATGAAGAACTCTGCAGTGTTTTTGTCCCCACAAACCATCTTTACATTGGTGATATCTTCCTAGTGAACTCCAAAGAGATCATAAGGCCAAATCTCTCAATCCGGGAAGGCATAGGTATTTTTTTTCTATTTTATTTATCCATCCCTTGCCTCATTATCCAGGCTCGTTTTCTATATTTATTGAAAAATTCTTGTCCCGAAAACTTAGAATGCTCTTTATCCTTTGACTAAGATACCTCCTGTTGTTGCCATCTTAGAACATATTCATCTGGTATTTTTGTGCAGAGATCATTGTTTCAGGGGGAATGACCATGCCACAAGTAATTTCTCCTCAAGAAAGAATCCCAATGAACAGACTGATGTAATACATAGATACAGTGTAGGAAAAATAGTATGTTTGTACTTTCCTTTGGTTATCCCCACTGTTTTCTATGTATTGGCTTTTTGGTTTCAACTGTGGGTATTTATGTTTTTTGCCATTCTCTGCCTCTATTTCTTTCTACAATCTCTCTCACGGTGAAAGAACTAGTATTTGAACTTATTTTCTCATTTTTCTTTTGCAAAAGTAATTTTTTTGGTTTTTGATTTACAAGAAAATTATTTTTAATTTAAATATTATTTATCTTTTATATACTCTTTATATATTATTATTTATTGATTTTTTTGTTCACTAATAATTTTTAATGATCCTTAATGTCCTACTTGTTTTTTTTCTTCAAATTTATTGATCAGTCTATCGATTTTTAATTTTATGTGTTGTAGTTAATTTGTTAAACTTTACAAGTCATTTTTAATTTGGTGACTTAGGATAATGCTAGATCAGGTCTGTAATAGATCGGATTACTTGAATTACTTGTTTGGTATCGGATATCCATGAGACCTTGCTACTTGAATCCAATGAAAGTAGTAATTGACAAAAATAAAGTTAAATGCTGTGAAATGTGGTAAAAAGAATACAAGCATAAACACTTGCATGATAGGACTCAATGCACTAAGAATATTATTAGAGTGAAAATAATTTTAATGTTAAATAAATATTAATAAGATTTATTTGACTTGAATGTTATTATTACATGATATTGAATAAATTACTATTTAACTCATCAATTTTACGAAGAAAATAAATTATTTTTTAAAATTTTCTATGCGTTGGAATTTAAACTTTTGATTTTTTAAAGAATTTAGTGTTTTATCTTATTAGACCAATTGGTTGTTATTGCCTAAAATCAAGATTATCTTTTTTATTAAATATTACTTATTACAATAATATCACAACGTCATAATGCAAACTTTTGACCTTGTTTTAAGATTTTAACGCGTCTCATGTCAACCAGATGAACGGATTGTTGGTACATAAACATGTCAACTAAATGAACGGATTGTTGGTACATAAAACTGAATGTATTTTATTTATTAAACAGTACTTATTATAACAATATTCCCCGAAGAGATTATTAAGTGAACCCTGTTCACCACGTCATTCATGGTCTAAGAAATAAGGACAGTTGATCTTTAAATAACCACCTAATAACTACCCACCCATTAAGTCCATGTAAGAAACATGTGATGATTCACTTGAAAAAATATCAAGATCAACGGTCCTGATTAATTAGGACCATAAATGACGTGGTGAACAGGTTCACCTAATAATTTTTCCTTCAGATGAGTTTAATCTTTACTGATCCAACAAAATTAATCAGAGAATTTAAACAATTAGATTTTTATCTCCAATCAGATTCCCCCATGTTGGCTTGTTCGGCTTACTTTTGGTCTTCATTCAATTACGTTCTTAGCTGCTGTTTCTCGTTTACAAAACCCCATCATCTCCCCCTTAACAAATCTCGTGATTAAGACAATTATCTCTCTCATTAGTGACAGTAAACACATGTTTAGTTTTGGTCCTCTCCTCTCCCTCGATTTCTCTTATAAATAACATCCCACAATCCCACTCTCTTCATTCATCGTTTTGGAAGTCAACTATTACTTGAAAAAATATCATGGCCATGGCCCTCAGAGTTTTGTTCCATCTTTTGGTTCTTGTCTGCTGCCTTTTGGTTAGTGTAACATCAGTAAGGCAACTCTCCAGCTCCATCAATCCCGGTAATACCTTAGCCGCAAGGCTCGACGATGATAGAAGCCTTTCCGAGTGCTGGAATGCACTGCATGAACTGAAATCATGCACGGATGAGATGATTCTCTTCTTTGTAAACGGTCGAACTGATATCGATGCCGACTGTTGCCGTGCCATTGAGGTTATCACTCGTAGTTGTTGGCCTACCATCATCACTTCCCTTGGTTTCACATCCGAGGAAGCCAACATTCTTAGAGGCTACTGTGATGCGTCTACAAGTACTGGTCCCGTTCCTATTCCTGCTCCTGCTCCTGCTCCTGCTGCACCTCTTGTTGGCTCCCCGGTGAGTCCGGTGCCCGCGGTTTAAATAAATCAAAATTTCGAATGTTCGATTATCGAATCGATACATATTTTCTTTGGTGTTATGGTGTGTAATGAAGTTTGTTTGAATAAAACGAATAAAGACTTGACCTAGGCATTCTCTTTTTCACGTAAATTGAACAGCAGCCATTAAAATTGCCTATACAACAATGTCTCAAGCTGAATGCTACATTGAATGGATTCGTTAAGTTTAGGGTTCGTAGTAGAATAAACATGTCCATTTGAGATATAAATCAGGCAGAATTTTTTTAAAAAAAGTTATATTTAAAGTGATCGTTCGATATTGTTTCTTTGTTCAATAACGTTTGTTAAAAAAACATTATCGAACAAACCTTTATTTAAATATTAAGAATTCAAGATAAGTATTTAACCTTTATTTAAATGTTTTTGACTTGAACAAATATTTTTAAAATGTATCAAAAAATACCTCCGATATTGATACAATATTTTCATTGTCGAAGTGAAACTGTTTGTACTAATACGATAATACCTTTTGTACAATTTTTTTTTATTTTAAATTTTAAAGTAAAGTTGGTTGGATATTGCATTCAATTTTTTAATTTTAAAAAGTATAGATGATATTAATTTATTTCAAAAAATATAGCACTTTGAACAGTGTATTTTTAAGGTCGGGATTCCTACACTTCGACTTCATAGAAATTATAAAAAAATTGTTGAAGGTTGCTTGCTTTCAACCAGCCCTTGTGCTGAAATTGTATAAAAAAATAAAATATCTTAAAGTCGACAAGAAAGCAAACCAAATAAGCATGAGGTCAGATTGCTTTTATGGGGACCTCAAAATTTTTTAATTTTTAACTTTTGAATAAGCATGAGGTCGGATTGCTTTCACGAGGACCTCAAGATTTTTTATTTTTTTATATCGAATAAGAATGAGGTCAGGTTGCTTTCCCTCGGCCCTAATATTTTTTTAAAAAAATTTTTGAGGTCGGAGTGTATTTCTTCCGATCTCATACTGTTCAAAATATCATAGTTTTTAAAATAAAAAACAAAGATCAATAGATTTTAAAATAAAAAATTTAATTGCGATAACCAACCGAATTCGCTCTTCAAAAAGCAAATGGTAAAAATATAATTCGGTAGTGAGTCCACCATCATTAATCCCTCCATTTTTCTGGCTTGTCGCCTTCTACAAAGACTAGCCATCATCGAAAGGTTAAAAAAAGTAGATTTACCACTGCCCAACCGTTCATTTTCCCTTCTTCAAACGTTCATCATGCAGGATCGGATTTTATAAAATGAGTCGGGTTAAAATATTATTAAAATTTTAATATTAATTTTTAATTTATACTATTTATTTATAAAAAAATAATTTTTTTTATTTTTTATAAGATTATATTTTTTAAAAAAAATTTAATATATATAAAAAATTATACCAAAATTTAATTTTTATAATGATTTAAATATAAATTTATTTTAATCTATAATTTTAACCTGGCTTACCCTAATACTCAGCCTCCCTCAACACACCCGGCTTTATACAGATAAAATAAATCAATTCTTCCTATTCAACAACTAAAAACAAAGCAACACAACCGAAGAAGAAACCATGAAAGCATAGATCAAGATAAGGAAACCAAAATGCAATGAACAGTTCCTCTTGAACTTGGAAAAGCATGTTTCAGGTGGTTCATGGTAAGGAATCTCGAACTCACCTTCTTCTTCCATGAACTCACCATTGTTGATCCTCATCTTCATTTCCCTAAGCTTCTGCGTCGCCAACCCCAGCGTCAGCTTGTGGCATCGTCTCTGGTACTTGAACCCATTGATGCACCTCAGGGTTTGAGCTACCGAAACATAGAAGATAAGGTGGGATAGAGAAAGAAGAGTGATGGGTGCCCAGCAATGTCGGCATTGGAGACGAGTCGACTAGCTTCAGCCATGAAGACGAGGGATAAGAAGACGAAGAAGAGTTGGAAAAGCTAGTACAGCTCTTTCTTCTGGAGGTCGATGGCTCGTTTCTTTTCGAGAGTCTTCTCGAAATGGAGTTGGATGATGGTGTTTAACGCTTGGAGAGCAGTTTCTTTGGGGATTGTTTGGTGAGTTGACTCGTAGTCCGCCATGGATGGGCGGAGGAGAGAGATGGAAGGTTTATAGGGTTTAGAAAATGATTGGCGCTGGGTGAGGACGGGGATCTCAAGGGGTTATGTGGCGGTGGAGATTGATCAGTTTGGGTCCGAAATCTGAAATCTGAATGAATGGGATTCATTCGGGGTAATACCGTAAAATGTTAAAAAAGTTAGAGGGTTTAATTTTTTTTAAGTTCTATACTCTAAAAAATATATTTTACTCTTAATTTTTTAAATTTTAATTATAAATTTTAACTTTAAAATAAAAATACCAGTAAAGACACACGATTGGAGGACAAATGATTTATACCCAACTATAACAGTCTAATTTAAAATTAAAATTTAATATAATTAAAATATTGATATAAATAATAATTTAAATTATAATTGAAACGTTAAAAAATATGAAATTTAAATTATTACGCACAAGTAAATTTTGTTTAACATTTATATATTCTTTTCATTTGAATTAATTGCATCTTTATTTATATATTTTTAATAATGATTAATCTAAGCGGAAAAAATATTAACTGATAGATCCTTCACATATTTTTCGAAAGAAAGTAAAAGATCTCGTCAGTAAAGAGATTAAGTGTTTTTTAAAATTTTAGCACTAATTAGTTTTTTCATCCTCTAAAAGCCTTAGTCTTATACTCAAATAAAATAAATTTATTATCAGTCATATTTTTATTTTAATCATTAAATTTTTAAAATTTTGATTTCTATTATTACCTTAGTTATTTTCTCATTACCTTTTATTAAAAATAATATGATCCGTACGAATTATCTAATTTCAGTAGTTAAAGAAACAATTGTTCCTAAAAATCACAAATTCGAATACTAACAATATCAACAGAACAATTGTTAAATCAATATCCAACAGTCTAAAAATAAAACAAATACTACTGTAATCACTACTAATAAAATCTAAAATTATTAAAATAATAATAATGTGACCCGTTATTTTTTTTAAAAAAAATAATATACTTTTGAGTCCCACTTTCAACCGATTAAATCATCCTACATGAACCTTTCTATTTCTTCTCTAAATTCTATTTTTTTTTTTTGAAAATCAGTGTTAATTTTTCTGCAGATAACCTGGAAATCATCAAATCATTTCAAGTGCATGAATCAAATTTAAATCAAATCAAAGATTTCAAAAGCCTGAATCCAATAAATTTTCCATGATCGTTTTATGACAGCAAACTGATAATGATCTAAATTTTCTACTAAAACTTACAAATAGTTATTAACATGGATGTTCAAGCCAACAATCTATTCACCTAAACCAAACAACCTCATCCCTTTCATGTCCACAAGGGGGAAAAGACCATTGAATCCGGAAATGAAACAAAATATAGGAAAGAAACAAGCATCATAGACACTCGCAACATACTAACATCCTGGTTGAAAGATGCATGGAAAAGCACCAATTGGTAGGTTCAAGAAGGCAAACTCCGTATTGACGGTGACAACAGCAGGCATCAGAGGTATTAAACTTATGAAAGGCATAACTTATATAGTCCGGAAGGCAGAAGCTCACCGTACACTATGATCCCCAACTTTAACACTTCCCCACATCAACCAGACTCACTTGACACAAAAGAAGGCAATTGAATTCGTAATGCAACTTACCGTCGAAGCACACTTAAAATACTTAGAAGCACTTCCTGTGGACAATGGATGGACCAGATTCATCATACTCACCCTTGGAAATCCACATCTGATGCAAAAGGTAAAGCAAGAAAGTAGAAACTCAGTCTTTGGAAATGATTGTAAAGAAAATGTAAATTACATCAAATATGATAAAATATACTTCACCTGTTGGAAGGTGCTGAGGGATGCCAAGATAGATCCTCCGATCCAGACACTGTACTTTCTCTCGGGTGGTGCTACAACCTTAATCTTCATGCTGCTTGGTGCAAGGGCAGTGATCTCCTTGCTCATACGGTCTGCAATCCCAGGGAACATAGTAGAACCACCACTGAGCACGATGTTACCATACAGATCCTTTCTGATATCAACATCACACTTCATGATAGAGTTGTAGGTAGTTTCATGGATTCCAGCAGCTTCCATCCCAATCAGTGATGGCTGGAAGAGGACTTCGGGACAACGGAATCTCTCAGCTCCAATTGTAATGACTTGTCCATCAGGCAATTCATAGTTCTTCTCAACAGAAGAGCTGCTCTTGGCAGTCTCCAGCTCCTGCTCATAGTCCAGGGCAACATAAGCTAGCTTCTCCTTCATGTCACGGACAATTTCCCGTTCAGCAGTGGTGGTGAACATGTAACCTCTCTCAGTAAGAATCTTCATCAAAGAATCAGTGAGATCACGACCAGCAAGATCTAGACGGAGGATGGCATGCGGAAGGGCATAACCTTCATAGATGGGTACAGTGTGGGACACACCATCACCAGAATCCAACACAATACCTGTTCCAATAATGAGATAATTCGGTGTTATTTGCTTGATAAGAAATGGTCTATACACAACCAGACAATAGGTCATATCAGGAACGATATATAAAAAATGAAGGGAGAAAATGAGGTTTAGATTTTAACAAACCTGTTGTACGACCACTGGCATACAAAGAGAGAACAGCCTAGATAGCAACATACATTGCAGGCACATTGAAGGTCTCAAACATAATTTGGGTCATCTTTTCTCTGTTTGCCTTGGGGTTAAGAGGTGCCTCTGTTAGAAGCACAGGGTGCTCCTCAGGAGCAACACGAAGCTCATTGTAGAAGGTATGATGCCAGATCTTTTCCATATCATCCCAATTGCTGACAATACCATGTTCAATTGGATATTTCAAAGTAAGGATACCTCTTTTAGATTGTGCTTCATCTCCTACATAGGCATCCTTCTGACCCATCCCAACCATGACGCCAGTGTGTCTGGGTCGACCAACAATACTGGGAAAGACTGCCCTTGGGGCATCATCACCAGCAAAACCAGCCTGCATGGCAAACAATATCAGATCAACCACAACAAAGTAAAACATTTTTCATAAACAAATAAATAACAATGGAGACTATAATTCAGGCCTAAAAATAAACTAACCTTCACCATTCCAGTTCCATTGTCGCAGACAAGGGGTTGAATATCCTCAGCATCCGTCATATTTCACTACTGCAAACAAGAATTAAAACACTGAGTACAGCAAAATCGGATGCCAGTCTGAACTCTATATCCCTCTTAAATAATCTATGCAAACCAAATTAAAGTCATAAGACAGATTAAGTTCTAGTTCCTCTTAGTGAAAGAGAAACACTTCAGTCAACAATTCACTTCTTCACATACAGAATATCTTAGCCAGTTAGAAAACATAAATTTTGCTACCGCAATGGGGTAAACGAATTCAGTCGGTTCAAATCATCGTTTCCGCATCTAATTAAGCTTCCCTATAAATCGATGGTACACAATTTGAAAAGCATTAAGTATCCTCCATGAAAGCATTAATCAGTACAACTTTGAAAACGATCAAGTTCAAATAAACCGGAAAAAGAAAATCCGTTCTCATAAGATCTACATATACATCGCAATATGTAATGAAGCAGATCATGCAAAGTAGAGATCCATAAAGACACCAAAGCAGATCAAGCTACATCAAAAATAAATCCACTATCCACAACACTCCAGAAACTGTAGAAACCTAGATCTCAGTTCCATTACCGTCAAAACATCAAAAAGAAATCCAGAAACCGGCACAAAAGAAGTGAAGTCAAATCAACGACAACACGCTTACCTGAATAATGAAAGAGCGAAGAAGAAGATTGAGAACGAGTGGAAAACTGCAACGCTTTGATTCCCTTTCGTCGCTTTCACGAGAGGAAGATGGAGAGAAGAAGAGGAAGGAAAGGATGGTGTTTTATACAGAGATGGTTAGTGAGGTTTTGAAATGCAAATGAAATTCAGGGAAATTGAAATTTAAATGGTAAGGAATCATTTGCACCACCAAGTGAATAGGATAGGGTGACCTGGCTTTGCCTGACAGCCTGACACACTTTGAATTTATTGAATTAGATATTCTTAAAAGAATTTTCTAGAAACATGAGTGATTTTTTTATAAAATCATTTAATTATTTGTTTGATAATAAGTGATTTTTTTATAAATATAATAATTAAGTTATCTAGTAATAAATATATTATTTTAAAAATAATTATTTAATTAAAATTTTATAATAAATATATTATTTAATTATAAACAAGGGATTAAAATATTATTTTAAATCTAAAGAGTTAAATTTATTAAATTATTTTTAATTGAGTGATTAAAATATTATGTTTAAATAAAATTAGCCTTTTTCAAGAAATTTTAATTAAATGCTAAAATTATTATTTTTAGAAAAAAAATTATTTGTACTAAACCTATAACTAGGGGTGTTTAAATGATCGGTTCGATTAACCGATCCAATCGAATTTTTTAAATTTTATTAAATTTTTTCGTAATATATGATTATTTATACCTTTCGTAATATATACGTTAAATAATACAACACATGAGTTACAAATCAACTAAACTTGTTGTACGATACTTAAACTCTCTCAAATCGATTCGAATCTAAGTCCATATAATCTGAGCTAATAGTAATAGCTATATTACTCCATTAACTCCTGCATCTCTTATTTCCAGATTTTTGTTACATCTTTCATTTGTGTATTGATTATGCAGTTGTCACATAAGGCCAACCTTAAAAGAGGATCCCAAGGCAAGGGTGCCCTTGTAGCCTGTAGGACTCATAAACTTGCATGTGCCAACTGAAATCACAGAAAAGTTGGGAAAAGAAATGGGTTGGTTGGCACCTAAAAGACCAAAACTCATTCATTGTAAATATAGGGAAACCAATAGGGATATAATAGGAATAATAATCAAGATTGGAAACGAAGTTAAGATATTATTAAAGTATGTTCTTATGTGTTTATGGCGAGAAATTATATTACGAATAAGTTTTAATACGTGTTTATTGGATCAATTACTAAAAATTATCTATTTTATCATATTTTTTATGCTATATTTTTTCTCAAGTGAATCTTTACTTGAAAAAACTGTTTTTAAAATGAATTAACAGTAAATATGAGTGAAGATTCATTTAAGAAAATATGACATAAAAAATAATAAGATTGATGATTTTTAGTGATCGGTCATATTCATGATGTGATAGAACTTACTCATGATATAATTTCTTGTTTACGACACAGCGAAAATGAAAAAAAAAAGTTTTCTTTTGTTCTGTGGCACCCATTTCCTGGGCCACTCCTTTAAACTTATATTGAATATGATTTTATATTTTTGTTGAGCATTGCAGATAGATGAGACTTGAACTAATCGATCGAATTACGTTTTGATCGCTTACGTTATCAATTCATAATATTTTCATCACTTACGTTATCAAGATCTGTCCCCGGATTTTCTCCTTTGATCTTTTTCTTTGTAGTCGTTTTTTCTTCTCCTGGTTTTACACAGAAAGAAAATGTAATTATATATTTATTGTATGAAAACATGTTTGAAGTGATTTCTTGACAAGCTCACTATTCTTTCTTGGTAGTTTTATGATGCCACAGATGCATGAACACATCTAAATCATAATTACCAGACCAAATTTCTGGGTCAGGATTAATGTCTGAAAGGGTAGCTTCGATTTTGCATGCTGGTGGTAATGCAGGGGGGTGGGCGTGGGACAAGGGAACTTCTCCATGTGTTAATCTGAATGTCGGATGCTTTCTGCACCGGAGGTTGTCGCGACGAGCTAGCCTGGTAGCTACAGTCGACAATACTTTGGCAAGTTTCGACGAGGCATTGCCTACACTTAGGGCAAGATGAGTGGGAGCTCAGCCACTTATCTATTCCACCGGACATGGAATCTGCGGTTGCACGTTGGGAGAATCCGAGCATGTCACGGTGTGTGAAATTCGATATACGTATCTAGGCCGTAAATGAGACGAGATAGATCACGAGTTATTCGAGTTTGACTCGGTCAAAGCTTGCGCCGAGTTCAATCAAATCGAGCTTTTACCGAGTCAAACTCGAGCTCGATTTGATTGAACTCGACTCGAGCTTTTAACGAGCCGAACTACTTGATATTAGACTTGAAAAGTTCGTAAAGTACTCAAAAATATAATATACTATTTTTTTAATTTTTACAATTTAAATATAAACCCTAAAAAAGTCTAAACCTTTAACTCTAAGTCCAAAACTCTAAATCAAACAACTTAAGCCTCTAAACCCTAAAATAACACTTTATATCAATAAATTTGAGTTTACACAACTTGTGTATCAATGTTTTTTTTCTTCAGACAAACAGATGACAAATTACTCAAGTTCGACACGATAAAAGATTGGTCAATATTTAACTCGATTGGGCTCGAATTAATCTCAAACTCGACTCGAATTCTTAACGAGTCGAACTCAGATTTTTCAAATTCATTAAAAAATAATTATTTAAGCTCAAACTCATCTCAAAATCTTAATAGTTCAGCACTACTCGAATTCAACAAGTCTCGATTACGCCTCCGAGCAAACCTTGAAGAAGTTGTGTGGATTAAGGAAATGGAAATTCTCCGATACTTTATTATTTTTTTAATATTATCGGTATAAAATAGTAAATTTAAATTTTAAAATTAAGAATTATGGTTAAGATTTAACGAATTAAGGGTAAACTGTATTTATTTAGACTGTGTGGTTTAAATTTTAGGATGTAAAAATAAAAGTTAGAATTTAAAAGTTAATTTTTAAATATTTTTTTAATATAAGACAGAAAAACATGATTAAGTATCATTGAAATTTTATTTATCAACGATTTAATTTATAGACAAGTGTAAGGATTTTAATAGCTTTTCCCTCACCATCTTTTTCTAATCATAATTTTTTTTTGTCATCATAAAACTTCACTTATATTTATTATAATTTTTTCAAATAAATGAGTTTTTATTATCTAAGAATCATCATAAAGAAAAAAAAAGTTTCTATATCAATAAATCTAAACAAACAAACTCCAAAAAAGTAAAAACTAGCTAATCCCCCATTCTCAACTATACTAGTATCATTGTATCCAATTATATTGTATCATGAGATTTTTCATTTCACATCTAATTTTATAAGAGCAAACAAGTCGGTTTCTAACCTCAAAACCTTTTCATGCAATCTATTATTTCGTTCTTGTCACAAGAGATAGTTGAAGATATTCTAAGTTAATCTCACAATCGTAGCACGTAAGGATTTTTCTTTGTTATTTGTTTGGGTACATTCGAAAAGATCACTCCAACATTCAAAAGATAAAGGTAGTTCACAGCCTTGCATAACCATTGTCCAAAGATTCTTTGAATACACACATTCACCAGACAAATAGTTCCGAGTCTCACAATTGATGCCACAGAATAAACACCATAAGTCTCCATGATATCCCATCGCACCATTCGACTTCTTGTCGGTAACCTATCTAAAATAACTAACCATGAAACGAAAGAATAACGGGGAATATATGAGACCTCCCAAACGACCTTGTACCAGAGTACCTTAAGTTGTTTATGCCGTAGAGCTTCCCAAACCATTGTAGTTTTGTATCCTCCTTAGATGCTTTCTATCATAGCAAGATCTTCCTTTAGGCTTAACAACTTCTTCCATGCCCAGCTGTGATGTTTTGTTGAGGCATTCCACGCCGAAATCCCTTTTAACAAAAAATTATTAAATAAAAATTCATCTAACAAAAAAATACATTAAAAAAATAATCTTCTCATATTTACTTACTACCCCTCTTTTTTAAGCAAATTATACCTCAATATTTTATCTTAGGTTAAAATATTTTTTTTAAAAATAAAAGGGTAAACTACACCAGTGACCACCCAACTATTTGGGGATACCTATTTTGACCACCCAACTAAAGAACTCGTCAATCAGGTACCCAAACTTTAAAACCCTACCTATTTTGGCCACTGCCGTTAAAATTCTGACGGAAAAGTTAACAGTGATGACGTGGCAGTTAATGGTGATGACGTGGCCGTTAATTAAAAGTTGTAAAATTACACATTTAATCCTTCTAATTTATTTACGTGTCACAAATCGGTTGGGTGATTAATTTTATTTATTAATTTATTTTTATAATTAATTAATATATTTTTCTCCCCAATCAGGTGGTGACACGTGTCACCACGTGGTTGGTAAGAAAGAAAGGAAGAATAAATCGGTTGGGTGATTAATTTTATTTATTAATTTATTTTTATAATTAATTAATATATTTTTCTCCCCAATCAGGTGGTGACACGTGTCACCACGTGGTTGGTAAGAAAGAAAGGAAGAATGAAAATGTGGTTTTAAGCCATTGAGGGGATTTGAACTCATGCCCTCTTGCTTGTAAAACAAAGGACTAAACCACTGAGCCAATGTAATATCTATGATATAAAACCCGAAAATACAATATTAAATGGTTATATATTAGTATTTGAATTACCCTGACAAAGACCAACCGTTTAAATCGATTAATATTTAAATAAAAATATTAAATATTTAGATTTTAATCATTCGAATAAATTAAAATCTAAATATTCGAATAAAAATATTTAGATTTTAATTATTCGAATATTTGAATTTTGTTGTTTAAATATTTTTATATTTTTTGTTCGAATAATTAAAATCTAAATATTTTTATTCTAATATTTTTAATTCAAATATTCGAATATTCATAATTTTTATTTGAATATTTAAAATATAAATATTTTTATTCGAATATTTATTAATTTTCAACTAATATTTTTATTTATATATTTAATATTATTCAAATATTTAATTATTTTGATTTATTTATTAAATGTTTTATTATTTTAATTCAAATATTTAATGTTTTAATTTAAATATTAATCGACTTGAAATTTTGTTATTCTAGGCTTTTACTAAAACTTGATCACTTAATAGTATATGTGAATATACTATAACACAAGAATTGACTTGGCTTAGTGGTTCACTCATTGATTGGTGTTTATTATGCTTGAGGTTGGGAGTTCAAATCCCCTTACATGCAAAAAAATTTATATTTTATTTCTTCTACTAATCATTCACCAATCCGGTGGTGACACGTGTCACCACTTGATTGGTGAGGAATATATATAAAATAATAACTCAAAATAAATTAATAAATTAAATTAAAAAAATAAATAAATTAAAGGGATTAAATATGTAATTTTACCGATTTTAATTAACAGCCACGTCACTGCTATTAACTGCTGTTAACTTTTCCGTCAGAATTTTAACGGCAGTGGCCAAAATAGGTAGGGTTTCAAAGTTTGGGTACCTGATTGGATGATTAATTTTATTTATTAATTTAAAATTAGGATTAAATTAAAAAAAATAAATAAATTAAAGGGATTAAATATGTAATTTTACCGATTTTAATTAACAGCCACGTCACTGCTATTAACTGCTGTTAACTTTTCCGTCAGAATTTTAACGACAGTGGCCAAAATAGGTAGGGTTTCAAAGTTTGGGTACCTGATTGACGAGTTCTTTAGTTGGGTGGTCAAAATGGGTATCCCCAAATAGTTGTGTGGTCACTGGTGTAGTTTACCCAAAATAAAAATTGTAAGCCAGCTGACGATAAATATCTTAAAATGACTAGATAAAATGACATGCCAAACAATTTTTTATATTTATATAATTTTATAAAATATTTTTATTAATGTGTCATTTTGTGAAGTCAACATATTTGTCTTTATGGCATTGCTATCATACGTTAACTCATAATTTTCACTCGTAAAATGATCATTTTGACTCAAATTAACATTTTAAGAGTTAAATTACTTTAAAAGTATGACCTAAAATAATCATTCAATCAAACATAATAAACATATTTTAAAGTAACCATTTTTATCTATAGTTATATGTATAGTATTTTATTCGGATTAATAAATTAATAAGTTAATATATTAAAGTGAGCCTTTATGTATGATAAAAAAAATGTAAGCCTGGAATGTAAGTCCACGAAAAGTTGTCCGGTCTAGTATCGAAGAAGTCCAAACAAAATTAGCTGGATCATAAGTCCAATTGTAATACATCTTTTACTTCAGCTTACGAAGAGTCCTGTAAGAATTCAGGAATTGGTTTATATAAAATATATAATTTTTTTTTTATTCTTTCGGCTTTAAGGTCTCATCCTGACTAAATCAGACTGACCTACATCGCATACCAAATTTTAATGGGTGAATTTTCCAGCAAAATTTTTTTACGTACAAACGTCTCAAACCTGAGACTTATTTAAACGAAATCAAGTTGTTTATCACTTAGACCAACCCTTATTAGTATATAAATTATCCTTTATATAAGTTTTCATTATATTTTATTTTTAAAATTATATTAAATCGTCACTATTTGTAATTATTATTATTATTTATTATATTTACTTATTGAAGTAATAGCGGATATTAAGAATATCAGATATTAAAAAACTATTATATATAAAAAAACATTTTTAAGTCATATTAAATATTTAAATTTTGATATTATAAATAAAAAATAAATTAAAAAAATATTTTATAGCATATTTTTATGATTTAAGTGTCAAAGAAACCTTTATTTTGTTTTTTAAATGTCAATTAAACCTTTAAATTTTTTTACGCACAATTAAACTCTTAAACTAAAAAACTAAACCAATTAAACTCTATTAATTATAACTCAAAACCCCACTTTACTATTTATAAACATATTAAAATCAATATAAAATTAAGTTTTATTAACTAATTACCAATAATTCAAACCATCTATTAATTTCAAATAATAGATATGTAATTACAATATAAGAACCAAACACACCTTTTGTTTGGTTTTAAGGGAATCTAAATTCATCCAAACTACAAGATTTTGATATGTCTTAAATAACTACAAAGGTTGATCTGGTTGTATGGCAAAGATTGCACTCAACCCTTTTTCATGTATTCAACTAGATATGTACACGTGGGATAATCTATTAATAAAAGATAATGAATTAAATATAATTATTTTTGTTCATTTTAGTTAATAATTATTGCTTAAACTACTTTAAACTTTTCTAAACATTACCGCACGAAGCCATTAATTATATAAAGAATAAAATATGATTGAAAAGAATTTGGAGAGAGTTGTCAATTTGATATTGATGGGATTTTAATATTTTTAATACAAACTTGAAAATTAATAATATTATTTATTTTATACTTAGAATTAAGATGAGTATACTATTGAGTGTTAGATATACCGTTAATAATATAATTTAAAAGGGTATAAAATCTTTAAATTTTTATAATATTTATATATTTTTTTCGATTATAAAGTTTAAATTTTTAAAAGACGAGTATTTGGAAAAAAAAATTGGATTAGAGCAGTTATTTGGCAGGTGACAAGGGCTTATTGCAAAATGTCATTAATGTTATTTAATATCATTAAATATATATAATTTATATTTTAAAATTTATAATATGGGATTAGAATTTAGAGATTATAATTAAAATTTATGTGTTTAAGATAATATTATGGTTTTAAAAATAATATATGTTGTTTTTATTTTTTTGGTGGAGTAATATTTTTATTTTTTAAGCTTTCATGAAAGATTATTTTAATAATATCATGACATAATTATATCACCAAATAATTAAAATATCCATATGCTAAGAAAATATAATTATTATTTAAGTAAAAAAGTCATTAGCCTGGAGATGATTCCTTCACTTTGTCTTGGTTTTGGCGATTAGCCTTTGGAATTCTCATTTTATCTCCAAGTTTCCTGGCACAAAGATTGAGGTGACATTAGAATATTAGTGTTTTTTATACTCCTATAATTTTGTTCTAGTGTTTTATGACATTTTTCAAAATATTATATAAAATAAATTTTATACAATAATAAAAATTATGCATAAATTTATTAATTATTATATTTAACGTAAATATATTAAGTATAATCGATTTGTAAAAAAAGGGAAAAACACTTTAATTTAGGAGTGAATTAATATTCAATTAAATCAAGCATCGATTTGTTAAAATAATTTTTAAATTATCTATACCATTGTTAATATAAGATAATTTAAAACAATTTTTAAATTATTTAACATAAATTTATCAATTATTATATTTTATATCATTGTTTTTTATATAATATAATAACACTTATCCAGCAAAATAAATATATCTAAACTTATAATTTTTTGAATATATTTATATGATTATAAGATAATATATATTTAATTTTTATAGTCTTTTAATATTTCTCAATGTCTTGTCTATTCACGGAACGTGAGAAGCATATGAATAGTCATCTGCTTTCGGAATAAATCGAAGAATTTCTTTTATATACCGTGCACTCGTACACATAATACTCAAACTCATCTCATCTAAATAAAATAATCATCTAAATAAAATATTATATACATACCATGCAGTTGTGCACATATAATAATTTTAATCGAATCAAAGCTGATTTAATAATCAATGAATTATTAATTTCAGACATTAAAAAAATGAAAACATAAGGTGTTCATTAAAACAACAAATAGGATTAGAAGCCATGTACTAGAGATGGACCAACCTAAGTTTGGGTGTTCAAATCTTTCGGTTGAAATAAACAGCTAAACAAGCAGATGTTGAAACCTTTCTTTTCCTTGCACTCATTGGCTGTTTGTTCCACTTTTTGTCAGTAATTTAATTAGATCCTGTTTGGTTGGATTTGGCTGTTAAGACTATTATTGGGGAAGAAGAAATGATAGCCAGATCAGCATTTAGTAGGGTGACCAAGAAAATGAAAAAAATATTTTGGTTATTTTATTTATTTTTTATTAGATTTTTAATAAATTTAAATTATAATTTTAATCTTAATTCTAATCTTAGATAAAGGGAAAATTATATCATGAGTAAATTTTATTACGTTATCCATGAGACTAATCACTGAAAATCACCGTCTCATCACTTTATACATGTCATATATTTTTCCAAGTTCACCTGTAAAAATTGTTTTTTTAAATAAATTAATAGTAAATATGAGTAAAGATTTACTTGAGAAAATATATGACTTGAAAAAAGTGATGAGATGAATGATTTTTAGTGATTGGTCTTATGGATACGTAGTGAGACCTACCCATAATATAATTTCTCTGTATAAAAGAAATTTTTTTTTTAATAAATCTAAAATTTATAAACTATAGAAATATAAAAAAAAAAATATACGAGCAATTTAATGAATCACTAAAATATTTTTACTTATTTTCAATTAATTTAACACTTCAATTTTCATTCTAAAACATTATTTTTCTAGATATTTTTCATTAAAAATGTGATGTGATCAATTTTTTAAATACCGTATAATTTAATCTTAACTCTCTCTCTCTAAGAAGGAACTCTCTCATTTTCTTCTTCCCTTTAGTACACCCAAAGGTGGAGTTATTATCCAAATCCTTTTCATCATGGTACCATGGGATTTTATTGTCACATGTGAAAAACTTCAATGGCAATGATAATGGTGGTGTCATCTTCAACCTAATCCAAAACACCCCAAAACCCTAAATCCAATCATGGGTTCAAAAACCAAAAAAGATGGAAAATTGAAAATTTGTGTGGTCTCAATTCAACCCCATTTGCCATTACCAAAGAAAGTGACACTTGCTTTTGGAAACTTCTCAAAAAATAAATCTTTGCACATTCATCTATCTTTTTCCCTCTTTATTTTCTTCAATGTCAACAGTACAATATCATAATTACTATCTTGGATCACAAAAAAGATAAAATTTTCAGTCGTATCGTGTTTATTATTTGTAAAAATGAAACCTTTTATAATATTTGGTTAATTAATCAAAATACTACTATATGGTTAATTTGTAGTTATAATACATTATCCTTAAACACCATGAACCTACAAATTATTTATGTTAACCAAAACAAGTTCAAAAACCAGAATCAGATAAACCAGAGATTAAACATTTCAAAACATGATCTGCTTCAACACCATAACCAAGACAGTCTGGTTTCTGATTCTGAGACTGTTCTTTTTGGTTACCTGAAAATGAAACCACCCTATCTGTTTAAACCAGTTGAGGTTTCATTGGTAGCTCAGTACTAGAGTCCCCTAGACTCTGTAATTACAATGTTATTATTATTTTAATCATTCTTTTTGTTTCTTCTTTTGGGGACCCTTCGCTCTGAAATGAGTCCAATTGCTGTTTCTGAGCCTATTACTAGTGTTGTTGGTGTTTCAATTTTCATAGGTTGTCTGATTCACCCACCATTGAATGCCCTTTTCCTGCAGACTAATTAATCAACATAACAGAATCAATGGTACTGTAAGGTTTAAAGGTAAAGCCTTTTTGATTTTAAAAATCAAAACTTTTTTCATTTCCTGCCAGTACTTAAAAGCTGAGTTGTCAGTTTTGATTTCCAATCTTCAGGATTTTGTTTGGGTACTAAGAATATATTTTAATTACAACTAGAATTATTTTTCCAATTCTACCAGAATTTCCATATTTTAATGTTGAAAAACCCTTCTTCATTTGGTGTTTATGGGATTTTTTTCTCTCAAATTTCTCCATTTAGTTCCGCCATTCATTTTGGCTAACTTGTTGGTGTTTTTACAGATATTGGTAGATTATATATATCATCATCACCAACAGAAATCAAAGATAAAAAGTTTTGTCGCAAAAAAGCATAAGTCTTGATTCTCGTTTCCCAGGCTGCGCCGCTTATTGTTGTCGCTCGTGCGTTCCCAAAATCCCAACTCTCGAGGCTGAAAATGGCGAACCATACATTCTCTCTATAAGACGTTTGGTTTTGGATTCTGGGTTTTTCTCATGTTTGTTAGAGGGATTCCTTGAAGATTTTCTCAAGGCTTTTCTGGGTTTAGTTTTCAGTTTTCTTTAAGGTTGAAAATCGAATTCTGAGGTGTTGCATTGAATCCAAGGTACAAGTTTGGATGCCATTCAAGCATTGGTCATTGTTTATTGTCTACTTGATTATTTCCTGTTTGTAAGTTTGAATTATTTGGCTTCAATCCCATTGTTTTACATAATCAATTGAGTAAAACTCTGTGAATTGGTGATTCAAAGGGTTTTTAGTTTAGTGTTCTTGTGTTGCTTAGAGGACTGTATTGAAAGAGTTGGTTTTTATATGAAAATCTGGTCTTAGTTACAAGCCATGTTGATGTCTGTAGAGGGTGAAAATGATGCGTTCTTTGATTCATTAGCTAGCTTGTCGGTTGAAGAGTCGTTTTTAGCGGAAGCAGGACCAAAGGGTGGGGATTTAGAGTATGGGATTTGGATGGATGAGCCTCGGAGTGTTGAGGAACGACGGGAAAGGTTTCTTCACGGAATGGATCTGGTTGAGTTTACAAAGTCATCGAGGATGAAGGATTTGGAGAGGATCACGGAGTGTGGTGATGCCGTCCCGAGTTCTTTGTTTTCATCTGTTGGCAATGTTGGAGGAAGTATTGCTGGTTGTCATAGGGAAATGGCTTGTGAAGCCAATTTGTTGGTCGATGAACCAGAGCAAGAACAAGTTGTAGCTCTCGAGGTCTCGAATAATGTATTCGAGACTCAAGAAAACTTTGATGAATCTGAACATGCTGAAGTTAATAGGAAGAACTTCAAGAAGTGGTGGAAACACTTTTTGAGCATGCGGAAAGGAGGAGAAAGCAGACGATCATCTGTGGGATCAGAACCGAGTTTCAAAGCACATAAAACGAATAGAGTGATGGTGCAGTCCCACAAGAAAGGATACATGGAATTTTCAGAACTTTATATGGGACAAGAAATACAGGCTCACAGGGGCTTCATTTGGACTATGAGGTTTAGCCCCGATGGTCAGTATTTGGCCAGTGGCGGTGAAGATGGTGTAGTCCGTATATGGCGTGTCACATCAATAGATGCCGGTAGTAATCCTTTGATGGCTGAGCGCGGTCTAGGTAGATCGTTGGGCAGAGGAAAGTTCGCCTCCGCTCAAGTTGTTATTCCTGATAAGATTTTTTGGATTGAGGAGTCACCAATGCATGAGTTTCACGGCCATTCCAGTGATGTTTTAGATGTTGCATGGTCCAATTCAAATGTGAGTCAATGCAGAAACATAACAATCTATTATATACTGAGATTCAGTCCCCTTTATACATTTTCCATATGCCTGAATCATGTTTTGGTTGCAGGTTCTTGTTTCTTCTTCCATGGACAAAACAGTTCGACTATGGCAAGTCGGTTGCGATCATTGTCTAGATACTTTTCACCATAACAATTACGGTAAGCACAAAATGAGTCAATCCTATCATCCCCTTGTGATTTTATTGATACTTGTATTCGTAGTTTATCGATTCTGTTAGTTCGAAATACGTTATGTCATAGTCTAAATTCTGACCATGTTTCTGTATGTAAACAGTCACCTGCATTCAGTTCAATCCAGTTGATAACAATTACTTCATCAGTGGTTCTATAGATGGGAAAGTTAGGATTTGGGGACTGTCCGAGAAACGAGTTGTTCATTGGGTCGATGCACATGACATTATAACTGCTATATGTTATCGACCGGACGGAAAGGTTCGATTCTGATGACTTGAATTAATGTCTTCTGCTGAAGTAATTGTTTCAGATTTCAAAACTTTTATCTGTTCTAATCATTCCATGCCCCTTTGTTCTAACAGGAATTTATTGTGGGTTCCATTAAAGGAACTTGCCAATTTTATGAAGTATCTGGTAATACATTTCTTCCATGTTCCTACTGCTTTTCTACTGTTCGAATTTTATTCGTTCACAGTTCATTCAGTCAACCTAACTATTTTCAGTTTTGGTGCTGTAGGGAACGACATTAATTTAGAGGCCGAGGTTCGAATTCACGGCAGAAAGAAAGCTTCGGACAACAAAATCACCTGTATCCAGGTTCTGCACTGAAGTTGTAGATGCTAATATATGTGTTGCTTGCTGTAATGATTTCATTCATTACTTATTATGTTCTTTCCATCTTTGCAGTTCTCCCAGGATGAACCTCACAAAGTTATGGTTACTTCTAAAGATTCGAAACTTCGAATACTCGATGGCGGAAATGTTGTTCGTAAATTCAAAGGTAACGTTTCTTAGCTCTATAACTCGGAAACTGGGTTTATCCTGTTCTGTCCATCTGTGTTTGATGCTTAAGTTATACTGCTAGTAAACTAATGTTTTCCTTGAATGTTGCAGGGCTCCCAAAGTCTGGAAGTCAGATGTCGGCGTCGTTTACGTCCACCGGGAGACATATAATCTCCGTCGGAGAAGACTGTCGTGTTTATGTCTGGAACAATAATGACATATGTCCCCGAACATCCAATTATACAAAATCTGTTTCTTCTTGCGAGCACTTCTTCTGTGAAGACATGTCTGTTGCAATACCTTGGTTGGGGCGGAGTTCAGATCAGAGGCATTCAGATCGGTGTCCAAGAGAGTATGCTTCTCGGTTGAGAGAATCACAACGATTTTCTCTCGGCAGCTGGTTCTCCATCGATGGCTCCTTCAAGGGTTCCGCGACATGGCCCGAAGAAAAACTTCCCTTGTGGGATACATCATTTGCAGAAGATGAATTATATACATATGAACACCAACAACTCTGTCATGACATGAAAGATTATCACACAATCCTACCGGAAACATGGGGGATCGTGATCGTTGCAGGCAGCCGGAACGGAATGATCCGGACAATGCAGAACTATGGATTGCCTGTTACTCTATAGGAGCTCTCATGGTTGTCCTCATTTAACTTATCTGTAAATTTTTCCCGGTTGGTCTTCAACCCATTGCCACTCATATTCCAGTGAAATAGTGTCAAAACAATTTTCTATGAAATATACAAAAAGTAAAATTTCCCACGCTAGAATTACAATTAAAGAAGCCCCTAAATCAAATAATCAAAGAAGATAATGTCCATGTGACTATTGTTTCGAACACAAACACACTTATTCCATGGTGCAAATCATCTATTTTTTTCTCGTGTCTTCATTTATGTCTCCGCTTCAAATTAAAAGATTTAGAGTATAGGGTTTAGAGTTTAAAATTAGGGGTTGTGATTGTGGTTAGGGTTTTAGAAATTAGGGGTAGAGTGTATCTTTAGGGTATAGGATTTAGGGTTTAAAATATATAAATTAAGGGTTAGGGTTTAAAATCCAATCTTTTAAAAATTTCAGGTGATTTTTACCCTTAATTCCGAAGTTTATAAAAAAATAATTTTAAACCAAATATGATTACAAAATAACATATGTTTATATAATATTCTTTGACCCTAAATCCAAAAATATAAAATGAAAACACCTCATCTTGTTTTTAGTATCTTTTTAAAAAACCCTTCTTCAAGTTGTAAAAGATTTTTTAGAAGAGATTAACGTTGGATAATTTTAAGATAGAATTTTGATTATCGTAGTTATGGTTGAGAATGTTTAGTAGTATTTTATTTTTGAATTAATTAATTTTTTAATAATTATTTAAATTTTAATTGTTTTATATTTTATATTAGAATAAAATTATATTTCATATATATGTATTTGATAGATTAGATATCATATCATTTAAAATATATTATCATATGTATATGACATGTCATCATCGTTAGATTTTGAACAATCTAGTCACCGTACTTGTTAAAAAATAAGCTATTTGTAAAAAATATATAGGTTAAGGGCTAAATTTATTTATAAAAAAAGAATAACGACTAAAATGATATAAGTTATAAACATTAAGGATTAAAATTGTCTTTATGTCTTAAAAAAATCTTTATTAAAATTAAGATTAGATTGATTTTATGTATAAAGATGGTGGATTAAATGAGTAATTATAATATTTTTTTTAATCTTGAGCTAGGTGGGTTTAATTAGAGGGTTGATTCTCGTGGACTCGTTAGGTAATTTCTTGGGTCATATAAAAAACCCGATTCACCATATATTTATACTATCATTCACTTAAAAAGTGATCCGTACGAATTTATATTTTTTTTACGAGATTCGAGTTTTAGCAGTTTTATTTATAATATAAAAATTAAAATTTATATTTAAAAATTTTATTTTTTTACTATGAAACACTTATCAAGTTTTTTGAGCTTCTACCAAGAATATTCTCCCATGCAATAAATATTAAAGGATTTAACATTTAAAACATATACAAGATTGCCATTTCTAAAAAATAAATGATGGATTATGCGATTAGTCTAATTTAGATATCTGATTTTTTAAATTATTTTAGATTATTTAGATCCAATATTTAAGAAAAAATTATATAAACCAAGATATTTTAAGCTTTAAATTATCCGAAAATTTGAAAAAAAATGTTATACTGGGATTAATTTTTATTTTGGTCCTTAATCTTTTTACTGGTCTAATTATGCATAATTTCTTACTATTTTGACGTTTTCATATTCTAATTTTATTCAATTTGATCTCTTAGCGTATTTATTTTAATTTTTTGTCATTTATTTACTATATTGTATATTTAATATATTTTATAATATTAGTATGGAATAATACTATTATTTTTCGGTAATTAGTATACATTTTAGTAATATAATTGTCACTATCATAAACATTTCCTTCTATTAATTATGATTGTTTTAGTATATTTATTCAAAAACAATATTATTTTTTATATATATCGATTTCTTACTATTACTATTACTTTTTTTTACTTATTTAATATTAATTGTTTTAAAAGTAAGTACTATTAATAATTTAAAAAATTGAATATTCGATCTAATATTCTAATATTTATTTATTTTAGATAGGATATGATCCGAATTAAAAAATAACACCCCTAATTATCAGCATATAACATTTGATAAATGAATGTTACTCAATTAATATTTTGGGTAAATTGCAACGAAGTTCATTTAATTATAGGTATAGTTACATTTGGGTCATCTGATTATTAAAAATTATATTTGAGTCACTCATTTATGGATAAAATTACATTTAGGTTACTCAATTATAGGTAAGGTTACATTTGAGTCACCCTTCATATTTGAAAAAGTATATCAATTTAGTCATTTTTTCTTCTAAATCACTTATATACCATTGTTAACATTAGAGTACTTCATTTGAAATCATTAATTACTCTAATACACGAATTGATAAAAAAATTCAAATTTGAAGGGTGATCCAAATGTAACATTACCTTTAGTTGAGTGATCCTAACGTAATATTTATTAATTGAGGGATCCAAATGTAACATTACCTATAATTAAGTGACCCAAACGTAACTTTTAGTAATTGAGTGACCTAAATGTAATCTTATCCATAATTAAGTGTTCTCCATTGTAGTTTACCCATATTTTTTACAAATCTTAAATCTAATCATAATCCTACCTAGAAAATAAGAAAATGGAGATACTAGGGGGAAAATAGAATGCTCCTAGTGTGTTTATAGAACCTATTATTTAAGAAAATACGAATAAACAAATATAAATAACTTATCAACCGACCAAATATATTTACGACGCGAAAAATATTTGAAAATCCACTGGTATTGCTAATTCATCAAATCCAATATCAGATTTGCTTTCAGTATGCAAATTCCCAGGGAACAAAATTCTATATTGCAAATGGTTCAGCAAAATCCAGTGCCTAGCTACAATACAACTCAACCTCTTTGCTTTCGGAATTTAGATTCGAACTTTAAAGATAATAATACTGAAAAAGATAACCATAAACATCGAATGAAACGTAAAATAAACGTGAAAATATGAAGAAAAAATAAATCTATCTTCCTAGCAAAAAATAGAAGAGGAAAAAAAAAACCCTCCATATGTAAGAAGAAAATAATAGCTTATGTATGCATCTATAAAGAGAGGAAGTACTATAATTAAAACTTAGGGTTTGTATGTGAATCAGTGTCAATTGATAGGGGAAATAAAGGTAAAATATTTTATATTTCCAATGAAATAAATGATGAAAATTTTGCATTTATTTGTAAGTCTGTTGATGAAATGATATTGTCTTAATCAAGGTGTATAAATTTCTAAACAAAGCAAAGTTTTAACCCTAAATTTAAATTCTAAATCATAAAAATATATTATAATCTTGATTTTTAAATATTTAATCATAAACCCTAACCCTAAACTTTAAACTTATTTTTTTAGTGTATAACTAAATTGTTCTCTATATTCATTTTTATCACGTATAAAGGCTAATTTCTTCGAGATTCATAATTATCTCTTCTAACATATTAGTTAAGGTTTAAATCTAGATTCTAACCCTAATTGTGTAAACATTTTTACATAAAAACCACCCCGTTTTAATGAGTAGATATCATCTACCTCTTTATCATGCCTTCATCTATTTTTTTGTTAAAATTTTCTAAAAAATTTAATTTTAAACCCTAACTCTTATTTTCTATATCTTAACCCTAAATTATACACCCTAAAAGATACACCATACCCATAATTTCCTAAATCCTAACCACAGTCCCTAACCCTAAACCTCTAATTTAAAAAAAAACACAAATGGAAACATAAAAAAAAGATTGATGATTTACCCCTATTTTAAGAAAAACTTTCAAGTTTCTTCATTTTTATTTTTACCTTCCAATAATCTAGGGTTTCAGACATAAATTCACTTTAAGAATGAATCAACTTTTTCTTAATATTCTAAGACATAAATTTCCTGTAATATTATTTAAATCTCATCAATGAGGACACACACAGACATAATGCAAAGTTTACACATACATGTGCTGATGGACAACACCTTCGGCTTCAAACAATAAAAAATATATAATTATATGCAGAAAGAGAAGGGGAAGAACAATGATTTCAACAGCTTTCTCACGTCACAGCTTTTTTCCGGGAAAGAGAGTCGGCCAAGCAAACTTTTCCGGCAAAATTTAGACTCTTCAAGAATAGATATTATATTTTATATACGGCTCTGCGTAACTCAAGCTAACCGTTATCATTATTCCACCCTTCAGTCAACAAAATCCTAACAAACCCTTTTTTTTTTCTAACACTCAATCGTCCTGAGAAAATATGTCGAAAATATTAAGATTCGAATCTCGAATTTGTTGTTATTGATGATAAGAACTAGTTAGGTTAAGTTTCACAAAATATGATATATATATATATATATACATACCCTTTCTGATAGTTTTAAGTTTTAACTGATATTATCGTTCTTACAGCAATTACAAGTTCAGGGATTAATTGATAGAGCTAATAATCATTAATCACTAATTTACCTCGTGATTAAAGCACAAGGGGTTTCCCCCCGTTGTCTGCAACAGTGAATCCATGTCCTGGATGTGTTTCCAGTGGGGTTGAGGAGGTGGAACCGAGAGGTTTATTCTGTGGTGCAACTTGCCACGGTGTCTGCTGGTTATCCGATCGTTGCAACACCAGAACCTGCCTCTTCAAGAACTTGACGTACCTGATGGCTTCGTCCAGCATCGACGCGGTGTCCAATTTAGCCCCTCCCGGAACAAGCCGTTTAAGAATCCTGATCTTCTCGCTTATCCTCTCCCTCCTGTGACGCGCCGCAACGCTCTGGGGGTCGTCGCTGATCCTCACGTTGCGCCGCTTCGGCTTCCGGATGGTGGATGGATCGATGTCGACAGGCTGCATCGCGGCAATCTTGTACAACATCTCCTTCATGGCGCTCAACTCCTCCTCAGGCTCCTCCTCTTGAACAAGGTAACCTAGCTGTTCATCATGAGTGGTGTAAACAGTTGGTGCGCTAAGTACTTGGGAATATGCTGTAGATGAGGTAGGGAATGGGGTTTGTAAAGGGAAGCTTGGCCAAATTGGGTGCAAAGGAGCTTGGTGATTGATGATATGATCTTCCATGGACATTTCAACACTCCAAGACTGATTTTGGAGCTTTAATGTCTGATTGATATCCATCAAAGTGAGTGATGAAAGATTCAGCTTTTGGGTTTTCTCTCTTGAAAAAAAGAGAGAGAAAGAAATAAGGAAGAGAGAGGAAAAGTGTGCTCAATGGCTTGTTTGAAGGGGTTTGCACTTATTATAATAACACATTAAAGGGTTACACTTTGTTTCTATAAAAGACCAAATGCGAAAGGGTTTGGTTATTGGCAAAAGAAAACCCTTCTTTGGTGTTTCTCTGGCTTTAAGAACCTTTCATGCCCAATAAGTTATAACCAAAGTGTTTGAGAATTCGAACAACGAAACTGATTGGTCTAAGTAATAAATAATTTAATATAACACTTAAATAAGTTTCTAGTTTGAGACTTCGTGTATATAAAAAATTATGGCATATATATTTTTGTACGTACTCTTCGTTGGATCAAATGATGAAGAAGGGGTACTATTTTCCTTTTTCTTTTCTCGCGACTGCAGCTCTAGCTACAACCAAGACTTGAACTGCATGAGCCTACCTAGTGCAGCCAGCAGCAGGCTTTGCCATATTTCTAGACTGATTTCATTCTTTTTCTTTTTATGTCAGACCAATCTTTATCAAGCACTGAAATTTTTAGGGTTTTTATTCATTAGGGTTTGGTTTTCAATTTTAAAAGTTGTAAGGTTTTGTTTGGCTTTTTAAGACTTCTGATTATGTATGCATGCATGTATGGCATGCATTTAACTTATTATATATATTCTCAAAATTGTTTCTGTGTCCTAACATTTTTTATGGTACAAATCGTTTACCTCTTAATCATGTCTTTATTAGTGTCTTTACTTTAAATTAGTAGGTTTAGAGTTTACGGTCAAGATTTAAGGTTAGGGGTTGTGGTTAGGGTTTAGGGAATTAGGGGTAGGTATATTTTTTAGAGTGTAGGGTATAAGGTTTAAAATTTAGAAAATAAGGGTTAATGTTTAAAAATCTTTTACCTCTTTATCATGACTCCGTTCATGTCTCCTATTAAAAATTTCTAAAAAAAATTCTCTAACCCTTATTTTCTATATTATAAACCCCAAATCTTACACCTTAAAAAATACACCATACACTTAATTTCTTAAACCTTAACTACAACCCTTAACCTAAAACCCTAAACTCTATACTCTAAACCTCTAAATTAAAACGAGAATACAAACGAAGGCATAAAAAATTTAAACGATTTGCAACCCAGTCAGAAGGTAAATGATCTTTACCCATTCCTTTACGCTTTTGGACTCTTTTGATAGTGCTAAACATATGGGTTAAGAAGATGGTAATTATCAGTGGTCAATGATTACCCTATAAAAATATGATATATAATTTTTTTAATTATATATTTTAAAATTATAAAGCTTTGTATTTTAATATAACAACCCAAAATTTTTACAATCTTAGAACAACTCATAAATTTATAACAATAAATTCTTAAATATCTTTCCTTTAACCATTGATTCTATCATCGTCAGTTATCCTTTTGTTTATCGATCCCATGATAGAAAAAGTCGACAATAATGAATGATGATAATAAAATTTATAATTAAGATTTAGGGTTTTAATGCTAGAGATTTAATAGTTATTAAAAATTTTGGACCACAAGGGTTGAATGATTAATGGGGTGTTAATAGCTAAATAGTGGGAATTAAGAGTTTAAGGTTTGGTAATAAGTTCTTTTGATATTTTAGAAAATTTAAGTATTAAGGTTTAGATATTAAGCATCGATACCAAGTTGTGTAATTGAATAATTTAGGTTGTTTAGTGTAATTAATACTCACTTAAAATAAATTATGATTTAGAGTTAGGTTTAGGATTTAGGGTTGTATTTAAGTTTAGGGTTTACTAATTAAGATTTAGGTTTATATTTAGGGTTTAGAGTTTAGTAGTTAAAGTCTATGTTTAAGGTTTAATAATTACGATTTAGATTTATGTTTAGGATTTAGGGTTTAGAGTTTAGTAGTTAAGGTTTAGGTTTAGGATTAATATTAAGGTCTTAAAGTTAGTGTTTAGGGTTAAGGGTTTAAGGCTTAGGGTTTAATAGTTTAAGTTTAATGTTTAGTACTCATGATTTTGGTTTAGGGTTAGTGTTTATGTTTAAGGTTTATGATTTAGGTCTAGAATTTAATGTTTAAGGAATAGGGGTTAGTGTTTATAGTTAAGTTTTAGAAATGTAATTAATGAAACATAACTTTTTAAGGATATAACTAATTACATTATGCGACGCAGATAAATTTGAATTAATCATAACAAAACCTTAAAAATTGAGAGAAAAAAATAAAAAAAAATCATATTTTTAAGATAAGATTTTGATTCTATTGTAGTTATGATTGAGAATGTTTAGTAACATTTTATTTTAGAATTAATTAATTTTTTAATATTTTATTTAAATTTTAATTGTTTTATATTTAAATAAAATTATATTATATATATGTATTTGATAGGTTAGATGTTATGTTATTTAAAATCTATTATCATATGAATATGACATGTATCATCGTTAAATTTTTAGCAGTCCAATTATCATGACAGTTAAAAAATAAGCTATTTATCAAAAAGATATAGGTTAAAGGCTAAATTTATCCCAAAAATAAGAGTTAAAATGATAAAAATTATAAATATTAATGGTTAAAATTATCTTTATGCCATATATATTATATAAAAAGTTTCATTAGTTTTAAATCATAATAGGGTAAAAGAGTGTCCAACTTCTGTTTCTCAAATAATGTCTGTTTAGTATTAGTGTCGAGGAAAGAATATTTTGAATTAATGAAATTTTAATTTTTTTTATAAATCTAATTAAAATTTAAAATTTTTATTTTTTTAACTTATATAAATGAATATTTTTTTTAAAATAAATATATAAATGATGCTGATAAATGCAGTGCAACCAATCCACTTTGTTCACTTCCCCTGAATCTATGTTATAATTCTCCTTGCTCTTGATTTGCGCGTGCTCAAAACAATCATTCTTTTTCCAACAGTTTCACCGGCCTCTTCTCCAACATCCATGATGTAACCTAGTATAAATACGAGGAGATTATTATATCATAAATCTTGTTTATTATGTTATTCGTGATTTATGTAATTAAATTAATTTATTTTTAGTAATTATTTGATGACTACAAGAAATTATATCATGCACCTTTTTTATTATGTCGTCTGTAGTCCCAACCAATCAGATCCATCTATCTCATATTTTTAAGTGAATCATTACCTCTTTCTTACATGTAATTATTGAGTGGATAATTATTAGGTAGTTACTTTAAGATAAACGAACCTAATTGTATAGACCACGTATGACGTGGTGAAAATGGTTCATGATATAATCTCTCAATAACTATCCACTCACTAATTATATGGAGAAAAAACTTGATTATTTACCTTAAAATCTAAAAAATAGATAAATCTGATTCGTTGAGATCACAAATTACATGGTACAAAAGATTCATGATATAATTTCGTAAAGATGACAAACTAATAAGTAAAAAAAATATTATTACTTAGTTCTGTTAATTAATTGAATTATTAAAAATATTCATATTATTTAATATTATGTAAATTCAAAATATGATATTTAAATTAAAATCTTTACTCAATGAAAAATATATTACTAGATATTGAGAAATGTTAATATATTCATTCAATAAAGATGAGAGCGTTAATGACATGAATGATCCAATCACTCTAAAGCGAGATATTATTTTGTGAATTATGTCTATCATTTTATTTATGATCTAAGTAATTAAAATTATTTATTTTTAAATAATTATCTAACAATTATCTATCTACTAATTATATATAAGAAAAAAGTAATCATTTATCTTAATAATTAAATGGGTAAATCTGATTAGTTGGGACTACAGATAACAAGATAAACATAATCCATTTAATAATTTTTCTCCAAAGTATATCAGTCAGATCTAATAAACTCGACAAGAGATCCAAAATTGATTCAAACACAATAATTTAAAATTTTTAAAGTATCTTTAGATAACATTTACAACATATCGTTCAGTTACCTTACGATCAAAGACGAAACCATGAATAGAAAAGGGGGCAAAGTATAGTTAATTGTAAAAAATAAGAGGGCAATGTTTAAATGAATTAAAACTTAGGGACCAAATAGGTAAAAAAACCCATTCAATTTTAATAAAAAATTTGATGATTACCAGTGCTATTAACCCTAATTAATAAATATATTTAATGTGTTTTCGTATTAATAAAAAAGTATTAAATGCAAAAGATATTCATGTTATGATAACTCAAATCATCACAGATTCCATGGATATTTTTTGGGTACGAGAGAGACACAGATTTGTCTTCACAATGACGACTTTCGTTTTTTGTGAACAATCTTCTCTGACAATAAATTGGAGATTGCAGTTTTGGACTTTGGTCGTTCTCGCATGAGAGTAGAATAAATTTTAATATTTATTAATATATAAATAATGAATATGAGCATGTAGGGGTGTAAACGAGTTTAGTTAAGTTTGAGTCGGTTTATTAAAATTTTAAGTCGAGTTTGAGCTGGTGTAATATTAAACGAGTCTGAAAAATCTTAGCTTGGCTCGACTCGTTAAGAATTTGAATTTAATTCGAGTTTTATTCGAGCCTAATAGAGTCAAGTGTTTACGGATCTTTGACCGTGTTAAACTCGAGTAACTCTTATTTGTCATGTCTCATTTAAAATCTAATAAAGAAGAAAAAAAACTTTGATACATAAGTTGTGTAAACTTAAATTTGTTAATTTTAGGGTTAACTGTGTTAATTTAGGGTTTAAGACTTATGTTTAGGGCTTTAAGTTTAGAAATTTAGATTTTAAATTATAAAAATTAAAAAATAGTATATTCATATTTTCGAGTTGCTCGTGAGCTTTTCGAGTTTGGTATAGCATAGCTCGGTTCAGTTCATCAAGAACTCAACCCGAGTTCGAGATCGAGTAGAGTTTTAACTGAGTTTTGATCGAGTTGAACTCGAGCAGCTCGCGATCTGTCTCATCTCATTTACAACCCGAGTATGAATTTGAGAATATACTTATCTAGATGAATGTATATTTAAAAATTATACTCATTTAAAATAATAAATACAAAAAATTAAATAAAAATATAAAAAGAGATATCTTCACCCTCCTTTCTCGTTTATCACCCCTGATACAAAAGAGAAATTATATAATGAATTCTTTCCATCACGTTATTTGTAGTATTAATCAATTAGATTTCTTTATTTTATATTTTTTTTAAAGTGGATCATCATCTCTTTTCTACTTGTAATAGGTAAGTGGGTAATTATCGAATAATTATTTAAAGATGAACAGACCTAATTATATAGACTACAAATAATATAGTAAACAAGATTCATAATATAATCTCTTTGTACGAAGGGTGATTTTTCTCTTACAAATTGTCTTTTTGCAATAAACTAAATTACTAAAATGGTCTTTACACACTTGCAAGTTCGTAGGTTATGTCTTAGATTAATGGTTCGATTCATTCTCATTTCCTACGAGTATCATTTTAATTTTATTTTTAGAGAAGAGACGGAGATTAAGGGTGTATATTCGGTTAATTTGGTCGATGATTAAATTAAATTAATCATATTTAAATTTATTAAAAATTTTAAGATTTTAACCGTTAACAAAACCTAATTAGTCATCATAACTGAATTAATCAAACCTAAAAAAATTAATTTCATCGATTAATTCAATTAAAATCCAATAATTTACGCCCTATCGAAAATCCCTCAATCAATAATGTATCACATTTATTTCTATATTTTTTGAATCAGATACCATAAATATAAGTAATATTTATTCTAAAATATACTATCAATTATTAAACAATCGTTTCTTTAATCACTGAAACAAAATGATTTATACATTTATTTTTATACTTTTAAATACATTTCCCTATTTTTTGTCGACAGTATTTCAATAATAATCTTGTCCGTATACGACTATCTTCTCCCTCTTTATTTCTCTACGACAAATTGAGTCATGTGTTTGGTTCCGTGAGGAGATGTTAATTGAGCCTTGATGACGTACTCAGTTGTGTCTTAACTAAATCTGTGATGCGTTTGGTTTTGGGTAGGTGATGGATGGTTTATAGTGGAAGGAGAAACCTAGTCTGAGGGATCATAGGGGGGAGGGAGGATTTGTGGACTATCATTATTACATCACTTGTTTATCTTTTGTAAACTATATATTAATATTTGTAAAATTTTATGGTTTTAAATTTATATAATGTTTATTCAATTACGTAATAATTGTTGTTTTTGAAAAAAAATATAAATCATGTCAAGAATAAAAGAAAATTTTTGGATATATAAACAGTAATGTTGTACATCTTATTAGACATATATTATGAAAAGAGTATTATAGTCCCGTGACAAGTGATATTAGAATGACTCTTTAACTGTTTTATTTTATGTCGAACGGTTGAGTAAGATAGATAGAGTGAACAATCATGACAAGTGATATAGTAACTGACACAATATACGACGTGGTGACATATAATTTTTATTGAATTTTAGGTTTAAAAATCATAAATAACGACTCTATTGATATTAAAATAGAATAGATTTATTAGTTCAGTTGGTTAGAATGTCTTGCTAATAACAAAAAAATTATAAATTCGAGACTTATATGATCCATTTATAATATTTTGTATCTTTTGTAGTTACTAATTAGATAAATAAAATTCTATATATTAAAATGGAATATCAATGACTTAAATGACAAAATGTTTTGTACATTGTTCGGAAAATACCCAATTCACCCATATTGCTTTATATCATCATTCATTGTGAACTCGAATGAAAATATGATTAGACTTGCATCAACATCTAGTTTTAGTGATTAAGGGAATAATTGTTATTTTTAAAAATCACGAATTCAAACATTAATAATATCAATATAATATTTAAACAATTAATATTTAATGATTGAAAATATATTTTAGATCAAATACTATTATAATATTATAGTTATTAAAAAATATAATTAGAGTTTGAAAATAAATGTTTTACCTTTGGGTTCTGAAATTTAAGATCCCCACGCCCATGCCCATGACTGTAGGACGACTTGGTCAGGTCTCAGAGTTGGAGAAAGTTGAATACAGAAAAATAAAATAAAATAAAAGTGGGGAAAAGAGAAGGAAAAGTGAACATCTCAGTTGTCGGCTAAAAAACAGAACCTGCAAACATCGGCTGCCATTTGGCATTGGGAACAGGATGAAACAAACTCATCGTATGTTTTACGAATGCTTTTTTTTTTTATAAAATCTATTTCTATTTTATTTAAAAAAAAAAGATTTTAGAAAAATGTTTATATTCGATCTTAAACTCAAAATGTAAACAAAAAGAAAAAAAATAGACAAACAATTCTGACAAACCGATTTAATAATTAATATAATATTTTTATATTTTATTAGCTTAACCTACAAAAATTAATATAAACAAAATATAAATATATCTTTTTATTTTCTCTAAACTGAATCAATATTATATATTATGTAAAATATTATATGCATTGTGATACAATAATCAAACATGATACAAAAGCATATTGTTATAAAATTGTGTCCACATGATAAATTGTACAAAAGCATGACAGCATGCAAAACAACATAAACACTGTAGAGATGCGCATATATGTCGAAGTGTATATAAAATAAATATTCAAATTATATAAAATATTTTTATATAAATTTATCATACTCAAAGAGTAAAAACATAAATACAAATGTAATATGAAAAATAATATAATCGCATCCTAAATATGTGTATTTTTTAATTAGCTAATAGTGATTACAGTAATATCTGTTCCAGAATATAATCTCTCCACCATTTGACATTTATCTCTCAATTACTCTGCTGACATTATTAATGCTCAAAACGTATAAAAGTTTCTTAGTCATTTAATTTGAATTAAACATAATCATTTAATCTGATATTAAATGGTATGCGGGAGAATTAGTTTTGGGTCTCTTAACTTTAAGTTATTTGTAAGTTGGTCTTTATGTCTTATCTATAAATTGGGACAACCATAACACCCATCACAAAATCAAAACCATCTCTCATATTTACTCGAGATGTAGACACTTGTCGAAGCTTATAAATTTTGTGTGTTCTCATTAGATTACAATATTCAATAGTTTAACGGGTTTATCCGTCGTAAAAATTTTAATAATTTTAATTTTAATATTTTAACTTAAATTTAAAATTACGTTCGTGTGAAAAGTAACTCGATTTTCTAACATTTACCGAATGATATACATCATATAAAAAGATTTTTTAAAGAAAAAATAACATTAGTATTTAATTTACCTTGTAATAGTGTGACTAATAAGGTGTCACATTGAACCTAACTCAAGTCATGCATTTTAAATATGTATATTAAATTTTAATTCATTATTTTATAAACGCATGAAGATAATTTTAACGATTAATATTTATTATTTTATTATTTTGGTCTTTTATTTTTTAATAAATTTAACCTTAAATTTATATCTTTTTGATAAATATCTTATTTTTAATTAGTATGATGGTTGAACCGTTAAAAATTTAATGATGATAACATATCATATGTATATAATAATATATTTTAAATAGCATGACATTTAACCTATAAATACATACATATATATATATGAAATATAATTTTATTCCAATATAAGCAAATGATTAAAACCTCAATCAAATAACTTAAAAAATACAAAAGATACAAATAAATATTATATTTAGTATTAGTATCATTGTCATAGTTGAATTAACCGATATCTACATTAACTTTATAGTAAAAAATGACATCAAACGGAAGAAATTATTATATGATCTCGGTTCATCACGTCATTAATAGTCTTATCCAATATCTATTTAATGATATATAGGAAAAAAATAAATTTTACCGACAAAAATTAAAAATTATAATTATAAAAAATAAGATAAAAATTATTATTAAATGAGACTATAGATGATGTGGTAATTCAAACTCATCTAACAAAATAAATTTTAAATTAATAAGATAACATTGTGGGCAGGAGACATAACTTTATTTCAAATTCTATGGTTTAATTAATTTTAAATTTTAAAATTTTTAAATAAATAAAATTAATTTTTATAGTTTAATTATTTTAAAAACTTTAACACTTTTAAATTTAATGAAATTTGATTTTGCTCTTAATTTTTTTATTTATTTTTTAATACATGCCGGTTTACAAATTAGTGAAATAAGCCTTAATCCTTTTTTATATAGTTTAAAACCTTATTTATTATAACATAAACATAAACATGTTTTTAAATGAGTGATTTTTATTGGCCCAACTTTATCAATGGGTTAATTCTCTTTTGGGACTGTGGGCTTATTAAATTCCAAATTTATTTTATTTTTAACAAATAAAAATAATATATAAGATTCTCTAATCAATCGAGTGATTTAAAAAATTATATTATTATATTTTATAAAATTTTTAATATTAATCCTTTAAAAATATAAATTTTTATGCTTAATAAAAAAATACCAAGTTATTATTTTTAGAGTTGACGTTGTAATATATTTTAATTTTAAAAAATAAACTAAAAATAAAATCTCCATTATTTTAATTTAGGTGAGATTTAATTTTCTAAAAATTCGTCTATTTTAATAAATATTTTAAACATATAAAATTTGGTCTACGGAAATAAAAAAACATGTTAGAGTTGAATATGTTTCGTCCAAAATTAGTATTACGTTGATTAATTGGTGTTTTTGTATTGAAGATTACGAATTCGAACAAAATTTAAAATATTTATTAAAATATTAAAAATATAGACTTTAAATTTAAAAGTACCATTACGTTGCATTTTCAATGTGAAGTTTTTTACAATGACATCTTTGTTCTCTTTATTTATCTATTCTAAGAAGTAACTGTCATATAGAGTTTTAAGTATAAAATATCTATATAAATAAATATTTATCACTTTAATTAAAATTATTATTTAATTTTAGCTTGAAACTCAACCTATATTTCAATAACGGTATCATCATGTTTTTTTTTTTCTCTACATTACTGCAATAAGATAACGACACCAGTCAAATAAATAGAAGTAATATTTATTTTTTTTAATATCCTTTATGATACTCATGGTTTTAAAATATTTTTCATCCGTGTATAAAAGTTCTCAACATATTAGACTAACCTTGTCTGATTGATTTTTTTCGTGACATTGTAGCTTCGGTATAAGGGAGATCTAGGGATGAATATGAAACCTAAACCCGATAGATTAGGTTGGATGACAGATAGAATATATAATTTTTTGGGTCGATTGAGAATCCGACTTAATTTGACCCATGCCATTTTTAGGAACACCATGTAACTAGTCATATCGGCCTCGAAAAATAACACACTCTCCTAAGCTCTTTCGTTTCCGACATGATGAGCCGAAACAACCAATTCATAACCAAAACCTAACGGGGTAATCAATCCAACATAATCAAGTATTAACAGATAACTAATCAACTAAATACAACTAAACGATTCTAAACATTCGCCATAATCCACCAAGGAGAAACACAAATTCATCTCCAGAGCCGCAACAATCATATATATATAAACAATATTCCTTCTTACAAAACTCAATTCAAGCACAATGTCTGGTTTTTTCCTCCGTTCCCTTCTTACTCTAAGCTTTTTCTACACCCTCTCTGCCTCCAATGGCCACCACATCCAGCAAAACCCGACGCAGAACGCATCCCAAATACGCCTTGCATGCAAATCCACTCGTTTCCCGCAACCGTGTGAGGCCGCTCTGATACAGTCATCTTCTCTCCCTCCAAACCCAACTTCCATCCAACTCATCCTATCCGCCATTTCTGTATCTTCACAGAACCTTAAAACTGGACAGGACATGGTGAAATCCATCCTCGACTCCTCTAAGGGAAACCTCAACCGAACCAACGCCGCCGCTATCTGCGTCGAGATCCTTTCCAACTCGGATCACCGTATCAACTCCACCATCTATGGCTTGACTCGCGGAAAGATCAAGGACGCACGGTCATGGATGAGTGCCGCGCTTTGCTACCAGTACGACTGCTGGGGCGCGCTCAAGTACGCTAACGACACCCAGTTGGTTAACGAAACGATGGCGTTTCTGGACTCTCTGATGCATCACACCAGCAACGCGTTGAGCATGATGGTCGCCTACGATAATTACGGGGACGACGTCAGCTCCTGGGTCCCGCCCACGACGGAACGGGACGGGTACTACGAAAAAGGGTCGGGGGGACAGCGTTAGTTTCCGGCGGGGGAGTCCCGACCGGGTTGAAGCCGGACGTAACGGTATGTAAAGAAGGGAGCGGGGGGTGTTACAAGACGGTGCAGGAGGCGGTGAACGCCGCGCCGGATAATGCAGAGGCGGCGCGGCGGTTCGTGATACTGATAAAAGAAGGGGTGTACGAGGAAACGGTGAGGATTCCGTTGTCGAAGAGGAACGTGGTGTTTTTGGGGGATGGGATGGGTAAAACCGTTATTAAAGGCTCTCTAAATGTTGGGCAGCCGGGAATGACCACCTACAACTCCGCCACCGTCGGTGAGTTCCCTCTTATTTTAACTTCAACTTTAATTTATTATTACATCTACAATCTACATTATCCTGTTGCAGGAGTTCTTGGGGATGGATTTATGGCCAGCGGCCTCACATTCGCCAACACGGCAGGCCCCGATGCCCACCAAGCGGTAGCCTTCCGATCCGATAGCGATCTTTCCGTCATCGAGAACTGTGAATTCATCGGAAATCAAGATACTCTCTACGCTCACTCGCTCCGCCAGTTCTACAAGAAGTGTCGGATTCAAGGGAACGTGGACTTCATCTTCGGAAACTCTGCCGCCGTATTCCAAGAATGTGACATTTTGGTCGTTCCCCGACAGTTGAATCCCGGAAAAGGAGAAAACAATGCTATCACAGCTCACGGTAGAACCGATCCTGCTCAATCAACCGGTCTCATTTTCCAAAACTGCTTGCTCAACGGCACCGATGAATACATGAAATACTACTTTAGCAACCCTAAAGTGCACAAGAACTTTCTGGGAAGGCCGTGGAAGGAATACTCGAGAACGGTTTATGTAAACTGTGTAATGGGACCTCTAATATCGCCGGATGGATGGATGCCGTGGAGCGGTGACTTTGCGTTGAAAACACTTTTCTATGGAGAATATGGTACTTCCGGACCGGGTTCCAATGTGTCCGGCAGAGTTGCATGGAGCACGCAAATACCAGCACAGTCTGTGTATACTTATTCTGTCGAGAATTTCATTCAAGGAGATGAGTGGATCCCAACATCATCTTGATCTTCTCCATGTAGATGCTCGTTTGTTATGTCAAAGTAATAACAATTCGATAAGAAAACCGATACTTAAGAATCTGATTATATTCGATACTTATTTGATTATCAATATGTATTATACTATGAAAATTAGTTTAACAAAATTCTACTTTCGAACTCAATGAATGTGAATTCTTAAGTATATACCTATGAAACGCTTATGTTAACAAAGTCTTGAAGTTTGTTGTCAGTTAACGTCACTTGGTTGAACAACTTGGGAGTTGGGGCAAAGCAAATGCCTTGATGTAGGTAGTGAGCCTTTGACGTTGGGAAACTGCTTTTTCTAGACAAAGGTGTTATGGGTCGAGTCTGAAATCATACCATGTTGGATGTTGCATCCTTGTGTAGGCGAAGGGTTGGTTGCACATTGCTTGACGCCTTCACCCACATTGTTTAGTGTCAGCTAACTATCCTATCCAGTGGGTGGCTGAAATAGATAACATACAAACCTGCAGCCTTCGTATAATTTTAAAAAAATACCCTTCGTATAATTCGAGCACCGGTAATATCAGTAATAAATAGAGAAAGCATATCGGATCATAAGAGAAATATCTCCTCTTCTCTATCATCTCTCTTTATTCACTTAACGACTCATGTAGATTGCGGCTCTTTATCCTACAATGATAGAACTTGGAGTAAGACTTTAGGGTAATTTTATTAAATTTTAAGGTTTAAACAAAAAAATTTAAAAATTTGAGAGTTCAATTAAAATTTTTGATAATTTTAAGAGATTTAATATTTTTTTAAAAAAATAAAAATGAATTTAACTTTTTTGAGAAAAAAACATATTATTTTTATAAATATTCTAACTTTAGAAGTAAAATTTTTTGGTGTTTGATAATGTGAAACGAAGCTGATGTGGATCCAAACAAAACAATAAAGTAGTATCCAAGGGCAGTTTTCTACTAACCTTGTTCCTAACTTTGAATAGGATAAGGGTCTTCATCTACCACAACTACCTTATTCCGACTCTTTTTTTTCGTAATTATAAATATTTAATTTCTTGATCAGTTAATTTAATTTAAATATTATAAAATTTTATTTTATAAGTAAATTTTAAATTTAATTTGATTCATTCACACAAACGAATGTTTGTGGGAGCCTGTGGGAACAAACCCCCCAATTTTTGGGTGATTTACGTTTGGTCCGACCCCTTAAAAATATTAAATTCTTTTTAAATTTTATTTTATTTCTAAATCTTTTTAATTAATTTCCTTTTTAATTTTTAAAGTTTTTTCATTAAGTATCAATATTTTTTATGAAATAAATTAGTCATACTTCCAAAATTTTAAATTTAACCTTTTTAAAAAATTAAAATTTTAGTTTTATACTTCTAATTTTTTTAAATAAACATTTCAACTTGTTTTGTCAATATCCGCCACATATTCATTCATAATATCAGTATTTAAATCCGAATCACCTGATATGAATATCATCATTTTTTCATTAAAATCACTTGTTGGATTCAATTTTTTTTTGCTTTCAATGTAATTGTAATTATATTATTAATATTTTTAACAATTTATTTATATATTTTTTTAAACAAGCTAATAGTGATTATAGTAGTATCTGTTCTAAAATATAATCTCTACCATTTGACATTGATCGCTCAATCACTCTGTTGACATCGTTGGTGCTCAAACTCATGACCTCTAAAAACAACAACCGTTCCACAATAAATATTTAATAGTTATTTATATTTTTATCTATAAACTTATAGTTATTAAGATATTTATTATCGTTAAACGTTAAGGAATTGATCTGATAAAATAAAAATACGGATAAACTACTTTGATAGTCCATAAACTATTAATTCACTCTTATTTTAACTATGAAAATAAAAAATATTTATATAAATACATACTTAATTTTTATATTTATAATTTTTTTTTATTTCTTATCCCCTTCATCATCTTCTATTTTTTCTTCGTCTAACTCAACTCTTAATTTTTCATTATATTAATTATTTATTCATATAATATTTTTTTTGACTTTTCATTAATACTTAACGACAATAAACATCTCAATGATAATAAAATTTGTATATGATAAGCATAAATAACTATAACGATCGAATTTAAAAATCAATAATAAAATTTATACAAACCCTAAACAAGAGACCATTTCAATAATTTACCCTACTTGTTAACACCTTTATAATAATTAAATGTTCAACTATAACATAACTAGTCCAACTGCAAACCAACAGATATCATATTTGCCTTTTACGGTTTTTTTATTCTTCAATACTAAAAAATTAAAATTTATTTGTGCTTTAAAAAATCAAATTAAGTTTTTATTTTTTATTTAATGAAGTTTTTAAATTAATAAATTGAACTAAATGATTTAATTTTTCGATTCAATAACTTAAATTATTTAATATTTTGGTTTAAAAGTTTAATTGGATGCAAAATAATATCAAAAGCTTAATTGAATTTTTTTCATTAATATAAGAGTTTTTTACATCCTTAAATAAAAAATTAAATTATAAATCATAACCCTTAATATTAATTCTTAAACCCTAAAAATATACTTTATTCAAAATCTCTAAACTCTAATCCTAAACATTCACCTTAAATCTTAAACTTAATTCTTTAACGTGGACATAAGTAATGACACCAAAAACAAATAACAAATTTATGTTCACTAAAACTAAATCTAAGGTCTGATTAGTCGACCATCCTATGCAACCTTAACGAGAAATTATATTATGGGTAAATTCATTACGTGTCTATGAAATCAACCACTCAAAATTATTTATCTCGTCCATTTTTTTATGTTATATTTTTTTTCAAGTGAATCTTCACATCACTTAAAAAAACTGTTTTTAAAATGAATTAACAGTAAATGTGAGTGGAGATTCACTTACGAAAATATGATACGAAAAAAAATGATAAGATACAGTTTTTTTAGTGATTGGTTTCATGAATAACGTGGTAAAACTTTTTCGTGATATAATTTTTTGATCTTACAATATTTTCCTCCTCTACTATGTTACAATACAAATCATCTACCCCTTCCTCATGCCTCTATTTATGTCACACTTCAAATTAGAGGTTTAGGGTTTAGGGGTTAGGATTTTAGGTTGGGGTTAGAGTTTAGAGAATTAGGGGTAGAGTGTAGGGTTCAGAATTTAGAATATAGAAAATAAGGGTTTAAGGTTTAAAATTGAAATTTAAAAAAAAATCAAAAGAAACATAAAAAAAGACATAAAAAAAAGGGAGAGGATTTTTTTTCCCGTTAGGATCCCTTCAAGTAATCCACAGAATTTGAAGCTATGGATTGCAAACACGATGGCCAATTCATTTCCCCTTAAGCCCAAGTGGTGTCCTACCTAAATCCTGGATACTACCTTGGGTAACCTTTACCTCAGTGCCTTTGATTCACTGACTGTGTACTCCACTCACCTACAGGCTACAGGAATTGGTCACGCCATTTACACTAATCTTCACTGAAATGCATTTTTTAACACTCCACTCCACTAATCTTCGGTATGTTGGTGGAACTGATCGAAGCAATAGAGCAGTGTGGTTGTTGGTGACGATGAGATGGAGGCGTGTCTGAAAGTGGAGATTTAAGAAATGGACAGTAGACAGTACACACCACCACTCACTTGTTTTGTATTTCTTTGTGGTACATAATGGAATTCGTATAGGATGATTAGACCTAATAAATTTGATCCGAGATTGAAATTGATTTGTCTAATTTGATAGTTGATATAGATTTAAATACGATAATTTAAATTTGATTTAAAATAAATTGAATATAATTAAAAGGGACCAAATTTTGTTGAATTGAAATGGATCCAAATCAATTTTCAACCAAACCTAATGAACCTGAGCAGAAGGCAAACCAAAATAAAAAATATATATTAAAAGAAATAAAAAAAAATAAATGTGCACTATTGTATAACTCACCAAAAAGTTTTGTGTATATAGGAGTGTAAAAAAATAACCCCACCTGAAAACAAAAAACTATCATCCAAACGTTGACATGTAGAAATATTCGATCAGTAATTTATTGATCTGAATTAAAATTAATCGTCTTATATGACCCAAATCATCATAGAACGAAACTAAAATTGAATCAAATCTGAATCGAAGCCAAATATAGTTAACTCGAAATGATTAGAACATAAACTAAATTGAATGATCTATTTGTCACTTCTAATGATGATAACACCCAAAGATTAAATGATACCATAAAATTAAATGATTTCGATTAATCGAACTCTAAAGAAACTAGCACATTGTTATAAAAAAATTATTTAAAAATTTACCAACTTATTTAATTCAAATCTAAATTCAAACCACAAATATGAAATATTGGGTTTATTTTACTAAAGTTGTAATGGAAGCCCACCCAAAACCTACCAGCCTATAAGAGACCAAATCCATGTTAAAATTATAATCAACCTAGCTAAACTAGGTTGATTGGATTAAGTGGATTAAACCGAGCCTAATGGTCCTCTGATTTTTTATTTGATTACAATTTTTTATTAAATAAATTTTTATATTTAGGTAAATATTAATATTCGAACCCACGTACAAAAACATAAGAAAAATAAAACAGAAACACACTCAGAAATCAAACCCATTAGCCTGAGAGTGAAGCAGTGTTGATTGCCGGTGGTGTTGGGACATAAAATTCATCATCAGTCCAGTTACTTTCACCCCAGTGTTTCAACATGCTTTTCCATTCACAGACATTGTCAATGCACTTCTTCCTTCGCCTGTCCTTCACTTTGATCCTCCAATGCCCGCTGCTGAAGTCCGCCTTCTTGGCTGCCCTACGATCAAACTCTAACTGCGCCTTTTGCTTCGATCGCAGCAAGCAGAATTGCTGTAATTTCTCCGGCATCGCATCGTGTACTTTCCACCACCTTTCATGTGCCACATCGCTAGCAAACTCTAGCATGATGTCCACATTCCAATTGCAGTCATAGTCCTTGTAGCACAACCATGGTTTTATGCCTAGGTAGTGAAGTACGTAAAGGATCGGAGGATCGGTGCCGAAAAGATTGGTTTTCTTACGCTTGACGTCTTCCTCGTCGCCGCTCCAGAAATGTTTGAGGAAGTTCATGTGCCGGGGAATCCGGTGCCACCATGTGAAGACCTCGTTTAAGTACCCTTGATCCCCACCGTTGTACGACTCGAACACATTGATGTGATCCATCAAGAGTTGGAAGGTGCAATTTGATGGCTCGATGAGCATAACACCGGAGTTGAAAAGCGTGGCATTGTTTCCCGTTGCTGATATTTCCGACATCCCGAATAAGAAATCGATGTTACGAAGAATTAGCAAGTCGGCATCGATGAATATGATCTTGTCATACTCGGTGAGCTGCCATAACCGGAACTTGCTGTAGTTATATTCATTGTAAGCGTCTTTTTCAGCTTTTGGATTCCTGATTCTTTGGATTGTCCGGACTTTCCATCCAGCTGCCTCAAGTCCACTCCTGTAATACACATTGATCGTCTCGTCGACGAGTATCACGAGGTCTCGAGTCGAGCCGGACATGCGGATACTTTGAGCCGCTGCAATAGCCCCACATACATATACATGAACCGAATGGAGAATTGTTGCATATGCTTCCCGAGATGCATTCCCTGAATATGTTGGTGCTGCATTTAACATAATATATGACTTACTTTTCCCATTGAAATTAAGAAAAATTGAAGCTTTGGGGTATTAAAAAATCTAGAAGAGAACTGACCTTTGATCCCAGCTGGAAGTGCAAGTTCACAAGAACCAATTGGGAGCTGAATCTTTTCCCTCAACACATTCAAGTCCGGTTTGTATAGCCAGACATTGTTCTGTCGTCCGACGAGTTCTTTGCAAGGGAACATGTTCGGTATCGGGAAACAGTTTGACACGAAAAGAACATGCACCGGATAAAATCCCTTGGCCGATGTCGCAAGACCTGCTGCCGCGAGCTGCAGATGCAACCGAGCAACATCCCTAGACCAATTCCCTTCGTTCCTACAAGGAAGCTTGACAGCGATCAGATCAAGACGTTTTCCAGGGACTTTGATCTTCGGCAGTGTCGGACAAACAGGAACGTCTTCTTCTTGCTCCTCATCGATCCATTCGGGATACAATGAGTCCCACGTTACGTTCATGTCTGCATGATCCAGCCGAAGAACCATGTGGTTAGCATCTGGTATAAGGTGCTTCCAATGAGTGGTTTCTGTATGATTGAAGTTCAGAAGTCCAATTCCCTGGTAATTATCATTATTCGTTCTATTCATTTTCTCAATAACTCTGATCACATCATCCCAGCTGATATCGACATCCGACACATATCGAAAATCTGCTTCTCCCCATATCCACCTGCTCATGAAAGTCGCCCTGCATGCACGCATGTCGCATGGAGCATCCATGTTATGTATGTGTGTATGTACGTACATATATATGTGTACAACAGTACGAGAGACATACCAAGAACTCTTTGGCAACGAAGGGTCGCTGCGATTGAGCCGTGGAGAGTAAAAAAGCTTAACGAAAGTGATACAAACGATGAGAAGGACGAGAAGCTTGAGCAGAGGATATTTGCAGCACCAAGAGCTGCGGTCTTGGACTGATGGGAGATGGATAGGCTTGTGATCAACGTCTTTCACCTTGTTCTTGTTTAGCCTTCTTTTGTATATGGCCTCACTGCAAATTAGGTCAAGAATTCGAACCGTGACATTGTTAATGAAGCAAATTAGATCGAAAGATTTACCGTTTCTGGTGCTAAAAAAATCAAATCGATTGCTGAATTATCCAACAAGGAACAGAAAGATGGGGATGAGGGGGAACTCACATTGATGCAGATAAGCGATGTCGAGTCTCCATGGAGCCTGGTAAGTTGGCCATAATTCCTCTCATTTTATTCTAAGCTCAAGGGCATGCATGCAGAATCTGATCAACCGACTAAGACATTGGGAAGAAGAATGGCAGTCGGCAGCTAATACATATACTTTATTTTTTATGATTAATTCTTTTATTTTTTATGATTACTTTTTCTAACTTACTTATCACTTATATTTTTCAGTTGTTACTGTTTTGGTCACTTGACCATTAACACACGTTAATACGATAACATGATAGGTTAATAAATAAATTTAATTTATAATTTAACTTTTAAACTTTTGAAACTTTACTTTTCACTATTTTTGTCTTCTAAATTATTCTTTTCGTCTTTTTCACAATAATCATTTTTAGATTTTGTTGTGAGAAAGACAGGAAAGATAGTCTTGACAACAAAGATTATAGAAAAAATTTAAAAGTTCAGGAGTTAAATTATAAATTAAATTTCTTATATTAATATATCACATTATCGTATTAATGGGTGTTAACGGGTCAAGTTACTAAACCAATAACAGATTAAAACGTAAGTGATAAGAATATTTCTTTTTTAAAATTGATAACCAAAATAAATAAACTCTAAATATAAAGGACCTCCAATAAAATTTACCCTAAATTATATTTATTGTGCTTTTTACTAGATCATGTAGCTGCTCCACCTTAACCGCTTATTACGCACATCTTCAGCTTCTTTACTATATGAGTTCCATTGCCCAAAAATACTAATGATTCTCAAATCGCTTCCGCTTTCTTAATTTGTCCTTTCTCAACAAATTTATTTCATTATTGCTTAGGACGCTGAAATAATTTTTTTTTTTTTATTTTTAATCGGTTTTTACGGAATGATCTTTTTGTTTAATTTATAATATTATAATTTAAATTTTTGATCTTATTTATAAATAAATCTCGATAACACTCATTTGTAATTTCATATAGTAGTATTTTTCTAAAATATGTTAAGCATCGATAACCGGGTTTGAGCCGTATAATTTACACAATACATATAATTTTAAGAAATCTAACAATAAATAACATATATTATTATATAATTACACCAGAATATTTAATATAATGATTATAATTTTTAATTAATTTAATCTTAAATTGACTAGATTCAAACTATTCAAAATCAAAATAATTCTAAATTTTCTCGAATCAAATTTAAAATATTTGATTTTGTTATATAAATAACCAAATCCGATATGAACCAAACTTATTTTTATTCTTTTTTGATATCTATTTCTACGTCTAGCACTAAAAAATTAAATTTTAGTTTTTAATCTTAAATTCTAAATCTTAAACTCTAACAAATAAATTCTACCCCGATTCTCTGTATTCTAATATTAAACTCTAACTTTAAACCTTAACTTTAAACCTTAACTTTAAACTTTAATTTTATTTTTTAATAAGTATAAATAGAGAGGATAAAGCGAAAATTTCTTCGAAATAATATATATTTTCGTGGTGGCATTAACAAAGTAACAAGAGTGAATTTATTTGAATAGTGGTTAACAGATTAGGTTAATGAAAATGACGAGTTTGTCTTAAGTTAAATATGATTAAATGTCCTAATCTTCCGTTCCTAAACAGATGCAAACTTCCCCATCAAACTGCATTCCCATCCAAACACAACACCATAACTGGGGAAATAGTGTAATGAAAAAGGAACAGACAGATGGGGAAAACGTCTAGGTTGAAAGATCCTTTCAAATTTCAACTATTTCACCAAACATGACCTAATGAGATTAGATGGTTGAGTGAAACAAAGAAATATTAGCACATAAGACAAGGTTGTTCAAACTTAAATATGGACGAAGAACAAGAGTTATCTAGCCTCAACAGTTAAAGGAACGATTGTTATTTTTAGAGTTTACAGGTTCGAACACTAATCATGCCAGTAAAATGATTGAGAGGTAAATGTCTAATGACTGAGAGTATACTCTAAAACAAATGATATTATAATTACCGTTAGCTGAATAAAAAAAATCTCTGACGAAAAATAAATCACTAACCCGTGACATCCAAGAATAACAATTGTTCCTTCAACCGATGAGGCTAGATGATTCATGCAATAAAATAGTTTCTTGAAGTATAGTTAAAGCTTTAAACCGTGATGTTTTGAATAAAATAAATTAAGTTGAATAAGTCATACCATAATGAGTTTTTATAGTATTCTATCAAGATTAATCAACTAATAAATTTTAAAATTAAGACCTAAACATAAAAATAAAAACTTTTTTATTAATTTAAACTATTCAAATAATTATTGAATATAATCATATTTTATGTATGTTATTTTATTTATTTAAATAATTAAACAATTGTCATTTATCATTTAATTTTATTAAACACTTTTATAAAAAAACTAATATAATAAAATTATCATGTCAACTAATTCAATCGACTATTAGCTAATAAAATTTACTATTAGTTATCCGTTAATTGTCAAACAACGTCATTATAAATTTTTGTTCGATACATCTATAGACAAGTAATCTATAGACTCAATCTAAAACTTCAACATATACGAAATTTAACATCGAGCAAAAATGAAAAGGATTATAATATTATCTAGTTCACTATGTAAAAAAAATATGATAAATTATACAAGTAGTCATCGAGATTTTTTTATTTTGATCACTAAATTATTTTTTGTAAAATTATTATTAATATTATATATATTTTTTATTGATCATAGATTGTTAAAAATTAACAACAAGACTGACGTAAATTTATTTTTAGGGTAAACTACACTAATAATAACTGAATTATTATTATTTTATTTGGTCACCAAACTATATTTTAGCAAAATCGTAAACAAACATGATCTTATTTTTATTATTTTCTCTCTATTATATATTATTTTTATAAATTTATTCGATCAGTAAAATAATATCACGTGTCACTATCTTATTTAAAATAATTTTAACAATATATATTTTGAACTTAAATTATAATAAATTTAAAATCAAACTAAAATGATTTTTCCTATTTTGTTAGAGAATAAGAAATCATTATTAATTTTATAAGATTATTACTAAATTCTAAAAAAATAAATTTATAACATTTATTTACGATAGATTATAAATTTTAAATAATTTATATTTAAAATTTAAATCACTATTTATATTTATAAACAATTTTATATCATAATAAATATTATAAATTCTAAAAAAAATAAATTTATAACATTTATTTATGATAGATTATAAATTTTAAATAATTTATATTTAAAATTTAAATCACTATTTATATTTATAAACAATTTTATATCATAATAAATATTACAAATTCTAAAAAATATTGTTTTAATTTTAAAATATAAATAAATAGTTTATAATTTATCTTCAATAAATATTATACATTTATTTTTATATTTTAATAATAATTTGTAAAATAAATATATATAATTTTATTTCCAAACAAAGAAAATTTTAGTTTGATTTCTAAATACTTACATTTTAAATTAAAAATAATTCGACTATCAAAATAAAAAAAAACAATAATTTGAGATATAATATGTGTGAAGATACATAAAAATAATATACAATTCGATAAAATAAATAGATTGTTTTGTGTGTCGTGGGGAACTCTCTAAGAGAATGATTGCCTAAGTTTTTACATATAAAAATCTTGTTTGAAGTTATTATATGTTTTTTAGTTTTTTGATAATAAACAACTTCTTATCACCAGGGGGTGATTCCAAAGAGCTGCCGAGGAAAAGTTGGGAGAGGAAACGATGTGTCAAGGTTTAAAGCGGCAGCTGGTGATACTCAAAATTGGTCTCAATTACAGAAATATTTTTCTGAAAGACAAAACTAGGATCTAACATTAGAAGGAAAAATTATTATGTGAACTCTTTTTACCACCTAGGATATGGTCTCAACCAATTAAATTAAGACACATAATATAGTTTTTCCATATCAAGTTTACACATAAGTATTGGCCAAATCATCTCATTTAATGTCTTTGATTTTAAAAAAGAAAAAATATTATCAAAGATTTCTTGTGTCATCTTTCTCTCTGTTCTTTAAAATTTTCCTAATTAATTTTTTATATAGATTTGGGGTTTAGGATTTAGAGTTTAGGGTTTAGGGTTAGGGATTAGTGGTTTATGGTTTATGTGGTTTAGGTTTAGGGTTTAGGGTTTAGGTTTAAGGTTTAGGGTTAGGGTTATGTGTTATTATTAGGTTTAGGGTTAGGGTTTAGGTTTAGAGCTTAGGGTTAGGGTTAATGTTTAGGATTTAGGATTTAGGGTTTAGGGTATAGGGTTTAGGGTTTATGTGGTTAAGGGTTAGGGTTATGTGTTATTGTTAGGTTTAGGGTTAGGGTTAGGGTTTATGGTTAGGGTTAATGTTTAGGATTTAGGATTTAGGGCTTAGGGTTAGAGTTTAGGGTTAGGGTTTAGGGTTTATGGTTTAAGATTTAGGGTTTAGGATTTAGAGTTTAGGGTTATGGGTTAGTGGTTTGGGTTTATGTGGTTTAGGTTTAGGGTTTATGTGGTTTAGGTTTAAGGTTTAGGGTTAGGGTTATATGTTAGGGTTAGGGTTAGGGTTTAGGGTTTAGAGTTAGGGTTTAGGGTTAGGGTTTAGGGTTTAGGGTCTAGGGTCTAGGGTTTATGGCTTAGGGTTAGGGTTTAGGGTTTAGGGTTTATGGTTAGGGTTTAGGTGTTAGGGTTTAGTGGTTATTGTTTAGGGTTTAGGTTTAGGGTTTAGGGTTTAGGGTTCAGAGTTAGGGTTAGTAGGGTTTAGAATTAGGGTTTAGGGTTTAAGGTTTAGAGTTAGGGTTTAGAATTAGGGTTTATGGTTTATGGTTTAGAATTAAGGTTTAGGGTTTATGGATAAGGTTTAGGGTTTAGAGTTAGGGTTAGGGTTTAGGGGTTAGGATTTAGGGTTTAGGGTTAGGGTTAGGGTTTAGTGTTTAGGGTTTAGAAATAGGGTTTAGGATTTAAGGTTTAGAGTTAGGGTTAGGGTTTATGATTTAAGGTTATGGTTTAGGGTTTAGGGTTTAGAATTAGGGTTTAGGGTTTAGGGTTTAGAATTAGGGTTTATGGTTTAGAGTTAGGGTTAGGGTTTAGAATTTAGGGTTTAGGGTTAGGGTTTAGGATTTTAGGTTTAGGGTTTAGAGTTAGTGTTTAGGGTTAGGGTTTAGAATTAGGGTTTAAGGTTAGGGATAAGAAAAAATTAATTTAAAAAATTAAACAATAAAGAGGAAGATAACATAAAAAATCTTTGGTAATATTTTTTTTTCATTTTTAAATTAATTACATTAAAGTGGATGATTTGGATGATGCTTATGTGTAAATATGATTTGGAAAAAATATATTATGTGTCTTATTTTAATTGGTTGAGATAAGATCCTAGGTGGTGGAAAGCGTTCATGTAAACCTAAACCCTAAACCCTAAACCCTAACCTTAACTCTAAACCATAAACCCTAAACCCTAACCCTAAACCCTAACCTTAACTCTAACCCTAAAACCCAATCCTAAACCCTAACTCTAAAACCTAGACCTTAACCCTAAACCCTAACCCTAACTCTAAACAATAAACCCTAACTCTAAACCCTAACCATAAATCCTAAACCCTAAACCTTAAACCTAACCCTAAACCCCAAGCCCTATCCCTAAACCCTAAACCCTAACACTAAACCCTAAAACATAAATCCTAAACACTAACTCTAAACCCTAACCCCTAAACCCTAATTTTAAACCTTAAACCCTAAACCCTAAACCCTAATTTAAACATTAAACCCTAAACCCTAACCCTAACTCTAAACCCTAAACTCTAATCATAAACCATAACCATAAATCCTAAATCCTAAACATTAACCCTAAACCTAAGTTCTAACCCTACACCTAATCCTAACCTTAAACCTAACAATAACACATAAACCCTAACCCTAAACCACAAATCACTAACCCTAAACCCTAAACTCTAAATCCTAAACCCCAAATCAATATAAAAAATTAATTAGGAAAATTTTAAAGAACAAAGAGAAAGATGACATAAGAAACCTTTGATAATATTTTTTTCCTTTTTTAAATCAAAAACATTATATTAGATGATTTTGCCAATACTTATGTGTAAATTTGATATGGAAAAAATATATTATGCGTCTTATTTTAATTGGTTGGGACCATATCCTAGGTGGTAGAAAGCGTTCATGTAAACCTAAACCCTAAACCTTAACCCTAAATCTAAACCCTAAACCATAACTCTAAACACTAAACCTTAAACCCTAATTCTAAACCCTAAACCCTAACCCCTAACCCTAACCTCTAACCCCTAACCCTAACCCTAAACCCTAAATCCTAAATCCTAATATAAAAAATTAATTAGGAAAATTTTAAAGAACAAAGAGAAAGATGACACAAGAAATCTTTGATAATATTTTTTTCCTTTTTTAAATCAAAGACATTAAATTAGATGATTTTGCCAATACTTATGTGTAAATTTGATATGAAAAAAATATATTATGTGTCTTATTTTAATTGGTTGGGACCATATCCTAGGTGGCGGAAAGCATTTATGTAAACCTAAACCCTAAACCCTAAATTCTAACCTTAACCCTAAACCCTAACCCTAACCCTAACTCTAAACCCTAAACCCTAAACCTAACCATAAACCCTAAAGCCTAAACCCTAACTCTAAACCCTAGATCTTAACCCTAAACCATAAACCCTAAACCCTAACCTAACTCTAAACTCTAAACCCTAACCCTAAACCCCAAACCCTAACCATAATCCATAAACCCTAAAACCTAAATCCTAAACCCTAACCCTAACTCTAAACCCTAAACCCTGACCTTAAACCCTAAACCCTAACTCTAAACGCTAAACCATAAACCTTATTTCTAAATCCTAAACCCTAACTCTAAACCCTAAACCCTAAACCCTAACCCTAAATCTTAAATCCTAAACATTAACCCTAACCCTAAACCCTAACCCTAAACCTAACAATAACATATAACCTTAACCATAAACCCTAAACCTATACCACATAAACCCTAAACCTTAAACCTAACCACATAAACCCTAAACCACTAATCCCTAATCCTAAACCCTAAACTCTAAATCCTAAACCTCAAATCTATATAAAAAATTAATTAGGAAAATTTTAAAGAACAAAGAGAAAGATGACACAAGAAATCTTTGATAATATTTTCTTTCCCTTTTTAAATCAAAGACATTAAATTAGATGATTTGGCCAATACTTATGTGTAAATTTGATATAGAAAAAATATATTATGTGTCTTATTTTAATTTCTTGGGACCATTTCCTAGGTGGTGGAAAGCGTTCATGTAAACCTAAACCCTAAATCCTAAATCATAACCCTAACTCTAAATCCTAAACCCTAACCCTAACTCTAAACCCTAAAGCCTAAACCCTAACTCTAAACCCTAACCCTAACTCTAAACCCTGAACTAAAACCCTGAACCTTAAACCTAACCATAAACCCTAAACCATAAACCCTAACTCTAAACGCTAAATCCTAAACCATAAACCCCAACCCTAAATCCTAAATCCTAAACCCTAACCCTAACTCTAAAGCCTAAACCCTAACCCTAAACCATAACCCTAAACCCTAAATCCTAAACCCTCACCCTAACTCTAAACCCTAACCCTAAATCCTAAATCTTAAAAATTAACCCTAACCCTAACCATGAACCCTAACCCTAAACCTAACAATAACACATAACCCTAACCATAAACCTTAAACCTAAACCACATAAACCCTAAACCTAAACCACATATACCTTAAACCACTAATCCCTAACCCTAAACCCTAAACTCTAAATCCTAAACCCTAAATCTATATAAAAAATTAATTAGGAAAATTTTAAAAAACAAAGAGAAAGATGACACAAGAAATCTTTGATAATATTTTTTTCCTTTTTAAAATCAAAGACATTAAATTAGATGATTTTGCCAATACTTATGCGTAAATTTGATATGGAAAAAATATTATGTGTCTTATTTTAATTGGTTGGGACCATATCCTAGGTGGCGGAAAGCGTTCATGTAAACCTAAACCCTAAACCCTAACCCTAAATTTAAACCTTAAACCCTAACTCTAAACCCTAAACCTTAAACTTTAATTCTAAACCCTAACCATAACCCTAACCCTAAACCCTAAAGCCTAAACCCTAACTCTAAACCCTAAACCTTAAACCCTAAACCCTAACTCTAAACCCTAAACCCTAACCATAAATCCCAAACTCTAAACCTTAAACATAACCCTAAACCCCAAACTCTAGCCATAAACACTAAACCCTAACTCTAAACCCTAAACCCTAATTCTGAACGCTAAACTCGAACCCCTAAATCCTAAACCCCAACACTAAACCCTAAATCCTACACCCTAACCCTAACTCTAAACCATAAACCTTAACCTTAAACCTTAACCCTAAACCCTAACCCTAAATCCTAAATCTTAAACATTAACCATAACCCTAACCATGAACCCTAACCCTAAACCTAACAATAACACATAACCCTAACCATAAACCTTAAACCTAAACCACATAAACCCTAAACCCTAAACCTAAATCACATATACCTTAAACCACTAATCCCTAACCCTAAACCCTAAACTTTAAATCCTAAACCCTAAATCTATATAAAAAATTAATTAGGAAAATTTTAAAAAACAAAGAGAAAGATGACACAAGAAATCTTTGATAATATTTTTTTTCTTTTTAAAATCAAAGACATTAAATTAGATGATTTTGTCAATACTTATGCGTAAATTTGATATGGAAAAAATATTATGTGTCTTATTTTAATTGGTTGGGACCATATCCTAGGTGGTGGAAAGCGTTCATGTAAACCTAAACCTTAAACCCTAACCCTAAATTTAAACCTTAAACCCTAACTCTAAACCCTAAACCTTAAACACTAATTCTAAACCCTAAACCCTAACCCTAAACCCTAACCCTAACCCTAAAGCCTAAAGCCTAACTCTAAACCATAGACCTTAAACCCTAACTCTAAACCCTAAACCCTAACCATAAATCCTAAACCTTAAACATAACCCTAAACCCCAAACCCTAGTCATAAACCCTAAACCCTAACTCTAAACCCTAAACCCTAATTCTAAACGCTAAACTCGAACCCCTAAATCTTAAACCCCAACCCTAAACCCTAAATCATAAACCCTAACCCTAACTCTAAACCCTAAACTCTAACCCTAAATCCTAACCCTAAATCCTAAATCTTAAACATTAACCCTAACCCTAAACCCTAAACCTAAACCTAAACCCTAAACCTAACAATAACAATAACATATAACTCTAACCCTAAACCCTAAACCTAAACCACATAAACCCTAAACCACTAATCCCTAACCCTAAACCCCAAATCTATATAAAAAATTAATTAGGAAAATTTTAAAGAACAAAGAGAAAGATGACACAAGAAATCTTTGATAATATTTTTTTCCTTTTTTAAATCAAAGACATTAAATTAGATGATTTGTCCAATACTTATGTGTAAATTTGAAATGGAAAAAATATATTATGTGTCTTAATTTAATTGGTTGGGACCATATCCTAGGTGATGGAAAGGGTTCATATAATAATTTTTCCAACTTTGATGAGTTGAGTTTGGATCCTTTCCCACGGAAAAGGAATCATCTCCAACTCCAGTCTCAATTTCAATCATGATTCTATTACTACTAGGATGAGGGTTTATAAAAAAGATAGTAAGGATATCTATATAAACAAAACAGAAAAAGGAACTACAAAATTCAAAGACAAGTTGGGAAGAAAACCAAGAAGCAGGCATGAAGGAAAGTCTGAAATATCTGATTAAAATGTGATTAAAATGAGACTAATATAAATATTTATAAATAATAATAAAAATTTATATAATAAAAATAATTAAAAGTCCATTAAGTTATTTCCGTGCATTGAATCCCCTGCCTCTGCCTGTACACTAAATGTAAACACGCCGACCGTGCCGTGACAACTGTGAAGGAGTGGGAAAAAGGGAGCGTCTCTATTGGTAGTGGAACCGACCATGACGTGATTGGATGGTTGGATTTGGGTTTTATTTCTTTATAGTCATAAAAAGGAAAAAGGAAAAAGGAAAATTTTTTTATGAAAAAAGAAAATTCTACTACAAAAACATCAAACATTACTGAATATTATTAATATTAAACATTATTAAATATTATTAAATTAATTAATTAATAAAAATATAAAATTTCAAAGACTTAATACATAATTAATAAAAGAGTAATAAACTCAACGTATAATAAATAATTGTATGATTAGTTTGTTAGGTTTTATTTTTTATAAATTAATTTTATAATATTCAATAATATTCAACATTAATAATGTTCAGCGGTGTTCTGCGTCCGTCCTGAACTCATCCGATAAAAAATACATATTAGGCTACTTTAAAGGATGAAGTTACATATAGTTTTGGGGTATTGTCTTTGAATTTTTTAATTAAAATATAGACATAATTAATAATTTATACTAGAACTTGTATTTATATAGATTTTACTTTTTATTTTTATAATTAATTTTATTTTATTATCTTAAATATTTTTAAAAATCTGTTTATGTTTAATTGAATGTTTGATGTTGTTTTCAAAAATTATACAAATGTATTTTGTATTTATATTATCGAAATTATTTTTAAACTGATAAAAATAATTTAAAGATTGATTTTGAGAAAATTCGTTAAATTTTATTTTAAAAATAATTTAGATTGATCACTTTAATAAATTAGATATTAAAAAAATATAAGAGATTCATATTTTTAATTTTGAGCTCAGAATTTAAATATACGTAAAAAAAATGAGTAGCATCATACAATCATACGATATCAATACTTATAATTTTGTATGGTATGTTGTCATTTTAAAGATAATAATTTAAATTTGATTTAGTCGTCAATTAAATTTATATTTTAAATAAAAATACTTTTAATAAAAATATATTTTTAATTCAAATATAAAATAAAATATTCTTATATACACAAAACTTTTATTCATATTGCAATTAGGTTCAAGTTAAGATCTAACCGTACAAGTTTCATGGTGTTCGCTATTTTTTTTATTTTATTTCTTTTAAGTATTATAGTGTATATTTTTTTTCTCTAAGTTTATAGAGATTTTTAATAAGGTACACTATAATTTGTGTTATATATGATTTATTCTAATATAATCATACCGTTTCACCCAAAAAGTTATTTATATTAATTATGATTTTATATTTTTAAGTGGTAATCTAGAGTTACGTTAATTAAATTTATAAATAATATTTAATTTTAAAAAATATATATAATACAACACCTAATTAGGGGTGCTTATCGAGCGAGTCGATCGCAAGTTGGACATTACTCGACTTCTGCTCGTTAAAAATTTTTGTTGCTCGACTCATTGCTCGTTAAGCTCATTAAAATTATGCTCGACTCGTGCTCATTAAAATACTTTATTGCTCAACTCGACTCGTTGCTCGTTAAGCTCAACTTGTTGCTCGTTAAGCTCATTAAAAAACTTACCTTATTTTAATTAAAAGTAAAATTTAATAATATTATATGAGGCTTAATATTAACTTAATTAACAAATTTAACCAAAAATATCAAAAAGAGTGTATAAAATATTTTTAAAGTGTAAATTTAAAAGTAACGTTCTATAAATACACCAAACTAGCATATCAAAATTAAAGTAACAATTCACACGTTAATAGTTATAATTTAAATTTATATTTTGAATAAAATTATTTTACGTAATTATTAAAAATATTTTAAAAAATTAACGAGCTGCTCAAGAACTTATCAAGTCGAGTTAAACTTTATTCGATTCAACTCGTTAAGGTATCGAATCAAGTTCGAGTTAAACTAACTTGAATTAAATATTTATCAAATTTTGATCGAATCAAATTCAAATAATTGCTCAACTCGTTAATCACCCTGCACCCAATTACTTGAACCCTATTCTTATTTAAGTCTTAAAATTATATGAAACATTTGTTTCTAAAAATGTAATGAAAAATCATCAAACGTATGTAATTTGGTCAACCCCATTTTTTAAAAATTCGTGGTTATGTAAATGTAATGAATGAGCTGGTAGAGCAGCAAATACATAAACAGCCAGCGGAAGGTTACGGCCCCACCGCTCATAATCGCAATTACCTGCCCCGTCCGGTCTCTCCTCCTTTTAAGTAAACATCCTGTCTCCCCAACGCCAACGCCATGGCGTCTCAACGGGCAAAACTCTCACTCCCACTCAAGACAAGGGTATTCATCTCACTTCTCTCCACCGCCACAGACGCTGCATGCCGCTCAGATGGATCTGTCAACCGCCGTCTACTCCGATTTCTAGACTACCAGGTATCCCCCAACCCCAAACCCATCAACGCAGTCTCCACTTCCGACACTACCGTCGATGCTTCCCGCAATCTCTGGTTCCGACTCTTCTCCCCTACTCTCCCTTCGGATATCGCTCTCCCTGTTGTTGTTTTCTTCCACGGCGGTGGATTCACCTTCCTCAGCCCGGCTTCCCAGGCTTACGACGCAGTTTGCCGTAGGTTCGCCCGTAAGCTCTCCGCTTTCGTCGTCTCCGTTAACTACCGTCTCGCTCCCGAACATACCTACCCGTCTCAGTATGACGACGGGTTCGACGTTCTTAAGTTCTTAAACGACAACCGCGACGCGATCTTACCCGAAAACGCCGACCTGTCGCGGTGTTTCTTGGCCGGGGATAGCGCTGGCGGCAACATCGCTCACAACGTAGCGGTCCGAGCTTGCAAAGAGGGATTCGAGACGCTGAAGCTGAAGGGAGTCGTTTGCATTCAACCATTCTTCGGCGGAGAGGAGAGAACGGAGGCAGAACTGGAGCTAGTTGGTGCACCACTGGTATCCGTTCCGAGAACAGATTTCTGCTGGAAAGCGTTTTTACCCAAAGGATCTACCAACCGCGACCACCCGGCAGTAAACGTGAGCGGACCCAACGCTGAGAATATCGTGGTTTTGGATTTCCCGGCGACGATGGTTGTGGTGGCCGGGTTTGATCCTTTGAAAGACTGGCAGAGTAGGTATTATGAATGGTTAAAAACCTCGGGTAAAGAAGCTACATTGGTAGACTATCCCGGCATGATGCACGCGTTCTATATCTTTCCAGAATTGCCGGAATCTTCCCAGTTGATTCTGCAGATCAAAGATTTTATGAACAACTCTTGCTCTAAGCTCTAGCAAAGTGGATCAGAAATCACGTGAGCTAGGAGACCATACTTGTCAGTGGGTTATCCGACAGTTGCAGAATCCGATTCGGATCCGAATCGGAAATCTAGTTATTGTATTTGTATGTTTTAATTTTCATGGAAGCTTTATCACATCTACTTTAATTTAAATTCTATTAAGATATTAAATTAATTAAAATTTTAATTTTTATCTACTCTTTAACCTTACCTAACTTTATCTTCTCGTATTAATTACAATTTTTTTTCAGTCAAGATTCTTTTCTATATAGAGAAGGTAAGAAAGAGACTTTTAGGGTTTTATTCATATGATCTATTTATAAGGTTGGCAATGGTTGCTCATCCGACTAGTGCAATACTACAGGTAACAGGTTGAATTAATGTTGGAGAAGATCAAGATAGGATTTAATGTTAGATAAAATATATATTTAAAAATAAAATAAATTTATAAACTAATTAATTTAAAAATACATATAAGAAAATAAAAATAATTTTTTGATAGTTTATTTTTAGTTAGAGTTTTTTTTTAATAATTGCTACTGAATTTTTATTAAGTTCATAGAAAATATTATAATTATAATGCATTTGAGAAAACCAAAAAAATAAAAAAGAAGTAAAATATTTTTTATGGAGATGAGCATACCATCAAAATTCAAAAGCTTCTTGAATCTCTTTATCTTTGTCCAATCGAGACATATAACGGGTGAATAGGGAGTGGTGAAGATCTAAACCATCATGCGTAATGTTCCGTTATCCAGGACTGGTTATATCGGTACAAAACCATCAATCGAGCGGGGATCTAACCTTCAATAACCACGGACAAAATCATAATCAGAAACTAGTAGCGATTCAAATTTTTACAACCAGGGGCGGAGCCAGAAATTTTTTCTAGGGGTGTCATTTTCTTCAACGATATTTAAAAAGAATTAATTATTTATAAAGGGTGTCAAACTATTTATAAAAGGGTATCAATTATATATATTTTTATTTTTTATGTATAAATTATATAAAAAATATGATTTTTCAAAAATTTTGGGTGTCAACAGATATCCCATTTATAGGTGTGGCTCCGCCCATGTCTACAACAATTGGCTATTATGGTATGCTGAATCATACCACAAGAACAGATAAAATAAATCACACAAAAAAACGTGTTACAAGGACATAAGAAAGACTTACCAGAAGGCAAATATCCTTATTAACATACGAGAAAATAAAAAAATAATAAATATATTAATTTAATAATAATAATTGTATATAATAAAAAATTATATTATAAATTATTCTCATCACATAATTCATAAAGTTAATAAATATATTAATTTAATTAATTTTTTATTAGAATCAATTAATTGAAGCATGTGGCCACGTTGTATAAAGCAATGGCCCTAAATGGTCGCCGTTCTTTGGCCGTGACTCATGCTTTTTATTTCTTTATAGTTTCTATCCCCAACACAATACGTAGATAGCTTACAAAATAATAATAATAATTAAGAACATGACTATTATCGGTTATCCTAACCAAAAATTAATAATATCTTGATTTAATTATAACATTGAGAAATGGCAACTTTAAATTATTTTATTAAAAAATCTTTAGATTTCGTTTAGTTTTAAGAAATATTTTATTTTAAGCATTAATTTAATGATTAAAAATATTTATATTATTTTATTTTATATGAACTTAAATTCTAACATTTATTTTAAAATTATAATATTTTTTTAGTTAAAAAATATTTTATTTTTAAATTTAGGGAAAAAGGAATTTAGATCATTTCATATAAAAGATCATTCACTACATAAATGTCCATTCTTTGAATGTGACTGGAGCTTGGATTCTTCTCTCTCCCACACCTTTTGAAATACACTCTTATCATCACAGTTGGTATCATGCACATGCATACATTGCATTTATTTTGATTAGATTTTTAAAATATATTAAAATAATTATATAATAATATTTTAATTCTTTTATAATATTCATATATCGTGTACACATGACTTATAATAAAAAAAATAATTATGAGATCAACTATCGTAACAATGACTTTAAAACCACTATCTGAACGTACGGGCTACTTAGTCTTAATGGTTAAAAAAATAATTGTTACTTTTAGAGGTTACGGGTTCAAGTACTAGTTATGTCAGCATAGTGGTTGAACGATCAATATCTAAAGGTTAAGAGTATACTCTAGAACATATATTATTGTAATTATCGTAACTGATTCAAATAATACGTATAAATTAAAATTTAAATGATCCGTATATTAAAGTTTTTAATTGAAATAAATATTTATAATTCAATAAGGAACCCATGTGGAGTGGTAAAGTGTCTTTATACATCTTCATTAATCTCGTGTTTGAATTTTTTAGTGAATTTATTATTTTATTTAAAGATTATACAAAATTAGAAAAAATTCAAAACATTTTTATTGTGATATTATATATTATTGAAAACAGAATTATCTTATTATTTGGACATATTTTTTTAGTTTTTAGGGGTTAATTATGTTTTTCTAATAATTTTCTTGCTTAATAAAATCATTATCGTCATTTTTTTTATTATATCAATTATTTTATCGTTAGATAATTAATAGTTTCGAATTAATATGTATATACTATTTTATTTAATAAATTAATGTCATTCAGTAAAACGATAATAATATTCGAGTTAGTATGTACATATATTATTATATAGTTGGCCCAATAAGCCCGTATTTAAATAAGCTCTAATCCGTCTATCAACAGTTGTCGGATTAAGCTATAAATCAGACGGTCTACATCATTTGATCAAGGAAAAGCTCTAGATGGCCCAGATTGATCCCCAAGAAGATAAAAGTTTAGAATTTTAAATATTTATTTGTTAGCATTTTAAAATATTAAGTTATTTATTAGAATTATATTTAAAATAAAATAAAATAGAAAATTTAAAGATTAATTTATTATTATATCAATTTTATTAATTATCACATATTATCATACTTTATTAGTGAAAAATAATTAATTTGTTATTTCTCTTAACTCAAATGATCATTTTATAATTTTTCATTATCGAGACACGAAACTAAAAGTTACTCTATAAGCAAATGACTATTTAAATAATTTAAAATTTTCATTATCGAGACAAGGCAGCCGCCCTGTTTTCATTCCACGTCTCCATGCTCCTCATTTATTTCCAATCATTGATGTTTGGACACAGAATAATCATTTACCATTTTAAAATAATTTATTAAAATCTAGTTTGAAAAATGTGCACGTCTGTTTGCAGCTGGACGAAATTAAATGAATATTGGGGAATTGTTTATAAAAATAAAATTTATTAAAGATTATGTTGAAAAATATTAATTAGAGAAATTTTATATTCTCGTAATAAAATTTAAATTTATATAAAATAAAATAATATAATATTTTAATTGGTCAGGTATGAATAGAAGGAATTATATTAATATTGTTTTGGGATTTTTTAATTTTAAAAATATTATTTCAATTAAATTATTTTCTTTTATATTGTATATTATTGTTGAGTTTAAAAGACTGTGTGTTTTAATCTATTTTTAAACAGTGCATGAATAAAATAATTAAATTTGTTCAAAGACAAAATAAAAGAAACTCTTTGAACATTGCTACACCATTGAATAGTGTTAGAAAGTGAATTTCTATTGTTTAAAGACGATTTTCTTTCACCCTGTCTTTTAATATATTTGATTATTTTATTCGTACATTGTTCAAAAACGGATTATAAACATTTAATCTTCTGAACTCAACAATAATATACAATATAAAAAAATAATTTGATTGAAACAATATTTTTAGAATTAAAAAATCCCAAAACAATATTATTGTCAAAAATCCGGTATGAATCCTTTGCAATTTTATTTGAACAAAAATTAAAATAATAAAGTATTGCTTAATTTATTTTATTATTATTATTATTGTTATTGTTTCTTGTCTAATTTTTGCACATGATTTAGATACTTTTTGTTTGGGTTTTAGCATACAATCAGACAAAAAAAAATGAATTTTCATTCTTATCAAGTTAATTTTATTTGACAATTGATCAATGGTTTTGTTTGGTTATATTTATAATTTTCACACTGAATCTTAACGTGACAATTGATTCCACCATTTTTAAATTTTTTGATGACATTTATATTTCTTGAAATTAATCTGAATTTAAAAGTATTCATCCGCAATCTCATTGGGGTTAAGCAAAGAAAATGGCGGGCAATGGAGGAGGAGGAGGAGGCAATTAGGCTTAGCTGTCGCTCAAGGATTTTGGGGTTTGGGAGGTTCTAAAGTCATTGTCTGGCTATTTGTTTCTAACTCTTTCTCCATCTCTGTCATTCATTTTCACGAACAATTGAATGGCGTAAAATTTGGGGGATTTGGATTTCTGGGATTTCGCCGTTTTTGGGTAGGTGATTTTTCTCTAACCTTTTGGATTATCTCACTCCAGTAAACTGTTCAATACTAATCAGTAATCATTTACTGTTCTCCATTTTAAGTTTTAATTCCTTTATTTATCAGTGGCGTTTAAGCATTGAATGTGATCTTATAGTGACATTCCAGATTTTGTTACCTGGGATGGAGGTTAGACCGTCTTTTGGGTGTGGATTCTAAGCAAAGACTTGTTTCAGATTGATTTCAAAGAAAAAGGAAAAGAAAAGAATAACCCTCATTTCTTGTTCATCCAACAGTTTGACAACAACAACGACAAAAAGTAATGGATTAAATCACGAACTGAATTGATTCAAATCGAATTGTGTTGGAGTTGAAGATGGAGAAGAGGAGTTGGCTATGGAGAAGAAGGTCTACAGAGAAGAATCCTGGTGAAACTGATAGCACTTCAGCAGGTTCCATTTCGTCTTATTCTGAGAGACTCTCTGATGAGCAGGTATATTATTTCTTTGTCTTTATTTTACTTGGTTTCCTTTATCATTGTCAGTTTGTTTGAAAATATAAAACCCTGCAATTTTGTAGTCTTCAATTGTGCTGTAAATGTATCCCTTGTTTGTATTTTGAAAGACTTGCATGAAAATCTTTTCTGGGTCATTTTTGTTGTTGTAAATTGAATGATATTCAATGTTGTTTTAACCAAAATAACTCAATTTGTTTGTTAGTCCCTCTGGATGGTCCTCTTGGCTGCTTATTTCAAAGCATTTATCATTCTCAAACTCTGGTGAGATCAATTGGAGTTGGGAACTTTTTTATATGACTTTTAAAATTAAGTTAATACTCTGAAGTATCAATGCTTCTTTTTGTAGTAAAAGAAAATTGTCATTGGATCCACAAAGTCGACAAGCCCTCGGTCACCTTTGACAGACAAATAGATTAAGATCCCTCTGTTAGATCCTTGCAAGGTTTAGGAGGTTGTTATTGGAATTTTCCCGTCATAGATTATTATGAAGCAGCCTTGTTTATTGCACAAACATGTTTAGTTCCTTCTGAACTTTATGAAGGAAATGATGATGATTGTTGAGGGTCATGTATTGAAGGGGGCTAGAAAGTGCACTTTGGTTGATTCAGGCATGTGCCAGTGCCACCGGTTTTATCTTATTTTTAATCTCCCCCCCTGTCTCGGACATTTTCCCAATGTCTCAATTATGTTCTTGTCGGTGTAATTATTTTTTCACATTCTTGTGCTTGTATGTAGTAATGATGTTTTTAGTTCAGCTGGTTTGGTTGGAGACAATCTGATATTTCTTTGTTGTCAAAGGCTAGCGCTACCATTGGTTCTCAATCAGTTGAAGTCACATCAAAAGCCATAGCTGTCAATGAAGAAAATAATACCGTGAGATCTCTAACAGAGAAATTGTCTGCTGCTCTTATGAACATCAGTGCCAAAGAAGAATTGGTAAAGCAGCATGCTAAAGTTGCAGAAGAAGCTGTTTCAGGTATCATTTTTTGGGGAAAAAATTATAGCTCTTTTTTGGTAGAATAAGTAACTTAGTTGTATATTGTCTGCAGTTAACTAATGAGGAATACCTTGGTAGCATTTTATTCTTGGAAGTTTCAGGTTTTCTTTTGTTTATATATCTATATACATAATACATGTTAAGAAAATCTGCTGCAACAGAGAAGTTAATTGTTTGCTTTATCATGCAAATTTGAATTTAGGTTGGGAGAAAGCTGAAAATGATGTGTTAGCTTTGAAGCAACAGCTTGATGCTGCTACGAAGAAAAATGCGGCACTTGAAGATCGAGTTGGTCATCTTGATGGGGCACTCAAGGAATGTGTCAGACAACTTAGGCAAGCAAGGGAAGAGCAAGAACGGAAAATCCACGAGTCTGTAGCCAAGAAATGTCAAGAAGTGGAAGCTTCCAAGTCCGAGCTTGAGATTCAGCTTCTGGACCTCAAGGCTCAACTTGAAATCGCAAAAACCGACCATGCTGCCTCAATTGATCCTGATCTTCATTTGAAGCTCGAGGCATTTGAGAAAGAAAATTCAGCCCTTAAACTTCAGCTCCAGTCTCGAGCTGAGGAGCTAGAACTTAGGACTGTTGAGAGGGACCTGAGCACCAAAGCTGCTGAAACTGCAAGCAAACAACATTTAGAGAGCATAAAGAAGTTGGCTAAGGTTGAAAATGATTGTCGCAGGCTAAAAGCCATTGCTCGTAAGGCATCCCCTGCTAATGATCTGAAATCTTACACTGCTTCCTCAATTTGTGTCGAATCTTATACAGATAGTCAATCAGACAGTGGGGAGAGACTACTTGCTGTTGAAACTGATATGCAAAAGATGAATGGGTTAGAGATGAATGAATATGAAAGAAGCCGCTCGGATGCATGGGCATCTGCACTCATTACAGAATTCGATCAATTTAGGAAGGAGAAGTCCGTTGGAAGAAATATCAAGTCCCCTTTAGTGGAAATCAATCTCATGGATGATTTTCTTGAAATGGAAAGGCTTGCAGCTTTGCCTGACACAGAAAGTGGAAGTGGTTTTAATGAGCTTGGTCCTGTATCTGATCCTTTAGTGGAAAACACATTACAGGCCGAACTTGAAACTTTAACCCACTGGATTGTTGAACTAGAGGAGAAGCTAGCGCTGACCAAAGAAGAAAAGTCTGAATTGCATACGGCTTTCACTGAATCCCAAAAACAACTTAAAACATTGCAGAATCAACTAACCGAAGCCGAGACAAGGTTCAAAGATGTGCAAACTCAATTAACACTTGATGACATCTCAAAGAAAGCCGTAGAGGAGGAAGTAAAAGTTGCAAACATGAATAGAAAAGTGGCAGAATCAAGACTTAGAGATGCTGAAACTGAAATAAAGACTTTAACTTCAAAGGTTACTTCGTTAGAAGAATTGTTCAAAAAGGAACAAGCATTGTCTGCAGAACTAGAGGAGAAGCTAGTGCTGACCCAGAAAGAAAAGCATGAGTTGCAGATGGTTTTCATTGAATCTCAAAAACAGCTTGAAACATTGCAGAATCAACTATGCGAAGCCGAGACAAGGTTCAAAGACGTGCAAACTCAATTAGCTCTTGCTGACAACTCAAAGAAAGCCATAGAGGAGGAAGTAAAAGTTGCAAATATGAATAGAGAAGTGGCAGAATCGAGACTTAGAGATGCCGAAACTGAAATAAAGACTTTAATTTCCAAAGCTACTTCGTTAGAAGAAGTGTTCAAAAAGGAGCAAGCATTGTGTGCTGAAAACATGAATAAGTGCAAAGAATTGGAGAATGAACTTTCTAAAATGAAATGTGAAACCAAACTCCGACACGAGAATGAGCCCCAACATGCAGCAAGATATAATGAAGAGTTAAAGGAGCTGCAGGTTAGTTATTTACTGTGTTTATTTTAGTTTTGTACATTGTTTAGAATGCACCAAAAGAGAAATCTATTCTTTTAAAGGTGCAAAACTGCCTCACTTCAGTCTTGCATTTTTCTATTCCATTACCTCATGTAGTTTCATCCAGAAGAGCAAGTAATAATGATCAAAACTGAACTGATTTGACCAAAGTGCTTTGGTTTAGTCAGTTTCCGGTTAAATCGTTTTGGCAGTTGGTTTAAATAGGTTTTCTGGTCAGTTGTCAGTCTCAAATTTTCAAACCTAGTAAACTGAATAACTTGACATATATAACCCTTTTTATCTAACCTTAAACCCAACTACCATACTGAAATAGTTTGGTTCAGTTTTAGGATGCTGTGATAGGTCAGTTCAGTTGGTTTTTGCTGCTTCAGTCGATTTAATCGAACTTTGATATATACAAACAGAAATCCACTGTTTGTTCAACCATATGTTTAAGAAAACATGAAGATTCTAGCTACAAGATTGTAAATTAAACTGACATGAGATGTTACAGTGTTAATGAGGATTCCATTTTATTTCTACAAAAATTGTTCAGAGTATATTTCTTCCGCATATGATATAATTTTCAACTAGCACATTCATTTATCAATTGTTAGTTGTAATGTTATAAACATGCATGTTACTGGCTATATGCAGGACAAGGAGCTAGCGATTGCTGCCCGTAAATTTGTGGAGTGCCAGAAAACGATTGCATCTCTTGGCCGACAGTTGAAATCTCTTGCAACAATGGAAGATATGCTGGTTGACCCTGATAAGCCACTGGAGCTTTCCAATGTAGGATTAAAGAATCCCGAAAACAGCAAAGAACAATTGAAACTGGGTTCTACAGGCATAGTCCTTCTGAAAAGAGGCTCTTCAGGGTATTCTAAAGTAGTTGGTGAGCATACCAAATATTCAGGGAATCACAATGCTAAGGACTCGACATCACCAGCTAAACCAGTCGTTACTCGAACCAGTTTCGGGAACATTTTCCCGCCAAGGAGTGGAAAACCAACTTGAGTATCCATGCTCAGTTAAATTTGCTTAGACCCAAATTATTGTCTTGATATTTATGAATCCATAGGTATACATGAAATCACATGATTACTCAATACACAGGATGGAAAAAAAACTACTGAAAGAAAATATAGTATACATATACAGCATTTCTTTTTACCTTTCTTCACTTGCCTTACAATTTTGTATTTCATGTTTGACTGAGCTTTTGCGTCAGGAAAAATTATTAGGTAAATCCTGTTCACCACATCATCTATGGTCCCAATTAATCAGGACTATTGATCTTAAATTTTTTTCAAGTGAATCATCACCTTTTTCCTATATGGACTTAGTGGATGGGTAGTTATTAGGTGGTTAATTAAAGATCAACGGTCCTGATTACTTAAACCATGGATGACGTGGTAAATAAGGTTCACCTAATAATCTCTCTTTGAGTCAGGTTTATGGAAAATAAAATTAAATGATTCCAGGTGAAAAAAAATGAGGATGGAAATGAAGAGTGCATATTATTATTTTATTTCATCATCTTACCCTTGTAACTTTAAAAAGCTTTATTGTTCATGTATGGAAAAGTTTCTAAGTTATTCCCTAAAAATTTAAAATTTATATATAATTTAATTTTAAAAAATATATATTTTTATTAATAATCTATTTTCATCCTTTAAAATCTTATAAGTTTATCTCTCTTTATAATTTTACAAATCTGCTCTTTTTTTTGATAAAATATTATGATTTTACTAAATAAAAATCATACATGAGAGGTATTTCATAGGCCTCATTAAATAGAGATATTTTATAAATCCATTCTTTCTAACATATTTTACGGGATATGGATATTATAGTGTGAGGTTCTAATTTTTTATGTCTCAACTAATAAAAAAATAAAACGACTCAATTACATATTTTTCTTAATTTCTTATTTATCGTAAATATTCATGATCCGGATTCAAATTAAATTTTAATGTGAAACACAAAAAAATGCATTTACAAAGTAATTTTTTTAACTAATAAGGGTTGGTTCAAGTATTCTCGAATTCGAGATATTTTATATGCAATATATCTACTCATTCATTAAAATTAAATATAAAATATAAATCTAAGTATTAGTCAGACTAAAAACCAAAACAACAATAAAAAAGATTATATTTTTTTAATAAAGAAAATGTTAAACCTAATAAAACGATACATCATTCCCCAAATATAAATCCTTAGCCCCTGAGATCCCTTCGCTGTAATATTTTCTTGTGAAAGTTGGAATGCTTGGCGACATCGAAAGTGGGACTTGCCGCAGGCCGGTATTCCGGCAGCAGCCTCCCAGACCGGACACCGCAAGCGTTGCACAGCGTTTTAGGTCCCAACGGTCCCGTCCTCCACTGCGGAGTGTTATCCACCAGACAGTGACTGCAGCACTTCCGCCTCGCACCTAAATTCCTCTCGCTAATATTATCGAACACTTGTGGTTCATTCCAACTAATCTGCGACGGCTTCGTACTCGAATATCCTCGCTTGCCGACACGCTTACTCCGTTGCTTCTTGTTGGCGAAAACAACAGTCCGGTCGAGAACGAAGGATTCTACGTCCGGCGTTTGAAGGAATCCGTCGAGAGAGATAGTTTCGTCGCTAAAATCGGGAAACCAGTCAATGTCTTCCAAGGAATCCTGGGGAACACAAAGAGGATTCTCCCAATCGGACAAACTTTGGTCTCCGGTGATCGGCGATGGTAATGAAAGGTTGTTTTTGTTGTTGTTATGACCACTGATTTCCTCAACAACCATTGAATTTTCAGAAAGCAATCAAAATGCAAAGAATTGAAGTCTTGCATTAACATTTAAAGAAGAAGCCATAGAAGGTAATTAATACGTAATTAATATGAAATCATAATTAAAATTTTCTTAATTGGTAAGTTTTAATTTTTGGATATATGCGTTTAAATTAGGATAAAAATGAATTTTCGATGAAGGTGCCAATTCCATCTGTTGGAGATGATTAGGAATTAAACTTTATTTAAGATATTTTTCCCATAATTAGTCCCTATAGTTAATAAAAATATGGTATAAAAATAATTTTAACCCTTAACGTTTATAATTTTTATCATTTTGATCTTTATTTTTTAAGATAAATTTAATCTTTAATCTATGTTTTTTGATAAATATCTTATATTTAATTAACATGATAATTAATTTGTTAAAAATGTAATGATAAAGACATGTCATATGCATATATATGACATGTCATTATCTTTAATTTTTTAAAAATAATGACAAATACATATGTATAAAATATAATTTTATTCTAATATAAAATAATTAAAATTTAAGTAAAATTTAAAAATTAATTAAATCTAAAATAAAAAGCTATTGAATATTCTCAAATCTCATTTTACATATATATGACATATCATTACCGTTGAATTTTTAATGATCTAATTATTATGTTAGTTAAAAAATAAAATATTTATCAAAAGAACCTACGTGAAGGACTAAATTTATATATAAAAAAAGAATAAAAGCCAAAATGATAAGCAATTATAAATATTAAAGATTAAAATTATCTTTATACCTAAAAATATTAAATAATTATATTTTATCAGAGTTTTACGCGACATCTAAACTACGACCTTAAATTAGTTTCTAAAAATTTAAAATATTTTTTAATAGTCCCTCCATGACTCATTTTAAATTAATTCATAAACTTTAAAATATTTTATATCAGTCCTTAAATTATTAATTTTTTATATATTTTAGGGTAATTTTAAGGTAGTATACGTTCTTTACTTTTAGTCTTTTGAAAATGTATACACACTTTGCAGATAAATATGTTTTCGGCACCTATTAAAAATAATATAGTTTGAACATTTATTTTGTTGTTTAGTCTTTAAAGATCATATAAAAAATAAAAAAATAATTATTATAATAATATTACTTATGACCCAAAGTAAAAAAATAAAGATAATAATTTACATTCAAGTTGATTTCGACTAACTCGTGATACCAAACTCAATTAATATAGGTAACTCATATAAAATTTAAATTAATTTTTTTACATTTTAATGTATATGTAAATGGTGAAATAGAGTTTCACACGGATTTTATAATTCTGTTACCAAAACATAAAAATAGTATTAAACATATAAGTAAGGATGCAATAGAGCGATTGCGAGTTGAGCATTATTTGACTCGTGTTCGTTAAAAACTTTTATTGTTTAACACGACTTGTTACTCTTTAAGTTCGTTAAAATTATGTTCGAATCGTGCTCGTTATGCTCGATTTATTGTTCAACTTGACTCGTTGCTCGTTAAACTCGACTTGTTACTCGTTAAGCTCATTAAAAAACTTACATTATTTTTAATTAAAGGTAAAATTTAATAATACCATATGAGGCTTAATATTAACATAAATTAATAAATTTAACTAAAAATATTAAAAAATGTATAAAACATTTTTAAAGTATAAATTTAAAAGTAACAAATCATAAATACAATAAACTAACATATTAAAATTAAAGTAACAATTCATACATTAATAATTATTATTTAAATTTATTTTTTAAATAAAATTATTTTAAAGTAATTACTAAAAAATATTTTAAAAAATTAACGAGCTGTTCACGAGCTTATCGAGTCGAGTTAGACTTTGCTCGATTCAACTCGTTAAAATATCGAGTCGAGTTCGAGTTTGAGTCGAGCAATTCGAGTCGAGTACTTATCGAGTTTTGACCGAGTCGAGTTCGAATTACTCACGAGCTGCTCAACTCATTAAGGACCTTACATCTAAGAGATAAAAGATAAATGTTCATAATAAAAATAAACTAAACACGATTCCTTTTTCTTCTCTTGTCTGTGCATGCTTTAGATATTTTAAATCATAACGGTATTATATCGATTTATTTTATGGTTTTTTGAATTTAAGATGATAATTGATAGCAATTGTTATAATACCGATGATAAAATTTTAGTCACGATGATGGTGGCGGTATGACTGCGGGAGTCGGAGTCGATAATATTGGTCCATACAAACATCGTCATCGATGGTGAAGCAGATTAACCTCAACCGCCAAAATTTTGCATTGTGGGGATTTCAACTGGTTTGTAGCTTGATGTTGGATTACAACTTTTTGATATTTTGTTGGTTTCTTTTCATTTTATTGATTTTAAGATTTATGTGATTATTAGCCGTAGAATAATAACCAACGATGATAATAATAATAAAAAAACTAGTATAAAGATGATTTAATGATTTTAATTTTGAAATGTTAAGCATTAATCTTAGAATTAAATTCAAATTATAACATGTAAAGGTTGAGGGTTAAATTATTAGTATATTAATTTTTATTAATGATCATATTTTATCATTAAATTTTTAATGTTTAAGAACCAACTTATTACTTTTTAAAGTTTGGTGACCATTTCGTAACATTTCATAGTCGGAGACTCAAAAAAAATGTCTCATAGTTGAGGGTTAAATTGTGTATTTTATCCTAAATCAAATTACATTAAAAAAATGAAAGATAAAAAATAAAAATTATTCAATAAAAGTGATAACACAAAATAAAATTTAATTATTAAATTATTATTCACAATATGAAATTATAAAAAATATATATTAATTAAATACTATGTACAAAAAATTCATGGAAATGCATTCATTTTCCATTAAGAATTAATAGATTGACACTAGATGAAAACTTTGATAAAAGGCTTATAGGAAGGAAGAAATGTGATCCAAAACCAAATGCCTACTTTACGTCAGACAAGCTAAAGAACTAACTTAGAGAACTAATCACCATGACTTTTCAGCTACTTACTGAGACAAAAAAGAATACCTGGCACTGGCGGTCGAGGCAATCGGCGGCGGCGGGATGAAAGGAAAGCGAGTCTAAGCGATGGCATACGAGATCGTCTCGACCTCTTTAGGTCGCCACATGGATTTCTGGACACACAACAACCCCTGCTTGTCCTTTGAGAATGTTGTGAGCACTTCCCATTGCATTGACCTTAACATGCCCTCAAGCTCATTAATGGTCTCAACAATGTCCCGAACAATAAGTATCCCTTCAGGCCTTAGTATTCGATCAACCTCTGCAACTACAGACACTATATTGCACCTAAAACACCGTACATCATCGCAAAGTTAGGCCGAAGCAAGACAAGGAATAGCATGTTATGGTAGATGTCATTTTATGACAAATCTTTGCAAATGGGGACTCTGGTCCTAAACCTTACTAATGGAAGTTCGAAGAAAAAACACGAGCGTGATGAAAGGAAAGCTAGCTAAACATTCTTCTAGTTACCTCTTTTTAATGTTGGAGAATAGATGGTCAGCGTGGAGAAGATCATAGGACCTCGGATAGGTGCTAAATGATTCACACCAGTTATGATACATACCGAAAAGACCTCTCTCGTATATTATAGGAAGGGTATCCGGAGAGCGAATTGGGACTACATTCATGACCCACAAATCCAAATCTTTGAGTGCCGCAGCAAACCTGTGAGCATGTCGAAGACAGAATCAAGGAAAGCAAGAGTAAAACCAAAAAAAAATAAACCAGAAATGTAACCTGCCAAACCATTATATCCTTCCTACTTCGTAGGATTTGTTTTTGCTTTCTTACCCTCCATAAACAGCTTTCATGTCCATGACATTTCTAATAGATAACCAGTTTATTCCCATTTTCTTTCTGTATGACCGGACCACTCGTTTCCAGTGTGCATAGTCTGAAGCAAAATCCTCAGGTGCTGCTTTGCCATAAACTCCAACTTGGGAACTCAACAACCAATAGGGTGATTTTTCCAACCTTGCTGGCCATTGATCAGGCCACTTAGACCCACGATTTGATGCATTTACAGGCACTTTGTGCATGCATGATCCCAGTTCCACGTTCCTATAAAAAATAATCAAATTTCAAATGGCCATTTCTGGATAGCTATATAGCTAGAGATCCATATCTATACTACTAACCATACACTTCAAGGAACAAGAAAACCAGAACTTAAAAGCAAACAATATATATCAAAATTTATATCAGTAATTTATTTATATTTTAATAAAAAAAATTGCATCCATTTTTACTCCTCCCACTTTTTTAATCTCTTCTAAAGAACAGTAAGTACAATTATTGCAGTTTCTTTACCACTAGTTCACTACACCCTACTTTTTCTCTCTTCTAATTATCCCACCTTTTCATATATAAACAAAAGTGAAACTTTTAATTCAGTTTTAACTAATTATCCATTAAGTTCACCCACAGTGGGCGTGAATAGGGCTTTCTGCTGAAGTACTAGTGATAATTCAATGACATTCTTAATTCAATGACATTCTTATAGATAGTGACATGCTTTCTGTTATCGAAAGTAAAATAGATTCTTTGGTCCAATTCAGAGGAAAAAATGATAAAGAAAAAGAACATCCAGTAGGTAACTCAAAGAATGCAAGCTAGCATCTTGTTAAACAACTCAATGGATCTTTCTATGTCATCTTAACGAGAGGTGTTAGAATTGATTTTCGCCAGAGTTTTGTTTTTATAGAGTTAAAAAGAAATATTACCAGGCTGAATTTGGATCATCAGAGTCGGGACAGAGTGGAGGCTCTTGTTTTGACCTTTTATCATAGCAATTGTTTGAAGCAGGCTTCTCAAATATTGCTACAGCTACTCTATTTATTCGATCCTTCGTAGTTTTGTTTACAAGCTTCCAGCACATAGCTTCTGTTAGTTCAACCATTGCTGCAGAATATCCACACAAGTTGCAACAAGTATTAGACACGATAGACTTCTTGTGCAATACCCATAGACATTAAAATAGGATCACGACCTTTCCAGATTTCAACATCTTCACGACCTTTCTGATAAACAGGAGTCGCGGACCACACAAAGAAACCACCAGGTCGCAGCAAACGGTTGAGCTCCAAGAGGAGTTTACCACCTGCGTATTGTTAGGACCGGAGAGTATTCAAGCATAGAAAACTCATGCAAGGCAGTTCTAGCAACTGATTAAAATGAGTCCAATATGATTAATAATTAAATTTTTTTTATCAAATGAGGTTGTTTTTATACCTTCTATGTGCCATGGCACTCTACATCTTGCACAATGAACAATATCAAATACTCTGCCAGGGTAGGGAAGCCTCTTAGTACCCATCACAGCCGACACAGCAGGAATTCCCCTTTCAAGTGCAAATTGCACTTGAGCTTCATGTTCATCTTTAGGTGCAAGTGACATAGAAAGAACATTTCTGTCAAAAAGAAAACCTCCAAAACTAGCAACCCCACATCCAACATCCAATATCACGCGAGAGTGTTTTCCCCAGGCTATTGCGGGTGCAGACTGCAGAATAATAATTAAACATTAAGCACACATGGAAAGAACAAATTTCAGGAGGGGAAAATACTAACCCTAAAATAAAATCATACTGCTTATTGCCTTCATTGTTCAAATGCAACATGGAATGCCATGGATGGTAAAACAAGCATTCTTTTTAAATCATATCAAAAATATGTAAATAGATGCATGTAATCAAAAGACTAGAGCTATAAATGAACCAAACCTACAAAATGGCGCCTTTTGTGATCATTCAAGAAAATTAAACGAACATGTTTATGAACTTAAAATAAAAATATCTGCAAGCAACTCAAAACTTGTTCAACAAGCAGAGACCACAGGAAGGAAGGGAGACAGTAGTAAACTATATGATAAAATAATGAAGTTTGAAGATAATAGATTCGTTATGAGCACTCACCTCTTCTATGAAGTCAATATAGAGAAGAGCACCATGCTTAAACTGGGTTCCACCACCGGGAAATGTGAGGTACTCTCCAGTTACCTTAACCCAGTTCTGATGACCCTTAACTTGTGCCAACTGAGTATGCGGAACGTTACGATACCAGATCTGCAGCAGCAGGAACGCATGCACTAATTCTTCTAATAAAAGCATGAAATTAAAGCGAAAAAAGTGAACCAGCATATTTGAAGTAAAAGTACCCACCTTCTCTCTGCTTTTTGGCCACGAAATTGGACGTTTATATCCTTCAGGAAGAGGAACAAGGCAGGTAGGTGGTATTTCTGGGCAATGCCTCTCTCGATGCTCATAATCTTTGTTGGTACGGAGATGCCTGATTGCTTCCCAATTGTCAAGACATGGGATATAATCAGGCCCAGCAGTAGAATTGCAAAACTTCCAAATGTATTCCTTGGATGCCAGATGAGTCTTCTTTTCATTTGTTGATACAGCCGCCTGAGTAGAGAATGATCCATTCTGAGTAATGGTTTCACTCAAAAGTTCAGATTGAGCACCAGAGGAGGAAACTTCATTTATGCTCTGGTTTTCCACTTGAGGGTCGTCTTTTACCTCACCAGAGCTTTTATCCAACTCCTTTTTATCATTTTGACCAACCTTACCCTCTATAAGACCGTCCACCTTAGTTTCATTGGTTCCAGAGGAATTTTCATCTGGTTCCTTTTCACCGCCATCAGAATCAGATAAGTTGCCATTCTTGTCATTGAAGACTGCATTTTTGTTGTTCTCTTCCGAATCAGTCTTTTTGTTAGCAGGATTCTCTTCAGAATCCCCTAGTCCACCTAAATTCTTACCACTATTGTTGTTTGTCAGTGCACCTTCAGAATCCTTTTTGTTAGACTCATTTTTGTCATTTTGATCAACCTTCCCCTCTTTCTGATCATCGAACTTTCCTCCATTAGTTTCAAATGATTTCTGGTTTGGTTTCTTTTCACCACTGCCAGACTCAGACTTCTTGTCATTCTCATTGAAGAAAACTTTCTTGTTGCTCTCTCCTGGATCAGAATTTTTGTCATCAGAATTCTCTTCAGAAACCCCTAATCCACCCATATTTTCACCATTGTTGTTCCTCTGGCCACCTTCAGTATTCAACTGCTTCTCATCCTTCTTAGACTCATCCAAGTTATTGTCTTCAGTGATATTGTTTTCTTGTGTATTTAAGTTGCCAGTGCCATCATCTTTAGCCAGATTCACATTCGAGTCCCCTTTCCTGGCTTCCTCGGATAAATTCTCAACACTGTCGTTTGTCTGTCCACCTTCAGAATCCAATTGCTTCTTATCTTTCTCGGTCTCATCCAACCTACTCTCTTCGGTGTTCTGCTTGTTTTCTTGTGTGTTTAAGTTGCCGTTGGCACCATCTTTATCCCCATTCATGTTCGAGTCCCCTGTCCTCCCATCCACAAGTAATTTCTCTCCTCTATTGTCGTTTGTCCGTTCACCTTCAGAATCCAATTGCTTATCATTCTTAGACTCATCTGACTTACTCTCTTCAGAAGTCCCCTTGTTTTCTAGTGTGTTTAAGTTTCCAGTGCCACCATCTTTAGCCCCACTCAAGTTCGCACCGCCTATCCTCGTGTCCTCAGCCAAATTCTCATCACTATTTATGTTTGTCCGTCCACCTTCAGAATCCAATTGCTTCTTATCAGTCTTAGACTCATCCATCTTACTGTCTTCAGTATTCCCCTTGTTTTCTTGTGTATTTAAGTTGCCAGTGTCCTTGCCATCATCTTTAGCCAGACTCACATTCGAGTCCCCTTTCCTGGCATCCTCAGGTAAATCCCCAGGGCTATCTTCGAATTGAACGTTGTTGCTCTTGTCATTGCTATTATAGATTACCGGTGTAACCTGATTGGCGAGATTGTTTTTCTTTTCGTGAGCCACATCGTACACGTTTTGATCGGGGATAACTGAAGACGACGTCATCATCCAAATTCCAACTAAACATAATCCCACAAAAACAACAATGGTAACCGTGGAACCATAACTCGAAGATGATGACCTCCTACTGCTGATAGTATTATTATCTACTCTACCATATCTTCCTAATGCCATGACCACTATTCCCTTCTTCTACTAATCAAATCTTCAAAAATTCACACCTGAAATCGAAAAGGACAAAGAAAAAACCAAATCAGAACTACACTAAAATACGTACAACGGTACAACTTAATGCATATCGGATGAGATCCAAAATTGCTTTTAAAATTTCAAATAGAGAGAGAACCTGAAAAAAACAATCCAATAATATGGATTCTTCTTCTTCTATTACTACTATTCCTATGAACATGTTTACAGTCACACTCAACTCAATTATTAATTGAATAAAATAAAAAATTCAGCAGCATTAAGTTGTATTCTTCATTTGCTCCTTCAAATTTCATCTGCTATATTTTCTTATATCAAATCAATAAACCAGATAATTTTCTTCCTATATTACAATACCACGCAATAGAAACAGTAAGTTTCATATAAACAGAGTAAATATAATCGAGAATTTCAAAATTATAGATTGGAACAACAAGATCCAGAGAAACAATGCCAATGAAACTAACTATCTAACTAAATAGTACAGAAACCGCCGTCGGCATTGCAATAGATAGGCAACAAACAGAGAAATCTGTCTCGGAAACAGGAAAATAAGATACCTGGATACAAAAAAAGAAGATTAACCGATCGGAAAAGAGAATAACTTCCAGCTTTTAGCTGTTTCCGGGCATTTGAAAAAGAAAATTTCATGAGTTTTGTTGGTTTGTTTGATCAGTGGGAAACGTAATATAAAAAGGAAATGACAGGGAAAAAAGGAGGGAAAGGACTCGTATAGAAGACAATACGGAGAGAACTACGCGAAAGGGAAAGCCAAAGGCCGAGAAATCAGTGGGAGTAGTTCTATGTTTTTTTAGAATATATACATCAAAAATATATTTTGAGAAATCTTTACCGATAATTTATTTTGATTATATAAATTTTAATAAAAATTAAAAATATATATATTATTTTAAATATTTTATTTTAATTTTTAAATATTTTAAATATTTTCTTCTAATACTTTTATCATTAATATTTTATTTTACATCGATACAATTTTTTAAAATAATAAACTATAATCAACCACAAGTTCTGAATTTATGTAATCAATCAACATGTCACATGTATAAAAATATTAACGTGAGCACGAACCCTCTAGTCTAAGTGGTTAAAAGAACAATTGTTGTTTTTAGAAGTCATGAATTCAAGCATCAGTGCTGCCAACAGAGTGATTGAGCGATCAATATCAAATGGTGGAGAGATTATATTATAAAACAGATACTATTATAATCGCTATTAGTTAATTCAAAAAAAATCTTAACGTGATAAAATAACACCAAAAGATACTTGACCTAAGTAGGGCTGTAAATGAGACGAGACAGACCGCGAGCTACTCGGCTTGAGTCTTGATGAGACAAGCTGAGTTACATGATACCCGACTCGGAAAGCTTACGAGCTACTCGAAAATATAAATATACTATTTTTTATAATTTAAAATCTAATTTTCTAAATTTAAAACCCTAAACATAAGTCTTAAACTCTAAATTAATATACTAAAACCTAAAATTAACAAAGTTTGAATTTACACAACATGTGTATCAAAGTTTTTTCTCCATTAGACTTTAAATGAGACTTAAGAGATAAGAGTTACTCGAGTCTAACACGATCAAAAATCGGTCAAATCTTAACTTGATTAGACTCGAAAAAAACTCGAATTCAACTCGAGTTCTTAACAAGTCAAGCCGAGCTCAAAATTTTCAAACTCATTTAAAATTACTCAAGCTTGAACTCGACTTAAAATCTTAACAAACCGAACCGAGTTTAGCAATACTCGAGCTCGTTTACACCCCTAGACCTAATGATTAAGGTATCGATAAACCACCTTACCTAAGGATCTACATTAATATCATTGTACTTTTAATTTTTTTCGATTAATTTAATTAATGACACATGTATCATTATCTTATTAAAGAATTAGAATATAAGAACTAAATAATAAAATAGATAAGTAGCAAAAATTAAATATATATTATTTTATCATGTTATTTTTTATTAACAGTCAATGACATATTTAATTAATATTACTTAAATAATTAAATGATTTTATTAATAAAATTAATATACTGATAATTAAATTAAAATTTTATAATTAGGTGTTGATTTATATATATACGCTTTTATAATATTAAACCTAAAATAGTGAAATTTTTGTTTTTTTAATTAAAAAACTTATTTTTATTATAAAAATATATAATACTTTCTGTGAAAATTAAGATCGAAGGAACATCCACTGTTTTAAACAGTGAATAACATTTTTAATTAAAAAATTAAAACTAAAGAGAACAAACACCGTCAATAATATTTTACATTAAAGTTGGATTGTATGATTATTGTCTTTAACATTTTTAATTAAAAAATATATAATAAAACTAGATTATATTTTACTGATTTTTTTATTATAATAAATATTACTATAAATTTAAAAATAAAACAAGAATATGAGTAGTATATTTAATAGTTTTTAATATCTGAGCTGATGAAGAATCGCTCTTGCAAGAAGGGAGAACAGGCAAAACCCTTTCCCACGAAAACCGTTGTAATAACCTCAGTATATGCCACGTGTCACGAGTAGCACGGAATTCGGGTGCACCAGCTCCTGCTCCAACTCTGTATAAATTTCAGTTCTTGGGCAGAGGCGTTCTTATGGGACAACTCTCTCTCACTCCATCTCTATTTTTCCTGCAGCTTGTGTTAAACGTAAGAATTTTGATTGAACTAAGGCCAAAGGTTAATTTTTTCTTCGTTTTCTCGCCTTCCAAACAGATTTTTTTACATATATATGTCTGATTGTAAGTGTATTAATATATGTCTGATATGTTACATTTTCTGCACATTATTCATGTACGTATGTTTTATTTTGAATGAGGTTTTGAGCAGTAGAGAGTTGAGAAAGCTTGGTTTTACGTGATGACCAATACCGAAACTCCTACAGGCCCGCAAGGGCTGTCACGGAGGCCATCGAGGAGCGCCGCAACCACGACATTCTCGACAGAGGTGTTCGACAATGAAGTCGTACCTTCCTCGCTTAGTTCGATCGCTCCCATCCTCCGTATCGCCAAAGAGATCGAACCCGAACGCCCTCGTGTTGCCTATCTATGTACGTCTAAACATTGTTTTCCATTTTCAGATGCTTTAAATTTTCAAGATTAAAATTTAACATTTTTCTTGTTGCAAACAATAAACAGGTCGATTCTATGCCTTTGAGAAAGCACACAGGTTGGATCCTAACTCCTCCGGACGTGGTGTTAGGCAGTTCAAGACGGGTCTCCTGCAAAGGCTAGAGAGGGTAAATTTACATTCAATAAACATACGAGAAAATAATACTAATATCAATCTAAACTTTACATCATACCACGTGTCATAAATATATTGGATATTAAATCTAATAAATGTTGTTTGGAATAAATATATTTTGGACTCAGGACAATGCATCCAGTCTTGCCTCTCGGGTTAAAAAGACTGATGCAGCAGAAATTGGGAGCTATTATAAACGATACTATGAACACTATGTTCGAGCTTTGGACCAAGGAGACCAGGCAGACAGGTAAATTTATACTCCATCACATTAGTTTTTTTCTCAATTGTATGAGTTTCCAAGAATTTGACCTTGTATGTCAACTAATTTCTTACAGAGCTCAGCTCGGGAAAGCTTACCAAACAGCCGGAGTGCTTTTCGAAGTGCTCTGTGCAGTTAATAAAACTGAGAAGGTTGAGGAAGTTGCTCCTGAGGTTAGTATTGTTGTCTTGTGTTTCAGTAATGTTGTAATGAAATGGTATAAAAATGTATTATAATGATGTTTGGCCGGGCAGATTATGGCAGCAGCCAAAGATGTCCAAGAAAAGAAGGATATCTACACTCCCTACAACATTCTTCCTTTGGATGCTGCCGGGGCTTCTCAGTCCATCATGCAGCTTGAAGAGGTTAAGGCTTCTGTGTCTGCACTAGGGAATGTTCGTGGCTTGAACTGGCCTTCAGGATTTGAACCACATAGGCAGAAAACTGGAGACTTGGACCTCCTGGATTGGTTAAGAGCCATGTTTGGATTTCAGGCATGTTTTGAACACAGACTTGTGGCTGACTAAATAAATGTTTTTTCCTTCTTAAAAGTAATCATGCATTTGGCTTACATTGGTCACTGCAGAGGGACAATGTCAGGAACCAGAGGGAGCATCTGATTTTGCTGCTTGCCAATAATCATATTAGACTGCACCCCAAGCCTGAACCTCTTAATAAGGTGAACATTAGTGTTTAATCTCTTCTTCAATTGCTTTTCAGTCGTTACTTAAATTTCAAATGGAAGTGTAGCATGTACATCGATTAAACTTATATTTCTTTTTGTCCAGCTCGACGAACGAGCAGTTGATGCTGTTATGAGCAAGCTTTTCAAGAATTACAAAACATGGTGTAAGTTCTTAGGACGCAAACATAGTTTAAGGCTGCCTCAAGGCTCTCAAGAAATACAACAGAGGAAGATACTGTATATGGGATTATATCTTCTCATCTGGGGTGAAGCAGCTAATGTTCGATACATGCCGGAATGTCTATGCTACATTTTTCATAATGTGAGTATTCTTTGAATATCTAAATATATGTACTTTCTTGTACTTTGACTTACATCCAACGATATGCTAATTAGATGGCATATGAGCTCCATGGCCTGTTGGCTGGAAATGTTAGCATAGTGACTGGGGAAAACATCAAGCCCTCGTATGGTGGAGACGATGAGGCATTCTTGCGCAAGGTTATAACACCCATTTACTGTGTCATTGCAAAGGTATGCTTGATAATCTTTTACCGGTTGTTCTTGGAGTTCAAACATTGCATTTGAGGTACAGATGACAGAGTTCAAATATTGCAGGAAGCTGAAAAGAGCAAAAACGGTACAGCTTCTCATGCAGACTGGTGCAATTATGATGATTTGAACGAGTATTTCTGGTTCGTATGATTTTAATATCAAATTTTAATTGGTTTGGGTCTCTTTTTTATGTTGTAAGTCATAATTCGATTTTGTTGTATCTTTTTCAGGTCTGCTGATTGCTTCTCTCTTGGATGGCCTATGCGTGACGATGGTGACTTCTTCAAATCAACCCGTGATGTGGTATTACTTTGTGTTGTCAGCACTATTTCTTGAATAAGCAAGTGATTGTGTACTTAATTACAACTACCATACCAGGGAAATAAGAGTTGTGGAGGAAGTGGAAGCCCAGGCAAATCAAACTTTGTAGAGATTAGATCATTTTGGCACCTCTTTCGAAGTTGGGATCGACTCTGGACATTTTATATTCTGGGTTTGCAGGTATGGAACGTGACCCCGACTCTTCGATTTTGATGCTTGTACATGTTAATATTCCAATATCTTGTGTGCAGATAATGATCATTATTGCATATAGCGGAGCTTCGGTACAAGAAGTCTTTGAAAAGGAATTACTGTATGATATATCAAGTATTTTCATCACAGCAGCCATTCTGCGTTTACTTCAGAGTATGATGCCTTTGTGCCTTTGTACAAGCTATATGATGTTATTGGAAGAATCCATTAAATATTCTCTGAAATTTGGTGCTACTTTGTTTCAGGTATTTTGGACCTTGCTCTCAACTTCACAGGATATCATAGGTGGAAATTCACTGACGTATTGAGAAACGTTCTCAAGATCATAGTCAGTATTGCATGGGTCATCATTCTTCCTCTGTTCTATGTGCAAGAATTCTCTTTCGTCCCCAAGAACGTTAAAGATATGCTATCGCTTCTCAAGCCAGTCCAGGGAATTAATCCTCTCTACGTCATGGCTTGTGGGCTATACCTGGTCCCAAATGTTCTGGCTGCTGTTCTATTCATATTTCCGATGCTCCGGCGTTGGATCGAAAACTCAGATTGGCACATTATTAGGTTACTGATGTGGTGGGCACAGGTACCAAATGTGTTCCATCTCCATATACTTCATTGTTACCTTCTTAAATCAGATTTCCTCATATCGATTTACACCGAGCTTCTATGTGTACAGCCTAGAGTTTATGTTGGGAGGGGAATGCACGAAAGCCAGTTTTCACTTATAAAGTAAGTGTGAAAGTACATATAAATGCACACCTCATACATCCATTTTTAAGTTGGTTGAAACTTGAAATCTCATCATGTTTTGATATATTCCTCTTTCAGGTATACTCTTTTCTGGTTTTTCCTATTGTGTCCCAAGTTTGCATTCAGCTTTTTTGTCCAGGTGATCTTGGTTGCAGCTTTTATTGTGGTATTCAAAACGGATATCCGGTTTCTATTTTAACCCGTGACGCTTTTTTCCTCTAGATCAAACCAATGGTGCAGCCGACGGAAGACATAATGAGCATTCGTCGTGTTAAATACAAATGGCATGAACTTTTCCCTAAGGGTACTTGTTTCTTTCTTTTCCCTCTTTTTATCACTATTTTTACTTGTAATGTTTTGTTAATGGCTACCTTGTCATTTCAGTTCAAAACCACCTAGGAGCTGTTGTGTCACTTTGGGCACCAGTAGTATTGGTGTGTTACTATTTATTTCCTTCTATTCTTTCGATCAACTTATTACACTGGGAGTATGTCATTTAGCTTAGGAATTTCTTGCAGGTTTATTTTATGGACACTCAAATTTGGTATTCTATTTTCTCAACCATATCTGGTGGTGTTAGTGGAGCTTTTGATCGGCTTGGAGAGGTAATCCTTTCGAATTCCATTTTATTTCTTGTTTTACAAGTCTCACACTCTTTGTTTTGGTCAGATAAGGACTTTGGGCATGCTAAGATCACGGTTCCAGTCCTTGCCTGGTGCCTTTAATGCATACTTGGTACCTACTGATAAATCACAGAAGAGAGGATTCTCTTTATCGAGGCGATTCGCCGAGGTGACTGCAAACAAAAGAAGTGAAGCTGCAAAGTTTGCTCAGTTATGGAATGAAGTGATTTGTAGTTTTCGTGAAGAAGACCTGATTAGTGACAGGGAGATGGACCTTTTACTCGTTCCTTATACTTCGGATCCTAGCCTGAAACTGATTCAGTGGCCGCCGTTTCTGTTGGCGAGCAAGGTCCATAAGCTCCCTCGGACTCCCATTCCGTTTAGTTACTTGAGTTTTCATTGACTCCATCTCTTCTTCCACAGATCACAATTGCATTGGACATGGCAGTTCAGTTCCGCTCCAAGGACTCCGACCTTTGGAAACGCATCTGTGCCGACGAATACATGAAATGTGCCGTGATCGAATGCTACGAGTCTTTCAAAATTGTCCTAAACACTTTGGTGGTCGGAGAGAATGAGAAAAGGTTTGTTATTCTTTATTGAGCTTAGTTTAAGGTCCTATCATTATTCAGCTTCAATGCTAGTATTTCTGATCGTACCTACTGATAATTTAACAGGACCATTCGAATCATCGTCAAAGAAATCGAGAATAACATTTCGAAGAACACCCTCCTTGCCAATTTCAGAATGGCTCCATTATCTGTTCTTGTCATGAAATTTGTGGAGCTTGTCACAATCTTGGTCAGTTTGATATGAAAAACAACTAACATAACTATATCTTTTACTTTTGTCTGTATACATATGTAGTTGATGCTTGCTTATTTTCATTGTATTGCAGAAAGATGGCGATCCATCCAAAAAGGATTCCGTGGTTTTCTTGCTGCAGGACATGTTGGAAGTAGTTACCAGTGACATGATGGTGAACGAGATACGGTTAGTGAACTTTGTTTCGATCGGTCCGGTTGCCCTTTTACCACGAAAGCTTATGTCCCTCCTTGCTTGTCATATCGTACAGGGAACTAGTAGAGCTAGGACAAAGTAACAAGGAATCCGGAAGGCAACTCTTTGCCGGTACAGATGAAAAACCAGCTATCATGTTCCCTCCGGTGCTAACCGCACATTGGGTAGAGCAGATACGCCGTCTTCATATCCTTCTAACAGTGAAAGAATCCGGCTCCGATATACCAACGAATCTTGAGGCACGTAGAAGGATTGCTTTCTTTGCGAATTCATTGTTTATGGATATGCCACTCGCTCCTAGAGTTCGGAACATGCTCTCCTTCAGGTATTTTCGTGTTTCCTAAATGTAGTCATCGAATATATATGTTCTGGTTATTGCATGCCATGTCAATTGATGTCCCCTTCTTGCCATTGCCAGTGTCCTGACTCCATACTACAGTGAAGAAACTGTCTATTCCAAAAGCGAACTCGAGATGGAAAACGAAGATGGTGTATCTATCATTTTCTATCTGCAGAAAATCTATCCAGGTTTGTGATATTACTAACTTACATACTATAATCTCTTGAGATTTCCTTTCACTTTTAGATTACTTCAACTCCATTGTTGCCACCGGCTTTGTCTAGATGAGTGGAACAACTTCATCGAACGTCTGAATTGTAAGGAGAACGAGATTTGGGAAAACGACGAAAAGATCTTGCAGCTCCGGCATTGGGTCTCTTTCAGAGGACAAACTCTCAGCAGGACAGGTACTTGATGATGCTCTAATTTCTCCCTTTAGTTCATATAAGTTAGTGTAGCTATGCGGTTAGAGGACAAATTTTATACCAGCAATATATATATATATATATATATATATATATATATATATGTATGTATGTATGCTGGAACAGTTGGGTGCTTAATTCACTCTTATTGGAATTGCAGTTAGAGGAATGATGTATTACAGGCGAGCTCTGAAAGTCCAGGCTTTCCTTGACATGGCTACGGAAAACGGTATGCGTGTATCGCGTTCTCTGTAAAGCATTTGTCCATCATCGTTGCAAGTGTTTATAATACGACGGTACGTGTACTTGTGTGATCAGAAATATTAGAAGGATACAAAGCAATCTTAACTCCGTCCGAGGAAGATAAAAAGAGCCAGAGATCCCTCTATGCTCAGTTGGAGGCAGTGGCTGACTTGAAATTTACTTATGTTGCTACCTGTCAAAACTATGGGAATCAGAAAAGGAACGGCGATCGTCGAGCAACCGACATCCTAAACTTGATGATTAAGTAAGTACCTTTAGGTGTTCTAGTATGACATCTTGAGCTCTGTCCCTTCCTAACTCTTTTTTTCTTGCACAGCAATCCATCTCTTCGTGTGGCATATATCGACGAAGTTGAAGAAAGGGATGGTACCGGAAAATCTCATAAAGTTTACTATTCTGTACTGGTTAAAGGATTTGATATTCTTGACCAAGAAATCTATAGGATAAAGTTGCCTGGAAATGCAAAGTTAGGAGAAGGAAAACCTGAAAATCAGAATCATGCTTTAGTTTTTACTCGCGGAGAAGCTCTTCAAACTATTGATATGAATCAGGTAAGGCCATAGAGTTTGACAATCATCCAAGTGGTAACACTTTTTTAAGTGGATCCGATGACATTTCGAGTCAATTCTTTTCCAGGACAATTACTTGGAAGAAGCATTCAAAATGCGTAATCTGTTGGAAGAATTTAACGAGGATCATGGAGTAAGACCTCCTACGATTTTAGGAGTTCGGGAGCATATCTTTACCGGAAGGTCCGAATGAACATTACTATTTGCTTATCTGTGTTGGTATTTGTTAGCAACTTATGTGAACATCTATCTTATGCTTTGAAATCTTTATGTTGCAGTGTCTCATCTCTGGCTTGGTTCATGTCGAATCAAGAAACGAGCTTCGTCACCATTGGTCAAAGAGTTCTTGCAAGACCACTCAAGTATCTTCTAATCTATTAAAGTGATCTCCATGTTGGTTCCGGGTGATATGTTTAACAAAAACAAATATGTTAATTGGTGGATTGCAGGGTTCGTTTCCATTACGGTCATCCGGATGTGTTCGATAGGATCTTCCACATAACCCGCGGAGGCATCAGCAAGGGTTCTCGTGGCATCAACTTGAGCGAGGACATCTTTGCTGGTAATGATCTTACATCAATGCAACCACTTAAGTCTTGTTTTTCTCTCTTATATTTTTTCTACTTTTAACAGGTTTTAACTCGACCCTGAGACGAGGGAACATCACTCATCACGAGTATATTCAAGTCGGGAAAGGTAGGGATGTCGGGTTAAACCAAATCTCACTTTTCGAAGCCAAAGTGGCTTGTGGTAACGGGGAACAGACACTCAGCAGAGATATCTACCGATTAGGCCATCGCTTCGACTTCTTTCGCATGTTGTCATGCTACTTCACAACAGTTGGATTTTATTTCAGCTCGATGGTAATGTGCTTCAGACGAACTCGAAAGTAATTAGTGATTTTGTTTTCGAAAGCTAATGTGAGTTCCTCCATGTTATTATGCAGTTGATTGTGTTTACAGTCTACCTTTTCTTGTACGGAAGGCTTTATTTGGCCTTAAGCGGTTTAGAGGAGGCAATATATAAGTTTGCTTCAGCTAGGGGAAACAACGCTCTAAAGTCAGCATTGGCTTCACAGTCTATAGTTCAATTAGGCGTGCTAACAGTACTTCCCATGGTGATGGAGATCGGATTGGAACGAGGATTTAGAACTGCGTTAGGTGACATCATAATCATGCAGCTTCAGTTGGCATCCGTGTTCTTCACTTTCTCCCTCGGAACAAGAGCACATTATTTTGGACGCACCATCCTGCACGGTGGGGCTAAATACAGAGCAACAGGCCGTGGTTTCGTGGTCCGGCACGAGAAATTTGCAGAGAACTACCGTTTGTACTCGAGGAGCCACTTTGTAAAAGGGATGGAGCTAATGGTGTTGCTTATATGTTACAGGATCTATGGTTCCTCAGCAACTGATGCCGTCTCTTTCGGACTCATATCATTCTCCATGTGGTTCTTGGTTTTATCCTGGCTGTTTGCTCCCTTCCTTTTGAATCCATCAGGATTCGAATGGCAGAAGATAGTGGAAGATTGGGAAGATTGGTCCAAGTGGATTAGCTGCAGGGGAGGCATCGGAGTTTCCTCGGCTAAGAGCTGGGAGTCTTGGTGGGAGGAAGAGCAGGAGCACCTACGCCACACCGGGTTCATGGGACGCCTCTTCGAGATTATTCTTTCGCTTCGATTCTTCATTTACCAGTACGGAATTGTGTACCACCTAAACATGACAACCAGTAGCAAACAAGGTATTCGGCTGAGCATCATGGTGAGTATCACCCTCTAATCTTACCCTCTCACCTGTCATGTTTAAGGCCAAAACCGATTTCAAATCCCGCTGATAATGTGCTTGGTTTCAGGTTTATGGCCTTTCCTGGCTGGTCATTGTAGCCGTGTTAGTCATTTTAAAGGCAAGTCTCAATTCCAAAACACCATAGAATCAACCATAACACCATATGATTAGCTCTCTAAAACTCCGGTACACACTTGCAGATCGTGTCGATGGGCCGAATGAAGTTCAGTGCTGATTTCCAGCTGATGTTCAGACTCCTCAAGCTACTCATGTTCATCGGGTGCATAGTCACCATTGCAATGATGTTCTACTTCGTCGACCTCACCGTCTCAGACATCTTCCAGAGCTTACTAGCCTTTATACCTACAGGATGGGCTCTTCTGCAGATATCGCAGGCATGCCGGACATTAGTAAAGGGGATCGGGATGTGGGGCTCGGTGAAGGCACTGGCAAGAGGGTATGAATACATGATGGGGGTGGTTCTGTTTGCACCAATAGCCATATTGGCCTGGTTCCCCTTCGTCTCAGAATTCCAGACCAGGCTGCTCTTCAACCAAGCCTTCAGCAGAGGCCTTCAAATTCAACGTATTCTGTCTGGTAGCAAGAAGCAAACCTAAGCAACAATGGTGAATAAAACCGAAACACATGCCTGATCAAGTGAAGAAGATGCCACTAGGTAGAACTGTTCTGTAATAAATTTCTGTAGTGGTTTCTAATGTTGTCGGGCAAGAAAGCATGTGAGTCGTGTTTGTTTTTTATTTTTCTAAGCACCCTCGATGTAGCAGCTCTGCTTAATTAATAAAATCCAATGCCATTCTGCTTTTAAATACTCGTTCATGTTAAATAAAATAGAACTGTGACAATGAATTTACATTTACGCCATTGCACAATAATAAAATCATGTTCAATAAAATTTACTTAATTTGTATAACTGTTTTAGTAAGTTTGTATTTATTTTTAAATATTTTAATAAATTTTGAGATTTCATTTTTTGCTTACAGATTAAATGAGCTCTTAATTTTTTTTTTATAAAAATCAACTAATTTCCTAAATTTGATAAAAAAAAAAATCAAAGTAATATCTTTGTTACATTATCATTCACACGTGATTGTCACGTTAGTATTATAAAATGATATATCAATAAATATACGATCAAAAATGATTTTCGTCCATCAAAAAGTAATATTGTTATATTTTAAAGAGTTTAATGACAAAATTAATAAAATTAAAAACGTTAAATAACATTTTTGATTTTAGACAGTTAGGAAATAAAATTACCCCTTAAGTTAATAAAAATTATATCTTTAACTGCTCGATATTCAAAAAACATGAGATTAAATATATTTAGATATTTATTATCTATTTATTTATGAGTGATGATGGGTTTGGATATAGATATTATATATTTGATGTTAAAAAGAATTTAAATTTTAATATAATAAATTTTAATTTTTCTAAAATTATTAGTTTTGATATATTTAATTTTTGAATAGTCTGAAAATAGGCTACCTATAAAGAATCGTATGTTATTTTTGGGTTGCATGGATTATCTTTTTGTGATTATCAGTTTGAACATGATGTTTGACAATTAATCCTTAAGCTTGTGATATTAGGCCTATAGTGGGCAGATTACAAGTGCTACTTGACTGAATGCAAAAACATAGTAAAGATAAATTTTCGAAGACTTTTATTATTCGTATAGCTTGGGGAGTCTTTTTGTATTATGTTTGGTAAGAAAGAAACAATAGGTTGCATAGCAAAGATGCAAGAAGTGCTTGAGTTATTATAATACAAATTAAACCTAAGTTCAACTCGAAAAGCTCATGAACAAGCTCGAAATAATTATATATAAACATACATATATATATATATATTAAAAATAATTTGTTTGACAAAGAAAAATAATAAAATAATTGAGAATAAATCCACTAAAAATAAATAAAATAAAATAAATTGAATATTATCAACTAAAACAAATTTACAAAATTATAAAATAATAAATAAAAAATAAAGTACAAATAAATAAATAATAAAAATAATATAGAAAATTCTCCATTTCGAGCCGAGCCTGACGAGCTTTGAGCCTGAGTCGAGCCCAGTAATATTATTTTCGAGCCGAACTCGAGCCTAAAATTCCGAGCTCGATGAGCCTCGAGCCGAATTGAGTCCAGATATGCATGTTTTCGAGCCGAGTCGAGTCTGGCTCGGGTTCGGCTCGGTTCGTTATCACCCCCTAAATATGATTGCGAGGTTACTGGAAGCTTGTTTACTCTTCTATTTCTCTCACTGTTTCATGAATTTTGTTTTAAAGCTTTTAGTTTTGATGTAAAAACTTTTGTAAACTTTTTTTAGTCTTTTTGGTGGTTTTTTAGACGAAATAAAAATAAATTATTTATATATAAAAAAAATCAATGGCATATTTTATATGCTAAAAAAGTCAAGAGTTCATTATACGTTCATTTTTTTAAATCATTCATTATATTTTCATTGAATTATGTGTTTCATGTTTAAACACTAAAGTTTAAATGATATACTTTTATGCATTTCACATCCTTTATAGGCTTTATTTTATTAGAGTTTTAAATTAGTTTTGAACTTCAAAAAGTTGGTTTGAGGAGAGAAAACAATTAAAATATATCACTTTTTAGGTTAAAATTGATTTTTAAACTAGTTTTTTTAGCTTTTTTATTTTTAATATTTTTAAAATTATTTTTACATAAAATTACTCATATATTCTTGTTTATATTATAATTTTTTTATATTTTTAAAATATATATTTAAAATAAATATTTTATTTATCTAAAAATATTTTTTAACAGTAATATTATTTAACAAAACAATCTAAAATATGTTTAAAATTATTTTTTAACGTATTTTTAAAAAATAATACCGTACTAATCTATAATCTCCGAGATTCTTTTACGTTGGGGTGAATTATGTATTGCTTTTTTCCACTCATTCTAATGAAACTGAATCTTTTTATTAAAAAAGTTATATTTTTGAACTAACAATATTTATTTAATTTCTTCTAAAATTTGGAAATACCTCAAATCATATAACTGTTAAGAAATTTAAAGGAAAATTTGATTTTAGGGAATATATTTCTATAATTTTAATAAATTATATGTTTATTTTATAGTGATTCAATATTTGTTTTGAGAGAATAATATATCCTACCATTATACTCAATTGTTGGCCTATCGTTTTTATTTTTATTTCTTCAGAAAATATAAAACGTTGGAGAAAACTTATTTATTGATTCATCATTCTTTGTACCACTTTTTTCTTCATTTTTTTCACTTTATAAACTAAATAAACTTGGCAAAAAATATATACAAAGAAACACACCAACTGCCTTGATGACTTTAGGCAAGTTTCTTTTTATGTACATGTTGATGAAACCTCTTTTAAAACCTGCCCCACCACAGTTCAACGACCATGAGGAGTTGTCAAGCTCTTACCGTAGCTTCCACCGCACTGTCCAACAGGAGTCGACTCTTTGCTAATGCATCTGGTGCAAACAAACATGGCCGGCACGGCCTCGGAATCGTTAATTCCCAAACACCTTGTGTGCTGCCACACCCCACATATGTCACAGGCCAACATCCGTTCCCCGTCATCATCTTTGGCTCCACATTTGCAATCCACCGTCCAGCTTTCCATCCCTCTTTCCACCCTATATTTACTAATCCCTATTTTCCCGGGAGATGTCCCTCGGAGTCGAGCTGATCCCGTCGACCCTATCAGGAGCTTGACCTGGGTGGAATCCTCTACACGACCAAAGCCAAGCAAGTCCTCAGCTTGGAATCTTCTGAATGCCAAATATACTTCCTGGAAAGCCTTTGAAGCTTCAGTCTTGAGGTCTAATACAGTAGCTTTTACTGGTAAAACTACTAGTTCTGCAGGTGGATCTGGTGTGATTTCTTTATGTTGATCTGTAAGCTCCAACTCACATGAGATGCAAATTAAAGCTCCGTTCCCATTGGATAGCGTCTCATTCTTGTAATGTTTCACAAATTGCTTGCAGTCGAGGAGCTTCTCCGCTGAGCTGATGGCAAGATTTCTAGTTTCATCAGGAGGGCACATCGACATGGTTTTAGGATGGAGTATGGATTCGTACAAGAATTTAAGATCCTGCTTAAGAATTTCCTCGCACGGAGGGGAGTTAGGAACACAAGTACCATTCTCGTGGGTGCTTACAGAAACATTTTGAGGCTCAAGCCTGTAACAAATGAAAATATGTATTAGCATGCACCGTAAGAGATTATATACTACAACAGCATTTTGGACAAATGGAAGGAAAAAATAATAATCCTATGATTAGTAAATTGTTCAGACTGAAAAATCTGATGGCTGCACAGGCAAAAGACATGTTTGTGTGAACAAGGCATTTAAAGACATCAAATCACATACCTATACTCGAGAGATCCTGAATCAGGATTGTGTCTCGCATTGACAACCCTTCCTTCAGCTGCCACTTTCCCACGAAGTTCCATGAGGCAATTCTCAAGGAGAGCTGGAGGAGCAACTCTGCAGACAACCCCCCTAAGTGCACGAGAACTTACCCAGTTGGACCCAGATACTGCCCGAAGCACTCTAAACACGGCCTCCTCGACACGTGCAAGATCAGCTCTACTCCATTGTAAACCCCCTGAAGAAGTACGTTGTCTCTTGAAGGTAGCATCCCCAACCCTTGAGGTAGAATTACGAGCATCATGGATCAGTCTCATCAGAAAACAAAAGAGGTCCTTTATATTTACAAGTTTGCTCTTTGATAAAGACTGGTAAAATGAGATGATGTCCTGAAGTCGGGTGCTGGGTTTCAATCCTTGCGGCAGAAGGATGGATAACGGAAGGCTAGAAAGAGTTTCAACAGCTGATTTATAGGAATCAGCTGTCAGGGCAAAACTACCAGCACCAAATTCATAACCCCATTCCCCATACCATGGACGGCCTTTGGTAACGGCATGAAGTAGTCGGTACTCCAACCCATACTTTTTTGAAACATCCATCACGCTTACCTTCCTGTTTGTTTGATAATGCAAAACAGCAAAGACAATAAATCAATAACATGACTAAATTCAATCACAAAGCTAAATGCATCCAAGTAATATACACAAATGGATCAAGTGTATTGAGCAACACAACAAAAAAAGTACTAATCATAATACTATCTAAGAAACTTCACTGCAAAGACCCTAAAGAGGACAGATATACAGAAAATTATCAACACCAAATTATATGCTCAATCAAAAAAAAAATGAAAGAAAAAGACTCACTAGCCAAATTAAATACCAGGAAATTACGTAGGTATTTAATAATTTGATAGTGTTTTATGACTAATACCAGATAATTTGAAGGAATGAATCAATACCAAATGTTAACAATCTTTTTTTCTATTCCCTCTCCCCACCCACCCACCCCACCCCAAGAAAGAAGGGAGGTGTTGGGTCGTTAATGGGATTTAAATTAATCATCTAACTCAGCATACGTATATTGCAAAAACTACTTAAAATAGTCTAATTAATTGCACTGTTTGCAGATTGATACAAAGGGTAAGCAAGAAACTGAAGAATATGATCGAATTTGCAATGATATCTAACCTGACGGCAAGGGTTTTGCATAGTCGGTCCCAGAAGTCCATGATATGACATCCTGAAAGAACCCTTGAACCCCCTTCCCTACCATTGACCCTAAGAAGGTGACCATAACCATTAGAATGGATTACACCATGTAAAAGATGAGTTGTGTCTTCCAATTGGTGGTACACCCATTCCTCAACATCATCTGTAGTTGTCGCATGGCTGCATGACTTGCACCTGGAAAAAAACATACGATGCAAAAAGAAGTTAAGACACGAGTACGACAACTTGAACAGAACCATGCATGGCATGCACCATAGTTCATAATACATGCATACATAGATCAATGGAATTACCTTAGTTCTGACAGGTGCAGGATATCTCCACAACGCACGCATGGTTTATGGTAGCCACCGATGGAGTTCCCGTCCGCCTTTATGATGAAGTGGTAGCGTTTTGAACATACCGGATGGCCGCTCCACCCTGAAAAACCCACCAACAAAAAAACATTATTTAGACATAACGTGTCAATAAACAATTGGATAAGGGAGAAGTGGGGTAGGGAGATTATATTAAAATATGTACACAAAATAAAAACAAGTTGAAAAATACGTGGATGATCAAGTGTTTATCAGCCTTTGTAAAGACAGCTTATATCCGAAGGAAAGAGATGGGTATCATGGAAATAACAATGCAGAAAGATGCGATGCCATCTGTTCCGTAGCACTAAATGATGGTGTCCAGTCAACATCGAAACCCACCACGCAAGCACACGTGCCACGGCACCCACAGTATTTATAATATTAAAATACTTTTAATTCATTAATTATTCCTATCAATACAATCCAAAATCCAACTAACTTACTCGTTTCGTTTATTTTCTCACGAGATATTGACAACTCACAAATAATTTCTTTTGAACTCACCTAACATCATTATGTTGATGATGATGATGTTGATTCATCATCTAATATCCAGATCCTTTTTAAATTTACAAATTGTGGGAAAATAGTACTAACAAGTAACAAATTTCGATTTTATTTTTAGTATTATTAGTATCATTTATTTAGGATGTGGATTTCCCCGTTATCTCAGGAAACTGCAACCGACGAGAAAACCGAGAGCAACGTAAACGGAAAGATGCGTGTAAGACATAGAACCGGACAATAACCCGATCCGAGCCCACTTACCAACAACTCGGCACTGGTCACAGTAGACGGATCTAGATCTAGCAACGTCCTCCTCCACAACGTCTAGGCAGATCACGGCGGAGGAATCGGAGCTCTCCGTTGCGTCACCGATTCTGAACATGATCTGCCAGGTCATGACGTGAGGGAAGAGCGACGATAGAGGCGGCATAAGCGCGTGCTTCGACAGGAAAGACCTGATATTGTCTCGAAACGGCATGGCAACGCCAGATCCAGAGGCGGAGGTAGAGGATGAAGGGAACGTGAGGAAGTCGTAGAGATCGGCTGTCACTCTCCTCTTCATCCTTTTCATCGGCAAAACGTTCACGACCATACTTAAACCGGTAACGGCGCGTGTATCCAACTCAGAGCGCGTGAGCCAAGATGGAAGAAGAAATCAAGTAGATCTAACGAAATACCAATGATATCAGCTGAAAACAGGCTAGGAAGATGAGAGAAAGCAGAGGACAGGGAAAAGAAGGAAAGGCTGTGTTGTTAAGCAGTTGGTGTCGGGAGAGAGCAGGGTTTGGCGTGTGATCATCAATCAATCAATGTTTTGGTATTATTCCGCGATATTATCATCCCGAGATTTTATTTAAGTCGGTTTCGTTTGAAATTTGGGTTATTATAATATCCACACAATACCACTTTCTTATAAAGCATTCATTGTGCTGCTTTTAATCCTGTCCGTCCGATTGGCGGAGTAAACGACAAGGAGCTTGTTTCTAGCTTTGGAAGAATCGTACGAAGCGTGGCATTTGAATAAGGGGACATGAAAATTTTAGGGTAAATTGAAATAAAAATCACTTAATTATGGTTAAGGTTATATTTGAGTCACTTAATTATTAAAAATTATATTTGGGTCATTTAATTATAAGTTAGATTATATTTAGATCACTCAATTAATATATTTAGATTATTTAATTATAGGTAGAGTTATATTTGGGTCACTTTTTATATTTGAAAATAAATTTATCAATTTGTATATTAGATTAATTAATGATTTCAAATGAAGTACTCTAATATTAACAAAGGTATACAAGTAATTTAAAAAAATGATCAAATTGATATACTCTTTTAAATATAACGGGTGACCAAATGTAACATTATTTATAATTGAGTAACCCAAATATAATCTTAAATAATTGGATAAGTTAAATATAATCTTATTCATAAATGAGTGGTCCAAATATAACTTTTAATAATTAGATAATTTAAATATAACTATTCCTATAATTAAATAACTTTTGTTGCATTTTACTTCAGATTTTTATCCTTGCAATAGATTTCCTAATAAGTCGGTTATTATTTATTAACGATTATTTTAAAATAATATTGTTTTTTTAATAAAATTAATATTAATGAATGCAAAATATGTATTTCGTCTTATAATTAGTTGTATTATACGTAGGGTGTACGGAATTATTCATGTGTAATATATTAAATTATTTTAATATTTAAATTTAGATCTTAACTGTCATCTCTCAAACAATTTTTTTAAAAATTAAATATTTTACGATAATCTGTTAAATAATTAAATTATAAAGATTGTTTTGAATTTTTATTATTCATGGATTATTTGATTAAAATTTTATTTTTTTAATTAGTAGTTAAGTATTTGATGTTTATTTTAAATATAGATAGATTTTAAAATTTAAAATTTATTTCTATATAAACTAATAAAATACAAAAGATTATTTATTAAACCCGCTTTAATAAGTATTATAAAAATCTTAAAAGTAAACTATATAGATAATCATCACACTATGAGATTGGTATTGAAATAATCATAATATTTTAAAAAATATCAAATATAATAGTCAACTATTAAAATGATATCAATATATTATTGAATATTTAGGTCAAATTGACTTTAAAAATATTATTGATAAAAATAAAAATAAATATTTTTTAAAAATTTATAATCGAGTAAATTTTAATATATATTTTATAAAATTTAATTATTTAATAAAATAATATTTAAAATTTAAAAAATAATTTTTAAAAAGTTAATAAAAACATTATACTTGCAACAAAGATAGTAATTAATTTTAAATAAAAAATTGGATAAATTCACTTTAATATCGATATATAATTAAATTAAATATGCATTAAAATACTTTATTTTATTTTATGTCAAATGTAATTTTAAAATAATTTGTTTCTATAGAATTTCACTATAGTTTTAAACTAAATAGTTTTTTTTCATTAAAAATATATATTTATTAAACCAGCTTCAATAAGTACCATAAAAATCTAAAGGGTAAATTTTATAGATAGGCTTTATATTACGAGTTTAGTATAGAAATAATCATAATACTTTAAAAAATGTTAAATACACCAATCAACTATTAAAATGATATCAATATAGTCATCACTTATATTATTTTATTATAATAAAATTAAGAGTAAATTAAAAAAATATGAATAAAAAAGAATAAATGTATAATTATTTCATGTTATTTTTAGTTGTCACATCATCAATCCATTAATTTTAATGATCGGTGATTATATTGATACCATTTTAATAGTTTAACTGGTGTATTTTATGTTTTAAAGTATTATGATTATTTCGATACCAACCTCATAGTATGATGACTATCTATGTAGTTTATCCAAATTAAAATATATATATGAAAGTCTATTATAAAATTTAAATTTGAGTTCTTAATTATTTAAAAAATTATCCTATAATTATATGCTAAAAACAATACATACTTTTCTTAACATAATACATAATTTTTAATGTAAAGAGAGAGAAAAATACACTTAAGCATAACTTTTATTTTAAAAATATAAACTATTTAAATGTAAAATCATTTTGATCACTATTAATTTAAATCATAAAATACATTATATTCCAATATAATTATATACTAAACACAATACAAACTTTTTTTTAACATAATACATATTTTCAATTAGTATAAATAAGTTTAATGTTATAAAACTGTTAGTTAATGATAATTATATTCTATTTTTATCATCACTTTACTTTTTTTAATAATTTGTTATGGACATGCATACAATATATTTTTATCTTATTTTTAATCCAATTATATATTAACTTTGAGATAAATATTTTTTTTATATTTTAATTAATATTTTTATTAAGACTTTTTAAATAATAATACTCCTTTCGTCCCATATATAACATCTTTTATGGATTTTTTTAGGTTAAATTTTTTAATTTTAATTTATGATTATTTAAAATTTATTATTGATAAAAATATAAAAAATATATTTAAAAATCTGTAATCAAGTAAATTTTAAATATATACTTAATAAGTTTTAATTATTTAATATAATTATAATTAAAATTTAAAAAATTAACTTTCAAAAAATCCATAAAAATATTATATGTGAGACAAAAATATTAATTACTTTTAAATAAAAAATTTGATAAATTCACATTAATATCGATATATAATTAAATTAAATATATACTAAAGATACTTAATTTTATTTTATGTCAAATGTAATTTTAAAATAATTTATTTTTATAGAATTTTACTATAGTTTTAAACTAAATAGTTTTTTTTTTCATTAAAAATAACATTAATAAATAAAATATATATTAAATAGGTTAAGAGCTACTTTTGTCCTCATAGTTGTCCTAATTTACAAAACTTGTCCCAGTAAACTCAAAGATTTCAATTAACTGATTGATCATAAAGCTACCACTGTGTTTTAATGTCACTGTAAACTCTCGGATTTCCACTGACCAACTATGGTTTCTTTTTAATTATGAAAAGGCTGGAGCTTTAAGTTTGCTAGAGCGTTCGGGTTGTTGTTTTTTTTTGCGCGAAAGCTGTTCGAAGGAATGCTCCAGCGAGATGCGGAACATAAATGGATTAATACGCTTAATGACTGTACCAGACATGGTAGGCATTCGGAAGCCTTATCCCTTTTCATTCACAAGGTGCGATGTTCATCCAGTTTTGGACTTGATCACCAAGTTTTTGCACCCATTCTTAAGTCTTGCGCTGCCCTTCGAACCACCGGTTTGGGAAGGGCTCTCCACAGTTGTATATTGAAACTTGGCCATTTCTCTTGCCAATCCGTGTCCAAAGCACTTCTTAACGTGTATGCTAAATCTGGAGCTCTCCTTGATTGTCATAAGTTATTCCGACAAATGCCAACTTCGGATCCTGTGGTTTGGAACATTGTCTTATCCGGGTTGTCGGGTTATCGGGAATATGATGATCAAGTTCTTGATTTGTTTAATTCAATGCATGTTTCCAATGAAGTAAAGCCAAATCATGTTACATTTGCCATTGCTCTCCCTGTTTATGCTCGGTTAGGAGATTTAGATGGAGGGAAGATTCTGCATTCCTATGTGATAAAGTCTGGATTGGAGGCTCATACCAATGTTGGGAATGCATTAATATCGATGTACGCAAAATGTGGACTAGTAAGACCTGATGCTTATGCTGCTTTTTGTAGCATTTGTGACAAAGATGTTGTTACGTGGAATGCAATCATCGCAGGTTTTTCTGAGAATAATTTTTTGGATGACGCATTTAGATTGTTCAGGGAGATGCTGCAAGGGCCAATAGCACCTAATGATTCAACGATTGTGAATATTTTACCTGTTTGCGCTTCTTTTGCTAACAATGTTGCCTGCTACTTGGGGAAGGAAATTCATTCTTTTTTACTAAGGACTGGGATGGGAGGAGATGTTTCTGTCTGCAATGCCTTGGTGAGCTTCTATTTGAGAATTGGGCACATAGATAAAGCTGAATCAGTGTTCCAAAAGATGGAATCAAGAGATTTGGTTTCCTGGAATGCTATTATTGCAGGTTATGTGGCAAATGGTTATTGGCTGAGTGCTTTGGATTTGTTTCAAGAATTATTCTCTGCAGATATGTTTGAGGCAAATTCTGCTACTCTTGTTAGTGTTCTTTCTGCATGTGCACACTTAAAGGATCTCCAGGTCGGAAAAGTGATCCACGGGTATATTCTTCGGCATTCTTGCTTATATGCAAATACACAAGTGTCAAATGCCCTTATTAATTTCTATGCAAAATGCAATGACATAGAAGCTGCACATCAGACATTTTTGATGATTCCTTGGAGAGACTTGGTTTCTTGGAATTCCATTCTTGATGCCTTTGCAGAGTGTGAATATGATGCTCAGTTTCAGGGACATTTAAATTGCATGCTGGGGGATGGATTTAGGCCAGACTTCATCACCGTCTTAGCCATAATACAGTTTTGTGTCCGTGTTTCTAGTGTAGTAAAGGTTAAAGAAATCCATAGTTACTGCCTCAAGGCTGGTATGTTACTAGGTGATAATGAACTTACTGTTATAAATGCAATAATTGGTGCATATGCCAAATGTGGTAAAATGGGATATGCTTCCTGGATATTTCAGAATTTATTGAGAAAGAATACGGTTACATTCAATTCAATAATCTCAGGCTATGTGGATTCTGGATCGTATGATGATGCATTTATGATATTTAATGGGATGCCTACAAGGGATCTCACTTCGTGGAATTTGATGGTTCAAGCATGTGCTGAAAATGATTTTCATGGTCCAGCTCTCAGCTTTTTCCACGAGTTACAAGCTCAGGGACTGAAGCCTGATGCAATGACTGTTATGAGTATTCTTCCTGTATGTGCTCAAATGGCCTCTGTTTACTTGTTGAGGCAGTGCCATGGTTATGCTATAAGAGCTTGTTGTCAAGATGCTCGATTGAATGGAGCTCTTATTGATGCATATGCAAAATGCGGTAGCATATGGATTGCTCACAAGCTTTTCCATTTAGCTCCTGTTAAGGATCTGGTTATGTTCACTTCAATGATTGGTGGGTATGCAATGCATGGTATGGGAAGTGAAGCACTTTGCCTTTTCTCTTATATGCTTGAGTTGGGGCTGAAGCCTGATCATGTTATCATTACTGCAATTTTATCCTCTTGCAGTCATGCTGGCCTGGTAGATGAAGGGTTGAAAATATTTAATTCACTGGAGACTTCTCATGGGATGAAACCAAGCATTGAACAATATTCTTGCATTGTGGATCTTCTAGCTCGAGGAGGACGAATCATGGATGCATATTCTTTAGTTGCTGGTATGTCTGTTGAAGCAAATGCTAGTGTGTGGGGTGCATTGTTGGGTGCCTGTAGGACTCATCACGAAGTGGAATTGGGTCGTGTTGTGGCAGATCACCTCTTTCAGGTTGAAGCTAGCAATGTTGGGAACTATGTGGTAATCTCAAACCTATATGCGGCGGATGCTAGATGGGATAGTGTCATGGAGGTGAGAAAATTGATGAGAACGAGAGATTTAAAAAAACCTGCAGGATGCAGCTGGATTGATGTGGAGAAGAGAAATAATGCCTTCATAGCTGGAGATTGTTTTCATCCTAAGAGAGAAATCATCTATAGTACTTTAAGTACCTTGGATCAACAAATGAAGGAGCCATTTCTGCATGATAAGATCAATGTGTTCATGTATAGCAGTTAGAGCCTAATACAGGAAGGATAATGTCATTAAAATGCCTACATCCTTTAATGTTACTATCAAAATCTTGACAGACTGAACACTTTTGTTGGTAAGGGTCATTTATTAAGTAAAGAGATTATAATTTTTTTCTATACCGAGATTCAAACCCATACATGATGAGACAATATGAACATCCTTAACTGCTAAATCTTAGAGGATCTCATTAATTTCACGTTTTTTTATAAAGTAAGTCAAAAGAAACAAAATTCAACTTAATTTGTATATCATGAAATTGGAAATAGAAACTAATAAACCACGTTGAGAGCCACAAAAAGCGCAGACAAAGAAAAGCAAGCACTGCAATTTCTCTGCACTTTAATTTAACCTATTATCTATTTTTTTTACTGAACTATTCGTCGAATTGAACCATCCTGTAACTCTGTATAACTCCTTGTCACACTCTTCTTGGTCGACCCTCTTTTAACATTATTGTACAGAACTCTGCTAAACCATCTGCTTGTTGCTTAAACTCTGCCATTAGTTGAGAATATCACCAAAAAAACAGGCTTAGGAAAGGTAACTAGTCAGATTCAGTAAAGTGCTAATCGGTGGAATAATGGAAATTAGCTAAAACACAACACAAAATCCTTTCAATTCAAGAAAGCAATGAAAAAAAAGGGAGCGGCTGTTTGTAGTAGTGTTGATTGTTGACCACCACCACACTTTATCTCTCTGTTAATGCCTAAAAAGTCCCAAAATTGAATATAAAAATGGCAATAATATTATAGATTCTGATATACTAAATGTAACTGACAAGGAAGACCAATGGGAATAATATTAGAACAATTAAAATAGCAAAACTTAGAGTGTTTTTCTTTCTTTTTTTTCAAATTGGGGTTCTTAATCTTCTTAATCAGGTGTAGGGATGGTCTTCAAGCGATAGAGGAGCTTCTTCTTCTTTGATGAAGGATTGTCGATGGTGAGAACAACCTTGCCAGGCTCACCAGCCTTGAAATTGTTGCACACCACCTGTTCCTCCGAACAACCAACCACCTGCTTGCTCTTCTGGATTATTATGGTGTAGCTGTCTTCACCACTGGGAACGAACTCTGCACCGTACGTCACATCCCACCCAACAACTCTCACCTCCTAGGTCAGAAAACATGCCTGAAAAAAACACATCGCAAAACAAGTAAACAACAACGGATTTTGTTTGTGGTGCCAGTGTTTCCAGAGTATCCAAAGACGATGCTGTATTGAAAGTTACTTTGGATTCTCCATAAAAGTTAAAGCTAAGCCATTTACCTCAGTAACTGGGAACTCGACTGTGTGCTTTGCCGCTGGCTTAACAGTTTCCTCGATGACGGCATCGGTGTTGGCGAAGTCACCATCTTTGCTCAGTCCACCATATTTGACAGGCACTTGCTCGGCAGCGATATATCTACAAATTGGATGTACAAAACAGGGTAATGCCGTTTAAACCAACGAATGTTGGGAGAAAGGGAGCAAAGGTTTGGTTTTTAGAGATGAACCTGAAAAGGGTATCTGCAGATTTCGAAGGGCCTGCAAAGACAAACTTGCTTCTGGTTCTTTGTGTCAAAAATGGACTAATCATCTTATTGACTGCAAGGTACCACCATGGTACATTGATGAACACCTAGACAAGGATCCAGTATTAATCTTATTGGCAAAAAGAAGAATGAAAGAGATGATAATATCAAAAGATTACATGTCTGGCAACAAATTCTGGGTAGTTGTCCTGCAGCAATTGAAGGGCTTGTTTTGTTGCTTGTCTAAGCTCCCATTTGGTGAGTCCCGGGGAATTCCTGAGATCATTGATTTGAACAATGGTACATATGCCACCGGGGGTGAAATCTAGTTTCCTGATACTCTTCTCCAGGAATTGGATTCTCCATCTCAAGAAATGTTGCCTCTTGTCTTCATCAGAGAATGTTTTCTGGTAAAGCTCCTTGCTTTGGAACTCCCCGTACACATTGTAGCACACCGGGTGTCCTTCTTTGTCGAAACCGTGCATGAACACAACTTTGTTTAAGTCATCACCCAAATCTTGTTCAACCAGTTCATCGATGCCGAACTCTTTTCGCCAACGAATGGTGTTTTGGAGCATGGTGAAGGCCTCCTTCACCTTGAAATCTCTGGCTCTTAGAAATTTGAGGAGTATGACATCGCTTCTTTCGTCTGCAAGAAGTGGTACACCCCATATAGATATCTCCTGTGGGGGTACTTTATTAGCATCTTCTTTTAGTTCTTCCGGGACCGGATCGGCCTTAGCTTCCGATGGTTCTTTATCTACTTCCGGCGATTGCCCTGGTTGAACTGAAGAAGAGACCGAAACGATACTGTCTTTGATGGCTTCGACAGTCTTGGCACCATCATCTTCAGCAGCAACGTTCTCTTCGGTATCTACCGATTCAACCTGAGTAAAGCTTTCTTCCTTGAGCGGTTGATCCATTGTCTCGGCTTCTTCTTCTGTTCTCGGCTCTTCTTTGACAGATTCATCCTTTGGCTCTTGTTGTTGCTGTGGCATCGCAGACCCGAAAAACTCGTGCTTGTCGAGCGCTTTTCGAACAAGCACTTTAAATTCTTGGACGGCTTTCCTTTGATTGTCTACAAGATCATCAAGCCTAGTGCTTTCTTGTAAGAACCCGACTGAGAAACTTTTTCATCATCATCAGCATTACGATTGGTTACCGCATCCAATGTCTTAGTCTTGGATTTCACCGGTTCTTCATCGCATTCGGGTACCTGGGGTGACTCTTTGACGGCAACTTCCGTGAGCACCGGGGATTTCTCAGGTTGTGGGACATCGGGAACATCGACCAACGGCACCTCATCTGCCTGAGCTGTCTTGTGAACTTGGTCAGCCATAGTTAATGGCTATAATACAAACAAGTAAACAACAAGGAGAGACAGAGAGTGACTGAAACTGAATGTGTTGAGGATGAAGAGGGGCATTCAGTTTTTAAAGACATGGGAGAGAGATCAGAGAAGGAAAAGATCATTTAAGGGGACCCAGTAACCTCCATTTTTACAATCTGTCAAAGGAGAAAACCTGTTCTGAGTTGGTGGGGCTGGGGGTTACACTTACATAGAAATGATGAGCGCAAAGTGCGGCATTTTCCTTTTAAGATTCGGATCAAGGGACTGTGCCTACTGCTACGGTAGAAACAAGTCTCAACGGGAAATAGCGTTTGGAATTGAACCGTTGCTGCGTTGGAGAATGCACCCCCTGGCCTAGGATCCTCTTCTTCTCTTAATCATACCTTCCCACATTCCCACAAGGCCACAATCTCTACCGTCCGTTTCACAGTTCCACCTCAGATTCTCAACTTCACACCTCTCTCCCTCCAAAATTTTATGCAGACCGTTGGTTGAAGGTTCATCGAATGAATTTTGCAGTCGTAATAGCGCTCGTATTATCGCACCAAATTATTAGTGTTGCTCGCAAGTTGAACATCAAGCCTCGATTTTAACCATATAGCATCACACATTGCATGAACTCACTTCTGTCTTCGTCTTCGGTCAAAGAATGAGATACCACACCTTGCTTCTCAGAACTCCATGCTACCAAACTTCCTCCCGGAAGCATACAATGCCCTTATGTTGATCTTTTATCCTCAGAATTTATTACCGAATTTGAGTTAGAGTATCTAATTAAAGTAGTAGTTAGTGTTTATGTTGTACTAAAAACAGTCCATGATCTATGGTTCCATTGAGATATCTCATTCTTCTTATCGCTTTCTAATGCTTATCTAACAGATTTTACATAGACCGACCTTAAAAGGCCACGATGATCAAGCTAGAAAATACCATGCAAGCTGAGATGGGATCAAATAAGATAATATTTTAATTTAATAAAAAAAATTAAAAAATATAATTTTTAAACATTTTAAGAATTAATCAAAATTTTTAATTTGTACAATCATATCATTCAATAGTTGTCAAAATATGAATAATTTAAAAATTAAGTTATTAAATTAAAAAATTTAAATTTTAGTGACCAAAATAAGAGTGAGAAAAAAATTGAATGATGATTGTTGTAATTTATTATTAAAAAAATAGAATTTAGTGACAAAATTTGACGGATTATAACGGTAGGGACTATATCGAATGTAAACTAAAAGTTAAGTGATCTTATCGAATACGAACTAAAAGTTGAACAACATTATCGAATACGAACTAAAAATTATGTAACCTTATCAAATATTTTAAAAGTACAATGGCCATAATAAATCTAACTTAAAAATTAAGTGATCTTATTAAATATTTTAAAAATACATAATCAAAATGAATCAAACCTAAAAGTTCAGTGATCACTTATAAAATTTAAAATAAAAATATTAATACCTTTAATTTTTAAGTATTACATGATTTCTGTTGTTTTTAAGACTCTAATACCCATAAAAAAAAGATATTTTCAGATGGATCCTTCATAGAGTTATTTTTTCATTTTCATAAATTCAGTTTATACCTTTTATAAAATCTATCACAAAATTAAAAATTTAACTTATTAAAAAGAAAATATATCATAAAGATAAAATTAAAAAATTTTATATTTTTAATTAAATATTATTATTTTATATATCAAATAAATTAAAAAAGATAATATAATATTTTTTAATAATATTTTATGTAAATATTTATATAATTTTATTTAAAAATTGCTACGAAATCATCTTTTATTCATTCGCTTGGAATCGAGTAAAGGCGCAAAGAGGCGGAGTAGCCGACTCGCCGCTCCCACATTTACTGCAAGACGACCACGGTGGTTTAGGGTTTTAGCGGAGGGGAAAAAGAGAGGAAAGAAGAAAGTAAACATGGTGAAACTCACGGCCGACTTAATATGGAAGTGTCCTCACTTCTTCAACCCCCTCAAAGAGAGAGAATTGGATCTTCGAGGTGTTGCTTCTCCTCTCTTTCGCTCCAACCCGAACCCTAATAATAACGTTCTTAAACCCCCTTTCTTTAGAATTTAATCTCATTCTCTTTTCCTGTTCCAGGTAACAAAATTGCTGTAATAGAAAACGTGGGTGCTACCGAGGTGTGTATCATTTTTTTCTGTGGCCATTTCTAGCGCATTCATAGCTGTGATTTACTTGTGGGTTTTTGTTGCATTTGTTTATTTTGATAGGACCAATTTGATACCATAGATTTGTCTGATAATGAGATAGTTAAGCTGGAGAACTTCCCTTATCTTAAGCGCTTGGGTACCTTACTTATAAACAACAACCGAGTTACTCGTATTAATCCCAACATTGGAGGTAAGCTCTGAACCAACACTTGGATTTTTCTGGTACTGTAGCAGGTGCCCTTTGCCTTTTTAATGTTGCCTCTTTGTGGGAAGAGACTTATGAGGTTCACATTTCCCTTGTCCTTGCAGAGTTCTTGCCGAAATTACATTCGTTGGTTCTCACAAATAATCGGCTGGTGAACTTAGTGGAGATTGACCCACTGGCATCACTTCCTAAGCTACAGTTCCTTAGCCTGTTGGATAATAATATTACAAAAAAGCCTAATTATAGGTTATATGTGATTCACAAACTCAAATCACTCCGTGTTCTGGATTTCAAGAAAGTCAAGGCTAAGGTGATTGGATATGCAAAACTATTAATTTGTCTTTCTAATTATCTGTTTTGTTATGAAATTTCTGTTTCCTATCTTGTTTAGATATGTGAACTGCTGTGGTTAATTGAGAAACTTCTGGCCACATGCCTGTATTCATTTTTTGACAGGAATTGCCTAATTGAGCCTTTAGCTTTGTGAATATATTTTGCAACAGCCTGTGTAGGTTTATGAAGTGCTGTTCTTTTTGATTGACTGGGAGTTGCATTGTCAATGGAACACTTTTAGACGTTAGAATGGCATTTTATTTAACACCGTTAGAATGGCTAGTCTCCATAGGTGCACTCGTGACTAGGAAAATACATCATAAATTTGGCTTCTTGTTCAAAATAAAAATTCTCATTTAACCTAATGCTTTAAAAAAAACTAACGCATTGATATTTCTCATCATTAACTTATTTCACAATGAAAAGCTTTGCAGTAGAATTGAAGTATTGATTTGATTTGCTTAAGCAATTTTTCTGTATTTTTGGGTAAGGGAGAAGAAAATGGGTGGGGCTAAATGTTCTAATTTTCCATAGTTTATATTCCTCATGTAAGTGTAACTTATCATATGATTAACTTCTCATAATTATGCTTCATGTGTCACAGGAGAGACTAGAAGCTGAAAATCTCTTTGCATCTAAAGAAGCTGAAGAGGAAATAAAGAAAGAATCTACAAAGACAATTGTGCCAAAAGAGGTTCCCCATGTTTCAGAAGTTGCAGAGGAAGAACATACGCCAAAAGTGGTTGCCCCCACACCTGAGCAAATTATAGCTATCAAGGTTTGCCTTTTTCTTGTAATGCTAGTTTGAAACTAGGATAATAATGTTGATAGTGTTTTAGTTTTCTTATCGGGTTATTTTTCTTGACGTTTTTGACTTATGCATCTTAGAAAGACTTGGGAGCTTTATCAGGGACTAGGGTGAAATAATGAAATGGTAGTAATTAAGTGTAAAATTCAAAAACATATCTTACTACCTCAGTTGCTTGCCAAAAGCGTGTTGGGGTATCATTTACATATTCATAAGAAACTTCAAAAGCCTGATACTTGAACTTTGACTAACAAGAATCTTGACCAACTTCGTTTTACATTATGATGCATATTTTTTTCATGCTGTTTTAGTTTCCAAAATATTGGTATTTTTGGTCCAAGACTCCAAGTACCAAAGGACAGCATGCAAAAATATTGAGCAAGAAAATGCTTGATTAGGTATTGCAATAGAGAAGCCCTTCAAGTAGACACGCCCCCTTGACAGTCTGTGAGCTTAAATATTTTACATTTATTTTAAGAATGTGGCTAGTGGTACCTACCAATCAGCAACATTAATAGGAAGGAAACATACATGTCCAGTAAGAATGCATCTAAATGAGGGGTACTTTTCGGGATGGTTGTTTTTGTTTAGCGGCCCTGTTAAGCATTGTCAAGTGACTATTTTAGTAATAAAATTACATTTTGATGAGCAAAAAAAAGTTAATTTTGGCACTCAGGTTTAAAATGTGAAAACAGTATGTAAATTTCAAAAATATTTTCCTTGTGCACTATTTTTTAATTTGTCTAATGCTTACATTTTTATTTTATTTGTGTCTTAAACTGCGTAAATGGCCAATGGTAATTTATGTCATTTTTTAAAATGACTTCTGCATTTTTTTGTAGTGCATCCTTGCGACCAAATTCTGATATTGTTTAGATTTATTTGTATGCAGGCTGCTATTGTGAATTCTCAGACTTTGGAAGAGGTTGCAAGACTTGAAAAGGTAGCTGCTATGTATGAGTGGCTTTTCAAGACAACTGTCATTTAGATTTTTTTTCTCAGTTTAACTTCACATCTGGATGTTTCTTTGGTTGAGCAGGCATTAAAGACAGGTCAGCTTCCTGCAGACTTGAATATTCCCGGTTTTGATACCGATGCTGCTAAGGGGGGAGATGAAAAAATGGATTCTGATATTCAAAATGAGTCCAATGCTGAACCGGATAACATGGATGAAGAAAAGAACGAAGAACCTGCACCCATGGAACAGGTATGTTGATATTTCTTGAGGATTCTGAATCACTTTTTGCTCATCTTTGATTTTTTATATAGATTATTTGCATTGTTTGGCTTATTGGAAGGTTTCGTACATACATCCTTATACCTATTCTGTTTTAAAGCTTAAGCTCCAAACTTGAATGGTATACTGGTTATTGATGACTTTAGTAACAAAGATTTATGTTTTTTTTTTTTTTTTTAAAAGATCATTTATTAATTTACTTAGTTAAAATTAATTTTAGTTTTATAATTACATTTCTCCTTCTGGCCCCTGAGTTTTCATGGATAAGTATATCCCATTTCTTACTCCATTATATATGTACATATATACTTGCTTTAAGAGACCCTTTATTACTCTCTAAGTTAAAAATTAATTTTAGATCACTTCATATATATATGCATACTTCTCTGACATTAAATGTTGTTATTACTTGATTTTTCATGGTAAAGTATATCAAACTTTAAGCTCCTTTTTAGTGCGAATGTATACATGATAAGTCTGGTTTGTCTGAGTTTTTTTTTTTTTTTTTTTTTTTTTTTTTTTTTTTTTTTATGTTCTAACAGCCATTCATACACACATAATATGTTACTATTCTATGTTTATTTGTTAGTTTATCTGCTGGTCATTTTTTTCATTTTTGGTCAATCTTATCAGTGGTCTCTTTTTTTCCCTCTCAGGAATAAGAGTTGTAGATTGTTAGATTCAAATAGCAGCCAATCAGTAGATTCATTCTTGAATGGTTGATCTGCAACAAAGGACATTGGTTCTTTTATTCTCTGTAGCATTAAGGATTTTGTTCAGTACTGAGGTATGTTTTATGAGTTTGGATTAGCTCTTTTCCTGTGCTAATGAATGGGTTTGAGATAGATGTCAAAGCGTCTGCTTAGGAAGAAGCTTGGATTTATTATGTTCATCCTTTTCCTGGGTGTTTGGTCCCAAATTTTCAGACTTGGTCGAAAATCGAATGATATTCTCACACATGATGCCCATAATGCTCGAATCCGGGTCACATAGATGAAATATATCGTAATTATTAATTGTGTTATAAAAGTTTTTTTCACTTCTTTATTATAAGAGTTTTATTCTATACATATTTGTCTAGTTATTATATTAATTCTTTACTATATTTGTTAAAAAAAATTATATTATGTTTTTAAACAAGATATCAATATAAATTTTTATTTCATTTTTAATAGAAAATGCAACATTTTATAAAATGTGAATGGACATGTTATTAAATATTTTTTATTCATAAAAAATATCCATGTTAATAAATTTAAGTTTACATGTTATTAAATAACTTTTAATACATAGAATCATCAATATAAAAAAATTAAACTTTTCTTCAAGTTTGTGCTTTTATATATTATGAACATAGGTTATAGGTTATCATTCATTATATACTAAGAAAAATTTAAGACTTCAAAATAAGATTTAATAAAAGACCTTATCTGTTTGATGTCAAGCTTGCAGAAAATAATCAGAATATTATAACGAGTATCTCATGTCACCTTTGAAATGAATTAAAGTAATAATTTTAAAAATATTTAACATATAGCGAAAAGGTGAAAATTTACATTAAAAAAGAAATAAGTTGAATATTTATTTTTAAAAATAAAATAATAATTATTAAATGAGATAAAAATAACATGATAAACGGGATTATCTAATAAATTTTCTTTAACTGCGACATAAAATCTAAACTGATACTCAAATCGACTTTAGAAACCCAAAAAGCATAAAAGACCTAATTACAAGTTTTCCTATGGCTTCTTTTTAATATAGGATCTTTGAAGAAATTAATTTTACACGTATAGATCATCATGTTTAGTACATTTTATACAATTAATACTTTTTAATAATAATGACAACGATTTTTTTATTAATTATTATTTTAATTGAAATTCAACTTTAGTAACTAATTAAATACAACTTCAAGAAATGGTAAAAAATCGGAGATATTATGTATCCACGTCATCCATAGAATTAATCACTAAAAATTATTTATATCGTCATTTTTTTCATGTCATATATTTTCTAAAGTGAATCTTAACTCATATTTATTTTTAATTCATTTTAGAAATAGTTTTTTCAAATGAAGATTCACTTTGAAAAATATATGACATGAAAAAATGATAATATGAATGATTTTTAGTGGTTAGTCTCATAGACATGTAGTAAAACTTACCCATGAGTAAAAATTATATCACTAAAAATTATATTGAGAATGACAAGTCACCATCCCCATGAGTAATGTAATGTGGTGAAAAATATTGAGATAGAAAGAGACTTTGAAATTTCAGATCAGACCCCATCATTTAGTACCACATTTGCCTTTTTGTTAATTGTGAGGACCCAAAAAAATACTCCAAAATCTCCATTTTAGCCATGCACATGTGGGACAAGTCACAAGTCTAGGGCTGCCCTATCAATCAAGTAAATTCAAAAGCCTACACAGTAAGTGAAGGAATGGTACTAAACTAAACTTAGGTTTTAAATTCCTCAGTGCAATGTTACTTTAGCATATACTCTGAATTCCTTCTTCTTCTTCTTCTTCTTCTTCTTCTTCTTCTTCTTCTTCTTCACACACCCAATGGGGAGATCACCTTGCTGTGACAAAGTGGGGTTGAAGAAAGGACCATGGACACCAGAAGAAGACCAGAAGCTCTTAGCTTATATCGAACTACACGGCTGCGGAAGCTGGCGTGCTTTGCCTGCCAAAGCTGGTGACTCTAAAACCCTAGCTCTTGTACTTTTATTGGTTACTATTAGTACTAAAAGACTAATTCATCCTTTGTTTTAGGTGTTCAACGATGTGGGAAGAGTTGCAGGCTTAGATGGACTAATTATCTCAGACCTGATATCAAGAGAGGAAAGTTCAGTCAGCAAGAAGAACAAACCATCGTTCAGCTCCATGCCCTTCTAGGGAACAGGTCCAAAAGCCTAGTTTTCCATATTTGTGTCTGAAAATTTAACTTCGTGTTCGGTTGTATATATGTTTATAGATAATGGCTGCACTTACATACTTATTCATACGTAGAATTGAACTGCTGTCGTTTTCTTGCCTATGTGATCATCGATTTGCTTTGTTTAGATTTGTGGAAGTTGATGTTTTCTAGGTTTTATCCAAAGGGTTTAGTGTTTTTTTTGTCTTTCAGGTGGTCTGCTATAGCAACTCACTTGCCGAAAAGAACAGATAACGAGATAAAGAACTACTGGAACACTCATCTTAAGAAAAGGTTAGCTAAAATGGGGATCGATCCCGTCACTCACAAGCCCAAATCCGACGCTTTACTCTCCGGTGGCGGCACCGATGCTCATCAGTCGAAGAATGCGGCAAACCTTAGCCATATGGCTCAGTGGGAAAGTGCTAGACTCGAAGCTGAAGCTAGGTTGGTTCGAGAATCAAAGCTACGTACGTTTCAACATGGCCTCGGTCATCCAACAACAACAACAGGCTTTGCTTCATCAGCTTCGGCTGCTCAGCTTGTGCATAAGTCACCTTGGAATAGTATTAGCAATGCTGGATTCGGTGACCTCGAGTCACCGAAATCAACACTTACGTACTCGGAAAACGGGATTGGACCGAGTTCGATGCCGATGACCGAGTTTACCGGCGCCGCATCGGCCTCATCCGAGACCGGAATCATCAAACAAGAAGGCGAACACGAATGGAAAGACCTTGTGGGAAGTAACAATCCCCTATCATTCACTCCAACAAGCATCCATGAGATTGGAAATGCAATGGAAGATGGATTCATCAACCTTCTTCTCAACGACTCCACGAACCCGAGTCTATCAGATAGCAGCAAAGAATCCGACAACAACAGCGGACGAAGCAACGACCACTCTGAAGACAACAAGAACTACTGGAACAGCATCCTGGATTTAGTGAACTCCTCCCCATCGGATTCACCCATGTTCTAAAACAACAATCCTTCTCGGTCCCAAGTCAAAAGATGCCATTAATTATATCTCATAAACATGAAAATGTACACTGGTAGCTTCTGTTAAAAATTGGTAGGGTTTTAACATGTGCTTGAGTTCAATTCATTAATGGTGTTTTTAGTTCAACTTTTATTTATTTCATTTAAATCTTTGTCTCTCTAGCCGATCATTACATCAATGGAGGGTGCAGGAAATAATCAAATGGATGATTTTGATCATTATTTTACCCTCAGAATTTATTTCCTTGGTGATAATTTAGACATTTTTTATATACAGACAGGATCCAATAAATATAGAGATGTATTTATGATCGACTTTATTATTAGTAGTTTCGAGTCACATCAAACATTTAATATAATAACATTATACAGAAATAATTCCTCAAATTCTCTCGTCAAAACTAGTTGCAAGCTTACAGTTGCAGCAATTCCAGTTTTACTTTCTTTGTAACTTCATCTTGTTTTGTGTGTTTTAAGTGGTTTACCCAGATAAAATTTGATATTATTTATACCGTTGTATTAAATATTTAAGTTTAAAGTTTAAGATTAAATTTAAGTTTAGAGTTTTAGGTTAATATTTAAAGTTAAAGTTTAGAATTAAAATTTAAGAAATTTCAAGTACCGTATATATTTTAAGGTTTAAGGTTTAAAATTTAAAATTATAACTTAAAATTCATTCTTTAGTGTTAGATATAAAATATTAAAAAACTATTAACAGGGGGTTGGTCTAAGTGGTAAGCAGCTTGGTTTAGTTTAAGTAAGTCTCAGGTTCGAGAAGGTGTGTACGCAGAAAATCCTTGTTAGGAGACTTACCCACCAAAACTACATGTGCGACGTGAGTTGATCTGAATTAGTCAGGGTTAGACTCTGAACCAAAAAATATTAAAAAATTTATATTACCTTTTTATAAAATTTAAAACTTAAATCTCAAACACTAATACCTTAAAATTAAAATATACTCCATATATATATCAGAATATTTTCTTATAATAATAGGTTGAAAGAGTAAGGGAACGCAAGTCATGAGCCAGAGTATCTTTCATCCCAGCTATCGGAGAAATTATATTATGGGTCAGTCCCACCACCTATCCATGAGACCAACCAATAGAAACTGCTCACTTCATTATTTTTTAATTTTTTAAGTGAAGATTAATATCAAAATATAATAAATTCATTTTTTAAATTTATTTTTCTTAAGTTTAAAAAGAGAAGTCGAAGGCAAATCTTCTATTGATATTAATATCAAAATAAATTCACTAATTAATATAATAATTAAATATATTTATATTATCTGATTTTATAAAAATTCAAATCTTAATATTAATTTTAAAATATAATATTTATATTTAATAAAAATTATAAAAGAGAGAATTATTACAAAGTTTGGTTTAAGAAATATGTCCCACACATTGCACTTACCATCTTGCTAGGCAAATCTTTTGGGTGAGATTAGTGTTTCAATTAGGCATTGGAAAAACAGAAATAAAAGTATATTTATGTTCGTTTATTAACGTGATAAAAGAACACAAATAAATACAAACGAGCATAAGCGAACATAAATAAATATATATAATACATTAAATATTTAATGTTTTAAATTAGTTTAATTAATTTGGTTAATTAAACGATTTTAAATCGAATTAATCGATAATTGAAATTTGAAAAACTCTTAATCATTAATTGAATTAATCATTTTTGTTTTGATTCAGTTGGTTGGTTCGGTTTAACCGAACAATGAACGTCCCTAAACTTATGTGAATAAACTTAAATGAACATAAACAAATAAACATAAATAAACATAAATAAACAGATTATCGAATGTTCACGAATATAAATAAACAAACACACCCTTTATTCATTTTCGTTCATTTAATTAAACGATTAAAAAATCTTATTCATATTTGTTCATTTAATAAATAAACAAACATAAACAAAATTTTCACCAAACAATTCATCATTAAATGTTCAGTTCGTTTACGGCCCTAGCTCCGACTGAGCTCTTTTCACCTTCTTGGATTTAAAAAATTATGATAATCTTTAAGTACGACAATTATATACAATTAATTGATGATGTTTGTTGGTTAAGTAGACTGTAAAACAGGGCGTCAATACTGATAGATAAAAATAATAAACAAATAAGAAAAAAAATAAACCATGTCGTGGTATGAAGGCTATTGTCTTAAAAACAAACGCCCCGATGTATGTAATCGTTGTTTTAGGCGGTTGTCTCCCAAAAATTAACACGATCGATGTTTATCTAAAAAAAATCATGGTCCAAATTATATTGTTGTCAAAGCTTTTCCCAAACTCTTAATTATGTCACCAACCAAATCAGTTTAAAGCTTAAACTATTGTCTAATTGTCAATTTGGACAACAAACATATACGTGACAAAATAAAATGATGTCTAGAGCAACAAACATATACTTTACAAGCTTCCAAGATGCATAATATTTAATAGATTTCGAGGTCAAATCTTAAAATTTATATAAAAAATATATTTAAATATCGTGATTAAATCAAAATACGATTATATTCGATATTTTAAAGAATATAGTTGAGAATACAATAATTACAATAATAATGGCTCACATGCTCTATGTTTCATCAATTTTGGTCTCCTGCATATGGATATTGATATTTGATGGTACATTATTTATATTTAATTTCAAAGCATAAAATTATTTTTGCATTATAAGCTGGCTGTAGCAGAAGAATTAAGCTTATGATAAAAAAAATATTTTTTTTTATATGGTCCCCCTCAGCCTCAATATTGTTAGGGTGAACAAAATTTGACTCAACTCGAAAAATCAGATAACCTGACTCAACCCAAGGAAAAAAATACTAGACTCGTTTTAACTTGACTTAAAATTTTATAAACTCGACTAGTCTAAAAAAATCAAATAAAGTTTGAGTTGGAAAATGAAAATTCTAGTAACTTGAATAGCTCAAAATTTTTATTAATTAAAAGATTTATTTTTAAGTTCGAGACGAGTTCTTTAATTTTTTTATAATGTATATATTGATATAAAAAATAAAGAAATATTGTCATATATGTAACACCCCGACCCGGATGTCACATTGGGCCTCCGGTCAAAAACTCGTATTTTAAAAATTCCTTAAAAGTCCAATAATAAAGCCAATTCAAGTCCAATTACGATCTATAAAATTCATTTAATTTAAACAAAAGCCCAAAGTAGTCTAAAGTGATTGAAACTCCAAATTACTACAAACCTATTTAAAACATTTGGCTCAATTAAAATGATAGAGTTACAAAAATGCATAGGTTTGACAAAGTACTAGCCCACTACATCTATCACTGTACCCTGACACAAAATCGATGTTGGAATCCAAACCTCGATAGTACTCCACGGAACCCGCTTCACCTAACCTACGCACGAAAACAGATTTCAAACGCCGAGCCACACAAGCTCAGTGGATACGCCAAACCCGGCCAACATCATGCATATCAAAGCAGTAAAGCATGACATATAAATCTCGTGCATGATATGATGGTCTAATATGCTTGCCTAACACATGGCATAAATGAGATGTATATGATCGCACACAGCATATACAAATCAATCAAATCACACAAGGTAGTGAGGCCCGCGTCCACATAGCATCGGGATCCTACACTACGAGTAGGGCCCGTGTCCACACAGCATCGGGATCCCATAGTCAAGGATGAGGCCCGCGTCCACACAGCATCAGGATCCTCCAAATCTCATACTCGGAATACCACATCGAGTATCTTCGAATGAGGCCCACGTCCATACAGCATCGGGATCCTACACTTAGAATAGTCGTCAAATCATCATCCGGAATGTTACATCGGATGGCCTTCGACGTGTTGCAACACTTATGGATATCCGGATTTCCAACACAAAGGACTCAAACCACACAAACGATCCACCTAGGATCTTATCTCAATAAGATGTTTAAAATTATCTCAATTAGTCTTTCAGAGTTATAACATCAATCTTAGTTCGATAATTCGTTTCACAACTTTTAGATTTAAGGTGATTATTTAATAAAAACACCGAGCCCAACTCTACCCATCTTGGCCCATTTACACAGGGGTACCGATACCCTTAAGTAGGGTATCGAAACACCCAGTATCGATACCCACCCAAAGAGGGTATCAAAACACATAGGTATCGATACCAGTATCAATACCACTAGACCAAAGTCAAAGTCAACAAAAAGGGGAAAGACTGTTTCGATACACGTATCGATACTAAAAATTTCAGGAACCTTCGGTATCGAAACAAAGTTCGATACCCCTAAACAACAAGCCAAAAAGCTCTCATAGGTATCGATACCGGTAGCCCGAGTAGCGATACCCCCTGCACTAAGGACGGGTCTGCACTTATAAATTCTAGAGTTTCACCCCAAACCTTACTTAAACGATTCCAAAGTTTTCTTACTCATTTCTAAGTGTATTTAGGATATTTTAACATCAATTTCCAACCATTTAACACATAAACTCGGATTTTATCATTAACACATGTCAAGCTCAAACCAAGCACACACATACACCAAACTATATGAATGGTTCTACCATGATATGCAAAATAATTAGAAGAGTTGAGAGTACCAACCTCAAGCAAGCAACAACAAAAAACCAACTCTTTCCTCACACTTAAGCCTTCTCCTTTCCTAAGCTTGAAGATGGTGTTCCAACTTGTTTCTCTACAAGAGGAAGACACTTAACCATTAGCCACCATTTAGGGAGGTCCTCAGAACATCAAAGACACTAAAAACTGAGATTCAAACCCTTAAAACCTTATTCTCGTTTTCCTCTCAAACCAACTCATAAACCTCTATCCTTACCAAACCAACACATTCTTACCTTTTTGGATAGATCTTTAACCACTCAACAACTTACTTTCTTGCACTAAAGCGTGATTCTTAAACTATCCCAAATCAAACCCTTTTACTTTTCTCCTAGGGTGAGATGAAGGAGATGAAGAAAAAAACTTCCCTTATGACCTCACTCTCTTACACTCTCTGCAGCAAACACACATCATTCCCCTCTTCCCTTGTCTTCCATAAAGGAAAAGACCAAAAGCCCCTTACTAAAACCACTCTTACCCAACAACACTCAAGTCCAACAAGTCAAAGGCCCAACAACCGACCCAACAACACAAACCCGAGGCCCAAAACCACTAAACTCGAGACCAAAACCGAAACCCATAACTCTCGGATTAACCCGACGCTCGGATCCGAATCCGGGTCGTTACAATATATGAAAAATACGAATATATATATACATATCTTCTATGATTAAATAAAGTTGTTTAAATTAGAATCAAATCGTACTATAACATGATAAATAATAAGAATTAAATTTTTATAAAAACTCAAAAACTCGATTCAACTCTAATTTTTTAAACTCGACTCCAGATAAAAAAGTTTCAAATAAAATTAAAGTTGTAAAATATGACTCATCAACTCAAATAACTTTAATTTTTTTACTTGACTTGACTCGACCGAACAATTACCCTTAATTATCGTTAAATAAGAAAAGTAGATCATGTCAACCTTATTTAAGTTTTGAACATATAATTAAGTTCATTCTACGACAATTACAAGCATAATTTTCCCATTAAATGAAAGGACGATGGCTCCAGGCTGTGATGAAAAGTCTTGGAAATAATATCTACTGAAACTATGGCCACACCTTTAATGGTCAAAAACAGCTCCTCTCTTTTATTAGTAAAATATTGAAATAATTTTATTATTATTATTAAATATGTTTATGAAATTTTAGTCAAAATTTTCTAAATAAACCAAATTACAATTAACTACGATTCAATTTATAATGGGATACGTAACTTTTTATTTGGTTCAACCATATAAAATAAATTTGATTTTTATCCATTTATATTTATTAAAAATAAACTCGATCGCTTTTTACGAGGGGTAAAAATAATAGTTCACGTTAACGTCAATAAGGGTATTTAAAAATATTTGATTTAATTTTTCGTTAATTTGATTAAAATAAATTATCATCAGATTATTATTTAATTGTAAATATTTAATCTATTCATCGAATAATTTAGATAAATTTATTATGAGATAACTCTTTTAACTCAATCGTTATTATCAGGTAATAAAAGTTCTTTTATTTGGGTGTAATTTCTTTTCTTATTTCTAAGAAAATATTATTTTTCATTTTCTTATAATTTTATTTTAGGATGAGTCTATTACATGCGTCGAATACCGTTAAACATCATTAACACTGAACATCGATAAATATTATTATATTAATTAAAAAATTAAAAATCTCAATAACTCAACATATAATTAATAATTATATTCTAAATATATTACTCTTTTATTAATTATATATTGAATTCTTAAAATTTTTAAATTTTTATTAATTAATTTAATAATATTTAATACTATTAACTATTCGATATCCATTATAATTTTTTTTTTTACTTATTTCTGTCTAAAATTGTTGCACATGCACATTTATTGCTGTATATAACGTCGTCCACGTGGGTCTTAAATCATGAATAAAACATTATTATTATAATATGAATATAAAAGAGTCGATAAAAGAGTTTTAATCACAATTTATGAGTGACGAAAACACTAATAATAATAATATTTTTATTTTCTTTATTTAATTTATTTAAAATAATAATCTTAACTATTAAAACAACTCAATAATTTATTATAAATTATTTTTTAATAAACTTTAAATTTAATGAATAAGATTCAAGTTTTAATTATTTTAGTGATGTAATTATACGAGATCTATTGTTATTTTTTTATCCAGACAACATTTATATCAATGTTTACCTAATTATTTAATTATGGCATAAAGATAATTTTAACCCTTAATGTTTATAATTTTTATCATTTTGATCCTTTTTTGGATAAATTTAACCTTTAGTCTATATCTTTTTGACAAATATCTTATTTTTTAACTAGTATGATGATTGCACCATTAAAAATTTAACGATAATAACATATCATATGCATATGATAATATATTTTAAATGACATAACATCTAACCTATCAAATACATATATATATGGAATATAATTTTATTCTAATAGAAAACATACAATAATTAAAATTTACATAAAATATTAAAAATTAATTAATTCTAAAATAAAAGACTACTAAACATTTACAACCCTAACTACGATAGAATCAAAATCTTATCTTAAAAAATATAAACACAATTTAAAATTAATTAAATTTTTTAAGATATGATTTTAATTTTATCGTAGTTAGGGTTAGGAATGTTTAGTACCCTTTTCATTTTAGAATTAATTAAATTTTAATATTTTATTTAAATTTTAATTGTTTTGTATTTTATATTAGAATAAAATTATATTCTATATATATATTTGATAAGTTACATGTTATTTAAAATTATATTCTATATATCATTGTTAAATTTTTAACAGTCCAATCATCAAGTTAGTTAAAAAATAAGATATTTATAAAAAAGATATAGATTAAAGAATAAATTTATAAAAAAAATAAAAATTAAAATAATAAACATTAAAAATTAAAATCATCTTTATATCTTTAATTATTTATTTATAAGCTATAACCTCATTAAATTACAAACCCATTAACTTAAGCCCAAAACTATTTAATAACCTAAAATCCATCGAAAAATAGAAAAAGAGAACAATATAGGCTCTGTTCTTTTCCAAGCCCAAAATATTTTTTTTATTGATGAATATGGGTAAAAAGATTTTAAATTTAAGGTCTTAAATATGTAAAAAGATTATGTACAGAGATTCACTCATCAAAATTAAATACACGATATAAATTAATCTAATTTAATCATAATAAAACTTTCTCAAACATTAAAATGTTGAATTAAATAAAGAAAGAATAATTATTGTTGATGGTGGCATAGTTGTGGGTAAGACATAATTGTATCTCCTAAAATTTAAAAAAGAATTATATTTTTTGATAATTTAATTTTATATTTTTTAAAATTTTATACTTAAACACTTTTAATATAATTTTTTAATAATTTACCCTTCGATACATAAAATCCTACCTTCGGTCTTTTTCCGCATCCCATCCAAAGGAGAAATGAATGGTCACATGTTTGTGTGGGTACCATGTTCTTCAAAGCTTTCATCCATGTCCTTGTGCTGATGTTCATTGGGTACGAGGCACTGTCAGTGTCCATTGCCACACTAATATTTCTCAGTTACCCAACATATAAAAAACCAGGGGGAAAGCCCCTCAGGATCTTCATAAACGGTAATTTGTCAAAAATATGTATATGTCTGATACGGTAACTCTGGGCTATTATCCTTTTAATAAAAGATATATCTGATAGGATGTGCAGCGCCACCATATATATATCTTAAGATCTTCCGACACATGCATGGTGAAAAAGAATCTGGTTTAAAAGACTTATTACTATGTAGTAAAAAACCCTTTAATTCACTGAATATGTTGCCATACTTGTCGTCTTCACTGGTTCAACTTGGCTGGGGGACTTTACTTTTGCTGTTACTGATCTGAAGAAAGATGGTCCTTCGTGTCTAAACCAGAGAATAACCCTACAATGTGATATGCTCGGTTTTCAAATGGATATTGTCCCCCATCTCACAAACCGTAATTAATGCACAACGGACACTATTTTCTCTCAAAGGATTAAAGGTTTATGTCACATCTCGAATTTAAAAATCAATTCTATTTATATATACGATATTTTTATAATAATTAGTATTTAATTTATTAAATGATTAATTCGAATGAGATATTAAAAAGATTTATTGTAAAAGAAATTTAAACTTTAGACCTTAAACCCTAAACTTACTATTTTAAAGATTCTACAAGTGAAATGGGCCTTGCAAAGTGCAAACCACCATCGCTAGCCTAAGGATCCTAAACTGTGAACCAATTTTACTTCCATGTCTTGTCCCACAGAACAACGCGGTTTGAGCCTTGCAAACCACCATTGTTGTTGCTTGGTCCCAACTCCCATGTTGTCTAGTTGTGAAGTTGACTACTAAACAGATATTTTTAAACTGTTTTTTTACACATTTATGTCGACAATATGCAGGTTAAGTAGAGTAATAAGGTGTGCTGAAAAGAAAAACTTTACAGCCAGTACTGCTGCTGTGCTGCACTCTATTTATTAGTTGAAACAGCTACTTCATTTCCACAACTTTTCTCAAGGTTAAGCTGTTTCTTCCCAAGCTGCTTCTTTCCTCTTCGTCTTCTTCATTATTGATAGACTTCCAGTTGAATTGAATCTATATATCTGTAGATATTATGTTCATGGAGTGTGTGTTTTCATATGCAGAACAATGAGGCACTTGGGCTACTTTCTTGTAGCTGTAATACTCTCCTTCCTCAGCTGTGTTCATGGAAACCCTGGTTCATGGATCAACGCTCATGCCACTTTCTATGGAGGTGGTGATGCTTCTGGCACAATGGGTACTTCTCACAATCCAAAAATATCATATATATATATATATATATATATATATATATATATGTATGTGTGTATGTATGTATATGTTCATATTTGTTCTTATTGATTCTTGGTATCTGGTGCAGGTGGAGCTTGTGGCTATGGAAACCTAATTAGCCAAGGCTATGGTATTAACACAGCAGCCTTGAGCACTGCCTTGTTCGACAACGGGTTGAGCTGCGGTGCATGCTACGAGCTCAAGTGTGTCAATGACCCACAATGGTGCCTATCTGGTTCCATTGTGGTCACCGCCACTAACTTCTGCCCTCCAGGAGGCTGGTGTGATCCTCCTAATCACCATTTTGATCTCTCTCAGCCGATTTTCGAACAGATCGCGCAATACCGAGCCGGTATCGTCCCTGTAATGTACAGAAGGTAAACAAAACAAACCATGAAAACCAGGACATGTTTCAGAAATTCATTGTTCCTGTTTCTACTTTCTACCGCCGACACTGAAATTTTGTTTTCCCAGGGTTCGGTGCAGGAGAAGTGGGGGCATAAGGTTCACAATCAATGGACATTCCTACTTCAATCTGGTGCTGATCACCAATGTTGGGGGTGCTGGTGATGTTCATTCGGTAGCCATTAAAGGTTCAAAGACCAGATGGCAGCAAATGTCTAGGAACTGGGGCCAGAACTGGCAAAGCAATTCTTACCTTAATGGCCAAAGCCTCTCTTTTATTGTCACAACTAGTAACGGTCATAGTGTTGCTTCTTTCAACGTTGCTCCATCAAGTTGGTCCTTTGGACAGACATATACTGGAGGCCAGTTTGGGAGCAGAAAATAACAGCCTCTGGCTAGTTGATATATATGTGTATGGTATTGGTTTCGGATATGTTTCGGTCGGTCGGATTATCGAAATTTGAGATACGATATATGTTATCACGATCAATTACGATAAATAAGGATGACATGGGACAATGTTGATTTTTGAATGTCCCATGGCTAGATATGCAGTTATAGTTTTGAGATTCTGCAGTTGTATGTATTGAAGCTTGGAAAGTATTATTGGTACATTACATTATGAAATAGAAAGGTTCTTAATTTTCTATGTTTTTTAAAGCCAAAATGACATTTCTGATTGCTTGTGAAAATTCATTTAAATTGAAAAATTTTATAACGTGGTGTTGAATATTATTGAATATTGTTAATGTTGAATATTGTTAATGTTGAATATTATTTAATGTTATTAAATTGATTAATAAAGATTAAAAATTTTAAGGATAATATATAATTATAGATTATTTAAAATAACATTTTAATTAAATTATTTTCACTATATATTATATATTTTAATATTTTTTAAATAATTAGATCAAATATCAACCTTAATCAATTTAAAAGAACTACTAAAACTTTAAACCTTAATTGATTTTAAAAATAAAACTTTACCGGGGGTTGATTCAAGTGATAAGTAACTTGGTTTCGCTTAAACAAGTCTCAAGTTTGAAACGTTGTGTATGCAGAAAATCCTTGCTGAGCGACTCATCCATCAAAGCTAGGTGCGACAAGGGTCGGTCTAGATTAGTCAGTGTTAGACTCTAAAACCCAAAATTTTAAATAGATCCCGATTTAAAAAATACAAATTAAATAATTTATTTTTTAAAATAATTAATTTAAACCTTTAATTAAAACATAAATTATACTCCTCAAACAATGTCTTTTTTTCCTTTGTATATTATTTTCTTTCCAAATTCTACGTAAGATTTGTATATACATTATATTATACCTGTATATTCTACTATTTAACATTATAATAATTACTATATAAGAACATGGAAAATCTACTTTGGGTGAGTCGGCAAAGTAAAATTTCGTTTTTGTCGGCAGATATTTCTTTAAAATAATCTTAAAAAAGCTTGTTGAAGCACGTGATTGTTTGTTTGTTTGCTTGTTCTGTAATATATAAAAAATAAAGAGAAAATAGATTTATGAATTAGGACTTGTATCTTATCGAGTTTTTGAGCTGAAAATCAGTATCCACGGCGAAGCGGTGGAGCTGTCGAGATTGGGACGATCGCCGGCAGTCAAAACCAAAATCAACAACAAAAGGGGGCTTTCTTGATGATAGTCGGAGGATGTTGGGAACGATTTTTTTTTTTTTTTTGGGGGGGGGGGATGGACGGTGATAGTGGCGGTGGTCGGAGAAGGAGAGGGAAGGGGCGACGACCGAGATTGGCAGCGGTATAAGAGACAGTTGTTAGGTTGAGTCAGGGTAATGTAAGAGAAGACGACTTTAAAAGTAAAATGGGACAATATTTTTATCATTATTTATTAAATTTCAGCTGAAAAATAAAAAATGCATATATAAGGATGATGACGTGGTGCCACATTATTGGTGTGTGTTTTTAATTAAAGACGTCAAATATTTGAGGTAATTTAAATAACATTACAAACGTTAGGGGTACATGAATCCCAGACTTAAGAAAAGTAATAAATGTTAAAAAGATAAACTTTCAAATATGATCATTTAATTATGAAATTAATGTTAGTATATTATTATATTTTTAAATTTAATAAATATATTATATAATTATTTAAATAATTTTAATAGGTATAAAGATAATTTTAATCTTTAATGTCTATCGTAGTTAGGGTTAAAAATGTTTAGTAGTATTTTATTTTAGAATTAATTAATTGTTTAATATTTTATTTGAATTTTAATTAATTTATATTTTATATTAAAATAAAATTATATTCCATATATATATATATTTAATAGGTTAGATGTCATGTTATTTAAAATATATTATCATATGAATATGACATATCATCATTGTTAAATTTTTAACGGTCCAGTTATCATGATAGTTAAAAAATAAGCTATTTGTCAAAAGGTATAGGTTAAGGGCTAAATTTATCTAAAAAAAGAATAAGGACCAAAACAATAAAAATTATAAACGTTAAGGGTTAAAATTATCTTTATGACGTTCTAATTCTAATATAACCTAGTAATTATCTATATAATTTACTAACGTTAAAATGTACAGAGTTGGTGAAAATAAGAAGAAACAAAACAAAACTCCATCTACTGGTAAGTTGGGCTGAGAAATAAAACTCCCTCGACGGTGGTTTCTTAAACATAGTTTCTGTAGTAAACGGAATACAGTCCACAAACATAATATATGCACTACAGAGTTCTCAAACAATATCCCGACGCACCAAATCGAACGTAAAATAAATCTACTAATGTACCAAAGTTTAAGTTTCTAGTAAGATTTCGGAATAAGATGAGATCCCATCGACACGAGTGCGCGCGCACACACATATTTATATACCACATGCTTCACTATTATTGTCATTCTGTTACCCGAGTAGGAAGCAATTCTTAGAGATACTCCTTAAGATCTTGCTGGTTTTCCAGGTCCCAAATGACCACTTTCCCGTCCATTCCTGGAATATTTGAATAGCAGAATAATGAGAAAAATATGAGCTCAAAAATTCTAAACTGAGATTGATTCCTAGTCCTGAAAGTTTAAGGTTTCTAAATAGAAAATGCAGCGAAACCTACCTGAGGTGCTGAAGCGCTTTGTTTTCGAACCTTTTTGTTTTAGAAGTTCAATACTACTGCGGTTCCGACAAGAGAAAATGTTTGCATCAATTATAAGTAACAACGGGATTCTTTTTTCCGTTCGGAGAAAAACAAATTATCATATTTGGTAATAACAAAATGGGAAGAGAAGTACTTGATGCAGTTGTCATGAGCGGATCCCTGAATCTTAGAAGGTTCAACTATGTCACTGTTCAATCCCTGCCTTGATTGTCCGTAAAATTTGCCAAAAGCTTCAGAAAACTGAAAAGAAATGACAAATTGCAAAAGCTCAACCCAAAATTATTCGTAAATAACATTAAATTACCAGTGAGTTTCAGAGAAATGAGATGTATAAACAATAGACGCTAGGGATCTCGATTACGGAATATGTTAACATCTTGCTGACAAGCCTATTGTTTGAGAACAAATAGTTGACTCAGCTCAGACTGACGTTTTAACAAATGTTGAAGCTTGGCATGATTCACTCAAGTGAATAGACAACTTGCTGATCTTATTACCCAATAAGAGCCGATCCTGACAACAAGTTATTTCCTTAAACAAACACACCAGGAAGCGATCTATGTTGTTCTTAGAAGTATCTGCCTTGTTCCTTGCCCTTTCCCCAGACTCAACCATAAAATCCACACTTACAGAATGAGACTAGTTGAAAGTCTTAGGACATAAATACCTGGGAACCAGATTTTGGACCTGATGAAGATTCTTTCCTTTCACCTAAGAATCTGATAAAGCTCCTAGAAAACAAGACCAAAAACCTTATTGATGAAATGAAGCAAGTATAGAAAATTAAAATGAATAAGAATCTTTCATACCATAACCCTGATTTATCTGCTGCAAAAACCATTGGATTGCAGTCATATCCCACACCTATGACCATTTTCTCAGAAACAAATAGGACCTGATGGAAATTCATGTTATTGCATAAAAATCAAGATTAAAATTAATGTTTATGATTAGACCCAAAATAAAGGGAAACGAAAGTGGTTCACAAGAGTGAAGGCTGACCCACATCACGAAGAGGCAAATAACGGAATGCAACATTCTGGGCCAAAGGGGAAGGACCAACATCATCAACAAAGTAAATCATAGAATTATGACCTGTAAATAGATATATGGTGGTTAAGGAAACTTTTACAAGTAGTTTAAGACCCAAAATAAATGTTCCCCTAAAAAGGTAGCTGGGGATTTATGAAGTTATATCAACATTAGGCATAGCCAATTTAGTTTACAGGTTTCATGCAATGAGGGCTATTCCCCAACCATAAATGTATAGTTGGATTACTTCCAGGAAAAAAATTCCCTCAACTAGAAACTAAGCAAACAATTAATTAACCAAGTCAAAATATAAAAAAGGTATTTGGGGGGGGGGGGGGGTCTTCAAGGCAACAAAAACCATGCCACAAACTTTATCTTTGGACATGACAAATAGATAGAAATATTTCTTACCTACATAAGCCAAAGTATTGCCACTTGGCGACCACTTCACCCCAAATGCCCATGAAGATGACAGATCAAGCTGAACTATTTGCTGTTGAGTCAGTGCCGAGAAAGAAAAAGAAAATGTTAGCTCTACTTTGCATTGACGAAATGTTAATAAAACTCCAGAACCCTGATCGGAATTGCAAACAAAATGGATGCACCGGCAACATGCGTTCTTTCTGATTGGAAATGCAATTTTGACAATTGCAAACCATAAAATAAGTTTTGCTTGCCAAGGAAATTACCTTTTTGTTCTGGAAACTAATGTCATTAAACTAAGAAAAAATGTAAAACTGAAATCCAGATCATTCATCAATAAAGGTCATCCAGTTTCAATTCCAATACATTGATGTCCAAACAAGAAAAAAGGGGGAAAAAAAACAGATTGCACAGGGAACTGGGGCTCCTAATCACTAGAGATTCAAATGACTAAAGAAGATTTTCCCTTTTGGTAGTTAATAGCGCATTTTGCATTTTGGTGCAACTAACACGGAAATAAGCAAAATTCTAGCCTATTACCCATATTCATCTTTCAAGATTTTAGTAGGTTGAATTATTGGTAGAGTTTATAACAAGAGTGAACATGGAAATATATGGATTAACAAATAAATATAGTGGCACCACTTTTTCCTACATGTCAAATGCAACTATTAACTGTTTACTACTAAAGAGGGTGGCACAAATGGTACCTCTCCAAACTTTGGATCTGATGAAGAGCCTGTTTTTGATTCCCTGGGAAACTTGAAAAAGTAAACATGATGCTTATGTGCCCAAAGAGTAATAATGCTAGTCTCCAGACATCATTACATAACATACCTTGCATCAACCCCTTTGATAAATGTGGAAAATACACGGCATTTACCATCTGTGGATGTTGTAGCAAGTAGAATCTGTACCAAAAAGAATTTCGAAATAGACAATAAGACTTGTTGTTCTCTTCCAAAATACAGATCAGATACCAGTTAATGAAACAAAACATAAGAGGTGAATTAAAAAGCATCTAAAACAAATTTTCCAAACGGCATAGGTATGACGCTATGATATTCTGCAGGTGAAGATAAATACAATTCTTACTGTATGATATCTAGAAATGTCCACTTTTTACTTAGGTTTCCCTAAAATTGTTGATGGCTCTCCAATTGGTAGCTATAGTCTAATATAGAGTATCCTACTTCGATTTTATTTCTATAATATGAGAAAGCACACAACATTCATAAAATTAACCAAGATCTATTGATCTGCTGGAAAGAGATGGGTTTGGGATGGGTTTCTTTAATCATTAAATTAAATATTAAGCTAATGTATTCATGTCAAATATCTTCAGCTTTTATCTTAAAATTATTCCCCCTTAATATTCTTCTCAATGTAATGCCATGGGAGTCAAACCAGACTCTGTAATACATGAAGATGAATGAACCCTGCCATAAGACAACGTTCCACATCATAGAATACAGTTGAATAATAAACCCACCATATAATTACATTAGTATTGAAAAAAATATATATGTTTCCAAAATGCAGTGGAGAGGGAAATACATACATTATTAGGATGCCAAGCAACACCTGTGACAGAGGAATTATGTTTTTTCCTGATTACTTTGCTTACCCACCTGCAAACAGAAAACCGGACAAGCATATAGCATCAATTGTAGATAAAAAATGAGGAAAAATAACATTTGGATCTCCGTGTTTGAAATTCACCCACAGATGGAAACAATGCATTGATATATGTATGTGTAAGTATGCATGTGCATACATATATATACAAACCAAATGGGAGGATATTAAGAGAAAGGAGAGGTGACAAATGAAATGTGGCAACATATTACCAGTTATTCTCGCCCTCATAATAGCAAATGCACACATTTTTAGCACCACTTCCAACAGCAAACTTATTTTCTGTAAGTTACACGACAGGAAGAAATGGATTGGTTAGAACTATATCAAATTGCTTGAATAATGGATCTACAATCACCAGAGGTATTCCTGAAGCAGACCTCAACGCATAAGAACATGAACATGTAAGAATTATCAAAATAGAAGTACAAAAACATGTGCTGTTGATTTCGTAAGAAGAATTTTCTTATCAAATAATCCAACTGATATTCTGAAGTTCTAGTCCACAGCATAATTTATATTCTCACAAGTCAAATGTCACCATGTCAGTCTATTTTATAAGCTTAAAAAGAATCATCAGTGAATACACTGCTAGAAAAATGAACCCAGAAGTAATATGTATGTGTCAAATTGTAAAATAATGGCGCCATGATTTGTTCTTAATAACTGTTGAAAGGGGAAACCCTAATAAAATAGACCCAAGAAAGTGCCGATCCGTGTATAAAGATAATTTATTGCACAGTACAAAGAAGTGAAAATGACTAACAATGTCAGGTGAAATTATGTTTGTGTACCTTTGGGGCTCCACTGAACACAAAATGCAGCACGATTGAGCCTAAGAATGACAAGAGTCGGTACCCACTCTGGTCCTTCTTGGTTCCAAACATATCTTCAAATGGGATCACAAATTTCAGAAGACAAAGAACACAATAACAGAGCTACAGAGAGGTGAAACAAGATCCAAACAAGACAAACACGAGCATAATGTGGGCATTGTGTACTTGTGTTTGTCCAGGCACAGGGAAAGAGAAAGAGGAGCTCCAAACTACGAAAATTTCATTTGTACATGTATGCATATTAAAAATATATAATTACTCACGAATTCCTATCATGAGATACAGAAACAATTCTGTTTGATGTCCCACTCCAGTCTATCCCAGAAACAAGTTGATCATGCTGTGAAAAGACATAAGAAACATCATATTGGTCAAAAAATCAAACATAAAACAAGCAAAACTTAACAAAGAAATGAATCTTCATCCATAAATGTAGTCATTTCAACACCTAGATAGATTTTCATTTTGTAAAAAGTAACCAAACATGAAGCTAGATAGATTTTCCTTCCAAAAGAACAAAGAAGACTAGACAGGTTTATTGTCTTCAACATGAAGAGACTCTTGGAAGGATTTTAGACCGTGGAGTTCCTCATGTTTTACTGTAATTATGGTTCACAACACAAAAGCAGTAGTTTAAAGCGACACCATTGTAACTTGTTTTTTCTTGTCTATTAACTTGTTCAAGGCATATCCAATAATTCTAGCATGGGCAAATGTCAAGAATTCAAAAGTATTATTAAATATCAGTACAATTTATTTCCAGCCAAAATTACATTCTAGACGAGACTTCTAAATGAGTTTGGGAATCTCGAAGTCTGATCATATTTTCCCAATCAACAACTCGGCTGCAACACTTCCGTTCTCACCTTTCAAGTTTACCTTTCTCACAACTTCTCAAACCCCTACCACACAATTCAGAATTAATCTGATAAATTTCATAGGTGCTTTAGTATTTCTAATTCTGGTTTTCATGCACATGATATTTCCTTCTCAGTTAAAGGCAGAAGTGGTATAAACATGGGCTGATGTAATACCATAAGTTGAATTCCAAATCTTCATCATCAGCCATGCAGCGGCAGTACTTTATTTACTTATTAAGAAAGACTCAGATTTCAGACAAGATCCGAATTTCCATCTTGTATTTTCCTTTTCAAAAAACATTTCTATTCTTCACCAAAAAGGGGCTTCAGTTAGGTTCTAGTCATATACAATGAGAAAATTGAGGTGTCACAAAAGTACCCCATAACATGATTCCAAAATGAAAATTAAAATAACTTTCTGAAAGTGCATACCTATTTGGAGTAAATCATATCTTGGTGGTTTATGGAGAAAATTTAGAATAAAGTACCTTCTGAAGAACATGAACTTTCTCCCACTTGTCTTGCAACAATTTATAAATGTGAACTTCATTATTATTTGGACAAAATGCTACCACTACAGGCAAGAGAAAATATAAATATAAAATAATTCTCAGAAAACATAATCTCATGCAATTTCAAACAATAAGGACCAAATTTTTAGTTCTAAAACATGTATTAACATAAGCTTCAAACGAAAAAGAAATATTTTAAAACTCCGAAAATCAATAATAATGGATCCAATGTAGAATGGGAAGCTAAATTGTAAAGAAACAGTAAAACTGAACCATTAATTCCATTTTCCTCTTCAATTCTTCATTTCTAAGACAAATATTACATCACAACAACCTTAAACACAAAAAATGAAAAGTATTTTCTTTTTATTTCCCATATTTTCACAGCAACCAAACAAAGCACAAAGATTAAGCGAGGGAATGGAAATTCGGAATGAAAGAAATTAATCATAAGAAGTTACTGGATTGATCGGGACTCCAAGCATGGCAAGTGATGCACTGAGCGAACTGGTGAACTGCTACGGCCGCCATTTTTCAGCTGATAAAATTTTGATAAATTGATCTGCGATTGCGATGGAGCGAAATCTCTGGAGAAGAGAAAGAACAGTGAATCGATCTCAACTTCTGTTTGAAGTCACCATTAACAAACGGGCAAAGCTTGAATTGAAAGATACCGATGGATTCGGGTTCACTCAAATCGGATTTTGGGTTTTTTAGTTTGACTTTTTGGTTAAATTAGGCCTCATGCCAAAGTATTATTTGTATGATTATAATTATGTAATCTTATTTCAAAATGTTACAATCTAATACCAACCATACAAAAGTGTTAAGTGTGTATAATGGGCGGAAATCATCTACTTTTTTCGTATGCCTCATTTTATACCTCCATTTTATTGTAAAGAGGTTAGAAGTTATGGTTAGGATTTAGGAAATTAAGTGTATAATATATTCTTAGGATATAGTGTTTAGGGATTAGGATATAGAAAATAAGAGTCACGGTTGAAAATTCAATTTTTTTAAAAAAAATCATAGGAGACATAAGAAAGAGGCATATTATATTTATCCGTGTATAATATGTTAAATTTTTTGGTGGTAATCATCTACCTCTTTCTCATGCCTCCTTCTATGCCTTCATTTTGAATCAGAGGTTTAGGGTTTAAGGTTAGAAGTTGTGATTAGGGTTTAGAAAATCAGAAGTATGGTATATTTTTAGGGTGTAGAGTTTAGGATTAGAATATAAAAAATAAGAATTAAGGTTAAAAATTTATTTTTTTAAAAAAATTAAAGGAAACGTGGAAAGATGCACCATAAAAAAAACAGATAATTTTTACCCTAAACTTTTTAGTTACATTTGATCTTAAAACCTTCCATCATCCAAAGTTGATCATGAGTCGATGTATGTTTCTTCTTAAAAATTATTTAATTTGATCTGATTTAATAATCGATAATTTCAATAAAATTTTGTTTAATTTAACTCGAAAATTATTTAACTCAATTCTACATTCAATAAATTTAATAAAATTTATTATCAACCGTCAATTCTCTCAAATATTTTCATAAAAAAGTATATTATCAACTAAAAAAGAAAATCATATCTGATCGTGCCACAATGGCCTCATGGGTTATGACAATGGCACTGCGATTGCCAATGAGATTGTGTTTTTTGTCTGCCAGCTGCTTCGTTATCTCATAAAACAGTACCAATCTTTCCACTTGGTATGCTCGAACGACCAAAGCCACATACATTCTCTTCTCGATAGCCTCACCATTGTCGGCACCTTGCTTGCTCGCTCATGGACGCAAGTCAACAACCAGAACCGTCATGGGAGGAATTGCTCGGTAGCAAAAACTGGGACTCCCTTCTCCATCCTCTCGACCTCTCTCTTCGCAAGCTCATCCTTCGCTGTGGTGACTTCTGCCAGGCAACATACGACGCCTTCAACAACGACCAAAACTCCAAGTTCTGCGGAGCAAGCCGCTATGGCAGGTTCTCTTTCTTCCACAAAGTCATGCTGGAATCCGCTTCTGATTACATAGTCGACTCCTTCCTCTACGCCACTGCTCGTGTCTCTCTCCCTGAAGCCTTTCTGCTCCACTCCAGGTCCAGGGAGTCATGGGACCGGGAGTCGAACTGGATTGGCTACATCGCCACTACATCCGACGAAACATCGAAAGCTCTCGGTCGCCGCGAGATCTACGTCGTGTGGCGAGGAACCACCAGAGACTACGAGTGGATTAATGTTCTTGACGCCAAGCTTGAGTCTGTCGAACCCCTTCTGCGAGTCAACCAAAAACATGGTAATGGTGACAGTAGCAGTGACAGTGATGATGAAAACAAGAAGCATCCTAAAGTGATGCTCGGTTGGCTGACGCTTTACATTTCCGACAACCCCAAATCATCTTTTACAAAAACAAGTGCCAGGACACAACTTTTGGGTAAGATTAAAGAGCTGAAACAGAGATACAAGGATGAAAATGTAAGCATAGTGTTCACCGGGCATAGTTTGGGAGCTAGTTTATCAATTTTAAGTGCTTTTGATGTGGTTGAGAATGGTCTAGTCGACGATATTCCTGTTGCAGCCATTGTCTTTGGTTCTCCAATGGTGGGAGACAAGGCTTTTGATGAGAGGATGAAAAGGTATCCCAATCTAACAATTTTACACATAAAGAACACAATCGATATCATTCCTCACTACCCTACCTTGTTGTTGGGGTACGTTTATACGGGGACCGAATTGGTGATCGATACGAGGAAGTCTCCGAGCTTGAAGGACTCGAAGAATCCGAGTGATTGGCATAACTTACAGGCAATGTTGCACATAGTAGCCGGGTGGAATGGTGAGAAAGTTGAGTTTAAGCTGCGAGTGGAGAGAAGTTTGGCTTTGGTGAATAAGTCTTGTGCGTATTTGAAAGATGAGTGCTTGGTGCCCGGCTCCTGGTGGGTGGAGAAGAACAAAGGGCTTGTGAGAAATGATGATGGAGAGTGGGAAATGGCTGCCCCGAGCGATGAAGACATGCCTAGCCCGGAATAATCTGAGGGATTTGGATTACTGTGTGTTTGGCTACTTTAATATGATCTGCCTGTCTAGTTGTTTTGTTTTGTTTCATTTGGGGTGTGGATTTTTTTGTATTGGAAATCAAGTGCTATTTGTGTAAATTGCACTTGAATGCTAATATGTCAAATAAACTGCTGGCTTGTTTCAGTGTAAATTGTACTGGTTGCTATAGTAGGTAGAATTTATATGTAATGCGCATTTGGTATATATATACATATAGATATATAGATATATAGATATATTTTATAAATATGAAAATCCTTTGTTAATAGAAAAGTTCCATATAAACATAGTTTAAAAGTCCAAGAACGTACATTTAAAAACAATGCAAATAGCACGAGCCTTCTAACCCAAGCGAGTTGATGGAATAGTTATTGTTCTTAAAAGTCACGAGTTCAAACATTAATGATATCAGTAAAGTGATTGATACTGTAATCACTAAATACCAGGGACGAAGTTATGCTTAGTATCGCGAGGTTATGTTTGTAACGAGTAAAAATCTATTATCCTTTTATCATGTCTTTATTCATGTTTCCTTTGAAAAAATTTTAAAAATTGAATTCTAAACCTTAATCCTTATTTTTTATATCCTAAACCTTAAATTATACACCCTAAAAATACATTCTATCCCTAATTTCCTAAACCCTAACCACACCCCTTAACCTTGAACCCACCTTAAACCCTGTAATTTGAAACGGGGACATGAGAAAGAGATAGATGATTTGCACCCGTTTGTAACAGGGTAAAAATCTTTCACTTCTTTATCATATCTTCAATCATGCCTCTTATCGAAAATTTTTAAAAAATTGAATTTTAAACTCTAATTTTATTTTCTATACCCTAAACCTTATACCATAAAAATATATCATACCCCTAATTCCCTAAAACCTAATCACAACCCCTAACCTTAAAACTTAAACTCTAAATTCTCTAATTTTAAGTAGAGATATGAATAAAGACACATGAAAGAGGTAAATGATTTATATTTTTGTAACGGTGTATACATATCCAAAAAAGTCCTTATAACGAGTAGAGGGATACAAATATATGTTTCTTGGGGGATTTTGTCGAGGTTGGTAGGATGAGTGCGGGGGAAATATCGCATGCTTCTCTTAGTATTTGGACTCATAGAGATGAATAAAGGTTGGATTGGGTTAAGTTTTGAGTTAATTCGTATTCGATCAAAATTTTATAATCTGGCTTATAACCAAGCTGAACACGTGACGCAAATAAGTGGGCTGAGTAAGTCTGATGGGTTGGAACAACTTAGTTATGGGCTTGCCATGGATCAACGTCTAATAAGTGTATAAATCGAATCCAAGCTCAAGAGACGCAAATAATTAATGTTAATTTATTTTATTTATAAAAATTACCAAATATATTTTTCCTCTATTTAAATTTAAAAATATTTTTTAACGGATACACTTAAATATCCAGCTAACTTTTTCATTTATCAAAAGCAAACAAGAAAGAGATGAAATTTTTCTCAAGAACGTGCAGTTCCTTATCATTTCATTGTTCAACTTTCAAACTAATTAAAATGTACAGTTGAATTATGACGTCATTAATTCCCTCTTATTACCCCACTAAACTACACCATAAATCAGAGAAATAGATGCTCGTTTAGGGTATAAAACAATTCATTAATTCCTGCCCTAAACCTAATTTCCTCTAACTAAAAAGAGCTGCATATAATAGATGGTTCCAAGTATCCGGCAAACCAGGGAGGCACCAATGGCTACAATCGGTGCCGCTGTGTAACCCGCTGTATGCCGCCGGGTGTGCATCTTTCCGATACTGAGAGAGTCCGGTGACGTCGAGCAAATACACCGGTTTCTTAATCCGATTCAGGACCTTCTTCAATACAACCCACGCCATGGGAGTACCGGCTGGGTATCTCATTCCGAAGAATGGTTGAACCTGTCCCCTACATGATTGTGTTGGTTGATTCCAGTCCTTACCCCTGCAAAGCATATGGTTTCTCCACGTCATAAGTACGAGTTTAGAGACGAGCACAGATCGGATCGAATTTTGATTCACAAGAATCTGATCTCGATCCTACTCGAAAATAAACATTTTAAATTTGAGTCTGATCTAACCTATAAAATAATAATTTTAAGAGACTTAATTATAAAAAAAATATAATTTTAAGAACTAAATTATAAATTAAAATTTAATTTTAAGGATCTAATTATAAAAAATAAAGATAAATAAGTATTATTATAAATATACTTACGAAAATTTAAGAAAAAATTACATAATTAGTATTGGGTCAGACTAGATATTATACACCTAAAATCCGAACCTGATTCAACCCGACCCAAATTTTTATCAAAAAATCCGCTTAGTTTAATTCGGTCATAATTCGACCGGATTAGATAAAATGCTTCTCTCTAAATACGATCTATGATAATTAAAAATAATAAAAATTTGATCAAATCGAGTCAAATATTTTTACGAGGGAGTGTTTCGGATGCTTACTCATAATGTGTTGGAGAAATTCCTTGAAAAAACACCTTGGTTTTGGAAGGATCAACGTTACGGTTCACCCATCTAGCCCATGTTGTTAATCCTTTGTAATACGCAATCATACGGTTCATATCTTTCCACGTTTTCCCGCCATCTTCTATATAATCAAATCTGCACAAAATCCTCAACTATTATTATTAATATTTGAGTCGGTCCATATTTCAAAGTGTTTGAACTATGTGGGACCAATGAGTGGGGGTACAATGCGGATGAGGAGTATAAGAAGAGATGAATCATAGAGATCCTACGGTTGGGATCTTCCTGTATGGGTCCACCAGTGCCAGGTGTTGAAGATCAGCATGTCCATTCCTCTCCATGCATCACCGCCGCTGATTGAGTCCAGCTTCAACACATTCCCAAATCCCTCGTTCACGACGTCGACAAGGTACGGCGTTCTGTACAGCAATATCTTCACGTCATACTCCTGAAATTAATTAGTACAGATTTCAAAATTGATATTATTTTCATAAATATAATTATTGTTTTATTTTTATATAATATTAAATTATTCAAATTTATGAATAAAAATAAGTGAATAACTTGTATTTTAATGTTTTTAAAAGTATTTTGAGATAAAAATGATTTTAAGACTAAAAATATTAATAGAATGTATAAATTTTTAAATTAAAATATTTTTAACTTAATTTAAAAAAATTAAAACTTAAAATTTCAACTTTTAGTTTTTTAAATGCTTTTAAATAAAATTATTTATTTTGTTTATATTATTAATTTTTTATATTTTAAAAAATATTTTAAATATATATTTTATCTAATTAAAAATATTTTTTAACAATAACATTAAATATTTTTATTTTAAATTAAATAATTTAAAAATATTTTTTATTGTATTTTTTAAAAATAATACCAATCTGACTCAATATAAATCACATAAATTGACATGAAGAAAGGTATCTACCAACAAAGGAGTATAAAGTGTTGTTTATGATGCAACTAAAAATAATAAATTTTAAATTTTATTTAAAATTTAAAATATTTTAAATTAATTTTTTTTAAAAATAATAGTAAATTCCAAAAGTTACAAAGTAAAAATCAAAATTTATTTCTATTTTCATAATAACATTTTCTAAACTTATGACTCAGCATCAATCACGCTCCTCTTTTAATGCACACCTATGACTTCCCTCTGTATGTTCTAAATTATCTAATATATATATATATATATCAAAGTTGATTTTATATTATAAAAAAAACTAATTATTAAAGTCGGTAAGAATTTGAAGTAAGAAGAAATTAACAATAAAAAGTAAAAAGATTATCTCTTAATTATTTTTATTAAAAAATTTAAATTTAGAATTTTATTTTCTATATCTTAAACCTTTAATTATATATCTTAAAAAATATATTATATTTTAAAAAATTATAAATCTTAAAAATTATATATCAATAGATACATAATAAGAAACATAATAAAAACCAAACTTACCAGAAAACTAACCGAGGTCAGACCATCTCGTTTGATGTAAGAAATCTGGGAATTAGGAACCCAAGCCTGAATCATGCATGTCAAAGACTGGAACTGGTTCAAACTCAGTGAGTCACCCACGAACATGATCTTCTTCCCCCTCCATTTCCTCAAAAAATACAAACCATTGAACCTACACAACACCATGCAAAAACTCAGAAACGTGATCTTCTCCCAAGCCATGTAAATGAATGGACCTGGTAATCAGACTGAGACCTGGGGAGAGCGCAGGAAAAGGGCTGCCATCGGTACTTGAGATAGCCGCTGTCGGGTCGACCATATTTTTGGCAGTCGAATTCGGCGTCGATGAAGGGGCATTTGAAAGGGTCGTAGAGAGGATAAGAAGGGTCGTACACCCATGTCCCTCTGAACCAGTTGCAGTTTGTAGCTAAGCTTCTGGTACTGTTGTTGGCATTGTTATGTCCGGAACTCAAATCCTGTCCTTGTGTTGGTGTGTGCTGTAAGAACAACAAAAATAGAGAGATGAAGACGAAAACCATGGCTATGGAGGTTGGGTTGGTTCTCAACTGTTACAGAGAAAGAGAGGAGTTGTTAGGGAAAGTGGTTGGTCCATCAGGGATTATATAAAGAAGGAAAGAGAAAAAGAAGGTAGACAAGTGAAAGAAAATGCTTCACATGGAAGCCTACCCTAACTCCATGTTATTTGGGAGAAGTTTTATTACTAAGTTTTATTATTATTTATTTTATTTTATAAATCAAAGTAATTTTTTATCTTTCCGTTTTTTAAGATTTTATCTAATTTAGCGAGTAAATCTTTTAACAAAATCTTACTGATTACTTATTACTTGGACTAATCTGATTTACAGACATTTTAAATTCGAACTTTTTAGGTAAGAATAGTGACATGTTTGGATAGATTGTTATTTCCTTGGTCAAGTGGGGATGGGATCTAATTAGTTTTAAAAATTAGTAGCATGGCATTATTAGATTTATTATAAAAAAAATTAACATATCACTTTTCCCTACCATTGGAGACAAAAGTATATCAAGACAAGAGTACTCACTTTGCTTTCAAAGGTTTCTTTTTCTTACATGTTGATGACCCAAATTTCACTTTTATTTGTCTCATCATATGTTTTGAAAAATATTCAAATTTTAAAAACAAAATGACCCATGTTATATTAAAGGATTCAAGTATTATTTAACATCTTAATTCAATTTTTTATAATTTAATCTTTAATTATTTTTCATCCACACTAATCTTTTTTAATTAAGAAAAAAATTATCTTAAAGCTTTTTATGACGTACGATAATTTTATAATATCACGTTATCAAGAAAAGATATTTTTAATAGATTTAAAATTTATAATTTAAAAAATATAAAAAATAAAAATATCAGTTTAATCGATTAGCTTGATCAACTAGCTAAATATACTTACCTGTATTATTTTTTTTAATCACTAAAATAAATATTATATTGAAAATGGTGATTACCATATTTTCATTCTATCATGTTTTTCTACTTGATTACATCTTTATTATTAATTGTTGTATTTAATGTGCTAAACTCTTTGATTTAAATAAAGGGAAAGTGCACAGCATATAATGCCATAGGTGGATAGCTTTGATCCACATTAAGACACCATTGATTGTATCTTCATAGCAACTCCATGATGATTGAAGGGGCACTTCTTGTTTAATAGAAAAAGGGAAATGTTAAATTAATTCCAATTTTAATATTATGAAATTAAAATATTTATTTTATAATAGATTTTATAATATCCGATATAAATTCGATAACGATAATCGTACAAAAAAGTATATGTAAATAATATACAATGGCATTGAGCCAAATAAATAAACATACATTACCGACAGGGGTTGGTGTAAGTGGTAAGCAACTTGATTTCGTTTAAGTCTTAAGTTCGAAACGTTGTGTACGCAGAAAATCACTGCTGAGAGACGCATCCACTAAAGATAAGTGTGCGACATGGGTTGGTCTAGATTAATCAGTCTTAAACTCTAAAACCATAATAACAATAAAAAAAATATATCATGAGTCGTTTTTGTCTAATTAACATAATACTTTATTTGTCTAATTAATAATTTAGTGTTTTTAATATTTTTTTTATTTCTAATTTTATTTTTACTAAATACTCGTGTTACATAAAAAAATATATCATGAGTCGTTTTTGTCATGTTGTTCATGAGACTAACTAATCAAATGTATTCAATTAATTAATTTTTTATCTCATCTTTTTTATCAAGTGAATCTTCGTTAATATTTACTGTAAATTAATTTTAAAAATAGTTTTTACAGAATGAAGATTCCTTTAATAAAAAATAAGTAAAAAATTAATTAAATGGATGCATTTGATTGATTGATTTCATAGGTGACGTGACGAGAATGACTCATGTTATAATTTCTGTATAAATAATAAAAATATTTTATGCAAATAAATATTTTAAATCTTAACCAATAAATTATTAATGTCTTTTTTATCAAACAAATCGAATTAAATAATCATCAGTTATAAATAATTTTTACACTTTTTTTACAAATGTTACTGAATTTTTATTAAATACATAAAAAATTATAATTGAAGCAAAATAATTGGATTAAAAAGTCAAAAAAAATTTACAACCCAAAAATAAAAAAAATAAAAACTTTTATGGAGATAAGCAATTTAGGGGTGTTAAAAAATACCCGACTCGATTACCCGAACCTAAAAAATCAGGTATTTACCCGGAAAAAATTTCTTATCCGGATCGGATACCCGACCCGTCATTTCTCGGGTCGAACCCGGGTCATAAAATTAAAAAATTTCAGGTACCCGGTTCTTATATTTTTTTACTTTTTATTTTTAAATATAATTATTATTTCTTAACTTCATTAGCAACCCCTCGCCTCCTCGTCTTCGGCGCAAAATTAATTGGAGTTCTTGACTTCTTGTGTGCATTCTTTTATTTGCGACAAGACATCTTTAACCATCCCGCATACATCGAGGAGCACGAGAGATCCATCAAAAGTTGTTCAATTAATTTCATTTGCTGCTCTTGTGCTAGACTTTGTTGATAAAGGGGCAAGTCAAGGCTTCAAGCAACATATCAACAGAGTCATACAGAAAACGATCATCTTTTTTTGTTTCTGTTCTTCCCTCATAGTAATAAATAATTGCTTTCAACTTATCTGCAGGTTATTGTATTGTTGTTGAATTTGTTCTGTGAAAGGGATGACAAGATCTGCATGCTTTGAATTTCATATAAATAATAACTTAAAAATTGGGTACACGTTACTCGAAGTACCGGGTATCCGAAAAATCTGAATCGGAACACAGGTTGATTTTTTAAGTATCCAAACTTTCGGGTACCCGAAGTACCGGGTATCCAAAAAATCCGAATCAGAACACAGGTTGATTTTTTAAGTATCCGAACTTTCGAGTACCCGGTACTTCGGGTATCCGAATTTGAACAGCCATAATAAGCATACTACTAAAATTCAGAAGCTTCCTGAATCTCTTTGTCTCTGTCCAAACGAGACGCATAATAAAAGAAGTTGTAGGCGATCCAAATTATCATGTAAAAAATATCGCTACCTAGGATTGATTTTATCAACAAACAACCATCAATCGAGTGGGGGATAAATCTTTTCAAATGACTACGACAAAAATAATAAATCAGAAACTAGCATCGATTGATCTTTGTGCGAATAACAATCAATCACTAAGGTATGTTGCAACATGTCATAAAGACAAACAAACTAAACCCAAAACAAATAAAATGTCATAAGGACAAAAAAAAAACTCATCACAAAGACAAAAACAAAAATTTTATTAAAATGAAACAAAAAATAATAGATTTAATATCGACAACCAATATTAAAATTAATTGTCAATTACTAAACAAAGAGAACGATCAAATAAAAAATGACAAAAAATAAAAATTTGAAAGAAAATAGCGGCTTTACACTCTTTCGAAAAGCAAAACCTCAATATATCATATAAGAGATTAAAATTTTTAATTTTCTCAAATAATTTGACACTGATTCCATACGGATACAATGCGACAACTAATAACTTATTATCGTCAAAATATTATGATTAATATAAAACATATATTTATTCATTTATTGTTCATATAAATCATATAATTTTTTATAGCTACAAAACATATATTTATTTTATTAAATTGTTTTTGAAAAATATATTGATTCAATCTTAAAGTACACGTACTATGTTACTTTTGGTCCAACACTGCCTCTGACTATGTGGTATGATTTATTAGAACAGAATTTGAGCATGGCACGTAATTTGGAAAGTTCAATTCCCAAATTGTACGTTTCTTTGGGTAGGGGACACATTGATATGTACATTTCATGTAAAATTAGCATCAAATATGTGAAACCAATTGGAATTTATCCGAATATGCCTAACATATTGGTAGAATCATGGTCAACTAGATAGATGAATAAATTTGTTTTATGTATGTTTATGATTAATTATGTTATACCCAACATTTTTAATTTCGAAAATAATTTTCAGTGTTGTTAAAATATCGATTCGAAGAGATATATTTTTTATATCATATACGGGCGAGAATCCCATAAAATATAAGATTAGTACCTCAAAAGCGAAATATAATGATGTACGAAGGTAAAAACCAAATTTAAAATAAAAGTATTATATAAATAAAAGCGTTAAAGAAATAAAGATAAAGATTAAAAATTAAATTAGACTAATTTAAAGATAAATAATACCGTCATTTATTATTTTGATAGATTGAATACCGTAAAATAAAATCAATTGCTCTAACACTAAACAATTGCCATGCCTTATTCTGAAATTTTGAGTTAACAATGATTTTTCTCTGTTTTTTTAGATTTACAATGAAAAAAAGATGTTTAACAACATAATTTGACGACGATGATAACTGTCGACGATGACCGCGGCCGCGGCGGCTAGAGTAACGACGTTCATTAAGGTTTCAATTAGGTTTAGGTTATTTGGGTGTGTACCAGCTCAACTTTGGGTTTGGATATTGGGTAATGGTTGATGGCTAATTGGTATTATAATTGGGTAATGAAACTGAGATTTTGTCGTCTGTCAGTGTTTATAATTATCATAAATTATATAATTTTTTTGAAATTTAATAATTTTTTATGTCATGTTTTTTTTTTATACTTTTATGATATATTTTTCGTTGTTGTTTGACATAATTTTTGCATATCTTAATTGTCATTCGATGCTTAGTTATGAAATAATTATTTTCTCTTATGAATTGTTTGTTGATGTAATAAAAATCGTACAATCAAATAATTTATTCGAAAGTTTAATTTGTTCTCTATTTTTTTACCTTATATAAGTCTCATTTAAATAAAGACATAAATTCATAATTTTTTTTATGACAAAATAAAAGGCAAGAGCAAAGGTTGAAAAACACTTTCAGAAAAATTGATTAAACAAGTTTACAAAATTATATGTTATGGACTCCAACCCAGAAATTGAAATAAATACATCTTCTCCTCCAAAAAGCATTTGCCTGTTCTGCTTCTAAATCTCTCAACTAAACCTTCCCTTTCACTCTAATTTAGTGGACAATTATAGACTGAATGAAAGAAACAGAGCAACAATGAGTGGACTTACCCAGGATTGAGAAACGCCATGAGAAGCACTCAGATCTGAAGAATCAGGACCATCACCCAGTGTTCCAGTTGGCTCAGAAATGCTTGCATTGTTCAATGTCTTGCTGCAGTGCAGATCAATTGAACCAGTAAGGGTAATACACCTACCCAGGAAAGAAATGATCAGTTTTAGAAGGAAAGGCGTTTACCTGGATGGGAACTTGCAATTGCCATAGCCTGAAACAAGGTATACACACAGAAATGAGGAAATGAAAGGGTTTGATGGGTAAAATTTGAAGAAGGAGGAGAGTAAGAAAAGAACTCACTGGGGTTTAAAGAAGTTAGGGCGGCATTGCCGGAGAAGGAGCAAGCATCGTCGGTCATGCCGTTCTTCAAGTAGTAGTTATTGAAGGCATAAGACGCCATTTCCTGGATATCAGTTGGGACATAACAGGGTCCGCCTTGCTGGATCGGGCCGCAGTCGGCTCCGCCTTGACCGCACGCCCAGTCAAGGGCTCCCTGTAGCGCCGCATCCTCCGCGTTGTTCTTGGCGACACACCAAAGCTCCGTGACCACCGTTCCGCCTCCATTGCTCTGGGGAGTAGACACCGGCAGCGACACGAAAACGAGACACATGAATAGAGGAAGGAAGAGATTTTGGGACATGGTAAGATAGCGTAGTATATACAGAAAAGTTGTCGTTTGGAGAATTAGGAGCTGAGTTAAAGTTGAGAGATCTATGGATCACAGGCACAGGCAGAGGCAAAGGCGAGAGTCAAGAGAGGTGTGTCGTGTGGATCTTGAAGAGTAAAGCTTTTTGTGTAAGAACTCGGGAACCATTCTGACGAGTTGTGGTTTGTCGAGTAGTGTCGCTCGCTGTTACCTGACAGTGTTTCGATCACGAGTCTTCTCTTATTATTTTTTAGAAATACTAAGATGGATTGGATTAAAATAAAGTTAAAATAAGATAATAATTAAAATTATTATAAAAATTATGAAAATTTGGGTATTAATTTATCGATGTATATTAAATTTTTTATAAAATAAATATAATAATTTAGATATATATTAAAATTTTAAAAAATATATAAAATTTTTGATATATATATATATATATTAAAAAGTTGATATTATAATTCTTATGATATTTATAATAATTTTAGTTACGCAATTTTATAATTTTTATAATTATTTTAGTTACGATTATTTTAATATCATTTCAATCTATATCATGTAGGGATGACAGACGGGTACAACTTTACGAATTTTGTATCGTTCCTACATCAATTGGAATGAGGATAGGTACGTGTTTGGTGGGTAGTGGGCGGGTGTGAATGTAAAAAGTCTGTACTCGTTATAGTAATGGGTAGGTGATGGATTTAAAATCTTACATGTACCATATCCACCCGCCATATGAATTTTGAACTATCTGTATTTGTAGACTTTGATTATGTCTTTTATCATGGTATTTAATGTACTAAGATATTAATTTATGTTAATCCTTAAGTTTGTAGACTTTGAACTCAATTAATATAGTTTGAAAAACTGATTATTTATGATCATACTTCTATTAATCAAGTTAAAATTTTACAATGTATAGATAAATAAAATTTATAAAAGTGTAAATATATTTTTAATTAAGTTAACTATATATATTAGTTAGTTGTGGTTAAGTAAAATTTATATAGGTAAAAATGTGTTTTAGTTAAATTAGTTATCATTAGTTAATTAGATACTTAGATGTAGTTAAATTATGTATGTATAAATATGTTATATATTTACACTTAATCAGTCAATAAAGAATGTAATTGCTTGCAAGTATATACAAACGAATATATTTTGAGTGATGGGTGTGGGGATGGATTTAAGAATGTACACGCGTGGACTGGTATGAATTTAAAAATTATACACACCGTGAATGATGAGTAGGTGGTGGATATACGAATTTTAAACGGGTGTGGGTATGGGAGGGATATCCATATCCACCCCACCAATTTACCATCTTTAATCTTATGTTCCTTTAAACACTAAAGCAAAATAGTTCGTTTAAAACATATTTTTTTAGAGGAATATTAGATTAAAAATTTAATGATTGTAATGTAATATTTAGAAAGTTTAGTGATCAAAATATTATTTATATTTTTAATCAATATTTGGGAAGTTCTAAAAAACGACGGCCTTAAAAAAAGGTTAAAAACGGTATATACCGAAATCCTTATACTTTTTATAAGAAATTCGGTTTAAAAACCGAAATTTTTATGATTTTTGTAAGAAATTCGATATATATCGAAAAAAGTTATAAAATTTTGATATATACCGAAAAATGTGTATCAAATTTTTTATAACTTTTATAAAAAAAACGGTACGTAGATTTTTAGTCTTTTATTAAGACGGACTTTTTTTAAATCACCCATTCATTTAATAGTTATTTTTCGTTTGCAATTAAGGTGGAACATGTCAAAGCTTTAGTGACGAAATTGTAAATCCTCTCCTCCGACTCGTCTCTTTGATCTGTAATTTCGACAGAACAACACTTTCTATCCAAATCAAAGTTTCACCTTCATCCCCATGGCATCCCCCAGTGGTTCTCCAGATCAATCACAACCAGTCCCAAACGAAAACCCTAACCCTAGCCATCCACAGGAACCGCCTGAAGCCTTAGACCCAGAAACCCTTCAAACCCAAAACAAACCCAATGATCAAGAAGATCTAATCGAAGAAACAGCTAATGTCGACGACCAGGATTTGTCTGTTCAGTTATCTCCACCCAACAGTGACCTCCATGTCACCACCCCCACTGGTTTTCGCCGTGGAGGGGGTCCTAAACGGAAGAAGGCGACCACGAAACGACGCGCTCCGGGGAAAAAGGCCCAGAAGAATCTGGAGATACTTAGTGAAGTCCTAAAGCCCATTCCTTTTGTCCCCAACAAAACCCTAGATTTTTCGTCGCGCGAAGAGCTCCTGAATCGACTCGGGTTGTGGGATTTTGTTCATTTGGGATTCGACAAAGATCTTCGAGTTGATCTGATCGCACAGTTAATAGCTACGTACGATTCGCAAAGTCGTCGTAGCTATGTTAATGGGTGTCGCATTGGGGTCAACCGAGCCGATTTAGCCCGTGCTTTGAGATTGCCTGTGAGGAAGGATAAGGATAGCGCCGTTGGTATTGAAGTGTCAAAGGAATCGGTCGGGTTTCTTGAGGAATTTGTGTCAAATTGGGTGCTTCTGCACGAGGATACGTGGATGATGCCAGTGGAGGTATTCAACTGGACCAAAATGATAAAAGAAGGGAATTTTGAGAAGGTAGATTGGGCTGGTATGATTTGGTTTATGTTGGAGAAAGAGCTCACTGCAGCTCCCAATTTAAAGAATTGTTACTACGCCTCACATATGCAGTGTTTGATAAAATATCAGAAGGAAGCGTTGCTGCTGGAGAAACAAGAACAGGAGGTTTATGACGCCAAGGAGGAAGAGGAGGAGGAAGATCATAATAATCCTGGAGGTTTCGAGATGTCTGCCGATTTGGTTAAAGAATCTCACGGGGGATCTCAGTTGGGGGAGCATGATATTGAGTTGAGTCTTGGTGGGCAGGATAATTTAATGAACAAGGATGGTGACAAAATGGAGGCCGGTGGGCAGGATAATTTGATGACTAATGATGGTGTTGAAAAGGAGGCTGGGGAGCAGGATGGTTTGATGAGTAATGATGGTGTCGAAAAGGAGGCTGGGGAGCAGTATGGTTTGATGAGTAAAGATGGTGTCAAAAAGGAGGCTGTTGTCAGGGATGAGGATGTTATGGATTGTGAGGGAAGTAAGGGGGGTGAACCTCAACTGGTGCAGTGGCATTTGGATGGAGACAGCCATATGGATGTGGGCGGGGAGAGTTTTTTGAGACGGTGTAATCTTGGTGATGCTGATATGGTGGAAGAGAAGGAACAAGAAATAAGGGAGGAAGTAGAGATGGGAGAGGGGGAAGAGGGAGGAAAAGAAGAGGAACAAGAGGAGGAAAATGTTGAACTTGAGGAACCAGAGGAACCAGAGGAACAGCATGAAGAACAGGATGAACTAGAGGAGCAACATGAAGAACATGATGAAGAAGAGGAGCAGCATGAAGAACAAGATGAAGAAGAGGTGCAGCATGGAGAAGAAGGCTTTCCTATTTCACCAAAAGGTGACAATTTGGAGGGTGTGCATTCAATAAATCTTCTTGAAGGAATGGAAACTGCGGATCTCCCTTTTACAACCGGGTTGCACATTCGAGATAATTCTTCAGGAGAATTTCTTAACTCTAGGGTAGATGTGCAGACAGTTCCTGCTGTCTCGTCAGTTCTAGGTAATGGTAACAAGAGAGAGATTGATCATGAAAATGATATTTCTCATAATTCTTTGAATGTTAGCAATAAGAGGTTGAGAACTGATGGGCAATGGGATAATTCATCTGAATTTGATATCTGCATGGGTCAAATGCAACATCTGATGGAGAAAGCTAGAATGTTGTATGCTGCAAAAGAGCAAGCTTGCGGAGATTCCAGTATGCATCAACAAGTGTTGCTCCATGAGCTACAACGAAGGGATGGTATTATTGAGCATTTGCAGAAGGCCAAGTTTGAAGAGCAGCAGAAGAGACAGATGGAGGTTTATAGGCTTGAGCGTGAGCTCTATTTGATGGAAAATCTTTTAAATGGATACAGGAAGGCTTTGAAGGAAACAAACAGAGCTTTTGCCGAATATAGAGCACAATGTCCCTTACCTGATGAACCACTTTACAAGGATGTTAGTGGGTCTGGGGGGTTAGTTCTGAGTGCTAGGGAAATAGAAAAGCAGCGACTGAAACAAGAAGAAGAGGAGAGGCTTAATAGACTGTTAATTGAGAATAAGATTAAGGATTTTGAAGCTGTGTGGATAGGAAAACTTGATGCACACAAGGATGTAGTTTCTCATCTGAGTAACAAATTGGTTGATGCTGAGAATGAAGTTAAACTTCTTAAAGAGCTTTCCAACCGGAAGGTTTCAGGTACTCCAGAATGTGTTCCAAATGAAATTGAAATGTCTAATCAGTAAGTTTTATGCAAGCAAAACTACTTATATGTCAAACAATATGCATCATGTGCAGCGTCTGTGTATGGATTCCTTTGTTCTAATTGCAAAGTTAGTAGCAGCAAATGGTTTAGCTTCTCAGTTTTTTGTGGTTCACATTAGGAGGGTCATACTTGATTCTGATCTACCTATTTTACTTTAGGACCTTCTTGGAATATGCCGACTGTAAAATGGTTGCTTCAATATTTCTCTTTAATGTACAAGTTAGATCAGGACTTTTGCTGGATTTTATAAGATGTTATGATCCGGTTATTGTGCTAGCTAGTCGATCTTTGATAAACCTTAAACCATAAACTCTAAACCCTATAGGCTAAATTATAAGTATAAATCTTATTTCTTAGATATCAGAGAAGCATCTGTACTGATATCTAAGCATTAAGATCATATTTTAGAACTCTTGAATAATAACTTAATATTTCTAAATACACTCAAATAAAGATCTAACCAGAACCGGAGTTAGGATTGAATATCAGAGGGGTTGAAATATTAAATTTAAAAAAAAAATGCGTTTGTTTTTTGTTTGTTTTTTGTACATGTTTACGTACTCGTATTCGAATATCATATGTGAAAAGTTCAATCTTGAAAAGAATAGTACAAATCACATTCTTTGATTTACCATGACTAATTAAGTTCAAACATATCTGTATCTTGTACTAATTCCCAGTTTGAGTAACAATGTAACATAGCAGATCATCAATAAGCGTAGCAGATGATCTTCCCAAAGATATTTCCAATATTTAAACGGATAATGTTACAGAAATATAACACCAGTTATTCAAGCGTTCGAACACAGTCACAGATCATCTATGGTCATGCTTCTTAAGCTTGAACTCTAAAGATGTAATGAGAGTGACCAAATGCACCTAGTCATGCTTCTTAAGCTTGAACTGACCCTTGGGGATCTTGCTAAGAACACCAGAATCCAACTTTTTATAGTGATTTTGAAGCTGTCCGAACATATTGTAGACAAAGCCATCTATTTGCTCGTCATACCTCTCGTACAGGACTGGTAATGTGTGGGCTGCAACAAAACCTAAGAAGTAAAATAGAAACTTGTATGGTTAGAAAACATGAGAAGCAAGAAGGTAATGGTGTCTTTTGCAATGGATAAATATCCGAACAGGAGGTTAGACTGGGGGAGACATTCAAGTTAACAGTTCAACTAGCTGAACCAAATGGCTTAATTAAAACCAAGTAAGCACCATCATGCAAGATTCACAAGTCTAATCCATGCTAGCCAGTATAGAACTAGCATGCCATGCATGAAAGAAGCCTAGGCTAATCTGGTTCAACCAATCCAGAACCATATAAGCACCAACATGCCAGTCACAAGTCTAATCCACGCTTTCCGGTATAGAAATAGCATGCCATGCATGAAAGAGGCCTAGGCTAATCTGGTTCAACCATTCCAGAACCATATAAGCACCAACATGTGATATCCTCCTTTGGCATGTTAGTTGGAGGCTAAGTGTTTGAGACGATACTTATTTCAGGTCAACTTTTTGAATGCAGCAAGGAGAAAGGGCAAGTGATTTCACAATGCATACAGCAAACAGACATGGCCATGTTCATGTCCATCGAGATAAATCAGTTAAATTGTAAATGCGATATAATCAGTTTGCAGGCAATGAGACACCACTAAATTAGTTGGACTGACACAACAAACGGCAAAATTAATTGAACTGACGAACCAAAAGAATGGTGTTCCATAAACAGAATATTGTGTGCTTAAATAAGCATGGCGCAGACAACCTATGTTACTCCTCTTCAATTTCCTCAAATTACCCGAGTCCAACACAAATACACAATTTCAGACAAGGTGCAGGGATATAACCCCTCAAGGACCCTCCAAAAATATGGAAAAACTAAGAAACAATCGAACATATCCGTGTTGGAAACATATCTGTAGGCCGTATCTGCCAGTCACGCCCAAGTCCGAGTAACAGAGCACACAACCACGCATCAGAGTATTACATGTTTTTTTCTTGTTTTTAAATCGAAATACCTTGCTATTAATGCAAGATAAAAATAAATTTCTTACCAATGCAGAAAACAGTCAAAAAGTTGCACCAGCTTCCAATAACAGCAGCAACCCACAAGCTTACAACAACCTGGAAAGATTTTGATCATTAATAATTCACTCCAGTAAATCGAGTGAGAAAGAGGAAACTTGTTAGGAATGCAGATTCAATAAAATTTTGATCATTGTTGAATATTTCTATAAATATACACCAGATATTTAAAAAGTAAATGGATCAGCAAGGAACTTTTACTTTGCAAGCATATGTTGTTAAGGGAAGTGTACTAGGAAAATATCTAGAGCCTACCACAAGAAATTGTTTCAGGTTTCCACGACATGCAACATCCTGCAGAAACTGTAAGCCTCGGTTCACCTCGGCACCAACGGACCTACCAATGCTGACAAATAATTCGTCGGGCAAGACAAGGCGTGGCACTTGAGAAGATGACCTATTTCCATGAAGTAATTTACTATAAAAATTCTGCAATTCTATCAGCGACAGACAGTACCGAAACCTTGAAGAGCAACAAATAAAAAGAACAGCAGATACGCATATGCCTATTTTGTTACCTGTTAAGAAAACCTGAGGCATTTGACCAAACAAACTGAGCAAGCATGCCAAGAACCAAAGCAAGGCATAGAAGGGTCAGGAAATGGTAATTAAGCCATTCAAATAGAACCCATATTGCTGTTGCACCAGCTAAAACACTGGCCGAGATCTTCTTGTTCCTCCATAACAGAACATCAGCAGCTGCACAATTTACAGGTAGCATCGTATATCAGAACAGACAGTTTTCAGCAGTTTCAAGAAAAGAGTAGAAGTTCATACATTTTCCACCACCCAAAATATGGTGGACAGGCCTCTCTCGTCCAAAAAGACGGTTGAAGCCGGATACAACTGAGTTTGATTTTTCTTCCTCAAAAAAAGATGCAGATTTCTGATTTGAAACACTATCAGCAATGGTCTCCACCAGATTGCTCAAAAAGTCCTCTGATGTTATTTTCTCAGGCATTATTCTTCTGCTTCAAGAAAACAGACAATTATTCTCCAAGAATAAACAGAACAGCCCTGAAATCTCATCAATATTCTAACATGTCACAAATAATTTGAAGTTTTTTAATAGTAAATTTGCACAAGTTTTGGGAAAGAGAATTCAAAATGGAGCCTTCATAGTTAATCTTATTACCACACAGAAACAAAAGAAAATCCTTTTGCTTTAGTTTCTCACTAGACAGATAATAACAGTCAACTGAAACATAAGAAACAATTTCTAGTGACTTGGGATAGCTAGACGAATCAAATATCATATCTACCATGAAATACTTATAAGATCAATTAATTTTCACTGCTGTAAAATGTGATTCTTTATGTTTCTTTCCTTTGAAGCTTATAGATCACTTCTCATCAAGAGTTGACCATTTTAATTGTCATAAACAATGATAGAAATTTAGAGAGCAAAACTCAGCTAGAAAAAAAATGAATTTTTCGACTAGACGTGAAAAACTCGATTCATTTCGAAAAATATTCAAATAAAATTTAAGTTTAAAATAGAAATTCGAATAACTCAAAAATTTTTTGTAATAAAAGATCAATTTTTATGTTTAACTTGGATTGCTCAATTCTATCCGACATATATATATATACACACACCACATTTGAAATATAAAAAAAAAAGTGCATTGTATATGAATATAAAAAAAATCATTTAAATTGGAATAAATACATAGTACTATAACATTATAAATAATTAAATTAAATTTGTAGAGAAACTTGAAAACGAGACTCAAATCGAAAAATTTTCAGATAATCTTTGAGTCGTAAAATAGGACCAGTAAACTCAACCAACTCGAAATTCTTTTACTCGACTCAATCGAACGACTCATCCCTAGATATAATAGGAAGACCCGTCGAATAGCTATAGTAGCTCCAAGAAACCTTAATCCAACACTTGGTCGGTCCTATTGCAATATAACCTATGGCTGTTAGCCGCTAGCTAAAGATAATATCAAAGAGACTACACAGACTAAGTGATAGTTTTTCAACTATCATGTTTCAATTTTTAGCTAACCTCAAAAAACACATGATTTTTCAGCATTGGATTTAGCAAATGAAACGTCTTTTAATATATAATAACTATACTGATTATAACTTTAAATATGTAGATTTCAAGATGCAGCTTCCATAGATCACAAAGAAGTATCCATTTACATAAAATTTTACAGTTTGATTATTTTCCCCAGCACCAAACAAATTTTTTTGCTTCCCCTGTTACTAATCTGCCAATAGAATCCAAAACTCCATGCACACTGGATAAGATAATTTATTATAAACTTATTAAAGAACTCCTTGCTATATATGAGAAAGATAGAGGGGGAAATCAAGCCTCCAAATTCTTGTTCTTACTATAGTTTCAACATCAGATGATACCCTTTTACAGAAATATTTGAACTGGGTTTTAATTCATGAACTTCACCCAAAATAAAACAAAAAGGGAAAGGGGAAAACAGAAGAAATATCTTCAAAGTTGAAGAAATTTGCCACTGCAATTGAAAAATAAGAGCCCTCTGAAACATCCAAGGCAAGGACTCAAGCAAGCAAGATAAATCCAAGAACCAAGCAAAATCAACACCAACTAAGAAAATAAAAACAACCCAGAATTTTAATCTAAGAACTTCACTTGAATCAAATATAAGAAAATAGAAAACCATGATCAAAGAATTGCAGTTCCTGCTGAAAACATCTTCATTTGTAATGAAAAAGAATAAGACACAGGATGCAAAAGAGAACAAACCAGGGAGAAAGATTGGTGATGTGTTTGAGGATAGAGGGATGATGCTGACTGAGAAGCAATGAATGAATAATAGAGGCATCAAATACTAGAAATTATTTTACTTGTACGCTCAAAATCACATCCACTCCCTTCAACTTCTCAAATTATGATCAAATTAAAAGTGTTACAACTTTTTTAATTATGTGGTATTTTTGTGATGGCGCCATAAATAGTGAATTGATAGGTAGGTAAATGCCATATTTTTATAATTAATGATACACTTAAAAAAGTGCTTCTGACAGATATAAGTTGTTTTTTTGTTGTTTTTAGTTATTTTTTAAATTAATTTTTTCACCTAAAACCAAAGGCTAAAATTTTTGAGTTTTAAGTTGGATAAGCTAGTTTGAAAATAAAATTACTTACCCTTATAATATATTTGTTAAAATAATATTTATACATATATAATTATAAAATAATATATATTTTATAATATTTTATATTGAGAATAAAAATATTTTTTAATTTATTTTAAATTTATTTTTAATTTATAATTATTATGTTCGTATATAATCTAAAATATGTATATATTTTTAAATTAAATTTTAAAAAAAAAATATTTTTTATTACAATTTAAATTTATTTTTTAATAATCATAACATTAATAAAAATTTAAAATTTTTAAATATAATTTAAGTTCATTAATACATCATGTCTAAAATAGATATTTTATCTTTTTAAAATTACCTTTTTACATCAATGACAAACACTACTTAATTTTCTAAAATCACTTTTTCAATCACAGTTTTAAAATTACTTTTTTAACTGCACTTTTTACAAGCAATGCCAAACTGACCCTAAAAGAGATTCAGATTTAATAATTTTATATATTAATTATATATATTGTCAAAGGGTAAGAAAATATATATGAATAATTTTATAATCATTAGTAGATTAATAAAAAAAACTAATAATAAATAATATTTTTTTATTGTTTTTCGAATTTCTAAGATTTTGCCTTTGAGTAATCCGAACCGATGAGTTTTTTATATGTTTTCTGTTTTTAAGATATTACTTAACTGGTACTCACATTTTATTTATTATTACCACTTAGACCAAGCTAATTACTACTTAGACCAATACTTGTTGGTGTAATAAATAATTTTTTGATGACACATATTATTATTAAATTAGATGGTTAATTTTATTTATTAATTTAAAATTATAATTAAATTAAAATAATAAATAAATTATAGAGATTAAATGTGTAATTTTATAGATTTTACTTAATTAATACTCACATTTTTCGTTAGAATTTTAACGATAATAACCAAAATATATCAATTTAATAAATTAAGTGATCTGATTAATGAGTTTGATAATTCGATGACTAAAATAAATATTCAATGAGTTAAGCTACCACCGGAATAGTTTACCCTAAATTTTTTTTTATATGAAACATAGCTTCACAGTTCCCAAGTACCTTCCTTCACTCTCTCTTTCCCTTTGTTTCTCATTTCACATTCCTACTTTCTTCCTGTTTTTCTCCTCTCCAAACGACTCAAAGCCACTGTGCCATCTTCATCTCCTTCAACAACACAACTCTCATATAATACAGATTCACGCGATTCGAGCTCTTCCTCGGACCCCTGTTCTTCCGTTAACAAAGACCTACCTTCCAACAAAAGTCTCTTTATTCTCTGAAGAAAACATTCAACATCTCCCATTTTCAGGTACTTTCCTCCGATCATCTTATTTCTTCTTCCCATTGATTATTTATTTTTTCCCTTTTGTAATTGTTTCTTGGATCAGTCGTTATTATAAAGTTATTATTTTTGTTAGTTTTTTTTTTTTTTATGTTCTTTTACTTGATGGTATTAATGTTTCCTAAAAATGCTGCTTGGTTCATTAAAAGCTTTTGGCTTTCTATGATGGGTATTCCCCATTTTCCTTTTTCGGGTTTTTGGGACCTACTTGCTGGCTGGATCCAAGGAATCTGATACTTTTTCTTCGAAGATCTTTCTCTGTTTTATTTTTTATCGTTTTTTTATGAATCCTTGTCTTGATGCAATTAATTGTTAGGAAGAATGTAGCGGTCTGCTCTTAGAGAATGTAGGTAAAATAATGTCAGTTAACCCTGATATTATTTTAGTGTTGTTTAATCTTTGGAGTTTTAGTGAAAAATGTTGGTATTTAGGCTGTTTTTAACAACTTTTAAGGGCAGTGCTTTTAAATTTTAGTTTTAGTTTTGTTTCTTTAGGTGAATACTTGGCTTGGTGCAGATAAGTGTCAGGCTTTTCATGAGAATGTAGCAGTCTATTCTTAGAGAGTGTAGGTAAAATAATGTAAATTAAGCCCTATTATGGTTTTATTAGTCCCTTTATACTTTTGATGGCAATGCTTTTTAATTTGCTTTTTTGTCATGGTGGTGGTGGTGGTGGGGTCTTTCAGCTATTTTAGTCAAACTCCTTGTGCATTCTATAGTATTGAACTATTGATGATGCCTGAGTGAGTAAAACTGTCCATGCTTTAGCTCCGAGGTTGTAGTTTAGGAGCAGTCTTTTCTCATTTGAGCTTGAAGGTATATTCTGGTGGTAAATTTCTATATGATGTTTTCTTCCACTAGATGGCATTGGAAACGGCTACTCCAAGTGCTTTTGTTGTTGGAAATGCTTTTGTTGAGCAGTATTACCACATTCTTTACGAATCTCCGGAGTTGGCTCATAGATTCTATCATGATTCAAGCGTTCTTAGCCGACCAGACTCCGATGGTGTGATGACATCAGTGACAACCATGCAAGTAAGTTGCTTGGCTTGTGTTATAACTTGATGTTGTTCTAAGAGTTTCTGATCATTGATCTTTACAATTTCTTAATAACATTTAGCATGTCATAAATTACTTTTGCTTGATTCTATACCGATGATGTACATGCATAGATGGTGATTTGTTACCTACAACGACATTGGTTAGAGGACGATAGATTACCCTGTGATGTAGGTGGTACTGATTTTAGCGTCCATGCTCGAGTTTGTAGGTTCTGTTTCAAGAAATTTGCAGAGTTAAACTTTTTGAGTTAGGGTATGATGCTTTCAAGTATAACACCATGTCAGGGAAATGGGATTCTCAAATTGGCAATAATATGTGGTTATGCTCTGACATTTTTCTCTTCATATGTAATGTTTGTTTCTGCTATATCGTTATTTCAGTAATAAATATTAACTTAGTTGTAGCTTAACTTATTGTACAAATTTCTTATGGTTTCCATTAAAAAAGGTTAATGTTCTGAAAATGTGTCTCATTCATATGGTCACTTTTATGTTCATCTCTGATTCACAATATTGCACATCCATTTGGTAAGCTTGAACTAGAGCATCAATTTAGTAAACATGGCAAATCCATCATACATGCTCTAGCTCTCTCCCTCCACCCTCCCCTTTAAAAGTTTTCAATTTTTTGGAAGTTGAAACAGTAATATTATCATCCTTTTTAGTTTCCAGTAACAATTAGTGTGTGGTTATATTGTGTTATAAATTCATAATTGCTCAGTTTTATACTATCATCCAGTGCAAAGGCATTCCAATAACATTTTTCTTGAACAGGGTATTAATGAGAAGATTCTTTCCTTGGATTACAAAAATTATAAGGCCGAGATTAATACTGCTGATGCTCAGAAGTCTTACAAGGAAGGGGTAACTGTGCTAGTAACTGGATGTCTAACGGGAAAGGATAACTTGAAGAGAAAATTTGCACAATCTTTTTTCCTGGCTCCTCAGGACAATGGGTACTTTGTTCTAAATGATGTATTTAGGTATGTAGAGGATGGTGAATCCTTGGAGAATCAGAAAGTTAATGGTGTTTATGATGCTCCTAGAGTGCCTTCTGCAGCAGAACATGGTAAACTTATATCTCTTTCTTTTTCTTTGTTTCCTTATGTTTTATTGGATTTTCATTCAATATTCTTTCATTTTTGTTGGCAGAGCCTACTCAAGGTGCAGATCCTTCTCCAACAGATGCCGCAACTGCTCTTGTGGAAGAGAATCAAAATGTTGCCGAGCAAGTTTCTGAGCCATCAGACAAGGAAGAACAGTTGGTCGATGAAAAAGAGGCTCTTTCAGTATCCCAGCCTCATTCTAATAGTAATGATATACCAGTAGTTGTTGAATCGGCTTCTTCAGCTCAAGAAGATACTCCGAAGAAATCTTATGCATCAATTGTGAGTGTATAAATGAATATCTACTTTCCAGTTTTTGCATTTAGTTGCTTGTCGAAGTTTCTTTGTTATTGTTATAGGTAAAAGTACCAAAAGGGAGTTCAGGGCCAACTAGAGTCTATGTCCCTACAAATTCCTCTAGAGTAATGCCCCGGAAAACTGAGAGCCAGACTCTTGCGTCTCCGACACCTGCTCCCCCAGAAGCATCTGCACCTTCTAACATTGATTCCCCTGAGAGTAACGATATTCCTGAGGAAGGTATCACATGTGTGATCTGAAATCATCTTCTATGCCTTCACTATGGATAACTGTGTATTAACTCTATTTAACTAACAGTTGAGGGTCATTCCATTTACATAAAGAACTTGCCCTTCAATGTGACGCCTGCACAGCTGGAGCAGGAGTTCAAGAAATTTGGACCCATCAAGCAAGGGGGTGTCCAAGTTAGAAACAATAAGGTTGTTTGCTGGCACATTGAATGAGTAATAGATTACTTTCTATGTCACTAGCATTCATTTGTTGATATTTCTACATTCTATTTCTTCAGCAACAGGGATACTGTTTTGGTTTTGTTGAATTTCTGTCTTTGAGCTCCATGAATGATGCAATTCAGGTATGGCTCATGTTTGTTATATATATTGAAAGAATGTTTCAGATTTATCAGTTTCTTTCAGTCTGCTCTTTTTATTGCACATATCATCAGGGAAGGTTTTGAAAATCATATTGAATCAGTTAAATGTTCTCGTAACCATTCCCCCAGCCAACTTTCAACCAATTAAGGGGCAACAGATTTTCATCAAGAGCATCTTTAGGTTTTCATACTTCTATTTTGTTTTTATGTACAAACTCCAAAAGTAGGAAAGTGCAATTTTGTTTACCATCAGGTACTAATTAGCTTCTCAGTTGATCACCTGCAGATTCGAACTATTTATATGAACCATGCAGCAAGCATCAAATACCTCGCATTCAGAGCGAATCAATTTTTTTTGAGTAATCTCCCCCTCGGGATTCCGAAAGATGCAAAGCATTAATAATCAATAATTATTTAAAAATCAGTTAATGTTAAATATCAGTAAAATCTCAATGCTTGGTTAGTGTATTAATTGTGCTCCTAACCTGGTTCTTCCATTTTTTGGTTTTAATCCTCGTCCTTTGAGCACTAATATGAAAATGCTTTCACGTTTCCCTAGTATCCAAATCATCATTTGGTGTTCTGTTCTCTGCCTCTTTCGCATCCTATGTCTCATCATTTGCTTGAACAAACGGTGCTTAGGTACAGACTTACCAAACCTTTTCATCAGCTATCTTACACGTAGTTGCTTCATCTCTGAGAGCTGTTTAGCATTTTCTATTTTTATCTGATGGCCGATAGACAATAACAGTAGGTGAAAGAAATTTATGTGTTTTGTGAGTACCAATGTTGCACATTATTAGCATTATGGAATGATGCATGAACTAGAAAAAATGAGTTTATCAGTGCTCTTGTCTGTAAGTGCAACGGATCTGATTCTTGTATTTTATCATAAGATTGAAAATTTTCAGAAAATAGAGATTTATTTCCCTTGTTCCTAAAAAGGAAAAAAAAACGTTTGGGAATGAGTGAAAAGCTATCTAGGTGATCTTGAAGATGTGTTTGGCTTCATTTAATATGAAGCGATATTGTTATTTGCTGATATATCTGTGTATATGATCGTGCCCTGGCCCACCGTGTGCCATGTGTGATGTAGATTAATCTTGAAAAGCAAAGCGTGAGATCATGCTTGTTCTTGCAGTGGTTATAATGCAAGGTAACTTGTCATGCATGCAGCTAGGTTTCATATGCTGTATGGTTTTCCCTACACTAAGCTGATCCCAGCCAGTATCTTTTATCATAATTATAAATTCTGTGTAATTAAAATGTAATTCCTTGCTTGAAACCTGCCATGTCCTTGTTACATCCATCTTCTATCCGAAGTTTACATTTTTTGGCATTGGACTGATTGCATAACGAACTTTAATATTCAGGCATCACCGATTACAATTGGAGACCGTCAAGCTGTTGTGGAGATAAAGAGAACTTCAACCAGAGGTAAGTAAAAACTCTATGAACTTATTGATATACTCTTTCTTGATATGAACTTTGTTACTTGGATAGTCGTGTATATGTACGTGTATGTGTATGACATGAATATGCCAACTTTTTTTAAAGAATTCCATGTATTTGGAAGTTAGGGAAGTTCATACTCGTGTCCAGATACGCGTCTAATTTATTTGTGAACTATAAAAACAAAATTCATCTGATGGACAACGGTCATGCTGCTGTTTCTTACAGTTGGTAGTGAAAGAGGTATCTTCCCATCCAGAAGAGGAGGGTTTCGAAGTGATAGCTTCAGGGGTCGTGGGAATTATGTTGGTAACCGAAGCTTTGGCAGAAACGAATATGGAAACCGTGGTGAATTTTCTGGTCGGCCTAGAGGTTCAGCTTGGCGCGAAGGGAGAGAGAGAGGAGTCCGTTCAAGTGGACCAAAGCAGATTTCTTCAACTTCAAATCCCATCTAATAAAACTCCATTTTCTTGGCAGAAGAATCTTGAGGATGAGGTTAGTACTCAACATTTTGGACATATTCGAGTTGCCGACTTTTATCGTAGTTCTCAGATTTTAGGAGGAGTCGAATGTTGGGAAGGTGACAGGCAGTGCAGTAGCTTAGAGAATTTTGTGTAGGGCATCTTGTGACCATGACAAGCTTGAAGGCATCCTCAAGGTTTGTGATTTATTAACTTATTTTACATTTGACTGAATTATTATTCAGCATTGTGGTGGTAGCTGTAAAGGGATCTCCAACTTCAAAATTCATGATGGAAAAAGCTTTTTTTCTTTCTTTTAAATTTATTTTTTAGACCATTACTTTTTTATTTTGTTCAAATAAACATCACAGTTAATTGCATAGGAGATTAGGAGGTCCTTAAATTTTTTTTATTTTAATAATTATTATTTTTACATGTATACTAAGATATAAATATTACACAATTATAAAAAAAAATATATAAACATACCAAATGTTATACACATTGAAATATATTTTGATTTTAATATATCTTTATGATATTTATAATACATTTCAAGTATGCTGGAGAGGTCAGGGTAATGTGCATTTTCTTCAGAATAATGCAGTTATTAACATGTTGCAGTTAGTGTCTATTTTCTTCTCTGTTCAGCAAAGGAGAGGTGTTATATTTATATCGAATATCGATTACATTAAGTCGAAGAATAATGATTTAAATGCCTCATCATGCTCTTGGCTCTGCTTTCTACTTGCTTAGGCCTAAAAGCTAAGCACCGTGCTTTATCTATGTTATTCCTAACTGTAATTGTCATAAAAAATAAACTGGCAGAATAGAGCCACAACCATGCAATCTCTTTTCATCGCTACAGCGACACCTTCACGACGATCATGTAAGCACAGTTTACCTTCATTCGCCTTTCAAGTTATTTGAAGATGTCGTCTAACTACAGAGGTTAGCTTTCGACGCTTGAACAGAAATAGATAATATTCCGGGAAGAACTGCCACTGGTGCTAAAGCAATAGAGGCTTAGCATAGTTTTAAAAGAGTATGTTCAGATAGAGAACAATCCATCCCGCCATGGAGAAAATTGCAAAAATATGAACCCAAAAAAGCACAGCAGCAGCCCCCTTTCCACAACCTCTTAAATTAGCAACAGCACCTATTCATAGGTCAGAGGAAAAAAATAAGGGAATTTTACTTTCATATTATGAAGCAAAAAGGTTGGAATATGCATCATTATCGGGTTACAGTTCATAACGAGTAAACATAAGATTATACCCGAAATTGAATTCTATCAAGAATATCTCACAGAGAATTAAGTTTTTACCAGAAAGAACAGATGTAGGCATTGAGTGCTGGAGGAGTAAGACAAATCGAAACATCTTATCACCAGCAGGAAGGAAACCAAGCTTGTCAGCCAGCATTACAATTCCAAGTCCAGCCAGGGGAACCAAGATTAGGCGCCCGAAAATAATAGCCACAAGTGTTCGTAGACCAATTCTTGAACTTCCTGGCCCAGGTCCTGAAAATCAAACACAATAAACCAGAAATCATGGAAGTTCTTCCCTAAGAACATTATATGCAAGCCTGATTGGTCCATGGTTAGGACGAGTATGTATATTAGTCTTAATGTTTCATGTTCCAAATTTTTTGGTTTATTAATTACAAACTTAAGACTGTCTATTATAAATGAAGTATATAATGAAAAAATAAGCACAAAGAGATTTAACTTACCATCAACGAGGTTGCCTCCTAATGCCAGCAAAATGCATGGAATCATAGCTTCCCTATTAACATGAAACATCGTTAACCAATAACAAATTCAAATAGCAAGATACAGTCATTAATGGAAAAACATAGTTTTAGCTACAAAACAAGAAGACAATTATTTTCACGAGACCGTGCAAAACATACCCAAGAATAATGCAACTGTCTGTGAAGAAATAAAGTGGAGCATCAGTTGTAAATATTAATTTCTTTAGAAATGGAACTGAGCCAAGAACCATAGCTAGGATCTGCAGAAAGTGTACGATTGCCAATTCATTAAGCAAGCAGAAAAAAAATGTTCACCAAAATAGATAAGGAAAAAACTAAAAGCACTGAAATATTTATGGTTACAGGAAAAAGTAAAACCTGATCCATACCTACGGTTCCTTTTTATAACTTAAAACCTACTGAAAAGTTTGTGATGCATCCTTAAACTAGGACAAAGGAACCGCTCTTAAGACTGTCACCCCAACAAAAATGCACAGACAAAAAAAGCGGCATCAAGGTTGAAGCTCTATTGCCTTAAAAAAGTCCTCAAATTTTTACAATTTCTCTTTACAATTATTAAAAGAAGAATGTGCAGCCATTTTTTACTCACATTGCTACCAAATCTAGAATTTGAGATTCAACAATCATTTGAAAGGGTAAGTATCAGTTTGTTGCTACAAACTGGTAATTAATTCATGAAAGAAACCAAATATGACTGAAACTTACTGAAGCAATAATAGGGGGTTGAAGAATTTGCTTGAGCTTTAATTTCTCATAAATAAATACTAGAAAATTTTTAATCTGCACAAAAATCCCATATATTCAATCAGAAAAAAAGTTTATTGCAGAGCAAATACTGAACAAATTCAGATAAACATTACCCTCACCTTTCCATTATTATTTGAATTATCTGAATCCATTGGTGCATCCTCTTGCTCAAGCAATGGAGTATACTCGGAAGAGGCATCCTGCTGAGGGATCTTACAGGGAAGAATAGCTTCTTCAAGGTCAAAGGTTCCTTCCACAGGAGGAGCAAACATACGATATACATATGTATATAGAATGATTGCACCAACCTGAAATATATTGTGGATTAGAACTCATTCATACAAAGCCTACCATATAAAGAAACTAAAGGTACCCTGTTTCTAAGAAAAGCAAAATCCAAAGGAATAGTTGCAATCATAGGTGGCAAGAAAAACAAAGCCAAACAAAATTTATTCACAACAAACAGTAAAACATCAGTGCAACAAGTATAATTCATAACAGTCAAAATATGTACTGGACTAAATTCACAGCATTAGATCAATAGTTTAAAGTAAACATACCCACTGTCCAAATGAAATATATGCTGTTCCCTGTGTGCTACATGTGTCCGTGTCACCAAAAGGATTGGATGTATCTCTACATAAAGCTGCAATCAGAACAAGTGGTACATTCCCGATGTTTCCTGAATCAAGTGTCAAATAATTCATCATATTAGGAATGGTTAATCGATAACATGCACAAAAAAGCACAAAGCTTTAGCAAAGCATACACTAACTGCATACAAGTTCAGAACAGTATAAACAAAGAGAAAGAGATTGCCACCATCAACAGTGAAAAAGAACATCAACAATCTGTCATATGACTGAATGATACCATGCTTAGCTTACCAATAGCAATTTGTACTATTGAGAACTTGAAGTATGGATATGGAGGTTTCACTAAGGCTATAACGACAAAACCTATGAGCGAACCAACGACGGCGCTGATAACGACATTCACAGGTATGAACCACCTACAAGTGCAACACAATTGAATGGTAAAGAAGATTAAGATATAGAGCTCAACTTAGAATTTTGATGAGACAGAGATGCAACAAGGAAGTAAACAGAGTCATGAGTTATACATACCACTCAAGCATTTTCTGTAGAGTAATAGCTTGTCCGAGTTGAGAAAAGATTAAACACGGAAGCAAAAGGGAAAACACCAACTGCAAATTCCATGGAATTCCATGGAATGGGGTCAGAAAAATTAACTAAAAGTCTAAAACAAGTAAAAAGATTTACAAATTCCCATATTTTGATACAAATTAAAAGAAAAATACCCCGTTCAAAAGCTTTCGGCCGTTGGCAGGCAAGATATCAACATACTTGGAAGCCATTAGAAAACCCAGGAAACACATAGTGAATACTTTAGCTATTGGCAGCACCGCAATCTTTATGCTGCCTAACAAAGACTCCCCTCCTCCACCTCCTGCCGCTGCCGCCGATAAAAGAAACGTTTCCACCTTCATTTTTTTCTGAAGAATTCCTTCCTTCTTACGAAAAGTCTCTCTCTAAAACGCTACTCCGATGAATCTAATTCGATTCTTGGGACATAAAAACAAAAATTGGGTGCATTATTCTAAGAACAAACCATTGTTTCACCTACAGATTCAACTGAAAAGTTGCAACTCCAAATATCAAAGCAAACAACTCTTCAATCAATGACTATATCTATATCTACCAAATAACTTAAAAAACAAAAGGGAGGATTTAGAATTCGATTTGGGGTTTGGGTTTGGCTTTGATCTCAGTTTAATTCTCCTTCCCTTCCCAGTTTCTCAGCTTCTGAATCTCTTGTGTTCTTCGCTTGATTCCTTCTCTATTTTTTATTTCTTTTATAGACTACGTTCCATGATTTAAAGTTATTGGTCTAAGTTACGAAATTACCCCTATTAGTATTTGGTTTTGTTTCTTTCTTTGCTTTGAATTACTAAATTACCCTTAATTAGTTAGTTCTGAACTCTTGCGTCGTTTAGTTGGTTTTGGACTCAGTTTGCTAATCTTATGCTCCAGAATATTTTCTGTGGTTGAATTTTTATTAAATTATTGTTTTTTTAAGGATATAAGAAGCTTTTTAAATTAAAATTAATATTTTTTTTGCATTATAAAAAAGGAAATTAAATTAATTAATTTTTATTAATTATGATCCTTTAATCTTATAATTTTTTAGATATTAGTGGCATGTTATAATGTATATATTATATAATATTTATAAATTTTTTGAAATATATATTTTTTATAAAATTTATAAAATGTCAAGTAAAAATAATGTGGGATTTATTGTACTAATAGATCCAAAATATGGTTAGGTTCAATAATCAAAATTGATTAAAATATTTAATTGATTTAATTTATTAATTTAAATATTTAATTGAATGAGAAAAATCATAAACCAATATCCCTAAATATATAGATGCTGAATTATACTATTATTATGAGTCGAGTCATGTATTTTTCATCATAAATTTAAACATAAATAAAAAACGATATTATAGGGTAGCGTCGGAGATTAAACTTGGATAATTTAACCATCAAACTAATGTTACGACTCACTAGGGATGGGCACGAAACCCGAATCCGACGGGTTTTAACTCGATTCGGTCTGATCGGGTCAGATTTTTTGGTGAAAAATTTGGGTTCGGGTCAAGTTTTTCAAGGGTGATCTCGGGTCGAGTCGGGGTCAGGTTTAGAGTGAAAAAAATTCAATCCGACCCAACTCGGGACTAATAGTATAATTTTCCTATATATATTTTAGGGATATTTGCAATAATGACCTCTCTTTATATATATTTTATACAATTAGATCACTAAAATTATTTGCAATAATTAATTGTTTTTATAATTATATCTCTAAATTTTATTTTTTACAATTTAGTCCCTAAAATTTAATTTTTTTTAATGATTCGGGTCAGGCCGGGTCGGATTTTAGAGCTTAAAAATGGGTCGGGTCGGGTTGGATTTTTTCACCCTAAAACCGGGTCGGGTCGGGTGGAGGGTATGATTTTTTGGGTCAGGTTCAGGTGAGCCAAAAATACGACCCGGCCCGTATCCATCCCTACGACTCACGTACAATATAAAATTATGAGTTTTATACATTTTTTTATCATTAGATGAGTAAAATAGATGACTGAGATTAACTCGTTATTTTTTTAAATAATAACTTACACATACATTATTATTAACCTCAATTATTTATTTCGTTCATCCAACCGTAAAAGAACGTACTAAAATTTAAAACTTACATTATCTAAATGAATTATATCCATATATAATAAGAGTACCACTCTTGCATAATTTACATACCTAAATAAAAATGTGTTATTTATATTTTAAAAATAATATAATTTATTACATTTTCAATTTTCTTTTTTAATGAATTTTTAGAACTCTCATAATCAAATTTATTTTCCTTTTATTTTATCATTCATTTTTTTTTATAAAAATAGTATGATTATATTATAAAATCATATATTTAAAATATCAACATGTGCCTTGTTAATTTTTTTAATTAAATAAAGAAATTATATTTTTTTCATACCGAAATCCGAATCCATACAAGATAAGTATCCTTGACCATTATAATCAGTGGATCTCGCCTCGTTAATTTTTTAAAACTTAAATGAATATATATATTTAAAGTCTATATCAATAAACTAGCAAAAGCCAACAAAACTACATTCTAGATTAAATTTTATAAATTATCTAAATATTGTCTTTTTTTCTTTTTATATGTTCCTTTTTTAGATAAAAGTTTAGTTTGTTTCTCTCTCTATTTTCCAATCTAGATAATATTTCAAAATCTAAATTAAACATATATTATTTTACTTTTTCACGCTTTTAATACAAACAGATTTAATTATATCAACAAATAAATTATAAAAAATAATTAAATTATTAAAATCTTATTAATAATTAAAAAATAGAGTCGAATTTTATAAAAAAAATATCTGTAAAAATAAAATAAATATTTAAATCTATATTAAATTTTATTTTTAATTGTATAGTAGTTTTCATCACCATTATTTTAGAGACAACAGAAAACATGTGAAGTTGAGAAGTCTCTTTTCTTTCCTCTTCTTCTCTTCTCTTCTCTTCATATGATTCCTTACATTTTTCTTTCTTACCCAGCCTAGCTTTGTCGGGTCAAAAAGATCATTTGACAATGACCAAACACCTTCATCTGTCTAAAGTAGAGCGAATAAATAAGATAAGATAGATCGTAAGTTATTCAAACTCGATTAAGTTAAAACTCGATTAAAATTCGATTAGATTGAATTCGACTCGAGCTCGAACTCGGCTCGAGTTTTTAACGAGCTAAGCCGAACTATATGATACTCGACTCGAAAAGCTCACGAGCTACTCGAAAATATAAATATACTATTTTTTATAATTTAAAATCTAAAATTTTAAACTTAAAACCCTAAAATCTAATCTTAAATATAAGTCTTAAACCCTAAATTAAGATATTAAAACCTAAAATTAACAAGTTTGAGTTTACACAACTAGTGTATCAAAGTTTTTTTTCTTCATTAGGCTTTAAATGAGACGTGAGAGATAAGAGTTATTAGAGTCTAACACGGTCAAAGATCAATCAATACTTGACTCGATTAGGTTTAAAAAAGCTCGGACTTGACTCGAGTTCTTAACTAGTCGAGCCGAACTCAAATATTTTAGACTCGTTTAAAATTACTTAAACTCAACTCGAAATCTTAACGAACCGAACCGATCTCAAATATTTTAAACTCGTTTAAAACCACTCAAACTCGAACTCAACTCAAAATCTTAATGAGCCAAGCTAAACCGAGCTTAGTACTACTCGAGCTCGACTCGACTCGTTTACGCACTTAGTTAAAATAAAAAGTTAGAAAATAATATTATATGTAACTTTCAATTCCTGCAATATTCTCTGGGTTTTCTCTCCTTGTTGCCGTAGTTCTTCATCTTTTCTGTTTTTTAATCAATGATCGGCAACTAATTTTATATTAGTTATCGACCACCGGATTTCTATTATTCTTTATCTTTTATTTTCTTATATGTTAATAAGAATTTTTGCCTTCATGGCAAGCGTTTTCTCTGTCATTATGACATGTTTTTTATTTTTATTTTTGCGGTTTATTTCATCTGTCCTTGTGGCATGATTCAGCATACCCTAGCAGCCGATTGTTGCAGAGATTTGAATCGGCACTAGTTTCTGATTATGATTTTGTCGGTATTCATTGATGGTTAGATTCTCACTCAGTTGATGGTTGTGTACCGATATAATCAGTCTTGGGTAGCGGAGTATCCTGTCTGATGGTTTAGATCGCTCACAACTTCTTATTCACCCGTTATGTGTCTCGATTGGATATAGACAAGGAGATTCAAGAAATTTTTGGATTTTGATGATATACTTTTCTTCATAAAAAATATTTTACTTTTTTTATTTTTTTATTTTTCTGAATTCATTATAATTATAATATTTTTTATGAATTTAATAAAAATTCAGTCAAAATTATATATATATATATAAAACTCTCATATCTAATTATGGGCTATTGGGGTAACTCTCCAAAAAGGAAAGATAAGCACTTTCCTCTTTCCTATTTAAGTAACTAATTAATTTAAGTCCGCTGTTATGGTTTTGATGGTGAGATTATATTACAAGGTATCAATTATATCATGAATAGTTTTTAAATCGTATGATTTTAAAATACAGAATCGTAAATAAATATTATCATATATTTCATTAAAAAGTTATATTTAAATGAAAAAAATATATACAACTACACAAAATAAATGACAAAATCAACACATAATAGAATCTAAAAACTTAAAAAATCAACAAAACGTATGACTGATGGAACATCAAAATAGACCATGCCCAAAAGTATTAAAATTCGCAGGCTTAGCGAGCGTATCAATAACTATAGGCGGAGCTATATATGTACTTGCGTGAATTTATGCTTATTCTAAATTTTTTAAAATTTATACACTTAATTTTAAGTTTATAAATTAATTTTTAAATTTATATTTTTAAAAAATATTTTTTATATTTTAAAAATCTGAAATAAAATAACTTTTAAAACTTCTTTTTCCTTTATTTTTCATATATATATATATGAACGGCGTCGTTTTAAGTATTTTTAACGTGCACGATGACTTGATTCGTTAAAACAACTTGTATTTGGGTTAATTATCCATATGACCCTCCCATTCTGTCCACATTTGTTGGTTGTGTTATAATACCCCATCTTATTTTCTGTTTTCATCTTGAACACCTCTGTTTTCATTTTAAAAAATTAAAATAAAATATTTCAAAAAATTAAAAATCAAGTTAATTATTTAACCAAATATTAAAAATATTTTTATACTATAAAAAAATTAATATGTCAAAAAAATATTATTTTATATTTTATACGATTCGATCGAATATCAAAGATATAATCATTTTTTACTATATAAAATTTTAAAATCCTAATCTCACCTCTCATCTATGACATCCACCGGTCAATCCCATTCCAAACAGTCAGACCTCACTATCAACAAACATTCTGAGCTAAAACCTAAAATAAGATTAAAATAAGATTATATTAAAATTTTTATAAAAATAATAATAATAATTTTGATATTATTTTTTTATACATATCAAAATATGCATAAAACAATAAAAAATTTAATATATACAAAAATATTATTTATAATTTCAATAAGCATTTCGATATGTATAAAAAAGTTTGACACCGAAATTTTTGATATAATTTTACTTTAGGTCGTCTCAGCTTAAAATTTTCCCGTAAATCCTTCTCCCACTATCTTACACTATTTTTAAGTACGTTTTTTTTTTCTTCTGAACTTTAATTTTAAACTTTATGTCTTAAATCATATAAAAAATATATCTTAATTTTATATATTTATATTATTATTATACAAATTAGTACTATATCAAAATTAGATCGAAAAAATAGGCGTACTGTAAATAAAATATAGTTCTAATTAATAAATCTTAAAACGCAACATGGAAACACAGTAACAAACGAAACTAGACGACTCTATCAAACTGAATTATTGTTTTGACTAAAGAAATAGTTGTGGATGTCTTCGCAATAAATTTCCGGTCGAATCGACTAATCCGATCTATTTTTCACATTCGTATGAGCTCGTCTATGTTTCTGCTTTACGAATATGATATTTTCTGAAAATGGGCTGGGTTGGGGTAAGAAAACATTAAGCTTATCATGAATGGGCTGGGCTGGGTTGGGGCCAGAAGACATTAAGCTTATCTGGAATGGGCTGGGCTGGGCTGACAGCTAACCAGGTCAAAGTGGAGTCTCCTAGCCCTATAAAATTAACTGGCTTTAATTATACAATTTTAGGTTTCAAGATTATCCTTTTAGAGAAATTCACAAATAGTCATGATGAAATTATTTATTTTGGTCCCTTAAATCTACAAATATTTTAAAATTATCATTAAATTCTATTTTTATTTTAATATAATCATTCGTTAATTGTCGTTAAAAGAATAATATAATAATTAAATTTTTTTTTTTATAAACAGAGATTTATTCGAATCAATATAAAATTTAACGTCTACTTATGACGAGGGACAATTTTATCTCGGTAGAATGAACCGATAAAAATTATCATTGTTTTGGTATCTCAACTATCATTTTTAGTAAAACGATCTTTAATGTTATATCTTTTGTTTTATTTTTGGTATCCTGACCGTTAAAAATTGATAGAGATAATGATATGACTTGGTATAATTATAGTTATAGTCTAAAATGCTTATATGTTTTATAATTTAGTCCTAAATTCATCGATTTAGAACATTTTAATTTTTTGAGGGAAGGGCAAAACATCATCTTAATTTTAATTGAATTTTATCTCATCCCTTTTTAACTCTTCGTATTCTCGTCGGTATCTTAATCGTAGAATTTTAGTCATTTAATAAATCTCACATTAGTTCATTGGTCCATAAAACCTAAAGTTTTGAACAATTATCAATCATTTTTGAGCATAAGTTATGTGACATCGGGTCTTATCCCAGATTATATATGTACAATCATAAATCTGGGGTGAGTCCTGGTATCACATAACTTTAAGATTATATATTCGGGTTAAGACTCGATGTCACAAAACCTTAAACCAAGTACTTATACTCAAAATCTCTCATCAGAAATTAACGAAAAAGGTTCAAAGTCATACAACTTCGGATCACACATTCGATGTTACTTAACATTGTATTGCAATATGTTTATTGGTATCTGAATCCCATCAATTAAAGTTGATTCAATCAAGATGTTTAAATCATCAAATACAATGGACACAACTATTATACAACACACAATATTTATTCGATCCACAAAAAATCTTCTATGATTACTATTATAATAAATCGCTTAAAATTTATTAAATTATTATACATTATGCTCATATACGAGAATTAAATCTTAATTTTATAATTTTACAATTTATTTTATAGAATCATAATCCTTGAATTATCAGATTGTTGGCTGATTTAGACTTGCTTATTATGGGTTTAGATGATTTTTATTAAACTATAGATTTAATTCTTACTCTATAATCTGGTTGTTTTAAATTTTAATCATATCATCACTATATTTGTCTGAATTATAATTATAATTTTAAAATTATAAAAATTAAATTAAAATGTAAGAGTCCTCTAGCTCAAGTGGTTAAAAGAACGATTGTTGTTCTTATAGGTCACGGGTTTGAGCACAACACCAACAATGCCAGCAAAGTAATTGAGCGATCAATCTTAAATGGTAGAGATTATATTTTAGAACAAATACTATTATAATCATTATTAACTTATTAAAAAAAATTAAAATTATAACAATAAAATAAAATAAATATACAAAAAATAATAATTATTGTGCACTTCATTAAAAAATTACCACAGATGTTTGAAAAATGACAATCCCATGACATCATGGGTTGGGTGAGTGAAACAATTTATAATTTAGGATCACAGTAACGGAAACATTAATTAGTATAATCATATAATTAATGAATTTTTTTTAATAATCGGTTGAGTTTTATATTTGAAAGGTTGTCTATGCAGAAAACTCTATTGAGAAATTTACCCATTAAAATTATTTATATGATGCGGGTTAATTTGAATTTATGAGAGTCAAATCTTGAAAATCAAAAAAAAAATAAAAAATGAAAAAAAAATATTAGTCGAGTCTGACTCACTACACCGTCCGTAGTCATTTATCTGACCCAAAATATAATTTTAGATTTCATACGTTGGGGCCTGAACAACAAAAGATCCCAACCAAATTGAGACTGCTGAAAACTGTGTAGTTTGTTTCTTCCATTGTTTGATATCTATAATTCATAAGCTTCAGCCATGGAAGACAAAAGTTACAGAGGGACACGTTGGGGTTGGGGAGGATGATGAAGAAAGCAAAGTAATGCTCAAGCACTAAGCATAAAGAGAACAAAAAAACCCAGAAAAGCAAGCATGTGGACAGTGGGGTTGAAACAGAAGTTTTACTTCTACTTATATAATACGTACAACTACTACTTTATACAACCTGTAAATAATAAATAAAATCCATATAAATTAAGTACAACCCAACCCTTTCTCTTCTTCTTCTTCTTCTTCTCTTTAGCCTCTCCTCTTCTGTCTGTCACTGTGTTCACTGCATTTATATGAACAGGCAGTAGAGTGTTTCTTCATTTCTTTCTTTTTTTTAAAAAAAAAAAAATTCTGGGTAAATTTCTGGGTATCTCCTCCTTTAATTCCCCATGTTTATGATTTAGATTTGGGTTTTTCTTTCAATAAATTCTAAGGATTCCTTCTATTACTAATACAGCTACTATCCCATCTTCCATTTCCAGTATTTTTTTTAGTTTCCTTTTCCCTACCTTTCGTTGTTGGTTCATAGCTTCTTGTACAAGTTCAAGTAGAACGGTAACAAAAAGGGAAACCCTGGTTACCCCATCTCACCCTTTTCTCTCATTTCTTCAATTATGGATCTGTTTCTTTGAAAGATGAAGTTTTTATCTCTGTTTCCATTAATTTGCTTCAATGCATGCTCACCTGCATTGTGAATGAATTTCAACGCCGGTGCTTCCATGCGGCTGTTTGCGAGTCTCGCCATGATCGTTCCGTTTCTTTGCTTATTCTTCTTGTTTCCAACTCTACTGGCTCAGTCTTTCGAGACTAATGTGTCTTCAACGAGCGCTGCTGCTAGAGCGCTCGATGCTCTTCTCCAAGACTATGCTTACAGGGCTTTTGTACGGCCTAAAACAGGAGTGTCCTACGATGGTGTTGTTCCTTCTAATTTAACCGGGATTCAGATTGCAGCAATGAGGCTGAGGAGTGGGAGCTTGCGGACCAGAGGTGTGAGGGTGTATAAAGAGTTCCAGATCCCCGTTGGTGTTGTGGAGCGACCTTATGTCGAACGCCTGGTCTTGGTTTATCAAAACTTGGGGAATTGGTCTTTGCGATACTATTCGCTACCCAACCACACCTACCTCGCGCCTGTTCTGGGTCTTCTTGCTTATGATGCTTCTGATTTGTCGGGTAAGAATTTGCCGGAATTGGATTTAAGAGCTGCCGGGGATCCTATTAAGATCATTTTCTCAGATGTGGAATCGGTTCCGGATGGGTCAGTCCCCAAGTGCGTTTGGTTTGATTTGCATGGTTTGATAAAATTCAGCAACTTGACAGCTCCCAACGAGTGTTCCTGCCTCCAGCAGGGGCATTTTTCGATTGTTACCGAGTCGATTTCGCCTCCTAGTCCGCCGCCGGAAAGGGAAGGAAAGGGGAGTAATGATAGAAGAAGATGGATAATTGTTGGTTCTGTTGTGGGTGGAGTGGCATTGCTGGCCTTGTTGGTGCTCTTGGTACTTTGGGCACGCAAATGTAAGAAGAGAAAAAAAATGCAGGAGATGGAAAAGGCTGCAGATGCCGGAGAAGCACTACGAATGACCACCGTTGGTGCTACCAAGGCACCATCGGCGATGGTTACTCGGACTCAACCGACACTTGAGAATGAATATGTGGCTTAACCCTTTCATGTGTATTTCCAGTAAAGTATTCTTCTGCTCACAAGTCACAACCCCACACCTATTATTTTCTCTTTTCTGGTGGTTTGTTCATGGTAACCTCTCGGTTGTAGTGTGGGTAAAATAGGATTCTTTTTTTTTGTGTAGGTTCTGTTCAAGTCTTTTTCATAATTTTCATGATTCATTGTGGTGTGCATTCAGCCTATGTCTTGAATTATAGTTGTCTCATTCACAAGGAATAAAACCCTTTTTTTTCTCCTTGGATTTACTTTTGTTGTCTGTTTCTGTGAGAATGTAGGATGAAGATTGCTTTGTAATCAAAGCAAGCTGATGTTAAAGCTTTACTCCAACTATCATCTGTTGGAAGCAAAGTTAGGCTTGGACATGTGTGGCTCGAGTTAAAATTTTATGTTCTTTTTTTCACTTCGGTTCCGACAGCATTGTCGGTAATTGTCATTCTACAATGTTAGCTTTAAGAAGGTTAACAATCTACAATGTTAGTCTTAAGAAGGTTAACAATCTTATACCATTAAGAAAGAAAGGTATAGGACTTACCGGAGGTTGAGCAGACTTAGAACTTTTCCCCTTTAAATTGAAACCACGGCTGGGATTAGGAACTTTGGAACCCATCTTCTTTGGTTGATACAGTTTGGTCACGTTCAGCCTCTTCAATTTTTTCTGCTTGCTTCTTGATGTATAGGAATTGTGAAGCCCAATTTTGCATTGTTTTGGCATCATTATGACCATGATAAGTGGTAAGACTACGTTAAACATTATACTAATCTCTAAATCTTTTGTTAACTCCAAAACATTGTCATTAGAACTGATTCCCTTTAAATTTGTAAGGCACTACTCCCCTTAAACTGAAAGTGCTTGTAGGAAATCCTTCTGGTCTTGATATAAACATTAAACATTTATCATCTCTGAAATCTGCTTATCTTGAATGCTAATTTTTCTTGTAGATTTCATTGCTAAATATGATTTTCTCATGGACTTCATCAAGTTGGCAGGTGTAGAAATGTTGAGCAATGCATTCTACATATGCCCTTAAACCTGGCCATAAACTCTATCTTCCACCTTGACTATACTTTTGTCGCATTCAGAAAGTCGACGCTCACCTGAATGTAAGTCTAATGCTATTTACATCTCGAGTCTTGATGAAGAAAAGATGAAAGTACTTGGAAGAAAAAAAATGAGAGAATATGTTCCTATTTGTCACATTGCTGCTCACCAGAATGTAGGTCCAATACTATTTCTTCTCGAGTCTTGACGAAGAAGAGATGAAGTACTTTGGAATAGGGTGGATATTCACCTTGCTGCCCAGCCATGTATTAGCTGAGATATTTGCATCTGGAATAATCTCTCTTCCGTTCTAATTAATTTAAGATGTAAATCATTCTATTCAAGCATCAACAACCTTCTTCTCTTTACTTCCTACATAAAATCCATTTTGGGCAGTGTCGTTAACTACTTAAGTATGTCTTTGCAGGTTCAGTAATCTTGTCTGTTTTTCCTTGCTACTATAGAAATAGAAACTATAGCAGAATGTGTTCCTGGAATGGTATTTCTTATCAACCCAAGTGATCTTGCAAGGCAAATGCATATGATAAGGCTTTGATTTTTAGACTAGAGTAGCTTGCAGTACCACATTTGTAGAACTGTTATAGTCCAGTATGCGTTACCTAACTTGTTATTGCTCTATGCTAGATGCCTAGATCCGAAGAATAGCAAATACGATGCCAATCTTCCTTATTTTCTACCTTTTCTGTTGCTAATAGTTACCTTACCACAATATTTCTTTCATGACATTGATAGAGCTTGTTTCAGTGTCACCTAGGTCATTGTTTTCATTGTTTATGTAGTGTGCATTCTCCAACCTCGTGATCATAATTTCACCTTCTACTGGTCTGGCTCAGTACTGCTGTTTTATTACCATGTGTGTGAAGATTCTTGTTCTCTTTGTTCTGTACTTAAAATTGCATCTTGGATATTGCATGCAAGCATGTCTTTGCAGGTTCGGATATCTCAGTCGTTTCCCTTACTCTGCCATTCTTCTTTACCTGAGCTCTCTTCAATCCAAACCCCTGTTTAATCTCTTCAATTCCTTCCTTGCGCCTTGCCGAGCGCAGTTTTTAAAACAAAGCTGGTATTCCCACCTTGTGATGTATCTCTGCCGCATATCTTGTAAGAATTGTCTAATAGTCATAGGCACAACATTACCCCTACATATCATCTTTATAGCTATCACAGGTAATAGAAACAAACAAGAGCAGGATTACTAGGATGATTTTTTTTTTCCTTTCTTTTGGTTCAACCAAGTGAAACTGCATGTGGGGGTGATGTTAATGCAGATGCTGAGGAAGGTGTAGGTTTTAACTATATAGATATGGACTGCAGGCAGTCAAAGTCCCAACAGGGTTCAGGATCTTAAAAACATTTATTCCATGTCTACACCTGTGGGAGGGATTACAGTGGGTCCTTTTCTTTTTGGTTTCTGCTTCATTATGAAGCTGGCAAAACCAAATAAAGAAGGCTGTTTCTGTTCTGGTATGACTTGATTAGCAGAATTTTGATGTCTTTGTTAGCTGTAGTAGTAACTGTGATTGTTTGTCTGTCTTTACCACCCAAATTAAAACCTGCCATGGGAAGTGGGTTCAGCCAACCCCACAAGGTAAGAGAATAAGTATTTATTTTACAATGAAATAAAGTTGTAACTACTAATGGTCCGTCCACCCCTGAGCCAACAAAGCAAACAATGGGATTTGATTATTTATTTGTTTAGATGAATTGAATAGGGTGCGCCACAACATAAATAAGTGGGATCATAAATGGGATACAACTCCATTTGTTGCCATGTTTGTCCTGGTTCCTAAACCAAACCAAGCTGAAAACGTGTTAGCTGTGGCTGTGCTGCCCCTCTCCTTATAAAATCTACATACCTACCTGTCCTACATAACTTTCAAGTTGTCAAAGGAAAGAAAATCATTTTTGAAGTTTTCATCGTTTTGATGAGTTTTCTAAGAAAATTTTCTACAGTATCATTTCTTAATATGACTATTTGATGAGTGAGTTTTCTAACGAAAATTTTCTACCGTATCATTTCTTAACATGATTATTTATATCCGACTGACTCATTAACTAATTCAAATTCGGTATCGTAAAAACCCATTTTAGAACAGCCTAATAAATAATTTGTTTTATTTACTATATAAAATTAGTTTTAATTTTTAACTTTGTTTAAAAAATCTAATGCTCTGTCCCAATCCTTTCATTACCTTTTTATCACTTGGATTGACGGTGACACCACCATTTCCATCGTTCAAAAAGCTATTTTTATCAAGCCTAACCTAATGCAAATAAATTTGATCGGTTGATCTGATTGTATGATAAGCTGGTTTACATGGAAGCTAGTGGCATGTAACCCAATGATTCGTTAGCCGAACAGGAAAATCAGATGCTTTTTATCCCAGCAACCGAAGGTGGGTAGTTCTAAAGATGAAATGCAGGAAAGGGAGCTAGGGAGGACAAAAATGCTGCTAAACAGAATAATTAAGGGGCATATTCAAGTCAGTGATGGAAACATTACAAAGAGATTGGCAGAGAAAGGACCAAGGAGTGAAGGGTAACATGAACTTGGCTCCCCAAACCATTTTCAAGACTCAAACTCAGATTTATTAAAAATAATTCAGACCCTTCATGATCTGAAGACAGTAACACTAAGCAAATAAAATGTCACAAGGAATTGTAAATCAACAAAATCTCAAATGCAGACCAGTTGAGCAATGTAAACATTTGTGTTGTCGAATGTGCAGCATTTCAGGTGTTCATGCTTTAACATTACAAGAGAAAAAGACAGGTAAAGGAACATAAGTTCATCTGCACTTTAGTCTACTCCAGCAGGACAGAATATCATAAGAGCATTCTTCTCCCTCAATCCCCGTTGGCAAAGTTTCCTACATCCAACACCAAATAACATGAGCTTCTATGCGTAGAACAAGGAAAAGCAAACTTGGCAGATATATGCAAACAACAAGGCAGGATGAAACACATTTTCCCCTTTATCACGAGATACACGAGAGAAAGAAAAAGGGCAATAGCCGTTAAAATATATCCCCTACAAATATTCGATAAATGGAGTGTGTTAGGATACCTGTCACTCCAGATGTGTTTAATTGCATGCACACACAACTAAATGCATGCGAAGCATAAAGAGCACAAGAAACATAGACTTGTTAGTGGTATTGCTAGTCTCCTTCATGTTGTACAATATTTCAAAGTAACTAAAACAAATGCAGCACCAAAAGATATCTCCAGAAGGATTTGAGTTGTTCTAGTTAAAATTTGCAACTATCATTAAAAAAGTTAAGAGCCAATAATAATAATTCAAGAGTCGAACCATTTAATTAATTATGGCATACAATACACATTGCTCTTTAACTTAACCAAGTCTACAGAAACCAGAACCACAAGTAAAGAAGCACATTGTATGTCATATTCACATAAGACATAAATATATCTGTAGTAGTAGCACTAGAAACCAGAGGCTAGCACTTGTTAACGACGGTAAGACTTCACACATATAAACTATTATGTATATTCAATATTCAGTTCATGGCATAAACCCAACATTTCAACACATTTGAAATGGAAAAACAAACCAAAATCATGTCTAAGATTAATGCATACTACTCTGTAATGATTTCAAAATCCCATATATATTATGTTGCACTGATACAGATACAAATATGAGTATGCAAACAGGGACAGAATACGGCAATCTCCAAAATCATGGCAAAGATAAATTAAATTTTGAATCATGTGAGAGAAAGTAGAAAAGAAAGAAGAAAAATACATAAAAAGCGTGGAAGAGTAGAAGAACAGAAAAAAATAGGAGAGAATAAATACTTGCAGGTACCCAAGTTGTACCAAACATGTCCCCGATGGGAAGTATAGGTTAAGAGTTAGACAGAATATGTATCATGTAGATCTTGGAAATGAACGTATCATTGCTGGATTAAAGCTAAGTTCCTCAGAAACCAGAGTGAGGTAGGGACTGGCAGGAAAAGGTCCAATAACATACCACAACATACTGTAATACTGCAATGTAATACTAAAATTATACGTGCAGTGTTAGAAAATTAGTACATTGTGATTTCTGGGCTGAGTGCACAAGTAAATGGGTGTGGGGGGATATCCAGCAGATAGGGGGAAATGAATTGAAATCTGAATTGCGAAAATTTGGGGGGAAATGAATTGAATTCAAAACCCTAACAAGTTGATCTCCGATGAAACCAAGCACAAGGAGTGGGAAACGGCGATAAAGATAAAGAGTAAACATGAGTAAAACGATGAAATTAAACAGGAAAGAAAAACAAGTACCAGTACCAAATCAAGAAGAGATCAATCGGATGAAGAGAGATTTTCCAAGAGCTTCTTATCTCTTCTTTCCATGGCAACGTCCCACATATCGTTCCCGATGTGCTTCGGCTGTTTCAAATTTCAGTTCCATCAAACAATTTCAATCAAAAATGGAAAACCTAAATGAAGAAACCGATCCAATGTTTTTAAATTGAAATTAAAAAGATAAAAGGGGAAACGAACCCGGCCATGATAAGATTTGTGGATGAAATACTGAGCATTGCCCATGACGCAGAGCATTCCAGCTATGATCCCAAGGGGAAGTGCTGCTTCCAGCCATATCCATGCCATTCTTTCTTCTTCTCCTCTTTCTATCTCACAAAAGTTCTGGGCGAGAAGAGAACTAATAAACTCCGATTCTGCTACGAGCAGAGCCAGGACTCATTCAGTTCTGGCTTTTAGCCCAACCATTACGCAAATGGGCTTTCCAACATCTTTTTTTCACAATATTTCTGTGATTTAGCCTAATTTTAGGTTTAGGTATTGTTTTTAAAATATAGGAAAAAAAAACAAAGCGTTCCAAATTCGAAAATTTGTTCCACAAATTAAATTTGGGGTTATTAATATAATTGTTATTGAACTCGTTAAGGGTCTAATTAATCAATAATGACGTTATTTCTCTTAAATAATTTGAGTTTAAGTATCCTGTTTTACGTAATATATGTGACTTCTAAAAATTATAGTTACATATCAGATGAATTAGTAATTTTTTAAAATACGAAGGATGATCTGAATATAACTTTATTTATAATTGAATGATCTAGATTATAATTACGTTTATTAATTTGGTAATCAGAATGTAATCTTATTTATAATTGAGTGATTCAAAACTTAAGTTTTAATAATTGAGTGACCCAAATATAACTTTACTCAGAATTGAGTGACCTTTATTGTAGTTTACCTTAATTGTTTTAGAATAAACAATCATTCATTTATAATTTAGGGTGAGTATTCGATCGAGTCGAGTCAAAAAATTCAAGTTATTCAAGTTGAAGACTCATATTTTACAACTCAAACTTTATTTGAAATTTTTCGATTCAAATCGAGTTTAAGAAATTTGAATAAAATCGAATCGAGTTTTCGAGTTTTTATAAATATTTAATTTTAATTATTCATCATGTTATGGTATGATTTGATTCCAATTCAAATGACTTTCTCTAATCATATAAGATATGTATATAGATATTTTTTTCATATGTAACAATATTTCTTTATATTTTTTATATATCAACGTGTATAAATCATAAAAAAATGAAAGATTCGTCTCAAACTTAAAAATTAATCCTTTAATTATTAAAAATTTTGAGTTATTCGAATTTTTATTTTATAACTCGAACTTTATTTAAAATTTTTTCGAATCAAATCGAATCTATGAAATTTCGAATCGAGTCAAAACGAACTAGTATTTTTGTCTCGAGATGAGTTATTCGATTTTTTGGGTCGAGTTTTGTTTTTACCTATTTTATATCATGAAACAATTACATGTATGGAAAACAAACTGGAGCATGCTCTAGTCAAACAACAAAGAACAGGACAATGCAAACAAAACCCTCAACAGGTCAAACCAGACATCCGAAAACTGAAGAGATGGCAAACAAAAGAAAGTGATGTTAACAGCTTCCTCAAAGGAAAGAACACAGGCGATCAAAGAAGCAAATACCATATACGGAGCTCCAAGCTCAGAAAAAGGCCTCTCCAATGGCAGAAATCAGGGACCTAGTCATTAGAGTTTTTACCGGGAACTTATCGTTAGCACAGCTCCAGAAGAGGAAAACATAGGCCAAACGACTAGAGCTAAACAAAGACATCAAAAATGCATGGAGAAAAAGGTAGAGCTGAGCTGAGCTGAGTGTTTCTTCATTTCTCAAGATGCTAAAGCCTTGAAAATTCCAATCCCCAGGTTCATCCTCCAGAGTTCTTCCAAAGATATTACCCTTCAACCTTAGTCTCTTATTGGGAGGCCAAGCGTCATCCTCCCCAGCTATATCAACATTAAAACAAGCAGCTTGCAAAGAGTAGCTTCGGAGAAAGGACTAAACATTGTAGAAATTGTCGAAGAGAAAAGTCAATCTCCTCCAAAGTAGCTCTGAGAGGCCACTCATGTCGGTCATGAACAGACACCAAGGCCCTTGACTCAAGACTTGATTTTTATCTTCCTTTTTTTCGTTTTGAAAAAGAACATGAAAAAGTTCCTACCCAGGTTATAGCAATCAAAATTTTCAGAAAAAGGCCAAACCTTGTTTAGGATTTCACATGAAGATGTTTTATAATGATTCAATCCGTTACTTGTACATAGTACAAGGACTAGCTTCATAGTTTGACCAAAGTAAAAATAAAAGAAGCAGCAGCAGCTAAGGCCTAAGGTATCCTAGAGGGGAGGGTAGCAGGCAGCTAAGACTGCGTTGGCATCATTTGGCATTGCCAACAATCACTATAATTCCCCGTTGGCCTCTTCCTGCTCCGTGGGGTCTCTCACTCCTACGTATCTGCTCTCTTCTAACAATCTCTGGCCTTCCCCACTGTAAAGTAAAGTAACAAAGCTTTTACTGTCTCTAGTATAGTATTTGATTGTATTTGCAGAGTTAACTTTAGTTTCAAAGGAACTGATGACAAATTGACAGTGTAAATACTCAGAAAACAAATGACTTATTAAAAATTTGGACTCCTTCCTAGTTTTTACTACTAATTTGACACAGAGCTGTCGACAATTTTTTATATTTATTTCGTATCTTTTTTATATTATAAATAATAATATTGTTGCCTCTTATTTCACACCTCTCTTATTGATGGTGTTGCGTCTTTCTTCTTCCTGAAGCTCAAACTGGGAAATCAATCCTTTTTTTGAAAAGGAATTCAACCCTGAAAGGCCAAAGAGCTATGTCGGGTATCTATAATCCCAACTTTTCTCCTGCCAGAGCTGCCTCTCCGCAGATCAGAACCACCCCAGATGTTGACAGGTACACGCACTTAGCGCGCACACACGCAGATTATTATGTTTTCACTGTAACTTATGCTGTTCAGTTCTGATTCTTCCTTCTTTTTCCTTTTGGGGGTTTGGGAAAATTTTAATCTGTATGGGATTTCTGGGTTATTTTTCTTTTTTGTTTTTCCTCAGTCAGTACTTATCAGAACTGTTGGCAGAGCATCAAAAGCTTGGACCTTTCTTGCAAGTCCTTCCCATATGTAGCCGCCTGCTAAATCAAGGTTACTTCTTTACTCGGTCACTCCTGGATCTAGGTTTTTTATTTTCTGTTTTTTGGTTACCAATGCTAGATCAGTCTGATTAAGTGTAGTGATGAGATGTTCAAGTTTGCCTTTTTCTAATACCTAGTCCTTGGTGATTATGGAATTGGCTCGATCATGTAATTAACCCTATATTTGTTATTTTTCTGTGTGATCCAATACTAGAACTTGGCTAGCTTCCATCACACTCGCACCATTGTGTTTTGGATAGTGCATTCACTGAGATTAGTTGTTCACAACGCAGTGATCACTCTCTGATCGCTACTGTTTTAGTTAAATGGTACAGGAGATACCATCGTCTTCAGCCGAGACAAAGTCTTGAGTCACTCGGAGATACCTTTCGTTTTAGCTACTATGTATCCAAATGTACATTTGATAATATTTTAATGTTTGTACTTAGAAAGCCCATTGCATTTCTAGTTTCACTCGGGTCTTGAGAAGAAAGTTTGACTAATATGGAGCGGTGGTAGTGTAGGTGAAAATGTAGAAAAAAGAAAGGAAGAAAAACTCAAGACAAGTTGTTCTGCTAAATTTGAATTTCTGAAATCTTCTGACTTTTAATCTGGATGGAGCATATTATCTTTGATTAGTTTGTACAAGAAATGGGTTGCTAAAGTGTACTCCCTTGTTTAGCAGTCAATAGAAGTTAATACATTTTTCCGGACCTAGGATATCTTAGCATTCTATGTTTTTTTTAATTGTCTTGTCTCAAAATGCTTAATTTGATTTTGGATGCTATGTTCCTTTCATGCATTGATATGTTTTCATATGTGGTCTCTGTATGCAGAGATATTTCGGGTCTCAGGAATGATGTCCAACCAGGGATTTGGCGACTTTGACCGGATGAGACATAGAAGCCCCAGTCCCATGGCTTCTTCGAACCTTATGTCAAATGTTTCTGGGACAGGATTAGGCGGATGGAATAGTCTACCTCAAGAGGTTACTAATCTTAAAACTTTCAGCTTTCATGTCTTTATTTTGAATCTATATTATCATCCACATATTTTTTCTTGTTGGTTTAATTCAGTGCTCTTCTTTAACAAGCACAATACAAGTTTCATGCAGCCGGCCTTATAAGTTTACAATTTGGGTAGTAAACTAAGTGACATTTTTATGCTTTTAGTTCTCTATCATTGGCTTTAAGATAATTTCGGGTAAACACCAGATAAGCGAGTGTAAAACACTGGAAAAGAGAACCATAACATGCTAAATCTTGCTTTTGGCATCATAGATACCGAAATCAAACAATAAGGTTTGAAGTCCTCTTTCTTTATTAGTAGACCAAAATGTTTGGATATTGATTGGTCTTGGTTTGACATGATTTATGCGACAAGGTTCCTGGAGGAGTTAATATCCTCATTAGCTAATCAACTGTTCTAAAACCATGGATTTCAATTGTGGTTGCTAAGTTCTGTTTGTTAAATAAGAATAAGGAAATTGTTCTAATTGTCACCACTCACCAAATGAAAGCATTTCTGTCAAATGGTGAATATCTGAGTTTTATATTGATCCTCTTTGCATCTGGTGGATGACTCGAATGCTATGATTGTTTAATCTCCAATGTTTTACTCAATATTGGACCATCTTACATAACTTAGATGAGAACCAAGTCTCTTTCCTGTCCAAATCGCTACGATTGTCAATGGTGTTCTCTTAACGTGTTTGAACTGCAGATGGCACCGCTGAATAAGTGAATATAATGGTGATCTATCAGTTCATTTCGGTTGCTATAATGCACTCTCTCTCTCTCTGTCTCCAACATTCTAATCTATTTTGCTCAAACATTTTAGTACCTATTATTAATAAAGCATTGGAAAATGTTATCACAAAGGTTTTTCAAAGCATAAACTCATTTAAATGTGTTTGTTTCCTGTATTTTTGGATTGAGTCTTCTATTATTTGTGCCAAAGTTGCTTTTTTGTGTTTTGACAGAGACTGAGCAGACCACCTGGGATGTCAATGGACTGGCAAGGTGCCCCAGCAAGTCCTAGTTCATATACTGTGAAGAGGATTTTGCGTCTCGAAATTCCTGTCGATACATACCCCAATGTAAGCCGTAATATCACATGCTAGTGTGTTGGGTTAAAATTTTATTGATTAATATTTTTCATATTTCAATCGAACGAGACAAATGTTTTTGTGAGTATTGAGGTTTAGAGTCTGTTTTTCGTTGTTAGTTCAATTTTGTTGGACGACTTCTAGGCCCCAGAGGAAATTCATTAAAGCGGGTGGAAGCTACTACTGGCTGCCGAGTATACATCAGAGGCAGAGGATCAATAAAGGATCCGGACAAGGTAAAGCTACAAAATTTATGAACTATTGGTATTGTTTTAAACCCAATACCATTAGCTTTTGATATCTTTAATAGCCCCCTTCCCCCTCTTTTCTCCTAAGAATTTCCTGACATAAAAATGAATAAATCCCCTTCTTTTTCATATGAAGGAAGAGAAGCTGAGAGGCAGACCTGGATATGAACACCTGAATGATCCACTCCACATCTTAATCGAGGCTGATTTGCCTGCTAATATTGTCGATACAAGGCTTAGACAGGCACAGGAAATCATTGAGGAGTTACTTAAACCCGTGGTATGTACAGTAATCTTCTTCGCTTATAGAAAGTTATTCACCTTGGGTTGCTCTCATATACGGTTCCACCTACCTACTTTTGGTATCCCCATGGTTGCAATGCAGTGCACTTTTGCATCCATTCTCCTCGACTGCTACCACCAATTTGCAGGCATCATGGTGTTGAACTGTCGATGTTAATATATTTTTTTCGTGTATTCTTATATGAACTTCATAACGTCATATGCAGGATGAGTCACAAGATTTTATCAAGAGACAGCAGTTGCGTGAGCTGGCAATGCTAAACTCGAATTTCAGAGAAGATAGTCCTGGTCCAAGCGGCAGCGTTTCTCCTTTTAATTCAAGTGGAATGAAACGTCCCAAAACCGGATGCTGAGCATCGAACCTGAAAATCATCCGGAATTGTTTCTACCATGCTCCAGGATTTCATAAGCCAACTATATCTTCTGATACATATTGGTTCCATGTAACCTGGAAAGGCTACGCTAACAGTTGCTGCTGCCGGTGCCAGTGCCGGTAATGGGATCTTCATCTAAACCGTTTTGCCTATCGGAAAAAAAGAAAATCGGGTCTCGGAGTCTATCAGTTTTGGTGTAAACTTTGAATACATTCATTGGATTTATTCATGTGTTAGTAGGTTTAAGCAGTGTGAAACATATATTATAAAACATGGATGGTGAGGTGGGACTGATCTGAGTTTTGTAGGGGTCTGTGTGTGTCATATGTTTATTTTGATTCCTTTTGTAGTTTACATGAAGAATATAGTTTAGTTCGAGTCGAGTCGAGTCTATATTATATTCTTTTGGTTCAGAGTATCCAAAGCAGCAGAACATGGGTTGTCTCTCATCTTATGTCAATGTAGGCAGGAACATTACTTGAGATGAGATTTGAGAGATGATTGTCTTAATTAATATTATGATTGGCTGGTTGGTTGGTGGCAGCCTGGAATTTGTATCTTTGGATGATCTGATTCATGTTTTGTATGCTGTAATTCAAGGAAACTTTTAACTTATTACACGATTATATTTATCACATCATTCGTGATTTTAACTAATTTGATACATTCGTTTTATCTTTTTTAAGGTGAATCATCACCATCACCTTTTTCTTACGAAAAATTATATCATAAGTCTAGCTTACTACATCAGTCACGGTCTCATTCAATTATAACTACCTATTTCATTACTGTTTTTCATGTTTTTTTTTTAAACTAATGAATCTTTATTTATTTTTCAGTACCATTTAAAAAATTTATTTTCTGAAAATTAGATTAATGACATATAATTATTAATAAAAAATACTAGATAATTAGTGACAAAATAAGTAATTTTTATTGGTTAGAACAACAGATGATATGACGAGCTGAGTTCATGATATAATCTCTTCTTTCTTACATATAATTAGAAAGTAGATTGTTAATAGGTAGTTATTTTAAGATAAACATACCAAATTAGTTAAAACATGAATGACGTGATAAATATAATTCATCTAATAACTTTTTGTAAACCGAAAGATTTTCGTATTGCATTTGAAATGCCTGTATCCTGAATGGGGCTGGGCTGAAGCCCAATTTAAAAAAATAATCCAAGGCTAGACTCAGGGATGCCTGACCCGCCTAAATTACCTATTTAAATATAAAAATATAATAAAATATAATTTTATATTAATATTTGTATAATTTTATAATTAAATTTAAATAAAAATATATTTAATTCGTTTAAATTATATTTGGACCGAGTTTCATGAGTTAACCGATTAAAAGACAAATTTAAAATAAACTAACAGTGGATATAAAATGTAAGTAAAGATTTACTTATAAAAATATGATACGAAAAAAAATAATAAAATGAATGGTTTTTAGTAGTCAGTTTTAGAGGGAGTTGTGGGGGTTGGAGAGAGACAATCGCCCTCCACCCCAAAAGAATTTTTTTCACTTTTGTTCTCTTATTTAATTTTTTTAAAAATATTTTTTATGAATTTGCCCTCCTACTTCAAAGTATTTATGTTCTTCCCCCCTCAACCCCAAATCCTAGCTCCGTCCCTAGTTGGTCTCATGGATGATGTGGTGGGACTTACTCATGATATAATTTCTCATATAAATCGGACTTTAAATATTTAAACATCAAAAAAATTATTCTTAACTATAATTCTCATTCTAAATCGATCTAAGTTTGAATGTCCTAATTTTATCTTAAACTATTAATAATGTCTTGCTAATAAAATTATTAAAAAATATTAAATATCATATCAATACTAATATTTATTATATAATAATATTATACGATATAAACGATAACTAAAATTTAAAAAATTTTATACTACAAAACATAAATAATGTATTTAATTTTTATTCAGAAAAATTTGGATTTTAATGAAGTAACGTATTCTATAAATGATATAGACGAATAACATACAACCTTTGCCATCAATTCGAATCCAACATATCAACTGGACTATTTTTAAAAAAAAAAAAACATATCAACTGGACTGAATATTAACAAATCGAAACTAAGAGGGACTATTATTACAAATAAAAATAGTGACAAATGTTTACAACACGAAAAGTACAAGGATAATCTACAGAATTTTATCCCCCAAACAATATTCTCATATGGCATAAAGATAATTTTAACCCCTAACGTTTATAGTTTTTGTCGTTTTGGCCTTTATTCTTTTTTCTTTTTTTATAAATTTAGCCCTTAACCTATATCTTTTTGACAAATAGCTTATTTTTTAACTAGCTTGATGACTGGACCGTTAAAAATTTAACGATGATATATATATGAAATATAATTTTAAATGACATGGAATGTAACCTATCAAATATATATATATATATATATGGAATATAATTTTATTCTAATATAAAATATAAAATAATTAAAATTAAAATAAAAATATTAAAAATTAATTAATTCTAAAATAAAAGATTATTAAACATTATTAACTCTAACTACGATAAAATCAAAATCTTATTTGAATTGTATTTATATTTTTATTTTAGAATAAATATAATAAAAAAATATGAACACAATTCGAATATAAAAAATATAAAAAATATAATAAAAAATATAAACACAATTCGAATAAGATTTTGATTTTATCATAATTAGGGTTAAGAATGTTTAATAATCTTTTATTTTAAAATTAATTAATTTTTAATATTTTATTTTAATTTTAATTATTTTATATTTTATATTATAATAAAATTATATTATATATATATATACACGTATTTGATAGGTTATATTCTATATCATTTAAAATTATATTCTATATATATATATCATCGTTAAATTTTTAACGGTCCAGTCATCAAGCTAGTTAAAAAATAAGCTATTTGTTAAAAAGATATAGATTAAGGGCTAAATTTATAAAAAAAAAGAATAAAGGCCAAAACGATAAAAACTATAACCGTTAAGGGTTAAAATTATCTTTTATGCCTTCTCATATCCACAAAGATCAGTCTGCTATTGAAGTGAAATTCAGAGTATTTTTCATGGACAAAGTCGGAGAAAACTCTCTGTATCCTCCAGCTCACTGCCTACTGTTACCGTAATACTAAGCAGCCGTGCAGCGAGCGGACGGCGGTGTCGAGTTGGGTTTACTTTAGCCGCTAAAAGTTGGGTCCTGAGTGTATTATGTGCAACTGCGTCCGTTGGACCTGGAGCCCCCTCCGATTTTCAGGCATCGGACCCGGAAACCCAAAGCTCAGTAAATATGAGATTCCAGGTGCCCATTTCCCGATTATCAGAAATAATGGCAGATTGCAGCTTTTGAAATGCCCAGCGAAAGCAAACCCTTCTTCCAGGTCGGGCTCAGAGGGAGACGGGTATGGGCAGTTGGAGTTTGAGGACAAAGAGGACAATGAATTCGAACTCCGACGACGTCGGAGTAATGCTAGCTTGGAGAAAATTAGTGACGACAAGGGGAGTGATAGAAGTGGGGAGGAATTGGTTAGAAAGGGAAGGAAGAGGAGGAGGCAAGTGATGAAGAGGTCAAATATGGTGGCAAAGCAAGTAATAAGCATCCAGTCGGCTCAAAGCTTAGGCTTTGTGTCTCAATTATGGGTGGATACCACCTCAGTTAGTATTCTGCTCTTCAGATTGCCTTAATTTAGAATTATGGTTTTCATAGTATATCAATCAATATTTCATTTCTAGGAGTATCTTAGTTTACTGTCTAGTTCCATTGTTACTTCCAAAAATAGCATAAAGCAAAAGTTTTTTTTTTTTGGAATAATCATAGTGGACTAATTCGGATCATTTACTGCCGAATCGATCCCCATAATGAGCAACTCTACCAACTTAATTTGCTCCATTCACAACGTCCGGATTTGAATCTTGAACCTTGCTTAAGGAATGAGCGGCTCGTCTGTTAGACGAACTAGTAGTTGGTAAAAAAAGATTAAAGAAAGTTTATGCTTTTTTAGTATGTTTTGCATTATAGCCAATTTGCTTATGTTTTAGACAAAAATAATTTAGCTTTTTCTTCTTTGCCTTGTGAGTTTTAGCAAAAATGACACTAGGTTATCTGCGCCAAGCTGATACATATGATGTTGTTTCAGTGGGTGGTATTGGTTGTGGAAGTGAGGCCAAGCTTGCTCTCTGGGGAATCAGAAAGATTTCTTTTACAAGATGTTGCCAAGGTAATAGATTATGTGTTTCTACTCTGCATTTAAATACTGCTACATTCCAGTCTCTTGCCCATGTTTGATGTCTCTATAAATCTGCCTTTTAACAAAAGGGAGTCCAAGTCTATAGGTCAAGGATTATGCTTGCTTCTAACATTATTTCCAATTACTTTCCTTGCATGTATCTTCACAACAGTTCTCTTTTGCAAATAGTGACGATGTTTTTTGCTTTTAAAGGTTGGTGATGTTGTGCTTGTCGAAGATGAGAGGGTGACGGAGAATGATTTTAAAATGATTGGACTTGAGACGCTGGTAGGTATTGCTCCATGCATAACTTGTTTTCACTGTTTGGATGTAAATCTCATCATTTTTATCTGTATAATTCATTGATTATTCTGCCCAAGTTGAAATTGCAATTATGTTTAAGGTATAAAGTGATTTTATGGAATTTTTGTGTTTGATCCTATGAAATTATCATGTTTGGTATGATGCAATGGTGACGATTAGTTGCTCATTTGAAATAGAGCTGTATTGTTTCAGCTTGCAAGTTTCGGTTGTTTTGGACCATAGTCCCTTGATTTAGAGCACAGCTAGTGACTGTTTACTGTGCTGTCTGTGCACTAGAAACTATTTCCATGTCTTGGAGTGAACTTGTTTCCACCAAATTTTAAAGTTTTCACAGTGATTATTCTTGTTTTCCCATGTTTCTATTGATTTATGAATGAATGAAGTTGATATGCTAAATTCGCATAAGATATCAAACTTTCCCCTTTGATATGATTATTAGGAATAGCTTTTTATTTCTTTATATCATTAGATTATATTTCTGATGTTTGTTAGGTAGGATATAGAGTTGTAACTCCAGGACGTCAAAACATCGGCAAGGTGAGTACATATTTTATGTACTAGAAACTCTACTTATTTCTGGGTGCTTTATATGGTTTTAACATTTAATATGATTCTAGGTGCGGGGCTATACTTTCAACATTAATTCAGGGGCTGTTGAATCTCTTGAGTTGGATTCTTTCGGGATATCCCTCATTCCGTCAAGTTTGGTAGTGTTACTGCCCTTTTATCTTTTAATACAATTAATATCTCCAATCATGAAGATTGCAGAATTTTTCTGTAGTTTCCCTGTCATAATCAGATCATGGTTCCAGGTGAGCACTTATGCTTTGCTTGTTGAGGATGTTCTGGAAGTTATAGTTGACACGGTAGTTGTTCACGAAGCTGCAGCGTCACGCATACAGAGGCTGACAAAGGTGTCTTACCCGACACTTAACATGCTTGCCCTCGTGTAGATATGCATGCTTTTTTGTCTATAATATAAACTCTGCTATTAGTATAATCTTCAATCGCTTATGCCAGGGTTTCTGGGATGCCAAGAATGATGTTCTTCCCATAGATGAGAGCACAGAAAATGTGGATGATGATGATGATGAGCCTCTCCGTTGGAGAAATCAAAGGGGTTCAAGAGGCCGGAGATCCCGCTCAAGGATGAGGGAAGCAGATGATGATTGGGAACTTCCAAAGGATTACTTGTGAATTGGTTTCGGTCTCGATCCCTCGAGTCTCTTTCTTTGGAATGTAGACGTCTCAAATGAATTTGTAAAAATCCCATAGCTACTTGCTAGTTACAACATGAATCCCCTCACCCCATCTATGTTTCTTTCTGAATCTTTTTATCAAAAGTTTGCTAATCAAGGTGTAAATCATGGGATTGGATGTTAGTGGTCAAATGAAATTTGAAGCCAAAGCCACCAGTTAAGTTGAGTCCGAATAATGTTAAGCATGATTCAGTTCATTAAGAATTTGAGTCGAGTTTGATTTTGACTCGAGTTTGGGTATAACTTGAGTCCCCCAACTGCAGAGGCACCAATACTTAATCATCAATAGGGAACATGAAATTCTGTGATGTTTTGTTGGGAATTAATGGTTATCTAAGTTTTTTTAATCAACTACCGTAACTTCTAAAGTATATTCTCAACCATTAAACTTTGATTGTTTAAACACTATGCTGGCATTACTGGTGTTCGAACCCGTGACCTCTAAAAACAAGAACCGTTCATTTAACTATTGAGGCTAGATGATTCGTGCTAAGTTATAACAAAGATAAAACACAAACGATCGATGATAACACTAGAATTGATGTCACCGATAACAATCAAAATAAAATTAAATAAAAAAAAACAGAGCTGAATTGAGAAATATGATGTCACTGATAACAATCGAAATAAAATTAAAAAGACAAAGAGTTGAATTGAGAAAAATCAAAATTAAATTAAAAAGACAAAGAGCTGAATTGAGAAAAATGAGATTTTTTTAACAATAATAATTAAATTTTATTAATAAATATAGTTTATTTTTATTAAAAAATATAAAATAAAATTTTCCTTTTTTATTCATAGGATGACTAGTTATTATATGTAAGATTTAACCTAATATTCTAGGTAATTAATTAATAGAAAGGTAAAACCCTAGACCTAACATTCTAATAAAGTTTATTTTTTATAAATACAAGATACAAACTATATTCCCATATTTAACACTCCCCTCAAGTTGGGTCATAAATATTGGTCATGCCCAACTTGTTACATAGATAATTGATTCGAACTCGATTGAGAGATTTAGTGAAGATGTCGTCTAGTTGTTCTTCGATTTTCACATAACCTGTAGATATCAAGTCTTGTTGTATTTTTTCGCGAACAAAGTGACAATCAATCTCAATGTGTTTTGTTCATTCATGAAACACCGGATTCGAAGCAATGTGTATTGCAGCCTGATTGTCACACCAAAATTGTGCCGGTATTGAGATTTTCATTCCAACTTCATCAAAGGGCTGATATACCCATATAATCTTATATACTTTTCCAGACTCCCCTGAGCAACAAACCCAGGTGGTTGCTTCATATATACTTCCTCTTGAAGACGACGAAGCTTAGCATACTCATCCACAAATATCGTAACAGTCGATAAAAAATATTTACACTAGAAGCAATATTAGACATAATTTGCACCTTACTGTCAGCCAAAATATTAGAGAGACAAAAGTCTTAAAAAATAAAAAAAAAATAAAAACACAAACGGTACAAAAAAAATCAGATACCCACCCAAGAACAATCCGGATGTAAGGACCGGCGGCTGGGATGGATGAACCAAAAACCCTAACGGTACCAAAAAATCAAATTCCAACCCAAAAACAGTTCGGATGCAAAAACCAGCAGCTGAGATAGATGAACCAAAAACCCTAACGGTACCAAAAAAAATCAAATACCATGTAAAATAAAATTTTTCTTTTTTTGTTCATAGGGTGGCTAGCTATTATATACAAGATTTAACATAATATTCTAGGTAACTAATTAATAGAAAGGTAAAATCATAGACCTAATATTCTAATAAAGTTTACTTTCTATAAATACAAGATACAAATTATATTCCTATATTTAATAAAAAATAATAAAAATGTTATGTCATATTAAAATAATAAAAAATAATTTAAATTGATAAAATAAAAATAATGTAAAAGTATAATTATTAATTTAAATTTTTTAAAAATTAAATGACCAAAATATAATTAAAAAATAATTGATTGGTAAACGGCGTAATTTACCCTAAAATGTTTGGACTGTCGAAGCCGGGCAGCCTAATTGAAAGGCCAGCATCGGAGACATTGAATGGGCTCGTGTAAACCCAACGGAGAAACATCTTCATCGTTATCGGAATCAACTCTCGGTATTGGGCCGATGAAGATGAACAAGAAGATAACAAAAACAAGATGCCAACTCGCTGCCAATGCCCATGCTTCTTCCTCTGTTGTTGCGCCTATTACTGTCTCTTTCTTTACCAAATTCCACCTGCATAACGCCAAAAACACGGCTGCAAAAAGATGAAGCAGAGGCAGTTTCAAAGGGGAAGGATTGAGATCACCATGTTTGTGTTACTTGGTTTGTTTCTTTGCTTCTCGAATGTCGATGCTTCCATTCATGAGTACAGAATGGAAGCTTTTAGCCCCAAAGCAAATGCTTTCTTTTTCCATGGAGGCAGTGAAGGTCTCTATGCTTCTAAGAATCATGAACCCACCACTGTTTCTTCTTCGGAAACGAAACTATCTTTCAAGGGAAAGTCCATCATCAGGTACTTTGGAGTTGTGTTTACTCTTCCTTTTGAATCTTCTTTCATTTGGGATAAGCATTTTGGTTTTAGTTGTTTTGGACTTTGGTTCACATTGAGAATTAATTGTTTTTTGATGCAGTAGTATGGTATGTTACTTCCATTTGAAACCCTAACCACTGTTTGGTTAATAATTTGATTGGTCATGCTTAATTTTAAATGTATGAAAGGAAGTGTGTTGAAATTTAGCTATGGTTGTTGATGTTCATCTACTTGTTGGTGCATTTTCAGTTTTGATTCGGTCACCTTTTTGAGGCCGAAAGAGTCTGCGAAAAGCCAGCAGGAAATGCAGCAGAACACGGGATTAGTGGAAGCGATCATACTTGAGGTTAAAGATAGAGATAGAATTGGAGGGGCTTCTTTAAAGGCTGATGCCATTTGCTGCAACAAACAACTTGCGGACCAAGGGTCCTACAAGCTAGGTGAAGTTATCATCCAAAATAACCCGAACAACCCCGGATGGCCTAAACGGATTAAGACCTTTTTCCAAGGAACTGATGAAGAAGCTAAAATGGATGTTGAAACGGTTGAGATGAACAGCACTGGGATGTACTACCTTTATTTTATGTTCTGTGATCCCCAACTCAAGGGTACTCTTATTAAAGGAAGGACTGTGTGGAAGAACCTCAATGGCTATTTACCTGGGAAGATGGCTCCTTTGATGACATTTTATGGTTTTATGTCTTTGGCTTACCTTGTGCTTGGCCTTGCCTGGTTTTTAAGGTTTGTTCAGTTTTGGAAGGATATCATTCATTTGCACTACCATATCACCCTTGTTATTGCTCTTGGAATGTGTGAAATGGCTGTCTGGTACTTTGAGTATTCTAATTTCAATTCAACTGGCACCAGACCAATGGGTATTACATTGTGGGCCGTGACATTTAGCTCTGTCAAGAAAACTTTATCTCGCCTTCTTCTTTTGGTGGTTTCCATGGGATTCGGTGTAGTGAGGCCAACACTCGGTCGCTTAACGTCCAAAGTAATTCTGCTTGGTCTGATATATTTTATTGCAACAGAAGCACTTGAGCTAGTGGAACATTTGGGGAACATTAATGACTTTTCTGGGAAAGCAAAGCTATTTTTGGTGCTTCCTGTTGCCTTTTTGGATGCTTGTTTTATCCTATGGATTTTCTCGTCACTGTCAAAAACTTTGGAGAAACTTCAGGTAAGACTCTTTTCAGTTAAAACTGTTATTACTTAGTACACATGCATAGTGATAGATGGATAAACATATAGACATTAATAGGCAATGTATGTATCTGCCAATGTGGCACGAAGCTCTATTAGAAATCAAAATTCACCGAGCCTTGCTACTGTATTTGTAGGGTGGTTAGTTATAAGAAATTTCCTGGCAGTAACAGGCTCTGTAATCTGTATAAATAAGTTGGCTTGCGAAACTTTAAGTTATTCATACCAGATATATTCTTTATCTGATTTGCTACAAATTTTAATATATTTTTATTTTCATTTCTTTTGTTTCTTGGGCGTAGATCAGGAGAAACTTGGCAAAACTGGAGTTATATTGCAAGTTTACTAATGCACTTGCCGTGTCCGTGTTGCTTTCTATTGCTTGGGTTGGCTTTGAGGTAATGTTACAACCTAGTTGGGATGGGCTGTTATATTATTCAATATGTCCATTATTGCTCAGTTAAGGACTAATTTTTTTTAATGATATAAACAAGAGAAATCATCTTCAGCTCTTCTCCTTCTACCTAGTTGAATCGAATCAGTTTTATGTGCCAAATCATCTCTATCTCTACATTGTAGATTAAACCTTCTAAGTCACATTTCTCTCAAATTATTTCCAATCGTTGCCACCTCTTCCATATTAAAATTGTACATTCGGTTATTTGTCCTTCACTCCTGACATGCTGACAGATCCATCTTAACACTCGTCTGGTATAGTTCTAATTTTGTGGACTTTTAACTGCCAAAAAATTCATACCACCAAGTCACCTACAATCATTGGCCTCGTGTTCTTTTTAGGGAATTGTCCCTCCTCTTTGCTAGATTTAATTTTGGGGCCTTGTCTTGTAACTTGCCGACATCGCTCTATAAAAGCATAGCTTGTCTTAGGGCCTTCTGAGAGTTTATGCTTCATGGTTTGACCTAGTTGGTACCTTTTAGTTAGGAAAAAATCATACCAGTTTTCTGCTTCATCCTCCTTGCTGCTCAAATGCTATAGCCTATAGCTAACAAAGCTTCCCTCATGGATTGTTGAAGCAAGGTACCAAAAACAATCAGTTTAAGGAATTTCGTGATTTTATACTCTAACCCCAGTACTCCACCGACACCTCATTCTTACCTATATTGAAATTATGCTCCACGTTTTGATCCTACTTAATCTAAATCTTCCAAAGTCAACCGAGCTTAGTCACATATGCAAATGTAAATCATAGGCACCCAGTTATGATCGGATGTTTACTATTATTGATACAGCTAGTTGTAATATACTAATATCTACATCAACTCTTTGCTCAACTCAGTCACATCCTATGCATCCCATTTGAAAGTAAGATGGCAATTTCTCTGTGGGAATGACTTTCCTGCAAGATGTGAATCAAATAAAACCTAATTGTGGTACTAGAGATTCCTGCTTTAGAGTTCCCAGGCATGCTAATGGATTCATGAATTTGTATGCCAAACAGCTTCTTGGTGAAGTTTGATATTGTGTAATTTTCTCTTTCCATCATATTTGTGCATGCTTTTATCATCTCCCCACCCCCGCTTTTCCTTTTCTCAGCTCGCACATGAATGTCTAAAAGAGCTGAGAAGAAAAAAGCAAACCGGAAAACTGTGCAATAATTGTTGAAGCAGCTTCGATTTCTCTTGGCTCAGCTATACTTCAACGCGACTGATCCACTGAGCGAGTTTTGGCAAATCGCATGGATCATCCCAGCTTTCTGGAATATGCTTGCGTACGCTCTATTGGTGGTCATATGTGTTCTCTGGACTCCTTCACGTAACCCAACAAGGTACCTGCAGTTTGTGCATTTCAGTAATTGATAGTTGCCACTCATTTACCTGAAAAATATCTTGCTTATACGAGCATATACGAGCAAGTCTTTAAATTTTGAGTTCAATGGTGAACACAATTTCCTTTTGTGGAAACTGTAACATTTAAACAACACTTCTCTGAATATAGATCAATTCATTTAGGTACTTATGCTAGTAAACTATTTTTTTCTTTACATTTTTTATGTATATGTTCCATAACTATTGATCTGTTTTCGGAACATCCCCTAGAAATATTCCAGATCTGTAGTTTCACTTTGCATTCCTCTAGATTCCAGCAACAGCCCGAATAAATAGCTCGCTGCAAGATAGAATATGATTTAACCCCTTGTTATGATGGCTTTGAGCTAGTAGTTGATTTGACTGTACATTTAGTATATTTTTCCTGGTCGCCAGGCGATGAGATGCTCGTTTTGTACTTGTTCAAGTAGAAAAAAAGAACTTATCAATAATGTGTATTGGCCATTAATGTGGTATGTCCTTGCAGATATGCATACATGGAGGGGATGGGTGAGGACTCCGATGAGGAGGGTATAGCATTGACCGGCAACAGTGGGGATATGGCAATGAAGCTGGAAAGGCAGGCAATCGGAGACGATCTAGAGGAGGATAAACGCGAATAGATGAGTATCTCCTTGTATAAATACTAAAAATCGAATCAAAGCTTCAGTTGCATAGCTAGGAAAGAACAGCCTTTCTTGATATACGGTCTGTGTCTGTATGTATAAAGAACTTGTGACTGAAATACTCTACTCCAGCGGTACTGGTTAACTATCATAGTTTAAGTGTACTGGTCTGACCAAAGGCAATTTAACCAATGAGCCAAACCAAGCCAACCCAACCCTCTGTTTAACTCATGTCTGAGCAGACAAATATATTGTTATATGGTAGCTTAACACTCACTTTTCTGATAAAAAACATGGGGTCTTCACTAATCTTCCTGCACTGTTTTTTTTTTTTAAATATATGTTTATTATTATTAATTTAAATAAATTATTTAAATCTAGATCTTATTATTCTTTTTTCGTTTGAACCACTCATTAAAACCAGTTGTTTGTGTTGCAGATGATGCCTTACATCTCAATTTCTGTGCTGCAGATTTTGCCATTCTATCATGTGCTGTGGTCATGTCAATTCATGGTGGGCTCAAGCTGATCTTGGGGAGGTTTGTGTTTTATGCAGAAAATATAGAGAATACTATATATTTAGTATTTTAATTATGTTAGTATTATTATTTTAATGATTTAATTATTATTTTTAATAAAATAATATTATATATTATATTTTTTATTTTGGTATCATCCTCGTTTAAGATTTATAGTAATTTAATGAAAATAGTGATATAGTTTGGGTTAATAATAATTTTAATCAAAAATTTATATAATTTAGTTGAAAATCTGACAATTTAAATGTTATTTTAATTTTTGAATTAAAATTATAAAGTCAATGATCGTGATACCAATGAAAATACAAAAGGATAAGAAAGGAACAAGACAAAAATTTAATCAAAATTAAAATAATATTTTATCCCAGAATTAAGATTGACATTTTAAATTGATAGATTTCTGAAGTAAATTAATATATATACTGTTTCAGGTTAAAATTATGATTATATCAAATCACATCATCATCTATGTTAGTTTTTAATCTATGTTAGTTTTAATGATTGATGTAATAAAACAGAATAAAAAATCTACAATTGGTTTCGAACACTATTAAACATGCTAGTATTAAATATTATTAAATAATATTAATTAAATTAGAAATATCAAAGACTTAATAAATAATTAATAAAAATATATACTCAAAAATAATAATTAAAGTACTAAAATAATAATATAAACATAATTAATTAAATACTAAATTATATGGAATTATATAATATTCTTCGCAATAAAGCTATTTTTAAGATTAATATATTTTTTATGAGATCTTTTAATTGACAACATGACAAATGTAATTTATTTTTTGAATTTTTGAATATAATAAATACTAAATTATTATAATAGTATGATTTATATTCATACATTTTTTTGGATAATTAAATAAAATTGAATATTTTTTCATGCGAGCATCGACGTGTTCCAGCCAATGACAAGAAAGCACACGTGTATTTCATGCAATGACCCTTTCCCTTTCGACATTTTTGTCTTATCAGTTAGTTTAAAGATGATTAAGTATTAAAAATGAAAATATTATAATTAATAAATTCAGAGAGCTTAACTGTTCTCTTTGAATAAATTAATTTTATGATTATCTCTCGTTTTTAATTAAATTAATTAATTTTATGATTTAATATTTACTTTTTTAACTGTTTTAAATATATTTAATAGTAGATCTGTCAATGTATTTTATCGAATCGTTCATGAATCACTCAAAGAAAGATTATTTATGTTTATTTATTTATTAAATAAATGAACATAAATAAGATATTTATTTATTTAATTAAATAAATAAATACGAATAAAGAATTTTTCATTCATTTATATTTCAGAATGTTCGATAATTTATTAATTTATTTATGTTTATTTAAAATTATTTACATGTGTCTAGAAATGTTCATTATTGATTAAACTGAATTAACCGACTAAACCAAAATAAATTTATTAATCTATTAGATAATTTTATATTTAAAAAAAATAATTTTTTTTTAAGTTTCATGAATAATTTAATTTAAAATTAATTAATTAACTAAATTAATTAAATTAATTTAAAATATTAAATATTTAATATATTATATAGGGTCATCTATATTTATTTATGTTTATTAATAATTTATTTATTTTAATAAACGAACGTGAACTAATACAAAGAGATTATTATTTTAATGTTAGTTTCTTAATGAACTTGGTTTCTTTAATAACTTAATTAGATCGCTTTACAAGCATATAAAATAATAATAAAAATCCAATCTTTTTCGCTGAACTTTGAAAAAGCTAACTTCTTCCTTCCAAATCTTCTTCCTTTCCTCTTCTTTCCACGACCACCATAAAATTTCGGTTCTCAGGAAGGATTAGGAAACCTGCTCAGCTAAAAGAGGTGACTTTTATGCTAAGTTATTGATCGAAAGAAAAATCCCCATCTTGGATTTTTTCTGATTTTGGGTCGGGGAAAGATGAAGGAAAAGTTTTGGTTTTTAATTAGCGTCTGGGTCTTGTTGTCGGGGAACTGTTTGGGGAGGTTCGTAGTGGAGAAGAACAGCTTGAAAGTGACTTCGCCTGAGTCAATCAAAGGGGTTTATGAGTGTGCAATCGGGAATTTTGGGGTTCCTCAGTACGGCGGAACCTTGGTCGGCACCGTTGTTTATCCTAAAGCAAACCAAGGCGCTTGCAAGTCATTCGATGATTTCGATATCTCCTTCAAATCTAAGCCTGGGGGACTTCCCATTTTTCTCCTTGTTGATCGTGGAGGTATGCCTTTTGCTTATCTAGATAGATTGATAATCCAATTTAGGAAGCAAATTAGTTAAGTTTTCTTGGTCTTTTTCTTACTTTCTATTTTTGTAAATATGGTCGTGTTACTCAAGTTTAATTTTATGTTGTGTTTTATGAGTTTTACGCTACATAAAATCATGCTGGTAGTTGGCAGTTGCTAAATTTAGCATTGCCTAAACAAACCACCTGTTGGTCTAGATGGATCTCTTTCCTGGCATTCATAATAAACTGGGTTAGAGGAATCGTCTCCGGTTACCGATCTGGATGAGTCGATCAATGAGTCGGATACCGATACCGGTGGCTACTTGTAGGTCTTGGGGGGTTATTTTAAGTTTACTTGTTAAATCATCTTTGATTTTGATCTTCTGGCAGATTGTTTCTTCACCTTGAAGGCATGGAATGCTCAGAAAGCTGGAGCTGCTGCTATTCTTGTTGCTGACAACAAGAATGAGCCCTTGATCACCATGGATACCCCTGAAGAAGAGAATGCTAATGCTGAATACCTGGAGGACATCATCATTCCATCAGCCCTCATTAGTAAATCACTAGGGGACAGCCTCAAGAAAGCCATCAACGGCGGGGAAATGGTTAATATGAATCTTGACTGGAGGGAGTCTCTTCCTCATCCTGATGAGCGGGTTGAGTATGAGTTCTGGACGAATAGCAACGACGAGTGTGGGCCAAAGTGTGACAGCCAGATTGAATTTGTCAAGAACTTCAAAGGAGCTGCTCAAATACTCGAGCAGAAAGGCTACACTCTTTTTACCCCGCACTATATAACTTGGTATTGCCCTGAAGCCTTTATTTTGAGCAAACAGTGCAAGTCGCAGTGCATCAATCATGGGAGGTACTGTGCTCCAGATCCTGAGCAAGACTTCAGTAAAGGTTATGACGGTAAAGATGTGGTGGTTCAAAATCTTCGCCAAGTTTGCGTTTTCAAAGTTGCCAATGAAAGTGGCAAGCCATGGCTTTGGTGGGATTATGTTACAGACTTTTCTATCCGCTGCCCGATGAAAGACCGGAAGTATAACAAAGAATGTGCGGATGAAGTTATCCGATCCCTTGGTAGGTTAATGCTTTATAGACAATGCACTTTATATATAATTCTTAAATTGGTCCATTCACAATATTGCTGCTACTATACTTTTTGAGTTTTTGATTGATTTTATTTCTTTGAATACGGAAAACGACCATTGAATTAGTCTCCTTTGCTAGAAAAGAAAAAAAATTCTTATTTGCCACTGGAAATGTTGATTAAAAACAAGTTTATATCTTTACATCCGACCCGGAGTACTTATGCATTTGTATTCCATTCTCTGCTTTATAGGTGTTGATCTCAGTAAAGTAGACAAATGTATTGGTGACCCCGAGGCTGATGTGGATAACCCGGTTCTGAAAGCAGAGCAAGATGCACAGGTCAGGCACTTCTTGTACTTCACAAGTTAAAAGGAATTCCTGCAATCCCATCATTGTCATTGAGGTTCTCATTTATGCTGTAATTCTTATTTTAGATTGGAAAAGGCTCCCGTGGAGACGTAACTATACTTCCAACTCTTGTGATAAATGACAGACAATATAGAGGTTCGAATCCGAGTGTACCGTTTTCCCTGGCAATCCGATTATTTGAATTACCTTTTTAACAATCTCTCTTCTGATGGATTTAGGGAAGTTGGACAGAATAGCTGTTATCAAGGCAATTTGTGCAGGTTTTCAAGAGACCACAGAGCCAGCAGTTTGTTTAAGTGAAGGTTATCATCTGTTGCTCTTAATTTACAGACATTTTCTTGTGGTTTGCTTTCAGACATTTGAATTTTCTGGCATTAACCGTCGTCATTTTCCCTCATTCTATTTAAGTTTAAATTTATATTTTTTGGGGTAGAGATTCATTATTTCGCTTGTCATTTGCAGAATTAGAAACCAATGAGTGCTTAGAAAACAATGGTGGTTGCTGGCAGGACAAGGCTGCTAACCTTACTGCATGCAGGGTATATCTGTTACCAGAAACTTTTTGTAGGTCAGCTATGTGTTCAATTTAACCTTTTTGCTGATGCCCCTTCTTTACTTGTAGGATACCTTCCGGGGGAGAGTGTGCGAGTGCCCAACAGTTAACGGTGTGAAGTTTACCGGAGACGGTTATACACATTGTGAAGGTAAATACTTCCATGGAAAGTATTGCTCTTTGCACTTGAGGGTTATAATCAATGCTAAAGCAGAAATATGCATCTTACAACTTTATGCTTAGTTCTATCTGTTTTTCTGATTAACAGCTTCTTCGGCTTTACGTTGTCGATTCAACAATGGAGGATGTTGGAGAGAAACACAGGAAGGAAGGACATACTCTGCTTGTATTGTGAGTGTCTTTCTGTCTGAACTCTCGTGTTTTCTATATTTATCTCTGCATCGTGTTTCGGGTTCCTTATTGATTCTGGAATGGAATCTTCAGGACGACCATTCGCATGGTTGCAAGTGCCCATTTGGATTCAAGGGTGATGGAGTCAAGAGCTGTGAAGGTACAGTAGGATATTTCTACATGGTTTCTTCATATGATATCATCAAGTCATTCTCAAATCTGGAAATAACCTGCAATTTCTATCATAACATTTGTGTTTTACTAAGACAGCATGAACCTATTTAGATTTTGGGACAATCTTTATATCTATGTTGGTGAACCATTTCTTACATTGGAATGTTTCCCAGATGTTGACGAGTGCAAGGAGAAGCTGGCCTGCCAGTGTCCTGGGTGCAAATGCAAAAATACCTGGGGGAGTTATGAGTGCAGCTGTAGTGGTGGTTCGCTGTACATGCGAGAGCATGACATGTGTATCGGTGAGTATCTTTGAGGCATGCTGTGATGGACAGCATCCTCCCCCACCTCCCCATTTTATAATTTGGTAGAATAATTAAGCTGATTGTCTATTTAATTGCTTTATATGGAGATTTCGAGATATCAACAAGATTTGATCTCATTTAGGATCATAACGCCCCTCTAATGCGATATTTATTTTCAGGTAAGAGTGTTAGAACAGAGTTAAGCTGGGGTTCTGTTTGGGTAATAGTTCTTGGATTGATTGCTGCTGGAGGTGCAGGATATGCCATTTACAAGTACAGAATCCGGGTAAGATTGCTGTTGCACTAGCATTTATAAAAAACCATAAAAATGGGAGGGTCATATCCTCGTGAAAATGGAGCAAAGTTTTCTAAGAATAATGTGGAACTCAACTGGCTTTTGATTTTCTGTTGAACTTGACGCAGAAATATATGGATTCAGAGATTCGGGCAATCATGGCACAGTACATGCCATTGGATAACCAACCTAATAATGTTCATCATCCAGACATCTAAAACCACTACAGGGAACATGCTTCCAAAAGCCTTAGGGTTACATCACTAGGTTTAGTGTTTATTCAGTCAGTCAGCTCGTTTAGTGTTTGACATTGTAATTCTAAATAATTTAAGGTCATGCACATAATTCCAGTTTCACATATAATAAAATCCCATTATGCATGGCAATACATCACATGATTTTGCTTTTACATTTACGACTTGTTTGACTGCATCTTACATGTCGGTATAGGCTTCATTGGAATTTCAAGGTTCACAGGAAAGAAAGACTTTATTCAAAGCTTCTAATGGACAAGTTTTGCCATCTTCTAGCACACTCCATTCTTTAAAACTATCTCTCATCATTATATCCCGATGACAACACTATGGAACAACAAACTGGGACTATGTTTGTGGGTTGGTTTCGGAAAATGGTAAATCTATATGCGTATACAGATTAATAAGAGGCAGAAAATAGAGCGAATTGTAAACACATCAGTAAACTAACCTCAAAAGAACACATCAATTTTCTGTCCCAGGTTCAAAGCCAGGCTTGTCCGTCGGTAAAAGCTTGTATATATAGAATGCCACCACCGCACCACTACAGACCAGAAGAAGTTTTCAGAAAAGCTGATTTTTTTTACTGCGACTATTGCAAACTGTTTAGGTATGAATCAAAACAAAAGGTTAAAATGGAATTGCATTACATATCTCACAGGAGTCCATCCTAATAAAACCAAAATTTTCATGCAACAGTCGAAACAGCGAGAGAACAAACTTTTGCAGAGGATTTCAAAGAAGCAAGCTAAAATATCCAAACTACAAGCTAATACGATGATAGTCTGTAACCACGTGCTAAAGGCTAAATTCAAATATGTTGTTCATTCTTTAGATTATACCCGCGGTAAGTTAATTTTTAGCATCATACAATCATGTTTTAGAGAACCACCACGGTTTTTTAACTTATGGTCATCAATGTCACATCCTGCAGAGTCTAGTTTCCATTTATATACAACAAAAAAACTAAAATGTCACAAAAATTGTATGAGAACCTGACTAAGGTTGCGACAAAGGTGCCCAGAGTTGTTCTCTGCAAGATGAATAAGAAAAGAAAAGGATAATAAAAGAAAATTAGAAGCTGAGATCAGTATGGAAAATAAAGGTTATACATAGAGGCAGAAGTCCCACCAGAACCAGCAAGCTTAGTGCCCTCAAAAATATGACAGAAGAGATGACTGCAGAAAACGTAACCCAGTTAATAAAAACATCTAATCTGATCAAGCATGTAAAACCCTGCAAATTAAGAACAAGTAAAAACCTGCTTGTCCTTTGGAGGCAAGAGGAGAAAACTCTCCTCTTTTATATGATTTTAAACTTGATACACTTAATGCTAAAAGCGCTCCACCTAGAATAACACCGAACCTAATTGCAGAAATGCTCCCCGTCAACATGAAAGAAAGGAATCCCCCAACAGAAAGAATGATACCTGCCAAACCCAAAAACACACAACAGAAATTAAAGTTTCTGTTTATGTAATTCGAGCAATAAACCGGTTTAGAATTAACAACAAAGCATGTAAAGTTCTAATTCAATCCGATACACCATCCTCTCCATCAATAATAGTTATATTTTCAGTACATTTGAGGTTGAATTTTATTATTATCAGACAAATACTAAAGATATTTGAATTAATATGCATGATAGGGTAAAATTCATCGTTTGTATTGATGAATATATAAAATAGGTGGATTAGCTCATAAAAGATGAATATGAAAGATGCAATTACCGTAAGGTATTCCAACGTGAAAGTCAAGAACTCTGGAAACGTCATTGAAATTATCGGCTGAAGAAGAGAATGTTTCGACAATTTCTTTGACTTCCGGAGGGGAATTTTCCGCTGCCGTCGAGAGGTAAACTTTGCCTTCATCACTGATTTCTTTTACTATTTCAGTCAAATCATTTTTGGCCTTTTCTGCTTGAATCTTAAGCTGCTCCGAGGTTTGTTTTAGAGTAACCAAAGCTTTCTTGGAGTAAATCTCATAAGCTTCTTGAGACACGCTTTGCATCTTCAAGGCTTGTTCTCTGAAAGCTTCCAAAGCTGGTTTCCATGCTTCATTTGATGATTCTTCATCATTTTCCCTCTCCACGTCTATTTCCGAATGCTTCTAAAGAAATTAAAATTTAAAGAACCGTATTAGCAAAAATTAAGACAAAAAAGCAAAGAAAAACAAAGATTTGAATTAAAAGGCCACTTTGAATCTCAACTTACGGATTCATCGTGTGAAGCAGCGAAAGCGACGACGGATTGGCGGAAGGAAACCCGCCTATCGAGTGAGCGAAAACCTAGGACTAAACCTTTGTGATCGGCGAGAGAGACTCTTCCAGAAGGATGTTTCAGCCTCAGAGACGGAGGCAATGAAGAAGCAGGAACACGACTGAGTTTTCTCAACGGCTCCAAGGTGCAGCTAGGGTTAAGATTTTTGATGGAAAACATTTTCGCTATTACCAACTGTAAGCTGTAAGCAAAGCGGAGAGAACGGCGAAATCCGTTTTTAGAAGAAAACAGGGATTCTATTCGTTGCTTTTGCTTCGAGTAAATCGATGCTCTAGACGACGTCGGATTTAAGAAACGTTGTTATCGATTTTTTGCCCGGCAAATAGAAATTAAAATAAAAAATTAACTATATTTTGATATTGATATATTAGAAAAATTATAAAGATTTGATGTGAATTTAAAAATTAATTTATTAATTATTAAAAATTTAAGTTATTTGAATTTTTATTTTATAACTTAAATTATATTTTAAAAATTTTAAATCAAATTTATAAAATTTTAAATTAAATTAAAAAATTTTATTTCGAATCGAATATTACCCATCCTTAAAATATTATCTATTTTTTTGATTTTAAGTTAATAGATTCAACCCTTCAATCATAAAGTTAAGATTAGTCACATGTGGTAAGGGTGTAAATAAATCTAGTTTAAACGAATAAGATTATATTCATATTTGTTTATTTATTTTTAAAAGTATTTATGTTCGTTTAATTTTTAATATCATCTTCGTGTTTATTTATTTTTGAAGGTGTTCGTGTTTGTTTATTTAACGTTCCCTAACACATAGTTGTTTATAATTCCATTTATTTATTTATTTATTTATTTATTTATTATAATTATTAGTATTTAAAATATAAAAAATAAATAAATAAACTTACAAATAAAATTATTTACGAATATAAACGAACAAATTAAACCGCCTTGGAAATAAAATTTACCGATGTTGGAAAAAAATGGATTGGATTGTTTGGTGGCAGATAGTTGATGGGCTGGGCTGATTTTGAAAACATTGTAAGACCGGACATGGGTACGGTCCAATTCATCCAAATGGTCCATTTTAAATTTTAAAAAATAATAAAGGCAGAAATACAAGTCGTCGTTTCATTATAATTTATAGAGATGGGCACGGGTCGAGTTGGATTTTTTGTCCACCCGAATTTGACTCGAACATAAATATTTTAAATTCGATTCTGAACCAACTCGACCTAAAAATAAATACCCTAAACTGAACCCGACCTATAGAAAAAATAAATTTAGGGATTAAATTATAAAAAAATAATTTTCGAGGACTTAATTATAAAAAATATAATTTTAAGGATTAAATTATAAATAAAAAATCAATTTTAAGGATCAAATTATAAAAAAATAAATATAGATAGAGGACCATTATTATAAATATCTCTAAAAATTTATAAAAAAATACAATTTAGTCCCGAGTCGAATCGGATCGGATATTTTACACACTAAACCCGAACTTAACCCGATTAAATATCACTTTAAAAAATCACTCAACCTGAACTCAAACCTAATTTTTTTATCAAAAAATCTAACCCGATCAAACCGGGTCGGATCAAAACCCGATCGAACTGGGTAAAAGCTAATAATTTATAACCAGGAAGAACGTCTTATTTGATACATCACGTGTAAAAGTTGTGTGCAATATTAATTAATATTTGTGTATTAAAAAATGATTGTTACTATATTAGTGTATTTAGTTGTTGAATTTTAGGATATAATTATTAAAAATTTGTTGAAATTTTTAATATAATTTTTTAATATACTGGTATGATTGTAAGGTATTATTTGTTTAATTTTTTTAATACACTTTAATACGACACACACTGTGTATATATGATACTCAAATCCAAATTACCTAAATAAAATATATCATCTTTTATCAGTGAGATCACTTTACAGGTTTAAACTTATCATATAATTAAAAGATAAGTATTATGTATGAATATACTCTATATTCCTTAATTTTAACTTCATATTTCTCCTTGTTTTAATATTGATTATTATATAATATTTAAATATGATGAAAATACGTAAAAAATAATGAACTAATTGAGAATCATGAAAATATATTGGAAAAAAATAGTGGATATATTTATAATAACATAAATACATAATAAATAATAACATATTTATAATAATGTAAATATTTGAAAAATACTATGAAGATATAATTGAGAAATTATTAGAATTACTACAACATTAGTGTGTATAAACAATATTTCTATTTTTAACGATAAATATAATATAATCATATTATATAATATGACGTATTAAATATCATATCTATTAAATAATATAATACGTCGGTTAATAAATAATAAGGATGTGTTTAGATCGCGGAATACAACATTTCCAGGGGTAATACAATATTCCGGAATCTTATTCCCATGTTTAGTTTGCTCTCATTCCCACCGACCCGAAAAAGATGATTACCAACAGTAGCGTGTTTTTGTGTTTATTCCGGGAATCCCATTCCTTTGCTTTTCTTAGGTATTTGGGAATTTCGGGTATTTAGGACAAAAATACCCTTGATAAAATAGAAACATTTCAATCACGTCCTTTCATTTTTAGGTTAATTTACTATTTTGAATTATTAAATAAGGCATAATTACATACAAATAAATTAATTTTTATATAAAATTTAAATAATATAATATAAATAATTTTATGAAAATATTTTATTTTTAATATTAAAGATTTCTCTTAAATTTAATTTAATATTAAAAATAAAAAATAATTTTATATTTAAAAATATAAAATTTAATAATCTTAATATATTTATAACATTATACATAAATTATTTTATTAATATTTTAAATTTAAAAAAATAACCATAATTTAATAATTTCAACACATTTAGGCCATTGTAAATAAGTTATATTTCCCCCCAAAGATAATCTTTTCTATAAACATTACCTATATATCATTATCGATAGAAATAATCTTAAAACCAATTAATTTGCACACTTTCAAGATATTTTACCAATATAAATGTATTGGTTTAAATAAGTTTACTCTAAAGCCTGAATACCTACGTAGGTATAGAGGGTTACAAAAAAAATTATAATTACAACCCATATTACCTATACAGGTAAACCCTATTGAAATTATGTTAAAATCCAAAATACTTTTTATTTTTTAAACTCAACTTTACACTATGATTTTCTTCATAAATATAATATTTATAAAAAATATTTTAAAATATAAATTCTTAATATTAATTATATTAAAATTATGTTAAATAAAAAAAATCTATGAATTTTTATTTTATATATTTTATTTATCGATAAAAGTTTAACTGGTTAAAAATAAAATATATCATAGGGACAGTTTGATAAAGATTACTTTCAAGTAATCTTATATCCCCCAACCAAACACTGTCAACTTACATTCCTACCAAACAAAGTAATATAGCATTCCCGGTAATATACCAGATAATGATATTTCAATAATCTTATTCCCAAAGGTAATCATCTTTTCCGTGAACCAAACGCACCCTAAAATGTTTAGCATCGGTCAATCCTGCCCACAACCACTAAGCCGCACATTTTTAAGGGATAAATATATATTTAGTTATTATTATTATATATTTTTTATTTTGATTTTTTATAAATTAATCATAAATGTTATATTTTTATTTAGTACATAATTATTGAAAATTAATAATAAATTAATTAAAAAAAAATATATATATAACAGACTATCATATTATTTTTTCTCCTAGAGTCAACATTCCACATCAATTAAAATTATAGAAGAGAACACGTAACAAGAGAAATTTTATCATGATCTTGGTTTCACACATTATCTACGGTCTCGTCCAATCATAACCATCTACTTCATCATTATCTTCAAGTTATTTTTTCGACTAATGAATTTTCACTCATTTTTTAGAAGCTAAATTAATGCCATAAATGATTAGTGATGGAATGAGTGATTTTCATTGGTTAGAGACCACAAATGACATGGTGAGCCGGACTCATGATATAATCTCTCCACGTAACATACTAATTAGAAGAGAAAAAAATGGTATGGCAATTTACCTGCCACATGTGATTTTCTCTTTCATAGTTAACATGTCTTGTGTTTTTCTTTCTCTTGATCAACATGTTATTGTTTTTTAATGACGGAATACCAAAATAGAAACAAAATGTAACGTTATATATTATTTTACCAAAAATTGGTGAAACATCAAAATAAAGAAACATGTAAAGGTGTGGTATTTAGGGGTGAGCGTTTGAGCGAGTCGAGTCAAAAAAAAATTGAGTTATTCGAGTTGAGTCATCATATTTTATAACTTGAATTTTTTCTAATTTTTTTGAATCAAGTCAGTTTTATCGAGTTCAAGTCGATTTGATTCGATTTTTTGAGTTTATGTATAAATTTTAATTGCATTATTTATAATACTATAGTATATTTTAATTCTAATTTAAATGACTTCTCTTTATATCTACATACATATTGCTTCATATTATTTTTATATGCGTAAATAATATTTTGAATTTTTATTATTATCAAATACTTTGGGTATGAATATGTTATTTCTTATCTAGATAAGACCAAGACAAGATAAAAAATAATAACAAACTTATAAATACAATAAAGTAAATGCAAAAATAAGAAAAAAACATAAAATAAATAACATAATATAAAAGGCACAAATAAAATTTATATTAAATAAAATAAAAAATGAATATGTAAGGAAAAAAATAAAAGGCAAATATTAAAAAACTAAAAAAAAAGATATAAATAAAATAAAATTGAAAATAAAATTACAAGGATTAAAAGTATAATTAAACCTTGAAAATTTTTGAGTTATTCGATTTTTTGAATAAGTCAAACTTTAAAAATTTAAACTCGATTCAAAATTTAAATTTTTTTAAATTATTCAATTCGACTCGAATAACTCAAAACTAAAAAAATAATTTTTTCAAATTGAGTCGAGTTTCGCTCACCCCTAATGATACTAACTATGTAGTCATACTATATTTTTTAATTAATCTATTAATCTAAATCCCAATAAGAAAAATGATTTTTCTAATTTATTTTTTTTTTTAATTTATAATCAAAATTCAAAAACTTCACCATATTCAATTGATCTAACACTCCATTTCACTGTACCAACATATGGTCGGTGGTCGTGGCCAACTTTAAATGCCGGATTAGCATGACATCCAAATCGCACTATAACCAACTCCATTAAATTCCTCCCGCCTCCTTGATAATGATCTAGAGACTTGTCACTATATTTGGGAAGATACATTTTTTCTTAAATTGGCACCTAAATTTGTTTTGTTCTTAAAGTAATATTAAAATTTTAAGTATATTTATTATTTTGGTCGTTATATATGTCTTTTTAAAAAAAAATTAAAAATAGTTTTTTTTTTAAATAAAAGTTAAAAAGTCTCAAATCTCATAAACTTAATGTCTAAAATACGATAAATTATATCATGAACCCTGTTTATCATATCATTCGTAGTCCATGCAATCAGGTTCGTTCATCTTTAAGTAACTACTTGTACTCACTCACTAATTAATGTAGAAAATGATAATGATTTATCTTAAAAAACGAGATAGATGAATCTGGTTGGTTGAGACCACGAATGACGTTGTAGAAAGGTTTCATGAAATAATTTCTCTTAGAACACTTAAAATTTCAATCTTAGAATCAATCCTCTAAATCTAAAATAAAGGGATGGGTTTAATTAGAATATTAAAACCTTTCTCATCTATATCAGACTCCTGAAATTATTTTTATTCAAATCTTTAATTTTATGTTGTCCGACGTATTTAAGTAACTGATTATGACTCAGTCTTTATCATTTTTAAATACCATTTTTTTAAAAAAATCTCAATTTTAGTTATTTTCGTAAAAAAATAACTCGAACCCAAATTTTTCAAAAATAATTCATAATTTTCAAATATTTCCCTAAAATTCATTTTTTTCCTTCTAAATCACAAAAAATCATTTTCTTTATTTCAAACAAAGTTTCTCCAATTCCCTTGTAAGCAATATTTGAGGCTCTCATTCTCATTCTTATTCTCATTCGAGTCCGTCCTGAAGTGGGTATTGAATAAGTTCTGTTTCAACCCCACAAATCGCGTTTTACGTACAGAAGTGGCAACTTGAAGTGCACGATGCTCTCAAACACTTTGGAAGTGGGGAAATATACTCAGATGAAGGAGATTTGGGGAAACGACTATTTAATTTTTAATTAAATAAAATAATAAGTATATTATAAAGATAAATATTGAAATTTAAACCTTATACAAAATAAGATAATATAAATAATTATATACGAACTATCTTGCATCAGTGATTAAGGACAATGACGAATCTAAGAAAATATTTGAGGGGTCATACATATAATTTTAAAATCTCAGGGCGGGGAGAATACATAAATATTAAAATAATTTAAGGATTAACTTATAAAATTTAAAAAAAATTAAAAGACAAAACTTTAAAAATTTCAGGGTGAGCATGTGACCACTCTTATAACCTACATCCGCCACTGGTTAAGGGAACAATTATTGTTCCCAGAAGTCACAAGTTCGAGCATTAATATTGCAGCACAGTGATTGAACGATTAATGTCCAACGATTGAGAGTATATTCTAGAACATATACTAGTTTATCACTAGGTGTGTTCAAAACCGGCCCAATGAGTACCCAACAACCCAATAAGTTCAATATCAATACTATATTATTATTATATTCCAACACCATTTTTAATTTTTTAATTTGTATTATGAGTTTATTAGGCCGATGGGTATCCTATTAAGTCAGTTTTGAACATCCATATTAATTACCGTAACTGATTAAAAAAATAGATAAATATTTTTTATTAATCTTTTAAATCATCACCCCATGAATTTGGAGGGTAAGGAGATGAGAAAGAAAACCACCTTTATCAAGATATTATTCTCTTCTTTCATGTCGATCAAATAATTTATTCTAATTCACACAAGGTTGGACACATAGTAGAATATTAATATATAACCAAACTAAAGTCTTGTCCACACAAAGACAGAACTAGTTCAGTGTGAAACAAACTTAATCAGAGTTTGGAATTTCCAAAGGTCAAATAGAAGTCTTACCGGTCTAACAGTAGAGGAATGGAAAAGGCTAGTGAGAATCTGAAGAAAATAACCAACACTATCTTGCATTATCGACAAAATTCGTCAGGGAAGGAGTCAAGATTAAACATTAGTAGAGACGAAAATATTAAATTTAAAAAATATAAGGATTTATTAAGTATTTAACTTTAAAATTTATGGGGCGATGTTTATTTTGTCTAACATTTCAATGTATAAGGACTTCAATTATTATCGGATTAAAATTTTTGAAGATACGTGTTCATTCTTCTTTAGTTTAATCCCTTATTGATTTTATATTTAATGGATTCTTGTATTTTTAAATTTAAATATTTATTTTAATAGGGATTAAATTATTATTTAAACTAAATTTAAGAGCAGAGATCTAGGGATCCTTGGACCTCAAGGTAACTCCATCCCTGACAAAAGATAAGTAATTAACTCCCACGAGAAATCTTTAATAAAAAAATCATGAGCAGATGAGAAGAAATTCATTATAATATTGAATATTATAAGAGGTTTGTGACTATGACTTAAACAACTTAATCTCAATAGTTAAACTTTATTCATAGGACTAATTACTTGTTACAAAAGAGACTTGTGTAGCAAGATATCTACTCCAACTAGGTTTCCTATTTCATTTAGTATCTAATACATCAAATAGAGTCATGTACGAGCTGTATGTGTCCCAATTGTAGAAGTTTTGGGTGACTAGAACTATGTACTTATGGTAAGTCTTGTGATGTTGTGTATTTTATAAATTAATGATTTAATGTAATGACTATGTGCTTATACAAGATAATTAGGATTATAAAGTATGTACGATAACGTTGTTACATCAATTAATATTTTGTATATTTAAAAATATTTCTGGATCTGTCACTGATAAAAAAATATAAGATTTTTAAAGTATGCTAGCGATTTGATGTCTTATAGGGCCAAGGATGTCGCATTCGAAAATCGAAGCAAATATATGACTAATTTAAAACTTAAAAAAATAAAACCCATTAACACACTAATCATAGGAATCATATGAAAGATACACAATAATATAACTTATTGCATCACCTATTCACATAAGAGGGAAGTTATGCCACCCAATGACTAGATTGAAGTTTTCGAAAAGTTTAGGACTAAAATGTAAATTTTTAAAGTTTAAAGACTAAGTATTAATTTAAGAAAATATCATGCTAAAACATAATTTATCATACAAACTAAAATCACGACCCACGGAAAATTATTAGATGAAACTTGTTAATCACGTCATCCGTGATTCCAACCAATCAGATTCGTCTATTTCATCTTTTTTCAAGGTGAATGATCGTCTCTTTTTTACATATAATTAGACAATGGATAATTATTAGGTAGTTATTTTAAGATAAAACAGATTAGATTAATTAGACCACAAATTATATGATAAGTAAAGTTGATCTAATAAATTTTCAGACCGAACATACCTTAATTTTGTCGTTTAAGACTTATTTTATCAAATTTAAGCAAAAGTGGTCGAATTTGTGCTAGGGAACAATCCTTACAATTCCATTGTCCTCCAAAATTATTCACAACTCACAAGACTCAAAGGTAAAAAGGAGAATCAAATCGCCAACAAAAAATTTATCACCAGATCAAAACTTTTGAATTCATTTTAAAACAATATTTAAGGAATCAAAGAGATATCAGATTTGAAAGAACAAATGACATGTTCTCCAACTTAATGGACTAAATTGCAATTTTGAAAGCTTGAAGGACTAATTAAAACATTCATTTTATTTAATAAAACATGCTGAAATATATTTTTTAATTATGAATTAATATAATTGACATCATTGTTATCGTAATCATGGATTTAAAAAGCGTTTTCGGTCGCGTCATGTTTATCGTGGTTGTGGACATAACGATTGTTATCGCGGTCGTTGCGGGAGTCACGGTCGTTAATTTTTTTTAAACTTGCACAACTTATGATGAAAGTTTTTAAAATAATGATACAATAACAGACCGTTATCGCCGTTATCGACGATTATCCTTTAATAACGGTCGTTATTAATGTGAATTTTAACATTAAATAACGATAATTTTACTAATAACGGTTTCGGACGACGGTATTACCATTAAATAACGATAATTATAACGATAATAAATCGTTTTTTGAATCCCTGATCGTAATATTTAAGAAAGAAGAAAAAACGAACATTAGAAGGGAAGAGAAGGAGGACAAAGGGAAAAAAATTTCTTCGAATTGTCAGGAAGATCTCTGTCTGATTCGAATTTGGTGGCTAGATGAGAATCGCTAACTAAAGAGATAAAGAAGACAATTAAGTTAGGGAAGAAACTAGGCAAAGAAGGGGATGAGAGGCGGGCAGGTAGGGATATTGCCTGTCTCCATTGTATATTATAATTATTAGAATCTAATTCTTTAGTTGACTAATACGAGTTAGAATACTACAGTGATTGATCATAGGAAACCTTCCGGTCCATACTCTGTTTTCAATATCGAGATTCAAACCCTTAATATAAATAAAGATATCAAAAATCTCATCCGACTAGATCAATTTATAGTAGTCCGATATTTTTTTCGGGTATATTAATACGAGATGAGCAGTGTCATTTTTTGTTAGGAAATTGGAGCATTTTTGTAGCAAATCACGCTCCAAACTAGCATGCTTCAACTGTCCTTTTTCCATGTTTTGATCTTCAAACCGAACCCCTTCTGGGTTCAGCTTGTTTATTTCATTGTCGTGTCTTTGCTCGGCTTCGGGGCACTGACTATGTCGAAGCCAAAACCAGACTCGTATATGCTTAATAGCATCGACGTGTTCTTCACCTCCGTGTCCGCAACGACGGTTTCGAGCATGTCGACGGTTGACATGGAGGTTTTCTCCAACACCCAACTTATCATTATCACTGTTTTGATGCTCATAGGTGGGGAAGTCTTTACTTCCATGCTCGGACTTCAGCTAGCAAGGTCCAGGTTCAAACACCATGGACGTCCGCATGGGGGCAGTGTAAGTTCCATTAGCCATGAAATTGAGTTAGCTACCCTTCCCCATGAGAAACCTAGCTCGGATTTAGAAAGTAACATAAACTCGTCTTCTACAACAAGCCTGAAGTATAAAGCTACTAGGTGTTTAGGACATGTTGTACTAGGTTATCTTTTGGTCGTCCATATTGTCGGTTACAATCTGGTTTCCATGTACGTAAGTCAGGTTCCAAACGCTAGGAACATATTGAAAACCAAAGCCATTGAGATCGAAACCTTTTCTTTCTTCACCGTGGTTTCTACTTTCGCGAACTGTGGGTTCGTTCCGACGAACGAGAACATGATCGTGTTCAAAGAGAATTCAGGTCTTCTACTGCTGCTGATCCCACAAATTCTCCTCGGCAACACCCTTTATCCGGCTTGCCTACGAGCCTCGATATGGTTTTTGAGCAAGATGACGAAAAAGGTGGAGTTCAGTTACATCCTAGAGAACTGCAAGGAGATGGGCTATGATCATTTACTGTCGGGCGTTCGTTGTGTTCTTGTTTCAGCCACTGTTGTCGGGTTCATATCGGTTCAGTTGTTCCTGTTCTGCTTGATGGAATGGAATTCGGACAGCATGGATGGTCTTAGTGGGTATCAGAAGTTTGTGGGGTCGTTGTTTGAGGTAGTGAATACGAGGCACGCCGGCGAATCTATTTTCGATCTTTCCACCATCTCGTCGGCGATCTTGGTGCTCTTTGTTGTTATGATGTGAGTCCTCTCTTTCACTCTTTCTCTTTCACACGGTTCTCTTGAGTCGATTCTCTGCCTCATATTTGCCTAATGGACAAGAAATTAGAAGTGTCGCATCTTTTATGATTTAGAGCATATTTGCCCCACACTTACAGTTACGTTCTTTAATGTTATACAGATATTATTTTCAAACCAAATATATATTATAACTAGGATGTTTTGTTGTAATAATGTTGTTGAATATTTTTATTTTAAAGTTTTTTATTTTATTTTCTTTAGGGCGATCGATACTAATATTATTAAAGAAATTAATGAAGTTATTGAAATGACCTGCAATGAGTATTATAGTCGGTCTATAGCGTTTACGAGCTTTTTTTTTTCTTTCTGAGATCGACTTGTAGTACTAACGACTTCCTCTAGTACGGAGTGAAAATTATCTATCTCTTTCTTATGTCTCTTGCTATGCTTCCGTTTTAAATTAGATGATTTAAGGTTTAAGATTTAAGGTTTAAGATTAAAGGTTGTGATTAGGGTTTAAAGAATTAAGGATATGGTGTATTTTTAGGGTGTAGGGTTTAGGATATACAAAATAAATGTTAGAGTTTAAAATTTAATTTTTTAAAAAAATTCAAAAGATGCATGAGAAAGAGACATGTGATTTTTACCTTCTAGTATGATAATAATCGCCTTAAAATATTTAATACACATGTAGTGAATTTTTCATAAATATATTTATTTAAGTCTTAAAATCTAAAATCTAAATATTTAATTTTAAAATAATAACTCTCAAATTTTAATATTAAATTTAAAATAATAAAATCTAAATTTTTATCCCAAAATTGAATGTACTTATAAAAAATTTAATATATAATTATTATTTTCAAATTTTATGAAATATAATTAATCTATTTTATTTTCTTTTTCAAAGTGAGTGGCCACAACACTAAGTGGGTTCTGAATCAGTTCTATTTCGACCCCACAATTTGTGTGCATGTTACCTTCTCACTGATTCCGTCTCTAGGCATGGTAGGAGTGACCGCCTAGAATCTATTTCTTTTATATCATTTGATATTATAATTTAATTTTAAAAGTTTATTGTTATAATTTAATTTATTAATATTTAAATATTTATCATTTTATTTTAAATTTTTTAATATTTATTATTATAAATTCAGTTTTCTCAATAATTAGTATAGGACCTTATCTTTTCAATATCTAATAAAAGGATCATACTTTGAAATTTAATTTTATTCGATATTTATTATTAAAGAGTTATTTTTTTTAATACTTATGATTATAGCCCAATTTTCTCTAATATACTTTAAAATTTAAATTTAATATTTATTATTAGAAATCTAATTATTTCTTAACCTATTCTTAATTACTTCATACCATACGTATATATATACACCTGATTTCATTATTCATTTTCCAGGTACCTCCCTCCTTATACTTCCTTTATACCCACTAAATACCAGAAAACCGAGTCACATAAAGGTGGTAAAACGGAAGCAACAGGGAAGAACATTCTGGAGTATGTCATGTTCTCTCAGCTCTCATACTTAGCCATCTTCATCATCCTTATTTGCATCACAGAAAGACAGAAACTGAAGCATGATCCACTCAACTTCAATGTCCTAAACATTACCATGGAAGTCATAAGGTCCATTGAAGACAGACATTCTCAGCAGTTTTTCACACTTTATTTACTTTAATTTTTGATGAACTGATGAGTTTAGATCTGGGTTTTTTGTTGCAGTGCTTATGGGAATGTCGGGTTGTCGACCGGGTATAGCTGTAGCAGACGATTGGAAGGACAGGTGGGGTGTACAGATTCTTGGTCTGGATTTGTGGGGAGGTGGAGTAACAGCGGGAAGTTTGTTCTTATTGTTGTCATGTTTTTTGGACGGTTGAAGGGTTTCGGTATGAAATCTGGTACAGCATGGAAGCTGTCCTGAAAGCATCCTGCAGGCATGAACGCTTTGTTTTCAACTGGTTTGTAAAATATGTAGGAGAGAGACATGTTGGTATTGGGTTTGGACATTTTGCATGGTTTTGATTGATTATATCATTATATACGTAACTGCTGAATCTAGTGCATTGGCTTGGCCGGAAAAATTGGCCCCTCAAATATATATGATTCACTTTTTAGTCCTTAAAATTATTTTTTTTATCAAAAATTATATCAGGATAAAGGATGTTATTTCACTGGGACAAAACTAGTTTCAATTACAAAGTTATTTTAAAATTTTGAATTATTTGAGTAAATTGTTCGTGTTATTTTAAAATTTTAAATTATTTAAGTAAATTGTTCGTGTTATTTAAGTCGGCTTTAATTAGTAGTTCGATTTTCAATTTTCAATCAATTTTGAATTTTATCAATTTGAAAAACTGAATTTTCTTGTTTTTGCAATGTGGTCATTGATTTTCTTTTTCTTTTTTACTTCTCCTTTTTAAGATCATTTTTATCAAATTTGAATCACATACTCCTCAATCACTTCAGAATGCCTACATAACTTCAATTTTGATTTTTGACAACTAAATTTCTCAATTTTTAATTTAGTCGCTCATTTTTTTCATAATTTATTTTTTCTTTAATTCTTTTTTTAAACTTTGTTCATCTAATGAACCACAAAAAAAATCTAAATTTACAACCAAGCAGAATTCAATTCCTCTTTTGTTTTAAGTATATTTTAATCAAATTTAAACCGCATGTTACTCAATCACGGTAGAATTACTATGTACCTTTGATTTTTCTTTCAAACATTTTTTTATTTAGTCCCTTGACTTTGCATGATTTACTCTGTACCATAATTTAATTATGGGTATTGCTAAATGATTACGTAATTAAGACAAAGGTAAACTACATAAATAGTTACTAAACTTTTAAGGATTTGTATTTTGATAACTAAACTTTAAAACTTATTGATAGTCGTTAAACTTTTAATAGACTTTTATTAACGTTATTTTCGTTAACTACAATTAATTAAAAAGAGATATAACTGGGGACCAGCGCAATTAATACATCAATACCGGTTGAAAGAGATAACTTTTAAATTAGGATAAATTTAACAAATTGTTATTAAAGTTTATTCTTAAATTTTTTTTGATTATTAAAATTTTAAAATATTTAATTTATTCACTGAATTTTAGAGTTAAACGTTTATTGTCACTATCAGTAGATATGTCTATTTATCAATGAATGATAAGATTTTTAAGATTCGAACGGTAAAAATTTTATCGATATAAGTAAAATAATATATTAAGAAATAAGTTTTATTTGACATTGGAGGAGGGAGATTAATAGGAGAGAACTAAAAGATTTTTATTTGATTTATAGATTTCAATGTAATATTTTGATGAAATAGTGCACGAGTTTGGACTCAAAAGATTAAAACCAAATGATTGGTGAAATTTAAAATCGAAGAATCACCGTCTACGATTATCAACAATGGTATTCAACAACGTTGAATGACGTCTAAATTATAATAATATAAAAAAATAATGAAAGAATGATTAAAAATTTTAATATCTACATTTTAATAAATAAATTATATATTTTAAATTTTTAATAATTAAAATAAATTAAGAATAAAATTGAGTGCTAATTTTATAGAACTTGCCTTCAAATTATTTCATAGACGTGGGCGACAAGGGTCAACTTGTATGTGCCTGGTCCCTGCATGACAATCGCAGGAAGTTTCGCCATTGGTCACGAGAAGCACACTTTGCCTTACATGTGGCCAGCGTTTCAGGAGAATAATCAACGGATCACCCTAACGGTTCAGTGGTTAAAAAAATAATTATTGTTTTTAAAAGTTATAGATTCAAATATCATTAATATTAATATAATAATTGAGCGATTAATATCTAATGGTTAAAAATATACTCTAAAATAGATATTCTCTCTGTCCCAAAACTAATATCCCTTATTATTTTTTTGGGTAAAACTTTTTAAACATTGACTATTTATTATTTGGAATTTATTTCAATAAAAATATGAAAAATATATTTTAAAAACCTTTAATTGAGTAGATTTTAAATATATATTTTATAAAATTTAATTATTTAAAATATTTAATATAATTATCGTTAAAATTTATAAAATTTAACTTTTAAAAATCAATAAGAGACATTATTTGTGCGACGAAGAAAGTATCATTATAATCACTTTAAATAATTAAAATAATAGATTTTTATTGTCTTAGAATATATATTTATATACTTAAAATAATACCAATAATATTATTATAATTTTAATCTTATCATTAAATATTATTTTCTCACTTTTGTTTTCCTTTAGAGAACGTGCATTAATAATAATAATAATAATAATAATAATAATAATAATAATAATAAACAAATTATTAAAAAAATAATTTTCTCAAGGATAGACTTGCTAGTTGCTTCATATTGGTTGTACAAACTTTTTTCATATACTCTTATTTTTTTAATGATAAATATCAAAAATATGTTTCATATTTTTATTTAAAAAATATATAATATGACACGTTTATAAAGTTGAATAATTTTGACGAGTCAAGTCAAAGTCGGCTTTAGATATTTCTATATATACACACTTAAGAAGAAATTATTTTAGAAAATTCCGAAACTAAAAAAAACAATTCTAAACCCTCTCTTCCTCCTCAAGTTCTACTGTATCCTTTTCTTGCCCTTCAAGTTTCCAACAGACGAGGAAATTAAATTACGTAATCTGTTTGATTCCTGAGATTTTGAGTTATAGTTGGATTGATATTATCTGCCGTATTTGATTTTCTGTTTCTTAAACTCTCTCACATATCCCCGCCGCCAAACAAGCCCTCTCCTGCTTTCGAGTTTCCGACGGATCTGAGAATCTAATCAGGTGATTTTTGAAACCCTAAACTCGAATCTTGATTTATACTTCAGTTTTGAGTTATCTGCTATCTGCCTTTGCATTGCTCTGCTATATTCGATTTTACTGCTTGCTAGTTGCTACTGTCTGTCTGTGTCTGTCTCCGTTTACTTTGTTGAGAAGAACAATTTTGCAAAGTAGATTACTGAGGAACCATGTCATTGTCAGGGAGTTTATCAGCCGGACAATGGGAAGGCAACTCTTTGAAGACATGGGTCTCTGATAGGTTATTGTTGCTGGGATTTTCCCAGCCCTGGCTTGTTGAGTATACTATTGGACTAGCCAAGCAAGCAGCATCGCCTGCTGATTTGCTAGCTAAGCTCCAAGACTATGGCTTGCCGTTGTCTGGTGATGTTCGCTTATTTGCTGATGAGATCTTTGGTAAAGTTCCTCGGAAAGCATCCTTTGAGAATATTTATCAGAAAAAAGAAAGGGAAGCTGTTATTTTTGCTAGAAAGCAAAGGGCTTATGAAATTTTAGATGCTGATGACAATGAAGATGAAGGTGGTACTGGTTCCGGAACAGCCAATAAGCAGAAGAAATGTTTCAGAAAGAGAATTGAAAGTGAACAAGATGAAGGCGATGAGATCATAGATGTAAATGCAAAGAGAAGAGTTAAAAGACAGTCTTATCAAGATGAGGATGATGGGTCGGAGTCCGGAGAGGAAAGCTTGCATGACCGAAGGGAGAGGGAGGATTTAGAGAGAAAAATAAGACAACGTGATGCTGCAGCAACTAAGAAGTTAGTGGAGCCAAAGCTTTCTCGAAAGGACAAAGAGGTGGCCATACAAAGATCTAGATCTTTGGAGCAAGATGACATTAATAGTTTGAGGGATGTTTCAAGACACCTGTATTTAAAAAAGAGGGAGCAAAAGAAACTCGAGGAGCTCAGGGACGATATAGAAGATGAGCAGTACCTTTTTGGAGGTGTAAAGCTTACTAAAGCAGAATATGGTGAGTTAAGGTACAAAAATGAAATATATGAGCTTGTGAAGAATCGTACAGAAGAAGATGATTATATTGGCGAGTACAAAATGCCCGAAGCTTATGATCAATATGGGGCTGTTGACCAGGAGAAGAGATTTTCTACAGCTCTTCAGCGTTGCAGTGATCCTATTGCTGGGGATAAAATGAATCCATTTGCAGAACAAGAGGCATGGGAAGACCATCAAATGGCCAAGGCGACATTGAAATTTGGCTCAAAAAATAAAAAGCAAGTGACTGATGACTACCAGTTTGTGTTTGAGGACCAGATCAAGTTTATTAAGGCGTCGGTGATGGATGTTGACAAGTTTGGTAATGAGATGTCAGTTGAGTTACCCGAGAAATCCAAGGGCAAATTTGAATTGGCTAAACTACAAGAGAACCGGAAAGCTTTGCCAATTTATCCATATCGAGATGATCTACTTAAAGTTGTTGAGAAAAACCAGGTTGTTGTTATTGTAGGAGAAACTGGTTCAGGGAAGACCACACAGATACCACAATATCTTCATGAAGCTGGTTACACAAAACGTGGGAAGATTGGTTGTACACAGCCTCGACGAGTTGCTGCTATGAGTGTTGCTGCTCGAGTTGCTCAAGAAATGGGTGTCGAACTTGGCAGTGAGGTGGGTTATACTATTCGTTTTGAAGATTGCACTTCAGGAAAGACTGTATTGAAATATATGACAGATGGTGCATTGTTGCGAGAATTGCTCTCTGAACCTGATCTCGCTAGCTACAGTGTGATAATGGTGGATGAAGCTCATGAAAGAACTGTTTCAACTGATATTCTTTTCGGATTGGTGAAAGATATTGCTCGATTTAGAAAAGATATCAAATTACTTATTTCAAGTGCAACACTTGATGCAGAGAAGTTCAGTAATTTTTTTTATTCTGCTCCAATTTTCAGAATTCCTGGGAGACTGTACCCTGTTGAGATACACCATACAAAAGCACCACAAGCTGATTACTTGGATGCTGCAATTGTTACTGCACTTCAAATCCATGTGACTCAGCCACCGGGAGATATTTTGGTTTTTCTCACTGGTCAAGAAGAAATTGAGACAACAGAAGAAATTTTGAGGCATAGGGTAAGACGGTTTGGGTCAAAAATTGAGGAACTTATTATTTGCCCTATATTTGCGAATCTTCCTACTGAGCTTCAAGCCAAAATATTTAAACCCACTCCTGTTGGTGCACGCAAGATAGTCCTAGCAACAAATATTGCAGAAGCATCGGTAACCATTGATGGTATTAAGTATGTCATTGATCCAGGTTTCTGCAAGATTAAATCTTATAATCCGAGGACTGGGATGGAGTCTTTGCAGGTAACTCCTATCTCTAAAGCTTCAGCTAAGCAACGTGCAGGTCGGTCTGGGCGAACAGGTCCAGGTAAGTGTTTCCGATTGTACACTGAATTCAATTATATAAATTTTGATGACAATACCACACCAGAGATACTACGGACTAACCTTGCCAGTGTTGTTCTTTCTTTGAAGAGTCTTGGAGTTCATGATGTGATAAATTTTGATTTTATGGATCCACCAACAGTAGAGGCTCTACGAAAAGCAGTCGAACTTCTGTTTGCATTGAGTGCATTAAATAAAGTTGGAGAGTTGACTAAAGTTGGGAGACAAATGGCAGAGTTCCCTCTTGATCCAATGCTATCAAAAATGATAGTTGCTTCTGACAAGTACAAGTGTTCAGATGAGATTATTTCCATTGCGTCTATGCTCTCTGTAGGAAATTCTATCTTTTACCGTCCAAAGGACAAACAAGATCTTGCTGATAATGCAAGGATGAATTTTCATACTGGCAATGTGGGTGACCTTATTGCTTTAATGAAGGTTTACAATGCCTGGAGGGAAACAAATTACTCAACTCTGTGGTGTTATGAAAATTATATTCAAGCCAGGAGCATGAAGCGTGCGAGAGACATCAGGGATCAATTAGAGGGTCTTCTGGAGAGAGTTGAAATTGAACCAACGTGCAGTGCTAATGATTTAGAGGCTATAAAGAAGTGCATTACAGCTGGATTTTTCCCTCATTCGGCTAGGTTGCAGAAATATGGTTCTTACCGGACTATGAAGTGTCCACAGATTGCCTATATACATCCAAGCTCAGGCTTGGCACAGGAGTTCCCGAGATGGGTGGTATACCATGAACTGGTTCGTACAACCAAGGAATATATGAGAAATGTAACTGAGCTGAAACCAGAATGGTTGGTCGAAATAGCCCCACATTACTACCAGATAAAGGACTTCAAAGATGATGTATCAAAGAAAATGCCAAAATGCCAAAGGGACGGGTGAGCGGCAGAGCAACCAGTAAAAACTCTGTTTTCTATTTACTAATTTTGTTAAAGAAAATCCATTTTCTTATTATGTTAAAACACTGTGTTATCCCATCTAGACTTCTTGTAGTTAAATTTGAATATGCAACAATTTTAGGTTAAAAATTTTCAAGAGCAATCAAGTTCGTATGTTGGTTAATTTGCTGTCCTATTGTGTCTGTGTCTGCCTCCCTTAAAGGAAATTGAAGGAACAGTTCTTGATATAATGTTTTCTGTTTAAGCAAAATCTTATTCAGAATATTTCTTTAATGGTTTTCATGTTGTCCTATTTTGTTCAATATCTTAGTTACTTGTTCAAAATTCTTATGAAGTTTACTATCTGAATTTTTCAGAGCTGGAAACTTGACTGTTACAAACTTAGGTGCTGAAGCAATTAGTGAGGTAACTGGTAACCCTCTTTATCAGGGCTGGTTAAATTGGAAGACTTGCAGAGAATAATGAGTTGTATCGGGTTAGAAGGGATTATGCTTGTTACTGTTTATTCTTATGAAGTTTATTCGTTGCAGAATGCTGTTACTGTTTTTTTTGTAGGCATTAGATCATTTTGAGCTCTAACCTGGTTGTTTTGTGGTTGTATCTGTTGCAGAGATAGATGGTGATCCAGAGGGAAGTGATGCGAATTTTCCCTTTATATATTTAGTAGTATCTGGTAATATTAATATCGAGTTGTTTGGTTTATGTGCCATCTCTTATGGGTTGTTAACTTCTGTGGATGTTTGAACTTGCTTTTGCTTGCACTGTGTTGTTTTGGGGTTAGGGAGTTGCTGGTAATATGTCTGTAGCAACTATTTTTTCTTCTTCCATCCGGAAGCATTATTCGGAAGATATATCACTGTGGGAGTAGTGATTATGCTTCTGATCCAATACTTCAAACCTGATACTTTTCTAGGTGAATTAATATGATACGAAGTTTTATTCAAATATCGGTTTCTTGATATTGGTAGATCTCAAAGTTATGTTATATGGTGAACTTTTTGCAAGTTTCAATGTTCAACCATTTCCCCTAAACTAATCCTAGCAAAGTAAAATGACATTCATTCTCTCAGGTCCTGACGTCCTGTCACGGTGAATGCTAAAGCCTAAATGTGCTGAGTTTTATGTTAGCTAAGATAGCTCTGGAGGTAGTTTTGGCATCACGATGGACCGATAAGGTAAGTTCTGATACTGGTATATGATTCCGTCTTGGTGATTCCGTGATGGTCGGATGTTGCAGCTGTGTGCTGTGATTAATTGCCTGGTTAAGGATTTAGAAAAGGTCTTTCTTCTCATATTTTTTTTGAGTTCTTTTATCGTCATTGAGACTCCTTGATTAAAACTGGTTGGCCTCTTTTCATATTTGTCTGTCCTTGTTTAGAGCTTTCCTTTTTGGCAATCAAATACGTTTGTCGTTCTCCTGTATTTGGTCATCCTTCCAAATTCTCACAACAGAGTCTGCCATTGCTATTATCTGGTCGAATCGAATTCATGTCATAAAAGTCCTGGATAAGATCAAAGCAATACCCTTTAAAGAGAAGGTGAAATTCTCAGTATCATGGAGAAAGATGGTGGCTGTTGAACCATATCATGTTGAATAGGAGATTACATTTCAAATAGTATAAAAACTACCTTAACAATCTGGCATTGTTGAAATGTTAATCTATATAAACAAATCAAGTGAACCAAAAAAACAATTGTCAAATATAAGAAATGTCCTAGCCAAAAGTTAGGCACGGCTCATATATTGCCCAGTTCTCGTATCCACCAGTATTTGATCACCGGTATTAACGAACAGTGGAACGGAGACGACGGCGCCAGTATCAAGTGTTGCAGGTTTGGTGGCTCCACCTGCATCAAAATTTTAGTTTTTCCAAAGCAATGGGTCAAAAGGAAGACGAAGAAGCTATATTGAAGTAAACAGTATAAACACTTTCATGGCCATATTAAAGTACTTCAAGAGCAAATCTCGATTCAAGATGCCATTAGGGCTTTACTAACCCCTTCCATCTCTCTGTGTTATGGAAGTATACAATTCAGACAAATAATGACCTTGGAAAGAAGCTATATTACATTACCTGATGCAGTGTCACCTTTGAGGCCAGGATCAACATCTACGACAGTGAGCTGAACCGTGATGGGGACCTCAAAATCAATTACCTAGAAAATGCAGGAGAATAAGGCATCAAGCTAAGCTTGGTCACTAATTATTCAATGCCACAACATGCAGCTGTACAAGCATATGCAACCGGCAAGTCATTTTATTAAGTACCAACGAAATGTAGACGGCTATAGAGCACCCTCTTCCTCTTGAATGCCAAATTAAAATAACATATATAAAGTACCTTTCCATTCCAGAAGAGCAAAATGCAATCCATTCCCTCTTTCAACCACTTTGTCTTGTCCCCAACATCTGCCTCGTCGAGACGGATTTCTTCAAAAGTGTTCTGTCGGGTTAAAATATCATTAGAAGACTGACATGGGAAGAAATAAAACTCTTGACGATGCCAGAAAAAATAGGAAAGTATCAAAAAGAGGAAGCTAACCACTAAATCACACAGAAGATTGCTAGTAACTATACAAAAAAAAGGTGCTTGCTCAAATTTTCAGTAAATGGCTAACAAAAGTATAAAGTACGGAATTCATTTATCGATACCATCTAACAAGCATACGAGTATTTTGACAAATACCAGGTCCATGAACACAAACTGAGAACCATCCTTGTAAGTGAACTGTTTGGTTTCCTTGAAAACATTTGCCTCCTCAATCTGTAAAACACAAACATTCATACGAAAGCATGACCAATAAACCGATAAAAACCTCTATATATCTCATGCAAGCATTGCTAAAGGCTTTATACTCGAATTGAAACAAAAGAACAATATGCTACCAAAGCATAACAACCCTTCCTAATCCAACACCTTCTTATTCTATCATTGACACAGAACAAGAACATTATATTCGAACGCGTAATAACTTGTTCAGCAAGGTGTATGAGCATGGAGAGCTAAACGACAACATCGATTTAGTGTTACGTAAAGATTACCGTACTTCCAGCTCGAAAAGTCTTCTCAACTGTGTTTCCTGTTATATAATTCCGCATTTTGGTCCTTACAAATGCAGCCCCCTTTCCAGGTTTCACATGAAGAAACTCTACAAATAGACAAAAAGTTCACAGCACAAACCCTAATTACAGCAAATAGCCATTAACTTTTCACACATGTTAAAGCATTGGATTTAAGGGTGTAAGAAATCTTTGAACTTTTGAAAATTGACCAATTAAAGCCTTGAAATTTTAGCAAAACTAATCAAAAGTTTAAGCCTAATTGATTATTTTCCAAAAGTTCAATAACTTCTAAGTTCTACCCCCTCAAGCCAATTACTCGTAACCAAGCCAACCAAACCAGACCAGTCAATAATAATTGCAGAAACATATATACATATAAACCGACCTAGAATCCTCCAAGGAGCTCCATCAACTTCAAGGTTAGTTCCCACTTTGATATCGTTACTCGAGAGAGCGTAAATCCCTGCAACCAAATCAGAATGCATTATGAAAAAAAGGGTGTCTTTAGAAAGGCTTAAATTAACAGAAAATGAAGTGGGAAATGGGGGAAAACAAAGTACTGAGACATCTTGGAGGGGACAGTGGTTTTGGAGAAAAACGCATGGGAAGAAGCAATGGGTTTGAGTTAAATTTAAGGGAACATAAAGAGGAGAAGATGGTCTTAGAATTGGGTAATGAGACAGCTCCCGCCATGGCCATCAGGGGGAGAATCTAGTAGAGAAAGATGTGTGCAAATGGGGAACTGCTTGTTTCCCAGTGAGATGGTGATGATAAGGATGTCAAAAGGTCTGAAGATAAGGGATTGGTCTGTCTTCCTAGGTGATGTTGTAGGCTACAAAACACTCCACTTTTGGGTTTGGGCTTAATCTTATTTCATGGCCCAAATGATTATTCCCAAACTATTTTTTTAATTGTTAATCGAAATTTTTTTCGGGTAATTTTTGAATTAACCGAAATAATAATAAAAATATCTAAAATATTTTGAATCTAATTATTAAACATCAATAAAAATTACATGTAAAATAATTTGTATCTATTATAAATATCAAAATAACAATAGACAATATATAAAATAACAATTAACACTTTTTTAATCGTTGAATGATTGAAACGGAGAACTGAAATTAACTCCTTAAAAATAAATTCAAGTGATAATCTTCACATAACCAACTGTTAATCTGAACCTAAAATATATATTATATTTAATATTTTTGATTAATTAATTTTAAATTAAATTAACCGATAATTAAATTTTTTTAAATAATCTTAATCGATCTAATATTTAATTAATTGCTAATCAATAAAACTAAATTTTGTTTTGTCAATTAATTCAATTTTAATCAAACAATAAACCCCCGAATTTGCATTCTAAAATTTAAATGTTAAATTTTTAACCTTGAATTCTAAAAAATTGAATCTTAAACTTTAAATTATATACCCTAAAATATAAACAACCTTAAATTATAAACTCTAAAACTTAAACCCTAAACTAAAACCCTAACCCTAAAATTAAAGGTCTCGAGTAAACTAAAATTACACAACCCATGTATTAAAAATTTTCGTTTACGATACATTTTAAAAATATTTTTGTGGTCAAAAGAGCTCTTAAGATAATACATAATATTTAATTTTTGGACAAAAATTATTTTTCAGCTTATTTTAAAAAGTTAAAAATTTTAATTTTTAATCTCACGTAAAATATTTTTAATAAAATTATTTATTTATCTTTATTTATTATTAAATTTTATATTTTTAACAGTAACAATGTCTAAATAGAAAAAATAATATCATGAACCATTTACATCATGTCATCTGTGGTCCAACCAATCTGATTTATCCATCTTATATCTTTTTAAGGTGAATCATCACCGTTTTCTATATGCAATTAGTGAGTGGATAGTTATCAACTACTTGTTTAAAGATGAACAAACCTGATTAATTAAACCACAAATGATGTGATAGAAAAAAAATCATGATATAATCTCTCTTAAAATAGATATTCTATATTCTTAATAAATTTTATGATTTAATATTAATTTTTTAAAAATTTCTAATAATATTTTAAAATTTTAAATATTTTAGTTATAGTACTATTTTACTTCTTTAAAACATTAGTTTAAATTCATAAAAAAATTGTTTTTATATAAAAAAACTTAAAATGGTACCGTTAAAAATATTTTTAAAAATTGATTGAGGTGAGATTATAAGGGTTTTTCTTACCTCAATCGGTGGTTAAGGATTCGATTGTTATCTTAAATATAAATATATATAACACGAAAAAATTATCACTAGACTCGTTTTAACAAACACCTAAAAAATAAAAAATTTAAATTTAAAATTATATTAGACGTATGTATTGCGTTAACATTATAATTTTATAAATTTAATATAACAATTGATTATTCTCATTTTCTTAATTTCAAAATATAGGACTAAATTTTTAAATTTTTGAGATAAATCAATTTTATCAAATTTTAAAACTAATAGTGATACAACTGGGATTATATTGCATACGTATAAAATACAAGGGAAATATTGTACAATTTATTATATGTAAAGCCCTAAATTGACAATTAGCCCAAACTATATCAAAGACCCGGCCTTTATAAGGAGAGAGAGAGAGTCGGTTTAAGTTCAAACTTAAATACGCTCCAAAGTCTCTCTCTAAGTTCTTTAACGGCATTCGATCGACTCTCTCTCTGGGTTTTCTCTCCTATATCTTCCAGGCGACAACCTTTTGTCCGGAACGTCTTGCTCCGTTCTTTCTCCAGGGACTCTACTTTGTCCAGGTATTTTCCAGGTTACTGTTGTTTGCTACCAACATGGCCTTTGTTTTCATCCTACTACGCTTTTCCTTGATTTGGGGGTTAGGGGTTTGAATAGTTCTATTCTGATGTATAATGGCATGGGAGATTTAATGAGTTTGTAAACGGGGTTTTTGCGATTTAGGGTTTTTAGATATTAGTTTAGGGATTCAAACTAAGAATCGACCCTAAACTAGATGCGACGTAACATGAAGAGTATTTAAACATAAACTGAGATTATTATAGCTATTACACTATATATATTGTTCCATGAACCCTGTTTTGGTTTTCTTGGAGGGTTTTAGAGTATAGGTATACTTGAGTTAACTGATTTTATTTTATTTTCCTACAGAAAATGTGTATTAAGGAAGTACGTGGAAGAAGACAGTTGCCTAGAGGCAATGTTTTTCATAGAGATACAAAGGTTTCTCAAGCTGCAAGTGTTAATCCGCGTAAACGTTCATCTGTTTCTACTAGAAAGCCCGAAGAGAGTACGCCTTGTAAGTACTGGATGTCGGGCAACTGTCTCAGAGGTGAAAAGTGCTGGTATCTGCATTCTTGGCATCGTGGAGATGGATTTGCCACGTTGGCAAAGCTTGAGGGACACAAGAAGGTATTCTTCACCTTTCATTGGATATTTTTGTATTTACTACTTTACAGGATAAAACTGTTTTCCTACATTAACTAATCTCGGATTATCTTCATCTCTAATAGGCTGTTAGCGGAATTGCCCTTCCATCAGGGTTTGACAAGCTCTATTCAGGAAGCTTGGATGGAACTTTACGAATGTGGGACGGTTACACTGGAAAGTGTGTTCATTTGACTAACCTTGGAGATGAAGTTGGCTCCATGATTACTGAGGGTCCTTCGGTTTTTATTGGCATGAAGAATATAGTGAAGGTTAGCATACAAAATTATGGTTAATTGTCTATTTAAACTTAATTTGTTTTGGCAGTAACTGAATTGAGACCTCTTTCGGGATCTTGCAGGCATTGAATACTGAAACAGAGTTTGAATTCATCCTAAAAGGATCAGTTGGGCAAGTCTTTGCCATGACTGTTGTTCGGGATATGCTTGTAGCTGGGGCACAGGTGATCTATCTGGCTTTGCATCAATCTATGTTTATAAATTACCCAGAGACAGAGTCATTACCCAATTAATTTGCTTGCTGCAGAATGGTGGTATTACCGCCTGGAGAGCGAGTTTTGAGACCGACTCTTTTCTACCAGCTGCATCCTTGGAGGGCCATGTTGGAGCTGTCACGTGTTTTGCTGTGGGAGGGAAAACTTTATTTTCTGGCTCTGTGGATCACACGATTAGGGTATGTTCCTCTGCTAATGTCTGGTTTTCTGCTTGAGAAATATGTTACTTGAATTGTAATAAATATTCATATCTATATTTACCTGAATTGGAACTTATTAATTAACTGAATTCCGTTAGCTTCGTTGTGCAGTTCCTCCAATTTTATTGTATTTCTTATTTTTTAATGTATGCCTGAGCAGGTGTGGGACATGGACACATTTCAATGCATTGAGACTTTGGATGGACATGCTGCTGCAGTGACATCTCTTGTTCACTGTAATGGATATTTGTTCTCGTGCTCCCTTGACTGCACCATTAAAGTTTGGTTTGCACCAGATGGACGAAATTGGGAGGTGGTCTATACTCACAACGTTGGAAGTGTATGTTCTCTTTCATTTCTTCAATTTACATTTGTAATCTTTTCATTTTGGATTCTTTGTGAGTAAAAGTGTACTGAAATGAAATTTGGCTTGCAGGGTGCACTCAAACTATGCGGAATGAATGATGCTGAAACTGAACCAGTTTTGTTCTGCTCCTGCAACGACAACACCGTTCGACTATATGAATTGCCATCGTGAGTATCGTTCTACATTTTTATTCTATGTGTGTGGATTCGGTTTTCTTTTTCTGTTGAGCTGAAATTTCCTTTGTGGTTCCAGGTTCTGCGAGAGAGGCCAAATATTTTCTAAAAGAGCCGTGAGAGTGATTGAAAGAGGATCAGGGAACCTCTTCTTCACCGGTGATGATAGTGGTTCGTTGACAGTTTGGAAATGGCAGGAAAACCTCAAGCAGACACATTAGGCCATGCAATGCATGTATAGAGCTATGTATACAAATTACAATCCTAATATTTTCCAATGTATAGATTCTTGTTGCTTGTTGAATTGCTGCTGTTGCTTGTAATTCAATTATGGAAAGAATGGGAAAAGGAAATTCATGCAGGAATGTCTTTATAGAATCATACAAATATAAATGGATGTTTTACTAATAGTTGTATTAATAATGGAGAATTTCCAGAAATATTGATGTTGGAAAAGGTTTTTTCCTAAAATATTGCTTCCCCTATTTTATTTTGGCATAAAGATAATTTTAATTCTTAAAATTTATAATTTTTATCGTTTTGACCCTTATTTTTTTTTTTGATAAGTTTAGCCCTTAACCTATATATTCTAGACAAATAACTTATTTTTAAGTATCATGATAACTAGACCGTTAAAAATTTAACAATGATGACATATCATATGCATATGATAATATATTTTAAATAATATGACATCTAACCTATCAAATATATATGTATGAAATATAGTTTTATTCCAATATAAAATATAAAATAATTAAAATTCAAATAAAATATTAAAAATTAATTAATTCTAAAATAAACTGCTACTAAATATTCCCAACTCTAACTACGATAGATTCAAAATCCTATCTTAAAAATATTAATTAATTAGGGTTGAGAATGTTTAGTAGCCTTTTATTTTATAATTAATTTTTAATATTTTATTTGAGTTTTAATTGTTTTCTATTTTATATTAGAATAAAATTATATTTCATATATATATATATATTTGATAGGTTAGATGACATGTCATTTAAAATATTTATTATATGCATATGACATGTTATCATCGTTACATTTTTACGGTCCAATTATCATGATGGTTAAAAAATAAGCTATTTGTCAAAAATATATAGGTTAAGTGCTAAATTTATCCCAAAAAAAGAATAAAGGTCAAAACGATAAAAACTATAAACATTAAGGGTTAAAATTATCTTTATGCCTTTTATTTTCCAGAATATTGATGATTCTATAGTACCTTGAAAGTCGGTACCTTTAGAATCTGTCTTTCAATAATGTTTTCAGAAAATTTGGGTGAAAATGGATCCTCTTGGTTCCGACTTTGACATCTTCATATGTCATCTTCATCCTTACACTGTTCAAAGTCGAAACCTAAAAGTGCCGACTTTTACGATACCGTAGAATCTTCAATATTCTGAAAAATAAAGTAAGAGAAACACTATTTTGAGATTTTTTCCAACATCAATATTTCTGAAAATTCTACGGTAATGGAGAATTTATAAAAATTGAATTTATATTAAAACTAAACTAAAATTTGGCTTAATATCCAAATACCTATTGTCGGTTATAGACAATGGTTGGTTAGGAGAAACGATAGTCTGACGACGGTAATGGTGCTCTCCGATGAGATAATAAATGATAATAACGATGATAATTCAGGAATTTTGGGTTTTAAGGTAGAAATTTAGGACTATGTTGTAAAAATTTTAAATTGTCGATTAAAATATGAGATTTTAATTGTATTTAAAAAATAATTTAAAAATTAAAAACTAAAATTTACCACTTGTCATATTTTTATTGGCAAACGGTTTTTTTATTAATAGTTAGCACTTAAAATAACATGATCGTTTATTTCAATGAAACCTGTTTCTGAAAAATGAATTCTGAAAATTAAATTATATCTTTTAAAAAATTAATTACGGAAACCAATTTTTGGTGTTTGAATGAAACTTTGTAAATCATATTTCGTTGTTTGATAATTTTTTTTGAAAAAAAAACTCAAAATTTATTTTTAGTAAATAAACACACTACAAATTTTATTAAATTTTATCTCTTTATCGAGTTAGTAAAATTATATTTTACAACATTTTTTATTTTTATAATCATATTAAGTTAATTGTCTTTATATTTTAACTTGTACATATTTTATAAGTATAATATCTTTATATTTGATTTATTAGTATTCTAATATTATCTTTAAATTTGTGTTATTTTTAGAGGCTAATTGATATTATAATTGAGGTCATTTAATGTATAAAAAACAACAATATTACTGAACTACATAATTAGTTTTTTTTATTCAGTTACGGTGGTTATAGTAGTATCTATTCTAGAGTATAATTTTAACCATTGGACATTGATCGCTCAATCATTGTGCTCACATTACTAATATTCAAACTCGTGACTTCCTGGAACAACAACCGTTCCTTTAATCAATGAGACTAGATGGTTCGAGCCCAAGGGATATTTAAACCAATGGAAGTGTTATACTACAGGGATTATATTGCATACGTATAAAATACAAGGGAAATATTGTACAATTTATTATATCTGAAGCCCTAAATTGACAATTAGCCCAAACCATATCAAAAACCCGGCCTATATAAGAAGAGCGAAAGTCGGTTTAAGTTCAAACTTAAATACGCTCCAAAGTCTCTCTCTATCACACCTTTCTTTAACGGCTCTCTATCGACTTTCTCTCTCTGGGTTTTCTCTTTTACATCTTCCCGGCGGCAACCTTTTTACCAGAACGTCTTGATCGGTTCTTTCTCCGGGTATTCTATTTTGTTCAGGTACTTTCTAGGTTACTTTTGTTTTCTACAAATCACGGCCTTCGTTTTCATCCTACTACGCTTTTCCTTGATTTGGGGGTTAGGGGTTTGAATAGTTTTATTCTGATGTATAATGGCATGGGAGATTTAATGATTTCGTAAACAGGGTTTTTGAGATTTAGGGTTTTAAGTTTTTAGATATTAGTTTAGGGATTCAAACCAAGAACAGACCCTATACTAGATGCTACTTAACATGTTTGGGAACACCAAAACTTAAACATGAAGAGTTCCCCGGTACATTTAGTCTCGTAAGTATTTAAACATAAACTGAGATTATTATAGCTATAACACTATATATGTTGTTCCATGAACCCTGTTTTGGTTTTCTTGGAGGGTTTTAGAGTATAGGTATACTTTGGTTAACTGATTTTATTTTATTTTCCTACAGAAAATGTGTATTAAGGAAGTACGTGGAAGAAGACAGTTGCCTAGAGGCAATGTTTCTCATAGAGATACAAAGGTTTCTCAAGCTGCAAGTGTTAATCCGCGTAAACGTTCATCTGTTTCTACTAGAAAGCCCGAAGAGAGTACGCCTTGTAAGTACTGGATGTCGGGCAACTGTCTCAGAGGTGAAAAGTGCTGGTATCTGCATTCTTGGCATCGTGGAGATGGATTTGCCACGTTGGCAAAGCTTGAGGGACACAAGAAGGTATTCTTCACCTGTCATTGGATTTTGTGTATTTACTGCTTTACTGGATAAAACTGTTTTCCTACATTAACTAATCTCGGATTATCTTCATCTCTAATAGGCTGTTAGTGGAATTGCCCTTCCATCAGGGTTTGACAAGCTATATTCAGGAAGCTTGGATGGAACTTTACGAATTTGGGATGGTTACAGTGGAAAGTGTGTTCATTTGACTAACCTTGGAGGTGAAGTTGGCTCTATGATTACTGAGGGTCCTTTGGTTTTTATTGGCATGAAGAATATAGTGAAGGTTAGCATACAAAATTATGGTTAATTGTCTATTTAAACTTAATTTGTTTTGGCAGTAACTGAATTGAGACCTCTTTCGGGATCTTGCAGGCATTGAATACTGAAACAGAGTTTGAATTCATCGTAAAAGGATCAGCTGGGCAAGTCTTTGCCATGACTGTTGTTCGGGATATGCTTGTAGCTGGGGCACAGGTGATCTATCTGGCTTTGCATCAATCTATGTTTATAAATTACCCAGAGACAGAGTCATTACCCAATTAATTTGCTTGCTGCAGAATGGTGGTATTACCGCATGGAGAGCGAGTTTTGAGACTGACTCTTTTCTACCAGCTGCATCCTTGGAGGGCCATGTTGGAGCTGTCACGTGTTTTGCTGTGGGAGGGAAAACTTTATTTTCTGGCTCTGTGGATCACACGATTAGGGTATGTTCCTCTGCTAATGTCTGGTTTTCTGCTTGAGAAATATGTTACTTGAATTGTAATAAATATTCATATCTATATTTACCTGAATTGGAACTTATTAGTTAACTGAATTCCGTTAGCTTCGTTGTGCAGTTCCTCCAATTTTATTGTATTTCTTATTTTTTAATGTATGCCTGAGCAGGTGTGGGACATGGACACATTTCAATGCATTGAGACTTTGGATGGACATGCTGCTGCAGTGACATCTCTTGTTCACTGTAATGGATATTTGTTCTCGTGCTCCCTTGACTGCACCATTAAAGTTTGGTTTGCACCAGATGGACGAAATTGGGAGGTGGTCTACACTCACAACGTTGGAAGTGTATGTTCTCTTTCATTTCTTCAATTTACATTTGTAATCTTTTCATTTTGGATTCTTTGTGAGTAAAAGTGTACTGAAATGAAATTTGGCTTGCAGGGTGCACTCAAACTATGCGGAATGAATGATGCTGAAACTGAACCAGTTTTGTTCTGCTCTTGCAATGACAACACCGTTCGACTATACGAGTTGCCATCGTGAGTATCGTTCTACATTTTTATTCTATGTGTGTGGATTCGGTTTTCTTTTACTGTTGAGCTGAAATTTCCTTTGTGGTTCCAGGTTCCGCGAGAGAGGCCGAATATTTTCTAAAAGAGCCGTGAGTGATTGAAAGAGGATCGGGGAACCTCTTCTTCACCGGTGATGATAGTGGTTCGTTGACAGTTTGGAAATGGCAGGAAAACCTCAAGCAGACACATTAGGCCATGCAATGCATGTATAGAGCTATGTATACAAATTACAATCCTAATATTTTCCCATGTATAGATTCTTGTTGCTTGTTGAATTGCTGCTGCTGCTTGTAATTCAATTATGGAAAGAATGGGAAAAGGAAATTCATGCAGGAATGTCTTTATAGTCATAGAATCATACAAATATAAATGGATGTTTTACTAATAGTTGTATTAGTAATTTTTAAAATTTGAAATCATATTAAAATTAAAATTTATACATTTTGTCAAGGTTGTAATTCCTAAAAATAAATTAATTATATTTGTCAATCTAAACATGTAATTAGATTATGAATTATTATCTTCCCTATTTATTAAGTTAAATATTAAATAAATAATTGACATATTATATACTTTAGTAAAAAAAAATAAAATCTTATATTTTACTGATGATATATGCTTGGATTGGGTCTTGGGTAAAACGGCCTATCCCTGCTTAAATTATATTATATACTTAAGTTAAACGGTCTAGTGGTCACGGGTTCGAACAGTAATAATGCTAGCAAAGTGATTGAACGATCGAAATTCAATGGTTGAGAGTATGCTCTAAAACAGATATTACTGTAATCACTGTTAGTTGAATTAAAAAATTATATCTCAAGTATAAATGTTTGAGCAACGAGATAATTTTGGCTAGTATCATATTCATTTCAATCGTTTCTTAAAATAATTTATTTATAAGTAAAAATATTAATTAATTAATGATAAATAATTTAAAAATATTTTTATAAAATAAAAAGTCAATAAAAATATTTTTATATTTTATATCATTTTAGAAAATTATTTTTATTAATGTGATATTCTTTCAACTCAAGTCGATATATCTATAAGACATTATTATGTCAACGTATATTATCATATAGATTAATCTCGTCATTTCAAGTTATTTATCATTAATTAACTAATCATTTTCATATGCAAGAAGATTATTTTGACTCAAAATAAAATATAAATAATTAAATTATATTAAAAATATTTTTAAAATTTTATGTCTACATTTGACAATAATAAATTCTATTTAAAATTATAAAAATATTTTTTTTATATCTATACTACTATTTGAACTTTCGACTGAATTAACGTGGTGAGTTGATGGGTATAAATGCCAACTCAATTAGAAAAAAAATCTGTAAAGCCTTCGAGGAATATTTTCCTTACACCAACCATAATTTTATACACCTGAATTCACAAGTAAGAAAGTAATTCATAACAAACAACTTATAATTTTTTTCAAAAAAAATTGTGGGAAAATAAAAGAGAGAAAATATACCAAACAAATTTTATTTTTTTTATAATTATTGATATTATATTTATATTCATACTTATCTGAATCAGATAATACAAAGAGATTCATCGTGGGATCGATTCTTTAAACTTAACTTATTTCATTCTCAGTCTCTTATCTAACCGCGTAAATCATGTCTTTCTATTGTGTCTTCATTAGTGTTTTATTTTAAAATAATGAGTTTAAGGTTAAGTTTAGGAGTTGTTTAAAGAATTAAGGGTAGAATAAAATTAGGGTTAAGAAGAGCATAGAAAAACACGGTTAAAAGCGGATGTAAATCGTCTACCTTCTAATCATGCATCTATTAATGCTTCACTTTAAACTAGTGGGTTTAGAGTTTAAGATTAGAGGTTGTGGTTAGGATTTATGAAATTAGGGTTTATAGAATTATGAGTATAATGTATTTTTTTAATATTTTAAGATTTTACTCGATCAAAGTCATAAGAATTTTTCTCCTTATCTAACTAGATTTATTTTTTCTAAAAGTAGAGCCTTTTCTTCCCTTCATTGATCATCTTCAAACCAAATGAAAATAGAAAAAGAAAAACCTGAATCTGATAGTGTGGTTGAAAATCGACCAACACACCCTTCATCATGCCAACTTCAAATAATAATAGCTGAGAAGTAAATGCTGTAACTCCTCAGATGGTTGAGGTAGTTGAAGATTTCAATCTTTAGCTTTTAGCTTAGTTTTAAGTGGCTCCAACTGCAAGCAATTAGGAGACTGCCATGGAACAACTCAGCTCCACCATCACTTTAAAAACTACACGCCCACAGTGTTCACTACTAATGGCTTAACCTTCCACCATTAAACAAGGAGTTGAGCAAATATTGAATACCATGGCAGCTACTCAGAGGCCAAGAGTAGGGGTCCTGTGGAAATAATATTTTGCATGTGCCCGGTTTATGAATCACTTAATTATTGTTCTTTCACCAATAACCTACGTTGCTTAGCTATGGAGTATGGTGGTTTTGTATAAATAGTTATACACTTTCCCTCCTCAGATACTCAAACCATTGCTGCAACCTATAAGGTCTGCCAATTGTTTGAGCTATAGCCAGCTCGCACTCAAATGGCCACCAAAAAGATAACCCTGCAACTATTTCCCCTTTTCTTCTTCTGCTTGTTCAGTGTCTGCAACTGCAGATTCTATGGAGTTCATGGAGATGTGGAAGATAACGGCGGTTGGCAAACCGCTCATGCCACCTTCTATGGTGGTGCTGATGCCACTGGCACAATGGGTGAGTTTCAAATTTCAAGCTTTCAGACTATATATAATGCTACATGCAAATGTTTTGTCTTAGGGCTGTATGCCTGTATGTGTATAATTTGTGATGCTTGGTTTAGGGGGAGCTTGTGGTTATGGGAACTTGTACAGTCAAGGCTATGGAACGAGCACAGCAGCTTTGAGCACTGCACTTTTCAATAATGGCTTGAGCTGCGGTGCCTGCTACGAGCTTCGGTGCAACGATGATCCTAAGTGGTGCTATACTCCAACCATAACCGTGACCGCCACCAACTTCTGTCCTCCTAACCCTGCTTTATCAAGTGACAATGGTGGATGGTGCAATCCCCCGCGTCAACACTTTGATTTAGCCGAACCAGCTTTCTTGCAGATCGCCGAATATAGAGCCGGAATCGTCCCGGTTCTCTACAGAAGGTCGTAAACCTCAACTCAACTCGACTCAAATCATTATATCTTAGACAATACTTTAGTTTCTTTTTATAACCTTTGCAGGGTCTCCTGTGTTAAGAAAGGAGGCATAAGGTACACCATCAATGGACATTCATACTTCAACTTGGTTCTAATAACAAACGTCGGAGGTGCCGGGGACATAACGTCGGTGTTCGTCAAGGGTTCGAAAACAGGGTGGCTGCCGATGTCCAGAAACTGGGGCCAAAACTGGCAGAGCAATGCCTACCTTAACGGCCAAAGCCTCTCTTTCAAAGTGACAGCCAGTGATGGCAGGACTATTACAAACTACAACGTTGTCCCTGGTGGTTGGCAATTCGGACAAACATTCGAAGGAGGTCAATTTTAAGACCATATAGTTTCCTAATATTATAAACAGGACTTGACATATTATATGTGTAAGGCACATCTGCAGAGGTAGCAAGGTGGCACCCGCTGGCTTTATGTGTGCAATGGGCTAGCAAGTGCCATAGCCTATATATGCACATTTCAATACATGAATAGTTTCCTCCAACTATGATGTTTGGAATTTGGAGGGAATATGTCTGAAATTTGTTTGTTGATTTGATAATAATTTTTATGGTTTGCTGATAATAATACTTTTATAATTTATAAATAATGGGTCTGACATCTCTCGCAAATGTTTTTAATAATATCGAATCATAAAAATCAAGCTAATGTTTAAGGTAAAAATCGTTTGTCTCGTTTTTATTTGTAATATTTAGTTGATTGACGAATTGAAAGAAATAAATTCAAACGGTTAAACTTTTATCTAAAATCATATCCAACTTAATAGTTACCACCTACTCATATTAAATTCTTAGAACATGATTAACAAAATATACATGTCGAAAAAAAAAACGTGTTACAAAAACTCGACGAGAGATTTAATATCTCAATAAGAGGGTATCCCGATTTTTGTTAACGGTTTGGATTTTAAATTTGGATTTTAGGGTTGGTTTGATTAAAGATTTATCTCCATTCTTCTTTCCTTGGCTTATAAGTGCTTCATGACGCTTTTTAAAACTTTGAAAAATTAGGAGACTGATGGGTCAATTTAGCCATTAACCCCATCTAGACTAATTGCCATCTTATTCTTTTTACCGATAAACAGGGGCGAAGTCAGAATTTGGGGTTGAAAGGGGCAAAACATAAATGTTTAAAAGTACGGGACAAATTTATAAAAAAACAATTTTAAAAGAATTTAAATAAGGAGACAAAGTAAGAAAAAAAATTCTTCGGGGGTGGGAGGGATTATTGCTCCTCCCCACATGGGTGTAGTTCCATCCTTGCCAATAAAAATTCTCTACCTCTTTTTAACGTTCGTTTTTATGTTTATATAATACCTCAAAACCCGAGTAAGTGAAAAATCAAATATCGACGAATGAAAAAATTTCGATTCTAATAAGATAATATAGATTTCAAGGCATAATCATGTGACTAATTCTTATAAATATGACATGAATTGTGCTATGTTTATGCCTAAGGACTAAATTGAATAGAAAATATTTAGTGACTAAAATGAAAAACTCGAGGAGTGAAGTGCTAGGAGAGTGAAGATTTAATTGTGAAGTGACTAACTATATAAATAACTCACAAAGAGGTGAAACTGTATCAAGCAAGCACCTTACCATCTCTTTGTAAACAAGCACCGCCATTGATGAACCTTCAAAGCTTGAGACCTTTAGAATAGTCATTCCTTTTAGTTCTAAGATAAATAATACACCACAGTTGCTACTCCTTAGATAAATAATGTATAGGTGAAGTATCTTTTAGTTTAAATATTAATCGAATAAAACATTTATCTTAAATATCTTTTTGATTTAAGTGTTTAAGAGAGTTTTATGTCATGTTGTTTGGAACAGAACAAAAAACAGGTTAAAAATTGATCTACTGGTCTACCTGGAAAAAATGTTAAAAAATCTGTCTATCAACCAATTTTTGTGTTGTAAAATCAATGATCGGTGGTAAGCAGGTTGGTTTCCAAAACTTCTTTGCCTGCTGCAGCCGTGGTCAGCTCGTCGTCCCGTTTAGCCTGGTGCTTCCAGTCGGTTCGAACCATTGTGTACACCATCATGCACACACATGAAATCTGTGCTGCAAGAAGCCCGAACCGTAGACCCTTGAACCCCAATTTGAATGTGAAAGTGGTGAGAATGGAAACCACAAAGGCAAAGCGACGAAACGCAAAGGCCATGATGAGGCGACAGATGGGCGCAGGATGGCCGACCAGGCGACCCGCTCCCAACGCCTGACTAACTCTCGTAGAAATGCATATGCTTAGTGAGTAGGGGAAATTATATAATGCGCCTGTTGTTTGAATGAGGATTCCCATCGCTGCAACGCTGGCCTTTGGGTTATCGAGTAAGCCGCTAAGGAACAACATTATCTCATAAAATAACAAAAAAGTTGAGGCGTTCGATCGAGCTTCTCCGTTCGAAAAACCCCGAAAACTGAATCGAACGAAACCTTAGTTTATGTAAAATCAATATTTGTTTCTAAAATATATTTTTAAATAAATTTTTCTTCAACCAAAGAAAAAACATGTTTTTATTTACCGAAAACATTCACTTTTATAGGTATGTCATTGTATCTACAATTAGGTAAAAAAATAATTGTTATATTTTGACTTTCTAAGATGATACATTCGATCTCTTTATATAAGACTGATTTTTAAATTCTAACGTTATATATAGAACAAACTAGATTGAAAAGATCCATCATAATAAATTATGTGATATTCGACTCAAATTTGATTTTTTAATCGTGCACTGTTCAAAGACGGGTTAAAACACCTAATCTTCTGAACTCAACAGTAATATACAATATAATAAAAAAATAATTAAGTTAAAACAACATTTTTAGAACTAAAAATCCAAAACAATATTAGTGTAAATTTACTTACTCGTGTTTGTTTATTTTATATTTGTTAGTTAAAATAATAAACAAACACAAAAAAATATATAATATTTTATATATTTTATATTTTAAATTAGTTTAATTAACTAATTTTAATCTAAATTAATCTGATACTTAAAATTTAATTTCTGTGTCAAGGCTCCTATCAATTATAAATATATATTATTACAGCCTTAGAGGATACCTAATAGGCACACGCGTGGTCAACCCCTACACAGTGCACTGATACAAATATGTATATTATAATTGTTTATTAATAAATAAATAAATTATAGTCGTGCATCATTGTATTTTTTTATAATTTTTAAAATTAATTATATTACATGCCACTAATTATGATTATTAATTTAAAAATAATATCAAAATTTTAAAATATAAATTTTTAATTTTAGTTTTTAATGTAAAAATATCACTTCATTGTTAACTTTTAATATTCTTGTCAAAACATAAATATTTTAATACGATTATTTATAACATAACCTAAAATAAAATTATTTTATTAAAAAATATTAAAATAAGGGATTTAAACCTAAATCTTCAAATACAAAGATTAAACTTTAATCACTAAACCATAATGATATTATATAGTAATATTTTACTATAAATATTATATACCAAAAATCCTTAAATTCTAAACTTTAGATTTTTGAGTTAAAATTAAGATTTATGGGTTAATAATTTAGATTTTTGATGTATTTTTATATATTATTAATAATATAAATATATTATTTTTATAAATATTTTAAATTTTCTAAAAATTAATATATTTATATTTTAAAATACAAAAGTGTCGCAATTATAAGTCTTGTAAGTAGAGTGTTCGATTGAATTAAATAAAAAAATATAAATTATTTAAATTTATAAATTTCATTTTATCATAATAATTATATAATATATTAGTGTTAGATGTTGTTTATCTTCATTAAAAGTTATATTTATTTGTAATTTTAGTTTTTTTTAAGTAATTTGATAATATTTTTTTAATTATTTCCTTGTGTGATTAATTTTACCATTTAATGATTCATTTGTGCTCTATGTTGATTTAAGAAAAATGATACGTCCATAAGATTAATCTACTTTCATTGATATAGTCTTATAGTTTTTTTTAATCTATTATTTTTAATTATAATCTTTAAATTTTATATCCCAAATTTAAATTTTTAATTACAAATTCTAAATTTAAAATATTTACAAATTAATTATTTTTATCATTAATATATTAAATATAAATCCTAAAATTTAACATTTACTCGACTTGTCGGATCTCCTGTCTAAAATTAGTGTCGTCAGAGAGCGAAAATATATAATTTTCATTTACTTTATTATATTTTAAGGGGACTTAATTAGACTAATTAATTAATTAATTAAGATGTGATCATCATGATAGATATAGTGCATATTTCCTGGCCTGCCATGCCTTTCTGGACCACACATGTGAATGTCAGCCATTGATATGTCATCATTTATCAAGCTACTTTCATTTATTTTTCATCCTATATTTAATCATGTATAGCTTATTTCATTTATTTGTATAATAATTATTAAAAATAATTTAATAATTATAAATAGAATAAACTACATATTTAGTATCTTATCTATACATATATTTTTATTTTAACACTCTATTTAATTTTTTACAAAATAATCCCTAATGTTATATATTATTTTTATTTTGGTATCTCAACTGTTAAAAACAAACAAAAACAATGAAGCGGCTTGGTTAAATAATAATTTTATTCCTAAAACTCATATAATTTATCAATTTAATCTTATAAATAAGGTATCAAAATAAAAACATAAGCATATCAAAGTATTAAATTTATAGTTTAACCTTATAAATATGCTCTTTTTATATATCAATTTGACCTTCATGTGTATGTTAGAAAAATAACCTATGTGTAGTAGTAGCATCATTATAGAGGTAGAAATCATCCATTCTCTTCGTTGCTTTTATTTGTACTTTCGCTTCAAATTAGAAAGTTTAGTGTCTATGGTTTAAAATTAAGAGTTTGGGTTTAAAAAATTAGAATAGGATATATTTTGTAGGGTTTAGGATTTAAAAAATAATGGTTAGGGTTAAAATTCAATTTTTTAAAAAAGTTTTTAAAAGAAGCATGGAATGATGCATAATAAATACGCAAATGATTTTTACCCTCATTATAAAGGGGGTAAATTGTTTACCTATTTTTTATGACTTTATCCATCCTTTGCTTTTAATTAGAAGGTTTAAGGTTTAAGATTTAAAGTTTGAGATATAAAAAAATAAGGGTTATGATTTAAAATTTAACTTTTTAAAAAATTTTAACAAACATAGATGAAGACATGATAAAGAGGCACGGGATTTCTACCCATTATAAAATATTTATATCAGAGTAAAAATCATTTAACTTGAGAAAGATGTAGACAATTTATACCTCTATATCCATGCTCATGTGGATTCCAAAATTACCCCATAATCACAAGATGAAACTCTACTTGTGAAAAATTCACGTTTTAAGGTTGCTGAAAATTCCAGTTTTTCTGACTGTCATGTTTAAGGTATTTTTCTGGTGGAAAGCAGGATAAAGAGATAAAAAATTTCTGTTGAACAGTCGCCGAACAGAGACTTAATTTTTTTTTTCAAAAATAAATATGACACTGGTCCTTTGTCAAATTGCGTCAGCTCAGCTTTGTTAATTGGTCGAAGAGTGGACCGGATCCGCACCAAATACAAACACTCATCAATCAGCTTCTCTCACCTGCTTTATGCTGTACTATTGAGCTTCGCCGCCAACCCTTCTTCATCACCATTGTTGTTGCTCTTTTCCTCTGCAACTTAAAAAACAATCTTAGTCTCGTTTGATCTTTTATTTCATCTGAACCCCAAAATTATAATCTTGGGATTGCTACAAATGGTGATGTCAAAGCGTTGCCATAGGTTTTTCAAATTCAGAATTCTAGTTTCTTCCAGAATTCAAATTCCCAGTTATCAAAATCTTTTCAAGTTTTAGAATCTCTGTTCTTCCGAACCTCAGAAAACGATTCTCCTTCACAAAAACAGGGTTTCATATCATTTCCTGTGCTTTAATTTACTTTGCCTGACTAAAAATAGCTTTTTAGTCTTTCCCCCCTGTATCGACCCACAGCTTTTTGTTTTTTTGGCTTTGGGTGATTTTGTTTTTGTGTTTTCTCTTATAGAAATTCTTGAATATCGTGTTTATCTCTGGAAAAGACTAAATGGTTTCCAAGGACTACTACTTGTTCTTACGTGCAGTTGTGGAAATGGCTTGGATTATGCTGAGTGTGGATTACTCAAGGCTGTCTTGGTTATTGTTTGGTGTTTTTTCCTATGAAAATTATGAAGGAAAACCTCGGATCATCTAGCACATGTTTAAAAGTGTCTTTATTTTATCTTCTGCCTTGTTCTTGAGCTCTATATTCTAGTTGCTACATAAGTGTACTATTGTGTTTTCAATATATACATATAGATATATATTACAGTTTTGGCGGTGCCCGATTTCTCAGACCATGTACAAAACACGTCTAGGTGGATGTGTTGATGGAGTTAAATCTCAGCTTGGATATGTTGAAACCGATCCATCCGGTCGGTATGGACGAGTAAGCTCTTCTTCCTTCACTCCAAATCTTTTTGCCTTTTGATTGATGCATGGACTCAGGATTTTCAGTAGGAATAAAATCTTATAGCTATGAAAATGGAGAATTGGCATGTCATATTTGACTTTTTCAGTAACAATTCCTTCATATGCAATGGAATTTTAGGTGAATTCATAGTTCAAGATATGTTTATCAAATGGAACTTGTTTGGTCCATTCCTATGGTCAACGGCCTTTTGATTAGGTGAAACATATATGTAAATAAAATTATATGTAATGTTTAAGCTTTAGCATGATTGAATCTGTGGGAATTCTCTCTGCAGTTCAGGGAGATTCTTGGTAAAGGAGCTATGAAGATGGTGTATAGGGCATTTGATGAGGCCCTAGGAATGGAGGTGGCATGGAATCAAGTGAAGCTTAACGATGTCTTTCATTCACCGGATGAATTGCAGAGACTTTATTCTGAAGTCCACCTCCTCAAGAATCTCAACCATGATTCAATCATTCGATTCTATGCTACTTGGGTTGATGCCGATCGTAGAACTTTCAACTTCATCACCGAGATGTTCACCTCAGGAACACTTCGAGAGTAACCATATTATAAGACTTTGCTATCAACTGATAAAGTCACGCTAGTGTTGTTTTAGTGTAAGTATTAATATTTTGTTTGATGTATTACAGGTATAGACAGAGGTACCCTCGTGTTGACATGCGAGCAGTTAAGAGCTGGGCTCGCCAAATTCTGCAGGGTCTAGCTTATCTGCATGGCAATGACCCTCCAGTGATCCATAGAGATCTTAAGTGTGATAACGTCTTTGTCAATGGCCACCTTGGACAAGTCAAGATCGGCGATCTCGGACTGGCTGCCATTCTTCGTGACTCACAACATGCCCATAGTGTCATAGGTATGCTCTAATTTTCCATCATCTGTCTGATTTATGAGTAGCCATGTTTATCTTTATATGTAAATTTCTTTAAACTTGCATCCACTGCAGGGACACCAGAATTTATGGCACCAGAGCTGTATGAAGAGGATTACAATGAGCTAGTAGATATATACTCCTTTGGAATGTGTTTATTAGAGATGCTTACCTCCGAATATCCATATAGCGAGTGCTCCAATCCAGCTCAAATCTACAAGAAAGTGACTTCGGTGAGTTATATTCAGCTTTGTTGATTTCAGCAATCAACTGCCATATTAATCTAAGACATTTCTTGCTATATTCATTCATAACCCTCCAGGGAAAGTTGCCAGAGGCATTCTATAGGATCCAAGATGAGGAAGCCCAGAGTTTTATTGGAAAGTGCCTGGAGAACGTTTCCAAGAGGTTGCCTGCAAGTGAACTCTTGCTTGATCCATTTTTGGCCTCTAATGAAGAGAATATGCAGTCCATCCCGAGAGCCTCGAGCCAAAAACCAACTCATAAAGGCCCAGTCACAGAGCTAGCGCCTTCTTTGCAGGTTGATCCAACAAGGAGTACTGATATGTCGATAACAGGCACAATGAATCCCGAAGATGACACAATTTTTCTCAAAGTACAGATTACAGACAAGGAAGGTACTATTGCTTACATACCGAACAAGTTCATCAATCCTGGCAACTGAAATATTGAAAAATAAACTTCTTCCTTTAAGAGTTTTCCTACAAGATTCTTATTCAGTGGTTTCCCTTGTTACAGGTCAGGCTCGGAACATCTATTTTCCTTTTGACATAGTGAACGACACTGCAACTGATGTTGCCTTGGAAATGGTGAAAGAATTGGATATTGATGACTGGGAGCCATTGGAGATTGCTGATATGATAGAAGAGGAAATATCTTCCCTCGTCCCGACTTGGAAGGACTGGAGCACCTCTCAAGTTCATCATCAGCACAGCTTTAAGTACGGTGACGATGATGACCAAAATGGAATCCACCATCCTTTCTATTCTACCTCCTCCCATTCTTCCTCCCAAGTTTCCCTCCCAACATTCCTTTCTTCTTACGAAACACAATTTTGTCATGGGAAAAATATCACTTCTAAGTGCAATTGGTCTCAAGGTACTTGTAATCTTCGTTTGTTATAAAATATAACATGTATGTATATATATCTGGACCAGTCTTCTTTCCTGTCTGGAATATGACAAGAACTGTTCGTTTTTGCAGACGTATTCAGCAATGATGATGCAAATTCCAGTTCCTCTATGAGCTCATTCCAGTACTCTAGCACAAATTATGAGGACGACTTCGATCAAGGGGAGCACCCCTGCATTCCATACACCATTAAATCTACACGATTTTGTCCTTCAGATAGCACGAATGCTGCTTACTGCTACAAACAATGTGACACACAACTTGATTCATGGAGGTCTTCTCACTTCAATGGCCAACGGAAGCTAACACAGATTCGTTCACTCGTGGACATACGCAGCAAATTGCTGCACCAATCAGTAATGGCAGAGATAAACAAGAGACGCCTATTCAAGACCATTGGAGCAGTGGAGAACATTGGATATGAGGAGCCGGTAAAGGTTTCAGGCAAGGCATATCTTGAAGACGGCGTAAACGGAAGGATTTTTAGATCATGACGAAGATTTCGCAGGAGATTTAGGGGGTGAAAATCCCATCCCATTCATCTCTATTAATAAGGTAGTTTCTTTCAGTAGTGAGGCTTGCACATTCTGAATCCTCAATCTGGTTTGGTGTGTAATAACTAATGCTAGTTGCAGACAGACATGTTCAAGACTATGAACCAAGTATTCCCCAAGACATCACTATATTTATGGATTGGCAAATTTGTGTGTATCTATGATGTGGATGTATGTATGTGTGTGCATACTTATGTATGTAATGTATGTATGTGTATGCATGTTATGTTCCTGCAATCTGCATATAAATCTATAACATATATATTGCTGTATGAACTCAACATTAAACTTTTTTTTTGCTACGGAATTTCACTAGTAACCATAGATACGAAATTTTAGGACTATAGTGATTTTTACACCCACCAAAGATGTCCTATCAGATAAACGGTTTAATATTTTGACCACCTCTACTTTATGAGTCTTAAGAATAACTTTACACATCCAATCCGCCAAACATGAGATAAAATATCAATTCAATCATCTTTATTAATATAAACATTTTTGGTTTATTTGAAAAAAATTATGAAAAAAAAATCTCTACATTTTTTAGTAATTATATTCTTTATATATTCCATATATTTTTGATTGAGTTAATGTTACTGGTTAATCAGGTTAACTCAATTAAAAATTTATAAGAATATTCATTTTAAATTATAATTAAATTTTTTATGATTTATATTTTATTTCCATATATAATATTTAAATTAAAAAAAAAACAGTCACCTGAAAATTGTTGATTAATGGTTTAAATTTTGAAAAGCAACAGATGACGTGTCGAAGTCTCATGAATTTTGGACAACAGTTTGAAGTCAAAGGTACACGTGTCGTTCGAATAGGAAGGAGAAGGAAAAGATCAAGTGAAGTGGGTCTCCACTTCCAACAACTGCACCAAACGACTTGGCGCCTAATAAAGCAAATGCTCCTCTTCCTTTGTTATCCCCACGACTCCATGGCTGTAACGCGATCCCTGAGCCAACTCAACATCAAGGCCCCACCACCGTCTCCGATCCCAACCGCCACCGGATCACGATCCGCCGCCAATGAGATCCTAACCGACTTCATCGAGAAATCCTTACAGATCCCCGATCTAACCTTACCCGAGGCGCAGGCTCTCCGCCACCTCGGTCTTCCTGATAAGATCGATTTCCAATCGCTCGTTTCGAGAGAGAGAGATTCTTTGGAGCAGTTCCTCAAATCGGCGAGGAGATTCGGAGTGGTGGCAATTTGGCGGCATGAGATCGACACGGAGGAGTTGAGAGTGACGATGAAAGATGCGGCGAAGGTGTTCGATGTATTGGAAGAGAGAGATACGGGATTCGGGAAATCTGCGGGAAAGAGGGATGAGATCGTGTGGGTTGGTTGCAAAGACGAGCGGAAGCAGTGGGGTCGTCAATACATCGGCGATCATTTGTATTCCAGTTTCAGGTGTTGTAACCAATCTTACCCCTCCCGCCAAAAAAAATATGAATAAAAAACTAATAAAATTGTTTTAAATTTAAATTCCTTTGAATGGGCATTCATTTTATTGGGCCTTCTGGACTCAATCTGCCTCATGATTTTGGGCTAAAACCTGGAATTTTTCATTTGTTTTTGATGAGTAGGGTTTGATTCTTGCATGTATAATGAATTGTCCTTGGTTTGTTTGTTGTGACATAGTGAAAAGATAGAGAAAGTGGCAAGTAAACTTGAAGAAATTGCAGAAGAATTGGGGAAGATTTTGGTAGAAAATGCAAGCAAACCAGGAAAGAAGGGAGTGCCAAAAGGAGTGTCCCATTTGAGCATATACAAGTACAATAACAATGAGGAGGAGGATAAGTTGGAAGACCAAGATCCATTTGTAGGTGAAGAAGAAAACCACCATTGTTGTGATTATACATTGAGCCTCCACGTGCCAACCAAGCATTGCCAATTTTCTGCCAAATCCGAGTCTTGGAGTTTAACTTTTGATGCTGAGCCAAACACCATCATTGTCACTTTTGGACAACTACTTGAGGCAAGTAATTTCAATTCATTCTTTTTCTTTTTCTTTTGCTTCTTATACAAGTCTGTTATCTAAGGATAGCTATTGAGATCAGAATACTAAGCTTACTTGATTCTTATTTGTTTGAATTACCTTAGGTAGTTTACATTTAGGTTTAATCAACTATATGTTATTAAGCAAAAGACTTGAAATGATATTAAATTTTTAATAGACACTAATCTAGATTAAATCCCTAGACGCCTCTCTTTCCCTTATAATATATATTAAATTTTTAATAGACGCCATAAACAACACCTGCAATCAGTACTCTCTTTGTCTGGACAAGGTAGTAAAAAGGGTCTTTAATCATGGTAGAATTCAAGTATAGTTTGTAGCACCAATTGGAATCCTATTATAATGTTGTCTTAGTGATTTCTTTTTCTTTATTTCTTTGAATATAAAATATATGTACCTACTGAGATCCACTGATTGACCTAGTAAACTAATCGGGGCTCATCCTCATCAAACCTTGTGTGAGTCTGAATCCTAACATTTGCCTTGAGAATATTATTGTAAATCACGAGCCAATGAGTAAATAAGAGTTTAAAACATACACTTTAAACATGCACTAGCGATGCTAGCAGAGTGATTGAGTGACGAATGTCAAATGGTAAAGATTATATTCTAGAACAGATACTACTGTAATCACTATTAGCTTGATAAAAAAACATACACTTTAAACATTTTCCCCCTCTTATTTGGGGCAATAGGAATGGAGCATGGAAGACTTCAAATGTGTTAGGGGGCAAATATCTTATCCGCCAGAACAAGGTAGACCCGAATGCTCATTTTCCTTGGAGCTCAAGCATCCATCATTAAACCCAACTCACACTTACAAAAAATCTTCTAAAAAATTAATCTCCTTAGGTGATCAATTATTCATAGCAGTCATTATTTTCTGCATTTATTCCATTTTTATATACAAAAAGAGTCTTTCTCCATGATTTAGGATGTTGCATTCACTTTGAATATCAAAAGGCATTATTGGTTTGGACCTTATTCCTTTGTCTTCCTACATGGTTTGATTCATCAATGTACAGTTTTGAGGCTTTGAGATGGATTGAAAGAGTGTACTGAAAAACAAATAGTTTAACCATATACCATTTTTTCAAGAACACAAGAAAAAAATAAAGATGTTGTAATACCATATCATATGTATTTTCTCTGTTTACAAATTTTTGGTCAGTGAACTTCTGGAATTAGCTATGTTGTTTGTTCATTTATTTTTGTTTTCTCTCCGCCGATTAGATGAACCTTGTTCACTATATTATTCGTGGTCCAATTAATCCAATCCATTCATCTTAAAATAACTATTTAATAACTACAAACTCTCCAGTTACACGTAGAAAAGATATGATGATTCACCTTAAAAAAAATAAGAAAAATAAATTTGATTAATTGAGATCATAAATAACATGATAAACAAGGCTCGTCTAATAATTTTTTCTCCATCCGAGAGTAAAGGAATGGAAAGAATGGGACATGGTTTTAGTTAAGATGTCCATGTTTTGGTGTCCTCTTAATGTTTTAACATTTAAAGATTTGCAAATCATCCTGTAGGTTAAAATACATGCATCCTTAATTATGTGTGATGTAACTCGGAGAAATGGGTAGAAGAGAAAATCCCACCAAACAAGTATATAATCTAGAAAAGATTTTGTCAGTCACATCACCATCAATATCTAATTATGAATCCCAATTTTGTACAATAATAATGTGATAATTGTATTATTACTGTTTGAAGAAAAGAAAAAGGGAGGTGAGATGTAAAAAAAAAAGTGATCGTAGGGATTTGTTTAGCGTTGTTTTTAAGATAGTTTTTTTTTACTTTAATTAAAAGTTGGTTTAAGATTAAAAGTAATGTTAAATAGTTAATTTTTATAAAAAAATATAATTAAAAATATATTTTTTAATTTAAACATAAAAGTTAAAATTTTTATATTTTATAGTTAAAAGTATTTTTAAAATTAAATTATAATTTTAACTTTCATTTGTTATTATATTTATTTATAATTTATAATTTTTACTAAGATATAATTAATAAAACAATTTTTGTTAAAAATCATTTATATTAAATAAAATATTCTAATTTATTATATTTTCATAAAATTTGTATAATTGTTAATATATATTTATTAATGAAAATATTTTTTATATTTTATAATAGTTTTAGTTGATATATTTCATATATTATAATATTAAAGAATTTATATACTATTTCTATATAAATTACAATACATAAAATAGTTATTTAACTTCTTAAAATCATTTTTTAACAGTAATACTAAACACAATTTAAATATTTAAAATTATTTTTGGAAAAAAAATTTCAATAATTTTTTTTACTACACTTTTTAAAAGTAATGTTTAACTTTAAATTTAATTAATCAACTTTCAAATTAACTCAACAAAATTAAAAATAATTATAAGATTTAGGAGTTTAATTAAGGAGTTAAATATTTAAAATTTAAAAGTTAAGGTTTTAAGGGACAAAGTATATATTTTGTTAGGTTAGACTCTGAAAATCAGAAGAGCAATTAAAAAAATTTAAAGAAAAAAAGACAAAAAATCACGAGGAAACAAAATGAGAAATAAAGCACATGAGAGTTCAAGAAAAACTAAACCTCTATCACTTAAACCTCTTAAACGTTACAACAATGACCAAGGCTGTTTCTGTTAACTATTAAAGATATTATAAACTGAACTTCATACTTTTCATTCAATCAAGACTAAGATTATAAGCTAAATTACATTGTTATTCATAAGATTCATGAAGAGTTTAACTCTTTTAATAACTGTTGCTAATAATCTCTAACAATTATAACAGCTTCTTGACAAGTTATTCTTCTAATAATCCCTCTCTATCGCTTGTAATATTCTTCAAGATTCCTCCCTCCCCGTGCATTTATTTGATCCATTTTTTTTCTCTCTCACTCTTAATTTCCAAACCGTTTCATATTTCAGAAGTCATTGTTAGAACTTAAGGTCCCAATTTTCCCAAGTTTGGTCATACTTCATAGTGCTGTCTTCTGTCTACTCTTATGAATTTGAGTAAATTTTCACCTGCACTGCTCCTTGTTGGATGACGACCACGTAGCTTGCCATTTCTTCTCAATGAAATGATATTTCAGGAGTGAAGGAAAGGAATTTTATATTTGCTGAGGGTGAAAGTTGGATGGTGGTCATTGTCGACGTCTCTTCGGGTTTAGACAGAGAATCGTGTTAGTTTATACAACTATGAAGCAGTATTTATCAAACTTCTAATATTTTCTAAGTTGGATGGTGCTCCTTCTAATTTATGTTATACACATTACACTTCCAGAGATTCAAAATAATCAGAAGAAATTAAAGAGTATAATTCTATTGGTTATGGGGAAAATGGCTTAAAAAGGAAGAGAAAATGATTTTATCTTAAAAGGACTAAGCTTGGTTAAATTTTCAGCAACCTGAGTAAAAAAAACAAAGGACAAAAATGAGTTGAAGTGGCAACGGTTACTCTCTTGTAATGCAAGAATAACATAACTAGTGATTAAAAAAATTATATCAGATCCATCGGTTAAACCGATTAAATTTCGAACCGAAATATAATAATTTTTGGACTCAAATTTTATATTTTAGATTTTTTACTGCTTTTGATTTTTTAATTAAATATATAATATTCTTTTTATCTTTTGAACTCCAATTTTAAATTTATTTAAACTTTATCTCTCCTATCTTTATAATTAATTGTTTTTATTTTTATAATCTTAATTTTTGGTTTCGATTCCGCTTATACAAAAGAGTAAGAAGGGAAGGATAGGAAAAGAATTAGATAAGTGAACAAATCGGAGGAATACAGTTGGTGAAGTTTGGAGAACAAAATTTTCGAATTGGATATCCGATCTAAAAATAAAAACCAAATCGAATATTCGAATTTTCGGATTGAATTAATAGATAATCGAATCGGATCTATCAAATCAGATATTTTTAAACACCCCCGGTGTAAATGACCGCATGCCAAGCAAATCTTATGATGAGTCAGCAATCGATCTACCTTTTAATTCTGTCATTGCCCAGGTGAGCTCCTCATCCCAATCCATGACCTCCCTCGATACACCTCTACAGCCAAGAGCTTGTCCCCATAGATTCCTGGAGACAGTACCTCCTCTTTATTACACTTATAAGAGCCTCCAAGTCTTCTAAATTCCCTTTCGATTTCTCTCTTCAACTGTGGCATTCCTGACTCTAATAGCTCTCCGAAGCCACCCTGGTCCTGCATTCTCCGAGTCAAGTGTCGGCATAGAGACAAAGGGAGAGGTTGCTTCACTTCACAGTTTTAGGAGCCTTTGCACCGTATAGCTCGTATTAGTAGCTGTTTTAAAATTAAAGGATAAATTAGTAGATTCCAAAATAAAAAGATTTGAGATGGGAGGGGATGAAACATAATTATTTGAACCACACAACTGCACTACAGCTAAAGTAAAAGTAACAAAAAAATAGAATTATATTAACAATAGCTTCAGTTGCGTATAAGATTCTGAAGGGGAAATAATGTCTTGGCTTAAGATGCTAGAGTCGGGTGGAGAAGAGTATCAACCGTTGGACCAAGATATGCCTTTTGAGATTGATAAAAATTATTCTTACTAAAAATAGATCACTTTGGATAGTCTAGTTACAGACTTATGTGTGGTAAATGGGTTGTTTGGTTTGGTTTCTGTTTGATTCATTTTGAGTGTTTTGCATTTGATTTAGATCGATTTAGTTCGGGTCTGGTTTGAGTTTTAATTCAATTATATATAATTTACTTCATAATTCACTTCAATTCCGATATCGAATTAGTGATTCAGGTCAATATTGGATCGTTTTTTTTTTTGGCCGGGTTAATATCGAATTGAATGTTTTCGAGTCGGGTCCATTTCGGGTCGTTCGGATCGGGTTAATCTTTGAATTTTCGGATTAATTTGGTTTGAGTTAGACATGAGTATAAATCTAATCATGTATATTATATATAAAATTAATCATATATTCTTATAAAAATATATTTTTTTATTTATTTTTAGTAAAAAAATATGTTTTTTATTTATAAAAATCATCATTGAACATGTCTTTTTATTTAATAACATTATCATTTAAGTTTAATTCTAATAGTTCAATGTTTCGAAATCAACCATCATTGATATTAATTTAACCTGAATTTAACGAATCACGAGACAATCTTATAATTAGTATTATCATGATACAAAAAGACAATAAAACATATATTATTTTATTATTTATCATATTGTTAAAAATAAACAATAGTAAAAATAAATTATTCATTCACTTTGACTCAATTATCAGGACAAATCGAATTATTTCGGTTTAGATTAGTTTTGAGCAAGTTAATTTTAGGTTGCTTTTGGTTCGGGTAAAAATCGCTTCTTTTAGAATTCAAATCGATTTCGATTTCAGTTTTGTTTTTGACTCAGACTTCAGATCACGTTAGGATCATCTTGTTCGAATAAATCAGTTCAGTTTTCGATTCTCAGATCTACTTATGTGCTTAAGGAGGAGAGCTTTTGAACCTAGAAAGTAAGATACATCATAGTTAGATAGTTAAAAAGCTCTTAAATCTTCGTATGGAGGCAGCTACTATCCTTGGGTCTATGACAAAGATAAATAATGCTACTACAAGGTAGATTTAGGATCTAGTTCGAGAAAGAGGAGAAAGAGTAGAGTGACAACAACTTATTTGATTTTCTCTCATATCCTCAAACATTTAATTGTTACTTGGATGATCATTTTAAACAGTTTTTTTAAACGAGATAGATTGATCGAGATGAGAATATTTGTCGACCTTTCATGTTTATTTTATAATGGATTGAAAACTCAAAATCACCTATTTTTAAATGTGATTTTACGGTTAGAATTTAGGAGAACATCACGTGTCTATGTAATATTTACAGGCCGATCAAAACTTGGGAAGAGAAACTCTATTGAACTAAACTCTATTGTAAACATACAGACGTGTAAGATAATACCAATATTCATTTATATATACGATAATATATATATATTATAATATGTATAAACAAAACCTTTGTAATAACTTTTAGTTATTTTTATGGAATACAAAATTATTTATTAAAAAAATAAAAGAAATAAGGTATAAAGATAATTTTAACTTTTAACGTTTATAATTTTTATTGTTTTGGTTCTTATTCTTTTTTTTGGATAAATTTAGTCCTTAACCTATATCTTTTTGACAAAAAGCTTATTTTTTAACTATTATGATAACTGAACCGTTAAAAGTTTAACAATGATGACATGTCATATGCATATGATAATATATTTTAAATGAAATGACATCTAATCTATCAAATACATATATATATATATATGAAATATAATTTTATTCAAATAAAATATTAAAAAACAATTAATTCTAATAAAACATTAAAAAATTAATTAATTCTAAAATATAATTTTATTCTAATATAAAACAATTAAAATTTAAATAAAATATTAAAAAATTAATTAATTCTAAAATAAAAGGCTACTAAATTTCTCAACCCTAACTACGATAGAATCAAAGTCTATCTTAAAAAATATGAACACAGCTCAAAATTAATTAATTTTTTAAGGTAAGATTTTGATTCTACCGTAGTTAGGGTTGAGAATGTTTAGTAATATTTTATTTTATTTTATAATTAATTAATTTTTAATATTTTATTTGAATTTGAATTTTTTATATTTTATTTCAGAATAAAATTATATTTCACATATATATATATGTATTTGATAGGTTAAATTCCATGTTATTTAAAATATATTATCATATGCATTGATATGCCATAATTGTTAGATTTTTAACGGCCATAGTTAAAATATAAACTATTTATTAAAAAATATAAGTTAAAACCTAAATTTATCTTATAAAATAAAGACTAAAGCAATAAAAATTATAAACATTAAAAATTAAAATTATTTTTATGTCAAAAAATAATCCAAAACAACTTCAGACGGAATCTAAGCCTAATGAATGAAATTCAAAATTAAAATAAATATAAAGATATTCCATACGTAACCAAAATCTTTAAAAGATCTTTTTACAATAAATCATATAATTTTGTTGTTATCAGGCTACTGTATCTTTATGATACAAATGAATGGTTTTTGTCCTTTATATTAATTTTAATTAAAATTTCCCACCTACCACACAGAAGCATTTATTAATTTAAATGAAACGAAATAAATTAGGAACCGAAGAAGTAAGAATTAGGGGCGTTTAAAATTATTTATTTAGATTGATTTGATTATTTAATTATTCGATATAAAATAAATAAGTATTTTAAGGACATTTTTATTTTGGGGGGGTCGGGTATCCGACTCTAAGACACGGGCTGGAACATGGGTTGAGATCCGGTATTTAACTTGATCCGATAATTTTTAAAATATATTTTTTTATGTTTACATTATATTCTTTCTATATTTACATTATATTCTTTAAAATTTTAAGTTTAAATTTTTAAAAAATATTTTTAGGTTTAATATATATATTTTAAAATTTTTAAAATAAAAAAATTAAAAAAAAGTGAACCGAGTATCCGGTATCTAATTTTTGAGTACCCGGATTTTATAAGTACTCGATTAACGGGTACCCGGATGTAACGGGCCCACTAAGTAAATACTTAGATGAATCGGGTATTCAGTATTTCGTGTATCCGAAAATCGGATACCCGATACTGAACACTCTTAGTAAGAACTAACTTAACATACCGGAAAATTGTTATGAGTTTAGTTTATCGAGAATTTATGATTTCATTTAATAAGATTCATTCATTTATTTTTTTGATGTGAATCTTTATTTTTACGAGATGAATCTTTATCCGAAAATACGTGCACTTGTTACGGAGAAATTGAGTAAAATTAATTAAATATCTCATTTTAAGAATTTAATTAAAAATATATTTTTAGATAATTTTTTTTCAAGTAAGTTAAATTTGTCTCTGGCGAAACCTGAATTTTGACTAAATGTGAATTTTGAAAGTAAAAAAAAATTATCAAGTTTTTATTATATAAAATTCGCGTTTATATAAACCTAAATTTTAAATTTGCGTTTCATCAAACATGAATTTCATCTACATAGATCAAATTTTTTTAAAAATATTATTTTTAAAAATACAATTTTCTAATTAAATCTTTAAAAAATATTTAACCAATTTTACGCCAAAAATAACTGAATATTGTATTAAAAAATAAATTTAAATCTATAATAATCTTTGAATTATTTTTAAATTTATAGCATTTTAAATAATATTCGTTGAAATTGAATAAAAAAATCCGTTTTCATAAGAATCCTAAATTTAATATTAAAAAAATGACAGCACACCCACCTGTATGATTTTAAAACGTAAACGTACACAAATTAATTTTCCTCAAATTATTTTTAATAATATTATAGTTTATTATTCATATAAGAAAACGAGTGGATTATAAGGATATTATTTAAAAATTAATTTTCCTCAATTTATTTTTAATAATATTATAGTTTATTATTCATATTAGAACACGGATGGATTATAATCGATTTTTAATTAGTGTATTACCTAAAACTAAAAAAAAATCGATTATTATTTAAAAATACAGGAAGACCATTCGACTTTAAATAGTGATAGCTGTTCTCTTAACTTTTGTTTAATTTTTAAGACAGATTGGAAGTAACCGATTTTTAAGATTTTTTAATATTAAATCTAAGATTTTTTTTTATGAAGACAGATCTCTTATAATCCGATTTAATAAGTAATGTTCAAAATATAATAGATTCAAAAATAATTTAAATAATAATATAAATTTAAAATTATTTTTTAGATACAATTTTCAGCTAATTTGGCACGTTTGTTGCTATTAATTTAAAATTATGTCAAAAATCCTTTTAAATTGCATCAATCTATCCGTAAATATCTTTAAATCTACCTAACGAATCACATAAATTATAGTATAAATATTATTATAACACAGTCTTATATAATAGTTAGAGTGTTTAACGAGTTGAGCAGCTTGTGAGTTGTTCGAATTTGATTTGGTTAAAATTCGATAAATACTCGATTAAGATTAGCTTGACTCGAACTTGACTTGATACCTTAACGAATTGAATCGAGCAAAGTCTAACTCGACTTGATAAGTTGGCGAGCAACTCATTAATTTTTAAAAATATTTTTTAATAATTAATTAGAATAATTTTATTCAAAAATTAAATTTAAATAACAATTATTAATGTGAATTATTAATTTAATTTTAATATGCTAGTTTGGTATATTTATGAAATGTTATATTTGAATTTAGACTTTAAAAATATTTTATACACTCTTCTTTGATATTTTTGGTTAAATTTATAAATTTAAGTTGATATTAAGCCTCATATGGTATTATTAAAAAAAATTAGTTAAAAATAAGGTAAGTTTTTTAATGAGCTTAACGAGCAACGAGTTAAATTAAGAAACAAAATATTTTAACAAGCACGAGTCGTTCACAATTTTAATGAGTTTAACGAGCAACGAGTTGAGTCGAACAATAAATTTTTTAACAAACACGAATTGAACAATATTTAACTCGCGATCCACTCGCTCGATAAATACCTCTAATAATAATTAATGATTTACTAACTAAATTATAACTGATTTTCAAACATGCGGTAGAACAGAACATAAATGAACCCTAGTTTATTGTCTTCCAGTACGAACCAAACCGACAAAATTGAATTATTTATATATAAAAAAGCCTCAGCAAAAGATTCCATAAATGAAAAGTTTCAGACAGAAGCATCCAAATTTTCATGAGCTGGAAGCACAGGGATGCTCTGTTCATGTCTGAAGAAATTACTAGGATCCACCTCTGTTTTGATCTTCACTAATCTGTCGAAATTACCCATAAACCACTTCAATCCTTGTGTTCTCGCTGCCTCGTACATGTCTTTGCCATGGTAGTTGATGCCCAAATCAGCATCTCTGTAGTTGAGAAATGCCTGTCTGGGGTTCTTTGACACGAATGGAGTCATGAATTCATGGAGTTTTCTTGATAATTCTATGTAATGATTTGCTGTTTCAGTCCCAGGTTCTTTCCAATTCGCTAGATGTTGAATCTTCCATAGATTTCCAGCTCTGTGAGGGAATGGAATCTCTTCTGATGGAATTTCTGCCATTTTTCCTCCATAAGGATTAAAGAACAATCTTGGGGTTTCCAGTTCTATCATCTTCTTCCAAATCGATTCTAAACCAGCTTTTGGGATTGGCTCTCGGACATAATCTGACTTCCTCTTGAGGTAATCTAATGTTCTTGGAGTTCGGTCGAGTAAAACTCTGTTGTCTGTGTCGAGTGGAATGTTGGACCAAAAAAGAACGGATTTAACCCAGCTCATTTCGATGCAGTCGGATTTGGATAAACCCAACTTGGGAAATCTCACGTTCATGACAGAAAGGAGGCTGTCGGAATCTCCAAGAAACAAGGAAACGAATGATGCCCGAACTGTTTTTTCACCACTTTGACGGCTTTTCACTACATCCAACATGAGTCTGATAAAGAGTTCTTCCGGCAGATTATATGCAACATGTTGCCATTGGTCTACAATCTCTGTAGCATCTTCTTCAAGCGTTTTCTCAACCTGAAACACCGTGACTCTCTCCGGAACACGAACCAGTTTAATTTTGTACGCAACAATGACCGCAAAGCTCGCTCCTCCGCCTCCTCTAATGGCCCAAAAAAGATCTTCGCCCATAGATTGTCTGTCGAGGACTCTACCATTAGCATCGACGACAACCGCATCGACAACATTGTCAGCAGAAACACCGTATTTTCTCATCATATTACCATAACCAGCTCCACTAACATGACCACCGACGCCAACCGTGGGACAAACACCAGCCGGGAACCCATGTGTATCACTCTTCTCGGCAATCCTATAGAAAACTTCGCCAAGAGTGGCTCCTGTCTGAACCCAAGCCGTCTCGTTTTCTATGTCGACATCAATAGATCGAAGATTGAACATGTCGAGGAGAAAGAAAGGAACATTCGACACATAAGACAACCCCTCATAATCATGTCCTCCACTTCGAATCTTCATCCGAACTCCATAGCTTTTTCCACAAGTAACAGCAGCTTGGATATGGGATTCATGCAGTGGTGTGAGAATCAGGAAAGGCTTCGGCGTCGAGGATTCATTGAACCGTAGGTTTCTGATGTAAGATTCCAGAACAGACGAATAGGAAGGAGATTCAGGCGTGTAAATTGCTGAAGAAATGGGATGGGAATCGAGAGAATAATCCAACAGGCACTGAACAAAAGTTCTATTAGCATCTGAATCTAGGGTTGCCCGCCATAGAATAGAAAGAAGAACAGTGGCTACCATTGTAAGAACAACCACCGCCTTCAAAAGCACCATAGTTGTATGTTAAAATAAGTATAGGTGCTTAACCAAGGTATTACTACTATTTATGAAGGAGTGAAGACCTTAGCCCTCATGGGTTCATCAGCATTCAACACAATCCTTATATATAGATGGCTAGGTAGGTAGGTGATTTCCATGTTCTTGGAAAACCAAATGATTGAAACTCGGTGATTAAAGAAATTATTGTTGTTTTTAGAGGTTATAGGTTCGAGCATTAGTAGTGCAACACAGTGATTAAACGATCAATCTTTAATGACTGAGAATATATTCTAAAACATATACTACTGTAACCACTATAATTGAAATTAAACTTAAAATATATCAATTTTTAGTTTAATAGTATAATTGATATTAAACTTAAAATACAATAATATAAAAATTTAATAATATTTGATATATTTTACCCTAATTTTTATTACATAACCTTATTAAAAAAAGCTTTATTAGTTAACCTTAGAATTGTTTTACATTAAATACTTTGAATAGAATTTTAAATATTACAATCTCTTATTTTTATAAATAAAAAACTGTGACGTAGTACAAGATATTTCCTCCACGCAATATTTTAATGGACGACATACGAATGAATGATTGTAGGAGGGACCATGAGACCATTACTCCTCTCAGACATGTTTCTTTATCTCTCATCATGAATTTCTTGACTTTTGTTTCTACACTTTTCTCAAGTTATTTATAATTTTATTTGAAAAAAAAAATTTAAAATTATAATGTAAGAAAATCATTATTTATAAATAACGATTTAGGAAAAAAATATCATTTATAGGTGATATTTTCTTATTTTTTTATTTTTATATTTAAAGAGAGAATATTATAATGTTTTTTATCTACACTATAAAAACTGATATAGAATCTAAAATATAATAAAAAATCTATTATTTCTAAAAGCAAAATTTTGAATGAATTATTTTTAAATTTTACCGTATATTCTATTCGTACACGACAATGTGATGAAGGTAAAAAAAATCTAAAATCGTTACATTAATAAAACGAATAAAATTCTAAAATCATGAAAATGTTATTGAATTTTGTTTAGGCAAAGTTGTCTTCGTGATAGTAATTTATCATGATTTTTCACTTCACAGTAATTTTTTAATATATGTAGTGTAAAAAATACTTAAATTTGTATATTTATTTAAAATTAAAAAAAATAATCACAAAATTTTAAATTTTAATATAATCACTTATTCTAATAGAGATAGTTTGCTATTTTACTTTAAATTTTTATATTCAAATTTTTTAAATAAAAGTGATTCAAATTAAATTTATGGTTGTAGTGACTATGACAAGCAATTTTCTATTGATTATAACAATTTTAAATAATTTTTGCTTTAATTTTCTATTGATGATAACGTATCGAATCGGGACAGGTTGTTGACCTTTTCAATCCAAAAACTAAGACATCCGCCTTGATTTTAATATGTATTTTCTCTGCACGATCCGAAAATAAAACCTATAACTCGACCGATACATAAATATAAAACCCAACTAAAACCCAACTCGATCCAAGAAAAATTAATAAAAATATTGAAGATTATATAAAAATATATTAGGTCGGGTAAGATCATTTTTTTTACCTTAAACCAAATTTAATTTTATTTCTATAATAATCGACCCAAATTCAATCCTAATTTTTTAAATAAAAGACCTACCTTTATCAGATCGGGTCAATTAAAAATCGATAGGACGAGTCAAATTACAATCCCTACTCAAAGGTGTCTTAGGCCCCGTTTAGCATTGCTTTTCAAACCAGCTTTTGGATCAAAAGCTGATTTGAAACACAGAAGCAATACTAAACAGTTAGCTTTTAAAAAAGAAATTGCGTTTTAAAAGTGATTTTCAACCCAAACGCAAAAGCTAAAATTTTTAGCTTTTGCGTTTGAAAAGTGCTTTTAGGAGTTATATTACAATTTTAACCTTTATTTATTATATTTTATTATAATCTAATTTTTACAAATACATAATTATATTTAACATAAAATATTTTTTAATTTAAAAATTACATATATTCATACAAAATTATATATTTTCTCAAAAGCACTTCTAAAAAGAACTTTTCAAAAATAATTTATTTATTTATTTATTAATATTTTTATATTTTATCATAATTTAAGTTAATATTATAACATAAAATAATTTTATTATCATTTAAATATATATTTTTAATTTATAACATAATATCTAAAATAATCATTTATTTTCTCAAAAGCATTTTTTGACAGCAATACTAAACACATATTTTTCAAACTAAAAATTTCAAAAGAATTTTTTCACTATACTTTCTTATCACACTTTTCCATCGTACTTTTAAAAAACAATACTAAACTGGCCTTTAATGAATTAACCTGATACCCTAGTAGTTTGTGTGATTCTGACTGCACCAAGTGGTATGGTGTTAGGTTTAATAAGAGGTGGGAGGCTTTTTTGGGGACAAAAGACCTTAAATGATTTTAATTAAAAATAGAAAAGCATTGCATGTCCTGTCCATTTCATTGCTGAACTAATTATCATACGCGACATTATTACAACCCATCTCTTCTTGTCCGAAAAGTTTGGAAATGACAACAGCTATGCAGGCAAGTTGTGACAAGTTTCAATGACAACCACACATTATACCGTACACATAAGTGTAAGACAACAGCGATTTCAATAATCGCTTTATGTAAGAAGTGATTTAGAGTGAATTGGCAGAAGCGATTTCGATAATCATTTTATGTAAGAAACGATTTAAGAGTGAATTGACATATCATTACACATCAATCAATATTAATTATCTGAAAAAGAAATTATTATGGTACAAAACGATTTATTTTTAATAAAAATCACTTTGCATAGAAAGCGGTTTTTTTATAAAAAGATATAATTTTATTTTTTCATTTATGTTATTTTTAACAATATTTAATTATTTATATTTAATTTTTTTTTATTTATTAAAAACTATATAATTTAAATTTATCTCTTTAAATTAATTATAATGTAATTAATTGAATTTAACTTAAAATTTAAATATTTAAATATTTATTTAAAATTCTTATCCTAAACGTAACAATCAAATATTACATAAATAATATCTAATGAATTGAGGTTTTTATATTTTTGTGTCTTCGTAATCTGTAGACACGTCCGATATTAAGTTCAGTTCTTCAATTCTCTGTCCTTTTCAAGTTGCCTAGTTATTACGTTGTAGAATTACTTCTTCGTCTACTGACAATGTAGATATTTCAACGCTTCTTGATGAACTAACTTCATCCTTAGATGTTTCAACGCTTCTTGATAGCTACAACGTGTGTAACTTCGAAACATCTTGCGAAGGTGTAACACCCAAAAATTATTCTCAATTTAAAAATTCCTAATTATTAAAATCTCTATTTCAAAACCCTAAAAAAATTTAGAATTCAAGTGGGAAACCTTATATGATAAGTGAGATTTAAATCTATGTCTCCAGTGACTGAATCGAATAAGAATTGAACTTTAGTGACATCTTCATTAGAAGGACCTTAGTTGTGACCCTTGCATTGTAATTTACCCTTTTAATAGGGTATTTTGTTATAAACTCTTCTATTTTTTTACAATAAGCTTTTGGGTATTTTGTGTTTAAAGAATCTGGAAAACAATTTTCCATGTTGGTTAGGAATTTCCAACGTAATGTTTTGGGCGAAATTGATAAACTATTTGATTCCTCAAACATAATTGAATGGGGTTGATGAGAGTGATTCGATATGATATCCTTTAGGTGCATCTTCTTTGTTCAATATCTTTTTTTCCCGAATTCAGTTATTTGAAAATAAATTAAATATGAGTTGTTAACCTAAATACATTTTATTCGGATTTAAAGTTTTAAGATAATATTATTTTGTGATTTTGAGAATATTCAAATTGAATTATTGATTCAAATATTTTTAGTTTTGCTCAGACGACGTTGATACTGAAAACGAGATCGTACCACCGCCTCCACCGCCTGTTTAGAATGCTCTTGAAAATCCTCCACGAGTTATGCGTGAGTTTTATTAGATTTATGTTTTATTATGGTTAAGTTTTAGAGTTAGTGATATTAATTTTAGAAATATCCATAGGGTCTAAAACCGTTAGAGGTAGAGATAATCTAGATTGAGGAAAACGTCATCGTCAACTTTAGAGCTGTGATCTTTAGAGGTGTGTTCTCCTATTTGGTGCTATATGTGTTTTTGAAATTAAATATATATTTTTGTGACATGCTTGACATTTTGTTTTGAGAATATTTATGGTTGATAGTAGGTTTGATTTTGGTATTGTGACTTTGATTGTGCACTTGTGTTACCATGCATACATGTCATTATGATTTGGGAAAATTTTAGAAATTTTCAGATATTCAGATTATGAACTTTTGTGATTTTAGTATCTTGTGAAAATGAGATTTTAGATATATTGTAATTTCGGATATTTTAATATCAGATCTTGTGAAATTATTTTCGGATTTTTAAATCATGATACATTATCATGTGTGCATGGGGTGGTATTTGCGTACGGAGGAAGTTGTGACAGCCTTCCAGTTCGGAAGCCTTAAGATCACTTTCGGATTTTGGTGACGATGTAGATGAGGGTTCTAGGGAACTCCTTCATTCGGATTGGTGACGATGTAGTTGGGATTTGTGCACTGCGCATAACATTATTACATGCATCATGACTCGAATTTATTTGATATGTTTTATTTTAGAAACTATTTACAAGAAGAATATTATTTTTACTTATTTATTTATTCTAATTTGTTGCACCTTAGAGACACACTGAGTTTTATGACTCACCCCGTTTTAGTTCTCCATACAGATACTTCTGATCCTTAGACGCCCCGGTACCAGGAGAACGTCTCAGATTTTCAGACTTTTATTATATTTCAGTATGGATTATTATTACCATACTTAACCATCTTATTTATTTTATAATGTTTTATCCGAGATTTGTTATAACTGGACTTGGAATATTTTGTGATTTTTTTTAGAATTTCAGTGCATGCTTGATATTAACTTTGATATTTATTTTTATTTTATTTTTGATATAAAATCATTTATTTAGATTTTTGGAGGATATTTATTTTTAAATATATAATATTTTAATCATTTTGGAAAATAAATTTCTATGTTAACTCTTGAATTCCAGTCAAACCCTATAACTCATTATGGGTTACAAAAGGTCTTTTTGAACAAAAAACGATTACTGTGGGAATCGAAAAAATTGCTTTGCACAAAAATCTACTACTATGGGAATCGAAGAAATCACTTTTTGTACAAAACGACTACTGTGAAGAAATTGTTTTTGTACAAAGCGATTTCTGTGTGAAGAAAATGACGAGTTGATGCAAACTGGATGCGAAAATATTGTTTCGACTATTGGCAAAGAAACGATGAGGTAAACATTACAAGCAATTACTCCAACGGTCCTCCTAAAGAATACTACAAGGGAGATTCTATCAAAAATTTCACATCGTTGTTGTCTGCAACATGGTAAATTGTATAATACAATTGCTCTAACGACGTCGGTAATCGATATTTTAAAGGCTCCAATTTCTGTCCTCGAGCATGCAAAACATTCTCTGATACTTTCTTCATCAATGACCTATAACTTAATTTTCAAGAAAGATTTATTGTAACGATATTCGATGACTGAAAGACCATATATCTCCAACCATCTGCCCATCATAAGAACTAAAACATTGATTCTTCTTGACATTTTCGCTGAAACATTTGTCACTTAATTAAAAAATTAAATTATTTTTTAAAAAATAAATTAGAATTTAATTAAAAAAATATATAAATAACAAAAACTAGATATGTAATTATATTTTTTATAATAAAAATTCTATAACGGGTGTCGAACATCGCTGAACACGATGAACATTGCTTAACACTATTAAACCGATTTATAAATATTAAAAAAATTTAAGGAATCAAAATATAATTATAAATTATTTAAATTAAATTTTTATTAAAGTATTTTCTATGTATATTTTATTTTATTAAATAAATAGATAATACTAAGCCCTAAAAATTAATTTAAAAATAAAAGCTAAACTCTAAACCCTATAATCAAAATAAAAAATCTAAAACACTAAACATTAAATTACAAACCCTAAAATATAATATTAAAATCCTAGACCCAAAACCTAAAACCAAAATCCTAAAATACTAAATCATAAACACTAAATCCAAACTATAAAATCCTAAACCCTAAAATAACCAAAACCCTAAACCTAAAATCTTAAACTAATTTTGGGTTTTAAGTTTTGGGTTTATGCTTTTAGAGTTTCATATTTTTATTTTAGGGTTTGGGTTATATTTTTAGATTTTATGATTTAGGGTTTTATTGTTTTAAGGTTTAGAGTTTATGATTTAGTGTTTTGGATTTTAGGGTTTAAGGTTAATATTTTAGGCCTTTGACTTTAGGGTTTTAAGTTTTTGATTTAATATTTTTATTTTTTAAATTAAAAATATTTTAAATAAATAATTTTAAAAAATGAAAATAAAATATATTTTAAAATTTTTATTTTAAATATTTTAAAATTATATGTTTAGTCCTTGGAATTTTAATTTTTATTAATTAATTTAATAGTTTTCAGCGGTGTTCATCGTTAGTGGTGTTAAATAATGTTCGACGCACGTGGTAGACTCATCTTTTTTATAATTGTTATGTCTATCTTTTATAAAATTTTGGTGATAAATAATTATATTATAATTATTTTAATAATTATATGATATATTTGCCAAAATTAAAAAATTAATGATAAAATCAACACCAAACCTATGATTAAATGATCAATTGTGTAGCGATTATATCAGCTTTTTGTTACTTTTACGGTTAATGATCTGATTAAAATAATTAAATATTTAATAATAAACTTATTAAAATTAAAAATATAATAGATATATCGAACAACCCTATAATTAACCGATCATTTCTATAATTTACCCAAAAATATATTGGTCCATCCTTTTTATTTTTAATTATTTTTTTAGCTTAATTTGGGCCGAAGATGGTCAACACCGAAACCTGGAAAGTTTTTTGGTTTTCTTTTTTCCTGTCCAAAAAGATAACTAAACAAAATTCTTTGGAAGATGAATCCTTCCTAGAAACCCATTTCCTTCTCCATTCTTAATCTAGTTTTATAATTTTAGAGAATTTGATCGAACTTCAATTGTAAATTGTTGCTAGAATAATTACACTCTACTGGTTTATTTTATAGTTTATCTGTCATAACTAGGGTGATAATGAGCGTGGCCGGCTAGCGAGCTACTCGAGCTCAGCTCGGGCTCGAGACCTTAACGAGTCGAGTCTAGTTTACCTAAGTTCAGTTCGAAAAACTCGTGAAAAGGCTCGAAATAATTATATTATATATATATGCTATATGTACACTAAAAATAATATCTTTAGCAAAAAAAATGATAAAAAAGAAAAATTCATTAAAAATAAATAAATTAAAATAAATTGGACACTTTTTCTGTATCCTAATATTGAATTTCGTTTCAATGTTGGTTATGAAAAGAGTTTTAACGATGTTCTATCATTTATGGAAAAAAATATAACAAATTTGTCTATCTTGAGTCGAGCCGAGCCAAGCCTGACGAGCTAGAGCCGAGCCCGAGCTAAATTTGAACCTAAAATTTTGTGCTCGTCGAGTCTCGAATCTGAACCGAACCCAATAATATTATTTCCGAACTGAGCTGAACCTGGCTCGGCTCGTTAACACCCCTACTCATGGCTTCTTTTTGTTATTGCAACTCGAACTGTGTTAACTAATTTGAGAGGAATTATTGAAAATTATTTGAGTTTGGTAGCCTGCAGGAAGAACATTGTTTTCTTTAGCAGAATGGGTTGATTTGGGATTGAGGTAGAGTCTCAAAAATATCAATTCATCTGAACATTAGAGAATTTGGGATTATTTGCGTTGTTTTACTTCCGATTGAAATCTATTACGCTAATTATTGGCGATAAGTAATTGAAGAAAAACGACGATGATTTAAGATGACGATAAACATAGGTTCTATCAAAGTAATTAATTACGGTAGTGATATCAATTTTAGTTTTAAGATACGAGTATTTTTAGAAGTTTTGAAACTATTTTATAGCTTATTATTTAAATTAATTTATTTTATTTTTATTCATTTTTAAATAAAAAGTAAAAGTCACGTGTTAATCTATTATTGAGTGATGAACTTTTTTAATGGTGTTACCTTAAAAACTAACGGAATAAAACTTTAAGCATCTATTTTAGTAAAAAAAAACATTAAACATATATTTTAAAGAAAATTTATAATTTAAACACTTATCTGAGAGTTATGTCTATACTTAAAATGTCTTAATTTTTTAAGCTAAATTTAAGAGTTTTATTTGATATATTTTTTTCATATATCATCATCAAGTATTGCTTATATGATATTTTAATTTTTATGAAGACTTTTTCAAACATTTCATTCAAATAAAAATTCAAAGAATAATAACTAAATTTTCTATGAATTTTAACAAAAAAATTATTAAAATTTCCAATTAAACATTAATTGATAATAATGTACTAAAAATAAGTTAAATAAAAGTTCTAATTTTATTTTATTTTCGTTAGAATAATTTAATGGCCTTAGTACAAGTGATTTATTTTGCTAATAGCAGAAATTGAGTGATGTAATTTAATAGAACTAAAGGTATGTGATCACAATGAAAGTTAAATTTAAATGGCATAAAGATAATTTTAACCTTTAACATTTATAGTTTTTGTCGTTTTGGTCCTTATTCTTTTTTTTTGATAAATTTAACCCTTAACCTATATCTTTTTGACAAATAGCTTATTTTTTAACTACCATGATAACTGGACCGTTAAAAATTTAACGATGATATATATATGAAATATAATTTAAAATGACATGGAATGTAACCTATCAAATACATATATATATATATATATGTATATATATGGAATATAATTTTATTCTAATATAAAATATAAAACAATTAAAATACAAATAAAATATTAAAAAATAATTAATTCTAAAATAAAAATTATTAAACATTCTTAACCTTAACTACGATAAAAGTCAAAATCTTATTCGAATTGTGTTTATATTTTTATTTTAGAATAAAAAATATACTAAAAAATATAAACACAATTCAAATAAGATTTTGATTTTATCGTAATTAGGGTTAAGAATGTTTAATAATTTTTATTTTAGAATTAATTAATTTTTAATATTTTATTTGAATTTTAATTATTTTATAGTTTATATTAGAATAAAATTATATTCCACACATATATATGTATTTGATAGGTTACATTTCATGTCATTTAAAATTATATTCCATATATATCATCGTTAAATTTTTAACGGTCCAGTCATCAAGCTAGTTAAAAAATAAGCTATTTGTCAAAAAGATATAGGTTAAGGGCTAAATTTATCCCGAAAAAAGAATAAGGGCCAAAACGACAAAAACTATAAACGTTAGGGGTTAAAATTGTCTTTATGCCAGTTTAAATTTAACTCGGGTATTTATTATCGGGTATCTGATTAATCGAGTAATGGGTACCCGGTTCATAATTATTATTTTTTATTTTAAAATTAAAAAATATATACATTAAATATATAATTTTATAATTTTATAATACATAACAAAATATAAAAATGAGTGATTTAAAGTTAATTTTAAAATATTTGAATTTATATATACATATATATTTTAATGATCTAATGATATAATAAAAATGAGTGATTCAGTCGTTGAAATTAATAATATGAACAAATTTTAATGATCCACTTACGATATAAAAAAATTAATTGATCTAATGATATAATTGAATACTAAACTAAAATTTAATATTAAAATATATAAATTTTTAGTTTAATAATATAATTGATATTAAACTTAAAATACAATAATATAAAAATTTAATAATATCTGATATATTTTACCTTAAATTTTATTACATAACCTTATTAAAAAAAGCTTTATTAGATAACCTTAGAATTATTTTACATTAAATACCTTGAATAAAATTTTAAATATTACAATTTCTTGTTTTTATAAATAAAAAACTGTTACGTAGTAGTGGAGGAAAACGACATATGAATGAATGATTGTAGGAGGGACCATGAGACCATTACTCCTCTCAGACATGTTTATTTATCTCTCGATAAGAATTTTTTGACTTTTGTTTCTACATTTTTCTCAAGTTATTTATAGTTTTTATTTAAACAAATATTTTTAAAATTTAGATTTAAAAAATTATAATATGGATAAAAACGTTATTTATAAATAATAATTTTAGGAAGAAGATGTCACCTAAAAGTGATATTTTTTATTTTTTTATTTTTTTTAAATTTAAAATAAAGACGTCATTTGTGTATGACGTTTTTCTACTTACACTACAAATATTAACTCAAAATCTAAAATATAATAAAAAATCACCTGTTTCTCAAAACAAAATTTTGAATGAATTATTCTTAGAATTTTACTGTATATCATATTCCTACAGGACAATGTGATTAAGGTAAAAAAAAATCTAAAATCATTACATAAATAAAACTAAAGTTTATCCTTTATAAAATCATATTCCTACACGACAATGTACTTTTCAATGAATATTCATCTACCTATTTTAATATTTAAACAAAAACTTTTTAAAAATATTTTTAAATTTTTAACCAACGATCGTTTATCTTTGATAAATGTTTGGGGACTGTAACCTTAAAGTATGGATAACAAAGAGTCGGATCAGAACGGGTTTTTATCGTCCCTACCCGAAAAATAAAACATTTGCACTGACCTTAATATATATTTTCTTCAACCCGTTCCGAAATAATAAACTCTATAACCCGACCTGGATACATTAATAAAAAAATCGATTAAACCCAACCCGATCCAAGAAAAATTAATAAAAATATTAAATAATATATAAAAAAATATTAGGTCAGATCGGATCAAAAAATTTATTCTAAACCCAATCTAACTTTATTTCTATAATAACCGACTCAAACTTAATCCTAATTTTTTTTATATAAAAACCCTACTTTTATCAGATTTGATCAAGTTAAAACTCGACAGAACGAGTCAAATTACCGTCTTACCCCCACTGTAGCCTCGATAAATTAATCTGCTACCCTGCTGAGTTTGTGTGATTCTGACTACACCAAATGGTATGGTGTTAGGTTTGATTAGAGGTGGGAGGCTTTTTTTTGGACAAAAAACATTAAATGATTTTATTTAAAATAAGAAAAGCATTGCATGTCCTGTCCATTTCATTTTCTGATTTTGCAGATCTAGAGTGCGGCTTGGGCGGTAAGGTGGTGGTCGTTCGTCTCGACCAATGAAAGGGACGCGTGCATCACACGCGCGATGCTGAATGGTGAATCAATGCGACGACGGCAGTTACTGAGCATGGAGTTATGAAAAGGTTATCTTATTTTAGGGTTAGGGTATTTTGTTTATTGGATATGATTTGGGTATTAGGTTTAATGTGGGTTGGGTTTAGTTATGGGCTTGGTTTAAGGACTTGAATTGCAAATGGGTTATTACAACTGTCCCTCTTTGCTCATTTGTCTCATTGTTGTGTAACAACAATAGAGCAAATATAAAGAATAACTCATTTCACCTGGTATGATTTATGGGTTCTTTTCTTTGGTAAGGTAAGGTTTCTTTTTTGGTAAGATTGAGGTTCTTTTGGTAAAGTTGTGGTTCTTTTTGGCCACCGCTTCTTCTATTCTAGCTTTGACTTGATCTACTCCACCGCTCTTGTCAGCAAAATCTTCAAAAGTTGTGGTTGAACCATTGGAGGAGACAAAATAAGCTTGGCTTGTTACGACACTTATGACATTGCCATCTTTGGAGAAAACTTGATCTAGTTGTAACATTGATAAGTAGGCAGGGCCGCCAAGCTGGATCCAACATCAACAGTAAAACGAGGCCGGTCAAAATATGATATGGTTACGCCATCAACAGCAGAACTTGTTGGATTTGGTCGAAGAGGCAGAACTTGAAGTATAAGGTTGAATCTTATCCACACTATCAACAGAAGGGTAAAATTTCAGCAACTTGGATCCTACTCTACCATCAATGGAGAAGCAGGATTGAACTTCGATGATTTAGATCTGGTCACACCATCAACGGGGACAAGATCAAATTTCAACAATTTGGATCCTACTACGCCATCAACGAAGAATTAGGATTGAACTTCAGTGATTTAGATCTGGTCACACCATCAATGGGGATAAGATCAAATTTCAGCAATTTGAACCCTATTACGCCATCAAAGGAGAAACAGGATCGGGTTGGATCTATCCACTCCATCAACGGAGGGGTAAGATCAAGTCTCAACAACTTGGATCCTACTCCGCCATCAATGGAGAAGTAAGATTGAACTTTAGTGATTCAGATCTAGCCACACCATCAACGGGGACAAGATCACATTTTAGCAATTTGGACCCTATTACGCCATCCACGGAGAAACAAGACCGAGTTGTATTTATCCACTCCATCAACGGAGAGGATAAGATCAAGTCTGTGTCATACTACGCCATCAACGGTGAATCATGAGTAGATAAGATCTAGCCACACTATCAACGAGGACGAGATCAAGTCTGCAATTTGGATCCTACTGCACCATCAACGGAGAAACATGATTGAGTTGGATCTATCCACTCCATCAATGGAGGGGTAAGATCAAGCCTGTATCATACTACATCATCAATGGAGAAGCATGATTGAATGGGATCTGGCCACACCATCAACGAGGATGAGATCAAGATTGTAATTTGGATCCTACTGTGTTATCAACGGAGAAGCAAGACTGATTTGAGATCTATCCAGTCCATCAACGGAGAGGTAAGATCAAGTCTGGATCATACTACGCCATCAACGATGAAGCATGATTGAATGGGATCTGGCCGCACCATCAACGGGGACGAGATTAAGTCTTTGTTTTGGATCCTACTACGCCATCAACGGAGAAGCATGACTGAGTTGGATCTATCCACTCCATCAATGGAGATGTAAGATCAAGCCTGAATCATACTACGCCATCAACGGAGAAGCATGATTGAATGAGATCTAGCCACACCATCAACGGGGACGAGATCAAATCTGTGATTTGGATCCTACTGCGCCATCAACGGAGAAGCAGGACTGAGTTAAGATCTATCCACTCCATCAATGGAGGGGTAAGATCAAGTTTGAATCATACAACACCATCAACAGAGAAGCAGGACTGAGTTGGATCTATCCACTCCATCAACGGAGAGGTAAGAGCTGTAATCACTGGTTTTTGGTTTGGGGAGTCGCCATCAATCATTTTACAGTGCGATTGGAACACCAAATATCAAGGTCTTCGAACCAGAGTCGAATCCGGGAGTTTGTTACGCGTAAGGAAGGATGAGCACCCCTATAATGTCTAAAATTGGCACCTATTGGTTATAAAATATTTTATATGCTCGAAAAATATAAATTCAAAGTTAATTTTATGGTCCCATAATTTTAACCTGCAAAATAAATAAAATAAGCTAAATAACGAGAATAATAGGTTTAAATAAAATAATAATAATACTGAACATATAATAATAATATTAATATAGTGGTAGTAGGGATCAATCTGCAAAAAAATGAAGTTAGGTTAAAATAGTGAAAATAAAGGCTAAAATTGAATAAAATTAAACTTATAAGACCAAAATAGCAAAAACGGTGACCAAATTAAATGAAAATTGAAACTGAGAGGCCGAAGTAGGAACATGTTGGATATGAGAGGACCAATCGTGTAATTTTACCATTATGTCAGGTTAATGGATACGGTTAGCGGGTCGGTTTCGGGTTTAGGGGTCTGAAATGATGCCGTTTTGAGGTTAGAACAATAAGCCCCAAACGATGTCGTTTTATATGTATAATATCTACTCATCATTTTTTACAGATCATTTGCTCCTTCATTTGCAAAGGAGAAAATAAAAGCTCTCAATTTTCTCTGGAGCTTAACTTGGTCGGCCACCATGCATCGTCGCCGGCCACCGTGTAGGCCGCCGTCGAGGTCACTGGAACGACTAAAGGTTGTACCTTTCTGAAACTTTTCGATGCGTAGAGCATGAATCCGGTGTTGGTTTTTTGAGATGAAGATCGTACGAACGTAGATCTACAAAATGAGATGAGTTCGAACCCTTTTCCTTACCTTTTTTTCTTTTCGATTCGGCTCTCGGTTTTTTACTCAGTTTCACTCTTTGCTTCGAATGTATGATCTGAAATATATATATTTTTTGTGGATTCAAATATTCAGTTTTTTTGATTCAAAATCTGGAAAAGTCCCCCTATTATAACAATTTTCTGGGTTTATATAACCCATGAGAAATACATAAAATATCATTTTGATCTAATGATTCATTTTCTGATTTTGCAGATCTGGAGTGCGGCTTGGGCGGTGGTGCAGAAGCTTGGGCGGTGAGGCGATGGTCGTTCATTTCGACCAATGAAAGGGGCGCATGCATCACATACGCGATGCTGAATGGTGAATCAATGCTGCGGCGGCAGTGGCTGAGCATAGAGTTAGGAATAGGTTATCTTATTTTAGGGTTAGGGTATTTTGTTTATTGGATATGATTTGGGTATTAGGTTTAATGTGGGTTGGGTTTAGTTATGGGCTTGGTTTAAGGACTTGAATTGCAAATGAGTTATTACACCAATGATCCACTAAAAAGATTATTGTTCGTCATCACCTCTAGTCATGGCTTCTTTTTGTTATCGTAACTCAAACTGTGTTAACTCGAACCGAGCAAGAAGAACATTGTTTTATTTAGTAGAATCAGAACTTGGGTTGATTTAGGATTGATGTCGAATCTCAAAAATGTCAATTCATCTGCACATGAAGGGATTTGGGATTATTTGCGTTGTTTTTCATCCGATTAAAATATATTCCAATAATTATTGACGATGTATAATTGAAGGATGACGATAAAGATGGGCTCTAACAAAGCAATTAATTACGGTAGTGATAGGCAAAATACACATTTCATTTTAGGTTAAAATAGTTTTTTTTAATAAAAAGGCTTAATTCAAAAATAAGTGTCTAAACTATATTTTTTTTCTGAAATAGGTGTATAATATTTTTTGGCTAAAATAAGTGTCTGAATTACATATTTTTTTTGAAATAATTGTCTAATGTTTTTTTTTGAAATATGTGTTTTTTTGCAGAGTGGAAGAAAAAGTAGCTTTCAGGAATGTTTTCAGGCATCGTCTTTGCCATTTTCTTTGTCTTCAATGTTCTCATATGGGACCAGAGTCTTCTGGGACTGTGCCATTTGGCACAATGTTTGCTCTAGTCCTCATGTGGTTTGGAATTTCAGTTCCACTTGTTTTTATGGGTGGTTATCTCGGGTTCAAAAAGTCAGCAATCGAGGATCCTGTGAAGACGAATAAAATCCCTAGGCAAATCCCAGAGCAAGCTTGGTATATGAACTCAACATTCTCCGTTTTGATAGGAGGAATACTTCTGCTCGGAGTTGTTTTCATCGAGTACTTCTTCATTCTTACCTTAATTTTAGGGTTTGAGATAAGAGTTAGAATTTATTTGAAAAATGGTGAAAAGATAAAATTTAAAATTTTGAGAGTCAAATTAAAGATGAAACAAAAGTATAATAATAGTTTAAGAACTATTTAAGTAATTTATCATTTTTTATTGTGCTTGTGTCGGCACTTAACGTTAGAGTGACCAAAACTTAATACCCTGAAAACGATAGTGACCTTACTAGTCGTTTTTCAAAATTGATAACTAAAAGTGACTAGTATTCGTTTAACCTTAGTAAACTTTTAGTCATCGATTTTAAAAAATGACCAGTAAGGTCACTATCGTAACGACCCGAACTCTCGGTTTAGTGTATCGGGTTAACCCGTGGTGTTGGGCCTCGGGTTTAAGCTTGGGTTTGTTGGTTTGGGCCTTGTTAGGCCATAGGCTTGTTGGGCTTGGATGTGGAGGGATGGCATTTTTGTAAATGTCTAAAGTGAGACAAGAGGGAGAAGGGGGTCTTTAATACTCTACAGAGGATGACTTCATTCCCTTCTCTTTTCTTCATCCTCCAATACCTTTGAAGCAAGAAAAAGGGTGTGTAAAGGGCAACGCAAGAGAGTGGTGGGAGACTATCGAGCAGGGTTGGTATCCCCATCGTCCTAAGTGGGAGGATTTTCTTGAGGAGTTCGTGAGCAAGTATGTGGGTGAGACTCATATAGACACCTTGAGGGAGCGGTTTACCCACCTGGTTTAGGGGAACCGTTTGGTCTTCGCTTATGAGCAGGAGTTCCTTTAGTTGAGCCGTTATTCCCCGGAGCTTGTTGCTACTGAGAAGATGAGATGCAAGAGGTTCTTGAGAGGTCTGAGGAAGGAGATCCAGACTTATCTTACTGCTAGACCACCTACAGTGTTTTCAGAGTTGGCTGCTAGTGCTAAGTCGCTGGAGCAGGTTCAGGGTTTGACCTATGGGCCGTTTGTTGGCCAGGGAGTCTTCGATGGAGCCAGTTAGAGTCGTGCGGGTAACTCTCAGTCCCACTCTAGTAGGAGTAGGAATCGTTGGAACCAGAATAGAGGAGCATCGAATCAGAGTTCGAGGTCAGATCAGAGGTCAGAGTCTGCGGGATGTAGGAGGCAGTCTGTGTCTTCTTCTGCTGGGGGTCCAGAGAGTTTACAGAGGAGTGTCAGTGTTAGTGTTCAGACTTGCAGGCGTTGTGGTCGGAGCCACCGAGGAGAGTGTTGGGGCAATGCTAGAGCTTGTTTTCAGTGTGGGTCCCCGGATCACCTTGTTAGAGACTGTCCTGAGGTTGTGACATCCCCTCTCGGTCAGGCTCAAAGGACTGTGTTTCAGGCTTAGAGGGGCCGTGGGTTTTCGCGTGGTGGAGCTAGCCATGCATCAGGAGGCACCTTTCAGTCCACCACCAGAGCACCCGCGAGACAGTATGCTGTGAGGGCACAGGAGGACTGTGCTGCTACCGATGTGATCTCAGGTACGTTCAGTTTGTTTTTTGTACCTATAGTTGCTCTTATGGACTCGGGGTCTATACACTCGTATATCCATAGTGGGATATCTCAGCAGTGGGGGTTACCAGCGGAGGATCTTGAGATAGGGGTCCGTGTGACAAGCCCTTTGGGGTTGGATGTGTTGCTGGATAAAGTGTATCGGAGATACCCGATTAAGGTACAAGGATCTATCTTCCCGACCGATCTTATGGTCTTGCCGTTTCAGGAGTTTGACGCAATCCTAGGGATGGATTGGTTGTTTGAACACGATGCAAGTTTGGGGTGAAGATCCAAGAGTTTGAAGCTTAGAGTAGCGGATGGTTCCAAGCTAGTTGTGAGGGGTGAAAGAAACCCGTGTTTACCGAATGTGGTGTCAGTGTTGACAGCTCAGAGGTTGATCCAGCAAGGTTGTGAGGCTTTCTTAGCTCACGTGGTGGATGTGAGTGTTGGCAACCCAACTTTAGAGAACTTGAGGACAGTCTGTGAGTATCCCGATGTTTTCTAGAGGAGTTACCTGGTTTACCTCTTGATTGTGAGTTGGAATTTCGGATAGAGGTGTTGCCCGGTACGGCACCGATGTTCATAGCATCTTACCGTATGGCACCGACAGAGATGAGAGAGTTAATACAACAGATCCAGGAGTTTCTTGAGAGAGGTTTTATCAGACCGAGTGTGTCACCGTGAGGAGTACCAGTTTTGTTTGTTAAGAAGAAGAACGGATCGATGAGGATGTGCATCGACTACCGTCAGCTCAATAAGGTTACGATCAAGAATCGTTATCCCTTACCTAGGATCGATGATCTCTTTGATCAGTTGAGGGGTGCCCGTGTGTTTTCTAAGATAGACTTAAGGTCAGGGTACTATCAGTTAAAGGTGGTGGATGAGGATATCCAGAAGATCGCTTTTAGAACGCGGTATGGACACTATGAGTTTCTCGTGATACCGTTTGGGCTCACGAATGCACCCGCAGCTTTTATGGACTTGATGAATCGGATCTTTCAGCCGTATTTGGATTAGTTTATGGTTGTGTTCATCGACGACATCTTGGTGTATTCACGCTCAGAGGAGGAGCATGACTATCACCTTAGAGTTGTCCTTTAGGTGTTGAGAGATAGGCGTTTGTATGCCAAGTTCAGTAAGTGCGAGTTTTGGTTGTCTGAGGTGGCGTTCCTTGGCCACATAGTTGCAGTAGATGGTATCCGAGTAGATCCCCAAAAGATACAAGCTGTGGTGGAATGGAAACCACCAAGGAGTGTATCGGAAGTCCGTAGCTTTCTTGGACTTGCCTGATACTACAAGAGATTTGTTAAAGGTTTTTCGATCATAGCGGCACCTTTGACCAAGTTGCTTCAGAAAGGAGTTCCGTTTGTGTGAAACGAAAGAAGACAACAAAGTTTTGAGCAGTTGAAAGCTTATCTGACAGAGGCACCGGTCTTGACGCAACCAGAATCGGGAAAGGATTATGTGGTATTTAGTGATGCTTCTTTGAATGGGTTAGGTTGTGTGCTTATGCAAGAGGGTAAGGTGGTTGCTTACGCCTCGAGACAGTTGAAACCCCATGAGAGGAATTATCTTACACATGATCTTGAGCTTGCAGTAGTTATCTTCGCTTTGAAGATATGAAGGCATTATCTCTATGGGGAGAAATGCTACATCTACACCGACCACAAGAGTTTGAAATATCTGCTTACCCAGAGAAAGTTGAATCTGAGACAGCGACGGTGGATAGAGTTGCTAAAGGACTATGACTGTGTCATAGAGTATCATCCGGGCAAGGCGAATATGGTCGCTGATGCTTTGATTAGGAAGTTCATGTCGGACTTGAGAGCTTTGTTTGCTCGGTTGAGGATGACTGATGATGAAGGTCTTTTAGCTGAGTTACGTGTGGAACCCACGCTTATTCAGGAGATAAAGAGGGCACAAGTGTTAGACGAGGAGTTGGTAGCTTAGTTAGAGGCTGTTCAGAGGGGTGAGTCGTCAGACTTTGAAGTACGAGATGGTGGGTTCTTGTACTTTCAGGGTCGGTTGTGTGTTCTCGCCTTGGAGGATCTGAGAGATCGTATCTTGAGGGAAGCTCACCGCAGTCCGTTTTCTGTTCATCCGGGTAGTAACAAGATGTATCAGGATCTTCGTCCTTTCTTTTGGTGGCCGTGCATGAAGAGAGATGTGTCAGAGTTTGTGACAAGGTGTTTGACATGTCAGCAAGTGAAAGCGGAACATCAGGTTCCTTCAGGTTTGCTTCAGCCTATCCAGATTCCACAGTGGAAGTGGGATCGTGTGACTATGGACTTTATCACCGGGTTACCGATGACGTTGAGGAAACATGATGCTATATGGGTCATAGTTGATCGGTTAACCAAGTCAGCTCACTTCTTACCCGTGAGGATGGACTTCAGCTTGGAAAAGTTGGCTCAGTTGTACATCAAGGAGATCGTGAGGTTTCATGGTGTACCTTCATCGATCATATCGGATAGAGATCCGAGGTTCACAACGAGGTTATAGAGGTCTATCCACGAGGCTCTAGACACCAGGTTGCACTTCAGTACAACTTTTCATCCTCAGACCGACGGACAGTCTGAGAGAGTTATCCAGATCTTGGAGGATATGCTTCGGTGTTGTGCGGTAGACTTTGCTCGTAGTTGGGAGGAAGAGTTACCTTTGGTAGAGTTTGCTTACAACAATAGTTATTAGTCGAGCATCAAGATGGCTCCTTTTGAGGCCTTGTACGGGCGCAGGTGTAGGACACCTTTGTGTTGGACAGAGCTCAATGAGAGGAAGATAGTGGGTTCGGAACTTGTCAAGGAAACAGAAGAGAAAGTCCAGATCATCAAGGAGAGGTTACAAGCAGCTTTTGACAGATAGAAGGCTTATGCGGATAAAAAGCGTAAGCACATCGAGTATGAGCTTGGTGAGAAAGTGTTTCTCAAGGTATCTCCATGGAAGGGTATCATCCGGTTTGGTCGGAAGGGAAAGTTGAGCCCAAGATATATCGGGCCGTATGAGGTGCTTCAGAGGGTTGGACCGATAGCTTATCGGCTAGCTTTGCCTCTAGAGTTGGCGCGTATACACGATGTGTTCCACGTGTCTATGTTGAGGCGTTACCGTTCTGATCCCTCACATATTGTTCAGCTTGAGGAAATCGAAGTCAATATGGATTTGACTTACGAGGAAAGACCCATCGGAATCGTGGATAAAGGAGTCAAGGAGCTAAGGGAATAAGAGTATACCTTTGGTAAAAGTGTTGTGGAGGAACCATGGGATCGAAGAGGCCACGTGGGAGCCGGAGAAGGACATGAGAGCTCAGTATCCTCATCACTTCCCGATAAGTAAATTTCGAGGACGAAATTTTCTTTAAGGAGGGGAGATTTGTAACGACCTGAACTCTCGGTTTAGTGTATCGGGTTAACCCAAGGTGTTAGGCCTCGGGTTTAAGCTCGGGTTTGTTGGTTTGGGTCTTGTTGGGCCATGGGCTTGTTGGGCTTGGATGTGGAGGGATGGCATTTTTGTAAATGTCTAAAGTGAGACAAGAGGGAGAAGGGGGTCTTTAATCCTCTGCAGAGGATGACTTCATTCTCTTCTCTTTTCTTCATCCTCCAATACTTTTGAAGCAAGAAAAGGGGTGTGTAAAGGTAAGATTTTGTTGAGTTGGGTTTAGAATCTCGTTTTCTTGATGAAGAGGAAGTGATAGAGTTGTTTTGGATCTATAGAACAAGGGTTGGTTTGCCAAGTTTGGTGGAGGAAGAGGTTTATGTGGGGTTTTAGTAGAGTTCGGGAATAGGTTTTTGGAGAGCTTAAATCTCTGTTCTTTTAGTGTTTTAAGCTCCTAAAATCTTCCCTGATGTGTGTTTAACCCATTCTCCATCTTCTCTTGTAGAGAAAGAGACTTGTGGGTCATCAACTAGCCTCGGAGGGAGGAAAAGCTTGAGGAAGGAAGGGGAGCTCGTTTGCTGTTGTTTTTGCTAAGGTTGATACTCTCAACTCTTCTAAACTTCATGCATTTCATGGTAGAGTGCATGACATGTAGAGATAATCATGCTTGTATGTTGTGTTGCTTGGTTGCTTGAAAATGGGTCTTTAATGGTGAAATCCGTGATAATGTAATTAAGGGTTGGAAATTGGTGTTAAAACACTTTAAACATCATTAATATTGAGTAGGAACACTTTAGGATCGATTAGGTTGAGTTTGGGGTTGAAAATCTAGAATTTTTAAGTGCAGAACCATCCTTAGTGCAGGGGGTATCGATACTCGGGCTACCTGTATCGATACCAATAGGTATATTTTGGCTTGTTGTTCAGGGGTATCGAACCTTGTTTCGATACCGTGGGTTCTGGAAACTTTTTGTATTGATGCCTGTATCGAAACAGGTCCTCCCCTTTCTGTTGACTTTTGGAGTTAGTCAACGGTATCGATACTTGTTTCGATACCTGTGTTTCGATACCCTCTTTGGGTGGGTATCGATAAAGGGTGTTTCGATATCCTACTTAAGGGTATCGATACCCCTGTGTGTTTTAGCTATGTTGGGTAGAATTTAAGGCTTCGGTGATCTTAATAAATAAATACTCTAATCTAAGAGCTATGAAATGAATTGTCGAACTAAGATTGATAATCATAACCCCGAAAGACTTAAGTATGATAAGAATTTATATGTCTTGTTGTGATAGATCCTAGGTGGATCGTTGTGTGGTTTGAGTCCTTTGTGTTGGAATCCGGATATCCATAAGTGTTGCAACACGTTGAAGGCCATCCGATGTAACATGCCGGGTGATGATTGAAGACTTTTATTCCGAGTGTTGGGCGGCCTCACTCGAAGATGTTCGATATGACATTCCGAGCATAGGGTTGGTTGGGCGGCCTCCACCCTTTCCGAACGTTGGGCGGCCTCGTTCGAAGATGTCCGATGTAACATTCCGGGTATAGGATTTGAGGGCGGCCTCAATCCTGACTGTAGGATCCCGATGCTGTGTAGACGCGGGCCTCGCTCTTGTGTGTTGACTTATATGTGTATATGCTGTGTGCGATAGTATACATTCATTTATGCCATGTGTAGGAAAGCATGCTAAACCTTCATATCATGCATGTGCTTTATATGCCATGCTTTACTACTTTGATATGCATGATGTTGGCCGAGTTGGCGTATCCACTGAGCTTGTGTGGCTCAGCGTTTGAAATCTGTTTTCGTGCGTAGGTTAGGTGGAGCGGGATTTGTGGAGCACCATCAAGGTTTGGACTTTCAGCATCGACCGTGTTGTAAGAGTACAGTTATTAGATGTAGTGGGCTTAGTACTATGTTGAACCCTATATGTATTGTAACTCTGTTATTTTATTTGGGTCGAATGTTTTAAAACAGTCTGTAATATATTTTGGAGCTCCGATTTACTTTGAATTATTTTGGGCTTGTTTTTATTTAATTGGATTATGAACTTGATTTTGGACTTACATGATTTTTATTATTGGGCTTTTAAAACGAAATTTTGAAATATGGGTTTTGGGCCGGAGGCCTAATGTGACATCTGGGTCGGGTGTTACAACTATCGTTTTCGAGGTGTAAAATTTTGGTCACTCCAACGTTAAGTGTCATTAAATATTGACGAAAAAATGATTTATCACATTAAAAAATGATAAATTATTTAAATAGTTCTTAAACTATTATTATACTTTGTTTATTTTTAATTTTATTCTAAAGAATTTAAAAGTTTATATTTTCATCATTTTCCAAAAAAAAAATAATAATCTTACCCCTAACCCTTCAAATTTTCTCCTGCTGGTATCTAATTGTTTAATAATATGGGACTTCTGGTGGTATAGGGTATATTGACTACAATTTTGCGACGGTGTGTATGATAGTTTACCAAATCTTTTTCTTTTTGTCTAGAGAAAGTTCTTAGACATGAGGATCTGCAGGGAACACCTCTCCTGATATTAAATCAATTTTAACTCATAGAACAAGTCAATTAAATCATTGCTGTGATCTAGAATTCAAATCTCAGACAACATTTTTCTTATTATCTGTCCTAAAAGAAAAATCATAAAAAATATTTTTAAAGAGTTCCATGTGCCTCGTCTCCAAACGAGTTACCACCCACAAACTCCCATCATCTGTTGGACTTGGTTGTATAATAGTGCTGCCTTCTCGGACAAGATTTGCTGGACCAACGTAAGTCGGGCGACCCCATCCGAAATCTGCATCATATGCATGTAACCACACCCAAGTGTTTATCGACAGGTTTGGACATCGGAAAGTATGTGGCCCTCTGACTAAAGTGCTCAAATCAGACACTTTTTCGGTGTAATCAAGAGCTGATCTCAAATATTCATCATTAATCCGATTTAATCCTTCATGAATCCTTTTTACAGTATCAGGAAACGATTCAATTTTGAGATCACCAGCTTGAGTAACTAATGTAGTTATAAAGATTGCATTGCCGAAGTATCCTGATGGGAGAGGAGGATTCAATTTCGATCGACTGTCAACCGGGATGTACATCTTCACAGGTTGATCATCTGAGAGAACCCTGGCTTGACTTACACAACGGCATATATGTGCAGCCAATATGTTGAAAGTAGAATATTTTGTACCATTCTTTCCACCTGCTTTGGCTTTCAGGAGATCCAATTGTTCAGCTGTGAGCTTGAAGGTGGAGACAGTAGATGGCTTAAAATCATCCGAGTCTTGGGAAACCTTCGTCTTCAATGGTGAAGGGTCATATTCAATATGGTGAAACTTAGGCATTGGAGGGTCTCGAGCACGAAGAAGAGTTCGATCAATGAATGGCGCAATGGCAGGCGATGAACCCCTTGCAGTATCAGCCCAACTATTGATGAAATGAAATCCCGATGTCCCATCTGCTAAAGTATGTAGAATCCCAATTCCAAGACAAACTCCACCACATTTAAACTTAGTTACCTAATATATGTAAAGAAAATAAATCAACATTAAACACTCATTTAATCTCTCATACTTGATCCTTTCGCTGATAAAATGCTTAGAGATTACCTGCACTACAAAAAGTGGAAAGGAAGATATCCCCCCAGAGTAGTCCACCTCGGGAACTAACCGAATGACTTGAGAGTTATCAGAGAAATCAGCAATCAAAGGGTCCATAAGTGAAGTGGTTTCCGCTTCAACGAACAAAACTCCTTGAGCGTTGCATGAGATTTCCAGTCTTCCATTTTCATCATATCCTAACCTTCCAGCCATGGGGTAAAATGGCACAAGAATCTTGCTTAAAGACTCCTTAAGCCTTCCGGTATCAAAGAAATCTGAAGAAGCATTGGGCTTATAATAGTGTACCGTTGGGATATGGAATCTTATCGTCAATATATCTAAATTTGAGTTCCATAGACTTGTTTTGGGAGTTTCTTGGGCAGGATAAACAATGGTAGATTCCTTGATGGTAATCTCCATGGCTGAAAATATCTTAATAAGATGCATAAAACATAAAATCAAGTTACTGTTTCTTTCATTAAAATCAAAATGAAATGAGTTATTAAGCAAAAGAGGAAGATGAAACGGACCAAATTAGAAGGAAAAACCATACCTTTTGTAGTGGAAGAAAGAAAGTGCTGTGAAGAACAATCAAAGAGATATCTTTCAGCAGAGGATGGAAGATGGATTGTGAAGTCTTCAACAATATATAGGCAAAATGCACATTTCATGTTGGTATAAAATATTCTTTTTCTTTTAATAAAAAGCTTAACTAAGAAACAAGTGTTTAAACTGTATAATATTTTTTAAAAAAGGTGTTTAATATTTTTCGGCTAAAATAAGTGTTTGAATTATATATATTTTTTGAAATAGGTGCCTAATATTTTTTTTCTTCTGAAATGTGTGTCTAAAGTTTCATTCCGTTAGTGTTTTAAGGTAACACCATTAAAAAAATTGCTTAACTTGTAAATAGGTGCCCAAACTATATATTTTTTTGAGATGTGTACATATTATTTTTTTTGTTTAAATAAGTACCTAATGTTTTATTTCGTTAGTGTTTTAAGATAACAATATTAAAAACATATTTTATTTAATACGCTTAACTTTCATACGTTATTAATTTATTTTAATACACAAGTTATATATATTTTATTTAGCTTAGATCTCGAAAAATTTAAAATAATTTAAATTAAATAAATTTGTATATCAAAATATTTTTAATATTGTTTTTACATTTGTAAAAAATTTTGAATGCACATTATATTTAAATTTTTTTTTCATATTATTTTGTTCAATGTCTATATTTTTTTTGATGTGAATATTATTTTATCTTAAAAAATTTTATTTTTCATACTGACCTTAGAAAATTAAAAGTTGTAACTTCATATTAATATTAAAAGTAATAATTTTTTCAATAATTTAGTATAACTTATTCATGAAAAAATTATATAGTTTAAGCATTTATTTCATTAAGAAAACATTAGGTACCTATCTCATAAAAATGTATAATTTGGCTATCTATTTATAAATTAAACAATTTTTTTAATGTTGTTATATAGAAACACTAAGGGAATGAAACTTTAACCACCTATTTCAGCCAAAAAAATATTAGGCACCTAATTCATAAAACATGTATAGTTCAGACACTTATTTGAGCCAAAAAAAATTTAGGCACATATTTCAGAAAAATTATATAGTTTATGCACTTATTTCTGATTTAAGCCTAATAAAATTTATTAATCAACTAAACCGTAAAAAGACTTGTAAGTCACTTACATAACAATACATATCGATATAGTAGTGTTTATCGTCGACTACCATTATTTTTTAGTACATGATCTTTATTTTTTGACACACATTTCTTCTCTTAATCGTTGGTTGGGTTATTTTTTTTTATTTTCTATTAGAGTTATATCTAATGTGGCCACGACTAATCAAGATGACATTTTTTAATTATCTTTAAGATTTTTGGTTCCTCATATTAAATTGGTATACGAATTCACAATCATCACTCTTGTTTGCGATTGAACTGGGGTAATGATCGTGCTGCCAATATACCTTATTATTGTAATATGTATTTTTTTAATGTTGTTTCGAACATTTAAGTTAGGGATTTTACATTTTTTGTATGGTCTTTTTATTATCTAAGACTTCAATTACCATGTTATTAAAAATATATTCAAATCAATTTATTTATTGTAAACTCTTATCGTATTTTTAAATTTTTCTCTTTAATAAAAATCAATATTTTTATATTAAAAATATTTTTAAGTAAATCTCATAACAAATATATTAAACTTGACCATTACATATAGAACAATTTTCAATTAAATATAACGATCGTGGAAAAGAAATGCATGAAAATAATAATAAAAATCAGCCCTTCTAGAGACAAGATCAGTTAATGTCTCCATATTCTTAGGATCTAAAAGGTTGGCAATCAGAAGCAGCTTCAAAAAAAGTATCCTCTCATACTATATATTATCAGATAAATCTTGTTCATTATGTCATATATGATCTTAATAATCAAGATGGTTTATTTTTAAATAATTGCTTAATAATTATCCGCTCACTAATTACACATAAAAAAAGGTGATGATTCACCTTAAAAAATAAATAAATCTAATTAATTGAAACCGTAAACATATTCGGCTAATAATTTTTTCACTCATACACATTAAATACCATAATTTGCCACATCAGTGTCACATCCTATTTCTCTTTTTGTCTTTGTAGTTTTAGAATTTTATTCCGGTTAATTTGATTCACTCACGTTATATATTTAATTTACTTTTTAATAATTTTTTCATACATAATATTTTAAATTTAAGATATATTTAAACGATATTAAAATATTTATTACTTAGATCAATCATCGTTAATAACGCGGCATCCTATCCAGCACTCTCCGATCCACTTGTTCTTTAATGACCATCATGTGGCTTGAAGATGAATTTTCTATTTGATGCATAAAAATATTAAAGAACTATTAATTTACCAAATTATTGAATATGTATTAAATAAGTAGTTGTCATGCACGTTTTGCCGATGATGAATTATCTATTGATGTTCCGTAGGAACTAGTTGATTTATATTTTTTTTCAAAAAAAAATTTAAAATTATTAATATTTTATTAATTTATTAACAATTTCAATATTTTATAATTAAAATTAAAAAATAACCAAAAATATATCAACAAATTTTTAGTAACGGGTCGATGGAGTTAGGGATGTAAAAATAGTTAATCGGATGAGTTTTAGGTCAGATATTGCTAGGTCAAGTGAAATCGGATACAAGTCATTTCAGGTTGATTTAATGATTTGATTCGATTCGGGTTGGGTGCGGGTCCATTTCAGATTGAGTTCATTTCAGGTCGGGTCTATTTTAGGTTGAGTCTTTTTCAGGTTGGGTTCAAATGGTTCGAGTCAAAATTGGATAATTGACAAGTTAATTTCAGGTCGGATTCAAGTGGTTCGGGTCAAAATCAGATAATTGGAAAGTTAATTTCAGGTCAGGTTCATTTCAAGTCGGTTTTATTTCAGGTCGGATAAATTTAGGTTCTGAATTTATATTAATTATTAAGTTTGAGTTTAGTGCAAATAATCGATTAACTTTGGATTAATCATTCATTTCGAATTAATTATTTAATGTCTAACGTCTTTTACTAGCATGAATCAAAATAAAAATAAATATTACACACTAGACTAAAAAATATCATCAAATGCATCATATTTTAAAAATTGGATTAAATTACAAAAATTAAAAATTAATAAAGGCAAATTTCAATCTTCGAAGATAAATAAAAATATCATGACATTAAAAACACTAGACTAAATTACATGTACTGCTTATGCCTATAAATAGATGAGTTTGTGAAGGCATTGTATACAAGTCAATATTGAGAATAATACAAATATCTCTCTTTATATCTTCTCTTTGTTCTTTCATTCTTGTTCTTTATTCTTGTTTTATTTATTTATTATTTTATTTATAACACGTTATTAGCACAAGACTCTAACCAACAGAGACATTTATCGTTCGAAACTTGAAGGAGTTATTGAAAAGAATTTGTTACTAGCATAAATCAAAGATAAGTTCTTCTCCCTTAATTATATTTTAATTATCGACTATTTTTCTCTCTTGATCTTTGATTTGATTTTTAATTTATTAAAAATATTTAGTTGTTTGGTGTTTCTGTAGCGATAAAGTGGCTCAAATACCGTGGCTCAAATCTTTGGTTGTTTGGTGTTTCTGTAGCGATAAAGTGTTTCTCCCTTAAAGTGGTTGTTTGATTTTTAATTCTAAAAGGAATAATTGATCTTTATTTTATTTTGTTTAATGTTAATTTATTTATTTATGTTAATTTACTTTTATTTATTATTTATTTATGTTAACTTACTTTATATATTATTTATTTATCTTTTATGTTAATTTTTTTAAAAGAATATGATTACTTCCGGAATAAAATATACAATAATTTATGACGATTTATGCTTAGCAGACAGTGCAAGTACTTATACAATATTTAAGCATAAGAAATATTTTCTCATTTAAATACAAGGGAAATATGAGTATTATATCTCAAAGTACTGAAATATCAATGCTTTAGAAAATCTTTTGAGAATTTATTTTTGATAGATAACTGATTTGATATAATGTGCTATATTTAATATTTTGTCATTTCCTGAAGTGAATGGTACAAAGCATATATTTTTCATTCCCTGAAGTGAATGAAATAAAGCACATATTAAAAGGTAAATGGTTATGTATATTTTCCTATTTTAAATTCAAATGAATAATGTGAGTACTATATCCGAAAGTACTAATATCACAGAAGGCTTCAACTAAGCAAATATATTATTGTCAAATAAAATTTTATTCCATATTTACAGTGCACTATGTTCGTCAAAGTCGTAAAGAGACTTATTGAATTTTAAACATATTTGCAGAAATATATTGAGAATATCTATCAAAGGGATGCTGATTATCTCAATATTACGAGTATAACTCAAGGCAATAAGAAAATTTTGACAAAATTACATGCATTGTCATCCATATTGTACTACATAAGAATTAGTATAAATTGAAGCTCATGCTATTGTAAACTAGATGTTTACTAATAATTTTATTTGGCATGACCGGTTAGACTATCTCGGTTCAATTATGATGCGAAAAAATTTGCTGACACTTTCATGTGGTCATTTATTGAAGAACTAAGATTTTCTTCATGGTAATATTTCACGTGATACTTGCTATGAAAGCAATTTGATTATTCAATCATCAACATCTAAGATAGATTGCTATTAATTTTCTGGAACGGGTACAAAATGATATATATGGGCCCATACACCTTTCTTAAAGACCATCTAGATATTTTATGATTTTTATCGATGCATCGACTAGATGATTATGTGTATCCTTGTTATTAACCCGCAACTTGATGTTTGTGAGGTTACTTGCTCAGTTAATAAAATTATGAACACATTTTTTAGATTATTTTATAAAGACAATTAGTCTTGATAATATTGATGACATGTAATTTTATATATAGTATCATAAATTCGCATCAAGCCAACAAATGATTATAAGTTCTCCTTATTACAAATGGTTTTTGGTCAGGAACCAAATATTTCTCATCTTAGATTTTTTGTGTGCGATATATGTTCTAATTTCTCCACCACAACGCACAAAGATGAGTTTTGTTGAGAATATGTATCGGATTTAAATATCTTAAGCTTCTGATAGGAAATTTATTTACAACCCGATTTATTGACTATCATTTTAATGAGTTAATTTACCCAATATTAGGGAGAGAAAATAAATAGCTGGGAAAAGAAATAAGTTGGAATGAATTATCATTTTCTCTTTTTGATTCACGTGTTACACAATGGAAACTATAAGTTCAATAGATAATTCATTTAACAAATCAATTGCCAAATGATTTTGCTAACCCTAAAAGAGTGACTAAGTCACGTATACCAACTATGAATGTTCCGATTAAATTTGATATCATGGAATGACAAACTCTAGTTGCTAATGAGTCTAACTTACGCTTGAAGCGTAGTAGACAAGTAAGTTCCAAAGAAATCCTCGAAAAAAAAGAGTTATATTTTATGATAGTCTGATCGAGGAATCAATGATTATAAGAATCTCAAAAAGAGATTAAATGGTCTCCAACAGAGACATTGACATGACTCAAGTACCTGATAATAAAGAAATCTTAATATATTATGTCATGTCTGTTATAAGTGGAACTAAAATTAAATCAACGACGTTTATATATTTGCATGCAATATAGCACTAGAGATTTTATTTGATGATGTGGATCATGAATCATTATCAATTGGGCAATGTAAACATAAAAATGATTGGCCAACATGAAAGAGGCAATTGAGGCGAAACTAAAATCTTTTTTGAAAAGAGAAGTATTTAGGCCTATAGCCCGTACATTGAAATTTGTAAAACTCATGGATATAAACAAGACTTTGTGAGAAAGAGAAATCAAAAGGGGAAATCATAAGATATAAGCTCATTTAGTTGCACAAGGATTCTCACAAAGACATGAAATTGATTATGATGAAAATATATTCCTCGGTGGTGGATGCAACTACTTTTAGATTTTAATCAGTCTAACAATAAATAAAATTACTTGGTTTCTGCCTAATGGATGTTGTTACATCATATTTGAATGAGCCTCTTAACATTGATATTTACATGAAACTTCCGAAAAGATTTAGATTGCCATAAACAATTCATTCAAGTTCTCGAGAACATTATTCAACCATATTGAATATATCTTTAATGGATTGAAACAATTTAGGCATATTTGATATAATCGCCTCATTGAATACTTATTTAGTATGATGATATATGAATTATTTAATTTTCTCCGAGTATTTTTATTAAGAGATTTAGCTCTGAATTTTTATTGTGGTGTATGTCGATAATTTGAATATCATTGAGACTCGTGAAGAGATCTCCTCAAATGCTTGTGCATCAATCGACATACAAAAAAGATATTTAAAGAGACTTCACACGCATAACGTATATTTACTGATCACCCTTATGGTTGCTAAGTCTCTTAATGTAAATTATCTACCTCAATATTTGAGGATAGTATTTAATCTTTAATTATAGAGATTCAAAGATATTATGTGATATTTTCATGAAGGGGAGTAAATACGTGTTACACTATTTTTCTCTTAACCGAGTTTTTGTCACAATGGGTTTTCCTATTAAGGTTTTAATGAGGCAACATATTATGCGTATCAAAGATGTGTGTACTCTTTTTCATTCACTTAGATTTTTTTTACACAGGGTTTTTATTTTATTAAGGTTTTAACGAGGCACATTATCTTCATAGACATCCAAGGGGGAGTGTTATGAATATTATTTATATGGATGTCTATCATAATAAGAACTCTATCATTAGAAATATTATCTTCATTAATTAGATTTTAATACATTATATACTGCTTATACCTATAAATAGATGAGTTTGTGAAGGCATTGTATACAAGTCAATATTGAGAATAAAACAAATATCTCTCTTTATATCTTCTCTTTGTTCTTTCATTCTTGTTCTTTATTCTTGTTTTATTTCTTCATTATTTTATTTATAACAAAATTTTAATTTTTTTAATATCTTTTAACAGTAGACGTGAAAGGATGCATGACTAGGAGGTAGATAATTTTTAACCCATTTTTTTAGGCTTGTGTTCAAGGTGATTTTGACTTTTGAATATGATGATGTCTTTATTTATTTTCCGAGTTGTATATACTTTTTTTGTCTAATTTAAATTGGAGAGTTTGACTGGGTTATACAATTAAGATATACTTCCACTACAACAAAACATGTATTCAGCGACGTTTTTTTAAGGTATTTAGTAGCATTTTTACGCGCCGCTATAAGTATTAAGATACTTGGAAAAGCGTTGCTAAACCCTATGCCGCGAATATCCACGACGTTTATTTCTGACAAACGCCACTAATGTACATAATCTTTAGCGGCGTTGCAAATTATATAAACTTTAACGGAGTTTTACTTATAAAACGCCGCAGATAGTATGAGCCTTTTAGCAGCGTTTTACTTATAATACATTAATTATTTGTTTCTTCTTGAACCAAGTATAAGCAAGAAAACGTCAGGTAAATAGTTACATTTAAGCCCCACCTGATTTTGTCAAAACTACTATATATGTCAATAAAATTTTGTTGACACGTTTGGTTCAATAAGTTTTTTATTACACTTTAATAGTAATAAAACAAGCTAACAAAAATGTGATTCTAGGGAAAGTAACATTACAATATTTAATGTCCAAAAAGAAAATTTAACTAAAGTCTTAAAGATGATATTTTTTGAACAGAGATTCACTAATTTTATTAAACGAGAATATATCCGAAATTATAATAAAAGTTTACATCCAGTAAACAAAACATTTCAAAATAGACATATACTTAGTAAACAAAACTAGCGGACATTAGATCATAAAAGGACCAAACAAAGAAAAGATAAGAACCTAATTCAAAGACTCGAAATAAAACAAGGATACAAACATCACCAAAATTCACGATGATAGGTAAAATCATCAACAAACAATATAAAAATGAATGTAACAATGAAGATGCGTTGACAACAAAGATATTATCACTATTCAATCGCGAAAAGAAACGGTAGATAAAATCGTATATCCAAATCTTGTTCGAGGGTCCAAAATAGGGAGATTAACAATATAAAGAAAGGAGCGTAATTTTGATCAGTCGTGACACCATCGGATCTAACCCTAAAAGAAAATCAAAAAAAGAAAAAGCGTGCCAAAAGACAGAGAAAACATACCAAAAGGTAGAATAAAATTGTGCCATAAAAACAGAATAATTTATTAAAAACGAAAAATAAAACAAACGGAATAATAGATGATACTTTAATTTGTCTTTCATGATTTATGATAAATTTTTAAAATTATCATCGAGTTAATATTATAATTCGTATGTTTTCCTGATATATGATTACAATTTTTTTATATAAAGAATGAAAAAAAGGATGCATGATAATAATAATAATAATAATAATAATAATAATAATAATAATAATAATAATAATAATAAAAGTCACGTCTAAAATTATAAGTGCATTTAATTTTTGATAATCGCATCATATCTAACACTCCAACTACCCACTTGTTCTTTGAATTTTAAAATTCATTAAATTATTGAAGATGTATTAAATCATTAATGGCCTGCACGTCTTGCATGAGGATGGATTTTCTATTGATATTCCAGCATCCATTTGTTTGCAAGCGAACAATAACACTAATAAAATAAGAAATTTTTACGGGCGTCGAATATTACTAAACATTATAATATTAAATATTGTATATTATTAAATCAATTAATAAAAACTAAAAATCTTAAGAATTCAATATGTAATTAATAAAAGAGTGATAAATTCAACATATAATTAATAATTATGTTCACATACCATGAAGGATTTGTAACGTTCGCAGGAAACCCAAATTATAGAGTTTTGTTCATATTGCAATTGTTCATAACTTTGTTGTAGGAAATTTTTGTGCTACTGTTACCATTGATTTTCTTAGTTCGATTAATCATTTATTTCAATTCGATTATCAAGAAGTCGATACATATACTATTGGTTCATATATATTTTTTATTTTTAATGATTATTTTTTACTATTAAGTGATATTATAAAAATAATTACCTTGATTCTCTAATATTAAAAAATTATAATAAATGACTTAAAATTTAATTTTTTTCTTATCTTTTATTTTTTTTATTTAGATTGAAGCAATGCGTGAATTGACATTATTTCTTAAAAAATAAAAAAAATGATTTATAAATACTTATAAAAAGTGAGAGTTGATCTAGAACTTAATGAGTTGATCTTATAAAAAAAATAATAACTCTTGTGGACCTTTGTTTGTTTACTGAAGAAAGTACAACAAAAGTGAATAATATTACTTACTGCATTGGAAAAAAAAAATAAAAAAATAAGGATTTAATCAAAATATTTAATGAGTTATATTTTTATTAGAAATAAATAGATATAATGTAATAATTTTAGGGACTCAAATTATTATTAAATAATATTATGTTATAATTTTCGTTAAATATTTAATGATCAGTGATCAAAATAAAAATAAAATGAAATGTTAGTGACGATTTTGACAAATAATTTAGTTGGATGATCAAAACAGAAAAAAATGATAATTGGGTGAACATTTGTATAATTTTTTCTATCTAAAATAATTTAATTAAAAAATTATTTTAAATAATTTTTAATTGTACGTTGAGTTTTTGAGATTTTTAATTTTTTATTAATCAATTTAATGGTGTTTAACAATATTCAGTATTAATAGTGTTTAACAATGTTTAACGCATATGATAGACTCGTCCTTAAAATAAAACCTCTTTTTTTAATAAAAGCCAATAGTCAACCTTTATAAACTAACGTGTATATTTAAAGCATGGTGGGAACTTTGTGTGCAACTTTGAAGATTTTTAGAATCTTGGTGTGGTGTCATTGCTTAAAAGCTGAGGAAATTTTTATGGTGTAAATCGTCTATCTCTTAATCTTGCTTTCATTGGTGTCTCTACTTTAAATTAATGAATTTAGGGTTTAGGACTAGAGGTCGTGGTTAGAATTTAGAAAATTAGGGTTATGATATATTTTTAAGGTAAAGAGTTTAGGGTTTAGGATATAAAAATTAAAATTAAAATTTATTTTTTTAATATTTTAATAAAAGACATGAAAGAATGTACGATTAGGAGTCATGTGAATTTTTAGCCCAAATTTTTAAGCTTGTGTTCAAGGTGATTTTGACTTTTGAACATGATTATGTCTATTTATTTTTCAAGTTGTATGTACTTTTTTTTGTTATACAATTAAGATATACTTCATTAATAAAATCATATTTTACAAAAAAATATTAAATATATTAATTATTTATTTCGAATCGAGTTTTATCACTCCTATCTGATTTTGTCAAAACTATTATGTATGTCTATAAAATTTTGCTGACACGTTTGGTTCAATAAGTTTTTTGTTACACTTTAATTGTAATAAATCTAGTGCACAAAAATGTGATTCTAGGGAAAGTAACATTACAATATTTAATGTCTAGAAAGAAAATCTGAATAAAGTCTTAAAGATGGTACTTTTAATTCGTCTTTCATGATTTACGATAAATTTTTAAAGTTATCAACGAATTAATATTATAATTCGTATGTTTTCCTGATATATGATTATAATTTTCTTTTGATATAACGAATGGCAAAAAATGCATAATAATAATAATAATAATAATAATAATAATAATAATAATAAAAAAGTCACGTCTAAAATTATAAGTGCATTTAATTTTTGATAATCGCATCATATCTAACACTCCAACTACCCACTTGTTCTTTGATGGAAAAAAAAACTGAGCATGAGGATGAATTTTAAAATTCATTAAATTATTGAAGATGTATTAAATTATTAATGTCCTGCAAGTCTTGCATGAGGATGGATTTTCTATTGATATTCCAGCATCCATGTGTTTGCATGCAAACAAGAACACTTGTAAAATAAGAAAATTTTACAGGCGTCGAACATTGTTAGACACTATAATATTTAATACCATTAAATATTATTAAATTAATTAATAGAAATTAAAAATCTTAAGGACTCAATATGTATTTAATAAAAGAGTGATAAACTCAACATATAATTAATAATTATGTGTTGAGTCCTTGAGATTTTTAATCTTTATTAATTAATTTAATAATATTTAACGGTGTTCAGCGTTAGTGGTGTTTAACGGTGTTCGACACCCACTATAAACTCAGCCAATAAAATAACATAAGAAAATTCTACGACGCTCGACGAACGTTGTTGAACATTACTAACGATAAACATTGTTGAACATCATTAAATTAATTAAATTAAATACTATAAATTTCAAGGACTCAATATATAATTATAAATTATTTAAAATAAAATTTCAAATAAATTATTTTTTATATATTATATTATATTTTAATAATTAGATTAAATACCAAATTTAATTAATTTTAAAAAATTAAATCTTAAACTCTAAACCCTAAACTCTAAATCTAAAACTTAAACTTAAACCGTAACTCCGTTGTCGTCCCGATCCTAACGCCATATCCCTTAAATGTAGATAATAACTAAGAGACGATTGATTTCTTTTGGGGGAGTAATCTGGTATTGACTTTTCAATATTGAGTCAAATTTTCCGGTTGCTAATTCATAATATTTTGACTTTAATCATCTTGCAGGATTGACTTTTTATTCTTATTTACAAAGAAAAAAGTCAGAAACATATTAGCTTAATTACTGGTTAATTTCTTTAGATATTGTTCATAAATTGTATACCACTCGACTGCACTATAACTTTTATACCTCTTCAATAGAGAATCTCCTTGAATCAAGATGTCTTGATTTGACAATTCTTCGAATTAGTCTCCTCCCACAATTCATTAAATTAAAAAATAATTTTTTTGAAAATTATTTTTTTCGATCTAATTTCAATCAACAATATATAATTACAAGATTAAGAGACCATTAACATCGTCCTATTGAAACTGATTTGTAATTTATTCAAAATTTTATAAATTTCTTATCGTATATTTTCACGAGATAATTCTTTAGAAATTTTTTATATCAATACTCCCTTAAATAAATTTTGTAATTTTTAAATTTTCAGATATTGGTTTATTACATTTATTTTTTATATCAATACTCCTTTAAACACGAAACTTTTCCACATTTTCTCTTTATTTTATATTAAAATGTTAGAATTAAAATTAAAATTTAAATAATTAAGAATATAATATATTTTTTAGATTTTAAAATTTATAAATTAGAGTTTATAATTAAGACTTCGAATATTATGATATAGACCGAAGCTAGAGTTTTGTCTTAGTGAACCATGCGGCATTAGTCAATAGTGTCGAGACAAATGATTAAGTCAGTTCGAAAATCTCTTTTCGAAAGATCAAATTCTTTTACGAGACTCGAATGAAAATTTATTTTAACTGAATGCAATCTACAAGATTAATAACAAAAAAAAAATTAAAAAAAAAACTCTCAATAACAGATAAGAACACAATAAAGAATTTTAGAATAAATATCTCTTTACTCAGAGAATTAAATGTTTACAAATGAGGTTGAGACCTCTATTTATAGTTGAATCGTCATACATATGACAACTACTAGATGACCGAAAAATAAAAATAATTAATATATTTAAAATAATAATGTATTTATAAAATATCGTCTCAATTTATCCTATTTTATCGGATTCTAATTTATATCAATGACCTATCGGTTATAAAGGTGGAATTGTTTCAATGGGTTAATTACGACTCGTTCTCTTGCTCATGATTTGATGTCGTAAAACTTATACGTAATCTTAAAATTTAGGGTTAACTACTGCGGAGGTTACGTTTGTTTGCCCCAAGTACAAATTTAGTCATTGATTTTGAAAATCAACCAGTATGGTCACGTATGTTTTCGGGCTGTAAACTTATGGTCACTCTAACGTTAAAAGCCGTGAAGTGTTATCAGAAAGATGATTTGACACAATAAAAAAGGGTAAATTACCTAAATAGTAACTAAATAATTATCTTATTTTTATTTTATCTTTAATTTAATCATTAAATTTTAAATTATTATAATTTTACCATCTTTTTAAAAAAACACTTACTTCTCTAAAAAAAAAATTACTTCCTTGCGTTTACTAAAGCAATTTTAGTGGTTCTGTTATCATGCTGGAGTTTCATTCATATTTGAATCTTTTAAGTGCATTCTATAAACTATAAAGCAATTTTCAATGCTGATAACTGAATTGCTTTGGTGGTTCTGTGCTTGGACCACATTAGGAAGCTAGCTGATAACTGCACTGGTCTGCAAGGGTTTCTTGTTTTCAATGTTGTTGTTGGTGGCACCGGATCTGGTCTTGGTTCTCTTCTCTTGGAGCGTTTGTCTATCGATTATGGAAAGAAATCCAAATTGGGTTTCACTGTGTATCCATCTCCCCAGGTCTCCACTTCTGTTGTTGAGACCTACAACAGTGTTCTCTCAACTCACTCCCTTTTGGAGCACACTCATGATTGATGGTATAGCTTTTATGTTGCAAGGTGCTCACTCTTCTGATTCTGTTGAAGCTTGTGCTTTTGTTGAGGGCCTGAAGTTAGCTGTTGAGAATGGATGGAGCAATGTACAGATTGAAAAAAATACAATAGCAATGGTGAACAAACTTAATGCTCCAGTTCTGGACAAATCTTTAGCAGCAAGCTACCTTATCGATGCTTTTGATCTTATGCATTTGAATGATGGTTTTTTTATTTCTCATGTAAATAGGGAGGCAAATAGAGTGGCTCATGAGTTAGTTCATAAGGCGCTTTTTTTAGATTATTTTTTTTTATTTTTCTGTGGATGTCCCTTCTTGTATTGAACAATTTATTGTAAATGATGCCATTTGTGGTTGAATAACGCATTTTGGTTTCTTCAAAAAAAATATAAACTATAAAACAATTTTCTATTCCCCAATCTAGAGCTTGAATTGCTTTAGTGGTTCTGTGATTTAAAATTTTATTTTTCTATGACACGGATTTTATATTTATATCTACTTCTTTAGTTCTTTTCTCATTTATGAAAACTTTTTGAATTATTTGTACCGCAGATGCACGAGTTTGTGCTCATGAAGCAGCAGAACATGAGTACAGTGACATAAAATCTTTTACAGAAATAAGTGTTGTTTAAGAAGATTGTGAAATTATAAAAAAATAAATTTTAATGATTAAATTAAAGATAAAATAAAAAATAAGATAATTATTTAGTGACTATTTAGGTAATTTATCCTTTTTTTATTGTGTCAAATTATCTTTCCGCTAACACTTCACAACTTTTAACGTCAGAGTCACCATAAGTTTACAGCCCAAAAACGTTCGTGACCATACTGGTTGATTTTCAAAATCAGTGACTAAATTTGTACTGAAAATAAACAAACGTGACCTCTGCAGTAATTAACCCTAAAATTTATTCAATTATTTCTTTTTAAATATTTTTACTAATTCTTAAACAATTTAGTGACAATGTACATAACACAAAATAGTATTAAAAATTAAATACACGTACAGCACATGTTAAATAATAATGTTAATTAATAATTAACACAGGATACATCAAGTTTTCCAATTTACTATTATCAAAACCAAAAAAATAAAAGTTTAATTATAAAAGAAAATTCAAAGGCTAAGTTGAAAAGGTTAAATTTTACTACTACGATAAAAATTGAATCGGAGGATTATAATAATTCATTTTTTTCTTAGATTTTAATATTATTAGTAATAATAATACAAAAAATAAAAGAGGGAAAGAAGAAAAAAAATGTTGACGACAAAAATTCAAAAATGATTCGTTACTATTATAACGATTTTTATTTAACGATAACGCCGTCATACGAAATTGTTAATAGCATAAATAACGATGTGATTCATAATCACACCAATAATAGTTGGTAACAGCTGTAATTTAACGGTTAACGGTTAATAATGATAATAACGGTACATTAGTCTCGTTATTATACCGTTATTTTAAAAATTCTTAAAAAATAAAAATCATTCATCTAATTTCATCTCTAGAAGTTAAAAATTCAAAAAATCATAAATAAATTTATTATATTTATACTTATATATATTATAATTTACAATAAATCATGCGAGTTTAAAAGTATTTTACCACCGTGATACTTGTAGTGACCACAATAACAATCGTCATGTCCGCAATCGCGATAATACATCACGATAAAAATGTGACCAAAAACTTTCTTTTAAATCTCATGGCAAAACATAGTGTGAACCCAATGGTGTGAGCACCGGAGAGAGCTGCAAGGTCTCTCTCGTTCAAACCTTCATTCTTGAAGTTGTTGATTAATGCAGGAAGATCCATATAAGAGATACAAACTATCAAGAAGGTATATTAGAAATAATGAGAGTACACAATTATTTAAGGAGTGCGGAATTAGATTATCAATTAAAAATACAAAAGAAATATATAAAATAGATGGTAAACAAATGGTGTGAAGAGCCCAAACAGCTTAAGAATTTGATCTTTGAACATTTTCGGAATCATTTTGGTAGTGCTACACGTGATTGGAATGGGAATTTTAATCTGGAACTCAAGTGCTTGTTGAGTGAAGAGAATCTGCAGAATTGGATGATCTGTTCTCATTAGAGGAAATCCAGGAAGCAGTCTGGTGTTGTGATGAAAATAAGACCCCAGGACCAAATGGTTTCAACATCAAATTCTTCAAGCATTGCTCGGCCAGGCCTTGTAGGATGTGAAAGGTGAGCTGCAGAGATTTTTGCAGGGAGTGTATCTCCTCTACTAGTGTGTCAGTGCTGGTAAATGGTGCTCTTACTAAAGAATTTAAAATGGAAAAGGGGTTAAGACAAGGGGATCCATTATCCCTTTTTGGTTTACTTTAGTGACTGAAGCACTTCATCTTCTACTTCAAAGTGCTGAATTGGGAGGTGTAATTGGAGGACCAAATGGTTGGCAGAATGTTGTGGTATCCCTCTGGGTGCTGATCCGCGGAGGATTCTGACATTGGTGGATAAATTTCGAACAAGGTTGGCCGGAAGAGTTGTTCTTATTAACTCTGTATTACACTGCCACTCTAGTATATGTCACTGTTTGAAATACCAAAGACGATTGTCTGAAAATTGAGAAAATCCGTAGGAGTTTCTTATGGGGATGTAGAGATAAATCAAAGAGGCTAGGCTAGCTAGGATTAATTGAAACAGGATATGTCTCCCAAAGAATAAAGGAGAAGCTGGTGTTATTGACCTTAAAGCCCTTTTGGCTAAATGGGGCTAGAGGTATGCAACAGAGGGAGCATTATGGAGAAGAATTATCTGCTCGAAGCATGAAGGAACTAATCATGGTTAGAGACTGAAACTAAACCAAAAGAAAATGTCTTTGATATGGAAGGGGAGCGTCAAAAATTGGGCATCTGTTAAGGTGAATAAATGGGTGCAAGTTGATGCTTTTCGATGGGCGTTAGGAAATGGGCCCGTATTTACCTAGGGTGCAAAATCAAATCGTTTACCTCTTTTCTTTGTCTCTATTTGTGTTTTCGTTTTAAATTAGAAGGTATAAGGTTTAAAGTTAAGGGTTGTGATTAGAATTTAGGGAATAAGAGGTAAGGTAATTTTCAGGGTATAGAGTTTATGATTTGAGATATAAAAAATAAGGGTTAGGGTTTAAAATTCAATTTTTAAAATGTTTTCAACTTGAGGCATGATAAAAAAACAAAAGATTTTTACTCATTTACCAAAAGATAATTGATTAAAAAAATAAAAATAGAGGATCTTAAAGTAAAATTAAAATGTCAATCTTGTTTATCAGGTATTGAGAAAATGTTACAGATTCATGTTAGACCCCCAATACGCACATTCAAGCAATGGAACCACATGATAAACAAAATGAAATACCAGGAGATCAGCTTGGGTAATGCCAGGACCACCCTTCCGAGGGATCTGATCACCACCGGATACATCTTTTATATAGATAATAGGTGGGAAAAAACTCAATTACTCACTTTTGATTTTAAATTTCGTATATTTTTATCGAAATTGATTTTGATAAGACTGAAATTAAATCTAAAATTTAGGTTTTGATCATAATTGGGATCGAAATTAAATCTTAATTTTTTAAATTTGATATCCGGTTGGTACTTAATAGGATATAGACCAATATTAAGTACCTAATATCTGTTTTCTTGCTTGTATAGATAACATTTTTTTGTTTATTTTTTTCTTATTAAACTTTTTTTATGTATGAATATTATGAGTATAATTTGTTTTAAAACTTTAATTTTCAAGACTATAATATTCTAATTCTATTTTTAATATTATTATTGATAGTTGAATTTTTTTTCTATTATTCTGATTTTCTTAATAATAAATCAATTGATCTGGTACCCGATATTGATACTATTTCTCACTAGTAACGGGATCAATTCCTAAAATTTAAAATTCGGTATAATCGAAACTGAGATAAATCATAATTTTTAAGAACAATAATTGTTAGAGCCGGGATCAATAATCAAATTGATCGAATACCCGATCGTGCTAAGATAATATATTCGGCTAGTTCTTTGCTGCCGTTGTCAGCTGCATTATCTGCCTCCATAGAAGTTGGCATGACTAGTCCGTCAGTTATTTCTCCGTTTCCATTTACCACGAAAACAGCTTGTTGGGTACTTCCAAAATGTGGCGCATCCACAAAACAATATTGGGTACCCTGTTGGACAACACCAGCACAAAAATGCAGTACTTAATGACACCTGCGGTAAACGCATTGGCCACACTGGTGGACTCGCAGAACGCATTAGATTTGGGTAACAGACAATGCATAGTGGTTCGTGGTGGTTACCACATTTATCATGTTTCCACTTTTTCATCGAAAAAAATTATTAGGTGAATTTTGTTACTACATTATCTATTAATTTAAATAATTAAAATAGTTATTTTACAAGTAAATCATCGAGATCAACTGCAATGGCAAAGTCAGAGAGCAGCATGTCCGGCCAAGTGAGCAAAGTTGACATCTCTTTGAGCTCCCGAGTCATCTCTGTGAACCCTTCAAAGGCAGTGTCTATAACTGATCATGCAATGGCTCTGGCACAAGCTGGTGTCCCTGTTATTCGATTGGTACCAGAGAACCCGATTCGATACCCCGGCTGCTATAGCCGAGGCCGGGATAAATGCTATCCGTGAAGGTCACACAAGTACACTTTCAACGCAGGTACCTTGTTGCTTCGTACAGCGATTTGTCATAAGCTGAAAGAGGAGAACGGGATCTCTTGTACACCTGATGAAATTGTGGTCAGTAATGGCGCAAAGCAGTGTCTCCTTCAAGCAATTTTTGCTGTTTGTTCTCCTGGAGATGAGGTACGGTTTAAAATGGTGTTCAAATCGGAAATTTTAAATTAGTGTTTTGGATTAGGGCTAAAATGGGGTTGTGACAATTTATTTCAGGTAATAATTCCTGCTCCATATTGGGGGAGTTACCCAGAAATGGCTAAACTGGCCGATGCAAGGCCTGTTATTCTTCCGACGCTCTGTTCTGAAGATTTTCTGTTGGATCCGAAGCTGCTCGAGTCTAAAATCACTGAAAAGTCGAGGCTGTTGATTCTTTGCACTCCATCGAATCCAACTGGATCTGTTTATCCTAAAGCATTGCTCGAAAGAATTGCCGAAGTCGTAGCAAAGCATCCCAGGCTGCTGGTGCTATCCGATGAGATATATGAACATATAATTTATGCGCCGGCGACTCACACGAGCTTTGCTTCATTGCCAGGCATGTGGGAGAGGACTCTAACTGTCAATGGATTTTCAAAGGCTTTTGCAATGACCGGTTGGCGGCTCGGATACATTGCTGGACCTAAGCACTTTGTTGGAGCATGTAATAAAATCCAAGCTCACTTCAGTTCGGGAGCTAGTAGTATAGCTCAAAAAGCAGGAGTTGCTGCACTAAGCTTGGGATATGCTGGTGGGGAAGCGGTTTACATCATGGTGAAAGCATTTTGGGAGCGACGGGATTTCTTGGTTAAAGCTTCAGGGAACTGGAAGGCGTTAAGGTATCAGAACCTCAGGGAGCTTTCTATCTGTTCATCAATTTCAGTTCTTACTATGGTATAGAAGCTGAAAACTCTGCGTCATTTTGTCGATATTTTCTGGACAAGGCTCTGGTTGCACTAGCCCCTGGAGATGCGTTTGGTGACGATAACTGCATCCGGATATCGAATGCAGCATCACTCACCACCTTACAAGCTGCTTTTGAGAGAATTAAGAAAGCACTCATCTCCCTCAGGCCTGCTGTTCCTGTCTAACACAGGAATTTTGAATAAAAGACTTAAATGTAAGTCCTTCTACCACTCTACTTGTGATTCAGTCGGTCGAAATCATGAATAGTTACTTGAATAACAATAGTCAGATGAAGTTTACCGTGTCTGTATCAAACTCTGCTCGTTTCTCTGTCGCGATATCGTGATATTTAACTTTTTCCTATTGAAGAAAATTTAGAATTAGTATGCTAGACAACCCTAGTAGTTGCTTCTCAATTTAATGAACTCCTTTATTTTCTATTTCTATGAACAATTTACTGTCCTCAAGTTCCGGAATATGAATCAACCTTAGGGCACTTGGCATTTTTGGAATGTACTGATACCAATTGCCATGGTATTTCTATGCATGCTACTAACTCTGCATCCCTGTTTTGATCATGAAAATCCTTGTACAATAATACACTAGTCGGACATCGAAAGTTGCAACTATTTCTTCATCCTTATGCAAATCTGCAAGCAGATAATGAATGTACACCATTTAAAGAGACTTAAGTATGCTTTGACCAACCAATGTCACCGAAGACCATGGCCAAGGATTTGGGCTAACACGAAGCTAAACATAATTACTAAAATTGCTAGTCTCTCAGACCCAAATAAACAACGTTTCCACCATTAAATTGTACTACTTCCAAGTCCTAAGCAACGAGGAGTAAAGAGAGCTAATTCAAGATTACAAGACACAAACCTGGTATGTCGTCTTCCACTTCTCATCACATGCCTTCCCAATCTGAAACAATATAGTGCAGTATTCATTAACAGATATGTTATAGACAGCGAGATTCATTTTGCTAAATTAAGAATCGTGTTCTCAAAGGGTCTCGAGATTATAATAGTTTTACCTTTATCGGCAAGATTTACTTGCCCCACATGAGTAGGGTGACTCCATCCGAAATCTGCATCATATGCATGTAACAACACCCAAGTATTTACCGACAGATTTGTCCATTGGAATGTATGTGCTCCTCTGACCAAAGCATTCAAATCGGACACTTTCTCTGTTTAATCAAGAGTTGATCTCCAATATTCATCACTAATCTGATTTAATTTTTCATGAATCCTTTTTACAGTATCAGGCAATGATTCAGTTTTGAGATTACCAGCTTGAGCAATTACTGCAGCTATAAAGACTGAATTGCCGAAGTATCCTAGTGGGAGAGGAGGATTCAATTTCGATCGTCCGTCAACCGGAAAGTATATCTTCACAGGTTGATCGTCTGAGAGACCCTTGGTTTTACTTACACAACGGCATTTATGTGCAGCCAATATGTTGAAAGTAGTATATTTTGTACCACTCTTTGCACCTGCTTTGGCTTTCCGGAGATCCAATTGTTCAGCTGTGAGCTTAAAGGTGGAGACAGTAGATGGCTTAAAATCATCCGATTTCTGAGAAACCTTCGTCTTCAACGGTGGAGAAGGAACATATTCAACATGGTGAAATTAAGGCATCGGAGGGACTTGAGCACGAAGAAGAGTTCGATCAATGAATGGTGCAATGGCAGGCGACAAGCCCCGTGCAGTGTCAGCCCAACCATTGACGAAATGAAAACCTGTTGTACCATCTCCTAAAGTATGTTGAAACCCAATTCCAAGACAAACTCCACCGCATTTGAACTTTGTTACCTGATCAATTGTACAGACAATAAATCAACACTAAATAATTATATAATCTCTCATACTTGGGATAAAATGCTTAAAGATTACCTGCACTACAAGAAGTGGAAAAGAAGATATCCCTCCAGAGTAGTCCACCTCGGGAACCAACGGAAAGCCTTGAGAGCTATCAGAGAAATCAGCAATCAAATGATCCACAAGTGCAGTGGTTTTAGCTTCAACGAATAAAACTCCTTGAGCGTTGCACGAGAATTCTAGTCTTCCATTTTCATCAAATCCTAGTGTCGTCTCTTCCGACGTATTCACTTCTGGTCTCTTCCGAAAATTTTCAGGTTTTCTCTTCTGCTTTTTTTTCTGGTCTTCTTCTTGTATTGCCTTTTGTGCCACTCGATATTGCATATCAACTGATCTTTGTCCGTTCAGTCGATTTTCTTGAAAGGATTTTGTGTTTCTTCATCTCTTTCGGTTACGATAAGATTGGTTCCCAGTTGATATTTACTTCCACCTAGAGGTCGTTACTCGTTAGTTTCAGGATTATCCGTTTTGGTCATGAGCATGTTTACTCGTAGTGACTCATTGGATACAGAGTAAAATTAGTGATCTGTGTGATATCCTTACGATCTTGGGTTGTGTTTTCTTTGAAGTTCTTAGTTCAGTGAAACGTTTCAACTGCAAATCCAAGAATGTTGTAGGTACTAAGAATTCTAATTGTTAAGGATTTTCTTAAGGTTGAAAGATTCAAGATATGCCTAGCTCGATTTAGATATGTCGAATCGCAAGAAGTCCTAAGACTTGGAATGGTTTTGTACATATTCATCACAATCTCCATTGCTGGAACTCTTTAGAATACAAGTAATCTGTATTCTGAAGTGTTTCCTTGCTGGAATTGTTATACGGAAGAAAACTTAGTTAACAATCAGTTATGCGAAAGTTATCGTTCGAAAAAAGATTAAAAAATTAATCTGAATCATTCATTTTATTTATCCAACAATTCAAAAAACTTATAAATACTATAATTTAATCTTATCTTAATTATTTTCAAATTTTTCTATTGTTTGATCCTCTCAGTCTTAGCTGTTTCTGTCTGCGTTTGCATGTGGAAGCAATCGGCAGAAATAAGATGAATTTGAAAAGAAAAAAGAAAACTTTCTTTTTATGAACAAGACAAAAACAAAAATGTATTACTTAAACAATGTTAATAGTTTAAACCTTAATATCATGAATGAAGAAAATTAAGGTAAAAGAATCGTTCTATTTTTATTTTAATCAGTTCAGATTAATTAAAAATCAATGAACCAAAAAGGTTTGGGTTTTGAATACGAATGTAAAAAGTTAAAATAAAATATTTTTTTATAAGTGAAATTTTATTCATCCAAAGGATCTCTCAAATCACCACTATACAAATTCAAAGTAAAAAAAAAGAATAAAATGACGTTAAGCTATCTCCCACTCAATTGCAAGAATAGGAATAGAAAGAATTAATTTTCGATTAATCAAAAATCTTTATTTTGACATCCCTCTTATGGAGCAATATAATATTTTTCGTGTGTCAAAGCCTCCCATCATGCAATCTATGGTTTCGTTACTGCCAGATATAATATATAAAACTATACTATGAGAGACGAATGATGACATGTAACAACAATCTTTCTTCCCATGGGCAGTCACCCATTACACCATATCCAACCAACAATTCATTCTTACATCTAAACCACACAATACCAGTGTTACACAACAAACATTAAGCATCAATTGACCCTCCCCAACGTAGCATCCTATCCTTTGTTGGAAGTCTATCTTAAACTGTAAACCATACAATAAAAGATAAAATAATTATTTTATAAATTTTTTTATAATATTTGATTAAATCAATAATTCATTGAATCAAATATGAATAATTATACATATAATAGAATAATGATCCTCCATTCAAGAGACTGTTTGCTGATTCATCAAGTTGGCTGTGGATTAGATTTTCCATTATTGTAGTAAAATATTATATGGTTGATCCAACCCGTCACTTTCCTAGAGAGTTTTTGGTTTTGCCATCACACCATCTGTTTGGAAGGTTGGAAAAGTAGTACAGATCAAATCGAACACGATAGAAAACTGTAGAAATTCACATATAATTGACAAGGTATTATTTATTTTAATTAAAAATCTTAAATTTTATTGTACAAATTCATTCCATAAATATAAAATCATTATCTTTTTATATATATTATAAAAAAAAGTTTTTAACGAAATTTTTTTATTTAAAAAATAATATCATAAGGAATTTTTAAAATATACCAACAATAGCTTTATTTTTTTAACAATTTTTAAGAGGGGATTTTATTCTTTATGATATTCATTATTGAATATATAATTTAAGAAAAAATGAAAAATTGAGAGAATTTAATCTACTTTAAAAATTGTTGATAATTTTGTTGTTTCCGATTTCATAAATTACGAGTTGAGTGAATATTTAACACACTACCAATATAGAAAAGTTATACATATATATTTATTTTTAAATTTAAATTTTTAATCTTTAAACTCCAAAGCTTTAACCTTAAAAACTAAAATCTAAGTTTAAACTCAGAATTTTAAATCCTACGACGTAAATTTCTAAATGATTTTATTGTAAAAATATTTTTTCAACGTTAGATTATAAGATAATAATTATATAGACATGATTGAATATTTAATATATTGTCAATGTAAAAAATTACACATCACCTATGCATATTGATACTTGACTTTACACACAAAAAGATTTAACCGAAATTTCATACCAGTACACAAGGCTGTGTACTGATACCCCATCGGCATCGATACACCCTCAAGAATATCAATATACTTTTGTGCTATTATAATTTTAATTGAACTGAATAATGATATTTTTTCTGATTTAACCACTTAAAAATAAAAGAGTATCGATACCGGTTCATAGGCTCATAATTTAAATCTTTAAGTCACTTCTAACACTCGATACCTTTATAATAACACCTTAAATTGGAACGAACAAATAATGGAAGATAGTTTAAGAGATTTTCTACTGTTTTACACTATTTTAATATTAAAATATCACTTAAATTTATTATGATTAAAATTATTATTTACGAAAAAAATTAAAATGTTTAAAATTAAAAATTAATTTAAAAATTATAATTTAAATATGTTTATTTAATTAACCTTTGTAAATACATGAATAAAATATTTTTTTTCTTTTTATGCTCCATATTTTACTAGAATGAGATCAAAATTTTAAAAAATGGGGTTGTTGGTTTGTTTTTTTATTATTTTTTAAAAAAATTTGGGATAAATAACCATTTTTATTACTGACCATGAATCAGAATCAGATACGTACCGGATCCAAAAAATGAATCAGATATGTCAGCCAATAACATGTGAGCAAGTGGCAATATCTCATCTGACAGCTAATATGAAGGTAAAATTGTAATTATAAGGTGAAACAGGGGCATTTGTTTATAACTTGTTAGCCAGAAAAATACAAACGCCCACGTACACGTCAGCAAAATCCGTCTTCTCTATATTAACTGCCTTCCGTTCTCATTCTTCGCCTCAAATCAGAACTACGTCTCTTCCCTTCTCATTTTCTGCTTTCTACCAAACACAGTCCATCATTTTCCGAGATAAAAAGAAAACATGCAGAGATTTATTCCGGTGAGAAGGTTGTTATCGGAAACTAAATATTCTCTCCGCCGCCAACGGCGTTGCTTCTCTCAGGTGGCTAGGAATGAGGTCGATAACAACGATGGTTTTGTTCCTAAAATGCCGTGTTTTGACTACTCTCCGCCTCCTTACACCGGTCCTTCTGCAGACGAGATCCTTTCCAAACGCAAGGAGTATCTCAGCCCTGCCATGTTCACCTTGTACAGCAAGCCAGTGAGTTCCTTTCTAATATATCTGTTTTTTGGAACAATGGATCTATAGAGTTTTCAGATGCACAACTAAAATAAAATATATGTTAGCTTTTTTAAGATTAAAAGCGAAGGTTTTGGATTTTGATTATCTAACGGCTCTGTCGAAACATCTACGGTGTGATTTTGTTCGTGCAATTGCAAACCGTTGTAAAAGATTATTACTCACTTGATTTGATTTCCTTTTATTTTGAAAAATTAAATGAATAAGACGGAGAAGATGATGAAATTATTTAGAATGATTCACTATACGGCACTTATTAACGATCTGTTTGGCTGATTCTCGGGTTCATTGAACTGAATTAAGTTTGGCAGACGATTTGTCCTTATTTTCCTCTGCCCCCACCTTTTGGATTCTGTCCATTTCAGTGTTTGTTTATTTTTTTTATAACTCATCATGCATTTAAATAGGGATTCACAGCCAAAGTAGTGACAGCTATATGGTGGTATAGGCATCATTCGAAACTGTCATGGCTGTAACTGTTATATCCGTAATAGTATTTCGCAACTGAGAGAAATGAAGATGCCGCCACAATCCGATTTAAATCCCTGTAACTCACACGAGTAAATGGTTCTCACACACTAACCGCACCATAGAGGGACAAATCTTTTGTAAATCCTCGAAGATGATTGAGTTATGAACTCCCTGGCCACTGTGCCCTGCAACGGGTTTGGAACGGCTAGACTAGTTATTGAACGTTGATTTTGTTCTTTTTACTTTTCAGCTGAACATAGTGGATGGGAAGATGCAGTATTTGTTCGATGACAAGGGACGAAGATATGTAGATGCATTTGGAGGGATTGCCACGGTGTGTTGCGGCCATTGTCATCCTGACGTAGTGGAAGCAATCGTCAATCAAACCAAGCGCTTGCAACACTCCACTATTCTCTACCTCAACCATGCCATTGCTGATTTCGCTGAGGCCCTTGCGAACAAGTTACCTGGCAATCTCAAGGTGATTACTTGGTACTTGCTCTAACCATCTAGTTATGAGATAATAGTGGGTATACACCATGCTTCATTCCTAGACCCTAGCTACGACATAACTTAAGGTCAAATTATGACTCAAGTTGGAGTTTTTTTCTTTCTTTCTTTTTTGATAGGAACTTGGAGTTGGTGTATATATGGATTTCATTTGGTTTCAATGTCTTGCTTCTGTTTTGTATCTTAAATTGGGTTTCTCATTTGTGGCTATGTAGGTGGTATTCTTTACAAATTCAGGGACCGAAGCAAATGAGTTGGCAATGATGATAGCAAGATTATATACAGGATGCCATGACATAATATCATTGAGGAATGCATACCATGGGAATGCTGCGGGAACCATGGGAGCTACTGCCCAGAGTAATTGGAAGTTCAATGTTATACAGGTATGTGGTCTCTTTTCTTATTGTATATTTTTGAAATATTCATTGTTCCTTAAGTATTTGCCTGGCTATTCAGGTCTGATTACAGTTGTTAAAGATGAAGTAATTAAGGTAGATACTGTTTAGTACACGCTGGTAGCATGTCAATCTTTATTGTTGGATTGCAAGGCACCATATTTTTTTTTACCATTTGACATTAACATTGTACTAATTTACATCCACTATTTGCTTAGTTACTAAGATGGTTCTGTTGTTGACATCAATATTTTGAGGAGAGAATTTATATATCAAAGTGCCTAAAATGCTAAAAATATGCAAGTAATCAATCTCTTCGATAATATGTAGGGATAAAGGTGCCCCTTTTTTCAATAATATTAAAAAATTGAAATGGTGAAAACTGCTTCATTGAAAAGATATCTCAATCATGTAAAATTATCGGTATCTGCATTCTATTTGAACTTATCAGCAAACTCGCGAGTATGTTTGCCTCAAAGTTGCGCAAGTAGAAAATATGTTATCCTTTATTTCTTGGACCACCATTTCTTATCTTTTACACCCTAAGGTCCACAACTACTGACAATGGTAGCTGGCAAACCATGCCATATCATTGCAGCAAGAACCGAAATAAAGACAAAATAATACTTCAACATCGCTCTCTCCATCTTTTGTTCTTTTATCTTCATAAGGGTGGGTGCAGGTGGCTAAAATTCAATCATTCCTGTATGACAGCAGGTAATGAATCGTTTATTAGGAAGTTTTATTTTTTGTAATGTTTGATGATTCATATCTTTAGCACAAAAGACGTGTACATATATTGATAATATCTAAAGCAGATATAATTAAAAACAATATCAACCTAATTGTCTAGTGCCCGAACTAGTCATTAAATGGTGTGTTACTGTTTAATATTAATATACCAAGTTTTGGCATGATGAAATAGAACTTACTATGTCAACTTAACTATGCCTGACTCATAAATATGTACATCAGAGTGGAGTTCATCATGCTATAAACCCAGATCCGTACCGTGGTGTCTTTGGTTCTGATGGAGAGAAGTATGCAAGGGACGTCCAAGATCTTATCCAGTTTGGAACTTCTGGCAACGTTGCTGGTTTCATTTCTGAAGCTATACAGGTAATCACCAATATTTGGCGTCTCCTTCAATTTTCATGATATCCTAGTGAAGACAACATCACCTGACATTCCATGTTCATTGACAGGGAGTTGGTGGAATCATAGAATTGGCCCCAGGTTACTTGCCAGCTGTCTATAGCACCATAAAGAAAGCTGGAGGTCTTTGCATTGCTGATGAGGTTCAGGCTGGGTTTGCTCGCACCGGGAGCCACTTCTGGGGATTTGAGAACCATGGGGTCGTTCCTGACATAGTCACAATGGCAAAGGTTATTATTTCTCTCATTTTCTTAGTTATGAAAACGTCCTAGCTGCCTCCGTTTGCTAGATATGCATTATAACAATAACCTTACTCTGATGGTATCAGTTATTTAAAAAAAAAAGTCAATGAAAAGCACATCTGGTCCCTGGAATCTGTTTTTCTGTAGCTTATGCATTTACTTGCAGCTAACTTTTGTGCATTGACATGTTTCTTTCACCATACTGACAGAGCATTGGAAATGGCATTCCTCTGGGTGCTGTGGTAACGACCCCTGAGATTGCGACTGTCTTGACTCGTAGAAGTTACTTCAATACCTTCGGCGGGAACCCTGTATGTACCGCTGCAGGGTTAGCCGTCCTGAAAGTAATTGAAAAAGAAAAGCTTCAGGAAAATGCATTTGTTGTTGGGACCTATTTGAAAGAGAGACTAACCGCATTAAAAGACAAATATGACCGTAAGATCTTATCCTTCCTCCTGTATGTTCTGCTTTTAGCATTCTCTAAACCAATGGTGACCGGCATTGCTGATTGTACCATGTATGTCTGCAGTGATAGGTGATGTAAGAGGAAGAGGATTAATGCTCGGGGTCGAACTTGTCACTGATCAGGAGCTTAAGACTCCTGCAAAGCTTGAAACTCTCCATGTAATGGACCAGCTGAAAGGTTCGTGTTCATCCCATCCCCATTTTAATCATTACCATAATGTACTTAAAGTTTCTAACGAACCTATTTTTGTATTTGTCTAGAAACCGGAGTATTGGTGGGGAAAGGTGGAACTTATGGCAATGTATTTAGAATCACCCCTCCTCTCTGCTTCACCAAGGAAGATGCAGGTCAGTTTCCCTTCTTCGGAGTTCGGACGATTATTGTAGCGTCCGGTACCGTTCTGTGTTTAATGAATGACAATTTCTTGTTGCAGATTTCCTTGTAGACGCGATGGATTACGTGATGGCGAAGATGTAAAGCATCCGACTTAAAACGTGAATGAAGAAATCATAACACCCCTACTGTAAGTGAAGGAATCATAAATACAAGTAGGTTTCTGCTTCAATAAACTTAATAGGCTCAGTAGCTATGGTTTTGAAAAATAGTGTTTATGAGTCAACAACTCGTTGTCTCTCCCGTTGATGAGTTAACAACTCGTTGTCTCTTGTTCAAACTCTTCCATTTTAGACATGAATCAGTTGAAGTAATGAATAAAGTTCCCTTACCTTCATTGATATTTAAAATTTAAGAAGTCACAATGAAAAAATGAGATTGTTTATAAACATAAATGAAAAAATAGATTTTTTATGAACATAAATGATAGCATGAGAAATAAAAATTAACGATTTTGAATTATTATCTTTTACATGTGTAAAATAGATTTTGAATTATTATTATTATTATCATCATCAAATACCTTAGGTATGAATATATTATTTTAATAAATTACAGGTTTCGTTCAAACATTTTTCTTATCTAGATAAGATCCAGACAATATAAAAATTAACGATAAATTAAATACAATAAAATAAATATAAAATTAAAATAAATCACATGATATAAAAGATATAAATAAAAATTATATTAAATAAAAAATAAATATATAAAATGATCCTATCTTAAACATTTTTTGATGTGACTGAATATGATAGTAGATAATAGGATGTTTGTTCATGATAAAGTTACCCTTTAACTGTCATGATATGGATGCTTGACCACATTCACTCGACTTTCGACGTTATAGCAGATGCAGATGAAGACAGGATGTGTAGCTCAACTTTTATGTTTAAATATTAGTGTAATTAAGATTAGAAGTGAGTATTCGATTAAGTCGAGTTAAGTCGAGTCAAAAAATTTTAAGTTGTTCGAGTTAACGAGTTATCTTTTATGACTCAAATTTTATTTGAAATTTTTCGGTTCGAGCCGATTTTAAGAAATTCGAGTCAAGTCGAGTTTTCGAGTTCCTATAAATATTTAATTGTATTTATTTATCATGTTATAATACGACTTGATTCCAATTTAAACGACTTTCTCTAATTATATAAGACATGTATATATATATATATAGTAATATTTTTTATATTTTTATATGTCAATGTATATATATATCATAAAAAGTTGAGAGACTCATCTTAAACTTAAAAATAAATCTTTTAATTACTAAAAATTATGAGTTATTCGAATTTTTATTTTATAACTCGAACTTTATTTAAAAAATTTTCGAGTCGAGTTGAGTCTATAAAATTTTGAGTCGAGTCAAAACGAGTCGAGTTTTACTCACCCCTAATAAAGATATCTCCTTGTGCAAGAATGGTAGGGGTGGACAAGATCGGGTACTCGGCCAATTTTTTTTTGAAAATTTTAGAGACAATGTCATGTGCACATGATGTTTTACCATGCGTATGGTAAAAATTAACCTAAACTCGACCCCAAATTATTTTTTTTAAATTCGACCTAAAACCCGACTCGTATATTTTTAAGAACTCAATTGTAAAAATATAATTTTAGGTTACATAATCATAGGAAATTATAATTTTAAATATTAAATATAAATAAAAGAAACTCGATTTTAAAGACATATTTATAAAAATATATATAATTAATTTCTAACCAAGTCAGATATTTTATACCATAAATCTAATAGAATTATCCTAATCATAATTATAAAAAAAATGTTTAATAAATATAAGACAAATATCAAGATTCAAAATACGAATCCTTCATTTATCTTGCAAGTAAATGATCTTGCCCTTCACCCTCACCCAATCAATTATATGGTCTATATAAAAAATACTGAATAGCAATACATGACTGATCCTCTATATTTTCTTACATTTCTGCTGCTCCATTTCTATTTATTTCGTCTAGAATGACCACCAAGGCAACAACAAATGCGTAATCCACATTGGGGTAGGCAGTGATTCCATAATTGTCAGAGTTAAGGACAAGGCTTTTTAAGTTGTGGTTTCTGTACATCTGCAATCACAGCAGGACAAGGAAGATAATAACTTAAAAAGTATCAAGTCTAGGGTTAAAATGTATTTTTTCCTAAAAAATCCAATCTTAAGCAATGACACTTAACCATCATTTAAATAATTTGAGATTGATTTAATCATGAGAATAAGTTAATTATTGGATTTTTAAAAAAGTAAAAATTCTTTATTTTTTTATCATGTCTCTAATCAGGGTATAAATCGTCTACTTCTTTTTATGTCTTCATTCGTGTCTCCGCTTCAAATTAGAGGGTTTAGAGTGTAGGGTTTGGGTTTTAAGAGTTGTGGTTAGAGTTTAGGGGATTAAGAATATGGTGTATTTTTAGGGTTTATGATATAGAAAATTATGGTTAGGATTTAAAATTCATTTTTTTAGAATTTTCAACAAGAGGCATGGTTGGAGGCATGATAAAGAGACAGAGAATTTTTACCCCTCTAATCATGTCTCCTGTTAAAAATTTCTAAAAAAATGAATTTTAAACGCTGACCCTTATTTTCTATAGCTAACTTTAAATTCTATATCTTAAAAAATATACCCTACTCCTAATTTCTTAACTCTAACCCTAAACTCTATATTCTAAACTTATAATTTAAAGCAAAGGCACGGAAAAAGATACAGGAAAAAAGTAAACGATTTATACCCTCCTTAAAAGTAATAAAACTCTCTTCACTAGATTAAATTTGTTTTCCGTCAACTAGTGTATCCAAAGTTTTATAAATTATTTTGAAAAAGAAAAGTTTACCTCTGCAATGACTGCATCTCCTTGAAAAACAGTGCAGCTGGTTCCACGCCAGTTCTCTTTGATCCTGAAATCCGGCAGTGATTCCGTCGTGTTGGATGCCAAGAAAATATCTAACGACGTATCCGTCTTGGATTTCATCCGCAGAAGAATCAAAGAAGATTTCTTAACACTGAACAGAAAATCACTAGCTTTCTCACTTTCCCCTCGGAAAACTTTCCATCTCCTATGAACACTCAAGATCTAAACAAACAAACACAAATATGCATTTCAATGGGAAGTTTTCCCTTGGCCATGGATGAGAAGAAAATTTTACCTTCTGTCTCAGAGAAACCAGAGGATTCCCATTGGCGTCGAACAAAACGCGACGATTATGGAAGCTGAACAACTTATCTCTAACCTTAAAAACAGGGTTACCATTATCATCAGTTATGTCAAAGTAATTCTCGGCAACGGAAAATACCGTCTGCTGGATTTTAAGTTCCACGGTGTTTGGGACAATGAACTTTTCATCGATCACCACGATTGGGTCACTCTCCGATCTATATAACCTGGTTGGAGGAGGTGCCGCTTCCGACGTCGGCGATGTCAGCTCTTCTTCCGTCGCAGCTGTCATTGGATATAGATTAATCTCTTGTTGTAAGTGGAAACGATGAGGGAAATCTATAGAACGAGGAAAAGCTTACCGGCCATGGAATGTTTGTTTCAACGTACTCACATGCTACGAAACAAAATAGTCTTAACCATTTTCTCTTTTACGAACAAAGACAGGGAGAAAAAAAAAAGAAATTGACGAGAAATAACCCTTTTCTTTTCTTTTCTTTTCCTCCAAACAGACTGCCGAACTAACTTAAAATAATTATATCTAATGATGGTGTTCTCCTCACTAAATTTAGCGCGCGGAGGTTATAGGATAGGGATTCACGGTTAATTGGCAACGGATTTTGTGTTTTCTGATTTTTGACGACGGCACGAATCATTCTCGTCAAGGAAACAATTATTGTTCTGAGGGCTTACAGGTTCAAGCATCAATTTTGTATCATAATAGTTAAACAATTAATGTTTATAGTCGAGAGTATATTTTAAACTAGATATTATAATAATTACCGTAATTCATTAAAAAATAATATTGATGGGTGTTGGAATATCAGGCTGATTCCACGATTTAGAGGGGAAATGATTCGAATATTCAAGAAAAAATGCAGGTAATTTCGGAAGGACAAAGTTGAACTAACAGTTTGGTAAATTTAGAGCTAATTTGACATTATTTTCGAAAGATTAAATTGAAATATGGCCGAAACTCAGGGGGCTGATTATATAATTTACCCATATAACAGATCAGATTCGCAAAGAAAAAAGGCGGAGGGGTTTCTGGGATATTTTGCCCACTTAAAATCAGATTTAATATAATTTGGGGATGAAATTAAAAAGGATTGAATACTTTAAAGGTCTGATGATGTAATTTGACCATGCAACAACCCATCAAATTGGAGGGGAGGGTTATTTTGAAATTATATAATTTTAAAATATTTTATCTATAAATAAGATACTTTATTTCGGTTTTTTTATCTTTAACCATTTAAAAATTTGAATTAAAATAAAAAATCTTATATTCCCTCTATATTTTTTTTTGACCGAACATCATCCGTAATTTTTAAAATCCTACGGTAATTTGGTTACTTCGACCATCAACCATCCATCGACCATCGACGACTACAATAAAAATAAGACAGATTAATTAAATCATATTAAGGTTTTAATATGAGTTTGAGTCTTGATCGAATAGACCTAATGATTAATTGTATCTTATTATATTGAACTTGAATTTTAATAATATGTGTTTTTATATTATAATCTATTCTATATTAACAATATGGCAAAATTGGTGGATATTGTTTTTGATTTTTTTATTTAAAAATTTATCGGTGCTCGGTTTTATTTCAAGATCTATTGTTGTTTGAACAGTGGTATTGTAAGATCGGTTGGAACACAATCCGACCTCATGAAATTTGAAAAAAAAATAGGAGAGATCGGGTAGAACACAACCCGACCTCATGGTTTATTAAAAAAAATAATAAAATTTAAGGAGGGCATGAGGTACACAACCCGACCTCATGGTTTATTAAAAAAAATAATAAAATTTAAGGAGGGCATGAGGTACACAACTCGATCTCATGATCTATAAAATAAAATAATAAAATTTTCTTAGGTCATGTGGTTTACAACCCGACCTCTTAATATTTAAAAAAATAAAATGTTGAGGGCGGGGAACACTACTCGACCTTATGGTGTTGAGAACGCCTTGAAAGCAACTGACCTCGTAAAAAAAGGTAGCTATTATTTTTTGGTTGGAGAGCCTGCCATTGGTTCAGGTTTTTATTTTCGGGGTAGAGTGTTGATTCAGAAAATATTTACTCGGGCAGAGAGTGTGTCATTGATTCAGACTTTATTTTTTGGGATAGAGTGTATGTCATTGATTCAGAAATTATTTTCTCGGGCAGAGAGTATGTCATTGATTTAGGATTTATTTTTTTGGGTAGAGTGTATATCATTGATTTAGAAATTATTTTCTCGGACAGGAGAGTGTGTCATTGATTGAGGCTTTATTTTCTTCGGGTAGAGTGTGTGTAAGTGTTTTTATTAATTGTTCAGATGGGTGATGGATGAAATAATTGAAGATTTTTAAGTTGTTAAATAGGGGTAAAAATTTCAGTATTGTTACCTAGACGTTTTTGAAGAAATTGTAGAAGTATTCTGGAGCAACTTTATAGCTTTCAAGAATTATCGATTTGAAGATATGTTGAGATTACAGAATCAACACTCTTTAGTGTTCCGGTTGATGATATGATATAAGTTACTTATTTTATTTACTAATATTTGAATCTTTATTTTATTTTAATTATTATCATTAATTATTTTTTAATGTAATTTAGGCAACCGATGATACTTTTAGGTATCACTTAACAGTGGCGAATAATCACCCCCATCCTGCTATAATACAATAGTTGCAAGATGCTGGATTCTATCATGCAACGTTTATTCGTGGCTACAAACTAATTCCGGGGCTAATAACCACATTGATTGAGCTTTGGAGACCGAAAACCCATATATTTCACATGCCTTGTGGTGAATGTACAATAACCATTGAAGACGTGGTTATGTTCATTGGTGTTCTGGTGAACGAGCTTCCTCTTGTTAAGGAATTCGAAGAATCAGCTACCCAACTATACTATGAATACCTTGGTAAGTTTCCAACTAGAACCGAAGTTAAAGGATCGCGTACAAAATTGAGCTGGTTACAATGAGAATTCAATCTTGATAATACAACGCAATATATTTCTTACACAAGTCGAGCTTATATTTTATAGCTCATTGGCGATATATTAACGTAAGATAAATCTGACAATTTAGTTTATACACGTTATCTATCATCTTTAAGAGATATTGCAGAATATCTAACAGGATCATCACAGGTCCGTAAACGAACAATCTCAGCCCCTATTTTTTCTTCTATCTTCTGCTTAAGCTCTCTGAGAGAAATATCCTTCGAAAACCTCATCTTCGTAGTATTTTTCGTTTCAAATACGACACCAATATTAGTTTTCATAATTTCTCTATCATAATGGATAACAGCCATAAAAACGTTACTCATTATATATGTACATTAAAAAAAATCATATTTTTGAATCAAAATTATTGTAAATGATGATGTATTGCTATAATTTTCTAACGTAAAAAAATAAAATCATGTAGAAACTTCAACTTACTAGAAACTTTTCAAATATTTTTCCTCCTCCTTTTGCTTCTCTTCGAATTCTTCTTCTACTTCTTCACCAAATTTTCTTTCTTTCAAACTCTCTTCACATTACTAACCTACATCGTACTTATTTAACATAAAATAAATTTTATTTCCGAGTTTTACCCCTATAACATAATAATAAAAAATTAAAATTTCATCTTTATACCCCTAAACCATATTAAATTTCTCTTCAACTTTATCAACTTTTCAATCAAACTCATTTCCCAAAAAGTAAAGCATGCTAAAAATATATACATCTTCCCAATGCACAATTATTTAATTTTTTTCTAACTTTATTACTTTTTATCAGTCGAACACTCTGCCCAATACACGCGTGAATAAAGCTTGACACCAAGCTCAAAATAAAAATTTTATTTTGTTTAACTGTGAGGTTGGGTTGTGTTTTACCCGACCTCTCTATTATTTATTTTTTTTAAAACAACATGAGGTCGGGTTGTGTATCCCACGCCCTCACTAATTTTAATTTTTTTAATAAACCTTGAGGTCGGCTTGTGTTCCTACCAACCTCTCCTGTTTTTTATTTTTTTTTAAATTTCATGAGGTTGGGTTGTGTTCTTACCGACCTCACAATACTACTGTTCAAACAATAATAGATCCTGAAATAAAAACCGAGCAGTTTTTTAAATAAAAAATCAAAAAGAATATCCCACCAATTTTGCCTTAACAATATATATTCCAATAATAATAATAATACCCTACTAACGCATATAATTTATACACATATATTAATACCCACACACATATACATATAGGGACTGAGCTGTGGGGCTGGGGTGGGTCAATCACCTCACCCGAAGATTTTTTTTTATTCTTATTCTCCTATTTAAATTTTTAAAAATTATTTTTTTTATAAATTTGCCTCTATTTCTAAATATTTATGTTTTGCTCTTTAATCTCAAATTCTAATTCCGTCCTTGTATACATGCATTCATACGTATATAAACAAAATGTGCAACATTAATAACAGGTTTAAATGTCAAATAGATGTTTATGTTTACCAATTTCTTCAACTAGACGACTATCGTTTTATTCTGAAAGGGCTGATACTGTCAGGGGTTCATCGTCTGCCATTGCGCCATTCTTTGATCGAACTCTTCTTCGTGCTCGACACCCAACAATGATTAAATTCCACCACCTTGAACATGAACTTCCTCCATCAATAAAGTCTACATTGGAATCTCTTTCAGATGATCCCAATTCATATATTGTCTCCACATTTAAGCTCACAGTTGATCAATTGAGTACCTTGAATGCCAAAGCAAATTCAAGTAGTGCTACAAAATATAGTGGTTTCAAGATCTTGGTTGAACATATTCGGCGATGCATAAGTAAAGCAAGGGGTTTCTCCGGTGATCAACCTACCAGACTACACTTTCCACTGGACGGTCGATTTAGATTGAATCCTCCTCTCCCACCTGGCTACTTCGGTAAAGTAATCTTTTTATGTGCAGTAGTTTCTCAAGCTGGTGATCTCGAATATCTGAACCATTTTCTGATACTACAAAAAGGATTCATAAAGGGTTACTTCAGATTAATGACGAATACTTGAGATCAGCTCTCGATTACCTTGAAAAAATGTCTGATTTAAGAAGTCTGACAAGAGGAGCCGATGGTCACCGTTTCCCCAACTTTGTTATTATTCCATGGAACCGGTTTCCTATATACGATGCTGATTTTGGATGGGGTCGTCCAGTATATATGAGGCCATGTGATATCGTCCGAGAAGGCAAAGTTTACATACTACCAAGTCCAACTAATGACGGGAGCCTCTACGTGGTAACTTGCTTGGAAACGAGTCAAACGAAACGTTTTGAGAAACTTCTTTATGATTTCACTTCATAGAACACAAGGAAAGGAAGTTGTCTCGGATTTGAATTGAAGACCAAGTGTTCTTGAGTTCTAGTGTTATGTTTCTCTAGAGGACAAACAATGTGTGAATGGTCTAATTAAGAGGATGATGTTCCAAGTTTATTAGTAATTTCCTTGTTGAAGGGAAACTTTATTAGTAATCATTGGCATTAACAAGTACAGCATAATATATTTCTAGATTCCAACGCTGAAACTAGTAATAGGAAACCTTTTTCAAACAATCAACGGAACATTGTTTACTACATCTATGCTTTGCATGTGAGCACTGACATAATTATTAAAATTTATAGGGAAATGGTCAACTAAATCACTGGTGTGATATTGAATTTAAATCTTGGACAACCTTTTCTAATTATCCGCTGTAAAAGAAAATTCATAGAAATGTTTCTTAAAGAGTTCCATGTGCTTTGTCTCCAAACGACCTGCCACCAACAAACTCCCATCCTCTGTTGGACTTGGTAGCATCACTATTTTGCCTTCTTGGACAAGATTTGCTGGACCTGCATAAGTCGGGCGACCCCATCCGAAATCTGCATCATATGCGTGTAACCACACCCAAGTGTTTACCAACATGTTTGGGCATCGGTAAGTATGCGGTCCTCTAACTAAAGCGCTCAAATCAGACACTTTTTCGGTGTAATCAAGAGCTGATCTCAAATATTCATCATTAAACTGATTTAATGCTTCGTATATCCTTTTTACGGTATCAGGTAATGATTCGGCTTTGAGATTACCAGCTTCAGTAATTACTGCAGTTATAAAGATTGCATTGCCGAAGTATCCTGATGGGAGAGGAGGATTCAATTTCGATCGACCGTCAACCGGAATGTACATCTTCACAGGTTGATCGTCTGAGAGGCCCCTGGCTTGACTTACACAACGACATATATGTGCTGCCAATATGTTGAAAGTAGAATATTTTGTACCATTCTTTGCACCCGCTTTGACTTTCAGGAGATCCAATTGTTCAGCCGTGAGCTTGAAGGTGGAGACAGTAGATGACTTAAAATCATCCGAGTCTTGAGAAACCTCCGTCTTCAATGGTGGAGAAGGGTCATATTCCACATGGTGAAATTTAGGCATTGGAGGGACTCGAGCACGAAGAAGAGTTCTATCTATGAATGGTGAAATGGTAGGCGACAAGCCCCGTGCAGTGTCAGCCCAACTATTGATGAAATGAAATCCCGATGCCCCATCTGCTAAAGTATGTAGAATCCCATTTCCAAGACAAACTCCACCACATTTAAACTTAGTTACCTAATAAATGTACAGAAAATAAATCAACACTAAATATTCATTTAATCTCTCATACTTGATCCATTCGCTGATAAACTGCTTAGAGATTACCTGCACTACAAGAAGTGGAAAGGAAGATATCCCCCCAGAGTAGTCCACCTCGGGAACTAACCGAAAGACTTGAGAGTTATCAGAGAAATCAGCAATCAAAGGGTCCATAAGTGCAGTGGTTTCCGCTTCAACGAACAAAACTCCTTGAGCGTTGCATGAGATTTCAAGTCTTCCATTTTCATCATATCCCAACCTTCCAGCGATGGGGTAAAATGTCACAAGAATCTTGCTTAAAGCCTCCTTAAGCCTCCCGGTATCAAAGAAATCAGAACAACCATTGGTCTTATAATAGTGTACCGTCGGGACATGGTATCTTGTCATGAATAGATCTAAATTTGAGTTCCATAGACTTGTTTTTGGAGTTTCTTGAGCAGGATAAACGATGGTAGATTCCTTGATGGTAATCTCCATGGCTGAAAATAACTTAATAAGCTGCATGAAGTAGAAATCAAAATGAAATAAGTTAATAAGAAAACAGGAAGATAAACGAATCAAAATAGATGGAAATAAAAAAATAAGAATTAGATAAAAGATAGAAAGCAAAGCGGAAGATTGTTAAAATTGCTTTTTGAGTTACTAAAGAAGAAAAAGAGAGCAGAAATCATACCGATTGAAATGGAAGAAAGAAAGTGGAATGAAGAAGAAGAAGAAAGGAGATATCTTTGGATTGTGAAGTCAAACAATTTATAAGCTTATTTTATAGATACAGGACTCCGTCCCTCTCTCTCTCTAATGAATCTGATCACATGAACCATCTAGTCTTATCGGTTGAATGAATATTTATTTTTTTAAAAGTCATGGATTTGAGCATCAATACCGCAAGCATAGCAATTGGACGATCAATGTCCAATGGTTGAGAGTATATACTCTAAAACAGATACTACTGTAATCACTGTGGCTAAATTAAAAAAAAAAGTCTAGATTTGATCACATGAATCATCATATTTTAATAATTAAGGAAACAATTAATATTTTTTAAAGTCACAGATCCAAATATTAGTAATACAATATAATTATCGAACAATCAATGTTTAATAACTAAAAATATATTAATAAATATTATTATAATTATTGTAGCTTATTCAAAAAATATAGATTTGGTCCAAAAATGCTAACTCCGGTTTTGTCGGGTCAAGCTCTACATTCCCATTTTGTGTAGGAAGCATTCCAATAAGGTTTTGCGACTACATGGAAATTTTAGGCCAAGGGTGTAAAAATTTAACTCGGTTTAAGAATTCGATTAAAATTTATTAATTTTTTATTAATTTAATATTGATTCAATCTAAAAATAATTAAAAAAAAATCAATTTACTTAACTCAATACTTAAACCAAAATCACTATAGACTCGAATTAAAACCGCTAAACCAAATATAATCAATTAAATCGAATCTAATCTGAATGTCTGAATGTTACCTCTAGTTGACAATAAGTTATTAGCGACCACAACTATTTTCCCAAAAGGCGGGAATTTGTATCTTCTCCTTTTACACATAAGTGATTTAGGTTGGAACCTCATTTTAACTTTTTTTTTTTTTAATTTTTTCTCCTAAAATTTAGGTTTGATTCACCCTCATCTTTTATATAATTAAATTAAAATTAAGAATAAATCGACATAATAGGTAAATAATATAAACAAAATGTATAATTTTATAAATTTTTATTAACTGACATATCATGTTTTCATCGATTTTTAATGAAGATTATCAAAACAAATTAATTTAATAAGTTGATCAAATTTTAAATTTTTTTATTAAATAATCAAAATACAGTGGCGGATCCAAAAATATATGTGAGGGTGAACATAAATCAAAATATATTTTAAGATAAGCATAAATCATAAAAATCTTAAAATTTCAGGCGGACACATTCATAAAATCTAAAAAAATTAATGACTAATTCATAAAAACTTCAAAAAATCAAAACTAAATATATAAACTTTCAAAATTTTAGGGTGGGTACGAGTCTACCCTAAGTTGAATATACATTCATCACTGTCGAAACATATTATACCTAATAATTAGATGATCACTTGAATAGTTCATCTTAAACGATATACATATTTATATTAGGATTATATATTATCGATACATTAATAAAATATTAATAATATAATACATTTTTTGGGTAGTAATAATTTTTTAAATATTTTTATGCATCAATGAGAAATTGATCCTCATGCAACCCATGCAGGAGATCTAATAATTTAATGCATCTTTAATAATTTGAAAAATTAATATTTTTTAATATTTTTATACATCAATAGAAAATTCATTCTCTTGCCACATGATGCTCATTAAAGAACAAGTGGGTCGGTGGAGTGTTAGATAGGATATGATGTTATCGATTACGGGCGTTTATCGAGCGAGTCGATTGTGAGATGTATATTGTTTAACTCATGTTTGTTAAAAAATTTAGTTGTTCGATTTGATTCGTTGCTTGTTAAGTTTGTTAAAATTATGCTCGATTCGTGCTCGTTAAAATATTTTATTGCTCAATTCGATTCGTTGCTCGTTAAGTTTATTAAAAAAAATTACCTTATTTTTAACTAAAGATAAAATTTAATAATACCATATGAAGCTTAATATTAACATAAATTAACATATTTAACCAAAAATATCAAAAGAGTATATAAAATATTTTTAAAGTCTAAATTCAAAAGTAACAATCCATAAATACATCAAACTAGCATATTAAGAGCCAATTTAGCATTGTTATTGAAAAGTACGGTAAAAAAGTATGGTGAAAAAGTTCTTTTGAAATTTTTCGTTTGAGATATATGTGTTTAGTATTGTTGCCAAAAAGTGTTTTTAAGAATATAAAGACTATTTTAGACATGATGTTATAAGTTGAAAAATATATATTTAAATGATAATAAATTTCTTTTATATTATAATATTAACTTAAATTATGATAAAATATAAAATATTAATAAAATTCTTTTTAAAATTCTTTTAAGAAAAATTATTTTCAAAAGTGTTCCTTTAGAAATTTGATATGAATATATATAATTTTTAAACTAAAAAATAATTTATGTTAAATATACTTATATATTTGTAAAAATTAAATTTTAATAAAATATAGTAAATGAAGGTTAAAATTGTAATCTAACTCTTAAAAGCATTTTTACAATTGCAAAAGCTAAAAATTTTAGCTTTTGCGTTTGAGGTTGAAAAACACTTTTCAAACACAGTTTTTTCTCCAAAAGTTATTTGTTTAGCATTGCTTGTGTTTTAAATCAGCTTTTGGCTCTAAAGCTGGTTTAGAACGCAATGCTAAAAGCAGCCTAAAATTAAAGTAATAATTCACACATTAATAACTATTATTTAAATTTTTTTGAATGAAATTATTTTAAAGTAATTACTAAAAAATATTTTAAAAAATTAACAAACTGCTCACGAACTTATTGAGTCGAGTTAAACTTTATTCGATTCAATTCGTTAAGGTATCGAGTCGAATTCGATTTAAGCTAATCCGAGTCAAGTATTTATCAAATTTTAAGTGAATTGAATTTGAATAGCTCGCGAACTGCTCAACTCATTGATCACCCCTATTATCAACGATGATTGATTAAGTGATAAATAATTTAATATTATTTAATTAGATTTTAAACTTATATATACAATTTTTTATTAAAACATTTATTTTTAAATTAAATATTTAACATAAATTAATTCAGATTAATCAGCCCTGCAACTATAATACATCTTTTCTTTAGGATCGTTAGGTTTCGGAGATTTAGCCTAATGTTTCATTCATTCTCTCTGTTGGCTCTTCTCCCTCCTAAACCCTAACTCACTAAACTTTAAATTAATATTTTTGTATAATATTTTTTATCGTCCCTACATAGGATAATTTATTGACACTATTTAGCAATTAGTAAACCTTGGGTCCCTAAACTTTAATCTTTTAAATCAGATACAATAATTATAATAGTATTTGTTTTAAAGTATATTTTTTGTCATTAGACATTGATCGTTTAATTATTATATTGTATTGTTGGTGTTCGAACTCGTGACTTCTAGAAACAACAACCGTTCCCTTCAATGGCGGATCTACATGGTGAGGAGGGTATATCCGTATCAATTATAAATTTTTTAAAACTCATACATTTGGCTTTGATTTTTAAACTTTTTGAATTGGTCCTTGAATTTTTAAATTTTTTTATAATTTGTGCTTACCCTAAAACATATTTTGATTGGTGCCCACCTTTACAAATATTTCTGGATCCGCCATTAGTTCCCTTAACCATCGAAGTAAGTTGGTTTGTGTCCTAAACTTAAAATTATATTAGTTGATAGTTGATTTGACTAATAAATTATATTAGTTGAATATACAAAATTATTTGATAAAATTAACTAATAGCTTATGATTAATTTGACTATTTAAACAAGCAAAATAACGTATAAAGATATAATTTTATTCGATATTTAATTTAAAAGTTTATAATTATTAATATTTTTTATCTATTAATAACAATTAGACTATAAAAATATTTTTAATATAACATTATTAAACATATTTGAATGATTTATATATTAATTTATTATTTATATAATTATTTTTAATATAACCTAAATAATTATTTAATTTAAATACAAAAATAAATGTTTGAAAATAAGAAAATATATAGTATTTTATAAATGAGACGATATAAATATGTTAGAATGAATAATTAAAAAAATAAATTTAGATTATTTGGAGATTATTTATAATCATTAAAGTTAAACGATATTTATAGTTCTTAAAAAACGATATAAATATGTTTGACTATTGACTTAAAAAATGATGATATAATAATAATTTTAATCCTAAAATATTATACATTAGATCAAATTGATAACAATTTAAAATAGTTTAACATATCCTCAATATTTAAAAATTCTATCAACTTGACCCTTATTTTAAATTGAAATAATTAAATGAATTATTATTAATTAATACCTCTCTAATAGTTTAATAAATTTTAATATTTTTATAATTTTTAAATAATTTATCAATTTAATATTTCAATTTAGTAATTATTTCAAATCAAAATAGAATCAAATTGATAAGATCTTTAAATATTATAAAATTATAAAATTATTTTAAAAAGGAACAAATTTGATAAAAATGAACTAAGTTTTGAGACTAAAACTATTATTCTACCATATTTACATTATATTGTATGCTAAATCAACAATCGAACTTAACGATAGATTATTAAAATAAAAAATAAATATAATATTAATTTTATAAAAAATAATAATTAGGTAATAAAAATTACGAAAATAAAATAAATATTAAATAGATAATTTAACCTAAAACTATTTCTTTTATAAAACATAATTTCTATATCTACTTGGAGAGAGAGGAGGAGACACTAAGAAAAAAAATATTCTTATAAATTGTAAATCAAAAATCTAAAAGAAAATAAGAACATATAAATAATTTTGATTAATCGACTATTAACGCTTCTTCGTTCTAAAAACTAATTAAAAATCAATAAAAGTATGATTGAATAAGAGGCACGTGGGTTTGAATGTATCATTGCCACAAGATGGCAATATCTTTAATGAAGCTAATTGCAATAAATAATTGGGTTGAATCAGAGCAACATGGGTTGTATTGATCTTGTTTCTAGAAGGGGAATTTTTTTTATACAATTACGATTTTAGCAGTGATTTATAACACCCGTAAATAAATAATAATAATAATAATATATTTGAAGTATTTAAACTTTTTACCATGTTGGAAATCCTTAAAAAATATATCAGATCTAAAATCTTCTCCTATATTCGAATCTGACCTTTCATCTCCTCCCTCTCAAACCCTCGATCACTATCGTTCTCTGTCATCGTCGCGTCGTGACCATCACCGCCGCCACCATCGTGTGCATCTCCTCCTCCCGATCAAAACCCTTATAACCACTCGTCGAGCCGTCGCACCGTTCACAGTGAATCGAGGTCGAAAGCCTTGGAGATCTAGGGTTTTAACCCTTTCTGAAATCCCTCCGTTCCGGTTGCTTCTAACATCGGTTAGGCGCGTCGCCAGTCGTCTCGAGTTCCCTGTGTCTAAACGAGCAAAATCCCTCTTTCATCGTCTCTGTTTGTCGCCAGAAAGAGCTTCATCGGAAAATCTCTTCGATTTCGTATATAGGATCTCACAATTCTCCCTATCGAGTACCGATTCAGTCCGACTCCCGTTTCGACCAGTCTCGAGATCTGATCGTGACTCGATCCACTACTGCTGCAGAGAGGCTCGAACGCTCAGTAGGTCACCTATGTGTCTCTTTCCACTTTAAGGTGTGTTTCCTTGTGTGCTATATGATTGCATACTACTGTTTTTTTCTTGTTTTAAACGAACCTATCATGTGCACATGACTATTTTCCCAGATTTTACATAGATATTTATTTGAACTTTAAGCATGATCATATCCTATTTTTATTGTATGTCTGACATATCCTATATGATATTTTCCCGATTTGGTGTATACATGATATCTGATTATTTCTTGATACCGATATCATTGTTCCTGCTATGACTACATGTCTGTCACTTTGGGACGTAGTGTTTGAGATTCGGTTCAACCTTAATCCAGGTAGTAATTTCGCCCGTTTATGGTCCCTAGTTTCGGTTAGGGCAATTCTGCCTGTTATCGATTCCCGTGCTACAACTGGGATAATTCCGCCTGTATCCTAAGGTGATTTCTTAGGCCAATACCTTCGCCCTATTGGGTTTAAGTTAATACCTGAATCAGATACCGTTCTAGGGAACTGTATCTAGGAGTTCGGTTGGAGGGTAGTTTAACACATACACATGAACTTTTTTTTTTTTCAATATTACTGTTTATATGATTATACATGTGATTTTTATATGCATTGTTGGAACACACTGAGCTCCGTAGCTCATACCCGTTTTCTTCCCCTTTCAGATAGTCGTAGATAGACATCCCGGTTTTGGCACTCGGAGGATCTACTCATTTTCCGGTTATACTTGAAGTAATATTTTTAATCTTTAATTTGCGTTTAAGGTGACATGTGCTACCTTGTGAATGATGCTTTTAAAACATATTATATTTTACATCGGATTTATGATTTATTTTGCGGGTAATTATGTTTTATTTAAGACACCTTATTTTGGTAACATTTTTACTTGTTTTAAATGATATTCAAAAAATATTTTTTATTCGTACTGATTATTTTGATTTTACTTAAAACTTGATTTATAATAATAATAATAATAATAAAACAGTGTGACCACTTTAGGTCAGGCTTTCGGTATAGACCGGTCTAGGGGTTCCATGATTATTATTATTATTTGAATAGAGATTCACTAATAAAGAAATAAGTTAATAAGCAAAAGAGGAAGATGAAACGAATCAAAATAGATGGAAATAAAGAAATAAGAGTTAGATTAAAGATAGAAAGCAAAGCGGAAGATTGTTAAAATTGCTTTTTGAGTTACTAAAGAAGAAAAAGAGAGCAGAAATCATACCGTTTGAAATGGAAGAAAGAAAGTGGAATGAAGATGAAGAAGAAGAAGAAGAGATGTTTCCATCTTTGGATTGTGAAGTCTTTAACAATTTATAAGCTTATTTTATTTCGCTGATATTAATAACTCCGTTAAAAGAATTCATCTAATTAAAGTTTAATACGTATTTTTATATTTATTTTTATTTTTATAAAAAACAAATAAATAGTTTTTTTAAAAAATAAAATTTAAAATCTTTAAAAACATCGCAAATATCCGAAATCTCAAAATCATAAAATTAATGTTATTATCATTATTGATAGTTTCGTTGAACCCCACTGTCGCCTGAGGTCATTGTCCATTTTCCCCAATCATTCATTCCTACTAAAAGTTGTATAAATCAAACGGTGAACAACTAGAGTCTTTCGCGTTCATTGTTTAATGTTTAATTGACATTCTTCCCGTCGATTAACGAAAATAAATAATTAAAAATAGACGATAATTTTCGACAACAATTATATTTAAGTTTAATAAAATTATAACGACAAAAAGACATTAATTTTAAATTTAATTTTTTAAGATTTTATAAATTTTAAAATATTTTAAAAAATATAAAATACTTCTCTAAAAATTATTGAAATCTAAAATAATCATTGAATCACAGCAACGTGGGTTTTAGTGGATCATTGGCACATGAAGATAATAGTGTTAATGGAAGCTACTTGCATTCAATAAATCGGTTGGTGCAGGGGAAGATATGATGCGAGGTGGGTATTAATATATATTTTAGATTTACTATAAAAATTATAATAAAGAATTATTATCTTTATATGACGATTTGGGTCATCATCTACATGTAATGATTTTTTTTTTTAATTTTATCTTAAATCGATAAAAAAGTATTAAAATTTTATAAATTAGAAAAAAAAAGTTATCACCTACAAATGATATCTTCACTCAAGTCGCTATCGTAGATGATTTTTTCTTACATTGTAGTTTTTATCGTCGATCTTAAAATACATCTCAACATCCTTTGTTTCTTAAAATTTTGTTTGAAATTCATTATTCCAAAAAAAAACTAATATTTTAATACGTCTTTAATAATTAAATAAATCAATATTTTTTATATATTTTTATGCAACAATAGAACATTCATCTTCATGCCACATGATGGCCATTAAAGAAGTGGTCATTAAAATCTAATGAATCTAATACTATCGACGGTTATTGATTTAAGTGATAAATAAATTGATATTGTTTAATTAGATTATGAGATTAAGATATTATATAAAGAAAATACGTTAAAACACTTATTTACTAAAATTAAGTATCCCACGTAGGATAAAATCTTAAACTAAAAGAATAAAAGAAAAATAGGATGATGCTGACGTGGCAACTTATGGTATGTCAATGTGTCTGAGAGAAGACTTTTTTCAGCTACTTCTGATTACCAATTTTTTAAATCCTAAGAATAGGGCGACATTAATGGATCTTGGTGGTGTCCGTTAGTGGTTCTCTAATAATACAGATCAATTGATTTATTAACTGATTAAATAAAAATATTTAAAATACCATTATTTTTTTAAAGAAAAAATGGCCTCGTCAAAAATCTCTTATATTAAAAAATTTAATGTCAACTCCTAAAGGGAAAAAGAAAACCCACTAAACTATCTATTAATAGCATCATCAATTACAATTTGTTCAATACAATTAGGACATTCAAAATAAAAATAATTACATTGATGATCATTAAATACCCAGTGTGCTAAATTATGGGTTGCCTTATTCGCTGAACGATGAATAAAGGCAACCGATAGATGATGATATCGTTGAAGAAGATCCATTGCCTCGATCATGCTTTGTGTCAATACTGACCTACCTTGAATTCTCGTTTGTAGCTGGTTCACCACATTTGCAACGTCTCCCTTAATAATAACTTTCGGCCTACCTTGATCTAATGCAAAAAGAATGGCCGCATAGAAAGCATGACTTTCAATGATCTCTGTTGATACCGCTCGGGGAATAGTACATGCACGTCCTGCTAGAACCAAACCATGATGGTCTCGTGCCAAAATCCCTATCGCTCCAATACATGTATTTGAATGATACATGCCATCAACCATAATTTTAACTGTACTTGAAGGTGGTTTAGTCCTTACATGTGATGCTTGTGGTTGTAGAAAACCAGATGGGAGAGAAGAAATGACAACATAATTGAACTCCTTATGTAAGTGATGGGCATTCACCACAATAAGGAAATCCGGTTGTAAGTTGTTGTGAACTAAATCATTTCATCGAATTCAAATATTTCAAAGAAGTACCACAAACTCAGCAAACATATCCTCAAAAAAAATTATCACACAATGTTCCAACCATTCAAAACAAGATTGTGATAAGTCAGATAAAGCACGATCTAGTAAATGAAACATCCTATGAATATCCCGAGTAGCCGAACAATCTCGTAGGGCATGGACCATGGTCTCTAATTCTGTATTGCACATCGGGCATATGTTATTGGAGGAGTCGTGGACATTCAATCTAGCATTCATCGGTAAAGCTTCATGCGCAACATGCCAAATGAAGATCCAAATCTTCGGAAAAATCTTAAGCTTTGACAAAGTATACCATAACTTTGACGGCAGTACAGAATCATGGAATTGCCTCATTAATCATGCATACCCCGATCGTGTTGAGTAAATATCACTCGGATGATTTTTGTATCAGCCTTATTCGTTATCGGACACTGAAAAATGATATCTGCATCAACCTTGGTGAACACCTGTCGTACCTTCTATACATTTCACCCATTATGTGATGGAATCATAAAATCACCACAAACCAAAGGGTCAGGCTGACCATCAATATAGGTCTCTATCAAATGCACCCTTTGAGCACCCCCAAATTTGCACGGAAGATGAGAGTAATGCTATCAAATCCAACCTGTCAAAAATAACTATCACGAAGATTGTTGAATCGCAGAATGAATAGATCTCTAAGTATAAGATGGTTTATCCCCCAAATTCACATCAAGCACATGATGTCTTGCAAAGTTTAAAATACGATTAAAATATTAGAGGGTGAGGTGTAAGGACGAAACAAAAAAAATTATGAAATTAAAATATATATTTTAAATTTTTTTATATTAATAAGATTAAAATATGATTTTTCTAAATAAATTATATAAAAAATAATTAACAAGGATCAGACCCTCAAAAAACCCTTCGTTCCACCTCGGTAGGGTGTAGCGACTCGTACTGGAGTTCACTTCTACCGGAACGATATTTGGGTGCAAGAGATTGGACAATGTGACTTTGATTCTATCATAATTTTTAGGGTAAACTATATAAATGGTCCTTTGATTATACCTGAGTTATCTTTTATAATTCTTTACTATCAAATGTTACAAATTAGTTCATTGATTAATTTTTGGATATGTTGATTATACCTAGGGGTATTCATTATCGGGTACCCGATTTTCGGGTATCCAGTTTCTTCGGGTAATGATTTTTCGGCCCGTGTCTCAGCCCATTTATATCGGGTATCCACAAAAACTGTGTACCCGGTTCGTATATTTATTTTTAATTTTTTATTTTAAAATTTAAAAAAATCACATATTAAACACAAATTTTAAAATTTTATAATATACGAACAAACATAAATATTAGTGATTTAAAGTTAATTTTAAAATATTTAAATGTACATCTACACACGTATATTTATTAAAGTTTATCGTTAAAACAATATTAAAAATATTAATATCATTTTTTTCTCGATATTAACAAATTAATAAAATATATTTAAAATTTTTAAAAATTAAAAAGTATCTAATACAAACATAAAATTAATTTAAAGATTTAAGTTTAATTTTATGTACAAATATTAAGAAACTTATCATAAAAATATAATTTAAAACTAAAAAATATATAAAATTTTAAATTAGTCGGGTCAGGTCGGGTACCCGGTAATTGAAAAAAATCGGCCCAAGCCCGACCCAATTATTCTCGGGTCAAGTACCCGGCCCGGTCGGGTAATTTTTTTAGGAATTATCCGTCATTTCTGTTTCGGATAGTCAGATCGGGTCAACCGGGACGTGTAATTTTAAACACCCCTAATTAGGGATGGGCACGGGTCGGGTCAGATTTTCGGCCCACCCGCACCCGACCCGAAAAATCATACCCTCCACACGTTACCCGATCTGACCCGGGTTTAGGGCGAAAAATCCAACCTGACCCGATTTTTAAGCTTTAAAATCTGACCTGACCCGACCCGAATCATTTAAAAAAATTAAAATTTTAGGGATTAAACTGTAAAAAAATAAAATTTAGAGATCTAATTATAAAAATATTTAATTTTAGTGACCTAATTGTAAAAAAATTAATTTTAGTGATCTAATTATATAAAATATATATAAAGAGGGGTCATTATTGCAAATATCCCTAAAATATATATGAGAAAATTATACTATTAGTCCCAGGTCGGGTCGGATTTTTTCCACCCTAAACCCGAATCCGACCTGACCCGAGTTCACCCTTAAAAAAAAACTCGACCCGACCCGACCTAAACCCGAATTTTTGACCAAAAAATCCAACCCGATCGAACCGATCAAATCGGAACTCGTCAGGTTCGGGTTCTATGCCCATCCCTATCCCTAATTATACTTCAGTTATCATAATTTTTTTTATTAATGCTGAGTTGGATAACGATGTATAATTTTTTTTATTATACTTCAGTTATCATAATTTTTTTTTATTAATTATACTTCAGTTATCATAATTTTTTTACATCTCCAATCTTTATAATCAAAACACACTGATTTGATTTTACCCTAAATACTAATATGGTTTTATGCCAAATTAATTTTAAACTAAAATTAAAATTTTGAGCAGGTAAGTGAGGGAAGAAGATCCGAAAGTAAAACTAAAGACAATAAAAGCTCAGATTTTAAGATCATTTGGTGTGTAGATTGATGTTCTAGAGAGAAAAATGAGAAGGAGAGAGGTTTGTTACCCCAGAGCTGTTGAAATCAGGGGTTTCGCCGAAGATGATTTAAGTTGTCGGAAACGTCAAAGATTCTCTTCGGAGATTGCCAGAAATAGAGACTTTTTTGATGCTTTGCCTGATGAATTTCAATTTTTTTTATATTCAAGGAGGAGAATATGAATAATCTTCAAGGAGTTTTAATTATTATATCGATTGATTTTCTTTGAGCAGTTTCTTTGTTTTTTATTTATATATATTTTAAGTTATGTAAAATAAAATTTTCATGTTGAAATATTATACTATTTATTATGTATTATTTTTAAGTTATTCATTAGAATATGTTTTTCTTTATCCATTACTTAGCCATGTAATATTTGGATTGTCTATATTTTTTAGTATTTTTAACTATAAATTATATTTTTTAAAAATTAAATAAAATATTTAAAATAATGTATTAATATTAAAATATGATTATTATAATATATATTTATAATGTTTTAAAAAAATCTGATTTTTTTTAAAATTAATAATGATTACATCAACCATTACACATTATATGTAACCACAATTTAATCCTATGCAGTGGGATCGAGGCAAACTATGAAAGGGAGCACCATGAGCGACCGCTCAGGGCCCCAATCAACCTATACCTTTAAATTTAATTATTTATATTTTTTAATTTTAATTTTTATAATTTATTAAATAAACAAATTAATTTAATAATTAAAATTATTTTTTAGATAAATAAAAAATAAATCTAACAATGAAAATAATGTGTTTGAAATATTAAATTAATTGTTTGAACTAATAATATGAATAAAATTTTTTTTTCGATGTCACTTTTTATGTCTAACCCTAAAAAAATAAATTTCGAGTCCTAACCCTAAATTTTAAATACTACACTAATATTTTAAACTTTGATCTTAAGTCATAATTCTAAATTATAAAATTTTTTTATTGTTGGTGCTTTAATAAAGCAATAAGAAAGGTAAAAAAAAAATAGGTTTTGCTCATGAGTCGTTGCTTTATCCTTGGTGGTGCTGGTCCTTGAGGCTATAGCATATATATTGAGCATTAAACATAGTGATATTTAGGATGAACCTGACAAGTGCATCTGGCGTTGGACAAAGCCCGTACTTTTGATATTGCTTCTACATACCTTTGGTTGTCCGAACATTCTTGGAATGAGAGGAATCCAGTCTGGAAGCGCATATGGAGTCCGGCCATCCAGCGACGTACGTATCCGGTTCTTTACATGGCTTGCTTTTAAGCGAAAGCTCATGACCAATAGTGAGCAGTGATGGCTGGTTACACTGCGTTGGGATGCGGTCGACACTATTGCTTTTAAGAGAAAGCTCATGACCAATATGTGCCCAGTGACCATATCTTTCTTCTCTACAACCCCACATTGATATCTCTGCAGGTACTCATGGTCGGAGCAGTTGCTGTAAACCGCCCCAGATGGCTGGTTCTGTCTCAGTTCTGATGGTGGACAGGTGGAGTATCCCTGCAAAAATAATCATGAAGCTATCGGAGGATTTATTAAGGGTGCAAATGGCCACTGGCTGTCAGGGCTTCAAACCGAGCTGTGGGGGATTTTTGAGGGCATGAAATTAGCATTGAGATCTTGGCTTGGAACTAGCTAGTGCAGGTACAAACGGATAACTCCCAGGTCTTGAAGCTCTTAGGGAGTGGTGATGCTGCATATACCTCTCTCTCGATCGTTCGTGCAATTACAGTGATGAGAAGCCTCTCGATCATCCAAATGGAAATAAGATATTTTGGGTTAAATTTCTGTTAGCAGACTCCACAACAAACATATATGCACGTTTGTAAGAAAGATAGCAGTATAAATGAATATTTCGATGAACGCCATTTTCGCTGATTTCGTCGGTTCAGAAACGTAAATCAGAGTGAAAGAGAAAAACAAGGCCACATTCCACCAGCTTTTCATTTTTCTCTATTTTAATTGTTCATCTGCACCTCCCTCGGATCTCAATTCGTCTATTCTAGCCTTCGTCGTCTCCTGTTTCAGGCTCTGGGCTCCCCTATCGAGATCCCTGAGCTTAATCTTTCTCCCCAATAGTCTCTCGATCGTACGAATCCAGAATCTACCCTTTACATGCCAATGTTCCGATGATTATTATCTGATTTATTTTTCGGTTCCCGATTTTGCAGTTGATTTCTGGATTACCCTTTTGTTGTGTCATACGAAACAACCATGTCAAGCTTAGCGGATCAGATACAACTGGGAATCTCCCGCCAGTTTTCCACCGGGTCGTTAAATCGGAGTTTCAGTCGCCAGTTCACACGGCAGGCATCACTCGACCCTCGGAAGAACAACCAAAGGTTCAGCTTCGGGCGGCAATCGTCGCTCGACCTAATCAGGCGGAGTCCCGTCAATGATGATATGACGGTGCCGGAGAACCTTGACGCGACCATGCAGCTGCTGTTTATGGCGTGTAGAGGGGACGTGAGAGGAGTGGAGGATTTGTTGAATGAAGGCGTTGACGTTAATAGTATTGATTTGGATGGCCGTACTGCTTTGCACATCGCTGCTTGTGAAGGCCATGTGGAGGTTGTTAAGCTTCTTCTTGTTAGGAAGGCTAATACTGATGCCCGTGATCGTTGGGGTAGCACGGTACCTTTCTTATTCTTCTACTATTCATTTTCTATTGTTCCTTCCTTTAGTTGTTCAAAATCAAATGGTGGGGAATTAGATTTATTTTCAGGTTCAGTTATAATATAATTCAACTCTATTGGTTGGTTTTGTTGATAAAAATTATCGGTTTTGAACAAGTACATTCAATGATTCTGTGAAAAGTGGAAAACTATATGCTGCTTAGATCAAGGACATGGTTTGCAGCAGCTGCTGCTTTTTCGGTCGCATTGTGGACATAGCGGATGCTAGTGAAGTCACTGCAGGTGTTCCTACTGCAATAGCGGTGGCAGACTGCTATTTAAATTCCTCCTTGGATTTCAACAACTAAGATGAATAATTTATGGTTAGCCAGGGAGAATAAAGAGGCAGATGATTGCGCTTTAGTTTGAGATTTAATGTCAGCCCAGAATTTTACTTCTAATTTTGATTTTAATATCCTTGGTGACCTGTGTATGACAGATTACCTATCAAATGCAGTTTGATTTATGATGATGTGAATGCATATTGAGCATGTTAGTAAATTTGTTTTTTGTATGGACAGGCAGCTGCGGATGCGAAGTACTATGGAAATATGGAGGTCTACAATTTTTTGAAGGCCCGTGGGGCTAAAGTTCCCGTATGACATTAAACTTTCTTCATCAATCTAAATTTTATTTCTTCCTATGACTGCAATTTATGCACGTATGAAGATTGCTAATTACGTATATGCTAGGATTTTAGAAAATCAGGAATACGCCAATGACAGTGTCTAATCCTCGAGAGGTTCCAGAGTACGAGCTTAACCCCTTGGAGCTTCAAGTTCGGAAGTCTGATGGTATAACAAAGGTATGGTTCTCTTAACTTATTTTACTACATTGATTCTTTTGGACATTCATGTATGGTCCAATGTTAAAGGTGGTCATGTTGATATGCTGATACATATATAGAAATAGATTGTTAACATTTCATCAATCACTTGTTAGGGATCATATCAAGTTGCAAAATGGAATGGGACAAAGGTTGCTGTAAAAATACTAGACACGGAGAGCTGTTCAGACCCTGAGACCATGTATGTACTTTCCTTGTTTTATTTTTGACGTGTTTTAACTCATGTGAATCAGCATAGATATGTTGTTTCCTTATTGACATCAGTCATTTATACTTATGTCGTTACTCTACACATTCCGTTGCTATGTACAGTTTCTGTAGTCCAAAACAAACAAATCAAGTTAAAAGATGTAAATCACAGAATTCTGTAACAAGAATAAACCATATAAAATGAAAATAAAAAGATTACAGAAATAAAGAAAAAACCAATAAAATGTTTCTGAAAAACGTAAACCGACGCCTGTACTATCACAGTGTCCTTAAAACAGATTCGTTCCCTCCCGGAGCTGGAGTTTCTATGGAACGTCTGTCTCCCAGGATACAACGGTAGACAGCAGCAAAGAGAGCAACGCAACTTAACTGCACCGGCGAACTTCACAGAAGTAGAACACTATCAAGAATTTTGGCTAGAGGATGTTTTTGTTTTCAGTGTGTTGAGATAGGAGCAAGAGAGTTCCTTTTATAGTGTTCATGCAGGGGACATGTTTAATTACGGAATTAATCTGTAATTACAATTCCTTGGAGAGTTATAACTCCCTGAATTCAAAATGGCATTTAATAGAGAATTAATCCAAATAAATTGGAGGTTACAACCAGCTGAAGGGTCTGCAACTCCATAAAAGGTGGTTTAATTCTATAATATCTGTTAAAAAAAAAGTCAGAAAAGTAGAAAAAAATCTATTATTTTAGAACCCCAATGGAAGGCCCATCTTTTGACTTTCATAATAAGCAATCAATACTAGGCACACTCAAGTTTATTTCTAGTAATAACATGAAGAGCTTTTATATATAAAGCTTTCTAAATCAATATTCCCAACAAATGTGGGACATTCTATTTTTCATATTTTTCATTTTATTTTTCCAACATCATGGGTGTCACATTGAGCAACAATTTCTCATTCACTCATTGAACATTTTTGATCTTGTAAATATATAATTCCATCTACTCTTATAGTAGATTAATCATCCACTTAGTTCCAATTAATTTGATTAATGAAACCCACATAAATTTAATCTCCAAAATGTTCATTACCATACCATTCTTCCAACAGTTTCTTGGTATTCAGTATCCCTCGTGCATCATACCAATATGCAGCAATAAATTTGTGTGCTTCCTATCATGTTTATGTCTAGAATTACTCATCTTTTTTGCCGCTTTTATTCATTTTTATGGGCCATGTAAATAAGTTTGTATATGGATGTTTCAAAAGGTTGAGTGGAGCAATTGCACTCTTTCCAACGTGTATATAACCCAAGGATAAGAAACAAGTATATTTGCTGATTTTCTTTCAGCAGATAGGTTTTGTGGTCTAAATTCCAATAAGAAGGAACAATGGGATATTTGTTGGGAGCAACACTAGCCTAATATAGCTCTAGTTCTGATAGATAATACTGAACAATGCTGTTGTAAAGTAACTTTCTAACAGCCTTGTACTGTCACTGGTGTAACTCCCCAAGTGTTTTTTTTCCTAATTAGAGTCAAATCCTTAACTTTTGTGCCCTATTTTTTGGGAATTTTAAAACTTGATTTGGGGACCTTTTCGTAATTTCTGAAAATCTGAAGGCCTTTTTTTTTAAACCCTCGAAGTTCAGGCCCTTCGTGGGTAATTTTACCCTTTTTATTTTGGAAAGTTTCCTTCCCTGTTTTCGCCCGATTCTGTGAGAAATCCCTTTCCTTTTCTTCTGATTCATATTAAACAATCCGGTCTTCTTTCATTTACTACTTTTCGTGGTTCCTTGTTATCCTTTCGTGGTGTCCGCGTTCCCTCTCCTTCAGAGTCGTCTGGTGACATAGATTCCGAGCCCGAGCATCTGCCTCCTCCTCCTCTTGGACGACCTCCTGTCTAACAGCATCCGGGACCCGCACGTTCTACTCTTGTGCATTCTAGTGATAGAGCCGAGTCCAGCCGACGTCAGTATCGTCGTTGAGCTATCTGTTCAGGTGTGTTCTCTTTTGTTTACTCTGTTTTTCAGTACGTTCCGTTTTCTATTAAAATTCGAATGTTCATGCATCATTCTGACATCACATTCCTGTTACTGTTACATGATATGCTTGCCTTCTGTTCACTGTAATACATGCACTCTGATTCTGCTTATGCATATTCATTACATCTGGTAGACTATGTGTACGGGGAAGTTTAGTGACTTATCACTTCTGTTCAGTGGCTTAACCTGCGGGTCGAGATACCACTTCTGATTAGTGGTTCCACCTTCGGGTCGAGTTTCCACTTCTGCTGGTGTGATGGAGTTAGAGGGGTTCAGGGGAACCTACTCTTCTGTTGGAGTTCGGAGATGGGTGCATTTCATGCATACACTACATCATCTGCATATACTGTTCTAAAATCCTATTTTATCTGTACTTTAGAGACACACTAGGCTCCCTAGCTTACACCCTCTCAGCTTCCTGTTTCAGGTCCTTGACCTAGGCTTCTTCGGTACTTGGAGTTTACTATTTTCAGACTATTACGTATGTTTTATAGTTATCAAACTATTTTATTATTTCCGGATATTTTATTATCTATATTGGACTTTGGATTCAGAACTTTACTTCGGACTTTCTAGACTTTTTACGTTTTATTGTTGGGTTGGACTTTATTATATTTGGATAATATTTCAGTATGTTTGGTAATAATTATTTTAAGCGATTTATTCTTATCTTTTGTTTTTAATAAAAACCTACCTTGCGAATCAAGTTTTAATATTGTGAACCCTAACTTTTATTCTAAGGAATTAGATAAATTTTGGGGTTTACATTTAGTGGTATCAGAGCCCGGTTCAACCCACGGACTGTGAGGTCCAAAATGATTTTTGCTCTGAAAATATTTTGACAATATTATTTAAAAATTCGGATTTCTGTTTTGAATTATAATTGAAAATTCTTTGAAATATTCTGAATATTACTCCAAGTACCGATACTAATATAGGATTTTGTTTGTCATTCTGTAGATACTCTACTATGCCACCTCGTAGGAGTACACACTTAGCTACTGGGAGAGGCCGTGGCCGAGGTCGATCTGCTGCTTCTGCTAGTAATGATTCGCCTCCTGTGGACCTGCCACAGGAGCAGAGTTTGACTCAAGAGATAGGAGTGGAGGATCAGCCTGAGATTCAGACCGGGGCCCAGAAAGTCGAGGTTGATCAGCCGGTCCAGAGTGAGGGACCATTTGAGTCTAGGGACAATGAAACTATCGGTTTGGACTCCGTGATGATACAGAGAGAGTTGCTCAGATATTTGCGTCAGAATGAGGGTACCAGGAAACCCATATCTACGGAGTTTTTGGCTGCTGGGATGACCATGTTTGATGGTAAGACTGGTACAGATCCAGCTGATGCTGAGTACTGGCTGAAGAAGTTCCAGCATTTGTTCGTTGAGATGGACTATCCCTCTGATAGGAAACTGAGGGCTGCTATATCGTTACTTCAGGGAGAAGCCCTGAATTGGTAGGAGGCCGAGGAGAAAGTTACCGCTTCGGAGAAGCTCAACTGGAGTTTTTCAGGCAGGCCTTTAAGGATAGATATGTGGGACCTGAATATTTAGCCAAATGCCGAGATAATTTCCTGAGTCTACAGCAGAACGATATGTCAGTGAACGACTATGAGATTGAGTTCCTCCGCTTGCTTTAGTATGCCCCTAGTATTGTTTCCACTGAGAAACAAAAGTGTGATCATTTCTTGGAGGGACTCCGAGTACCGCTGAAGATTGTTGTTACCACTCACCATGACACGGAATATAAGATGATCACTCGGCGTGCCAGGACAGCCGAGTGTAATGAGAGCTTGAGGGTTCAGTTGGAGTCTCAGGTTCAGGATAGAGGTAGACGACAGCCTGCAGCACCTACTCAGCACAGTCAGGGTTTTCAGTCCCGGAAGAGGGGCCGTGATGAGTTTGAGCCGCAGAGTTCTGCACGTTCTAGACCAGCTGCTTTTGTTGCCCCTACTACTAGTGGAGCTAGATCCACTAATACCCGAGCCCTACCTCAGTGTTCATTCTGTAAGAAGTGGCACTCAGAAGAGTATCGTATGTAGAGTGGGGTCTGCTTCCGTTATGGTTCGTATGATCACCGTCTCAGGGACTATCCAGTGGCACCCCAGTCTGGTCATACTCCGGGACAATCACAAGCGTCAGTTCAGACTTTTGCAGCGGGAAGAGGTCAGGGTAGACTTGCTGCATCTGGTACCGGTAGTAGGGGCAGACCCAGTCAGTTTAGAGGATTTGCTAGATCAGGAGGGTTTTAGCCCGGCTTGGTTTATGCTACAAGGAGACAGGAGGATCGAGATGAGCCAGACGTCATCGCTGGTACTTTTTCTGTTCATGCTCTTTCCTTTTTCGCACTTCTTGATAATATGGGTCTACACACTCGTATGTTTCTAGTTTTGTGTCTAGATATCTGGAAATTCCTGTAGAGGATACTGGTAGTTCTGTCTCGGTTTATAGTCTTGTAGGTAACCCTGTAGTGGTTACTAATATGTATAAAGATTGTCCTCTTGAGGTTTAAGGGGAAATCTTTCCCGCTAATCTGATGGAACTACCGTTTAGAGAGTTCGACTTGATTCTGGGGATGGATTGGCTGTCAGCTCACCGAGTTACACTAGACTGTGAGCGTAAGAGGGCCACCCTGAGAACTTCTGATGATCGTGAGGTAACTCTTATCGGTGAACGTAGAGGGTTTTTGACCAATGTGATTTCTGCTTTGAAGGCTGGGAAAATGATCAAGAAGGGATCTGTGGCCTACCTTGCCTACATCCTTGACCCGAGACAATCTGACTCTGGGATGGATAAGATCTGAGTGGTGTGCGAGTTCCCTGATGTCTTTCCTGAAGAGTTACCGGGAGTTCCCCCTAAACAGGAAGAGGTGGAGTTTGGTATTGAGTTGTATCCGGGGACAACTCTAGTATCGATGGCACCATATCGGATGGTTCCGAAGGAGCTCAAGGAGCTTAAGGTTCAGCTACAGGAACTTCTGGATAGAGGTTTCATTCGTCCGAGTATCTCTCTGTGGGGAGCCCCTGTCCTCTTTGTTAAAAAGAAAGATGGTTCTCTACGGTTGTGTATTGACTATCGGAAGTTGAACAAGTTGACCATCAAGAATAAGTATCCTCTTCCTCGCATCGACGATTTGTTTGGCCAGTTCCGAGGAGCTTCTGTATTCTCTAAGATAGACCTGAGATCTGGTTATTACCAACTCAAGGTGAAAGACTCTGATGTGTTCAAAACAGCCTTCCGGATTCGTTATGGTCACTACGAGTTTTTGGTAATGCCCTTCGGTCTTACGAATGCCCCTACAACATTCATGGACATGATGAATAGGGTGTTTCGACCTTATCTGGATCAGTTTGTTGTGGTCTTCATAGACGATATTCTGGTCTATTCTAAATCTGAGGAGGAGCATGAGCAGCATCTCCATTTTGTTTTACAGACTCTGAGAGAGAAACAGCTCTATGAGAAGTTTAGTAAATGCGAGTTCTGACTTTTGGAAGTTGTGTTTCTGGGTCATGTTGTTTCCGCTAAGGGTATCCAGGTTGACCCAAAGAAAATTGAGGCTATTATGGAATGGAAGCAACCCAAGAATGTGGCTGAGATTCGTAGTTTTCTAGGGTTAGCTGGTTACTATCGAAGGTTTGTAGAAGGCTTTTCTTCTATAGCCGCTCCGTTAACCAAGCTTCTGTGGAAGGATGTTCCGTTTACCTGGTCTGAGGCTCAGCATGAGAGTTTTGAGAAACTCAAATCAGTTCTGACACAGGCACCAGTTCTGATACAGCCAGAATCAGGGAAACCCTATACCGTTTATAGTGATGTCGCATACACTGGTTTGTGTTGTGTTTTGTTGCAGGATAGAAAGGTAGTGGCTTATGCGTCTCGATAGTTGAAACCGCATGAGTGTAACTACCCCACCCACGATCTGGAGTTAGCAGCCGTAATCTTTGCTTTGAAAATCCAGAGACACTATCTCTATGGAGAGAAGTGTTACGTCTTTACAGATCATAAGAGCCTTAAGTATTTTCTCACTTAGAAAGAGCTCAACCTGAGACAACGACGTTGGTTGGAGCTTCTGAAAGACTATGACTATGAGATTGATTATCGCCTGGGTAAATCTAATGTCATTGTGGATGTCTTGAGTCGCAACGCCATTACAGATTTGAGAGCTTTATTTGCCCGGATGAGTTTGTTTGGGGATGGCAGTTTGTTAGCCGAGCTTCGAGTGGTTCCTACACTGATATCTAAAATTCAGGCTGAACAGCCTAATGATCCGTTCTTGGCTCATCGGGTTACGGAAGTCAAGGAAGGGACTTCTCAGGACTTTTCTCTGAATCAGGACGGTGTTCTATGTTTCCAGGGTCGTTACTGTGTTCCGAGAAACTCTGAGTTGAAGCAGATTATTCTTCGGGAGGCCCATGATAGTCCGTATTCTATGCATCCGGGAGGAGATAAGATGTATAAGAATCTCTGGGAAAAATATTGGTGGAAAGGTCTCAAGAGAGATGTAGTCAGTTTTGTATCCAAGTGCCTGACTTGCCAGAAAGTCAAAGCAGAACATCAGCGACCATCTGGACTACTTCAGCAAATCGAGATCCCTCAGTGAAAATGGGAGCGTGTGACTATGGATTTCGTTAGTGGTTTACCTTTGACAGAGTTAAAGAAAGATTCTGTTTGGGTCATTGTTGATCGGTTGACCAAGTCTGCACACTTCATCCCTATCAAGTCCACTTACCCTCTGAGTAAGTTGGCCCGGTTATACATCTCTGAGATCGTTCGATTACATGGAGTGCCTCTATCCATCATATCTGATCGAGATCCGAGGTTTACGTATAAGTTCTAGGGATCTCTACATACGGCTTTGGGTACTCGGTTGAATTTCAGCACTGCTTATCACCCTCAGACCGATGGTCAGTCTGAGCGTGTGATTCAGATCCTTGAGGACATATTGAGAGGTTGTATACTGGATTTCAAAGCTAGTTGGGAGGATTTCTTACCTTTGGCAGAGTTCGCGTACAATAACAGTTATCAGGCCAGTATTAAGATGGCACCTTACGAGGCTCTGTACGGGCGTAAATGTCGTACCCTGATTGGTTGGACTGAGCTCACTGAGCACCGTTTACTGGGTCCAGATCTTGTTCATGAGGCTGAGGACACAGTCAGGTTGATTCGGGATTGGCTCAAAGCCGCTTTTGACAGATAGAAATCTTACACGGATTTGAGGCGTAAGGATCTTGAGTTTGAGGTAGGCGATCAGGTCTTTCTAAAAGTATCTCCGTGGAGGAAGGTACTTCGTTTCGGTCGTAAGGGCAAACTCAGTCCCAAATACATTGGGCCTTATCGTATTCTCAGACGTGTTGGTCCTGTTGCTTATCAGCTTGAGTTGCCACCAGAACTTGAGCGTATCCACGATGTTTTTCATGTTTCTGTATTGAGACGTTATCAAGCTGATCCGTCTCATGTTCTGTCCGTTGAAGATCTTGAGATTCGTCCAGATTCGTGTTATGAGGAGGAACCCGTTGGAATTATTGCTCAGAGAAAGAAAGTCCTTCGGAAGAAAACCATTAAGATGGTTAAGGTTCTCTGGCGCAATCGAGGTCTTGATGAGACTACCTGGGAGCCCAAGTCTGTTATCAAAGCTCAGTATCCACACCTTTTTGATCCAGGTAAATTTCGAGGACGAAATTTCTGTAAGGGGGGGGAGAGTTGTAACACCCCAAGTGTTTTTTCCCTAATTAGAGTCAAACCCTTAACTTTTGTGCCCTAATTTTTGGGAATTTTAAAACCTGATATGGGGACCTTTTCGTAATTTCTGAAAATCTGAAGGCCTTTTTTTTGAAACCCTCGAAGTTCAGGCCCTTCGTGGGTAATTTTACCCTTTTTATTTTGGAAAGTTTCTTTCCCTGTTTTCGCCCGATTCTGTGAGAAATCCCTTTCCTTTTCTTCTGATTCATATTAAATAATCCGGTCTTCTTTCCTTTACTACTTTTCGTGGTTCCTTGCTCTCCTTTCGTGGTGTCCGCGTTCCCTCTCCTTCAGAGTCGTCTGGTGACGTGGATTCCTAGCCCGAGCATCTGCCTCCTCCTCCTCCTAGACGACCTCCTGTCCAACAGCATTCGGGACCCGCACATTCTACTCCTGTGCATTCTAATGGTAGAGCCGAGTCCAGCCGACGTCAGTATCGTTGTTGAGCTATCTGTTCAGGTGTGTTCTCTTCTGTTTACTCTGTTTTTCAGTACGTTCCATTTTCTATTAAAATCCGAATGTTCATGCATCATTCTGACATCACATTCCTGTTACTATTACATGGTATGCTTGTCTTCTGTTCACTGTAATACATGCACTCTGATTCTGCTTATGCATATTCATTACATCTGGTAGACTATGTGTACGGGGAAGTTCAGTGACTTATCACTTCTGTTCAGTGGCTTAACCTGCGGGTCGAGATACCACTTCTGATTAGTGGCTCCACCTTCGGGTCGAGTTTCCACTTCTGTTGGTGTGATGGAGTTAGAGGGGTTCAGGGGAACCTACTCTTCTGTTGGAGTTCGGAGATGGGTGCATTTCATGCATACACTACATCATCTGCATATACTGTTCTAAAATCCTATTTTATCTGTACTTTAGAGACATACTAGGCTCCCTAGCTTACACCCTCTCAGCTTCCTGTTTCAGGTCCTTGACCTAGGCTTCTTCGGTACTTAGAGTTTACTATTTTCAGACTATTACGTATGTTTTATAGTTATCAGACTATTTTATTATTTCCGGATATTTTATTATCTATATTGGACTTTGGATTCAGAACTTTACTTCGAACTTTCTGGACTTTTTACGTTTTATTGTTGGGTTGGATTTTATTATATTTGGATAATATTTCAGTATGTTTGGTAATAATTATTTTAAGCGATTTATTCTTATCTTTTGTTTTTAATAAAAACCTACCTTGCGAATCAAGTTTTAATATTGTGAACCCTAACTTTTATTCTAAGGAATTAGATAAATTTTGGGGTTTACATTTAGTGGTATCAGATCCCGGTTCAACCCACGGACTGTGAGATCCAAAATGATTTTTGCTCTGAAAATATTTTGACAATATTATTTAAAAATTCGGATTTCTGTTTTGAATTATATTTGAAAATTCTTTGAAATATTCTGAATATTACTCCAAGTACCGATACTAATATAGGATTTTGTCTGTCATTCTGTAGATACTCTACTATGCCACCTCGTAGGAGTACACGCTTAGCTACTGGGAGAGGCCGTGACCGAGGTCGATCTGCTGTTTCTGCTAGTAATGTTCCGCCTCTTGTGGACCCGCCACAGGAGCAGAGTTTTGCTCAAGAGATAGGAGTAGAGGATCAGTCTGAGATTCAGACCGAGGCCTAGAAAGTCGAGGTTGATCAGCCGGTCCAGAGTGAGGGACCATTTGAGTCTGGGGACAGTGAGACTATCGGTTTGGACTCCGTGATGATACAGAGAGAGTTGCTCAGATATTTGCACCAGAATGATTTCAGTCTCGGAAGAGGGGCCGTGATGAGTTTGAGCCGCAGAGTTCTGCACGTTCTAGACCAACTACTTTTGTTGCCCCTGCTGCTAGTGGAGCTGGATCCACTAATACCCGAGCCCTACCTTAGTGTTTGTTCTGTAAGAAGTGGCATTCAGGAGAGTGTCGTATGTAGAGTGGGGCCTGCTTCCGTTGTGGTTCGTATGATCACCGTCTCAGGGACTGTCCAGTGGCACCCCAGTTTGGTCATACTCCGGGACAATCACAGGCGTCAGTTCAGACTTCTGCAGCGGGAAGAGGTCAAGGTAGACTTGCTGCATCTGGTACCGGTAGTAGGGGCAGACCCAGTCAGTTTAGAGGATCTGCTAGATCAGGAGGGTCTCAGCCCGACTTGGTTTATGCTACGAGGAGACAGGAGGATCGAGATGAGCCAGACGTCATCGCTGGTACTTTTTCTGTTCATGCTCTTTCCTTTTTCGCACTTCTTGATAATGGGTCTACACACTCGTATGTTTCTAGTTCTGTGTCTGGATATCTGGAAATTCCTGTAGAGGATACTGGTAGTTTTGTTATTGTCACTTTAATCACCATTAGTCCTATTTTTCTCCTAAGCCAAACTCAGATGTTAACGTTCTGAATATGCTTGTTTTTCTATACTTTAATATCCTTTATTTAATAGTGCATGAAACTGCTTCTAGTATTTTATTTCTCCTGGTTATTCACTTCATTGACTGTTATTTTCTTGATATCAAGGGAATGAATTACCTTCATGAATATAAACCAGAGCCAATTATTCACTGCAATTTAAGGACAAAGTAAGGCAACCACTGCAGAAGTTGATATAATTCTTGCAGAAATGTCAAGTGATAATTCTTTATTGTACGCATTGTGATATGCTGTTCTTTAATATCTGAAATTTGGTAAGGTGCTAGAAACATTTTGATGGATAATGGAGGTCACTTGAAGGTATCCGGATTCGGTTTGTTAAGATTGACAAGAATAGCACCTGACAAGGCAAAATTAGCAAATCCAAAAAGTATGTTTGTGACAGAAAGGTATTGTGTGGTTTAGATGTAAGAATGAATTATTAGTCGAATATGGTATAATGGGTGTCTGCCCATGGAAAGAAAGATTGCTTTTACATGTCATCATTCGTCTCTCATAGTATAGTTTTATATATTATATCTGGCAGTAACGAAACCATAGATTGCATGATGGGAGGCTTTGACACACGAAAAATATTATATTGCTCCATAAAAGGGATGTCAAAATAAAGATTTTTGATTAATCGAAAATTAATTCTTTCTATTCCTATTCTTGCAATTGAGTGGGAGATAGCTTAACGTCATTTTATTCTTTTTTTTTACTTTGAATTTGTATAGTGGTGATTTGAGAGATCCTTTGGATGAATAAAATTTCACTTATAAAAAAATATTTTATTTTAACTTTTTACATTCGTATTCAAAACCCAAACCTTTTTGGTTCATTGATTTTTAATTAATCTGAACTGATTAAAATAAAAATAGAACGATTCTTTTACCTTAATTTTCTTCATTCATGATATTAAGGTTTAAACTATTAACATTGTTTAAGTAATACATTTTTGTTTTTGTCTTGTTCATAAAAAGAAAGTTTTCTTTTTTCTTTTCAAATTCATCTTATTTCTGCCGATTGCTTCCACATGCAAACGCAGACAGAAACAGCTAAGACTGAGAGGATCAAACAATAGAAAAATTTGAAAATAATTAAGATAAGATTAAATTATAGTATTTATAAGTTTTTTGAATTGTTGGATAAATAAAATGAATGATTCAGATTAATTTTTTAATCTTTTTTCGAACGATAACTTTCGCATAACTGATTGTTAACTAAGTTTTCTTCCGTATAACAATTCCAGCAAGGAAACACTTCAGAATACAGATTACTTGTATTCTAAAGAGTTCCAGCAATGGAGATTGTGATGAATATGTACAAAACCATTCCAAGTCTTAGGACTTCTTGCGATTCGACATATCTAAATCGAGCTAGGCATATCTTGAATCTTTCAACCTTAAGAAAATCCTTAACAATTAGAATTCTTAGTACCTACAACATTCTTGGATTTGCAGTTGAAACGTTTCACTGAACTAAGAACTTCAAAGAAAACACAACCCAAGATCGTAAGGATATCACACAGATCACTAATTTTACTCTGTATCCAATGAGTCACTACGAGTAAACATGCTCATGACCAAAACGGATAATCCTGAAACTAACGAGTAACGACCTCTAGGTGGAAGTAAATATCAACTGGGAACCAATCTTATCGTAACCGAAAGAGATGAAGAAACACAAAATCCTTTCAAGAAAATCGACTGAACGGACAAAGATCAGTTGATATGCAATATCGAGTGGCACAAAAGGCAATACAAGAAGAAGACCAGAAAAAAAAGCAGAAGAGAAAACCTGAAAATTTTCGGAAGAGACCAGAAGTGAATACGTCGGAAGAGACGACACTAGGATTTGATGAAAATGGAAGACTAGAATTCTCGTGCAACGCTCAAGGAGTTTTATTCGTTGAAGCTAAAACCACTGCACTTGTGGATCATTTGATTGCTGATTTCTCTGATAGCTCTCAAGGCTTTCCGTTGGTTCCCGAGGTGGACTACTCTGGAGGGATATCTTCTTTTCCACTTCTTGTAGTGCAGGTAATCTTTAAGCATTTTATCCCAAGTATGAGAGATTATATAATTATTTAGTGTTGATTTATTGTCTGTACAATTGATCAGGTAACAAAGTTCAAATGCGGTGGAGTTTGTCTTGGAATTGGGTTTCAACATACTTTAGGAGATGGTACAACAGGTTTTCATTTCGTCAATGGTTGGGCTGACACTGCACGGGGCTTGTCGCCTGCCATTGCACCATTCATTGATCGAACTCTTCTTCGTGCTCAAGTCCCTCCGATGCCTTAATTTCACCATGTTGAATATGTTCCTTCTCCACCGTTGAAGACGAAGGTTTCTCAGAAATCGGATGATTTTAAGCCATCTACTGTCTCCACCTTTAAGCTCACAGCTGAACAATTGGATCTCCGGAAAGCCAAAGCAGGTGCAAAGAGTGGTACAAAATATACTACTTTCAACATATTGGCTGCACATAAATGCCGTTGTGTAAGTAAAACCAAGGGTCTCTCAGACGATCAACCTGTGAAGATATACTTTCCGGTTGACGGACGATCGAAATTGAATCCTCCTCTCCCACTAGGATACTTCGGCAATTCAGTCTTTATAGCTGCAGTAATTGCTCAAGCTGGTAATCTCAAAACTGAATCATTGCCTGATACTGTAAAAAGGATTCATGAAAAATTAAATCAGATTAGTGATGAATATTGGAGATCAACTCTTGATTAAACAGAGAAAGTGTCCGATTTGAATGCTTTGGTCAGAGGAGCACATACATTCCAATGGACAAATCTGTCGGTAAATACTTGGGTGTTGTTACATGCATATGATGCAGATTTCGGATGGAGTCACCCTACTCATGTGGGGCAAGTAAATCTTGCCGATAAAGGTAAAACTATTATAATCTCGAGACCCTTTGAGAACACGATTCTTAATTTAGCAAAATGAATCTCGCTGTCTATAACATATCTGTTAATGAATACTGCACTATATTGTTTCAGATTGGGAAGGCATGTGATGAGAAGTGGAAGACGACATACCAGGTTTGTGTCTTGTAATCTTGAATTAGCTCTCTTTACTCCTCGTTGCTTAGGACTTGGAAGTAGTACAATTTAATGGTGGAAACGTTGTTTATTTGGGTCTGAGAGACTAGCAATTTTAGTAATTATGTTTAGCTTCGTGTTAGCCCAAATCCTTGGCCATGGTCTTCGGTGACATTGGTTGGTCAAAGCATACTTAAGTCTCTTTAAATGGTGTACATTCATTATCTGCTTGCAGATTTGCATAAGGATGAAGAAATAGTTGCAACTTTCGATGTCCGACTAGTGTATTATTGTACAAGGATTTTCATGATCAAAACAGGGATGCAGAGTTAGTAGCATGCATAGAAATACCATGGCAATTGGTATCAGTACATTCCAAAAATGCCAAGTGCCCTAAGGTTGATTCATATTCCGGAACTTGAGGACAGTAAATTGTTCATAGAAATAGAAAATAAAGGAGTTCATTAAATTGAGAAGCAACTACTAGGGTTGTCTAGCATACTAATTCTAAATTTTCTTCAATAGGAAAAAGTTAAATATCACGATATCGCGACAGAGAAACGAGCAGAGTTTGATACAGACACGGTAAACTTCATCTGACTATTGTTATTCAAGTAACTATTCATGATTTCGACCGACTGAATCACAAGTAGAGTGGTAGAAGGACTTACATTTAAGTCTTTTATTCAAAATTCCTGTGTTAGACAGGAACAGCAGGCCTGAGGGAGATGAGTGCTTTCTTAATTCTCTCAAAAGCAGCTTGTAAGGTGGTGAGTGATGCTGCATTCGATATCCGGATGCAGTTATCGTCACCAAACGCATCTCCAGGGGCTAGTGCAACCAGAGCCTTGTCCAGAAAATATCGACAAAATGACGCAGAGTTTTCAGCTTCTATACCATAGTAAGAACTGAAATTGATGAACAGATAGAAAGCTCCCTGAGGTTCTGATACCTTAACGCCTTCCAGTTCCCTGAAGCTTTAACCAAGAAATCCCGTCGCTCCCAAAATGCTTTCACCATGATGTAAACCGCTTCCCCACCAGCATATCCCAAGCTTAGTGCAGCAACTCCTGCTTTTTGAGCTATACTACTAGCTCCCGAACTGAAGTGAGCTTGGATTTTATTACATGCTCCAACAAAGTGCTTAGGTCCAGCAATGTATCCGAGCCGCCAACCGGTCATTGCAAAAGCCTTTGAAAATCCATTGACAGTTAGAGTCCTCTCCCACATGCCTGGCAATGAAGCAAAGCTCGTGTGAGTCGCCGGCGCATAAATTATATGTTCATATATCTCATCGGATAGCACCAGCAGCCTGGGATGCTTTGCTACGACTTCGGCAATTCTTTCGAGCAATGCTTTAGGATAAACAGATCCAGTTGGATTCGATGGAGTGCAAAGAATCAACAGCCTCGACTTTTCAGTGATTTTAGACTCGAGCAGCTTCGGATCCAACAGAAAATCTTCAGAACAGAGCGTCGGAAGAATAACAGGCCTTGCATCGGCCAGTTTAGCCATTTCTGGGTAACTCCCCCAATATGGAGCAGGAATTATTACCTGAAATAAATTGTCACAACCCCATTTTAGCCCTAATCCAAAACACTAATTTAAAATTTCCGATTTGAACACCATTTTAAACCGTACCTCATCTCCAGGAGAACAAACAGCAAAAATTGCTTGAAGGAGACACTGCTTTGCGCCATTACTGACCACAATTTCATCAGGTGTACAAGAGATCCCGTTCTCCTCTTTCAGCTTATGACAAATCGCTGTACGAAGCAACAAGGTACCTGCGTTGAAAGTGTACTTGTGTGACCTTCACGGATAGCATTTATCCCGGCCTCGGCTATAGCAGCCGGGGTATCGAATCGGGTTCTCTGGTACCAATCGAATAACAGGGACACCAGCTTGTGCCAGAGCCATTGCATGATCAGTTATAGACACTGCCTTTGAAGGGTTCACAGAGATGACTCGGGAGCTCAAAGAGATGTCAACTTTGCTCACTTGGCCGGACATGCTGCTCTCTGACTTTGCCATTGCAGTTGATCTCGATGATTTACTTGTAAAATAACTATTTTAATTATTTAAATTAATAGATAATGTAGTAACAAAATTCACCTAATAATTTTTTTCGATGAAAAAGTGGAAACATGATAAATGTGGTAACCACCACGAACCACTATGCATTGTCTGTTACCCAAATCTAATGCGTTCTGCGAGTCCACCAGTGTGGCCAATGCGTTTACCGCAGGTGTCATTAAGTACTGCATTTTTGTGCTGGTGTTGTCCAACAGGGTACCCAATATTGTTTTGTGGATGCGCCACATTTTGGAAGTACCCAACAAGCTGTTTTCGTGGTAAATGGAAACGGAGAAATAACTGACGGACTAGTCATGCCAACTTCTATGGAGGCAGATAATGCAGCTGACAACGGCAGCAAAGAACTAGCCGAATATATTATCTTAGCACGATCGGGTATTCGATCAATTTGATTATTGATCCCGGCTCTAACAATTATTGTTCTTAAAAATTATGATTTATCTCAGTTTCGATTATACCGAATTTTAAATTTTAGGAATTGATCCCGTTACTAGTGAGAAATAGTATCAATATCGGGTACCAGATCAATTGATTTATTATTAAGAAAATCAGAATAATAGAAAAAAAATTCAACTATCAATAATAATATTAAAAATAGAATTAGAATATTATAGTCTTGAAAATTAAAGTTTTAAAACAAATTATACTCATAATATTCATACATAAAAAAAGTTTAATAAGAAAAAAATAAACAAAAAAATGTTATCTATACAAGCAAGAAAACAGATATTAGGTACTTAATATTGGTCTATATCCTATTAAGTACCAACCGGATATCAAATTTAAAAAATTAAGATTTAATTTCGATCCCAATTATGATCAAAACCTAAATTTTAGATTTAATTTCAGTCTTATCAAAATCAATTTCGATAAAAATATACGAAATTTAAAATCAAAAGTGAGTAATTGAGTTTTTTCCCACCTATTATCTATATAAAAGATGTATCCGGTGGTGATCAGATCCCTCGGAAGGGTGGTCCTGGCATTACCCAAGCTGATCTCCTGGTATTTCATTTTGTTTATCATGTGGTTCCATTGCTTGAATGTGCGTATTGGGGGTCTAACATGAATCTGTAACATTTTCTCAATACCTGATAAACAAGATTGACATTTTAATTTTACTTTAAGATCCTCTATTTTTATTTTTTTAATCAATTATCTTTTGGTAAATGAGTAAAAATCTTTTGTTTTTTTATCATGCCTCAAGTTGAAAACATTTTAAAAATTGAATTTTAAACCCTAACCCTTATTTTTTATATCTCAAATCATAAACTCTATACCCTGAAAATTACCTTACCTCTTATTCCCTAAATTCTAATCACAACCCTTAACTTTAAACCTTATACCTTCTAATTTAAAACGAAAACACAAATAGAGACAAAGAAAAGAGGTAAACGATTTGATTTTGCACCCTAGGTAAATACGGGCCCATTTCCTAACGCCCATCGAAAAGCATCAACTTGCACCCATTTATTCACCTTAACAGATGCCCAATTTTTGACGCTCCCCTTCCATATCAAAGACATTTTCTTTTGGTTTAGTTTCAGTCTCTAACCATGATTAGTTCCTTCATGCTTCGAGCAGATAATTCTTCTCCATAATGCTCCCTCTGTTGCATACCTCTAGCCCCATTTAGCCAAAAGGGCTTTAAGGTCAATAACACCAGCTTCTCCTTTATTCTTTGGGAGACATATCCTGTTTCAATTAATCCTAGCTAGCCTAGCCTCTTTGATTTATCTCTACATCCCCATAAGAAACTCCTACGGATTTTCTCAATTTTCAGACAATCGTCTTTGGTATTTCAAACAGTGACATATACTAGAGTGGCAGTGTAATACAGAGTTAATAAGAACAACTCTTCCGGCCAACCTTGTTCGAAATTTATCCACCAATGTCAGAATCCTCCGCGGATCAGCACCCAGAGGGATACCACAACATTCTGCCAACCATTTGGTCCTCCAATTACACCTCCCAATTCAGCACTTTGAAGTAGAAGATGAAGTGCTTCAGTCACTAAAGTAAACCAAAAAGGGATAATGGATCCCCTTGTCTTAACCCCTTTTCCATTTTAAATTCTTTAGTAAGAGCACCATTTACCAGCACTGACACACTAGTAGAGGAGATACACTCCCTGCAAAAATCTCTGCAGCTCACCTTTCACATCCTACAAGGCCTGGCCGAGCAATGCTTGAAGAATTTGATGTTGAAACCATTTGGTCCTGGGGTCTTATTTTCATCACAACACCAGACTGCTTCCTGGATTTCCTCTAATGAGAACAGATCATCCAATTCTGCAGATTCTCTTCACTCAACAAGCACTTGAGTTCCAGATTAAAATTCCCATTCCAATCACGTGTAGCACTACCAAAATGATTCCGAAAATGTTCAAAGATCAAATTCTTAAGCTGTTTGGGCTCTTCACACCATTTGTTTACCATCTATTTTATATATTTCTTTTGTATTTTTAATTGATAATCTAATTCCGCACTCCTTAAATAATTGTGTACTCTCATTATTTCTAATATACCTTCTTGATAGTTTGTATCTCTTATATGGATCTTCCTGCATTAATCAACAACTTCAAGAATGAAGGTTTGAACGAGAGAGACCTTGCAGCTCTCTCCGGTGCTCACACCATTGGGTTCACACTATGTTTTGCCATGAGATTTAAAAGAAAGTTTTTGGTCACATTTTTATCGTGATGTATTATCGCGATTGCGGACATGACGATTGTTATTGTGGTCACTACAAGTATCACGGTGGTAAAATACTTTTAAACTCGCATGATTTATTGTAAATTATAATATATATAAGTATAAATATAATAAATTTATTTATGATTTTTTGAATTTTTAACTTCTAGAGATGAAATTAGATGAATGATTTTTATTTTTTAAGAATTTTTAAAATAACGGTATAATAACGAGACTAATGTACCGTTATTATCATTATTAACCGTTAACCGTTAAATTACAGCTGTTACCAACTATTATTGGTGTGATTATGAATCACATCGTTATTTATGCTATTAACAATTTCGTATGACGGCGTTATCGTTAAATAAAAATCGTTATAATAGTAACGAATCATTTTTGAATTTTTGTCGTCAACATTTTTTTTCTTCTTTCCCTCTTTTATTTTTTGTATTATTATTACTAATAATATTAAAATCTAAGAAAAAAATGAATTATTATAATCCTCCGATTCAATTTTTATCGTAGTAGTAAAATTTAACCTTTTCAACTTAGCCTTTGAATTTTCTTTTATAATTAAACTTTTATTTTTTTGGTTTTGATAATAGTAAATTGGAAAACTTGATGTATCCTGTGTTAATTATTAATTAACATTATTATTTAACATGTGCTGTACGTGTATTTAATTTTTAATACTATTTTGTGTTATGTACATTGTCACTAAATTGTTTAAGAATTAGTAAAAATATTTAAAAAGAAATAATTGAATAAATTTTAGGGTTAATTACTGCAGAGGTCACGTTTGTTTATTTTCAGTACAAATTTAGTCACTGATTTTGAAAATCAACCAGTATGGTCACGAACGTTTTTGGGCTGTAAACTTATGGTGACTCTGACGTTAAAAGTTGTGAAGTGTTAGCGGAAAGATAATTTGACACAATAAAAAAAGGATAAATTACCTAAATAGTCACTAAATAATTATCTTATTTTTTATTTTATCTTTAATTTAATCATTAAAATTTATTTTTTTATAATTTCACAATCTTCTTAAACAACACTTATTTCTGTAAAAGATTTTATGTCACTGTACTCATGTTCTGCTGCTTCATGAGCACAAACTCGTGCATCTGCGGTACAAATAATTCAAAAAGTTTTCATAAATGAGAAAAGAACTAAAGAAGTAGATATAAATATAAAATCCGTGTCATAGAAAAATAAAATTTTAAATCACAGAACCACTAAAGCAATTCAAGCTCTAGATTGGGGAATAGAAAATTGTTTTATAGTTTATATTTTTTTTGAAGAAACCAAAATGCGTTATTCAACCACAAATGGCATCATTTACAATAAATTGTTCAATACAAGAAGGGACATCCACAGAAAAATAAAAAAAAATAATCTAAAAAAAGCGCCTTATGAACTAACTCATGAGCCACTCTATTTGCCTCCCTATTTACATGAGAAATAAAAAAACCATCATTCAAATGCATAAGATCAAAAGCATCGATAAGGTAGCTTGCTGCTAAAGATTTGTCCAGAACTGGAGCATTAAGTTTGTTCACCATTGCTATTGTATTTTTTTCAATCTGTACATTGCTCCATCCATTCTCAACAGCTAACTTCAGGCCCTCAACAAAAGCACAAGCTTCAACAGAATCAGAAGAGTGAGCACCTTGCAACATAAAAGCTATACCATCAATCATGAGTGTGCTCCAAAAGGGAGTGAGTTGAGAGAACACTGTTGTAGGTCTCAACAACAGAAGTGGAGACCTGGGGAGATGGATACACAGTGAAACCCAATTTGGATTTCTTTCCATAATCGATAGACAAACGCTCCAAGAGAAGAGAACCAAGACCAGATCCGGTGCCACCAACAACAACATTGAAAACAAGAAACCCTTGCAGACCAGTGCAGTTATCAGCTAGCTTCCTAATGTGGTCCAAGCACAGAACCACCAAAGCAATTCAGTTATCAGCATTGAAAATTGCTTTATAGTTTATAGAATGCACTTAAAAGATTCAAATATGAATGAAACTCCAGCATGATAACAGAACCACTAAAATTGCTTTAGTAAACGCAAGGAAGTAATTTTTTTTTTAGAGAAGTAAGTGTTTTTTTAAAAAGATGGTAAAATTATAATAATTTAAAATTTAATGATTAAATTAAAGATAAAATAAAAATAAGATAATTATTTAGTTACTATTTAGGTAATTTACCCTTTTTTATTGTGTCAAATCATCTTTCTGATAACACTTCACGGCTTTTAACGTTAGAGTGACCATAAGTTTACAGCCCGAAAACATACGTGACCATACTGGTTGATTTTCAAAATCAATGACTAAATTTGTACTTGGGGCAAACAAACGTAACCTCCGCAGTAGTTAACCCTAAATTTTAAGATTACGTATAAGTTTTACGACATCAAATCATGAGCAAGAGAACGAGTCGTAATTAACCCATTGAAACAATTCCACCTTTATAACCGATAGGTCATTGATATAAATTAGAATCCGATAAAATAGGATAAATTGAGACGATATTTTATAAATACATTATTATTTTAAATATATTAATTATTTTTATTTTTCGGTCATCTAGTAGTTGTCATATGTATGACGATTCAACTATAAATAGAGGTCTCAACCTCATTTGTAAACATTTAATTCTCTGAGTAAAGAGATATTTATTCTAAAATTCTTTATTGTGTTCTTATCTGTTATTGAGAGTTTTTTTTTTAATTTTTTTTTTGTTATTAATCTTGTAGATTGCATTCAGTTAAAATAAATTTTCATTCGAGTCTCGTAAAAGAATTTGATCTTTCGAAAAGAGATTTTCGAACTGACTTAATCATTTGTCTCGACACTATTGACTAATGCCGCATGGTTCACTAAGACAAAACTCTAGCTTCGGTCTATATCATAATATTCGAAGTCTTAATTATAAACTCTAATTTATAAATTTTAAAATCTAAAAAATATATTATATTCTTAATTATTTAAATTTTAATTTTAATTCTAACATTTTAATATAAAATAAAGAGAAAATGTGGAAAAGTTTCGTGTTTAAAGGAGTATTGATATAAAAAATAAATGTAATAAACCAATATCTGAAAATTTAAAAATTACAAAATTTATTTAAGGGAGTATTGATATAAAAAATTTCTAAAGAATTATCTCGTGAAAATATACGATAAGAAATTTATAAAATTTTGAATAAATTACAAATCAGTTTCAATAGGACGATGTTAATGGTCTCTTAATCTTGTAATTATATATTGTTGATTGAAATTAGATCGAAAAAAATAATTTTCAAAAAAATTATTTTTTAATTTAATGAATTGTGGGAGGAGACTAATTCGAAGAATTGTCAAATCAAGACATCTTGATTCAAGGAGATTCTCTATTGAAGAGGTATAAAAGTTATAGTGCAGTCGAGTGGTATACAATTTATGAACAATATCTAAAGAAATTAACCAGTAATTAAGCTAATATGTTTCTGACTTTTTTCTTTGTAAATAAGAATAAAAAGTCAATCCTGCAAGATGATTAAAGTCAAAATATTATGAATTAGCAACCGGAAAATTTGACTCAATATTGAAAAGTCAATACCAGATTACTCCCCCAAAAGAAATCAATCGTCTCTTAGTTATTATCTACATTTAAGGGATATGGCGTTAGGATCGGGACGACAACGGAGTTACGGTTTAAGTTTAAGTTTTAGATTTAGAGTTTAGGGTTTAGAGTTTAAGATTTAATTTTTTAAAATTAATTAAATTTGGTATTTAATCTAATTATTAAAATATAATATAATATATAAAAAATAATTTATTTGAAATTTTATTTTAAATAATTTATAATTATATATTGAGTCCTTGAAATTTATAGTATTTAATTTAATTAATTTAATGATGTTCAACAATGTTTATCGTTAGTAATGTTCAACAACGTTCGTCGAGCGTCGTAGAATTTTCTTATGTTATTTTATTGGCTGAGTTTATAGTGGGTGTCGAACACCGTTAAACACCACTAACGCTGAACACCGTTAAATATTATTAAATTAATTAATAAAGATTAAAAATCTCAAGGACTCAACACATAATTATTAATTATATGTTGAGTTTATCACTCTTTTATTAAATACATATTGAGTCCTTAAGATTTTTAATTTCTATTAATTAATTTAATAATATTTAATGGTATTAAATATTATAGTGTCTAACAATGTTCGACGCCTGTAAAATTTTCTTATTTTACAAGTGTTCTTGTTTGCATGCAAACACATGGATGCTGGAATATCAATAGAAAATCCATCCTCATGCAAGACTTGCAGGACATTAATAATTTAATACATCTTCAATAATTTAATGAATTTTAAAATTCATCCTCATGCTCAGTTTTTTTTTCCATCAAAGAACAAGTGGGTAGTTGGAGTGTTAGATATGATGCGATTATCAAAAATTAAATGCACTTATAATTTTAGACGTGACTTTTTTATTATTATTATTATTATTATTATTATTATTATTATTATTATGCATTTTTTGCCATTCGTTATATCAAAAGAAAATTATAATCATATATCAGGAAAACATACGAATTATAATATTAATTCGTTGATAACTTTAAAAATTTATCGTAAATCATGAAAGACGAATTAAAAGTACCATCTTTAAGACTTTATTCAGATTTTCTTTCTAGACATTAAATATTGTAATGTTACTTTCCCTAGAATCACATTTTTGTGCACTAGATTTATTACAATTAAAGTGTAACAAAAAACTTATTGAACCAAACGTGTCAGCAAAATTTTATAGACATACATAATAGTTTTGACAAAATCAGATAGGAGTGATAAAACTCGATTCGAAATAAATAATTAATATATTTAATATTTTTTTGTAAAATATGATTTTATTAATGAAGTATATCTTAATTGTATAACAAAAAAAAGTACATACAACTTGAAAAATAAATAGACATAATCATGTTCAAAAGTCAAAATCACCTTGAACACAAGCTTAAAAATTTGGGCTAAAAATTCACATGACTCCTAATCGTACATTCTTTCATGTCTTTTATTAAAATATTAAAAAAATAAATTTTAATTTTAATTTTTATATCCTAAACCCTAAACTCTTTACCTTAAAAATATATCATAACCCTAATTTTCTAAATTCTAACCACGACCTCTAGTCCTAAACCCTAAATTCATTAATTTAAAGTAGAGACACCAATGAAAGCAAGATTAAGAGATAGACGATTTACACCATAAAAATTTCCTCAGCTTTTAAGCAATGACACCACACCAAGATTCTAAAAATCTTCAAAGTTGCACACAAAGTTCCCACCATGCTTTAAATATACACGTTAGTTTATAAAGGTTGACTATTGGCTTTTATTAAAAAAAGAGGTTTTATTTTAAGGACGAGTCTATCATATGCGTTAAACATTGTTAAACACTATTAATACTGAATATTGTTAAACACCATTAAATTGATTAATAAAAAATTAAAAATCTCAAAAACTCAACGTACAATTAAAAATTATTTAAAATAATTTTTTAATTAAATTATTTTAGATAGAAAAAATTATACAAATGTTCACCCAATTATCATTTTTTTCTGTTTTGATCATCCAACTAAATTATTTGTCAAAATCGTCACTAACATTTCATTTTATTTTTATTTTGATCACTGATCATTAAATATTTAACGAAAATTATAACATAATATTATTTAATAATAATTTGAGTCCCTAAAATTATTACATTATATCTATTTATTTCTAATAAAAATATAACTCATTAAATATTTTGATTAAATCCTTATTTTTTTATTTTTTTTTTCCAATGCAGTAAGTAATATTATTCACTTTTGTTGTACTTTCTTCAGTAAACAAACAAAGGTCCACAAGAGTTATTATTTTTTTTATAAGATCAACTCATTAAGTTCTAGATCAACTCTCACTTTTTATAAGTATTTATAAATCATTTTTTTTATTTTTTAAGAAATAATGTCAATTCACGCATTGCTTCAATCTAAATAAAAAAAATAAAAGATAAGAAAAAAATTAAATTTTAAGTCATTTATTATAATTTTTTAATATTAGAGAATCAAGGTAATTATTTTTATAATATCACTTAATAGTAAAAAATAATCATTAAAAATAAAAAATATATATGAACCAATAGTATATGTATCGACTTCTTGATAATCGAATTGAAATAAATGATTAATCGAACTAAGAAAATCAATGGTAACAGTAGCACAAAAATTTCCTACAACAAAGTTATGAACAATTGCAATATGAACAAAACTCTATAATTTGGGTTTCCTGCGAACGTTACAAATCCTTCATGGTATGTGAACATAATTATTAATTATATGTTGAATTTATCACTCTTTTATTAATTACATATTGAATTCTTAAGATTTTTAGTTTTTATTAATTGATTTAATAATATACAATATTTAATATTATAATGTTTAGTAATATTCGACGCCCGTAAAAATTTCTTATTTTATTAGTGTTATTGTTCGCTTGCAAACAAATGGATGCTGGAATATCAATAGAAAATCCATCCTCATGCAAGACGTGCAGGCCATTAATGATTTAATACATCTTCAATAATTTAATGAATTTTAAAATTCAAAGAACAAGTGGGTAGTTGGAGTGTTAGATATGATGCGATTATCAAAAATTAAATGCACTTATAATTTTAGACGTGACTTTTATTATTATTATTATTATTATTATTATTATTATTATTATTATTATTATTATTATTATTATTATTATTATTATCATGCATCCTTTTTTTCATTCTTTATATAAAAAAATTGTAATCATATATCAGGAAAACATACGAATTATAATATTAACTCGATGATAATTTTAAAAATTTATCATAAATCATGAAAGACAAATTAAAGTATCATCTATTATTCCGTTTGTTTTATTTTTCGTTTTTAATAAATTATTCTGTTTTTATGGCACAATTTTATTCTACCTTTTGGTATGTTTTCTCTGTCTTTTGGCACGCTTTTTCTTTTTTTGATTTTCTTTTAGGGTTAGATCCGATGGTGTCACGACTGATCAAAATTACGCTCCTTTCTTTATATTGTTAATCTCCCTATTTTGGACCCTCGAACAAGATTTGGATATACGATTTTATCTACCGTTTCTTTTCGCGATTGAATAGTGATAATATCTTTGTTGTCAACGCATCTTCATTGTTACATTCATTTTTATATTGTTTGTTGATGATTTTACCTATCATCGTGAATTTTGGTGATGTTTGTATCCTTGTTTTATTTCGAGTCTTTGAATTAGGTTCTTATCTTTTCTTTGTTTGGTCCTTTTATGATCTAATGTCCGCTAGTTTTGTTTACTAAGTATATGTCTATTTTGAAATGTTTTGTTTACTGGATGTAAACTTTTATTATAATTTCGGATATATTCTCGTTTAATAAAATTAGTGAATCTCTGTTCAAAAAATATCATCTTTAAGACTTTAGTTAAATTTTCTTTTTGGACATTAAATATTGTAATGTTACTTTCCCTAGAATCACATTTTTGTTAGCTTGTTTTATTACTATTAAAGTGTAATAAAAAACTTATTGAACCAAACGTGTCAACAAAATTTTATTGACATATATAGTAGTTTTGACAAAATCAGGTGGGGCTTAAATGTAACTATTTACCTGACGTTTTCTTGCTTATACTTGGTTCAAGAAGAAACAAATAATTAATGTATTATAAGTAAAACGCTGCTAAAAGGCTCATACTATCTGCGGCGTTTTATAAGTAAAACTCCGTTAAAGTTTATATAATTTGCAACGCCGCTAAAGATTATGTACATTAGTGGCGTTTGTCAGAAATAAACGTCGTGGATATTCGCGGCATAGGGTTTAGCAACGCTTTTCCAAGTATCTTAATACTTATAGCGGCGCGTAAAAATGCTACTAAATACCTTAAAAAAACGTCGCTGAATACATGTTTTGTTGTAGTGGAAGTATATCTTAATTGTATAACCCAGTCAAACTCTCCAATTTAAATTAGACAAAAAAAGTATATACAACTCGGAAAATAAATAAAGACATCATCATATTCAAAAGTCAAAATCACCTTGAACACAAGCCTAAAAAAATGGGTTAAAAATTATCTACCTCCTAGTCATGCATCCTTTCACGTCTACTGTTAAAAGATATTAAAAAAATTAAAATTTTGTTATAAATAAAATAATGAAGAAATAAAACAAGAATAAAGAACAAGAATGAAAGAACAAAGAGAAGATATAAAGAGAGATATTTGTTTTATTCTCAATATTGACTTGTATACAATTTTGAATAGTTTGCATCTCTTATATAAAATTTTGAATCCGTCCCTAGTATGATCATCATTGAGTTTCTTTTGATTGTAGTGTCAGATTGGTGTTACCTTTTTTTGTTTCTAACATATAAGTATAATTATTTTTTTGTTTAGGATTACGAAAGTTTTTAACAAGGTTTGTGTTAATGATGTTCGAATGATTTTTCCTAATAAAATAATACTTTTTCGAGCAAAAATTAATAATAATTGGTATTTCTTATATCTTTTTTTGTATTTTAAAATTTTTTTCACTTCAAACTGTTTTGAAAAATCAACTTATATTAAGCATGTTTTTCTTTCTACCTTTTCTTAATTTTTAATAAATTAATATCTAACTTTTCAAGAATGGAGTTATCATTTTAAAATAATAATTTACATTCTAGATCATGAAATTCAATTTTAACTTTCATTGTGATCGCATGCCTTTAGTTTTATTAAATTACGTTATTCAATTTCTGCTGCTAACAAATTAATTAAATCACTTGTACTAAGAGCCATTAAATTATTCTAACGAAAAAAAATAAAATTAATACTTTTATGTAACATATTTTTAGTACATCATTATCGGTTAATGTTTAATTGATAATTTAAATATATTTTTTTGCTAGAATTCATGGTAAAATTTAGTTATAATTCTTTGAATTTATTTGAACAAAATATTTGAAAAAGTCTTCACAAAAATATTTTAATTATCATATAAACATTATTTGATGATGATACATAGAAAATATATCAAGTCAAAGTCTGCCGATATGGATGTTCATCAAGTTCGACTTGGTCGGAGATATTCAACGACCACCGGTCGAGTACAAGCAGACACCGATCTCTCAGCCCCATTCATGGATCTTCCTGCATTAATCAACAACTTCAAGAATGAAGTGTTAGGAACTCAAATAACAATGGATGAAAATAAAACGATTAAGATGAATTTCATTGATAGGAAAAGAAAATTACAGAATTGAGAAAAGAAATTGAGAGAAGAAGAACAAGGAATAAGGAGAGAATTAGCTGCAACAATGTTCATAAAATATTTTATATCTTTTTCTAGGGTCTCATAACCTATTTATATTGAGAATAGTATCATCTATTTAATCTGAAAACCAATTAATTTAGATGGTTTCAATCACAAGATTTTTCCTGACATTTTTTAAATTCGGGTTCATAACATTACCATCCCCGAAAAGTGAACCTTGTCCTCAAGGTTCCTTGAAAAAAATTCAAACCTTGTAGATAGCTGATGATGAAAATCAATGTCATTGTAGATGGCTCTCACTCCATGCTTCCTGACATTTCAACCTTGAAAGAAAAATGAATCACATAGTCTTTCTTTTTACTGTAATTTTTTTTTCATGTAATCTTTCTTTGACATAAACTTTTCTAACATCATTCGATTCTCGGACTAAAACATTACCATCGTCTGTAAATAGAACCTTGTCCTCAAGGTTCTTAGAAGAAAATTCCTGAACTTTAACTTTCCCATCACATCCATAGAAAACACTCAATCTTACTACACAATAAACACTATTACCACTGTCAGCAAACCTTTCCACCAACTACGTAAAAATTTGAGCGAAAACTCTTGTCCAATAAAATATTGAATCTGTCAACAAACTCTATTATAGCCTATGTCTCAAAAGTATTGATTGGTGATTTAAATTGTTACTTTTTAATTGCTAATTATCTTATTTTCATGAATTTATCACTGTTAATTTGAGCGATTTTGTATGTTTTTTATGCAGTGACCTGTTTCTATAATTGGTGATTAAAAAAGACAATTTTTGCATTTTCTAGAAGATTCTAGAAGATTCTAGAGATAGTCCAGTCAGCGAGATTTGAATTCTGGAGACGGTTCAGCAACAAGATTTAAGAAGACTTTTAGGATAAGATATTTTGTTTTTAGATTTTAAACTCAAGAATTATCTTTTTATCTTTTATTTTATTTTTGAGTTAGTTTATTATTTTTAGGTTATTAGTAGCCTATAAATACCCTCTATGGGTAAGGCTTTAGAGGATCCATCACTTTGTCTTTGAATTCTTGTCTTGCTTCTTTATTCTATAAAATTTCTTTCGATTTCTTTATTTTTAGTCTTTTTTATATTTTGCAAAAATATGCTAAGTATGATAATTGATATCATGCTTAGCTAATTTCTTTTAAGCCGAGAGCTAACAGTGAATCAATTCAAAGCGTGAGAATTGAATAGTACTTAATTCCCTTCGGGAAACATTCTTATTTTTCTGTTTTATTAGTTTGGCAATCGACCTTACTTACAAAATTAAAACATTTTTCAAACCAAAAAGAGCTCGTTGGTCTGGATGTTGTTTTAATATACAGTGGGAGGAAAGATTTGCCTGTGGCAATTTTGACTTCCTGTGAACACACTTAGCGGCGGTCCGCTAAGGAAAAATGAGATCGGACTCGATTCTCAACGAGACAACATAATCCGAGTCGGGCCTTTCCAGTATTTAATCTGATTGTTTTAACGGCAATAGCTGTGGTTAAACCACTCAAGAATCATCTTTCAAAGATAGGCTTGGGAAGATTGGTTACAAGAGAGAAAGGCAAGTTACAATGGGTTGGTCCTTGTAGACTGTAACCGACATGAATCCCGAAGTAAAAATCATTTTCAATGATCGACAGAATTGAAACAAAGTTAGCTCGAGGCGATTTCTTCATTGTCATTTTCAACTATTATTTCTTCCTCTCAATTTTTATTTTTATATTTTATTTGTTATTTTGTTTTATTTATTTTTTTATCGCAATCTCATCAACCCCCCCTTTTTTTTAATTAATTATTTGCAGCATCCTGGACTGAAATCAATACAGAATTATATCAAAAGTTTCAAATTCTCTGTGGATCGACCCTCTTTACTATACTATCTTTTATTTATTTAATTTAAAGAGGAATATTTTATTTTGACTTGAAAAACGATGCTTGTCAAAATTGGCGCCGTTGCCGGGGAATTTTCGACAAATTACTGATTAAATTTTGTTTTGTTTTTTTATGACCAGGAGCAAACCGGGAAATCTTGTTGAACTTGACTCGGAAATCGAAGCAAGAGCTCGTAGAACTCACGGCCAAACACTTCGAAAGAAGAAACAACAACGAGAGCAAGACAAGCAATCAAATTTGGAATCCAATTCTGAATCATTATCTCAAACTCAATCATATAGAGAGTCAAATCCAGACGCCCATCCGACTTCATCAAACACAATTCTTGAACCAAGACTGATGGCCAACCAAACGATTAGAGAATTAAATGTAGCCCCCGAGATACAACAACCACTTTGCATTACCTTTCCTAATGGCGAAACCCCGTTTCAACTTAAGACAAGATTAATCCATCTCCTTCCTACCTATAACGGCTTGCCTAATGAAAGTCCACATAAACATCTCGCAGAATTTCATATGGTGTGCAGCAGTATGAAGCCTCAAGGAGTTTCCGAGGATCAAATCAAATTGAGAGCATTTCCTTTTTCTTTAACCGGAATGGCTAAGGAGTGGCTATTTTATTTACCGCCTAATTCAATTACTACTTGGGCTGAACTATCACGTGTTTTCCTTGACAGGTTTTTCCCAGTGGCAAAAGCAAGTGAATTAAGGCGATGTATTTTGGGAATTCAACAAAAAGAATACGAAACTCTTTATGATTACTGGGAGAGGTTTAAAAAATTGTGCGCCAGTTGTCCGCAACATGGTCTTTCTGAGCAAACACTCCTTCAATATCTTTATGAAGGAATGCTTCCAGTTGATAGAAAAATGGTTGATGCCGCTAGTGGCGGTGCTCTCATTAACATGACAACCACGGCGGCAAGAACGTTAATTTCCACTATGGCGGCAAACTCACAATAATTTGGCTCAAGTGAACCTAGCCGACGGGTTCACGAGGTAAGCGCTGTTTCAATTGAAAATAAACTCGACAAATTAACTGACATAGTAAATTCGCTTGTTTCAGGAAAAGTTGGAATAGCGAAAGCTTGTGGAATTTGTACAATGAAAGATCATCCGACAGACTGCTGTCCATTGTTACAAGATGTATCCGAAGCAAATATTAATGTCATAGAAAATTTTCCGGGACCTTCTCAAAGAGCATATAACCCGTATGGTAATACTTTTAATCCAGGATGGAGAGATCATCCAAACCTAAGATACGGTAACAATCAAAATTATCAAGCGAGGCCTCTTCCTTTTCCAGCTCAAGCCCCACAGAAATCTTCCCTTGAGTCAATTGTTGAAAAGTTAGCCACATCCCAAGAGAAATTCCAATCTCAAACCCAACGAGAAATTCAAGAACTTGGAAAGCAATTAACACAATTAGCTCAGACAGTAGGCCGCCTAGAATCGCAGGGTCGGTTGCCTTCGCAAACCGAATCAAATCCGAAAGAAAATGTGAGTTCAATTACTTTGCGAAGTGGCACCATCATCTCACCTGATCAACCGAACAAGTCCGCGAAAGAGACTGACGAACAAAAAGAGGATGCACCACCAAATTACTCAGAAAAAGAATCTTTACCCCCCTCAAATGATTCTGGTAAAGTTGTTTCTCCCTCATCTTTTCCTTCTACTTACGACACTTTGCCTCCTTTTCCTTCTAGGCTTGTGAAGCATGACAAGAAAGCAGAAGAGAAGGAAATTCTTGACGTCTTCAAAAAGGTGGAGATAAATATTCCTCTCCTCGATGTAATTCGAAAAATACCAAAGTATGCGAAGTTTCTCAAAGACCTCTGCACAAATCGACGACGATTAATTGGCCATGAAAAAGTAAACCTGAGCGAGAATATATCGGCAATTTTTCAAAGGAAGCTACCTCCCAAATATAAAGATCAAGGTATGTTTGCCATACCGTGCAAAATTGGTAATGTTGGAATTAAGCGTGCAATGTGCGACTTAGGCGCATCCATCAATGTAATGCCCCTTTCCGTCTACAACAAAATATCCAATGAAACTTTAAAAGAGACAAAGGTTACAGTTCAACTCGTTGATCGATCAATTATCTACCCTGAAGGAGTTCTAGAAAATGTTTTGGTAAAGGTAAACGATTTAATATTTCCTGCCGATTTTTATGTGATTGACATGGAAAATGATCGCAGTAATACTGGATCCGAAATACTTCTTGGTCGACCCTTCCTAAGTACAGCGCAAACGAAAATTGATGTCCAAAGCGGCATCTTGACTATGGAGTTTGATGGGGAAGTTGTTAAATTCGATGTATACAAAGCTATGAAATACCCAGATAGTGTGGCGAGTTTAAATTTCGTAGACATTATTGATCCCTTGGCTAATGAATTTTTGGAATCTAATTTAATTTTTGATGTTGGCAGGGAAGTGGAAACAGAGAAGTTACATGATGATAAGGAGCTTGAAGAGATTTTTTCCGTTAATTTTTCTGCATCTAATTTTTGTTTAACACCTTCAAAAACTAAAATTCTTCCTTCGATATTGCAGGCGCCTCGACTCGAACTGAAGCAGCTTCCGTCTCACCTTAAATATGCCTTTTTAGGAGAAAAGGATGCCTTGCCGGTCATAATCTCAAGCGAGCTGTCAACGGTGGAGGAAAAGGAGTTAGTTGCTGTTTTATGCATGTATAGGGAAGCAATCGGTTGGACCATTGCTGATATTAAAGGTTTAAAACCATCCACATGCATGCACAAAATTAAGACGGAGGATGGCGCAAAACCAACAAGGGAAGGACAAAGACGGTTGAACCCGCCAATGATGGAGGTTGTAAAAGAAGAAATCCAAAAACTTCTTGACGCCGACATTATTTACCCAATCTCTGATAGTAACTGGGTAAGTCCAGTCCATGTCGTCCCAAAGAAGACTGGAGTAACAGTAATTCAGAATACGGAAGGCGAAATGGTACCGACAAGAGTACAAAATGGATGGAGAGTTTGTATCGATTATAGAAAGCTTAATTCTTTAACCCGAAAAGACCACTTTCCATTACCTTTTATTGATCAAATGATAGAAAGATTAGCTGGAAAGTCTCACTATTGTTGCCTTGATGGATTTTCAGGATTTTTCCAGATTCCAGTGGCACCCGAGGACCAGGAAAAGACGACTTTTACTTGCCCTTTCGGAAGATTTGCCTATCGTAGGATGCCCTTCGGATTGTGTAACGCTCCTGCAACATTTCAAAGGTGTATGATAAGTATATTTTCTGATCACATTGAAAAAGGTATCAAAGTGTTTATGGACGATTTCACCGTATACGGTAACTCTTTTAATGAATGCCTTTCCAACCTTTCTTATGTTCTTAAACGATGCATTGAGTTTAAATTAGTACTTAACTATGAGAAGTGCCATTTCATGGTAAGCAAAGGTTTGGTTCTTGGGCATATCGTTTCATCTAAAGGAATTGTCGTTGATAAGGCAAAAACTGACGTAATTCGTTCACTACCATACCCCACTTCGGTGAGGGAAATTCGATCTTTTCTTGGCCATGCAGGTTTCTACAGGCGATTCATAAAGGATTTTTTCAAAGTAGCACAACCATTGTGTAGGCTCCTCCAAAAAGATGTTGCCTTTGATTTTGATCAAGCTTGTAAAAATTCTTTTGACACATTAAAAGAAAAGCTAATTTCCGCACCAATTGTGCAACCACCAGATTGGAGTCTTCCTTTCGAAATAATGTGCGATGCTTCAGATCTGAGCGTTGGAGCTGTTCTTGGCCAACGAAACGGGAAGGAACCGCACGTCATCGCTTATGCGTCAAAAACACTTGACCCGGCTCAACGCAATTATTCCACCACAGAAAAAGAATTGTTTGTTGTTATTTTTGCATTAGAGAAATTTCGCTCTTATTTACTTGGAACTAAAATTTATGTTTTTTCTGATCATGCAGCATTAAGACACTTAATGAACAAGAAAGAAGCGAAACCAAGGTTGATCCGCTGGATCCTATTGCTCCAGGAATTTAATCTCGAAATTAAAGACAAAAAGGGGAGCGAAAACTTGGTTGCTGACCATTTAAGTCGATTGCCGATCACTACAGTTGAACCACCTATTTGTGAGCAATTTCCCGAAGAAAGTTTAATGGCAGCACAAGTCTCTCATCCTTGGTTCGCCGATATAGCGAATTTCCTAGCCACAGGTAAATTGCCGGTTGATTTGCCAAAATCCGCGATTAAGAAGATAAAAAGGGACTCTCGCTATTATATTTGGGATGATCCTTACTTGTGGAAGCACTGTTCGGACTTAATTATTAGACGTTGTGTCAGTGAAAGCGAGGTACAATCGATACTTACTTTTTGTCACTCATATTCATGTGGTGGCCACTTCGGACCTAAACGAACCGCTCGTAAAATTCTTGAATGTGGTTTCTTTTGGCCTAATTTATTTCGCGATACTTATATTTTTTGTAAAGCATGTGACAGATGCCAACGAGTAGGCAATTTAAGCCGGAAAAGTGAAATGCCGCTCAACCCAATTCATATTTGTGAAATATTTGACGTTTGGGGATTAGACTATATGGGTCCATTTACTTCTTCTTTTGGGAATTTATATATTATCCTTGCAGTCGATTATGTCTCTAAATGGGTAGAGGCAAAAGCTACCCGAAATAATGATGCTAAGACAACGACTAATTTTCTCCGTGATACTATTTTTTCCAGGTTTGGCACTCCGAGAGCAATTATATGTGATAGAGGAACACATTTTGTCAATCGAGTCATGGATGCATTAATGAAAAAATACGGTGTGACTCAACGAATATCTACCTCCTACCATCCACAAACAAATGGGCAAGCGGAGGTGTCGAATCGAGAGATTAAAACAATCCTTGAAAAAATAGTTAAACCAAATCGGAAGGATTGGAGTTTGAAGTTAGTCGATGCTTTGTGGGCATATCGTACGGCATATAAAGGACCTATAGGAATGTCGCCATATCGACTTGTATTTGGCAAACCATGCCACTTACCGGTTGAGTTGGAACACAAGGCATATTGGGCTGTGAAAGAATATAACATGGAGATGGATGCAGTCGGTGAAGCGAGAAAATTGAATATCCAAGAGCTTGAGGAAATTCGTAAAAATGCATATGATAACGCACAAATTTTTAAAGAAAGAACCAAAGCGTTTCATGATCAAAGAATTTCGTTTAAGTCTTTTTCCATTGGGCAAAAAGTATTATTATTTAATTCAAAATTGAAAATTTTTGCAGGAAAGCTTAAATCGAAGTGGCTTGGACCATTGACGGTTACCAACGTTTTTCCTCATGGAGCCATAGAAGTTGAAGATAATTTTGGTGCTCGCTTCAAAGTAAATGGTCAGAGACTAAAACCTTTCTACGAAAGTGCTCCGATCGGTTTAATTGAAACGCTAAATTTGGAAGAAGCAAAATTCTAGAGGAAGGTCGTCGAGCTTAAACGACGTTAAACAAAGCGCTTTTGGGAGGCAACCCATTTAATTATTTATTTATTTATTTTCATTATTTAATTTTTTCCCTTTTTATTTCTTTATTTATTTTTAATAAATTACACGGTTTAATTTGCTTCTAAACTTCTCAGATTCGCAAGCGTGTTCAAGACTACCGGAGAAACAAAACCACTTCACTGATCAGCACATTTAAAGGTGCACGTTAGCGAAACCCAAGATGAGCAAGAGTACACGGTAGCAAAATCCTTGATAGACCGGTCATATCCTTTTTACTTACGACCTAGCCGTGGTCGTGGCCGCGGACGTCGGTGATCATGGGGAGTATTCTTTACCCTTCTTCTTTTATACTTTAAATTCTAATTTGTATTGGGACAATACAATTAAGTGAGGGGGGTAAAGATTGAATCAAATTCCATCTTACTTGTTTTATAATTTGCTTGATTGGATGCCTTGATTGAATTGGTTGAATGCTTAGTTAATTTCTTTCCTTTTCATCAAATATCTTAAGCATGCTATGATTATCTAAGCTCTTTTAATTATTTTGGATTTAGAACACTCTTGATAGTTGAATTGCATGAGTAGGAATTTAATTTGACTTCTTTGTAACATGCCTTGATTTTGTCTATTAAACTTTCGCCTAGCTTGATTAATGTAACACACTTTGATAAGGTATTGAGCCTTGAGCATGTTTCATCTATTTTTATGCTCGTTTTCCTTGTTTGAGTGTGTCGAATTAAATATTGGAAATCTAGAACTTGTGGCATGAATACATTTTGAGGCTACACATGAAATATGATGTTTTGATATGATTTGGGCATAGGATTTACCCCATTTTTACCCAAGAAAAAACCTACCCTTTTAATTTTCCATTAGTGAACCAATTTTGAGCCTATATCCTTTTTTTTGTTTCACCTCAACTTTAGCCTTTATGCCTTTTTTTTTATCATTCTCTTTTCTTACCCTTTTTCAGGACAAAGAATTGAAGCGTAGTAATGTCTTGTTCCACGAAAAAATGAAAGAAAGAAGAAGGAAAAAATGAAAAAAAGAAGAATGAAAAAAAGGGAGGAAAATGCGAAAAAGAAAAAAACAAAGAGAAAAAAAAAGAAGAAAAAAAAAGAAAACGAAAAAAGGAAGTAGAAAAAAAAACAAGAGAAAAAAAAAGAGTTTGCTCGATTTTGGTTTTATTTTTTGATGTAAATGTTCTTATTTATTTCATGCATCTTATTTGATCGTGGATGTTGGTTATGAATTTTTTGTCTTGATCAAAAGCCTCATTTTAAGCCTTTTTCCCTACCTTTACCTAAGCCCCGTTACACCCTTGTGAAAGACCCATTGATCTTGCATCTTATTTCTTCTACGTAGTGGAGAATTGATTATGTCACAAGCTTATGGAAATCCTTGTTTGATTGCGACTTTGAGCGAAACTTTGCACCCGAAACACATTTGAGCGATTTGAGCGAAACCTTGTGAGGAATTGAGCTAGGTTGAATTTTTGATTGATGAAGGATAGGAAGTTACAAGGTTGTTTGATTTATTTTTACTTATGTTTATTCTCCTTCATCGATGTTTTGGTTCAATTAGTTATTGAGAGCATTGATTTTCATAAATTGTTTAAGTATGAGATGAATTGGAGGTTGCAAACTAGGTGTTTGATTGATTTGATTAAGACATACTTGAGGGCAAGTATGAGACAAGTGTGGGGGAATTTGATTGGTGATTTAAATTGTTACTTTTTAATTGCTAATTATCTTATTTTCATGAATTTATCACTGTTAATTTGAGCGATTTTGTATGTTTTTTATATAGTGACCTGTTTCTATAATTGGTGATTAAAAAAGACAATTTTTGCATTTTCTAGAAGATTCTAGAAGATTCTAGAGATAGTCCAGTCAGCGAGATTTGAATTCTGGAGACGGTTCAGCAACAAGATTTAAGAAGACTTTTAGGATAAGATATTTTGTTTTTAGATTTTAAACTCAAGAATTATCTTTTTATCTTTTATTTTATTTTTGAGTTAGTTTATTATTTTTAGGTTATTAGTAGCCTATAAATACCCTCTATGGGTAAGGCTTTAGAGGATCCATCACTTTGTCTTTGAATTCTTGTCTTGCTTCTTTATTCTATAAAATTTCTTTCGATTTCTTTATTTTTAGTCTTTTTTATATTTTGCAAAAATATGCTAAGTATGATAATTGATATCATGCTTAGCTAATTTCTTTTAAGCCGAGAGCTAACAATGAATCAATTCAAAGCGTGAGAATTGAATAGTACTTAATTCCCTTCGGGAAACATTCTTATTTTTCTGTTTTATTAGTTTGGCAATCGACCTTACTTACAAAATTAAAACATTTTTCAAACCAAAAAGAGCTCGTTGGTCTGGATGTTGTTTTAATATACAGTGGGAGGAAAGATTTGCCTGTGGCAATTTTGACTTCCTGTGAACACACTTAGCGGCGGTCCGCTAAGGAAAAATGAGATCGGATTCGATTCTCAACGAGACAACATAATCCGAGTCGGGCCTTTCCAGTATTTAATCTGATTGTTTTAACGGCAATAGCTGTGGTTAAACCACTCAAGAATCATCTTTCAAAGATAGGCTTGGGAAGATTGGTTACAAGAGAGAAAGGCAAGTTACAATGGGTTGGTCCTTGTAGACTGTAACCGACATGAATCCCGAAGTAAAAATCATTTTCAATGATCGACAGAATTGAAACAAAGTTAGCTCGAGGCGATTTCTTCATTGTCATTTTCAACTATTATTTCTTCCTCTCAATTTTTATTTTTATATTTTATTTGTTATTTTGTTTTATTTATTTTTTTATCGCAATCTCATCAAACCCCCCCTTTTTTTTAATTAATTATTTGCAGCATCCTGGACTGAAATCAATACAGAATTATATCAAAAGTTTCAAATTCTCTGTGGATCGACCCTCTTTACTATACTATCTTTTATTTATTTAATTTAAAGAGGAATATTTTATTTTGACTTGAAAAACGATGCTTGTCAAGTATTCAACAACAATGGTCCAAATATTAACAAAGGCTTTACAAACAACCACATGCACGCTCGAAGTGCTAGCTGCAAATGGAAAACTTGATGTAGCCTGTGTTAATTATTAATTAACATTATTATTTAACATGTGCTGCACGTGTATTTAATTGTTAATACTATTTTGTGCTATGTACATTGTCACTAAATTGTTTATGAATTAAATTAATAAAAATATTTAAAAAGAAATAATTGGATAAATTATAAGATTACAATATATAGTTTCACAACATCAAGTCATGAGCAAGAGAACGAGTCGTAATTAACCCATTGAAACTGTTCCACCTTTATAACTACTACGTCATCAATATAAATTGGTATCCCATGAAATAGGATGAATTGAGACGGTATTTTGTAAATATATTATTATTTTAAATATATTAATTACTTTTTTATTTTTCGATTATCTAGTAGTTATCATATGTATGAGGATTCAAATATAAACAGAGGTCTCAACCTCGTTTGTAAATATTCTATTCTTCGACTAAAGAGACATTTATTCTAAAATTTTTTATTGTGTTCTTATTTGTTATTGAGAATTTTAGACCGAAAAAAATTATTTCCAAAAAAATTATTTTTTTAATTTAATGAATTGTGGAAGTAGACTAATTCGAAGAAGTGTTAAATAAGGTTAGTTGATCATTTCTTTATAACTTTTAATAATTATGTTATTTTATTGGACAAGTCTACAACGGACATCGAACACCGTTAAACACCACTAACATTGAACACCGTTAAACATATGTTGAGTTTATCACTCTTTTATTAATTACATATTGAGTCTTTAAAATTTTTAGTTTTTATTAATTAATTTAATAATATTTAACAATATATTAATGTGTTTAACAATATTCGACGCCCGTAAAATTTTCTTATTTTATTAGTGTTCTTGTTTGCATGCAAACACATGGATGCTGGAATATCAATAGAAAATCCATCCTCATGCAAGACGTGCAGGACATTAATAATTTACTACATCTTCAATAATTTAATGAATTTTAAAATTCAAAGAACAAGTGGGTAGTTGGAGTGTTAGATATGATGCGATTATCAAAAATTAATTGCACTTATAATTTTAGACGTGACTTTTATTTATTTATTTATTTATTATTATTATTATTATTATTATTATTATTATTATTATTATTATTATTATTATCATCATGCATCTTTTTTTTTCATTCGTTATATCAAAAAAAATTGTAATCATATATCAGGAAAACATACGAATTATAATATTAACTCGATGATAATTTTAAAAATTTATCATAAATAATGAAAGACGAATTAAAAGTATCATCTATTATTCCGTTTGTTTTATTTTTCGTTTTTAATAAATTATTTTATTTTTATGGCACGATTTTATTCTACCTTTTGGTATGTTTTCTCTATCTTTTGGCACGTTTTTTTTTTGATTTTCTACTAGGGTTGGATCCGACGACGCTACGACTGATCAAGATGACGCTCCTTTCTTTATATTGTTGATCTTCCTATTTTGGACCCTCAAACAAGATTTGAATATGCGATTTCATCTACCATTTTTTTTCGTGATTGAGTAGTGGTAATATCTTTGTTGTTAACGCACCTTCATTGTTATATTCATTTATATGTTGTTTGTTGATGATTTTACCTATCATCGTGAATTTTGGTGACGTTTGTATCTTTTTTTATTTCGAGTCTTTGGATTAGGTTCTTATCTTTTCCTTGCTTGGTCCTTTTATGATCTAATGTCCGCTAGTTTTGTTTACTAGATATATATCTGTTTTGAAGTGTTTTGTTTACTGGATGTAAATTTTTATTGTAATTTCGAATATATTCTCATTTAATAAAATTAGTGGATCTCTAGTCAAAAAAGTATCATCTTTAAGACTTTAGTTAGATTTTCTTTTTGGACATTAAATATTGTAATGTTACTTTCCCTAGAATCACATTTTTGTTCGCTAGTTTTATTACAATTAAAGTGTAATAAAAAACTTATTGAACCAAACGTGTCAACAAATTTTTATTGATATAGATAGTAGTTTTGACAAAATCAGGTGGGGCTTAAATGTAACTATTTACCTGACGTTTTCTTGCTTATACTTGGTTCAAGAAGAAACAAATACTTAATGTATTATAAGTAAAACGCTGCTAAAAGGCTCATACTATCTGCGGCGTTTTATAAGTAAAACACCGTTAAAATCCATATAATTTGTCGCGTTTGAATTATAAAACGCCGTTAAAGAGGCGTTTGTCAGAAATAAACGTCGTGGATATTCGAGGCGCTTTTCTAAGTGTCTTAATACTTATAGCGGCACGTAAAAACGTCACTAAATACCTTAAAAAAGGTCGCTGAATACATGTTTTGCTGTAGTGTCGAAGTATATCTTAATTGTATAACCCAATTAAACTCTCCGATTTAAATTAAAAAAAAAGTACATACAACTCGGAAAATAAATAAAGACATCATCATATTCAAAAGTCAAAATCACCTTGAACACAAGCCTAAAAAATGGTTAAAAATTATCTACCTCCTAGTCATGCATTCTTGTGCCATTTTACCCGGTTGCTGGAAGGTTAGGATATGATGAAAATGGAAGACTAGAAATCACATGCAACGCTCAAGGAGTTTTATTCGTTGAAGCGGAAACCACTGCACTTATGGACCCTTTGATTGCTGATTTTTCTGATAATTCTCGAGTCTCTCGGTTGGTTCCCGAGGTGGATTACTCTGGAGGGATATCTTCTTTTCCACTCCTTGTGCTGCAGGTAATATTTAAACACCCTAGCACCAAAATGAATAATATAGGTAATTTACTGTATGAGAGATTATATAATTATTTAGTGTTGATTTATTGTCTGTACAATTGATCAGGTAACAAAGTTCAAATGCGGTGGAGTTTGTCTTGGAATTGGGTTTCAACATACTTTAGGAGATGGTACAACAGGTTTTCATTTCTTCAATGGTTGGGCTGACACTGCACGGGGCTTGTCGCCTGCCATTACCCCATTCATTGATCGAACTCTTCTTCGTGCTCGAGTCCCTCCGATACCTAAGTTTCACCATGTTGAATATGATCCTTCTCCACCATTGAAGACGAAGGTGTCCCAAAACTCGGATGATTTTAAGCCATCTACTGTCTCCACCTTTAAGCTCACAGCTGAACAATTGGATCTCCTGAAAGCCAAAGCAGGTGGAAAGAGTGGTACAAAATATACTACATTCAACATATTGGCTGCACATATATGCCGTTGTGTAAGTCAAGCCAGGGGTCTCTCAGACGACCAACCAGTGAAGATGTACTTTCCCGTTGACGGTCGATCGAAATTGAATCCTCCTCTCCCACCAGGATACTTCGGCAATGCAGTCTTTATAGCTTCAGTACTTACTGAAGCTGGTAATCTCAAAACCGAGTCATTTCCTGATACCGTAAAAAGGATTTATGAAACATTAAATCAGATTACTGATGAATATTTGAGATCAGCTCTTGATTATACTGAGAAAGTCTCTGATTTGAGTGCTTTGGTCAGAGGAGCACATACTGTTAGCTATATCAATCTGTGATTAGTTAGGAATCTATAAGCATTATTCTAGAACCCTGGAAAGTCTGTTATTTCTGTTATACAGTTGAAAAACTCTTTACAGTGTTAACTCTCCTTTATAAGGTTGTATTACGATCAGTTTAATAAATGAGAAGAATTCATCTCTTTGCTTCATTCTATTCTTTCCTTCTCTATCGTATAACCTTTCATGGTATCAGAGTTTCTTGTGTAAAGAACTCCTTCTTGATGGCTGAAACTGGTTCTAAACCCTTTACCAACAAAACCATATCCCTTCGACTCGATGACACCAACTACATGCTCTGGAAACAGCAAGTTCTCTCTGCGATCGAGAGTTTGTCGTTGCTTGATCACATTGATGGGACTGTCACAATACCTCCTCGTCAGATTCTTGGAGAAGGAAACATAAAAGTTTCCAATCCGGAGTTCGTTGCTTACAGGCAACAAGACACTGCCTTGTGTTCTTGGCTCCTTTCTTCCATGAGTGCGTCTGTTCTTCCTTCTCTGGTAAGTTACAAGACTGCAGTTGAGATCTGGGATAAGGTGAATCATCTTTTTTTCTGTTTCTTCCACCACAAAGGTCATGCATTTACATTGTTCTTTAAAAAGCTTAAGGAAACGTGATCAGTCCATGCGAGAGTATCTTGCACAGGTTCAAGCGATTTGTGACAATCTTGCGGCTTGTGGAAACCCATTAACTGAAACTATGCACATATCTGCAATACTTTCTGGGTTGCCGCCTGAATATGAACCAGTGCTTGCTGTCATTACCTCTAGTCAGCAACCATATACACTTGATGGAGTGTGCAATGTGTTACTCGATACAGAAGCAAGACAGCAGGAGTTTGTAACTCAGTCATTTTCCGTTAACATGGTTCAAGGTCCTGGACAGGTTCATCCGAATGGTGTCTTTCAGACTCGAGGTGGTCCGGTGTATCAAGGGTTTTATGGTATGCCACGTAATAGTGCTACTGGGTTCAGACCTAGTAATGCTCAAGGTTTTTCCAGTAATGCTCCAGCTTTCAATGTGCAATCTTACTCGAACAGTCCTTCTCATAGAGGCGCTCGTGGTGGTAGGAGTTTTGGTGGTCGTTCTCGCCCACAGTGTCAGATTTGTGGGAAAATTGGTCACTTGGCGAATAGGTGCTATTTCAGGTATGACCAATCATATGGTAATACTGTAAATTTGTGTTCTTTTGATGAAAAACCTGCAGAAGAACAACCTGTTCAATCTGTTGAAGAACAAGGCAATGTTGTGGTCAATAATGTTGCACTAGTAGATGAGATTAGCACTGTTGGATATGATGCTGCCTGGTATCCTGATTCGGGGGCTACAACTCACATCACTCTTGATACAGGTATGATTTCTAACTCTAAAACTTATTTAGGTCCCGGTAAGGTGTCAGTAGCCAATGGTATGGCTACTTCCATTGCTAGTATTGGAAGTGCTTCCCTGCCTTCGAATTCTAGGCCTTTACTGTTAAATAATTTGTTGCATGTTCCAGCCATTAAAAAAAATTTACTTTCTGTTTCTAAATTCACCAAAGATAATAGTGTTTCTTTAGAATTTTTTCCAAATAATTGTGTTGTGAAGGATTTGAAAACTCAGGAGGTAATTTTGCAAGGATTGAAAAGTGATGGTCTCTACAAGTTTGAGTCTGATGTTTCTTCTGGTTCTAGTTTCTTGAATAGTTCATGTGATAATGCTGCCTACAATACATGTTTAGATTCTAAGAACATGGTTGAGCTATGGCATAAGAGGTTAGGCCATCCATCTAATGATGTACTTGAAAAGTTTCTGAAGTCTTGTAATATAGCCTCTTTTGATAGTAATAAAATGACTTTTTGCAATGCTTGTCAACTTGGAAAGAATCATAAACTTCCATTTCAAAAGAATAATATGATCTTTGATTGACCTTTACAGCTTGTTCAAGTAGATTTGTGGGTCCTGCTCCTTTAATTTCCAATAATTCGAGTTATTATATAAGTTTTGTTGATGCTTATTCCAGATATACTTGGATTTATTTTCTCTCTCGCAAGTCTGATGCCTATAAAACTGTTGTTGCTTTCCATATTATGGCCGAAAGACAGTTAAATTGTAAGCTAAAGGTTTTGCAATCTGATTGTGGTTCTGAGTTTCAACCGTTGCATGCTTATTTTAAACAACACGGTATTCTTTTCCAGCATACTTGCCCACACACCTCTGAGCAAAATGGAATGGTAGAACGAAAACATAGACATATAGTTGATCTTGGTCTTACTTTAATGGCTCAAGCATCAGTTCCATTTAAATACTGGTCAGATGCTTTTTACACTTCAGTTTATCTTATCAATAGGCTTCCTACGAAGGTTTTACGTGGTGTGTCTCCTCATGAGATGTTTAATCGAAAGCCTAATTATAATTTTTTGCGTGTATTTGGTGTTCAATGTTATCCTCTCATGAGATCCTACAATCAAAATAAAATGCAATATAGGTCCAAACCATGTATTTTTCTGGGGTATAGCTCCCAGCAACATGGTTATAAGTGCTTGAGTGAAGAAAGAAGATTGTATATTTCTAGACATGTTAGGTTTAATGAAGAATGTTTCCCATTTAAAGAACAAAATTCAGTTAGTACTTCAGCAATATCTAGTCAGGTTAAGTTTGTACCTCCTAGACATACAAAAAAACTTGCAGAATCCACTTCCAGTAGCAGTCAAGGGACCACAGTTTCCTATCAATCGTCCACTGGTATAGAAGGTTCAACACACGATGTTTCTGTTTCACCCAATGCTGATCAACCTGAGTCATCAGCTGTTCATACCTCAGTTGCTCGTGCTCCTGGCGCCTCGGCTACTGATCAGCCAATAGCTTCTAGTTCTGATCAGAGTCAGTCTCCAGGTCGTGGTGTTTCTTCTAATCAAACTGGAGGAGTTATTCTTGGTAGTCATCAGATGATAACAAGGTCCAAAGCTGGTATCTTTAAGCCTAAGGCCTATTCAGCTGAACTTTGTACTGCTTTGCCTGAACCTAAAGACATCCATCAAGCTATGCAGTTTAAAGAGTGGAAGCTTGCTGTTCATAATGAGATTGAAGCTTTAGTCAATAAAGGAACCTGGGAGTTAGTTCCATTACCTCCAGATAGAGTTCCAGTGGGGTGTAAATGGTTGTTTAAGGTCAAGAAGAATTCAGATGGAAGTATTGCTCGTTACAAAGCACGATTGGTGGCCAAAGGGTATTCGCAGCAGGCAGGCTTTGATTATAATGAGACCTATAGTCCGGTTATTAAACCTGTTACAATTCGTGTGATGCTTAGTTTGGCTCTAAGCAAAGGTTGGTCACTAAGGCAAATAGACGTTGATAATGCTTTTTTGAATGGGGATCTTCAAGAAGTTATGGACCAGCCTCCTGGTTTTGAGCAGGTAGATGCTGATGGTAATTTGATGGTGTACAAACTTAAAAAATCTTTGTATGGATTGAAGCAGGCTCCTCGAGCATGGTTCGATAAGTTCAAGTCCTATCTGGTAGCTAATCTTCACTTCACACCCTCCTTAGCAGATGTATCTCTTTTTCTTCGCAACAAGAATGGGAGTAAGACTTATGTGATGGTCTATGTTGATGATATTGTCATCACAGGGGAGAATTCGCAAGTTACTGATAGTATTGTTAAAGAGATTAATAATGTTTTTTCGTTAAAGGATCTTGGTCACCTTAGTTTTTTTCTTGGGATGTCTGTTCAACAAGTAAGTAAAGGGATTGTCTTAAGTCAAAGAAAACATATATTTGATTTATTAGAAAAAACTTCTATGCTTGAAGCTGCTTCTGCTCCAACGCCAATGGTTACATCTCCATTGTTAGTTTCTACACAAGGGGAAGCTCTCTTTAATAATGCTACTTTGTATAGACAAGTTGTTGGTACTTTGCAGCATATTTGTACCACCCGTCCTGACATACAATTTGCCGTGAATAAGGTTTCACAGTTTATGCAGATGCCTTCTGAAATGCACTGGGCTGCTGTTAAAAGAGTGCTTAGGTATCTCAAAGGTACTATTGATCATGGTCTTTTCTTCGACAAGTCTCCTACGGCCGTCACTCTGATTGGTTATTCGGATTCGGATTGGGGGCAAAATCACTTGATAGAAGGTCAACAGCAGGAAATTGCTTGTATTTAGGGAATAACCTTGTAGCGTGGAGTTCTAAAAAGCAAAGCGTGGTTGCAAGGTCTTCAATAGAAGCGGAGTTTCGGAGTCTTGCCAACGCGATGTGCGAAGCGATGTGGTTGAAATCCTTGCTCACCGAGATTGGGATTAGTCTTGACTCAGTGCCTGTCATTTGGTGTGACAATACTTCCGCTATTGCGCATTCTGCTAACCCAGTACATCATGCGAAACTCAAACATGTTGAGTTGGATCTAAGCTTTGTGAGGGAAAAGGTTATGGAAGGATCTTTTCAGGTGAATCATGTTCCAGCAGCTAATCAAATAGCTGATGTTCTTACAAAGCCTTTGTCGGCGGCATTCTTTGTTAGGTTACGAGAACAGTTGAGAGTGTATTCGAGAGACGAATTGAGACTTCAAGAAGTTAGCCTTGTTGTCTATGAGGAATAAGTTCTTTTTCAGGAAACAGAAGACAAGAGGACGGGAAGTATGTTAGCTATATCAATCTGTGATTAGTTAGGAATCTATAAGCATTATTCTAGAACCCTGGAAAGTCTGTTATTTCTGTTATACAGTTGAAAAACTCTTTACAGTGTTAACTCTCCTTTATAAGGTTGTATTACGATCAGTTTAATAAATGAGAAGAATTCATCTCTTTGCTTCATTCTATTCTTTCCTTCTCTATCGTATAACCTTTCACATACCTTCCGAAACCCTAACCTGTCGGTAATTACTTGGGTGTGGTTACATGCATATGATGCTGATTTCGGTTGGGGTCGCCCTACTCATGTGGGGCTAGCAAATCTTGCCGATGAAGGCAAAACTATTATCATGTCAAGTCCAACGGAGGATGGGAGTTTGTGGGTCGTAGCTCGTTTGGAGACGAGGCATATGGAACACTTTAAGAAACATTTTTATGATTTTTCTTTCACTGGAGATTACGAGAAAAGGTTGTCCAAAATTTGAAGTTGAGACTACAACAGTTATTTCGTTCATCATTTCTCTATAAATTGTAATAATCATGTTATTTTAGTCGAGTTGGTTATCTTTTGTTGTTTCTTATATATTAATATATTTTCTCTCTCTCTATTTTCTATTTTTCTGTAATTATCCCGGTTCTAGCCATAATTTAAAACGATAATTCAGCATGTTTGCCACCATCAACCACTTTCTCTACTAGTCGAAAAATTATTAGGTAAACTTTGTTTACCACGTTATCAGTGGTCCCAAGAAATCTGTATCGTTCATTTCAATTTTTTAAAGATGAATTATCACCTTTTTCCTACATATAATTAGTGAGTGGGTAATTATTACGTAGTTATTAGAGGTTTCTTTATCATTAGGATCTTTAAATAAAACATCTGATCTCCGATTATATTTTTTTTCAATAGCTTGTTTTTTTTTTAATTTTATTTTTATATAATTTAAACCGTGCTTCATAGAATACCATAAGTTAATTTTGTTTACTGTACTATGTTTATATCGAGAAAATCATATACTTCTTTCTCATGACTCTTTTTATGTTTCCTTTGAAAAAATTTTAAAAAAATTAATTTTTAACTCTAACCCTTATTTTCTATATTCTAAACCCTGCACGTTAAAAATACACCTGCACCTAATTTACTAAATCATAATTATAATCTCTAACCTTGGACCTTAAACTCTAAACCTTCTAATTTAAAGAGGATACATGAAAAGAGGTAAATGATTTCCACTCGCTTATATCTGTCATATTGTTGCTTCCACTTTTAGATATCTGACATCGGAAAGACGACCAAAAAATCTTCCACGTTTTAGTGTTGACGGTCTTCGGCCCAAATTAGGCTAAAAAAATAAAGAAAACAGAAAGGATGGACAAATAAATTTTTGAGTAAATTATAGAAATGATCGATTAATTATGGGGTTAGTCGATATATTTATTATATTTTTAATTTTAATAAGTATATCATTAAATATTTAATTAATTTTAATCATAACATCAACCGTTAAAAAAACAAAAAACTGATATAATTGTTACGCAATTGATCATTTAATCATAGAGTTGATGTTGATTTTATCACTAAATTTTCAATTTTAATAAATATATCATATAATTATTAAAATAATTATAACATAATCATTTATCACTTAAATTTAATAGAAGAGAGATATAACGATTATAAAAAATATAATTATATATTTAGTTTTTGTTATTTATATATTTTTAATTTAGTTTTAATTTATTTTTAAAAAATAATTTAATTTTTTAATTAAGTGACAACCATATTATCGTGACATTCATTGTATCCGTATTTGACTCGTTCATTCACAAACAACCTCAAACCAAAACCTACAACAGAAGGAAGAATTAAAACTTATTCGAGAAAAAAATTATATTATAAGTTATTGTCGTTATGTCATTTATGGATTAACTAATGAAATATTTTTATTTAATTAATTTTTTATTTTATTTTTTTCAAGTAAATTTTTATTAACATTTATTGTAAATTAAAATTAAAAATAATTTTTATTAAATAAAGATTAACTTGATAAAATATATGAAGTAAAAAATTAATTAAATAAATACATTTAATTGATTGAATCTTTCCATTCGGAGAAGAAAATAAATTAAAATAGGAGAATGGACTGTGTCTACACAAGTAAAAATTATTACATGAACCCTTTCCACCACCTAAGATGTGGTCCCAACCAATTGAATTAAGACACATAATATATTTTTGGTATAAAGACAATTTTAACCCTTAACGTTTATAATTTTTGTCGTTCTGCCCTTATTCTTTTTTTGGATAAATTTAGCCCTTAACCTATATCTTTTTGACAAATAGCTTATTATTTAACTATTATGATAATTGGACCGTTAAAAATCTAACAATGATGACATGTCATATGGGTATGATAATATATTTTAAATGACATGACATCTAACCTATCAAATATATATAAAATATAATTTTATTCCAATATAAAATATAAAAAAATTAAAATTAAAATAAAATTTTAAAAATTAATTAATTCTAAAATAAAAGGCTATTAAATATTTTCAACCCTAACTATGATAGAATCAAAGTCCTAGCTTAAAAAAAAATATGAACACAGTTCGAAATTAATTATTTTTTTAGGTAAGATTTTAATTCTATCGTAGTTAGGATTAAAAATGTTTAATAGTATTTTATTTTAGAATTAATTAATTTTTTAATATTTTATTTAAATTTTAATTGTTTTATATGTTATATTAGAATAAAATTATATTATATATATATGTATTTGATAGGTTAGATATCATGTTATTTAAAATATATTATCATATGCATATAACATGTCATCATTGTTAGATTTTTAACGGTCCAGTTACCATGGTGTTAAAAAATAAACTATTTGTCAAAAAGATATAGGTTAAGGGCTAAATTTATCCAAAAAAAATAAGGGTCAAACCGACAAAAATTATAAACGTCAAGGGTTAAAATTATCTTTATACCTATATTTTTTTCATATCAAATTTGTCTTTGATTTTAAAAAAATATTATCAAAGATTTTTGTGTCATCTTCTCTTTTTTTAAAAAAAAAATTCCTAATTAATTTTTCTTTTTTATATAGATTTGGGGTTTAGGATTTAGAGTTTAGGGTTTAGTGTTAGAGATTAGTGGTTTAGTGTTTATGTGATTTAGATTTAGGGTTTATGGTTTATGTGGTTTAGGTTTAGGGTTAGAGTTAGGGTTTAAGGTTATGTGTTATTGTTTAGATTTAAGGTTTAGGAATTAGGGTTAGGGTTTAGGGTTAAAGTTAGATTAGAGTTTATGGTTAGGGTTAGGGTTAGGGTTAAAGTTTAAGGTTTAGGGTTAAGGTTAGGGTTTAGGGTTAGGGATTATTAAAAAAAAGTAATTAAAAAATTGAACAATAAAGAGGAATACAACATAAAAAAATCTTTGGTAATACTTTTTCTATTTTTAAATCAAATTCATTAAAGTGGATGATTTGGATGATGCTTATGTGTAAATATGATATATAAAAGATATAAGGGTTCACGTAATAATTTCTCGTCTGAAAATTTGAAAATGTATTACTTCATCGATAAATTAAAAAAATATTAATAATTTAATACATTTTTTTTGGTGAAAGAAGATACTATAAATTATCTAGCTCCATCCTAAGGAACATCAATAGAAAATTGTTTTAAGTGATAAATAATCGTTTAAATAAGTCTCGGATTTAGAATATTGTGTATAGTAATATATGAAAATGATTATTGCTAAAACATTTACTTACTAAAGACAAATATATAATCAGAATAAAATTTTAAAACTAAAAAGACAAAAAAGATGTGACGTTGATGTGGTCAATAACTCGTGTAAATTATTAAAAATATATATTAAAAATATAGAAAGTATAAAATTATAAAAATTTAAAAATATAAAATTAAATTATCAATAAAAATATATATAACATAAAAAATTATTATTATTTAAAATACGACTATATTTCTAACAGCTTTTAGATGTATCCCTGAACGTGATAAATTATGGTAGCTCAATGTGTCTTAGAGAATATTTTTTTTCAGCTACATATGATTGCCAACTTTTTAGATCCTGAGAATATGGCGACATTAACTGACCTTGTATATGGAAGGGAATTTTATTATTATTTCCATGCATTCTTTTTTCCTTTCGTGATATTTAATTGAGAATTATTCTATATATAATGGTAAAAATTAATTTAATTGGTAATTTTTACAAGATTTATTTAAAATATTTTTTAATATAGAAAAAAAAAATAAAAAATGATAAAAGTTTGAGATAAATAAATTTAATTTGATTATATTTTTAATAACACGATAATTGATGTCTTTAAATAATAAAAAGGATCATACAAAAAATGCATATTACAATAATAAATACATTGGTAACACGATCACTACCCCAATTCAATCATAAAAAAAGAGTGGTGACTGTAAACTCGTATTCAAATTTAATATGAGGACCAGAAATCAACAAGATAATTACAAGAGTGTCATCTTGATTAGTCATGGAGACGTCAAATCCAACCCTAATAAAAAATTAAATAAAAAAAGCGACCAAACGATAGATTAAGAGAAAAAAAAATGTGTGTCAAAACACAAAGAATACGTACCAAAAAGTAGAAAAAGTCCTGGTAGTCGACAACAAACACTACTATATTAGCGTCTATTGTCATGTAGGTGAGTCACATGTGCAAATCGTCTATCTTTTAATTGTGCATCCATTGGTGTCTCCACATTAAATTAGTAGGTTTAGAGTTCAAGGTTAGGATTGTGGTTAGAGAGTAGCGAACTAGGCGGTACGGTGTATGTATAGGGTGACGTAGAAAATTATGATTAGATTTAAAAATCAAATTTTTAAAATTTTTTAACAGGATACATAAAAAGAGACACGATAATAAAGCTTAAAATTACTACTCGTAAATCGCATAATTTTAAATTTTTTACTGTTAGTTTACTAGTAATTTTTATTAAAAAAATTTATTTTAACCTAGAAAACCATGTAATAATTTGTTAATCTTTACGTGCATTTTGCCTATATATTGTTGAAGACTTCAGAATCTATCTTCCATTCTCTACCGAAAGATATCTCTTTGCTTGTTCTTCTTTCTTCCACTACAAAAGGTATGATTTTTCCTTCTAATTTAGTCTGTTTCATCTTCCTCTTTTGCTTATTGACTCATTTCATTTATATTTTAAAGAAAGAAACACTAGTTTGATTTCAAGTTTATGTTTCTCATTAAGTTATTTTCAGCCATGGAGATTACCATCAAAGAATCTACCATCGTTTATCCTGCTCAAGAAACTCCCAAAACAAGTCTATGGAACTCAAATTTAGATATATTGACTTCAAGACAGCATTTCCCTATGGTATACTATTATAAGCCCAATGGTTGTTCTGATTTCTTTGACACTGGAAGGCTTAAGGAGGCTTTAAGCAAGATTCTTGTGATATTTTACCCGGTTGCTGGAAGATTGGGATATGATGAAGATGGAAGACTAGAAATCACATGCAACGCTCAAGGAGTTTTATTCGTTGAAGCTGAAACCACTGCACTTATGGACCCTTTGATTGCTGATTTCTCTGATAACCCTCAAGTCTTTCGATTAATTCCCGAGGTGGACTACTCTGGAGGGATATCTTCTTTTCCACTTTTTGTAGTACAGGTTATCTCTAAGCAGTTTATCAGCAAAAGGATCAAGCATGAGAGATTAAATGAGTATTTAACGTTGATTTATTGTCTGTACAATTGATCAGGTAACAAAGTTCAAATGCGGTGGAGTTAGCCTCGGAGCTGGGTTTCAACATACTTTAGGAGATGGTAAAACGGCTTTTCATTTCTTCAATAGTTGGGCTGACACTGCACGGGGCATGTCGCCTGCCATTGCGCCAGTCATTGATCGAACTCTTCTTCGTGCTCGAGACCCTCCAATGCCTAAGTTTCACCATGTTGAATATGATCCTTCTCCACCATTGAAGACGAAGGTTTCCCAGAACTCGGATGATTTTAAGCCATCTACTGTCTCCACCTTTAAGCTCACAGCTGAACAATTGGATGTCCTGAAAGCCAAAGCAGGTGCAAAGAGTGGTACAAAGTATAGTACTTTCAACATATTGGCTGCACATATATGCCGTTGTGTGAGTCAAGCCAGGGGTCTCTCAGACGATCAACCAGTGAAGATGTACTTTCCGGTTGACGGACGATCAAAATTGAATCCTCCTCTCCCACCAGGATACTTCGGCAATGCAGTCTTTCGAGCTTCAGTTATTGCTGAAGCTGGTAAACTCAAAACTGAACCATTTTCTGATACTGTAAAGAGGATTCATGAAGGATTTATTGAGATTACTGATGAATATTTGAGATCAACTCTTGATTACACTGAGAAAGTCTCTGATTTAAGTGCTTTGGTCAGAGGAGCACATACATTCCGATCCCCAAACCTGATAGTAAACACTTGGGTGTGGTTACATACATTTGATGGAGATTTCGGATGGGGTCGCCCGACTCATATGGGGCAAGTAAATCTCACCGATGAAGGTAAAACTATTATAATGTCCAGTCCAACGGAGGATGGAAATTTATGGGTAGTCGTTCGCTTGGAGACCAGGCACATGGAACTCTTTAAGAAATATTTTTATGATTTTTCTTTTACAAGGGATTATAGGGAAAGGTTGTCCAAGATTTAAATTCGAGATCACAACAGTGATTTAGTTTATCATTTCTTATGAATTTTAATAATTATGTTATTTTTTTAGTGTGAAGAGATGAGGTTAATTACGTTTTGTTCGAATTAGATGTTATCGTCTGTTTGTCCTAAACCAATTGTTTTTTAATGATAAATTTATGTCTTGTTTGGGATTTTAGCGTGTATGGTCACCGTTGGATGTTTTTATTGTAATGTCGAGTTGGTTTTATCTTTTATTGTTTCTTATATATTAGGGTAAACTACATAAATAATCATTGTATTATGAAGTTAGTATTGAAATGATCACCATTAAAAATCATTAAAACTATCAATTAACTATTAAAATGGAATCAATATAGTCATTCGCCATTAAAAATTAACGAATTATGACGTGACACATTTAGTTTTTGTTATTCATATATTTTTAAATTTAATCTTAATTTTATTATAATAAAATAATATAATTATTTAATTAAGTGATAACATTGTTACCACCTTACTAAACCTTGTTATTTATATATTTACTTTATTTTCTTCCTCGTGAACGTAAAAGAACAGTAAATATATACCGGTGTTGACGTTAAATATCTCAAGGTTGCTGCCAATGTTCCAATCTCCTTAGCAACAAAAGGCTTGATTTTGCAATTTTTTTCTTTACGTATCACCATCAGATTAGAAGAAGAAAATAAATTAAATATATATAAATAATATGATTCAATAAGGCGGTGACATGTCATCACCTAATTAAATAATTATATTATTTTTATAATAATAAAATTAGGATTAAATTAAAAAAATATATGAATAACTGAGATTAAATGTATAATTATATCATTTTATTTTCAACCACCACATCATTAGTCTGTTAATTTTTAACAGCAAATAACTATATTGATACCATTTTAATAGTTGATTGATAGATTTAATGTTTTTAAAGAATGATGGTTATTTCGATATCAAACTCATAGTATGATGACTATTTATATAGTTGACTGATATATTTAACGTTTTTAAAAAATGATGGTGATTTTAATAATCGTCTATTAATTACTTCTCATTTGAACCGTGTACTTCCATAGTCAACTTACAAGCTCTTTATAAAGTACGCTAACAGCCTAACCTTTTTGTTTAACCAACTAACTACCTAACAGAGTAACTAACTCAATTCTGTTATTCTATTAGTTACGAGACTTAACATTAATCATTTTCTAATGAAAATGGATATATTGATATGCAGTTTGGAGGGTTATCGGTTATGTATTTAAAAATTTATTTGAAAATGAACACATAAAATTTTAAAATTTTAAACTGGACACAAAACTTAAATATTAAAAAGATTAAGGATTAATTCATAAAAATAAATATGTGAACTTTAAAAAAATCAACATAGGCACGAGCTCATACTATTATAAGAGTAGATCCGCCGCTAAGGGCCATCGTGGAAAGTACGAGTCGGTCGGAGATATTTAATGACCACCGGTCGAATACAAGCAGACACCAATCACTCAACCCCATTCATGGATCTTCATGCACACTCGATGATTAAGATGGGAAATATCAACCCTTTGACCCAGGAGTAACTATTTGATTGAGTCGAATCAAAAATTTTGAGTTATTTGAGTTTACGAGTCATATTTTATCACTCAAATTTTATTTAAATTTTTTTTAATTCAATTCAAGTATAAAAATTCGAAACAAGTTTTCGATTTCGTATAAAAAATTAATTTTAATTATTTATCACGTTATAATATAATTTAATTCTAATTTAAACGACTTTCTCTAATCATACAAGATGTATATACATGTATTTCTTCATCTGTGACAATATTTCTACATATTTTTCTTTTTTTTTTTGATAAGCTTTGTAATTCATTAATCCAAGAAAAGCAGTAAAAACTGCTACTCATTTACAAACTAATCCCCCAAGCAACTAATAGATCGCCTTGTATATTTCGTATCCTAATATTTTTATGATGTAAACGAATGCGTATAATATCCTTTAGACAATCAAACAACTGAGTACATGACCTTTGTACTCCTCGAAAAACCCTACAGTTACGTTCTTCCCATATCAAATATAGAGAAGCCTGCCATGCAAGTCGACCGATCAAAGCGGCAACTGACCTTCCTTTGAACCTGGACACCACCCAGAAGAGCTCCTCAGGCCAGTTTAAGACCTCCCGACGTATATCGCAACAACATAGACTCAATCTCCAAAACTGCTTGAAAAATGGACAATCAAAGAATAAATGATCTCTGGATTCAACTGAACCATTACATAAAATACATCCTTCCTCATCAACTATCCCCATTCAAGCCAATCGTACCCTCGTAGGAAGCCTGTCCAAAATTGTCATCCACGTAATCATCGTATGCTTAGGGATATGGTTGCCCCTCTAGATTTCCCTTATGGGGAGACTTCTTCCTGCAGCTAAGATCGACACTGTCACACTTCTCAACTTGAGAAGCTTCTTGAATAACCAACTGAAGTCAATATATAAATCATAAAATTTGAAAGACTCATCTTAAACTTAAAAATAAATTTTTTAATTACTAAAAATTTTGAGTTATTCGTGTTATTCGAATTTCTATTTTAAAACTTAAACTTTATTTGAAATTTTTCGAGTCGAATCGAATTTAAAATTTTTTGAGTTGAGTCAAAATGAATCGTGTATTTTCGCCTCGAGTTAAGTCAAATTTTTCAATTTTTTCAAGTCGAATTTTATTCAACCTACTTAAATCGATTATAAAGACAAATTCGTGTCAATTTCAGAATAATGAATTATTAATTTGTATAATTTATGCAAAAACTCTTAATTGTTGTTTAAATGTTTTTAATTTCATCACAAAAAGTTTATCCTCTAATTCAATGTTGTTGTAGTAAAACATTAGATTACATGTGAATATAAAAGAAAAAATGTAGAGGGACAATAATATATACTGATTTTGGTTTTATATATCTTAAAGTTGTTTTTGGCGTAGTGGTTAAATCATGTGTTCTCCATCTTTATTGCAACAATTTAATTAAATAGTTATATTATTTTATTATAATAAAATTTAAATTAAAAATATATTAACAATAAATAGTAAATGTGTAATTATTCTATTTTATTTTTAACTTTTATATCACCAGTTTGTTAATTTTTAATGGCAGATGACTATATTAAAATTATTTTAATAGTTAAATAGTATATTTATTGTTTTTTAAAAAATAGTAGTCATTTTGACATTAATCTCATTGTACGATAACAATTTATGTAATTTACCCTTTAATTAAAAACTTATTTATAGGTATTTTCAACAAAGATTATGTTATTATGCTTTATTGTACCTCAAATAGTTAAGATTTAGAATTGGTATTTGTTGTTCAATAGAGTTGAATCTACTGATCAATTTACACAGATATAAAGTAGTTTAGTGACATTTTTTTAATTTAAGTATAAAACAAAAAAAAAACAAGAAAGATTAAAATAAATATTTTTGATCATTGTCAAAACTATGTTTTAAATTGAGATATTGTTACACTTTCGTTAAATATATCGAACTATTGTCGAACACTTAAAATTATTATAATAACATCTCAGACCATCATCTAATGCCTTAACTCGAGAACCTCACTAGATAAAGTATTTTATACACAAAATAAATTGTTTGTGTTTCCTGTGTTTAAGAACCTTTAGACTATCATTATTTATAGGGGTGGTTCCCATAAAAAAATCATTGGACATTAATAAAGTTTTACAGAGCAAAAATAAAATTAGTTTTAATTAAATTATTTATAATATTAAAATAAAATTATGAAAGTTCTATCGAGCAAAGAAATATTAAAAATAGAATAAAGAAAATAACATTACCTATACAAACAAGAAAATCAATATTGAGTACTTAATATTAATCTCAATCCTATTAAGTATCCACCGAATATAAGTCTAGAAAATTAAAATAAAAAATTAATAATAATTAGTATTTTTTATGTCTTTTGTTTTTGAATTTTGAAATTGTTTCACTTCGACTGTTTTTTGAAGAATTGAGATATCATTTTAATTGTTTTACAATATAATTTTTAGGATAATTTACATTCTAGATCATTAAATTTAATTTTAACTTTCATTGCGATCACATGCCTTTAGTTTTATTAAATTACTTTATTCAATTTCTGCAACTAACAAATTAAATCACTTGTACTAAGGGACATTAAATTATTCTAACGAAAAAAATAAAATTAATACTTTTATTTAACACATTTTTAGTAACCATTATCAATTAATGTTTAATTAACAATCTAATATTTTTTTTGTTAAAATTCATAGTAAATTTAGTTATAATTTTTTTTATTTGAATAAAATGTTTGGAAAAATGTTTACAAAAATATTTTAATATCATATAAACATTATTTGATGATGATACGTGAAAAACAAATATAGACCTTCCGTTTGCCCTAGAGCGAAAAGCCACCTTTCCCACTTATAGGAAAAACAATCAGGGAGGGAGCTATTAAGGGGTGAAAGGACAATCACACCCACTTCCGAATTTTTTTTTTTACTTTTGTCCTCCTATTTAAATTCTTTTAATTTTTTTTATAAAGTTGTCCTTCCTATTTCTAAACATTTATGTTTTGCCCCCTAAACCCCAAATCCTGGTTTCGTCCATGAAAACAACAATCTTATCCCTCTAGACCGAGAGATTATATCATCAACTCTTTCCACCACGTCATCCGTAGTCTATGTAATTAAGTTCGTTCATATTTAAGTAACTACCTAATAACTACCCATTCACCTATTATAAGTAGGAAATAAGTTATGATTTACCTTAAAAAATGAGATAAATGAATCTAATTGATTAAAACTACGACTGACGTGGCGTAAAAGAACTATGATATAATTTTTCATTTAAACCCAACACTCACATATTTTTATGGGTGAAAAGGATTCACGATATAAACCAGGTCATTAAGGAACATCAATAAAAAAATCCATCCTCATGCAAGACGTGCAGGACATTAACAATTTAATTAATATATCTTTAATAATTTAATGAATTCTAAAATACAAGTGGATTGGTGGAGTGTTAGATAACATAAGATACTATGGTTGGTTTAAGTGATAATTAAATATCATAATGTTGTTTGCCCTATTATCATAATGCTGTGGTTAGTTTATATAAGATTGACCAACGATTTTTATTTATGAAAGAAATATTTTAATTTAAAACTGAAAGTTAAATTGTTATGGGCATTTTAAAAATTTCGAAGACCGAAATTTGCCTTTATTCATTTTAGTCATTAAAAGTTTTGTTTGTTTTAATTAATTTATAATTTTTTAATTTAATTTAATAATTTAGATATGATCCATTTTATGATTTTTTGTTCATTCTAGTCCTTACAACTTTATTTTTATTCTAAATTGACCGTTATTTATTTTTGTAATTTAGTTTAGTGTTTTTAATAAGATGATATTTTATTTTATTCATGTTTTTTTAATTTTAAACTTAAATTTACTCCTTATTAATTTTTAATTTTTGTAATTTACTCCAATGTTTTTATTGTAGTGGTCACCGTTGGATGTTTTTATTGTAGTGTGGAGTTGGTTTTATCTTTTATTGTTTCTTATATATTAGGGTAAACTACATAAATAGTCATTGTATTATGAGGTTAGTATTGAAATGATCACCATTCTTTAAAAATTGTTAAATCTATCAATTAACTATTAAAATGAAATCAATATAGTCATCCGCCATTAAAAATTAACGGATTGATGACGTGACACATTTAGTTTTTGTTATTCATATATTTTTAAATTTAATCTTAATTTTATTATAATAAAATAACATAATTATTTAATTAAGTGGTAACATGTGTTACCACCTTACTAGACCTTGTTATTTATATATATTTACTTTATTTTTTTCCTCCAATTAGGTGAATGTAAAAGAACAGTAAATATATACTGGTGTTGACGTTAAATATCTCAAGGTTGCTGGCTTGATTTTGCATTTTTTCTTTACGTGTCACCACCAGATTAGAGAAAGAAAATAAATTAAATATATATAAATAATGTGATCCTATAAGGCGGTGACATATCATCACTTAATTAAATAATTATATTATTTTTATAATAATAATAAAATTAAGATTAAATTAAAAAATGTATGAATAATTGAGACTAAATGTGTAATTATATTATTTTATTTTCAACTACTACGTCATCAATCTATTAATTTTTAACGAAAAATGACTATAATGATATCATTTTAATAGTTGACCGATAGATTTAACGCTTTTAAAGAATGATGGTCATTTTGATATCAAACTCTTAATATAATAACTATTTATATAGTTTACCCTATATATTAATATAATTATTTTTTCCCCTTCATTTAGAATTACAAAAGTTTTTAATAAGACTTATATTAATGATGTTTGTACGACTCTTTCTAATAAAATTATATTTTATTAGTAAAAATTATTAATAATTAGTACCCTTATGTTCTCTTCTTTTGTGTTTTAAATTATTTTACTTCAATCGTCTATTAATTACTTTTCATTTGAACCGTCTACTTCCATAGTCAACTTACAAGCTCTTTATAAAGTACGCTAATGAAAATGGATATATTGATATGCAGTTTGAAGGGTTATCGGTGATGGATTCAAAATTTTATTTGAAGATAGACACATAAAATTTTAAAATTTTAGAGTAAACACAAAACTTGAATATTAAAAAAATTAAGGATTAATTCATAAAAAATAATAAAAATAAAAATAAACATGTGAACTTTAAAAAAATCAACATAGGCACGAGCTCATACTATTATAAGAGTAGATCCGCCGCTAAGGGCCATCGTGGAAAGTACGAGTCGGTCGGAGATATTTAATGATCACCGGTCGAACACAAGCAGACACCAATCACTCAACCCCATTCATGGATCTTCATGCACACTCGATGATTAAGATGGGAAATATCAACCCTTTGACCTAGGAGTAGGTATTCGATTGAGTCGAGTTAAAAATTTTGAGTTATTTGAGTTTACGAGTCATATTTTATCACTCAAACTTTATTTAAAAATTTTTTAATTCAATTTAAGTTTAAAAATTCGAACCAAGTTTTTGATTTCTTATAAAAAATTGATTTTTAATTATTTATCATGTTATAATATAATTTAATTTCAATTTAAACGGCTACCGGTAAAGGCAAATCAAATCCGTTGATCCTTGTGCATTTGGGAAAAATGCATTGATAAGGACCATTCGAACGTCCATTGAAATCTATTTTCACGAATGGTCAAGGAATTAAATCCTTGGTACCAACTGATTGTACCCAGAGTAATGATACAACTAGCCCAGAGCAAACGGCTACCGGTAAAGGCAAATCAAATTCGTTAATTCTTGTACATTTGGGAAAAATGTATTAATAGGACCATTCAAACGTCCATTAACATCCATTCTTGTGAATGGTCAAGGGATTAAAACCTTAAAGGAAATCCAATGTCATAATTGGTACCAACTGATTGTACCCAGGGTAATAGTACAACTAGCTCGGAGCAAACAGCTACCAATAAAGGCAAACCAAATCCGTTAATCCCTGTGCATTTAGGAAAAATACAGCTAAACCAGGATCACTGCTTCTTCAGCATTACAACGGAATCAAATGTCGGAACTCATCTTCTCGTTGATGTTGTAGTCGAACCCAATACCAGACTTGAAGACTTTGCCTCCCATCAATCCTGCAGTTAGATCAAACATCGACACTGAAGCTGAATTAAATGTCAGAAACCATCTTCTCGACAGTGTTGTAGCTGTATCAAATGTTATAATCCATCTCGTCGTCATTTCTATAGATGGATCAAGATTTATAGACCTTGCAACTCCGTCAACGTTGCAACTAAGATCAAGTTTTCTCCGAAGATGGCAACATCATCAGTGTCGTTGTAGAACAAGCATATTCTGTCTCCTACAACAAGCTAAGCTTAGATCATCTCCTCCAACAGATCGTCAATCTCGAAGATTTTGTTGACAAAGGCGATAAAGTTGATCAAGTCAAAGATCCACAAGAAGAAGCGGTGGTCAAAAAAACCCTAACTTCATCAGAAAGAATCCATAACCTTACCAAAAAGAACCTTGACCTCACCAAAGCAAACATTTGCCTTACCAAAGAAGAACCCCTAAACCATGCTAGATGAAATGGGTTATTCTTTATCTTTGCTCTATTGCTGTTACACAACAATGAGCAAAGAAGGGTAGTTGTAATAACCCATTCCATACTTATCCCTTACAAACCCACATACATATTTAACCCAACAAAGCCCACTAAAATAACCCATAGCCCAAACTAAACTAAACCCTAATGAGAATCTAACCCTAACCAGCCCCCAACAAGCTGCCACAACCGCTCCTCCCATGGTTGCAGCTACCGCCACGTGCCTCACGCATATTGGATCAAATGGTCAACCACCGCCCACCACCCTTGTCATCTCTGATTTACAAAATGGAAGAAGATTAGATCTTAAATCTATGGTATTTTACTCTTTGGTGTAATATTATAATGAAAACAAAAGGGTTATAAAAACCTAAGTCAAGATCTGTAATCGTTTACGGAGGAATAGAATGAAAAAAAGATTTCAAACTCAAAAAAACCCCACAAATTACCACCATATCAGTAGCCAAACCGAAACGAAAAAACAGAGAGAAGAGAGGGAAAAGTAGAAAGCAAAAATAGTGCAAAGAAAGAAGGTAAAAAAAGTAAATAAACTGATCTTTGTTCTTAGATCTAGGACGATACATAACTCGTATCGAAAATCCGAGGCCGGATTCATAATCTACACGTCGAAACGCTCCCAAAAGGTGGTTCCTTTTCAACTTCCGACGACGGAAGACGGTGGTGCCACCATCGGTGCGCGGCGGTCAAAGGCGGTTGGCGAGGACCTCGATGATTCATGGTGGCCGACCAAGATGGGCTCAGAGAGAGTTTGAGAGCTCTTGGATTTTTTTTATATAATGATATGATTAAATGATTTTTTTATGGAAAAGGGTATATATGCATCAACCAAAACGACGTCGTTTTGGCATGGGTGAATATTAGCCAAAACAGCATCGTTTTAAGATCCAGACCCGCACCCTGATTCAAGAATCGGATCCATACTCGTGCTTAACCCGGATAAAAGGGATAATCACACACGAGGTCCTCCATTTCCCATCGTGTTTCTGTTCTGGCCTCTCAGTTTGTTTTGCTTTTAATTTTAGCCATTGTTTTTTTAATTTAGCACTATATTTTCATATTTCTTTCAATTCAGCCCCTGTTTTTACCATATTGACCCTATAATTTCATTTTTTTGCAGATTAGTCCTCGCTAATATTTTTATTTATTATTATTATCATTATTATTATGTTTCCCTATTATTTTCGTTACATAACTGTTTTATTTTGCAGATTGATCACTGCCACTACTTATTTTTATTATTATTAGTGTCATTTTAATTTTCATTATATTATTTTCGATATCTAATGTCTCATTTTTGCAGATATAAAATATGAGACCACGTTATTAAAATTAAAACCTGATTTATATTTTCTTTCGTATAAAATATTTTGTAACCGACAGGTGCCGATTTCGGGCGTTGTGGGGGTGCTCACCCTTTCCCATGCGTAACAGACTCCCGAATCTAGCTCTGGTTCGTAGACGCAAATTTGGTGTTCCAATCGCACCGGTAAAAATCGATTGGTGGCGACTCCCCGGACGAATTCCGGTGATTACATTATTATTTATCCTCCTAACCCTGAAAGATTATATAACAATCCTGAGGGTGACGGGCTTACTTCCTTCGGGAGGTCACGATATTCTTTGAGGCAGCCTCGTGTTTTGCCTCGTCCGTCTTTGTCTTCAATGCAAAAAATCTCGTATAGAGGTGAGAATGCGTTTCCCGATCCATCAACATTCCTAGAAAATGAGATACAATCTGCCCATGCTGGAAGAGGTGAATTTGACTTGGAGGGAGCTTATGATAGTGGTCGTCAAGATGAACCTGTACATCGAAGAATTATAGATTGTCAAATTGATAATACCAATAATGAAGCTTTGAAAGTTGATGATTCACAGTCATCCCTATCTGTTTTAAGCCCCCCAGATTCCCCAATACATCTCTCTCATGATGAGTTGGATGAGTTTGGAGATTCTACGATGATAACAGTTGAGGAGGGTAAAGAGGTTGAGTTGCCAGGGCAGGGGATTGAACCCCTTACCACTGAAGCTGGGAACGAGAATGTTCAGATTGTTGTAAATTTATTTATTTATGATCATTGAAAATTTAATATTTTTCAATGATCATTTTACTGGTTAATAACTAAATTCAAGTAGAAGAAATTAAAAATTTTTGAAAATTAAGCTTATAAGATGATTTATTTAAAAATTTTTGAAAATTAAGCTTATAAGATGATTTATTTGCGGGTAAATTATTGTGCCCTGTTCAGCAATTGGACAATACTAAGATGCTTTGTAAATTCATTGTTCTCTGCAAAGTTATTGTTTGAGAAGATGGTGAAAATATAAAGATATAAAATCTTGAGGGTCAAATTAAAGATAAAACGTAAGTAAAAAAATAATTTAGGAACTATTTAAGTAGTTTATCATTTTCTTATTATGACAGATCAGCTTCCCGTTAAAGCTTAACGGCAACAAACGTCTCAGTGATCATAAATTTATAGCCCGAAAACGTCTGTGACTATATTGCTCGATTTTCAAAATCGGTGACTAAATTTGTACTGGAGGCAAACAAACGTGACCTCCGCTATAATTAACTCTTCTGTTAATTGTTATGGGCATTTTGCCTATATATTGTTGAAAACTTCACAATCCATCTTCCATCCTATACTGAAAGATATATTTTTGATTGTTTTTCATAGAGCTTTCTTTATTCCACTACAAAATATGATTTTAAATTTATATATTTTTTTTAATTATAGTCTCCAAAAATTTGTTCCTATTCCAGATCGAACCATTTTATTTTATGTAATTTAGTTTAGTGTTTTTAATGTTATGATATTTTTATTTATCTTTGAAGACCGAAATTTGCCTTTATTCATTTTAATCACTAAAAGTTTCGATTTTTTTAATTAATTTATAATTTTTTAAATTTAGTTTAATATTTTAGATATGACCCATTTAATGATTTGTTTTGTTCATTCTAGTCCTTGCAACTTTATTTTTATTTCAAATTTACCGTTATTTATTTTTGTAATTTAGTTTAGTGTTTTTAATAAGATGATATTTTATTTTATTCATGTTTTTTTAATTTTAAACTTAAATTTACTCCTTATTAATTTCTAATTTTTATAATTTACTCTAATGTTTATTCTTTATAGTCCCTAAAACTTTATTTTTAGTTAAAATTGAACTCATTCTTTTTTTTTAATTTAGTCCAATGTTTATTATTTTAAATTTATATTTTTCTTAATTATAGTCCCTAAAAATCTATTCTTATTCCAAATCGACCCATTTCTTTTTATGTAATTTAGTCTAGTGTTTTTAATGTCATGATATTTTTATTTATCTTCGAAGATTGAAATTTGCCTTTATTAATTTTTAATTTTTGTAATTTAATCCAATTTTTAAGATATGATACATTTGATGATATTTTTTAGTCTAGTGTGTAATATTTATTATTAATGTGATTCATGCTGGTGAAAGACGTTAGACATTAAATAATTAATTCGAAATGGATGATCAAATCCAAAGTCAATCGATTATTTGCATTAAACTCAAACTTATTAATTAATATAAATTTAGAACCTAAATTTATTCGACCTAAAATAAAACCGACTTGAAATGAACCCGACCTGAAATTAACTTTTCAATTATCTGATTTTGACCCGAACCACTTGAATCTGACCTGAAATTAATTTGTCAATTATCCAATTTTGACCCGAACCATTTGAACCCAACCTGAAATAGACTCAACCTAAAATGGACCCGACCTGAAATGAACTCAATCTGAAATGGACCTGTACCCGACCCGACCCGAATCAAATCATTAAATCAACCTGAAATAGCTTGTATTCGATTTCACTTGACCTAACAATATCCGACCAAAAACCCATCCATTAACTATTTTTACATCCCTAACTTCATCGACCCGTGACTGAAAATTTGTTGATATATTTTTGGTTATTTTTTAATTTTAATTATAAAATATTGAAATTGTTAATAAATTAATAAAATATTAATAATTTAATATTTTTTTTGAAAAAAATATAAATCAATTAGCTCCTACGGAACATCAATAGATAATTCATCATCGGCAAAACGTGCATGACATCTAATAATAATACATATACATTCAATAATTTGGTAAATTAATAGTTTTTAATATTTTTATGCATCAAATAGAAAATTCATCTTCAAGCCACATGATGGTCATTAAAGAACAAGTGGATCGGGGGAGTGCTGGATAGGATGCGGTGTTATTAACGATGATTGATCTAAGCGATAAATATTTTGATATCGTTTAAATATATCTTGCATTTAAAATATTATGTATGAAAAAATATTAAAAAATAAATTAAATATATAACGCGAGTGAATCAAATTAACCAGAATAAAATTCTAAAACTACAAAGACAAAAGAGAAATAGGATGTGACGCTGATGTGGCAAATTTTGGTATTTAAATGTGTATGAGTGAAAAAAAATTTTAACCGAACATGTTCACCACGTCATTCGTGGTTTCAACCAATTAGATTTATTTTTTTTAAGGTGAATCAACACCTTTTTTTACGTGTAATTAGTGAGTGGATAATTATTAAGCAATTATTTAAAAATAAACTATCCTGATTATTTAGATCATATATGACATAATAAACAAGATTTACTTGATAAAATATTGTGAGAGGATAATTTTTTGGAAGCTGCTTCTGATCGCCAAGCTTTAGATCCTAAGAATATGGCGACTTTAACTGATCTTGTCTCTAGAAGGGGTGATTTTTATTATTATTTTCATGCATTCCTTTTCCACGATCGTTATATTTAATTGAAAATTGATCTATATGTAATGGTCAAGTTTAATATATTTGTTATAAGATTTATTTAAAAATATTTTTAATACAAAAATATTAATTTTTATTAAAGAGAAAAATTCAAAAATACTTATAAGAGTTTACGATAAATAAATTGATTTGAATATATTTTTAATAACATGATAATTGTTGTATTAGATAATAAAAAGACCATATAAAAAATGTAAAATCCCTAACTTAAATGTTCGAAACAACATTAAAAAAATACATATTACAATAATAAGGTATATTGGCAGCACGATCATTACCCCGGTTCAATCGCAAACAAGAGTGATGATTGTGAATTCGTATACCAATCTAATATGAGGAACCAAAAGTCTTAAAGATAATTAAAAATATCATCTTGATTAGTCGTGGCCACATTATATATAACTCTAATAGAAAAAAAGTAACCCAACGAACGATTAAGAGAAGAAATGTGTGTCAAAAAATAAAGATCATGTACTAAAAAATAATGATAGTCGACGATAAACACTACTATATTAACATGTATTGTTATGTAAGTGACTTACAAGTCTTTTTACGGTTAGTTGATTAATAATTTTTATTAGGCTTAAATCAGAAATAAGTGCATAAACTATATAATTTTTCTAAAATATGTGCCTAATATTTTTTCGGCTCAAATAAGTGCCTGAACTATACATTTTTTTTATGAATTAGGTGCCTAATGTTTTTTTGGCTGAAATAGGTGGCTAAAGTTTCATTCCGTTAGTGTTTCTAGATAACAACATTAAAAAAATTGTTTAATTTATAAATAGGTATCCAAACTATACATTTTTATGAGATAGGTGCCTAATATTTTTTTTACTGAAATAAATGTTCAAACTATATTTTTTTCATGAATAAGTTATACTAAATTATTGAAAAATTTATTACTTTTAATATTAATATGAAGTTACAACTTTTAATTTTCTAAGGTCAGTACGAAAAATAAAATCTTTTAAGATAAAATAATGTTCACATCAAAAAATTTTAGACATTGAACAAAATAATACGGAAGAAAGATTTAAAATATAATGTGCATTCAAAATTTTATACAAATGTAAAAACAAAATTAAAAATATTTTGATATACAAATTTATTTAATCTAAGTTCTTTTAAAATTTTCGAGATCTAAGTTAAATAAAATATATATAACTCGTGTATTAAAATAAATTAATAACATATGAAAGTTAAGTGTATTAAATAAAATATGTTTTAATAGTGTTATCTTAAAACACTAACGAAATAAAACATTAGGTACTTATTTAAACAAAAAAATAATATGTACATATCTCAGAAAAATATACAGTTTGGGCACCTATTTACAAGTTAAGCAATTTTTTAACGGTGTTACCTTAAAACACTAACGGAATGAAACTTTAGACACACATTTCAGAAGAAGAAAACATTGGACACCTATTTCAAAAAATATATATAATTCAAACACTTATTTTAACCGAAAAAATATTAAACATCTATTTTAAAAAATATTTTACAGTTTAAACACTTGTTTCTGAGTTAAACCTTTTTATTAAAAGAAAAGAAATATTTTAACCAAACATGAAATGTGCATTTTGCCTATATATTGTTGAAGACTTCACAATCCATCTTCCATCCTCTGCCGAAAGCTATCTCTTTGCTTGTTCTTCACAGCACTTTCTTTCTTCCACTACAAAAGGTATGGTTTTTCCTTCTAATTTGGTCCGTTTCATCTTCCTCTTTTGCTTAATAACTCATTTCATTTTGATTTTAATGAAAGAAACAGTACTTTGATTTTATGTTTATGCATCTTGTTAAGATATTTTCAGCCATGGAGATTACCATCAAGGAATCTACCATTGTTTATCCTGCACAAGAAACTCCCAAAACAAGTCTATGGAACTCAAATTTAGATATATTGACGATAAGATTCCATATGCCAACGGTACACTATTATAAGCCCAATGCTTCTTCAGATTTCTTTGATACCGGAAGGCTTAAGGAGTCTTTAAGCAAGATTCTTGTGCCATTTTACCCCATGGCTGGAAGGTTAGGATATGATGAAAATGGAAGACTGGAAATCTCATGCAACGCTCAAGGAGTTTTGTTCGTTGAAGCGGAAACCACTTCACTTATGGACCCTTTGATTGCTGATTTCTCTGATAACTCTCAAGTCATTCGGTTAGTTCCCGAGGTGGACTACTCTGGGGGGATATCTTCCTTTCCACTTCTTGTAGTGCAGGTAATCTCTAAGCATTTTATCAGCGAAAGGATCAAGTATGAGAGATTAAATGAGTATTTAATGTTGATTTATTTTCTGTACATTTATTAGGTAACTAAGTTTAAATGTGGTGGAGTTTGTCTTGGAATTGGGATTCAACATACTTTAGCAGATGGGACATCGGGATTTCATTTCATCAATAGTTGGGCTGATACTGCAAGGGGTTCATCGCCTGCCATTGCACCATATTAGAATATAGTATGAATAGTTTCATTGTAATCCTAGCTGTTATGGTTGGTTAGCTGACGGTTAGGAATATTGTTAGAATACCGTTGAACTAACTGACTATAATCAACTCTTGAATTCTGTATAAATAGGCTGGTTCTCCTTTGAGAATATTACAGCAAAATCAATAAAATAACTGAGAGTATCGACTCTCTTTCTCCTACTTCCTTTCTCTTCTCTGAATTTCATTTCTCTTCTTTGATCATGCTCTATTCAACACACCATTCATTGATCGAACTCTTCTTCGTGCTCGAGTCCCTCCAATGCCTAAGTTTCACCATATTGAATATGACCCTTCTCCACCATTGAAGACGAAGGTTTCCCAAGACTCGGATGATTTTAAGCCATCTACTGTCTCCACCTTCAAGCTCACAGCTGAACAATTGGATCTCCTGAAAGCCAAAGCAGGTGGAAAGAGTGGTACAAAATATTCTACTTTCAACATATTGGCTGCACATATATGTCGTTGTGTAAGTCAAGCCAGGGGCCTCTCAGACGATCAACCTGTGAAGATGTACATTCCGGTTGACGGTCGATCGAAATTGAATCCTCCTCTCCCATCAGGATACTTCGGCAATGCAATCTTTATAACTGCAGTAATTACTGAAGCTGGTAAGCTCAAAGCCGAATCATTTCCTGATACCGTAAAAAGGATTCATGAAGGATTAAATCAGTTTAATGATGAATATTTGAGATCAGCTCTTGATTACACCGAGAAAGTGTCTGATTTGAGCACTTTAGTCAGAGGACCACATACTGTCCGATGTCCAAACTTGTCGGTCAACACTTGGGTGTGGTTACATTTATATGATGCAGATTTCGGATGGGGTCGCCCGACTTACGTTTGTCCAGCAAATCTTGTCCGAGAAGGCAGCACAATTATACTACCAAGTCCAACAGATGATGGGAGTTTGAGGGTGGTAACTCGTTTGGAGACGAGGCACATGGAACTCTTTAAAAATAATTTTTAAGATTTTTCTTTTAGGACAGATAATAAAAAAATGTTGTCTAAGATTTGAATTCTAGATAATAAAAAAATGTTGTCTAAGATTTGACTCTCAAAATTTTAAATTGTATATTTTCACCATCTTTTTAAATAAACTCTAACTCTTATCCCAAACCCTAAAATTAAGGTAAGAATAAAGAATAATTCGATGAAACAATTCCGAGTGGAAGTATTCCTCCGATCAAAACTGAGAATCTTGAGTTCATATACCAAGCTTGCTCTGGGATTTGCCTAGGGATTTTATTCGTCTTCACGGGATCCTCGATTGCTGACTTTTTAAACCCCACATAACCACCCACAAAAACAAGTGGAACTGAAATTCCAAACCACATGAGGACTAGAGCAAACATTGTGCCAAATGGCACAGTCCCAGAAGACTCTGGTCCCATATGAGAACATTGAAGACAAAGAAAATGGCAAAGACAATGCCTGGAAACATTCCTGAAAGCTACTTTCTTCCACTCTGCTCCTTCGAACATTTTGTACATACAGGCAGAGGCATAGCCAGAAAAATGTCGATGAAGACCCAAAGTAATAGCATAGCTGTCATATTACCACCTCGGTTCGAAGGAGAAAGAAACCCAAAAACAGTAAAGATCATGATAACGAGTACCATGCCCAAGAATTGAACACCAGTGCCAATATATATACACAGTAGATCAGAATTAGATGGAGGCCTGAAAATATCTCCATGGACAAGCTTCCATCCTGTCTCCTCCTGAGCTTTATTTAGAGTTTTTAGCTCGTTATACCGAGATATATCACAGTAAAGTATCCTTAGCATGATCATTGCTACCATACCCGAAAGGAAGAGAACAATTAACAAAGAATTGACAACTAAAAACCAGTGTATTTAATCATCATTCATTAAAAGATATGCTTCTCATCTAGATGTCCACTTCACATCACTTTCCTAAAAGTCGTACAGAAAAATTTAAGAAATTAGCATTTCATAAGTGACTGATGCTAGCCTTACATCAAGAAAAGGATAAACAATAGAAAAGTTCATAAAGGAATATCACCTTTAAGGGTTCAGCTCATGGTTTACACAGAAAAATTAAACATTGCAATAGTAAACACTAAAAACTATTCAGAGTTCTAACGGGATAATGTTATTTGGGTGAGGATTTTGAGGTTTAGGATAAGGGTTAGGGTTTATTTGAAAAATGGTGAAAAGATAAAATTTTAAAATTTTAAGAGTCAAATTAGAGATGAAAAAAAGTATAATAAAAAAAGTACAAAAACTTTATACCCCGAAAACGATAGCAACCTTACTGGTCGTTTTTCAAAATTGATAACTAAAAGTGTACTTGGGGTAAACAAAAGTGACTAGCACAATAGTTTACCCTAATTTTTATTAGGCTTAAATCAGAAATAAGTGCCTAAACTATACACTTTTCTAAAATAGGTGCCTAATATTTTTTTCGGCTCAAATAAGTGCCTAAACTATAAACTTTTTATGAAATATGTACCTAATGTTTTTTTGGCTGAAATAAGTAGATAAAGTTTTATTTCGTTAGTGTTTTCAGGTAACAACATTAAAAAATTAATTAACTTATAAATATGTACCTAAACTATACATTTTTATGAGATAAGTGCCTAATGTTTTTTTACTGAAATAAGTGTTCAAACTATATTTTTTTCATGAATAAGTTATATTAAATTATTGAAAGTTTTATTACTTTAATATTAATGTGAAGTCACAATTTTTAATTTTGTAAGGTCAGTATGAAAAATAAAATCTTTTAAGATAAAATAAAGTTCACATCAAAACCATTTTAAATATTGAACAAAATAATACGGAAGAAAGATTTAAAATATAACGCATATTCAAATATTATAAAAATATAAAATACAATATTAAAAATATTTTGATATAAAAATTAATTTAATTTATTTTTTTTTAAATTTTTCGAGATCTAAGTTAAATAAAATATATATAACTCTTTTATTAAAATAAATTAATAACGTATGAAAGTTAGGTGTATTAAATAAAATGTGTTTTTAATAGTGTTATCTTAAAACACTAACAAAATAAAACATTAGGTACTTATTTTAACCAAAAAAATAGTCACATGTCTCAAAAAAAATGTACGGCACATATTTACAAGTTAAATAATTTTTTTTAACGGTGTTATCTTAAAACACTAACGGAATGAAACTTTAGACACATATTTTAGCAAAAAAATATTAGACAACTATTTCAAAAAAATATATAATTCAAACACTTATTTTAGCCAAAAAAATATTATACACCTATTTCAAAAAAGAATGTATAGTTTAAACACTTATTTTTGAGTTAAGACTTTTTATTAAAAAAACTATTTTAACCTAAAATGAAATGTGCATTTTGCCTATCACTACCGTATTTAATTGCTTTGTTAGAACCTATCTTTATTGTCATCTTAAGTCATCGTCGTTTTTCTTCAATTACACATCGTCAATAATTAATAGAATAGATTTTAATCGGATGAAAAACAACGCAAATAATCCCAAATCCCTTCATGTTCAGATGAATTGACATTTTTGATACTCGACCTCAATCCCAAATCAACCCCAATTCTGATTCTACTAAAGAAAACAATGTTCTTCTTGCTCGGTTCGAGTTAACACAGTTTGAGTTACGATAACAAAAAGAAGCCATGACTAGGGGTGATGACGAGCCTAGTCAGGTTCAGCTCGATTCGAAAATAATGTTATTGGGTTTAGCTCGGGTTTGAGGCTCGACGAGGTCAAAATTTTAGGTTCAGATTTGGCTCGGGCTCAAAGTTCGTCGGGCTCAGCTCTTGCTCGTCAGGCTTGGCTCGACTCGACTCAAGATAAACAATTTTGTTATATTTTTTCTATAAATGATAGAACCTCGTTAAAACTCTTTTCATAACCAACACTAAAACGAAATTCAATATTAAAATAAGGAAAAAGTGCTCAATTTATTTTAGTTAAATTATTTTGAGTGGATTTCTCCTATTTTTTTATCGTTTTTTTTTTTTTTTTTTGCTAAAGCGATAATTTTAAATGTATACGTAGCATATATATAATGTAATTATTTCAAGCCTTTTCACGAGCTTTTCAAGCTGAACTTAGGTAAGCTCGGCTCGGCTCGTTAAGGTCTCGAGCCGAATCCAAGCCCGAATTGACCTCACTCGAACCGAGTTTTAACCGAGCCGAACCCGAGTGTAATTATTCTAGCAACATTTTACAATTGAAGTTCGATCAAATTCTCTAAAATTATAAAACTAGATTAGAGTGGAGAAGGAAATGGGTTTCTAGGAAGGATTCATCTTCTTATTCTCTCTAACAGGCAGTTAATAAACGACCACGATTAGCTTGAGTACACCATTGTGGCCGCTTGAGTTATCGAAGGAGTCAATGGGGAGTGATCGACGGCGACGATTAACTGACCGTCGAAGTATACGCCTGATTCCAAAGAGTCTGTTTAGTTATCCTTTTGGATAGGAAAAAAGAAAAACAAAAAGCCTTCTAGGTTTTGGTGTTGACCGTCTTCGGCCCAAATTAAGATAAAAAAATAAAAATAAAAAATAGAAAGAATGGAACAATAAATTTTTGGTTAAAATATAGAAATGATCGGTTAATTATGGGGTTAATCGATATATCTATTATATTTTTTTGACAAATGCCGCTGAATTTTTATTAAATTTATAAAAAATTATAATTACATCATCTTCAAAAAGTGAAAAAATTAGATTAAACAATCCAACCATTTTACAACCCAAGAAACAGAGAAATTAAAATTCTTATGAAATTAGGTATACCAATAAAATTCAGAAGCTTCTTGAATCTCTTTGTCTCTGTCCAAACGAGACGCATAAAGAAGGAAGAAGGAGTTGTAGACGATTTAAACTATCATGTAAAAAGCATCGCTACCCAAGACTGATTTCATCGGCAAACAACCATCAACCGGAGTGGGATATATATTTTCGAAAGACAACCGACAGAAATATAAATCAGAAACTAGCGCCGATTGAATCAAACTACAAGAGTAGATAAATCAAACCACCGGCAAACAACAATCGATCGCTAGGGTATGTTGCAACGTGCCACAAGAGCAGATGAATCAAACCACAAACGAAAATATATCACAAAGACAGAAGAAAACGTGTCACAAGGACAGAAAACGTGCTATAAAACCAGAGATTCTTATTAAAATTAAAAATAAAAATAATTGATTTATAGATCCGTTGGTCGACAACCAATACTAGGATTGATTGTCGACCACCGATCAAAGGGAAAGATCAAAGTGAAGAAACGATTAAAAAAAAATTAGAGAAAGGAGAGAGCATATCTATTATATTTTTAATTTTAATAAATATAATATTAAATATTTAATTAATTTTAATCAGATCATCAACCGTTAAAAATAAGAAATAACTAATATAATCGTTACACAATTAATCATTTAATCATAAAGTTGGTGTTGATTTTATCACTAATTTTTTTATTTTAACAAATATATCAAATAAATATTAAAATAATTATAATATAATCATTTGTCACTAAAATTTAATAGAAGAGACATACAGTCATAAAAAAATATTATTACATATTTAATTTTTATTATTTATATATTTTTTAATTTAACTTTAATTTATTTTAAAAAATAATTTATTTTTTTAATTAAGTGACGAATGTTTAACCATATTATCGTGACACTCACTGTATCCGTATTTGACTCGTTCATTCACAAATAACCCGAGACCAAACCCTCATATTCATTTGATCAGTGGACATCAAAACCTACGACAAAAGGTAGAATCAAAACGCATTCGAAGGAGAAATTATATTATGGATATTTTTATCATGTCATTTACGGATCAATTGATTAAATATTTTTATTTAATTTATTTTTTATTTTATTTTTTATTAAGTAAATTTTCATTAATATTTATTGTAAACTAAATTTAAAAACAATTTTTATCAAATAAATTAAACGGTAAAATAAATAAGATAAAAAAAATTAATTAAATAAATAAATTTAATTGATTGATTTTATAGTTAACATGACGAAAATGATTAATAATACAATTTTTTCATCCGACGAAGGAAAAAGTTAAAATAGTAAGAGAATGGACTTTGTCTACGCAAGGCTGAAAATTTGGAAATGTATTACTTTATCTAGTAGCGTAAAAAGTTGACTCGATCTAAAAACTCGATTTAAACCTGTTCGAGTTAGAACCTGGTTTGGCGCAAGGATATAATGAGCCAAACTCAATCAGTATCCGATTGTTGTTAACTCGAACCCGATTTGTACCTGTTACTATTATAATCGAATCCGGCCTGCATCCGACCGAGAATGACCCGAAGCGGATTTGAACCTGTTATTGTGAACCTGAAATCCGACCTGTATCTGACTGAAACGAACCCGTATCTGAGTCTGATCTGGCAGATAATCGATATTATTCGACTGAATCAACGCGAGACCTGATTTTACCTGACCTTTTTTGAACTCAACCTGATAATTGACCCGACTTGTTTTGAACCCAACATGTTATTAACCTGAACTAATATTAACATTTAACAAGACTTGATATTTACATGACATGTAATTAAAGAAATCTATAATTTGATGAATTTAAAATATTGGTAAATATAATTCGGCTTAAAAATTAGAATTACACATGAACTTAGAGAATTAATATAGGGATTAATATTTAAATTTAGTAATATATATTTAATTTAATTAATTAATTTTTTTATTTAGTTTTAGTATACATAATTTAAATTATAATTTTAAATTATTATTTTATTAAAATTTATAGTTGTTAAATTTAAATTAATATTTAATTTAATATTTAAACTATTGTAATTATAATAATTTTAAATTAATATTTCATTAAAATTGAGTTTGGAAGTTATGGATTTGGGAATGAGTAACTAAATTATTTATCAAGCTTAAACTAATAAGTTTAAATTAAATTAAAATTTTAACTTTCAAGTTAATATCATAATGTGCACAACTAAATGTTCACATTCATATCAAAATTTTGTATATAGTTATATTTTATCAAAATTTTGTATATAATTATATTTTATCAAATTTTATTATATATTATAATATTTTAAATTGAATTAACTTCTTAAACTTAAGATTTAATTAGGCTAAATTTAAATCTAAAAAAGCATAAATTACAAATGTATTAAAAATTTTTAACATTAAATGTATTTTTTATTAAATTAATCTAAATTATTACTCAATTAGATTAAACCAAGACAATTGATAAAGAAACATTAATGTATTAATATTTATGTATATATAATGTATTATACATATAGATACTTATATATTATATACATTAATAAATATACCTTTTCAATACTATATGTCTATACGCATACATAGACATTATTATATTGAAATATATATTATATTTATGTATATATTATTACTATATATATATATATATATATATATATATATATACATCAATACATATACATTAAAGTATATATTATATAATATATAGTATATATTAAAGTATACATTCATATGTATATATTAAAATATACATAATATATATATATACATATTAAAGTATGCAAATATATAATATACATATATATTAATATATATTGTATTTAAGTATATACATATATATATTGAAGTATACTAATATATATTATATATGCATACATATATATTAAAGTATGCATGTATATACTAATGTACATATATATTATATACATATACATACATATACATTAAATATATTATATATGTATTAAAGTATATTATATACACATAAATACTAAAACTTAACTACATTTTTATTTATATTAATCCCTAAAAGTTTAGATTTCCACAAAAATTTATCATAATTAATTTATAATTTTTGTATTTAGTTTAATATTTTAGATATGAGTCATTTGATGATTTTTTTTGTTTATTATTATCCTTAAAACTTTATTTTTATTTCAAATTGACCGTTATTTATTTTTATAATTTAGTCTAGTGTTTTTAATAAGATGATATTTTATTTTTATTTATGTTTTTATTTTAAACTTAAATTTACTCCTTGTTAATTTCTAATTTTTTAATTTACTCCAATATTTATTCTTTCTAGTCCCTAAAACTTTATTTTTAGTTGAAATTGAACTCATTCTTTTTTTTTTTAATTTAGTCTAATGTTTATTACTTTAAATTTATATTTTGTTAATTATAGTCCCAAAAATACATTCTTATTCTAAATTGACCCATATCATTTTATGTAATTTAGTCTAGTGTTTTTAATGTCATTGTATTTTTATTTATCTTTAAAGATCAAAATTTGCTTTTATTAATTTTTAATTTTTAATGTTATTCATGCTAGTGAAAGACGTTAGACGTTAAATAATTAATTCGAAATGAATGATCAATCCAATGTCAATCGATTATTTGTACTAAACTCAAACTTAATAATTAATATGATTTCAAAGCTCAAATTAACCAGATCAGAAATAAAATCAACTTGAAATGAACCCGACCTGAAATTAACTTGTCAATTAACTCAGATTTGAATTGAAGACCAAGTGTTCTTGAGTTCTAGTGTGATGTTTCTCTAGAGGACAAACAATGTGTGAATGGTCTTATTAAGAGGATGATGTTCCAAGTTTATTAGTAATTGGAACTAGTAATAGCAAACCTTTTCTAAACAAGTACAGCATAATATATTTCTAGATTCCAACACTGAAACTAGTAATAGCAAACCTTTTTCAAACAATCAACGGAACATTGTTTACTACACTGATCAAACACATAGCGTTGGTGTTGTTTTCAATCATATTAATGAACTCAGAGAGCTCATTACCGATGGGTAGTTCCTGTCTTTGGAATCACTTGACCATAATCAAAAAGTTAGATTTCCTTCTGTTTGCAATCTCTGCACAAACAAGAAAACCAAAAAATAAATTGCTCCAGCAAGAATAATGATTAATTGACATGGAATTTTTCTTGCGACTTTTTGTTGATTCCCTGGTGAATATAACATATAAAAAATGGCACCAAGTTATCGAATACAAAGACAAGGTTCTCAACACCCCTGCAAGTACAAAAGGAGCGAACCCGTCAACAGCGTCGATATATGAGATCAACTACAATGCATATTACTACACCACAACTCCTCAGAAGAGTAGGCAACAACAGTATATTACATCAGAGCCGAGTACACAGTGCCAGAATAGTAGTACCAACCAAGCAGTCCATCAGTTGAATGAATTTTCCTTTAAAAGGTCTGATCAGAATGCATTCACGACAATGAATAATCAGAAAGCATCATTACCTAGTGCCATCATAAACTGCATGTCAATTAGAGGAAACCCGACAGCAATCGGGGGGTCTGATTTTACAGGAGATTGATCTCAGCCGAGAAGCGGGCATGGATTTGAAGATTTCTTTGATGAGGAGATCCGTACGAAAATGTTAGCGATCGACAACCTACAAAGACTGCTAAAGACTTTTGGTGTAGGTGATGGTATGAGAGTTGATTTTAGTTGTTCAGACTTTTGGAGTACGAAAATGTTAGCATGTGTGACTGTTGGGGTAATGAATGATTTAGAGAAATGAATAGTATATTTTTGAGAAAGATGGTAAAAATATAAATTTTTAAAATTTTGAGAGTCAAATTAAAGATAAAATAAAAATATAATAATAGTTTAAGAACTATTTAAATAATTTATCATTTTTTAATATGATAGATCATCTTTTCGTTAATATTTAACGGCACTTAAATGTTAGAGTTACCAAAACTTTATACCCCGAAAACGATAGTGACCTTACAGGTCGTTTTTCAAAATCGGTGACTAAAAGTGTACTGGGGTAAACGAAAGTGACTAACGCAGTAGTTTACAGGTTTGGACATCGGAATGTATGTGGTCCTCTGACCAAAGTGCTCAAATCAGACACTTTCTCGGTGTAATCAAGAGCTGATCTCAAATATTCATCAGTAATCTGATTAAATACTTCATAAATCCTTTTTACGGTATCAGGAAATGATTCGGTTTTGAGATTACCAGCTTCAGTAATTACTGAAGCTATAAAGATTGCATTGCCGAAGTATCCTGGTGGGAGAGGAGGATTCAATTTCGATCGACCATCAACCGGAAAGTACATCTTCACAGGTTGATCGTCTGAGAGACCCCTGGCTTGACTTACACAACGGTATACATGTGCAGCCAATATGTTGAAAGTAGTATATTTTGCACCTGCTTTGGCTTTCAGGAGATCCAATTGTTCAGCTGTGAGCTTAAAAGTGGAGACAGTAGATGGCTTAAAATCATCCGAGTCTTGGGACACCTTCGTCTTCAATGGTGGAGAAGGATCATATTCAACATGGTGAAATTTAGGCATTGGAGGGACTCGAGCACGAAGAAGAGTTCGATCGATGAATGGTGCAATGACAGGCGACATGCCCCGTGCAGTGTCAGCCCAACTATTGATAAAATGAAAATCCGTTGTACCATCACCTAAAGTATGTTGAAACCCAACTCCTACACAAACTCCACCGCATTTGAACTTTGTTACCTGAAAAAATTTACACAGTAACTTACCTATATTAATCATTTTGTTTCAAGGGTGCTTCAAGATTACCTGCAGCACTAGCAGTGGAAAAGAAGATATCCCTCCAGAGTAGTCCACCTCGGGAACTAGCCGAAAGATTTGAGGGTTATCAGAGAAATCAGCAATCAAAGGGTCCATAAGTGCAGTGGTTTCTGCTTCAACGAACAAAACTCCTTGAGCGTTGCATTGTATTTTCAGTCTTCCATTTTCATCATATCCTAACGTTCCAGCAACCGGGTAAAATGGCACAAGAATCTTGCTTAATGCCTCCTTAAGCCTTCCGGTATCAAAGAAATTAGAACAACCATTGGGCTTATAATAGTGTACCGTAGGGACATGGTATCTTGAAATCAATAGATCTAAATTTGAGTTCCATAGACTTGTTTTGGGAGTTTCTTGAGCAGGATAAACGATGGTAGATTCCTTGATGGTAATCTCCATGGTTGAAAATAACTTAATAAGCTGCATGAAGTAGAAATTAAAATGAAATGAGTTAATAAGCAAAAGAGGAAGAAGAAACGCATCAAATTAGATGGAAATAAAGAATAAGAATTAGATAGAAGATAGCAAGCAAAGAGGAAGATTGTTAAAATTGCTTTTTGAGTTACTAAAGAAGAAAAAGAGAGCAGAAATCATACCGTTTGAAATGGAAGAAAGAAAGTGGAATGAAGAAGAAGAAGAAGAAAGGAGATATCTTTGGATTGTGAAGTCAAACAATTTATAAGCTTATTTTATAGATACAAGACTCCGTCCCTATCTCTCTTGAATGAATCTAGGTTTGATCACACGAGTTATCTTGTCTCAATAATTAAAAAAACGATTAATATTTTTTAGAGTCACAAGTCCGAATACTAATAATGTAACATAATTATTGAATGATCAATATTTAATAATTAAAAATATATTAACAGATATTACTATAATTATTATAGCTTATTAAAAAAATATAAGTTTGGTGCATTCTCCGGTTTCGTTGGGTCAAGCTCTACATTCCCATTTTGTGTAGGAAGCATTCCAATAAGGTTTTGCGACTACATGGAAATTCTAGGTGAGGGTGTAAAAATTTAACTCAGTTTAAAAACCGATTAAAATTTATTGATTTTTTATTAATACAATACTAATTTGATTTAAAAAAAAAATAAATTAAAAATTAATTGATTTGATCCGATATTCAAACTGAAATCACTATAAACTCGAATTAAAACAGTTAAACCAAATATAATTAACTAAATCGAATCTGATCTGAATGTGCTGTCACCTCTAGTTGACAATAAGTTATTAGCAACCACAACTATTTCCCCAAAAGGCGGGAATTTGTATCTTCTCCTTTTACAAATATTAAGTGATTTAGGTTCGAATCTCATTTTAACTATTTTTATTTTTTCTCTAAAATTTATGTTTAAATCACTCTCCTCTTTTATTTAATTATATTAAAATTAGGAATAAATTAATATAATACGTAAATAATATAAACAAAATATATAATTTTATAAATTTTCATTTTAACTATTTTATGTCATATCATCTTTTCGTCGATTTTAAATGAAGATGATCAAAATAAGTTAGTTTAATAAATTGAATGATCAAATTTTAAATTTTTTATTAGATGATCAAAAAATATTATACACAATAATTAGATGATCTCTTGGATAGTTCATTTTAAACTATATACATAATTATATTATATTATCAATAAAGAAAAATTTTACAACGAGCGTCGAACATCGCTGAACATCGCTAACATCGCTGAACATCGCTAATGATGAATCAATGGAAAATTCATCCTCATGGAAGACGTGCAGGACATCAATAAGTTAATACATCTTTAATAATTTTATAAATCAATAAATTTTTAATATTTTTATGCATCAATGAGAAATTCATTCTCATGCAAGCCGTGCAGAACATCTAATAATTTAATGCATCTTTAATAATTTGATAAATTAATATTTTTTAATATTTTTATACATCAATAGAAAATTCATTCTCATGCCACATGATGCTCATTAAAGAAAGTGGGTCGGTGGAGTGTTAGGATATGATGTTATAGATTTCGGGCGTTTATTGAGCGAGTCGATTGCGAGTTAGATTTTGTGTAACTCGGGTTTGTTAAAGAATTTAGTTGTTCGATTTGACTCGTTGCTCGTTAAACTCGTTAAAAATTATGCTCGATTCGTTCTCGTTAAAATATTTTATTGCTCAATTCGACTCGTTGCTCGATCGTTAAGTTCGACCTGTTGCTCGTTAAGCTCACTAAAAAACTTACCTTATTTTTAACTAAAATAAAATTTAATAATACCATATGAGACTTAATATTAATATAAATTAACATATTTAACGGAACATTGTTTACTACATCTATGCTTTGCATGTGAGCACTGACATAATTATTAAAATTTATAGGGAAATGGTCAATTAAATCACTGGTGTGATATTGAGTTTAAATCTTGGACAACCTTTCCCAATTATCCACTGTAAAAGAAAATTCATAGAAATGTTTCTTAAAGAGTTCCATGTGCTTTGTCTCCAAACGAGCTGCCACCAACAAACTCCCATCCTCTGTTGGACTTGGTAGTATCACTATTTTGCCTTCTTGGACAAGATTTGCTGGACCTGCATAAGTCGGGCGACCCCACCCGAAATCTGCATCATATGCATGTAACCACACCCAAGTATTTACCAACATGTTTGGGCATCGGAAAGTATGTGCTCCTCTAACTAAAGCGCTCAAATCAGACACTTTTTCGGTGTAATCAAGAGCTGATCTCAAATATTCATCATTAAACTGATTTAATGCTTCGTATATCCTTTTTACGGTATCAGGAAATGATTCGGTTTTGAGATTACCAGCTTCAGTAATTACTGCAGTGATAAAATTGCATTGCCGAAGTATCCTGATGGGAGAGGAGGATTCAATTTCGACCGACCGTCAACCGGAATGTACATCTTCACAGGTTGATCATCTGAGAGACCCCTGGCTTGACTTACACAACGGCACATATGTGCAGCCAATATGTTGAAAGTAGTATATTTTGTACCATTCTTTGCACCCGCTTTGGCTTTCAGGAGATCCAGTTGTTCAGCTGTGAGCTTAAAGGTGGAGACAGTAGATGGCTTAAAATCATACGAGTCTTGGGACACCTTCGTCTTCAATGGTGGAGAAGGATCATATTCAACATGGTGAAATTTAGGCATTGGAGGGACTCGAGCACGAAGAAGAGTTCGATCGATGAATGGTGCAATGACAGGCGACATGCCCCGTGCAGTGTCAGCCCAACTATTGATAAAATGAAAATCCGTTATACCATCGCCTAAAGTATGTTGAAACCCAACTCCTACACAAACTCCACCGCATTTGAACTTTGTTACCTGAAAAAATTTACACAGTAACTTACCTATATTAATCATTTTGTTTCAAGGGTGCTTAAAGATTACCTGCAGCACTAGCAGTGGAAAAGAAGATATCCCCCCAGAGTAGTCCACCTCGGGAACTAGCCGAAAGACTTGAGGGTTATCAGAGAAATCAGCAATCAAAGGGTCCATAAGTGCAGTGGTTTCTGCTTCAACGAACAAAACTCCTTGAGCGTTGCATTGTATTTCAAGTCTTCCATTTTCATCATATCCTAACCTTCCAGCAGCCGGGTAAAATGGCACAAGAATCTTGCTTAAAGCCTCCTTAAGCCTTCCGGTATCAAAGAAATCAGAACAACCATTGGGCTTATAATAGTGTACCGTAGGGACATGGTATCTTGAAATCACTAGATCTAAATTTGAGTTCCATAGACTTGTTTTTGGAGTTTCTTGAGCAGGATAAACGATGGTAGATTCCTTGATGGTAATCTCCATGGCTGAAAATAACTTAATAAGAAGCATAAACTTGAAATCAAACTAGTGTTTCTTTCTTTAAAATATAAATGAAATGAGTCAATAAGCAAAAGAGGAGGATGAAACGGACCAAATTAGAAGGAAAAACCATACCTTTTGTAATGGAAGAAGGAAAGTGCTCTGAAGAAAAAAACAAAGCGGAGAAGACGAAAGGTTTCACTTCAATGATTAAAAGCAAAACAGAGAGAGCGTAAATATTCTGCTTTAAATCATGCATCTATTAGTACCTATTTCAAATTAATGAGTCTAAAATTTAAGGTTAAAGATTATGGTTAAGATTTAAAAGATTAAAGATAAGATATATATTTTAAGATTTAGGTTTCAGGATATAAAAAATAATAATATTAAGGTTTATAATTTAAATTTTTAAAATTTTTAACCGGGGAATAAAGGAAGACATAGTTAAGGGTAAGAGATTTCTACTCAAACAGAAAAGCACCTACTTAATAATTTGTTTGTTATAAATACATAAAATGAATTTTTTTCTTACCTTAATTTAAGCAACATTGCTTCAATATTTTCTTTCAAAAATTTATTAAAAAATATCTCTTTTTAAATAAAATTTTTATTGATTAATGAAAAAAATAAGAAACAAATTTTAAACAGAACAAAGAACTTCGTCAAAATGATCCACTCTCCCTAAATATTCTTTTACTTGTCTCAAGTATTTTATCATGACTAATCGAAAGAGAACATAAGAACATGAAATTTCGGGTTTTCAATTCGAAAGATGTCATATAATTAGTCATCTTCTTCTGGATGATAGTATTTTGTTTATGAGTTGCATTAGAAATTATGAATGTATTAAAAATATTATTGTTGATTTATATCCGGTTACGGATAAGACGGTTAATAAAAAATCGTTTGTTTTTTTATTCTTTAATAAACTTTATGTATGTACGAATATATGTGTTCTGTACGTATCTATCTATTTATCTATTATTTATAATGCATGTATATCATATGCATGTTGTATATATATATATGTATATATCCTATTATTACTATTGAATGTATGTATTATTGTTGTTGTTAATATATGTTCATAGTGTATTAGTTGCATGTGTGAATATGTTTTTGAAAAAAATTTAGGTCTCTTTAAAAAAAATTTTACAGTCGACATTAAAAAATCTAATGTCAACCCCTAAAGGAGAAAAGAGTACCCGCTATAATTATTCATTAATAGCATCTTCAATTACAATTTGTTTAATACAATTTGGACATTCAAAATAAAAATAATTATATTGTTGATCACTCAATGCTCAGTGTGCTAAAGTATGGGATGCTCTATTAGCTGAATGATGAATAAAGACAATCGATAAATGATGATGCCGTTAAAGATGATCTCTCGCCTCAATCATGCTTTACGTTTATAACACCAAAAAATTATTCTTAATTTTAAAATCATAATTTTAAAATCTTGACTAAAAATCTTAGTTTTCAATTTTTCAATTTCTAGAAAACCTTAATTTTTTTAAGATTTTTAAATTGATTTTCTAAGTTAAAGAAAAAACTGGATAAGATTATAAAGTTTTAGAAATTCAAGGTGTGAGTTTAAAATTTAAAAGTTAAACCGATGTTTTAAAAATCTTGAAGAGATTAATGACTTAATAAGTAGTTTATTTATTTTTAATTTCATTGATGGTTTTAACCTGAATTTTTTATTTTTTATTTAAATAAATAATTATTATATTATTTATTATTATAATATATGTTTTTTAAGTCCGAGAATTCTTGAATAATCAATTAAATTAAATTCTTGAATAACAAATTTATTTTTAAATTATTAGTTCTGAACGTCTTGCGTAAGGATGAAATTTTTATTAATATTTTTATAAAACATTTTTCCAGCAGCCAAGAGTGTACAAACACTCCTGGACCAAATTGGTTATTAGAGTAAGAGAATACTTAAAAAATATTTTAGGATTTTAGTTTTTGCTTTAGAAATATTTTAATTTCGTATTCTTACTGCGAGCAATTTTGAGTAATTAAAAGTTTATTCAAATCTACAAATTTAATTTTAAAATTATTTGTTATATCAAAATTAAATTTAAATTTTACATAATTAATACTATTGAGCTTTTTTTTAAGCTTGCGTTGTTATTTATCATTGCAAGTTAAAATAATTTTTAATATGGTGTAGTTATCGACATCAATAATGATAGTTCTTTCGACATTATTTCCGTCGTACAATACAATATAATTAGGGACATATAGGTCATGTCTTATTTTTATATCAGAGTATGATGCTCGTTTTATAATGTCTATTTTTATGTGTATTGTTACGTTAAAAAATAATTTTGAACTTATATTTTTAATTTAATTTTTTTTATGATTTAAATGATTTGATAAATTATTTTATCAGAAAATTTAATGTAGGTTCCTTTAGTGATCTTAATGTGATAAATTACTTTAGTGACTAACTCAAAAAATGAGTGATAGTTGGATGATCATTCATGTAGTTTTTCTTATAAAAATAATTTAATTAAAATTTTATTTTAAATATTTATTATTTATATATTGAGTCCTTGTGATCTTTAATCTTTATTAGTTAGTTTAATGGTGTTCAACAATGTTCATCGTTAGTGGTGTTCAGCAATGTTCGACGCTCATCGTAGAATTTTTTCCATTTAATATAATTATTAATGATCGAAGAAAAGAAAGAAAATATAATTTTAAAAAAGTTGAGCATGACATAATATTACGAAACATAAAAACAACTAACTAATTAAATAAATTTAATAATTAAAATTAATAATAATTTTTATATATTTTAAATTATAATTAATGTACAATTTAAAACAAAAATTAAAATAATATTAAATTTATTTAGTAAATCTAAACACACGAAAATAATTCAAAACAATTCGAATTAAAAATTTATTCTAATTTTAGCGAGAAAATTTAAACCCTATTCTAATGACTAATTACAGTTACATTCCTTTGTCGAATAAACTTTATTCTTACTTTTTAGATAATTATTTAAAACTACAATGTTATTGTCAAGGACACCAAATGCCATAATAAGTGCTGCAATTCTCTCCATTTGTAATTTTCCATTCTCAGCAATTTTTTCACACGGAAATATTCATACATAAAGAACTGTTCCAGCTCCATGAAAGAAAAAGTGAAAATCTCTTGTCCTTTTTGAATCTAAGATTGTATATGTTACAATATTTACCACAAACCCGAGATTAAATTCCCTCGAAATCTTCATCCCATTTTCAGTTTCCCCTCACCTTATTTCCTGCAAAGAATCAGAGGTAGAACATAAACTGTTTAGCTTGTGAAGGAAAGTTCAGAATCATGGAATAACAGCATTTTCTTAGGTAAGTCACACCATGGATTCTTTATCTATGGATTTAATGCATTTACAAACTAAATGTGTGCTCCATTTTGTCAGTACAAGATCATTTTTGTATCCTATGCTGGGCTACTCAGTCGTGGAAGTCAGAGCAAGAGATCATCAGCAAATTTGGGTTATATCCTGATTTTGAAACAAACTCCCTCTTTGGTAAAACGCCAGCAAATTTTCTCCATTTAACCCTTGCTCGTTAAATAGGTGTGCGTGTGCGTGTTTGAATGAATTTGCGTATTGCAAATTGAACTTCTCATGTCGAAGATGCTACTACTATTGACACATGCATGGAAATGTTGTCTACATGATATTGACATGGCTTCAACTCCCACACAATGAAGTTAGTCATACAAGTTTCAATCCAGTAGATGGAAAACAAATTGATTTCTACCTCCCTCCCCTAACTATTCTTGTATGATAAACAAAAATGGCATCAGAACTTGCTTCTAGAGTAAATATTCCAGATGGCGTCTTAATCAGAAACCCAGCACAGAAACATTTGAAGGGGCCAAACACATACTCAATTACTCAAACTAAAAGCCTTGGATGTAAATATTGGGTCTGCATGGTCAGGATATGAGGAGGAATTCTAACAATATTTCATAAATATGTAACATATATAAGCTGTCTTCGGGTGAAAATAGGAAATAGAAGCATACCATCGAAGCTTGAAAGTGTCTTTCCACCACCCTTGTTTTGAGCAGTTGGCAACTATTTTGTCTAGTCGTACAATGATCTCTGAAAAAGTCGGTCTAACAAGACATTCTTTATCCCAGCATTCTTCAATTAACCTGTTCATACATTATAATGTAGTAAAGCTTAGAGTATTTGTATGTCATATTTCTGTACAAGATAGGGATTAGGATGCACTGTGCTTCTTTCTTCTGAAAAGAAGACAGACATGCACACAGACTGAGTTTTTTTTTTTTTTTTTCAATTAAACGTGTATGAAATATAAACAACCAATACAAACAAACAGTAGAGTTTTGGAAAGACGCAATAGAAGCGATCGCACAGGGTCCCCTAGAAAAGAGGACCCCAAAATTTTGATAAACTACATTCACTAGATGATATTAATCTCGAAATTCTACGTTATAATTATGTCCTAAATGTAATAATTGATTCTAGAATATTATTGATTATTCCTATTCTTATTGTTTTTATAGAACTAGTAAGGTTCTAGACAAGCGCAATAAAAATGATCGCACAGGGCCCTAAAATGACAATTACTTCTAAGAGACATTTTTAGAACTAGTAGAAATTATGAACAATTGCTTATAAGTGACACATTTTAATAAATTGCACAGAAAACATGTTTTCATCTCAAACCCCAAACTTACTCTTTTAAGTCCGGAGGATAACTTTTTGATTTTGACTTGAATGATGGTCTTCTCTCTTCCAAACACATCAATCTCACAATCTCTTCAGCAGGTTTGGGATGAAAAGGCACCACTCCTTCGATCATCTAAACTCATACAAGAACAAAACAGAAGATGTGGTTAATACTGTATCAAACAAAAAAGCAGCTTTAATTGTCTGAACAATTACTTCCCACAACCCCCTACCAAAATTCCCCACACATACAGAAAGAATTACAGAAGAAATTATCACAATGTGGGAAACAGGTGAGCATCCATTCTTGATAAAACAGGAAGAAGGTAAAGAAAACAACATTCATTATCTGCACGATGTAAGCAAGAAACAAGGACTGAAACTATTGAAGGCAGTTAAACTGCCGTTAGTCAGAATGGAACTATCATTTGTGTCAGTTGATAACGAACTTTTGAGAGACCATATACCTCGTATAGAATGACACCGAAGGAATATGAATCAACACTTCGATCAAATACCAAATTTTTATAAAGCTCGGGTGTCGCATATATGTCTGCAATCAGAAAAATCAAATTATTAGTCACAGTTTTACCATAAGCAGAACTAATACCTTTCTGTCACAAACATACTTTTTGGATCAAAATGATAATTTGGATTTGCTAATTTTGCCTTGTCAGGTGCTATTCTTGTCAATCTTAACAAACCGAATCCGGATACCTTCAAATGACCTCCATTATCCATCAAAATATTTCTGGCACCTTACCAAATTTCAGATATTAAAGAACAGCATATCACAATGCAAAGAATTATCACTTGCCATTTCTGCAAGAATTATATCAACTTCTGCAGTGGTTGCCTTACTTTGTCCTTAAATTGCAGTGAATAATTGGTTCTGGTTTACATTCATGAAGGTAATTCATTCCCCTGATATCAAGAAAATAACAGTCAATAAAGTGAATAACCAGGAGAAATAAAATACTAGAAGCAGTTCCATGCACTGTTAAATAAAGGATATTAAAGTATAGAAAAACAAGCATATTCAGAACGTTAACATCTGAGTTTGGCTTAGGAGAAAAATAGGGCTAATGGTGATTAAAGTGACAATAACAAAAAGCTTTCTTGAAGTATAATTCAAAGAAAGAACATGCCTGGCAATGTCAAGAGCAAATCTTAAGACTTTGGATGGTGATAGACGCCCTTTCTTTTGAAGGTAGCTTCCCAAGTCACCCTAAAATAAGGATAATCACCGCAGTAATCTTAATGTGGTAAGTAAAACGCTAAAAACTTTCTCTACACAAAGCAAACTAAGCTGATGGAACAATTTCTTAGCGTATAATCAATAACCAAATAAAGGAATCATACTGGAAAAGCTTAAAGTACATACCATCTAAAGGATGCGTAAAACTATGTGCAGCAATTTTGAAATATCAAAAGCTCTAGTGTAGAAATGCAGTACAAAGAAAACAAAGTTAAATCACTAACTAATTGAAGATGGTTGTGAGGCTAAGTTCATTAACTAGGGAGGCACTCTAGGCAATTGATAAGTAGTTACTCAATGCCTCATTGCACCACAGATGCAATATACAGTGATATTGGTTACATAATGCATATACATCCTAATCTTTTCCTCTACCTAGTGTCAATTGTTCTGTTTATGCATTTTAAATTCTGACGACTGCCTAAACTATACGGGGGAAAACTCTTAGGCCTATGGGGAAACCTTAATTGTTTAGTCATCTCACTTTTTTTTTTTTCTCTCGAAATGGTTGTGCCTCTCTTCAATCACGACTTTGTGCAGAAGGATGCTTAAATATTGATTAAAAAAGCAAATTAACAGAACATAAATACAAGCAAGATAGTCGAGGGATAAGCAGCAACATGAAGAAGACTTTTTTTTTTCCTCTCGAAATGGTTGTGCCTCTCTTCAATCACAACTTTGTGCAGAAGGATGCTTAAATATTGATTAAAAAAGCAAATTAACAGAACATAAATACAAGCAAGATAGTCAAGGGATAAGCAGCAACATGAAGAAGAAGAAGAATAGGGGGAAGAGAGATATCCTTACTTTTGAATGATACTCAGAAACAATCATCATGGGAAAATTTTGTGTAACAGCTCCGACAAATTGAACCACATTAGGATGTCGAACTTTTTCTAGTAAAGTTAGCTCATTCTTGAAATCATTTCTGTTTAAAAGTGTGTGCACACACACATACACACATTCGTGTATATATATATATGAATATAGTTGTATTAGGCTCCGCAAGAAAATTGGAAAACAAAAACAATAAAAAAATCTTGACATCCTTTAACAATAATTAGAAAAAAAAAATCATACAGCTCAGAAAACAAGAAATGTAATGTAACAAAATGAAGTATGTGCTAATCTCTTTAGAAGTTGAGACAAAAAAATTATATACTTAACCATGTAACCTCAAAATTTGTACTGAATGCATTTAATACATCTGGTGTCATTCTACTGAACAAAAGGGATTGAAGGAACTCAGACATATTCCCTAATTAAACTAAAACAAGATAGTGATACGAATGAAAGTGCATAATTGTTAAAAGAACACATCAAAATTGTACACACCAATCACTCTAGTACCCAGTGGCAGTACAAGGCTGTTAGAAAGTTGCTTTACAACAGCATTGTTCAGTATTATCTATCAGAACTAGAGCTATATTAGGCTAGTGTTGCTCCCAACAAATATCCCATTGTTCCTTCTTATTGGAATTTAGACCACAGAACCTATCTGCTGAAAGAAAATCAGCAAACATACTTGTTTCTTATCCTTGGGTTATATACATGTTGGAAAGAGTGCAATTGCTCCACTCAACCTTTTGAAACATCCAGATACAAACTTATTTACATGGCCCATAAAAATGAATAAAAGCGGCAAAAAAGATGAGTAATTCTAGACATAAACATGATAGGAAGCACACAAATTTATTGCTGCATATTGGTATGATGCACGAGGGATACTGAATACCAAGAAACTGTACATAGCAACGGAATGTGTAGAGTAACGACATAAGTATAAATGACTGATGTCAATAAGGAAACAACATATCTATGCTGATTCACATGAGTTAAAACACGTCAAAAATAAAACAAGGAAAGTACATACATGGTCTCAGGGTCTGAACAGCTCTCCGTGTCTAGTATTTTTACAGCAACCTTTGTCCCATTCCATTTTGCAACTTGATATGATCCCTAACAAGTGATTGATGAAATGTTAACAATCTATTTCTATATATGTATCAGCATATCAACATGACCACCTTTAACATTGGACCATACATGAATGTCCAAAAGAATCAATGTAGTAAAATAAGTTAAGAGAACCATACCTTTGTTATACCATCAGACTTCCGAACTTGAAGCTCCAAGGGGTTAAGCTCGTACTCTGGAACCTCTCGAGGATTAGACACTGTCATTGGCGTATTCCTGATTTTCTAAAATCCTAGCATATACGTAATTAGCAATCTTCATACGTGCATAAATTGCAGTCATAGGAAGAAATAAAATTTAGATTGATGAAGAAAGTTTAATGTCATACGGGAACTTTAGCCCCACGGGCCTTCAAAAAATTGTAGACCTCCATATTTCCATAGTACTTCGCATCCGCAGCTGCCTGTCCATACAAAAAACAAATTTACTAACATGCTCAATATGCATTCACATCATCATAAATCAAACTGCATTTGATAGGTAATCTGTCATACACAAGTCACCAAGGATATTAAAATCAAAATTAGAAGTAAAATTCTGGGCTGACATTAAATCTCAAACTAAAGCGCAATCATCTGCCTCTTTATTCTCCCTGGCTAACCATAAATTATTCATCTTAGTTGTTGAAATCCAAGGAGGAATTTAAATAGCAGTCTGCCACCGCTATTGCAGTAGGAACACCTGCAGTGACTTCACTAGCATCCGCTATGTCCACAATGCGACCGAAAAAGCAGCAGCTGCTGCAAACCATGTCCTTGATCTAAGCAGCATATAGTTTTCCACTTTTCACAGAATCATTGAATGTACTTGTTCAAAACCGATAATTTTTATCAACAAAACCAACCAATAGAGTTGAATTATATTATAACTGAACCTGAAAATAAATCTAATTCCCCACCATTTGATTTTGAACAACTAAAGGAAGGAACAATAGAAAATGAATAGTAGAAGAATAAGAAAGGTACCGTGCTACCCCAACGATCACGGGCATCAGTATTAGCCTTCCTAACAAGAAGAAGCTTAACAACCTCCACATGGCCTTCACAAGCAGCGATGTGCAAAGCAGTACGGCCATCCAAATCAATACTATTAACGTCAACGCCTTCATTCAACAAATCCTCCACTCCTCTCACGTCCCCTCTACACGCCATAAACAGCAGCTGCATGGTCGCGTCAAGGTTCTCCGGCACCGTCATATCATCATTGACGGGACTCCGCCTGATTAGGTCGAGCGACGATTGCCGCCCGAAGCTGAACCTTTGGTTGTTCTTCCGAGGGTCGAGTGATGCCTGCCGTGTGAACTGGCGACTGAAACTCCGATTTAACGACCCGGTGGAAAACTGGCGGGAGATTCCCAGTTGTATCTGATCCGCTAAGCTTGACATGGCTGTTTCGTATGACACAACAAAAGGGTAATCCAGAAATCAACTGCAAAATCGGGAACCGAAAAATAAATCAGATAATAATCATCGGAACATTGGCATGTAAAGGGTAGATTCTGGATTCGTACGATCGAGAGACTATTGGGGAGAAAGATTAAGCTCAGGGATCTCGATAGGGGAGCCCAGAGCCTGAAACAGGAGACGACGAAGGCTAGAATAGACGAATTGAGATCCGAGGGAGGTGCAGATGAACAATTAAAATAGAGAAAAATGAAAAGCTGGTGGAATGTGGCCTTGTTTTTCTCTTTCACTCTGATTTACGTTTCTGAACCGACGAAATCAGCGAAAATGGCGTTCATCGAAATATTCATTTATACTGCTATCTTTCTTACAAACGTGCATATATGTTTGTTGTGGAGTCTGCTAACAGAAATTTAACCCAAAATATCTTATTTCCATTTGGATGATCGAGAGGCTTCTCATCACTGTAATTGCACGAACGATCGAGAGAGAGGTATATGCAGCATCACCACTCCCTAAGAGCTTCAAGACCTGGGAGTTATCCGTTTGTACCTGCACTAGCTAGTTCCAAGCCAAGATCTCAATGCTAATTTCATGCCCTCAAAAATCCCCCACAGCTCGGTTTGAAGCCCTGACAGCCAGTGGCCATTTGCACCCTTAATAAATCCTCCGATAGCTTCATGATTATTTTTGCAGGGATACTCCACCTGTCCACCATCAGAACTGAGACAGAACCAGCCATCTGGGGCGGTTTACAGCAACTGCTCCGACCATGAGTACCTGCAGAGATATCAATGTGGGGTTGTAGAGAAGAAAGATATGGTCACTGGGCACATATTGGTCATGAGCTTTCTCTTAAAAGCAATAGTGTCGACCGCATCCCAACGCAGTGTAACCAGCCATCACTGCTCACTATTGGTCATGAGCTTTCGCTTAAAAGCAAGCCATGTAAAGAACCGGATACGTACGTCGCTGGATGGCCGGACTCCATATGCGCTTCCAGACTGGATTCCTCTCATTCCAAGAATGTTCGGACAACCAAAGGTATGTAGAAGCAATATCAAAAGTACGGGCTTTGTCCAACGCCAGATGCACTTGTCAGGTTCATCCTAAATATCACTATGTTTAATGCTCAATATATATGCTATAGCCTCAAGGACCAGCACCACCAAGGATAAAGCAACGACTCATGAGCAAAACCTATTTTTTTTTTACCTTTCTTATTGCTTTATTAAAGCACCAACAATAAAAAAATTTTATAATTTAGAATTATGACTTAAGATCAAAGTTTAAAATATTGGTGTAGTATTTAAAATTTAGGGTTAGGACTCGAAATTTATTTGTTTAGGGTTAGACATAAAAAGTGACATCGAAAAAAAAATTTTATTCATATTATTAGTTTAAACAATTAATTTAATATTTCAAACACATTATTTTCATTGTTAGATTTATTTTTTATTTATCTAAAAAATAATTTTAATTATTAAATTAATTTGTTTATTTAATAAATTATAAAAATTAAAATTAAAAAATATAAATAATTAAATTTAAAGGTATAGGTTGATTGGGGCCCTGAGCGGTCGCTCATGGTGCTCCCTTTCATAGTTTGCCTCGATCCCACTGCATAGGATTAAATTGTGGTTACATATAATGTGTAATGGTTGATGTAATCATTATTAATTTTAAAAAAAATCAGATTTTTTTAAAACATTATAAATATATATTATAATAATCATATTTTAATATTAATACATTATTTTAAATATTTTATTTAATTTTTAAAAAATATAATTTATAGTTAAAAATACTAAAAAATATAGACAATCCAAATATTACATGGCTAAGTAATGGATAAAGAAAAACATATTCTAATGAATAACTTAAAAATAATACATAATAAATAGTATAATATTTCAACATGAAAATTTTATTTTACATAACTTAAAATATAAATATTAATATATAAACTTAAATCTAGTCCACCACCAAAATGAATGGAGTCATCTCCAATTTTATCAACGATTTGGTTTTTATCACTTTCACTTTCCATTCCATGCGAAAAGACATTACATTGTGACCAATTATGATTCAATATATAAAAAATCATGACGGTAGGTAATAATTTGATATTATAAAAAGTATGATACAATATTTATATTATATTATGCTTATATTGTATCGTGATAAACTTTAAAAGAATAGGGTAAATTATATAAATGATTCCTTCATTATATCTCAATTATCTTTTAAACTATCAAATATTATAAATTAGTTTATTAATTAACTTTTTTAAAAAAATGATCATGTCTCGTTAAAATTTCGACGAAAACTGATATAAACATTAATATACTGAGTTAGATAATGATGTGACATCTCAATCTCTATAATCCCAACTCAACCCTTTCATCTTCGACCCTAATTTTACAACCTTTCATCTTCAACCCTTAAAAATCTTGATCTGTGAAGTTGCATCCAATCATGCTGGGTTTTGAATCCAACATCTTCAAGCATTTCAAAGCCTCTAACATGGAATCAATCCCACACGCTGGATTACCTATTCTCACCCTGATCTTCTTTCCTTTATTATTTCCCTGCAATTCTTTGTTCCTATTCTCCGAATCCTACTTCACCAGCTGACCCGAGAATAATTGGGTTGGATTTGGACCGATTTTTTTTTATTATCGAGTACCCGACCTGACCCAACTAATTTAAAATTATATATATTTTTTAATTTTAAATTATTTTTTTATGATAAGTTCTTTAATATTTGTACATAAAATTAAATTTAAATCTTTAAATTAATTTTATGTTTGTATTATATATTTTTAATTTTTAAAAATTTTAAATATATTTTATTAATTTGTTAATATCGAAAAAAACGATACTAATATTTTTAATATCGTTTTAACGATAAACTTTAATAAATATATGTGTAGATATACATTTAAATATTTTAAAATTAACTTTAAATCACTAATATTTATATTTGTTCATATATTATAAAATTTTAAAATTTGTGTTTAATATGTGATTTTTTTTTAAATTTTAAAATAAAAAATTAAAAATAAATATACGAACGGGGTACCCGGTTTTTGCGGATACGCAATATAAATGGGCTGGGACACAGACCAAAAAAATCATTACCCGAAGGAACTAGGTACCCGGTTTTCGGGTACCCGGTAATGAACATCCCTAGGTATAATCAACATATCCAAAAATTAATCAGTGAACTAATTTGTAACATTTGATAGTAAAGAAATATAAAAGATAACTGAGATATAATTAAAGGACCATTTATATAGTTTACCCTAAAAATTACGATAGAATAAAAGTCACATTGTCCAATCTCTTGCACCCAAATATCGTTCCGGTAGAAGTGAACTCCAGTACGAGTCGCTACACCCCACCGGGGTGGAACGGAGGGTTTTTTGAGGGTCTGATATTTGTTAATTATTTTTTTATATAATTTATTTTAAAAATTATATTTTAATCTTATTAATATAAAAAAATTTAAAATATATATTTTAAATTCATAATTTTTTTGTTTCGTCCTTACACCCCACCCTTCGATATTTTAATCGTATTTTAAATTTTGCAAGACATCATGTACTTGGTGCGAATTTGGGGATAAACCATCTTATGCTTAGAGATCTATTCATTCTGCGATTCAACATCTTCGTAATAGTTATTTTTGACAGGTTGGATTTGATAGCACTACTCTCATCTTCCGTACAAACTGGGGGTGCTCAAAGAGTGTATTTGATAGAGACCTATATTGATGATCAGCCTGACCCTTTGGTTTGTGGTGATTTTATGATTCCATCATATAATGGGTGGAATGTACAAAAGGTACGACAAGTGTTCACCAAGGCTGATGTAGATATCATTTTTTAGTGTCCGATAGCAAATAAGGGTTTGTATATTTTGATATAGGGAAATCATTCGAGTGATATCTACTCAACACGATCGGGGTATGTATGGTTAATGAGGCAATTTCATGATTTTGTACTACCGTCAACGTTATGATATATTTTGTCAAAGCTTAAGGTTCTTCCGAAGATCCGAATCTTCATTTGGCGTGTTGCGCATGAAGCTTTACCGATGAATGCTAGATTGAATGTCCACGACTCCTCCAATGACATATGCCCGATGTGCAATACGGAATTGGAGACCATGGTCCATGCCCTACGAGATTGTTCGGCTACTCGGGATATTCATAGGATGCTTCATTTACCAGGTTGTGCTTTATCTGACTTATCACAATCTTGTTTCGAATGGTTGGAATATTGTGTGGTAATTCTTTCTGAGGATATGTTTGTTGAGTTTGTGGTACTTCTCTGAAATATTTAAAATCGACGAAATGATTTGGTTCACAACAACTTACAACCGGATTTCCTTATTGTGGTGAATGCCCATCACTTACATAAGGAGTTCAATCATGTTGTCATTTCTTCTCTCCCATCTGGTTTTCTACAACCACAAGCATCACATGTAAGGACTAAACCACCTTCAAGTACGGTTAAAATTACAGTTGATGGCATATATCATTCAAATACATGTATTGGAGCGATAGGGATTTTGGCACGAGACCATCATGGTTTGGTTCTAGCAGGACGTGCATGTACTATTCCCCGAGCGGTATCAACAGAGATCGTTGAAAGTCATGCTTTCTATGCGGCCATTCTTTTTGCATTAGATCAAGGTTGGCCGAAAGTTGTTATTGAGGGAGACGTTGCAAATGTGGTGAACCAGCTACAAACGAGAACTCAAGGTAGGTCAGTATTGACACAAAACATGATCGAGGCAATGGATCTTCTTCTACGACATCATCATCTATCGGTTGCCTTTATTCATCGTTCAGCGAATAAGGCAGCCCATAATTTAGTACACTGGGTATTTAATGATCATCAATATAATTATTTTTATTTTGATATCCTAGTTGTATTGAACAAATTGTAATTGATGATGTTATTAATAGATAGCTTAGTGGGTTCTCTTTTTTCCTTTAGGAGTTGACATTAAATTTTTTAATGTAAGAGATTTTTAACGAGACTATTTTTTTTAAAAAAAATAATGGTATTTTAAATATTTTTATTTAATCAGTTAATAAATCAATTGATCTGTATTATTAGAGAACCACTAACGGACACCACCAAGATCCATTAATGTCGCCCTATTCTTAGGATTTAAAAAATTGGTAATCAGAAGTAGCTGAAAAAAGTCTTCTCTCAGACACATGACATACCATAAGTTGCCACGTCAGCATCATCCTATTTTTCTTTTATTCTTTTAGTTTAAGATTTTATCCTACGTGGGATACTTAATTTTAGTAAATAAGTGTTTTAACGTAATTTTTTTATATAATATCTTAATCTCGTAATCTAATTAAACAATATCAATTTACTTATCACTTGAATCAAAAACTGTCGATAGCATTAGATTTTTTAATGACCACTTCTTTAATGGCCATCATGTGGCATGAAGATGAATGTTCTATTGTTGCATAAAAATATAAAAGAATATTAATTTATTTAATTATTAAAGATGTATTAAATTATTAGTTTTTTTTTCTGGAATAATGAATTTCAAACAAAATTTTAAGAAATAAACGATGTTGAGATATATTTTAAGATCGACGATAAAAATTATAATGTAAGAAAAAATCATCATCTACGATAGCGATTTGGGTGAAGATATTATTTGTACGTGATAATTTTTCTCTAATTTATAAAATTTTAATATTTTTTATCGATTCAAGATAAAATTAAAAAAATTATCACATGTAGATGACGACCCAAATCGTCATATACAGATAATATTTTTTTTACATTATAATTTTTATCGTAAATCTAAAATATATATTAATACCCACCTCGATCATATCTGCCCCTCCACCAACCGATTTATTGAATGCAAGTAGCTTCCATTAACACTATTATCTTCATGTGCCAATGATCCACTAAAACCCACGTTGCTGTGATTCAATGATTATTTTAGATTTCAATAATTTTTAGAGAAGTATTTTATATTTTTTAAAACATTTTAAAATTTATAAAATCTTAAAAAATTAAATTTAAAATTAATGTCTTTTTGTCGTTATAATTTTATCAAACTTAAATATAATTGTTGTCGAAAATTATCGCCTATTTTTAATTAATTATTTTTGTTAATCGACGGGATGAATGTCAATTAAACATTAAACAATGAACGCGAAAGACTCTAATTGTTCAACGTTTATTTATACAACTTTTAATAGGAATGAATGATTGGAGAAATGGACAATGACCTCAGGCGACAATGGGGTTTGACGAAACTATCGATAATGATAATAACATTAATTTTATGATTTTGAGGTTTCGGATATTTGCGATGTTTTTAAAGATTTTAAATTTTTTAAAAAACTATTTATTTGTTTTTTTACAAATCACCGTTAAAATCGTAATAGTATAAAAAAATTCCCCTTCTAGAGACGAGATCAATACAACCCACGTTGCTCTGATTCAATTAGTTTTTAGAACGAAGAAGCGTCAATAGTCAATTAATCAAAATTATTTATATGTTCTTATTTTCTTTTAGATTTTTGATTTACGATTTATAAGAATATTTTTTTCTTAGTGTCTCCTCCTTCTCTCTCCAAGTAGAAATAGAAATTATGTTTTATAAAAGAAATAGTTTTAGGTTAAATTATCTATTTAATATTTCTTTTATTTTCGTAATTTTTATTACCTAATTATTATTTTTTATAAAATTAATATTATAAATATTTTAATAATCTATCGTTATGTTCGATTATTGATTTAGCATACAATATAATATAATATAATATAATATAATATAATATAATATAATATAATATAATATAATATGGTAGAATAATAATTTTAGTCTCAAAACTTATTTATTTTTATCAAATTTGTTCCTTTTTAAAATAATTTTATAATTTTATAATATTTAAAAATCTTATCAATTTGATTCTATTTTAATTTGAAATAATTACTAAATTGAAATATTAAATTGATAAAGAATTTTAAAATTATAAAAATATTAAAATTTATTAAACTATTAGAGATGTATCAATTAATAATAATTCATTTAATTACTTCAATTTAAAATAAGGATCAAGTTGATAGAATTTTTAAATATTGAGGATATGTTAAACTATTTTAAATTATTATCAATTTGATCTAATGTATAATATTTTAGGATTAAAATTACTATTATATCATGTCATATCATATTTTTTAAGTTAATAGTCAAACATATTTATATCGTTTTTTAAGAACTATAAAGATCGTTTAACTTTAATGATTATAAATAATCTCCAAATGATCTAAATTTATTTTTTAATTATTCTTTTTAACATATTTATATCATCTCATTTATAAAATACTATATTTTTTTTTATTTTCACACATTTATTTTTGTATTTAAATTAAATAATTATTTAGGTTATATTAAAAATAATTATATAAATAATAAATTAATATATAAATCATTTAAATATATTTAATAATATTATATTAAAAATATTATTATAGTCTAATTGATATTAATAGATAAAAAATATTAATAATTATAAACTTTTAAATTAAATATCGAATAAAATTATATCTTTATACGTTATTTTGCTTGTTTAAATAGTCAAATTAATCATAAGCTATTAGTTAATTTTATCAAATAATTTTATATATTCAACTAATATAATTTATTAGTTAAATCAACTATCAACTAATATAATTTTAAGTTTAGGACACAAACCAACTTACTTCAATGGTTAAGGGAACTAATGACAGATCCAGAAATATTTGTGAGGGTGGGCACCAATCAAAATATGTTTTAGGGTGGACACAATTTATAAAAAAATTAAAAATTTAAGGACTAATTCAAAAATTTAAAAATCAAAACAAAATGTATGAGTTTTAAAAAATTTATGATGGGTACGGATCCACCCTCTTCACCATGTAGATCTGCCGATGAAGGAAACGGTTATTGTTTCTAGTAGTCACGAGTTCGAACACCAACAATACAATATAATGATTAAACGATCAATGTCTAATAACGAATATACTTTAAAACAAATACTATTATAATTATTGTATCTGATTTAAAAAATTAAAGTTTAGGGACCTAAGGTTTACTAATTGCTAAATAGTGTCAATAAATTATCCTACGTAGGGACGATAAAAAATATTATACAAAAATATTAATTTAAAGTTTAGTGAGCTAGGGTTTAGGAAGGAGAAGAGCCAGCAGAGAGAATGATAAAACATTAGGTCAAATCTCCGAAACCCTACGATCCTAAAGAAAAGATGTATTCTAGTTGCAGGGCTGATTAATCTAGATTAATTTATGTTAAATATTTAATTTTAAAAAATACATGTTTTAATAAAAAAATTGTATATATAAGTTTAAAATCTAATTAAATAATATTAAATTATTTATCACTTAATCAACCATCGTTGATAGTAGGGGTGATTAATGAGTTGAGCAGTTCGCGAGCTGTTCGAATTCGATTCACTTAAAATTTGATAAATACTTGACTCGGATTAGCTTAACTCGAACTCGACTAGATATCTTAACAAGTTGAATCGAACAAAGTTTAACTCGACTCGACAAGTTCGTGAATAGCTTGTTAATTTTTTTAAAATATTTTTTAGTAATTACTTTAAAATAATTTTATTCAAAAATTAATTTAAATAATAGTTATTAATGTGTGAATTATTATTTTAATTTTAGGCTGCTTTTAGCATTGTGTTCTAAATCAGCTTTTGGCCCTAAAGCTGGTTTAGAACACATAAGCAATGCTAAACAAATAATTTTTGGAGAAAAAACTGTGTTTGAAAAGTGTTTTTTAACCCAGACGCAAAAGCTAAAATTTTTAGCTTTTGCGATTGGAAAAATACTTTTAAGAGTTAGATTACAATTTTAACCTTCATTTATTATGTTTTATTAAAATTTAATTTTTACAAATACATAATTATATTAACATAAATTATTTTCTAATTTAAAAATTATATATATTCATGTCAAATTTATAAAAAAACACTTTTTTGAAAAGTATTTTTCTTAAAAGAATTTAAAAAAAATTAAAAAGAATTTTATTAATATTTTTATATTTTATCCTAATTTAATTTAATATTATAATATAAAAGAACTTTATTATCATTTAAATATATATATTTTAACATATAACATCATGTCTAAAATAGTTATTTACTTTTTTAAAAGCACTTTTTGGCAACAATACTAAACACATATATCTTAAACCAAAAATTCTAAAAGAATTTTTTCACTATACTTTTTCACCACACTTTTTCACCGTACTTTTCAATTGTAATGCTAAACTGGCTCTTAATATGGTAGTTTGATGTATTTATGGATTGTTATTTTTGAATTTAGAGTTTAAAAATATTTTATATACTCTTTTGATATTTTTGGATAAATATGTTAATTTAGGTTAATATTAAGCCTCATATGATATTATTAAATTTTATCTTAAGTTAAAAATAAGGTAAGTTTTTTAATAAACTTAACGAGCAATGAATCGAATTGAGCAACAAAATATTTTAACGAGCATGAGTCAAGCATAATTATTAGATGTCCTGTACGGGTTGCATGAGGATATTACGGTTAATGAAAATTTATAAAATTATAGATTTGATCATTTAATAAAAAATTTAAAATTTGATCAATTTATTAAATTAATTTATTTTGATCAGCTTCATTAAAAATCGATAAAAAATGATGTAAAAGATAATAAAAATTTATAAAATTGTACATTTTATTTATATCATTTACGTATTATATCGATTTATTCTTAATTTTAATTTAATTATATAAAAGAGGAGTGTGAATCAAACCTAAATTTTAGGAGAAAAAACCAAAAAAATATAGTTAAAATGAGGTTCCAACCTAAATCACTTGCGTAAAAGGAGAAGATACAAATTCCCGCCTTTTGGGGAAATAGATGTGGTCGCTAATAACTTATTGTCAACTAGAGGTGACATTCCCACATTCAGATTAGATTCGATTTAATTAATTATATTTGGTTTAGCGATTTTAATTCGAGTTTATAATGATTTTGGTTTAAGTATTGAGTTAAGTCAATTGATTTTTGATTAAATTATTTTTGAATTGAATTAATAAAAAAATAATAAATTTGATTCGGTTTCTTGAACCGAGATAGATTTTTACTCCCTTGTCTAAAATTTCCATGTAGTCGCAAAACCTTATTGGAATGCTTCCTACAGAAAATGGGAATGTAGAGCTTGACCCGACAAAACCGAAGTTAGCATTTTTTTTAACAAATCTATATTTTTTGAATAAGCTATAATAATTATAGTAATATCTATTAATATATTTTTAATTATTAAACATTAATCGTTCGATAATTATGTTGCATTACTAGTATTCGGACCTGTGACTTTAAAAAATATTAATCGTTTCTTTAACTATTGAGATAAGATGATTCGTGCGATCAAACCCAGACTTTTTTTTTAATTTAGATAGTAGTATTTGTTCTAGAGTATATACTCTCAACCATTGGACATTGATCGCTCAACCACTGTGCCTACAGTATTGGTGCTCAAACTCGTGACTTTCAGAAACAACAACTGTTCCTTTAACTGATACGAGGCTAGGTGTTTCGTGTGATCAAACCCAGATTCATTCAAGAGTGATAGGGACGGAGTTTTGTATCTATAAAATAAGCTTATAAATTGTTTGAACTTCACAATCCAAAGATATCTCCTTTCTCCTTCTTCTTTCTTCATTCCACTTTCTTTCATCCATTTCAAACGGTATGATTTCTGCTCTCTTTTTCTTCTTTAGTAACTCAAAAAGCAATTTTAACAATCTTCCGCTTTGCTTTCTATCTTTTATCTAATTCTTATTTCTTTATTTCCATCTATTTTGATTCGTTTCATCTTCCTGTTTTCTTATTAACTTATTTCATTTTGATTTCTACTTCATGCATCTTATTAAGTTATTTTCAGCCATGGAGATTACCATCAAGGAATCTACCATCGTTTATCCTGCTCAAGAAACTCCAAAAACAAGTCTATGGAACTCAAATTTAGATCTAGTGATGACAAGATACCATGTCCCGACGGTATACTATTATAAGCCCAATGGTTGTTCTGATTTCTTTGATACCGGAAGGCTTAAGGAGGCTTTAAGCAAGATTCTTGTGCCATTTTACCCGGCTGCTGGAAGGTTAGGATATGATGAAAATGGAAGACTTGAAATACAATGCAACGCTCAAGGAGTTTTGTTCGTTGAAGCAGAAACCACTGCACTTATGGACCCTTTGATTGCTGATTTCTCTGATAACCCTCAAGTCTTTCGGCTAGTTCCCGAGGTGGACTACTCTGGGGGGATATCTTCTTTTCCACTGCTAGTGCTGCAGGTAATCTTTAAGCACCCTTGAAACAAAATGATTAATATAGGTAAGTTACTGTGTAAATTTTTTCAGGTAACAAAGTTCAAATGCGGTGGAGTTTGTTTCGTAATATGTAATGTTCAAGTTTTTTAAAATTATATTTCCTTTTTTTTCTTCAATCATTAATAATTATTTAATATTATATTAAATGATATACTTTATATCGTAAAAATATGTTTGCCCTAGTGATAAGAATGCTCATATTCCTTCTTCTTGTATAAATTTAAATCTCAATATTAAATTAATGTGTCATTATCTAATTGAATAATAAATTTATTAAATTAAAATTAAATTAATAAATAATGAAGACTTAATAAATAATTCTTTTAGTTTCATTTAATAAATACTTTATTCTCTTATTATTTAATAATCAAATTGATATCAATATCATAATTAAATAATTATCTTTAGTTATTGTTGATTTTATGTCAATAATTAGTATAAGAAAGATACAAAAATGGTTTATATTCTGATATCTTGCAAGTTTAGCCTTTTGATGCATATAAATGATTTAACATTGGTTTAAATGAGTATGCATGATGCATTACCATTGATTTAAATGCTATGAGCATAATTGGAGCAAAAGAGATTAAACGAATTGATGCAACATTGAAAACATAAAGATTTTTGGTTATTTTAGGGTTTAAGATTTTAGGTTTTGAATTTAGTGTTTAGGGTTTAATACTTTTAAGGTTTTTGATTTAGGGTTTTAAGATTTTATATTTTAGGATTTTAAGTTCAATGTTTAATGATTTAGGTTTTGGATTTTGGTTTTAAGGGTTAGAGTTTATGTTTTTTTAATTAATTTACATTAGTATTTTATTTAGTTATTTGAAGATGAAGTAAAATATATAGAAAATAATTTAATAAAAAAATATTTTAAATAATTTATAATTATATATGGAGTTCTTAAATTTTTTAATCTTTATTAATCAGTTTAGTAGTGTTCAATGGTGATTATCATTAGCGGTGTTAAATAATGTTCGACATCCATTGCAGAATTTTCTATATATATATATATCCCAAAACCTGATATATCCAGAACTCTCTTTTCAACTTTCCAACAATATTCGTCTCTACAACATAACCAATATATTTGCAAATATCCTAAAAATAATTATATCTCTCATAAATAATTCCCTAATTTAGTTCTTTAAAAATTCTAAAGGTTAAACATAGCCTATATATAGACACAAATATTTGCTCATCACGAAACCTTTTTCAGATCTCTTATCCAATATAAATATTTACTCATTAAAGTCAAAATATTATAAATCTCCTAGTTGACATAAATTTCATTCGAACATTAGTCTTCAAGTCTTTAACAATTTCAGTTATGATACTCAGATTGATACGGATTATTCGATCCAATCCGAAGTATCACATTAAGATCACTAAAGGAACCTACATTAAATTTTCTGATAAAATAATTTATCAAATCATTTAAATCATAAAAAAAATTAAATTAAAAATATAAGTTCAAAATTATTTTTTAACGTAACAATACACATAAAAATAGACATTATAAAACGAGCATCATACTCTGATATAAAAATAAGACATGACCTATATGTCCCTAATTATATTGTATTGTACGACGGAAATAATGTCGAAAGAACTATCATTATTGATGTCGATAACTACACCATATTAAAAATTATTTTAACTTGCAATGATAAATAACAACGCAAGCTTAAAAAAAAGCTCAATAGTATTAATTATGTAAAATTTAAATTTAATTTTGATATAACAAATAATTTTAAAATTAAATTTGTAGATTTGAATAAACTTTTAATTACTCAAAATTGCTCGCAGTAAGAATACGAAATTAAAATATTTCTAAAGCAAAAACTAAAATCCTAAAATATTTTTTAAGTATTCTCTTACTCTAATAACCAATTTGGTCCAGGAGTGTTTGTACACTCTTGGCTGCTGGAAAAATGTTTTATAAAAATATTAATAAAAATTTCATCCTTACGCAAGACGTTCAGAACTAATAATTTAAAAATAAATTTGTTATTCAAGAATTTAATTTAATTGATTATTCAAGAATTCTCGGACTTAAAAAACATATATTATAATAATAAATAATATAATAATTATTTATTTAAATAAAAAATAAAAAATTCAGGTTAAAACCATCAATGAAATTAAAAATAAATAAACTACTTATTAAGTCATTAATCTCTTCAAGATTTTTAAAACATCGGTTTAACTTTTAAATTTTAAACTCACACCTTGAATTTCTAAAACTTTATAATCTTATCCAGTTTTTTCTTTAACTTAGAAAATCAATTTAAAAATCTTAAAAAAATTAAGGTTTTCTAGAAATTGAAAAATTGAAAACTAAGATTTTTAGTCAAGATTTTAAAATTATGATTTTAAAATTAAGAATAATTTTTTGGTGTTATAAACGTAAAGCATGATTGAGGCGAGAGATCATCTTTAACGGCATCATCATTTATCGATTGTCTTTATTCATCATTCAGCTAATAGAGCATCCCATACTTTAGCACACTGAGCATTGAGTGATCAACAATATAATTATTTTTATTTTGAATGTCCAAATTGTATTAAACAAATTGTAATTGAAGATGCTATTAATGAATAATTATAGCGGGTACTCTTTTCTCCTTTAGGGGTTGACATTAGATTTTTTAATGTCGACTGTAAAATTTTTTTTAAAGAGACCTAAATTTTTTTCAAAAACATATTCACACATGCAACTAATACACTATGAACATATATTAACAACAACAATAATACATACATTCAATAGTAATAATAGGATATATACATATATATATATACAACATGCATATGATATACATGCATTATAAATAATAGATAAATAGATAGATACGTACAGAACACATATATTCGTACATACATAAAGTTTATTAAAGAATAAAAAAACAAACGATTTTTTATTAACCGTCTTATCCGTAACCGGATATAAATCAACAATAATATTTTTAATACATTCATAATTTCTAATGCAACTCATAAACAAAATACTATCATCCAGAAGAAGATGACTAATTATATGACATCTTTCGAATTGAAAACCCGAAATTTCATGTTCTTATGTTCTCTTTCGATTAGTCATGATAAAATACTTGAGACAAGTAAAAGAATATTTAGGGAGAGTGGATCATTTTGACGAAGTTCTTTGTTCTGTTTAAAATTTGTTTCTTATTTTTTTCATTAATCAATAAAAATTTTATTTAAAAAGAGATATTTTTTAATAAATTTTTGAAAGAAAATATTGAAGCAATGTTGCTTAAATTAAGGTAAGAAAAAAATTCATTTTATGTATTTATAACAAACAAATTATTAAGTAGGTGCTTTTCTGTTTGAGTAGAAATCTCTTACCCTTAACTATGTCTTCCTTTATTCCCCGGTTAAAAATTTTAAAAATTTAAATTATAAACCTTAATATTATTATTTTTTATATCCTGAAACCTAAATCTTAAAATATATATCTTATCTTTAATCTTTTAAATCTTAACCATAATCTTTAACCTTAAATTTTAGACTCATTAATTTGAAATAGGTACTAATAGATGCATGATTTAAAGCAGAATATTTACGCTCTCTCTGTTTTGCTTTTAATCATTGAAGTGAAACCTTTCGTCTTCTCCGCTTTGTTTTTTTCTTCAGAGCACTTTCCTTCTTCCATTACAAAAGGTATGGTTTTTCCTTCTAATTTGGTCCGTTTCATCCTCCTCTTTTGCTTATTGACTCATTTCATTTATATTTTAAAGAAAGAAACACTAGTTTGATTTCAAGTTTATGCTTCTTATTAAGTTATTTTCAGCCATGGAGATTACCATCAAGGAATCTACCATCGTTTATCCTGCTCAAGAAACTCCAAAAACAAGTCTATGGAACTCAAATTTAGATCTAGTGATTTCAAGATACCATGTCCCTACGGTACACTATTATAAGCCCAATGGTTGTTCTGATTTCTTTGATACCGGAAGGCTTAAGGAGGCTTTAAGCAAGATTCTTGTGCCATTTTACCCGGCTGCTGGAAGGTTAGGATATGATGAAAATGGAAGACTTGAAATACAATGCAACGCTCAAGGAGTTTTGTTCGTTGAAGCAGAAACCACTGCACTTATGGACCCTTTGATTGCTGATTTCTCTGATAACCCTCAAGTCTTTCGGCTAGTTCCCGAGGTGGACTACTCTGGGGGGATATCTTCTTTTCCACTGCTAGTGCTGCAGGTAATCTTTAAGCACCCTTGAAACAAAATGATTAATATAGGTAAGTTACTGTGTAAATTTTTTCAGGTAACAAAGTTCAAATGCGGTGGAGTTTGTGTAGGAGTTGGGTTTCAACATACTTTAGGCGATGGTATAACGGATTTTCATTTTATCAATAGTTGGGCTGACACTGCACGGGGCATGTCGCCTGTCATTGCACCATTCATCGATCGAACTCTTCTTCGTGCTCGAGTCCCTCCAATGCCTAAATTTCACCATGTTGAATATGATCCTTCTCCACCATTGAAGACGAAGGTGTCCCAAGACTCGTATGATTTTAAGCCATCTACTGTCTCCACCTTTAAGCTCACAGCTGAACAACTGGATCTCCTGAAAGCCAAAGCGGGTGCAAAGAATGGTACAAAATATACTACTTTCAACATATTGGCTGCACATATGTGCCGTTGTGTAAGTCAAGCCAGGGGTCTCTCAGATGATCAACCTGTGAAGATGTACATTCCGGTTGACGGTCGGTCGAAATTGAATCCTCCTCTCCCATCAGGATACTTCGGCAATGCAATTTTATCACTGCAGTAATTACTGAAGCTGGTAATCTCAAAACCGAATCATTTCCTGATACCGTAAAAAGGATATACGAAGCATTAAATCAGTTTAATGATGAATATTTGAGATCAGCTCTTGATTACACCGAAAAAGTGTCTGATTTGAGCGCTTTAGTTAGAGGAGCACATACTTTCCGATGCCCAAACATGTTGGTAAATACTTGGGTGTGGTTACATGCATATGATGCAGATTTCGGGTGGGGTCGCCCGACTTATGCAGGTCCAGCAAATCTTGTCCAAGAAGGCAAAATAGTGATACTACCAAGTCCAACAGAGGATGGGAGTTTGTGGGTGGTAGCTCGTTTGGAGACAAGGCACATGGAACTCTTTAAGAAATATTTTTATGAATTTTCTTTTACTATTGTGTCTAAGATTTGATTTTTATGATTCCCCCAAACCGCCTTTCTTTTATTTTTTATTCAGTTATAGTAATTATAGTAATATTTGTTTTAGAGTATACTCTTAACCATTATATATTGATCGTTCAATCACTTTATTCAAACAAAATACATATCAATCATTTAATTATGTATTTTATTAAGTTGATACTTTATTCAAACAAAGTAAATAAGAATTTAAAATAAAAACAAAGTTAGAAAAAGATAAACTTATATAAAATTAAATCCCAAATATCAAAAATAAAATCTTAGTAAAAACTTACATTTTTAAGCTTTGGGTATTTATAATTTAAAATAACCTAAAAATAAATCAATACTTTAAATTCCTAACGATAATTTTAAACATATTCAAATAAAAAGATAAAATCTTAAATATTCAAAATTTAATCTTAAAATTTTAAATTTCAGCTATTAAAATTCTCTAAAAAATGTTATTCCAGAGAATAAAAACTTAATAATATCTAACGTTAAAATAATTCTCTTTCCATTTCGTGGAAAATGTCTATTAATTTTTTTTTAAATTTGTATTTACAATTATTAAAATTTATTATTGATAAAAATATGAAAATATGTATTTTTAAAATTGTTTATCAAAACGTTTTTAAATATATATTTTATAAAAATTAATTATTTAAAATATTTAATATAAATAAAATCAAACTTTAAAAACATATCATGCAGATTTGGTACGAGGATGCCCTACGTCTCTTGATCCAGCAAATCTTGTCCCAGAAAAGAACAACTATTCTACTGTGTAATCCAGAAGATGATGGAAATTTGTGGTAGGCAGCTCGTTTGGAGACAATGTCCTGTCGGCTTTATCCAACAACACAATCTTGTGGTTTTCGAAATCAGATTCTGATGCAACTTCATGTAAGGGATGGGCAGCTTTCAACTTTATTATAAATCTACATCTCTCCCAATAATTGTTGAAAATCTATACTCCTTTAAAATCACATAAGCAAAAATAGTTTTTTTTTTTTTTTGATAAAAAGCGATTTTTAAAAACACATCTTTTTCAGGAAACGAATTTTATATTAAAAGACGTATAAAATTATCTTATTAAAATTATATTTTATAAAAAAATATTTTTAAAATCACGTCCTATAAAAAATGACTTCTTTTAAATAAATTTGACAGAGTTATAGATTTTTAAAAAATTTTGGATATAGATTTAATAAAAAGAGAATATTGGCAAGGACGGAACTAAGATCAAACTTTTGGAGAGGTAAAACTCTATTAAGCCTTTAAATTTAATATTTGAGAGAGACAAAAATCTTATTTTATTTATTATTTAAATTAAAAAAAATTTAAATATAATTATACCAAAAAATTGAGAGGGGTAAGAGCCTCTCCCATAATACATATAGAATCGTCACCGAATATTGGTATAATATCGCCAGCTTTTGAGGTACTAACTTCTTTATCATTTCGTACTTTGGTTTAATTCTATTGAAACCTTTAAAAATATATATTTGAAGACAATATTATTAAGAGATAATCTCGTTTTTTAGATATATATATCATAAAAATATTCTCTAAACACACACAAAAAAACTTCACTAAATATTCATTGTTAAATTTTACGATTCAAGAAAAAAAATTGATGAAAACGATTTTTATATTCAATTAGAAACTATTTTTAATTTGTGTGTTTTTTCTGATAATATTTAATTTGTGTTTATCTAAAAGATGATCGTTTGGTTGGGTGATGAGTATATTTCTTCCTTGGATAATGGGAAAGGAGGAAAAGTAACTGAAAAAAGAAGAATATAATTGAAGCAAATTTGACTCATGTAATATTTAATGATATGATTATTTTATTTTATTTTATTGTGTCGTTAAAACTTATATAATATTTTATTTTGAGTCTTTAATTATTAAACTTTAAGAAGATGACTTGGATGATATAATGATGGTACACTGATGAATGCCCAAGCTTAATTTATTTTATGTGTACGATTGTATGATAATATTTAGAGTAAATTATACAAATATTCATCATACTATAGGGTTAGTATCGAAATAGTTATTATTTACTGTTTTTACTATGTTTTTAAAGAATCACTTCTATTAAAATTGAGGAAAATCGTGTCTCTTAATAATGTTTCTTTTAATTTCTCCTACTAAAAAAATTCAAAAATTGATTTTTAAATCTTAACTCTAATTTTTATATCCTAAACACTAAACCCTTCATCCTAAAAATCACCCTACCCCTACTTTTCTAAACCCTCAATCCTAAATACCAAACCTACTATGTAAAATACCAATAGAGACATGATTAAGAGATAAAAGATTTACACCCAAAAATTTTGAGCCTCTCCATATTGAAGTAGTTAATCCTTTTGAAATTGGTTATATATTCTGATTGGTGAATTGAATCTATAAAAACAAGCTTATAATACATTAAAGACTTCACCATCAACTAGGGCCGTAAATGAGACGAGACAGATCGCGAGCTACTCGAGCTCGACTCGGTCAAAACTCGACTCGATTGGACTCGGCTCGAGCTCGAGCTCGGTTCGAGTTCTTGACGAGCCGAGCCGAGCTACATGATACTCGACTCGAAAAACTTACGAGCTACTCGAAAATATAAATATACTTTGAAACCCTAAAATTTAAACCCTAAACATAAGTCTTACACTCTAAATTAACATACTAAAACCTGAAATTAACAAACTTGAGTTTACACAACTTGTGTATCAAAGTTTTTTCTCCGTTAGTCTTTAAATGAGACGTAAGAGATAAGAGTTACTCAAGTCTAACATGGTCAAAGATCGGTTAATACTTAGCTCGATTATGTTCGAAAAAAGCTCGAACACGACTCGGGTTCTAAACGAGTCGAGCCGAGCTCAGATTTTTTAGGCTCGTTTGAAATTACTCAAGCTCGAACTCGACTCGAAATCTTAACGAATTGAGCCGAGCTTAGCACTACTCGAGCTCGACTCGGCTCGTTTACACCCCTACCATCAACCCTCTGCAAAAGAATAGATCACATTGTATTGTATTATCAGCTTGGTGGTTCTTCAATTCTATCACTTTCTTTTGAAGGTACGATTTCTTTTTAACTCAGTTCAATTTGAGTATAGTACAGTTCCAGGTTGTGCTTTTATCTTCTCTCTAATATCAACCTTATGCATGCTAATTATCAGCTATGGAGGTTAGAATAAAGGGATCTACGGTCGTTCGTCCTGCTCAACAAACTCCAAAAGGGAGTCTATGGTGCTCAAATTTAGATATATTGCTGACATACCATGTCCCTACGGTATACTATTATAAGCCCAATGGTTGTTCTGATTTCTTTGATACCGAAAGGCTTAAGGAGTCTTTAAGCAAGATTCTTGTGCCATTTTACCCGGTTGCTGGAAGGTTAGGATACGATGAAAATGGAAGACTGGAAATCTCATGCAACGCGCTCAAGGAGTTTTATTCGTTGAAGCTGAAACCACTGCACTTATGGACCCTTTGATTGCTGATTTCTCTGATAACTCTCAAGGCTTTCGGTTAGTTCCCGAGGTGGACTACTCTGGAGGGATATCTTCCTTTCCACTTCTTGTAGTGCCGGTAATCTTTAAGCATTTTATCCCAAGTATGAGAGATTATATAATTGTTTAGGGTTGATTTATTGTCTGTACAATTGATCAGGTAACAAAGTTCAAATGCGGTGGAGTTTGTCTTGGAGTTGGGATTCAACATACGTTAGGAGATGGTACAACGGCTTTTCATTTCATTAATAGTTGGGCTGATACTGCCAGGGGTTCATCGCCTGCCATTGCCCGATTCATTGATCGAACTCTTCTTCGTGCTCGAGACCCACCAACGATTAAATTCCACCACCTTGAAAATGATCATCCTCCATCAATGAAGTCTACATTGGAAACTCATTCAGATGATCCCAAGTCATATGTTGTCTCCACCTTTAAGCTCACAGTTGATCAATTGAATACCTTGAATGCCAAAGCAAATTCAAATAGTGCTACAAAATATAGTGTTTTCAAGATCTTGGCTGCACACATATGGCGATGCATAAGTAAAGCAAGGGGTCTCTCCGGTGATCAACCTACTAAGCTACAATTTCCAATTGATGGTCGATTTAGATTGAATCCTCCTCTCCCACCTGGCTACTTCGGCAAAGTAATCTTTTTATGTGCAATAGTTTCCAAGCTGGTGATCTCGAATCTGAACCATTTTCTGATACTACAAAAAGGATTCATGAAGGGTTACTTCAGATTAATGACGAATACTTGAGACCAGCTCTCGATTACCTTGAAAAAATTTCTGATATTAAGAAGTCTGAATAGAGGAGCCGATGGTCACCGTTGCCCCAACCTTGTTATTATTCCATAGAACCGGTTTCCTATATGCGATGCCGATTTTGGATGGGGTCGTCCCGTATATATGAGGCCATGTGATATCGTCCGAGAAGGCAAAGTTTCCATACTACCAAGTCCAACTAATGACGGGAGCCTCTACGTGATAACTTGCTTGGAAACGAGCCAAATGAAGCTTTTTGAGAAACTTCTTTATGATTTCACTTCATAGAACACAAGGAAAGGAATTTATCTCGGATTTGAATTCAAGACCAAGTGTTCTTGTGTTCTAGTATTATGTTTATCTTGAGGACAAACAATGTCTGAATGGTCTTATTAAGAGGAGGATGTTCCAAGTTTTATTAGTAATTTCTCTGTTGAAGGGACACTTTGTTATCTATTGTGATGTTCTCGGTTGTTACATCTTCTCATGTTTCCATGTTCCATCCTTATCTATCTTAATCTATGATAATGCTCCTTTCGAACAAAAAAAATTGTTATTTTGTTATGTAATCAATCCATGTGCACAACTATAGTCGGTGTTTGGCACCCGATTAGGTAAAACGAACAAAAATCTCCTTCTTCTTTTTTATGTTTCCTTTGTAAATTTATTAAAAAATTAAATTTTAAACCATAACCCTTATTTTTTATATCTTAAACCCTAAACTTTATACCCAAAAAATATACCATAACCCTAATTTCCTATACCATAACCAAAACCCCTAAACTAAATATTCTGATATCCTGCAAGTTTAGCATTTTGATGCATATAAATGATTTAACATTAGTTTAAATGAGTATGCATGATGCATTACCATTGATTTAAATATTATGAGCATAATTGGAGCAAAAGAGATTATTGAAAGGATACAAAAGAATTTTATTCAATCAAAAGTATTTTACATTGGCAAATTATATCTCTATTTATACACAGGAAAATGTAACTGATCTGAAAAACTAACTCCAACAGAAATGGTTCAGGTTGTTAGTTGCTTCAGCTAAGCATGAATCACAGCTGTGTGCATGACCATTATCTGTTGTGCATGCATACGTACCATGCATTGTACGCACAGACTAACCTTCAACATCCCTTCTGTTCTTCCCATTTTCAACTTCATTTATGAAAAACACTCCTAGTTTTTGTCTAAACATATCAAAGTATCCTCTAGACAACGGCTTAGTCATCCCATCTGCTATTTGACACTGCGCAGGCACATAGTTCACTTCAAGCTTATGTGCTACAACCTTCTCTCTTACAAAATGAATATCCAATTCAACATGTTTGGATTTAAAGTGATACACAGGATTGGCACTCATCGAGATGGCACTAGAATTATTACTCCAAATCACTGGCACATTGTCAAGTTTAATGCCCATGTCACCAAGTAGGATGTCCAACCAGACCACTTCTGAAGTAGCATCAGCCACCCCCTATACTCAGCCTTTGTGGTTGACCTGGAGACCACTTTTTGTTTCTTGGAGGTCCACTGAACTAGGTTGCCTCCTAAGTATACACATTTTTTTAAAATAGACCTCTTGTCATCCAGATTACCTCCTCAATCTACGTCTGTAAATACCATAATCGCACATGGTCCAGGTGAAGGAAAGAAAACTAGACCAAAATCAAGAGTGCCATTGAGATATCTAAGCACTCGTTTCGCAACAGTAAAATGTTGTTCGCAAGGATTATGCATAAACTGGGCAAGCTTATTAACACTAAAGACAATATCTAGTCGAGTATGACAGGCATACAACAATCCTCCTACTAAGCTCTTGTATTCTGATGCACCACTCAAGGGCTGCCTCCATCGAGTGTAAGCTTGAGAGATGGAACCATGGGAGTAGGTGTTGGGTTGGCTTTGTCCATGTGATGTTTGGCAAGCAACTCAAGAACATATTTCCTCTGACTGAGTACAATGGAGTCTCTTACTCGAATGACATGCATACCAAGGAAATAACTCAGCTCCCCAAGATCATTCAATGAGAATTCCACTCCAAGTTGCTGTATCACATCTTCAATTGCTTGTGGCGAGCCTCCAGTGACTATTATGTCATCCACATATACAAGAACATAGGTAAGTGCACTTGTTTCCTCCTGACAAAGAGTGATGCATCGGCTTGAGAGTTCTTAAAACCAATGCTCACCAAATAATCTCTCAGCCTGGAGTACCAATTTCTTGGTGCTTGTCGTAGTCCATACAAGGCTCTTTGTAGCTTACACATAAGCTTCGAACCATCACTTGCTCGTTGTTCAAAGCCTTCTGGTTGATTCATGTACACAAGTTCATCTAACCCGCCATTTAGGAATGCATTATTGACGTTGATTTGCCTTAACTTCCACCTATTATTCACAGGTAGCGAGAGTATGACATTAATTGTAGACTCTTTTACCACAGGGCTAAACGTATCTTTAAAATCTTGTCCAGGAACCTGAGAGTAGCCCTTGGCTACAAGCCGAGCTTTGTACCTTTGTACAGAGCTATCAACATTCTTCTTAATCCGAAACAGCCACTTACAACCAACTGTACTCCTTCCTTCAGGCATAGGAACTAAGGTCCAGGTCCCATTCTTTATTAGTGCATCATATTCAGCTATCACAACTGCTTTCCAATGAGGAGATTCAAGAGCAACATGTATCAATGTGGGTTCCTGCTCAACAGATGAACTGCAAGCCATATACAATTTAGGTTTGTAGATTCCCATCTTACTCCGAGTGAGCATATGATGAGTGTTTCTGGATTGCGGTGGCGGCACTAAGTTGTCAGCAACTGGATCAGGTTGTACTTCAGAGGTGATCGAGTGATCAGGTAGACCACTATCACAATATTCTGGAGAGGAGTTTGTACTTAGTGCAACATCATGACCTAAAGATTGTAACGAACTTTCCCTTAATTGGTCAATGTTTGGAGCTAAACGCTCTTTCGATTGATCAACAACTGGAGCCTCCATCCTAGCTTCTGAGCTAGACGAACCTTGTGCTCCACCCACTGCATCGGCACTGGATTCATGAACACCTCCTGTGTGTTCAACATCACATGTTCCATGTGCATTTCCCTCATTAGAATCATTAGAAACATGCCTTTCATCTCTCACCTGAGACATATTCTTAGAAGCTCCAGTTACACCAAGGCTTGATGATTGTGTTACTGTTGTTGGCCTTTGATCTCCTCTCATGCATACCCTAGCTGCACCAGATACTACAGGAAACATTGCTGGGGAGCTAGCATGATATTGCCTGGATCTGTGTGGTAGTTCTTTCTGAGCTTCTTTATCTGCAAAAGGAAACACTTTCTCATCAAAAATAATATGTCGAGACACATACACTGTACCATCTGCTGCCATGCATACATAGCCACGATGATTCATGCTGTAACCAAGAAAGGTACACACTCTCGACCTATAGTCCAATTTATGTTTCTGGTAAGCTCTCAAATGTGGAAAGCACCTACAACCAAAGACCCTTAGTGCAGAATAATCAGGTATTTATCATATAATTTCTGGAAAAGAGATACACCCTGTAAGACAGGTGTAGGAAGCCGATTCACAAGATGCACATCAATGCTTACTGCATACGACCAAAATTGAAAGGGAAGGGTTGCTTGTGCTAGTAATACAAGTGACATTTCAATAATATGTCGATGTTTTCTCTCCACAACTCCATTTTACTCGGAGGTGTGAGGGCAAACCAATCGATGCTTGATCCCCATTGATTGCAGCATTGGAGATAAACTTCGGTACTCCCCTCCCCAATCAGACTGAAGCTCCTTGATTGTTGAAGCAAATTGATTTCTCACCATTTTATCGAACAACTAAAAGGCTTGTACCACTTGATCTTTACTCTTTAACAAATATACCCAACTGTACCTAGTATAGCCATCAACAAATGCTATATATTACTTGAACCCACATGATTCAGTATGAGCTGGTCCCCAAAGGTCAATGAAGACAACTTGAAATGGGGCACTGTAAATTGAAGAAGATTTTAGAAAATGGAGTTTATGGATTTTTCCCAATCGACAGGTACACAACAATTATCAAAATTTTTATTCAATTCTTTATTCAAATTCATCATTTTACAAGCTTGCGTAAGTGACTCATGGACTGGATTTTCGAGCCTCTTGTGCCAAAGATCAGACAGTTTACTAGTATCACTAACTACATTTGCTCCAACTGAAGTAGTCTTCTCACATCCACTATAGGTGCTCACATGAAACTTGTACAGTCCTTGCTCTTCAACCCCTCAAGTAAAACACACCCGGTACTTGCATCCTTAACTAGGCATTGCGTGTCATGGAACTCAAAGTAAACCTTGTTGTCTCTGGCACACTTAGACACAGATAAAAGGTTTTTAGTAATCGAGGGCACATGAAAAACATTACTTAATACCAGATCACAAGAAGGAGTATTAAGAACAGTGGTTCCAGATTTAGATATGCTTAATCCATCACCATTCCCTACTATCAACTTACTTGGTCCAGTATAATCTGAGCCATTGGCCACCTTGGAAGCATCAGGTGTAACATGATGTGTCGCTCCAGAATCCACGACTCAACTTTCAGATCCACTTGATGACGGAGGACCACTGTTACTGCATGTAAAGCAAGCATTTTCATTGTCAAGAGTAGCAACATTAACACTTACATCACTAGTGGCAGCACCATTGGCCAACACTCCTTGAAACGCTTTATTGAATCTTTGCCAACATCTGTCCACAGAGTGGCCATTCTTGCCACACAATTGGCACTAGAGTCGCACTCGACCTCGACCCCCACCTCTATAACCTGTCCGACCACTCATTTGTTGATGGTTATAGAGCTTGTTTCCTGAATTTCCATCACCTAGCTGTACTTGTGCTACATTAGCCATAATTGGTAGCACAATATGTGTATGAAACCCTTTAAGTTGCACCTCAGCATCTATAAGAGTCGACTTTACCCTATCTAAAGAGAAGGGTTCTTTGCTGGAAGTAATAACGGCCATAAACGACTGATACTCAGCCGGTAACCCATTCAAGATTGTAGCTATCTGTTCCATGTCAGAGATGGAACTTCCACAAGCTACCAACGCATCACATACCTCTTTAACCTGTGTGATATACGCACGCATACTGACATTTCCTTTTCGTATTGCTCGTAACTTGCAGTGAAGACTCATAGCACTTGTTGTTGACTTGTTCGCAAAGAATTGAGTCACAGTGCTCTAGACTGTTGCTGCAGTTTCGGCACCAACGAACTGGGGAAAAAGACTCAGACTAATCGTAGACAAGAGCCAAGAAACAAGAGCGCTGTCTTGAGCCACAAGCACCTTATAATCCTCATTGGGTTCTTGTTCACCATCGTCATTTACCACCATCGCAGGAGGAGGCTTCGACACACCAGTTAGCAGTCTTTTCAACCTGTGACTGTGAATTGTCAACAAGATTTGTTGTTTCCACAACAGAAAGTTCATTTCATCAAGAACTACATTGATGCGCTTATTGGTGAACACCTTAGCATTCTTTGAAGTCTCAGCACCTCCAGTTGCCATCGCAGCGAAATACAACCAATGGACACTCAACAGAAAAAAAATTAATCTGAAACTCTTGCAGCAACGTAGGCTCCGGGATCAATCAGCGACTAATACCATATTGAAAGGATACAAAGGAATTTTATTCAATCAGAAGTACTTTACATTGGCAAATTACATCTCTATTTATACACAGGAAAATATAACTGATCTGGAAAACTAACTCCAACAGAATTGGTTCAGGTTGTTAGTTGCTTCAGCTAAGCATGAATCAGAGCTGTGTGCATGGCCATTATCTGTTGTGCATGCATACGTACCATGCATTGTACGCACAGACTAACCTTCAACAGAGATTAAACGAATTGATGTAGCATTGAAAAACATAGAGTTCCATGTATGTATGATTTATATCGTTTATGTAACATTTTAAAAATATATTAATATAATTGACATGTCATAGATTAAAGTGCACTATAAATTATAAAAAAGCTTAAAGCTTATCCGATTGACCGTTTTACAGCTTTGAGGTGATTGAAAGACATTATCAACCAAAAGTATGAAATGGTGATTGAAAGACTATTACCATCATTAAAAGGCAATTGAAAAATTATTAACATCGTTAAAAGGCAATTAAAAGACTATTACTACTGTAAAAGGTGATTGAAAGACTAACACCACTACAATCTGAATATTTGATGAGATTTATAATAAAATGATGTTTAGGAACTAGTCATATTAATAGACAATATATGAGTATACGATAGAAAACAAGAATGAAAGCATGTTGCATATGTTTTGAACAAGCATGATTTTAAGATGCATATGTTTTGAACAAGCATGATTTTAAGATGCCTACATGTTTGCACAAATGATTTTGAAATTGCATTAATGGATATTTTTTTAACTTCATCATCGTTCTCCTTCTCTCTTTATTGGGATAACGATCTATCTTCTACAATGTCCTATTAAAAGAATTCATTAAATTTGCTGAAGAGCCTTGTATAATTTTTTCAGTAAGTATAGTATCTCAATTGAAATAAGTCGGTCTAGTGATGAATTGAGGCTTGTACAAATTATTGTCGAAAGTAGAAGTTATGACTTAATTGTTTATTGATAAAATCACATTTAAATCTTCTCAGGAGGGTATTAATCCTTTCAATAAATTAAGCTTTGATACCAATTGTTAGATGACCAATCACGTTGTAAGTGATCAAGAAGGGATAAATTGACAATTTAAGAAATTATGAAAAATAAATAAAAAGATAAAAGTAAGACACAAAAAATTTATAACGGTTTAATCTTTTAACAAATTTATAGCCTTGTATAAATGATATCTACTTACTCTCGGTATTGATATACGGTCTATCATATCAATACAAATCAAAAAAAGAAAAAGGTGTTGTATAAAAGAGTATCGATATATGCAAACACGTATCGCTATGAGGTTTATGAAAAATAAATGTGTATTGATACAAGATATGGCGCATCAATATAAATTTTACCCACTAGAAATGAGAAAAAAAGTAAATGAAAAAAAGATTATGGTATGCTCATAGGGCGTATTGGTACGAGTAATTGGTTTTTAAAATTATGGTTCTAATAAAACCGACAAAGATAATAATTGTATTATTAAATATTAAGATTCACAAAATTATACACCTTGTATCGATACAGGTGAAATTATACCGATAATGTTTATTTGATTCTTATGTATAAATGGTATACCGATATAACTATATTCGTATTAGTACTCGGTAACCATTTTTTATAAAACATTTTTCCAACAGCTAAGAGCGTACTAGCACTCTTGGATCAAATTGGATATTTGAGTAAAAAAATACTTAGAAAATATTTTAGGTTTTAGTTTTTGACTTAAAAATATTTTAATTTTGTATCCTTTTCATTTTGTGAGTAATTTTGATTAATTTAAAGTTTATTTAATTTTTTAAATTTATCCTCAAAATTATTTGTTATATCAAAATCAAATTTAAATTTTACATAATACTATATTATTGAGTTTTTTTTTTTAAAATCTCACATCGCTATTTACCATTGCAAGTTAAAAAGGATTTTAATACGGTGTAGTTATTGACATCAATAATGAGATTTTTTCGACATTGTTTACGGAGTACGATACAGTATAAATAGGGGCGTGTAGGTCATGTCTTATTTTTATATCAGAGTATGAAACTCATTTTATAGTGTTTATTTATGAACTATCCGTTAAATAAATAATTTTAAACTTGTATTTTTAATTCAAAACTTGTTCCATGATTTTAAATGGTTTGACAATTTGTTTTATCAAAAATTTTAATGTGGGTTGCTTTAATGATTTAGTGATTTTAATGTGAAACTTCGGATGGATAGGTCATAAGTGTTTAAATAGTTAATATTTTGTGCTTAATTACTCCTTAATTTGATGAATTATGTTACTGATTTTGGTGTTTTTGTATGTTTTTGTGTAGGACCGTGAATCTGAAAAATACATTTAAATGACTGATTTTCTGAAGTTTTTTTATTTTTTGGATCGAGTCTGAATTGGTGGGCATGAAAATATGACTTGACACTCGGTCAACAACTTCTAGAAGATGACGTCAACAAGCGCATGATAGCTTATCAGCATTCCAGATAACTTATCAGTCGGGATTTGACTTTCAAATTTGGATTTATCATTTTGTATTTGAATTTAAATATTTTTAGAATTATCTAGGATTTATCTCCTTATTTTAGAGTTTGTAAAAGACTATAAATACCCTCCTTGGGTAAGCCTAAAACTCATTCATCTTTTTAATTCCAAAATTCTTGGGTTTTCTTTCGTCTCTTGTTTAAAGTTTTCTTTCTTTATTTTATTTTTTTGTTTTATTATGTCGAGCATAATTTCTTCCATAATTATGCTCGGCTAAATTCTCCATAGCCAAGGGCTTAGGCAATGACATGATCCAAACGTAAGGATTGAAAAAGCACATCAACAACTTCGTTTTTTTACTTCTTCAGTTTTCTTTTTGAACTTATTTCTAAAATAAAATTGATTTCAAAACTAAAAATTGATTTTGGTCAAGATATTAATTTGATCACTTGTGTGAAAAGAAAGATCGGCTATTGAAGGAAAATTGACTTCTTGGGAACACATTAGCAAATTGATTGCTAGGAAGAAAACTAAGATTGGATCAATTATTATTAAAATAACATAATCCAAGTCGGTTTAAATGATTTAAATGTTTTTATCTACAAACATTGAGTTGGTGGATTAATCCATGAAACAAATATCAAAGATAGCACTTGGGTATTCTGTTTGAAAGTTTTGCTTCAAGGCTAGTTTTTATTTTATTGAATTATTTTCTTTATTTTATCTTCAATTATTAGTTTTTATCCGAGAACCCCTTTTACTCAAACAACATTCAAAGTTTCTAGTCCCTGTGGGATTGACCCTTACTTCTCCTTTACTATATTTTATTTCCTATTTATTATTTGAGAATAAAGAATTTATTTTTGACACTACACGACGCGTATTAATAGAGTAATCTGTATTTGTTATAGTTGAAGTTGTTGAGGACTTGAGGACCAATGTTCGAATTAAATTTGTGTCAAATGTGAGATTTATAACATTTTGACTCAAATTCTAATCACTAATTAAGTTGGATACTATTGTAATTTTAGTAATTGAAAATTACTTGATAATTAGGATTTATTTTAATAAGTAAATATCTATATTAGATATCTTATTGAATAAAGTTTCTTGATGAACAATATTTATGTCGATATATATATAAACTATGTTTAACTCTTAGAATTACGAGAGAACAACTAAATGAGAATTATTTATGAGATATATAATCATTTTTAGGATATTTGTAATTATATTGGTTATGTTGTAGAGACGGATATCGTAGGAACATTAAAAAGAGTGTTTTTGATATATCGGATTTTGATATCTATATAGATATAGATATATTCATATGAGGTATCACATATTTGTAATATTTATATTTTCTACGTTAATAGTAGATTATTTATTTTTCTTCTCTGTTGAGATAAACAAAGCTAAATCATATTAAATCTCGTCTCTTATTTATTTTTTATTTTACGTTATTATCGCTTTGATTATTTTTCAACATACACGCTCCTGTAATATACTTAATATCATCAGTAATCTTTCGCTCACTCACGTAATCTCTGTATTTAAATATATTTTAAAATAATTTAATTTCTATTTTGTAAACCTTAACAAAAATGAAACTCAACAAAATCACTCATCCAAATATACTTAATATCATCGCTAAGCACTTTTTATATATTTTCTTATTTTTATAATATTTTACAAAAGGGTCGAGTGAGATTGTTAATTTGAGTTCCATAATAATTTTTAAAATATCCGATTAATATCGTGGGTCACTGAAAATGGAAAATTTTCTATTTTTTGAATTAATTAATTTCTGAAAGAAGTTTAATTAAGGTTTAAATTCTTAAACTTCCCACCACTTAATTTACCTTTCAAACTCCATATTTCATATTCTTACAATCTAGTCCTTCTTCCTTAAAATTCTAAATTAAATTTGCAAACTTAAATTAATCAAATTAAATAATTCTAGGACGAAGATCGAATATCGAAAAATATATTTTGATCACCGAAAATTAAAAAAAAAACACTAAACCAATTTTAGGGATGTTACATGCATGCAATATATGTTACATTATTTCATGATCCCCCCAACATCTCATATAGAAACGGTCTCATTAAAGTTAATGATCTCTAAACAAGTAGTTAAAAAATCTCAAGACAGCCTTTTCTCCCTTACATTATTATTATAGAGGAAAAAGAACATGATATCTACCACTTGTTCTAGAAATCAAATCCGAGATAACCTTTTTTCCTTGTGTTCTATAAAGTAACAATCATAAAGAAGTTTCTCAAAACGTTTCATTTGACTCGTTTCCAAGCAAGTTACCACGTAGAGGCTCCCATCATTAGTTGGACTTGGTAGTATGTAAACTTTGCCTTCTCGGACGAGATCACCTGGCCCCATATATACGGGACGACCCCATCCAAAATCAGCATCGTATATAGGAAACCGGTTCCATGGAATAATAGCAAGGTTGGGGCAACAGTAAGTCTGGGATCCTCTATTCAGACTGCTTAAATCCGATACTTTCTCAAGGTAATCGAGAGCTGATCTCAAGTACTCATCATTAATCTGATGTAGCCCGTCATGAATCCTTTTTATAGTATCAGAAAATGGTTCAGATTCGAGATCACCAGCTTGAGAAACTACTGCACATAAAAAGATTACTTTGCCGAAGTAGCCAGGTGGGAGAGGAGGATTCAATCTAAATCGACCATCAACTGGAAATTGTAGCTTAGTAGGTTGATCACCGGAGAGACCCCTTGCTTTACTTATGCATCGCCATACGTGTGCAGCCAAGATCTTGAAAACACTATATTTTGTAGCACTATTTGAATTTGCTTTGGCATTCAAGGTATTCAATTGATCAGCTGTGAGCTTAAAGGTGGAGACAATATATGACTTGGGATCATCTGAATGAGTTTCCAATGTAGACTTCATTGATGGAGGAGGATCATGTTCAAGGTGGTGGAATTTAATCGTTGGTGGGTCTCGAGCACGAAGAAGAGTTCGATCAATGAATGGCGCAATGGCAGGCGATGAACCCCTGGCAGTATCAGCCCAACTATTGATGAAATGAAAATCCGTTGTACCATCTCCTAACGTATGTTGAAACCCAACTCCAAGACAAACTCCACCGCATTTGAACCTTGTTACCTGATCAATTGTGCAGACAATAAACCAACACTAAACAATTATATAATCTCTCATACTTGATCATTTTGCTGATAAAATGCTTAAAGATTACCTGCACTACAAGAAGCGGAAAAGAAGATATCCCTCCAGAGTAGTCCACCTCGGGAACTAACCGAGAGACTTGAGAATTATCAGAAAAATCAGCAATCAAAGGGTCCATAAGTGCAGTGGTTTCTGCTTCAACGAATAAAACTCCTTGAGCGTTGCATTGTATTTCCAGTCTTCCATTTTCATCATATCCTAACCTTCCGGCAACCGGGTAAAATGGCACAAGAATCTTGCTTAAAGCCTCCTTAAGCCTTCCGGTATCAAAGAAATCAGAACCATTGGGTTTATAATAGTATACCATAGGGACATGGTATGTTGTCAATATATCTAAATTTGAGCACCATAGACTCCCTTTGGGAGTTTGTTGAGCAGGACGAACGACTGTAGATCCCTTTATTCTAACCTCCATAGCTGATAATTAGCATGCATAAGGTTGACATTAGAGAGAAGATAAAAGCACAACCTGGAACACTATACTCAAATTGAACCGAGTTAAAAAGAAATCATACCTTAAAAGAAAGTGATAGAATTGAAGAACCACCGAGCTGATAAAACAATACAACGTGATCTATTCTTTCGCAGAGTGTTGATGGTGAAGTCTTCAATATATTATAAGCTTGTTTTTACAGATTCAAATTCACAGATCAGAATATAAAACCATTTTCAAAAGGATTAACTACTTCAATAGGGAGAGGCTAAAAATTTTGGGTAAAAATTATCTACTCCCAATCGTGTCATTAGTGTCTTGATCTATTTTAAATTAGTGAGTTTAGTGATTAAATTTTATAAATTTTCATTATCTGCAGTATCCTCATGCAACCCGTACAGGACATCTAATAATTTAATGCATCTTTAATAATTTGAAAAATTAATATTTTTTAATATTTTTATACATCAATAGAAAATTCATTCTCATGCCACATGATGCTCATTAAAGAACAAGTGGGTCGGTGGAGTGTTAGATAGGATACGATGTTATCGATTACGAGTGTTTATCGAGCGAGTTTATTGTGAGATATATATTGTTTAACTTATGTTCGTTAAAAAATTTAGTTGTTCGATTCGATTCATTGCTCGTTAAGTTTGTTAAAATTATACTCGACTCGTGCTTATTAAAATATTTTGTTGCTCAATTCAATTCATTGCTCGTTAAGTTTATTAAAAAACTTACCTTATTTTTAACATAAGATAAAATTTAATAATACCATATGAGGCTTGATATTAACATAAATTAACATATTTAACCAAAAATATCAAAAGAGTATATAAAATATTTTTAAAGTCTAAATTCAAAAGTAAAAATCCATAAATACATCAAACTAGCATATTAAGAGCCAGTTTAGCATTGCAATTGAAAAGTGCGGTGAAAAAGTGTGGTGAAAAAGTATAGTGAAAAAATTCTTTTGGAATTTTTGGTTTAAGATATATGTGTTTAGACATGATGTTAGGGTTTAAATGACTATTTTAGACATGATGTTATAAGTTAAAATGTATATTTAAATGATAATAAAGTTCTTTCATATTATAATATTAACTTAAATTAGGATAAAATATAAAAATATTAATAAAATCCTTTTTAATTTTTTTTAAAATTCTTTTAAGAAAAATACTTTTCAAAAGTGTTTCTTTAGAAATTTGACATGAATATATATAATTTTTAAACTAAAAAATAATTTATGTTAAATATAATTATGTATTTGTAAAAATTAAATTTTAATAAAACATAATAAATGAAGGTTAAAATTGTAATCTACCTCTTAAAAGTATTTTTCCAATCGCAAAAGCTAAAAATTTTAACTTTTGCGTTTGGGTTGAAAAACACTTTTCAAACACAGTTTTTTCTCCAAAAATTATTTGTTTAGCATTGCTTATGTGTTCTAAATCAGCTTTTGACCCTAAAGCTGGTTTAGAACACAAAGATAAAAGCAGCCTAAAATTAAAATAATAATTCACACATTAATAACTATTATTTAAATTTATTTTTTGAATAAAATTATTTTAAAGTAATTACTAACAATATTTTAAAAAATTAACAAGCTGCTCACGAACTTGTCGAGTCGAGTTAAACTTTGTTCGATTCAACTTGTTAAGGTATCGAGTCGAGTTCGAGTTAAGCTAATCCAAGTCAAGTATTTATTAAATTTTAAGTGAATCGAATTCGAACAGCTCGCGAACTGCTCAACTCATTGATCACCCCTACTATCAACGATGGTTGATTAAGTGATAAATAATTTAATATTATTTAATTAGATTTTAAACTTATATATACAATTTTTTTATTAAAACATGTATTTTTTAAAATTAAATATTTAACATAAATTAATCTAGATTAATCAGCCCTGCAACTAGAATACATCTTTTCTTTAGGATCGTAGGGTTTCGGAGATTTGACCTAATGTTTTATCCATTCTCTCTGCTGGCTCTTCTCCTTCCTAAACCCTAGCTCACTAAACTTTAAATTAATATTTTTGTATAATATTTTTTATCGTCCCTACGTAGGATAATTTATTGACACTATTTAGCAATTAGTAAACCTTAGGTCCCTAAACTTTAATTTTTTAAATCAGATACAATAATTATAATAGTATTTGTTTTAAAGTATATTCGTTATTAGACATTAATCGTTTAATCATTATATTGTATTGTTGGTGTTCGAACTCGTGACTTCTAGAAACAATAACCGTTTCCTTCATCGGCAGATCTACATGGTGAGGAGGGTGGATCTGTACCCATCATAAATTTTTTAAAACTCATACATTTGGTTTTGATTTTTAAATTTTTGAATTAGTCCTTCAATTTTTAATTTTTTTATAATTTGTGTCCACCCTAAAACATATTTTGATTGGTGCCCACCCTCACAAATATTTTTGGATCTGCCATTAGTTCCCTTAACCATTGAAGTAAGTTGGTTTGTGTCCTAAACTTGAAATTATATTAGTTGATAGTTGATTTGACTAATAAATTATATTAGTTGAATATATATAATCATTTGATAAAATTAACTAATAGCTTATGATTAATTTGACTATTTAAACAAGCAAAATAACGTATAAAGATATAATTTTATTCGATATTTAATTTAAAAGTTTATAATTATTAATATTTTTTATCTATTAATATCAATTAGACTATAAAAATATTTTTAATATAATATTATTAAACATATTTAAATGATTTATATATTAATTTATTATTTATATAATTATTTTTAATATAACCTAAATACTTAATTAATTTAAATACAAAAATAAATGTGTGAAAATAAAAAAAATTATATATAGTATTTTATATATGAGACGATATAAATATGTTAGAAAGAATAATTAAAAAATAAATTTAGATTATTTGGAGATTATTTATAATCATTAAAGTTAAACGATCTTTATAGTTCTTAAAAAACGATATAAATATGTTTGACTATTAACTTAAAAAATGATGATATGACATGATATAATAATAATTTTAATCCTAAAATATTATACATTAGATCAAATTGATAATAATTTAAAATAGTTTAACATATCCTCAATATTTAAAAATTCTATCAACTTGATCCTTATTTTAAATTGAAATAATTAAATGAATTATTATTAATTAATACATCTCTAATAGTTTAATAAATTTTAATATTTTTATAATTTTTAAATTCTTTATCAATTTAATATTTCAATTTAGTAATTATTTCAAATTAAAATAGAATCAAATTGATAAGTTTTTTAAATATTATAAAATTATTTTAAAAAGGAACAAATTTGATAAAAATGAATAAGTTTTGAGACTAAAATTATTATTCTACCATTTTATATTATATTGTATGCTAAATCAACAATCGAACTTAACGATAGATTATTAAAATAAAAATAAATATAATATTAATTTTATAAAAAATAATAATTAGGTAATAAAAATTACGAAAATAAAAGAAATATTAAATAGATAATTTAACCTAAAACTATTTCTTTTATAAAACATAATTTCTATTTCTACTTGGAGAGAGAAGGAGGAGACACTAAGAAAAAAATATTCTTATAAATCGTAAATCAAAAATCTAAAAGAAAATAAGAACATATAAATAATTCTAATTAATTGACTATTAACACTTCTTCGATCTAAAAAACTAATTAAAAAACAATAAAAGTATGATTGAATAAGAGGCACGTGGGTTTGAATGTATCATTGCCACAAGATGGCAATATCTTTAATGAAGCTAATTGCAATAAATAATTGGGTTGAATCAGAGCAACGTGGGTTGTATTGATCTTGTTTCTAGAAGGGGAATTTTTTTATACAATTACGATTTGAACGGTGATTTGTAATACCCGTAAATAAATAAATAATAATAATAATAATAATAATAATATATTTGAAGTATTTAAACCTTTTTACCATGTTGAAAATCCTTAAAAATATATATTAGATCTAAAATCTTCTCCTATATTCGAATCTAACCTTTCATCTCCTCCCTCTCAAACCCCCGACCACCGCCGCGCCGTGGCCATCACCGCCGCCACCATCGTGTGTCTCCTCCTCCCGATCAAAACCCTTATAACACTCGTCGGGCCGCCACACCGTTCGCCGTGAATCGAGGTCAAAAGCCTAGGAGATCTAGGATTTTAAACCTTTCGAAAATCCCTCTGTTCCGATTGCTTCTGAAATCGGTTAGGTGCGTCGCCGGTCGTATCGAGTTTCCTGTGTCCAAGCGAGCAAAACCCCTCCTTCATCGTCTCCGTTTGTCGCCGGAAAGAGCTTCATCGGAAAATCTCTCCGATTTCGTATATAAGATCTCACAATACTCCTTATCGAGTACCGACTCAACCCGGCTCCTCCCGTTTCGACCAGTCACGAGATCCAATCGTGACTCGATCCACTACTGCTGCAGAGCGAGGCTCGAAAGCCCAGTAGGTCACCTGTTTGTCTCTACCCACTTCAAGGTGTGTTTCCTTGTGTGCTATATGATTGCACACTACTGTTTTTTCCTATTTTAAACGAACCTATCATGTGCACATGACTATTTTCCAGATTTTACATAGATATTTATTTGAACTTTAAGCATGATCATATCCTGTTTTTACTGTATGTCTGACATATCCTATATGATATTTTCCCGATTTGGTGTATACATGATATCTGATTATTTCTTGGTACTACTATCATTGTTCCTGCTATTACTGCATGTCTGTCCCTTTGGGAGTAGGATGATGTGTAGTGTTTGAGATTCGATTCAGCCTTAATCCAGGTAGTAATTTCGCCCATTTACGGTTCTTAGTTTCGGTTAGGATAATTCTGTCTGTTATCGGTTCCCGTGCTACAACCGGGATAATTCCGCCTGTATCCTAAGGTGATTCCTTAGGTCGATACCTTCTCCCTATCGGGTTTAAGTTAATGCCTGAATCAGATACCGTTCTAGGGAACTGTATCTAGGAGTTCGGTTGGAGGGTAGTTTAACACATACACATGAATTTTTTTTTGATATTACTGTATATATGATTATACATGTGATTTTTATATGCATTGTTGGAACACACTGGGCTCCGTAGCTCATACCCGTTTTCTTCCCCTTTCAGATAGCCGTAGATAGGCATCCCGGTTTTGACACTCGGAGGATCTACTCATTTTCCGATTATACTTGAAGTAATATTTTTAATCTTTAGTTTGTGTTTAGGGTGACATGTGCTACCTTGTTAATGATGTTTTTAAAACGTATTATATTTTACATCGAATTTATGATTTATTTTGTGGGTAATTATGTTTTATTTAAGATACCTTATTTTGGTAACATTTTTACTTGTTTTAAATGATATTCATTAATATTTTTTGTTCGTACTGGTTATTTTGATTTTACTTAAAACTTGATTTATAATAATAATAATAATAATAATAATAATAATAATAAAATAGTGTGACCACTTTAGGTCGGGCTTTTGGTATATATCGGTCTAGGGATTACATGATTATTATTATTATTTGAATAGAGATTCATTAATAAAGAAATAAGTTAATAAGCAAAAGAGGAAGATGAAACGAATTAAAATAGATGGAAATAAAGAAATATGAGTTAGATTAAAGATAGCAAGCAAAGCGGAAGTCTTTAACAATTTATAAGCTTATTTTATTTCGTTGATATTAATAACTCCGTTAAAAGAATTTATCTAATTAAAGTTTAATACGTATTTTTATATTTATTTTTATTTTTATAAAAAACAAATAAATAGTTTTTAAAAAAATTAAAATTTAAAATCTTTAAAAACATCGCAAATATCCGAAACCTCAAAATCATAAAATTAATGTTATTATCATTATTGATAGTTTCGTTGAACCCCACTATCGTCTGAGGTCGTTGTCCATTTTCCCCAATCATTCATTCCTATTAAAAGTTGTATAAATCAATTGTTGAACAACTAGAGTCTTTCGCGTTCATTATTTAATGTTTAATTGACATTTATCCCGTCGATTAACGAAAATAATTAATTAAAAATAGGCGATAATTTTTGACAACAATTATATTTAAGTTTGATAAAATTATAACGAAAAAAAGACATTAATTTTAAATTTAATTTTTTTAAGATTTTATAAATTTTAAATATTTTAAAGAAAATATAAAATACTTCTCTAAAAATTATTGAAATCTAAAATAATCATTGAATCACAGCAACGTGGGTTTTAGTGGATCATTGGCACATGAAGATAATAGTGTTAATGGAAGCTACTTGCATTCAATAAATCGGTTGGTGGAGGGGCAGATATGATCGAGGTGGGTATTAATATATATTTTAGATTCACGATAAAAATTATAATGTAAAAAAAATATTATCTGTATATGACGATTTGGGTCGTCATCTACATGTGATAATTTTTTTAATTTTATCTTGAATCGATAAAAAATATTAAAATTTTATAAATTAGAGAAAAATTATCACGTACAGATAATATCTTCACCCAAATCGCTATCGTAGATGATGATTTTTTCTTACATTATAATTTTTATCGTCGATCTTAAAATATATCTCAACATCGTTTATTTCTTAAAATTTTGTTTGAAATTCATTATTCCAAAAAAAAAAACTAATAATTTAATACATCTTTAATAATTAAATAAATTAATATTCTTTTATATTTTTATGCAACAATAGAACATTCATCTTCATGCCACATGATGGCCATTAAAGAAGTGGTCATTAAAAAATCTAATGCTATCGACAGTTTTTGATTCAAGTGATAAGTAAATTGATATTGTTTAATTAGATTACGAGATTAAGATATTATATAAAAAAATTACGTTAAAACACTTATTTACTAAAATTAAGTATCCCACGTAGGATAAAATCTTAAACTAAAAGAATAAAAGAAAAATAGGATGATGCTGACGTGGCAACTTATGGTATGTCATGTGTCTGAGAGAAGACTTTTTTCAGCTACTTCTGATTACCAATTTTTTAAATCCTAAGAATAGGGCGACATTAATGGATCTTGGTGGTGTCCGTTAGTGGTTCTCTAATAATACAGATCAATTGATTTATTAACTGATTAAATAAAAATATTTAAAATACCATTATTTTTTTAAAGAAAAAATGGCCTCCTTAAAAATCTCTTACATTAAAAAATTTAATGTCAACTCCTAAAGGGAAAAAGAAAACCCAGTAAGCTATCTATTAATAGCATCATCAATTACAATTTGTTCAATACAACTAGGATATCAAAATAAAAATAATTACATTGATGATCATTAAATACCGAGTATGCTAAATTATGGGCTGCCTTATTCGTTGAACGATGAATAAAGGCAACCGATAGATGATGATGTCGTTGAAGAAGATCCATTGCCTTGATCATGCTTTGTGTCAATACTGACCTACCTTGAGTTCTCGTCTGTAGCTGGTTCACCACATTTGCAACGTCTCCCTCGATAACAACTTTCGGCCAACCTTGATCTAATGCGAAAAGAATGGCCGCATAGAAAGCATGACTTTCAACGATCTCTGTTGATACCGCTCGGGGAATAGTACATGCACGTCCTGCTAGAACCAAACTATGATGGTCTCGTGCCAAAATCCCTATTGCTCCAATACATGTATTTTAATGATATATGTCATCAACCGTAATTTTAACCGTACTTGAAGGTGGTTTAGTCCTTACATGTGATGCTTGTGATTGTAGAAAACCAAATGGGAGAGAAGAAATGACAACATGATTGAACTCCTTATGTAAGTGATGGGCATTCACCACAATAAGAAAATTCGGTTGTAAGTTGTTGTGAACCAAATCATTTCGTCGATTTCAAATATTTCAGAGAAGTACCACAAACTCAGCAAACATATCCTCAAAAAGAATTATCACACAATGTTTCAACCATTTGAAACAAGATTGTGATAAGTCAGATAAAGCACGACTTAGTAAATGAAGCATCCTATGAATATCCCGAGTAGCCGAACAATTGATTAAAACGCATTCGAAGGAGAAATTATATTATGGATATTTTTATCATATCATTTACGGATCAATTGATTAAATATTTTTATTTAATTTATTTTTTATTTTATTTTTAGTAAGTAAATTTTTATTAATATTTATTGTAAATTAAATTTAAAAACAATTTTTATCAAATAAATTAAACGGTAAAATAAATAAGATAAAAAATTAATTAAATAGATACATTTAATTGATTGATTTTATAGATAATATGACGAAAATGATTAATAATACAATTTTTTTCATCCAACGAAGGAAAAAGTTAAAATAGTAAGAGAATGGACTTTGTCTACACAAGGCTGAAAATTTGGAAATGTATTACTTTATCTAGGAGCGTAAAAAGTTGACTCGATCTGAAAATTCGATTTAAACCTGTTCGAGTTAGAACCTGGTTTGGCGCAAGGATATAATGAGCCAAACTCAATCAGTATCCGATTGTTGTTAACTCGAACCCGATTTGTACATGTTACTATTATAATCGAATCCGGCCTGCATCCGACCAAGAATGACCCGAAGCAGATTGAACCTGTTATTGTTAACCTGAAATCCGACCTGTATTTGACTGAAACGAACCCGAATCTGAGTCTGATCTGGCAGATAATCGATATTATTCGACTGAATCAACGCGAGACCTGATTTTACCTGACCTTTTTTGAACTCGACCTGATAATTGACCCGACTTGTTTTGAACCCAACATGTTATTAACCTGAACTAATATTAACATTTAACAACACTTGATATTTACATGACATGTAATTAAAGAAATCTATAATTTGATAAATTTAAAATATTAGTAAATATAATTCGGCTTAAAAATTAGAATTACACAAGAACTTAGAGAATTAATATAGAGATTAATATTTAAATTTAGTAATATATATTTAATTTAATTAATTAATTTTTTTATTTAGTTTTAGTATACATAATTTAAATTATAATTTTAAATTATTATTTTATTAAAATTTATAGTTGTTAAATTTAAATTAATATTTAATTTAATATTTAAACTATTGTAATTATAATAATTTTAAATTAATATTTCATTAAAATTGAGTTCGGAAGTTATGGATTTGGGAATTAGTAACTAAATTATTTATCAAGCTTAAACTAATAAGTTTAAATTAAATTAAAATTTTAACTTTCAAGTTAATATCATAATGTGTACAACTAAATGTTCACATTCATATCAAAATTTTGTATATAATTATATTTTATCAAATTTTATTATGTATTATAATATTTTAAATTGAATTAACTTCTTAAACTTAAGATTTAATTAGGCTAAATTAAAATCTAAAAAAGCATAAATTAAAAATGTATTAAAAAAATTTAACATTAAATGTATTGTTTTGTTAAATTAATCTAAATTATTATTCAATTAGATTAAACCAAGACAATTGATAAAGAAATATTAATGTATTAATATTTATGTATATATAATGTATTATACATATAGATACTTATATATTATATACATTAATAAATATACCTTTTCAATACTATATGTCTATACGCATACATAGACATTATTATATTGAAATATATATTATATTTATGTATATATTATTACTATATATATATATATATACATTAATACATATACATTAAAGTATATATTATATAATATATAGTATACATTCATATGTATATATTAAAATATACATAATATATATATATATACATATTAAAGTATGCAAATATATAATATACATATATATTAATATATATTATATTTAAGTATATACATATATACATATGTATATTATATATGCATACATATATATATTAAAGTAAGCATGTATATACTAATGTACATATATATTATATACATATACATACATATACATTAAATATATTATATATGTATTAAAGTATATTGTATATACATAAATACTAAAATTTAACTATATTTTTATTTATATTAGTCCCTAAAAGTTTAGATTTCCATAAAAATTTATCATAATTAATTTATAATTTTTGTATTTAGTTTAATATTTTAGATATGAGTCATTTGATGATTTTTTTTATTTATTATTATCCTTAAAACTTTATTTTTATTCCAAATTGACCGTTATTTATTTTTATAATTTAGTCTAGTGTTTTTAATAAGATGATATTTTATTTTTATTTTTATTTTTTTATTTTAAACTTAAATTTACTCCTTGTTAATTTCTAATTTTTTAATTTACTCCAATATTTATTCTTTCTAGTCCCTAAAACTTTATTTTTAGTTGAAATTGAACTCATTCTTTTTTTTTAATTTAGTCCAATGTTTATTACTTTAAAATTTTGTTAATTATAGTCCCAAAAATACATTCTTATTCTAAATTGACCCATATCATTTTATGCAATTTAGTCTAGTGTTTTTAATGTCATTATATTTTTATTTATCTTTAAAGATCAAAATTTGCTTTTATTAATTTTTAATTTTTAATGTTATTCATGCTAGTGAAAGACGTTAGACGTTAAATAATTAATTCGAAATGATTGATCAATCCAATGTCAATCGATTATTTGTACTAAACTCAAACTTAATAATTAATATGATTTCAAAGCTCAAATTAACCAGATCAAAAATAAAATCAACTTGAAATGAACCCGACCTGTAATTAACTTGTCAATTAACTCGGATTTGAATTGAAGACCAAGTGTTCTTGAGTTCTAGTGTTACGTTTCTCTAGAGGACAAACAATGTGTGAATGGTCTTATTTGTTCCAAGTTTATTAGTAATTTCCTTGTTGAAGGGAAACTTTATTAGTAATCATTTCCATTAACAAGTACAACATAATATATTTCTAGATTCCAACACTGAAACTAGTAATAGGAAACCTTTTTCAAACAATCAACGGAACATTGTTTACTACATCTATGCTTTGCATGTGAGCACTGACATAATTATTAAAATTTATAGGGAAATGGTCAACTAAATCACTGGTGTGATATTGAATTTAAATCTTGGACAACCTTTTCCAATTATCCACTGTAAAAGATAATTCATAAAAATATTTCTTAAAGAGTTCCATGTGCCTTGTCTCCAAACGAGCTACCACCCACAAACTCCCATCATCCGTTGGACTTGGTAATATAACAGTTTTGCCTTCTTGGACAAGATTTGCTGGACCTGCATAAGTAGGACGACCCCATCCGAAATCTGCATCATATGCATGTAACCACACCCAAGTGTTTACCGACAGGTTTGGGCATCGGAAAGTATGTGGTCCTCTGACCAAAGCGCTCAAATCAGACACTTTCTCAGTGTAATCAAGAGCTGATCTCAAATGTTCATCAGTAATCTGATTTAATCCTTCATGAATCCTCTTTACAGTATCAGGAAACGATTCGGTTTTGAGATCACCAGCTTGAGTAACTAATGCAGTTATAAAGATTGCATTGCCGAAGTATCCTGGTGGGAGAGGAGGATTCAATTTCGATCGACCGTCAACCGGAATGTACATCTTCACAGGTTGATCATCTGAGAGACCCCTGGCTTGACTTACACAACGGCATATATGTGCAGCCAATATGTTGAAAGTAGTATATTTTGTACCATTCTTTGCACCCGCTTTGGCTTTCAGGAGATCCAGTTGTTCAGCTGTGAGCTTAAAGGTGGAGACAGTAGATGGCTTAAAATCATCCGAGTCTTGGGACACCTTCGTCTTCAATGGTGGAGAAGGATCATATTCAACATGGTGAAATTTAGGCATTGGAGGGACTCGAGCACGAAGAAGAGTTCGATCGATGAATGGTGCAATGACAGGCGACATGCCCCGTGCAGTGTCAGCCCAACTATTGATAAAATGAAAATCCGTTATACCATCGCCTAAAGTATGTTGAAACCCAACTCCTACACAAACTCCACCGCATTTGAACTTTGTTACCTGAAAAAATTTACACAGTAACTTACCTATATTAATCATTTTGTTTCAAGGGTGCTTAAAGATTACCTGCAGCACTAGCAGTGGAAAAGAAGATATCCCCCCAGAGTAGTCCACCTCGGGAACTAGCCGAAAGACTTGAGGGTTATCAGAGAAATCAGCAATCAAAGGGTCCATAAGTGCAGTGGTTTCTGCTTCAACGAACAAAACTCCTTGAGCGTTGCATTGTATTTCAAGTCTTCCATTTTCATCATATCCTAACCTTCCAGCAGCCGGGTAAAATGGCACAAGAATCTTGCTTAAAGCCTCCTTAAGCCTTCCGGTATCAAAGAAATCAGAACAACCATTGGGCTTATAATAGTGTACCGTAGGGACATGGTATCTTGAAATCACTAGATCTAAATTTGAGTTCCATAGACTTGTTTTTGGAGTTTCTTGAGCAGGATAAACGATGGTAGATTCCTTGATGGTAATCTCCATGGCTGAAAATAACTTAATAAGAAGCATAAACTTGAAATCAAACTAGTGTTTCTTTCTTTAAAATATAAATGAAATGAGTCAATAAGCAAAAGAGGAGGATGAAACGGACCAAATTAGAAGGAAAAACCATACCTTTTGTAATGGAAGAAGGAAAGTGCTCTGAAGAAAAAAACAAAGCGGAGAAGACGAAAGGTTTCACTTCAATGATTAAAAGCAAAACAGAGAGAGCGTAAATATTCTGCTTTAAATCATGCATCTATTAGTACCTATTTCAAATTAATGAGTCTAAAATTTAAGGTTAAAGATTATGGTTAAGATTTAAAAGATTAAAGATAAGATATATATTTTAAGATTTAGGTTTCAGGATATAAAAAATAATAATATTAAGGTTTATAATTTAAATTTTTAAAATTTTTAACCGGGGAATAAAGGAAGACATAATTAAGGGTAAGAGATTTCTACTCAAACAGAAAAGCACCTACTTAATAATTTGTTTGTTATAAATACATAAAATTCGATTCATTGCTCGTTAAGTTTATTAAAAAACTTACCTTATTTTTAACTTAAGATAAAATTTAATAATACCATATGAGGAGAAATTATTCTATGGACTGGTTCCACCACGTCATCCATGGTTCTTAAGAAAAAAAAAATTCACGTCATCATTTTTTACACATCATCTGCACACTCATAATTTTAATTTTCAAATCATCTCTCTAAATAAAATATATTAAAATTAAAAAAATGATGACGTAGATTTGTTTTTTATTCTAAACCCTAAACCTATCCCTAACCCTAATCCTTAAACCCTAAACCTAAAACCCTAACCCTAAACCCTAACCTTAAATCCTAAATCATAAACCCTAAACCCTAATCCTAAACCCTAAACCCTAATTAAAAAATAAATCTACGTCATATTTTTTTTTAATTTTAATATATTTTATTTAGAGAGATAATTTGGAAATTAAAATTATGAGTGTGCAGATGATATGTAAAAAATGATGACGTGGATTTATTTTTTGTTCTTAAGGACCATGGATGACGTGGTGGAACCGGTCCATAGAATAATTTCTCCCACATGAGGCTTAATATTAACATAAATTAACATATTTAACCAAAAATATCAAAAGAGTATATAAAATATTTTTAAAGTCTAAATTCAAAAGTAACAATCCATAAATACATCAAACTAGTATATTAAGAACCAGTTTAGCATTGCAATTGAAAAGTACGGTGAAAAAGTGTGATGAAAAAGTACAGTGAAAAAATTCTTTTGGAATTTTTGGTTTAAGATATATGTGTTTAGTATTGTTGCCAAAAAGTACTTTTAAAAAGGTAAATGACTATTTTAGACATGATGTTATAAGTTAAAATGTATTAAATTATTTTAATGGATACTTCTTTTTTCTCTAATCAGCTCAACTTGGTGTTTTAAAATTCAAACTATGATACAGAAATCGGATAAATTTTATTTTGTGGGTGATTTTTAATTTTAAGGATTAGAATTTAAATCGTACAGATTAAAATCTAATTTTTTTAAGTTAAAATTTTAATATTTGAATTTTATAATATAAAATTTAACTGTAGATACGTAATTTAAAATTTAAATATTATATCTCAGATCCATGGAACTGTGTATATTATTTTATGGAGCAAAAGGATTGGTCTTTGCACATCCAATGCCTTGAGACTCGGCTTGCCTCATGCAATGCCTTGAAAAATCTCTCTCTCTCTCTCTGGCGTTACATTCACTTATATCGAGTAAAATTGAGTACAAATTATTTGTCCCTTTCACATGCTTTCATTATGCCCTACTGTTAATTAGAGGGTTTGAGGTTTAGGGTTTAGGGTTAGGGATTTTGGTTAGGGTTTAGGGAATTAGGAGTAGGATATATTTTTTAGGGTGTAGTGTTTAAGGTTTAGGATATAAAAAATAAAGTTTAGGGTTTAAAATTGATTTTTTTTTTAAAAAAAAAAGAGACATCAAAAGAAACATGAGGAAGGGGTAGAGGATTTTTGTTCAGTAAAATTTAATCTTCATATTTTTTTATTATAAATCTCATCTATTCATTTGCTTTTATCCAACGATCATGTATGTTTTTTTTCTTTTATAATAAAAAAATCATGTATGTTTTAGTTTAGTCCTTGACCTAACCTTAAACAAGTTAGTCAAAACCTCGATTCAAAATAATGATTATAAAAATTAAAATTTAAATATAAATTAATATAATTTTTATGTTTCTCATTAGAAAATTCCAACTTGAATATTTATATATATTTATTAAATGTTTGGTTGACTCTATACATTTGTGTAGTCACGTGATAGAAGATCCCCCACGTGTTTTTTTTTCCAATTCCAGACGTCTAAAATAATGACTGATAATTTAATACATCTTTAATAATTAAATAAATTAATATTCTTTTATATTTTTATGCAACAATAGAACATTCATCTTCATGCCACATGATGGCCATTAAAGAAGTGTTCATTAAAATCTAATGCATAAACTTAATAATTCGTTTGTTATAAATACATCATTAAAGGATTAAAATGTATTTTTTTCCTTACCTTGATTTAGAAATTTACCTTGTTTATAATGTAAATTAAACTTGCATTTTTGGGGGATAAATATTATTTTATTTATCCAAGAACCAAAAAAAACAACAAAATTACAACCGTAAAACAAAAAATATTAAAGCTCCTAATTTTCTAACAAAAATAAAGGCCCAGAAAAATCTGAAAATTTAACACTAATATCTTTTTTGATACCAAAAAATAAAACTTCAATCGTGCGAAGGGTATTCCCGTGTAGACGTAAGTTCCTTTCCTACCGAACCAAATAGTTGACACAACACCAAGAAAGCCTCAAGATAACAACCAACAAACTCTTACCTTTTGCATTGCAGCCAAACACAGAGGTCAGTCCACCCTCTATGCGTAAATTGCATGCCACAATATCCAAAAATCAACACCAATAGTTGTCTAATAAAGCTACACTCAATAAATATGTGATCCCTAGTTTCTATTGCCTCTCCATAAAGTAGACATAAGGGATCAATCTCACAACCCCAAGAAAGCATACGAGTCTTAGTAGGCAACCTATCCAAGACTACAAACCAAGTAATAAAAGAATATCTGGGAATAGAAGGGCTGTCCCACACAATCCTAGCCCATAATACCTTCTCCAATTTGTGTCGAAGTTCCATCTAAAGCTTTCTCACCTTGAAACCACTCTGAGGTTGTGCAACCACAACTTTAATTTCAAAATTTTTTTCAAGCCCAATTATGGTGATTTTTTGCTTGCACATCCCATAACGAAGAGCCTTTGAGCATATAAGCATTAATTCAAGCAACTCACAATGAGCCAGAACAAGCAAGAATCAACCACAAACATCTCATGAGATAAACTCTGTTCTATGTATACAAGTCCTTAGCCCCAAACCTCCTTCGCTCTTTTGGTGACACAACTGCACCCAACTAACCCTCGAACCACGAGCAGATGAACACTTTCCTTTCCATAAAAAAGAACCACAAAGAGACTCAACTTTTTTACCACTCTTGAAGGAAGAAGAAAGATTCACCCACAAAAATTTTGTATGCTGAAAATAACCGCTTGTATAAGTTGTAGCCTTCCAGCAAAAGCGAGAGATTGAGAAGGCCAATTAGAAATTTTCTTTGTAATCTTACTTATCAAGTTTTTACAATCAACTCTATTTAAATTACGAGTCACAAGAGGAACTCCAAGATATCGTACAAGCAAACGCCCTAGATTGAGTCCTGAGCTTGTAACCAAATGTTGCTCCTCAGCTAAGGATAGGTCAGCAAAAAATAAATCACTCTTAGCTGTATTCATTTGTAACCCAGATATTGAATAAAAAACATCCAAAACTCTTTGAACTCCAAGAACAGAGTCAACATCATTTAACTAAAAAACAAAATGTAAATTGATATCATTTTACTTGTCTCAAATGTTTTATCGTGACTAATTGAAAGAGTATAGAACATGAAATTTTCTGGTTTCAAATCTGGAAGTAGATTTATAATTAGTCATCTTACGGATGATAATATTTTGTTTTAAGAAGAAAACGTTAATAGTTTAGTTAAAGAAAATAATATGTATAAACATTTATTTGACATTTAAACCTATTATTAACGTTGCACATTTTGCTTATATACATATGAATGCATGTATACGTGTGTGGGTATTAATATATGTGTATAAAATATATGTTTTTAGTAGGAGAAATTATTACATGAACCCTTTCCACCACCTAAGATATGGTCTCAACCAATTAAAATAAGACACATAATATATTTTTCCATATCATATTTACACATAAGCATCATCCAAATCATCCACTTTAATGCATTTAATTTAAAAATAGAAAAAAATATTACCAAAGATTTTTTATGTTGTCCTTCTCTTTATTTTTTAATTTTTTTAATTAATTTTTTCTAATCTCTAACCCTAAACCATAACCCTAAATCCTAAACCTTAAACCCATACCCTAATTCAAAACCCTAAACCCTAACCCTAACCCTAACCCTAAACCCTAAACCCTAAGCCTAACCTAAACAATAACACATAACCCTAAACCCTAAATATAACCCTAAACCTTAAACTTAAATCACATAAACCATATAAACCCTAAACCACTAATCCCTAACCCTAAAACCTGAACTCTAAATACTAAACCTCAAATCTATATAAAAAATTAATTAGGAAAATTTTAAAGAACAAAGAGAAAGATGACAAGAAATCTTTGATAATATTTTTTTTCTTTTTTTAAATCAAAGACATTAAATTAGATGATTTGGCCAATGCTTATGTGTAAATTTGATATGGAAAAAATATATTATGTGTCTTAATTTAATTGGTTGGGACCATATCTTAGGTGGTGGAAAGGGTTCATATAATAATTTTTCGTTTTAGTAGGATATTATTATTATTATTGGAATATATATTGTTAATATTAAATAGATTATATTAGTACCTACTTCAATGATAAAGCAAAGCAGAGAGAGCATAAATCTTTTGTTTCTAATCGTTCATCTATTAGTACCTACTTCAAATTAGTGAGTCTGAAATTTAAGGTTAGAGATTATGATTAGGATTTAGAGAATTGAGGGTAGAATTTTTTTTAAGGCTTAAGTTTCAAAATATAAAAAAATAATGTTAGAGTTTAAAATTTAATTTTTTAAATTTTTTAACGGGACATAAAAGAAGACATAGTTAAGGGGTAAGAGTTACTCAAATAGAGAAGCATTTATTTAATAATTTGTTTGTTATAAATACACAAAATGTATTTTTTTCTTACCTTAATTTAAGCTACATTGCTTCAATACAGTAAAACCTGTATAAATCAATACTCTTTAAATTAATAAACTCTGTTAAATAATAAATTTCTCTGGTCTCGATTTGTACCAATGTAAAAAATCATCAAATTCGATAAGATAATAATATAATTATTTTTTTGGAGATCCCCTTTATAAATATAAAGGTCCCATCAAAACTATACATTAATAATTCATAAATATTATAATTACTATTTCGGTAACTTGTTAAAATATTAATTTATTGTAATCCGTTTTTTTAAAATTCAAATCTAATTCAATTTCATCTCAAACTTTTCTAATTGCACCTACAAGTTCCGGCGTTGACGTCTTCAACTGCAATAAAAAGTTGTGAAGAGTTGTTGCCGCATTCAATGCTTTCTTTCGCGTGACTAGTTCAAGTGGTGTTCAATCATTTTCAACTTCATTATTAGTAAAACTTTCAATAATATTAGACACAATTTCCTTTAAACTTTGAACTTGTAAAATTATTCAGTGAACTTAATAGATATATGAAAACATTCATTTAGGTATAAAAGCATAAATTTGGATTAAATTGAATATTAGTTCAAGTGGTGTCTTTTTAAAATTCAAATCAATAGTTTTTTAACTTATTATTTGATTAATTACAATGAACTTAATAGATACATGAAAAATATTGAATTAGTTTTAATGAATTCGTAAATTAATGAATACAATATTAAATTGAAACAATAAATTATTAAGTACATGCATTAGTCTAATTAGATATAAATAATTTGATACATGAACATATTTAATAACACATACATGAATCTACTTATATTTAATTAATTGAAATATTTTGTACAATTTACAAGTTGTTTGCACATAATATCTTTATGAAAGTTATATTTGCTGAATTGAGAATTTTTTTAATTAATAAATTATTAATTATTAATATATTAATATCTCTTTAAATTAATAAAATTTCATATTCATGGTCCCCAAGAGTATTAATTAATTGAGAAATTATGAATGTATTAAAAATATTATTGTTGATTTATATTCAACAGTGGATAAAACGGTTAATAAAAAAATCATTTATCTTTTTATCCTCTAATAAACTCTATGTATGTATGTACGAATATATGTATTTAATATGTATGCGTGTAAATATATATCTATATATAAGTATTATTTTCAAATGCATGTATATCATATGCATGTTGTATGTATGTAAGTATATATATGTATATATCCTATTATTACTATTGTACGTGTGTATGTATTATTGTTGTTGTTAATATATGTTGATAATGTATTAGTTGCATGTGTGAATATTTTTTAAAAGAAATTTAGATTCCGTTAAAAAATTCTTTTAAAGTTGATACAAAAAATTTAACGTCGATCCCTAAAGGGAAAAGAGTATCCACTAAAATTATTCATTAATAACATCATCAATTATAATTTGTTCAATACAACTTGGACATTCAAAATAGAAATAATTACATTGCTAATCACTCAATGCCCGGTGTGCTAAAGTATGGGATGCCCTATTAGCTGAATGATGAATAAAGGCAACCGATGGATGATGATGTCGTTGAAAAAGATCTCTTGTCTCAATCATGCTTTACGCTTGTAACACCCAAAAATTTTTCTTAATTTTAAAATCTTAATTTTGAAGTCCTGACTAAAAATCGTAGTTTTCAGATTCTCAATTTCTAGAAACCCTAATTTTCTAAGTTAAAGAAAAAATTTGAGATAATATTGTAAAGTTTTAGAAGTTCAAGGTGTGAGTTTAAAATTTAAAAGTAAAAATGATGTTTTGCAAATCTTAAAGAAATCAATGGCTTAATAAGTAATTTACCTTTTTCTTAATTTCATTGTTGATTTTAACATGAATTCTTTAGTTTTTTTATTTAAATAAATAATTATTATATTATTTATTATTATAATATATGTTTTGAAGTTTGAGAATTCTTGAATAATTAATTTATTTTTAAATTAAATTTTTGGATAACCAATTTATTTTTAAATTATTAATTCTGAACGTTTTGCTAAGAATGAATTTTCTATTTATGTTTGTTAGGAGCTAGTTTATATTTTTCCCTCACAAAAAGATGTATTAAATTGTTAATATTTTTATTAATTTATTGATAATTTATCGTTTTTATTGATAATTTAAATAATTTATATTCAATAGTAAAAAAATAAACAAAAATATCAACAAAAATAGTTGTGTAAATAGGTAGGCATGAGTAGAGATATAAAAACATGTAATCAAATAGGTTTTAAGGCAGGTCTCGTCAAATTGGTTCAAATTGAATATATATTATTTTAAGTTAATTTAATATTTTGACTCAATTTAGGTCGAGTGTGGGTCAGTTTTAGGTCACGTTTATTTCAGATCGATTCGCTTCAGATTTCGAATTCGTACTAAGTTTGAATTTGGTACAAATAGTCGATAGACTTTGGGTAGAGTCACTTTGAGTGAATTATTTAACGTCTTTCGATTTTCACGAACATGAATCACATTAAAAATAAGGCATAAAGATAATTTTAACCGTCAACGTTTAGACTTTTTATCATTTTGACCCTCATTCTTTTTTTAGATAAATTTAGCCCTTAACATATATCTTTTTGACAAATATCTTATTTTTTTTAACTAACATAATAACTAGACCGTTAAAAATTTAATAATGGTAACATATGATAATATATTTTAAATGACATGACATCTAAGTTATCAAATATATACGCGTGAAATATAATTTTATTCTAATATAAGATATAATATTATTAAAATTCAAATAAAATATTAAAAAATAATTAAATCTAAAACAAAAGTATACTAAAAATTCTCAACCCTAACTATAATAGAATCAAAATTCTATCTAAAAAATATGAACACAGTGTAAAAATGAAGAATTTTGTAAAGATTGTTATCGATAAATCAAAGGTAAGAAATTTTGATAGTAATCAATTGAGTTTTTGTTATTTTAGTTTCAAATTTAGGTATTTTAGTGTTTAATCTAAATTGAAAATTTAGGGTTTTGATTTATAGTTTAAGATTTAAATTTAAAATATTTTAGATTTAATTAAGTTTTAATATTTTATTTGAATTTTAATTATTTTATATTTATATTAAAATAAAATTATATTACATATTTATTTGATAGGTTAGATGTTATATCATTTAAAATATATGTCATTATCATTAAATTCTTAACGGTGCGGTCATCGTGATAATTAAAAAAATGAGATATTTGTCAAAAAGACTTAGGTTAAGAGCTAAATTTATCTCAAATAAAGAATGATATCAAAATAATAAAAACTATAAACATTAAGGGTTAAATTTATCTTTATGCCTAAAAATAAATATAAAGATAAATATTATATACTAGAATGAACAAAATTATCATCATATGATTTATATCTAAAATATTAGAGTAGATTACAAAAATTAAAAATTAATAAGGGTCAATTTTAGTGAAAATAAATTATCAGGAACTAACATGAATAAAAATATCAACATATTAAAAACATTGAACGAAATTTAAAAATGAATAAAGGTTAATTTAGAATAAAAATATTTTTTTAGATACTATAATAAACAAAAATATTAAATTAAAAATAAAAATATAGGATTAAATTATTAAAAAAATAAAATCAATTTAGATTAAAAATAAAGTTTTAAGGATTATAAATAAATAAAAATATCATTATATTAAAAATATTAGACTAAATTAAAAAAATAAATTAAATAGCGATGAATTCAAACCCTAAATCCAAAAACAATTCCTAAATCTTACAATCACTAAATTAATCTTATAATTAAAGTACAAATTGAATCCCTAAACTATTCTCACAACTTCAACCAAACAATTAACTTGACATATTTATCCCTAAACCTCAAACCTCAACCTCTAAATCTTATAATCACTAATAATTAAAGTACAAACTTATCCTATAACCCAAACACTCAAATTGATGCATTTACCCTTAAATTCCGATCCTCGACACCTAAATCTTACAATCACTAATAATTAAAATACAAGTATAATTCTATAATCCCTAAACTAACCACATAACCAAAACATCAAACTCATCAAATTATAAACTAACTCAATTACATGTAAATTTATTAAATCATTAAATTATAAAAAAAATTAGTTATATATAAAATAAATTTATTAAATTATAAACTTCCTAAAGTCATAATCTATATAAGCGATTTTGGGTATAAAGGTTTAATCTAAGAGAGTTTTTTAGTCGAAAATAATTTCGTAAACTCGTAAATTTATCATCCACGTTATTGAAGAATCATTAACAGAAAAACTTGTATCGTGAAATTTTTTCATCTTGTCATTCATATTTTCGTCCACTAAAATTCAGTTATCTATTTATTTTTTATATCATTAATTCATTTATAATTAGTTTTTTTTTAGTTATCCATTCCATATATATAAAAAAAATTAAAAAAAATATTCTTAAAAAAGTAATATAAAAGATAAAAAATTAAATTTTAATAGACGAAATCTATAAATAACGTGGTGGAAAAAAATTTATAAAATATTTTTTATCGCGAAACGACATGAGAAAATGACGAATAAAACCTTCAAACTAAACGGAGGAGCCTTCTTTTCCTTTACATCCCACAGCAATCATCCAGAAGAGATAATGGCCGCGCCGCCTGAAAAAACCCAAGAGAGCACCTATCTTCATCGTCAACCACCACCGAGGGATGGGAAGAGCACAAAACCTCGACCATCGCGAATCCTTCCTCTCATAGTCTGAAACTCCTAGTGGTGTTGCTGTCACTGCTTAATCCTTATGCAATGTCATATGATCCTCCTCTCCAACAATTTTTCTTTTTAATGTATTTCACAACTCACAAATCACCCTTTCTCTCTTAATAAATTTCGTGATAGTTTGATCCAAACAAAATATAGGTATAAAGATAATTTTCACTCTTAACATTTATAATTTTTATTATTTTAGCTCTTCTTTTTTTTAAGGATAAATTTACCCCTTAATCTATGTCTTTTTGATAAATATCTCATTTTTTTAACTACCAAGATAACTGAACCGTTAAATATTTAATAATAATGACATGTCATGTGATAATATATTTTAAATGATTTAACATATATTATATCAAATACATACACGCGAAATATAGTTTTATTTCAATATAAAATATAAAATGATTAAAATTCAAATGAAATATTAAAAATTAATTAATTTTAAAACAAAAAGATATTAAAAATTTTCAACCATAACTATGGTTAGATTCTATGTCATTTAAAATATATTATCACATGTATTTTATTTAAATTTTAACTGATTTATATTTTATATTAGAATAAAATTATATTATATATATGTATATTTTTTATAGGTTAGATTCTATGTCATTTAAAATATATTATCACATGTATATGACATGTTACTATCGTTAAATTTTTAACGGTCCAATCATCATTTATGCCCAAAATAACATGGCAAATTGACAAAAATATTGATGAGAAAAAATATTTTCTAATATATTGATTTCTCTAAATTATTTCTTATTTTATTGATATTTTTACGATAATTTTAAAATCAGATTTAAAAGAATCCGACTATGAACAGTAAATTCAAAATAAAAAATAAGTGCACTGTAGAAAGACAGATCCTCTTGAAGCTGATTTCAGTGACTGCTGCACATAGACTACCTGCACTTGCATTGTGCACTGTTGCGACTTCTTTTATTATTATTTTATTATTATTAATTTACTGTTTATAGTTAGATTCTTTTGAATTCGACTTTAAAATCACTATAGAAACATTAATAAAAAAAATTAAAAAAATTAATATACTAAAAAAATTCCATCAATATTTTTGCCAAATTGCCATAATACACGATATTTCAAATGCTATTTTAATTACAATGAAGGCGAATACATATGACAACCCTAGCCCCTAGGCCTCCTTTTGATAATGGGCTGGCATTTCCTTCCGACACTAGTGTTGCTGTTATTAGAGCTGTAAATAGTTCGGTTTCGATTTAAATAGATAAATTATTTTAGTAACTATTAATTTTTGGTTTGTTTAGTTTTGATTTTTTATTTTTTTATATTAATTTTAATTTTTAAAAATAATAGTTTTATTTTATGATTTTTAAACATTAAAAAATAAAGTTTTGAAATATTATTTATAAATATTTATTAAAAATTATTTTAAGTAAAAAATAAAAATTAAAAATATATCTATAATATTTCAAGTATAAAATTTTAATTTTTATCTTATAAAAATAGTTATTAATTAAATAAAAATCATGATTCATAAAATTATAAACTATAAATTAGATTGATTTTCGATTTTACGGAAACCAACAAGCCCCAGTTGTTATAGAGGTTCAGGGTGAAAAAAAAAGTTCGCCATATGTCTGATATTATTCTAAGCTTTCTCTCTCCTTCAGAAAGGATTGTATCTGAAAGTTGAAAAAAGAGGAAATGGCCCAAGGTCGGATGCTTTAAGGTATGGATGGAGGCTACAACCCCTCAAAATTTTTGGGAAATTCAAATTGTTTTTGTAAAATTTTGGTGTAGTTGTTTTGGTAAGGGGTGTAAAGGAGGTGAATCAAGTTTGGTGTAGTTGTTTTGTAAAATTCGAGGAATGCTAATTTCGGATCAGATCGGTTTATTAAGATTTCGAGTTTGAGTAATTTTAAATGAATCTAAAAAAATCTGAGTTCGGCTCGGCTCGTTAATAATTCGAGTCAAGTTTGAGCTTTATTCGAGTCTAATCGAGTCAAGTGTTGATCGATCTTTGACCGTGTTAGACTTGAGTAACTCTTATCTTTCACATCTCATTTAAAGCCTAATGAAGAAAAATCTTTGATACAAATATTGTGTAAACTCAAGCTTGTTAATTATATGGTTTAGTGTGTTAATTTACAGTTTAAGACTTATGTTTAGATTTTAGGGTTTAAAGTTTAAAAAATTAGATTTTAAATTATAAATATATATATTGGATTAGCTCGTGAGCTTTTCGAGTCGGGCATCATGTAACTCAGCTCCACTCGTTAAGAATTCGAGACGATTTCTATTAAGTTAAGTTTTGACCAAACTTTGACCGTGTTGAACTTGAATAGCTCACGATCTGTCTTATCTCATTTACCTTTTTCCTCTTTCAAAGCGTGAAATAATTTTCAATGAAGCATATATTATATTTATATGATTTTTTTAATAGAGACCCATTAATTTTATTAAAACGAGAATATATTCAAAATTACAATGAGAGTTTACATCAGAGTAAACAAAACACTAATCTAGACATATATCTAATAAATAAAACTAGCGTCACAAGATCATAATAGGACTAGATAAGGAAAAGATAAGAACCTAATCCAAACACTCAAAATAAAGTAGGATACAAACATCACCCAAATTGACGAGGATAGATAAAACCATCAACAAACAACATAAAAATACATATTACAATAAATGTACGTTGATAATAAAAACATTATCACCACTCAATCGCAATAAAAAAGGTAGATATAATCACATATCCATATCTCGGTAGAAGGTCCGAAATAGAGAGATCAAAAACATAACAAAAGGAGCACCATCTTAATCAGTCGTTGTGGCGTCGGATCCAACCCTAATAAAAATTCAAATCAAAAGAAAAAACATATCAAAAAGTAAAATAATATCGTACCACAAGAACAAAATAGTTTATTGAAAATAAAACAAATAAAAACATAAAATTCTTGCCATAAGAGTACCTTCATAAAAAACGTCCCTATCTTGAACCTTCGATTTAGATCTGAATATGCGATTATATCTATCGTTATTCGCAATTGAAAGGTGATAATATTCTTCTTATCAACGTACCTTTATTGTAACATGTATTTTTATGTTGTTTGTTGATGGTTTTACCTATCGTCGTTGATTTTGGTGATATTTGTATCCTTCTTCTATTTTCAGTCTTTGGATTAGGTTCTTACTACACCAAAGTAGATCTATAGCGGCGTTTTTAGCGCCGTTTTTTAGCGCCGCTAAAAACATTTCTGGCGCTTAGAAAACCAGCGCCGCAATTGCTTGCGGCGTTTTTATTTGAAAAACGCCGCAAAAGATCAATATTTTTAGCGGCATTTATAAAGATAAACGCCACAATAAAACCATTCTTTAGTGGCGTTTGTCTTTACAAACGTCGCAATGAAGCTATTCTTTAGTGGCGTTTTTCATGTCAAACGCCGCAATAAAGGTATTCTTTAATGACATTTTTTATGGCAAACGCCACAATAAAACTATTTTTTAGTGACGTTTTTCATGGTAAACGCCGTAATAAAATTATTTTTAATAGCATTTGTCTTTACAAACGCCACTAGTAACACCATTAAATAAAAAAAATAATAATATTATTTATTCCATCAACCTTTGTTGTCTTCTCATTTAGTTTCTCTTCATGAAATGTTCATATGTACTTATAATATACACGCTCAACCAGATTAACTATGCTGGAGCTGTTCATTTTTGATACATTGAGGATCTACTAGTTTACTTCTACAAAAGAAAAATAACATAAAATAGCCATTGTAAGTAAAAAATTGTGTTAATCAAATAGCCATATGTTGAAAATCTGACAAACCATTGCAAACAAAATTGATAAGGAGGGAAAGCTTCTGATCTCAGACAAAGCCTAACACCTACTATCTCATGAACTTCTGATCATATCAGTACCAAAGAGCAATTTCTTTCTCTATTACTGAATACACCAATGGCAACAACCAGCATGAAACATTAATAGTCTAAACAAGAAAAATACAAGTATTTGGTTTAACCCAAAAATATTTTTAACACAAAATCAAGTCGCCATAGAAAATAAAGGGGAATCCGATTCAAAATTTTCAAGTGTTTCAGTGAATAAAGGCCTCATATAACTCAGAATCAAGAAACAATTCTATTTATATACTGGCAAAGAATTATCTGGTGTTCACAGACTACTTAAGATTACAAAATTTTACTTCTTTGCTTACGTCTAGGTAGTCTTTTGCTTCGGGGACATTCTCCTCCTTAGTTGTCTCTTTGACATTGAGTTCTTCATCCCTAAGAAAAAAATTAATGCATCGCATGGTGCAACACACTGCGATAAATTAAAAGAGAAAGAGTAGTAAAGTTCTTACATCATAATGCTTAGGAAGTAGGAACACAACTTAAAGTATGCATTTGTGAATACCTGCAAGAAATCTCCGAGCAGAACATTGTATTGGGAGTCAATAAGACTATAATTGTAGAAGTCATAGAGCAGCGCAGTACTAAGAAGCAAGTAAACAAACTGCGACAAAAGATATGGCAATTAAACGAGGCATGGAAACAAAATCAAAAGACATTGATAGTTGAAATTTTGAATGTAATAAAAATAGAAAGTGAAAAGAGATCAAATCCTAACCAGGAGCACGACTCCAAATCCATGGCCAAATACAAATATAATAACATCAAGTCCTTTCAAAGCAATGACAGTAACAACTAATTTTCTAACCTGTGTAAAAAAATCCCCATATCAAAAATGAAAGAAAAATTAGAGTGAATCAAACAAACATAAACTTAATATAACACAATAATAAATAAATTTATTACATCATAAGCAAAATGATTTCTTACTTCGATGTCTGACAAATTTACATAGAATTGAGATGATATATGTTTCTTTGCAAGATCAAGCTTAGGTATCAACTGCTTCGCAGCAGCCCACCATCAACCTCAAATTCATTGAACCTGCCAACATGTTGAATAGTCATCTTCATCTTCATGATACTTATCTTCATCTTCTCATAAAAAAAAATGATATTTTGTGCAGAAAGTTAATCTAAAATATTCAGTTCTAGACTTGGAAATGTTTTTTATATCATTTTTGTATCTTAGTGACTATTAACTTTTAAAGTATAAAATATGAACACAAACAGAAGTTCCTCAAAGCTAAAGTAAGAACTAATTTTCCTCAAAGCTGAAGTGAGGACTATTTTCACAATTTCCCATCAATTCGGCCACCATCTCAAAACTATTAAGCAAAATCGAACCTCTTCATTTACAAATATAAATATGATAAACCTCTCTTAGCTGATCACTTGATATAACAAAAACAAGCAAACAAAAAGGAAAATCGAAAAATAAAGAAAAATTAATGCAATCAAATTAAGTAACGCAAAGTTGCTTTAGGAAGTTATACCTTTGAAAAGGAATCAATAGTTAGAGAAGAAGAAAAACAGGGAGAAGCATCACCATCACCACTCAGAACCGTCATTTCACGCGTAGGGATTTTCCACATGTATCGTATCTTTTCCTCTCCTCACCTCCTCCTCCTAATTTTATCTTTTTCCCGTCTTTAATTTTAGCTCCCCTTCTTTCACCAATTCCAAACCCTACCCCAACTTTTAAAGATCTGTCAAAAATCTCCCCTTAACCAAAACCTAATTTTTTCAATCACAAATCCAAAAAAAAAGACCTAATCGCGACTCTTAGAGAAGAGTAAAAGACAGAAAGAAGAGCAAATTGGAACAAAAAAAAACCTAATCTCCATTGTTAATGGCTACGAAAATTGAAGGGAAAATGTTGAATTTGTTTCTTTATGGGTATGGAAGGAAGAGAGATAGATCTGAAAAACTCTTCAAAGGGAGGAGTTTTGCGAGGACTGTCGTGATTCTTGCCCTCCTTCAGGGAGTAAAAAAATATAGGGTAAACTACACCAGTGACCACCCAACTAATTGGGGATACCTATTTTAGCCACCCAATTAAAGAATTCGTCAATCAGGTACCCCAACTTTGAAACCCTACCTATTTTGGCCACTGCCGTTAAAATTTTGACGGAAAAGTTAACAGTGATGACGTGACAGTTAATGGTGATGACATGGACGTTAATTAAAATTTATAAAATTACATATTTAATCCCTCTAATTTATTTATTATTTTAAATTAATCATAAAAATAAATTAATAAATAAAATTAATCACCCAACCGATTTGTGACACGTGTCATAATAACATTGGGTGATTAATTTTATTTATTAATTTATTTTTATAATTAATTAACATATTTTTCTCTCCAATCAGGTGGTGACTATTTTATTAAAATAAGGATCAAGTTGATAGAACTTTTAAATATTGAGGATATGTTAAACTATTTTAAATTATTATCAATTTGACCTAATGTATAATATTTTAGGATTAAAATTATTATTATATCATGTCATATCATCATTTTTTAAGTCAATGGTCAAAATTAATAATAGGGGTACAAAAATAGGAAAGAAACATAACGTTAGATGTGATTTTGTAAAAAATAACAGTCAAGTGACCAAAATAGAAACACATGAATATGTGAGGTACCAAATAGGTAGTTTACCCTTTTGTGATACAACAATAATATCCATGTTTGGTAAAGAGTGATTTAAGTTAAACATGTTAAAACCGCTAATTTAGATATTTGGCGAATAACGAATTAGAGTAATGGATTGAAGCAAGCCCTCTAAATTTGGAAAAATCGTTAATAGAAGCTTTTTAAAATTAGAGATTTTAACATAAGAACTATAAATATCGTTTAACCTTAGCAATTATAAAAAAACTCCAAATAAATTAAATTTATTTTTTAATTATTCACTCTAATATATTTATATCATCTCATTTATAAATTTAAAAAATCAAAATCAAATGTATGAATTTTAAAAAATTCAAGGTGGGCACGGGCCCACCATTCTCATCATATAGATCCGCCAGTGAAGGGATGATTATTGTTCTTAGAAGTTATGAGTTCGAGCACCAACAATATAACATAGTGATTGAACGGTCAATGTCTAATAGTGGAGATAATATATTGCAAAAAAGATACTATTGTAATTACTGTAATTGATTTAAAATAAAATTAAAGTTTAAGACTTAGGGTTTACTAGTCGCTAAATAGTGTCAATAAATTATCACCCTATGTACGGATGATAAAAAATATTATACAAAAATATCAATAAATCATCGATGAAACATTCGGTCAAATCTCCGAAACCCTTCGATCCTAAAGAAAAGATGTCTTATAGTTGTAAGCCTGATTAATCTGAATTAATTTATATCAAATATTTAATTTTTAAAAATTAATGTTTTGATAAAAAAATTTGTATATAATACTTTAAGTTTAAAATTTAATTAAATAATATTAAATTATTTATCACTTAATCGATCATCATTGATAGTAGGGGTACTTAATGAGTTGAGCAGTTCATGAATTGTTTGATTCAGTTAAAATTTGATAAATATTCGATTTGGATTAGCTTAACTCGAACTCGACTCGATACCTTAACTAGTTGAATCGAACAAAGTCTAACTCGACTCGATAAGTTCGTGAGCAGCTCGTTAATTTTTTAAAATATTTTTTAGTAATTATTTTAAAATAATTTCATTCAAAAATATAAAAATAATAGTTATTAATGTGTGATTTATTACTTTAATTTTAAATATGATAGTTTGGTGTGGATCGTTACTTTTGAATTTAGACTTTAAAAATGTTTTATACACTCTTTTGATATTTTTGGTTAAATATGTTAATTTATATTAATATTAAGTCTCATATGGTATTATTAAATTTTATTTTAGTTAAAAATAAGGTAAGTTTTTTAGTGAGCTTAACGAGCAACAGGTCGAACTTAACGATCGAGCAACGAGTCGAATTGAGCAATAAAATATTTTAACGAGAACGAATCGAGCATAATTTTTAACGAGTTTAACGAGCAACGAGTCAAATCGAACAACTAAATTCTTTAACAAACCCGAGTTACACAAAATCTAACTCGCAATCGACTCGCTCAATAAACGCCCGAAATCTATAACATCATATCCTAACACTCCACCGACCCACTTTCTTTAATGAGCATCATGTGGCATGAGAATGAATTTTCTATTGATGTATAAAAATATTAAAAAATATTAATTTATCAAATTATTAAAGATGCATTAAATTATTAGATGTTCTGCACGGCTTGCATGAGAATGAATTTCTCATTGATGCATAAAAATATTAAAAATTTATTGATTTATAAAATTATTAAAGATGTATTAACTTATTGATGTCCTGCACGTCTTCCATGAGGATGAATTTTCCATTGATTCATCATTAGCGATGTTCAGCGATGTTAGCGATGTTCAGCGATGTTCGACGCTCGTTGTAAAATTTTTCTTTATTGATAATATAATATAATTATGTATATAGTTTAAAATGAACTATCCAAGAGATCATCTAATTATTGTGTATAATATTTTTTGATCATCTAATAAAAAATTTAAAATTTGATCATTCAATTTATTAAACTAACTTATTTTGATCATCTTCATTTAAAATCGACGAAAAGATGATATGACATAAAATAGTTAAAATGAAAATTTATAAAATTATATATTTTGTTTATATTATTTACGTATTATATTAATTTATTCCTAATTTTAATATAATTAAATAAAAGAGGAGAGTGATTTAAACATAAATTTTAGAGAAAAAATAAAAATAGTTAAAATGAGATTCGAACCTAAATCACTTAATATTTGTAAAAGGAGAAGATACAAATTCCCGCCTTTTGGGGAAATAGTTGTGGTTGCTAATAACTTATTGTCAACTAGAGGTGACAGCACATTCAGATCAGATTCGATTTAGTTAATTATATTTGGTTTAACTGTTTTAATTCGAGTTTATAGTGATTTCAGTTTGAATATCGGATCAAATCAATTAATTTTTAATTTAATTTTTTTTAAATCAAATTAGTATTGTATTAATAAAAAATCAATAAATTTTAATCGGTTTTTAAACTGAGTTAAATTTTTACACCCTCACCTAGAATTTCCATGTAGTCGCAAAACCTTATTGGAATGCTTCCTACACAAAATGGGAATGTAGAGCTTGACCCAACGAAACCGGAGAATGCACCAAACTTATATTTTTTTAATAAGCTATAATAATTATAGTAATATCTGTTAATATATTTTTAATTATTAAATATTGATCATTCAATAATTATGTTACATTATTAGTATTCGGACTTGTGACTCTAAAAAATATTAATCGTTTTTTTAATTATTGAGACAAGATAACTCGTGTGATCAAACCTAGATTCATTCAAGAGAGATAGGGACGGAGTCTTGTATCTATAAAATAAGCTTATAAATTGTTTGACTTCACAATCCAAAGATATCTCCTTTCTTCTTCTTCTTCTTCATTCCACTTTCTTTCTTCCATTTCAAACGGTATGATTTCTGCTCTCTTTTTCTTCTTTATTAAAGGCTTTTTTTTTTACGTTTTCCCTACGGACACTAAAATATCATAAATGATTCTGTAAACATACACGCCTTAACGTAGACAGTCATGTAGGTGTGCCACATCATTTCGAGTCCTTTACTATTAATAAATTAATAGTTTTATTTACGAAATATTTATTTTAACCTAAAATATAATGTTGAAAGTTAAAGCGCTTTAAAAACTAATAAAAACGAAATAATTACATTAATTGTTATGTATATTTTGCGAGAAATTATTCTATGGACCGGTTCCACCATGTCATCCATGGTCCTTAAGAATAAAAAATAAATCCACGTCATCATTTTTTACACATCATCTGCACACTCATAATTTTAATTTCCAAAGCATCTCTCTAAATAAAATATATTAAAATTAAAAAATGATGACGTGGATTTGTTTTTTATTCTAAACCCTAAACCCTAACCATAAACTCTAAACCCTAAACCCTAAAGCCTAAAGCCTAAACCCTAATTAAAAAATAAATCCATGTCATCATTTTTTTAATTTTAATATATTTTATTTAGAGAGATGATTTGAAAATTAAAATTATGAGTGTGCAATGATGTGTAAGAAATGATGACGTGGATTTGTTTTTTATTCTTAAGGACCATGGATGATATGATGGAACCGGTCCATAAAATAATTTCTCATATTTTGCCTATAAATTGTTGAAGACTTCACAATCCACCTTCCATCCCTACCTAAAGATATCTCTTTGCTTGTTCTTCATAACACTTTCTTTCATTACAAAAGGTATGATTTATGCTCATGTTTTGTTTATTAACTCAATAAAAAGTGTAACAATCTTTCCTTATATATTTCTTTTTTTCCCTGTTCTTATTCTCTGATTTGTTTTGTATCTTCTCTAATTCTTATTCTTTATTTCCATCTAATTTGATGCGTTTCTTCTTTCTCTTTTGCTTATTAACTCATTTCATTTTGATTTCTACTTCATGCAGCTTATTAAGTTATTTTCAACCATGGAGATTACCATCAAGGAATCTACCATCGTTTATCCTGCTCAAGAAACTCCAAAAATAAGTCTATGGAACTCAAATTTAGATCTAGTGATTTCAAGATACCATATCCCTACGGTATACTATTATAAGCCCAATGGTGGTTCTGATTTCTTTGATACTGGAAGGCTTAAGGAGGCTTTAAGCAAGATTCTTGTGCCATTTTACCCGGCTGCTGGAAGGTTAGGATATGATGAAAATGGAAGACTGGAAATACAATGCAACGCTCAAGGAGTTTTGTTCGTTGAAGCAGAAACCACTGCACTTATGGACCCTTTGATTGCTGATTTCTCTGATAACTCTCAAGTCTTTCGATAAATTCCGGAGGTGGACTACTCTGGAGGAATATCTTCTTTTCCACTTCTTGTACTGCAGGTAATCTTTAAGCACTTTATCAGCAAAAGGATGAAGCATGAGAGATTAACTGAGTATTTAGTATTGACTTGTTGTTTGTACAATGGATCAGATAACAAAGTTCAAATGCGGTGGAGTTAGTCTTGGAGTTGGGTTTCAACATACTTTAGGAGATGGTACAACGGCTTTTCATTTCTTCAAAAGTTGGGCTGACATTGCACGGGGCATTTCGCCTGCCATTGCACCATTCATTGACCGAACTCTTCTTCGTGCTCGAGACCCTCCAATGCCTAAGTTTCACCATGTTGAATATGACCCTTCTCCACCATTGAAGACGAAGGTGTCCCAAGACTCGGATGATTTTAAACCATCTACCGTCTCCACTTTTAAGCTCACAGCTGAACAATTGGATCTCCTGAAAGCCAAAGCAGGTGCAAAGAATGGTACAAAATATACTACTTTCAACATATTGGCTGCACATGTATACCGTTGTGTAAGTCAAGCCAGGGGTCTCTCAGACGATCAACCTGTGAAGATGTACTTTCCGGTTGATGGTCGATCGAAATTGAATCCTCCTCTCCCACCAGGATACTTCGGCAATGCAATCTTTATAGCTTCAGTAATTACTGAAGCTGGTAATCTCAAAACCGAATCATTTCCTGATACCGTAAAAAGGATTTATGAAGTATTTAATCAGATTACTGATGAATATTTGAGATCAGCTCTTGATTACACCGAGAAAGTGTCTGATTTGAGCACTTTGGTCAGAGGACCACATACATTCCGATGTTCAAACCTGTAAACTACTGCGTTAGTCACTTTCGTTTACCCCAGTATACTTTTAGTCACCGATTTTGAAAAACGACCTGTAAGGTCACTATCGTTTTCGGGGTGTAAAGTTTTGGTAACTCTAACATTAAGTGCCGTTAAATATTAACGAAAAGATGATCTATCATATTAAAAAATGATAAATTATTTAAATAGTTCTTAAACTATTATTATATTTTTATTTTATCTTTAATTTGACTCTCAAAATTTTAAAAATTTATATTTTTACCATCTTTCTCAAAAATATACTATTCATTTCTCTAAATCATTCATTACCCCAACAGTCACACATGCTAACATTTTCGTACTCCAAAAGTCTGAACAACTAAAATCAACTCTCATACCATCACCTACACCAAAAGTCTTTAGCAGTCTTTGTAGGTTGTCGATCGCTAACATTTTCGTACAAATCTCCTCATCAAAGAAATCTTCAGATTCATGCTCGCTTCTCGGCTGAGATCAATCTCTTGTAAAATCAGACCCCCCGATTGCTGTCGGGTTTCCTCTAATTGACATGCAATTTATGATGGCACTAGGTAACGATTCTTTCTGATTATTCATTGTCGTGAATGCATTCTGATCAGACCTTTCAAATGAAAATTCAATCAACTGATGGACTGCTTGGTTGGTACTACTATTCTGGCACTGTGTACTCGGCTCTGATGTAATATACTGTTGTTGTCTACTCTTCTGAGGAGTTGTGGTGCAGTAATATGCATTGTAGTTTATCTCATATATCGATGCTGTTGACGGGTTCGCTCCTTTTGTACTTGCAGGGGTGTTGAGAACCTTGTCTTTGTATTCGATAACTTGGTGCCATTTTTTATATGTTATCTTCACCAGGGAATCAACAAAAAGTCGCAAGAAAAAATTCCATGTCAATTAATCATTATTCTTGCTGGAGCAATTTATTTTTTGGTTTTCTTGTTTGTGCAGAGATTGCAAACAGAAGGAAATCTAACTTTTTGATTATGGTCAAGTGATTCTAAAGACAGGAACTACCCATCGGTAATGAGCCCTCTGAGTTCATTAATATGATTGAAAAAAACACCAACGTTGTGTTTGATCAGTGTAGTAAACATAAAGCTTTCCTCTCAAGACACAAGTCTTAATATCTTCCACCGTGTTCTCCCACATTCTATTTGACATTCTACTTCCCAAGATATATATCAGGAAATCAAAGAATTAGAGGTAAAAAAACGAGGCTACACGAAGAAATAAAGTGGATAAGAGAGATTTGTTGGAAACGATATCACTTTTAGAGAAATGAATGTTTTTTTAGAAGATGATGAAAATATAAAATTTTAAATTTTTGAGAGTCAAATTAAAGATATAATAAAAATATAATAATAATTTAAGGACTATTTAAGTAATTTATCATTTTTTATGTGACAAGTCATCTTTTCGTTAATATTTGACGGCACTTAACGTTCTAGTGATCAAAACTTTACACCCAGAAAACGATAATGACCTTACTGGTCGTTTTTTAAAATCGTTGACTAAAAGTATACTGAGGGAAAACAAAAATGACTAACACAGTAGTTCATCCTATAAAAATTAAGGTTAAAAAATAAAATTTTATTTTAAATTTTTTTTTAAAGTGGAGCATGAAAGAAAATATGATTAGGAATTTGAGATTATTATTCATTCAAGCGATAATGAGAGGGGTAAATTTTGCCGACTATTATTTCTCTCTAATTAATTAGAAAAATATTTTTAAAAAATCATTTAAAAATATATCTCATTTAGTCCACGAAAGAATAATTTGTGTTCTCTATTATATGCTATTTCATAATCCGCGCTCAACAAGGTGCGAGTGTCCTTTGAAGTGGCTTGTTTTATTCATTGATTGGGTTTTAATATTCCAAGAAATTATCTCACTATCTGCATGGACCTCGCGTTTGACGTTCTTTGTAATCTTATTTTGAAAATAAGCTTTTGTAGGCATATTTTAGGTGATTTTATAGGATGTTAGGGGATATTTTTTGTATTTTTAAACTTTTATGCCGTAGTATTGAAATATCTTTTTAAAATAGCATAAAAGTAGCGCGTATAAAGTACCTTAAAAGATGTAAAAATCGTGTTAAAAAGGTTATCTAACCATGATTTTTTGCATAAAAAAGCATGGGTTGATAAGGATATTTAAGTGGATTTTGTGGGATATTAGGGATAATTTTCGTATTTTCTAACTTTCACATCATATTAATGAAAAAACTCTTTAAAATAGTACAAAAATTGGTACGTATAAAACATTCTGAAGGGTGTAAAAATCAACCCATGTAGCACGAATAAAAAAATTGAGTCTAGTGAGCACTTCTCAACTAGCTCGATAAGCATCCTTAGATTTAACTATTGTGAACGGCATCTATAGTTTTTCTTATTTTTTTCGTTTGAAATTAGGGATGATAATTTGATCAAAAATCGGCAAGCCTCGTTCTAATTAGATTCGATAAGGATAACTTTTTTATTAAAAAAATCAAATCAAGTTTAGAAAAAAAATATCTGACTCAACTCGATATATTTACATATTTCTATATATAATATTTAATATGTTTATTAATTTTTTCTTAGTTGAATCTAATTTAGTTGGTTTTTATTAAAATATTAGAATCAGATCAAGATTGTATTACAATTTTTATTATATCAAGTCATATCAGATTAAAAAAATATATTAAAATTAGATTAAACAAAGATCCAAATAGATATTTTAAAATTTTAAATTATGATTAAAACGACCTACAACCTATTCCACCCTGTCCCCATCCCTACTTGGAAATTAAAGTGAAAATCCATCATCCATGCACGTTGTTTTTTCTGAGCTAATCCATGCACGTTGATTACAGCTGGAATGATTCCTAAAATAAATGAGTATTTTCTTTTTCAAGACCTTCGAATTTATGTGTCACATGGGTATGATCAGACACCATTCTGCAACATTAGCCTACTGAATATCAAGGTAAGAATGAAAGAAAAGTGAAATCTTTATTTTTTTGTGTGAGAATTTGGAATCTGTTGTTGAGAGAAAGTAAATCACCACTCAAGGATCTAAATATGAAGGTAAAAATGAAAGAAAGTGGTGGTGAGTGAAGAAAAAGAGGTTTTAGAGGGAGTTAAGGAAAAAAATTAAAACTAATGTGAAAACTCAGACATGATGTAAGATTATAGAAACAACTGAGAAGAAGTGAATCAATGAAGAAGATGTTTATTAATTCTAAGTAGATCAGATACAAGAGCTTGCCTCTCTTTATATAGGAAAGGAGAAACCCTAAAATACAAGAATACAAAACTCCCAACTGATCTAAACTGCATAACAAACTCAGCTTATGACTATAAGTCTATTAATTCTCCCGATAACTAGGAGATTCAGCTTTATTATATTTTTTGTTATGAAAATGCCTTATTATTATCTTTTAAGTTTTCAATAATGTTGTATCTCATTTTACAACACTTCTTTATATTGAAAGGAGTAGGGAACTCTTTTAATGAGTTAAGGAAGAAGAAAGCTTGAAGCTTGGTTTAGGAACTTCATTCTCAGCTGTACGAGAAAGGTTAGTACGTTTTTAATTTTTTTGTTTTCGTAGACATTATGAAAATGATTCTTGTTCCCTTTTGCGTCTCACCTTTCTCAGTTTTAGTTCTCCAGTTTCGGAGAAGTCCTGCTCGTCTATGGCCTCGAATGTGTGAAAATCTCCTTTCGTTGGGCAGCATCGAAGTTTGGTCAGAGCAGGATAGGAGGAAACGAGAGGCAGGACCTCAGAGACTCTGGCGAGGTCGGGTTTACTGTGTTTTTTCAAGTCACTTTCAGCTTCTTTGTTCTGAGAAAGGAGGTTGATCTATGGAAATTTCTCAGGGTCTATGGTAGGGTTGAAAATCTGGTTTTTACCTTCTGGGTTAGCTTGGCTAGGTGCAGCAAGCTTTCTGGAAGGCCAATGTCCAAGGTTCTATAACATTAGTTTGTGTTCATAAACACTCACCACCATCAACAGTAAAAGAGAACAATACAGTTGAGCTAATACTAGAATAATACGCATAGTCCAACGTAAATTAATTTATGGAATGAAAACCATCGCAAAGCAGCAGGAAAATTTGATCAATCCCCGTTGTTTCGAGGAAGGCAAACGGAAATGAAGTTGTCGACTTGAGCATCTAAAGTGGAAACATGAATGAATATATAGGAGATGATAGCAAAACAAAGGATCTGACTTGGTCGTGAAAATATAGAAAAAAATCCAAGTACCTTGATTCTTCTTTCCGAGATGTTCAACTTCAGCTGTTTTCTGGCCATGGTGGATCTTCTTTGCGTTCAACTTCAACCTCAGTTAAAAAGCATGAAGACATAAAGATTAAGAAGGAAAAGAAATGAAGGAAATAATTACTTTCAGATCAAAAAGATGAAAATTTGATTAAAAACAGAAAGAAAAAGGCAACAAACCCTTGCTAGATTTAGGGTTAAAATATAAAACTGAGGAAATTGAGTTTACAAATCACTAAAACTTTGCCAAAAATAACAAACTGACTGCATTAATTTCATTACCGAATCTGCAGACAAGAGAGGATAAATTATTACATCAACTTGTTTCACCACCTATGATATGATCCCTAACCAATTAAATTAAAACACATTATTTATTTTTTTCATATAATATTTACACATAAGCATCATCCAAATCATCCTCTTTAATATCATAGATTAAAAAAAGAAAAAAATATTACTAAAGATTTTTTAAGTTGTCTTCCTATTTATTATTTAATTTTTTAATTACTTTTTTCTAACCCCTAACCCTAAACCTTAAACCCTAAACATAACCTTAAAAACTAAGTCTAAACCCTAACCCTAAACTCTAAACCTAAACTCTAACTCTAACCCTAAACCTTAACCCTAACACTAACCCTAAACTCTAAACTCTAACCTTAAACCCTAAACCCTAACCTAAACCATAAACCCTAAACCTAAACACTAAACATAAACCCTAAACTATAAACCCTAAATTCTACATCTCAAATCTATATGAAAAAATAATTGAGAAAAATTTAAAGAATAAAGAGAAAGATGGTATAAAATATCTTTGGTAATATTGTTTTCTTTTTTAAATTTATGGCATTAAAGTGGATGATTTGTACAATACTTATGTATAAATATGATAAGAAAAAAATAAATGTTGTGTCTTAATTTAATTGGTTAGGGACTATATCTTAGATGGTAGAACGGATCCATGTAATAAATTCTCTAGAGAGAGATATCTCTAATGCGCAGCCATGTCTTTACTTGAACTTTTTTATATAGAAAATCAATATACTTTGAAACTTTCGATACGGCCGACTCAACCAAGAGAATCGGTCGAACTCGCACGATCACTAAAGCAAACAACAATTATTTTTGGCACGATCACTAAAGCAAACAACAATTATTTTTGGGTAAACTACATAAATAGTCTCTGATCATACTCTGATTATTATTTGTATCCCTCGATTATCAAAAGTTATAAATTAGTCCAACGACATAAAAATTATAATAAATTGGTCAAATACCGTTAAAAATTAACGGTTGATGACGTAACAATCAACATAAATTGATATAATTATATAATTAACCCCAAGTCTTACACTTATTTTAACTTGATCCTAATTTTAAAAATTAACCTACGTAATTTTAATAACCTATTAATTTAATCCCTCATTCAACCAAAGCTTCTATAAATTGTTTCTACAAGTTCTGATCTTCTTCCAAACAGGTTTTAAGAATTAAAAGAGACCAAGATTGATATTTTTAACTTTGAGTTCAAGAAATTAGTGAACCCAACAAAAGACATCAAAGCTATATTTGATCAAATTTTTACCATTGTCAATGGATTCAAAGGCATAAAGAAATGATTCTGAAGGATAAACTAGTTCAAAAGTTGATGTACTTACTTTCAAATTAAGGGAATTCAAAAACGGTAATCATCGAAATAAAAAACCTCAAGACGCTCAAGTTTGACGAGTTCATCGGTTCTTTGCTCGCCCGATAAGTAGATGTTAAAGGAGAGAAAAAAGAAAACATTAAAGGCTTTCTCAAACATTCAAAAAGAATCATGTGAAGAAGAATATGAAGATGAAAAGACTAACAAACTCTTTAAATAACTTAAACGATTCATAAAGTACGAGAAAAAAAAAATCGAAACATATATCAAAGAAGAAGAAGAATTTTATTGTGTACTTCGAGTATAAAAAGCTCGAGCACATCAAATATGATTGTTTAAAAAAAATCAAAAAAGAATACATCTGTGGGTTGTGGAGAAATTATATCATGGGTCAGTCCCACCACGTCATTCATGGGACCAACCAATAAAAATTATACACCTCATTATTTTTTAATTTTTTAAATGAAGATTCACTTGGGGAAAAATTATGACATGTTATGACATGAAAAAATTAATGAAGTGAGTAGTTTTTATTGGTTGGTCCTATAGACAGGTGATGAGACTGACCCATGATATAATTTTTCGTGGGTTGTGGCTACATGGTGCGGTGAGGAAGACTCCACCGATGATAATAAGGTAATTAAACTTTGTTTTATGATTATCCAAGAAAATGATGTAACTTTAAACTCATCCAATTTAAATTCTTATGTGTTTGATGAGTTTAAAAAAAAAAGCTTATAATAATTTAATTTTAGAGTATAAGGCTTCATTAAAAAAAATAAAAACTTGATCTTGAAATTTAAAATTAAAATGAGTTTTTTCTTAAAACAATTTAAAACTCAAATCATTATTTAATTTTTTTAAAAAAATTACAAAATCTATTTCTGAAAGTTCAAAAGAATCATTAAAAAATTGATCATAAAACAACAAAATCAACCTTTAAATTATGTAAAATTTTTATTTTTAATTAAATTCTTTTATAACATATTAATATCTCATTGATAGAAATATTTTTTTATTTAAATAATTATTAACTTAAAATAAATATAAACAATAATTTAAAATATTTATTTTGATAAAAATAATTTAAGAATTAGAAGCAGATTTTTCATTTAATCCTTTAATAAATAATCGGCACTGGCATTAATTCAGTACCTAAGTTAGGCAATGGTGCCCACCTGAGTAAAGAAAAAGCCAATATTTGGAACCAACCATCCCGAAAAGGAAAGCTTTTGCAATGGAACGAGCGATTAACTCAGAAATTATCTTCACTTTTACACTTTGACTTGTATCTGAATCAGAATCTGAAGCCATGACCATGAACCCTTTGAAAAGGCCACTTTCTCATCCATGAACCATTCACTTCCCAAAATCCCATTTTTAATTCCAAGTTTTCTGGTTCAACCATGCCGGTTTCCATCGCCAATTCATCTTCATTCCCAAGGTTTAATGCCCACTTTTCAAATTCAATGAAACAATCAAATCTCACTTCCAAGACTCGAACTTTTCCACAAATCAAGACCTTTTGTGTTAAAAAGACTGAACTTTCTGCTTCAGATGATATCCCTGTTGTTTCCACTGTTAGTGGACCAATTCATGGTTCTCAGCCTATGGAGGCAGGGTCTTCAAGGAGGAAACCGATCAGTTTATGGCCTGGAATGTACCATTCTCCTGTAACGAATGCCTTATGGGAAGCAAGATCAAGAATGTTTGAGAAAAGTTGTGATGGAGATCAAGATTCACATACTGAATTAATTGCAAAAGCCCCTTCAAAAAGCAGGACTAGTATTGCTTATAAGTTTTCTTCTGATTATATACTCAGGGAGCAGTATAGGAACCCTTGGGATGAGATGAGGATGGGGAAATTGCTTGAGGATCTTGATGCTCTCGCCGGAGCCATCTCATATAAGGTAAGAATATTTTGTAAAAAATGTCTAGTTTTAATGCATCTTAAATTCTTAATGGCTATATTAAGCTTGTTTGAGTTTAGACTGGTGGTAATAGTTCTTGAAAATGTGGTGAAATATAAGCATTCTATGATGATCTGTTGCTATTGCTTATATTTTGTTATTTGCTTTTGAACTAGCATTGTCGGAATGATGATGGTGCAACAAGGTCTATATTGTTGGTTACAGCTTCTGTTGACAAGATGGTTCTAAAAAAACCGATCCGTGTTGACTTTGATTTGAAAATCTCCGGGGCTGTTAAATGGGTTGGGAGGTCTTCAATGGAGATTCAGCTGGAAGTAACTCAATCCACACCAGGTAGTGCTGAATAGAGACTGCTTAATTCTTTCCCTGCTTCCTTTCATGTTCTTTGATTGGCTGCAGATAACTTCCATCTATATATGTGTGTTTCTTCTGGTTCTAAATATGTCCATTATCCTATATATTGATTATTTTTGGCTGAGTTTGCAGTTAGATTTAGTTGATAACTGTTCTGGTACATCGATAATCTCGAAGTTGTTCGAGTTTGAAAGTTGCCATTGACATTTCATTATTTCCATCTTTTATGCACTTCATACGTGATGTGCTGTTAAAGGTCTTGCTTCTTGGTTGCAGATGCATACTTTTGGCCTATTTTGATCGTGCTATTGTTGATTGATCATAGGAATTTCGAGATTAACCCTAAAGATTAATAGAAGGAACCTTGAGCTAATCTCAGATATTAGGATGTAACAGAGTTTTGGCTTGCTGAGTGAGATATGAAAAACTGGTTAATCCCGGATTTTGCCCTCTTTATTTATCCCTGCTGGTTCAGTAAAGAAAACCCTGAGCCGGGCTATGGTGCTCAAGAGCTTATTTGCAATTGGCATATGAACTGTTTCATGTAAAATTTTGTGCTTCACTAATTTCAGTTTTTAGCTGAGGGATCCATGGTCATTCTTTTTCATTTTTGCTGGTTTTGGCTTTCAAACTCGATGAATTTTATCATCTTCCAACTGAAGTTAGCAACTCTGTTATATCACCTGTTGAAGTGTCATGTGCTCTTACAAAGAGGTTCCACTCAACTCCATGCCTATTAGGTCTTATATGAATGTTCAAGGTTGTTTCTGCTGTCTAAGTCAGCTTTTCTGTTTTTTCCATGGCCATTTAACTCTCTGTAGGAAGCTTGCTGCATCTGTTTCAACTTCCAAATATCTGAATTGTAGACTTAGGATATGTATGCCAAATGAATTCTAACAGCTAGGTATATCATACACAGATGCTGCTGAGTGCCGAGTGAAACTGTCTTTATGTTTTTCACTTTCTGTGCTTAGCATACAAAGCCCTCAATTTTGATGATACCATCCTTCACGTTGATTGATTTTCTCTGAATTGTGGGTTGTGTGTCTGAAATGAAAATGAAGTAACAACTAAGAAGTAAAGCCTCCTGAAAAATCGCCAGTTATTTCAGTATTCAATGAGTCAATTCATATGATTTCTCTATATGTTTTATTTTTCGATTGTAGATTCTCCGGATCCCTCGGATTCTGTTGCTCTTGTGGCAAACTTCACGTTTGTTGCTCGTGACTCCAAGACTGGAAAATCAGCTCCAGTTAACCAGATACTGCCTGAAACTGAACATGAAAAATTGCTATGGAAAGAAGCAGAAGAGAGGAACAAAATGAGAAAGCAGAAGAGAGCAGTACAAAAGAAGGATGTTGATAATGAAGACCGACTTAACGCACTGTTGGCTGAAGGGCGAGTTTTCTGCAACATGCCAGCATTGGCGGACAGAGATAGCATTCTTATAAGAGATACTTGTCATGAGAATTCCTTGATGTGCCAACCACAACAAAGGAATATCCATGGTCGGATTTTCGGAGGCTTTTTGATGCGGAAAGCATCTGAACTGGCCTTCTCGACCGCTTATGCCTTTGCTGGTGCTGCACCTTGTTTTCTGGAAGTTGATCATGTCGACTTCTTTAAACCTGTAAGTAGCTAGAACTATTAAGTTCTAAATAAACCTTTCCAGTAGCAAACAACACTTGATTTTTTTTGGCTAATGCAGGTGGATGTCGGAAACTTCCTCCGTTTCAAGTCTTATGTTTTATATACAGAACTTGAGAACCCTATGAAACCTCTGATAAATGTGGAAGTTGTAGCTCATGTCACAAGGCCTGAGCTAAGGTGTAGTGAGGTGAGTACCGATTCCAAAAGTATATAAGAATAAACTTACTTTTTGTAATAACTGTTAGCTAAGTTAAAGCATCATCCGTCATGCTCACTAGCCATCATAGCACATAGATCAAGTTGCAGGTATCGCTGTTCAGGTCCCTTTCTGTACATAAAGCTAGTATACAATAGATTTCAGCAAAGTTGAATGTGTGAATAAAAAATGGTCTACATATAGCATGCACTTTGATCTTAATCTTTGGAAAAATATTATCCAACTTGATTAGGTATCCAACAAATTCTACTTCACATTTACTGTCCGCCCCGAGGCCATGAAAGAGGGATTGAGGATTCGTAACGTTGTTCCGTCCACCGAAGAGGAAGCACAACGGGTGCTTGAACGTATGGATGCTGAGAGGTCCCAATAGGCATACTAATGAAGAGTCCTTGTTAAGTAGGAAAGAATGAATTAAAACATCTTTGTTTTGCATATTCATTTGAATCATTCTCTGTACCTAAAAGAACACCATAGTCTATATGCAATAAACCAGTGCTTGTAATTCAACACACTTCCTCATTCTGAAGATGGAAAAATTCCCATCCCAATCAGCCAAAAACTGATTGCTTGCCTGAAAATGTAATACAGAATCGGTTTCCTTTCGAACAAGATGTCATGTTTTTGTTTGTATTGTTTATTTAGATCATATTATAGCTGACTAACATTCTGTCCAATCTTTGCTCCAAAATCACTTGTTTGACAAGTATGTCTTAAGACATAGCAGAGTTCCAGTTCTATCATTGAACAACTATATTACTGTCATACATTTAGTCCTGGAAAAACTGCTGGAGGAGGATCCGCCGATCCGGTAACGGACGTTCCAAACTGTATATCATTCTCTAGGAAATCCATAAGAAAATGAAAGAATCTTGGAGAGAATGATAGGAAACTTGAACAAAAATCGGTTGAGACGAAAGTTTTAGCAATTAGATTTAATGTCTCAGTGACCAAAATATTATAGAATGATGATGTAAGTGATTAAAATGTTATAAGCGATAACATAAATGACCAAAATATTATCTTTTAAAACTTGATGAGAAAAAATAAACATTTATAAAATAAAAGGACCATTACAATAATTTACCCTGTTTTCATTCTCTTTAATTCTTTTCGTTGCTCTCAGATAAAATATTAAAAACCTAATTGAAGGGAAACGGAATTGAGATTCCCCTCCCTCTTCCTCCCAAACCCCTCTCTTCGCTGAATACAAGTCCCTATATTCTTTCTTACTTCAATATGGGTATTTTACCCTTGATATCTTAAACACCAGAAACCAAAACAATCTTTTTCGATTTTCGATTTTTTCTGGGTTTTCTTATTTGAATCTGGGTGTTTCTTGAAATGGGGAAAAATCAAACCTACAAGGCTATGCAAAGAGCCAGGCTTGGCTCTTCCTCTGGTGGCCCTGAAGAGATCGAGGATGGCATGGTTTGTACCCTTCCATGTTCAAACAATTCTACATATTTTGATAGTTCCCTGCACTTGTTGTTCGTTTGGGTGATTTGTATATGTTGATTTATTTCCATCTCATTTATATTGGTAGTTGTGTTTCTTGGTGCTTGCCAAGTTTGAAGATTTACTTTGGGGTCTTCTAAAAACTTGTTGACTTATATCAAATTGTTGGTTATAGTTCTTGGATGGATAGGTAAAATTTGTTTGTAGTTGATTCAGTGTTGGAAATTAGAAGTAATTTAGTGATGCATTAATGATTATTTCCCACTAATTATGTTGAGAATCACTATGGTATTCTGGAGTTTCATATGTTGATGTATATTTGTTATGATCTAAAAGTAAATTCCTGTAAAGGGTGAATATGTTGCCTATGAGAAATTAGGTCATTCCCGCCGAGTCATCTATTAGACCAATCAATCAAATGCATTCATTTAATTTACGGTAAATATTAGTGAAGATTCACTTGGTAAAAGGATGAGATGAAAAATTAATGAAATAAATGCATTTAATTGGTCGGTCTCATATATGACGTGCTGCGAGAATGATCCATAATATAATTTTTCGTTGCTTGCGTGGTATAGTAACATTCAAGTACTGGCCCGAATTAGTTCTTAGATAAAAAAGGTGTAATAGGCATAGCATAGATATATGCTAATAAGGGAATTTGTTATTTGTTTTACTTCAGTGTAATCTCTTGTTATGAGCTGTATTTAGCTGAGAGTTTATGGTTTTGAATTCATCACTCTTTTTTATCTGATTTCTGGGTAATCAGTGTAATAAATGTTATGTTTATTTAAGTATTCGATCAATCAAAATTTTACGAATTTGTTTTTGGTCTATATGAACCAAGTTCATTTGTTGCTCGAAAGCTATTATGTTTGCTAACTTTAAATAATTTGTTGAAGAACTTAAGAACATTGGCTGCAAATTGATTTTTGATCGAAACATTTCTCTTTTTACTATTATTGTTATTATTATTTTGCGATTTGCAATGAGATTGTAAATTTTTTTGTTTGAAACTTTTTGTATTCTCTGTTTTTTTTCATGGAGCATTTCTGATGAGGAGAATCGCAGGTGGATGGTTCTTTTCATTCACCAGAGTGGCATGCTGCTCGTTTGGCCAGTCTTAAAACGTCTCATACGGTTACGTGGGAAGAGTTTAAAAAGAAACAAAAGGTAAGCTTGAGAAAAATCTACCCCTTGACTTGTCGTAGAAGTTGCTTAAGTATTTGCATTCAATCGGATAAAGATGCAGAATGAATCATATGTTTCTGTTATTAAACAAGCATGTATATTGGAAAAATCTTTAAGAATTCCAGTTAAGCATATTATTTGTCAATAACACCCTTGTTATGTTGATTCTAGTTTCAAACATCAATTGTGAGCTTTATGCAACCGAGGTTTATCAACTAGGCTCTAATAATAAGACGCTAAGGAGTTGCTTTGTCGAAGTTATTTGTTCATTCAAGATATTCTCAGACTAGTCTGTTAAATTGCATTTCTAACCCGGATGTCTATTTGATTGTGAAATAACTAGACTCAGCTAGATGATAAGGTGAGTTTTAATGTTGTTTTGTGTATCTTGTCGATATGATAGGAAGATGCATTGAGAAATGGGGAACTAGAAGCAGATAAAGATCGAATGATGCGAGAATATAGAGCTCAGCTAGATGCTGAAAGGGCAAGCAAGCTTGCACATGGTAGAAACCATTCAAGTAGTAAATCTAGCCATAAAAAGGGTATGTCTAAAAGGCCTTAAATTATGCTGATCTTCTCATATTCGTGCTTTAGTTACTGTACCTTTTTCTGGCTCTCTAAGGGTGTTGAATTCATGGCACAGATCGAAAGGACAAAGATGCAAAGAAGCGCAGCAGCAAAAAGAGAAAGGTACTTGCAGTTTCTTACAACTTCGTTACTGTAATTTTATGTCGTGTATATGACTTGAAAGGAAATAATGAAGTTGAGATTTTCATTTTGGTATGCTAACTATCTTTAGTTCAGTTCTACTTCTGCTACTACTATGACAATGTTAACTGAAGTGCACTCATTATACCTTTGACTTTATGAAGCGTTCAAGACGGAGGTCTTCCGACTCTAGCTCCTCGAGTTCATCCTCAGACTCTTCAAGTAGTGATGATGAAGAGAGAGAATCAAGAAGGTCGAAGTCCAAGTCTAGGAGAGATAAGAAAAAGGATCAGAAACCAAGAAATAAGAACTCAAGCACTGATAATGAAGAATGTGAAGGTCCAGTGCCACTTTCAAGATTTTTTGGGAGTGTGAAGAGTTAAAAGATACTAAATTGTGTACCTGAGAAATTAATTTTCTTACTTGAACTCCTGTGGTATTTTGTTTCGTCGGCATTTGATTTCTGCTTCATTCCTAGTTTGTAGTCATTGAAGGATTGTATTTCTGAAATCCTGTTAGATTTCTTCTTCTGTTAATCTCTATACCTGTTTGATTAAAAAGAATCTAATTAATGGTTTACCTATGGGCTATGGCAATTGGAACAAATGACCTACACTTGACAATGAATGCCTTTGAAGGGTGGAGAATCAAACACAAGTCAACAAAATAGAGCAAAAAGAAAGCAGTCTACCTATATCTCAATTCAAGTCCTATGTACATGAAGGAATCAATCACAAAGCATAAAAGCATTTTCTCCACAATGGATAAATGGCATCGAGTACCGTATGACTGCTATTGAGGGTATGGGTTGAATGCAAGTGCCTCCTGGTATATCAACTCCTTCATCTGCTCTGTGGTTAATGCATCCTGATTGAAGTCGAACTTGAGGGGGATCATACAAACCGGTTCATCACTTTCGTCATGCAGTGTTGTTAGATAGGGATGAGCAAGGGCGTCTTTGACTGCAACAAATAGTCAAATAGTAAGTATAACTCAATAGGTTCCGACTAGGAATGAAGACAATGCTGCAACATGGCAACTAACCTAATTGTATCCATTTCACATGGATTGTGAAACTTTTGTAAGTGAATTGTGATGACAAGTATAACACATGCTGAATAATATATGATGAGCCGCATGGCAACAAGCATATGCATAAGAGAAACGAATGTTACTTTGCTACAAACTCACCAGAAATCCTTAGTCTGGGATCAAATGTCAACATCTTTTCAACAAGATTAATAGCTACAGGATGGGCACTTGGGAATTTTTTAGTGAAAGATTGATAGGGATAGACAGGAAGTTGCCGAATGCATTTCTTAGCATTTTCATTCAGAAGTTCCATTTCAACTTCTGATGGAGTGCCAACTAGCTGCAAGGCAAAGGGAGTTCAGTTTAGTGTACACGGTGAAATAGTACGAGAATTTTTGTAGTTTACCATTTATTTTTCCTGAAATGCTCATGGCACCCTATTCAGCAACAACTTATTTGATTGCAGTTTACAAATTTTATATTGGTTGCAAGAAAAAAGAATTTACCTCGAAAAGCAATTGCAGCTGATGCTCATGATCCCTTCCAGGAAATAGTGGCTTCCGAATCAACAATTCCATAAAAATACAACCCACTGACCACATATCAATGGCTGCAGTATAATGTGAAGAATTTAACAACAGTTCTGGTGAACGGTACCATCTACTGGCAACAACATATTCTATCGTAAAATCACTCTCAGAGGTGAGACAAGCCAGTCCAAAATTAGATATTTTCAAGTCACAGTTAGCATTCAGGAGAAGGTTGCTAGGTTGTAAGTCCCTGTGCAGAACATTTGAGGAGTGTATATACTTCAGGCCACGTAAGATTTGATAGAGGAAATACTGCAAAGCACAAAGAAAGATGATTAATTTAATTTTAAGGCTCAGTTGGCTTAGATACTTCTAGTTGTTAGCTTTTTGTTCTGAAAACAAAAAAGGAAAGAAACAATATTTAGTCAAATTTTAAATTAAGACTGCTATTTTTTTTATTTTTATTTTTTTTTGGGGGTGGGGGGGGAGACAATTTCCAGGTACATAGAACAATCATGCCAGAAAATGGAGTTGCTTTTATTACCATTAGCTTCTACTTTGATACTTTCCTATGGAGAACACATGTTTTTAATATAGTTACAATTACTTCTCTGCTCTGTGAACTAATACAATTTTCATATATATGTGCACAAGTTTAAGGGACCTTAAACATCGAACCTAAGAAAACCAATGATTTATAATGTATTTTTTTTTTCTTATTCTTTAAATTTCGGCAACTATTCAGATCTAATATCAACTCTGAAGCCTTTCTTTTGAAGTTGAACCCTAGCAAACATCAAGCCGGGCATATAAACTAACCCTCATCAGCTGGCGTGACTAGGAAGAAGGGAAATTCTGTACTGGCTAACGACTTGAATTGGAGGGAGCAAAATCAAGAATCTAAATTACCATAGTCAACTGGAAATAGTTGTACCATTAAAACTTTAGCTAGTAATTAAAGGAATATGAGTATTGTTAAAACTAACCAAGATTTTGTATTCCCACCTGACAATGCTCATGTACAATTTCCTGATTAGAACGGAGTACCGCGCACAGGTTAGTATCCATCAGCTCATATACAATATAAACATCATTAAACCATTCCCTCTGGGGTGGTGGAATTACATCCCTGATTGCAACAACCTGTATTACATTCGCAGATGAGACCAACTCACAATAACAAAAAAGATATCCTTCTTCCTAGCTCCCTGTGTCTGTGTGTCTATTGGCAACCAGAGAAAACAATTCGCGCAAAGATATGACATGTTATAATATAACCAAAGCTCCAAAGATGCGACAATTTGCATTAAATCGACAAATATATTTCATCAATCTTAACAACCAAATTCAGAAAGTGAAACCATTTTAAGATGGAATGGAACTGTTTTAAAACTTGAAAGTACAGTTTAGTCGAGGGGTTTGAGATTTTTGATAGTAATCCAGCATCCCCATCTAACAAAGAGACGTAAACACAGCCAGGGTTACATAGAAAAAGAACTCTCTGTTCATTACCAATGTAGCTTGAGTAAAACACGCAATGTTTTGGGTAATTATAGAAAGGTATAAATTATGCTTGTGCAAAGAAATAGAAGCCACTTGCACATGAAATAATACACGGGATAAATCATAAGTATTAGTAAGCATTCATTTTGTTATTAACTGTAACCTCATTCGATTCTTAAGTTGAACTCTATTCAATGATTGATGAGCGGTGAACATTTCAAAGTGGAAAGGAAATAAGGTTTTGATCCTCCAAATATGGCACAAAAAAAACTGTAAAAGGAATCTGAGCACACCAATAGCATATCCAACAAGAACATTAGAACAGACAGACAGACAGAAAGAAAGAGGTATTAATAACACAAGAACTGTACAAAACAGCAATTTAAAAGAAACCGGAAAAAAGAAAACAAGATTCCACTCACTGACGTTTTCATGACTCATGTGGCGAAGCAGCTCGATCTCACGAAGAATTCTCTTTGCATCAATCGTGTTATCAAACGCATTCGCTATCTTCTTTATTGCTACGTTTTCATTTGTCTCGGTATTCAACGCAGAACTAAACCCAAATAATTGAAAAGAATCAACCAGATGACAATTCTTTAAGCAAAAACAATCAAGTAGGAGCGGAACTAAAAGAAACGGAATCAAAAGGAGAACAAGAATTACCAAACAATGCCGTAGGCGGCTTTACAGACAGGCATGATAGGTTTTTTATATTTAGCAGTGACCTCAAAAATGTTGCCGGAAATGTTATACTGAATAAACCTACCGCCGTAGCTAGGAGTGGCCGGAATGGTAGACATCGGCAGTAGACTTCGCAGGAGGTGTTGTAGGTCAGAGTGTAGCGGAGGTGAAGCCGCATCGGGCACCTCATCGTCCGCCGGCTGAGGTGGGCCCCTGCCTTTCATTCTGTTAGTCCAATTGTTGGTTGAGTGGTCAATTGGTCTGTTTGTTTCTTCTCTTCTTCGGAACTTCTCCGGTAAGGTCAAATTTATACTTTATCTAAGGTCAAACAAATGGGGTTAAAATTGTAATTTAATATTTAGTTTAATTTAAAACCTTACAATAATTTTTTTCTGAAATTATTTTATTTTTATGTCTGTTTATTCATACAGCGATAGACGTTAGTTTCATATTTCATATAGATGTATATAATATTTATTTGATTTAAAAAAATTGATTTATAATTTTATAAAAAGTAAATTATCGTGTTAGTTATTTTTATTTGTTTTCGGTATATTTTTAGTCATTAATTTTAAAAAATGATCAGTAAGGTCACTATTATTTTTTGATATAAAATTTTGGTCACTTTAACTTAAATACCGTTAAATATTGATAAAAAGATTATCTGATATAATAAAAATGATAAATTATTTAAATAATTCTTAAATTATTATTATACTTTTATTTTATTTTTAATTTTAATTTGATCTTAAAATTTTAATTTTTTCAGATAAACCCTAACACTAACTTTAATCTTAAACCCTAAAATCCTCGCACAAACAGGAAAAGAGCGGTTCAATGTCGGTGAAAATTTCTCTAGCTTTTGTTATCTTCTTTCTTTCGATTTCCTTGGGTGTTTTTGAAGCAACAACTAGAATCCACTACGGCCGTATCAAAAATGAAAATACCAATTTCTCCACTTTGACTGGCATCGAACTCCTTAATCACATGAGCTTCAATGCAACAGTTGCTTCTTCTACAAGTAGTTTCTTCAAGGCTAAACAGTCAAAAGAATAACATGAAGCCATAGGGTGAAATTGAAAAAGTCGCTCCGTCACCACCGGAATCTTATACGATTGAGGTTCCTAGCCAGCTTGTGGCAACTTTGGAGTCCGGTGTAAGCCTCGGCTCCGGCGAGTATTTTATTGATGTGTTCGTCGGTACTTCTCCTGGATATTTTTCTTTTATTCTTGATACCGACAGTGACCTTAATTGGATTTAATGTGTTCCTTGTTATAATTGTTTCGAGCAGAATGGTCTGCATTATGATCTTAAAGATTCGAATTCCTTTAGGAACATAAGATGCAAGGATCTGAGGTGTCATTTGGTTTCATCCATTATCCTCCTCAGCCTTGCAAAGCTGAAAACCAGACTTGTGTGTACTTGTGTGTACTCTCCACAGCAAAATAGCATTGCTGAAAGGAAGCACAAACATATTCTCCAAGTTGCTCGAGCCATTCGTTTCCAATCACAGGTTCCTATTAAATTTTGGGGGAATGTATTCTCACAGACTCCTATATCATAAACAGATTACCTTCCTCTGTTTTAGATTGAAAATCTTCTTTTGAAGCACTTTATAAAAAGCTTCCAAATTATGATCATTTCAAAATTTTTGGTTGTTTGTGTTTTGCTACAAATTTAAGTCCTTCAGATAAGTTTGATGCTCGTGCCTTCCCTTGTGTTTTTTTAGGTTATGCATCCACTCAAAAAGGTTACATCCTTTTTAATATCAAAACCAAAATTGTCTTCATAAGTCGAGATGTAATTTTTTTTAAAAACATGTTTCCTTTTCATTCGACTTCTCCTTATTTCCCAACCATTTCATCCATCTTTTCACCAGCAACATACATTCCTGAATCTGATTTTCTGGTTTTATCTCAACCAGATAATGCCCTGACACCAGCCAACACCATTCCATCACATGATAATTTTGCTGATCCACCACCCCTTACTACTGCATCTGATTCTACTCCAGAATCTCCTTTAGAAGCCACTCTCACACCTGATCCACCATCTGTTCTTACACCTGATTCAACACATCTCACTACTACACCTGATCAACTACCCGAAATTCAACCTAATCCACCACCTCCTACTACTACACCTATTTCCCAACCTGATCAACTACCCGAAATTCAACCTGACACTATACATGCTCCTGCACATGTTTTTGAACCCAGACGGTCTTCTAGAATTTCTAAACCACCCTCTTGGTTTGAAGCTTACACTCATAATTGTCACTCTTCAGCTCAGGTTCAATATCCATCTAATATATCTTATTCTCATTTGCCCTCAAGATTTCAAGCATTTCTTACTTCTATTTCCTCTTTATCTGAACCTCAGACTTTTTCTGAGGCTAGTCAAAATCCTCTTTGGGTCTAAGCAATGACAGATGAAATTCAAGCTTTACAATCCAACAATACATGATCTCTTGTTCCTTTGCCTTCAAGAAAAGTTGCTAGGAAATGGGTTTACAGGATTAAGTACAAGGCAACAGGTGAGGTTGAAAGATATAAGGCACGTCTTGTGGTCAAAGGATACAACCAAAAAAAAAGTGTTGATTTTGTTGAAACCTTCTCTTCTGTGGTTAAAATGGTTACAATCAGAACTGTTTTATCTCTTGTCTCTTTTTTTTATTGGTCTCTTTAACAAATGAATGTGTTTAATGCCTTTCTCCAAGGTGACCTATTTGAAGAGGTTTACATGGACTTACCATCTGATTTTTGCAGTCATGGGAAGAACTTAGTATGTAGACTGTGAAAATCTTTATATGGCCTTAAGCAAGCATCAAGGCAATGAAATTTGAAGCTTGCTGATGCTCTTATTGCAACTGGGTATGTTCAAAGTAAGCATGATTACTCCCTTTTCATCAAGAGAACAGAAGATAAAGTTGTATTACTCTTGGTATATGTAGATGATTTTTTGATCACTGGAAATGATGATTAAAATGTTGAGTTAAAACAAAGTCTGAATAGTCATTTCAAAATGAAAGATTTGGGGCACCTCAAGTATTTCTTAGGTATTGAGGTATTGAGATCAAAGGAAGGTATTTTGTTGAATCAGAGAAAGTATGCTCTTGAGTTGATTAAAGATGTGGGGCTTGAAAATGCTAAGAATGCAATAACACCCTTGGAACAAAACTTGAAGCTTACCTCATTAGACTTTGATCAAAGCCCATCCTTTGATGATCTAATGGAAGATAAAACAGTTTATCAAAGACTTATAGGTAGGCTGATATATTTGACTCACGCAAGACCTGATATCATATATGCTGTAAATTTTTTGAGTCAGTTTATGCATCAGCCCAAAAAATCTCATATGAAAGCTGCATTGAGAGTGGTAAGATACATCAAAGGAGAGCCTGGTGCAGGCATTTTGCTGAAATCCACAAAGAATCATAAGATGACAGCCTACTGTGATTCTGACTGGGCATCATGCCCAGAAACTAGAAAATCAGTTTCTGGTTTCTGTATCAAACTTGGAGAATCTTTAGTTTCATGGAAATTGAAAAAACAAAATGTATTGGCTAGATCTTCTGTAAAAGCAGAATACAGGACAATGGCTATGGTGACTTCAGAAATAATTTGGCTACAGGGCTTGCTAAAGGAGTTGGTTATGGAAGATTTAAAGCCTACAAGACTTTTCTGCGACAACAAGGCAGCACTACAGATAGCTGTTAATCCAGTGTACCACGAAAGAACAAAACATATAGGGATTGATTGCCATTTCATAAGGGAAAAGCTACAGCAAGACTTGATACAAACAGAACATGTTTCGACGCACGAGTAACTAGCAGACATTATGACAAAGGCACTTGGAGGACAACAACATAATTACTTAGCATCCAAGTTGGGTATTAAGAATGTTTTTCAAAAGAACCCAACTTGAGGGGGAGTGTTAAAACTAAATATGCAGTTATCAAGTCTGTTACAATCAGTTAAAAAAATCTTTGAGTAGTTAGAGTATTTTGAGTCCTATATAAATAAATATATCAGATGATATAAATATAATGTGAATGAATATGAGGTATTTCTTTTTAACAATTATTGGTGTGGGGATAGTTCTAATACTACCGTAGATTTCGCACTCAATGCATTTATGGTCAATCTAACGTCTCCCAGTAGAAAAATCGGATAGCATTATGGTGGAGAATGTGATGTTCAGTTGCGATCATTGGAACCGAGGCCTCTTTCACGGTGCTGCAGGGTTGTTAGGCCTAGGGAAAGGACCTCTTTCATTTGTCCCTCGGCGTCCAATTATGCGTTTGATAAAAATAATGTTATTTGTTGAGGATTTTGATGTTTGAAATATGAGTTATAATTTTTTTGAAAAGATGATAAAAATATAAAGTTTTAAACTTTTAAGAGTTAAATTAAAGATAAAATAAAAGTATAATAATAGTTTAAGGATTATTTAAGTAATTTATCATTTTTTATTATGCCAAATAATTTTTTTGTTAATATTTAACGTACTTAATGTTGGAGTGACCAAAACTTTACACTTCGAAAACGATAGTGACCTTACTGGTCGTTTTTAAAATCGGTGACTAAAAGTGTACTGTGAGTAAAAGAAAGTGACTGACACAGTAATTTACCCTTTTTATAAATTTGGCTCAAATAAAAAAATAAAAAATAAATTAAAAATTAAAAACCTAGATAATTTATTTTTTTTAGTAATTAATGAATCAATTTTTATATTTGAATCGAGTTTTTCTATTTTGTAATATATATGTGAAAAACATGAAATATATATGTATTGCATATGATTATAAAAAATTGTTAAAATTGAAAATAATTAGTATTATGATATCATAAATGACTATAGTTAAATTTAAACTAAAACTTAAATAACTCAAGTCGAATTTCATAAATTCGACTCAAATTATTTTAAATAAAATTTAATTTATAAAATATAACTATTTAACTCGGTTAATTCAAAAAAAAAATACTCGATCATACCAAATATCCGTCCCAAGTTTATATAGGTACACGTTGGCTAAAAAGTTCAAACATAAAATCTGGTGTTAACACACTAGGTTCATATGTTTTATTAATTTTTGGGTAAAGTACATATGATCACCAAATTAAATAAAAATATATTTTTTTATTAAAGTTTTAAAAATTAAAAAAAAATCATTTAACTTATCAAATTATTATAAAATATCATTAAATTTTATTAAAATATTATAAAATTATATTAAACATATCAAATTTTTACAAATAATACTTAAACTTATCAAAATTTGATATTATTTTATAACATGTAGTGACCCCTTTATAACAATTCAATAAATCTAATGACCATGTTATAATTTCTGAAATTTTAATGGTAAAAAACTATTTTTGCTTAATTGACCATTAGACCACTTTATCAAAATTGTTCTTTCACTAGCATAGCTATTTTGACACCATTGTTTACAATTTTCCACAAAGGACTTCATGTTCGATACTTGTATTCGATGCATATATACACGCTTTTAATACTCGTATTCGAATCCGAGTAATATAACATCTAAATATGGCAAAATAGAGTTGTACCAGTTACAAATTAAACAAATTATAACTCAATTTTTACTGATACAATCCGAGCAGTTTCTCTCTTGAAACCCTAAAAATCAAGCATCTATTGCTTAAACAATGACAAAAAATAAAGAAAATTGAGTTAATATGAACAGACAAAACTGCTCGAACTGAAATCTCTTAAGAAAAATAATCCTTCGTTTTCTAAAGGAACCACTCACTGGGCTTAACTATATCTATTTTTAACATCATTCTATATTAGTTTTTTAACATCATTCTATATTAGTTTGTGTATAAATCTATCAGATAATATTAGAGTGTGCAAATAAATTATTCGAATTTGAATTTATTTATTTTTTTTTACAATTTTAACTTTATACTGTTTATAAGGTCTCGTATTCTAAATCTTATACCAAAATGAATTCACAAATGTAAACATATAACATGGAATAACACAAACTCGGAATAAATTCTACCATGTGAAAGCTGGATGTATGTTGTATATGCAACTCGTTCAAAACTATCCAAAACTATTTATGTTCGTTTAATTTATTTATATACGTTCGTTTACGTTTATTTTATTATTTTAACGAACAAATATAAATAAAATATATTTTTTAATGAACAAAAATGAATAAAAAATTATGTTCATTTAGTTATTCAATTAAAATTAAACAAACAAACATAAACATATATTCATTCGTGTTCGTTTAATTTATTTACACGCTCTTAGGCTGCGTTTAGCATTGTGTTCTAAACTAGCTTTTGGGGCCAAAAGCTAGTTTAGAACATAGAAACAATGCTAAACAATTAACTTTTGGAAAAAAAAAATTATTTTTAGCTTTTGCGTTTGAATTTAAAAACACTTTTCAAATCCAGTTTTTTCTCCAAAAGTTAATTTTTAGCTTTTGCGGTTGGAAAAGTACTTTTATGAGTCATATTATAATTTTAATATTCATTTACTATGTTTTATTATAATTTAATTTTTACAAATACATAATTATATTTAACATAAATTATTTTTTGAAAAATACAGTGGAAAGGTGTTGTGAGAAAGTGTAGTGAAAAAGTTTTTTTGGAATTTTTAGTTTGAAAAATATGTGTTTAGTATTATTGTCAAAAAATATTTTTGAGAAAATAAATGACTATTTTAGAGATGATGTTATAAGTTAAAAATATATATTTAAATGGTAATAAAATTATTTCGTATTATAATATTAACTTAAATTATGATAAAAGATAAAAATATTAATAATGAATACATAAATTATTTTTGAAAAGTGCTTTTGAGAAAATATATAATTTTTATATGAATATATATGATTTTTATATTAAAAATAATTTATGTTAAATATAATTATGTATTTATAAAAATTAAATTATAATAAAATATAATAAATGAAGGTTAAAATTATACTCTGACTCCTAAAAGCATTTCTAACCGCAAAAACTAAAATTTTTAGCTTTTGCTTTTGGGTTAAAATTCACTTTTCAAACGTAATATTTTTTTCAAAAGCTAATTGTTTAGCATTGCTTCTGCGTTGCAAAATATCTTTTGGCCCAAAAACTTATTTAAAAATCAATCCTAAACGGGACCTTAATCTCAAATTAAAAAAAAAGAAAAAAAAAAGAAAAAGAAAACGGTTGAGCCTGAACTTGATGCTTAAGGGCTGGATTGGGCCTTTAAGTAAGGAAAATAATGTCCAAATACGAGTTTAGTCGAATAGATTCAGAATTGGGCCTTGAAAGACGAGTACACGACGTCGTTTAATAACAAACGAAACAATCAAGACAATATTAACAGTAGAAAGTGCAGAACCCTAACGATTTTTGAACATTCTCGACTCACTTCTCTAGAACCTCGTTCTACTACTGCAAAAATCCCTGTCTTCCCCAGCTTCAACTCCGGCTCCCGCCCCTCAGATCCCGATCCTGTGGTTACTCTTTTTGTAACCTTAAATGGCGATTGCAGCACAAGCACCAGATATTCTCGGCGACCGTCAATCTGGCCAGGATGTTCGCACTCAAAACGGTATCATTTCCTCTCTATATTTCCACTTCCGTGCTTCATTTATTCAAAAATACTCATTCATTTTTCATTTCTCCTTTGCGACACTTCAAAAGTGATGGCGTGTCAAGCAGTTGCTAATATTGTTAAATCATCACTCGGCCCGGTCGGACTCGACAAGGTATCTCTCTCAGTCTCTGTTTGATTACCGGATGGAACCTCATTTTCCGTTTTTAGAAGTTTTTTTTTTAAGAACGAAGTATTAGTTGCGAGGTGGTGCTAATGATGTTGAATTTGCTGTAATGTTTTTCCTATTTTCTTTTCTTTTTTGGTTTGGTTATTTTCAGATGCTTGTTGATGACATTGGTGATGTAACGATTACAAATGATGGTGCTACGATCCTTAAGATGTTGGAAGTTGAGCATCCCGCTGCCAAGGTTGATAATTGAACAGTCGGATTTTGCATATTACCATTTGACTTCGGCCGTTTCCGTAGCTACTTCACTGGTTGTAGTGTGTTTTTAATCTCCTATACGGTGGCAGGTACTTGTAGAATTGGCTGAGCTTCAAGATCGTGAAGTTGGTGATGGAACAACCTCAGTTGTTATCGTAGCTGCAGAATTTCTTAAGGTAATTGCGTCTGTTTCTTTCCGGGATTTGAACCATTCATAAAACAATCATTTTAGACTGTTTTTTTTTTCCTTTTAAGAAATATTCTTCTATGATAGTGTGTGATTTACTTGCAATTCAACAGAGAGCAAATGATCTGGTTAGGAATAAAATTCACCCAACATCTATAATTAGCGGTTTCAGAGTGAGTAACTTTCACCCCCTTTAGTATGGTGACTTTTTTCTGGTTAATAATATACCATGTATCAGAATCTGAACATGTTTTCGGGTCTCTTGTTTGCTCAGCTAGCTATGAGGGAAGCATGCAAATATGTTGAAGAGAAGTTGGCAGTGAAAGTAAGTGTCTTCGTGTGAACTTATTGAGAAGTGAATGAATATGATGACCTTATAGTGTGAAATATGAATTCTTTGAAACTGTTTGAATATTATTCTGTAGTTTCTTTTTTTGGTTCTATATCTGTTGTCTTCCTTTTGCTTTTACATTGTTTTTCTTTACCAGGTTGAGAAGCTTGGGAAAGATTCTCTAATAAACTGTGCCAAGACAAGTATGTCGTCGAAGCTCATAGCTGGTGACAGTGACTTCTTTGCTAATTTGGTACGATTATTTCCCCAGCTAAGTAATTTATTATTATTTTTTAAATCTCTACAATGTAGAGTCTACTTTAACTGATATATTTACCCTTCCCTCTAGTTGACCTGCTCAATTCATTTTCACACTTTAAGCACGCATCTTTAACTTTATTTCACCTTCCTACAGAAAAGGTTTCTGGAAAAGTCATGAATCCTATGCTTTTTTTGCTGTATTGTATCTTATTCAAGTCAATCAATGTTTTCTTCCCTATCTTTTATTTGAGATATAACTTATAAGGGATCAAACCTGGGTAAGGATTTCTGTTTAGCTCATTTATTGATTTTGTTTTGTATAGGTTGTAGAAGCAGTTCTGGCGGTAAAAATGACCAATGCGCGAGGAGAAGTCAGATACCCAATTAAGGTATGTATTTTAAAACATATCTTTCTGGAGGTCCTTGTATGAGCTTATGTTGGGAAAGGTGTTATCAGTATCTATAATTGGAGTTCCATTTATTTTTTTAATTCATTTTCCCCATATTTTAGGGAATTAATATTTTAAAAGCACATGGAAAAAGTGCCAGAGATAGCTACCTACTGAACGGGTATGCTCTGAACACTGGCCGTGCTGCACAAGGAATGCCCTTAAGAGTTTCCCCTGCCAAGATTGCTTGTCTTGATTTTAATCTTCAGAAGACAAAAATGCAGTTGGGAGTCCAAGTCTTGGTTACTGATCCTAGGGAGCTTGAGAAAATTCGTCAAAGGTGACAAGTCATAATGCTGTTAACTTGTTTGCAGATACAATTTGCATAACTTGATTGAAGCTGCCCTCTTTTTTATTTTCTGGTCTTATTATGTTGAGCTTCATCATATTATCTAGAGCCTGCCTAGGGTAAATGTTAAAACAGACATAAACATTAAATGTTGTATTGATGATGTCTATATCTCAACAGAGAAGCTGATATGACAAAAGAACGAATTGAAAAACTTTTGAAAGCTGGTGCCAATGTTGTCCTGACTACAAAAGGGATTGATGACATGTCACTCAAGGTATTGAAACAACTTTTGAAAGATTTCTTTTGTATTTTTTTACACAACTGCTTACTTGCTTTTTAAAAAAATATTCCTAAATTCTTCATTGCTTTCTCAGTATTTTGTGGAGGCTGGAGCTATTGCTGTGAGACGTGTCCGAAAAGAGGATATGCGCCATGTTGCCAAGGCAACTGGTGCGACCATGGTACATTCCTACTCAGCTTAGAAACGATAATCAAGTCATAACCTTCTGAATTTTTCATGCTTTGTGCTAAATCGTAACTCATTTATGTTCCTTATGGTGTTTATTTGGTTGAAGGTTATGATTGATAATCATTTCCTTTGCTTGTACTCTTCTGAAACTTAATTTTGTTAATTTGAATTAATTGTAATATACTTTTATTCAGAGCTGTATGGTTTTTAACTTTGTTGTTTATTGACACTTTCTTCCCCCTTCTTTTTTTGAGCGAGAAAATAACTTTTTTATGCTACTTGTCTTAGCTTGTGATAGTTGAAAAGCTCTAGTAAAAGCTGTCTTATAATGTTCTTCCTCATTGTTGGATATGTAGGTTTCAACCTTTGCTGATATGGAGGGTGAAGAAACTTTTGATTCTACACTTCTTGGATATGCTGATGAAGTTGTAGAGGAGCGCATTGCTGATGATGATGTGGTTATGATTAAAGGAACCAAGAGTACCAGTGCGGTATGTATTTTTGTTGTCAAACTTTGGACTCTTGATTCCTTCAAAAAAAATTCCTTTCACCTTTTGTATATTAAAAACACATTCTTGTGCTACTATGACATGAGAAATTATTCATTGTTGTGGAAACCAAAGTACAGCATTGTGTTGTTATGTTGTGTTTGTGTTATTTTTGCAAAATGTTTAACAAACAGCTAAATTCTGAAGTTATGACGTATTGTCGAGTGTTGTCTATGCCATTTGATTTTTTAATAATCACGAGTCTGACTCCTGTTTTCACCGTCTCCTAGGTTTCCTTGATCCTAAGAGGAGCAAATGACTATATGCTTGATGAGATGGAAAGAGCTCTACATGATGCTTTATCTATTGTGAAAAGGACGCTTGAGTCCAACACGGTAAACTTATTAACTAATTATTGTTCTAGTTTCAATATCCAGCACTTGCATGAATGATAGAAAAGTTTGATACATTTTCTATTGTTACAATTTGGACATTCAGGGTAGCATCTTTACTGTAACACGTTTCTTGTTTCCATGTGAATTATAGTTTAAAGAGTAGTTGTGTCCATTTCAATGGTTATAATGCAGTAGGTAATAATTTACTCACTGATATCCATTTTGGTGTTGGCAATGTTAGGTGGTAGCTGGTGGGGGTGCAGTTGAAGCAGCCTTGTCCGTATATTTGGAATATCTTGCCACGACTTTAGGATCACGTGAACAGTTGGCAATTGCAGAGTTTGCCGAAGCTCTATTAATTATACCGAAGGTAGCATTAGTGATGACAATGCCGCAAGTGAATTTTTTTATCATTTATTCCCCATCTCACTTCTTGCATCAAATGAAAACTATATATTCATGTTGACATGCACAGGTGCTTGCAGTCAATGCTGCAAAGGATGCCACTGAATTAGTTGCAAAACTTCGGGCATACCACCACACTGCTCAAACCAAGGCCGATAAGAAACATTTTTCAAGGTATAACATAGAGCATAATAGGATGAACCCGTTTAGAGCCGTTGAACTGAATGGTCATATGTTCAATCTTGTCTCTTTTCAGCATGGGTTTGGACCTTTATAACGGAACCGTTCGTAACAACTTAGAAGCAGGAGTCATTGAGCCAGCAATGAGCAAAGTGAAAATCCTTCAGGTAATTGCAGTCGTTTGTCCGGTTCTTTGTTTGAATATGTTAGTTATCCGACATCGAAATCAACCTTCTAACTAGCATTTCCTAAAATACTCTGTTTTTCCAGTTTGCAACCGAAGCAGCCATAACTATTCTTCGGATTGACGATATGATCAGACTCGTCAAAGACGAAAGTCAGAACGAAGATTAAGGCAATTCCAAGCATTATGATTTGGATTTTCGAACATTGCTGCAGGTGAATGCTTTTTCCTTTTATTCATGTCCTGGTATGGAAATGAATTATGTTTGTTTTTGTTCAGTGCTTGAAAGACACTTGTTTTGACTCACCTCTTACAGTTAATCCCAATTTATATTTTAGTCTTTAAAAAGATTATCTTTGCAATTCTCTAAAATTTACAAATCCGTTGTAGTCCAAAATTTGTGTTTAAATTAATTTAATCTGTGGGAAATGATGTTTAATTCTTAATTGATTGTTTTAGTTGTTTAAGCATGTATATGTGATTTAAATGTTCTTGTTTATTATTGAATTTACGTTGTTAATTTATCAACTTGCCTTTATTATTTTTTTTAACATGTTAACCTTTTGATACTAAATTAAATATATTTGCATAAAAATTTATAAATTTATTTTTATTACACCGTCTAAAATCTAAAAAGAATATATTTATAACATTTATAATATAATTAATATATTAAATAAATTTTAAAATGTGCTTTATATTTACATACCCTTGTTCTTTTTTAAAATATTTTCGTTAATAGTCAATCATTATAATATTTAAGATAAATTATACCGTTTTTCATTTATAGCATTGAAGTAAAAATTAATAATATTTTAACACTAAATTTTAGTTTAGATTTTAATTATACAACTGATTATTAAAATCAATTATATAAACATATATTAATAATGGTCCACGTGAGAGTCAACAAATTTGTCATCTTCCACAACTACATAAACAATAATAATAATAATATATAAAAAAAAGTTGTTAATTTGTTTACTAGTGAAACAAAAATTTATTGATACAAATTTTAAGATAAAATTAGCAAATGTAATAGAATATTTAGTTTTAAATCAGCTTTTGGACAAAAAGTTGGTTTAAAACGTAGAAGCAATACTAAATAATTAATTTTTTGAGAAAAAATGCGTTTGAAAAGTGTTTTTCAACCTAAACGTAAAAGTTAAAATTTTAAATTTTTACGGTTGAAAAAGTACTTTTTAGGAGTCGGATTATAATTTTAACCTTCATTTCTATGCTTTATTATAATTTAATTTTTATAATCATATAATTATATTTAACATAAATTATTTTTTAGTTTAAAAATGATATATATTCATGTCAAATTTCTAAAAAACACTTTTAAAAAATATTTTTTACAAATAATTTATGTATTTATTTATTAATATTTTTATATTTTATCATAATTTAAGTTAATATTATAATATAAAAGAATTTAATTATCATTTTAATATATATATATATATTAATTTATAATATCATGTCTAAAATAGTAATTTACTTTCTCAAATATATATATCTCAAACCAGATTTCAAAAGAACTTTTTCACTACACTTAACCACACTTTTTAAAATAATACTAAACTGGTCCTGAGAAGAAATTACAGTAAAAAGTTCTATCACATACCATCCTATTTTATATTTTAATTTTATTTTTTCATTGAGTAGATCATACTATAATTTTTGTATCAGATTAATTTTAAATTTAGTTCATACATAAAAAGATTTTATTAAGTTGAGTTCTAGTTAAATTATTATCTCTAATGATGGTTAATTTTAAAATATTGGACAATTAGTGATTGAAACTAGGGCTAAGTTCGAAAAAAAAAAACATTTTTTATGGATATGTCAATAATTATATATATATATATATATATTTGGTATAACTCATATCTAACTCAAATCGAGGATTTAAAAATTGATTTCACCTAAGAACTGACTGATGAGTTATTGACTTGATCTAAATTCGCCTTGAATCAATAACAACCCAATCGAATATTTAACTCAATATAAGTCTTAATTAAATTCAAATTAGACTCGGTTTAACTCTATTTAAACCTAAACCAAACATATTCTAAACTCGTAATAATCTAAACTAAATTTAATCTAATCTAATTTGATCCGACCCAATTAATACATCTACAATTCGAGCTTCAAATTTAAGTGAAAATTCTAACAATTTAAGTTCCCAAATCTTAGGGAAGCCGAATGTTGGGTTGACTAATATTTGGAATTGTCAACGACAAGCGGGCTTGACTTTGGGCTTTCTCGAGATTGTTTGTGAGAAAACTAGAAAAGAGACATTTTCTCAGGAAAATGCTCGACGCCAACTTTTCTTACATCGTCCGCCGTTCTTCATCTTCTTCATTTATTATTGCAGGAAAAAGGAGGGAAAAAACAGAGAGAAATGGAGAGTAATAAAGAGAATATAGTAGACGACGTCGGATCGGTAGTTGAAGCTATCTCAGCGGATGAAGATAACGCCGCTCCTCTTTATGTCGTCGAAAGTCTCTGCATGCGCTGCACCCAGAACGTAATTCTTTCTTCTTTTAAAAAAATGTTCGTAATTTAACGTTTTTTTCTTTATTATTTTCGTTTGTATTGATTTGGATTTTGTTTACAGGGAACAACGAGGTTTTTATTGACTTCAATTCCTCATTTTAGGAAGGTAATTATCGAAGTGTTCAACATTTCCCATTGTTTTTTGGTTGTTTTTCTTTTTAGTAATCTGTGTTTTTGGTTTCCAGGTCTTGCTCTCAGCTTTTGAATGCCCTCACTGTGGTGAAAGGTAGTATCATTTTTACTTACTATTTGCTTTAAGAAATGATCTTCTTGTTGAAAAAAATGATTTTTTTTTTCATGTCTATATTAGAAACAATGAAGTTCAATTTGCTGGTGAAATTCAACCCAAGGGATGCCATTACCGTTTGGAGGTCAAAGCAGGAGATCCCAAGGTTGTTTCTCGGACTTGAATCTAAAAACAATTCAATGCTTCCTGTTTTACATTGATTAATGTGTGTGTTCATATGCTTTGTCGAATATTTGAAGTAGCATTACATGTAATAAGTGATGTCTATGCCTTACTGGCTTACCAGACGTCTCTTTTTAATGTAGATGTTTAGTCGACAAGTGGTGAAATCCGAGTCTGCAACCATAAAGGTACCCTTTCTTACAATGTTCATGATCCCAATTTTAGATTTCTGTTTCATTGATGTTCAGCTCTTTTTCTCTGGTATATATATTTCTGAACTGAAATGCATTGAATTGTGCCTTGTTTTCTTACACACTTTGTTTCTTCCTGTAGATTCCTGAACTGGATTTTGAGATCCCGCCTGAGGCTCAACGGGGAAGTCTGTCGACGGTATTTACTTGAACCTCTTGCCTGTTCTGTTTTGCTGTATATTGATCTTCAATGCTTCACGGAGGCCACCCGTTTATCTACTAGATATTTTGGATTTTCTTCCTCTTATTTTTGCAACTAACTCGGATATTGTCTAATGCTTCTAGGTGGAGGGAATATTAGTACGGGCTATTGATGGATTGCAAGCCCTTCAAGAAGAACGCATGGTTTATTTTGTGATTGACATTAGCTGGAGCTTGATTTTATGTTGTTTACAATACTTGACATGATTTTCTTTTACTGGACAGAAAGCCAATCCTCAAACTGCAGAAGCAATTGACCAGTTTTTGTTGAAGCTGAAAGCTTGTGCAACAGGAGAGGCGCCCTTCACCTTCATCTTGGATGACCCTGTTGGAAACAGCTTTATTGAGAACCCATAAGAGGAAAAAATAATTGAGATATGTATTTTAATGATTTTTTGTTTGTTTTATGGCCTTATGCTTTTGGCATGATGGATGGTTGAAATGAAAAGCAGTTGCTTCCATATGAAAGATCAGATTCTTTGTCCCCAGGACAAAAATTGAAGAATTTAAGTTACTTTTATTTTGCTTCTTTCGCTTGGATTAGTTGGATTGGAAAACATAATTGAGTGGAACTTTTGATTGGATGGATTTGAGGTTTAACTAAAAAAACAAAACAAATCATAAGTGGTGTTATTCTAGCTTACATTAGAATATTGTAATGCCATCAGGTTTGCTCCATCTCCTGATCCATCATTGAGCATTAAGTTCTATGATCGAACACCTGAACAACAAGCATCATTGGGATATCTTGTACAGCCATCACAGTTGAACGAGCATGCTGCTGAAGCATCTACGGGAAAAACAAACAATGATGTAGATCATATAGGAAGACAACCACATGGATCAGTAGGAGCGGCAGCTGGTCAAAAGGCCATTGCTCAGAGTAATAGTGCTGAAATTGCTGAGGCTTTATTCCGATATTCTGCACCTGAAGAGGTAAGCCAATTTCAACTGTTAAATTATATAGATTCTTGTGTAGAAATAAAAGAACTAAATTAACAAGAGAGGTGAAGAAAAGTGATTTTAAGTTCAATGCATTTACCTCTTATTGTTTGAAATTCATAAAAAAGGAAACAAAAAGAAAAAAAAGATAAGAGATAGAGAGAGGTTGTGGTTGCATTGGCAATTTATCCTGTTCCTCTCCCTTCTCTCCTAGTTGTTGCTATATTAATTAAAAAGGAAAGGAAAACAGTCTAAACATGCTTAATTATATTTTATGGTACTTGTTTCTTGCCTTCAAATAGGTGATGACTTTCCCATCAACGTGTGGAGCCTGTGCCGCTATGTGTGAGACTCGGATGTTTGTAACCAGTATCCTCATTCCTCCATAATATTGTCATGGTTTGTATTTTTAGCACTACAATAATTTTGCTTCATGGTTAGATACTTAGATCCAACTTTAGGGCTATACACAACAAGTGTATCGAATTTTGATCAAAAGTGACAACTAGTTATTTTTATTCATCATGATTCCTTTTTCAGCTTGCTCATGTGAAGAATGTGAGTAGTAGATGTTTCTAATGTTGATATGTTGCTTTTGTGGCAATTATAGAATGTTGAGTGAAAGGTGAATCAGATTCTAATTGTTCTTCATGAGTCAAATTTATTGTTAACACGACTGTTGATATTTCTTATTGAGATGGAAAGTTAGTTGCATTTCAGATATCTGTTATGCAGTAATGCTTTAATGATACATGTATCTTATTTTAAAGTCAATACAAACTCATAATTAGTGATATGGTTGCAAAACCTTTTTATCTGAAATATGTGTCGTCATATCATGCTATCTTGTGAAGTTTATTACAATTTTGTTGAGTTTAACCACATACAGGGATTCCATACTTTCAAGAAGTTATTGTCATGGCATCAACATGTGATGCTTGTGGCTACCGAAATTCTGAGGTTGGTGATGATTTTGCTTCTACTACACTTCTAATCCCAATAAGTTAGTGGCTACTAACCATCTTACCTTGCAGTTGAAGCCTGGCGGGCCTATTCCTGAGAAGGGAAAGAGAATAACCCTGTTTGTGAAAAACATAAATGACTTAAGCCGTGATGTTATAAAGGTTTGTTTCGGTCACTCAAATATCATTCTTTGTAGATACATTGCAATAGTAACAACGTTCTCAGCAGAATTCTGCATTAGCTACTCTTCTGGTGTTTGCTTGCATAAGTTAACTCTATGCATATACCACAATGTAGACTGGTAAATTTGCATAAGTTAACTCTTTAATGTTTAGAGTTAAGATCCTTGTCGGTGTAATTTGCAGAGGTAAATTTACTAGCTAGCTATATTTTACCAATCTGTTTTAGATGTAGACTCTAGGATTCTATTGGCTGTGACTCTTGTTTCCTGAGGAAGGGTGAAATGTAGACCTAATCCTGAAGGGATTGTGGTTATTTGATATAGGAAAGCTAGGTAGGTTGGCTTTAAGACAATTTTCTTATTTGAATATGAAAGAGAGGGAGAAGAAAATAAACTATTCATAAGCTTCAATAAGGGATCCTTGATAGAAAAAAAAATCTAACCATGACAATAGTGTTTGCTAGGGTTCACACATAAAGGCTGATTGCATCCCTGTATCAATTTATTTTGGCTGTAGGATATATATTTTCACAACTCTAACAGGTGCTATCGGTGCAGTATTTTGGTCATTAATTTAGCTTGTAAATTTAGCAATTTAGGTCAACATTCATTGCCATTCTTGTCACCATAAGTTTCTGATAGTGCTAACTTTCCCTCATACTTGTAACAAACATTTCATGGGAATAAAACATTTGTTATCATCATTTTCTTTTCCAAACTAATGGCAATTTATCTAACAAGATGTCTTGTAAGTGTATCAGTCGGATACTGCAAGCGTAAAAGTCCCAGAACTAGAGTTGGAGCTAGCTAGTGGCACACTCGGTGGGATTGTTACAACAATTGAAGGTTTGATTACAAAAATTAGTGAAAGTGAGTACTGCTTAACTCGTTTATTTCTTCATGTGAATTTTCTGTTTGCTTGTTGATTATGTTATCCATAGTCCTCTTCTTCCATTATTTGGCAAGTTTCACCCCAGAATGGTCATCTCCTCAGCCTGGTTTGATAGGTACCAGAACTGAGAAAGGCTAGGTTTTCAGTCTGCTTGCTAATTTTACTATTTATAGTCCTCATCTACCACTGTTTGCTAGCTTTGAGACTTAGCCTGAAATGGATCTATTCCTGACCAGGTTTAGATTTCTAGAACCGTGTGGATAATTTGCGACTACATACAGCTTAACCTTCCATTTCTCCGCTTAGCTGAAACCTCTACTTCTACCTATGTTTTTGATTTGATGCCCTTGGCAAAGTATTACTACCTTGGTTCTCCTGTTTGCATGTTTTTGAAATGAAGTTGCATGGATAAGGCTTTAATTGCATACACCAAGCATAATAACTTGTAATATCCGTGATCTCCAAGTGCAGGCCTTGAGAGAGTGCATGGATTTACTTTTGGGGATAGTCTTGATGAATCTAAGAAAAACAAGTGGTTAGACTTCAAAGCAAGTTTGATCAAGGTACCATATGAACACTGCCTCTCTTATAAAATACCATTAATGTACATGGAAGGATACAGGGATATATTTCTTCCATTAGCCCTCAACACTTCTATATCTTGAAGAAAGAGACATATACCAAATGATTTATACAAAGTGAAGAATTAAAATCTTAGCTTTCTTCTCACAGATGAGTCTTCTTGCTAATTTGCAGATTTTGAACATGGCAGAACCTTGGACTTTAATTCTTGATGACGCGTTAGCCAACTCTTTTATTGCACCAGCAACTGATGATATTAAAGATGACCATCAGTTGATTTGTAAGTTTTCTAATCTTGACAAAAATATGCTGTCCATTTTGCCCTTCTTTTTCTCGAATAATTTTTTGTTTGGCAACAACGGGACGGGTTGGACCTGAAGGCCCCATCGGTTTATTTCTGGGCACACATTCATCATTTTGATGGCCTTTGCAATGCTTTCAGTATTATTTTTTATGAAGGAAATCAATGTGTGTATGTATACAATGAATACAATCAAAGAAAATCACTTCGTATTCGATTGTTATAGAACATGAACCATAAAAGTTCTCCGTTTCTTTGGCAGTTCACAACAGTTATATACTAGGACTTGTCCTTGTTGATTTCCTGTTTATGTTATGGATCCATGAAGTCATTTCAAAATTTTAGTTTAGGTGTAATTTTATCAGAAAAAGGATTATAGACTACGTTACTCGGACTCAGAGTTTAGCGTTTGATATACATATGCATTCGATACTGTTTTTTTCAAGTTTTTCCTCATCATAGGAAGCTCATAAGTCATACCCTCATGTACCCTTCTGAATACATGTGAAATATGGATACTTCATGGAAAATGAAGAGTTTGGGGGTAAGAAAAGCTCAGGAACTACCATGGAAACATGGGGGAGGTCTTGAAATGACTTTCATGGTCTATGCTTCAACTATGATTCTGTTCAAGTTTTTTTCATCATCCCAGATTCTATTTATTCCCTTTCAACCAACTTGTCTTGTTTTGTTCAGTTGAGGACTATGATAGATCCTGGGATCAAAATGAAGACCTGGGTCTGAATGACATGGACACCTCATCAGCTGATGCTGCATATGGCGAAAACACAGGCAGATGATCTGTATCTGAAAGCAAGGTTTGGGTCCTTTGTTCCTCATACAAAACATTTTACAGGAATTTGAAAAGCACAAAAATGTATTACTACCCTATACTTTCTTACAAACCTATTTATTGTTCTTGTTTTCAAGCAGGAAACCAGTGGTCAGATTTTTATTTACCCTATACTTTCTTACAAACCAAACAAAGAAGTCCATTCAACTAACCCAAAAGTACATTGGGAAAAGAAAGAAATATACGAATTTTAAATTTTTGGAGAGGACAATGGTCTCCTGTAATCTTTCGGTCCAATGTACACATGAAAATAACATATTTCTTTTAAAATATCTAAAAAATTTAAAATTAAATATCTTTAATTTTTAATATTTTAAGAATTTTTGTTTTTAAAATCCCTTGGAGAAACATATATTTTTAAAAATAATACTCCTTCCGTTCTACTATTTTAGTCCATTATTGATTTTTTTTAATTAAATTTTTTAAATTTTGACTCATTATAATTTTAAATCTATTATTGATAAAAATATAAAAAGAGTATGTTTTAAAAATCTTTAATCAAGTAGCTTAGAAATATATATTTTATAAAATTTAATAAATTAAAATATTTAAAATAATTATGGTTAAATTTTTAAAATTTTGACTTTTAAAAATTAATACTGAAACACTATATTTGGGCCAGAGGGAGTGTCATTTTACAAATAAACTTAAAGAATTTTAATCGTTTTCAGTTTTAGATTTTTTTAAAAAAATTTATTTATTTTTTATCACGGAGCACTATCATAAAATATCACGTGATTTATGTTTGGGATATTACATAAATAGATATAAATCATATATTTTTTTTTATTATGCCTTTATTAGTCTCGTAGGTTTAAAATTTATGATTTAAAATTAACGACTGAGGGTAAAATTAAGTATAGGGTGTTTTTTTTTAGAGTGAATGTTTTAAAGTTTATGATACGAAAATTAAGCTTATGATTTAAAATTAATTTTTTAATAATATTTAATATAAAACAAAAAATACATAATTAAAAACATGAATTTTATTCCATATAATCACTTTGAATAAAAAACAAAAACAAATAAAGTAAATATAATAACAATTAAAAACATTTGATAACGATTCCAATAAGAAAAATACTTTCAAATATTTAAAATCAACATGAAACATTCTTTAAAAAATATTTATATATTAATTTTATCTTTTATAAATATATATTACCGTATAATGGCAATATATTTAAAATAAATATTAAGCTTATATTTAACTCTTAAGATCAATTAATATCCACTTAAATTGACCAAAATACCCTACTCTCAAAACAAAACCCTAGACAAAGCCCTACAAGAGAAAAACAGATCGTAGCCGTTGATGAACCCTCCATCATGTGGCACAGTCCTAGGGTTTTTATATAATCCATCTTCTCCAGTTCTCCATCTTTTAACGCCGTCTCGCCCTCTCTTCTTCTCAGACCAAAGCTTCAACAATGGTAAGCCGTTCTTTTCCTCTGTACGGATTTAAGCAGAGATTTTATTTTGTTTTTTTTTAGATCCTAAATCTTCTTTGATATAATAAAAACTGATGGCTTTTTGAGTGTTTGATCATTTTTTCACTCTGGGTATTTTTCAATCATCCAGTTATTGCACTTTAATCTTCCTTTTAGTAGGTTTGTTTTATTTTGATCTATGATTTGTGGGTCTTCATTTTGTACAAAAATGAAAGGGTTAGGTTTCTGTTTATCCTACAAAGTGTTAAAAATGATGGTAATGGATGTTCTCTTTGGCCATTGTAGGCATTTGTCAAGGCTCAGAAAACGAAGGCTTACTTTAAGAGGTTTCAGGTTCCTTTCAAGAGAAGGAGAGGTATTTATATGTGTGTTTATGTCTGCATTATATGAAATGCAATACGGTTTGGCTATTGAATTTTGGCTTAATTTATTATTTCTAGAGGGAAAGACTGACTACCGGGCTAGGATTCGCCTAATCAATCAAGACAAGAACAAGTACAACACTCCGAAGTACCGTTTTGTTGTCCGATTCGTATCCTAAAAGTTGCATTTTTTGATATCAGTAGACTTTTAGGCTTTAGCTCAGCAAGCATATTGTTGAAAGTCTTCAATTTTCCACCAAGGTCTTATGTTGTTTAATTGTAGAAATGTTAAGCTAAGGGATGTTAGTCATGAAGGTTAATAGCTATGCTTTGAGTGATATATTTATCATATTGTTTGAAGTCATTTGACATTCATTTGATTCATTCCTAGTTTGTAATCGTTTGCTTGATTGTAAAACCTTGACCTTTTGGTTAGAGCAACAAAGATATCACAGCACAAATAGTTTCTGCTAATATTTCTGGAGATATGGTCCTTGCTTCTGCTTACTCGCATGAGCTTCCGCGCTATGGTCTTAAAGTGGGTCTTACAAACTATGCTGCAGGTATGCTATTTTATAAACTTCGTTTTTGTGTCCACGATTAATTTTTTTCACACATGCTTTTTGTAAATCTGGACAGCTTATTGCACCGGGTTGCTTTTGGGACGCCGTGTCCTTAAGATGCTTGAAATGGATGATGAATACCAGGGCAATGTGGAGGTATTATACATACAATCCTTCCACCATTTTCTGGTTAAAAATAATAGATATTGTTATTAGTTTCAAATGGTTTAGTTATTGATAGTGTATTCATTACTAGGCTACTGGAGAGGATTACTCTGTCGAGCCAACTGAGACGAGGAGGCCTTTCCGTGCTCTCCTTGATGTAGGGCTGATCAGGACAACTACTGGCAATAATGTTTTTGGTGCTCTGAAGGTATCATAAAAAAATCTAATTGCAACAATTGGACTATGAACACTTTTCCTTTTGTATGTTAAGTGTTCCACTGTTTCGATATGTATTTTTAAGCATTCAAATTTGGTTGTTCCCTAGAGTTTAATTTAATGGGGGTGGGTTAGATCTTTCAACTTAATGAAGCCTCCAAATTTCCGAGTTGATAGAATTTTCTTTCGTCTGATTAGGGCGCATTGGATGCTGGTTTGGATATTCCTCACAGTGACAAGAGGTTTGCTGGGTTCTCCAAGGACAACAAGCAACTTGATGCCGAGGTTCACCGTAAATACATATATGGTGGCCATGTTGCTGCATATATGAGGGTAAACGTTTCTATATCCATAATAGTACTCTTTTATTACCGGTTTATTTCTTCTTTTTTCGGCATGCTTATACTATTCCTAATACACAAATATATTTATTTTTTTCCATAGATCTTGATGGAAGATGAGCCAGAGAAGTATCAATCTCACTTTAGTGAGTATATCAAGAGGGGGATTGATGCAGATAACATTGAGTCCTTGTACAAGAAAGTTCATGCCGCCATCCGTGCCGACCCAACTGCTAAGAAGTCTGCAAAGGAGCCTCCTAAGCAGCACAAAAGGTCAGTTTCCATGATCCTTTACAACACATGCAATCACTGCAGCATCTTTAGGAATATCTTACCATGTTCATCTCATTGCAGATTCAACTTGAAGAAGTTAACGTACGAGGAAAGGAAAGCTAAGTTGATCGAACGTTTGCACGCCCTTAATTCAGCCGGAGGTGTTGATTCAGAGGAAGAGGATTGAAGTAGGAGAGATGAGTTATGAAAGCACCATAATCATTTCTTGCCTTTTATTTATACTTACTTCCAAATGCAATTTTATCCAGGACATGTATTGTTACTTATCTCAGGTTATTTTTAGGACAGATTTTTGCAGATTTTAAGTGTAATAGAATTACAAGAATATTTTGGGGATGTGTTGTGAAATGCTATTTTTTTCCTGAAGGAAAATGCAATTTATGTTTTATTCAAATGGTTTTTTTAAAATTTCAGTATAATTTCATAGTTTTAAGTGTAATAAAAATTTATGTAATATGTAAAATAAAGGTATAAAGTTGAAAAGTATTTCTAATATTTGTTTTAAGTAATTATTTTTTATTCATATTTTTAACATTTTAATTATTTATGTTTATTTTGTGTCAAATAATCTTTTAGAGGATGAAGTCGTTTGTTCACTAATTGTCGACACCTTAAAGTGATATGATAAATTTATATGATATTGTATGTTGATATGATAATATCATATAAATAAATATATTCACTTAATAAAATGGTACGATAGTCAAAAATAATTTTATAATTTTTTTTATTGACGTGTCATTTTGATCGTTAATTGAATAATAATTTTCATTTATTAAAAGTTCATTTTAATATAAAAAGAATATTTAAAGTCGAAAAATAAATTTTAAAAAATCTTTAATATATTTCAGTAAGAATGTGGATCACTCTTTTCAACATGTTTTAGGGAGTTTGTTTGGGGTTCGTGTTTCTAACAACCCTGAAAAATACCTCGTTTTACCTACAATGATGGGAAAGAATAAACGTGAAGCGTTTGCGATGTTAAGATATCCTACAACCAGAAGAATTGATAATTGGAATACTAAGTTTCTTTCTATGGGCGGGAAAGAAGTCTTTATCAAATCAACTCTTCAAGCAATATTTGTTTTTGCAATACAATGCTTCTTGTTTTCAACTTAATTATGCAAAGAATTAGAAAATATTTACTGTCGATTTCGGTGGAGAAATGGTGGTTCTAAGAAAGACATTCATTGGGCACGTTGGAATTCACTTTGCTCTCCTAATAAGACTAGAATATCATCTTTAATCCAAACAATTTATTATCAAGAGTTCTTAAAGGTCGTTACTTTTCAGATTTTAATTTTATGGAGTCGGAATTAGGACACAATCCTTCTTATACTTGAAGTATTTGGTGCTCAAAGAACTTCTTGAAAAGAAACTCGGATGGAGAATTAGTAATGGTGAATCATGGATATTTGGTCCGATTCTTGGATTTCTAGCAAGGGAAATGGTAGAATTCAAACTTCAGTTATCAACTCTAACTACTTTAAAGTTGTTGATATTATACATCAAGATTCTAATTCGTGGAATGAGCAAGTAATTGGAAGCATTTTTTCTAATGATGAAGCAAATAAGATCTTAAGTATACATCTCCCAAGTGTCCAAGTAAGTGATTTTCGAATTTGGAGAGCTAATATTTTTGATAAATACACTGTTCGGAGTGAATATCAATTACTTTGCGGTGAGAATTCATTTTTCTCTGACTACTCAGCATTCACAGTTATCTAAGAATGTCTTTGGTAAATTATGGTCAATTAATATTCAAGAGAAAATCAAGATTGCAAGTTGAAGATTTCTAATTAATTACATTCCTACAGCCACAAATCTTTCCATTAGAAGTTTGTCGGTGCCTTTAAATTATGCTCTTTGCTCCATTAGCTCTGAATCAGTACATCATTTTCTTTATAATTGTCAGTTTGCAGCTCAAGTTTTTATTCAACTTAATATTAATCTTTCAGCTTTTTCTGCAGATCAACAATGGTTACAATGGCTAGAAAAATTGTTTGAAGATTTTACAAAGGAGAAATTAAAATTATTGATTGTAACTTTATGGACATTATGGTTCACTCGAAATAAAAAGGTTCATGACAATAAATGCCAATCAACTACGGATTTGGCGAGCTTTTGTCAAAACTACATAATAGAGTATGCCAATATTTTATCTTGTCGGAATAATAATCGACATGGATCTCGCATTTAAAATTAGACTCCTCAACAAGATTTTATTAAGGTTAATTTTAATGTGGGTTTTAACGATAAAAAAAAATCTTCAATTGCATGGATTATAATTAAAAATTCAGAGGGACTTGTTATGACAGCTAGCACTTACCCTCCTTCTAGGATCTTAAGCCTAGAAATCGCAGAAGCTCAAGCTTATGAATTAGCTATTATCTTTGCCAACGAGCTTGGATTCAAGAAAGTTATTGTGGAAGGTGATGCATTATATGTTATAAACAAGGTTAATAGCTCTTCAATCGATCACTTAAATACTTTTGGACTAATCTCAAACATTAAAATTAAGTCACATGGCTTTGGAGAAATCAAATTTATTCATGCTTTCAGAGAACAAAATAGAGCAGCGCATACCATAGCTAAAGAGGGTCGTCGTTTTTCTGAACAAAGGGTTTAAATGGAAGAAGTTCTTTCACCTGTGGATCTTATTGTTCAGGAGGATCTCTTGGGTTTTGACAGATAGATTTGATTATACAAGTTTAAAGGCTTCAAGGCTTATCTGGAATTTACTCGAAATTTTCTTTTTATTACGCATCCGATCAACACACACATCCTCTGAATTCCTTTACTCTTGTCAAAGAGTGTCGAACACAGACGATGGTTTGCTGGTTTCGAAATGAAGATGATTTTATACTTTATTGTCATTTCTTTTTTTGCATTACTTTAAGTTTCTCGATTTTTTCGTCTTTTTTATGAATTTTTAAATTTTCGTTCATCTTTATTTATTAATAAATTATCAGTATTATTTAAAAAATGAACTAACTTATACAAAATAAAATTATTAAAAATTAGGGTAAATTATATATATTTTTAATTTCAGTAAATATATTATGTAACTAATAAAATGGTTCCAATATAATCAAGTGTCATTAAAAATTATTTTATTAAAATAAAATTAAGATTAAATTAAAAAATATATATAATAACATGAATTAAATGTGTAATTATACTATTTTGTTTTTAACTGTTATATCACACATTCTATAATTTTTAATAACATATGACTATATTAGAATCATTTTAATAATTACATAATATATTTTAAAAAATAAAAAAGTATAATATCATATTAACACGAACCCTATAATTAAATAATCATATATTTTACCGCAAAAATTAAAAAAAAAATTAAAAAAAAGCCCAGCCCAAGCTAAAAGTTACACCGAAATAATGAAAAACAGATCTCAGAGCCCAAAAACTATACAAAGGCCAGCAGTTCAGCCACCATCAAGCTAAATAAATTAGGGTTAGGGTTTTAATTTCTCACCAATTCTATATATAAATCAACCTTTCCCCTCCACCATACTCAATCTCAAGCGTCGCCTGTTTCCCAATAGCGCTTTAATTTGTTTTTGGGTGTAATTTTCTCAGTCTTTTTCTTTTTTGATGATTTGTTTTTAAAGAAGCCAATTTGCAGAGCAAAGGCGTCGAAAAAGAGATGTCGTGATTTGCATTGAAGGTTGGCAATAACAGTAAGCGATTCTCCGTGCCCATCCGATTTGCTTTTTCGTTTTGATTGTGGCCTCGAACAAGTCGATACATTTTTATTTCAAAGTTTTGATTTGATTTTTTTTTTCGTTTTTGTTCTTGATCTGAAAACCTTGTTGAATTGTCTCAATTTTGTGTTAAGAGAGTCTGCTAGTTGCATTTTTGATGTTTTATTATCAGAATTTTTATATTTCTTGATTTTCTTTCAAATCTTTACTTATTTCATTTTGATGGTGGAAAAGAGTATGATGAAATCAATCAGACGGATTCCCATTGATCATTACATGAGAACATTACCTGCTACTTCTGACTCTTCAATTTTCCCATCTGATGTTATTGTGCTGTTGTTATTGAATTGGTTGCATTTCTGTGCCTGACATGTTTTTTTAATTTTTTTCTGAGTCGAGGTATTTAAAACGAATTAACTATTTTCATTTTGATTTGAATTGAATTATTCAATTCTTCGAATGAGTTTTGTTCGTTTCTAAATATGTGATCACTTGCTTACAAGTACTGAATTCATAATTTTGTTTCTTATTTGGAGTTATCTACTTGAAATGATGTGATAAACCCATATAATATTACATAATATAATAATCAAAAATAATTTTATAATTTTTTTATACTTCTTTTTGTTTTTGGTTGGTCTTCTTCTCAATCTTTTTCTTCCTTGTTTTTAAAGAAGCCAATTTGCAGAGCAAAAGCGTCGAAAAAGTAATGGCGGTATTTGCATTGAAGGTTGGCAATAACCAGTATGCGATTCTCCGTGCCCATCTAATTTGCTTTCTCGTTTTGATTGTGGCCTCGAACAAGTCGATACATTTTTATTTCAATGATTGGATTGGATTTTTGTTCTTGATCTGAAAAACCTTGTGGAATCGACTCTGTTGATGTTGATAGGTTCTGTTATTTTCATTTTTTTGATGTTTTATCCTCAGAATTCTTGAATTTCCTGCTTTTTCTTCCAAATCTTTGTTTGTTTCATTTTGGTGGGGAAAAGAGTATGATGAAATCAATCAGACGGATTCCCATTGAGAATTCGGTGAGAACATTACCAGCTACTTCTGACTCTTTAATTTTTTTTCATATTAAAATTATTTATTTTCAAAAATATTGAACTGAACTGAAGTTTCTATAGTAAATTTAAAGTCGGAATCAAGATAATTTGGTCATGAATAGTGTTTTTAAAAATAATATAAATAACAAAAAAAAATGAAAAATGAGTCCGGCGGCATCCGATTATGAATAGTATACCATAGACTGTTTTCTTTTATTTTTTGTTTTTTTTTTATATTATTTTAAAAAACATTGTTTATAGTCAGATTTTCTTAACTCTGATTTTAAATTTACCGTAGAAATTTTAATACTTAAATATTTTTGAGGATTTAAAATTTTTGAAACTATTTTTTCTCTCAATATTTATGAGAATTTCCCTGCAACTCTTGATGGAGTTTTCTATTTGATGATTATTTCCACCAAATCTATGAGACCTTTCTAGTCATGAAATTTTATATAAAAAATTTGATTTTGTTGATTTTTATGTGAAGAGTTGACAACAGAAAAATCAAATCTAAAAGATATCAAAATTAATAAAATGTATGAGATAAACAAAATTTTATTTTTTCCCTTGCAAATTAAATTTTATTTTTTAAAAAAGATAATTATATTATCATTACAAAGAAAAAAGTTAAATTTTGAACATTTTAAGTTTCAACTTCAAAATGTTGCCTTTTAAAAAAAATCCGACTTCATTTGCTATTGATTTTGAAAGTGCGGTTAAATTTATTTTAAAAATATTATATAAAAAGTGATTTTAAAAAGTAATATAGTATTTTTTATTGATCTTAAAAAGTGATTTTAAATAGATAAAATATCTATTTTAAATATGTTATTGTAAAGTATATTTTATTTAAATTAATAATTTTATTTAAAATAAATTTAAATTAAATTATAAAATATATTATAAATAATATATTTGTTTTGAACATATATGTATATAAATAATTTTATTTATAATATAAATATTATAAAATATATATATTAGTTTATAATTATGTAAGCATAAATATTATTTTATCATATAATTTTTTAACCTAAAAGTCATAATTTCCAGATTTTTGGTTTAAATTTAAAAAATAATAAAATTTATTAAAAACACTTTTTAATGTAATTTTAGGTTATAAAAAAATAAAAAACATAGCCTTTGTCATGTTTGATGCAGAGCCAATAGAGAGCATATGTGATTTTTATAATGGTATGCAAAATATTTTTGCCTTTAAATATTAAATTAAAATAAATTAGGGAAAAAATCACACTAATTTATAATGGTATGCAAAATTCACATTTTTATTTTAAATAATTTTTTAATTAATTGATATACTGATTTTATTTAGGGTCTAGAGACTCAATTTAATGTGTATAATTAAGTTTTTAAATTCAATGATTGTAAATATATTTTAAGGTTTGAGGTTATAATCTTATAAGTTAAAACTTTTTTTATATATTACCTAATTCTAATCTTTAAATATTAACTCTACCTCTTAAATTTTAACCATTATTATTAAATTTTATACTTTATATATTAAATTGAGCCTCTAAACCCTAAAACTAAAGCATTTTTTGAAAATATACAAATTATAAATAAAAATTGAGCATAAAAATAATTTTCACTTTTAACATTTATAATTTTTATTATTTTAGTCCATAAATTTAGCCCTTAACCTATGTCTTTTTGACAAATATCTTATTTTTTAACTATTATGATACTAAATCGTTAAAAATTTAATAATAATGTCATATTATATATATGATAATATGATTTAAATGACATAGAATCTAACCTATTAAATATATAGATATATATGATATGTCATTAATATTAAATTTTAACGATTTAATTATTATGGTAGTTAAAAAATGGGATATTTTTTAAAAAGACATAGATCAAGGGCTTAATTTATCCAAAAAAAATAAGGGTCAAAATGATAAAAATTATAAACGTTAAGGGTTGAAAATTATCTTTATGCCTAAAAACTATTTACGAAGGTTTTTCTTTGAGACGATATATACTATATATTTTATTCTTTTTTAATAAAATTCAGTTGACATTTATTTATAAATAATTTAAATTTATTTTTAATTATATTTAATTTTTATGATATGGACTACTAAATCCGAATAAATATAAAAAATATCAAATTTGGTATTAACTCGTATAATACCCAGTTAGGGATGTCGGTGTGTGGGATAAAAGAATGTCTTATTCAATATAATTTTAAAGATAGATTAAATTGATTAAATTATTTTGAATAAAAAAATTAATCGAATATATAAATTTTAAAGACAAACTATTATCATAATATCAAATAACATTTAACTTTCATTTTGTTTTAACAACTAAATAACTTAACTATATCAAAATTTAATTTAATCATTGTAATTTTAATGAAGCCCCTTTTTCCTATAAAAAAATAACCATGATCTGATTGTAATCAAATAGATAATTGAAATGTTCAGGCAATTCAAGCTTAGGTTTCAATTCTAATGGATTATAAACATTTATTTATCAGTATAAAATTTTAAAATTGAGTGAAAATTGTTCAGGCAAACACTATGTGGGGAATTTAAAGACCAAATGCAGTAGCTTCATTTCCAACTCTATTGCAGGAGATGGAAATAGCCAAATTTGCATCTTCAGAAAAATCTTATGGCTTAGAGCTGGACTTCTCTGTTAAATATCCAGCTGAATGGAACCTTGGGTGCTTGCTTTGCTCTTCCTTGAGCCCTCTCTTCAAGCTTTCGGATTCTCGGAGGAAGTCCACACACGTATTCCTGAGCTTTACGACCCTCGGAAGAAAGTCCAGTTATCTCGGTCACCTTCCATTTGTTCACCAGGAACTCTAGTATATCAGCATAGTCTCTGGCAGTGTAAACACCAAGTCGTTGTGCAACAGCGGAGAAATTATCGAAAAGGTTGTCGTCTTGGCCATCATACATCAAGTGTGCTGGCATGGCGATTTTCTTCCTCATCATGTCGGCAAATGACTGGACTGTTGCATCAGGATCGATCTCAAAGAGCTTTTCAACGATTTTAGTATATGCAGTCTCGTGGCGCTTTTCATCTGAGGCAATGTTACCGCATATTTGAGCCAAATTGATATCACCATGCTCCTTCGCGAGTCGGGCGGTATTCCCATGGGAGATGAAAGTTGCCCTTTCTTGGAACGATGTGTAGATGAAACCCAGATACGGGTTATTCTCTGTCCGTGGATCCTATAAACCATACATAAAAAGAAAATTTAAGAAATATGGCATCTTGCATGTATGTTTTCGTGAGGGTGAGAAGTGATTAAATGTTTTAATGAATGCAACAATGTGTTAATCCGAACCAGAAGATGAACAGCAAAGGATTCGATGAAGTTCTGCATGTTAGGTTTCAAAAATAAACCACAAGTGAGGAAATTTATAGAATGCATCTTACTTACCATCCCGGATCCAATCAAATACTGGATTGTCTTCTCAATTTGCCTCATGTCAACTCTTCCAGACAAGTAGAGATACTTATTAAGTAGATCACCGTGCCTGTTTTCTTCAGCCGTCCATGCCCTTGTCCAAATCGCCCAAGAAGTAAGGCTAGCACCTGTTTCATCACGAACTCCATCTAAGGTGTTAAGCATGGTTTGGTAAGTTGGAAGAGCTTCCTCGGTGATCATATCACCAACCAAAACAACAAAGTAATCGTCCGGAATCTCCTTTGCCCTTTCCCTAAGTTCTTTGACTTGGTCATAAAATCCATCCGATGTAGGATCTGGAAGAAAATCATGGGGTTGCCAACATTTCTCAACCGGTTTGAGGTAAGTTAGAATGTTGTTCTCAGCCCAGTCCTCCAAAGATTTGAAGATCTCAATCTTCTGGGGTGGCATCGAGTGTGTGACCTGAAGATGCACCTCCCTAGGCGGTGTGAAAGGCTTTTTGAGACTGTCAACCTCTCTGCATTAGGTAAAATGAATTCAGAATTATATTCTTATCAATCAGATTAGTAAGGATTAAAAGGCAACAATGAATTTTTATTTTGAATCAGCTCAGTGATTACAATAATATATGTTCTAGACTATACTCTCAACCATTAGACATTGATTGCTCAATCACTATGCTGGCATTACTGCTCGAACTTGTGGCATCTAGGAACAACAATCGTTCCTTTAACCACTGATGCTAGATAGCTCATGCAACAATGAATTGTGAGCGAGCAAAACCCATCTCAAAAATTTGGTTACTGCATGTTCCAGGAAATCCAGAGCACGAAAACTATAAAGCAGGGTGTAATAGAATGTGCATTGCTTGGAATGAAGTTTGGAAATGAGGAAGGATGAAAAATTTGTTAATCGAATGGTTAAGATTCATAACCAGTTTCTTACTTTATAGCTCAACCATTAGATTAAGTTTTTTTACATCATCCCACATCTGCATCTTCATACCAAACAAAGGCTAAAGTTTTCATCAAATGGAGTCATTAGTTCGAAAAGAGTACTATAAACGCACCTACATTATGAAAATTGCGAATTCTAAAGTCCGAGGCAACCCTTTTCGAGGCTAGAAGTTCACATATAACATGTAGACAATCAAATGTGAGATCACTGATCAGAATGTTAGAACTGTCGGTGTTAAAGTATTATAAAGACCAACACGGCAGCAGACCTGTAGTGGAAGCTTAGTAGTGCAAATAAGTGACACCATCCAAGGGTTCATCTGATTAGATTTAAAGTAGACATGGAAAAGAGTCCTTTCTTTTAAGTGCAATCATATAAGTAATTAGATTATGACCCATTCAAGGACAGTAATTCATTATCAGAATTTACATTACCATTCATTTATCAGAAAAACAGAAATCGCTATTAGCAACTCTTAACAACCACAATAAAAAGGGAAACTCGCACCAAACGCAAGGAAAAGTGCATCAAACAGACGAGAAAATGGATACATGTAGAATTTGCAAGGATTAAAATCGAATTTGCTTGACCTGGATGGAAGGGAAGAATGTCGAAAGTATTGAGATTAAGTTCAGTAATTATACTTGTCAAACCATACAAAATGATACAAGTTATAAGAAATACAATAATAAGAAAAGTTAGCAAATACTCGGTTAAGGACCACATCGAAAGAATTTTCAATAAACTGTCAAGAAAAAGAAGCAATCATGGCCTCATGGGGATATTTTATTCCGATTAAAGACCACATCAAAAGGGGAAAAAGGAATAAAAAAACTATAATCAAAGAGTGAGGACAACATATTCTAACTACTTTTACCAAATTGAATATTCTTTTCGAAATGTAGATTCAACTACATTTTTAAAACAATGAATGAAGTTATTTAAAGGACAAACGAGGAAACATTATGCTACTCATCAGCGTGTCTAGAGAATCAAAACAACTGGAGTTTTCTTTTCGAAGATGAAATCAACCATATTGAATCAAATGAAATAAAATAAATGGAAAATCGAAAGACCCTTTTTCCGTGGAGCATTCGCATGTTTTGAAATCGAGTTAAAGCAGAACGCACAATGATATAACATGTCATGGAAAACCCATTTGCTTCCAAGTACAAGCATATGCAGTAACATGTCAAGCACAGATGAAGCAAAATCATTTAACATTTTCCACTCGACGTATTCCAAATGGATGGGCTCTATATAAAAGATGCACTTTTAACTAATCAGTTGACCGACAAGGATGTAAACATGCAACATATTGTCTAAGAATAGCTGTTAGAGCATGCTGGGAACAAAAGAAATACAGAAACTTATAAAATTTGCAAAGCATATCACAACAGAAATATCTTCCCATTAATGCAAACCCCAAGAAAATTAAATCCTTTAGACAACAATAGTTGAGAAAATAATGAAATATCCTAACCACTACCAAACGACCAAACCAAAAGAGACTAATAGAAAATAATTGAAAGCCTTAACTTCATATAGATTACAGCAATAGCCAGATAACCAATGGTTAAGAATATTTTAAAATAAGTTTTCTAGGGAAAAAAACAAAAATTAGAACTAACATGAAAGAAATAATTCGACATTGCTTTGGTTTTACATCTTTCATTGAAAACATCCAAAGCACATGATAGCTATCCCCATCAGAATAAGACATCCACGTATCTTGCAGTCAAACCAATATTAAAAACCAACAAGAAACATGCGTATCGAAATTAATATACTTGAGAATGCCATGGAACTTTCAAATGATAGCTACATAAAGTTAGAAACTTAAACATGACACGAGGAACCTCTTTCACTCTTAAATTCATAGCAGGCGGTAATTCCAAAGAAGCACAAAACTGAGTTTAATACCAACTTTTCAAAGTCTCAATTTTGATCATGTAAATATAAACCACCCACCAAACATGCAACCCCAGAAGATCAAAAATAAAGATGTTAGGCAAATAAATTCATAAAAAGGACAAAAGATTATGGTAAGAAAATGTGTTTTTCCTATCATTGAACATTAATTAGTAAAAATAATATATGAAAATATGTATAAACAAAAACAATGAGCTAGAAAATACAAACATTTAATAAGAAATACACCTTATTTCAGAGGTTTCTGAATTAAAATTTTAATCCCAAACGGAATAAAGACCATTAAACAAAAAGAACCATATTAGAGACCATTGAACAACGAGAACACTAAGATCAAAGAACTACATTATAGACCATTAGGATCATAAGCTATATCAAACAAAAGGGAGCAAAGAACCATGATAGTTGGCAAAAAAAAAAAACAAAGACCCAGATACAAAATCAGCATAAAATAAAGGAAATAAGTAAAAATTCCAAATTTAACAGTAAAATACTAAATATATAACAATGGATACAGAGGGTAACAAAAAAGGGGAAAGAAAGAGTCGTACTTGGTGCCAGAACGAAGAGTGGATGCCATGAAGAACTTGGGAGATCGGAAGCTGGCCATTGGTGGAAGAGCGAATGAAGAGAATTTCTGAGATTGAGAAGTGATGGGATTGAGTTTCAGAGCCATTTCCTTTGGGGGATTTAAGAGCTTTTTTTGTTTTTGTTTGATTTCTGGAGCTTTGGCAGCTGCAGTTTCCTCCACAGAAAGTGAAGAAAGGCCACCAACTATTCAAAACAACTTGAGGGATACTAGGTTGGTTCTGTTTTAACATTATCCCTTATTTTCGCTTTAATTACTAATTACCCATTCATTTATTCATGGTATTTAATCAGGAAAATTAGGCCAATTCTACAAAAAGCTCCTTAAAGAGAACCTAAAAAAAGCCATGTGATAATGGCAATGGGGAATCGGCTGTTAGCCGGTTCCAAAGTAAACCACCCCTTTTTTTTTAAATAATGGTTATCCAATTTATTTTTATATATTCGAATAAAAAATATACAAATAAAAATATTTATATAATAAATATTTGAATAAAAATATTCGTATAATAAATATCCGAATAAAAATATTTGTATAATAAATATTCGAATAAAAATGTTCGAATAAAAATACTCGAATAAAAATATTCGAATAAAAATATTCGTATAATAAATAAAAATATTCGTATAATAAATACTCGAATAAAAATATTCGAATAAAAATACTCGAATAAAAATATTCATATAATAAATAAAAATATTCGAATAAAAAATATACGAATAAATATTGTACACAATTCCTTACAAAGTATACACAATGGCTTACAAAAATCGTAAGGAAAAAGGTATGTACACAATTCCTTACAACTTCTCACCATGAGCTAAAGGAGCCATCCAAAGGTAAGGTTTTGTGTACATACACAATTTACTACAATTTTCGTAAGCTGTTGTGTATACTTTGTAAGGATTTGTGTACAAACACAAATCCTTACCGTTTTCGTGTCATATTGTGTATTCTTGTAGGAAATTGTGTATATACACAAATCCTTACCCTTGGAAGCCTCCTTGAGCTCATGGTTTTGAAGTGGTAAGGATTTGTGTACATACCTTTTTTTTTACGGTTTTCGTAAGCCGTTGTATATGCTTTGTAAGGATTTGTGTACAAACACAAATCCTTACCGTTTGGGTGGCATATTGTGTATTCTTGTAAGAAATTGTGTATATACACAAACCCTTACCCTTGGAAGCCTCCTTGAGCTCATGGTTTTGAAGTGGTAAGAATTTGTGTACATACTTTTTTTCTTACGGTTTTCGTAAGCCGTTGTGTATACTTTGTAAGGATTTGTGTACAAACACAAATCCTTACCGTTTTCGTGCCATATTGTGTATTCTTGTAGGAAATTGTGTATATACACAAATCCTTACCCTTGGAAGCCTCCTTGAGCTCATGGTTTTGAAGTGGTAAGGATTTGTGTACATACCTTTTTTCTTACGGTTTTTGTAAGTCGTTGTGTATACTTTGTAAGGATTTGTGTACAAACACAAATCCTTACCGTTTTCGTGCCATATTGTGTATTCTTGTAAGAAATTGTGTATATACACAAATCCTTACCCTTGGAAGCCTCCTTGAGCTCATGGTTTTGAAGTGGTAAGGATTTGTGTACATACCTTTTTTCTTACGATTTTCGTAAGCCGTTGTGTATACTTTGTAAGGATTTGTGTTTGTACACAAATCCTTACCGTTTTCGTGCTATATTGTGTATTCTTGTAGGAAATTGTGTATATACACAAATCCTTACCCTTGGAAGCCTCCTTGAGCTCATGGTTTTGAAGTGGTAAGAATTTGTGTACATACCTTTTTTCTTACGGTTTTCGTAAGCCGTTGTGTATACTTTGTAAGGATTTGTGTACAAACACAAATCCTTACCGTTTTCGTGCCATATTGTGTATTCTTGTAGGAAATTGTGTATATACACAAATCCTTACCCTTGAAAGCCTCCTTGAGCTCATGGTTTTGAAGTGGTAAGAATTTGTGTACATACCTTTTTTCTTACGGTTTTCGTAAGCCGTTGTGTATACTTTGTAAGGAATTGTGTACAAACACAAATCCTTACCGTTTTCGTGCTATATTGTGTATTCTTGTAGGAAATTGTGTACAAACACAAATTCTTACTATTTTTGTGCTAATTTATGTATGTACCGTTTTTCTTACAGTTTTTGTAAGAAATTGTGTATATAATGTGACCGGGTAAACCGGTTAAAGCTTTTTTTAGGCTTTTTTTAGTTGGACTCTCCCTAGAACTACTCGAAAAATTATATTTTTAAAATATCTTGTAATATAGTAAAATAGAGATTATTTTTTAATAATATAAATTTTTTATAGTGTTTTTAAAGTTAGAACTAGTCGATTCTATTTTTAAATCGTGGGTGAGATATGTCATTTTTCTAGTTTGCCTGTTATTGTTCAAAGACGTAACAAGGGAGTTTTAATCTTAAATAGTGACTGAGATTATATGACAATTGAAAATTTAAAAACGATGATCGGTTTCAAATATTGTTTAGTCGGGTTCATCTGGTTTAGACTTCACATAAAATTTTGAAAACAAGAACAGTTAAATCCGTACACACAAAAAATAGGTTAATTCAATAGTTTTTTTTATGTTATATTTTTTTAAAATGAATCTTCACTCATATTTACAGTTAATCTATTTTAAAAATATTTTTTAAATAAAGATTCACTTAAAAAATATATGACATGAAAAAAAATGATAACGTATGTTATTTTGAGTGATTGATCCCATGAATGACACGATAAAACTTACCTATGATATAATTTCTCATAATATTTACGATCGTTAGGAAATAAAATTATGAATTCAATATATTAAGAAAAATTAAGTTGGGGTAAAAGTCGAATTTAAGATTCAAAATAAAATACCATTCATCTATTTACTAAATTACCCTTATATATGTTTATACTTTAGGGGGCATTTGGTTTACAAAATGTAAGATTACTTTTAAGAATAGAATTACTGAAATGTAACATTATTAGATAAATTATCGGAAATGTCACATTACCTTGTTTGATTTATTTTGCAAGAACATAAGATTATAGTGTTTGATTGAAGAAATATATGATTAATTTGAAGCAAAATTTACCAAGTTATCCTTATGATATACATTTTTTAACAAATTAAACTTTTAATTATTAAATTTAAAATATTTACATAAAAATTTATATAACTATTTTCGTTACATTATCTAAACTTTTCAAATAAATATTTATAATATAATTAATATATTAAATTATTTTTTAAGATATATTATATACTTTTATTCCCTTTTAATTTTTTGTGAAGAATAAAATATTAAATGTATAATAGGTTTAAATTTTTAATTTTTTATTTTATTTGATTATTTATCAAACAAATTAAAATAAATAATAAAATAAATTATAAAAATAATAAAAATAAATTAACCTACTAAACTTTTAAGATAAAACATCATAAATATAATATTAATAAAATAAAATATTATAAAATTATTTAAATCCATACAACATCATTTATATATTAAATAATATTAAATAAAAATATTTAATAAATTCATACAATATAAATAATTTATTACCTAATTAAAAATAAAATAAATCATCAACATAAACATAATTCGTTATTATAAGATAAAATTATCTAAAAAATTATATAATACCCCAAAAAACAAAGAAAATAACATTTTTATCATTTAAGAAAACTAAAAAAAATAATATTTTCTCAAACCAAAAGCACCCTTATGTGTATTAATTATTTATTTACCCTAAACAATTTTGGAAACCAAGGCCACCCTCCTATAATTAAGTCTCTAATATCAAAACAAAAATACCATGGGGTTTGTCTTTCTCATGTCTTCTCGGCTCTGATCACCGAACCACCGCAGAAAACTCCAAGCTTTTCGGATTAATCACCAAAACCGTCGCACACCGGCTGTTTCCGACAACCTTATCTGACACAGTCGTTGGCTTACTATTTGATAGAAACCCTTGACCTCCTCCTGTACGACCTGTGCAGTTTGTTGTAAAGAGAGTCCAGGACCTGCCACGTTGCGTCTCCTTCCTGCATGTGCTCGTTGAACAGCAGGGCTTTGCTGACTGACGGATCCCACAGGTTCCTCTGGATGGTTGATAAATTGGTCCTAGACACGTCTTCAAGGATCTTCCCCAACTTCTCCACGTCCTTCTCGGCCACCCTGAGTGAAATCTCCGGCCATCTCACAACGGAGGCGAAAGGCAACCGTATACCGTCTGCTATAATCACCGGCACGCATCCCAGAGCCACGGATTCAACAAGCCTCGGACTCCATGGAGCCCATCCCAGGGGACATAAACAAAACACTGACCGTACTATCTCCGACTGGTAACCTGCATATCTGTTTCTTTGCAAGTAAAACCTCCGGTCTCCGTTATATCTCCGCCAGATCAACGTCCTCACCTTCCTGAACATTCATGGTGGATAAACAAGTGTTTTCCGTGAAACCATTAAAGCTAAATATTTGAAATTTGAGCATGACTGATTGACTGAGACTTACTTGCTGTAAAACTTCCCACTAACGTTCTTGGGGTTAACCTCCATTTTCCCCCTGAAAAACACCATGATGTCACGGTTCCCGGTCAACGGAGATTTCTCCAGTGTCTTCCGTACACTCTCCGGCGGGATATAAGGCGGTACAACAATATTTTCAACGTCCTGACACGGATGCTTGTAGTCCACCCCGAAAGTTTGTAATATAATCGACCTCTTCAAGAACTCCGGGATCCCATCATCAATAGCTCTATCCTCCTTGAGACAGGGGAAAAAAAAAACATGAATCAGAAACCACTCTAACAAGTCCTTTTAGACGTCAAATTATTACTATTTCTTACGTACCATGGCGTGGAAGCAGGCTCCGTAATCATGGGAGGCGACAAAGATGTGGTCGGAACCTTGGGAGCGGTTCCAGAAAGGGTAGCTCGATGAGATGAGTTGAACAGCAGAAGATAAAAGAGAACGAGCATGGCCAATGGCAGGGAAGCCATTAACGGTGCTGAAGTTGCATGACACATAAACAGGAACAAAAAAGAAATCCGCTTCGTACGGGTCAAATGTTCTCAAGTCGTAGGTGTTCATCAAGGCTCTGTGAATGGCCACCTCGGAGGCAAACAAGTGGTTCCGGCACCGCTCATTCGAAAGCCAATCCTCGTTGTATTCCGATGGTAACTCGTAGATATATATCTTCAAGTCTTTAAACGAAGCTGTCAAAAGAACATACAAAACACTAAAACTCTAAAACCATTGCTCTTCATTAAGAACAAGAAATGGGAAACCATATAGGAAGAAGACGAACCAGGATTCTTGGGTTTGGGTTTGGATTTGTGACGAGTTTTGTTAGCAGATTCAAACAGAACCCGAGAAGCAACCGACGATTTAGAACCAGAAACATGGGTTTTTGCTAAAGGTATGGGCTTGTTGGTGATGAAGAAAGATGTTAGAAAATATAGAGTAAAAGAAAACCAGAGCAGCCATTTGTAATACTTGAAGAAGATGGTTTTCTCAGATTGTCTTCCTTTGTTTAATATCCTCATGATTTGTGTTTGTTTGTGAGTTTTTTCAGCTCTGAATCCATCTGGTTTAAAAAGACAAGACAACGCAGAAGAAACAATGAAGATCCTGTTTGGTTTTCACAGGTAGCAGATCAAATGATTTAGCTTCCATTGAAGGCTAAAGCTGTTGAAACGGAGCTGTCGGTTTCTGGTTTTCGAAGATGAATTGGAAATTAAGAAACAACGATGGGAAGATAACAGGTTGGTTGGCATTTCGGTTCTGCACCAACATATTGGAACCTTTTTTTTTTATTATTTTAAAAAACAATAATGGGAAACTTTATTATATTACAGATTTAATTATATTATATATGCTTGAATTATAATAATTATTTTATTCTTAATTTTTAGATATTTTAATTTTATCTTTGAATTATGATATTTATTTTAAATTAATCTTTAAATTTTTTAAACGTCTTAGTTTTTTTTTTAAAATTATCGGTATATGTTAGTCCCTCTATCTTATTTAAGATATTTAATATTGATTTTTAAAATCAAAATTTTAAAATTTTGACCATAATTATTTTAAATATTTTGATTTAATAAATTTTATAAAATATATATTTCAAATAGAGGTTTCTAAAATATATATTTTTATCAATAATAGATTTAAAATTATAACGAGTTAAAATTTAAAAAGATAACAAAAAAACTCAATACTAGACAAAAAAGTGGGACGGAGGGAGTAATAAAATTATTATAAAATTTATTAATTATCATAAAAATTGATTTGTTCTAATAATTAATTTACCAGTTTTTTAAGTTTGAGTCGAGTATCTTAATTCTTTACAATATATTGTGTTTATCGCATGTGAAAATGTGAAGAAATATATATATAATATATAGATAAAAAATACATTTAAATTAAAATCAATATATTATATTATTATTAATTATAATTAAATCTATAAAAAACTCAAAAATTTAACTTAACTTAATTAAAAATAAATAAATAAAGTTTAAGTCATAAGACTTATAAATTTAAATAATTTAATATTTTAATATAATTTGATTCGACTCTATCGAATATTAATCTTCTACAACTTTAGTTAAAAAAGAGATTCACGATCGTCACTGCCTTTACAAGCTTACAATCCCACTCCTACTCCCTACCTTAATAATCCCTTCTCAAGGATTTTATTCCGAAAATTTATTTTTCATATAATTTATATATATATATATATAGGCTTCTTAAGAAGCACTTAAATTTAAAAAAAAACATTTAAGTGTTTGAATTTTTTTGATGTAAAAAGGAATGCAACTATGAGCCTCATTAAAAACCTCCCTAAATTTAATTGGAGGAAAAGAGTACTCGTAGCGGCATTATACAAACTTAAACAAGACTTAAAATCCACAACACATCAAGCCAAATCTATGGACTTGTCCCGATCAAGTAAAATTTGAATTGCATTAGGTGGTTCAAAGAACACCCACACCAAATCCCCAGTATTTCCATGATCTTAGCCAACAGGTCTGCTACACCATTAGCCTCTCTTCCCGCATGTACAATCCTAACGTCTCATGCACGTTAAATAATTAGACCCTTTGATTATTTTTATACTCAATTAAGTCCTTGAAAAAAATTAACCAATTAAATTCTTAAACTAAAAAATTAAATTAATTAGACCCTTTGACTATTTTTTACTATTAAATCTTGACATTTTTTTCTTCAGATATTATCGACACATGATATAGTACAATTCTATTGTGTTACGTTTACAAAAAAAAAGTCAAAAAATATTTTAGAATTTTTAGAATATTTAAAGATTTTTTAATAAAATAAAAATTTTGAATATGACACATTGCACTATAATATTGAATAAAAAATTATTTAAATTTAATGTTCAAAATCGGTCAAAATGCTTAATTGATTTTCATAGTTTAAAAACTTAATTTTTAAAAATTCAAGGGTGGTTACGTTACTCAAATTAATTGGAACTAAGTATATTATTACTCTACAACAAGAGTATATTAACTTTGTATATTTACATGCTCAAAATGTTCAATGGGTGAATGAGAAATTGTTGCTCAATGTTACACCCATGATGTTGGAAAAATAAGATAAAATGTAGAATATCACAAACTTGTTGGAAACATAGATTTGGAAAGCTTTATATGTAAAAGCTCTTCATGTTATTATTGGAAATAAGTCAAAGACTTGGATTAACCTAGCCACTTTGGGCTAACATTGGTTAACTTTTATAAAAGTTAAAGATGGGTCTTGGGCCTTTGAGCTTCTAAAATGACAGATTTTTCCCACTTTTTAACTTAGTTTTTTAGCAAATATTACAGAATTAAATCACCTTTTATGGAGTTGCAGACCCTTCAGCTGGGAGTTGTAACTCTTCAGGAATTGTTAATTACAGATTAATTTATAATTAAACATGTCCCTTGCCTGAACACTATAAAAGGAGATCCCTTGCTTTTATCTCAACACACTGAAAACAAAAAACATCCTCTAGCCAAATTCTTGACAGTGTTCTGCTTCTGTGAAGTTCGTCGTTGCAGTTAAAGTTGCGTTGCTCTCTTTGCTGCAGTCTACCGTTGTATCCTGGGAGACAAACGTTCCATAGAAACTCCAACTTCGGGAGGGGACGAATCTGTTTTAAAGACACTGTGATAGCACAGGCCTCGGTCTAAGTTTTTTCAAAAACGTTTATTGGTTTTTCTTTACTTCTGTGATCTTTTTATTTCCACTTTATATGGTTTATTTCTATTGTAGAATTGTGTGTTTAACATCTTATTAATTTGTTCTATTTATTTTGGATTACATCTTCGACCCTTAAGCCTATTTTTTACGAGAGCTTTCTTTCCGCCCACACTGTCAATGCTAATTGAATCAAATTTAGATTCAATTCGATTATTATATTATTAAATTTAATTTAAATTCAGGTTATTCTCAAATAAGATATAAATAAAAAAAATAAATGTAATTAAAATTTAAGTTAACATCAATTTAGACTCGAATTAATTTCGAATCATTATCATCCCAGATCACAAACAATTTTAACTCAAGTTGATTTTAATCAGATTTCTAGATTGAATTAATTTTTACATCCCTTACCGAAATAGATGCTATAACAAAATGACATCATTTTGATAATTTTCTTTTAAAAAATACATATCAAATACACCGAAAGCCTCAACAATTTACTGGACAAACCTAAGAACTTGTTATGTATTAAAAAAAATAATATAAACATTAAATTACAAATGTAAATTAAATTATTTAATGATACAATTTATCAAAGATTAAGACTTTATTTTTTGTTGAAGTCTCAAATTTGAGTTTAGGAGACAATCAGCGTCTGCAGAAGTTAGATTTTTTAACTATTCCAAAACGGATATTTGGAGAAGAAAACCGGCAGATGAATGTGTGTTTAGAGTTAAACATGAATTGTTTAGAGTTATTATTACCGGTGAACGGATGTTTTTCATCGCAACAACAACAAAAGATGCAGCCTAAGTCTGTCATGAATTGAAATTCATCCCACAGAAAAAGGTCTTAAATTCTGATTCTTAAATTGTTCTGGGAAAAAAAAAACATGCAGAATCTAGCTAACTCTCTTGAACCTTGTCATGGTTAAAGTGATAAGCACCTAACCATTGAGAACAAGAGAAGATCTGGGTAACCAAGCTAACTCACCATAACCAAATACAAAGGTTCATCAAGTCTTGTGCAGAAAAAGAAAAAAAAACATTTTCCAGAAATATTCCACAAAGGAAACGGATCGAATCCACTTTCGAGAAAGTAGAGCTAATCCGTTGACCCCTGCAAGTTACATTCAACTATTAGAGACATCAAGCTCTCTAAACTACGATTCGAGTACGAAAAGCACTCCATGTCTGGCATGTACATGGACCTGCAAATGATGATATGCAAGTATTTGATTCTGCAGATAAGAGCTAATTCACTAAAACCACCAAAACAAAACATAGGCCTAAACAAAAACTCAACATCTTATACATATATACAATCCGAACAATCACAACTTTATTTGAGAACATCATAGACAATATAGTTGACATGAAGTGCATATGAAGATAACAAAATCCATGAAATTTTACCTCCTTTGTTGTAATTCCACATCCATTTTTGTGTTCAAGCACCTCCGGCTGGCTGACGTATTATACGTTCTTCATGCTCTGGTCTTCCATTTATAGGAATCAAACTCTCAACATAAGAAATGATTTGCATTGTTTCCCGATAAGCCTGGATACCAAGATTTTTAAGCTCCCTTGTGGAGGGGTCAAACAGCACCAGTTCATGATCCGAGCTCTCAAGAAACAATTCCCCATTTTTCCAAAACCCCAAAGGCCTCTCCACTCCAGGAACAGATTCAATAGTGAATTGTTTAGTCCATGATCCATTCATAACCCATAAGTCAAAAGATTTCTCGGTTCCTTCCCTAGGGTAAAAAATAGCACCAAGCAATCCATTGAAGTCCAAAAGTTGCAGATAAAACTGTGCTAAAGTCCCACCAAATTCAGGCAATGGTAAAGTTAAAAACTTTTCATTAACCATATCAAAAGAAAGAATAAGGTAATCAGATCCCTCAATTGCCTGCCAATAATAAAACCCATTTATGCAATTATTAAACAAAGGAGAACCATAACCATGAACTTCAGGAACAGGAATTTCCTTCCATGAATCATTTCTAAGGGAATATAACTCAACTTGGTGGTTCCAGTCAGCCATCAGCCCTTCTTCTTCATTCTCTCTAGAGTAATTAGTAAGGAATCTTACAACTTTATAGTCATCAGCTTGAGAATCATACCCAAAACCAAGGCCATCATAAATAGTGGAATCTACAGAAGGAGGGCGTTGGACTGAGGATTGAGGAAGGATTTTAAACTCTCTGGTAGCTGGATTCCAAAGGGCAGCCTTATCATGATCATGTAAACACAATATTCCATTACAAGGACCATCGACTACAGGAGCATACCAACAACGCTCGAAAAAGGGTAAGCGGATATTCTGTTTTACAGAAAAGTTCTGGCCTTTCTTAGTGGAAAGTTGAGAGAAATAATGGATGTCACCACGGTTGTTACCATCACAACGTTTGAGGAGGAGATTAAGGTTGTTGTTTTTGAGGTTGTTGTGCTGGTGTTTGGTAATGAAATGAGGGGTTTGAAAAGAAGAAGACCAAGACTTAGAAACGCACCTGAAACGGGTCAAGGATTTAACTGGAAGCTTGGTGAGAATCTCCAACACCAACACCTCTGGTACCTCTGTTCTAGTTTTGCTTAACCCTTGCATCTTCTTTCCCTCTTTGACTTCTATGTTTCCTGTGTTTTTAATCACAGATTTGATCTAGGGGAAGATAAATCAGAACTTAAATGAAACAAAACAAAGAACAAGACAGCTATAACTACCAACACCCCACGTTTTTTGTGTTTAACAAGAAAACAATGGAGGGTTAATAGCACAAGACTGATTTTTTTTAATCAATATTAATTCTTTATTTACTCTAAAATATACTCTAAAGATGATTCGTGTTACAATGTAAAACACCTTATATTTATAATTTATAAACAAACGAACAAATTTACAAACTAAGTAAAACTCAACAGTCAAACTAGATCAGAGTTAATGGTCAAACCAGGTTAAACGGGTCGAATCAATAGGCCGGCCAAACAGGTCAGATCAACGGGTCGGAGTTGAGTTTGGTGAGGATTGGATAGGTTTGGGTCAAGGGCGAGGGAAAGAAACCCGAATGATTTCTTAGCACTATTCTAGAAAGAATGGCGACGACGGACATCGGCCCTCGGGGTTTTGATCGGGACGGTGAGGGGTGTAAGATGGGTGTCTCGGATAGTCCGTTGAACGGCGGGAGGCAGCGGAGTTCAAGCTTAGCATTCTTCTTCCTTAGAGATGCTTGTCTTTGGTTTGAGTTGTATTTGTTAGAAAATCTATTGTGAGTCACGCAACTACATATTGAATTGAATTGGGCCATCTTGTTTCAACCCAATAAAATCTTTAACCCTATAACTATAAAGTACGACTTCAATTTATGCATGAGCCATCTAGCCTAAGTAGTTAAAAAAACGATTATTATTCTTAGAGGTTACGGGTTCGAGCACTAATAATATTACAATCAGAGTGATTGTAACCTTAAAAATTTAAGGTGAACAATTCATAAATATTAAAAAATTTAAGGATTAACTTATAAAATTTTAAAAAATTAAAGATAAAGTTATAAATTTTAAAAAGTTTAGAGTAGTCATACATCTGCCATCGACTAATCATCCAAGAACTCAAACCACTTACCAAGTTTATTATATATTAAGGTCGAATAAGAAATTAATTTCCCTATTTTCTAATTTTATTATTCGTTTTACCGTATGCTTCACTCGTTGAATTTGTCAAACTATAACCTAAATTCATCAAATTATTTTATAAAAATAAAATATAAAAACCTCAATCTCAAAATTAATATAAAAACAAATATAACTATATTATCGTTCAGAATTTGAAAATTAAAAAAATCCAACAAAACGTAATTGAATTTAAGCCTACTTTTATTATTTGTGTTAATTTAATTTAATTTGATTGATAACGCAATTCATTAAAATAGTTTTATTTTTTATAGATGTAATTATAAAATATTTGTTCAAATTATTTTTGTAATAGGTGTTTAAAATACTTTTATTTAAAATAAATGTTTAAAATCATTATTTTTTATTTATTTTAAAGTCAATTAAAACATATATTTTGGGTAAAAAAATAAGTACTTATTTTTTTTTAAAAAAAAAATTACGCACATATTTTAAAAAAATATATTTAGTTTAAATATTTATTTTATAGTTAAACTTTTTTATAATATATTAATTTTAAATTACAAAATGAAGTTAAATAGTATAACCCTTAAAATCGATAAAACTTTATTTCTAATATATTAATATAATTAGATGATAATATCTATTTATATTATTATTTTAATCCAGACTAAAAACCGTACATTTCATACACAAATATTAAATTTGAATTTTTTATGTAGTAAATATTACTCTCCTTGTTTTATTTAATATGTTCGATATTTATTTTTTTATCAGCTTTTAAAACTCTAACTCATTGTTACTTTAAATTTATTATTAAATAAAATATAAAAATATATTTTAAAATTATTCAATTTAATAGTTTAAAAAATATAAAATTTAATTAATTAAATATTTAAAGTAATTGTAATATAATGACTTTTAAGAAAAGGGGAAAAGGATGGATTGAAACAGACATCGTTAACAGACAAAAATCGAAACCGTGTGTGTCCTACCCCTCTTTAAGACTAAATCCTCGTAGACTTTTTTGCGCACGGTCGAACTGCATGCATCCTGGACCCCACTTACCCCCTCAACATTTTCTCTCCCCACTTCGCACATCATATCCGTTTACACCACGACCTTACGCTTGACTGCCACGTGTTGATTGTCCCCATGAGAATTGAGAGTAAAGCGAGTTGGAATGTGGGGCGTGAGGAAAAGAGAGAATCATCTTCAGACAAAGGGTAGGGGACCCACATTCCAGAAAAAACAGCTCACCAGGGTATGGAAACTACTCTGACAAATATATACCGTCGAATTTCAAGCATCTAAAAACAACAGTAGAAAAATTAATATATTTTTTATTAATTTTTTATTCAATTAAGAACGATTATAGTAATATCTGTTTTAGAGTATATTTTTAATTATTAAATATTAATTGCTCAATTACTCTGTTGGTATTATTGGTTTTCGAACTCGTAATCTCTAAGAACAATAACCGTTCTTTTAACCATTGAGGTTAGATGACTCGTAACTTTTTATTAGAGTTTTAAATCTCGGTTCGAAATATAAACGAGTATTTATAAAAGGTTAAAATTTTCTTAACTATTCTAAGATGATTGTATAAAAAAGTGAGAATATTATATTTAATAATCATTGTATTTACTAGTAAAATATTAATTAAATATAATAATTATTATATTTAATATTATTTTGATATTTTAATATTAATAATTAAGCATAAGAAAGTAATTTCATATCCAAATTTTTTTTCTAAAAATTAAAAAATAGAAAAACATTATATATTTTCACTCTCATGATTTTTTAAGATCCGTCATTCATGACTGAAAAATTAAAATATTATATTAATTATTATAAAATAATCATTAAATGTTATAAATATTACTCCCTCCGTCCCACAAATAATGTCTCTTATTGACTTTTTAAAAGTTAATTTTTTAAAACTTTAACTATAATTATATTAAATATTTTAAATAATTAAATTTTATAAAACATATATTTGAAATCTACTCGATTAGAAGTTTCCAAAATATATTTTTTTTGTATTTTTATCAATAATAAATTTTAAATAATCAATAGTCAAAGTTCAAAAAGTTTGACCCCAAAAAATCAATAAGGGACATTATTTTTGAGACAGAAAGAGTATAAAATAATCATTATATTATTTAATTATTGTATAATGATAAATTTAAATTTGATTATCACAAAATAAATATTAAAATTTTTACTTATTAAAAAATAATTATCAATTATTACAAAACAATGACTTATTACAAGTTATAAAGTTTTTTTCAATTACTTTCGGTGCACTTTATTTTCTAAAAATTTTAAAATAAAGGAATAAAAAATCGTAATTACATATTTTAATAATGTTTTTTTAATTTAAATTTATATACTTGAATCTAATAATTATTTTAACTCAAATCAATTCAACTCAGTTGGAATTCCAACCTTAAACTAAAACCTTATAGATTAGCTATTGCCACATAGGTCATTAGGTTTATTATTATTTTACTAGAATATAAAGAATGTCCATTTATGTTTATTATTTTTTTACTAAATTATATAAAAAATATCCATTATGTGTGCAATATGTCGGTAATTATTTATATAACTTTAGTATATAATTCGAATAAATTAAAATATATATGTTAAATTTAAGATTAAAAATTAAAGTTAAAGATTTTAAGCGATAAAATTTAAGATTTATGGTATTATACAGAGATGAAGCTAAATGAGTAAGGGTAATTTCCATTCATTTCGAGATTTTTTATATTTATATTTTATTCATTTTTAATTTTTTAATCTTTATAAATTTACCATAATTTTAAATATTTATATTTTATCTCGAACCTTAAATTCTGAATTTACCCTTGATGTTATGATTCAAATTTTAAAATTTAAAAATTTTAAAAATATATAAAAAAACATAAATTACATCCAAATATAACTTTTATTTAGATAATATTGTGGTTAATCTTCAATTATTGAGATTAGGTTGTTAAATTAAACAAAAACAAATAGTAATTGATGAAAATCAAAGCCAGCTAAGTTTGAAAAGAGATTTCATGAGTCACTTTCAACCCTGATTAGAAAAAATTAAATTAAAAATGACAATAAATCTGAGGTTAAATCAACTACTCTCATCTATGTAGGGTACTTTGGCACTTTGCATGGTTGGATATTAGCTGTCAAATAAGAAAAAAATAATAAATTTATTCATATTTTTCCCTTTTTTTCTTCAGTCTCTTTATTTTATTGCTTCAAAAACCCTATAAAAGTAAAGAACTCTTTAATATACAAACCCCTTCTTCCACTCCTCTTTCATGCTATTTCTCTTTTCCATAGCCACTCTTTCTTAGCTTCTTTGAACAAACTTTTGCAGATTTTGGATAAAAAAACTATTTTGATTCTTAAAGTTTTTAACTTGTTTAGGTGTAAAAAATCTGACAAGTTTTTGGCTATAAAGTTTCAGTCTTTCAGTTCTACAACAAAGATTGATGCTTTCAATGCTTTCTTGAAGAAAATTAGAACAAAACTGAATTCTGGTCTTTGGGTTCTTTCCTTTTCAACTAAAACTATCAACTACAATTTTCTTTTGTTGAATTTGGGTGTTTTCTTGAGTTGGGTCATGGAAATTCTCAACTTATAGTACAAAGCTTGAGTTCAGCTCTTTGGCCAATGCAAACTTTATCTTCTTGGTGAGTTGCTCCAATCCTATCTGAGTTCCTTTTTTGCTTGTAATGTTATTTCAATATATATGATATGTATATATATATATATATATTAACATTTTTTGGTCTTTTTTTTGAAATGCTACTCTGTTTTTTTAATGAAATGGAGTTCTTGCTTGTGAGTGTAAGCATGCTATATCTTTGTATTATTGTATGAATAATATTTGTTTAATCATAGTTCTGTTAGGTAAAATAATGTTTGGTTGATATTATTAAGTTATTTTCAATTTTTCAGAAACTGGTCCCACTAAAGATCATTCTATGTATAATCACTAATGATCATGCTTTTTCCACCGTTTGATTATTATGCATGGCTTGATGAATCAAATGATGTCACTGTTTTGTAAGTATGTGTATCTGATATATTGCTTGTGTTGACTAGTTCCAAGAATGTATTTTATTTTCGGTTTTTTATGTTTGGTTTTCATTGATTCATATGCAACTGTTGTCTGTTTGTAAGCCTACACAGTTCATATATGATTATGGAGATATTGTTTTTAATCATGCTGCTGTGATTAAATTAATGGATGATTATCCACTGACCAAAGAATGGATTTCTTTTTCTTCTAAAGTGAACTGAGAATGGTATTAAGTTGATTTTTATGCTTCAAATTGGTTGTATTCTACCATGGATTCTTCTGACTAAAATATAATGCTCACACCTACTTCGAATCGGGTGAGTATGAGACACGGGCATATTCGATTCGTTTGGAGAAATTTATATGCTTTTGAGGGTCTTTGGTGTTGGTTGCTTTAGTTTTGATCTTGAATTTTCTGTTGTTGAAACTTGAATGAGCTGTGTAAGTTGAAGGAAAATATGTAAGAAAGTTTGAATAGTTTATTTAATTATGCTTGAAAGATTTCATGTTAAATTAGTTAGATGCTGATGATTTGAAAGCATACAAATTTTGATTAGATGATCTTATATTATTACGATGAACGTTCTTCGATAATCTCGGTCTTTAAGTATTGGATATCTTTGATATCCTTTTCATGACTGTTAAGCTTGATGAATCATGTTTTTTATTATGTTTGCTGCACAGAGTTGTTTCGGTATGTGATTCTGTTTTTACTCTTTTTAACCAGTGAAAACGGGATAGAGATCGGAACGATGATGGAAAACAAAAGGAGCCCTTGCTCTGTTGATCATAGTAGTTTCACTTCTTTGGCACCGAAACGACAGAAGTCCGAGTTATCGATCTCCACTAAGGTTCTTAGCCTTCTTCACTCCCTTTTATATATTTTCTTAAGAATATATACACTTCTATATTCATATCATAGCTAAAGGAATCTCCCATACATATACTCGAAGAGTGAAAAGATAGTCAATTCTGTTCAGTTTGATTATCCCTCAATCTCCATTACAGGGATTAGCTACATGTAACTTATTTAACTTATTTTAGGTGTTATATACTTATATTCCTGAATATGGTTCTGAACACATCTTCTGCTATTATTAATTTACCTGCAACGCCGATTTGGGTTCTAAAAATGCGGAGTTTTATCTCTTTCATTTCTTCTGTCTGCATACTAAAAGAGCACTAAGTTAGATATGGTTTGTTGTAGCTAAATAGTATCCTAATTTACTCCTTTTCACAATAGGATAAGAAAGATAAGGTTGGCGAACGCATTGTCGCTCTGCAGCAGCTTGTTTCGCCTTACGGGAAGGTACGTTTCACAATTATAGTGCCATTATCGACATTAATATTTGACTTTAGTTGGTTGCTTCCGCCGGAGGTTACATTGAAGGACAAACCTAACTTTTTTTATCGGATAAAACCTTGAATCCTGATGCCTGATGCTACATCAGTACATTGGTTGTATTTCAGCATAAAGTTGCTGCTCTTGCTATGGTTTTGAAGCTCTATTTGGTTCATTGCAGACTGATACAGCTTCTGTTCTCTTGGAAGCAATGGAATACATACAGTTTCTTCACGAACAGGTTAAGGTCGGTTTTTCTTCTCCGTTTTACTTAAATTATTTGTTTCTAAATGCGGTCTCGGTCCGGCATTGAGCTTTGAACAAATTTGGATTATGACTGTAATGCTCATTGTAACATTAATAATGACTATGACCATGGTTTCAGGTTTTGAGTGCTCCGTATCTTCAAACCGCCCCTGCAAATAACATGCAGGCTAGCGTTAGAATGGCCCAGGTACGCAGTTCTCGACCCTATTTACGGAACTGATTTGGTTCAATGTCTGTGTTGTTGCTACACCTTTTATGTTGAACCATAGTTTCTAAATCAGTTTTTCTTGCAGGACATAGATCAGTATAGCCTGAGAAGCCAAGGTTTATGCCTTGCTCCAATCTCGTATACCGTCGGAGTTGCTCGTAGCAATGGTGCTGATATTTGGGCTCCCATCAAGACCTCGTCACCAAAATTCGACAAGGCTATTTCACCATTTAATTGACATATTCTTCTCCACCGGCAACCGATAGTCTCTGAACTTAACTCGAACGGGATTTAAAAGGTAACCCGACTCCATATTGAACGCACAGAATTTCCTCATCTGATGCAAAGTTATATCATGAATCACTAATATAGGTTGTGTCCTAGGAAAAAAAAACTATTAGTCTTTGTTTGGAAGGATCATGTGTCAAGAAATGTGGTCCGGCACCTTGTCGTTTTAAGCCGGTGCTCGGATTAATCTGCATTTAATCGGTTCGGTTATACGGATCAATTGCTCTCTGCTGATCATGTCATGTAAAATGTGAATTGATGAAGATGAGTTGAATAGCTACTTATAACTTGTATGTATTAATATGGGAAGCCAATTCCATGTTGAATATTAGTACCTTATGTTGTCTTTACTATAATCTTATTTATGCCCATATATTAAAAAGTTAAAAAATAAATTAAAATATATATTTTAGAGTTTAAACTTTAAAAATTAAAGTTGAGTTTAAAATTTTATATTTTAGTATTACAGATAAAAGCAAATACTAAAAAGAATAATAGATTTTTATTATTTTAATCATGCGTAAATTTCTTATGTTGAAGATGACGTAAATATTTTTATAAATTGAGTTTTAATAATTTGGTCGGGGAAAACCAAGTATCAATTATCGAATAATATCAATGTTTAAATTATTATTATTAATGATAAGTAATAATAAACATATAAATAATAATAATAAACTTAATAATGATAAAAATGAAAAATAGTGACTAAATTATGAATAATAAAAACTAGAAAACGATGAAAATGTAAACGATATGAAACTTAGGAGGACTTCAACAAGGATTTGACCATTTTACGGAAAAGAGTATGGATTCTCTGGGCGGGTCGGATATATTCGTGGATCAAAAAGAATAAAACGACATTGTTTCGGAGTTTAAGGACCGATATCAAAACGACATCGTTTTGGAAACCCCTTAAATAGCTATTTTATTCCCCCAAATCATTTTATTAAAAAAATTTAGAAAACTCTCCGGTGCTCTCTCAAGCCTCTGCACAGGATCCCAGCACCGCCTTGAACCGCCGCTCGTCGATGACGGTCTTCGTCATTTGCGGTCGTCAAAAATTTATAAGCTCGGACTTTTTCGAATTCCAATGCGCTGAATCTGTATCCGAGGTCAGATTTTTCAATAGAAGCACCAATATGCACAGATCTAAAAAAGAAAGCACTGTATATATATTCTTTTTCAGTTTGTTTTTTATATTTTTCTCTTGGGTCAATTTTGGAGTGGTAAACTTGTATTATTATTATTATTATTCGAACTGTGATTTTTTTTTTTTTTATATTTCATATCCGAAAAAACTCTCCATTTTATATACATGCATCGATTTAAAATACCCTAAATGAAAATATAAAAAAATATAAAATCATTGATATTTAGATCGGTTTCTTTTGCTTTTTCAGAGTAATGATGCATCCTTTTATCTTTTGCAGATCTGGAAGCAGCGAAGCACGGCGGTGGAGTCAAGTGGTCGATCAGAGCTAGGAGGTAGGGTGACTGTGGTGGCGCGTGTGACTGCCACGAAATGTGAGACGCCACACGTGACGGCCACGCGCTGATGGGTTTGGGGGTTTTAGTTATTATTTAGGGTTTTATTTTAGGGTTAGGGATTCTATTTATTTAAACCAAATGGGTATTGGGTACTTGGTTAATTTTGGGTTATTTTGTTTCGTTTGTAATCGGTATTGGGTCGGGTGTTGGGTCTGGGGTATGGGCTATTGGGTAAGGCAATTTAGATCAGAATATTAGTAACATAATTATTTTTTGTATTTATTTTTTTAATTTTGATTGATGTTTGATTTGGATTTTAGACTTAAAGCCTAGAGAAAATAGGTGTTTATAACTTTTTAAAATTTATTTGTTATATTATTAAATCTAAAATCGTAATACCTAAATATTAAATTTTAACCGTAAATTTAATCGCTCAATCACTGTACTGATATTATTAGTGTTCGATTTCGTGAACTTTAAAAATAACAATAATTTTTGAAACCACTAAAATAAGATGATTCATGTCAAACTTTTATATCCTCAAAATTATGTTAAACCAAGACAAGGGTCTACTACAAATAGAGATGTAAAAAGCTGACTCAACTTAGAAATCCGCATGAAACCTGTTCGAGTCATAACTTGTTTTGACCTGAGGATGTAATGACCCGAATTTGATTTGTATCCGACTGTTGTTGACCCGAACCCAAGTTGGACCTGTTACTGTAGTAACTGAACTCAAACTGTATCCGACTGAGAATGACCTGAACCCGATTTCAACTTGTTACTGTAGACCTGAAACTCGACCTGTATCCGACTGAAACAAACTCGAACTCGAGTCTGACCTGGCAAATAACCGATGTTACTCGACTGAATCGACCCGAGACCTGATTTTACTTGACCTGTTTTGAACTCGACATATTTTGAACCTGACCTGATAAAAGACCCGACTTGTTATTAACCTGAACTAATATTAACAAAACTTAATATTTACATGACATATAATTAAATATAGGGTAAACTACACCAGTGACCACCCAACTATTTGGGGATACTTATTTTGACCACCCAACTAAAGAACTCGTCAATCAGGTACCCAAACTTTGAAACCCTACCTATTTTGGCCACAGCCGTTAAAATTCTGACGAAAAAGTTAACAGTGATGACGTGGCCGTTAATTAAAAGTTGTAAAATTACACATTTAATCCCTCTAATTTATTTATTATTTTAAATTACACTCGTTAACCGATGTGTCACAAATCGGTTGGATGATTAATTTTATTTATTAATTTATTTTTATAATTAATAGAAAGAAAGGAAGAATGAAAATGTGGTTTTAAGTCATTGAAGGGATTTGAACCCATGCCCTCTTGCTTGTTGGTTGAACCACTGAGCCAATGCAACATCTATTATATAAAACCCGAAAATACAGTATTAAATGGTTATATCTTAGTATTTGAATTACCCTGACAAAGACCAACCGTTTAAATCGATTAATATTTAAATAAAAATATTAAATATTTAGATTTTAATCATTCGAATAAATTAAAATCTAAATATTTTTATTCAAATATTTAGATTCAAATATTCGAATATTCATAATTTTTATTTGAATATTTAAAATATAAATATTTTTATTCGAATATTTATTAATTTTCAACTAATATTTTTATTTATATATTTAATATTATTCGAATATTTAATATATGTATTTCAAATATTTAGTTATTTTGATTTATTTATTAAATGTTTTATTATTTTAATTCAAATATTTAATGTTTTAATTTAAATATTAATCGACTTGAAATTTTGTTATTCTAGGCTTTTACTAAAACTTGATCACTTAATAATACATGTGAATATACTATGACATAAAAACTAACTTGGCTTAATGATTCACTTGTTGATTAGTGTTTGTTATGCTTGATGTTGTGGGTTCAAATCCTCTTACATGTAAAAAAATTTACATTTTATTTCTTCTACTAATCATTCACCAATCCGGTGGTGACAATCGATTGGATGATTAATTTTATTTATTAATTTAAAATTAGGATTAAATTTAAAAAATAAATAAATTAGAGAGATTAAATGTGTAATTTTACCGATTTTAATTAACAGCCACGTCACTGCTGTTAACTGTTGTTAACTTTTCCGTCAGAATTTTAACGGCAGTGGCCAAAATAGGTAGGGTTTCAAAGTTTGGGTACCTGATTGACGAGTTCTTTAGTTGGGTGGTCAAAATAGGTATCCCCAAATAGTTGGGTGGTCACTGGTGTAGTTTACCCTTAAATATACTATAATTTAATGAATTTAAAATATTGTTAAATATAATTAGGCTTAAAAAATAGAATTAGACAGAGAATTAATTTAGGATTAATATTTAAATATAGTATTACATATTTAATTAAATTTATTTATTTTTTATTTAGTTTTAATATATTTAATTTTAATTTTAAATTAAATACATATATTATATTAATAATATACATACATTGACTCAAACAAATTAAATATATATTAGTGTACATTTAAGTATATATATAATACACTAATATATAAAATATAATATATATACGTATATCATATATGTTAAAGTATATTATATATATATATTAAATTATATTATATATATTATATATTAATATATATTATATACATAATATATATACATGTATATAAAAAATAAATATACATATATTAATATATACATCTAATATATATATATTTGAAAAAAAGAGCGAATATACAATAAAAAACCCCTAATGCAATATACTTTATATCTGGAAGCATAATGTAATTTACAAGAGTAGATAGCAATAGGAGATGTTTATTTAGGGGTTTAAATTATTCGATTCGATTGATTTGATTTAATTACCCTATACAAAATATATCAATATTCTAAGGATATTTTCGGACCGAGTACTCAACCTAATTTTTTAAAGATATGGGTCGAAGATTTTCCCTTACCCAGATACCAAAAAATCAAACATTTTTTAATATATATTTTTTATATTTTAAATTATATACTTATTTTAAGTTTCTTGATATTTTATCCTAAAACTAAATATAAAACTTTAAATTTTAAGTTTGTATTATATACTTTTAAATTTTAAGTTTATTTTTATTTTTTATTTAATATATGATTTTTTAAAATCTTAAAATAAAAATATTATAAACCAGGCATTGCGTACTTAATTTTCTGAGAACTCGGGTGTCACAGGTAGCCGAGTAGCGGGTATCTGAATGTAATGGATCAAGATACGAGATGATAAAGTAGATAACCAGATAGATGAATTAAGTACCTGGTATTATGGGTACCCAAAAACTGAATATCCAAAAATTAACATTCCTATTTTTTATGTATCATCTTAAAAAAAATTTAAAAATTAAATTATAAATCTTAATCTTAGTAAATTTTATTATACACTTAAAATTTTATACTTAAAAAATATATTTTATATTTAATTTTTAAAATTTTAATTATAATTTTTAACTTTTAAATCTTAAATCGAGTATAAAGAAGAAAAAAAAATAATTTTCACCCGTAATAAGAAAAAAACTAAAAGCGGTTCTCTTTAGGTTTTATTACTACAACGTTAACTTCCTCATTTCTCTTCCTCGCCGCCTTCTTTTTCTTCTTCACTTCAACTCCACCTCAAACTCTCTGCCTCTGCCTCTCTGGTACATCACTCTCTTTCTATTTCCCCATAGATTCTTATACACTTCTTTATACGTACTTATATACGTATATAACATATAATATAGGATGGGTGCTTTTACAGAAGAAGGAAAGTTGGTTTCTTTCCTCCTCTTCTTCTGTTTTTGATTCCTTCTGGTTTTTGTTTGTACTCCGTTTGTTTAGTTACTTGTTTCAGCTTAATGGGTTGATTGAATCTAGCTTGGAATATTTTTTTTTGAGATGTTTCTACTTTCATGATCATTTCTTACTTCCCATGTATGTGGAAGCATGTGTTCATGTATGTGAATATGAATATATGAATATGAATGTCATGATGCATGCATGTATGTTGACCTGTGTTCTTCTTACATGATGATTACCTGAGTTACAAATGTAAGGAAGATGGAGAATTTCTTTGGAATTTTCAGATTGTTAGCTTTTTCTTTGGAGATACTGCTTTACTGCTCCATTACTTTTACCTTGTTCAGTGTCTGCAAAATAAGTTGCTTCCATTTTGTTCGTTTTTTTTGGCAAATTACTTTACTGAATGCTTAAATTTGTTCCTAATTATCCACTGTTATGTTGTTTTTAATTCGAAATTCAAGAATAAAAAATTATTTTTGAAGACAGTTGGATTTCTAGGCTTCAAATATGATAGGCTTTTTATACAATTAGCCTTATAATCTGCATAACCATTGATTTCTTGTATCTTATATGGCCATATGAAATGAATAATTATATTCATTTAATGGCTTTTGCATTGTTTTTTATGCTTCCAACTTCCTGTAGGGGAATCTATAATTTTGAGTCTTTTCATTTTCCTCCTTTTGGTCAAAACTATTTGTGTTATTCCTGCTTCATTTAATTATTGAATTAGCTCATAAACTCACTGATCATCTTTTAGTTCTCTTGCATCTTTTGATTTTTGGAGATTTGTGTTTTCGGAACTTAATCGTAAGCTGGTTTTTATCATCATGAAGGTGAACCATGGAGCAATCTTCTTCGGCACGTTGCTTTTTGGTACTATGGCTGTTGTATGGCTTCTGAATGAATACTGATGGATGTTAATCCTGGTAATAAACTACATTGTGCTGCAGAAGCTGTGGTTGGTGAGGAGAAGACAGTTTCCTTGGATGGCTTGGATGAGAAGCGTTCAAGGCGCATGAATAAGTGCGAAGAGAGCGTTGATAACATGGAGGTTGTGATGCATAAACAAATTAAAGCTCCTGAGGATGTTGAGGTTGATATAATTGGATGCACAAATAATAATGACACCACAACAGTTAAAATTGAGGATCTGGATGCAACTGAATGTTCCAGCTCATTTGCCGACACCACATCTGATACCGATAAATGTTCTGAGTTGAGTGATGCTGAAGTGGAATCCAAGTTCAATGGTGATGCTGCTTTTGCATCTGCTTACGAACCATTTAGTAGACTGTTTCATATGAGGTTTGCTTTCTTTCCATATATGTTTCAGCATTTGAATAATTCGAATATGTATGTATGTGTATGTATGTGTGTATAGACTCAATATTTGGCTACAATTTGAGAAGCTACTTTCTTATATATGAAGTGAAAAATGTCTGTTTAAAACATTAGAGGTTTCCTGTGGTAAATTCTTCAGTTTTCGTTTCGTTCCATCCAGTATTTATGCATTGAAACATTATGCGATTCACATCGATTTTGACATTGCAAGAAGACATGTTGTAATTATATATAATTGCTGTTCTGTGCTTGCCCTTCAGGAAGAAGAGGCTGACAAGTCATTGGAGGAACTTCATTCGACCTCTCATGTGGCGTTGCAAATGGGCAGAACTGAGAATCAAACAAATCGAGTCTGAAGCAGGAAAATACACCAGAGAACTTTCAGCATACAATCAGAGAAAGTTTTCTGGAATTGATCAATCTGCCCTGGAAGGTTTTGGTTCGAAGTCATTGCCATTTTCTAGTCAGTATAACCGTAAAAAGGCCTTAAAGCGAAGGAGACGAAAGAGAATTGAAGAAACAACAGATTTAGCATCATACATGTCAAGCCATAATTTATTTTCCTATTTTGGTACTAGCTTTTCCTATATTCTTTATCATTGATGTTTAAGTATTTTCTCGTCTCGATTTAACCCCAATGCTCAAGTGCGTTTTGCTTGTAATATATTTCAGAAAACAGGAAAACCATTCCAGATTGTGCTTATATTGCAGATGATTTTCCCAACACAGGTAATATTAGTTTCCCTTTTACTGAATCAATTTCCTATATTTTACCTATGGACCCTAGGTAGAATCAGATTTTTGAAGGTTTTCGTAGATTTCAGTTTCTCTTAGATTTGATTGTGAAGGTGCAGCTGATACGGACCAACATGCAGATGATAAATCCAGCATTAATAATGATCAATTGCTTTTCGAGTTCAGAGATGAAAATAATTCCTTGGACCAAGTCCTTAGGAAGATCGAAATCGTGCATGCTAAGGTTCAAAAACTCAGGAATCAACTTGATCAAGTGATGTCAAAAAATGTTTCAAAGTTTTCTTCCTCTGAGAATCTGAGCCTCCTTGCGGCTTGTGATGCTCAAACCAGCTCTGCCCCTAGCCCTACGATTTCAGCTGGCAACGGAGATACAGTATCTGTTGAACCTTCATTTAATACAACTCAACAAATTTGCGAATATGCTGGAGATATGGTCATGCCTGCAAGTGCCATTTCAAATTATGGAGAAGCTTTCCATGTTCCTGATATTATCGAAAGCACTGTTGGTTTATTGTCATCTGCTGAAGTTACCTGCCACCAGCCACAACTTGTAGACTCATGTGAAGATGTAAGCCTTCTTAACATACAGAACTTACATGTATGTTTTTCATTGCAAAGATTCTCGGAGGCACACCGAAAAACGAACATAAATCTTGCAAGTCTGGGTCTTGTATCCCAGCATAAAAGACTATTATCTGCTTGATTTTGACATTTTTTCTTCTTATCATGCTTGAACTAGTTACGGCAAATGAGAATCTGCTCATTATGATGCTGATGATATTTGCAGATTGTGGAAAATGTTCTGATACAGAATGAAGGAAACACCGGAGATAAACAAGCTTCAATGGCAACAAGCAGTCAATCTTTAAAGCAACATCATCCAGCCGAGAAAGTAGAAGGAGAGAGCACCAATCCTTCTCATATTCCGACATCAGAACCTACCAACGCAACAAAAACTGTAGTGTCTCAGGAGCAATCAATTCTGAGATCATGTCTAGCATCAGACATCTGTTTCCCTAGGAGCAAAAGAAAGCGAGGGGAACGTAAGGCCGGTTCCATTGGCTGGAGAAGGAAACCTACAGGTGAGCCTGATAATAGCCAATGACTTCATTTCTGATGGTCCCCTAAGCTTAGTAGGCTCTATATTCCTAACAAGTCCATCACAAAGACACTCTGTAGGCACTTCAACTTGACCTCGATTTTTCCGAGCCACTATGTTGTAGTCTCTACCAACAGCTTTCATTGGATCCAAAAAACTAATCTCCAGTTCCATGATCACGACTAAAATAGTAAGCTATACCCCTCCCATCACAAAGACATTCGGTAGGCACGGGGTACGAGTGTCGGATATGATTATGTGTCTGATACGAGTCTGTTGAACTAGGTTAGATGAAGAGTTGTCTATGGTGGGCAATTATGATTAGAGAAAAAAGGCAAACACTTTGTCAGTCGATTCCAAATATATGTATGACATCCTCTATTATTTTAGTTCTGAATGTTTTAAGTTAGGACCATTCAAATTTACTCATCTTTTTTTCATTATTTTTTCAAATTATTTCAGATCAAAATCATGTGTCTCTGAGTTATTTTTTTATTAAAAATTTTGGATAAATATTTTTGTGGACCTTTATAAGCAAAGTAGCATTACTAGGTAGAGAGAGGTCAGGTTAATCTATTCCAACATAATGTCTCTTTGCAGCAGCTTTTGGAGTTTGTGATATAACACCACCCACATCATGCCAGTCTAACATTTCTTTATATTTCTCTCTTATGCCAGCTTTTACAGTTATAATTAATTAATATGATAATATATAACTTTCCTAAAATACATTTAAAAGATAATATATTTAAATTCCATTTATAAATTTAGAGAAGCATAAATATATTATATACGAGGTTTAAGGTTTATAATTTAAGAGTTTAGTTTTACGTGCTTATAATTTAGGGTCTATAAATTGAAATTAAAATTTAAGGTTATAGGTTAAAACTTAAATCTCTAATATAGTACTCTAAACTTTAAATTCTAAATTGTAAATTTTTATACATAAATCCCTAAATTATAAATCTTAAATTAAATTTTTAACTCTAAAATTAAAACGCTCGTGAAAAACGTACAACCGGTCGAAACAGAGAAAGCCTGCCATTTTATTGGATTTTATGCATGTAAAATTGATCTTTGTTTCAAAACTCATGCCTCAATGATATTACAAAGGTTAAATAATAAATATTTGATTAAAATATATTTTAAGTTCATATACATTTTAGTACATTTAAAATCCAATTCATTTACTTTCATTATCAGGTAAAATTAGAAGTTTAAATTCTGATATAAATAAAAAATTACATCGTAATAATTTTTTTATAATATTTTATTTAAATTAATCGTTTAATAAATCAGATACTAATGATCTAAAAAACATAACACCTAACCAAAAAAGTTTTTGTTTTTTCAAATATCCTCCCTGATTCTTCTAACCCAAGTCTAAGCATGAGTTAAACACAAATTAATTACCCCTAACCATCTCACTTGCTGTAATTATAATAAACTTTGTAGAAAACATGATTATAGGATCATGAATTACACATGTTTGTTCTGTCTGAAAAGGTTTTGAACTATAAAGTCAATGGTATGATATTTTAACATTGACTTTAGGATAGATATCAGGTTTGATGTTAATTTTGGTTATTTTAAAATTTCTTAACAAAATAATGTAAATAGTGTATTTGATCATAATTTTATGGTTTATTAATAAAATAATAAATAAATTATTCAAAATATTAAAATATACTTTCGTTTTAAGAGATATTTTTGAGTTTTCGTACAAAAGGTCGAACAAAGCTTAAAATTAAAATTTACAATGTAGTAAAGTAATTAAAAGGGTAGTATAGTAATTGCATTAAAAGTAGTTACAATTTTAGGAATACAAGGATTTTTTTAACGATATTTATATTTTGGGTTAATTTCTACGACGTATATGGTGGAACGCTACGTGTACATAGCGTTGTTCTTTCAGATTTTGAAAATTCTAATAAAGAACGCACTTGTAGGCGACACTTTTCTCGTAAATCGTTATTTGCGGATGATGATTTTTTTTTTTATTTTTTTTTTAAAATCATCTATCTTTTTATCATGCTTCCTTTATGTCTCTTTTGATTTTTTTTTAAAAATTAAATTTTAAACCCTAACCCTTATTTTCTATATCTAAACTCTAAACCCTATATTTTAAAAATACACCATATCTCTATTTCCCTAAACTTTAATCACAATCTTTAACTTTGTACCCTAAAACCTAAATCCTAAACCCTCTAATTTAAAGCGGAGGTACAAATAGAAATATGAGTAGGCGATTTGCACCCTATTTTTTTGCGTGCTTTAATCTATATCTCAAAATAAATCGTAAACATTTTATTTTTTCAAATAGAAAACTTATATATCCGACGGAAATCATACTTTTACTTTGCCTTTTTTTAGTATTTGAGATTCTCGCTTTTCTTACCACTTGGAATCATGGCTGCCAAAGGAGAAGATAGTGTTGTAATAAAGAAAAGAACTGTCAACTCCTCCATCCCTTCCCTTCAACTTGAAGGCCTTTATTTTGTTTATCAACTCACACATGAAAACTTCCCTCTTTGCTCACCACTTTCAGTCATCACTCTTCACCTTACTCTGTTCATGCAAGATCCAAACAACTCTCACACAAGGTAACATTCTTCTTCTTCAACATGTAACCAAAATGCTGAAACATTTCTCAGATCAAATTCAAACAGTTCCTGCAAACTCTTGTTTTAATACCATATTGTGTGTTTTTGTTGTAAAAAGTGTTTAATTGTTGTTCATAGTGATAATAGATTAGAATTGATTTTAGAAACTTGTTGAGATCAGCTTGAGAGGTTTGCAGACAAGGGTGTTTGTTAAAATGCCCTGATTTCCATGCAGTTTTGAGTAGGAAATGTCCGAAATCTGCAGATTCTGCAGCATTTTGTAGCACAATTGTTTGATTTTATGTTTATTTGATGTGTTCCAATGTGCTAAGCTAAGTTGTGGGACGAGTTAAGCTTGGGTCAGAACTGCCAGCTCAATCCTGTAAACAGGCTAATGTTAGAGATTTCTTGCCATGTATTTGCTTGTCTCTCCATAGGAAGCCTTGGTATCTAAGAGCATTGGACAGGGCTGCCGTATGGAAAACTGTTCCGAAGGCTGCCGGAATCCCCGTCACAAGTGCCACTACATTATGGAAAACCATTTCGAGATCAACGGAAATTCCCATGGCGAATGCAACCATATGGAAATCGATTCAAAAGCCCGCCGAAATCCCTTCGACTCATCCCAATAGATCAGGGAAGCTACGTAAATGTACTTCACTAGGAGTTGCCACTACGTTCACTCGGGTTTGTCTATGTGCACCGATCTCTTCCTACAACGAGGCTTTTCGTGCGGATGTTCCCCCTAGAAGAAGCAACAGTTACCCTAGGTCAAAGCCGTTTCCCCTAGCGCAAGAAAGGGTAATAATGCCTTGTCCGAGACTTAGCACAGAAGGAAGAAGAGTTTTCCGTGGAAAATCATTGACGGACGATGTTTTGATGAGGATATTTGTTGTGGAAGAAGAAGCAATGATGCAAGTTCGGAGGAGGAATCAAATGGAAGTTACAAGGAAGAGAAGTTTGATGAGAAGGAAGATGCTTGGCCCTAGTCCTCTTAGTAGAATGGTAAAAGCTGATGAAGATGAAAATTTTTAACCTTTTCAAGAAAATAAATTTACCCATATTTCATTTTAGTGTTATTTCTCTTCTCAATTGGTTACATTGTTTGTATTTTTTGATTGTGTACTTGTTGAATGTTGGTGCATGCCAAATCAAATTTGGACCTTGCTTTTAGCCATGCGTCTGCACCTATAATCTGTCAACTTCAAATGGTAAAACGCAAGCCCCTACCACTTGCTTGGACCAGATCAATGGCTTCCTTACTGCCAACTTCAACTATAATCTGTCGAGCCCCGAGCTCCCAAGCATGGATTAAACCCAACAGGATTCCCCACAAGTCGGCTTCTGTAATCGAGCAAATCCCAATGAACTTCGGAAACCGAGTTTTCCACGAACTGACTTGGTAACGGATGACGTCTCTGTAAGCTGCAAATCCTGTAACTTTATGTCGAGCTCCGTCCGTATTCACAAGAAACCACTCACATGGTGGAGGTTGCCATTGAACTGGACCAATACGCCTGCTACCCTGCAACCCTGACTGCCAAACAGCCACTGCCAAAGCTCTCCGAGTGAGCTCCACTAGATGCTGCTGAGATCCGAAATCGACATGTTGTCCTCCAATGGTGATTCAAACACCATATCATTGCTATTGAGCCAAAGATTCCAAACCAGTTCAGGCGTAGCTAATGGACCACCAACACGTACTGCATATGCTGATTTCACCGTGAATTATCGCCTATCTTTCTAACTCGGCACACACTCTCTTAGGCAGCCATGTCGATTGCTTAGTACAAATCGGTAAAGCCGCTGGCACTGGTTTTGCTAGAGTGATACGTCCTGCCAATGTAAGCACACAGCCTTCCATCCACTCAACCTTTCCCGAACCACTGTGATCAGGTATTGATAAGATGCTGTGGACACCCTTTGATGAAGTAAAGAGACTACTAAATATTTCCCCAACTCTTCAACACTAGTGCAATTGAGAGCCGAAATAATCTGTGATCGCAGCTCCCCTGATACAGTCCTTGAAGAATAAATCATGGATTTACACAAGCTTACCTTGTGCCTGAAGCATCACAGAAGTTCTCATTTTAGTACCCCGACGTGCCAAAGAGAATTAGATCATCCGCGAAGAACAAATTTCTTAAATTTCTGGTCTTGTGGAGGATGTTCTGAATGGCTTCCGAATCCCACAAAAATATTGCGGAATGATCACTCTAAATTCTAAATTCTAAATTCTAATGTCCGAAAAATTTTAATTTTAAATTCTACATTTTAATCATAAATACTAAATTCTAAACCTTATATTAAAACCAAACTCTAACAAAAACTCTAAACTTTAGAATTAAATCACTTATAAAAATAAAAATTTAAATATACAGGAGTAATTGATTAAAGAATTAAATTGTGAAATATTCAAATGATCTATAGTTATGATTAAATTATAATAATGTATACAGATTAAAATTTAAATATATTTTTGTGAGAGTTTTATTAACGGTTATGTCATCATAATAAATAAATATTAATTTGTTGAATTTTAAATTAAGATATAAATTTATAATTTTTAATAGTCGATAGATGCAATGAAAACATTCGGGTTAATAGGTGAAAATTATTTACCTCTTTTTTATACTTTTTTATGTACTCAATTTTAAATTAAAAGGTTTAAGGTTTAAGGTTAAGGGTTATAGTTAGGGTTTAAAGAATATGAGGTAGAGTGTACTTTTTGGATGTAAAGTTTAGAGTTTAAGATATAGAAAATAAAGGTTAGGGTTGAAAATTAAAATTTTTTAAAAATTTTCAAAGGATACATGGAAAAATACATCATAAAGAAGCGTTAATTTTTACCCCATATCAATAGGGTAATTTATCTAAAACAATATAATCTAATAATTATTGGTATTTTAAAAGGTAAAATTAACACTTTTAGTGCTATAAGCTGATAAATCATTAGATGAGTATAATTTATTATATTATTACGATCTCATTTAATAATAATTTTTTATTTTATTTTTAAAATAAACCTTTAGCTTTTTATATATATTATTAAATAAATAAATTTTATTATATAAAATTATAAATAACTTAATAAGTATAGATTATATAATAATTTCTCCAAGAGTTTCATAATAATACTTTACCAACTTGTCATATCCTACTATTCCAAAGCTGGAAGCCGAGCTAATGGTTGCTCTACACCAAAGTATCATTTGACCATTTTTCGAGGCTTTGAAACCCAGGGGCAAGCCTAGTTATCCATGGTTGTCCCCCCCTAGCCTTGAATCTCAGGAAGAAAACTCAGACTGGTAATAAATTTTATAATTACAATATTAATAGTTAAGAGATAATGAAAGAGTACCAAACCTAACTGTTTAGATGAGGGAGAGCGGGCATGGCTGGCTGCTGTCCCAATACAAATATAGTCTTCCCTTTCAAGTAAAGGTGGTTGAAGTTTGGCACATTGAGTGAAAAGTGGCCAACTCCTACCCCTACCCCTTCCCCTTCCTTCTACTCTATTCTTTTAAAAACATTTTCACTTCCAAGTATAAGATCCAACAAAAAGGTGAAAGGTGGCCAAAAAAATGAAAAAGTTTGATAATTTCATACCCACCAAAGCTACAAAAGAAAAGAAACAAAGAAAGGTGAAGAGTTTCTGTTTACATAGTTGAGAAACATTACAGAAATGGAAGAAACAAAATAGGAACTCCTTCCCACTCATGTGTTAGATGAAATGGCTAGGAATAAGAAGGGTTAATAGTAACAACTATGTTGTACAGGATACAAGATGAAGGCTAGAGAAGAGAAGATGGTCTTTTATGGCTGCCTGCCTGCCTCTTCTTCTCCTTCTAGCTTCTTATAACTCAGCTGTAGGAAGGGTTCTTTGCACAATTTGGAATTTCAGATCTCTTCACTAAAGGTACATATATATATGTGAGTTTTAAAAGCATTTTTTGGGTTCTTGTTAGTTATGTTGTTATAATCAAGCTGATCTTTTTCTCTTTGCTTTGTGTAAATTTTGTTCTTGGGAAGGAGTAGATAACAATAATTTTCCAAAAGTTAGTAACTTTTTAGCATTAAATTTTTCCTGTCTTTGGATTTCTTTTGTATGAATGTCAGGTGTTGTGTTCTTGGAGAATTGTTGTCTTTTAACCTTTATACAACAAAGAGGAATTACAGAAAAAAAAAGTCTCTAGCATTGTGGGTATTTATGGTGTTCGGTTCTTCTAGGATAATTCAAGCTTTAACTTTTATGTTTGTTTATATACGTCTGCAAGGGTTTGTTGTATGTTTGGACTAGAAGCTTAACTTGGAATCTTTTAATTAAGAAACATATTTATGGATTAAACCACTACTTAGTTATATCCAGTCAGAATCTGGAGACAGTTTTTCGTTTAACTAACACCAGACCCGATTCAACATGCCGAGATTTCTCTGTTTCCTCTTTATGCCATCTATTCATTCAAAGTTGTCTTAATTTTGCCTTCTGTTTGATTCTTTCATGATGGTGATTGGTGAATGACCTTAGCTTATGGCCTATGATCTCCTTGGTGAGTAGTTTAAGGGAAATTTTCTCGTTTACCTTGTTAATCGTCAAGTTAACGTACTTGTCATTGTGATTACACAAATTTTGGATCATGAAAAGCCTGAAAATTTCCAAGCATAAGGCTTATCAGTCACTATAATCAGATTTCATGTTCGGAAACTTGAATCTTAGAATCTCTGTGAAGCATTCTTTGCCTGTAAACATTTGATTAATTCAATGCTTTTCATGATAGATACTATCTGTAAAACACAGTAATTACATTAAATCTTAAACATTGTTTTATGACTGCAGATACGCCCGTCTACTTATTGCTCGCGCGACTGGACCTGCAGGTTTTATGGTTATTCTGTTTCTTCGCATGCTTAGATCAAAAAAAGTAATGCTGGCAACATGGGAAAGAAAGGAAGTTGGTTTTCTGCAATTAAAAGGGTTTTCATACCACACTCCAAGGAAAAGTTAAGCAGTGTAAGTTCATATCTTTTTTTTGAAAGTTCATATCTGAACTTTGGCGCATACGGACTTTAGTACTTCATCTGTGGTTTTGATTCGCTATAACAATGAATGTACAATGTCTTTAATGTTTAATTCCAAGTCTTATATTTTTATTAGAGAAAAACTTACATTTATCGTTTAAGGGTTGAACATGGTAGCAGATTGTTGTGGAGAAAAAAGTTGGTATGTGTTTTTAGGCCAGAATGTGATTTCTGATTAGATACACTTGCAGAGTCAGCTAGTGAACTCTATGTGTTTGTTTCTGCAAGTGTATCTCATGCATCCCAAGAAGCACTTCGAATTTCATTCTTTTTCGTTTTTCTTAAGCACGGTCTAGATTGCATTTTCTTGCTTGTAAAGCATTAAACTTTTTGATGTAAATGTTACAACTGAGATGATGGCTTCTGTTTTTCTATGGTTAAATCCTCCCAGGAATCAGATAAAAGAAGTGGTAAAGAAAAGAAGAAGAAAGGCCTAGGAAAATTAAGACACGGAGAAACCAGTTCCTTTATTCCCCTCTTCAGAGAGCCCAGCAGTATTGAGAAAATTCTTGGGGAGGCTGAAAGAGAGCATAAAATAGTATTCAGGCCTCCGACACCTCCAGAGAAGCCTCCGACACCACCTTTTGTGCCTCATAATGTTGCTTCTCCACCTGGTCCTTCTCAGAGGATTGCCTCTCATAGGATTGCTTCCCCGAGGGCTGCTTCTCCAAGAACTGCTTCCCCTCCACGAGCTGCCTCTCCCAAAGCTGCTACACCTAAGGTCATCCGTCCTCGACCAGAACCAACTTTAAGGAACCACCATGCTTCAGCTACAAAAATTCAAGCAGCCTATAGAGGTTATATGGTAAAAAACTTAACATTCTTATCATCAGTTAAAGCTTTCATATTTTAAGGATTTATGGCAAGTACTGAAGTGGGATATATTACTTCTGCAATTCTGGTCTATATTCACTTTCCCTTCCACTTTTCCACCTGCTGATATTCGTATGCTCTAAATGAACATAATTCCCCTTAAAAGCTTATGAACAGAACTTAAAGCCATTTGCTGTTAACAACTTTCAAATGGGCTCAGTAATGGCTGAAGTTTCTTTGGGCAAACAGTTAATCACATTGCTTTTAGTCATTGGTGATTTCATGTTGTATGATGATTCACGTAGTCGGTAGAGCCCTTTGCATTGATATGTTTTGCATCAATGCCTGATTACCAGATTGATCATCTTGAAGCTTATATATAATACAGGCAAGGAAAAATTTTCGAGCTTGGAAAGGCCTTGTGCGGCTTCAAGGAGTTGTGAGAGGTCTGAACGTGAAACGCCAAACTACAACTGCAATGAAGCATATGCAGCTTTTGGTGCGAGTTCAGTCTCAGGTTCAGTCACGCCGGATCCAGATGTTAGAAAACCAGGTACAACAACAGTCTCAGTTTAAGAATGATAAAGAAATGGAGAGTACCTTGGGAAAATTGACCATCGGTCAGGCGGTAAGTTTTCATTGGTTTTATTTCAGACTTCACTCCCAAGCTTTAGGGAACTTTGAGATTATGTATTCCTGCTTGTTTCATTCATATGTACTCTTTATATTCCTGTAATAATGAGTAACTTAGTTGAACACTGGATCAGTCTGAGTCAGGCAATGAAGACTGGGATGATAGCCTGCTAACAAAAGAAGAAATCGAGGCAAGAATGCAGAGAAAGGTAGAGGCGGTTGTCAAGAGAGAAAGAGCCATGGCCTATGCATATTCCCACCAGGTATATTTAGCTTTTCAATTCCAGTTTCAGTAGAATCATGTCAGGTGGTTAGTTTATCGACTCGTATTTCCAGCATAGCTTTCGCTGAATGCTGCTAGTAGAACAATGGATAGTTTCCTTCAATGGATACTTTTTCCTTCAATGGATAGTTTCCTTGCTTGTCATTTCTCAGCCCCTTTGTTGGTTAAGCATTCTAGTTTTCTGTTCGTATTCGAAATAATTCCCTATAGAAATCGAACCAATGAAGTGATCTCAAGCGACCATCTGAGGTGATACCTGGCTTCTGAATATTACATGTTCAACACTGATCGGTTTGAATTGAATGTCCAATCGAAGTAAACCTTACTGTTCATCTCCCTTAAATTTGGCTTGTTTAAGCCTAACTACCATTGATTTAAAACCTTTCTCCATACAGCTATGGAAAGCTACTCCAAAATCAGTTCACGCAGGCCTATCAGACATTCGCACTCGTGGACCATGGTGGTGGAACTGGTTAGAACGTCAGCTATCTTCTAGCAACGCTCCTGAAGGCCAAGGCATGAGGGATTTCCAACGTACACCACCAAGGCCGAATTCCGACTTGAAGCCTAGTCCAAAACCGCCATTGAGCAGCAAGCAACATCAGTTTACATTCGACATAGACACACTGCCACCAAAAGCTACAAGATCAACCATGCTTCCGACTACACCACCTATGCAGACTCCACCTAGTAGAATCTTACAAGGAAGCAGTCCAGGATTGTCAAAATATTCAAAACCGAGAGCTAGCGGGCCGGATTCACCATTTGACTTGCCCTTGAAGGATGATGACAGCCTCACTAGCTGCCCACCATTTTCAGTTCCAAATTACATGACACCAACAGTTTCAGCCAAAGCCAAAGCAAGAGCCAGCAGCAACCCGAAGGATATGTTCATGGGGACACCGGGAAGCGACACGACAACGAGGAGGCTTTCGTTCCCTTTGACACAAGGGATAGGAACATTGAAGTGGAACAAAGGGACTTTGTTTTCAGGCAAGGATTTGAACTCTCAAAGGGGCTTAGGTAAGAACAGTTCACTTCAATCCATAGGCAATTTGAGTATCGATTCAACCATTTCAATGCCTGCAACAGTTGGAAGAAAGCCATTTAACCGATTTGTTTGATCTTTCATTTTTTTTCTTATATTTTTAACCTTTTATTACTTCATTATGGTGTTCATCTTAATTGAGTGTATGATGCTATGTTGAGCTGCAACATTTACTGATTGTAAGACAATACAAATAATAATCATATAGTGATCATAAAATTTGATTTGTGTAATGAATTTTTATTCGCATCGAAGTCAGGGACGGAATCAGAATTTAAATTTAGAGACAAAATCAATCTTTTTTATATTTTTTTTACTACTCAAAAAAGAAAATAGGATAAATAACATTACTATCACCAATTTTTTATATTTTTATTATCGATTTTTTTGACAAAATCGTTATTAATATTTTTATTCGATCATCGATTAAAATCAAAATAATTGTGAAAATAATTTTCTGCAACAATTAGGGTTAGGATTCATACGGTGAAGGTTTTGGACAAGCGCAATAAGAGCGACTGCACAAGTTCCCTAAAAAAGAGGGCCCAAAATTTAATAAACTATATTCATTAATTTATATTAATCTTGAAATTCATTACAAAAATTTTGAAAATATTTTTAAAAAAGATGAGTTATAATTGTTAAAACGTTATAATTATGTCCTAAATGTAACAATTGAATATAGAATCTTATTGATTCTTCTTCTTCTTATTGCTTCTATAGATCTAATAAGGTTATAGACAGATGTAATATCGGGTGTCCCTAAAAAAAATAATTGCTTTTAAGGGCTACATTTTTAGAACCAGCGAAATTATAGACAATTACTTTTAAAGAGCACATTTTAATAAATTATGCTGAGCCTCCAAAATTTTTGAACCCCTCTGGATTCATACCTTCACCCTCTTGCATTATGAGACCAAACACTTACTATGTTAGGCCTCAAATATATTTTATTTTCCCTAAAATATTTATCTAAGGTATATTAAGTTATAAATAACATAAAATATTAAAGTTAAAGGAGGGATTAAAAAAATAAGGCATCTCGGATAAAAATTCAAATATTTAATCATGTTAGATTAAAATTTTGTTATAATCTTCACTAATTTAATATTTAATTAAAATTTTGATTATTTTTTTATATGGATAATGAGAAAATTCCCTAATATCAAAATAATAGAATTACAAGAGATTTGTATTATCAAAATAATATTTAACATGAATCTCTGGTATCTATTTACAAAAAGAATATATTTGATTATAAAAAATATATATCATGAATCATTCTTATCACATAATTTATGAGATCAATCAATTAAAAATATTTACTTAATTATTTTCTATTTTATTCTTTTATCAATCGAATCTTCATTAATATTTATCGTAAGTAAGTCTAAAAATGATTTTTATCAAATAAAGATTCAATTGATAAAAAAATAAAATAAAAATATAATTAAATAAATATTTTTTATTAATTAATCTTATAAATAATATAACAAAAATAACACACGATATAATTTCTCAACAAACACCGACAATCTTTGCTTCAACACTAATTATATAAGTGAAAGGTGTCCAAAAAAAATTACGGACTTATTACATTAAGATTAAACAATAATAAAATTGACAATCAAAACCCATATTTGTCGAAATTCAAACAATAGTTAGGATGCATAAAATTTAACTTGACTCGAAAAATTTTAATATCTCGATTGAATTCGAAATAAAAATATTCAATTTATCTTAATTCAACTCAAAATTTTATAATCTCAATTTTAAAAAAATTAAATAAAATTTGAATTATAAATAAAATGCAAATAACTTGAAAGATTGACTGAGACATGTAAAAAAATATTAAAAAAATATATTATATAATTAGAAAAAGCCGTTTAAATTAAAATCAAACTGTAATATAATATTATAAATAATTATAATTATTTTTTATAAGAACTCAAAAATTCAACTCGAATTTTTTAAATTCAATTCAAATTAAAAAAATTAAAATAAAATTTGAGTTATAATATATGACTTGTCAACTCGAATAACTTAAAATTTTTTGACTCGACTCGACTCTGTCAAACGTTAACCTCTAACCTAAAATTAGCATTACATTGGCTAATGTACTGATACTTTCATCGCGGTATTTAAAAATCGGTTAAATTTTATTTGTAAAATGTATGTATTTTCTATAAACTAAATTTATTATATCTAAACAAAAGTACATATATTGTTGCGGTTAATTAATTAGAGCACGATTCATCTAGCCTCATCGATTAAAGGAATAATTGTAGTTTTTGGAAGTCACGGATTTGCACACCAGTATTGTCAGCACAGTGATTGAGCGATTAATGTCTAATGGTTGAGAATATATACTCTAGAACGGATATTACTATAATCACTGTAGCTAAATAAAAAAATTAATTAAAAAGTATCTGCAAAATATACTATATAGTGTTTTTTTTTGAAAAATTAGGAATTATTAACACATGTTTAATTTTTTTTAATCTAAATGAAAAAAAAAATGTATACATGATTATAAATAAATAGTTAATTAAAAAGAATATTAAAAAACCTTAATCCTAAATTGGGAAAAAAGTATTTGGATATTTCAAAGAACACAAGAAACAGTCAACGCCGAATTAAAAACAAATACTATATTCAAATATTTCGGGACTCTTGTGTAATTTATTAAAACGTGGTCTTTAAAAATAATTGTCCATAACATCCACTAGTTTTAAAGATGTGGCCCTTAAAAGCAATTGTCCATAACATCCACTAGTTTTAAAGATGCGGCCCTTAGAAGTGATTGTCTTTTTTAAGTATCCTTGTACGGTCGTTTTTATTGGTCTATCCAGAATCTCATTGAGTCTATAAAAGCAATAGTAATAGGAATAAATAATATGATTTTATAATTAACTATCACATCTAGAAAATAATTATAACATTTTAACAATTATAACTAATCTTAAGACATTTTTAAAATTTTTATAATGAATTTCAAGATTAACATCATCTAATAAATATAATTTACCAAAAATTCGGAACCTTTTTTAAGAGGCCTTTGTTAGAATTAAAAATATATTCGATATGAATATAAACCCAAGATCTATACATGTCAAATCATCAAGAACAATAAGATAAATAAATTGAATGCGAAAGTGTACCTGAATTAATCGATAGAGTTTTTCCAAAGGGTTTGATCTTCCAAGAAGTTAGGTTTTCTCTTGTGGCACAACTCTCAGACGGGGAAAAGAGATATGCAAGTTGACTTAATTCTTGGGGACCATAACCCCTTTATATAGTTGATTTAATAACCAACTATTAAATATTTATAACTTTGCCCCTCATCAAATTATAAATACACCTTATGGTATCTACACTTTTAATTCCATGATAATTTAATACTTATAACATATATAACATAATTGGTCACTTAATTATGTGTTAAACTTTATAATAGCAATATACATTATGCATATGTGTCCATTATTATTGAATTTTAATCCAATAGTCTTATCCAGAACCCCACTGAATATAAAATAAACAACGCCCAAAAAAACAATAACTCGAACACACCATAGCAAAGCAAACAGAACAACACAAACCCAAAACCTTCCAACATATCAGTGAATTCTGGTAAATTTTTCTAGTAAAAAATTGATTTTTTGATACTTTGTAAATTAAAAAAATAAAATTTGTTTACAATTCAAAAACTTTAAAACATATTAATGACATGTTAGCGAGCTGTCTTAACCGTCAAGTTAATACTAATAAATTGGAACCAGAAATAAACAAAGATGTTGGTTTGATTCTGAGACAGAAGATGGGTCTGTCAGTGTATTGGTAGCAGCTGAAAAAAATGTTTAACTTAAAATAAATTTACAGGTGATGCAATTCATTTCTCTTAATGAGGGTGGTTATGAGTAGGCGAAAATCGTTTGGTTGTAACGAATTTTCAGTTGTAGAGGAGAAACTTTTAATTAGGATGATTAAAATTCGACTCGAAAAATTTAAATAACTCGACTTAAGATAAAAATATTAGATTTATTTTGACTCGACTCAAAAACTTTTAAATAAAATTTGAGTTGTAAAATGAAAATTTGAATAATTTAAAATTTTTATTAATTAAAAAATTTATTTTTAAGTTAGAGATGAATCTCTCAATTTTTTATGACATACATACATACATACATACATACATACATACATACATACATACATACATACATTGTATGATTAGAGAAAGTCGTTTAAATTAGAATTAAATTGTACTATAACATGATAAATAATTAAAATTAAATTTTTATAAGAACTTGAAAACTCGAATTGAGTCAAAAAATTTTCAAATAAAATTTGAATGATAAAATATGACTCGTAAACTCGAATAATTTAAATTTTATTTGAATGATAAAATATGACTCGTAAACTCGAATAATTTAATTTTTTTTGACTCAACTCGATTAAGTATTTATCCCTACTGACTGTACTTCGATAGTTGGTTTATATTAGAATTTAAGTTATTGAAGATCCGAAGATGAATATTTAGATATATTTTGAATAAAGAGAAATTTCTACTTGTAGACTCAAATTCTAATTGGAAACGAAGTTATATTTTATTGAATTTTATTTGTTGAATATTATTTAATAATTAAATTACACGTGAGGAAAGATTAATATTTTTATCAAACTTGAAAATAAATCAAATTATACGTTACTTTTCATCAAAGAAAATTGTTGAAATTTAAATTAAATTTAATTAAATATTTTTATTCGAATATAAACTTTAATTGGACATCCTTTAACAATTTAGTGGATTTGAATAAATTTGTCTTTTAATTAATAAGAGTGGTTGTATATCAGGCCGTAGATTAAACCAATATCGAATAAGACCGATTGTTATGTTACTTTATAATTTTATTTGAGTACATCACCTTTACGCATGATGCAAACAGTTACAATAATTTTATGATTGTCAAGGTTTAAGTAGAACTAAATTTACCTTCAAACAATAAAAATTAAATCGAATATTTGATCAATATTCATTAAGTCAAGATTGTTAGTACACAAATATCAAAATTAATAAATATCTTATTTTTATAAATTAAATTGATTATTATTCAAAATAAATGTGGAATTAAATGAATTCAATTAGATGGATGCAAAATTAATGTATATCATTAAATAATGCAAACAAATAAGTAGATGAAAAGCAAGAAGATAAATACAAAAATTAAAGGTTGAACAAAATAAATAATTACCAAATTAAAGAATAAAATCTAAATTGCGAAAAGATAAATACAAAAAATATAAATATGATAAATAAAATATTAAATAAAAAAATATTAGATATTATTTAGTTATACTAAACAGATGATAAAATATAAATTATTTTTAGTATATAATAAATTAAATTAAATAATATAATATAATATAATACAATATAATATTTAATTGAGCGAGCTTTAATAATTTAGTGTGTTTGAATTAATTTGTTTTTAGATTGAGAAAGATGATTATACATTGGATTGTAGATTAAATCGATATCGAATAAGATTGATTATCGTGTTAATTTACGATTTAAATTAAGTACATCACCTTTTATGCACAACAAGACAATTAAAATTGATGCTATAATTTATCAAGGTTTTAAGTCAAATTAAGTATACCTTCAAACATATTTAATTCAATATTTAATCAACATCTACTAAATCAGGACTTACGACATGAATATCAGAATTAATAAATACTTTATTTTTATAAACTAAATTAATTATTATTCAAAATAGATGTGGAATTAAATAAATACAATTAGAAGGATGCGAATTAATGTATATCATTAAATAATGAAAACAAATAAATAGATAAAGACCAAGAAGACAAATGAGGAAATTAAAGATCGAACAAGATAAATAAATACAAAATCAAAGAACGTAATTTAAAGTTCGAAAAGATAAATACGAAAAATAAAATATTAGATAAATATAAATAGTAAATGTTAATTAATTACACTAAATAAGTTATAATAGTATTGTTTAACCCCGTGACAGAAATATAATAAGACGAAAAAAATATATAGGTAAACTTCGAAACTCTTTTTTTTTTAATTTTTGATTCAGAAATCTGAGTTTTTATAAACCTGATTATAAAAACCGAAAAAACACCATTTTTCTTAAAAATGATAAATAAAAGTAAAAAATTTTGGTGTATACACTTAAAAAAACAAATAAATTGATAAATAAAATGCCAAAAATATTTTTAAACAAAATAAATTACAAAAAGGGCAATGAGTAATTTAATCCAACTTTAGGGGTAGTCTGATAAAAGTAGAAGTATATATTGAAATGAAACCGAGGGAAACCCAAATTAAGAAGAAAATGGCTTTGAAATTCAAATTTTCTCTTCCAGCAATGCCCAGCTTCAGATCTCCAAGGGTTTCCATGGCTTCCACCCTTCCTTCTGCCTCCAAGTTAGTGATTTTCTATTTATTTTGATATATATTATTGTTCTAACTTCGAAATTTTGTTCGATATATATAAATATATGGGTTACGAACCACTTACATAGTATAATTATTTTTATATTTTATTCGTTTTAGTAAAAATGTACGTACGAACATGTAAGATACAAAAGTTTTGGAATAAATAAAAGTCAAGTAATACGAAAATTATTATAGAAGGATTATTATCTTATATATTGACGGTGAAATTTTTTACGAGCAGGATTATTGAGGAGTTTAGGGTTTATAAGTTTAAATTTTATGGTTTATAATATATGATTAAATATTAGAATTTAAGATTTTATTTTGAAAATAGACATATTTTAATAATTTTATTTTTATATCGATCAATATATCAAATATTCACCCTAAAATATCAATAATTTACACTTCTTTTATATTTATTTTTATTCAAATAATAATTGTTAAAATTGCATTTATATTTTTTTGCTTTCATAATTAAAGAAAGTAAAATTATATATGTTAAAAAATAAGCTTTTGTTTTTATAACTTTGAAAATGTTTGAAATATTTAATTCTAATGATAAAAATATAATAATTTTACAAGGTTTATTAATCTAATGATTAAAGATGTTTATATTATATAATTTTATATGAGTTTAAATCTCAATATAGCTCCATTTAATAAAAAATATATAATAGTTTTATAATTTAATTATAATTAATTATTTTTTATGATATAAACTAAAATAAAACGAAGAAAGGTTAGGTCTAGTTTTAAGTTTTAACTAACTGGACTTAGGGGTGTGTAATAATATATCATTAGATTAATTTGATCCGTTTATTTATTGGTTTGATATAAAAATTTTAATATTTTATTTTATTTTTATTTTTAGATTAGATATTTTACCTGATTTTTACTTTTTGAATCAAATATGAATCACATTTTTCAAAACTTCAGATTATCCAAAAATATAAAATTTTAAGAATATAAATTTTGTTATATTTAGCAATTTAATGTGTATTATATTAAAAAAAATCAAAAAAAATCTCATAAATGTGAATCTTATTATATTTAATAATTTATTGCTTATTATATTTTTAAAATATTCATAGATACGATCGTCAAAATCAAAAAAAAAAACTAAATTATATATTCAGAGATAATTGAATATCTAAGTATCAAATCTGAATATCTAAAAAACTAAAACTTAATTTATACCGAATTAAACACGGTTTATTATTTTATTGACTCAAAATTAAGATATTTAATTTTTTAATCGAATTTGATTCGATATAAGTACCACCCTGAATTTAATAGGGTTAACCCTCCTCCATAATTATACATTTAAGTTTACTTTGGATGAAATACCTAACTTAGTTTTAGCATTATCAATTTAAATAAATTCCTTACCTTCTTCTAGTGGTAGTAATCTATAAAAGTTGGGAAAATTCTAGAATTTCCCATAAAAGTTATTCTTTACTTAAACATTGCAATTTATGGATTAGTCTCGATAAGAAAAAATGATATATTTTATTTAAATAATCTAGATTCGAGTATTATATATTTACGATATATATATTTATGTTATTAAAAATAAAATAAATGTTATATTATAATTACGTTAATATATTAAAAAATTAAAATCAAATTTGGTTAAGAGCTTTCATGTGTTCTAAAATAATTAAAAGAAAATATTTTATCTATTCAAATTGTATGCCTTTTCTTTTATTTGTTTACATAATTTTTTTTTCTTTCTAAAATATTATATTTTATGAAATTTATTAATTAATCTGGTAGTCAAGGATGATTATATTGTTTTATTTAGGTCTTAAAAAGTATTTAATCCAAAATTAACTTTTATTTATCATATTTTTTTTATAATTTAGGTTAATATTATTTTATGATATTATAATATTTTTAATTTATATATTAAATATCATTAAGTCAGATGATGACATGTCTCATTATCTATTAGCGAAAAATAAAAAATAAAGAATGAAAATAATATAAATATAATTAATATATGTTATAATTTATACCTTCAAAAGATGTATTATCATAATTAATGTTACCAAATATATTATTATAATTAATGTACTTGCATAAATATAATATAATTTATAACACTAAAATATATTTATTAAAATTATTTTATGTTGTAAATATATTTTTATAAAAGTAATATATTATATAATTATAAAATATATATTCTCAATAATACACAATCAGATATCATTATTTATGTCCAATTTAAATTAATATAATTTAAGTTGGACTTAGGCGTGAGCATGACTTGAAACGTGTTCAATTTTATCATACATTATTTATATTTTTACGTATTACATAATTTATATTATATGAAACTTATTTTTTAATATATTATAAATATTAAAAATATATTAAGTTAGCTATAGTTAAAAATTTTAATAAAATGGAAAATTCATAAAAATACTAAATATTAAATAAGAAAACACATTTTTTTTTTAAAAATAATATGTACAAGCCTAAGCTTAACCTTTTATGTTTCACAACTACTAAATGTGGATGATGTAACTGCCTTTAACAAAAAAAAATTTATAAAGTTACCTAACTTGTTATCTACACTATATTTTAACTTAATTGAAAAAAAATATAAAAGTACTCTTTGTTTTTAATGTTGATATTGTTATAAAATATTTTTATTTTTAAAATTTTAAATAATATTTTTATTTTAGGTTAAAATATCTAGCTGCAACTTAAACCTATTAGTCGATAATAGTATATGCTGACATGACAATATTTTATAAATAAAAAAATAATTTTAAAAAATATCACATCAATAAAAAAAATAATTTTATAAAAAGAGTTAGATCAACTTATACCATATAAAATTCATTTAGTTTTACACTAATTTTAGACCGTTGGATGATGGTAATAAATAATTATGATTTTTGTTAAGTGATGATCTTTATATTTTCTACTGTTAATCTCATTCATCCATTGGCTATGGATAAGTTAAAACTCTCTAAGTTTTACGTAGAATTTGATCTCATCCCCTATAAAAATATATTTTGTCGATGTATTATTCTGTCAAGTCATTTTAAGCTGTTATCGTTCGTTGATTAATAATTTTTATCATCAGAAAGATCATTTTGACCCAAAATAAAACGTTAAAAACCAAATTAATCAAAAAAATAAAAACTAAAATAACTATTCAATCGGAATTTATTTAATTTCTTCTATCCCTTCTTTTTAACTAAAACACCAATTCACTGTTAGCAAACTGTGTAAAATAATTCTCAATCAATATTATTTGAATCCAGGAAAGTTGAGAATTTGAGGAAGACAGTCATGCCTGGTCAAGTCACACATTCACTGCCACCAGAAAAGATCGAGATCTTCAAATCGTTGGATCGTTGGGTTGAGACCAACATCCTACTTCACCTGAAACCAGTCGAGAAGAGTTGGCAACCCCAAGATTTTGTTCCCGATCCTGCATCAGATGGATTCTATAAGCAAGTGAAAGAGCTACGGGAAATGGCCAAAGAGATCCCAGACGAATACTTTGTGGTTTTGGCTGGCGATATGATCACAGAGGAAGCCCTTCCTACGTACCTGACCATGCTTAATATAACCGATGGGGTTCTTGATGAGACTGGTGCAAGCCAAACTGCTTGGGCGATTTGGAACAGGGGATGGGCTGCTGAAGAGAACAGGCATGGCGATCTGCTGCATAAGTATCTGTACTTGTCTGGAAGAGTTGACATGAGACAAATAGAGAAGACAATTCAATACTTAATTGGTTCGGGAACGGTAAGTAACGAGTACAGCTACTTATAACTGCAAATCGTATGCTTTTTTTTTTATGTTTCTATTTATGTTTTTTTTTTAAACTAAAGGTATATGATTCTAGATTAGGAATTATGGTTAAATTTAAAGGATTAGGGATAGGTTATATTTTTTAGGGTTTAAGATTTAAGATATAAAAAATAAAAATTAGGGTTTAAAATTCATTTTTTAGAAATTTTTAATAAGAGACATAAATAAATAGAGTCATAATAAAAAGTAGAGGATTTCTCCTAAACGATGCTTCATTCTATATCTCTTATCAAAATATTATAAAACATTAAGCTTTAAATATTAACCTTAGTTTTTTATTCGTAAACCCTAAATTTTGTAACCTAAAAATACATATTATCCATGATTCAAACCCTAACCCTAACCTTAACTTTAAACCCTAAACCCACTAATTTAAAGTGAAGGCATCAATGGAAGCACGATTAGTTGGTAAACAATTTGCACTCTTTTAAATATACTGACGTGATTATATAATTGTATTTGTTCATACTTTATATTAAAATAAAAAATTCCTACTAATTATATCTATTTTTATGCTCCACACTAAATATTATTTAAAAAAATTAAATTATAAACCTTAACTCTAATTTTCACATCCTAAACCTTAAATTCTATACTCAAAAAATTAAATCTTATTCGTAATTCTCTTAACCCTAACCACAACCCTAACCTTGAACCATAAACTCACTATTTTAAAGTGAAAACACCAACACAACGGATGAACAATATAAGGCCAAACAATTTACTCCCATTTTCGTCTGCAGTACTTTTATTGTACCTCCATTGGTATTCACTTTAAAATAGTATGTTTAAACTTTAGGGTTTAAGATTATGAATTATGGTTACAGTTTAGGGATTGTGATATGGTATATTTTTAGAGTATAGAATTTATGGTACGAAAATTAAGATTAGAGTTTAAAATTTATTTTTTTAATAATTTTAATACGAGACATAAAAGAAAGTCTATACATGCACAATTACTTATAATATTTTAATATACTAATATAATTATATCATCGTATTTATTTATATTATTTTTAACTATTTGAATTTGATAGCACACATGCTCGCATCTGAATTTCCTTTGATGTTCAATTCATGTTGCCGACCAATATACAAAATATTTTACCGTATTTAATATTGATTTTAATTATTATTATTATTTTTTCTAAATATTTATAGGATCCCAAAGTAGAGAACAATCCATATCATATATTCATCTACACTTCATTCCAAGAAAGGGCAACATTTATTTCCCATAAGAACACAGCTAAACTGGCTTGGGACCATGGGGCTACTGAGTTGGCTAAACTGTGTGGTTTCATCGCCTCCGATGAGAAGCGACATGAGATAGCCTACACTAAAATCATCGAAAAGTTGTTCGAGATCGATCCCGACGAAACTGTCCGGTCCTTTGCCGAGATGATGAAGAAGAAAATCACCATGCCCGCTCACTTAATGTACGATGGCCGAGACGAAAACCTATTCGACCACTTCTCAACAGCTGCACAAAAACTTGGTGTTTACACTACCAAAGACTATATAGACATTCTAGAGTTCTTGGTGGATCGATGGAAGGTGAAGGAACTAACCGGACTTTCGGCCGACGGCCGGAAAGCTCGAGATTTCGTGTGTGAACTTCCTCTGAGACTTCGAAAGCTGGAGGAGAGAGCTATGTTAAGGGCTAAGCAAGCACCCAATGTGGCCGTCAGTTGGATTTCTGATAGGAAATTGAAGTTCTAAGGTCTTAAAATAAATGCTCTTAGCGATGTAATGGGTGAAGAGATCCAAGGTGTTTGTGTTGTGGTTTGTTATTTCTAGAATTTTAACCTGATGTGTGAGTGTTTGGAGAGATTATTAGGTGAACCATGTTCACTACGTTATCTATAGTTCAAGTAATCAGGACCGTTGATCTTAATTTGTCGTGTCTAATAATTTTTCGTGTGTTTGGGTTGTTTCTTATTGATTTGGTCATGTAGTATATGTAATAGTGTATGACTTTTGATTTCAATAATAAAGCTTAATTTTATGTAGAAAAATGACAGTTTAATATGTTATAGTAATTATATTCAAATAAATTAATGATGTAGCCATTAATATGGTTGATCCAAGTGGTAAGTAGTTTGATTTCGTTGAAGTAAGTTTTGAGTTCGAGATGTTATTTACGCAAAAAAAATTTTGTCGAGAGACTCACCCACCAAATTTAGGTGTGCGACACGGGTCAGTCTGAGTTAATCAAGACTAGACTCTAAAATCAGAAGAAAAATAAAAAAAAAATTAACAATTTTTTTGTTTGCGATCATTTGTTAAAGAATGTAGTTTCTTTATATTCATTTCCTTTGAATATTCATTTTTTAAGAAGTCTGAAATCTCATACATTGAGTATTGTTTAACTTTTTCTTTTTATTTCATATTTTTAAAAAATTAAATATATTACTTTTATTATGAAAAATAATAAATAAATACACGTACGTGAATAAATTTAAATAAATATAAACGAATGTATAATGAATGAATGAGTCTTTTGTACATGTTTGTTCATTTAATTAAATGAATAAAAAATATTATTTATGTTCGTTTATTTAATAAATAAATAAACAATTTTTAAAATATTTGGTAGAATATTTTGATTTAAGATCAAATTTTAATTTATTATCACGTCAATTTAATTAATTGTTACGTTATTTGTGATTTTTTAATAAAAATAATAATTATGAGTTTTATATCAAAAGACTATTTTATAATTTTTTTCCTTTGATGAATTAAAAAATGTTAAAAAAGAGGATGACAAACAGAACTTACAAAGATCATTATAGTCAGCGATGAGAATAAAATTTGATATAAACAACTAAAATCTATATACAAAATATAAAATTACGTTAAAGAGTTTAATTTTTATAAAATTATATTAAAAATTATAAAATAAAAATATAACATTTTATTATCGATAAAAAATAAATAAAAAGATAAATTAAATGAGAATTTAAAAAATATTAAAAGTGACCTCCGATGGATATGTAATCCACTAAGAATGGATTAAGGAATGTTGGGTGTTGTTATATTTTACTTATATTTTTTTTTTGTGTGTGTTTGATATTTTTTTTATTTTTTATTAATAATTTAATTTTGTATTAAAGAACGGTTCAAATATTTTAGAGTTTTGTGTAATTTATTAAAATGTGACCTTAAAAGCAATCGTTAGTAACCCTCATTAGTAGGGCGGAGTTAAAAATTTATTTAAGGAGTGTCATTTTTTTAAACAATATTTAAAAAGAATTAATTATATATAAAGGGGTGTCAAATTATTTATAAAAGAGTGTCAATTATATATATTTTAAATTTTTTATATACAAATTATATAAAAAATATAATTTTTTAAAAATTTTGGGTGTCAACAAACACGTCATTTCTCAATGTGGCTCCGCCCATGCTCATTAGTAATCTTTTTTGGAGATCATGTACGGTCCTTTCTATTACGATTATCTCGTTGATTCTACAAAGTAATAGTAATAGAAATAATTAATAAAATTCTATAATCAATTATCATATTATGAAAAATTATAATTCATATTTCTTAATAGTATTTTCAAGACTTTTATAATAAATTTTAAAATTAACATCATTATAATTTATCAAAATTTTGAGATTCGTATTTTCAAAGGCTCTATACAATAATTCTTATTATATTTGTCTAGAATTTTACCGTCTATATCCAAACTCTTATAATTTTACTTTATACTTTTATATTTTAATATATTTTTTTTTATAATCTATAACTCTTATATAAAATTTCAGATCCTTCCTTAATCAAGTAATAGAAATGGAACACCAGATAACAAGAACGTTAATCTTTTAATTTCGTAAGTCATTCAAGTGACAAAGCAAATTCAACCTTGAAACGAATGCTCTAAAAAGAACATTTCTGGTTAAAACCAAACAGTGGAGATGTGTCGACTCCATACAACATGATTGCTGCATGTCAAACACTTGTCAACTTCCTTTTTCATGCAACAACAAGAAATTTTGTTTATATTTCTCCCTCGTCCCAATCCCAATATGAAACTGGCACTTTCTTCAAGGTCTTGTCTGTTTTGTGATTGTCCATTGATTGTAAGATTTTCACTTCGTTTATATTGATTCACATAGTGCTGATTAGAAACAAACTAATACTTTGTTGCAGGTTGAGTTCTGAGTTTATATAACCAGACTCGTATCATGGGTATGAAGGCCTTGGATCCCGAGTCACTGAATGAAAATGTGAAGAAAGTTCAATATGCAGTCAGAGGAGAGCTATATCTTAGAGCGGCGGAGCTCAAGAAGGAGGGGAAGAAGGTACGGTTTGATTCAGTCCATCCGGTTTTAGGGGTGGCTGGTTTAGGTGAGTATTCGATCGAATCGAGTCGACTAAAAATTTTTATGTCTGCAGATTATTTTCACAAACGTTGGCAACCCTCATGCTCTTGGACAGAGGCCGCTGACATTCCCTCGTCAAGTACAAGTTCTATTGATTTCAATTTTTATCTGTTGGGAATATTTTGTTCTGTGCTTGTGCATTCAAGTGTTAGAATTATGTATTTAAGCTGAAAAACATGGCATTGCAGGTGGTTGCTCTGTGCCAGGCTCCATTTCTGTTGGATGACCCGAATGTGGGACTGCTATTTCCTGCAGATGCAATTGCAAGAGCCAAACATTATCTTTCGATGACTCCCGGTGGTCTAGGTGGCACTTCCTTTCCAATGTCGACTGTAGTTTTGATTTAAAGGGTATGAATATGGTCTGAAACATAAATAACTTGTGTTCCTAGGCGCATATAGCGATTCGAGAGGCCTTCCAGGCATAAGGAAGGAGGTGGCCGAATTTATCGAAGGGCGGGATGGCTATTCTAGGTGACAATTCAGTTGCTTTCACTCATAATATCATCTTTCTTGCATAAGAATTCTCATGTTTTGCTTCCTAAGTGGTAAGCTTAGTTTTCGATTCGTTTTCGAGTGGCCTGCAGTGATCCAGAACTCATATTTCTCACTGATGGTGCCAGCAAAGGTGTGATGCAGATCTTGAATTGTATCATCCGTGGTCAAGATGATGGGGTAACATGTTTTGCTCATCCATTTTTATAGAACTTGATGTCACCATCTGTATCATATTTCCCATCATCCTAGTGCATGATGCTAATAGATTTGTGTTAAAATTCTGCATTGCCAGGTCTTGGTTCCTGTCCCGCAGTATCCACTGTACTCGGCTACTATATCTCTCTATGGCGGATCGCTTGTTCCGTACTATCTAGACGAGTCTGAAAACTGGGGTTTGGATGTTAATAATCTTCGCGAATCAGTTGCGCAGGCTCGATTCAAGGGAATAACAGTTAGTATAGTTATATTCTTCTTTTTTTCGAAAGAACTTGAGAAATATGGTCTGAAACTACAAAAAGAACATCACAATGGGATGAAATAAATGGATTGAAAGAGGCCTAAGACAGTTTAGGGACTTTGGAAAATTGATTCAATACTCATGTAGTCTGTAGCTATCTTTATTTTGGCATGAACATTGTTCCCTGATGCATGCCACCACAAGCTGAATTTCCCTTTTGTTTTACTTGACCAGGTTAGAGCCATGGTCATTATCAACCCCGGCAACCCGACCGGTCAGTGTCTCAGCGAGGCGAACTTGAGAGAAATATTGAAGTTCTGTCACCAAGAGGACTTGGTTTTACTTGGAGATGAGGTTTATCAACAGAACATATACCAGGATGAGCGGCCCTTTATCAGTGCTAGAAAGGTAGATGTTATTTTCCATGTACCTGTTAGATCAGAACTGCATCTGAGCCATGGTAGGGAGTTTAAACATTGTTATTTGCATATTTTCCCTTTGTACCATTGACAGGTTATGATGGATATGGGGCAACCCATTAGCAAGGAAGTCCAGCTTGTTTCTTTCCACACCGTGTCGAAAGGATATTGGGGCGAATGCGGACAGCGAGGTGGATACTTTGAGATGACCAACATTCCTACACAGGTTTGTGCTGTCTTAATCTGCCTACTGATTTCCATGTTCCTTGGTATAAGCCAAGAAGTTCTCCAAGTTCAGAAATGCTCATAGATGATGAAATGTGAAATCGTGATTTTATGTTACAGACGGTCGACGAGATCTACAAGATTTCATCAATATCACTCAGTCCAAATGTTCCTGCTCAGATTTTTGTTAGTTAATGCCATGTTAATTTCTGCGAAATCAAGCACTTTATATCGACAGTAAGCTAAGCAAGCTTCATCTTCTCTCGACAGATGGGACTGATGGTCAATCCACCCAAACCAGGAGACATCTCATATGAGCAATATGTTAGAGAAAGGTATGCCTTCTAAGCCGAAGATTCTGAAGTTTTTGTGCTATTACTGCATGTTGGCGTTTCGGCATCGAATCGAGTCTACACTTTGCGACATGGTACATGAAAGAAAGAGCTTTACCCTTTATCTTTTTCATTAACACTGCAGCCAAGGAATCCTTGAATCCTTGAGAAGAAGAGCAAGGATCATGACTGATGGATTCAACAGCTGCAAAAATGTTATTTGCAATTTCACAGAAGGTAAACATAGCTCTCCTCAACAGAGACATTCCTTATCTTTCCTTTTCATGATTCTTCTTCTTGTTGAATCATCCAGGTGCCATGTATTCTTTCCCTCAAATTCGTTTGCCATTGAAAGCAATAGAAGCAGCCAAAACTGCAGGAAAAGTTCCAGATGTGTTCTATTGCCTTAAACTATTGGAAGCAACCGGCATCTCCACTGTCCCTGGCTCTGGATTTGGTCAGAAAGAAGGGTACTCCTCCATTCATTTTCATTTTCCATTTCACCAGTTCCTGTACTTCAGTTCCTAGGTTCCTGTAATGTAATAACCATGGTGTTTGTGAATAGGGTGTTTCACTTAAGGACAACTATTTTACCTGCGGAGGAAGACATGCCTGAAATCATGTCCAGTTTCAAGAAATTCAATAACGAATTCATGGAGCAGTATGAAGATGTCAAAATCTGAACTCATGTCGAGTTTCAACAGATCCAATAATGTATGATATTTTGTGATTGAATAAGATGATGCTCACTTTTTCTTTTTCTCCTGCAATAGATTTTGACAGTCTTTGTACTGAATTGCATTTCGTGCATTTTCGTTATTTCTCCTTAATTTTGGCATTTTAATTTATGTTTTATTCAATTCAATCCTTATATGTTTATTATTTTATTCCATCAATTCTCTTTGATAAATCATCCTCCAAATTTCAAAGAAGTAAAGAAGAGTGTTAGCACGAATCATCTTTACTAGTCTTATGTTTTTAGATGTTTTTTAGATGTTACAAGTTCGAGTACCAATAATGATAGTATAATGATGAGTATCAGTAATGATAGCACAATGATTGGTGGAATAAAACCGTTCTTAACCCACCTTGATAATTCTTAATCAATATAAACGTATATTATTATAATTACCATAACTGATTTAAAAAATATATATAATTATAATTACCATAACTGATTTAAAAAATATATATAATCATTCATGAAATCGATCAATAAAAATCATTCATTTCATTATTCTTCAATGTCATATTTTTTTACCAAGTAAATCAACTCTGAAAATTATTTTAAAAATCATTTGTTTAGAGTTTTTTATACATATATTTTCAGATAATTTCAGTCAAAAGACAAAATAAATAAAAGGAAAACTCCTCATCACATTTACAATTGCTTCCTACATCTTTTAACTGAGAGAGATAGAAGGCCAATTTTTTGGCAACTCAACTATTTCAGTCATTACAACCTGGGAAATTGTCTTTCCAATTTACAGAAACAGAACAACTTGCTTGTCTGCCCTCTCAGCATCTGCAACCAAACCCAACAGCCTTGTATCCGAAATGCACATGACAGACAGACAGATTGCTGGTTTAACCCTTCAAACATGACAAGAAAAGAGATCAACTTGAATGGTAAAATATGAAAGTAAAAAGGTAACATAAATGCATTGGTTTGACCCAAAATTTACTTTAATCCGGACTTAGAACAAGTCGATTCGGCATTAGAACGTTACGGTTAAAGGAAAAAAGACCGTGTACGAAAGGATGTTTTAAAGAATCATGCATTAGTTTAAAACAAGTTGATTTGGCATTAGAACATTATGATTAAAGAAAAAGGTAGAAGAAACATCTTCGATATTGGTCGTGATGAACGTCGAAGAAAAGAACATCTAAATGCAGCTAACCTGTCTCCTCCTCCGACTTTGTAAATACCATGTTCGAGCTACCACATAGCATGGGAGAAGAAAGCCAGCAAATTGGAGAAGCAAAACCTGAAACTTATGACCCAAATTCTAATGAACATAAACAAGAATCTGTCAACCGAAGAACTAGTATGGTGTTGTAGGTTTTCCAAAGATGTCATTTTGTACTCACATTAGTGAAAGTTGACGATTCCCGTATCGTGCCGTAATCTCTTGTCAACATAAGGACTTGGCGCAAGAGCAAGATGATAAGCAACTACAAACGAACCGATACAACTTTCCAAACATGAGACGAATTATCAATCTCGAGTAGAGAATCTTGAGAAATAAGAAGTTTTATTTGCTTACAATGAGAGCAACCAAGCGAAGACAGGCAAGGCTACCGCTATTCGCAGCAACATATTCTTCGTACTCTGATTGGAGTAGTTGGCTTTGAGAAGCAGTTAACACTAGAAGGTGCGAGTCACGGAGATCAATATGTGGACTCCAAGCTTGCCTGATTACGAAGATTATGTCAGCCGATACGTGAGATCAGAAACAAGGATGTCATCCAACAGATCATTCCATGTTTTAGATAATTAATGAAAAATGGTTGACATTCACCCTACAAAGATGTAATATGTTGTTCATATATATTACGCAGGTTTTCCAATAAGGAGCTAATATACATGGGCTGATACAAACCAGAGATGCATTTCTGCAACAAAAGTTTCTTGTTCAGTATTTATGCTCTGCATAGTACCCAAAATCGGTTTCTAACTTGTGCAAAGGACGGTAATGTTGATAGAAATATAATCATTCACAGCTTGATACCAGATACCATTTTAACCGAGTCACAGGAAAGACGGTAGAAGCTGTAAACAAAAACTGGTTTACCGTATGTCGATTGCCAGAACGTCAGGATTGCTTCTGGTGGGAGGAAGAGAATAATTTGGTGAAAAATCCTGATAAAGATGGAGAAATATTATACACATTACTCATCAATGGCATACTTTTCTCTTTTGATATATGCAAATTAAAGGAAAAGAGCTTAGAAACCCAACCTGTTTGCATATTTCGCAAGTTATATCACCTTTCTTGTTGCACCATCTTTGAATGCACTTCCTGTGCGCAAACTGAAGCAAAAAATGAAATTGATAAGTTAAAAGATGCTTCAATTATTTCAATTTACGAATGTGTCTTAAACCTGATAATCATATGACCAACCTGTCAAGAACACAGACTCCAAAACTTAAAAAGAAATGGATCATGTTGAACCATTACAGAATGTCAGGAGAAGCAGACTAACTTAAATACAAAGAATATACAAGAAACTCATAACAAATTACGAACTATCTATATGAAAGTATAAACATGGTTGCTGATATTGAAGGAAATTGTTCGTTTACATATTGAGGTTCGAAACTTGCATAAGATTTTAGGCATGTAGAGAACATTCTGGTTCAAAAGACTGTTTCATCAGGCCAGAAGTCGATGAAATTAAATATATGCTACACTACAGCCTACATTGGATTTAAATAAGCTCTCCCAAGCAAGCCAAAATATAATTGAAGTAATGAGATAATCATAACTGCAGTCTAGAAGCTAATTAACGATTTTAAGCATCTATGTTGCAGGGACTCAAGGGTGGGGGCATATGCTCAAGTTTCTCTAAGTTTCTTCCATATATTTGTAGGATTATTACACCCTCGATAACAAAGTCCGGTTATGTTACAGACACAGGTGCAAGACACAAGTACTTTAGGCAAAAAGGAACAGGTAAAGTATTCTATTTTCTTATAAAATCTCTTCCAAAAATAGAAAAGAACAGAGTTGGAATGATAATAATTTGTAATTATATATTGAAGCTTAGGAAGTAACGCTTGAAGAAAGAGAATAAGTCAAAAGGAGACAAATAAAGAGAACTCCATAGAAAGCACATGCCAAGAAATGCTCACTTTCCAAAACCAATAAAACATCCTAGAAAACATCATATCACCATGGTTACAGAATTGAACCCAGCTAAGCTCACTCACCCCAGAAAAAGCATGCCCAGTTTATTAAATAAAATAAAGCAATGAGCCAATAACATAGAACTTATCACAAGGCAAGCAAAGTCAAAGGACTAATCCCAACAAAAAGAGCCAAATGATCAATATATTTTAATTTTTTTTACAACTACCCCCTCCCCTTAACAGAAAAAGAAACATTCAATCAGAATCATCTAAAGCAAATAATCAAAAACCCAGGAATAAGAACTTCAAAAGGATAAACTTTAACCAAAAGAAACAGGAATCTCCATGTTCATTTGAAAATAAAAGAACCCAAGAACTCAAACTTCACAAAAACCCAGAAAAGTAAAGACCTTTAGAGTGCCACTGCAGGCACAAGGAGCTTCCAAAGAAGTCAAATCATCTTCCTCTTGACATATTCTACACTCCACTATTTCTTTCACCTTCTTAGAACAATACCCTTTTCTCCCTTCTCCTTCTTTTCCACCATCATCATCGCTGGACTTCTTCATAGAAACAACAGCAGTAGCCTTCCCAGTTGTAGCAGCTGAGTTAGGCTGTCCTTCACTCACTGAAGACGACTCAAAACAAGCTGCAGAAGCTATGATTTTGTCTACACACACCATGAAATCATCCACCATTTTCTTTTCACTTTCTCTCTTAAATATATTTCTATTTCTTTGGCTTTGAATGTACAGTTTTTGATGAAGAAGGGAAGGAGAGAGAGAGGAAGTGGGGAAGTGGGGATTTTAAAAAGGTGGTGGTGGTGGCGGAATTTACGAAAGGGACCAAGTTTCTATGACGAAAATGACCTTCAGCTGGAAATTAATTATCGATTTTATCCCAACTAAAATATCTTTTATACTACCTAAACCGGTCGGCTTGGACCGAAATAATCAACTACGAACAACTGCAATTTATTGCTATTAGCTTGCCGGTTCGGCTCCGGCTTAAACGCAGACATTCTCAAAGTCAAAAAACAATTTTTTAACCTCTGGAAAGATGTTATATTCAAAGTTAAAATCTTGAATTTTTATGTAAAAAAAAATTAACTTGAAATTTTAGGTGTTCAATCTTAATTTTTTGAGTTTTTATTTAGCTTTTTTGGTAATTTATTTATAACATCAAACTTAAATTTATTGTTTAGAGTATAACGTATTTTATCATTACATTAAATACTAGAAAAAATATAACTAGTAAGGGTAGTCTAAGTGGTAAGAAGTTTGGTTCTACTTAAATAGATATTGACTTTGAGGCGTTGTGCGTAAAAAAATCCCTGCGAGAAGATTCACCTATCGAAATAAGATGTGTGACATTGATTAAATTATATTAATAAAGGCAAAACCCTAAAAATCGGAAGAGTAATAAAAATATTTAAAATAATATTTTTGTTGATTTTTATGATATCTACCCAAGTAAATTCAATTATTGATCATCCGCGTATTATAGATTCAAAAGGATAAACATTGTCTGAGATCCACTAATTGACCTAATGATTAAAGATGTTCATATTATTTTATCTTGTATGAATTCGATCTCAATATAAAAAAATATAATCTCTATTTTAATCAAAAGAAAAAAATACTAAACACAAATTTTAAAATGATTTCATTAAAGTGAATATCAAACTATTAACCCTTTTATTGTTAAATAAAAAAAATATTATATTCCTATACCAAAATTTAAATTCATACGAATGAAATAATACAAGTATATTTAACCACTAAACAATTAGTAAATATGATTTGAACTACTAACCTTTGATTAAAGTAGAGTAATTGTGAAATCTGATAATAATCAAGAGGTGGATATTTGTTATCGAAATACCAAGGCCTTACAAGGTGCAACGATTGTGGATTTGATGTATGATTTGCTTGATAGGCGATGGGAGGTGCAAGTGAGGCGGGTGAGTCGACAACTAAATATGGTTGCAGATTGTCTTGCTAGGATGATGAGAGGTAAACCGATTGGATTGTGTACTTATAATACACCACCTAGTGAGGTTATTCAGCTAGTGAGGTTATTCAGCTAGTCCTTGATTAATGTCTTGTTTTCTTGTAGCCGTTTGTGGCACTGATCTTGTAAGTACTCGCTTGTGCACCCTTTTTCCTTCATTTAGGTTTAGGGAGGTTTTTTAACGAGACATAAGCGTGTACGCTTCTTTACCCATAAAAAAATTAGAATAAACATCATCTCACATAAGTTGTATTTATTATTATTTTTAAGTTATTATCATCGTAAAGTTAATACATAAAATTTAATATTTGGTTTCTATTTTTTTCAATCATGCAGGTGATAATAATAAAACATTGACATTGTTATAAAGTTATTCGACTTTCTCGAATTTCGTCCCAATTCGATAAAAATATTTAATTTTTTAAATAAAATTAAATCCGAATTAAATTTATTTTTATTTACGATAAAAACTCGTATCGACTCGCCCGTTAACCATCTTGAAATTATTTGTATCTATATGCATATGTTGTTGCATAGTTGCTGGGAGGCTTTCCTGCTGGATCAAAATTATTGTGTTATTGGAAGTAAGGGACAATTTGGATAAGGGAGAAAACAAAAGAAGGTTCTCCCATGTGATAGTTTTATAAGAAAAATAATAAAAAACTCATATATTATTATTAAAATTTTGCTTAAGTTTAATATTATCAATCAAATAACATAACTAAAATATATTTTTTAAAAGCTTTAAAAATATTTTAAGCATTAAAAATCATATAAAATTATAATTTAAAGAAAAAATATTTTTCATAAGTGTAAAATTTATAATCTAAAAAATATAAAAAAATAAAGATAAGCAGTTTGACCAATCAATTAAATATGCTAATTTATCAAAATTTATATATTATATATTTTTTATATAAATTAATATATTCACGATCGATAATAGTAACTAATTATTTTGATGTGTATGCTCTCACTAAACAATATATGATTGACCATAAAATATATTTTATTGATTTTGCTTCTCATGTATAGAAATTTTAACAATATTTAATATTTTTTTTTTATAATTTTAGTTAATTTTATTTTTATATTTTTATAACATTTTATTATTTTTAAAAAATCAAAACTTTGAATAAATTATTTAATACTTTTATAATATTTTAACAAATTTTATACATGTTTTAAATTTTAAATAATAAAAATTACTTTTAAAAATATCACATGATAAATAATCCAAAATCATATAAAATTTACACTTTCTTAATTACTAAAATAATTTAATTTTTAATTAAAAAATTATTTAATTTATTTTCTCATTACATTAACTAATTCATTAATAAGGGTAAAAAAAGTTGGAGCTGAATTGATTTTTTTTGAATCGATTACAGTGTTATAGTAATATATGTATTAGAGTATATTTTTAATTATTAGATATTGATCGATAATTATTGTTCTAATATTATCAGTATTTGAATTCGTGATCTCTAAAAACAATAATTTTTTCTTTAATCGTTGAGGCTAGATGATTCGTATAGCTGGATTGATTTTCCTCCTAAGATTTAAGGACCTTTTTAACCTTCATGTTAAAAGAAGGAATTGTCAATTGAACCTTGATCCGACCCGTGAAATACAAATCGGGTTTAATTCCTAAATACCCAATATATAATGATAAAACAAAGTTAGGGTTTTGTGTTCGTCTCCCGCTCGTTCGCATTTTCATTGGAAGGACAGAAGCTTTCAGCGGAAACAGCCGCTTCCTGCGAAAACAAAATGGTTAGTCTCTTCCTCATTTATCAACCTGAGTTCATTCATTGGATGTCTTTTGATTGTTTACTTATTATTTCAATTATCATGCTTCTCGGTGTTTGCTTTCAATTTTCTTTTAAGATTTGTTTTTGAGTTTGTTGAATCACTGTAAACTTCTACATTTTTTGCAGCAATTCTTCAACTCTTTATTTTGTTTAGTAATGCTGATTGTGGCTGCTGGTATTTTTGGGTTATTCACAAAGTTGTTGTTAAACAGCTTTATACCTCTAGATGTTGTTTTGAATGAGATGGAGAAATAAGAAATGTAGTTGCTCAAATGGGAATGTTAGATCAAGTGTTTGTATTTGCCTTGTCGTAATTTTATCATTATTATCAAGTGTTTGGTTGGTAGAGTTGAGGACCTTGAGATGATTTACTAATTTTGTTATCGTTTGTAGCTAGACTATGTGTTTATGAACTTGTAAATGAATCGTGAAAGTGTTTTATTCATGGAGATTTACATTTCAGATCATTTTCCGATGTGTGGTGACCTTGAAAAACGTTAAGATGGGGTCACATTACATTGCGGTCGCATTTTAATACTATGTCAATAATTTCGTTTTTTGAATGTGTGAATTATCTTGTGTTAAATTTGGATCAAAAATGTTTTCAGTGTGGAAATATTTGTGTTTTACACTCTAAACTTTTGTGTTTGCTTACAATTTTCTTCTACAGGCCAGAGGTTTGAAGAAACACTTGAAGAGGCTCAATGCCCCTAAGCATTGGATGCTTGACAAGCTTGGCGGTGCATTCGTATGTTATCTTCTTTAACTTTCTTTGCTTCATTACCAACTTGATGTCTGTGTTCTGATTCTGAGTTATTAATATTTGATCATTCAGGCTCTGAAGCCATCGTCTGGACCCCACAAGTCCAGGGAATGCTTGCCACTCATTCTAATTCTACGAAACAGGTTGAAATATGCTTTGACATACAGAGAAGTAATTGCTATTCTTATGCAAAGGCATGTTATGGTAGATGGGAAGGTTAGGACAGATAAGACCTACCCGGCAGGTTTTATGGGTATGTAGAACTTGCCACCGTGTATCAATTAAGTACCTGTTTTTTAATCATATTAGGAACTCAATAAAAACTAGAATTTATTCTCAGATTTCACGTCTTCAAGACCTATACTAAAAGCTAGTGTTATTACGACTCGTCTTGAAGTTCTTTGTATTAGACATCTGATGCATATTTGAATGTGGGTATTGGAATATGATCCTCCAAGTTCATGTAAAAATTTTGAAAAAATTGAAGAGACATGTTAGAAGCATACCCGTATTCAACATTTCATTTGAGTCCGAATTATGTAGCTAAAAGCATTTTGCTATAATTGTCCATGAATCACTATTATACCCTAGGTTTTGGAACTAATGGGTTATTATCTATCCCTGGTACTCGAATCTCGCTGAAATTCATTTCCCTTAACCATCCCTTATTTTCTACTAGATGTCGTGTCAATTCCCAAGACAAATGAGGACTTCCGGCTCTTATATGACACTAAAGGTCGTTTCCGCCTTCATGCCATCACTGGTGATGAGACCAAGGTTTGTATGAATCGACTGTAGTTTGTTATGTTTCTTGTTACTATATCTAAAATCTAAATTATTTTATACCATTTATTGTCTTAAAGTGGTTGACCTAAGTTCGTTGATCTTGTATGTTGCAGTTTAAGCTCTGCAAAGTTAGGTCTGTCCAATTTGGCCAGAAGGGTATTCCATACCTCAATACCTATGATGGACGTACCATTCGCTACCCAGACCCTTTGATCAAGGCCAACGATACCATCAAACTTGACTTGGAGAGCAACAAAATTGTTGATTTCATTAAGTTTGATGTTGGGAATGTTGTCATGGTCACTGGAGGAAGGAACAGGGGACGTGTTGGAGTTATTAAGAACAGAGAGAAGCATAAGGGTAGCTTTGAGACAATCCATGTGCAAGATGCTGCTGGGCATGAATTTGCAACTCGTCTAGGCAATGTCTTCACAATTGGTAAAGGAACAAAGCCATGGGTTTCCCTTCCTAAGGGAAAGGGTATCAAGTTGTCGATCATCGAGGAAGCAAGGAAGAGGCTTGCTTCCCAGGCTGCTGCTTAAACTTATATTATCTAGAGTTGTTTGTGTCAAAAGAAATAGCCTGTTGGATGAATGCTCTGGTTGGTCCTCTGTTTTAGCTTGTGTAGGGTTTATGGATTTGCTTTCCAAATTTAGTTATCATAAAGGACAATGATAACATCTCCTACATTGTTACAGTTGAGTAAGTGTGCGGTTTTGGATAGTTTTTGGGTGTTGGATCTCCCTTTTTATAACATAAACAAACCTCTCTCCTATCTATCATCTAACAGCTTAAACCTCTCGCTATGAATGTATCATGGACTTGAATCTCGTTTAAGGTCGTGTTTTCAGTTGTGTCGCGGTTATCACGATTATAATCATAATGTAGATTACAATGGTCATTGTAGCTTGCAGGAAGAGAATGTTTAAGGTCGTGTTTTCAGTTGTGTCGCGGTTATCACGATTATAATCATAATGTAGATTACAATGGTCATTGTAGCTTGCAGGAAGAGAATATTGGACGAACTCTGTTTATAACGTTATCCATGGTTTCAACCAATTAGATTTATTTATCTTAATTTTTTTAAGATGAATCATCATCTCTTTCTACATGTAATTAATGGGTGGGTAGTTATTAGACAGTTATTTAAAGATAAACAATTATGATTATTTGAACCATGGATGATGTGAATAAGGTTCAGCTAGTAATCTCTCCATTGCGGGATATTACAAATGTTAAGTTTTTTTAATTCGTACAAACTATTGTGAAACATAATAATTATAGTTATAAAATATAAAAAAGTATTTTAATGTTTTGCATTTTTTTAACTTATAAACTTTTATTAATATGATAACACAATTTTTAAAAGGTTTAAAGTGACTATATTGAGAGAAAAACAAATCTTTTAAGGTCTTAATTGAAAAAATATAAATTTAAAGGCTTAATCGAGAAATTTTTAGAGTTTAAGGGACTTATATGAATATTTGTTGAAATATTATGCTCAAACAGTCTCCGTTAAAAATTATAATATGTTACAAGTTAATTTATAATCCAACCGTTAGTTAATCGTTAAAGAAGCAAGCTCCAAGGCAATGAAACGTAAAATTAACGGAAGCCTTGAGAACAGTAGATTACCAACAGAGCAAGCATGACTATTCTTTATTTATCAAGAGACAAAATAACAAAATGATAGTTATATGAATTTGATTTAAATCGAACATTGATTTAATTTTTATTCGATTATTGAGTTGATATAAAAATAATTTATTTTATTTTTATTTTACCTTTAGTAATACGAAAAATAAAAAATAGTGTACGTATTATACTCCTCGTTAACCACTACTTTTAATAATAGTTTAATAATTCGATATTATTTTTGACCTATTTCTTTTATATTTATCATATATCATTATTTTTCTCTCGATTCAAAATTTCACCAAACAAATTACGTTATGAACTTTTTAAATCGACTAAATACAAAATTTAAATCATAAACTTTAACACGTCTTATAAAATTAAGTTTATATCAAATCATTATCTCTAATAATAGTTAAATTCAAAACAATGAATAGTCCTTGATGGCCCTTAGAATTCTCTACAAAGATATGAGACTTTGTTGTTTATCCAAAGATACTTACGTGTGGGAAGGAGAAAAAATTATTAGGCGAACTCTGTTGATCATGTTATCCGTTATCTCAAGTAATTAGAATCGTTTATTTTAATTTTTTAAAGATGAATCATTATTTTTTTATATTTATAATTAGTAGATGGGTAGTTATTAGATAATTATTTAAAAAAAAACGATTTTGATTGTTTAGACCATAAATGACGTGGTGAACAAGGTCTACCTAATAATCTCTAGGAAGTGAGATTTTAAAACTTGATTGATGGAGAAATTATATCATTAACCTTTTTTATCACGTTATCTGTGGTTCATACAATCAAGTTCGTTTATTTTTAAATAATCGTATGATAACTGTTCGCTCACTTATTATATATAAGATATATAAATTTAATTGATTTATATTATGAAGGACGACGTGAAAAAAGTATCACAATTTGTCTGATTGATGTTAGTTAAAGTATGTTTGTTTTCTCTTCCCCACATGGTGCCACGTGGTAGCAAAGTGTGATACACCGCATCACTCGTTCATTGAAGCTGAAGTATACGCCAGGAATCGAAGACGAAACTCATCACGCAAGTGAAGGGGTGAATTCGTCATGCTTTGAATAGAGTGGTACTTACCTTAAATTTTTAAAAATTATTTATTTATATTTAATTTTTTAATTTTATAAATTAATTTTTAAATTTTTATAATATTTAAATTTTGTGTTTACCTTAAAATTTTAAAATTTTAAATATATTCATTTTAAATAAATTTTTGAATCCATCACTGCACACAAATAATTTGAAGGGTTGGTAAGCCTACATCACTAGTCCCTTTTGAACGAGTCAAGTTATTATCAAATATGATAACGTAGGCTGATATATTAATTTTGACTGAATGACACGTAAAAATATATAATTTTAAAATGATATATTAGTTGAAAAATTATTTTAAAATATTATAAATAATATATAATTATTTTATGTTTTTCTATGTATCGTTATATCAAATTATTTTAAATTATTTTATTAATAGTTGATTAATCGTTTTTATCTATTATATGAGTTATTTTAATTTAAAATAAAATATTAATGATTTAAAAAATAAGAACTAAAGTGACCGTAGAATCAAACTTTAGAATTCTTTTTTAATATTATACATTGTTTTGATTATTTTATGGAGACATATCACATATGATATAGATAAATATATTATTATCATAAAAAATAAATATATTATACTGATTTGAAATATATATAGTATTTTTTATAGAAATGATTAGTTTTATTAAAAAAAAACGAATTATTCAAAATTACAAGGATTCAATCTAAAAATAAATATTTTATATTTAAATTCGATCCGATTTTATCATTTTAATAATAATTATTAAAGTTAAACTCTAATAATATTTATTAAAAATTAAAAATAAAATTTTAATAATAAGTATTAAAAATTTAAACCTCAATACTAATATTATAAAAAACTGAGACCTCCATGCCCAGGTACAGACTCTGTCTATAACCCAAACATTCCTATAAATAGCTGCAGTGCCTTAACCTCAATTCCCCACTCATCCTTTGAAAATGGAAAAGCTTCTAACATTTCTCCTTCTCGTCACTCTATCTGCTTCCGCCATGGCTCAAAACTGTGGTTGTGCGCCAGACCTGTGTTGCAGCCAACATGGTTATTGCGGTCGTGGCAACGACTATTGCGGCAACGGATGCAAAGAAGGACCTTGTTTCTCTAAATCCCCCAGCGCCGGCGGTGTTTCAGTTGCAGCACTTGTTTCAACAGAATTCTTCAACGGGATAATCAATCAAGCTCGTGCAGAGTGTGTTGGGAAGAGATTCTACACTCGACAAGCCTTCCTCACAGCGGTCGACGCCTTTCCTGATTTCGGGAAATTGGGATCTGAGGTCGAGGCCAAGAGAGAGATTGCGGCTTTTTTCGCCCATGCCACACACGAAACCGAACGTAAGCTTAGATATGACTCAACTCTTCACGTTTCTTAATTGAATCCGGGATTAAAAAAAAAATAAACCGAGGTTATTTAACGCTAACGCTAATGTTCGAAATTGTTAATAACATAAATAATAATGTTATTTAAAATTATCTATAATGGTCGATAAGGACTGTTATTTAACAGTTAACAGTTAATAACGGTCCGTTATTGTCTTGTTATTTCAAAAACTCTTAAAAAATAAGTCATAAGTAAAATTTTATGTTAAAATCAAAAAATTCAAAAAAATATAAATAAATAAATTATATTTATATCTTATGATTTATAATAAATCGTGTGAGTTTAAAAAATTCACGACTGCGACACTAATGATTTTTACTTGTTAGAGGTTCTCTAACTCGGGATTTCTACACTGGTACATACATTTAGCACAAACGTCTTCCCCTTGAAACGTTCTCTCCGGTCTCTTAATGTATCCAAATGATTTTCAGCCGCGCCACTTGCCTTATCTACACCGTATCTGTCCCGGAAACATATCTGATACATGGGATGTCCATGAATCAGCGTACCCGTACATCATAGATGACTATAATAACAATTATTATATTCACAATCGCGATAAATACGACTCGATCTAAAATATTTTTAAATTCTTGATTGTATCCATCACATGTTCGTATATTTTTTTCAGACTTCTGCTTTACAGAAGAGGAAAAAAAGACAGACAATTACTGTACCCCCAATTCCGAGTTCCCATGTTCTCCAGGAAAGTCCTACTATGGACGAGGACCGATTCAGCTTACAGGGAACATCAACTACGGGAAAGCAGGGAATGCTCTGAAGCTGGACTTACTAAAACACCCTGAAATCCTGGCTACCGATCCTGTCGTCTCGTTTAAGGCTTCGTTATGGTACTGGATGAACGCAGTTCGTCCTGTCATCGGCCAAGGGTTCGGAGCCACGATCAAAGCCATCAATGGCAGACTTGAGTGTGGAGTTGGTGGAGAAGCACAGCAAAGGGTCCAGCGTCGGATTCAGTTTTACACCACTTACTGCAGAACATTCGGCGTGGATCCCGGACCCAACCTGTCTTGTTAGAGTTTCTGGTAGAGTCTTCTTGAGCTGTTTTGTTAGCAATATGACATGAACTAGTGGCCAGTGGGAGACATAGCAGGCTAGTTGTGTAGCTTCTGAATAAAAATACTGGAGTACTATAAGGTTTCTTGTAAGAGACCTGGTAATGGTATAGAAATAGAATAATAAAGGGGAATTTATGGTAGCACTTGTCTCCCAAAACAAACATAAAAAAATTAGGGAAATAATATCAGAGCCACGTTTCGATCCTGGGACCTCTGGGTTATGGGCCCACCACGCTTCCGCTGCACCACTCTGATCTGTTGCTGAATATTTACCTTTAATATATAATTAATATCTAGTCTCTTCTCAAAACTGTGTACTACTTTATACACAAAATATCATATTTTTTTTTATTGATTCACTAATAATTTAAATAAAAAATAAAAAATAACCTATATTTCCGATGAAACTCAATTTTTTGATAAATGAAATTACAGTTTTACACTGGAATAAATATTTAAGTAATGGGCCTAGAAATAGCTAGATAAGAGGTCCATCAACTAAGTTCCCCCTGGCAATTGGCCAATTTACGTTAAGAATGTGAAAATCGAACTCGACGCCATCTACCATCAAACGTATAACTTTTTGGGAAAAAGTGCGTTCGAAAAGCACTTTTCAACCTAAATTTAAAAGCTGAAAAATATGGATTTGGCGTTTGAAAAGAGCTTTTGGAGCCAAAATTACACTTTAAACCTTCATTTGTTATCCTATAGTGTATTTATTTTATAATTTGTAAACTTATATTTTTTTCTCAGAAATGAGTATATTATTAATAAATTATTTGTGGGCTTGGAAATTTTATTTCTCATTAAGTTGATTATTTTATATAAAAATTATTTTAAATTTTATATTTTTCAAGGAACACATACGGTAATTGTATTTTTTATATTTTAATACGATTTAAGTTGATTTATTACATAGATTATAATGTTAAACATACCATTTAAATGTATATTTTTAGCTTAAAATATCATGTTCAAATGATCATTTAACTTTTCAAAAGTATATTTTGACAACAATGCTAAACGCTTAAATCGTTAATATGGTTAAAATTAACGTATCTGATCAAACATTGATAAAATATTTAATCTTGTTAATACAATTTTTGTTCGCAACGAATGAAAATTATTTTGTCCTTTTTAGTGTCCATCCTGACCTCTTAATGCCTCTGTCTCTAAGCTTAAGTTTTAGTGTGTAAGGTTCAAAGTTGTAGTTAGATTTTAGAGAATAGACGTATCATTAACATAAAAGAGAAAATAAATAAAAATCTCATCTTATACATTTAAGAACATAGCCTCTATAATCCGAGTACAAATCGTCCGTTTCTTTATTATGTCTCTATTGGTATTCTATTTAGGGTTTAAGTTCAAGATTAGAAATTGTGATTAAGTTTTAGGGTTTATTTTTTAAAAATAAATTTTACTATGAAACATAAAAAAAGATACGATTAGCGGACAAATGGTTTTTACTCCCATAATACATATATCCAAATCTTATGTTGCTTGATCTTTTTGCTAGTTCGATTTTCGATCATAATTTTCCGATTAATGGAGATTTCAAGCAATAATTCTTACTCTTTGTAGTATATAATCAAACTTTTCTGAAAGATTCATAAAAATTTGCATATTTGATATTGTTTATGCCAAATATTATTCCAATAAAAACGAAAATCAAATAAAATCAAAGAATCTTATAGTTCATCATTTACATACATATATGTGTATATATATATACACACATATAGTATACTTTGTTTACCTTCCATGGGGCTTAATGGACTTGAAGTGTGTTAGCTTCGCCCTAGTGACCAGGTCCTTGAGGACTAGGTCCCGAAGCCAACCGCTGGAGCCAATACGACATGGTGAACTTTGCCTTGTGGTAAGCCGACGAGTAAGTATCTAAGTGATTTATGTCGGCGAAATCCTCCGGTAAAACTCTGGCCGCTTCGACACCGATATGGCTCAACGCTGCCACTGAGACGACAAAGATGATCAAAAGGGTTCTCAGTTTTCTGCTATCCATCTTCCCAAAAAGTAATCTAAATACCAAAAAAAAAAAAAAATTACAAAGTAAACCCAATGGTTAATTTAGATTTTCGATTTTGATATTGTGAACGAACTAAATCGAATGGTTTATATAAGCATAACCAAGGGTTTACAAAGTCATGTTAGGACAGCTGAAACATATCAAATACGTGGGAAGACTGTCGGATCGTGTTGACCCAGAGTTTTGAGCAAAGTCATAGGTAGAAAGGTGGTTGCTGCTGGGAAAGTTGAAACACTTGTATGTCGATTGTTTTGAAACTCTAATTTACCGATCGATTTCTCTTTTTTGACCCTCTGTTTCATTACTTTTGTTATTATTTTTGAAGAAATACATGGTCAAAATTGGGATTCAGTGGAGTATTTTAATGAATGCCCACAAGTTTGAAATATTGAATTTGACCATAATTTGTTTGGTCGGATGGCTTGTGTTTCAGCAAAATGACAACAGCAACACAAGAGAGAGTGTATTTATATATTATATGTGGAAGTGTTGAACATTGATATTTGGATGTTGAATTTGACTGTTGAGATTAGGGTGTTTAATGATTTGAGCAATTCGTCTGTTGTTCGAATTTGATTTGGTTAAAATTTAATAAATATTTAATTTAGATTAATTTAAATTAAACTCAACTCGATGATTTGATGAGTTGAAAAAAGTAAAATCTAACTTAATTTAAAAAATAAATTGTTTTATTTAAAAAATAAATTAAAAAATAATTATTAATTTTTAAATTATTACTTTAGTTTTAATACGTTACTTTGGTGTATTTGTGGATTGTTATTTTGGAATTTAGACTTTAAAAGTGCTTTATACATTTATTTGATTTTTTTGATTAAATTTATTAATTTATGTTAATATTAAGCCTCATATGGTATTATTAAATTTTATTTTTGTTAAAAATAAGGTAAATTTTTTAGTAAGTAATGCGTCAAGCTTACGAACAATGAGTCGAGTTTAATAATAAATTTTTTAACGACCACGAGTGGAACATAATTTTAACAAGTTTAACAAGCAATGAATTGAGTCAAGCATCAAAAATTTTTAACGAACACGAGTTGAACACTATCCAACTCGTGATCGACTTGTTCGATAAACACCCATAGTTGAGATCTTCGTCTATATTATTAAATAAATTGATAAAAAATATTTATCTTTATTAAAATTGAAACACTGAATAATTTGAATAATTCGATTTTAACCTAATAAAGAACCCTAATTTAACTTCTAAGGTAAATTAAGGTCAGGAATAATTAAATTTTAGCTTCGAAGGGTTTGTATGTTTATATTCATATTATACAAATAAAGATTTTTTTTCGACGAATATAATTTTATTAAAAATTAAAATATATATCATTAAAAACATTAATTATAAATAAAAATTTTATATGTTTACTTAAAATATATCTCGTTAATAATTTTAAAAAATAAATTATTATATATTTATTTGTTAACCCAATCCAGCTAAACTTGCAATAAGTTTATATTTCAAAGTCTTGACCAGATGTTTGACCTAATTAATGTAAAAGTTTAGTCTGCATAACACATTAAACATATGTGCGCATATGGTATGACTATATCAACCATTCAGTCTTATGGTAGTGTTTGAATTTCAATTTTCTTATTTTTGGAAATCTTTGAAATCAAATCAGCAATTTGAAAAAAAAAAGTTTAATACTTACTTTTAAAAATGAATCTTGAACACTAATATTATATGAAATAAAAAAAAGTAAATAGAAAATAAAAACAATTATATAAATGTAGGAGTATAAATGAGCCGAGTCAAGTTTGAGTAGTGCTGAATTTGACTCGACTCGTTAAGATTTTGAGTCGAGTTTGAATAGTGTTGAATTTGACTCGACTCGTTAAGATTGAGTCGAGTTCGAGCTTGAATAATTTTTAACGAGCCCGAGAAATCTGAGTTTGAATCGAATCATTAAGAACTCGAGTCAAGTTCGAGCTTGATTCAAGCCCAATCGAATCAAGTGTTGACCGATCTTTAATCGCGTTGGACTAAAGTAACTCGTCATTTGTCATATCTCATTTAAATCATTGTTAGAAAGAAAAAAATATTACTACACAAGTTGTGTAAACTCAAACTTGTTAATTTTAAAGTATAAGGTGTTAGTTTAGGGTTTAGAGATTTAGGTTATTAGGTTTAGATTTTAAGAATTAGATTTTAGGGTTTAAACTTGCGTTTAAGGTTTATATTTTAGGGTTTTTAGATTTTAAATTATAAAAAGTAAAATTAGTATAATATATTTTTAGTAGCTCACGAGTTTTTCAAGTCGGGTATTAAGTAATTCGGTTTGACTCGTTAGAACTTGATCTGTGTTCAAATCGAGTTAAATATAATTAAATTAAATTTTAATCGAATTAAACTCGAACAACTCGCGACATGTACCTTATAGTTTACATCCCTACACGCCGGAGAATAAGAAAAAGGAACGAAAATTTGAATTTATGATGTCTGTATTTGTAGCTTGAGGAGGGAGTAACAAAGAAAACAAATTTTTGTCATGCTGACGTCATAATTACGTAATGTGATTGAAACAAAATTAAACGATTATATTTTATTTATATTTTTAATGCACATGCAACAATTATACGTACAAATTATCATAATAATAATTTAGTCCTTAATATTTATATTTTTATCAATTTAGTCATTTTTAGTTAAATTCCTTCTTCAATTTTTCTTTTTAGTAAAATTGCTCTAACTTTAACAAAAATAGTGATTAAATTGTTATTTTTTGTCCAAATTAACATTATAACCGCGTGACAATCCACATATACTCCATTACTAATATGGCACGGTGTCACGTTAGTAAATAATTTTAAAATTATAAGAAATATATTTTTAAAATACGTTTCCTTTTTATTTTAAAGATTAATTAATAGAATAAGATTCCTTGTGAGATTAAAATTTGATTACTTTTTTTATATACAAATTGTATGCTTTATTGATGTATTATTTTAAAATAGTGGGTTTAACAGTGACGGATCTAGAAAAATATTTGAGGGTGAGAACATATAAAATTTTAGGGTAGCACACCTCATAAATATTTAAAAAATTTAAGGATTAATTCATAAAATTTTAAAAAATTGAAGGCAAATATGTGGATTTTAGAAAGTTCAGGGTGAGTCTAGACCCATCTATGCAAATATTTGAGGGTTTAAAGTTTAAAGTTTAAAGGTTGTGGTTAGAGTTTAGAAACTTAGGGGTAAGGTATTTTTTAGAGTGTAAAGAGTTTAGGACGTGAAAATTAAAATTAAGGTTTAAAATTTATTTTTTTAAAATAATATAGTGCATAAAAGAAGATATAATAAGGTAGAAGATTTTTACTCGTTTTTTAAGTAGATCATAATGGTCATTCTCCTATTAGAATCAGAACAATCGTTTAACCATCTGATTGTATGTTAAACATCCTAACAAATAAGTATTTCATGCATGTTAAGATATTGACTGTAACATGCAGGATCTTACATTCAGAAATTTCAAAATATAATTATAAAATTCTTTTCTTAATTCCAGATAGCAAATTTGTTCATAAAAATAAAAACTTTTCTTATTTGTGGATTTACATTTGCACATATAATTCTTTGTGCAATAAGCCGAAGCTGCATTATAGAACCTATAATTAAACAAGACAATAAAATAATAAGAATAACAATAACAGTATTAAGTACAACTTTGTTCCTGTCTGAACATTGATCCCTAACTGGATTTCCAGACATGAATCATTCTAGTGACCAGGTCCTCTAGGACTGGGTCCAGAAGCCAACCGCTCAAGCCAACACGACATGGTGAACCTGGCCTTCTCGTACACCGAAGAGTACGTCTCCAAATGATTTTCTCTACCAAAATCCTCACCTAAAACTCTCGCCGCCTCCACTCCGCCATGTCCGTGGCTCAAAACAGCCACGGATATGATAAAAATGATCAAAAGGGTGCTTAATCTTCTGCTATTCATCTTTGAAAAACGCTGTTTTTCTTCACCCGACAGCTCAATCCGTAACGTTTTCTTAATTTTCTGAAAGCTATATATGAACGTTGTTGTTGTTGTATAAAGTATGGAAAGGGTTTGGGTATATATAGGAAAGGCTGGCAGCGTTGGACGCCAGTAAAATGTTTTGAATGTATTAGCTAGGGTTTTGGCAGTTGGTTTTTAAAGAGATTACGTGTTGACCAAGGAGTTTTGAAAAAGTCAGGCATAAAATGGAAAAGAAAAAAAAAACAATGTGAAAATGGATTTTTTTTATTAAATGAAAAATCAACCATTAAATTATATATTTAAACTTTTTTTTTATAGGAATGACTTGATGTAAAAGGTTTTAGGGTTTTGAATGTGTCATAGCACAACTTGTTTGAACACTTGAAAAGTTATTTTTTGTCGCGTTTAGATACTATTGAGAGATTATTAATTAAGAGTTCAAAGAATAATACTTTACTTAATTCATCCAATTATCTTTAAAATTCCAGTTTCCAATTTTGATATTTAAATTTTTTTCTTTGGTATTAACGTTTCTGGTTGTTTAAACCAAGAATGATTGTAATAATAAAAACTCCAGATTGGTTCTAAAATTTTGTCTTGATTTGTTTAAGGATTGTTTGCAGGAAAGACTGGCAGTCTTATTATTACAGCGAAGCTAATGTGAAGGCACTTTAATTTTCGTTCAAGGACAGGAATTTGTAGTATAACCTTTGAATTTTTTTAGTCCACCAGGATAAAAGTTTTGACACGTTTCCTTCTTTTTTTTAAAAATTAAGGATGGGTATTTTTCCCGATCTGATCGGGTCAAAATTTTAAATGGAAAAAATTAAATTTGTGTCGAATTTTTATTAGATGTAAAATATTTGATCTGATCTGAGATTAATTATGTATTGTTTAAAAAAATTTAGTGACATTTATAATAACACCCTTCTCTCTATTTTTTATAAATAGGTCTTTAAAATTATTTTTCTTTTATTTTCAATTTAATTGTTTAAATCACAATATTTTATAATTAAGTTCACTAAAAATATTTTTTATAATTAAATCTCTAAAATTAATTTTTATGTAGATCAAGTTGGATCAAGTTGAAGTTGAATTTACAATTTTTATAATTTTACAATCCTATATTTTTAATATAGTTTTATAATAATTTAAATTTTATATCCTTAACATAAAATTCTAACTCTATCCCTGATCTTGATACGACTCGGATGCAATACTTTGAAAGCGAGAGATACATATCTTGACTCGATCCTTTGCCGTTAGAATAGTTCCATATAATATAAATATATATTGGCAAATTTTGGGTGTTACCCACAACGAAGCAAAACAGATTAAAAAAAATGTTATCTCTCTACATGGTCCAAAAACATGGGTCATAGCCAATGGTACACATTAAAATGTAAACGCATTAAAGTATGTACATAAACATCCAAAATTTGTTAATGAAATTGTTGGTTCACTTGGACTGCACCCAAAAAATTAATGGAGGGTTTGATAATGAAATAAAAATAACATTTTTTGGACATCCAATCAGGAACCTTTAAAAGACTTTAATCTTTTTCTCGATTTATTAAATTTTATCTTAAACTCGGTATCTTGATATTTAAAAATTGAGTTATTTAATAAGTCGTGTCAATTATATATATGATGAATTTAAGGTTGTGTCTTTTTAACAAGTCATGTTAATTACAAGTCAAGTGAAAGCGTGCTAAGTAAAATCAAATCTAGGGTCGTTTTATATAGAATTGTATCAAATATTTACTTGTTAATCTCAATTTGGATCTATGTTAGATCAAGTGTATGTCAAGTTCAGTTATCATATTATCGTATTCAATTTAAACTACGTTCATTCTCAAGTCAAGTCAAGTCAAGTGTGCATCCAAAATAATTTGATACAACATAGGTTTGAGTCAATATCATATCGAATTCAGGTTGAGTTTGGCTTATCACCACATTAGATACAATCTATACATACTTAAGTCGATTTTTGTCGAATTTTAAAATCATTACCTAAAATTTATATCATAATAACAAAAGATCTCACTTTTTTTTAAAATAAGCTCATATTTATGTATTTTCAGGCCTAAAATTGCATGTTTTTTTTAGTTGTTAGGAATAAATAGGAGGCTTAACTGAAGATTATCAGATTGATTACCACTTTGCTTATAAAATATGAATGTGAAAAAAGTAGACTTATATCCTTACCGTTTATCAATTATTTGCACGAAGATTCGTCCTTAATTTCCTAATATATAAATTCCCAAGGCTGCTTTTCATAACTTTTCATATACAAAAATTATTTATCAATTAAATGAGATTATTTTCTGACCCACCTAAAATATCAATTAAATTAGGATTTTTTTAGAGTTTTTTGTGACTCGTAATTTGACTAGAGTTGATTGTAAAAGCTTGGTGAGTAAGATTACAAAGAAAATCTCTAATTGACACTCTCAATCTCTTTTAATTGTCGGAAAGACACAATTTATTTAAGCGGTTATTTTTAGCATACAAAATTTTTAAGACAAATCTTTCTTCTTTCCTCTAGAGCAAAGAAAAAGGTTGAGTCACTTTGTAGTTTTTTTCATGAAAAAGGAAAGCATGCATCTGTCTGTCGTTTAAGGGTTAGTTGAGTACAACTGTATAACCGAAAGAGTGAAAGAGGCTTGGGGCTTAAAGACTTGTATATATGAAACAAAGCATGTCTCATAAAATGTTTATGGTTGATTCTTGCTTGTTTTGGTTCATTGTGGGTTACTTGGATTAATGCTTATATGCTCAAAAATTATGGGATATGTAAATAAAAAATCACCATAGTTGAGATTAAAAAAAATCTTAAAACTAAGGTTGTTGTGGGTAGAACATCGACACAACCTGAAGAAGGTACTCTGGACTAGGATTGTGTGGGGCAGCCCCTCTATTCCCCTTTTATTACTTGGTTAGTAGTCTTGGATAGGTTACCTACTAAGACTCACATGCTTTCTTGGGGTTGTAAGATTGATCCCTTATATTTATTTTGTGGGGAGGCCATAAAAATTAGGGATGACATATTTGCTGAGTATAGCTTTGTTAGGTAGTTATTGGTGATGGTTTTTAGACACTGTGACATGCAGATTGTGCATATGGATTGATTTTTGTGTTTGACTGCAATCAAGAGCAAAATGTAAGAGTTTGTTGGATGTTATTTTAAGACTTTTTTAGTGTTGTGTCAACTATTTTGTTTTACAGGAAAAGAATTTACGCCTACATGGGCATAACTTTCAACCAGTGATATTTTATTTTTGCGTATCAAAAAGAATATTGTGTTAGATTTAAAGTTTTTATGACTTATTTTTGTTAGAAAATTGAGAATTTTTATAACCTTTTAATGTTTTTTTTATAGTTGTATCGCTAGATTTTTTGGATGGTTCTTTGATAAATAAATTAGAATTTCTTATAAAAACATAATTTGTATGGAAAAAACAAACGAATCCAATAAACAAGTTCATATAGTCTAAAATCAACCTCACAAGAAAAATCCAGAAAAGGAGAAAAGAAACGTAGGATACCACAATCTAACGAACACTTCTTGGAAAAATTTCTTTCCTTTTTCCAATTGTTTCTCCACAACCAAACAGAATATATACACACCAAGAATAACTAAGATTTTTATCATTTTTCAGAATCTACAGTCTTTTTACCATTAAAAGTAACTTCACCAAGAAATTAAACAAGAAAATAAAAACGCTTAAAGAGACAAAACTTACAATGGGATTTTGATGAATCAACGTTTCTTGCTTTTGGTTCACAGTTCTGCACTTTGCTTTGCCTTTTGGGATTTTCTTTTGAGTTTTTATTTATAATATCGGTATTTGAAAGGGAGAGGAGTTCTATATCTGTTGATAAGAACACAAATTTGTAACGGTAACCTTTCTATTTTTGATAACTTATCACAGATCCAACGTAACAAATTCACTTTTGCTGTTTTTGGTAACTTATCGTAGAGAAATTTTAATTAAATCAAAACTACTTATCAATTAAATTATGATTACTATCTGCGCAAGTAACCCAAATCCTTATAAAAGGATGCCAATATTGATCCTCAGCCTCTCCCATTCGTTTGTATTAGGTTTCCAAAACTTGAAAACCAGATACAAGAAAGCTTCTTGTTTATTCCAAGCCAAAGAGTTATGGACATGGAAAGGATGCCTCCAGGTATTCGGTTTGTACCAACCGATGATGAGCTTGTTGAATATTATCTGTCAAAGAAGGTGAGAGGCGAGCCATTACCTTGCGACCAAGTTGTCCATGACTGTGAAATCTATGGAGATAAAGAGCCATGGAAAATTTTCGGTGAGACCAACTCCGAAATTTGTTATGTATTCACAAAACTGCGGAATAAGGGGAACGGAAGAAGGATTGATCGAACAGCGGGGTCAGGAACTTGGAAAGGTGAAAGAACAGATCCTGTGATGGATTCGGAGGAGAATCATGTACGGAATAATAAACTTTTCACTTTTAAAGTGGATGGAGTTTCCAAGAACGACCAGAAGGGACACTGGATCATGCGTGAATTTTCACTTATTAACAAGGATCAAGTACGTTCCTTACATGACACTATTTTTTACTATTTTTCTGTTCAATGCTTTGTCGATTAGGGTTAGGTCATTCCGTTCCGTTCTGTTCTGTTCAAGTTTAGTACTTGAAACCTAGCTTTTGTTGTTGGACAAGCCTTGAATCAGTCTTTGTCATTATTTGTACACTAACTTCCATTGTTTTGTTTTGTTTGTTTGTGTTTATAGGTGGATGATTGGGTACTCTGTCGAATCTACAACAAAAATAACCCAAATAGATCTCTGGAGCATGGTAACGATGACAACTTAGGCAACATACCACCTTCGGTATCAATGGACAGACAATATAATGAAGAAGATGATTTGTTTGACATTGATGCAATGGTGGGGAGTGATGCCATAAGCAATGGTCTCGTTCCTGATCAGTTGGGATATTCAGACTTATCCATGGTGAACCCTCTGAAAAGGACCCTCCCTTTGCCTTACTGCATCGAAGACGAAACCGTATGGCCGTCGACGAGCAAGAGACTCCGTGGGGATAGCAATGAGATTGATGGTGGAAGTTTGGATATTGCCACACTGCCTAGCCAGCTACTGACAACCCCTCCACTGCAGCAACACCACCAACAGCAGCAGCAGCAACAAGCCAACAATAGCGACAGCAGCGAGCAATTCTGGGTTCCAGGGCCCAACTGGTCCTATTAATTAAATTCCAGGACTATAGACATGGAATTCCATATTTTCAATGAGTTCGGGAGATTATTACTATTCCATCCAGATTATATAACTGGTTACGTACCGGTCTTCAATACTTTAAGTTCAGGTTGTTTGTAGGTACTCTTTTCGTCCGATCTAGGTTAGGGAGATTTTTAATGAGGCCTACGAACAAAGTTATTCTAATAAAAATTCCATTTACTGATAAAAAGGACTGGGACATGAAATAGTGTACATATTCTTTGTTAATTCTTTTCTAAAAATCAATTTCCAGATTAAAAAAATAAATACAATCCGACCACTTCTTTGTAAATTTAAAGAGGTTTTGATTGATAAAATTTAAGACTTCGGGAATCATATCTCTATACTTTTGAAATTCGAAAATTTCAACTTGTCAAAGACTCAGAGTAATCCATTCTAAAATTATATTGATTTCGGCACGACAATATTAAGTTCACTATTAATCCAACAACTAAGTCTATCAACTAAAAAATATGACTCTTCTTATCTATTTATCGTATTTTATGAAGATTAGACTTGACATTATCGTCAAACCTCTCTGATACATATAAAGGGAGGCCATCAATATTTTCCAAATTGAATCCCGCATACAAGGGTAGACTGGTCCCATGAGATCGTGCACTTTTTTTTTGTCAATTATTTTCAATAAATCTATTTTTTCAAATTAAAAAGTTTTATATTACATGTCAATTCATAAATAACTCACATAATTAACTCTTTTGAATTAGGAAGTAAAGTTTTGAGTCTCTTTATATTAAATGCAAAACAAATAAAAAGGGATTTACTTTATGGTAAATTATATTATTAGAGGTCATTTGATTATTACTGAAGTTATAATTGATGGTTCAAATAAAGTTTTAATTACGATTGAGTATTTTTTTCATTAAAATAAAAAATTTATCAAGTTATTTTAGGTTAAACCTATCTATTGAAAAAAGTTTTAAGTATTCCTTGTAAATTCGTTTACCAAGTTTGGCCACCGATATCGGGGTCTTACTAATGATTCTAATAAGTTTATCTTGAATTATAGTGTATATATCTTGTGCACACGATTCTATTAAATTGATGAATATTTAGCTAAAGAATTGCATCTCGGAGGATTTATGGGTATGTCTATTGCGCTGATTATTACATATTTCTACTGTATATTGGACGAGGGTAGTAAACCATCAATATGATAAGATTCAAGGGGAATTGAATCTTTAATTAGATATATAGAGGAATTGAAAAATCTGATACTCGAATGGGTTTTAATTTGGGTTAAATCAAATCATATCAAATAAGATTTAGATTATGTAGTTAAGTTAGTCATTTAACTCGAGATTAATTGGTTTTAGGTCAATTTGAGTCTGGATCAACGTGAGATTAATCTCAACATAATTTGAGTTTGAGTTCGTGTTGAGTCAATTTTTTAGATCGGGTTAGAATCAGATTCTGTAAAAACGATTAGTGTTTGACTTTGAGTCGGTTAATTATCTTGTTAATTCGAGTTCAGATAGATTTCGAGTCAGGTCATTTTAAATATCAGGTCAAGTTCATATCAAATCAAATTAATTTTTGTTGAAATTTGAACCATAAATCACTATTTTCACAAGTTAAAATTATATATTAACTTATTTTTCCTTAAAATGATCTCAATTCTCTCAGGTCACCACCCTCGCAAATCACAACTCTTTCCTCTCAAATCCTTATTCAATTCATTCAATCTATTTAGAACATAAAGAGCTATACACATCTAAAAAATTTACTTAGGAAAAAAAGATATGAGCAATGGATTTATAATCCTAGCCTCTAAAGATATTTTATAATCCAAGCTCGCGATTTAAATCCTAAAGATAATTAGTCCTCCCTATAATACGAGAAATTATATTATAGGTCATTTCTACCACGTCATCCATGAGATCAACCAATAAAAAGCATTTATTTAATTATTTTTTCCACATTATTTTTATCAAGTGAATCTTCACATGGTAAAAACTGATTTAAACTTTATTTACAATAAATGTCAGTGAAGATTCACTTGGTAAAAATATGAGGTGGAAAAAATAATTAAATGAATGTTTTTTATTGGTTAGTCTCATAGATGGCATGGTGGGAATATCCCATAAAATAATTTCTCCTATGATGCCTAATTCTTAACAAGTCTTCATGCATACCTCTTTCATGAATTTTATTCACTAGAAACTAATTCACACAATTCAAATCTAGGTATTCAACCTAAACAAGCATGATCTTGTTATGATTTGATTTTTAATTTAAATTTCAATTTCAATTGCTGTTATCTTTATCTTTAGTTTGAAAATTTTATTTTAAAATTATTTTAATTTTAGGGGGTGTTAAATGTAATTCGATTGGGGTTCTTTCTATCCCTTCAATCATATTCAATAAAATCATCCATTCATTATCTATCTTGATTTCTTTACGGTAATCAGAGCCTAATGTTCTCACGAGCAAATTATCATATTTTTTTCCTACTCCAAAATGGCCCCTTCCATTGTTAACGAGTTGAAAATCAAACCACTCCAAACCTGCTTACCAAACTTGGTCTTGTCTAGACAAACTAATTCAAAATACCATTTTAGTTTTCGTTGAACCTACTCTTACTTCTATCGCAAGGCCGGTTATAAGGGAGAGTAACCTGAGCAGCCGCTCAAGGGTCCCGATCAACTTATGGCTATTAAGTATAATTTTTTAAATTTTTAAATTTTTTTTATAATTTATTAAATAAATTAATTAATTTAATGATTAAAATTATTTTTTAAATATATAAAAAAATGTAACAATAAAATAATATGTTTAAAATATTAAATTAATTATTTAAACTAATGAGACGAATAAAAATTTTTGTGTCATTTTTTATGTTAAACACTAAAAAAATAAATTTTAAACCATAATCCTAAATTTTAATCTTAAATCATAATTTTAAACTCTAAACATATTATTTATTGTTGGTGCATAAATAAACACTATAAAAAGTTAAAAAAAATTATTCGTAGCAAAAAATATCATTTTATTATATAAGGGGCTATTTTTAATTTCCGGGACCCTAAAAATCTCTGAAACAACCCTGCTCTACCATAGCAGTACATTATTACATCAAGCTTCTTTACCACCACTGTTTTGGACTTGTGCATGTTATGAAGTTGTATATTTAATTAATCGAATATCTACCCCTACTCTATAATATCACTCTCTATTAAAAAATTTATTTTAAAATTCCCCAAATTGCTTCCCTTAGATTAAATCATATGTAAAAAATAAGCTTCAACAACCACATTGTATACTTGGGTTTTTCAAACAAATTCTATAGCCTATTAATGTTTTAATCCATATACATCAAAAATCAATCTCTCACGAGATGTTGGGGTTTTTTTAAAAATAATTTTCCATTTTTCAGATATTTTTTAAAATTTAAATAACCTAATATCTCATGAAATAAGATCTCATTTGAAAATACACCAACAACTCTTCCAACCATTGATCCCACTCATATTTCTTCTTCATATGTCTCATCATCATGTGGGACAGATCCTGGAAAGGTGAAAGAACAGATCCTGTTATGGATTCTGAGAAGAATCATGTAGGGGATAGAAAACTTTTCACTTTTAAAGTGGATGGAGGTTTCATAAACGATCAGAAGGGACATTGGATCATGCACGAGTTCTCAAGGATCAAGTAAGTTCCTTACATGACAACATGTTTTCTATTATTCTGTTCAATGCTTTGTCGATTAGGGTTAGGTCATTCCGTTCCATTCTGTTTTGTTCAAGTTTAATACTTGAAACCTCGTTTTTGTTGTTGGACAAGCCTTGAATCAGTCTTTGTCATTATCTGTACACTAACACAAATAGACCTGTAGAGCATTATAACGATGACTCTGAGGATGACATGTTCGGCACCATACCAACTTCGGCATCAATCGACAGACAACATAATGCAGAATATGAGTTGTCAAGAGAAGGATCAAGTTTTGGCACATCACATGACACTCAAGGAGATGATTTATTTGATGCAATGATGGGGGTGATGACATAGACAATTATCTTGTTCCTGATCAGTTGGAATATTCAGACCTATCCATGGTTAACCCTCTGAAAAGGACCCTACCTTCTATTTACCGAATTGAAGAGCAAACTGCATGGCCGTGGGCGAGCAAGAGATTCTGTGGGAATATCAATGCCTATGATGGTGGAAGTTTGGAGCTTTCCACACTGCCTAGCCAGCTACCTCCAACCCTTCCACTGCAGCAAGCAATGCTGGGGCCAATGGGAGATATGAGTTTTGACCTTGCATATCAATTTCCAGGGCCCAACTGGTCCTATATTAATTCAATTCCAGATGTTGGGTATTCCATAGATACACCATCTATAGATATAGAATATTCCAGATTTTCAAGTAGACTGGGAGCTTCGTAGTATTCCATACATATTGTACAAACTGGTTAGTGGTTACATACCGTTCTTCAATATTTGGTGTACTGGTTTTTTGAAGATCAGGGACTGCACCATGAGATCGTGCACGTTCTCTTATTAAAAGTACCATATTACATGTTAATTCGCAAATGACTTATATAATTAAACACAATAATTATAAAGCTTTGAATCTTTTATTAATGGTAAATTACACAGATAGTCACCATGCTATAGACTTGGATTCGAAATGGCCACAATACTTTAAAAAGCGTCAAATACACCGGTCAAGAGGGGTCGATGATCACTGTGACAGTTAAAAATAAAATAGAATAATCACACATTAACTTCTTGTCATTCATATATTTTTTAATTTAGTCCTAATTTTACTAAATTAGGATTATTTAGTCCTAATTTCAATTTTATTATAATACAATAAAATTAGGACTAAATTTAAAAAATGTATGAATGATAGGGAGTAAATATGTAATTATTTTATTTTATTTTTAACTACCACAACATCAGTCCATTGTTTTTTAACGGTCGGTGGCTATTTTGATATCATTTTAATAGTTGACTGGTGTATTTGACGCTTTTTAAAGTATTATAGTCATTTTGATACTAACCCTATAGTATGATAACTATCTATGTAATTTATCCTTATATTAAATACTCATAACTCTTTTTTGAATTAGAGAGTAAAATTTTGAGTCTCTTTATATTGAATGCAAAACAAATCAAAAAGGGTTTTACTTCTAAGGTAAATCATATTGAAGGTCATTCGATTATTAGTGGAGTTATAATTGATGGCTCAAATAAAGTTTTAGTTACGATCAAGTCATTTTTTTATTAAAATACAAATAAGTTTACCAAGTTATTTTAGTTTAAACTTATCGTTTGAAGAAAAAAAATTTAAGTAGGCTTTACAAATTTGTTTACTATGTTTCGCCACCGATGTCGAGGGTGCTTGATTCAAATAAGTTTGTCTTGAATCATAGTGTATCTAGCCGGTATATTCGATTCTATTAAATCGGTGAATTAGCTACATAATTGTGTCTCGAAGGATTTGTGTGTATGTCCCTTACGCTTGATCATGAGATGCTTTCTGATTTTTGTCGAGAAATTGTTGAGAATTCGTAGAAATTGAGGAAGAAACTTCAAATCCCAAATCATTCTTGAAAGGCAATGTTCAAATCTTGATTCGTGACTGGTAGGTACCATTAAGACTAGTGGCAATAATGAATCTGACCGGCTCACGAGTTACTCGAGTTCGGCTCGGTCAAAGCTTCACTCGAGTGAGCTTGACTCTCGGGTTCGGTTCAAGACTTTAACGAGCCGAACCTATTCAAGTTCAGCTCGAAAAGCTCGTGAACAGGCTTGGAGTAACTATATTATATATATGCTATATATACACTAAAAGTAATCTTTTTAGCAAATGAAAAACAATAAAATAAAATAGGAGAAATTTACTAAAAATAAATAAATTAAAATAAATTACATTTTTTCCCCTTTCTCAATATTGAATTTTGTTTTCGGTGTTAGTTATAAAAAAAGTTTTTAACGATACCTATCTTTTATATAAAAATATATCAAAATTATTTATTTTGGGTCGAGCCGAGTCGAGCCTGACAAGCCCGAGCCGAGCACCACGAGCTTCGAGCCCGAGCCGCGCTCAATAATATTGTTTCCGAGCCGAGCTCAATAATATTATTTCCGAATCGAGCCCGAGCCTAAAATTTTGAACTCGGCGAGCCTCGAGTCCGAGCTCAATAATATTGTTTCCGAGCCGAACCGAGCATGGCTTGTTATCGCCCCTAATTCAGACTAATGAGTTTTGCGGAGTTAAGGATGGGAATACAAATTCGAATCTAAAACAAAAATAGTAACCTTAAAATACTTTTTAATAAATTTTAGGATGAACTACACAAAAAGTATGAACTAATCATTTGTCTTATAAAACATAAATGATTAATTCGTTTCGTGACATGATAGTTAATATAAATTGATATAAAAATATTGAGCCGTAAGTTTTACACTTTGATGTAATTAGCTCCTAATTTGCAGCTCCAATAAACAATCTGGTCATTTCTTTGTAGATGGAAAAATTGATCTGATTGACAGAATTTAAGACCTATTCGGAGGGAACCATGGCTTCAAACTTCTAAAATTTGAAGGTTTGGACATACCAAAGACATAGTAATCGCATCCCAAAGTTATACCGGCTTCGATCGAATTAGTGATTTAACTCGAGATTGATCGGATTCAGGTTAATTTGAGTTCGGATCAACATCGGGTTAATCTCAACATAAACTGAAAAACACAAGTAGGAGAGAATCCATACTGTAAACATTGAGAAACAGAGAGAAAAGAGGAAGAAGAAAAAGGAGAAAAGGGGAATTAGAATATAGTTAGAAAGTAGGTAGTCTTTGACATTTATGAGGGTTTAGCTGAATCTGAAATCAAGGCTTTCTTTCTTAGGCTGATTTTCTCCTCCTTTGCTGTTGTTTTTCATTGCTCTGTTGTTATGGACAGAGCATGCTCTGTTTCTTGTTTCTCTTCATTTCTATATAATAACAACATTTATTCAATCATCCATGCTCACAGCTTCTAAGCCTTTGTTTCACTTCTTCAACTCGAGCAATTATAACCATTTCAGAATCAAGATCCACGAACAGCACCGTTGAGTTGATCAACCATTTATTTTGGAACACCATGGGGAGAGAATGGTCGATGTAAAAAGCCTACTCTTAGAGATTTTACATCTTCCCTTCTAACAATAGAACCTGGATAGAGTTTGAGGAACCAACATGAGATTGCATCCCTCGCAATTGGCATACTGGCTATTAGCTTCCACCTAAAAAGCAGTTGCTGCCACCAGAACTGCCCAGAGCACAAGGCACATCACGGACTTGAAGCTTCACATTGTGTGTTCCAACATATTCCATAACTTCCAAACATTCCTGTAAATCTGAGTCACTAACCAACATTACCCATTCTTCTTCATCATCTAAATACTTGAGTTGGAATGTCCCAGTTTGAAGTTTGAACCTCCTTGCAACTTCTTCATACAGTTTGAAGTACCCAGCAGATGGCTCGAACTTAAAACGAACTGTATCATCTTTGTATGTGGCTTTCACAGTAATTTTTGAGCTGCTATCAACATAGACAGTCTTCACTTCAGCGTTCTTAGCCTGCTCAAAACTTTCAGAGCTTGATGAACTTCCTTGTGACATGGAACTAGATTCATTCGAAGAGCCTGTCATGCTTGAAGAAGCAGGTTGGTGGGTTTCTTCAGCATTTCCAATATCTATTTCATCAGTAGCAACCAAGGAGCTCGAGCCCCAAAACATGAAGTGGGAGTCTGAGTCTTCTACCTTCAGATTCGCCTTGTTCAGACTGCTGATATTCCCTTTTCGTAAATAAGATCCAATGGTTCCATTTTCTGAACATGTCCACGGTGCAGTGCCAATGCTACCTGCCTGGAATGATCCTGCATCTAGAGAAACCGACTTAGAGTCATCACTACAATCAATGAGAGGGATGCTGGATTTTTTTACTTCGTCACAGGTATTTGGAACGAGCACAGTCCTTACAGCCTTGCCCTTGTTTCCACCAAAAGAACACTCATCTTCCTTCACCTTAACCACTGAATTTTGTTCATCAGGGCAAGAGTCTAGCGATGCTGATGATTTCTCTTGATCGAGAGGTTCAAGAATTTGGATGGGAAGGTTCTTATTGAAGGGTACTGACGTTTTCTGGCTATCAACTTCTTGCATGATGGTACCTGCTGCAATAAACTCTCCTGTTGATGGATCAAACTTCAATCCTCCTTCCACCCCTTGCACAGAGTCCAGAACAGTTTGTATTTTTTTTAATGATCTATTCACCTTGTTAATCTTGCGAGACGGCCATCTTGAGATCCCAAGTTGTCTGCATATCCTTTTCAGTGTAGTGGGGAAAACTACAAGGAGCAGGAAATCAAAGGTAAATCATAGATCAAAAATACATGGCATGAACCAGGTTCATTCTACTGCTTGAAAACAATATTCCAAAACTAGCATATGTGCATTATACCTGTTTACAGAACTATTTTCTAAAGCATATAGACTAAACGAGAAAAAACAATTTCTGGTTTCATAGTTTCTTAATAAAAACAATTCGGCAGTACGTACTTTGAAAATATCAAGCTCAAATACTGTTTTATACAGTATATTGGGTTTTTGGAGGCTTGTATGTTACTCTACTCTAGCACTTAATTGTCCTTTAAGTGTCCATGTCTGAGGCATATCTGAACATAAGTGTGGGAATATGACCCTCCAAGGATCCTCTAAATACATGAAAACAAAGAAAATATTGAACATGCCCATTGTAGACACATACACATATCCGCCACTCATATCGAGTAACATAGTTCTAGGTCATTAAAAATTTAGAAACAATCTTATTCATTTTACTTATTTAAATAAGATGACAAGATTGGAAAGTAATTTGTCAAAATAATAATACTGAACCATACATAAAATCTTCCACGAAACTTGTGTATTTAAAGAGGTTCAGAAATTCAATCTCACAAAAAAATATATGAACTTACATATTTAATGCTTCTATACAAATAGCTTTTCTCCAAAAGTATGATAAGCACAATCACATGAAGTCAACAAAAATAAAAACTTTTACAGAAACATGAACAGAACCGACGTTATGGTCTTATGATGCATATAAACAAGCAATTTCAAGGCTTACCACCAAGGCTTTTTGCAGCATCCTTCAGACTCTCCGAGAAATACTGCTGAAGAACACTAAGGCTCACACTCTTTTCTGTTGCAGTTCTCTTCTTCTCTATCTGCCTTCGAGGTCTGCTCCTTGCCTATAAATATGTACTGAGAAATTACTTAACCACATAAGATTGTCCACACCAACCGGTCCAACTTCGAACATCACCAGAATCAATCATAGTAAATGATATTAAAACAAATACAACCTCATGTTGATTATTTCAAGAGAGCTTGAAGACTTTCTAAGCTCAAAGTATGCAAGCATAACAAGGCAAGTTCATGAGACAATTTGCTAATAATACTTGCTTAAAATACTGGTGAATCTTCGATTTCAATGAGACGGAAACTCTTTATTTCTAGTAAACAAAAGTGTCTTATTACAGGAAAAAGATAGTATCTTATTCAACTCAACAGATATACAGTATCTTATTTAACTCAACAGTTATCAGAAAACTTGATCTCAGATCATGAAATTCTTGTCTCAATTCGTCGTTCAAATCAAATTTCCAGACTTCTTTGATTTATATACAATCAATGAACGATCCCTTTCATGTGTTTCACAAGTCAAGTACTGAAGCCATCCATCAAAAGGGAAAGGACATTCAACAAGGTACCTGTTCACGAGGACCATCAACCTCCTTTCTATCAGTTCCTGAATTAGATATATTGGGAACTCTATCATTAGATTTCATTTCACTATCAGCAGTTAATTCCATTTCCGAGCCCCTCCTAGATATAGACAATGAGGGAAAGTTTGAGACTGCTTCCCTCTGAATCTCAATTTTTGACCCTTCTCCAATAACATCTGCATCTGAAACTGTTCTCAAACTCCTACAGATTCGTTGCATAGTACCAGAGAGGTTATTCAACAAGAGTTGCTGTTCTGAACTTCCTTTCAAATTAATAGGAAGGAAAAGCTCCAATATATAATCATCATCCCCAGTGTAGGTGCTCCTCAACCTGATGGCAACAGCAGCATTCAGGTTACATTTGCGTGCGTGATGAACAAGCGGATAATCACTAATGTCATACGTCTTCACATCGGTGACGAAGAACGGATGATTAGAACGAAGCACTTTTCCAGCTATACCTTGTCCTTCTTCAAGATAATGTCCCATACATGCATGCGCAAAATCCTGCATGTTCCTTTCATTAACATAACAGGCTGTAGTTTCAACGCGTAAGACACACTTCCCTTCCCAACTTTTATTATCCTCTCCATTACATACTTTTAAAATTTCATTCACAGCTTCCTTGATGTAAGTACAAGGAATCCATGTTAGAGCCAATGGCAATCTATGTGCATGACATACAACACGTAAAACATCTGTTATTTCAGCTAATGCAGCTTTCTGATTCCGTGAGAGACACTGGGGAAAAAATTGAAAGGAGAGGTCTTAGAGAAAAGGTATAGTACCATACTATTTATTCAGTTAACCAATAAGAAAAAAACACCTGATCATGTGTATACTTACATGTACACACACACACGCACGCGTATAATTCAACATAAAAATGTCTTTTCTATATCAGCTAAAGTTAAATGAATACAAAGTTTTAATGCACCTGAGAAAAAGGTCGAGGAGGAGCAGTGGTCCTTAAGTTCACAGCCTGCACATAATAGGATTCAAGATAAATTTCATGATACCATCCATAACAAATACAGCTCAGTACCTTAAAATCCATGCATGTTTACTTTAAAGGAATATTCTTTACTTTGTAGTTTATGTCTGTGCAGGTGCAGTAAGGTTATTTTTCTGTAAAATTGAAGATATAATATTAGGTAAATAACATAGACTACCAGTACCTTCCCACCTTCAAGAATAGAATGGCCCCTTAAGGTTGAATTCAAATGTTAGCTATAATTTTATCTACATTTTTTATGGATCAAAAGCTCCAGAATTTACATTTACAAACATGATAGTATATGAGAAAACACAAGAATTTCTAGCAGTAAATGCATTATTGTTCAGCAGTAGAATATGTATTTTGAAATAATATGAGAAGGCGGTAATATTTTGTTGCAATAAAAAACTGAAAATATGGGTTAGCAAGAGATGTAGAATGGAAGAAGAAAAACTCTGTTTACTTGCTTATTACTCTTCTTCATGTCATCCATTAAAAAGGAGTTTGAGTTCAAGTAAGTTATGGATGGACAAATGGGCAATATGGACATGTTTGGATAGTTACAGAGAACAGAAAACGTAAGTTCAAGCACAGAAAATATAAGTTCAAGCCTATGTTACACAGACTCGGGAGTTACTGTCGACTGTCGAATACAGATACGTGTCTGACACGAGTAAATTCAGTTTTCTTTAAGTTTCTCCATATATTTTAAGGATCTTATGGAGCCATATCCTTGTGCCCATGTCTGACATGAGTATGTCTAATACAAGTTTCACATTTTTCAATTAAAAATGAAGAGTTAATTGAAGGTTTAGGCCCATAAATACAAAAATAACAATTGCAGAAACATAAATAGTAAATACTAACCTGGAGTGCATGGGAGACAGTTATCATTTCTGAATCAAAATTTGGTTTCTCTTTCATACTGACAAGTTCCAGCACAGCACAACAAGACATCTCAGGAGGTTCAAAAATTGGCAACGCAATGGAACCACGTACTTTGTAATTGACTGCATGTGTAACCCGCAAGTACTCGCCCTTACTGTAATGGATTACATTAGAAGTCCATTCAGGAACTCTAGAGATAAAAACACGACCAGGAAGACCGGGGAAAGAACCCGGTTTCAGTTCTGCAGAGAAGAGATATGTCCTTGAAACTTCACGATAACCCGAAAGCATCTGGTCTAGTAAATATGGCTGTTCAGAAGTGGTAAGCATATAGTGATCTCCATGCTTGATTGGAACCCAAACTTGTGCCAAAATTCCCCCTCCAGATGACTCCTTAAGCAAGGACAGTGCTCTAAGCATCTTCACATCAAGTGAGAGTCTAGTTGGCATAGAAACCAATGGATTAGACAAATCCAAAGAACCCAATTCTGCATCAGATGGAACCAATGGGTTACCAATTTTTGTATCTGTTTGCTGGAATACCATTTTGTCCCTACAATTATAAGAACTATCCATGTCATTCAATGCATCAGCAGATTCAAAAAAGGTGCCAGAATTTTGTCCCTTGATAGGTAGCGAATCGAAAGAGGTATATGGGAAGGTCTGATAGGAGGATAAACTGAAGGAAGCAAACATCTGATCTGTAGCTGAAGGACTATTAAACCACCCAGCATATGAATCAAAGTTCATGAGGTCTGAAAAATTAAAAGGATGCTCTGAAAGTGAATTCAAGGTACTGCCAGTGCCACCCAAACCCTCCATCTGAGGTATTGGAGGAGCCCAATTACCATCCCCCTTTTCTTTAGATGAAAAGGGGGACTCCATTTTCTTCACAAAACAAACGAAACAACCCCACTTTCACCTGAAATCAGCAAATGCTAGGGTTCTATGAAAAAGCTTCCACTTCCCTTATCACTTCTATCCATAGACCCAAATCTGCTACCCAAAACCCATGAATTCCCCCCCATCAAATTCATCTAGCTTTCCATCTTTCCAAACACTTAACTCAATTGTGCCAAAAACCAGAGTGGCAGAGTACTCAAAGCCAATCTTTCAGTCTCCAAATCCCCCGCAGATCACTGCAAGATAAGTCCACTGCTCTCAGTTAACATCAATCCACGAAACCCATCTCAGATTCATCATCTTATACACAAAAATAACAAAAATTCTAAATGAACAAGTAGATACCCAGAAGATGAAAAAATGAGAAATTTAGTTGAAATGAACTAGATATCAAATTCCAATAAAATGAGTTCCCAATAAAAAGAAAATAAAATATAAACAAATTAAGATGAATAATTTTCCGAAATTGGCAGCTCTTTTTCTTTTACTAGATTCAAATGAAACGAATTGAACAAGAAATATAAAAGCAATACCCTTCTATCCCTTACCTACAAAATCTGAAGCTCCTTGAAATTGTATAAATAAATAATGATTAAAAAGCCAGAAATCTAGAAAAAAAATTACTATAAAAGGAAATGTTATTGGATTCTTAGCTAGTGGACAACGTGTGTTATAAAGCTTTGGAGGAGAAAAAGAGTTTTTTCTTCTAAAAATGGAAAGTTTTGCTTGGTTTGAATCAAACCTCTCTCTTTGGAGCAGTTAACTATGAGAACTGAATACCGGGGGCTGGTGATATGTCTGATGCCTTAAAAGACGGTCTTTTTGCTTTTTAGTATAATATAATATTAAAATAGAAAAATTTATAACCGACATCGAATACTATTAAAATCATTAATATTAAATATTATTAAACATTATTAAATTAATTATTAATGATTAAAAATTTTAAGAATTAAAGTCGAAGCGGAGGAAGCACGTTTAGGGTTTCAGTATATTTCCACAACAACGACCAAGATGACGGAATTTTTTATGTCTGACAATGGGGTTTCGGATACGAGGAATGGTCCTAGGTCAGAGATGGCAGTTCACCAAGGAAGAGATTTAGCGCATATGGATCTTGATAGTGGGGCGGATATGAAAAAAACAATAGGGTTATCATCTAGAGACGATGATATCACGTTACCGTCAGTGGTGGCGTCTGGGTTGAAAAGTGGATAAGAACCTATCGATATTGGGAAGAGAATTTCTTTTCGAGATGCTGCGATGCGCTCCGCTGAAAGTAATAAGGAGGATAACTTTCTAAAGTCGTTGGAAGTGAAATTAGCCAATGACGATATTATTATTAGCAGAGATGGTCCGGTTCCTGAGATTCGGTTTTCCGATAGGGTTCATAAGCAGATTGATGCAAAGTTGGAAAAGACGATGATAGTAAGACTCCTGGGGCGCTCAATTGGACTCAGGACTTTGAAGAATAGAATACAGGCACTATGGAATCCGATGAGAGATTTCTCGATCATTGATCTGGATAACGATTATTACTTGATCAAGTTTAGTCTTGATACGGACTATGACAAGGTAATTTTTGGTGGCCCATGGATGATTTACGAAAGCTACTTGACTGTCCAACTCTGGTCGAGGGAGTTTTCGACAGATGACGATCATCCTAAACAGATTTTGGTATGGGTAAGACTGCTTGGATTACCCTATCGCTATTATTCGAAACATTTGTTTAATGCAATTGCAGGACTAGTTGGAGAGGTTATTCGGGTTGATTTTAACACGATGGAGGGTCGTCGAGGGAGGTTTGCACTGCTTGCGGTTATGGTGAGGTTAGACCAGCCACTACTACCTGGTATGATAATTGATGGTAGGTTCCAACGGATAAAATATGAAGGTTTGTCATTGATTTGTTTTGGATGTGGGAAGTACAGATATACTAAGAAATTATGTGCGGAAGTGCAGAAGCAGGAGGCACAACCCAAAATTATGGAACCAACACCAAAAGCTGCTGAAATGTATGGACCGTGAATGCAAGTGGAGAAACGACGACGGAAAACACAACGAAATACTAAGGGACAAAACTCTCTCTCTTTAGAGGAGAAAAAGAGTTTTTTCTTCTAAAAATGGAAAGTTTTGCTTGGTTTGAATCAAACCTCTCTTTGGAGCAGTTAACTATGAGAACTGAATACCGGGGCTGGTGATATGTCTGATGCCTTAAAAGACTTGTCTTTTTTTTTCTTTTTCGTATAATATAATATTAAAAAATAGAAAAGATTTATAACGGACGTCGAATACTGTTAAAATCATTAATATTAAATATCGTTAAATATTATTAAATTAATTATTAATGATTAAAAATTTTAAGAATTAAACATATAATTAATAAGGTATAAACATAATTTTAACCTTTAACGTTTAGAATTTTTATCATTTTGATCCTTATTTTTTTAGATAAATTTAGTTTTAATCTATGTCTTTTTAACAAATATTTCATTTTTTTTAACTAACACAATGACTAGGCCGTTAAAAATTTAACGATGATAACATATGATAATATATTTAAAATGACATGACATCTAAGCTATCAAATACATACACGTAAAATATAATTTTATTCTAATATAAGATATAAAACAATTAAAATTCAAATAAAATGTTAAAAATTAATTTAATCTAAAAGAAACGTATACTAAAAATTCACAATCCTAATTACAATATAATCAGAATCTTATCTAAGAAAATATGAACACGGTCTAAAGAGGAAAAAAATTGTAAATGTTGGTATCAATAAATCAAAGGTAAGGGATTTTGATACTAATCAATTGGTTTTTATTATTTTAGTTTAGAATTTAGGTATTTTAGTGTTTAATCTAAATTAAAATTTTAAGGTTTTGATTTATAACTTAATATTTAAATTTAGATTTAAAAGTAGTAAATTTAAGGTCTTAGGTTTTAAGTTTTATTAAATCTAAACTCAAAATTCAAAATTATAATAAAAAAAAGAGTAGTAAATTTATTCAAGGTTTAATAGCTAAAATATTTTTTTAATTAAGTTTTAATATTTTATTTGAATTTTAATTATTTTATATTTTATATTAGAATAAAATTATATTTCATATGTATGTATTTGATAGGTTAAATGTCATATTATTTAAAATATATTATCACATGTTTACTATACGTATTATCATTAAATTTTTAACGGTACGATCATCATGGTAGTTAAAAAATAGATATTTGTTAAAAAGACTTAGGTTAAGAATAAATTTATCTCAAATAAAGAATGATGACCAAAATGATAAAAAATTATAAACATTAAAGGTTAAATTTATCTTTATGTCAATTAATAATTATATGTTGAATTTTTTCTCTTTTATTAATGGGTACAAATCGTCTACCTCTATCTCATGTCTCTACTTGTACCTCCGCTTTAAATAAGAGGGTTTAGGGTTTAAGGTTAGAGGTTGTGGTTAGGTTTTAAGGAATTAGATGTAGGATGTATTTTTTAGGGTGTAAGATTTAATATTTAGGATTTAGAAAAAAAGGATTAGGGTTTAAATTTTACTTTTTTAGAAAATTTTCAAAGAGGCATGATAAAGAGATAGAAATAGATGATTTTTACTCTTTATTAATTATGTGTTGAGTTTTTGAGAATTTTAATTTTTATTAATTAATTTAATAATATTCAGCGATATTTAATATTATTGGTGTTTAAAGATGTTCGACACATATAATAAATACATCTTAAAAAATATCCATATCATTCGATAGTTGCTCTAACTTTTATTTTGGATAAAATGTAATATCATTAAACTTTTAATATATTTTTATTTTTAATTATTAATTTTTAAAAAATAAGATTACTCAACCTCCATTTTAGTTTTTCCTATTACTTTTGGGTCGTTAGTTTTCTTTTTCTTAAATAAAATATAGGTCCTATTTTTTAATAGAATATAACGAGAAAGGTCAAAATGATAATAAAAATAAAAGTTAAAGTAGAACTTTTAAAAGTTTAAAAATTAAAGTAAAAGCATCATAAAAGTTTGACGATCATTTATATATTTTATCTTTTATTTTTTGAAACACCAGCTCTAAAAAAAAATTTGAGTGAATAATTACGAATGTAAAACAAAAATTGTTAGTTAATTAATAATAAACATTTTAAAATAACTTGACTAGATAACACGTTAATAAAAAATAATTTTATATTTTATATAATTATATAAAAATATTTTTAATTGATGTGTTATTCTGTTAAGTTAACATCTTTGTCTATGGGATATAATTATATCAGTATGTATTAAATAATTTATCATTAATTAACTAATAATTTTATACATAAAATAATTATTTTAATCTAAAATAAAATATAAAAAAAGTTATAACACTTTAAAAATATGGGTCAAAGTAATATTAATCGAACATTATAAGTATTTTTATTATTTTTTTCAGTTGGAGATAACAAATACAATGGAACATAAGTAATTGATTAATGGGTGAAAGAGGAGAAATTATATCATGGGTCAGTCCCACCACGTTATCCATGGGACCGATCAATGATAATCATCCACCTTATTATTTTTTAATTTTTAAAGTGAAGATTCACCTGGAAAAAAAATATGACATGGAAAAGTTGATGAAGTGGGTAGTTATCATTGGTCGGTCCCATGGACACGTGGTGGGACTGACCCATGATATAATTTTTCGTGAAAGAGGCATAGGGTAACTTAAGATTTAACGTATTAGAGATATTATTATTTTAATCACTCAAACATTAAACTGGTAATAATATTAAGATTAAGAGCGTTTATATCTAAGTATTCACATAGTAAAGCAATGAGCCTAAAATGTAATAATTGAGTATCCACAAGTTTGATTATAGGTACTCGAGAGAAAAAAAAAATTATTAAATGGACCTAACTCACAGTGCCATTCAAGATCTCATCTCATAATATTAGTAAATAGTTTTGATATCAATTTGAAAGAAGAGGTTCTATTTTAACCTAAGAAAAAAAATAAGAGTCGGTTTTATCTTAACTAAGTCCAAAAGATAGGGTTAAAACGGTTAACCATTGAATCGGTAAAAAAGTGTCAATTCATAGTGAATTCATAGTGAATTGGTTGAGATTCTTAGTCGTGTGCTAATGTAGTTGATGTAGGCATGGTCGATCCACTCTAAAATCATTGTGTTATTTGTCAATTTCTTTCGACTTTAGCAAATTCAACCAGACACCAAAAATAACCTACTTGACGATTATCGGTGATCGATTCGAGTTTGCGCATCAATCCTTTCAATCTATCATCAGTGTAGACAACTGGCAACAAAAGTGTTTTCGTTGTGAGGAGCCACATAGATGGTGTAATCTCTCTGTCTTATCACTTAACCAACATATCCCTTCCGTCTTAACCAATGAACTCATGAATCTTATAATACGTCAATTGCATAAATTTTCACTCAAATCCAAATTTCAATAATTTAGGTCAATACCAATTTCAATAACAATAACGATGAGTTCAATGATTCAATTACAATAAATTGACTCTTAGGTCCATTTCAATTATCTAATCATTTTAATACAATAATTGATCTATATTATTTCGGTTGCGGAGTTGTATTAACTACTTGGCATGTAAAATGCTTTGTTTCACCTTCTCGGTAACTTGTAATCTGGACAATTAGGTGGTCGAGGGGTGAAATAAATAATTTTTTTTAGAAAACATATTTTGAAAATTTTGATGTTTAGTTTGAGAAAAAGAATATAAGTTTGAAGAGAAAAATAATATAAAGCACATAAATTAATTTATATTTATTAAATACATCTATTTTTATTCGTGTTTATTCGATTTTTAAAAATTTTTATTTAGATTAATCTATATTATATATCGAATTTTAGTAAGTGAATTAGTAATTTTTTTTTTATATACAAAATCTAAACTCAAAATATATGTAAATTAATATCAAATTGTTTATCATCTGAATTATTTTTTAATTATTAAATACATGTATTAATTGTAATAGTTTTTAATCATTCGATAATTGGAAGAAAAAAATCACGTTTTAAAATACTTTTACTAAACGAATTTTATAATAAACGTCCAATAATTTATGATTTTGGTGAAACAACTTTGATATGATATTTGGATTTTTTTTAAATTATGTCATTATATTATTTATAAAATTACAAAATGACTATTTTATTGAGAGTTTAAATTTACTTTTTTAAAACCATTTATTTGTTTTCATAAATGCTTGCCACAACGCAAAAGGGGAAAACGCAATTTAATAAGCATATTATTTTGGTCAAATTCTGGTTTAGTCCCTATACTATGCATAAGTTATGACTTTAGTTTATACTCTAATTTGATCGATTTTATCCTTGAACTTTATGAATTTTAAATTGGCATAAAGATAATTTTCACCCTTAACGTTTATAATTTTTGTTGTTTTGGCCCCTATTTTTTTTTGGATAAATTTAACCCTTGATCTATGTTTTTTTAACAAATAACTCATTTTTTAACTACTATGATAAATGAACCGTTAAAAATTTAATAATGGTAACATATCATATATATATGTGATAATATATTTTAAATGACATATAATCTAAACTATTAAATATATACATATATATATAATATAATTTTATTCCAGTATAAAATATAAAAAAAATAAAATTTAAATAAAATATTAAAAATTAATTAAATACAAAATAAAAATTTACTAAATATTCTCAACCCTAACTAAACTAAAATATCTTTATAAAACCCTAAAACTTCGATTTAGATTAAAACTAAAAACCTAAATTCTAAATTAAAATAATAAAAATCCAATTGATTATTATCAAAAACTTTTATCTTTAATTCGCCGGTAACAAACTATACAAAACACTTTCTTCTCAGATTATGTTTATACCTTTTTAGATAAAATTTTGATTTTACTATAGTTAAGGTTGAAAATATTTAGTAGCCTTTTGTTTTAGATTTAATTAATTTTTAATAAATAAAAATAATAATTTTTAATATTTTATTTAAATTTTAATTATTTTATATTTTTAGATTGGAATAAAACTATATCTCGCGTTTATGTATTTGATATACTAGATGTTAAGTCATTTAAAATATATTATTACATATATATGACATGTCATCATTATTAAATATTTAACGGTTCAATTATCATGGTAGTTAAAAAATGAGTTATTTGTTAAAAAGATAAAAATTAAGGGCTAAATTTATCCCAAAAAAAGAATAGGGGCTAAAATGACCAAAATTATAAACGTTAAGGGTGAAAACTATCTTTATGCCTTTTAAATTTCAAACGTCACCCAAATATTATAGAGATAATATGACTAAACTGTAGAAAATTTAAAATGACTAAATTAGAAAATAGGAGCTAAATCTACAAATTATGCATAATGCATGTAGCCATATACTAATAATAGAATTTAACTTAATATATTTCACACTTAGGGTGAGCAAAATTTGATTCAACTCGACAAAATTAAATAACTCAACTCGACTCATTTTGACTTGATTTAAAATTTTATAGACTTAACTCGACTCGAAAAAGTTTTAAATAAAGTTCGAGTTGTAAAATAAAAATTCGAATAACTCAAAATTTTTAGTAACTAAAGGATTTATTTTTAAGTTTGAGATAAGTCTCTCAAATTTTTATGATATATATACATTGATATATAAAAATATAAAGAAATATTAATATATATATGAATATATATATATACACATACATATCTTATATTATTAGAGAAAGTCGTTTAAATTAGAATCAAGTTGTACTATAACATGATAAATAATTACAATTAAATATTTATAGGAACTCCACTACTCGACTCGAATTTCTTAAACTCGACTCAAACCGAAAAAAATTTAAATAAAGTTTGAGTGGTAAAATATGACTCGTCAACTCGAATAACTCAAAATTTTTTAACTCAACTCCACTTGATCGAGTACTCACCCCTATCCTCGGCCATTGTTTTATGACATAATTGAAATTTCAAAAATTTTAAAGCATGGACTAAAAATGACCAAATTAGAACATAAAGATTAAAGTGCATAACTTTTTTATAACATAGGGGTCAGTATAAGAATTTGGCCTAATATTTTTCCAAACTGGATTAATAGGGGAATAAAAGAACTACATGACACGATAGAAATTATCTGCCTCTAATTATGTTATTTTTTGTTTACTATTAATTTTTTAAAATTAATTATTAAATTTTAATCTTAATTCTTTAAAAAAATAAACATTATATTAGTTCATAAATCATGACACGAATTAGAGCTCTCTATCTATGAAAGAAAGAATAAAAAAGAAATTATTATTTTAAAATAAGAAACTAGTAAAGGTTTAATAAGCGATTTATACTTTATAAATAAGATGAGACATATCGAGAGTTATTCGAACTTGATTCAATTCAAGTTTGATTAAACTAAATTGGCTGAATTTTATTTGAGCTCAAACTTGGTTTAGATTTTTAATGAATCAAATTAAAATATTTGATATTTAATTTGAAAAACTTGCGAACTACCAAAGACGTAATAACATTATTTTAAAATTTCTTAAATCAAAGTAAATTTAAATATATTTGTGTTGTTGATGAAGAATAAATTCATTCAACAAATATTATTATTATTATTATCATCGTCAGTGTTATAGCCTATAAATAATATGAATCAAATCAAGAATAATTTTTTATATGACTCGATTAATGTTTAATTCAATTAGATTTAATTTAAATTTAAATTTTATTCGAACATTAATTTAAATTTTTAATCTAAATTGAGTTCAGGAGATTAATTAATTCCTTTACACCCATTAACAAATACTCTATAGATAAAAAAATCTTAAAAAATATCAAAGAAATGAAGTTAATACTGAACAGAATTGTACTTTGAACTTTGGAAAACTTGAAATCTGTAATCCCCCATTCCCAGTTCTCGAATGGAGTTCGACTGATGTTCCAGATTCCGTACACTTCTCCTCCTATCTAATCATTCTCTCTCGATTCCCCTTTCATACACAGTTTACAATTACAGAAAAATGAGAGCTCCCTTCAGTCTAATACCCCATGCTCGCATCCTTTCTTTGAATATTCTCTTTTATTCTCAACAATCTTGAGGTTTCTAATCTGGGTTTTGCTTCTTTTCTCGAGGGAACTCCTCTGCTAGCGGGAAGGAATCGACTCTCCTCGTTTCCCCCATTTTATTCTGTAGAAACCAGAAGAAAGGTGTTAAAATAGGATTTGAATCTAAAATTGATGGCAAACCCACCGGGGAATCATGAACAGGAAGCGAATCATGCGTCATCTTCTTTTAGTGGAGTTCAATTGAGCAACGGGAATCATAAACCCGAGACCTCAGGTTCCGGTTTGAAGCATAACCTTGTTGTTTCATTGGATTGGACCTTAGAAGAGCAAGCTGTAGTAGAAGACGGGTTAAAAAAGTGAGCCTTCTTTACTCTTTTTTCTCTTTTGATTGCATGGAATTTTGGATTTTTCTGAAATTGTACTTCGTAAATTTTCAATTTTAAGTTCTAGGAATCTGAGTTTTGGTGTTGTACTCTTCATTGAAGTTATTGTTTCTTCGATCTGGTTGGAATTATTAAAGAAAGAAATAGTATGCATATCACAGTGTTATAAGTTTAGAAATGGAATGGAATGGAATAGTTCAGCTGCTAATAAGCATAGGAGCAGTATATTTGCATCCGTCATTGTTCCTTGTCAGAATTTTAATAGATATAGAGGTTTGTTGAATGCCAGTCTTCTGTTTATCAGAATTATTTGTTAGTTGTTTTGGATAATCCAATTGATTTTTTCCCCATGTTTTACTAAATTGGCTCATTATTAGCCTAGTTTATTTTATAATTCTTCTTTTTGTTTGGACTGGGAGCATGCAAAGGTTAATTCTAATTCTTTTGGTGTGACATCTCCTTGCAGATATGCATTAGATTCGAGCATAATTCGTTATGCAAAAATAGCTTTGCAGTTACAAAATAAGACAATCCGGGATGTGGCTTTGCGATGTAGATGGATGACTGTAAGCTTTACTGTTCTCATAAGGCTCAGTTTGAACTCATCAGCTAACTGTTTGCTAGACTTCTAGAATGTATAGACTTACATTACGGCACGTAGAGCATATTGCTCAAATGGCTTAAATGCTACTATAATTAGGCAAGTTATAATTGTTGGAGTAGATTCATATTTTGCTGGCCTGATGCCATAATTCTACTGTGTTATATGTACATGTGCATGAGTCTGTGTAGTGAATATGTGCATGAGCATGTGTGTGCACAAAATTTGATCTATATTCTTCTTGCAGAAAAAGGAAAATAGCAAGAGAAGGAAGCAGGAACATAATATAGCCAGGAAAAGTAAAGACAAAAAGGTATGATTTACTGGTTCTTTTTTCTGCGTGCTAAACTGTATTTATTTCTGTTTTCTTTACTGCTATGAGCCTGCTCAGTTGGTTGATTGTTAGAATGCAAGTTACTAGATATCAGTTAAAAAGTAAATTGCCGCTCTCTGTGATACTGATGTGCAGAGAGTATATTTTATTTATTTTCTATCTCCTCTTTCATACTGGAACATAAGAGATGTAAATGACTGCTTCCATTAACACAGGAAACCCCTCTTATACTTGCAAGGTAGTGTAGCAAAGTTCATTGTCATTGACCATAGAGAGGTTATTGAGTTTAGATGGAAATTTAATTACTACCTTTGGTTAAAAAGCTGTTTCTTTCGGGTTTTGATTATCTTAGATTCTTCCGTCATATTTTCTTTGAGGCCTCTGCTGGGGAGATTTGTGTTGGGGCATTTTTATGTCTGCTGATAAAACATTTTCCACTTCAATTGATATTAGATTTGGAATATATTAGATTTAAGCAAAAAAATTTCTTTGAAGTTGCCAATTCATGATAATATTTGTTGATATAAAAAGAAATAAGGAAATGTATATAGTTTGAGTTATGATAGGAATATCTTTTGCGTTTGTTTCAGGAAAGAGTTGCTGATCCTCCGACAAAGCCTGCTCATTTTTCAGCTCAACCTAATCTTTCTCCATATGCACCCCCGATGATTCCTGTGAACTATGATGACGGCATTCCGTACAGAGGTTAGATTTTATCTTTAAATATTTTTAAGTTGTCCCTCAGATCTTGGGGTTCAGAGATGTGCTCTGTTGCTTCTTACATGCAAGTTTTACTTCCTTAAAAATACTATCTTTTAGCTCGCATTTTTGAATTATTTTTACTGGTATCTGTTGCTTTCGGTTTAGTTGAGATATATTTAGTATTATATTTGAAGTTTTATGTACATCATCATGAGGCAGATAAACTGAGTTTCAGTGTTTCATGCTTTATTGCCTCTCTAGTTGCATTGGAATTTTGTGTTTTCCCATCAGATGTTTTGTTTTCTGATTTTCTTAATTCTCGCTATGCATATTGTTCTCAAAGCTGAAATTAAATTTTGGTATCCTGAACTGTCTGTAAAAGCTGCAGAACTTTTAATTTTGACAAAAGATGTTGGTGTTTTGAAGGGTTCGGACGGTTCGGGTGAAGCATTATTTCTTTCTTATTCTGTGGTGCTTTAATTGGCATGACCCCTTTGATGCTCTTTGGATGTAACTTAAATAAACTTACAATTTCTAACACATAAAAGAAAGTGAAAGAAGTGAAGAAGAAAACTTGATATTCTCACCATATATACATTTTTATTTTTGTCGAGGTAAGTAACAAAAAATGAGGGCTGCAAGACATGGTTAAAATAGTTTAAAAGAGTAGTAGCTGCAATTATTTATTGAATTTATTTTCTGTTCTTGATCGTTGCAACAAATGAAGCTTCGATTTATATTTATTTATGGTAACTGAAATTTATTAATCGTGAAAACTTTTAATGTCTTTTATGATGTTATCATTAGAAATTTGAATTGAGATCTTCATGATGCTATTCCACAGCCATTGGTGGGGAGACGGGCGAACTTCTGGAGCAGAATGCTCAAGCCTTAAATCAAATATCTGCAAATCTTGCAGCTTTTCAGGTGAATACCAATGTTATGAATAGATGTCATCCTTAACCCTATCTTCCCAAATCCCAATAGTATTTTGTGACCATTCATGCGGATAGACCAAAAGTTCTGATGTTCTATTGGATTGCTTCAGCTTTATGGCTGTCTCACAAAACTTGTCTCATTTATCTTTTTCCAGATACAGGAAAATATTGGTCTTCTCTGCCAAACTCGTGACAACATTCTGAAAATCATGAACGAGTAAGTTCCAGTATTTGATAAATGCACCTTAGTACCGGACCTTATTTGCTTTCCGTGTCATATGTCATGCCAGCAGCTGGTACAAAAGACTGAATCATATAAATTTGCTCAATGAAAAAATAATGAGGTTTACTGAAATTTTATTAAAAACTTTATCTGGCAGTTTGCTTTATCACGGTCATTCCTCAAATCCGAGATATATTGTACTTGCAGTTATCCTGTTATCATCATTGACATTCTAAATAACCCTCAAGCTTTTAATGAACCCAAATTCCTTTTCCCTTTTATTCCATCTCTTTTTGGTAAAACATTGTGTATTATCTAGTAATTATTAGTAATTCATAAAAATTGATTTTTATTCCGGTACAAATGAGGTCGCAATCTGGAAATAAGGACAAGGATTGCTGATATGAGATTAAATCCTGTGTTCAAAATATCTATATCTTCTTCTATCAATAAAGAATCTGCTGTTGAATTAACCCTTTAATTTTATTATTGGATGTTGCTCATTTCTTGGTTATTTTGCCAGGTTGAATGACATCCCCGATAAAATGAAGCAGATGCAAGTACTTCCGGTTAAACTGAACGAAGAGCTAGCTGACACCATCCTTCCCCCTTCATCCCATCTTATGTTTTCATGATCCTCCTTGCGTTTAGTTTCCGATAACTGAACAGTAGATTGTGGTTTTGCTGACTAGAAAATGACTGCCGATAAGGTCGACTCGCCTTCCTTTACCATTAGAGAATAAGTTCCCTTCCCCCTTTCTACCGTGTAGAAGGCTTAGTTATTATTAGTTTGTTTGTTTGTTAGTTGGTTCATGCTGGAGAAGGTGATTTAAGGCTTTGCATTGGGGATATTTATTTTACATGATGAAATCAAGAGTTAAAATATATTATTTTAATTCTCTTTTTTTGTACTTTTAATTTTACAGGTGAGTTGTTTTTACTTAAATGACCATTTTACGAATATATTATTTATAATTATTGGATTGGATTGTTTTTTTTTTTCAATTAAAAAGTTTTCATCTTTTGGAGGGTCTTTCTTTTTTCTGTATAATAATTATAATTCATTTATGTTTTATTCAATCATTTTAACAGTGTAAACATGTTAAAAATCTCAACATCAATATAAAATGTGTTATAGTAATTGTCTTTCAATGTTTAGCGATTGAAATTATCTTTCGGTGGATGTATGCTTCTAAGGAACCCTTCTTATCGCACAAGATTCTTCCTACGTGAGCTTGTCAATCCTGTGGTTGATCTACACCGTCCGTGTTGTTTTTAATCCCACCGAGAGGTGGGCACTAGCAACCATGAGGGCCATTAGCATGTCTATCAAGACACTTAAAATTCTGTCTCACCCCTCGTACATGATAACATTCCTGCCATTCAGCCGCGTATCATTCAATAAACGACTGCAGTGACATGAAAACAACAGGCGATTCAATAAACATATTGCGGCAAAACAAATCCCCTCGAAGGGCAGGGACATGAAAACAATCAGGGAGCAACAACTCAAGTGGCACAATACCATTTTAATTAGGGTTGGACACGGAACTTGAATCCGATAGGTTTCGATGATCGGGTTGGATTTTTGGTAGAAAATTCGGATTCAGACGGGTCGGATTTTTTTAAAGATAATTTCGGGTTGGGTTCAAGTTTAGGGTAGAAAAAATCCGTCCAAACCCGACTTAGGACTAATAGTTTAATTTTTCATTTATATTTTAGGGATATTTATAATAATGATCATTCTTTATATTTATTTTTTATATATTTATATCACTAAAATTAATTTTTTTACAATTAGGTCATTAAAAATTTGTTTTTTTTACAAATAGATCCTTAAATTTTAGTTTTTTTACAATTAAATTCCTAAAATTTAATTTTTTTAATTATTTGGGTCGGGTCAGATCAAGTCGAATTTTAAAGCTTATAAGTCAGGTCAAGTGGTGGGTGAAGGGTATGATTCTTCGGGTCGGGTGCGGGTGGGCAAAAAATCCAACCCGACCCGTGCCCTTCTCTAATTCTAACTATATTTAGCCTTCATTACTCGAATCTATAACTAGTTCTTATCGAAGAGGGTATAAACTATATCTTCTTTTATTGTATTTTTATTGGTGTCTCTATTTTAAAATAGTGGGTTTAGGATTTAGGGTTCAAGATTAGAAGTTGTGGTTAGAGCTTAGGAATTAGGGTATGATGTATTTTTTAAGGAATAGGATTTAGAATCTAAGATACAGAAATAGGGTATCATTTTACTCGATTCAAATGTATTTTATTTTGAAGGATTAAAATATATTTTATTGATTAAAAGCTAACATTTGTGATAAAATTATTTTTCATTAAAATATAAATATTTTACAAGTTAGAAGATGAACTCAGGTAAAGAATGGTGGGAAATGTGAGAAAAAGAAAGTGAAATATTTTTTAAATCATTCAATTATAAACAAATTATTTTATTTAAAAGTTATAATAGGATTATTTAATTAAAGTAATGTTATAAGTATCTTATTAGACCGTTAAATATTAGATACAGTTGACTAATATTCATTAATAAAAGAGTAATAAATTTTTACCATTAATTTATTATTGATTTACGGTAGAATAAAGTTATTGGATTATTTTTTAAATCTGATTATTCAATTGTTTATAGGGGTGTAAACGAACCGAGCTTGAACGTATAAAGATGTCCGTATTCGTTTATTTATTTTTGAAAGTGTTTAAACTCTGTTCGTGTTCGTTTAAATTTTTAATGGGATGTTCAAGCTTGGTTCGTTTATTTTTTGTCGTGTTCGGGCTCGGTTCGTTTAATGTTCACGGACGTGTTCGTTTATATGTTTGATAATTTGTTCGTTTAACGTTCGTGAACGTATTCGTTAAGCGTTCGCGAACGAGTTCGTTTTTATATATTCATCAACTTGTCTATTTAGTGTTCACAAACATATTCGTTTAGTGTTTATGAACATGTTTGTTTAGCTTTTGTATATAAAAGAACATAAACAAGCTTATAAACGAACATAAACGAGTTTGTTCGTGAACATAAACGAGCCGAAATGCACTTATGTTCGTGTTCGTTCGTTTATTAATCGAACATAAAATATTTGTTCGTACTCGTTTATTTAACTTAATAAACGAACATAAAAAAACATTATATGAATGGTTCACGAATAGCTCGTCGAACACCCTGTTTATTTACACCCCTACTTGTTTGATAGTACTATAAAAATAATTAAGTTAATAAAAATTTAAAATAATAAGAATAAATTTGTTAAATTATTTTAAATAATAACCAAATTGTTAGCGTATAAGTTTTGAAGAATTAGAAGGTTATTAAACCAAGTCACGCTTTAATTGAATGATTAAATTGTAATATTTAGAACAAGTGTGCCCCTTTTGTAATCACTCTAATATTTGAATGACCTATGCTGTATTTTAGCCGGAAATGGAAGATAGTCAACAGGTTCCGCAGACTTAACGCCGGCATCTTTCAATTAGGTAGCCAGTGGCGGGTGAAACGGCGGTTTATCGGTCTGACTCCAAATGCCTTCAGTTTCTTCCTCTACTTCCATTCTTCAACAAAATCAGGTATCATAGCTTTCCTTTTCGAATTTGATCTTTTCGTTCTTCAAATTTATTGCTTAGAAAAGGAAACCCTAGATTGAAAAGGGTGATGAATTTGATGTAAATGGAGAAAAAGTTTCTGAATGTTGAATTTGTTGAGGATTTCTTTGTTTGGGTAATCATAACATTGCGTCTTTAATTTTAGTTATACTGAAAAGATTTCGTTTTCCAATCTGAAATGTTGCTTTCTGATAACAAATTGTTATGAAATAATCCATGGCAGAAAACCTTAGACTGAATTATTTTCTCATTTGAAAATGTTACATTCTGTATGCGTGATATTTAATATATTATATAAGTTGATTATGATTTTTCTGCGTTTTGTGGTCTCTAGATCATAAACAGGACCATTCATGGCGCTAGGGCCTCAGCTAAGCATGTCGGTTGAACTAGCAATAACACGAGGGTGACTTAAACGGAGACGGTGAGTTATATGGATTCAACTTGCCATCCTCATGCATAATGATGTTTTTTCAGGTCTCTATGAATTTGTTTTTATTTTGCATGCTTTTTCATTAACATTGACTATGATTTGTTTGTTTGAGGGGTATGGTTTGGGCTATTATAATTTATGAGAAGACTTAAATTCTAGCTTGATTATAGGCTTGGATGTGAGACAAATGCTCATGAATGTCTTAATTATCAGGTGATGTATCTTAGGGAGGATGCTAGTATTCTAAGAGGAAATGGTCAAGTTTCACTTGCACACATTGGAGCCTTCATTATTTCTTTAATGACCAGCCATCTAGTGAGCTCTGTCGAATGTCCATCTCTCCAAATCAAAATAAAAAATGTTCTTGCAATGTGTTCCATTTCTCACTTGCTCAACAATTATTGCTGGTTCCATGTGTGTACCATTCTAGTGCATGGTTCTGTCTTCAAGATAAGGGTTGGTGAAGGACTGAAGGTTATGTTGCACATTGGAAGAAGAATGGAAATAAGGTAAATGTTTATTGTCAGAAGCATTTTTACGATGTGCATGTTTGCCTAAATGGATGTATGCATGGTAGGGATCCCTTTGTATTGATATTAAATGGTTATACATACTGCTTCAGCAACTTGATTCGATCCCTTTAGAAGATATAAATTCTTTTTACCTGAATGTATCACTCTGATTTTTTTAGTTCAATTGATTTCTAGGACCATACACGGATGATGGTCACCTGAAGGGATGGAAGCGTTGACTTGACCCTGGAGGTATTTAATCTGGCTTCAACAATCTAAAAGGTATCCTGTCCATTTAACTACTACCCCACCTATGTAGTTTTGGTTTCACAGAATGTGAATTATTCATTTCTTGTTTTGTTTTTTCACCACATTAATTCAAACACACTCATGTTTTTTTCCTCTTCTGCAAAAAAACTTGTGCGTAGTACATGATCTTTGAAGTTTCACCTTTTGCTTCCTAGATTTTCATTTCTGTTCTCTTTCTTCGCTGAAAAGTGTAGATTGATGAAAGTTAGGGAATTATATGTCCTAATCTCTTGCAGCTAACATTTAGGAAATTATCAATAAATAGGTAGGTGCCGATATTAGCTACTGATTTCATGTAATTCTTCCTAGATTTGGAACTTTTGTATACTATAAATTATGAGTTATTCTTATCAATAAAAATCAGGAAATAGACAATAAATTTCTCCACCTCAAAATCTTTGTTTTCTTCATGGTATTTGAGCTAGAAAATCTGAAAAATTCCAGCTAGATACCTGATAGTGTGTTTTTATGGTTCGATCTTAGTCAATAGATAGGGAAATGTTATAGTTTAGCCTTTAAAAGTATATATGGTTCTATCTTAGCCATCCATTCTAAAAGATAGGAAAATAGTATAGTTTAGCCTTAAAAAGAATATATGGTTCTATCTTAGCCATCCATTGCAAAAGATAGGGAACGATTATAACTTAGCCTTTAAAAAATTATATGGTTCTATCTTAAGAATCTATTGTAAATAGATAGGAGAAAATGTTCTAGTTTAACCTTACGAGAAAAAAAAAAGATATATATATTTTTAGGGATTCTACATCAAAGATCCAAGCTGAGACTTTAGTACATGTACATGCTGGGGAGTGTAGATTGTTGTGATCACTGTTCAATGGTGACAGATTTCAGCTAGGGAAGTTTGGAAAAACCTAGCCATGTACCTAAAGGGCCAATCATCAATCACCAAAAAAGCAACCCTTCCACCAAATGCAGTGCCCCCTAACAGCTTAATCCAGAAACACTACTAAGTCCCATGCATTGCCTATAAACATGTACCTCAATATCAAAACTGCAACATCCCCCTCGAACCTCCATTTTATGCTCAATCAAAGCTCTTTCTCATTCAAATAAAGCCTCCATTTCCATACTATAAAACAAACTAACATGATAATCTACAATCGAACTTGCAATGCTAGCAATGCATACACCAACACATCAATCCCGAATCAAACGCATAACATCTCTTCAAGGGAACGCCATCTACCTTCATGAACAACCATCACACTACAGAGTGCCCCATCCCTTGCAAGATCAATCCTCAATGTGATAGCTTCTCAAAACCTTGTAAACCTTCGTAACATATATATTGTGATTAGTTGAGCTAGGTTACAAATAAAGTTTGATGCAAAATACTGAAAAAGAGGACTAGAAAATGTGAGGGATAGAAATCATTTTAGTTTTCCTTCTAATCTTCTAGATAATAGGATCGGATTTCTTTCTTCATGCTGTGGTTTGGAAGGTGTTTTGTTTCCCTGACCTATGTCTTTAGTTACCTTCTAATACATCATTCCTTTTTCTTAACAAGATATCAATAATCTAGGTTCATCAGATAATTTTTTATTACCCATTTTCATATGTTCTTATCGAGGACATCCTTTATGATATCATTGTGGTTAAACTATTTCTTTTGAGCAAGATTGTGTCAGTGCTGTGCAGGAAGAGGGAATTTGTTAAGAAAAAGAGACTCTTATTTTAGTGGATTTACCTTTGTGCATATGTATGGTTTTGGGGAGCCATTTTGACATGTTGAACTGTATTCATCCCGTAGACACTTCTATATACATACAATTTTTGGTTTTATGTAGATGTTTATTTCATGATTTTAATGTTGAATTTATGCTTTTAAGGTCTTAATAATAGTGAGTGCTGGCACACTGGATACTGACTCACCTGTGTAAAGGCTAACATTGATCTGGTTCTTATGGCAACATAGTTGCTTGGCATGAAACGTTTGCTTGTATCAAAGGAACAAACAGGACAGCTGAACTCGGAACAGTCATGCTTGTAAGGTAATACATTCTTCTTCATTCTGATGAGTACTTTTGGAAAAACAGAGGTTGTGATCATGGATAAAGATAGATTTTTTGGTGTTTCCCTTTGTATTTTTATCAATTGTCTCTGATAATTCTTGTTTCTTTTCTCTTGAGAATTAGATTGTTGAATTTTAGCCATTGATTTGTGTTACTTTTTTGGTTCTTTTGGTTTCTGCTTCTTGTTTTCTGCCTTATGTTGTTTTCATTTGTATTCTCTACAGATGAGCAAAAAAAGTTCTATTCTCTACATGTACTACTAGGGCAGTTCTTTGTTGTTGTTCTCCTTGTTTTCCATAGAGATCAATAATGTTACATATCATGTTTAATGGAGGCATTATCAGGATCCTCTTTTTTTGCCTTTTCTTTTTCGGGACGGCGGAGAGAAACAAGGCAGTGTAAGGTTTGGCAATTGGAGGAATGTGTAAATTCTTAAGGTGGTAGTATGGTGGCTGTGTCTCCGATGGATACAAAATATTTGAAAGGGAAATAAGATAGTGAAGAGAAGAAACTGACAGACGATAAACCTTGCAGCTTGGATTGGTGACGAACACGATGATGACAGCCAAGAGTGTAAATTTGTCGGCCACTTCGTTGTAAGCACTTTCACATGGATTTTGTTGTGAAAGAGATTGCATTGAACTGCCCCTTGGGTGGAAAAGTGCCGACTATAATAAGCAAGTTGGGTTCTTTGGTCCCATGCTTCAAATTTGAGTCATCACAATCAATTTCTCTATCATGGAACATTTAGTGCATGGAATTATCTCAAGGACTACTGATGTTAAAACTTTATCTTTTCAAGTATGCTTGAAACACTTGCACGAGCTCGGATACTCCATGCTTCCTCATCACTTTTGTTAATTATTGACCTTAAAACTTTAGTTACTCGGACTCGGGTGTGAATGTCAGACAAGGGTATATGTCCAGCATGGGTATATTCATCATGTTTGTTAGCTTTTTTCCCATGAAGAGTCAAGCAAGGAAAAGCCCCACCGTCCGGTATTTACCTTTCATTTTTACGGATCTCTTTGTGTAATTCTAATGACCTTATTGTCTCATATATTCAATACACAGTAAGTCATATTTGTTGGCTTTTTTCTTCTTCTGAAAAACACAAATTGATTATTTATGAATGTGTTTAACACTCGGTTCCTCTCATTGTTATCATGCTGGAGATCTATAAGGATTATTATTTCACAAACTTGTATAAAAAAAGTTAAAAAATGAGAACACTTGTATTTTACATATATATGATATTATCTGTATTTAACATACATCTTTTGAGTGAGAAATTTAATTTCAGATGATTGTCTTGTAGAATGCAGAGTTATCCGATGAGTAAGTAGAGCAGCATGTTGAATGCTATGCTTTTGTGATGATGGGTTTATCTCTCTCTCTTTTTCAGTAATCTGGCAGGAAATACCTTGCATGGATTGCCACGTGTCCCCACTTTATTCATCATCTTCTTTTCAAATAAAACCTGCAACCAGTGGATCACTGACACCCCACCATATGAACCAAAAGGATTCAAAGCTTTATTGGCCAACACAGTGAGTACCATCAATCCAAGTCTTATTAATTGACATCATTTCATTTCATTGCTTTCTAACTTTACTCTTTACTTACCAATGATGTTTGAAGATTCTGGTTTTTCCATAACCTACATTTCATATATTTTTAAAAGTATGCTCAATTTTTTTCATACATATTGAAATTTATATTTTTATATTCATATTCAAATGTGTTGCTTTTCAATACAGGAAGAGTTTAAATATCAGATGTTATGACTATAATATTTCTGAAAAACTTTTTTAATGTTTCTGGTGTACTTTTCTTGGAATTTAGACAAGAACAGGCAAGGGGGGGAACTGTGTTATAGTTTGTGGAGGGAAGTAACATCAAAGCCCTTAAAGTTGTACCTATTACTATTTTTCTATTTTATCTTGGAACATATCATGTGGCTCTCTTTGAGATTTTCAATTCCATACATCTTAAAGTTTATTACAAAACCACCCCCTTCACATCTAAAATCTCTTACAAACAACCTTGATTGATCCATTTGCTGTGCATGGGAGTTTATGCTTTCCATGTCTGAAAATTTATATGCAAAAACATGAGACTTGAATTGAACATGACAACAATATAATGGTAAAGGAGTTGGCAATACAAGGTCATACTTTGTAGATGGAAGACAAGTTTATAGTTTTTTTTTTTCTATGGAAAAGTAAATATTTTTTTTTATTAAGGACTAGTAAAATCCAAAGATAAATCTAAAGATTACAACGTTACACCGAATCACAAAGACAAGCACTAGTCGGATCCACATGTATAGTTTAGTAGTAGACCCTATTTGTCCTGAATTTTTCAGAGTTATCCACATGTATAGTTTAGTAGTAGACCCTATTTGTCCTGAATTTTTCAGAGTTTACATATTTAGTTTCAATTCTTTTAATTTTTATGAATTAATTTTTAAATTTAATGATTTTTGTGAACCAAAAAATTTTGAATCTACCACCGAAAACAAGCCACGAATACACCCGAGACTCGATCTAAAACAACAAGAGAACATCTTCTTACACCATACAACTATCCAAATTAATAGCACTAAAGCAATCGTCGCCCACTCTCCCCATTATGACATCAAAGCACACCTCAACAAGACGACCAACACCATACATACCAGGCTTACTACATCAAAACTGATAGCACCACCACCTGATCGCCAATCTAAATACAAAAACCAGGTGGGAAATATCTCTCTCAACAATCTCAAAACATGGTTATAGTTGTTGCATTCAAATTTCAGTTTACTCGATGCCACTTCTTTAAAGATGATTGTGTGAATCAATCGAGTAAAATCTCGATTGAGTTTCGAATCTCAAACTTTTTTCTCGATTCTCGAGGTTGTAATATATTACATGTAGAGATTACAGATGTTGAGAGTTAAATCTCAAATGAGTTTAACGTTATCTTTTAAATGTGATCGGATGAACTAATTGGACTAAATTTTGAATCCAAGTAAACCCTTTAGTAAGCAACGTATATAGGGTCAGTTCAAAGATTTTGGGGTCCCTGTGTAATTTATTAAAATGTGACTCTTAGAAGAAATTGTCCATAATCCTAGCTAGTTCTAAAAATGTGACCCTTAGAAGCAATCGTCCTTTTTAGGGGGCCATGTGCTGTCATTTCTATTGCGTCTGTCCAAAACCTCACCAGTTCTACAAAAGCAATAATAATAAGAATAATCAATAAGATTTTATAATCAAGTATCACATTTAAGACATAGTTATAATGTTTTAATGTTTATGATTCACGTTTGTTAAAAGCATTTTCAAATCTTTTACAATGAATTTCAAGATTAATATCATTTAATTAATGTAGTTTATCAAAACTTTGGGACCTCTTGCAGTTATTCCTGTCCAAAACCCCACTAAATATATATAATATCTTAATTTATATAGAAAAAAAAAAGAGATTGCATGAACTAATGGCATCAAGTGTTGAATAGTTTTTAAATCAATAGCTTAATGTAGAGATGGAGCAAGAGATTGTAACTGTGAGCACATAATTGAAGTCAATAGGAAGTAAGCTTTGCCTTTTTCAGGCATCCTTTGGAGGTTTCCTGCAACTTTATTAAAAACCCTTTTTAAGCCCAAAAGCATAAACCCCACTCATCTACTTTTTACCTTTAAAACCAATTGGATGATTTAAATAAATAATGGATTACAATTAAATTAAATTAAATTAAATAGATCCTCATCCTTTTAATAATTTAAGTTATGTGGAAATTTATTTCTTTTATAGACGGGCGAAAATGGATTAAAAAATAGGCATGGAAAACATATATGCAGACAAATAAGGCTGCAAAACATAGGACCACAAGAATGGAATCCACATAAAAATCATCATCAAAGAGAGGAAATTAAATTAAATTAAACCAAATGAAATTAATTAATTAATTAATTAAGAAAGGAAGGAAGTTGAGGCAAAGACAGGTCTCCAATGATTGGATTAAAAAAATTAAAATCTCTTCAAACATTGTCTTTTTGTCTAATCATTAGCCAAGGAATAAGCTTCAATTTGATTCCATGTTATTTTTGGTTTATTCCTACCATAACCCGAACTAAACTTAATCAAAATAAATTATTATAATTTATCAGATAACGAAAAAGACTTAATCAAAAATAATATATATAATTCCTGAAACACAACGTAACAAAAGACATATTGACATGCTGAAGATGTTATTAAAAAGGTATCATATTAATATTTGAAATTAGATATAAATATTTCGATTGGACGACTTTCATAACATATAATATTATTATTATTATTGTTGTTGTTGTTGAGATGTAGCTAATTTATGTGAAGTTAAAATGATATATGATAGGATAACCATAGTCTACATCAAGTACTATAGCATTTATCATCATCTCTTTGTTGTATTAGCCTAACAAAATATGTAGTTTGTTAGTTTTCTTTTAGAATTATGTACTTCCTATTAAGAAATATGGGATTCCATTCACATTTTTTAATTTGTTATGGGAATAAATGTTTTATTCCTTTGCAATCACCTATATTTGTTAATAACTATGATCACATCACCTTCATTCATTACATATATGCAAACCCTTATGTGCATAGGAATTTTATGGTACATAGGTTAAGAAATTAACCATATGAATTTGAAGAATATTGACTTGATTAATTCATCTCTCTTATAAAAAATCGTTTAAATTAAAATTAATTAGTCTGTAACCAGGGATGGACTTAAGAGGTATTGGGGTGCAGTCACACCCGTTAAAAATTTCAAGTTTTCTTATATTTTATATATTTTCTTTGTATTTTCTATTGATAATATAATTCTGCATCCCCTAAACTTTTGAAATTTTGCACCCCATGTTTTTAATATACATTCTTGATAGTTTGCACCCCTTATATGAAATTTTGAGTTTGTCTCTGTCCATAACATTATAAATATTTATAACTAAATTAAAAAAAAACTCGAACAACTCGATTAAAAAAATTAAAACAAAATATAAATTATAAAATAATACTTGTTAACTCGACTAACTCAAAATCTTTTTACTCAAGTTTATCGAATACCGACCCTAAATCATTTATATTATACAATAATCCTTTAAGAACAACATTGAGTAAGCTTGATTTTAAACCTTAGTATTTGTAATAATCATGGCAACTTGTTTTAAGTATCTTGTTTTTTCCCTAAAAAAACAGTGCTACGACATTAATTCTTTCCCATTCTCTAAATCATGACAATGCATAGTTTTTCTCAAACAAAAGGAAACAAACACTAAAAACCATACAAGAATATGTGGCATCATAATTACATCACTAAATGTTAATTAAATATATAATTTTATGGGGTAAAAATCTCGTCTTTTTATCATGCCTCCGTTTATGCTTTCTTTTTAAAATTTCTACAATATTAAATTTTAAACTTTAACTCTTATTTTCTATATCTTAAACCTTAAATCTTACATCCCTAAGAATACACCCTACCCCTAAATTTCATAAACCCTAACTATAACCTCTAAACTACACCTTAAATCCTTTAATTTAAAATAGAAACACGAATAAAAACATAAAAAAAAGATAGACGATTTGTATCAAATTTTACGAAGATGACCTAATTAATATTTAGAGATTGCATAGAAAAGCCATACACTTGCTTTTGCACTATATCTTAATTCCTATTATTTGTTTATTTTATATAATATATATATTATGCTTTAGCAAATACATATAATAAAGTAGGACGACGATGTCCCTAAATATAATAGTATGGGCAGAATTCAAAGCTTTGTACTTGGCCATTTCTGAACTCAAATGAAATTGAGTTCTGCAAAGGTATCTGAGGAGTCAAAGGGGGCTTCCCCAAGCCATGGAGGACATCATAAGAACTCTATTCACTTGAAACACCGGAGCCACCACTCGATTCTTCCACTTCCACCGGTGGATGTGCTCGAGCAATGGTCGTCGGTAACGGTAGACATGTACAACAACCAGCAGCAGCAGCCTCAAACTAGTCATACATCAACAAGCCGTTCATCGGACAACTCGGCAGGCGGCGATGGGGAGCCTAGTGGCACGGGGAACAAATGGGCATCGAGGCTTCTAAGGGAGTGTGCTAGAGCCATCTCCGACAAGGATTCTAGCAAAATCCATCACCTTCTTTGGATGTTAAACGAGTTGGCTTCCCCTTATGGAGATTGTGATCAGAAACTAGCCTCGTATTTCTTGCAAGCACTGTTCTGTAAGGCTACGGAATCCGGACAACGGTGCTTTAAAACCCTAACATCGGTTGCGGAAAAGAGCCACTCCTTCGATTCGGCTCGGAAGCTGATCCTTAAGTTCCAAGAGGTCAGTCCATGGACAACTTTTGGTCATGTGGCCGCCAATGGTGCAATTTTGGAAGCCTTGGATGGTGAGCCTAAGCTTCACATCATCGACATAAGCAATACCCTTTGCACTCAATGGCCTACTTTGCTCGAAGCTCTGGCAACCCGAAACGACGACACGCCGCACTTAAAGCTCACGGTCGTGGTCACCGCTAATATCGTACGATCAGTGATGAAGGAAGTAAGCCAGCGAATGGAGAAGTTTGCTAGGTTAATGGGTGTACCCTTTGAGTTTAATGTGATAAGTGGGCTAAATCACATAGGTGAACTCACTAAAGAGGCACTCGGAGTTCTCGAAGACGAAGCCATCGCAGTGAATTGTATCGGAGCCTTGAGACGAGTCAACATCGAGGAAAGAGCTGCCTTGATCCAGATGTTCCGGTCACTAGGGCCTAAAGTCGTGACAATAGTCGAGGAAGAAGCCGATTTTTCAAGCACTCGACACGACTTCGTCAAATGCTTTGAAGAATGCCTAAGATTCTACACTCTCTACTTCGAGATGCTCGATAAATGCTTCACTCCAACCAGCAACGAGAAGCTCATGCTCGAAAGGGAGTGCTCAAGGAGCATAGTTAGGGTTTTAGCTTGTGACAATGACCAAGACAAGGAATGTGAATGCGAGAGAAGGGAAAGAGGGAGGCAATGGTCCGAAAGACTCAAGGAATCGTTCTCCCCGGTCAGGTTTAGCGACGACGTTGCAGACGACGTCAAGGCATTGCTAAAAAGGTACAAAGCCGGATGGGCAGTGGCACAACCGCAGCAGAATGAAACAGGACTTTACTTAACATGGAAAGAAGCATCAGTAGTATGGGTATCAGCATGGAAACCCTAGAAACTTTGCCAAAACTACCACCATATGGGCTCTACTCAACCTGACTCACTTGGCACTGCATTTATGCAAGATTTGTAAGCAAATCAAAACATGCAGATGGAGTTCATTGCTTTTCCTCCCATATCTTGCTTTCGATCATTTCATAGATCTATTTACATCTGTGCTTGTATTTTCTTTAATGTCTTTCAGCTTTATGCTTTGGAGTTTGTGAGGTTCCTTTTTCTGATTAGATCATTATTCTTGTTTGAATTTGTGCCTCTTTTATCTCCATCACAATATCCCATTGCTTCACTTATTTTGGTTCATCCATTTCTCAGAATTATGTAAACAAAATCGTGTATTGTAAGTTTGCAATAAGAATATATGCACAATATCTCTCATTTTCTTTATCTTTTTATTTATATAAATTGAGAAATTATTATATAAATTGAGAAATTATTTAACATTTAAGAAAGTATACATGTAAATATACATATGTATACACAATTAACGAACAAAAATCCTCAGCCTCTTTTTCGTGCCTCTTTGATTTTTTTTAAAAAATTGAATTTTAAACCCTAAACCCTTATTTTTTATATCCTAAATCCTAAACCCTACATCCTAAAAAATACACTCTATCCTTAATTCTCTAAACCCTAACCAAAACCCCTAACCTAGAACCCTAAACCCTAAACCTTTTAATTTGAAATGGGGGCATAAATGGAAGCACAGAAAGGGGCAGACGATTTGCATCCACAATTAACATCATTAATATTGAACAACAGTGAATATCATCAAATTAAATAATAAATATTAAAAATCAAGGATTTAACATACAATTATAAATTATTTAAAATAAATTATTAATTATATTATTTTTCTATATATATTATATATTTTAATCTTTTTAAATAATTTGATCAAATACCAACCTTAATTAATTTTAAAAATAAATACCATAAAACCTTAAAATTCTAAACCTAGAACCTTAAACATAAAATCCTAAACTATAAACATGAAACTTTAAACCTAAAGCTCTAAACTAACGATTTGAAAGTAACTTATATCTTAAATCCTATTGTATAATTTCTCTCTATATATATGATACTATTACATGATGTAAAACTAGAAAGTTTATATTTTTATTAGACCAACTTTTATATCTTTTTGGTACTATTCGAAGGAACTCAAACCGTTTGCCTCTTTCTCATGCCCCTTTTATGCCCCACTTCAAATTAGAGGGTTTAGAGTTTAGGGTTTAGGGTTTTAGGTTAGGGGTTTTGTTTAGGGTTTAGGGAATTACGGTATGGTGTATTTTTTAGGGCATAATGTTTAGGGTTTAGGATATAGGAAATTAGGGTTTAAAATTCAATTTTCTACAAAAATATAAAGGAGGCATGAAGGGAGGCACAGAAAAGAGGCAGAGAATTTTTGTTCTATTCGAAGGTAAATAGATGATTTATATTACTAATAAAAGATGTGAAGATTATTTAAGATTAGTCCTTTTATTTTGGGGTGACAGAGAAATCGTACCATTCGAGTTTTTTTCATGCTTTTTCCAAAGGTCCAAGAGAAGGCTACAATTATAAAAAATAAAGATAAGACGGTGTAAAAATGTGATCTAAGACAACTTAAATGATAAGTTTGCTCTCATAAAGTTAACCTTTTATTTTTATTTAAAACTAAAAAGGATAAAAAAGTAAATTTATCTTATAAAAGTGTATAAATTCTTTCAAGTAACAATTTATTGGTACGAAAAAATTATGACACTTATTCTTAAGACCATTAAAACAACATAACGTTGTTTAAGTCAAATGGTATGTATAATTACTTTTTGACATAAAGTCAAAAAAAATGTGTTAATTTTTTATTAATTAATTGTTTAATGTTTTTTTAATTAATTTAATTTTTAATTTTATAATTTAGATCAAAATAACCCCTCTGAATGAAAATTGTTAGTTAATTATAATGACTTGAAATAATATGATAATTGACATGGCAATGTCATATAAAATAGTTGTTGACTTGAAAAAAGTTATCCTATTAGTCAAAAAATTATTTTTTGTTGACATGTAATTTTGTCAAATCTTTTCAAGTTGTTTATCGTTAGTTGATTAATAGCTTTAATTCGCATAGGAATATTTTGACCTATTATGAAACGTGAAAAATGAAACATTTGAGGTGAGTTGATTCAAAATAAAAAAAAAATAGTTATTAAAATAACTATTCAATCGAATGTTTGAAGGAGTATTTTTTAACATTATGTCTACTTTTAAAAAAAAAAAAACATTAACTTTTTTTAAGTGGAACTAATGATTGAGTTAAACTTGTAAAGTACATAAATATTATTAGTAAATAAATTTGAAATTGAATAAAATAATATTTTTATTGAATTATGTTATTTCTTTAATTATTGATATTTAATTTATTTGTTGATTATTTTAGATTGAGTATCGTAGAATTTCATTACGGGACGATCCTGTCAAATCAATTGCTCCTTTTATAATATTAGGATTCAAATTTATAACCTTACTTAAAAGACCTCATGCTTTATTCCACTAAACGATCTATGTTTCTAATAATATATTTACGTGGGAGAAATTATATCATGGATAAGTTTCGTGTTGTTATCTATGGGACCAACCACTAAAAATCATACATCTTGTTATTTTTTTCATGTCACGTGTTCTTAAGTGAATCTGCATTCATATTTACTGTTAATTCATTTTAAAATAATTTTTTCAAGTGAAGATTCACTTGAGAAAAAAATGTGACATGAAAAAATTGATGAGATAGGTGATTTATAATGGTTGCTCTCATGAACATGTGGTGAGACTTACCCATAATATAATTTCTCGTTACGTGGAATTAAGTTAAAAGAAGATTTTTGAATTTTTTTACAAAATTACCTATGTAGCAGGGAGGAAGTAAAAAACTTAAGAGTACCGGAGGGTCTAAATAAAACCATAAAATTTTGGAGGGACTGAAGCTAGAAATTTTGGTTCAAAATAGTTGCATAGTTTTAAAATTTATTTTATTTAAAATAATAAGGAAAACAGCAAATATGAACCCTAATATCAACAAATACAATTGGTTGCATGGCAACAAGCCTCCACCATCCTAGTTCTATAGGTTGAGTAATTATAAAGGAATAAAGATGAACAGTTTGACCAATCAACCAAATATATGTTTGCTCATAATTAGTATTAATTTAAAATTTAAACTTTTACAATTTTCTAATTATACTTTATACTATCAAACATGAAATGAAAATTATAATGTAATTACAATATGTCAATCAAACATGTCCTAGATGTATTAAACTTATGGATGCTTTTTATTTGGTACAAAACTAACCTATAACATAGAAATATTTAAGGATTTGAACAAAACCTATTAGATACCACTTCTATTTATTGTACAAGGATTATAGATTAAGGTTTCGTTCGATAAAAATTTTAAAACACCCGTATGATAGAAGTTAGATTTTTTAGCTTTACGAAATATCCGTTTCAATGCTAAATTAGGTGAAGAAATGTTATTTTCGCACAATTTGTATGCCCGTTCGACAATCCAACGTCTATTTGAGAAGCATTTTTGAACATATCCTAAGCGAGTTGGTATTAGCATTGAACAATCTTGAAGATAACCCAAATCATGATCATCATCATCCCTTTGGAAACTACTTGTAAGCCAGAAGTGTTTGTTTTATAGACATGAAATAAAGGGAAGAATGGGGGAAATTGACATAAAGAGAGAAAGTGTGAGGGGTCCAAAGAAGAGACATTAGTGGCAAACATGAGCACACCAACCAAATCCCATGTTTGCCTACCGGTGTGTATGTGTCCTGACGAGAGATTTTTAGGTGAACCATGTTCATCACGTCATTTATGGTCTAAATAATCAGGATTATTGATCTTTAAATAACCACCTAATAACTACCACCCACTAAATTCATGTAGGAAAGAAGTGATGATCACTTGAAAAAAATTAAAATCAACGATCCTGATTAATTGGGATCATAAATGACGTGATGAACAAAGTTTACCTAATAATTTTTCGTGTACCGACTTGAACGGCATGTTTCCTGCCTTTACCCACCATTATTACATGCTTACTTGACTCCAACATCTTCTAGTGGAAAACAACTTTTATAGAGTTAGATAAGACCCCATTTGCTGTTCATTGCTTCCTTTTATGCTCATCATTTCACCAATTATTTCTTCTCTTTTATGCTTCTTTTCACCTTTTATTTCACACAATCGATGGTAGAATTTGGTGGGGGGTTATAAGTCAATACCAAGGAGATGAGTCTAGTTCATATATGTTTAAGAGTGATGCTGCCATGACCCTAGAAATTTTAAATTTTATATTATTTAAATATTTTTACTTTTTTATTAATTATTTAATTTTACATCCTTAAAGTTTTAAAATTTTGTAATCTTAAGTTTCTATTATTTCTTAAAATTTTGTATTCTAAAAATCATCTGCCTCTTTCTCATACCTCGTTTGAAAATTTTCTAAAAAACTTAATTTTTAACCCTAACCTTTATTTTATATACCCTAAACCCTAAAAAATATACTCTACCTCTGATTCCCTAAACCTTAACTATAATTCTTAACCTTGAACCTTAAACCCTAAACCATCTAGTTTAAAACGGAGGCATGAAAAAGAGGTAGATGATTTTCACCCGCCTTAGAGGTAGCTGCCCAAAGTCAAAATGAAATTAATAAGTTTGAAATCAGAGACAGATCTAGAAAAATATTTAAGGATAGACACACATAAAATTTTAAAATTTTAAGATAAACACAACTTATAAATATTAAAAAAAATTAAAGATTAACTCATAAAAAATTTAAAAATTAAAGACAAATATTTAAATTTTAAAAGTTTAAGATAAATTTATACCCACCTTATATTATACATACATGATACATCTGTCACTTTTTTAAATAATATATCCTCCCCAAAACATTGTTATTATGTGATGTATTGAAATTCCATATGTATATCTAATCTTGTGATGGTTATTTAGATATGCTTATGACCCAAAAATTATTATTTTTACTAAGCTTATTTTCTATCAAGCCTAGATTGGTAAAAGAAAAGAAAAGAAAAGAAATATCTTTAAGTAATATGGTAAAATATATCTTTACAATTAATTTAAACAAAAATTTTATTGTGATGGATCTATTTCGATTATGATTTTTTATTTTAAAAGTTTAACCTTTAATTATTAGGTTCAAATATTTAGTTGGTACTAATGAGATATTTTCTTTAAAATTAATAGTTAAAAAAATTTTGTTTTAAAATCGATACATGAATTAGATATTTTCTTTTAAGTCGACACCTAAAAAGTTTTTCTCCCATTTTATTACCTAAACTTTAATTTCATCCACAATTCTGATATTTTTATTAACATATTTAATCTTCAAAAATAATAATTTTTATCAATTCGATCGTATTCAATAAACTTAAATATTTTATTTAAAAATATCATCAATTTAATTATTTTTTATGATACTACCAAATTAAATAAACCTAACAAATAAAATAAAAATAAAATAATTATATTCTATTATATAACTACGTGAAGTTACCCTTAAAAAATGTATTCCAAGAAAGCAATATAACTTTTTTGGGGAGAAAAAACGTAAATTTAAAAGATTTTAAATATATAGGTTAAATTATTGAATTCTTTTAAATTAAAATCAAATTAATAAAATATAAGTTTTGGTATCAACTAAAGAAAAGATGTGTCTAATTCAAGTATAATTTTGGGTGCAAAATATTTTTAGGTATGAACTTAGAAAAAAATATTTAACTCAAATACCAAATATATATCTAAATCTACATATTAGTAAATTATCTTGTTATCTTAATAAAAATATTAACAAAATATAAATATATATAATATGTAATAAAATATTATGTGATGTCAATATGAGTTTGGATGGATTGAACGCGGATGGAAGAAGGGGCGATAATGAGCTTGACCCGCTCGTAAGCTATTCGGGTTCGATTCGATTAAAGTTCGGTTCGAGTGAGTTTGACTAGGGTTTAGGTTCGGCTCGAGACCTTAATGAGCCAAACCGAGTCGAGCCTATCCAAGCTTGGCTCGAAAAGCTCGTAAACATGCTCGGAATAATTATATTATATATATTACATATACACTAAAAGTAATTTTTTTGCAAAAGAAAAATAATAAAATAAAATATAAGATATCCACTAAAAATAAATTAACTAAAATAAATTGGGCACTTTTTTTCCTTTCTCAATATTGAATTTCGTTTCGGTATTGGTTATGAAAAGTATTTTTAACGAGGTTCTATCTTTTATAGAAAAATATAACAAAATAGTCTATTTTGAGTCGAGTCGAGCTCGAGCCTAAAATTTCGAGCTCGTCGAACCTCGAGCCCGAGCCGAGCCCAGTAACATTGTTTCCGAGCCGAGCCTAGCTCGCGCTCGGCTTGTTATCACCCTTAGATAGAAGGGCGATTGCCTTTAAAATTTTAAAAATTTTATATAATTTAAGATAAACTACAACAAAGGTCACTTAATTATGAGTATAGTTACATTTGGGTCACCTAATTATTAAAAGTTATATTTGGGTCAATCATTTATGGGTAATGTTACATTTGGGTCACTCAATTATAAGTAAGGTTATATTTTGGTCACTCTTCGTATTTAAAAAAGTATATCAATTTGGTCGTTTTTCTTCTAAATCACTTGTATAACATTGTTAACATTAGAGTACTTCATTTGAAATCATTAATTAATCTAATACACGTGATAAAACTTTTTTCAAATATGAAGAGTGACAATGTAACCTTACCTATTATTGAGTGATCTAAATGTAACTCTTAATAAATAAGTGACCCAAATATAATTTTTAATAATTAGATGACCCAAATGTAACTATACTCATAATTAAGTGATCTTCATTGCAGTTTACCCTATAATTTAAGAAAATTTATGTATTTTTATAGAATTTTTTACCTTTCTAATTTTTATAAGTTCTCTTTTTTAAAATATTATAGAGTTGTGATTCGTTCTCTCTTTTTACCTTTTTAATCATTACTTTACAGTTGGAGAATATATATTTTATATAATCTACATGTGCTAATTATTTTTAACTTCGAGACTCATATTCTATGAAAAATTCTAATATCGATAAATTATTTAAATATATAAGTAGATTTAAGTACTTTTTAAATTTAATAATTATATTTTTAAAATATTTTAATTTTTAGATATAATAAATATTAAACTGTTAAATATAACAAGATTTATATTTATTAAATTTTTTATTGTAAAATTTTAAGTAATCAAAATTTTAAAATATTATGATTTATATTCAAATCGAACAATAAAAAATAAATTAATTACTCGATTCAAAAATAAAATTAAATATAATATTTAAAGTTTTAAATTAAATCAATAAATAATTAGATTGGATCAGTAAGATCGGGTGAGTATTCGATCGAGTCTAGTTGAGTCAAAAAAATTTTGAGTTATTTAAGTTGACAAGTCATATTTTACAATTCAAACTTTATTTAATTTTTTTGATTCGAGTTGAGTTTAAGAAATTCAAGTCGAATTTTCTAGTTCCTATATATATATATATATATATAATTATTTATTATGTTAACTTATAATACGATTTTATTCTAATTTAAACGATTTTTATTAACTATATATTCTTATATGGTAATATTTTTGTATATATTTATATATTAATATATATCATAAAAAAACGTGTCTCTAATTTAAAAATAAATCCTTTAATTACTAAATTTTTTGAGTTATTTAAATTTTTACATAATAACTTGAATTTTATTTGAAATTTTGTCGAGTCGAATTTATGAAATTTTGAATCGAATTAAAATAAGTCAAATATTTTCGTCTTGAGTCAAGTCAGATTATTCGATTATTTTTCTGGTCAAATTTTGCTCAGCCCTAAATAATATAGGTTTCATAGGACTCTCAACGTAATATAACCACTTAAGCAAGGCTAAAACGGGTAATATAATCAGACAACTTTTAGGGTTTCCTTCAGTTCCTCCCTACAATCTATTAACTAATAAAATAACTGGATTGGACTGCGAGCTTTGATTTTTTACTCTCTTTTCCCTACAGATTGAAGAAGCTCTGAATCGAAAATGGTAAGAACAAAACCTATTCTGTATCTGGCTTGCTTTTTTCCGTTTGTTTTCTTAGTGAAGATTGGTTGAAATTTGAATTGTTCGTTAAATTGATGCTGAGAAATAGTTGGGTTTCGAGCTTTGCCTTCGAGTATAGTTATATGAACTGTGTTAAATGGTTGTGTTTTCTCGTTTTTGTTTCATTTTGAACATTTTAGGGAATTACTTTTCCCGTTCCATTGATTTGAGTATTTCTTAAGGTACTTTGATTTTCTGATGATTTTAAACCATTCAGTGGTAGGCTGATCTGATTGGATGAAAGCTTGATTTAGAGTTGGAAGTAAATTGCTGAGATTCTTAGCCAACAAAGTTGAAACATGGGATTAAATTGCTGAGAATTTGAATGAAGTTGAAATTTTGGGAATGTTTGTGATTGTCTTGCAATGTGCAGTTTCTCCCCTGGGTTGTATCTAGTGATTTAAAAAGTGTGATGAGTTTTCGATCACGTTTATCGCAGTTGTGGACATTACTATTACGGTCATCGTAGCTGTCGAGGTCGTGAGATTTTTTAATAAATCATAATAGATATAAATATAATAAATTTATTTATGATCTTTTGAATTTTTAATTTTTGGATATGAAATTTAACGGATAGTTCTTTCTTTTCTGAGAGTTTTTTAAATACCAAGAATAAATACCGTTATTATTGTTATTCACCGTTAACTGTTAAATTACGTGCATTATCGATCGTTATTAGTGTGATTTTGAATCTTACTGTTATTTATGCTAGTAATGGTTTCGATCGATAGTGTTACTGTTAAATAATAGCCGTTATAGTGATTGTAGATCGTTTTTTGAATCTTTGATTTATCCTGTGGTTTTCTTGTATTCAAGCTGTTAATCAGCGTGATTATCATAGTCTTTAGGGTTGTCTGCATTATTTCCAAGGTTCCCTTTGTTTTTCCATCAATCTCATCATTTTTTTTATCTCATATTTTTCTAAGTGAATCTTTATTATATTTACTGTTAATTTATTTTAAAAATAGTTTTTTTTAAGTGAAGATTCACTTAAAAAAAATATAACACAAAAAAATTAATGAGGTGGATGATTTTTAATGGTTAGTCCATGGATACGTGACGAGACTTACTCGTAATATAATTTTTTGGATTTTATTGCTGGCATTTGCAACAATCAAAAGCTTTTGTAATGGAATATTTATTATGTGCTTTTATGGACGTTAGTTATGGTACTCGGACACGATATTGAATTATTACTATGAAGGCTTTAACCTGAAAACACAGAAGGAATATAAAATGACCGTAAATTATTTTAAAATTCTTCGGGGACTGAGCGATTATCTTTCTCATTTTTATTTGGTCTCGTCACTGAGTACTGCAACGATTAAATTAGACGGTATTCATATTTTCTTTGCAGATTTATGAAGTATACCAATATTCGAACAACTTTTCTTCAAGCAGAATGCCAAGAAAATGAGGAATTGATCCTAAATTGCATTCTAAGAAATTAAAAATCCAACAAAGTTTAATCAAAATCGAAAATTGAGTGAATTAAATATAATCTTATAATCTAGTATTCTCTTGTGTAATTTATATTTTTTATGTTTGGCGGTGTGTTACACACTCGATGTTAATGTTAGGGGTGTGCATTATTCGGTTTTAACAGAATTAACCGACTGAACCAATTTATTTTGATTAATTTGGTTAAGGTTATCGGTCAATTTGGATCAAAATCGATTAATTAACTAAATTAACCAAAATTATTATATGTTAAATATTATATATTATATATATTTATTTATAGTCATTTAACTTTTAAAAAATATAAAATGTTTATTAATTTTTTTATATTATAAAATGGTCACTAAATTTTATATTAAATTAATATAAATTAAAAGTTTAGTGATTAAAAAATTATTTTAGTATAATTTAGTGACCTATTATGTAATTTAACCAAAATTTTATAATAAATTTTGATTAATTCGATTAATGAACCAAAATAATTTGGTTAAAGGTAATTCGGTTTGGTTAACGGTTAAGATTTTAAAAATTTTGGTTAATTCGGTTCAGTCATTGACCAAATTAATCGAATGTGTACTTTTAATTAATGTGATTTTTTCTTATAAATCGATAAATAAAGTGATGAATTAACTTTTTTAAGTATTATAATCAAATTATAAACTTATTCATTATTGAGTGATTTCTTGTGGAGTTTATCCTTATTATTAGGAGAAGATATATCATGTCATTTTGTTATTAGTAAGTTTAAAAATGAGTTATTATATTTTAAAAAAATTATAATTAAATCATTTTATTAATCGATTGTAGTACTCGTATTATCATAACATTAAATCCTAAATAATTATCTGATTTCCAATTTATAATATTTATTCATGCAAATTTATGTCACTTAGACGTAACACGATAAAATCTAATTATATTATTAGTAACAAGTTTTTTTTTCCTTTTAATCTCTCAAATATCATTTTTTAAAATTTAACTTAAAAATATTAAAAATTACCGTTAGTGTCCTCACACTAACCATCATCAATAATGACAGATTGAATCTTAAATTTTACGGTACAGTTTATCTTGATTTTTTATTTGATTTATCGTATTAAATTTTTTAAGAATCTCTTTCAAACAACACAAAATTACTTGAAATTTACGAGTATTCTAACTTTCATCTATCTCATTATTATTAAAAAGTATTCGTAGATATATTCTTTTTCTTACCAATGAAAGTTTTATCATCATTCGAATCATGAAATGAAATCTTGATTTTTAAAACACCAAATAAACCTAATTTTTGATTTTCTTCTCATGTTCTTCTTGCTTTGATTTCCATACTCTTTTGCTTCAAAGGATCGTCCTTTCGTATAGGATTGGATAAAATTCGGTTCGAAAAAAATTAAATTATTCAATTCGATGTAAAAATAATTTATTTTGATTTGATTTGTTATTTTATAAACTCGGTTTGAAAAAAAATAATATATAAAATAAAAATTTGAATAACTTAAAATTTTTAATAATTGGTTTATTAATTTTTAAGTTCGAATCGAGTCTGTCAATTCTACTTGATATATTATGTATATCATATATAAAAATAAAATATTATTTAAAATTAAAATTAATATATATTATAACATTAATATATTTTCTAACCACATCTTGTTTGAGATTTAACGATGTAGTAACCATATTATTAGAATCGATTAATTCAATAACTAGATTATAATTTTTTGAAATATGGTGATCAAATTGTAAATTTATTATTAATAGAGTGACAATATGTTAAAATTATTATTATTATTATTAAGCATTTGTTAATTTGTTTGTCTTTTCCATTTCCATCAAAATGACTGAACTACGGCCTCCGATTCGTGAAGGGAAAAGCCCTAGCAAGCTCTGAAGGTACTCACGAAACCTTAAATCTTGTTTGGTTAATGAGAAAATTTCAAGAAAAATTGTAAGATATCTCTGAACTGTGATTTTTTAATTTAGTATTGTTAGTTTACTTTTCTTCCGCTTCTCTATTTGAAATCGTAGGTTCGTAAATTCCTATCAGTGAACTAGTAATTTGATATGAACTTCAATTATTTGGCTTGTAATTGTTCTGTTGGAAAAATGCGATGAATTTTCTTTTTAATCTCATGGAGTTGATTTCCCCCCATTTTTCGATTTCTTTCTCTACACATTTTCTTAAGACGATGTGAGTTGAATTTAATGGATACTGGAGTTGTTTCTTTCAACTTCAACCTAGGTTTATGTTTCTTAATTTCATTCTATTTTGAGTGGTGGTGATTAATGCCGCATCGAAGAGTCACTGTCCTGGTTTATTTTTTTTTTCAAGCGGGTTGATGGTATTTTAGGGTATTGTATTCTTCGTGCAACTGATGGATTCTCAATTGTGTTGCCTTTCAGTTAAATGGAAGCCTTAACCGCTGAGCATTTAGAGAGAATCTGTATTGTTTTGTTCTGTATTTAGCTAAAAGGGATAGTATTGTTAGCAGTTTGGGTTGCATGGTATTTTTCAAGCTTTCAAATTTCTGAAAATGACTGGAAATACATTATTCAAGATTCCAACATGCCCATCTTTGTCGTCTTCAACTTTGACCACCATTCCGCTTTCTTCTCGGAGAGTTTTGCCATGTCTTCCACCTAAGCCAAGAATGAGGCCGGCAAAAGTCAGGGTTATGTCTGCTAGTACTGAGCATAATCCTCCACCTGGTTCTTCAGAGGAAAAGAATCCACTTGCTGTTGTTTTAGATATTCCTCAGAATATTTGGAGGCAAACATTACGTCCACTGAGTGATTTTGGGTTTGGTCGTAGAAGCATTTGGGAAGGCGGGGTTGGGTTGTTTCTTGTGTCAGGTACTGTGCTTCTTGCACTTAGTCTGGCTTGGTTGAGGGGGTTTCAGATTCGTTCTAAATTCCGGAAGTACCTAGCAGTGTTTGAATTTGCTCAGGCGTCGGGTATTTGCACTGGGACACCCGTTAGGATTAGAGGGGTGACTGTGGGCAATGTTGTACGTGTTAATCCCTCCCTGGAAAGTATAGAAGCAGTTGTCGAGGTACGTTTCAGGATAACAATTTTTCGGTAATATTTTTTTGTGGTTTGGTTTGTGTATGCACCAATATTGTTGCAATCATTCCTAGGTTGAAGATGATAAGATTATTATACCTCGAAATTCGCGGATTGAGGTCAACCAATCTGGCCTTTTGATGGAAACTTTGATTGACATCACACCAAGGGATCCAATCCCGTCACCTTCAGTGGGACCTCTTGATTCTGACTGCACTAAGGAAGGCTTAATTGTATGTGATAGGCAAAAGATAAAGGGGGAACAAGGGGTAAGTCTGGATGAATTGGTAGGGATTGTCACCCGTCTTGCTCGTCAAATGGAGGAAATTGGTATTGCCAACACCTATGCACTTGCTGAGCGGGTTGCGGCTGTTATTCAGGATGCAAAGCCCCTGCTGACAAAGGTGTGCAATGTTTCATTTTGTCTTATTGATGAATTTTATTTTTCTAAACTATAATGCTGATAGTTCTATTATAAGCATGAAAGAAGTGAATGGGTCTGCTACATTATCTTTTTGTTTTATTTTTTCTTTCTGTTACCCACACTGTAGCCTGAGGCGTATAAATCTCGAAGTTTATGTCTATACATGTTTCCCTGTTCCTTAACTGATTGGATACACATTCTAAACTGAACTTTGGATGGATTCTCATGCTCAACATTTTGAATTTAATGTAGTGACTTTTCAGATTGAAGCCATGGCCGAAGATGTGCAACCTTTGTTGGCTGAACTTCATGATAGTGGTCTGCTTAAGGAGGTTGAGACTTTGACCAGAAGCCTAACACAAGCCTCTGAGGATTTGAGGTAAATTCTCTATTCTTTCTTGATTATAATTTTATTATGATCTGTTTGTCACAGAGAGTTGCTCCCACATGCTATAACTAAGAATTGATTTCTGACAAAGCATCACGCCAACATGCTTACAACTAAAAATTGTTTTTTAGGCACTTTAATCTTTGCCATCCAAATCATATTTGTACAAAATATTGTGAAACTTGAAAGTAATTAAGTTTGAATAGTTCTTCAATACTCTAGCATCAATTCAAAAAGTTTATTCTATAAATAAAAGGTCTGGTGGTGCCTTATGATTTGTATTTTCTAGGTAATGTCTGGAAATGCGTCAAACAATAATCTTAACTCTTACCTTTTACATAGTCATTTCCACTTCACTCTGTGTTGTAGAGTCTTATGATTTTACCTGTGTTCAACAGTTGGCATTATATTTCTGCTACAATCAACCCTGACTTTTAATAATTACAAGCCACCTCCTTATCTTCTTTATCCTCTGTAGTCCTCTAAAACCAAAGCACTAAAACATCCGTACTCCAGCTACCGAGGTATCTATCCTTTCTCCTACAGCTAAAAAGTGATTTGTAGATGTTGCATCATGAGCTCATACAAGATCCTTGTATTTGGAGTAGCAAATTTAAAAATGCTGTGACTCAATAAATTAATAGTAATGCGGAAGCATCAGTATGGACACTTTGAATTTCATCTATACCAATTATGATGCGAGGGGAAGAAAGTCACTTTACATGAAAACAAGATTTGTCCCCTTCCTTTTTTGCCTTGGCTGCACTCTTCATCTTAAATGCATGGCCTTACAACTACAGTTCATTTCTGTGCAGGAGGGTGCATTCATCCATTATGACCCCTGAGAATACCGAATTGATTCAAAAATCAATATATACTCTGATTTTCACTTTGAAGAATATTGAGGTAAAAAATTTCTTACCAGCTACTAGCCTTCCACTCAATTGTTTATTTAATTCTTGAATTCAAATCTGTCCTGCCTCTCTCTTCATTTACCTTTGCAGAATATAAGTTCTGATATACTGGGATTCACGGGTGATGAGTCTACTAGAAAGAATCTGAAATCACTTATCAAGTCGCTTAGCAGGATGCTGTGATCTTGAAGACAAGTGAAAAGAAGACAATAATCGAGTACAGAGTCCAAACTCAAAACTGGTTTGTCTTTTCCATTGTTATAAAGGGGGAGATAAGTAAAGCTTCTAGTATGTACTCTTTTTTGTCCGTTGCAATTTCTTGGAAAGTCTTGATGCTTGATGTCTGAGGCATTTGTTTCACACCTTTTACTAGTATAAATGCAAGTTAAATTTTTTCATCACTCTGGTATTGTTGGCTTTGAAGGTTACATTGAACCGAACCCTGTTGTTTGGATCATTTTACAGTGCACAGTGACCTAGGTGAAAGATATCCCGTATAGGTGTTGTTTATTTTTTTTCATGGTTGGACAGATTTGAGTCGAATAATCTTTTAAACTATTAAAAAGCTACCCCTCCCGTAGGTCTCCGACGTCTTCTATTTCGGTTATTCTATGTTCCAAGGAATCTCGTGACGAGTCAACCTTACCTTTATCAGGTCCTGATTCAACCTCCATTGTAAAACCTTTCTTCGCTCACTTGAATGGTTTCCTTTATGATCGTACGATTCCTTTTAATGACTAAGATACTCTACTTGGTAATGAAAACTCTGAAACTCCATCCATGGGACATGTAGCAAGACACTTCCATGAATCATTTGTATTTTGTAAATCTGAGAAGTTCTTGATATAGATGAGTAGATAGTTGTATAATTTAAAACATGTGGTAATTCCATGAGATTAATATTTGAGGTGAAAAAAGAAATGTTAGATATCATGGGTGGATCTAGAGATATATTTTTTTAAAATTATAAGTTTTTATATTTAGAGGGTAAAGAAAAATAAATTTACGTACTCATAAAAATAATATTTTTTAAATCCGTCGTTAACTGCTATGACAAAGAATTATAAAAATTTATACATTCACTATTATAAAATATGCAAAAAATTAAAAGGAAGCAACACTTATGTTGGTGATGTGACAACTTTTAATCAGGTAACCGACAATCCATGACCTTGTTTCTAACTCTGCACATGCACCCATTTGCACACACAATATAAAACATTTCTAGACGATTATTGTTATTAAAAATTATGGGTTTGTGTATCAACAATTGTAGTAGAATGATTAAACGATTAATATTAAATAATAAAAATTATATTTTAAAATAGATATTATTATAATCATTATTAATTAATTAAAAAATACTTTCTTTAAAACTCAGAAATTAAAATTTAATTTAATTTAATTATTTAATGTGACAAATTCTATGTTTCCTTTTGGTTATAATTAATTATCTTAGAAAACGTGGATAGATGCACAAATCATTTAGTTTTATCGGTTAAAAGAATATTTGTTAATTCGAGTATTAGCGATGTTAACAGATTAATTGAACGATCAATGTCAAATGGTGGAGCACCAGTAGGGATGAATATGTCTAGAAAATTGAGACCCAGATCCGCGGGTCTAGAAAATTGAGACCCAGATCTAAATCCAATGAATCTTACGGATCTAGGTCTAAAACGGATCTTTAAAAAAAAATAAAACTATCATTAATTAATTTTATGTCACAATTTCGATGAAGAAAATATTATTTTCAATTAACTAGTACCAGGATTAAAAAAACGACAAATTAAAATCTTAAAAAAATTCAACAATTACACAAATATTAAGAAATATAGATCATAAAATATTTCACTGTCGCAAATCGAATATCATACTTTTACTTTTTAGAGTACTAGTCTTCATCACTACTTAAATAAAAACATCCTAAAACAAACAAGAAACTGCCAACTAAAGAGATTTTTTTAATAAAAACAATATTTATAAAATTTAAATATTAATATTTAAGGTTATGTAATATAATAATTTTTTTATATCATTTGTCAGTGATATTCATCATTTCCGCATCATCATCACAATCTTCATTAATAATAGAACAAACATGTATTCCTTCAAAAAGTTTATTTATCATAAATAAATAAAAATTATATTAGAGAATAATATAAAATATAAAACCTGCTATTATATATTTATATATTTTTTAAAACTAAAGGTGAATTTTTTAATAAATAGCTAAACGAATTCGAATCTAGGTTCAAGTCTTAAATATTAGATTCAGGTTTAGATCGTATTTTAATCAGAAGATCTAGATTTGATCAGATCTATCAAATCTAAAATTTTAAGATCTAGATTTACGGATCTGGGTCGGGTCCAAAATCTATTGTGATCCCTGATCACCGGTAATTATATAGTTGATAGATTGAATTTTTTTTACTTTTACTCCCCACCAAGATTCCCATCCGGTGCTTGAAAGAATTCTTGTGTTATGCCAATCATGCATTTAACCAACCAATCTATATTTCTATTTTTTCAACACCCTTTTTCCTGTTTTCTGCAAATTTACAGCAACCCTTTCTCAATCTTTGGTTTTTGATCTCTAATCTTCTTTGGAAAATCATATATTTTTTAAAGTTTAAAACCAACCCAACATAAAGTTTTCTTTTTTCCAATTTTTTGCACTTGGTTTTACTTTTTTTTCATCTTGGGTTTTGGCCAGTAAATGTTTTGCTAGTTGATATATGAAGTGGGGTTTCTTTCTCATTTATTAATTTATATATTTTCTTATCTGGGTTTGGTGGATTTTCACGAGCTGTACCACCATTATTGTTGTTTGTTACTTCTAATTATTGAATACATCTCATTTGACAAATGTTTCTTTGTTTAGGGGGTCTATGATTAATGTGGGTTTTGCCAATATTTCTCTTCTGGTTGTTTCTCTAACCTGTTGTTTTCCTGTTAAACTAATACTATTAAAAACCCAAAACAGCCTGCAGTGAGGTAACCCCATTACTCTGAATGATGGTACATTTGGTTTCTCTCTGTAAATCTGTGACAAATTTCATCTTCCATATATTTATATTTGTTTCCAAAGTTTTCTTTTGGGTAAAATACTTTGTTTTCTCATTCTGGGTATTGATCAATGTTGTTTCATTTTCAGTTCCTTTGGTTCAAGGTCCACCATTAGTCCACTCTTACAACATGTTTGAGTTTATGTCTCTGAGGGTTTAGTTCTAAAGTGTAAGAAAATTGGAGGCACCCAAAATGGCAAATCTGGTTCCAGGGGTTCTTTTGAAGCTTTTACAGCATATGAACAAAGATGTGAAGGTTTCTGGTGAGCACAGGTCTTCTTTATTGCAAGTGGTGAGTATAGTTCCTGCATTAGCAGGAGGTGAGCTATTCTCAAACCAAGGCTTTTACCTTAAAGTTTCTGATTCATCTCATGCTACATATGTATCATTGCCTGATGAACATGATGATTTGATTCTTAGTGATAAGATCCAATTAGGCCAGTTTATTCATGTTGATCGGTTAGAATCGGCTTCGCCGGTTCCCATTCTTCACGGGGTTAGGCCGGTTCCAGGGAGACACCCTTGTGTAGGGAGCCCTGAGGACATTGTTGCAACTCATTCTCTTGGGTTCCTTAATAATGCTAGTAAAAGTGGCTCTGGTTTGAAACCTGGAGAGAAAGTTAAGTCACCGTCGAAACAAGTCTTAGGTTGTGGTCACGGTGGAGAGAAAGACAAATCTGTAGGGAGTAGATCGAATGGTGGTGCAAAGGAGGATCAATTGGATAAGAAAATGGCTTCTTTGACTAGATCCAAATCTCAATCGACTAAACCAGCATTGAATTCGGATACGAAGAAGGAACCTTTGGGGAAAATGAAAGTTCATAGTTCGAAGTCAATTCCATCTTCCCCCACAAGTTGTTATGCAATGCCGACATCCTTCGAGAAGTTTGCCACTGGGATGAAGCAGCAGGCAGAAATAAAAGGGCAGAGAAAGGGAAGTCCCAAGGTGGGATCCGTGGAGAAGCCAAGTTCTTTCCATGGGATGAGTCCGGTCGGGAAAAAGGCACCAGTGATCAAATCTTTGGTTCAAGGGATTGAATTCGGGGCCAATGCTTTGAGAAAGAGCTGGGAAGGAAATATGGAAGTGAAGGGCAGGGACCATTCTAAACCGAGGGCTAGCAAGCATGATATCAATCAAGAATCTCGTAGCACTTCGGTCAGTTTTTCTTGACTTTTAATTTGATCGATCTGCTGTACTTTTTTAACTGGGTAAAGCATTTGTAAGCATAAAACATGAGATTATAGAGTGTGATTGGTTTTTTCTCTTACATCCATTTTTATTGTTTTATATGAGTTGTTCAATTTTTGAACCAATATTTCCTAACGGACATAACTCAAGATGATGATGGTTGAACTCCGGTTTAAGTTTAGGATATGGCATACATGTATTATATGGTTCTGTTAGATTTGTTGGTATTTTTTTCCTGTTATTTAAAATAATTCATATTATTTCAAGCTATCTTACCCTTATGTAATGATTAAAATCCGGATGCCAGGTTCCTAGAAAGAGTACATCAAGTGAAAAATTGCTGTCCAAGGAGGAGAGTAAGCTCCAAACATCTACCAGGTCACTAAAAGAGGAGAGTAAATCTCTGGTTTCATCTAAGAAAATGTTGGACGAGCAGGAGAAATCAACTAAGCCAAAAACTTTCATTGGGAAGAAATCCGGAGACCTAATTAATAATGGTGGCCTGGGGAGCTTGGTTAAGGTTCTGATCAATAGTAAAAGATTGACAGATGCAAGTGTTTCATGGGGATCACTCCCCTCTTCACTTTCAAAGCTCGGAAGGGTATGAACCTACGACTCTTTACATCTTGATAACATCCATAGTTTTTATATGGATGCCTCTATTAATGGTTATCTTGTCGTAAAAAGGTTATATCTCCTATTAGCAAATTCCCGGTGAAGAAAATACCAAAGTACAAATTCAATTTAAACTAACTTATATTATCACTTCCTGGCATCTGCAACACATAGTTCTGTTTCTGATTCTCATGCCAAATTTATGTTTGTTGTTACAGGAGGTCTTGAAGAATAGGGATGCAGCACAAACAGCGGCAGTAGAAGCTTTGCAAGAGGCTGCTGCTTCAGAGAGCTTACTACGATGTTTAAGGTATGACTACTTAACAATGAAGGAAATGCTAGCCCATAAAATTATTAAAACTGGCTGTAAAACCGATGTTTTCTTTGTTTCAAAACTAAGAAAGATCAAACACGTTAAATGTATGGATTTTAATTCTCCACTTTTCCCTGGTTAAACTTTTTAATATTGTACCCAAATTCAACTATGAGCAATCTGTATGTGTTAACTTATGTTTGTAACTTTAACCTGTTAGAATCCATCATGTTAGTATTACCATATGAGGGAATTTACAGAGTTCACCGGAAAATTCTTGCATTATACTTTCCATGAACAATTATGTCTTTTTTGTTTCTGGATGTCTTAACATTCTATTTTGATTGCTTAACAACCTTAAATTAGCAATTGAAACCTTGGCTTCATGGGATTCGAAACAGTCGAGAATCAAGGATCTTCTGTGATCTTATTGGTAAAATTTCTTGCTTTCCTAAGGGGGAAGAAAAAGGAAGTATTTAGTCTTTCATTGGTACGGTTAAAGTACATAACAGGACCATATCTCATCTCAAAGGGAAAATTGAGAACGACAATTTGAAATTTTACCTTCACAATCTCAAGGAAAATTATACATTGGTATTGCTAAATTCCAACTGCATTGGCCTTTAGGTCTAAGATGGAGAGATGGAACCATGATGTGGTTATGTAAATTCCTCGGTAATGACATGATCAGCTTTCTCCTTCATATATCACCATTGTGTGTGCTTTAACTAAATGAGTGTTGTTTTGCTGTTCTATAAGGGCTAATAATGTTTGGCTATTTCTTTTTAGTTCTTGATGTTTAGTTTTTCATTAGACTTTGTTTTCCATCTCATAAATAAAAAGTTCTTTGTAGTAGGTCTTAATTCACACTAAGTGGTTGGATCTGGAGAAAGACATTTAGGATGGTGCATGTTGAGACACCCATAGAAATCTCGCCATATACGGATTTAGGTTACATAACATAGTGTGGAGTGATTATGGGTATTTCCGTAGTATTTGACTATATATACGATGTTTTGTAATTGTGGGAAGATAATCCATAACTGATTGTTCTTTGCTTTCTTGTATGACATTTTTGGTATACCATCTGTCTTGCAGCTTATATTCTGATCTTACTACTTCTGCCAAGGAAGATAATCCTCAGCCTGCAGTGGATCAGTTCTTAACCCTGCATGCAAGCTTGAATCGTGCTCTGATGATTGCGGATTCTTTATCAAAAACTATTCCAATCAGTTCTTCTCCAGACTCTGAAGAAAACCTTTCAGAAGAGGCAATGAAGGTCTCATCAGATAGACGGAAATATGCTGCTTCATGGGTGCAAGCTGCCTTGGCTACCAATCTATCGACCTTCTCAGTATTTACCAAAGAACATAGTTCAATGTTGAGTCATGCTTCAGCTTCTGCACAAAGCCAGAAGGCTATCTCTTCCAATCAAAACGTTTTAATTCTAGAAAATTCTGCTAAGAATGCTTCTGCAAAAGTCCAAGCGAAAAACCGTCCGGTAATCGGTTCTAAGCTTGTAGCACAAGGTATTCTTCGAAAAGCAGGGGATGTTTCAGGCCTTGGTCCAAAAGTACCAGTCGAACCACCACCTGAGTGGACAAAGGGAAATGGCCTTGATGAGGTTGTTGATTTGGCTGAAATGCTGCGAATGGAATCCCAGGATTGGTTCTTAGGATTTGTGGAGAAATTCTTGGATGCCGAAGTTGACTTATCAGCTTTATCCGATAGTGATCAAATAGCTGGGATGTTGACACAGCTGAAGAGTGTGAATTACTGGTTGGATGAAATCAGTTCAAGCAAAGACAAAGACAACGAAGGAGAAGAAGAAGAGACTACTCCCCATGTTTCATCCGAGACAATTGATCGGCTAAGGAAGAAAATATACGAGTATCTTCTTACTCATGTTGAATCTGCTGCTGCTGCTCTAGGTGGTGGTGGTGGATCACAGCAACCACCACCCATCCGAACAGCCGAAACAAAATCGAAAAAGTGACATGTGCAAGTACCTAGTATCAGTGTGCAGCCGTGAGGCCTCTAAACTGGCTAAGGTCAGGTCTTACTAAATTATCAGTTGTGTACATAAATCCAGCAGGGTTTTGAGTTATAAATGCAGTCATCATATCAAAAGAATAGCTTTGGATGCAAAGTGCAAGTTTTTTTTTTCCTTCCCTTTTTCGATATCACATTTATATTTGTTCACTCAAATTATACAAATGAGAACAGCTTGTCCAACTGGAATTTGTATCATCTTGTAATTGGTTTAACATGTATCATATAAACTTCAACACATTCTGTATTCCGATGCATTCATATTGATTTAGCATGATTATGTTTTTCATACTGTGTCAAAAATTGCAGTCTTACCTGTGTAGACACCGAGGAGCTTGCTAGTTCCATGGGAGCATCTGGATGCAAGATTTAGAGCTGGTGACAGGTTCAGAAATCTGTGTCAAATACCTAACCAAAGAAACAAGAACGCATGACGATGTGTTCAATATGAAGAATTACCATTGCTACGACAAGGTAGCCGGTTGTCAATCTCTGCAAAATCCAAAATACCATCATTTATGTTTAATGATAACATAGCTTGATTGAATTTCTTAACAGTTTAAGCCATTCTAATAAGAATATCATAGGTATGTGTTTATCTAGTTAAAGAAGCATTGAATTCGAGGCCGATGAAACTTACTCGAAGCCGTGACAAAAGCTAGAAGCATGAGTTCGGTGGGGTTCTGGACAAGTGCAATAGGAGCGACTGCACAGGACCCCTAAAAAAGAGGGCCTAAAATTGAATTCGAGGCCGATGAAACTTACTCGAAGCCGTGACAAAAGCTAGAAGCATGAGTTCGATGGGGTTCTAGACAGGTGCAATAGGAGCGACTGCACATGGCTCCTAAAAAAGAGGGCCTAAAATTTTTATAAACTACATTTATTAATGATGTTAATCTTAAAAATCATTGTAAGAATTTTAAAAATACTCTCAAGAAAGAAACGTTATAATTCTTAAAATATTACAATCATGTCCTAAATATGACGATTATACAATCTTATTAATCATGTTAATCCGTTACGCATTTTAATCAATATTAATAAATGCTGATGTCTGTGCCTAATTTACGATTTTGTAGTGACTAAAATAATAATATTTGAAAGTCAAATGATCCATTGTGTAGTTTTACCCTTTATGTTTTTCTCTATTTCTATAGGAAAGAGATGAGTTGTGATCTTGGGTTCTTTGCCATTGCCAACGGTATGTATGTTTTACGTTAGATTAGCTCTGATTCTGCATTTTCCTTCAATCTTCTTCTAGATTTTCTTTTTCATTACTGTTAATTTTCTTGATAGATCTGAAAGATCTGTGTTATTTGAAAGACACCCAGAAAAATGGTTTCTACAGCGACCATCCAGAGATCACCCACAACCACCACATCCTCCTCCCCTCTCCACCGTCTTTCCACTTTCAAAACCCCTACTGCTTCTTCAACCGTCGCTTCTCCTCGTGCTCCGGTGCCGCCTTCTTCCATCCTCGACTCTTTCTCCAAAGACCCAATCCTCTCCCCTTTCCTTTCCCCTTCTTTTTCTTCCACATCCTTCTCCTCCGCTGCTCTTTCCTCCGGATCCCCTGCTTCCACCGCCGAACACCTCCTCCAAGCCATCCGCCAACTCGATTCCCAAATCCGTTCTCACGTCCTCTCCAACCATCCTCTCCTCCTCACCCAGTTATCTTCTCTTAACAACGCTGAGGTTTCCCTTTCCACTCTTAGATCTTCCATCTCTTCGCTTCAATCCTCGGTTCGTCGTGTCCGATCTGAACTCTCCGAACCCCATAACTCAATTCTCTCCAAAACGGTCCAGCTCTCGAATTTACATAAAACTTCCGAGCATCTCTCCCACTCCATACGTGCTATTCGTCTTTCCAAAAAGCTACGAGACCTTATGGCTTCCGCTGAAGAAGAGCCTGATAAATTGGATCTTGCCAAGGCTGCTCAGTTGCATAATGATATCTTGACCTTGTGTGAAGAATATGATCTTGGCGGAATCGATATGGTCGACGAGGAAATCAATGCGGTAAAAGAGATAGGGAGAAAGTTAAGAAATGAAGCAATGAAAGTTTTGGAAAAGGGAATGGAAGGGTTGAATCAAGCTGAAGTGGGGACTGGGTTGCAAGTGTTTTACAATCTTGGGGAGTTGAGAGGGATGGTGGAGCAATTGGTGAATAAATATAAGGGAATGGCTGTGAAGAGTGTGAATGTGGCGTTGGATATGAAGGCTATTTCAGCTGGTGGCGGCGGCGGATTTGGTCCTGGAGGTATTAGGGGGACCGGAACTCCACAGATTGGAGGAAGTGGGAAGGCAAGAGAGGCATTGTGGCAGAGAATGAGGAGTTGTATGGATCAGTTGCATTCTATAATGGTTGCAATTTGGCATTTGCAGAGGGTTTTGTCGAAGAAGAGAGACCCTTTTTCACATGTCTTACTGCTTGATGAAGTCATTAAGGTAGCCCCATTTTCATTTCCTTTCTGTCATGGTAATTATATTCATAATTGAACCGGTCTACTTTAGTGTTAGATATGAGTAGGAGTCCCTATGCTCTGGTTTTTGCCCCAAAATTATTCCATGTTTCTATCTCTACATTCATCACTACTTTGGGAAAAATTATCATAGCAACATAGGAAATGGGATACTATGAAACTGTTGTTTCCCTGCTTGACTGTAATCATTTATGCTACTTGGTGCAGGAGGGTGATTCAATGCTAACGGATAGAGTGTGGGAATCTCTAGTTAAGGCTTTTGCTACCCAAATGAAGTCTGCCTTTACTGCATCAAGTTTTGTCAAAGAGATATTCACAAATGGGTATCCGAAGCTCTTCTCTATGATGGAAAACTTTCTTGAAGGAATTTCGCGTGACACTGATGTCAAGGGGGTGTTACCGGCTATAACTTCCGAGGGTAAAGCTCAAATGGTTGCAGCTATTGAAACTTTCCAGATGGCTTTCTTGGCTGGCTGCCTAAGCCGTCTGTCAGATATTGTTAATTCTGTTTTTCCAGTCTCCAGCCGGGGTAGTGTTCCCTCCAAAGAACAGATCTCTAAAATTCTTTCTCGCATTCAAGAAGAAATTGATGCAGTTCAATTGGATGCTCGATTGACTCTTCTTGTGATGCGAGAAATTTGTAAAGTTTTGCTGCTGATCGCAGAACGAGCTGAATATCTGGTATTTCTGTTTTCCTGTGTAAAATCTATTTTTCTTCTTACTGAGCAGAATTTCTACTATGTGAGGAATTATACATTATCATGTGCCAAGTACATTTTATCCTTGATTTAAAATCGGGATCGTAGTAGGGATGGACAATGGAGGTTACTGCCTCATTGCCCTTCCGAAATCTGCTATGGTTTATCTATACAAGTTTATGGCTTGTTAGTATTTCATCCCTGCCGTGTCATTGTAAGTTTTTGGTATATTTGGGAATCAGGTTGCAGTCTGATCATATTGCATGTTTTCTATAACATCATTTTGCAATTCATGCCTTAAATAAATGGGGTAACATTTAAATTTCATATCATCAATTAAACAAGTTTAACTAAAAGTTACAACACTTCTATATTGTTATTTCTAGATTCTAAACTTTAGAGAGTCCAGTGTTTATGCCGATAATGATTATACAATTCTACATTGATCAATCTGGTGAGGCAACTGGTTCAAACAATTACCCTGTCCATTTTTCATTTTTCTGACTGTATGTCTACATTATTTTGTCGTATAAAATGCATTGTTTGTGTGATAATTTGTTTCAACATATATCCTAGGCATTAAGTAACATTTTAAGCCCATGACATTCTCTGATGCTGTATTTGATCTAATCACGGACTTGATTTATCTATTAGTCAACAGTTTAATCTCCTTGTTGATTTTCTGAAGGCTTCCTTTTCTCAAAACCCTGAAAAGTCTTGTATCAATGAGTACAACCGTGTGTCGTAGAGTACATAATTTTCAAATGCAAAACATACATATGTGAAATACTAAGTGTATTCAACTGTGTTGAACTGGCAGATATCAACTGGTCCTGAATCCCGCCAAGTATCTGTTCCTGCTACTGCAGCTCAGCTCAAGAACTTCGCATTATGTCAGCATCTACAAGAAATTCATACACGCCTAACTTCTATGATCATGGAGCTTCCAGCTATTGCTGCAGATCTATTGTCACCTTCACTTGGTGCATTATATGGTGTTGCTTGTGACTCTATAACATCCTTGTTCCAGGCTATGATTGATCGTCTTGAATCTTGCATCTTGCAAATCCACGACCAGAACTTTTCTGCACTTGGCATGGATGCCGCCATGGACAACAATGCTTCACCTTACATGGAGGAGTTACAAAACTGCATTCTTCACTTTCGTCGTGAGTTCCTATCTAGGCTGTTGCCATCTTCATCCAATGCTATAACTGCAGGAACAGAAACCATATGCATGAGGCTTGTGAGGAGCATGGCTTCAAGGGTTTTGATTCTCTTTATCAGGCATGCTTCTCTTGTCAGACCCCTTTCGGAATCAGGGAAGCTGAGAATGGCCAGGGATATGGCTGAGTTGGAATTAGCTGTGGGCCAAAATTTGTTCCCAGTTGAACAACTAGGAGCCCCATACCGAGCTCTTCGAGCATTCCGACCGTTAATCTTCTTGGAAACTTCTCAACTAGGAGCGTCTCCTCTTCTTCAAGATTTACCTCCAAGTGTGATACTACATCATCTCTATTCCAGAGGCCCTGAGGACTTGCAATCACCTCTCCAGAGGAACAAGCTTACACATTTGCAATATTCGTTGTGGCTGGATTCTCAAGGGGAAGATCAGATATGGAAGGGAATCAAGGCAACTCTGGATGATTATGCTGCAAAGGTTAGGGCTAGAGGAGACAAGGAATTCAGTCCTGTATATCCTCTTATGCTTCGATTAGGTTCATCCTTGAGTGAGAGTGCACCTGCATCTCAAAAATGACCAATCATCCAGAGTTCTATGTATATTAGAATAAACAAATCGAAACGGCACTCGTGTTGTCGCAACATCTTTTGCAATGAACATCTCTGGGATAAAACTTCAAAAGTGTTGCTAGATCTACATCAAACCTTTAGGTAAGCATGGTTTCGTCAACCTAACTTGGATTTTTTTTCTTACAAAAGATTAATTCTTCTGTGATGAACTGACCTTTTGTTTTTTCTTCTCTGGGTCTTTAATGTGTCATCACCTTGAAAGAAAATGTGCTTTTGGCTGATTTCACAGCTGGTAGCCTGGTAGTGATTGAATGCCCTCAACTTGACCTTGTAAGATGCTTGCATTTTGTTGTCACTGGTTCTTTTGATGTTTTTCATCAGTTCTCTTCGCAATATCTATTTTTGTTTTTTGTGTGAAAAATATTCAGGGATTAAGGTTTTTAGGGTTTAAATTTTCGGGTTTCTAGTGCTCAAAGTTTAGGGTTTAGGGTTCAGGATTTCCTTAAAACAAACTACTCATTTTATTCAACCTAAACCTTAAAAACCCCAAAATTCTAAAACCCTAAACATAAACCCTAAAAACACCAAACCACTACCCTAAACCTCCAAACCCTAAACACTAAAAACACAAAACCCTAACATTAAAAACACTAACCCTAAAAACCATAACCATAAAAACCACAAATTCCAAACCATAAACCCTAAACCTAAATTCTAATCCTAATCCCAAACCTCAAATCTTTAACCTTAAACCCTAAACTATTAACCCCGAACCCTAAATCCTAAACCTCTGTAAGAATGGCCATCCATGTTATTTTAATGCTTTGGCACATGAGAAGGATATCAGATCAACTTATGTTGTTGTACTTTACTTTTAATCTCTCGAATGTGCACCTAAATTCAAGAGCTCGTCACTGTTTTTCAATTATGAACTCCAATAAATATGTACCTAAACTCATATCTAATCTTTAGCAATTTTTTTATAATACAACTAAATTGATTTTTACTATCAATTGTCCAAATAAATATATACTTGAGAAAAAAGATAGTGATTTGTGATAATTGTGACTTAAAAAAGTTGTTTTTATTTTAAGAAAACAAATAAATGTATAATATACTATTAATTTATAATCTAAATTTAATATGAAAACGATTTAATTCGATTTGAATTTAATTTGACATCGAAAATGACTTAACCGAAGTCCATTTGATCCAGAGTCAACATGATGGTGATTATAATTGAAGAGAAAACATGATGGTGATTCTAATTGAAGAGAAAAAGAGGAAGAGAAATGAGAACCGGTTGACCCTTGTACGTGGGATTCAATTCGGAAAATATTGATCGCCTCCCTTTATATATATATTATATATATATATTAGAGAGGATTAACGATAATGTCAAGTCTAATCTTCATAAAATACGGTAAATAGATCAAAGGAGTCATATTTTTTAGTTGATAGACTTAGTTGTTGGATTAGTGAACTTAATATTGTCTTGTCGAAATCAATACAATTTTAGAATGGATTACTCTTAATCTTTGACAAGTTGAAATTTTTAAGTTTCAAAAGTTTAGAGATATGATTCCCGAATATATCGAATTGGACTTAAATTTTATCAATCAAAACCTCTTTAAATTTACAAAGAAGCGGTCGGATTGTATTTATTTTTCAATCCGAAAATTGATTTTTAGAAAAGAATTAACAAAGAATATATACACTATTTCATGTCACTATTCTTTTTATCAGTAAATGGAGTTTTTATTAGAATAACTTTGCTCGTAGGCCTCATTAAAAACCTCCCTAACCTAAATTGAAGGAAAAGAATACCTACAAACAACCGAAAGTTAAAAGTATTGAAGCCCGGTACGTAACCAGTTATACAATCTGTATGGAATAGTAATAATCTCCCGAACTCCTTGAAAATATGGAATTCTGTGTCTATAGTCCTGGAATTGAATTAATAGTACCATTTGGGCTCTGGAACCCAACATTGCTGGCTGCTGCTGTTGTTGTTGGCTTGTTGCTGCTGCTGCTGTTGGTGGTGTTGCTGCAGTGGAGGGGTTGGCAGTAGCTGGCTAGGCAGTGTGGCAATATCCAAACTTCCACCATCAATCTCATTGCTATCCCCACGGAGTCTCTTGCTCGTCGACGGCCATTCGGTTTCGTCTTCGATGCAGTAAGGCAAAGGGAGGGTCCTTTTCAGAGGGTTCACCATGGATAAGTCTGAATATCCCAACTGATCAGGAACGAGATCATTGCTTATGGCATCACTCCCCACCATTGCATCAAAGCCGAACAAATCATCTTCTTCATTATATTGTCTGTCGATTGGTACGGAAGGTGGTATGTTGCCTAACCTGTCATCGTTACCATGCTCCAGAGATCTATTTGGGTTATTTTTGTTGTAGATTCGACAGAGTACCCAATCATCCACCTATAAACACAAACAAACAAAACAAAACAATGGAAGTTAGTGTACAATAATGACAAAGACTGATTCAAGGCTTGTCCAACAACAAAAGCTAGGTTTCAAGTACTAAACTTGAACAGAACAGAACGGAACGGAATGACCTAACCCTAATCGACAAAGCATTGAACAGAATAATAGTAAAAAATAGTGTCATGTAAGGAACGTACTTGATCCTTGTTAATAAGTGAAAATTCACGCATGATCCAGTGTCCCTTCTGGTCGTTCTTGGAAACTCCATCCACTTTGAAAGTGAAAAGTTTATTATTCCGTACATGATTCTCCTCCGAATCCATCACAGGATCTGTTCTTTCACCTTTCCAAGTTCCTGACCCCGCTGTTCGATTAATCCTTCTTCCGTTCCCCTTATTCCGCAGTTTTGTGAATACATAACAAATTTCGGAGTTGGTCTCACCGAAAATTTTCCATGGCTCTTTATCTCCATAGATTTCACAGTCATGGACAACTTGGTCGCAAGGTAATGGCTCGCCTCTCACCTTCTTTGACAGATAATATTCAACAAGCTCATCATCGGTTGGTACAAATCGAATACCTGGAGGCATCCTTTCCATGTCCATAACTCTTTGGCTTGGAATAAACAAGAAGCTTTCTTGTATCTGGCTTTCAAGTTTTGGAAACCTAATACAAACGAATGGTGAGAGGCTGAGGATCAATATTGTTAGCCTTTTATAAGGATTTGGGAAGTGGACGATCTTTTTTATTCTTTAGTTACTTGCGTGGAAAGTAATCCTAATTTAATTGATAAGTAATTCTGATTTCATTGATAAGTACTTTTTCAATGATAAGTTATCAGAAACAACAAAGGCCAATTTGTTATCGTTGGATCTACTGAGCCCACGTAGCCCATTCTGAGTTTTGTCTCGTAAAACGTTTTTACAGGCTTTTGTTTTCTTATTTAATTTCTTGGTGAAATTGCTTTTGAAAGAGAAATATTGGGTTTGTTTAATTGGTAGAAAGACTGCAGATTCTGAAAACTTCTCAAAATATTTTTCTTTGATTCGTTCTCTTATTCAAACCCCTTTGTTCAGGATTTATCATGCTTTCTCCAATCTCCACCATTTCGTGTTTGATTTGATATCCCCGCATACCTGAATCTTTTCCTATGTATTGGAACGAACAGCTACTGTTGGTTAAGGTTTCATCTTCAAATTCCCACAATGGCATCACGTACTGTTGGTTTGATTCAAGACCAGAATGTTCAATGTTCGGTTTACTGGTAGTATTCCCAACACTTTCTATTCTGTTGCTGGTTTTGTTAATTTTGTTTTTCGAGTCGAATTTGATGATGGGAAATGCTTCATACTGGCTCTTCTGTAGCAGGCAAGGCTAATATTTTTAGTATGATGATATTTTTGTAGTCCTTAAAAATCTATATTTAACCTAAAACTAACTCTTATTTCTTTATAATTTTTGTAATTTAGTCTAATATTTTAAATATAATTATAATTATATTTAATTTAGTCCTAAAATCTTTATTTAACTCAAAATTAACTCAAATTTCTTTTTATAATTTATTCTAATTTTTTAATATGATGATAATTTTATCCATTTTAGTTCTAAAAATATTTGCTGAATTTCGGACCTAAGGTTTAGGTGGTGTTTGGAGAGGTTTTCGGTGAATTTCGGTTAAGTTTTATGGTGTTTTTAGGGGCTTCCATGTAATGATCCGACTTGAGGGATGTTTGGGTGTGTTTTAATGCACTTAGCCCTTTGGTTTTGTTGGTTGAATTTGGTCAGGAGGTAGAGGAACAAGTTTGAAGGAGTTTAGAAAGCCAAATCGCGTTATCGGGTGACTTATCGAGCAGGATTCGGTAAATCGGTGAGTGAATTATGAGGCCTGCCAATTTGGCATGACTTTAAATGTTTTTTCAAAGGTTTGGGGTGTAAGGAAGGTGTGAAAAAACTCTCTATACTCGGAAGTAAGTTTTAAGTATTGCTTTCTTAAAGGTTCTCATATTATACCTTGTTTTTACTATGTGTTTTAGTCATGCTCATATTGTGTTGTGCATATGTGAATATGCATGTTTTCAATGCTCATGAGATATTTTTACAAAGGTTCTTATATACATATGATGCTCCCACGGTTTTGTTTTGAAAATATGAGAAAATTGATTTTTACCGATTTATGCATTTGATACATGTATTGGTGGGATGCATGAATTTATTTCACTATTTTTAACTCGAAACTTGAGTATTGATTTTGTTTTTAGTATTGGTATTAAAGATGATGAAACGTGGATAAGTTGATCGATCAATAGAATATGAGTGCACTATAATTAAAATACGTACGTGTATAAAATACCTTGGTGATGTATTAGAGTTAATACTTATATTGTGATATATGTGTTATATTACATGTAAGTGTTGCTTATTCCGGATACTAAGGTGAGATTTCATGATTGGTTTTATTCCATCATGGGTGTGATTAGGCGATTGGGCTTCACACGTGATATGAGTAGCGGTTGGCTCTCATATGTGACATGTTGACAACTGGCCCTATGCATGCCGTTTTCGTTTATCCTAACGTTTAGTGGTAATCTAAATGGTTCACTAATACTAATACAATGTTAAGAGCAAGTATGTTTTTTTAATTGAAAAGTGTTCTCAAAGAAGCCTTGCGATTGACATGTAAGTCTTGAGTTATGCTTATTGAGCATGTGTTTTCAAAGTTATTTGAAAAAGGTTTTGTGGCTTATGCCATGGTATACTTGTTGTTTTTCATGATGTTGGCATTGATAGCCATGCGTTTATTTCTTGAGTTGAGCATGACATGTTTTTATAAAACTTTAGCTTTTATGGGCTACACTGCAAGGTGTTTTTAAATATGTTTTTATTCACTCACTAAGCTTATGCTTTCCCTCATAATTACCTTGTAATGCAGAGTTTTTAACATGGAGGCAGCAAAGAGAAGCAAGGATCTATGTAACCGTCAAGTGAAAGCTCAAGTATGTCTTTATAACATTAGTAGTAGTGAGAGAGCAATGAGGATGAATTATCGTAGTGTGAATAATGTTTATGCTTTTAAGACTTGAATTGTCATTGATATTCCTTTAATTATCATATAGTTATTTTTAAGTTTGATTCTTGATATCCCTATGTGTGAATCTGAGTGTTGTTAATAATGAAACATAACTACTTATGAGTTGAATCTATGATGTTCTTACTTAGGTTGGAATGCATTTAGAGATCATATTGAGTATATTGAGGTGATTCTTTCGTGTGTTTATAAGATTGGTTTTGTTGAAGCATACTCTTAAGAGTTGAATATATTATTACTAACTAGGTTGAATTGCATCTAGTTAATATCCCATGATATGTGCCTAAAGTATTTTTAGGTGAATTTAAATATAGAGAATGTTTTAAACCTTTGGAAGCCGAAAATAGTCCCTAAACTTTGAGCATGCAATTAAATGACTTGTAGATATTATTTTAAGTTGAAAATTTACGTGCAAGCATAAAATATACTTAATTAAATATTGATAACCTTAATTTCATAATTGGTTCATAAATTTTTAGAAAATTACAATTATATCCGTATAACTTGTTCGATTAAATTAGAACTCGTTTCTCTTTATTTTCTGCTGTAATTGAACTCGGTCTTTGCATGAACATGTAGGATTTAATTAAAGCATTTACAAAAGATAAATTTTTTAGGGTTGTTTATCGGGGCGAGTCTCCGGATTAACCTCGATATTCCCCGTGTAGCTCGTTCGAGTCGAGTGACGTCTAGACCGGATCGAGGAATTACAGTAACCATTAATCTTAACCCTTAAAAATGTGGATAGGAAGAACAGAGGTTTAAAAAATGAGAATAAAATGTAAATTTTGGGTTGAAAAGACTTTTTATAGTCTAGATGAAATGACATCGTTTGGTAGTCGGGTTAGGATAACTCTTATGTCTGAATTGGGTCAGACGTTAAGGTTCGTATCTAATTTTTTTTCATTTTTTTAGTTTTATCTCTCAATTTAGCTCGTATTTTAATTTAGTCCCATTTTAAATAAAATCAGATTTGAAGTTATACTTTGTTTTAATTTAATACTTTTTTAAATTTAATTACTTTATTTGATTATATTTAAATCATTTATCATGCGATTTAATGCATGTAGTATATAATTAGGTAACTTAAACGTTATCAAAAGCAGTCTTGTCAATTTATGTATTAGGAAACTAAAGATGAATCTTCGTGCAATTAATTGATAAACGGTAGGCATATAGATCTACTTCTTTCACATTAATATTTTAGATGCTAAATATATTCATCAATAAGATAATCTTCGGTTAAGCCTTCTATTTATTCTTAACAAGCTAAAAAATTGCATTTCTAAGCATGTAAATACATAATATAAATTTTGACTGTTATTGATTCGAATTTGAATTATGATCTTGACTCGAACCATATCGGAGCCAATTGGTTTGGATCCATACTTAACTTGAGAACGGTCTAAATCGAATTATGACGTCAGGAGAGGTTATCTAAAATCCAAATTTTTATTGCTCATTGTCAATAAGTCAAACTTTTAACATCGTGATAGTTGTTCACAGTTCATATATGAGTATGAAATTTGCCATTTTTTTCATGCTATATAAGATAAATATAATAATTCTAAGCTATTTTTAAGATGAAAATAATCAAATATTTTCCTTTGAGCTGAATTGATACCCAATGAATTTCTTTATCTCAATCCCCTATCCTCCTTGTTAGCAAACACATAGTCAATACTTTTCTCCAAATTCTCCTGAAAAATTGGCTTCAAAAATTAAATGATCTCGAGTTTTCAACTTATCCCGACAAAATAATCATCGATTTGTACAAGACCAAAATGCAAGAGAGGAGCACACATAGGGAATCTATAAAGAATGGCCATCCATGTTATTATTTAATGCTTCGGCACATGAGAAAGATACCAGATCAGCTTATGTCGTTGTATTTTATTCCTAACCTCTTGAATATGTTCCCAAATTCAAGAGGTCGTCATTGTTTTTCAATTATGAACTCCAATAAATATGTACCAAAACTCATATAATTTTTAGTAACTTTTTTATAATACAACTAAAGTGAGTTTTACAATCGATTGCCCAAATAAATATATACTTGAGAGAAAAAAATAGTGATTTGTGATAACCGTGACTCGAAAAAACTGTGATTATTTTAAGAAAACAAATAAATTTATAATATATTATTACTTTATGATCTATATTCAATCTGAAAACGAATTATTTCGATTTGAATTTAACTTGACATTAAAAATGATTTAACCGAAGTCCATTTGATCCGGAGTCAACGTGATGGTGATTCTAATTGAAGAGAAGAAGAGGAAGAGAAATGGGAACCGGTTAACCCTTGTACGTGGGATTCAATTCGGAAAATATTATGGCCTGCCTTTATATGTATTAGAGAGATTTCATGATAATGTCAAGTTTAATCTTCATAAAATACGGTAAATAGATCAAAGTAGTTATATTTTTATTTTGATAGATTTAGTTGTTGGATCAGTGAACTTAATATTTGTCTTGCCGAAATCAATATAATTTTAGAATGGATTGCTCTGAGTCTTTGACAAGTTGGAATTTTTAAATTTCAAAAGTTTGGAGATATGATTCCCAAACATACCGAACCGGTCATGAATTTTATCAATCAAAGCCTCTTTAAATTTTCAAAGAAGTGGCCAGATTGTATTTATTTTTTCAATCTTCTATTCAAAAGAATTAACAAAGAATTTGTAGACTATTTCATGTTCCTATCCTTTTTTATCCTTTTTTATCAGAAAGTGGAGTTTTTATTAGAATAACTTTACTCGTAAGCCTTATTAAAAATCTCCCTAAGATTAGAAAAAAAGAGTACCTACAAACAACTTAAATATTGAAGACTGGTACGTAACCAGTTATACAATCTGTATGGAATAGTAATAATCTCCCGAACTCCTAGAAAATATGGAATTCTATGTCTATAGTCCTGGAATTGAATTAATAGTACCAGTTGGGCTCTGGAACCCAACATTGCTGGTTGCTGCTGTTGTTGTTGGGTTGTTGCTGCTGCTGCTGTTGGTGGTGTTGCTGCAGTGGAGGGGTTGGCAGTAGCTGGCTAGGCAGTGTGGCAATATCCAAACTTCCACCATCAATCTCATTGCTATCCCCACGGAGTCTCTTGCTCGTCGACGGCCATACGGTTTCGTCTTCGATGCAGTAAGGCAAAGGGAGGGTCCTTTTCAGAGGGTTCACCATGGATAAGTCTGAATATCCCAACTGATCAGGAACGAGATCATTGCTTATGGCATCACTCCCCATCATTGCATCAAAGTCAAACAAATCATCTTCTTCATTATATTGTCTGTCGATCGGTACCGAAGGTGGTATGTTGCCTAACCTGTCATCGCTACCATGCTCCAGAGATCTATTTGGGTTATTTTTGTTGTAGATTCGACAGAGTACCCAATCATCCACCTATAAACACAAACAAACAAAACAAAACAATGGAAGTTAGTGTACAATAATGACAAAGACTGATTCAAGGCTTGTCCAACAACAAAAGCTAGGTTTCAAGTACTAAACTTGAACAGAACAGAACGGAACGGAATGACCTAACCCTAATCGACAAAGCATTGAACAGAATAATAGTAAAAAATAGTGTCATGTAAGGAACGTACTTGATCCTTGTTAATAAGTGAAAATTCACGCATGATCCAGTGTCCCTTCTGGTCGTTCTTGGAAACTCCATCCACTTTGAAAGTGAAAAGTTTATTATTCCGTACATGATTCTCCTCCGAATCCATCACAGGATCTGTTCTTTCACCTTTCCAAGTTCCTGACCCCGCTGTTCGATCAATCCTTCTTCCGTTCCCCTTATTCCGTAGTTTTGTGAATACATAACAAATTTCGGAGTTGGTCTCACCGAAAATTTTCCATGGCTCTTTATCTCTATAGATTTCACAGTCATGGACAACTTGGTTGCAAGGTAATGGCTCGCCTCTCACCTTCTTTGACAGATAATATTCAACAAGCTCATCATCAGTTGGTACAAACCGAAAACCTGTAGGCATCCTTTCCATGTCCATAACTCTTTGGTTTGGAATAAACAAGAAGCTTTCTTTTCTCTGGTTTTCAAGTTTTGGAAACCTAATACGAACGAATGGTGAGAGGCTGAGGATCAATATTGGTATCCTTTTATAAGGATTTGGGATTTGGGAAGTGCACGAATCTTTTTTATTCTTTAGGTTACTTGCGTAGAAAGTAATCCTAATTTAATTGATAAGTAATTCTGATTTGATTGATAAGTAGTTTTTCAATGATAAGTTACCAAAAACAACAAAGGCCAATTTGTTACTGTTGGATCTACTGAGCCCACGTAGCCCATTCTGAGTTTTTTTCTCTTAAAACGCTTTTACAGGCTTTTGTTTTCTTGTTTAATTTCTCTGTGAAATTTCTTCTCAAAATATTTTTCTTGATTCATCCTCTTTTTCAAACCCCATTGTGCAGGATTTAGCATGCCTTCTCCAATCTCCACGATCGCGTGTTTGATTCAATATCCCCACATACATGAATGGAAGTTTAATGTTATTTTTGGTGGAGGATTTTATCAAAGTTAAAAATAAGGTAAGTTTGTTAATTTAAGTTAATATTAAGCCTCTTATGGTATTATTAAATTTTACTTTTAGTTAAAAATAAGGTAAGTTTTTAATGAGCAACAAGTTGAGCTTAACGAGCAACGAGTCGAGTTGAATAACAAAATATTTTAACGAGCACGAGTCGAGCATAATTTTAATGAGCAACGAGTCAAGTAACAAAACTTTTTAACCAACATAAGTCGAGCAATACCCAACTCGCGATCGACTCGCTCGATAAGCACCCCTAGACTTAATAATAAAAATGTCTAAATTATATATGTTAGTTTTTTTTTCTAAAATATTTCTTGTTAAAAATGATTATCTAACACTTTCTCCATCAACAATTTAGTTATACGAAGTATCATACTATTATTGTTTTAAGGTGGGCCTATTTAAAGAAATTATCGTTCAATTAATGTTCGACAAATGACAAGTTTTAATGTTTTAAAAAATTAATTTCTTTAAAAAAATTAAAATAATTTAAAATAATTTCCAAATTCTCAAATCCTTAAGTCTCGATTCTTGATTTCAATTATTCTCGTACCTAATTTTTGACGATATGTCATACCTATTATTGATTACATATGATGAGTAATCGAAAAAAAAGATTAGCTAAATCTGACAATGGTAGTAATGAGCTTCGGAGAGGCTATCACGGCAACAATAGTAATGATTTTAGGGATTTTGAGTATTGGGTAAAAGATTTAAGATTATTTTATAAAAAAATCAAATCGTTAAATACTTTTTAAAATAAATAAAATAATAAAAATATATTATGTGTTATGTTATGATTCAAAACATATCTTTTTAGTTGTCATTAACAACTAGTCCCCTAAAATTAACAAATGAATCTTTGGACACTTGATTTGAGCTAAAAAAAAGTTTAGGTACTAAAATTAAAAACATATACTAACCTTATTTTGAAAAAAAAAATAATTTAGACTCAATAATTTAGACACCAAAAATTAAAAAAAAATATTAATCCTTATTATAAATAGCTTCCAAATTTCATAAATTATGAAAAATTTGTAAAGAATAACGACATAATTTGATTAAAATTTGAATTGAAAATTTACCCTCTTTATTATTATTATTTAGGATTGAATTTATGTATTTTTTATCGAGTTGTCTCATACATAAATTTCCAGGACGTTTTGTTTCTTAAACTTTAAATCGTTAAGTTTTTCCATCATTCACTCCCGTTAAAAAAACATTGACCGATCATATCACGTCATATATCATTTCATTAACAAAAAAAACAATTAACATTAATAAAAGGAATAAAGTACACTTTTAAGTCCGTCAGATTTTTATTTTTATTCAATTTAGTCTTAAATTTTATATTTAATCAAAAATTAACCTTAATTTTTTTAATTTGGTCTAATATTTTTCGTATGATGGTATTTTTGTTTATTATAGTCCTAAAAATTTATACCTAAAACTAACTCTTATTTCTTCATAATTTTTGTAATTTAGTCAAAAAAATTAAATATAATTATAATTTTATTTAATTTAATTTAGTCCAATTTTTTTTATTTAACTCAAAATTAACTCCAATTTCTTTTTATAATCTATTCTAATTTTTTAATATGATGATAAATTTTTTTCATTTTAGTTCTAAAAATCTTTGTTGAATTCAAATTGATCCCTATTTCTTTCTCATTCTTATAATTTAGTCTCATTTTTCATATGATGATATTTTTTAAACTTTGTCCTAAAATTCTATATTTAGGGTGTAAAATGTCCCAAAAAATTGTTAGGGTACAACTCACTACAAAATGTATACTTTAAGGACCAATGATGACATTAAGCCTTTAAATTTATACTTTAAGATATGGGTATCGATATTGGTATCAATACTAAAGATAGAGATATCGATAGTGGGGTTTCGAAATCACCAAGGGGATTTCGATACCAATACAAAATTTGGTTTCTAGAAAATGATTTTACACGCGCGTATCGATACGGACTAATGGTGTATAGATACGAGCCTTGTAAAATTGATATTTTACCGTTTAAAAATATTTCAAAACATGTTAAAAGCCTATGAAGTCAATTCAAATATATTTTCAAGTTGTTTGAACTTTATATAGTTTTTATAATTTTTTCAAATTAGTCTAAAATTATTTTTTAATTATTATTATATCAAAATAAATATCCTAACAATGACATGTTGGTCATTACGGTATACACTTTTTATCGAGTTATCCTATAAGAAAATTTCAGGATGTTTTATCCGTTAAACATTGCCCAAGTTTCCCCCACCATTAAACTTGATGGAGGTTCGGAAGTCCTTTTGATTCCACCTTTGCCAGATTGTAATACTTTAGGTTGTCGAACCCACAGGGATTGTGTTGACTTCACTACTTCTTAAAGTTACACTATAAAAATAAGAACACAAGTATTTTTGTTGAGTTTGAATTAACTAAATTACTAATAGAAAAACTAAATAATGGAAGGATAAGTATGATAAAAGTGACGCTAAGTTGAGTGCTTTGTAGAGGAGGATCCAATTGTGTTAATTATCTACTTATCAATGCAATGGGTTGAATCTCCGTCTTGGCGGGTCGCACTAAGGGTCGCCGCAGTTGTTTAGGTGGGGTTATGCCTTGTCGATAATTCAACTTTTCATAGTTCGACAGAGCATCCTTGTATGTCTTCTTCCTTATCCCTAAGCGAAAAGAACTGTTGAAATCCATATCTTGATGATACCTCCCGACGTGAATTAAGGGTGAACAACAACCAAACATATGCGTCTTGTTAGTCGCTGAAATCCTGGGAGGTTAATCTCTCAACCAGATTAGTCGATGCCCTTGAGTAAAGATCGTATTCTCTCATTTTGTGAGCCTAACTCTTCTGATATTAGACAAATAGATTTTTCGGCAGGTGTTGTTTAACCTTAATTTCTTGACATTCATCTGGTTCATCCGTCTGCTTTAGAGTCTTGAATACATTAATCTTTACTTGTTGGTCATTGACCCTTATGACCAATTCACCTTTCTCACAATCGATCAATGTTTTGCCCGTGGCTAGGAATGACCTTCCCAATATGATTGACGCATTTTCATCTACTTAACAATCAAGAATTAAGAAGTCAGCAGGGAATATAAATTTATCCACTCTTACCAGGATATCTTCGATTTTTCCTTCCAGTTGTACGTAAGAGCGGTCTACCAGTTGCAGCATCACTGTTGTAGGTTTTGCTTTCCCGATGCCTAGCTCCTGGAATACTGATTTAGGCATGAGATTGATACTAGCACCTAAGTTACATAATACCTTGCCCATGTATTGATCACCGATAGAGCAAGGTATGGTGAAGGTGTCAGGATCTTTTTTTTTTTGGTTGTGGCTTTGTTATGCAACATTGTCACACACCCTTCTATCGCGACAACCATTTTAAATTCCCCAATTTTTGTCCTTTCGGATATAATATTCTTAAGGAACTTCACATAGTTGGGAATCTGCTTAATTGTCTCTGCGGCATCAACGTCGATGGTATTTGCTTGTTCCATAGTCTCAGGTTTTTCTTTAGTAGATTCTTTTGGGGCTACTATCTCAGGGGTCTTACTTATTGTCTGAGTAGGTATCTTAGGGTCTTTCAGTTGTAAACCACTCATGGTAGATATGGCTTTACAATGTTCATGCGGGCCGATTTTAGCGACTTCAGTATCGTTTGTTAGGCCTCCTATAGGTCGACTTTTCATTTATTGTGTTATCTGACCCACTGTGAATTTCAGCTTCTGGAGAGCAGACTCATTGTTTTGCATTCTCATCTCTGCTCGATCCATGAAAGTGTCAGCTTTCTGAATGAACTTATTGGTATTTGCTATATATGCACCGGTTTGAGCCATAAATGTTTGTAGTGTATTCTTTAGGGTTTGGATATCTGTCTGTTGTGGTAACGGTAGCACCTGCTGTGGCAGTTGTTGTTGAGTAAATCTGTTGTTCTGATGGAATCCATTAGATTGCATTGATTGGTGTTGCGGGTTAAGAGTATTATTGGGGTTACTCCGTGAGAGGTTCGGGTGTTTCCTGTATGATGGATTGTAATTGTTAGACATATTGCTTCTATTAAAATTTCCAACATAGAAGGAATATTTTGGGTTATGCGGGCATGCGTTCGACTCATGGTTGTCACCACATGTTTCACAAAAAACAGTGACTGCTTTTACTTCTCGAACATGACTCAATTTTTGCAGATCCTTGATCATGTTCGTCAAAGCTGACAATTGAGCTAGGATAGAATCTGAAGAGTCAGAGTTTGTCATACCTTGCCTAGTTATTCCTCTTCTGGTGGTTGGGTGTTGATAGTCATTCTTTGCCAACATATCCAAAATTTCTACTCTCATAGGGTGGACAGTCTAAGAGGGTGTCATTGGCGGAAGCATTAAGCATCATCCTCGTGGGGGTGTTTACTACATTATAGAAGATTGATACTTGAGTCCACTTGGGTAGACCATACATGGGGCATTTTCTGTATAGTTCTCTGTATCTTTCCTAAGCCTCATACATTAATTTGTCTTCATCTTGCCTGAATGATGTGATATCGTTTCTCAGCTTATCAGTCATGTTGGTATAACTGAATCGGGCAAGAAAACTTCGGTATAGTTCAGTCCATGAGTTCAACGATCCAGGCTGGAGGTTGTTTAACCACGATTTTACCATATCCCTCATTGAATAAGGAAATAGTTTCAGCTTAAGGATATCGACTGAGACTCCCGGCAGCTTAAATGAATTGTAGATTTCAAGAAAGGACTTAAGAAGCTGTTGAGCATTTTCATTGGTCGAACCCCCAAACTGGCCTAAAGTGTTGATCATGTTGAACATGACCGATTTTAATTCGAAGTGTTCTGTCTCTATATTAGGCATCACAACGGTTGGAGTTAACCCATCCAAATCTTCCTCTAAATAATCATGAACGGTTCGTACGCGTTCCTGTATTGGAAGGTTTACTAGGTCAACAACTGCAAATGCGTCACGGTTGTCTGCCTCAGTGGCATTCATGTCAACGTTGTTCTGCTGGCCAGGTATTGCGTTCATTCGTTCGCGTACCTTATGTTTCAGATTTCGTATTATTTTTTTGATTTCTGGATCGTAAGGGTATTGATCAAGCGACGGGTTGGACCTGGTCATACACAGAACAACCCAGTAAGTTAAAGTAAACTAAAACTAAAGAAAACAAAAGAAAAGAAAAGGTACAGAAATAATTAGTAGTAAAATAGAGTGTCAGTCCCCGACAACGCCCCCAAATCTGATGGAGACTCGAAAGTCTTTTTGATTTCACCTTTGCCAGATTGTAATACTTTAGGTTGTCGAACTCACAGGGACTGTGTCGACTTCACTACTTCTTAAAGCTACACTATAAAAATAAGAACACAAATATTTTTGTTGAGTTTGAATTAACTAAATTACTAATAGAAAAACTAAATAACGAAAGGATAAGTATGATAAAAGTGAGGCTAAGTTGAGTGCTTTGTAGAGGAGGATCCAGTTGTGTTAACTATCCACTTATCAATGCAATGGGTTGAATCTCCGCCTTGGTAGGTCATACTAAGGGTCGCTGCAGCTGCCTAGGCGGGGTTATGCCTTATCGATAATTCAACTTTTCATAGTTCGACAGAGCATCCTTGTATGTCTTCTTTCTTATCCGTAAGCGAAGAGAACTGTTGAAATCCACATCTTGATGATACCTCTTGCCGTGAATCAAGGGTGAACAACAACCAAACACATGCGTCTTGTTAGTCGCTAAAATCCTGGATGGTTAATTTTTCAACCGGATTAGTCGATACCCTTGAGCAAAGACCGTATTCTCTCGTTTCGTGAGCCTAACTCTCCCGATATTAGACAAATAGATTTTTCTTCACATACTATCTATCTTCTCATTTGGCCATCTCTATAATATAGTTTCCTATCTAAGAAAGAAAACTATCAAATGCATATGCTTTATGCCAAATATTAGATAAATTCATGTTTCAAGTGTTTGGATGCTGAAATATGGAAAATAAGGAGAAATATCCATTATTGCCTTTAAATCCGTCTTTATTAGCAATAAACGAGTGAAAAATGTATGAAAAATTAGGACTTTTAGGAAAAATTATTACATGAACCCTTTCCACCACCTAAGATATGGTCCCAACCAATTAAATTAAGACACATAATATATTTTTTCCATATCAAATTTACACATAAGCATTTGCCAAATCATCTAATTTAATGTCTTTGATTCAAAAAAGAAAAAAATATTATCAAAGATTTCTTGTGTCATCTTTCTCTTTGTTCTTTAAAATTTTCCTAATAAATTTTTTATATAGATTTGGGGTTTAGGATTTAGAGTTTAGTGTTTAGGGTTTGGGATCAGTGGTTTAGGGTTTATGTGGTTTATGTTTAGGGTTTAGGATTTATGTGGTTTAGGGTTAGAGTTAGGTTTTAGGGTTATGTGTTATTGTTTAGGTTAGAGTTAGGGTTAGGGTTTAGGGTTTAGGGTTAAGGTTTAGGGTTTAGGGTTAAGGTTAGGGTTTAGGGTTTAGGGTTAGGGTTAGGGTTAGGGTTTAGGATTTAAGGTTTAGAATTAGGGTATGAGGTTTAAGGTTTAGGATTTAGGGTTATGGTTTAGGGTTAGAGATTAGAAAAAATTAATTAAAAAATTGAACAGTAAAGAGGAGGACAACATAAAAAATATTTGGTAATATTTTTTCTATTTTCAAATTAAATGCATTAAAGTAGATGATTTGGATGATTCTTATATGTAAATATGATATGAAAAAAATATATTATATGTCTTACTTTAATTGGTTGGGACCATATTCTAAGTGGTGGAAAGGGTTCATGTAATAATTTCTCGACTTTTAAGCACTTATCAAAACTCTCATTAAAAAATTATTGATCAATCATATTGTGCCGTGTATTATTTTATTTGGGTTATTTTTGTTAATAAAGTAGTGGAAGGGTCGGGGTAGCTGGCTAAGCAGTGTGGAAATCTCCAAACTTCCACCATCATTGGCATTGATATTCCCACAGAATCTCTTGTTCGTCCACGGCCATACGGTTTTTTCTTCGATGCAGTAAGGCGAAGTGAGGGTTCTTTTCAGAGGGTTAACCATGGATAAGTCTGAAATCCCAACAGATCAGGAACGAGAACATTGTTTATGCCATCACGCCCTATTATTGCATCAAAGAAATCATCTCCTTGAGTGTCATGCGATGTGCCAAAACTTGGTCCTTCTCTTGACATCTGATATTCTTCATTATGTTGTCTGTCGATTGATGCCGAAAGTTGTATGTTGCCTAACATGTCATGGTTACCATGCTCCAGAGATCTATTTGGGTTATTTTTGTTGTAGATTCGACAGAGTACCCAATCATCCACCTATAAACACAAACAAACAAAACAAAACAATGGAAGTTAGTGTACAAATAATGACAAAGACTGATTCAAGGCTTGTCCAACAACAAAAGCTAGGTTTCAAGTACTAAACTTGAACAGAACAGAACGGAACGGAATGACCTAACCCTAATCGACAAAGCATTGAACAGAAAAATAGTAAAAAATAGTGTCATGTAAGGAACTTACTTGATCATTGTTAATAAGTGGAAACTCACACATGATCCAATGTCCCTTCTGGTTGTTCTTGGAAACTCCATCCACTTTAAATGCTAAAAGTTTTCTATCCCCTACATGATTCTTCTCCGAATCCATAACAGGATCTGTTCTTTCACCTTTCCAGATCTGTCCTACATGATGATGGGAGATATGAAGAAGAAATATGAATGGGATCAACGATTGGATGAGTTGTTGGTGTATTTTCAAATGAGATCTTATTCTATGAGATATTAAGTAATTTTAGATATATATGGGTTAAATTATTGATGGCTTATTTTTTAAGTATGATTTAATCTAAATGAAGCAAAGACAACCAAACACCTTAATGGATTAAACATTTGGAGATTTTTAAAATAAAATTTTAAATAGAAAGTGATATTATAGAGTAGGGACGGACAATCGATTAATTAAATTTACAACTTGATAACATGCATATGTCAAAAACAATGGTGGTAAAGATGCTTGATGCAATAATGTACTGCTACGGTAGAGCATGGTGATTTCGATGCTTGATGCAATAATGTACTGCTACGGTAGAGCATGGTGATTTCAGAGATTTTTGGGTTAACATATTAGTGTAGAGTTTAAAATTTAGGATTATGGTTTAAAATTTATTTTTCTAGTGTTTAACATAAAAAATGACACAAAAAATTTTATTCGTGTCATTAGTTTAAATAATTAATTTAATACTTTACGGTTGAGCTGGTTTTGGAGTGATTTGATTTTCAACTGCATTAACAACGGAAGGGGTCATTTGTAGAGTAAGAAAAAAATATGATAATTTACTCGTGAGAACATTAGGTTCTGATTACCATAAAGAAATCAAGGTAGACAATGAATGAATGATTTTATTGAATATAGCTAAAGGATTTATATAAAAAGAACTCCAACCGAATTACATTATCAACAAAAATATAAAACTAAAATAATTTAAAATTCAAATCATAACAAGATCATGCTTGTTTAGGTTGAAGACCTAGATTTGAATTGTGTGAATCGGTTTCTAGTGAATAAAATTCATGAAAGAGGTATGCATGAAGACTTGTTAATTATTAGGCATCATAGGGATGACTAATATTTTTAGGATTTAAATCTCGGGATAGGATTATAAAATATCTTCAGGAGGCTAGGATTATAAATCCATTGCTCATATTTTTTAAGTAATTTCAATTTAAAAATAATTCATCTTTCTTAAGAGTATTTTCAAAATTATTATAATAAATTTTTTTGTTATCGGTTCATTGTGTGTTTCTGGAATCGAGCTCTAGAGTTGTTGTACAATGGAATGGTAAACCCTTGCAGCCGCAATGGAACTGTTGGGTGATTCTGTCTGAAATCGACTAGATGTGTATAGCTCTTTATGTTCTAAATTGATTGGATTAATTGAATAAGGATTTGAGAGGAAAGAGTTGTGATTTGAGAGTGGTGACTTGAGAGAATTGAGATCATTTTAAGAAAAAAATAAGTTAATATATAATTTTGACTTGTGAAAATAGTGATTTATGGTTCGAATTTCATCCGAAATCAATTTGATTTGATATGAACTTGACTTGACTCAAAGTCTATTTGAACTCGAATGAACAAGATAATTAACCGATTCAAAGTCAAACATTAACCGTTTTAATAGAATCTGATTCTAACCCGATCTAAAAAGTTGACTCATCACAAACTTAAGCTCAAATTATGTTGAGATTAATCTGACGTTGATCCAAACTAAAATTAACCTAAGTCAAATCTGATTTGATATCATTCGACTTCAAATTAAAACCCATTCTAGTTTTAGATTTTTCAATTCCTCTACATCTAATTAAAGATTCAATACCCTTGAATCTTATCATATTGATGGTTTACTACCCTCGTTCACTATACAGTAGAAATATGCAATAATCAGCGCAATGGACATGCCCATAAACCTCCGAAATGCAATTCTTTAGTTAAATATTCATCAATTTAATAGAATCGAGTGCATAAGATATATACACTATAATTTAAGATAAACTTATTTGAATCATCAGTAAGACCCTCGACATCAGTAGCCAGACTTGGTAAACGAATTTGTAAGGCATACTTAAAAAAAAATTCAATAGATAAGTTTAAACTAAAATGACTTGATAAATTTATTTGTATTTTAATGAAAAAATACTAGATCATAATTAAAACTTTATTTGAACCATCAATTATAACTTCAGTAATAATCAAATGAACTCCGATAATATAATTTACCATAGAGTAAACCCCTTTTGATTTGTTTTGCATTTAATATAAAGAGACTCAAAACTTTACTTCCTAATTCAAAAGAGTTAATTATGTGAGTTATTTACGAATCGACATGTAATATAAAACTTTTTAATTTGAAAAAATAGATTTATTGAAAATAATTAACAAAAAAAGTGCACGATCTCATGGGACCGGTTGACCCTTGTATGTGGGATTCAATTCAGAAAATATTGATGGCCTCCCTTTATATATATCAGAGAGGTTTGACGATAATGTCAAGTTTAATCTTCTTAAAATATGGTAAATATATCAAAGGAGTCATTTTTTAGCTGATAGACTTAGTTGTTGGATTAGTGAACTTAATATTGTCTTGCCGAAATCAATATAAATTTAGAATGGATTACTCTGAGTCTTTGACAAGTTGGAATTTTCGAATTTCAAAAGTATAGAGATATGATTCTCTAACATATCGAATCGGTCTTAAATTTTATCAATCAAAACATCTTTAAATTTACAAAGAAGTGGTCGGATTGTATTTATTTTTTCTATCCGAAAATTGATTTATTGAAAAGAATTAACAAAGAATATGTACATTATTCCATGTCCCTGTCCTTTTTTCTATCGGCAAATGGAATTTTTATTAGAATAACCTTACTTGTAGGTCTCATTAAAAGTCTCTCTAACCTAGATCGGAGGGAAAAAGTACCTACAAACAACTGGAACCTAAAGTATTGAAGACCAGTACGTAACCAGTTATACAATCTGTATGGAATAGTAACGATCTCCCAATCTCCTTGAAAATATGGATTCTATGTCTATAGTCCAGGAATTGAATTAATAGTATCAGTTGGGCCCTGGAACCCAACATTGCTGGCTGCTGTTGTTGTTGTTGGCTTGTTGCTGCTGCTGCTGGTGGTGGTGGTGTTGCTGCAGTGGAGGGGTTGGCAGTAGCTGGCTAGGCAGTGTGGCAATATCCAAACTTCCACCATCAATCTCATTGCTATCCCCACGGAGTCTCTTGCTCGTCGACGGCCATACGGTTTCGTCTTCGATGCAGTAAGGCAAAGGGAGGGTCCTTTTCAGAGGGTTCACCATGGATAAGTCTGAATATCCCAACTGATCAGGAACGAGATCATTGCTTATGGCATCACTCCCCACCATTGCATCAAAGTCAAACAAATCATCTTCTTCATTATATTGTCTGTCAACTGATACCGAAGGTGGTATGTTGCCTAAGTTGTCATCGTTACCATGCTCCAGAGATCTATTTGGGTTATTTTTGTTGTAGATTCGACAGAGTACCCAATCATCCACCTATAAACACAAACAAACAAAACAAAACAATGGAAGTTAGTGTACAAATAATGACAAAGACTGATTCAAGGCTTGTCCAACAACAAAAGCTAGGTTTCAAGTACTAAACTTGAACAGAACAGAACGGAACGGAATGACCTAACCCTAATCGACAAAGCATTGAACAGAAAAATAGTAAAAAATAGTGTCATGTAAGGAACGTACTTGATCCTTGTTAATAAGTGAAAATTCACGCATGATCCAGTGTCCCTTCTGGTCGTTCTTGGAAACTCCATCCACTTTGAAAGTGAAAAGTTTATTATTCCCTACATGATTCTCCTCCGAATCCATCACAGGATCTGTTCTTTCACCTTTCCAAGTTCCTGACCCCGCTGTTCGATTAATCCTTCTTCCGTTCCCCTTATTCCGCAGTTTTGTGAATACATAACAAATTTCGGAGTTGGTCTCACCGAAAATTTTCCATGGCTCTTTATCTCCATAGATTTCACAGTCAAGGATAACTTTGTCGCAAGGTAATGGCTCGCCTCGCACCTTCTTTGATAGATAGTATTCAACAAGCTCATCATCAGTTGGTACAAACCGAAAACCTGGAGCCATCCTTTCCATGTCCATAACTCTTTGGCTTGGAATAAACAAGAAGCTTTCTTGTATCTGGCTTTCAAGTTTTGGAAACCTAATACAAACGAATGGTGAGAGGCTGAGGATCAATATTGTTATCCTTTTATAAGGATTTGGGAAGTGCACGATCTTTTTTATTCTTTAGTTACTTGCGTGGAAAGTAATCCTAATTTAATTGATAAGTAAATTTGATTTCATTGATAAGTACTTTTTCAATGATAAGTTATCAGAAACAGCAAAGCCCACGTAGCCCAATCGAAGAACATAAAGATTATTTAACTGTAAGACCATCTAGGAGTATATATATATATACCATTGCAAATCTGGGTTCTTATAAACAGATATGGAACTCTTCTCTCTTTCAAGTGCTAAAGTGTCGATCTTAAGACACAATCTTCTTTAATACCTTGAATATATATTGTGATTTGTGATCCGAATTTCACCCCAAACCAACTTAATTCGACGTTGACTTGACTTGACATTGGAGATGACGTAACCCGATGTTCATTTGATCCCGAATTAACATGATAGTAGTGATTCTAAAGTCGGTATAACTTTAAATTAAAACTATTTCGAGTTTTTGATATATCACAATCTTTAAATTTTAAAAGTATAGAGCAATTGTTTCTCGAACGCACAGAATAAATCTTAAATTTTGTCAATAAAAACTTCGTTAAATCTAAAAAAAAGTGGCCAGATTGTTTGTTGAAGGTGCAGATTCGGAGCAAATGAAATCAAAGTGCTATGACTAAATTGAAATAATATTTATATATTGAGTCAATTTTACAGAATTGAGGTCTAACTAAAATAAGTATAAAATTTGAAAAAAAAATTACTATATCTATTTATATGAACCGTCATGTCATTTTTTCATTATAAAATTAAAAGACGTAGGATTTATGATTTAAAATTAAAATTAAGACTTAAAATTTAAATTTTTTAACGTTAAGGTATAAAAATACTAAAAAAAAAATGAATTTTTTTTCTTTCAAAATTATCAAAGATTTCATTCTCTATCTGTTATGTCTTTCCTTCAATTGATTTTCTCAAATTTTAAATCATTAGAAGTAAATCTCTTTCACTCCTTAAATAAAAATTGTTAAAAAAAATCATTCGATCCCAAGTCACTCTTCATATTAAATTTTACATCAAAATATAAATTAATCAGGATAATTAAATCTATTTCTATCACCCGAATCATAACCACCGAATTTCCTAATTTTTTAACTCCAAAATCTCATCAATCTTATGGAACTATTAGTCAAAAATCACAATTTAAAAATTGTATTCCACGAATAATTTAAGATTTAAAGTATCTCCGAAATATGATTAAGATATTTTCTTAACTTGTAAGGGTAAAAACGACGTGAACTTTGAGAAACTCAACAATACAAGATTATCAAGAGATGCTAAAAGCATAAATAAATATATATCAAGCATAAAGGTTATGAAATTTTGGGCAACATTATACTCCAATTTAGATTCGATATTCCAATAAAGTATTGTATCAGAAAGTACAAAATTGTTTATACTGTAATTTCTTGTTCTTTAATAAATTCTTTTATTAATATTTGAGTTTAAGAAGTTTATTTCTTGTGTTCATAATATAGCTTGTTCCAAGTTCTGCATTAGTGTTGTAAAGGTGACGATGGCTAGGGTTCATAATGAAAGAAATAGTAAAGAAATCCTCAGTTTTTTTTTTTAATCCGATGTGAGGTGATAAAAAGAATTCATATATAAATTTATTATAAGTTTTGATAAATTTAAAAAGGTATTATGTGTCAACAATAATATAATAATAATCGATGATAAAATTTATTCTTCCCAAATTAAATTTATTTATTTATTTAGAATTTTCATATTCTAAATATATTATTTTGAAAATATTTTATTTTTATTATTTATAATTTTTCTTAAGAATTAACAAAATTTTGATTTATTTAAAAATTAATCAAATTCTTTAACTTCTAGTAAAATCATCATTCATATGAAATTCTACGTATACCATGCAACCAATGGGTACCCCGAAAAGTTTCATAGTTCAACTCGATCTTCAACACTCAAACTCCAACTTAAAACCACTAATGGCAGAGATCATAAAACTTACAACATTGTTCTCGTTAAATCCAAAAGAAAAAGAAAAAAACTTGCCCTAAGTTACGTGTTCAAAATCCAGGGTAAAGACAAGTTGGTACATGTCTGGTTCTACAATGTACTCAGCCTCAAAATTAGTTTCCCTGATCAAGAAGCTTTGGATTAGCAGGTCCGAGCAATGTTCCTACGATGTGCTTCCGGGAACGGATGCCGAGGACGATGTCAAAGCCGTTCGAGCTCAGAGAGGTTACGTAGCAATATACGTGGGTCAAGAGGCGAAGAGGTTCGAAGTTCCCATCAAGTATCTGTCTTTTGCTGCGTTTCAAGAACTGCTCATCCGATCACAGGGCGATGACCTTGACGCCAAGATTGATGGGCCGATTAGGATCGCTTGCTGCAGTTCCGAGAGATTTAAACAACTGTTGAAAGATGCCAAGAACCATTTTCTTTGATGGAAGTTGACCAAACCATGTTTCTCAATCCCAACAACAACAATATTAATATATATCAGATAAACTTTTTCTATTTGAGTTAATGAAAGTTTGAGTTTTTCTGACCATTATCACTCCAAAATCTCCATGAATATGGTTATAACTCGACCTGAAATTTCCTTTGATGTTAACAAGGCTTGTCAGGTCATGCAAGTTCCTTTAGACACTCATTTATAGCTAGTCAAAAGAATTTTGCAATGTCTGGCACTTTAGACTTTGGTCTGAATTTGTTTCTTCACCCTGCTTATCTATCGTAGGATATGTTGATGCAAACTAGGGATTTGACAATGATGATCAAAGATCCACTACAGGCTTTTGTATATACTTTGATAACAATCTTGTTTCTTGGGTTCTAAGAAGCAACCAGGGGTCTCTAGGTCCACCGCTGAAGCATAGATAGAAGATCGCGCCACCACTAAAATTATTTGGCTCAAATTTTTGTCGAGTGAATTAGGCATAAATGCAGACAAGAAACCTATTTTTAGTGTGATAATTCTAGTGTCGTGGCCCTGCCAGTGGGTTCGCGAAAAGGTAACAACTGGTCAACTAGAAACTAATGAAGTTCCTGTGTTTAAACAAGTTGCAGATGCCATGACCAAACCACTATCAGCTCATGCATTCCAGAGGCATCGGAACAATTTGTCTGTGGTGTCCATGCTTTCTCTATAAGTTTTTGGTATAATCTCTTTATCATGTTCGATGTTTTGTTTCAGTATTGTTTCGCAGGTGCTATTTCGTTTCATTTCCCTCTTTTTTCTTGCTCTCTCCCGTACCGAGCATCATTTTTCTTCCCTTCTTCACTTTCTTTCCAATTTTCTGTTGTACCAAGCACAACCTTAGTGTCATGTAGTGCTTAATTACATTCTATAACCTTGCAGGAACATATGCATTTACCACCAGGAGCAAGACATGGTATCTTTCTCAGTCTTTCTTAATTAGAAAAAAATAATCCCCATCATTACTTGAGATTGAAGGCAAGACTCAAGATGAGCTCCTTAAAGCTTGCTTTTCATTTGGTATAATTAAAAAAGGTATACTTTTAAAAACATTTAAGATGGAATTGTTAATTATTTCAAAGATAATATATTTATTGTAATGTCTTTGCAACCAGCAATGATAACAGAAGGTTAGCTTGTATAGCCTACATGACTGAATAGCCTGGGCCGCCACCTCCTTCCGGCACCGTCCACTGAATGTTTTGCTTTGGATCTTTAATATCACATGCCTGTAAATCATTAAAATCAACATTATCAACTTCAGCACAATAATCATAAATCTATTTGGCAAAAACCAGGAGACCGAAGCTATGTTTGTTATGTGAAAACCATAATGTTAAGCTCGGTTGGGAGTGCCGGATATTGATATATATGCGAGCTTTGTTGGTCGGACTCTTTATTTGCTTCCAGTGAAACCATTATATAAACCAGAAGAAGGATGATTTTAAGGTAAGTATCAACTCATTGTTCTGTACATTACCTTGCAGTGCAAGCAATTTTGAGCATTGATCTGCAACTTCAGTTGATTCTTTTCATCAGGAATATACCTTGAATTCAAACAACAATGAAAACAATTGATTCAGGGACAAAATATTACAAGGAAATAAGCCAAAGGAAAAGGCATGATAAGAAATCTACTCGTATACACGGGCAGGACAATATCGTGACTCGGGTCCAGCATACTCTGGCAAGTTTACAGTTTCAGGAATATCCAGGTCCCTCAAGCGAAGATGGGCCGGCTGATCATGGTTATGATTCGTATTACTCCTAAAATGAAAATAGAGAATAAGCAAAAACATAAATCAGGGGAGAACGAAAAACAGAATAGGCCTTTTTCGCTGATTAATCCAGTTTCATACTGCTTTTATTTATCCCTTTCTTTCGTTATCTACCATAAAAACTCAAACTAGAGGGTTATGAGTTATGTAATCAACTTGACATTTAAATATTTTTATATAATTAAGCTCTGGATATAAAATCAAAATTATGATAAAGATGATTGACACAAGGCAAAGAGTTCCATTCTCCACACCTGTGCAAAGATGTTGGCACGTCGAAGGACAATACTCCATCTGGCTTCGGGTATTCAATTGGGGAATGTAACTTAGCAACCTGAAAAAGTGTACTAATTAGTTCCCGAAGATGTGCAACAAAATCAACTGATAAAAGAGGTAGAGGATTAAATTTTCTGTCAGCATATGCAGCTTTGTTTTTTGTCATCATAATTTACAGGAATAATTCTATTTATGCATCGAATTTGAGATATGATTAGGCACATTTACAGCATATCTGGGACATCTTGACAAAGTATAGAAACAACTTTGATTTCAGCTGACACACAGGGTTAAAAACATTGATCCCTAGATCAAAATAAATCCAAATATTTAGTTTGCCATTTTATTGTAACTTAAATTCTTTTTAACTCCAGAAGACGGTTTCCCTTACATTTGTTGCTTCATGGTCGGGTTTCCCATGCTTAAGTGTGAATGGAGATTTTCCTTTCAATACATAGCTGTAAGAAAACAAAACGGTGCGAGGCTAACATTAGAGAAAATCAAAGTGAGAAAATGTCGCCAACAAGTAATCTTTACATAGCTAGTACAGCAAACGATGAAGTCTTACTGTTCCAACGCGCTTACAGCTAAGCCTGGTAAAAGCCCATACTCGAAAGCCTACGAGAAATGAAATTATATTCAGAACATAAGATCAAAGGCATAAACTTCACCAGTTAGACAAATAAACAATAGGAGAAAATGAACTGATCCAGTAACAAAAATGTGATTGTTTACAGAGAGAAAATTAAAGAGTTCAGTTTCATAAATTTGCTCATCTACTTAACACCCAAAAGCAATCGTGAAACCAAATGAAAGTGTATTAAAGAATAGGGCATGAGGAAACCACAGGAATTGAAAAGAATAAAAATGGTGAAAAGCTGTACTTACAGGTCGGTAATTCCGAGCCCTATGAAGTTCCTCCCACACCCATGAATTCCTCAAAGCATCCCAATATGCTTCCATATTTGACCCCTCATGAAGTGTGCCAAAAGTAGCTTCTGCCGCTAGCATTCCTGTCAGAAACATGCCATGATTTTTTAATACTCTGTAAACTTGGTGTCTTTATCATATGAAGAAGTGGCAACATGGGATTAACATTACAAACTAATGTTAGCTAATTTTGCAAATGCAGGAATTATGTTCATTTCAAAAGCAGAACTTGAATGACGAAGCAGTAAATTTATAAGAAACTTTATTATGTTCATTGATGCATTTGAAATTCTTCTTGAACATAACATACGCTTGGTATCTTTAACATGTTGTTCTTTATAATAAATAAAAAAAATACAAGGAAATTTTACTTTATAGAAGGCTATGGTCAAGATATAAGGTACATGAATATTATATTGGAATTGAAAATTTCATCAGACATTATTCCTCTGAACTTCATTGGTTTAATGGATCTAAATAATTTAGAATCTTGTATGTAGACACATGCAAGAATTAAAATTCATTAATCCGGGAAAAAGAACAATTCGTAAGGAAATATAAACAATATCCCTTAGATTAATTACCAGATTTCATGGCAGTATGAGTTCCCTTTATTTTTGGTACATTTAAAAAGCCAGCAGAACATCCAATTATTGCTCCTCCCGGAAAAACTGGATATGGAACAGACTGAAATTTAACTAGCATCATATTCATGTATGCATCAAAAGTAACAACCAAACAGAAATACCAAACAAAGATATAATAGAAGTGTGATCATAGGGGTAAATCAGCTTCTCCAGATCCTTCATCATCAATAAACTTTTAAAAGGTCATATAATGGTCAGAGCTGTTTGTCCAGTGCATTATATTTTCACACATTTAACCTTCTCCAAAAAAAACTATTCATAGCAGCTCATAGTGCTAGCCACTTATGATATTCAGAAAACAGCTCTCAATTCTCTACTAGCTTAATTTTGAGCAATTCTGACTAAAGGAAGATTGCTCAACTCACCTGAAATCCACCTTCATTCAAGGTTCGAGCTCCATACTGAAGCACAGTCCCACCTTCTAGTAGAGGTTTTATGGAGGGATGATGTTTGAGTTTCTACCAGAAGAAACAACCAAAAAGAAACATGAGTGAGATTCAAAAATTTTGTATTTCATGTTTGAGAGACTTTAAATTGAAAAGTCAAAACATCATTTTTTCCCAGAATATCTACTGCCACCAACAAATTGGAATACCAACTAAACTATAATAGGAAAGCAAGCTAATGCTCAGGGAATCATGAGAATGTTTTTTTCTCTTCCTACAATTGGTTTTCTTTGTTACCACTGCTTCCTTAATTTGGTTCCTATCATGATACCCCCACCTTGAACAATGGTACATCAAGAAGCAGCATGCTGTTTGGAAAAAGAGGGGGAAATGTTGTTGTAACATGCAAGGGTACTTGTTTCTAGTTTTCGAATATTTTGAAGATGTCGCTTTCATGAGTGATTTTGATACTAGTCACCAAGTTTCAAAATAGTGAAAATTATAGTGGCCAAGTCTGGAAAATTAGCGTAGAAAATGCATTTGCATATGCACATGAAGAATCATGGTAAATTTAGAATAGAAAATGTATGGAATAACTGACCAACTTTAACATGCATAAAACACTTTTTCTTAATTAATATTCAAGAAAATGGTAAAATACATCCATGTTCCAAGTGCACGCTAACAAAAAGACCAAGACTGAAGAAATTCACATAACATTGTAAAAGACATAAAATTTAGTTTACCTGGAATTCCTCATAAGGATTCAAGAAAGGGTTATGATAATTCAAAGCAACCACGAGACCAATTGAAATCTGTATACACAACCAAGAAAAAACAAGAATAAATGAGATGGACACTGGACAGTAACAGTATGATGAACAATTCCATGACAATGTTTTTAGACTTAAATAACAACTATAGCGCCAGCAATGTATAAACAATAAATGAGGATTTGGCAAAATAACGGTATTGAAAGAACTCAAAATTAGGACAGAAAGTGGGAAGAAAATAACCACAAAATGATACTGGTGATAAAAAATAATGAAATAGTGAAAGGAAATGTTCTTTCAGGTCACACAGAATCAGGCAAGGAATGTGGAACAAAATCTGCAAACTTACAATAGAACTTAGAAAATTTCCATACCAGTTTTTGTCCAAATTTCAGGGGATGACTCTGTACCTAATATTAAATTTTCAATAAGATCGCAAAGGGCTAAAGACTCTACTGTCTTAAGTAGTAACTGAGACTGTTAAGAAGTTGAGTGGGGATTATGGTCACCTGTTTGTCGCAACAATAAATATCAATTTGACATCAGCACTAAAAATCAGCCTAAAACAGAATAAAAGCTTGAATCTCCATGCAATAATCGTCCAAACTAAGCAAGTTGTTTATATAAAAACATACTGCATATTTCAGCAATCTTAAGGTGGAAGATGGGGTTCTCCGTGGACAGAGCACTAACATTCTATTTAAAATCAGCTTAAAACAGAGAGCGGCTACGCAAACTTTATTACCTGTCTATCTTTCATGTGGTACAGAAATGAACCTCCATAAGTCTTGGAATCCAAAGGCCAGCCTAATGTATGGAGAACTGCACCAGGCTTATGCTTGTTCTCATCGATTTCCCAAACCTGATTGAATAAAAATATCAACATTATCTCCAATATGCATGCATATATTAACACTGGATTGTATCTCAAAAGGGAAAACTATAAAAACCAAACATCGAACCCAGCAGAATATATTGTTCGGATGTAAAAATTTACCTCTTTAATTCCCAGAGCATAAGTTTGATGTTGGGCTTGTACCTTCTCTCTTAGCTTGTACTCTTTCATTAATTTCTGTTCAAGAAAATTAAGACAATGATTATCACTAGCACCCTTTATTAGTAAAACTAGCTAAATTGGACCCCTAGAACAGAAACTTTAGCAGCAATTTTTTTTCTGAAAACCTGTGATAATGATCCCCGACATCCTTCAGCTAGAAGTGTAATCCGACCTGCATGTTAACATCACAGATTAGTCCGCTAAAAGCAAAATAAATTCATAGAGCACCGAGAGGAAGACTAGAAGAGGAAGAGAGAGATGCCTTTCAATGCCACACCACGCTGGAAATTCTCTTTTTTAGAACCATCTTTGGCAACTCCCATGTCATTAGTTCCAATCCCAACAACATTATTGTCTTCATCGTATAATATCTAAACAATGAAACACCGTCGTTTAAACAGAATCAGATGTCATAATATCAAACAGCAACAAGACATAAAATATAAGTACCTCACTGGCAGCAAAACTGGGATAAATGAAACACCGTCGTTTAAACAGATGTCATAATATCAAACAGCAACGAGACATAAAATATAAGTACCTCACTGGCAGCAAAACCGGGATAAATTTCTACTCCCAATTCCTCAGCTTTTGCCCCCATCCAACGCACCAATTGACTTAAGCTACATCATAACATCCAAGATGTTAAGCTTTAAGGTAAAGTTGAGGCCATCAAATGGGAAGAAGTATAGAAAAAGGAAGTGTCATATTATTCATATTGTAAACTATTAAATTCCATGGAAGGAATTGCTGGTGCTCATAAGATAAGGTGAGTGTCAAAGCTTATTCTGATCAGCAACCTATCACTTATTCAGCAAACAGTTTGTTTTCAAAGTGGTGGCAATCTGCTTAATTTGATAAAGGAAAAAGGAAGACCCATTGCAATCTAGCCAAATGCAGTTGGTTGTCAAATTCATGTTCCAAGTCATTCCAGGCAAGGTACATGAAATACCTAATAACATAGTTTCCCTCGTTATCAAATGGACAAGGAAGTGAAATTGCACGATCCTTTGTAAGAAACAAAAACTTGTCGGAAGAAACAGGGACATTAATTGGTGCCTGCATGCAAAGTAAGCAAATGTAGGACTTAATTTTCAGTTATAAATACAAAGTTACTGTTGGCTTGAAAAATATTAGAACATAAAGCAGCACTTAATTTCATTTCAAATTTACAGCAGTATTAGCATACAGGCGAAAAAGTATTTGAATAGCAATAATCATTTCAAATAGAATTCATCCAAAGTTTTGAAACTATTTGGATAGCAGGCACACAGAAAAATGGTTAAAAAAACAAATTTGGATGGCAGAGACCATGTAGGAGATTCAACAATTAACAAAACCACCCACATAAAGACATAAAGGCGACAAAGTATTCTATATGTTGTCAGCTATGGTTGAAGTACCAAACTATGTTACTGACCTGATTCCAAAATACCAGTCTTTAACATATCATGAGTAAATACACTTAAATTCTAAAATGAAGACATCAAAAGAGAGGGCACCTCTTCGTCTTTCCAATGTGGGAGAAGCTCGTTCAAGGCCCGAGGTTCAAAAACGTTCCCAGAAAGGATGTGAGCACCTAAAATCACATAGAAATATCATTTATTTTTCTCCTGAGCAATCACATAGTAATATTAAGCGATGTTTATATATGCTGAAAGCTAAACTTGCAGTCTACTATGGCTCTAAGCTCAATTGCCATAGACAAACGTACAGTATAATCCCCAAAAAGAAGATGACAGAAACTTACCCACTTCAGCACCTTTTTCAACAACACAAACCGATAAATCAGCATTTTTCTCCTGACACAACTGCTTGAGCCTTATAGCTGCAGATAAGCCCGCCGGACCAGCCCCAACAATGACTACATCATACTCTATAGACTCCCTATCAGTTTCACAGCTATAACTCCTAATTCCCCCAACAAAATCCTTCAACCTCAAAAACCCATTTCCATATCTTTCACGTTCTCTCAAATTAACACGATTTGTAAAATACCCAGACGAGAAAACCCGATCAAAACCAAGCCTACTGCCTAAAGAAGGTGGGTTTTGATTGAAATAGTGAAAACAAGATTGCCCTTTTGGAGTGGCAGAAGAAAGCGGTGAAAGGAAGGGAAGTTGAAGCTGCTTCCGATTTTTGAGAGCGTTTGATTTGGACGATATTGAGATAAATCTGTGCATGATTGAATCAAGAGAAGGATTGAAAGTAAAACGCTTACGTTTACTGTTCGACGGCTAGCCAAGAGCGGAATCAATTGAAGTTTTGCAGGGTATATATATGCCAGCTTACATAGAGGAATCACTGGTTTTGGAACTGACGTGCCATGCTCATCCTAGTTTTGTCGTCTTCCCTCTCGGTTTATCTGTCCTCGTAATCAAAATCATTAATTTTTAGAAGAATCTATTTGATTTCCAGACGAAACTTGAAGAGATCGTATTGAGAGGTTTAATTGGTAAAGATAATTTTGTTTTTCTATATAATCGGATATCCACTAATTAAATATTTATAAAATTATCTGAATTTTTTAGGATTCTTAAAAATATTTTTTAAAGAAATAAAAATTCGTAAAATTTTAAAAAAATAAACAATAATTTTTACAATAATAATAATAGAACCTGACAAGACTATTAACAATAACTATGGCCTTAATTTTAGATTTAAGGTTAAGAATTTTAAAATTATATTATAATTTAGATATTGTTTAATTTATTTTATTTTTAAAAATAATAAAAGATATGTTTTGATCTATTATTGGTGATTAGATTTTTAATGGTGTTATTGTAATAAAATAAAAATTTTACGTACGTATTTTAGCAAAATAAATATTATGTATCTAACTACAAACAAAAAATTTAGATATTTGATATAATTTTTATTTTTATTTTTATTTTATGTATACGATTTGATTATAATCTTTTAGATCATAATATTTTAAGTTTTGAACTATTTAAAAATACAAAAATTTAAATTTTTCCTAAATATAGATCTTTTCGTATTTAATAATTTATTATATATTATATTTAAAATTTTAACATTTTTATAAAATAATAGTTAAATTCAAAAAATCATAAATTAAAGTATATATTAAGATAAATCTTTTAAGAATAAGTTCTGAATCGAAACTGGCAGCCGACCAGAGCCGACACTTGATTTCCCATCATCATACGATTTTGGCCAGTGGTTAGGATGATCGGTCGGTTGGCTTTTCAAAACCAATAAAGCGATCAAACCAATTATCCGTTGATAGCTTTCCTCTATTTGATCACAAAACAAAACCCTAATTTATTGTCCATCACCTCATTTTTTGAGAAATTAGGGTTTCCTTTTCACTCTCATTTTACCATTAAGCTCCTTCGCCCTTCCCTCAGTTTCAAGGTTTGATTTTTTTTATAAAAGAACTGTTCTTTGCTTCTCCAGCTTAATTCTTGTAATTCATACTGTTTATTCGTTTTTTTTGTTGTTGTTGAAATGTTTTTTTTTGCTCAGTTAAGCCTGAAAGATGAGCTTTGTTGGTTTGTCTTTGTGGGTTTATTGATTTTTTTACATTTTTTTTATATGATTTCCCAGAATTGTTTGAGTATTTCTTTTGTTTATTTCTATATGTGTACTTTTTGTTCTGGATATTGGCCATATTTTTTTGCTTGTATGTCAAGATTCTTTCTATTTGGTGTATTATAAAATGTTCCATGTTCAATCCGGATTTTGATCTATATGATTTGATTGATGCTTGTTTTGTTGTATATCTTCATGAGGTGATAAAGCGACATTATTGGGTTAAGTAGGCCACAGAGCAAGTCTGTCGGTAGACCGATAATTGGCTTTGGCTTCGCCCCGGAGATTTTATGTGGGAATGTAGCTTTTGAGGGACTTGTTCTGTTGGATGTTTGTCTTGTTTCTGAGTTTATTTGGTTTTGTATTGAATTATCATGTTTTCGGAGTGCCATTAGGATAGTGCTAGTCAAATTTTTCAATGTATCCTAATATAATCTGGGTGTAGTTGATGTCTTGATGATGATGTACCCTGTTACTTCATTTAGAATGTTGCGGATTTTGTTTTCTTTCCGATATGGAGTGGCGTAATAACTTATACGATTTGTGGTGTATTAATTTCATATCCCACTGAGATTTCTTGTATGTTTGTTCCAGCAGGACACATGGCTAGTGCCGACGATGGCAAAGAACCAGAATGGGTAGAGAGGGTACGATCAGAGGGAGCTGTTCCACTACTTGAACCAGATAACTGTCCGAATGGTTGGTCATGTCCACCTGGGGATAACTTCATGGTAAGGGGTCCAGAATACTTGTCAAACAAGGTTAAAATTCCTGGTGGTAAATATCTACTGAAGTCTCTTGGTTTCGACTGGATTAGAACTTCCGCAAAGCTCTGTGACCTCTTAAGCCATCATGAAAATCGTGTTAGAAAAGCTGTTGACGAAGCCTTTCCAACAGGTGATAAGCCTTTTATTTGGGCATTTAATCTTCAGCTCCCAACTAAGGACAACTATAGTGCTGTAGCTTATTTTATATCCACTGAACCTATTCCAGAGGGTTCTTTGATGGACCAATTCTTGAAAGGTGACGATGAATTTAGAAACTCAAGGCTTAAATTGATCGCTAACATTGTCAAAGGTCCATGGATTGTTCGAAAAGCAGTTGGAGAGCAAGCTATATGCATCATTGGACGAGCCCTCTCCTGCAAGTATTGTATATCTGAGAATTTTTGTGAAGTTGATATTGATATTGGATCTTCGATGGTTGCCAGTGCTATTGTTCACCTGGCATTTGGTTACATTACAACTCTGACAGTTGACCTGGCTTTTCTTATTGAGAGTCAGACTGAAACAGAGCTTCCCGAACAACTCTTAGGTGCTGTTCGATTCTCTGAACTGAAACCTGATTCTGCTCAGTTTATCGAACCGTCATCTTACGGGAACAGTGGGAATTTGCAAGCATCACTGCCAACACGCTTATGGAAGTCTCTTGGACATGGATTTTCTCAGCTTATTCATCCAGGAGCTCAAGAAAGTGACTCAGCCTCTACTTCAACAACCCAAGTTAATGGTGCTGCTGGTCATGATGAAAGTGATGGAGATGTCAAGAAATGGTAAGCTTCCATCACATCCATCATTGTTCAAATATGGTTTGTGCTGTGTCGAAGTTTGGTAGTATAGTAGTCGATGACTATATACTTTGAGTCTTCGTTTTTGTTGAAACACCCCTGCCCGATTTTCATGTCTGATCATATCCGGACACGAATACGAAGATATATGATCTTTTAAACGACCCTTCAAATACATGAGAAACTTAGAAAAGTTCCCCTAGCACATGCTGAATACATACCCATCCCCCACACTCACACCTAAATTTTTGAGTTACATATGCTGAAGTTAGGAAATTATTGCAATCTTTTGCAGATTTATCAGATGGTTATGATCTGTACACATCGTTGCTTTGCAGAAGCTTCGATTTTCGATCGTTTTCGGATTCGATGGTATGCGATCTTTTGGTGACATATGGCTGAATCATTGACATATTTTTTGTAATATTCATTTTTTTCATCTCTTTTGGTTTATAGTAAATTAACCACAAATTATGTGTACCAATATTGCTGTCTATAAATCAACTTTTAGTTGTTTATGTGCTGTATTTTCCCTACCCTTTATTAATGATGTGTGATTATCATTCCTACGAGTATTTGATCGAGTCGAGTCAAAAAAATTAGTATTTAAGTTGACGAGTCATATTTTACAACTTAAATTTTATTTGAAATTTTTTATGTTCGAGTTTTCAAGTTCCTATAAATATTTAATTGTAATTATTTATCATGTTATAATATGATTTGATTCTAATTTAAACAACTTTCTCTGATCATATAAGATATGTACATATATATTTTATATGTTGCAATATTTTTTTATATTAATGTATATATATCATAAAAAATTGAGAGACTCGTCTCAAACTTAAAAATAAATCCTTTAATTATTAAAAATTTTGAGTTATTCGACTTTCTATTTTACAACTTGAACTTTATTTAAAAAAATTGAGTCAAGCTTATGAAATTTCGAGTTGAGTTAAAATAAATCGAGTATTTTTGTCTTGAGTTGAACTATTCAATTTTTTCAAGTCGAATTGAGTTTTATTAGCTCCTACCTAAAAGCATGCATACAATTATATGAAGCATGCATGAGTGGACCTTGGGAGGTGTAAGCGGGCCCATTGGCGGTTGTTTTAAGTAGGGATAATTTTTTTAAAATATATACCTTCTTCTAAAAATCGTTTTTCTGGGTCCTTGTCGATCAATAAAATTAAATATATATTTTGGTCCCTTTATAATAAATTCTTAATTTTGTTATTTAGTGTAATAAAGTGAAACCGATTTACACTAATGCAATTAAGTATTAATATAAAATAATTATTATACAAACATAGTTTATAATCGGATATATATTCGATATTAAAGTATCAATTTATATCATATAAATATGTTTGAGAGATTAAAACAAATATAAATTTTAAATTTTAAAATCTATTTGGAAATTTTAGGAATTTTGTAAAAAGATTATGAAATCAAAATCGTTATAGGAGGATTTTTGGTTTTAAAATAGTTTCAACCAAAAGAACCTTTGCAAATAAAGATGGTTACATGGTTAGAAAAAAATGTATTAGAGGTAAGTATATTTATTTGATAACTAAAAGTATCTTATTAATTTTTAATTTATTTTAATTTTAATTTTAATTTTAATTAAATTAACAAATACACTTAAATAATTACATAATAATAATTTAAATATTTATTTTTAATAAAAAACAATTTAAGAGCTCAAAGTTAAAAAATAAAATAATTTAAAGACATTTTTCCTAAGATGCACCCACCCCGGTTATAAATGTTCTTAGCTTATCCGTTTTAACAATCAAAACAAGATTATTTTTAATGAGTTGTGAAGATCATAAGAACGATAAAATTCTTTTATCAAGTATTTTAACATTATTATATTTTTAATAATTTGAACTCAAGATCTAGAACATTCCCCTATGTTGATCTAAACACATTGTAGTTAATCTTAGTTATTTTAACAATGTTTACTTTGCCGTATTTTTGTTATTAACAAGGCAATTGTAGAACTCGCCTTGTCTGTCATAAAACACAACAAGGACGGTCGAAGAATCTTATTTATTTTGATTCTTCCTACATCATTTTTTCATATATAAATAGGGAAGGAATTCTTAGAATTAAGCAAAGCAAAGCAAAGCAAAGGCAATTAGGAGAGAAAATGGCCAAATCAAACAGCAAAACTTCGATGTATCTCAACTTTATTCTTTTGATCTCGCTTCTGATAATCATAAACACGTCGGAAAGCAGGTTCTTTCAATGTAAGGTTTGATTTTATTTTTGTTTATCGATAAAGATATCTGGTTGATGTGTTAACGTTTTGCAGTTGAACAGGAAGAGGCTAAAAGTTTGACACCGACTTGTGTGGCGATATACGGGCAACAAGAAGGCGATACTTGCTTTAGCATCTCTCAGGGATTCAATTTGACCATGGATTCATTCTTGCAGCTTAATCCAAATCTTAACTGCGATAAAATTTTTGTGGGGGAATGGCTCTGCGTCGATGGTTTTCTCAGTTAATTCAGTTCGAAACGGAATTTAGTTGAATTGAGTTTGAATTTCAATAAAAGGGGTTTGAATAAAATAAATTACTGATGGGTGAAATAAAATGTGCTTGATGTTGATGTTCATCCTTGTACTAGTTTGAACACATTACAATATCATTGTATGTGGTTAGTGTGGAATGTATCCGATTTATAATCTATTTGGAATTTCTTTTGCAAATCATATTTTTCGATCCGAATATATTAATCGTATTTTTGAAGTCTCCGGAATATGTTAATCTTGCTTTGCTTGGGATTATCGGTGATTTGAATCCTGATGTTGTGAATAGAAAAAGGTTTTAGTTCGATCTTATGTCACCATCTTTTGAAGCATTTGTTGTAGCCTTGATTAAAGCATGTTTCAACAGGACTGTTTCAGATTCTTCCATTACAGGACATTGTCTGGCTAAAACACATACAACAGTTGCATAAACCAAGTAAAAACCTACTTGATAGTTCTTTATAACAGGGAAAAACTACTTATTGGGACACAGACAGTTTTATGTTCCAGAGAACATATTGATGTTTGTTCAAATTACTGCTGTGTTCTGCCATCACCCTCAGTGATCACATCTTTGAAAGCGCCTCCACTGGGGATCATAGGCAGGACATGTTCTTGATGTGGAACAATCACTTCCAACAGGTAAGGCCCGGGGGTGTCCAGCATGTTCTGAATTGCTGGTTTGAGGTCTTCTAGCTTCGTCACACGGGCAGCCGGTATTCCGCATGCTTCGGCGAATTTCAACATATTCGGGAATATCTCAGACTCGTTTGAGGGATCTCCTAGGTATGTATGAGCCCTGTTTGCCTTGTAGAATCGGTCCTCCCATTGAACAACCATGCCCAAATGCTGATTATTCAGCAATAAGATCTTAACAGGAAGATTTTCCACACGGACAGTTGCTAACTCTTGCACATTCATGATAAAACTTCCATCACCATCGATGTCTATAACGACCGCACCTGGGTTTGCAACGGCGGCTCCAATGGCAGCAGGCAGTCCGAAACCCATAGCCCCCAATCCTCCTGATGTTAACCATTGACGAGGCTTCCTGTACTTGTAAAACTGAGCAGCCCACATTTGATGCTGACCAACACCAGTACTTATAATTGCATCTCCTCCTGTTAATTCATCAAGAGCCTGAATGGCATACTGTGGTGGAATGGCTTCACCAAAGGTCTTGTAACTCAATGGGAATTTCAGCTTCAGCTCGTTTAACTCGCGCCTCCAATCCGAATAATCAAGATTCAGATTTTCTCCCTTGGCCTCCAGTATCTTATTAAGCCCCTGCAAAGCCAATTTCACATCGGAACAGACCGACACATGAGGCTGCTTGTTCTTCCCAATCTCAGCAGAGTCGATGTCGATATGCACAATCTTGGCATGCTTGGCGAAAGCCTCAAGTTTTCCGGTCACCCTATCATCAAATCTCACCCCAAAAGCTAGCAACAAATCACACTTATCCACAGCATAATTAGCATACACAGTTCCATGCATCCCAAGCATTTGTAATGACAATTCATCCGAAATCGGAAACACACCGAGACCCATCAAAGTACTTGCAACAGGTATTCCTGTAAGCTCAGCAAACCTCTTTAACTCCTCACTGGAGTTCAAACACCCACCACCAACATATAAAACTGGTTTCTTAGACTCAGAAACCAGTCTCACAATCTGTTCCAAATGAGACTCATTGGGACCCTTAGGCAGCCTAGACAAATAGCCTGGCAACCGAAGAGGCTGGTTCCATTTAGGAACAGCAAGTTGCTGTTGTATATCCTTAGGTATATCAATCAAAACAGGTCCAGGTCTGCCCGAGGTAGCTAAAAAGAAGGCCTCACGAACAATCCTGGGAATATCATCGACATCGAGAACAAGATAATTGTGCTTCGTAATAGACCTTGTTACCTCAACAATCGGAGTTTCTTGGAAAGCATCGGTACCGATCATCCTCCGAGGGACCTGACCGGTGATTGCCACGAGCGGAATGCTATCAAGCATCGCATCAGCGAGACCACTCACCAAGTTGGTTGCCCCAGGGCCAGACGTTGCAATGCAAACGCCGGGAATGCCAGAGGAACGCGCGTAACCCTCAGCGGCAAAGACCCCGCCTTGTTCGTGTCTCGGAAGGACATTTCGGATTATTTTGGACCGGGTTAAAGCCTGATGGATCTCCATTGAAGCTCCACCAGGGTAAGCGAACACGTGCTTAACGCCTTCACGTTCCATGGCTTCCACGAGGATATCGGCGCCTTTCCGGGGCTCTTCATCTGTATAACGGGAAACGAAATCATGGAAAGGAGCATTTGTTTGGGTAACAGCGGCGGATCTAGGATTCGAGTTTGCATGAGAAAGGGAGCAGGAAACGTCAAGGTAACGGGAATGGGTAGGCTTTTGAGGGGTTGTGGTGAAAGGGAGATTGGATTTGGAAACGGGTATTGAAGCTTTGAAGGAAGAAGTTAACGGGGAAAGCTTAGCGAAAGCTATGTTTGTGGTGGCAGCTGCCATTGTTGATGAGAAGCTTGTAGCGTTTTTTTTGTTGAGCGCCTGTGGCGAGCGAGAGAGGGAAGAAAATGGTGACTGACTATGTCTTTCAAGTTTGGATTTTTATATTAGTTAAAAAACAGACATACCATAATCAACCGGGTTAATCTGATAAAAGTAATTTTATTCGATATATTAGTACGAACTTTTTAGCCAAATAGTTAAAGGAACGATTGTTATTCTTAAAGATCACGCGTTCGAATAAGTTTTAAGTTCGATACATTAGCACGAGTCCTCTAACCCAAGTGGTTAAAGGAACGGTTGTTGTTCTTAAAGACCACGGGTTCAAGCATCAGCGATGCCAGCAAGTGATTGAGCGATCAATGGACAGTATAACATATACTACTGTAATCATTATTAGCTTGTTAAAAAAAATAAAAAATAAGTTCAATACATTATATGTATAAAAAAATTTTATCGGAAGATTCATCCATCAAAGTGATGTACAACGCGGGTTGATCAAATTAATCAGGGCAAGATCCTGAAAACCAGAAGAACAATAAAAAATAAACATACAATAAAAATTATATTATAAGTCATTCTCGTTACATCATTTACAGAATCAGTCAATAATTTTTTTATATAAATCAGACAATAAAAATCTCTCATCTAATTATTTTTATTTTTATGTCATTTTTTAATTAAGTGAATCTTTACTCATATTTACTCATTTCATAAATGATGTGATGAGAATAATTTATGATATATTTTTTTAAAAAAAGGTAAATCGTCTTTCTTTCTATTCTACTTAAATTAGTGCATTTAGAGTTTAGGATTTAAGATCCAAGAATAAAGATTGTAATTAAAATTTAAAAAGGCATAAAGATAATATTAATCCTTAACGTTTATAATTTTTATTGTTTTGATCCTTATTCTTTTTTGGGGATAAATTTAGCCCTTAACCCACATTTTTTTGACAAATAGCTTATTTTTTAACATCATGGTAACTGGACCGTTAAAAATCTAACAATGATGACATGTTATATGCATGTGATAATATGTTTTAAATAACATGACATCTAACCTATCAAATACATATATATATAATATATAATTTTATTCAAATATAAAATATAAAACAATTAAAATAAAAATAAAATATTAAATCATTAATTAATTCTAAAATAAAATACTATTAAACATTTTTAACCCTAACTACGATAGAATTAAAATCATACTAAAAAAATTAATTAATTTCGAACTGTGTTCATATATTTTTAAGATAAGACTTTGATTCTATCATAGTTATGGTTGAGAATGTTTAATAGCCTTTTATTTTAAAATTAATTAATTTTTAAAATTTTATTTGAATTTTAATTATTTTATATTTTATATTAGAATAAAATTATATTTCACATATATATATATATATATTTGATAGGTTAAATGACATGTCATTTAAAATATATTATCATATCCATATGATATGTCATCATTGTTAGATTTTTAACGGTCCAGTTATCATAGTAGTTAAAAATAATCTATTTGTCAAAAAGATATAGGTTAAGGGCTAAATTTATCCAAAAAATAATAAGGGTCAAAACGATAAAAATTATAAACGTTAAGGGTTAAAATTATCTTTATGCCTTTAAAGAATTAAAATATATTTTTTAGTACGTAAGATTTAAGATTTAAAATATAAAATTTAAAATTAAAGTTTAAAATTTAGTTTTTAAAAATCTTTTAAGGTAATACATAAAAGAATACATAATTATAAAACAGATTTTTATTTCACAGGGTGGGTAGAAATTTATAAATGGTATATAAATTATTTCATGTTGACATTTATTGTAAAAAAATCCTTTTAATTCTTTTCTTTTTTTAACTAAACACAGTAACAAAATTATTACTAGTGGCATTATCTGCTTATAGATAGGAATAAATAAACTAATTTTAAATTTAATTACCAAAATTAAATATCCACATCCCATTGTATTGTCTTTTTTCTCTCCTCTGGTCTATTCTTACCTCTTTTAGTTTGGTAAGTACAGAGGATGTTGTGGCAGTGCTTGAAACTTGCACTATTTTTTGACCAAGACAGGAATTTCATTTATAGAAAGAATAGTTTAGAGAGTACAAACACTAAATTAGGCATATAGAAAGGTCTAAAAAAATAATTGACACCAAGGACCTAAATCGAATAAAAAAAATATAAAAAGTTATATGTAAAGGTAAGTATTCGATCGAGTTAAATAAATTTTTTTGAGTTATTCGAGTTGATTATTTAAACTTTCATTTAAAATTTTTGAGTTGAGTCGAGTTGAGTTTTTGAGTTCGTATAAAAATTTAATTATTATTTATTATGTTATAGTACTATTAGATATTAATTTAAATGATTTTCGTTAATCTTATAAGATATATATATATATATTTATAGGGTGAGTCTATAACGAACGTCAAACACCACTGAAACCACTAACGTTGAATATTATTAAATTAATTAATAAAGATTAAAAATTTTAAGGACTTAACATATAATTATTAATTGTATGTTAAGTCTATCACTCTTTTATTAATTATATATTGAGTAATTGATATTTTTAATTTTTATTAACTAATTTAATAGTGTTCAACGATGTACATCATTAGTGGTGTTCATCAATGTTCGACGTCTATTATAGAATTTTTTTTTTTTATGTGTGACAATGTTTCTTCATATTTTTATATATTGATATATATATCATAAAAATTTAAGAGACTCGTCTTAAACTTAACAATAAATTCTTTAATTACTAAAAATTTTAAATTATTTGAATTTTAATTTTATAACTCAAATTTTATTCGACATCATATCAATACTTAACAACAATAAAAAATTTCTAACCATGCTCTCTTTTTCTACCCTAGTGTTTTCTTTATTTTATCACTCTTTACTGTCTTAAATTTTATATTATTTTTTATTTCATAAGGATTTCAGCTCATCACGACTACCATTCTAGAAATCATCCGGAGTAAAACTATATCCTCGAGCCTACAAAGTAGAGTAATCCTACAAAAACTTTCAGTCATTTATGGGTAAAAATTATCTGTCTCTTTATAGTGTGCATCCTTCCATGCCTCCTTTAATTTTTTTTAAAAAAATTTAGTTCGTTAACCTTTATTTTTTTATATCTTAAACCCTAAATCCTACACCCTACCCTCTAATTTCTTAAACCTGGCCACAATCCTTAACTTTAAATTTTAAACCTTAAATCATCTAATTTAAAATAAAAACATAAAAAAAACATAAAAAATAGATAAATGATTTCCGTCCATCACTCATATACTAATATTATCTTTCCTGCTAGGAAGAGTTAAATAGGATCCTTTTCTATCAGATAGAAAGGGTTATTGTACAAAATGTACTTCTAAGTAATTGCTAGAGTAAACACAACTCATTTACTATACTAGACTAGCAAAGCAAGTTAGAGTGTCTCCCAATAACTAGCCTTTCGTTATTTATTTTTTTATTTATTTTATTTCATTTTGTTAATTTTTGTGAGCTTATTAAATTAAGCATTTATGTTAATATTGAATAATTTAATTTAATTTTTTCCCGATTATGACACGACATAAAAGAGTAACCTAATTTTTTAAAGATCCTTTTTTAAGTATTGGAAGCTTAAACATGTTCATAAGTATATCTACAATAGCATCAACCATGGGTTCAATTCTCAAGAGCTTCAACAAAATTGAATGCCTACAATATAGTTAGATTCTCCTAAATCTTCTGTACCGAATTATCGAGTTATCATAATTTTAACTGATTATAATGTTCCTACATCATTCTCGGTGAATATAATATCATCGTTATAGTAGACTAATAAGATCATCGTATAATCCTTTAAATGTTTATAAACGTAAAGTTTATCAACTTTCTTTTCGATATTGAATGTTTTAATCGTCTGATCAAAATATTAGTCATATAAGTAGGATATTTGTTTCAGGTTTTAATCCTTCTTAGATATGAATCAGACCACCAAGAGCCATCACGAGCTTCACTCGAACATTGTCTTAAACCTTTTGGACTTATATTAGATAAATTATATCATGGATCGTTCTCGTCACAACATTCATGAGACCAATCAATCAAATATATTTATTTAATAATTTTCACCTTATTTTTTTATCAAGTGAATCTTCACTAATATTTATTGTAAATTAAGTTTAAAACAATTTTTACCAAACGAAGATAGGTGAAAAAATACCCATGAGTCTATTTCCATCTCACATAAAAATAATCTAAATATAATTAATCTAGTTCTAGGAACCATAAAAATAATAAAACCAATATACATAAAAATATCAAAATTCTATATACCCATGATTTATTTTACTTAAACTCGATCTATACCCAATAACAATAAAGCCGAATATATCTATATATGCTTATTTATCATTTACCTATTTTATAGATACTAACACGCAAAATAATCATATTTATGATACTCTCATGAAGTATTAAGAGTTTGAAGTTTACTAAACTAAAGTAATTATCAAAAAAATTCAATGTTCAAGCTGCTCAAACGCTTATTTTCATCCGATATTCGAGATTGAATAGTACTCATATAGAAACGAATATGAAAAGAAATCAGCTTTTAACATCTCCTAAGCAATGCATAAGGTTAAACATGTAAAAATAACTTACCCAATTTAAATTTGGCAAAACGAACTCCATCAACGGACTCAAAATTTTAAAACTCCAGAATAGAGTCTCAAAGAGTCAGATTCAGTACGTGTAGGTGCATAGAGACCTATATGTACCCGTCTCTATAACTAACGTACGACCCTGTGTTGGCGGCGGCGTATGGGGTGCATTAGTGACCTTCAGTGGCCGGACAATAATAGTCGGCTCTAGCATTGCTCTTTAAGCGACAAGTTGAGAAAATAGACATTTGAGCTTCTTCAAAAAAAAAAATTTTCAACTTGACGAGTAATAGTGTTAGAATAAGATAATAGAATAATCATCTATCAACTCATCTCGATAGATTAAAGACGATGACGGCGACGATATAATTTAGGACAACAAATAAATTTCAAAATTTTTATCTTTACTTTTTTTTTCATTTTCCCATTTCTCTCTCTACAATAATATCCATTTCAATCTTCCCCACTCATAGCTATTTATTTCAGAGATATTGCCTTTCAAAAACAATGGGAAAATTTCAACTAAGTCCTTTATCTTTCCTCTTATTGTTAGTTTTGATCCACAATTAAAATGATTATAAGTTGATTTTAAATGTAATGATTTGTATTACGCAACATGTGAGGTGCTTGTTTTGATTAATAATGATATTTGAAATGATTATAATGCTTGAAAAGCTAATAGCGTGAGTTTTGCAAAAGAGTTATTCGATTTCATTTTTACGATTCACTCGATGAATTACCGTGTATTAAATCCTGAACTCTAAATCTCAACTACAATTTTTAATATTAAACCCTAAATTCAAAACATTAAATCGATTAATTTAAAACGAAAATACTAAAAAAACACGATAAAAATCAGACGATTTACACTTATATCACCGTACTAAAATTTTCCTATACCTAAATCAAATTGTGGGAAAGTTGGTCAAACAAATCTAAATAGTTAATTATTTTTATCTCATCCAATTTTAAATTTTAAAAATAAAGCTTCAATTTAAAACATTACCCTATATTTAGATAAATTATATTATGAGTCATTCTTATCACGTTATTTATAAGATTAACTAATCAAATATATTTATTTAATTAATTTTTTTCACTTCATCTTCTTTACCAAATAAATCCTCATTTGATAAAAAGTGATTTTAAATTTAACTTATAGTAACCACAAGGGAAGATTCACTTAAAAATAATAATATAAAAAATAATTAAACAAATATATTTAATTGATTATTCTATAAATAATATAATTATAATCACCCATAATATAATTTTTTCCTTAAATATAAAGTAAATTAAAAATTTAACCCACCTTATCTATTTGGCTGTCCCCTGGTTCACGTGAAGTAAGTGAAGCATCTGAAGTTTGTTGTTGTGGTGGGGTCTCAGCCAATTTGAATAAAATTGGTCTCAATTTCGATAATTATTAGTTTTTAAAAATTAGAATTAGTTTTGATCTTAGTTATATCGAGTCTTAAATTTTAAGAATCGGTCTTGTTATTAGTAAAAACCGAAATTAATATCGAGCATCCGATCAATTAATTTATTTTTAAAAAAGTTTTAGTAATTGAAGAAAAAAATAACCACCAATAATAATATTAAATAATAAAATTAGAATATTGTAGACTTAAAAATTAAAGTTTTAAAACTAGTCATACTTATAATATTATAAAGTTTGATAAGAAAAATAAACAAAAGAAAACTAATATCAGATATTTGGTATTGATCTCGGTCCTATTGGGTACCCACCGGATATCAGGTCCAAAAAATCAAGATTCAGTCTCGGTCACGGCTATTACCGGGACCTATATTTTGGATTCAGTTTCGATCCTATCAGAATTAATACCAGATAAAAATCTATCGGGTCCGAGATCAAAATCGAACAATCGAGTTTTTTTCCACGCCTAATAATTAATAACTAAATAATTAATTAAAGACGAACAATTTTGATTATTAGGATTACAAATGACATAATAAACAAGATTTACCTGATAAAATATCCGTGTACGTTACTTTTTTTCTTTGTATTGAAACCGATGCCTGACGTTTATTTTGGCTGTTCCTCTGGATGTGCTAAGTTCGATGCATCGCGAGGAACACGTTTGTTCTTTGCCTTTTCAAGGCAGACGTTACAAGGTGCACGTTTTTATTGCCTTGTAAAGGAAGGCGTTACGACCAGGAGTAAAACAGGGGGGGAAAGGAGGAGGAGAAGAATATGTTCACGTGAAAAAGTAGGTTGAGAATATGCGTTAGTTTTAAGCGAGTTAAATCGAAGTAAAAAATTTTACATTATTTGTGTTCACGAGTTATATTTTATAACTCAATTTTTTTAAAATTTTTTTTTGATTTGAGTCGCATTTAAAAAATTTAAATCGATTTAATTTTTTTAATTTTTATAAAAACTAGTTATAATTATTTATTATATTATAGTACGATTTGATTTTAATTTAAACGATTTTCTCTAATTATATAAGATATATATATATTAATATTTTTCATATATGACAATATTTCTACGATGTATATATATAATAAAAAATTAAACGATTTATCTCAAACTTAAAAATAAATCTTTTAATTATTAAAAAATTTGAGTTATTCTAATTATTCCAATTTTTATTTTACAGCTCAAACTTTATTTGAAATCTTTTGAGTCAAATCGAGTTAAAACGAGTTAAGTATTTTCGCCTCGAGTCGAATTCAACTATTCAATTTTTTAATCGAGTCCAATTTTATTCGATTAAAAGACGATAAGTTGATATTTATCTAAATATATAAAGCGTTGGATTTTTTAATAACATGTTAGATTGATATTTTGTGTTTTTTTTCAATTATTAAAAATTTTGTTAGCGTCAGTATTTGTCCAAAATTTTAAGATGTTATAAAAAAGAATTAAGTATTAAAATTTGTTTTATAAAAATTAAAATTAAAAAAAATAAATCTAAAATATTATAAAAAATTTAACATTTTTAATTTTTTAGATAAAATTTAAAATTTAACGTCTTCTAATCGCAGCTCCATACTATCACATGCAACTATTAAAAAAAGTATGGCAAACTTTGTAGGTACGTCAAATTATGTTTTTTCTTTAGGATAAACTATATTAAGGTCAATATTTGAGTGACAATTTTAGTTATAATCGGGTCACTCTTTTATTAAAATATAAACGAACATCTAACAAGGTTTAAAAATAATTTAATAATATAACTTTTAATATTTAAAAAATATATCAATTTAGTCATTTTTTTCTCTCTCAAGTCTCTTGTATATCATCGTTAATATTAAAATACTTTATTTAGAATCATTAATTAATCTAATACATAAATTTATAAAAATAAAATTATTTATAATTTTTTAATATTAAATATGTAATTAATATTCGTATTAAAATTTAATTCATTGAGAAATATCTAATATCATTTATGAAAATCTACCACGTAAAATTTTTGTATTATTGTATAATATTCTTAATAATTCTATATTTTGTATACGATTTTTTATATCATGAGCGAATAATATCATAATTTTGTTGTTAATAATATATAAAAAAATAAATTATATTATCACATGAATAATTGAAAACAACACAAATTTTTCTATAAAATAATTAAAAACAAATATAGTAATTATTTTCAGCATGTGATATCAAATATAAAACTATATAGTTTGTATTTTATTGGATAATTTTTTTATACTATGTCGGTCCAAAAAGCAAATAGAATACATGGAAAAGAAATAGGCCCAATAGTCCAAGCAAATATAAGAAAAAATAAGGCCCATAAGCCATGTCTTAATTAATTATATTATAGCCCTCGTTACCACTTGCCAATGAGAAATTATATTACAGCTTTGATCACTATGTTATTTATGATCTTAATTAATAAAAAATTATTTTTTAATTAATTTTTTATATCATCTTTTTACAAAGTGGATCTTTATTTGATAAAAAATTATTTTTAAAATTTAATTTAAAGTAAATACAAATAAAAATTCATTTTATAAAAATATAATATGAAAAAAATTAATTATTTAAATGCTTTTTATTGATCGAGACCATGAATGAATTGGTAAGGAGTACGTATGACATAGTCTATCCAAAATACAAATGTTACTAGTTAGAAATCTTGATCTACGTTAACGACCACTAGCAAATAGAAACAAATATCTCAATTGAAAACTCTAAAAACTTAATAAAACTCATGACCTAGAGTAGACAAGTAAATGAATATCGATACGACTTACTGGTAACAGTACCGAATAAAGGGTACCGATACTCAAGACTAAATTTTGACACTTTGACTATTTTGAATTTTAAATATGTTAAAGTTTCTATAAAAACCTTTCAAACATATATTTTTTTAAGTTAATAGATTTTTAAAACATTTTTATAAATTAGTTTAATTCCAAAACATTTTTTATTTGAATTCATATCAAAATCAATATCTTAACAATCTTTTTATTTTTACATAATAAAAAACTCTTAAAAATTATTTTGAATTTTTTTCTCTCTTAGAAAATATTTTCGTAAAAAGAATGTTTTTAGAAAAATATTAAATCTCTCCTTTTCTTTTAAAAATTTATCTTTTAAAGTTTATCTCTCCCCTTTTGTTATATCAAAGATAATTAAAAATCTCAGTTTGAAATCACATTTAAATTCAAAATAACAATAAAAAACAAAGACCCAAAAAAATTACAAGAAAGAATTTTAAAGGGCTCTCCCTTAATCAAACAACAGGAGAATATTAGTCTAAACATTCAAGAGAAATAAATTGAATTCCATAAAAAAATAAATATAAAAAATATTTTTTTAATAAAAAATCCTTCTGGAGATAATTTTTTCTCTCAAACAAAATCTTAATCGTTTCTTTATTTTTTATTTATTTTATTTTTTTTCGATATATCATCTTTTTTGGACTGTTCATTAAATTTTTTTTATGATTAAAACTAAGTGTTTAAAATCGGTCCAATGGGTACCAACTTCCCAGAAAACTCATAATACAAATTAAAAAAAATAAAAAGATGTTGAAATATAATAATAATATTATATTAATATTAGATTTATTGGGTCGTAGGGTACCCATTGAGCCGATTTTAAACACTTCTAATTAAAACCCTCGACTGTCCATTTGTGGTATAAATGAAGTCTTCTCATTCGAATACTCACCCGAATTCGGATAATATATTACATCACAAATTTGTCAACCTTCCTAAAGTATTATGCAGTAAAAAAAATGCATTGTTCCCAGATCTATGAACAGTCCTCCACGAGGGCTTAGTTGGTACTTGGTAGATACATTGCACAGCCTCCCTTGCCCTTTGGAACCACACAATCCATGGCCCTACTAGCTGCTTTGTTGTAAGCACTAAATTTCTTGTTTTTGATACAAAATCTAAATGTCTTATCCCAAAGCTTGAGATTTTCTTTCTTGGATTCTCCACCAATCACAGCTTTCCTCTATCTGCAACAGATTCGTTCAAAGCTGCCATACCTTTGTTTATTAGGAGTATTCCATATTATATCACCTGCATTTTACTTCACAGATTATCTCTCATCTTCTCTCCTTGTCTATATTTTCCCAGATAAAGCAAGGTTCAAGCTACCATTTTTAAGTTACAACCCTGATCTTGTTCATTTCTAAGCTTCTGTTTTTCTTCATTTTCACTTGGTTGTAAACTTTGGGTATCTCCTGAATTTCTGAAATCTTGGGGGGATATTAGTTTTAGAGAAGTATTGTGAAAATTTGAGTTAATCGAGTTCCAATCCAAGGGTTAGAGTTAAAGATGAAAATCCAGTGTGATGTTTGTGAAAAAGCACCAGCAACAGTTATATGTTGTGCGGATGAGGCTGCACTTTGTGATAAATGTGATGTTGAAGTCCATGGAGCTAACAAGCTTGCAAGTAAGCACCAAAGGCTGCTGCTTCAGTGCCTTTCAAACAAGCTTCCTCCTTGTGATATATGCCAGGTACTATTTACTTCCCATGAAACTCAGCTTTTTTTTTCTAGTTCTTATGTATATATATATATATATATATATATATATATCCAAAGATTGAATCATGCCTGATTCCATATGTTACCGACGGATGCAAATCGTTTGTCTTTTTCTCATACCTCCGTTCATGCTTGCGCTTCAAACTGTAGGGCATAGGGTTTAAAATTCAATTTTTAAAAAAAAATCAATAGGAGTCATGATAAAGAGACATGATTTTTGCTCGACTATGTGAATAATGAATTGAGTTAACTTCATGAAATAGGACTTGAGAGATTAAGTAAAAATGATGAACATTCTAAGTATAGTAGTAAGTCTTTGTAGTCATGTATCCCTTTGCTTGTTTGTACATTGTTTCATTGGAATAACTGCAAGAATTTTTGGAATCGTGTCTGAAGCTTCGATTCTCTTATCACTCACTGATGTGCAGGAAAAAGCGGCTTTCATCTTTTGTGTTGAAGATAGAGCTCTCTTTTGCCGGGATTGTGATGAACCTATCCATTCATCTGGCAGACTTTCTGCAAATCATCAAAGATTCCTAGCCACAGGAATCCGTGTTGCCTTAAGTTCTAGTTGTAATACACATGCTGAAATTCACAGGTTGGAGCCACCCGGTAAGAGTGCACTGCAGACTTCAATAAAAACATCTGCACAACAACAATCAAACTTAACACCTTCATGGGCTGTTGATGATCTGTTACAGTTTACTGATGTTGAATCTTCTGACAAGGTGAGACTGATTTAAGTATATTTCTTTACATGATTGCTTACAGCACTATGATATGAAACACCAAGCTGAATATAGTTGGGAAACTACAATGTTTCATCTCTTTAATTGTCATGGAGTATCAATATCCAACAAAATATTGGAAGTACATACAGATATAGGTATGGGGATATGACCCTTTTAAGGATGTCCCAAATATATGATTAGACATTCATGTTTGTGTAAGCTAGCTAGAAGGTACAATTAAATCAGGAGAGACTAGATTTTGGATGCTTCAGGGCTCCCCACAAGATCTGCCTGTTCTTTACAACTAGGTGGTTAAACTAACAAAGGCATTCCCATGTTAATTGCTTTCTGAATATTCTCTGGATGGACAAGAACTGATCAACTCTATTTGAACTTCGAAATACTTTTCGTGTTCAACCTTTTTTGTTGTTATTTATGCAGAAAGAGAATCTTGAGCTTGGAGAGCTTGACTGGCTAGCAGACATGGGTATCTTTGGTGATCAGTTGCCTCAGGAGGCTTTAACCGCGGCTGAAGTTCCTCAACTCCCAATGCCACACTCAAGCAATTTCAGTTTATACAAAGCTAACAAACATGGCATGCTCCTTAAGAGGCCTAGAATTGAAATTGCAGATGATGATGATGAGTTCTTCGCAGTCCCTGATCTAGGCTGAGAGTGAATATGATTAGACATCCATGGTAATAGATCGATCAACTATATGTTCATATTTTCATATGTATGTATACTTAAGCACATATACATATTTGGTGACAAAAATGTCTGTGAAAACACTCAAATCTATATCTTCCACCATTGACATGTGAATTTCTTGTTTTAAGATGTACTTTTTTATGGTCTACACATACTTGCATCAACCTGAGGAGTCGTCTGTTTCGACTCGTTATGCCTTACGGTCTTTGAGATGTGAACATTATGACTTGTATCTAGGGTCATGAGGTATATTCTGTCTTTAACGATAGTCCATTGTCTTCATTGGCACATCATTAACACCCTTACAGGGCGTTGTTCATTGAAGAAGCTTGAAAGGATAAACCTTTCGGGAAACCAGCTCTCTGGTCGGATCCTTGCTCGGATTCCCAAGCTACGAGATTGACTCACTTAGGCCTATCAAACAATGAGTTTTCATAAAGAATTCCCAACCTTCATGTGTTAGAGAAGCTGCAGATATTAGAGCTTGACTCCAATATGTTAATTGGAAGCTTGCCAAAGCTTCCTTCAAAGCTAAGAACTGTGAGGTTGTCACACAACAAACTTGGCATAAGCCGCATAATATTTCATCTAAGAAAATGGTTAACGAAACGAGATGAGATAAATCGCAGAGTTATTCGAGTTTGATTCAATCAAAATTTAATTAAAATTCGATTTGATTGAATTCAACTCGAATACTTAACGAAACGAGAAGAGTTACTTGATATCTGACTCGAAAAATCAACGATCTAATCATAAATATAATATACTAAAATTTTAATTTTTATAATTTAAAATCTAAATTCTTAAACTAGACTAAAATCTAAATCGTAAATTCTAAATCAATAACCCAAACCTCTAAACTAACACCTTATACCTTAAACAATTTGTGTTATGCTAAGTTTAAACAATTCGTGCATTAATTTTTTTAACCGATGATAAACTATTCGAATATAATATGATCAAAAATCAATCAATATTTATTTAATTGAGCTTAAATCAAGCTCTGAAGATGTTGGAAGCCTCTCTCTCACACATCAAATGGCGTCTTAAATCTTCTTCTAAATAGGTACTATTCCTTTCGCTTCTTACTTTTAATTGTAGCTCTGTTTTCTTTCTGTGGTATGTTGTTCTCTTAATGAGCATAATTGAAATAATGTAAAGTTCAAATTTTGAGTGTTACTAAAAGCATGGAGGATTTGGGACAAAATTAAATTTGAATAATTAAAAATATATATTTTTTTATGTTCAGTGAAGAACATTGCATGGTTCTAAGTTTATATTGATCGATTGGATGAATTGGTCTTTGTTCAATTTTTATAAAGTATGATTTTGATTTATGTTGTTGCCTAATATGCAAATGCAACGATCAAAAGGAATTTGTGGTAGCTTGGCAATGTTGGCATCTACTGCCTAAACTAGGATGTCCTTACCCATCCATTGTATCCTTGAACCACCATGATATTTCTCCATCTCGCGAGAATTTATTACATGAACCCGTTCTACCACTTAAGATATGATCTCAACCAATTAAATCAGTGTATATCATATTTTTTTTATATCATATTCGCACATAAGCATCGTCCAAATCATCCACTTTAATGTCTTTGTTTCTAAAAAAAAAATATTACCAAAATTTTTTTATGTTGTTTTCCTATTTATTCTTCAAAACTTTTATTAATTATTTTTTCTAAACCCTAAACTATGACCTCTAAACCCTAGCCCTAACCCATAACACCTACCCCTACCCCTAAACCCTAGACCCTGATATAAACCCTAACCCATAACCCTAACCCTAAATCATAAACCTTAAACACTAAACATAAACCGTAACTCATAACCCTAACCTCAAACCCTAAATTCTCAAACCCTAAATCTTAAACTATATTGAAGAAGAAATTAATTAAGTAAAATTTTGAAAAACAAAGAGAAAGATAGCATAAGAAATCTTTGGTAATATTTTTTTCTTTTTTTAAATCAAAAGCATTAAAGTGGATGATTTGAACAATGCTTATGTGTGAATATGATATGGAAAAATATATATGATATGTATTAATTTAATTGGTTGAAGACCATATTTAGGTGGTGGAACGAGTTCATGTAATAATTTCTCCTCGTCTTGTCTCTAATGCTTTAGCAAATGTTCTAACTGTGTGCACCGAAATGAGGCCAGTTGTGATGATCGAACACGGTGGGAAGATGCCTGAATTACAAGAAAATCTCTGTGCATTTCTTGAGCACAGTCAAAAGGTCTTACTCAATATTGATTTGATAGGTTATTTGGGGAATTGAGTTGATCACATATCTTTACGTACTCTCTTTTTATTGTTTGTTACGGCTTTCTTGCATTCATGTTGTCTGATCTAGTTGACATCTCTCCAACTAGCTTAGTTTTACTTTTGATTTTTATGTTTCGGTATATCTGACTCTGCACCTAACTTGTTTGGTCCATCCGTATTCGTATCATTGGAGTGCATGGTATAAACAGAACATATGTAGGCATTGATGCATATGCAAATTGTTGTATTCCTGAGTTTTCAGTATTACAAGTTATGGGGTTGAAACTCTGTGTTGATGAATTCTGCATATGCTAAAGTATGCTGCACTGATTTTCCATCCCTTCATGCTAAGTGTTATGGTCATCCCTTTCCTCGACCATAACCGAACAAACTGCGTCAGATCCGATCGAGTGTGATGCCTCAAAACTTGGTCAAAGAGATGTGTCCTGCTTTTAAATATTGTAATGTTTTAGAGACAAGGTGCTTGTTTTAGCTTTGTTTCATGTTTTTAAGAGTTTTCCTTTAGACTATGGAAAGTGTCCCCCGTTCGAGCAAATGAACGTGTATTCGGGGCATTTCCATAATGTTTTATTCGCATATATGTAGGGGGTGGACAATTGAGTGGACTGCTCCACGGGTCTAGGCATAGGTGAATTCCTACACATCATCGGGGCGGCCCCTACCGCTAGACGATGGTGTGCATTTGTCTTTCTTGTAATCCCAACGCTTTATTTAATAAGACCACTTTTATTTTTCCTACGAAGAAAGTCGAGGTCTACTTGGTGCATCCGTTATGTCCCACGATTTCGGCTGTGGCTTAAAGACTAGTGTTGTGGATGAGAATAGACTTATGTGGCCTTGATGCTGACGCTTGCGTGATAGATCCTTAGTGAAAGATGTGTGGTGAAGGCTGATTTGTCTAGGATGTGTTCCTTTTCAAGTGCCGCACGGCTTAGTCGCCTAAGTGTGTGAGGGCTAAGACCCGTCACCTAAGGGTTCGAGGGTTAGGTCCGTGACACTAAGCATAGTTCCGTATGTACAACCATGCCAACTTAAACCCGACTATTTTATGGCTACAATCCAAAAGCATAGTCATATATCAAAATATTACTATCTTTTCATTATTAATCCTCGTGTTCATTACGGCAACCTTATCTAGTCATAGTACAGACTGTTCTGGTTGTAGGGAACCATCTATTTTTGTGTTCATACTGAATTAATATTGACAAGGTTCATGTTAGATGCGCTACAATGATATGCTTTCATTCAGGTGTCACCCATTTTTGAACAGCTGACAGTAATGGTGATAGAAGATATGATATATTTGATACATGTAAAAGAAATGGCCAAGTATGTGAGTTCAGAAGTGGAACTTCTATTTGTGGATCTAGACCAGATCCTCTCAAGGTAGAACCATCACATGTACATTTACTTGAGTTCCAGATGAGAACTCTAGACGACAAAAGTTTACTAGGGATCCACTCTCGTGATTGAAATTTTATCACGATTGTTTATCATGCCTATTTTTCTTATGGACGCTCAACATGAAACCGAACAGTCAAAAGGTCACTTTGATACTACTTGTCACAGGGCTATTATGCTCTTCCTAAGAGACATGTTTGATAAGATGTACAGACCACCGTGTATATATATATATATATCAAGACCTCTCTTTTCTTTTCCGATGTGAGATTAATGTTCTTTTTCTCTTCCTAAGCGTGACACATGCATCTGATTGAGTTTAACATTTTTTTTTGTTTCGAGATATATTTTATGTTCAAGATTGCATCATGATGCCCATTTGTTTGTGTCAAAATCTATTTTACAGTTTCTCAGTGCCCTATGAACTGAGCATGAGAGGGAGCAATGAGTCATGGGCAGAGTTGTTTTTGGCTGGCATGCCGTCGAAATGGGGAAGATGCAAACAGACTTGGAGCTCCTTGGAAATGGAGGTCACCGAATGCTACACACAAGCAATTGCATTGTAGAATATGATCTACTATAATGCCGTTTAAACCCTCATTCCGATCGGTCCCGATTCCGATCTGCAAAATCGCTATTTTGATTATCCAGATGAGAGACAGTAAGAAAGCAACGAACAACAAGCTTTCACGATAGAATGAGCGTTAAATTTAATGCTTAAATAAATTTAGATATTAATAATGAGCGTTAAATTAAAAATAAATTAATTAAATATGTTAATATGACGGATTAGATGTTTTATGTAACTATCATATCACCCATATAGTAATAATTAACGGTTCAGTTATTATTTTCTAACAGTAACTAAAATTTAATGTTTATAATGTAATTTTTAAAAATTTAAAGATTTTTTTTTATATATTTAAAAATAAATTATATATTTTATCATATTTATATCTCAGTTTTATTTACACAAAAATAAATTTAATAATCCTTGTTTTTTTTTATAATTAAATCACATGTAGTTAACAGAGTAGAAGACGAGTCAACAAACAATACTGGTATTATTAAAGAGATGTCGGGAATCAACCGCAAAACATAGAAAGGGCTTATTAGGGTAAATTACATAGAAGGTCATTCAATTATTAGTGAAATTATAATTGACGGCTTAAATAAAGTTTTAATTACTATCAAGTCACTCTTTTATTAAAATACAAAGTAACAACTAAGAAAATTCGGTATAATGATAATTTTATTTCTTAAAATTTATATATTATATTAATTTAGTCTTAATTCAATAAAATTAACTTTACTATTAAAAAATAACATATCAATTAAGTTTGAAAGGAAAAAAAAAACTTCAAAAACTAAAATTATTATTATATCAAATTTTGTTAAATTTTTATTGGTATTTAACAAATGAATAACCTGGTCCTAATTAAAATTTTAATTGAGTGATTCAATTATAATTTTTTAGTAATCATCGAGTTGACTTTCGATATAATTTGTCTTTCTTTTATTCCTAAACCCCACTTAAAATCACAAATGGGTTCCAATATTACATAGGGAGAAGGGTGTGAATTAGAAAAAACAAGAAGGGAAGAAAAGAAATTTTGATACCCCAAACCATTAGCTTAACTCCTAAGCACCATTGATCAAGGCCAGCACTTCAGCTTCAGCTGGAAGGGCTGGAATTGCACCCTTCTTTGTTGTGGTTATGGCTCCACATGCATTTGCAAATTTCAGCACATCCCTCAAGTTTGATTCATCCTTCATTTTTATATTTAAAAACACCATTAAAAATAACAAAATAATAAAAAATAAAAATAAAATATAAATCCCAATTTCAATCATTAAGTGGATTACCTCAAGGATGGTTGGGTCATGAACAATCTTGCACAGCAATGCACCAACAAATGAGTCGCCGGCACCGGTCGTGTCGACACTGTTCACATGGTAAGCATCCACCGCCCCATGGAAGTTCTGTCCATTGAACCAGAATTTTAGCCTACCAATCACTACAGGTAAATAAATAAGCATTAAACTAAGAGTACCATACCTTGGTGTAATATCTGCTACCCTTTTCACCCAGGGTGACTAGGAGTAGTGTCAAGTTGGGATGCCAAAGTTTCATAGCCGTTTCGTCGTCGATTTTGTCGGTGCCGGTGAGGAACTCTAGCTCGACATCACTGACCTTGATGATATCAGCCTGATCCCAGATGGACAATATCTGTTTCCTAGCCTCCTCGGGTGAAGGCCAAAGTGGCAGGCGGAGGTTTGGGTCGTATGATAGCAAGGCACCCGATTCTTTTGCCACTTCCATTGCCTTTAAGTGAGCCGATCTGCATGGCTCCACGATCAAACTTATTGATCCGTAGTGGAACACTTTGGCCTGCAAGGCACAACCAAATTTCTTATCAAAACGATGCACCAGACATTGTTGGTGGATAGGTAGGCCAAACATCTTTATCTTTATGATTTTCATGGTTGGTGTGACCACACCAAGCGCGTGAGGTCAATGTTGATTAAGGTATAGTGATGGGTTTTGGACCAATGGAGGAGACAATCATATAGACCCACGTGTTCGGACAATGTTGATTAACAATTGCCTAAAAAATTGAATTTGTAATTAATTTCGTTTCAAGTTTATATTATTTTTTATATTAAGTAAATCTTTACCGATATTTAATATAAATTAAATTTAAAAAATATTTTTTATTAAATAAAAATTCATCGAATAAAAAATAAGATATAAAAGTTAATTAAATAAATATATTTGATTAATTGATCTCATGGATGAGATGACAAGAATGACACATAATATAATTTCTCCTTTAATATAGTTACGTCACGTGAAAAAATTATATCATAGGTTATTCATACCACGTCATTCAGGGATCAACTAATCAAATAAATTTATTTTATTATTTTATTTTTTTAAATAATTAATTTTTTATTAATATTTATCGTAAATTAAATTTAAAAATATTTTTTATTAAATACAAACTCAGTTAATAAAAATAAAATAAAAAATAATAAAATAAAAATATAACATCTAAGCAAATCCCACGACAAATGTTGATAGTCAAACTAGAATCATATCCCAATATTATTGTATCAACACTTATTGGCCGTAACATCACCCACCGGTAATAATATCAAAGTCTGCATTTTGTATAATAAATATTAAAAAATGAGTATTTTTATTGTCCACAGACTCAGGGTGGATACTGAAAAGAACTATGGATCGTAGGCTAAAAGGCTGACATGTCAGTGTTATTGTAACCCTACTCTCATGTTATAGCGCGTGCTATTCACTATTCATTTAATGGTTCTTTAAGTCAAGAACGAAGAAAGAACCGGAATTAATGGAGTTGCAGAATTGAAGGAAAACGACGATAATGTTACTTACAGATCGGATGAGATCAAGATTCAATTCGTCCGGCCTCAACAGCATGTCCGCGCTCGGATTCCTATAGAACATGAACTCACGCTCTCCATCGGCGCGTAGAGTTACGAACGCGAGAGCGGTTCTAGCGCCTTCGTCAAACAAGATCCCGTCATCAGAGACACCGTTTTGCTTGAGAATATCGGCAAGCATGTGACCGAACTCATCGTCGCCGAGTTTGCCGACGAAGGATGCTTTTCCGCCTAGTCTTGATACGGCAATCGCGACGTTTGCGGGGGCTCCACCTGGAGCTTTGAGGAAACCTGGAGCCTCGGCTAAAGAAACGCCGGAGACGGTGGGGACGAAGTCGATGAGCATCTCGCCGAAGCTAACGATTAAAGTGTCGTCGGAAGCGACTCCGTTTGGTGCCATGACGTAGAAAACGAAGCAAAAAAACGATATTTTCTTCCTTTTTTATTCTGGAAAGAAAGTAGAACTTGAGAATACAGTATAAGAGCCCAGAGGAGAGACGAAAGAATAAAGATAGACCGTTGCTTATTATATAGAAAAAATAAATTAGAAAAAAAAAGAAGGAATTTGATTTCTTGTTTACAATTATTTTATTAATTAAATTTTTATTCTAGTATGTTAATGATTTGGTAGACTATGTTCTTTTTTCTTCATGTGGGCCCGCTGTTTTTATTTGGATTATTATATATTTATCTTTTACGTAATCACTCATTTATAAATAAATTTATATTTATATTTAATTATTAAAATTTATAGTGGACCACACGTTTATAGTTAAATTTATATTTAAGTCGTTTAACTATTAAAACAGAGATTTTTGTCCCTTAATTAGTAACTTATAATTGAATTACTTTTCATATTTAAAAAAGTTTAATTCAGAAATATGTATTTAAATTATTTTTTTCTGAAATAAATGTTTAATATTTTTTTGTCCAAAATAAGTGTTTGAACTACATATTTTTATAACTGAAATAAGTGCCTAAAGTTTCATTCCGTTAGTGTTTTAAGATAATACCGTTAAAAAATGTTTAACTTATAAATAGTTGCCTAAACTATATATTTTTCTGAGGTAGGTGTCTAATATTTTTTACTGAAATAAGTGTTATACAATCTTTACTTCGAAACGATCACAAGAAATAAAAATCGTTAGTAAAACAAAAATCGAATTTGAAAAATTGAAATATAAAGATCAAACCGATTTTTTGTTTGAAAAACGAATGAAGTTGAGGCCTGCGTTTGCAGTTTCCTTAAGACTGATTTTCAGCCACTCCGAGGGTGCCGAGTTGTTTGGCAGTCAGTCTCCCAAGATACAACAACTAGAAGAACTCCGAACAGTAGCACTTCTGCCGAGTTCTCGAACTGCTCTTATCTTTGCCTATCACCGAGAGAGAAAACTAGAGAGAAAACGTGTTTTGGGATGATTTGAAACAGAGAACATCAACCCCTTTATATAGTGGATTTCTAGGGCAAACGGTGGTATTACTTTCCTTGTTTAAAATCCGAGAAATCCGGGATTGAATTCCAAAAATTAAAATCCGGAATTGATTCCAATCAAACAAGGAAATAATTTAAATATCCGAGAATCAAATCAATTGTTATTCAACCGGTATTTTAATTTAATACCATAAATAACAATTTAATTTGCTAGAGTAGTCAACTGCTAATTAATTCAAAAATATTCTGAATTAATATTCGTTTCTGGATATTTCCAAAAATAAAATAAGGAAAAAAATATGCACAACAGGTAAAATATCCGCAGGCCTCGGAAAGGCCCGACCGGTCCGAACATTCGCGTCGCCCACGTCGTGCGGGTGCGCCCCAACCCGAATGCAATTGGATTCGCACCCCCGCGCGCGCGAGGCACAGTGTCAACTCAAGTCATTCAATGACTTCATTATGGGTAGTTGTATATAAACAACTCTAATATCATTTATCTCACCAATGTGGGATAAAGGGGTTCTACATTCCTTATTCATTCTTGACCTTCCCACTTTGAGCATCAATTTCTCATTCACCACTCAACGATATTGAGCGTATGAGCTACCATTGTAAAGATCTCACGGCATAGAATAGGAATCAACCATTTCCTTATTCAAAACCTTATCTTTACTTGTTCAAAGTTGCTCCAAAGATGGTCACATACCACTGTTTTTCCAACAATCCCCTACATGAATGAAATTGATGATTTTATCAAAACATTTTGGCACATTGTGGTGATAGGCTCTACGATTGATAGGTGCATAGGATAAGTAGGTTTCTTCCTTTGAACCTTCCCTTGTGAAAGTATATTTACTTTACTAGCTAATCAGTAGACGCGATGTCCTTGAACTGTCAGCCGTTGGTGTAAACGATGACATACTTCACACACCTATCTCTCTGACAAGAGATACAACTCTCATGGTTATGTCCTTAAGGCCGTGGACATCTCTTGGTTCTGCAAGAGTATGAAAGAACTATGCCCAATAGTCTTCTTGAAGCGGCCCCACTTCACTCTTACATAGGTGACTTATGTTGCTCCGCTCACCGAAGCACACAATGGTCATTAAAAGCTTTTGCTTAACCTTTACCAAATTTTTGTCACTGTTCACATCATAGGAATGGACCTGGGAGGGAACCCCCACAGTGACCGCACAGGTCTATGCAATTAGGTTGTCCCTTTGAACCTAGATCTTGGGATCTCCAGTCAACTAGGTAGGGTTTTCCTTCACATAGCGCCTTTATTTTTCATGGGCTTTAGTCCCATTCCTTTCGATGTTTTCTCAACTTGATCTCGATTTAACCCTTTGGTTAGCGGATCCGCAATGTTATCTTTTGATCTTACAAAATCAATAGAGATAACTCCATTTGAGACAAGTTTTCTAACGGTGTTATGTCGTCGACGCATATGTCGAGACTTACCATTATACATAAAGTTTTGTGCCCTAGCAATCGTTGCTTGGTTGTCACAGTATATGCACACAGTGGGCACTGGTCTTTCCCATTCAGGGATATCCTCAAGAAATTGCCTTAACCATTCGGCTTCTTCTCCAGTTTTATCTAGAGCTACAAACTCAGATTCCATTATGGATCTGGTTATAATCGTTTGTCTTGAGGATTTCCATGATACGGTTCCTCCTCCTAGAGTGAACACGTATCCGCTTGTGCCTTTGGTATCTTGTATGTCAGATATCCAACTCGCATCGGAGTATCCTTCTAAGACAACAGGGTCTTTGGAATAATGCAATCCGTAGTCCCGAGTATGTCTAAGGTATCTCAGTACCTTTACTATTGCTTTCCAGTGATCTTTTCCTGGATTACTCGTGAATCTGGTTAGACTGCTTACAGTAAAAGCTATATCTGGTCTTGTGCAACTCATAAGATACATTAAGCTGCCTATGACCCTTGCATATTTCACTTGATTGATACTTTCTTCTTTATTCTTGGATAATTTAAGACAAGGATCTAAAGGAATTGTAGTTGTACCACAAACATCCTTGCCAAATTTTTCAAGAATCTTATCCACGTAGTGTGATTGAGTTAATATGAGACTTTCTGTTGATCGTTTTATTTGGATACCCAAAATTGTATCAGCTAATTCCATATCTTTCATGTCAAAATTTGAATTTAACATGTTCTTAGTACGGTGTACCATCTCATTGTTACTTCCTACAATGAGTATGTCATCTACATATAGACATAGGATGACGTATCCAATGTTCGTAGTTTTGACATATACACATTTATCACACTCATTTATTTTGAAGCCGTTTGTCATCATGACATTATCAAACTTCTCATGCCATTGTTTTGGTGCTTGTTTAAGTCCATATAAAGACTTGACCAATCTACAGACTTTCCTTTCTTGACCTGAAACTACATGACCCTCAGGTTGTTCCATGTATATTTCTTCGTCAAGTTCTCCGTTTAGGAAAGCTGTTTTAACATCCATTTGATGCACTTCAAGATTTCTTAATGCAGCAATGGCAAGTATCATCCTAATAGATGTTATTCTTGATACAGGGGAAAACGTATCAAAGTAATCAAGGCCTTCCTTTTGTCGGTATCCTTTTATTACCAACCGTGCCTTGTATTTATCAATTGTTCCATCTGTTTTCATTTTCCGTTTGAAAATCTATTTTGAATTTAGTGGTTTAATTCCCGGAGGAAGATCCACTAACTCCCAAGTATGGTTTTGCAAGATGGAATCAATTTCACTTTTTATGGCATCTTTCCAAAAAATGCTTTCAGAGGAACGTATAGCTTCATTATACGTTAGAGGTTCATCCTCTAGCATATAGGTTAGGAAGTCAGATCCAAAGGATTTTTTTATCCTAGCCCTTTTGCTCCTTCTTGGCTCTTGTTCAGATTCATCCTCTTGTTGATCATTTGAGGATGTATCGTCCAATGTTTGTTTGGCAACAAACTGATCAACTTCCCTAGTTTTATAGGAAAATATATTCTCAAAGAAAGATGCATTTTTTGACTCCATTATCGTGTTTTTGTGAATCTCTGGATTTTTCGATTCATACACAAGAAACCGATAAGCATTGCTATGTTCAGCATAGCCTATGAAAATACAATCCACTGTTTTTGGACCTATTTTCATTTGTTTTGGTGGTGGAGCCATCACCTTTGCAAGACACCCCCACATTTTTAAGTGTTGGTAGGAAGGTTTTCGACCTTTCCATAGTTCATATGGTGTCTTGTCTTTTCTTTTCTGTGGGACCTTATTTAAAAGGTAATTTACCGAAAGAACGGCTTCCCTCCACATGTTCTGAGGTAACCTAGAACTTCCTAATAAAGCATTCATCATTTCTTTCAGAGTCCGATTCTTACGTTCGGCTACTCCATTAGATTGAGGGGAATACAGTGGTGTTACCTCATGAATAATACCATGTTGGGTGCAATATTCACCGAATGGATTAACATATTCTCCACCACGATCACTCCTTACCATCTTAATTTTCTTATTAAGTTGGTTTTCGACTTCTTGCTTATAGATTATAAATTTATCTATAGCTTCGTCTTTACTTTTTAACAAGTATATGTAGCAATATCTTGTACTGTCATCGATAAAGGTAATAAAAAATTTATTTCCTCCTCTTGTTTGGATAAATTTTAAGTCGCAAACATCGCTATGAATTAAATCAAGCGGCATTGTACTCCTTTCAATAGTTTGAAATGAAGTTCTTGTTAATTTTGCTTCAACACATATTTCACATTTTAATTTATAATCGATGTGAAATGATGGAATGTGGTCCATTTTAATTAACCTTCGCAAGGTATCATAATTTATATGTCCAAGTCTACCATGCCATATATTGAATGACTCAAGCATATAAGAAGAAGAAGCTGCATTCTTATTCTTATTTTTAATATGGGATTTTACAGAGATAGTATTGAGTTTCCACATTCCGTTTAGTACATATCCCCTACCCACAAACATTCCCCCCTTAGTTAAAATTAACTTCTGGGATTCAAAAATCATCCTAAATCCGTGAACACTTAGAAGTGTTCCAGAAACAAGGTTCTTGCGTATGTCAGGTACATACAACACATTCTGAAGCTTGAGTTCCTTTCCAGAAGTCATCTTCAACACCACGGTTCCCTTCCCCTTTATCATGGAAGTTGCAGCATTACCCATGTAGAGTTTCTCTCCATTGTCGCATGGTGTCAGCTCATGAAAAGAGTTTTCGTCACAGCAGATATGACGTGTGGCTCCTGTGTCCAGCCACCACTCTCTTGGGTTTGAGTCAACCATGTTGACTTCAGATATCACAGCTACTAGGTCTTCATCTTGCACGACGTTGACTTCTTTGGCTTTCACTCTCTTTGGAAGCCTGCATTCTGTGGATCTATGCCCCACTTTTTCCACAATTGAAGCATGATCCTTTGAACTTTTCCTTTTTGAGGATCCCGTCACTTGGTCCTAACTTTGGTTTAGTTTGGGCCCTTTGCGGTTGCTTCCCTTTCTTGGTTTCGACAACATTTGCCTTGGCTTCTCTGCTGTGAGATTTCACGGCATTTCCACTGTTGTCTTCCTCAATTCGAAGCCTGGAGATCAATTCTTCCACAGTCATCTCCTTCCTTTTGTGTTTCAAGTAACTCTTGAAATCATTCCATCCGGGAGGCAATTTTTCCGTGATGGCAGCTACTTGGAAAGGCTCGTTGATAACCATTCCTTCTGCAAGAATTCCATGAATGATTAGTTGGAGTTCTTCCACTTGAGTTACTACTGATTTTGAATCAACCATAGTAAAATTCAAGAATCTTGGGACTAAAAACTTTTTAGCCCCAGCATCATTTGCTTTGTACTTATTTTCCAAAGCATTCCACAGTTTCTTGGCAGTTTCGTACACATTGTACACCGGATACAAAGAATCTTGTAATCCGTTTAGGATGTAGTTCCGGCACATATAGTCGTCGTCTTCCCATTCTTCTTTCATCTTTATGGCAGTGACCGTGTCCACTTGCCCTTCTCCGTCTCTTACATTAATGACTGGAGGGTCTGCCGTTAAGTAATTCTTCAAGCTCAACATGGCAAGATAGAACATCATCTTTTGCTGCCATATCTTGAAGTTCTGTCCAGTGAACTTGGGCGGCTTCTCGTTGTGATTAACATTCACAGCCGGTGCACTCTTATTCTGGACTTGATTGGAGTTCTGTGTAGGTGCAGAGACTTTCGAATGTTCAGATTCTCCAATAGTCATTTCTTTCTGCGAAAGAAAACAATTGGAATTCAGTTAATTTTGTTAAACAGAAATCAAAAAATTTCTTGTTTAATTCTGACAATTTCTGCGAACAGATTTGTCACCACTTTTGGAATTCAATTAATTCCGTTAAACAGAAATCAAAAATTTCTTGTTTAAATCTGACAATTTCTGCGAACAGATTTGTCACAACTTTTGAGATTTTCTGCAAACCCGTTTAAGAACGGCAGGATAAATCCTGAAACAAATTATTTGTAATCTCTTTGACGATTTGATCGCCTCGTATAAAGAAGGTATATATTGATCAGTCTTAAGATTGTTATACAATCTTTACTTCGAAACGATCACAAGAAATAAAAATCGTTAGTAAAACAAAAATCAAATTTGAAAAATTGAAATATAAAGATCAAACCGATTTTTTGTTTGAAAAACGGATGAAGTTGAGGCCTGCGTTTGCAATTTCCTTAAGACTGATTTTCAGCCACTCCGAGGGTGCCGAGTTGTTTGGCAGTCAGTCTCCCAAGATACAACAACTAGAAGAACTCCGAACAGTAGCACTTCTGCCGAGTTCTCGAACTGCTCTTATCTTTGCCTATCACCGAGAGAGAAAACTAGAGAGAAAACGTGTTTTGGGATGATTTGAAACAGAGAACATCAACCCCTTTATATAGTGGATTTCTAGGGCAAACGGTGGTATTACTTTCCTTGTTTAAAATCCGAGAAATCCGGGATTGAATTCCAAAAATTAAAATCTGGAATTGATTCCAATCAAACAAGGAAATAATTTAAATATCCGAGAATCAAATCAACTGTTATTCAACCGGTATTTTAATTTAATACCATAAATAACAATTTAATTTGCTAGAGCAGTCAACTGCTAATTAATTCAAAAATATTCTGAATTAATATTCGTTTCTGGATATTTCCAAAAATAAAATAAGGAAAAAAATATGCACAACGGGTAAAATATCCGCAGGCCTCGGAAAGGCCCGACCAGTCCGGACATTCGCATCGCCCACGTCGTGCGGGTGCGCCCCAACCCGAATGGAATTGGATTCGCACCCCCCCTGCGCACGAGGCACAATGTCAACTCAAGTCATTCAATAACTTCATTATGGGTAGTTGTATATAAACAACTCTCATATCATTTATCCCACCAATGTGGGATAAAGGGGTTCTACATTCCTTATTCATTCTTGACCTTCCCACTTTAAGCATCAATTTCTTATTCACCACTCAACGATATTGAGCGTATGAGCTACCGTTGTAAAGATCTCACGGCATAGAATAGGAATCAACCATTTCCTTATTCAAAACCTTATCTTTACTTGTTCAAAAATTGCTCCAAAGATGGTCACATACCACTGTTTTTCCAACAATAAGTGTCTAAACTATATCATTTTTTCATGAATAGGTTATATTAGATTATTGAAAAATTTATTACTTTAATATTAATGTGAAGTTACAACTTTTAATTTTCTAAGGTCTGTATGAAAAATAAAATATTTTAAGATAAAATAAAGTTCACATCAAATCATTTTAGACATTAAACAAAATAACACGGAAGAAAGATTTAAAATATAACGTAAATTCAAAATTTTATACAAATGTAAAATATAATATTAAAAATATTTTGATATATAAATTTATTTAATTTAAATCCTTTTAAATTTTTTAAGACCTAAATTAAATAAAATATATATAACTCGTGTATTAAAATAAATTTAAAATATATGAAAGTTAGGTGTATTAAATAAAATATGTTTTAATAGTGCTATCTTAAAACACTAACGAAATAAAATATTAGGTACTTATTTCAAAATATATATATATATATATTAAGCACTTATTTTAAAAAATGTATAGTTTAGACACCTATTTACAAGTTAAACAATTTTTTAATGGTGTTACCTTAAAACACTAACAGAATGAAAATTTAGGCACCTATTTCAACAAAAAAACATTAGGCACATATTTCAGAAAAAAAATATATAGTTCAGGCACTTATTTTAGCCGAAAAAAAACATTAGGCACCTATTTTAGAAAAAGTGTATAGTTTAGATACTTATTTCTGAGTTAAGCCATTTAAAAAATTGCATTAGTTTGATCGTTTTTTCTTCTAAATTACTTATATACTCTTATCGATATTAGAGTATTTCATTTAAAATCATTAATTAATCTAATACACGAATTGATAAAAAAATTCTAAATATAAAGAGTGATCCAAATATAATATTACCTATAATTGAGTGATCTAGATGTAACCTTTATTAATTAAGTGACATTATGATGTTATTTATAATTGAGTGACCCAAATATAACTTTACTCATAATTAAATGACCTCAATTGTACTCTATCTTATATTTTTTAGTTATCTTCTAGATTTTCTTAATTTTGTACTTGTTAATTTAGATCTATCGATATTGTACATCTAATTTTAATAAATGATTCTCTCAATAAATTTTTATATATGTAAGATCTTAAACTCAAATTTCATTTAAACGATATCAAACAGTTAATCACTTAAACTAACTTTGTTACTTAAAATTATTATTTGGGTTATTTGTGTACCATTTTACTAATGTAAATGAATAAACAAATTTAATTGTATGTACCGTTGGTTACTTTTAATAATATTTTGTGATCATAAATATAAATACAATTATAAATCAAGACATTAGATGGTCATGGAATTTGATTGTTTTAATAACCACCAAATTAAATAAGTATATCTGTTTTTTTATTTAACTATTAAAAATTATCGATCAAGATATTAAATTTATTAAATTGATCTATTTTGATCATTATCATTAAAATCTTTACAAATGAGAGACAAAAAGATGATGTTATAGTTAATGAAAATTTTAAAAACATATATTTAGGTCTTGTAATTTACTTATTATATCAATTTAATCTTAATTTTAATTTAATTAAATAAAATTAATTATCCAGTAAGATGATGATATGTGTCATCATTTGATGAAAGAAAAAATCTAGAATTAGAGTGAGAGTGTTTGGCATGAGATTTGAACCCACAACCTCCTCTTAGATAAAATCACATGCCTTTATTTAGGAGTATTCATTATCCGATACCGAAAATACTGGGTACTAAGTTCATCTAGATACCCACTTTGTCAGACTGTGTCTCAGCCCATTACACTCTGATTCTCGTTATTTGGGTATCCGTAAAATTTAAGTACTAGATATCTGATTAATAATTTTTATTTTTAAATTTTAGAATTTTAAAATATCATATATTAAATATAAATATTTTTTTAAAATTTAAATTTAAATTTTAAAAATATAATACGAATATAAAAAAAATTTAAAAATTTAAGTTTAGTTTAAGGGTAAAAATATTAAGAAACTAAAAATAAAATTATAATTTAAAATATAATAAATATATTAAAAATTTTCGGATCAGGCACCTGATAAAGAAAACTTTTGATCCGTATCCTTAAAAATTATAGGGTCGGGTGTCCAACCCGAATTTTTTTAAAATAGCCACTTATTTTATATCAAGTCATCAAGTCAAATCAATGGATCCAATAACCCCTATTTTAAACACTGCACTAAGTCAACTCTAATAATATAAATTATATCGTTTAATTAATTAGAGGTGTGTGATGATTTTATGCAATTTCCTCTCACTTTTTTCTCCGAATATATAGTATGTTCGTATATTTTTTATGGTATGGATATGTGAATTTTCAAAATATATGTAAATTTAAGTCCGTAAATTAGTTTTATTATAAAATAAATATTTAAAGTTCATGTGTTAAAAAATGGTTTAAATGTTTAATAGATGCCTAAACTATTTTTTTCAGTTAGGTGTTTAAATTATTGTTCGAGTCAAATTAGTGTCTAACATTCTATTTCGTAACTCATTTAAGGTTATTCATTAATTCTTACCGTTGAAGCAAACTTGTCATCTTCTAAAAATTCAAAATTATATTCAAATAAATAAAATTAATAAAACAAAATAAAATCATAACCTGAAATTTTTAAATAGTCTCATAATAGTCTCCCAAAACCATAAACCCCAAAATCTAGCCATAGGGATAGTAATTTGACTCGTTCCCGTCGGGTCCCGACTCGATTGAGGAGATTTTTTATTTAAAAATTCAGGTTTGGTCTGATCGAGTCGGATGATTAAAAAATAATATCGGGTTAGGGGTCGAGTTTAGGGTAAAAATTCCTCAACCCGATCCGATATATATATATAATATTTAATATTTTTATTATTTTTTGGGTTGTGTTTATTCGGATTTTTTATTAAAATATCAACGGTAGGGTCAAAGTTGGGTTATGATTTTCTATAATATTGGGTCGGGTCGGGTCAGGGATTAAAAAATTGAGATCGATTCGGATCGGAGTCGGGTCAGAAGACTTATATTTCGGGTCGGAGTCGGGACAAAAAAAAACTGGCCCAATCTGACCCGTTGTCATCCTTATCTAGCCACTCCTGCCGACGTTATCGTCAACGAAATGAAGCGCCCTTCCCTCACTGGTCAACCCCTACGTTGTTCGTTTGTCTAATTTGTCGTTGTTCATCATGAATCGTTTGAAAGAATCATTCGATAATTTCGACAGTTGGTAAGGTGTCAGCCAATTTTCGACAATGAAATGATGAGAGAAATGATCATGAAGTTTTGGTGATCAATGTGGTGGACAATGATGTGACAATCAACGGGGAAATCAACTTAAATCAGGCTTTAGATTTGGGGTTAGTTAAGATTTTAAAATTTGATGGTTGTTTTATAAAATTTTTAAAACTCGAATTTTTATAAGTTAAATAATTTTATTTATTTTAATATAATTTTAAAATTTTTAGGCAATGACACGTGTCTTTTCAATAATAAAATTTAACGAAAAATCTTAAATGGGAGAAGAATGAAACGTTAAACACCTACTTGATACAAAAAATAGTTTAAATATTTAACTGAAGAAAAAATTTAAACATTTATTTAATGCTTAAGATTTTTTAATGTATTAACTTTATATATTTATTTTATAATAAAACCAATTTACGAATTTAAGTTTATATATATATTTGTTGAAAATTCTCTTCTAATAATTAAACCCAGCTCGAGCATCCATAAAAGCAACCCATGTTTTTTTGGAACCGTATTCGATCCGGTATAAAAAGAATAGAACCGACCTATTATTCAACTTTCAATGGTAGACGTGCCGTATGAAGTTTAGAATTCTTTATATATTCATATCTTCATCTTCATCAGAATCTGAAAGTTGTTCATGCATGGAACAGGTTTCATGGAGACTCGTGATAGTGGATATAAATTATAAAATCATACTGAAAGTTTGGTATTTAAATTCGAGTTCTTAATTAACCGTAGTGTCGTTCCTGAACATGGGTATGAGGAACGTCTGTCCAAGACCCGAGAGAAAAAAAAAGACGTATTGAAGTATCCTTTGCTACCGGTGTTCATTTTCTTACATGTCGAACTCATGAATAATCGACCAAACAGAGAACCAGAACATCTTGGGTCCCAAACATGTCTGTAGAAAAGAAAGGGAGACACTATGGCAATTGATTTTTGAGTTGGGTTGAGTCAAGTAACAGGTCGGATTAATATTATATCTATTGATTTTTGAGTCAAATTAATATTAGATCAATTGATTTTTCGGGTCAAATCAATATTATATTAGTTTGTGTTTTAGTCAATTTAATATCATATCAATCGATTATTCGGGTTTAGTTAATAACAAAATCAATCGATTGAATATCAAATTTTTTAGATTAGATACTCAGATATATTAAGATATTCGATTATTTGAGTTTATAATTTTATTTAATTATTTTTTTAATTTGGTGGTACTATACATAAAAGTTTTAGGTTTTTGAATATAACAAGTTATTGAATATAACAAGTTATTGGATATAACATGATTTTATAGATTGAAATTTTATTTTTATATATATAACAAGTAAAAATCTTAAATATAACAAGATTTATATTTATAAAAATTTGAATTTTTGGATTTCAAATTAAATAATTATCTGTATCTGGTTCAAAAATTTTAAATATATAATTTAAATTATCCAAAAAATATATATCTAAAAATTTTAATTAAATCGGATCAACAGATCAGATCAATCGTATCAAATTTTAAGCGGCTATTAAGCAGCTTACAATACTCAATATCATGGTGTGTATGAATTAAATAAAATCAAAATCCGTGCACAATATGGTAACTCTTAATCTCCATTGATGAAGGCAAGGATTTCAGCCTCAGTTGGAAGGCCAAGGATGGCTCCTCTTCTGGTGGTCGTAATGGCTCCACAGGCATTAGCAAATTTCACCACCTCCCTTAATTTCGATTCGATCTGATTTTTTTCATCGAAAAAACTATTAATACACGTGACATAAAATTTAAAAGACACGGAAAAGAGGCAAATAAATTATATTCGATATTACCTCGAGGATGGTCGGATCTTGAACAATCTTGCTTAGTAAAGCACCAACAAATGAGTCCCCAGCACCAGTGGCATCCACACTTTTGACAGGGTAAGAATCCACTGCCCCATGGAAGTTCTGTCCATTAAACAACATTTTAACCCCATTAATGTTACCTTCTTAGATATAATATCCCAATCAGCATTATCAGCCACCGGTAGTACCGTAAATGATACGAGATAAATTATGAGTAATTTGAGTTTGACTCGATCGGATTCGGCTCGAGTTAGTGATGAACCTAGACGAGTTACATGATACCCGATTTTTCAACTATATATTATTTTTTATTTTTTATAATTTAAAATCTAAATTTTTAAACTTAAAACCTAAAATATAAACTCTTAAACGTTAAATTAGCACACTAAACTCTAAAATTAACTAGCTTGAGTTTACACAATTTTGTTGGATTAAAATTCAATAATAGTGGGATATATGTATAATGTATATTGATATTATAAAATTTAACACGTAATTAAGTGACCAATTATGTTACACGTGTTATAGGTATTAAATTATCATGAAATTAAAAGTGTAGATACCATAAGGTGTATTTATAATTTGATGAGGGACAAAGTTATAAATACTTAATAGTTGATTATTAAATCAACTATATAAAGGGGTTATGGTCCCCAAGAATTAGATCAACTTGCATATCTCTTTTCCCCGTCTGAGAGTTCTGCCGCAAGAGAAAACCTAACTTCTTGGAAGATCAAACCCTCTGGAAAAACTCTATCGGTTAATTCAGGTACGCTTCCGCATTCAGTTTATTTATTTTATTGTTCTTCATGATTTGACATATAGATCTTGAGTTTATATTTGTATGGAATATTTTTTTTAATTCTAACAAATTTATGTATCAAATTATTTTCTTCATAAAGCTTTAAATGAGACGTGACAGATTGATCCATACTTGATTGATTAGGCGCGAATAAAGCTCTAACTCGATTCAAGTTCTTAATGAGCCGAGTCAAGCTCAAATTTTTCAATCTCGTTCAAAATTAATCAAGCTCGAACTCGACTCGAAATCTTAACGAGTTGAGATGAGCTTAACACTACTCGAACTCGACTCGAAATCTTAACGAGACGAGATGAGCTTAACACTACTCGAACTCGACTCGACTCGTTTACACCCCTAACCACTAGAGCTAAGCAATGACAGATCTAGAATGTTTTTTTGAGGGTGAACACAAGTTAAAATATTTTTTAGTAAGGGCACAACTCATAAAAGCTTCAAAACTCAGGGTAAGTACAAGTTATAAAACTTAAGAACTAATTTATAAAAATTAAAAGAATTAAAATTAAATATATAAATTTTAAAAAATTCAGAGCGAGTACGACCTACCTAATGACTTCGCCACTGAAGCTAAGAGTCTATAAGCATTCAAGTAAGATGGGTGAATTCAGCATACCTTGGTGTAATATCTGCTACCCTTTGAACCAAGGGTGACCAACAGCAATGTCAAGTTGGGGTGCCAAAGTTTCATGGCCGTTTCATCGTCGGTTTTGTCGCTGCCGGTAAGGAATTGTAGTTCATCGTCGCTGATCTTGATAATATCGGTCTTGTCCCAGACGGACAGTATCCGTGTCCTTGCCTCCTCGGGTGACGGCCAAATCGACAGTCGAATGTTTGGATCGTACGAGAGCAAAGCACCGGAGCCTTTGGCCACTTCCATTGCCTTTAAGTGTGCCCATCGGCATGGCTCCTGTATCAAACTTACAGATCCGTAGTGCAACACTTTGGCCTGCATGCATGCAACAAAAATTTAATTATATAAAAAATATATATTAATTACATATTAAATAAAATAAATACATGTTCAAATAAATAAAATAATTAAGTCGGAATTTAAAATCTCTTGAATTGTTAGTGTTTATTATTTATTACATTAATATTTTATTTTCTATTATTAAATATTAAAAAGAACATTTTATTAAATCCGAAATTGCAATATTATGATTTATATTATACACTTTTGCTTTAACCTTTTATAAAATAAATGCATTTACATCAAGTATTTAAATATTTCCACTCAATTAGCAGCTGAAATGTTAAAAAAAACTCGAAAATATTTCCATTAAATTTTAATTATAATTAACTTTTTAATATCAAAATAGTTAATTTTTTTTTTCAAATTTTCAAATAAATTATTTAATGCTAATTAAATAAAATATCTTCATTTAATGAATTGAAAAAACAAAATTCCTATGATATTAAAAAAATCTGCGTACATAATGTTGTTATTTGATAGAGATAGAGATGCCGTTTTTATTCGAATATAATTTTTGTGTATAAATCGTAATTCTAATCTTAATTTTATTTAAAAAATATAAAGTAGATTTTAAGGGAGAAGATATATGCTTCTAACAAATCTAGTAGAACTTATGACTTAAAAGAAATACGAAAAACGTATATTAGCAAATGACGTTTTTATTCAAATATACCTTTTAAAGTCTAACATATATGACGAATACCGGTGGAAGAGCCATATATATGCTTGGGTGAGTTCGTACCTACCTTAAAATTTTTAAAGTATATATTTAATTTAATTTTTATTAATTAATTCTTAATTTTTTTTAATTTATACCCACTTTAAATTTAAAAATTTTATGACTTATACTCGCCCTCAATCTAACAAATTTTTATTAAAAATAATGAAACTCGACAGATTATACTGATGAATTTATTGTAAAAATATTATATTAGAAAATAATTTTGTGTATATGTTAATAAAAATAATGATAAAAATAAAGATAATATTGGAATAAAATAGATATAAAGATAAAGATAGAGATCGTGTTATAATCCATTTTCAGCCACTCTTCTTTCAAGTGTCACGTTGCATCAGATACGCTATGAAGTGTCAGAACAGATTCGGTATGTTGTGGGTTTTTTTTTCTTCTAAAAAAATATAATTTAAAAAATAAATAAAAATTATTTTTTATAAAATTTTAAAAAATTTGATGTTATTTTTCGTATATATTGAAAATTTTATATATTTCTAAAAAATTTTAATATATATTTAAAATTTATATATTTTTTAAAAAAACTTATTATATATTTTTTTAAAAAAATTTGGTATATATCAAAATTATTACACTTTTATAAGAAATTTGATATATATAAAAAATTGATATCAAAAATCTTACGATTTTTATAAAAATGATACAATGGTTTTTAATCTTTTTAAATCTTTCGTTCTCTAAAACTACCGTTTTGTTGTTGGATTATCAGAAAATTTAGGATTATAATGATGTTTAGGGTTATATTAAAAAAAAAGTGAATTTGGGGTAAATTTTGAGAAATATGTTAAAATCTACGGTGTTGCTTGTATCTCGTCATCTGCAGATGACGAGATACATGTACATCGTTGAAATTAATATATTTTCAGTTTAATCTCATGATCTACATAGACTTCACCGCCTATAGGTGACGAGGTCCAAATAATACCATAAATTTTGACCAAAAAATAAAGACCGGTATTTTTATTTTCTTGATATTAAATTTTCATGTCTTATTGAGATAACAAAATTTAATTAGGGACAAAAATGAATTAAATTAAGTTCGAATAGTATTAAATTTGATTCGTCTTTAAAGAAAAACTCTACTCTCAGATTGTAGCGCGTGTGGATCAGTTTCACTTTCCCTAGGGTTTGATACTTGAGATTGAAGCCAGAAAAGAACTGATCAAAGGTAAAAGGAAAGCGATAATGTCACTTACGGATCTGAGGAGATCAAGATTCAATTCCTCTGGTTTCAAGCGCAAATCAGTTTTAGGATTGCAGTAAATCATGAACTCACGTTCTCCATCGGCGCGTAGTGTCACGAATGAAAGAGCCGTCCTAGCTTCTGGGTCGAACAAGATCCCGTCACCGGAGACTTTGTTTTGCTCCAGCATATCCAGAAGCATGTGACCGAACATATCGTCGCCCAGTTTCCCGACGAAAGATACTTTAGCGCCTAGCCTTGCCGCGGCAACTGCCATGTTAGCTGGGCCTCCGCCGGGGGACTTCACGAAACCTGGAGCTTCCGCTAAAGAAACGCCGGAAACGATGGGGATGAAGTCCACCACCACTTCACCCAAGGCCACGATTAAGTTCTTGTCGGAAGCGACTCCGTTTGCTGCCATGACGTGGAAAACAAGGCAAAATGGTAGAGAGAACAAACAGTGTAAAAGGAGAGACGATGAAGGAGAGAACTGTATTTTACTTATATATTTGTAGCTGTGTTTATTACTTTACAGGGTAAAAAGGGAAGATTCTTTTTATTTTTACTCTTTTTCTTTTTTTTTTTATTTGGATTTCGTATTTTTTTATTTAATTTTATACGTTGACATATAATTTTATGTTAGGTATAGGGTGCTTAACGAGTTGAGTAGCTCGTGAGTTACTCGAATTTTACTCGGTTAAAACTTGATAAATATTCGATTTGGATTAACTTGACTCAAACTCGATTCGATACCTTAACGAGTTGAATCGAGTAAAGTCTTACTCGAATCGATAATTTCGTGAGCAGCTCGTTAATTTTTTAAAATATTTTTAATAATTACTTTAAAATAATATCATTCAAAAAAATAAATTTAAATAATAATTATTAATGTATAAATTGTTATTTTAATTTTAATACGTTAGTTTGGTATATTTATGGGATGTTACTTTTGAATTTAAACTTTAAAAATATTTTATACCTTTTTTGATATTTTTGGTAAAATTTGTTAATTTAAGTTAATATTAAGCCTCATATGGTATTATTAAATTTTACTTTCAGTTAAAAATAAGATAAGTTTTTTAATGAGCTTAATGAATAACGAGTCGAGTTGAGCAACAAAATATTTTAACGAGCACGAGTCGAGCACAAATTTATCTAGCTTAACGAGCAACGAGTCAAATCTAGTAACAAAATTTTTTAACGAGCACAAATCAAGCAATACCCAACTCGTGATCTACTCACTCGATAAACACCCCTAATTAGTTATATGATTTTTAATATTTATTAAAGTATATTAAAATTTGAAAAATCCAGATGTAATAAATCAAATAAATTATATACCTTCAATTTTGATTTTTTTAGTGATGATTTTAAATGTTTAACTGCATTTTTAGGGTAAACTACATGGTCCCTTTCGTTTATGGTCTATTTGATTTTGGTTACCAATTTTAAAAGAGTTACGCTCTGGTCATTTATACTATCGATTTATAGCTAATTTGTTAACTATCATTAGTATTATGATGTCGGCCACCATCAATTAAGAGTAAATATTCGATTTTGAACCAATTTCAAGTCGAGTTAAAACGAAATCAAAAATTTTAATTTTTTAAAAAATTAAATCGAATTTTACTCACCCCTACCCTCGTCAACCACGATTATTGAATCAGAAAATTCTCAATTCACCAATTTTGACCTCTTAAATGTGAATTCAGTGTCTATCACCCCAAAAAATCCCCAAACTCTACCATTCTATCTACATTCATCAAATTCATAATAGTTATCACAATATTTTATCTTAATATTACATTTAACATTTTACTTTTGTTTAATTAAACTTTACTATTACTTTTTTAATGTTCAATTGTATTTATAAGTCAGTTTTCATTTTGAATAACTTGAACAAAATAAAATGGAGCTGCAGCAGATAAATCAAAGAGGTAAAGAGAAGATGAAGCCCTTTGGGATGGTGAGACTATCTAGTCACACAAGACTAGGATGCCTATTAAGTCCCTTAAAGTACTTATTTTTAGGCTCCGTTGGATATACAAGAAGTTTAGAGTTTTTATTTATTTAAAGTTTATTTTGGAATTTTTACATTACACATGGGAAAACACCACTTATAAATAATGATCTAGGAGGAAGATGTCACCTATAGGTAGGGGGTTCATTGTCGGATATCGGATCAGATTTTTTTGAATATTCGGGTTCTCAGATCGATTATTTAGTGATCCGTATCAGATCCGAAAAACGGATATTCACATATTCGGATATCAGATATTCGGATCGGATAGTCGAATATCTGATTATCCAAAAATATAGTTTGATTAAACTAATTTTTTGAATTTGAATATTGTATTTATGAAAATTTTGGAATTTCAAATATTATAAACAACAAATTATTAAATACAACAAGATTCACATTTATAAAAGTTTCAATTTTTTAGAAATTTTGAATATAATAAACACTAAATTGTAGAATATAATAAGATTAATATTAATAAAAATTTAAATTTTTGGATTTTCGGGTTTTCGGATAATCCAAAACTTGAAATATCGTGATCCATATCCGACCCGGAAAACTTAAAATCGGATCAAATATCCTAATTTTCGGATCAGATCGGAGTGACTAGATCAAATATTTTTTAACACCCCTACCTGTAGGTAACATTCTCCATTTTTAACAGAACATCATGTGCCCATGACGTTTTGTCATATATATTATAAAAATTGATCTAAAATCTAAAATATAACTGAATATCCTTTATATAACAAAATTTAATTTTGGGAATGGATTATCCCAAAATTTTCCCTATTTTTGACATGTCCAAAAATGACTATGATGATTGATGCCTTAACCTCAATAACAACTCCAAATACATGAAAAGTTGTACATGCCAATCAATATTAGAAGCAACTTACAGGTTAACCGTCGTAGTATTTACGTTAACCATGAACACCCCTAGCTTTTGTTATATAAATACATCAATTCCATTTCCCCCACGTATTTTCTCTAATACCCTAGCTTAGCAACCACCAAACTAATCGTTCCAGTCAATAAAACGAGAGATTTCATGAACTGTTAAAGAAACTACAAAAGACAACTAAATAAAGATGGCACAATTACGCATAGAGGGGGGGAAATGGAGGAGGCTACCTACCTCTTAAAAGCTCCTTTGCCTCAGCATCAAGCTTTTTCAAATTGTCCAAAGTTCTTTGAACTTTCATTGACAAGTTATAGTTGTGATCTTCAACTTCTTTCACAAATGCTACTAGCTGCTCGCGATACGATGCACTTAACCGCTTCTTAATCCGCAATTCTGCAGTTAGTTCCTGGATTTTCTTATCCTTCTCCTCATCCTGTAATTCCAGCCGGGGAATCGATAACAATAATAATCAGAAGAAAGAATCTGAGTAAACATAGTAAGATGATATAATTTTGATGGTGTCATGAAACCATATCATAACCTGATTGATCAATAAGTTTAAGTAGCAATTTATTCTGCACCAAAGTCTATTCAAAAGTGAAACTTAGCTCATCTAATACAGAATTGAATAATTTAAACATTGAATGTGTGATTTAGTACAAACAAATAAAATTCATAATAGCATTGGAAAATCATTTAAAAGCTGATGTGGATTTCTATCCAAGACACACTTGTCTACTAAACTCATACCCGAGTCTAAGTAACATAGCAAGAATGTACTTCAGTTTTCTTTCTACCTTCTCTCTATCTCTCTCCATTCTGCCATGTTTTCCTTATTTACTTTTCTATATCTCTTCAGAATTTAATCATCATGTTAGCTCAAAATCTCCTTCAAGATCATATGCTTGAACAAGGTAATCAGAATCATTGTTTTTTTTTCAATTCATTTTTTTTAAAAAAAATTAGAAGCACTTCAATGACTTCAGAAAGGTCTTTAATTGCATGACAACTGCAATCAAAGCTCATCATCAACTAAATATCTAATCATATGAGTGAGTCTTTATCCAAAAAATAAAGTAAATATTTGTGTTAATTTGTTACAACAATCCCATGAATCTGAAACTTCAGATTTCTTAAACCTATGAGAGTTGTTTATCCTCTCCTAAAGCTGCAGATACACAAATGGAACTTTTAGGTCCCTTATCACTAGGAAACAACTCATTTACGGTATAAATCTTATGCACTGCCTTCGGCAACTACACTCATCCAACCTAATTCCTCCAGATCAAACCACAGAAAAATATCGACAAAATGAAAGGAGGTAGAAGGATACAGATAAGACAATATACTGAATCTTACAAGAACCACATGCCTTATAAATAACTCTACTGAGAATAGCTGAGCACTACTAGGAAGAAAATGAAAAGAAATATGTCAGTTGGGAAAAGGAGAGCTCTAAACGGAGCATATAATGACAGTAAATAAGCACCCTAATGATAAACACAAGTTACGGTGCTCCTTTCTATATAAAATGCTGGTCAATTTCTAACCCACAAAAACAAGAAAAATATCAGTCTAATGGTAAAGAACATGATTGTGATCAAATTTGTTCCAGCAGGTTCGTAATTATATACTTACAAAGATGAAAGCTAAAACAAATACACTCTCAATGGATAACAAATATAATGTAATATAAAGAAATTTTGTCCTACACTTTTTCATTCGACAAGTAATTAACCAAGGAATTAAAAGCTTACAAGTGTTTTGCAGCTTTCTTCTAACCGAATCACCAAAGGATGATTATGGTCCCTCGTAAATTTCTTAATCAACCATCTCCCATTCTTATCTCTCCTCAAATGAATCATTGCTGAGCAGCTTTTTCGTTGCTTGTCTTGCTTAAGAAGTTGAACTTTTGTCTCATCATTGTAGTAACCTCTACATCCAAGTCCACGAGAGAAGAGTAACCCATCGCGCTCCGACTTATGTGAAGATAGAACACGTGTCAAGAATCCTACTTGTCTTGCATAATCATCATAAAACGCTTTTGCAGCTCCTTCGGAATCAAATACCATACCCTCATAAGGTTCCTGAATTGTGTCATAGTCATGCATATTCAGTTTATTCACAGCAGAAGCTTCTAATCCACCATCAACATCATTCACCTGTTCACCCACTGATACACAAAGATATTGGTTAAATAGAAACTAAAATAACACATTTAACCAATATAAACAAGTAGGAACTCGCATGCTAAAGCACAAGTATTCAAATCGATAAGGGAAAAAAGAAGACTAAACTAACTATAGTAACAAATCATCTAACATGCATAAGTATAATGTCAATCAACATTGATGACGAGGAATCAAATGTCTCAACTACAAACACCCCCATCCACTTTATAGCCGATACCCTTGTAAAAAGTAAACAGTAAGACACAGAGACACGACTCGGATGATATAAATCACATAACTAACAGAACTATCATATAAAGGTGGGGATAAGTTTAATGCAACACTAACTTGGTAAGTGCTATTATGGGTATGATCCTTTTTCCAGTCAAACACCAAGGAAACCGAAATCATGGGCAATCTTCCATTCAAACACATACATAGTACCAATTAGATTAAAACCAGAACACCAACCGATAACACTGGTTGATCTACTACATTTTTAACAAGATATAAGAGCAACTCTAGGTTTTAGAACTCCATATCAAGTAGCAATATATATATACAAGACATTTATCAGCAAATTTCCAGACAAGCATCTACAATTCAAAAAAACAAAGGATCCAAGGCAAAGTCACAGTACAGTTCCAGATTAAATAAGTAAACAAAACCTGGAAATCAATCATGAATGGGAACAATTGAACCAATAACATACCTATTCAAACAAATAGATTCAAAATTAGCCCACCCCCACCACCAAAAAATACCCTTTTGCTTCTACAATTTATAAATGTATGAACTAATCTTAAGGTAAAGTTGAATTTTCATAATGCTCAGTCTATACAAATCATTAAAAATAGAAATGGGAGAAAACGCTAAATGAAGACAATATTTCAAAAATTGAGAACGAAATGAAAGACTAAACTTACTGGAATTAAGAAGGATTATTTTTGCTTGTCCTGTTAGCAAGAGGATGAGGAAAGGAAAATGAGGAGAAAACGAAACGAAAATACAGTGCTGAATATGGAGATTTGCTGTAGAGTAAATAAAGTACGTCATTAAATTATATTAAAATATTTATTTCAATAATTAAATTTTTAAATATTAAAAAATAGACATTAAACTTTTAAAATTTTGAATTTTCATAATATTTTTATGTTTTAGTTTTAGGGTTTAGGGATTTAGGTATAGAATTTTTTGGGGTGTGTAGTTAGAATTTAAGGTTTATAATTAAAAATTAAATCTGTATTTATAAACCTAAATTTTAATCATAAAACCCAAATTTTAATCATAAATCATAAATTCTAAACCTATATACTTAAACTCTTACCCTTAAATTAAATCCCTAAACCCTAAAATTAAATGAATTAATAATTTTTTATTTTCCATGGGATATTTTCTACATATAATATATATATACACAAAATTGAGTATGTGGAACTAGGTTTGTGTTTTTTATTATTAATTTTAACTAAAAAAATGTTATTAAATTAATCGAACAATTAAAATTAATCGAGAAAGATAAATCGAAAATCTAAAAAAAAAAGAAATTGTAAGAGTAAAAATTCATAAGCGAGATCTAGAGTGGTTCAACTCTTCCGATAGAGTATATATCCACTATTTTAGCTAATACACTAAAGATTCTATAAATTTACTCAATTATAAGCAAATAAACAAACTCGAAAATCTTATTAAGTATGTGTTTGTAATATTTAAACTCTCTTTCAAACCTCAAAGACTTGATAAGAACCGAGTACAATAAGAATTCTCGAGTGATTTTACAAGAAAAAATGTGAATCGAATCTCAAGTAAACTTTGAATATTATTTAAATGTTTTTGAATAGTTGTATTGTTGTCGAAGAAGTTTTAGAAACTTGATTTTATATTCTTTAATTGATTTTTAATCATTCAAGTTATTACAGAATTCAATATAAGTGTTAAGAAGTATTTTTCTCACAATAAATAATATTTGATAATTATTTTCGTGAAAGGTGGGAGAAAAGATAAAACTTCTTATTAATTTAAGGCATAATGTTAATTTTAACCTTAACGTTTATAGTTTTTGCCGTTTTAGTCCTTATTTTTGGAGATAAATTTAGCCTTTAACCTATATCTTTTTGACAAATATCTTATTTTTTAACTAGCTTGATGACTGGACCGTTAAAAATTTAACGATGATATATATATATGGAATATAATTTTAAATGACATGGCATGTACCCTATCAAATATATATATGAAATATAATTTTATTCTAATATAAAATATAAAACAATTAAAATTTAAATAAATATAAAAATTAATTCTAAAATAAAATATTATTAAACATTCTTAACCTTAACTACGATCAGGGGTGAGCAAAACTCGACTCGGCTCGAAAAAACCGAATAACTCGACTCGACTCGACTCGAGGCAAAAATACTCGACTTGACTCAAAAAAATTTCAAATAAAGTTTGAGTTGTAAAATGGAAACTCGAATAACTTGAAATTTTTAATAATTAAAAGAATGATTTTTAAGTTTAAGACGAATCTCTTAATTTTATATGATATATATACATTCATATATAAAAATATAAAGAAATATTGCTACATATGAAAAAAAAAATATACATGTATATCTTATATGATTAGAGAAAGTCGTCTAAATTGGAATCAAATCATACTATAACATGATAAATAATTATAATTAAATATTTATAGGAATTCGAAACTCGACTCGATTCAACTCGACTCGAATTTCTTAAACTCGACTTGAACCGAAAAAAATTCAAATAAAGTTTGAGTTATAAAATGTGACTCGTCAACTCGAATAACTCAAAATTTCTTGACTCGATCGAATGCTCACCCCTAACTACAATAGAATCAAAATCCTATCTTAAAAAATATAAACACAATTAGAATAGGATTTTGATTTTATCGTAGTTAGGGTTAAGAATGTTTAATAATCTTTTATTTTAAAATTAATTAATTTTTAATAATTTATTTAAACTTTAATTGTTTTATATTTTATATTAGAATAAAATTATATTACATATATATATATATGTATTTGATAGGTTATATGCCATATCATTTAAAATTATATTTCATATATATCCTCATTAATGTTTCGAAAACGCGTTGTTCTGGAATTAAATAATTTGTCCGTTGAGAACGGATCTGACGGCAAAAAGGGAAGAGAAATTTAAGACAACGCGCCAACGATGTGGGAACCGGCTCATGATTTGTGACCGTTGGATTGCAATTAATGCGTGTTTTTTAAGGTTACTCAACGGCAGTTTTCGCGTGGTAGGTTCGAAGACACGTGGCGATTTTGTTTAACCTTTTATCGCGTGTTTATTTTGTATGAAAACTTATATCATAAATTATTTTTGTGTTATTTATAAAATTAATTAACTAAATATATATTTAATTATTTTTTTTATTTTTTTTTATCAAGTGAGTCTTCTTATTATAAAATATATTTTAAAATTTAATTTACGTTAGATATTAATAAATATTCATTTGATAAAAAATATATATAAATAATAAATAAATAATTTTTTATATTGACTGATCTCATGAATGACAGAATGAGAATAATTCATGATTTAATTTTTTATGTTGTATAAAAAATTATTATGAAGATAGAACTTATTATATTGTTTATAATTTTATCTATTAATTTTTATGTAATTATACAATTATTTATTTTTTATCTATAACAAAAAATTTTAAAAAATTAAAAATAATATAAAAAATAATTATTTTTTAATAAATAAAATTATAAATAATATAATAAATCGAAGCTCCGTAATAATGGGGTGTGAGTCGTTCAGAAATCCAGACTATAATTGGTCCATGGTGTCCTAAGTCTAACGTCCAAATAAGTTTATTTTTTTTAATATAAATTATTTTTGTTTAGAGTTTTGAAATTGTATTTTGACTACTACAGTACAGGTGACTTCTGCTGCTTACCAAATCCTGCAGAGTTTGAGATTACATCTTTTAGTTGTGTTCTCATATACTTGATATGTTTTGATCGATTTGATATAGGTGAATTTTATTACTAAAATATTAAGTATAGGTTGGATTGGATTGAATTTTTTAAAAAATTAAAATCGAGTCAGATCAAGATCGAGTTTAAGGTAAAATATTTTTGATTTAACCTAATTCAATATATTTATAGATTTTTATTATTTTTCTCATGTCAATTGGGTTTAATCAGATGTTTTATTAAAATATCAAAGTCGAGATATAATTTAAAAAAATAAGAAAAAAGACTAAAATAAATTACTTAAATTACTTGTTTTCATAACTAGAAGAGAGCCTAAAATGTAATCGAATACAAAAATTGAGGGTCAAGATTAATTTAACAAGATTCAAAATTACTAAGGACCTAAAATCAATTAGATCCATTTGAAGTGTGATATGATTAGGGGGGGAAATCGACGAGTTTCAACCTCATCTTGGTGAATAAAAATAATATTTATCATATTTTTAAATAAATTTTATATTATTTTTATAATCATATATATAATCATTAAATCTATAGTAATTATATTTTTAAAATAAATTTTATAATTTTTATAATTTAAATCGATAGAGTTGAAAGAAGCGACGAAACAAGTTCTTTGGTGTCTTGAGTGGTCGAAAAAGATATTGAAAATGAACGATTCTGATGTTGGCATGACACATGGATAAAGTTGTACACGTTAGCTCACATGGCTACCATATCACCCTCTTATATCTAACTTAACGCACGAGAAGCCAAAACAAGAACATTGTTAAAATTTAATGATCAAATTAAAAGAAAATAAAGTTTAATAACCAAAATCAGAATAAGAAAAAAAGTTAAATAATAAATTTTATAATTTACCTTTATTTAAATAAATATAAACGTCTCAGTTTCTGATTAATCCAAAAATCCCTATCATATTTTATCAATCCAATGGATCAACCTATTAACAACCAACAAAATCCATGTATTAAATTAGAAATTAAATGTATGATATTGAAGAATTGATATAATTCATGCATCAAAAACATAATTAACCTATACAAAATTATAACACAACTACCTGGACCACACATTATTATGTGTGTCAAAAGCCAACAATGTACCCAGTTGAAACTTGAAACTGAAGTTCTGTCCATGTTCCCCGCAATTTATTTAATGTTTAACATACAAAATTATGACTTAATTGTCGGTTGGCTGTCACGAGAAAAATTATATTACGAGTAAGTCTCATTACATTATTGATCTCCAAAAAAAAATTTAAGATTCGTAAGCTTTTATTATATGTCTAATACTTTTAAGTATCAATAGAATTTTAGAATAAGGTTTAAGGTTTAAACCATTACGTAGTGAATATAATAAACTCTATTAAAAATGTACTTATTGTAATAAGTTTATATAATAATTAATCAAAACTAATCAAACAATAAATCAAAATTTACATAAAAAATAAATTAAACCCAGATTTAATTTTTGACAATGTGCTACTATGCAAGTTGTTTTATTTGAATTACAAGTGTTACTAATAAAATAATAGATTCTAAAAAAGGGTTGAGCATAGGATAGTGGGGAGTTGACTGAAATGCTGTCCCCTGTTGTAGGAGAGACAAATACGACAAGAGAAGGGTTTAGCCATTTTGATTGAGAAGGGAACACAGATCCTTATAATATACTGCAGCTGACCTTTTCCATCTGTCCCTGAGCTGGTCTATGGCTGTCTTCAACCTTCACTCTCTTCTTCGGTAGTAGTTTTAAAAGAAAGAAGAGGGTTGGAATGGGATCTATAAAAGCTACAAGGGTTCAGTCGGCTTACAGAGGTAGAGCTGGGTAGGGTGTGGGACCCGCGGTTGTACTTCTCAAATTTTTAGTATAATTATGTTTTTAGTTTTTTTTAATATAAATATTAACTAAATAAAGTTTTTACTTTTTAATTTTAAATTTAAAGATTTAATAGATTATTGTCTCTTCCAATATTAAATCTTTAACTTGCCTTGATGGCTTCACACACGCGGCTACAAAGATTGATTGTTGTTAGGGATGGATCTAGAAGTGTTATGGTATAGTCGCACCTTCTAAAAATTTAAAATCCTCTATATTTTAGATATTTTCTTTGTATTTTCTGATAATTTAATTTTTCATTCCTTAAACTTTTATAACTTTATATTTTCTACGTTCCTAATCTATCTTTTTAATAGTTTACACCCTTATATAAAATTTTGTGTCCGTCGCTAGTCGTCATTTGTCGTCTTTCAATTCTTCTCTTTTATCTGATCATAAACATAATATTTTTATCCGTATCGGTCTTGAAATTTTAGAAGCTCAAGATAAATTTAAAAAACTAACATTTAATGGTAAATATTAAAAATTAAATGATAAAAAGTAATTTTTTAATAATAAATATTACAAATAATTTTAAGAGTGGAATTCTAATAATATATTTTAAAAAATAAAAATATGTCTCTAAATAAAATATTAAATATTTAATTTAAAATATTTTAAATTGAGTCTTCTTTCAACTATTTTTATTTTTTTATTCTCGAACAATCACTTCATCATATGGTATATACTAAATGACATAATTTGACGACTAAAATTGACTTAGAGTAATGATAAAGTCTCAAGTTTTCCTCTATGAGTTTTGGGTTCAACTCTCACCTAAAGCGTTCTTTTCTTATTCGTTAATTTGATTTAATTTAATAAGTATATAATAAAAATTAAATCTATATATTTTTAAAAAAATAACTGATACGTCTTCCTTTTACCACTCGTTACTGTTACATCATCCTTCCGTCACCTCTTTATTAGAATTTTAAAGATAATAATTAAAACAAAATAATTTATTAAGTCTAATAACTTAATTAATAATTTTTAATTTAATGATGAAAAAAATATCTCTAAATAATTCGATGATTATCTATCTAATTTTTTCTTAAAATTATTACGGTAGCAATTACACTTACATAAAGAATTCTAATTCCTTAGGTATCAAAATTAATTGATTCATATAGTTATAGACAAAAATTATTTTTTTTGTCTTTTTATACTTTAATAATAAAAAAATAAATTTTAAACTCTTAGTTGTTTCGAATATCATAGAAAAATCCCACAAGATTAACACTAAAAAGTAAATAATTTGCTACACATGCTTCGAATGAACCCTGTTGCTTCATGGCATCAAGCAGGTATCATCAATCAGACTGCAGCCATCTTTCCTTATATCATGCTATACGTTCGAGCAGGCAATCTTTTGAAGAAGTTTTGAGGCAATGAAGGAATGGAGTTTCGAAATCGAGGATGCCTCATCGCGAAAAAACCGAATCCGATGGCGAATAATCGACAAGGAATGATGTCGAATGCTATGCAGGCCTCTTAGCTTAACATAGAACTAAGCCTCTCAGCTTGAGTTGCCAAGTACCCAAGTATTGTCATCATCCTCTCAGCAATGGTTCTCAATCTGTCGTGCCTCTTTTTAAAATCGTTATCGCCTTTAGAAGTCGGAAATGTATCGAACTCCTCGTCGAAATCATCGGACTGCACGGACTCGACAAGTGACAACTTGGTATCCATGTGTGGACTGGAGGATGTCTTGGCCTTTTTCTGTACTGTGAAGCTCCATATGCAACGCACATGAGAAAAAATAAGAGTAATATCATATCAGGGAAGAGAATCAGGAACAAGTATAGAATGTGAACCACCATTGTTGATATCGGATTCTTCCGTTTACGTATCGTATCGAACCATTTCCAAGCTTCAACAAGTAGATTGAATGCAGCCAGGAGTCTCTCGAGATTGGCTCTGCCCCGTTGTAAACCCCATACATTGGAGCTAACATCCAGCATATACTCCACAACTTCTCTCCGTAATGGTGGCCCGGCACGATGCAAGCTCGAGGATAGAGTATGAGTAGCTTGGTGCCGTAACTTTCGATTTGATTTACGGATAACGGAAGAAGGTAATGCATTTTGGGGAACAAAGGCCGAGTATAAGATTATAACATGTTCCATGTAGATGAACATGTAAATCTTACTGACAATTGAATTTCACCTGTTTTCTTCACACCATTGGGGTCCAAGACTATAAGTGAATAAGAAAATGTGTAAATCCGATCGGCATTAAGCGTAGACAATCGGATTCTTACCTTCCCAATTCTTCGATCCTTCGAATATGCAGTGTTACTTCCTCTGTGGAAGCGGACAGTTATCGAAAACTCCGATGGTGATAACAGTATAAGGATCATAGACATCCCAAGGGTATTGCTCGTTCCAGTTCGGAGCAAAACTGTCGACAATCATCCTCGTTCTAACCCATTTAGGCTCATATTTCGTGACACAATAGGCATCGGTAGTCCGGTGTCCATCTTTCGACTTCATTGGAAGCAAACCGGTCACATTCAAGATTCCAAGCTCCAATACACCAATGGCAGGAGGCCATAACAATTTGGATGCTGCCCTGAAATCACTACTGTAATAAATGGACTCATGGCAAACCTTACCTCCTTAATGTTTCTAGTACCCTGCACTAATTCTTCAAGATTATACCAGTCTCCCCCGACAGGCATCGGCATTAGCCTCTTCTCGACTTTCGATAAATGAATCGAGCAAGTCCCGAGAACATCCTCTTTGTTATTAGCCAACTTATGACGAACATAATAGCCTCATTCCATGTAGGATTGAAGTTCTTATCAGACGAAAATCGACTCCTTAAAACCATATTCCCAAGCATAGCTTTGACATAAACTTAAGGGACCCTATTGTTATTCATAGGCACCAAATCTTGTGCATAGTCTAGGTGAAATATAACTTTCGATCGAGTATTCCCGATGCTTTCACCGGTAACTGTCGCGACATCCGAATGCCATGCATCAGGGAACACTTCATCAGCTTGAGTCTCCATCCAAATAGCAAGTGTACTCGGCTATAGGAATGTCCGGTACTAAGTTTACCAACTAAACTCTCTGTGTCCATCATCGTAATCTCTACGGTCACAACCTGAATTCGATCTTTAGCAAAGGCGAAAACCCGGTTCGAGTTCCACTCGGGATCAGGACACTTCCCCAAGGACCTTGTTGTGCCTTTGCAGTTACCAATCTTTACTTCAACAAATGGACTGCAGGCTGCAGGGTGCACCAGGTAAATCTTTGTCCCTCACCATTTTTACATACAGAAAATGCAGTTGTCCGACGAGTTTGAACGAGGTAAGCTTTTCGCTACCGGAGACTCTTCCTCCGCCGATATTTGGTGAAGTTTCCTTCAATGAACAGTCTACATTTAGTAGAAAATTCACCCACTAGAATTTGATATACTACGCAAATCTATCCATATTAGTCAAGACAAAACCCTAAAAATAGGAAGAACAAAAAAAAATAAACGGAACAAATTGAACTATTTTAACCTAGTAACTAAGAATCTTCGTCTTGCTCATTTTATATGAGTTTGAATATATTTAAGTTACGTTTGATAAATAATTTTTTAACTCAAAATTAAAGATTTAAATTATTGTTAGAGATTTAATCGATCAAAATTATTAATTTAAATGTTTATAAATATATAATTATAACAATGGATTAGGTGAAACTATTTGAATTGAACATATAAGCTTTTTACGATCTATTATAGAAAGGATTTTTAAGAGTTCTCAAAACACAAACTAGATAAAATCTTCACAAGTGACAACCATTTTTTATATATGTTCTTAAAAGCAACAATCTGCTACAAATTACATCAGGAAACAACTTAAAACGGGATCAAAATTTACGTGACCACCGATAAATATGAAACAAAATCAAGTATCGTGATTATTATCTTACGAATATAAAAAAATCAACTAAAATAATCATAAAAATATATCATAAGACAGAGGCGTGTCATAAAAACATAAAAATATATCATAAAAATAAGAAAAATACAATAAGATATATAATATAATAAAATAAAATAATAAAAATATAAATCATCACTAATCGACATCAGTATCAAAATTTTTATAAATATATATCATTTTTTTTATAAAAAAATTAAAATTTTTATTAAAATTTTATTATGGTCCTTGGCGTAGGAAATGAAAGGCGAAAGTCAATTCCTTATAAATATGGCACGTGATTCGGTGGGGTTGAACAAGGCAGAGGTAATAGGTCCGTACATAATTTATTCTCAATAAATAATAAAATTTCTACTTAATAAATCATAATTCATACTTAGTGTTATAAATTATTAATTTCTCAAAAATAAATGTTATAAATTATTAATTAATAGTCTTTAATGTAGAACGGTAAACGAACCGAATGTTCAATGAATCGTTATGTAAAAAGTTCGTTTATGTTCGTTCATTTATTAAATGAACGAACATGAACAAGATTTTTTTAATTAAATGAAAGAACACGAACAAAGGGCTTATTCGTTCATTTATGTTCGTGAACGTTCGATAATCCGATCGTTTATGTTCGTTTATTTATGTTTATTGTACGGTTAAATCGAACTAATCGACTGAACTAAAACAAAATTAGTTAATCTATTGGATAATTTTAGGTTTGAATAATGATCATTAAGAATTTTTTTTTAATTTTAATTCTAAAATAATTTGGTTTAAAATTGGTTAATTAATAAATATGTTCGTTTATCATGTTAACAAACGAATATGAACGAACACGAACAAGAAATTTTTTATTCATTTATGTTCGGTTAAAATTAAACGAACGAACATGAACATATCTTTTTTTGTGTTCGTTCGGTTCGTTTACGACCCTACTTTAGTGTTACAAACTAAGTTATTCATGACTTATATCTTTTAATTAATTTTAAAACAATTTTTATATTATTATTAATAAAGTAAATTAAATTAAAAAGATTAACCTCGTGTTAAGTTTCTTTTTACTTAATTCAAAATAATCGATTAATAGATTGAACATTAATAATTTTCAAAGAAATAATTACTACTAATTAACATTATAACAAAAAAAATACTTTCTTCTTATAAAATTTTATATTTTCTTACATAGCTTTATGTTTTTTTATTATTAGTGTAACTTATAAAGTATATCTAGTTATTTATAATTAAAATTAATTTGGTATACTTCTATATACTAATTTATAATAATAATAATATGTTTTAAAAAAATTAGCAAATTCTAATGATTTTTAAAGAAAAATAATTTCCAGTCAATCAAGTTCTGCCATGTCAACATACAACCCATGGAAATTTAGGGCTTAATCAATATTTTTAAATTTTATGGAGGTATAATAAAATATTTTTAAAAATTGAGGGGTGTAGTGAGAATTATTTTTAAAAATGGATGGTATAATTAATTTTTTAAAAAATTAAGAGATAATGAAAAATTTTAACCATTTTAAAGGGGCTTATTTAAAAAATTTCAACAAATTTATGATTTTATGAGAATTTTTAAAATTTTAGAGAGAATCAAATTAAAATTTTTAAAAGTTAAAGGGTGTAATTCAAAATTTTCACAAATATTGGGGTTCTAATGCTCCTAAACTCAGCATTTTTTTCAGAAACGAATTAAAATTATACAAATGTTTCATTATATTATTTTTTTTATTTTTTAAAAATTTTAAAGTAATTATAAAGATAATTATAATAAAATTATAGGTAATTCAGATTTTAGATCACTAAATTTAACCTCAAATTTTATTTAAATTATAATTTTTTTAATTTAACCAAATTACATCGTTCAAATTTTTATTATTAATATATTAAATTTCTTATACTAGTCCATTAAATAATTATAATAGAAAAAAAATAAAAAAAACACTTCTATTTAATTTATTTTTATATCTCATCATCAAATATATTTAAATAACAATTTAAATATTTTTCGTAAGAATTTATAAGAAATTGAATTATATTTCCAATTAAATTTTGACTAATACAAATTATCATCTTAACTACCATTATAATTTTAATGCAAGCCAAGGACGAGAAAACTGCATGTAAATGAATTGCCTGTGACGTTTAAGATAAAAATGAAGCAGCAAAGATTAAAAAGAAGAAAGGGTGATGAATATGATAATGGGAGAGAAGGCATGAAAAAGATGAAATGGCATTAATTTCTCATTAAATGCTTTCAACAACATTTGCCAATATTCAGAAACAGCAGTTTGATCCACATTTATTGTGCTTTCACTTTCCCTTTCTCACTACATTCTTCACTGCATAAACTACACCAACCATCAGCTACTTACCTTCTCCACTAGATTTCTTGGCTATTCGTTTCATCATCTTCTTCTCTTCTGTTTTGGGTGTTTTTCTATTTTCGTTCTCTGTCAGGATACTACAGGGAAAAGATGAAAGTATGGGATAGTACGCAGGGTTTTATGTCTTATCAGTGACTGCTTCAGTGGTTGTTTTACTTGTCTGTGGCTCTAAATTCCAGAAATGGTGAAGTTGTGTGGTTTCCATGCTACAAAAAGTTGTGTTTTGATCTGGGTTTTAAGGTAAGGAGATGCTGATACTTGGTTTTGGTCTCATTTTTTTAACTCCATTGCTAGGGTTAGATATGTGTTATTCAAAGTGTCTGATGTATAGTGTTGATTCAAATTAGTTTTGGATAGTTAGGTTCATCTTCTGTTGCAATGGTAGTTCTCAGGTTACTGATTAGAGAATCTTCTGTTTGGGTCTCGCTTGTGGCTTTGTTAAATCTATGGTGGGTAGTTTCGGGTCTAGGCTCCATGTCTAGCATTGCCATTTCTTATGGTGAGAATGGTCCTGTGTTTTGTGGTCTAAAACCTGATGGTTCACATCGTGTGACCTGCTATGGATCAAATGCTGCAGTCATCTATGGGACCCCTTCTCATTTCCCATTTGTGGGTCTAACTGCTGGTGATGGCTTCGTTTGTGGGTTGTTGATGGATTCGAGCCAGCCTTATTGTTGGGGAAGCAGCAGCTATATCGAAATGGGGGTTCCTCAGCCGATGATCAAGGGAGCTGAGTATATAGAGATCAGTGCAGGAGATTACCATTTATGTGGTTTGAGAAAGGCTGTAACTGGAAAGCATAAAAATTATGCTTTGGTTGATTGTTGGGGTTATAATATGACCAAGAACTATGTGTTTGATGGGCAGATCGAATCGCTCTCCGCAGGCTCGGAGTTCAACTGCGGGTTGTTTTCTCAGAACATGACTGTTTTGTGTTGGGGTGATGAGACGAATAGCCGTGTCATTAGCTTGATTCCTAGAGAAATGAGGTTTCAAAAGGTTGCAGCTGGTGGTTATCATGTATGTGGGGTTTTGGAAGGGTTGAACTCTAGGGTGTTTTGCTGGGGAAGGAGCTTGAACCTCGACGAAGAACTGTCCATTTCCGTTGCATATTCTCGTCAAGGAAATGTCGATTTGCTGCCGAAAGATCCAATGCTTACAGTTGTTGGAGGGAAGTTTCATGCTTGTGGAGTCAAGAGTTATGATCACCAAGTGGTTTGCTGGGGTTTCATTGTCAAACCAAGTACCCCACCTCCAAAAGGTGTTAAAGTGTATGGAATTGCAGCTGGAAATTACTTCACCTGTGCTGTTATAGCCAAACAATCCTTTCTCCCGGTTTGTTGGGGCGTCGGATTCCCCACCTCGCTCCCTGTGGCTGTCTCACCCGGACTTTGCAAAGACACTCCTTGTGCACCGGGTTTCTATGAAGTTAGTCCCAAGAATGCACCTTGCAAGTCTCCTAACTTTCACATTTGTATGCCCTGCAGCATTGGTTGCCCTGCCGAAATGTACCAAAAATCAGGATGTACTTTAGAGGCTGATCGTGTTTGTGATTACAATTGTTCTAGTTGCAACTCAGTAGAATGCTACTCGAATTGTTCTTCGTCTTCGAATTCTGGTGCTGCTAATGGAAGTAAAAACGAGAGGTTTTGGTCGCTGCAATTGCCAATCATCGTCGCAGAGATTGCCTTTGTTGTGTTACTAGTGATTATCATGTCGTTTACTGCAGTAATATATGTTCGATACCGGTTGCAAAACTGTCGCTGCAAAGCAGAAGAGTCTAAATCCAAGAAAGCTAATGAGATTGCTTCTTGCCAAAAAGTAGTAAAAATCCGTCCCGACTTCGACGAGTTTAAGATCAGGAGAGCTCGAATGTTCAATTACGAAGAACTTGAGAGAGCCACCGGTGGATTCAAAGAAGAATCTGTGGTTGGAAAAGGAAGTTTCTCATGTGTTTATAAAGGGGTATTGAAAGATAGGACTGTTGTTGCAGTTAAAAAGGCTATAATGTCTTCGGATAAACAGAAGAATTCGAAAGAGTTCCACACCGAGTTAGATTTACTGTCAAGATTGAACCATGCCCATCTTTTGAATCTGCTCGGATATTGCGAAGAAGGTGGAGAACGTCTTCTTGTTTATGAGTACATGGCTCATGGCTCATTGCACCAGCATCTTCATGGAAAGAACAAAGCCCTGAAAGAGCAATTAGATTGGGTCCGGAGGGTCACCATTGCAGTCCAAGCTGCAAGGGGAATTGAATACTTGCACGGTTACGCTTGCCCCCCAGTGATTCATAGGGACATCAAATCCTCAAACATTCTCATCGACGAAGAACACAATGCTCGAGTGGCTGATTTCGGTCTCTCTTTACTAGGACCTGCAGATAGTGGCAGTCCATTAGCCGAGCTACCTGCCGGAACACTTGGTTATCTTGATCCAGAATACTACAGGCTTCACTACCTCACAACAAAATCCGATGTCTACAGCTTCGGTGTGTTACTGTTGGAAATTTTAAGTGGACGAAAAGCCATTGACATGCAATACGAAGAAGGGAATATCGTCGAGTGGGCGGTTCCATTGATTAAATCGGGAGACATATCTGCAGTTCTAGACCCCATTCTGAAACCTCCTGCAGACATTGAAGCTTTAAAAAGGATTGCAAATGTAGCTTCCAAATGCGTTAGAATGAGAGGTAAAGAGAGACCATCAATGGATAAAGTGACCACCGCCTTAGAGCGAGCTTTGGCTCAGTTGATGGGCAGTCCATGTAGCGAACAACCGATTTTGCCAACCGAGGTGATCCTGGGAAGCAACAGAATGCACAAGAAGTCTTCTCAAAGGTCTTCAAACCGATCGGTCTCAGAAACTGAAGTAGCAGAAGAAGTTGAGGATCAAAGGTTCGAGTTTAGAGCTCCTTCATGGATTACCTTCCCTAGTGTAACTTCGTCCCAGAGGCGGAAATCATCGGTATCAGAAGCAGATGTCGAAGGAAAGAACATAGAAGGAAGAAACACAGGCCATGTAGGGCATCCCGGGGATGGTTTGAGAAGCTTAGAGGAAGAGATAGGCCCTGCATCTCCTCAACAAAGTTTGTTCTTACAACACAATTTCTAAATGATACCAGAACATGCATTTAGTAGTTGTCTTTGTTCAAGGAAATGAACTGTATAAACATGGAGAAGGGTAGTAGGATGCAACATTCAGGATTTTTATAGTATCACATCCTGGTTTGCATCTTGCATGTGTGCCATCCAAGGCACATAGCATGACACTGTAAATTTATCCGCGCCGTGATGAACGCCGATCGTGATCTATGCGTCTGTTTCGAATTTGTTGTCTTGTGTTGTTAATTTGAATTCTTTGTTGTGACTAATGAACTTGTACTGAGTGTAATTTGTTTGATCTGTTTCTTCTAATGCTAATGGATGAGATTCTGTTATTTTCAGGGTGGTTTCCTGTGTTTACATATCCTGTCAAAGTGATTTCGATTTTAAAAGAAAATAAAAATTATTATAACTCATTAAAATATTATTTTTAAGATATGAAAATCATTTAATTCATTGTAACAGGAAGAAATTATATCATAAATTTTATTTATTATGTCATTATGGTATATACAATTAGGTCTGTTATTTTTAAGTAATTATATCTGATAATTACTTATTCAATAATTACATGTAGGAAATAGGTGATGATTCACCTTGAAAGAAGAATGGGATCGATGAATTTAATTGGCTGGGATCACGGATAACATGATGGAAAGGATTCATAATATAATTTTTTTGTAATGGGGTGTTAGATTAAGGTTTGGGTGGTTCAGATATAAAATAAAATTATTTTTTATTTTAAATATTTTTATATTTAGTAATAATATTATTTTATTTTATTTATTTATTTTAAATTATTTTTATATTTTATAATAGTGAAAATGTTATGTCATTAGATAATGATAATGAAAAATTTAGTGACAAAAATAGGAATAATTTAAAGGTTCAGTTACTAATTTAAAATATTTATAAGTTAAGTGAGTAAAATGAGAGTGAGAAACTAATTGAGGGATGATCTGTGTATTTTACTCTGTTTATTTATAGTTTATTCAATATTTCTCTCGAAATTTCCTACCCAAACCTCTCTCACTCTCTGTACGTTGCACGTTACCGGCGTCAAGATCGTTGGTGTTGCCGTCTCCGTCGTTTCAGCCGCCGTACTCTTTGTCTTTCTAATGGAGATGCTTTTCCTTCTTTCTTCGCTTCAGTGAATTCTCTCTCGCTTCTTCTGTGTTTCCGGAGGCTCTTGTTGCTTTTCCTCGCTCGGCGGTGTACGCTTAACTCTCCGGTAGCCTCGTTGTCTCCATTCCTCATTCCTCAGACTTCACCACTAGGTATCTCTTTCATTATCTTTACTCTTGATTATCCGTCGAATATTTGTTTTCTTAAAATTGCAGCTTTTTCATTAATTTTTTTGGTTCATTTTTCTTTTATTCCTCTAGATTTGAAGAGCAATCCAAAAGGTTATTTGTAGAATTAATTTTAAATTATTTGTGTTGGATTATAATTTTATGTAATTGGAAACTATATTTTGAAGTATTTCAAAATGGCAATGGCAATGGATTAGTTTTTCTTCAGTATCAAATTTCATGACCTTAGTTTTATATGTGAAACAAACGGATGGAAATCATCTGCCCCTGCTTTAAAATAGTGGTTTAGGGTTCAAGGTTAGTGTTCGTGGTTAGGGATTAAATTTTAGAGAATTAGGGATAGAGTGTGTGTTTTAGGACGTGGAAATTAAAGTCAAGAATTTAATTTTCAAGAATTCTTTAGGGTGGAACCTAAAAGGAGGCATGGGCAGAGAATTTTTGTTCGAAATAAACATGTTAGAATATGTTTTGGTGGTTGTGGCTTTATTCATTTGTTTATCTTGGAAGAAAATTGTGACTTTGCTTTAACAACTTTCAAGGAACCAACATAATATTTGAAGAATAAAAGATTAGGGCAAAATGGAGCCTTACTTTAGAGATGTCACATTTTGTTGGAATGTCTGGATGAATATGTTATCTTTGAAATTTGGAGAAAAAAGTTGATTTGTCTGGATGTCACATTCAGGTTCATAAGTTTTGATCCTAAATGGGGTCAGCTGAACAAGATGAGTATGCTGCTTTCAATGAGAAGGTGAAGCGGACGGTTTTCTTGGACAACCTATCACCACTTGTAACCGAGTCAGTCGTGAGAACTGCTCTTGATCAGTATGGAAATGTCAAGAGTGTTGAGTTCATTCCGAACTATCTGGAGCCTCAGAACATGCCCCGATGTGCTTTGGTGGAGATGGAGAAACAAAAGCAAGCTGAAGTTGTCATCTCGACATTATCAGAATTGCCGTTCATGATGTCTGGAATGCCAAGGCCTGTGAGGGCACGTGCTGCTGTGCTTGAGATGTTTGGTGATCGCCCAAAAAAGCCTGGTCGACAACTGCATGTCCATTGGTTGGAACCTTCTGATCCCAATTTTGAGGTAGCAAACAAGCTTAAGCATCTTGTGAAAAAGCATGCCACTGAAAGTTCAGTGATGCTCAAGGTAAATTCTAATCCATCCGCTTCTAGGTGTTATTTTATAGTGAACGAGTTTTTTGTTGCATTGAAGCATCAACTGGAGAAGGAGGAGAAGCTTGCAAAGCAGCAAGGAGAAACTTTGAAATCAAATTACAAGAAGTATGAGATGATCGATGCTTTGATGGCTGATGGAACTGTTCGACGTTTGGCACGACGCTATAATTTGAGAATTTCAGATGAGCCAGGCCCTTCTAACCTTTCACTGACATGCGATAACTTTACTTACTAATGTAAGTACCGAGGATCTTTACTTGGCATGTGTTGGAACAATTTAAATCACTAAATGTTTTGCTCAATATATGCTCTATTCCAAGTAACATCATCATCAAACCAAAGCCATGAGATTTAGTTAATTAAAATTTATGAGATTCTCATTCTTATCTTCCCCCCTCCTTACCTGTACATCCTTAGCCTTAAATAATCTTTCTTTCATATTGTTTAGGGAAATAATTAGTGTAAACACAATGGTTAACCTTACCATTTATGAGAGCATAGGTTATTAGTGCAGCTGAACATCATGTCTCTTTAAATCCTATAGAACATTAGCATTAGGAATTAGACATGGCAAACTTGATCCGAGAACCGAAAACTGAACATATTTATCCGAACCGAAACCCAATTGAATCCGAATAAGATGATCTTAATGTAATTCGAAACTTAACCGAAATTGAAACCAAAATTGATCCGAATTCTAGAAGAACCGATATAGACCCGTAACCGATTTGACCTAAATCGATTTTCACCCAAACCGAAAGCAACCCGAAATTAACTTGCTTAAAACCGATCTAAACCGAATATCAACCTGATTTTAACTCGATAATTGAGTCAAAGTGAATGAATAATTTATTTTTACTATTGTTTACTTTTTAACAATATAATAAATAATAAAATAATATATGTTTTATTATCTTTTTTTCTTATGATAATACTAATTAATCACTACATCTGATAATAATTTAATGTTTAATATTATATTTCCTTCTTTAAAAATCAATTTATTTTTTGTTAATCAGTCTTCATCGGAGTTGGACCTTCATTTTGATTCATTTACTCATAGTAAACACTAAAGACCAGTAATCCACAATGCAAATAGTGTTTATATTTGAAAATATCCATACAAGAAAATAACACAGCTAATTTGAAGATAGAAATTAGAAAGTTCACCTCGTAACATAAAAAACAAGTCTTAAATATGAAGTAAAAAATATATATTTTTACAAGAAGATTAATTCTATATATAATATACACGATTACATTCATACTCAAGTCCAACTCAAACCAAATTAACCCGAAAATTCAAAGATTGATCCAATCCGGATCGATCCGAATGACCCGACATTAACCCGACCCGAAAACATCCGATCCGATATTGACCCGAATCATCGATCCGATATCCGAACCGACTCGAATTATTATATAACCGAATTAAAACCAGAACCGAAACCGATCCAAATCGAATCTAAACTGAATATAAATAAACCCGAAATGAACCCATCCAAAATAATCTGAACCGAAACCGAACCGAATGACTCGTTTGCCACCTCTACTAGGAATTAGTGCATCATTAACTTCCTTCGATCTTCCTTGACTAGCTGCTGTTGGTAGTTTGGCATTAAGGTTGTAACAAAAAAGTAGGCAAAAGAAATCTCTGATTTTGGAATTTAGAAGGGATTGAAATTTGATTGGTGATTTCATTAACCTTTTCTATTTATCTTTGTTTTGTTTGGAGGCCTGGAATCTGAACTTGATATCTCTTTTCAATGCCATGGCTGCCAATTGTTCAAGCTTTAGTTAGCCATATCAGATCAGATTTTGCATTATCATTAGGATGATCTCACTTTTTGAGATGCAATTGTGGTTGATTTCATGAGCATTTTCTGATTGTTATGACCCTAAAATACACTCTTTTGAGTTTTTGATTTGGTTGGACAGGTACGTGATTTGTATTTGTTATTCTGTCACAATATATTTCTTTATTTCTTAGAAATTAAATTAACTTTTCCGACTGTACTTCTCTTAGTTCAGGACCTTATAGCAGAAGAATTCAAGAGGGCTATAAAATCTTATTGACATTGTCCAAAATTATCTCAAAAAAATAGACTTTAAGTTGTACTTGAAAAAGTGAAGAATTTGTGTGAAAAAATGATTTTCTAGTAAAAGTAGGAAGAGTTTAACTGTATCAAAATAGGCGTTTTAGTTAACGTAAGCACTAAGAAAACCAAATGTCCATCCCTACTCATCACCATGGAAATCGGCACCAGCTGGTGACGACTTACCTTTGTACTGTTGAATTCAAAGGTTTCCCTAAATAATTGATTTGAATGTACCATTTCTTAAATTAAAAAATGAAACAAGCCATTTTCCCTAATTTGACCTTAAATATAGCTTATGAATTATGACATCAGGTTACTTGGAAGAAAAGCCAGTAATGATCCCCCCATCCCCCAAAATAATCCACTTCCATTTTGATAAAAAAAAACACTATAGCAATCCATTTTGATCAATAACATAGCATGTCAATGGAACTTTTAATTTATACAACAATGTCCAGACATGCACAAACCTACACATTTCTCTTCTAACAGATTCATATCGAAAACCGACGATATAGATCCCATGGAAACATTTGTCTCCAGAAAATCCAGTCGTCAAGAAGTACTCGAGAGATAAATAGCTCGATTTTTAAGACATGATTCATCGCTGAAATTGTCACAGCAATGTTCTAACAAGATCGCAGTCGCATGCAGCAACAATGCAGTTAACTTCTGACAGTGAAAAGATATCCTAATAGTTGATAAGAAAACCGAACTCACCAAAGATATGCACTATGCACAGGGGCAAAGTCTACGGGTATGCCGGTGAGAACCATCACAAGACAACATTGATTGTGTTCGAGTATACAAGCATGCTCCCGGATTCTGAAACATGGGGAATGTCATTCTCAACCTTTAGGATTAAATTTCTCATTTTATTGATAGGATTTATGACAAGATTTGCATTTCATAAAACAAAACAAAAGCAAAAATAATCAGTTTAGCAGAAAGTTCTGCAAATTTAAAGCGGAACGAAGAAGGAAATGTACCAAATGTTTGGGAGCATCATCTACAACTTCTGCAGGTTGATCGGCTCCAACACTTGCCAAGCATGCTCCTTTGCAGCTCATATATTTCTGCATACTGTTTACAAAGAACAACTCAAACCAAAATTTAATAACAGAAGAAGCTACTGGAAGTGCAGGAGATGTAACGTTATAAAATGACATCAACAACAACAAATTGTTGAGAACCTCCCGGTTTTGGTTACACCTATACTCTTAGACAAAAAGGAAAATGGAAGGTGGAAAAGCATCGACAAAATACAAGAGGGATAACCAGGTAAGTGTAAAAACAAGAAGGATCATATAATATACCTAACTGCAATGGCAGGTAGATCAACCAAACGGAGGAACACCCTCAAGATGGTATTAGACATGTACTAAAGCAAATAATGAACAAAACCAACTAATAAAAGAGGAAATCTGATGAAGAACTTACATTTCACACTGGTTAAGGATCAAAAGCTTATTTAGTACACAAGATTGTCCATTCGACTTGCAAACTGAATCACAAGACTCTCCTTGCCTTTGTTCCATGGGAAGAAGAGAAAAAAAGTATTACATCAACAGTTATTACATGTTCGAATGAAGAAAAAGAACTAATCACAGTGAAGATTCACCTTCCAACAACAACATTAATACCATTTAGTTTGGCTTCTACAGGCGAGACAGTGGACCCTGTTGCAAGTAAAACTCAATCATGTAATTTAATGCTAAATTACAGCTTACTGAATTAGACCAGAAAGAGGCATCACTGTTCTGCACAATACAAACACAGACATATATAAAGATCTTTTGTCATCGTTTATGGGCTCAATAATAATTGCTGTGTATTTGATGTTATTTAATATAAGGTCATTGGAAAGTATACTAGAGTTGTGCACTCGAGCTTTTGGATTATTGAGATCCACTATATTTATTTCCATTCCCTAGTTACCCTCTCAGTTCCCTCTGTTTCTCTATTTTAATATCTCTGTTGTTTTCCCCATATCTTTTGCTACCTCAGAGGAGAAGAATTTAGGAAGGAGTATACAAGGTATTCAAATAAAAATCAGTAAAAAGGATCCGAAGTCAGAATCAGAATATTAATGTTAAAGGGTAAGTCATGTCTAAACGTACCAGAAGAATTTGATGGCAGAGAAAAGCAATGATGAAAATCACTAACATAGGCATTTTCGTGAACCTGAAACAAAATGTAAATTTAACTTACCTGAATCATAGTTGTAAAACACAAAAAGAGCTCTTATTTGAGTCACGTACATTACATTTAGAAATGTCACTAATGAAGAAAATGACACAAGTTATTGAATTAAACAGAAGCTCTTATTGTGGTAAGTGATTTGCATCATTAGCATGACAGTCTTCACCACCAATGGTTTCCAAGAAATTATACCTAGATAACTCCTTTTTCTTAAAAAAAAATAAGAGAGAGAGAGAGAGAGAGAGAGAGATCACCCAGTGCACCGTAAATATATTCATATATCTATAGAATATCACTTACAACACTTTCAGAGTTATGTCGACATCTCCCAGCACAAAAATCAAAGACATTAGGATAAGTCCCTGCCAAAGAGAGGCGAAAAAGGTTATAATGACTCCACACCTGATAGAAAAACAACATGGTAGCAATAACATTGTTGAAAGATAAAGTATCAAAATATTTCTAGTTGAATACATCTTCAGTGGGGAAACTACCACATCAAGAATACAAACTACTCAGGAACAGGAATAGATCCTTTAGAATAGTTTTTATTACAGATACATAATTTTGTAGTCCCAATATAGGCACAACCATCACATTCAAAAAAGTATTGCAAGTTTGGACGGAGCTAGGATTGAACTAGGAGGGGGCAAACCGATTGATTTTGAAATGGATAGGGTCTTAAAAAGTAATTAAACAATAAAAGTTAAGAGAGTTGAGGTTAATGTTACTAATTTTAAAATCGAAAGGCCTTAAAAAGTAATTAAACTAGAAAAATAAGAGTCAAAGTTTAATTTATTAATTTTAAATGACAGGGTCCTAAAAATTAATAAACCATAAAATTTTGGAAGGTCAAGGGCTTAACTGCAATAATTTCAAAACTATTAGGGCCTGAGATTTAATTAATCAATCAAGTATTTTATGGGGGGGCAATTTCCCCTCCACCGTACGTATGCCTCCATATTTGAAAGAGGTTCTCAGGAGATTTTCAAGTTGCTATTATAGTGCCAAATGAGCTATCTCACAAACTGCTTCTTAGGAAAGGAAGCAAAAGAATTACTTCAAAAGGACTAATACAATGTATAACCATCACAAGCATGAAAATCCACTTGGGGAAGGGGAAAAAACTCAGAAAAATTAGACTGGCTTAGGCTTTTTATTGTGACAGATGACACAGGTTGAGAATTAACTTCTTATTAATCAGATTATGCTGCAATACAAAATGCCATCAACTTACACAAGACAAGTATCCTAAATGTTTAGAACAGACCTTCATGCCGTGAGAACCAACATAACAAAATGTCCTATCAGAAGCAGGAGACTTCATACATTTCCCATCTTCAGAAGTAAATGATCAATTGTGATTAATTAAAACTATAAACTTACCTGATGTCGATGGCTTGGCTATTTTTAGTTTCAGTACTTGTTCCTTCTGTGTCTGCAAAAGAAACCTTGGAGTGAATTTAATTACACCTAACATATATATGATGGTTATACAAAATAAGGAATGCTAAAAAGTATACTTGTTCGGGGTGTAGGCAGCATGAAACACAAAATTCATAGGAATTACAACACTTGGAAAGAACATTGCATCCGCTGCAAATGAGAACAGAAGGTGTTACAAGCCACCCTAAAGAATGTGTTTAAGCCTGCATCATGGAGACCATAAGAATGGGGGGAAACTCACTGGCAAGAGAATTTGTCTCCTCTTTCAGGACAGCAACGGGACTGTGGATCCAACGAGAGAGCATCACACACATAGCCTACAACATAAATACTATTGTGAACTTAATCAAACTAAGAGATAAGATAACAGGCCAGACTTATTAGATACAATATGTAATACAAAAGCCAAAGTCAGAATCTAGAATAAGAGTTCCGCAGACTCTCAATTAGTGACATGACACAGAGTAATCAGAAAGTTGAATGCAAATTAAACACACGATCATGAAATTTAACAGCTTGGATCAAACTTCATTATGCTCCAGTCTATTACACTGCAATCTTTTTCTTTCCCTTCTCTTTGTTTGTAACCATTGTGAGAATAAAGCAAAAGATCAAAACAGCATAAGCCATAGGTCTACTTATATCTCCGATTTTTCTAATCAGTTTTATAAAGAATCATAATGCTTTTCTTGAATGACTATGACAATAAGCCATGTATATAAGCCCAGATTTTGCATGAAAGTAAACAACTTTCAGTTCTTTTCATTCAATTAATCATACCCATTTTCCTATAAACAAGTAAAAATTTAAATCAACATGTTTTTCCCCAAAATTTACAAATTACAAAAGTTGAATATGGTAGTCCAAGAAGAAAAGTTTACCATTATCATCAGATAATAAATATCTTCCTTGAACTGTTGTTCTGCAAATGCGCCTCTCTGGAAATCCAATCTCTTTCCTATAAATTTGAAAACGCAGAAACCAAAACTATTTCGACGACAAAAATTCCCAGAAAATACTTGACCCAGATAATTTAGATTGTAACGGACCTGGTAGCGGCAATTGTCGATGACGAATGAACAAACAATTGTATGTAAAAAACCCAGGATAAAATCAACCTGGATTTGAATTTCGACATTCTCGTCCTGGATTTTAGCACCGATCAACAATTTCTTTTATCTTTCTTCCTTTGTTGTCTTCCCTATGAGATTCGATGCCCGGAGACGACAATACACGTTATTGGGTTGAATTTTACAATTTAAATATTTTGAGTTATTAAAATTCATACATATATATTATTTAAACTTTAATTATTTTTTATTTAAGTCTAATTTTTAAGTTTTTATATAATTTAATTATAATTTTTATTATATTATTATAAGGTTAGATTTTAATTTAAATAATTTTTAATTATATATGATATATATATATTTTTTATATATGATATATTTTTTATGTATTCTATATTAATATATATTAAAAAAAATTAAGGGATTTAATTTAAACTTAAAAATCAATTTATTAATTATTAAAATTTTTAATTTATTTAAAATTTTATTTTATAACTTAAATTTTTATTTAAAAATAATAAGTTTTAAAGAATTTTGAGTTGAGTGAAGACAAGTTAATTTTTTTTATCTCGGGTCTAATAAAAAATCTATTTTTTTGGTTAGAGTAAAAAATATATTTATTCACCCTTAAAACCAATAAAAAAACGAGAGCTCTTTCACTATTTTTTTATTCTTATTTTTAATTTAATATTATAAAAATACTTTTATATTTATGATTATTCATTTAAGAAAATTTTTAAAAAATAGGACTAAAACTTTTGTTCCTGGAGATCACGGATTCAAGCAACAGTAATGCCAGCATAGTGATTGAGCGACCAATATCTAATGATTGAGAGTATACTCTAAAATATATATTATTATAACTACCGTAAGTTGATTAAAAAAACTCTCGAATTTAACATTGGACTATTAACCTGAAATTTGAATCGTCATAAATATTTGCACTATTTAATATTTATATTTAAAACTATATTCCATCACATAAGGGCAAATATATATAAAAAAAAACATGTAACATTTGCACGAACCTTCTGTCCCAAGTGGTTAAAAGAATATTTGTTGTTTTTAGAGGTTACAAGTTCGAGCATCAGTTATACCAGTAGAGTGATTAGACGATTAATATTAAGTAATAAAAATTATATTTTAAAACAGATACTATTGTAATCACTATTAACTTATTAAAAAAAGTCTAAAATGAACAAATGATGTGTTATTTTTATTTATTTGCAACGTTTTCCACTTTGTCTATGTCGCAGATGAAAGTATTACATCAACATTGAAACCGCAAGGAAGTTGCGTATCGCTCTATTTTTATTACGAATATGCACGAGCCATTTAGTTTTAATGGTTAAAAAAACGATTTATTATTTTTAGAGGTCACGGATTCAAGTACCAGTAATACTAGTAAGGTGTTTGGGTAATCAATGTCCAATGATTGAGAATATATTGTAATTACTGTTGATTTTAAAAAATAATTAATCCTTTAATTTAAAAAAATAATCTCATTAAATCCATAAATATTTTGAAAAATTTTATATTACCTTTAAAAATTAAAAAAAAATTGATTAAGCCTCACAAATTGTCGAGACGAGATCCACCCTTGATTTCATCCTACTTAGAACCATAAGAATACTTTCAAATTGTTTTGAATATTTGAGTTGAATTAGTTTCCAAATTAATTATTGTTTTTAGAGCAAATATTTAACTGATTATGGAGAGGCTCATCGATCATGGAGGCAATAGGTTAATCCAAGCTTATTGATTTTGTTTTTGAACATGAATTTTGATACATGGTTTATCGGTAATTTGCAGGTACAATATAGCTTTGCGCGAAATACAACAGATTGGGAGGTGAAGTTCGCAATCGGTTGCTGGTTGCTACGGAAGCAACGATGCATGCATGTGTTTGACCCGGACAACGTAATCAAAGGGGATATAGCGATAGTCGGTCAGAGGCTAACAAACGATGTGCAGAGTTATTTGCTTGTTTCGAGCGTGTTGCGTGATCCGGATGCTCCAAAACAACAATGGGGTTGCCCAGATCGGGGATGGGTTAAGGTCAACGAGGATGGGGCAGTTGGTGGCACGATGAGTATGGCTTCTACCGGAGGTGTCATTCGTGGTGCGGATGACAAATGGTTATTTGACTTCGGGCGTAGTATTGGGATTTACTCGGTACTGTTATCTTAATTATGGGCAATACATGATGGGTTGGTCCATACATGAAAGTATGATTTTCGTAGAGTAATTGTTGAATCCGACAATGGTCAAACGGTGAATATTTGTCATCGAAATACCAAGACCTTACAAGTTACAGCGATTGTGGATTTGGTGTATGATTTTCTTGATAGACGATGGGAGGTGCAAGTGAGGCGGGTGAGTCGACAACTAAACATGGTTGCGGATTGTCTTGCTGGGATGATGAGAGATAAACCGATTGGATTGTGTGTTTATAATACACCACCTAGTGAGGTTATTCAGCTAGTCCAGGCTAATTTAGTCCCTGATTAATGTCTTGTTTTTTGTAGCCGTTTGTGGCGTTGATCTTGTAAGTACTCGCTTGTGCAGTCTTTTTCCTCCATTTAGGTTTAGGGAGGTTTTTTAACGAGGCATAAACGTGTACGTTTCTTTACCCATCAAAAAAATATTTAACCATTGAAATATAAATTATATAAAAAATTAATTTAATTGAAATCGATGTTACAATAATCTAAAAAATGAGAAATTATATCACATGTTATTCTTATTATGTTATTTATAGGACCAATCAATTAAATATATTTATTTCATTATTTTTTTATTTTTATCTTTTTACTAAGTAAAACTTCACTAATATTTACCGTAAATTACACTTAAAATCAGTTTTTACTAAGTAAAAAATTACTTGATAAAAAAGATGAAATAAAAAAATTAATAAAATTAATGCATTTGATTGCTTGGTCCTATAGATAATGTGACCGAAATAACTCATAATATATTCTCTTAAAAATAAAGTTTAAACATATTTAAATGTAAAATTTTCTTACATTCGATTATTTAGGGATTTAATAATTATTATATGGAAAATTTTATAACGAGCGTCCAACATCGCTAAACATTATTAATATTGAACATTGTTTAACATCATTAAATTAATTAATAAAAATTAAAAATCTTAAGGACTTAGAATGTAATTAATAAAAGAGTGATAGACTCAACATATAATTAATTATATGTTGAGTCCTTGAGTTTAATCTTTATTAATTAATTTAATAATATTTAATATTATTCAGTATTAGTGGTGTTTAACGATGTTTGACGCATGTGATAAACTCATCATTATTATATTTTACAAATTATAATAAAATATTTATATCATATATTTTAGTAACCTATTTTATTCTGGAAATTATGTTCTTTCTTTTTGAGGTATCCAAAGCGTTTGCCGATCCTTTTATCAAATTAAATAAAGTTAGCAAAAAATTGGAAAAAAATTTTAAATTTAAATTTTATTTTAATTTTTAAAAGAAGCTTTTGTCTTCATTACTATGTTCCCTTTATTTTAAAGCTAACATTTTTTTCATCATATTTAATACCATTTAAAAATTTGACAAACAAAAGGGTTAGAGACAGCTAGAAAAAAATAATATACATGTTTTTTTTATCGATGTAAACATGTGTTTTCGTATCGATACATACTTTAAAAAGTGTTATTACACAATTAAAAAACATACTAACACATGATACTTGAGTATCAGTACAAGTCATTGTGTTTTGTGTTGAAGATTAATAGCGGTAGTAACGATTAGTTTTTGATATTTAAATGAGTTGACAATCTTTGTTCAAATTAAAAATATTTTTAAAAAAATTAACATATTTTAAAGTTAAATAGATTTTGAATTATTTTTGTTATATTTGTCTAAATTCAAAAACCTTTACATTAAATTTTCATATCAAAATGAATATCTCAACAAAATATTTAAAAACATTATCTTAAAAGACTATTTATAAAAATTTCTACAATTTTACATTATAAAAAGGGTAAATTAGGAAATCACAATTAAATTTCTCTTAAATCTATTTTGATCGTTAAAGTTTCAAAATTTTCGAATATTTACTGAAATTTAGACATTGAACGTTTTTATCACTAGAGTTTAGACATTTAATCGTAGATAATATTCATTTTGTCCTAAATTTCACTTGTCACTCGAGTCTGAAATCGATCTTCATTTTATTGAAAAATGTTCAGTAGTTCATGAATCAACCAAAAATCTTATGATTTTTGTCTTCTCAATCTCTTATCATTTGTCGGATGAAACTCGTTTTTCAAAATATTATTCTTCTTGTTCTGATAAAAAAATTATCGTTTGAATCTCGAAAAAAATCCTTCATTGGTTAATAAATGGACATCATCAAAAAATTGAACAATGGGTGATGAAAAACGTTCAATGTTTAAAATTTATCGAATAAATTAAACATTTACAATTTTAATAATCTAAATAAATTTAAATAGAATTAATAATAATTTATATAATTCACTTTATAAGAAAAAACTTTATATAAAGAGTATGACCAATAGTTTCTTTAATCATCAAGGAGTTTGAAGTAGGAAAAAAACTGTTACTTTTACTTGTGGTTAAAACTTTAAGCAAGATTATAAATTTGCTTATAATGTGGCTAAGATTAGGGAAATGAAAGTAGCAATTTTGTTCAAAGAAAACTAAATTTATTGTGGTGGTCCCAATTAATTATTGTTAATTAATCATGTACAGACAAAAACATGATTATAGGACGTGTAAAGCTAAAACAAACAAAGAATTATGGGAATATTTCGAATATTATGGAGCTAAAAGAAAATTATATTATGAGTTACTTTTATTATATTATTTATAAGATTAATTAATAAAAATTATTTATATTATTTTTTATATTATATTTTTTATTAAGTGAATTTTTACTTGTATTTATTGTAAAATTAATTTTTATAGATGATACGATGAAATAACTCATGGTATAATTTCAAAGTAAGAAATAAACAACTTATGACCGCTACGTTAGAACTGAAAATTATTATATCATTTTTCTTTCAAATTTTTTGAAAATAAATCATATGTCTTATATTTATTGACTAAAAAATAGATGGTAACAAACATAAATAAAAACCTCACCTTGCTACATAAACGACGGAAAACAACGACCGAGCTCAAATGGAAATCAATCTGTAGCAGAGAATGAGAAGCGACGATGACGATTTCGCCATAGATATTTGGATAATAGAGGTGGCGACTGAAATAAGGAGGAAAAAATATTTATAGTTTTTTAAGACATAAAGATAATTTTAACCCTTAACGTTTATAATTTTTATCGTTTTGGCCCTTATTCTTTTTTAGGATAAATTTAACCAAAATACTAGAATGCGAAAGAGAGACCCTCTTCTTAAACGATCTGAACAATGAAAAAAAGGTACCCGATTTCTCATCCGACTCACCCTATTGGCGTGATGGTCGGTGGTTTATTATCGGAGAAGAGAACAGTAAAAGGAAAGGAAAAGCCGACCGACGACTAATCCTTCGAAGGTAAAAAAGGCTAAACCCTAGTTTTGTATTTTGTTGTTATTGCATGCGAAAAAGAAAATGAAAAGGACTTTACCTCTGAAGTTTTTGTATGTTGATTCGAAACAGGAAAAAAAACCCTTTTACATTGATTGTTAACTCTCTTATAGCCAAAATACATGGGATTTCAGAATAAAAAAAAGAAAAGAATCGGATATTGCTATTGGTCCTCCTCTGTGCTTGTACGTTTACTGTTATGAAATTGCTGATATTTTGTTGCGAATTTGGCCGATTATGGTTCTAAAATTCTCTGTAATTTCTGAAATTTGGCCGCAATTCTACTTTGTTTTCTAACTTTTCTCGTACAAAACTGACGATTTTCTTTGTTTTCTTGTGTGAGGTGGACAATCGAAGAAGGAGGTGACTATCGAATGAACGTTGGACGGTGACCGAAAACTAAACGGGCTGCTGGATATTCGAACGGTTGGGCGCATGAGGATTACGCGCGCGTGAAGGAGCGCAAACGCGGCGCATGGCACATGACGGGTATCCAGAAGGTCCTTCTACCTTCGATCTGGACCGTTGGATCCGATCTAAATCCAACGACTCTCCTTCAGCTGCATAAGGAGAAAATACGTTAGGGCTAGGGTTTTTTGTTTAACTGGTTGGGCTCAATCTGGGCTATGTAATTATTTATTTCCTAGCTTAAAATTTTTGGATTATTATTGTATATTAGACTGTTATAATTATATATGTGGGTTGTTATTTATTATCAGTTTGGATTTCTTATTTAATTGGACTAATATATAATATAATGTAATAATAATAATAAATAAATAGCAATAATAATAATATTCATAAATGATAATAGGATAAAATCGAAAATAATAATAATAAAACAAAATAAAACTAAAAAAATAAAACAAAGGGAAAAACAAAAAAACATATATAATATTTTTGATTTTTTAATACGATGATAAAAAGAAAAAGGTAGTATGATAATATAATATTTTTGGATTTTGGATTTTAATAATATGATAAAAAAGATAAATAATATTTATATATATACTATTTTTTAATAAAATTAATACCCCTTATTAAAATTAACACGAAAATTTAAAACCCGAGTTTGAACCCCAGATAAAGTTAGTGATTACAGTTTTATTTTTAAATGAAATTTAATAGAACATAATTAATTATATTATTAAAAAAATGTTTAATTAATTTAATATAATTAATACTTACATAAAATAATTAGTTTAGAGGTTATGGTTTAATATCTAAAGTTTAAGTTTTCGTATTTCAAGTTTAGAGTTTAGAGTTCTAGTTTAGGTTTACGATTTAAACTTTAGGGTTTATGTTGAGATATTAATTTTGATATAATAATTGAAAAATGTTTTGTACTAATTTGAAAAGAATTCAAAAATGATTCTTATGTTCAAACAACTTGAAAATAAGTTTGAAAAGTTTTTGAGATATTTTAGAAGTGTTTGAAATGCTTTTTAAATTAGTTAAAATTGAATTTTAAATGAAAGTTTCGAAACCTCCTTTAAAGGTTTCGAAACCTCTCAGGCCAGTCTCAAACATTTCGCTACTGGAATGAAAGTCTGGGAACTTTTAGCAAAAAGTTTAGAAACTTTTGATGAAAAGTTTCGAAACCTTGATAAAGGTTTCCAAACCTTAGACCTGTAACGGCTATATTTTTTGAATTGCCTAAAGGTTTCCAAACCTCCGGTAAAGGTTTGGAAACAGTTTTGAAAAAGTTTCGAAACCTCTGGTAAAGGTTTCGAAACCTCTGTGCAGGTGAAAATTTATTGTTCAACTTTTTGACTTCCCAACGGCTCCAAAACATCCCCAACGGCTATAAACGGCTAGAATATGATTCCACACTATAAAAGCAAGCTTGGAACACTTGAAGAAGGTTAGAGACAACATCCAAGAAACATGGTCAAGAGAAATTGAGTTTAAATCTCTATTTTCCTTTTCTCTTGTATATAGTCTTAAGAGAGTGATTTTATTGTAAATCTTGTATTCTCTTGTGAGCTTAATTGTGTAAACACCCACCTTTGTGAGGTACTTAGTTTACCAAACAAATCCCTTTGTAAAAGGAGAGGTTCTAGTTTAGCCTTAGACAAAAACTAGAGTTGGTTCTATCTTAGCCAAGTCCAAAAGATAGGGTTGTAACGGTTATCCCTTGGACCGGTAAAAAGGTCGAATTCTTTAGTGAATTGGTTGAAATCCTTAGTGGTGTGCTAAGGTAGTGGATGTAGGCGTGGTCGAACCACTCTAAAATCATTGTGTTCTTTGTCTCAATCTTTCGATTTTAGCAAATTCAACCAAGCACCAAAAATAACCCTCTTGACGGTAATCGGTGATCGATTCGAGCTTGCGCATCAACGCCTTTCAGTTATAACTTATGGTTTATAGATATAATTAATAAAATATAATTTTTAAAGACGTAATTAATTAATTAATTGTATTCTATTCTATTAAATAAACATTAATGATATAATTTTTGGAGTTCTTATTAACAGCTGATGTTAATAACATAACTCATAATAAAATAATCATATACTAAATGCTAAAATTAATTAATTCAACAAAAATTTTTGATATAAATTTATTATTTATAATTGTATCTATTAATATAAAAAACCAGTTTAAAATTTTAAAATAAAAATAAACTAATAATATAACAAAAATGAACTTCAACGAAAGAGGTAGAAGAAAACTACTATAAAATTAGAAAAAAAAGTTTTAAAATTTAAGAGAGAACATATACAGTCTCCATTTTCATTAGAAAACAGGAAGACTTACTAACCAAAATAAATAAAAAAAATTAAATATATATAAGCACAAAATTAAAGAGATGAAAAAAATAAACAAATTTTGATATGTATAAACACAAAATTAAAAAGATAAAAAAATTAAAAAAAAAAATTATAATAAGATATAAATATCAACCGTTTAATTAAAGATCGATGATGTTATTTTCGTAAATAAAAAATTATAATTTAATCTATTTTTTTGATCCGACCTTACATAATAAAAACTATAATCTGATTCTAACTCGACTATAATATTTTAATAAAAATTTGACTAAATTTGATTCAATTTTAAAAAATAAAAATATTATATATATAATACAATAAAAATATATAAATATATTAGATTGGGTCAAATTTTTTTTAACATAAACTCGATTTTAACCCGATACGACTTAATTTTTAATAACCCAACTCAATTTTAAATAAAAAATTTACTTATATCAAATTAAATCAAATCAAATTAAAATCCTTCGATTTTAGATCAAATTATCATTCTATATTTAGCCTAGAATATATTAATTTTGTATAAATTTTAAGTTTAGATGGACTTCAACAAAAATACTAAATCAATGTACTGACGAATAATAAGTAAAAAAATATCTGAATAAAATAAATACAGGATTTCGTATAATTTTTAATATTTTAACTGAAAATTATTTAATTATTTATAAATAAATAAATTTTACTTAAGTGGGAGTTTATCGAGAAAGAGATGGGGAGTGATGAGCAGCCTTTCATCTTTCGCTTAATTGACAGTTTATTGAGTTTTTTTTTTTTTTTTTTTATGTTTTATTTTGACGTTAAATTATATAATTATATATAAAGTGGTAGAATGAGCAATGAGTTGGATTTTTTCTGGAAAAAAAAATAAAAATAAAAATTTCTGGAACTATATTCTTTGAGCCACTTCTCTTTACAGCTCCTCAAGGACAAGCCAGATCGGGGATCTCATGAACTAGTTTTCTTTTAGTTGATTAACAGTTTCGAAGACTTCAATTGGTGGGTTTTAGTCATTTATTGCTCAATTTTAGATAAATTTGCTTTGGTTTTAGTTTAAAATCTTTATAACGGGTTTGATGGATGCTAGAAATTAGAAATTTAATGGATCTTTATAACAGGTTTTTAGTTTTTAGAAATTAGAAATTTAAACTTCTAAGTTTGGACGTTTTGATCAATGATTGAATCGGCATGTTTTGTTCATGTTCTTCGAATTGTTGTTTAATATTTCTTAGTTGATTTTGCTTTTTTGTGTTAGTTTGGATTTTCAGATAAGTGTGTACTTGAATTTCCATTGAAAAAAATGGGGGTAATGTCCAGACGGGTTGTGCCCGTCTGCGGTAACCTCTGTTTCTTCTGCCCTTCGATGCGTGCAAGGTCGAGACAGCCTGTTAAAAGATACAAGAAGTTGCTAGCTGAAATTTTCCCCCGTAACCAGGTAATTTTTAGCTCATTAACTGTTAATTTTTACTAGCTATTTTGTTAATGTTTGGTTCTTCTAGTGAAAATTGCCTATGGGTGTTAGTCTAGCTTGTTCGTTGTTTTTTCTGTACTGAATGATTGGCGAGCAGTGTTAAATTCAGTTTAAGTGGTGACTTCAAAACAGAAGGATAAAATGTTTATAAGATCAACTTCTACAACTACTGCCGCTGCTATTTTGGTTTTGGCTGCATAAATTTCTAATGTCTGTGCCTCCATGGTGTTAGATATTGTTGATGATTGCTGAAGAAGTGGCAGTATTGATATTAGTTTTTCTGATATTTGGGAAGTAAGGCATATATACTTCTAGAAATGGTCTTTAAGTCTCTTCATCCCAGACCCTGCACAGAAATCTTAACCCAGATCACAGGTACCTAAAGGGAAAGGAAGGAAGAAAATGGGTGTTTGACATGCTTAACGTTTTTCCAATTATCTTTGGTTTGACAGGATGCTGAGCCGAATGATAGGAAAATCACAAAGCTCTGTGAATATGCTTCAAGGAATCCATTAAGAATACCGGAGGTGTTATGGCTTTTCTTTTTGTTCATTATTCTTGAATATTTTGATTCTAACATGGAATTTCTAAATTTTTTAATTTTTGTTTGCAATGTTTGTTTTCACTATTTTGTTGCAAGTTTTTTTTAACATTTTATCTCTGTTTTCAACACATGCACACATTCTGCAAAGTCAGATTCCAAAAATTTGTTGGCAAGTGTTGATCTTTATCTCTGCTAATTTAAATGAAAAATACAAAACTTGAAAGTTAGAACATGGGTACTTTTTTTCTATTATATTGGGTTCTAAAGTAATAAGTTTAGTGATGTTTTATATCTTGGAAACGTTTAATTGATATTAGTCTTGGAAAAAATTCAACTTAATTTAAGTATCCTTGATATGTTTGAATTAGTTTGAAATTGACTATATCATGAAATATATATATATATATATATATATATATAAATTTACTTATTGCTTGTTTTTTTCCACATCTCTTAACATTTGTCTGCACAGATTTCAAGTAACCTAGATCAAAGATGTTTCAAGGATTTACGGAATGAGAACTTTGGATGCGTGAAAGCCGTATTGTGCATTTATAGGAAGCTGCTATCGTCATGTAAGGAGCAGATGTAAGTTTGATGTGTTGAAATATTAAAATTTTAATGATGTAAAAAAATGGCATCAATTTTCAGCCATGTTTCATTTTAGGGTGAGCAGCTTGAAGCAGGGGAGTTTGAAAGAATGAACCAATGACTTTATTAACTAAATCTTAGGTAGAGCATAATATTTGGCTTGTAACTGTCACAATATAATTTATTGAAGGGGCTTGTGTTGCAGACCAAATTCTAGAAGGGTTGAACTTTGGAAGATAACAACTTGTTACTTAATAATTTATGATTTAATCACTAACCTTCTTTGTTACTTATTTGAAGTTTCATCTTGTTTTTGGTTGCATAGCAAGAATACTGGTAATATAAAGATGAATTTTTTGTTTTTAATAATTTAAATTGGCACTCATGTTCGATAAACAATAATTTATTGCTTTTAATGTTTTGTGAGATCATACTACTACAGTGCAGAGGCCTCCTTAAAAGTTCTCTCTTTGACATGCCAACTAAACTTTTGAGTCTTTTGTTATTCTAAAATTTTAATCATATTTGTGCATAAAATATAAACTGGGTTTACCCTGTAGAACAACATCATGCTCAGTGAAGGATTACATTATTTAGAAAATTAGTCTAGTAATTTTATGCACTTTCATGAATTCAGTTTTAATTTAATGTAGGGAATTAATGTGGTATTTATGATTATCTTCATTTTATTATAGTTACCTTAGTTTATGAGGTACCTTTGAAGTGTAAATGTGATGTAGGATATCTATATTTTATATGCAACATTCACAGAAGCTCTTTATTCTTGCAGGCCACTTTTTGCTAGTAGTTTATTAGGGATCATTCGGACTCTTTTGGAACAAACACGACAAGATGAAATGCGGATGTTGGGTTGCAATGCTCTTGTAGATTTCATAAACAGTCAGGTGTGTAGTAGTACTGATATTGCAAGTAGAAAGTACAGATGTGGCATGGGTTGCTAAGTAGCCCTTCGTACTTTAAAGGTTTCCACCAATGGGCTTTTTAAGTTTTTGATGTAGACAACTTACTGGACTTAGCCCTGCAGAATGTTTATGTAGCACTTCACTTCTTGGCTTTTAGATTGCAAACAGACTATAGACAGAATGCTTTACATTTAGATGTGACTAGCAAAGCTTTTCTAATTCTATTGGATTTGAAACTAGACGGATAGCACTTATATGTTCCAATTAGAGGGCCTTATTCCTAAACTTTGTCAACTGGCTCAAGAAGAAGGAGATGATGACAGAGCTTTGCATTTACGTTCAGCAGGATTGCAAGTTCTGGCTTCCATGGTACTGTTCTCTCTTGGATTTTGATTTTTTTTTTTTTTGGCTAAAGTAACACTTTTGTCCAGAATAGTAAATGCACTTAAATTAGCACAGTTAGTATTTTTATGTACCCATAACTTTTCTTCCTAATGACACGTGCATGCATATTCAAACCGGTAAATTGTTTTGCTCTTTTATCTATTATTTCATGTATCTAATACTTGTTGGAGTTGTGTGCTTGTCTTTCCAGTCATTTCCTTCTTCAAAATTTCCTACTCTGCCGATTTAGATGTGTTTCCAGAACAAATTTACTGGTTTAGCTGCTGGGATTGTCTATTGTCTGCCAGTTAATTAAAGGATGGCTCAGCAAGATTATTATACAGTTTATTTAAATTTTTTCAAGTAGCTTCTGCTTTTTCTACTTTTGTGCAATGGTCCAAATCCTCTGTTAGAATATATCCTTTGAAACAAGAGATTGGCCTTTTGCAATATGTTTTAATGGAAAGAGCCTTGGCTTTTGTTGCTTTTGTTATGATATAGGATAAGTTTGAACCTAGACTAGTTAACAGTTCAAGCAATTGAATTCTTCGATTGACCTTTTCTTCGATGTGATTGCTTCTATAAGGATTATAGGGGAATATAGTGCATAGATTTCATTACCGAGTGCTGGGGAGGAGCCAGGAATTTATTTAAGGTGTGTATTTTTTAGTGATACTTAAGGGGTTAATTATTTATAGTGGGGTGTCATTTATTTGCCTTTTTCATTTTTATATACAAATTATATAAGGAAAAATTTCCAAAAAATTTTGGGGGTGTCAACAGACACCCCATCTTTCAATGTGGCTCCGCCCTTGACCAAGTGTGCTCTGTTGAACTTAAAGCTCTAATAAACGTGTAAATAACTTTATGTTGTAAAATATATGAGTTAGCTTCGAACTTGATACATGTTGGATTAATTCCTGGTTCTCTTTTCATGGAGTTTTTCTTTTTAAATCATTTTATTCGGTTATCGTATTTGTTAAATTTGTTCCATTTGCTGTACTTATTTTCTTATTTATTATTTTTACTCTTATTTATTTTCTTTGACTTTCAAGTCCAATCACTTACTTTTTTCTTCTTTCGTTGCTTCTGCCTAGGTCTGCTTCATGGGTGAACACTCTCATATATCAATGGACTTCGATAATGTAAGTTATTATTTCTTATGGCGGCTTTCCTATCATTGCACTTTTGTTTGAAATTTGATGCATTTCTGATCCGGTAGATTTTAACTGTACAAATATAACCAAGTATATTGTAGTCCTATCTGTAGCTTCATTAAAAATATTGAAATAAGTAGGACTCTCTTTTACCTAATTGGAGCTTCATTAGAAAGATAGAACAAATCTTTGAAATGTTTATGGAGAAGTCTATTTTGGAGTTTCAGCTTTAGCTTCTTGAGTTTCCTTCTAGATATTGTAAAGCACACACTAGAGAAATAGATGAGCAGTATTTATCGCCCTTTTTGTTGATCTTAAATTCTTTTTATATCTTGTATAGATCATATCAGTGACCTTGGAGAATTACATGGATATTCAAATTTCCCCTGTTGATGGAAGGAAAGTGGTTGAAAATTGTTCGCCTGTCCCAGATATCAATGAGAAGGCATTGCCTGTACCAAACCTTGTAATTAATTCAGAATTTGATCCAACCATGTAAGGCTTTATTTCATTAAATATTCAATTCATCGGGATATATTTATCATATATCCAAATGTAAACATTTGCTTCATTTGGCTCTTTAGCAGAGATACTTCCAAGAGTCCCTCTCATTGGTCAAGGATTATATTGCGTAATATAGCCAGATTGGCAAAAGAAGCAACAACTATCCGGCGTGTTCTTGAACCCCTTTTTCATAATTTTGATGCTGAAAACCATTGGTCCCAAGAGAAGGGAGTTGCCTTTTCTCTTCTAATGTACTTGCAGCTGCTGATGGAAGAAGAAGGTTACTACGGAAGTTTTAGCATGAATACTTCTTGTTAACTTTTTCTGATAAATATTTTTGCAGATATAATAGCATTTATTTTTCAATGGCAGGAGAAAAGTCCGACCAACTACTGGCCATCTTGGTGAAGCACATGGAGCATAAGAATGTAACCAAGCAACCTCATATACAAGTTTACATTGTCAATGTCATAACCCAACTTACACAAAATGCAAAGCTTCAGCCCTCAATGGCAATCATTGGTACAATAGCTGATTTGATGAAGCATTTACGAAAGTGCCTACAAAATTCAGCTGAATTATCAACTTCCGGGGGTGGTAATGATAAATGTAACACTGATCTTTTGTTGGGCTTAGAAAAATGTATTTCAGAACTCTCAAATAAGGTTGGGAAAATTCTCTTGTATACATTCAATTTCTAATTGAATCTAATCATTTTAAGATACATAGGGAAGCTGGTTATTCTTGTATTATTGTTTCTTCCTATTTAGTTGAACTCCTTTTCTGTATATTTAACAGGTTGGGGATGTGGGACCAATTCTTGATATGATGGCTGTGGTACTAGAGAATATTCCATCCAACAGTATTGTTGCAAGAACAACAATCTCTGCAGTTCAACGAACAGCAGAGATCATGTCTTCCATCCCAAACATATCATATCATAAGAAGGCAAGTATTCTTTGGTAATAATATAATGTTATATTCATTCTTTTTTGTACATGTATCTAAGTTATGAGTTCTGACATTATTAATCCGTTCCAGACCTTCCCTGATGCTCTATTTCACCAGTTGCTCCTTGCAATGTCTCATCCTGACCATGAAACTCGAGTTGGGGCACACAAAATTTTCTCCATTGTGCTTATGCCATCCTTGCTTTCAGCTCTGTCAGATCAAAATCAAAAAAATTCTGAAGATGTTTCATACGACTTATCTGTTAGTGCAACTATGAAGGTTAGTGCAACTGACTTTTCAGTTGGTCACATAGAAACTCATTTAGTATCAAGCATGCTCTGGCTGATAGAAAAATGGTGTGGATTTTCTTTCTTTCTGATGTTTAGTCTTAATCAATTCACATATTATTTAGTTTTCTTGTGCATCTGAATTTTTCAGCAGCCCACTTCCCTCCGATTAAGTAGCCATCAAGTGAATCTTCTTCTTTCATCAATATGGGTCCAGGCAAATTCCACTGATAATACCCCTGCAAATTTTGAGGCTATGGCCCATTCCTTCTATCTTGCAGTATTGTTTACCCGATCCAAGGTAATTAGTACTTTTATGCTGCCTTACTTCCTCAAAAAGAAAAAGAAAAGATCTTTTATATGCTGCCTTTGTTCTAAAATATCAACCCCCTTTATTAGTGCACGTGGTTCAAGAAATATTAGTTGTTTATGATATTACTTCACTCTTTTTTATTGATTTTATTTTGTTTTTGGTGATGATGTATGATAAAAAAGGGTAGAATAGTGAAATTTGAAAAATGAGTTGTTCTTGGTAATGGACAAACATTTTGGAGAAGAACCCAAAAATAGATGAATGATTTGCTTATTTTCTTGTTTTACAGAAACTTTCTGCTTTGTCAATTGTACACAATTTGATGTTAGAAATGCCCTTTTCAACTATCATTGAAGTTCGAGTTCTCATCTTGGATGTTTCCATGAATGTAGAAAGACTCTCCCTTTAATGTCTTGTTTCATTCTAGTTTTCAGCACCATCTATCATTACCTAGAAAACTCGAAGTGAGATAATAGTGCCAACCTTGCTGTTGAATGCACCTAGTGACCTAAGTTAGGTTTATCATGTGATATTCAACTTGTTTCTGCAGTGAGGTGTGCCATGGGCCAATAACTCTGGGTTGGGATAGAATTTGGATATTATGTTGATTTTCTGAAAGGGATTTCTCAGGTCTTTTGCTAAGAAGTTAATCTTTCCTTTTTCATTTTGTCTATTGAATGTATTAAATATCTTTTAATGTTATTAGAGGTTTTCTTTCCATTTTGGTAGCTATTTCTGAACTGGTCTAGTGATCAATTTTCTGATGATAGACTTCCAGTCACATGGCCCTAGTTCGGAGTTTTCAGCTGGCATTCTCCCTGAGGAGCATCTCTCTGGATCAAGAAGGTATGTTACATCTATTAATATTAGTGTTTAGTTTTTATCATGTATTTTTATAGAGTGAAATTATTCCACACACTTCCATATTGTGTTTATCCTTGTTGACAATGCTACTTTATTTTTCTCCCATCTATCTCAAGAAACATCAAAAGAAAATTGTGGCTCAAAAAGTTTATTCTAATTGTTGTCTTGATATTTATTCTAGCTAATCTAATGTTGGCTGAATTTTAGGTGATTCGTTGTAGATTTCCTAGATGTGAATACTGATGTAATCGCTTTAAATATAGATTAATAAGTGTATATTTCTTTTCCTTGTTCATTTTTTTATTCTTTATAAATAGGATATATGTATTAGACCTTATTTGGGCAATGCAAGTTTGAAATATTCAGATCCAATTGTCTCTCTGTTTTAACATGGTATTAGTTTAGGCATGTTACTCCTGCGTGTTACCCAGTTTGTAAAGTGGCATGTTCCTCTGTCTCACCTTGATTAAATTTTAGATTGCATTTGGGTCTTTATATTAAACTTGGGCGTCTTCAGCTTTTACCAAATGGTTTTAGGTTGGATGCTTGTTCAATTTGGTGAAAAATTCTCCTGACATTTGTGTTTTGCATGCTTGTTGAAGGAGGTTTGCAACCATCTCGCCGAAGGTCTCTCTTTACCTTGGCATCCTACATGCTTATTTTCTCAGCCAGGGCAGGCAATCTTCCAGAATTAATTCCTATTGTTAAAGCATCTCTGACAGATCAAACAGTTGGTTTCTTATCCTTTATCTATATCAAAAGGTTATCTTTGCTGACATGCTGATACTAGAGTCTATCATCCTTCACACAGGTTGATCCGTATCTTAAATTAGTTGAGGATGTGAGACTCAAGACTGTGGGTGTGAAATCCAATGTGGCTGGTGTATTATATGGATCAAAGGAAGATGATGATGATGCATCCAAAACTCTCTTGGCAATAGATATAGATGATCTTCATTTGAAGGAGACCGTCATTTCTCATTTCATGATTAAATTTGCCAAAATTTCTGAGGTAATGTATTGGTTTCTGATTGTTACTCTTTTGTTTTAAGGTTTATTTGACATTTTGAGTAGATTATTTTTGTGGAAAGTGAGGGCCTCATTAAAAAACCCTTTGTAATTAATACCAAAATTCAGTATCGAGTAGCAAAAGGAGGAAAAAGAGTACCCTATATATTATTATACTAAATATTTAACAAGTATTGCATCCCTGCAAGTACAAATGCAAAACCAAATACAGCCTTACATGCCTCTACCGCAAACTCCTGAGAAACTGCTGCCCAAAACAAAAGATGAAAACCACATAGCACGCATCAAGTTACAAAAACTACACAATAGTTCCACGAAAATCTTTCAGGATTAGCAATCACCCATAGACTTCAACATTATAGTTACACTGACATGATTTTTTTTCTTGAAGTGGTAACAATGTTGAACTTAGGTGCGTAGGCTAGATATTTAAGGATTCTTCATTTAATGAACCTTTTATATGAAAGATTTTGGTTGTGAGCAGCTATGGTTAGCAATAGAAAGAATCATCATAGAACAAAATTTAGTTCGGAGTAATGTCATAAGTGACTTGTTGACCCCTAACCCTTGTTCAGGTGTGTGGCTTGTAGAGGGTAATAGTCACATTTATCGTTAATGCTGGCGAACAAGGTTCTTATCAACCCTTATCTTATTCTTACAGGATGAATTATCAAGTATTAAGAAACAAATTATTGAGGGCTTTTCACCAGATGATGCATACCCATTCGGGGCTCCATTGTTTATGGAGACACCAAGACCATGTTCTCCTCTTGCGCAAATGGAGTTTCAGCCATTTCAAGAGGTAGACCTTACCTGGATTACATACACTCCTACAATACGATGAGGTGGTTGACTTGATTCTTTTTTTATCAGATTATGCCTCTCGCTGCAATAACAGATGCTGAAACCTTCCCTGAAACCAATGGAAGTCAGTCGGATCACAAAGCATCACTATCCTTCAGTACACTAGATGTTTTAAGTGTCAATGAGCTTTTGGATTCGGTAAGATGGCAGGTTCTTTATATATATACAGTATAATTCCTCAAAGAATTTGGAAACAATAAAAGCTACTAAAATATAGTATGTCATTATTCAATTTCCCAGGTAGAGGCTATAAAAGGTCCTCAGGACAACATGAACCTTTGGATTCTGTAGGCCTGCCTTTCTTCATCTTAGTTATTATAATCTATAAAATCTTAAATCAATAGTGTTATTTTGTGAGAAACAAAATGTAGAAAAAAATAGAAAACAGAGAAAAGAGTACTTTGTTAAGCTTGATATTTTATTGATAAAATAGTACCTATTTATAGGTTACAAAGAGTCTAATCAAGGAAAAATCACACAAAAATCAGCAATTAGATATTAGGAAATATGATTCCCTAATTTAAACTACTTGATAAGATCAAATAAAGATAAAATATAATTCCTATTTTATTAAAACTCCTACAATATACAGTTGTACATACTAACTAACAAATAGAGGCTATATTATGATTGTGTGTGTGGAATTAATTGTTCAGCTCATCGAAATGAGACTGAAACCTTTCAGCTCATCAAATGGAGATTGAAATCTTAGGTTTGCTAAAGAGAGATCCATACCTCTTTTAGGGTTTTGACGAAACTTCAACTTATCTTTCATAATTCCAAGGTAGTATATCAGACAATGAAGTCATACCAAAATCCTTTTATACTAAGAGTCCTAAAACAATCAACTTCTCCTAAGAATTGTAAAACAACTTTTTTATCTAGTCCTACCCAATTTTTCCTTAGAAAAATAAAACAACCTTTTATTAATTATTAAGAGTCATACGTTCTTAACAATACCCCCTAGAAAAGGAGCTTGTCCACAAGCTTAGAGTCAAGATAATAGGTTTTGCTACGTTATATTGCAGTTTTGAAATTCTGTGTTCCATGCCTTCAAGATTGTTTGAAAGCGCAAAGTGCAGAGAGCTAATATTCATATTGTTTATAACCATCTCTAGAGATTTATTTAGCATTTACTTTCTCACGAGGTATATTGATTTGTTTGCTGTAGGTTCTGGAAACAGCACGACAAGTTGCAAGCTTTTCGGTTTCGCCTACACCCATTCCTTATGACCAAATGAGGAGTCAGTGTGAAGCTCTTGTAATGGGTAAACATCAGAAAATGTCGGTGCTTCAAAGCTTCAAGCAACGACAGGAAGCCAAGGCATTCTTGGAGGAAAATGGAAAGGAGGTCCTCTGTTTACCGAATGTGGTGCGTTGGTCTTTAAACACACAACAAACATTTGTATTAATGTCTTAATTTCCTGTGTGATGTCTCTAAATACCTGTAAATCCTTTCTACATCCTTCCCTAAGCCAAAGTATAACATATATATGGTACTACAGCATCAGTTTATTCAATTAAATAATATTTGATGCAACCGATAATATTATTTTTGATGGATTGATCTTTTTCTGTTTTAGGAAGTAGAGTTGTATGAAGACCTCAAGGTAACTGGCAAGGAACAAGTTCATGCAGGGGCACAACGTGCCCTCTGTGCGCTAGAATATGGGCAGCATTCTTTTAAGTTACCACCATCAAGTCCTTACGAAAAATTCTTAAAAGCAGCTGGATGCTAAAGAGGTTTAGTAGTTTTCAATTCTTTTCATTTTCTTGTTACCATGGAAGCTCATCATTATTGCTGCAACCAATAATGGTAGTTTTTCTGGACTCGGTTTTTTTCCATTTCAGGAAGTGGAGTTTGAGAAGATCTGAAGTTAATTAGCAAGCTACAGTCTTTCAGGTGACTACGATGAAGCCGTTACGACAAGTTCTTGAAAGCATCTGGTTGGTAAAGAGGTTGGTATATGTTTCATCTATAGTTTCCGGATCATTGTCTATTGTTTTCATTTGTTGTGTATCATTGCATTTGCCCCAAAATCAAAGAACTTAGTAGGGTAGAGGTAGGATGGGTTTGATATGGCATCCTTTGAACATAGTTGTTTTATAGTAACTACTTGTATAAGAGAGCATTGTTGGACTCAAATGATTCATTTTTTGACATAATGTATTTTTTTCTTTAGCAAATTTTGGTTTATCTTTCCATGTTTGTAAATATAAAACCATTACAGATGATGAATCAAGAATGATGTTCGAGTGTTCTCGACTTGATACCCAAACTAAAATCGCCATAGACCTAAACTAAAATTAAAAAATTTGAATACAACTATAATTAAATTTAAATTAATTATAATTAAAATCAAAATAACCTGAACTAAAAGACCTGTCTGTCACCTCTACCTATGTATCCTCAGATGTATGCACATCATGTCCTCTACCTATGTATCCTCAGCTGTATGTACATCATGTTGGCATTTCATACCAACATTTTAACATTCCATTATGCCTCATTATTTGTAACCTCTAAACCGACCTAAAAGAAATAGATCGAATTTAGGAATTTACGTTTGAAAACTTTACCCTCAAAAAATAATTTTTAAAATTATACTTGAATTTAAAATTAAACCATAATGGTAACATAAATATCTCAAATATCTCAAAGTTTACAAAATAATAAATAATAACCTGAATAACTAAAAATAGTTTCACTTGAATAATTAAATAACTGAATAAAATTTGAGATCTTTCAAGTATCGCATCGCCTAAAGTTCAAAGATCTGTAAGAGAAAAAGCTAAGAGGGGTAAGCTAAAGAGCTTAGTGTGTCTAAGGTGCAAATAAAAACAATAAAACACGGTTTATAAAATTATTTTTCAGGAGTAATATTTCAAAAAAATAAAAATAAAATACAGTTCACATAAGTAATTTTGTCAAGAATAAAGTTTTGAAAAAATATAAATCATTATGTATGAATGATATCATACGCACAACACAAATCCCAACTACAGCGTCACCAATCTGAGTGGAGGAGTTCCCCGGAACCCTCACCTACAACGTCACCAAAATCTCAGGGTGGTCTTAGGCTTCCGGAAAGCTGTCACGACTTACTCCATACACAATCCCACCTCATGCACACAATATGATGTAACATGATTTGAAAATCCGAAAACAATCACAATTCAATCCGAAACCACAATTTATCTAAAATCTCAATTTGTCCGGAAACACAAATTTACGGGATATAAAAAAATCATATTTACTTCAAAAGTGTGAAATCTCAAATCTGAAAACTTTAATATTTCTCAAATCATAATGACATGTATGCATGATAACACAAATGCACAATCAAAATCACAATACAAAAATTAGACATGCTAGCAAAACACAATTATTTTTCAAAACCCAAAATATTAAGCACGTCACACAAAAACTATATTTTCGAAAAACATATATAGCACCAGTAAGAGAATACATCTTCGCCATCTTGAACTCGAACAAAAATAAAGAATAAAAATATAGGCTTTACCGCTTTAGAGAATCTTGATGAAAGAAAATAATTGATGATTTTCTCTTAGACCAAAATATGTATATATAGAGAAAACTAACTGATTCTAATTAGAATTAGAATTCTATTAAACAATAAAAATTTAATAAAAATAATAAAAAGATTGATTATAGATAAACTTTTTTTAAACAAATAATTAATTTAGTAAAAATAAAATTTAATTTAAAAATAAATTATTTATCCAAAAGTCATCAAATCTTATCTCAAAAATTTTAAAACTTTATAATCTTATCTCAAAAATTTTTATTTGTAAAGGATTAGTGTATGCAATTATTGCTTCAAGCAATGGGAACACGTCGTCCTGGTGACCATCTGCAACAAGCTTGGTCGGTACCAAGTCCACCTGCACTGGTCTGAGTAGCCGGTGGTTCTACTCCATATTCACAGCGTGTGAATTATAGTTCTGTTGTGGATGGAGCCACTGCACTGAAGATAACAACGAGACATTTGGGTGGAGCACAAATCCAAGTAGAGTCTTCTGAGGTGTATCATGAGTGTTGTTATGGGGAGAAGGTTGATGCAGAATCTGAGTGGTTCAACAGTACCTGAGAATTCCAATGAATTAAGAACTTTGAACAAGGACATGGGCAAGGGAAAGGGAACCCCAAAGAGAGTGGAGATCCTGCTCATGTGCTATAGTGGCTCTCTCCTAAGCCTGAGGATGAGAGCTGCTTAGTGACCAGGCAGAACCTTTAGAAGAATGGTTGCACACAGCACCATCAAGGTGAGGAAGGACTCCATGGAACAAGTTATGGGGAAGGGAAGGGGAGCGTTTTGAGATGAAGATGGACATGAATTTCATGTTCATATATTAGTTGTATGTTTTTTACACTATTTTTAATTATTTTATCATATTTTAATCTTCCTAGTCAACATCATTTTGTTAAATAAGCTAAATCTATTTAAAAATTGACTCATTACACCTCATATTTAAAAATATCATTCAAGAGACATACATATTCTAATTTTTTGTTATATAGATAAAGCAAGAATGATTATGGACATCACAAACAGCTTCTCTTTGTTTAACTCTGAGCAAGTGATGGATCATAGGGTGCTCCCCAAACCACACCAGGGGCAGCTTGACCACCAGGAATACTACCATATGGGATCACGCCCTCTGCTAGTCCAGGATCCAACTGCATTATAGGCTGACCATAGGCATCAAAATAGGCGGTGCCACCTTGAAAGGGATCAGGATTCATGTAACCACCAGCATAGGGTATTGTTGCTGTTGGTGCTACGCAACACATCAGTGCAAGTGTTAGCGAGGGAAAAGAGGAGAGAAAAATGAAAGAAGCAACCATACAGGAAAGGAAAGGAAAGTTACCAGGCACTCTTTTCTCAGCACTCGAGACTTCAGTGCATAACTTTTCAACTTCTTTCGCCATCCCGATTAGATTCTTCTCCATGGCTTGCATTTGCTCCACCTGCTCTATGTTTGACCCCTTCTCATTCTGAAATGTAACACTACGTGTAAAAGAGAGATGAATATAATCAGAGCCGACTTCTTTGCAACTATAAAATTAAACAGAGATATCTTGGGCTAACTTGAACATCTGCATGACTAGGGATTCTGAGCTCATGGAAAAATTTTTATGGTAAACATTACAAAAGATAACAAACAGCATATTTAACCAGGCAATTTATTAACAGGTGAACAATAGAGTCTCTATTGTAGAGACTCTATTAATGATATTAATAGAGCCAAGTTCTGTGCTATTATTTCAAGATGAACACCATTATATTAATGATACTAGAACATTTGACTACAACAGTGAATACTGCAATAACAAAAAAATTCAATGATGAAAACTTACTGAAGGGTTTCAGACACCAAGCAAAAAAATGACTTGTTTCACTCACCGTAATCTCTGGTGCTCGTTCCTCAAACCTTCAAGTTCGACCTGCAACTCCGGAAGACACTTAACATCAGCACGAGTTTTCACCAACTCCTGAGAGGCCTGTTGAATTTGGGTGATCAGATCTTGTCTGGCTTTGACTAAATCTTGTGCTTCAATGAGTGCCTGTTGCAACTCCTTTTTCACACTCTCACCAACCCAAATATTTGCTTCCATTTTTGCAATCTTTTCCTGCAGAACCCTGATCTGAATGTCGCTCTCATTCTGAATACTTCTGATGTGTTCCTTGAGTTTCTGTGCTTCAAGCCGGGCAGCCACAAGGTCCTCCCTTAAGGCGACATGACTAGCGGTCAATTTCTGATTGTCTCCAGCAAGTTGCTCAAGTTCTGCAGCCTGAGAAGCAATATTGCTCTCTAAAAGCTCAGGTCGAGGAAGGGGTTCCAAAGCCCCACGAATAGCAGGAGGACCTGAGCCAGCAGCAAGTGAACCACGTCGTATCGCACTTGGAGCCTGGATGGAACGTCCCTCATATGCTGATCGTATTTTTCTAGAATCCATCTCTCCAAGAATCCACTCAGACTAGGTCACACATGAATAGCAACACCTTAGGTATGGATGCTTAACCTCTATTTTTATTAAAAAAACGAGGGATAAGAGTCAGTCACAGGAATGAATATGATAATGTGTAAAAAAATTCCCTGCTGCAACCAGATTAGAAAGAAAATTTGAAACGCAAGTACCCCAAACTGCAACCAAATTGCAAAGGGAGAGACCCTGATACGGGTTCTTTCAAATTTGAACTTCATACTAATACCCAATGAAAAGAAAAACTACAACAAAATTGTATGATGTGCAAGGTAAAATCCTCAATCAGCAATAACTGACAAGAAACATATGAAGTTCTGCCTTTTATTCTTTCTTTCTCCCCTTTTTATATTCTCCAACTTTTCTATTGGATGAATATAACTCAATAATACATCTAGCAACAAAAATTTAATTCAGCTCCATTTATCAGATTAATTCAAATATCGAACCGGAAGTAGATCATTTCCACGTGCAATTTAGAAAATGATAAACACCAAAGTTTAGATTTTAGTTGTTATGAAAAATAAGAGGAAGCATCATTAAAACAGAAATAAACAATGGTTCTCAATAGGTGGAGTCATATACAAGCATTATTACTTAAGATATGTTATTATTTCTCAGAATCTATTTTATCAATAACATTAACTTGATTTCTCAAATTACTGCAGTCTTTCAATAACTACCCTTTTCTTCTATATTATATGTGGATTTAGTGGCTACAATATTCTAGTAAAATGAAAAACTAAACTGAAAAACTAAACCTGGTTGTAACAATTGAAGGTAAAGTGGTAAGTTAAAAAAACACCTCAGAATACAGAGAAACTACCAATAACACCTTAAATGTTAACGGTAACAACGTGAAACATGCATTAGCCTAAATGACATGATCAGCCTTTGGAAACTTACCTCCTGGGACACATTTTAAGAACACTAACAATTTCTTGGGGATGAGGGAAATTGTTTAAAAATGACATTAAAAAGGATTTTATCACGTGACTCACAGTAACAATAAAGACCACTAGAAAAGAAAGCCACGAATACCAAAAGAAACATAAGATCATAAAAGTTAGATTTCTCCTGAAAATAGGACTATAGGAGAAATCCAATGAAGTGGTACCTAGATGGAGAAAAACTAAAGAAAATGCTTAATTTTCTGTCTTAATAGTCAAAACATATCATATAAAGACTAAAGAGAGAATAATAATGGCATCCTACATCATCCCAGACAAAGTAAGCAGTTTAAGTTTCAATACAAGTATCTTGCTGGTTAATCAGTTATTCCTCCTAAATATAAATTTTTCACAATTTCTCCAAGTCCAATGTAAAACTTATTGCACTTGGCTCAAAAAAAAGAAAACAGCCTCATAATCAATTCCCCAAGCCACATGTAATTATGTCTTATTACATATTTATGTTTTAAGGTGATTCTGTATCTTTAACCCATGAAAGCTTAACAATGATGTAGAAGAGGGGACATTAGAAGAAAATGGATCAAAGGGTAAGAAAAAACAGCCTGCCTTCATGGCAAAAATGGCCAGATTCTGAAATGAAGCATTAGAATCTAGTATCTACTTGACTCTCAAAACTGAAGAGTGGGTATCCCCACAGATTGGGGCCTCTTTTTTATTATCTAATAAATAAAGTAGGGAACCTATAACTTTGAATTTTCAGATCAAAGAGAACTCAGCTGAGTATTACTTTGATAGATAGGATAAACTGCGGTTGTTGGTTTCACACTTGAGCGAAGCATCTTTGAGGATGCACACACACTAAAGCACAGCCTGTTAATGTGATTACATAGACAATATGATTCATGTCACTATATTTATGTTGCAAGGGAGAGAAGGATTAATTTTACCAGTTGTGAGTTGTGACACATGAATGCAGGCATCCAATACATAGCGTGCCATTATCACATGCCTATAAATATCCAAAAGACAATTTTCTTTTGTTGTTTCACTTCACTCTTCTTCCTCCCATTGATGAATTCTAAAATATTAGGTTCATTCTTTAGTTTGTCATTCCAGAAAGAATTACTCCAAGCATCAATAACAATTAACATCTCATGTTTAACCAACAATAGAAAAACTCAATCTGATGTCCACAAAATCCTGCATGCACTAATGCATTCTTCCTTCAGTCCTTTAATAGCCAAACCAATCAATAACATATGTCATTTTAACAATTACCCCTTAGCTCTGCTCATCCATCCAACACTTTTCCCCTCTTCGTATGACTATAATGTATGCAAATATGATTTTAGAATGAATCTAACTAAAGCTGCTTCATACATACAAATATGATTTGTGCCATTCATATAATGGTAAAATGTAATCCATCTCAGACATGCTGCAAAGATCACTACAAGGTTCAACAATTCATACACAGCTTTAATGTTCTACTCTTAAATTAACAACGGTCTTAGAATAAACAAATGCGTACACTCTCCAACATTATCTACATTCAACCCTTACGGTTTGTTTGAAGGACTAGAGGAAGATATGTGCTATCTCTAACATTTCATTTTCCCATATTCCACAAAATTTATGCTCCATTTAGTAAAGCACAACAATTTCATTTGGCTGTTCCTCAAACACATTATACATAAATATTTTTACAAAATTCTTGATTTGTACCTAAGTCATCTAAGAAGAAATAACGATTACTTAACAAGACGTTCCACGCCTTCTGCTCTTTCCAATTCGTTTGATGACTTCTTTCAAAAGCTCCATCTTTTGCATAATACTTGATATACAAATTCTATAAACTTCAGAAAAAGGTTTAATTGCTAAAATTTAATGATCAATTCTTTTAATTTAACATCAAGTAATCATACCCAATATAAAACTAGACTAAATTTATCAAGCAATCATACCCAATATCCTCGATTAGATTAAGAAAACGCTATGCCAAATTCTATAAACTTCAGAAAAAGGTTTAATGGCTAAAATTTAATGATCAATTCTTTTAATTTAACATCAAGTAATCATACCCAATATAAAACTAGACTAAATTTATCAAGCAATCATACTCAATATCCTCGATTAGATTAAGAAAATGCCATGCCAAATTCCCGAACAAACCCGAGATTCCAGAAAACCCCCAATGAATAAGATCGTAAGTCAATTCCAAAACAGGGAAAACCCACAAATAAGTAAGGAAACCCGAAAGAAAAAAGGCAACAAAATGGGAAGAAAACCTTGAGAGAAGGACTGAGTGTGCAGAATAGAGTCGCAAAGCAGTGAAATGAAACGTTGAAAGAGACAACCAGGTAGAGAGCAGAATAAATCCCAACTCAATTAACGGAAATAGTGACCCAAAGGTGGAAGGAGAAGCCGATGGAGCTATACACGTCGAAGACACTGAGAGACCTTTGCTTTCTTTCTTTTTTTTTCTTGAAAACTACGTAAAATAATAATTAATATTATATTTTATTTTGTTCGGATATTCGATTATTAGAAACTAAAAAATAATAATATGATTTAATTTAATAATAGTTTTAGTCTAAAAAGTTATACAATCTACTAATTTAGTCTAAAATTTTATTAGTTTAATTTTTAGATTAGAATTTTATTTTTTTATTTTTCTTTTTCATTCGAACGTAAATTTTAATTTTATCCTCAAAATTAAGATGTTTTAAATTGATAAGTTTTAGACTACATTAATATATAAGTGTTTTAGATTAAAATTATGATTATATCGAACAATATTATTATTTTTGTTTGCGATCAGATACTAACAAAGCAAAAAGATAATATTAGATATCTACATTAATATATAAATGTTTTAGACTAAAATTATAATTATACCGAACGATATTATAATTTTTATTAGTGTTAACAGTAAGATATTAAAAAAAAATAATATTAAATATCATTTATCAATAATAATAATAGTTGAGATGTCAAAACAGTAACGCTTATATAACTGAAATACTCCTTTTTTTTTTAGTAAATTGTACAAATTATTACGCAACATTCTTTTTATTTTTATTTTTTTTTTGATAAAATAATATGATTGTATTTAATAACTATCATACACAGATGATACTAATAGAAGCCTCATTAAAAACTTCTCTAAACCTAATGGAGAAAAAGAGTACTCCTATTATATAAAAACAATAAGCTAAAGCAAAATATGTTCAACATTTTTTTATTTTTATTTTTATTTTTATTTTTATTTTTTACATTCAACATTAATTTTTTTTAATTTATTAACTCAATTTTTTAACATTGATTTGTGAAAACTCGTTCATTTTGGTGTTAGTATTTTAGAAATTTAGAATAGATTTAGAGCTTACAAAGTCTTATCATTATAGCAAACAGAAGGTAAATGTTTAATTATTTTATTTTTATAATTATCTATAATTTTATTTATAAATGGTTAATGATTTCTTTATTTTAATAGGGTATGATGGAAGAAATGGGTGAATTATTTTTGTTAGGTTTGGTGTACCAATCGATTCGATTGCCAAGTAGTAGAGATAAGGTTCTTTGGGTTATTTGTTATGGGAGCAAAAGATAAACAATTGAACACAAGGACTTATAGTGATTTAGTCTTCTAATAAAAACCTACATTCACTACTTTAACTCACCACTAAAGATTTTCAATCAATTTACTAAGAATATGTTCTTTTTTCTTGGCAACCATTACAACGTAGACTCACTACATGAATCTAACATCTAAAGTTCACAAACCGAATTTTAGGAACCTCTTTTTTAAAGAAACAACTTAGCAAACTAAAAATCCCTCTCAAAGGTGATTGTTTACGCTCTAAAGCTCTCACCAAAATCGTAATACACTTGAACAAATTTAACAATGGAAACTCACAAGTGTATCTAAGAAAGAATGAACAATTCTAAACACTTAAACACAAATATATCATATTGTTATTACTTTTGAAGCATTAGTCTTCTCGTGATGCCATGAGATTTATTTTATAGTCCTAAATTGAGTTTGTAGTCATTGGTGATCGTTGGATTAGATTTGAAGCGTTTGAAGCTGATTTCCAGGTCAATTTTCCATGTTGGTGTTAGGCGTATCGAAACGCGTGCTAGCTATTTCAATACAACTCCTTTGTGTAGAACTAATGTTTTGATATAATAATTGAAAAATAGTTTTGGACTAATTTGAAAATATTTCAAAAATGGTTCTTATGTCCAAACTACTTGAAAATATATTTAAGATGTTTTTGAGTGATTTTAAATATGTTTTAAATGATTTAAAGAAACCAAATAAGTGTTTTTTAACCCAGGTGTTTCGAACCACCCTTAAGGTGTTTCGATACCTGTTCTTCAATACCATGGTTTCAAAGGCAAAACCACAGTGGTATCGATACTGGTATAGATACCTTTTTGCCACTGTGATGCTCTGTTTCGAACCTTGTTTCGAAACACCCCAACGGTTTCGAACACTGTTTTGAAACACCCCCAACGGTCAAAACGATTTTATGAAAACCCCCAACGGCTAGGAGCGGTATCGATACTGGTATCGATACCTGTTCATAAATGTAGGTTAACGGCTATTTCCCAAAGCAGCTGTTTCGAACCATGGTTCGATACCGCCTGCACCAGAAGAGGAAATAAGCCTTGTAATCAGCTCCAAACGGCTCCAAACCAATCCCAACGGTCACCAACGGCTAGAAGCTCATTTGGGATGATAAAAGGAAGCCTCAAGCATCAAGAGAAGACAAATGCTTCAATTGTAACAACATTATGATCAAGAAATTGTCTTAGAGCATAATTCTCATCTTTTGGGTAGACAACACTTGTGAGCTCAATGTTAATCTATGCTCAAGTGTAATTAGGATTTGGGTGAGTGCTTAGTTGCAAACATTAACCTTATTAGAAGGATTCAAGTTTGCTAAGTTTCTTCTTGTTTAAGTGAATTCCCAAAGTTCGGGTTGTGAACTTTGGATGCTAGATTCGGGTTTGAGTCTAGGATTGTAAGGTTATCCCTTTGGCCTCAAAAGGTTGAAATTCTTAGTGAATTTGGAAATTCTTAGTGGGAAGCTAAGGTAGTGGATGTAGGCGAGGCCGAACCACTATAAATCCTTGTGTCATTGTCTATATTTTTGCTTCCACACATATCCACCTAAATTGGTCAATTCTCCATCACTTGGCAAGTAAATTTGGTTGTGCATCGAGCCACTCCAAGCCTAAAAATTGGTATCAGAGCGAGGCTCAATCGAGGAGGATTAACATCCTATTGAGAAGATCCGGAGAGCTCGACCGATTTACGATTAACCGACATTCTATGGCTCAATCCATTGACAAGCCACCATTCTTTGACTGGTCCAACTACTCCCAATGGAAGATAAGGATGAAGTATTTCATCAACTCTAGAGACTACAAGCTATGGGATATAGTTGAAGATGGACAATTTGTGCCAAAAGGAATAAAGGCGGAATGGAGCGTGGAAGATCGCAAGAAGATGGTGCTTAATCACAAAGCCTTGCACATTCTTGTTTGTGCATTCCATCCAAGCATCTATGAGAAGATATCTTCTTGTGATAGTGCCAAGGAAGTTTGGGACAAGCTAGAAGTCACATACGAAGGAACAAACAAAGTAAAGGAGACCAAGATTGGACTCCTCAACCAAGAGTATGAAAACTTCAAGATGAATCCGGAAGAGGACATAGTAAAGATGTTCGATCGATTCTCCACCATCACCAATGGACTTAGAGGATATGGAGAGATCATTCCGGAGGAGAAGCTTGTTCACAAGCTCATCTATTCCCTTCCCGAGTCATGAGACTCAAAAAGGACCGCCATCATCGAAGCCAAAAATCTAAAGACACTCAAGCTTGATGAACTCATGGGGTCACTCCCCACACATTAAATTATGATGAAAGGAAGACAAGAGGAGAAGAAGAAGGAAGAGATTAGAGCGATGGGGAAGAAAAAGGTCCAAGAGCTTGGTGTAAATGTCAACACCGTTGCTCTAAAATCCTCCAAGTGCATCCACTTTGAAGATTCAAGTGAGGAGGATAGTGAAGAAGATGAAGAGCTTGCCCAACTATTCATTGACTTCGATCGATTCGTGAGGAACAAAAGTAGAAAATCCTCAAAGCACGAATCTAAGAAGAAGATGAAGGACTCCCACAAGTTAATCAAAAGGGGATCATCTTCCAAGAAGCAAGCATATGTGGCTACATAGAGTGATGATGACTCCACTGAAAATGAAGAAGCCAACCTATGCTTGATGGCCCTTAATGAGGGGGAGGTAACTTCTAACTCATCTTGTTTAAATTCATATTCATTTGATGAGTTACAAGAAGCCTATGATAAATTGGCTTTTGAGTTCAAGACTTCATTTTCTAAAAACAAAAAGATGATTTCAAAGCTTAAATTAGAAAATGATTTGCTTTCAAAAACCAATTTCGAAATTGAAGCAAAATTAAAAGATTTGAGCTTAAAGTTTTCGATTTACAAAATTTGCTTCAAAAGATGGAAAAAGATCATTAAATGGCTCTAGATGATCTTAAGAAGGAAAAAGATTTGATTCCCAAAGAACTTCAAAAGAAAAATGATGTGGGAAAATCAAATTTTTATTTGAAACAATCTAATGCCCCTAGATTTGAAAATGGAAAATATTTTAGAAGTGTTTGGGTCCCAAAAGGACTAATCACTTCAATAAGTAGGGATGAAATTGAAAAATTGATTCCTAAGGGGACCAAATCATGTGCTTCTAATGCTAAAGGATCCAAAGCAATTTGGATACCAAAAATTACTTGATTGTTTCATTTTAGGTGTGATGGAGGTATGAGCATCAAAGTGCAAGATTAAGGGGGAGCTCCATACACACAAGTAGGACACTTGAAGAAGGAAGGCTTCACATCCTACCTTTGACTCAAGTGTGGTAAAATTTCTAGTTGAATTTGTGTTTATTTGCTTATTTTTTTGTTTTATTTCAACTAGTTTATCATATATGTTGGACTAACACTTAATGATGCCTTGAGTAAGGGGGAGTTTTTGTTTTCATAACCTATGTTTTGAAACTTAATTTTTCCAACAATTATTATCTTTCAAAACCTCCTATGTTATGAGCTTTAAAGTTTATTCAAACTTGGTTTGAACCATTTTTGATATAACAAAAAGGGGGGAAATGTTATGAAAAATTGTTTTTCAAAGAATTTCAAATGGATAAGAGGGAACTTTAAACGATTTAATTCTTTAATTCTCTTATTCAAAGTTTATTTAACAAAGGGGGAGCAATCTCAAAAACAATTTTTCAAGTTAGTTTTATTATATCAAAAAGGGGGAGATTGTAGAACTAATGTTTTGATATAATAATTGAAAAATAGTTTTAGACTAATTTGAAAATATTTCAAAAATGGTTCTTATGTCCAAACTACTTGAAAATATATTTAAGATGTTTTTGAGTAATTTTAAATATGTTTTAAATGATTTAAAGAAACCAAATAAGTGTTTTTTAACCCAGGTGTTTCGAACCACCCTTAAGGTGTTTCGATACCTGTTTTTCAATACCATGGTTTCAAAGGCAAAACCACAGTGGTATCGATACCTTTTTGCCACTGTGATGCTCTGTTTCGAACCCTGTTTCGAAACACCCCAACGGTTTTGAACACTGTTTCAAAATACCCCCAACGGTCAAAACGATTTTATGAAAACTCCCAACGGCTAGGAGCGGTATCGATACTGGTATCGATACCTGTTCATAAATGCAGGTCAACGGCTATTTCCCAAAGCAGCTGTTTCGAACCATGGTTCGATACCGCCTGCACCAGAAGAGGAAATAAGCCTTGTAATCAGCTCCAAACGGCTCCAAACCAATCACAACGGTCACCAACGACTAGAAGCTCATTTGGGATGATAAAAGAAAGCCTCAAGCATCAAGAGAAGACAAATGCTTCAATTGTAATAACATTATGATCAAGAAATTGTCTTAGAGCATAATTCTCATCTTTTGGGTAGACAACACTTGTGAGCTCAATGCTAATCTATGCTCAAGTGTAATTAGGATTTGGGTGAGTGCTTAGTTGCAAACATTAACCTTATTAGAAGGATTCAAGTTTGCTAAGTTTCTTCTTGTTTGAGTGAATTCCCAAAGTTCGGGTTGTGAACTTTGGATGCTAGATTCGGGTTTGAGTCTAGGATTGTAAGGTTATCCCTTTGGCCTCAAAAGGTTGAAATCCTTAGTGTATTTGGAAATCCTTAGTGGGAAGCTAAGGTAGTAGATGTAGGCGAGGCCAAACCACTATAAATCCTTGTGTCATTGTCTATATTTTTGCTTCCACACATATCCACCCAAATTGGTCAATTCTCCATCACTTGGCAAGTAAATTCGGTTGTGCATCGAGTCACTCCAAGCCTAACACTTTGAAAAAGAGTCGTTAAACCTGCATTAAAAGATCCATATGAACACATTGAAGGTGTACCAAAACGTCTTGCTCTCTATATCAAAATGACCAATGCTTGTTACGATACGTCTCCTAATTGTTGAGAGTTTTCATAAAGCCGTTGTGGATTTTTTATAAAACCATTGGGTTGTTACGATATGTCCCAAATTGAGTTTGTAATCATTGGTGATCGTTGGAATTAAATTTGAAGCGTTTGGAGCTGATTTCCAGGTCAATTATCCATGTTGGTGTTTGACGTATCGAAACGCGTGCTAGCTATTTCGATACAACTCCTTTGAAAAAGAGTCATTAAACCTGTATTAAAAGATCCGTATCAAAATACATTGAAGGTGTATCGAAACGTCTTGCTCCTTATATCGAAACGACCAATGCTTGTTACAATACGTCTCCTAATTATTGAGGGTTTTCATAAAGCCGCTGTGGATTTTTTATAAAATCATTGGGTTATATTGAAACACCACATAAGTATATCAAAACGCCTTACTAAGCGTATCGAAACGATTTTTGACAGTGTTGAACTATATCGAAACATCATAAAGGTGTATCAAAACGCATATGTTAAAAGCACAAGTTTAACACATTCAAATCATTTCAAACACTTACAAAAATCCGTTAAAACTTTTTAAAATTTTTTTTAAGTTGTTTAGACATAAGAAACATTTTTAAAACCTTTTCAAATCAATCTAAAACTAATTTTCAATTATTATATCAAAATCAATATTTCTACATTTTATCAATTCTAAACACAAAACTTGTGTGAGCATTTTTATAATAATATGTGATTGGTTGTTAGAGAAGACCAACCCTGTACAATGGTGAAAATCTCATTTCAATACAAACCGTAAATCTGACATGAAAGCTTTAACAAGCAAAAATTAAACTCTTAATTTCTAATTTATTCAATATTCTTCTATTCACTTATTTAATGATAATTTCTGGGTTTTTATCACATGTCAAGATGATTTTGGATTCAAGAGACAAAACCAATGCTGACCATGATGGAGATGATCAGATGAAAAATTATAAACATAATTGCTACAAAGGCTAAGACTGTTAAGAAAATTGTTGGATCATTATAGTCAAAAAAAAATTTACAACTTCAAAAGGATCCAATTGTTTGGAAATCATAATTTCAATACAAAAATTAAGATAATACACAAAAATATTTCTTTTTTCCACATTATATAAAGAATAAATATCAATGTATATCTTCCTTACAAATCCCACTATGAACCCTCTGAAACAATCGACACTACCTGGTCACTACCACAGAGATCGGCCTCCCTGAAACAACCAATCTGGGAAGACCTCAACCAGAGGAATGAACAAACAATGCAAAAAACGAGTTTGGGGAAAAGAGGATGGGGAAGAACAAGAAACAAATAGAAAAGGAGTATGGGGAAACAGCACAGTGGTTGAGGAAGGCATTTTCTGCCGAAGAATTTGCCGGACACACGATTACCAAACCCATATTCGGCTTATGATTCAAAAGAAATTGTACACTCGATGCTATGTGCACTTGAACCACAACCTTTTGGGGTTCAATCAACTCAAGACCATATGAACTAATGAATGCTTTGAATTGCTCGGAAATGAAATGACTCCCAGTTTCATCAAACCATTTCTAAATGAATGAAACTAAAAATTAAATCCAAAACTTAACTCATGATGGAAGAGAGGCGGCAGATGCCTTCTTCATTTTCTCCTTTTCAATCTCGGCTCTCCTCTGCTCGGCATGCTGAGCAACACCGTTCGCAAGAGCTTGATAATGGAAATCCAGTGTTTGTGTAAGGTTCTGGAACCTCATAGGATCTGATGCTTGCAAAACTAAATTTACAATTGGGGAAGAAAAAGGTCATGTTTTCAGACAATGACATGAAAAAACAATGGTTGTATTAGTTTTAGGCTTGAAGAGATATTTACCTTTGACAGTATCGACAAAGAAAACAAAAGGGTCTACTTCATCGATAGGAGACTGTAACTCCTCATCATCGCTAAAATCATCATCAGAGTCATCGTCGTCGTCGTCATCATCGTCTTTTGCACGGAAAGACTTAGCCTGTAGAAAACAAAGTCCGGTGATCTTAAATAAAGAACAGGAATCCTTTTTTTCTAAAGGATCAAACTAAAGCATACCTGAGCAGCTAATTTTTGAAGCCTGATGCTATCAGCTTCATCACCATCCTCTGCATCAACTCCCATTTCTTTGTCAGAGCCATCAGCATCATCGTCCTCATTATCAGACTCGAAACCATCCATACCATCATCATCTTCAGCCTCTTCCTCCTTTGCAACTTCTGCTAGCATAAATAGAGAAAAATCCAGGTATTACAGAAAAATAAGGAAAATGATAAAATCTAAAAGATAGAAAATGAAGACAAAATAAACGAAGTTTGCAGGTTCAGACACATAACAGTTACACATAGTGCATGCACACACACGCAAACCTGCAGACAGAGAGAGAGAGAGAGAGAGAGAGAGAGACCTGCAACTTGATCCTTGTATGCAACAAGGAGATCAAGGGTGGCCCTAAACACACGTCCAAGAGCCTCCCCAGATAACTGTTCACCGGGAAGTGCAAGCAGTGAAGTAAGGCCCAGGCAGCACACTTTCTTATCATGTTCCCTGTAGAACCCAGTTATGAAATCACAGCCAGACATGCCAATAAAAAAAATCATAATAAAACTAACGATGTTAGACTAAAGGCTTGTATGGGGAGGGGAGATGGAAGATGAATGATCAAAGGGAATATAAACAACATACCGCTTAAAATTAACCCGCACACCACTCCTCCTAACTTGCTGCAACAACTGGAACCAAAGGTTGAACACTTCCGATGTAACACAAAACTTGTCCAATAGGCTGACCGTCAAAGTCGAATTGTAATATACTGCATTGGCAACCTAGGTTAAAGAAAACCAGCAGTGTTAGAAAATCACAGGAAAAGGAAATGTTGTTTCCAGGAACAGTGTTCAACTTGCAAAAAAATACAAGTATTTGTGCTCATAAGAATAAATTGCCGGCAATAGCCAATGCACAACAAATTTTAACATAAAAGGACGATCTAGACCCTAACAAGAACATGCTGAGACAACATACACCATTATTTCGAACTTGTAAGAGGAAACAAAAAATTCAGACATTATACATATCAAAATTAAACTTAAATTGACAATAAATAAACCAACTAGTTGTTTCTGCTCTCAAATTTGTAACATTAAGTACCCTTGTGTTGGTGAAACGTGAATAACATCAAATTTGTAATATTTAAAAGATATAACCATCCGAAGAACATCATCTTGCAGAAAATACAGCTAGGTTCAGCCACTTTACCACTTGTACAAGAAGGCATTTCAACCGTGATTTCTCCGCTCGATGCAAACGATCAAGTGTGATTCTCAGATATGGTTCAACCCAATGATCTACCTGCCCTCTACAGTTTTGAAACACTACTTCTATCAGCTTTGGGGCTGGCTCAATGTCACTGTCCTCTAAATTTTTATCTGACATAATCTGCCCAAGAAAAGAAAATAGCATGGGCCTTGTAAACCAAAGGGATTGGCACTAAGAAATATTCCCTCATTCATTTTCATTAACCCAGGAGAGTTGCCTATCTACAGGAAACTTTTAACAGAGGAAGGAACTCACAGATGAAATCATATTCCAAAGACTTTGCTGGTAGTCTGGTTCCTTGCAATTAAGAAAATGAGCAGTTCCCCTGGATATATAGTTGTCCAAAGGAACCAAAATATCTGCATGAAACACAATTTCCAGATGAACTCAAAACTAGATATTGATAAATTGAAATTGGATAGCGGAAAAAAGTCTGAACCCCTTCATTAGTTGTCATATAAAATGTTTATAAGGACCCAGTAGAACCAGCAGAAATGAAATGTCCACATACTGTCTTAAACAGATCTGAACAACGACATTGCCTTCGGCGATCCAATCCCAAACTAACACAAGTCTTAGAAATTATTCCAGATACCAAAACTTGATACAACAACGACTGTTTCATACAAAAGTGTTTGATCTAGGTCCTAGTACTTGCATGAACAAAATAGTCAATATCAAGCAAGTTAACAAACATAATGAATTCCATCAACAAATAAGACAAAATATTTGCAATTTATTTGACAATTGACACTGTTTTTTATTATGTTTTTATAACTTAATTGACAGTGTGGATACTAGAAACAAATAGACAACTAGTTTCAGATCTGTATTGTCAGGCATAATGTTTTCCGAAGAGCAAAGGTATCACTATGTAACTTCTTTTTTTTCCCTGATAATGCATCACTCTGTATCACTTGAAAAGTAAATGAAAGAATTTTTAAACTGCTGAGTACAAAGTCCAGTTAAAATTCCCTAAAACATTCATATATGGAAACAATAAAGGAAAAGGAAAGAAGAAAAAGTAGACGGAATCATACTTGGAAAGAAATCTATAGCCCAATCAGCTAATGCTTCCATCATCAGAGGCCAAAGGCTCCACATATCCAATGATATAGTTGGAGAAAAGAAGGTCATATATGAAACAATATCCAAGACTTCTTCAAAAACATCTGTAGAAGAAAAAGAAACATAAATTTGAAAAAAAAGACCCTAGTACAATATTGTGAGTCAAATTTTGCATGATTAAATGCTACGGTTGAAAAACTATTCAATAATGCTACAACTGCAAGGTTGTTTTAAACAAATCTTAACCATGGTGACATATAGGTTTGATGGTATCTTTACCACAATGCTAAGCTTTCATAGAGATGAGATGACAGTTATTAACTCGTCCAAAAAGTTTACTGCTTACAGACAGTATTTCATGGTTAATTTGACAAATGCCTGATGTGTTCAGGTGCAAGTCCTATTATATGCAATAATGCAAATTGTCATTTCACTTTTGAACTTTAAATTCTTTCATTGACTTGTACTATATATTCAATACTAGTTTCTTGTTGCCCAAAAGTATGCATCGCTATTAAGAAAATCAGACAATTAAAAGGAATCAACAGACCAGAGAAAGAAAAGTAGGAACACTTTACGTACCTTGTCCATCAGTTGTTAACATTCTTCGCGTGATTGGAAGCAAAGTTGGCTCCACCTGGACAAAAAGGTGTGGAAGCCTACTAACTGATTCAAGTATTGTGCTTATGGCACGCAAACATCCAACTGCAGCCAGAGCAGCAGGATCATCAGCTTCTGCAGTGTTCATACACCTCCAGAATGCAGCTGCCTGGAAACAGATGCATGATAGTGTCAGTATAAAAAATATGATATTTAGTGCTTAAGAAAATTATGGCAACATGCATTACCAGATTCTGACATAATCCAAGAGCATAAGGCGCCATCTCCTCCCCAAACTTGTCGACTATAGTCTCTAGAGTAAAGACAAGATCCTCATTCTCAACTTCATTCATAAGTTTGAAAATCTCTGACAGAAAGAAATTGCAAATGAATTGACTATTTTTAATAAAGAAAATTAACCATGTACAGTGTGAAACCGACCAGAATCATGTACATGAAACCAAAGTAGAGAAAGAACAGAAAACAGTGTTCCGAAGAGCGAAATTATTTTTAAGACAACCATCAATAATTAGGGGCTATTAATAAAACACAATCAAGCTCCAAATACCACTTACCCTCAAGTAGCTGAGGAAGAATAGGACGAATCTCATTTAAATCTGCATATAAAACCATTTCTTGTCTGTTAAGCCCTCAACGCTCAGAATGATGTAAAATGTAGGTGCAGATGGATAGAACAGAAAGAAGTAACCAGCAATGAAACTACAAGTTCAGATTTGGCCCAAGCTAGCTCAATCCAATCCCAACTCATACAAAACAAAATATAGAGAAAAGTACAAGCTGCATACCTCTGCACGCTTCTACAAATGATCTTAATGCAAAAACTGAATCAACACGAACAGGAAGCTCTGGATCACGCAACGCAGAAACAACATTATGCAGTGCTTGGCGAAAATTATTCTGGTCTGAGAAGTTTACATGGGCATACTGTCCTGCTACCCATGCAGCCTAAAATCCATACCAAAAAAGTACAAAACTGATAAAATTCTCACATACAAATATCTCTTGCAGACCTTGAATAAGATGCCTTCAAGACTGAAAAATAGGAAAACAAACCTTGGCCCTTAGATGACCAACAGGACTTCGGAACTCTGGGAAAACATGTTGCATCAACATATGTTCCAATTCAGATTTGTAGGGCTCAGTTTGTTTCAGTTTATCACAAAGTGCTCCAATGGCAAGAAGAGCACCATCTTTCTGTCGGAAGGGCTTATATTCTACTGGTGCTGCATCATATCTGGAACAAAGAGTATACAGTAAATATACAAAAAAAAAAAAAAAAAAACTAACATCAAAGAAAACCAACACTCCCAATCTCTATTAGGTCTAAATGTAAAAGGACACCTTTTCAAAATTTCCACAATGAATTGAATGAACTTTTGAAGATTCTCTTTTCCACGTTTTCTGACCAACTCACTAACAAAGTCCATGGAAGCAGTCCTAGGACTATATAAATCTTCAATTATATCTGCAGTGCAGAAATTCAATGTATGAATCAGTATGATCAGTACAGGGTTTGGTAAGGCTAACAGGTTTAGTAGTTTACCATAGCCCTTCCTCACATACTCATGTGGATCTTCCTCCCAAAGCTTTTGATCATTGTCATTGAAGCACATGAGAGGGAAAACTATTTCAAAAAGGAGGACATCAAGCTGTGGCTGCAACAATGTATACATGCTATTTTTTGAAACGCTGCACAAATAGGTTTTTGGGTCAAAATCCATTATTATCATTTCTGAGAACATTAAAACAACTTACAATACAGAATCATAGAAAAAGAGGATATGGCATCAGTGAAATCTGCAATATCATCTAGTCTTGAATCTTTACACAACTACTAAGGCTGCCAATAAACAATTCTACGCCACCACAAAGTGAGAGTAAAGCGAATATGTATAAATTCTTATCAATGGCCAAAACTTCATAATTTATTAACATACAGAACAGAAGTAGAATTAGTTATGACAGAAAGAAATGACTCAAATTAACACTGCTACAAAAATCATGTTTTGAAATCGTCAGAACTGCGTAATAGTTAGTTAATCATAATCCATCAAGAAGATCAGCATATTGCTCTCTATCCCTAAGACACAGAAAGAACGTAACAGGCAACACTGGAAAGAAAATATTTATCTCAATATTATCATTTCAGTAAAAAGCGGGCTACCTTTACCCTGAAACAATAGCCAGCTGGGAAAAAAAGAATAACTGGACATAGTATACCAACTAAAGAACATCAAAAGCACCAGTCAATGACACGACTTGGGCAGAAAAATGGTGCAAACCTGCTGCTTAAAAATTGAAGAATAAGGTTGGTAACTCTGTCAGGGAGATAGCCCCCAACACGAATAACGTCCAATAAGTTTAAGTGGCATCCCAAAATTTTCCCTGCATAATTCTTCTGAAACATTTGAGCAAAAGCCCTGTTTTCTGGATTCCTAAGCTTTAAATCTCCAAACCTATCAAATACTCAACGAAATCACACACACACAAAAAAAAAAAACTAATAACAGGCCCACCAGAAATTACTCCAAACCATGTTCCAATTTTTTTAAAACATAGTCATACCGAGTGTACAGTCTATTCAAAATATGAACTGTCCATTTCTTCACCTTCCACCACCCCCATGATTTCCTGAGCTCAGGATCTACAGGTTGGCCTTCCACAGGTACAGGCCTCTCCAGAACATTTAAGAAAAGCATCATCCAAGCATCGAATACATTCGTATCAAGTAACTGCTTTGGAATCTCCAACTGAAAATTAGAGATATATCCCAAAGATGGAATATGAATCAAACAAATCTTGTAAAAGCCAAGTCACAGGAAACAACTTGCAGAAGAAATAATAATAAAGTGTGCTCAAAATATTTGGCAAGCAATTTTTCCTCAGATCAAAATAATCAATAAGAATGCACAAAAATGTATTATTTATAATGCTAGTAATATATTGGAAAACTTTGCACATCTGAACTAAAATGAAAAGAGTGCCTATTATTTTATTGGTGATAACATAAGGAGAGATCAAGAGTTCATAACAAATTAGCACAACATAAGTTTGTCAATTCCGCATCAAAAACACTTTTTACAAACAGTAATAAGCAAAATCTCAAATAAAAATAAATTCATTACATAAGTATGCCAAAAAGTTAAAGTAAAAAAAAACAGAAAACGGAAAATAGGAATGAGTATAAAGAAAAAAACGAAACAAACACCAGAAGCTCCCTTTAGCAACCCATTAACAGATTAGGTGTGCACCATAAAACTAGCAAAATAGAAACTTACATAGATGGATGACCAGAAAATTTTGCATATAAGCTTAATAAGATCCGCTACTTCCAGTGGTGGTTTGTCAATATGCACAAGTTTATTAAATATATTGAGAAGATGAGGAAATATCTCTTGAACAATGTGGTGAACAGGGGTTCTCTCCTCCTCTGACTTGAATCTAGAATAAAGAAAACGATGGAATTAGTACTGAAAAAATGAATAGAAACAACATGAGAAGGTACTGGCCACCAAATTAAGTGAAACATTTCTTTTTGAATTAAAACAATGTAACAGTTTTAATCGAATGATATAAAAAAACAAATAATTCATTCAGTGAAAAAAAAGAAAAGAAAAGTATGGTGTACTGTATACTTACTCATATTTTCTAGCAATAATCCTTAAAACAAACAAAGCCCCATAAACCTGCTGATCTTGTAGGTTATGCTTCACCCACTCAAGAAGACGTGGCCAATGCTCCGGATAGTCAGCATTGATGATAGTCTTGAGACACTCACCTAATTGCACCCTGCAATAAATCCGATATGACCAATCTTACAACTTTAGCACATAATCTGAACGTGTCACCAATGAAACAGTAGACAATTCTAAACGAACAATGAAAAAGGGGACAGCAAATAATTGTACCTCAACAAAGGAGGAACCTGAGCCACATACATAAGAATATTATCGCGAACCACATCTTTATCAAGAAGAGAAATTTTCTGTTGCTCATCTACGTTCATTAAATAGAAAACAAAAATATTCATATTCATAAACATAAACATAAACATAAACATAAAAAAATAAAGACAATATTAAGTGATAGAAATTTTCAATACTTGGTTCAAGAGGAGCCCAATTCTTAGCAATAAAGTTCTTAAAGTGAATAGAAGCAAATTGACGAACAGCAATCTCGCGGTTATTATCAACGATGATCTGTAATACTCTCACTAGATGCTGCGGCGTATACTGAAACTGGAAACAAACAAAATCCAAAATAAATTAATGAATCGATGCTTTGATCTAAAATCAAATAATCAAAACCAATTAATAACAATTAAAATAAAAGAAACCTGATTAAGACTTTGCTCGGCAGCTTTGCGTTCAGCGGGATTGGAACTAAGAGCAGCTTGAAGAACAAGAACAAGACTTGGAAGATCCATTCTTTTCAATCCAAGAATCTGAGAAAAGAACAGAATCCAACCCCTAACTGCTCAAATCCAGTTGAATGGGATGAGTGTCTAGGGTTTAAATACTTGGAGAAAGCGATGGAAATTGGGGGAAAACATATATATTAAAAAAACAATAAGAATAAAGAGTCTGCGGAGACACAGCTAAAGGTTGAGGAGAAGAGAGGAAAGGGGTTATTTCCATAATTAGGGCTTATAGTTTTTTGTTTTTAACTAAAAAAAAGTGATTTTTTTTTTATTTTTTAAGCGCAGTCAGTCATTTTTACTCGAATAATAATTTTATTTTAAGGGTTAATTATTGTAATGATCAGTTATATTTAAGTGTAGAATTGATCAATAATTTTAAAAAATATAAGTTAAGTTATTTATGATTTTTTGCACGTAAATTTTTTTGTTACTCAACTACTTTTTTATAATTATACATTTATATATTTATATATTTAATTATATACTCTAATCATTTACATTGGTTTAATTTTATTTTGATTACTGAATTAAAATATAATTTGTATAATTATATGTTTAATCTTTTATATTTATTCTTTTATATTTTTTTCTTTTACATTTTTTTAAGAATTTTAGTATACATACAACCTTGATACCATCTGTAATATTATCTTTATGTACGGGAAAAAGGATTTAAATATTATTATTAAAAAAATCAAATGTGATAAAAATTATTTTATTTTTTAAAATATTATATTTTAAACAATAATATTAAAGTTAGATTTATTAGAATATGATTTTGAATAAAAATTTATTTTTTAATTAAAAATTAAAGTTGAAAGTAAAAAGTTTTAACTTTAAATAGTAAAAAACTCTAAAAAAAACACTAAAATCAGAATAACAGAAGACTTCGTGGATTCATCCGGGACGCTGACGGTGAGTGGATTCGTGGTGTTGGGCGACGCATTGGCCGTTGCTCGGTGATCTGTGCGGAATTATGGGCTGCTTTTGACGGTTTAACATTAGCCTGGGAATTAGGGTACCGTAAGGTGGTGCTTGAACTTGACAGCACTACAGGTGTGGCTTTGATACAAGGGTTGTTGGTTGACATCGTCCATCGCAATCATGTTCTTCTGATTAGTGAGTTGATTGTACGTGCATGGGACGTTAGAATTGTGCATGCGGGAAGAGAGGCTAATGGAGTAGCAGATCTGTTGGCTAAGATCATGCAAAATACTGAGAATTTAGTGCGAGTGTTCTTGGAATCACCTAATGCAATTCGGATTTTACTTGATCGAGACAAGTTCATAGGTTTGGCTTGATGTTTTAGGGGTTTAAGTTTTTGTTTGAATTTGTTTAATACCACTACGAGTACTCTTTTCCTCCAATTAGGTTTAGGAAGATTTTTAACGAGGCTCATAGTTACATTCCTTTTTACATAAAAAAAAGACTTCGACTTTAAACAATATTTTTATTTTTTAATTCAATCACTGTTTATAATCAAATTTTAATGAATCCGAATTTAATATTGCTATTTAAAGTAGCATATTTTAAAAAATAAAATGATTTTTTATCATATTTATAAAAAATAACAATAATATTTAAGTTGTTTTGCCTAATAGTATATTTCATATGTACATGGAAAGCAGATAGAAAATGATTATATTATAGGAAGTAATTTAATCACGGTTCAAAGATTTACACCATAATCTCTTTAGCTTCATCTCCACCCTTTTCACCAATTAATACCAATCCTTTTCAATAATTAATAATTAACTCTACAATTTTCTCCTTCCCTCTTCCTGTGGGAATTGTGCAAGGTGGCAACGACTCCTCTTTTTAGTGCGAGTCTTGTGTAGTAGTGATTATTTCTGACCATAACTCGTGTTCTATGTTCTATGCCAAGGGGCTGGCTACAGTCAGAGTTAACCAGGGTGGTTCTGTGTAGGCGAATTAGCACTTCACAACTACTGCTAACAAGTACTAATGACCTGTTCTAAATCGCCACGACATCGATGCAAAGGCAGTAATGTTTATGGAATCAGCATACATAAACTTGTGTTCTCCGGTCAGGGAAGTGACATGGGGTAAACATGATCCGAGAATTAAGCGATGCAACTATACCGAATTGTTCATTCTGAAGCTGTAACCTATTCTTTAGGACATTTTGATCGTCCGAGGGACGACCAAACTCAATTTCTGGTATCTAGGCAATACTATCCTACTACTTTAAGTGTCAAAATATTACTCATTCCCTAAAGCATTTGATGTGAGTTTCTAGGCATAGTGAAACTAGTAGCCCCCTATCACTATATGTATGTAACATCAGAAAGTAGGTTTTTGCCTCATCCATTTTGTTGCAGACCATTTCTCACCAGACAAAACTTCACATCCTCCATGTATGCTATTTGGATCCGACTGTCCGTCTAGTCCCTAAAAGAAGAAAATAATACACAAACAACAAAATTAGTGAAATCCTTCTAAATACATACCTAAGACACCTTTAGTAAGTCCACAAGAATCAGACAAGGCCACAAAATAGATTCTTGTATGAGTAGCTGAAATTCCACTATGAACAAACAAAATCATTGCACTTTTGCAACTGAAACCAGAAATATTGATTTACACAATTCTCAATTCGATCTATGAAATGACTTAAGTTTATAACCATTGTGGTAACAAATTGAAATAACATAGTCTTAAGTGCCGATAATAAGTTAAACAAACAAAAAAAAACATGAAACCTTAAGAGATGTACAGTAAATTACTAATAGATTACAAGTTCAGGCACCACAGATTTATAATTATGCCAAATAATGGATGAGAAAAGTAAAGTTCAATGCGTACAAAGGCATGTAAACAGGTATTTCGAATTTATGAATAAAGAGCAAGGAAACGAACCATGCTCCAGAAAAGCACTGCATCTCCTTTGATTGGTTTTACAGACAGCCCCTTTACAGTCTTCCCACCACAGTTACAATCACCCGTACCAGCCTGAGATTTACACGTGACAAACCAATATTATGAAAAGTGAACATTGAAGGTAAGGTATTTGTAAAATGCAGCCATACAGTCCAAAGAGAACTGTAATTAGTGTTTCAGTTCCTATTAAAACTTATCTGAATAGGAGTTAGATTAGAATTCTAAGCAGGTTAAACCTAAAATAGGACTCTGAAGCTTGTATTTTCAGTAGGACTTTATTGCTGTTGTAATCTGTCCATATCTATAGGCCTAAACATGTTGTATTTGACAGAAAAAGAAAAAAAAAACAGAGAATAAAAATTCTTTTCATCTTGTCAGATTTTAACGGTATTTTCAAAGAAAAGTTGACAATAAAATGTAAATAAAAGGATTCAATACAAAATCATACTAAATATTAAGCACTAGCATTTATAGAAAACGAGTAACCATTTGCACGGCAAAGTATCAGGTTTCCTATACATAAAAGGAGCAGGAATCTTGAAGAAAATTCAAATACTTGAAGTAGCCATAGAAAAAAAAACTCATGAAAAAACGAATTATACAACTCTCTGATAGGATTAATATCTAAGTACTACAAGCTGAGAAATAAAATACGAGCTGCCACTAGAGGATCACTGGAGAAGTCAGCAAAATTTATTACTAGTCTCCATTTTTTAAAAACGATCCATTAGTCAAATCATATTAGAACCTCATAAGACTGAAAAGCAGGGTATCCGTTGCAATGTAGAATAGATCATTCCAAAAGCAAATATTTCTTACCATCCATTATTCTAGACCCTACTCCCTCATTACACTCCCAACCATTTTCCGTAAAGAGCAAACTCGTAAACTTCTCTAGTATTTTATTCACAGAATAAACCAACATTTGTGCAGAGACAAAGAAAGAAATTAAGAATTCTAGTGGGTTCGAATCCAGTCTTTTCCATTGGACCATTACATCTCCATAATTTTCCAACTCCATGCCTTCCTCATGGAAAACTGAACTCTGATTTATGCCATTGCTTTCGAGTAACTCATCCTCACTTCCAAAAACCATTTTCCCATCACTCAAATTAAAATACTAATTTTCATCCATCAAAGCTAATCAACTTTCTTTGTAACTTTAGAACTTAAAAGTCCCAGTTTGCAATGCACCCTTGACACCCATAGACAGATTTCAGAAAATATCTACCTTACTCTTTCTAGAACAAATGCATCTACAAATCGCTTATGCAAGTCAAAATAAGTAGCAAAGGTTTATTGTCAGTTAATTCTCAAAATATCTACGAAAGACAAATAAGTTGAATGCCTTTTTACATGCAGTAGATGCACCATCTACCTGATATGAATAATCAAGCATCGAATTTCAGGTCATATTTTCTCTTTTCTGTTATGTTCTTTTTTAAATAAAAAATAATTACCATAGGGAAATATGTTTCTCCCCCTTCAACATCATCACTTAGATACATAAGCATAGTTGCTATTCTTTGACCCCCACGCTTCAAGTTGAACTGCAATAAATAATGACGGCAAAGAAATGGATCAGGTTTTCTCCATATCATAATAATAGACATATCTGACACAACCAATAAATTCACCAAGTCAAATTTGGGAAAGGCTATCAACTTACAGTATCAGAAAAATAATCATGGTGCGGCTTGTAAAACTGATCCTTTTCATACCTGTGCTGCAATAAATGTTAGCCTTGATAAAGAACATATCAGTTCTCTTTCTTTTGAGAAATATTTTATGATATTAAGGTCAGAATCCCACCTTAAAACTTGGATAAGCTCCCCATTTTCAGCTGGTATTTGAGAAAAGACAGAAATCCGCTTTTCAATTGCCTTTCAGTTCAAAGAAGAAAAAAAATGGAGGGAAAAACAGAGTTAAACACTAATACAAAATTGGAGAAGATAGATGTAAAGTTGTAAACAATTGCAATGCCAGAATGGAAACATACATGCAAAAGGAAATTCATCCCAAGCTGCTTTAAATGTACAGTAAAATTGAAAAATGGAGTAAGCAGATCAAAGCCATTTCAAATATTTATATATGTTCCCAAGTTGGCATTCACTTGCTATTTATCATGTAGAGGGGAGATTAGTTGCAACAAGCATATAAAATGCCAATATTTACAAAACCATACTTTTAAATGTAAATCCTGCAAAAAATAGTATGTACACAAGAATCCCAGCTAGAAAATCATGTCACAAGCAAGAAAAGAATAGATGACATGTGAATCAGAAAGGCAAGCTAAATATGCAATCCAGTCATTCTGTCTCCAACAAATCTGCTACCCCCCGTTAAGGTTAGATCTCGCATTCTCTCAAGTCTCACCTGGCTCTGGAAGCACTGGAGTAGGGAGGGGATGAGCTACCTCTACTAGAAAGAATCTACCCTTCTAGTCGCACTCTTGACACCTCTATTCTGACATCAACCAAGTTAGTCAGACAGATTCAATTAGGACCATCTTCCTTCGGTAAGGGGTTTGAATAAGGTACTAATAGGAATGACATCCACTATAAGTTACCGAGAACAGGGAGGGATTTGTTTAAAGTCCCATAAAAGGCTTCTTAGTAGTTATCAACAGAAGAAAGATAGGTATATCTTAAACACATACACCACTAAAAAAGGGAATAGTTCCTTCCTAAATGAGAACAAGAGCATTGCAAACTTTTTTGTAAAAACTCTGTCAGTGTGCAGTTTTAGAAACTACCCCTTAGCCCATCAAAATAATTTGCAGAGCCTAGTAACAAGTAAATCATATAAGCCATGTTTTTTAATATGCCATGGAGGTTTAGGGAACAATTAAGTCAAATAACTAGGGGATGCACTCTCTACTTATTTCCAGTCAGGCGGGAGCTGAGTTTAATACTAGATTACTTTGATCATTTCATGGCATGTACCAGAAATTAGTGGCTCAGCTAAGGTCTTTCCCACAGGAAGATTCGTCATGAAGCAACTATCATTAAATATGCAATGCTAGAAACAAATTCCATCGGCATTCCCATAAAACAATCTATGATATGTATTCAGTGCATCATTCATATGCCAACTTGGACCAATGCTTGTGAACTTTTTCCATCTTAGCTTTTAATAGATGCATTGGAATCAGCATAATCCAAAAGATCTAGGGTGGGAACCAAAATCATTCTCTTTGCTTCCTGCATTACCCTTATCTGAGAATGTACCGATGATATAGACATTTATGTTGGATAGAAGTACCTTGAGAACTCACCTGTATCATTGGATACTTTCTCTCTGTTGGATTCAAGAACATACCAGAGCTTGTCCTGACATTACTCTTGATTCCCTGAAAAACAGCAGCTGCAGTCAGATCAATTCTTGCTATGAAAAATAAGGTCCTAAAATCTAAAAGTTATATGCAAAAGGTAGGGAATATATATTTATTGTGATAAAACTTAAGACCATAACTGCCTTCATTCAGTATCATTATTCAGAGCATTAAAAACATAAAAATAGCAACATAAGAAGTGGAAGCGTCTTTTAAATTTTGGCTAATGTACACTTAATGCATGATGCAGCTAAAGAAGGTAAGCCAATTCACCTAATTCCCACACCCTAAAACTCAAAATAGTTTTTGCTTAAGTATTCTTTATAATGAAGTAATACAAAAGAAGGGCCGAGTCCGACATCTTTATACAGTCTTAGAGGACATTTGGTTTAAGTTAAGTTTAACAATTTCGATGATGAAGATTACCTTGTACCTACGAACTTAATTTTCTTCCTATATTTTCAAAGTTCAATTTCACTCAGCATGGTTTAATAACTTTTTTTCATCCTTATTCATGTTAAGGACAATTTTGTCAACCAAACATCATAATCTTATATTCCAGCCGAATAAACTAAACAGGGCAATATAACATACCCAGAAGTGAGCTAAGTATTCTGAATTCGGTAATCCTATTACCACATGAAATCAAACGTTCCCCAACCCTAACGCCCCCTTAAAGTAAGGCGGAAGTTTGATTGGCCAAAAGAAGCGCCTAAGTAATAGTTACCCAGAAAGTGACAAAAGCACAAAGATAGAAAGAAAAAAAAAAAAGCAGCCTCGTAATCATGTTTTCAAGTCAAACCTACTTCAAAAAAAAATGATGTAATCATAGAGTTTTAAAGTACATGCTCTCAATCAAGTCAAATTAAGAGTGAGATAATATCTACTCACTAACTTCCAATGAACTTTACAAACTAGACATTTTACACATCGACATTTGAAAAAGAAAAGATAACTTCCGTCATACATAAACATGTTTAGATATATAACCTAAATAAATATGGAAACCCAATATGAGATTTATAATAGTGAAGAACATTTTCAATTTGCAAGAAATTAACATGCCAAAAAAGATTTTACACCATTAACAAGTAATTCAAGGCTAAAGGATTTTCAAATATACCTTCCCAGTTGTTGCATCTACCACAGTGGAAACTTGAAGTCGAGGGCGAGCAATGGACCTAAGGTAGTCACATTCCTGCAGAGAACAAAACGGTAGAGTTTAAAACTCTTTTGTGTTGAATTACTAATGAAGATAGCTTTCCAAACTGCTTAACTTAGGCAAATGGTATTGTTTTAGAATATTTTCCATATCATTAAGTGGTTGATAGATGAAGTGTGACAGAGCACAGATATTGAAAAGGAGCTGTACAGTCTTCTACCTACCTGCCGTGGGAGCAGGGAAAGTTTGCATTTCCTAAATCCTAACAAAAATTCTTTTGTGATCTCAAAATACGTTTCCACCTAGCACCCAATCATTATGAGTTTATTCTTCTTTTTTCCTTGCTACATAACCATATATATTGTAGAGAGACGAAACTCTTATAAGAGAATTTCAGCTGAATTGTTCTTACCATTGTGTGATGCAATCTACCATCTCCTAAGGAATCCAAGCTTTACCACTTATGAATATTTTCTTCTTTATTTATTCAATTGTCCACAATTTTGTACAAAGTAAAATTCCCAAAGATGTCATTCTATATCAGATAGTGATTGTGCAAATCAGATTCAAAATGTGATAGTTTCTAATATAACGAGTTCTCAATCATTGATGAGATACATACCTCATTGCTGAGGAAACTATGAAGAACAATAATCCGAGGTGACCAGCTAATTATTTCGGGTTTGACCTACATCATCAAAACCAATACCAAGTAAAAAAATTTGTGTTCCAAAAGATATCTCTGGATCAATTTCACACAATAAGAAAACCATATAATAATTCCAAATAAGAAGTAAATAATTCACTTCAGCTTATTGTTAAATCCATACTCCATCAGCCTCTAATATGATGCATAGAAAGCCCCCCACCCGTTCCTCTACTTTTTCTTCCCTATGTATCAGAGTTTGCTCGAGTTACTCCATGAGAAATCATGAAAGGGCCACTTGACCCACACTATTATATAAGCGGCGAGACTTCCCCACCTCCTTTCCTCATCAATCCCCTCCAAGTTATGGTATATTAATTCAACCAATATAATTTCTGAGCAAATGAAATTCCAGTATAAGATAGGCACAAGAATTTGGGATAGTTCTTCTCTATGATAAATCCATACAATTTTATGTATAATCTATGTTCTGTAAATGTCTGAGTTGCCTAACATAAATGTTTTGGTGAGATTGAGCTTAGTCTGCAACACCAAGTCCATGGGGCTTCTATGAGAGGGCTTGTTAGAGAATAGAATAGAACATATTCCTTCCCTAAAATTGGGAAAAGGAACTTACCAAAAACACGTACCATGATTTTTCAATAGCATTAATGAATGTAAAATATAAATTTATGATAATTTTAAGAAAAAACTATAAAATAAATGAGATTATTACATGAAAGCTTAGGACATTATAAAACAAGACAACGGGAAGTCTAATGCAGTAGTTGTCAAGGGAAAGTATAAACTTTCTCTGTTTCTTTTGCACTCTTTTTCCTTTTTCCCTAGCAAATTTAAAAAGATTATTTTATCATAGAATTCAGACTCGTAGCTATCCCTAAACTTCAGAAATGAAAGGAGAAAAAAGTACAAGAAACATACAAATCCAAGTCGCAAACTTTCTGCTTCTTTGTCACCATGCCAATGACTCATAACTGAAAGTATAAAATGTGAAGAGGCAAATACATCAATCACCTCACAGTAAAAAATACAGTTTGGCTAAAATCAAAGATTCTTTAACCAAAGTTCTATATATGTTGAGCAATTTTCAATTACTTTATTGTTTGAGAACCAATAAGAACCGCACCAACCTCTTGGCAACTTAAGATATCCATCACTCTGACGTCTATGCAATTTTGTAGATGGATACTCATCACCTATTAAACATGTTAGATAAATTTAAAACTGAAACTATCATTGAAAATTTTCCAATGGTTATGGTAAGTAGTTGTACTTAATACTCCAATATTGCAGTAAAAAGCAAAATATTTAATAAAATCAAAGCTTAAAAACAAAGGGAGCAACCGCAATTTGCAAGGATGAGTTCTAAGAATTCCAAAAACAAATGCCATAGCTTTTAAAGATGGTATCGCGAGAATGAGTTCTCCAAAGTACAAAAGATGTCATATCTTTAAAAGCCATGGAAAAGCAAATCTTAGAATTTCATAAATTAAGCCTACAAAGAAGAAAAACTAATTTTAAATACAAAATCTAAAAATATTTATGTTGAACCTTCAATAAATATGAAGAGATCCTAACAAAGAAACTTCATTTTTCTGAAAGTCAGATTCTTGCACAATAACATAGAGGGGAATCAAGTAAATAAAGAAACTAACATACAGAAATATACATACTGCTAAAATATAGAATGATGAAAAAGTATACCATAGGAATCTTCTAATTGGCGTATGAATGCTAGCTGAAACAAAGCCCCTGCATTTCTTAAAATCAGTAACACTTAAAATAACACAATAAATCTAAGGATAGAAACAATTTTAAAAATCAATCCATGCTCCAAAGCTACATTAGGTTTCAATCTGTAATGAAATCTCTCTCTTCAACCAAGAATTACACGCTATAATTAGAAAATTAATTAAAATTATGATCCATAAAAATTGAAAACTAACAAGAAAACCAAAACCCCATTTCTAATCTCAACCAAACGCATCTATCGGATCAGCCAAATCCCCCTTTGGGAATTCATATTTCGAGAAGAAAAGAAAACCCATGATTTACAAACCATAAAAAAGTGGAATCAGCCAACATTAATTAAACATAAAAGAACAAGAGATACCCACCTAGGTATTTGAATTAGAAGTTCAAAAAGATTGTTGAGCACACAAAAAAAGAAAGTTTTATTTTTCAATCGAATGGAAAGACATACCGATTATCATTCCAACAGTGACAAATGTTAACAGTCCGAAAACAATCCTCATAGCAGGAGCCATGGCCTACGGGAGTTGGAGGTGGTATCCCCAAAACTATGTTAAGAATACTTCGATTGGGAAGCAAATCGAAGCAGAAGTGAAACAAATTAAGAAACAAGAACAATCCGCTTTCAACGCCTATTTCATTTCTCCCCGTTGCCAGTGTGATGATCTCCTGTTTTAAACTACTTTTCTTTGCTTGGATCTAAGTTGTTCCACTTTCATGTTGCTTGTTTATATGCTTTAACAAAAAGAAACAGATGACTGGTTACACTTGATGACTTGTCTGCGGAGTCTTGACTAAGGGTCTCTATTTTTCTGAAAAACAAAGTAAAAAGGAAAATCTTCACTAGAGGTCCCTTTATTTAAGGTGTATTAAATTATGAAGGGTAGAAAATCTTCCCTCTCACATTTATGAAGGGTAGAAAGTCATAAGGAGATGAAATTATAATATTAAATTATGGCTGCGGTTTGTATCACGGTTGAGAGTGCGATGTCGTGGTTTTTAACGCTACGAAAGTTATGTAACGTGTAACAGTTGATGTAATTATAATTTATTTTTAAAAATTTATAACTTTTTAAAATATTATTTATATGTATATTTTATAACCTTGAGAACCTTGTATAGAATAATATTTATTTAGTTGGTAAGAATAAGAACCTTAAAATAATTCATTAATTTTATTATCATTTATAATTACACTATATGATGATGAATTTACAAATGACTTATAAAAATAAAAATTTATATTTTTAAATTATCTTTTGATGTGTTATTGTAGTGATATGACGTTACGATATAATATATAACATATTATGAAGTTATGTATCGGTTTTGTACCGTAAAAATTATAATACGATTCTTTTATTACGATATGCTTATAATACAATATGATAACTATGTCGTTACACTACAATGCGGTCATATTTTAATACTAGGGACAAACTTACTTGTGTTATTTTGTTGTGTTTTGCTAGCAAGCGAATATTTACAATTTCCGAGATTGTAGACTCTTTAACAGTGGCACCAGAATTAGTTAAGGGAAAGGGCCATGGTTTTCCTGCAGACCTGTAGGAATGCATCTCATTCTCCATAAATTTCTTCATGCTTGATTTATCATTTAAATGAACATAATTGAATATACCATGTTTTTTTGTTGTTGTGGTAAATCATCCGTTTCTTTTTATGTCTCTATTTATGTTTCAACTTCAAATTAGAGAGTTCAAAGTTTAAGGGTTAGAGTTTAAGATTTAGGGTTTTGAATTTAAGGTTTAGGGTTTTAGTTTAGGGTTTTTGGTTACGGTATAGAGTGTCGCGGCCGTTTTAAAACTGAAAAAAATGTGCTGAAAAATGGCGTGGCGAATTGATTTTGAAAAATCCGAATTTTATTACTTTCAATCCTGAAAAACCCAAATTTTAAAAAATGTGTATAATTTAATTTTAAAAATTGATTTAGAGTCGCCACCGGCCACTTTGGTAGGCCAGACACCATAAAACAAACCAGAGATTCGTTTAAAAATATTTAGGTTCGGGAGTCGGTTACGTGTAAGGACGACCCTTACAAACGCCCAAAATTGGTATCTTATTAATTTCACGTGGCATTTTGGTATTTTGAATATATATATTAATTTAATTCTTCATTGTTACCTAGATATCGCTTGAATTGAGGATATCCTTTTGACTAAGAAAATATATCTCTTTTAAACTTGGGCTTGAATGAGACATCCTCTAGATAGGAAATCTCATCCAAATTTAAAGAAATATAAATTCCGCCTTAAAAGGTTTAAATGCATGACCATTTTATCTTGTTCATAAGTTCTAACCTAAGAAAGCTCCATTAATTAGGTATTTAAAACCCTATTTAAATTATTAATTTTACCAAGTGTATGATAACATCCGAATGCTCGGACACTACCATCTTGTCACTTAACAAAATTAATAATCTATTTAATGTCACTAATTATTTACCTAATCAATTTTATTTAATTCTAAACTTAAATTAATGAATCAAGTTCTAGGTTTTTGATAGCACATGAATTCGATACCAAGGTACACTCTTTAGGCCAATATCATGGTACGTCAAAACATCGGCCTTTTAGTGTATCCGAGGTATAAGATTTAAATGCTAACATTACTAAATTATCTCCCTATTTACTTAATTAATTAAAGCGACTAATCTTAGAAGGCTCTAAATTAATTAACTAAATGAGAATTAATGTCACCCTAAAAACATACTACATGCTATAAGAATGCAAACAATAATTAAATAAAACAATAAAAAAAACCAACGGAATAAAGGAACTAAATTACTTTTATTAGAATTATGCGAGTTCAAATTACAACAATGGTAATCAAATTGAGCACAAAGGGACTCACATGGTGAAAGACAAAAATTAAATTAACAAGAGTTCAAATTTCGAGGATGAGTTAGATTTAATTAAGCGTAATTAAATTTAAAGCTTAAAACTTTTAATTAAATTAATAATTTAATCAAATTAATCCTAAGCTCAAAAATTTAAATTAATCCTAATTAAAGTCTAATTTATGGGAAATTGGTTTTAAAGTTCAATTAGGGCTAAATTAGATCTAATTAGGTTAAATTAATTTTAAAACTCATCTTAAAAAAACTTAATTAAATTCAACTAAGAACCTAATTAAATAATTTCTAAGTTTTAAGAATTAAATTTAAACCTAATTAATATCTAAATTAACTAATTTCGAGTTTTAGGATTCAATTTAGGTTCAAACTAGATTTAATTAGATTAAAATAATTTTAAATTCAACCTTAGAAATTAAATTAAATTCAACTAAGAACCTAATTAAATTATTCCTAAGCCTTAAAATTAAATTAACACCTAATTAACATCTAATATTTGATTAAATTTTGAACTTGAGGTTCGATCTAGAGTGAAACTAAGGACTTAATTAAGTGAATTCTAGATTTTTAAGGGTTAATTAGGATGTTTGGGGACCAAAATGAATAATAGTCTAAAGCTCGAAGGACTCATGGGAGAAAATTCCCTTGTTTTCTCACAAACACTAAAAACCTAAAAAAAACTTCCCCTTTTGGATCAAAACACATATTTTAGCATGATGTTCATCTTGTTCTACAATGAACATGAAGAACATTATGAACACTAACCCGGAACACCATGAACTTCGCCCATAGATCTAACCTACCGCCACTAACCACCACTCAGGTGAGTTCACTGGCGACCACCGTCCAAACATTCCGGTCACCACTTCCGGCACTGATGAACTCGCTGGAAACCTCTAAAACTATCGAAAACATCTCGGAAACTCATTTTTTAGATCTAAACACCATAAACGCACCTAAATCTCACCCCTAATCATTCAAAAATCACTCGGATGACACCCTAAAAACACTTAAATCTACCCGAATTCAAGAACACTCATTCATCTTCCCGGAATCTAATCTAAACATGAAAAAAAGTAAGAAACAATCAAGAAAAAGCTCTCACCAATACTTTCGGATGATTCCCGTCAAGTGCTTGCCTTTCACCGATCTCCTCCTCTTCGATTCCCCTCTTCGATTCCCCAACTTCCCCGATTCATCCTCCTTTTAAAGATGAAAGTCCAACAACCCGAAGGAGTCTTCAACCAAATCTAAATCCCTAAAATCTTTCCACTAACCCCCTCAATCCAAAAATCTCTCCCTCATCCCTATTTTTCTATTTTTTTATTATTTTTATTATCTTTTTTATCTTTTTTATTTTGTTTTCAATTATTATTTTCATTATATTCAAAATTTGTGATAACATAGAGAATTAGGGGTAGGGTGTATTTTTGTATAGGATTTAGGGTTTATGATATAAAAAATAAGAGTTAGGGTTTAAAATTAATTTTTTTAATAAATTTTCAAAGGAGACACAAAAAAGAGGCAGAAGATTTTTGTTCGTGTTTTTTTATTTTTTAATTCTCGAATATGAGTAAAAATCTTCTACTTCTTTATTATGCTTTTAACCATACTTCCTATTAAAAAAATTTAAAAAATTAAATTTTAAATTCTAACCCTTATTTTTTATATTCTAAACTCTACATCCTACATCCTAAAAAATACACCCCACCTCTTAATTCCCTAAACCATAACCACAACCCCTACCCTTAAACCTTAAACCTTAAACTCTTTAATTTGAAGTAGAGACATAAATGAATGTATGAGAATGAGATAGACGATTTGCAGCCCTTAAAGACTGCTCGATTATCAGAAACTGGATCAGAGAAATCATTGCAACAAAAAATAAATAGAGGGAGAGATTAAGAGTTGTGTTAGAGAATTTTTAGAGATTTTTCTGAAAAAAATTGAAAAATAAAGTTTTAAGATTTTAAAAATTAAATTTAAAATTAATATTTTTTATTAATATATTATATCATCGTTTTAACGAAAGTTAATAGAAACTAACGCTAAAATGACTTGGATTCATCTATCTTAAAATTTTTAAGATGAATCACCTCTTTCTTACGTATAATTAGAGAGCGAATAATTACTGAGTAATCATTTTAAGATGAACGAACCAAATTAATTAGACCACAAATAACGTGCTGAATAAGATTCATTTAATAACTTCTTTTACGTGGGTGAACCAGGATAAAACGACTGATTTTATATCATCTATAAATATAAATTTTCAGCCTAAAAAATTATTCAAGCACTTATAATAAAAAATTTATTAGATGAACATTATCGTTAAAAGTGATCTATCAGAATTTTAAATTAAAAAAATTAAATTTTTTATTATAATTTAAGTTGATTTATTTAATAATCATAACATTAACAAAATTTTAAAATTTTTATTATAATTTAAGTTCAATTATACCTTACAGCATCATATCCAAAATAAAAATTTTATCTTCTCAAAATCACTTTTTGACATCAATGACAAACATTACCTAACTTTCTAAAATCATTTTTCTATCCCACTTTTTAAAAGTAATGACAAACTAAGCCTAAGTGTACCACTGCAAACTAGGGGTGTGCATTATTCGGTTTTAACCGAATGAACCGATCGAGCCAAAATTATTTCGGTTAATTCGGTCGGTTGATTTTTAACAAATTTGATTAACGGTTAATTCTTTTAAAAATTCGGTTATCGGTTAATTAACCAAAATTATTATATATTAAATATTATATATATATTCATTTAACTTTTAAAAATTATAAAATGTTCATTTATTTTTTTATATTATAAAATGATATTTGAATTTTGTATTAAATTAGTATAAAATAAAAATTTAGTGATTAAAAATTATTTTAACATAATTTAGAGACATTATATAATTTAACCAAAACTTATAATAAATTTCGGTTAATTCGGCTAATTAACCGAAATAATTTTGGTTCGGTTAATTCGGTTAAAGGTAATCGATTCGGTTAACGATTAAAATTTTAAAAATTTCAGTTAATTCGGTTCAACCACCGACCGAATTAACCGAATGTACACCCAGCGACCGAATTAATCGAATGTATACCCCTAATACAAATTGCTTCAAATAGTATTTTTTGGACTCGAACATATTCGAATTACCTACAAACAACCTAGTCATACTTCTAAAATTATACGAACATTAAGCATATATGCACAATTAATTATGTCATATTCTAACATAAAATATATTCAAACAAAGAATCTAGAGACATATTTTCTAATAATATAAATATAGCAACCGAATTTCTGAGTCAATGGGCGTTGACCTAAGTTATAAACTTCCGTGTTAGTTTAGGGTAATTGGACCATTTGGTTGAGATTGAACCTTTTTAAACGAGTATGATAAATGAAAATAATTATATACTTCTTTGTAACGTATTAATAATTCAGTAATATAAAATAAACAGTAGGTTGATAATTAACAACGATATGGAGGTCATTTATTGGATCATATTGCTTGTACGTCGGATATGTATTTGATTGGTTGAGTCATTTAATTGATGATATTCGGGTACCCAACGAGGGTGTTACAACCTCATGGACCATGGTTTAGATTTAGAGATGTTAAATGTACGTTTTTAATGATGTGTGACACTGGGTTTTATTCAAAGATACTCGAGAAAAGATTCCGAGTATATAATGTACGTTCCTAATGATGTGTCGCCTTGAGTCTCACTTAAACATTGCAGAGCATACGGTTTTGATATTGTGTGGCGTTGGATTTCACTTAGATTGTATGTTCCTATGCTATATGACATTGAGTCTATATAAACTCTATTCGAAATATTATCTTGTTATACAATGCTTTAAACTTGAAGTTTTATATAACTGAATTTTATTGATTAAAGACATTCGAAAATATAAATAAAACAATAAATAAACATATATTTAAGGTTTACGGTGCTTAGAATTTTTTCTAAGGGATTATATAAAAGAAATCCCTAAGTTTATAATTCACTGATTTATTCGAATACTTGAAATTAACTAAGATTTATGTTCTTTGAGAGTATAGAGCCATACCTGTTTGAAATTGACCGAGATTTAGGGTTTAGCGTTTAAGACTACAGCATCAATCCTGAGCAAATAATTGTAAAACAATGGGGCACCCGAGAGCAATCAATTCCTTTGCCCTATTCAACAAATTAACCCTCTCGATTTTGTCGTCTGCTCTTTCGGGCCATTTCAGTAGGTTGATATAGGTTTCAATATCATGAACATAAACAGGGTTTTGGACACTGAAGTAATCTAGAGGTAGTTCAACTCCGACATGAACATAATATGAACAACTCCATGGGAACTCATATGTTCCTCCCAAACCACCAAGTTTTTCATTCAAGAAAACCCCAGGAAGCTTCGTGATTGGGTCATTCACATTCAGTATTCTCAACACTTTGATGCCAAGTTCCTCGCATCTTTGCTTGAATCCCATGTTCCCAACCCTTGGACTCCCAAAGGAGAAGACAGTGATTAGTATTCTGTCATGGGTGTCTGAATTATTAATTCTGTTCAACCCGAGCTCAGATATGTCATATGCTAAAAGAAGAGCTAAAGCACTCCCCATACTATGACCAGCTAAAGTAATACTCAAGTCCTCACCTTTGTACTTGTGTAGTAACCTGGAAACCTCGGAGAGAAGCTGTTGTCTGCAACTCCGGGACCCCAACTTGCTATCAGCTCCATCAGATGTGTATAAGCTCAGAAACCCCGACATGACTTTCACTTCGGGCCTCGGGTTATGAGGGTCTAGGCGTGCCGGCGTGAGTGAGCCCATGATCAGATTGGCAAACCATTCATGTTTTGTGACCGTGCCTCGAAACGCTATGAGCAAATCTCTTCTCCCGAGCCTTTCCACGGCTTCATCCGATGAGACAGCCACATATCCAATCCATCTCCCGACACAAGCCTCGTTTTGGATTGGGATGTTCACATCTGGTGTAGCGTAAATATATTTGGTTACATGGTAACCTGAATTTTCCAACCCGACTTCCTTCAAAATACTCTTTTTACCATACTTGCAATTCCAGTACCTTTTCGAGTTCGGATCGAGATCGAAGGCCTTGTAACAAGCGAAGGCGAAATCTCCATATCGGATGATCTCGTCTCGAAGACGTGGATCCAAGGGTTCCAGTAGGTTTTCCCAGTCGTTTGAACCCTGAAGTTCTCTCCAGAAATGACAAGTGGATGGTGTTTTTGATGTTGTACTTGTCGCCAAAGATACAGGTTTTAGCACTGAGGAGTTGTTGGCAATGGCCGGTCGTCTTGAGGACGAAAACCCAGCATTTCTAGGCAAATAGCCATGCCCAAATGAATGTGATTGAGGCTGCTTGTCCCCATGAAATGTTGCATTGTTTAGGTTTAAGCTTGGCCTAAACATATTGGATGACATTTTCAGTTGAGGGAGTAAAAGAGAGATTAAGAAACTCTAGATTTGTTTGAAAGGAGAAAAGATTGGAAGGAATCCAATATATACAAAGCAAGGGTAGGTGAAGATATTTTAAATATCTATTTTATTGTGTTTGCTCTTTTATTGTGTTTATATTAATATTTATTTCAAAAATAATGGGATTAGAGATCAAAATTAGAGGTTGTGATTAGAGTTCAAAAATTAGGGATTAGAGATCTGTTTTAAAATTTAAGATGTAAAAATTAAGATTATGACTTAAAATTTAATTTTAAAGATATTTTTAAAATAAGACACAAAAGAAGACATGATCACAGGGTAAGATATTTTTATTCGGTTGAAGAGTCGTTTCTCTCGAGAATATAAATGGTTACAATTTGGATATACTTACCATGTATATTTTTTTTTATCAATTATTAAAATTTCAAAAATTTAATGTTTATTATTTAATTTTTTTTCTTACTTTTTATTGTACCAATCTTTATCTATTATCTAAAAAAGGAAAAATATAATAAATGCCCATATAAATATTGAATTTTGAGAAGGTATTGTACACAACCCTATTTTGAGAATATAATAAAAGTCTATCTCTTTTGTCTCTTATATTTGTTCATATATTTTATTCTTATTCTTTACTTTATTCACAACACGCTATCAGTATGAGACTCGAACCAATGGAGGTGTTTATCGTTCGAATCTTAAAGGAGTTATTGAAAAGAATTTGTTACTAGCATGAATCAAAGATAAGTTCTTCTCCCTCTAATGTATTTTAATTATCGATTATTTATCTCTCTTGATTTTTAACTTGATTTTTAATTTTTGATTGGTTATTTGATTTTTGATTGGTTATTTGATTTTTGTGTAAGCATAGAGTTACTCAATTATCATGGTTCTTGCTGACAATTCTTGAAAAACATTTTAACAAGATATTGGTGACTAAATCTACCATATATTCAATGTAGCTTGGAAAGTTCTGTATGTTTTACTTATTTATATCGATATAGTGGATAATTAATTATTCTCAAATTAAGGAATGATTGTTCAAAGTGTGAAATTATCATGTATTTAAAATATAATAATATATACATGTAGTGTTTTGCATCTATTTAATTTAAGATTTTTTTGTCTTTAGTTATGATCAATATTTGTTTATTTTGACGATAAAAGTTTGTATTTTTAATTATGTTTTAAGTATTACATGATATTAGAACAAATATTGAACCTTTAATTAATTAATATGTTCTTTGTTATGTTGATTTAATCCGAATACATTGGTTGGACATCTCGTTCTGCGAAATTACTAATCTCAAATGATATTCTTTTTAAAGGACCTTGTGGACTGGTTTAACAATGTTGCGTATGATGATTAAATTCTTGTTATATGTATGTATTATATATATTGGTTGATCAATTACTATTTAATAATATGAATGTTATAAAGTCTATATTTGCTTGAAAACAATATTTTTATATCGAAAAACTTGACAATAGACTTCTCTCGAGTTTAAGTTACGAAAATCGTCTTGATCCAATAATTTTTATGGGAGACATTCCCTAAAGTAAATGCATGCATGATGCTTATTTCATGCGATTATTGGATTTATGTTATTCCTTGAAGTGAATACAAGTATGAGGTTTATTTCAAGTGATTATTGAATTTGTTTTATTCCTTGAAGTGAATACAAACATGGTAATTCACTATATATTTAGTGAATAAAATTCATTTATGTGCCAGAGTATCATTGATGAGGATATCTTAGAAAAACATATTCCACTTTTCACACATTAATGTTGTCTTGTAGACACAATATCGTGAAAATATTTTAAATACCTATTAGTCTCCGCTCTATTCCCTAAAGTGAATGTGATATTTTATAGCTAAAAGAATAAATATCACATTAGTAATTATGGTCGCGATTAAGATCATAAAATAGACATGGATAAGATGATTCTTTTGAGAATGTTTATATCCACCAGAAGTGGAGTTATAAGGATGACAAGAATAATAGAGATTATATCAAAATCTTTATGTTATCAATACGATAGTATAAACCATTGGTCTCATATTTGTCAAACGTCGAAGTATTATGAACTTTATCCATAATCATGAATGATAAATGAAAGAAAATATAAACATATTTTTTGTGACAAAAAAATTATGGTATTGTTGGTCCAACTCAATTTGATATTGTTATTTTTCTCATAACAATTGAAGGGAATAATTCGTCATTTATTTTATTTTCTTATAACCTCTAAAGGGAATAATTAATATTTTATTTATTTTATTTTATGTTATTTTATTCTTATTTACTATTTATTTATGTTAATTTGCATTACATATGATTTATTTACACTTTATATTAATTTATCTTTTGAAGAATATTATTACTTCTGGAATAAAATATACAATGAAATGTGGTTATTTATGTCAAGCAGACAATGCAAGTACTCATATTATACTTAAGCATAAGAAATATTATTCCTTTTAAATGCAAGAGAGAAGTGGAAAAATGCGAGTACTATATCTCAAAGTACTGAAATATCAATGCTTCAGAAGAGCTCTTGAGAGTTTATCTTTGACAAATAACCAATTTGATATGATGTGTTATATTTAATATTTTTCTATTCCCCGAAATGAATGGTACAAAGCACATATTTTTCATTCCCCAAAGTGAATGAAATAAAACACATATTAAAAGGTTTATACTTATGCATATTTTCTTATTTTAAATATAAGAGAATAATTTGAGTACTATATCTGAAAGTACTAACATCATAGAAAGCTCTGATTGAGCAAATATGTTATTGCCAAATAAAATTTTATTTCATATTTATAGTGCATTATACTCATCAAAGTCGCAAAGAGACTTATTTAGTTTTAAAGTATTTGCAAAAATATATTGAGAATATTAATCAAAGAGGTGTTGACTATCTCAATATTACGAGTATAACTCAAGTCAAGAAGAAAATCTTAACAAAATTACATACACTGTCATCCATATTGTACTACAGAAGAATTAGTACAAATTGAAGTTCATGCTATTGTAAACCAAATGTTTAGTGATAATTTTATTTGGCATGACCGGTCAGGTCATTCTAGTTCAATTATGTTACGAAAATTTTTTAACACTTTCATGTGTTCATTTATTGAAGAATTAAATTTTTTTTCAAGGTAATTTTTTCATGTGAAACTTGCTATCAAAATAATATGATTATTCAATCATCATCAGCTAAGATAGACTGTAAATCTATTAATCATATTGAATATATCTTTTTTATGGCTTGAAATAATTTAGGCTTATTTGGTATAATCGTCTCATTGAATACTTATTAGCAGAATACTATATGAATTATTTAATTTCCTCAAGAACTTTTATTAAGAGGTTTAGCTCTAGATTTGTTATTGTTGTGTATGTCGATGATTTGAATATCATTGAGACTCATTGAGAGATCTCTTTAACAATGAAATCCTTGTGCATCAATCGACATACACAGAAAAATATTTAAAGAGACTTTACATGCATAAAGCATATTCATTGATCACCCTTTTGGTTTCTAGGTCTCTTAATGTAAACAAAGATCCATTCCAACCTCGAGAAAAAGGTGATGATATTCTTGGTCTAAAAATACCATATATACATTAATTGATCTGAAAGCATTATATCTTAGCTAGTCCAGAAATACTATTTAACTGTTATGAGACCATTACCTTTAAATAATTACTATACTTGAGGCAAAGACAAAATATGTGTTTGGCTAAACATACCCAGAAAATATGTGAATTGCTTTCATAAGATAAGATGCAAGTTGTCTTGTGTAGAGATATGCAAAATTTATGTGATAAAATGAAACATACTTCTTTAAAGTTTTGTCCCTCATGATCTTTAGAAGAATAGTATTCGATGAATCATTTTAAGCAATAATTTGAAAGATTTATCCATTAGTGTACACTCTGCTTCAACATTTGAAGATTATATTCAAGATTGAATTATGAAGATTCAAAGATCTTATGTGATATATATTTTCATGAGAGTGAGTAAATATGCATTGCACTATTTTTTCCTTAACCAAGGTTTTGTCCCACTGGATTTTCCTGGTAAGGTTTTTAATGAGGCAATATGTTATGCGTATCAAAGATGTGTGGACTCTTTTTCCTTCACTAAGATTTTTTTCTTATTAAGGTTTTAACGAGACACATTATCTTCATGGATAATACAGGGGGAGTTTTATGAATATCGTGGATATTCATATATTAAATGAGACTTTAATATACTTTATTATTAGGTTCTAATACCCATTAAAATTATGGTTTTCATCTTATGCCTATAAATATAGACTTTTTGGAGCAAGCATTATACACAATCCTACTTTGAGAACATAATACAAGTCTCTTTCCTTTGTCTTTTATCTTTATTCATCTATTTTATTCTTATTCTTTATTTTATTCACAACAAAAGTATAATATTTTTTAAAAATAATATTTCTTTATTTGACATTCATTTCTTGGAAATAAACTTTAATATGTGAAACATGAAATCGACAAAAAATAGTAATGTCCTGTCGCATGTTAATTTTGCTTATATTAGACGACAAGTCACTAAACATATATATATGTTAAAAAAATTAGATATTTTGAGATATATTTGTTTAAATTTTGGTTCGAATTTGAATTAAACAATACTTATATAACTATTAATACAAAAATTAATTTTTAATACCCTTTCCAACACCATGAAAATGCTGACAAATGCCTTTGAATCTTTGTGTTTTGGTTGGTTAATAATTAGTTTTCAAATCGTTCAATGTCTCTTAGATTTTAGACAAATTTGCTTTCACTTAAACTGCAAAAACACGAAGTATTTATTTTTATTTTAAATATATGTAATTATTTTTTATTAGATAGAGATATATTATATTTTTATGTTAAATCAGTGAGTCTCGTAATAATATTGATAGATAATTTTAGGTTTTCACATCTTTAAATTTTTATTTAATTTATCATTTCTTAAATTTTTTTGATATTTTTGAAAGTATTTATTTTTACGTAATTTTTTAAGATTATATTTTGATACATAGATTATGTAAAAAAAAATACACAATCTATGCATTTTAACAATAAAAACTAAAATTTAAATTCAAAACCCTAAACTTTAAATTCTAATCATAAATCTTAAATTCTATATTTTATGACCTAAACCCTTAAACCCTAAACCTTAAATATTAAATTTTAATCATAAATTTTAATTTCTATATCTTACTATCTATATCCCTAAACCCTAACATAAATTTATAAACCCTAAAATTAAAAACTTTATGTGTTAAAATATTTCTTTTCTTTTAATAATTAAAATCAGATAGAGAAAGGGTAGTTGCGCTTTATGATATAAATGCTGAAATTTCATAATTTTTTTCACATTAATTATACAAATTAATTTAAATTATCAAATATATAAAAGAATTTTAAATATGATTACTGTGAATAATTTTCTCATTACTTCAGTTTTTAGGTGAGGACATAAACTTGTCAACTGTTGATTTCATGACTGAACGAGAAAAGGAGAAATCAAATTAGTGTCTTATTTTAAAAGTTAGGGTTTAAATTTAAAATTAAGTTCATAATAAAATAATATTATATTAAGCTCCGTTAAATTATAATTATTAATCTTATAACTCGAGCTTATATCTTATTAAAATATTTAAAATGATTTATTATCAATTTTATAAATTAATAACATCAAATTTGAGTTTTTCTAAATGAGTTTTACTATTATATTAAGCTTTCTAAGTGGGGCAATAATAATTTGCTTAAAAGTTTTTATGATTCAGATGAGTTAACTTATAAATTTTATAATTTAAATTATTATAATAACAATTAATCTTAATACTAATTATTGATGTTCGGTGTTTATTATTGTTTTTCTTTTTATGTTTTATTTTCTTGAATTCAATAAAAATCTTTATTCTTATAGTGTATAATTTTTCTATCTTTGTGATATATTCTGACTTTTACGGTTTATTTTATATATCGTTAAGTACAATTTTAACATACTGAACAGTTGTTTGAATTCTTATAGATATTTTTACGGTGTTAGTTTTACCATTTAATTTTATCAATAGTTATAAAAAATATTGATCCTCACTCATTTGATTTGATGATTTGTTAGTCAATGTAAACAATCTGTTAATATCTAGGAATTGATTTTTTATTTTTGGCTGAAATTTTTAGTGAAATATTTTTTTTAATATATTATTATTTATAATATCTTTGATTAATAAAGTTTAGATGTGATTGTTAAAAAATAGTATAAATCAGAAGATTCCTTATATCTATTTTGGAATGGAGGCAAATAGCACATATGGCTGTAGCATAGGAAAATAGATTTATGGACTCTAAAAGATGTAAAATATGTTTTTAGCATAAATTACTCACAAAAACCCGACATCAGCACAGCTCAATGGGTCATCTAGAACCATAATCACAGGTTAAATCCCAAAATGCTCAAAACCTACAAAAACAGCAGAACACCAAGGATGAAGACAAAGATCCAAGTATGAGATCAGTTACCATGAACTACCAGCTAGATTCTCAAAATCAGCCTCTATATTTTGAATGTCTTTAGTAGTGTCATCTGCACATACTTTAAGTGAGGCGATTTCGGATAGTTTACTCTTCTTACTCGACAACAGGAATGCTTGCTTTTCTTCTAGTTCTCTCAGTCTCTTTTGGTTGGCATCAATCTCCTCGTTTAGTTTAGTTAGCTCATCACAACAGTGCTTGGCTTGCAGTACAACTTCTTTTGAATGTTGTTGAAGATGTGCATGTCGATCTTTTATCGCTACCAACTCGCGTGTTCGGTCCCTTACCGCCTTCACATCAAATCCAAGAATTTCAAATTCAGGAAGAACATCCAAAATGGTAGTGAAACAGTTCCTAGGATCAGCAACTGTCAACTCTGAAGTCTTCTGCACCAAGGATGCAAAGTTCAACATATGAGCAACAGCTAAACCTTCACGGAGGATTTCTTTCGATTTAACCAAGGGGTGAAAATGCGGCTTTTGAGGCATGACTTTGAAAATTCCCATAGATTCAACTGCTTTCCAGATTTCTAGGCTCTTTACAAAAGGTAAACCTTGACCCTCCTCTGGCTCATTGTCAACTGCCGAGCCAACTAAAGGAGACTGCACCACTAATTCAAGTGGTTTCTCCTTTGGATCATTCCAATAATTTTCAAATCCAGGGGGGAAATCTCCTACGTACAAACGATATCAGAATCAAAAAAATTTACTGAAAAAGGGAACATGAATAATGATAATATGTTAAATTATCAACCTGAATCATTTTCGGGGCGTATTAATTGAGGTTGTTCATCCTTTTTATGAAGAATTCTGCCTGACTCTCCACCCACCTTGGTTATCTTTCTCTGAGAATCTGCCCTCCCTGTTGACATTGTTTGAGAACCTACACAGCCAGGAAGAACTACCAGTTTGAAAATCAAAAGAAAAAGAAAACTACAGCATGAAAATCACATCCTCCCTTTATCATGTTCCTTCCTATTGTATGCATTTCTCAGCGGTTATCAGTTCAAATAAGTCATGACTAGTATATGCAAGTTATAACATTGTCAACAGTTTAATTTGCAAACTGCAGCTGATATCCTACTACCCAAATAATAGTCATACGAGTTACTGGTTCATTCACAAGTTTTTAATAAATGCTAAAACAACACCGATATTCATTAAGCAAAGCAGATTTTATGTTGTGCCCAACCTGCTTGCTCCAACCCTGAGATCACAGATGACTCAACTTCCGTGGCTTTGCATTCTTCGGGAACTATTTTTTCAAGAATACCAGCAGAAGCATTTATATCGTATAAAAAATAAAGCAGTAGAAGATCTGAAATTAGATGATAACAGAAACCGGTAGCAACATGTTATTCTATTTCTTTACCAACAGGAGTAGATTGGCTGGTTCTAAGCACTGATTTTGGTTGCTTGCTTTCGAGCAATCCATCTTCTTTCTGATGTCGGCTCATACCATGTTCCTTGTGCAAATTCATCTGCTGCATGGACAGAAAACAAGTTCAGAAAGCAAATCCTTTACTTGCAGCGGTAAACCTAAAGTAATAAATAATTTCAGTCTCACTCTATTATGTCAGTACAATGCAGGAATTTTGAGACTACCTCATGATCTTTTTTCCCCAATGTTCATAAATTAAATCAAATGAAGAAAAATTCAAAAGCTTACATGAAGAAACAATTGTTCCTTACAACTTCATAGAAACAAAAAGTGCTACCATTTTTTTTGTTTAAAGAAAATAAGAGATATTAGAACAATAGTGATTTAAAGGTCAACATAAATTTCTTTTTAGCACAAAGAGAAGATGATTTATAGATACATTTTCTATCAATGCTTTTATTGGCAATTTCAAGGAACATGACAAGAAATGATAAAAAAATTGCAATTTTTAATTCGAGTTAATTTGAGAATGTCTAACAGAAAACAGAAGTAATAATTTCACTGTCTATCAAAGAGAAATTGAAGGATATGTTTTTCTCATTATATCGAATGCCAAGTTTCAAGATTGATCAAATCAGCCTTCTTTTCGACTTAATTTTAGACTTTTATGTATACCTCTTTTGGAACATTGCTATTTTCTTCAGTCACTGAGCCACTCATGCATTCAACTGACAATCCTCTGGTGACTAAAGATTCAACTTTCTTTGTCACTTTCTGAACTTCAGAAACTTCAATACTTGCTGCTACCTTTAAATTATCCATTTTTCCTGCAAGCCATTCCTGCTCATCTTAGTGAATTATTACACAGAATGCAAAGAAAGTGTAGTTTCTCAAGCTATCACAGAGAATGTATACCAGCATCTAGATGCTTAGGACCTTCATGAAATTTTAGCATTCTTCCATATTTTTTATGCCGACCAACACCTACCTGCATAACATCAATATTCGGTTGGTCAGTGGCCTAAATGTGTTTAGTGGGGAGGGGACAAATGATTAGAAGCTCCGACTAACGGAAGGGGAAAGGAAAAGAGAATTTTGAAAGCTAACAGAAAAGAATAAAAGAATTTTGAGCATTCACATATACATGTGCCACCAACGAGATGTAACCTCCAACTTTCATGTAAATATATAGACGGGGAAATGCCTTTTTTTAAAGACCATGATCAATTTTCACATAATTGAAACTTGGTGTCCAGGAACAAATCCACATAGTAAGCAATAGTGGACCAATCGGTTGAGTTTTATAATATTGCTTGCAGCCATACACAAGCCTTTTATTTAAAAGTATATAGTTCAGAGGAGCTCTAGCTAACCTACACTTGGATAGAAAAAAATACTAGTTGACACTACTTAACACAATTCAACACATTTACCTTGTGTTTAGAAGGAAGTAAACTGTTCAGATTATCCTAATTGTTTAGGTGATGACCCCCCCCTCCCCCCCCCCCCACAAAAAAAAAAAAAAGACTAAGGATTTGAGCAGATTACTCTACAGATTTAATCCATTCCCCAGACAAAAAAAATAGAAAAATTTTATATTGAGATACAATACCTACATTTCAAACAAGGAATAGCTGTTAAGAAAAACTTTCAGATTCAAGGACTGTGGGTTTGTTAAGCTTACACGTTTGAATTTCTTGGAAGGATATAAAGGTATAGCATCACCTTCAGGTGTTGTCAACCTTACTTGCTTACTCTTTGCTGGTTCTTTAGATGCCGTCGATGGGCACATCTTCTTCTTTCTAGAAGATACATAGCAAAGTTCATGTTTTTTGCTGCTACATTTTACAGCATGAGGACTTTCAAGCTGGATATTTGTTTCAGCATCTTTGGCTAGCTCCAGTTTTTGACAATATGAAGAGAAAACTTCCTGGAAAAAGGTCCAATTAAGTGAGCAGAAAGCAACTTGAGCACATAAAATTTTGCAGGCCACAATTTTTGTTGATTATATGCCTCATACATGGGCCAACTTGGAAAATAATTCATTTATTTCAACTAACTTATGTTGCACAGTTAGTTGAGCAGAATCACGTTCAAATTGGAAGACCAAAATCAGAGGAATAAAAACTCCTTGCCAGGAATAGTCACCCAAAAGGTAACAAAAGCAAAAGACTAATAGTCAACCGTAAGTGCCAAGTCACTTGGACATTACAAATGAAGCCAAAAAACCTATATACAATAAACATGAAATCCACTGAAAATTTTGGAGCCGGGAAAGCAAATGGATTTGGAAATGAAGCATAAAACATTTAAAACAAAGAATGGAAAACCTGAAATTTGGAGGGTTTAACCCATCTGCCATTACTCCATTTCCAGTGAGGTCTCAAACTAGAAGAAGAAAACTCAATCTCTTCAGGTGGATCTGGAAAAAACACAATATACCTCTTTGGGTTGTCAAGAACTGCAGAAATAGAACCAGTCCACCACCCATCAAGGTGAAATGCATCCACAACCTCGTTTACTTCAAAACACTTGTCCCCAGGGATTTTGAGCTCTGGAGGTAATGGCCTAATGAAGGAAAACTCAACATGCTCAGTCAATGGCGTTTGATTATCGTCTTCAAGTAAGTGCTTGTACTGAACCAAGACCTTGCCTTTAGTTTTGTCCTCTGGGAGTTTCAGAATGGTACAAGTAAACAATACTCCTCTAAGACCTTCTTCATCATAGGTTACTTCGACCTCTCTGCCTTCACTCAAAAATAACTCAGCATCAATGCCTCCCTTCATAGTTTTGGTTTTATGGTTTTCCAAAGAGGGATGTTTCCTTAAAGAAACATGTACATCATTCTTTTTCAACCTATACTCAAATCTCTGTCCTGTGGAGGAGTCAACAGGCACCTCCTTAAATGTGTCTAGATCTTCACCAGATTCACTCTCATTCTGATTGTCATCCCTTTGTTCAGCATGTGAATCATCATATCTAGGTGTAGCGGGTGTACAGGGCAACTGACATGTGTCATCACTTAATCCGACGGATTGTTCGCCACCTTCTATTGGTTGCCTAAGAGCATCAGGCAACTCTGTTCCACTAACCTTCTCATCTAAGTGATCAACATAGATATCTACAACTTTAGTCTTCCTTAACTGACTTGACATTTCTAGAACCCCTTTATCATCCAATATTAATTTCAACCCTCCATCCAAAGACTTCCCCTCCTCTACATAGTATACTTTGACTGCCTCCCTATATCATATCCTAAGGACTTCACTGCTCCTAGTATAGTCCAATAACAAATGCAATCAATATCTTCATCATACTCAACTTCAGACCCATTTATGTATTGAACTGTTGGGGTTCTCAACAACTTCCCCCCATGATGATACCTTAGTTTACAAACACCAGCACTCATGCTACAAAGATAATACACAAATAAACAAACAGAATTAAAACAAATACAAGACATATAACCATGCAAATAAAATATACTAAACTATACTGATAAAACAATATATTAGTTATCTCTTAAGTATAAGTGTTTTAAAACAAACAAAACACTGTGTCGTATACAAATTGTGGTGCTCGTGCAAAAAAAGGGGCAAGCAATAAAGGTTGTATCGTAATAAATGGCAAGCAATAAAGTGTTTACAAACAGATTCTATCATGAAAATGTTTATATTTCTATCGTTTTTTTAGTAAGGATTAACTAAAAACAACGTATTTCACAAGTTGAGCAAAGGCCATTTTGCTTTGTTAATTGCTTTTTTGATTTACATCTTTCTTATTAACTTCAATTTGACAATTTTAACATGTGATGACATGGTATTTTTGCCACATGTCAAAACCACATAGGTTGTTGAGATTCCATTAGAACAAAATGACAAATTCAGGTACCAAAGTAAGAAAAAAAACATAGATACCACATTAGAAAAAAGAGAAAATTCAAGCACTAAATGGTATATTTAGCCTCGATTTATTTATTAACATAAAAAAAGAAAACTAAAAGAACTTAGCTACACTTATTTATGCTACTACTTGATTTTATGATAGAGTTTAACTTTTCAATTATTTTACTAACTAAATTGATACCACTTGAATCCCGATAATAATCATAATTTTTCATAGTAACCTATATTGGAATTGAATGATCAACTCATCTCTAAAGAAGTTCAATTTCAAGAGGTTCTTTCGAAGTTTCAAGCTTTTCCACCACTAATTCCAACAGTCCATATGCTTTAACTAATAAGTTTTGTTGGTAAAACCTTAGCTTAAGATCAAATAATATCATCAAAAGCATAAGGCAAAGAAGTAAACTAATACAAACCACATATTCAAGGACGAAGCCATGTATTGGCCCCTCCAAAATTTTTGGTCCTTTTTATTTTAGATCTTAGTCAAATAAGTCATTTGTCCCTTATATTTTAAAGGGCTTAATAGATTTTCGCCCCTCCCAATGCCAGACCTGTAAATATTACAGACAAACAAGGCCAAGGGACCACTTCAAACAACAAAGTTTAAACAATTCAATAGCGGCCAACAAGCTTCATGAAATTCAACGACAATTGGCCACAACACAATGAGTCAAATATGCTTCCACAGTCACATGCAAAGCTGATTCTCAACGATCATATGCTTCCACAGTCGCATGCAAGGCTACTTAACAATCACTGTAATATAAAACTAAATGAATAGCAGAAGCACAATACCTGTCTTCTTCTACACTCACAGTTCCAAATTCAGAAGCCTTTCTGGGATTCAAAAGAGGAATTTCGGGTGTTGAAACCGTTTTGCAGTCAGTTTCAGAAGATGGTACTCTAAAAAACTGGTTTTTCCGAAGGATTTACAATGGCCGCTTCGGTTTAGGGTCTGCTTTGTTTTTGTGTTTTCGGTCTGATTTATTTCAGCCCAAAGGTGTTTTAGTAGACATCATGTTCTTCAATTAGACGTTTTCCTTCATCAGTGTCTAAAGAAATCTGTTTTCAAATCAGTATAATCTCTAGACGTATAATAAGTCCTTAAACTTTTAAAAAAATCAATGAAGTCTTTAAATTTTTTTTATATTTAAATAAGCCTTTAAATTAAAAAAAAATCAATTCAGGTCTTAAACTTTTTAACACCCAATTGAACCTCAAATTCGAGAAAAAAAATTAATTTGACCTTTTTACTAACTTTAACCGTTAACTTTAATTTTTTTTTTAAAAAATTTAACACGTGTTGCAACAAAACAATACTACTTTTTTCGTTTCTAGGAACTTTTAAATTTATTTTTTAAAATTATATAAAAATCTTGAAAAAATATTTTTAAAATATAAAATATAATTTCGAAATTTAATTTAAAATAATAAATATTTTTTAAAAAAAATTAAAAATAAAAAATAAAAATATTAAACATTACTTTATGATTATAAAATATATTTTTATATTTTAAAATAATTTAAAATTTTTAAGTTTTTTTTTATAAAGTTTTTAGATTTTTTTATATTTTTTTAAAAACGATAAGTGACATTATCTTGTCGTAAAAAGTGTCAAATTTAAAAAAAAAACGTTAAAGTTAACGGTTATAGTTGATCAAAGAGCCAAATTGATTTTTTTTCTTGAGTTTGAGGGTTTAATTGAATGCAATAAAAGTTTAAGGGCTTAATTGATTTTTTGCAACAGTTTAAGGGCTAAATTAATTTTTTAGTGAGTTTGAGGGTTTTATTGAGTGAAAAAAAAGTTTAAGGGCTTAATTGATTTTTTTGTAAAAATTTAAAAGCTTATTAAACCCTTAAGCCTAAATTTTATTACTTCATTTAATAATGTTAGTATATAAATTTTATAGTAATTTTTTATTAGTTTAGTCTTATTTTAAAATAATTAATAAATTTAACTCGTTATTTTTAATTTTTTTAATCAATTTAATTATTTGCTGAATTAAAACGGTAGTTAAATATAAGGATCACAACGAGTTAGATTGGGGTAGTTTTTTGGTTGTCTTGATTTCGTCTCGTCTCGATTTTAATATATACTTTTCCTTCACCAAATCCGACCTGACCCAAAATAATAAAATTTATAATTTGATCTCAATCTAACCCCAACGTATTAAGAAAAAACTCGACTAAACCCAATCCGGTCCGGAAAAAATTAATAAAAATATTATATATAAAAATATATAAGGTCAAATTGAATTAGAGAATTTTTACCCTAAACTCGATTCTTACCTAATTTAACTCGACCCGACTTTATTTTTATAATAATCCGACCCAAATACAATTTTTAAATAAGAATATACCCTTATTAGATTAGGCTGGGTTAAAACTCGACGAGAACGGACCAAATTATTATCCCTAATTAAATAATTAAATTATGTCCCAAAACAATAAGTTACTTCTATATATTTATTATACTTGAGAAAAAAATTAAATCATAACATGTGAGAATAAACCTAGATATTAACTTGAAAATACAGATTTTATAGGTATTATCTTATGAGAAAATACATAATTCATGTATTACATGTATATTTAAAATTTTATTTTATTTATTATTAAATGTTTCTAATTATTTATTTATGTGTGTGTATATATATATAAAATAATTAAATTAGTCACCAGCTCCAGACTACATCCTTAGGTGGAGTGAAAGTCGCAGGCAGCTGCCATCAACTTTGAACCAATTTGTAATTTTTTTTGGACTAAATGAAAATAATTAAAAATTATAGGGAAAATAAAGAATTTAGAAAATTGACACAAACTCATCGTTTGACTGAGAGAGAATTAAATTAAATTATTTGATTTTTTTTAATTATAAGTCGAGTTTAAATTTTTAAGAGGGTATAACTTTGTGTTCATTTGTATTAATTTTTTTTATCTCACTTTTATTTTGATCGTTTGTTTAAATTTTTTATTTTAATTATTAAAATTTTGAATTATTTATGTTTTAATTGTTGTACTGTTAAAAATACTTAACGATATTATAAATGGATATTTATCTATTAAAAATTATGAAATAGTTTCATTGTTTTAAAAAATTTTATTGACCAACGATTAAACATTTTTTTCAAAAACTTCAATACAATGAAAAAAATTTAATAAAAAAAATGATTTTGTATAAAATGTTTGTATTATAAAAATTATTAAATAAATATAACAATTAACGAGTTTCGATTTTAAATCAACTTACAAATGAAAGGTTAAACATATATTTACAGACTAAAATACGTAAGGATTTATAAATACACAATCCTACAAAAAAGTTATTTTAGTGACTCTATAAATTAGTCACTAAAAATATAAATCTTAACATTGAAATACGTAATGATAAACTTTTTAAGTTATCACTAATAATCCATTACTATTATATTTTTGACAATCGTTCATAAAATTATCACAATTGTTTATTTTTTATGATAATATATTTTGCACTATTATCTTTAATATATATAATAAAATAAATTATCATAATTATTTTTGTATATTGTGATGAATTTATTTAACAATAAAAATATATATTGTGACTAACAACGTTGCCACAACAAGTATTTTGTGCGACTAAATAAGATATTAAAATATTTAATTAAATATTTAAATATTTAATTAAAATTTTGACTATTCAATTAAATAATCAATTTAAATATTCAAATCTTTAATTAAATTTAAATATTTGACTATTCAATTAAATAATCAATTTAAACATTTAATTAATTATTTGATTTAAATATTTAAAATTAAAATTATTTTGAAATTAAATATTTTAGATTTAAGATTACTTTTAATTATTTTTACTTCTTTATCGTTTAACATTTAGTTCATTATAAAATATATATTAAATGATGCTACTCATATCTCTAAAGTTAACTTAATGCAATGATAAAAAGTATAAAAGTATATTCATTAGATTGTGAGTTCAAATTCCATGCGAAATACTATTTCTTTATTCTTGAATTTTTAATTAAGTGATAATAAGCATCATCACCTGATTAGAGAAAAATATATTAAATAAATTAAAAATTAAATATATAATTTGATAATTTTTATTAACTATCACATCACCTCCTTATTATGATTTTAATGACAATGACTAAAATAGGTTAATTTAAAAAATTTGATGACCTGATTTAAGAATTGCTTAGTTCTGTAGCCAAAATAAATAACTTCAAATAGCTCGGTGACCAACTGTGTAATTAACCCTAAGAAATAATAAACATTTGAAAAAATATAATGTTATAAGTGAAGCTGTAATTAAACCATTTCTTAATAGTTAAGTATTATAATGGTTAACCATTTAAAAAATAATGTTTAACAATTTTTTAACCGTTATAACAATTAACCAACCGTTTAAGCTAAATAGTACGGTTAATCCACCATGAATCACTAATTTAAAGGACATGTTGAGAAAATATGAAGTGCATCTTCATCGAAACATTAGCTCCATAAGCAATTGTTCAAAATTGAAGACTAAAACCAGAAAAATACAGTAAAGCATCCAATGAAAATAATGTTTTCCATAAAACTTTTCCTCACAAAGATGCAACAAAATCTCAATACCAATCACCTTTTAAGCAGAAGCTGCTGCAACCTTCTTCCTTGGTGCTGCTTCAGTACCTATAGATCACCATGCATCCCAGAAGCAAAAAATAAGAAAGACATGAAGGGGGAAAACCCAGTTTTTTTTTTTTTTTTTACATGATTAAAATCAGAAAGGAATGAGCTTAAGGGAATTAGCATTTCCCTACCTTCTCTGAAACCAGTCTTGAACCTGCGAGGAACATGACGGAGATACCTCATCCTACCGGTTCCGGTTGTCTTTCTTCGGATTGCCTTCACACTCCAGTTATCTGAAACCAAGATTAAAGAAAAAAAAATCCAATTGGGTTTAACAATTAACATATAATGCATGGAACTTCAAGAAGAACGAGGAATCTGACCAGCATGCCCTATTTATAACAATAGGCTATTTATCAGAAATTATATCATGGATTATTTTGCATTGCACAATCTATGAAACCAATCGGTCAAATACATTTATTTTATTAATTATTCGTCTAATTTTTTTACTAAGTGAATATTCACTGATATTTAATACAAATTAAATTTAAAAACAATATTTACTAAATGAAAGAAGAGATGAAAAAAATTAATGAAATGAATGCATATGCAAGTTTATATCTTCTCGCAAGCATACAAGTTCATACTTTTACAAAGAAACAAAAATTCAAAGCATACCCCTTTTTCATTATTTTTAGGCAAATGAACTTTAACCAGAAGCAACAAACAATTCAAGGAAAACTGCAAACCCAGAAAATCAATCAACTATGCAAAAAGAAACCCAGATGGGACAGGAAATTGAACCAATTAAACACACAAACAAAAAATTGAAGCTTTAAAGTTGAAAGAGAGGAAGGGCAGCAAGAAACTTACAAGTCCTTTTACGGGCAGCGGGAAAAGCACAGGCGGAACAGCGGCTCTTCTGGAGGTGGAAGCTGCGGCGGCCACATCTGACGCAGAGAGTGTGGGTCTTGTTCCTTCTTTTACCAAAACTCCCGGTTCCTTTTCCCTGCAAAAAACCAAATCCATTTCATTGCCGAATATACCCGAGCAGATCGTGGGCAGAAAAATAATACAAAGGAGAAGAAAAGAAGAGAGTCGTTTACCATTGAAGCTGAGTTGATTCGGGAGGAACCCTAAGATACGGTGTTTAAGTAAGAGAGGGCGGCGGAGGAACCCTAAGATTCGGTTTATTCTACCTTTTAAGGTTTTCGATGTGGAAAGATTTGAACGATTTAATTATTAAAATGGGCTTATTTGTGTATTGGTTTTTTGAATTTCTAAAAATTGACCGTCCAATTATAAAAAATATATAATATTTTAAGTAATTGTAAATAATATTTTATATTATAATTAATAATATTATCGAAATGTATAATATTTAAGATTATTTAAACGTCTAACTAAAATGTCATATATTTTTATAATACTTTTAGTTATATAATAAGTGACGGTGTTTTATTTTATACATGTCAATAATTGGTCATCAATATTTATTTTAAGATATTTATTTTAAATTTAAAAATTTAAATTTTAAATTATAAAAAATAATATATTATATTTTTGAGTAGTTTAAGAATTTTTTGAGTTTAGTATTAAGTAATTTGACTTAACTTGTCAAGAATTTGAGTCGAATCCAATCGAATTAAGCTTTTATCGAGTTTAATTTGAGTAATTCACGATTTATCTCGTCTCATTTATGGTCTCCGATCCAATCGTAATTGAAATTTTAATTAAATGATTGAATTATAAATTTTAGTAGTTTAGTGACCTAAATATAATTTTAACAATAGTGACTTTTATTGTAATTTACCCAAAAAATATGTGAACTCACTCTATCCGCGTCTCTCTATCTCGTTTCTCATGAGTCTTGCTGACTGCGCCTCCTCCAAACTCCCAAGGAAAAATACATATTTAATACTCCATAAACCCTCTGCGCCTCCTCATGACACAGTGCTGACTGCGCCACTATGGCTTCCTCCCTCTTAACATCCCCCAAGTTCCCTTTCCATTCCCCTTTCCTCTACCCAAAGTCCTCCATTTTCCTCCACCATCCCACTTCCCTACACGTCCCTCCTCCCAAGCCACTCTCTTTCTCTTCATTCCCTTCCAAATCATTCTTCATTTCCTCTTCCTTGAACCCAAACCCTCCATCTCCCCTCCGCCGCCCCCCTTATATCCCCAACCACATCCCCGACCCCAACTACGTCCGCATTTTCGACACAACCCTCCGCGACGGTGAGCAATCCCCGGGAGCCACTTTGACTTCCAAGGAAAAGCTCGATATTGCTCGCCAGCTTGCCAAGCTTGGTGTTGATATAATCGAAGCTGGGTTCCCTGCCGCTTCCAAAGATGATTTCGAAGCTGTGAAGGCCATTGCTAAAGAGGTTGGAAATGCGGAGGATGAGAATGGGTATGTGCCTGTCATCTGTGGGCTTTCCCGGTGCAATGAGAAGGACATTAAGGCGGCTTGGGAGGCGGTTAAGTATGCGAAAAGGCCGAGGATTCATACCTTTATCGCTACCAGTGGGATCCATTTGGAGTATAAGTTAAGGAAGAGTAAGGAGGAGGTTTTGGATATTGCTAGAAGTATGGTTCGGTATGCGAGGAGTTTGGGCTGTAATGATGTCGAGTTTAGCCCCGAAGATGCCGGAAGGTTTGGATTTTTATCTCACTTTCTTCTGCTTAATAACATACTACTGTAGAAAGCTGTTTTATCTGCTTTGCTTTGCTTAACAGAATACAGCAAACTGCAACGGGCTTAGTTAATCACTTTTAGCTAATTAGGTACAACAGTTCTATTAACCATTGGTAGTATTATCAGCTATAAATAGCTCTTTGTAATTGCTGTTAACCATCTTTGTTGAATGGAATTAACCTTGGGGTTCTTCATTTATTCTCTTCTTCACTTCTACTATCTTTCCTTTTGTTTGTATTAATAATTGAAATAAAAGAAACGACTGCTGTTATGAGAATAGTTTTATTTGATTTTAAAGTACAATAAGCTGTTGAAGTTTAATAATGGATAAAAACAAACTATGGTTTAGTTTATGTTTGTTTCATTGAACATTTTTAGTTGAAGCCAATTGTTTTAGGAATGAAGTTGTTAACTATTTCCGTGCCTTAAACAAGGTCTGGTTTGTACAACTGACAATTTATGTATCTGTATTGTGCCCATGTATTTTTTCAGGTCATAATTGTGTTTAATGTGTTTTATATCATATAAATTTTTGTATGTTAATAATTATATTATCTAGATTCTAAGACATTCATGTAGTTCATTAAATTATTTTTTTCTGCATCCTGTAATCGGGTTGTGCTCAATTACTGGGGGTATTTGACAGTAGTATTAGTGTATTTGCTATATGCTACTGTTAAAATAAATAAATGAAGAAGGGTAGCTTTTTTTCAGACTCTTTCTTACTTGATATTATTGTTTCTTTCTATCCTACCAGATCTGACAGAGAGTTTTTATATGAGATTTTGGGTGAAGTGATCAAGGCTGGAGCGACAACTCTCAACATTCCTGATACTGTTGGCATAACTATGCCTGGAGAGTTTGGGAAATTAATTGCTGATATAAAAGCCAACACCCCTGGAATTGATAACGTTGTTATTTCAACACACTGCCAAAATGATCTTGGACTTTCTACTGCAAACACGCTAGCGGTGGGGTGCTATTTTACTTTTTAAATTGATGCACAGTGGGTATACTTGGGTTGGATTTGCATCTTAGCTATTGTGTATTCAGGGAGCTTTTGCAGGTGCAAGGCAAATGGAAGTAACAATCAATGGTATTGGAGAGAGAGCTGGAAATGCTTCACTGGAGGAGGTGAGATTTTGCTCTTCGCAATATTATATTGATCGTGCATTTGGGATTTCAGTTATGCAGAAGTAGATGGCAAAAGCCTGGTTTTCTTTAGCACCATAAGGTGTACTTGGACATTTCAGGCAAATAATTCATGATCTCGTGTGTGTACAACCTAAGACTTCCCCTTATCAACCAGATTGCTTTAGTTGGAGATACATTATCCTGAAATTCAGTTAATGAGGGATTACTGAATTTTCTTGACAATGAGGGTGCATGTGCATCCATCTGGTAACTTTTTGTTATTCTTGTTGTGTAGTCTGCCTTTATTGAACATTTAAATTCTGTAAATGTTAGACTTTTTACGTGTCAATTTCTTTATTTTTGCTTCATGTAGACTGAATAACAACTATTTTTGGTTGTAACTGTTGAACTATTGTCCCTAGTTGGACAGTTACTGTAAGTTGTAAGATCAATTATATTTTGTTTTACTGTTTTGATTGTTACTTTTGTTTGTCCAGGTTGTGATGGCAATAAAATGTCGCGGTGAGCATGTATTAGGAGGTCTTTATACAGGAATCAATACTCGACACATTGTGATGGCAAGCAAAATGGTATTCATTTGTGAACTTCAGTTACAATTCTTTGGCCTTACTTTTGATTAAATTAACTTTGGTAGTTTTTGTTGACTTAATATGGTTGTTTAGGTAGAGGAGTACACGGGGTTACACGTACAACCTCATAAGGCCATTGTTGGAGCCAATGCTTTTGCTCACGAAAGTGGTATCCACCAGGTTGTTTTTTGTAATATTTGACTGCATATATGTTGTGAACCTCTGAATGTTTTCTGTAAATGGGAAATTTTTTTCCTTTATGGCTGATCTTATTAATTGATTTGGTAGTGTATTTACTATTGTAGTTAAAAATTAATAGATGCACTGATATTTGTGGTGATATTTTTCTTCTGTAAATTTTGTTGCCATGAATACAACTTTGTTGTTTAAACTTATTATCCTCTTTTGCCTTCCACTAATAGTTTGCATGAAGTTTTGACACATTGAAGAAATTAAAAATGGAACCTATGCATGTTTTCTTTTATTTTTCTATTATTTAAAATGCTTGAGGGTTTAGCTAGCAATCACTTGCTAGGTAAAGGATTTTAGCTGTAAAGCATGTTTGGGCTTGAAGTCTAATTGTTTGGTACATTTTTACTTTTTAGGATTTTGTGGGATAAATTTCAGGATTAAATATAGAACTCTTTAAGAAAGCCATTCTTACAAACTCAAAGATTGATTCTGTTTATGAAAACCCTAGCTCAACCAAACTGCTTACAGTTCAAGTTGCTAAATACAGATGATAATATAGATTGAAGCCATGCACAATTAAGGAATTAGAACCTTGGATTTTTAATAGATTAAAATTTTAATTCCTATCTGTAAGTACTAGTTAGTATTTATCTTATTCTCTAAGGTAAAATGTAATTAAAAGACTAAGGTAGTTTCTGTTCTTAATCCCTATCTCCTATCGGAAATGCCCATCTTCTACAGATAATGTAAAGTCGTGTAGGTATCATGCTATTTATACATGTTTGGAGTCTCGACTAGATGCTAGAATCTGTAGTCTACCCATTAGCAGCATGTTTACTTGATCTATAAATTTCCTTACGTTAGTTACTTTTTTCTGTGTATGTATATCCTTGTATGCAAATATACGAATGTTGTTGACTGTTCATGACTATTCCATCTCATGTTATTATTTGGTGAGTGAAACAATGATGACAAGAGAAAGTATTATAGAAGTATTTTCTAGCATAATTCTGGGTGCAATGTCTTTTGAAAATGAGATGCTAGTATAAATTGGACCTCGATTTTATTATTATAGTAAAGCTTATCATTAGAATGTGGTGATATCATTTGCACCAACATGGAAATCTAAAAGGCTGGCCCTCATCGTTATTGTTGGACCACCGATTGATGTGGTAGAAATGTAACAATTTCTCCTTGCTTACTCTTTTATAGTAACAATACTTAAGTTTACTGGACGTGTTTTACTGGTTGCCCTTCTGTTTCTTTATTTCTCCCACTAAGTGAGTATTTACAAAATTAGTTGATAATGGTTTTAATATGTTTAGCTTCATTGGCAATTTCTTCTACAAATCAGGCTCTGAGTGAAATTGTTGACAGTTAGTGAAGGTGTAGTTAAGATCCAACTCAATCAAACTCACTTTTAATCCCAAACTAACTGTGCTTGGTTATAAGAATCTGTTTGGTGAAGGACTATCCTCTGAAAGATTGAAAGAGGGCAAAAAAATATTGTCTTTGTTTTGGTGTGTGTGTTTGTGTATGCTTCCAAAAATTTAAAAGCAATAAGCTATATAATCAAAATTTGCTTTATGTTCGGTAGGATGGAATGCTTAAGCACAAAGGAACTTATGAAATTATTTCTCCTGAAGATATAGGGCTTGAAAGGTCCAATGAAGCTGGTATTGTCCTTGGAAAACTTAGGTAGGTATTTCAGCTTTCAAGAAGCTTTCCTCAATGATATTTTTTTCCTTTTGATATGTTCTAGACAGTGTTTAAAGTGATGTAGATGGATGCTATAAATGGTGATATTTTTAAATGCAGCAAATGCTATAAGTGGTTTTCCAGTTGCTTTTCAATGTTGGATGCAATGTCGCAACCAATTTGATAAAAATAGCTGAGGATTTAACATATCTTTATATTTTGTCACTGGTACTCAGTATATTATATTACATTTGTTTTAATATACTCACTTTGGCCCATTCAATATGTCCAATATTGACTTTTTAAAAATCATTTTTAAATTTTGATCATAGTTATTTTAAATATTTTAATTTATTAAATTTTATAATATATATTTTTAAACTACTTGATTAAAAGTTTCTAAAACATTTTTTTTTTCATATTTTTGTCAATAATAAATTTATATTTATAATGAGTCAAAGTTGAAAAGTTTGACTCAGAAAAGTCACCACTGGACATGTTGAATTGGACGGAGGGAGTATCTTTTAGTCCGTCTTGATAAGTATGGGGTGATCTTTTAATAGGTTATTCCTGAGCCTTTTCATGTTCATATGAAAAAAAAAGTGTCCAGTTGCTTATATCAAGGTAATCAATGGGGTTATTTATATCACATGAGTTGATAGGCACAAAATGTCTATCGGCCAAGTAAAATAGGGTACATCTTCTTAGCATTTTTTATTAATATATTGAACTTTAAGTAATATTCTTGAATAGCTTTGCATGTTATCAGAAATATTTTTGAAGCATAAAGTGTCACTCCATTTGTTAAATTTTTTGGAAGTTTCTGTTCTTGTTGAATATAGACTTCTTTCTTCTCCCACCAATAAATAATTGACTTCTTTTGCGAGATTGATTGCATCATCTGTTATTTTCCTTTGCTGATACTAAAATCTATGTGGTTATGATATTTGTCACGTTCATGTGATTGGTATTTTCCTATCCACTTTTTATTGTTAGGATTTCATTTGTTGCAAAGCTTACGATTCTTATCTTAATTCTTTTTCTTTTGCAATTCGTTGGTAAAGTGGACGTCATGCTTTAAGAGACCGATTGAAAGAGGTATGCTGCTATTCGGCATGTGTAGAATCGATGTAATTACCACTCTTTCCTTCATCTAACTGCCTAGTTCTTGCTGTTTACCTCAGCTTGGTTATGAGCTTGACGATGAACAGCTTGGGAACATATTCTGGCTCTTCAAAGAAGTAGCTGAACAAAAGAAGGTGAACAAGATTCTTTAATTGTTTCCTGGATTTTCCCCCCGTAACATCGGCATTTAAAACATCTATTTGTAATATTTCATATTGAACGAACTGTGTTTTTAAAATTAAGCTGTCTTCAACTTTGGAATTTCCATTTCTAATGATATCTTCTAAGAATATTCTAGGTAAAACCCTAGACTTAATATTCTAATAAATCTCACTTTCCATAAGTACAAGATGCAAACAATATTCCCATACTTAACAAAGATCATGTAGTGATTATAAAAAGGCAAAGTAATGAATGCTTGCATCGATTGGCTTTTGAAGTTGCCTTACTTCCATGGCATTTATAGTTCTATTTGGAAATTTAGTTTATTTTAGTTGACTTGTATTGTTTTGTACTACATCTGGATCTTAAAAGGCAACGCTAGCTGTTGTTCTGAAGAAGTGCTATATAAATGCATGATTTTTCTGGTTTGTTTATGATGATGACGTAGTCTATACTTATTTTATTTGCTGGGGTTCCAGAGAGTCACTGATGCCGATCTAATAGCATTGGTTTCGGATGAAGTTTTTCAACCAGAAGTTGTTTGGAAGCTTGATGATCTGCAGGTAACTAGAAATACTTTTGAACCATAGTTACATGAATGTGACATGGGGTGTGCGACAGATATTTCATGGTATAGTAAGTGTACACTTCATTGGTTTGTTATTTCGGAATGAAATATTATATAAGAGGTGTGCTTTTGCTTTAATTTGAATATGTAGATATAATTGTATATATAGTTTATAAATCATTAATAGACACCATTATAAGAAAATGCATTATTTTTAGAGTGGTTTATTTCAGTTTATTTAATTTTTCTTCTTTTAAAGAGAAAATCCTAGCAGTATGTTTTGAAGTAATTTTTCCTCATTCTTTAAACAATCTTCCTGCCAATTTATTTATTTACCAATGAGAATTTGAGAATATCATATCTGCAATTTATAAGCTCGATTAAATCCCAAAATAATTCAAAACTGAACATCATGACATTAACTCATGTTCTGAAATAATCCCCAACTGTTTTGCCTCAATGTTAGCGTCCCATATTAGAATTGTTGAGATTTTACCGTGTTGATCATCTGATGTGAATTATATATAAATGAAAAACATCAAATGCAGGTTACTTGTGGAACTCTTGGCCTTTCTACTGCCACTGTTAAACTCATTGATGCTGCTGGGGTGGAGCACGTTGCATGCTCAGTTGGAACTGGGCCAGTAGATTCAGCTTATAAAGCTATTGATCTCATTACAAAGGTTTGATACCAAAGATCATAAGTTTCCCTTCACTGCTATAATTTTCTTTTGGGGATCAACAAGATATGATGGTCAGGGTTATTAAGAGTTTGTCCACGAGTTCTTGATTTTATTAGATTCAAGGTTAATATGGAGATTATTCTTTCAATATAGGGTTTCATTGGCTCTAACTTGGAGTGTTTGGTTCACAATATTCAGTTTAAACATTGAACTTGAGTTAGGCTTATTCATCATTTTTGTAAAACTTCTTTCCCTTTCTCCCAACAATTTTCTCACTTTAGTCCTCCGCCTCTGATTTCTCTGTTTCTTCACTCCCTACTTATCTTCCCATGCCTAAGTTACTCGTACTCGTGTGAGGGTTGAATATGTATATGTGTCTAACATGTATGCTCAATTATTTCCATTTTTTCCACGAATTTTGAGGATCCTTGGAAGGTCCTATCCTCACATATGCCCAAAAATGTGTTGGATACAGTTATTTCAAGAAAAATGAAGAGTTGGAGCAACATGGTCCTGTGCTACCTGAATTTTTTAGCAGAGCATCTATCTTTTGTTTATTTGATTAGTTGGTTAATAGATATTTTTATCCAAACTTAATTTGTCATTTGGACCATATATCTTTTTAAAAATATTTTATTCCCATTTTGATTTAGAATTTAGGTTTCCCTAATTGAATTTCTTCTGCTCTCTTTGTACCACGTTCCTCTTCCCGCAATCTCAGGCTGTGAACTTTTTTGTACCAAACTGAGTATCCTTTGGTGTACTGTTTCCTGATTCATAATGGTGTTCTGTGGCATCTGCTATATAAAGATGGATTCGAATTTATAACAATAATTACTAGTTCTCTTTGTTTTGCTAAGATTTTTGAGCAATACTTCAACATTTCTTCCTTCATTTTGCAGGAACCAGTTACACTTCTCGAGTACTCCATGAATGCTGTTACAGAAGGCATTGATGCTATAGCCACCACTCGTGTTCTAATTCGTGCTGAGAAAAGTCACTTTTCAACTCATGCTTTGACGGGTGAAGCCGTTCATCGAACATTTAGGTATGGTTTCTTCTCTTGTTTCCATTCAACATTTTTACTACGGCATCTGGAATTCAGTACATAAACTCGATATTCTTCTGTGCCAGTGGAACCGGTGCAAGTATGGATATTGTTGTTTCCAGTGTCAAGGCTTATGTTGGTGCAGTAAATAAGATGTTGGGTTTCAAGGAACAATATCAGACAAAAGGTTCAGTAGAGCAAACTCTGGTTTCTGCTTAAGTTACGTTACAGTTACAGTTACGGTTCTCGATCGAATGTTTGAGCGATTGGTGCAAACAATCTGTTTTATAGTTTGGATGAAATCAAAAAAATTAGTTGGTTAATAGACTGGTTTCTGCTCAAGTTGCTTTATAGTTTTGAGACTCCATTGTCTCTTCTGTTAGTGGAAATGCTTTGAAAGGTGTTATTGTATTCGTGTTTTATAGACAGAAATGTAAGAGAAGGCATTGTTGGTTTTTGTTATTTCTTGGGGACTTGCTGTTTTTAAAAACTATTCGGGAATTATTCGTATAATGTTCGTTTATTAAGTAAGTTAAATAAATGAGTATAAATAAAATTTTTATGTTCGTTTAATAAGCAAATGAACACGAACAAAAGTGTGTTCCGTTTGTTTATGTTCATGAACAAGTTCGTTTATAAACTCGTTTGTAAGTTCTTTTATATGCTCGTTTATAAGTTTGTTATAGGATGAAAATGTTTGTGGAAGTATCTAAATATTATTTTTTTTTTGTTGTTAAGGATAATATATAAGCTTATGTTGAAATGTATGTTTTATTTATTTATTTTTATTATTATTATTAATTTAGTTAATGTTTCTGAACATAAAATCGAACATATTTGCGAATGAATAAATGAAAATGTTTGTGGTCACTTAAACTAAGACATTCACGAATATTTAAACGGACATGGACATGTTTGTAAATACTTAAATGAATACATTTACAAAATTTAAACAAACGAACATATACATTTTTAAAAATAGATAATATAATATTAAAATTTTAAAAGAATACAACATCAACACTTTTAAGTTTAAAATCAAACAAACAAAAATATAATTTTACTCGTTCAAACTTCATTTATTTATGCTCCTATTTATCATATTAAAGACAAACAAGTTTCATACCTAGGTTTCATAGTCACAGAATAAGATACTTGACTAGAATTTAATTGAGGATTTATGGTAGTTGAATTCCTGAAATTCAATTGATTCAAAAAAAATTAAATTATTTTACTTGGTTACTGTAAAAATAATTTATTTGCTTAGATGTGAAAAAAATTTACTCGGTTCGTAGTGTAGGATTCTTATGCTGTGTGGATGCGAGTTTCATTACTTTATAGTTTTTGTCTGAGATGTATATGTTATGTGCGATAGTATACATTTATGATGCCATGTGTTTAGGCGATTATGATAGCGCTATCATATCATGCATGATATTACATGTGCTGCATTATTTTATTCATGATATGTGCAACTTTGATCGAGTGACGGAGTACCCATTAAACTTTTGTAGTTTAGTGTTTTGGAATGTGTTTCCGTGTTAAGTGAAAACGCGGATCGGGAGAGCACCATCACGGTTGGATTTCAGCATCAACTTTGTGTCAGAGTATAAACACTTTATGTAATCAGGCTATGTACTTATAGAACACCTATGTGTTGTATTTCTTATTTAATTTGGGTTTTGAGTCGAATGCTTTTAATAGGTTGTACTTATTTTGGATTTCTTATGAAATACTTTTTTTTTTATTTGGACTTGAACTTAATCGATTGCTTTGGATTTAAACGGTTAAATAAATTTTTAAAGCAAAATTTTGTAATACAGATTTTGAACGGTTATTTGAATTTTGAACTTAATACTTATTTTTTAAAAGTTACAAATAAATTATTCCATCATTAAAAATAAACAACGGTTAAACTTTTTACTTACAATCATTTCTCTATATTTATATATTGTGATAATTAGGTCATTCAATTATACCATCATTAGGGGTGAATATTCGATTAAGTCAAATCGAATCAAGTCAAAAAATTTTAAGTTATTCGAATTGACAAGTCATATTTTAATAAAAATAATGTAAACTCCAATCCCTCCCATCACTTTGTTTTTTCCCTTCCACTTTAATAGTTGAATTTTAATTCCGTCTTATTTTACCTTTAGAACGATGCGATTTTTATATTTTAGACTTAGAAAAAAAATAAGAATTCTTATATATTCTTTTAAAAAATTAATTAAGTTTTTTTCTCTAAATAAATTATTAAAATAAAAAATTTAATCAATTAAATATTTTGACCAAATCTATTAAATCTTGTTAGTTTTTTAAACTTGTTAGCGTGTTAATAGTATTTCCACTTAACATTTGCAAAATTATTTTATTTAAAAAATTCTTTAAATATTCTAATCTTTTTATAAAAACATAAAATTCTAAAAATAATATTTTTTAAAAATTAAAAATATAACATGATAGAATTGTAGTATCTTATGTGTCAATAATATTTAAAGAAAATTTTTGTGTAGATTTAATAATCAAAATTAGTCAAATATTAATTTATTTAATTTTTTAATTCAATGACTTAAATAATTAAATTTTTTGGTTCAAGAGTTCAATTAAGTAAAAAAAAAAAACTTAATTATTGTGTTAAAAAATTTGAAAAACTTCTTACACCATTACACCTATTTTCATTTTGGGTAAACTATACGAGATTAATAAAAAATAAGTAAATATTAAAATGAAAAATAAATATAATTCAATTTTTCTTACAAATAAGACTTATTAGAAAAAAAAAAAGAAGGGGATACAAGATGAACCAAATTATCACTCAATTATTTGTAAAGATATAAACGAGTCACTAATTTTTTAAAAATTATAAATAAATCATTAAATTTCAAAAGATTATAAACGATTCACTCACTTAATTTACTATAACAAATAAATCATCCCATCATTAAAAAGAAAACAAATGTTAAACTTTTTACTTACAATCATTTCTCTATATTTATGTATTGTGATAATTAGGTCATTTGACTATACCATCACTAGGGTGAACATTCGATCGAGTCGAGTCAAGTCAAAAAATTTTAAGTTATTCAAGTTGGTGAGTCATATTTTATAACTCAAACTTTATTTGAAACATTTTCAATTCAATCCGAGGTTTTATTATAATTATTTATTATGTTATTGTACAATCTAATTTTAATTTAAACAATTTTCTCTAATCATATAAAATTTGTATATATAGGTTTCTCATCGACGAAATCATACTATTTCATCAAAATATATATATATATATTTCTTTATATTTTTTCGTATGTGACAATATTTCTTCATATTTTTATGTAACGACATATATATAATAAAAAATTAAGACTCGTCTCTAACATAAAAATAAATCATCTAATTATTAAAAATTTCAAGTTAGTCGAATTATTCAAATTTTCATTTTATAATTCAAACTTTATTTTGAATTTTTTTAGTTAAATCGAGTTTTTAAAATTTTGATTCGAATTAAGACAAATAAAATTAAATTATTCAAAATTTTAAGTAAAATCAAATTTTACCGAATTATAGCGTGTTTATGATACTTTAAAACATGCTCGGAGTATGGGTTGTCAACGGATCATCATCGAGACAGGCAAATATGTTTAGTAGACAACATGAAGCTCTTCCTGGTAATACACTTGGTTCGTTGAATGACCAATTTAAATTAGGATGTTGGATTTTACAAAATTAATCGTGATCAAAATAGAGTTGCGAATGTATTAACTAGATTCATCCGTAAAAGATCTACGAGAGAAATAATTTATACCGCTGCATCACATATTATATACGATTTAATCAAGAAAGAATTTTAATCTCTTCTTTTCTCTTCACAATCGAAAAAAAATATTCGCCCCTAATTATAATTAATTAATTTATTTATTTATTTATAGTTTTTAAAATTCAGCAACTCATTTGAAATATGAATAATATTTGAGTGACATGTGGTACCGGTACACCGCGTATAAATACAACGTGGACTGGAAATGGGATTCAACAGTATTTTCATAAACGTCTACGACTTCAAATACGGGAATGAAGAAACGTAACAGTCTGAAAATCGAAGCTTCTTTCTTCCTACTTCTCATTTGAGTGTGAACTGGTCGTTGCTTTGTTTGGCTATTTTGACTTTCCAATGTGACGAGCAGTCTCTTTTCTATGAAATTACAATTCTTTCATCTCTAATTATAATATAAAAAAGAAAAATAAGTTCCTTTCTTTCTCAAGCAATTGAGATTGTTTGCCGATCATTTCTATAATTTTGGGTAAGTTTGTTTCTTTCCGGTTTCTAGTTTTTGGTTTCTGGGTATTTGTTTTTATGTATAATTTTGATGTGGGTCAGTTAATTTTCTTAAAATTTCATCTTTTTGGCAAGTTTTGATCAGTTTAGGTTGAATTTCGTTGGAATGCTATAAACATTTCATTTTTGGTATGTTAATTCATTCAGTTTGTTGATGGAAATTAAGATTTGAATTCTTCTTGGTTCTCTTTAGTTCTTCAGAACATTCTCCTTTTATGAATTTGGTATGAACTTTCCTTATGGTTTTAATTTCTTGAAATTAAAAAAAAAAGGGTTTTTTTGTACCTGAAGAGTTGCCTCTTACATTAATGTTCCATATTGTCCATAAAAGAACCAAAAAAAATGAGATTTGGTCTTTACTGAAGAACAATTTTATCGTAGTTAGTGCAATTTTTCATTGAATTTGTTTTCTTGTGTAGCTACATCATTTGGAAATTTATATGCTCCCATGCAAGTGAATTGTCGCCTTAGGCAGCATTTGAGAACTTGGGTTTCAGTGATAGCCACAATTGAGTAATAAAATGTTTAGACATGTAATATTGATGACTATTTTTCAAATCATTGGATTTGTTAGATGCATATAATAGTAGTGATTTTGAAATTCCTAGTTTATTTTGGATTTGGTCAATCCAATTTTTTATACTTTTCAACTATATACTATATTGAATGATTGAATCTCAACTATGCATGCATTTCATCTTCACCAATTTACATAAATTTTGAAATACAAATACAAATACAAATTCTGAAATCCAAGTACGAAGACGGAGCATTATGGAGTTTTGTGTAGGGTTAAGCATAAATGTATTTTTACCCTTATTAATTCAATATTGTGATTGTGATTTTTTTTTCTTAAGGAATGATCTGCATATTAATGGAAAATGTTGGTGAATTCAGGTTTTTATTTCTTATAACAGTTCCTATTATCAGACAGCTATGCGTGCACCATCGCTTATTGCACAATGTTTGCCAGGCTTGGTACCTCATGACAGAGGAAGCCAAAGCATGTCCCCTGTATCAGATAGAGATGTCCATCTCCCTTCACCGGCTGTGGAGATTATCCCATCAAAGGTGTATTTCATCTCCCTATTATGAATTGGCAAACTGCTTGTAGAATTTAAATTTGTTAATTGAGATACAAATTGCTTTTGGTTGACCTCCATACGAATGAGATGGCTTATTATGCTAGTGATCGGGAGTGGTTGAATTTTCTTTCAAAATTTAAGACATTCTGTTATTGTGCAGACAACCCATCCCTGTAAATATGCTGGGGACAATGTAGATTTGCAGGGGCTCGGTGTATTCAAGGTATGTCGATTCCTTTTTTTCATTGCTATATCGGGGACATACATATGTTGTGTTTATATGTGTGGTCGTCCCTTAGGTGGCAGACCATTTTGAGAAACAAAGGTTGTGATATGCATGCTAATAATCCTTTGTCAACCCTTTACAGGGAAGAGTCAGTGTTGCCGATATTATTGGTTTCACCGGTTCCAAAATGTTATCCTCAAAAGCTGATGGTAAGGCTTGTGATATGCTTGATGATAATGGCATTTTTATTTAGTAATGTACGTTTGTCATTACAAAGTATCGATGTCAGTTCAAGTGTTGACTGGTCTTATTAAGTAGCTTCAACTGACAGCTACAAAATAATTTTATTTTGCAGGGTTTATAAAATCTTGGAGCAGCTCTATCGATCTTGTTAACGTCCTTAAGCATGAGATCCGAGATGGACAGTTAAGCTTTAGAGGGAAAGGGGTGCTTGAGGTAATTTTATCATAGAAAAATCTAAAAACACTAGTCATCACCTCATCCACCATTTGTTGCCATTTGTTTTAATTGTTTTTTAACTATTAAAATGATAAATTAGCCTTTTCCTTTTCTTTATTGAAAAAGAGGTTTTGGGTCCATTTGATGATATTATTGAATGGAGGAAGTAAAATGGTTCACGACTTCACCGATCGATAAATGTATTCATAGAGCTGAATGAATTTTGGCTAGTATGTGAATTTTGACTAATCAAACAAAATTCATGCATGAATCAATGCCTTTGTCCTTTGCCATATTTTCAGGCAACTTCAAACTTGAGTGACTAATTTTAGAATAGTTCAAGATGATATAAGCTTTCTTGGTTGTGTTTCTCAACAATTCTCGTTCCATGCATGGAATAATCTTAAGAGCTAATGAACTAATTTGTTTGTTTTGTAGTTATTTGTAGAATGTAAACTAATCATCCTATTCGATAATTCTTGCAGTTGGGTTGTGGCTATGGTGTTCCAGGAATATTTGCTTGTTTGAAGGTATTTGTGTGTTTTACACTCACATCTGTCGTCCGATAATTGAAAGCAATTGGCTTGTATCATATGCCGGAAATTAGTATAAGAGTAATTTTATTTTATGAAAGATTTACTCATTCCATTTTATTCATCGTACAGGGTGCTTGTACAGTGCACTTTCAGGACCTCAGTGCAGAAACTCTCCGATGCACTACCATACCGAATGTTCTTGCAAACCTCGAACAAGCTCGGGACAGGCAGAGCCGACAGCCTGAGGGTCCTTTGACCCCAACCAGACAAACACTTGCCCCAACTGTGCACTTTTATGCTGGGGACTGGGAAGAATTACCCACTGTATTATCTGTTGTTCATAATGATGTGTCCGAGGTGACTACAGGGATGAACTTGAGCTTTTCCGAGGAGGATTTCATGGATGGGTGCAGTACCCTAGATGGTAGCATCATAACACATGGAACTTCCTCAAGCAGGTCGAGAAAGCTTTCAGGAAGCCGGGCATGGGAGAGAGCTAGTGAGACAGATCAAGGAGACGGTGGTTATGATGTTATTTTGAAGACTGAAATTCCATACTCGGTTTCCTCTTTGAAGAAGTTATATGCACTGATTAAGAAGGTTTGTTTCTTACTTTTGCTTTCCATATACATACATACATGACCTGAACGATTGGTTACACCTACCTACCTACACACATTACATATAAATAAATGCAGATTAGGGTTTTCTGTCATGTTTTTCTCTGTATTCCAACTTATTATTGTTATTTTCTGTCATCATGATGAACAACCAGTGTGTGAGGCCTCCGTATGGAGTAGTATACATGTCGACGAAGAAAAACTATGTCGGCTTCAACAACGCAGCCCGACATCTGAGAAGTCTGGTTGATGAAGAAGGCATTTTTGGAGCTCATTTAATTAAAGAAGCGACTGATGTAGATGTTTGGAAGTTCTTTCTCAAATGAAACAAAAATGGCTGCTAAACTGATTACAGATATAATCTAATGGTTTAGTTATGAATAACTTATTTGGAAGTCCTTTTCTTACCAGGTTCTTTTATACACATAATGTTCCATTTTTCATGTAAAACAAAACAGTTGAATTCAAAGTCTAAAATTTTAGATTCTTTGTTATGAATCTTTAATGATAAGCAACACCATTCATCACAAGTAGGGGTGTTCAAGACCCGATCCGATTTTTATTTTTGAATCGGATATCCAATCCGATTTTAAGTTTTTCGGATCAAATACAAATCATAATATTTCAAGTTTCAGATTATTCGAAATTCCGAAAATCAAAAAATTTAAATTTTTATTAATATTAATTTTGTTTTTTCTAACAATTTAATGCTTGTTATATTTAAAAATTTAAAAATTAAAAATTTTATAATTGTAAATCTTATATAACCTTCAAATTCGAAAAATTAGTATATTCAAATTATATTTTTGGATACTCGAATATCTGACTATCTGAATATGTGGATATCCACTTTTTTTCCGGATCAGATACGAATCACCATATCATTGATCCAAAAACCCGAATATCCAAAAAAATCAGATCCGATCCGATATCCGACAATGAACATCTCTAATCACAAGTTCAGAATTTGAAAATTGGAAAAGGATTTAAACATACTGGATAACATATGTTAGATATGGATACATCTAATTAGATATTAGGATATACAGTTGCACTATATATTACAATTCAATTTACCTGGCAGGATATTTCCTAGGGTTGCTTTGTGAAAACCAGGCTATAAGTTGAACTTTGAAGGGACCAAAATGGAAATAATAATCCCATTTCCAAGAATTAATATGATCAAAGCTTTTTGCTAACACCGGATTTTTTAACCTTGGATGAAGGGCTTGAGGTTTCCTTGAACGCTGATGGGCATATCTCAGAAATGCTACAGATATCACAGCGTGGCCTCAGTGGAGTACAAATCGTCTGTCCAAACCCGACCTGTTCAAACTCAAATTTAGTCATGCAAGTGTCACGGGTCTAGAAACGCTCTAACAAAACCGTGCGGCGGACGTGACACAAGCATTATGGTGTTCGACCATAGTTGCATAAATTCAGGGGTTGGCAGTTGGATCGTATGAAACACATGTGACCACAGGAACTATAATAGTAATCACAAGTAATATAAAGATGGGAAAATTTACGAAAACAAGGATGCTTCAAAGCATGCCTCTTGTGTCTTAGGTGAACTTAAATAATAGTTAAGGCACTAACCATGGATGCGAGTCGTATACCAATGAATGTAGCACGTACAGAGCTATGATAAATTTTACCGTTTGCATGCATCTAAATTCTGGGAATATAAGAGTGCTATTTATGTGTGAGCAGATCAAATAAATGAAATAGCTACGTACCAAAAGAGGGTTAATTGGGACCCATTCCTCCTTCGGAAGCCACTGTTGTAATGCCACTCTTGTTTCCTCTGGAAATAAAGTTTTCTAGCAAGCCAACACGATAATGAGTAATGATACAAGCAGTTTGTTTAAATATGAAAAGGGAAAGAGCATCCAATTGAATAAATCTTCCATGAAAGATTTCAAGTGTTTAAAACAATTTTCTTCGTATGTGGTTTAAAACTTCACTTGAAAGTTGTATGGAAATATTTGTTCATAAGTGGAGATTAAGAAAACTGTGGAAAGAAAGAGGGAGGAACAAATATTATTTTTGCTACTTTCAAGTCGAATTACGGTCAAGAAGTATATCTCCAGAGGCCTTACGTCGACTAGGTTAACTGAGTTAAGATATTTACAGATAATTTCTAACCGAGTTCTATTCCTAATATCTTTATTCAAATATGACACCAATGCACTTATCAAAATAATTACAAGCACTAAATCTATGTCATCTATCTTCAGACACTGAAACTTATTTTAAGTTCCAAATTTCAGTGTTACCTACAGTCCTGATTAAATTCAGATAGGTATCCAAATTCAGATGAACTAAACAAAATACATCTATCTTCTTGCCATCAACAATGCATAAGATTGAGGTACCTGTTTTGTCCCTGGTCGAGACACCCATCCAAGCCGATTGGAAATGCGATGCACATGAGTATCTACACATATCCCTTGAACATCATTCCACGCAATATTCATAACCTAAAGCACCACACAATCAAATGGTGATAAAAATCCAGTATACATATAATCTAAAAAGGTTATGCAATTACCCTACCAAATGAGCCATCTTCGGGCCTATCCCTGGAAGTAGGAGTAATTCCTCCAATGACCTTGGAATGTCCCCATCATACTTCATAAGACAGATTTTTGCGATTTTCTTCATATTAGTAGCTTTCCGTGTATAAAACCCAACCTAAAACACAAAATGAAATCTCATAACTCCTACAGTAGACGAAAAAGATGCAGGGGGGAGGGTAGAGAGAAAAGAATAGAACAGGGAATAAGATAAAGTTACAGCTTACAGGCAAAAAAAACTTCTATACCTAGTCAGGACTAGCACAGACAGGTCAAAAGGAAAACCATCAATGCCTAGTTTTTTAAGTGACTTCTAGTGTAACATACCGGGTAGATCAAGTCCTTAATAGTTGCTTCATCAGCTTTGTCAATAGCATCGGGAGTCAGAAAACAATTATGACCTAGACGTTGAATTGCTCCTGCACGTAGAGTATCTTTATTAGATTGTTAAGAACACAATTGACAGTCAGGGAACACATATGACTATATCAGAAAATATGAGGCCAATACAAAGTTCCAACAATGGTAGAATCACATAACATGCTATCAATTACATCTCATATGTTGCAAAGGTATTCCTCACCTAAATCCTTAAGGCAAAATTTAAGAGTGGTAGAGGTTCAATTCAAAGTTATTTTTATATAAGTGGAGGAGGGAAGGGATTCCCAGTATACAACCCTTTACCTAACCTCAACTAGAACTTCATTCAATGAAAGTTCTTTGCCATTGCATAGCGGGCTTGAGTGATGATTCAAATCTATTTTTTAGTCATTCATGGCCACTACCAATACATGGTTCTTTGCCATTGCATAGGGGGCTTGAGTGATGATTCAAATCTATTTTTTAGTCATTCATGGCCACTACCAATACATGCTCATGTCCCGAGTCCAAGCCACAGAGAAGAAAAAAATAACGTTTTTATCTTTTCACAATATCATTTTCGTCCACAGTTAAAATTACAACAAGCACAACCTCTTAACATTAACAATCCCTGGCTGAGAATTGAGATTTTATAGAACTTTTTATCATAAAAAAATTTATATTACAAGCATAATAACTATGATACACTTTGAAGAGAACTTTTTCGTCATAAAAAGTCGTGACGCTTAGGAACTTTCTGGTGAAACACTTTTTACCCTCTCCATGGAAACATGAACCAGATGCCCCGATTTCCTACTGTTGCAAGTTATAAATAGAAGGTGCACTACTTCAAGAGGATGATTACGTGAAGTGATATAATAAACTAAACTAAAAGATTAGGAAGTTACCATGAGTAACATGATCTTTGGTTTGGCTAGATAATAGTGACGATATCAAGACAGCAAATCTTCTTTCCTAACACAGTGAGATTTAAAAGATATAGAAATTGGTTACATGTTTTCAAGCATATATAATTAAACATCCATGACATAGAAAAGAATAAGTAAACATGAATCTAAAACAAATGTCTTTAGGATGCAGAATAACAATAACTTCAATGGAATTACTTCATATTAAAAAAGATGAATTGTAGTTCTGGAATCCAGACTCCACTGAGAGAGGATGAAACCAAGGTTGTGGCTAGTAAGGCAAAATCAATGCCCTTCAATAAAAGCTTAGCATAAAGATAAAGATACTTGTACATCCACCCATCATATTCGCCGTCGCTAATTGAATATTTAATATAATACTCGGTACTGCAAAGAGGGAATATTGAGCTCAAATTAATTCTTCTACAAAAAATAATGATATTTAAACTACAATATGAAGCACATTCATATTATCATTATGCAGTTTCTCTGGCTAATAAACATTGTTCGATTCAATAATTCACTGTGGTAGTCTCAGATTATATAAAGCACTTCAGTTCCTTTACTTTAAATCCCAGATATGATCCCTTGAACTTAAGAACCAAAGGTGGCATCATAAATGCAAGGACAAATACAGCAGAAAAGGATAAATTATTGATCACCGATGAACTATCTACCTACAAATGATCAAAAAGATTGTACCTTGGGTGGAAGAACACTTCCAGCTTTCTCACATCCCATAGTGTCTACAGGAGCATCTTCTAAGGACCTCATTTTTCTTATACCTTCAAGCACTTTATCCCAGTTGGCAGGTGCTTTGCCTGTTTCATACAGAACAAGTCAACAGAAAATGCATCAGTTTTTTGTGTTTTAACCCTCAAAACAAATGTACGAAGAAAAAAGGTCTTCTTGAACAAAATAGTCACACTGTTACATTTTTTACACGGGCCTGCCCAAAAAAGAAGGGAGAATCTAATTAACAATCCGAACACATTCTCTACGGGCAGAAGTCTGTAAGTTTTTATAATTTGGATCATAATGACAGGATGTGAACACCAACTACAGACATCATCAACTATGAACAGACTATTCAATTTATATATAGGACAAAAGAGCATACAAGCTAGAGTAAATTGGTATGCACTTATACATTATAAATTTTCCGTTAGAAAAACTCTCTTCTCCGGCAATTCCAAGTAGCATTTCTGCATGCACATGATTTACATTGTTTACCTCTCGTTCCAATCGGAGAAGTAATATCAACACCCGCATTAAGTACATCACATGTGGACTTTGACTTCTCTGCAAAATAATTGCTTTGTAAAATTAGTCAGAGCCGGAGTGATTACCCATTAAAAATAAATAAAAATGTGCATATGTATATACCACACCCATGCATATATGAATCCACATGCCTGGGTGTAAATGTTATGTAGTGGTCCATATGTTCACATGGGTGCAATAAGAATAGAGCATTACACCAACGTGCAAGTTCTCAAGAGATGGTGAAATGCATAACATTCTGAAATTATTCCATGATATGTAATAACACGGTGCATTGACATTGTCAAGCCATCGTAGTAGCATTGAAAGGGAAATCATACCTGACCGAGCAGGTCCATCTACCTTCTTGTATGCAAATTCTTCTATGTCAGGTAGGCGACATTGCTGTGCAAAAAGACAATATAGTTGTATGGTGAAGAACCAAATTCTTTTCTAAGTCAAAGAAGAACCCAACTAGCTTTATTGGTAAGTAAAAGAAAAACCAAATCCTTACCAACAACTGAGAATCAAGCTCAGTGCCTTCAACTTCTATACGTTGATTCTAAAAAGGAGGCTACCCCCACCTTGTCTAAACTTAAAATTTTAAGTGATACAGTGATAAGACACTGTTAAATGATGAATTTCATATTTAAACCATACAAGTATTTTCTAGGCTCATACAGGATAAAATCCCCATTAGTTAGAAAGACTATACATAGTCGTATGTTTCCAAAACCATAATACAAAGCATACTGAAAGATAAGTAAACCGTTATGATTATCTCATATAATATACAAAATAAGTTTTAAGAGATCGACTAATTGGCTGAGTTGTCAAGCATGCTCGTATTGTCCATATTACATGTCAACACATAAGGTTTCCGACATTCACTCGAGTAAACTAGGACTCATCAACAAAGAACAAAAGAACCTTTTTTTGAAATAGAAGGAAAATTTTAACATCAGATTAAAAACAAATATAAACCCATTAATGATGCATACTAAAGAACTACAGAAATCAAGTGGGGGAACCCATGGCCTTACGTTATGGTTTTTGTTTTCTGCTTCGGTATTATCCTCTTTTGCAACATCCAGTGTCCTTTTAACCCTTTGTTTCCTAGTATAAACTCGAACTTCTGGCAAAGTAGCGTTGTTGGTCAATCCAGAACCTGAAAATAATAACAAAAAAAGGAAACAAAGAAGCAAGAAGACGATTATAGGGATTTAAAAACCTGTGCTTGGGTTATGGTGTGAAGAAGAAAGGGCTTTGACAGAGATTCTTGTTTTTGACATTGTGCTGTTCGATTTCATTCCTCCCAATGGTAACCCAATACCAAAACGAAGTGGAAATCCCCTGGATACAACAGCAGTCATTTTTTGTTTGTTTGGAGGGGAAGGGATTAAGAAATATTATTATTTTAATAACTTTTTGTTTATTAATTTTGTTGAGGGTTTGGGGTTGGGTAATTACTGATTAGGGTAAACTACATAGTTGATCATCTGACTATGTTTTAATTATTTTTTTGTCTCTTGATTATTATAAATTATAAATTGATTTAGTGATTTAAAAATTATATTAAATTAATTCAGTATCATTAAAATATTAACGATCGATGATGTGATAATTAATATAAATTGATATAATTATATAATTAACCTCAAGATTTATACTTATTTTAATTTAACTTTAATTTTAAAAATTAACTCATGTAATTTTAATAATTTATTAATTTAATTCCTCTGTAAGAAAAAAAAAATGATATTTTATCGGTTGGTTTAAGAAATTTTAATTTCTTGAACTTAAAAAAAATTAATAATCCTAAAAATCTGTCTAGACAAATTTAATAATCAAATGAGATTAAATCTACATTCCATGAACTTTAAAGAAATTTAAATTCTTAATATTTTTTTACCCTTTTAAGTCTTTAAATCGAAAAGGTGAATTAATTAATCTCTTTTACCAACATTAATTGTTGAATCAAATAAGATTTTTTATCAATCGGTATAGTATACCGTGTTATATATTGACGATTGATTTTTTTAAAAATATATTTTATTTAAAAATATTTAATAATCCTAAAAATATAAAACAACTTATAAAAATATAAAAATATTTTTTAATATATATAAATATCACACGATAAAATTATAATATATCATGTTACAATAATATCTAAATAGAAAACATGTTAAAATTAAATGATCGAAATTGATTAAAAATAATTGATTTAATTTATTAATTTAGAGACTTAATTGAGTAAAAAACTTAAAAGTTTAATTATTATTTTTAAAATTTTATTTTTAAATAAGAGTTAATTATTTTTTTTCTTAATATGTTAAGCAATAATTGGATGATAGTTTTTTGTCTATCTTTTATATCCAAGTATAACTATCCAAGTTCGAATTAATATTATTCCATGTAGATTGAATCTCTAAATTATTTGAACTCAAATTTTTAGATGTTATGAATATTTAGAATTATTTGTATCATATGTCCTTAAGTTATAACCTTTGCTTTAAATTTGACCCTAAACTTTAAATATTTTAATTTTATCACTAAACTATCACATTCTTTCTAAATTGGTCCTCAAACTCTTAGAACATTCTAATTTTATCTCTAAATTATCAATATATATTAATCATATCTTTTGTTAATAAAACCTCATGAAACTCTTATGTGTATTACATGATAATATGATATGATATAAATGATTATTTGAGGATGAAATTGGAATATTAAAAAAGTTTGGGATTAATTTAGAATAAAGATCATAGTTTAAGGATGAAAATGAAATATTCAAAAGTTTAGGGTGATATTAAAACATTTAAAAGTTTGGTGGAAATATTCTCTAGTTTGGAGGATAAATGAAGTTTTAATCAAATGTTCAAAAGAAAGATGTTATGCAATAAGCATAAGGTCAAAATTTATATAATCAAGAAACTAATAATAGTGCCTAATACACCAGCTCCTCCCCCTCTATAGGTCTAATTAGATGTATGATTGCCTTTCAAACATAAGGAGAGATATGCTTCAAGGGGTATCATTGAAACAAAAACCATAGATGGTATGAAAAATCTGTATTTAACTTGCCGAATTTGAAGTCATCATAATGAACTATCAACGTTTCACCTAATATTTCAGTTTATCAGGCTCTACAATTCAATGTTATTCTAAGCTTTCCAAAATTGTTGCAGCAAAGTCTTTGCTTGTTGCAGTTCGTAGGAGGCAACGACTTTACACTACACTCGAATCCGGCTCGATCATTGATCGTAATCCCCCACGAACCATCATTTGTGAATAGAATTCAGCATGCTCCTGGAAATTAAGACAAATAAATATATCCGTATCGCTATATATATATAACAGACATTAGTCACTAGAATTCGACACTGGAAAACAACAAATGGAGTTGGTGAGTCAATGCCATCACAATTGTCTTGTTCCGAAGGGTCAAGCACACAAATCATCACCATATATAGGACACAACTACAGTAGACAATTAGCATGTTAGATATTGCTTAAGCATATTAGATTGTATTTCCGATATTACTTTTTGAATTTTTAACTGCATTTTCTCAGTATCCAACTAATAAATGATTAGAAAACAGGTTGTGCTATATTTTCGTGTTTTGAACGATATCACACACAAGTGGGCCAATCAGAAACAACTAATCCATACACAACCACCAATTGTTAATTATTCATAAATTTTGAAACCACATATCAGAGCTTTCTGTATACCTAGAGAGTAACTGATCAAGCTACATGAATCTTATTTATTATAGACTATAATTATTCTTTCGGTAATATATTCAGGACATCCAATAAATGGTGCTCATAGAAAAGATCTGTCTCAATGAGCTTGATCTTTCACCATTAGCCTACAAAATGATGAGATAAACACTTTTTAATCCTGCTAAAGACACACACGCCCACTTAATTATGCAAATCAAATGTGCAATAACTATAGCTTATGTAAGTGGCAAGAAAAATTTGTGTTCAGAAATAATAGACAATGTTAGTATGAAGAAATAAAAGGGTGAGTGAGAGATTAGCAAAGGGGAGGGCTTTGACAGCTTATTGCATTTTAAAACTGAATATTTATAGTAGGATCTCCCAAACATGATGAACTAGCAGATTGTTTAAAATTGTTTTATACTTTATCCTAATTCTGGATAATATGCTATTAAAAGCAGAAGTCAAGATTTGTGAAATTAGCAAATTTGAGAATAGGGTAAGCAGACAACTCGGACATGTTAGAATTTAGACTCAACAAATTATTTCAGCTTTGCTTAAAGGCAATAGAGAAAATATATGCTGCATCCTCGTCACTTGATTACAGATTTCGTATATTCATTTGAGAAATTCATAAAATGAAAAAGGAAAAGTTGAAAAACAAAGACATATCCAGACAAATAAACATACCTTAACAGTGACTATTACAACTGCCACCCCATTTTCACGCGATTCATGGAACAGTTTTCTTGCATCATCAGGTGTAATAGATGGAACAACTTGGGGCAAAACCTTCGCAACTGCAAGAAAATAACAGGCACAAGTACAAGATAAAAGTTTCAATAAATAAGTATAATAAAACACAAATTGGTTGAAATGCCATGATCAACCACCAGATAAGACAGATGTTTTACATTTTAATAACTTAGTCTGTTCGGCAGGGTAGTGAATTTCCACAAAACCGGAACATTAAAAGCTGCTTACAAATGAATTAGATATTAAATCTAGACATTATATTTCAGTCCTTGTATGCTTCATACAAAACGCAAACAAGCAAAATTGATAACAGTGCTAATTGAAACCATCCAAGTACTGATATTATGCAAATCAACGCAGCAAAATAATTTCTTTTATTAAAGAACATTAAACATATGTTTTTTCAGATGTCAACTCATAGATTAACCCATATTTTTAGGTATGCTTAATGTTATGCAAATAAATTACCTAATATTTCTGAATGGCAAGAATCGTCAACCAGCAAAACTCTATAACTGTCTCCACTGCCAGTACCTTTCCTCTCCGTCGACCCCCCAATATCACCACCTGTGATTGTTGGAATAATTATGTTAGTTGTCCATCACGGGTCTCAAAACTGGAAAATTAGTTGCTGTTTTATTGTATTTATAAACATCCGTTTTTTTTAGTTCGAGCTAAGAAATTTCAGATGAGTTAGGCAACTAATCCTAGAAAAAGTGTATAAGCTTTTGATCCAAATAACACAAGAAGCATCCATGCACAGCATATAAGTCCTATTTACTTGGATATAACCAACACTCAATCGCTGTAGGCTTTAACCAAGGCACCAAGCTATATTATCTAAGCCCTTCATTTATCTACAACAACAGTTCCCGCCACTTATATTCGACATATTCAAACATGGATATTAGGAATGATCATCCAAACAATGGTTCAATTCAACAACAGTATTTTGAATTGCTAAACACAAGTCACTGATAAACAAGGCATGAGAATTGTATATGTTTCACCAAATATGAAACACAGAAAATACATTTGATAGAAAATTGAAGCAAGAAACAGAAATGGAGACGTGTAATCTTTCGTCCATCTCTTTCTTGTCAATCTTTTGATCTAAAAAAAACATAGTTTTCTATTCAAGAAAAACAAATGATGATTCACATTAATGAAAATCAAAGAAAAGAAAGAAAAAACATGTCGGAAATTCCCATTTCATAGCTTCATTTAACCCAAACAAAATCAAGAACAAATCTGTAAAAGTAAGAAACACAAGAAATCGAACCTGACCTTCAAGAATTTGAGTAGAAGGGTCGAACTGGGATTGATCGAAACTGGGTCGTTCCAAAACACCAGCACCACCAGTCCTGAAAGGACCAAACCTAGCTTTCACTCCCATAATTTTCGAACCCATTTTGGCTGCTCCGTAGTTTTCCTTCGCAACCCAGAGGTTTCCGGTAGTATGAGCCGATGGGTGTCGCTGAAACTTCACCATAGCAAACGACGATGTCGTTACGAATCCTTGAACAACCGCCATTAGCGTAAATTTTGCCTTTCTTCTCTCAAACTTTGCTTTTTTCCTTTTCGCTAACAAATTGCAACTACAAGTTTGTTTGCAAGTAGTGAAAGAGAGAAATGGGTGCTCGATGCTCATATAGGTTTTATTGTGTAATATTTGTTTGGGTAAAATACAATATTGGTACCTTATTTTTTTATTTATTTGATTTGGGTCACCCATTTTGAAAAATATTAAGCTTTGATCACATATGATTTTATTTTTAACATTTTAATTAATGAATCGTTAACGCTTGTTGGTACAATAATGTGACATGTTATTTCAAAGGGTTTATTATTAATTTGACTCGTAAAATTTAGATGAAATATATATTTTATTTATAAATTTTAATTACATTTTATATTATAAGTCATCATTTATTTTCATGATCACATGTTACTCAACACTAGGGACAAAGTCAAGATATGAGGTTGAAGGGACAAAACAGAAATGTTTAAAAGTAAGAGGCAGGGACGGAGTCAGGATTTAGGGTTGAGGGGGGCAGAACATAAATGTTTAAAAGTATGGGGCAAATTCATAAAAAACAATTTTTAAAAGAATTTAAATAAGAGGATAAAAGTAAAAAAAAAAATCTTCGGGGGTGGAGGGCGATTGCCCCACCCAACTATAATGTGGCTCCGTCCCTAGTAGGACTAAATTCATTAAAAAAATAAAAAAAAATTAAATAGAGGAACAAAAGTGAAAATATTTTTTCAAGGATAAGAGAGTTTTGTCGTTGTTTAACACTGTTGTTATTATTGTTGACAATGTTAATTAAACCCTAAAATTTATAATTACTATATTTTACCTTTTGAATATAATTTAGCATCTATTTTACTGAAAATTGCTTCTAAACTTTATATATTTAGATTTATTAAATTCAAAATAATTACCATTTTATTTGAGCTTAATATTTCTTTGTTGTTTCTTACTAGAGTCCTTTAGACCACATACGATGATCGTAAATGATTTTTGAGTTAAAATTAAATATTTAATCAGTTAAATTTATTAATTTAGATATTTATAGAATTATTTTTAATATTTAGAGTAGACTATTGTTAATGAATAATTTATGATATCTCATATTAACTTATTCAAGCATGGCTATGCATTTCTAGTCTCACTCAATCAAGTGGCCCGTGACATATTTTCTATTATGTAGGAAGGACAAATACTATCTCGATCATTCACATCTTACTACATACATTGTAATATGTTCAATGTCAGCTTTTATAGTGTCTCCCATTACGAGAGACGTTTAACTGCATCAAAACATAAAACAACATATGTTGAGATAGTAATAATCTCAAATCTAAGGATCATACATATAGTTATAACTATGAGCAATATCGTGACCGTCACATAATAATCCAAGACATGCTCATAGCGGGTCAATCCAATATATTATTCTCTAATAATATATTCATGTGTTAAATCTGACATCTCTATGTCAATGATAACTCATTGTCATCAATTAATAACATGTTAATCTTAAGCGTATCATTATTGTCCATGTCTATAATAATACATGACTAAGGAACTTTTAATAAAATACTTATATTATTATATGAGCCTTATTGTTTCTCAGTTTATGTTAAACATTGATATATATATCTAAAAACAACAATTATAATATTTTATTCAATAAAATTGATAAATAAAAATATCCTTATAATCAAAAGATGAAAAACAAACTTTTGGGGAGCTAGTTCTTGACAATACTTGTTGGTAAGTCTATAAGTGGTCATCTGCGTCAGCGGGCATCCCTGATTTCATTAAAAATAGTACCAATGGTTTTTGCTTAAGCAGAGGTAAGTATTAATATGTGGCAAATGGGTTATTTAGTTTAGATTCAGTTTAATTTATTTCGGTTATAATTACAATAGTTTAAATTCGATTTAGATTGATTTAAGTCTAATTCAAATTTTCGGTTTTAGTTTAGGTATCGGATTGAGTTGGTTGAGTTTCAGTTAAGTTATTTCGTGTCGATTGATTTCGAATCAGGTCAATATCGAGTTAGTAAGAAATCAATCGGTTTCAATCGGGTTATTAGACCAAGTTGGATTTTTATACTCTATATATCATTCTGTATAATATATATATAAATTTAGTTTTTGGTGAATTATGTGGCAATTCATATCCTATCTTTTTTTTAATATATTTTCTTTTATTTCGGGTGAAATCGGTTCAAGCCTATTTAATTCGATTGAAAATTGGTTTGAGTCCATTTTCGATTCAACTAGAAATTATATTGGTACTAATCCAACTCGGTTTGAGTTTCAAGTTAAAATTAGGTTATCTAAATCAATTCAATTTTGGGATCTAGAATCAACTGAAGACGTCACTTGCAGGTGACATCTTGAGATAAATTATAAAATTTGAGTTGCGACTTAACAATTACAGTAAAAGAGTGATCAACAATTTTCCACCTTTATGCGACTCAAATTTCGTAATTTGGCTCAAGATACTCTTACAAGTAGCGTCTTCAAGTTAATGTAGTTTTTAATGTAAATCTCCAATTACAAAATCGAGTGTTTTATATCCTAAAATTTAAATTAAAAAGACAATATTTAAAAAAAAAACCTAAAACGTACTCCAAATATAAAATATCTTCTTTACTATTTTTAATTTGTGAAATGCATCAAAAATGGGTGGTTCTAGGAAACGACCTTTAAAAGAAAACTTAAAAAAGGTTTACCGATTTACCCGATCATTTATGCACATAAATGGTTATGAAGTATGTACACATTTTCTTACAAATTCCGTAAGCAAAAAGGTATATACATAAATTGTTACAAACATAATGATTTGTGTATGTACACAAATCCTTACAAATATTGTAAGAAAATCGGTATATACATAAAATGTTACAACGTAAGAATTTGTGTATATACACAATTTACTACGAGAATATATAAATTCGTACAAAAATTGTAAGGATTTGTCTATGTACACAATTCCTTACAAAGTATACACAAATGCTTACGAAAAACGTAAGGAAAATGTATGTACACAAATCCTTACGACTTCGAAATCATGTGCTAAAGGAGGCCATCCAAAGATAAGGATTTGTGTACGTACATAATTGGTTACGTGTATACATAATATGACACAAAAATGGTAAAGATTTGTGTATGTACACAATTCCTTACAAAATATGCACAACGGCTTACGAAAACCGTAAGGAAAAAGGTATGTACACAAATCTTTACAACTTCAAAACCATGAGCTAAAAGAGACATTCAAGGGTAAGGATTTGTGTCATACACAATTGGCTAGGACTATACATAATATGAAACAAAAATGGTAAGGATTTGTGTATGTACACAATTCCTTATAAAGTATACACAATGTCTTACGAAAATCGTAAGAAAAAATGTATGTACACAAATCCTTGCGACTTCAAAACCATGAGTTAAAGGAGGCATCCAAGGGTAAGGATTTGTGTACATACACAATTGGCTAGGAGTATACATAATATGGCACAAAAATGGTAAGGATTTATGTATGTACACAATTCCTTACAAAGGATACACAATGGCTTATGAAAATCGTAAGGAAAAGGGTATGTACACAAATCCTTACAACTTCTCACCAAGAGGCCATCCAAGTATAAAGATTTGTGTACATACACAATTTACTACTAGTATACATAAATTGTTACAAAAATAGTAAGGATTGTGTATGTACACAAATGATTACAAAAACCGTAAGGAAAAAGGTATGTACACAAATCCTTACAATTTCTCACATTCGAATCAAATTTTATGTTTTAAATATTCGAATAAAATTCAAATATTTTAACTATTATTTAACATTCGTATTTTTATTATATGAATATTTTTATTCCTATATTTATTAATTCGAATCAAATTTGATGTTTTATTTGAATATTTTTATTCTAATATTTATTATACGAATATTTTTATTCGTATATTTTTTATTCGAATATTTATATTCGAATATTTATATGAATATTTTATTCAAATATTTATTATATGAATATTTTTATTCCTATATTTATTATTCAAATATTTATTAAACAAATATTTTTGTTCGTATATGTTTTATTTGAATATTTATTAAATAAATATTTTTATTTGTATATTTTTATTCTAATATTTATTGTACAAATATTTTTATTTGAATATTTATTATATGAATATTTTTATTTGAATATTTATACGAATATTTTTATTCGAATATTTATTAGATGAATTTTTTTATTCGAATATTTTTATTCCTATATTTATTATTCTAATATTTATTAAACGAATATTTTTATTCGTATATTTTTTATTCGATTTTTTTATTCAAATATTTATTATATGAATATTTGTATTCTAATATTTTTATTTAAATATTTATTATACGAATATTTTTATTCGTATATTTTTTATTCGATTATTTATTATATGAATATTTTTATTCCTATATTTATTATTCAAATATTTATTAAATGAATATTTTTATTTATATATTTTTTATTCAAATTTTTATTATATAAATATTTTTATTTGAATATTTATTAGTTGAGTAACTAAAATAGATATCATTAATTAGTTGGGTGACCACTGATATAATTTATTTTTTTAATAAATATAACCTGTTGACCTGTTAATTATTTTTAATCCAACGGTCAAAATGGATGGATTTCCATCCGACGGCCGTTTATTATTTGTCCTTTTTTAGCCGTGATTTAAGAGCCTGTTTTTAGACAAACCCATCAAAAATAGGAATTTTACAAATAATCAATCTACTCAATTGGGTTGAGCATTCCACGTGGCGCAAACCCATCACTTCGGACACCTGACTTTTCCTTCAATCCATCTCCCCACAAATCCCAATCAGGAATCACTGAACTCTGAGATATCTTTGCTCAGAAAAAGTAAACGAAACAACAATGGATTCTATTCCTCTGCGCTCACTCCATTTCCAAATCCTAGCTCGGAAGCAACTCAGATCCCTCCCCAACACCGCTCTTTTCATACCCACGGTTTCTTTTCCTTTCCCTTTTCCGCCGGGAATCAACCGCCACCGTAAACTCTCTCATCGTCTCATTTTTGCCGTTTCCTCTACTCCCACTAGGTACCCTTTTCGTCTTTTTCCTTTCTTTCTTACAACTTACGTTGTCAAGGCTGAATAAAAGTCTAGGGATGATTTGTTTTTTAGGAGAAAAAAACTCTAATCAGGCGTTCATTCATTTCATCTTTTTCAACCGTTCTTGATTTGAAAGATGTCTGAAAATGAAATTAAATGGAGTGGCCATTTCGGTTTCAATATTTACTATGATGAGTGCATGGGTAATGGAGTTTAGAAACTCGATAAGAAAGTTTATATATACTTGTTATGGCTTCATTTAGTTATAAGTAATGATGGGAAATGTCTGAAAATAGACTGGTTATTTGAGTTTTAATTTTATCATGATTGAAACAGCTAATGGGATTGTTATTTTCATGATTGATTTTATCTAAGGTTCTTAAGAATGGATATTACTAAAACGGGTTATATATTTTTTTGGAGCAGAGAAGAAAAAAAGAAGAAGATGAAAGTGAAACCAAAGTCTGGACTTGGTAAAGTGGGGATTAACGTTTGTTTAGATCACCAAGTTGAATTTGGTGAGCATGTAGTGATTTTGGGGTCCACGAAAGAATTGGGATCCTGGAAGAAGCAGGTGCCTATGAACTGGAGTGAGGGTGGATGGGTATGCAACTTGGAGTTGGAAGGGGGTCAGTCTGTTGAGTTCAAATTTGTGGTTGTTGGTAAGGGCAAGAGTGTAGTGTGGGAAGGTGGAAAGAACCGTGTTCTGAAACTTCCTCAGGGAGGGAGTTTTGGGATGGTGTCTCACTGGAATTTGACAGAGGAGACACTGGAACTATTGCCTTTAAGTTCAGAAGACTATGCAGATGAGATGGCAGATGATGTTGGTTTTAGTGAATCTACTACTGATGCCTTGGAGGTCGAGACAAGCCCTTTTGTTGGACAATGGAAAGGGAGGCCTGCTTCCTTCATGCGGTCAAATGAACATCACAACAGAGAATTGGAGAGAAGATGGGATACGACTGGTCTTGAAGGGTTGGCTTTGACATTAGTTGAAAGTGATAAATGTGCAAGGAATTGGTGGAGAAAGGTACTAATAGTTATTATATTGATTGTGAAATTCAAATTTATAGAAAATTTTTCTAGAAATGTCATAATCAATACACACGCCTGTGCACTTGAATTTGAAATTTACTTAACTGTCAGTATAATTTTATGATTTTTTTTTTTTGCATTATGGATATATGTAGTTTGATTGTATTAATGCATTCAGTTGAGTATCAATTTCATTAAACCTTATATTTCTCAAAATCCTTTTTCATGAGCTATGGGTATGAAGTTACGTGAAATCTATCGAGCTTTTGTGAATTATTTGCATTATGTATATATGTAGTTTGATTGTATTAATGCATTCAGTTGTGTATCAATTTCATTAAACCTTATATTTCTCAAAATTCTTTTTCATGAGCTATGGGTATGAAGTTCCATGAAATCTATCTAGCTTTTCACATGGTTGCACTTAATAGTACATGCAATTGTACATCAGTGGTTGATGATATCTTGTGCCTCAAGCTACGCCTGTGGAAGTTTTGCTGGTGTGATCAAATTTTGGGAATAAGGAACTGCAAAACCATGAAATATGATTTTCTTTAGATTAGCAGATAACACACTGCACAACTTCTATCTTTGTGCCAATATTCTTGGTTTTGATTTATATTTCTTTCTTTCTTTTCCATTGAAATTTCTCAATTTTCTCTTATTAAAGCTTGAAGTGGTCCGTGAGCTATTAGTTGGAAGTTTGCAAAATGGGGAACGTTTGGAGGCTCTAATATGCTCTGCTATCTATCTGAAGGTCTTTTACATATCTTTTGTTACAGCTTGTTATCCATTCTTCCATTCTTCTCCTAAATCTTCTTTTTATGCAGTGGATAAACACGGGGCAAATTCCTTGTTTTGAAGATGGGGGTCATCACCGTCCAAACAGACATGCTGAGATTTCCAGGCTTATATTTCGCGAATTAGAATGAATCTCTAGTAGGAAGGATTCTTCACCTCAGGTGCTTTTTTCCGGGGCTTGGGGTCAATTATATGGATTCTGTTTCACCCAATTTAAACTATATTTTGAATGCGATTAATGCTAGCACAGTCTAGTATAGTTTATATGCTTTTTTTTCATGTCTTAGAATTGATCTCATGATTCCCCATTGCTTGTTTCCCCAATTCTCTTGCTTGGTAAATTTATGTTAACTTATAGTTCATAATTTACCCATACTTTTTGCATGGTCTAAAGACTTCTGTTCGTAACCGTATTCAAGAATCTGGATAAGAAAATTGGCATTTAGCATAGGATGGTAAAAATTGATATGTTAGATGTTATCTACTTTATGCTCTTTATATAGTGGATGATCATAAGACTTTAGCAAATGAGAATTAGGTTCATTCTGGTAGAAACGGGGATAAGGTAATGCTTATCTTTATCTTGGAATTTGTCAGGACCGAAGAAAATATTGATGATCCAGGCAAAAGATTCCTTGTTAAAAATTTATTTGTAGACAATATATTCCGTTCACAAGGAACTTAAGGTACACTAAATGAAGACACCTGTGTCAGGAGACAATATGGTCATTGTTTGAGTTCTAGTAGCTTTAAGAACATTCTGTCTAAGTTAATGTCTTCTATGACTAAAGATTGTATGCATTGTTTTTATTATTGTCAGCAAGTTATCTTGTAGTCCTTAAACTTTTATCTTATCGCCAATAACTTGGTCTTAGGTTTTAATTGATTAATGAGCTGGTGTAATTGAAGCCTATAGTATTTTGAAAGTTCAATCGATGGCACCATATGTTGATTAAATCAAAATGGGCTTTTGGTAGGTGTGTGTGGATGTGTACCTTGTAGGGTTTTAAAGAAAGGACTACTCTTAGTTTCTTAAATAAGTGAGTTTGCAGATCTTCGTGAGAACATATATATATATCTGTTCTATAATTAGCATAATTTATAAATTGGTCCGTTCTTGATTTTTGTGTGTTTTTAAAGTTTTTTATATTAGGAAATTAGGAAATATAAGTATGCTAGATGCTGCAAGCACCGAATATTGAGGAGAATGACAAACTAGACTAATTTCATGCACTTTCAAGGGCAATATTATTTATCTTATGATTTATGCATATCACTCTATCATGTTATCTTTAATTTTCTCAGTTGCCTTTTTCTTCCCTTATGTAGGAACTGCTTGTTATTCGCAAGATCCATCCTTGTTTGCCATCTTTTAAAGCAGAATTTACAGCATCTGTCCCACTTACTCGGATTAGAGATATTGCTCACCGGGGTGATATCCCTCATGATCTCAAGGTCAGATTTTACAAGCACCAGGACAATTTTTCTTTCAAATCACCAACTAATATGTAATTTACATTTTCCAGCAAGAAATTAAGCATACAATACAGAACAAGCTTCATCGAAATGCTGGCCCAGAAGACTTAGTCGCTACCGAAGCAATGCTTGCAAGAATCACCAAGGACCCTGGAAAATATAGTGAAGCATTTGTGGAACAATTCAAGATATTCCATCAGGAACTAAAAGATTTTTTCAATGCTGGAAGGTTCAATTTGAACGATTAGTATTTCTTGCTTTTCCTTTTCCTTCATGGTTAGACTTTAATGAAAAATCTCACTGAAGATAGTATTAAGCAACATTACAGAACATAACGTTCTCTATGATATATACTGAAACAATAAATTGGCTTTTTGCTCTCTAAGTGAAGTTTTTAAAAATTCTAATGTTCTGTGTTGAAACTTCCAAGACTTTTATTACTGTTACAAGTTCTGAATTTAGCTCCCACTCTATGTTATTAACCCTTCTCTATAATTTACCATGCAAAGTTCCCTTTTCCAAGGAGAGGGGATGTCCTACTTGCTTTCTTCAGTTATACATAAATGTAGCTGGCGTTTTGAACTTTTTGTATTCTGTATGCGAAGTAATTGACTTTTCCACTTTGTAATCTTTTTTAGATGCCATGTCTCGATTCTTAAGATTTCTTGCTAAAAATTTCTGCATCTATCTAATATTTTATGTTATTGCAGCCTCACTGAACAACTTGTGTCAATCAAAGATTCATTAGATGAACGAGGCAATTCAGCTCTTGCAATGTTTATTGAATGCAAAAAGGTATATTTGTTATTGGTTGCTCTTGCTTTTCATTTATTGCTTTGATTTTGTAGTTAGATGTTTATCCAGCGTTACTGAAATTTGACATAAAGTTCACCCTTGAATAAAAAACATGCATTCAGTTGCTGGCTTCCTCTATGCTAAGAAATACCTATATATGGTTGCTGGCTTCATCCGTGTCAAGAAAACTGTCCTATCTTTGATCTGGTTATTTCAAACGCACATTATGGTGCTATATATGAGTAAATTATTTCTTGATTAATGAAATTCTTTATGCTTAAGTAAATAATGTGCAAGCTTTTATGGTCATGAACCGGGCTCGGAATATGCCAACACTCATAGTATTTGAACAAAAAAGTTCTATTTTAGAAAATAAAGGGAACATCTTCTGCATGATATAGGATCTTAGTGTACTGGTATCTTTGTTGTAAAAGCGCGCCTCAGGCGCCGGGAGGCGACCAGAAAAACGCATCCTTTATCTTAGGCGAAACGTCTTCCGAGAAGCGGATGCCTCTACCTCGACTCGTCGGAGGCGGGAGGCGAGCGCCTCAGGCCGGGGAGGCGTTATATTAGAAAACACGTGTTTTTTTTTTTTATAAAAAAAACATATTTTAATAAAACCCTAAAATCCCCTGTTCTTCCCCTTTCTGTTGTTCTCTTATTTTCTCTACCCCTTCATCGATTATTCAAGGAAACTTCAAAAAAATCAGCCAACCAGTGTCGGCGGCCAGCAAAGTTGTTGCCGGCAAGCCCAGGTCTCGTCACTGCCTCGTCAGAAAATTACAGCCGGTATTTTTTCTTCTTCTGTTCTTCGATTTTCTTGCCCTTTCTTCGATTGTTTTTTTGTCTTTCCGGTAAGTTCACCAGTCTCATTTGCTTCTTTTGCTCGACTTATTTTATTAAGTAGGTCTCTTTTAGTTTTGTCACCAATGTGACTGTGTTTTTTGCTGCAACATTGTTGTATGGAATCTTTTAATAAATTATTTTTTTTCCTATAAAGAGTCCAATATGTGCCTTTATTAAAATGATTTAAACAACATAATAATGTAGGGTTTTGGGTCAAAACTCATTTAATCAATTTGGTTAGTTGAAGTTATTTAATAAATAAGGATGTTGTGCTCCTGAAACCTGAAGTTGCAGAGCTTCTTTTGCCCAATGTAGTTGTCAATTTAGCTGGAAGAAAGGATATTGATGTTTTTGTTAAGAAAGATTGGTGTTTTACTACCTATGGTGTTCCCATTAGTTGTCTGGTTGCTCGATCACACTCAAGGATATAGCTGAAAGAAAGGATATTGATCAGAATTTTATTTCTAACCAGGTTGCCTATTAAACTTTTAATGGGAGTTTTTGTTAAGAAAGATTGATGTTTTACTACCTCTGGTGTTCCCATTAATTGTCTGGTTGCTCGATCACACTCAAGGGAACATAACAATGGTTAAGAGTTTTAAGTTTTTAAGTGTTCGGTATTGATGTTAAATGATGCTGGGATGAATTAAAATACACCTCTTACATTGCTGCCTGGAATCTTGCCGAAATTATTGTCACCCCTAGCATTGAGGGTAAGGGTGGAATGCAACTTTTAGGCCAAATGATTTGAAGTGATGGAGTATTAGTCTGTAGTGTTTAAGTATGACTTTGTTCATGTTGCAAGTTTAAAATTTGAAGTATATTGGATACTTTGATTGTTTTTATTTCTTTAATTTGAACTATATTTGATTGTTTTCTTATATCATTTTGTTTAACTTGAGACTTATAGAAATATTTTCGTCTATCTATCTATCTATATATAATGTAATTATGTACAAAATATGTTATATAATTAATTTATAATTTTTAGGGAAAAATGGCGCCTCACCTTCAAAAGGCGAGCGCCTTCGCCCCTTGCCTCTCGCCTTGGCTCTATGGACCTTTTGCCCCTCAGAACGCCTTGCGCCTTTTAAAACTAAGATCGGTATAAGAGTACAATCAATGGGTTCAATGGCCTTGTAAGTTGTAACATCTTTAGAAAATGCCAAGGCATTTTGGGTATGATCGTTTGATGAATATGTCTCAATTTGTGGTAGAGATCTATGATGATAGCCTTAATGTCTATTTTGAAAGTTCAGTTTTCTTGTCTATTTCAATGAAGTAGCTAAGTCTTGGCTAAAACCTTCTAAATAGAAGAGTCGAGAGAAAAGATGTTTTGATTATGTCCAAACAAAGATTGTCTAAAAAGAAAAGATCTGTTTTCATATAATGACATCCTTTGGTACGACCTTGTCGACAATTTCAAGCAAAGTTTAAAGGAAAATATAACTAGGAAGACATCTGATCTATCTTGTCGACAATTTCAAGCAAAGTTTAAAAGCAAATATAATTAGGAAGACATCTGAACTACCTTGTCGACAATCATCAATAAAGGATGCAACCATCAAGTCCCAAAAAAGTTTGAAATAGTGGATGGTTCCCAAACATCACTAGGAATAAGAGTAAAAGGAATGAATATTCTTATATTGCTTACTAGAAAAGAGGTACATTTATGTTTTGCAAGTTCACAGGCATTACAATGGTACTTTTAAACAGTTAACCCTTTGAACAATAACGGAAACATAACTTCAAGGACTCTAAATGATGGATGACCAAGACGGAGGTGATGGAGCCAGATTTGATCTTTATTGTTTTTAACAGATTCCGAGATGAAGGGTAATGATGAGGAATTTAGAGCACTAACTTGACCACTGAATTCTTCAAGATAGTATAGTACATTTACTTCCTTAGCATGTTCAATCCTCCTTGTATTTTATTCCTGAAAAACACATCGAGTGGGATAAAAAACAATACTAAAGTTAGAGTCTTTGGTAACCTTTTGGATGGATAAAAGATTGATAAACAAATTTGGAACATGGAAGACACTTTTAAGAGTAAGGGTTTCATTTATAACAATATCACCCTAACTAGCCACTGTGATCACAGAACCATTGACTAATGTTATATTTCTATTGCTAGGGTAAGGTGTATATGAAACAAATTTTGTTAGTCATATATTTATTAAAATTATATTATTATTTTTGTTACTCAAATATTTATTCTAAACCAAAAAATTATTTTTAATATTATTTTGATATAAACTAATATAATAAAATAAGATATATTTTTAAATATTGACTAATTTAAATAAAATATTAAACTTATGTATTTAATTAATATAATTTATCAATATTTTAATATATTTAATTTTAATAGTTTTGAAATTTACCTTTAATGGAAACATTTTGGTATTTTAGAATTTATAATATAATTATCAGCACAAAATATGCTCTAGGGTTAATATATAAATTTTTAGAATAAAGAGTGCGTTTCACCTACGAAAGGTGAGTGCCTAGTGCTTCGGTTCCAAGGACCTTTTGCGTCTCAGAGCACCTCTCGCCCTTTAAAATTAATGCATACAAAAGGTATGCGCCTTCGCTTAGCGCCTAGGCTCTAAAGACCTTTGATGCTTCAGTGCGCCTAGCTCCTAGGCTCTAGAGACCTTTGGCACTGTAGTGTGCCTAGCGCCTCTTAAAACTAAAATTATGAATAATCTGGTTAGCTCTTTATCTACATTTTCATAAGACATAGTACATCTTAACTACTAAAACTTTAACATGTACAACACTACTAACTTTACACGACTACAATCTACAAAAATTTCATAGTAGAAATAAGTTCACTTCTAATTGTTTTATTTTTATTCGATGAGATTTTTTTGCATTCCTTTGATTTTTTTGAGTGCCATTTATATATTTACAGAGTTTGGATGCTGCACAAGGATCAAGTAGCGTTTTAGATTTAATCAAGACAATGCGATCTTTGAGTGCTTTGAGAGGAGTAATTGTGAAGGGTCTTGAAAGTGGTCTTAGGAATGATGCTCCTGATGCTGCAATAGCAATGCGTCAAAAGGTCAATTCATTTTCCCTTTAAAGAAAATTTTGAGCAAGCTTCTAATAAACAAAATTTTGGCTTGAAATTTTCTCTTTTTCACTTTCTTATTTTAACTGATGCTGTTGTGTTGCAACTGTCAGTGGCGACTATCTGAGATTGGCCTTGAGGACTATTCCTTTGTCCTCTTAAGCAGGTAGATATCTAAATTTTCAAGCTGCTTTTGATTCTTATTGTTCTTGAAATTGTAAAGACTGGCATACGCATCTCCTTAGAAATATTCCTGATATTTATTGAATGAATTATATGATAGTTTAAATGTACTGTCATCGCTTACTGTAAGACTGTTTACACAGGCATGCCTTAACCAAGAGATAATGATTCTTTTTCATGCAGAAAACAAAGTTGTCCAGAAAAATCAGCATTAATTTCCAAGAAAATTGAGTATAACATCATTTGATGTAGCTTTAGGGTTTAATTCTGAGTCCGTTTTTCTTCATTTGTATCTATTAGTTTAGAACATTATTCTCTATTCACTCCTTTAGATCCTAACCCTAATCTTACCAACTTCAATCATCAACACTAAAGCCTAAAGCTTTTATTTGTTTCACAAGTGTACCTTCACAGAATCAAAATAGCTACCGACGATCCTGACACTGATTCTCTTGTACTGCCGCCAACAGTCATGAAACTAAGCTGGATGGAGTGATGTCATGTTAATGTATTTTGACAACCTTTGTGTCAACAAACTGAAACTTGAAGAAATTATTTCAATTTTTTATAGGTCTTGTTAGAGTAGTTAAACTGAGTTTCCAGCCTCAGATATGAATCTATTCTGTTGCTCATTTTCTAGCACATAATAAATATTGTCTGCTTGGTATTCATTCAATAAAATCTGCAATATCTTGCATGCAAAAAGCTAGACATATGCTCAACCTTGCAATCAAACCTGCAAACATTGGTTTCTTTATAAAAGGGAATTATGGTCATGCACATCACACCTATTCAGCCTTAACAGAAAGCCTTTGTTACATTTCTAGTCACAACATTTTATTTAAGATTTCTGTTGAATCAGAATTATTTTACTTTCTGGTTTCCCATGCTTTTACTCAGATTTTGCAAGCAGTTTGTTTTAGCTTTACTTTTATGCTCTTTTTCTTTCCATTTTTCTCATTCATTCAGTACTGACTTGCATTGAATTAGGCTACTCAACATGCTTGAAGCTATGGGAGGAGCCAATTGGTTTGCAAATAACCTGGGATCAAAGAATATAAGCTCTTGGAGTGAACCACTTGATGCCTTGATTGTTGGTGTTAATCAGCTTAGTTTATCTGGTTGGAAACCAGAAGAATGCGTCGCAATTGAGAATGAGCTTACTGCATGGAGAGAAAAAGGTCTCTCTGAGAAGGAAGGTATCTTCCTCATACTTTTTTCTCTTAAATCTTGATTTTTTTGTTTGTTTGTAGTATAGCTCTACTTACATTTCTTTATTTCTTTTTCTTGTCCCCTTTTGTTTACCATAAAGGAAGTGAAGATGGCAAAAGAATCTGGTCATTAAGACTGAAAGCCACACTTGACAGGGCAAGGAGGCTGACTGAGGAATATTCTGAAGTCCTCCTGCAATTATTCCCTCAAAAAGTGCAGGTAAAGAAATATTCTTGTGAAAAGCAAAGTTTTGTGCTAGATGATGAAACTTTTGTGATTGTAGATACATGAGATCAATGTAAGCTTAGCAAAATGTTTTTATATGGAGCTAAATGTTTCAACTATTTTAATGCTAAAGTTAATAACTGTTTGTACCATAAACTTTAGCGTTGTCTGATAAACTTTGGATGGATATGCAATTTTCAATGTATAGAGCAATTTCTTCCTGAATGTTCCAACTTCCACTGGTGCAGCTTCATTCATCAGTTATTTAATTTAAGGTTTATAAATGAAATAACTGGAATCCTTAAATTTTTTTTTCAACTCTTGAAGATGCTTGGGAGAGCTCTTGGAATTCCAGAGAACAGCGTAAGGACATATGCTGAAGCTGAAATTCGGGCTGGGTATGGTGACATTTACCTTCCTGATGGATCCCTGAATGCTACTGTTTATGTTTGTGATTTTTCTATCTAAACTGTATGGAAGAATTCATATTACTCGTTCTTAGTTACCTTTCTCTATTTTTTCCTAACTGGAAAAGTTCATTTGTAGGGTGATTTTTCAGGTTTCAAAACTTTGTTCACTTCTTTTGAAAGCTGTTAGAACAACACTTGGTTCTGAAGGGTGGGATGTCCTTGTTCCAGGAGTGGTGTCTGGAACATTGATTCAGGTACCTCAACGACTTTAATGTGAATGCATTTCGTTACTATGATGTTATTATTTACAATTTGTCTCTTAATTCGCCCCTCTTGAATCCATAAACACACTATCATGTCAACAAGGCAGTACATTACATTAGGAAGCAAGTCCTAGTTATGTGTTGGCTGTTGAAAATAAGGTGTTGCCAAACTATTTAACTTCTATCTGAAAAATTCTTAGGTGGATTTTAAAAGTCTTATATATAATCTTAGTGCTAAGAAGGAACCAAACAGTGATTTCCGGTTGTTTTAAGATCAGTTAGAGTTGATTCTGATGTAACATGGATTTTTATTTCCTTGAAATATGGAAATATTTAGTAATGGTCCTATACACAATAATAATATCTTTTTAGGGCCAACTGAAAGGAAATATTAGGTGATAACAAACAGACTTATGATGTTTATTTAGCTCATGGATTTGTCCACTAGATTTGTCCACAAGTCTCCCTCAGAAAAGAACAACTGGCACAACCTGCACTCAACCAAAATATAAAGGGCCAAATACATGTTACTAGCATGTCTTGCACCAAACTCCTCAAGTTGTAAGATTATGATGTTTTTAACTTTATTATCTGATAGTGCAATCAATGTCAAAGGTAATCCTTGTGAAGTTGTTCCCTTTTTATTACTTGTATACCTTTGCAAATTTGTGAGTTTGTATGTGATGCGAAATTAGTTTTGTTTCAGGTTGAGAACATTGTCCCTGGATCACTACCATCATCTTTAGAAGGACCTGTTATTCTTGTGGTTAATAAAGCTGATGGAGATGAGGAGGTTCAAGATTGTTTTTAATTAGTTATTTTCTTTGATCATTGAATGCTATTTTCCATTTTGTCGCATACAAGTGGTTGTCTAATCTCATTTATATGTTGCAGGTGACAGCAGCTGGATCCAATATTGCAGGAGTTGTACTTTTGCAGGAGCTGCCACACTTATCTCATCTTGGTGTTAGGGCCCGACAAGCAAGTTCTCTCCTCTTGTGATATTAATTTTATTATAGAATTTGTGATAGAATAATCTATTAGTCGGTGACAGACTGATAAAAGTTTTGTACAGGAAAAAGTAGTTTTCATTACATGTGAAGATGAAGAAAAAGTTTCTTATATACAAAAGCTCGAAGGAAAATATGTGAGGTTATTTCTGAACTTTTCCTCAGTATGATAAACTTTCTTCTCATCAATCTAACTATCTGGAGTTAGCTTTGTATACTATTGAATCTGATACTAGAATCTTTTGTTTTGTTTACTTGCAATTTTCTTTTTAAACTCATGAAGACTGGATGCATCATCAAGTGGGGTGAACATAAGTCCGTGTTCTTTAGATGATCGTGATGCTGATTCTGTTGCCAAAAATCTTTCAACTAATGGTTCATCTGCCGTTGAAGTGAATGGATCTCATGATTCATCTGCTGTTAAATCCCCTTACTCCTATAAGGCAAATTTTGCACTCTTCTATCTTTAATTGCAAGAAACCAGCAATCTCATTGTTATTTTTATGTCATACAGGGTAGTTCTTCTTCAGGGCTTGTACTGCTTGCTGATGCAGATGCACAAACTTCAGGGGCAAAGGCAGCAGCCTGTGGTCGCTTAGCTTCCTTGGCGGCAGTTTCCCACAAGGGTAACATTTTTGTTCCTGGCAACTAATTTCAGGAGTCTTTGATCATAAGAAGTACTATACGTGAATAATGTTTAACAAAATATTTTTCTTATGGCAAATAATTAAGTCTAATTTTTGATAATTCCATCTGTTATTAGTTTTATCTGGACTGTAATCTTCTGTGTTATAATTTGTACATTTAAATGTTGTTGTTTTGCATTTTTTTTGTTTCTTTATGGCAGTCTACAGTGACCTAGGGGTGCCAGCTTCATTTCGAGTTCCTGCTGGAGTAGTTATACCATTTGGCTCCATGGAATGGGCTTTAGAACAAAACAAATCCATGGAAACATTCGTGTCTCTTCGAGAAAAGATTGAAACAACAGGTTTGGAAGGTGGCGAGCTTGACAAATTATGCCACCAACTCCAGCAGTTGGTCTCTTCCCTGCAGCCCCCACAAGACATAATTGATGGCATAATTAGAGAGTTTCCGGGCAATGTACGCTTAATTGTCCGTTCAAGTGCAAATGTTGAGGATTTGGCAGGGATGTCAGCTGCTGGACTTTATGAATCAATCCCAAATGTCAGTCCTTCAAATCCAACTGTTTTTGCTGGTGCTGTTAGCCAAGTATGGGCCTCACTCTATACTCGAAGGGCAGTACTAAGTCGCCGAGCTGCGGGTGTGCCTCAGAAAGATGCAACAATGGCAATCCTGGTTCAAGAAATGCTTTCACCTGATCTTTCTTTTGTACTCCACACGCTCAGCCCCACAGATCGTGACTATAACACTGTTGAGGCTGAGATTGCACCAGGGCTTGGTGAAACCCTTGCGTCAGGAACTAGGGGCACACCATGGCGTGTATCTTCTGGGAAGTTTGATGGGCTTGTGAAAACACTAGCATTTGCAAATTTCAGTGAGGAGATGGTTGTATCAGGTGCAGGTCCTGCTGATGGGGAAGTAATCCATTTGACAGTAGACTACAGCAAAAAACCCTTAACAGTTGATCCAATATTCCGTCAACAGCTTAGTCAGCGTCTGTGTGCAGTTGGATTTTTCCTGGAGCGGAAGTTTGGCTGTCCACAGGATGTGGAAGGATGTGTACTTGGAAAAGATATTTATATAGTCCAGACACGCCCCCAACCCCTGTAACGGCTTTTACCCGATCAGGTACGCAATCTCACAAGATTGAAACAAAGCACTTGATCTTTGCCACCACAAGCATTACTTGCAGTTTTTTCAAGTTTCCTACGCCCTACATATCTAGTATATATGCACTTTAACCTACCTATGTTTTCATAACCGGTATAGACTCGGGATAGAAGTACTGCTGCAATATGTTGAGTAATCCATGTTTTGATCGTTTAAAACCCTAGAATAGTTTCCCCATCGTTTCAGTTGATTGTTTCTTCAGTTGCATGCAAATGGTGCAGGGCCATCCAGTGTATGTTGTTTAAGAAGAAAAAATATATCCTGTATTTCAGATTTTACTGACATCCCTACCTCTGTTTAAGTTTCTCTGTAATGAACAGCTTTGGATTTGAGGCTCCTGTCCTGTTTAAAATAAACTGTGGGACTGTGTACCCTCTGGCCTCTAGGAATAAAACAATAAAATGCCATCTTCATGTCTTCTATTGCAGTTTGATTACATAACATGAATGTCTTCTATCGCAGTTTGGTTACATAACATGAATGTTTTGTGCTTGCATATGTTCTCTTGAGGTAATAACATTGTCATTGATATCATCATATGCTTTTAGGAGGGTGGGATCAGAATAGATATTCAGTGATTTTTATGAATTTACAAATCTCTTGGACACAACTATGAAAGAGAAGGATTGATTTAGTTTGTAATTGCATGTTGTTGATGTGTTTGGAATGCATGCGGTTTCAAATTATGGATACTTATCCACAATTAATTCTAGCTTCCAACCAACTTCTTTTAATGTCCCGAAACAAAGTGTATACCTCACAAGAATAACACATATTTAACACAACGACGAGAATGCTATCCATCCATGGATTACCACATCGTGTCACCTGAGACCCAAATCGACTGTACTCAGTTGTTATCCTAATATTATGGGATACTTGATCCACAATTAATTTAACTTCCAACCAACTTCTTTTAAATATTTTATATACTCGACCCTTATTTTAATTATTTAAATTAAATCATATATTTTCATGAGTAAAAATTTTTTGTCTCATTTCATGTCTCCGGTTAAAAATCTCTAAAAAAATTAAATTTTAAACCCTAACCTTTATTTTTTATATCCTAAACCTTAAACCTTAAAAATACACTCTACCTCTAATTCCTTAAACCTTAATCACAACCCCTAATCTTGAACCCTGAATCTTAAACCATAAACCCTCTAATTTAAAACGAAAACACGGATGAAGACAGGTAGACGATTTACACCCTATTTTCTTACACATTCATATTTTTCAAGGATGTTGTCTAATATCCTAAAGCTGTTACTACCGGACAGACTGCGCATCATTTAGTTAAACTTTCATATCATCCTTTCCGTATGTCGGAATTTCAAACCATTTACACCATTGGAAAGCTGACTTAATTAACTTCCTAATCATATAGACCCTTTAGTTTTAATCTTTATTAATTAATACAGAATTTAACTAAAAGACGGTCCAATTCTGCCACCAGGCAGATTGTACGCTCTTTAAAAAATCATCTCTAAAAACTGTTCTATAACTCAGAATTCAATTCCGTTTGTTTTAAATGAAACGAGACATACCAAACTTTCCAACCATATAAATTACATATTCTAATTCCACCAATTTAATTTCTTACAATTTTATTAAAGTTCCAAAACTGTTTTTAAGGTGTGAAACATGACAGTCCATTTCATTTCACTTTCTATAAACCATCTGTGTTGTTTATTTTCAAGCAATCTCAGCCATTGAATCAGACTTAATCCCTTAATTCGAAAGCTTCGTTCTTGTTTTTGGTTGCTTGCTTTGATATGTACGTTCCAACCAATTCCAGCATGAAAATTGAAACGAAGAAAGCTTACCAGTCGTAGTGGGATCTTCGTCTGCAAAGAAACTAAATCTCAAACCCTAAATTCAAAACCTAAATCTTTAAACCCTAAAATCTAAATTATAAAATAGTTGTAGTTAGGGTTTAATTTTTTTAAATTGACTAAAGTATTTGTTCTAATTATTTAAAAAATTAAAATATATAATATAAAAGATAATTTATTATAAATATAATTTATAATTGTACATCGAATCAGTAAGATTTTAATCTTTATTAATTAATTCAATGATATTTAATAATATTTAAAATTATTAGTCTTCAGTAGTATTCAACACACGTAATAACTTTATTCTATGAAATATATATAAATTTTTCGAAGTTTCACTCAAAGACCTTTTAATTCTTTTCGAACTTTATCCTATGAAAATTTTCAGTTTTGTGTGCTGAATCTTGTATGCACTTAGTTTATATTCTCTCTATCTTCCACTATGATTTATAAAATTGAAAAGCAGTCCTGCCCCGTGATACATGCACAATATTATTTAATATCCGTCTACACCTATTCAATTCATAAAGAAATTAAGTAAAAGTTAGAACCAAGAAATACTGTTTTCATTACTACGAAATATTAAAGTTAGAACTCGTGGTAATGAGAAATTATATTATAAACTTTTTTTCATCACGTTATTTGTAGTTTTAACTAATTAAATTCATTTATTTTATATTTTTTTAAAGTGAATCGTTATCTCTTTCCTACTTATAATAGGTGAGTGCGTAGTTTTTCGAAAAAATATTAGGTGAACCTTGTTCATCACGTTATCTATGATTTCAAGCAATCAAGACTGTTTATCTTAATTTTTTAAAGGTGGATCATCATCTCTTTTTTATATGTAATTAGTGGGTGGGTAGATATTAAATAGTTATTTGATAATGAACGGTTCTGATTGTTTGGACCATGGATGACATGGTGAACATGGTTCACCATTTCACCTAATAATCTCTTGTAATTATCAAGTAATTACTTAAAGATAAACGAACTTGATTACATGGACCACGAATGTTGTGGTGAAAAGAGCTCATGATATAATCTCTCTATTGTAATTATATTCATAATTATTTAAAATTTTATATAATTAATCAATTTTTTTATATAATTAATCTCTGTCCTTATCATTATCCTTAATCATTCCGAGCACAACAACATTACAGGAATATTATAAGAGTAAACTAAAATGAGATAATAAAGAAAATATCACAAAGTCTACTTTTTCTTCTGCTGTCACCAACCTAAAATCTAAATTTCACAGAAATTAACAACTTATAATGAGTTGTACTGTACTTGGAATTGATAGTTGCACACCACAGGGAAACAATTTTCTTTGAATTGTGAACAAGGGTCAAGGTTTGATTAAAAAACAAAAAAACAAAGGTCAAGGTCTAGAGTATGCGAATATGGTAGTTAGGGACGTAAAAAAATTGATTTGAATTAAAAATTTGATTGAAATTTATTTAAGTTAAAATTTAATTTAATTTAAAGATATGATGATCTAAAATTGATTATTGTTGATTTAAATTCAAGTTAGATTTGTTATTGTAGTAATTGAACTTGACTTATATTCGACTTTGACTGAGAATGATTTAAATCTAAATTGAACCTGTTACTATGGAGCTAAAATTCGACCTACACCCAACTAAAATAAACCTGAAGACCGAACCCGAGAGTAACCTAGAAGATAACCAATATTACTTGACTGAATCGACTCGAGATTTAATTTTACCTGATATATTTTAAACCTAATCTGTTAATTGACCTACCTTATTTTAAACTGGACCTGTTGTTGACCTTACTTATTTTGAACCCGACCTGACCTCAAGATTCAATTTTACCCGATATATTTTAAACCTAAAATGTTAAACAATCTTTTTATTATAATTACCTATATAAATTTTTTTTAAAAAAATAGGTTTAGATATTAAATTCATTTAACACAAGTAAGTTTGAAATTTTGTTAAAGAATTTAATGCATAGTAATAATTCACTATGCTTAGTACTAACTCATTCAATTTTGTTAAAAATAAACGTGTCAAGTTGAGTGTTTAGTTGGGGTTACAAGACTAATTTAGAGATCCAATTTGCATTTTAATTATTATTAGTTGTAAGATTTGGGGTTTGAGGTTTGAGTTTAAGATTCATATTTACTATTATTTATTTTATAATTTTTTAATTTAGTCCAATATTTTTAACATAATGATATTTTTATTTGTTATAGTCCCTAAAATTTTATTTTATTCTAAGTTGACCCTTATTTTTTTATAATTTAGTCTAATATTTTAATATGATGATATTTTTGTTCATGTTATTCCTTAAAATTTATTTTTTACCAAACTTGTCTCTTATTAATTTTTAATATAGTTTAGATATGAATCATATGATGATATTTTTATTCATTCTAGTACATAATATTTATTTTTAATGTAATTCGTATTCATGAAAGTTGAAAGATGTTAAATAATTTACTCTAAATGACCCTACCCAAAGTCCATCAACTATCAGTATCAAACTCAAACTTAACAGGAATTCAAAACATGAATTAACCTAAAATAAAACAGACATGAAATTAAATCGACTTGAAATGAACTCGACCTAAAGTCCATTTAAATACGAATTAAACCTTCAATTAACTGATTTAGACTCGAATTATTTTTATTGGACCCGAAACAAACTTAAACCTAACTTAAATAGAATTAAAATATCAAATCAACATAAATGATCTATATTAGATTTAATTTAATCTGACAGGACCCAACCTGAAACTCATATGTTTACCTGCTTTACATCCCTAGGGGTAATCCTTACTATCTCATTAATATTTTATAAGCCGCTCAGTTATAATTAGGATAATTTGCATTTAATCAGTAAAATTTTAGAGAAATTTTATTTTAGTCACTAATTTTTTAATTTATATTATAATCATTAAACTTTAAATAAACTTTTGTTCCCATCACTATTATTAAAAAATATTAATGTGATACGTTAAAGTCTTCTTACTACCGACAACCATTCAATTAAACAGAAAAACAAACCTTTTGTGGTGGTTTGCAATTTGGAAAATTAATTTTTGTACAGGAGAATAATTTAACGCATCTGATCATCGTTTCATAACTTCAATTAATGATAATGACAAAAATAAAAATAAAATAAAAATTTAATGTTTTTAATATAAATTTTAAAAATTCGATAACTATCGATGTAGTTTACTAATAATTAAAATTTTTAATCTTTTGACAATATACATATATTTTGCAGATAAAGTAATTGAACACGGATCTCTTAAGATGAACATGATCTATTTTCGCTGAATTCGAGCTTTAACCTATTAAATGTTGAAGTTTGGTTTGCTGAATATGTCTGCAATTAATCTCTATGCATCTTCATCTTCCACTATCCATTATAAAATTGAAAAGCATTCATGCCATGTGATACTTGATGACCATTATTTATTTCTATACACACTCACAATCAGAAATAAAATACTCAAAGGGAGAAGAAAAAAATTCTTTAAAGCTTCATCCACTTAACCTCATTTCCATCAAAGAAACTAAACCATTAACCATCCAGATGGGTTTTCATCTAGGAATTTACATCCTCTTCTTCTTTACATGCCCAATGTTACATGAAACAAAATCTCAAGAAATTAGTTGTGGGGAAGAAGTCTGTGGAAATGTTACAATTCCATTCCCATTTGGAATCCATAGAAGCTGCTATACTCGCTCCTGGTTTAGAGTCACTTGTAACCGAACTCATGATGGGGAAAAGCCTTTCATAAACATAAATGGCTTCGATGTGGAGGTGCTCGGTTCCTTGTTCTCACCAGGCACCATTCTGATAAACAATCCAGTAACTTATGTTAACTGTGATCATAAAAAGGATACTGCCGTGAGACTCGATCTAACTGGCACGCCATTTTTCTTCTCCACCGACTACAACATGTTCGGGTCCGTGGGGTGCGGGAATTTGGCCACTATATCCAATAACGATGTTGAACCCCTTGGTGGCTGCATTCAACCGATATGCAGCGACCGGGGTGCTAAACTTGAAGCTGAACCTGGTTGCTTTAATCAAGTTTTTGGAAATTTCAGTTCCACTGTGGTAAACATGACAACCATGTATCCTGGTGGTAAGGATGAGAGCAAGAGATGCACATCTGCTTTCCTGTTTAGTAGGCTCTATTTTCATGAGGATGACCCTTTAGCTGTTGTCGACGGCATCAATATTGAAACCACGCATGTCCCAACAACGCTCACCTGGGATTCTACCTATTGCGGTGATGCAGGTCAGTCACAGCTCACTGGCACTTACTTGGTTAACTATAAAGATTTTGATAATTAATTTTATATTCTGTTTATCATGCCTCTGTGTCCTTCTATACCTCCGGTTGAGAATTTTTAAAAAATTGAATTTAAAGCTTAACCCTTATTATCTATATACTAAACCCTACACCTTACTCCCTAAAATATACACGTTATCCTTAATTTCTAAACCCTAATCACAACCTCTAACCTTAAAGTCTAAACTCTAACCACAATCTCTAACCTTAAACCCTAAACCCTAAACCCTAAACTTCTAATTTAAAACGAAAACATAAAAAGTAGCATGAGAAAAAGACATGATTTGTACCAGAAAGTGTTACTATTTAAAGAGGATACATAAAAAACAAAAACTTAAAACACATTCATAAATAACAAAAATTAATATCAAAGCATAACTTAATAGTTAATATAAAAAACCAATTTGGTAATGTCATACAATAAATTTAAGGACTAAAGTGAGAAAAATGATATGGTTTTAGGATCGAGTCAAACTTTGGGCTTAGAATATAAAAAAAGTCGGTGTTTATGTTTTTGGTTGTCCTTCTAGTTTTTAGGGCTATATCTTGAATAATTAAGATTAACTTTTAGTGATTTTTTTTAAATACATAATGTCTCGAACATAAAACTTGCTTAAGTTATACCATACTACTTATCACTTGTATCAACTCGTAGATAGCCATGTGGTGTTTATTGGTTGGAGGATTCTGTTGCTAAATTTTTAATCCAAAAATGACTCAACAATTTAAAGACTGAAGTATTATTACCCAAGTAGAAATAGTAGTATACTTTAGGGACTAAGTCAAATATTAAGCTTAATTAGATGAATTTTATGTTTAAATTTGACTCATAACTATTGCATAAAAAATTTAACTCTTCAAGTCTTAACTATATTCAACGTACCCTGATTCTATAATATGCAATTTTTAGTGATATTTGTTGATAGATTTTATTTTTATTGTTGACTTTAAATGATGTTTTATATCTATTTTATTTTAATTTTTTGAATTAAATTTTTTATCTTTTCTTTCTATATTCTTGTTTATGATCTAGAAATGTTAGTTTTTGTGTTTTTAAGAATATGATCTGATCATGTTTATTTACTTGCTTTATAACCTCCCGTCTTAAATTTTTCTTCTTTTAATAAAACTAACATACACGTATCCCAAAAAAATCATAAGCAAATTATTGAAAGCTTTTAAAGGACGTTAACTTGATGCAATTTTTACCTTTTTGCTAAACTCGCAGGATGCGAGCCAGGACCAGGACCGATCAAAATCAATATTGAAAGCTCTTGTGGGAACGTTACATTTCAATACCCATTTGAGGTAAGCTACCAAGAGAATCCCAATGGCAGCTGGTTTAGAGTAATATGCAAGAAAGCAAAGAATGGACAGTCTATGCCTTTCTTAAACATAAATGGCATCGATCTGCAGATATTCGATTTTTCATTTTCGTTAGGAAACATCGTGGTGAACCATCCAATAACTCATTTCAATTGTCGTAAGAACAAGAACAATGGGATGAGTCTCAACCTAACAGGCACCCCCTTTTACTACTCAGATTTCGACAACATGTTTTGGTCTTCAGGTTGCGGTAATTTGGTCACCATTTTTGAGAAAGAAACGAGTAATCTTATAGGCGGTTGTTTGCAGCCAAGTTGTAAGAATCGCAACGAGTCTTCTTCTTCTACCGGCTGCCCTACTAATGTTCCTCAGGGTCTCAAATCTTTCTTTATAAACATGAGTGAAAGAGTTGATTCTAGCCAGTATAATCGAAGAAAATCTTGCGGATTTGCTTCCTTAGTAACATCAAGCCTCTACTATGATTTGACCCTTGAGCCACAAGATTTTGATATAAACAATTGGACACATGTTCCAGTATCATTACAATGGAGGACACCCATGTCAGGATTGTGCCATTTGAAACAAGGTTTAAGCACTACCTGTACCTCCGATCTTCAATCTTGCTGGCAAAATTTGGGTTCTACTCATATTTGTCTATGCAACAAGGGATCCAGTACCGGGGGCTTTGCGACGTTATGCGAAGGTACAATTTAATGCATCTGTTCAGTAATTTATACTACATATATGTCTACTTCTATCTACTTTACATAAATTTAACTTTTTATTGAATGCCAGGAAAGAACTGTGGAGTTTATGATTTGTGTCAAATGCTTTGTTTGAATACTCCTGGTAACTATTGTTCATCACGAACCTGTCCTCTTGATTATGAATACAATAGTACCGAATTTAGGTGCGAGCCCAAAAGATCTATTTCACCAGTACGATCGAAAAATACTCGAAACTGGACCATCATCATTATAGGTATGTGTTGATCCACTTTTTCTTCTATGTAAATGGATGCATTAAGATTTTTATATGATGTTCAAGCAATGATAAATTAGGCTTTTTATATGTATATAGGTTGCAGCACAAGTTTTGGGACAATATTTTTTCTACTCGGAACCTGGGGAATATATAAATTGGTGAAAAGAAGACGAGACATCATGATGAAGCAGAAACACTTCAAAAAGAATGGAGGTTTGTTACTGCAACAACATTTGTTCGGTAATAAAAATAATTTGAAAAAGATGAAGTTGTTTACTTCAAAAGAGATGGAAAAAGCAACAGATTATTATAATAGGAATCGAATCCTTGGTGAAGGAGGGCAAGGAACTGTTTATAAAGGAATGCTAACAGATGGGAGTATTGTGGCTATTAAGAAATCTAAAACGACAAAGGGGAATAAGTTTGATGAAAAGAAGGTTGAGCAGTTCATCAATGAGGTAATCATTTTATCTCAGATTAGCCATAGGAATTTGGTCAAGCTTTTAGGATGTTGCTTAGAGGATGAAGTTCCTTTGCTGGTGTATGAGTTCATCCCAAATGGAACACTGCATGACCTCATTCATAATCAAAGTGACGAATTTCCACTGACATGGGAAATGCGTTTACGGATTGCAACTGAAATTGCCAATGCTTTGTTCTATTTGCATTCATCTGCTTATGTTCCTATCTATCATCGAGACATCAAATCAAGCAACATACTGTTGGATGATAAGTACCGGGCAAAAGTGTCGGATTTCGGAACTTCAAGATCGATTGCACTTGAACAAACTCATTTAACGACTCGAGTGCAAGGAACGTTTGGTTACATGGATCCAGAGTACTTCCGATCAAGTCAATTTACAGAGAAAAGTGATGTGTACAGCTTTGGAGTGGTTCTTGTTGAACTTTTAACCGGACAAAAACCCATCTCAAAACAAACTGAGGAAGTGAGAAGCTTGGTGTCGTGCTTTCTACTTTCAGTGGAGGAGAATTCATTATTTGACATTCTGGATTCTACCGTGCTAAACTATGGTCCAGAAAAAGAGATAATATCAGTGGCTAAGCTAGCAAAAAGATGTTTGCATCTTGATGGAAAGAAAAGACCCACCATGAAACAAGTAGCCATGGAGTTGGAGTTGATAAAAACATCAGAGGAAGGTAACGTTATGGAACAAGATGGTGATGTTGAATCTGAAATAGGTGAGATTACTAAATCTTGGGATGATATTCCTTCATGTTCGATGACTGGATCGACTACGTAATCAATATATCCTACAGTTCTTCTGGTTTAGTTTGTATCATTCTTTTAAATCATATTTGGACTTTTAGTATTCTTCCTACTTACCTAAAATTTTGACAACTATATATATATATAAAGACTTATAAAATATTAAATGTTGATGAGACAGATGGTTCATTTTCTGTTGTGATTCGAGAGAAAAATCTTTTATCTTTTTATCATGACTTCATTCATGTTTTTTTTTTGAAAATTTTTAAAAAAACTAAGTTTTTAACCTAACCCTTATTTTCTATATTCTAAACCCTAAATCCTACACACTAAATGATACATCCTACTCGTAATTCCCTAAACCCTAACTATAACTCCTAACCTTGAACCCTAATTAAACCTTCTAATTTAAAGTGGAGACACAAATAAAGGCATGAAAAAGAGGTAGACGATTTGCATCATGATTTGAGGCTAGAGTAAGTTTGTCCGTTTGCTTTCATTGTTGGGTGTAAATCGTGTATTTCCTAATCGTACATCTATTGGTGTCTTTATTTTAAGTGAGCGAGTTTAGGATTTATGATTTAGGGTTTAAGGTTATGGATTATGGATAACGCTTAAGGAATTAGAGGTAGAGTGTATCTTTTAGGATTTATGATATAAAAAATTAGTGTTAGGGTCTAAAATTTAATTTTTAAATTTTTTTTAACAGAAAGTATAAAATGAGGTATCATTAAGACACAACAATTTTTTACTCTTCATTGTTAAGTTCACAACTTACTTGATCCAGCATTCTCATCTTGAATATGCTCGGAAAAAGAAGCCATTTTGTTATCACTTTTGTATTCTTTTCCCTTGTTTTGGTATTAAAAAAATTCTATAAATATTGTGATATTTTCTCTCTCTCTAAAGTATGATTTATTTTATTTTCTGAATTAGTATACTTGTTATTATACACTACAGCAGGTTTGATATATAGCGACGAATATTGCGATATTTTAACACCACAACGATTAATAAAATAGTGGCATTTTATATTCAAATGCTAGAAAAGTTAAATATCAATGGCGTTTTTTGTTAAACGCCGCAAAACACCTGATATTAGTAACGTTTTTTTTACAAAAAAGTAGCAATAAACTAGTATATTAGTAGTCTTTTGTATATAATACCTTAACTAAATTTAACTTTAAACAATAAATACAAAATATTAGTAAAAATTAGTTCAGAAGACTCTAATTTTAAACATTTTTAAAGATATTTTTTTGAGAAAAATACTTTTCATAATCGAATTAAGCTAAATCAAACTATTAAAGTATTATAGCAAATACAATATTTCTAAAATTAAAATAATTATAATGATCGTATTTTGATTTTGTCAAATGTTTGTTCTCCTTGTTTTTATATATTACAAATGTTACAAATATTACCAAATTTTATAAAAATATTATATTTAACGTAATATAATATATAATTAATATCTTAAAAAATATTTAATAAAGTATTACATAAATATATAAATTATATTTACTTTTATTGTAATACATAAAAAGAAATTTAGATAATTTTTAGTGATTAAAATAAGGATGAGTCTACCATATGCGTCGAATATTGTTGAACACCACCAACGATGAACACCGCTGAATATTATTAAATTAATTAATAAAAATTAAATTTTTAAGGGCTAAACATATAATTTCGAATTATTTGAAATAAAATTTTAAACAAATTCTATATATTATATTTTGATTTTTTAAAATATTTTTTTAATTATTTTTAATTTAAAAAATATTAAATACTAAATCTAAAATCTAAACCCCTAAACTCAAGCTAAAAATAATAAACATTAAATTCTAAAATCCAAAACACTAACTCATAAGCTTTAAACCCTAAAATAATAAAACCATAAACCATAAAATCTAAAAATATAATCATACCCTAAACCCTAAAATAGAAAATTTGAAACTCTAAAAAGCCTAAACCCTAAACCTAAAACCCAAAAATAGTTTAAGATTTAGATATAGGGGTTTGGTTATTTTAGGGTTTAGGATTTTAGGGTTTAAATTTAGTGTTTATGGTTTAATACTTTTAGGGTTTTTGATTTTAGGGTTATGAGATTTTATATTTTAGGGTTAAAGTTTTATGTTTAGTGATTTAGGTTTTGAATTATGGTTTTAGGGTTTAGATATTTTTTATTTTTTAAAATTAATTTAAATTAGTATTTTATTTAATTATTAAAAAATAAAATAATATATATATATATAGAAAATAATTTAATAAACAATTTCTTTTAAATAATTTATAATTACATGTTGAGTTCTTAAATTTTTTTGTCTTTATTAATTAGTTTAATAATGTTCATCAGTGTTCATCATTAACGGTGTTCAGCGGTGTTCAACGCCCGTTGTAGAGTTTTCCTTAAAATAATTATATATATTATTAAAAATAATTTGCAGTTAAAATCTCGTCCTAAGATTATATATTTTTTGTTAAACAAATATTTTTATCAAATATTATTTTATTAATAATTATTGATTTTTTTAATAAATATAAAAAATTTTAAATATTTTTATCGAATACTTTTATAGTTATATTTTTTTTGAATATTTTTATAGTTATACTTTTTATTTAGATATTTTATCAAATATTTTTATAATTATTATTTTTTTTCTAAATATTAAAATATTTTTAAATATATGTAAAACTATTTAAATATTAAATTAATATAAAATAAAAATATTTGCCAAATATTGTATGCACTTACTTTATATTCACCTCCATCTTTCGCTATCATTTATAAAATTGGTAGTCACATAACTTTATAAAACTTTTGCTTTAATCATTATTTTTTAATTTATATTATAATCATTAAACTTTAAATAATTTATTATTATTATTATTGTCATTTTTTTAAAATATTGACGTGATATATTAAAATCTTCTCACTGCTAAGATTAATAGATAATCTCTTAATTCTTAAAAAATTAACTTCTTGTGGTGGCTTGTAATTTGGAAAATTAGAATTTTTATATGGTTAAGAATTTAATGCGTCACATCAACAATTCTTAACTTCAATTAATGATAGTAATCTAACGAAAATAAATTAAAAATTTAATATTTGTAATACAAATTTTAAAAATTTGATAATTATCGATATAAATTACTAATAGTTAAATTACTTGTGATGCAATTTATATCTTATTTTCATTTTTAATTTTTTAATATCACTGATTCTCTCTTTTCTATATATTTAATATATACCTTGATATTCCATACTTTTCAACATTCACATTGCCTATGAGCATGCCACTATAGATTTATTAAATAATTTAAAATTTACGGACAAAACGATTAAACATCAATATCTTAAAATAGACATCATCTGTTTTCGCTGAGTTCTAGTTTTACCCTATTAAATGTTCAAATTTGGTGTGCTAAATATTATATGAAATTATTTTATATTCACCTCCATCTCCATCTCAACCTTATACTTCCCATAGGTCTGTCCCTGTTCCCCTATTATATTTGTGTAGATTCCTCTTATGTTTCTCTCTCCTTTATCATTACTATTAATTATTCTGATCACACCAATATTATAGGAATATGATCAGATTAATTAAAATCAAATAATAAAGCAAAAACTCTACTGTTTCTTCTGCTGTCGTCAACCTTAAATCTAAATTTCACAGAAATTAACAATTCATAATGAGCTGTACTGTACTTGAATGGTGAACAATGGTCAAGGTTTGATTAAAAAAACAAAGATCGAGGTCTTGAGTATGCGAATATGGTTGGTAGTCCTTACTATCTCATTAAAATTTTATAATCCGTTCGATTGTAATTAACGTAAATTATATCGGTAGTTATTGAATTTTTATTTTTTTTTGTTTTAATCACTATTTTTTAATTTATATTATAATTATTAAACATTAAATGATTTTTTACTATCGTTATTGTCATTAAAAATATTGATGTGATACGTTAAAGTCTTTCTATTATTAAGACTAACCGATCAGTTCAATAGAAAAAACAATTGCCTTCTGTTATGGTTTGCAATTTGGATAACTAGAGTTTTTTTATGGAAGAAAAATTTAACGTGCCACAACAATAATTTTTAACTTCAATTAATAGTAGTGATTGTAATGAAACGAATTAAAATTTTAATATTTATAATACAAATTTTAAAAGTTTGATCGTTATGGATGCAATTTACTAATAGTTCAACTACTTCTGATGGAATTTACATCTTATTTTTAATTCTATTTTTTAAATATCATTGGCTCTCTCTTTATGTATTTAATATGTACCTCTTCAATAAGTATTGGATGCAATGACAAGGTACGTTACTATCTCAAGAAAAGAATCTATATTCAAACCTTAGAAAAGATAATATCTGGAGGGATTGCCACGAATCCCAAATACGGATTATTATAAAATAAACATATAATTTATCAAAAAAAAATTATATACTTCGATATTTCTTATTTTTTAAGATTCACATTACCCTTATAAATCTATTTATCAAAGACAATGTTGGAGGAAGAATGTAAGATAGTATCTGTTCAATTATATATATATATATATATATATATTCCTAACTATATGACAATACACACATCTCCATCTTTTGAAAAAATATTACATGAATTCTTTCCATCACCTAGTATATGGTCTCAACCAATTAAATTAAGACACATAATATATTTTTTTATATCAAATTTACACATAAGCATTGGCCAAATCATCTAATTTAATGTCTTTCACTTAAAAAAAATATTATCAGAGATTTTTTGTGTTATCTTTCTCTTTGTTCTTTAAAATTTTCCTAATTAATTTTTTATATAGATTTGGGGTTTAGGGTTAGGGATTAGTGGTGTAGGGTTTATGTGATTTAGGTTTAGGGCTTAGGGTTTATGTGGTTTAGGTTTAAGGTTTAGGGTTAGAGATAGGGTTTAAGGTTATGTGTTATTGTTTAGGGTTTAGGGTTAGAGATAGGGTTTAGGGTTATGTGTTATTGTTTAGGGTTATAGTTTAGGGTTAGGGTTTAGGGTTTAAGGTTAGGGTTTAGGGTTTATGATTTAGGGTTAGAAATTAGAAAAAATTAATTAAAAAATTTAACAATAAAGAGAAATACAATATAAAAAATCTTTGATAATATTTTTTTTCATTTTTAAATCAAATGCATTAAAGTGGATGATTTAGATGATGCTTATGTGTAAATATGATATGAAAAAAATATATTATGTATCTTATTTTAATTGGTTAAGACCCTATCTTAGATGGTGGAAAGGTTTCATGTAATAATTTCTCCCATCTTTTGCTCTCCATTATAAAATTGAAAAGCATTCATGCCATGTGATACTTGATTACCATTCTTTATTTCTATACACACTCACATTCAGAAATAAAATACTAAAAGGGAGAAGAAAATATTTCTTTAAAGCTTCATCCACTTAATCTCATTTCCATCAAAGAAATTAAACCATCCAAATGGGTTTTTATCTAGGATTTTACATCCTCTTCTTCTTTATATTCCCAATGTTGCATGAAACAAAATCTCAAGAAATTGGCTGTGGGGAAGAAGTCTGTGGAAATGTTACAATTCCCTAAACCTAACCTTAAACCTAAACCTTAAATTTAAGTCATAAACCTTAAACCCTAAATCTAACCCTAAAATAATTGTTACATAATAAAATTTTTATTTTTTTAATTTATTATTTAATAATTTAATTAAATAAAAAAATAATTTAGGGTTTAGGGTTAGGTTTAGTGTTTAGGTTTACGGTTAGGTTTAAAGATTTTTTATTAAAAGTTTATTATTAAAATTTTTTAATTTATTATTTAATAATTTGATTAATATTTATAATTAAAATAAAAATAAATATTTATATTATATATGTGAATGTAAAAAATAAATATAAAATATATTCAAATATATATTAAAACTGGTACTTCATAGCCTAAGTTAGCACTTGGCCTAATGGTTAACCCATAGGGTTTTCAACCTGGAAGCCCAGGTTTGATTCCCCCACTTATAAGGTCTCAAATTTTCTGTTTTCTTCTTTAATCAGATGGTGACACGTGTCACCACCTAATTAAATAATTATATTATTTTTTTATAATAAAATTATGATTAAATTATAAAAATCTATGAATAACAGGGACTAAATATGTAATTATTCTATTTTATATTTAACTGTCACGTCATCAGTCTGTTACTCCTTTAACGGCAGATGACTATTTTGATACCAAATTAATAGTTTACCGGTGTATTTGATTCTTTTTAAAGCATTGTGGTCAGATCGATACCAACCCCATAGTATGGTGACTATCCGTGTAGTTTACCCAAATTTTAATTCAAATTAATCTTACCGTTAGATTATAAGGATTAATTTAAATATTCTATCAATATTCACTAATTCGAATATTCTCGAGATTAATTTTTATATTATTAAAAATATGTCCAAATCAAATTTAATTACATAAATTATAACCATTCATTCTATTTTGTTTTTAACTTTAACCTATGAAGCATGAGTCCTCTAGCTCAAGTGACTAAAAAAACAGTTGATGTTCTTAGAAGTCACAAGTTTAAGCACTAGCGGTACCGATATTATGATTCAACGATCAATATTAAATAATAAAGATTATATTTTAAAATAGATACTACTATAATTACTCATGCCTAAAACTTCTCATAGTTTTGTCCCTCTTCCGCTAGATTCCTCTTATGTTTCTCTGTCCTTATCATTACTATTAATTATTCTGAGCACACCAATATTATAGGAATATGATCGGATTAATTAAAATCAAATAATAAAGCAAAAACTCTACTGTTTCTTCTGCTGTCGTCAACCTTAAATCTAAGTTTGACAGAAATTAATAATTCATAATGAGTTGTACTGTACTTAGAATTGATAGTTGCACGCCACAGGGAATCAATTTTCTTTGTATTGTGAACAAAGGTGAAGGTTTCATTAAAAATACAAAAAAGAAAACAAAAACAAAGATCAAGGTCCTTTTTAATAATGGTGTTTAGGAGTATGCGAAAATGACAGTCCTTACTGATTATTCCTCCTTTTTAATAATGGTATTTATGAGTAAGTATTCGATCAAATTAAGTTAAGTTGAAATAAAATTCTTTGAGTTATTCGAGTTGACGAGTTATATTTTATAAGTGATTTTTTTTCTAGTCGAGTCGAGTTTATGAAATTTCGAATAAGTCAAAATAAGTCAATCTTTTTTTTTACTTCGAGTTATCGAGTCATTTAGTTTTTCGAGTCGAGTCTAATTTTATTCATCCCTAATGGTGCTACATATTAATTTTTTATAGTTTTATAAAAAGTTACATGAAATAATATAATTGAAATGATAAATTTAGCTTTAGAAAGTTAACTTCTATTTTGATTGAAAATTTTAAAAATAGTAAAAAATAAATTTACGTAAACAATTTTAAAAATAAAAATGACACTAAAATTAAGATTGAAGGAGTATCTCATTAAATTTTTATGTCACTCAATTATAATAAATGTAAATTATGTTAGTTGTCAATAAATTTTTAAAGAAATTTTATTTTAGTCATTATTTTTTTAGTATATGTTTTATTAGACTTTAAATAAATTTTCACAATTTACACCATCGTTAAAAAATATAGATCACGGAACGATAGTTGTTCTTAGAGGCCACCGTCCGCTGGTCGCCAATGCCGGTCGTCACCGCTCTCGATGGTCGGATATTATAAAGTTTACACTTTTCTGAAACGTTTCAACGTGCTGAGACCGAATACGGTGTCGGATTTTTGAGAAAAGATGTAGATCGGAGTAGATCTAACAAAAAAGATAAGTCGATGTATATTTCTTTTACCTTATTTTTTTTTTCTGTTTTCACTTCCGATCTTGCTCTCTTTTTTCTTTTATTTTTCTGTTTCGAATGAATATTGTTTGGCTCGAATGTTTTCTATTTTTTCATTCCCAAAAATCCTCTCCCAAACATCAGATCTGATTCGGGTTTATATAACCCATGTTGTTACATTAAAATATTACAACAAATTTAAATCTTTCTCTGATTTTACAGATCTGAAGTGACTAAGGCGGTGGCTTCAGGCGATCGGCGGTAGCCGACGACAGATCTCATGAACAGGTGACACGTGGCAAGGCAAAAGGACGGCTGGCGGCTAGGGTTTGCTGCTGTAGGGTTATCATAGTTTAAGGTTTATTAGATTGGGTTAGTTGGGTAATGGGCCTATTGTAATAGGTTTATGGGTTATTACATTTACTTTGTTTCAAGTATTTTGTTGTGACCCTTTTAAAGATCCAAATAAAATAATAATATATTTTGACTTTGAAAAGTTTAGGGTTCTTTAAATTTTTACGAAAAATATTTAAAATGGGAATTTCCCGAATAAAAAAATTTGAAAGGTTTTAACTACTTGGAAAACGATACTAAATATGTACATGTTGCTCTAAATGGACAAATTTTGAAATTTAAATCGAATTTAATTAAATACTTTTAATTAAAAATAAAATCATTTAACGAGATTTTTGTTAAATTGTTGAGTTCGAAATAATCACATATCTAATTTGAAAAGATAATGTTATATTAGATCAAAAATTAGACCGATATTAATTAAATCTGATTGTCGATTAATTTAGGGTTCAAATCTCGTACCTCACTTTTATACGAGCATCAAAAAGATGATGTCATGAATTCTTAAAATTTTAATTCAAATTAATCTTACCGTTAGATGATAAGAATTAATTTGAATATTCTATCAATATTCATTAGTTCGAATATTCTCGAGATTAATTTTTATATTATTAAAAATATGTCCAAATCAAATTTAATTACATAAATTATAACCATTCCTTTTATTTTTTTTAATTTTAACCTATGAAGCATGAGTCCTCTAGCTCAAGTGACTAAAGAAACAGTTGATGTTTTTAAAAGTCACGAGTTTAAGCACTAACGATATTAGTATTGTGATTCAACGACTAATATTAAATAATGAAGATTATATTTTAAAACAGATACTACTGTAATTATTCATGCCTAGAACTTCTCATAGTTTTGTCCCTCTTCCCCTAGATTCCTCTTATGTTTCTCTGTCCTTATCATTACTATTAATTATTCTGAGCACACCAATATTATAGGAATATGATCGGATTAATTAAAATCAAATAATAATGCACATAAACTCTACTGTTTCTTCTGCTGTCGTCAACTTTAAATCTAAGTTTGACAGAAATTAATAATTCATAATGAGTTGTACTGTACTTAGAATTGATAGTTGCACGCCACAGGGAATCAATTTTCTTTGTATTGTGAACAAAGGTGAAGGTTTCATTAAAAATACAAAAAAGAAAACAAAAACAAAGATCAAGGTCCTTTTTAATAATGGTGTTTAGGAGTATGCGAAAATGACAGTCCTTACTGATTATTCCTCCTTTTTAATAATGGTATTTATGAGTAAGTATTCAATCAAATTGAGTTAAGTTGAGATAAAATTTTTTGAGTTATTCGAGTTGACGAGTTATATTTTACAAGTTAATTTTTTTCTAGTCGAGTCGAGTTTATGAAATTTCAAATGAGTCAAAATAAGTTAATCTTTTTTTTTTTTACTTCGAGTTGTCGAGTCATTTAATTTTTCGAGTTGAGTCTAATTTTATTCATCCCTAATGGTGCTACATATTATTTTTTTATAGTTTTATAAAAAGTTACATGAAATAATATAATTGAAATGATAAATTTAGCTTTAGAAAGTTAACTTCTATTTTGATTGAAAATTTTAAAAATAGTAAAAAATAAATTTACGTAAACAATTTTAAAAATAAAAATGACACTAAAATTAAGATTGAAGGAGTATCTCATTAAATTTTTATGTCACTCAATTATAATAAATGTAAATTATGTTAGTTGTCAATAAATTTTTAAAGAAATTTTATTTTAGTCATTATTTTTTTAGTATATGTTTTATTAGACTTTAAATAAATTTTCACAATTTACACCATCGTTAAAAAATATAGATCACGAGTCCTCTAACCCAAGTGATTAAAGGAATGATAGTTGTTCTTAGAGGTCACGAGTTCGAGCAATATCAAATAGTAGATATTATATTCTAAAACAAATACTACTATAATCACTATTAGCTAATTCAAAAAAAATATTGATATAATATGTTACGACTTTCTTCCTATTAAATTTGACCGACGACCACTCAATTTAACAAAAAATCATCCTTTTCTAAAGAATTTAATGCATTATATGAACGTTTCTCAATTTCAATTAATGATAGATACTGTAATAGAAATAAATTAAAAATTTTAATAGTACAAGTAATAAAAATTTATTTCAATTAATGCATAAGATTATTTCTATGGTGTTGGTTAACAGACTACGTCCTCTAATGTCTGGTTGTGTTGATGAGGAGCAAGCAACCTTTGTTCCAGGTAGGCACATTTATGATAATATCCTTATTGCTCATGAGATATTTTATTATATGTAGTCATCGAAAAACAGACCTAATAAAGAAGTCGCCTTAAAATTAGACATTAAGAAAGCTTATGACCGGATGGAGTGAAAGTTCCCATAAGCTATTATGTTGCGACTTGGTTTTGATAACAGATGGACGACGTCGATCATGAGATGTATTATAACAGTGTCTTATCAAGTTCGACTAAATGGGATGTTGTCGAAGATGTTAGTTTCAACCAGAGGTATTTGACAAGGGGATCCTTTATCCCTTAATCTTTTTTCTTTTCTGCTACAAGATTTTTCTTCTTTGTTGCATCATCATAAAAGTAACGAAGATATTCGGGGTATCCGAACTAGCATGCATGGACCGAGGATCACGCATCTTTTGTATGTTGATGATAGCCTTTTGTTTGTTAAGAATTCAGTTGCGAAATTACGAAAGATTAAGGAGATTCTTGATGAGTATTTCTCTTCTTCTGGACAAAAGATCAATTTGAATAAATTAACTATCTATTTCAACTTTCAACACCTTTGAATAGCCAGAATGATCTATTATATTTTTTTTATGAAGGTTGTGGAAGATCCAGGGATATATCTTGAAGTGTCACTTATTGTTAGAAGGAACAAGTCGCTAAGGTTTGGTTTTCTGATGGAAAAGGTTGTAAAGAGAGTGAGAGGATGGAAAAAGAACTTAATATCATATGATGGTCGAGAAGTCTTCATTAAAGTTGTTGCACAAGCCTTGTCAACATATATTATGGCATGCTATTTATTATCGGAACGCTTGATTTCTTGGATAGTACAAGTGATGAGAAACTTCTAGTGGTGTGAGAGGATCTCAGAACATGGGTGGTCCATGATAGCTTGGAAGGATCTTTGTACTCCTAAACGGATGAAAGGTCTGGATTTTTGTGATCTTCATTAGTTTAATCTCTCTCTTTTAGGTAAACAAGTTTGAAGGTTTAGATTCTGTGATCTTCATCAATTTAATCTTACTCTTCTAGGTAAACAAGTTTGGAGGTTTATGATTGACCCTAGTGCTTTGGTGTCTAGAGTTTTTGCATCTAAATATTTTGCACCAGGAAACATATAACGCTAGATGATGAGTGCCTAAAATTCCTCTATTTTCACATCATTTCTCCACTCATTTATTGCTAATAAAGACAGAATTAAATGTAATAATAGATATTTTTGATTATTTTCCATATCTCAACATCCGAATACTATTTTCATGAATTTATCCATTATTTGGAATAAAACAAATATGTTTGATAGTTTTTTTTCTTAGACAGGAAACTAGATCACAAAAAGAGCCAAAGAAGAAAACAGATTTTGAATTGAAGAAGAAGCATCCGCCACGGCAGCGTTCTAAAGACTGTCACGGCAGTATAGAAAGACGATAAATGATGCTAAAAAGAAAGAGGAAAAGATACCGAAAGACAATGAAAGAAGAACGATTCAGTTAGGAAGTCAAACCTAAGCCAAACCGCGAGAAGAGACATTTTAGGAATTAAGATTTATTTAATGTAATTTAGTTAGGAATTAGAATTCTCTTCTATTTAGAACTCTTTCCTTGCATGAAAAGATCAACTTAGGACTTGGCCTATATAAAGCACTCATTAGGTTTAGGTTTAGGTGGAGAAGAAGTCGGTTTACATACATAACTTATCCTTAGCCGCTGACCATAATATGTTCTAAACTCCCTTAGAGGTTTAGATTGTTGTGGAGTAGATGGAGATGGAGATGAGTTTTTAAAGAATTCAAAAGGTTCAATTATTACCTTCTCATATTCCATTATTACGGCATCGTCATCTTGTTGATTGAGCATGTCGTCATGTAATTTCCCAGGCAACTGTGAGTGAGAGTAATCCTTAGATTCCATGGTATACATGGTATATATAGATCTCTGCACTTGAACTTCTGAATCCCGCAAAGGGTGCATCCAATCTAGCTATATATGCATCGAATGACTTTGATTGCTCAGTCATTAATTTTTCCGTTCTAGCCATTGATACTTTCAATTTTTCCTCAAATGAATTTGGATACTCTTGAGAAGAATTATATTGTCATGACATATTTGTAGCATCAACAACATTGTCATGGTAAAAAAAATTTGAGTGTTTTGATCATACCATGAAGGATTTTGTTGTTAGTTCCATCTATGGTCCTCTCTGTGGCCAAATGTTCCAGTACTGTATGGGCAATTGCTAACCAAATGATATCTCCATAATTAAAACAAAAATTTGCCCAGGCATGAACTTGTTGGGTTTCTCTTGGTTGGTATAGATAATCATCATTTAATCCAGGAAATTCTTGATTGGTTCGATTCATATCTTCTAACGTCAAATCCCGAATAGATTTCTTTCTTTCCCATTGCATCTTGAACATTCAATTTGAAACACACCTATTTATTTATTTATTTATTTTAAGAAAAAGAAAATATATTAGTAAAAATTTAAAAAATTGCAAGAAAATAAAGAAAACAAAATTTAATTGTCAATCCTCGGCAACGGCGCCAAAAACTTGATGCATGTCAAATATGCGTAATTAGTGCAAGTGAACACGTTGCAAGTAATAAAGTGATGAGTAAATCAAATATCATCTCCACAGGGATTGGTGGTGTACTTAATATGTCTTCTTTTGTCTTCTTGCTCTGTAAAATAAAATAAAGACACAAGTAGTTGAGTTTTGATTAGACTAAATAAAGTAATTAAAGAAAACTAAATAAAAGGAGATCAAATTGAGAAAGAGGACAAGATCCAGTTGTGTTGTATAGTGGATTTGATTGATCTATTTCTGTCTAATACAATTGTACTACACTGCCTTGGCAGTACTGCAAATTATTGTCTCGACAATGATAGTGTTTTCTACCACGGTAATCCCTTGCTCTTGGGTAGATTTTACCAAAGTTCGGCAAAGTATCATTTGATGGCTCCGCTTATCCCTAAATCGAAACACTATTGATGATTAATCCTTGATGATACCTTCCGGCGTTAATCAATTATAACCAACAATCAATCTCACACTTCTTTTAGCCGCTGGAACTATAACCTATCCCTAGGTCGAGTTAGTATTTTCCAATCAAGTCAAATATCGTACTTACTCCTTTCGTGAGTCTAACTCTCCTGAGTCTAGACAAATAGATTACTTAAAACTTCTCTCCCGAGCTTGGATGCAAGAACAAAGAATGACAAAGAGTAAGCAGACTTTAATATTTTATTGCATTAAAAACAAGAAATAAGATACAATCTATTCTCATTAATACTCAACAACCTTTACCTGAACCCTAAGAAAGCTTAGAACATGATAGAAAGAAAAACAATGATTCCTAGGGTGAACTTTCTAAATTCGGCCCTCTTCTTCCCTTGGACGGCTATGCCTTATATAGGATTGGCCTAGGGAAAACCTTTCCTAAGTAGAATACAACTTGAAGTAGGGAACAAGTCTTGTACATAGGTCAAATATTTCCAAGTTTAATTCTTCTAGAAGGCTTTCCCGTGTGGCCTTGTCTTTGGGCTTTTCTTATGTTGTCCAGCTCTAGTCCTTGGACTTCTTATTCAACAATGTTCTCCTCATTTTTCTCCTCAGTTTACCTGTCATATTGCTAATTATCCTCTGCTACCTCGGCATTAAATCCTGCCTCGGCCCTAGTTTACTGCCGCGGCAATACTTTTTCCTGCATAGACATAAAAATGCAGTAAAGTATGTATTTTCTATAAATATTATCTTTAACAGCACAAATCCTAAATATATCATATTAAGTATATGCATTGGTCAAAGTAGGTGTAGAATTGATGATTAATTCCCATAAAAAGTGTAGAAAGTGATAGTGAGTTGAGCATTGATCACTTATCATATTCTACTTGGAGATCTATTTATACATCGATGGTCCAACTTCATGAAGGATATTTTTGGCACATTGGAATTAATAACACGACTCTTATTCTACATCTAGATGTGGTGGTGCACAACGAGTCCAGCTCAGAGATGATTATATTGATGGTCAATTTGAACTGGCCACATGTGGAGAATTCATGGTGCAAGGAAAGAATATGTGGGATGTACACAAAGTTAGGCATATATTCAAACAACATGATGCGGAGAACATCTTGCACTGTATGATAGCTCACCGTCGAATACAAACTTTGGTGTAGGGAAATCACTTGAGTGGTCTGTATTCTACACGATTGAGATATCTGTGGTTGATGAAATCTTCGCATCATGTCGAAGCTCCATCGAAGAAGTGGGCCATTCTAGCAAAATTACAACTTCTACCAAAGATTTGCATTTTCATTTGGCGTGTGACACATGAGGCGCTACCAGTGTATACATGTATGAGAGCAATATCTACGGAAGACGAATTGTGCCCAATGTATGGATGACAAAGAGAAACAATGCTTTATGCACTACAAGATTATCCAGAGGTTCATTTTCTTCATTGAATGTATGGTTTATAGGGACTTTCTTTGGTTCGATCGATCACCAACTTGTTTAGAATAGCTGGAACATGCTGAGCAATTAGTTCCAAAAAATATGGCTACATGTATGGTTGTTTTACTTTGCAATATTTGAAATCTAAGGAACGTTTATATTCATGAGAAAATCCTTCGACTAGACTTCCTTATTGTAGCGAATGTCATGCAACTATATAAGGATTGCAAAAAGGTGTGGCTGGGATCTAATTTAACATGATTGAAACCAAACAGATCTGATAGAAAATGGAGAAAACTGACTTTAGGTACTACCTCAATCTCCGTGGACGAAATGTTCCAGTCAAGTACATGTAAGGATGCAATCAGTGTGTTGGCCAGAGATCATAATGGATTAATACTTGGAGGATGTGCCCGAGCGATTCAGGATGCAAGGTCGTCAGAGATAGTGGAATGCCATGCTTTCTACTCCGAAATTCTGTTTGCTCTTGATCAAGGTTGAGACTCAGTTGTAATTAAAGGAGATGCAACAAATATGGTTAATTATCGTATCTCTAATATGAAAGGTCAATCAATACTTACACAACATTTGGTAGAAACAAGGGAGTTGGTTCATAGACATCGTCATCTTTGGATACAGTTTATTCTGCGTACAACGAATAAAGAAGCCCGTGTATTAGTACATTGGGCTTTTGAGGAATTTTTATGTGTTTCATTTGATTTTGGTTATCCTAGTTGTATTGAACATTTTTTTCTTGATGATGCGATTAATGGATAATTTAAGTGGGTACTCTTTTCCCTTCGGTGTTGACATTAGATATTTGATGTTCACTGTAGAAGGGGTTTTAACGAGGCCATATCATTTTCAAAAAAATAATAATAACTATCGGTGCAGATTACTAATAGTTAAATTACTTACGATGTAATTTACTTCTTATTTTCATTTCCAATTTTCTTTTAATGTCTTTGGTTCTTTCTTTCTTTATTTGTTTTTTTTCTGGTCTTTTAATTCAATAATTCTATTTATTAACATGATTTTTTCTTACCTTTTAATACTTATCTTTGGTCTTTTGATATATTTTTCTTGTCTTAATTGATCATTTGGCGATTTTTTATTTGATTTTATATTAGGATTTGATTTGACATGGTTATGACTGATCAAGTTATTACTCTTTTGATTATCCCGTTGATCTTTTATTTTTAAACCTTTGAACTAGATTTGGAATGCTCTCACAGTCACAGTTCTTATTCACGATTGAGTTGTAGTAACGACTATATTGTCAACATGCCTTATTATTGTGATATACTTTTTTTATTGTTGTTGGTTGTTGGATTTTACCTTTTATCGCCAAATTTTGATGATATTTGTATCTATTTTGTTTTGAAACTTTGAGTTGAGTTTTTTTATCTTTTCTAAGTTAAATTCTATCTATGATCTAGAAATATTACTTTTCGTATTATTAAAAATATATTAAATCAAATTTATTTACTTGAGTTATAACCACTCATTCTATTTTTTTTTTTTTTAACTTTAACCTATCAAATGTTCAAGTTTGGTGTGCTAAATATTGTATGCAATTACTTATATTTACCTGCATCTTCCACTATCCATTATAAAATTGAGTAACATTCATACCATGAGATGCATGCAAAGTATTCTTTAATATTGTTTTCTTTAAATAAGATTAAAAAATTAAAATTTATCAAAATTTTTTTCAAAATGCTTTCCTCCAGCCAGAAATAGTTTTGTCCCTCTTCCCCTACTCTATTTGTGTAGATTCCTCGTATGTTTCTCTCTCCTTATCCTTACTATTAATTATTCTGAGCACAACATTATAGGCATATATGATCAGAATAATTAACAATTCATTAATAGCTGTACCGTACTTGAAAAATGTGAACAATGGTCATGATTTGAATAAAAGAAGAAAAACTTTTGTTTTAGTCATTGTTTTTTAGTTTATATTATGATCTTTAATTTTAAATAAATTTTTACTACTGTTATTGTCATTAAAAAACGAAATCCTTCTGTTATTAAGATTGATCGATAATCACTCAGTTCATCGAAAAACTATTTTTTGTGATGGTTTGTAATTTAGAAAATTAGAGTTTTTATATAGAAAAGAATTTAACACGCACGTCGATAATTCTTAACTTTAATTAACTAATTAATGATAGTAATTGTAATAAAAACGAATTATAAATTTAATATTTATAATATAAATTTAAAAGTTCCATGATTATCAATACAGTTAAATTACTTGTGATGTAATTTACATCTTATTTTCAATTCAAATTCTTTTTCATTGGTTCTCTCTTTATGTGTGTTTAATATGTACCTCGATGTTCATTACTTTACGCAATTCACATTGCCTGCCGGGCCGAGCATGCATCTATAAATCAATTGAAGGATTCAAAACTTTGAAATGTCATCTATCCAACTATTCGTGATAAACGGAAGTTAAATAAGGGGATAAAAAAAAATTCTGGGTGGAGAGCAATTGTCCCACCCCATTTAGCTTCTAGCTGTTTGATAGAATATAAATCTTATCTAAAACAAATATGAATGTAAGGTAATATATGTTCATACATATTTTCAATCATTTAACAATACACACATACTTTATGATAAAGAGATTGAATATAAATCTCTTAAAATGAACATCATCCGCTTTTCGCTGAGTCGTTGGATTCAACTTTAACCAATTAAATGTTCAAGTTTAGCATGCTGAATATGTCTGTAATTAAACTATATGCATCTCCATCTTCCGCTATCCATTATAAAATTGAAAAGCATTCATGCCATGTGATACTTGATGACCATTCTTTATTTCTATACACACTCACATTCATAAATAAAATACTAAAAGGGAGAAGAAAAAATTTCTTTAAAGCTTCATCCACTCAACCTCATTTCCATCTTCATTTCATCAAAGAAATTAACCATCGAAATGGGTTTTCATCCAGGATTTTACATCCTCCTCTTCTTTATATGTCCAATGTTACATGAAACAAAATCTCAAGAAATTAGTTGTGGGGAAGAAGTCTGTGGAAATGTTACAATTCCATTCCCATTTGGAATCCATAGAAGCTGCTATACTCGTTCCTGGTTTAGAGTCACTTGTAACCGAACTCATGATGGGGAAAAGCCTTTCATAAACATAAATGGCTTCGATGTGGAGGTGCTAGGTTCCTTGTTCTCACCAGACATTCTGATAAACAATCCAGTGACTTATGTTAACTGTGATCATAAAAAGGATACAACCATGAGACTCGATCTAACTGGCACGCCATTTTTCTTCTCCACCGACTACAACATGTTCGGGTCCGTGGGGTGCGGGAATCTGGCCACTATATCCAATAACGATGCTGAACCCCTTGGTGGCTGCATTCAACCGATATGCAGCGACCGGGGTGCTAAACTTGAAGCTGAACCTGGTTGCTTTAATCAAGTTTTTGGAAATTTCAGTTCCACTGTGGTAAACATGACAACCATGTATCCTGGTGGTAAGGATGAGAGCAAGAGATGCGCATCTGCTTTCCTGTTTAGCAGGCTCTATTTTCATGAGGATGACCCTTTAGCTGTTGGCGACGGCATCAATATTGAAACCACGCATGTCCCAACAACGCTCAGCTGGGATTCAAGCTATTGCGGTGATGCAGGTCAGTCACTACTCGTTGACACTTACTCGGTTAGCTATAAAGATTTTGATGATTATTTGAATACAGTTTGTAGGACCAACCCCGTTGATAGCCGTGTGTTGTTTATTGGTTGGAGGATTATGTTGCTAAATTTTTAATCCAGAAATGATTCAACCATTTAAGTTAGCTTTAAAAGGATGTTAACTTGATGCAATTTTCACCTTTTTGCCAAGTCCGCAGGATGCGAGCCAAGACCAGGACCGATCAACTCCAATAACGAAAGCTCTTGTGGGAACGTTACATTTCAATATCCATTTGAAATAAACGACCAACAGAATCCCAATGGCAGATGGTTTAGAGTAATATGCGAGAAAGCAAAGAATGGACGGTCTATGCCTTTCTTAAACATAAATGGCATTGATCTGCAGATACTCGATTTTTCATTTCAGTCAGGAAACATCGTGGTGAAACATCCAATAACTCATTTCAATTGTCGTAAGAACAAGAACAATGGGATGAGTCTCAACCTAACAGGCACCCCCTTTTACTACTCAGATTTCGACAACATGTTTTGGTCTTCAGGTTGCGGTAATTTGGTCACCATTTTTGAGAAAGAAACGAGTAATCTTATAGGCGGTTGTTTGCAGCCAAGTTGTAAGAATCACAACGAGTCTTCCTCTTCTACCGGCTGCCCTACTAATGTTCCTCAGGGTCTCAGTTCTTTCTTCGTAAACATGAGTGAAAGAGTTGATTCTAGCCAGTATAATCGAAGAAAATCTTGTGGATTTGCTTCCTTAGTAACATCAGACCTCTACTATGATTTGACCCTTGAGCCACATGATTTTGATATAAACAATTGGACACATGTTCCAATATCATTACAATGGAGCACACCAATATCAGGAGTGTGCCATTTGAAACAAGGTTTAAGTACTACTTGTACTTCAGATCATCAATCTTGCTGGCAAAATTTGGGTTCTTCTCACATTTGTGTATGCAGAAAGAACTCCGGTATCGGTTTTTCGACGTATTGTGAAGGTACAATTTAAACGCATCTGTTCAATAATTTATCTGCATGTCTACTTATATCTACTTTACATAAATTTGACTTTTTATTTAATATCAGGAAAGAACTGTGGAGTTTATGTTTGGTGTCACATGCTCTGTTTGAATTCTCCCGGTAACTATTGTTCATCACGAACCTGTCCTCCTAAATATGAATACAATAGTACTGGATTTAGGTGCGAGCCTAAAAGATTTATTTCAGTAGTACAGTCGAAAAATACTCGAAACTGGACCATCATCATCATCATAGGTATGTGTTGATTCACTTTTTCTTCTATGTAAATGGATGCATTATGATTTTTATATGATGTTCAAGCAATGATAAATTAGGCTTTTTATATGTATATAGGTTGCAGCACAAGTTTTGGGACAATATTTTTTCTACTCGGAACCTGGGGAATATATAAAGTGGTGAAAAGAAGACGAGACATCATGATGAAGCAGAAACACTTCAAAAAGAATGGAGGTTTGTTACTGCAACAACATTTGTTCGGTAATAAAAATAATTTGAAAAGGATGAAGTTGTTTACTTCAAAAGAGATGGAAAAAGCAACAGATTATTATAATAGGAATCGAATCCTTGGTGAAGGAGGGCAAGGAACAGTTTACAAAGGAATGCTAACAGATGGGAGTATTGTGGCTATTAAGAAATCTAAGACGACAAAGGGGAATAAGTTTGATGAAAAGAAGGTTGAGCAGTTCATCAATGAGGTAATCATTTTATCTCAGATTAGCCATAGGAATTTGGTTAAGCTTTTAGGATGTTGCTTAGAGGATGAAGTTCCTTTGCTGGTGTATGAGTTCATCCCAAATGGAACACTGCATGATCTCATTCATTATCCAAGTGATGAATTTCCACTGACATGGGAAATGCGTTTACGGATTGCAATTGAAATTGCCAATGCTTTGTTCTACTTGCATTCATCAGCTTATGTTCCTATCTATCATCGAGACATCAAATCAAGCAACATACTGTTGGATGATAAGTACAGGGCAAAAGTGTCGGATTTCGGAACTTCAAGATCGATCGCACTTGAGCAAACTCATTTAACGACTAGAGTGCAAGGAACGTTTGGTTACATGGATCCAGAGTACTTCCGATCAAGCCAATTTACAGAGAAAAGTGATGTGTACAGCTTTGGCGTTGTTCTTGTTGAACTGTTAACCGGACAAAAACCCATCTCAAAACAAACTGAGGAAGTGAGAAGCTTGGTGTCGTGCTTTCTACTTTCAGTGGAGGAGAATTCATTATTTGACATTCTGGATTCTACCGTGCTAAACTATGGTCCAGAAAAAGAGATAATATCAGTGGCTAAGCTAGCAAAAAGATGTTTGCATCTTGATGGAAAGAAAAGACCCACCATGAAACAAGTAGCCATGGAGTTGGAGTTGATAAAAACATCAGAGGAAGAAAATGTTATGGAACAAGATGGTGATGTTGAATCTGAAATAGGTGAGATTACTAAATCCTGGGACGATGTTCCTTCATGTTCGATGACTAGATCGACTATGTAATAAACATATTCTACGGTTCTTCAAGTTTGGTTTAAAGTAACTTTCTTTTAAATCATATTTGGACTTTTAGTATTCAAAATATTAAATGTTGATGAGTCGTATGGTTCATTTTCTGTTGTGATTTGAGGTTAAAGGAAGTTTGGCAGCTGGATTTCGTTGTTGGTTCACAACTTACTAAATCTAACTCTCTCTTCGTTTTTTTTTATAAATGAAAACTTTCCTTCATCTAAAAGACTACTGTAAATATCCTATACAAGACAAACTCTATACAATTAATATAATCCGTGTAAATGTGCTATGCTAGTATCCAACGTAAACTTTGTACAATCAATCAGTCGCAACCGTACATAATTTCGAATTCGCAAAGATCACAGTAACATCCCGAGATAAACTTCCATGAAATCTCTTTATTCTTTCTTACCATACATAGTAGTTTAACCTATTCCAAGCAATCCTTAGTATATTAGCAATCAAAGACTTTTCTTTTTCTTCCTTACTTATCCAACCTAACAGGTCAGGCCAAGAACATATCTTTAGTTGATAATCATGATCCTTTAGTATTAACTCTTAAATCTCCCACTAAAAACAATAATCTCCAAATAGATGATTTCGCGTTTTTACGTCTACTCTACAAAACATGTAATTTATATCTATCTGATTGTCTCACCTCACCATTCATTTTTTAGTGAACAATCGATTTAACACAATCTATCAAAATAGAAAAAATATCTCGATATGATCAGCTTTTTCCACATAATCCAAACCTAGAAACCCTTTCTCTCTTATGCTTGATGTGTTCTGATCAGATGCATCTTTCTTTCTTCACAAACAGTAACGAGTCTAATTCAATATTATTGATTAGGCTAATATATATATATATATATATATATTACGAACAAAATTCAACACGAAAAAATAAATTTTTTTAGTTATAAAATTTAGTTTTTCAAACATATAAAAAAATTGGATTATTGAGAATTGAATGTATTATCTTGTTTGTTAAATTGGGTTGGACAATATGGTGTTTTCGACTATCATCTAAAGTGTAAAAAAGTACACTTAACCCATGTATGTTTTGTTGATGATTTATTAGTGTTCACAAAGGGGAATTTGATTTCCGTTCTAGGAGTTAAACGAGTATTGCATTATTACTACAAGATTTCTGGGCTGCAAATAAATGAATCCAAATGTGAGTTCTTTTCAGATGGAATTAAGGAGAATGATTTGGAAGTGATCCTTGAAGAGTCTAGTTTCTCTAGAAGCCGTTTACCTGTTCGTTATCTAGGAGTGCCTCTGGTGAAAAAAAATCTTTCTTTCAATGATTGTGAGGGGCTTGTTATGAAAATTGTCAATAAGATCAGAAGTTAACCTTCAAAATTATTATCTTTTGAATGGAGACTACAATTGATTTAGGCAGTGGTGTTTAACCTTCAAAATTTTTGGTGCAGAATATTCTTGTTGCCTTCGAAAGTTTTGAAGAGAACTACACAGATTTGCAATGCATTCCTTTGGAAAGGAAATGATTTAAATGCAAGGGGAGCTCGAGTTGGATGGGACATCATTTGTCACCCAAAGAATGAAGGGAGTTTAGGAGTCAAAAATATTATTGTATGGAATAAAACATGTATGATACGGTGTCTCTGGTTATTACTCATTCAAGCCGGGTCTTTGTGGGTGGCTTGGGTGAATGCATACTTATTAAAAGGTGTTTCTATATGGAATGCTTCAATTAAGCAACATCATAGTTTGGCGTGGAAAAAACTATTAAAATTACGGAATAATCTAGTTTTATGTGGGAGTTTTCAAAGAAGATATAAGGCTACTATGATTTGGAATGAGTTGAGGCATAAACAACCTAGAGTACATTGGAAAAAAGTTGTTTGGAAAGACCCTTCAATTCCAAGATTCTCATTTATATCCTGACTTGTGATCCTTGACAAGCTACCTACGCGAAGCCGATTACTACAATGGGGATATAATGAAGACTCTTGGTGCTTGTTGTGTGGTAATGAATACGAAACAAGAGATCATTTGTTTGGGGAGTGTAGCGACCCTTATAAAATTCTTAAAAATAATAGGGGTGTAGTAAAAAAGGTAAAGGGGTCACTAGTGGAATTGAAATCAGGGTTTGAAAAGTGGAGTTTAGGGATTTGGATTTGAAATGAAATTTTGAGGAAATTTAGAAAATTAGGATTTGAAAATTAAAAATTAAGTTTTTAAATTGTGTACAAAAATTAGGAATTTTGAAATGTTGAAAGAAATTTGAAATATAGGGTTCTTTTAAAAGATAGAAATTGGAAAGTAAAAATTAGGGATTTGAGATTAAAAAGGAAATTTTAGATTGAAAAGGGAAATTTTGAAATTAGGGATTAAAAAAAGGGTTGGAGTCGCCATCGGCCACTTTGGTAGGCTGAACACCGTAAAAACCAGAGATTTGAAATGATTTAGGTTCGAGAGTCGGTTACGGTTTAAAACGGGTTTAGAGTTTAAAACCGCCTAAAATTGGCACCTTTATAAATTACCGCTTAATTAATTTTAGATTTTTTAGATTAAAGTGGCATTTAAATTAATTTTTGTTTAAAGATTCGAGTCAATTTTATTTTTACCGTGTCTTTATTCGGAGGCAACATACACACCGCGACCAATGCGTTGGAACACGGGCCCGTTACGACCGAATAAATACGAATTTAATTAGGCTCATTAATTAGCTAGGTGTGACGTAAGCAAAATAAAAGACATAATTGTAAAGACAACAAACATAAAGACAAAATAACATATGACACATAATAACAATTAAAGAGACATAACACCATAATAAAATAATATAAATATATATATAAATATTATCACTTCCATAACCCTAACAAAGCATGAGAACTAAACCAATAACATGACATATATAAAAAGTTACTAACAACATTAAAAATAAATAAATATCATGAGTAAAAAATACATAAACACCTAAGAAAATTACATAACACATGATAACAAAGATTAAAATAAATTGACCAACGAAACAAACAAATAACATATATAAATAAACAAAACAAAACATATAATAAACAAATAAAAAAAACAATAAAAGATACCAATAAAAATATTCATATTTTCATTGAACCATAAGAATGGAATACACAATAAATATTTTAAAAAGAACTATATACATCTAAATATGCTCGATTAAAATCAATCCACAAATTAAACTAAACGGTAAAAGTAATGATTAGATTAGGGCATAACTTGAAAAATAACCGACCGAATGGGTGAAGTGATTCAATGAGAATAAAAATATAAATAATGGAGGCTACCAACTTACAAATGGAAATGGAAATGGAAATGAAAATGGAAATTTGGTTTCTGCAGACAGAGAAGGCATGCGGCTGCAGGTATGAAAATATGGATAGGGGTTTTTTTATTTTTAGGGTAAATGTTATATATATAGTTAGGGTAAAGGGTAACATATGGGAATAAAATAGGTTTAGGTTTTAATATATAAGGGTATTTTAGGTTTATCCCTTTAAAAATAATAACCAATTAAAAACAAGACCTTGGGCACCAAGTAGGGATTTTTATTATATTTTTTATATTATAAAATTATATTTAATAGGTCAAATTTATTTATGGTTTGGGCTTATAAAAGTGGACTCTAATAAAAGGCTTTTATTTATATCATATATTTATATATTTTTGGATTTTTGGTTTTAATTAAGAGATAGTAAGGATAATAATAATTATAAAATAAGTGATAAAATTAGGGTAAGTTAAGGTGATTTGGGTATTAAAAAGGGATGTGGATTGATTTAATTCGAGCATAAACCCGGATAAAATTAGTGATTACAGGGAGTGTTGTTTCACAAGAAACCTTTGGACATTGGTAATGCAAAAATGTGGGACTCAATTGGTTTTTGAGAAGTGGACGAATTTACTTACTTGGATTCTAGTTGATGGCCGATGTAAATCCCTATATGCTGCGATTATACGATTAGTATGGAATGGTTTAAATTACTACATCTGGCAAGAGCGCAATGCACGTTTGCATGGAAAAAGTCCAAGATCTGAGATGAATTTTTTTGCTCTTATTCAATATAATGTAAAATTGGAAAATCTTGGGATGTCATAGGATTACTTTCATAATACTTGTATAGCTGAAAATTGGGATCTTAGTCTTTTTGTCATTAATGGTAACATTCTGATTTTGAGTTGTTTTTCAAGATTACTTGAATGAATAAAGTTTATTTATAAAAAAAAAAAAAAAGAATAATTCAAAATTTTTAATAGTTGAGTATTATAATATTATAAATATATATAATTAAATTTAAAAAAAACTAGAATAACTTGAGTAAAAAAAATCAAATAAAATTTTAATTATAAAATAATATTTGTTAAGTGGAATAGCTTAAAAGATACTCAGATTTATTTGATTGAATGTTACCCCTAAATATAGAAAGAATTTTATCTAAGACAACTTATATATTTATAGTTTAAAATTATAATTTTTCATTCTTTAATAATTTTAAACTTTCTTTTATTGTCTATATCTTTGTATAAATAAATAAAATTTTATTAAAATAAATTATAAAATATGAATTTAAATTTATTTATTTAAATATTAGTTTCTCTCGCAAATTCAATTAAAATAATTAAGAAAAATTCTACAATAGATTTCATATGCTGTTAAACACTACTAATGCTGAACATTATTATAACAGATACCATCCAACTAAACCGATCTCAGATTGGTTGTTTCTACCTGTTCATTTCAACCGTGTGTCGTCGAGATCCGATCGACTTGCCTCGCTGTCATTCATATTCAACTGATTTTAGTCTTGACACTTCATTCAAACTCCAGCAATTTACAGGTCGAATTGGTGTCCATTGCTTGAATTAAGAAATCTATATATCTTTTTCAATAAAATCTTGTCTGAAATGTCTCTTTTATGTCTATATGCTTCCCTAGTATGTCAAATTTCACGTTAGTTAGGGTGCCTATGGTTCATTGTGCCTCTCGATCTCATAATTGTCCAAGAACACGTTATAAATTTTTGTATTTGATTTTCTTTTTATTGGTCTTAGATAAAAAATGCACTTATCCAAAAAATTGTCAGTGCGTTATGGGTAGACGTAGTAAAAGCGATCGTATAAGGACCCTAAAAAAAGAAGCCCCTAAAATTTTTATAAACTACATTCATTAGATAATGTTAATCTAGAAATTCAACTAAAATTTTTAAAAATATTCTTAAGAAAGATGAGTTAATTGTTTAAACATTATAATTGTTTTCTAAATGTGATAATTGATTATAAAATCTTATTGATTATTTCTTTTACTATTATTTATGTAGAACCAATAAAATTCTAGATAAACATAATAAAAGCCCCCTGAAAAGAATAATTGTTTAATTACGGGAAAACAAGAAAGAGGAGAACAAAAATTTGATAGAAATCAAAATATGATAATTCTTATTTTAATTCTCAAAATAATATATTTATTACAGTATTTTAGTAATCGAGATTTAGCTGAATTCGATTATGAAAAGTATTTTATACAAAAAAAAATATTCAAAAAATCTCAAAGTCCGAGCCTCCTAAATTAACTTTTAAGGGTATTTTTATAATTTATTGTTTAAAGTCGAATTCAACTGAATCCGACTTTTAAAATACAATAACAAATGTACTAATTCGGGAAATAGAATAATAAGAATCATGTTTAAAAAAACAAACCTTATCACAATATTTATTGAATTTCTTTTTATAAAAAAAGGGAAAATAATGCAATAATTATAACAAAATGGTTTCTTTTTTCTGGGCATATCCAAGATGAGAATGCTGGATCTTGTAAGTTGTGAACCAAAACTTTCTCTAACCTCGAATCACAACACAAAATGAACCATCCGAGTCATCAATATTTAATATTTTGTAAGTCTTTTTGTATATATAGTTGTCAAGATTTTAAAAGCAGGTAAGTAGGAAGAACACTATAAGTCTAAATATGATTTAAAAGAATGATACAATCTAAACTTAAAGAACTGTATGATATATTGATTACATAGTCGATCTAGTCATCGAACATGAAGGAACATCGTCCCAGGATTTAGTAATCTCACCTATTTCAGATTCATCATCACCATCTTGCAAGTATTGGTGATACTGTTGTGATCTCTGTCATCAAGCATTGGTGATACTGTTGTTAGGATGCCCTTAGACAAAACACCACTGTAGATAAACCTACAGAAGCAACAATAATAGAGATGAATAAGCTGGTATCACTGGCATTTGCATTGAGGTACATGAACTCATTTACAAAGGCAACTTCGTTGTCGAGTACGGTGACAATCAGCTTGTTTTCAGAGGTAGTGATTGCTATTGGTGAATCTTTGTTTTTCCTGATGCTTCTTCATTTGGTTGCTGCTGAAACTTATGGAACTTTCTATACGTCAATTTTAGTATTATCACTGGTGTTATGATTTACTAGTTGTTGTAAGCTGGGATTGCTAGAATTATGTTCAAAGAATAGTTTGAATGTTTCTTTCTTCATTGTCAATTGATTCTCTCACAAGATGATTTGGAGCTTGATTCTTCATAGTCAAGGGTCTATAGAAGAATATCTTTAGGAGTGTGTATTGTTTAACAGCCTTACATTTCGTTAACCAAACAAAAAACAGTGTTTTCTTTTCCGAAAAGGATTTCAGATTGCACTCGAAAACTCGACACCTAATAGCCTTGCTTCTAACAAAAAAAGATTCAAATAAGTGAGGAGAATGACATTAAAAATTAAAAGAAAATTTAAGAAACAATTTTGGATGAGTTTAAAAGTTTTTAAAATTGCTTTCCCCAGCAACTCATGGTAGTTGAAGTTTTTTTTAAGTGTCCAGAAGCAGAAACTCGTGAATGTTAAGCAATTACAACAGCTATTAAATTGAGTAATTACCTACATAGGCACCATTGCACTGTTAAGCATCATCAACTAACCTGAAGGAAGTTGCAATTGATTCTGTTGCAGAAGAGCTGTTGTTAACAACAGTTATTCCTCCTCATCTCATTTTCATTCTTTCTCTAGCTCATCTATAAATAAGATGCATTCTCTTACATGTAATCTTACCCTTGTATTTTATGTGATTCAATGAATACATTTCTTCTATCATCTTCATTCTTTCCTATCTTCTTTTATCATTTCTAATAACCTATATCCTAAAAAATACACTCTACCCATAATTTCTTAATCCCTATCCATAATTTATAATCTTAAACCCTAAATTATAAATCCTAAACTCGCTAACATAAAATAAAGACACTAATGGAGGTACGATTAGGAAATAGACGATTTACACCCAACAATGAAAGCCAACGGGCAAACTTACTCTAACCTCAAATCATGGTGCAAATCGTCTACCTCTTTTTCATGCCTCTATGTCTCCGCTTTAAATTAGAAGATTTAGGGTTTAGGATTCAAGGTTAGGGTTGTAGTTAGGGTTTAAGAAATTAAGAGTAAGATGAAATTTTTAGTGTGTAGAATTTAGAGTTTAGGATATAGAAAATAAGGTTTAAGGTTGAAAATTCAATTTTTTAGAAATTTTCAATAAGAGACACAGATGAAGACATGATAAAGAGACAGAGTATTTTTGCTCATCAAATCACAACAGAAAATTAACCATCTAGCTCATCAACATTTAATATTTTGTAAGTCCTAGGTATATAGTTGTCAAAATTTTAGGTAAGTAGGAAGAATACTAAAAGTTCAAATATGATTTAAAAGAATGATACAAACTAAACCAGAAGAACTGTAGGATATATTTATTACATAGTCGATCTAGTCATCGAACATGAAGGAACATCATCCCAAGATTTAGTAATCTCACCTATTTCAGATTCAACATCACCATCTTGTTCCATAACATTTTCTTCCTCTGATGTTTTTATCAACTCCAACTCCATGGCTACTTGTTTCATGGTGGGTCTTTTCTTTCCATCAAGATGCAAACATCTTTTTGCTAGCTTAGCCACTGATATAATCTCTTTTTCTGGACCATTGTTAAGCACAGTTGAATCCAGAATGTCAAATAATGAATTCTCCTCCAAGGAAAGTAGAAAGCACGACACCAAGCTTTTCACTTCATCAGTTTGTTTTGAGATTGGTTTTTGTCCGGTTAAAAGCTCAACAAGAACAACTCCAAAGCTGTACACATCACTTTTCTCTGTAAATTGGCTTGATCGGAAGTACTCTGGATCCATGTAACCAAACGTTCCTTGCACTCGAGTCGTTAAATGAGTTTGCTCAAGTGCAATCGATCTTGAAGTTCCGAAATCCGACACTTTTGCCCGGTACTTATCATCCAACAGTATGTTGCTTGATTTGATGTCTCGATGATAGATAGGAACATAAGCAGCTGAATGCAAGTAGAACAAAGCATTGGCAATTTCAATTGCAATCCGTAAACGCATTTCCCATGTCAGTGGAAATTCATCACTTGGATAATGAATGAGATCATGCAGTGTTCCATTTGGGATGAACTCATACACCAGCAAAGGAACTTCATCCTCTAAGCAACATCCTAAAAGCTTAACCAAATTCCTATGGCTAATCTGAGATAAAATGATTACCTCATTGATGAACTGCTCAACCTTCTTTTCATCAAACTTATTCCCCTTTGTCGTTTTAGATTTCTTAATAGCCACAATACTCCCATCTGTTAGCATTCCTTTATAAACAGTTCCTTGCCCTCCTTCACCAAGGATTCGATTCCTATTATAATAATCTGTTGCTTTTTCCATCTCTTTTGAAGTAAACAACTTCATCTTTTTCAAATTATTTTTATTACCGAACAAATGTTGTTGCAGTAACAAACCTCCATTCTTTTTGAAGTGTTTCTGCTTCATCATGATGTCTCGTCTTCTTTTCACCAATTTATATATTCCCCAGGTTCCGAGTAGAAAAAATATTGTCCCAAAACTTGTGCTGCAACCTATATACATATAAAAAGCCTAATGTATCATTGCTTGAACATCATATAAAAATCTTAATGCATCCATTTACATAGAAGAAAAAGTGAATCAAAACATACCTATAATGATGGTGGTCCAGTTTCGAGTATTTTTCGATATTGGTGAAATAAATCTTTTTGGCTCGCACCTATATCCGGTACTATTGTATTCATAATCAAGAGGACAGGTTCGTGATGAACAATAGTTACCAGGAGTATTCAAACAAAGCATTTGACACATATCATAAACTCCACAGTTCTTTCCTGGCATTCAATAAAAAGTTAAATTTATGTAAAGTAGATATAAGTCGACATGTAGTATAAATTATTGAACAGATGCGTTTAAATTGTACCTTCACAAATCGTCGAAAAACTGGTACCGAAGTCCTTGTTGCATACACAAATATGAGTAGAACCCAAATTTTGCCAGCAAGATTGATGATCTGAAGCACAAGTAGTGTTTAAACCTTGTTTCAAATGGCACACTCCTGCTATAGGTGTGCTCCATTGTAATGATATTGGAACATGTGTCCAATCGTTTATATCAAAATCATGTGGCTCAAACGCCAAATCATAGTAGAGGTCTGATGTTACTAAGGAAGCAAATCCGCAAGATTTTCTTCGATTATACTGGCTAGAATCAACTCTTTCACTCATGTTTACGAAGAAAGAACTGAGACCCTGAGGAACATTAATAGGGCAGCCGGTGGAAGAGGAGGACTCATTGTGATTCTTACAACTTGGCTGCAAACAACCGCCTATAAGATTACTCGTTTCTTTCTCAAAAATGGTGACCAAATTACCGCAACCTGAAGACCAAAACATGTTGCCGAAATCTGAGTAGTAGAAGGGGGTACCTGTTAGGTTGAGACTCATCCCATTGTTCTTGTTCTTACGACAATTGAAATGAGTTATTGTATGGTTCACCACGATGTTTCCTGACAGAAATGAAAAATCGAGTATCTGCAGATCAATGCCATTTATGTTTAAGAAAGGCATAGACGTCCCATTGATTGCTTTCTTGCATATTACTCTAAACCAGCTGCCATTGGGATTCTGTCGATCGTTTATTTCAAATGGATATTGAAATTTAACGTTCCCACAAGAGCTTTCAGTATTGGAGCTGATCGGTCCTGGTCTTGGCTCGCATCCTGCGTTCTTGGCAAAAAGGTGAAAATTGCATCAAGATAGCACCCTTTAAATGCTAACTTATGTATATAAATTTTATAATGGTCTAAAACTGAATAGTAAAAATAAAAAAAAATAAAGATAATTATCAAAATGTAAATCTTAACGTATTTAACGAAAACTAAGATAATATATTTTTTATTATTATAAAAAATTAAATTAAAGCAAAGATTTATTTTTAATATATATAATAGTTCATAGTTAAATTTTTAAATGCAATACTTATGAATTATGGTGCAAATCGTCTACCTCTCTCTCATGCTTCCATTCGTGACTCCATTTTAAATTAGAGGTTTAGGGTTCTAGATTAAGGGTTGTGGTTAGGGTTTAGGAAATTAGGGATAGTGTATATTTTAGGGCATATGGTTTAGAATATAGAAAATAAAAGTTATGGTTCAAAATTTAATTTTTTTAGAAATTTTTAACGTGAGGCATGGATGAATGCATGATAAAGAGGTAGATGATTTCTACTCAACGAATTAAATTAGAAGGTACAATACTTCTAATTAGGCTTAATATTTGACTTAGTCCCTAAAGTATACTGCTATTTCTACTTGGGTGATAGTACTTCATTCATTAAATGGTTGAATCATTTCTGGATTAAAAATTTAGCAACAGATCAATAATCCTCCAACCAATAAACACCACACGGCTATCAACGGGGTTGATCCTACAAACTGAATATTAAATTAATTATCAAAATCTTTATACTTAACCGAGTAAGTGGCAGCGAGTGACTGACCTGCATCACCGCAATAGCTTGAATCCCAGCTGAGCGTTGTTGGGACATGCGTGGTGTCAATGTTGACGCCGTTGCCAACAGCTAAAGGGTCATCCCCATGGAAATAGAGCCTGCTAAACAGGAAAGCAGATGTGCATCTCTTGCTCTCATCCTTACCACCGGGATACATGTTTGTCATGTTTACCACAGTGGAACTGAAATTTCCAAAAACTTGATTAAAGCAACCAGGTTCAGCTTCAAGTTTAGCAGCTCGGTCGCCGCATATCGGTTGAATGCAGCCACCAAGGGGTTCAGCATCGTTATTAGAAATAGTGGCCAAATTCCCACAACCTACAGACCCGAACATGTTCTGGTCAGTGGAGAAGAAAAACGGCGTGCCAGTTAGATTGAGTCTCACGGTTGTATCCTTTTTATGATCACAGTTAACATAAGTTACTGGATTTTTTATCAGAATGGTGTCTGATGAGAACAAGGAACCTAGCACCTCCACATCGAAGCCATTTATGTTTATGAAAGGCTTTTCCCCATCATGAGTTCGGTTACAAGTGACTCTAAACCAGGAGCGAGTATAGCAGCTTCTATGGATTCCAAATGGGAATGGAATTGTAACATTTCCACAGACTTCTTCCCCACAACTAATTTCTTGAGATTTTGTTTCATGTAACATTGGGCATATAAAGAAGAAGAGGATGTAAAATCCTAGATGAAAACCCATTTGGATGGTTTAATTTCTTTGATGGAAATGAGGTTAAGTGGATGAAGCTTTAAAGAATTTTTTTCTTCTCCCTTTTAGTATTTTATTTATGAATTTGAGTGTGTATAGAAATAAATAATGGTCATCAAGTATCACATGGCGTGAATGCTTTTCAATTTTATAATTGATAGTGGAAGATGGAGATGCATATAGATTAATTGCAGACATATTCAGCAAACCAAACTTCAACATTTAATAGGTTAGAAGTTGAACCCAACAAGTGGTCTAGGGAAAAGCAATTGATGTTTATTTTTAAGACTTCTGTTCAATCACTTTCTTGGTAAGGAGGTTAAGAATATGTATGAACGGATATTATTTTAAATTCATTTTTATATGATTAAAAAATGTTTAAGTTTGAAAGAAATGTTTAGACTAGGGTGGTAAATGAGACGAGACAAATCGCGAACTATTCAAGTTCAACTCGGTTAAAGCTCGACTCTTTTGGACTCGACTCGAGTTCTTGACGAGTCGAGCTACATGATACTCAACTCAAAAAGCTCACGAGTTACTCGAAATATAAATATACTATTTTTTTAATTTTTATACTTTAACATCTAAAATTTTAAACTTAAAACCCTAAAATTTAAACCCTAAACATAAGTTTGAAGCCCTAGATTAACACAATAAACCTTAAAATTAACAAGATTGAGTTTACACAACTTGTGTTTCAAAGTTTTTTCTTCATTAGGCTTTAAAAGAGACATGACAAATAAGAGTTATTCGAGTCTAACACGGTCAAAGATCGGTCAACACTTGACTCGATTAGGCCTGAATAAAACTCGACTCGAGTTCTTAACGAGCCGAGCTTAGATTTTTTAGGCTCGTTTAAAATTATTGAAGCTCGAACTTGACTCGAAATTTTAATGGGTCGAGTCAAGCTTAGTACTACTCGAGCTCGACTCAGCTCGTTTACGCCCATAGTTTAGGGTAAAAATCTTTTATCTCTTTATCATGCTTCCATCTATGCCTCCTACTGAAAATTTCTAAAAAATTAAGTTTTAAACCTTAAACCTTATTTTTTATATCCTAAATCCTAAGCTTAGTACTACTTGAGCGGCTTATAAAATTTTACTAAGATAGTAAGCCTAACATTTTATTTTTTAGTGAGATCTCGATCGAAAATTTTAGAAAACGATAACTTTTAAAAATAGCTGAAAAATAATAATAATATTTTTAAAAAATATAAAAATTTTGATATATTTTTTAATATATATTAAAATTTTATATTTTATAAGAAATCGATATCTTCATTTTTAACTGTTTTTTAAGATTTTTTTTTTTTTGAATTTCCCGACCTTGACCCTTGTTCACAATACAGATAAAGTCTTCCCGTGGAATACAACTATCAATCCCAAGAACAGTACAAGCCATTATGAATTGTTAATTTCTGTAAAACTTATATTTTAGGTTGACGACAGGAGAAGAAAAAGTAGACTTTGTTCCCTCTGCTGTTTTCTTTATTATTTCATTTTAATTATTCTTACAACGGTTTACATTTATCAATATTTTAATTTATTGATTTATAAAATTATAGATTTTCTTAATTATATGATAATAAAATATCAAGTCAGGTTAATATCGATTCAGATTAATAATATATTAGGTATAAAATAAGTCAGGTCAATTAACAGATTGGGTTCCAAATATATCGGATAAAATTAAATTTCGAGCTAATCAATCGGTTAATATTGGTTATCTGATAGGTTAGTCTCGAATTCGGGTTTATTTTAGTTGGGTGCAAATCGGGTTCAAAATAAGTCAAGTCAATTAACAGATTGAGTTCTAAATATGTCGGATAAAATTGAATCTCGAGCTAGTTCAATCGGGTAATATTGGTTATCTACTAGGTTAATCTCGAGTTCGGGTTTATTTTAATTAGGTGTAAGTCGGGTTTTAGGTTCACAGTAACAAGTTCAATTCGGGTTTAAATCATTCTCAATCGAATATAAATCGTGTTCGAATTAAATTTTTAATTCGCATACCTTTGTTTTTTTGTTTTTTAATCGAACCTTGACCATAGTTGACAATAATTAAGAATAATGATAAGGAGAGAAACATACGAGGAATCTACACAAATAGAGTGGGGAAGAGGCACAAAACTATTTCTGGATGGAGGAAAGCATTCTGGAATGGATATTTTGTCATAATTCGTTTAAATCTTATGATTTAAAAAATATAAAAAATAAAGATAAATAATTTGATTAATTACATAAAATTTTTAAATAATTATGAATATAATTACGATGGAGAGATTATACAATGAACTCTTTTCACCACGTTATCCGTGATCCATATAATCATGTTCATTTATCTTCAAGTAATTACCTAATAGCTACGCACTCACCTATTATGAATCTGGTTAGTTGGGACGACAAATGACGTGGTGAAAAAAGTTTATAATGTAATTTCTCGTTACGATGAGTTCTAACTTTACCAATGACGTGGTGAAAAAAATTTATGATATAATTTTTCGTTTCGATAAATTCTAATTTTAAATATTTCGTAGTAATGAAAACAGTATTTCTTGGTTCTCACTTTTACTAAATTTCTTTATGAATTGAATAGGTGTAGACGGATATTAAATAATATTGTGCATGTATCACGGGGCAGGACTGCTTTTCAATTTTATAAATCATAGTGGAAGATAGAGAGAATATAAAGTAAGTGCATGCAAGATTCAGCACACAAAACTGGAAAATTTCATAGGATAAAGTTCGAAAAGAATTAAAAGGTCTTTGAGTGAAACTTCGAAAAATTTATATATATTTCATAGAATAAAGTTATTACGTGCGCTGAATACTAATAATTTTAAATATTATTAAATATCATTAAATTGATTAATAAAAATTAAAAATCTCACTGATTCGATGTATAATTATAAATTATATTTATAATAAATTATCTTTTATATTATACATTTTAATTTTTTAAATAATTAGAACAAATACTTTAGTCAATTTAAAAAAAGTAAACCCTAATTACAACTATTTTATAATTTAGATTTTAGGATTTAAAGTTTTAAGTTTTAAATTTAGGGTTTAGGATTTAGTTTCTTTGCAGACGAAGATCCCACTACGACTGGTAAGCTTTCTTCCTTTCAATTTCCATGCCGGAATTGGTTGGAACGTACATATCAAAGCAAGCAACCAGAAACAAGAACGAAGCAGTCGAATTAAGGGATAATTCCCGGAAGAACTTTTGTCCCACGTTATTGCTGTAAATAATTTCCATCTGTTTATGCTGCTGCAGTTAATATATCGAATATAAACAGGTTCGATTTGAGTTTGACGTAGACAGGAGGACTCTTAGAGAAAGTCTTAGTATAGGTAAACGATTTTTTGTGTGTACGGATTTTTATATCATTGACATAAAAACTATCAGAATTGACGATAAATAAATTGAAATGACATAATAAATTTATATGATACTGCAGGCTTAGATAATAATATTTTATAAACAGATATATTGACTTAAAAAAATATTACTTCAGCCAAAAAATAATTTTATAAATTATAAAATATTTTTTTGTTGTTGATTTATCATTTCATTTCAATTGTTTATAGTCAATTTTTTAACAATTTTTATTTACTCATAAATTATTTTAACATAAAATAAAATATTTAAAAATTAAATTACTCTAAAAATATAAATTAAAATGATTATTTAGTAAAACATTTTTTTAACTTGGAAACTATTCCTCACTTGTGAGCATCTGCTCCCTCTGACCATGGTTCAATCATATGGAATCTGTACTGTTGTATTGGCCTCAAGACTCTACCAACATTCAAAACATTTATCACCCTTGTTTCGAAGAATTTGGAATCAACTCTGAACTCTTTATTTTTTAAATAAGTTGCGGTAGTTATAATAACATTCTTTTTAAAATATACTCTTAATTATTAGATATTAGTCGTTTAATCATTATATTAATAATTATACTCGAATTTATGACCTCCAAAAACATCAATAGTTCTCTTAACTACTAACTTAAGATAGTTCGTATAACTCTCTGAACTCTTTAGATTTCCCCAAACAAGACTCTGAAAGTTAGGGGTATTCAAAATTTTGGTTAACCGAATTAATCAACCGAACCAAAAAAAATTTCGGTTAATCGATCGGTTAATTTTAGATCGGATCAGTTAACGGCTAATAATTTTTTAAAATTTTGGTTATCGATTAATTCGGGTCAAAATCGGTTAATTAACCGAATTAACCGAACTTTTATATATTATATATTATATATTTTTAATTATATTTATTTTGGTTATTAAACTTTTAAAAATTATAAAATGGTCATTAAACTTTATAAAATTAGCATAAAATCATAATTAAATTTATTAAATTAAAAAATAATCATTAAATTTTTAAATATTTATTAATAATTTATAGCGTACGATGAATCAATATAATAATTCGATAATTTTAATATTTTTTTTATAATTTTTGAAAGTTCAATGCCTAAAAATATATTTTAACATAATTTAGTGAACATTTGTGTAATTTATCTAATTTTTTTAAAAAATTCAATTAACCGATCGGATTAATCGAACTTTTTCGGTTTGGTTAAAAATTTTTGAATAATTTCAGTTCGGTTAACAGTTAATACAAAAAAAAATCGGTTAATAAAATTTTAAAAGTTTAACCGAACCGACCGACTGGACACCCCTACCGAAAGTAATCTTAGATCTTTCATTGTCAATCAGTTGAGACATCTCCAATTGTAACCTGTTGTCACTGGTTCGCCTAAGCCACATGACTTGGAGTTTAACCCTAGGCCAAAATGACCCATTCCAATTATTTACCGACCCAGAAACCGACATCATAACAAGAACAAAAATTCTTTACCCATATACCCACCCTAAAAAATATACTTAAACATTAAAGGACACATAAAAATCAATGTTTCTTATTTGAATAAATGATTCATTTATAACAGTAGGGGTTGATTACAATCGTCGCTTAGAAATTAGCTTAAGATGATTGATCTTCAGTTATTCTCAGTGGCAAATACGACATGCACTTGAGTAGGATAATCTTCGAACATCATATAACCATTTGAACGACAAGGGGATCCGTCCATTTTTGCCAAATTATGGCAGCAATCACAGGAAGTATCAAAAAGAGGCAAACCATAATGACCGGCAATCTACAAACCTGCATGGAGTCGAGAGACGGATGTTTCGTCAGATGCATTCGAAAAACACCATCGACTGAAATATGCATGTTCGTACTTAATATATTAGGTTTATGCATGCATGTGCATACTGATTGTATTAGAACAAAAGGTTCATCTTCAATCTTGTATTGAGAAGAAAGCAAGGGAAGATATCAGGAAAATGGTATCATGCCTTCACAGTGATGGTTAAACGTCTTGGCTGCTTCTTTGCTGCCTTTGTTAGTTCTGACTTGCTCATCTTTGCAATTATGTTCCCATAAAACTGTGCATCCTTCTTGTTGTACTCTCTGATTTTCTCCTTTAGGACTCTGTACTCGAGTTTCACATCCCTGTTACGAACAGGATTGCGAAATTAACTTCAACAACAATTACAAGTTCATAACCATTGGAATAAGACAACTATTGGGTGAATGCACAAGGAAAAAGATGTTGCTAGCCTGCAACCAGATTTCTCACCCAACGTTTACTTCAAATTTCAGTTTCGAGTCCTTACTTTTAGCCTTAGTCTAACTATGACTACATAGAAAAAGATATCACTACTTCCCAAAGTGCAGCAAGGGGAATATTCACCTAGAACATTTGAGACGCTAAAAGTTTCTAAAGCCGAGGTGCTAAACGAAGGCGAAGCACTATAAATTAATTTTATATTATTTTGTATCTGAAACATTATGACAATGATAAAGTTATACTAAAATATTTTATATAATTGTACTTAAAGAATAAATATTTTTAAAAATAAAATAAAACCTCGTTAAAAGTCTTTATTGTAATCGATATCGAGATGAAATTCAACATCGGACAACGACAAGAAAAAAAGAATACCCAAACTAATATTATAAATTAATATTAAAAAAGTTTAAACTACAAAAAAAACATAAAAGGTAATATGGTTCACTCCTAACACTTAAAAGTCAAAGTCAAACAATACTAAAAAGTACACAAACACTAAACTCTAACACTCCCTTTGATTAAAAAAGCCAATGGTAGAAGACGACGAGGGAAACGCCTAGATCAACCTAGGAAGCGTTCAAGAAAGGCAGCCGAAAGCGCAGACCTTTTCTTGGACGCTAAGCGACGCACATTTCGCGATTCAGAGGTTTAAAACATAAATTACTGTAGAAAATCAACTTTCAATTTTGTGGAAAAATAAAATAATATTGAAAAAAGAAAAAAGAAAATTTAAGCTTTTTGTGAAACGGAAGAAGAAACATAATTGATTTTCTGTCGTTGAATGAATGATTTTGTTTACACAAGCTAATGCCTTTTTATAGGCTTTAGAATAAGACTTTGAATAGGATTAGAAGTCCTAATTACTTTAGGCTTTTAATCCTATTAACTTAAGACTTTTAATTCTACTAAAATTATCTCTAAGTAATAGATCCTAACTCAAATTCCTACCAATACTATATATACAATCTCACAATCACGTGCTGAACAAAAAAAACATCCAATGTTTCCCAAATTTTTTCCTTATCCTATCGTATTTGGTCCCTTACCCTAAAAAATTGATTTCAACCTCCTCCATCATCTTCTTCCAAGACCCGATCATTGTCGATCGTCCCTTTTCAAGTTGTAGACCATCCTATTCCAAGCATCTCGTCGATCTTCATCTTCAGGTATGCCTCTGATTTTTTTCAATTTTTTTATATGTTATTGTTTCCTCTCTTCCCGCTATTTTTTGGTGAGTTTCTTTATCGACATGTTATCGGCGACATGAGTGAAACAGAGGAGGAGAAAATAAAGAAATATTTAAGCTTTGAGAGAGTAAGCTGCTAGCTCCCTTTATCCTAATTAACTTTGAATTTGTTTGTCTCACTTCACAAATTCCATCACTATTGACAGTTTTACATATATTATTACCCATCGAATTTTTAGGGAAATGAATGAATCTCAATTAACTTAGATTTATTTGGTTGAATCATAGAATAAAAGACTAGTAACACTAGTTTTGCTTCCATGTCTTAAATTTTGTTAATTTTATTTCTAATAAACAATATTTTAGTTCATAGTTTATCTTAGGGTTTTAATAAATTGATGGTTTTGATTTTGTAACTTTAATTGATGTATTTATTTTGTTCCTACTTTATTTTAGATTGTAAAATTATTATATTTCTGATTGTTTTGCTACATTTACTTTTAAAAGCTTTGTTATTAGTTAGAAGGTGATATATCTACATGTGGATTTACTTTTAGTATGTAATAAAGTATTTTATCAATTCTACTTGTAATTTACAAATGTAATATTTTCTTGGTATTTATAAGAAAACATATGAAATTAGTATTTTAAGTTTTCATTGTCCATTTGAATTTAATTAGAATTGAGCCATGTTCTAGTTGCTTTATCTTCTTCACAATTAGTTATGTTTTAGGAACAATAAATTGAGTTTTGGAGTTCTCTCTTTAAAGTAGAAGAGTAGTTATGTTATTCCCAATTAGTTATGTTTTGCTGTACACCCTTCTGGAGGTAATCTCTCTTTATTTTGAGTTTTAAAGTTCTTTCTTCAATGATTTATTAATATGTTTATCTTATGTCACTTTTTTTTGTTTGAATATTTTAGATTATAAATTTAGGGTCAATGATTTCTATAAAATCTTTAAACATGTCAAACCCGGCAAGAAAATACAAAAAACAAGATTTGACTCTTTATTTTGAGTTTTAAAGTTCTTTCTTCAATGATTTATTAATATGTTTATCTTATGTCACTTTTTTTTGTTTGAATATTTTAGATTATAAATTTAGGGTCAATGATTTCTATAAAATCTTCAAACATGTCAAACCCGGCAAGAAAATACAAAAAACAAGATTCGACGAACAAAAACAATTTTACCTATAGTTTTTGTGGTAAAATTTGCAAAGGATGGATATATCGAATAAAACAATATTTAGTTGGATGGTTCAAGAATGTGTTGGATTGTCTTGAATGTCCTGAACATGTGAAGGAAGAAATAAAAATTTTTATATTAAAAAAATCGAGTTAAAGGTCACACATTCGATGTTACAAAAGAAGAAGAACATGAGCCAAGTCAAAGGAGTTGAATATCTTTACAAAAGAAACCAAGACATAAGGGTCCAATAGATTTGTTTGTCACTTCAAAAGTTAATCAAAAAAAGATGAGGGTATACATACAGTTTGTCAAAAACAATTAAGAGACAAAACTTGTAAGTCAAGTGCTAGATTTTTTATAATGCAAGAATTACACTTAATGCGGCAAACTACCCTAGTTTCAAAGAGATGTGTGAAGCTATTGGACAATATTATCCCAGTTTCAAACCACCAAGCATGTATGAGCTTAAAGTTCCTCTTCTCAAAAAGGAAGTAGAGAATACCTGTGAGATGATGGATGAGTACAAAAAGGAGTAAACAGAAAAGGAAAGTTCAATTTTATCAGATGAATGACGCAACTCGGTCGCTCAAAAAGATATTATGAACTTTCTTGTTAACGCTCCAAAAGGTTTCGTGTTTATTAAAATCATGGATACTTCAGAAGTTATTAAACATGCTAATATATTGTGTTAAATATTCAATACCATGGTGGAGGAAGTGGGAGAAAAATGTTATACAAGTAGTGACGGACAATACATCTAACTATGTCAAAGCCGATAAAAAATAATATTTTCTCCTTTTTTTAAATTATTTGCTTTTATTGTTTTGTTAACTTCTTGTTTTGTAAACTTGTAGGAAAATGATAGAGACAAGTAAACTAAATCCTTATTAGACTCCTTGTGTTGTACGTTACATTGATCCCATGTTAGAAGATATTGAAAAAACTCAAAGTTAAGAATGCATTGAATAAGTGCATGTTTATGAATGGCTATATATATAGTCACATCTCTCTTGTAAACATGATAAAAAAATTCATAAATCAAAGAAATTAGCATAGACCGGCGATCACTAGATTTGCTATATCATTCATCACTCTTGTAAAATTTCACAAGCAAAGAAACAATTTGAGGAAGGAGATGATTTCTCAAGAATAGAATGAATTCTAAATAGCCAAAAGAACCGGAGGAAAAAAATAGTATCTTATTTTTTTCGAGACACATTTTAGAGAAATGTACTTTATGCTCTCAAATTGATGAGACCGTTTTTTAAGGATTTTAGAATGATTGATGGTGAAAGAAAAACACCTATGGGCTACATTTATGAAGCTATAGATAAAGCTAAAGAGGCTATTTCTGAGAGTTTTGCAATGAAAGAGAACTTCGACAAAGAAGCTTTTAAATACAATGATAAAAGATGAGATTGTCAACTTCATCGACCTCTACATGCAGTTGTATACTTTTTAAATCTTGATCTTTATTATGATGATCCCAAGAAGGTAACAACTTGTCAAGAAATTATGAAAGGTTTATATGAGTGCATTTCAAGATATAATCAAAATCTTGCAATTGAAGATAAAATCCTCAATAAATTAAAACACATATCAAGAAGCTCAAGGTATTTTAGGCATAAAAACTACGATTAGGATAAAGAAGTCAAAATCTCCAGATATTAAAAATTATATTATTTTATATTGTTTGCTTAAAATTACTAATTTAATTTTTATAATGATCTACTTTTACTTTTTAGTAACTTTTACTTTTTAGTAACGAAATGTTAGGTTATGTTTGGATCTTCTACTCCCAATTTTGAAATGTTTGCTATTAGAGTTCTTAGTCTCACTTGCAGTGTTACTGATGAGAAAGGAATTAGAGTATTTTTCAACATGTAAAAAACTTTTTAATTTCTCTTTAATTATATGATAATTATTGATTTTTATTTATTACTTAATCACATGTAAATATTGGTTTTTTCTTGCAGCTTCATACTAAAAAGAGAAACAGATTCGTCTTTCATTTAAAATCGACATTTCAAAGTACGAGTGTCTTTATAAAGATCAAATTATTTAGTCTTTTTATGTTAATTTTTTTTCTTTTTTAATATAAAACTGCAAGAAAAAGTCAATATTTACATAAATAATTAATAATAAATAAAAAACTATAATTGTCATATAATTGAAGAGAAATTAAAAAAATGTGTTGAAAAATACCTCAATTCCTTTCACAACCGATAACACTTACAAGTGAGACTAAAAACTTTGATAGCAAACATTTCAAGATTGAGAGTGAAAGATCCAAACATAACCCATCATTCCGCTATTAAAAAATAAAAGTATATCACTGTAAAAATTAAATCAGTAATTTTAAACAAAAAATATAAAATAATATAATTTTTAGTACCTGAAGATTTTGATTTTTTTAGCCTAATCACTACTTTTATACCAATAATATTTTGAGCTTTTTTATATTACTTAATTCATTGAGCATTTTATCTCCAATTACAATATCTGGATTCAATCTTGAAATGCATTCGTATAAACTTTTCATAACTTCTTGATAAGTTGTTACCTTCTTGGGATCATCATAATAAAAATCTAGATTTAAAAAGTATTCATCTGCATGTAAAAGTCGATAAAATTGACAATCTCATCTTTTATCAATGTACTCAAAACCTTCTTTGTAAAACTCTTCTTTCATTGTAAAACTCAAAACACTCAGAAATAGCCACTTTAGCCCTATCCATAACTTCATAAGTGTACCATATATGTGGCTTTCTTTCACCATCAACCATTCTAAGAACTTTAACAAGCGATCCGTCAATTTGAGAGCATAAAATATATTCTCCAAAATGTGTTTTGTAAAAGAAAAGATATTATTTTTTTCTTTCGTTTCTTTTGGTCATTTGGATTCATTCCATCTTGAGAAATCACCATCTTCTTTAAGTTGTTTCTTTGCTTGTGAAATTGTGCAAGAATGATAAACGATGTAATAAATCTAGTGATCGTCGGTCTATACAAATTCCTTTGATTTGTAAATTTTCTCATCATGTTTACAAGAGAGATATGGCTATATATAGTCATTCATGAACATGCACTTCTCGACTTTGAAAAATTTTTCAATATCTTCTAACATGGGATCAATGCAATGTGCATCACAAGGAATCCAATAAAAATTTGGTTTACTTGCCTCCAATATTTTTCCTATAAGTTAACAAAACAATATAAAACGAATAATTTAAAAAGAGAAGAAAATATTATTTTTTATCAACTTTGACACAGTTAGAGGCATTGTCCGTCACCACTTGTATCATATTTTTCTCTCACTTCCTCCACTATGGCATCGAGTACTTAAAACAACATATTATCTTTAACAACTTTTGAAACATTCATGGACTTAATGAACATGGAACCATTTAAAGAGTATACAAGAAAGTTCACAATATCTTTTTGAGTAACCGAGTCGCGTCAACCATCTGATAAAATCGAACAACCCTTTTCTGTCCACTCATTTTTGTGCTCTTTCATCATCTCACAGGTATTCTCTACTTCCTTCTTAAGAAGAAAAACATAAGCTCACATATACTTGGTGGTTTCAAACTGAGACCATATTGTTCTATAACTTCAGACATCTTTTTAAAATTAGGGTAGTTTACCGCATTAAATACAATTTCGGCACCATAAAAAACCTAGCAATTGACTTGCAAGTTTTATCTCTTAGTTGTTTCTAATAAACCGCGTGTATACTCTCATTTTTTGGATTACCCTTATGGTTTGGTTTCTTTTGTAAAGATATTCATCTCCTTTGACTTAGCTTACGTTCCTCTTCTTTCTCGTCATATTGATCAACCATAAATGAAGCCTCCGAAAGTAACATCGAATGTGTGACCTTTAATTCGATTTTTTAACATAAAAACATTTATTTCTTCCTTCACATGTTCAGGACATTCAAGACAATCCAACACATTCTTGAACCCTCCAACTAAATATTGTTTCATTCGATATACCCCTCCTTTGCAAATTTTACCAAAAAATCACAGGTAAAATTATTCTTGTTCGTCGGATCTTGTTTTCTATATTTTCTTTTCAGATCTAATATGTTTAAAGATCCAATAAAAATCATTGACCCTAAATTTATAATTTGAAATATTCAAAAAAATGACATAAGATAAATATATTAATACATCATTAAAGAAAGAATTCTAAAACTCAAATTAAAGAGATTACCTTCAGAAAGGTGTACAATAAAACATAACTAATTGAGAAGAAGATAACTAATTAGGAATAACATAACTACTCTTCTACTTTAAAGAGAACTCCAGAACTCAAATTATTATCCCCAAAACATAACTAATTGTGAAGAAGATAAAGCAATTAAAACATGGTCCAATTCTAATTAAATTCAAATAGACAATAAAAACTCAAAGTGTTAATTTTATATGTTTTCTTATAAATACTAAGAACAAATTACATTTACAAATTACAAGTAGAATTGACAAAAGACCTTAAAAAAATCCATCATGTAGATATACCACAGCAAAACAATCAAAAATATAATAATTTTACAACCTAAAACAAATTAGAAAAAAAAATAAATCAATGAAATTAAGTCATAAAATCAAAAAATCAATTGATTAAAACCGTAAAACGTAAAAGTAAATTATGAACTAAAATATTATTTATTAGTAATGAAATTAACAAAATTTAAAACATGGAAACAAAACTAGTGTTACTAGTCCTTTATTCTATGATTCAACCAAATAAATCAAAATTAATTGAGATTCATTCATTTCCCTAAAAATTCGATGGGCAATAATATATGTAGAACTGTCAATGGTGATGGAATTTGTGAAGGGAGACAGACAGATTCAAAGTTAATTGGGATTCATTCATTTCCCCAATAAGTAAAAGGAACTAGTTGCTTACTCTCTCAAAGCTCAGATTTTTTCCTATTTTCTTTTCTTTTGTTTCACTCATGCCGTTGATAACACACCAGTAAAGAAACTTACCGAAAAAAACAACGGAAAGAGAGGAAACAATAACATATAAAAAATTGAAAAAAATCAGAGGCATACCTGAAGATGAAGATCGACGAGATACTTGGAATAGGATGATCGACAGCTTGGAAGGGGACGATCGACAGTGATCGGGCTTGGAAGAAGATGATAGAGGAGGCTAAAATCGATCTTTTAGGGTAAGAGACCAAATACGATCGGGTAAGGAAAAAATTGGGGGAACATTGAATATTTTTTTTGTTCAGCACGTAATTTATGTTTTAAACCTTTGAATCGCGAAAAGCGTTGCGCTTAGCACCCAAGAAAAGCAACATGCTTTCATCGCTTTCGGACGCCTTTCCTCGAACGCTTCGCCTAGGTTGATCTAGGTGTTTCCCTCCTTGTCTTCTACCGCCTAACACCTAAGGCGCCTAGACGCGATATTTTAATCAAAGGATCGCACATCACCCCTCATACAAGGTAGGATGCAATGACTATAAGATAAATCATAAAAGCAACCATAGTATCAAATACAGACAACAATTTTCAGTAGAGAAATACCTATTATCTGGGTCAATCTCCATGGCCCTTTTGATATCTCCCTCTGCCAATTCAAATTCAACAAGTTGCATATATGCTTGAGCCCCCTCCTGTATAGTGCTTTCACATTTCTATCATCAAGTTCCAACACCTACAAAATCACACATGCCTGTGAGCATGAGTGCATTAAGATTTACACTTCAAGATAAATTCAATTAAAGCTACAAGTCTACAACCTCGGTACACAATTTCTTAGCTTTCTTGTAATCTTTGAGTTTCAATTTGCATGCAGCGTTGTTGAGATTGCATGTTACTTTAGTAACTTAGCTTCTCGCTTCTCCTTGTCACCGAAAGAAGAGTCATATTCTATGAACCTAAAAGCCTGCACAGAGGAATTGAGGCATACTCAAATCACTAGTAAAAACAGTCTCCAGAATTGCATAAATAACAAAGTGCACGTTACATAAGCAAACCTTCTCATATCTTTTAGATGCTCTTTCATATTTACCAGCCTTGAATAAAGCATTCCCTTTTTTTTTCTTCTTCCCAGAAGCTTGAATCTTTTCCTGAGGATTCATGTCCCATGATTCTTTCTCCTGCAATCAATAAACCTTTTCTCACCACAACACCCACACATGGCGAACAGATTTAGCATATGGGTAAAAAGGTGTTAGAAACACTAACCTTCACAAAAGAGATCATCTCAACCTCGTAATACACAGTTGAGTTTGCAGGAACAACAGCCAACTCCTGTTGTGATTCAGATAAACCAAAAGCATATTCTGGTTGAATAGTGATAAGTGCAAGTTCTCCTTTCTTCATGGTCTTCACAGCTTTACCAAGACCATCAATTACTTGTTCTGTAACAAATGCTATCAGTATTAGAAAAAACTTTCATTGAAGGCAAACTATGAAACAAAACGCCAATATCATAAGATCTTATCGAGAGGGAAAGTTAAGAAAGCAAAAATCAAGACAGAAACAAATTAGGATGAGAAAACTATCATTACCTTCATCGATTTTGAACTCAAAGGGCTCCTCATCATGACCCTTCCTCACAAAAATCTTCTCATCCACAAGCTTGCCAATTAATTTCACTAGCAAACAGTAGAAAGGAGAGCAATGAAAACACTGGAATATACATTATATTATATAGAAACGTAGAATTCCATTCCATTTTACCTTGAACCACTGTTCCATCATCTGGTCGTTCATAACCTCCCTCCCCTCTCCCTCCTTCAAGACCTTCTTCAAGAACTTTTTGTTCTTTGTGACATTAGAAATTCTTTTCCAAGAAACCAACTCAAGAGTAACATGAATGGTAGCATTAGGAGGAACAGCACCTTCATTACCGACTGCTGGCCTATCATCCTTACCAAATGCATCTATAAGCAAAAAGCAGTTTAGGTTTCAGTGTGCCATAAGCCCATAACCAATAAAAACATAAAGGAATTTAACATACACTGTGGCTTCACTATCAATCACGCTTTCTCCCCTTTCTTCATCGTTTTTACGGTCTTTGCCAACGCAGGGCAGAAATAGCCTGCATTATACAAAGTTCGCTATCATATTTAAGCTATCAGAGTTCAATCAAGATAAGCGAGTGTGATAAAGCGGAATGACCACTAACCATCTTCAACAGTGAACTCCACTTCATTAGATTCTGAAATTAGTGTACCATTTTCTAAACAAGCTCCATACCTAACTATAAAAAATAAAAAACCCACAGTAAGCACATAACTACATACGATCTTCGAATAATTTAAGCAGCAAGAGGAAAGGATTTATATTTACCAAACACTTCATCCAAATCTTTCGGATTCTCCCATTTCTACCCCTCAACAACTATTTTCTTAAAGATACCTCCATCTTTGCATATATCCTTGATGCTAGTCCAAGAAAGCAACTCCACATCAAATATAAGTGTTGCATTAGGAGGAATAGTCGGATGAGATCCAGATTCACCATATGCCAACTCAGCTGGTATTCTGAAAATGGCATTTTCACCCTTCTTCATTGTTTTAATACCCTCATCCCAGCCCTTGATTACTTGTCCTTAAAGGAGAGATAAAAGTTAGAATATCCCTTTCATGTTGTTACAGACGCAGACTCCACAACCCAAACATTCCCTGAAAATGTCGAAATGATTTGCTTATTATTTCTCTGAGCTAGGTACTTATAACCTCTCTTTTCTCCATTTTTTTTACTTTCCAGATAAATTTTGGCACCTGTATCATCCCTTTTCTCTTTTCTTTTGGGACAAGTAGCCGACATGTTCGCTAAATGCTTCCATGAAGTAACATTCAAATACCACAGCGGAAAGTTATCTATATTGCAAGGTTTTGCTCAAAGATAGCCCTTAGGTATCAGTTATCAAACATGGAAAAGGATCTTAAAGTTCGGACCTAATTAAATTCAGATTTTAAGAGAAAATTAGTTTATCCAAGCCATTTTGTAGTAAACAAGCACTTAATTAAGTATTCCACATATCATCAAACCTATTATATACCATTTCAAAGAAATTCAACAGACATTATCAAGTTCATAACATTATTATTATTACAAAAACACCAGTTTTAATAGAGAAAGTATCAAAATTAATAAGAAATGAAACGGAACATATAAATTATTTACCTAGGCCAAGCTTGAACCTAAAAGGAGTCCCACCATCGCGGCTGGAATCAAACTTGGTTCCATCAAGCAATGTTCCAGTATAATGCACTGCAAAAAGCGAAAACAATAATCAAAATCAACAAACCCATCAGCTCAAAACATTTTTCATAAAAAAGAAAATCCAACAAAAGAATTACCAAATCCATGAATGAAGAAGATGGTTACCTTCAACTTCATCCCCGTTCGAGGGAGTCGCCCATCCTTGACCTTCCTTAATCAGTTCCTCTTCAACCCATTCTTCCCAATCTCTTTCTCCTCGCCAACTTCGAGAATTGAATCAACTGGGTCATCTTCTGCGATGCCCATTTCATCTTCCTCCTTGTTGTCGGCTGTTGGGAAATCGAAGTCGTCTCCCATTAGAGGGTTATTCATGCGAAACTACTCCGAGACCATGGGAATCGTAAAATCACGTCAAGATGGAGATGGTCTAGAGACTTCTAAAGCCAACAGTATTTATTATTTAGCAGTATTTCTCTTTGTTCATTAAAGCTATCTATCAGTCTCATATAAATACTTATTCAACTAATTCGTTTTCCTTTATGTGCACATAGGCAAGTTAGGGTATTCGATCGAAATCGAGTGGAATCGGATTTAAATTATATTAAATTAAATTAATAGTTCGAGTTAAGTCAAGTTTATGTTAATTTGATGTTGATTTATATTCAGACTTGAATCAATTCAATACCAAGTTTGGATCAAAATTGTTTAGGTTCGGCCAATTAATTATTGTGTTAATTCAAGTTTAGATGAAATTTAGATCAGGTTATTCTAAGTATTAGGTTAAGTTTAAGTCGAGTTACGTTGATTTTACATAAAATTATGTCAAATTTTAATAAATACAAATAAACTTTGATCGAATCATTCCAGTATCGAATTAAATTCAAATCATTCTAAATATCATATTAAATTATTCTATTATAATTTTGTAATATCTCGATATTTCACAATAAAATATTTTCTTTATGCGGTAATAAAGATTTACGATAGGTATCCTAAGTAAGGATATCTGTCATGTAGGTGACCGTACAAAGTTTCTTATAACAAATACTCAAGCTAGCTGAATCGTCCTTAACTTTAAGCAAAATGGACAACTAGTGGTAGTGGCAAGATTTTCCTCTTCAAGGATATTAATATGGCAGCGACAACGAGGCAAAAGAAGAAGATTAAAATAAAATACAAGAAATAGACATGGAAACGAAGATATGGATGCAGTAAACACCGATGTGGGGGAGAATTATACCTTTAAATATACAAAAAAAATGCATGTTTTTAAAGAGTTGGTCACACCTTCAAACTTAAGATTTTATTTGTATTCGAATAAAATTAAAACAGTAAAGTCCCTCGATAATTGAAAAGGTATTCTAGATACTTGAAGTATTTTAATAAAGGCATAAAGATAATTTTAACCCTTTACGTTTATATTTTTATCGTTTTGACCTTTATTTTTTTTGGATAAATTTAGCCCTTAACCTATATCTTTTTTACAAATAGCTTATTTTTCAACTACCATGATAATTGGACCGTTAAAAATCAAACAATGGTGATATGTCATATGCATATGATAATATATTTTAAATGAGATGGCATCTAACCTATCAAATACATATATATAATATATAATTTTATTCTAATATAAAATATAAAAAAAATCAATTCAAATAAAATATTAAAAATTAATTAATTCTAAAATAAAAAGCTACCAAACATTTCAACCCAAATTAAATTTTTAAAATTAATTAATTTTAAATAACATGAATTTTGATTCTATCGTAGTTATATTTGAGAATGTTTAGTAACATTTTATTTTAAAATTAATTATTTTTTAATATTTTAATTGTTTTATATTTTATATTAGAATAAAATTATATTTCATATATATATATATATATTTGATAGGTTAGATGTCATGTTATTTAAAATATATTATTATATACATATGACATGTCATCATTGTTAGATTTTTAACAGTTAGTTAAAAAATAAGCTAAACCGTTAAAAATAAGTTATTTGTCAAAAAGATATAGGTTAAAGGTTAAATTTATCCCAAAAAAATAATGGTCAAAACGATAAAAATTATAAACGTTGAGGGTTAAAATTATCTTTATACCTTTAATAATTAATAGATGTTATAACGATAACGGATCATTTTTAAATCCTTGAATGAATTAATAATTTTATTGTCCAGGTCAATTAGCTCATCTCTTATAACCCCTATCGGTGTTAATCCTGCATTCACTGTCATTGCACCATTTATGTTAGTTCATGTACAGATCCGTGGCCCTCCCTTTCAACACTGTTGTTTTCAAAGTTCGAACCTAAGCCCTTTCCTTGAGAAAGTAAGGTGTCAAGCAAAATTAGTTTTAGCAGTGTTTTTTAAATAAGCATAAAATTTGTATCTTTAATGACATTTGTCTAAAAATGACATTATCTATAAATTTCTAACACCACCAAAAAACACCGTATAGAACTAAAAAAACACCATTAAAGATCTATTTTGTTGTGTTGTGTGTTTTATGATTGTGCCTAGTACTTATTGGTCGGAGTTATTAAACATTAAATCATACTTAACCTCATATTTTATATATTAGACCGGCAAAATTTGCGTTTGAATTAATTATTTAAATAGATATTAATAGACTTTATGGTGTATGAGACTCAAATATAAAAGATGCTTATTAAAGAAAAAAGCAGTTCCATTTTACAGTTCCATTTTGGACGAAGGTGGTAAAATCGGTATGCTTTGCTCATGCCTGAAGAAATTATCTGGATCGATCATGGTCTTCACTTGAGCCAACTTGTAAAAATTTTCCAGGAAATATTTAGTCCCCCAAACGCTGGCTTCTTCGTAACTTGCTTTGCCATGCTCATCATTCATTCCAATGTCAACATCTCTGTAATTAATATAAGCTCGTCGTGGAGATTTCGAAACAAAAGGACCCATGTCACTGTAAAGCCTTCGGGTCCAATTCACATACCATTCGGATCTGGGGTTATCTTCCACTGGCCATCCCACGCTGTATACGATCTTATAAAGGATTCCACCTCGATGAGGATATGGGGTTGCAGTGGATGGAATTTGATCCATTATGCCACCGTAGGCAATGAAACTTATGGTGGCGGAGTGTGCTTCTTCCTCCAAAAGTCTTTCCCAAACCCTTTCGAAGCCAGTCTCTGGAATAGGTTCTGTCACGTAGTCGGATTTTGATTTGAACGAGGGGCTCAAAAGAGGGTTCTGGTGAGTTCTGTCTAGCAAAATGGTTAAGGTGTCATTGGGGAGTAAGCCCATGTAGAGAATGGATTGAAGCCAACTCATTTCAGTGCAGTCTTCTCTCACCAATCCTAGCTCCGGGAACCACTCTTGCATTATCGGAAGAAGCTCGTCGATCGTGCCGAGGAACGACGCGTGGAACGAAGCGACGACCGTCTTCTTTGTCACGCCATCTGCATCGATATTGATAGGTGCGAAGGTGATTCCGGAGTAAAACTCAATTGGAAGCTTGTGGGCTATAGATTGCCATTGATGAACCACTTTGGTGGCATTTTGTTCCAAGATTTTATTCACAGTGTATAAGGTCACGATCTTCGGAATCGGAACCAATTGTATTTTCCATGCAACAACGATCCCAAAGCTTCCTCCTCCGCCACCTCGAATGGCCCAAAACAGGTCTTCCCCCATTGATTTTCTATCAAGAACCCTCCCTTTAGCATCAACAAGCTGTGCATCAATCACGTTATCTGTTGCAAGACCGTATTTTCTGAACAATAAACCATATCCTCCGCCGCTCATGTACCCTCCGATCCCAACCGTGGGACATAAACCACCTGGAAACGTAAGTGTATCGGCTTCTTCTGCAAGTTTATAGTATAATTCTCCAAGAATCGCACCAGATTGAATCCATGCAACTTTGTTTTCAACATCGATATCGATAGATCGTAGATTCACCATATCGATAAGGACGAACGGAACTTGAGCAACGAACGAGGAACCTTCAAAATCATGTCCTCCGCTTCGAGTTCTAATCTGGAGTCCATGTTTTCTTGAACAATGGATTGTTGCTTGAATCTGGGAAACGCTGGACGGTGTTACGATGAACAAAGGTTTAGGGGTTGTTGGGGTAGAGAATCTAAAGTTTCTTATGGTTGACTCCAAAACAGATGAATATGAGGAGTTATTTGGTGTGTGAATCGCCGAGGATGAATGTTGGGGATGACGCCATGAAAGGCAATGGAGGAATTCCTCATTTGCATGAGCTAAAACAATGGCCGACGATAATGAAAAGATGACGAGGAAAACAAAGGAAGACGATGAAAAGTGAAGGGACTTCATTTTTGGAACTGTTTGGTATGCTATGATTCTGAGTTGGGAGTTCATGGATTTATAAGAGAAAATTTTGGTAATTCAATTTAAAATTAAATTTTAAAATATAAAAAATCTTTAATTGTATTTTAGATTTTAAATCATTTTCTATAATATACATAATAAAATATCATGTGTATATGGTATTGTTCCTATAAAAATTTATATTTTAAAAATAAAAAACGTCACTTACAAGTGGCATATTTATCTCAAATTAGTATTTTAGTACGAAGTTTTTTACCTGAACTATAATTTTTTATTAAATTTTAAATTAAACTTGAAAGATTTTATTTTTCTAAATAAAATCTTTAAACACCCTATATATCCAATAGAGTTGATTTATAAGATAAGATTTCCATGATCTACGGATAAAGAAATTATTATATGATCTTGGTTCACTACATTATCTATAGTCATATCCAATAAAATTCATCTATTTAATGACGTATAGGAAAAAGTTGGAGATCCACCTTGTAAAAAGAAAAGAAGTATAGATTTACTTTAAAAAACTAAGATATAAATTTATAATTAGATAAAATAATAAATAATATGATAAATCAGATTCATCTGATAATTTTTCTGACCTAGGACATAAAATTATTTATTTGAATTTAAACCCCCATTGAATGGTCAATATAATATAATTGAGTGTCGTATCACTCCATTTATTTTCTCCATAAAATTGTACCCACTGGGATTTGACCTGTTCAAAAGTACCCGCTTTGAACTCCCATAACTTGGTACAAATTGGGATTACTCTTATGTTTAGATACTTGGAATCAAAGCAAGCAGATAAGTTAAACAAGCCTTTCCTTATAATAATCAAAATTCAAACTTGGCATACAAAGATGGGTTTATATAAGGGATACAAATAAATTTAATGTTTGGACTTTGGACATGAGAATTGAACAAAGTTAAAGATACGAAGGAGATTTTTTTTTGACTAGAATAGAGTCGGAATTTATGGTTAAGAATAAACATAAATATTTAAAAGTTGGAGATAAATTTATAAATAAATTAAAAATTTAAAAAATAAATATGAGAACAAACATGAAAAAAATCGGGAATAAAAGGTGATTGCCCATTTTCATCCCTATTTAGTTTCGTCACTACTCTTGATTAAATACAATTAGATAGAATTAATTTATGCTCGTGTCGTTAAAATAGATATTCAAAGATCGAGCACCCATAATTCAAACTAAAAAAGAGAGATAGAGCATGAGTTCTTTAGCCCCAATGATTAAAGAAACAGTTGTTGTTCCTAGAGGTTATAGGTTCGAGCACCAATGAAACTAGCAGGGTGATCGAGAGATTAGACTATACTTTGAAAGATATACTGCTGTAATCACTATTAACTAATTCAAAAAAACATATAGAATTCTTGTACACCATATAAAATTTAAAAATTATATTTTTCGAAACATCATATAAATTTTGAGCAGAAGTCGACAAAATTTAATTTAAATATAATAAATAAAATAATCCCTCAATATTTGTATTTTTTTATTAATTTGACTTCTATATATTAAAATATGATCTTCAATTTTTTAAGTCTTCAAATTTGACTTTCAACCTCCCAAAGGGAACACATGTGTACTCAATATTTTTAATTCTTATAATCATAAATATTTTTATAGTTTTAAATTATTTATTAATATAACATACAAAATAAATAAAACCTATGTTGACAGAAGCACCTGTAAACTATCATATTGGCTGCAATATCAACATCATTAGTAATTTAATGTTTTGATTATAATTTTCATTGTGAAAAAGATATTTAATTTATACCGAAAATGATAAGAGTCAAGTTTAACTAAAAGAATAAAGAGCAAACAGAAAATAAATATAAATTTTGATGATTAAATTTATTATTATATAAAATTAAAGGCATAAATATTTAAATTATATTTTTTTAATAAAATTATATTTTTAACAAATCATTTAATTTTTTCATTCTGTTATTATTTTAAGGTCAAACTATTAAGTTCCGTAAATATATATCCAGTGAACGCATGATGTATTTATTCGTAATTTTATTTATTTATTTAAATCTAAAATTATTAATTTTTTTAAAAAAATATCCACTAAAATACGTAAATAAAAAAATATCATACTAAATTCGTAAGCACCTAAAATCCCAGTTCCTATTATTGAATCAATCAGTACCACTCATTTTTTCTTCATTGGATTCCCACTATCAATTCTCCTCTCATTTTCTTCGACCTCTGTCTGCTGTACGTTCCATGTCTGTCTCGTGAAGTAGCGGATCTAAAAATTTATTTAAAGATTGACACATAAAATTTTAAAATCGATATAAATATTAAATATTATAAAAATTAAAAATTAATTTATAAAAAATATAAAAATTAAGAATAAATATATGAACTTTAAAAAGTTTAAGGTAAGTACGACTTCATCCTTCCCAAAACGGCTACCGCAGGAAACCCTCGTATATATTTTCAAAAGAAAATCTCATTCTACTGTTCACCTGACCTTCACGTTTGAAACTTCTGTAGTTGGCTTAGTTTGACATTGATTTTAAAAAACACGATTAAAAAATAGATCAATATAAAATTTTAGTGTTTGTTATTGTTGTCAGAGAGTTTTTTTTAAAAGATAAAATGTTCATTTCAGATATTATATTGTAATATTTAAAATATATTAATTTAATCATATTCAAATTCATTAAAATTTTTACATACGAAATAGATCAATATGAAAATATAAAATCATTTTTATTTTTATTATTAAAATATTTTTAAATATATAAAAAACATAATTTTTTAGAAAGTATAAATTTTAAAAATATGAATTATGTTATAAAGATCTTAAACATAATATATAAAATATATAATTTAAATCCAATTCATTAAACTAAAAATTACAACACCCAACATAAAATTAAAAAAAAAAAACTGGTACTTGAATTTTCAATGATTTCTCTAAATACTAGCTATGGCACAAAAATACATTATTTCTTATAGTTTAAAATAATTTTATTAAATTATCAGTTACGAAATAAAAAATACACTATTAATTTGTAAAAAAACCCAGAAATTTTTCCTGAGCAAAACATTAAATTTGATTTAATTAATAATTTGGTCTCGACAAAAATAACAATTTATCAAATGAAAATTTGGTAATTATAAAATAAATATTTAAATTTTAAAAAATAAAAATTATTAAATATATAATTAATTATGAATCAATTAAAAAATAATTAGTATATATCTTTAATTTTTTTAATTCAATAATAATTTAGGTCTTGATAAATTAAAATATTATATAAAATAATTAGCATATAATTAACGGTTGATAATCTTATATTAATTAATAATTAATTGTATTAGTTGATTTAATTAATAAATTGTATAACTGTGTATGATAAAATTAATTATAATTGATTGTTGTTTGATTATATAAATAAATAATTTAATATATAGGACATATTATAAACTATACTTATTTGAGTAGTGTATTAATTATAAATATTTGTATCTATTAATATTAATTAAATTATAAAAATTATTTTTTAATATAACATTATTAAATATATTTTAAGGATTTATATATTAATTTATTATTTATATAATTATTTTTAATATAGCTTAATTATTTATTAAATTTAAATGCACATATAAATGTAGGAGAATAAAAAGAAAAAATATCAATTTATAAATGTTACGATTAGGGGTGGCTAAAACTTGAATTGACTCAAAAAAATCCGAATAATTTGACTCGTCTTAACTCAACTTGACTAAAAAAATTCAAATAAAAATTTAGTTGTAAAATAAAAACTCGAATAACTAAAAAAATTTAGTAATTAGATGACTTATTTTTAAGTTCGAGATAAGTTCTCAATTTTTTATGATATATATACCAATATATAAAAATATGAAAAAAATATTGTCACATATAAAAAATATGAAGAAAAATATTACCACATATAAAAAAATGAAGATATATATACATATCTTATATGATCAGTGAAAGTCGTTTAAATTAAAATCAAATCGTATTATAATATAATAAATAATTAAAATTAAATTTTTATAAAAACTCGAAAACTCAACTCGATTAAATTTTTTTCAACTTTTATCCACTCGAAAAAATTTGAATAAAACTTCGATTGATAAAATTAAACTCTTCAACTCAAATAACTTGAAATTTTTGACTCGAGACGGTTAAACGCTTATTCCTGATTACAATATAAATATGTGAGAGTAAAAAAATTAAATAGAAAATATTAAATTTATATTATTTATTTTTTTTATAATTATTAGGAGTAAAGGATCTTTATAATTCTAATATCAAAATTTTTAATTTCAAAAAACTACCAGCCTTTATAAATGAAATATTTTATTTTAATTCATTATTTTAATATATTATTTATTAAATATTTAATTTAATAAATTTAATAAATTAAACCTCTAATTTTAAGTTAAATCTCTGATTATCGAACTGAGTCGTAGGGATGTTTATAATCGGGTATCAAAATATCGTCTCATGACCCGGCTCATAAAAATCGGGTATCCACAAATCGGGTACCTATAAAATTCGGGTACTCGCAAAATTGGGTATCGGGTACCCGGTTTAATTTTTTATATTTTTTTAAAATTTATTTTTAAAAAAATATATAAGAAATACTTAAAATTTCATGATATATGTTTCAAACACAAAATTATTAATTTGAGATAGGTTTTAAAGATAAATATTTTGATATATATGCATATATTAAAGTTTTATCGATAAAAAATAAATTATTCTCGATCATAATTTTTATTTCAAATCTTATATTGACAAATTAATATAAATATTTATAAAAAATTCAAAATTTAAAAGTATATAAGACAAGTACAAAAAGAAGTTAAGGATTTAAAATTAATTTTAGAAAAAAATAATAAATATATAATAAAAATATAATTTAAAATTTAAAATATATAGTTATTAAAATTACCGGATATCCGACCAAAAAAATTTAGATGTCTTATTTTAAATGTCTGATAGTTTTTAATCAGATAAACAAATCAACAGATCGAATATTTTTAAACACCTTACCAAGTGGTAACCTGTCTATGATAGGTAAATCAAACAATCCGCTACCAACGTCATAAACGTTTATTGCTAATATATTTCTTATTATAGTGTATGGTTGACTTCCAATTTTTACAATAGGTCTTTGGGCGGTTGGAATAGAGATTTTTACAGGTAGATTTTTTGCAAGAGCAAGCCCTATGATTTCATAAATTATTGTTACCGATAATCGATATAAAAATAATTAATTGAATAAGTTTTAAATTAGGTTTTGTTAAATTATATTAAATTAAATATAAATTATTTTAAGTTGATTTAAGTTAAGACCTTGAATTCGAATTTAAATCGAATTAATTTAAATTTAATATTTATCGAATTTTGATCAAGTTGAATTTAAACAACCCACAAACCGCTCTACTGTTAAAAATAGTAAACTATTAAAAAATATATTAAAAATATAGAATATAAAATTATAAAATATATAAAATTAGATTATTAATAAAAAAATATTAAAAATTTTAAAAAACTTTATAGGTACATCTGTACCCTAAATCCATTCTTATATATAATAAAAATGTTTATATATGATAAAAACTCCAAGATAAATTTTAACTATAGATCAATGATAAACTTATAGAAAAAAATATTATTAAATTTCATAAATTTTATATTTTATTATATTTATTTTTTATTTAAAAGTGGGAAAAATAATCAAATGAAAGTCCCCCATACGCCTCAGCATCCCTTCATGAAATTCATGAATATCTACGTTTTTTTTTTCTTTTAAATTTAAATAAAACATGCAGCAGTGAAATAGTTTAATAGGGTGAAGTCATCAATTGCAAGTAATCAATGAACATCAACTTTTATATGAATAAAAACTGTTAACTTTTAATTCAAAGTACCTAAGTTTGTACTTAGATTATGTTTAGTATTACGTTTTAAATCAGTTTTGAGATTAAAAGCTAGTTTAAAACTCAGAAATAATATTAAACGGTTAATTTTTAGGAAAAAATTGTGTATTTTTAATCTAAATATAAAATTTAAAAATAATTTTTGCAGTTTAAAAAGTACTTTTAAAAATTATATTATAATTTAAATTTTTATTTATTATATTTTATTATAATCTATTTTTTTATAAATATATAATTATATTTAACATAAATTATTTTTAGTTTAAATTATATATATTTATGCCAATTAAAAAACATTTTTTAAAAATAATTTATGTATTTAATTATTAATATTTTTATTAATATTATAATAAGAAAGAATTTAATTATCATTTAAATATATATTTTTTTAACTTATAACATTATGTCTAAAATAGTCATTTACTTTTACAGAAGTATTTTTGATAGTAATACTAAATATATATATCTCAAATCAAAATTCTTTTAAAAAATATATATTTTCATTATTTTTTTATCGTATTTTTTAAAAGTAATATCTACTAATAACTGGATTTAGGAAGAAAAGTCAAATTTGTCCTACTCTACAAATTGAGAAGTTGAATTCAACTGAAAGCGACTTTACCTTCTGCCCGTGTGCCGATCGGTCCCTGTGTAGCATGTCTTGGCCACAGAAAGGCTTAACCCAGCGCCGGGGATATTACACTGCTGAAGTCGTCGTCACGTTGGGTCGACTGCCGGCGCCAATGACTTTTGGAAGACAAGTGGGAAGACATGTTCAAACGGAATAGATGCCACTTTTAATTTCAATTGTTAATTTATATTTATTTAACAATTTAAAGTAATGAAAAATTAAAAAAAAAATTATACGATATAAATAGACATCTTCTCTCTGTATAGAATAATATATATAGGTGTGAATTGTCTGTCCCTAATCGTTAGGATTGTTTAAATTCTGGTATTCGAGTATTTGGGTATTCGAAAGTTCATAGTTAAAAAAATGATCCATGTTTCTGATTCAGATTTTTTGGGTATTCAGTATTTCGGGTAACCGGTACTTTGGGTAACCGGGTAATCATATTTTAAATTTTTATATATAAATTTTACATTTAATCTCAATATATATATATAAATTTGAATTACATAATCTAACGTTAAAATATAAAATTTTAAAACCCTATAACCTAAACATAAAATTTAAGACATAAATTACAAAATCTAATTCGAAACAAAACATAAAGCGTAAGAAAAAGTTTTTTTAATATTTAATTAGTTTAATTTATTTTAATATATAAAAATTAATGATTTAAATTGTAAAGAATATTTAGTTGATTTTCACATACAAAAATAACATATATATAAACGAGTAAAGTTTGAAGTTTATCAACTCGAACAAATAAATTTATTATTTTACAATAAATGTTAATTTTTTTTACAACGATTCCCTTTTTTTTGAAAATAAAGTTTGAATGATTTAAATTTAGGGATGAAGTTGATTGATTTAAGAATATAACGAATATAAAGGTATTTTATTTAAAAAATAATTATATTTAAAATATTAAAAAAATAAAAAGAAATCGGGTACCTGAAAATTTTTAATATTGTGACCCGAGCCCGACCCACGAATTATGACGGGCCGGGTACCCGATCCGTACTTAAAAAATTTCTTGGTAAATAATCAATTATTTATGTTCGAGTAACCGGGTCGGGTATTTTTGAACACCCCTATTAATCGTATCTTCATTGGTGTCTCACTTTAAATTAGTGGGTTTAATATTTAAAGTTTAGGGGTTAAAATGCAAAAAATTATGATTATGATTTAAAATTTAATTTTTAAAATTTTTTAATATAAGGTATAAAATATAATACGATTAGAAGATAAAAAAATTTTCACTCCATTTATATTATATTCTTATTTTAACGTACTTTTTTCGTAATCAAGTATTTAAAAACACAGCTTATGGAGTAGACTACAACTGCTTTTTTTCTTTCACTTTCATTTGTTTCAAATATTCAAATTAGTGGGTTTAATATTTAAAGTTTTTTTAGGATTAATGTTTTATACAATGATTATAAATGATTCAAATATTCTATTAATAAATTAAATATAGATATATTATTATAAATTTTAACATTAAATTCATTTAAGTTTATTTGTGATTATGCATTATCGTCTAATTATTAAAAGTATATAAAATTACAAAAAAAAAATTAAAATAATATAATCTAAAATTGAATTTTAGAATATAAAGGATTTTTAGTTATATTTTAGATTTTAGGCTAATTTCTACGATATATATGACATTCATCTTTAAAAAATATTAGAAATGGATAACGGACTTCCTTCAAATCATCATTTGAAAATGCCGTTTTTCTACCTGCACCGTAGCTTCTGATCTAAATTTTAAAATAAACTTCGAAAATCTTATTTTCCCAGATAAAAACTTTAAACATCCTATAAATTCAGCGAAGCCTAAAATTATACATTATCGATGGACAAAAGGACTTAAATATTGTTATTAATTTTTTCCCTTCAAATATGGCGCAAGCCATTTTGATTCCCAAAATATTGTACTTTGAATAGTAACATTAAAGTCGGACTTATTAGAATTCAATTTTAAATAGTGATTTACTTTTTTTAAATTAAAAAATTAATGTCGAGAGCAAGAGACTTCGACTTTGAATAATAAAAAACTCTAAAAAACACTAAAATTGATAGCAAGCAATTTCGACTTTGAACAATATTTTTATTTTTTTAATCCGTTCACCGTTCATAGTTGGATTCTAATATTCCTACTTTAATATTACTATTTAAAGTACAATATTTTAAAAATTAAATTAGCTTGTACCATATTTAAAAAAATAAAGTGCCGTATTTAAAATAATTTATATATAAAAACTATTATTATTTATTTATAATTAGGTAACGATATTAAGAAAGCATGTTTCTTACTACTTGAATTCTCAAGTTTGACTGTTGTGATGAAAAATGTAGCTTGGTTAGCCATTTTCAAAGCTTAATAGCATATAGCTTTGGACAAAATCTGGTTCCCATCCGAGACGCCGTGGAATTCAAGATAACATAAGTTTTTTTGAATTCTAATTACCCTTAAGTTTAATAAAATTTTGAGTAAGAATTAGAAATTTAAACTATTTTTAGTAAATTTAAGGTCGTAAAAACAAATTGTAACAACACATTGAAATGAAACATGTCAAATTGAAAAAAAAAATATTAAAAAGAAATTTTAAATTTAGAAGATTTGACATAAAATATATATATATATATATTTTATTCTTATACTTTTTTAAAAGTATTTTTTTACTTTTTAAATCATTTAAATACATATTGTTTTTAGATACTTTTATATGGTATCAGAGTTAAAATTTGATCATAAATTCTAATCAATGGATATTATGACCCTCTAAACATGTCAATATGTTACATCTATACCTAGAAAGTTATATTCGGGTCACAAAAACAACCTACTATAAAACCTAAATAAACTATTTTCTTATAAAATAATTAAAACCATAAATTAATATTTATTTAAATCATCGCTTTTAGAAAATTATTTATACATATTAGAAATTTTTGAAAGTCAAATTACAGACTCAATCATAAAAATAAGACTCGACATACATGTTCATTATTTACACATATATTGTACTTCACACGAAATGTCAAAGAAACTCATACCAATGATATCAATTTACCAAAACACGATCAATATCATTTTAACCTACGATGATAAAAACAATGTGATCTTAAAGAATCCCAATCATACGTAACAACCCGATAATGCAATATGCAACAAAATTTATAATTAATCTGAGTTAATGTGATAAACCAATACCAACTTGTTTTAGATATGATATTATACACAAAAATATATTTTTAAACAAACATGATTAATGATTCGGATCAAAGAGTGAGTTTTAGCTTCAAATCAGAGGAATATACATGTGCAAGAAACACACTAAATGGTTTGATTGAAACTAGAGGATTTTTTGTGATTATAAATTGAAGATACTGAAATTTAACTCATTTTAAACTGAGCTTTAGAATTAAAGGTCTTATTCAAAAGAGTTTGATATTTATTGATATTATTTAGGTATTTAAGGATTATTTATATCTCAAGTTGAATTAAAATTTCTAGTATATCTCAATAATTAGGGCCTATAAAGAGTGTTATTATCAAATAATCGAAAAATTATATCATAGGTCAGTCCCACCACGTGATCATGGGTGAAAAATCACTTTGAAAAACATGACATAAAAAATGATGATGTAGGTGATTTTTAGTGATTCGTCCCATAAATGACGTGATGAGACTGACCCATAATATAATTTCTCCGAATAATCATACATATACCTATAACGTGTTCGGATTGTTTATGTTGCATAATTGCGCAAATTACTTCTATAAATTATCATTTAACAAGCCCCAAATGGTTGATCAAGTATTCGTACAATATCCTTCCCATGATGAAAAAGCACCAGGATTGCTTGTATACATGAACTTGACTTGTCACATTATCTATAGTCCTTAACAAATGAAAACCACTCATTCCACCACTAATCATTCATGTCATTAATTTAACTTTAAAAAAATATTTTTTAAATGATATAAAAAAATGAGTTGGTTAGGAAAATGATTTAGAAGATAGTGGTGAAGTAAACAATTATGATTGGATGAGATCATGACTGATGTGATAAGCCCAGACCATGATATAATTTTTTACGATACTGTTCAAAATTACAATATTTATGGAATTAAAATGATTTGTATCATTTTGGGGGGAAAATTAAATGCTATTTAAGTAATTTCTCCATAAACTATTCTATTGGCTAACACATTGGCCTTTTTGTAAAGGATAAAAGACACATGGGGGAATCATTTATGGACAGACAAAAATTACTTAAATAATGCAATAAGAGACATAGCAGTTAGGAAGAGTACCTGAACACCTCAACCAGGCCAGACAAACCAATTTCTGTCTCTGGTTTAAAGCAAACTTGTTGAATTCTTTTCAGCCAAGGCTTCTGGATCTTCGTTCCCCAATCGGCTGTCCAAAATTTCCAAAACATTATCTGGTGGGCATTTGTCAGCAGGGTTTTGGGGTGATACTTGACAGAAGCATTCTGGCCAAGAATTTGTATAAAATGATTCAGGTGACACACGTTTGTGAGGTCCGCCAAAGTTTGTTTTAAGCATGACATGCCTAACAGCTTGTTCGAAACTGGCTGTCCGTCCATTCTCACGATCGATGAATATCGGAGCAAGACCTTTTCTGTCGGGTCTAATTGTAGTTCGAAAACCGTAATAGAGTCGGTGACCTAGCAGATTGTTGGCAAAGTTGCTAGGCCCATCATATGTTGGCATAAAACTGTCGGAAAGAAGACAGACCATGTAATCAACAGCAGAGCCTAACAACCCCTGAGTGTTCGTAATCAGTTCCTCTGAAGAGTCAACAGAACTGTGATTCTCAAGGCGAGGGAATAGATCCCGAAAAGGTTTCATAAAACGCTCTCCACCAAATAATTCACCAGCTGCTAGATATATCCGGGTGGAATTGTCAAATCCCATAGCACGCAAGATAAGACCAACCTGCAGTTTAAACAATCATTATATATATCAGAACCATTGCCCTTGCCATGAATGATTAACAAGATATGCGCTACCTCTTCTGGTGTTAGTGGGCATTTTCCAATGGCCCTTCTTTCTTTGTAGACAAGTCTTTTCTCTGCAAAATTTTCCTTCCTATACTTCTTCAATATGCTTTGCTCTTCTGGGTTAAAAATATCAAAGCACCTATAAAACCATTCAAGTTCATCAGCCAGTCCAAGTTTTCATGCATATCATGACATATCTTACATCAACCCATGTGTTTTTAGTCAATATAACACAATTCTTGAAATAGATAAAAGAGATCGCTTTGGATCTAAAACTACTGAAAATTGGTGTATTACTCTAAATTATCAGTAAAACCACTGAGCGAGATATTAGATATTTCTTCGTCTCGAGCAAAATGCATTGGCCTGGAAGGGGTGGGTGGGGGTGAGATGCACAGCATTCACAACACAAAATATTGCTTTGTAGATCCATTGACCAACTACTATCTACATGTTTGAACAAAAGATGATATGTAGGTGTGCAGTGTACTTGTATACGCTTTAGAAGGAAATAAAGGGTTTTACATTTATTCATACTACGGCTAAGCTATACATATTACAGACACAGACCAAGCAAAATTAATGCATAGCCCACACAAACTATGACAGCTGTGAATGAAATAACTGAGATATAATAAGATGTGGGACATACCCAGCGAATGCCAGCATATCCATCTCAAAACGAAGATGTATAGACATGAAGTGACCTTGTGCCCGGAGTTTATCAACTATTGACTCACTTAATTTGATAATGTTTGGCTTGAATCTCAAAGCATGATAGTTAACTCTACACCTCAACCGTTGATACTCAGGATTGTCAATTTCTTCGGCAAGACGATGTGAAAACGGAGTTAGATAAATAGCACTATGTTCCCGCATTTTCTCTAGAGCAACCGTTGTATACCAATCAATAGGAGCATCTCTCGGAGGGCGAAGCTAAATGAAAAGAGAAAGAAGCAAGAACAGAGAAAACACATGACTTCCAACAACTTCTAAAAAGTCTTGAATACTTGCATAATTGATAATTAAAAACAAATGGCACCAAAATTTCACCTGATACCCTTTTATCTTCTTAGTTTTACCATTTTTTCGGATTTCAGGTATGCTTTCAACAATTCGTACATCATACTTCAATGTCTGGATAAAATGCTCAACGTCGTAGATACCTTGGAAGCCACTGGAGAAAAAATGATGGTAGTGGTACATTTAGGTACAAAATGTCCATAAGTAACAAAGGCAAGTTGCCTCAATAAAGAGATGGGAAAAAATTGTGTTATGCGAATATATTCCTAACATTTTTAGGGAAGGTCCTCAAAGATAAAGCAGATATTCTTAACCAACAAATACAGAAAATAACTTAGCGAATTACTTGAGTCATCCAATAAATGTGTAGTTTCACGAGCAAGTTCATATTTTTGCTGAATCTTCCAAACCACTAGTGGTTCCCTTCCTAATAACTCTTGGATTTCTTAGTTTAGGAGTCATTTCACCCAACAAACTAAGAATGATAAATGCAAAAAATTCTGTCACATTCAATAACTATAGCAAATTGAAATGAAGATGACTCAAGTTGACCAATTAAATAAACATAACCTTGCTGCAACCATAGCAAGGTTACTCAGAAGAGTACCAAAAAGATAAGGCCACCTACGGCCAGTGAACAGATTACAAAGGATAAAGCCATGCAGCGAGAAAACATATATTAATTTTAACAAATGCAGAGGAAAATATTGCAAATGTTTACGAACTTTATTTGTCTTCTGTTAGTCTTTCTAATCTGCCAATTGCAAGAAATCAGAACTTTACTCCCTATGGCTTCCGGAGGGAAAAAAATACTATCCTAAAATTATAAAAGTTATAAATTCTAACTGAAAACTTATCATTTAAAATCTGTGTTCATAATATTGAATCTGCTGCTTCTGGTCCAAAAAGTATCAGTTATTTTCAAATAAATTTAAATTAAAAAAAATATTACCTCTCATCGTGCCAAAAGGAGTTTGCATCCAACTCAGGCAGCACAAGCGTGGCATTCATAATTCGCGCAGCAAGAACTGCATTGCAGATCTAGAACACCAAAACAATCAAGCTCAATAATTTATTTCAAACGTATAAACTAATGAAGCAATATCACCACAATCTAACTCTACGTTAAACTTAGGTAATGATTCATAAGCCTTTTTAGGAACAATGAGAATCTAAAATATAAAATAGACAAAATCGCAAGCTGGGTTGCACCCATTTTTTGCCATGTAAGAATCTAATTAACAGTATATGTCAGAGTAGAGTTTAAGGCAAAAAGTTAAGACAAACCGCACTGCGTTGCTGGTTCAGACCACCATTGCAACGGACTCGAAGATAACCATTAGTTTCCCTTGGAGGAGCTGCCAGAATATGACAAAAAGAATTGTAAGAAACTTACATCTTTAGATAAAACCAATTTAAACAGATTTGTTTTTCTTTGAGAAGTTACGAGGCCAATCAATTCGTGGTGCAGATGAAGGCTTCCATCCACCAGATTTGGCACTTTCCCAAAGTTCATCTACATTGATCTGAATAAACATTTCAGAAAATAGAATGGTCAAAGGTCATATTGATCAACAAAAAAGGCAGACCATTAAGATAACAAACACATATGAACAAATTTTGTTAAAGGAAGAGCAACCATACATAAAAACAACCAAAGTAATGATCCTCTTAAACTTAATATAAATGCAATAGATCAAGCATCTCTACTTTGAGGATCTTTCATGCAAGAAAAAAGGAAAATTTAATGAATTCTAGCACAAAAACCAAATAAGAGTTCATCGAATACCAACCAAATGAGATAGTTTTCAGAGACATTAAACTAGAGATTCTCCTAAAGCATTTATTGAGTGTTAGCATTACTGTGTACTCACTCATCCAATAAACTTAGCTTCTAATTACAAAAAACATTGAACTTACTAACATTTCTACATTTTAAGTTTTAACAATCCGATAACAAATGCATCCAGTTAAAAGCTCGATACTGAAAATTTAATCACTGAGTCACGGATAAAAATAAAATGATTGGAAGTTCGAATTTACAACGATATAACTCATTATAAATCTAATGACTCAGTCACTGTTATAGCTCACATTATGTTTTATTTATGCTAGCATTTGCTCAGAAACCAAACAAACACCAAAATCCAAAAAAAATCAAGACAGCCAGATCCTATTACCACTAACCTCAGAAGGCTGTAGAGATCCGCGATTTCGGCTAATTGTAGCTGAAAACAAAAGCGAGAGCGTGCAGATCAGAAACACCACAACGGCAATAGTTAGTTTGGCGTAAATTCCCTTTGCCCCTCCACCTCCTTGCTTCCCATGCTGCCTATGCAACCCCGGCCTGAGCAAAAAACAAAGGATATTTAACAAAATGCCTGTTTGGTTCAATGGGAAACGGAAACTTTACTGGAAAAAAGAATCAACTAGTTCGCTAACCTCCGCATAATTACGAAAGGAAAAGCTAAGTATTACGAGATCTGGAGATTTTGGAGATTTCCTTCTTTCGGGTTGGATTTCGTGCATCTAAAACCTTGAAGCTAGTCCCGAAATGAAATTTCGAACGAAAAAAAATATCGATTTATTTATTTATTTATAAATATAAAACATGATCTTAAGAGTGTGAACTGGAGTAGAAGTTCAGAGGGCCGATGATGGTATTTGGCGGCGATTGGGTGTAAGAGTGTAAACAACCCGAATCCGAGTTTGAGTGGTGTTAAGTTCGGTTTAACTCTTTAAGATTTTGAGTTGAGTTAGAGTTTGAATAATTTTAAATAAGTTTGAAAAATCTGAGCTTAGCTAGGTTCGTTAATAATTTGAGTCGAGTTTGAATTCGAATCTAATCAAGTTAAATGTTGATCGATCTTTGACCGTGTTAGACACAAATAACTTTTATCTTTCACGTCTCATTTAAAGCATAATAATAATAAAAAAAAACTTGATACACAAATTGGGTAAACACAAACTTTTTAAATTTTAGATTTTAATGTGTTAATTTAGGGGTTAGATTTGAAGGTTTTAAGTTTTTAAAAAATAGATTTTAAATTATAAAAAATAATATAATATTATTTTATTTTTGAGTAGCTCGTGAGCTTTTCGAGTCCGTTATCATGTAACTCAACTTGGCTCATCAAGAATTTAAGCCAAATTTGAACTTAAACCGAGTCAAATCAAATCGAGCTTTAATTGAACTTTGATCGAAACGAGTTAAAGTAGCTCGCGATATTCTCGTTTACGACCCTAGTCGGATGTATTTAGTTCAAAGTTATTTGTTTTCTTTTAGAGGAATTATTGTTTTTGGTGAATATTAAAAGAATTGTTTAAGTTCGATTAAAATTTTATTCTTAATATTTTATATTTTGATTTTTAAGTTTTTAATATTTTATTTAATGATTTTTAATATTATTTGATAATTTTCGAAAGTAGTAGTTTTGTAAGGGGCGAACGGTTGTATTTGGTGATTGTTGGATATTCGATGAGAATCAACGCCCTAAGCGGTTTGCTAAAGGTTTCGATTAGTCTAAGACTTCTGAATTTAATTATTTATATTTTTAAATTTTAATTTTAGAATTTATTAATTTAATAATTAAATTTATTTTTTTAATAAATAAATAAATCTAATATGTTTAAAATATTAAATTAATTATTTAAGTTAACGAGATAATAAAAATTCTTTTAAATCATAACTTTTAAACTCTACATCAATATCTTAAACTTTAATCTTAAATCGCAATTTTAAACTATAAACTTTTTTTTATTGGTATATAAATAGGAACCAAAAGGGATAACAACGATTATTTGTAATAAAAAATATGCTTTCATTATATAATGGATTGTTTTTAGTGTTTGTTCAAAGTACCGAACTTTTTTGAGATAACCTTAAACGAGATAAAGAATAATTAAAATCTTTAGTCACAAAAATTTTAAAAAAAAGTTTTATAACCGAAGTTTAAATGAAAATGGGGACGAGTATTGCTATACCTAATCTATGAAAATAACTAAACCTTACACTATCGTAACCAATTTTTTATGTAACATAATATTTTTTTGAAAAATAAAACAACGAAGTCGCCATTGATTTTTTTAAAAAAAATTTGATTAAATCACCTAAAAAAAGTCATTTTAATACAAATTATTTTGTTTTGTTAAAACAATAATTATAGTATGTAAAAACATAAAAATAAATTCGAAAGTCAGTTGTGCGAGAAAGGATTAGCATCTTACGACACCAAAAAAATGATACTTTAAAAACGCTTTATTTACGGAATTTATCATTACGTATAAAATTTAACTTATTTTTCGTATATAATTTTGATTCAATTTTAACTATCTTACAAGTAGAAGAGATATCTTTAATCACCGTTAATATTTCTAATGTTAATCTGTTATCTCTCTTTGGTATACAATATTTAAGTTTTTATTCTAAATCAGTGATTATTAACTTAAATAATTAACTAAATAATTTTTACCTATTAGGTTTATAGTACGATTAAATGTATGATATGAATTTAGTGCATAAAGATTTTTTTTAAGCTTTAAGACTCTAATTAAGATTTTTCTTTGAAACATAATTAAGACTTTTAAAATCCTAATCTTGGGGTCTTTATTTAAGCAAAGATTTTTTTAAATTCTATTAAATTAACAAAATATAGAAGAAAGACAATACTAATTTAATTAAAAAAAATAACTTATATAATTGATCTATATTCTGTTATCCTTTAATGAAAAGACATGAAAAAACAGATTTAATAAATTAAAAATCATAATTTAAAAGGGGTTAACGACAGAATATTTAAAAAGTAAGAAATTAAAGATTGAGTTTAACTAATTATTAATTTAAAATTTTTCAATACAATTAATATTCATATTTCCCAATTTGTATTGGATCGAAAAACTAAAAAATAAAAAAATACGGAATTTTAATTAAATTCAAAATAATAAAAGATAAAATAAAAATAAAATATTTAAGAATAAAACTTGTTTCTTAAACTTATTTAAATTTTTAAATTTCTTATTTTTCTAACAATTTTCGGATACAATATAAATAGTATGAATGTGTTATAAATGTATGATTATGTGAATTACAAGCGAAAAAAAAGTTTATATAATATTTTTCACTATCTAAAATACCAAAAATCATAATATTAATTTTTTTAATTTTAGGTAAAAATATTGTCCAAATTGTTGATTTAATTTTAATTTTCCACCGTCAATATTTGAATCAAATATATTTTCTCCGCTGATCTTAGTCAAAATCAAATTTTCTTTTGATAAAATTTATTGGATTGATTTTTTTATATTTATTTCATTCCAACAAACTAAAATCTAATTATTTTATTCTTAATTTTAAATGAAAATCTAGTGACAACATACACATATAAATCACAATAATTTTTTTTTAAATATGTGTAGGTATGTCTATATTTTATAAAATTAATAAATTATAAAGATATTTTTTATTTTTTTTAACAAAAATTTTACCATATATGAGTATAATTAATCTCAAGATTATTTTAGCTTTGTTTCCTTATTATTTTTCGTCAATATAAAGAGATAATGATCGCCCAAAATAAATTAAATTAATTTTTCTCTCACTTCGTATCTTTTTGAAAGATTAATATCAAAAAATTATAATTTTAACATCAAATTTAAAGTTTTTAATCTATTTTAAATATGTTATCGTAAATTTAATTTTTATTTTTAATAATTTATATTTGTATTAAATATGTTTTTTAAGTCTTAAAATAATTATAAAACATTTTATAAATCATTATAATCTTGATTTAATTTGGTATTTTAAATTATGATTTTTCTGTGTTCCATGATCCTCGATGATCGATCGATCTATAGTTTGGGACGAACTTGGAGCCTTTTATCTTCCATGATCTTAGATTTTAAACAAATACTAAAAGTAACGCTGCTCTGGTGCCACGTTTAGGATAAGAAAACGAAGGGGGTAGCCGCCGAACATGGCTGCAAGCAGCGATCCCAACCCGGAGGGTTCCGATGAGCAGCAAAAACGATCAGAGATATATACTTACGAGGCCCCGTGGCACATCTACGCCATTAACTGGAGTGTCCGCCGCGACAAGAAATACCGGCTCGCCATCGCCAGCCTTCTGGAGCACTACACGAATCGCCTAGAAATTGTCCAGCTCGATGACTCCAATGGCGAGATCCGATCCGACCCGAACCTCTCATTCGATCATCCTTATCCCCCAACCAAGACTATGTTCATCCCAGACAAGGAGTGCCAGAAACCCGATCTGCTTGCTACCTCCTCCGACTTCCTCCGCATCTGGAGAATCTCCGATGACCACTCCCGAGTCGATCTCAAGTCTCTTCTTAATGGGAATAAGAACAGTGAGTTCTGCGGCCCTCTTACCTCCTTCGACTGGAATGAGGCGGAGCCCAAGCGAATTGGTATTTCCTCCATTGATACAACCTGTACTATATGGGATATCGAGAGGGAAACGGTGGATACCCAGCTTATTGCCCACGATAAGGAGGTTTATGATATCGCCTGGGGCGGCGTTGGTGTTTTTGCTTCTGTTTCTGCTGATGGGTCCGTTAGGGTTTTCGACCTTCGCGACAAGGAGCACTCCACTATTATTTATGAGAGTTCGGAGCCCGATACTCCGCTTGTACGATTGGGGTGGAACAAGCAGGACCCGAGATACATGGCCACTATAATTATGGACAGTGCTAAGGTGGTTGTTTTGGATATCCGCTTCCCTACACTGCCGGTAGTTGAGCTTCAGAGGCACCAAGCTAGTGTTAATGCCATAGCGTGGGCGCCCCACAGCTCTTGCCATATTTGCACCGCCGGGGATGATTCTCAGGCTTTGATTTGGGACTTGTCCTCCATGAGTCAGCCTGTGGAGGGTGGGCTTGACCCAATCCTTGCCTACACTGCCGGAGCGGAAATCGAACAGTTGCAGTGGTCAACTTCCCAGCCTGATTGGGTTGCTATTGCCTTCTCCACCAAGCTTCAGATTCTCAGGGTATAAGCGACTGGGATAGGTATATTGGGTGGTAGTATTCAATGATAAATTGCTAATTCTTAGGGTAGTAATTGTACTCAATCTATGGAATAACAAGATTGTTGCTGTCATTGTGTCTGAGCTGACTAAAATCTCAAACTCTTTTGTTTTTTCTGTTGTTTTGTGGATAATTGATTGAAAACATCTTCCTTATGAGTATACTAATCTCTTTATTCTGCTCTGTTTAAGAACACATCGGATGCAATGATTTATGGACACTGAACTGAAACACAAGACCATTGACAACCACTCTTTGCCGTTTGGTTAAGGCAACCGATCTTTGTTGTTCCGTTGGACAAGATGAGTTTGTTTTCAGTTTCTATTTAACTAGTTACTATAAATGTGTTTAATGATGATCACGAAGAAATAGGTGGGTTGCCCTGGGTTGCTTTGAGATGTTTGTGTTAATGTTAAGCTAGCTTTAGCCACAGAATTGTTATGAAAATGACTAAGTTCTTGATTCATCTATGGAAAACCAATCAATAACCTTGTGGGTGGAAAGATAGGAGGCAATATAGCAACGGCTTCATTGGCCAACTACTTGATTCATGACTGAAGGACGTCAATCGGTTCATGTAGAGTGAAATCTAAGCATTTTTGTTAAGAGAGAAAAATTGTAGAAAGGGTGGCGCCGTGGCGGTATGGGGATGAGTGATCATTGGTAAAGCAATATAAAAAACCGTTTTCACAAGTGGATTTTCTGCTACCTGTTTTTGTTAAACTTGGTGAAGAGGTTCTGGAGAAGTATAAAAATTCTTTTAGTAGTTCTATACTAGGAGAATTCCTTTGGACTCATGTTTTACTATTTACAGTATTCACTTTTGCCAATCATTTTCATTGCTTTTCGGATCTAATGGTTGGCTGGTTGCTATTAACATTTTCTTATTAGTGCTTTGCAGCATCCTTGGTAGGAATTAAATTGGGATAGTTTGCAGAAACCAAGTATTTGGCATCATTCCTTGCTTTGCCTTCATTAGTTTATCTCAACCTAGGTGATCATGTCTAGTTCAAATTATGATTCAAAAGTTTTTGAATTTGAATTGGGAAGTAGATAGTATACCATGATGAATTGTCCTTTCATTTGTTTTTTTTCTTTACTAGGGTGATAGGCTTCAGATAACATTTTCTTAATCTTTGTTGCAGGGTTGCAGCATTTCCCATAAGAGCAGGTTAGGATTCTAATCTAGTTAGTATACACTCACTAGATTTGACCTCATCATGTTCATGCAGTATGCCTTATCTTGCATTCACATGAAATTCTGTTTCAGTTTCTTTTTTCTGTATCCATCATTTCCATACATGTTATAAGAAGCAAGACTAGTTCACATGTATAATGTGTAAAGGGTGATCAATAGTTTCATGATCTACTGAAGTCCTAAATATGACAATTTAATCTGTGTTGACTGTTAAGAGTTCTAATCAATTCGATGACCCAAATAAGGTAGGTTGTGTTTCAAAAGATCTCTCGTAGCATATTTGCTGCTTAGGTTGAGCATTTGATCGGTTTAAACGTTTTAAAATAACTGAACTCATTGAACGTAACTGAGTTTAGTCGGTTATTTGCGTTGTTTGTTGGTGCTAATCGTTTACCTCGTTTCCATGCTTCGGTAGTTTGGAACTTTGGTAGATGGACCGGAGAGCAGTGGTCCATGGTTCAGTCTGATCCATAACCAAAAGTTGTGCACATATGTAAGCCCTAAAACAAAATCCCACGCTAAAAGTAGAGGTAAAAATTCACCCATCCTGGAAATTCGATTAAAATTGATTCGAGTTTGAATTTGTTGTGATACGAGTTAATGGTGACCCAAGATGATGACTCAAACTCGATTGAATTCAATCTTGATCTGATACAACCCAAAATTGATCTAATTTGATTAGGAGTGAGTAAAACTAGACTTAAAAAAAATTAAAATTTTTAATTCAACTCGACAAAAAAACTCGACTTGTTCTAATTTAACTTGAAATTACACACTCAAAAAAATTCAAAGTTTGAAGGTTTGAAATAGAAATTTGAATAATTCAAATTTTAGTAATTAATGGATTAATTTTTGAGTTTGGATTGAGTACCTTAATTTTTTTTTTTATATATATAGTTATATACCATTATAAAAATATGATGAAATTTATATCTTATATGATTAAAAAAGATATTTAAGTTAGAATTAAATTATATTATAACATAAATAATAATTACAATTAAATTTATATAGGAACTCAAAAACTTCACTCGACTTGAACTCGTTTAAAATTTTATAAACTCGACTCGAATAAAAAATTAAATAAAGTTTGAATTATAAAATATAACATTATAAGTTGAATAATTCAAAAATTTTTGACTCAATTTAATTGAACACTCACCCTAAATTCGACCGAGCAAAAACTAAAACTCATTCGAGTAACTAATTTTACACCCTAGATTGAGAGCAGGAAAGATGGAGGGTGAACGAAGATATTGGGCCGTCGAAAAGTTTCTTCCTAAGAATACACAAGGAAAGACAGCAGGTTAGGTTTTACAAATTGCGTGCCATTTCGACTGCTATTTCCCTCCCTTCGGTGTACCCAAACAGATTACAATCCCTAAAGAAAGCTCACTGTTTTTCTCTCATATTTGCTCAACTTTTCCCGAGAAAAAAGATGAACACTTCCAATGCCAGAAACCCGAAAAATTTCTCACCGTTCAAACAAAACCCTCATCTCGATGATATCCATCAAGCCTTCTCCAACATTCAAACCCACTGCTCTTCTCTCCTCCGGCAAACTCACCATCAGTTGAAGGATGCTTTTAACTCCACTTTTTCTCACTTTAATCCGCCTTCTTTTTCTCCAAAAGCCCCAGTTTTTGCTCGAATTGCTGATTCTAGCAAGACCCAGATTGAGTTGAGTAAAAAAGCTGGGTCTGCCATGCCGGATGAGAAGATAGAAGAGAGGTTGGATGGGGTTCCGGTCTATGCTTTGAGTAATCCGGAGGAGGAATTCGTGTTGGTTTCGGGTGTTTCGACCAAAAAATCACTTGGGTTGTTGTGTTTCAAGAAGGAGGATGCTGAGGCTCTTTTGGAACAGATGAAGAGTATGGATCCTGGCATGAGGAAAGGAGGTTCTAAAGTGGTTGCTATTGCTCTCAACAAGGTCTTCTTCTTCGAAATTAATTTCTTTTCGAAATGCTTTTGATGGATTTAATTCGTGTAGAAATGTACAAAGTTGTATGGTCTATGGAGTCCATTGAGAATCTAATGTTCTATATCCCTTGTTTTCCCCGTTTTCTTATATATAAAAGAAAAGGTAACAATTTGAAAGTGTGTTATTTTTCAGCTGTTTGTTGATTTTAATGAAATAGGACTAAGCTTTGTACTTTCTACTATTTCATTTTAGCAGCATTTTTAGGAAGGAAAAAGTAAGCAACAAATGCAAATGATGAAATTGAGCCTGTTATCAGATTGTTAACTTACCGTCCCTTTAAATGATAATTAGTTTGGTTTTTATTATTTAATTATCTTTTTATTTGGTTTACATAATTCAGATAAATGTTCTAGGAATCATGCTTGGTTATGGGATTTTGCAGGTTGTCCAGCTGCAGGTTGCTGGTGTTGCACTTAGGCTGGTACCAGATTCCACTCAGATCAAGCATGCACTTAGAGTGAGTGATTTTCTATAGAATGAGCTGATTTGTATATGATTTAATTTTTGCTATGTATTTGGAAAGAATTTTATGCCTCTATTTGGGTTCTTTATAGGTTTCAAGATAGATGGAGGAATATATTTTTATTGTTCTTTCTTTCATGCAATATAGTATATGTTTTAATAACCCTGACAAAGGAAAATGACAGACACAAGGATTTCAGGCTTCTGCCCTGGTATATACAAAAATGGTTATTTTGTCTATTCTTTCTGTGAGAAACCGGTTTACATTCTCTCACTTCCTGTGTAGAAAAATGTCATACCTGGAGTCTTATCTTCAAGATACTTCTGTGGAAACTTTGTAATTGATATCACTGTTAAATTAGCAGAACTAAAATGGCAATTTCTGTTTTGTTGGGCCTGAATTAATTTATATGAAACATATTTACCCTCTTTGAGTTTTTAAGACAAACTGAATGAAGCGCTTATGAGTATCTGACTTACAAAACCAGTAGTGTTTTTTTTTTTTAAATTTCCGAACCTATTAAGGTTCTAGTGATTGATAGTATAATATTGGCTATGGAATATAGAGTAAACGTAGGATTTTGGTTGAGAATTATGCTGAAAGAAATTACAAAAACACTCTTTGGTAGATTTTGAACAGTACCAAGAATGATCGGCATATTTATGAGATGGCTTTTTCTTCTTTCAGCGACGAAGGCTGATTTTTTGTGCTTTTTCAATTGTTTTTCCTCTCTTCTCTTTTATGTCTATTTATGCTTACCAACTTGCTTATTGTTCGTAAATGCATACTAAAGTAAGTATACAACAAAATTACTTTTTTTCTTTTTCTTTTTCTTTTTCTTTTTAATAGGAACGAGAAAGGGCTGGTTTCTCAGATGATAGCTTCCCCGGTGTTCCAGTGTTTCAGGTCCTTTCTAACAGTGTTTTATACGTGCTTCATATGCATTTGTATGCCTGTGTGTGCGACTGTGTTTGGTCATTGGTTGGCTGGAAACATTGAGTAATCAAATAACTAGATTAATATCTGGTAATCGAAACTTGTTGGGATGCATTTTCTACTAGTTATAACTAAACACTCAAATACTATATTATAAAATTCATTAAGCATTTTTGCGAGCAATATTTATTTCGCTACAATTTTCTTGTGCATCATGCTCTTTCTACTTGAACATGCCACTTTTCAAAGCTTTGGTTTCTAAATAATTAATTGAATCATGTTTTTCCTGCAATATGACATGATTAAAATTAATCCGAGTTAGGCTTGTCATTGTTATCTGATTTCTGCCTGACTTGGTGGGTTTTGAACTTGACCCCATACTTTGTCGGTCCGTGGAGCCCAGAGGTGTTTCTGCTTAGTTGCAACTTCATTTGCTTTAAACATCAATTTGGTGAAAAGGCTGTTTTCTGCAGTTTTATTTGTAACATTTGTCTCAATGTACCACTTTGATTTGATTATTTCAAGATTTTAAATTGTTGAAATATTTGGCTTTCAGTCTAGGAGCTTGGTTTTAAGAAGTCAAAATAAGAGTTATCGACCACTTTTCTTTCGAAAGGTTGGTAAATACATAGCCTTGTTATATGCTCTGTATTCATGGACAGTTTTCATTCTTTTTGCTTCAGATTTTCTTATGTTTTGAAGTTCTTTTAGGAGGATTTAGACCAATCACTGCTGAGAGCTTCTCGTGATCAGAATCAACTGAATCCTGCTTTACGACCTGGGGATATTCAGGTAGGCTGCCATTTTCTTGAAAATGCTTAGGACTGTAATTTGTTGAGTTTGAATAAAATTGTTTTTATTCACACAATGCACAGTCCACACCTATATAGTCACTTGTGCTTTATAATTCAACGATATACTTTAACGTAATATACACGTATTAAAAATTTCACAGGTTGCTGTTTTTGAAGACATAATCAAGGGGATGAAAGTAAGTTGCTGCTTGTATTAACAGTTTTCTCATAGTCTGGAAAGTCGAGCTTTAGGGATAAGAACCATTTTCTGTTTTAGTCTGTTAAACTCGTCAATTAAAATTTTCAGGACAGTTCTACGTCGAATTGGGATGATGTCGTTTTCATTCCTCCTGGTTTTGATGTTTCAACCGACCCCACTCAACATCAACAACAGTTGGCAACTAAATGAATCGGTAATGAAAATCTTTTGCTAATATTTAATTTATTTGTTTGCACCCTGTATATATCATTTTTCTGGGATTCAAATATATTCATATGACATAATGAAATCTTTGGCTAGTTTCTATTCTTCCATTCCTCTTGGTTTTGATGTTTCAACTGATCCCACTCAGAACTCATGTCAAGCAATATAGATAATGAAATGTTGGAAGTGTAGGATTTCATGTTCATTCAATCATTTTGCATGATAATTTCTCAGGTGGTCTACTTGATTATGCTGTCCGGCCTTGTTCAGCCATGGATGCAACCTTGACTGCTTAGAGTACTCGGTCCGTTGTGTTGGGTTCTCTTCCCTGGAAAAGTAAAATTTAATACTTATGTTACCTTCTTAGTTGCATATGCCTCACTATGTTTCAATCTACTTGTTTTAGTTGGACACAGAAAATTTTGTTTTAGAATTTAAAAGTTATCTTAGTGTTTTATAAGTTTATAATTAAAGTAATTAGTATTATTTAAATTGTAATTTGGATGATGGAAAACCTATCTAAACTCAAAAATCATTTGTTAGTACCGGTACAATACTCCTTATACATATATATACAACTAGGGCTGTAAATGAGACGAGACAGATCGCGAGCTACTCGAGTTCGACTCGGTCAAAGCTCGGTCAAAACTCGACTCGATTGGACTCGGCTCGAGTTCTTGACGAGCCGAGCCGAGCTACATGATACTTGACTCGAAAAGCTCACGAGATACTCGAAAATATAAATATACTTTGAAACCTTAAAATTTAAACCCTAGACATAAGTCTTACATTCTAAATTAACATACTAAAACCTAAAATTAACAAGCTTGAGTTTACACAACTTGTGTATCGAAGTTTTTTCTTCGTTAGGCTTTAAATGAGACGTAAGAGATAAGAGTTACTCAAGTCTAACATGGTCAAAGATCGGTTAATACTTAGCTTGATTAGGCTCGAAAAAAGCTCGAACTCGACTTGAGTTTTAAACGAGTCGAGCCGAGCTCAGATTTTTTAGGCTCGTTTGAAATTACTCAAGTTCGAACTCGATTCGAAATCTTAACGAGTCGAGCCGAGCTTAGCACTAATCAAGCTTGACTCGGCTCGTTTACACTCCTATATACAACTAATACCAATAAGGTCGTAAGCATACCTATAACAAAAAAGTGTTTCATTTTCCTACTAAATTATTGTGAGACTCGATTTAAGTCAAATCAATTTAAATCGAATTTAAATTGTTTAAGAACTACTTAATCAATATGTACCCTTATTTTCTTTGAAAAAATATTTTGAAATTGGCCTAAAATATACGCATGCCCTAGTAAAACCAACTAGTTGAATATTTGCTTGACTGACATTGTGTCAACTTATATATCATTCAATAACAATCAAGTTTGATTTTGTATATAAATATATCCCACATTTGATATCCTTTAATATAATATAGGATACAAATTTTCATATTCCTTAACACAATTCATAAATAGCTTGCTTTAAACATAAATTTTTATACAACGTTCAATCATCTTGAGCATAAAAAGATATTATTGTAAAGATCTCATTAAATAGAGTATGCAAATTTAATTTTATGATCCGAATATTTGCTTTCATCTATCGAAAACATATCTCAAATTTTTTAATTTATTATAATTTTTCAACACAATATCGTCAAGTCTACGTTAGTTACATTTAATTAGCTAATCAACTTGTTGATCTCACCAATATCTTATCTAAATCCGCTTTCCAATGAATACGTCCTAAGTTAGGTGCTCTTATACCACATCTCACTTGATGGGACATAACAACACACATAAACGTTTGGTTCTTAGAAAAGAATAGTATTAAGAGCGATAATTTTTTTTTGAATTTACAAACTCAAATTTGATTTGGCTATATTTTCTGTGGGTAATATTACATTCTCAACAATATTATTTTTTCTCGTTAAATTATGAAATTTCTTTTATCTTTATAGTTATTTATCAATTTCTACCTCTTTAGATTGTATTGTCCTTAAATTAATAGATTTTGTTTATATTAATCTTTTGTTGAATTTTAATTAGATGATGAAATGTTTATGGTATAAATTATTTAATATTTTTATTTTATATTAATTCTATATTTAAATTGTGTTATATATATTTAAATATTATTTTAATATTTAATATAATTTTATTAATATTATGTTTATGACGTTTATAGTTATATGTTGTGATTGTATATTGCTCGAGAATTAAAAAGAAAAAAGTTGGAGATCACTCCTCCAAGGTAGTTATCCTATTTAAATTCTTTTAAAAATTAAGTTTTTTTATGAAAAAAAGTTAAAGGGGCAATCGTCCATTCCTCCCCGCCCAAAGAATTTTTTTTCTACTTTTATCATCCTATTTAATTTTTTTTTTATGAATTTGCCCCCTACATCTAAATATTTATATTTTGCTCCCTTTAACCCTAAATTTTAGCTTCATCCTGATGACAAATATATAATAGTTTTTATAAATGTTAGTGTAATAAAAATAATGTTATAAATTTTTGTGCAAATATTTTTAATTTAATAATAAAAGTTTTACGTGTAAAAAAGAAAATTAACATATGAAAAGTTGATATATTTTATTTTTCGAAAATCTTATATTTCATAAATTAAATAAGATAATACAACATTATTAATAACGGTTAAAAAATATTATATCCCAAAATTTTTATTCCTAAAAATAATCTTACTTTTAGTAAACCAAACCATCTCTTAATTTCTTATGAGTTTGAATAACTCTTCTTATATTCTGTATACATATTGGGGAATAAAATATTAACATCCCATCACTTTGTTGGGTGGAACCGTAGGTTTGTCAACCACAGTCCCATCGTTCCCAGCCAGGGCTCGGTACTTATCCTTCCTGGTAAAACTTGTGCACTCGTATGAAAGAGTTGCAGCAATCACTCTTTGGATGTAATTGGCAACCTCATGGCTAGACTTTCCTGAGCTGCAGGTTAGCTCCGGTGGCAGCTTGTTTAAGAAAGTTACTTCGTATGCTGGGCTAGGATTCATGAAGAAGTAAAAAGTGTCCATCCCTTTCCATCCCCTGGCAGTGGTGCCATGAAACATGCTCATACGGTTCACCATGGCAACTGGCACAAGTTGGTCAGTTAGTTCGGCAAACAGAGCAGAAAACCTCAGAAGGAACGGTTCACGACAGGTGGTTCCTTCGGGGCAGATAGCAAGGTCACCCTGTTGAAGCAGCTTTTTAATCATGGATGCATCTGTGGCTCTGTCTCTACTTAGTTTAACAGTTTTGATGGGTGAGATGATCTCGGAGAGTCGAGAGATCGAGTAGGTCACCGCGGCGATAGGTCGTCCGAGAGCAGTAGAGAGAAAGATTGGATCAAGTAAGGTTCTGTGGGAGCAAATGAAGAGGACACCAGATTGACCAATTGATTTTTGCACTGGTGGAGGTGGGGTGCCCTTCACAGTGACTCTAACACCAAGTGCCCAGAAAGCATAGTAGACCATCGGCATTGGGAGGAGTGAGCCGGCTGCAATGCGCAGGCAGGCCAATAGGAATCCTATGGGGGTCCAGAGAATTATGAGAAGAGCCATTAGAGGTGTCGGCTTTCGAACAAGCCGGCCGTCATGAAAAATTATCGGTTTGGGAAGCTTCTCGCTTGGAACTGCCTTTGTTGATGGATTTGATTTCACAAGATAACCTTCCTGCCATGGAATTCCATGTATTTTTGTTAGTTCATCTGAATTAATTCCATGTTATATGGTTCACAAGATTACCTTGCACATTGCCATGAAAGGAATATCAGTATGCCCATCTCCTAGTCCAATATCAGGCTTTGTTTCTCTGAAAGCCTTTTGAAGAGCCTCTGCCTTGTTATTCCCCACAAGTACCCCTGGTTTACAAACAAGTCCTGTAGCCCTACCTTTGTATGTTCCAATCTCTGTGCCTAACACCATATCAGCACCTAAGAAATCCTTTACGAATGCTTCCACCATAATCCTTGGATTCGCCGTAAGGACACAACGTTTCCCACACGAGGAGAACACTTGCCACGACTCGGGATGCAGATCAGTAGAGTAGAACTTGGGAAGAACTGCTCGTGCCACTGATTCTATGTCACTCACTTTCATCCCAGCAAAGGTTGTGAAAATAAGAACTTGGATGCCCGCAGATTCGGATGCGAAGTAATAAAGAAGTCCGGCGAGTGGTGAAGCTAAGAGCAAGAAAAGAAGCCTCAAGACTCCACCAGCCTCAAAGGCAACCAAAGCAAAATAAGGGAAAGAGCTACGGCCTATAAGCAGAGTGCCATCCATGTCAGCCACCACCGTGTGCTTCTCTCGGCCAACCGATGCACATTTTTCGACACCAGGGAAATCACCAGTCTTAACCATGATTTCTGAAAACCAAGTTTCCCACTAACCAAATGCTGCTACTAAATCATGGATGCATGTTTGGCAAAGTGAACCAGAATTATATAGGGTTAAAGAAACTAGAAACGGACAAGAACCAAAATAAGATAAAAGATATGATGTTAAAGGACAAGCAAGGAGATGAATTACAAAGATGAGCGCCGGGAATTCCACGAGCCAGCCAATGGAAGAACCGAGGGGAAACCTTTGTTTTCTGTGTGGTAGGCAAGATAGTAAACAATGGTGGGCAGTTTTGTACTTGGATTGCATCGCCATGCTAGTTGCCAAGCCTTTTTGTTGGAATTGTAATCCAAGTATTGTCTTTTGTTTTGCCGGGCAAGGCCAAGCACATGCTTTTCGTACGTGAATTGAATTCAGTAAAAAAAAAACGTGCCTTAAGAGCATGTAGTGGCACTAAACATGTCTGTGCTAGTGCGTTAATATTATACATAATTATATATTTATATTTTTTTTATAAATATTTAATTTAATTTCTTAATCTCTCATAATCGCTTTTATTGTACTTATAAAAAGAGGTTTCGAAAGATTGAAGTTATACAATTTCTGCCATACTCATTTAATTGAATCGTTTAGAAAGATTACTCCTTCCACCTTAAACTAGTCTTAAATAGATAATGATACAAATATCAAATCATAAACAGAACCAAATTCAGAAACAGAAGAATCTCATAAGAAATGAGAACTGATATCCAGAAGACATCCTCTTTAACTTGGGATCTTAAGTTGTTTCTTCATCTTTTCCTGCAAATTCAATATCAAAAACAAACAAGAGAAAAAGTTCTTCAATCATCTTCTTAACCATTTTTGTCAGCCTAGACATTAAAAGCTTCAATATTGAAGAACTTAATCTTGGATTATCCAGTATTGAGCTCCTTTGGTACTCAACAAGCCATGTATCTGGATCCAATTGTACAACAGAGGCACCCCATTTGCTTTGATCCCAGGAAGTATTTGCCTTTCTTGTTAAAAAACCATGATTTCCATTGGTGATTGGACCACTGTAAATCCAAAACAAGAAAAAGATTACAAATTGATCATGCTGGTCCAATTCTATTTGGAGGACCTACCCTCTATTTCATATATAATTATGTATATTTACCTGTGTTACTCTGCCAGATAAGATGGTAAAAGATTTGGAAGAAGATCCAGTTGCTAGCAAACCTGCAGTTTGCAGTGGCCACCCCCATATCCTGACCTCTTCCATTGCTGATTTGTACATTGAACAATGGGAATTCAGAAGCATAGCACCCTGCAATTATTAGTTCAACCATAAATTAACCCTGGGATTTTTTTTCTTGAGATATTCAAGTTCGAGATGTCTCGATTTAAGACTAAAAGAAAATTTCTGAACCTGATGGATTTCCCATATGGAATCAGCATTGCAGCAATTTGACACCTTGAGATTATGAAATCCCTTCAACTCATTTTGCAAGAACCTCAATTTCCCATTCAAATCTTGCATGACTGAAGCCCTTTCACCTATGCTTCTCACAATATCCCTTGATAAAACTGGCTTCAAAAACCCACCAAGAACCCTAGAAAACCCAATCTCAATTAGGAAAACCAGATTCAAACCTAATAGTAATTTCCAGAAAACACTCAAAACCATCTTTTTTCCCCTCCTTCTTCTTCACCTTCTCCTTTCTCAAGTTCAATCTGGCTGTTGATTTAAGAGCCGGAGATTCCACCAAGCAACACGAACTCGATCTGGGTGTCGATATAACCGAAGAATCGAAAAAGACTGGTGAGCGGTCGACAAATTTAGGCTTTGAATCCCATAGTTTAGTGAAGGAACTCTTCTGTACGCTAACGGGCATGAGATCGAGAGTGGCATTGATGCTGGCCAAACACATCTCGCAGTTGCAGTTGGCATCTGTTCTACATCCTGGGTAATAGAAGCTGTCTCTGGTCTCGGTACGGACGTCATCTTCCATAGTAATGGTCGTGGATTTCATTGAAGACGATGATGAATTCACTTGGGGTTTCATGCCTTCTTCTCGGTCTCCCTCTGGTTTATGTCTCTTTTGAAAACAAATGATGTTAATTGCGTTAAAAGAGATCTAACGGATATACGCTGCTAGGGTTTTTGAAAATTGAACCTCTAACGGTCATATCATGTTGGATTTTTATTTTTATTTTTATCTAATGGCGGACAATTTTAGTGAAAAACACTAAAATAATATCCAAAAAAACAAAATGACTAGAATAGCCTTTCTCCCACGGATAATAAGTTTTGGTCAAATTTTATTATGAATCCTTAAACAAAGACTTCTTGCTTTAAAAGTCCCTCATAAAATGTAAAAAAATCACTTGAGACCTTAATACAAAAAAATTAAATTGTGCTTTTATAAAAAAAAAAATCAATTAAACCCTTATATTATATTGATTAATATTAATAGTTCTTAAACAAATATATAGCATCTTAAATTCGATACATGTATTTTAAGTGATCTAATACGTCATATTGAATCTCTTAAGTGATCGATCAAATTTATTAAAACTTGTTTAACTAAAATCAAACGGTTTTCACTTAAAACAACTTGATAATAATAAAGAAACCAAGCATAAATAATTAGGCAATAAGATTATGAAAAAAAGAGTTTAAATATATTTTTAAGTATACTGGTGTGATCATAAGTTAGCAACTGTTTATTTTTTAATTTTTAAAAGACATAAACCGTGCACATATAATACTCAAACCTAAATAACTTAAATTATATTACTTTTAAAAATATATTTTTTATTTTATTTTTTACTCTTCTAGTTCAAGAGTCTAGCCCTGACTAATCCAGACTGATCCACGTCACACACTTAATTTTAGTGGGTGAGTCTCTCAGTAGAGATTTTCTACATACATAACATCTCGAACCTAAGACTCGCTTAAACGAAACAAAACTGCTTATCACTTAGATATCAAATATTTTTCATCTTTATTAAACAAATATAAATTAAAATAAAAAATATTTTTTTAAACTAAACGGACTCTTATAAATTTATTTTTCCTCTTTGGAATCAATCCTAGAAACTCATCGTTGAATAAAAATCAGAAACGAACAAAGAACAGGCAAATCCACAGAAAAACGAAACCAAACCAAACAACGCGGTTACCCACCGGCCACAAGCCGTGGAATTTGACAAAAATCTGCAGCTCAGCTCCAGCTGTACCTGTGGTGCCGTCCCATTATTATAGCAGTTTGAAAATGTATATTTATGAAATAAATAGAAATAAATCATTTATGTATAAAAAAGTATATAGTTATAAAATGTGAAAAATTCTTATTTATGATATAAATATATAATCGATCACATTTATTGAAGTGGTAGATAATAATAATAATTTACGAAGATAGAAGTGTCTAAATCCAAATTTGGATTAGTTTATATTTAAATTTACGGTTAAAATAATTGATTAAAGGTTAAAAATTTTTAGTTTATGATTTATGTTTTTTCGGTTTATTTGATAGATTTTGTTATATATTGATACAATTAAAGTTTGTATCGATATTTTATTTACAGTTTTTTATGATTCTTCAAATCTAAATATTAATTATTTTTAATCTATCATTAAAATTTATGGAGTCATTTAAATATGTAACTAACATATTTAATTTATTTATATTAATTATCGGCTTTTACTTATTAAACTAATTATTTATTGATACTATCTCTTATCTGTTATTTTATTCGGACATAATCATTTATTCAAGTTGATATACAAAACATCAATATTTATCAATCAACCAATCATCAAATAATCACACAAAACAGTCCTACATAGTCTCTAAAGCTCATAACATACTTGAATACTCGCAAGTTCATTATACGATTCAATATTCACCATGCCATATATTATCGATATCAATATACATTTATTATTCATTTTCTAGTTTGCAACTCCTAACATGCAAAACAATCTTACTAAAATTCTTATCCAAATGTCTCGAACAACACAAAATATTGATGTTCCAACACAAACGATCCTCGCACGTCAATAAAGACAAAATATGCATAAATTTCATGAATCTCTTATACTAATCGCAAAGTTAAATGCGTAAAAAAGCTTATCAGGTTTGAATTTGACGAAACAGACCATACTATTAGATTTGTAACATCAAGAAAACCTAGGGTATGGTATCTTCAAAAGTCAATGTTGATCAACAATCAAAGATGACGATCAAAGGTTAACGGCGATTGACGATAAAGATCAACAACGATTGACAGCTCAACTGACGACTTGACTGTGTTGGGGCTAGGTTGATTCGCCCTAACCCAACCTGAGTCATCACGGTTTGACTCGGTTCAACTTGATCAAGTCCACTCGATGACCCGATCACCATAAGTAGAGACCACACCCACGCATGAACGACAACGTGTGGGGTAATCTCTAATGACATATGACGATCAAACTTTTCAATCTGATCATCTCAATAGCTTTGATTTCAACAGTTGTTTTCGTTTGTGGCGATTTTCGACGTTCTGACTTCTTCCTTTCTCTCTCTCTCTTTTTTTTCCACTCCAACGAGTGATAACGATAACGATAACAATGACGGGACAATCACTAGTGACTGTACCTCGATAAAAAAAAATCAATGATGTTGAAAATATAACAAACTAATAATGATAGATCAAACCTTAAAGCTCAATTTTATTACTTTCTCTCCCCATAACTCATTTTTCAATAAAATATCTCTCTCTCCCCCTTATCTGGCAAAATGACATAAATATTGTGAAAAAATATTTTTCAATCTATTGTCTTTTTTTAAATTATCTTTCAAATTATTGGTGTTTCTACGGTAAAAGTGAAGTTGGATTCATTAGAATCCGATTATGAATAGTGACCGAATTAAAAAATAAAAACACTATTCAAAGTTGGAGTCTCTTACCACCAATTTTAGTATTTTTTTTGAATATTTTATTAGTTAAAGTCGGAGCCTCTTGCCACCAACTTTAGTGTTTTTTTTTTGAATTTTTTACTATTTAAAATCGGAGCTTCTTGTTTCTGACTTTAATTTTTTTTTTTAATTTTAAAAAATAAATCACTATTCAAAGTCGGATTCTAATGAATCCGACTTTACTTTTACTATAAAAACATCAATAATTTTAAAAAATAATTTAGAGAATACAATAGATTGATAAATATTTTTTCCCACAGTATTGATGTCATTTGTCCCCCTTTTCTACTATCCTATTTCTTTTTGAAATTTTAATCACCCCTTTCATAATTAACAAGCCTAAATTACTCCAAACTTGGGCTTCTAAAATAATAGTACATAATTCGGGTTTAAGACACGATTTGATAATCTGAAAATCGAGTCATTATATTTAGGGCGGAGCCAGAAATTTTTAAGGGGTATCATTTTCTTGAATATTATTTTTAAAAAATTAATTATTTATAAAGGAGTATCAAATTATTTATAAAAGGGTGTCAATTATATATATTTTTAATTTTTATATATAAATTATATAAAAAAATATGATTTTTCAAAAATTTTGGGTGTCAATGGACACCCCAATGATGCATCTGGTTCTGCCCATGGTTACATTAACAACACTTCGGGGTTCAAAACAAATTTGGTCAATTAATTGTTTAAGTTTAAAAAATGGATAAAATCTGATTTAGAGTTAATTCAATCGGTTATTACTGTTATTTGTCAGGTGATTTTTAGGTTTAAGTTTGATTCAATCAAGTGTAGATTGAGTTTCGAATCCATAATAACAAGTTTAATTTGAGTTCGAATTATTTTTTATTGGATGCATACCTAATTTGATTACTATAATAATAAGTTTAACTCAGATTCAAATCAATAATAATTAATTATAGATTAATTTTAACTCGAATAAATTTTAATCATATTTTCTAGTATGGTTCTCATTCATTAAGCTCGGTTAAATATTTATATATATATAAAACTCTCACTCTGCCTTTAAAAACAAGAAAAATGAATATTTTAAAATTACAACTAATGCCGGTTCCCCTTATTTCTCCTTCTTGGGTGTTTTCTTCTAGTACCCAACCAATGCCGGTTCCCCTAAAATCCCCTACTGCTACTGTCTTCTTTCCTGGGTTATTTTTCATTGCTAAGAAAGTAAAAGGAACAGAAAGCAAAACCATATTCAAAACAAAACGCAAACCTTGTCGGATAATCAAACTGTTTATGCTTTACGAAGCAAAACCACAAAGATATGCTCGCACGCCACAGTATCATCCTTCTCCTCATCCTTTTATCCGCCGGTCTCACCGCTGGTGACGACGGCGCAACAATGGTAAAGATAGCTTCATCCTTTCGCCCTGCTCCAACTGGGTGGTCTTCCTCTTCCTCTGATAACTACTGCAAGTGGACCGGCATAACCTGCGACAAATCAAACCGAGTTATTTCCATTAACCTCTCCTCCAAATCCCTGTCGGGTACCCTTTCGCCCGACATCGCCGCCTTGTCGGAGCTCCGAACTGTGTCACTCCAACGCAACGCGTTGTCCGGGACCGTCCCGTCTTTCGCCAACCTCTCGAGTTTACAAGAAGTTTACCTAGGCAGCAACGCATTCACCTCTATCTCCCCAAACGCGTTCTCGGGGTTGACTAGCTTGCAAAAGCTAAGTTTGAGTGATAACGCCGGTTTAAGTCCATGGGGTTTCCCAGATTTGTCCCAATCGACAGGCCTCGTTGAGCTTCAACTAGACAACACCAGCATGTTCGGTCCCTTGCCCGATATTTTCGCATCTATGGGCAGCTTGAAAAGTATAAGGTTGTCTTACAACAATTTGAGCGGCACATTGCCGGCTTCTCTCGGTGGTTCGATGATTCAGAATCTTTGGATCAACAATCAAGATGGTGGATTCACTGGCACCATAGAAGTTTTGTCCAACATGACACAGTTGTCTCAGGTTTGGTTGCATAAAAACTTGTTTACGGGGCCGATCCCAGATTTGTCAAAATGTTTGGGTATTTTCGATCTTCAGCTTAGAGACAATCAGTTGACAGGGCCTGTCCTGAAATCTTTAATTGATCTTCCAGGCTTGAAGAATGTTTCACTGTCTAATAATAAATTGCAGGGTCCTTTCCCAATTTTTCCTAGCTCAGTTGAGAAAGTAGTTGTTGATGGAAACAATAATTTCTGTGATCATGATGGGGCACCTTGTAGTCTTCAAGTTGCTACATTTCTTGAGATTGCTGGGGGTTTTGGGTACCCTGTGTCTCTTTCTGATAGTTGGTCAGGAAATGATGCCTGCCAATTCTCTTTTATTACTTGTGATGCTCAAAAGAATGTGATTACAGTGAATCTGGCTAAGAAAAACTTGGTTGGGATGATTTCTCCAGCGTTTGTGAATCTCACAGCATTGAAGAACTTGAATCTGAATGATAACCAATTAACTGGTTCGATTCCTGATGGCCTGACTAAGTTGAGTAGTTTGCAGCTTCTTGACGTGTCTAATAACAATCTTAGTGGTGACATCCCGAAATTTCCAAGAAGTTTGGTAAAATTCAGTTACTCGGGGAATAGTTTACTTGGAAAATCCAGTGGTTCTGGTGGAGGAGGTCCAGCATCTGGAACACCAGGTGGAGGTTCGGACAGTATCTTAAAAGGTGGTGGCAGTGGTAAGAACACAATTGCTATGATTGTCGGTGTTGTTGCTGGAGTATTGATTTTTGTTGCCGTTGTCTGCTTTGTTTCTTATAAGTATGTTATGAACAAGAAGTATGGAAAGTTCGGTAAGGTAGAGGACAGTGATGCTGAGAAGGGTGTATTTAAGAGTTTGGCAAACAGTGGCGGAATGAATGGGAATGGGGGAGTTACTGGTGAAATGCAAAGTCAGAGCAGTGGTGATCACAGTGACCGCCATTTCTTCGAGGGTGGAAATGTAGTGATCTCAATGCAAGTACTAAGACAGGTGACAGATAATTTCAGTGAGGTTAATGTTTTAGGAAGAGGTGGTTTTGGGGTAGTATATAAAGGAGAATTGCATGATGGCACACAGATTGCTGTCAAGAGGATGGAATGTGTGTCAACAGTTACTAAAGGAATGAATGAGTTTCAGGCTGAAATCGCGGTGCTTACGAAAGTTCGCCACCGACATCTGGTTGCTCTCTTGGGTTACTGTATTAATGGTAATGATAGGCTCTTGGTTTACGAGTACATGCCACAAGGTACCCTCAGTCAGCATCTCTTTGAATGGCGGGAAAATGGGCATGCTCCTCTTACCTGGAAGCAGAGAGTCACCATTGCACTGGATGTTGCACGAGGGGTCGAGTATTTGCACTCTCTGGCACAACAAAGTTTCATTCATAGGGACTTGAAGCCCTCCAACATTCTCCTTGGGGATGACATGAGGGCAAAGGTTGCGGATTTTGGACTGGTTAAAAATGCACCTGATGGCAAATACTCTGTTGAGACCAGATTGGCTGGAACATTTGGATATCTTGCTCCCGAATATGCTGGTACGTTGATTCTCGACTTGAAATGCTTTAAGATTTTATATGAACTGCATACTTGCTTAGTACTATATGTTCTGTAATAATTTGCTCTATGCAAATCAAACCTTTCAATGAAATATAGGTGCATCCTTAATGTCTCAATTCTGGAATAGCTAAGATATTAGCAGTTGGTTTAAATAAAAGATATCGGCAGTTAATATCATTGGGGTCTTTGTGGTATTATTGTACTAAACATGTCATAATGGTGCGAACAAGCCAATTTATTTGCATTTAATTTACTTAGTATGAGAAAAAGGGTGGCAGACTTGGGGACCAAATCTTAAACTGCATGTTTTATGTCGAGGCCTCAAAGAATATTCGATATTCTTGTTGTAAAAGATTAAACTCATGATTGACCGAAAGAATTGTCGCATTCAGAATATGAAACATTTGTTGTAAAAGATTAAATTATGTTCTTTGGGTTTTGTTGAAACCAATCTTTCTGGTTAAACCAGTATATATTTTCTTTTATCTTTGCATTTTCCGGGCTGTTCTGTACAAAGCATCGTCATTTTATTGTTTCGTCAAATGTTAATAGATATGCTTTTTTAAACTTTACAGCAACCGGAAGGGTGACTACAAAGGTGGATGTGTATGCATTTGGAGTGGTCTTAATGGAGATAATCACTGGCCGAAAAGCTTTGGACGAAACATTACCTGATGAGAAGTCACATTTGGTGACGTGGTTCCGCAGGGTCCTTGTCAACAAAGACAACATTCCTAAAATGGTTGATGAAACAATCAATTGCGATGAAGAGACCATGGCAAGCATCTTCAAGGTAGTTGAGCTGGCAGGACACTGCACAGCTCGTGAACCATATCAGCGACCCGACATGGGGCATGCAGTAAACATACTGGGCCCCCTTGTTGAGCTGTGGAAACCTTCCACTCAAGACGATGATGAACACTCAGGCATTGACCTTCACATGAGCCTTCCTCAGGCTCTACTAAGATGGCAAGCCGATGAAGGTACTTCAACAATGTATGGTGATATGTCATACTCCGAGACCCATACAAGCATCCCCGCAAAACCCTCGGGATTTCCGGACACATTAAGCTCATCCGATGGTCGGTGATTGAAGTGGAATAAGCAGCATCATTTTGAAGAGGTACGCACTGTAAAAACCGTCACAAGGACCAAAATATTCCAGGTCGATTTGATTACGAAGTGTATTATGTTTTTTTTTCAGTTTTCTCTCCTACATTGTTTTGCTAAAAACGAGCAAAAGGAACTCTTATGTTATTATATTCTTCAACAACTAACCAAATGATTTGTTTTGCTTGGGGAGGAGAGGGATGGAAAGAAAATCTGTATCATGTTCTTTTAATCTCATCTATTGTAATATATAATTATTGTTTCAAATTGTACTGAGACATGTCTGGTTCTGTTTTTTATACTTAGAAAGATGTATCTTGCAGACAGAGGAAGACTGATGTTCAAACTCTAGCATGAATCAAGTGGTTAAGTTTGGTTGTTTCCTCTAGCAGTAGAAGAAAAATGGACACTGGAAAAGACATTTTTTATGGATACTGCATTAGTTTAAGTTTGTCAACAGTTTGGTGTCGGAAAAAAGCTTGAAAATCATACTAACATCACATGGCTTTGGTACCTTTCCATTGAAAAAGTACACAATGCTTAGTAACTGCAGATGTTGTGCCTGTCTGTTTCTTACAAGAAAATCCCTCAACAATGTTTAATGGTAAATTAAAGTCTGGGTTTTGATTTGATGCTTTGGAATATGCAACACTCACTGGCTGACCAATTAAATTAGGACAACAAATATATGTGTATATAGAAAAAAGAAAAAACATTAGCATTAGATGATGTGTTGACATGAGGATGAGATGATGTGTCTTCAGCTGTCACTGCCAACCACATGGTGGTTCAAGTGTTTCATATCATTGGCCTTACCACCAACTCGAATATTTGTTTAATATTTAAAATATTTGATATATTGTAATTTTAAAAATAATTAATAAAATAGATAAAACACCACTCACATATAACATCGTAAATTTTATTATAAATTTTTAAATATATTTCAATATTTTTTGTTTCTCTAAATATAATAATCAAGCCTTACTTTGGCGTTTGAATTTATACTTATCCACTAAATAATTTGTTGGTTAAATAGACTGTAAAATAAGATCTGACAAGTAATAATAATAAATAAAAAATAAATAAAATCGTGTTATGATAAAAATAAATAAAATCGTGTTTTGGTATGGAAATCACTGCCTTAAAAACAATTCGTCCCGATGTGTGTAATCGTTGTTCAAAGTTTAAAGTGGACTAGGTGATAATGATCGTCTAATCTAAAAGGAAAAATTCAACCTCTACGAATAAAACTCACAAATTTCACAAAGAAAACAAAAAGTTTTTCTAACTGATAATTGGAAAAATAAGAAGTGAAACATTTTATTCATAGGTTGAAAGTAGGGACAAATCTATCCGAGAATCAAACAAAATTTGATTTAAAATTTAAATTTAATATTAGATACTATTAAATCAAATCTCGGATAATATCAGATAATATCCATTTAAAATCTCGGATAATATCAGATAATATCTATTCAAAATTAGATTTAATAACAGATAATATCAAATCAAATCTATGATATTTATTAAATCTAATCGGTTACACATTTAAAATTCAAAAGAAATTTTAAATTAACCGAACTGCTCTCATATCTCCTATAAATACAGAGTGTGAGATTCAAGCATTATACCCGCATAACTATCACGTAAAGTAAAAACAATTAACAATTGATTACCTATTTTGATTTTTATTCATTTAATTTTTAATATTTTATTTTGAGTCAAAAACTTATATATAAATAAAAATTATTAATTAATTAACGATTAATTATTTGAAATAACATAATAAACTTATAAGATAATACACGTTAACATAACAATATCATGTAAAATAATTTACTCGCAACAACCTAAAATTATTTTTATAAAATTATACAAAAATAAAATTATTTCTTTCTATTAAAGTCATTCTGATATTAATAAAACATTAAAATCAAATTAATTAGAAATAAAAAATTAAAATAATTATTCAACTAAATATTAAAGTTATTTATCGAAACTATGCCAATAATTAAATATATTATCTTCTCCACCTCTTTTTCGCCTGTCAGATAAAAAAATTGTGAAACTTAAATACTGTAGAGTGATAAAAATATAGTCGTAATAAAAACATTATTGTGAGTATTTTTTTAGAGAAAAATACTTATAGAGTTCATTTCATTGATCAAAAGATTTATCTGTTTATCTTAAATTTTATATTAATTAATGATTTTGTAAAAAATATTCAAGTAGGTAATGGTAATGTTTTACTTTGAGGTGGAGAAGATCAGGTACTCAACCAATTTGAATAGAATTGATTCCGGTCTTGGTAACTATCGATTCTAAAAGATCGAAATAAATCTCGGTCTCGGTCACACCGGGTCCTAAATTTTAAGAACCGATTTCAATATGGGTGTCCAATCAATTAGTTTATTTTTTTTTAAAATCAATTAATTAGAGAAAAAAATTATTCAATCATTAATAATAATATTAAATAATAAAATCAGAATATTGCAGGCTTGAAAATTAAAGATTTAAAACTAGTCATACTCATTATATTCAAACATAAAAAGAAAGTTTGATAAGAAAAATAAAAAAAAATTGAATATTTAGTATTGGTCCTGGTCCTATTGGGTACCCACCGAATATTGAGTCCAAAAATTACATATCCGGTCCAGGTCCCGATTATGACCAAGACCTAAATTTTGGATCCAGTCTTGATCTTACCAAAATCAATACCAGATAAAAATCTATCGGGTCTTACTGAATCCAAGACCGTGTAATCGAATTTTTTGTCATTCCCTAGTTTTACCTCTAAAAAGTAATGGAAAATCTATTTTTCATTAGTTTCAAGGAATTTGTATTGAAAAAATTATTGTTTCTATCAAGAATAAACCGTTTGTCTCTGGTCTGGAGAAATTATATCATGGGTCCGGCTTACCACTTCAGTCGTGGTCCCATCTAATAATAACTACCCACTTCACCATTAACTTTTACCTCATTTTTTTTACAACCAATGAATCTTCACTTAGATTTCCATGTCATTTTAAAATATCATTTTTGGAATTTACATTAAATACATGGATGATTAGTGGCGAAATTGGTAGTTTTCATTGGTTAGGGACCACGGCTGACGTGGTAGGCCTGACCTATAATATAATCTCTCATAATCTCGTGTCTTATTGGTGTTTTAACCTTAAGTAAGTGGACTTAGGGTTTAGGATTTAAGGTTAGAGATTGTGGTTAAGATTTAAGAAATTAGGGGTAATATGTATTTTAGAGTTTAGGTTTAAAATATAAAAAATTAAGGTTACGATTTAAAATTTAATTTTTAAATATTTTTAATATAAAATATAAAAAGAAATAAAAGATTTTTTACTCTGTTTCTACTTGGTATTGCTAAAATATAACCTACTAATGATGTCATAGTTTCGAATGAAATGTTAATAATACCCTGTCAACCCTAAATATTCTCCCAAGGCTTTCTTTAGAATTAGACAGTTTTGCATAGCTTTCACTTTAGAAGTATCAGTGGCAACACCTTGGGCAGAAATAATATGGTCTAAGTATTCCACCTATTCTTGGACAAAAAATATTTGTTTCTTTTTACAAATAACCTATTAGTCCTTAATAGTTGAAGAACTAGTTTCAAATGATGATAATGAGTAATCAAATCTTTGTTATAGATGAGACTATTATAAAAAAAACACCAAGACAAACTACTATTATCACTGTATAATTTTTCTTCATTAACTACTGTTATCGTCAAAGAATTAGTAGATATCTTTTTTATTCTTTCTTTCACCTATCCAAGATTGATGAAGCTGTGTGTACTACTACAATCTACAAAAATGCTTAATAATCTACCCTTAATAGTTTCTTGAATCCCGAATATACTGTACTCCACAGATTCTATCAATGTTTTCATAGAAATTTTCAACTCTTCTTCCATCATCTTATCTATAACTTCTTTTAATTCTTTACCTCCTTCCCTTTCATCCTTCACCCCTGCTTCATCTTCTTTCATGAAGTTAAGTTGTTTAATTTTACATTGATGACCTGGTATAAAATTCTCATAACACTTCAAGCACATATTGTGAGATCTCCTATAATCAAGTAGAGATTATTTGTCATTTTGAGTAGAAATTCTTTTATGTATAATTTAAAGTGAAAGTTAGATTTTTTTCGGACACTTTTAATGATGTAAGTGGATGCCTTTGGTTTGAGTTTTTTTGTTTCGATTTCGAGGATTAGTTAATAAAGTTTAACTAATCTGTAAGCTTCTGTTAAAGATGTAGGCCGATTAATTTTGACTATATGCCTTAATTCTTTATTTAATCCATTAAGAAAATTTAATGTATAATAATCTTCTCCATGGTTCTACTGTATGATATATGGTCTGAATTTTTCAAACTTATCTTGATATTTATAGAAAAGTGTCAAGCATTCCTTAACAAAAGTAACCATACTAAGCTCATTATTTCTTCATTTGCAATATGGTATTTTCTTTTTATCTACAATAACAATTGTATTTGGGTTGTGCACTTCACTCTCTTTTGGGCTGGTAAGAATATTAACTTGTTGATTATCTTCTGATTATTAATCAGCTTCTAAAATGTTGTCGTTTTCATTTTTTCTTTTAATGCATTCTCAGATAGTTTTATCTTTTTTTTTTGTTTTTAATCTAATCAATCTTTTTAATTTTTTCTTTTCCCGTTTTAATCATAACAAATTTTCATTTCAAAAATTATTGTTGTAAAAAAAAAGATTTTTATAGCTCAAGAATTACTCTAATTTTTTTTTGTTGGTCAATTTATTAGTTATAATATTACTGATAATAATTCACTTTCTTCTAAAAATTGACACAAATGGCTTTATTATTCTTATATGTTCTTATCAAAAACATTATTATAGTATAGTTTTCAAGATCGTCTCAAAGATTTTGGGGACACTGAAAGTATATTTTTATTATGAACAAAAAATTTATCCCTTTTTTCTGTCTTTTTTATGCACCAACAATAAAAAAATAAATCTAGATTTAATTATGATTTAAGATTAAAGTTTAAGGTATTGATGTAGAGTTTAAAATTTATAATTTAGAATTTATGATTAAGCTTAAAATTTATTTCTTTAGTATTAAAAATAAAAAATAACACTGAATTTTTTTTACTCATCTCGTTTGTTTAAAGAATTAATTTAATATTTTAAACATTTTTATCTAAAAAATTAATTATTAAATTAATTAATTTATTTAATAAATTATAACAAAATAAAAAATTAAGGGTCTTAGGTTAATTATGGACTCTGAGTGTCTACTCGTGGTGTTCTCCCTCATAGTCGGGTCTGATAGTTTCTCTCAAATTTTGGAATAATATTTCATCTCTCAAATACGTTTATGTACGTGAATCTGAATAATAAAATTGTTAATCATAACTTATTAAATTTTTTTTTGAGTGTTTATTAAATTTTAAAGGTATAAATGTCTTGATTTTTTTCAATCGTCTTTAGATTTTTTGATATGTTAAATTTGATAAGAGTGTTTTTCATATACTTTAAAGTGTTTAAAGTTTTTTTCCTTACCTTCTTTAGCTTATCAACATCAATAAAAAAAATATATCAGTTTATCTCTAATGTTTCTATATAATAAAGATAATAAAGACATAAAGATAATTTTCACCTTTAACGTTTATATTTTTTATCATTTTGGCCCCTATTCTTTTTTTTGGGATAAATTTAGCCATTAACCTATGTCTTTTTAACAAATAATTCATTTTTTAACTACCATGATAACTGAAACGTTAAAAATTTAATAATGATAACATGTCATATATATGTGATAATATATTTTGAATGACATAGAATCTAACCTATTAAATATATATAATATAATTTTATTCCAGTATAAAATATAAAACAATTAAAATTTAAATAAAATATTAAAAATTAATTAAATCCAAAACAAAAATTTACTAAATATTCTCAACCCTAACTAAACTAAAATATCTTTATAAAACCCTAAAACTTCGATTTAGATTAAAACTAAAATACCTAAATTCTAAACTAAAATAATAAAAATCCAATTGATTCTTATCAAAATCCTTTATCTTTGATTCAACGGTAACAAACTATACAAAACTCTTTCTTTTCAGATTATGTTCATACCTTTTTAGATAAAATTTTGATTTTACTATAGTTAATGTTAAGAATGTTTAGTAGCCTTTTGTTTTAGATTTAATTATTTTTTAATAAATAAAAATTATTTTTTAATATTTTATTTGAATTTTAATTGTTTTATATTTTTAGATTGGAATAAAACTATATTCCGTGTGTATGTATTTGATATACTAGATGTTAAATCATTTAAAATATATTATTACATATATATATATGATATGTCATCATTATTAAATTTTTAACGGTTCAATTATCATGATAGTTAAAAAATGAATTATTTGTTAAAAAGACATATGTCAAGGGCTAAATTTATCCCAAAAAAGAATAAGGACCAAAATAACAAAAATTATAAATATTAAAGGTAAAAATTATCTTCATATAATAAGTTAGATCTTGGTCAAAATAGAAAGTATTCAATTGCACCATGAAAAATTTTGTTATCTCAATTACCATCACTACAATCATTGTCGTCATTATTGTATATTGCCTTCATTTCAATTTTTATGATTACTATCTTAATCCTAATTTTATCGGTGGCAGAATTAAAAATTTATTTTAGGGTAAATACATATAATCTCAAAATCATAAGATAAACACAAACTTTAAATATTACAAAAATTTAAGGATTAGTTCATAAAAATTATAAAAATAAAGGATAAATATATAAACATAAAAAATTTAAGATAAGCACGAACCTACCCTACATCAAACGTAGATTCATCACTGATTATTATCACCTCTAATCACTCCAATTATCACCCTCATCATCATTTTCATTCATCCTCATTTTTCTTACTTCTATTTTCATCTTCTATACTTTCACCTCTATCTTCCTCTTCACTTTTATCATTTCCATCACTATCATCTTTTATAGTTTTACTTTTATCATTTTCATTACCAACATTATTCAGTACATGAATAATTCATGTATTAATCATTGAAAAGTAGTCTAATAAATATTTAAGTATTTAATTGACACCGATAAATATAGTCTCTTCTACACACCCTCTAACACTATGAAACTAATGTGTTATTAGGATGCTGATTAGGCATCCTCAAGGAGAAGATAGGTATTCTAAAACATGATATTGTATTAACTTTGGTGGTAATACAATTATCTTATGTCTAATCAAATTCTGGAACAGAATATATGAATGTTTCTTTTTGAATCAATTACAGTATTGCAGTAGTATCTGTTTTATAGTATATTCTTAATTATTGAACATTGATTGTTCAATCACTGTACTGACATTATTGATGCTCAAACCCGTGACTTCTAAGAACAACAATCATTCTCTTTAACCACTAAGGCAATATGATTCATATAATATTGTGTATGAATTAATGTGGGTTGAGAATCTGCTCTCTGAGATTGATGTTGGTCTACATGGCACATCAGTAGTTTGGTGTGATAACACAACTCTATTAATAGTTGCCAACCCTACTCATCATGTAAAAATAAAATGTATTGAGATTGATGTTTAAAGTTACGTCGAATGACTTAAAATGACATACTCTAAAATCAGCTTTTACACATGATTTGGTCTTTAAATCAAACTTTTTGTAACGTTAAAATTCTAACTTATGTTTAAATCGCCGATTTTTACCTAAAATCTCGTTCTAAAATCATTTATGAATGAAGTTTTAGTGTGAATTCAACAGCTGCAATAAACACACTTCTGTCTTAACTTCCAAGTTACATGTTTACATGGCTCCAACCAAAGGGTGTATAAACTAAGAAAGATAGGATCAAGTATATATATTCTCATATAGCTTGAGTGGATATATTCTAATATTTTTAAGATTAATTTTTAATTGCCATATCCATTTTTAATCCAGTAGTTAAAACAAAATTTATGGAATTCAACCACCTCAACTACAATTAATGCTTTGGATTAAGAGTTTTTTTAAGAAAATTGTTATATAGAGAGAGGATCAAGTTAAACAATGCATAATTTCTTAAGTTTTACATGTTTTTGGATCGTTAAATGATTAAAACAAATAATTTAGATTAGCTTCTTTTTTTTTTCTAATGATAATCTTTACATAACTTATTATTAATCTAAATAATTCATTCTAATCATCTAACAATCTAAAAATAGAACCCAACAAACTTGGTAGATACTTGAAGTTTTTAGAACAAATCATGTATGAATATAATAGAACTGTATGAAATAGTCATAGAAAATAGAGTTCCTCCCACTCCACTCTTTACATTTCCAAGCAAAGTGGGACAATTGGTTGGTAACATGACTGTACATAAAGCTTTCAACCTGTATTTCCATGTCTTGTCCTTTCTCCACGAGAAACTGCTAAATCAGACCACAAAATCTCTTCTTCAAACTTGAAAAATAATCCTCCACAAAACCCCAAAAATGCCCACAGTCAAATTCATCTTCATCACCCTCTCTATATCCTTTCTCCTCCACCATACTTGTGATTCGGTCTCAATCTTAGACCTTGACAGTGCACTGGAAAGCAGTGAAATTGATGTAATGGAGAGAAGGGTTTGCAGAAAAAAGCTTGAAGATTGTTTAGAAGATGAAGAAATGGAGTCTGAGAGCAACAGGAGGGTGCTGGTGATGCAGAGGAAGTACATTAGCTATGAGACACTGAGGAGAGACATGGTCCCTTGTTCCAACCCAGGTGCTTCTTACTACGATTGTAATGCTGGACATCAAGCCAATCGCTACAACCGAGGGTGTGAAGTTATTACAAGGTGTGCGAGAGGCAGTAAAGGGATCAAAACCTGAAAAAAAACAACAGATTTTATCGTTTTTTGGCTATGAAAACTGGGTTTGTTGTAAAATGTGTCTTGCTGGGGTTGCATATTAAGAATTCATCATTGCATATTTAACTTTCATCACCAACACCTCTAACTAAGTGAGTTTACCCGATGATAATGGAAAATCACATCATCAGTATATTTAATTTTGAGAATTAGGGGTAGTTTAAAGTTTACGGGGCTTGTAATTTATTAAAATAAGACATTTTAATTTATAATTTTAAAGATATATAATTCTTTTAAAATATATTTTCTTCTTAATAAAAAAAAATATATCATGGGGACATTTTTGAGTTATTTTTTATTTTTTCCCTTGTAACTTGTTAATGTTTTTTTTTTATTTATAAATATTTAATTCTATTCATTTGAAACTTTTTTCTTAGAACCATATGTTCAAAACCTTCATTGCCAAACGATCAACACGAACAAATAAATCAAATAAAATATGTAAATACTAAATATATATTAGAACATATTAAATATCTGATATAATAATATATTAAGGATAAAAAAATTTATATTAAATATCATAATAATATAACATATATAAAATAATCATATAAGCTACAATATAGTTATATACAAAGTAAATATAATATGTATATACGTACAATACAAATATCTGAATTAAATTGTTCAAATGATTGCATTTTATATTGTGTATATTATTTATATGTTTTAGATATTTATTAATTACTTTGAAATAAATTACTAAACCTAATGACTTTACTTGAAGAATAAGTTTTCAAACTTAACTTCCAAGATTTAACCTATAAAACTAGGTTGAATTTAAAAGGTTACATTTAAAATATGATTTTAAATTTTTAAATATAATAAATATAAATAGATATATGTATGTCATTAAAGTTAAAGAACATAAACAAACAAATTACTAAATGTAAATAAAAATTACTGAATGTAGATAAAAGAACAAGTCTATCCTTCGTTTGTGTTCATTCATTTAATTAAACGGTTCACGAACGTTCGGTTCTGTTAAATTAACAAAATAGCTATATAGCTATACTTGAAGGAATCAGGTAAGTAGGGCAGGAAACACATGGAAAGGCTAACCTTAAGAAGCATTTAAAACATGTTCAATAACATGGCTAACTTCCAATATCTAATTCATAGGCTTAGGTCTAGAGAAATTAAAACATGATCCAAATCCAATGTTGTATTATTCAAAGTAAATGTTTGTACATCCTTCCATGTTAATTATTCCAGAAAAGGTTCAACAAATGCCAACAGGAAGACAGCATATAGAAATTTCTTCTCATTAAAGTCTTGCAGAAATGATAGAGGGCGTTAAAGATTAAAGATAAAACTAGTAAAACCAGAACACAAGGAGGATTCCGGTTACTGTACCATCATCGATTATTAGCGATGTTCTCCGTTTGGTGCTGAACTAGCTAGAGCCCTGCAAAAACCAATACTCACCTTGGTCATATACAAGTGTGTCTCTGTGTTTATGGACTGTAAATTAAATTTCTTAGTCAAGAAAATTGCAAACCACGTAAAAATTAACAAAATCAATTAAGGCAGTATGAAGTTCCAGATTATGAATGCATGATCAATAAAATGAAAGGGAAAACAAAATTCAGTGTGAAGAATCACTGAAATGTAATAGCAGAAATAGCCGATTTCTTTAGATATCTGATAAAATGCAGTATGACATCCTTTTGAATTAAGAAATGACTTCTCTTTTCAGAGTTACTTGAAATTATAAACTCCCTCATGAATTCGAAACATGAACACATCGGAAGTAATTTTCTGTGAAATAATGTCATGCGGAAAGTCTGTTTATAGTTGAACTTATAAAGTGGTAGTAAAGGAACTAACCACAGACCTCAAATACCCGCCATAGGCAATCAAATGACGTCCGACAAAAGCTAATGAGATAAACATAGTTGACAAATAACATTCAAACAACTCTGGTTACATAGTCATCAAGAGAACTGACATATTTTTTTTCATGATTTGAATTTGATCAATAATCCCTCAAAAATATAAATAGAATGTTCTTATTAAGAGCATAACAAAAAAGGGGATGAAAGTGACATTTGGTTTTACTATTAAAACTTAATAACTAAGAGCTATCATGGCCACTCATTTAAACAGGTAATGTGGCAGAGAACTTTACGAAAGCGCATCCACTAATAATTCACCTTCAAAATAAATAAAAGACAAGTTCATCCAGCTTAGATGTTAAAACTTCCAATCTTTCCTTAAAAGTATCATATCCATATAACAAAGCAAGATACAAGATATTCATGCATGTATGCCTATTGCAATCACATAAGGTTATGAAGGTGAAATCACTACCACATACAATAAACAAACATATTAAACATGCAAATGATAATATAGAGGAGAAAAATAAGAAGTAATAGTAATACTTATGACTGCCAGAAACTCAATAAGGTGCCGCCACAAAATAATAACAGAAACTTAGCTCGGAAAGATGCATAACAATACGATTACCAATTATCTCAACGTTCAAATACAGTACGAAGACCTGCTCATAAATGTTATAACTAAAGAAGTTGAACTTCAAGCATATGCATCGCTCACAACACAATTTCCAAACATCATAAATGCAAGAGGCTAATAACTGCATCAGAAAAGGAAAAACAATTTATAGAAAACCTCAGTTAGATAGTAATTCCGCACCAGATTGAAAAATAACATTTTTTTGGCTGAAGTTCCTAGCTTATAAACAATTAACTCATTCTATATAAATGTTGATGACAAAGATGACAACCCAAATGCGATATAGACTCGGTTATTTAACAGCATTTGGCAGATCAAATTATCAACAATAAGAAGATTTTCATATCCATGTGGCTTTCAAAATCATCCAAATGCAAGGATGAAAATATGCAAATTATACACAACTCTCTAGTAAATAGAAATAGCAACCGCAGTGAACATAGATGCTAAGTTTTCACCAATCAAAGAGTACTAAATTCTATGGTGGAGACAAAGCCCAGAAAATTATAACAATCTCCCAAAGCAGAGCAGACAATGAAAATGCAGAACAATAACATGAAAAATCATAAATTTCTTTCAAAATCCCTTAATCAAACAAAACCCAGAGACTAAATTCCAGAAAAAGCATCCTCAAAGTATAATCAATTAATAAATCAACCAAAGAAGAATCCAATTCTGCAAAAAATCTATCAAAATCAACCCTATAAGAACTCACTTTTTATGGCGTCTCCCTCTCTTAGCACCCCAAACCTCAAGCTTAGAAATAGGGCAACCACAGCGAGCCCGGAAAAGCAGAACAGCCCGTCCGTTGGGTGGTGCCATCTTCCTTAATTCTGCCCTCAAACACTCATAATCAGGGTTCCCTTCACTCCCACCTTTCCAAGGCAAACGATCAATTTCCTTTGATCCATTTCTCACAGAATCCTCAGTTTGTACCTGCAAATCGAACTCCAAAGCCTTTTTCAACTCCTTACATCCAGGCTTTTCGCATTTACGGGATCTTGAACCGCACCAGAACTCGATGGAAATAAGGGTTGTGACAAAGAAAAGAGTGCAACCCAAAAGGTATGACACAAAAGGGATAGATAAGGAAGCACTGTGGGTGGAAAGGAGAGGGGAAAGTAGGAGGGAAAGGGAATGGAAGAGGTAGGAGAAGTAAGAGGATAGGAGAAAAGTGCCTGAGAAAAGGACTAAAATCAGGATGAGGAGCTCTAGGGTGGCTGATGGAGAGTGTTTGCAGTGGAGGTGAGGGGAATGGTGGGCGTGGTGGTTTTGGTGGTGGTGGTGTCCGGTGAATTTGGTGGCGGCAGTGGCGGTGGATTTTGAAGAAGGGGACATGATGATGAAATCGAGCATGTTAAACTTAGAAACTGAATATTTGATGGGATGCACGCGGTTTTTTTTAGCTCATATAAGGATATTATTATATCAATTAATAAGATTAAAAATTTGAAAAATTTAATATATAATTTATTAATTTTATATTGAATTTATATTTTTTTATTAATAGTATATTAAGTTTATAAAATTTTTAATTTTTATTAATTTATTTAATAGTGATTAATAATATTTAATATTAATGATATTTTACGTCTATTATAGATTTTTTTAATTTTTTATTTTAATTTAGTTTTTAGGTAGACACGATATATTCTTTGTTATCTTTTTTTTTCTTTCCCTCTATTCAAGAAAATATATTCTTTGCTTAAGAGAGAGTGAATTTGAAAGTTAAAATATTAGGTTAAAATCCCTTATTCTTATTCGAATTATATAATATATAGTATAATATTTAAGGGCGGTTTAAAATTTTTTAAGACCCTTTATATTTTATTAAAACGAGATTCTTATTATATTATTATTACTTTTAAAAATTTTGAGTTTTTTACAATTTATTCAAAAATATATAAATATTTTATTTCAAAAAATTATCATAATAAAAAATATTATTAGATTACCATCTTAGCAAAAAAAAGTATTAAACATTTAAAACTTAAATATTTTTAATTTTTCACCTAAAAATATATTTTTTTTATGTTTTAAGTTTTAGATAATATTATATGTACACACACAAAATTATATATATTATAAATATTTAATTTAATTTTTTATTTTGAGATCTTTATGCGGTTATTTTTGTTGTGTTTGTCCATAACCATATTGATAATACTATTTTTATATTATTATCATTAATGTTTAATAATATTATTATATATGTGTATTTGTATGTGTATGTGTATGTGTATGCTACGTGCCATGATCTTGTGCTTCTACATCACCATCTACAAGTAATCTCAGTTGTCCGAATCCAATCTTCAAATAAACTTAGTAACATGTGTAGTAATGCGATTTTTTTTACGCTTTGGATTTTTTTTGGTAATTTAGAATTTTTATTTGTGTAAATAGGGTGTTTAAAGTTTATTTTGAAATCTAGGCCAAAAGCTACAAGAGAACGCCACCTACAAGTGACGACTTGGAGGAGGACGTCAACTCGCCACCTGTAGATGGCATTCTCCTTTATGTTAATATTTTTTTTTTGTTAATTTTAAAGGGAGAACGCCACCTGCACATGGCGTTTTCCTATTTACACTATTCATTTTGGCTTAGATCTCCAAATATTAATGGTGGATCCCTATTTTCTTAATTAAAAAAAAAGAGATATATTATCTATCCAATTTTACGATTTTTATATATCTATTTGTATTTTTATTATTTTCATTCAATTTTAATTTTAATTATTAAATTAGAAAACCTAAAAAATAAACAATAGAAAGTCTAATTTAATTAAATAAAGGGATCCATTTGTAATTAAATAAAAAGGTCCATTTTAAAATAAAACTTAACATAGCCCAATTAGGTAAAAAAATAAATATAATTGATCTTTATATCTTTATGTACAATCGATTATCAATCGTTGAATTTAAATATGATCTAATAATCTTGATCGTTCTTTAATTTTGATAAAAAATTGATAATTGTACAAGTCTCGGTAATACATTTTTATATTAATTTTAGATGAACATCATCAATCAATGAATTCTTGTTAGTTGTTGAAATTCACTCCTTATTCCTAAGACGAATTAGCTTCCACTAAAGGTTGTTTAAAAAGAAATTGTATTCAATCATTTTATGAATCTAAATATTGATTTATTTAATTAAAAGTTAAGATAAAATTATCGTTCACACATCATAACTCAATAACCGAAATCAATTAATTTAGTTCATGGTTGGATCAGAAAAAATCAAGAAAGATAAAACCTAAATTTTAGGTATTCCAAAAGATAAAAAAAAATAAAGTCTAAGACAAACTTCTCCAAGATCCGATCCTCTTAATTTAATCTCACTCGTACATCGGTCCTCTTTTTATCACCAATGTTGATGTTGAAGATGTGATGCATTTCTATAGAAGTAGAAATTATTAAAGATTTAAAAATATTTATAAATATATATTACCTTATAATCGTTTTTAGATTATTTTATATATATATAATTTACGTTAGCTTCAAAGTAAGAACAATTGAATTTTTATGTAAGCATCATATGAAAACTTCCAAACCAAAAGCAATGTATATATAACACGATAAACATTTATATTATCAACAATTATAAAAAATAATATTAAATTTAATTTGATATAAAAATAAAAAATATTCTAATACATTTGTACAGAATTTTCTAAAATATAATTTTATTGTAACGAAATTAGCTCAATAAAAATAAAAGATAAAGCTTTTTTTTTTCTAAAGATGTTAGACATGAGTTATAAGTTTTTACCAAAAATATTTTTAATTTTAATTTTAGTTTATTTTAGTTATTTATATTTTATGATAATTATATACTGCGGTAAAACCTCAACTTTGTTTGAAAAAAATCAATTTCTAAAAAGAATATATCTAATTAATTAATAATAAAAAGATATTTTTAATTTTTTATTAAAAATAAAATATTATTTATAAAATGTAATGAAAATATAAAGAGCCCCACTTTTCTTTTTCTGAAAAATGTTTTTTTTTTTACTTTTATTTCTTAAGCTAATTTAAGGCTTAAAAACTAAATCAGATTGATAAATTGGGTATTTTTTTATTTACTCAAAACTCAATATATGTTATTATAATTAAAAAAATATTACGTTGGGTATGGGTGGACCATGGGATAAGCCCAAATTTACCCTTATATATACGGATCATATACATGTCATAATATATATTTGTATATTTTATGATCTTTATATTTATAATATATTTTTATAATAAAGATTACGGATAATTAATTTAAATTTAAGTTCGAAAATCATCTTTAGAATTAATTCATGGGTTCTTAAAAATGTTAGAATTTCTGATTTTATAATTCTTATATTTTTCATATAAATGATATGACTACACATAAGAAATGTACCAATAGAAGGAAAGATGGATAATTGTTTTCATCCTTCGATTTGCTTAAATATTTTTTTTGTATTTTATTTAAGAAGAACGTAATCGAAAAAAATATAGGATTATCAGCAGGGATACTACAACTTGTTTTGATGTATAAGAAATACTGTTAGTATCAAAGTTAACAGTATAGATATTTATATAAATATTGTAAATAGAACACGTTATATCGCTTAGGAAATTTCCTAAGAGATAATTGTACGGGACATAATTTTTGATATTATTATAGAATTTTTTTTTGGTTTTTGGGATAAATAAAATACATAATTTATCAAAAAAATTATTATTATTTATATCCATATTTTTTAAATGAACATTCACGTGCCAAAATTGAATTTCTCCTCATGCTTCAAAGCAACTTCATCCCACGTTTTCAATACTTTACCTGCTTTCGTAAAGGTAAACAACATGGACTCTATTGAGATTACAAAAATAGCCTCACAAGAGTTTTTAGAAGCTCCGACTTCAACGGATTATTTATTTATAATATAATATGATCACCCACTACATTTAAGCTCAATTGGAACAATATTTTTTTATTTTTTAATTAAAAGAATAACATTTTTTAAACTAAATTTAGAAGAATAATTTTTTTTGGACATGTAGAAAATATTCGCGTTTTGCAGAACAAGAATTAATAATTCACGTCTCAAAAAACGTAAAATAAATCTGACGTGGATTATTACTTTCCTTTGTTTCTATAATTATTTTAATAATTTGCATGTTGCAAGACGAAAATTTGGAGAGAAAAACTCATGAAACAATTCAATTTATTCTAATAAATTGGAATGGTTAAAAAATAAATGACCGTGCTGAAATTACTAAGTCATGCACATTCCGTAGAAGGTAAATTAATGATTATGTCGTAATTCATATTTTACAGAATACGAATTACATTTAATATTTTATGAAATATAAATTATATTTAATTTTTTATTTTATATATTTTAAAATAATTTTCTTTGATAAAAAACAAAAAAATAAAAATAAAACAGAGACGAAAAAAATAGAAAGAGCAACATGCAAAAATAAAGGTAAAAATCAAGCCCATAAAAAATATAAATAAAAACAAAAGAAAAAAACACAAATATAAAAATATATCAAGGGAAGCCTAATCAAATCACCACGATTGACGAACAAAATAAAAAATAAGTTAGAAAATTTAAATCTTTAATTGTGTGTTTTTTTAGGAACAATATAAAGGTAAAACCATGTGGATAAATACAAAAGAAAAATCATCCCCATCATAGCATCAAGAAACAAGATTTTTCAATGACTAAAAGTCATGAAAGGAAGAACCAAAAATGAAGATTCCTGTCATCAATTTATGCTACAATTGTCGTCATTAAAGAAATACATCCTAATCAATCATCTGACGATATATTAATTTTTTTTTGAATATATAAAAAAACTTTAAACGAATAAACCTAAAAAATGACAACAGGAAAATAGAGGTTAATTAAACGTTAGGGAAAGAAAAAAAACGATGAAGAGTTTGGTTTTAGTGAGGTATATCTTATGGTAGATTAGAGTTTTATTTTAGTGAGAATATAGAGGGTTTGGTTTTAGTGAAAGGGTACATCTTTTTATTGAGATAATGATTTTGATACAATAATTAAAAATATTTTAAATTAATTTAAAAAGATTTAAAAAATAATTTTTATGTCCAAATAATTTAAAAATTTGTTTGAAAGATTTTAAGAGTGTTTAAAACATTTTAAAGTAGCTAAATTTATATTTTCAACGTGACCGTATCGATATATGGTAACTTGTTTTTGATACGTTTAACGATTTTAAGATACTTTTTCAACACTGTCAAAATTTATATCGATACAGATAACTATATTTCGATACATACTTGTGGTGTTTTGATATGCCTTTAATGGTTATTTAAAAATCTCCCTTAACGGCTATGAGCCATATCAATATAGGCTTGGTTGTATTATACGGGGAGCAGTGTTTCGATACACGTAAAAGTATTTTGATACGCCCTTCTTGAATTTATGTTCAACAACTCTTTCTCTAAGAAATCGTATCAATACAAGTGTTCCATGTATCGATACACCTTACATTAGAATCAAAAATTTATATGAAAATTAACTTCAAACGGCTTCAATCCAATTTCAACGGTCTCTAACGATTAGGAAGTCAATTGAGACTATAAAATAGATCTTCAACGATCAAAAGAAGACTAATGATTCACAAATCAACTATTATATGATCAAGAGATGTCTTAGTGTTTATCTTGTCAAATTTCTTGTGTAGACAAACACTTGTAAGTTTTATTGTATATGTATACTCAAGTGTCGTAGGTTTTGGGTGAGGGCTTAAGTGTGCAAATAAACACTTATTCAAGAAATTTCTAGTTTTCTCTTGTTTAAGAGTGTTTCAAAGACCCGAGTTGTGAGTTATTGGATGCAAGGCTTGTGATTGAGTCTAAGTAAATGGTTGTCTCTTAATCCTAGAAAAAAGAAAAAAAAATCTTAGTGAATTATTCAAATCCGTAGTAGAAAATTAAGGTGATGGTTGTAGGATTTAGTTAAAAATCTGAATCACTCTAAAATTATTATGTCTTTGTTCTATCATTTTTGCTTCTCACTTCAAATCATCCAACTAACCATTTTCACCCCTTGACGATCAATTCTATCGAAACATCGAATCCAATACTTTTAATATTATTTTTTTGGGTTGAGTATATTCTTTTTAAAATTAGATATAAATCTTAAAGAGTTAAAGATAGTTTATAAAATTGTACATTATCGTCAAACAATATAACTAATGAATTTAAAAAAATCTATCTTTATTAATTAAGCTAATAAACATAAATTTCATTTACTAAGTTAAATTACTCTAAATTTTTTACGTCTTTCAATTTTAATCTATATTTTCATAATTTTTTAGGTAATCAACACATCATGTCTCAATCATTTTCAGTTGATTGATTGTCCTAATGATATCAAATATAATAAAAATATTTAAATCATGTCATTCAATATAATATTAAAAACTTGGAATATAAAAATGTCAATACTGTGACAATAGTGGCATTCTCGTCCATAAAAATGTCCGTCGGTTTGGAAAGGATCACCGTGTAGGTCCCTTATATACTCGTTTTCAGAAGGTAATTTAAAAGTTCTATTCATACGTTGCGTTTTCAAAATTCGATTCTAGTGCATTAAAAAATTAAAAAAATAGTTCAATAATTATATATAGTAAATTGATTTCTAAATTGATTAATTAATGAACTGGATGTAGGTAATTATATAAAAATAATAAATATAAATAAATGATTTCTAAATTAACTTTTCAATATTCTTAAAATAAAAATATAATAAATTAACACAAAGAACTAACTCTCCTAACCATAGGGATGATAATTTGACTTTAAATTAATAAATTTTGATTTGATGTTAAAAAAATTAAATTAAACTAAATTAGTATTAATTTTAAATTAAAATATTTTAATATAATTTAACTCGATTTGATATATTTATATATAATATATTAAAATTAAATCAAGATAAAAATAAATATTTTTAGGTTAGAATCGGGACAATTAAAAACCCGTCCCGTTATAATTCCTACCTAACTGAGGATTTCAGCTCTGAGTCAGCGACAACCAGCCTCCCCTTATCTTATTATTTATTTATAACATTATTTTTGTTTTTTTTATTGTTTCCACCGTTTTTGTTTTCTCTATAAATTCCTACATTTGAAACCCTTTCGCTCGGACTCTCTACATTTTTGCTTAACCTGTTCAAAAATCTTCATCGTTTTCCTTCAACTTTCTCCTCCATTTGTTTTATAAAGCTTGATCTCATGGATTCTTCTTTCAATTGCATCTTGTTTGGTAAGGATGTTCCCTCTTATTCTTCTTTTACTCAAAATTTTCCTGCTCAATTTCTTGTTTGTTTCTGATCTCTCGGCCTGGAATTTTTCTTCGGTTCATAACAGATTTGGATGATACGCTTTACCCTTCCAACACTGGAATAGCTCAAGCTGTCAAGAAAAACATCGATGGTTCGTCGTTTCGATTTCAAAGATTTCGCCAAATTTTGCGACTTATTTGGCAGAAATTTAGGAAATTCTAAATTATTTTCTGTTTTCCAGATTTTCTAATCGAGAAATGTGGATTTCCGGCTACGAAAGCTTCAAATCTCAGAGTCGAACTCTTCAAAACTTACGGCAGCACCCTGGCCGGTTTACGAGTAATTTTCTCTTCCGAAGTTAGATTGTTTGCCGATTTAATTCTTAAAAAATTTGAATAATTTTTGAAAATTTTGAAAATCGTTTGTACAGGCATTAGGCTATGACGTTGACGCCGATGATTACCACGAGTAAGAAACACCATATCCATCTTCAACCTATCGATTTTAAAGATTTTTCTCAGTTGATGAATTGAATACGTATTTTGACTTTGTTTGGAGCAGTTTCGTCCACGGAAGATTGCCGTACGACGTGATCCAGCCAAACCCTCAGCTACGTCATATCTTACGTAGCATCAACCAAAGGAAAATCGTAAGTTACAAGCAAAACGAAAATCAATTAAGAATTCTTAAATCCTCAAATTTTACAAGGAATTTTTGTTGTGAAGCAGATCTTTACGAATTCCGATAGAGTTCATGCGATTAAGGCTATGAAAAGGTTAGGGATTGAAGACTGTTTCGACCAAATCATATGTTTCGAAACACTGAATCCTAATCTGCCAAAATCAACGCGTCCCGACGAATTCCCCGTCGTTCTCAAACCATCAACGGAGGCCATGAAAATTGCTCTGAGCGTCTCCGGTGTTGATCCTCGACGAACAGTAATTCTTCTTCTTCTTTCTAAAATAGAAAAATATATATTTATTATTTTTTTATTTAAAAGATTTAATTATTTTTTTGCAGCTGTTTCTGGATGACAATGTTCGGAATATATCCGCTGGAAAAGCTATGGGTCTCTGGACTTGTTTGGTAATATATATTTTTTAAACATATTATTGTTAGAATGAGTATGTGCGACAAATATTATTAAATATCATTAATTTAACATCATTAAATATTATTAAATTAATTAATAAAAATTAAAAGTTTAAAAATTTAATATATACTTATCAATTATATTTAAATTTTGTTTTAATTTTATTAATTAATTTAATGCATTCTAACAATAGTTAGCATTAATGTTTTTTAACGAAATTCGACGTTGATCGTAGCATTTTTTTATTACTATTTTTGCAAAACTAATTCATCTGAATATTTTTTGTTACAGGTTGGAACGACGGCTCGGACACAGGATTCAGATTATGCATTAGAATCAGTTACAAATTTGTCGGAAGTTATCCCTGAGATCTGGGGTAGGGAATTACAGTTCGATGCTGATCTGGATCCGTTCAGCATCTCTGGCGCCGACCGAATTGAAACTGACGTTGGCGTTGGACTTGCGGCCTCAGTATGCACATAATGCAGTCAATTATTATGTCCATAACACTAATTAGTCATGTAAAAATGATCATGTATGTATTAAAATGTTCATGTATTAAATATTGAATGGAATAATGGCATTGTTTTCCCCATAAACTGTAGGATTTATTGTAATATACCCTTCAACTTTTAAAATGCATAAAATAATATTTGAAGTTTGAACCTCGTTATCAATCAGGGTAGTTCTGGAGAAAGCCACCTAAAAAAAGCTTAAAATAAACCTAAACTTGTTTACCTGGTCACATTTGCACATGAAACTATATACACAATTTCTTACAAAAATTGTAAGAAAAACGGTACATACATAAAATAGCACAAAAATAGTAAGGATTTGTGTTTGTACACAAATCCTTACAAAGTATACACAACGGCTTACGAAAACCGTAAGAAAAAAGGTATGTACACAAATCCTTACCTTTGGATGGCTCCTTTAGCTCATGGTGAGAAGTTGTAAGAAATTGTGTACACACACAATTTCCTACAAGAATACACAATATGCCACCCAAACGGTAAGGATTTGTATTTGTACACAAATCCTTACAAAGTATACACAACGACTTACGAAAACCGTAAGAAAAAAGGTATGTACACAAATCCTTACCACTTCAAAACCATGAGCTAAAGGAGGCATCCAAGGGTAAGGATTTGTGTACATACACAATTTCCTACAATAATACACAATATGTCACCCAAATGGTAAGGATTTATGTTTGTACACAATTCCTTACAAAGTATACACAACGGCTTACGAAAATCGTAGTAAATTGTGTATGTACACAAATCCTTACCTTTGGATGGCTCCTTTAGCTCATGGTGAGAAGTTGTAAGAAATTGTGTACATACCTTTTTCCTTACGATTTTTGTAGGCCATTGTGTATACTTTGTAAGGAATTGTGTACAATATTTATTTGTATATTCTTTATTTTTATATTTTTTATTCAAATATTTTTTATTCAAATATTTTTATTTGAATATTTATTATACGAATATTTTTATTTGAGTATTTTTATTCGAGTATTTTTATTCGAATATATTTTATTTGAATATTTTTATTTAAATATTTTTATTCGAATATTTATTATACGAATATTTTTATTCAAATATTTTTATTCGAATATTTATTATACGAATATTTTTATTCAAATATTTATTATACGCATATTTTTATTCTAATATTTATTATAAGAATACTTTTATTTGAATATTTATTATACGGATATTTTTATTCGTATTTTTTTATTCTAATATTTTTATTCGAGTATTTTTATGCAAATATTTATTATATGAATATTTTTATTCGAATATCTTTTTATGCGAATATTTTTATTCGTATATATTTTATTCGAATCTTTTGATTTGAATATTTTATTCAAATATTTATTATTCAAATATTTTTATTTGAATATTTATTATATGAGTATTTATGTTCGTATATATATTTATTCGAATATTTATTATACAAATATTTTTATGCGTATATTTATTTTATAAATATTTTTATTCGAATATTTATTATATAAATATTTTTATTTATATATTTTTTATTTGAATATATAAAAATAAATTAGATAATTATTATTTAAAAAAAACTAATTTTAAATTAGAACCGGTTAACCTCTATTAGAGGGGCTCTTTTTAATCTCACTTTAAGTGAGTTTTTTTAGCCCGCCCTATCAATCTTGTCTTTAATCCAATGGTGTAAAAATCTGACATTACCAAATACGTGGAGAAATAAGATATTGCCATGTGTCAATTTTGAGTTTTGACAAGTCAATCAAGCTGTCATTTATGTTTATAGCGGGACGGAAGAATGTCTATAATAGGACTCTTGCTTTTCTTATTTTTTTTAATAATAGGATTTAAAGTTTTTGTTAGTTTATATAATAATTAATTTTTACATTTTTTAATTTTTAAATATTAAAGCTTAATAGATTTTTATTCTTTGTAATGTTTAATCTAACTTCGTTCCTGGTTTATAGAAATCAAAACACAATAACTCAACTACATTACCTATATAAGTCACTTGAAATATTTATTTGAGAAAAATATGATATTTAAAGTTTATTTTAAAATCAGATCAAAAGCTACAATATATAGGAGAACACTATTTACAAATGACGATTTAGGAGAAGAACGTTGGCGATTTAAGAGAAAACACCACCTTTTATTTTTTGCATAATCTGAAAAAAATATCATGTGCACATAATATTCTTCTATCTATTTTATAAAAATTAACTTAAAATCTAAAATATAGTTGATGATTAACTATATTTTAAAGTAAATATTTATATAAGATTATTTCTAAAATTTCTTACAATGACCCTTGATTTATTTACTTTTAACAAAAAAATATAAAATATTTTAATAATAAAAACCTACTTAAAAAATAGGCTTAAATACACTGTTAGCTCTGAAACTATAGATTTTATATCTAGTACGAATAATTTTAGTGGTTAAATGAACGGTTGTTGTTGAGGTGAATGGGTTTGAACGTCAGTAATATCAACACAGTGATTGAGCGATTAATATCCAATGATTGAGTTAAAAAAGTTTATCGACCAATCATAATGTATCCCTTGTTAAGAAAAAATCAGTTGACTTTAGGGATGGTAGACGAGTGGGGATAAGTATGAGTTTAGTAAGTAGTGGGCGGATGTAGGAATAAAAAATCATATCCATCATGAGTAGTGGGTAGGTAATGGGTTTAGGACCTTACCCGCACCGTATCCACCCGTCCCATATATGCCCACTTCATATCCGCTCGTCATAAGAATTTTGAATCATTTTATTTGTAGACTTTGATTATGCCTTTTATTATGATGTTTTATGTATTAAGATATTAAATTATTTTAAAATCTATGTTAATCCTTAAGTTTGACCTTGAACTCAATTAATTTAGTTTGAAAAACTGATGATTTATGATTGTGCTTGAATTAATCAGGTTGAAAATTTATAATGTGTGGATAAGTAAAATTTATAAAAGTGTAAATATACTTTAGCTAAGTTAATTATATATATTAGTTAGTTGTAGTTAAGTAAATTTTATACCGGTAAATTAGTTATCGTTAGTTAGATATAGTTAAATTAGTTGTCGATAGTAAGATGTAGTTAAATTTATATTGGTGTAAATCTGTTATATATACACTTAATCAGTCAATAAAGTATGCAAAATTTTACTTTTTTATAAAAGTCTATGATTTATTTTTACATAATTCGATATTAATAGTTACTTGTAGGCATGTAAAAGCAGATACATTTAAGTGATGGGTGTGAGGATGGATTTAAGAACGTACCCATGTGGGCGGATGTGGATTTGAAAATTACACTCTTCGTAGGTGATGGATATCAAAGTTTTAGGTGGTATGAGTATGAGCGGAGTATCCACACTCGCCCCGCCCATTTGCGATCCCTAGCTGACTTAAATAAAAGAAGCAAATTGCAGGTTAAATTTGTAAGATTTTTTTTTTCATTTTAATCCCTAAAATTATTTATTTAACCTAAAATTAATTTTTATCTTTTGTTAATTTTTATAATTTAATTCAATATCTTTGATATGATGATAATTTTATTAATTTTATTCCCTAAAAATTATTTAATCTGAAGTTTATCTATTTTTTTTTAGAAAAATAGTAAGGGACATGAAAAGATATATGATTAGGGGCAAAAGATTTCTAGTAGCAAAATCCATAGATGCGACTGTTTCCTGAATCTTTTATGAGCCTCTGTTATGTTGCATTGTTTGAGGATGCTAGTTCTTGGGAGTACTAGGCTGCCCTTCATACTTTTTAATGCACGTACAAATCATAATCACTGAGAAACAAAGGCAAATTGTAATATCATAAAACAAAAGGCCGAATTCTATAGAACTTTCCAAACTGTAAGCATGTTATGCTAATATGATTGTATTAAACAGAGTTCAATGGACTTGGTGTCGATGTACTTGTAAGAGTGTATTTTAATGTTGAATGATTTCAAGTCGAGTATTTTCGAATCGATTGATTTCAAGTCTGATTAAAATTAATTCAATAAAAGATCGATATGTTTCAATCGAATTTTCAGGTCGGATCAATTTATTAAACTCAGATATGGGTTTATAAAGTTAATATATTTTATAGAAACATAATCCAAGTTACGAAGTCAACTAAAAACCACTCCACCCTATAGGACCTAATTTCCACCCAATCCACCATTAATAAAAAGCTCTTAACAACTCCATCGCTGATGCTATCCTCTTTCAAGTCCCTATTTAAAGAGGAAGATTCATAATGTCTACCACGCTAAACTCAAAAACATGTCCAAGCAACTAACCCAAAGTTTCATTACAATGTTGATTGCTTCTGTCTACATGGCAGCAGCAGCAGCAGCAGCCACGGCAGAAGAGCCCATCCTTGAGTTTTACATGCATGATATCCTAGGAGGAAGTAACCCCACCGCTCGGCCAATAACCGGCTTACTAGGAAACATTTACAGTGGTCAAGTACCCTTTGCTAAACCAGTAGGATTCCTCCCACCCCAAGGTGGTGTTGCAATCCCCAATGCCAATGGTGCTATTCCTACTGTCAATGGCATCAGCGGCCTTCCTTTAGGAACAGGCTTAGCTGGTACAGCTTTTGCTGGTAACCCAAACCAGAATGGTAACCCTATAGGACCAGATGGCTTGGGACTAGGATTTGGAACAATCACCGTCATCGATGACATACTCACTGCCAGCCCGGAGTTGGGATCCCAGACCATAGGGAAAGCTCAAGGGGTTTATGTAGCCAGTTCAGCAGATGGTGCAACCCAAATGATGGCATTCACAGCTATGATTGAAGGAGGAGAATACAACGACAACCTCAACTTCTACGGAGTTTACAAGATCGGAAGTACCATGTCACATGTATCGGTGACTGGTGGAACCGGCAAGTTTAAGAATGCTTGTGGAGTTGCTGAGGTTCGACCCCTTATACCACCTGGTCAACATGTCACGGATGGTGCTGAGACATTGCTGAGGATCACCGTCCATCTCAAATACTAATTGTGTTGCAAATTATGTGTGCCTGGTCATGCATCTCCATTGTAGCAATTTTAAAATTCAAGAGATTTCTCCTTTGCCTATCCTTGAAAAAAAATATTTTTTATCAAACAAATATATTTAAATTTGTAGCACAAACAAATATCAGTAAATATTATAATCCAATATAAAATAAATTAAAATAACAATTCAAACCGCAATTAAAAACTCAACAATAAATAAATCATCCTTACACAAACTACTATTATACTTGAATAAATGTCTAATAAATATTACAATCTAAAAAATAAATTAAAAATATAATCAAAATGTTCAACTATTAGCATTGGGCACTGAAAAAAGTTTATAATGATCAAGTTTTTATTATTCTACAAAACTCAACAAAAGCCTATAAAATAAGTAGGGTGTTCAAGCGATTAATTCGGTCGGTGATCAAACCGAATTATCAAAAACCAATAACCAAAATTTTTAAATCTTTAACTGTTAACTGAATCAAATTTTTTTCGAAATACATTAACCGAAATTTGTTATAAAGTTTTAGGAAAATTACACAAATAATCACTCAACAATATTAAAATAATCTTTTTAGCCACCAAACTTTCAAAATTATAAAACAACCATTAAACTTATCAAATTATTATAAATTGATCATTTAATTATTGTATGTTATAAATTATTGATAAATTTTAAAAATTTTAATGAATATTTTTTAATAATTTAATAAATTTACTATTATTTTATATTAATTTGATGAAATTTAATGACCAATTTATAATTTAATTGTTTAAAGTATCATATAATTTTACCATTATTTAAAAATTTTAATGAATATTTTTTAATAATTTAATAAATTTACTTATTATTTGGATTAAGACTTTTCTAATCGGATTTGGATCAAAAAATTTTCTTCAAATCGAATTCGAATTATATTATCATCCCTAGTAAAAAAAACTATCATATAATTTTACCATTATTTGAATAGGTTGGATGTATCACCTAAAAATTAAAACTACTTTTCAAATTCCTAATTAAAAATCATAGTTTAGAGAACCAAATTTCTAGGAACTCTATTTTTTAAGATTTTTAAATTAATTTTAAAATTTAAAATATATATATTTATTAAAGTTTATCATTAAAATGATATTAAAATATTAATATGATTTTTTTGTTATTATTAAATTAATAAAAATATATTTAACAATTTTAAAAGTTACAAGTATATAATACAAACATAAAATTAATTTTGAGATTTAAATTTAATTTTAGATACATATATTTAGGAATAAAAATATAATTTAAAACTAAAAAAATATATAAATTAACATTAGTCGGGTCGGGTAGCCGATAATTTTAAAAAAATCAGCTTAAGCCTAATCAGGGATCGAGCTAGGATTCAATGTTGGGAGAGGTAAAAGTTTATTAAACCTTTAAATTTAAAATTTGGGAGGGGCAAATACTCATATTTAATTAATATTTAAACTAAAAGAGACTAAAAATGTAATTATACCAAAAAATACGAGGGACAAAAGCCCCTCTCAACGTATGAACTTCATCCCTAAACTTGACCCAATTATTCTTGAATCAGGTACCCGACCCGATTGGATATATTTTCAAGATCCACCCAATATTTTTGTTTTAGGTAATTGAATAATTAAATCAAATCAATCAAATTAGATAAATTTAAACCCTTACCTTTATTTCTACAAATCCATTGTTTTATATTAAATTTATATCTTTAACAATAGGGTCTATCAAAATAAAATTTAAATTATAAACTCTAATGTGGAGTTTAAGGCCTACTTCAATACGGAAAACACTTGGACAACTTCTTCCAAAGCAATTGAAACCCTAAAAAATAGTAATATATTTTGATACTCATATTTTATAAAAAAATATTATGTATCCCTTTTTAAAAATTTAAATTTTAAATTATTAAACTTAAAATCTTAAATTTTAACTTTAAATATAAATTTTAAATTATAAAATATACTACTTAAATTCTTAAAGTTTAAAAACTAAAGTGTACCAACTTTTTCATTTAATTGTTTAAAGTATTTTTATCAAAATAAATATTTAAAAATATTTTTTTATCAAAATAAATATTTAAAATATTTTCTCGTCAAAATAAATAATTCATGTCATATGTCAACTTTTAAGAATTTATATAAAAATTATATACTTTAATTAAATATTTTAAATATTTATTTTAATAAATATATTTTTAAATATTTATTTTTATCAAATAATAATTTAAATACTTAAATAAAAAGTTACTATACGTTAATTGCTTATTTGTAAGATAAGTCTTAAATAATTATAAATTTTATTAGTTAAATAATAATTTGAGTCGTACAATATTAATGTTAATTGAGTAACCTCATCATTGGCTTAAAAAGATGGGGCCCGGTGGAGAGAATAAAAGCTGCTAACGACATCGTTTATGTTTCATAACACTATTGCGATATTCTTGAGCTGTGCAACATGCAAAATAATAAACCTGTTAAGTATTTACGAGATCAATTATTAAGAAAATATTTTTAATTTTTATGTAATATTTTTAAAATAAATTTTTATTTAAAATTATTTTTAAAATAATTAATAGTAAATATGAATAGAGATTTATCCGAAAAAATATGACATAAAAAAATATTAAAAAAATAACTTTTAGTGGTTGATTTATAAATGACGTGACAAAACTTATCCATGATATAATTTATTTGTCTCTTAACACCCAAAATTTTCTAAATAATTTATACAAAAAATAGAATATAAATAATATATCTTTTATAAATAAAATGACCCTCTTCTATAAATAATTAGTAATTATGAATTATTAAATAAACGATACTATTATATAAATTTTTGATTCCGTCCCGATTTATATCCACAGTTGATTACTGTACACCAGCATTAACCATTTGGCTCATCCTACCTTCTCTGTTGGCCAAAAATATCTCTTCACTCATTTTTTTTCTTCAAATTTTGTATTTTGTTGATTTCAATCAGTGTCATAATTTCTGAAGCGACTACGCCCCAGCACAAGATGTACAAAAATAGTCCCTGTTGGAGTCTCTCAAGTTTTGTGGTTTGGCCATTATCTCAATCATCAAGGACTTAGTATATCTTCTCAAAGAGAAAAAAAAAAATACAGGTTTGTGGAGGTCAACATCTATCAGAATATGCAATGCCAGTGTGAAACAAGTATGTAAAAGACTATGGAAACTTTGTTAGATAGAGAGAGAAAATTAGAGAGAGAAAATAGTAAAAATCTCGTCTTTTAATTGTTTTTTTTTATATTTTTTTATTAAAAAATATTACATTTTCTGAAGTGTAAATTATTTGTCCTCTAATCGAGTTTTTATTGATGTCTCATTTTCAATTAGTGCGTTTAGGGTTTAAAGTTAGGGGTTATTTTTAGGGAATTAAGAATATGACATATTTTTAGGGTGTATTCTCTACCTTCTAAATCTTAAATCCTAACCCTTAAAAAATAGACTCTACCCATAATTGTCTAAACTCTCACCACCCCTAACCTCAAACCTAAACCCTAAATTCATTAATTTAAAATAAGATACTAATAAAAATACGATTATGGAGCAGACGATTTATACTAAAAAAATAAAGAATTTTTTTATTGGTGTACTTGTAGGAGAAAGAGAAAAATCGAATTCTTGTCTATTTCTTATTTGACTAAGTTGAAAAATAAAATTAAGCTTTGAAAAATTATAGTTTCAACTAATTTACATGTCTTTACATTATCTTTTAACATTTCCTTTCAATTTTGAGTGATTTAGTTTTACATATAAGGATAAAAAAATGATCTCATCTCTTATCCTTTCATTTTCCAACCATATCAATCAAAGACTTAATATTATGACTTAAATAATTTTTTACAAATCTTAATTTTAAAAATTTAGAGGAAAGAGGGAGTGTAAGGAAAGAGAGGATTTTATGTGGGTCTAGAACCCATAGGCCATGGCCTAATGGGTCAAGTATTTTTATTTTTGATATAAAATTGAAGATTATAATTTGATAGTTAAAATTTTATTTTTTTGAATTATTTTAATGAGTTATAGTTAGTGTTAAGTTATAATTTAGTCTATTAAATTTTAAAATTTAAATTTAAATTTTAAATCTTAAATCATAAATCCTAAACCATAAAACTGTACCCATAATTCTTTAAACCTAACTCTAAATCTATATTTTTAATATAAGGCATAAAAAGTACACCAAAAAGGGAAGATGATTTCTATTATTTTCTATTTAAATTTGGGTTAAGAGAAATTCAAAAGTTTAATTTGATCGATTAACCGAACCGACCGTTTGAACACCCGTACAAGTTTGATACGAAACAAAATAAGCAAAAATCGAACTTCCAATGTCATTTTATACTATCAAGTGGATAGCTTAATAACATGCAAGTCCCACTCAAATATAAAGCTAATTTATGAACAGAACTTACTAGATCTTGCATTTTATACTTGGATACAATTGTTGCTGTAAACTGTTGGTGGAAAGCTGCATCTCATTTTTATAATTTAGATGAGTGGATCAAAATCATGAGGAGAACTGGTGAGACAGTGCAGAGATAAAATATTACTACAGAGATGTAAAACAAAACCAAAAGCTTGAGATAAAAAAGTTTTATTACCAAACAAACTTTGGTAGGCAATAGAGTATAATATTCAATCCCTGGGGCACTGGCAGGATTTGTCTTTTAAAATTCTGTTTGCTTAAGAAACATGGTGCTCTGTCAAACTCAAAATATGCTGCAACAAAGATGTTATTGGTCATCTAGCCAGTTTGATTGTTTAACCTAATCACTTAATTATCTTCTGTTATTATTTTATTCTAATCAACTTATGATTGATTTACCAGCACTGACACAAATTCAAAGATAAGGTTCATGATGATTCTTTGAGCCATGGTTTTGTCTTACTCGAATTACTCTTTCCACTGAATATATAGCTAGCTACCTAATGGATCATCACCATGGACGGACCAAGATTATATTCACCCTTAAACCCTCTTTTCTGTTACTATATTTTAATGTCTTGTGGAGTTTCATGTCCTAAAGAGAGTCCAACCATGGCACTAGTAAATTTGAGCTTGTCTTTAGCTTCCATAAGGCATACATATCTATGACCTAGATGGAATTATACAAAATTTCATTGTCTTTTCCTGGAGAATAAGCCCACCATTAAGATTTCAATGGACAAAACTGTTGTGCTCATATAGGAATAGCAACAAGAAATATCAAAAGTTGTGTTGTACATTGGCAGACAAGATGTTGTTTTTATCTGCACGGGTTCAATACCAGGAAAAGTCTTTCTTCCAGTTGACTTCATCACTGCTGAAGTAGAACCCATCCTCTTTAACCAGCCAAGAACATTTGTTGAGAGGAGCACACCGTTGGCTGTCTCTGGGAACCTTAAACGCATCGAAACTCCTCCTCTTGGCATCCCATTTCAAGGTGCACAAGTAATGAGAATTGCCCCATATATTGGTCTTGAGCCGCCATCCGAAGTCGTCACCTTTCTGGAGGGCACGGCCACCCATGTCCCCATCCTGCTGTGATATGCACCAGATCACTAAAGGCAGAGATGAGTTGTTGGAGAAGCCATTGATCACACGAACCTCGAACTCCTTGCCGAAATAGTGAACCGGTTGATACACGGACATGAACACCACAACCAAGGCAACAGAAAACATCAGCAGAAAACGTGTGGAAATCCTCATGTTTGCCAAATAATGATGCTGAACCTTCTTCTTCAACGACAACCACCTCAATTCTAAAGCAATAAGAGGTTTCATTGGAATCCTCATTAATATTAGAATGCCTATATGGAAACGTTTTCTCTCTTACCAACTTGCCAACCTAAGATGGCCTTTCTATGGCAAGTTCTACAGATATATAAGATATGCCCGCACATAATTAGGTAACCTTGGATTTATTGCTTGTATTATTAATCTTGCTTACCACCTTTCCATTCTATAATTTTTTTCCATTATTTACAAAAATATAGATTTTAAAATAGAAAAATTCTATAACGTGCGTCGAACATTGCTGTACACCATAAATAATGAACATTGTTGAACATCATTAAATTAATTAATAAAAATTAAAAATATTAAGGACTCAATATACAATTAATAAAAGAGTGATAGAATCAACATACAATTATTAATTGTATATTGAGTCCTTAAAATTTTTAATCTTTATTAATTGATTTAATAATGTTCAGTGGTGTTCAACATTAATGATGTTTAGCGATGTTCGATACTCGTTGTAGACTCATCCTTTAAAATATCTCTATCAAAATCGAACTTAAATGTTAAATATAATTGGATGAAAGGTTGGATCAAAACCTTAGTCGCGAGAAATTATTACATGATCTCGGCTCACCGTGTCATCTATAGTCTTATCTAATAAGATTTATCCATTTAATGATATATAAAAAAGAAGTAAAGATTCACATTAAAAAAATAAGATAAAAAATTATCATTGTATGAGATCATGAATCACGTGGTGAGTCATGTCCATCTAATAAATTTTCCTTAATGGCTCTCCTTTTTTATTCCCATTCTTCTTAGTTTTTTTCTTCTTTTTAATTTGACGACGACATTGATCTTGTATTTGATTGTCGACTGCCGTTAGTAATATATATATTTTTAGTTTTTTAGTTCTCAACAAAAATTATTGTAACACTCTCGATCAAGATGTCATATTTGAGTCTCAAACCCAAATCATAATCATCAACTTTCAACTTAGTTTAGCCCAAATTACATTCATTTCATAAAATCCATTAAGTTCAAATATTTTAAAGTTGATAAACAATTAAAAACGTTACAAAGAAGCTTTGCTTAAAAATACATAATTAAAGCATTTAAATCATGATTTAAAATCTAAAATAAGAGTTACAATGTAATATAAGATTCTACGAATACATAACCCAAAATAATCTAAGTGTTGTATTCGGAAAACAAGTTGATGCTAAATTCTTACACCGATGATGCTCTAACGATATATGTCAACCTACACCCCACAATTTTATGATATTGATTTTTTATTTATTATCTTAAAATATTTATGGCATAAAGATAATTTTAACCCTTAACGTTTATAATTTTTATCGTTTTGGCCCTTATTCTTTTTTTTTTGTGATAAATTTACCCCGTAACCTATATCTTTTTGACAAATAACTTATTTTTTAACTATCATGATAACTGGACCGTTAAAAATTTAACGATGATGACATGTCATATGCATATAATAATATATTTTAAATGACATGACATCTAACCTATCAAATACATATACATACATATATATATATATATATGAAATATAATTTTATTCCAATATAAAATATAAAAAAATTAAAATTTAAATAAAATATTAAAAATTAATTAATTCTAAAATAAAAAGGCTACTAAACATTCTCAACCCTAATTAATTAATTAATTTTTTTAAGATAAGATTTTGAATCTATCGTAGTTAGTGTTAAGAATATTTAGTAGCATTTTATTTTAGAATTAATTAATTTTTTAATATTTTATTTGAATTTTAATTGTTTTATATTTTTTATTAGAATAAAATTATATTATATATATATGTATTTGATAGGTTAGATGTCATGCCATTTAAAATATATTATTATATGCATATGATATATCATTATCGTTAAATTTTTAACGGTCCAGTTATCATGATGGTTAAAAAAATAAGGTATATGTCAAAAATATATAGGTTAAGGACTAAATTTATCTCCAAAAAATAAGGGCCAAAATAATAAAAATTATAAACGTTAAAGGTTAAAATTATCTTTATGCCAATATTTATTTTACATACGTAAATATATGATGTAATTAATTTAAGATGAATATTTATTATAAATATTATAAAAATAAATTCCATTCAATAGAAATACAAACATTTATAAAATTATACTGTACTAGTATTCTTAAAGCCAAAATTGGACTTAAAGCATGCTCAAGTTCAATCAACTGATCTTTTTTGTTTCCCTTATCCATCCTGCTCGCCATATGGTTTTACACCACAAATGCTCTCAAGACAAAGAGCCAGTTGCGGGGTGTCGCATCAGCACTTTACCAAGACTACACGAGAAGAAATTATATCATGGGTAAGTTCCATCACGTTATTTATAAGATTAACCACTAAAAAATATTAAACTTAGTATTTTTTTTTTCATATCATATTTTTTTAAGTGAATCTTTACTCATATTTTCTTAAGTGAAAATTCACTTAAAAAATATAACATAAAAAATTAATAAAATGTGTGATTTTTAATGATTAATCCTATAAATACGTGTTGTGACTTACCCATAATATAATTTACGCTACGGGAGGGACACAACACAGTGCAAAGATGATTAGTTTTCTTGATCTTCTTTTATTGCACTGTCTCCGGAAACTTAGCAAAACATGCAGTCTTCCACTTGGTATGTATTGTCATTATTTTCCCATTATATATCTAGATAATTTTAAGATGAGACAAATTAAAATAAAAATATCTAAAAATATTTATAAAAATAATAAAAACTTTTACATCGATTTTTATGTACATATAATAATACTTATAAAATCGATGGGACTGGATTCAAGATGCTTTGGACTTAATTAAACAAAATATTACCCAAACTTATATAACCTAAATAACAAGTTGCTTTGAATCTTTCTTTCCGTTTTATTTCGGAAAATTCTGCTGAATATTGCAAATGGAAAAAAAATTTCTCCAAATATGGTTGATGAGAAAATATTTCCCAAAATATTGTGAAAGGAACAGTAATTCAAAGACCGGTTCAGTAGGTTCCGTCTTTGACTAAGAAAACAATTTTTAAAGGTCGAAGTCGACCCTTTTGGCTTCGACTTTCTACAGTGTCGGTACTGTTTGAAGACTGAGCCAGGAGGCTCCGACTTTGACTCTTTATTCATTCCTTGACCATGTGCAGCAGGCAGGGGCAAAGAGTGACAGATGTACTGTTGATGGACGTGACAGAAAAAAAAGCTGGGGATGATGGAACTTGAGATAAAAATTAATAGGGATGGTAAGGTGATGGGATGGAAACGTGTTGTAAGAGGTTTGGGGTTCAGAAAATTATTTGTTTATATTATTATGATTAATATATTTATTCTAATGTTTTATAAAGGGATATGTGATGAAAGTTGAGGAGATTTTCTTTTTCTGAGAGTTGAAAGTGAAGGTTAAAGTGGAGAGAAAATCAAAATTTCTACTGAAATTTTGAAAATATTGGTAAGTTCTTCGTTACTTTTTTGTTGTATTTTAGATTTGATATTTTATTCGTTATATTTTTATTTATTAGTTTTTTTGTAAGATTATTATTTGTTTTATCAAGATTTTTTATTTTTTTACTATATTTTTTTATATTCGAATTTATATTTATGTATTTGAAATTAATATTTATTAGTTTCTATTTGAATTTATTTTTATGTATATGTTGAATTTTGTTGTATTTAGTTTTGAAATTGTATAAATTTATTTCGAATATGCAGATAAAATGAGCGAAGATAGATTTTTGACGATCGTGTATTACAATGATCAAATGGTGAAAAATGAATCTGGAATTTTGTTTGAATCTGAAGACACTACTAAACTGAGATTTCCGAAAGATATCTCGCTTCAACAGTTGAAGGAGAAAATATCAAAGAAAATTAGAGCAAGAGTTCATAGTTTACGTTATCGGTGGTTAACCTGTGAAAATCCAGTTAGATATGTTGCAATTAATCTTGAAAATGATGACAATGTTAGCATGATGATTGCAGAGCACGAGTCTATAGAGATTCGGTATATTGAATTATTTGTTGAGGTCCATGATGTTCCGAACAGATCGAGTAATATCATTGGAGAATCCTCTCGAGTGGACTACGGTAATGATATTGATCTCCCAGGAGGAAGTTTTGTCGCAATGTTGTCTAGTGGGATATCGACTGAATTGAATCCTATCGATACTTCAAGATACGGTTTATCAACCGCACCAAGTAGTGATCCGATTGATGATGTTGACGTAGAAAACCTAAGAGGTCATTGGGGTGAAACCCTTGCTAATTCTAGTGAAGATGAAGATATCGATGATCCTGATTTATTTCCTGATGATGTTGGTGAAACACCTAATTTTCGTGCTGGTAAATTTTGTCATACCGGAGTCGACCTGACATTCTATGAACTTTCGGCTCATATGGTTGCTTTGGATTTTGATTCAATGAGAGCTCCTCAATTTCCTGATATGTCACTGTTAACTTCGAGTCAATATGGTCAATTATCTATTGGGCTTCAATTTGATGAAAAGAACGAAGCGATTTTGGCATTGAAAGAGTACAGTATAAGAAACCATGTTGATTATGTTGTTGTAGAATCAAGTCAGAGAACTTTATTTGCCAAATGCGTAAAATATGGTAAGGAATGCAATTGGAAGATCCGATTGACGAAACTAAAGCGTTCTAACCGTTTGGAGGCCACGAAATACAATGAGGATCATACATGTTTGCGAACGTCCATCGATCAAGATCACCGAAAATTAGACCCAACTGTAATAAGCCATCACGTGAGGAATCTGGTAGACACGAATCCAAGAATTCCCGTTTCAACGATTCAGGCAACTATTGTATAATTATTTGAGTATCAGATAAAATACAAAAAAGCGTGACGTGCAAGGGATAAAGCCATGGAATTTATTTACGGTGACTATGATAAATCGTACAACGAGCTACCGACCTTACTACTAGCGATGACTCATTTCATCCTAGGAACGATAGTGAGATATCAAATGAAGGATGTATATGACCAACAAGGCCAAGTTATTCCGGGCTATAAATTTCTACATCGACTTTTTTGGTCATTCAAACCTTGCATCGAAGGCTTTCCTTATTACAAACGTATGATCTAAGTCGATGCTACGTGGTTGTATGGTCGATACTCTCATATATTATTGATTGCTATTGCGCAGGATTGTGAGAACAATGTATTTCCGATTGTATTCGCTATTGTCGAACATAAAACTACTGAAGCATGAAATTTCTTTTTAACCAATCTTCGTGAGCATGTCGTTCAAGAAGATGTGGTTTATATTATATCCGATCGATGAACCGACATCAAAGCAGTTATGAATCGAGAAGGAAGTCGTTGGACACTTCCACACGCATATCCTACATACCGTGTTCGACATATTGGGAAAAACAGTTTCGAGGCTTTCAAAAATCTTTATCTTTTCAATGAAATTTTAAGCATGGGTAAGAATCTTTAATTAATATTCGTGTATTATTATTTGTTCTTATATACTAAGATTATTATTTATTTTCCTTATAGGTTATATACTGACCCAACTAGAATTTGAGAGGAAAATGAAAAATTTATAAAAGCATGGCCAACGTGTTTGGAATTGGGCAAACAATATTGAAAGAGAAAGATGGATTCAATGTTACGACGAAGGTGGTAGACGATATGGGCAGATGAAAACCAACCTTGTTGAGTGTATTAATGGAATACTTAAAAGATCTCGTCACCTTTCAATAGCCAGTCTAGTGAAAGAAACATACTATCGATTGGGTAAAGTTTGAACTGTTAAAGGAAAAGAGATTGAGGCCTTAATAAATAGGGGTCAAAGATGGGCTACAGATCTGGTAAAAAAAATGCAAGATAATATGGCAAGTGTAACGTCAATGAAGGTTCACAGCTTTGATCGACTAAATCAAACATTTGACGTGGTTGGTCCTCCACAATTCAATCATCAACAACACTCCAATGTATTTCGTGTTGATTTCAGACGCAAGTGGTGTAGCTGTGGAGCGTTTTAGGCCTGACGATATCTTTATCCACATGCGGTTACAGCGTGTATGTATGTAGGTGTTGACCCTTACACGTATGTTGATGAATGCTTCAATCTCCATAGGATGGTTAATATTTACCGAGCTGAGTTTCTTGTAATTGCGAATTCAAATTATTGGCCATCGGTGGAGCATGAAAAATGGATACCAGATCCTATCATTCGACGAATTCTAAAATGCAGACTGAAATCGATACGTGTCTATACTAGTATGGATCTGCATCATAAGGAGAAAGTTCAACAGAAAAGATGCACAATATGTAGAGCTGAAGGACATTCGAGAGGAAATTATCCTAATGAGCCTAGATTTGATCCTATTCAGCAGTGAATATGTATTAAATATTTGATCTTTATATTCCATCTTTGAATATGTATTGAATATTTGATTTTTCATCTTTAAATTAAATATTTAAATATTGATGCTTTGTAGTAATGGAAGTAAAAAATTATTGAAGTAAAAAATTAAGCATAACAGTCTAAAAATTAAGTAATACAATATGAATTCAAATAAAAATACAGTCCAAATTATACAATACCAAATCTTTATCATTTCTTGCATAATTTTTGACCATGTCGAGGTGTGGTTGACATATAAGTTTGTGGTGGTCGTCAAATACGTTGTGATCTCTATGGTGTTTCCTCTTTATCAGCTTCTTCATCATCCTCTTTATTAACAACGGTATAAGCTGACAGAGTCATGAACATAGAACTTGCGGCTCCTCCCGTTATATCTGGTAAATGCAACAAATTTTGCATTTCGTGATAATCATGAACATCGTTATAAATGAAGGTGAGAGTCTGCGAGGGTAAAAACTTAGGCCTATATAATCCTGCTTCGTCAAACCCCAAATATGAAGAGCTATGACCCATTTTTGGTTGACATTCTGGTTGCTCTTCTGGTTGCTCCTATGGAGGCGCATATGTAGAAGTTGATTCTTTTTCTCATACGGAAGTAGGAATTACCTCATGCTCCCATGTGGTTGGCCAACTTTTGGGTTACGACTCTATAGATTTGTATTCGAAGATGAGCCAGCAGTTGTCTTGGAGTATTTGCCTATACCGCCATATTTTTTCTTATATCTTCGGCATTCTTCTCGTCCTTCAGGAATTGTTAAGTATGGCTTCCCATTAGAACGATACCAAATAATGTACTCTAAACTCTCAAAATCATAATCACCAGCTTCTATTAGAAGTCTCTCTAGCACCGATTGAGCTCTATTGTGCCACAAAGAAATAAATTCAATATGCACGGCTTCCCAATTTATATCTGCTCTACCACGTCTATCAAGCGCATGAAGATAATAATGATCACATGGAATAAGCGGAATAGGCTGGTGGAAGCCAAATTGTCTCATCACTCTATCTCCAAATTAAAACTCCGCCATAGAAAAATGGATCAATGGTGCAACAGTACACCATAAAGCTGAATTCATCATGAGATAATTAGGTAAAAAAATTTGGTCATCATCGTACGCTTGCCAAATAAACTGAAAAATAAAAATTTTCAATTAGTATCATACTACATTATGAATGCAATAAGAAATAAAATATTTAAAGTATTAAAAAATAAAATCAGTACATGATCTTGACAATATGAATCTATAAGAGATTTAAAGACTCTAATATTATTGTGCGCCAATCCAGTTTCGTGATTTTCCTTGCACCATCTGTATACAAATAAAAATAACATGAATCTACAAAATTACGTTTTAAAAAATAATGTAGAGCTTATCATAAATTATTCACCTTGCACAGAGAGGAAACTAAATATGTGATCGGGTCACTTGTGTGAAGAATGAGAGTCGCTGCTAAGCCCATGCTTGCAGTAACAATAGACATCCACCAATACCACCTAACTTTTTACCCTTCTCGAGTATAGCGCCTTTGCATAATTCACGATATAAACACGTTAATATGGCGGACCCCCAACTATATTCTAAACCGGATTCCCAAGGTGTGCTAAAAAATTTCAAATATCGAACACTAACGAAATTTTCAGATTTATCAGGCATTAAAATACCACCAATCATCTGTAGAATATAAGCTTGGCTCACTTGATAAATATGTTCAACCGTACTGTACTCATTCAGACCAAATTCCTTGTCTAAACAACTCTGCTTGACACGAGAACCCTTAACATTAGTTCTATATGGAACTTTTCTGAGATACATTTCACATATCTCGATTGTTGAACCATATACACGCTCAATCAACGGTTTTCCGTTGACAAGGACATCAATAAGGTACACAACATCCTGTAGAGTGATTGTGCATTCTCCACAATGCATATGAAACGTATGCGTCTCGGGTCTCCATCGCTCGATTAGAGTGGTAGTCAATCCTGGAATAAGCTTATAACCCCGAAGAAATGTCGCATAATAAAATCTAGCAGTTCGTAACCAATCCAAAATTCGATCATCTAACGGAGTTTCTACCATTGATCGGTGGTGTTTAAATATTTTTTTCGTATCCTATAATTAAACTCAAAATATTAAAAAATATAAATAAACCGATAACATATAAATTAAAAGATTTTACCATATCATCAGAGAGGCTCGTAATATATCGATCCTCTAAATACAAAAGAGGAGTCTGCTCAACTATCTACTAAATAATTAATTAATAAATAATTTGTTATTTTTAAAATAATAATAAAAATTCACTAATAAATTTTAAATAAAATTAAACTAACAAATATTAAATTAATAAATAAAATGATATTTAAATAAAATTAAACTAATTTTCCAATAAATTAAATTTTCACTAGGTTCCACGGAAAATTTTCCATTTTTTAATTTATAAAGGAAAATAACAATTTTCCATTTTTAATTTGTAAAGGAAAATAACAATTTTCTACGGAAAATTTTCACTAATAAATAACAATTTTTTCCCTAAAATAACATAAAATAATAAATTAAAATAACAAACGAAAAAATTTTCCATTTTTAAATAGAATTTTCCCTAAAATAATAATTTTAATATTAAATTTTCCTACGTTTTTCAAATATTTCAATTTCCTTCCAATATTAAATGGAAAATTAAAATAATATTTTTCTACTAACTACAAATATTCATAGTTAATCCTAATTTTCCCTAATATTTTCCTATTCCAGTAATACTAACTAAAGTTACAAATGTTTAAGAAACTAAAATAATATTTATAAATTAATCTTATTCTTACAAATCCATCTATCAAATATATTTCTATTTAAATCAACACATATTTGATTTTAAACAAATTCAAGAAATATTTCAAAATTTTCTATTTATTTATTTTAAAATAACACAAAAAATAAAAAATATAATAATTAAAAAATTATTAAAATACTTACAATTTTATTTATTCGAATCCTTTTTTTTCTTCTTCTTCAAACTATTAAACAACTCAAACCTATTATAAATAAATATTCAAAAAAATAATTAATAATTAAAAACAATCTTCTTCAAACTATTAATTAACTCAAATCTATCAACAAAATATAACAATAATATTCTAATACATACATATATAAAAAATTAAAAAATTAACATTAAGTCTACAAATTAATTAGAAATATTCAATAACAATAAAAAAATAATACTTACAAAAATTACTTACCCCTAAAAAATTCTCCTTCTTCAATCTCTTATTCTTTCAAATTTTATCAGCTCAATAACATATTTTTTTACATACTTCAACTCTATTTATTAATAAACAAAATAATGTCAACCACACATCTCACTTATTCTTTAATTATTTTACACCCATTCACCCATCCATTCATCCACCCGTTCAGCAAAATTATTTCACAGCCTGCAGCCATGTCCACTGATCGAAACTGTGCAATCTGCATCTGTCATGCCTGCGTCACTGTGCACGTCAGGGGAGCATCTGACAGGTCAAAGTCGGAGCTTCCTGGCTCAGTCTTCAAACAATACCGACACTGTAGAAAGTCGGAGCCAAAAGGGTTGATTTCAACCTTTGAAAATTGTTTCCATGGTCAAAGACGGAACATGTTGAACCGGTCTTTGAATTTATTGTTCCTTTCACAATATTTCGAGAAATATTTTCCCATCAATCATATTTGGGAAATTTTTTTCATCTGTAATATTCAACAGAATTTTTTATTTTATTTCTGGTATATTTCAGATTTACTTATTTATAATTAAGTTTATTCATTGTCGGATATCAAGTATGATTTTATCTATTTTTTGGGATATTTATATTATTCGGTTTTTTGGATAATCAAATTAGATTTTTGGATATCCGGTTATTTGAAAAATATATTTTAATTTAAAGGTTATACTTATAAAAATTTTTAAAATTTCGAATATAACAAATAACAAATGATTAAATATAATAAGATTCACATCTACAAAAAATTTAATTATTTTATTTTTCAGATATAACGAACATCAAATTATTAAAAATAAAAATAATATTAAAAAAATAAATTTTAAATTTTTGGATAATTCAAATTTAAAATATTACGATCTGTATCTGATCAAAAAAATTTAAAATTAAATTAAATATTCAATCAAAAAATAAAAAAATAGATCAGATATTTGAATTTTTATATCAAATTAATAAATAATTAAATCAGATTAATTGGATCAGATATTTTTTAACACCCGTGGTTGTAATACAATATTCTCTCTTCTAAAGAAACTTCTACAAACTGTTATAAATTGTTAGAACATTTGTGTCTAAAAAGTAATTTTACTATTGTATCAATGAGGATATATTATATCATGGGTCCGATTCGACACGTTATCTGTGGTCTTTAATAAATAAAAATCATCTATTTTATCCTTAATCATCCATGTCATTAATTTAACTTTTAAAAAATATATTTTTTAAATGACATGAAAAAAGTAAGTAGAGATTCATTGATTAAAAAAAATAACATAGAAATAATAATAAAATAAATAATTATTATTGAATGAGACAATAATTAACCTAATAAAAAAAGTATACGATATAATTTCTCGTGTGTTTTTTTACCATAAAGGAGGCAAAGCCTTTAACATTATGAGTTGGTTTCCCTCAAATGAAGGTGGGAAAATACATCTCTAGAAAGAACGTCGAGAAGTGTGGGATGGATATACGAGATAATGCAAGTCCAGCCATCATGGTTGGGGATTAGTTTAGAAAGTGAATCTGCGGAAAACTTCGATTTACGTTTAAACAACACCAAATTAAAAATTCAAGGTTTCGAGGATAATCGAATAAGAATTTAAAAAATAATCTACGATTGTTATAACAGTCGTTATTTAACAGTAATATCGTTGGTTATAAGTGTTAATAACATAAATAATACTGAAAATTCAGAATCACATCAATAACGGTCACATTTTAACCGTTAACGACCAATAACGACAATAACTGTGCATTATTCTCATCATTGTTCCGCTATTTCAAAAATACCTAAAATATAAGAATCATCAACAAAATTTCTCTTCAAAAGTTTAAATATTCAAAAAAATCATAAATAAATTTATTATATTATATTTATATTTAATAGGTTGTGCGAATTTTTAAAAAAAATTCACAACTACGATACTTAATAAATACAATAACAATCATATATCCACAAACACGATAAACACGATAAAAAAACTATTTTTAAATCCTTGCATCTGAACAATTGAGCGTAAAAGCGCCAGAGGGTTGGAATGTGCTGTAGGGGAAGTAATCAATTTATAAGCTTCTCCACTATCGCCTCTCTGTGTTTGGCATTCCCTCTCTGAAATCCGTCGGATCAAGCCAGGTTAAGACTCTCAAGTATTCCTCAAACTTCAGCAGCAAGAACTGGGGAGAAACCAAGGTATTTGTTGAAGCCAAATAACCAATCACCTGCATGGTTTCGTATGAGACCACCGGTCGATCACAAGGAGTTACGGTTGATTGCACCATAAATATTTTGGGTGACCCAGGCTCAAGGATTGGACTTCCATCGGATAGGTTTAGGGAGCGGGCGAATCTATGTGGGTTTTTTTTCAACATGGTTTTTAAGATGGTAGTGGTACAAGGGCTAATTTAAAAATTAAACTCTACTAATAAATATTGAAAAATCGATTTTAAAAATATGTTTTTAATAACAAGTGTTAAATGGATTTCTAATAATAAAAATAAAAATAATTAAATTTCTAATAATAAAAGAAAAATCCATCACTGCTATTGAATATTGCATCATCTCTGTAACTCCATCCGAACTTTGAAATTCATATTATTTCTTGTATGATTCCACACAAATGAAAACAATAAAATAAAATCCACCTATAAAACACAAAGACAAAAGTATAGGTAGAGACGCCAAGAATGACTCTGAATAGGGAACACAAGGATGGACCAATTGGGGGTTAATAGGGCGAGGCTGCCGAGGAAGGACAAAGGACAACGCTGGCGCACCTGCTTCTAATACAGTTTTTTTCCTGTTTACTTGAGTTGAAGCAGGCCGAGGTTGTGAAATAAACAAAGATTAACAGACAGAATGAATGAGGTGGGAGAGGGCAGGACAAAATAATGACAATGTGTAAAAAAATTGTACACGTAACTCAGAATATGTGATGATGCAGGTAGATAGGGTAGAGAATATGGATATTTGATTGATAGGTAGGTAGGTAGTGCTTTTAATTTCCTTTAGAATGATGGAGAAGGGATAGTAAATGGCCGCTTTTTCAGCCAGGTTAATTGTTGATTGGGTGCTAACTAGCATTGCCTGCCTCGGCGACAGGGTAGAGCACCGGCATTGGAAGTCATGGCCCCAACCATGGAGGAGGACTTGGCTCCCAAGCTTGAGGCCCTGGCATAGCTGGCGGAGGCTCCAGCTCCAGATGGAGTGAAATATGCACCATTCAGCAGCAGGTCCCCTTCTGACCTCCAGTTCCAGCTCTTCCACTTGCCTTGAGCTGTATCCACTCTTTTGGTTACCTCCTTTGCGAATGGGTTCCTGGGAGCTGCATATCGGTTACCCTGGCTGTTTATGGTAGGATTTGCACTTCCACCAATGGCATACATTTCCCAGTGAGTGTAGTCGTTGTTGACCACATGAAAATACCCATGCCTACACCTTGGCATTCTCTGGATAAGCCCCTCCCCGAAATGGTTGTAGGCAATGGTAACTTGCATCTGCTTGTCCCTTGTGTAGGAGTCGCTGTGACCCAGCAAGATCACCTCATTGTGGTGTGTCATGTGGTTGTTGGAGATGGTAATGGCGGTTGAGCCCATGACAGCATCAACAAGACCATCAGCACAGTTGGAGAGAGAATTGTGGTCGACCCAGATGTGGCTGGAGCCGAAGATGGAGATGGCATCACCGTCGGCCATTGTCCTCCACCCAAAGTGAGAGGGTGAGCTTCTCACCATGGCATTGCCGGTAGGCTTACAGTCATGAATGTGGAGACCATGAACAATCACATTGGTAACGAACTGGATAGTGATACAAGCTCCGTTAGCAATATGGACATTCACACCACGACCATCAATGGTCTTAAAGCTGTTGACGAGCAACTCCTGCTTCAGCTTAATAACCATGTCCCTCTTGAAAACAATCCAAAGGGGCCGCTCCTGGATCACAGCATGGCGCAAGGTCCCGGGCTTGGGGTTAACAGGGTCATCAGCGTTAGGGTCAGTGACAACATAGAAGCGCCCATCACGCCCACCGATGGCATTCCTTCCGAAACCGATGCCACAATCCGCAAGTCTCTTGCGGTTCTTGTGCCAGTTTGGGTCACAGCGCCAGCAATCGTCAATGGGGTTACCAGTTCCGCAGGAGAAGTACCCCAGGCTCCTCCTCTCAGTCACATTTTGAATATTCCTGCCATCATATTCATTTCCATTACCAAGCATTATTAGTTTGTCAGGGTCTAAGAATTCCAGGCTGTCTGTAACCAAAATTATTATCTACACTGTTGAAAGGATCTGCAAATGATTGTCGGTGGGGGTAAAGTAAATTTACCCCAATTTCAATACCGATGGTAAATTAACCCTTTCAACAATATTGTACCTTCAAGTACGTGTGGTAAATGGTAGCTTGGGATTGGTTAGATAAAAGCTGATCTCCCAAAACATGTAGTGTTGAGCCGAGGGATGCATGCAATGGATTAAAATAAAAGTGGCATCATCAACAAATTATAGAGGTACTCACGTGTGGATGATGGTCTGGACCTCGGCTGCGACGGCCTCTGGGTCATCCACCGCATGCTCATTCAACCTGAAATCCCAAACACAGAAGTGTCATATTTATCATATGATTATATAAAATAAAATAAACTCTTTGGAAGGACAGCAAGTACACATAAGTTATATGCTTTTACCAGGCAGGCACTGTTGAATTTTTTGAGCTCTGCAGCTTCTCCGTCTCCACATTGCTGTAAAAATAAATGAGAATTAAGGACAATTCAATGGATACTCTGCTTGTGCTTCCTTTATTAAATTTACAGAGAGGAAGACTGGAAGATTAGCTGAAGAGAGAGAAAGAGAGAGACCTGGAAGATCTGTTGTTCCGTACAGTGGCATTTGCTCCAACAAGAAACAAAAACAGAAGTGCTAAAGAAGCGAAAACCCAGTTCTTTGAAACCACCATTGCAACTTTCTCCGTTTCTTAAAAGCCTTCTCACTATCCAAACAGACAACCAAAAACGCGGAGGAAAGAATATGGAAAACTGAGAGAGAAAAGCTAAGAAATGGAAAGGAAGGAGAAGCGGGGAGAGTCAGAGTACAGGCTACAAGAAAACGGCTTTTATAGAGACACGAGCAAAAAGAAGAAAACCGACGATAATAAAACTATAAAAGTTAATAATTTAAATAAGTGAAAATTTTTCCTAGAGATGTTTAAAGTATTGTTTAAAAAAATAAATATTTTCATCTTATAATTATTTTTTATATTTTACAAATTATTAACATTTTTAAAAAATTGAAAATTTGATTTTTTTTTTATAAAAAAACATACTAAAAATAACCCAAGTCACCCAACCGTCATTGTTTGTCTGCGATCTCATTTTACCGGTGTTAAAGGGTACAAATCGTTTATCTCTTTTTCATGTTTTTATTTATTCTCTATTTCAAATTAGAGGTTTAGGATTTAGGATTCAAGGTTATGAGCTATAGTTAGGTTTAAAGAATTAGGAGTACGATGTATTTTAAAGATATAAAATTTAGGATGTAAACTATAAAAGTAGAGTTCAAGGTTTAAAATTTAACATTTTAAATTTTTTTAAAAAAACATAAAATGATACACAATAAATATAATAAATAAATAAATAATTTTTACTCGTGTTAAACAAGTTTAATTTCACTCTTTTAACCGAAGATAATGCCACGTCAGATATTACGGGAGTACGGTGAAAAGGAAACAAAATGTCACAGTTTCCTGCTGAATTTGCGGCATTAAATAAAGTGTTCAAGGAACCATAATAAGCAAGCTGAATTTATTTTTAATCAACACTTGTTAGGTCGAACCGAAGGGTAAGAGATCCAAAGATTTTTAAATAAAAATTAAATTCTAATTTTGTAAATATAAAAAATCAATAATAAAAGAGTTTATTCATTGCGTAGGATTTAATTCGACTTAATTTTGAATATTATCAGAATAAGAAAAATTATAATATTTTTTTAAAAATTAATTTTTTTTCTCCTACAATACCGTGTGCGCCAATCACGGCTATAGACGAGCCAGGGAATGTTGACTCCAACAAGATTCAACTCAAAGGATCCGAGATTGGTATCCAGTTTCTATCTCTTCACATGGATGTTAGAAATGATAACACCCACATGCAAAGAATAATATTTGTAACAAATATATTTCTTAAAACAACTTTTAGTTTTTTATTAGATATAATATTAAAAAAAATTGATTATTTTATTAGATATTTACATTCGTCCATTTATTTTTGAAGCGTTTTGATCCTTGATATTTTATTTTAGGTTAGTATAGTTTTTTCATCACTGAAAATTATTATTTAACTAATGATAAATAATTTAAAATAATATGATAAATATATATATGGTAGTATATATCGATATTGTAGTGTTATATAAAATATATGTTGACTAAATAAAATAATATGTTAGTAAAATATATTTTATATTTTTTTTACTTATGTATTATTATATCAAATCATTTTAGGTTATTTATCATTAATTAACTATCAATTTTTATTTAGGGATTCTATATCGACCCAGAATGAAAAATTAAGAATCAAAGTGCTTCAACAAAAGAGGGGTTAAATGACTATGAAATAAAAATAATTACCGATTAAACATTAAAACCTTTTTTTGATTAAATTGAGACTGCAATTTTTTTTTATATCGAAACTCAAACTCATACAAGATATGACAGAAAGAACATCTTTGACCATTAGACTAATCAATGGATGTCAAAAAACTTTTGATTATGCGTTTTATTATTACAAATAACTTTTAGCTATGTACATGTTATAAAATAGATTATTTCTTTAAGTAAAATACATGTTATAAAATATTATAAAGGACATTAAAGATGTAAGTATTAATTTTTTATTATAAGATAATATTTATTTATTAATATTATTTTTTTTATTAATATATATATATATATTAAAAGAACAATTATTGTTCCTAAAAGTCACGGGTTCGAGCACTAGCGATGTAGCAGAGTGATTGAACGATCAATGTCAAATAGTAAAGATTATATTCTAGAACAGATACTACTATAATCACTATTAACTTGTTTAAAAAAATTAAAAAAAAAACATACATGTTGAGAGGTGAAAGCAAATTTAAAACAATAGAGTATATAATTTTATTGTAATACTATTTTTAGTTTAATAAATGAATTTTTTTTATCTTATGCCTAAATATTCATTAACATAAATTTACCTTTGATTTTAAATAAGAGACTCCTCAGTTAAAAATCAATCATAAACATCCATTGACTATTTGGTTAGGGCTGAGATAGGGAAAAATTAATAACAATAATAAATATGTAACAAATGCAACAGAAAAGTAAAATATTATATTTGAAGCAACTTTTAAAATTTATTTAATACTCCATTCTTTTACAAGGAATATTTATTACCGTGTTTGGTTATCATTAAAGTAGGAACAAGAATATAAATAAATTAATTTCTAATTAATTTCTATTCGAATGCAACAGAAAAAGTAGAAACTAGATTACGTAGTATTGTACGAAGGTAGTGGAGCATGTGGTTTAAATTTAATAAAAAATTTAAAAAAAGAGTAAATGAATAAATAAGGACATTATACGAAGTTGAGAGATTAAACTAAAAAATATAATTATTTTGAAAAATAATTAAAAGTAAATAGAAATTCTATAATGGTATACGAGAACATAATTTAAATTTAATAAAAGTGTAAACATAAAATGAAGGAATTAAATAAATGAGAAAATCAACGATTGATTGTAAAATAGTAAAATTTAATTTTTTAAGTTTGTGAAATCCAAATTCAGTTTAAAATTAAAATTTAGGCTTTGAAATCGTCGTTTTTAAAATGCGGGCATCATATTAGAAGATTTATCTAAGTTCAAGGGCCATTTGTGATATTATCTTTTTTTTTCATTTTCCTATATTATTATTCCATAAAACATGGAAGGATTTTGAAGCATTCACGGGATTGGATCCATTTTCAGCCTATTGAACGGATTCTGCAAATAAATAATTAATCTAATAATTATTAATTAATGGGAGAAAAAAATTAATCACCTGATTGCCATATCCTTTCCTTTCCTTGAATCTTGCATATCCTTGGCATCGTATATATTCATAACCTTTTCATGCTCATTTTCCCAACTTCACGAGCACCATTTTCCATATCTAATATTTTTATTTATTTTTGTTTATATTTTTAAATGATCCAAAAATTTAGGTGAGTCGATAATTCGAATAACGGTTCAAATGAGTCTTTATTTAAAAATAACAATGAAAGATCCTTTCAAACGAGTCTTTACTGAAATGAGATTGTAGACATGCAATTAAACTTATAAAGTTATGGTTAAAATTTTAGATATTTTAGACTCATCAATTTTATCGTATATGATTTTATGGACTAAATTGAAAATTAAGGGTAAAATTAGAATTTTTTAATGTTACGAGTTTTGGGACTAGGTGTTATAGGTTGTTTAGATTGTTCGGTGGACTCGGATTAAATATTCGAGTTAAATTTAAGATTAAATATTTTTGAACAAGAAAAAATATAAAAATATTTTAAAATGTAAATATTATGCGGGTGATTTTAAAAAATTAATTTCTAAAAATAAAAATTGGAAATTAGAGATTTTGTTAGTGACCAAAATGTAATGTTTGTAAAACTATATTAGCTTCTGATTTGATAAAGGATCAAAACTTATCTTTAAGGACTTAGGGTCAGTTTAACATTGTTTTTGAAAAGCGCGGTGGAAAAGTGTGGTAAAAAAGTGTAGTGGAAAAATTCTTTTGGAATTTTTAGTTTAAAATATATGTGTTTAGTATTGCTGTCAAAAAGTGCTTTTGAGAAAGTAAATGACTATTTTAGACATGATGTTATAAGTTAAAAATATATATTTAAATGATAATTATTTCATTTTATATTATAATATTAACTTAAATTATGATAAAATATAAAAATATTAATAAATCTCATTTATCCAAAAAATATTAATAAATGAATACATAAATATTTTTAAAAAGTGCTTTTTAGAAGTGTTTTTGAGAAAATATATAATTTTTATATGAATATATATAATTTTTAAATTAAAAAAATAATTTATGTTAAATATAATTATGTATTTGTAAAAATTAAATTATAATAAAACATAGTAAATGAAGGTTAAAATTGTAATCTGACTCCTAAAAGTACTTTTTCAACCGTAAAAGCTATAAATTTTAGCTTTTGTGTAACAACCCGAATTCTCGGTTTAGTGTGTCGGGTTAACACGTTGTGTTAGGCCTCGGGTTTGGGCTCGGGTTAGTGTGTTTTTGGACCTGTTGGGCCCTTGGCTTGTTGGACTTGTGAGATGTGGGCTGAGGGCATTGTGGTAAATGCCAAAATAAGTTGAATGGAGGGGTTTGGGGTGTGTAGTTCTGCAGAGATGAAGTCATAAGAGCAGAGAGCTTTTTCTTTTCTTTCATCTTCTTCATCTAAAGCCCAAGGAAGTGTAAAGGTGAGATCTTGCTGAGTTTGGGTTAGAATCCCGTTTTCTTGAATGAGAAGAAGTTGTAGGGCTGTTGAGGATATATCTTTCAAGCTTAAGAGGTGTTAGTTTGGTGGGAAGAAGGGTTTAAGTGAGGGTTTTAGGGGAGCTCGGGATTGGGTTTTAAGAGCTTTAAATCTGAATCTTTTTGTATTTTAAAGCTCTAGAATCATCCCAAGGTAAGTCTAATATGTTCTTCATCGTTCTCTTGTAGAGAAAGAGGCTTGTGAGCCATCAACTAGCTTTGGAGGGGGAAAAGCTTGAGGTAGAGGAGGAAACTCGTTTTGCTACTGTTTTGCTAAGAGGTTGGTACTCTCAACTCCTTCTTCATCATCCATTCATGGTAGAGTGCATGACATGTAGAGATAATCATACATGTATGTTGTTTTGCTTGGTTGCTTGAAAATAGGTCTTAAATAGTGAAATCCGTGTTAATGTGATTAAAAGTTGGAAATTGGTGTTAAAACACTTTAAACATCATTAATACTGAGTAGGAACACTTTAGGATCGATTAGGTTGAGTTTAGGGTTGAAAATCTAGAATTTCTAAGTGTAAAACCGTCCTTAGTACAGGGGGTATCGATACTCGGGCTATCGGTATCGATACCAGTGAGTATAATTTGGCTTGTTGCCTAGGGGTATCGACCCATGCTTCGATACCGGGGGTCTCCAGAAACTTTTGGTTTCGATACGTGTTTCGAAACAGGTTCTTTTCTTTTGTTGACTTTGACTTTGGTCAAGGGGTATCGATACTGGTATCAATACCTCTGTGTTTCGATACCCTCTTTGGGTGGGTATCGATACAGGGTGTTCCGATATCCTACTTAAGGGTATCGATACCCCTATGTGTTTTGGCTAAGTTGGGTAGAATTTAAGGCTTCGGTGACCTAAATAAATAATTACTCTAATCTAAAAGCTATGAAATGAATTGTCGAACTAAGTTGAAGTTATAACTCCGAAAGACTAATTAAGTTAAGACTTTAATATATCTTGTGTGATGAGATCCTAGGTGGATCGTTTGTGTGGTCGAGTCCTTGTATGTTAGAATCCGGATATCCATAAGTGTTGCAACACGTTGAAGGTCATCCCATGTAACATGTCGGGTGATGATTGAAGACTTTTATTCCGAGTGTTGAGCGGCCTCACTTGAAGATGTTCGATGTAACATTCCGAGCATAGGGTTGGTTGGGCGGCCTCCACCCTTTTCCGAATGTTGGGCGGTCTCGTTTTCGAAGATGTCCGATGTAACATTCCGGGCATAGGATTTGAGGGCGGCCTCAATCCTGAGTGTAGGATCCCGATGCTGTGTGGACGCGGGCCTCGCTCTTGTGTGTTGACTTATATGTATGTATATGTTGTGTGCGATAGTATATATTCATTTATGCCATGTGTAGGCAAGCATGCTAGACCTTCATATCATGCATGTGATTTATATGCCATGCTTTACTGCTTTGATATGCATGATGTTGGCCGAGTTTGGCGTATCCACTGAGCTTGTGTGGCTCAGCGTTCGAAATCTGTTTTCGTGCGTAGGTTAGGTGGAGCGGGTTTTGTGGAGCACCATCAAGGTTTGAACTTTCAGCATCAATCGTGTTGTCAGAGTACAGTTATTAGATGTAGTGGGCTTAGTACTATGTTGAACCCTATATGTATTGTAACTTTGTTATTTTATTTGGATCGAATATTTTTAAAATAGTCTGTAATATATTTTGGAGCTTCGTTTTACTTGAATCGTTTTGGACTTGTTTTAAATTTAAGTGGACTATGTAATTGGTTTTGGACTTACGTGATTTTTATTATTGGGCTTTTAAAACGAAATTTTGAAATATGAGTTTTGGGTCGGAGGCCCATTGTGACATCCGGGTCGGGTGTTACATTTTGCGTTTGGGTTGAAAATCACTTTCCAAACATGATTTTTTTTCTCAAAAGTTAACTGTTTAGCATTGCTTCTGCGTTTCAAACCAGTTTTTGGCCCAAAAGTTGGTTTGAAAAACAATCCTAAACAAGCCCTTAATATACCAAGATTTTAAAATATGATTTTTCTCTCAATTAGGATTACTTTAAATGTATTTTAGTTATTTATTAAAAGATATTTTAATTATAGAAAGATAGTTATTTCTCAAAACTACTTTTAATTTATTTTTTTCTCTCAAAGTTTTTTCAATTAAACACTATTTTCTTCAAATAAAATATTAAGTAATAAGTTTAATTTTATAATCATTTGATTTTATCTTGTTTTGCATTACCTCATTGAAATCACCAATTAGAGATACGGTTCCTTATTCTTCTTTAATAAATGTTTTGTTATTAAAATTTTTAGTATTTAATTATTTATTATTTTTCCTGAATTAAATATTATACTGTAAGGTTATTTTTAGATGTTAATTAATGTTAATCGAAGGTTGAGTTTTATTGTTATTTTTAGATTATAATGTTAATTAAGGATTCATCTTATGTTCATATGGGAGTGATTAAGATACTTAGTTGCTGGAATAAATTAAAATTTAAAATATAAATATAAAATTTTAACTTAAAACTTCAATTAAATTTTAATGTGAAACTAAAATTATAAATAATTTTATAAAATAAATAAATAAGTTTCATTCTCAAAGAAAGTAGGAAAATGATTTTAGTTTAATTTTAAATTTAAATTTAAATTTAATTTATGTTAAAAAAAATTTTATTAAGATTATATTAAAATTTAGTTTTAGCTTGTGACTAAATATCATAATTTCTTAAAATTTTAATTTAGAAATTAATATAAAATCACGTTTTAGCCATTATCCTTAGAATATTAATTTGTATAAAAATAAAATAATAATAAGATAAAGTATATCCATATAAAATAATTTTTACTAATTATTCACACACACGCATGCATTCACGCAATAAAATTAGATAGCTAAATTTAACATAAAAATGAGTAAATGAAATAAAAATATAAATTGAAGTGTTTCAAATTAACAGGAATAAAGTAAAACATAGACCAAACATTGCTAAATTTAACATAAAATATTTTTTATTAATTTAATAGTTATTTTATCTAAAAAAATATTTTAATGATTAAATTCATTTGGAGATACTCATCACAAATTGAGGAGGATCTGAGGCAAAAATTATGGGAATAGGATCCTAAGAATAAAAACCTTAGATTCCTGCGATTTTAATCAGTAGCGAATCTAAAAATTTATTTGAATGTGGATATATATATAAAATTTTAAAATTTTAAAGTGAACACAAACCTTAAATATTATAAAAACTTAAAAATTAATTCATAAAAATTATAAAAATTAAAAATAAATATATAAAATTTAAAAAATTCAGGTGGTACGGGCCCACCCTACCCTAAGATAGATTACCATTGATTTTGATGGGAAAAACTTTTTAATTTTCCTTCCATCACCATTCATCCATATTGTTTTGGGTCCTTGAGCTGTCCACAGCTAGATAAAGCATATGACCAGACAAAAATAAAATGGATTTAACACAAAAGAAAGAAAAGCAAAGATGGATTATCTGTGCAAAGAAAGATGAAGGACGAAGCAAGTCATCATCTGTATTAATTCCATTAGGTGTGTGCTTGATAAGCTACGGACATGGAAACTATCACTTGACCCCGAATGTTCTCAACTGTAAGCCTTCCCCACATGATCATTATCAACTTGAGCCATGTACATGGGTGTGTACCTTACTACAACTTGCCTTTACATCATACAATTTACAACCAATTTCATGTGTTTCTTATTGGTTGATCTGGATTTTGTAGATTAGATCTTCCTTGGTTTGAGAGAAAAGCAAAGTTCATATTGGTTGTGGCATATATGCACCAAGACCATGCAAGTGCATGGGGTTCACCTTAATTATCACACTCTTGAATCCTTCCCATTTGTTTTACACTTCCAAATTATTAGTGTTAAAATTCTAAGCATATAAACAACATTTCCCTCGTTTGCTTTGTATCTTACGAGGTTAATGGAGTGAGATATGATGGCAAATATTTGCAACACATTACATTACATGCACATGTATATTGTCACACTTAAAAAAAGACAAAGAGCATTAACCCCACGTCGGAAAAAAAGAGAGGTCTTGAGATATCTATACAGTGGCGCTACATATCCTATCAGACATGTCTTTTAGGAAGAAGGTAATGGTCCTATGACAAGTGGTATTAGAACGACCCTTTAACTGACCGATATCACGCCGAGCCCTCATGAGAGAGGGTAGGTAGGGTGAACAAAGGTGACAAGAGGCCAATTACGAGAGTAAAATCTCGTGTCGAAGGCGTCACGAGGTTGGGTGAGGGAGAATGTACGCCTGAAAAGAGGCAAAAAATATTAATCTCACATCGAAAAAGAAAAGGGAGGTCTTGAGATATATGTACGGTGGCGCTACACATCCTATTAGATATGTCTTTTAAGAAGAGGGTATTGGCCCCGTGATAATATGTATATACTTCCTCAAAGTCATAAAAAATATACGTCTTGAAAGTGTGTAGACGTATTTACAAATGATCATCTAAATATCAAAAAAATATTTATTATTTGTAGATGTAACACCTCGAACTCGAGTGCCATATTTGGGCCACAAGGCCAACCTAATTTCCATAAAATTTTCAGAGTTACAATTACAACAAATAGTCCTACGAATACATAACCCACTAATCAAGTAATTGTACTATACCAACCGGTCAATGCTGAAGTCTCGTAATGATGGTGATCCGCCACGTTCGTCTATTTACCTGCGCATGGAAACATATTCCAAAATGTTGACCTACTAAAACTTAGTAGGTACACAACCTATCGACTATGCTTCAAGTAAATCATAATTCACATGCTAGAAAAAACATGATGGTATGAAACATTGACGCTACCGTAATCGCCTAAACACATGATATGACAACAACAACCAAAACATAAAAATAACCAAATCAAAAGTGAGGCTCAATACCAACCCGATACTTGAGACTCACCGGGCCCGGAATCTCACATCAGATGACCTTTATTGTATTGCAACACTCACTCACTGGTTATTTGGATCCCACCAAGCAAAGACTCAAACCACATAAGACGATCCACCGAGGATCTCTATACCATTTTATACCATAACCAAAACAAAGATCAAACATACAAGCTATATACCATTATACCAATATCAAAGACACCGATTTCATGTTTTAATATTCATTTTATAACTTAATTAACCATTAGAAACCCATAACATAATTATTGAACCCCAAACTCAAACCTTAAAATTTGGGCATAATGCTCTGTCGGTACTGGTATGGCCCTTTATTGTACCAATACCCCTTTCAGGAGTATCGATCCTCTATCGTGTACTGACACACGTTTTATAGTGTCAAAATAAAATGTTTTATTCTCAAATAATAAAGGAAATTAAATATAGTAAAGGAGAAGTAAGAGTCGATCACACAAAGACTAAAAATTTTCTGATTATGCTTGTTCGATTGGTGATCCAAGAAGAAAGTTGAATGATGTTTAAGTAAAATGGGAGTTTTGTCGAATAAAACTAAGTAATCGTAGAAATTAAAAAGAATGATGAAATGTGATAAAAACTAGCTTTAGGCTCTTACTTTGACTCGATTTTCCCGGAACATCGAAAAAAAAAAGATTTTTCACTTCGGGATTTTACATCGGTACTAGCCTTCAAGGTTCAACCTTGTAGCAAAACTTATAAACCGAATACCCGAGTGCTATCTTTGATATTGATTTCATAGATTAATCCACCAATATAATGTTTTGTTTTAAAAAGTGCGAGGCGCTCCGAGGCGCAACAAGTCCTTAGGACCGAGGCGTGAGGCGCTAGGCGAAAGCGCTAGCATCTCGTAGGTGAGGCGGATTTTTATTAAAAAATTATAAATAACCTATATAATGTATTTTATATTTAAAATATTAATATAATTCAATTGCATATATAATTTAAAATTATTACAAATAAAATGTTAAATTATTAATAAATTATATTATTTAAATATATAATTTTAATATTTTATTAAAATAAATTAATATTTAAAAAATTATTTTATTATATTAATTTATATTAAAATTAATATTAATATTAATATTTTTATTAAAATAAGTATTTTAGTAACAAAATTATTATTAATAATAAAACATCAAAATATAAATGAAAATATTAAAATATAATCTTAAATTTATTTTAAATTAAAATACAATTTTACCATTTCAATTTATAATTTTTAAAAATTATAATTATTATATCTTTTGATCAAATAAATAATAATATTTTAATCATTAAAATGGGTTCAATTTTTAAGCTTGCCTTAAATTATGGCTATTCAATTTTCACGTGCAACTTCAAAAGCATTTTTGTCCATTAATTAAACTTAATGAGTTTTAAAATAAAACTTCAAAGTTATTGTTTATCTTTTTCATCAATTCTTTACCAGTGACTTTTAAGTGCTCCGCCTCCTCCTTCAACCAGACTTTTCCTTCTTTTTCTTCTCGTTATTTTCTAACTACACAAGGCGCAGAAGCACTCGCCTCAGGCTAAAAGCCACTGAAGCGCACGCTTCTTGTATCTCGACCCGCCTCCGCCGGTAGAGGCGTTTTTCCGGCGCTTTGCCGCGCCTCGTTATATAGCACAATGAAAAAATAATCAGGGGTCACATTGTTCTCTCATCTTTCCCACCGGAGTGATTGGAGGCACAAACCTTCCTGTATTAGGACAATTATTATAAGAATTTTAAGGTTTCAAATCGAATCAATCACAAAAGAAAAATATACACAAACTGATTTTATCGATCATCTTTTCAAATTTCCTATAATTCGTTAGTCCCACAAGAATGATTCTACGATAAATATCATATATTATCGTACACTACTAATCATTTTAATTATTTTAAAATTATGAAGATCAAAAACTTTATTACTTTTTAGATTTTATTTTAAAAATAGATAATAACGCTTTTGATTTCATGCTTTCATAAATAATTAAAATTGTTAATGATACATAACAGTATACATAGTTAATGATACAAAGCGAATACGTAGGTTTACCGTAGCATCATCCTTCGTATAAATACATCCATTTTGATTAAATAATCTTTCTATGTTTGACCCACTCAATCTAGTTTTTCTCATTGATTTTTTCTTTATTTATTTCATTAACGTTGCTTTATTTTTCCGAAATGATAATTAATGCTCCTTCGCTTCAAAATATTGGATGAAAGGGAGAGAGAAAATTTAGGGGAATAATAATGTTTAGAGTTATATTTAAGAAAATATGTGAGTTTGAGGTATTTTTAGAAAAATAGGTAAAAGATAGCGTTTTTTAGACCTCACCATCTGCAAGTGGCAATATTTATATTGACTGTTGGATTGAACTAAAATCAACGATGTACATGGACCTTGCCGTTTGCAGGTGACGACCAGCGAAATCTAAAAAACATTATTTTTTTTAGTTTATTCTCCAAAAATCAAATATATTTTAAATACATTTATTTTTCTTATTTTCTCCAACTTTATTATTCACCTAAATCGAAGCGCTATGTTACATTGGATACCTAAAGTATCTTTAGGCCCAAGTTGGAACAATAATTCCAAGCAAGATTTTTGTTGTAATCTTTTCTGTGTTGTTCTCATAAGTTTTCCTTACAAGATTTAGGATAAAGTTAAATAATACAATCGAATGACAAAGAATTTCAGATCTTACAGAGCTAAAATTAAAAAAAATTATACAAATCAACAAAAGAGTAATATGATGAAAATCTCAGAGTAAAATTAGAGACATGAATCCAAACACTTAGCCACAACACCAATAGCAATTTAGGAATTTTTTTTTCTTTTCTTTTTATGGTTGTAAAAATAGATCTTAATATCATTGTAAGGGATTCCCCCATAGAGATTCAATTAATAGAAAATAAAGATATTTCAGAGGTATCATTTATTTTTCTTTTCGCATACATTTCGAAACATAAAAAAAGAATCAAGAAATCAGGGTTTGTTTGTTGTTCTTAGTTTGGGACTGATACCAATTATTCTTTCCCTTTGTACCGCAATAAACCTTAGCCATCGCGCTATCATGGTGAACCGACCTAAATATAGGTGGAAAGTCCCCTTATGTTTTTGAATCAAAGTAAAAGAGGTTTCATTTTCTCTATTTTTTAGATAGAAAGAAGGGTTTATATGATTTTGAAAGGAAATAGAGTGATTTTCCAGTTGAGTTTTCAAATAAAGAGAAAGATTTGTTTATGATTTAAAAAATGAAAAGATTTTTAAATGGTTTTACCTTGATGGCCACCCTAAACGGCGACCATCGAAGTGTTTTTTTATTTTTTTTAAAGGTGATGTTGATACGCTCTAACTCTCCAAAGATGCTTGTAGAGAGAAGCTTTGATTGTTCCGACCATGATTGCAAGCAAGCCTTGATCCTCGTACGCTTTTCTTGTTGTTTGATGAAGAAAAGATGGTGAAGTGGTGTAAAGAGGGCTGCGAAAGTGTAGGTTATATGTGTAATTGGTAAGGGAAGGTAGGGTGATGTTTTGGTTAAGGAAATAAATGAAAAAATGTGATAATTAAAGCTAGGGAAGTTGGCTATGGTGATGGACGAAATGGTTAGAATGAAATGTATGTAAGGTGGTAAAGAAATAATATTCAAAGGTAACAAAAGTAGAACTTATGCTATGAAAACTTAAACCCAACTTATAATATGCTTTGAGGGTGGTATAGGACTTATACCTTTAGGAAATAAAAAGGTGTGTCCAAGGGACATTTTCCTTTGAAAAGGTGGACGAATAGTGATCTTGGTGTCTGTTCAATTGGTGGTGTCTCCCTCCTTAACCGTTCGGTTGAATGGTGTCTCCTTCCAAGAGTTGTTGGAACTTTTCGGTTTAACATTCCAACCTGCATAGTCTTTAGTAATTTGTACATATCTAGAGTTCAAGATATCTAATTGATGCGATTCAATATACGTTGGAAAGATAAGAGATAGAGGAACAACTTTTATGAAGACACCAAAACCCAACTTTACTTGGATCCTGCTCGAAAATGTAAAGCAAGTGGACTATCATGAGTCTGCCAATGAAGAGTGTTATCTCTTTGTTTTGGCGCCCACTTGCTTTCCCTCCATGATCTTAGCACTCAAACATGTTTTCCTCCATGGCTAGTCGGTTGTGTCTCTTGGGGAGGAAACATGTCCTTTCATGGTTGAGCTGAAGGTTGTAGGGTGAGCTGAGATGAGCTAATTGAGCTGACTTGAGCTAAGCTAGTTGGTTGACTTAGCTAACTCAAATCTTGCTTCCAATTTGAGCTTTCTGGAGCTGACTTTAGCTGGTTGAGCTAGGGCTTTAAGTTCGTGAGCTCCTCTATATAGTTCCTTTAAGTTCAAGAGCTAAAATAAGCCTTCTTTAAGCTCCTATACAATTCCAAGCGTTTGAGTCGTCCTTGAGTTGTTCCAAGACGTTATTGATGAGCACTCAAAAGTCCTCATCTTTCATATCATTTATCCACTCATTTATTGCATATAAAAATAGAATTAAATGCGATAATAGATATTTCTAGTTATTTTTCATATCTTAGCATTCGATCACTAACTATATGAAATTATCTACTTTCTGACATAAAACATATACGTTTGATAGTTTTCTTTCTTAGACAGGAAACTAGATCACAAAAAGAGTCAAAGAAAAAAATAGACGTTGATTTGCAGACGAAGCACCCGCCACGGCAGCATTCTGAAGGCCGCAGCAGCAGCGTAAAACGCTACAATTGGTGCTCAACAGAAAGAGAAAAAGATACCGAACTCAAAGGACAAAGAGCAAAAGAAAGAAGAAGACTCAGTTAGGAGGTCAAGCCCAAGTCAAAGCCAACCACGGGAAAGAAAAATATTTTAAGAATTTAGGGCTTGGCCTATATAAAGTACTTATTAGGTTTAAGTTTAGAGGGGAATCAAGATGGATTCTCACATTATTAGAACAAATACTACTGTAATCACTTTTAGCTTGTTAAAAAAACATTAAATATAAAATTTAGTGGAATGATTCAAAATCTTTGCTTGGCACATTTGATTTGTGCTTGACCTTTCCATGTTGTGGAACTTGAGTTTAAGTCCTTGTAGCTAGTCACTTGTTTCAAAATACTTTTTGGTTTCGGGATTTATTTAGTTAATACAAAATTAGTTTACTGTAAAACATGTTTATACATGGGTTTTAATCTAGCTCTTCTTAAAATTTGATTTATTTTCTTTATTGTTCTTAATAATTTTAAAAAATAATAAAATAATATTTTTTGGTTGGGGATTGTAAACTAAATTAGATTGAGTAATGTTGCTTAATTTCTTGGTACATCTTTTGTTTTGGTAAAGAACAATTGAGGTATATTGAGTTTTGAGACGACAAAACAAATAAATAATTAATTACACAAACAAATGTAAAAGAATATTTGCTTTTCCAGATATTATTTTACAAAGGAACAAATCTCCTATACCTGATTCAAAGAGCATCATCTCAAACCACTTTTCATTGAAAATCTGAGAAGTTCAGACTGCAAAACAAAAGCCATTTCATTTTCTTGCCATCTCTGCATGCACTACCATATGGTGGCATTTATTTTCTCGGATCATTCTCGGGGGCTTCTTTTGCGGAGGCAAGAGATTAAGAAGCTCCCGCTGCCGACTCATCCTCTGCGAAACATAGACCAAGATTAGCGGGAATGGACCATCGCCAGATTGATATGCCATCGATTCGAAAAGACCACTTGCATTGTACCAAACTTAACCCAACAATAGTTGTATCTTACCAAAAAGAGATTTGATGGAAGGTCTTTTCGGTTTTGAGCTCTTCTTCAATTCAGCTGAACAAGTGATGGAATCAATAAAAATCAGACATAGCAGAATGTTTGAGAGGCCGACAATATGCAGGAGAGGATAAACTAGTGATATAAAACAGAGAAGGAAAGTGCATTGATTGAGAAAAACGTGCATCAATGATCTACACGAATATGCATATCGTGTTTGAGAATTAATAGATAAGCTTTACATGCATGGGAAACAAAAGTAACCGAGGACAAAAAGTTAAACCGAGGGAGGAAGCAAAATACCGATGCCAGGTAACTGATTATCGTTTACAATTTCAACGTTCTTGTATGTGTAACCCACAAAGTTTAAATCTTTGGATGAAAGCATCTGCATCAAACGGAAAATTTTGAATATTGTCTGGATGTTTTATCAACAATGATTTCAATATTAGTATACAATGTAAACTAGATTTCATTATATCTGATTTCCTTGGAAAGTTGATTTCAATAATTTAAGAAACAGACCAATATATATGATATATAGGATCTACTTACACAGGATGTAAAACTCATAGTTTTACACATTTTGTAGATCGTTGGATGGGTAAAATAGATAGTTAAGATTAACTCCTTACTCTTTTTTTTCAAGTGATAATCTTCACATAACCTATTGTTAATCTCAATCAGTCATTTCACTTATCCAACGACCCAAAAACGTGTAAAAGTTAAAAACTCTCATACTATGTAATTGGATCCTATCTCATAAAAAAATTCACATGAAACTATCTCTGCTACATAGGGGGAAGCAGATTTCAAAAGAATCCCTACAAAGGAACCAACTGAAATCTCCCATTTCAAAAGAATCCCTACAAAGGAACCAACTGAAATCTCCCCAGCACAAAAGAAATGATACCAATTAATTCCAAAACTGCAATCATGGAAATTTCTAGCAAACTTGGTTAAGGAAAAACCAGTCCTAGAGAATGGCATTTGAAGGAATTTACATTACATAGAAATGGTTTTTTCGATGCTAATTACTTAATTTCTTGGTTCTAAACATTTCAACTGAAAATATACAAAATTGTACTAACCTTTCTCCATGGACCTGATTTTGCTGCAGATGGAACTTGGCTGTCGACCTGGTGCATGAAAGAAAAGAGAGTGATATAACTTCTCAAATTTTATAGACAATTGCATATTTATAGCCACTGTAACACAAATATACCTCTTCAAACTTCTCAAAATTTTGTGTATCCAATTCATCATTGACTTCCGGAATAAATGCAGCTTTCATTTGATATAAATTGTCCCATTCAACATCCTTAAACCAAGGATGATTCTGCCAACAACAGATACAGACGGTTAATTTTGAAATTTGCATTCTCTGATAAAACAACATCAAAGAATCTAGAGAACATGACACAGCACACAACACCTTAATTTCACGAGCGCCTTTTGTGCCAAGCCTCTGTTCAACATTACATAAAAGTTTGCTGATAAGATCTTTTGCTTCTGGGGATAATTTTGCTTCGTCAGGAAATTTTAAGTGTGTTCTCCAATTTACTATCTGGAAAATATATAGGGCAATAATATGTTAAGCATCAAATTGGACAATGTTTAATCATCTCTAGCAAAGAACATAAGAAGTAAATGATGAATTGAGATATAGAAGTTAAAAAGAACATAAAAATGAACGCGAGTAGATAATGGAAAAAACACACCTTTCGACATGTTGACATTGGCTCATCCGAATAGAAGGGTGGATATCCAACAAGCATTTCATACATGATAGCACCAAGAGACCACCTAAAGAGCATAAAAAATATCTTTATAACCATCACTCACAAATATAAATACATTATAAAGAAGAATTCATGTTAATTTACAAACCAGTCACATTCCATTCCATATCCTTTCTTCAGCAAAACCTCTGGAGCAATATAGTCAGGTGTACCGACTGTAGAATAAGCCTGAAATATTATATTATGTAAATGTTCAAGCAACACTCATGCCATTTCAATGAAAAGAAGGAAAAAGTTTTTCGCTTCATGAAATTAGTAGGAAAAAGTGGTGAGCTTATGGCCTTTCTACAGTATCAAAGGCAACTAGCTGCATTTACATGGTGATGAAACACTTACAAGCATCCTTCTGTTCCTCTGCCAATGCTGCAACTGCTCTTGTTGTGTGCGTTTTGGAGCAGCAGGTCGTCCATCACTTTGAAGAGCTCCACTGAGATTGTTTGCTGTAGAAAAATCCTTTTCCTGGAGATTACTGCAATCTAAAGGTTTACATAATCCAAAATCTGATAATTTCATATGACCATTTCTATCAAGTAGCAGGTTGTCAGGCTTGATGTCTCTGCAACATGCGACAAAGAATGGGTTCACCCCTTAGTGAAAATTCGGGGAAGGCCATTAGATAAAGTGATGAGGGTTTAACGTCATGTCAACTCACCTATGAATATAATTATGTTTGTGGATTGATGCAATTGCCAGGACAGTTTCTCCAACATAAAACCTGGCCTCTTCTTCAGATAGTATATCCTTCCTCATCAGTAAAGTCATCATATCTCCCCCAGGTAAATATTCCATAATGAGATACAAATACTCTTCATCTTGGAAGGAGCAATAAAGTTTGACAATGCAATTACTATCAACCTCCGCAAGTAGATTTCTCTCAGCTTTCACATGCTCAACCTTAACATTAAAAATGCAAATTAACATATTGGCATAATGGCTTAAAACACGTTAATGAAATTATATAGCAGGCCTAAATTGTATACCTGGCCTCTACGAAGCATCTCTGACTTCTTAAGCTTCTTCATAGCATAAACATGACCAGTTGCCTTCTCCCTACAGATTCTAACCTGCAATTTGAAAAGAGTGAGGATAGAATTTGTGTAAAATTCTTTCTTTTGATGGGAAACGTGAAAATAAATCAATATAAAAGAGATACAGATGTTCAGGAGTTGAAAATAAATTAAGAATAAAGGTGAGGTGAAACAATAGACAAAATAAATCATTGTCTCAGGAAAACAAGTTCGGATGGCAGGGAAACAATTATAATATTTAAAAAAATCCCAGTAGATAAAAGCAAAGCCAGAAATTGAAGAAAAAGAAGCACCTATGTTATGCTGTACAATGCGAAAAAGAAATAATTACCTCTCCAAATGCACCTTTTCCAATCATGGTCAATGGTTCGAAATCATCAGCACCCATTTTATGCCTCTGAAGACGCATGTATTCAGTTTCTTTCTTCTCAAAATACTTCAGTAAGTTGTTTTGTTCTTCTTCAGAGACTTCAGCAGCAGCCAACTTCTTTTCTAGAATATCACGTCTGCAGAAAATTCACAATTACTCAAAAACCATCACCCCTACTCTCCAAAAAGAAACTACCAACTTTCCCAGCATTCCTCCAACCACAGATCAATATTTTATCAATTTTTGCAGAAGATAAGCAATGCAATTGAAAGCAATAAATTTTGATGGTAACTCAAAAATTTAAATCATACCTCTCCTTTCTTTCCTGCAAGCTTTTCATCTGATTCTTGTAATGGTTCTCAATGTACTGTTTTGCAGCTTCTACCCGCTGTTTGGTGACATTTGATGGCAACTCCTCACCTGTAGGTGGTTTAGAGCATTCTTTTGCATTACCTGCAGCTTCTTTCTTTTTAGAAGACCTTACCTTATCTTTTGATTTAAACTTGTTGAACCAATATCTTACTGTTTCCATTTATTTACTCGAGAAATACAACCCTTCTGAACCCACAGACCTAAATGTTCATTATAGCTCGGTATCACACAAAAATAAACTTTGCATCAACTATATTATTTTCACAGAAACGAATCTTGCTGACTTTAAGCACATCACTGTCTGCCATAGCATCCAATAAACACATTCTGCAATAGATATAAAACTAAATCAGCTTTGAATGAGGCTAAAATATCAAGAAGAGGAAAAAGAGTAAGCTTCAAAACCCAATTTTAGGTTGTTATCAGAAGTTAAAAAGGATACAACACGCAAACAAACAAAAACCAGATACTTGGACAGTATGCAAATTAATATGAAATCCAATGACACACTTGAGACAAACATTCAATTACAATGGTAGCTTTAATAGTTGCAACATGCTCCCGTTAGCCAACTAAGGTATACACAGCTTTGCACTTTTGCACAACTCTTACCAACCAACGTGATTTTTCCCACATTTTCAAGCAACAAAACAACAAACTAGAACTCAGCTCAAAACCCATTCTAACTACCAACAAGGTAAATTAGAAACAAGTTGAAACCCGAAAGCAGTGTTCCCTTGATTCAAAGTGACTAACTTAAGGTCATCAATTCAGTAGAAAACCAAAAACGAAACGAAATGATGATGTGATCCTTACGGGGGAAAAACTGATTTTAATCAATTCAACGTCAGCATTAAGTCAATCAATAATTTGAAGAAATTCAAGGAAATATTATCATCTGGGAAAGAGTAAAGAATGGTTAACAATTTAAAAAAGGAGTTTTGTTTCATTTTCTCACCAACCAAAAGGAAAACTTAAAATCAAAGACTAAACAGTGAAAGATCTAAAACACTGAATACCTAAACCGACACTAGAAAAATATCTGGCACGCAATGGTGAAAATGAAGCTGAAAATAAAAAATCAAATTAAAAAATACGTGTCTTTTAATAAACTAAGAAGATTGGAATTGATAAAGTTAAATTGAAACGAACCATTAAAATGGCAGCGGAGGAACTGACGCGAATGGATTTCAGAAGCATTCAACTGGAGCAAGAAAGAGAAAAGTTAGATATCAGCAGAGTGGGAAAACCCTAAAAGAAGAGAGAAAGCAAGGAGAAAATTGAGGCGAAGATGAAGGAAGTATCATTAATGGAATTTTTGCTTTTGGAAAGTTGGAAGCTTTCCCTGCTACTATGAACTGCTTTTATATTTTATTTATCGAAGAAAACTGTTTTTATATTTAATATTTTAATAGAAAACTGTATTTTTTATATTTAGTATTTTTATAAGGAAATTTACTGTAATATTGTTTTTGAATTTTTTTAATTTAAAGATATTGTTTTTATCTTATTATGTCTCAGTATATTAGAGTTTATTATTGAGTTCAGAAGACTGTATGCTTTCAAACCGTTTTTTAACAGTAAATAAATTAAATAATATAATTTATTTAAAGACGAGGTGAAAGAAACCCGTATTTGAATGGTGTTTTTATTTTTAAATTTGTTTTATTAGAGAAAACACTATTGAAAATGGTGCTTGAGTGAAAAATACTACTCAAAGACTGATTGACTTTTTCGTCTTTAAACAGTATTTACTATTTTTATTAAAATATTATTTAAAGACGGGTTAAAAGCAATCCAACTTTTAATTTGAACAATAATTCACTATATCGTTGAAAACAATTTAAGTGATTCAATATATTTAGGGGAAAATTTTAATAATATTATTGAAAAAATGTCCATTTTTTTAACTTTGGTAAAATAATAAGTAAAAAATCATAGAATTGTATGATTTTTTATTATAAAAAATTATGTAATGGTCACTCAATATACAAAATAATAGGATAAATTATATAAATAATCATTAAATTTTTAAAATATTTTTATTTTAACCATTAAATTTTTAAAATTTATAATATAATCATTTAATTTGAAATATTTTTAATAAAATAACTTTCGTTAATTATTGTTAAAATTGTTGACGTGACCGTTAAGTTTTCTTCCTTTTCTTTTCTCCTCTCTTCTATTAATCTATTCTATTTTTCTTCCTTAACTGAACACAAATTCCAGAAAACAAAATAGAACAAAATCAAATATTTTCATTTATTACACAATTATAGTATTTATATATAATTTTTGGGGAAATTACATTTAGTATCACAACTATACATACGTTATTGTTTTAACACTCCGATTATTTATTTTGGTTAAATTATATCTAATATTATATATTTTTTCTATTTTAATATCTTGATCATTAAAAATTAATAGAGATTGTCAATCAAGTTGAATTAATCAAGTTATTTGAATTAATTTAAATAATTAAAAAAATTAAGTTCGATCAGAGTTGAAATTTATCAAGTTCGGAAAAAATTTTAAAAAATGTGATTTAGTCCTTATTTTATTTTTCTTCAATTTCTCTTTCATTTTAAGTTATTTTTGATTAGATTTGAACCATATGTTCCTAAACCAATAAAGAATATTTATTTAGCTTTAATTCAAACTTTTTGAAAAATAAATTTTAGTTTTTTTGCAATTTAGCCCCTAAATTTTGTATGGTTTTCTCATTTATTTAATCTCTTATTCGTTTTAAGTCTATTTTGACCAATTTGAACCATATAGTCCTAAACCACTTTAGAATACTTATTTAGATTCAATTCATATTCTTATTTTTTTTTTCAATCTAACCCTTTCAACTTTGAATGAATTCTCATTTTTTTAAGTATATTTTCGACTAGAATCAAGTCACAAGATTTATTAACACTATATAATATGTATGTAATTTAAATTTTTAAAATATATATCTTTTCAATTTAGTTCTTTGAATTTATTTTTTATTCAATTTGATCATTCAACTGAAATTTTTGGTAAAGTTTTTCTTTACATCAAATCTCGACTCATTTATACTTTCTTTCATCAATACTTTATCCAAAAATTCTTACTTAATAATAACATTATAGATATACTAAAATTTTATTTAATTTTATTAAATAACGATATAAATCTTATTTATACATGTAAAAATAATATTATAAAAAATATATATATATATCTTAAATGATTAGAGAAAATAATTTAAAATTATATATATAATTATAATAAAATTTATATTAAAACTTAAAAAATCGATTCAAAATTTATAAACTCAAATCAAATAAAAAATTAAATTTAAATTAAATTAAAAATATAACACATTAACTATAATAATTTTTTTTAACAATATTTAATTCAATCAAACACTCGCCCTTAATAACAATATATTGGGAGCACAGGAAAGTGGGGTTGTCAATGAGGCCTTTGTTGGGTTTTGTCGCAGGCCATGAATGCCATGCGCGTGGGATTCACTTTACGAATCCATGTTATAAAGCTTGACATGTAATTGTTGGAAACTGTCATTATTAAATGGAGATAATTTTTAAATTTATTTTTAAATTAAAAAGATTATTTTTTTATAATATTTATTTTGTAAGTGTTGATTTTTTTATTAAATTTTAATAAGCCATAAGCACCCTGGTTTTGCTTAAACAAGTCTTAAGTTCGAGACGTACATGTAAAAAGTTTTTATTAAGAGACTCATTCACCAAAACTAAGTAAACAACACAGGTCGGTCCGAATTAGTTAAGGTAAAACCCTGAAACCGAAGAGCAATAAAAAAAATTATCATATTTAATTGTACCTTAAACATTACGCATGTTAGACTTGATTCATACCTCTTTATAAGTCAATCTATCAAGCATACATCACATATTAATATAACATTCATAAAAATTATGGATTTATCCTCATTTATTCTTCGGTTGTAACATTATTTACGCATTAAACAAAACATAATTTTGTAGTTTTGAACGAATTAACTAATAATTTATTATTATCCATATCAACCTAATTCATTGGACATCAAGTTATAACTAATAATTTATTATTTAGTTACAAATTAATTACTTTTATGTCATTATTGTTATAACATTCTAAAGTCATTGATAATAATCTTTCCCTCGGTCCTAATCAGGGACTTAGTCAGGATTTGGGTTGAGAGAGACAAAACATAAATGCTTAAAAGTATAAAGTAAATTCATAAAAAAATAATTTTTAAAGAATTTAAATAGAGGAACAAAAATAAAAAAATATTCTTCAAGGTCGGGACAATTGGTCCTCTCCACCTCATGTAGCTCCGTTCCTGGTCCTAACGCATCAATACTAAATTACTAATTATTAACTACTAATTCTTGTCTTATCTAAAAACGAGTAGACGTAAACCGATTAAGAAGGCTTGCTCGATATAGTGGCCTTGGGACTATTTATTGCGACCGTCGGATCCCTTTGCATGGCTCTTGCCGATGATTTCATCTTCGGATTCAGTGTTCACCACTTTCTTTGAAAGGTCCTCGACGCTCTTCACCATTCCTAGATCATAGAAAGATGCAGACTTCCCGTCGTAGTATCTAGACAGTCCTCTCCTATAAAGGGTACAGAAAATTATAGAAATTCTTCAAATAATAAGGTTAATATCTTTTTTAGATATTATAGCAATATCCATTACCTTCTAGGTAGTTGAGCCATGAGATCAGATAAATCATGAAGAGGTCCATTGGATGATGTTCCGGTTACGGTTGCAGGAATGGATATTGTGTCACATGTTTCATCCTTATGACTGTCATCCGTTTTCTTCATATTCACATCTTTAAACATCTGCATATCTCTTTCACCCATTCAGATCAATACCTGCAATAATGCAATGAACATATAAGTTCTGCAAACCCTGTGTCATGTGTGTTTAGACTCTAAATAAAATGCTTTAGGGTTTGTTCAGAAGAAATACATAATCTAATGGCAAGATGAGCCTTTAAGCCAGATAAATACGAAGTAAAAATCATCTGTTTTTTATCATGCTTTCAAACATATCACTTATTGAAAATTTTTAAAAAATACCCTAAACTTATACCTTAAAAATACACTCTACCTCTAATATCTTAAACCCTAACCACAACTACAACCCTTAACTTTAAACCCTACACCCTAGACCCTCTAAATTAAAACGAATACACAAATAGAGACATGAGAAAGAGGCAGACGATTTCCACCCATAGATACGTACGTATCAGAGAGACTGCTATAGTTTGCATAAAAACCCAAACAAAGGCAAAAAAAATATATCAGAAAACCAAGATTTTTTAAGAGAATCAGAAGCTAAATCTGGGATAATTACCTGTGCCAAATAATCTTTTCTTCTTCTTTTTTATTTATTTACTTTTGCTAAGTAATATTCGGATGAGAAAACAAAGCTTCCTATAGAAACGAATATACTACCACCACTACTAGGTTTTATTATCAAGGGAAACGATTCTATACACACACAGCTACACCTACACTTTACCTGCCTTGAGGATCAAGACAAGTTATTTGAAGAAACTGAACACAAAACATGAAAGAGAATCAAAGAAAATATCACTTTTGATCTCATCGTAAAATAAAGGGTTTTTATATATATTTAATCAATTAATAAATCCAATATTAGTAATTACTTTTAAAAGAATTTATATACATTAAAGAGGAATCAATGACTAAAGAATTAATGTAAACTGAAGTCAGATTTTCAGCACTATTGATTGAACAGTCAAGTTAAAGAATTAATGTTAAAAACTATTTAAATTTAGATGATTTTGTTATTTATGATAAATCAGTTACTTTAAAAAGTTTGGGAAGGGTTACAGCTAATAAACTGAAAAAATAAACGATAATAATGTATATTTAATTTTTATAACAATTCATAAATTTAATTCATACTAGGATTGTATATAAATTTTATTTTTAGATTATTAGTTTGATTTGATATATAAATATATTATTAAATTTAAAAAGCATTTAAGGAAACGAATATTCAGTGAATCATTTGGTGAGAAATTCGATTAATATACATAAACAAAAAATATTCATTTAATTAAATAAATGAACACGAATAATGACTCATTAGTTTATTTACGTTGGTGAAGGTTCTGTAATCCGTATGTTTATCTGTTTGTTCATATTAATTCATTTAAATTTATTTGTTTATTTATTAATTTTCATAAAAATTACACAAAATTTTATAAATTTACACAAGTTGTTAAAAATTTGATAATTCTTACGTAATTTTTGTATTAATCTATATAATTTAATAACATTCGGTATAATTTTCCCTTAAACTTGCCTTTCTTCCCTTCTAAATTCCTTTTCTTAGAACTACCTTTTGAGACTATGTTTGGCGTCGAATTTGCATAACTCCGGAAGGTGAGAGACTATATTATACATACGTCTGGCTCATTATATTTATTGTAGTCCCTAACCAATAAAAATTATCTATTCTACTATTATCCATATCGTTAATATTTTTTTAAAAATATATTTTTTAAGTGACATGAAAGATAATGATGAAATTGATGATTATAATTGGATGAAACTATTACTGATATAATAAATCAGGTCTATTATATAATTTTTTCGGGAAGATAACAAAGTATTCAAAACACATTATTTTTTAAAAATTAATGACTAAAATTAAATAAACTGATAACAAAAGGGACTAACTATGTAGTTTTCTCTAATAATATAGGGGCAAGTGTATTTGGTCCATGAGATCCTGCTAGGGCAAGTAGAAAGCGAACACATCAATTTCTTCTTCTTCTTCTGATAACCTTCAACAGGAAAGCCTAAAGAATTTCTCTAAAGGAGCAAGAACAGTGACAAAAAAGTTAGCTAATAGGTTAGAAACGACATGGCCCACGGTGGCTACGGTAAGCGGCGCGTGGCGGAAGGGAAGCGCGTCGGTCGGCGATCCAAGGGACCTGGCGTAGACAAGAAAACGAAGCCAAAAGTCGTTTCTCTCAAGAACCAGATACGCTCCATTGAACGCATGCTGCGTAAGGTATTCTTTATCTCAGTTATTTTTTGCTCCCCTTTTAATAAGAATTGCTTTTTAGGGTTTTAATTTGTGTTATAAGTTCTCTGAATTGCAATTTTCTTCCTTCTATTTTTGCATATGTAATATAAGGATCTTCCTCCCGAGGTTAGAGAGGCTCAAGAAAATAAGTTAGAAGGGCTTAAGAAACAACAAGAAATCCATACCCGTCTCGCTGTGGAACGAAAAATCTTCTTGAGAGACAGAAAGATCAAGTTTTTTGGTAAAAAAACAAAGAATTACTATTATCTCTTTTGTTTTCTTAAAGTGTTATAGTATTTAGTTCACTTTGGGAATGAATCATTAATATGATAACGTCTTACTTGTCACTGAAGAGAGAAGAAAGATTGAAAGGAGGATTCGGCGTTTGGAGAAGTTGCAACGAACTTCATCTGGTCAGGCACAAGACACTGAGATTGCTGACCAGCTATCGAAATTGAAAGAGGATCTTGAATATGTTAGGGTAAGCTTTGTAGTAGATTTGTTTGTTTGGTTGGTTGGGGGGTAAATTTGCAGTCTTCTGAATTAAAATTAGATGCTTTTTTAAATGTTATGACAGGAAAATGTTATTTTTATTTGAACTTGAATTATGTATGCTTTCCTAAACTATACAAAGCTGAACTTTTGTTTTTCTATTTGCAAATACAGTTTTTCCCCAAGACCGAGAAATATGTTTCTTTATTCATGGGATGTGATGATTCAGACGTTGTTGATAGGAGAAATAGATTACGGACGCAGATAAAAGCGAACTTAATTGCGGCGGCTGCCAGTGGGAAAGATATGGAAGGTGCATTTTATCTTCACTGTAGTGAGCATATAATCTATATGAAGTGACTTATTTAGCTTGATTTGTTGGTATAGTGTAATTAAGCTTTTTAGAATGAAGGTCTTGGTTTGAATTGCACTGGAACTCACATGTTATCAATGTAACATGATTTCTCTTATTACTCATTACTTTACCTGTTAATTGTTCTTATTAACTTGTTTTGTCATGTTCAAAAGAATGATATCTTCTGGTTGGACTTCGATTACCAGAGACAGGGAGTGAGGATGATGGGCTGTTGGATTTGAGTGACGATGATTTCTTCTTAAATGGATCTTCAAGTGATGAAGTTGATGCTGATGATGAATGGACAGATAAAAGTACCAGGTACATAACTACATATTATATCTGTAAGTTGAAGTGTTGTACTGGTCAATTGAACCTTGCTCTTATGAACCAGGGTTTGTTAGAGATGAAACTGATGTTGCCATTAAGAACTTTTCACCTGAACACTTAATTGACTCTGTCGTTAGCAGATTTACTATTTGAATTTAACTTTGTCCTTTTACGGCAAAGTCGTTTTAGCTTAACAGGCCACAAATCTTTATTCCGCTCCTTTTGCTACAATAAAAACTGCACTCAAACATCTAGGCATTTTATATGCAGGGAACAGGCTTCTAGTGCTTCCGGAAAAGCAGCATCCGGCATGTCTAGTGATGAAAGGAACCAGGTTAAGTATAGAATTGTATAGTTTCATTTTCAGAAAATAATTAATTTAACTGTTTTGACATTTTCACCATTTTGTTTTGTTCTTGCTTCAACTTGTAACAGAGACAGATTTCTGCCAGAGCTTTAATGCCACCTCCAAGGCCATCATCTAATTCTTTTTCAAATTCAGTACGTTTAAAATCAAGTTTTGGATCTTCATCCAGCCGAAATTCATCAATGCAAAGAGCTGAAATGTCCACATCTAGCAACACTTCAAATAGCAGAAGTGGTTCTTCCTCTAAGGCAGGGAGATTCTCAAACTCAAACGCAGGAAATGGTAGTAATTTAAGTTCAAATTCTGATGCTCGTAAACCACGTAGAAAGAGGAGACCAAAAAAGAAAAAGCAACAGGTTTGCTGACCAATAACTAAGATCTAATTGTACTTTTCCTTCATTATTTTTACTTCTCTACATTTTGTATGGTGGGAAATTGGTTTTTGTCATTGTTTGTGCCTGTCCTGTGTTCCATCCTTCTTGAGGGTGTTTAAGCTCCTATCTAGCATCCTAGTTTTGCATTTTTACTAAAAATGCTGTCTACTGGATGTCAGATCTTAGAAAATAGAAACTGCCCTTGAGATAACATGAGCTATTTGCAATTCCGTCCCTTGACTTTATTGTTTCTCCATATTACTCCTTTTTCTTTTGTAGTTTTCCTTTTTCTGCATATTTTGGTTAAAACACTGATCTCCCGGATCAATCGTGTATTTCTGTTGAATACATATTAAAGTATTATGTGTTTAAATATATGATCCTCTAAATGCATGAATACTAAGCATAAAAAACTTTCCATTCCTTCATTGCTTCTCTGTACCTGTACTTTTGTAACATATTCTTACTTTTATTTTCAGTGATGAATTAAAACTCTGGTTCTGGTATCCAATTGGTGTTAACCACAAATCCATCCTGGTATCCAAGTAAGTTCTTGTAGTATCATGTAATTGCCTGTAGTTCAAGAACAGTTGTAGCTATGGTTTCACCAAAATTTGATTATGGTCTTTGATGGATTCAAACGTAAGATGTCAAAGCTTTAAATACTTTCATTTCACAAAAAAATTGTTTTATTTGCCTTATTCTTTGAAATTTTATTAATTCACCCTTTTGACCAATATTGATTATTAAATTAATAATTTTTTTATTTGTTGGTGTAATAAGTCGTGTTATAATGTTATCATTTGTCATTTTTAAATTATTTTATTTTATTTTAAAAAATTAAAATATAAATATTTATTTAAGTCTATTAAGTGTTATGAGAGATTAAAATAGCGCAACAGAAATTATTTGAGGTCTTGTTTAACGTTTTTTTAATTTATGGGTATAAATTTCAAGGATTATTTTTTTTTTTGTTAAAGAAATGATCATTCGAAATAAAAGAACGTAACTTTAGAAAAATAGTTTTGTTTAAAGATCGAAGGCTGAGGATTTATGATGTGAATCTGTCGTTATGTTTTGGAGTGAAGTGAATGGCTTGAATTAAAGGGAGGGAAACACGAGAAAATAGATTTTTAATTTTGTTTTCTATCTTTTTATTTTTTTTGTTTATCAATGAAAGTTAAAACTAATTTCAAATCATTATTTTTTTAGAGTATGTGTTATAAATTTTTAAATTTTATGTATTTAATATATATATTTTTAAAAATTTTAAAAATAGAAATTGAAAAAAAAAATATGAACCATGTGTTTGATACTCTATATTTTGGGTTTCTAGATTTGATGGGTGTTCAATAGTGGGTACCTGATTAAAATGGATCCGGACACGGGTTAATATATATAATGCCCGAAAGAATTATGTATTCATTTTTTTTGACTATCCGAAAGTTGGATAATCGACAATGAACGTCCTTAATTTTAATTATTTAATTATATTTTTAACTGTTAACTTTAATGTTTTGGGAAAATATTTTTTTGGTTTAAACTCAAGTTAAAATTTTTTATGATAATCGATTGGTTTTATGATCTAAATGTGATATCTGAGTCTAAAGTGTTATTTTCTCGCTGCGAAAGAACTTGATTTCTCTTAATCTTGTATATGCACTTTTTATATATATTTACTTCAATATTTAACATTATTTGTTGATTAGTATTTTTTTATTGATGCTTAATGATTTTTATATTTGGTTTTTTAAATTTATTGGTTGGTCTATCTATTTTTAGTTTTATGTATTATAGTTATTTTGTTTAACTTTGTTGGTTGCTCCTGATTTGGAGAATTGAATGAAGCTATGTCGAGTCTATAATTAGTTGAGTCAAATCAGATTTTGAGTCGAGTTATATTAAATATTTGTCAAGTTAATTTTGGATTTATGTTCATATTAAATTGTGTGCAAACCGAGTTTGATTATCTCATTATTGGGTTTAATTCGAGTTCTTATCGTTCTTAGGTCAAGTTGAAATTAAGTTCGGATATAAATTATCGGGGTTCAATTCCAGATCAGGTTAACATCAAATCAAACTCAATTGAATTCGAGTCTTCATCACCTCGCGTCACAATCAGCTCAAACTCGGATCGATTTCAATCGGATTTTCAGATCAAATTAATTTTCTACACCCCCTTGGATGAGATTTTCTTTTAAATATTTGAATCATAAGATTCTGAATTTTACCTATTGACTTCATATCTTCGGTAGGACTATGATATGATTTAAAGGAGTTTACAAGAGAAATCAACTTTGGGCCCACATATTGGGCTTTCGAGCTTGATTTTGATCTCTTTGGAATTTAATATCTAAAACAAATGGATTCCATCAAAAAAAAAAAAAAACAGACCCTATCCAATAATCAACTTTGAACATGGATCAAAAAGATAAACTTCAAATTAAAATTAAGATTAAAATACCAGATGAATTATTTCCCAAATTCATTGCTCTCATAATTGGAAATAAAGGTGAAAATGACCCAACTTCGTCTAATATATAATTGAAATAAAACCACAAACTCTTTGTAAAATGGGTCTAGAATCAAGATGTTCCATCCAAGACTTGGAAATTGAGTGAAGTTGAAACACAGAAAGTTGGCAGCAGAAAAAGGATGAACTGAACAGCCACTTTGACACCATTGGAAGTAGCCGAAAATGTCTTAGATCCATCTGCAAACATTTAATGTTAACAATCTTACACAATAATTGACGTTTAAGTTTAGTGGTATCTGGTGTAGTTTACCCTAAATGAATCTTGTTTACTAGATATCGTATACCTGAGCCCTGGAGATAATGCAGTTCCATTTCCATCACCTATCCAAAACTTACAGCATCAAACCCCAAAATAGTTTCACATTTATAAGGAGGGGGAACATATTATACCATTGCACTTGCTAACAGGTAGAGTTTTCACATTGCAGAGAGCAGGGAGTGCTAGTGCAAGTGTCGTGTTAATCGAGACACCGTGGGATGCACCACCGCCATGGAGCGCCATGCAAAGGCATCGTGGTTGTGACTGGACAACAGTAGCCAACTGCGACCAACACGAAGCGGATGGGTTCCGGGAGCTTCCCGTCACGTAGTTAAGGCATGGGACCATGGTTATCAGTACGCTTGTGCAATCTGATTGAGCCATGGTTGTTGTAGCCCAAAGCATGGTCACCAACACAATGACTACACCCTGCATGGTGATCTTCCTTGAAGCCATTTTGAGTAAGAATGAAGTTGTAGATTGTGCGGTTTGTGTTGGATTCTAATGAATGGTTATGGGCACTGATTTATATAGGAAAAGAGTAATTGGATAGTGGGGTAAGTTAATTTTTTAATTAGGTCTTATTGGTAAACTAACATATATACAATTTGAGGTAAGCTTACAGTATGCAGTAACATGTGTCAGCTTTCGGATGCTAATTTTTAAGATTATACCCAAGATGTCATTTTCCATGGATAATATTTGCATAGAATCATTGATTTAGATAATGTAAGCAGTTAATTAAGGAAAATTAGAATAAATTTTACATAAAAACATTAAAATTAGAATAAACACCTTTATAAAATATTATCACTCGCATCTGCAGCCCCAGAAGCCGACTTACACACCAACAATGGCAGCAACCTCTCTTTCTCCTGTAATAACCTCTCAAACCTTAAATCCTCTGGCAAACCCAACCCAACCCAGAAACAATGACTCTTCTCCAGTTACTACCTTGAAAAATTGCAAAAACCTTATTCAACTCAGGAAACTGCACTCTCGAATTACCAAGCAAGGGCTGGCTCACCATCCCACTACCATAACGAAGCTTATCTCCACATGTACTGAAATGGGTACTTTTGATAGCTTAGATTACGCTAGAAACATCTTAAATCAGTTTAGACAGGATAATCAGAATGCTGCTACTTTATTTATGTACAATTCATTGATCAGAGGTTATGCTTCCGTTGGTCTTGGTTATGCAGCTGTCTGGGTTTATCTGGAAATGCTGACTCTGGGCATTTTACCTGATAAATATACATTCCCCTTCTTATTAAGTGCGTGCTCAAAAGTTTCGGCGAGTACTGAGGGTTTTCAGGTTCATGGGTCGATTATAAAAATGGGTTTCCAAGGGGATATGTTTATATCAAATTCTTTGATTCACTTCTATGCAGAGTGTGGGGAGATTGTGTTGGCACGCAAGGTGTTCGATGAAATGACCGACAGGAATGTTGTATCTTGGACCAGTTTGATTTGTGGTTATTCAAGGTGTGATTTTGCTAAGGAAGCTGTTGAATTGTTTTTCGAGATGGTTGAGGAAGGTACTAGACCGAATTCAGTTACGATGGTTTGTGTAATTTCTGCCTGTGCAAAGTTGAAGGATCTTGAATTGGGTGAGAGAGTGTGTGGATATATCAGTGAGTTGGGAGTGAAAGTCAATACTTTAATGGTGAATTCCCTGGTTGATATGTATATGAAATGCGGTGCTTTTGATACTGCAAAGCGGCTGTTTGATGAATGTGAAGAGAAAAACTTGGTTGTTTGCAACACAATAATGTCAAATTATGTGCACGCTGGGATGGCGAGGGAAGCACTTGCTATCTTAGATGAAATGTTGAGAGAGAGGGTGGTGCCTGATAGGGTTACTATACTATCTATAATCTCAGCATCTGCGCAATTAGGCAGCATTTTGCGGGGAAAATGTTGTCATGGTTATGTTTTGAGGAATGGACTTGAAGGTTGGGATAATATTTTGAATGCTCTAATAGACATGTATATGAAGTGTGGTAAACAGGAAGTGGCATATGCTGTATTCAATAGCATGGCTAACAAGACTGTTGTGTCATGGAATTCGTTAATTGCTGGATATATTAGAAATGGTGATGTTAGTTCAGCTTGGGAAGTTTTCAACAATATGCCAGAGAGTGATCTTGTGTCTTGGAACACCATAATCAGTGCTTTGGTACAAGAGAGCATGTTTAAAGAAGCCATTGAACTTTTTCGAACAATGCAAAATAATGGCATACAAGCAGATAGGGTGACCATGGTGAGTATTGCGTCTGCCTGCGGATACCTTGGAGCACTTGATCTTGCTAAGTGGATCCATGCTTATATAAAAAAGAATAAGATTCACTGTGACATTCGTCTAAGTACAGCTTTAGTCGATATGTTTGCTAGGTGTGGTGATACTTCAAGTGCAATGAAGATCTTCAATAAAATGGAAAAGAAAGATGTGTCAGCTTGGACTGCTGCGATTGGAGCAATGGCTATGGAGGGAAACGGCAATCAAGCTATTGAGATATTTAACAAGATGCTCAGGCAAGGAATCAAGCCTGATGGAGTTGTATTTGTGGGGTTGCTAACAGCATGCAGCCATGGAGGGTTAGTCAAAGAGGGACAAGATCTTTTCAAGTCGATGAAGTCGGTCCACAAAATCTCTGCCCAAATTGTGCACTATGGTTGTATGGTTGATTTGCTAGGACGTTCTGGATTGTTGGAAGAAGCTCTAGATCTCATAAAAAGCATGCCAATGGAGCCTAATGATGTGATTTGGGGGTCTCTATTAGCTGCATGCAGGATGCACAGAAATGTTGATATGGCAGAATATGCTGCTAAAAGGATCAAAGAATTGGCTTCTGATAGAACTGGTATCCAGGTGCTTCTATCTAACATATATGCTTCTGCTGGGAAGTGGACCGATGTCGCAAAGGTAAGGCTACAATTGAAGGAAAAGGGGGCTCGAAAAGTTCCCGGATCTAGCTCGATAGAAATAAATGGAGAAATTCATGAGTTCACTTCAGGTGATGAATCACATCCAGAAATGGTTCACGTAGCACCAATGCTAGATGAAATGCACCACAGAGTGAAAGCTTGTGGCCATGTTCCAGATCTAAGTAATGTTCTACTTAATGTTGATGAGCAGGAGAAAGAACATTTACTTAGTAGACACAGTGAAAAACTAGCAATGGCGTTTGGGCTAATCAGTACCAACAAGGGAATGCAAATTCGGGTCGTTAAGAATCTCCGAATCTGCTCTGATTGTCATTCATTTGCCAAATTGGTATCGAAAACATATGACAGAGAGATTATTGTCCGAGATAACAACAGATTTCATTTCTTTCAGAGAGGAGTCTGCTCTTGTAATGATTATTGGTGATACCAACTTGCAACAAGTCATGTAAATGATCATTAATCACCTGAAATGAACTTCATAATCATCTTTCATACAAGACATTAGTAGGCTCAACATCCGAACTACACTGTTTCCAAAAGGTTTATGCAAATGTAGTTCATACACAAACATCCATGGACAAAAAGAAACAAAACTAACTTGTGCAAACCTATTTCATCCTAAATTGGTTTCATCTAATCTGAAACTACATTAACAACTAACAGCGTTTTTAACGGATGAAATGGAAGAAAGAAGCTCATGTTTCCAACCTCTTACTTCAGATCCATCGCTTTTGTGAACTGCGGAAAAATGGAATCGATGAAAGCATGGCACATTGGATCTGACTGCCACAATTTAGCTATGTACTGATGAGACGAGGTATGGCGATGAAGTTCTTCAACAAGCCAGATGGTGGCTTCAGCTTTGCAAGGATGGACAACGATGTCCAAGGGCCTATGCTCATCCTCGCTGCCGATTCTCAACTGATCCCACTGTTTTAGGAGAATGTTTGTGAGGTAATGCAAAGGTTGCCCATACAATTGTTTGATGGATCTGCCTAATCCCATCCATGTGGTAAACGGAATAATCGAGCCCCGGCTTGTCGGGATCGGTAATTGCTTCATATATTCCTGATAAATTTCAGCCTTTCTGATCAACAAACCTGATTGCATGCATCATAGTTATTACAAGAAACGAAAAAGTATCATAAAGAAAGCAAATTCACATATAAAAAAACTATTTGAACTCCGACCATTAACAGAAACACTAGATTTCTTTGAAGAATTGAACATGAAATTGGCTATAAACTCCCATATCACAGAAGGTCAAATTCTAACAGCGGAACAAAAGAGTTTACACCTACAATTAGTTGTATGTTTCCAATCAAATGGAAGAAAAATTGAAACCCATAAAAGAATTACCTTCAGAGGATACTTCTTTAGAAGGTTGATCAGTTGCGACATTTGTGGTTTCATCATTGACCTGAGCATCGACATCTAAAGAAGAAGAAGACGATGAAGAAGAGGATTCATCCGATGAAATTACATCAACCTGGTCACTCCATGGCAATGTCCTCTTCATGACGTTCACACAGCAGCCTGCCAGAAAAAACAAAAACAAAAGCAAATTACAACCCCAAGATAATCAAATCCGAAGCTACCCATATAAAAGGAAAAAAAAAACAGCAAGACGAAATTGAAAGAAGAAATGAAATAGAAGATTAATAATTCAGCGCAGGGTTTTCAACCCAGATAAATTGAAATATTCGTACCCACAATTTCTCTTGTTGAGATCGGGAGGGAAAAAGGAAAAGCTGGGTTGAAGTTCGTTTCTTTGCATAAACCCTAACCAACTAGTCCTTTTGACTCTCACTTTTGGGATTGATTGACGACCTGCTTGGTTACTAGGAAAATGAGAACAAGGAATTTCGAATTAGGAAAAGGGAAAACTACACAGGTAATCATCTAAATATCACCGTCATTTTATTTTAGTCCCTTAATTAAATGTTTTGCTAAAATCATCCCACACACTAACATGAAGGGGTAACTTAATAATCAACTGAGCCAACCTTAATTTTTTATTCAATTCCCCTAATATTTATATTTAACTTATATAAGTTAGCAACAACATAAAATAAAATATAAAAGGTAAAAGAGTGGCTCGAACATAATTTCTCATTAATAAAGTTTAAATATTTAACCATCAAATTAAACTTAAAATTCCCCTTTACACCTTTATTGTTATACCTTTATACCACTAAATTTTTAATCATTTTAATTTTAAATTCAATTTTAATATTTTCTAAACGAAAAAGCGATAACAACAAGATATTTTTATTCAAAATTCTAATTATGATTTTTTTTCTCTCCTTTCGTATTTCGAAACGCACAATCTTTATAAAGAGAAAACACTCTTAATATTTTAACTAGAAATACAAGCCCGTTTTTAAAAATTGGACGCCTTAAAGATAAATCTACGAATTATATCCTTAATAATAATTATTAAAAAATAAATTTTAAGAATATACTCTTAATAAAAAATATTAAAAGATAATATCTAATAACAAGTGTGTACTTAATAAAATGTATATAAAAATAAATTTATAATAATAAATAATAAATATTTAAAAATTAAATTTTAAGAATAAAATTATTATAACAAAACTCTTATTGCAGGTAATAATCTTTTACAATTTTTTATTTTATTGGATAAGTAAATTTTTAATCAATCAAAGTTTAGTGTTTTTAAATGGGTGATATAACTGAAATTTTAATAATAATTATATATTTGATTTATGATAATTAATTATTATTTTTAATTAGGTGTCGATGTGTATCACTGCTTGATCAGAAGAGAAAAATATAATATAATATAAAATATATCTTTTAGTTTGTTGTTAAGACAAGTAAAAAAAATATAAATTAAAAACATTCGAGCATAACATACGATATATAAACAAATATTTAAACCACTATAAAATATAACAATAGAATTAAAATTAAAAATATTTTTTATATTTTTATAAATAATTATATTAATAATAAAAATTATATTCGAGTAAACTTTAATTATATTTTTAATCTTATTTATTTTTTAATTTCTGATATTAACTTTAATTTAATTATTATATTTTTATTTTTAAAAAATAATTTAATTAAACTCAGTCTTAGGTTAATGTCATAAACCTGCCAAGTACACAACCAAACGAAACATTAGGCTTCCTCGCAGCCCCGACTCGCATTTCTTCATGATCCGTCTTCTTGCCTAAGCACCATCGGAAATGCTTCCAAAGCACCAACTCTCGAACCTCGTATTCTCTCCCCATCCCCAAAGAAATCTTAATCTCCGTGGATTCTCCGCTCTCTTCACCACAACCACACCAGCTTCCCCTGACTCACCCCTCACATCCGAATTACCCGACATCCCGAGTTGGGTAGGTAAGAAAAATCCAGGAACTCAAAACTCGGTGGATGACGATTTCGTCATCCCATCACTTGCCACTTGGATCCAAACACCCCCTAAAGTTAGTCACTTTCCTACCAAAACACCTGAAAACCAGGTGGACAAACTCACTAAAATCCTTAAAACCCCGTACCCATCCCCTGAAAAGGTCGTACAAATCTTGAATGCATCTAATTTAAGTGTTTCACATGTTTTAGTTGAGCAACTGTTGAAGCGGTTTTCTAATAGCTGGGTTTCAGTTTATGGGATCTTCATTTGGGCAAAAACACAATCAGGTTATAGGCATACTCCTGAGTTATATAACCTCATCGTTGATGCGTTAGGGAAGGCTAAACTGTTTGATTTGATGTTAGATACGATTAAGGAAATGAAACAATTAAAAGGGTATATCAGTTTGGATACAATGCTCAAGGTTATGAGGAGATTTGCTAATGCTCGTCGGTTTAGGGAGGCTATTGAGGTTTTCAGAAGGGTAGATGAACATGGGGTTGGAAAAGATGTTATGGCATTGAATGGATTGTTGGATGCACTGGTCAAAGGGGATGGTGTAGAGCATGCTTATGAAGCTTTTGTTGAGTTAAAGGAATCTGTACCTTTGAATTCAAGTAGTTTTAACATTTTGGTACATGGATTCTGTAAGGCTAGAAGACTAAGTGATGCTAGGAAGATTTTGGATGAGATGGTTGAACATGGTTTTAAGCCTTGTGTTGTCTCATATACTTGTTTCATCGAGGCTTATTGTCGAGAAAAGGATTTTCGCAATGTGGATGCTATTTTGGATGAAATGAAAGAGAATGAATGTAGGCCAAATGTTGTGACTTACACTATCATTATGCATGCTAGAGGAAAGGCGGGTGAGGTTGGGAAAGCATTGGAGGTTTATGAGATGATGAAGAATGATGGTTGTTTACCAGATGCTTCATTTTATAGTTCTTTAATTTTCTTTCTAAGCAAGGCAGGTAGACTTGAGTATGCAGATGAAATCTTTGTGGACATGGTAAAGCAAGGTGTTAAGCCAAACGCATTGACATACACTACAATGATATCTTCTGCTTGTAAGCATTCACTTGAAGAAAAAGCATTGAAGTTGCTTAAGAGGATGGAAGAGGATTCATGCAAGCCAGATATTTCAACTTATGCACCTTTACTGAAAATGTGCTGCAGGAAGAAGAGGATGAAGGTACTGAATTTCTTGTTAAGTCACATGCTAAACAACGATGTCAGTATGGATCTTTCGACCTATACTCTTTTGGTCCGTGGACTTTGTAAAAGTGGGAAAATTGAGCTAGCCTTTGCCTTCTTTGAAGAAATGGTGCTCAAGGGAATGAGACCCAAGGATTCCATATGTAATATGCTGGTAGAGAAACTTGAGAAGGAGGGTATGACTGAAGCAAAACAGAAGATTCAAGAATTTGTGCCGAATGAGAAATAGCCAGAAAAAACAGTCTTTCTCAGAGAATGCATTATAAGATTCAGATTTCATCACCAGGTTGGACAGTTTTCATTTTGATTAAGCCAGTAGGACTGGTTCTAGAATTGGTGCCAAATGTCCCTGCCCTTGGAAGCTGTTTGTGCTGTTTTGCAATTGTCCATTTCAATCAACCAATATATCTCTAACAGATACAGATACAGATACAGATACATACAATTGTCCATTGCAATTGTCAATCTTGTTTCATGGAGGTGACACGAGTATCGATTTTCTTCGGACGCTCTCTTATTTTTCTTCGATGTAGAAAACAGGCAATTCTTGTAGTTGTGTAGACCTTGGCAATTGGCATCAGTTCTAGTTTGATGAGCCGAAAGGGTGCAATTGCAAAGATTTGTTCACTATAACTTCATATGCAAGAAGTGTAGGATGACCACCTGCATGTTTCATCTGAAATTTGGTTCTCACCTGGCATTTTGTATGCTAAACCAGATTTTAACTGTGTTTTATTGCTTGCAATCGGTGCAGTTCGTTGATGTTGGCTTTGCCAACCAAGTTTCCTCAATTAACCGGCAAATTATCACTGGTGGGTGAGTTTGGAATTGTTGGAGAGAGTAGCAGAAGTTGTAACTTTTGAATATTATGTTAAGTTATAGCATTAGCTTTTGTGCTCATTTGGTACGAACTCTATGTTTCATATTGTTAAGATTATATTTGAATCACCAATTATTAAAAATTGTATTTTACTTACTCAATTATCGGTAAGGCTATATTTGAGTCACTCAAATTATTAAAGGTTATATTTGAATTATCGAATTACTAAAAATTATATTTGGTCATCTTTCATATTTAAAAAATATAAATTTAGTATTTTTCTTCCAATTTTCTTGTATATCCTCGTCTATAATAGAATACTTTATTTGAAATCATTAATTAATCTAATATATAAATTGATATATATATTTAAATATAAAAAGTGACTCAAATGTACTTTTACCTATTATTAAATAATCTAATTATAAATTTTAATAATTGGATGACTCAAATGTTATTTTACCCATAATTAAATGATTTAAATATAATTTTTCATAATTAAATAATCTAAATATAAATTTATTCATAATTAAGTTACGTTTACCCTTCTTTCTTTTAAATTACTTTTGACACATTGATGGTCGATGTCTCTCTCAACTTAAAAGGCAAATCAGAAAAATAATGTAGACTGAAATTTTTAATTTTTATATGTTTAATATTTAATTTTTTTGTTACTCAAAAAAATAATCTAATAATATTTTTTATTAAGATATTTTTTAAATCTTATATATATCTTATTAATTATAAATAAATTTTTATTCCAATAAATTATACAGGAACTCCCAAAACTTTTGAACCAACGCTATACAAAACATAATACTTAATCACTAAGTAGGATCCATTAATTTTCTTTATTTTTTTTTAAATGTTACAATTTTAAGATTAAAATAATATTTCCAAAGAACCCCAAAAAGATCTTACCAATTTATTTACTCCACCTAATAAAATCTCAAAAAAAAAATTTTAAAAAAAAATTCTTCCCACATTGACGATTTTTCTCCCAAATTTTTACAAGAAAAGTGATCCTAAATATTTTAAAATTTTCAAATGGCTCTCCTAATTGGATCATGCATATAGTCTCAAAATATTTATATCCATAGACTAATCTTTAATACGACCATATAACATCATTTACTTCACCTTGTGACGTACCATCATCAATTCTTCGCAATAAATACGCAACACATAAATAGTCGTAAATTGTTTATCTCTTAATCGTAATTTTATTAAGTTTTTTATTTTAAAATAATGAGTTTAGAGTTTAAGGTTAAAGATTAGAAATTGTGATTAAGGTTTAAGGAACTAGAGATGTGATATATTTTTTAAGGTATAGGGTTGAGGATTTAGGATATAAAAAATTAGAGTGAGATTTCAATTTATTTTTTAAAATTTTTTAACAAGAGACACAGAAAGAGACACAATTAAGAGGCATGAGATTTGTACTTGAAAACAACGACTATGTTATTCAAAATAAGATCCTAAATTTGATTTAATATTAAATATCAACCTTATTTCATTACTATTCTCGATTTCATCTCTAATAAAATCGTAAATAACCAAACCATTTTAACTCGCTTCGGTATATACAGGCTACAGCTAGCTGTAAGAGCCTTTTTAACTCGATAACAATCGAAGTTAAGAAACTATATGAAACCTGAATTTTTTTCATTAAAATGATTTTAATTTTTGTATAAAAATAACATTAATTTCATACTAATTGTTGCTTTTAAAGTTAATTGTTGGGTGGATGAGATATTCTTTATATTGTATGTGATCGGAAATTTGAGAATTTATTGATTTTTGGACGTTTTTCCTACCAGGTTTGCCTCATTCAAATTAATACAATTTTTAATATTTTTCTCATAAACCAAGTTAATATTTATATTTAAAAAAATATAAATATAACAGCTAAAACAGTTCTAGAGTTATATATAAATTAAAATCAATATATTTAATATTTTAAGTTTTGAGATAATTTAGGCACGTGGACAAGAAAGGTTATAGTCGGGAGTAAAAATCTTTTGTTTTTTTTTGTCTCTTTTTTAAAAATTTTTAAAAAAATAAATTTTAAACTTTAACTGTTATTTTCTATATCTTAAACCCTAAACCCTATATCCAAAAAATACACCCTACCTTTAATTCTCTAAACCCTAACCAAAACCCCTAAACCAAAACCTTAAACCTTAAACCTCTAATTTGAAGTGAATGCATAAATAAGGTATAGAAAAGGAGTAGACGATTTGCACCCATAACCGGTTCACTCTCGTAAAACGTGTGGTGTCAACCAAAGTGAATTTATACATCACAATAATTTATGGGTTACGAACCCAAGCAATTTTATTATATAAAACGAGTATTTTAGTTTTAGAATTTAAGAATTTTATTTAAAATTTAAAAATTAAATAATATATTTATTTTAAGAGTTATTAGTTTAAGATTAAAATTTAAATTTAAATTTTAAAATTAAAATATTAAATATTTATTTTATGTTAAAATAGGTTAGACGCCCATACAAAAAATTACAATTTTTATAAAAAAATATATATGCATATTATAGGAAAAATTAGATCATGGGTCAGTCCCATCACGTGTCCATGAGACCAATCAATGGTAACTACCCACTTTATCAATTTTTCCATGTCATATTTTTTCCCAAGTGAATCTTCACTTTAAAAAATAAAAAATAATGAGGTGGATAATTATCATTGATTGGTCCCATGGATGACGTGATGAGACTGACCTATGATATAATTTCTCATATTATAGACACTTTTCAATGGTTAAGCATAAAATTTAAGGTAAAATATGATATTCATCATTCAACAATCTTTTTATTTTTATTTTAGTCATTTAACTTTTAATTTTTTTTATTTAATAACTAAATTTTATATATCAAATGTTTTTGGTCATTCAAAAAAAATGATGGTTAATTAAAAATTTTATATTGATCATTTGCCAATAAATTATAATTTTTTTTATTTTTTTAATAAAATATGTGTTTATTTTATGTTTTATGTTTGAAATTGATAAAAGAAAATTAATAATATAATCTTTAAATAAAACTCATTTTTTAATTCTTCCAATTATTATACGAAAATAATAATAATTTCTTTTAATTTTATATATTTCCTATAAGCACACCAATGAGAGTTTTTTTTCCATAATAATAATTTTAAGTTTCTCCGTATATATTATTTTTTTAAGTCACCATATATATCAATTTAAAAATAATATGATTCAATATTATATAAAAATAATATAATTCAAATATTTTCACTATTATTCAATTTTATTATTTTTAAAAATAATAAATAATTAAACTGTGTAAATGAATATTATATTACAGTATCTTAATATATTATGTAAATAAAATTAAAAAAATGAATAATAGTATTGGATGAATATTTTTAATTTATTTTAGTGATAGTAAAAAATCTTAACAAAATAGATTAAGAAAAGATTCAAGATAACAACGAAACTACACCAGGATTGGTGGGAGTTATGATTTGTGGTAGAAACAGTAACGGAATTACGAAGGAACTGGTGGAGATTATGGTGTTTTCTTTCTTAAAAAATGCTAAAAACCCTTTAAAAATGGAGAAAAGGCCTATTTGAAGATTAAGCAATCAAGTTCATTTGTTTTCCCTCCAAAATCCCAGAAAGAGAAAGAGAGAGAAAATATTAATGGCATTGAAAGAGAAAGGAAAAGGGTGGAGGATGAACAAACGACTGTGGGTTTACGTTACTTTATGATATTAAAGTAAATTCAGAGTTTGGCCAACAGCCATGGCCACAGTGGGGCCTCTCTTGCTTTGTTCAGTTCTAACTTGTAAATGCAAATCTCTCTCCCCACGAGAAAATCCATAGCTCTCCCGCCTTCCCGCTTCTGCTTGATTCTTTACTAGGATTACTTACTTGGAAGTAATATACAATACAAACAAGTAGACAGATGGTTAGCCATAGCCTTAGCCATAACCATAGCCATAGCCATAGGTAGAAAGAGATAAAATACAGTTGATAGAGTGAGGTGGAGATAGATTATGGATGCTCCGGAGAAGACCCAAATCTCCTCTTCAATCTCTAACTTTGAGGTACTGACTGCTTTTCTTCTTCACTGCACTTGTTTTATTTGGTTTCTATGTTAAAGAGTTGACCTTTACCTTTCTAGATTTCCTTGGTTTTTTGTTCATATTGTTTTGGATCTCTTGTTAGAGTTCCAAGTTCCCCCCCCCCCCCCCCCCCCACAATTCTCTGACTTCTTTTCTTTGCCTTTACAATTGAGATTTTTCTGTGATTTATGATTCTTTACTAGTAGTTCTTTGCTGTGCATTTTTCAGTGAAGAATTTCTTTTAAAACTGGCCGTGGCAGAATTGTCATCCTACTTACTGTTAGGCCTTTGAATTTGACACATTTGAACTTTTCACATACCCAATTATCAGTTCAAGATATTCTCCTTTAGTTTTCAAAAGATTCTGCTCTTGTTACAGAGTAAATATGGCCATTTCCCCAGCTATTTGTATTCATCTTTGGAGAAGCTTACTGGAAAGTGTTTCATGCACTTAATTCCTTACTGGAAGTTGATTAATTCAACTATGTTAAATTATCTAAGACTCCCTTTTTCACTGTGTACAGGATTCCCCAGTTTTTAGCTATATTAACAGCCTTTCCCCCATCAAGCCAGTCAAATCCATACACGTTGCACCGGCGTTCAATCTTCTAAGTTTCACATCACTTCCATCTATTTTTACTTCACCCCATGTCAACTCCCACAAGGAATCTAGATTCTTGAAAAGGTAATGAAATGGACCTGTATAAATGAGTTTGTTGATTGTTGGTGCACCGCCAGTGTGTTTAAACTTTAATGGACTACTTAATTTCAGTAGTGCTAAGTATTCTTTCTTTACAGACATAACTATATGGATCAATTAAAACCTGTGTTTCCTTCTGGAGACGGGACTAAACTTATTACAAGGGAAGAGGCTTGTCTGGAAGTCGGTCAGCTATGTGATAGCTCTGCCAAGTTACCAGAGAATTTTGATCTGGGAGTTTCCCTGGATGATGCTTCTCTTGAACTGCCTAATGAACCTTTAAGCTTTGCAATTGAACTGCCACAATCCTTGCAGTATGAATGTGATAACCCGGACTGCGATCCATCCCCTTGTATTACCGAGACAAATTGTGCTTCGGAACATACGTGCACTTCTCTCTCAATTGTTCCATTTGTTCAAGAAGACTCGGGAAATGGTTTTCCGGATGGTCGAGTGGAAATAGCTAGAATTGGCCAGATTAAGCAAGAAATGGAAACTATAGGATGTGCATGGGAGAATTTGACTCCTGATGCCACTGACATGATTTTTAATCCCCCTAATGATTCAGAGGCTTTTAGGGGTGTGATTCCGAAATCATTCGACCCTGGTTCAAGATTTTGTCCTACCCTCATTTCTGCATTCCCACAAAATCATACAACTGAGTTGCCCCAAACTAGTGTTGATTCTGATGAACTTAAAGATCCTTCCTTGCAAACTGGAGAAGCTGGTATGACTAACTGCACGTCTTACAGTCTAATGCACAATGTGGAAACTGGAACTGGGATGTCTGCTCCATTTTCTTCCGATGTAAGAGTAAATTTGAAGTAGTATAGAGCAATTTATGCAGCATGAGTTGCAGAGAAGAAAATTTTAAGCATGCTTATTACTGAATAGCCATGTATACACTTGTTTATAATTGCTTTCCTACTAACACCTAAGAATGTATCCACTGTAAATATAAGTAGCCTCCTCAATCTTCTATCACTAAAGATTCCTTTTATATTTTTGCATCAGCTGTGTTCTAACTTGCATCGTGGATTCAGAAGACGCTGTTTAGACTTTGAGATCCTTTCAGCTCGGAGGAAGAACTTAGATGGTGGTTCAAATACCAGTTTTTCTGTTAACAACCAATTGCTGCCTGTTAGGCCCTGCAATGATTCCTCAATGTGCATTGTACCAGGAATTGGCTTGCACTTAAATGCTCTTGCAACAACTTCGAGTGATGAGAAGAATACCAAGCACAAACTCTTATACTCTGGAACACAAAAGCTAACTTTCCCTAGTTCCACTACATCCATTTTAACCCCCACAACTGGTCAAGAAGCTGGTCATGAATGCTTGACTTCTGCCTCAACTGAAAGAGAAACAAATGACGTTGAAAATGGGGTACAACACGCAGAAGATGCTTCTCAGGCATCCGCCTGTGCAATTAATGAAGAGTTTAATCAAATTGGTCCCAAAAAGAAGAGGTATGAGAGTTGAGAACTGAATGTATGTGACTTCTTGGATTATATATGGATTATTACATGTTTAAAATTTCTGTTGTACATCATCATTCTATGGGTTGTCAGGCGGAGAATCGAACAAGCAGGAGAGAGTGAAGCATGTAAGCGTTGCAGCTGCAAGAAGTCAAAGTGTTTGAAACTGTAAGTTCTAGTTTTGTTTGAATTTTAGAAAATCCTTTTCATATTAGAAGTTTCTACCGTGATCTATCAGAACAAGTTTTTGAGTTAAATGCAAGAAGCCCCTTCCCTTCAACATCTTGTGTTAGTAATTGTACACGTATATATTCTGTTTTATATCTGTGAGCAATGATAAATAGTATTTAAAAGGAACAATTACATCTTGTATTTTTCATTACATGTGTTCATTTGATTTTAAACCTTCCTTTTCAGCTACTGTGAATGCTTTGCTTCTGGTGTATACTGCATTGAGCCATGTTCATGTCAAGACTGCTTCAATAAGCCTATCCATGAAGATATTGTACTTGCAACTCGCAAGCAGATCGAGTCTCGTAATCCACTTGCATTTGCTCCAAAAGTGATCAGGACCTTTGAATCAATACCTGAAGTTGGGGTAGGGAGTACAGTTCTCTATCAAGTTTCCAATAACAACTGGCTGTATAGCCTAATTTCCATTTCTTCTTGCAGGATGACTCAAACAAAACTCCGGCTTCTGCTCGACATAAAAGAGGATGCAACTGCAAGAAATCGAGTTGCCTGAAGAAATATTGTGAATGCTATCAGGTTTCCTTCTCTTCGGTAAAACAATCCCTGCTTATTTTCTTCTACACAAACTGATTTAGAAGTCATTTTCTCCTCTTACAGGGTGGTGTTGGATGCTCCATCAACTGCAGATGTGAAGGGTGTAAGAATGCATTTGGTAGGAAGGATGGTAAGTGTGCTTTTAGCTGCCATGAAAATTCCATACGTTCCTCTTTGAATCCATCTTTTGTTTGGTTATTTACAAGTTGACATCATTTTCAAGTTCTTATTCACTCGGTTACTCCGATCAACAGGACCTGCAATGGTGGAAACAGTAGGGGCACTAGAAGAAGATGAAGCAACAGATCTTGACATGAATGAGGTGGACAAAAGTTTAGAGAAATCCCTCATGTTCGACAACGAGGAGCAAAATTTTGTTTCTGCTCTCCAAACAACTCCATTACAGCTTTGCAGGTTTCTTCCTCGAATTTCTTGTTCCCGTGATAACATCAATAAGTACCATTACTAATAACTTTGACAATGTTTTCTGTACAGAACCTTGGTGCAACTACCCTTCCCTTCAAACAGCAAACCTTTTCGGTCTTTCGTTTCCGTTGGATCATCTTCCACACTGTATAACGAGCAAGGATATGGAAAGCCCAGTATTATTCGTCCTCGAAACATCATCGAAAAGCATTTCCAAACTGTTGCAGAAGATGAAATGCCTGAGATGCTCTTAGACAACTACTGTCCAGGCACTGGCACCAAGACCTCTCCCAACAGTAAAAGGATCTCTCCACCCCATGGCTCAACCCCAGGTCCAAGGAGTGCTCGGAAGTTGATATTGCAGTCGGTACCTTACTCAACATTCAATGGAAATGGAAATGGAAATGGAATCCCATAGATCAGTTTTAATCCATTATGTTAGATAGATAGTACTTCCTCTGCAAAATAAAATTGTATCTCTTCCTGCTTCCATAATGTTCAACTTCTACTGCTCTGTAAAGTTGGCATCTTGCATCTTTAGTTGCCACGCTTGGTTTTCTAAATTTCTTTATAGCAATGGTAAAATTGCCTCATCAATCCCTTTAAATTTTAGGATTTGAAATTAACATAATGGTAAAATTGCCTTTTCGGCTCCCAAGAACGATGGATTTCAACTTATTCCTGTTAAAAAATCTTACAACTTTTAAACTGATGAGTAGCGGAAGGTGATTAATCTCATATCCATCATAATAATAGTGATTAATTTCTTTACCTCAAATATTTTTATTAAGAAATAAACGATCAATTATAAAATATATCTTATTTTTATTAATAAGAATTAATCTTTTAATTAAGAAATGAGGTGAATAATCACTGTATTTACGATTATTTTTAATTTTTTTAAAAAATAATGATGACGAATGATGAGATTAAAAACTCTCAAACCTAGTTTTTTTTTTCTTTCAAAAATGTTTTTTAGAGGTTTTTTATTTTAATCAATCCCTTTAATTGGTGGTAATCAATTAATATTAGTATTGGTTGTCAACCATCGAATCTATTATTCTTTTATTTTTATTTCTAATTTTAATAAAAATCTCTGCTTCTATAACTCCTCTTTCTATCTTTGTGATACATTTTTTTCTGTCTTTGTAACATGTTTATGTTTTGTGATTTGATTCATCTATCTTTATGACATGTTTCAACATACTCTAACGATCGATTGTTGTTCGTACAAAAATACAATCAATGTTAGTTTCTAATTTATATTTTTATCGATGATCACTTGAAAAGATTCATCCTACCGATAAAATCAATACTGGATAGTGAAATATATTTAAAAACTATATAATTAAAAGTTTATAAAATGTATTTCTATAATTTTATTAATAATAAATTTTAAATTATAAAATATTAAAGTTAAAAAACCCTTTAGAAAATTTTAAATTATAAACATTAATGCCAACACAGACATGTCCATGAAGCAACACATTGTCTATAAGTTGAAAATTTTTAAAAACCATTTAGAAATTCTCAAGTTTATATGATAAATGATCAAACAAAAACTCTTGAAGCAGGAAAAAAGAAGATAAAATTCAAGCTCCCACAACTTCTGGAGTAGCCTCAACCATGGTCTCTTCAGCTGGCCTCTCTAATTTCACACCAAGATCTTCAGTGTAATCACCATGAACCTAAATAAATGAAAACAAAAAAATTCAGCTACAAATACCAAGGCTTCATGGCATGTGTTCAATGCAAAGTTGGAGAGGATGAAGGAAGAAAATGGGTTTTAGAAACATGCCTCCATTAACTTTCCAAGATCAAATTTGGGAGCCTTCAAGATCTTGACTTTACGAATGAACACGTTCTGCAGAGGATAGATGCTAGATGTCGCCTTCTCGATTTCTTTTCCTATCATTTCAGGAATGAACTTTTGAACTAGTTCCTTCAAATCACATGATGTTGCCTGGGCAGTCATTATCTCCCTCATCTTCCGGCGTATCTGAAAAGAAAAAGCAATTCATCATGGGATTGACAAATCAAAGAAAGTATAAATATCGGTGAAATTTCGATATGTATAAAGGTGTATGAGTATATAAAGTTTTGCTGCAATTGGATAACAGGATTGTACCTGTCTAATCTGGCTGGATTGAGCATAACAAGTCCTTTTAACTTGGTTTGGCCGTCTCTTAGTGAAACCGATGCAGAACATTCTCAAAGTGTAATTATCAGTAGTCTTCACATCCACATGAGCTTCAATCAGAGTTTGCCATTTACGCACCAAAGACCTCAGTTTGTCGGTCGTAAAATTCATTCCCTGGAAATATGAAAAGCAAAACAAGCAAATTTGTTAATTTATTAACATAAAGAAATATGAAACAACAGCTTAAACAAAAGATACTAGCATTTAACATACCCAGAAGTTGGTCAAAACATTTTTCCCTTGAACATCTTCAGCTCTCAAACGAATCTTTCTGTAAGCATGATCCTCATCACCTCCTTGAAGATCAGCAAGAGAGATCTCAAACACCCGGTGTTTGAGTCCTTCAGAAGCAATCTGTCAAAGCATAAAAATCAAATGATAAAGAATATAGCAAATCTAAGTTTCATTGTACTACAGCAAAATGCAGTATTAAATAGTAGAAAGATATGCCCAGACCCACAAGGCACAAGTAGAACCTAGTAGTCAATTCTGTAAGCATAATAAATAACCGAAGCTGACTATGGACACAACAAAGAATTCCCATCACCACCAATTGTTGCATCAATTCATACTTGAAGCAGTACATATCCATGAAGTTTCAGAACATACACAGCTCAAGCTAGAGTTACAAGCGTTCAGATGCCAATTTGTTTTCTAATATAACATATTAGTCCTTCCGAAGTTAAGTAGATGAAAAGAAATGGCGTTTCACCATTTCAGCTAACAACAACTATAAAAATCAACCACGTAAGACCCTGGAAACAGAATCTGAATGAAACCCAATTCCCATTCAAGTGTAAACTATTCAGGCATCTTGCATACAACACAAAGCAATCATTTTCCAAAAGATTAGAAATCAAATAGCAAGGTCAAAGAAGAACACATACCTTGGTACCCTGAGTACGTGTAACAAGAGTCTTCCCAACATTTCTGGTGGTAAAAACAGATGGAGCCTTGATATCATACCAGTCCTTCTTAGCAAATGGATCAGCTCTAAAGAAAATCCAACAAACAACAAACAGGTTTCTTGGTAAAATGCCCAAAGCGTGATTAAAAGCTAAAATGTAAATTTTGAAATAATACTCACGCCTTCTTCTTTCCTCCCTTCTTTCCCTTGGAAATCCTCTTGTTCTTCCTATATTACAACCCAAAGAAAGGACTCAACAACAGGAATCAGCTCAAAGAAAAGAAGCCAAACATAATTTAAAGGATGGGAAGAGACTAAGAGCAGGAAATAAGTACCCGACAGCCATTGTTGAAACTTTGCTGGTTTAGCTGCGCTGCGCAGATGGCTGCTTTAAAACCCTAATTTTTACTTATAAGTTCATGTATTACATATAGGCTTTTGGGCTTTGTGTCGTAGGGTTTTTGGTCGTCTGGGTTAAACTGATTTCAATTGCCCAAATTGATTGTAAATTTTTGCTTGGTTAAAAGAGTTCTCTTGACCCAATTTCAATTAACTTCGAATCTGATTCTTGTTTATTTTGTGTGTGTAGGGGCTGTAAACGAATCGAATGTTCGGTGAACCGTTCGTAAATTGTTCGGCGAAAAGTTTGTTTATGTTCGTTTATTTATTAAATGAACGAACATGAATAAGAATTTTTTTGTTTGTTTAGTTAAATAAACGGACATTAACAAAGGGTCTGTTCGTTCATTTATGTTCGTGAACGTTCGGTAATCTATTCGTTTATGTTCGTTTAAATTTATTCATATATATCTAAGGGTGAGCATTAAATCAAGTAAGTCGAGTCAAAAAATTTTGAGTTACTCGAGTTGAGAAGTTTTATTCTATGACTCGTCAAAAACTTCCTTGTTATAGGTTAGGGGTGTACATTGTTCAGTTAAACAGAGTTAATAGATCGAACCAAAATAAAATTGGTTAATCAGTTAAATTTTAAGTTTCATCTAACAATTAAGAGTTTTTTTAATTTTAATTATCGACTAATTCAATTTAAAATCAATTAATTAGCTGAATTAATTGAATTAATTCAAAATATTAAATATTTAGTATATTATATATGTTAATTTATATTCGTTCGTTTAAGTTCATTTATTTATGTTTATTTATATTTATTAATCAAATTTGTGTTCGTTTATGTCCGTGTTCGTTCATTTGTTCGGTTAAAATTAAACGAACAAACATGAACACACCTTCGTTCTTGTTCGTTTACAGCCCGTGGCTCGTCAGTAATAAATCTCTCTCTTTCTAACTAGTAGTAGCAAGCAATCAAAATTAAACTTTTTTTCTACCCTATCGCATCTATTTTCATCTATTTTCTTTGAATTCTATTTGAATATTACTCATGTATAAAATAAAAATTTATTTATTCGATATATTTTCAATATATTCTTTTTGTTATATTCTAGTTACGTGTGTAAATCAACCATATTACAATTTATATTAAAAAAACATTTACCTTACTTTATAACCACTTCATCATTTTCATTTTCATTTCAACGTAAAACCCGGTAGCTTTATTCTCATCAATCCAGATAATGTAAATCAAATCAACTAGAACGGCAAACGATCAATAAATGGTGAGTTTTTGTTTGATTTGGTGATGCTCAGTACTGATGCACGGGGGAGGCGGCGGTGGCGAGTAATCTACGGGATGTGCATAGAAAGATTTGCACTCCATTGGTGACCTCTGCAATATCTGATAAGGTATACAATTCTTTCTATCATCTTTGGCCGTCAAACTGTGGCATTTCCAAGGTTTGGAAAACGAAGAAATTATTGGAGAAGATGAAATTCTTCAGATTTCATTTCCAAATGTGTATCGACTTAAGGAACGTAAGTCATTTTTGCGGAGGAACTTTAAATGTTAGAATATTAAATTTCAAATGTTTTATAAGAAGTGTAGCGACCCGTTTTTTTTGAAAATATATTTAAAAAACAGTTTAATGGTTCAAAAGTTCGGTAGGATTTAAAAATTCGTATCCCGAGAGATGACACCTGAAGAACAGGATGTCACTCTCATTGGAATATTTAAATTTAAAAATTCGCAGAAATATTTGAAAATTCGATATTCCGTGAGATACACCTGAAGAACAGGATGCCACTCTTATAGGAAAACTATTTTAATTTTAAAAATCAGTTAATCGGGTGGAGTCGTCATCGATCGTTCAAAAAGGTAGATCGAACACCGAGAAAACAAAACCAGAATTAGCACCCTCATAACGCTCAAAAATTGGTACCGCGTCGTAATTTTTAGAAAAATATAAAATTTAAATTAAATTAATTTTTAATTAAAATACATACCCTAATATCCACGACGATTCAAAAGGGATAACACCCGAAGAACGGGATGCTACTCCCAATAGAACACTTCGGGATAATATTTTTTAATAATACACGAAACCGAAATACAACAAAATATTATATTTAATAATAAAACTAAATAAAAAACGTAATAAAGTTAATATTATATATATTAAAAGGAATACTACTGTTATTAATAATAAAAAATAATAAACTCTAATAATTTATAACATATTAAACGTAAGATATTTATATATTTATATTTATATCATAATGAAATATTAATAAAGTAATAAAATAAACATAATAAAATAAGCCTAATATAATAATATAATATATAAACGTAAGGTTTATATAATATTAACTATAACAATATAATATAATAGTAAAGTAAGGTTTATATATTTATATTACAAATAACTAATAACAAAATAATAAAGTAATTAAATAAATATATTTTAATATGATAAAAATAAAATGAATCATCATCATCATCATCATAATAATAAAAGGCTATAATAATATAAAGATAATATATTAGTATAGTAATATGATGTTCATAATATAATAATATATAATATAATAAAATAAATAAATAAATAATATATCAACAGTAAAACATTAAATAAAATATATAGATGTGATTTAACATAATATTTCTAATATACATATTGCTAATATATACTAGTATATTTATATATATAGAACGTAGATATTAAGATAATAAGGTAATAATATAATAAATATTACAAGTCAAAAATAATAAAATAGGTAATTTTAATTTTTTTATTTTCAGAATTTTATATAATAGAATATCTAAAACTTTAGATGGAAACATTATAAGTTAAATAAGTAAGAATAATAAAATTTATGATATTATAAGTAAGGAAATATTTTTAAATATAATATATACATAAAGTAAAGAAATATTTTTAAATATAATATATACATAAGGAAAAATAATATGCACATATTTTATACCATATATATACTTATAATATTAAATATATAATAAACAGTGACATAAATAAAGGGAAACAGAAATTAAAAGGTAAATTAAAGATAAAATACAATGAAAATAGTGACTAAAATTGAAGAAATATCGAACTGAAGAGCCGAAACAAAGGATACTGGAACTCCAGGGGTCGCGCGTGCAATTTACCCATTCACCCGGGTTAAGCACCGATCCGGATCGGGCGGCCGATTTGATCCAACGGGTAATATGGCAAAACGACGCCGTTTTGGGCCATTAAATCCGGCACCAAAACGGTGCCGTTTTTGCCCCTTTATATGTGCTCATTGTTCATCTTCTTCCTCTCATTTTTTTCAAACCAGAGAGATGTGTGGGATAGAGGCTCTCAATCCTCTGGAGCTCCATGGCCACCGGTGAGAAATGACACCACTCGCCGTCGTCGACAGCCACGCCGGCCGCCGTCGTCGATCACCGGAGGGTGGAAGTTTCCTCTTTCCGGTAGATCTCAGTGCGATGAGTCCAATGTCGGTGAAGGATTTTCGAAATAACAAGAAGACAAGGCTAGATCTACAAAGAGAGATAAGTTTCGAGCTTAAATTTTTTTTTACCTTTTTCTTTTCGGTTCTTTTCTCCGATCTCTTTTTCTCTCCTTTTCCGATTAATAATCGAATATTATGGAATGTTTTGGTGTTGTTTTTACCTTGAATACACACTTCTTTTTTTTTTCTTGTTGAAAAACCGAGCCGATTACAAGCTCTAATCTGGGTTTTTATACCCGAAAAAACATACATATTTTAATACAAATATCTCTGATAATCCTAGATCTAATGATGCTTCTTCTTTTGCAGGTTGATCTGGTCGGGGTGAAAAGGCTCCAGCTGGTTGGGCGATGCCGTTCGAAGGGCGAATGAAGGGGCGAGTGACCACCACGCGCGTATAGAATGGTCGCGCGTGGCGGCCACGCGCGACAGCTGGTCAGGGGCAGTGGGAGAGGCGCCCGACAGCTTGGTTAGGAGAGTTAGGTTTAATTTAGGGTTTGTTTATCATATGGGTTTTGGTTATTGGGTTTTGTTGGATTGGGCTTGAATTATTTGTTGGATCTGGGATCATTAGTTTGTATTGGGCTCAAAAATGGATTATGGGTTATTACAAGAAGATATTGCGAGTGTACCTATGATTGATAATAGGCATAGATTTAAAGAATTTTTTAAAGTTTCGCCGAATAGTCACTTTGACTCATATAATTTAATCCTAACGTTTTATTTTAGGTTAAGATAATCACTCTGTAGATAAAAATATGCTAGTGAACTAGTGCTAAGTTACTTGAAATGATGTGGCAAACATACATATGATAATGCAAGGAAAACTTTTTCACCTAGTTGTGCTATCAAGATCGACTTATAGAAGGTCTTTGATTCTATTAGTGCAGATTTTATCTTGAAGGTTCTAGATGCAATGAGATTGCCAGATACTTTAAAGGATGTGTTAAAGCTTGCATAACTGATTCTAGATTCTCGATCTCTTTCGATGATAGTCTGGTGGGCTATTTTAAAGGTCGAAGAGGGCTAAGTCAAGGTGACCCTTTATTACCTTAACCTCCTTGTGATGGTCATGAATGTTCTTTCTGCCTTGCTCAAAGTTTCAGCGCCCAGTAGTGTCTTCAGGCATCATCCTAAATGATCTCTAGACTCTATATCGGGTTAGGAGTGTTCTTGAACAATTATATGAACTGTCTAACCTTTTTCCTGCGTATCAAGGTCTTTTTTAACCTAGTAGTTTCTGTATTTTCTTCCCATAGATCATCTTAATAAAACATGCCTTATGTCCCTCATGCAGAAGTATGCACTTTCCTTATCAAAACTCTATGCCATCTTCAAGTCCATTATTATAAGACCGACCTTCCACGTTCAATCTACTGTCAAAATACCATGCCACTTTCCCCATGTGTAACACTCTAAAATCATGTTCAAATTCATATCCTTGCATCCTCCAAGTCAGCTGGCTACTCTTGACAGTGCTAAATAGGCTCTCACCTTTAGCTACGTACTGTGATAGTTAAGCGGTTTGTTTGCATCAAACCCACACATTCTTCACCCAAAGGGGAGTTACAAAATTATGTACTCCCACAGTCCAAAATGCTAAGTGATCCCTCTTCAAGTGTTATACCCAACATTCTTGATTATGGAACTTATGGATATCTTCAACCTCCCTTCACTCTGAATCTTCTCATTTCTAGTCCATTCTTCCATGTTGCAAATCCTTCTTCCCTTTCTTCTTCATCTATCGGATTCGATTGCTTCGGTTTACACTAAATCCATGACTAAATCCCCCCCATACCTGAAGCACAAATTATGAGCTTTCTTGTTGTGCAACAATATTTGTTTAGTAATTTGAGGTTGACACGATTCTTTGCAGCATTATTTAAGCTAAAAAACATAGGAGTAGACTCTTGTCCAGTTGTCCTATTGAGCCATACTTCTCATGGTGTATTTTTGCTTCATACTTCCAAATTTCAGAGACAATTGCTAGAGATTTTCTTGGTTTTTTCAGTTTGATTGTGGATCAATTAACCTGGTTCTATGCTTGGAATAACATGAACAGAGGATGATATGAGGGATCACTGGTTTGATTTGTCAAAACAAGTTCAGATTTTGACACTGCAATTCTGGGATCACTTGGAAACTGGCAACAACATTCATGGTCGGAAAAAAGCTACAGATTAGTGGAAGGCATTTTCTAGACTACTAATTGCTGCTCTACATGACAGAGTTGGTGGTCTGTACTGTTAAAATAGACCTTTGGATAGTTCAATTGGTAATGTTTGGGGTAGAGGTCTACTTGTTTAGATCTTGATTAGATTCATTCAGTTGGTCGATGCAATTATGTTTAAACAGTTTTATTTAGCAGATGTTGGTTCCAAGGTCATATTACAAAGCTTAATCACTTCCTCAAATATGCCTTGTCATTGCCTCTTCTTCATCAACCAGAACAGGTGGATGCTTGCCGCGAAGCTCCTTTCTTAGCATCAATAAATTCACTCGTCTAACTGATTCGACTGGCATATATATAAGTATATATATTTCTATGCGATACTACAAGCTTAGACGTTATCTTGTGCAACACGACTGGACTTGCCTGTGTGTAGCATGAAATTACAGGCAGAAACAGCCTCTCCTACAGTCAAGAAGATCCATCCTTGCCCGATCTTGTCGATGAGTTTCGAATTGTCTAGCTTCTTCATCACCTCGCTTCGTGGGTTAGCCAATGCAAGCTGATCATATCAATGGCAAAAATATCCATGTAAGCTAACAATTTTGGATGTTAGAACAATCCTAAGAACTGAAATGTGGCAGAAACTCATTTATACCTGTAGACCTTTTCGATCGACACTCTTCATGAGTTCTTCGAGCATGCTAATGCCACTAGTATCAATGCTACCTACGGCTGTAAAATAAATTTGCTCGAATGTTAGAAATATAGTTTCTTATGTATATATTTCCTAAGCTTTTGCTACTCATCTTCTTCACTTACCACTCAAATCTAATATGACATAGTGTAAGCTTGATTCTCCTCCAGATTTCAACCTGTCTTCCTCTTCGTAAATCCATCTCGAAATCCTGAAAAAAGAAAGAGATTGGAAATTCATTATATACTAGTAATCATCTAGCCATGTTAAGTAGGCCTAGATAAAGTGCTGTTTTGCTACCTTTCTCTTAGATAGCTTGCATTGGCAAAGTAAACAGGGGCATCAATCTGAAGTATGAGAATCCCCGGAACACTGTTCGCAACCGGGTATTGATCCATACTTCTATAGATCCCAGAGTTTGGAATATTGCCTAGAACGATTGTTCTCGGCCTCGCCACGAAGAGAATAATCCTAAGCAAGGAGACAGTGATCTGCACAGATGGTTATTATTGTTAGTTTGTATCCATGATTCTTGTGTTACCTTACAAGGCTAGTGACTAGGGAAAGGTATAACTGTGCTTACCGCTATGATAAGACCAATCTCAACACTTCCGAGGACGACACCGAGATATGCTCCCAAGCAGATGAAGAAGTCGAATTTGTCAATTTTCCAGAGGTGGATTGCGGCTTCGTAGTCAAGCAGGCCAAGCATGGCAGCAATGATTATAGAGGAAAGCACCACCAAAGGAGTGTAATAGAACAATGGTGTTAGAAATAACAAAGTGATCATCACTGCTGTTGCCATGACAATGTTGGAGACTGCACTTTGGCCTCCGGCGTTGAAGTTCACAGCGGTTCTCGAAAACGGTCCTGCAATTCCAGACATGTAAGTGACTAGGAACATTTCTCAATTGGTCAAACAGTGGCATGAGCAGCAAAGAACCTGCAGTTAAGTAACAGGAGGTGCAGGAGCCAGCAATATTCATCATCCCAAAGGCTATCATCTCTTTGTTGCCGTCAATGTGATAGTTCTTCATCATGGCAAAGGTTCTTCCCACTGCAATTCCTTCCTGTATAAATTTATCACAGTTAACATCTCCATATATGCTCAAATTTTATCAACAGAGATGGAAGGGATGACTAACAGCAAGGCCAATGATGCCAATGATGATTCCTGTTTTTATAGCTTCCATCAAGTAGGGCGACTCGAACGACAGCTCGGACGCAGACAGCGGATTCAACCCTTTCTTCAAGTGCCCAATCTGGACACAGAACCAACAAAATTTTCCATTTATATTACTTAATCCATCAATATCACCCTTCATAGGTAGATAGATATAGAGAAACTGACCACTTGAACGCCATGTTTTTCAGCATGCGTCAGATAAACGAGAATGCTTCCCAAAATAACTGAGGTGAGCGGTGCCAAGGCGTTTATCCAAAAGAAAGCTGCCTTTCTCTTGCTCTACATGGAATCAAAAAATCCAACTATTTTATATAAACTGCAGTTGATTTTTTAAATAAAAGAGGTAACATAATTAAGGAAGCACTTACAAAGTATCTTGTGAGGAGAAGGAAGAAAAGGAAGCAACAGCCAATAACAGCACTCTCCCATCTCCACTGCAATTCCAAAATATAATTTTAACTATTTTTCAATATATAAATACCAAGAAATCTGGAGGTAAAGTGAACCTGGTGAATTTGGCCGAAAATTGATCGTAGAACGGATACAAGATCAGTCTCGTGAGTGAAATGGACTAAACCAAGCATCCCTTTCAACTGTTGTAAACACACAATGGTGGCTGCTCCACCCATAAATCCCACTATGGTTGCATGTGACAGAAAATCCACGATAAACCCAAGTCTGAAATATTTTTAACAAACATAATTTACCCTTCATTATTCATTAAACAAGAAGGATTGAGTATGTTTCTGAAATAAAATTAGTATTTTTTTTTATCATACCTTAAGATGCCAAGGGAAGCTTGGAACAGACCAGCAAAGAAAGTAGCTGTGAAGACTAACTGAACATATTGCTTGGTGTTCTCGGTAGGGCTAACCACCTTCCCAAGCATTGTAGGTAATAGAAGCGATGCGACGGCTACAGTCCCCACTGCCAAATCTCTGGAGCTCCCCAACATGGCATATATCAGTGGCGGAACAAAGCTTGAATCTGCATACCAATGGAGCTCATGAGTTCATTTTCCCCCTAAAACAAAAACATGGGTCATTCATTAACGAAGAACACGAGGGATTGAAGAAGTTACATAGTCCAATAATAGGCGGTATGCTAGCTAAATTTGCATAGCTTATCCCTTGAGGAACAGCAAGGCTGGCAATGGTGATACCGGCAATCAAATCTGCCTTGAAGAAACCGAAAGTGTAACGAGGAGCCCATTCGAGAATGGGTACCAAGTACTGCAATCCTAGCAAAAGCTTCCTAGAAGTAGGCTGATGCTTGAACTGCCTAAAAGGGTCATCGGGGAAGAAAGTCTCCTTGAGATTTGTTTTGAGAGAGTTGAGAAATGGCTTAGGAGGAGGAACCGGCACCCGGCGCTGGCTTTCATAGTCGCCTGCAGTTCCCATGTTCAAGCAAACTAACCGGGTTTTGTAATAACTATGCCTGTGTTTTGTTGTAATGAAGGCTAACGAGGGTGCAACCTTTTTTATAAGGTGGTGGTGGAGGAGAAATTATTACATGAACCTTTTCCACCGATATAGTCTCAACCAATTAAAATAAGACAGATAATATATTTTTTTCGGATTATATTTACACATAAGTATTATCCAAATCATCCACTTTAATGCATTTGATTTAAAAATAAAAAAAAATATTACCAAAAATTTTTATGTTATCTTTCTCTTTATTATTTAAATTTTTAATTAATTTTTCTAAACATTAAGGTTAGGGTTAGGGTTAATTTTATAATTAAGGTTAATTAAGGTTAAACCTTAAAATAAACTTAAAAATTTAGGTTATAAAGTTTATAATTAAGGTTAATTTTAAAATTTAAAGTTAAAAATTAAAGTTTAAAATTTAAAATTTATATAGTTTGAAAATAAACATAGGCATATAATTTTTTATGCAAAGTGTATAAAATATTCTAACATAATTTTTTCGCCTTTTTGATATTATATGTATGCTCCCACATTAATAAATTAAAATTATGATTAAAACTTAAACTTAAAATTAAATATTATGATTTGTGAGTAAAGTTTAAAATTTTAAGATTTAAAATTAAACTTTAAGATTTATTTTTTTTAATATTAAAACACATAAAAACATTAAAGAGGAAACTTTTTTCATATTCATCCTTATATAATTAAAAACTAAGCGTCAGATCTTTAATTTGAATATTTGATTATCTAATTTCTTAAAAAATATAAATTTATAATTCATACCAATAAAATGTATATAAAATATTTTATAATTTTTATAAAAAACAATATAATTATTTTTAATTATTTTTTAAAATTTTTCGGTCTTTAAATTGAATTTTCGAAGGTAAGTCAATATTGACGTTCCCTGCCAGACAGATTCAACGTGTGTTCTGTTTGGTCAGGCACACGTGGATGTTCAATAATGAAAAAATTATATCATGGGTCAGTCTCATCACTTGTCTATGAGATCAACTAATAAAAATTGTCCATTTCATCAATTTTTTCATGTCATAATTTTTTTCAAGTAAATCCTCACCTTAAAAAATTAAAAAACAATGAAGTGAACAGTTTCTATTGGTTGGTCCCATAAATAACGTGATGAGACTGACCCATAATATAATTTCTCTCAATAATGGGAAGAATTTCGTGAAGATACGCTGTGTCCTGTATAAATGACGGGCATATGACCATATGGAACCCAATTACTAATCAGTGGGAGAATTAGCTGGGTGATGATCATTAAGGATGTTAAATTAATCCGTTTAATTAATCAATTATTAAAAACTATTGATTAAATTTTTATTAATTATAAATTGTATTTAAATTTTATAATTAAATAAAAAATTGGTTAATTCAATAGATTATTAAATTAACGAAAATGTGTTACAAAGTTTTAAATAATTTATATAAATAATCATTAAATTGATTTTTTAATCATTAAATTTTTAAAAATATAAAATAACTATTACACAATTATTATTGACTTATTGCACTGAGAAGTTTAATGATTGTTTTTAATAATTTAATAAATTTAATAGTTATTTTATATTAATTTGATAAAGTTTAATAATTATTTTTTAATATATTAAAAAATTTAACGATCATTTTATATTTTTTAAAAAATTCAATTCAATCGGTTAAAATAAATACGTGCCATATAAAAATTTTAATTAATTCAATTAATTTAATAATTTTAAATTAAATTAATTAATAATTAAAATTTTACTTCCACTCAACTACTCCCCAAGCGTGTGAGTAAAACACTACTTCCATGTTCCATGAATTCCACGCCGTAAAACGAACTGCAACCAAAACACCATACAAAATGGAACAATACCAAAACAGATTTTAAAAAGGAATTGAATGAAATATTTGTTCTAAAATATTTTTTTAATTAAAATAGATATATAATGTATATATATTTTATCTAAATTTTTAAAAGTTATATTGTGTTATTAATTAAAAATACAGTATGAATCATCTTGTCTCAATGGCTAAAATAACGATTGTTGTTCATGGAGATCACGGGTTTGAATACCAGTATTTATAATACAATAATTATAGAGTCAATATCTAATGATTGAGAGTATATTCTAAAACATATACTACTTATAACCACAGTCATTAATTAAAAATATGTATTTTAAATATTTATTTTATAAAAAAATACTTTAAATATCTATTTTAACAAAATTAAAACTACAACTTTTAAATTTTGATTTTATTCTATATAATTTATTTTTATTTCATTTTATCTCCTATGAAATAATATGATACATATTAAAAAGAAGAAGAATATGATACGTCCTAGTTATGAAATGGGGTGGTGGAACTCAACGAAGATGGATGGATCACAATCTCTTATAAATTTTTAAAATCTAAGTGTTTTTAGATCAAGTTAATAATAAAATTATATTTTATTTTTTAAAAATATATAATTTATATTTATTGTTACTCTAAATTTTGAAAAGGTATAAAATTAAAAAATTTCAACGTTTAATAGTATAATCATTTTATTATTTATTTTTAAGTATAATTTAACCGTTAATATTTTATTTTGGATCAAAATTACACTTATTCAAATAAAAATTATCATTCAATTAATAGTAAATGATTTGAAATGACATGATAACCTATATGACAGTATATGTTGATATACTATTATCATATATAAAATATATTAACTAAAAATATATTTATTAATAAATATAATTTTATGAAAATATATAAAATATAAAATAATATTTTTATGTTGACTTATCATTTTGTTACGTTAGTTTAAACTGTTATTTATCATATTTTTTAACGATTTCTTTCTATAAAAGTTAATTTAGTTTAAAATAAAATAAAATTTTAAAAATTAAATTAATTTTAAAAATAAAATTCAATATATATTAATTTTATATCTTTATAAGATTGTGTGGGTATGGAGTTTTCTCTTCCGTGCCGACCATTTTGTAGGATTGGATCGGTGCTCCATTGACTTACAGTCTAAATCAAGCTTCTTTAAAAATGGAAAACATGGCCCACAAGGGTGAACACAGCATGCCCTAAAACAACTGTAAGAAAATATTAGGTAAGAAGAATGTGGGTTTATTTGGATATTCAAATATTCCAATTTGTAATTTAATTTAGTAATCTTATCAATAAATTATTAGGGTTTTTAAATATAATTATTAATAAATTATTAAATATAATAAAATTTATATTTATAAAAAATAATTTTTATATATAACAAATAAAAATATCAAATATAACAAAATTTTTATTTATAAAAAATTTGAATTTGTAGATTTTGAATAATCAAATATCCGATTTAATTATAAAATAAATACCCGTATCTAATTTAAAGTTTTTATATATTTAATCAAAAATATCTAAAAAATAAATCATAAAAATTTTAAATTAAATCAACAAATTAAATTAATCAAATATTTAAGATAGATAATATTACGTATAAAACACCTTAAATGGTGTGAAAATACCTAACACTGAAAATTTTCCATGACAAATAAACAAATATCATGTACTAATAAGGATGATTGAGGGGATTGGATGATGAATTTAGAAATTTTAATATAAAAAAATTAAGATAATGAATATAGATTTTAAATAAAAAAATAAATATTTTAAATTTTCAAATATACTTCTTTTATTTATTTGTTTCCTTTATCATTATCCAATTTGTAACTTTTCCACTATTTGACAATATAATTTGTTTGAAAGCATTGAACCCTATAATATAATTCCTCAATTTAATAAAAAAAATTTAAAAATTTTTATTTTTAAATTTAATAACGATATATGAGTTTTTTATTATGATTAATAAGTGCTCTTTAGACGTAATCAAATAAATTACGGTTTAAACTTTTTAAAAGATTTTATATTAAAGATTAAGTCTTAACTCAGTTAATATTGTTATGATACAATTATCTTAAAGAATATTAATAATATTTAATAAAAATTTATATGCTAAAATCAGGTGTATGGCATGAACTGTTTCAGTAAAAACTCTCGAAACTAAGAGAAAAACAAAAATAAATATTAATTTTCACGTATTTAATCATTCAATTTATATGAGCGGAGATATTGTTGGGATGAAATGCACAGTGAGATTGAGTTTATTTAAATTTTAAAAGATTTAAATTAAAAAATTAAAACATTAAAAAAAGTATACATATTTTAGAATTATTAATTGATCTAAGTTATAAAAATATTTATATTTTATAAAATTAAATCTCGATATTTACCTTTATTTAATAAAAAAATTAAAATTAAGAAGAAAAGAACAATGATGAGTAATGAATACAAATTGACTCCAATTAAATTCGAGAGGTTGCGAGAGATCCAAATAAGTGGACTACAACACTTGGGTAGTCTCGTCTAACGTTCTCGAAACACACCGTTTTAACAGTCTTAACCATTCAAATCACACGTCTCGTCCAACAGTCAGAAAACACACCCTGTGAACAGTCTTAACCATTCAAATCACATGCTCAGAAAGCGATAAAAGGAACACAGACATGATAACACGAATTATTTAGACTCATCAGTTAAAAAAACAGTTGTTGTTTTTAAAGGTTACGGGTACAAACATCAGTACTGTCAGCACAACAATCAATGTTGAAAGGTTGAGAGTATACTCTGGAATAAATATTATTAACTACTGTAGCTGAATCAAAAAAATATAATAAGTCTCATCACGCTTTTATGGGATCAATTCATAAAAACTATTTATTTATCAATTTTTTCATGTCATATTTTTTAAGTGAATCTTCACTCGAAAAAATTATTTTTAAAATGAATTAACAGTAAATATGAGTAAAGATTAACTTAAAAAATATGATATAAAAAATAATAAGATAAATAATTTTTAAATTAGTCTTCAAACTTTTAGAATATTTTAATTTCATCTTCATACTATCGTTTATACCAAATCATATTATTACATAATACATGTCAATATTTTATGACAATCAATAATTTTTATAATAATTTTATTAATATAAAATATGATTAACATATATTGATAACTTGCGAATGAAATTAGAATGATCAAAAAGTTTAAGGATTAATACAGAATGAAAGTCATAACTTTAGGATGAAACTAAAATACTCAAAAGTTTGAGGAGCAATTTAGAATGAAGGTCATAGTTTGAGGATGAAATTAGAATGTCAAAAGGTTTATATACCAATTTAAAATGAATATTATATTTTGTAAATAAATATCATAATTAACTCTTATATAAGAATAATTATCAGATAAATAATTTAGTCCTTGTTATTCATATATTTACTCCTTGTTATTCATATATTTTTATAATTTAGTCCTAATTTTATTATAATAAAATAATATAATTATTTAATTAGGCAGTGACATGTGTCACCCTAAATATATACTATTTTTTTATACGTCGTAAATTTTAATTTTTATATACCATTCGACATTGATTGTTCAAACATTATATTAGTATTACTAGTGCTCGAACCTATAATCTCTAAAAACAATAGCCATTCTTTTAACCATTGACATTAAATGGTTGGTGCTGTTGTTATTCTTTATCAATTAATTACCTATTAAGTTTCGCCAAGGGTATCTAATCTTATCATCATCAATCTTTCTCCACTATTCTTCTTCTTCTTATTCCATATCATACTTCTAACATTTTTTTTATTTTCAAATCCAAATATCAATTTGAAAATAATTATCAAACTTTATTAGTTATATTTTAATAAAAAATCTATTCTTTTATATTTAAATTATAAAATCTAAAACATAAATTCATAACCCTAATACCATAAAATTTAAACCTTAAACTCTAAACTCTAAAGTTTAAATTCTAATTATACACCTTACCCCTTAAAATTTTAAACTTTAAATCACAATCTAAGTACGTAAATGTTTAATATATAAAAGTTTATATATTAAAATATTTTTTTAATTTATATAGTATTTTATTTTTAAAAATAAAAAGTAAAAATAATATTGAAAATCGAAACAATGAAACTCGTGTGAACACAAATTAAATAGAGTGATTATAAAAGGTATAATAGTAGAATGATTTTTATTCTTCCCACCTATTGGTCTATTTTTTCGGTTGAACCAAGAAAAGGTGTGAGGAATATAAGCAAAATAGGAGTTCTTCAAGTACCCGTTAATTATGTTCTTTATGTCTCGTATTAAAAGTTTTTAAAAAATTAAATTTTAAATTTTAATTTTATTTTTTTATATTTTATATCTTACACTCTAAAAAATTATCATACTCCTAATTTTTTTAAATTCTAACTATAACTTGTAACTTTAAATTTTAAATCATAAACTTAATAAGTTAAAGTGAAATACAAGTGAAGATATAATAAAAAAGACAGATGATTTATACCTGCAAATTAAACTATTTTAGATTTAGCTAGATTATATTATTTCCCTTTCCCTTTCTTAGGAGAAATTATTATATGAACCCTTTTCAACACCTAGAATATGGTCCCAAACAATTAAAATAATACACAAAATATTTTTTCCATATCATATTTACACATAAGCATCATCCAAATCATCCACTTTAATGCATTTGATTTAAAAATGAAAAAATATTACCAAAGATTTTTTATGTTGTCTTCCTCTTTATTGTTCGATTTTTTAATTAATTTTTTCTAATCCCTAACCCTAAACCCTAAACTAAACCCTAAAGCCTAACTATAAACTTAACCCTAAACCCTAAATCTTAAATTTAAAACTAAACCCTAACCTTAACCTTAAACCCTAAACACTAACCCTAACCTAAACACTAACTCTAACCATAACCTTAACCCTAAACCTTAAACCCCAACCCTATCCCTAAACCCCAACCATAACCCTAAACCCTAAACATTAAACCTTAACCCTAAACCCTAATCCTAACCTAAATAATAACACATAACCCTAAACCCCAACCCTATCCCTAAACCCCAACCATAACCCTAAACCATAAACCCTAAACCCTAAACCTTAACCCTAAACCCTAATCCTAACCTAAATAATAACACATAACCCTAAACCCTAACTCTAACCCTAAACATTAAACATAAACCACATAAACCCTAAACCACTAATCCCTAGTCTTAAACCCTAAACTCTAAATCCTAACCCCCAAATCTATATAAAAAATAATTAGGAAAATTTTAAAATATAAAGAGAAAGATGACACAAGAAATCTTTGATAATATTTTTTTTTCTTTTTAAAATCAAAGACATTAAATTAGATGATTTGGCCAATGCTTATGTGTAAATTTGATATGGAAAAAATATATTATGTGTCTTAATTTAATTGGTTGAGATTATATCTTAAGTGGTGGAAAGAGTTCATGTAATAATTTTTCCTTTCTTAGGGGTTAAATGTATGACATGATTATTAAACTATTTGAAATTAAACTATTTTGGATTTTGCTAGATTAAATTAAACAATTAATGATTTGGGGTTTTGGGTTAATTGTATGACATGATTATCCTCGCGAAATTATATATATATATTTTTAAAAAATAAATTTATTTTTTATAACCAAAATGAAAAAGAAAAGAACTATAGCTAATTTGAAATAGTGATGTTAGTAGTTTTAAAAAATAAGAGTCTTCTCTCTATGCAAAACCCTAGCATGATTACTTCCCCAATTCCTTATGGCAACCCTAGTGGGCGGCCACAGGAGGCAATCCCTCACGTGCCGACGCCAATATCGTTGGAGAGGCCGGCGTCCCCTACGTCGCTGGATGGGGAGAGCTCTCAAGAAGGGTCATGGCTTGGAGGTGGCACTATACGGTATCGGAGGAAATGGCCATGGAGGCGGAGACAGCCTCCATGGACGTCGCTGAAACGGATGAATGTGTTCTAGTGAATCATAATGGTAAAAGGTACAGGACGAAAGCGATTCCACCGGGTCCGGAGGTGACAGGTGAGAAGAGCAAAACCATGTGTATGAGTAAGGTATCTGATTTCGACAATGCTTTTACAACTGCTAAGGCTGGGCCGGTATGTTTTGATTAGGATGTTGTGGTGTTTGAGGAGAATTAATGTGATAATCGATCAACCGAGTTCTTCTGTGCATTCGATACGGTTTTCAGATACAGTTCCCGACCAAGTGGACAAGAGTACGAAGAATGCGATTTTGAAGGGTGATCGGATACAAAGCCTTACATGCAAATATTCACGCGATGTGGAAACCGGCAGGTTTGGAGGTTCGGCATGCATGTTTTGATATGGGTTCTTAGAGGCTACAGGGTTGGAGGTAGGGGTGAGCAAAACTCGACTCGATTCGAAAAAATCGAATAACTCGACTCAACTCGAGGCGAAAATACTTGACTCATTTTAACTCAACTAAGAATTTCATAAACTTGACTCGACTCGAAAAAATTTCAAATAAAGTTCGAGTTGTAAAATGGAAATTCAAATAATTTGAATAACTTAAAATTTTTAGTAATTAAAGGATTAATCTTTAAGTTTGAGACGAATCAATAAATTTTTTATGATATATATGCATTGATATATAAAAATATAAAGAAATATTGCTATATATGAAAAAAAATATATATATGCATATCTTATATGATTAAAAAAATCGTTTAAATTAGAATCGAATCATACTATAAAATGATAAATAATTACAATTAAATAATTATAAAAACTCAAAAACTCAACTTAAATTTCTTAAACTCGACTCGAACCGAAAAAATTTAAAATAAAGTTTGAGTTGTAAAAAATGACTCGTCTACTCGAATAACTTGAAATTTTTTGACTCGACTCGACCGAATACTCACCCCTAATTGCAGGCATTCTTCCCTTTGAGAGGTATTAGGCAAGGTGATTCGTTGCCGTCTTACTTATTTGTATTGTGTATGGAACGAGCCGAGTCTAGCTCAGAACTTGGTAGACTCATTTACGCCTCTAATTCAAAGGTCTCTACAAATTTTATTTTTTATTTAAAATTTCAAACACAATATTCTAAATTCTTAAGCCTCCCCTTGTTAGGAGAGATTATACGGTGAACTCTATTCACCACGTCATCCATAGTCCAAGTAATCAGGACTGTTGATCTATAAATAACCACCTAATAACTACCCATTCATTAAGTTCATGTAGGAAAGAAGTGATGATTCACTTGAAAAAAAATTAAGATCAACGGTCCTGATTGCTTGTGACCATGGATGACGTGGTGAACAGGTTCCCTGTATAATTTTTCCTTGTTAGATTCCTCCCTTAATGACTAGAATCAACCAACTCCACCTTTGATGGCGTGTGCTTCGTCTACAATCTTTGATCATGGAAACCAACCATGATGTCCACAAAGAAATTATCACCTCAATTATTTGTAAAATGGTCAGAAAGAGTGAAGTAATGGAGATGATGACGACATATTGCCGGCACAAAAGATTCATAATCCACTTGAAAAACCTTTTAAACTCTACTTAATGGAATAAAACATTCAGTTTCAGCACATGATAATGATCTATTAGACCAGACAGCATCTGTGTTATGTACTTAGGTTGGGTTGGTTTTATCATAAGGTTTAGGGTTACTTCATGTTAAATTAAATTAATAAATATTTTCTTAGTTCGAGTTGATATTAAAATTTAAATTTGATTTTGAACAATTTTAATTTTTTTTTTATAAAAAATGTAAGGAGACTGAAAAATAATTGAACACTAAGAGTTCTAATGGAAGTTGTGCTTATCTTTGCTGAATACTTTTCAATAAATTAGGGTTAATAATTAGATGATAGTAATGATTAAATTTGCAAGAGCAATATGGATTGGCATTGAAGGTGTGAGTCCTGAAAATTAGATGATTTCTGCCTCAGTTGAAACCTTCACTCCATTATATATGCTTACAAAGTATATATATTTAATTATTTGTATAATAATAGATTATAGTAGTGAAGGATAATGCTTATGATATCTCAATTTTAATAGGAAAATATGGATTATTCATTATATTTTAAAAATTATAAATTATACCCATTATTCGGTATCGATGTAAGTGATTTTTTTAAACGAAATCGGTATTCAGTTAAATATAAATGAAAAAGGAATAGGATTTAATTATATGGCGTAAAACCCATCTAGTTTTACATTAATTTATGGTCATTGGGTGAGTAAAATGGATGAATAAGATTAATAATAAAAAATATGAAAATTATCACTTGAAAAAAAATTTAATTATTTATTATCATCATCTAATATTCCAAAATCAATATATTATTTGATGAGTTTTATATCATTAAGTTGATCTTAACCCAAATAAAAATATATAAGAGAAAAATAAAGGATATAAGAGAATAAGAGGAAGACCAAACTCACAAAAAAACATAATAACAACAGCCAAAAACAATTATAACATAAAAACATAGGGAAAAAAACAGATAAACAAAAAATATTAAAAATAAAAAATATATAATAAACCACATAAATAATTATTGAATTTTTAAAGATTTTAATATAATCACTAAATTTTTTATTTACTTTTAAAATGATCTCTCCTGTTACTTTCCGTTAGAAGATGACTTTTGATTTTTGTTTTCTTTAATACAAATGGTTAATATATACTGATAAAGGACGTTATAATTTGTCATGTTTCAAGAATGTAACAATGTTGAAGTCAAGCTGATGATCTAGCAAAGAAAGGACTTGATGCTGTGGATATTGGGTAGAGGATAGGGGTGTTTAAAATTACTCGATCTAACTGATTCGGTTCGATGATCGGATGACTCGAAACAAAAATAACAGGTAATTTTTGGGAAAAAAATATTCAACCCGAAAATTAGTGGGCCAGGTTTGAACTGAAATTTTTTAATTTTCAGGTAACTGACCCGACCCGACTAGTTTTATTATATATTTTTTATACATAAAATTATATTTTTATTTTAGATTTCTTTAATATTTATACATAAAATTAAATTTAAATCTCTAAATTAGTTTTATGTTTGTGTTATATGTTTTTAAGTTTTAAAATTTCTAAATATATTTTTATTAATTTACTAATACCGAAAAAAAAACGAGATTAATACTTTTAACGTTATTTTAGTAATAAAATTTAATAAATATAGATGTTTTAAAATAAAAAAAATTAAAAAATTCAAGTAAATTAGTTATTTTAGAATATCCAAATATTCTAAAATTAACTTTAAATCACTTATTTTTATATTTAGTTATGTATTATAAAATTTTAAAATTTGTATGTTTAATATATAATTTTTTTTAATATTAAAATAAAAAAATAAAAAATAAAAATTATGAATCGGGCATCCGTTACTCGATTAACCGGATATCTGAGTTTTATGGATACTCGATACCAAATACTCGATTTAAATATACCGGAACATAAACCAAATTTTTATAACCCAAAAAACCTGAATATCTAATTTTTTGTGTACTTAAAAACCGGATATCCAGTAATAAACACCCCTAATAGAGGATGATCTTGCAGTGTTTTATTTCTCTCCTGTCCTGAAGGTTAAAGTTCTCTCTCTTTTCTTGGTCGGTGTCTGAATATGCGTTGACTCTGTGAATAGGCATGTTTCTGTTCATGTATTCTATTGCTTTAGTTCGTTCGCTGCTGTTGTTGCTCGTAGGATGTCGGTCAGTGTCAGGGTTTATCGAGTAAAAATCGTTTTTTTTTTTTTTTATTCTTTTTATATCTTTTTTAAAAATTTATTAAAAATTTAAACCCTAACCCTTATTTTTTATTTTAAAACTTAAACCTTATACTAAAAAAAATATATCTTATCTCTAATTCTCTAAGCCTTAACTAAAACCTTAAACCCTCTAATTTAAAATAAATGCATAAATTGAGACATGAAAAAATAGACGATTTGCATCTAGATTTACCATGTAATAATATAGGTAGGCATTGGTAGGTAAGTTAGTGCGAAGTTAGTCTGGATCGAAGGTGATTATGAATTGTGTTTCTTCGGATGTTCGATCGACATCGATCTTGATTTAGTGTCGGTTACGAAAGGGTTTATGACGGGTAACTTTTTATGTCTCAATATTAAAAATAAATAAATTTTAAGTATTTTTTATATATTTTAAATCTTAAATTAAAAGCTTTAAATCTTAAAAAAACATATTATACCCTCAATTTTTTAATAACTTTAAACTTTAGTTTTAATCCGAAGCCTAAATTAAAATAAAAAATACGTAGTTGACACTAATTATAAATAAGATCACAAACATTTATAAATAAAATGATATTTTTATAAATAACTAAATCCTCTTAAATAACGTTAAAAAACACCTTTTTATTGTAAAAAATTGCAATGTAAAACATTTCGCAATCATAGTTCGAATAATATTTTTTTTAACTTAAAATACAAACACTGAGAATCCATGTCACAAAAGAACAAATTATTCCTTGAAAAAGAAAAAGTATTAACTTTAGGCGAACAAAACTTCACTCAATTTAAAAAAATAAATAATTTAATTCGATTTGAGGTAAAAATTCTTGATTCGTTTTAATTCGACTCAAAAATATTTTAAATAAAGTATGAATTGTAAAATAAAAATTCGAATAACTCAAAATTTTTAGTAATTAGAAGATTTATTTTTAGGTTCAAGATGAATCCCTCGTTTTTTATGATATATATTGATATATAAAAAACATGAAAAAAATATTTGTCATATATAAATAAATATTAAGAAATATATATATGCATATCTCATATGATTAAAGAAAGTCGTTTAAATTGTAATCAAATCGTACTATAACACAATAAATAATTATAACTAAATTTTTACAAAACTTAAAAACTCGATTCAAAAAATTAAAATAAAATTTAAATTATAAAATATAACTCGTCAACTTGAATAATTTATTTATTTTTAATTCAATTTAACTCAAGTGAATCAAACACTTACCCTTTAACAAAGATCAAATTCTTTAAGATAAGAACTAAGAAGGGACAGAAGAAGCGAATATATTTTACATGCAGATGGCTTTTATGTCATGAATTTTTCGAAATGATCAAATAAAGTCATAAATCATACACCGCTCAAATGTACTTTAAGAAAGAAGAAAAGTCAAATTCTTTCCTTGATTTACTGTATGATTAGAAATACTTCAGTGTGCAGCAAACGATTTGAAGGGAAAAAATAATATTTCGTCTATTATTTTATGTTTCTTTTGAAAAAAAAAATAAATAATTTTTAATTTTTATTTTTATTTTCTCTATCTTAAATTCTAAATCCTATATTTTACTTCTAATTTTTTAAACCTGACCACAACCCCTAATCTTAAACCCTAACTTTAAACCCTTTAATATAAAACGGAGGCATGAGAAGGCATAAAAAAGAAATAGATGATTTCCGTCTTGATTTAAATTAGCGCGACTATTTAGAGACGTAAATGTCTTCAATAATAGAACTTGAGTCAACAAAATAATGCACATTGTTGTCCCGAAGAGAGCTGGCAGACCATGTGGGGGAAATCCCTTTGAAATTTTGTTTGTGGGAAGCACTGTTTCTCAGTATCCTCCGCCATTGAAATCATTTGATTATAACACTAAAGACAGGAGTTGTAACATTATGAAGACTTTGAAACTTTTTGTTTCGTGATTAATGCCTGAGGAGATCAGTTCATCTGTTGCTTTTGCCATGAAAATGAAACGGTTTGTACAGGGAAGGCATGACTCAGATTTCAGTAGGGTTTGAAGTAAATCATATCTTTAAATCCCAGAGGCAGGACAGACCACCTTTTTTAGTGGGTGTGGAGAAGGATTTATGATCTGTCTTTCAGGATGTAATCGGCGGCATAGTGTTTTATGTAGATTTACTGTCTCAATTGGCATTTAGAGAGTGATGTTTGGTGGATATGGGACAGGAGGATATGGAATTTGAGATCCGATTCTAAGAAACAAATCTTACGCTGGAGGACAAGCAGTCAGAGACTGCTTTGACGGGGATAATGGTATGACAGCTGCATAGATATATTTTTAATAGAAATCGTTTATCTTTTTCTCTTTCATATTAAAATATTTATGTTTTTTTATATTATAATCTTGTGTTGTTTAATAAATAGAGTAATTTATGATCTGCTTTAATTCAACTCACTTAAAAATCGATAAATATTTGGTTTAGATTGATTTGATTTGAACTTAACTCGAGACCTTAATGAGTTAAAACGAGTAAAGTCTATCTCGACTCGATAAGTTCGAGAACATCTCCTTAATTTTTTAAAATATTTTTAGTAATTAATGAAAATTATTTTATTTAAAAAATAAATCTAAATAATAATTATTAATCTGTGTATTGTTACTTTAGTTTTAATTAGAGATGGACACGAGTCTTTAGGGTGAAAAAAATCTGAGTCGACTAACTCGAGTTTTAAGCTTCAAAACCTTATATGACCGAACTCGACCTGAGCTATTAATTTTTCTAAATATTTTAAGAACTTAATTATAAAAAATAAAATTTTAATGGCCTAATTATAAAAAAACAATTTTGGTGATCTAATTGTATAATATATATATAAATAAATATCCATAAAAAATATATGAAAAAATTACAGTATTAATCCTAGGTCAGGTCAATTTTTTTCACCCTAAATCTGAATCCAAAATCACACTTGAAAAAAGAACTTGACCCGAATCTGGATTTTCTATCCAAAAATCCCCGTCGAGTTCGGGTTCTATACCCATCCCTAATTTTAATATGTTAGTTTGATGTATTTGTAAATTGTTAGTTTGGAACTTAGATTTTAAAATTCTTTATACGTTCTTTTTGATATTTTTTAGTTAAATTTTTTAATTTATATTAATATTAAGCCTTGTATAGTATTATTAAAATTTACTTTTAGTTAAAAAATAAGATAATTTTTTAATGAGCTTAACGAGTAACGGATCGGAATGTACAATAATTTCTTAACGTGCATGAGTTAAACTCAATTTTAACGAGCTTAACGAAAAACAAATTAAATCAAAAATCAATTTTTTAACGAATTAATATTAAGCACTATCCACCTCACTATCGACTCGTTCGATAAACAATCCTAACATACAATGAACCAATCTAATCTCTGTCGTGATTATTCGTAGTCAAATCATCTACGAGTTTTTGCTTCCGCATTCTCTATTAGGTCAAGCTTTTTAGACTAATAGAGCATCTCACAAGTTATTTTTTTTATTTAATCAATAATATCAAAATTATTAATTCATATTAAATATTATATAAATTAAAACAATTTATCCAATTCAATTTACTTTTTAATATTATAAAGATTCGAATACTTAAAATTATTTATAAAATATTTTCAATTAGTTATTGGTATATATATTATTTTAATCCATCTAGTGGTAGCAGACTAGCACTCTCTGACTGGAAAAGCTGACGCCCACTCTTGAGGTTGTCCACAAATCGGAAACGATCTCTCTTCTATATTCTTAGGTCTCCATGTTACGACACTTGGACAAGGTTGGGGACAAAACGCAACCTTGTCCGAATCAGATTTTTTTTATATTAACAGAATAAAATTATTTTTATTTGATTATATAAATATGTTTAATGTTTATTTGAAATTCAAAAAAAAAAATTAAGTGTTCAAGAATTTAACAACTTTTTTTTGTTCAATTTTATTTGTCCAAGAATCTTTCCTAGTTGATAGAAATAAAAAGGTGGTGTGGCATGTTTAGACATTATGACATTCAGAGCATTGGGGCTATGTGCCACTGGGAACAGATGGTCCAACAGTAGGTGGATGGATTAATATGACAATAAAAAAATAAAAAAAATATTTTAATAATATAAACGTTAATTTATATGGTTTAAAAAGTTAATGTGTAAAATATAAATTTTAAAATTAAAATTTAGAGTTTAAATTTTATTATAATTTTTATATAATTTATATATTAAAATAGAAGTGTACGAAAAGTAAAGGACAGTTCCACCAATAAAACATGGCAAAGATCAGTTTCTTGATGAGATTTTTCTATCCCATCATTCTCACTGACACCGCATTTACAGCAGTCCCATTAACTTTTTTTTTTTAATTATTAGACTAAAACAATATATTTCTGATTGAAATTAGTTAGTTAAAAAAACGATGATATAATTAATATGGATTGGTTTAAATGTTAAGCAATTTAGTTCTGCTTAAGCAGGTTTTAAGTTTGAGATGTTATGTATGCAGAAAATTTTTATTGAAGATTTACTTACCAAAGATATGTGTACGTCACGGGTCGGTTAGATTTAATTAGAACTAAACTCAAGAACCAAATGAATAATAAAAAAACGAAAATAATATTTAAATTATAATAAAATTTTAAAGTTACATAAAAATTGTACTACATCCGTCCCATTTTGTTTGTCCGGTATTGTCTTTTTTTGTCAAATTTTTAAACTTTGACTCAATATAACTTTAAATCAATTATTAATAAAAATATTAAAAAATATATTTTAGAAACCTCTAATCAAGTAGTTTAAGAATATATATTTTATAAAATTTAATAAATTAAAATATTTAAAATAATTATGATCAAAATTTAAAAAATTTAACTTTAAAAAGTTAATAATAAACTTCTTATATAAAACGGGAGGAATATCATTTAACAAGTAGCAGTGTCATATAATTTTAGGGAATTGATTGATTTTATTTGATTTGATGTTGTATATGATTTTTTATAGAATCGGTATAATTTTTTATATAAAAATATTAGTATCGACTCTTAAATTTATATCGGATACGATTAATGTTTATTGAAAATATATTTAAATAAATTTATATATTAAAATTTAGAGTTTAAATTATAATTTTTTAATTTAAATATTAAAAACTAATTTAAAAAATATTAAAGATAAATTTAAATAAGTATAATTATAGTTATTATTTAGTACAATTATAATTTTAGTCCTTATGCATTATGAATTTTAAATTTTTTATTATATATTAAAATTTATTTTATATTTATTATACTCGTACTTTATAATTTTAAAAATTATCGATGTGCAACTTAGGTTTTAAAAAGATGCCCATAAAATTTCAGAATGAAAAATAAGGGTATACTGACTTGAGGAAAGCTATTGTCTCGAGTTGGACCTTCAGTTCGGGCTTTATATATGGCCCAAACATTTTGGTTTTCTTTTAGCAACTCCATAAGATTGGGAAGACGGGTTTGGGTTGATGGTTTTAATATCGTTCGAGCATTTATAAGAACTTTAATGCAGAGTGATCGAGCAATCAATAAGGCCTTTAGTACACGATGTTAATAACATTCGAGCATTTATAAGACTTTCAATGTAGGGTGGTTCGACCTGGTTTAGGCTTTGATTATCGGGTCTTAAACTAAGGTTGGAATTCAAAAAAATTTAAACCCGAATCTTTTAAAATAAATATCATATTTTTTTTAATTGAGACCACTCGATTTTTATATACTCATGAAATCAACCAAATTCAAACCATTCCATTTTTTCACTTCACATGGGGTGAACCATCCTCTATATCCTCTGGATGGTAACTGGTAAGAATAGGGGTGTGCATTCGGTTTATTTAGTCGGTGGCCGAATCAAATTAACCAAAACCGAATTAATCGAAAAATTTTAAAATCTTAATCGTTAACCGACCTAATTTTTTAATTGAATTAACCAAACCGAAATTATTTCGGTTAATTAGTCAACTTAATCGAATTAACCGAAATTTATTATAAATTTAGATTAAATTACATGATAGGTCATTAAATTATACTAAAATAATTTTTTAAGCACTAAAATTATATTTTATACTAATTTAATACAAAATTTAATGATATTTTATAATATAAAAAATTTAATGAATAGTTTATAATTTTTTAAAAGTTAAATGACTAAAAATAAATATATATAATATTAATATATATAATTTCGGTTAACTCAGTTAATTAACTGATTTCGAACTGAATTAACTGATAATCGAATTATTAAAAAAATTAACCATTAACTAAATTTACCAAAAATTAACCGAAATAATTTTGGTTCGGTTGATTAATTCGATTAAAACTAAATGATGCATACCCCTAGCTAAGAAAGTTTGAAACAAATAAAACAGTTAAAGAAAAGGCCTCTCTCTTCAATCAGCTACTCCTTCACATGCATCTTCAAATCTTTCTTTATTTCTTTATTCATTTCATGTGTTTGACAACTTAAACAATCCAAGATGAAGCAATACCCAGTTTAGTAATGGATTCTCTTTATTACATAGAGTTTTAAGTTTATTGTTTCTTAAACATTTCAGAACATGATTAAGACAATAATGCAACCAATCACGTGATGCCATTGCCACAGTCAATTCTCGCCTGACGGAAGGTCTTGCAAAGGATTTGGTATATATATATATACACATATAGAAAATTTAATTATTTTTTTTGCTTTGCTTAATAATATTACGCTTTGTTTTGTATGAAAGATGAAAAAGACAATAAATCTTAACCATTTGATTAATAAAATTTTGATCTAGACTCTTTTCTATCTTTCATACTAAACAAAACATCTATGTGATGTATAAAGAGCTTAAATTTTTTAATTTTTTTTATGTCTTTATTTGTGTCTTCCGCTTCAAACTAGAAGATTTAGGGTTTAAAATTTAGGGTAGGGTCGTGGTTAGGGTTTAGGGATAGTGTATATTTTTTAGGGTGTAGGGTTTAGGATATAAAAAATAAGGGTTAAGTTTAAAATTCAAATTTTTTAGAAATTTTCGATAGGAGGCATAGATAGAGAGGTAGAAGAATTTTACCAATCTCGAAATTATGTTGGATGCCTAAAATATGGGACAAAAATCATCTGCCTCATTATCATGCATCCTTTCATACCTCTGGAAATTTTTTAAAAATATCAATTTTCAACCCTAACCCCTAAACCCTACACTCTAAAAAATACACCTACCTCTAATTCTTTAAATCCTAACCCTAACCCCTAACCTTAAACATAAACTCTAAACCCTAAATCTTATAAATTAAAAAAGAAGCATAGAAGGATGCATGAGAAAGACACAGACGATTTCCACCCTAAAATATGGATTTTGGTTCATGAAGCTATGTTTTTATTCTATTTTATGGTAACGATGGAAAAAGAAAATAGGTGTAAATCATTTATCTTTTTTATTATATTTTTTGTGTCTTATTCTAAATTAGTGGGAATAAGATTTAAGTGAGTTTAGATTAGGCATAAAGATAATTTTAACCCCTAACGTTTATAGTTTTTTTCGATTTGACCCTTATTCTTTTTTAGGATAAATTTAGCCCTTAACCTATATCTTTTTGACAAACAACTTATTTTTTAACTAGCTTGATGACTGGACCGTTAAAAATTTAACGATGATATATATATGGAATATAATTTTAAATGACATGGAATGTAACCTGTCAAATACATATATATATATATGGAATATAATTTTATTTTAATATAAAATATAAAACAATTAAAATTCAAATAAAATATTAAAAATTAATTAATTCTAAAATAAAAGATTATTAGACATTCTTAACCCTAACTACGATAAAATCAAAATCTTATTCGAATTAAAATATTTTATTTTAGAATTAATCAATTTTTAATATTTTATTTGAATTTTAATTGTTTTATATTTTATATTAAAATAAAATTATATTCCATATATATATATATATGTATTTGATAGGTTACATTCCATGTCATTTAAAATTATATTCCATATATATATCATCGTTAAATTTTTAACGGTCCAGTCATCAAGCTAGTTAAAAAATAAGTTATTTGTCAAAAAGATATAGGTTAAGGGTTAAATTTATCCCCCCCAAAAAAGAATAAGGGCCAGATCGACAAAAACTATAAACGTTAGGGCTTAAAATTATTTTTAAGCCTTTAGATTATTAGGAGTAAGGTTTAGAGTATAAAAATTATTATTAGAGCTTAAAATTTAATTTTAAATTTTTTAAGGTATGACATAAAAAAAATATTGTTAGAGAGGAAGAGATTTTTACTAAAAATATAAGTATTATTTCTTTGATTTGTGTGGTAATTAGCAACTTCCTACTTTTTATCATTTATAACGTTGAGCCAAGTGCTTTTGAATTGTATTTTAAACAGAGTTTCTATATAAATATTTTAAACTATTATCCATGGTTAAAATATTTGAAAATCGATGGACTTTTAATTTGTGAATTAGACTAAATTATGTTAAATTTTTATGGTGATGGATTAAGATTAAGGTCTAAATATGTCAAAATTAATACTATTATAAATCGTGTTATTTCGATCTTTAAACGACATTAATATCTCTTTATTTAATATTTACATCTTATATGAGATGGTTTTCTAGATCTCCACCCTGATACCAGTATTTTCACATGGTTTCTGAGATGTACCATTCCACGGTGGCAATCACAAAGTTACCATAATACCCTTCATTAGTTTATTGACTAAGGTCAAACGAGCTAGGAAGATAAATAAGGTTAGGAATCTTGGTCAATAATAGTCAACGACGGTGCCAAGTAGCGTGACGAGGAAGTTTCTTCATTCTTTTCTTAACCGAAGATCGAATATTTATGCAAGTTAAAATATTAAATTTTAAAAATAAAAAAATTCAATCTTTAAAGATTTAAACTGATATTAGACAAAAATAATTAATAATGTGATTTATTCTTCTTTAATTCAATCTTTATTTAATAACTTTTTGATTTAAATCATTTTACTTGAATTATATTATAATTAGAACAAGATCTATTAAATATTTTAACTTTATAATAGGGTCGGGTCCACATAGACATTAAGATAACTCAGTTCCTATTCCCTAGCTATTATTTCAGAGCATACCTAATGAGCATTGCCCAATTATCCTCGGAACATGGCATAGCAGTTACAACACACAAGGAATAAAAGGCAAAAGAATCATTTTAAGTTCCCATGGCAACGGAACCCGAACTCGACGGGTTCTGACTCGATCTGGTCCGATCGAGTTAGATTTTTTGGTAAAAACATTAGATTCGGGTCGTGTCGGATCGGGTTTTTTTAAGGGAGGTCTCGGGTCGGGGTTCGGGTGGAAAAAAATCCGACCCGACTCGTGACTAATAATATAATTTTCTCATATATATTTTAGGGATATTTATAATAATGACACCTCTTTATATATTTTTATACAATTAGATCACTAAAATTAATTTTTTTACAATTAGGTCACTAAAATTAAATATTTTTACAATTAGATCCTAAATTTTTTTTACAGTTTAGTCCTTAAAATTTTAATTTTTTAATGATTCGGGTCGAGTCGGGTCGGGTCGGATTTTAAAGCTTAAAAATCGGGTCGGGTCGGGTCAGGTGGCGGGCGAAGGGTATAATTTTTCGGGTCGGGTGCGGGTATACCAAAATTCCAACCCGACCTGTTCCCGTCCCTAATTTTAAGAGAGAAATTAAATTCAAATTTATAAATAATTTAATTAAAAAGTTCACGAGTTTTCAATATAAATTCAAAAAAAAAGTAATATATAATTTAATAAGGTGCAATTATTAATTTCATCTCTTTATTATACATTAATTGAGAAGTTAAAACTTTATTTTATTTTCTCAAATGATATTTTAGATAATTTAAAAATCAATTTCATTGTCATTAGACACATTAATTTGAATCTTTATCAATCTCAAACATATATATCATTGAATTAATTCATCACAAAAATATCCTTGTTGAATTATGATTTTTTTTAGTTTTTGCGCTTATAATTTTTTGATCCGATGATTTTTAGATTTATTCTCTCTGTCTCACTTATAATGTGACTTTTAAAAGTTAAAATTTGTAAATCAAAAAACACCCAAAAGGTGATCTTGGATCTATAAGACATTACTTACGCTAAACCTGTAAAGACTTTAAACCATATCTCAGAAGTACCCTAAAATGAATAGTTTAGGTAAGATAAATTGAATGACAAAATAGTAAGCGTACATATATTTTAAGAATATCAAAATCAGAGATCATATTTTTTTAAATTAGACATTAATAAATATTTTAAAACAAAATAATTCATAATTCCAATTGGAGAGAGTTAATTCAAATCATATGTGCAAGAAGCACTAAATGATTTGATCGACACTCAAAGATACTAAATTATAATCTATTTTAGATTAATTTAGAATTAAAGATTTTATTCGAAAGAGTCTAATAATTTATAAACTTCATCTAAATATTTACGAATTTGTACCTATGGTCATTCACAAATCCTGATATATCATGATTATGTAAGAAATCAATTATATCAAAATAAGTTTAGAATTTTGAGTAAATCAAGATCAAACATGATTTTGGGTATATTAGATTTATTCAAGATTTTAAATATACCCAAAAGGTATAACCAAACTCGCAATATTAGATTATCTTTCTTATATTTCGTAATAGATTTGACTTAACAAGAAATAATAGTACGCTTAATCATGATTGTTCATGTATTAGCCGATACCATCATGTTGTATAAACATGGAAGAGGTAGCTAGTAAAGTATTACCTTGGATGGGTATCATGTCGGTCAGCTCATCCATTCGATTGTTTTTAAATTTGAATTGCACAATCTCTCTAGTTGAAGTAGTTAAATAAACGGTTGTTATTCTTAGAGGTTACAGGTTTGAGCATCAGTGATGTCAGCAAAGTGATTGAGTGATCAATGTCAAATGATGAAGATTATATTCTAAAATATATACTACTGTAATCACTATTAACTCTAATTCAAAAAAAAATATATTGAATTAGACATCCTTTAGCCCCTCAAATCTAAAGATATGCGAATAACTCCAATTAATATATATCTATAATTAGTCCCTGCTCACAAGCACATAAACTGAATAGTTAAATACATATACAAGTTCGGGTTTAAATCCGATTTGGAGGCTTCTAAGTTTGAATTTTGAAAATCAAACTTTAAAAAGGATTTAAGACGTCGAAAAACATAAAATAAGGATTTTAAAAATTTTAATTTTTTGTCAAAGTGAATACGGACATCAATGGTCAATTGGTTAAAATCAACTGAGTTGATTCAGGCGAGTTGACTTAGATGAATTAACTCGTCAACAGGTTGAATAAGAAGAGTTAACTCGATCAACGAATTAACTTGATTAAACAGGTTCAGGTCAGATTCGAGTCAACTCAGATTGATTACTGAGTCTGAAATAGATTAATGTGTCAAATAAACAAGTCAGATCTGAGTCAGGTTCATCTCGGTCTAGTTTAGAAAAAAATAAATTGATTCAAGGCCGCTTTCTAATGCCACCGTCTAAGGTGGCAAAAAATCACTTTGAGTAACGTGTGTAGTCCACACGTAACCCAAATGTATGAAAAACACCTATAACAATGACGAACTTAAAAAAAAAAAATCACCAGATAAAACATTTAATCAAACAAAAACAATGTTTCCAAACTTAATCTGAACCCATCAACCTTATTTCTATTCCTCTTATGTGTATAATTTTTATATCAGTTGTTATATATTCAATTAATTTTTTTTAATTTTACCAAGTAGATGACCAAATTCTAATAGATTAAATTTTAAATTTTATAAAGTAAATTAAAGTATAGTTGAAATTTATAAATGTTGGACCGCTTCAATAATTAAGGAATCTCATGCCATGGTGAAAGCTACTTAGTTTATATCCAAGGAGATCTATATATCAGCTGTTGCTATCTTCTTTGTATGATCTTGTCTGATGCTACGGTAGAAAGTTGAATACAGAGGTTCCGAGGGAAATGGCTTAAGAGCTTCTTGACGGGAAAGAAAGAGAAAGGGAAATACACAAGTAATCTCAAGTCTTCGGTTGCTCCCGAGAATCCGAATACTCCGATTTCGATCCCACCAACTTGTTCTAAAGAGAGAAGGAGATGGAGTTTTAGGAGATCTTCAGCTACATCAACGCCTACAAAGGACGTGAATTCTACGGAACCAGTTCCCACTACTGCGCCACCTTCAGTGGAGGTCACCACTGATGATGAACAGAGAAAGCATGCCATGGCTGTCGCAAGAGCCACAGCAGCAGCTGCACAGGCTGCTGCATCCGTGATCCAGTTAACTGCTGCTTCTGGTGCGATTGAGAAAGCCAGTGCAGCTGAAGACGCTGCTGCTGTAAAAATTCAATCCGTTTTTCGATCATATTTGGTATGTAACTTCTTTAACACTCCAAAGTATAATTTGGTACCTAACAATTTGATGAGGTATGAACCTGGACTTTGGTACCATTGGTGTTGTAACAGGCTAGAAAAGCGTTGAATGCATTAAAAGGACTAGTAAAGTTACAAGCACTAGTGAGAGGTTACCTGGTGAGAAAACAGGCGACTGCTACTCTGCGGTGCATGCAAGCATTGATTACGGCACAAACCAGAGTTCGAGCTCAGAGGATTCGGATGGTCGAAGAATCCAAGCCTGGAAGCCAGCGACAATCACCACATAGAAGGTCAACGCAAGATCTTCGGATCAGGCATGCATATCATGTACGTTTCAGTTCCAAGCATTGCAAAAAATTCGATTCAGATTGTTCCGATTCTTGGACATTTAATTTACTATGTGACACTTTTGTTCATGTAGATGGAAAGGGAAAGGGAAGATGACATTAAGATAGTAGAGATGGACCTTGGTGATTCAAATTCAAAGGGAAGTTTGAAGAGCAGAAATAGCTATTCTCACGCACCACAGGCAGAACGAGTGGTGGAACACAGATTCTCTAGCCATTATCCGTCCGGTCATGAATGCTTCAAGCAAGAAAATTATGAGTTGTCGCCTGCACCATCAGCTTTGACAGACATGACTCCTAGAGCATGCAGCGTTCATTTGGAGGACTATTCTTTCACCACAGCACAAAGCAGCCCCCAATACCATTCAGATGTCTCGAAACCACCTCTGGCATTCCCAATGCCCGAATATGCAGAATCCATATCGTATGACTACCCCTTATTCCCCAATTACATGGCTAACACAGAATCTTCAAGAGCCAAAGCCAGATCACAAAGTGCACCCAAATCAAGGCCAGAATCTTTTGAAAGGCAACCAAGCAGGCGAAGGGCATCGGTTGAAGGCCGGAATCATATCCCGAGGGCTGTAACGATGCAGCGGTCATCTTCACACATTGCAGCCACAGCTCAAAGTTACCATTACCCTTGGTCAATCAAACTCGATAGATCAGCAGTCTCTCTTAAGGACAGTGAGTGTGGATCCACCAGTACGGTACTTACAAACATCAACTACTGCAGATCCCTTGTTGCATATAATGTAAGTATCGAATAAACTAAAAGAAAATCATCAAAATTCGTCCCACAAATAATATACTCCATCAGAAGATTTCGTTCATATTATTGATAATTTTTTTTTTTTTATTTCTGTATCTTTGCAGCCTGATGGAGATAGGTACTAGTAACACATCTGTGCTTACCACTGGGATCGAAATACGCTGATATATACCAAATAATGATGGAAGAAAACAAAGAAACTGACCTTTCTGGAGACGTTTTCTTCATTGCTTTTAGATATATTTCCTACATGTGTTATTTGAATGTGTTGCTTTTGCAAACCATGAGGGAACTGACCTGCAAACACTTGCAGGGCCTCTGTTTACTGATTTATGTGTATAGAAAATCATGGTGTGGATAATTTGCTCATTATAAACGTAAATCATACATCTTATCTAAAAAGTAAATCATACATCTGAAGATGGAGTCTGATGAATATTAAGCAGATCCAACTTGAAAAATAGTGGATGGAAAGAAGGAGAATGAAGAGGTTTAGTGAGAAGGTCAATTAATTGATGAACTGATCGAACATGGAACAACTTAAGGAATCAATTGCAATTTTTTTTCTCGAATGAAATGAAAATCTACTTCAATATATTTGGTGCTCTCGTGAAAACCTAAACCTGTTTCTTCCAACAATTGCAAAGCATAATGCCTTTGTGTAAGAGAGATCCTAGTAGAAAGCCGTGAAACACTTCCGGAAGCTTGCAAACTAAATTAAAATCAGTAATTTTTACCATTTGACATTGATTGTTCAATCATTCTGCTAGCATCACTGGTCCTCGAATCCGTAACCTCTAGGAACAACAATCGTTCCTTTAACCACTTTGGTTAGAGGACTCGTGTAAACTGAAATATAACCTAACAACAACTTTATGTAAACTTCTTCATCAAACATACCATTAAGTGAAAATGTGTTTGGGTCGCAACGCCTTCAATCTGAGTAAAACCTTTTGTTGCAAGTCGAGCTTTATATCTATCTACAGTACCATCTGCATGATATTTAGTTTTATAAACCCACTTGAGTCCAATTGCTCGTTTACCTTCAAAAAGAGAGACTACATACCTTCAGAAAGTCGAGTTTCTGAGTAAAACCTTTTGTTGCAAGTCGAGATTTATATCTATCTACAGTATCATCTGTATGATATTTAATTTTATAAACTCACTTGCATCCAATTGCTCCTTTACCTTCTGAAAGAGGGACTACATACCATATTTGTAAATTCTCCATAACTTGAGGTTCATTAACCATGTCAACTGCTTAATGATAAAAAGTAGGTTCATTATTAATCGATATGTTTGAAATAAAAACTAATTAAGAAGAAGATAACCAGGAAGAAAAAGATATAAATTTCAATTAGATAAAATCATGATGAACATACAATGTTAATATAATTTTCACAGGTGAACTTCCTTTTAATTCAAGTTTCTTTCAATGTTTTAGATGAACTTGTTTTAATTTTTAAAAATGACATTATAATTTTTCTTTGTGAAATATGTTAATTTCTATGCTTAATTACTAACCAATTATTATTATTTTTAAATAATCAAAATTATTTTGCTAATTTTTTTATAAAGAAGCACAATGATAATGCAAGTTTCGTTGTTGGAACAACTTTTATATCAATTAATGCACCATAATTCTAAATATTTAATAAATGTACATTATTAAATCGTTACGTTTCATATTATAGTTAACATTAAAGTCCATTAACGTCAAATATATAACGTTTTTTTATGCTAACACATCTAACTCACAAGGGATTTGAACTTTGTCAATGAATAAGAGTTTTTTTAATAACAATTTTCGTTCAAAATTAATCTTACGAATCATACTAAAGTGACAACATCATTTATATATAAGATGACAAAGCTCACTTTTTATTCTCTCTTAGTTGTTTTATTCGTAACGAGTGGTGCACTGATAGCAACAGATGAAAATGAAAGATTTATTATAAAAAACAATTGTGAAGCTAAAACCAGCATCCCTTGTGTTTGAAATTTTTTTAATATTGTATTCGAAAATGGGAGAATTACAGAAAAATATTGCAGAGAACTTCTTGTATTATAAAAAAAGTGTCATTCCGCATTGGTAAAGAGGACACTTGAAAATCCCTTATTCCAGAACTTAGACCACAAGGCAATCATTCAAAAGAGTAGGAAGACTTGGAACAATTGTCTTGTGCTGAATCTTTCGTCAATGTCGTCTTCTTGAGGATGCAGTTTTGCTTCGCTTAATAAAAGATTTTAATTCGTAATACCTTATAATTAATAATTTTTTTTACGATATTGTTGTCTGAGATTATTAAACAAAATCGAATTTAATTCATGCCAAGTTAAAGAAAGAAGATCTATATATAAGAGAGAATAAATTGTTTCTATCGAAACTATTATATAATCGAATAAAATTTTGTTTATGTAGCATCAAAATATTTATCATTATTTTTTTCTTTTAAACATGACAACCAATTAATTTTTACTTTTCTATTTAATTTGTTTGATTTAAAAAAAATCATATTTTAATATATTTGATTCATTCTTATAATTAGGAATTACTTACTTAATGAAAGGGTAAAAATTAAAACATTCTTCACCGTTGAATTTTACATATCCTATAAGCTTGTGTTATCTTTCTATTAAGCATAGAATATTTATTTGATTTTTTTTTCTCAATTGATTATTATTAAAAAATTTTAAAAAAAAATTATATTTTTATGAAATAGTTTTGTCAATAACATTCTATGATAAGAACGAATTAATCAAAATTAAAAAAAAAATGTAAGAATGGAGGTTAGTTGTACCAAACTTTTTTTAATTAAAAGAAATAACAGGGATTCAATATCTCTTGGTTATTTAATAAAATTAATTTACTCAAATTAACATTATTTATGATTGAGTTTTAAACAAAATAGAATATTTTATCTTACATAATTATTTTATTTTACCGTTTTTTTTACTTACCCAAAGTGTAGAAAGTTAATGTTATTATGTTAAAACAATTATTTTTATTTATCCAGATGATAGAAGAAAATAATTGAGTATAAGACATTAAAAAATAATAAATTATCAAATTTTGATTCGAAATAAATTAATTTTTTGGTATTTGACACTTTTTTATAATCAAAATTTTAAATGGGTATTTCTCGTTTTTTTTAAAAAAAACATTTAATAAAATAAAAATAAAAATTTAAAATCGTTATATGTCACTTTGGTAGGTCGAACACCGTAAAATCAAAAATTTAAATAAAAAAGAAATTTAGAGAATCAATTATAATTAAAAATTATTTTAATATTCTCATATCGCCTAAAATTACTACCTTAAAAATAATTATCACTTATTTAATATTAAACAAATTGACGATTAAATTAGAAATTTAATACTACACGCGAGTAAACCGAAAAATCACAACTTTACTTTAATTGTATGTGGGTGGCGAAAGCACTGGTTCAACCCCAACAGCCCCAATGGTAGGCCAAACATCAGATCACAATCCCTGATCCCTTAGCCAAGAGCTTCGATTGGAACCCACCCACCCCGTAGACAAGAAGCAATCGTACCCATACTGCTTCCTTAGTGGCAACAAGGTTGAATCCAAGGGTCATAAGAAAAACATCAGTCGACTGGTGTAAAGATTGCAGAGTTCGTAGTAATAGAAATTAACTTTTTAAATTATAAAAAATATACAATGTTTTGGAACTTTGAAACCGAAATTTTATGGCTAAAGTCCCTAGGGCTGGTAATTCATTACATTTTTGAGATGGGAAATGTTTTGGAAGTGTGTGATTGCCCTGAAACAATGAATGCTGCCGTATCGAATCCCTCCACCAGCGAAAGAGAGAAGGGAAAGTGAAACGTAGAAAAAGCGTGTAGAGGATTAATTACTCAGAAGAAAAGGGAATAGGAAACAAACAAGCAAGCAAGCAACCATGTTTTCACAGGAGAAAGGAAGGATGGGAAACAAACAAGATGTCCACATCAACTCTCTCTCTCTCTGTATATTTCGAGAAATTATTATATAAACTTGTTTTACCATCTAAGATATAGTCTCAATCAATTAAATTAATACATATTATATATATTTTTATATTATATTTACATATAAATATTGTTTAAATCATCCACTTTAGTGTTTTTGATTTAAAAAAAATAAAAAATATATTACCAAAGATTTCTTGTGATATCTTTTTCTTTGTTTTTTAAAATTTTCCTTAATTTATTCTTTTTCTTTAAAGATTTAGGGTTTAGAGTTAGGGTTTAGGCTTTAAGGGTTAGGGTTCAAGATTTAGGGTTATGATTTAGGTTTATGTTTAGAGTTTAGGGTTTAAGGTTAGGGTTAGGGTGTAGAAAAATTTTGAAGAATAAAAAAAAGACAACATAAAAATTTTTGGTAATATTTTTTTTATTTTTAAATCAAAAACATTAAATTAAATGATTTAAATAATGTTTATGTGTGAATATGATATACATTAATTTAATTGATTGAGACTATATCCTAGATAATAAAACAAAATCATATAATAATTTTTCGTATATTTCTCATTTCTACTCCTAATAGTAAATAATGGACCCCTGGGATCTATACTAAATTATTATATTATGGAACAATTCCTAATAAAATCATTATTAATTTACATGTTTCAACCAATAGCTAAACTTATAAGTGCTAAATTATTTAGTTGAATATTGTTGGAGGGAACTGTACATGACAAAATAGGGAATTGTTACCATTTATTACAAGTTTGAAAAAACTAAGGATGTCGTGATCTAGTGTTGGAAAAACACCAAGTCCAACTCCTATGGAGTACCTGAAACAATACCTCTTTTTTCTTCTTCTTCTTCTATACCATTAATTATCAAAGAAAAATAATGAACTGATGAGATTAACAACAAATCTCATAACACTGTCAAAATATGAATTTCAAGTGAAAACTAAAGAATAAGTTATCATAAAAACATAGAAAAGAACCAACAATGGAAGTTACTACAGTAGCACTAAGATATTTCAGTGCTAAAACAATTGGTTTTTTACAGACAACGTCTTAGAATTTTGTTGTACTATTTGCTTTGTTGTTCTTTTAGGGCATGAAAATCTTGCTGCCACACTCGCAACGCCAAGCTTCAGGGTAGTACTCAAGTGGCACACTAAACCCTGGTTGAATCGGAACGTGAACCGGTTTACAAGGTGAGCAGCTTCCACACTTGGATCTGCAAGAAGGTGGTGAAGAACCAGGTCTACTGAGTCGTTTCTGAGCAAAGAACCGGTCCAAAATCCCTGACCCACTTTTCTTCTTACTTACCTCTCTCAACTGGAACCCGCTGCCTGCAAAAAGAGACATAAAACCGCACTGAGTTAAGACCGAGTCAGTGTTTATGTTACATCTGTGCATTTTTATTCAAGTTCAAAAGTTAAAACAAAGAAAAATGGGAAGGTAATTGAAATGCTTACAGACTCGAGAAAGAGTGATGACTGAAGCAGAAGTAAATAAGAGAAAGGCAAAGGCAGCGGCGGTGTGGTGGAGATGGTGGCGGGGTACGCCCATGCCGAGGAGGAGCAGGCTGAAGGGAGTGAGAGATGGGAGGAGGTTGGTATTAATTATTGTAGGAACCAAATTCATCCGGTCCAGTAAATAAATCTATATCTAAATTTATTTATCCATTTCAATAAAATACTCAAATTTATCCAACCCAAAACTTAATCTTAATATGCTCTAATCTTATCCAGCCGTTGTCAACTTCGACTCTCATCATTCAAACCTTAAAAAGGATAAACTACATAAAAAAACACTTAAATATGAGTTAAAAGAATTTAAGAGAATAATAATGTTTAGGGTTATATTTAAATAAATAAATGAGTTTAAAATATTTTTGAGAAAATAAGTTAAAATAAATAGTAATTTTTAGATTTCACCATCTATAGTTGATGAGTTTCATGTTAACCATTGTTGAAATCAACGGTGTATATAACGTCGCCACTTGTTTATATTTAGAGAAATAGATAAGTTTGAAATATTTTTAAGGAAATAAGCTAAAATGAATAGTGTTTCTTAAACCTCACCGTCTATAGGTGGTAAGGTTCATGTTAATCTTTGGATTAAACTGAAATTAACGGTGTACAATAGGTGACGACAGTCTAGGAATATTGTTCCTTTTGATCTATTCTCCAAAATATTTTCTAAATACACCTATTTCCCCTATTTTTTCCCAACTTCATTATTTATCTAATTAGCCTTGAGTTAGTGTTAAAATGACTATATTTTTTTTTTAAATGATAAATATATTATTTAATTATTAAAATATTCTAATATAGTCACTAGTCGTTAAAAATTAATACAGTGATGATGTAACAGTTAAAAATAAAATGGTATAATTATACATTTAGTCTCTATTATTTATATATATTTTAATTAATCCTAATTTAATTCTAATAAAACAATTATTTAATTAGGTGGTGACATGTGTCATTATCTTATTGGTGGATTTTATTTATTTATATATATTTATTTTATTAAATTTATTTTTTTCTCTGTTTAGGTGATGACATGTGTTTAATGTTTATAATTTAGGGTTTAAGATTTATAATTTAAGGTTTAGAGTTATGGTTTAAAATTTATAATATAATATTTAGGGTTTGAGTTTATGGTTTAAATTTAGAATTTATGGTTTAGATTTAACATATAATATGAGTAAAAACATAAAAAAAGATAAACTATTACGCTAGTTACTTTTGTTTACCCTCAGTACATTTTTAGTCATTGATTTTGAAAAACGACCAGTAAGTTCACTATCGTTTTCGGGGTGTAAAGTTTTGGTCACTCCAACGTTAAGTGCCGTTAAATATAGACGAAAATATGATCTGGCATAATAAAAAATGATAAATTACTTAAATAGTCCTTAAACTATTATTATACTTTTGTTTTATATTTAATTTGACCCTAAATATTTTAAAATTTTATATTTTTATCATCTTCTCCAAAAAGACCTAACCCTTATCCAAACTCCAAAATCCTATCCAAATAACATTGAAACAAAATCCCATTCCTTTGTGTCTGATAATTGAAAAAAAATCTTAACTAAATAGTATAGAAATCAAATGATAAGTCCAACAAAAAAGAATTAAATGATAGGGAAAGGAAAAGCAAATTGACAATAAATAAAAAACTTGCTTTATCACAACCACAAGGACAAAATGCAAGAAAAAATATAAACAGAGAAAAGGAAAATAAAAGGAAAGCACCTGCATGGGAATCCATATTGACGAGAATATCATAAAGAAAAGATGAAAAAAAATAACCCAAATCAATAAACATTAAAAAGAATCATGTTACAAGGAGGTTAAAAGAAAAAAAAAGCTACAAACTCATTAACTGCACTGGGAATACATCACTTGAAGAATGTCAGCAAAACTCTTCCTCCTTGCACCAAGTTCAGAACCATTCAACCCAATCGAACTATCTGAGCCTTTATCAAGCCAGTCCCTTATGCTCCCAAGGGAAGACCCACGAGCATGAAACCTTTGTGCAACACGCTAATCCTCTTTTGATAACAATGGTCGGGGCAACCTTGGATTTATGTTTTCATAGGAGTAATAATACGAAAGATATGCAGGATGCGAACGAATCTCATCTTCAAATATTCCATTATTGCTATTATTATTACTAAAACCAGTGATACCCTTAATGTCTCGGAAATCAAGATTAGAAAAAAGATTACCAACATCACTTTAATGATCCCTCGACCGTGGACAAAGCACTTCCACTCCTATACATATTAAGATCCTTTTCAAGATCCACAAATTGTTGATTATGATGCACTAGCAACATCAATTTCAACTCGGTGACTAAAAATTTTAAAACTTTATTTGGATGAGATTTTGTTTCAATTATCAGATATAAAGGAGAGATTTTGTTTCAATTTTATTTAGAAGAGGATTTTGGGGTTTGGATAAAGGTTAAGATTTTTTTGGGAGAAGATGGTAAAATATAAAGTTTTAAATTTTTTAGGGTCAAATTTAATATAAAACAAAAGTATAATAATAGTTTAAGGACTATTTAAGTAATTTATCATTTTTTATTATGCCAGACCATATTTTCGTCTATATTTAACGACACTTAATGTTGGAGTGACTACAACTTTACACCCCGAAAACGATAGTGACCTTACTGATCGTTTTTCAAAATCGATGATTAAACATATACTAAAAGTAAACGAAAGTGACTAACACACTAATTTAACCAAAAAAAAAAAATCTTATCATCCCATGTGTAGAGACCTAAATTCTGTCAGTGTGTATTGGATCCGTGTCCGGTATCCCATCCAGTCAAAAAGAAACATACAACTCTTTGGTGGCAGAGTAAAACACTGCAGACAGATTAATACCGGAGGTTAAAATGTAAAATTTCCAAAAGTAGAGGGGGTTATAAGCAGATTTAGATGGAAGCAGTGATCACACGTGTGTTTCCATACGTGTGTGTGAAGAGGTTCTCAGACTGTGCTTCTGTCTCGTACGAGGCCAACATCTGAGTCAAGCAAACACAACTCTTACCTCCCCGACAACAGCTTTAGTAATTTTTTTTATTTTTTTCAAACTACAGTTTATTTAATTTTTACATATTATTTTCAGAATAAAATAAATTAATTTAAAATATTAATTAACAATGTTGATTAAGTTTATGTTTAATTCATAATTTTTAGATGTTGTTTTGTTAAATATTTAGTGTATTTTATTTACATACAAATTTAAAAAACATAAAACATTTAAGTATATTTAATTTAATTTTTTCGTATATTATACCAATAATAATAATAATAATTAAATTATACTCGATCATAACTTGATGTCTTTAAATATTTATTAAACACGCAATTTTGATATTAAGACATTATCTAAAAGGAAAAATTAATGAAAAATATAAATACTTCAAAATTATAGAATATAAATTACTTTTCATATGCTATACTCAATCATGGATTAACGTGTCGTTTATTAACCGGTTAATTTGATTTATAAGTTTAATTGATAAACTAGGTGAATTAGAGATTGATCTTATCAAAATAAGGACAGTGTCATGTAGGATTTGGGTGAGATAATCACCCTTCATCTTTGATTTTTTTTATTTTTTATTTGAATATTTTAAAATTTTAATTTATTTATAATTTATCACACCTTTAATCATTTATATTTTATTTTGATTTTAAATTCTAATTTTATTTATGTATATAGATAAATAACAATATAAAAATAAATTTTCTTCTAAATAAAATATAAGTTACATAACTTTGTGACTTTGAGTGTCCCGTCTCCCGACCACTTTCTGTTTGGTCTGGGATTCCAAGGAACACAACTTGTTGATAGTGATGGAAGAGAAAGATCAGCATCAGATTCAAAAATATCAAGACACTACACAACAAAAATTCAAGTCAATCAAAGAATATATTATTAAAATAATTAAAAATATATATAAAATGACAAAGACTGTAATTAAGTTTCAGTATTTTTAGGGTAAATTATTTTTGTAATTATATGAATGTATTTATTTTGATTATTAAATTTATTAAATTAGTTTATTTTTATTATTTTTATGGATGTATTTGTATTTCCTCATTTTTGGATTTTAATTTAGAAGAATGGTCAACCACGTTATGTGTTCGAAATTTATTCAAAAACATAAAAAAGATAATGCTTGTCAGGAAAAAACTTAAATGAATCACGAAATAAAATATTAAAAATTTATTTGATATAAAATATAATTTTATGAATTTATGTAAGAAAAAGATATAATTTAGACACTTATTCTTTTTTATAAATACCACTGTATTTTTATTAAATCCATAGAAAAATTATAATTACATCGCAATTAAGAAGTAAAATAATTATATAAATAATCCAAAGATTCTTACGACAAAAACAAAGAAAAATAAATATTTCTATGAAGACAAGCATATCAATAAAATTCAAAAGCTTCCTGAATCTCATTGTCTCTGTTCAAACGAGACACATAACAAAGAAAGGAGTTGTAGACGATCTAAACAGTAATACAAAAAGTATCGCTATCCAGGACTGATTTTATCGGCAAACAATCATCAATCGAGTGAGGATAAACATTTTCAAGTGACCACCGATAAAATAAAAATCAGAAACTAGCATCGATTGAATCTCTGTGTGAGCAACAATCGATCGTTACGATATGCTGAAACATGCCACAAAGACAGATAAATCAAATCACAAAACAAAAACATGTTAGAAAGATAGAAGAAAAGCGTGACACAAGAACAGAAAGAGCGTATTATCGAAGCAAAGATTCTGGTTAAAAATAAAAAAAAAATAATATATTCGACAATCGATAACTAATATTAAAATTAATTATCGACCACCTATTAAAGGGGTTGATTAAAATAAATAACAGCTGTAAAAAAAAGTTTTGAGAGAAGAGAAGGAGCTGATGGGGTTTGAGAGAATGGAGGGAAATTGGAGTTAATCTTAAATATATTATTTAGACACTTATTTAATTGTTAAGTAAAAAGTTTTAAGAATATTAATAGTTATATAGCATGCTTGAAACTTTATATTAGTCTATGTACCGTAAAATATTTTACTCTCTATACTATATTTACAAATTTATTTAACGTTTTTATTACTCCCTCCGTATCATTAATTGTATCATATATTGGTTTTTTAGTTATTTTTTTAAATTTTAATTATAATTTGTTTAAATATTTTAATTAATTAAAATTTATATAAAAATATATTTAAAAAATATCTGATTTAAGACTTATAAAATATATATTTTATATTTTATCATAATAGATTTTAAATTATAAAGAATCAAAATTTAAAAAAAATGACTAAAAAATTAACACGTGACATTTTTGGTGGGCGAGAGAGGGAATATAAAAATTCTAGTCCTACACATGAAAATGAGTATTTTAGACAAGACGTTGAGTCATAATTAATTAATTTAAATAATTTAATTAAAACATTATTTAAGTTTATATTAATTTTCAAATTGAGAAAATTAACTCCTCTTAGAAAATACGAATAATGTATTTAATATACATTGTTGAAACAATTAATTAACCAAAAAAATAGCCAAAGGGGAGTAGATTGACTGTTTAAAATATTACGAAAGATCAAATTAGAATTAGAAGAATAAACACTAGAATTTGGAGTGATTCAACTTTTTTAAATAAAAGTTTATATCCATTATATATAGTAGCTATTTACACTATTTTTTTTAAGTTCACTACTTTGACAACTTGTGACGACAAGGTTTTTCAACAATTTTTCATACATAAAGGAAAATAAAGAAATTAGTAGCGGCCAGGGTGATAACGAGTCCGAGTCTGATCAGGTTCGGGTTTGAGGTTCGACGAGCTTAAAATTTTAGGTTCGGGTTCATCAGGTTCGATTCGACTCAAAATAAAAAAAAAATGTCTAACTTATTTTAGTTAATATATTTTAATAGATTTCTCGTATTTTATTTTATTGCTTTTCTTTTGTTAAAGAGATTACTTTTAGTGTATATATAACATATACATAATATAATTATTTAAGCTTGTTTACGAGCTTTTGAAAAAAAGCTAAATCAGCTAGGCTCATTAAGGTCTCGAACCCAATTAAATTCACTCGAGTCAAACTTTAACTAAACAAAGTCCGAATAGCTCGCGAGCTGGTTAGACCCCTTATCACCTATAGTAATTGCAACACCGTAAAAGAAAAAGGAGACGGAGTACATAATGGAGGAAGATTTGGGTGGGTTTTTTAGGGTGGAGAAGAGATGGTTTGATTCTGAGTGCCCCCAATGTGTGTATGGTATGCCCATTTTTACTTTGAAAGACGACTAATAAAATTGTTAAGCATGAAATCATCTTATCTGAATGATTAAAAGAACGATTCTTGTTTTTAGAGATTACGAGTTTCAGTACCAGTAATACTAATACAATGATTGAATAATCATTGTCCAATCGTTGTGAGTATGTTTTAGAAAAAAAAAATTATTAGGTGAACCCTATTCACTATGTCATCTGTGATCCCAACTAATCAGATTTATTCATCTCAAACTTTTAAGGTGAATCATCACTTCTTTCCTACATGTAATTAGTGGGTGAGAATTATTAGGAAGTTATTTAAAGGTGAACGATCCTGATTGCTTGGACCACGGATGATATGATAAACAAGGTTTACTTAATAATCTCTCCTAGAATAGATACTAAGGTACCACCGTAGCTGATTCAAAAATAAAAAATAAAATTGCTTAAGATAAATGACGAAAAAATTATTAGATGAACCATATTCAACACGTCATCCGTGGTCTCAACCAATCAGATTCGTCCATCTCATTTTTTTTCAAGGTGAATCATTACTTGTTTCTTACATATAATTAGAGAATAGATAGTTACTAAATAATTATTTTAAGATAAACAAATCGAATTAATTAAACCACAAATAATGTGATAAACATAATTTATCTAATAATTTTTTTAAATACCATTAACAATGCCCGCTTTAAATGGAGAAATAGTTATTAATTTTTTAATAGGTCTAAATTGAATGAATCTCTAAATAACAAGGATTAATTTAATTATAATTTTTAATTAAAATTAAATTAATTGAATATAAATATAAAAATCAAATATTTTATCATATAATTTTTTATAATTATTATATTATCTATTATTTAACTATAATTAACGATTTTATAATTATTCTACAATAAAAATTAAAAATTTAATATTTATTATATAATTTTTTAAAGTTCAATTTTTATTATAATATTTTAGAGTAGATTAATGATTATTTATGTATTTTACATTAAAAAAATAAGTTTCAACAAATAAAAAATCTCAGGTCCCCAATTCTCCACCGTTTCTTCACTTGTTCGCTATTCCCTCCTCTCCCCTCTTCAATTTTCTTTTCTAGCTACCTTTTCCATCCAAACAAACCGTCCTTTTCACATCCCATCCGCAACCTTAGGCGGCGGATTCATGTCCTTTTAAGTATTTGATTGCGGCGGCGGCGGTGGCTGCCACTGGTGGATTTCCCGGCGACGGATAGATGGAGGCTGGGGTAACGACGACAGAAACTTCAACGGCGTCGATTAGTTCGATACTTGATAAACCCCTCAGCCAATTAACTGAAGAAGACATTTCTCAAATCACACGCGAAGATTGTCGCAAATTCCTTAGAGAAAAAGGTGCTTAGGATTTCTTTCTCTTTTTGGTTTTCCGCTTTTGCCCTTTTTGGTCTCCGTATTTTCTTAGGCGTATCCAGAATACCGCGAAACTTGGAGTGACAGGAATAAAATGGAATAACTAACACTGACAGGAATGCGGAGGCCGTCATGGAACAAATCACAGGCAATCCAGCAAGTGATTTCGCTCAAGGCATTGTTGGGAAGCAACGAAGACTCCGGTGCGTGTGCTCTCAGGAAAATCCTCGTTTGTCCACCACCTCCACCAGTTCCTCCGCTAAATGTAGTGGCACAGAGTGTTCAATCCTCTTTTATGTATTTTCACCTTTTTTTTTTCGGTACTGTTTGCTTAGCATTGTTACTTGGATAAATAGATAATGATCTTGTAATGCAATGTTTAGGTAGCTTCAAATTCTGGTAATTCAATAAAAGAACCCGTCCTCGTAGAAGATCCTTTGAAAACTGCTCCGGGGGTGGAGATGAGTTGTCAGGGCGGTGACAAGGATAAGAAGACTCTTTCTCCTAGGTTTAATTCTATTTCCTATCATTCAATGTATTTTGAATGAAGGTTTTATCCAGTTTCTTTGATATTGATGGACTTGTATTTTACAGTTTATTTATAGTTTTTACAAAGAGATGCTATTGAATAATTGGATTTTCTAAAGGAATTATATTTATTAAATTTCTCTGAATTTTTCATTCGGTAGAGAAGTTCCATCTTTATGTAAAATCCTGCTATGCTGTCATCTTTCCGTCCACTGATCTATGGAAATTTCATCGACCTATGGTCTATTAAATGTCGAGAGTACGGATTTGTAATTCGTGGGGATATTGCTTTAACACTGGTAATATAGTCGAGGCTAACGGTAACCACTTGCTTTTAAAATATATGTATATGTATATGTATTTGTGGATAGGTTGTGTTAATTATATTCAATTTAGATTTACAATGTAATGTATGGTTGCATACTCCTGTGTATTCTTTAGTTTAGCCTCTCAATTAAAGTACAAAAAATTGTTTGACAGAAGTCAGTATGAAACAAATGAGCTGGGTGGGCAAATGACGATTTTTTACTGTGGAAAGATCAATGTGTAAGATGGAGTACCGCTTGCCAAGGTAATGAAGCTTCTTTTTGTGGATATGTACCTGTAGAACAATGATAGCTTGTTGGTATTCTGCCAATGCCTCGAATTCTGGGCTTGCAGGCACGAGCAATCATGCATCTGGCAGCTTCTCCTATTGATTTTGCACAGGACAATCGATGTAATGGAAATGCTTCCCTTAGGTCGTTTCTTGGCCATGTACAAGCAGCTGGAGACAAAAATGACCTTGTTGCTTCGGCTGCTGCTGCTTTGAACTCAAACTCCCATATCATGCAAACTGGTTAGTGTCTTCAAATTTATAAATGAATTGCTTTATTTGGCTGTTGCAAGGACGAAAATAATGTTTAGGGATTTAAAAAAGGTTTCCGGTCGCGTTTTTGGTCACATTGTATTTATTGTGGTTGCTAGTGCGGTTACTACGGATGTCGCGGTCATGAAATTTTTTATAACTCGCATGACTTATTGTAAATAATAAATAGATATAAATATAATAAATTTATTTATAATTTTCTTTTGAATTTTTTAACTTTTGGAGATGAAATTTGACGGGTGATTTTTATTTTTCTGGGAGTTTTTGAAATAAAGAGAATAACGTACTGTTATTGTCGCTATTGATCGTTAACCATTAAATTGTGACCTTTATTGGTGTAATTCTGAATCTCACCGTTATTTATGCTATTAATGGTTTCTGTCGGTGGTGTTACCGTTAAATAATGGCCGTTATAGCGATTGCGGACCATTTTTTAAATCTTGATAATGGTATAGAAAAATATGTATTATGTACTTGCACTGTAGCAGACTAGCAATTCTGATTATAGAAAAGAAAATCAGACATTTTTTTATTTCTGATGTTTGGAGAAGATTAGCATATCTTTTTGCAGTTGAAACATGTATCTTTTGTTATCAATTTAGAAGGAAAAAACTAATTTTCATCTTTTTTTTTTTTTATTTCTTGTGGATATGCTTTTTGTAGGTTGTATATCTTCCTTTAATTTGTATGTGTATAAAGAGCTACATGAACTTTGTAAACTTTTTGGATCTTATACTAAGCAAAAAATAGAGTACAAGCACGGCAGTGATATGTACATGAATGCTTTGATGTAGTTAATCCAGTAACACTACATGGTTAACCATTTTTTTTTAAATCTTATTGCTGAATTTGGTAACTAGGTGATAATCTAGTGATTGTGATTACAATTTGATTTTGTAGAAAAGAAGATAGAATGCAAGCAGCCGTGTAGGGAAAAAGGAAATATCAATCGTCACTCTGGTATGGCATTTCTTTTTCTAGTTCATTTATTGTTCTTATATAGTGTTCTATAATGTGTAAGTTCTATCATAACGCTTGTTCTTAGAGTATAAAAGAGTTTTGAATTTCAGTGGCTATGTTGTGCAGCCAAATGCTAGGGTCTAACCAAGCTGTCCATTATCATGATGAGTTATCTCAAATGTGGAGATATTGCCTAGGAGATAAAACTCTGTTTCATCTACCATAAACTTTATCTATTGGCTGAGCTATACTTGGTTGTAGATAAAATCTGAAGAAGATGCCTATGACTATTGATTTGCTACCAAAAGATTGTTACATTTTAGTCATCGTTAAGAGGCACAGTTCTGCTGTTCTAGAGTTTATTTCATACTTTTATTTATGCAAGATAAAAGGAAGTCATCATGTTAGTCACTTTTGGTAAATGAACTCTTGTGAAGCATGTCCAATCGGTTGCTTATAAATATCTCCATTAGTGCCTTCTGGCATTCATTATACTACTGTATTGATGATTGAGGAAATAAAAGTTCATTTTACTGTTTGATAACATATGATTATTGGTTCTCTATTTCCTGTTGTAACACTTGCTGCTCGGTCTTAAGATGTAGATGGGCAGGTGAACAGAAAAGTATCATTGCAGCGATATCTTGAAAAGCGAAAAGAAAGGTATGCATCTCTTAGGTAAGATGTCATTTACTAAAGTTAGCTCTAATCACAAAATACTACAACACTGTCTAGACTCTAGTGTTAAGTTACTGCATTTCTAAATTAGCTTTAATCACAAAATATTGCATTTTGATAAAAAAAAAAATTATGATTTAAGTGTCCAAAATTTACTTGTCAATCATGTTAATCATCGACTGTAAGCTTTTGATGCCTGTTAGTTTTTGACCAATATAAAAATGTGATACATGATCATTTTTACACATTAGCAGTGCCATGTCAGCATTATAAATATATTTTAAATTTTATTTGTTTTAATTTTCATTTTGTTATTTTGAATTAGAAAACCATGTAAAGTTAATATCATTTTGGATTAAAATTTTACTTTTGTTTTGAGTTTCAAAAAACTATCTTAAAAAGATTTAAAAAATGGGGAAAAAAGAAGGGACCAGACAGAGAAAGGGAAAATACAAGAGAGGGGAATGGGGTGATGACCAGCCCAAGGCAGACCAGCAATCAGTCAGGCGTTGCTTACGCTCGCTCTCTTTTAATTTATATTTATAAGTATGAAGAATTTTCTGGCCTGGAAAAGGTGATGTGATTGACTTTAGCACATGACCTTTTATTAATTGAGCTATGTTGGCATTTGTTTATGATGTTAGTCACTTGGGTAACTCTTGTTAGATAGACGCTAGTTTAGGATACGGGACATGAGAATTTTTCTTTAGGTAAATATTCATTAAAGGGGTATGCTTCAGTGACCAATTTGAGTATTAACCCATTAAACTTCTTTCCAAATTATTCTTCTGTTAGGGGTAAAAAGTTTGAAGGCAAGAAGAATGCAGGACAAACTTCTTCTAGCTTGGAGATGTACCTGAGCCATCAGATAGGAACTCACTACTCAAATGGACAATCAAGTCCGAGCGGAACAAGTTCTCCCCCGCAATCTAGAGTACCACACGCATTTTGTAGCTCAGCTGACAACTAAGCAAAGCTTGTGAATCTTTCTGTGGATCTTAATGATGAAAGTAAGTTTTCACGTTAACTTTATATTCTTTTATGGTGTAAATATGCTACTTAGGGCTAGTTTAGCATTGCTTTTGAAAAAACAGTGAAAAAGTGATTTTAAAAGTGTTGCTTAAAATATAAAGTATTTAGCATTGCTGTTAAAAAAGTACTTTTAAAAAGAGAAAAAAATGTATGTTTTAGATATTATATTATAAATTTTTTAAAATATTAAATTAAATTATATTTAAATTCATTAATGTAATAATATTAACTTAAAATATAATAAAAATATTAAAAAAAATTATAACTCATTATTAATATTTTTATATGCAATATATATATTTTTATAAAAACATAAAGTTAAAATATGTTTTGGGGAACTGATATTATTATTTTAATTCAATATATACTTCATATTTTAAAAAGCTAAAATTATATACAAAATTAATTATTATAAAAACAAATATATTATTTGTATATTTAAAATAAATTTAAAATAAAATATTAATTTTGGGAGTAGATGAGAAATAGTGGGGTTATAAATTGGAGTAAAAATCCTATGTCTCCGATTGGAATTTTCTAAAAATTTGAATTTTCAATCCTAATCATTATTTTCTATATCCTAAACCCTATACCCTTAAAAATACACTCTACACCTAATTCTTTAAACTATAACCATAACCCCTAACTTTAAACTCTAAACCCTATACCATAAACCATCTAATTTAAAATGGGGACATAGAAGAAGGTATAGGAAAGAGGTAGACAATTTGCATCCTATAAATTGAGGTAAAAATAAGAAAATTCATCCACTGTGATTTTCAAACCTCAAAAGCTTCATTTTTAGCTTTTTTCAACTGGGATTTTTTACCATTTCAAAAGCAGGTTCTTTAATTTTTATACTCGTTTAACAATGCTTTTGGCTAAAAAAGTGCAGTTGGATTCAAACGGGCGTTTCAACCACGTTGTTAAACGTGCGGGCCCTTAATTTGTATTCATTCCTAGTACTGAACTATACTTGATATTTAATCATATAAGTGTGCAAATTATCTAGTTCCTGTAAGAACTGCAGCTGAAGGATGCCCATATCGACAGATGTATATATCTCTGTGTATATGTGCATGTATGCGTTTCTATTTGAGGAATGTCAACTTACATATTTCTTTGACTTGGATGATAATGTATGTATCTAAATTGCTCATTAATTATGATTCATTTACTCTCCAGGACAAAAATCTTCTGGCCTTTTTCGGTTCCCCTTTCTATGTCCCATCACTAAAATCTCCTTTGTATCTAATTGCTCATTAATTATGATTCATTTTATTAAGATTTTTGTTTGCCTTTTGGAGTATAGCGGCGGAATCTTATAGTGTTTTGATTCCCATGCAGGTGGTCAAGAGCACTGCATCAAATGTGCCTTTGATGCAAAATACTACATTATCATTACGTGAGGAGATATGTTCTTTAGGTTCATTACCCATAGCAGGACATAGGAGAGGAAAAGTAACTGAAGAGAACCTCGGACATGCCTGTGTGTGTGCGTATATACATTTGCTGAGAGGACCATATCCGGGGATTTATTTCCTGATGTTAAGGTCTCTTCTTTGCTATAGAGCCACTTGCAGGGGCAACCAATGTGTTTTCCTATAGGTGGGATTCAAACCCACACTAATAGGTTGGAAAGCAAGCACCCGGTTCAGTGAGCTATCACTTTTTCTTGTGAATACTTTTTAACACTATTTATTTAAAATATACTATTTGGACATGAACTCCAGGATCACACGTTCATCCAGATCATGGTCATTGCCCGGAACACTCCAATTTCCCGCAAGTTCCCTGTAAGCCAAGAACCAAAAGGCCCGGTAAAGAAAACATGTTGCTTGTCCGGTCGAACCACCCTTCGCCAAGCTTGCCGAGTCTGCACACAATGTTGCAGTACATGGTCCAGGTTCTCATCACTCTTGCCGCAAATTGGACATGAACTCGAGGATGTAAGGTGTCTACGATATCTCTCAACGTTCATTAACACACGATCATGGAACACAAGCCATACGAACACCTGTACCTTTTGAGGTACATGAAGCCTCCAAATAAGCTGCCAATCCTCAGAACGATGAGCCGAAGTCCCCGACCCAAGAGTTATGTAAGCCGATGAAGTGGTGAACCAACAATGATCCTCCCATCTCCAACCCCCGATTTATCACGACCAAGACCAGCCTTAGGCGTAATCACACAAGCAATAAGTTAATTGGGTTTTAAATTTGGTATATATATATATATATATATATATAATAAGATTTAAAGAAAATGAGGGACTAAAATAGGTGATTACAGTAGAAAAACAGATAATGTTCATATTAAGAGTTTTAGGTTTAATTGTTTTGTCTACAATATATATATGCATTATCGAAGGTTATGAATATATATTACTTTCTAATCAGGGGAATAACGTTGTCAAATTCTCAACACATGGTGATGTTTTGCTCCAATGTTGGTTTTAAACATGTGTTTAGGTCTAAGCAATACTCTCGCTCAACGCTCATTCCCCTAATCATATCGTTACACAGTTCCACCGAGACTTGGATTAAAATGGAAAATAATAAAGTAGCATGGCATGTGATTAGGTTATAGTTAACCATATAAAGAGTAGTCCAACCTGTAAACTTTTCAGCATCTAATTAAAGAATCAAAGTATGAAGTAATGAGATTGTGACACAGAATCATGTTTGAACATTGTTGGGTCCAATTAACTTATTGTTACACTGTAGCATAGTTGATTAGTACATAAAATAATACTTAAATACTGAGATATTTTTCCAATCAAGAGAACCCACCACTTTATATTTTTCAGAAAAAAGAGTTTTCAGGAACTGGAAGTATGGTTTCACTGGTTAGAGTTGAAGCTATGGCAGGACTCCATGAAGCCTCTCCCCCTCCTTTCCTCACAAAAACATATGATATGATTGATGATTCCTCCACCGATCACATCATCTCGTGGAGTATAGGCAACAACAGTTTCATCGTGTGGGATTCACAAGCATTTGCCACCAATCTGTTGCCTAGATTCTTCAAGCACAATAACTTCTCAAGCTTCGTCAGGCAGCTCAATACCTATGTAAGTAAACGATATATCATTCTGAAACTGGAAACTGCATACATACATATTCATCAATGAGAGATTTAACCTGCAGGTACCATGAACTCAATTAGCGGTTGTTATATAACAATAGCGTTATTGTCTGAAATTATATTATGAAAAATAGTGGTCTGCAGTAACAGTTATGTATATGTTATTATAGCGACCCTTTAAAATATTTTTTTATTAAATGTAAATAAAATGGGGGTCACTAGTTTGAAAATTAGGAATTAGGCTAAAAAAATGAAACTTTAAAATTTAGGGTTTAAAATTTGGGAATTAGGGTTTGGAAAACCTAAAAAAGAAATTGAAAATTTTATTAAAAATTAGGGATTTAAAAAAATGTTGGGAATGTTTAAAAATGTTGGAGTCGCCACCGGTCACTTTTGGGTAGACCGGACACCGGAAAACCAGAGATTCGAAGTGTTTGGGTTCGAGAGTCGGTTACGGTTTAAAAACAGGTTTTGTGTTTAAAAACTGCCCAAAAATTGGCACCTTTAAAAAGAATTACCGCGTAATTAGTTTTAGATATTTTTGAATTAAAGAGGCATTTAAATTATCTTTGTTTAAAGATTCGAATCAATTTTATTTTTTACCGTGTCTTTATTCGAAGGTAACGCATACACCGCGACCATTGCATTGAAACACGGGCCCGTTACGACCGAATAAAGATATTTGAAATTAAATTCATTAATTAGTAGGTATGAAGTGTGATTCTTGAGCAAAAATAAGAGGTGAACAAAATTAAATATATGTACAACCAAAATATGGATGACGTAAAACATGATATAAATGATAAAACGGAATGCTTAACAAATAGATAAAAAAACAAAAACATAATTTAACTAAAAAACATGACAAACAAAAACATAACATAAAAACATATGCAAGAATTATGCCAAGTAAATTAAAAGCATGAATAAATAAAAAGATATAATGCAACGTAATATGTGACAAAGACATGACTAAAATAAATAAATAAATATGCATAAAGCAATAATAAAAACATGCATGAATAAATAAATAAACCCATGAATGACCATAACAATAAATAAATAGAAAGCAAAGTATGATGTAATAAAATAGAAAGGAAATGATAGAACTTAAAACAAATAAATACAATCAAAATAAAGCAAAAAACATACTGAAAATGACCAAATTATAAATCAAAATAAAGAGGTGAGGGTTCAGTAAACAAATAAACCAAGGGGAAGTGTTCAAAAACAATAAAAAAAAACACGGAAGGGCCTAAAAATAATAAGACCATTTGAAAAGAGATGAAATCACCAGATTGGTGACTAAATCAGAAGAAAAGGGAAAATTTCAGGGACCTGGGAGATGGTTTTAATGACGCGGAGGGATTTATTAACGAAATAACCCATTTTGGAATATCAAACAGGTATAAAACACAAAAAAAAGAAATGTTTTCATTTTTCTCATTCCTGTTAAACCTCAAATCCTCTGAAATCTTTGAAGGCTTCAAACCCAAAGGAAGAACACGAAGAACATGTTCTTCGTGTTCATCCATGTTTCCAAAACCAACCCCAAAACCCAGATTCCGGCCACCGCAAAAGCTTCCCTTTTTCAAGCCAAAACCGAAAACAAAGTGCCCTTCCTCTGATTTAAATACCAAAACAAACAACAAAAAAACTTTGAAATCCTTCCGAAAAGCAAGACAAGAATCCCTTTTTCGGTTAAGACAAGAGGTGAAAAAGCAAGGAGGAGCCTCCTTCTCATTTCGGCTCACCAACAACGACCCAAGGATCGCGAGGCTTGTTGCCGGATTCGAGATCGAAAGGACAAAACCAAAAAAAAAGGGTAACACGACTAAACCTTTCACTCTTTTTTTGATTTCCCCTATTTCGTTATATGTGCGAATAAAGGACGAGGCTTTTTTTTTACCTCAAAAACTTCTCTGCTTCTATTGATTGAAAAAAAGAGTCCCCTTTACAAAGTTTTTCGGTTTCTTATAACCGAGTCTAGAAAGCTTAGAAATTTTGGTTCTTCTAGGGTTGCTTTTTTGGAATCTCTGACTTTTGCCTCTGATATTATCGATAATCATCCTAGCGTATGTCTGAGAAGTCTGAATATTGGTGTGGTTTGCTGGTTTTGTCCGTTTGTGCTCTGAGATTTCGTACAAAATCGTCTGAAATTCTTGTGCTTTTGTTATCATCTTTGTACGAATCTGACAGTGGGTATTCTTTTGTGTATGCATGCTATGAATCGGCCGGCGATGAGAGGGCGATCAACGGCGAGGAGGAGACGAAAGGTTGATTGGAAGCCGAACAGTTCGGGGCGTGCAGCTCACGCGCGCGTGGGAAGTCCAACAGCTGGCGCGTGGCGCGTGCGGGGACCGAGCGGTTATCCTCCCTTTGATCTGGACCGTTGGATCTCGGTTAGATCCAACGGTCACACCGCAGCTGCGCATGGGAGAAGAAATCAAATTAGGGTTCTTGTGTTATGAATCTGGGTCTGGGCTAGTCCGGTTTTGGGCTTGGATATATTTTTTTGGGCTGATATAATATATTTAAATTCGGGCTTTGCATTATTTATGAGTGGGCTAAATGTATTATTTAATTTATGGGCTTGCATGTTATGAACTGTTATATTATTATTTATTTTGGGCTTAATCATTTATTTAAGGACTTATTATTTATGTTTTATTTATTTGAAATATAATAATAAAACACTATATAAAATTAAATAATAATAATAACAAAAGATAATAATAATAACACAAATAAAGAATGATAATAATAAAATAAAGTGATAATATATTAATAATAATATCATTAACAAATGAATCAATAAAATAAAAGAAAAGAAATACATGTATATCACAATAAGGACGAAAATATTGATAATAAACAAAATGGAGTAAAGCTTTTAAATAGTAAACCAATTTACCGAAAATTTAAGATTGAAAATAACATATGATATATACACATATATATATTAAGAGGAAGTAGAAAGAACAAAATATTAGTTAGGTATAATTTTAACATATATATAAAATAATATTTTTGTGATTTTTGGATAAAAATACGTATATGCTAATAAAGTAATTTTTGATTCTTTTTTCTGACATTTTCAAGCCCGTTATTGAAATGAAAATTAAAATTGAACCCAAAATTAGACATCGGATAAAATTAGTGATTACAGTTATTTTTCACAATCGTAATAAAATACCGTGATTGTAACATGACCACAACTATAATTTAAATCTTTAACGGATACCCTTTTCTATTCTTATTGTTTGAATAGGTTATTGGGTGTGGACATTTTTGTTTGTCACAAGTTAGGAAATGGAAAGTGCAAAAATCATAACCTTACGTACAAGTTAGGAAATGAAAACTACACACTGTTTAAAATAGTATTTATTTGTATTTTTAAATTATTTGATAAGATATATATATTGTAGATAAAGCTGTTAGAACATAAAATACGATTAACAAATTTTTTGTTTATTATAATCATTCATTTAAAAAGTTAGGAATCTGATTGGTTGGGACTACAGATGGCGTAGTGAACAAGGTTCACCTAATATTTTTTTTGTAATTTTGAGATTTATGTCCCTATTTTCCACTAGATGTTCTCCCCTCTTTCCATTTGTTGGGTACTTTTGAATTTGGTACTTAAGAACAAAGAGTTGTTTGATGTAGGGTTTCAGAAAGGTTGATTCAGATAGATGGGAGTTTGCTAATGAAATATTTCTTAGAGGTCAGAGGCATATGCTTAAGAATATCAGGAGGAGAAAAACACATCCACCTCTGCCTTCACAACACCCTTCTGATCCCTGTGTTGAAGTTGGGAGGTTTGGTCTTGATGGGGAGATTGATAGGTTAAGGCGTGACAAGCAGGTTTTAATGGCGGAATTAGTGAAACTCAGACACCAACAACACAACACTAGAACAAGCCTGCAACTCATGGAAAAAGACTAAGGAAGACAGAGATGAAACAGCAGCAAATGAAGGGTTTCCTGGCCAAAACAATGCAGAACCCAAGCTTTGTGCAGCAACTAATCCAACACAAACATAGCAGAAAACAACTTGAGGAAGCAATCACCGGGAAGAAACGGCGGCAGATCGAGCAAAGGTCCCTTGGCTCCGAAGCTTGTGGTGTATTAAGAGCCAAAACTGAACCTCAGGACCATGATATTGCAGAGTTCGACAGATTTGCTATGGACCTGCAGGGACTGGCTGGGACACAAAATAACATAGAGGAGGAAAGGATAGAACAACATGGAAGTTCAGATCAAAGCCTTGATGAAGGGTTTTGGGATGATTTATTGACTGATGACATTGATCAAGAGGTTTCAGCTTTGGATATTGAAGAAGATGATGTTTTAGCTGAGAAGCAGCTTGGCTATTTCAGTTCTAGTCTTAAGTAGATCATCAGTTCAGTTCATGATTCATATCTCTCATCTAACTCTTCCATTGCTAGCTTATTATTGTTGAATTAAATCTTTCATGTTGACATAAAAAATGTAATGCTTGTAGTTAGACATGCAATAATTTTGTTTTTTTTTTTCTATTCCTGAAATCTCTGATTTGACATGAAGAGAAAGAGGAAGAATAAAGAAAAAAAAAAGTTAACGGCCACATAAGCATTTTTAATATTAGTTAACGGTGCGAACTATCTTATCTCAATGGTTAAGGGAACAGTTGTTGTTCCTGAAAATTATCGGTTTGAGCACTAATATTACAACACAATGATTGAGCGATCAATGTTTAATGGTAAAGAATATACTCTAGAATAGATACTACTATAATCACTAAAGTTGATTAAAAAAATTAATTCTGTATAAGATAATTAAAAATTTAGTGATTATATCATAAGTTTTAAAAGTTTAATAACAAAAATAAAACAACCCTAAAAGTTCATTGACTATTAATATAGTTTACCTTATTGCTGTTGTGGTGGTACTGGTACTTAGGTGTAACTATTCAATCGAGTCGAGTAAAGTTAAATAAAAAAATTTGAGTTGAGTTTCTTTTTAAATTTAACTGTAAATATTTATAATATTATGATATTGGTTTCAATTAAATTTAAAGATCGATCTATTAATTAGTAAAAAATTTTAATTATTTGAATCTCGTTTCGTAAATTAAACTTTATTTGAATTTTTCTCATTTGAGTCTAGTGTACGAAATTACAATTCAAGCCGAGTACAAAAAATAAATACCATATTTTTTTGATATACTAATTAAATTATAAGATAGCGCCTTAATCCAGTTTCACATTTGAATAAATTCCAGCACACATGTAAACTAGTATGCTAATTACTTAAAAATAATATTAACTTTTATCATTGCAACCACTAATTTGGATTAGTTAAACATAATTTTAATTAATTTAGAAGTAACATTAATTTAAATTAAATGATATTAAATCATAATTACCTTTATGATAATAACTAGAATTTTAGCTTCATTCAAAAGTTACTTTTAAAATAATAAAATAATCAAAGGAACCATATACTATATTAATTCAATTTGCAAGTAAATGTGTGGATTAATACACTATTTAGAAAATTAAATTTAAATCTTAAATCAATATGTGAGTGGACGTGAATCATTCTTTGAAATTAAAGTAAATACATTTTTGGTATAACGATAATTTTAACTCTTGTCGTTTATGATTTTTATTATTGTGATCTTTTTTTTTTTAGGATAAATTTAGTCTTTAATATATTTTTTTTATAAATATCTCATTTTTAACTAGTATAATGGTTAGATAGTTAAAAAATTAACGATAATGATATATAATGATATTTAAGATTTGAGAATACTTAGTAACCTTTTATTTTAGATTTAATTAATGTTTAATATTTTATTTAAATTTTAATTGTTTTATATTTTATTTTAGAGTGAAATTATATTTTATATGTATATATTTATCATTATCGTAAAAAATTTAACGATAATAATGTTATATATATATGTAGAATGAGACTAGATATCATGTTATTTAAAATATATTATCATATATATATATATATGATATGTTAATATCGTTAAGTTTTCAACGGTCTAATCATTATGTTAGTTAAAAGTTTATCAATTCATGTATTAGATAAATTAATAAATTCAAATAAAATACTTTAATGTTAACAAGGTTATACAAGTGATTTAGAAGAAAAAACAACCAAATTGATATACTTTTTTAAATATGATGTTATGTAGACCCAAATGTAACCTTACTTATAATTGTGTGACCCAAATGTAACCTTTAATAACTGGGTGACTCAAATGTAATCTTACCCATAAATGAGTAACCCAAATATAACTTTTAATAATTAAGTGACTCAAATGTAACTATACTCATAATTAAGTAACCTTTGTTACATTTTACCCTTAAAAAATTATACAACTCTTCACTTTTAAACTAAAAAATCTAAAACCTAAATTTCTAACTCTAACGCCCGAACACTGAACACTAAATTCTCTTCCGTATAACCTAAACTCTAACTTAAATCTCTAATCCTTAAAATCGAAAGGCTTGTGTGAACTAAAATGTATAGTATAAAAATATTTTCTTAACTATTAAAAACTAAAATTCAATATTTTAAGAAAGAATACAAATACAATCATATTGAAGACAAATCCACAAACAATGTATCCAAATCACAACAAAGTGGATAGAATCTACATATGACAAACTGTAAAGTACAACATTTTGGAACTCAAACCTGAACATTCAAAACCCCATCATCCCAATCTTATCTTTTCATCCGAGACTTCAGTAACAAATCCGAATATACAGTATGAAAAGAAAAATAAAAACTTGCAAATGATTTATAAACTTATGTATAAAAATGATTTTGAACCTATTAGTCCATGAGATAGAAACAACACATACAAACTACTCTGCAGGTGCAGAAGAACAGTACACACTCATTTTACCTTGGCCTTTCCAATAACTTGACAGAATATCACATTTGACTTGCAATCTATCAGCAGCAGTTCCAGAGATTCTGCCTTATACACACTTCCAGCAGGGACAACAAAACCTCCACAGACATAAAAGAAGCACAATTCGATAATATCACAAATATAAATTGGTATTCAAAATCAAAAACTAAATCGATGCTTCGAGTGTATGTTTATGTGTATGCTAAGTTTATGGGAGAGCAATAGAGAATTACTTGGCAATCTTTCAATACAATGCCCTCTTGAAGTTGTACATTGTTGCAAACCACAAAACCCAATAGAAACTAAACATTAATCTCTAAATCTTAAATTCTAACTCTAAATTACAAATTTTAACCATAAACCCTAATTTCTAAACTCCTACAATCAAACACCAAAACCCTAAACCAAGTCTCTAAACCCTTAAACAAAGGGGCTTCTAAAAGCTTTTCGTTTTCACCATCGGTGTATGAGACACTTTCCCAAATATAAAAAGTGAGGTAGAGGATCCTCTTGCACTATGTAAAACTTAAAAGTTTTACACATTTTTTAGACCATTGGATGAAAGTATACGAATGGTTAAGATTAAAAGTAGGAAATTGAAATATTATCACTTGGGAAAAAAGATAAGAAATTAATCTCATCCGACAATCCAAAAAGAGTACAAAAGTAATTGAGTTTCACATAATGTAAGTGAATCCTTAGATGAGTGAAATGAATGGTTGAGATTAACAATAATATATGTGAAGATTATCACTTAAAAAAAGTAAGAAATTAATCTCAGCCATCCATTTTAACCATCAAACGATCCAAAAACATTTAAAACTCATAGTTTTACATTGTGTATAAGTGGATCCTAACCCAGCTATATATATCATACAAAATTAAAAAGATTTCACTCAAACTTGAAAATTGACTAACTAATTAATAAAATTTTTATGGTATTCAAGTTATTCAAATTTTCATTTTATAACTCAAACTTTATTTAAATTTTTTTCGAGTCGAATTTATAAAATTTCAAGTCAAATCAAGACGAATCAAATGTTTTCACATCAAGTCGAGTTTTACCTAAACCTAAATCCTAATCAGTAGGTTTACTTGATCCAAAATGAAAATTGCCAAGGAAATAGTAATTTCTATTACAAACAAAGGCTTAGATTGGGGAATAGTAAGGAAGCAGTGGGATTCTTACATAAATAAAAATAAAGAATCCAGTAAAAATATAAACACAATTAGTTTAAATCAGGTCTAAGATTAAATCAGTGAAATTAACAAAGTAAATATGTGAACATATAAAGAACATAAATTTCCCAGAGCAGCCAAAGAAACATATCGAACAATACAGAATAAGTTTCAGCAAATTTCAGAAAGGAAGAATATAGAAAAATTATGAATTGTATAGCGAATTATCAAAACTCAGAAGATAATCTAGTCAGTTACCATTAAGTGAGTATCAATTCTCGCATTAGATTCCGGCCCTCAATAGCTATGATTACGTTTACACCAACATATATACCGAGGGATTGGTCCATCTTTTCCGATAACCCAGGGATGGTCAGCCACAGCATTCAAAGTCATTCTCTCTTTCGGGTCTGGAACATAAAAGGATTTTCACAATCACTAAGAAGAGCAAAGTCCAGAGATAGACAGTAGGGGAAATCAATAAACATGATCTCAGAAAGAAACTTTTCACTAACCTTTGCAGAGAAGTCCTTCTAGTAAGCTCCTTAACTCCCGGTTCATTTTGTTTGGCAGGATTAAAGGGTTATGAACAATCTGCAGAAAGAAAATGAACAATGTAACCATTGGCCGTGGAAGAGACAAAATGGTAAAAGAGAGATAATGTGAGTCTTTGAATACCTTGTCATAAGTATCCTGTAGCGTTTCACCAAGAAACGGATACTTTCCAAGTATCATGCAGTACAAAGTAACTCCTACAGCCCACGTATCTGCAGCTTTTCCATGATATGTTGAACCTGTTGATTCATCTTGGGCATGGTAAAAACATAAATAAACTATGATCTCTATATCCCTGATACTAAATTGTAGTTTCAGCCAACAGAGGTAACACTAACCTAGACAACACTCGGGTGCAGTGAACACAGGAGTTCCAGGAGAACGGTGAAGCTCATCATTGTCATCCTAAAGGAATAAAATGATTTTTGCACAAATAGTAATTAATTCCACTGAGAACAAAAACATAATTTTGAAGTTCAACGGAGAGAAATGTAAGTAAAATTGGGGGAGGGGGCAAGAGAAGGAGAACTAGCAAGGATAAGGTACAAGCAAATCTTTTCGAGTCTCAGCCATGAATGCAGCAAACTTATAGTGCAGTAAACTTTGAACTTCAACAATTTCACAGAATCTAACAAATATATATGTACATCACACTTCTGCTTTCATGTCCAAGGAAAATTTTCTATTAACATAATTTATGCTTTGCATGTTTATTATTTAAATAATAACAGTACAAAAGCAAAGGATAAAAAGGAGGTTTAGACAAGAGACAGTTTCACTATAATACTCTCATTCAAGTCATAAATGAGGGAATTTATGGGTGAGGTAGAACAATTACCTCAAACACCTGGCTGACACTGAAATCCCCTATCTTCACCATACCCTTACTAGTAATCAACAAATTATCAGGTTTTATATCTCCATGCACAATATTCTGTTTTTAGAAGAAACAACAAAAGTAAACACAGTAAAGTAGCAAGTTAGCAACAGATGATTTTATTATCCATCACCGTGAACAAGATGTTCTGCATAAAACATAAATTCATGGGAGCATGCACAAACTTTCATCACACACACAAAAAAGAATAAAGAAGAAAAACACCAAGATCAAAAGCCTTCATCATCAGAACATCGAAACACAACGTATCAAACAAGCATGTATACGTGTATCATAGATAAAAAGAACTGGCAAACTTCCTTCTTTAGGGATGCTGCTCCTTCAACGACCATGTTTTAATTTACACGATGATGAGTATAGGGGGGGGGGGAGCAATACAATACGAAAACAAATTAGTCTTCTCTACATATGTTCAGAGCAAACTTTATCATGTTTATCTAGATAAAGCAACTTTTAGTCCTTGAACTTGGGAACTTTGACAGCTTAGTCCCTGAGCTTTGGTTTGGTCCTTATTGGTCCGTGAACTTGGGAACTTCTCCCATTTTAGTCTCCGAGTGCTACATCATCAAGACTAAAAAAGGAGCCAAAATTCCAAGTTCAGAGACCAATGAGGACCAAAAACAAGTTCACAGGCCAAGTTGGAAAAAGTTGTCAAGTTCAGGGCCTAAAAGTTGCTGTATCCCTTTATCTAACCAATTGTTTAGTTGGACATGTCACACAAAAAGCACACTCATAGAGAACTAGAAAAAATGAAACCATTCACAAAACTAGGTTCTTAAGTCATACGTGATCATGGAGGTACATAAGTCCAGATACTATATCTCGCACATACTTCCTAGCAGTATCTTCACCAAGCCTTCCTGGAGGTCCAGAATCATCGCACACCCATTTGGTTTCCACATACTCAAGGACTGAACAAGAGAAAGGGACAGGGCAGTAATAATGAGGGTAATTCAATTAGTTGTTTAAGCACGCTATTAGGTGAAAAGGAAATGTAAATACCCATGTAGAATTGATCCATGCTTGGGTCATCCATCACCTCAATAAGATTGACTATATTGGGATGTTCCAACACTTTCATTATTAGAACCTGCAAGGGAAATGGATCAGATAGGCACTCATCCAAAATAAAAAGTACTTGACATATGAAAGGTAGAAATCAAGGCAGCTCTCTCCACAAAATGCAGACCCCTTAAAACTCTTCCTACACCTGTCTTTCCTAAAAGAAATTAACCAAATAGAATTACAAATTTTCTCTTGCTTTCCCACCTCTTTGAGAATGGAAAAAATATCAGTGCCAACACCCTAAACCAACAATAAGTTGAATAGTTTGCTCCATTAAAGACTTCAGATTTTTTAATAAAGGAGGATGAAGACCTGAGGTACTTCCAGTTTATTTAAAGCTTAAACCAACAAAATCAGAATAAGAACAAAAGAATAAACCAACAACACTGTCGATGAGCACTCCAGAGCTTTGAAGCCCCAAAACTGCAGTCTGATCCAACGTATATGAGTGATTATATCAGAGAGAGAAAAAAATCAAGTCAATACCTCGCGAAGAACATCACTCATTGCTGTTTCTGTAGGAGAAACCCGCAGCTTTGACAACTGAGACTTATGAAAGGCCTACGATTTAAATATAAAAACGACTCATGATTACAAGGTGAAGCCATAATTTGGCATAGAATTGCAACAGATCCACCACCAAATATCATATAACCTATAAGGACATAATTAAAATATAAAAAGTTTCTCTAATTTTAAACGTTTCAAGTTTGCTAGTAAACGATAATGCAACTCCAAGTGGAGCCTGAAAGTAACCAAGTAAATTCAGCATTAAACTGCCTTAAAGAAACTCATTCTGGGTAGTTACTTTCATTTTTACGCTCAAAGGGGAACACTTCGTATTGAAACAATCTACTAACCTTAATAGCATAGTGTTTCCCATCTACACTGTTTCGATATAGAACCTGCCAAGCAAGCAATCAGAATAAGTAAATTTTGAATCCTTAAAGCAAATTTGGTAACATAGTGTCTTAGAATGATATCCTTACCACTTTCCCATAACTACCAGAACCAATCTTGTATTCCCTAACGTACTCATTAATCATCTTATTCCCGTTTTCATCCTAAAAAATGAAGTCAGAATAAAAATAAATTAGCAAAAGGGGCAAAAATACATGAAATGAAGATTATCGGTGTAATTCCATAATAAGAAGCACACAAGATATCACACAAGCACATCATCAAGACAACACTTCAGTTGGTGTAAAGTGACAAGTCAACTACCTACTCCATGCATAATTACAACTTGTAAGTTGATACAGATAGTAGCATAATAACTAACAATTATGCAGCTCCAATAGTAGATGTGTATTGTGTCGTAAAGTAGTAGAGATAAATGGAGCTATAATAATTCTTTGCTACACTTACCTCTGACCGAACAATATTGTAGGTTTCCTTTACAGGGAACTGCCTGCAAATCAAGCCATTGTCAAGTTTGAACCTCAAAATTTCTTCAGAACGCTTGGCATGACTCATAGACTCAACCTCATATCCATGTGCAGTGTTAATAACCTCGCTGTTAGTGTTATATAAATCATCACCATCATCTTCTATTTCTTCGTCTAAAAGAAGCTCCTGGGAAATCGGAGGGTTTGATCTACAGTTGGCCCTTGGTATCTTTTTCGGCTTTGCTGAGAAGCCAAAGCACCCACAACAGCCCATTGCTCTAGCAAGTGAAACGCCCTTACTAAACATTTGATTGCAGCTCTCAAGTCTCGGAATGACGAACAAAAAGCCTTAAGCCTGAAAAAGTGAGCTTAAGATTAGGTCAATGGACAACCAATGACTTATCACAGAACTAACCATAGAGATTTAGATCAAGATTAAGACAAACTTATACACATCCCTATACGTGCTGCAATTTGATTACAAATGAGCAAATGTCAAAATTTTAAGACAGACATGATTGTTTCATTCAGAAAAACTAAATTTATGTAATTTCGGTTCAAAAAGTAGATTTCTTTTTTTTAAATTCAATCATTCAAAAGTATTGAAAATCAAGATTTAGAGCTTACATAAACACATGATATTACCTATCAACTTAGGTTCTACAAGATTCTTAATTACGCTAGCATTTGAAACAGTAAAATTAGAAAAGGCAATAAAAAACAATGAAACAAAAAACTAAAATAATTAAAAGCGTAAACCAAACTCACTTACCTGATTTTAAGAGGAAAAAAGGGCTTGACGCCCTAGTCAACTATGCTATTGCAAAGGATGCCATTCAGCCAAATGAAAGAAACAAATTTCAACGTTAAACCCACAGCGATTCTTACCCAACATAGCTAAGACTCCAGTTTTTTATAAGTTGACCTCCCCCCTCTCCAAACTAAAGCTAAGTTAAATACAAAAGCTTCATTTGAATTCGATTTCTTCTGTTAAAAGGATGAACCACTACGAAGACGAAGAAAAAACCTCCATAGCAGCAACAAGGAGTAGAAAAGGGAATCAAATTCGAAATGGGTAAGTAAAATTTGATCGAAAATTTGAAAAATCCCTGTACTGAAAATGATTTGAATTGTGAATCCCAGCGACGCTTTTGTTTTTCCTTTTCAAAACCGAATCGGTGAAAATCAGCAAACAGAAATACCCTTTTAGCCTTTAGGGGGTGAATTTGGAGAGATGGAGAGGAAGTGCTTGGACAAAAATCGTAAAGGCGTTGATAATGATAGGTCAACCAAGAACTCTGAAACTTAGATCCGAGAATTGAAAACCGGGTAAATTGAAAACGGAATCGATCCAAACAAAATGATTCAAATGTGATCTTAAATCTAAACCAAAATTGATCTGAATTCTAAAAGAATTGATATAGACTCGTAATTGATTTGACTCGTAAACGATTTGATTCTGATCGATTTTTACTCGAATCGAAAATAATCCGAAATTAGCTTGCTTAAAATCGATCTAAATTGAACATCAATTCGATTTTAACCCGATAATTGAGTTAAAGTGAATGAATAATTTATTTTTATTATTAGCTTGCTCAAAACCGATCTAAACTGAACATCAATTCGATTTTAACCCGATAATTGAGTTTAAGTGAATGAATAATTTATTTTTATTATTAGCTTGCTCAAAACCGATCTAAACTGAACATCAATTCGATTTTAACCCGATAATTGAGTTTAAGTGAATGAATAATTTATTTTTACTACTGTTTATTTTTTTTTACGATTTTAATCTGAATCATGTATTTACAAAAAAAATATTTTTACTATTTTTTATTTTAACCTGATAATTGAGTCAAAGTGAATGAATAATTTATTTTAAACCCAAAATAAATAATTTTTTCGATTTTAATCTGAATCCATGTATTTACAAAAATGAAATTAGCCTTTAAATTACTAATATTGTCTTTATTCGAATAAAAAACGAGGTAAAGAATTTTAAAAAAATTCAATACGATGTCATAATCCTTGAGTCATCCTATATCATTCTTCAAAATTTTGTGACATTTAGAGAAAATCAAAACTTTTTTCTTTTATAGCTTTTCATGCAAATCTTGCACCGAAAATCTGATTCCCACTATTTTTCTTGTACTGTTGTGAACTATTCTTTTATGGAATAAAAATAATTATTGAGACCGTTATCAAGTTGGCCCTTATACTTTTTTCTTTTCACTTTTATCATCAAACAAATAAAGATATATATTTTTACAAGAATATATGATTAATTTTATATATAATATATACGATTAGATTCGTACTCAAGTCTAACTCAAACTAAATTAACCTGAAAATTTAAAGATTGACCCAATCCGAACCGATCCGAATGACCCAACATGGACCCAACCCGAAAACATCCAATTCGATATTGACCCAAATTATCGATCTGATATCTGAACCGACCCGAATTATCATATAACCGAATTAAAACCAAAACCCGAACCAACCCAAACCAAATCTAAACTGATTGTGAAAAAATCTGAAATAAACTGAACCGAAACAATCCGAATCGAAACCGAATCGAACAACCCGTTTGTCACCTCTAGGTGAACGTGGGTCGGATCAGGTTGAATTTGGTGTAGGTAACAAAATATTTGTTTATTCAAACCATTTTAAGGGATTTTTTCGTTTAAAAATCAATTTTCATAAAATAAGGCTTAATATTTAAATAAGTGTCTAAATTATAGGTCATTGTGTCTATTTTTAGCTCTAAATAAGTGTCTAAAATTTTAATTTAGGTCATCTAGTGTTCAACCATTAATAAAAAATCATTTATCAATAAAAATGTGACAAGTGACAAATTTTAATTTTAATTATTTTTAATTATTTTTAAAATAATATTAAAATTTTATTTTATTAAATTGATACTTTTAAATTCTTATAAAACGATTCTAAATCCTTAAATCTAAATCTCAAATCCCTAAATTATCATCATTGTTACCATTTATTACCTCATCGAAGATCACTGTTACTACCGTCGGACCCAATCAACAATTGTCTATAACTGATGGTAAGTATACCGACTTCATTTTCGCGATTTTGTTTTTTCGACATTGAAAAACCGATCAACGAATCTACTATTGATTACCAGCGATTGGTGGTTAGGGAAAATGATTGTGATAGTCCGACGGTGGTAGTGGTGGTCTCCAATGATACAGTAAATGATGATAAGTTGGAGTTTTAGGTTTGGAGTTAGAGATTTAAGAATATTTTATAAAGATTTATAACTTTCAAATTTTTTAAAAAAGTTAAATTAATAAATAAATAAAATAAAATAAAAAATAATAAAAACAATGGTAGTCAATGGTTAGACACTTAAAATGACCATAATTAAAACTTTAGGCACCTATTTAAAGTTAAAAATAGTTTAGGCACCAAAAATAGCTACAAGCATAATTTGAGCATTTATTTAGTATTAAACCATAAAATAAAGATAAACTATATAAATGATCACCGAATGTCTAGATTATTTGCATTTTAGTTATTGAGTTTCACAATATTTGTATTTGATCACTGAACATTTTAAAATATATAATATACTCACTTAACTCTTAATTTATCTTCATTATAGTTACTACCTCAATTTCCTTTAAAGAACGATAATGTGATACGTTAAAGTCACCTTCTTCTCCCTAAATTTTAAAATTTTCAAATCAATTATAATTGTCAGTTTTCTATTACTTCTGTCGTCACCGTCAGACATTATAGTAATCTTTATCGCCGTTAAACACAATATATACTATCCTCAAAAACATTACCATCTCCCTCGGATAGTACTTGACCAAATATTATTCTAGACCGTTCAAAATTTTCCGAGTACCCAACCAAACGCCATGTGTTACAAAGGGATACACTGACGGTGTGAAATATGGATATATAACTACAACAATACATAAGAAATGCTAATATAGTTTATACTCTAAAGGACGAGTATATCTTCTTTTACTTTTGTTTTCTTTCAGAAAAAGATTTAATTGAGTTAGAGAAAATAAAAGAAGAGTAGGCTGATTTTTGTTAAAATGTGATAAAATTTGAACTTTAAAAAACTTAAAGATCAAACTAGAAGTAGTTTTTTTCTTAATGTATCAGGTCGTCAAAATAACAAGAGTTAATGATCCAATATACAAAGGATAAACTGTAATAAAGGTTACTTAATTATGAGTATAGATATATTTGAGTCACTTAATTATTAAAAGTTATATTTGGGTCACTCATTTATGGGTAAGGTTACATTTGGGTCACTCAATTATTAAAGGTTACATTTGGGTCACTCAATTATAAGGTTATATTTGGATCACCCTTTATATTTGAAAAAGTACATTAATTTGATCGTTTTTTCTTCTAAATCACTCTTATACTCTTGTTAACATTAGAGTGCTTCATTTGAAATCATTAATTAATCTAATACACGAATTGATAAAACTTTTTTTTCAAATATAAAGAGTGACCCAAATGTAACCTTATCCATAATTGAGTGATCTAAATGTAACCTTTAATAATTGGGTGACCCAAATGTAACGTTACCCATAAATGAGTGACTCAAATGTAACTTTTAATAATTAGGTGATCTAAATATAACCTTACTAATAATTAAGTGACCTCTATTACAGTTTATTGATATACAAAATATAATAAATCAATAATATAAGTGATGATCAAAATGTAACAAATCGATAATATAAGTAATTAAAATACTATTTTTTAAATCGACGAGCAACAAATGTGACTATTATATAGTTTATCCTTTTATATATGGGTAAATTTTACCGAATGTCTCCTTTTTTGGCTTGTATTCTATTTTCATCATCCATTTGAAAAATGTTATTCTTGTCACTTATATTTTCAATATGTCTTATTCTCACAATGCCATTAACACTCGTTAATTTGATAACGTTACTCATTAATTAAAAAGATTAATTTTTAATTATACGATAAAAAAATAAAAAATAAAATAAAAGTTTTAAAGATGTTCATGTGATTATAAAACGAACTGACAGAGAACATATTAAAAAAGGGTAAATAATCACATCATGTTATTCATATGATAATTAAAAGCACTACCGATTACGATAGATTATGTCTGAAATATGATAGCTTAAATTGAGATTTAAGAATCGAGTGAAAGAGTGTTTCCTTAACTTAATTTGTGCAATGCATGACTTCTTATGTTGGTAACTTATGGTTGCAATATTGTAAATAGTGGATAAGATTATGCAGACTAGTTCGAATTAATGTTAGTTTATCGATTTTTTAATAATAATATTACTGTTAATTTATAACTTTTTTATATAAGCATATATAATATTTGATTTTGATATAATTTTTATTGTTTTCATTTCAACTTGTAAATTTTAGATTCTCGGTAATCGAAGTCATCACCTACCAAAGAAGGTGGCTAGAGTAACGATATTGCAGGATAAAAGTGAGGTTAAGAGAATTTAAAAAATAAATTAATATTTTATTTAAAATTTAAGATTTAAATTATTAACTTTCGACTAACATGACATGTTATCAAATTAACATGTATTAATAATACGGTGACTAAAATAAAAGAAATAAAAACGTAAAAAGACACGAATATTTTTTAAAAAATAAGTGATTAAAATAAAATACATCCCAAACAAAAGGGACCTTTAGTGAAATTTAACCTTTATATATAATCTAGAAAGTTCTTTGCAATCTTCTCGTTCTTCTTATCGACGCCACATCATCACCAGATTTCATTGGCATCTATCAGTCAAAGGAAACATCAAGAACCCCCTTTCTTGGTATTTGTTTCTGTTGATCTTTTGGATCTTTGCAAACAAAGGAAAAAGAAGAAGAAATGCTAGCAGTTTTCGACAAATCGGTTGCCAAGAGCCCAGATGCTCTTAATGCTCCAGATAACCCTCACGCAGCTTCTGCTCTCAAAAATGGTTTCTTAGCTAACCACTTTGCCACCGTGAATCCTGGTTCTGTCACAATCAATCTTGGCACTTCTGGTGTTATGGCATATTCTCTTGAAAAACAGAACCCACTTCTACCCAGGTAAAACTTTTAATAATTTATCATGCCAAAGATTTCATTTTAGGTCATTTTTCTCCATCCTGTTTTGTGGGTTTTGTCGATGTGATCCCGGTCTTTTCTGGGTTTTGTTTCTTTACCTTATTGTTTCATTGAACCGTAAGGATTTGTAGGAAGTTTGGGATTTGTCCCTGCTTTTTATTTTCTTTTTTATTCTTGTGATGATGGTGTTCTGTAGAAACCAAGCTATAGATTCTTAGATCTTGTTTTACATGCTTGCAGGGTTTTGTCCAATAAAGATTGGGTTTTGTCCAATAAAGATTGGGTTTTGTCCAATGAAATGAATAATATATGCTTTAATTGTTGTTTACTTCAATTTTTAGTTGTCCTTTGTTTTCTGGAATTTTTTTCAGAACAATATGCAGCTCAAGATTTCATGTATATGCTTTTGTTATCTTTATTCGACAGCTTATTAGGCCTGATTTATTTTTATATATTGATGAATGATTTTACCATGGGATTCTATATACTTGTTTAGTTTATATAACTTAGTTTCCATGAGAAGCCAGATCATATGCTTCATTACTTTGTTAAATATTTCCTATATCATGATATGTTATAAAAGGAAAGCTTACAAGTTTTGTCTTTTAAATTGTTTTCACAATGCAATGGATTGATATATTTCTTTATATATTCGCAGACTGTTTGTGGTTGTGGATGACATGTTCTGCTTGTTTCAAGGCCACATTGAGAACATTGCTGTTCTTAAGCAACAATATGGCTTGAACAAAACAGCAAACGAGGGGATCATTGTTATCGAAGCTTACCGAACCCTCAGAGACAGAGGTCCTTACCCTCCTGACCAGGTTGTAAGAGATATACAGGGGAAGTTTGCTTTCATTATCTATGATAGCTCTTCTAAAGCCACATTTATTGCTTCTGTAAGTTAACCTCATTTTGTTGGCCAATACAATGGATGTCATTATTTTTTATTTTATCGTTTTCTTCTTATGTATGATTGGATTTTTTGCCCTTTTCTTGTGCAGGATGCTGATGGAAGTGTACCTTTCTTCTGGGGAACTGATGCTGAAGGCGACCTTGTTCTTGCGGGTGATGTGGAGACTGTCAAGAAGGGCTGTGGGAAGTCTTTTGCTCCATTCCCAAAAGGTATAATTTCAGGGACTATCCTATTTTTTGTCAGTGTTAGCAAGTCATTTGACAAGCATATTCAACTCATACTCGTGTTTTGCATAAGTAGAAATGGGGGAGAGACCCGAGATAAAGATTTATGCTTGTTTGAAGTGGATTTTGAGACTAGTGTAGAATATATAACAAAAATCAAGGTGAAGTGGAAATGGAATGAATTTGGGTAGAGATTTATTCAATGGATAAATAAGTATGGTATATCATCTCTCTCTCTATTTTCACATTTCTTTCCTTTCTATATTTCTTTGCTTTATCTATCAAATTTTTTCTGTGATTTCTTATCTTTCAAACATGGTTTGATCCATGTATTTCCTTGTCTCCATGCGTGATTTAGTTTGTTTGTTCGAACTAAGATTATCAACAAAATGTAGGGAGCACAGGGACAATCTAATTCCTGATGATGTTTGGAAATTCCACCATTTCTTTTTCAGGTTGCTTCTTCGCATCCTCCGGAGGGCTAAAGAGCTATGAATATCCCCTCAATGAGTTGAAGGCAATGCCTCGGGTGGACAGTTCCGGTCAAGTCTGCGGTGCAACATTCAGTGTTGATGCCGATGCAAAGAAGGAATCAACTGGAATGAAAAAAGTTGGAAGTGCTGCAAACTGGTCCACCAGCTATTGAGCTTTTGTTATTAGTGAACCTTTGCTTGGACTTGCTTTAATTCCATATGTTGCTACTTTCAAACCAAGACTGCAGTCTGTACATGTTTGGTTACCATTAAAACTGAGCTAGGCATGCTACATTACATGAAATAATATCCTTGGAAACTCACCATAGTCAGGTCCTGATGAGAGCTTATTTTAAATCAAAATCTTGGTGTACTGTTCTTAATCAAAATCTTTATGGATAAATATTATGTTGTAGACTTATTACTGCTTTAGGGCCAATCTACAGTTTTGGAGTCAGTTTGATAGTGATTTCTATTTTAGATAATCAGTGGAAAAGTGTTGTTTGATTCTTTAATTTAAAGTATGAGTGTCTATATTTCTGTCAAAAAATGATTTTTAGATAAAATGTTTACTCTACATATTATTTTGAAAAGGTTTAATAATAAAATACGTGTCTAAATTATCATGTTTTTATTTTATAAGTATCCAAAATTGTTTTGCTTTTTTTTTTTTTTTTGCTTTTTAAATTATTATTTTTTATTTTTTTCAAAATTAATTGAGATATTTATTTTTGATAAAATAATAGTTTAGGTATTTTTTAGAAAAAAAAATATTTAAAAGAGAAAATAGGGCAATTTAAATATTTATTTTATTATTAAATCTTTTTAAAATAGAGAAAAAAAATGATGATATGATTTCAAAAGTTAAGAACTATTTTTTCTCTTTTAATTGAAAAACATGTTTTATTAATACCAACAAGGTTTTAATATCTATTTTTTAAAAGTAAATAAATATTAAATAATTAAATTAAAATATAATAGTATAATAATGTTTAAGGGTAGAGATGGGCACGGGTCAGGTGGGGTCGGATTTTTGGCCCACCCGCACTCGACTCGGAAAACATACCTTCACCCGACCTGACCTAATTTTTAAGCTTTAAAATCCGATCTAACTCGACCTGAATCATTAAAAAATTTTAAATTTTAGGGATTTAATTGTAAAAAATAAAATTTATGGGTTTAATTATAAATGAAATAAAATTTTAGTGACCTAATTGTAAAAAAATAATTTTAGTGATTTAATTATATAAAATATATTTAAAGTAGGATCATAATTACAAATATCCTTAAAATATATATGAAAAAATTACAATATTAGTCTCGGGTCGGGTCGGACTTTTTCACCCTAAAACCGAACCTGACCCAAAATTACCCTTAAAAAACCCGACCTAAACCCGAATTTTTTTCAAAAAAATCCGACCCATTTGGACCTGGTCGGGTCAAATTGAATTTTTTCCACCCTAAAACCGAACCCGACCCAAAATTACCCTAAAAAACACTGACCTGACATGACCTAAACCCGGATTTTCTTTAAAAAATTCAACCCGTTTAAATCGGGTCAGGTCGAAACCCGTCGAGTTCGGGTTCCGTGCTCATCCCTATTTAAGGGTTTAAAAAAATCCTTAAATTTTTAAAAAATTAAAAAAAAATTAAATCTTTAAAGTTTTATGTACTTAATGCCACCTTTAAAATTGAATATTTAACTAATTTAATCATTTGATTGACGAAATTTGTTATTGAGTGAGAGAATATTGATGTAGCAGTCCACGTTAAAAAAAAAAATTAGTTAATTTTTAATTAGAGGATTAATAATTTTTTATAAAGTAATCTTTAATAAATTTTTTTATCAAAATATTTAAAAAATATTAAAAATAAAAAAATATGTGACTATTATAATAACAAAATAATATTAAAAATATGTTCTAATTTACTAAGCTATGTACAATCTGAAGTGCATTCTAATATAAGTGTAAACCCACATTATCATAGTACAATGACATATATTTTATCTGATTAAATCAACTTTCATGGAATTTAAGTTAAAAAATAAGAAAAATTAAAAAAACGTTGTCGCCATGGAAGAAATTATATCATGGGTAAGTCTCATCACGTATCTATGAGACTAACCATTAAAAATCATTCATATCATCATTTCTTCTATGTGATATATTTTTTAAAGTGAATCTTCACTTAAAAAAATTATTTTTAAAATAAATTAACAATAAATATAAATAATTTTTAGTGATTGATCCTATAAATGACACAATAAAACTTACCAACGATATAATTTTTCGTGGACATAGACTCTATGATACTTGACTTTACTAAAAAAAATCATCCAATCAAATAGCCGATGCATCTAAGCAATAGTAACATAGAAAAATTCAATCAGTTTTTTTATAGTGAGATCACTTTCTTGGTCAAAGAAGATTTTTTTTATAGAACATGTAACTTTATATTTAAAAATTATAGTGTTTTATATTTTTAATTTGTTTTAGTATTATATTGTTTCTTTATTTTTTTTAAATTTTAATTCAAATAGTTTTTTAATTTTATTTTTTAAAGATTAAATAAGTCTCTAAACTTTAAAAAAATCCCTCGAAGTTTCCAACAAAATCAAGCAAGCCTCTTTATACGTATCATCATTCACGAGTAAATTATCATATCAATACCGTAGATTATTATGTCAGTACTATAACGGTCAACTAAAAATTTGTCAATCATAAGATTAAACTGGTTAAATTTATGAGATTTATAATGACGGTGGATGAAAAAACTTCACTTAATTGATTATTTTTTAAAGTTTAGGCTTAATTTCTTAAGTTTAATACTTCCTCTGCCCTAAAAATGTCTTTTATTGATTTTTTTAATTTTAATTTATAATTATTTAAATTTTTTATCAAAATATAAAAATATGTATTAAAAATCTTTAACCATTTTTTTAAAAATATATATCTTATAAAAATAATTATTTAAAATAGTTAATATAATTATAATCAAATTTAAAAAAACTACTTTCTAAAAAGTCAATATTAAATAATTTTAATAAGACAAAAAATTAATAAAAATATCATTTACATCGTAAAAAATTATTTTTTCCCGATTCCAAGTAAGAAAGCGTGAATGTATTGGTTTAAACGAGGGAGTAGTTTTAGAAAGGCATAAAGATAATTTTAACCTTAACGTTTATAATTTTTGTCGTTTTGGCCCTTATTCTTTTTTTTGGGATAAATTTAGCCCTTAACCTATATCTTTTTGACAAATAGCTTATTTTTTAACTAGCTTGATGACTGGACCGTTAAAAATTTAACGATAATATATATATGGAATATAATTTTAAATGACATAAAATGTAACCTATTAAATATATATATGGAATATAATTTTATTCTAATATAAAATATAAAATAATTAAAATTCAAATAAAATATTAAAAATGAATTAATTCTAAAATAAAAATTATAAAATATTCTTAACCCTAACTACGATAAAATCAAAATCTTATTCGAATTGTGTTTATATTTTTTATTATATTTTAAAATTAAAAAATAAATAACATATATTTTTAAAATTTTTACATAATTATTGTGACACAATTGTCTCATGAAAACCTTTTTCCCGTGAATTTGGTTTATTGTATGTAATATTTAAGATTAAATGTGATGGATTTTGTATTATTTAAATTATTGTCTAGAATCTGATATTTAAAATATTTGTTATATAATAAAAAATGAAATATTATATTAGTTTATGATATTTTATTTATATAATATTATTTCTGTTATTTTTTATTTGTTCATACATCTCAAATAAAAAATAATCACAATACACTATGATTACAAATTCTAAAATAAAAATATAAACACAATTCGAATAAGATTTTGATTTTATCGTAGTTGGGATTAAGAATGTTTAATAATATTTTATTTTAGAATTAATTAATTTTTAATATTTTATTTGAATTTAATTGTTTATATTTTTATATTAGAATAAAATTATATTTCATATATATATATATGTATTTGATAGGTTACATTCCATTTCAATTAAATTATATTCCATATATATATCATCGTTAAATTTTTAACGGTTCAGTCATCAAGCTAGTTAAAAAATAAGCTATTTGTCAAACAAATATAGGTTAAGGGTTAAATTTATCCCAAAAAAAGAATAAGGGCCAAAACGACAAAAGCTATAAACGTTAAGGGTTAAAATTATCTTTATGCCTTTTAGAAATTGAATTTTAGTACTATATCTTGATCTATCCGTCTCTTTCACCTTTATTTGTTTCATTATTTAGTATAAGTTTACGAACTACGTCGTTGAACATCACTGAATATTATTAAATTAATTAATAAAAATTAAAAATTTTAAAGACTCAACACATAATTATTAATTATATATTGAATCTATCACTCTTTTATTAATTACATATTGAGTTCTTGAGATTTTTAACTTTTATTAACACTATTAACGTTGAACACTACTGAATATTATTAAATTAATTAATAACAATTAAAAATCTTAAAGACTCAACATACAATTATTAATTATATATTGAGTCTATCGCTCTTTTATTAATTACAAATTGAGTCCTTGAGATTTTTAACTTTTATTAATTAATTTAATAATTTTTAACAATATTTAATATTAATATTATTCAACAATATTCGACGTCTGTCGTAGAATTTTCTAATTATTTATTTTATCCCGTTAAAGAATGAGTGTACTTTTTCCTCAAAGCTTCAGCCGCTGCAATCCCTTACCCCTCGCCCATCCAATGCTCTGCTTTGTCTCTCGATTCGACAACAAATAAACCCCATATGCCGGCACTAATTGCATCGAGTCTTGCATCATACATGCACCAAGAATTGAGTTACTCCCTTTTCGTGTTTGTTATTACTATTAGGGGAGCAAAACTCAACTTGATTCGAAAAAATCGAATAACTCGACTCGAGATAAAAATACTTGATTCGAATTGGAAAAAAATTAAATAAAGTCCGAGTTGTAAAATGAAAATTCGAATAACTCGAAATTTTTAATAATTAAAGGATTAATTTTTAAATTTAAGACGAGTCTATCAATGTTTTATGATATATATACATTGATATATAAAAATATAAAGAAATATCGCTACATAAGAAAAAATATATAGGTAAATATCTTATATGATTAGAGAAAATCGTTTAAATTGAAATCAAATCATACTATAATATGATAAATAATTACAAATAAATATTTATAAGAACTCGAAAACTCGACTCGATTCGACTCGACTCGAATTTCTTAAACTCGACTTGAACCGAAAAATTTCAAATAAAGTGTGAGTTATAAAATATGACTCGTAAACTCGAATAACTCGAAAATTTTTAACTCGACTCGACTCGATCGAATACTCACCCCTAATTACTATCAAAACTTTTGAACCGAACCCCTCTACCTTCGAGAGATTATATCATAAGCCCGACCTACCACGTCAGCCGTGATCCCTAACCAATGAAAACCACTCATTTCGTCACTAATCAGCTATGTAATTAATATATTTTCCAAAAATTATATTTTTAAAATGACATGAAAATTACGAGTGAAGATTTATTGATCGTAAAAAAGCGAGTTGGAGATTAATGGTGAAGTGAGTGGTTATTATTGGACGGGACCACGGCTAACGTGGTAAGCCGGACCCATGATATAATTTCTCCTCTACTTGATTCCTCGGTTCCTCGTTAAATTAAAATCGTATTTTAAATCTTATATATTGATATAACTGAACCTAGTCTTTCTGATTAGAGAATACATCATACGTTTTGTCTATAGTATATATATTTTTGATATTATATATGATTTTTTTAAAATATATCTCTGCGACATGTTTAATATTTTGTGTTCTGATTAGGGATGGTAATGGATCCTGGATCCAACCCGGATCCATAGATCTAGATCCGTTTTATAGGGTTTGGATCTTAAAATTTTAGACTCGATAGATCTGGGTCGGATCTGAATCTTCTGATTAAAATACGGATTTAGATCAAGATTTAGATCTGACATTTAAGACCTAAACCTAGATCCGGATCTGTTTACCTATTTATTAAAAAACCCACCTTTAATTTTAATATATATATAATAGTAGGTTTTATATTTCATATTATTTTCTAATATAATTTTTATGTATTTATATGACAAAGAGACTTTTTGAAGGAGTACATGCTTGTTTTACTATTAATGAAGATTGTGATGATGATGCGAAAATGGTGAATATCATTAATATTATATAAGAAAGTTATTATATTACGTAACCTTAATATTAATATTTAAATTTTACAAATATTATTTTCATAAAATAATTTTTTTCTTTGGTTGGTAGTTTTTTGTTTGTTTTAGTATGTTTATGATTTAAGTAGTGATGAAGACTAGCATTCTAAAAAATAGAAGTACGGTACTCAGTTTGTGATAATGAAATATTTTATGATCTATATTTCTTAATATTTGTATTATTTAAAAGATATTTGTGTAATTGTTGAGTTTTTTTTAGATTTTAATACATTATTTTTTTATTCTGATACTAGTTAATTAAAATTAATCTTTTCTTCATCGAAGCTGTGATGTGAAATTAATTAATGACAATTTTATTACGTTAAAAATAGGTCGAATAATCATTTTTTAATAGTTTCATTTTAGACCCGGATCTGTAAAATTCATTGAATCTGGATCTGGGTCTCAATTTTTTATACCCACGAATCTGGGGCGGATCTGAATCCATGATATAAAAATGGATCTGGATCTAAATCCAATTAAATTCGATCCAGATCTAACTCATTGCCATCCCTAGTCCTGATTGACATTTGTATTTTATTGACATGTAAATATATTTGTTTTGAGACTTTGAATTATGTTACTGAATGACTATGTGATTTGAGAAATGAATAAGAAATTTTGAAATTTAGAATCTTGCACTTTGCAAATAATTTTGTTCATTTATCGTGTGAAATTGATAACTTCAAAAAATTATGATTTTAGATTGTATTATGATTATTTTTGAATTTATAAATCGTAGTATATTATTTTGTGTGCATGAGGTGTGATTGTGTGCGATAAAAGTCGTGATAACCTTTTGTTTATGAAAACCCTAAAACCATTCTTAGATTTGATGACGTTGTAGGTGAGGGGTTTTGAGAAACACCTTCATTCGGATTGTGACGATATTGTTGTAATTTGTGTTGTGCGTATGACATCATTCATACGTTAAGTTTTTGTATTTTTCTGAATTATAACTCTTGATAAATTATTTTTTGAATTGTGTTGTATTTTGTATATTTATACCTCAACGACACACTAAACTTCTTAGCTTACACCCCTATAATTTTTCTTTTAGATACTCAAACTCCTTCGACGACTTTGTTACTCAAGCTATTGAGATCGTAGATAATCTCTTCTTAATAACTATGAAAGAAAAAAAAATTACATAGAAAGTCATAAAACCACATTTTTATTACTAACATCCAAATATCTAATCTTTTTTTTAAAGCTTTACCAATTACCATTCTTATAACGTTCTTATAAGTTATGTGAAGTGTTTTAGGTGGTTTATATTTAGTGACGGATCCAAAAATTTATTTGAGAGAAGACACATAAATTTTTAAAATTTTATAGTGGGCACAAACCTTAAATATTACAAAATTTCATTTTTTTAATTATTATTATTATTATTATTTGTTTTCATTTTTTTATTATTAATATTATTAATTAAAGTAATTAAAATAACTAAAAATCAGATAAATAAAAACCCAAAAATATAAGTAAGAGCCCAAATACTTATTAAAATTAACAGTTTAATATATTATAAGCCCAAAAACATTTTAAATATTATAAACCCAATGAATAAATATTTACAAAGCCTATATTTTAATTACACCAGGTCGAACCCCTCGGCCCACATTTTAGCCCTAATCTGATTACAATTGAAACCTAGCCAACCCTTTCATCATCTTTGTGCAGTTAGCCGTCCACTGTTGGATCTAATCTGGATCCAACGGTCTAGATCGAGACCAGGAAGCTTTTAGATCAAGCCATGCGCTTGTCGTTTCGGTGCCCCACGTGCGAGTGAAGGCCACGCGAGACCTTTCGATGACAACCTAGACGTTTCATATTCTACAATCTTCGTCCGACGTTCTTTCGGTGATGGTCCCCTTCGATTCCGACGACCACCTCGCACATAAAGACAAACGCAAATTATCAGATTCGTACACCAAATATCAGAGATTCCAGAGGTTAAAACAACAAAAAATTATACAAATTTCAGAACGTATTTCGACCAATATACACAGAGCCAACAAAGAATTTCAGAGGGAATTATATCAGATGCATCTAAACAAAATTTTCAACAAGGCACAATAAAAATTTTAGGGTTTTCCCCTTGTAATCGGTTATTTAAATCAAAGAATACAACATGTGAAGGGATTGGTTCCCCCTCCCATTTCGATCAATACAAGAAAAAGAAGCAATTTTTAGAGGTAGAAACCTCTCTTTGTTTTCGCATGCAATACTAAAAATAGGAGTTTTAGTTTTTTGTTTTTTTTTACTTTCGATTTAAGTGTCACTGGGGTTTCATCCTTCATCTCTTTCCGTTTCTTCGATCCGATGATAATTCCTTGGCCATCGAGCCTTTAAGGGTGAGCCACACCGAAGAGGAAGAGAAGTTGTTTCCTTTTTTTTCTTTTCTTTCGTTTTTCAGATCCAAAAAAGAAGGGCTTTTTACTTGTTTATCGAAAGACCTTGAAGAAGTTTTATGTTAGGGGAGAGCCTAGGTTTCAAAAGCAAGAAAAAAAAGGATTTTCAAGGGTTTTAAACTCGCCGACCACCGTGAGCAACGGCTGGCGTGGTGTTTTCTGGGTTTCACGGTGATCGAAACTGGATTTCACGGTTGTTTTCTGGAAAAACGAAGAACATGAAGAATGTTCTTCATTTCTTCATGGGTTTTAGTTGAATAAGAGAGAGAAACTCTCTCATTTTGGTTTTGGGAAAGAAATAAAATAAAAAAGGAGACTCTGTTTAAAAATGTCTTATATAATTAGAGATTTTTTAAAAAATGATCTTTTTGTTTAATAAATTCCTCCGCATTTTTAAAATAACCTATGTAGTCCCTCGTCTCTTTTAAATGTTTTCAATCCGATCTCAAATCAGGCTATACTCACTCATTTTTAAATGGTTTATTAATATTTGGTCCCTCCGTGTCTGAAGGTTTATTTTTAAGCCATTCTTTGTTTCTAAATAAGTCCCTCAGTCTCTAAATCTTCATTTCAGTTTGCAATTTGGTCACTGATTTTAGTTTAATTGTTTGTATCTTTTTGATTTTGACCCTTAAATATTATTTTGTTCTGCTTTAGTAATCTGGAGGTTTTTATTTTTTTTTATACATATAAGTTTATTAATTTGCATGTTACCTTGTTTATTATTTACCTTGTAATATTATTTGGTCATTTGTTATATGAACGTGAATGTAGCATATTTTTGTCTTAATGTGCTTTTTAATTTATTTTTTCATGCTCACATCTACTTCTTCATTTATGTTGTATTTGTGCATTATTTTTATTTACGTTGTTGCATTTTTAATTTATGCATTTTATTTTTATTGTATCATATATTTGTTTTTTATTTTTTATGCATATATATATATATATATATATTGTAAATATTGTTCACATTATTTTTGCTCAAATCACACCTTAATAATTAACGAATTTAATAATTACATCTTTGTTTGGTCGTAACGGGCTCGACAACTTTTGTATCGATGGCAGTGTATGCGTTTATCTTCTGATAAAGATACGTTAAAAATAAAATTGAATTCGAATATTTAAACAAACCCTAATTTAAATGTCACTTTAATTCAAAAAAATCCAAAATTAATTAAACAGTTATTTTGTAAAGGTGCCAATTTTTGGGCGGTTTTAAAATGCCAACTCTATTTTTAAATCGTAACCGACTTTCGAACCCATTTTTATTCGAATCTCTGATTTTTCCGGTGTCCGGTCTACCAAAGTGACCGATGATGACTCTAACCTTTTGTTTTTAAAATCCTTTGCCAAATATTTTTAATTTTTAAATTTTTTAATTCCTAATTTTTAATTTTTCCTTTTTAAACTCAAAACCTAATTTTCAATTTTTCCTCCTTCCACTAGTGACCCTTTTACAATACTTATTAATTTTTATTTTTAGGATCACTATAACTTTCAATCGTTACCGTCCGTTCAAATATTCACACTCGGTGCTAACCTATAATCATGCCTTCAAAAGTTTTGCATATAATTTATTCAGGTGTATTATTTAGTTTTAATCAAATTAATTGACTGAATTAAAATTATTTTGATTGATTTTGGTTAATTTTAAGTAAATTTAGTTAACCGTTATATTTTTAAGAAACTCAGTTATTGATCAATTTAGTTTAAAATTGATTAATTAATCGAATTAATCAAAATTATTATATATTTATTTTAGTCATTTAACTTTTAAAAATTATAAAATGATCATTAAATTTTTTGATATATTATAAAATGATCATTAATATTTTATCAAATTAGTATAAAATGAAAGTTTAGTGACTAAAAAATTATTTTAGAATAATTTAATAACCTATTATATAATTTATCTAAAATTTATAACAAAATTCAGTTAATTCAAAAATTGACCAAATTAACCTAAATAATTTTGGTTCGGTTAATTCAGTTATTAATAATTTGATTTAATTAATGATTAAAATTTTAAAATTTTATGTTAATTCAATTATAGTTAATTCGATTTAAACACTGATCGAAATATCCGAATGTACACCTCTAATCGAGAGGAGAAGAAAATGAAAAGATGAAGAGAAAGGATCTTGATTATTTTTTGGGGTTTTATTTGATTTAAATTAATTGGAAAATAAATACTCGAATTCATCCATTACATCTTATATTATGATCAAATTAAGATAAAATATAAAATTTAATTAAACTTATTATTATATTACTTTATTATCTCACGTTATCTTTTCTTAATTTTTGAATTTTTGATATTCGACTCATTAATTAATTAATTTAAATTTAATATTATAAAATTAATTTTTTAACTTAATTTACTATATTCATAATATAAATTTTTTCTTACCGATTATTAGAATCTTTCCTTAAAATTTTAACGACTACAAACCAACTTATTATTTCTTAAGTCGGTGATTATTTTGTAATTTTTATAATAAATAAATGAAAAATAGTCTATAGTTAAAGGACTATTTGTATAGTTTACCCTTTAATAAAATTTACTGAAAACGTTGATTTATGCTTTTTTTTAAATATATTTATAATCAAATTTTAAATAATAAAAATTTTGTTAGAAAAAATAAAAACCAAAAAGAAAATTTTGAACTATAGTACTAGGGTTACTCTAGATTCTAGGGTTTCTATTTCATTTTCTGCTAAAAAAACAGGGGAGCGGTTCCTTCCGAGATTTTTCCACCTCCGCTCCCTTTCTCGCCAATTTCCCTTGAACTTTCTCGCCAATTTTCCCATGCTTTTCCCTCCTGCCAAACAGATCTCTTCTTCGAACCTCTTTCCCGAACCCTATTCCCCATTTAAATCCCCCCATTTCGTCTTATCATTTTCCGTTTCGCGTCTTTAAAATTACAACTTTGCCCCCCCAACCCAATGCAGCTCTCTGATCCCACCGACATCATTGAGACCCTTCCGGAGATTCCTGATCCAAACCCGAACCAACAAAAAGACGAAAACGACGACGACGAGGGCGACTCTAATTGCACCGCCAAAACCGCCGCCGTCGAAGGCATCAACGCTCACGACAACACCAACAGCAACGATCGTAGTAATAGTTGTACGGAAGAAGAAACAGTTCTTGATGTTTCCGGAAAAAGCCTGGAGTTTTCTATATTGGGAGACTCGAAGGAGTCCGTGGACGGGCTTTATTTGTACAAGAACGTGTTCAATTTGATTCCAAAATCGGTTGGGGCATTCAATCGATTAAGAAATTTGAAGTTTTTCGGGAACGAAATTAATTTGTTTCCAGCCGAAGTGGGGGGTTTGGTAGGGTTAGAGTGTTTACAGGTGAAGATATCTCCCCCTGGGTTCAATGATATGTCTTTAAGCAAGTTGGAAGGGTTGAAAGAGCTGGAACTGAGTAGAATTCCACCTCGATCTTCAGTTTTGACTCTCTTGAGTGAGATTTCTGGGCTTAAGTGCTTGACAAAGCTTTCCGTTTGTTATTTTTCTATTAGGTATGTGTTCTATCAACTCTTTTAGCTAATTTATTTTAAGTTATATTAATGTTTTGGGTTAATTTTTTCAGCATATATTTTTTTATTCTCATGGAATGCTATTGCAGTGAAGGATTTTTTCTGGGTTTGTTCCATTTGTTGATATTTCTTCAAATTTGAAGTGTGAATCTGATTAGGAAATCCTGTGCTTCTAATGTTACGAAACCTCAAATTTGCATAGGAAATAAAAGATATTTGATAGTGAATAGTGTTATCTAAGATTATGCTACTCTACTGTCAATAGTAGTAGTATTTGCTACTATTATTAATACTTAAGGTTTTTGATAATGGATTTGGATGAACTGTAAAGAAAGCTAAAGACATTGCCTTTTTGGGTTCCCCATCAATTATCCTGATGGGGTGGATATGTGGGTGTAAAGAATGCAAAAAAATGCATGACCTTTTGTGTTTCTTCGTCCTGCAGATACCTTCCTCCGGAAATTGGATGCTTAAAGAATTTGGAATATCTGGATCTGTCCTTCAATAATATAAAGAGTTTGCCAATTGAACTAAGTTATTTGAATGATTTGATTTCGTTGAAAGTTGCCAATAATAAATTGGTGGAACTACCTTGGGCTTGTCTTCATTGCAAAGGTTGGAGAACTTGGATTTATCTAATAATAGGTTGACTTCACTGGGTTCTCTTGATCTTAGCCTAATGCATAACCTTCAGACTTTGAATCTTCAGGTACTTATCATAAACGAAGACATAGATGGATCCCTATCATGGAATCTCTTGTAATGAGTTAAATCGAGCAATTTTACTCAAAATTGTCATTGCCTGTTATTTGCTTGTCCTGACTGGTTGTATTGGAATCGAAACCCTTCCCATATGATTCTATAGGATGCAAACAATTTCATTTTGACTAACGTATTATATCTAGTTGTATTGGAATGCTATTTCTACTTTAGCAGCAAAATGCTTTGGTGGGAAACTGATATAGACATTACTACTTTGAATTGGATTGTATATTAATTGGTTTGTATCTTGTTTGTGGCATTGTATTTATTTTGTGTGATTGGTTTGGTTGCACTTGAAGATAGTTGCCTTTATATTTTCCCTGTTATTCTAACTCCTAAAGATGTGCCATTTTACTTGGGATATGGTTGTTTTCAACTCATGCTATTTTACTTGATATCTGTGTTTGCACAAAGTATGCAATAAGTTTCAATTCCTGTTTCTTTATTTGGGATTGTTGACGAGAATAGGTAGTTTTCAAGGCTAACCTTGTTGTCTGTTTTCATTCATCTAATCCATTATCCAGTACAATAAAATTGTAAGCTGTTTTGAAATACCTTCTTGGGTATGCTGCAATTTGGACGGAAATGGCACATCAAATGATGATTTCGCCAATTCAGTTGAAATGGATGTTTATGAAACTTCTGCTCAGTATACTGATGGAAGTGTTTCTTATAATGGTAAGCTGTTCATTTTAAGCTTTAGTTTCATGATAGTTCTCTTATCTTTTCTCATGATATTATTTTCCATTCTCCTACATTGTATTTACCAAATAGTGAAGTTACATTATTCCATTCAAATTTGAAACAGATTTTCATAAGACCTCATCAGGCATGTTAACTGTGCCATTGGCAAATGGTAGATGTTTTACATCTCGGAGATCAAGTAAACGATGGAAGAGAAGACATTATTTGCAACAAAGAGCTCGGCAAGAACGTCTAAATAACAGCAGGAAGTGGAAAGGGGAAGGACATGGTGATGTTTTTACTTTGAAGGCAGGTGGAGAAGCTCCAGGTGATAATGATGTCCTGGCCTCTGACACTGGTGTGGATGTTGCATCTGAACAACTTATAGGCAAAGATGATGGTAATCCATTACTTCTGCTAGAAGCCAAAAATGACAAAATAAGTAGTGTTAGACACGAGGATGATACACATAGTTCTAAAAAGGGGCTTGACGTAAAACATAGTATCTCGGTTGGTCGTAAATCGAGAAGTAAAGGAAGTGAAGATGAATGTTCTCAGCTTGATGCATCTTTGCCCCTGCCAAGAGGATCTATTGAACATGATGAAGGTTCATCGTCAGAAATATCCAAGTTTAATTTTAAGTCGAAAAGGCATTCTGATAGGAATCTTAATAATCCAAAACCATACAAGTCTCGGAGAGCAATAGATTATTTCTCCAATTTATCACAAAAGTACAGTACTACTTCGTTTTGTGGAACTGAAGACTACATACACGATGGGTTTTATGATGCTGGGCGTGATCGTCCCTTTATGCCTTTGAGTAGCTATGAACAGATCTTTAATCTCGATTCACGTGAAGTAATTCTTATGGACAGGTAATTCTACATATGAGTAGGACTTAATTTGTTTTGTAAATCAAGATTACTAGATTCTGCTTTAGGGGCTTGCAAATAATATTTCTGATCTTCTAGTTGATTAATAAGTATGTCCTTTTCTTTAGGGAAAGAGATGAAGAGTTAGATGTGATTGCTCTCTCAGCTCGAGCTATGGTATTTCATTTGAAGCACTTGAATGGTGTATCTAAAGATAAGGAGCGGGTTACTGTTGATAACTTCCAGATAGTGACCTTGCTTGCCCTTTTTGTATCGATCATTTTGGTGGGAGTGATAGAAGTGGTATTGTAGAAAGGACTCGGAGAGCGGTATCCGGTTCTAACTATAAGAAGCCTTTTGTTTGCACCTGTTCCACTGGAAATAGTGACAATTCTTGTGCATCTAACAAGACCTTGGATACCGTAGAAGATATTGTTTTCTCTGAGCTCTGTGAGAGATCTTTACATTCCATAAAGTCAAAGCGCAATTCCATTGTTGTTCCTATTGGTACTCTTCAATTTGGTGTGTGTAGGCATAGAGCACTGCTCATGAAGGTGACTTCTTTCACGTTCTCTTTTCATTTTTCTTGGTATTATCAATTTAGTTTATTGCCATCTTTTTATTAAGACCTGGTATGATATCAATTGCTGCAGTATTTATGTGATCGAATGGAACCGCCGGTTCCTTGTGAGCTTATCAGGGGCTACTTGGATTTTATGCCCCATGCCTGGAATATCATTCCCCTAAAGAGGGGTGACTCATGGGTTCGCATGGTGGTTGATGCTTGTCATCCACACGACATACGCGAGGAGATGGATCATGAATACTTTTGCAGGTGAATTTCTTGATGCAAATATCTTAAATGTCTGTATTTCGAGTGCTTATGAAGATTTTCTTCTGCTTCTAGCATATTTTGTAATACAACCAATTAGTTTGATTCAGAGATTTGGTCTGGTTGTATCACTGCAGATATCTGGAAAGAGAGTTTGTAATGTGTTAATAATTTTCTTATAATTATTAGCTATAATTTCTAGCTGAGCCAATAAAATTTCTTTTGAATTATTAATTGTTCCTTTTGTCTTGTGGAGATAACTTGGATCTATTATAGATAATTTCTAGATGTGGTGCTGTGAAAAGAGTCTTTTATCTTTTCATTGTTCTAAATTTCTAATAGCTATATGCTTTCTGTTATAGATACATACCCCTTAGTCGGATGAAAGTATCTTTTGCATCTGAAAGCCTTCCTGTCTTGAGTTCTTTCCCTTCTATGACCACAAGTGATGAAATTGAAAGAGTGGCCTCCAGTTCTCTTGTTCGATGCAAATTTGGATCAATGGATGCTGCAGCAAAGGTTTCTTTCTTATCTTTCTTGTCAGGTTTATATTGTAAAGCTGGTAATAGGAATTTGAAGAATTTTAGATTCTTTAATGTTTTTTTAGATATATGAATTAAGTGGTTGTTTTTGATGCTTGGCATGGCATTCTCATGCCTTTTCAATTAGCTTCTAGTTCCTTTTTAGCTACTAATTTTGTTTAATGTGTATTTGCAGGTTCGTACTTTAGAAGTAAATGGTGCTTCATTCGACGAGGTTAAAAATTTTGAGTACACTTGCCTGGGGGAAGTAAGAATACTGGGTGCTTTGAAACACACATGCATAGTAGAAATGTACGGACATCAGATATCTTCAAAGTGGATTTCTGTTTGGGATGTAGAACCAGAACGTCGAATCCTGCAGTCTGCAATTTTAATGGAGTACATAAAAGGAGGATCTTTGAAGGTGTACTCATATTTTGATTATGCTACCTCATGGTTACATAATTTATTCTTTATACTACCTCATGGTTACTGGATTTGTATTTAAACCTGATTATCCTGTTGCTTATGAGCAGACTCATATTGAGAAACTGGCTAAAGGTGGTGAGAAACATGTCCCAGTGGATTTTGCATTGTGCATTGCACGTGATGTTGCCTCTGCACTGGCAGAGGTGCACTCAAAGCACATTATTCATCGTGATATAAAAAGTGAAAACATTCTGATTGATTTGGATGCGAAGAGAGTTGATGGGAGCCCTATTGTGAAGCTCTGTGATTTTGATAGAGCAGTACCTCTTAGGTCTCTCCTGCATACATGTTGTATTGCCCATTTAGGTATACCTCCTCCTAATGTTTGTGTTGGAACACCTCGTTGGATGGCTCCTGAGGTTTTACGTGCAATGCATGAGCCTAATCCTTATGGACTGGTAAGTTTTATCCCTTGCTATTTCAGCAGTGATTTTTGAACTGATCTGTAATTCCTTGATTTGCTGAAAAATGATCGAGTAATATTAAAATCTTTTTGTTGATAAAGAGAATATGATTAGCTTGGTATGTTAATGTGTATATGCAGAGTAGAGACATGAAGGGGAGGAGAGGGGGAACTGGGTAGAGTTTAAATGAACAGAGCGTTCGATGAAGTTTGTTAAGCTAAATAAACGAGTATGAACAAAATTTTTATGTTCATTTAATAGACGAACAAAGGTGTGTTCAGTTTGTTTATGTTCACGAACAAGCTCGTTTTTAAGCTCCTTTCCTCGGTTCCCCTTTTCCTTTTTCTTTTTACATTTTAAATATTGGTGAAGGTAGGGTTTACATTGACTAGAGTTCAAACTATGAAGCTTGGGAGTTTAAAGACTGGTTTAATTTCCATTTTTCTTTGGCTTTGTTTTATTTAGCTTTTTTCCCCCTCTTTATTTGGTTAGTTAAACATTTATGAACATATAAATGGACTTGTTTGCGAATTTTACGTGGATGTTAAATGAGCCAAACACAAACACTTTAAAAAAATAAACAAATGAACATGAACCGAACATGAACACCTTCAAAATTAAACAAATGAACACAAACTCAACCTTGTTCATTCAAGCTCAGTTCATTTACATTAGTAACACTACAGCCTACTTATGTATCAGCTTGAAGTGATATGTTACTTGCTATATCTGCTTTGAGTGGATTTGTTGCTTGGTTCTGTATTTTATACAAACTATCATGTGGATGTGAAGTCTTTCTAACTGGTTGCAGGAAGTGGACATTTGGTCATTTGGATGCCTGCTTTATGAATTGTTGACCCTCCAAGTTCCTTATTCTGGGTTATCAGAGCTGCATATTCATGAACTTATTCGGGTATTGGCAATAGTAAATTCTGAGCTGATCATGTCGTCTCCTCAATACCTTTGACCTAAGCAGGTTGTTTCTTCTGATCTATATATGCAGATGGGCAAGCGTCCAAGACTACCTGAAGAGCTGGAGGCATTGGAATCATCGACTGAAACTTCAATGACCCTATCTGGAACAGAGGCAGAAACTGAGACAATTAGATTTCTTGTTGATATCTTCCATCAGTGTACAGAGGAAAATCCGGTTGATCGCCCAACTGCCAACGACCTTCATAATATGCTTCTCAAACACACCAATGATTTCCGGAGTTCGAGTTAATACTATAGGTTGGTCCATTCTAATAATCATTACCTCTTCTTGTTAGCCTGAATCTATGATTTCGTTATCTATTTAATGTCTCTCATTGGTGATGAGATGTTATTATTCATTAATCAAGTACCCTCAGCTGTAGTTGTACTAACTAGGATTAGCAATGAATTAGATCCATCCATCCATCCATCCATCAGTGTTGTGTGTCATGTTCTTGAGATGTGTAAATTTTTGTAGGTAGTTAATTTTTGTTGTCCAATCCATAGTGTTATGAAGTGAACCTGTAGCACAATGTACCAGTACTTCATTTTTTAATCAAAATTCCAGCACTCTACCTAGAATCTTATAGAATGGGGTATGGTATGTATCCTGCAATTTATTTATTTATTTATTTCATTCAGTTGACTTTAAATAGATAACTTGTTTTTTCCCCTAGACTTGGAAGTTTGTGATTATAGTGTATCAATTAGAACGTTGTAGGGGAGCCAACTCTAGCCTCTAGGAGCTTACAATGCCAAGGCAATAGCATAAAGCTAGTCATGGAGTCCTAAAACAAAAGGAAAGTAGGTGAAAATAATTAAATGATTGGTTCCCAAGAACTGATGATTTTCAAGTATGGTTTTGTTGATTATGTCGCCCAATCTCAAATGTTGCAATCATTAACTCCATCCCACCCTTCTCTTTTATGAAGTAAAAAAAATCAGTTCCTCTTTTTCTTGCAATGATAGGGTATATTATTTTTCTAATGAGAGATTTTGAATTTGAACTTTGGAGATACATTGTTAGGAATGTGTAGGGATGGATAAGACTAGATATCCAACCATATCCAGATCAATTTGACTAGAATTGGTCTTGGTTCCGTAACCATTGGTTCTTGAAAATTAAAACTAGTCTGGGTCTTGGACTCTTGGTTATATCAGGTTTTAAATTTTAAGATACAATCCCGTTATTAGTGGGAAACCGGTATCAATACCGGGTATCCGATCAATTGGTTTATTATTAAAGAATATGAGCAATACGAGACTTTTTTTAACCATAAATAATATTATTAAATAATAAATTATTGTAGACTTGAAAATGAATGTTTTAAAATGAGTTATACTCATAATATTTATACATAAAAAAAGCTTGATAAGAAAAAATAAATAAAAAATTATCTATTATAAGTAAGAAAAAAACTAGTACTGAGTACTTGGTATTAGTTTTGATTCTATTGAGTATCTATCGGCTATCGAGTCTAAAAAATTAAGATACAGTCACAGTTATAACTGAGACTTAAATTTTAGATCTAGTCTCAATCCCAATAAAATTATTTCTGAATAAAAATATGCTAGATTTAACCGGGTCTTTGATCAAAACCAAATAATAGGGTTTTTGATCACCTCTAATAACGTGTATAATGAATCCCAACATGAAGTATGAAATGAACATGTTCTCTAAAAAGAATGTATTAATGGGATTTAAAAAAACAGAGGAAAAAAAATATCCTTAATAGTTTTTCGTTCTATATGTCAACATTATTATCGACAAAAATAAAATTTATAATAACACAAATTCTTTGATTTTAACACTTAAGACCAACACGAATCATCCAACCTCAGTGATTAAAGAAACAATTATTGTTCTTAAATATCATAAATTCAAGCATCAATAATATCAGTAAAATGATTTAGCGATCAATATCCAATGATTGAGAGTATACTTTAAAATATATACTACTGTAAACACTATTAACCGAATACAACATAAAACACTTGAGACCATAGATTCAATGAAGGGACGCAATTACATTCGAACATTTCAAGAATGTATCATCGCAACGATAAAATACTGGGATGCCTCCTAACAAGGCCTACCTCAGAGAGAGAAAGGTGGTATTTTTCTTATATAATTTTTTATGTTTTAGTATATCAATTTGTCCTTCAACTTTGCTTTAGTTCTTAATTGATTTTTCAAGTATTTTAACGGTTAAAAGATATTTCATGCATAGAAGAAGAGATTTAGTATAGTTTTAAAATTTTAGAAAATTGACCTGCCAACGACAAACGTTGAAGATGTACGAACTTATAAATATTTGAACGCTGAGTATATATGAACGCATATAAATAAATTAAAAACAGAGCTTGAATTAAACAAAGTTAAAAATAAACAATTGAACACATCTTTGCCTTCATCTATCACCGCAAACCAAAAATGTTTTTCTATATTGATTTTCGAAATCGTTGTTGAGTCGTAAAATATTTTCTATGTTGACTTGTCTTCATCTATCTTTGTCGTAAGTTGTTATTAACATATATATATACCAAATGACATAACTTAATATTAATATTATTCGACCGATATATATTATTTTGTTCAACATAAAACTTGTGGTTTCAGTTCTCTAATATCGTTGATATTCATCGTCTAATCCCAAGCCTTTCAGTGTTTCATGAGGAGTTGTTCTGTACAAACTGTTAGCAAGTAGCCAAGGGACCACTCTACATAGGGTTTATTTTATTACAGGGTTAATCACCATTCCCCACAACCTACACGCCTGTTTTGACGCATCATTCCCCCACTCGGCATGCTAGTTCTTGTAGCTAATCCATCTGGTTTAAGAACCATTTATATGGAAGATTACGTCATATTATATTATATACAGAGATTAGCAATGGATCAGGTAAATGTAAAACTAGTTTACTTGGTGAGAAATAAGAATTTAGGAAGTCCATTAGGCGTTTTAGTAGAGAAATATACAAAAACACACACACAAGAAGAGATGGGGTCAATCTCTAGCTTTAGAAAAATCTAACACCCTAACGTCGTCGTAACGATTAAGATTTTCGAGTCAACGGGTGAATGTTGATCTAATAGAATATTTGGATTAATAGACCAATGAAAATGATAATAAAATTCATCTTAAGTGATTCGAATATAAGAATTTTGTTATGAATCCACACTAACAAAAAGAATCAATTTAAAATCGCAACTCAAAACGTGAACCAGCAAGAGCCTCTAATGATGAATCGACAATAACAACGTGAAAGGACACAATGAACTTTGATAAATTATATTTGTTTTTGCTTTTATTATAACCATCTGGAATATATATTAGCTAATGATTTTTTATAGGGTAGGCTTATTGTGAAAAAAATCTCTCTATTTCTATCTTCTATTTCTCCTTATTTCTTATTCTCTGATTCTTTAATCACAGTAAATTACTTTGGTTCATAACACATCTATACGTGCAAAGAGTTAAAAGACTTTAAAAAAATAATACCATAATCACATTAATATATTAAAAACCTATTTTTTTAATTAAGAATTGATATTTGATACAATATCAGGGTAAAAAATTAATAAGCATGTATATTTTCAAGCCAAAATTAAAAATTTTAGCCCTAAAACTCTACCTCAAACCATAAATGAACCCTAAGTTATAAATCATATCACCTAAATCAATAATCTAAAAACCCTAAACACAAATAACCCAACTTATAAAAAAATTATTTTTCAGTGTTAGTATATAAACTAATAATCTTTTAATCAAATGTCTAACCTATATAACCCAAAATTTTAAAAAGTAATTAATTTAAAATTTTATAGTAGATGAGATTCACTAATTATATGAGTTTAGAATTTAAATTTTAATATTTATCTTAAAAATTTAATTATCTCGAACATTAATAAGTAAAGTAGCTGCTCAAGATTTCATTAGGCTAAGATTCAAATAATTAAATAAGATCCATATATTAAATTATTATTCGTTATAGATTTAGAATGAACACCTTCGGATATTAATTATTTGAATCATTATTTATGTAGATGCATATTTAGATATTTGAATCTGTGTCAACACGATTTTAAAAATAATAATATATATAATAAATAATATATTAAATAAATAAATATTAATTATTAATAATATAATATTAAAATATTAAATATTAAAAAAAAAAGAAAAAAACTGAAAAATCGAAAAACAGAGTCGTGGGAGAGGGGGAGTTGTTCGGCCGGATTTTGTGGGAGTTTCTGAGTTGAATTAGGTTGTTGGGATTGAGTAGAGTCGGAGAGATTAAGGACTTCGATTCAAGTCCTTTAAAAGGACTTGAATCGGATGGAGTTGGGAGGAAAAAAGATTGGAATCAGTCGGCAGCAAGAGAGGCTAAAGATCTGGAGATTGGTGAAGTGTTGAATCGGAAATCGGTGAGGCAAATTGAAAGCAGTCGATTGGAGGTAAGGTTTAATCTCTTCCTCAAGGTTACTATTGTTTTGATGTTTGAAGCTTTGTTTGGGTTAGGTTCTGGAAATGTTCGGGTAGGTTTAGATTGTTTTTTTAGGGTGTTAGATCCGAAATAGGACTGGGTTTTAGTGTTTTTAGGGGTTGTTCGACGGTTTTCAGTGTTTTCGGGGCTTTCGGTGACCTCACCGGCGTCGGAAATGGCCGCCGACGGTTTCTGGGCGACGACCGGCATGTTTTGCGGTGGTCGGCGAACATGCCGGAGCGGCGCTATACGGCGGCGTTGTGGATCACGCGGCGGTGCTTGCGGCGGCCTGGAGTCGTGTTCTTGGTGTTCTTCGTTGTTCATGATGAACAACGAAGAACACCATCCGAATTCAAGGTGTTTGATCCTCTGGTAGCCTGGTTTTTGGAAATTTGTTGTTAGGCCGAGAGAATTTTAAAACCCACTGAGTCCACCGAGTCAGGGGTTCGATTCATCTGACCGAGCCAACTCGGTGGGATGGGTTTTATCCCTCTCCAAAACGCTGTCGTTTCGGGCAGCTAAAACACGCGGGTCGGATCCGGGTTCAACCCGGATCCGCGCGTTTTCGATGGGTTTGGGTTAATCACCCTTTTGGTCCCCCAAGTCTAAACCGTATTCACTTTTGGCCCAAAATCCTTAGTTTTGGTTAGGCCCCCCTAGACTCCTATTTTAGCCCCTAAACTTTAGATTTAATTCCATTGAGCCCTAAAATCCCAATTTAAATCCCTAAATAGACTATTAGGATTAAATTAAGTTAGTTTTAGATTTAATTAGGTTAAAAAAAAATTAATTTTGGAGACTTGAAAAATTAATTAATTCTTGATTCAAGATTTAATTTAATTTTAATAAACTTTAAAATTAATTTAATCTAATTTAATTCTAATTTAAAATTAATTCAGCCCTAAAATTTAGAAATTAGACTCTAATTAGGATTAATTTAATTCTTAAAAATTAGAAAATAATTTTAATTAATTATTTTAATTAATTTTAATTAATTTCTAAAGTTTTAAAGTTAAACTCCTTAATTAGGTCTAGTTTAGCCCTAAACTTTAAAACACTCACCAAATTAGACTTTAATTAGGTTTTTAAATTCTTAAAAATTAAAAAATAATTTTAATTAATAATTTTAATTAATTTTAATTAATTTCTAAAGTTTTAAAATTAAATTCCTTAATTAAGTCTAGTTAGCCTTAAACCTTAAAACATTCACTTAACTTAGACTTTAATTAGGCCCTTTTAATTCTTAAAATTAGAAGATAATTTAAATTAATTATTTAATTAAATTTAATTAATCTCTAAAAAGATAAGATTTAAAACTAATTAAGTCTAATTAGCCCTAATTTCACCAACAAACTTTAATTAAGTTAAAATTAAATTCTTAAAAATTAGAGATTACTTTAATTAAAACTTTTAACTAATTTAAAATTTTTAAGATAAGATTTAAAAATTAACTTAATTAAGTTTAAATCCAACCCTAATTAAACTTTTGAACCTAAAATTCACTAAGTGAGACTTTAATTAAGATTTAATTGAGATTCGAAGTTAAGGAAAATTTAATTAATTAATTTAATTAAAAATTTCTAAAACTTTAAAAATTAATTTCACACTTAATTAAGTCTTATCTTTTGTTCAAGGTTTGTTCTCGAGTCCCTTGTAATCTTTTTTCATACAAGTCCCTTTTGTACTCATGTGATGAGAATTTTGATGTAATCTTGTACCAATGATTCTAATAAAAGTGATGAAGTTCCTTTATCTTATCCTTTTTATTTTATGTTGTTTTGCATAGCATATTTTAGGAATGTCACCTAATAAACTTAAGTTAATTAATTTAGAGCCCTTTTTAGGATTAGTCACTTAAATTAATTAATTTAATTAGGGAGAAAATTTAGTAACATAGCATGTGAATCTTATGTCTCGGATACACTAAAGAGGTTGGTGTTTTGACGCACTATGATGCTGACCTAGAGAGTGTACCTTGGCATCGAATTCGAATTCATGTGTTATTAAAAACTTAGAATTTTGACAAAAACTTAAGTTTAGAATTAAATAAATGGATAGATAAATAACTAGTAACGCTAGTAACTTAGGTTTTAAACGCTTAATTAATGGAGCCTTTTTAGGATTAGAACTTAAAATGAACAAAATAAAAAACGGTCATGCATTTTAATTTAGCCTTTTGAGGCAGAAGTTACATTCCTTTAAATTTGGGTGAGGTTTCCTATCTAGAGGACGTCTCGTTAAACTTGACAATATCAATGCCACGTAATGTTTTTCAAGGTACCAATTTTTGGGCGTTTGTAAGGATCATCCTTACACGTAACCGACTCCCGAACCCAACGTTTTCAAAATGAATCTCTGGTTTATTTTTATGGTGTCTGGCCTACCTAAGTGGCCGATGGCGACTCCAAGTCAAAATTTTTAAATTTAATTACAGGTTTTTCTAAAATTTGGGATTTTTGAGATTAAATTAATAAATTTGAATTTTTTAAAATTAATCGTTGAACACTTTTTCACCTAAAAACGCGTTTTTTTAAGAGGTCGCGACAATCTGACTTCGAAATTATAAAATAAATAATATAGTTTTTTCTAAGAGTATTTAAGTTTTGTCTCCGACTTTTAACATATTTGTTGAATTTGTTCATATTCAAATATTTGATATATGATTTAAAATTTCAAAATAAAATTTTCTACACTTTCGAATATTTAGTGAATAGTAATATTTAAATCGAATCCTCATATTCGAAAAAATATATTCAAATTTTTGTATGTGTTTACAGATTTGAATAAGAATAATTAAAAAATGAGAAATATTTAACCTTTTGGTATCCACCCTGTGCATGAGACTTGCTCAAAATTTTCTAGTCCTAAAATACAGGTGAGACCCCAAATACGGTCATAAATTGTTCCATGTTCATCGTAAATACTCATGCCTGAGAATTGAAAGCATCAAAATAACGGTGAAAATCATTTGTCTCTTTATAATATATATTTTTATATTTTATTTAAATATTTTTTAAAAATTAAATTTTAATTCTTAATTTTTATTTTCTATATCTTAACTATATTTTAAAAAATATATTCTGCTTTTAATTTTTTTAAACCTTAACCACAATCTAAAACTTATATTTTAAAAATTAAACCTTAAACCTCTAGTTAAAAATAGATAATTTTCGCCCTAAACTTAATCGAGAAACACATTTTCTGACAGTCTCTTCACATAAGTGTCGTGTTTCATAGGACCATAATTGATTATCGGTTTAATGGTTAGGATATTATTGTTGATTTTTTTTTTATTTTAAAATTTAATATGGTTATATTTTTTTATTTCACGATATATAACGATTTTTATCACATCAACAGAAACTAAAGGGTAATATTGAAGATTTGAAGTGATGTAAGAAGTCAATATATGTTTTTTTTTATTAATTTGTTATATAATAATTTTTACTTATATACAGTGATAAAATCATGAATCGTTCGACTGTGAGTAATTGTGTAACAAATTTAAAACAAAAATTTTAATTTTGGACCAAATATTACCTTAAAATAGATACTACAATTAAAATCTTATCAGCATCGGCATAAAATCAGAATAATCACGTCTCACTCACCATATTATACAAATTTTAAGTGATAAATTTATTTTAAATTATTTTTTGATATTTTAAACTTTAACCCTAAAAAAACTCTAACATTCAGAGGAGTGCAAATTATCTGCCCTTTTCTCATGCCTCCATTTAGGCCCCACTTCAAATTAGAGGGTTTAGACTTCTAGGTTAGAGGTTTTGGTTAGGGTTTAGGGAATTAGGGGTAGGATGTATTTTTTAGGGCATAGGGTTTAAGATTTAGAATATAAAAAATAAGGGTTTAGAGTTTAAAATTAATTTTTTTAAAAAAATCAAAGAAGGCACAAAAAAGATACGAGGAAGAGGCATAGATTTTTTTTTCCATTTAGAGTAATCTATAATCATTTCTTTGCACAAATCTTCACATATTTATATGTTCATCGTCATCATAGATACATGCATACATATACGCATACGCTATAAATAAAAAAAAAGATTTTAAAATTTTTATTTTGTAAAATTTTATCAATAATAATTATTGGTTGAATAGTGGAGAATTTATATATAAAAATCTTATTAGACAAAAGTTTGACAATCGAGAATGTGATTAATAGTTGTTTATTTATAAATTATATAAAAGTATAAAAAATTAGTATCATCATAATAATATTAACTATAAAAAATTAGTATCATCGGAACTTGATCATCTCCTCCTCTCTCCTTTATTTCACAAACTCTCTTTGAAATATGGGTGAGCAAAATTCGACTCGAAAAAATTGAATGATTTGATTTTACTCGAGGTAAAAATACTCGTCTTATTTTGACTCGATTCAAAATTTCATAGACTCGACTCGAAAAAAATTTAAATAAAGTTCGAGTTATAAAATGAAAATTCAAATAACTCGAATAACTTAAAATTTTTAGTAATTAAAGGATTGATTTTTAAGTTTGAGACGAATCTCTCATTTTTTATGATATATATACATTGATATATAAAAAATATTGCTACATATGAAATATATATACATATCTTATATGATTAGAGAAAGCCATTTAAATTGAAATCAAATCATACTATAACATGATAAATAATTACAATAAAATATTTATAGAAACTCGAAAACTGGACTCGATTCAAATTTCTTGAACTCGACACAAACCGAAAAAAATTTCAAATAAAGTTTGAATTGTAAAATATAGCTCGTTAACTCGAATAACTCAAAATTTTTTAGCTTTACTCGACCAGATCGAATACTCACCCCTACTTTAAAAAACTATTTATATCTTACAAGTGAAATGAAATAAAATAAAACATGTATAAAATAAAAAAAAATAATCTAAGAATAACATATTAAAGATCAACTCTTATGATCTGTTATCTAAGATACGAAAGATGATGCGGAGAGAATATCAACCTTAACCCTAGAGGAAGCTAGGGTAAACCTAGGTCTAAAATTCCACTGCTATTTAACATTCACAAGACTTGATTATAAGACTTAACGTATAATTTTATGTTAGAAAATATAATTTTTTATACCTAATAAAATTATATAATATTTAAAATTTTATGTTACATGATTCAATAACAATAAATTTTTAAAAAATATATAAGAATTTAAATTTTTTTAAAGATGTGACTATATATTCTTAACCGTGATAAAAATAATCGGATTTAATAATGAATTAGTATTCCATATAGGAATCAACACATACGATTAAATCTTGAAAAGTGTAGGCAAATCTGGTGGGGTACTTCGAATATTAAACAATTTATTACCAAAACCATAAAAAAGTGAAGTCTTTAGTTTATGTGTTGCCGGATTAGTGACTTAATTCATAGATAATCTGTTGGGTTCCATCATCACACCTATAGGTCTAGGGCACATAAACAATAGGGGCATGGAATTTGTATAACCAACATTCTAGTCCTTTTCATGATTCTATAAATAAAAAAATATTTTTTTAAAAAATTATAGGCATTTTTGCAGCTGGAACCAATCAAATGAAGGGTTTAGCCACTATCCAACAAATGGGAAGGTTTGCAAGGCTATCGTCTGTCAACAAAAAGGAGGATGATTAGGGTTATATGCACTTTCATATAATTACAAAGGACAATTAATGAAGCATATATATTTTGAACACTTGTATACTAAATCAAATTCTAATAGGAGTGGATATGAGTCCTTTTTTACTAGCCTGGGTAAATTGCAATAAAAATCACTTGATTATGGGTATAATTATATTTGAGTCACTTGATTATTAAAAATTATATTTGAGTTATTTATTTGTGGGTAAGACTACATTTGGGTCAACCAGTTATTAAAGGTTATATTTAGATCACTCAATTATAAGTAAGTTTACATTTTTCCGTCAAAAAAATTATAAGTAAGTTTACATTTGGGTCACCCATCATATTTGAAAAGGTACATTAATTTAGTCGTTTTTCCTTCTAAATCACTTGTATATCCTTGTTAACATTAAATTACTTTATTTGGAATCATTAATTAATTTAATACACGAATTGATAAACTTTTTTAAATATAAAGAGTGACTCAAATGTAACCTTACCTAAAATTGAGTGATCTGAATGTAACATTTAATAATTAGGTGACCTAAATATAACCCTACCTATAATTAAGTGATCTTCGTTGCAGTTTAGCCTATAATATTTTACTTTTTAAAATACTACTATTTATCTCCTTGGTTCTTTTTATTTATATATATTAAAAAAATCTTTTCAAAAGAGAAGGCAAATGTTATTATCATTTAACTAAGAGACAGTGAGTTTATTGATCTTTATTAATTTTATTTAAAAAATTGTATTTTTTTAGTGTTCCTATGTATATGAACGAAGTTAGGATTCAATGTCAGAAGAGACAAGAGTATATTAAACCTTTAAATTTAAAATTGGACAAAACCCTTATTTAATTAATATTTAAATTAAAAGGGACCAAAAATATAATTATACTCAAAATTTTGAGAGTCGACAATAGTGAACAACCCCTCCCACCCTATGCACAACATCTTCCTTACCTATATGTATGTCTTAACACTAAAAAGCTAAACTCCACACTATAACCCTAACAACTAAAGTATACATCTTAAACCCTAAACTCTAAACTATTGAGACATGCATAAAGACACCAAAATAGACAAATAATTTGTAGTAGTTAAAGAAAGAGAGAGGAAGGGAGGGGAGGTTAAAAGGTCCCCCACTGCCCCAACCTTGAGAGTTATTAATGTTGTTAACAGATGTATATGGACACACTCACTAACCCTTCTGCAAAACTGCATGGCGTGATAATATTCAATTGGCATCACTTTGGACCACTCCTTTTCTTTAGTTATTTCATCATAATCAACTATTTTTTTACTCCTTTACTTCTACATTCCATTATTTAAAAGAAAAATTAATTAAAGAATTAATATGATAATGTCTCCCCACCAATGCTCTCCTCATCCTCTTCCTATTTAAAGCCCTCTTCTTTTATACTTTCTTCTCAACATGGAGCCTATAGCACTGCCCTTTCTGTAGCTACCAAAATATTATACATAGGCTCTCCCTTTGGTGCATAGTTTGTATTCTCCCATGGCGTGTTTCTCAGGTTTACTTGTTTTCTAGGCCTTGCTTGAGGAAGAGGGTGTTGCATTTTTCTTTCAGTGCTCCACAATCAGATGAAGCTGCCAGCATGATCTTAATTTCCCTCTTTTTCTTGAGGGCAGATCAGATCATGTGGCAGTTTCACCTGTTGGTGGTTGCACAAGATCCCCCAACGATATCACCCCTGTCAAAACGAAACCCTAATTATCCACTTCTTTTCTCTTTTGCTGCTAACACCATCATTCATGTTAACTCTCAATCCCTAGGAAAAAGGTTTTTCATCTCTCAATCTCTTTGTACACATTCAAGGCTTATTTGGATTTCTAGAGATTTCCTTATTATCTAATATGTATTCATTTCTTGTCGTTTTCTTTTGATAAGGATATAGCCATTAATTGGGGTATAGTTTACTTTCCTCTTGATTCGTTTGTAAAGATGATGGATGTTGATGGTTGCTTTGGATGAATAAAAGTTCAATTTATCCAAAAAAAAAATAAATTTTACACTTGATATGCTTACTGTTTTTAGGTTTTGCCAATGGTTTATGCAACAGGATGCTTTGGTATTATTACCCTCAAACCTTAAGTTCTGTCAGGTATTATCCTCAAACCTTCCTTACAGTTTTGCCTTAGTATACCTAATGGTTTTATTTTGGGGTAGGAAAACCTGCTTGTTTAGGGTTTTTTTCCTTTTGATTATATATGATTACAGCTCAATTCTTTTAGAACCCATAGTTTTTTTTTATGATTCTATCAGGGTTTTCATAAGCATGGTTCTTTTCTACCATCTGTATATGTAGTGGTCTATTTCAAACAGATAGAGAAACTAATCAGAGACTGTCCTTTCCCCCCTTTGTTTTTGGGAAATTTTAGAGAGTGAAGGAAGAAAGAGAGATTACACAAGTCTCTAACCAGTAAATACACAGGCTAGAGATCAGATGAAATCCCTGCCAGGGAATAGATCAGTTTCCTTTCAACGTTTTTCCTCTATCTTTTTAGCCTTGCAAGCAGAAGGCACATGGTATATATATCGTCTGCAATTTCAATCTTAATTGATGTGATAAAATCCTGTGAATACTTTCATACCTTAATACAGGAATGTGATCTTGGATGGACTGAGGGTTCTAAGGGAATATCAATTCATATATATTTCAGAAATTTTGTTTGTATTTTATATTGATGATCTGATCTCGCACCTCTAAAAATTTCAAATTATCATATAGTTTCGTTAAGTAAAAGTTTACACCTATAATATAAAATCTTGTATCCGTACTTTAAATGTGAAATTTTCAAACCTAAATTGATGTGCTTTCTCTCTCTCTGTCCATGAGGATTGCTATAGAGAGACAAGATTCCATGCATCTCTCATTTTCCCATGAAGTACCAAAATACACAGAAATGTTGTTAGTTTTGATTCTTTTTCCATTGTTTTTGGTATGTCAGCTAGCATGAATAAAGGAAAATCAAACCGAGAGATCCATTGACAAGTACTCCTTATATTCCATTTAAAGATGATGATCTTGGGAACTAATCTTCCATTGAAAGCTAGATGTTTGGCATCAGTCAATCCCTGGGTGTCCTAAACGTGCCAACTTCATTTTCTGAAACAGAAATATGGGAAAAACTAGTGCCCTAGGTCCCTGTTTCTCTTTGAGGGGACCGGATAGCTGAGTTTCCTTTCACTTGTAATCAACTAAGCTTTAAAGATTTGCAACTTTGACAGCTACATACTACTAAATTTGCTACCTTTGGTACCTTGGCTTAGGTATGGTTTGGATCTCAGAGGAAAAGATAAGGACAGTTTCCAATGGAACACATAGGCTTGGTTTAAGGATTTAAAAAGCGTTTGCAGTCGCTTCGTGTTTATTGTGGTTGTGAACATAACAGATGCTATTGCAGTTATTACGGGTGTTGCGATCGTGAATTTTTTAAACTTGCACGACTTATTGTAAATCATAATAGTTATGAAAATAAATATAATAAATTTATTTATGATTTTCCTTTGAATTTTTTAACTTCTGTAGATAAAATTTGACGAATGATTTTTATTTTTGCGAGTTTTTGAAATAAGGGGACAATAACATATCATTATTGTCCATTAACCGTTAAATTACGACTTTCATGGACCGTTATTGGTGTGATTCTAAATTTCATCATTATTTATGTTATTAACGGTTTTGGCCGACGATGTTACCAATTAATAACAACCATTATAATACTTACGGGTCGTTTTTTGAATCCCTAACTTGGAAAAAAGAATAAACATTGTTTTTAACTTCAAATTACTCTTTGTAGTACATATTGCAGGTGCACGCCTAGAAGAAGGGACAAGCCAACAAGGGCTGATCACGGATGCACCATGGTGCAACTTGACCCATCATTAAAAATTAAGATAACTACTTTGACGATCATTAAAATTTTAAGATGTTTTTTATTTTGATCATTAAAATAAAAAAATCTTTATCATAATCATTAAACTTTTAATTTAAATTTAATATGATCACTATTGTAGTACTGTTATTAACACTCTTAATAAATTGGTTAATTTATTTTGAAATCAATTTTTAATTTCAAATAAGATTCGATTTATAGGGCATTTCTGTGCCAAAGCATTTTGTCCCAGTTGCTCTTGGCAAGTGCACATATCGCGGCAAAAGATGCTGCATTAACTAAATTTGTCTCAGCAAGTTTTCAAGGGGTGGCTGACCTCGAGATGTAGCACTAGCACGAATCATTCTAGAGACGTAACCCAATTGCAACATACCATTCCCGTTCTCCTGGTAGAGTTATTTGCCACGACAAGCGAAACTGGCAAATCTGACGACCCAGCTGATCAGAAGGAACCCGCCACGACAACTGCTGCCATCGAAATCAATAAAGATTAAAGCTTCGTCACTTAATGGAGCTAACACGATGGGTGAGTCAGACAAGAAGGTAGAGGAAAATGCAGCACCAACCCCTGCATCACTAGTAAGACAACAACCATCACGCGTGTGTGAGGCACATGGCCACCAGAAAACTGTGAATTAGAGGTGATGACATCTCTGACTAGCATTGGTATTTTTCTTTATTTTTCATTTTTATTTTGTTTGCATGCATTGAGGGTAATGTTTTTCTTGAGTTTGGAGTGATGTCTTTGTTTATATAGTATTTAATTTTTATTTGCATTCATTTAACTCTATGCTAGTATGCATTTTTATGATAGTCTGCATAACTTGCCATGATAATTTGCCTGATTGAACCTGTTAATAATCTGTTACGACATCTAATGATGATTTGATTGTCACAACAGGGATTTGCACCTTTTTCTTATGCCTTTATTTGTGATCTGATTGAACTTGGTATATCAAACACCGCTAAAGATGATGTACTATAGCGGCGTTTTACAAAATATCATTTGTGGCGTTTGTTTCAGCAATGTTTCTTGCGGCGCTTTCTCCTATTTCTATCCGTATTTTCTCTTCTCTTTTGTATTTTTCTCTTTCGTCCTTGTCTTTTTGTGTCACTGATTCTTTTAGCGGCACCTACAAACGTCGTTGTAAACCTAAAAAAACGCCGCAATAGATTTGTTTTGCTGTAGTGGAACTAGGGGTATGATATATTTTTTAGGGTTTAGGGTTTAGGGTTTAAGATATAAAAAATAAGAGTTATGATTTAAAATTCAATTTTTAAAATTTTTTCAAAGGAGGTACGAAATAATGCATGATAAAGAGGTAGATAATTTTTACTCTATTAGGTTAAGATAACTTTGACTCTAGGTTTAGCATTAAAAATTTGCTTAGAAGTCTGTATAATGCAGCCTTGATAATCACTTTTGTGACTTGTTAGTCTTAGAGAACTTAGTGAACCTCATAGAAGATTAAAACAACATTAGAGGTGCCTAACTAGCTCTAGTTAAAAATAAACGACGGATAAATCTTGTTAGAGGTATCTAACACTGACTCTATTCTTAAGAATTTTAAGAAATATTAAAGATGTCTATCCAGTTATAATATAAAAATATAAATAAAAAATTTGTTACAAGTGCCCAAAAAATAATTATAGTTTTTGCTTGGAACCATGAGTAATTTGTATACGATTACGCACACGCTCCACTTATATCATAATAGATTTTGAGTAATTTTTCTGTATTTTACCTAATATCATAAAGATAATTAATTTTAATTGTCACGATTCTAAAATTTTGATATTAGATATATAACGTATTGTGATTATCAATTATCATGATTATGTTGAGGGGTTGACGATAACTAATAAATGACTAAGATAGATTATTTTATGAACCGGTTTTATCACGTCATTTAGATCCTTAACCATAAAAAAAGTAATTAATTATTTTTTATTTTACATATCATTTTTTCTTTCTTAATTAATCTTTATTTAACCACCCACTATAATTTATATGACAATAAAAAAACTGAAGATTAACTCTTGAGAAAATAACATGTAAAATATAAAAATTAATTAACTATTTTTAATGATTAAGGACCATAATAACATAATAAAACCGATTTATAAAATAATTTTTCCCGACCAATGTTACAAAATAGCGTGGGAGATTGTAATGTAATTTTTCCTGGTTATTTGACAAAGAAATTTATATAATTTAATTTTTGATATTGTAGTTAATTAAGTTAATTATAAATATTGAAATTACTCAAGAATTTTAATTTAATGTATAATATGATACATATATTTTAATTTTATTCAATTGTATATATATAATATATATATATATATTTGATTTAATTTTCATATATTACTAAAATTAGTATTAACATAATATTACTTTATGTTTACAAATCTAATACACAAATAATTATATTTATTCAATTTGATTAAAATAGAATTTCTTGTATACAAATAACCAATTGGATCTATATATTATTATTAAACTAAATTACATATAACATTACTTATTTACTTAGTTAATATATGATTTTCATATTTATCCTAAATAAAATTAAAAAAATGATAATACGATGTTAGAGAGATTTTAGGTGAACTATGTTTACGACGTTATCTATGATTCAAGTAATTAAGACCGTTCATCTTTAAATAATTATTTAATAATTGTTTATCCACTGTTTATATGTAGAAAAAAAAATAATAATTTACCTTAGAAAATTTTGTGATAAATAATCTTATTAATTAAGATTACGGATGAAATATAATTTATCTAATAATTTTTTTCAATATTAATATGTGGAGGTATCCACGTGGCTGCCTGAGACAAGGGTGGAACAAACTTGTCAAAAGTTAGAAGGTTGTAGACAAAAGACAACAAGTGATGAGTAAGAAAGCACGCGCTCCTCAATTTAAAATACAACTGCGTGTGATACACGACACAATGAGGACGGCGACGTGTTAACCGTTTCCATGAACTTCAATGTGCCGTGGCCCTACCGCCGCTTCGTCACGCGCCGTGCCGTAAGGTCTTAAATACGCTCAGGGTCCCACATAACACAATATTCCTTTTTTCTCTCAATAAATTTAAAGCTTTCTTTTTCTTCTCTTTTCCTGCTGAATGGTTCTTTCGGTGGGAAAAAGCAAATAATAATTTATTTTAAATAATAGAGTATATTTTTACTTTTATTTAAAAAATTATAGAAAATGGTAAAGAATGAGTAAGATTTTATTTTAATTTAAGGTAGGTATATTTTTATTTAAAAATTTAAGATATAAAATCTAATTTATTTTATATTTAATTTTTAAAGTTTAATATATTATTAGAGAAAATTGAGAGCACGGATTTATTCTTCCTTAATTTGATTTTTTAAATATTTAATATTTTTATATTTTAAATTTTTACATTTTTTTTTAAATATTAGCACCTGAGGAACAAGGAACTGAGGAAGCTTTGTATATGAAAAAATTATTATACATGTCGGGTTAACTACGTAATCTATTATATTATATAATAAAAATTTTTTATATTATTCTTTTAAAGTGGATCTTTATGTTTTTCTTACGTATGATTAAATTATGAGTAATTATTTAAAGGTATAAAGATAATTTTAACATTTATCGTTTATGATTTTTAACATTTTGACCCTCATTCTTTGTTGGAGATAAATTTAACCCTTAACCTATATCTTTTAGACAAATATCTTACTTTTTAACTAGCATAATAATTAAATAGTTAAAAAATTAACAATAATGATATGTTATATATATTGATATTTAATATTTGAGAATATTTAGTACCTTTTTATTTTAGATTTAATTAATTTTTAATATTTTATTTGAATTTTAATTGTTTTATATTTTATGTTAGAATAAAATTATATTTTATATGCATATATTTGTCATTATCGTAGAAAATTAAACGATAATGACATGTCATATATATGTAAAATGATATTACATGACATGTTATTTAAAATATATTATCACATATAACATATCAATATGTTAAATTTTTAACGATTTAATCATTATATTAATTAAAAAAATAAAATATTTGTTAAAAAGATAAAGGTTAAAGGTTAAATTTATTCAAAAATTTAAAAACCAAAATGATAAAAGTTATAAACGTTAAAATTTAAAATTTTCTTTATGCTTTACTCAGAAGATATACTAATATAAGTAAATAATATCAGATGAACCGTAAATAATTTAATGAGCTGATTTATGTAATAATTTTATAAGTTTAATTCAGTTCATGCTTATTATTTTTTTTAATACACTTTATAAAAGTTTAAAATAAATATATTTAATACATGAACACCATAATAGTGAGATTTATACTTGTGAAAAGTGAAAGTAGGAAACATGGCTTGGGAAAAAACAGAGATTTTAGAATTAAAAAACACACACAGAAAGAGACAAAAACCACAGAAAATGAGAGAAAATAAAAGAGCAGCAGCCTATTCATTTTAGAACTAAAAAGCCAGCTTCTCCTCTCTTCTGGTATTGTGTTATTCTCAAAAATAAATAGCAGAAGAAAAACCCAGCTCTGTTTCTCCATTCTCAGCCTAAATATCCCCCAGAACAGAACAGAACAGAACAGATCCATTTTGATTTTGTAATAAGAAAGAAACTATTAGTCTGTTGTGTTTTGTTTTCGAAGAGAGAAGTTTGGTTTGACTAAAGATTAAAGCTTTTATGGGGTCCATGGGGATTTCGGGGACATCTTTATTTGCCTCTCTCCTCTTATGTTTTCTCTGATACAACGAAAGAGCTTCAACTTTTGGCACTTCTTTTTTGTTTCTTCAAAGGTTGAAATTTGCTCAAACCCAACACTTTCGTCTCCTTTTTCTCTTGTTGTTACTTGTTTTGGATTGTACTGGATTGATTTTATTACAAAGGAGGGAGATGCAATCGGGTCGGTCACAATCCTTGGTGAGTCCAATTCCCCAGTGGAATCAATCTTTCCAAGCAGTTGATAGTAGAGGGAAGCACAGGATACAAGCTGAACTCAAAAGGCTAGACCAAGAGGCTAGATTCTTAGAGGTTTGTAAAAAGATTTCACCTTTTTCCCCCCTTCAAAATTTTGGTTGTTCTTTTAGCTACAGAAATGTTGCTTTTCTTGTTTGGTTGTCATATGCTTTGATGATTGGATTTGGATTGTTTGATTGTCTTTGAATTTCAAATGATCAGTCACATGAACTTTGTCCCTTGTTTTGGATATGGAGCAAATGCCATCACTTTATTTGTGCTAAACTGACAGCCACCAGGGATACCCTGGAATAATTCATTTATCTTTGAAGGGTATTAATTATGGGGAAAAGAAGGGAAGTTGATGCAATTGGTTTAGATCACCTTGGCTTAACTGTACTGGATCGATTGGCCTTTTGCTATCAGAACCATTGCTTCAGTTAACTACAGTGGCTAATTTATTCATTTGCATCAATCCAACTTCTTTGGTTTGATTCAAAAAGGCTAGTAGACTGGACAGGATCCGAATCGATTACTTCTTCCTTTGTTCGAAGTGCTATCTTTGGTACTCTTTTCAGCTGCAAAGTCATAACTGTGGCTCCCCCATCTATAAGCCCTAGCTTTGATGTCTTCTTTGTCAATTAAAGAACTTGCAGTTCATGTTGTTTGGTGTAGCTAGGTCTCTGCTGTTGGTACCGGATTTTTGAGCCCTTCTTTTGGTCAACTATGTTGGTTTGTTTATGCTCATGTTCAATGATTTATTTGCACTTCAAACAATGGTATTATGCACTTATAATCTACTGGGGTAAATTATTCATTCGGCAAGAAGCTCACTCAGTTGACAATGTTAGGGTTCACCAAAATGGTGTGGTGGCTTTTTCTGAAAGTTGTATGGACTAGACCAGAACAATTTAATATGAAATTTTGCTTTGGTTGGATTTAAGCATTTTGGTTTCTCCGTTTGCAAGAGGGATGGAATTTAGTTCATATTGGGCTAGAATTGGAAATCAAACAGACATACCATCGCCTTAAGTGAGTTTTAAATGGTTTTGTCTGACAATTAAGGGACTGAAAGGAGTATGTTGTTGTTCTAATGAATCTAATCACAAGCTTAAGTTTGCTTACCAGAAGATTTTTCCATTACGAAGAAGCTCCTGAAAACTGCGATAAATGTTGTTTGGTTGGTTCAAATCCATAGAAACCTGAGGAGGCTTCTTGTAAAATATAAAGAAAGTCACTCTTGGTTCCTCCCGTCATCTATATCCCTATATGCAGGTTCTTTGTTTGCATACTCAGACCACGATGTGGAACCGAGGATGAAATTCAATTGTACAAATTATTTTGTTTCATGTTTCGAGAGAACTTTAGAAGTTTTAATTTTCATTTCAAGTTCCTTCATTTATCACCAATGCAATCATCCCAGTTTCTCCTCATTTGACATACTAGTTCCCATTATTATTGACCTTGCACGATATTCCGTGACTGCAGGAAGAGCTAGAGCAGATAGAAAGAATGGAGAAGGCATCAGCAGCCTCTAAAGAGTAAGTATGAGAACTCCCTGGTATTCATTTCCTGATCCTCTCTTAGCATGGAAACTAAAGGCCAAGGCTGACTGAAACTTGTTGTCATTCATGGCAGGATGTTGAGTAATGTCCAAAGTAAACCTGATCCACTACTCCCCATGTATGTCAGTACATACATAGATTTCTTTATATTCATTTTTGAAAAAAGTTCTTACAGTTCCATTTTTGACAGAACCCATGGCCCTGTAAATCCTGTATGGGATCAATGGTTTGAAGGTCCCCCAAAAGCTCAAGGTTGCAGATGTTGGATACTGTGATAGTTTTGGTTATTTGAAGAGTTCTATTATTGTCTTTACTTTGGAGTTGTTGCAAAATTTTAGAGCAATGGTGGTCTCAGATGTTTGTGTTGCAGATACTTACATACCAATTCTTTTGGAATACTATTCATAGTAATACCACACTTGATTGTTAAAGGTTAAATGAAAAGTCTCATTGTACACACAAAAGATCGAGTTTTCTTCACTTATCTGAACCTATAATATATGAAAACCAATTATCTTCCTTGGGATGGGTATTTTAACCGATCGGGTTAGATTTTTTGATGAAAAAATCGAGTTTGGGTTTGGGTCGGGTCGAGTGATTTTTTAAAGTGACATTAAGTTTGGTTTTATGGTGTAAAATATCCGACCAGGGATTAAATATGTAATTTTTCATAATTTTTAGGGATATTTATAATAATGGTCTTTTATTTATCTATATTTTTAATAATTAGGTCCTTAAAATTATTTTTTTATTTATAATTTAGTCTTTAAAATTATTTTTTTATAATTAAGTCTTTGAAATTTATTTTTTTATAATTTAGTCCCTAATTTTTTCTATAGGTCAAATCGAAGTCAGGTTTAAGGTATTTATTTCTGGGTCGGATCAAGTAGAGTTTTTTAAAAAAGTTCGGATCGAATTCAAGTGGGCTGAAAATCTGACCCGACCCGTGCTCATCTCTATCTCTTCCTTTCATTTTTAAGGCATGAATTAGCTCAAGAGATAAAACTCAAGTAAAATAAATTGTAGGAAATAAAAAATAATAGTTATATTGTACATTAGCAGTAGATACAAGCATCTTAGATTTAGAGTTTAAGGATTCAATTTTAAATTTTAGATTTTTGGATTGGATTTTACGTATTTAAGATTTATGATTTAAGATATAAATTAAAATTTAATTTAACAAATTACTTTAAAATCTAAACTCTACCCTCTAATCTTAATAAATTATTTTTTACGAGCACTAAACCCTATACATTAAAAAAAATATTAAATCTTAAACCTTAAAGTTAACTTTAAAATTCCAAGTTAAATCCTAAAATAACTTAACCTCTAAAACTGTACGAAAATTTTGTTTTTTACCGTTAGTGCCTCAAATCATTTTCTTTTAATAAACATATTTCCTTAGTAATTAATTATTTTTTTAAAAAAATTGAATTCGCCAAGCATAGTTAGGGTTTTTATCTAATATATAATGATCATAAAGTACAAATAATAAAATAAAATTAAAATTAAGATCAAAATAAAAATAAAAATAAATAAGATAAATATTTTTAATAAAAGCATATAACTCATTTTCAATGTTTAAAAAATAACTTAAAAGAGGATAAAAATTTAATATATTTCTCGGATACTTTTTTTAAAGTTTGTGAGAGAAATTAATATTAAAAATAAATTTATATTTATATTTTTATGATTTTTTAATTTTTTTAAAAATTTATTTAAACAAAGATATATATTATTTTTAAAATATATTAGAGAATAAAAATTAAAATTATTATAGTAGATAAATTTTTATTTCTATTTATATTAGTTCTATCGATGATACTTTTTAGATTCATCACTGGTAGGATGACAACAGGGCCGGGTGAATTTTTAACCTTTTCGACTTTGTCTCAAAAATTAAAACATTTGTTTTGTCTTGAATTGATATAATAAAAATTATAACCCGACATGTAACGTATTAAACCTGATCCAAAAATTAAGATTGAAATTTACAATGTCACCTATTACAACTCAAAAAAAAAAAAAAAACAGATTTCAAAAAATAACATCAGTCCAAAAAAAAATAATAAGATCTTTCGTTATTGACAACTCTTAAATTTGATTTTTGGATAAAAAATCTTATTATGACTCACAAACGAATTCGGAATTTAAAAAGCATTTTCGACCGTATTATATTTATCGCAGTTGCGGACATAACAATTACAGTCGTGATTTTTTAAAAAAACCTTATTACGAGAGGTTTTTGAAATAATGGTAAAATAAAGATATAATAACGAAAACAATGGACTGTTATTACCGTTATCGACCATTACCCGCTAACTAACGACCATTATAACAGTAACGGACCGTTTTTTAATCCTTGCCACGAATAACTCGATTGATTGATATAGGAAGTTGTTTGTAATCTATGGAAAGGTTTGTTCATCCTTATTGTAATTTTTTAAATAATTTTAAATAAAAAAGTTATAGGATAGAAAGGTGAATAAAGAAGAATTAAATAAAGAAAAATAAATTTTTTCGATTCTTAATAAGCCACCAAATAAGAAATACAAGTTTTTAAAATAAGTTTTGGATGAAAAAATGAAGAAAAAAATAGTTTTTAGAGTTTTTTTAAAAAATAAATTGTTTAGACTATTATCAATTAGTTATAGATCGTAAGCTATATATAAGTCTAATATTTATAATCTGTTAACCGACATTTTTGGTCCATCATTAATAAAAATCAAATAGTATTTTATTTCATTTTTAACTCCTGTTTATAATACTATTTATTCCTAACCATTGTTCATTTCCCTCACATACAAATCACTACTGTCGTTCTATCTTATTCTGTCGCCTTCTAACAAGCTAATACCTTGGTAGTAATTTTTTCTGCAAAATTAAGCTATGGCGTTAGAAATTTTTTTAGACTCGTCCTTAGATCGAAGGGATGCTACATGATTCCCCACCCAAAACCTTCTATAACCAATAAAAGAGTTATTCACCTTAAGATTTAGGATTTAGTGTTTTTTACGGATATAAAAAACTCACAATATAGATGAAGACAAAAATGTTATTTTTGTATTTCGGTTTTTTATTGACGGAAAGAATGAAGACTCTTGTAACCATACCATGATGAACACTCTTTTATTGAAATGATATACGAAAGCTATTCGACCTCCGTTCCATGATGAAAATCGATCCTTAATTACCTTCTCCATTTTGTTTCTTTTGTGAAGACTTCTCAAAAGATATATTTGTTTTATCTCGTTATTCATCGTTTAAGAGAAAAAAGAATACGTCATATTATTTTCAGGAAAAATAAAAGTTGATGTTCAAAAAGTTTATCCTTAATCTTTAAATTCTATGCATGCAACAAGAATCAATGAATATGCAAATTCGTACTAGTCAAAAATGATATTCCTAAGATTTTGCTAAGGTATTTGATTATACACATAACATGTATTGTTCAACCTAGATCTAGCGAAAGATAACCCTTTCAGTAGTAACTCTAGCTTAAGGTTCTATGAATCGATTGACAAAGTATTAACAAATTCATGTAATCTTTAAAGGGTGAGAAGATTAAAAACGATGATCGGGATTTACGACTCTTACGACGAAATGAAAAGAATTCATTGTTACAACTACGACAAAGACGATATGCACGGCGGTAGATGATTTAAGGTTTGAGGTTATAAAAATAGAGTTTGGGATTTCTATTAAAATTTGGATTTTGAAAAACAAAAAGAAATAGAAAAGTTAATCATGTGTCAATTAATGAAAAAAATATTAGGTGAATCTTGTTCACCACGTATGTGTCCCAATTAATCAGGACCATTCATCTTAATTTTTTTAAGGTGAATTATCACCTCTTTTATGGACAGGTATTAGGTAGTTATTTACAGATGAACGATTTTGATTGCTTGGACCATGAATAACGTGGCGAACAAGATTCATCTAATAATCTCGATTTGCTAATGAGAATTTTAATAAATCAACTTTCAAATGTTAATGAAATAAACGTTACATACCTAAAACAATAATATTATAAACATTAAAATTTATTTCGATAAAATATACTTTATACACTTACAGAAAAAAATTAAATATAACTTGAGAGTTTATTTTTATATTAAGCCTTATTTATTATATTTCTTGCAAAATTTCATTTAGTTTATGATGGATAATTATTGGATATAAAATTTAAATTAACGAATCAGTTGATTATTTAATTTAATTTAATTTATACTATTTATGGTTGAAATTGAACAATTTAAATTTATCGATTAATTAAAATAATTTATTAACGATTAATTAAACTTAGTTTTGCACACGCCTACTTTTATCGTTCATATACTCGTATAAAGATAAAATGTTATACAAAAAATAATATTGTAATTTCAATAGCATTATTATCTTACCGAGTTATTATTCTACGTATTAGTTGTGAAAAAAAATATTTTACAAATATGTATAATTTCATTCTAAATCTTTAATCTTAAAATCCTAAAACTAAATGTTAACTTCTATATTATAGAAGGTTGCATGAATACGTATAAGGATATAAGGACGAGAACGGATACGAAAAGATAATTTTTAAAATTATAAGATACGGGTACGATAAATATTATATATATAATTATTAAATTTTTTAATATAATAAGGATTAAAATTATAGTTATATTAAATAATAATTATAATTGTAGTAATTTAAATTCACTTCTTATGATTTTAAATTATTTTCTAACACTTAGACTAAAAGATTACTAAAATTAAATGGTTAAATTAAATAAAAATTTAAAATTATTTTCAAAGTCATATTTTATGATTTAAACATTATTTGAAATATTTTCCAATATAATTTATAAAATCCAAGTAGAGTTTTTGTACAAATTTAATTATATATATATATGCATATATTTAGGACGAAACGGTGCACATATTGATTCCAATTTTAATGTGTTTCTATATGCATATATGAGATACATATATAATATTTTTTATATTTTTATATGTGATATAGAATTATATCATGTAGAGTTGATAGATTCAACTAGAATATGAAAATTAATAAACTAAATACAAAAAATTTTGAGTCATCCGAATTTTAATTTCATAACTCAAGCTTTATTTTTAAGATTTAATTGATTTTAAGCTTTAATTTAGTTTGATTTAAAAAAGATAAATATTTTATTTTTTTAATTAAATTTATTTAGAGACGTCCCAATAAATGTTGATTGTTCCGGTTAAAGTTTGACCGTACCCGATAAAATTGGGTCGTCCCCGTGCTGTCCCTGTCTCGAGACGTATCGGGAACGCAAAATGACCTTGTCGAGGCACCCCCACACCGTCCCTATCGCGAGACGTATCGGGAACGCGGGATGACCTTGTCGAGGCATCCCCACACTGTCCCTATCTCGAGACGTATCAGGAACGCGGGATGACCTTGTCGAGGCATTCCCGTGCTCTAAAAACATTATAAACCCTAAATTCTAATTATAAACCTTGTATTTTTAAACTCTAATCTCTAAAACTTAAACCGGACCCTCCTGTGAGAAAAAAAAAGGCTGCAATATATTTTCGCAAGGTAGGCTCTTGTCCAAGCAATATATTTTGTTAAAACAGAAGGTCTGCTGCTGCTTAGTCCAAGCAATATAAGCGCCGAATCAATGATTAAAAAGCTTCTGGAAAGTAACCTTCACGCCTCCATCCAAATGTATTTGAATATTAAACGAAATGGAGGAGCATCGGCCAGACTCTGTACTTTATATAAAATCTCATTTGAGTGGCAACACCATTTGAATTTGATATTGAAAGTGACTTCACCACTTGGCACGCTCAACCCATCAAACAAAAACAAAGACAAATGACAGACTCTGAAAGGCTTCAACGAGGGTTTTGTGTATAAACTATTTCCCCAGTTGGTACGTAAGATAACGTTGTTTAGTCTCTTCCTAATCATTAGTAGCAGACTTGAGGGTGAGAGATGAAAATGCATGGGTTGTTGACCATCAGAACTGGCTTAGATGAAGGGGAAAAACTTGGGATGGAACATTTTTTTATTGGCTTTCATGGTCACTTTCGGATGTGAAATTCAAACATTTTTTATTGGCTTTGATAGTCACTTTCGGAGGCAGAATATCATGGATATATTAAACTCGGTTATGCGCCATGGGGGGGGGGGGGGGGGTTTGATTTAAGCAATGATATACTATATTTTCATTTCGTAGAAGGTTTCAATGTAAAAGTTAATGATTATTTTAGAGAATTTATATTTGAGTAGCTCGTTTATAAAGAGTGAAAATCGTCTGCTTCTTTTTCATATTTTTATTTGTGCTTTCGTTTTAAATTAGAGGTTTAGGGTTTAAAATTTAAGTTTAATGATTGTGGTTATGATTCAGGGAAGTGGGGGTAACCTATATTTTTAGGGTGTAGGATTTTTAGGGTTTAGGATATAGAAAATAAGAGTTAAGGTTTGAAATTCATTTTTTAAAAATTTCAACAAAAATCGTTATGGAGGCATAATAAGGAGACAACATTTTTACCCATTTATTTACGAGCAATATTCAAAATAATAACAATTTATCATTTTGTAGAAGGTTTAAAATATGATCTATAAAGGGAAATTGATGTGGAAATGTATGCATATTATCATTAAACAAAAAATTTATATCTTTTTATTGTCTATCTTTTTTATCCCACCCTAAAAAATTTTAAAAACTTAATTATAAATCTTGATCTTAACTTTTATATCCTAAATCATAGATCTTACGCTAAAAAAAACTACCTATAATTCTCTAAATCTAACCACAGCTCTTAATTTTAAATCTTAAATCCACTATTTTAAAGTGAAAACACCAAAAGAGACACAATAAAAGGATAAATAATTTGTACCAAAGGATAAACCTAAAAGGGTGTTGTATATTCGCACTCCCTAAAAATTTTAAATCTATTTATATTTTATATATTCTCTTTATATTTTTCTATTGATAATTTGTTGATGTACTCTATAAACTTTTATAATTTTATACCCTATATTTATAATATAATATTTTAATAATTTACATCATATTATATGAAATTCTGTGTACATTTCTGTTTTCACTCATTATCATTTGGCTTGCAGTAGGTTAATGATGAGGTATGACAATAAAAACAATTTTCAATGGGTTTCAAAAGTAATTCTGAATAGAAAACTATCAGTGCGACTAGGTTAATGATTGTCTGTACGAGAAAAGATATTGATTATTAGAATTTTTCATTAAAATATTATAATAGGTATGTTTTTTTTTATCATTATCACTGAATTTTTATTAAATCTATAAAAAATATTATAATTATAATAAATTCAGAAAAATTAAAAAATAAAAAAAATATTTTTTATAGAGATAAGTATACCATCAAAATCTAAAAGTTTCTGAATCTCCTTGTCTATATCTAATCGAGATACATAACGAGTGAATAAGGAGTGGTGAGCGATCTAAACCATCAGGCAGAATATTCCGCTACCCAGGACTGATTATATCGGTACACAAACCATCAACCGAGTGGGGATCTAACCATCAACCGAGTGGGGATCTAACCATCAATGACCACCGACAAAATCATAATTAAAAATTGACGCCGATTCAAATCTCTGCAACAATCGGTTGCTAGGGTATGTTGAATCATGCCACAAGGACAAATAAAATAAACCATAAAAATAAAAATAAAAATAAAAAACGTATCAGAAGAATAGAAAAAATACTTGCCATGAAGGTAGAAATCCTTATTAACATATAAAAAAATAAAAAAATAATAGAAATCCATATAGGTATGTTTTATTTGTTAGAATATGAGCTAAATAATATTCTCGTATTCTATTTTGATCTTACTATATAAAAATAATAACACTGCCATTAATAAAGTCATCAAATTTTAATGGCTTAATATCCAAATGAGTATTTAAAATATCATTTTTCTTATTAGGTATCTAATTAAACTATTTTTTTAAAAAATAAATGTTTAAAATTATTATTTTAATCCAAATAAGTGCTAGAGTATAAAACTATATATTCAAAAATTAAATGCGTGACCCGCAAATTTTTGTTTGTTTTCCTTTAAACTTTTTAACGAAAAAAATATAAAATCTAAAACTAAAAAAAACTTCAAAAAACTCAAAATTAAAAAAATATTATAAATAAAATAACGAAGAACAACGGACAAGAATAAAAAAATAAAAAATAAAAAAAGAGAGATTTATATTATTTTCTGAATATAAAATTGTATACAATGCATTTATTAAATTATCTGTTTATATACATACGAAGCACATAATATATTAAACTCTAATTAAAGAAGATAACATTACTAATTATAAAGTAGATTAAAATTTCTAAATGAAATTTCTTATCATAATAGACGTCCATATAAATAAATACTCATAACACTCTTCTTGAATATTAAGAAAAAAAATAGGTCAACGAGGATATGTATTGACTATCAACAACTCAATAAAATAATGGTGAAGAATCTTTATCCCATTATGAGGATCGATGATCTATTTAATCAATAAAAGGTGCTTGCATATTTTCAAAAATAGACTTGAGATCAAATTACTACCAACTGAAGTAGTAGAAGAAAATGTTTAGAAAACCACTTTCAGTATGTGTTATGATCACCGTGAGTTTTTAGTGATTTTGTTTGGACTTACCAACGCATTCATAACTTTTATTGATTTGATGAATCATGCTTTTTAGTCATATGTAGATCAATTATGGTGATCTTTATCGATAATATTTTTGTGTATTCACGCTCAAAAGAAGAGAATGATTGTCATTTGCGTATTGTTCATTGAGTACCACCCAGGTAAACCCAATATTGTGGTTGATGCGTGAAGACAAAAGTTCATGTCAGCTTTGAGAGTAATGTTTGTTCGGTTGAGATTGACCAAAGATCGAGAGTTATTAGCCGAACTACGTGTGGAGCCTACCATGATACAAGATAACGTAAGTGTTAGATGAGGAACTTGTAACGAAGATCTAATCAATAAAGAAAGTCGAGCTCACCGATTTTGAGGTGTGAGATGATAGATTCCTATACATTAAGGGATGATTATGCGTTTGAGTTTTAAAAGATTTTTAAGATTGTATTCTTAAGAAGATACATTATAGTGTTATACCGTGCATCTCAAGAATAACAAGATATATATACCAGGACCTTCGACCTTTCTATTAGCGGCCAAATATAAAAAACTTTTTAAGAATTTGTGACCAAATTTCTTACTTGTTATTAGGTGAAAGCAAAACACCAAGGCGCTTTGGAGAACTTGAATGTTGGGTTCTTTTAATTGATTTTGAGAATAGCTTTCTTGATGTTTTTCAACTATTTTGAGTTTCGATATTAGTTCGTATATTTAATACTTGATTGTATAAAAATAAAGAAAGTTATCAAAGATTATACAAATGCATCGAATGAAAATTAAAGATTATAAAAGTCTGAAAATTGCTTGAAAAAAATGGTTTTAAACAACTCTTGATACAGTTAGATTGTTTGAAAGCAATCAATCGTTTGAATTCTTTAAATACAGAAAATAATTTGAACATCCTTGTTCATACTATTGATAGGTTACGAACTGCAAGATGGATAACATAGTTTCTTTGGAAAAACTATCAATATAATAAAATAGTTATTATTTAATTAAAACTTTAGCATATAATTTTATATTTTATTTTTAACTTGATAAACATAAAGAATGTAAAACATAAAAATTAACTAATTAAAATTTTAATAAATAATTATATGCTTTATGTTTTACTTGATAAGTGTAAAAAATATGAGATATAAAAATCATTTAATTTAAAATAAATAATTATATATTTTGTGTTTCACATAATTAGTGTAAAACATAAAAGTGGGTACCACACAAGGAGTCTAAAGGTAATCTAGTGTCCATTATAAAATTCCTAGGTTGGGATCATATAGGCACTATAAAATGAGGTTATTTTATACACAAACTTTTAATGGGGAAAGTTATGGGTTGAATAAGATGGGAGGAAGAAAGAATTCCTTGGACATCGTTTGATTTAAATATTTGACCATTGATTTAATTATTTTTTAAAAAATTATTGATATTTAATTTAATAATTAATTAATTTAAATTAAATTTTATAAAAATTTATTATAAAATAATTATTTTAATTTAAATTATAATATTATTGATATGATGTAAATCGTTTATTGGGTTATAGTCAGGGTTTAGAGAATTAGGCGTATTATGTATTTTTTATGGTATATACTTTCAACCACTGAACATTAGTTATTCAGTCACTGTGTTGTATTATTAGTGCTCGAACCTGTGATATTCAGGAACAATAACCCTTCTCTTAACCACCGTAATAAAATAATTTATGTAAGATTTAAAATTTAAGATCTAAAAAATTAAAGTAAAATTTAAATTTAAATTTTTTAAAATAATTTAATTAAAGTACGAAAAAATATAATTAGAGAACAGATGAATTCTGATATTAATTATTAATGTCAATTTAATTAATTAACATGTCTTGTCAAGAGTCATTTCATTTAAATAAAACTACCCCCCGTGGTATCTAAGACCTTTAGCTTTGCCCCTTCACTGGACATTATAAAACTATTATTTAGGTATAGAAACCACTAAAAGGACAAATCTGTTTGCCCACTGCTTTTTTCTGAAAACAACTAGCCCACCCACATTGGTGGGTAATTGCTTAGACTATTTTATATGGAGATCAGGACATAACATGAAGTACCCCACTCTTAATTTTTTTTATCTATTTATTTATACACACTAATTATAAAACTGACAAAATAATAAAGAAAAAAAATGGAAGAATCCTGTTGAGAACCACATTTTCTCCCATAACCAGTTGACTAATTAATTCATAAAATACAAGACATTAGACCTTAAACAAATGACCCTTGTCTATGATTTCATGCCAAGTTTTCAGCATGTATATGGAAAACAAAAGGAGGTGACTCATAAAGATAAATTGTTTATAAATTTGAGCCAGACCCAAGTCAGCCTATGAACCCTTTGACCTACTAATGGCAACAGCCAGTCATGCCAGCTTTGCCTATACCTATAAAACAGAACCTTTCCTCCACTACAACTAGCTTACTCATATCACATCCACCATCACCAAGTCAGACAGTGCTGCTCTGCAACCTTAAACACTTCAGCTTTTGCTATACCCTTTGTGTTCATTTTCTCTTCTACAGGTCGCCGCATATTTGAACATAAAAGGTATGTTGGTCCATGAAAGTAGATATGTGGTTTTCTCTTTGTTGCGTGTTACGTGCTGTTTTATAGGATAAACATATCATATGTCTACTTTTACAGGGTTTTAAGATGAAACTCTCTTTGTCTGCCACCAAACTTGTACAACCCAGGGTGAACTTGGGGCTCAACATGGAGGCTTTCTTCCGGAGAAAGGAGAAGGTGGTGTTTGTTATGGGAGCCACCGGCACCGGCAAGTCCCGTCTTGCAATTGATCTCGCCACCCGTTTCCCGGCAGAAATAGTAAATTCAGATAAAATGCAAGTATACAAAGGCCTTAACATACTAACTAATAAAGTGAGTGAAGAAGAGTGCAGAGGTGTCCCACACCATTTGCTAGGCATAGTAGACCCCGACTCAAACTTCACATCTATGGATTTCCAACACCGTGCTTCACTTGCTGTCGAGTCCATACACAGCGAAGGCCGCCTCCCGATCATTGCCGGGGGCTCCAATTCGTACATCGAGGCATTGGTGAATGATGAGCCTGAATTCCGATTGAGCTGTGAATGCTGCTTCTTATGGGTTGATGTGTCACTGCCCGTCTTACACTCTTTTGTGTCCCAACGGGTTGATAAGATGGTGCAAGCAGGCTTGGTGGATGAGGCAGCACAAATGTTTGATCCACTGGCTGATTATTCCCGAGGAATTAGACGTGCCATTGGGGTCCCCGAATTGGACCAATATTTCCGCGGTGGACCAACTGTTGATGCCAAGATTCGAGCTAGGATGCTCGACACGGCCATTTCAAAAATCAAGCGAAATACATGTACTCTAGCTTCACGACAACTGCAAAAAATCCTCCGCCTTTATAACCAATGGAACTGGAGAATGCACCGGATCGATGCCACCGAAGTTTTTCTAAAGCATGGCGACGAGGCCGAAGAGGCATGGGAGCGACTCGTAGCTGGACCAAGCACCATGATCGTAGACCAATTCCTCAGTGAAAAGTATCGTGTGCCAACCATTTTACCGTCTGCAACCACATCGTCGGTCCCTATTGCCGCTGCCATAGCCACCGCATCCCGTTAAAGTTAGGACCTGAAGAATCTGACACGTGGAAATGGTGTTCCACTTGTCATCATACCACATGGCAGGCTGGCACCCGATACCTCTCTCTATAATTATTAATATAAATTTGTTTTCAATGATTAGTCGATAATCATGATTAAAAAATCTAAATGGAAACAAACAAAAAAAAAGAGTTGAAGGGGTTGACGATCGGAGAAGTTAAAGGTTGTTAACTCTGTACATGTGAAAAAACCGTAGAAATGGAAGCATTTTAGAAATCCATGCAGGCTGCTTTGTTCCGTACAGGGGTGCGTGCACCTGCATTAATCGTCATACAGGACTCTGTTCTGTGGGGATCCGAGCATCTGTTTATTTGAAAAAGTCTAATAAGCCCACGGATCCGTAGTCCTTTGTGTTTGCTACCATGTGTGGCATTTAGTCTTTTCAGTGTGACATGATCTGTATAAGTTTTGGTTTTATCAAGGATCAGTTAATTTTTTGGCCTACATCTTAATTTTTTAAACCCTAATCATAATCCTTTAACCTTAAATCCTAAACTCTAAACCGTAAATCCTCTAATTTAAAGCAGAGACATAAAAAGAAACATGTTAGACGATTTTTACCTTTAAATTCGATTAATATATGAGGGATACCTCAAGGTGAACTAAATAAGGAACCATCTCCATCTTTTAAGCCAAGATCATCCATAGGCAAAGGAGATGTAAAACTTTCGAGTACTTGGTTTGTGTAATTGGTATCTCGAGTATAGTTAGGTACCATGTCAATTGCATTTAAGTAAGTATTCTATGTTGCATAATGGTAATTAAGTTCAAATAAAATCTACAAGATTCATGACATTTATATGGTAAGTATGATAAGATGTCTTGATGTTGTTTTGTACATTTAATGATAAATTATTTGCTATGTTTTATAAGGATTATACTTTATATGTATGTCATGTTATACGACAAGTTTATGCAGGTGTGATCTAAAGCTCTCAAATTACATGATATATTGATTATGTGATTTAAGACTCCATGACAACGTAAAAAATGAATATGAGTTTTTTACACACGTAGACTTTGGATACAATTAAAATACCATAGGATTATGAGCTCTTCATGTAAGGGATTGTAGTACGATTTGAGATTACGACCTTCATGTAGTGTATAAGTTAGATTGTGTAAGGGATTTGAACTACGACACGAGGTTAACACCTACATATATCATAATATAGTGTTTAGTGGAATTTGAATTTCCATGGATTACTTTTTTTAAGGGAAAGTTATTATGATCCTCATGATATATGTTATGATTCTAGTTTAATTTGATGATATGAATTTGGAATGTGTTTGTTATGATATTCATGTTCATGTAATTGATATAGATAATTGTACATCGTATATTTATTTTAAAAATTATCTCAGTAGACTATGTAAACCTAATACATATATGTCTCATGTATTTTAGGTCGTTAAAGAATTTCGAGCGCAATCGTATTGGTGGAGTTGCAAGTCACCTCAAGCTATACACCACATATGCATTCTGTCTTTAAACTTTTAGTAGCAACGACTTGAACATTTTACTTTAGCTTTTGTAAAATCAAATTTGATTTTGATATAATAAAAAACTTAAAGGATCAATTTAAATAAATCTTTAAAATCCTTACCAAATTAAAAAATTAAACAAATGATTTTAAGTCAAACAAAAACACAAATAATTTTCTAAGCTAATTTTAAAGTCAAATTTTGTTTTGAAATTCTGAAAATCAATATCGAAACATACATTTTGATACAACCTACGATTGTTTTGATATCGTCTTGTGTTTTATGAAATTAATGAAATACTTAGGGCATTTCAATACGCCACGTGTTCGTTTCGATGTCAGATCAAATTTTCAACGACTCTTTAAGTATTAAATGTTTGACCATTGTTTGACAGGTAAATTTTAAAAGTTAGTTGACCCGTTTCGATACTCTCTTAGAGACGTTCGATACGCAATTTGGCAGACCCAAAATGTTTTGATACAATCATGTAGTTGTTTCGATACGTTTCCATGTTTTAAAGATAACTCATTTCGATACGTTGACCTCACGTTTCGATACCCCTACTAAATACACACAACAACTCTTTCTATTTTGGTATCATTTCGATACAAGTACCTCGTGTTCCGATACCAATAGTTACAAAAGTGCATTTATGGTGGGAAGACGAAGGTCTAACATTCATATTTATGTTTCCAACCACTTAAACGATTAGAATTCAATGAGAAGGTATAAAATGAAGCATTTCAAGCAACAATAATATTTTATTGATCCAAAAGCTAACATTCAAGCATCAAATTCAACCTCTAGCACTTCATTTAATATCTTTATACACTCAACTCTTTGTTGTTTCATTGTAATCTTATTTTCTAAGTTTGGGGAGTATTTTTGTTTGTAATTGGACAAAATTATTCTGTGAGAGAAACAAATATTTGTCATTCTTCATATTTGTAACCTTGTGAGGTTAAAATCAATCTTTGGGTAGAAATATTGATTCGGGTTGTAACGATTATCCCTTAAACCGAGAAAAATGTCGGATTCATTAGTGAATTAGGTTAAAAATTCTTAGTAGGATCTAAGGTAGTAAATGTAGAGCTTGTTCGAAACTTGAATCACTCTAAATCATGTGTTCTTTAATTTTTAATATTTTTCATTCTTCCACAAAATTTATAAATAACCGACTCATCTCATCTTAATCATTTTTATTGTATTATATTTATTCGATTTTATATATACATGGTATTTCCTTTCATCCATGTGTTATTGTATATATACTTATATGTCTTATTATATCATATTGTGTAGATGTATTCGGTGTTTAATACGGTAATATATACAAATATCTTTAGGTTTTATGTACTAATATATTACATACTCTATTATATATATATATATATATATATATATATACATATATTGTGATTTTAATCGTTACTCAAGGATGTATATATGCTATAGTTTTATGTTTTGATATATATATATATATATATATATATATATATTATAAGTCGTATATGTTATGGTATATTTGTGTCACATCATAATAGTTTGTTTGTATTTATTAAATCAATGCCATTGCTTTATTATTAAGCATCCCGGGATATAAAAACCTAGCTGTTCATCTTTTCTCTCAAAATATTTTTTAGCCGTTCTTTACTTTGATCAATCTTTTTGATCGGTAATCGGCAATCAATCTTAGTATCGATTATCGACCACTGAATCTATTATTTTTTTTTGTTTTTGTTTTTGATTTTAATAAGAATCTCTCCTTTTATATCACGTTGTTTCTGTCCTTGTGACACGTTTTTCTTTTGTCTTTATGACATGTTTTTGTTTTGGTTTTGTGATTTGATTCATCTGTCTTTGTGACATGTTTCAGCATACCCTAGCAATCGATTGCTGTTCACTCAGAGATTCAATTGATGCTAGTTTTCTGATTTATGTTTTTTGTCGGTGGTCACTTGAAAAGATTTATCCTCACTCGGTTGATGGTCGTTTGCCGATGAAATCAGTCCTGGATAGCGATACTTTTTGCACGACAGTTGGGATCATCTATAACTCCTTTCTTTCTTCGTTATGTGTCTCGTTTGGACAGAGACAAGGAGATTCAGGAGGCTTCTGAATTTTATTGGTATGCTTATTTCCATATAAATTTTATTTTTCTTTGTTTTAGGTTGTAAAAATTTTTGGATTATTTAATCTAATTATTTTGCTTCTTGATTGCGATATAATTATAATTTTTCTATGGATTTAATAAAAATTCAATAGCATTAGTAAAAAAAAGCATCCCGAGATATAAATCGTTAATGCGGTGTCTTTTTATTTTAAGAGTGAACATGACGAGAACCAAGTGAAGTGATGCTAATTTTTCGTTTACTCTCAAATAATGAAATCCTTAAATTTTACTCGGGTATATAATTAATTTTTAATTTATTTATTATTTTAACTCATAAAATTTGATATTAATAAAGTGAAAATTTTTAGAATCAAATTTGGATGTGGTGAGGGTATGAACCATTTCCTACACATAACCGAGTCTTAAACTCCTAAAATAAAATTTTTTTATTTATTTTTAATGTTCGATTTATCTAACCCAAATGACTGGACGCATATTTATTTTCAAAATATGTATATTTTAAAGAAATTCTCCCTAAAATCAAATTTTCAGTAAAAATGAGATACTATCGTATATTTAATCTCCAGAGTCTTGTTTCCAGATTACCACCCCATCCCTCATTATTCAATATATTCCAAATGTGCCATTCAAGTCACATATTTTTCCTAATATCAACTAAAATATAACATATATAATAATTAATAAATGGTGTAATCCAAGACCCTATGGTAAATGTGCAAGCTTTGCTTTTGTAATACTTGGGTTAAAATCCCACTAAGGCGATTTTTATTTATTTTCTTTGTTTAATTATACTAACTTATTTAATTGTCACGTCATTTTTCTATTAACTTTCAACAATTAGTAATTTAATTATTATCATTTAAATAGTTAAGTAATTTGATCAATAAAATTAAAAAAAAAACAGTCGATATAAAATTTTTTTATAATTAAGTGATGACTCATGTAATTAACCCTTAGTTATTTGCACTTGGTGGACTTGATTTCATAAGCTTTCATCAACTAGAACTCCATAAATAAATATAGTGGTATGATAGAGTTGAGCTCTTACCTAGAGCAATGGCAAGGGCAAAGGTTAACCCATTGGTTAGATACATATATTTATGTATGTGATATTAAACAAATACACACACTTGTTTAAAGGTTAGGTTGTTTGTTGATACATGTTAGTTTGAATTAATTAAGTTTTAAATCAATTTGATTCGTATTACTTTTGGCATAATATGGAATTAGACAAATAAAACCAACAAGAAAAATCAAAAGATGTCGATGGTAGCTAATGCTCTTATCCCCTCTAGCCTAAGCGGTTAACAGAGTGATTGTTGTTCCTAGAGGTCACGGGTTCAAGCACCAACGATTGTCAAATGATAGAGATAATATTTTAGAACAGTGATATACTGTCTTGTAAGATTCTTGTATCAACAACACAAGTTCCTTTTCAAGTTCTTGTTTAATGGATTGAAAAGCTTTGATATTGCCTGTATATATCATAGGAATCATTTATTCAGACAACTACAGATATCATGGGACTTTTTCCCCAGCAAATTGGCTTGGAATTTAGACAAATCCTGAATTGTGATGTGAAAATATGCAGAGTTCGGAGAAAGAAAGAGAACTGACTAATAATGTCACCAAGTTTGAAGGTTTTAGTAGCAGACCAGTAGTTGTAGTCGATATTGCCAATGGTGGTCCGACCAGCAGAGTCGCCAACCTTGTAAACAGATGTATGGGAGAATTAAAGCAACGCAGCCATCAGAATCAGATAAGCCTGAGCCAGACCTCTGTTTGCAGCCTTGGAGAAAGAAGAAGAGTGCTTTAATTTTTGAGATGGGAAGGGACTCTTGCTCTCAAGGTGTTTACTCGCTGGGGAATCTTAAAATTTCGGTTACATTCGAGAGTACGTGGTCATCTTACTTTATGATATTTATGTCTCTTCATCTCTAATTATAACTTTGAATTGATAGAATTCTTTTGTGTGGGTAAATCTTCAAATTTTTTATGTTTCTATTTATGTTTTTATTTTAAATCAGAGGGCGTAAGGTGCAGGGTTTAGAGTTTAAGATTAGAGGTTATGGTTAGGGTTTAGAGAATTAAGGGTAGGGTACATTTTTTAGCGTGTAGATTTAGGACTTAGGATATAAAAAATAAGGTTAAGGTTTAAAATTCAATTTTTTAGAAAATTTTAACAGGAGACATGAAGGGAGGTATGATAAAGAGACATGAGATTTTTACTCGACTTTTTTAGGGTTTTCCCATTTTTTGACAAGTAAAAATTTTATGTCTTTTAATGGTGTCTCATTTCATGACTCCTATTAAAAAAACTAAAAATTTAAATTCTAAACTCTTCTAACCTTATTTTTCTATATCTTAAACCCTAGACCCTAAAAGATACATGATAAGTGTATAAAAGTTCTATTTTTCATATCATTTTTTCACTCGTTAATTGTCAATAAAGGACATATTTAAGGATAATATTGGACAATTTTGCTTATTTTCTATAATTCAGTGTCCAATTACGTAATTCATGAATTTATCTATTATTTAGTATAAAACAAATGCATTTGATGGTTTTCTTTCTTAGACAGGAAATACATCATAAGAATGGCCAAATAAGAAGATGGATGCTGGAATGCAGATTAGCACCCGCCACGACAACACTTCAGAGGCCGCGACAGCAGAATAAAGATAACAACTGGTGCTCGATAGAGAGAGAAAAAGATATCGATCTTAACGGACATAAAGCGAGAGAAAGACGAAGCTGATTAAAGGAGTCAAGCCTTGGTCAAAAGTCAACGCGAGATTAAAGAGTTATTTTAGGAAATAGAATAAAGTGTCCTAGTTTAATTATGAATTGTATTCTTTTCCTTGTATACCTCTTCCCTTATGTAGAAGACTTTAACCTAGGGCTTGGCCTATATAAGTCACCCATTAGGTCTAGGTTTAAGAGAGTCGGAATTGGAGAATCGGATCCTATAGCATAAACTCTTAGTCGCCGACTATGTCATGTTCTAAAACCCTCTCGAGGTTTAGATTGTTTGTGGAATAGTTGGGAAAGAAGGTTGTATTATATTTGATATTTATTAATGCAAAATTTATTTTCATAGTTTATTCTCTCTTGGCATTTACTCTTCTTTGCATATGAGCTCGAGATGATAGTATGTGAAGAAAAATCTATTTGTCTAATACCGGGAGAGTTAGGCTCACGAAACGAGATAATACGATCTTTGCTCAAGGATATTGACTAATCCGGTTTAAAGATAAACCGCCCAGGATTTCAGCGACTAATAAGACGCATGTGTTTGGTTGTTGTTCATCCTTGATTCACGCCGGAAGGTATCATTAAGACTAGACTTCAACAGTTCCCTTCGCTTAAGGATAATGAGGAGACATACAAGGATGCTCTGTCGAACTATTGAAAGTTGAATTATCGATAAGGCATAACCCCGCCTAGGCAGCTGCGGCGACCCTTAGTGCGACCCGCCGAACCGACAATTCAACTCATTGCATTAATAAGTGGATAAATAATACAACTGGATTCCCCTCTGCAAAGCATTCAACCTGGCCTTACTTCTATCGTTCTTATTCTTTTTCGTTTATTTAGTTTTTAAGTAGTTAATTTAGTTATTTGGCGAAAGATGAATATTAAAGGACTTTCGAGCCTTCACCAATACACCCTACTCCTAATTCTCTAACCTCAATCCTAATCTTAAATCCTAAACCTTAAACCCATTAATTAAAATAAAAACATCAACAGAAACACGATTAAGAGATAAACGATCTATACCTTTTTAACAGTGCTCCGCATATTTTTATTCATTCTTTGTTTACCGACGGTAATATTAATTTTAAAAATGATAATCAAACATAGTTAATTTTTTCCCTTATTTTTTATCTCGTTTTTATTTTTCTATTAACATTGTTCTAATTTTTTTAATAGGAATTTATTTATTTTGGTACCTTATTTTTCACTCATCTTGTTGCGATATATTTTCTCTTTTTGTGATAGATTTTTTGTGTTTATGTAGAGTTTTTCGGATGTTTATCTTTGATTTATAACTATTAGTAATTTTTAATAATTTAGCCATCTTTTATGATTGTTTATTTATGCAGTTTAATTCGTTTAATGAAGCAGTCAGCAACATTAATTGTTTTGTTCATCATCCTTATAATACCTTTTATAGTTTTTTTTAACAGGCTAATAGTAATTACAGTAGTATTTGTTCTAGGATATAATCTTCGTCATTTGACATTGATCGTTTAATCACTCTGCTTACTACTGCTTAAACCCGTGATCTCTAAGAACAACAACTGTTCCGTTAACCGTTTGGACTAGAGAGCTCGTGCTAATACCTTTCATAGTTAGATAAAGATAATAAAAATTATTAATGATTATCAGGTTGGTACAGATGATTGAAGTATGTTTCTAAGAAAGTTATTGAGTTTTCTAAGCGTCTTTGAGTTTATATATTGTTATTTTATTTCTATTAGTTTTTGCATGGTTAACCAAATTTAATTTTTTATTTAATTTATAATTATTTTTATAAAGTAAAAATAAATATTTTATATTTAAAATATTATAAATATACTTTTAATTATTATTTTTACTTAAAAGATAAATATTTAATAAATATTTTTGAAAAACATACTAAAATTTTATATTTTAATTTTAAAATTCATAAAATAAAATTATTTTATGAAAATAAAATATAAAATTTTAAAAAATGTCGTTAATATAAAAAAATCGAAAATTATAGTTAATCGAATCGAAAACTAAGAATTACTAAAATAACTTATCGAATTAAACTAAAATCAAACCATATACACCCTTAAGTATGGTATTCGTGTCGACGATATATGTTGTGCGGAAGTATGATCCTTGTGTATTAATGGGATACCTTTATTTGATAGGACATGAATACTAAGTAAGAGTGTTACAACATAAAATGATGAGAAGATCCTAAATGTACGTTCTTGAAGTTGTATGACATCAGATCTTATTCGAATATACTTAATGGAAGATTTTAAGCATGGATATATGTTTTTAAAGTTGTATGAAACCAAATCTCTCCTTGACAGGGAAAGAGTGTATGTTCTCTAAGTTGTATGACATCAGGCCTCATTTCTAACTTGTATGACATCAGACCTCATTTAGAGTATACGTTCTTTAAGTTATGTGACATGGAATCTCACTCAAAGTTATTGATAAGCTATATGTGATGTGTGTGATATTGATGTATATGTGTTGTGTGAGACAATATATTTATGTTTGTTATGTGTTTGAGCGGTTATGGCAGTATCATTGCTTATCTTGTCATGATATCAAATTTTATAATATATTTTTATTTATTATTTGCATAAAAAATAATTCGGTGAAAGTGTATCTATTAAGCTTTGTTAATTCAATATTAGATATCATTATTTTCGTTCATTGGTTGTAAGTTTGGCACGTTGCTTGAAGGAGCACCATCAATGTAGGATTCTAGTGCCCGCCACTCTAAAGTACAATACTTAGGGTTTTAGGCTTTGTATTCGTAAGAACTTATTGTATGTTGTCAGTTATATTTGAATTTTTAAAATGACGGAGTCAAATATTTTATATTGTAGTTTTTAAAATGAGTTGTATTGTATATGTTTTAAATATTATTTACGCTTAATAGATTAAAATCTAATGGGTTTTGAAAATTGATTATTGGTTGGGCTACACTAGGTTAAAATTTTATAATTAAATTTTAATCTTGAGGCTCCAATATAATATCCGAGTAAAAAGTGTTACATTTAGTAGTATTAAAACTTATATTTAATCGATTCTAAAAAAAACTCGATGATTAAGAGTCGTAGATAGATATCTAGCTAATACAAGTCCTCATGTCTAAGTTGTACCCTTTCAAAACTAGAATCTAGTTGGTGTGCCATATGTTCCCGAGTGTCGTTGGTTTCAATGTTGAGATAGTTACATTCACGGTTGTGAGGACTGAGATGATGACTGAACTTTTAAAGGATGATTCTGAGACCTCTAAATAAAATTATTAATGTTATCCAGGAATTGCTTAATGATAAACATTATAATCTCTAGATGCTCAATGACTGTTACCACTTATCAGGTTTATTATTTTATATAAAATTTTCCTTGAATTTAAGGTTATTTTTTGTTATTTTAATCTGAGTTCTTATTAGCTTGAAAATATATATAAAAAATAAGATTCAGAAACAACAATTATTTTCGAGTTGAGTAAAAAAATTATTTTTTGTAAATCTGCGATTGTATCGGTCATGATATTTATGTGATTTTTTAAGGTAATATAAAATAACGAAAAACAAATAGGTTATGTAAAATTTTAACATTATCTTTGTTGTTATCTTTAAAAAGTATATTATTTTAATGATTATATTTTCATTAAAGCTATTTTTTGAATTGGTTACGCTATTTACAATACTTAGAACTGTCAAAGTTTAAAGATTTCTATTATTAATGCCTATTTGATTTTAAAATAGAACGTAATTAATTATATCTTTAAGAATTATGTTTTATTAATAACAGTCATAAATCTTTAAACGATAAACTTTAATTCTTAAAGATTAAACATATATCATAAACATTAAACATTAACTATAAATCATAAATATTAACTCTAAACACTTAATCTAAACCTTAACTATTAAACCCTAAAATATAAACCCTAAATATTAACTTAAATTTTAACTACTAAACCCTAAACTTAAATTTAAAACCTAAATCCTAAACCTATACACTAAATCATAAAATATTTTTGATGAGTATTAAATATATTAAGCATCTTAAATTAATTATTTCTATTAAATTTTATTAAAAATTCAAATAAATATTAATTATAATCCATTTATAAACTTTTTACCGACAACTCTTAGGGTTGTCTATAGTGAAATATTTTTTTAAAGGGTAAACTACAATAAAGGTCACTTGATTATAAGTATAATTATATTTAGGTTATTTAATTATTAAAAGTTATATTTGGATTATTTATTTATGGGTAAAGTTATATTTGGGTCATTTATTTATGGGTAAAGTTATATTTGGGTCATCTAATTATTAAAGGTTACATTTGGGTCACTCAATTATAGGTAAGTTTATATTTGGATCACCCATCATGTTTGAAAAATACATTAATTTGGTCATTTTTTAAATCACTTGTATACCCTTGTTAACATTAAAGTATTTTATTTGAAATAATTAATTAATATAATATACAGATTGATAAATTTTTTTTAAATATGAGGGGTGGTTCAAATATAACCTTACCTATAATTGAGTGATCTAAATGCAACCTTTTATTAATTTGGTGATCCAAATATAACCTTACTCATAATTAAATGATCCAAATGTAATTTTTAGTAATTAAATGACCCAAATATAATTTTACTCATAATTGAGTGACCTCCATTTACAATTTACCTTTTTTGAATGAGAAATACTTTTTACATATTGGTCCGGATCCAATAGAGGCATTATATCAATATGCGAATTCTAGTTTGACTGTGGCAACGACTCAGGTGCTGCGGGTTATTTTTATCAGTACATGGCTTTATGAACTAACAACCAAAGGAGTTTGAGTGCATTATGGGGGAAGCTGACAGCAATGATTCTGATGCAAAACTCAGATATTGATCTTCAAGAACTTAATTTATAACTGATGATACAGGTTCAGGTTTGAACATTTGCTTTGCCTTGATTCATAACTGATACAAAGATGACTGACCCAGTGACCCTAGCCCTACAGTACCAACCAGTGAGCCATATTTGTCTTTAATGAATAACGAAGCATTGGTTCAAGTATAACAAGTAAATAAAGACAGTAGATGAGAGGGAAAAAATGGAGAATTTCTCTTAAATGTGCATGTCAAACACATACATATACATATATACACCCTTCAGTTGCATATATATTATGTCAAAAGATTTGTCTACTCAGCTAGTCTGGAAATTTCAAAATCCCAAAGGAAATCAAATTAAATAAGAAAATGAACCTCCAGTACTGCCAAAAGAGAGGGAAAAGTAGGCCTGCTTTTCCTCCACCCACATGCCCACCTACAAAAACATTTTCTGACAACCTATTTCCCACCAGGCTAATTAATTAGAGACACAAGCATGATCAACCTTGTCAACAACACAAGCGTCTACATATATGTTGGCTAAACATACTACGCACAATCCGCAAGAAACAGCAATACAAAAAATTATCTTTTCAATGCTGTATCTTTTTCTTGTTCCCTGTAGGTGATATAGCAATACCAAGCACAGAAGGGCATAAATTCTACTCACCAGCAGGTTGTTTCTGCTCTGCTGGTTTGGCCTGAACACCAGCAGGAACAGCTTTAACATACGGCAAACCTGGAACAAGCGGATACGGCATTCCAGTGGACTGTGTAGTAGCAAATTGAGCGGCGTGGGCAAGTCCCTGTGATGTTATGCCACCTCCCTTCATATTGCCCGCAGCAGCAGCTCCCTTTGCAGGGTCAGTGGTACCAGTGTTGGCAAGAGTAACTGTAGAACACAATGACATGGACGTTGAAGTTGTTGATGATCCTGGAGGCTGTGCCTGCTGTTGCTCATTACGATGTCTTTGAAGAAAGTATCCACTTGCAGCTGTGGTACTTGGTGAGTATTGAGCTTGGGCCTGCATGTAAGCATTTGAGAAGAACAGCTGCGCAGGATGCATGGCATGCTTTTGATGTTGTTGCTGTAGCACAACCTGGGGCTTCGTACCCGTATTTGAAGATGAACTTAGGTGGGGGTTCCCTAAGGTTGAAGGTACACTTCTCCCACCAACAGGAGATGGCATCTGATTAGGCACTGATGGTGAGTTCTTGGTCTGCTGTGATGATAAACTAGATGCTTGACCATTTTTGTTGCCAGTAGGTGTGGAACCTGTTGTCTTGGGGCTACCACCGGCACTCCTGGAGATTGATGTTGTGGGAGAGCCAACCACCATTGGAGGAGAGAGGGATGGAGAGCTACTAGGAGGCTGTTGACTTTGTGTTGATTTAGGATTAGATGCAAAAGAAATCTCTGTGTGGCTTTGTTGTGGGCGGGCTTGTTGGGAAATATTTTTAAGGGTTGATGAAGTTGAAGATAGAGAAGGAGAAACTTGAGTAGTTCTTGCAGAATTCTTCCACTGAGAAGATTGAGTTGGACTGCTGGTGGTTTGCACCATATTTTGAGGAAATGCAGACAGAGCATTTGGAAATTTGGAAGCCATAGAACATGAAGGAAGGTGATCAGAATATGCACTTCCTTTACTTGTTGCCGGCAGCTTACTTCGAGAAGTAGCAGAGGTCCCAAACTGGTGCTGCTTCTGAATCTGAAGCATTTGCTGCTGCTGTTGATTCCGCTGAAGTTGCTGCTGAGCATTAGGAGAATTTACACCACTGATCGAAGCTTGCATAACAGGACCTGAAGTTCTGGAAGGAGCAGAGCCAAGATTAATTGTGCGGGCAGAACTATCAATAACATTGCTTCCTTGAAGAGTGGAAAGAGACGAATCAGACAGATCCGGCCTGGAGAAGGCAATGGACTGTCCAGCAGTAGCTGAAATCTTTCCTGCCATTGTGTTCCTCCCTTCTTCCATGCTAGATGCATCATTAGTTCCGTGATTCCCTTCTTCAGAAGCATGATAACTATTCTTCTTCTGTTGTGCTGTTTGGGCAGCTACAGCAGCTGCCATGATCTGTTGATAGCCTTGCCTTGTACTCTCTGGAAGGTTTTGAAGAATTGCATGATCTCGTGCAAAGGATGAAATATCAAGTCCAGGAGCAGTAGTACCATTAATGGAGGCAAATGACATGGCAAAGGATTGAGATGTAAGGGGCTCAACTCCAGGTTTTGAACCTGGCTGTTGGGTATGTTGCTTCTTTTCCCCGTGGTTACCACCAGAACTGGTGGAACCACCCAAAGATGCAGCAGTCATCAAAGTGAAGTTCGGAGGTTGCAAGGGCATGGCAAAATTCTGGCCATAAATATTCAAATTAGAACCAGACACTCGACTATCAACAGTTGATGGGCTATCTTTTCCACCTAATTCACCCTCAAGGCGCCGAGCTTGATGAGAAGCATGCTGACTTGGCTGTTGATGTCGTTGCTGAAGCTGTAGGGGATGAGTTGACTGATTTTGGGGGGCTGGAAAAACTTGCACATTTCCATTGCCACTACCCACTCCACTTCCATGAGGCCTCTGCAAATGCTTCTGGGAGGAGGATGCACCACTGGACATGCTAGGGTTCTGGTGACCTTGTTGGCTTTGCTGTAACTGTTTAGGTGGTGGCTGCTGCTGCTGAATCTGTGTCGGGTGAAGCATTTGGGAAGAATAGAAAGATCCAGGAATAAAAGGTATAGGCTGTGCATGATTCCCTCGATATCCAGGTGGTGCCCCAACATGTGCAGGAAATGGAAATGGATATGCATTATTCTGCAGAATTGCCAAGTACTGAGTTTCATTGCCTGGCATATTTGCATAGTTGAAGCTCATTGTTGGGGCTGCAGTTGCACCAGTCGGGGTGGTACTCACTGAGGCAGAGTTGGATGTACTCAAAGTTGTGCTTCCAGCACCAGGAGATTTCACAGACCCAGGTCGGACAGATGCTGCAGCAGCTGGTGGCTGGCTCAATGGGAAAATAAAAGCAGGCCCATGCTGAAATAGAACACATCAAAAAGAAAATTATCAATAGGATGGCCCAGATGATATAATTATCCTTAAATAAACATCAATTCTTGATACACTACCCTAAGTTGTCAACCTTATTCATGTTTACACCTTTACACATTTAAATGGTTCGGCACATTAAATCTTTTTTAAAATTTAAAAATTTGACCTTTACAAAATTTTGGTTCAACTAAAATCGTTTTGACGTACAAATAAAACTTCAAGGCTATCAAATTCAACAGTCAAAGTGATATAAATATTTTTATAATTTAATTATTTTTTATAGTAAACAGACTTGATCTATTAGACACCGCACGTGCAAAGAGCAGTTAATAAGAATTTAAATTCTAAAATATTTCCTATATTATATAGAAAACATTTACAAGTGTTACACAGGTGCCTCCATAAAAACAAGAAATGTTGAGAAATAGAATTTGAATGCACCAGCTGTGTGCCTGATCAAATAGACCCATCCAAAAGGGTAGTAGGCAGTTCTATTGTATAATGTTAAGGGCAAGTGCATAATACTACCAGATATACTTGTGGAATTTTATACAGTATAGGACTTCGTTATAAACAAACAAATAAATAGGAAGAGGTTTTCTCAGTCAATATACCAGAATATTACTTGGTGCTCCAGGGGGCAGAGCTGGCTGGAGCAGTATTTGCTTTCTCTGTGAAGCATCAACAATATTTGTAGCAGCCTGCGAACTTTTATCTTTACCGACATGACCAGGGAAAATTGCAAGACTCTGCCCCTTGTCTTGTAAAGAATTCACAGCTCTCCCACGAATGTTCCCATTCAATTCTGAAGGGGAAACAATATTTAGATTAGCCTTTGGTCCATAGAGTGAAGCTGAACCAGGCGCAGCAGGCCAGAAAGGATTCATCTTCATGAATTGCTGGTGATAGTGTACATTCCGGGCAATATAACAATGTGTTGCACATCTCTTTGGCCTTGGCTGATTAAAAAGCAAATGCGGAGGCTGCAAAGTCCAAAAGTTACAGATAGATTAGAATTTAGAACCACAGATAATAATAACAAACAAAGAAAATGACAGGAAAACATAAAGAACATTGTGTTGTGCCTGAATAGATGCTGAAGATACTGCACTCCCGTCCATGGATACAACACCTTGCAGAGGAGGCATGTATCTGCAGGAAGGAGAAAAAGGCATTACTCCCATTTTAACATCTAAAACACATTTATATCATACAAATGCCAAAAAGGCACAAAACCCAATATTAAATCAACAAGTTATACCCCATTGGAGTAAGTCCACCAGGCCAGCTAGCCAAGGACATCGGAAAAGGCAAAGCATCAGATTGAGCTGGTCCAATAACAGAAATCCAATCAGAAACCAGAGGAGAAATTTTCATATGAAAAGAGAGGGATTATTTTTACCGGATTTCTCAGCATCAGGCTGTTGATGGTGCTGCTTTTGAGCATGGTGATTAAGCTTGTTCGCACATACACTACCTGTACCACTATCTCTATCAGATTTCTCCAAATCAAGCTGAAGATTAATATTCCTTTCATTTTTTAGAACTGGATTATGTGATTCGGCTTCTTCAGCAATCGGTTTGGGATTCTTATTAACATCGGCTTCCACATTCACATCTTCCTTCCTTACTTTCACACTTTTGACATCTTCCTTAACTGTAGACTTCATCTCCTGCACGTGGAAGCAAACCAAAAACCATTAATGACACGAACATCATACCAAAAGATATGTGACAGCTTGGTGACTCACCAATTCTATATCCGTGACCATAGGTTTCGGATTTGAAGCTCCAAAATCAATCTCATCATCACTTTCTGGTGATGATCTAGAAGGAGGAAGAGCCTGAAACCAAAAAAAAGTGAGGAAATTAAGAATTCCATAATCAATAATCATTTAGATGATGGGAAAAAAAAAACTTTGATCTTTAACGAAAGCGGGATCCACACCATCAGATCAATCGGGAATTTTTCTTCCCTCTGACTCTCAATCTCACAAACTGTTGAATTCCTGAAACACCAAAGGTTTCCAAACTTATAACACCCCTCATTACAAAAAACAACGAATTGATCAAAGGAAGGTAACGCTCACGCTTTAGTCACAATCAAAGTGTCACGCTCATCATCCAATCGTAGACCAGTGGAAGAATTCTTAGCAGGAGATTGTGAAGTTTCTTTCAAGAGCGATTGAGACTCCTCTTTTTTACAGATACCACGATCTTTACTCTCAGATTCTTCGTTCAAAGGCTTAGAATCCTGTACCAAACTGCTCTTCACTTCCTTCATTAGTTCAGCCTGATCCAAATCTGATGAAGCTGGTACCGCTTGAGAAGAATTCATCAAATTTTCAGCCATGGATACAGTGTTCTTTTCAAATTTGGGAGATGTGGCTTCAATTTTAGTAGGCTGTTCGATTTCAACCTTAGTTGCTGTAGATGAAACGGAATTGTTCATAACAGGGAAAATAGAAGGAGGCGGGGCTATCTGCGTAGTTTCATCCTCGTACTTCACTGGTCTTGGTCTTTTCCTCTTTGGAGCTGCAAAAACAATACAACACAGAACAGAACAATACCCAAATCAAAATCTGTCACCCAGTTGCTCGAAAAGATACAAACTTTTCTTTCTTCAAATCTTAAAGTTACTAACCAATTGCAGACACAGGAGTAGAGGAAGGGTTATAATTTGAAGGTAAAATGGAAGATGATTGAGGAATAGTTGATGCTAAGTTAGAGATCGGTGAAGAAACTCTTGATTTAGAATCATTATTGTGCTTATTAACTTCTCTTGAATCATTCCCATTTATATCTTGCTTCGATGGTACTTGTGGCTGCCTCATCAAACCATATAAAACCTCTGCAATCTCCATCTCAATTTCTTCTTGAGCTGAAGATGAGGATTTAGAAGACGATTTGGGTGGTTTGTGCTTTGACCCGTTTGGCTTCTACATCAAAAACCAAATGCTCGTCAATAATTTGAACAAAAAGGCACGGAACAAAAAATTTAACCAGAAAACTGACCATCTTCTTCCTCATAGAAGCATTGGAAGAAGATGGAGAGGCAGGAGCCGGCGACGGTGATGTTAGCATCCCAGCTACACCTGTGCTCACCGGCGAAGTTGAAGATTGACGGTGAATGTGTTCTCCGCCAACTACACCAACAGCACCGCCACTAGCTGCCCATTCATGAAACCTTTTTGTAGAAGCTGTAAAAAATAAAAAGGGAAAACTCAACAAATCAGTGAGTTCAAAAGTAGAATATGCTAACAAAAAGACAGAAATTTGGGCGATCTCTTCCATCTATCTACCTGACCGAGCTTTTCTAGGCACCGACACGCCAATCATCTCATCGGCAGCCTTCCATGTAGATGAGGTAGTTGTCGTGGTAACCAAAGCAGAGGCTGATGGCGGTGTCGTTCTAATAACTTTCACCGGTACTGGGTAACTCTTCCGATGTTGATGTTGATGATGATGGTGAATTGACAAAGACCCGGAGACGTTGTTTGGCGACATCATCCGAACAGAACCTCCACCAGCGATGGTTCCCACGACGTCTTCATCATCGTTTACACTTTCTTCGGAACTTTCATAAGCTCCATCTTCTCTGTTACTCATCAATCTATCCCCTCTTCTTCTCTTACTCGTTCTACTCAATCGATCTCTTTCCCTTTCTCTTTCCCGTTCCCTATCTCGCTCTCTATCCCTTTCCCGTTCTCGGTCTCGATCCTTCTTTCGATCCCTTAACCGTGTCGTTTCTTGTAACTCCACCGGCCCATCATCATCTGCACCGAACAAAAAGCGAAAAGGAAAAAACGAATCAGAAAAATTCACTTTAAAAACAGCGTTATAGACGAAAAGGAGGACCAGATCTGATTTAAAAAAACCTGGAGAATCTCTAAGAGAGCTACTTCTATGGCGCCGCCTTGAAAGGCCATGTGTTGTGGCTGCAACAGAAGCCATAGTAGCTCTCCTGGCTTCTCTGGTTCTATCCATCTCTGTAAATTAATTGGCCTTGCAGATAACAATAGATCAGCCGAAACAGAAACAGAGTTAACGGAATCACTCATCAGTGAATCGTCTGAAATCCACCATATCCCGCCGAGAATAGAACTCCGGTGACTACCTCCGGCGAGAATCTGGTGTTGAAACAATCTGTCAGACTCAGACTTGAAAGATTTTAGCTTTTTCTCTCTGCCCTTCTTCTTCCTCTCCCCTCGTCTCCTTATCTCGCTTTCCTCTTTTTGTGCTCTAAATGTCATCTTCTTTTCGCTATTTCACCCTCAACGAAACCCACTCCAAGCCTTAATGAACGGTCCAGATCCCTGATTGCCAAATCATACGCAAATCTCAACCCTTCATTCCTATACAGATCCGACGATTCCCATTGTCTTTAAACCGACATGGCAAGATCTGGACGGTTGATTAATTATCTCTTGTCTCTCTTGACCTTTTTGTAAATTATTCCATATTGCGACGTGTCATATTTTATCTTCCTTCCCACTAAGCTTCCGTAGTTTCATCTCACTCGCTATCGATTTGGTAACAAAGAATTAATTAATTTGTAATAAATAAAATATATTTTTTATTTTTAAATTAAATAAGTGTATAATGATTTATTTAAGTTTTTCAATTAATTTTAATTTTTAAAAAATACAAGATATTTTTTAAGAATTTTAAAATTATATTAAAAATAAATAAAATTATTTAATTTTTAAAAAATTATATTTCACAAAACAACTCAAATTCTAAAATCTCTAATTCCTTAAAACTTGAATTTTGATTTGGAATAGTTCTATAATTAATTACTTATAAAATACTTGTTATCTAGTGAAATTTAGTGTCCGTTCTTATATTATTTTTTATTTTTATTTTTAGAAATTATTTTTAGTTTTAGTTCTTTTAAAATTAGAACTTTTATATGGTTAAAAAATGAAAATGTGTTTTTAAAAATGATAATACTGAAATATATTTGGTATCTATTTTTAAAAATAAAATAAAAAATATTTATTAAGTAATTAAAATAAAATATAATTAGAAAAACATTATAATAAATAAATATAATTAGAAAAAATTTATCTCGAAATAAAATAAAGTTAAAATTATAAAATTATCATTTTCATATTTTTTGAATTTCTTAAAATATTTTTAACTCACTTTATAAAGACATTTTTTATTTTTTAAATAAAAACAAAAACAGGTTTTATTTTTTAAAACCAAACATATCCTTAGATTTTCAATTCAATGTATACAAATGAAGTGGGCCACCTGTAAACATCACCTGAGCAAATGGACAAAGCAGACTGGTGAAACCGGTAAAAGCAGCCTCGGTGGCCGTTGATTCACCTCTAAGTACAAAAGGATTAAAACACTTTATTTATGAGATTATATTACGGTCATTCCCGTCGTCGGTAAAATTGATTAATTAAATATGTATATTTAGTTAATTTTTATTTTATTTTTTTTATTAAGTAAATTTTTATTTAATAAAAATTATTTTAAAATTTAATTTTTAATAAATATTAATAAAAATTTACTTGATAAAAAATAAAATAAAAAATTAATTAAATAAATATATTTAATTAATTGATCTTATTAATAATACGACGAAAATGATCCATAATATAATTTTTCTTTTATTTATACATCCGTAAAATATTTGAAAGGATCAACGTAAGCTCCTGCTTAGAATATTACTTGACAAGGCATTGTCCCAACCATAAAAGTTTTATTCAAAATATAAAAAAAGTCTCTTTAGTAACACCCTGATCTTGATTCAGATCTGAAGTGTTGCATTTGGGTCACCAAAAATTGACCCATCAAAATTTTTTTCAAAACATGTGTCATAAGAATCTCAACATATCATTTTTAATAAATTCACGTAGATAAAAGGGATTACAAAATAGGAGTTCCTTTTCAAAATACATCCACCGACTTAAATAAAATCCAAAATAAAGATATAGACTCAATTTGTGGTAAAGTCTTATGAATACAATAAGTCCAAAGTAAAAAATCAAGCATTGTACTCTTTCATGGCTCCGATGCCGGAAAGCTCCCCTTGATGTACTCCTCCAAAGCTACTTGTCCCCTACCCACAAAAAACACCACAATTTTCGCACGTTGAGCTAACAAAGCTCAGTAGTATATTTCTACTCTACCGCAGTTCATGAACATTAGTTTAGATAGTCAAGAATGTACAGAAAGGCTTCTAAACTAATGTTCATCTTTTAGCCTACCTTAACTAGAGTTCTTAAATACTCATCTCAAGGTAACGTTATATAAGAAGATTGAATATTTTAACATGCTTACCTATTTAATTTAATACAGTTTATCAAACTACTTAAGTTCACATAACCTACCAAGTAGTAAGTGTCATATCCTGACACATAGCCCTAAGGTATAAAAGTTATAATTTATCAATCTATACAACGTACATACTTGCACGCGATATTTATACATATTAGACAACATACCTACTTTACCCTTTGTTTACCTAGACATCGGGTTACTAGCTCACACAGCCTAAGTACCCCTCCCTTTGATTAAATATCCAAGACATGTTTTCAATAATTAAGGTTTAACATTTATAAATTATTAGCTCACTTATGGAATCCTCGTTTGATTTATTCCATTAATTAAAGTCTTATAAATATATTGGTGTTTCACCGGCACATAGCAAGACTTTATAATTATATATATACAACAAAACTTGGTGGAAGAGAGATTGATGCTACTATAACCACCTAAACACAAGGTTTTATGCATGATAAGTTCATAACATTTTTAACAATCAAATCATATATGTACCATAAATGAGTGTGCCTAGAGTCACTAAGCCTTAAACCTCACACTCTTTCATACTTTGGGTGTGTCCGGAGTCACTAAGCATCGGACCTTACACCTTTACATACCTTGAGTGTGTCTAGAGTCATTGAGCATTGGATATCACACTCCCACATACCTTGAGTGTGTCTAGAGTATTGGACCTCACATTCTCACATACAAGTGGTCTAGAGTCACTAAGCATCGGAAGTCATTCTTGGTTATCTGGATCCTACTCCAACATTCTCATCATCATCAAACATTTACATAATTATTCATACAAATTCACATATCCAAATCAAGACATATAGAGGCATTATCTTTACATTTCTTTTTCTAAGTCATATGCATAGCCAAAATTCTCATTTCTCAGTTTTAACATTCGTTTTAGACACAAAGGAACCCACCAAGGCTATAATATAATTTACGACCCTCCGATCCCAAATGCTAAAACTTAGATAGATTGATCTGCGCGTATCGGTACGCCTATATGGGTATCGATATTCCCCTAATCGGTATCGATATTCTTTCATCGAGTATCGATACCTAAAACCTATTTGAACAAATTAATTATTTTTTCTCACGTCCTTATCGATACACCTATTTGGCATACTGAAATTCAGTACCGATACGAGAGTCACCCATACCAGTACTCGATATCAATAAAACTGTGATACTGATACGCGTTAGTATACCGATACCCAAAAATAATTCTGGAATTTCTCAATATGCAGGGGTACCGATACACGAGAAGTCGTAGCAACATTCCCTCCTTGAAACCCTTATTTTCCCTCTCACGGGTATCGATATGGGTATCTCCCGTATCGGTACTTGAACCTAGATTTTTTGGTTTATAGCTCAAAATCACTTCTTCCACTACCTAAAAACCATTCGAAAACCTCCCAAAGCTCTCCTAGAAGTTAATTGGAGTATATTAAGTAAATTTTTATCAATTTTATACTATATCAAACCTTAATTCGAATATTACCAATTTTAGGTTTCTAAACTATACATACACCTACTAATATTTCATAACCATAAAATCAAGCAATACAATCATTATATGAGGCTCATGAAATGTAGGAGTTAGAAATGTACTAACCTTAAGCTAGAAGTCCAAAATGAAGCTCACACCAAGCTCTTGATACGATTCTTCCTTGCTCTAAGCTTCAAATCTATCTCCCTACCAATTTTGAGGATAAATACCTTAGAAGATAGATCTTTTTTTATTGTTCAAACTTCCCTTGATGTGTAAAATGAGATTCTCACCAAGTAACAACAAGATTTTATCTTTTCATCTTGGGTTTTAAGGAGGAGGAAGAAAAAAAAGATGATGGTAAGAGAGAGATAAGAGTAAAATGATATTTTTTCTTCTCTTTTTGACAGGAGAAAAGCAGAGCCAATAACCTCTTTATCTTTCTTAGGAAGAGTTACAGTTTTGTCTCTCAAACCTCATCTTTTGCCCTCACACAAGCCCAATATCAAAGTATATAACATGAAAAGTCCACTAGAATCAGAACTGAAGCCCATAATGGGCCACCAAACTTGGACGTCTAACCCGACTTGACGGTCTATGATTCGGGTCAACGATCGATATTGATTGAAAAAAAATTGAGTCGTTACATTTTCTTTATCTATTTTAACTTGTTTTTTTAATAATTTGTCCACAATGATGATTATTTTGTAATTTAATTTTATATAGACTTTATCCACGTGTCATGAAAAATATATTTTTATATTTTAAAATATTACTTAAAATATTAATAAGATGTAAAATGTAAAATGTAAATTATGTATTCCAATTAAAATAGTTTATGAACTTTTTATACCAAAATCTTCAAATTGAATTGTTATTGTTGAATTTGTAAAAAAATCTATCATGATAATATTAATAAAGTATACTCTTACACAATATTAAATTATTTTAAAGTTAATCTTGCATTTAATTAGTAAACATCAGTCTTAAAAATTACTATCAGTAACAAATTTTGATAATATATTAAAGGATAAATTACCACCGAATTATATAAAACATGCTTATTTTAATAAAATAACTAAATTTAAAATATTTAAAATTAAATCTTTAAAATATTTGATTTAATATTCAATTTAAAATTTGAGTCTCTTTTCAACTAGTTTTATTTCTTTAATTTTTAACATTTAATACATTATCAGATATTAAATAGCATAATTAATATACAAAAGTTGGTTTTGTGCAATGGTAAATTCATGTGATTCACTCTTCCCCCAATATCCGTTTCGGGAAAAAGATAATATGCAACTTCGAGTTGTCAATCATATCATTTATAGAAATGACAAATCGACTCGGAGAATTTCTGACACAAGTAGTCAACTAGTTCGGACTTGTTTAGTGTTGAATTGGGACCAAGACAACAAAAGTTTTTCCGCCGAAGAGGTCTGTGCTTCCTTTGTTGAAGTAAGGACAAAGGGTCTGATTAGAGATTTCCTAAAAATCGACTTAGTGAAATCCCATATTTTGTATATCAAAAAAAAAATAATTCGTCAGGTTCAGGATTGATTTCGGATAATAGGTCAGATCATACCAATAAAAATCCGTTACCCACGAGGTTGTAGGTTTAAACCTCATACAAAACATTTCCCATTTAATTCTCAAAGTTTTCCTTTTATTTGGTGTCACGATCTGATTGGAAGGGAAATAACATTAATAAAAATTTAAAAAAAAATCATTTAATATAAATTAATTTAATAAATTTGATGACTTAATTGCTAAATTTTATGGTTTAATAATTAAAATATATACACGTATATAATTCGATAGTGATTAGCGTAGTTTACCCTGTATTAAACAATCTTACATTTTTAATAATTTTATGGTGTTGCCTGAGGGTCGTGGTTGTGGATCAGCGAAAAGATCTGGACCGTCGGATGGAATGAGTCAGGGTCAGGGAACTTCGAGAAAGTAGGCCCCACAATCAGCTGCCGATCAGAAATTATTTCTCGCCTTGGCCTATTGTCACGCTAGCGAAATGTGTCAGCAAGTGATGACGTGTGAATGGACCCCACCCGAATATATTTTTTAAATAAAAAAATCATGAACTTAGCCGTTGGGTCAAATTCCAGTCCAGCCCAACACTCACGCATTTATGTCACGCGCTATGTGTGGGATTCACATTTCAAACAAACGTGGAAAATAGAGAAATAATTGTTTACTAAAAAAGCAATCCCACGTGGCAAAGTCCCTTTCCTTATGTGTCGGATTCTTAAGACGACACGTGGTATGTGTTTCCCGCTTATTACTTGACTCGGATCTTGTATTGGATGTCTTCGTTTTTTTCATAGAATAAAAATTAATTAAAAAGATAATATAATTGCTAAGGATTTGGGGGAATTTAATGAAATATTGTATTTCAATAAAAATAATTAGGATATAAAAAAGAGAAGTTTATTTTATAAAATAAGATATTTTTATTATATTTATTAATAATATTATTTATATATGATATTATTTTTAAATTATTATTATTGTTGTAGTATTCAATAAAATTAGATTAATTTTATATAAAAAATAATAATAATTTAAAAGATAACATCATGTGCAGATGATATATCTTAAAATAATAATAATTTAATAAATAATACTATATACATATAACGTTATCTCTAAACATTCTAAAAGATATTCTCTCCGTCCTACTATTTTAGTCTATTATTAATTTTTTTTAGCCAAACTTTTTTAATTTTGACTCATTATAACTTTAAATATATTATTGATAAAAATATAAAAAAATATATTTTAAAAATCTTTAATCAAGTAGTTTAAAAATATATATATTTTTAAAATTAATAAATTAAAATATTTAAAATAACTATGATAAAAGTTAAAAAGTTTGACTTTTAAAAAGTCAATAATGAACACCATATATACGACAAAAAGAATATTATATTTTATAAAATAAACTTTCATTCGTCTTATATCTTTAATTATTTTATTAGAATATAATAGTCGATTTTGATATACTCAATTTGTACAACTTTAAATTTAATATTAAAATATAATATTTTTATATTAATAAAAATGGTAAAAATAAAAAATAATATGATAATAGTATTTTAGAGAAATTATTAGATAAATTTAATTTATTATATTTTTATAATTTGTCTAATAATATTTATTTATTTATATAATTTTTAAATAATTATCTATTTTTTAATTATATCTAAAAGAATAAAGATTTATTTTAAAAAATAAAATATTTTTTATTAAATAAAATTATAGACGATATAGTGAAATATGTCCACCAAATAATTATTGTATTTTTATGCTATTAATGACGTGGCAGTTTGAGAAACATCTTGGTCCTCGATCCATTTCATTAAGGTATAATCTTTCCCTAGTCCCTCTACCTTTTTAGAGTTTAAAATATGATTCCTCCGCTTTGTTAATTCTTTATTCATTTTACATGTCCGATTTAAAATCTAAGTTCAAAGTATATCGTTACGATTAAATATGTCGCATTTTAATATTTTAAATATTTTATTAGTTAGAAGTTAATTTTTAATCATAGATTTGAGGGTTAAATTTCAATTTTTAAGGAGTACAGGGAGCTATGGCAAAATCATACGTTTAGTAAGTAAAACTCGACTTGACTAAAAAAAATCGAATAATTCGGCTCGATTTGAGGCGAAAATATTTGACTCGTTTTGATTTGACTCGAAATTTTATAGACTCGATTCGACTCAAAAAATTTTTAAATAAAGTTCGAGTTGTAAAATAGAAATTAAAATAACTCAAATTTTTTAATAATTAAAAGATTAATTTTTAAGTTTGAGATGAGTCTATTAATTTTTTATGACTTAAATTTTATTTGAATTTTTTCAGTTCGAGTCGAATCGAGTTTTCGAATTTTTATAAATATTTATTTATAATTATTTATCATGTTATAATATGATTAGTAAGTAAAACTACTTTAGTAAGTAAAACTCGATTCGGCTAATGACTCTAGTGTCGTCTACTTGCCACTTTCGAGTGGTGAACAAAGGGGTTCAATGCACGAGGTTGTCATTTTATGAAAGCCATCGAGAAATAAAAATAAAAAAAACTCGTTTGGAAAAATTATATTATGGGTCAGTCCCACCACGTGTCCATAGGACCGACCAATGATAACTACCCACTTCATCAACTTTTTCATGTCATATTTTTTTCCAGGTGAATTTTCACTTTAAAAATTAAAAAATAATGAGGTGGCTGATTATCATTGGTCGGTCCCATGAATGACGTGGTGGGACTAACCCATGATATAATTTCTCACTCGTTTGGGAGATTATTGTGGCCACGTCAGAAACTGGGACCTACCATAATAAATTCTCCAGACATCATGGGCGGAGCCACATGTATCATTGGAGTGTTCATTGACACCTCTTTATAATTAATTAATTTTTTTTAAAATAATATTCAAAAAAATGACACCCCTTTAAAAAAACTCTTGGCTCCGCCCCTCCCAGAGATTATATCATGAGTTCGACTCGTTAGGTTATCTGTTGTTCTTAATCAATAAAAATCACTCATTTCAATATTAGTCATCTATGTTATTAATCTAATTTTTAAAAAGTATATTTTAAATAATAAAAAAAATATTTATTGGTCAAAAAAATAATTAGAAAGATAATAGTCAAGTGAATAGTTATAATTGGATGAGATCAGAACTGATGTAGTAAGTTAAGCCTATGATATAATTTCTCTCCCTCTTAATAAATTATATTATGAATCATTCATATTACGTTATTTATAAGAATAATCAATAAATATATTATTAATTTTATCTTATTAAATTAAGTTAGGCCTATGATATAATTTTTCTCCCTCTTAATAAATTTTAATAATATTTTATTTGATAAGAAGATAAAATAAAAAGTTAATAAAATTAATATATTTAATTAATTAAACTTATAAACAACATAATAAAATTTTTTATAAAATAATTTTTCTCTCATCTTTTGAAAAGATTATTAGATGAACTTTGTTTATTACGTCACTAATGATCAAAATTATTCATCTTTAAATAACTACTTAATAATTATTCATCACTAATAACATATATAAAAAAATAATATTTTTTAAAAAAATTAAAATAAAAATTTTTAATATTTAAAATCATAAATAACAAAACAAGGTTCACATAATGATATTTTCGCTTTTCCCTTCGTGTGATGGTTTTATTCCCTCGCTACCGTGAAATCCCAACGCTATGCCACGTGTCCAGACGATGTGCTCTTCCCCCCATGGTTACGTGTCAGCCTTTCTGCCCGTGTGTTACAACCCTAGCCGTCAGCCAACAACAAACAAAACTTCCATTATTTTTCTCATTAGTTGTTATTGTTACCCTAATTGATTCAACTAATTCCAATGAACAATGTCCATACACTAATAAAACCTTTTCAAAGTATATATATTAGTGGCTGGGACCCATTTTATGAGCCTTAGATCATCAAGGGGTATTTCATTAGGGTGTTTAGAGCAACTTAAACTTTAAAAATATTATATTCAATTAAACAAACCTGTGAATCAATCAATTGAATTAATTATTTTTATTAATTTTAATTAAAGATAGACACATGACAGGTGGGTTCAAGCTTTTAACGTACCCAAACCTAACCCGATCACATATATTTTTAAAATTTAATTATAAAAAAGTAAATTTCGAATGTTGAGCTACAAAAGTTCGGTAGGTACACCGTCACTCGACCACATCATTTATATCATAAATAAAATAAAATAAAACATGTAATATCATGCATGATATGATGGCGTTATCATAATCGCCTAAACACATGACATAAATGAATGTATACTATCGCACACATTATACACATGTCAAACCAAACCAAAACACAAGGTAGTGAGGCCCGCGTCCACACAACATCGAGATCCTACACTACGAGTATGGTCCATATCCACATAACATCAGGATCTCATACTCTAGGATAAGGCTTACGTCCACACAACATCGGGATCCTACATCTAGGGATTGAGGCTCGCGTCCACACAACATCAGGATCCTCCAAATCTCATGCTCGAAATGTTACATCAAGCATCATCGAATGAGGCCCGCGTCCACACAATATCGAGATCCTCTATTCGGAATAGTCTTTAACATATCACCCGAAATATTACATCGGATGACCTTCTTTGTGTTGCAACACTAATCTGTATATTTAGATTTCCATCACACAAGGACTCAACCACACAAAGTGATCCACCTAGGATCTTCACACCAAACTATACCATGACCAAGCCAAAGACCAAGACTCAATATTTAACATCATATCGGAGTCATTATCACCAAAATTAAGTTTTAATATTTATTTTATGGCTTAATTAATCCATAAGAACCTTTATCATAATTTATAGAATCCCTAAGCTCTTCCCTTAAAAACTTGGGCAAAATTACCCAGGGGTTTCGATATACCTATACGGGGTATCGAAACGCCATCGTATCGATACGCCTACAAAGAGAGTATCGAAACACCTTAGTATCAATACGCCTCCTTGGCGTATAGATACTCTAAGACGTTCCCTTCAAATTTACCAAAAAGAAACTTACATATTTCGATACGCTATATATGGGGTATCGAAACGATTTGCTATTGTAGTTTTGGGTATCGAAACGCCCACCTAAGGGTATCAAAACGATTTGCTACAGAAAGATTTGTTATCAAAACACGAGGATGGCGTTCCGAAACGTTTGTATCCCAAACCTTAATTTTCTCTCTAGGGTATTGATACACGATCCCCGGTATCAATACGTCTATACGAAAATATAGGTCTGCACCCAAAAATTGCTTAGAACACTACCCAAACTTAAACTATTAGAACTCAAATCATTCTTACACATTATTGGAAGTGTTTAAAGTGTTCTTTTATCAATTTTATACCATCAAACCCTTTTATTACGAAAATCACCATTAAAGGTCCCTCAGCTACCAATCAAGCAATCATGCATTCATACCACAAGCAATATAACTTACTCATGATATGTTGATGCAAAAAGGAGCTACAGGGGTACCAACCTCAAGCAAAAGCACAACCACCACGTTCACCCATTCCTTCAAGCTTTTTCCTTACCAAGCTTCCTTGAAGACTCCCCAACTTCTTTCTCTATAAGAAAAAAAAATTAAACCAACAACTATACATTTCTAAGGATGTTTTTACAAGCTAAAAACATCAAGGAAACAAATAAGAAACTTCTCAAAATCCTTCTCCCGTTCTTGACCCCTTCAAACCCTTTAACACCATATTCCACCAAAATACATCATTTTTACTTTGTCTTGTAGATCAGCAATAACTTTACAATTTACCTCAAAGACCCAAAACGATATTCTCACTTAAACTCTAAAAGATAGCTCATTTGCTTGATGATTTTGGGTGAAAATATGAAGAACAAAAAAGAAATTTAGGTGACTTCATCTCATTGTTTTCTACGGAAAAACTCATAACTCTCCCCCAACTCTTTGTCCTCAACAAGGAAATTATTAAAAAACCCTTCAAGAATCACTTTGGACCAAATATAACCCAAAATCAAGGCTCAAAACTAGCCCAACACTCAACCTGAGGCCCTAACATCGAAGACCAATATTTCAGGTTAACCTGATACTCAGATCCAAAATCCGGATTATTACAATTTTTGAGTCCTAAAATAATTTTAATAAGCAACGGTGAACAGGATCTTACAAATAATATATGTTTTATGTTTTCTAAAAAACGTATTTAAGCTATTTTTATACTACAATTATCAGCTTAAATGGAATAATATTCTTTTTTATTAAAAAATAACTATTTTTTAATTTTATTTTGAAGAATAATCTCTTTCTGCACATGTAAACGTAATTCACATTGTGCATAACGCGAATTACTAATTTGCATCTTGCGCAAAGTATGACTGATGTGGATTATATGTTATCCTTTTTTAAATACTTTTAAATTTTTAAATGTAATTTGCATCTTGCAAGATATAAATTACTCTTTAAAAATCTTCGTGCTATTTCTTATGATATTTTACTCAAATTCGCATTATGCAAGACGTGAATTACATTAAAAATTTTAAAAATATTTTTAAAAAATGAATAATATACAATTCACGTCAGTCATACTTTATATTCTTTAAGATGTGAATTAATAATTCTTATCGTACAAGATACGAATCACGTCTATGTGTATATATATAAAATTATTCTTTAAAATAAATTTTGAAAAAAAATATTTTTCAAATAAATAAATAAAAAAGTCATCCATTAAGTCACAATTATCCGTTAACAAAATACCATTTTTAAATTTGTCATCCAAAATTTAATATAGTTCAGTCACAAATCGCACGTCATGATTTGACGAAATGAAAAACCTAAAACGAAGATCCCCAAGTGAATGAATGGCTGTTTCGGTTGCTGTGTTCTGTAGGTTTGGGTCTGGATTGGCGCTGCTGCTCTATCGGCTTTTGTAGAAGTTTCCAAACCATCTCATCGTCCGCCGCCGCCGTCGCCACCTCCGCCAAGGCAAGTGCCATAACTTTTTTTCAGTTGTATTGCTACTCACCCAACAAGTAAAGACTGGTTATTTACAACCAATTTGTTGCAGCAGATGTCAACGGAGTTCTATACGTTCGGCCAGTACAAGATAGACCCCAAGGAAGTCTTCTACACCACCCCTCTTTCCTTTGCCATGGTCAACATCCGTCCCGTTGTTCCAGGTCATATCCTTTTTCACTAGGGAATTGAAATCCAATGGTATTTGTCTTTGTTACACGTATGATCTTGGGTTACCAGTTGGATAAATCATGGTAATCTGTGGATGTTAAACATAATTTATCTCCAAGGTTGAACACTCATGTTGTTAAATCCTGACGATAGTAGGGGTGTTGAAAAATATTTGGTCCAGTCAATCCGATCTGATTATCCATTGATCCGATCCGAAAATTAAGGTATCTGATCTGGTTTTTATTTTTGGATTGAATATTCGATTCGATTTTAAGTTTTCCAGATCTGATATGGATCAGAATATTTCAAGTTTGGATTATCTGAAAATCCAAAAATTTAAATTTTTATTAATATTAATCAGTTCTCCTAATATTCAAAATTTTAAAAGTTGAAATTTTTATAAATCTGAATCCTGTTATATTTAATAATATGTTGTTTATTATATTCAAAATTTTCATAAATACACTCTTTAAATTTGAAAAATTTGTTTAATCAAATTATATTTCTTGAGAAATTAGATATCCGACTATCTGATCCGAATATATGATATTTGAATATCCGTTTTTTCCTGGATCATATACGAATCACTATATCATCGATCAGAAAACCCAAATATCTAAAAAAATCGGATCGGATCGGATCCGATATCCGACCATGAACACCCCTAAATGATGGGGTCGCTTTATCCAACCGTTTGATGTTTTTTGATCAAATATGTTAAGAAGCCATGAATCTTCATTGTTGAAAAATCCATGCTTGAATTTGGTTTCCTTGACATTGTGCACATGTGCTCGTCTGCCCAAAGCGTGAAGTTAAACGTTTTACCGATCTCACGGTTGAAGAGACACAAGATTTGTGGCTAACAGCACAGAGGATCGGTGGAGAGCTTGAGCGTTTCCATAGGGCATCATCCCTCACTTTTAACATCCAAGTACGTATATGGTTTCTACGCTGGTGTTTACATTGTTTTGCTTACATATCATATGTTGGTCCAATATTAAAATTTTCCTGGTCGGATGTAGCAGAGATGATGGATTTTTCCTTCCTGTTTTTGTGTCTGAACTTGCATGTAGTCCCTTTCGGCTTTCGTTGAGATGCCTGTATTAGAGTAATTATATATTGTTGTTTGGTGTTAATAGTTTCTGAAATTGTAAAATTTACTCCCTATTCATGATTCTCTTGGCTAAGTTAGACCCCTTCAATTTGGGATGACCTTTACTTGGTATTTATGGTTTTTAACTCTTTACATGCCTCGTTTTGACTCCTTCGGCAACAATTGCCCATTTCGAGTTCTATATTTTGGTTTCTAATGCAACAACCAGCAGTTTGTGTGTGTAACTGGCCATATGTGAATGAAAACTATGCTTTCTTTCAGAAAATTGAATAGGAGAATTATACTGTGTGATGCCTACAGAAGTTCTTGCTGTTCTCGCCATGTCTTAATGCTTTTGCTGTTTGATAATCACCTTTGTCTTTTCTTTTCATGGATCACTTCAACTTAAAGATTAGCAATGTGTTGGTTTGTACTGTAGGATGGGCCAAAGGCAGGGCAGACAGTTGCTCATGTTCACATTCATATCCTTCCAAGGAAAGATGGTGACTTTGAGAGGAATGATGAGATCTACGATGCAGTACGATAGATACTCCTATTAGCTTAGCATTTATTAGCTGACATGGTAACTCGTGTTTTAACTGTCTGCTGTTACTGGTGTAGTTAGATGCAAAGGAGAATGAACTGAAGGAAAAGCTCGACTTAGATAAAGAAAGGAAGGACAGAAGCATGGAAGAGAAGTGTCAAGAAGCAGAGGAATACAGGTCACTTTTCGTGCAACCCTGACCGCCTTCTTGTTGCATGTCCAAACTGCACTGGATTCCCTTGTCATCGTTAGTTCTTGGTTGAATTTCTTTGCAACTTTATTTCGAGTGTCTGGATGAAGAAGAATATTGTCATATATTGTTGTTGTTGATGTAGTTAATTCAGGATGTACTTAATGTGAAACAAGGCCATTGCTGAAATAACAAGGCCTTGTGTGAAACAGTGAAAGTGAAGGGGAACTGCTAACAGTTGTGCTTCAATGTATTATAATTGAATTGCTTGCATGAACTGAAAACTTAGCTCCTCACTAATACTCAAATTTAGAACTTTTCTTTTCCCCCTATTTTTCTTTAAAAAACATCATTCAAACCCACAATCAGAACACGTCAAAGTCAAATTCTCCCTAATGGATTTTCAACTATATCATAAATAAAAGTAAAAAAAAAATAGAGTAAAAGGGTAGTTTTCACTAACCCAATTCTAACCCCATTACAATCCAACTGCTAACTACACTAACTTGGCAAAAAAAAAAAAAAAAACCCAAAATTTTAAAGAGAAAGAAGGAAAACAAAATGTGCAGTGCTTAGCCTCAGCCTTTATCCATGGGGTTGATTGCAGAAAACCCCAACTGCTTCTGCCTCCTCATTTCCAATATCTTCCTATGGGAATTGGAGTGCAACTCATAGGAGAAAGTAGGGCTACTTGCCGGACGATACTCCGGCACTAAACGCCCTGACTTATACCTAACCCCACAAGCATTGCAAAGTGTTTTAGGTCCGAACGGCCCTGCCCTCCATTGAGGTGTCTTCTCCGCCCCGCAATGCTGGCATTTCCTTCCTATACTCCTGGACCGAAGGCTCTTCACATTTTCCTTTACCCACCACCTGTTCTCTTGGTTCCTCATATCCCGACATCTACGAACACGCTTCGACCTCGCTTTCCCCGGTACTTTAAACTTGTCAACCCAACACATTACAACGTTTCCGGTGGTTAAGATTGTGCTACCTGAACTGTTGCTGTTATCAAGTACTGACATCGGGCTCTGCTGCTTCACTGTGAACCCTAAAATATCCACGAACGATGTATCCACCGCTGGAAATGCATCCTTGTTTGATAACCATTCTAGTTCTTCCTCTGCAATTTCCTACAGTTTAAAACAGAAAGCTTGCTTTTTAACTCAGCTGGCTAACTCTGTCGGACTCGAACGAGTTTAGTTTAAGGGGGAAAAGACAAAAGTAGGTCTTGTAGGATCCGCGCATGCAACAGCCAAAAAGGAATGTTTGACAGTTGGACATAACAGACTTTTCATAGTGAAAGGAGTTTTAAAAAATTTAACTAAAATTCTTATAATTTTATTAAAAAAACGGATATAATTATTTTTAATATTTTTTAAGTCATTATTTTTTAAAAAAATTAATTTTATTTTTATAATAAAAATTAAGAGGTTGCCGTTACTGGACATTTATTATCACAGCTCTCAGCATAGTGTTTGACAGCTCATCTCAATAACGACATTTACCATTCCACTACCGCAAACCCCAAATTACCCTCAACCTAAAGTGGATATCTTATTCTATTAAAAAAACGTGGTGGGTAAATTTGTCCTAAAAAAAGCGGGACCCACAAATAATACAAGCAAGAACCGGTTTTCAATGCCGTCGCCTTTGACCCGAACCGAACCGGATCATTCTCATCCCTGACCTGAATAGGAATCACCGCCCGAGTTCAACTCAAAACCAAACAACCTATTTTTCACCTACCCACTCGGCTCTCCTCCCTAAACACCAAAGACTCGGCCGAGTTAGCACCAAACTTGGTCTCTTTAACCCCTCGCCGAGACAGCTTTTAGCACAACAAAACAGAAGGGCATAATAAACCATGAAAGGAAGGGGAGAACAGAAAACTTACAGGAAAATCATGGTTCTGTTTAAGTTTTGCGAAGTTATTGTTTTGTTCATCTTCGTCTTCATCTTTCTCTCCTACGTCTGAACCAAAGTCCAATATCTTGTCGTCAAAACAAACTGCGATATCCAAAGCTTCCATTTCTGAAACTGTCTAGAAGGTGAAGAGGAAGGTGGGATATCTGGTTTTTAGGGTTCTTTTTTATTGGTCGTATAGTTTTTGTTTTGTTTCGTACCGTCTGCTGTGTGAGTCCGTCCTGTTGTCCCTGTCCTTTTTAACCCTGTTCTTGACATCATGACCCTTGATGTTGTTTTTGATTATTTTGAACTGGACCCATTGAACGGTAATCAAGGAGGGTATGGAGGAAGGCGCAGGGTAATTATGGGAACGTGAGTCCAACAGGTTTGAAGTTAATGATTTCACGTGAACCTTACATTATTGAGTTAGGAGGGTATCAATGTAAATTACTTAGATTGGGGTTAGAGATGTATGGGTCCGGTTGGATTTTTGGGATACTCATCCGAACAGTAATACCTTTCACCCATCATTCGTTATAATTCGGGTTTAGGATAAAAAATCAACCCGACCTGAATTTTAAACTTTAAAACGCAACTCGACTTGGATTATTAATTTTTAAAAAATTATAAACTTAATTGTAAAGAATAAATTTTAGAGACTTAATTATAAAAAAAATAGTGACTTAATTGTAAAAAAATATTTTTAATGATCTAATTGTATAAAATATATATAAGAAGGGATCATTATTGCAAATATTCCTAAAATATATATAAAAAAAATTATATAATTAATCTCGGGTCAAGTCAGATCAGTTTTTTTCGCCCTAAACCCAAACCCGACCCAAAGTCACCCTTGAAAAAAATCCGATCTAATCTAAACCTAAATTTTCTATCAAAAATTAGTTTGAATCATATCAAAATTTGATTATTTTTGGGTTCTATGCTCATCCCTAATTATGGTATTTATTAATCGCTGTTTTTTTTTCTATTATTTTTTGAACAAGCTAATAATAATTATTCAGTAGTATCTGTTTTAGAATATAATATCCACCGTTTGACATTGATCGCTCAATCACTCTATTGAGATCGTTGGTGCTTGAACCCGTGACCTCTAAAAACAACAACTGTTCCTTTTAACCACTTGGACTAGAGGGCTCGTGTTTTTCCTATTATTTTTGTATTTGTAGAAGTTTTGCTATGATCTATAAAAGTATTTATGGTAAATTAATTGTATCGTTTAACTTAAATAATCGATTAACCAATATAACAATTATTAGATTTTGTTAACTATAATTTAACAATTAAGAAATGATTAATCATAACGATTAATGTTATAATTTTTCTCACATATTTATTATGTTTTAAAGAATAATATAATTATATCTATAATAAATAATATATTAAAATATTTATAAAAATATTTAAATAAAGATATCATAATCAATTACGTTATAATTAAAAATATTTATATACTATAAAATTTCAACACAAGACAAATTATGCAAGGTTTATAATATCTTAAAGTTTAAAAAATTTATACCACATAACATTGTAGCAATCATTAATGTTCAAGACATAAATAATTATCATCAAAATTTTAAAGACAAATATTTAATTAATATATAATAATTCAAAATTTTAAAAAATATTTTATATTTTTTAAATATATATAAAAATTTAATAATAATTAATCTATAGGAGGTTGACCATCAATTAAAATTTATAATCGTAATCATTTAATTATTATTTTTAATAATTTAATTAATCAAAAGCGTTTAATTTTAAACATCGTAAGTTAATTTAATCTTCTACCCTATATAATATCTTAATTCATCTTCCGTCTAGTTCGATGCGTTGTCCGTCCAGCCAAACACATTTATGTCTCTTCATGGCGATCAATCCCTCTCATAACCAAGACAAGCTATCTCCCTGGTTAGATTTTAGACAACATAATAAATTTCTCAAATTATTTGCTTAAGATAATTCAATAAATTATGATCATGTTTAGATTATCAACTAATATAAATTATCTTTAGTATTAATCAACCTTATAATACTTTATCATTTTACTAGTCTAATGATTACGGGTAGGGATGAGAATTCGATCTAGTCGAGTCAAAAAAAATTTGAGTTATTTGAGTTAACACATCTTATTTTATCATTCAAACTTTATTTAAATTTTTTCGAATCGAGTTTATAAAATTCGCTTCGAGTTGAGTTTCAAATTTTTATACAAATTTAATTATAATCATTTATAATATTATAGTTCAAAGTGACAAAAACTTCTTTTTTATATATTTTTTTGCATGTGTAAATAAGATTTTTAATATAATTTAATAAATCATTTATCATAAACAATTATATAATATATTTATAATGATACTTTTATAAATATTTAAAATTCAATTTGATTTTTGACTCGAACAACTTGAATAACTTAAAATTTTAAAAAATATTTTTTAAGTCGATTCGAGTTTTGCGTTCGAGTGTATGCCACTATCGGACTATCTGTTTAATTCGACCTTTGTTCACTTAACCAATCAACAAATTTAGCGGTAATATCCTCAATTATCTGAATATAGCCTATCAGAAAGAAGAGAGAGTAACAAAAAGGTGCCAGCTTGCTCCATCTATTGCAACGACTTTTCTCTTAGTTGATAATTTATTATTATTGGCGCTAAAAGCTAGAAGGTTCTTCTTTAACCAACCCCCCCGGTATCAAACACTATATAAGCATGTACTGTGATCTTTACAAAGAGCATGAAATACAAATCTTTTTATCAAACTTCTATAGTATTTTTCTTAGTTTAACATGGTATCTCTCGCTGTGGTTTTTCTAGCTTAAGCTCATGCTGCCCTTCTCTTCCTGTTAACATGGCAACCGGTCGTGAAAGCTCTTTCGATGATGTATCTTCTTAGGCCTTTTTCAACAAATAGATCAACATCAAACTCGACAATCATAATTTTTTTTTCTGTGACGTCAACAGGTGTTGCTCATGGTGCGTGACCAAGGATTGGAGCATTATCTGGATATCGAGTTCTCACCACTGAAAAAGAACACCTCCAACACTGATGGTTTTAAGGCTCCAAATTCGGCATATCAAAAATTTGTCAAACAAGATAGTTCTCTTGCTTCCAGATTGCTCTCTACTGTGAGTCTATTTGTTCTTTCACATTTAGTTGGGTGTGACTCATCTTGTTCTATTTGGAGCACTCTAGTTCTGTGTTATTTGAAACTTTCTACCACTAAGGTTATGCATTTGCATTACAAGCTACGAAACCTAAAAAAAGGAAGCTTATAGATTCATGAGTATGCTACTCGTATAAAAGAGATTTGTGACCTTCTTGTCGTATGTGGTAGTCCTATTTCTGAAATCGAACAGGTTGCTACAATTCTAAATGACCTTTCACCTGAGTTTGAATCAATGGTAGCTGTCATCTCAGCGAGTAAAGAGTCTTATACCTTCGATGGAGTAGTGTCTCTTCTGGAAAATGCTGAAACCAGACTAGAGGACCCATTTAGATTTTCGATTGGTGTCAATAACACAATTGTTCAGCCAACAACATTCAATCGTGAAACTCGTCCAGACTATGGCTACACTCGTGGTGGTCGTGAAGGTTGATCAGGCCCAGGTGGTAGATTCAAAGGCCGACCAAGGCTTTAATGTCAAATCTGTGAAAAGCTTGGTGATTTAGCCGATCGTTGCTGGCATAGGTTTGATCAAAACTATCAGCTTCCATCACAAACACCTGGTGATTCTCATACTTGCTACTGCATTCACGATCAGCCAGAAGGTGCCTATGTTCCTTTTGTGGCTTTTGAAATTCAGTAGACCTCCACCAAAGAATCTCCCCAGGTGAATGCTCTTGTTGACTCTACATCCATATGGTATCTCAACTCTAGGGCAACTCACCATGTCTCGAATGCTACCACTCTAGTTGCTCAGAAGTATAATGGCCAGGGTAAAGTATATATTAGTGATGGCTCATCTCTTCCCATTTCTCATATTGGACACTCAGTTATTACTGCAAAATCTAGATCATTAGTTTTACATGATCTATTGCATGTGCCTAAAATCACTCGTAACCTTATGTCTGTCTCCAAATTTACATCAAATAATCATGTCTGTTTTGAATTTCATTCCTCTTATTGTACTGTTAAGGATGAATGTACAAGTGCTGAATTATTGAGAGAAGTTCATAACGATGGAATATATGCTCTCTCATCCACAAAATTGGCAGTTGTTGCACAATCAACCACCACTAGTGACTACTAGATTTGGCATGATCGACTTGACCACCCTTCCTTTGAGATAGTTACTTCCATAAAGTGTTTCAAGAGCAATATTGATCTTTGCTCAGCATGTCAGCTAGGAAAGAGTCACAATCTACCTTTTGAATCATCTACTACAACTTATACAAAACCTTTTCAGTTAGTTGAATTAGACATTTGGGGTTCAATTGAGAATCACATATCCACACACCTCTCAACAAAATGACATTGTAGAGAGAAAGCACATACACATAGTTGAAACGGATCTTACCTTACTAGCTCGAGCTTCTTTTCCAATGAAATTCTGGTCCTATGTTGTGATTATTGTAACTGATCTTATCAATAGATTGCCATCTAAAAATTTAAATTTTTAGTCTTCATTTTAGCTTTTGTACAATAAGTTGTCAGATTATAAATTCCTAAAAGTCTTTGGCTCCCTATGCTATCCACACTTGCGAGCTTTTAATCGGCACAAGCTTGTTTTTTGATCAAGTTCATGCATAATTCTGGGTTACTCCTCTCATCATGGTTATGTCTATCTTGATATAACAAGTTCAAGGGTCTTCGTCTCTCGGAATGTGGTGTTCAGTGAAACAACATTTCCCTATAAAGAGAAGCTCACAACTACTCCTTCCACTAATAAACTTTCTTCTCCACTTCTATGTTACAGATAATTTTATTTCAGCAACAAGCACTTCAGCAGCTGACACATCATCATGTGATACTCCTGTTGTCCCAATCTAGAATCTACTACCCCTGTACCAGAAGTACCACCTGCTGCAACCAATACTAGTCCTACCATACCAGCAGATCGTGTCACTATTCTAGAAGCTCCATGTCCTAACCAAGAAGATCTTGCTGCAATTTCATATGCAACAAATGTTGTCGATACTACTGTCTCACCTGAAAATCTTGCTCCTGATCACCTTGTGCACCAATGAACATGCCAATACCTACTAATACACATAATATGAGAACCAGGAGTAAAGCTGGAATATTTAAACCCAAAGCTTATCATCTTCAGATAGATGACATACCTGTTAATATTCAGTTTGCATTAAATATTCCAGATTGGCATGCTGCAGTACTTGCTGAGTACAATGCTATACTGGATAATAATACATGGGAGCTTGTTTTATTGCCTTCAGGAAGAAGGAGCTATCGGTTATAAGTGGCTCTTTAAAATTAAAAGACATGCTGATGGCACGATTGTTCGATACAAAGCTCGGTTGGTCGCCGAAGGCTATTTTCAACTTGCAGGCCCTGATTTTCGAGGGACCTTTAGTTCAATTGTCAAATCCTTTACAGTAAATATACTCATCTCTCTGTTCGTTACCAATAATTGACAGATACGACAAGTGGATGTTAACAATGCTTTCTTAAAAGGGAGATTTGCAGGAGGATGTCTACATGTCCTAACCTGAGGGTTTTCAACAAGTTGCCGATGATGGAAGTGTGCTGGTTTGCAAACTTAAGAAAGCTCTTCATGGACTAAAGCAAGCACCCAGGAATTTGTTCAATAAACTTCAATCATTTCTGGTTTCTTTGGGTTTCAAGTCATCCAATGCTGACAAGTCATCCAATTCTAATCATTAATTTGTCTCCAGATCACATAACCACAATCATTTCTTGATTGGATCAGAAGTTTTCCCTCAAAAACCTTGGTGTTCTAAATTATTTCTTGGGCATAAAAGTCGGACATGTTTGTGGTGGCATATTTTTGTCACAACAAAAATACATTGCTGAGCTCTTGGTTAAGGCTGATATGCGCGACATTGGAGATGTTCCTACGTCGATGGCTGCAAATCTCAGGCTAAGTAAAATTGATGGAGTACCTCTGTCTGATGCTCAACAATATAGAAACATTGTGGGATCATTGCAATATGTTTGTCATACAAGACCCGATATTTTTTTCTCTGCGTATAAAGTCGCACAATTTACGCATCAACCTTATGAAGATTGTTGGTTGGATGTGAAACGTATCCTTAGGTACTTGAAGACCACCATTAATTATGGGTTGTGGTTTTCTCCTCGGTCAACCATTACATTAAATTTATTCGTTTGTTGATGCCGATTGAGGAAGTGACCCTGATGATCGAAGGTCGATTTCTGGCAGTTGTGCCTACCTGGGTTCACATCCTGTAAGTTGGAACTTCAGAAAGCAGCAAGCTGTTTTCCGATCAACAAAGGCTGAGTTTAGATGCATTGCTAATGCAGCATCCGAGGTATTGTGGTTACAAGCAATCCTCAATGACATGTGCATTTCTTTACATGCAGTGTCAGACATATGGAATGACAATACCAGTGCAGTAACAATAACAACAAACTCAGTGATGTTTGCCAAAACCAAACATGTTGATCTTGGCATGTTTTTTGTTCGTGAGAAGGTTATGTCGCATTTGCATGAAGTTAGTTATGTTCTAGCTCATAGTCAGGTTGCGAATGTTTTTACAAAGTCATCATCAATTACTCAATTTCATGAGTTTCACCATCATTTTTGTGTTCACAAATTCTAAGAGATCGAAGAAGTAACAAAAATATTAGCAGAATAGAGAGTAACTGAAAGGTGTTAGCTTGCTTCAGCTATAATAACAATCTTTCTATTAGCTAGTAATATGTTATTATTGGCGCTAAAAGCTAGAAGGTTCTTCTTCAAGCATGTACTGTGATGTTTACAAAGAGCATGGAATACAAACTTTCTAACAAACTTCTATAGTATTTTCCTTAGTTTAACATAGCCTTCATGGTATCTCTTGTTTCTAGCATACCAAAGAGCTCAGATATAAAAATGAATATTTCAGCTTATCTATGTGGTGCCAAATTATCAAACAGTCAAGATAACCATTCCTTAAACTGGAAATGTAATGTATTATCAGATCAGGAATAACCAAGAGAATACCATATTAATGACGCTAAACCAGAATCTCCAGATACATGTAATAAGTTCTCAAAATGTTTGTTGCACAAAGGGCATAGAAGGAGGATCAGAGGCAATTTTTCAGTGTATAAATTACACTTAGTAGGCACATAATTAATGTATTCATGCTTGCTTGGAATCTTAAGATTGGTCTGTTTGATATTTGATGGCATGTTTTTTCATATATATTACATTCATATTCAAGTAATAATATAATTCCATAACATTTTATTACAAGTCACCACCCAAAAAGAAAACATGTGATGCAAAAGCAGAGTTAAAATGTTAATTATACGTCCTTAGTACTCGGACCTGGCTTTCTCTCCCACTTCCTCGTCAACCACAGACGCCAAGAAGGACCTGTTATTGGCATTCCTTACGGAGCAATTGGCACGGATTTCCCCGGTCTTACCAGTCAACACACTCAACTGACTCATCTTTACCATCGCCACCACAAACTTCTCAAAGAAGAGACTCTCATTCACAGCAAAGCTAGTAACAATGCTCCTCGTCCTTCTATTAGTGTACAAGTCTTGGTCCGAGGTGAACAGACCCTGCCGGTTCATCAGATCAACATAATACTTGTTATCGAATTTGTTAGGGGACCTTGTGTCCAACACTGTGGTGTTTGTGGAATCTTCTGTAGGACAAACACCCTTGAGGTTTCTGGCAAAGGTTTGATCCATGCTGGGGTCTTGAGTAGGGTAGAGGCGGTCGGTGAAAGAACTGCAATGACTGATGCCAATGGTGTGGCCACCGGAGAGAGCTACAACATCGGTGGGGTCGAAATTTTTAGTGGCGAGACTGGAGAGAATGGTGCTGGCATTGGCGAAGGGAGGCGGCAAGTTCTGCAATGTGGCATTCCTTGTGGCAAAACTCAGTCCATCTCGCCTTCCCAATGGCACATCATAGTCCGGACCACCAGACTGCAATGAAGAAAAAAGGAAATCATTAGCATTGGCTTCTATTAACAGCACTGTGACTGTGATCAGCTACTTTTTCACCATTAAACAATTGCAATGAGATTTAGTATTTAAGCTATAAGAGTAAATTAAATGAGTGGTTGAAGTAAATACGAGGTAAACAGAGTCCCGAGCAGCAAGGGCGACGATATCGGCACAAGAGACGACTCTTCCGCACTGCCTGTGGACAAGTGCACGCAAGTCATCGATGATTTTGAATCCTCTCACGGTCAGGTTGGGCGGAGCATCCTTCTCGCTTGGCCCACTTGCCGATCCATCCAGAAGCACCGATGCATCACATCCCTGCACAAATACCAAATCTGACTGTCTGAGTCCTTACATTCCATTAAAACTCCACCAACCCACTTTAGCAAGCATTAAATGTGTCATTTCCAAAAGAAAACCAGAACACAAACGAAGCAGATTAGCATACGATATTTTAGCTAATTCACTTCCATTTTTGTGGCAACCAAGCTCTGCAATAACTCAAATAGGGATTATGTTTCAGACTACTGTAAAAAGAAGATCCGTACTGTCGTGATCTTAACAAACAAAAAAATACTAGTATTCCTCCATTAAACTATGGAGTATTAAATACTTGATACCTGACCTGAACAAAGCAGTCATGGAAATGGAGACGAAGCAATGCAGCAGCTTGGCTTATGTCCTTCTTGAAAACCTTCTTCAGATGTTTTCTAATAATGGATTCCACTTTGGGACATGATTTTTGGTAGAAAGTCCATGAGAGACCGCTCACTATAGGTGGAGCAGCAGATTTTTCTGCTTTGGAGACGTAAAAGTAGTATGAAATATGCAGAGAAGCGATCAAAAGGAAAGCAGTGAAGAAGGTAGCTTTAGCCATGCCAAGTTGTATCTTGTGTGTTGGATGGAGACCACAAGTCTTATTTATAGCATTATCAACTCATTATAACTGAACTCAAAATTATATAAATTTGATTCGATATGGAAAAATTTTAAATAAAATTTATAAAATAAAAATTCGAATAGCTCAAAATTAGAATAAAACTTTATTATAATATGATAAATAATTATAATTTAACTTATATAAGAACTCGAAAACTCGACTCGACTCAAATTTTACAAACTCAAAACAAAAAAAATTAAAATAAAGAATTATAAATTAACTTAATTTTTGTTAAATCGACTTAACTCGATCGAATGTTTAATGCGCTTCCATGTTAAAAGATTAGGAAAATAATACATTGTTCATAAATTAGGAAAATAATTATGGAACTCGAAAATGACATGTAGTGGCCACATTGTTGGTAAGCCCGTAAATAAATTGAATATTCAATAAATTATTTGTGAATTATTCGATAAAAAATTTATTTATTTATTAAATAAATGAATATAAATAAGATTTATTATTCATGTAATTATATAAACAAACATGAATAAATTACTTATTTTATTTATTTATGTTTGTGAACACTTAATTACCTATTTATTTATATTCATTTAAATTTATTCAAATATATTCATTATAATTTATTATTTTTCCTAAAAAAAGTATAATATTAAAAAAAATAAAACCATACATCAACAAATCTATATATATGGGGAAGTTAAACCCAATGATTTTAAAACCATTGTAATTAAGCCTTAATTCTTTCTTTGTTCCTCACAAAATATTTATGGTTTATTGATTTTTAGGACTCATAACCTAAAATCAATAAAATTAAACTTTTGACTCAATATATTTTGTTTAATTACTTTTTAAGAGTTTTTAAATTTTTTAAATATTAAACCTAAAATTACTTAATTTTATGATTTAATTATTTTTTAAGTCTCTATTTATTTCAAGGTTAATCGGATTGTCTCTCGTAGTTTAATGTTGACTCTGACCAGGGTCAGCTGTGAAGAGGAACACCCCAAGCTGTCGCTCAGGGTCCTCGATCAACCTAGGCTCCTTAAATTTATTTATTTATATTTTTAAAATTTATTAAATAAATTAATTAATTCAAAGATTAAAATTTTTCTTTGATATATAAATAAATAAATTTAACAATAAAAATAACGTGTTTGAAATATTAAATAAATTGTTTAAACTAATTAGTTGAATACAAATTATTTTTTTGATATCAATTTTTATGTCTAACACTAAAAAAATAAATTTTAAACCCTAGTCTTGAATTCTAAATCATAAATTCTAAACACTATATCAATACCTTAAACTTTCTTGAGACACAAAATAAATAAAAATAATAATTTTTGCTCAGGTCCCAAAAATTTCTTGAGACAGCCTTGACTCCGAACTATAGAGCTTCAAACTTATTAAGAAAAGTAAACAAACAATACTTTATTTATTTTTTATTCTTTTATGATTATTTATATCTTAGTAAACGAACATAAGCAATCTCTATTCCTTAAATAACGATTATAAGTGTTAAAATTGTCAAATAAAATTATCATGTTTTCAATTATATAAAGTTTAAATGATAGTACAGACAAATAGTGTCGACCCAAAAGATTAAAATTTTTTCAATATTCTTCCTTGTTTCAATATTGATTAAACTACAAAATAAAAATACGAAGTTTAAAAATAATAATTGATTAAAAATAAGAGATGAAAAAATAAATAAATTATAAATTAATAATTCAATTATGAATACAAATTTAGGTATCTAATATTTTTTTTGTACTTTAAAAGATTGAAATTTTAGAAAATCGTTAGAAAGTTTTGGTCTAAGATCAACGGTCGATCTATATTTCTAATTGATAATGAAATAATTATCAAAATATTTTATTTTACCAATTTTTTATACACAAAATATTGATTATTTTTATCAAAATATGTAACATTTTTTTTATAATTATAGATTTTTTAAAATATATTTCTTTTATGATTTATATTTAGGATATAAGATTATTTTTTAATAACATCGTCTTTAATATTTAAACTTATATATTCTTTATAAAAATATATTATATTTTATTAATACATCCGATATTTATCGGTTATAATTTATATGCTTTTACCCCAAGTTATAATCTTTTTTCATATTCTGTAATAATTACTAAATTTTTATAAACATAGATATTCTTTTTAGTAATCATGGTACACTGTAGTAAAACAAAATTATGATGCACTTAAGGTTAGCCGCCCATGTTTTTTATTTTCAAGATATATTTTATTGATATTAAACTTAGAGTTTAATAATTTATATTTTAAATATTTAATAACTAGTTTTTTAATTAGTAATTCAATAAATAAGCAAGATAACCAAGTACAGTTTCAGAAAAGCTTCATCTTATGGTATTTGGCGTACAATTCTATATCAAAATTTTAATTTATCCAATTTATTTGATTATTTCATATATATATATATATGCTCAATACTTTAATTTTTTAATCACATATTTTTGAAATATCAATAAAGTAAAAATAAGAACACCAAGAAAATTAATATAAAAAAAGTTGGCATACTCAATAATGAGTCATACGACATGACGAATATGTTTCTTTTTTGAGTTTTATCGGGTCAATAAATCTTAAAATCATAAATTTTTTATATTTTTTAGGTCACTTTGTCCGTTCACATATGTCTCTTACTGTCTGTGTACCTTCGTAATTTAAATTAAGTATCGATATTTGACTATTAATCTTCACTTGTCAAAAGAAACCTTCCCAAATTCTGTATAGCCGTATATATGAACCTCTAAGTAAATGATAATTTTCTTCCAATATCGTATCAAATATGTTTTCCTTTATAAAATATTTAAATAAAAAACACGTGACACTAAAACATTAAGATCCGTCATAAACCTCCAAATTTGCTTCTCTAAGAGTGCTAGATCAAACTGATGTAAATCACAAAAATTCAAACTTTCCACACGTTTTGAAGTACAAAGTTTATTTCAAACTATCATCGATCAACCACGTTTAGAACTTCTTTTAGAGCATGATCTGCACAATTCATGATATAATATGATTCGATAATAAATATTATCACAATATATGTGGACAATGTTTGTACTACAGTTTTTTTTAAAAAAATTCAACTTTCGTATGATAAAAGATTATTTGTCCAACTCATGATTCTCTTTGTTACCCAATTCAACAAAAAATCAAATTTCAATGACTTATTCCTCCTACAATAATTGTCATACCAAGATACATGTCTCCTTTTTCTGGTTTCAAAGAAAGCGGGCAATTTTTGTTTTTTATAAGAAAATTCAAAGAAAGCAGGCAATGGGCGAATACTCCTTTCACTTCTGGTTCGTTTTTTCTTTCTGTAATATCTAATAATAATTAATTACGTAGAAATTAATATTTTTTAATTAATTATAATAGTTATATGTAATATTTTTATTCTAGAATAATTTTTTAATTATTAAACAATTATCCTTTAATAATTGTGCTATAAGTATTGATGTTCGAGTTTATAATCTCTAAGAACAAAAATTATTTCTTTAGTTATTAAGATAAGATGGTTCGTGCGGAATTAATATTTTAAAATCCGTTTCTTTCATGTAAGTGTAAATTAAAAAAATCCATTAATTAAATATTTATTAATATTATTTAACAGGTCAATCTAACGTGTAATAGGTTTAAAGTATGATTAAAAGACGATAAATTTTGACATTCTTATAAAAACTTAAAACGTTACACTTTTTATTTTATTTTAGGTTAATTTGCATGTTTTTTTATAAGTATCGATAGTTTATTAGGAGTGTGCATTCGTTTAATTCGGTCGGTGGCCAAATTGAATTAATCGAAATTTTTAAAACCTTAACCGTTAATTGAACCGAATTATCTATAATAAAACTAAAATTATTTCTGTTAATTCGGTTGGTTAATGTTAATTGAGCAATCCTAATAATCCTAATAATAAAACTGAACCGTTAAAGGAACTAGTAGACACTGTCGATAACACTGTCACAGTAGATGATGCCATAGCAGTACCGCAGATAGGATTCTAATGCAATGAAAAGATCAAAGATCTGCGTTTACCACCACATTTTTCATAAAAGTTGAAACAACAAAAACAAGAGTACCAGTTTAAGAAATTCCTGGACATACTTAAACAGGTACATATAAACATACCTTTGGTAGAGGCAATAAAGCAAATGCCCAACTATGCGAAGTTCCTTAAGGATATTATATCCAAAAGGACAAAAATTAGAGAATTTGAAACAGTTACCGCAACAGAAAAATGTGTGGCAATGCTTCACAATAAGGCCACGATCAAAAGAAAAGATCTTGATAGTTTCACAATACCATGCGCTATTGGTGATCAAGGCGCCAGCATAAATCTCATGCCTAAGTTAGTATTTCAGAAGCTAGGTATCGGGCAAGCAAAACCAACAACAATGATGTTGCAGCTGAAAGACCGCTCTTACGTGCAACCAAAAGGAAAAATTGAAGATATTCTGGTAAGAGTGGATAAATTTATTTTTCCTGTTGACTTCTTAATTCTTGATTGTGAAGCAGATGAATATGGGCCAATCATATTAGGAAGGCCATTCCTAGCCACATGAAGAACATTGATCGATTTTGAGAAAGAAGAATTAATCATAAGGGTCAATGATCAACAAGTAAAGATCAATGTGTTTAAAACTCTAAAAATCAGGATGAACCAGATGAATGCCAAGGAATTGAAGCTAAAACTGAATTTAACTTCAATCTAGAAACATATTGCCTGAACAAAACCTGTCAAGGCAACCTCTACCGAGGCAGCACGCCCCTTGAAAAATATTATATTCGAAAGAAATCACCTGATGAGGAGACAACAACTGGGACATCAGTTTCTCCTCCATCCAAAAAGGGGAAGATGGTTGCTGCCGAAGATGCAATTTATTGCACCTCTGCATTAACCTAAAATTTCTATCTCTTAGTCTTTAATTTATTTTTTAGGAATTAGAGTATTATTTTTAGTTTTAGGATTTAGATTTTAATTTTTGTAAATTAGTTTTAAATTTTCTCACAGCTTTAATTTTAATTTTAGCTTTAAGGTCCAATAAAGAAAATAAAATAAACAAATGGGAAAGCCCAAAATCGCAACCCACACCAAGAAGAAATTCCGGGCGAGAATTAGGCCGTCAAATTCAAGAATTGCATCATTCTTGCTGCTAATAGACAACAATTGTAATTGCGTTATGTGCACGCCTAAGGGCATTAATCACGCCGCTCCTTCAAAAGTCGCGCCGCTCCATCAGTTTAAATACAAGGGAAGGGTAACCATTTTCCTCTCACTCAATATAATTTCTCTTTTAGTCAACAATTCCTTCTTCACCTTCTACTTCAAAATCTTCAATGGCCAACCAACAACAAAACCCTGCCGGAGCAACTATTTGGAGAAGATTCTCTACAAGAGATGTCGAGCATGAATATCACCAAGTATTCCAGAATCGACAGATATGAGAAGAACAAGGATTCTATTACACAGAAGAAGAAGAAGATCTAGGGCTGGACAACTTCATCATGTCGAAAATTACATTTCAAAAGTGACAAAAGTTCACCAAACAACCTCCAACGACGAACATTGAATGGGTACGAGAATTCTATGCACACAGACCAGTGGCGAAAAATCCTTACTCCTACCTTCGAGGAAGAGCTATTCCCGTTGCTGATGTGGTCATCAATGCACATTTTGGCCTCGACATCAAAACTGACGAACATGCTGCGTTCGTAGCCGCCCTGACAGCCAATGACTATGAAATGATAAAAACATAACTCTGTATGCCGGGAACAGAATGGAACACATGGAAACACTGCGGCTCCATCAGCCGCCGAGATTTAAGGCTAAAAGCAATACTTTGGAACATCTTCATAAAAAGGAATCTACTGCCTACATCCCACAACCAAATGATGGACAAACCACGTTTGGCGGTAATCCATTCAATCATACACAACAGACGCATCAATTTCGGCCGCATAATAAGTGAACAAATATTTGAATGTACCTCCAAAGACAGAGGTATACTGATTTTCTCTTGTTTAATTACTGCCTTGGCAAGGTAAAAAGGTGTACCGACATTGCTTACCGATACATACACCCCAAAGAGAAAAAGGATGGACCAGGGATATCTATATCAATAGAATACAAGTAGAGGAAGCTATCCCACAAGCTTTCATTCTTCCCACTGCCGAAGTAAGCCAACAAGCAAACCAGGCTAAAAATGCACCAGCAGGAATCCTGGAAATCCTGTAGAAGATGGAGAGAAAGCAGCTGACCTTCATGACATACATCAGGGAGTTTAACAACGCCATCATCTCAACCATTCGAAAAGAACTCTCTACATGTACGATTGTCTTCCCAGAATTCACAGTCGACCTCTCAACTTCTCAGCCTCTCCCTGCTACACCAACCGCTTGGCCACAATTTCATTGTCCCCCACTGCCACAAATGCAGCCACAACAACGAAACTATTCTTTACCGACTCCGTAGCAACAACCAAGAAACAAGACGCTGCCATACCAATAAAATTCAGTTTGCTTGATTGGAGCAGCTCCTCTGATGACATGGAATCACTTATGAAAATAATCACGGATTCTATTACACCCGAAACCAACAAAAAGAGAAAGGCCCCTGGTTCTGCTATAACAACCTCTTCGATCAATCTCGATACGGATGAATCACAACAAAACCCCACTCATGTTTGTATCCAACCACACCGCTCGAAAAATAAACCAATGATGAGCCCACCAAAACCAACCGCTGAGCAGTCGCCTAAAACCTGTCGCAAGCTCCTCATTGACAGTGACTCCAAAGATTCCTTCGTGTTTGTAGAATTTTAAGAGCGCTAGATTTTTTTATTTTTTCTTTATTTTTTCTCTTTTCTTTTCTCTTATTATTTTCGATTATTTTTTCTCTCGTTTTCTCTGTTACTTGGCCATGCATTGAGGACAATGAATCTCTCGAGTCTGGGGGAACAATTATCCAATTTTGTAATATGTAAGGATCTGCCAATAGTATGAAAGCAATCAGAGTATTTTGCTATTTCCTTATAAATTCTGCTTAATATTCTATCTTATATAATTGCAATTAAATTTTTTTAGACTGATGAATTTTATTGAAACTGCCTCGATAGTAATATATTCCTCAGTCGCCACATCAGTTCATACCTTTCACCAGACTTGAATTCAGAAAGGTCTACTAGGCTTAGTACTTAGGATTAGACTATGAGCCTAAAATCATATAAACACTGCTAGTCTTAGTTGATTTTAAAAGTTCTTTTCTTTGAAAAGCAATAAGGACTTAGGCTTAGATTTTAAAACTAGAGGTGCCTATCACCAGCTCTAATTAGTCCATAGAGGTGTCTATGACTGGCTCTAGGACTTAATTTTTCTCTCACTTACTAGAGATGACCGAAATTGGCTCTAGTAAGAAGTAGCTAAATACTTAAGATGCTCAAAAACTGGCTCAAGCAGTATAAGTATATAAAATATATATTTATATATCAAATTTAGGGAGAAAGAAGGAAAAAGAATCAATAAAAATCTTAGTCGGAAGTCTTGAGCTAGAAAAAAGGATTAGAACTTAGAAAATCAACCTTGACATAGCTACACACTCACACTAAGACTTATAGTCCAATTCCGAGGAACGCCTAACACCTAGAAGAAGCCGAGTCAAGAAAAGAACTTTACCGTGGCAGGCAGGATGATATATTACTTTAAAATTCCAAACCTAAGAAAAATTATCTTTTACATTTCTTGAGGACAAACAATAGTTAGAGTTTGGTGTGTGTGTTGAGAACTCAAAATTCCTCATTTTTATATCATTTCCCCACTCGTTTATTGTCAATAAAGACAGAATTAAAATCGATAATAGGATATTTCTGGTTATTTTTCATATCTCAGTATTTGAACACTAACTATATAAAATTATCTACTTTTTGGCATAGAACATATACGTTTGGTAGTTTTCTTTCTTAGACAGGAAACTATATCACAGAGAGGGCCAAACAAGAAAATATATGCTGAATTACAGAAAAAACACCCACCACGGCAGCATTCTGAAGGCCGCCGCAACAACGTAAAAGATAACAATTGATGCTCAACAGAAATAGAAAAAGATATCGAAATCAACGATCAAAGAGCAAGAGAAAGAAGAAAACTCAGTTAGGAGGTCAAGCCCATGTCAAAGCCAACCGCGAGAAAGAAGAAACATTTTAGGAAATAAGATTAAATTAATATAGTTTAATTAAGAATTAGATTTCTTTCCCGTTTAGAACTCTTTTATTGCATGGAAAGATCATCTTAGGTCTTGACCTATATAAGACACTTATTAGGTCTAAGTTTAGTGTGGAGTTGAGACGGATTCTTACATTATTATACCTTTAGCCGCCGCCTCTATCATGTTCTAAGTATTTCGGAGGTTTAGATTGTTTATGGAGTAATCGAAGATGAAGGTTATGTTATGTTTGATATTTATTAATACAAAACCTATTTCATAGTTTATTCTCTTTCGGTAGTTACTCTTCTTGCATATGAGCTCGAAAGATAAGTATGTTAAAAAAACTCATTTGCCTAGTATCGGGAGATGTAGGTTCACTTAATCGAGCCTTAACATAACTGGATTCTCCTCTACAGAACACTTAATCGAGCCTCGCCTTTATCTTATTATTTTGTTAATTAATTTTATGCTTTTATAATTATCTTAGTTATAATTCACACCTTCAAATTACTTGTGTTTTTTAGTTTCTTTAGTGTAATCTTAAGAAGTAGCAAGGTTGACTCCGTCCTCGTGGGACCGACATTTTAAATACTACAATATGATAAAGGTAGAATTAATAGGACTCCATAGCCTCCATCAGATAACCCATCTAAATCTTCCTCTAAATAATCTCGAACGATTCATGTACATTCCTGTCTTAAAAGATTTGCTAGATCAACCACTGTGAATGTACCGCTATTGTCTGCCACGACGACATTCATACCAGCGTTTTGTTGGCCAAGTTTTAAGTTCTCTCTTTGGCGTTCCCTACGTTTCAGATCTCGTGCTGTCTTTTCAATTTCTGGATCGTAAGGATATTGATCAATGGTCGGATTGGACCTGGTTATACATAAAATAACCCTTGTAAGTTAAAATAAACTAAAACTAAAACTAAATAGAATAAAGTAAAATAAACGAAAAGGTACAGAAATAATTAGTAGTAAAATTGAGCATCAATCTCCGGCAACGACGCCAAATTTGATAGAGGCTCGAAAGTTCTTTTGATTCCACCCTTGTCAGATTATAATACTTTAGGTTGTCGAACCCACAGGGACTGTGTCAACTTCACTACTTCTTACGACTACACTACGGAAAATAAAAACAGAAGTAATTTGAGGAGTTTGAAGTATAACTAAGAGAACTATTAAACATAAAACGAATTAAGGAAGCAATAAAGATAATAGAAACGAGGCTAAATTGAGTGCTTTGTAGAGGAGAATCCAATTTTATTAAGTATCTACTTATTAATGCAATGGGTTAAATTGCCGCCTCGGCGGGTCGCACAAAGGGTCACACAAAGGGTCGCCACAGCTGCCTAGGCGGGGTTATGCCTTGTCGAAAATTCATCATTCTATAGTTCGACAGAGCATCCTTATATGTCTTCTTCCTTATCCCTAAGCGTATAGAATTGTCGAAACCCATGTCTTGATGATACCTCCCGGCGTAAATCAAGGGCGGACAACAACCAAACATATGTGTCTTGTTAGTCGCTAAAATCCTAGGCGGTTAATCTCTCAACCGGATTAGTCAATGCCCATGAGCAAAGACTGTATTGTCTCGTTTCGTGAACTTACATCTCCCGGTGCTAGGAAAATAAGTTTTTCTTCACATACTATCTTTCGAGCTCATATGCGAGAAGAGTAAATACCAAGAGAGAATAAACTATGAAATAAGTTTTGCATTAATAAGTATAAAAAATAACACAATCTTCTTCCTCGACTACTTTACAAACAACTTAATTCTCCAAAGAAGTTTAAAACATGATGTAGTCGACGGCTAAGGGTATATGATAGAGAGAATCCGACTCGACTCCCCACCTAAACCTAAACCTTATAAGTGCTTTATATAGTCCAAGTCTTAAGTTTAGTTTTCCATGCAAGAAAAGAGTTCTAAAGAGAAATAAATATAACTCATAATTAAACTGTATTATTCTATTCTTATTTTCTAAAATATCTCTTCTTTCCCAAATTTGACTTTGACAAGGGCTTGACCTCTTAAATGGGCCCCGTTTTTCTCTCGCTCTCTGTCCGTTAAGATCAAAATATTTTTCTCTCTTTGTTAAGCACCAATTATCATCTTCATGCTGCTTTCGTGACCTCCAAAATGCTATCGTGACAGGTGCTTCATTTGCAATTCAGCATCTATCTTCTCAATTGGCCATCTTTGTGATGTATTTTTCTGTCTAAGAAAGAAAACTATCAAAAATATATTTTTTATGACAAATAATAGATGAATTCAAAAAATTAGTGTTTGGATGCTAAAGTATGGAAAATAACCGGAAATATCCATTATTGCCTTTAAATCTGTTTTTATTAGGAATAAACGATTGAAAAATACTATAAAAATGAGGACTTTTGAGTACTTATCAATTATAATTATTAAACTTTAGAAAATATGCAATCAAATAGGCTTTATTTTCTTTAAGAATCACCATAAAGTGTAACATATTTGACTTGGATACATTATAATGTGATATTCAAAAATATTAAAGCCAATTCCTCTTAAACAATGAACGAAACTTGAACCAATTCGGAATTTATTCATGCCGACTATTGATCTACATAACAATAAGATGTTGCTTCTAAGAAAGGATCGTTAGAATTACCCATTATTTGATTGTTTTTTGTTTATGTGTAACATTATATTTTATTATCACCACAATACGTTGAGTATAACATGTTTGTGTAGGAAAAGCCACTATATTTTATTGGAAAACACATCGAAAATGACTGTTACACATAGAAAATCGTGCGAGTACCCCTACATTTTAATGTCCTAAGCATCTCTATTCATTTTACAATTCTAAATTGTATATTTGCGAATTAAACTTATTTCTTAAAACTCAGTTTTTATTTTTTTTCTTGTTCCATTTCTTGTCTTTTATTAGTTTCTTCTTCAATCCAATGTTGGTTTGACAAAACACTAGAAAAAAGTTTCAACATAATAAGCATGTATTGTGAAGACAAAGATGGTTTTACAATGTTATCAAAGAATGTTATCACGTTGGCAAGTAAAAATAGAAGATATGTCGTGCAACCCAAAACATATGTTACCAAACATGTAAAATCATATAGTATTAAGAAATGGATGGATTTAAGAGAATCGTTTTATTATTCCATATAAATACATTTTTTCTTCAAACTGACTTGAATTAAATTAATAGTAACTTAGTTACTTCATGTCAGAATATCGTAAACCAAGACAATGATACATATTTGAACGCGTTCTATCTTAAATTACTTTACTAATTGAAGCAACACTACATCTTCAAAGGCGACTGAGATGGTGAATGAATCATTACAAGGCAATCGTTCCACGTGTCAATACTTTTTCGTATGATTTTATATCGGTTCAAATGTTTAAAGTGTGGATGTTCCCATGTCCTCTGTACCAATGCAGCGTGACACACTTTTCCTAATACAAGAAGTTCGCGACAACATTTTTCTGTAACGCTCCCTGTTTTGAATATATGATCGAAAACTTCCCAAACACATGGCATGCCCATTTTAGCTTCACAATTATTTTTCATAATAATCTGTTCATTTTCCTTTGTAGCAGTCACAATGCCACTCATCACGAATAAAACCACCAAGAGAGAATAAAAATTGAGGCTTGTCATCGTGTGTAAGAATTGTGTTACTATAATATTATGGTTCGTAAGACTAATTTCGAACGAGATTTATTATCAAGAAAACTATCATTTATAGGCACAGTTAAAAGCTCATGGTATTGGGATGCGTTACGCTAAAAGAAAAAAAAACACTTTATATTTCAGGTTCATCGTCTTCAAATGTATTTATTTTAAGACAACGTAATAATTTAATAGCATACACATTTACCCACAATTTATTACTCTAAAACATTAATCGGAGTCCAGATTGAGATCCAAAAATGAAAATTAAAACATCCTTAGCCTTGACTACAAAAACTTGCTATGTACGATAATACAAACTATATACCATAAACACTAAAATAAGGGAATACAATGACACAAACAATACATAGAGATAACACAAATGATATAATAAAACAAAGATTCAGTTAAGGCTTGTAGTCTTCCAACTATATATTTCATAGCAATCTACGTAAAACGAAAGGAAAACGTGTAAATTTTTTATTTTCAGAATTAATAATATTATGAAACGTAAAAAAATCTCAACAATGTTTTATTGAGAAGAAGATATACAACAGGTTTTCTTAAACATTAGAAAATACGCAATCAAATTGGCTTTATTTTCTTTAAGAATCATCATGAAGCGTAACAAATTTGACTTGGATACATTATGATGTGATATTCAAAAATATTAAAACCAATTCCTCTTAAAGAATAAACGAAACTTGAACCAATTCGGAATTTATTCGTGCCAACTATTGATCTACATAACAATAAGATGTTGCTTCTAAGAAAGGATCGTTAGAATTACCCATTATTTGAATGTTTTTTGTTTATGTGTAACATTATATTTTATTATCACCATAATACGTTGAGTATAACATATTTGTGTAGGAAAAGCCACTATATTTTATTGGAAAACACATCAAAAATGACTGTTACACATAGAAAATCGTGCGAGTACCCCTACATTTTAATGTCCTAAGCATCTCTATTCATTTTACAATTCTAAACTTGTATATTTGCGAATTAAACTTATTTCTTAAAACTCAGTTTTGATGTTTTTTTCTTGTTCCATTTCTTGTCTTTTATTAGTTTCTTCTTCAATCCAATGTTGGTTTGACAAAACACTAGAAAAGAGTTTCAACATAATAAGCATGTATTGTGAAGGCAAAGATGGTTTTATAATGTTATCAAAGAATGTTATCACGTTGGCAAGTAAAAATAGAACATATGTCGTGCAACCCATAACATATGTTACCAAACATGTAAAATCATATAGTATTAAGTAATGGATGGATTCAAGAGAATCGTTTTATTATTCCATATAAATACATTTTTTCTTCAAACTGACTTGAATTAAATTAATAGTAACTTAGTTACTTCATGTCAGAATATCGTAAACCAAGACAATGATACATATTTGAACGCGTTCTATCTTAAATTACTTTACTAATTGAAGCAACACTACATCTTTAAAGGCGACTGAGATGGTGAATGAATCATTACAAGGCAATCGTTCCACGTGTCAATACTTTTTCGTATGATTTTATATCGGTTCAAATGTTTAAAGTGTGGATGTTCCCATGTCCTCTGTACCAATGCAGCGTGGCACACTTTTCCTAATACAAGAAGTTCGCGACAACATTTTTCTGTAACGCTCCCTGTTTTGAATATATGATCGAAAACTTCCCAAACACATGGCATGCCCATTTTAGCTTCACAATTATTTTTCATAATAATCTGTTCATTTTTCTTTGTAGCAATCACAATGCCACTCATCACGAATAAAACCACCAAGAGAGAATAAAAATTGAGGCTTGTCATCGTGTGTAAGAATTGTGTTACTATAATATTATGGTTCGTAAAACTAATTTCGAACGAGATTTATTATCAAGAAAACTATCATTTATAGGCACAGTTAAAAACTCATGGTATTGGGATGCGTTACGCTAAAAGAAAAAAAACACTTTATATTTCAGGTTCATCGTCTTCAAATGTATTTATTTTAAGACAACATAATAATTTAATAGCATACACATTTACCCACAATTTAATACTCCAAAACATTAATCGGAGTCCAGATTGAGATCCAAAAATGAAAATTAAAACATCCTTAGCCTTGACTACAAAAACTTGCTATGTACGATAATACAAACTATATACCATAAACACTAAAATAAGGGAATACATTGAAACAAACAATACATAGAGATAACACAAATGATATAATAAAACAAAGATTCAGTTAAGGCTTGTAGTCTTCCAACTATAATTTCATAGCAATCTACGTAAAACGAAAGGAAAACGTGTAAATTTTTTATTTTCAGAATTAATAATATTATGAAACGTAAAAAAATCTCAACAATGTTTTATTGAGAAGAAGATATACAACAGGTTTTCTTAAACATTAGAAAATACGCAATCAAATTGGCTTTATTTTCTTTAAGAATCATCATGAAGCGTAACAAATTTGACTTGGATACATTATGATGTGATATTCAAAAATATTAAAACCAATTCCTCTTAAAGAATAAACGAAACTTGAACCAATTCGGAATTTATTCGTGCCGACTATTGATCTACATAACAATAAGATGTTGCTTCTAAAAAAGGATCGTTAGAATTACCCATTATTTGATTGTATTTTGTTTATGTGTAACATTATATTTTATTATCACCACAATACGTTGAGTATAACATGTTTGTGTAGGAAAAGCCACTATATTTTATTGAAAAACACATCGAAAATGACTGTTACACGTAGAAAATCGTGCGAGTACCCCTACATTTTAATGTCCTAAGCATCTCTATTCATTTTACAATTCTAAACTTGTATATTTGCGAATTAAACTTATTTCTTAAAACTCAGTTTTGATGTTTTTTTCTTGTTCCATTTCTTGTCTTTTATTAGTTTCTTCTTCAATCCAATGTTGGTTTGACAAAACACTAGAAAAGAGTTTCAACATAATAAGCATGTATTGTGAAGGCAAAGATGGTTTTATAATGTTATCAAAGAATGTTATCACGTTGGCAAGTAAAAATAGAACATATGTCGTGCAACCCATAACATATGTTACCAAACATGTAAAATCATATAGTATTAAGTAATGGATGGATTCAAGAGAATCGTTTTATTATTCCATATAAATACATTTTTTCTTCAAACTGACTTGAATTAAATTAATAGTAACTTAGTTACTTCATGTCAGAATATCGTAAACCAAGACAATGATACATATTTGAACGCGTTCTATCTTAAATTACTTTACTAATTGAAGCAACACTACATCTTTAAAGGCGACTGAGATGGTGAATGAATCATTACAAGGCAATCGTTCCACGTGTCAATACTTTTTCGTATGATTTTATATCGGTTCAAATGTTTAAAGTGTGGATGTTCCCATGTCCTCTGTACCAATGCAGCGTGGCACACTTTTCCTAATACAAGAAGTTCGCGACAACATTTTTCTGTAACGCTCCCTGTTTTGAATATATGATCGAAAACTTCCCAAACACATGGCATGCCCATTTTAGCTTCACAATTATTTTTCATAATAATCTGTTCATTTTCCTTTGTAGCAATCACAATGCCACTCATCACGAATAAAACCACCAAGAGAGAATAAAAATTGAGGCTTGTCATCGTGTGTAAGAATTGTGTTACTATAATATTATGGTTCGTAAGACTAATTTCGAACGAGATTTATTATCAAGAAAACTATCATTTATAGGCACAGTTAAAAACTCATGGTATTGGGATGCGTTACGCTAAAAGAAAAAAAACACTTTATATTTCAGGTTCATCGTCTTCAAATGTATTTATTTTAAGACAACGTAATAATTTAATAGCATACACATTTACCCACAATTTAATACTCCAAAACATTAATCGGAGTCCAGATTGAGATCCAAAAATGAAAATTAAAACATCCTTAGCCTTGACTACAAAAACTTGCTATGTACGATAATACAAACTATATACCATAAACACTAAAATAAGGGAATACAATGACACAAACAATACATAGAGATAACACAAATGATATAATAAAACAAAGATTCAGTTAAGGCTTGTAGTCTTCCAACTATAATTTCATAGCAATCTACGTAAAACGAAAGGAAAACATGTAAATTTTTTATTTTCAGAATTAATAATATTATGAAACGTAAAAAATCTCAACAATGTTTTATTGAGAAGAAGATATACAACAGGTTTTCTTAAACATTAGAAAATACGCAATCAAATTGGCTTTATTTTTTTTAAGAATCATCATGAAGCGTAACAAATTTGACTTGGATACATTATGATGTGATATTCAAAAATATTAAAACCAATTCCTCTTAAAGAATAAACGAAACTTGAACCAATTCGGAATTTATTCGTGCCGACTATTGATCTACATAACAATAAGATGTTGCTTCTAAGAAAGGATCGTTAGAATTACCCATTATTTGATTGTTTTTTGTTTATGTGTAACATTATATTTTATTATCACCATAATACGTTGAGTATAACATGTTTGTGTAGGAAAAGACACTATATTTTATTGGTAAACACATCGAAAATGACTGTTACACATAGAAAATCGTGCGAGTACCCCTACATTTTAATGTCCTAAGCATCTCTATTCATTTTATAATTCTAAACTTGTATATTTGCGAATTAAACTTATTTCTTAAAACTCAGTTTTGATTTTTTTTCTTGTTCCATTTCTTGTCTTTTATTAGTTTCTTCTTCAATCCAATGTTGGTTTGACAAAACACTAGAAAAGAGTTTCAACATAATAAGCATGTATTGTGAAGGCAAAGATGGTTTTATAATGTTATCAAAGAATGTTATCACGTTGGCAAGTAAAAATAGACCATATGTCGTGCAACCCATAACATATGTTACCAAACACATAAAATCATATAGTTAAGTAATGGATGGATTCAAGAGAATCGTTTTATTATTCCATATAAATACATTTTTTTCTTCAAATTGACTTGAATTAAATTAATAGTAACTTAGTAACTTCATGTAAGAATATCGTAAACCAAGACAATGATACATATTTGAAGGCGTTATATATTAAATTACTTTACTAATTGAAGCAACATTACATCTTCAAAGGCGACTGAGATGGTAGATGAATCATTATAAGGCAATCGTACCACGAGTCAATACTTTTTCGTATGATTTTATATCGGTTCAAATGTATAAAGTGTGGATGTTCCATGTCCTCTGTACCAATGCATCGTGGCACACTTTTCCTAATACAGGAAGTTCGCGATAACATTTTTCTATAACGGTCCCTGTTTTGAATATATGATCAGAAACTTCCCAAACACAGGGCATGCCCATTTTAGCTTCACAATATTTGAAGCAACACTACTTCTTCAAAGGCGACTGAGATGGTGAATGAATCATTACAAGACAATCGTTCCACGTGTCAATACTTTTTTGTATGATTTTATATCGATCAACGGGTCGGGTCGGGTCGGGTCGGGTTGGTCAATGGGTTTGGCTATTGGTTGACCGGTTCGGTTCGGGACTGATTCGGTCTGGGTTGACCGGTTTGGTTCGGTTCAGGCCAGTTTAGACCGGTCGGTTCTAGTCCACCGTTTAGGGCAGCCGGAAACCGCCTCTAGCGAAAGTGGCTGGAAAACACTTCTGATCCAAGATTTCTCATCAGAGAAACCATAACACCCAAAAAGACACGTTAAAGCCACAAAAACTGCTCGAAAAAATACCGAACAACCAAAACGGACACTCTCCGGTGAGGGCCCAAACGACGTCGGTTCAACAATCATGGACTGATCCTGGTTCATCTCAGCAAGGGGAAGACGATGGTCACGATAAATGGTCGATCGGACGATGGTAGTCGACCGGAAAAACACCCCAACAAATCGGGTTTAAACCTAGATCTGACGAGGCTTTCGGCCTCGATTACCGGCGATGGCAGCAACGGTTCGACGCGTCAGTTGTGGGGTTTTGCCCCGGGCACGATGGTCGTTCAGAGGGTTTCGACAATGAAGTCCACGAACAGCCGGAGAGGTAGACGGATGATGGACGTAGGGAGATGGAGGGTTTGATTCGAATAGGAAATATTTTTTTGATCTAACAGACTAGGGTTTATTCGGTTCTAAAACAAGAATAAGTTTTAGATCTGATGGAAAGAGTCTTTTATACGATTATTATTATTATTATTATTATTATTAATCGGATGTTACAACTCTTCCCCTCTAAAAAGAAATTTCGTCCTCGAAATTTACCTGAATTGAACAGATGTGGGAACTGCTTCCTCATTGATTCCTCGATCTCCCAGGTGGCCTCAGAAGGGCTACGGTTCCTCCACTGAACTTTAACCATATGGATAAGCCTTCTTCTTAAGATCCTTTCATCAAACTCCAAGATCTGAACGAGTTCCTCCTCATAAGACAAGTCTGGATGTAACTCAACATCCTGAACTTGAATAATATGACTCAGATCCAGGTGGTATTGTCTCAACATGGATACATGAAACACATCATGGATACGGCTAAGCTGAGGAGGTAACTCAAGCTGATACGCAAAAAGCCTAACTCTAATCAAAATATGATATGGTCCGATATATCTCGAGCTCAACTTGCCTTTACGCCCAAATCTCAAATCTGTCTTCCATAGAGAAACTTTTAAGAAAACCTGATCACCAACCTCAAACTTGATATCATTTCTTCTCCAATCAGCATAAGATTTATGTCTGGTAAAAGCTTCCTTCAAACGATCCCGGATCAATCTGACAGTCTCTTGAGTTTCCTGAATTAACTCGAGACCTAGAGTTATCCGATCATATAACTCAGTCCAACAAATAGGAGTAAGACACTTACGTCCATACAATGCCTCATAAGGTACCATACGAATACTAGCCAGTAACTGTTATTATAGGCAAACTCTGCTAACGGTAAGAAATCTTACCAACTGCCCCGAAAGTCTAGAACACAACCCTGCAACATATCCTCCAGGATTTTATCACTCTCTCAGACTGACCATCTGTCTGAGGATGAAAAGACGTACTGAAATTCAGACTAGTACCCAAAGTATACTGTAAAGCTATCTAGAAATGAGAAGTAAACCTCGGATCTCGATCAGAAATGATAGATAAGGGAACCCCACGTAGTCTGAAAATCTCGAAAATATACAATCTAACCAGCTTCTCCAGAGAATAGGTGATCCGAACAGGAATAAAATGAGCTAACTTTGTGAGTCTATCCATAACAATCCAAACAGAATCTTTCCTGGATGGGGTTAGGGGCAAACTAGTAACAAAGTCCATCGTGATACGTTCCCATTTCCATTCGGGAATCTTGATAGGTTGTAAAAGACTAGAAGGATGTTGATATTTTGCTTTCAACTGCTGACAAGTCAAACATCTTGATACATAATCTGAGATATCTTTTTTCATGCCTATCCAACGATATCTCTGTTTCAAATTCTGATACATTTTATCTCCTCCAGGATGCATAGCATAAGGACTACCATGAGCCTCACCGATAATGGTCTTCTGAACTCGGGATCATTGGGTATACAGTAACGACTATTAAAACAAAGAACTTCATCCTGATCATAAAAATAAACAGAAGTGGATCCTTTTTCCACTTGCTGCATAACAAAAAGTAAAGAGTCATCCAACCACTGCTTGGCCCTAATCTTCTCAGCCAAAAGGCTGCCATCATCTAACATACTCATCCTGGCGAACAAGGATCTCAGATCTGATATGGTCTTGCGACTCAAGGCATCTACGACAACGTTGGCTTTCCTCGGATGATACTCAATCTCACAATCGTAATCCTTAAGAAGTTCCAACCAACGATGTTGTCTCAGATTAAGCTCTTTCTGGGTAGGAGGTACTTCAGGCTTTTGTGATCGATAAAGATATAACACTTTTCTTCGTAGAGATAGTGCCTCCAGATTTTTAGAGCAAAAACCACAGCTGCAAGCTCAAGATCATGTGTAAGATAGTTACCCTCATGTGGTCTCAATTGTCGTGACACATATGCGATCACCTTACCATCCTGTATCAGTATGCAACCAAGACTTGAACGTGATGCACCACTGTAAACTATAAAGTCCTTCCCTGACTAAGGTTGGGTTAACTAGAGCTCGGGTTAAAACTGATTTCAACTGATCAAAACTAGACTGCTGGGCCTCAGACCACACAAACGAGACACTTTTCCTCAAAAGCTTTGTTAGAGGGGAGGCAATAATGGAAAAACCCTCGACAAAGCGTCGGTAATCCCCAGCTAAGCCTAGAAAACTGTGGATCTTAGACACGTTCCTAAGAGGCTTCCAACTGGTGATTGTATCAATCTTACTCGGGTCTACCTTGATACCTCTAGCTAAAACGACATGCCCCAAGAACGTCACCTTACTAAGCTTGGCATACAACTAATGCTCCTTGAGAGTCTGCAACACAACTCTCAGATGTCCCACATGCTCGTCCTTAGAACGAGAGTAAACCAATATATCATCAATAAAAACAATAATAAACTAGTCGATGTAGTGTCGGAAAATGCGGTTCATCATATCCAAAAAAGCTGCAGGGGCATTGGTTAAACCAAAAGGCATCACTAAGAACTCATAGTGACCATACCGGGTGCGGAAAGCAGTCTTAGAAACATCAGAGCCCTTAACCTTTAACTGGTAGTACCCAGATCAAAGATCAATCTTTGAGAAAACTGTGGCCCCCCAAAATTGATCAAACAAGTCATCAATCCTGGGTAAAGGATACTTGTTTTTCACTGTTAGCTTATTCAGCCTTCGATAGTCGATGCACAACTAAAGAGAACCATCATTCTTTTTAACAAAGAGAACTGGAGCTCCCCAAGGTGAAGATCTAGGTCCGATGAACCCTCTGTCAAGCAATTCCTGTAACTGAACCTTCAACTCCTTTAACTCTCGGAGCTATACGATACGGGGCCTTAAAAATTGGTGTCGATCCCGGATAAGTCTCAATCTTAAACTCGACCTCACTGCCTGGAGGGAGACCAGGAAACTCCTCAGGAAAAATATCAGGAAACTCACAAACAATGCGAATTTCTTCAATCATTGATATAGATCCCTTTGTGTTAAGGAAACAAGCAATAAAGGTCTGATATTCCTTCCGAATCATTTTGCCGGTAGAAAAAGCCGAAACCATATCCGATAGATAACCTCGTCACTCACCAAGCAGAATTACAGACCGTCCATCTAGAGTCTTTAAGGTATCCTTTTTTCTTTCACAGTCCAGAATAACACGATGTTCGGTTAACCAATCAATACTCAGAATTAGATCGAACTCCTCTATAGGAAGTTCCAAGAGACCCTTCAGAAACACCTCCCCTTCCATAACAAGGGGACATCCCTTGAAAACCTTATCCACTGATAAAGATTGCCCCACAGGGCTCATAACGGTAAAAAAAACTCTCAATGTTCACAACTGAGATCGGAAGGTGTTTAGATACTAACTTAGATATATAAGAGTGAGTGGAGCCAATGTCAAACAAAGAAAATTATAGAACAGAAATGATGATAAAGGTACCTGCGATAAGATCAGTCTCGTCTCGATCATCCTTACGCCTGGTAGCATAAACAAGTGATGGTTGACGAGCCTCAGAAATAGGTGGCCCACCACCCTAGTGGCCTCGACACCTAGAATTGGATCGAACAGTAGAACCAAAAGCTTTACCCTATGATCATTCTGAAGCGGGTGTTTGAATGGATGCCTGTGATCTAGAAGGTGTCTAAGAGCGTACAGGAGTCTAAGTCGATGGTCGACTGATAGAGGATAGATGAGGGCAGTCTCTCAGAAAATGCTCAGAAGATCTACATCGGAAACAAGCTCTAGTCTTCTTCCTACACTCGCCTGCATGTTGCCACAAAAGTCACACGTTGGTACAGTTGAGGTCCCAGATGAACCACCCCGACTAACAGAAGAGTCTTGAGGTGCGGTAGGTTGATGATAGGAACCACCTCTCTGACTCGGTGTAGATCGAGCCCTCTTATCAGGGCGACAATAAGACTCACCATGGTTGAAATGCCCCCAGATCAAACACGATCCTTATCTCTGCCCTGCTCTCGACCCTGATCTCTCGTAACCTGGCTATAAAAAAGTTTCTCTAAATCCTCAGCAGTCTTTGCCCGGTTCACTAGGTCCTCAAATATCACATCATGATGCGTGGCTACTCGGTCTCGAATACCAATGCAGAGACCCTCAAGAAATTTATCACACTTATCTTTCTCTGTGGCCACTATCCCAACATCATATCTCATCAGATCTAAAAACTAAAGTTCATACTCAGCCACTGTCATAGTACCCTGTACCAAGTTTCTAAAGGTCTGACGCCTCTCTCTCATATACCGATCACCCAAATAACGGTTCTTCACCCGTTCATTGAAAAAGTCCCAAGTTAGCCTATCGGGGGTAACACTATTCACCACAGACTCCCACCAGATGTGGGCATTACTATCAAGCAAAGCGACAACTCCTAGGTATCTCCTAGTTGGCTCCAAACCCAGATGACCCATCCGTCTCTCTATATCATACAACCAGGTCTTTGCATCTGAAGGTGCCCCAGTTAACGATCCAGAAAAGGTTCTCACACCATTAACAATAAGATCTGAGAAATAGGTGTATCTAGCATTACACTCGAAGTTCTAACAATTCCCTGTAGCAACTGAAGGAGTTGCCTACAAAAAGTTTCATCTGTCACTGCTACAGCAGGCTTAGTGCTCGGTATTGATACCCCTCTGATCAGGGTAGACATATCAATGCCTGAAGTAGGCTGAGGGTTGGGTGGTATAATGGTACTTGTGGGAACATGTGGGTCTAGAGGAACAATAGGTAGAGGATCACTAATATGTTCCTCTATCGGATCAGCAAAAATGGTCACTCGACCACGTCCTCGGGTGGTTCGGCGAGCTCTACGGGCACTCATAGATTTTAGGAAATCTACAAGGATTAAACGTAGGAAATTAGAATTAGCACCGGAGAACCATACACCATACAGAAAGACTAGGTGACATGGTCTTACAGATATAAAAATATAACGATTTAACAGAAAAACATTTTATTTAGGACCCATCACAGTCTGAGAATCATAAAACCAAAAACTCTGATACCAACTAAATGTCACCCCCTATACCGGCCTATACGGAAAGCTCGACCTAGAGTGGTCACATTGTTCTTTTTTAAAAAACATAAATCAAGTTTTAAGTAAATCAAAATAACCACCCCGAAAGACAGATTTGATTATCGCTTAAAACAAATAAAAATATTACTAAAATAAGGTTTTCTAAAAACATAATTACTCGCAAAATAATCCACAAATCCGACGTCCGACATGATGAGTATTAAAAACATCATTAACAAAATAGCACATCTCACCCTAAACACAAACTGGAAATTTAAAACATTACTTCAAAGAATAACTGGAAAACAAGTAGATCCTCCGAGTATCAAATTCGGGATGCCTATCTACGGCTATCTAAAAGGGGTAGAAAATGGATATGAGCTACGGAGCCCAGTGTGTTCTAACAGTGCAAGTAAAATACAAGTAAAATCAATAAATGGTAATAACAGTAAATCAGGTCATGTATGTGCATGTTATGCTACCCTCCAACCGAACTCCTGGATATAGTTCCCCAGAACAATATCGAATACATGCATTAACCAAAGCCCTTCAGGGCGAAGGTACTGACTTAAGGAATCACTTTAGGGTACAGGCGGAATTACCCCGATCGTAGAACGGGAACTGATATCAGGAGAAATTACCCTAACCGAAGCTAGGAACTGTAAACAAGCGGAATTACCACCAGGATCAAGGCTGAACCGAAACTCAACACTATATATTTCATCCCAGTCCCAAGGTATCAAGCATGAAGTAATATCAGGAATAATGATAACAGTGCCAGAAAATAATCCGATGTCATCTATATACCAAAACATAAAGTATTATACATAATATATCATGCTTAAGGGTCAAAATATACGTTTATGTAAAATCCAAGAAAATAGTCATGTGCAAATGCCAGGTTCGTTCAAAACAGGAAAATAGTAGTATACGGTTATATAGCACACAAGGAAACACGCCTCGAATGGTAGAAACAGGTAGGTAAACTACTGGGCGTTCGAACCTCGCTCTGTAACAGACTAGACCCTAGAAATATAAGATATAATTTTATTAAAATAGGAGCTAAAAACTAAATTGAAAAGTTAGGGGTACAAGAACATACGGGTTATGATCGACTCTCGGTTTATGTCCAAATGGGATGAACTGGGCTGGGTCGGTATACGGTCGGGAGAACTATAGGGTCCTACACAAAATCAGGTATAGACATTAGACTTTAAACACAATATTGGATTTTACTTAACTTAGAAAAAAAGTTTGACTCGAGACTTAAAAGTCCAATTTGGAGGCTTTCGGGTTTGAATTTCGAGAAACGGACTTCACGGATAGACTCAGGACGTCGAAAAATATAAAATAAGAGTTTTTAAAAATTTTGACTTTTTTGGTCAAAGTCAACGCTGACGTCAGCAGCCACGTCAGTAGTTAACGCTAACATCACTGGTCAACAGGTTCGTCAACGGGTCAGGTCGGTTAACGGGTCTGGCTATTGGTTGACCAGTTCGGTTCAGGATTGGTTCGGTCTAGGTTGACCGGTTCAAGGCCGGTTTGAACCGGCCAGCTCCAGTCCACCGTCCAAGGTGGCCAGAAACCGCCTCTAACGGCACGTGGAGGCCACACATGCCTCCGAATGGTTGGAAAACGCTTTTGAGCCCAGATTTCTAATCAGAGCAACCATAACATCCAAAAAGACACGTTAAAGCCACAAAAACTGCTCGAAAACATACCGAACAACCAAAACGGATATTCTCCGGTGAGGGCCCAAACGGCGTCGGTTCAACGATCGTTGTACAGATCCTGGTTCGTCTTGGCAAGGGGAAGACGATGGACACAATAAATGGTCGATCGTACAGTGGTAGTCGACCGGAAAAACACCTCAACGAATCGGGTTTAAACCTAGATCTGTCGAGGCTTTTGGCCTCGATTACCGGCGATGGCGACAATGGTTCGGTGCGTTGGTTAAGGGGTTTTACTCGGGGCACGATAGCCGTTCGGATAGTACCGGAGGTAAAGGCCACGAACGGCCGGAGAGGGAGGCGAACGATGGACGGGGTGTTAGGGAGATGGAGGGTTTGATTTGAATAGGAAATATTTTTTTTGATCTAACAGAATAGGGTTTACTCGGTTTTAAAACAAGAAAAAGTTTTAGATCTGATGGAATAGGGCTTTTATACGAATAGGAAAAAGTTTTAGATCTGACAAACTAGGGTTTACTCGATTCTAAAACACTTTATACATTTGAATAGGAAAAAGTTTTAGATCTGATGGAATTAGGGAGATGTGGAATGGTTAGCACCCCACAAAGCCCAAAAATTGGTACCTAGTTAATTACAAAACATTTTAATGTCATAATTTGCAAGTTCATACAAAATTTAAATTATTGTCCATTTATGAATTTGATTCTATCTTAACGGTCCCACCGGCAGGAGAAAAAACTTTAATCACCGCCAGCACTCCTGGCACTAACCCGTTACCTTCCTTCGGTAAGACACCGCATTATTTAAGTTTCACTTTTTAATCACAAAAGCAAAGAAAATTAGGTGCGTTGAAAGTTTTATTCTAAGTTAGTGATTATCAACCTAAAAAAATATCTAAGTGAATTTTACCTATTGAAGTTAAAGTTTAATTAAGTTTAATTTAATAATTGAAGTGAGAAATATTTTTTAAAAAAGTCTCTAACTATGGCATTTAAGTATCGAACCATAAGGCTTTATTTAAACTAATAAAAGATAACATATATTACAACGAATAGTAAAAATAAAAAATTAAAAATGATAAAAAAAGGATAAAAAAATATTAAGAACAAGATCTTTAAAAATTCTTATCTTTCTTTTAATAAAGGTTATTTTTTTTAAAAAAAGGATGGTAATAATAATAAAAGATCATTTAAAACAAAAATAAATAGAATTGAGTTTTAATAAAAGTGATTGGTCATAATTATGAAAACCCAATTTTTAAACAACTCAAAAACTTTATTTCAACAAAAGAATGGATCAAAACATCATCTTTAAAAATTCTTTCATAAGTTCTTGGTGTTCTTCAAGAATGAAGAACACCAAAAACGAACCAACATGTCGGTCGCCTTCCACCGGCGTCGACCGTTGTTGCTGATGGTGGGAATAAAAAGAATATTTGGTTTCAAACTTTTAAAAAAATTTCACCTTAAAAACGAATAAATCAAAATAAAAACACTAAAAAAATCAAACAATAAGGATGATATTTAAAAAAATTGAACAAGATGAATTTTAGAATTTTTATAATATACATTCAATAACAAACAAATAAAAGCAAATTCAAAATAAATAAACAAATAAATAATTAAGAAAGTGATACCTCCAAAAAAAAGCCTTCAAATTCTTATTCAAACATAATTCCAAGTACAAATCGGAGTATTCTCTAGAGAATTCTCGTGTAAAATCTCTTTTGCAAGTATTGTGTTTCAATTGTGTGTTACAAAGGTGATGGATAAGGGTTTTATAGTGAAAATTATACCCAAAATACAAGAAATTCGGAATAAAAAATTCTCAAATTTGTGTGATTCTTTCTCTTTTCAATTGGTGAAAAATTGAAAGTGATTTGAGGTTGATTCCTTCTTAATTTTCGTCCAAATCTGAGCAAATTTGAGGTAAAATCTTCCCTTTTTCCTTTTCATATTCGAACCAAACTTAATTTCTTTGATTTCCTTCTTCAAATTGAAGATCAAAACAACCAAATTTTCCATGTTCCCTTCACTACACTGTTGGCGTAAGTAGTGGGTGGGGGGAAAGAAACCCGCGTGGGTCTCACGTGTGGTGCGTAGGGCCCACACACTAGGTATTGACCAACCCTCAGTTTTTTTATCCAATCTGGATCATTAGATCTTATTTGGATCCAATAGTTAATAAATGATTGCACATGGAAATAAAATAAATAGTTAGAGTTTTTATTTGGGCTAAATAGATCTTATTTAAAATTAAATAAACCACTATTTTATTAGGTTAAATGGATCTCATTTAAAATTAAATAGGCCATTATTTTATTGTTTTTTTAAAAAATAAAATAAAATAATGAAATAAAAAAATAGTAAAAATTTAGTGTCAACAACTGTCCCTTCTTTGTTCATTTCGATGAAACAAGGAATGGAGAAAAGAACAAACACACTGATTTTCACCGATGACAAGCTCATCGTGCGTATCCATCCTATTTACGTGAGAACGAATAGATAAAATTTTTCTACTCTCCTTATGCTCGAGTAGATAAGCAAGTTCAAAAAAAGGTTCCATTCTCCTCATGCACGAATGAATATGCAGGTTTTATTCTCCTCACGCTTAAATTGATAAGCAGGTTCTACTCTCCTCATGCTCGAGTAGATAAGCAAGAAAAAGGTTATGTTCTCCTCATACACGAATGGATATGCAAGTTTTATTCTCCTCATGCCCGAATAGATAAGCAGGTTCTACTCTTCTCATGCTCGAGTAGATAAGCAAAAAAAATGGTTTCATTCTCCTCATGCACGAATGGATATGCAGGTTCTATTTTCCTCATGCTTCAATAGATAAGAAGGTTCTACCCTCCTCATGCTCGAGTAGATAAGAAAAAAATGGTTTCATTCTCCTCATGCACGAATGGATATGCAGGTTCTATTCTCCTCATGTACAAACTGACTTGAATTAAATTAATAGTTACTTAGTAACTTCATGTCAGAATATCGTAAACCGAAACAATGATACATATTTGAAGGCGTTATATCTTAAATTCTTTTACTAATTGAAGCAACACTACATCTTCAAAGGCGACTGATATGGTGAATGAATCATTACAAGGCAATCGTTCCACGTGTCAATACTTTTTTGTATGATTTTATATCGGTCCAAATGTATAAAGTGTGGATAGTTCAATGTCCTCTATACCAATGCAGCGTGACAAACTTTTCCTAATATAAGAAGTTCGTGAAAACATTTTTCTGTAACGCTCCCTGTTTTGAATATATGATCAAAAACTTCTCAAACACATGGCATGCCCATTTTAGCTTCACAATTATTTTTCATAATAATCTGGTCATTTTCCTTTGTAGCAATCACAACGTCACTCGTCACGAATAAAACCACCAAGAGAGAACAAAAATTAGGGCTTATCATCGTGTGTAAGAATTGTATTGCTATAATATTATGGTTCGTAAGACTAATTTCGAACGAGATTTATTATCAAGAAAACTATCATTCATAGGCATAGTTAAAAACTCATGGTATTGGTATGCGTTATACTAAAAGAAAGGTAAACGTGTAAAGTTCTTATTTTTCAGTTAAGGCTTTTAACCTTTGAACAATAATTTCATAGCAATCTACGTAAAACGAAAGGTAAACGTGGTTTTTATTTTTCAGAATTAATAATATTATGAAACATAAAAAAATAATAACAAAGTCTTACTGAGAAAAAGACATACAACATGCTTTATTAAACATTAGAAAATACGCAATCGAATAGGCTTTATTTTCTTTAAGAATCATCATAAAGCGTAACATATTTGACTTGGATACATTATAATGTAATATTCAAAAATATTAAAACCAATTCCTCTTAAACAATGAACGAAACTTGAACCAATTCAGAATTTACTCGTGTCGACTATTGATCTACATAACAATAAGATGTTGCTTCTAAGAAACGATCGTTAGAATTACTCGTTTGTGTAACATTATATTTTATTTTTGTTTATGTGTAACATTATATTCTATTATCAGCACAATGTGTTGAGTATAACATATTTGTATAAGAAAAGCTGTTATATTTTATTGGAAAACACATCGAAAATGATTGTTACATATAGAAAATCGTGCGAGTACGCTTACATTTTAATGTCTTTAAGAAAACAATATTTTAAACTTACTTCCGAGTAATGGGGGGGTCACACCTTCTCTACACCCCAAACCTTTGAAAACACATTTAAAATAATGTCGGATAAGCAACCCTCATAATTCACTCACCGATTTAACGAAACTCGTTCGACAAGTCACCCGAAAACGCGATGTGGCTTTTCAATCTCCTTCAAACTTGTTCCTCTACCTCTTGAACTCATTCAATCCTCAAAACCAGAGGGTTTAGTGCATTAAAACACATCCAAACATCCCTTAAGTCGGACCAATACATGGCAGCCCCTTAATACACCATAAAACCTAACTGAAACTCAACGAAAACTTCTCCAAACACCACCTAAGCTTTATTTACGGGATTAGATAATTAAAATTCATTTTAATTATATCTAAAAACTTTAAGATTCATGTATTTAGGCGTCAAAAATATCCATGTAAAATCTTTGAACAAAAATCAAAAAAATAATGAAATTTTTATCAAGAAAATCGATTTTATTGATTTAAGACTTTAAAGATTATTACAATAAGCCAAGAACTTAGGAATTTCATTAAATAACTTTAGGTTTCAGATGTTTGAATGATTCTCAGCTCCAAAATTGATCCAACCTCCTTCCAAGGTTTAAAAACAAGTAAAATCGAAAAAAAATAAATAGATTTTGAAAAACAAAAATATAAAGAATTAACCAAAAAAAATTATTGAAAAGATTGGTGATTACCTTTGAAAAGATGTAGTGGTTGCCTAGAAGAGGAAAAAAAGAAATTCTAAAAACATGTTTATGTTTTGATGTAAAAATAGGTTTCTTGGAATTAAAATTAAGTTATTTAGGTTATTAATTAAAATTATGGGTTATGGGTTATTAAAAGAAGCCCTTATAAGGCTTAGATCAACTAGTATTATAATTTAATCAAATATCTTTAAAGATTCAAAGTTTTGGCTTAATTTATAAAATTATCCTCAAGTTTTTAATTTTTATAAAATAGTCACTAATTTTAAAATATTAGGGATTAAAGATTTAATTTTCGAAATTGATTTCACCAAATTCAAATATATATTAAATAAGGATTTTAAGATATTTTTTCATAATTTATTTTGAGTTAAAACTATTTTTTAAGTATTTAATCTCGAACTAGGTTATACTGGTAAAATCGGTCCACTTTCTAGACCCATTTTTGGGGAGTTACATTAAAGTCCATCAGATTCTTTATCAATCCCTTCATCCTTCCAGTGAAGAGATCCTACAAAAGACAAAAATCAGGATAAAAAGTAATAAAGCAATTGAGATCTCAGGTAAGTTTAGAAACAGATAAGAAATTAGGGTTGAAATGGGAAACAACCAAAACATGATGAAAAGAATTATTGTTAGTTATCATATAAGAGCCTAGGTGAGTAATTGAAACAGTTTTCCATTTGGTAAATGGACAAAACGTGAGTGGAAGCGCATGAAATAGGAGAACTCAAACTCTTGAAATCAGACACAATGTGATCAGTTGCCTCTGTGTCTATAATCCTTGAAACAAAATCATTAGTGTTGGGTAAAGCACTTGAAATTATACCTGCCATATTAACAACATTATCATGAGTAGGAGATTCTTGTAGTAAGCCTAAAATTTGATTGTACTTCTCTTGTGTGAAAGATGGTGGAATAGAAGCAACAGAGCGTTGGAATCAAGACTAGGATTAGAACTGATTATGGTGATCGTTGCATAGCAGCTTGAGGTCCTTTCTTTTTGTTGAACTTAAAGTCTGATGGAAATCCAATTAGACGATAACAATTTTCTCATTTGTAACCTTTAATTTTACAATGATCACAACAACCATTAAAACATTTGTGTTCTGAATTTCTAGGTACGGGAGAATATAAAACTGTTGAATCTGAAAAAGAAGAAGAACCGTTGATATGCAATTGCTGTGAACCTTCGTGAGTGATCATAGAGTAAGCTCAATTGAACAAAATCAATGGTTGCATAAGTAAAATCTGGCAACGAACGACAGAGTATGTCTCGTTTAAACCCAGTAGGAATTGAAAGTCTCTTTTGAACCATATGACTAAGGTTTTGTTGCGAAACGTCACAATAGCAGGTGAAAAAAGGCACCAAAGAATTGTATTCATTCTAAAGAGATTTTAGGCGTGTAAAATACATCGAAATAAAAGTATCTCCTTAAATGAAGGTCGCAATTTTTCGATGAAAAAAGTAACACATGAACCACCAATTTTATCAAATCGTTCTTTTAATTTTGTCAGACAAGAACATCATCAGAGGTAAAGATTATTTTAGTAGAAAGAATCCATGAAAGGACAAGGGCATTGCATCGCTCCCATTATGAGTGTAGAGAGTTGTTGAAATGTTCCTTCTTGCAAGCACCATCGATGAAGCTGAGTTTGTTTTTCGTTAATAGTGTAATTCGCATCGATTGACTCTAGATGTTATAATTTTCTACGCCGGTGAATTGATAAAAGATCAATAAAGTGTCTGGCGTATCTGATGGATGCAAGTATAGGGCATGAGTGAAATCAAGAACCTCTTTCATAACTGGAACAGAAGAAATCTGGGAAATTAAGAGAACCCTAAGTTCAAGAGAATTTGGGGGAAATAAGTTAAAGAAATATTAAAGGCTGGTGATACTATGGTGAGAACAAGAATACTAAAATTTATATTGTGTTGCAATTGTACTTTGGTGTTTACACTATGGGACTCTTTGGATTAAGGAAAAGAAAATTATCAGGGTAAAAAGATTTTCCAACATCTTAAGTTTTTTTTTATTTAAAAGATGTCGACTACAAAGTAATATTATATTACCTACAGTCCCGTATTTTGGGTGTTTAAATGAGAATTTCAATCCCATGAAATTCTTTGGTATTTGGTAATTCTCTCTCTTTATGATAATATCACCCTTATAAAAATAAAAAATTACAATTTAACTTTTTTCTAAAGTATAAAGTTAAGAGAAATAATAATTAAATTATACAATTAAAATTTCGATAATATATTTTAACCGGATTTTCTTCTAATACTAAATTTTATTAGATTTACATATTCAACAATATCATTAATTTTTTATTTATATTAACATACAAATTAATTTTTTTATTTTTATTAACATACAAGTTAAATTTTTAATTTTAAAAATATAAAATTAATAAAAAATAATATAGATATATATAATTTTATATTCTTAAAAAATAAAATTTAGTAATCTCAATATATTTATAATAACGTAAATAAATTATTTTATTAATATTTTAAAGTTTAAAAATAGAAATAAAATTTTAACCATAATTTAATCTCAACATATTTAGACCATTATAAATAAGTTATATTTTCTCAAACTTAATTATAACAACGTAAATATGTTATTTATTAATATACCATAACATAATTTGGTAAAATGCATATTTAAGTAATCTAAGTGTCATCTTATATTCTTGTCTAATAAACCAAACAATGTAATATAACATCCCAAGTAATATATCAGGTAATGATACATTCCAGTAGTCTTATTCCCAAGGGTAATCATCTTTTCTTTGAATCAAACGCACCATATTGATTGGTGATTTAAATAGTTATTTTTTAATTGTTAATTATCCTATTTTCTTGAATTTATCACTGTTAATTTGAGTGGATTTCGTATCTTTTATGTGCAGTGACCTGTTTTCTACAATTGGTGATTAAAAAGACAATTTCTGCATTTTTCGCGATTAGAGGCATGGGCACGATGTCGGGCACGACGAAACGCTGATGTGGTAGTTTATAGAAGACTCTAGAAGATTTTGGAGACAGTCCAGTCAGCGAAATCTGAGAGAATTCAGGAGGCGGTTCAACAACAAGATTTAAGAAGATATTTTGTTTTTAAATTTTAAACTCAAGATTTATCTATTATCTTTTATTTTATTTTGAGTTAGTTTATTATTTTTAGGTTATTAGTAGCCTATAAACACCCTCCATGGGTAAGGCTTTAGATGATCCATCTCTTTGTCTTTAAATTCTTATTTTGTTGCTTTTATTCTATAAAATTTCTTTTCTTTCTTTATTTTTTTAAGTCTTTTTATATTTTGCAAAAATATGCTAAGTGTGATAATTGATATCATGCTTAGTTAATTTCCTTTAAGATGAGAGCTAACAATGAATCAATTCAATGCGTGAGAATTGAATAGTACTTAATTCCTTTTAGGATACATTCTTATTTTTCTGTTTTATTAGTTTGACAATCGGTCTTACTTACAAAATTAAAATATTTTCAAACCAAAAAGAGCTCGTTGGTCTGGATGTTGTTTTAATATACAGTGGAAGGAAGGATTTGTATGTGGCAATTTTGACTTCCTGTGAACACACTTAGCGGCGGTCCGCTAAGAAAAAATCAGATCAGATTCGATTCTCAACGAGACAACAAAATCCGAGTCGGGCCTTTCCAGTACTTAATATGATTGTTTTAACGGCAATAGCTGTGGTTAATACACTCAAGAATCATCTTTCAAAGATAGGTTTGGGAAGATTGGTTACAAGAGAGAAAGGTAAGTTACAATGGGTTGGTCCTTGTAGACTGTAATCGACATGAATCCTGGAGTAAAAATCCTTTTCAATGATCGACAGAATTGAAACAAAGTTAGTTCGAGGCGATTTCTTCATTGTCATTTTCAACTATTATTTCTCTATCTCAATCTTTGTTTTTATTTGTTTACTTTAGTTTCTTTATTTTTTATCACAATTTCATCAAAACCCCTTTAATTAATTGTTTGCAACATCCTGGACTAGAATCGACACAGAACTGCATCAGAAATTCCAAATTCTCTGTGGATCGACCCTCTTTACTATACTATATTTTACTTATTTAATTTAAAGAGGAATATTTTATTTTTGACGAGTAAAACGACGTTTGTCACCTATTAATGTTTATATACAATATTTAGTAAACTCAACTGACTAACAAATTGAAAAATAACTAACCATCTAAACCATTTCTAATCCTCAACAATTAGTGAGGAAATTGTAAGTTAGATTTAATTTCACATTGAATAGAGGTCAAATATAAAAGGTGTATATATAGTAAAACCAACCAAAGAATTGTTAAATGATCTTACCAAAGATTGTGTAGGGGTGAGCAAAACTCGAATCAAATTGAAAAATTGATTTTTTTTACTCGAATCGAGGTGAAAAAACTCGACTCGTTTTAACTCTATTCGAAATTTCATAAACTCGAATCGATTCGAAAATTTTTCAAATTAAGTTCAAGTTGTAAAATAGAAAATCGAATAACTCGAATTTTTTAATAATTATAGAGACTAATTGCATATTTAACCCATGTAGTTTTATTTTCAATCCCTTCTTCTTTTTTATATTTTAATTTTTTATAATCTGGTCACGTTCTAGATTTATTTTTTATTTTATTTAATAGAATTTTTATTTGTATCTTTTATATTATATTATTTATTTTTAATTTTTTTATTTAATTTATCATTATTTTTTGTCTAGTCTTAGTTGTACCTAGATAAGAAGAAAGTTATTAATAAAGCTTATAATTTAATAAAATGACATATTAGAGCTTATAATAATAATTTACTACAGTAAAGATATTTGATCGATGATAATAATAATTTAAAATCTTTTTTTACACATTTAAAAAATAATATGAAAACATATATAAGTAAATATAAAGAGAAAATCGTTTAAATTACAATCAAACTATATTATAGTATTATAAATAGTACAATTAAAATTTATACATAAAATTGAATCGACTCAAACTCGTTAAAATCGAATCGAATCGAAAAAATTTCAAAAAATGTTCAAATTATAAAATATAATGACTCAACTCGAATAACTCAAAATTTTTTAACTCGACTTGCTCGAGCGCTCACCCCTATCGAGCATAGGGGCAAATGTAAGGTTATTTATTAAAACTTTGGGGGGGGGGGGTTGCATATTTGCATGAGGTGGACGATCTGAATAGTTGTTCATTCAATCTACCTTAAGAAAAGTATGATTTCACAAATATCAATCCATACTATTATTTCCTATATTCGGTATTTTTATTTATTTAAATAATTTATATATATATATATATTTCTTTTTTCAGTTTTGGATTATTATCATCATTATTATCTTATTAACAGCCAACATTATTATGACATACTTCTTTTATATTCTAATCTGTGATGAACAAGATACCCGGGAGGAATTCTAAAAAAATTATTTGTTTTAAAATCTACTTTTTACGAGATTTATTTTATTAAATTTAATGCATTTATTTCAAAAATTTTATATTGTTGTTGAATAAATTGTTTGGAAAAAAAATAACTCTAAAACAAATAATTAAGAGTGTATATCTACGATTAATTCTTTTAAATACATGTTTTTAAGCATACCCAGTGCACCACTTCTCTCATAAGTTACTTATCTAGTGCAATAATCCCTCAAAGGGTCGAAGTTGGGACCTAAAGGGACAAACTTTAAAAGAAAATAATTCCAAGGAAAATGTTTCAACTATAACAAGATTAGGCATAAATATTTTGAGTGCAAACTTCAGAAAAAAGCCAGAGCTAAAGAGGCTAATATAGTGGAAAGACAACTAAGAATGAGGAAGATATAGATCTAAGGTCAATCTGGTGGACTCAAACACAAGATAATGGTGGTTTGACACCAAAATCATATTTCATATCTGACTAACATACAAAAAATGTTGTATCAGGAAAAAAAATTACAGAATATGTTGTATGTGCCTAACATACGATTAAGCCCATATCGGTACGACTTAACTAATGAAATCATCATATGTATCGATACTCATTATACTATCAGTATGGTGTACACGACAAAACCATGTCGATATGATACACGCCCCATATTGATTTCCTTCTTAAAATTCTCAAATCTCATATTCTAGTAGCTAAAATGATCGATATGGTACCCATATATCAGTATGATTCTTTAAAATACAAGGGGCGTACCTGTACGAAAATTATTATGTCAATATCATAGTGTTATTTTCAAAGAGGTATACTGATACTCAGTTATTCGTACTAGTATCCTCAAGCATTTTCTCCCCAAATTAAGCTGTTTCAGACATTGTGTACCGATACTTGAGTACCTGTATTGGTACGATATAACATGTAATAATATTTTGGTCCAACATATAATACTTTGCCTCAGTCCAATAAATTCTAAACATCATTTAAACATCATTCATGGCATCATTAACGATATAAAACCATCATACTTAACCGTCAAGCACTCAAGTTGAACTAAGCATTGATCCTATGAGCTTGTATTCTACCCAGACATGTATTTCTTTCCCTTACCTCATAATCAAGTCTTTAGATCATTGGCAAGTACAATAAATCATTTAAAACATGTACAAAATTTAGATGATTAGCAACAATTCTCTCAAACCTTAATATAACACGTTGCATTTATTATTGTTAGTTTAATCAAACTATACTTTTAAATTATTAAGTCTTTGGATCTTTCCTTACTTGCTTGATGCCTCTAAAGTTTAATGACAAGTGCTTAAAAACAACATCATCAATTAGGGGTGAGCATTCGGTTAATTCGGTTGGTGGTCAAACCGAATTAATCAAAACCGAATTAACCGAAATTTTTAAAATTTTAACAGATAACCGAACTGAATTTTTTTAGCTGAATTAACTGAACCGAAATTATTTTGGTTAATTAGCTGAATTAACCAAATTAACCGAAATTTATTATAAATTTTGGTTAAATTACATAATAGGTCACTAAAGCTAAATAATTTTTTAGTCACTAAATTTTTATTTTATACCAATTTAATACAAAATTTAGTGACCATTTTATAATATAAAAAAATTAATGAACATTTTATAATATTTTTAAAGTTAAATGACTAAAAATAAATATATATATATAATATGTATAATAATTAATATATATAATTTCAGTTAATTCGGTTAATTAACCGATTTCAAACCGAATTAACTGATAACCGAATTATCAAAAAAAAAAATAAACCATTAACCGAATTTATCAAAAATTAAACAATCAAATTAACCAAAATAATTTCGATTCGGTCGGTTAACCGAATTAACAGAACCGAATGCACACCCCTACCATCAATGCAATTAACATTAATTTTTATTTCAACATAATTCCATCATTTATAACTTTTTCCAAAGCTCATGACTTGCAAACCATGCACTTTAACATTTTCAAAAACATGCGTATTAAACCATATACAACATGTATCATGTATTTAACAACATAATCTCATATGCAATCCTCTCAATTTGGGCCTTCTCGTGCATAATAATCTTATGCATAACTTAAAAAGTATTCATATGTATAAATCCTATTATATATAACAATTCGTGACATGATACAATAATTTATTATATTAATTTACAATTGATTCATTTTTGTATCTCGTTTTATTCCCAAAATCGTATCGAGTACATGAATTTTTCAAGTGATATCCCAATCATTTTTAATCTCAATAACTAGGAGTAGATGCAACAACTGCATCATCTCTACACTCTCAAGGCTCATCCTCTAATTTTGAGTAAATACTTTCAATGCATCACCTCTACAATCACATTCGGAGTAAATGCCATTAAAGTATCACCTCTACATATTAAACAACTTATTATAGTGCACTTTAAATTTTTTGATCAGACAACTATATCCGAAACCATTTTCATAACAAAATTTTATTTCATCCCTTCTCGATATAATCCATATCGTTATCATCAACTTATTATTTTACATGCATAAATCAAAATCATTAATCCAATGCATTAAATTATTCATTAACCATTTTCTCTTCTTTATGTAATTAGCGTGCTTTAAATAGCTGGACAGAAGGCTGAGATTGTATGCAAAAACCCTGAATATTTTCTTGTTTCTTAATCTATTAACTACCTTTCCTTCTCTTCTTCTAAATGTTCTGATCACGTATGTAACATTCTTACCCATGAGTAATCCCTCTACACGGTTAAAATTTCCCTCTCGGTGGTGTGACAGTGAGTTTACTTAAATAAGAAAGCTACTGTATTATCTGATGACATTGTGATCTCAATAAAGCCATTTGTTCTTTAGTTTATATTAGTTTCTCTACGACTATTACTTGAAAGACGGATCGATGTTATCCTCCTGGAGACAGATTTCTAATGGAATGAGAGAATAATGGAGACTATTACTATCATTTTTTTCTTTATCTTTTAAGAGTTTGAATACTTCACCTTGCAATAGTAATTAATATGACTTATTACATATAAACATTAAATTTTCGCTTCACATAAACTGAACTGATAAGCATTGAGACTCGGCCAGCTCGGTTGCAATTTTTAATGTGTTTGAACCAAACATGTTCACCGAACTCGATTCCGAAAAGCGTCGAGAGCAAAGCTTTTCGGGTAGCAGTCAATGTTGAACATGACATTCTGCCACTTGAGTTGAGGTTCCAAGAAGCAGATGGCCTAGTTTAGCTTGGCACCATCTAGGCTTGGTTCTGTTTGTTGTCTAGCCTCAAGTCATTAGCAGGTAACATCCATTTGGCTTGGATCATGCACCATGGATATAAGCTTACTGACCCAAAGTTTTGGTAGTTTTCTGTTGGATGGTTTTGGTTCATAGTATCTATGGATGCTTTGGTTTAACTAGTTAAATTTTGGATTTTTTCACCGTAAACAGGGTTAGACCCAGAATCTCATATAAGGGTATAAACTATATAAGGGTATAAACTATAAGAAGGTATATTAGAAATATAAAGGTGCAAAATTATATGAGTTTAGGAGGTGTAGAATTAGATTATTAATAGAAAATATAAAGAAAATATACGAATGCAACTGCACCCAACACCCCTAGGTACATCCCTACCGGTAAAGGCCGGAATATTTTTGAATTTAGAATTGAACTAACCATGATTTGAGAGTCATGTTGGAAAATCACAAACATGTTTATGAATTTTTACATGAGTTGAAAAAATCTGTTGAAAGCAAGTTTCCCCCTGCAGACATGCATGACAATAGACTGCAGAATTACTATGCATGAATTGTCAGTAACGAAAACAGTTGCTCTATTACAGTCCAACAGAAAGGAATGGGTCTTTGCCCTAAAAGTGACAAGTCCCATGTGATTGTCTGTTCTTGGTAACTGTGATGTCGAAATAAAAAGGTAGAACATAGAGAGGAATTCTACTGCCATTGGACAAGTGCACGGTTTCAAGTTTTAATGTTGTAGTGGCAGTAGTATAGAACATGTACAATTTTCGAACTGTCTAATCTTTGCCTTTTCTTTTCCATTTCTTTCAAACAAGCTGAGCAAGAAAGACCTGCAGATGGTTTTGAGGACTGAGATGAAATATTTTTATATGAAAGACTTGATTGTGTGGTGCTGAAGAGATTGTATATCGGCCATTGAATCAACGACATGGGTCGTCATATGGTGTGTCTAGGATTCACATTTGTTTATTTAATTTAAGATGATGAAAGTTTTCTTCTTACTTGGAATACCAAATGGGAATTGGGGAACCAGTGGAGAAAAAGGTGAATCATGGGAAAAAGAAGAAAAACTTTGTCTACATCTTCATGGATTGATTCTATTTGTGAAATGACATGCATAACGAATCCTACAATTGTTTAGTTTAAATCCCGAACGTAGTATTATAATCGGGAGCCTAAAAACCGATTCGAGTGAAATTGACTTAAATCTAAATTGATTATGACTCAAGATGATGATGATCTAAATTTGATCAAGTTCGATCTGATTTTAACTTAAACTCGATAATTTTAAATCCAAACTTTATTTATACTTGATCTAAAAATGATACAAACCTGAATTATACCTAATAATATGATAACCGAACCCGATTTACACTTTACCTCATATAAAACGATTCAAAATTTAATTGTATTAACTTATCATCAATTAAATTTGTTTTTGTCCCAACCTAAACCCTAAACCCTATAACCTAATTTTTAAATTACATAACCTTAAACTTTACATTTTAATTATTAAACCTCAAATTTTACCCACATAAAAAAATATTATATTATAGATTATTATTACTATTACTACTAAAACTATTATTGTTAATTCATCGAATTGACCCGACATAAATAAATTTGATACTCGAAATAATATAATTTGAAGTCTATCTGAATTCGTTCAAGATTAAACTAAAATTCATTTGAATTCAAATTAATCCAATCATATACGACTCATGATCTCGAACTATTTTGATGTAATCTTGATATTAACCCAAGCCGAATTTAAACAAGTCTGAATTGGGATCAATTCGATATTAACCCAAATACAACCGAACTCAATTATAATTATTGACTTGGTATAACTTGAATCCGACCTGACTTCACGCAACCTAAAACCTATCCAATTACATGATTTTACAACTTGAAGTTCTTTTCATACCACAATTTGTAAAAATTTACATTGTCTTGGTAAAATGGGGTAATTGAAATTTTCTGTCTATTTGTTTAAAAGAATCAAATAACTGATTAAATCAATAATCCTCTAAGTTCAATTGACTAACTGATTGATATAGGACTTAATTACCACACCGGGTAACCCTAAATTCTATTAGAAGGGCGAAGAATACTCCCATGTGAAGTTTAACTTGTTTCACCCCAGAGCCATCTGCTTCTGCAATTCCAGTATTATAATCCTTAATTTAACATTTGCAGGACAGATTTTAGAATCTGAGAAGCAGCAAGTTTTGTTCCCAAACTGTGGTCCGAACTTTACAAATTTCAAAGATAAGATTTACTTATCCCTTCTCCTTGTGGGCTCTATCCATGTGAATCTTAAACATTTTAGAATAAAATCAAACAGAATGATGGAACAAGGAGATTTCCTTCTCATGCTATGTATAATGGAGATGGGGTCCATCGACTGTAATAAAAATTCTAGAGAGAACCCATTAGTTAATGTCTCGTTGACCACATGACATCCATTTGACTTTTCAATTTATTAATGTAATACAATGGGAAAGTGGAAATGAACAGCCTCATCTTCCTTTGTTACACAATAAATAACAAATAAATGACAATTATTCAGAGGAGAGGGCTACTGGGTGTGTTAACTAAGCTCTACAGTATTTTCTATGTAAATATCAATGGAAACAATGTCTTATAAGCTTAGTCGACAAATTGAAAGAGTTGGTGTCTTAGAACTGGGAAATGCATCTCCTATGTCTAGGGTCCATGGATGTTTTCTTGTGCTTTGTTTCTTCTTTCCAGCACTTGGCAATGTCATGTGCTACACTGAGGGCATCCAAGGACACACCAGACAGGCCTCTTCTGGTGAACCCTACTGCGTATAGTCCACTTTTACCTTTCCATCCATGGGGGAATGGCTTCTTTGGAATCCCTTCTTCGGAGAAAAACTCGTCTTCCTGTAGAATCGAGATCGAGGGACAAAATATAATTAATCATAAAAATATTACAGATAAAGTTCAAAATCTGTAAAAATTTGTGTAGTTTGATTATTTCTTGGAATCAGTAATGATTAGGAAATGAGAGGGTCAGACAGGTATAATTAATAAGCAAGAAAAACCATTGACTTGTCCATTTATTCCAAGTTTTGTTTGTTTAGGGAGAAAGAAGCAAGTAAATTCAATGTTTCCTATTGTTAGTATGAAGATCCTAATCTGAAGAGAAAAGAAATACAAATGTACAAAAAGAAGAAGCTTCTCAAAATATTATTAAACTAAAAAGGAATTTCTTTGCATGAATAAGACAAGAAAATCATCAGACAGAAAACTAACAACGCTGACAGCAGTTGTAAGAACATGTGAATGTCTTAATCAGTTAAAAGACAATGAACACAAGAAATAAAGAAAAACAAAAGAGTCAGAGGATTGCATAACTGTCAGAATAAACAGAAATGAATGTGAAATGGTGCTGTTGCCTCACCTTTAGCCATGAAGGAACGTTGCTTCGATACCCGGTTGCAAGAATTACAGAATCAATCTCAAGAGTTTGGCCATTGACAAGCTCAACTCTGCCCCTGGAGAACTTTTTGATTCCTGGGACAATCTTGATTTCGCCTGATCTGATCTTGTCCAATGCTCCTATGTCCAGTACAGGTGTTTTTCCTGCAGTGTTTTTCAGCTCTAAAGGTCCCATACAGGGCCTTTTCAGGCCATATTTCTCAGTGTTTCCGAGTATTAAATGAGCGAGAATGAGCAATATCTTGTCAACAAGCCAAAGGGGTAGCCATTTCATCATTGACATTGCTAATTCGAAAGTCGATTTGCCAAAAACTTCCCTCGGCAAGACATGAACCTGTTAATCAAATTAGAGAAGAAAATTATACTTTGAAATGTCTTTATTCTTAGCAGAAAATGATTTGGTGAAATGTATCTTCACTTACTGAGCTTCGAACGACCATTGATGGATTTGCATTGTGGTTACAGAGATCGAGAGAGACCTCCATGCCTGAATTGCCACATCCGACAACCAGAACACGTTCTCCGCTGTAACTCTGACCGGATTTATAGTCACAAGCATGTGTAACACGACCGCCAAAATCTTGCAAGCCTTCGAATTCCGGAGCAACTTTCTCTGCATTTTCTCCTGTGGCTACCACGAGCCATCGACAAATATATTCAACTCCGACAGGATTAGGACTGGCAGTTGAAATGGTTTTGACTCGCCAAAGGCCGAAAGTTTCATCATATTTGGCAGACTGCACCGTCTCGTTGAAATGCGGGTTTATATCAAAGTGTTTCGCATAGGACTCGAGATAGCTTATGAACTGAAATTTGGTGGGGTATTCAGGGAAGTCCTCAGAGAATGGAAAGTTGGGAAGCTGGCAAAATTGCTTTGGAAGATGAAGCTTAAGACGGTTATAAGTTCTTTTCTGCCAAAGAGAGGCAATGCAGTTTGCTCGTTCAAGGATTATAAACGGCACACCTTGGTTTTTAAGCCCAGCGCCAACAGCAAGACCAGAGGGACCTGCCCCAACTATCACCGGTCCATTCACCCAAATGCACCGGCTACTCAAAAAATCCTCAGGACCAAAAGTTTGAAACATATTCGTTATGTTAAAACAGCAGCTAGACATGTATATAGACAAGAATTGAAGATGTTTGTAGGCAACAGAGAAGAGAAGAATGGAACTGGTTTGAAATGGTGTGAGAGGGAAAGAGGGAGGGAGACGGGTTAAATAGAGATGGTGTTGGGTGTAGCATGTGATTGGGATTTGAAAACGATGCTTTTAGTGGTCAGTCTCAAATGATAAGCTTCACAGCCACCTGCAATTATTTATTACTTTGATACTAGATATGCATAAACAATCCTCCAACTCTAATATTTTATTTCAACTCTCCAAAACTTATATTCTACTCATTGATGGAGGTAATTGGACCTGTGACTAAAACAAAACAACAAAACAATCAAAGATTTATAAATCCAGCCATGGTTTCCTTGCGCTATAAGCAAAGAACCAGGACCCTGATAGGAATCAATACGACTTCAGTGGCTTAAAGTTTCAAAGGAAGCTTAAGAAGTGAGGACTTGACTAATGGCTGCTGCAGCCATAGATGGTCCTCACGAGAAATTCATTACCCTTTTCGATGTTGATTCTATCGTGTTCTTGGCTCAACCTACCAGAGCAACAGAATTAAATTTGAGCTTTGAACTTTTTCAAAGAACATCATGTTTGACATCTTTGTGTCAACTTAAATAGCAGAGATCAAAGATCAAACAGAGCAGAAGTTTCAAAGAGCTAATTCCAACTGATCCCTAGGAACTCAATTTAAAATTATTAGAATTTGAGGTTTAAGCGAGCTTTAGTCAAAATGCTAACTGGACCACCAATTGCAATTCTGAGCTGAAATTGTTGAAAGCAATAATGGTAGAAAGGATCATTAGTCTAGAACTCTCAAAACACATGACGCACAAGCGCACCGGCTTATACCCCGAAGATCTTCCCTTTACGATCTGATGTGGGCGAAATGCACAGACTATTTGGCATGACATTAATGGCCGAGGTGGCTTCACATTCTGGAAAGGGTTATCCTCTGCTAGTCATCTCCAACAATCATACTCATCAAGAGCTATTTTGGCAGTTTGCTTATGCCATATTCCAAGGAAATAATCCCCTAGAGAATCACACTCCATATGGATTTGGCTTAAAAAGTAATATTTTAGCTGCTAAACTATCCAAACTGAAGAAATCTCTGGTCTTAACCACATGGATTCCAGCTCCAAATAGAATTACATTCCACAATATTTCAAGTTCCAAGGATGTTCTAGATAGATGGACAAATGCTGGTGATTCATATGGAGGATTTGAAGTTTTGAACTTTACCAGTAGTAGCAAGTCCACAGTATCTTTACTACTTCTGTCCACATAAACTTGTTATTTTATGTTTTAAAATTATTCAACCTAAATTGTCACCTAAAAAAATTTAACTATCTAAACTCATATTTCCTGTTCTACCTTCTGTCCCCAAGGAGTGCATAGCTGCTGCTGCACTCGGACCAGTTGCAATTTTCATCTGTTACTTTGGCTAGATCTAATCTTACTTTTAGTTCTACATTAATTAATATAACAACATTCTCCCTTGATATGTTATATTCATTAATAACTTCAAAAAATATCAATATATTTATATATATTGTCGGCGTTAGTTTATTGAGATTTGGTACTAAGAACTAATCAAAATATGAACTTGTAGTTGCCACTATTGTTCTTCTTGGTGATATATATATAAACTAAGAAGCTAGAAAGCAAATTTCTAGACCCCTAGAAGGCCTAAGTACAGGCTGCGATCCAAGGCAATAAATTATAGCATGCCAGAGCTGATATTGCAGCACACCAAGATTTTGCTTGACAAGCAAGTTCGAAAGCTACAGTTTTATAGAAATGGAAATTAAACTTTAATATTTGGTGTTAACATACAATAATCATCATTTTCATTGTAATTTTATCCACGACCGAGATTGATTTTGAAAACTTGGATTGTGGGGACCTAAGATTTACCTTGGGGTTAAGATCTTGTTCAATCTATCTATGGATGTACACATCAATAATGTAATATGTTTCTCAAAGAAATTAACGGTGACAAAGAATGGCGACGTGCCCACGTGGAGTAGGTGATGATCTTAGACTTGCACCTTGGGAGACTCTCCCTGCTGGAATTTGAAACCACAACTTTGTTCTTGCATTGGAACAAGTTGTTTAATTTGGACCGCAGTAGGTCCATTACTTCAATTGCTGTAGCATAAACAAACACTTAAATAGCGTTTTCAACACGATGTTATGATTGTTATTTTATAATTTTAATAATTTTTATTGTTAATATTTTTTTATAACCGATACAATATTATTTGTTATATTCAAAAATTATGATATTTAGTATCGCCCGAATAGGTTTCGAAGTTTCTTTAAAAAATGGAATTCATGGGAAAACAAAAGACATCACCTCACACGTGCATGGTGCCTTAGGTAGTATGAAATAGTTAATTTTTTAATCAGTTACAGTGTTTACAGTAGTAACTGTTCTAGAGTATACTTTCAACCATTAGATATTAATCGTTCAATCATTGTACTAATATTCCTAGTGCTCGAATCCGTGATCTAAAAAAAAAACATTCTTTTAACCACTGAGACAAGATGATTCGTGAATGAAATAGTTGATAAGTATGACCAATAGGGCGGTGTCTACGTATTCATGATTTGAACTTAAATATTGACACTTCTTACAGCAAGTGGTGCATTAAGAAACTTTTGAAGAGTAAAAAGAGGTACAGCACGTGCATGCATGCATGTAACAGGAAGCTATACGAACCTAGGCTTCATAAAAATCTATATTCTATGTTGCTTTTTGCAAAGATTACAGAGCTGGTTGGTTCTTCTTGGGTTCATTTTATATTTAATCTAAAAGCTTTTGGAATGAGCGTTACCATCATTCCAATATTTGTGAGTTTGTGATAAAATATAATTTACAAGCAATAGCATCTCAAACGAGATCATATCTACCATCAAATTAATAAGAATGTGGCCATTTGTAATCATTCCAAGGCATCCACCAAAACTTATGCCAGCTCGAGGTGAGGTATACTCGGAATCTATACAGTTATCTTAAAAGATTATATTTCAATACCCTTAAAATTTATCGTCAGTTATTCGGTGCGAGAAGGGTAACGTGCCGTTGGGTGTAAATCCACGTAGTAAGGCAATGTGTGGTCCTGTGATTGTAAGGTGTCGTATCAAGTTGGTCGTATGGAAGTGTTCTTCCCTTTCATTTGCTGCTCGAGTTGTGTAGGTTAATTTCATGTTGTTAGCCTTGCCGATGTGTTATACGGGATTGTTTGTGGTGCCAAAGGAGGGTCATAGCAAGGATTGATCGGATTTACCGTCGTTTCTTGTGGGGTGGTGTTGAGTTGCTCATGAAGTTGAGTAGAACTAGTTGGGATGTTGTTTGTAGCCCGCGATGCTTTAGAGGATTGGGGTGTCGGGGATTTGAGGCTACACAATATGGCTTTATTATCGCATTGCGTTTGACGGTATGCAACTGGCTCTACGTCATTTTGGCGTGCTATCATCACGGTTAAGTAGGACGTAAATCATCTACCTCTTTTTCATGCATTCTTCTATGTTTCCGTTTTAAATTAGAGGGTTTAGGGTGTAGTGTTTAAGGTTTAAGGTTACGGGTTGTGGTTAGAGTATAGAGAATTAGGGATATGGTGTATTTTTTATAGGGTAGGGTTTAGGGTTTAGAATATAGAAAATAAAGGTTAGGGTTTAAAATTTAATTTTTAAAAAAATTCTATAAGAACCATAGGAGGAGGCATAAGAAGAAGACAAAGGATTTTTGCTCGGTTAAGTATGGCAAGGTTGTTTCTAGTTGGCATGTTCAGAAGTATTTTATTTCGGTATTATTTTATTATCAATTATTTTTTTGTTAATGCTTTGATATTATTAATTGAGTTTATTTTTATCAATTTTTGCACAAATCTTTAAATTTTAAATCGACAATAGTAAAAAACATGTTCTGTAATTATTTTTTAATCAAGGTTGGATACATTGGCATGATTTGGTGCATGATGATATCTTATGTGATAGATTCTGATAGTTCAATTAGCGTCAGTTTCCAAAAGATAACCTAGTTAGCAATTTCTGAAAGAACAAGAGATCTCTTATTCTTTCAGAAATTTAAATTAAGTTTAGGAATTTGAATTAAGTTTAAATTTGTATATTTGAGACTTGTTAAGATTTTATTTAAATATTTTTAAGATTACCATTAGGTATTTTATTATCTTTGTGATATCTCAAGCTATAAATATCCTTTAGGGTGAAGCTCGAAAACATATTTTAAACTAGTTTTTACTTGTTCATGAGAATTTTACTTTTATAAATATTCTATTTTCTAACTTAGTTTTTTATTTTTTATTTTTTGTTTTTTTTTTATTTTCTTTGAATTATGCTAAGTATGGATTCAATCGTACTTAGCTAATTTTTTAATTAGCTGAGGGACTAAATCGAAGAGTCGATTTTGTTTGTGAGAATTAAAAAGCATCTAATAGCTTCAGATATCTTTCTCAATTTTCTGCAAACTTGGATTGGTAATTGATATTTTCTTTAAAATCTTTTCACTTTTAATAAAAAAAGAGTTGGTTGTTTTGAATGTTGTTTTGATTTAAAGTTGGGAGAAATGATCGACTTATAGCATATTTGACTCCTTGTGAACATATTTAGCAACAATCCGTTGAGGGAAATTTAGATTAAGTTCGATTCTCATTGAGACAACATAATTTTAGTCGAGATTTTCCAAAATTTCAACTATTTTTGGTTTAGCAATGATAACCTTGGTTAGTCCAAGTAAAGATTAAATCCATTGAATTCGGATTATCGGTTTATTGAAGAGAAAAGTAAGTTATTAGAGTTGGGCCTTATAAACTGTAACCGATAGGGTGAGCAAAACTCGACTCAGAAAAGCGAATAATTCGAATTGACTTGTTTTGATTCGACTCAAAAACATTTTAAATAAAGTTCGAGTTATAAAATAAAAATTTGAATAAGTCGAATAACTCAAAAATTTTAGTAATTAAAGAATTTATTTTTAAGTTAGAGACGAATCTCTCAATTTTTTATGATATATATATGAATATATGAAGAAATATTATCACATATGAAGAAATATATACATACATATCTCTTATGATTATAGAACGTCATTTAAATTGGAATTATAATGTACTATAAGATGATAAATAATTAAAACTAAATTTTTATAAGAACTCGAAAACTATATTTGACTTGACTCAAATTTTTTAAATTCGACTCGAATTAAAAAAAATTCAAATAAAGTTTGAGTGATCAAATATAACTCCTAAACTCGAATAACTCAAAATCTTTTGACTCGACCCGACCCGACCCAATCGAATACTCACCCTAGTAACTGACATGCATCTGAAATAAAAATCTCTTCCTATGATCGGTTTAGTATTAAGGCAAAGCGAAACCTGAAGCTATTCCATTAAATTAAATTTCTTCTCAAATATGTTTTCGTTGCTTTCCATAAATTATTTTCTAATCATTTTTATTATTTTTACATTTACTTCTTACTTCAATCCCTCAATTTTTTACTTTCTCTTAAGTCAAAATCAAAATCTATCAATATCAGAAACTCTTTAGTACTTGCGGATTGATTCTTCTTCTTCTCGGTTAATACATTATTTATCTATTTTATTTGAGATTAAGCATAATTTATTTGACAATGGCGATGCTTGTTAAATTGGCGTTATTGTCGGGGATTTGGACAAAGTTACTGATTAAAATTTGTTTTGATTTATGATTAAGAAGAATCCGAGAGAATTAGTAGATTCAAGTAACTCACGAGCTTTCGATTCATGTATCAAGTAACTCGGCTTACCTTGTTAAGAACTCGAGCCGAGTTTGAGTTCAAATCGAATTAAACTTTAATTAAACTTAAATAGATTTAAACTCAAATAATTTACGATTTGTCTCGTCTCACTTATAACCTTATTAATACCATACAGATATAGACACTTATGTGCATGTTTCTATGACCACATACATACATACAGGTTTCGATACAATCCTATGTAACGTTGCAACGATACTACGACCAACTAGGTTCATTTTCAAACAAACGTGTATTGTCATTAAAAAAACTAAAATTTTAGGTTAAGGGGTATTATATAATATAATGTTACATAAAAAATAAATCATATTAAATATATCTGAATATCACATGCGCGAGGCATAAGATATGGTCTTATGAAATTAATGTGTTTGACCCATTTCTCCCCAACAATCATGTGATGTCACATGTCTTCCCATGTTCCACATTTGATTCGTTTGACTTCACACATTTGGAACATAAAATTATTCCCATTCAGTTATTTCAGTTACGAAATTAGTTGCATACCATTATTATTTTACAAAGGCAGAGCAAGTGCATGTATTTATATGTCTTTCATGTTTATTTATTTGTCGTTTTGATGTGAAAAATATATTATTGTTTTACATTAATCGAGAGAGTGTTGTGACCACCTAAAATAATGTATTTAAAAATATATTATTGTTTTATGTTAATCGAAAGATAGTTATGATTACTTAATTTAATAATTGTAAAATGATTTCAACAAGTTATATTCAAATTTATTTTATTTTTTAAAATTTAATGCTAAAATTCTTGCTCTATAAAATACACATTTTGCTTTAGTTTGAATGTAATTTTAATATTTTTTTATCGGTTATAATGATTATAGTAGTATCTGTTCTAAAGTATATTTTTAACTATTGGACATTGATTGTTCAATCACTGTACTGCAATGCTTGGTGCTCAAACTCGTGACCTCTAAGAATAACAATCATTTTTTTAATCATTAAAGTAAGAAGATTCATATATAATTCTAACAGTCAATATATTAAAATTAATTTACTTCATTAAAAATTATTTTTTTCTCGTAAAATTAACTATGACCAATGGAGCGTGATTTTCATCACGATAAAGAGAGAGAAAATAACTTTATCAACTACCAATTATGATGTTGAAATTACTTATAACTTCTATTATAATTACACTTCAACCCACTTGGATCTATGGTTGTTGGATGAATGAAATGGATGGATGAGATCAGTAAGGGTTTTGGACGTGCGTAATAAGAGCGGTCGTATAGGACCCCTAAAAGAGAGGTTTTAAAATTTTAATAAACTACATTCATTAGATGATGTTAATTTTAAAATTCATTATAAAAAAATTTAAAAATATTCTTAAGAAAGATGAGTTATAATTGTTAAAACCTTATAATTGTTTTCTAAATGTGACAATTAATTATAAAATCTTACTGATTATTTCTATTACTATTGTTTATGTAAAAGTGAGGTTCTGAACATTCTCAATAGGAGCAACCACACAAGGACTCCTAAAAAAGAGAATTAATTTTAAATGCTAGATTTTTAGAACTAATAGGGTTATGAACAATAACTTCTAAGTGTCATATTTTGATAAATTGCTCAAGCCCTCTAAAATCTTTAAACCGCCCATATATGAAATTAACAGTGAAAATATAAAGATTATCCCTTGAAAAAATAAAGAAATAATATTAGCCATTTATTATCATCATTCAATAGTTAAAAATTAGTGTAAAATTAAATGAGTTTTACACCATATAAGTTGATTTTAACCATATATAGAGAGAGGGATGGAATCAAGTTAAACAATGTAAAACTCTTTGAGTTTTACACATTTTTTGAATCGTTAGATGACTGAAACGGATAGCTAAGACTAACAGTCAATTATGTAAAAATTATCACTTGAGAAAAAAAGTAAGAAGTTAATCTGAGACATCCTTTTTAATCATCCAATTATTCAAAAATGTGTAAAACTTAAAGAGTTTTATATATTTTTTTGAATTGTTAGATGATTAAAATGGTTGATTCAAATTAACAGTCATTTATGTGAATATTATCACTTGAGAATCTTAGTATCCATTTCAGTCATCCAATAATCTAAATACATATAAAATTTAAAAAATTATACCGTATAATTTGATCCTATCTCTATATAAGACAAACCAAAAGACAACTTTTTCGAGTCTTTTTTTTTCCTTTCTAAGAAATATCCAATATATATGTATATTTCTTCTCCGGTTCTTCTTTTCTTCCTTTCAACCCCCACCGACTAAGATTTTAGTCTGAAACAAAAAAATATTGAACTACCGAAAACCACCACCATTCTACTTTAATTATCAACACTAAATGATTGTCAAATAATTTCCATATATTCCATCAACATGCGCCATCTTTTTGGTTTCATCACGGACCTGGAGAAATCATTCTAATTTTTTTTTCCTGCTTATGCAATTATTCCCATGTACTACTACATTTGAATATGCAATTTTTCCCTATAATTTAACTTTTTTCTTATGAAAGAACTCTAGGACTAGAACGTATAGGTTTAAATATGATAAATCTACTCATACTATTTTTAATTTTAATATTTGTAGTCATTAATTTTTTAAACCAAACTAAATATGAAGTAAAATATAGAAAGGATTAATCCTAAAATTAGGATTAATCTTAAAATTAGCTCCAAATCAAATTAAAAAAAGAGAAAGGATATCGACTTGGATATAGGGAAAATCATTTCCAAATCATTGAAAATCAATCAAAGAAGAAAAAAGGAAAAAAGTCAACTTTTGGTAGACTCGATCAAATTAAAGGAGAATTAAATTAATATTTTTGGGTAATAATTTTACCTGAATTTTTGGGATTTAGGATTAAATTTTCATGATATAAATATAATGACATTCCTACCACGTGACCAACCAATAAAAATGATCCATTTAATTATTTTTTTACCTTATTATTTTTATCAAGTGAATCTTCACTTGGTAAAAAATATTTTAAACTTGATTTACAATAAATATTAGTGAAGATTCACTTGGTAAAAATGATGAGGTGAAAAAAATAATTAAATGAATTCTTTTTATTGGTTGGTCTCATGGATGACGTGGTGCGAATGTCTCATAATATATTTTCTCCTTGTAAACACACTTATTTATAGAGGTGACAAACGGGTCGTTCGATTCGGTTTCGGTTCAGATTTTTCGGTTTGGTTCATTTGGGGTTTGTTTGTATTCGTTTTAGATTTGGTTCGGTTCGGGTCTGGATTGGGTTTTAATTCGGTTATATGATAATTTGGGTCAATTCGAATATCGGATCGGTAATTCAGATCAATATCGGATTGGTTGTTTTGGGGTCGGGTCAATATCGGAATGGATATTTTCGAGTTAGATCCATATCAGGTCATTCTAATCGGTTCAATCTTTAAATTTTTGGGTTAATTTGGTTTGAGTTGGACTTAAGTATAAATCTAATCGTCTATATATAGAATTAATCATAGATTCTTGTAAAAATATGTCTTTTTATTTATTTTTTAGTATAAAATATGTTTTTTTATTTGTAAAATTATCATCGAACATGTCTTTTTATTTGATAATATTATCATTTAAGTTTAATTTTAAAAGTTCAATGTTTACAACGGAAACCACCGTTGATTTTGAATTTTTGATGGTTAATCTCCCTTTTCGATTCTTTTTTTCCTCTCACTTGAATTGAAATTAAATAACATAATAATAATAAGATTTTACTTTTTTTCTCTCACACTTTTTCCCTTCATTTTTCCTTTATTTTTTAAAAATTAAAATACTTTTACTTATAGACTTAAATCTCTAAAACTTATATTAATTTTCTCCCTTTTATTAGTATTTTCTTTCTTAATTGCACGAATCACACTAGCTCTAATGGAATTGAATAAAAGTAAATTGATTTTTAAAGAAGAAAATATGATATTAAACATTCTCTTCTCATCATTTCTTAATTCCTTTTACTATCATGGATACATTTTCTCAAAAATTATCTTTAAAATATTATTATAAATATATTTTATAAATTCAGAAGATATTTTATTTATTAAATTACACATAATTCAAAAATATATATTCTGTGATTCAAGAAATTCATTTAAATTGAAAACCATATTTACCATAATATTGTAAGTAATTACAGTTACATTTGAAAAGAAATTTGAACAATTTAGCGTGATTAGACTCAAATTTTAGAAACTTGAATTTATTATAAAAAAATTTAAATAATGTTGAATCATAAAATATGACTCATAAAATTAAATAACTCAAAAATATTTTATTTGGTGCGACTCTATCAAATACTCTTCTTGATTGCAATTAGATCTCTTCATGAGTAAAATAACTAATTTGACTAGCATATAGGGGTGTAAACGAATCGAATCAAGCTCGAATAGTGCTAAGCTCGGCCGTGATTGGACTCAAATTTTATAAACTTGACTTTATTATAAAAAAATTTAAATAGTTATTAAATCATAAAATATGACTCATAAAATTAAATAACTCAAAATATTTTATTTGATTCGACTCTATCAAATACTCATCTTGATTACAATTAGATATCTTCATGAGTAAAATAACTAATTTGACTAGCATATAGGGGTGTAAACAAGTCGAGTCAAGCTCGAGTAATGCTAAGCTCGGCTCGTTAAGAAATTGAGTCGAGTTCAAACTTTTTTGAGCCTAACCGAGTCAAGTATTGACCGATCTTTGACCATGTTAGACTCTAGTAACTCTTATCTCTCACGTCTCATTTAAAGTCTGATGGAGAAAAAGCTTTGATACACAGGTTGTGTAAACTCAAACTTGTTAATTTTAAGTTTAGTATCTTAATTTTGTGTTTAAGACTTATGTTTAAGGTTTAGATTTTAGGGTTTTAAGTTTAAAAATTTAGATTTTAAATTATAAAAATAGTATATTTATGTTTTCGAGTAACTCGTGAGCTTTTCAAGCCGAGTATCATGTAGCTCGACTTGGCTTGTTAAGAACTCAAGTCGAGTCTAATCGAGTCGAGTTTTGATCGAGTTGAGCTCGAGTAGCTTGCGATCTGTCTCGTTTCATTTACAGACCTACTAGCGCATATGATCTAAATTGAGTTAAGTTTTAGATACATTCTAAGTTTAAATATGCTAAAGTTTTTTTACTATTGGATATTTAGGTCATTTAGAATATTTATTTGAGGAAAATAATGTTTGGATTCTATTTTAAAATATAGGTCATAATCTACAGTATACGAGAACACCACCTACAAATGACGGTTTGGTTACACTCTCATTTTTTTAATTCTTTTAGAATTTTTAAGGATAACGTTATGTGCCCACGACATTCTCCTACTTGTTCTATAGAAACTGATCTAAATTTTAAAATATAATTAAAGATTCATAAAATTTCGCCTAATTAATGATCAAATTGATAGTAAATCTGAGACTAAAAAGCTAGTTACAATTAACAATAGAAGTTAGCGGAGGGGACAAGATTTTCAAATAAAATATTACAAAATCTCAATTTTGCAAAAAAATATAATATAGGGGCTAAATTGTAAAATTTAAAATAGTATAAGATCTCTGAGATATGTAAACCGTATGTTATTATATTTTAATTATTTAAACTAACAAAACCATTTTTATATCTTAAACTGATCAGTTTAATCATTAAGAAAAAATGATATTTCGGAAAATATATTTTCAGCTATAACGTGTCAAACAATAATTCTTCTCATTTATTCTTGGCAGTTTTAAGTTTATTTGGTTGCCATTCTTCAAGATTTATTGTGTATTTTTTATTTGAATACAAATAAATAATAAATTTATTGATTATTAGTTGATTTAAAAAAGTGGGTCATAAAGTTGTTTAAGCAAAATTCAAAGTTTAAAATTTTTTATTATGATTGATAAAAATTATATTGATAATATTTTTATGATAATAATATCTATAATATTTGATTTAAATTATTTAATAATAAATTAAATAATTATTATGATACCAAAAAACTTAAATAACAAATCTATCTTATAGTTATTGGTCGTGTAGTTTGTTGTTATTTGTCTGCAGGTGTTTCAAAGCCATATTTAAATCTGCATGTTAAGATTCTAACAATAATTAATTACTACTTGATCCGTTGACTCTAATCCCTTAATGATTACGATGATTAGGACGGTGTTATTACTTAATCATTATTAGTTTTTGAAAACATAGAACGTGGAAATATTAATTTCATTTTCTAAAACTTGTTTGACGAGCTAATGACCAATTATGAATGTAAAAATATAACCCTATAATTATAAATTAATTTTAGGATTAACTACTGAAACAATCATTTATATTTTTTTATTATAAAATAATTATTAAATTTAAAAATAATCAATAAGATCTTTTATATTTATATATGTAAATTTTTGACCACTCAATTTTTTATTATAGCTACAACGGAAAAAAAAATATGAATTATTATCTTTTATATTTTTCATTGACAGGCCCAATAATCAGTCTTATGCCCTAGAAAACCAGTATCGTTCCTGGGCATGGCAGGAGGAACTCCTGCATGGGGAGGAGAGACTCCCGCCCTGGGTCTTATTTTTTAATATTTGATATTATGATTTTACTTTTTAATATTTAATTTTAAAGATTTATTTATAAATTTTAATTTTATTAATTTTTATTAAAATTTAAATTATTTTTCTCAAAATTTTTAAATTTATTTTTATGACCTAAAATTTTGTAACACTTGTTATTAAAAACTCACATTTTTTTAATATTTATTATAAAAACAATTTTAAAATTTATTTTTAATATTTATTATTAGGAGTTCATTTTTTTCTCAATACATGTTATTAGAGAGTTAATTTTTGAATATTTATGACTAGGGACCTAATATTTTTCTCAATATTTATTATTAGAAATCTATTAAAATATTTTTTTATATTTATTATTAGCGATATGATTTTTTCTAATATTTATTATTAGAGATATACTCTTAAAATTTATTTATTTTATTCTTATTATTAGAAATTTATTTTTTTCTAATACTTGTTATTATGGATATACTTTTACATTTATTTTTGATATTTATTAGTAAGGATCTAATTTTTAAGTTTACCCTTGGGCCTAGGGGTGAGTATTCGATCGAGTCGAGTAAAAAAATTTCGAGTTATTTGAATTGACGATTCATATTTTACAACTCAAACTTTATTTGATATTTTTTTTCGGTTCGAGTCGAATCGAGTCGAGTTTTTGATTTTCTATAAATATTTAATTATAATTATTTATCATATTATAGTATGATTTGATTCTAATTTAAACGATTTTCTCTAATCATATAAGATATACATATATTTTTTCATATATAAAAATATTTCTTTATATTTTATATATCAATGTATATATATCATAAAAAATTGAGAGATTCGTCTCAAATTTAAAACCCTTTAATTACTAAAAATTTCGAGTTATTCTAATTTTCATTTTATAACTCAAACTTTATTTGAAACTTTTCGAATCGAGTCAAAACAAGTCGAGTATTTTCGTCTCAACTCAAATTGAATTATTCGATTTTTTCAAATCGAGTCGAGTTTTGCTCACCCTTACTTGGATCACTAAAATCTCAAAAACTGCTGTATAAAAAACCACCGAATGTTAAGGGTTCTAAAAACTATGGAGATGGGTGATTAACAGTTTACTCTCTCCACCAACAGCCAAGGAGTTCTAACGTTAATATGCATTAGTATGTAACAAGATGACTGCTAAGTATGGGGCATAGGACTGGTTATTGGGCCTGCTAGTGAAGGATTCTTTGCAAACTGGAAGTTTGGGATAATAATAAGATGATGATGAAGACGATGATAAAGAAAAAAAAAATATGGAGGAGAGAAAAAATAAAAAAAAATTGTAAATGTAGAAGGTTAAATGTGTAATTATATAAATTATTTTATTTCGGTATTAAATTAATAGTTTAGAGATTATTTAGGTAATTTATCTTTTTTATTATGTTAGATCAAACTTTCGTTAAGTTTAAATGACTAAGTGACCAAAATTTTACACCTTAGAAACATAAATAACTTTATTAGTTTTTTTAAAATTAGTGACCAACACTATACTAAAAAAACATAAGTGACTATTTTAGTGGTTAACCCTTAATTTTAATACTTAATCATAAAATTTAATATGATATAAGATGATCAATATATAATTCAATATTTTAGACTTAAGTTCCATTTTATTTATGCATAAATTGTTTATTGGTAAAGACGAAACTTGGTCCGAGGGATTGTTGCCTTTAGGGGTGTTTGAAAATATCTGATCCGAATATTCGCACATAAAAAATTAAGTATCTACAAAAAAAAAAAATTTCGGGTTGGGTACCCGACCCGTTATTTTTCAGGTCAAGCCCGGATCACAAAATTATGAATTTTCGGATACTTGGTTCTATTTTTTAAAATATTATTATTATTTAAATAAAATATATTTATATTCATTATATTTTCATATCAAACAATCTAATTTCCATATCTAATGAATTAGCGACTCATTCTAAAAAATAAAATTAAGATTCATTGTAAATTATAAATTTAGTTTTTCGAGTTGACAAAATTCGAACTTTACTCATTTAGATATGCACTATTTTTTGTATATGCACTATTTTTGTATATACATTGACAATACGAAAATCAACTCAAGATTACTTAAATTAATGATATATTAAAATAAATAAACTAATTAAAAATATTTTAAAAAATATTTTTAAAAAAATTCCTTTAGACGTTATGTTTTGTTTCGAATTAGATTATGTAATTTAGGTCTTAAAATTTATGTTTAGATTATGTAACTAGTGCTTTAAAATTTTATATTTTGATGTTGGGTTATGTAATTCAAATTTTTTAAAATTATGTATATTTTTTAAAAAATTAAATTTAAGATTTATAAAAAACTAAAATTTTGGGTACCTGATTACCCAAATTTTTAGGTACCCAGGTATTCGGGTACCCGAAGTACCTGTTACCCAAAAAATCTGGATCAAATACGGACAAAAAATTTAACTACCTAAAGGTTCGAGTACCCGTATACCCGATACCTGGATTTGAACACCCCTAATACCCCTCTTTACCTCTATTTTTAAATTATATAATAAATTTAAATTTTTTAGTATGATAATCGTAAGTTGCCTCTACTTTAATTTTTTTTAATTTATCTTTCTTGAGTTGGAATCTTAATTTCGATCTTTCTTATAAGAGAATTGATTGTTTTAAAACAACGAGAAAGAGAAAGAAAAAAAATCCCTTATCAATTATTTCATAAATCTATCCACAGTTTTTTTTACTTCAACTGATTTTATATTGGGTCCATCTGAACTTACTGTTTTTATTTATATAAGAATGATAATGAATCAAACTTAGATTAAACTTTATAATGTTTAAATCCAATATAAATAATAATCGAACTTTAAAAAAATCTAAATTTAAATCTTAATCCAATTCCATAAATCCAAATCCAATTATATAAATCCAAATCTACTTGATTTTATGCTCTTGTACAGCAACAAACTGAGACCAATCCAAGCTTGGCCAATACAAAGGACGAACCAAGTTGAGCCACGTTGCACCACTGCCATCGATGACCATTATCACTCGTCGGTAACCGTTGAATGTCTCTATGATCATCGATCGACATTGACTTTTTTCAGGATACCTACCTTAAAGATTTTTCGACGTTCTAAATCTAATAGCGTAGTCTATTTTGTCAAATTCAAACTCGATAAGTTATTTTTACACATTTGACTTTATGTTCAGTTTAGAAGGTGCTTTGAATTTATGTGTTTACATGTCTGTTGGTATACGAGGATCGTTGGGACTAAAATATAGATCTTATATGTTGTTCGAGACTTTTGGATGAGGATTTTAGTGAGATTGTTTTAAAGTTATTGAACCTCAAACTTCGAGATTCTTCGTGAGTATCACAAATGTAATTACTTTGCATGTTAGTGGTTGCAAACTAAGAGATGGATAATAAAAGTATATTGATTTTACAAACTATGGAGGACTGTATGAATATTTGTATGATTATTTGATGATTGATTGATTGATAAATGATGATGTTTTGTATGTCAACTTGAATAAATAAATATGTTCAAATAAAATGATAAGTAAGAGATAATATAGATAAATAATTAAATTATTGGGTGAAAAGTCTATAATTGAAATAAATAAACTAAATGCGTTAACTATATATTTAAATTCACTCTCATAAGCTTTAAGGATAAATTAAAGAATTATTGGTATTTTTTTAATAAATCGTAAAAACTATGAATAAGGTATCGGTGCGAGCTTTAGCCGTATAGTTATATATTTTTGGTATCGTATCGATACTTGTAATTTGATTCTCGTTGCCTATTAAATTGAATAGTTATAAATATAAATTAATGATCGAAATGGATGTAGTTGCCAAAATTTGAATTATCTTTAGATAAATATGATAACATGGATAAATAGATTTAATGAATAAGATCATTATATATTTCTTCATAAAATTATCAACTTGATAATGTTTGGGTGATTTCTTGTATAAATATAAAATGATTGTTTGTATTAGAAACTTTAGGGATCTTTGGTGGATCATAGGTAGTATTGTCATATGTGGGCATTTGTTTGGTCATGAGTCTTTGTTTGGTGAGATCCGGATACCTAGTGAGTAGGTGTTGTAACACATAAAAGTCATCTGATGTAAGATTTCAAGTGATGTATAAAAATCATTCGATATGAGATTTTGGATGATTACTTTTTCTCGATGCGAGATTTTGAGTCTCACTCGATATAAGATTTTGAATAAAGATTTGATGTAAGATTCTGAGTATATCCGCTCGATGAGATATTCTAATTTAATGTGAGATTCTAAGCATGAGAGAATTTCATAGTGTCAGATATCATTGGGTCTCACTCATAGTTTGTTGTGTTCGCTTAGTATGAGATTATGAGCAATGATGTTTTTTTTTATTGTTGGGTAATATCGGGCCTCACCTTTGGTTGTTTTATTGATATGATTAAAATATATACTTGATGTTATATTTTATGATTGACATATGTTTAAACCGTTATGGTATCAACACATATTTATTTCTCTCTCTTTATTGATTGTACTAACTTGCATATTTATATTATGATTAACATGAAGTATAGTATAATAGATGAGAACCATTGAGCTTTATAAGCTCAACGCTCAAAATAGTTGCTTCTATTCGCAGGTTGGACGATGATTCGGGGGATCGAGAAACACTATCAAATCGAGATCCTAACACATAGTAAACTTCAGAGCATGTTATTTGGGTTAGTGGGATATACACTCATAGTAAGTTACATGTTAGAGTATGTAATAATTATTTTGGAAACTATATTATTTGAAATGTATCTATAAATATTTTAAATTGAAGATTCTTGTAACATTTTATTTAATTGTATATTTGAATTGTAATCATTGTCTTTGTTTTGTAAATTATTTATTTGGTTATTTTTATTTGAAAAAATTTATGATTTTAGGTTTGGGCTTGAGATCCAAATTGAAGGTATTATATCTATATCGAGACGTATGTTTTTCGAGATATATCATCTTCACTATTTGAGGAGATGAACAATTTAGATTGAGTGGAAAATATCACCTATATAGGATTTATGTACTATTGTTTGTCCTTTCTTTCACTCTCCGAAAATAAAAGAATATGAGAGAGATTATTACCTTTACTTGGAGCCAAGGGAGCACCAGAGGTATTAGTAGTGATCGTGATCTCTAGATCACCCAAAGTAGGACTGTCCTTGTTTACCTCTTGAGAATCCTCAACGCATCTCTTGGAAAATGTATTCCCTTTCTCATTAAATCAGTTATTCAATTCAAGCTAATCATCTCTAGAAGTAAACTTTCCTTCATCCTTTAGACAATATGATCTCTACCTATTTTTAAAGATTTACTCCCTAAAGCGTTTAAACATGGCCTAAAATTCTTTGTGTATCGGCTTGTGGCTCAAGCGTGTGACTAATGCCTTCAAGAAAATCACGGTAGAATATCAAAATGGTTGGCTCTTCCACCACTCTTCCCAGCAATAATAAGGCCAAGTAGTGCGACAATCAACTAAACCAAAAGGGCTATCTCTAGTAAGACATAACAAAAGATAAAATCTTGTCTCCAAGCAGTAAAGCTGCAAGTAGAACCACAACCGACCTTCTTTAAAATCACAAAAATCACTTACGCAATGGATTCCCTTGGTAATATCTGACTTAAATTCATAATTCTCTCATAATAGGCCGTGAGACTGTAGTAGCCTTATCGCGGGATTCTGACCATCTTTTTCTTGAATGAAACCCCAATCAATGATACCAAGTGATTATCGAGAATTCTTCTCTATGTTCTCAGCTCCCTTCACCATTTTTTGACAAGTTACAGGATAAATTTGAAAAACAAAAGACTTGTGAAGAAATCAGTGAAAAAATTTAAAGATTTAAAAAAATCAAATAGTACGACTAATTTATCCCTAATGCATTTTTATAGTCGGAGAACGTGTTTCTTCAAGTCTTTCGATCTGTATCTTGAACTGACATCAATGACAGTGACATATGTATCCTATCATATCTATATAAATTAGATCATCGAGATTACACAGTTAACGTAGCTACCTCTTGGCGTTCCGACAGTCATGTAAAATGTTTTATACGTTCTAGCTCTTAACATTTTATGGTATTGATTTGACTAAGGAGAACAAGTATTGTACCTTATGCCTCCTCATCGGAAAATATCCCCTAAAATCATTTTTAAACTTTAAATTTTAAATTGTTAGGATAGATTTCAGATTTTAAATATGTTTTTGTTATCTCTTTATTATAATTAACTCTATAAATTGAGTATTCTACATTCAATAAAATCATACTCCCACACAATAATTCTTGTTCCTTTTTATAATTTTTTTCACACACCTCAAAAACCAACAATTGGTATCGTAGAGCTCTTTATCTTGAGGGACCTATCAAAAATGGAAAAGACAAACTTTACAATGGCACCACCAATTTTTAATGGCAAAAATTATCAAATCTGGTCTATTAAGATGAGTGTTCACATGCAAGCTCTTGACATCTGGATGCAATGAAAGAGGATTATGAAATTACCCCACTTCCGACGAATCCAACAGTGGCTCAAATGAAGAATCATAGAGAAAAAAAAAAAAGCTAAAGCCAAGTCATGCATGTATTATGCGGTTTCATCATCAATTTTCACGAAAATAATGCATTTCAATTCTGCTATAGAAATTTGTGAATATCTTAAAGAACAATATGAAGAGAATGAAAGAATGAAGAATATGAAGGTAATGAATTTACTTCGTGAATTTGAAATAAAAAATGAAAGAGTTTGAGTTAGTAAAAGATTATGTTGAAGAACTTGTCAAAATTGCAGACAAGATGAGAATGTTAGGTAAAAAATTCTCTGATAAAAAAATTATTGAAAATATTCTAGTTACACTCCTTGAAAAATTTGAACCTACCCATCATTACAGGCTTTAGAAACCAGAAGATACATGAGGCAAGAGAATTTCGTAGAAGGAGCATTTCAAGCCCATAAATACAAGAAGTTTTCGAACAATAAAAAAAAATAGATCTGAAAGACTTGATGCTCAAGCTCGAATTGATCACCGATTACCGTCAAGAATGATTGTTTTTGGTTTTGGGTTGAATTTGCTAAAATCGAAAGATTGAGACAAATGACACAATGATTTTAGAGTGGTTCGGCCACACCTACATCCACTATCTTAGCACACCACTAATGATTTTAACCAATTCACTATGAATTGACACCTTTTAACAGTTCAAGGGATAACCATTACAACCATATCTTTTGGACTTGACTAAGATACAACCAACTCTAGTTTGTCTTTAACTAGAACCTCTCCTTTTTATAAGGTAATTTATATAAACAAAGAAAATCTCACAAAGTGGGTGTTTGCAAAAATTAAGCTCACAAGAGTGTAAAGAATAAAAACAATTAAAGCACTCTCTATACACTATATACAAGAGAAATGAAGAATTAAGACTTGAAAGCTAGTTTCTCTTGATCATGAAGCTTGAATATGTTCTTTAATCATCTTCAAGTTTCCAAAACTTGCTTTTATAGTGTAGAATCATATTCTAGTTGTTTATAGCTGTTGGAGATGTTTTTGAGCCGTTGGGAAGTCATAAAGTTGAGCATTAAATTTTCACCTACACAAAGGTTTTGAAACCTTGCAAAAATATAGTCGTTACAGGACCAAGGTTTTGAAACCTTTGCTAAGGTTTCAAGAAAAGGTCATTCTGTCTGCGAAGTTCCAAAACCTTAAGGGAAGGTTTCGAAACTTTCATTTAAAAACACAATTTTGACTATTTTAAAACATTTCAAAAACTTCTAAAAACTTCTCAAAAACTTTTCAAACTTAATTTCAAGTTGTTTGAACATAAGAATCATTTATCAATTATTATATCAAAAGCAATATCTCAACAAGATCATATTCATCATGTCCTCACTGCAAAAAAACTAATCATCCTCAACAAAAATGTTGGTGGAGATCAGATGTGAACTACAACAAATGAGATAGACAATGACACGTGGAAAAGATATGTAAAACTTTGTTGCATCAAGATGTGACTAATGTTGCAACTGAACAATGCGATGAATGTTGGAAAAATGGTATGGTACATGGACATTTGAGCTTAAATTTGAGAGGGTTCTATTACTCAAATTAGTTGGGACTAAGTATATTATTACTCTACAACAAGAGTAGATTAACTTTGTATATTTACATGCTCAAAATGTTCAAGGGGTGAATGAGAAATTGTTGCTCAATGTAACACCCATGATGTTGGAAAAATAAGATAAAAAGTAGAATATCCTAAACTTGTTGGGAACATACATTTGGAAAGCTTTATATGTAAAAGCTCCTCATGTTATTATTGGAAATAAGTCAAAGGCTTGGGCTAGACACCTTGGGTGTGCCTAGCACTTTGAGCTAGTATTGATTGACTATTATGATAGTCAAAAGATGGGCCTTGGTCCTTGGGGCCGTTGGGGTTCTAAAATGACAGATTTTTTTTTCTACTTTTTAACTTAGTTTTTTCAGCAAATATTACAGAATTAAACCACCTTTTATGGAGTTGCAAACCCCTCAGCTGGTTGTAACCTCCAATTTATTTGGATTAATTCTCTGTTAAATACCATTTTAAATTTTGGGAGTTGTAACTCTTAAGAAATTGTTAATTACAGATTAATTCTGTAATTAAACATGTCCCCTGCCTGAACACTATAGAAGGAGACCCTTGCTTCTATCTCAACACACTGAAAACAAAACATCCTCTAGCCAAAATTCTTGATAGTGTTCTGCTTCTGTAAAGTCCGTTGTTGCAGTTAAAGTTGCGCTGCTCTCTTTACTACAGTCTACCATTGTATCCTGGGAGACAGATATTCCATAGAAACTTCAGCTCCGGGAGGGAACGAATCTGTTTTAAGGACACTGTGATAGCACAGGCCTCGGTTTAAGTTTTTCAGAAACGTTTTATTGGTTTTTCTTTGTTTCTGTAATCTTTTTATTTCCATTTTATATGGTTTATTTTTATTACAGAATTGTGTGCTTAACATCTTATTAACTTGTTTTGTATTACAAGGAGAAAGATAAACTCTTTGTTGCAACTTGTGTTAAAAATAAAAATACTCTTGAGAGTTGACTTGTCGGTAGTGGTTGCACAAATCACATGACACATGATAAAGATCTTTTTGTGGAACTTAATAACAAATATTTCCAAAGTTAAAATTCAAAATGGCCAGTATATTCCAGTAAAAGGCAAAGGAACAGTAGATGTGCAAAGCCAAGCAGGCACAAAGCTCATTTTTGATGTTTTATTCGTACCTGACATTGATCAAAATTTGTTAAGTGTTGGACAACTTATCAAAAAGAGGTTTAAAATCTTGTTTGAAGACAAATATTGTTGGATCAAAGATGCAGAAGGTAAAACAATATTCAACATAAAAATGAAAGGTAAAAGTTTTGCCTTAGATATAACAAAGGATGAGCAAGTTGAGGTTCTTCCCAAGACAAATATTAAGTTTCGACGAAAAAGACTGAAGGCTACATCTTCTAAGTCAAGAGGAGTGTTGGAAATATGACTTAGAATATTTCAAATATCAAATTGAAGATATGTGATTGGAGTAAAATCGTTTTTAAAGTTTAAATTTTAAATTGTTGGGATAGATTTCAGATTTTAAATATATTTTTGTTATCTTTTTGTTATATAATTAACTCTATAAATTGAGCATTTTACATTCAATAAAATCATACTCCCACACAATAATTCTTGTTCTTCTTTATTATTCTTTTTCACACACCTCAAAAACCAACAATAAGCAATACTAGAGATGAGGATATCTAAAGTCTACATAGTCTTGAGAACAAACACTGTCATAAGCTAAAGCACTCCAACCATGAGACTAAACCGTAAAGCCTAATAATTAAAAATTAGACTTATCACTATAGACTCGTTTATAGGTTTTCAATAGGCCTCACACCCTCTCATGATAAACAATACCAAAGGTTATACATACCCATACAATCATAGAAAACGGAAAAAGGACCGATAGGGAATGGGATAATGCTCCATCCCCTCTCATTTCTCTCATATCCTTTCTTTCTTTTCTCCGAAAACTATATTATTTATATTTTTTATTTAAAATTGTCGAGATGAATCGTTTGAAATCGTTGAAACAATCCTAATCTTAATCTCGTCAACTTTAAACATTAACTAGTGTCAGAGTACGTAACAATAAAAAATTAAAATAAAAAATACAGGACATAAATAAGAAAAAACCTAAAAATTAAATTTATAACATATTAATTGAAAAACTAGAATTAAAAAAAAAGCATTTAATTTATTTTTTGATAAAAAAACAAAGTTAGAACTAAGTAGCCTAAATAACAAAAGATGTTCCTGGTTAATATTTTATGGGCCAAACCCCAAACGTTGATCCATAAAAGCCCTAACCCACCCCCACCCCCCACCCACCCCCCAGCCCGCCACCTACCCCAAGAACTTTCATTTCAACATTTACAGTTCACGCCCTCAGTCTCACTCTCATTGCCCAACTTCTGAACTAATAATCAGAGAGCAGGTAAATCTCTTCTAATTGTATATGTTTTCGTATATCCTTTGAAGGCTTTAATCATGTCTCTGTATTTCCTCTTTTGTTCAGATCTGTGTCTCAACCGTTATGATGATTTTGATACTTCAATTATGCTTAATAGTAAAGATAAAACTTTTGTTTTACTGCCGTAGATCTTTTGTTTTCGCTGGGTTTAGTGTTGGTTTCTTTACCTTCTCTTTTTTGCATTATATATTCTGATTCAATGTTCTGCTAATTAATTGTAGTTTTAGGGTTTAGGGTAATTAATTGAAAGATATATGCAGCTGGGTTCTTTTTCCTTTTCTTTTCAGTGCGTGCATCATTGATGAATTTTGTCAAGTTTTACTTTTCTTTCTTTTGAGCTGTTATTATTTTGAATTCGATGATATATAATATTATTGAAAAAAATATGTAAATTTTGTTTGTGGTAGGAAATGAATGTCTTATTTCTTCATTTTGTATTTGCATGTGAAGAGATATATGAATACACATGTTTGTATGTATTTTTCGGATTTTGATCATGTTTATGATGACTATTGAAGTTTTCTTCTTTTGGAATCAGTAGAACCATGTGACATTTAGGAACCCAGACATGTTTGTATGGTCGCTATTTCTTTGCATTACTGTGTTCTCCAATCATTATTGAATATGAACTATTAAGTTTTTTGAGAATTTGCAGCCGGATTCTTTAGGTTCTAGTAATGGACTCAACTGCAAGTTTACAGCACAAGCCGTTCTCGATTAAACTTTGGCCCCCTAGTGATAGCACTCGGCAGGTACTTGTGCTTCGCTTGACAAACAATCTCACCAGCAATACTATCTTTACCCAGAAGTATGGTGCTCTTAACAAAGAGGAAGCTGAGGAGAATGCTAAGAAAATTGAGGATATAGCTTTTAACACAGCAAATGAACATTATGATAGGGAGCCTGATGGTGATGGAGGTGCTGCAGTACAGCTTTATGCAAAGGAATGCAGTAAGCTTGTGCTTGGGGTTCTTAAAAGAGAGCCTGTGACGAAGGAGAAGGAACTAGTATCTCAGAACAATGCTTCTGCTGAAACCTTCTTTGACATATCTAAAGGCCAACGGGCTTTTCTTGAGGCAGAGGAAGCTGAGAATCTTCTAAAGCCTTTGAAGGACCCTGGAAATTCTTACACCAAGATATGCTTTAGTAATAGAAGTTTTGGTTTAGGTGCAGCTCATGTTGCTGGGCCCATTTTGGCTTCCCTCAAGACTCAGTTGAAAGAAGTGGATTTGTCAGACTTTATTGCAGGAAGACCAGAGGTTGAAGCCCTCGAAGTTATGAATACATTCTCAACTGCCTTGGAGGGTAGTTTTTTGAAATCACTCAACCTTTCAAACAATGCCTTAGGTGAGAAGGGTCTGAGGGCTTTTGGTGCTCTTTTGAAATCACAGAGTTGCCTAGAAGAGCTCTATTTGATCAACGATGGTATCTCAGAGGAAGCTGCTAGGGCCGTCTGTGAATTGATTCCCTCTGCAGAGAAGTTGAATGTGCTTCACTTTCATAATAATATGACAGGAGATGAGGGTGCACTTGCGATTTCTGATGTTGTGAAGCGTTCTTCTTTGTTGGAGGATTTTCGATGCTCCTCCACAAGGATTGGTTCAGAAGGAGGAATTGCATTAGCAGAGGCACTTGAGTCTTGTACCCATTTAAAGAAGCTTGATCTACGAGACAACATGTTTGGTGTAGAAGCAGGAGTTGCGCTAGGTAAAGCTCTTTCGAAGCATTTGACTCTGGTTGAGGTTTACTTGAGTTATCTCAACTTGGAAGATGAGGGTGTGATTGCACTAGCCAATGCTCTAAAGGACTCGGCTCCTTCTCTTGAAGTTCTTGAAATGGCTGGAAATGACATAACAGCTGATGCTGCTCCTACTATAGCTGCTTGTATAGCAGCAAAGCAGCATCTAACCAAGCTGAACTTAGCCGAGAATGAACTTAAGGATGAAGGTACTATCCAAATAAGCAAGGCTTTGGAAGAAGGGCATACCCTTTTAAATGAAGTTGACATGAGCAACAACTTCATAAGGAGGGCCGGGGCTCGTCATTTGGCTCAGGTAGTTGTTCAAAAACCTGGGTTTGCGCTGTTAAACATCGACGGAAATATAATCTCTGATGAGGGTATTGATGAGGTGAAGGAAATATTCAAGAAGTCTCCTGATATGCTTGGTCCCTTGGATGAGAATGATCCTGAAGGTGGAGATGATAATGAAGAATTAGGAGAGGGTGACGCTGATGAAGATGAACTGGAATCTAAAATGAAGAATCTTGAAGTTGGCCAAGAAGAATAGGTTTCATGTTTTAATCTACCAAATTCCTCCGTTCTGCTTTAAATTTTAATAATTTTAGAATTCAGTGCTGAGCTTCATTGAATCAGATAGCCAACCGATGTGTTTTGGTAGGATCTTTGTTGTCTGTTGTCTCTCTGTCGTTCTGGTATGTATGAAGTTTGGAAGTTGGATCACCTTGTAAAACTTCTATTGTTATATCCATTAGCAACTCTTTTTTCTGGATATCTGTTTTGGTAGGATCTTTTTTCTTGCTAATGATGATTGAGATCTGTTTTGTTGTGTAAGCTGGCTGCTGATGTTGTTGTCTTTTGGATGTTGGGTCTCTTTGTTTTGTTGTCTGACACAAGTAATCGTAGAGTCCCATCAAATTAACCCATATTGACTATTGGGTGTTGGTCATTGACCTTCCATTAGGTTTTATGTTCCTTGGTTCCTTTTTGGAGTATGATTCTGACGCAATTTCACGAGCTACCAACGAATCATGCACAGTAGGACATGGATATCCAATTGGCTTGAAAGAAAAGGAAGAAAATTTTATTGAAGACACCTCCAAGAAACTAGAAGGAACGACATGTCAAATCTTAAATCTAAGGTCATAATCCAACTCTACATGCTTATAAGAGGTATTACATCAAATACATGTTCAATTACAAAATATAGAAGTTAAAAAGGATCAAATTGCAAATTTATAAAATTATAAGGACTTAAAATTAAAAGCATCATTCTGAAATTAACCATAATTTAGAATCACGTACAAAATTTCTTAAAGCCTGAATTTCTTAATTCAATCCTTTTTATAAGTATGTTTTTTTCTAAAAACTAAAAAATTTCAATTTGATTCTTTTCTTAAAATGAATTTTTTAACTCAATCCTTTCGTAAGGATTTTTTTTGATATTTTTCTAAAAACTGAAATTTTTTAATTTGATTCTTTTCTTAAAATAAATTTCTTAATTTGATTCTTTCAAAATATTTTTTTGAAAAAATAAATTCGATCGTTTTTAAAGGATATTTTGCTTCGATCCTTTCATAAGGATATTTGTTTAAAACCTGGATTTCTTTGTTTGATCTTTTTTATAAGATTTTTTCTCAAAGCTCAAAATTTTCAATTTGATTCTTTCTTAAGAATATTTTTTAAAAATATTTTTTTTATATTTCTACAAGGATGCTTTTTTTCTTCTTAAAATCAAATTTAATTCTTTCATAGGGACGTCTGCTTCGATTCTTTCATAAAAACATTTTTTATCTTAACTTGATTATTTCATAAGAATATTTCTCTCAAAACTCAAAATTTTCAATTTAATCCTTTATACAATAATATTTTTCTCTCTTAAAATTCAAATTTCTTAATTTTATCCTTTCATAAGATTTTTTTTCATAAAACTCAAATTTCTCAATTTCATATTTTCTTAAGAATATATTTTGAAACTTGATTTTTAATATAATTTTTTTCTTAAGGGTGTTTTTCTCAAACCCATTTTCTTAATTTGATGACTTCATAAGGACTCATTTTATAAAATAACACTTTCTTAATTTGATGTTGCATTTTAGAGGAATAGATTTCGTCAAAAATTTTAATCTGCAACTTCACGTATGAAGTGGTGAATCTTAGTAAAGAATCAAAAGTTCTTGAGTTCAATTAATCTTTGAAAATCTTTTAATAGTCTGAAAGAGAGAGATCATTTGATGCCAAGACAATGAAAAATTAAGGCATTATCTTAAGACTATTCGGTTTTTAACCTTTTTAGAAAGCAATAAAAATTTTCAAACAGCCTAAAAGCAAGACATCATGTTTATGTCAAGATAATCAGAAACCAGAACATTGTTTCAAGGATTGTATTCTTTAACCTTTCAAGAGCAGTGAACAATTTTTTGGTATTCATACCATGATACCAAGAAAAGAGGTGGTATTATTGTCGGAGAAAAAATTTTATATAAGAAGAATCGTTATTAAAATTTTAAAGATTTTGTAAAAAACTCAACATCTCCGAGACTTAACAAAAATTCTATATATGAGAAATTTATAATTCAAAAACTTCAAACGTTTATATTTTCTATACTCATAGCTTTAGAATTTCAAAAAAAAATATTCTATATAAAAGAATCAACATATTTAAGACTTTAGAGTTAAAAGGTCTTATATAGAAAGAACCCACAATTCAAAGGATTCAGAATTAAGAGTTTTATATAAAACTCATAACTTGAGTATTTTAAGGTGAAAGATTCTATATAGAAAAAATCTGTAGCTCCAAGATTTTAAGGCGAAAGTTTTATGTAAGAAGAATTTATAACTCTAAGACCTCAAAAGAGGAAGCGTGTACAATTCTCTATATAAAAAAGGGTAAACTACTGTGCTAATCACTTTCGTTTATCCCATTACATTTTTAGTAACCGATTTTGAAAAACAACCGGTGAGGTCACTATCGTTTTCGGGATGTAAAGTTTTGGTTACTTCGACATTAAACGTCATTAAATATTAACAAAAAAACAATCTGATACAATAAAAAACGATAAAATATTTAAATACTACTTAAAATGATCCGGCACGAAAAGATGATCGGTTGCCCATGGTTTAGTTTTATTCCCAAATCCCCACAGTGAATCTTTGGCTTCAGTGACCCCCCTAACAATGCATATAAGAGTTCTCAAGTCAGCAGCTGCTAAAATCAAAAGAAATACGTCTATCAAGTGCAAGCCTTAAAATAAAAACATATAGATCGAAAAAGAGAAGAACAACGAGGTAGGCGAACTTACTGCTCTTTCCTTGCCTAAAATAGGGGTTAAATCATTTGATGAAGAGATAGAAAAAGCAATCAAACCAAGCAGAGAACATGAACATAACAGAGATTTAAAAAACCCTAAATTAGGGGTCTAAAATCATGAAATAAATTATAATAAAACAGAAGCAACAACCAAGCTTTTTTATTTTTTAAATTTTAATTAATAAACAGCAAAATAAAATTCGTTTTAAGATTCTTTTTGTTCAAGTATTCATGTTTAATTATTTTAATAGGTATTCAAAGCTAAATTAAATGAAACAAGAAAAGAAAACAATACGGTCTGAAGTAAGAAATACATTAATCTTGGAATTATGATGAAATTAAGGTTTTAACATTAGTGAAACAATGTCACCGAAAGCATTCTGCCCTAATTTCTCTTTTTTCTCGATCTGGATGCCCCAGGCGCACAAGTTATTGAAATGCCACAGCCAAATATGTTGTTGAAACATGTAAACGATCTCCTTTTCTTACGACGACTAGTTGTCGAGCTTTTCGATGCAGATGTCGTCGGAACCCCACTCGACATGTAACTCCAAAGCTCCACTCTGTCGTACAATGGCGGAAGCTCGGCTCTCCATCTTCCCACTTTCGAATGAAGCCCTTCCATGCTTTCGTCTAAACTCCACTTCTCCGCCACGGAACTCTCTGTCTCTTCCATTTTGTAATACTGCAGGTTCCTAGCCACTGCCACCGCCATTTCCGACGGCGACGGACCCAGTTCTGAATTCGTCCATATTATCGACCCATCAAGTTTTTTCGGAGTCCCGTTATCAAACCTGATTGGTAACCTACCGGGTGGTGTTTTCAACCTCGGTTTCGGACCGTTGCTGCTTTTTTCCACGGTTTCAGGATTTGGTTTTCCTTTCTTAGTATCTTTATGTACCATTGAATTCCGACTTGAATTAATCTTGAGGTTGCTTTTTTCAGTAGCGGTCACAATCGAACTGAATTTTCCGTTCTTAGAAATTTTATCAGACGTATAATTTACCCTGGAACTCCCTCTTGAAGTAATCTTATCGTTGGATTTTCCTGTTTCTGAGTCGTTAACCATTGATCCACTAACAACAATGGAGGATCCTTTAGGCTTTAATTCTGATTCTAAAACGGAACTCGAATCACTCATGGTTCGTCGGAGTCGGAGCTCGGGGTTGAGCAACCCGTTGAGTAATTGTTGATAGTTGTTGTTTTTCGTAGTGCTCGAAATAGGATTGACAATGGAGTTTTGAAACGGATCTTCTTCGCCCATTAAATGTCGGTATCCGACCGCCGACGATCCCATTTGCAGATACAGTGGCATGCTCCTCATTGTACTATCAAGCAACGCCACCCCAATGTTCAAAATCCCTTGGGGTCTACCCGACCGTCTCCAAACCTGAAGCGCCACGAACCGCATCCCTAGTTCTACATTTTGACTGTGACGCCGTTGTGAAACTGGCGGGATAAGGTTCCCGACGATGGCTCGAACTGTCCCGATATGGATGTCACGTAACCAATGCACGGCGTAGATTTCGATCGTGACAGCCGACGTCTCACGTCGTAGAAACTTATCTTTGACACGGAAAACAAACTTGTCGTTCCATGTTGGATTGTTGTGACCTTGGGTGTCAATTCTGGTCGAGAGTTTTCGATCTGAATGAACCCAAGCCACTGCGTAGGTTTTCATTTTCCGACAAACGGGTTCCAAATCCTGGGCAGAAATCATATTGATTTCCAGAAGCTGCAACGATGTCAAAACGCTCATGATTCTGGCTCGTGATCAAGGAGAATGAAGCAGTGAGGATAGAATAAGAGACCTTGGAAGCATTTGGAAATGGTGTCCAGTTTTATGGCATTAGGATGTCGGATCCGTTGGCTTTGTAACCTTTCGTTAGTTATTTATTGACAATCCCTTCTGTAAATTTATATATAAATGGAAGTTTTGAGTTTTGACTGCAACAAATTTTCAGTTTCCTTGACAATGAAGCTCTATGGGATCAGTTTTTATGTTCCAACTGTCCAACGTGGAAGACTGAGAAGAATATAGATTTTGTTTTCTACAAGGACACTCACATCAACCCTTTCTACCGCCGAGAAATTATTATATGAACTCTTTTCACCATCTAGGATATGGTCCCAACTAATTAAAATAAGATACATAATATATTTTTTCCATATCATGTTTACACATAAGCATCAACCAAATCATTCATTTTAATGCATTTGATTTAAAAATAGAAAAAAAATATTATCAAAGATTTTTTATGTTGTCTTCCTTTTTATTGTTCAATATTTTAATTAATCTTTTACAATACCTAATCTTAAACCATAAACTATAAATCCTAAACCCTAAAACTAAACCTAAACCCTAAACCCTAACCCTAACCTAAACCTAACTCTAACTTTAGCCCTAACCTAAACCACATAAACCCTAAACCACTAATCTCTGACCCTAAACTCTAAATCTTAAACCCCAAATCCATATAAAAAATTAATTAGGAAAATTTAAAAAAATAAAGAGAAATATGACACAACAAATCTTTGATAATATTTTTTTCTTTTTTAAAATCAAAGACATTAAATTAGATGATCTGGCCAATGCTTATGTGTAAATTTGATATGAAAAAAATATATTATGTGTTTTAATTTAATTGGTTGGGACCATATCTTAGGTGGTGGAAATGGTTGATGTAATAATTTTTCGCAAGCTACACAAAGACTAGAAAGGATGTCAATATTTAAGTAGTTATATTTCATGCCTATGTGTTAATTTTCATCAAGAATGGTTTTCTCATACATCAAAAATTGAACATAGATCAATACCCAATTTATAAATAAGTAAACATTTAACAGACAAATAACAATTAGCGTATCATTACAAGTCACACTCATATTTATACGAAACTTTTGTAATTTCTTATCCAATATATTCATTTTAAATATGTTACCTCTTTATTTTTCCATATGCAACAAACAAGTCAATTTCAAATGCAATTCAGAATTCTCAACGTACCTTCCAGAAAACATTTTCCAAACTCAAATATAATCAATATATAGCCATTTGCACTGCATTTCATATCGAAAACATGCATATAAATATTAAGTAACAAATGTATTTTTGTATTTATAACCCAATATGTCAAACCAAAAAATTGAGAGTGAAGCGTCATTATTTATTTCCGAACTTAATTAAATTTATTAAATTTAATTTAAACTCTCGATACAACATTCAAACTTTTTTAACATTATAAACTCACCGATTTCACAAAACCTTTTTATCGATGAGAAGCCTGAAAATAGGTACTTTGATTCAGTTACTTGAAACTTAAGTTTTTTACGAACTCAACTCTAGTTCTATTGATGCCTTGGAGATCTAAAATGATTTTAGTTATCAATAACAAGGTCATGTTTTTACTTCTCCACCGGGCAAATTCGTATCACGTAGCTTTCTCTGAGAAGCAGAAGAAGATGAAGATGACAACACAGGGGAAGATCAAATTCAGGTTTCTCTTCAGACTGGAGCTTTGTCTGCAACGAACTCATAGGTCAGACACTTATGCTTCACATAAAAGCTTAAATTTTAGGTACTTTATCACTAGTTCAATCTCCAATATTTGTGTAATCTATCAAACAATATAGAATAAAACATATATTAATGCTCTTTCAAACAAGTTGCCTATTAAATATTGAAGGAACAAATTAAGTATATAATGATGGAAGCTCTTTCCATAAAAAAATGTAATTCCTATCCATAGTAAGCTAATTAAGAAAAAAAAAAACTGATATATTGTTATTGGATGTAACAATAAGTAAATATATTGAATTGTGGTGGTTGCAACCACAGTTTGATCCCTTCATAGTTGATAAAAGATGGTTGCTCTATGAACTTCATCCATTTTTACATACTTGTTGGTCAGATATGCTTCGATCTTGTCGAGGAGTTGGACAGTAAAAACCATTTCTTCTTGACCTACTGTAGTTTCTCTCGCTTCTATCATTGGCACCTCCCCTGCCATAACTTTGAGCACCAAAGCGCTCCCTCAGAGCTTCTGTCGGGTAGCTGCCTCGGCCTCTACCCCTCCCTGTACAGAACATTTTAACAACCAAATAAGTATGGGAAGCAAATGTATAGAATTCAAAAATATAGATAAGGGATTTCAAAGGAACCACAAGACTGTACCGGTTCTTGATGCCACATTTGTCGTCAGCACACAAATAGTATCTATTGCTTCTACTGCAGCAATCATCGTTTTACTTTTGAGATCTACAGGTTATTATAATAAAGAACTTACAGACCTTAATGCATACAATGTTAATAATTGGATGTGAATTGAGTGGTGTTAATAACCGGATCTGAATCCAGTGAAGATCTACTTTAATGGTGTTAACAATTGAACATGAATATTTAATTTGAAGAGGTAAAGAGACTAAATTTCGAGAAATAAAAGTTGAGGGACTAAATTCCACTATGCAAGAAAACATATTCCAATACAGAAAATATATCCATTAAAAGAAAAGGGAAAGAAATATGTACTTCTTTCTCGAGATGGGATATAGCTGTTTATTCTCCGCTCTTCAATGCACACTTGTCGTCCGGCAACCTGAGCAGTTCCTGCCTATATGCACAAATATGATTTCACTAAACTGGTATGCAGTTATCAAGATGAAAATTCTACATGAGAATAGATTAATTACGCTGATATCATATCTTAAACACCAAAACAAATAGGCAGGACAAAGTATTAATAAACTGTGCTAGTGTGCTAGGTAGACTGGATGAAAGAATAAAAATGGATGAAAAGGTTAAGATATCACTTAAACAAGAAAGTTGTGGTTTTCGGTAGATGCTTGAAGTAAATTCAGACCTTGACTGCATTACGGACGCTCTCAATATCTTCAAACTCAACAAATGCATAACAAACACCAACATCCTGCACACACATGAAACATTTTAGCACCAAATGCAAGATGTCATAATAGGGGTTCAGAAGAACCTACAAAGTGTACCTTGCGACTCCGAATCACCACTCGATCAGGACTAATCTCACCAAATTTCTTGAATTCTTCCACAATTTCAGACTCCAAAACAGTAGAGGGCAAGTTCCTTACATAAACAGATTTTATTTCACCTAAAACATACAAGCAACAAATTAATCGCATACGATTACCTTCGAAACTATAGCAAACATGTGTCTTTCTATAATTTCAAGATCAACGAATGTTCAGATATAGGACCAAGAAAATATAGTAAAATTTTAATAAACTTGACATTTCCAACATCCAGTAAAATAGTTAAAGCATAACACGGACACTTGAAGATTTACCTTCACATTCTATGGGTGGAATTTCATCAGCGATATCAGCCCCAGACTTTTCCACAACATTTGGGGAGATAAAAGGCTGTTGAGTAGTGTTATGGGGAATGTGGTCCAAGTCAGAAGCAGGGAGTGAGTTCTTGTTCACAGAAACTTCAGGAACAACTGATGGTGTCGATTGTCCTTTAGCAGCCTGTAGCTTCAACAACCATGCAATGAACAAAAGAAAGTAAATCATTATCGAGAAGAGAAGTAGATTCTAATTAAATAAAAATAATAATAAATTCATGAGCATATATTCATATGCGTAACATAAAATAACTACTGTCTGTAGAGCATACAATAGAAGCATAGGTGTGCTTTTGGGGTTCCCCAACAGGTTCCTCGACAGGAGGAACATGTTCAGGGACAGTATTCCCTGTATGCAGAAGAGGACCATTGGACTCTTGCACAGAACAGTTGTCCACAATACTTTCAGATTCTGGAGCTTGCTTAAGTTGTTCCGAGAGATTAAACTTGTCAACCAGACCATTTTCTCTGACATCAGCACGAGCCACAAGCTCCCTCCCTTGAATATCTCCACCCAGAAAATAGCTTGGCACTACGAAGAGAAGAGAATTAATGTTTTCAGCTAAAACAGCTAAAATATCCTAGTTTCCATTTTGTTTCTTTTTAGAAGAATAAAAATAATTACTTTTAGCATATGCAAGCCAAGCCATATATGATCATATGTTGATCCTAAAAATTGTATTTATAATTCAATTAGTTTCAGAACAAAGCCTTATATCAGGTCAACTAATAAGGAGAATCACAAAATTCAAATGTCAAATTGGATCGTAAATACCTGATTCAGAAATTGATCCTGATGCACTGAGTTTATGATCAAGATTGTGCTGGGATAATAGGACAGCTGGATGGTGGTGAATTTGTTCCTCATCAATAAATTGAAAGATATCATTTAGAACAAAAAAGCCTTTCTCTTGTGGTGCAAGGAAAAAAGTTTGCACAAATTTCCTCCAGGAACTGAAATACTTTACAAGCACGGAACCAGAAACCATCACTAGAACACCTGCGCTCCAAGATTCAAGGGAACATGCTGTCTTGATCTCAACCCCAGTAAAGTTGAGCGACGTAACGAGAGCATGAATTTGCTTCAAAAATGAAAATACGAAAAAATGGAAAACAGTAAGCCAATAAATCCATTCACTGAATGAATAGATAAAATAAAAATAGCACGAAAACGGGAAAATACAACCATAAATGAAAATTAAACATTGTTATGCACTCTGAAAGTAAATTTAAGAGAGCATAAAAGAATACCAAAACTAGTTGTAAATAGCTAAGTGAATATATTACCAAGGTAGAAAGCATTATCCCATATTATTTGCTTGCAGTTGCATAGAAATGCATACTAATTAAGCAAGTAGACACTAAATACATTCAATGTACTAAATGTTGTGAATTGAGACACTGCCCCATAAACTGTAACAAAAAGAACAGCAGATATCTCTGTTTTTGTTGAAGATTACTACACGGAAACGTTATAAACTAGAAAAACAATTAGTAAAATTGAGAAAGCAAGGCTACCGGCATTGCAGCGGCAGTTTCTCTGTGATTGCCATCAACCCGAACCATGGTACTCGCATCACTATAAAACTGGTGAACTAAGTGTGGCTGTTGTAAAAGCACCTGATAATATTGCCCCACAAAGTATGTTCCAACCTGAAAAAAAGGAATAAAAGAACACAATGAATATAGAAAACCCAGAATTTATTTGCTCTAAAATTCCACTATATACTTCAAAATGAAGAAGCAGGTAGAAAAAGCCATAGGAAAGAGCTTTTTTAAGAACCTGAGCAGCAGTAACAGGAAAGGAACCAGGAGTAGCCATTTTTATAAAATCCCAAGGAATCAAAAACCCTTTCCGAGATATATGCTAATACTGTCCCCAGTCCCCAGTCCCCAGTCCCTCAAGATCTGCACTAAGCTCCCACATTTTAGCACACTGAAATCAAGCAAGCAAATACAACCCCCAAAGCATGAAGGAAACAGAGATGGGTATTTAGAGAAAGATGAGAACATGTTACCTATAGAAAGATGTGAGGGAAGATTTTCTCCACTGGTCTCTTTCTGTTGCTTTATTTAAATCAGAGATGAGTTTGTTTGGGTCTTTTCTTTCTTTTCTGTTGATTCTTATTTTCCTAAAATTTCCGAATTTTGGTAGCCGTCACTGCCTTGATTTCTAAACAGTGGAAATGCGTGCGGGCAACTTATAGGTAAAAAAACAAGAGCCAGAACCTCAAAAATATAAATTTTTGGGTGAATGTAAGAAATAGTAATTAAATTATGATAAAATAGACATTTTAATCATTTAATTTTTAAATATTATGAAATTGTCATTGCACTTTTAATTTTATTATAAATTAAATATCTTTTATTACATGTTGGTACGAGGTGACATCAGGGACGGAACTAGGTATAAGGTAGGAGAGACTGTTTCCCTCCTAAATTTTTTGGTATAATTATATTTTTAATTATTTTAATTTAAATATTAATTAAATTAATTTTTTTTGTCTCTCCTAATATTAAATTCTAGCTACATCCCTAAAATATGACATGATAAAATTAAAAAAATATTTTATTTGGTCCTCGGTTATAAATTTTTTAAAATATTTCTAAAAAATAGTTAAAAAATTAACCATTGCGTCCAAAATAAAAATAAATGAAATTTTAAGCCAAAGAAAATACTTAAACCGGTAGAATTTCTTTCATCTCTTATAAATTACACTAATCATGGACCAAATCAAAACTTAAACAATAAAGCAAATAAAATTAAAAAAAAGTAAACCAATATCAAATGTACAGCTCATTAATAGGGAAAATTATTAGGTAAAACTTGTTTATCATTTTATTTGTGATCTCAATCAATTAAAATCGTTAATCTTAATTTTTAAGGTGAATCGTCACCTCTTTCCTACATGCAATGAGTGGGTGAGCAGTTATTAGTTAGTTATTTAAAAATAAACAGTCTTAATTGTTTAGATTATAGATGACGTGATGAACAAGATTTACATAATAATCTCTCTTTTAATATAGATGTTTTATCCGATGACGGATTCAAAAAATTCATATAATGCGGTCAAAAAATTTTAAGAAGAAAAATTCTCATATATTATAAATATAAATATTATTAAATATTTAAACAAATCATGTTTGGTTAAGTCTAATGTTTTCATGAAAAAAATTAAAATAAATTATATAAAAAAAACATCGGGTTAATGTCGAAATGGTCATTATTCTTTTAAAAAAATGATAAATATACCATTTAACTATTTAAATAGTTTCGATATAATTATCCATCGTTAAAAATTAATAGAGTAATAACGTGGTAATAAAAAATAAAGTAGAATAATTACATATTTAATATATTTTACTAACACTTTTTTGAATTAAGTTTTAATTTTATTCTGATAAATAATTAAAATCTCTTAATTAGATAGTAACACATGTTACGATTTTAATTATTTTTATTTTTTTAATTTTTCTCCTAATTAAATAGTGACACGTGTTACCATTTTAGAAAAAGATAACATATATTGAACCTATTCAAAGTTCTTAAGTTATAAAACTAATTTGTAACTTATAATAATTAAAGGACGAAAAAGTTAATTAAAACATAGTCAGGGACCATTTAATAGTTTACCCCAAACGAAGCTTCAGGGTTTAAGCCCTTACCTGCGAAATCAGGGTTTTTCATAAAAAATGTGGAGCAGAGCAGGCTCGAGCTGGATATGCAACACGCGCCGGCGGTTGTTCACTAGCGGTGCACCGCGTCGGATAGTTGACGAAGGTGATTGGCTATACTCACCCGAGTGGTGGGGATCCGATGCCGAATCCGAATTCAATGGAAACACCGTCTTCCGCTCCGTCTCCGATAAAGGGAACGGCGTCGTCTCTGTCTTTGCTTACCCTGCTTCTAGACCCGTTAGTTCATTCACATTTCTCTTTTTTCACACATCATAATATCACTCTATTGATTTTTGACAATTTTTCTGGTTTTCAATTGTTTTGGATTTGGGGTAACTATAAGTTCTTTTCATTGATTAGGTTTTTCGTTGTTTTCCTGAGAAATTCCTTTCTGCACCATGAATTCGTTGTTTTCCTGCGAATTTATTTTTTGCAGAACAAAGGTCATTGGCCAGAAACAGAGAAATGGCTTCAGCAAAGGTATGGAGAGATGTATCCAGGGCATGAACAGAGTGGAAATTTTAAGATACTTGGATACCAATGGCGTGTTCTTCGTTTTAATGATACTACTCGCCAAAGTACAGTTAAAATAATGGCTGCTTATCGTGAAACTGAACCTGGCTCTATATGTATTATGCAGCAGCCTCAATGCCTGGCTATTCCATGTAAGTTGCTTCTGTTTTTCTTTTCTTAAATGTAGTCATTTGTATTATGTTTCTTTAAATTCTATATCTGGTTGGCTGCTCTCCACCATTAACATTCAAATCAAATGAAAGGGGTGCTCGCAGGAATAATTTGGGTGTTCTAGTGAAAGATTAAGGATACGAGAAACTATAAGTTTCTACTGATTTGTATGTTTCTCGGAATGACCACCACTATCCTAACTCATATTTCCGCATACAATTCGCATCTACATGGTATTTTTGTGTAGTAATAGGATGTACCTTCTTATGACACTAGTTAGATTGCTGGCAGACAAAGTATGTTTTCTTTAAATATGTATATATATTTGTATATACCTGTTGCATTTTAATGTTTTCTTATGATATGTTTGATGGTACTTGTGCAGATATTAGAAGTATGGTGTCACTAGGTCTGTCTACTATTGCATCTTCGAAATATGATCTAATGGCAGCAGTACACGGGAAGAAAAGGATGCATATTTTATGCGTTGGTCATGGCGGGGGGAGCTTGCCATTGTTTCTGGCTAGTAAAATTCAAGGTAGGAGTTAGCTTTGTTTTTTTTAATCTCTTTTGCTTGCTCAGAATCATTTGTTGAAAATTTTTCCTCTTTTCGAAAAAGAGAAAGTAAAATCAGCTAATGTCACCATAGATTAAAGATACAGTTTCCTCATAGTTGGACATATTGCGGTTACTTATCATCATAAAGCTTTTTATTTTGATATGCATCCGAATCATCTGATCATAGATTTTCTGCATCTTTCAGGTGCTGTTATCCATGTTGTTGAAATTGACCCTGTTGTTATCTCAGCGTCAGTGCAAGCAATGGGCTTTCCAGCCTTCTCAGTCATGACCCCATTGGGCGATCGTGCCTTGTTAGAATCCAATATTATCAACGAAGTAATGTGGAAGGGCATCCACGAGAGGCTCTACCTCTACGAAGCAGATGCCGAGAAGTATGTTGTAGAGAACAATCATCTATACGATATCATCTTCATCGATGCTTATGATGGGGATGACATCTTCCCAAACAAATTGTGGGATCCACATTCCCCGTTTCTCAACTCTCTCAGTGACCATCTCCATCCCAAACACGGCACCATAGTTGTGAACCTCCACGCAGACTCTGATATTTCAAACTCGAATGAGTCTGTTTCATACTTCCACCAACAACCTCTGCCAATGGGAAAGTACGTCTCTAGAGTTTGCAAAGCATACAAAGATGTCCTCATTGGAAACAAGTTCATGAGCTACGGGAAATCCGGGTGCGGTTTAGGGTTCACTATATCAGTACCTTGGGTGTGTAACACATCATTAGTTGTGAGCCGAGGATTCGAGTCGAGTAGTAGATTTGTTAACAGGGATGGGGTGATGAATACCCTCATATCCAATTCTGTTAAGGTAGATCATATGTTAAACTTACCATTCTCATGCTTAGAGTATATAAAGAGAGATCTAACACTTATTGTGTAATGTTTCACTTTCATTTATGAATTAAGTGCTGTACTTTTTGACAGAAAATTGTGTAATATCTTTGATAGATTAAATATGGGTTCATTTTTATATGAAAATTATTATTTTTTTTTTGTTAAGTAGAGAGTTGTTACATTTTTAAAATAAATATTAGGATTCGAACCTACGCTCACAGAAAAATAATATTAAATTTTCATTGATAATTTATTTCATAAAATTTTAATAGAATATTACATAAAAATCATGAACTATCAATTTATTTACTCTTTTTTATTTGTTATAAATGCTAGTACTAATAATTAGTAGTATCATATCAAATGAGAAATGTGCAAATTCTTGGTTGTGCTTAGCCCACTGGCTGAAAAGACAACCCAAAAGTTTCAAATGAAAAAATTGTAGGATTAATCTTGAAAATGGGTTTGAAAAATGCAAATGTATATTTATAATAATGTTTTATCTTTATATATATTATAATTAAATCCTTATAATTGAATTGATTTATAATTATGTCTTTAAAATTATTTTTTTATAATTAATCTTTAAAATTATATTTTTATGATTAGATACTTAAAATTAATTTTTATATAGATAGGGTCGAGCTTTTTAAGGATGGTGTTAGGTTGAATTTGAGTTTAGAACATTTATTTTTGGGTTTAGGTTCATGGTAGGATTTAGTGTTTATAATTTAAGATTCAAGATTTAGAGTTCATGTTTTATAGTTTAGTGATTCTAATTTAAGGTTTATAATTTAAGATTAAGATTTATGTTAAGGTTTATAGTTTAGAGTTCAAAATTAGAGTTATAACTTTAGGTTTAAGGTTTATTCATAGTTTAGTATTTACAATTAACATAAAACTAACATATTAAAAAAATACTACCTATAAGTCGATAATAAATATCACTCAACTTACGTATCAAATATCACAGACTCTATTAAACATATGATTGCTTGTACTTTCCAAAATATAATCGTATCATATAATATATCACGTAAATTATAAGCAAACCAAATAAGTCAAAACAATCGAACCTTTTAAGTATAATAAAAATAAATAAATGTGTCTTTCTCTCTTAAAAAATAATCACCGACCGTATTAAAAATTAGGTTTAATATCTAAATAAGTGTTCAATCTGTGCTTGTAGATAATTTTGATATTTAAATTATTTTTAGCTCTAAATAGGTGTCTAATATTTTAATTTATATTATTTTAAGTGATAAACCATTAATAAAATATCGTTTGCCAATAAAAATGTGACAAATGATAAGTTTTGATTTTTAATTTTTTTAATTATTTTTAAATGAAACTAAAATTTCATTTTTTAAATTGTCAGTTTTAAATCTTTATAAAATAGTCTCAAATCCCTAACTCAAAATCCAAAATTCTTAAATTATCATCATTGATACCATTTACTAACTTATTGTCTCTGGACCACCATGATCGTTTCTCCAATCAACCATTGCCTATAACCGACAATAAGTACGTCAACGACTTTATTTCTCGCGATTTTTGTTTCTTTTGATATTAAAAAGTCGATCGACATATCTATCACCGATTATCAGCGATGGGTGATCAAGGAAAACGATCATGATAACCTAGGTGATGGAAGTGCTGGTCTCCAATGATATAATAAACAGTGATAATGATGATAATTTAGAGGTTTGAATTTAGAGTTAAGAGATTTAAAATTATTTTATAAAGATTTAAAACTTTTAATTTTTTAAAAAAGTAAGTTAAAATAAATTAAATTAATAAAATAAAAAATAATAAAAATCGATGGTTAGGCACGTAAAAACAATCGCAATTGAAACTTTTAGAAACTTATTTCAAATTAAAAGTAATTTAGGCATTAAAAATATGAAAAAAAATCCTTTGCTCCTTCCCCATGTTTTTTTTGGTGCATCCTTTATTTTTTAAAATTTAATTTTAAACTCTAAACTCTTATTTTTTATATTCTAAATCCTAAATCCTACACCCTAAAAAATACATTCTACCCTTAATTCTCCAAACCCTAACCAAAATCCCTAACCTAAAACCCTAAACCTCTAATTTAAAGTGAGACATAAATAGAGACATAAGTAAAAATTCGATTTCCGCTCTAAAATTATCCACAAATAGGGCACCTAGTTGATATTAAGCCCAAAAGTTAAAACTAACACGTTATCTCTATGAAAAAAAATCCTTCACCTTATTTCCTATCCTCAAGTTTTCATTTATCTTCACAAAGAAGGCATGTCGGTCTTCGACCAAGGCTCCACCGCAGACGACAACGGCACGAGCATCGTCGCTAGACTGTCCCGCGCCGTATCTGACTCCGGAATCAGCAACGCCACCAAGAGAGTCGCCAAAGACGCTGCCTACGTCTCGAGGAAGCTGCTGAAGAGCACGGGAAAAGCGGCGTGGTTGGCAGGGACAACGTTCCTTATACTTGTGGTTCCTCTTATCATCGAGATGGACCGTGAGCAGCAATTCAATGAACTTGAGTTGCAGCAGCAAAACCTCCTTGGCTCACGCCCTCCCAAGTAAAATGAAGACAAGTATCACTTCTATGGTTTTGTTTGAGGGGCATTGGAAGTTTTTCGTACTTTTTGTTGGTATTTTTAATTGGATTTCCTTTTGGTATTAAGATTAAATACTGGATTATGCAATTGTGTTGTTTAAAAAGTATTGTTTATTTTTCTGGGTGTTATCGCTAAAATTCACGAATAATTTGTTGATAAAAGATACAATAGGAGGTGGAGAAAAGAAGATGATTGGTAGTTCATCCGTCATGGAATGGGAGGAGAGATACAATAGGAGATAATTTGGCATTCAGGTCCGGTCATACTAGGTATTAAGTTTTAAGATCTAGTCTCGTTTTTAATGAGAATTGGTATCAATACCGGGTAAATGATCAGTTAATTTATTATTAAAAAATAGTAATAAGAAAAAAAATTAATCACCGATAATATTATTAAATAATAAAATTATAGTATCGTAGGCTTGAAAATTAAAGTTTTAAAACAAGTCATACTCGTAATATTCATATATAAAGAAAAAGTTTGATAAAAATAAATAAAAGAAAATTATCTATTACAAGAAAGAAAACTATTATGGAGTATTTAGTATTGGTTTCGGTCCTATTGGGTATTCACCGGATACCGGATCCAAAAAATTAAGATTCAATCTTGATTATATGCGGGACCTAAATTTTGGATCAAATCTGGTCTCACTAAAATTAATACAGGATAAAAATCTACTAGGTCTAACCGATTGTGAGACTTATACCGAGTGATCGAGTTTTTTACCCACCCCTAATTAAAGCGAAAGAGAAAGTAATCAATGTGTAATTGTTGTAAAATTGTTCTTTTGTCATTGGTATTAGGTATATATATCCCTTTGATAGACGAGTGATATTTGATGAGATCACATTAAATTTATTGATGACTATTGACGAGTTAACGGATAATAACTTAGTTGTTAATCTATAAACTCAATCTAATTTAATAATTGTCTTGTCTTATCCTAGTAAAAGATATAAAGAGAGTTTTGAAGAATAAAATCTCTAGAGGTTGTAGTGTCAAGTGTGTTGCATGTTGAGGTGTAGTGCAGACTGCAAAGACTAGCTCTGTAGGTTCTACAACAGAGGCATCCAGGTTTTAGAGGCTGGTAGATTCTAGAGGTGAGCCTTTAGGGAGAGGCGAACATCAGGTGTTTCTCTAGGTAACTTCTACAAGTCTTGATGGCTGGAGTGTGGTGCGGAAGCGATGGTGTATTTCGAAGCACTTGGAGGTGGTACAACACCAGCCCCTTGGTTGAAGGAGTTCCATAATGTGGCATGAACGGAGACTTCTCTTGTCCACTGATTCTGGTTGAAGGAGCTCCATGATGTGGCCTTCAAAAACATTGGTATTGCCGCATCACATAAGAAGGTACGGATTGAATTTGTTTAAATATTTAATATTTTTGATAGATTATTATCTTATACACAGAAGGTAATTTTTTTTTATTTTGTTTTCAGAAACACTTTAATTTTATAGTTTAAAATTTTAATTTAAGATTTATAATTTAAAGTTTTTAGTATAGGGGTTCAAAATTTAAAACCTATGTTTAGAATTTAAACAATAAAGTTATAATCTAAATTTTATAATAATATGATTTAGGGATCGAGAATTTAGCTTAAAAACCGAAATTTCAACCCTAGACTTAAAATTCTATCAGCCCTAGAATACTTGAAAAACTTTACAAATAATTAACTGAAAATTGTCTCTCACAATATATTTTCACTGAGTAAAAATCGTTTACCCTTAAACAGACCTCCTTTTATGTCTCACACTAAAAATTACTAGAAAAATTAAATTCTAAACTCTAACACTAATTTTCATATCCTAAACTCTACCCTAAAAAATACACCCTACCCCTAATTCCCTAAACTATAACCACAACCCTTAACAATGGGCGGTTCAAAAATTTTGAGAGCACTATACAATTTATTAAAATGTGATCCTTAGAAGCAATTGTCCATAACTTTCACTAGTTCTAAAATGTGACATTAGAAACAATTGTCCATAACTTTCACTAGTTCTAAAAATGTAGCCCTTAGAAGCAATTGTTTTTTTTAGGGGGTCCTATATGATCGCTTTTATTACGTTATTATAACGTTTTAACTATTATAACTTATATTTCTTAAGATCATTTTAAAAATTTTACAATGAATTTCAAAATTAACATTAACCAATAAATATAATTTATCAAAATTTTAGGACACTTCTTTTTCAAGGGGTCTCATGCGATCTCTCCTATTGTACTTATCCAGAATCTCACTGCCTTAAACCATAAACCTTAAACTTACTATTTTAAAATGGAGACACTAATGAAAGCATTATAAGAAAACAAACGATTTACACTCGTTTTCACCCACTTAAAAAAAACTAATTAATTTATTTTTAAATTTCGAAACATCCATATAAAATTTCTAAATGATACACATAAAAAACTACGAAAAATGAGCTTCACAGCATATATACCAGTGATTGTGTGGTTTCTGTAATTTGCAACTCCAGCCACCACCACTTCACTAATTGCTTCATCCATACATACATACTGAAGATACGAACTTACAACTTAATGGAATTTCACTATTTAAGCAGTAGTTCCAAGACACAAAGTATACCATTTTTTTTTCTTTCTAAATACAGTCTTCTTACACATTTTAAGAATGTTCAAAAATGGAAATAGGAAAAGAAAGATAATTTTCCTTTTTGAAAAGACAAAAAAAGGGTAGAAAACTACAGTTTAAAGACAATGCTTTAAGTAGCACATGGTTGTTCCGGCTTAGGAAATATTTAAGTTATCTGACTCGACATAATTAATCTCTACTTAAACAGTTAAACAACGTACTATAAGTTTAAACGGACGTTTATCATCACAACAACAACTAAAAACACGGCATAAAAGAAGAAAAAGGGTTATCTATTGAGTATTGGGGTGTATAGGGAAGAAGCAACCAACCCTACAAAAGGCAACCCATGTGCTCTCCCACTTCCCACTGCCCATCTCTTCTTCTACCTTATGAATAGCTATAAGCAATTAGAAACAACAGAGTTGTAGAATCATGGAATTATATATTTGCAAATGTTGTAGAATCACAACTACCATTACTTTCAAACTCTTCTAGTTTTAATATGAAATGACTAACAAAATCTCATGCATCAATATCTGATATGGACACCACAGTTCTGTAATACTTGGAACTAAAAAATAAAGAGAAACTCAGTGATGATTCTGCTGAATCTTTTCAAGAAGCTCTTCCTAAATTATTTTATTAAGCAAGGGAAAAGATTGTACAAGTAAACTAAAATCAAAGAAAAAGGAAGCATAGAGGCTAAAGTACTTTATGGAAAGCATATAAAGACATGTAGAAACATTAGCATGGACTACATGGAGCAAATGTGGAAAGAAGAAATAAACACCCACATGGCCAGGAAATAAAAATGGTACTAAATTATGAAGAAGGAAGAGTAGTTTTACAGTCACTTGCAATATATCCTCTTTTTTCTCACATTTTGTGGGGAAAAAAAAAGTTCATGTTTACATTTTCATGGAAGATAACAAAAATTTGCATTTCTTACAACTAAATTTGAACTGCAAAATATGATAGCTGAGGCCCTCAATTCATATGCTTCTTTTTCCTCAACAAGAAACCTACTTCAAAATTCAAAAGGAAAGGAAAGACATTTTCAACTAGAAGGAATCCAACCTCTAAATGAACTCTGAATTCTTCAGTAATCTGAAAAAAAAAAAGAATAATAAAATATCATCATCATTCACACAAGGAACCCTAAATTTTTCTAACATTAAGACCAAATTTTCACATACCATCATGTTTTTTCTTCATGACATTTCTTGCAAACATCAACAAAATGACAAGGAATCCCACACTTGCTGCCCCTCCTAAGATTATAGCCACTGTCCTCCCTGTGTTTTGCTCTGTTCCTATACCAATCAAATATATAATTTATACCCAAAATTTGTTCAGCCATTAGGATTCAGAAGAAACAAAATACAATTTTACCTGATGAAAATGACGAAGAATGTGGATATGGAGAAGATGACCTCCTAGGGGCCCCATTAGGATAATAATTGTAACTAATAAAGCATTTGTGGAGATAGATTTGAGCTGAAATGGAACTCCCACACTCAACTTGAGCTCTCTGAACAGCATTCTTTACACACTCTCCACAATCCGAATCCCCCACATCTCCTTCACATTGCCCCAAGACATAAACAGATTGGTAATTTGTGGTGTAAAAACCATGGTTGCTAACAACCCCACTTTCCAAAATCGAGAAGGCAGTGTCCCTCCTCTCTTCAAACCCAGTCCCGGCGATGTTGGTCGAACCACAAGTCTTGAACAGCATCTCCATACCGGAGATTTGAGCAAAGCCAGCCACTTCGTACAACATGTAGCAGCCATAAAGTTGGATCCTTGCGGCTAAAGTCTTGCCACAAAGCTTGTCGGCCAAAGTCGGGAGCCTGCTAGCACAGTTGTAACAGTCACTGTTGCTGAGGTCTCCCCTGCATTGGAAAAGACCGGTGATGGTGGTTTGGCCGGTTCCTGTTGTTGTCTTGTAGAACTTCACTTTCATGGACTGTGAAACCAAGGTTTGGAACAAGGCGGATAAGGCCTGGGAGTAAACCCCGGCTGGATCTGTGAAGGACTGCTTTGCACAACCTTTGTAGACCAGAGTGGTGTCGTCTGTAGCTGATACAAGTTCAAACAATGAAGAGAAAACGAGGAATGAGATGAAAAGAAAGAAGGGTTTTGAAGAGAAACCAAAACCCATTTGTCTGGGGTGGGATTTCTTTGATTAAATCATGGTCTTTTGCTTGCACATTTGGTCGGGATCTAAATGAGCTTAATGGGGTTTCCCCCCGATTCACTAACCCTTCGGGAAAAGGGGTTTGAGATTTCTAGCTTTACTTTTTCTTTGTTTCTTTTAATGGCCTACCTCTGAAACAAAAGAGAGAGAAAGTTAGCCAAAGTTTATCTTCTGCTATTCACAAGACATGAGAGAGAGAGAGAGAGAGAGAGAGAGAGAGAGAGAAAGAGAGGACAATGCACAAAAGAAATGATAAAATATAGAAACATTTGTATTCCATTAAACTGTGTTTAGTATTTTCAAGCGAGAACAAAATGAAAACTGATTAAATGAATAAGGCAGAGGAGGTTGAAGCAATATTCCTATTTGCCTTGATAGTATTGAAAAACATGAAATACATGCAGGAAACATTAAGGATTTGATGTGAAAGCATTAGGAAAGCATTTAGAAATATAAAATTATCTTAAACTCAATCTTTTTCCTGAACTTTTTGAGTAAAAAAATTGTATTTGACTAGAATAAATTCGAGAAAAAAAGTTGTTTATGTAAATTTTTTGAAGAGAGCGATAGAATTGTTTTAATTTCCTCATTATTAAAACATCAATTAAACCTCTTTAATTAGTATTAAAATAAACCAAAATTTTGAAAAAAATATTAGGGATTAATACTTCCTTAAAGATTCTATGTTTTAATTTTTTTAAAACAGTCACTAAAAATAAATTTTGAAATTATTTTATTTTGGTCATAAAATGTCAACTTTTCAAATTATATTTTTCAAAATTGATTTTACCAAAATCTTATATATGTTAAATAAAAATTTTAGGATGTTTTCTATATTTTTCTCCCATTCAAAAATCATTTTTTCTTAATCTATCTTAAAAGTAGCCTAAAACGTCAAACAAGTTCTTTGAATCATTTGATCTTATCGGATAACTTATAAGCCCAAAATTAAGGTGTTATAATTGACTCCCATTTAAGATTTTTTTCCCGAAATTTAGATAGTAAAAAAAGATAAGAAAATCGTTTTTCCATGTCATCATTCTTTTCCCACAAGGCTTTCTTTATACATCCACGTTACCATAACACTTTGACCATCTCTATAATCTTGTCACGAAGAACCTTTTGTCCATATCTAAGATTTGAATTGTTTCTCGATTAAAGAATAAATTCAAATTCAACTCTATCTTCTCTATAGGCATGATATGAGACGGATCCGATCTATATCTATGTAACATGGATACATGTAAAACATCTGTTTCTTTTTCAACTCGAAAGGTAACCTCAACCGGTAAGCAACAAGACCAATTCGCTTTATAACCTCATAAGACCGAAGGAACCTATGACTCAGCTTGCAAATCCAACCAAACCTCATCATCTTTTTTCAAGACTATACCTTCAAAAAAAATTTCTCACTTGTATCGTGCTCAATTTCACTATGCTTCAAATTCGTATAGGATTTCTATCTACCTAAGCCCCCTTCAAATGATCTTTAATAAGTTTCACCTTCTCGATAGTATCCTTAAGAACCTCAAGTAAAGAACACAAAATTTTCTTCGACTTCTACCAACAAAGAGACATTCTACCAGATAAAGGCTCATATAGAACCATTTAAATACTTGTCTGATAACTATTATTGTACTACCAAAGATAAATGTTTCTACTTAGACCCCTAGAAATTAATAATACAACACCTTAACATATTCTCTTATAATAACATTAAAACTGTCCATCCATCTGAGCATGATATAATTTATTAAAGTTTAACCGAGACTCTAATACCTGACATAAAGACTCCTAAAACGTTGATGTGAAGCGTGGATCCTAATTAGAAGCAATAGACTTAGATACATCATACAATCTTACAATTTTTACACTATACAAGTCTATCAATTTATTCAACGAATGCGTAGTATGCATATGAAAAAAATCACACACCTCGTAAAGCGATCTATAATCACTAAAATAGAATTTTTCTGTATCAATGTCAAGAAAAACCTGTCACAAAATTCATGATAATCCTCACTTATTTTTATTTCAGTGTCCTCAATGGTTGCAACAACTTAGATAAAAAACTAATGTTCAGTTTTAACATGCTGACATACCATGTACTTGCTAACAAAATTATATATATCTTTCTTCAAACCATCTTAATAGTACTCATCCTTCAAGCCATTATACATCTTCATACTATCTGGATACATAGCGAAAGGACTACTATGTTCCTCAGATAAATAGTGCATCTCAGCTCAACATCATCTGGTATCACTATTCGATCATTAAAATATAACACTCTATCATTATAAAAACGAAATTTCGTTGAATTACCCTGGGTACTGTCATCAATATGTGATACTAATGAATCAACATAAAAGTGTTTCTCCTTGATCAACTATGATAAAAAAAATCATTTGCAAATCAACCATTAAATAACCATCTTGACACCAACTCAATTGAGCAAACATCTCTCATAGCTATATGATTAGCTTTCAATTTAAGGTATCAACCACTATACTAGTCTTACCAGGATGATATTCTATTATTAAATCATAATCTTTAAGCAACTTCAACTAATTTCGTTTTCTAAGATTCAATTTCTTTTACGATATCGAATACTTTAAACTTTTTTGATTTGTATACACCATACCTCTCTTCATAAAGATAATGCCTCCAAATCTTCAAACACACTTGAAATGCTTGAAAAAAAATTAAAAACAAACAAAGAAAGAAAACATTAAGGATCTGATGTAAAAACACTAGAAAATCATTTAGAAATGTAAAACTCTCTTACATCCAATCTTTACCCGAGAAACTTGAGTAGGAAAATAGTGTTTTGCTTATAGATGAGTACGGATCGGGCCGGGTTAAATTTTTGACCCACACCCCCCGACCTGAATATTTATACTTGTCATAGATCACCCGATCCGATTTATGTTTAGGATAAAAAAATCTGATCCGACTTTATTTTTAAGCTTTAAAACCTAACCCGAACCGAGTTATATATATATATTTAAATTTTAGGAATTTAATTATAAATTTTTTTTAGAGATCTAATTATAAAATAATAGTAACTTGATTGTATAAAATATATATAAGGAGGGATCATTATTACAAATATCCCTAAAAATATATGAAAAATTACACTATTAATCCTAGGTCGGGTCAAATTTTTCTACTCGAACCCGACCCGAGATCACCCTTGAAAAAAAACCTTACCCAAATGCGATTCTATAAAAAAATTCGATCTGATCGAATTGGGTCGGATCGAAACACGTCTTGCTTGGGTTTCTTTCCCATTCCTTGCTTCGTTGGAGGGAGTTTGAGGAAAAAAAAAAGAGTTGATTACGTTAATTTCGTAAAAAAAATGATAAAATAGTTTTATTTTAATTCCCTCATTATGAAAATATCAATTAAAATCTTTCTACTTAGTAATAAAAATAAAGGATAAATCTGGAGAAAATATCAGAGATTAATAATTCTTTAAAGATTCTAAGTTTTGACCCTTTTTAGAACAGTAACTAAAGCAAAATTTAAAATTCTTTTATTTTGGTCACTAGTCAAAATGTTAACTTTCCAAATTATATTTTACGAAATTGATTCTAAAAAATCATAAATATATATTAAATAAAGATCTTAGCATATTTTCTATATTTTTCTCTCACTCGAAAATTACTTTTTCTTAATTTATCCTGAAATTAATCTAAATTATTAAATGAGTTCTTCGAATCGTTCGATCTAATGGAATAACTTATAAGCTCAAAACTGGTGTTATAGAGATTGTGAAAGCAATGAAATTTCAAGTCATGATGAAATTTTATTGGTAAATGACTGAAAATTCATAGCTATTATCAAAGATGGTAACCACCGATGTTTAAAATGACTGCACCGAATATTGAGAATGGTGAAAACAAATAGGGTAAGTACAAAATAATCCATGGGAGAATTATTTTCTTGGTTACTAAATATTGGAATATTTGTAAATTAATCCTTGGACTCAACTATAAATAAGCCTAACCATTTCTATTTTTATATTTACCAAGTCAAGTATTGAGAGTTTTATTTAGCTTTTAAATCCATTTCAATTTTCTTGTGTTGTAATAATTTTTAACTAGTAGTTTCTCAGGTGGCCTTTGACAACGGTCGGGGAGTTTTTTCTGATCGGATGATTTTACGTAAAATCTTATGTGTGTTTTAATTGTATTGGTTTCTAATTTATTTCTCTATTTTAACAGGTTAATCTCAAGGGGAATTACCCCGAACATTAATTCCGAACATCTACTCCTCTCGAGCTTTTCGGAAATAAATTTAAAACGGGTGTAAATCGTCTGTCCCTTTATTATATTTTTATTGATGTTTTTATTTTGAATTATGAGTTTAAAGTTTAGGGTTTAAAGTTTAAGATTAGAATTTAGGAGATTAGTTGTGTGTAAATTTCAAGATATGTATAAGATTTAGGGTTTAAGGTATAAAAAATAGGATTTAACATTTACTTTTAAATGATTTTTTTTAAAATAACACAGGTAGAGATGTGCACGGGTCGGGTCAAGTCGAATTTTCGGCCCACCGGCACCCAACCCGAAAAAACATACCCTCCACCCGTCATCCGACCCGACCCAAATTTAGGGTAAAAAAAATCCAACCCAACCCGACCCGATTTTTAAGCTTTAAAATCCGACCCGATTCGACTCGAATCATTAAAAAATTTAAATTGTAGGGACTTAATTATAAAAAATAAAATTTAAAGATCTAATTGTAAATAAAATAAAATTTCAGTGACTTAATTGTAAAAAAATAATTTTAGTGACTTAATCATATAAAATATATTTAAAGAGGGATCATAATTGTAAATATTCCTAAAATATATATATAAAAAATTACACTATTAATCTCGGGTCAGATCGGATTTTTTTCACTTTAGACCCGAACCCGACTAGACTCGAAATCACCCTTAAAAAAACTTGACCCGGCCCAAATCCGTCGAGTTCGAGTTTGAATTCCAATTCCGTGCCGATCCCTGAACACAGGAAAGAAACTCTAATTAAGAACCTGATGTTTGTACTCTAAACTAGGTTGGCAATGTGTCCAAGAAGTTTTCTTCATTCCTCTGTTATCATTTAATGTTACTGTGTCTATATGGAATCGCGTCCGACATTGGTTTTAATTCTAATGTGTTTGAAATCGCGTGTCAAAGTAAATATCTTCCCTATGAAATTAAGGCATCGCATGTCCTGACCGGACATATACGTGAGAGTGGTCCTTAAGACATACTGGATGATGTGAAATTCATAATGCGAAAACGAATGTTTTAAGAGATCATGCTGAAGAGGTAACTCCAGCAGAGTCGGGAATGATGAAAGACAACTCATGAATGCTGAATTTTAGTGACAGTTTCTGTGTGTTTATGGCTCTTATCTGATTTCTAACGAGGGGCGGGTATTATTCGGTTTTAAACGAATTAATTGATCGAACCGAAATTATTTCGGTTAATTCGATCGATTAATTTTTGATAATTTCGGTTAATGATTATTTTTTTAATTCCGGTTTCGGTTAATTCGTTTTAAAATCGATTAATTAACAAAATTAACCGAAATTATTATATATTAAATTATATAAATATTATATTATATATATATATTTAGTCATTTAAATTTTAAAAAATTATAAAATGTTCACTATTTTTTTATATTATAAAATGGTTACTAAATTTTGTATTAAATTAGTACAAAATAAAAATTTAGTGACCTATTATGAAATTTAACCAAAATTTATAATAAATTTCAGTTAAATCAGCTAATTAACTGAAATAATTTTGATTCGGTTAATTCGGTTAAAAGTAATTCAGTTCGGTTAACAATTAAGATTTTAAAAATTTCAATTAATTCGGTTTTGGTTAATTTGATTCGGCGACCGACTGAGATAACCGAATACACGCCCCTATTCCTAGGGTTGCTTTTTCTGCTAATTTTTATTAGGGATAAGCAACAAAACAGAGAAAAAAATTGATTCGAATCATGTTATGCGATTTAGTTTGGTTTTCAATTTGGTTTAAAAATTAAATTTCTCAAGTCGGTTCGTTTTAAGGTTTTCTATATAGAACAATGTTTATTCTATATTAACCCAAATTAAAAAATGTTATAACCCGCATCAAATATATTTTAAAGATAACTTCTTGAAATATTTGGATTTGTTTTTTTAAAATATTCTTTTAAAATATTTAGATTTGTTTTTATAATATCAAGTTGAGTAGATATTGTGTTTCATTCTAGAGTATGTTTTTATAATATTTACCGTCCATAAGTTGTTTTATGATGTTGAATATTTAAGTTTGATTTTAATCAAATAATATATTCGATGATGTAGAATATATGAGTATATATTACTCAAATGAAATTTTTGTGATTTATTTTTTTAGAGATATTTGTTTTATAATTTTTTTTAATTCATTAAATCTAAGATTCGTCGAGGGTTAAAAAGATATAATTTTTGCACTTAATGATAAAATAAAATAATATTAGAGAGTCTAATTATAAATTAAAACATGTTATTTATTTTATTTAATTTTTAAATTGGAAAAATATCGTTAAAACTATGAGTTTTAACCAATCTGAAATGCAAAATTCGATATTTGTTATTTCATTTTTTTTATTATTCCGTTTCAATTTTATTTTTAAAATGATATTGTTTTTTTTACGTTTCTGATTATTTGAGTAATTTGTATTATTTGAGTTATGCATGATGTATGGAATTAGAGGTGGTAATGGAGGGTCGGAAACGATTTTGTATTTTTCTATATCGTCCCCGATAATTATGGATACGATTTTGGAGAATTTTGACTCGAAAAAATCGAATAATTTGATTTGACTCGAGGCGAAAATATTTGATTCGTTTTGACTCGATTCAAAATTTTATAAACTCGACTCGACTCGAAAAAATTTCAAATAAAGTATGAGTTGTAAAATGGAAATTCGAATAACTCAAAATTTTTAATAATTAAAAGATTAATTTTTAAGTTTAAGATGAGTCTATCAATTTTTTATGATATATATACATTGATATATCAAATATAAAGAAGTATTGATACATATGAAAAAATATATATAGATAAATATCTTATATGATTAGAGAAAGTTGTTAAATTAAAATCAAATCATACTATAACACGATAAATAATTACAAATAAATATCTATAGGAACTTGAAAACTCGACTCGATTCGACTCGAATTTTTTAAACTCGACTCGAACCGAAAAAATTTCAAATAAAGTTTGAGTTATAAAATATGGCTCGTAAACTCGAATAACTCAAATTTTTTTACTCAACTCGATCGAATACTCACCCCTAAATGATAGAGTTCGGTTATCTCTTGATTCAAATATAACAATCCCTTCTCTTATTCTCATTTGATTTTCGATGATAAAACTTCTCCATCCTCTTGGATGAAAAATTCAGTTGTTCTCCGTACCCATTCTCTACCTGATTGCCCCCAATATATTAGCTATACATTATTTCCTACTCAATTTTATTCAAAAAATTATTTTTTTAATTTCAAATTCGAGTTGAAATTTGCCCAAAAACTAAATTTTATAGTTTTTTTATTTAGTTCATGATTTCTTTTTCCTTCAACTTTTTCTTTATTTTAAGTTATTTTATCAAATTTGAACTAAATATTCCTAAACTAACATAGACTATAAATTTAGCTTCAATTTAAATTTTTGAAAATAAATGTTATTTTTTTAGTTTAGCCCCTCATATTTCTTCAATCCCTCCTTTTCAAATTCATTTTGGTCAAATTTGTACAATATGCTCTTAAACCATTTTATAATACATATTTAGATCCAATTCATATTTTGAAAATAATTTTCTTAATTTTTCAATTTAGTCCCTCATTTTTTGTATGATTTCTCATTTCTTTAATTCCTCTTTCGTTTTAAGTTTACTTCTGATCAAAATTAAACCACATACTTCACTAACACAATATAATAATCTATGTAACTTCCATTCATAGTTTTAATAAAATATATTCCTTTACAATTTGGCCCTTCAACTAAAATTGTGTAATGTTTTTCTTGGCATCAATTTATTAACTCCTTTTTACCCCATAAATATTTTATCCTCAAAAGTTTTTTATTTAAAAAAAATATTATAAATATATGTTAGAAGTTTATATGATATTTTTATTAAATAACGTTACAAAATCTTATTTATATGTGAAAAATATTGGAAAAACAGTGAGAAATGACCAATTATGAGGCATGTTTTAGAATTGTAAAGATGGGGATTCGAACAAGGAATTTATTGATCCCTATTCTACTCCATGAGATCTTTACATTGGTATCTCATATGCTCAAAATGATTGAATGATGAATGAGAAATTGATTCTCAAAGTAAGAAGGTCGTGAATAGAGTAAAGAATGAAACCTCATTATCCCACATTGATGGGATAAATGAATTGGGAAATGTTTATATACACTTACTTACCCACATAATTATTATTGAATGATTTGACTCTTGGGTCCTTAATTTATTTATCTTTATTTTCCCTATAAATAAGAATGAAACTTTCAGTTTCTAAACACAAAAAATCATTTTCTTCTACCAACAAACTCAAGCACCTCAGGAGTGACAGAAAATTTATCTTTAAGGAAATTATGTTCGTGCAGGTCTCAACTTGATTCCTACTTATCGTTTCTAAAATGGGTTTGATTTGAAATATTTATTTATTTTATTTTATATTTTTTGGGTTTTTGTTTTGTTCGTTAAATAATAATATTTATTTTATTATTATTTATTTATTCTTGGATTAACCATTATTTTTTAACAAAAAATAATATGAAGAAATATACGCATATCATATATAATTAGAGAAATTTTTTTAAAATAAAATCAAACAATACTATAACATGATAAATAACTATAATTATATTTTTATATAAACTCAAAAAAATAGACTCTAATCGAATAAAAAAATAAATAAAATTTGAATTATAAATTATGATGCTTTAAATCTAATAATTCAAAAAATTTTATTAGACTCGATTGTACACTCACCCCTAGTTGCTAGTAATACGATTCACTCACTATCAATAAAATCAAATTTGCTTAGAAAGGTAAAGTTCAGTCACTAAGCTATCTCATAATATTAATTTTGATCACTCAACTTTTAAAAGTTACAAAATGAACATTATACTTCTGATTTTATCACAAAATGAGCATTATAATTTGTAGCAATCAAATAGACCATTTTATAGCAATTAAATAGTTTAATGATATTTTGTAATAATTAAATATTGATTTTATCTTTATATAACAATTAAATAGTTCAATCATCATTCTACAACATTTACAAAGTTCAATGATTTTTTCTAACAATTAATATTTTACTTTAATTTTATAGTAAGATTGTTGTTATACTATTAACGGTATCTAACAACTCAATGCTTATTTTTTAACAAAATTTGAAGTTTAATGTATATTTTATAATCTTTAAAATTTCAATGACTAAAATGAATATCTTAATATAATTTAGTGACTATATTTTGAAGTTTGGAAAAAATATGGGAATAAGATTGTCAAAATTACATAATCACACGGATGAGTCTACCACATACGTCAAACATTGTTGAACACTACTAACGATGAACACCGCTGAACACCATTAAATCAATTAACAAAAATTAAAATTTTCAAGGACTAAACATATAATTTCGAATTATTTAAAATAAAATTTTAAACAAATTATATATATATTATATTTTAATTTTTAAAATTATTTTTAAAATTATTTTTAATTTAAAAATATTAAATCTAAAATCTAAAACTCTAAACTCAAGCTAAAAAATACTAAACATTAAATCTTAAAATCCAAAACACTAAATCATAAACTCTAAACCCTAAAATAATAAAATCATAAACCATAAATCTAAAAAATATAAGCATAACCTACACCCTAAAATAGAAAATTTTGAAACTCTAAAAAGTATAAACCCTAAACTTGAAATTCAAAATTAGATTAAGACTTAGATATAGGATTTTTTGTTATTTTAGGGTTTAGGATTTTAGGTTTAGATTTAGTGTTTATGGTTTAGTACTTTTAGGGTTTTCAGATTTTATATTTTAGGGTTTAAAGTTTTATGTTGTTATTTAGGTTTTGAATTTTAGTTTTAGGGTTTAAAGTTATTTTTTATTTTTTAAAATAAATTTAAATTAATATTTTATTTAATTATTTAAAAAATAATATAATATATATAGAAAATAATTTAATAAACAATTTATTTTAAATAATTTATAATTACATATTGAGTCCTTAAATTTTTGAGTCTTTATTAATTAGTTTAATAATGTTCAGCGGTGTTCATCATTAACGATGTTCAACGGTGTTCGACGCTCATTATAGAATTTTCCTAATCACACTAACAAAAAGAGACGAAGCCATATGGGGTGGGGAGGAGTAATCTCCACCTCCAAAGATTTTTTTGTCCTTTTATTTAAATTTTTTTAAAAAAATATTCTTTTATGAATTTGTCTCCCATTTTTAAATATTTACATTTTTCCCTAATCTTAAATCTCGACTCCGTCTCTGCTCACAAAACGTGAGAATTAGAACAACAACTATCAAGTTGATAAATCAAGAACAATCTCAACTAGAAAGTTAATTCAACTTCATCCTCACACGCTTGTACATTAAGACATAACCCTTCTTATATAATAGGCATGCACCCATGAATTTTTCTAAAGTTTCTTCTCTAATAATCATCAAAACTTCACCTTGATAAAATTTATAATTTAATTCATACCAATTTCTTTATCTTTTGGCAAATTAGATAACCATCTGTTGTTTGCTGCAACTGTTTCCCTAATAAACTGCACATCTGATTTCACATGCTTTGTTTTGGAGTGATGAACATAATTCGAACTCATTTCGACCCGAAAATAAATAAATTTAAGTAAATTTACCATAAATGTACATGTTAAATAAATTTATATATACGATAAAAACTTAATTCAGACGAAAAAATTGACAAAAATAGATCAATCTACTATTAACCAGACTCGAAATCAGGGATGACAATGAATCGGACTTGGATAAGATTTTATAAAATTAAAGTTCAATTCAATTAATAATCGGACTTTTAAGAAAACCTAAGTCCGAAACCAAGTTCAATTATATAAATCCAAGTTTGATCCAATAAAATACCTCATATCCAAATCCAAATAAATTTAAGTAAATTTACCATAAATGTACATGTTAAATAAATTTATATATATGATAAAAACTTAATTCAGACGGTAAAATTGACTAAAATAGATCAATCTACTATTAACCACACTCGAAATCAGGGATGACAATGAATCGGACTTGGATAAGATTTTATAAAATTTAAGTTCAATTCAATTAATAATCGGACTTTTAAGAAAACCTAAGTCCGAAACCAAGTTCAGTTATATAAATCCAAGTTTGATCCAATAAAATATCTCATATTCAAATCCAAATTCGAAAGTCCAAATTCAATTATTCTTTTAAAGTAACAACTCAAACAAATATCTTTAAATAAAAAAATATTTTTCATCAAATAAATATATTTAAATTAATAGAACAAACAAATATCTACCAATATTATAATTTAATATAAAACAAATTAAAGTAACAATTCAAACATTACTCAACAACAAATAAATTATCATTAACATATAATACTATTGTTTTACTAGTCTACTAACATAACTACTTTCTAAATCATAATTATAAAATGTCTAATAAATACTATAATCCAATGAATCAAATTAAAAATATAATCAAAATGTTCAAACATTAACATTTGGTATCGAGAATTTTTTTTCTAAGCATCAAACTTTCATTGTTTCATTAAAACTAAAGAAAAGTCTATAAAATCCTATAAAATAAGAGGAAAACATAAATAAAATTATATAATATATTAATCATCTAAAATATTAATTGTATATAAACTTAATTAAGATTTATATATATATATATATTTAAATCTAAACATTTTAAAAAAATATTCAGATTTATATATGGACCGAACTCATATCAGATATGGATTCAGATTGGATCATGACAATATCATATCCGATACACTTCCTATTAGGACTCATACCTTTTATTTGGATTTAAATTCGGACTTTTTTAATCAGGTTTGGATCGAATTATTTTCTTTGGATCGAATCATATTCTGACTATATTATATCCCTACTCGAAATCAAAAAACCCGGAAATAATCAAAACGAAAGCCAACGAAATTGAAAGTCAATCAACCTGAAACTTGAACCCAAATCACTATAGACCTAAAAAAAATTGAAAAAACTTGAATTAAACTTAACTCGAATATAATTAAATCCAAAAATAATTCAAACCAAACCCAAACTGAACGAACCGTTTGTTACCTTTACCCATTTAGCTCCAACAAAATTAATTTATATGAAAGAAACAATAGTTTTGCACAGTAAATTAAACCCTAAATAAACAACACTGCATGAAAAAAAAAGAGTTATGATTTAAAATTTAATTTTTAGAAAATTTTAACGAGATACATAAAATAGGATATAATAAAAAGAAAAATATTTTTTACTCTACTAATTTACCTATTGTTGTATTTAGATTATACCATAACATGAAAAAAAGGAAACATGAAAAGAAACTATGATTAAATAAATATTTTGGCATGTTTTGATAAAAAAAAATATCAAATAAGTTAAACTTTTCGAAGTAAATTATTTTAATTTATCTTATAGAAATATATTAAAGGAAATATATATTTATAAAATAATATAAGAACATATTTTTAGTATTAATTATAAAATCAATTAAAATATATTAATTTTATAAATATTATTGTAAAATTATATTTTAGATAAATAAAAAATAAATTTATTTATCAAAATATAATCTAAATATTTTTATTTATATCATATAAAATATAAATATCAATATAGTGAGATGGATACTGAAATGGATGGTTTAGATTAACTATTTACTTTTTTTTTCAAAAGTGATAATCTTCACATAACTGATTGTTAATCTGATTCATCTGTTTTATTTATCTAACAATCCAAAAAAACGTGTAAAACTTTGAGAGTGTAACTTGATACTATTCATTAAATTCTAAAATTTTACATTTTATTTTATAAATATACTATTATTCATTTTATAATTTATGTTTCAAGAAATAAATATAATTAATTTCATAATTTAATCTAAATATTGTTTATTTTTTGTATATTTTATTATATGGAAATAAAATATTAATATATATTTAAATTCAAATACGTTATTGTAGCAGAATTGTTATCCTACATTGGATGGAAAAATAAAGTTAACTTGGATTATATTTGAACTTTGAAGGTTTTTTTTAAAGAGCGATAGACTAGGTCTTTCACGGTCAAGTTGTCGTCGTTGTCGTCGTCGGAAGAGATGGTAAACGGTGAAAAAAAATTGATTGTGACAAATAATTTTCTAAAGTAATGGTGTTCACCACGATACGGTTCAATTCATTGTGTTATTTTATTTTATTCCTAGTAAATGCTAACATTTGATTTTGCAGAAATCCTACCGACAGTTATAATATATCCAATATTGTATTTAGATTATACTTGTACATATATAGATTCGAGAGGTAGAAATTCTGTTGAAGAAACTATCATCCAACAGCCAAACATGACATTGTTCTGTAGGGAAAAAACCCTATACATATCCTGCGTAGACCAGAGAGTAGTCGAGAATTTCTTGCTTTACCCTGATCAGGAACAACATTCGACAGACACGAACATGAATATTTGAAAGGTGTCTTGACCAGTTTCCACACTCTTTCGCATTAAAAAGTGAGACATTCCAAAGCATCAGAAATTCAGAATCTTGATTTATACACTGCTTTTCAGACCACAACTTTCGACAGGTAATAATGGACATCAAATGAAGACAAACAATAATATATACTATTCCCTGGAGAGAAAAAGATGATGTTAAGTTGGTATAGATACATCCTAGATTGCATGTCAATGTCAGTCTCCTAGGCATATATTTGTATGGATTCTGATTTATAATCAAAGGAACTTGGTCTGAAAAATAATGCAGATGCCTCATGATTTATCTGATCCGTAGCTTACCTTGCACTGCACAGGGAATTTAAGATTAAATCACTTTAATCTTATTATTCGTAACTGGCTGAGACGGAACTAGAATTAAAAAATATATATAACAGACCAAAGGGCTAGGGATTTAAAAAGTGTTTTTCGGTCGTGTCGTGTTTATTGCGGTTGTGGGCATCACGGATGCTATTATAGTCGTTGCGCGAGTCGCGGTCGTGAATTTTTTTAAACTCGCACAACTTATTATGATAGGATTTTTGAAATAATAGTACAATAACGACAATAACGGACCGTTATCGACTGTTATCCGTTAAATAACAGCTATTATTGACCGTGATTGATATGAATTTAAATATCGCCATTATTTTTACGAATAACGGTTTTGAATAGTGGTGTTACCGTTAAATAACGATCATTTATAGCAGTAACAGATCGCTTTTTAATCCTTGCAAAAGATTAAAAAATCCTCTAGTTCGGGGTATTAGCCTCTCCCATGAGCTTAATAGCTCTGTCCCTGATGATTGGATTACCTATAAATCTAGGTTTTGGTTTTTTATTTTATCTTCTATCTCAATGAACACGAACATGGGATCGATGTAATTACGAAAAAGACAAGACAGAATCTGATGATTAAGATTAATCAAAAAGTTTTACAAAATCTATATGAAAGTTGTTATATATTATGCTTCAAGAACCAGTTTGACTGAGAGATGATCCCATATAAGATTATGAACGAGACAACATGTGTACAATATTTCATGTGTGTAATAAAAAGATGGATTCTATGTTGTAAGACTGACAAGAGTGTTGGATTGAAGTGAGCAACGAGGAACCAATCCATTGCTCTTTTGGAATTTGTAAGGAAGAAGAGGATGGGACAGCAAATGCGCTGTTGAGAAAGCAGTGGATGGAAAAGAATATCAATTAATATAAAATTCCTGAAGTATTTAATTATCAGTTCTTTTAGGACATTGTTGTAGATATTATTGTTTATTATTTTTTTAATAAACTAATAATAATTACAGTAATATAATTTGTTCTAGAATATATTCTTTATCGTTTGACGTTGATCGTTCAATCACTCTGTTGGCATAGCTGGTGCTCGAGCCCGTGACCTCTAAAAAGATAATCATTCTTTTAATTATTTGGATTAAAGGATTCGTGCAGATATTATTATAGTCGATAGCTAGAGGGGATTCTGTGGAGGAATTACTAAAATTGTAATTTTTAAGCTAAATAAGTGAGGTTGAAGATAAGTTGTTGGAGAAAATTTTGAGTGAAGAAGAAAAAAAATTTGGAGAAATACTGTAAAAATCGAAAACCGAATAAAATCCAGGTATTTAGATGATTTATGGTTCATAAGTTTACGAATCTTGATTGATTGAATCAAACTGAATTTAATTTTTTAATTAATTTATAATTATTTTTATAAGATAAAAATATATATTTTATACTTAAAATAATGTATATGAATTTTTAATTATTATTATTTACTTAAAGATAAGTTTTTTTTTAATAATTATATATATAATATCTTAAATTTTTATCTTTTAATGTTTATAAATCATAAAATAAAATTATTTTATCAAAATAAAATATAAAATTTTAAAATTTACATTAAAATGAGAAAAGTAAAAAATCTTCGTTAAACTTAAAAAAAAAGTCAACCCCAATATTTATGTAATTTCTCCAAATTCTGTAATTAAACTTTTTTAGATTTATTTTTGAAATCTAAAAAAAACAGTGAAAATAATGTTTTTCACTCCCATAATTTTTTACTGGTTAAAAAAGGCTTCTTTTTTTTTTTTCTGTCAAGGGTCTATTTCTCTTTGTTTCTACTTAAATATTAATAGTAAAAATATATTATCTTCTACTTCTTTAGCTGAAGTAACGCACCTTAGAGAAGAAAAAATATGAAGGAAAAACCCAACATCGTAATGTTAAATAAAAAAAATTAAATTATCATCTAATAAATTTAAAATTCAAATATCATTATTTATAATTTTTTAAAATTATTCGAAATCAACCTCCTAAGAACAAAATCAACAGGGAGACCTCTGGCGTACAGGGAATCAAAATAGGTTAAATGGACCAATGAAATAACGACACAAATTAAAGTGTTTTTTCGATGTGATTATGAGTTTTATACAAAGGATGAGTCTATTACGTACATCGAATATTGTTGAATAGCTAAACACCGTTAAATATAATTAAATTAATTAATAAAGATTAAAAATATTATGGACTCAACATACAATTAATAATTTTATGTTAAGTGTACTTAAAATTTTTAATTTTTTTAATTAATTTATTGATGTTTAAGGATATTTAATGTTAATGTTATTCAGCAGATTAGACGTCTTTTTATAAATTTTTCCAAATACAAATCCGTACACCTCCCTTACTCTTTACGGCCAAGAATCTGTCCCTCTTTAGATTCTAAGCTATCTCATAGGATCCCTTTGGTTTTCTTATAATTCTTTGGATCATTTTGTTATTTTTTCTAACTCTTAAATAAGAGTTTTTATGGTTAGATTTTAATAAATTAAAACAATCTTATAATTTACATAAAAATACAATTATAAAATTAAGACGTGCAGGATAATTTATATTTTAGATTTTAATATTTGACGGTTCGTTTAGATCACAAACTTTTAATTTAACAAATTACATCATTCTTTTGTTATTGATAAATTAAATCATTTATATTAATATTATAAATAATTTTAACAAAAAAATCTTAAATTAAGGTTTTTTCGGGACAAACAAAAAATTGGGCTTCCAATTTTGTAAATAAACAAAATATTGTTTGACGATATTTGTAAAATATTTTCATGCAAAAAAAATTGTAAATTACACCCAAGGTCATCAAAGTCTTTTGGAGCTAACACTCTAAACTCTAAACTTTAATCTTTTTTCATTTTGGTACCCTATTTTTTATTAATTGGGTTTCCAAGTTTTAAATTCTTTCAATTTAATCCTAACATCAATAATCCCAAAACCTAGGTCCAAGATCCAAACTACTAACTTGAAAATAGGTTGTCATTTTTTTTCAAAATAATACACACAAGAAAGAAGAGCTTTAACGTGGTTTAACCTTGTCTACCTTCCTGGATGATAAATAAATACTTTATTATAAATGTAAACAAGGAGATTTGTGGTTGAGGGGACAAAACATAAATGTTTAAAAGTAGAGGGGTAAATTCATAAAAAATAATTTTTAAAAATATTTAAATAGGGGACAAAAGTGAAAAAAAATTCTTCGAGGGTGTGGGGGGCGATTGCCCCTCCCCACCCCTATATGGCTCTGTCCCTGAATGTCGAAATCACAAAAAGTACAAATATATGATATCATATGTATCCCAAATTTTAGTTTATACTAAATCAGTCTCTCAATTTTGTTATATCGCCTATCTCTAAAATACAAACTTTTTTAAGAGTTCTCTCTTAGTTAAAAAAATTAAAAATTTTTAACTCGTAATTTTTTAATCGCTGCAAAATCAATTTAATTTTTACATGTATTCTATATATGTGGTTTATTTAAAAAAATTACACCCCATAACTGAATTAAATTATTTTTTTTATTTTAAATTTTAATTTTTATACTTTAATTTTTTGACATTAAGTGTTTGTAATATTTTTTATTTAAATATTTTCCACCAATTTTTATTCAATTTTGTCATTAACTGTTGACTCAGAATCTATATAAAAAAGAAAAAAAAACGTTCTAGTCCTCCATGCTTATAATTTTTACCAAACTGATCCTTAAGAATTAAAACATTGAAGACTAAAATCTATATTGTTCAATTAATTATGATTTTTTTTATGTAATTTTAAACACTAAGGGACAAATTGATAAAAAAAAAAAAGTTATACTCCTAATGAATTATATAAGTTATTTTACCTTTTTTGTGTACTTGTAAGGAAAGAACCAAAATTATCAAGTAAAAATAGAACATGGACTCCATCTCTTAAAACTAAAGTATGGTGTCTAAATTTTAGTATTTAAAAAGTATAGGTACCATTGGTATATTTAAATCAAATAAGTATTGTCGGAAAGCGTTGTTTAAATGTTTGAAAAGATATTGAGAAAGAGGATGTCAATTGTACATCCAAAGCAACGTTGTACACAGAATCTTGTTCAAAGGGATGCTTGTAAATAGTTGGAAATTATGGTGAGAGTTCGATATGAAATATTTTTTAATGAATAAGGATTATTATTATTATTATTATTATTTATAAACAAAACTAAAATACCAAGTTGCAATTTTGAAGGGAAAAAATTGCATAAAAGCCCCTCGCGAGTAGGATGAGAATTTGACCTGAAATCGGAGGATTCGGATTCAACTCGATCTGATATGGGTAGGGTTTTATTTAAAAAAATTAAGTTTGGGTTGTGTTATTAAAAAAATAAAGTTGGATCAAGATCGAGTTTAGAGTAAATATTCTCTGACTCAATATATAAATATAACATTTAATATTTTTATTAATCTTTTCGTGGGTTGGAGTTAGTCTTGTTTTTATTAAAATGTCAGGATCAGGTCAAAATCAAGTTATAATTTTTATCATGTTGAATTGAATCGAAAATAAAATATATTAATATCAGACCAGATCAAGATTAGAGCAGATATTTTAATTTTTGGGGACGAGATGACCAAATACTCATCCCGTTACCATCCCTATTCATGACATCGATCATGGAATGTTTTGGCACATGGAGGGACATGAAAGTCTTAGATACCTAACTCATAAGTTTAAGCCTACAAATGTATGTTTGATTCTGGTCTATACAACCATATATGCTAATATAGACAACAAATATAGCCATACAGGCTAAGGAAGATGTCTGGTAAAAGCATATTTACATATATGAAATATGAAACTTCATTAATTTCTCATAAATCACCTTACAAAAATTAATTTCTTTTCAAGTAGCGTTTCCTTTTAACCTGGAAGCTTTCCCAGATTTAAACTTGGTTTGCTTTTATTGTTGAAAAGTTATTCCACACGGATCTATAGTGGGGTGGGAAAGTGTCCAAAAAGCAGCATCAAACAATAGTTTTACCTTGATCAAGGAAAATGTCAAGAATTTGATAGTTTTCTTTGCAAAACCCTGGTTTGTAATCGGATATGCAATACATTTTGTCGCGTAATCTGTATCGGGTATTGTACAAGTATATTATGATGATAATTCTCTCAGTCCAATATATATATTTATAATGTTATGATTTAAATAGGGACGAAATTAAGATAAAATATTAAAAACTGATAAGAATTTATTAAGAAAAACAAAGGTCATATTTAACTACTAATATTTAAACTAAAAATGACCTAAAACGCTATTATAGCAAAAGGTTTTTGGAATAGGTTGTTGCCTAGGAGGTGTTCTAATTGAGTAAAAATTCTCTACCTCTTTATCATGCCTCCATCCATGTCTCCTGTTAAAAATTTCTAAAAAATTAAATTTTAAACCCTAACTCTTATTTTCTATATCATAAACCCTACACTCTAAAAAATACACACTATCCCTAATTCTCTAAACCCTAACCAAAACCCTTAACCTAAAACCTAAATCCTATACCTAAACCCTCTAATTTAAAACAGAGGCACAAATAGAAGCATAAAAAAAAGTTAAACGATTTGCGCCCGATCTAATTACCCTTAGAACATAACCTTTATGTTAGTCGTTATAGTATTTTGACTAACCATAAACACCTTTTGGTTGTCTCTCCCACGATTAATGGATCCGTCTCTGATTCAAACCCTAGGCATAATTTAGAGGCCTAACGTTTTATTCAGCTAGAGCCCTTTAGATAAGCCGTTAAATAACGAACCCTCATATTCGTATATATATCCCCACACCTAACCTTCTCTCAAACATAGGCTCTTGAGTAAAAACTTGGAACATAAAGGTCTTCAATTTCCTGTTTTTTATAGCCATTTCAAAGCTCTCTTCCTCTCTTTATCTTATTGTTTATATATATATATATTAATTTTGTAAAGGGTGAAATGAGGATGTATTTTTAGGGTTATTTTTGTTTCTGAAAAATCCACGTTGAAAGCGAGTAAAAAAAACCATGGCTCATCGCGATTGTCGTGTTGACGAAGAAGAGAATTACCAGGATGGCTAACCCTCTTTCAGATTTTCACAAACTATATATAACCATACCTTCCACTTTATTAGCCAACGTTTTTCGTATTCAAAACCCCAAAAAAAAATCAAAGGAAAAAAAAACAGACAAAATCTTCCAGATTTCATGCTTCTCTTACATCTTACATCTGTGTTTTTTTCCTTTATATCAAATGAATTTTCCTTCTTCTTCTTCTACCTTTGTCTTGTTACATTTTAAGCTTCTGTCTGCAATTCAGTAGCAAAACTCTTTCTTCTTTCTGTATTTTCATTTCACGTTTCAAAGGACAGCCCTTGATCAAACATGTTGCAAGACATGATTCATCCACCTGCAGAGCAACAGATTCCCATTGTAAGTCTCTCAACTCCTCTTGAATGTAATTATCTTTTCTTTTGTTTTCTGTTTTGTTTCATATGTTTATATTATACAAAAATAAAAAAACATAACAAAGATTCTTTTCGTTACTGGCTAGGTTTCCATTCTTACTATTACAAGGTTTACGTGAGTTTCTGTCTAATACTTTCGTAATACATATTTCAAATATATATATATATATATCGGTGTTCCTTTGTTTTTTCATAAGTTCAATCATTTTCATGCCTTACTTTATTTCCATTTTTAGCTTCCATTTATTCTTCTTTCATGTGAAATGTTACAAGGTAATATTTCACCAAAATAATGCCACTGCGTTAGATTTAGGCTTCCCTTTTTTTTTTTAAAATTGAATCAATATGTAATAAAAAAAATTATATATATATATATATATATATATGTAAGAACAAGACATTCCATATTTCAAAAATGTCTTTTGTCTTAAGGGTATCATCGTCTTCCTAATCTAATCCTGATATTTTCCCCCTCCATTTTTGTTCCAACTTTTCTTTTTGATCACTATGGAATAAGTAGCTTTTTGTGCTTGTTGTTTAAGCTTTTGAAATTGTGATTCTTTCTTTCTTATCTCCTTTTCTAGTAGATCGGCTGAAAGGCCCTAAGACAACATTGCACATGGAAAACATTAATGGGGTATTGATAGTTTTATGTTTTTTATTTTTATTTCCAGATGTTTGTTTGAATTTTTTATTTATTTTCTATATATGAAATATATAATGCAGCATTAACTTCTGGGTTTTTTTTTGGCAAAACATTGTGGGTTCTTTTTGTATGAAATTATATCATTATCGGGTTATTTTCCTTTAGATCGATGTTTATGTTACTCGAATTCGGGATAGGTGTGGAAATGGGTGTAAGGACATTTTTTTCCAGTTTTTTTATATGTTTAAAGATTATATTGTTATGTTTATGTTGAAAAAATATTTCAAATTCGGACATATTCGTAAGCGTTGTTAGATGTTTAAGATCATAAATCTATAAGATGGATCTCTTCCGAGATCATAATTTCATTGATCTTACCATGGAATTTCAATTTTATTTTTCAGGAGGATATTCCAAGCCCGATCAGTGGTACAAATTTTTATTTTTCAGATCATGATCTATTTTCAGACACCCTGCATAACTCCGAGGTCACTGACGAAAACCCTTCGTATGCAAACAATCTCAACATACCTTCAGACATTGGATACCACAATAACGGCGGAAATACGAAATCCGCCGCTGCCACTGCCACCAGCAACACCGCTACCAGCACTGTGGCAGCCACTAACAACAACAACCACGTCAATCTGTCTATAATCTTTGATTCACAAGATGACATTTCAGCTTCCATAGACTTCTCTGAATCCCCATCTTTCTCAGTTCCACCATTTCTAACCCAACAAGACCAATTCGACCTTTCTTTAGTCCAAGCTCAAATCCAATTACCTGATGTCTCAGCTGAAGGGCTCTCGCAGTACGCAACCGACACGGTCGGACCGCTTTTAGGACCTCCATTGCCATCTATTTTCCAGGAAGATTGCTTGTCTTCGGTGCCTTCTTATGTACCTTTAAACCCTTCATCTCCTTCATGCTCTTTCCTTGTCCCTCCAATGGCTACTTTCATGCCTGCTGATAGTTCTGGGATTTTCTCGGAAAGAATCTTTTTGAACTCTGAACTTCAACCACATGACGTGGAATTCCAGGGTGATAATGGTGGGATCTTTTGCCAGGATTCTGTCCATCGAGTTTTCAAACCTGGAGACTTACAGGTAACTTGTTCAATATGCACCACTCAATATCTTATACTACAAGACAACAACCAACATCTTATAATTCTGTAATTGTTTTCGATTGTTTTGAAAAGGGTCTCAACAATGATAACCAGCAACTTGTTGGAGGAGTAACAACAACCAGCTCTACTCCTTTAGTTTCAGAGATTTCAAGTTTGGAAGATTCAAGTTTCAACAAGGTTGGAAAACTTTCCGTTGAACAAAGGAAGGAGAAAATCCATAGGTACATGAAGAAAAGGAATGAAAGGAACTTCAGCAAGAAAATCAAGGTACCTATACCATTCCCTCCCCTATCAACATGTATACATATTACCATTTTCTTGGACCACGTTGCACCGATCTCGTGTTCGAAGAAAGTGATCGTACTTTATCCGTTGATAGATCGTGTTCATGTATACATCATTAACCATCTTGACTTATAACCAAATATGTAGTATGCATGCCGCAAGACCTTAGCCGATAGCAGGCCTCGAGTAAGAGGAAGGTTTGCTAAGAATGATGAATTCGGAGAGACTCATAGGCAAGCTTGTAGCACTCATGAAGAAGAATATGATGATGAAGTAAGGCTCTTCTTTCTTTTCATCATAAAACTTCCATTTTCATTTATGAACTGCATTGATTCCAAATTCTGTGTTTGATTTTAAATCAGGTTGCTGTGAAGGAAGAGGAAGACATGGTTGATTCTTCTGATATTTTTGCTCACATAAGTGGTGTCAACTCTTTCAAGTGCAATTACCCAATCCAATCCTGGATTTGAATAGTTTTAAATATAAATCTATGACAATTTTGCAAGGAACCCTGTTTCAGACTGGGTTTTCTCCAAGTTTAATATTAACAAAAATTATAAAAAATATAAAATAATTAAATCAGGATTACTGATAGATAGTAAATAAAAGCTGTAATTTTTGTAGATATATACATGTATGTATGTATTATGTATATGGCATTCCTGAATTGCCAGAATCACTTGTTGAAGAAATTGAATTTTATGTTAGATTGTGAGTGTAAACAAGTAATTTTGTTTGCTTCAATTGTTGGACTCACGTGTAGTATAAATTTATGTAATGAAATAAAAGTTCAATGATTCGAGTTTAAATATTTTTGTATATAAAATGTGTATATATTATCTAAAATTTCAAAAAAATATTTTATTTTATTCATCCGTATTTATCGTTGATATTAAAAACTTGTATTCTAATGCATGTTGCCCGACGCTGAGAACATCTCCATAGAGCAAAGGATTTCGTAACATTTCTAATTAGTGATATTAATAAATTATTTAGTGATTGGTATATTAAATCAAACGATGATGGATCGAGAAAGGTGTGAAGTGCAGTCGTACCTTCTAAAAAATTTAAACTTTTATTTTATACTTGGTAAACTTGATTCTAAACTCGAATCGATTTACTTGACTTAAGATTTGATACCAACCAGAATATGATGATTCGAATTTGATGCGTAGCCTCAAATAAACTAAAAATGACATGAATTTTAGTTGAAACCGAAATAAACTTGAATTGATTTTTAACTAGATCGAAAAAACCTGAAATAAAGAAAAGATATGAATTGCTTCACAACTCAACAAAAAGCTAAATATATTGATTTTTTAAAGCCATGAATAGTGTAAAAACTAACATGACCTAAAAACTTGAATGATCTCTTATTGACTCAACCCAAATCGACCTAATATCCGAAGAATCACCACGTACTTGAAATAAAATTGATCAGACTTTCAGACTTGAACCGACCTAAACCGAAAGTAATCAAAACGTAAATAATATAAATTAAAATTAACTTGAATGACTCATTTGTCACCTCTCATGTAATTTTTATATATTTTTTTTATCAATAATCTAAGTTTACGCCTTCTAAATTTTTAATATAACTCTCTAATAGAAGAGCTTCGTCTTTGTGTCTTGGATCATTTCTCTGAGATGAGACGAAAACAAAGCTTTTCTTTTTTACTTTATTCCATTCACAAAAGTTTGTAACTTTTTTAGTTTTTTCTTTGTAATAACTAAAGATTTAAAAAATCCGAGAGTTAGTTAAACACAAAATATGAACTACATGTTTGGGATTAATTGTTGGGCTTTGAAAGTTTTAATGGGCTTATTTTAGGCGAGGGAAATCACATTCCGGTGAAGAACTAAAAGTTTTCTAGGTTTGAGAAATCTCTAAATTGGGATAAAAATGACCTCGATTAGTTGAAGAGGAGGTTTTAGATGAGATTTAATGGTAGAACGTGATATAGGGTTTGGAACCTAAAATCTTAAGTTTAAGTTATATTTTAGTTTTATAATCGTGTTATATTATGATATGACACGTTATCTGTCATTGTAGTGAAAGAGGTTGACGAAGCATCAAGAGTTCAATAAAATGCAAAAACTTGAGCTTGAGTAGACTAAGGTTTCTTCTTCGGTTTAACTTAAGTTTAGTACACTATTAACTCTTATATGTTTATAAAAAACTCATAAAAATAATGTGTATCGTATGGATTTTGTGTTTATTGTTTATGTTGGGACTTAAGATTCATCAATGATAAAATCCGGATTTGATATTTATAAGCAATAAAATGGATAACAAACCACTTAATATACCTCAAATAATATATAGGATGAATTTGGCATCAAATAGTAAAGTTTAGGAGTTGAAAGTTAGGAGTTGTAAGCTCTAGAAATAAAATATTGGGTTCGCATACCTGTATGAAATATACCTTTATCGCTATACAAAATGATAAATAGGATGAGCTATGAAGGGAGTACCAATACAGGTTGGTCACGTATTGGTACTCCTATTGTAATTAAAATTTCAGTAGCATTTGGACATACTGATACATTATAGACATATCGATACCCCTATTCCATTATCTGATAAAAAGATTTTGAGTATCATTACATAGACGTAGATATATTGATACTAATAGGGATCGGTATGGGACTTTTACATATTGATACTACGTTCCAATATGCTATGTAAGCGTGTAACGGTACTAGGCTTGGACAAAATCTTTAGAACATAAATCGAGTATTGATATTTAATAGGAAGTACCAATACCCTAGAGTGACATATTAATACTCATGTAGGCGTATTAGTACGCGTAGAGCAACAACCCCATGCCAGCTGGTACACTTTAATAGCAAGTAGTTCCCCTTTTTTTTCTCATAAAGTTGCTAATGGTAACATAAGATCGGTTAAATGTTTCATTTTCTTTTGATATATCTAACTGAGTTGCTTGGATTGATGTCAGCTGGTTTATTATCAGAGTTCCATGTTTGACAGTGTTCAACAACCCCATGCCAGTGCTCTTCATCATGTTAGTTTCTAAATATGATTTTTTCAGATATATTTTCCCATCAATGCTTCTTTATTTCATCCTTTTCCTGCTTTATAATGTCGTTGTAATCAAGCGTACGTTTAAACTTGGTTATATGTCATAACTACTAATTTACTTTTAATTTACGGTTTATCTCATTTAGACAAGTGTTTAAGCTGTTTGCTGTCTTAGATGCTTTCTTGTTGATCCATCAGTTTCTTTATTCCAAATGATATGTCTGTGACTGGACACTGGACAGTACTCACAAACATGTCTCAGACAATGCATAACCATCAGCAGTGTTACTGTTTTATTCAGTCTTTGTGTCACCCCCGCCCTTGTTCTTTTTGGCATGGATCTCGAACAAACTCCCATCAAAACACCTTCGAGCAGATTCTTTACTCAGAAAACCACGCTCGTCCTTGGCTAAAGAAAACAAAACCAACCACTCGGACTTGGCCAAAAACCTGATTAAAAAATGGGGTTCAGTAGGGGTTTCAACTTCATTCATTTCGATTACAAGAATTTAAAACTTTTCATGACCGAATCGAATTCGAAAGAAAAGGGTTGTTTAACCAGACCATCCAACGAAGTCAAATGGTAGTCGACATGCCTCAGTCATCCGCCACACCTCAGAGAATGTTAGCTTGTCTGGTTCAGTCAGTGCGTACTTGCTGAAGACGTTCTCCAGGTTCACTGGCATAAACCTACGTTCAACAAATCTCCATTTCTATAATTTTCATTGTTTTATATATATATTTTGAATTAATGGTGTAAATTTAACAGAGTATGATCTTCCCAGTGCCTACCTTCCTTCCGTGTCGAATGTTGCCGAGTCGCTCCCATGCTTAGCTTTGTGTATTCTGTCTATGTAGATGGGAAATAAAGGATTTGGCATCCACCCCTGACAGAGGTCTCAATGCAAACAGATCAGAAATTGGGTGGAATATCTAATGTAACGACTACGGCCTCGTTATTCTTCCGAAAAAGGCATAAATCGTTTACTTCTTTCTCATTCCTTTATTTGTGCTTTCGATTCAAATTAAAGGTTTAGGGTTTATGATTAGGGTTTAGAGAATTATGGGTAGAATGTATTTTTAGGGTGTAGGGTTTAGAGTTTAGGATATAGAAAATAAGGGTTAAAGTTTAATTTTTTTTAGATTTTTAACATGAGACATGTATGAAGGCATAATAAAAAGGTAGATGATTTTTGCTCAAATTATTAGTGTAAATTTTGTACGTAAAACTTACCGGTAGCGTGGCATAACTCATAAGTAAGTTGATCATAAGGGCTAACATAAAAGACGGCAATCGATCGAATCCAAGATCCCGCATACCTGATCACTCGATTAATAAAGCAATATTTAAATTTTTAATAAAAGTATTAGGATTCGAACTCAAACAAAAAACAAACCGATGAATATTAATAGAGAGATTACCCTTGTACGTCTCCCATGGATAAATAATTCCATCTTTGTTTCTGTCAAAGAACACAACATGTTGCTGCAGCACACTCATCCCATTATTTGAATGTCCTGTCGTTCCTTCTGGATGATCCACGTCCGGAGCTACCAGGGCTCTACCCAAGTCTAGTCACATACAACACATAAAAACTACAATCCAAGTAATAGGAATATTGAAGTCTGTCGCTATACTTTAATAGTTTAAGCAATATTAATATATATTAAATATTGAAGCGAACAAAACTTGATTCGAATAAATCAAAATTTAAACGTGATTAAAGGTGAAAATACCTCAAATCATCTTGACTCCACTCAAAATTGTATAATTCTCGATTCGAAAAAAATTATTTTTATATATAACTCAAATCATCACCTGGTATATTTATATATATTTTTATATATAAAATTTAATATTTTTATTAATTTTTTCGGGTCGAGTCGAGTTTATTCGAATTTTTATTAAATTATCAGAATTGGAGATAAAAAAATTATTAACATTGAATCTGATTAGAATCAAATAAGAAGACTTAAATTTCGAGACAAGATCGGAACGGCAAAAATCTCGACCCTACCCGTTCCATCCCTCCCTTTTCATGCCCTTCATACATCTTTCCCAAATTTGTAATGATAAAAAAATTGATATCATAACAAAAATATATAGTTAATTTTTCATGAAAATCAAAAAGAAAGTTTAAAAAATAGATAAATAACTATAAATTATAAAATTACATGGCTTTGGTAATTTTATTTCCAAGTCATCTCGTATCTTTCTTTCAGCAGTCACCGGTGCTCTGGGTGCGACAGTTTTCAAGGATTCACCACCGCTATCCATTTTTCTCATGTTTTTCTGCTTCAAGCTCTGAGCTTTAGGATAAGAAATGAAGATACTTGTAAACAGAAGTTGCAAATATATATATATATATATATATATATAATTGGATGGGACAAATAATATGTTAGGGTTTTGATTCTTAGATAACTCTATTTTATTAATCATTTAATACGTTTAATATTTTTAAAAAATTAACTTTTAATAAATTAAATTTTATAAAACATTTTAATTAAATAATTTTTATAATATATATTTGAGCTATTTACGTGAAGGTAGGGGTGAGTAAAACTCGACTCGAAAAAAAACGAATAACTCAACTCGACTTGAGGTAAAAATATCTGACTCGTTTTGACTCTAGTCAAAATTTTATAGACTCGACTCGAAAAAATTAAAATAAAGTTCGAGTTGTAAAATGTAAATTCAAATAATTCAAAAATTTTAGTAATTAAAGGATTTATTTTAAATTTGAGATGAGTCCCTCAACTTTTTATAATATATATATTGATATATAAAATATAAAGAAATATTATTGTATATGAAAAAAATATACATATATTATATGATTAGAGAAGGTCGTTTAAATTGAAATCAAGTCGTACTATAACTTGATTAATAATTACAATTAAATATTTATAGGAACTCAAAAACTCAACTTGAATTTCTTAAACTCAACTCAAACCGAAAAAATTCTAAATAAAATTTAAGTTGTAAAATATGACCCGTCAACTCGAATAATTTAAATTTTTTTTACTCGACTCGATCAAATGTTCACCCCTACATGAAGATTTCTAAAAATTATATTTTATATATTTTTATCAATAATAAATTAAAGTAATAACGAATCAAAGCTAAAAAGTTAATGTTAGACATATTATAATTTTGTTTTGCAATAATGTCATATTTTTTTCCAATAATTTGATAAAAATGTCAAATATTGTATTTACATATTTGGAATGTCTAATACACTACATGTATTTTGACAAAATGTATAATATGACATGTGTACTTTAAAAATGTCTATATAATACATGTACTTTGGAAAATATCCAATTTAGTCCTTGAATTATGGTTTTATGTTTTATTAAGTACTTGTGAATTTACATCAACTAATTTAACACTTACTAACAATACCCCATGTACCATAACAATATAAAAAATGATGATTTAGCTTCAATACTTCTAAAGGTGTACCATAATAGTTCAAGTATAAAATTAGATATTTAACAAAATATAAGTATCACATTAAATATTTTAAAACTGTAAGTATTATATTGGACATTTTATCAAAGTACATGTACTAAATTAAATATTTTATCAAAATACATCAACCATAGTGAAATTTTGTTAGGAAACAGGTACCATAATGAACATTTTAAAAATACAAATACCACACATTAGATATTTTGTTAAAACATGTCCCAAATATGATATTATCCCTTATTTTCTTCATACATAAAAAATATAAAATAAAATATCGTTAATAAGATATTATTAAAAATATTAAAAAAATATCTTCATAATAAACTTCTATAATATCTGATCTGAATTAATTAAATAATATATTATATTTAAGTGGTTATAAAAAATAAAACATAATTTCGTGGACGAAACAAAACAGTTAGTTTACTTGTGTTTTATGTCATGTTTTTAGTGTGACTAACTGATTACCTGAATTAAGGGATATTGACGTGTTCTGCATGATTAATATCATTAATTCCAAGGTTGCGTTTTTAAGAGGAATTTAAGGAATATTTTAATAAAATAAATATAAAAGTATATCTTCTTGTCTTTAGTTAAAAATTTTAAAAATTAAATACTCGGATTTTTTTTTTGGGAATTTGAATAAAATATTTCAAAGTTTAATTATATTAAAATATACCCCTGTTATCTTTTTGAGAAATTAGAGTAAATTAATTCAACAGAATAAAAACACATAAATTAATTCAATTAATTTAGATTAACTCATCTACTCTTTTTTATTTGCATAAATAAAGTACCTTTTGATTCCTAAAATAAAAGACTTGATAAAATTTAAATAACAATAGGTTGCACTAACTTTTGACATACTCCCTTAGTGCAAGCTTCTTATCAATAACACCAAGATCTTAATGGAAAACTTTAAACTTAGCTTTTTCAAGCGCCTTAGTAAAATGCTTGTAATTTATTCTTCAGCCCGAATTTGACAACTCAATATCTTGAGATAACACTTTCTCTTAAAAAAATGATAATGATTTTTAATGCGTTTCAAACCAGCACGAAACACAGGATTTACAAAAAATTTTATAACATTCTTATTATCACAATGCATTTGAACTGGATAATTGAAAAAAGTTATCGTTTCTTGAATGAGTTTCTTTAACCATAAACATTATTGAGTAGTCATTGTAGTTGCTACATATTCTACTTTTCAATTTGAAAGAGTCACAATAGTTTATTTTTTAATACACTATGAAATCGTAAAAATCTATTATAGAGCGTGTCACGACACAAATTTCGAGACTCAAAGTTGGGTTAACCTGAGCTTTGGGCCTTATTTTTGGGCATTGTGTGTCTTGTTGAGCTTGGTGTTAGTTGGGTTTGGTTGGGTTGAGTGGATGAGGCCTTGAGACTTTTTGGTAACTGGCTAAAGGATGAAAAAGGGTTTGGGGTATTTATTTTCTGCTTATTGTAGATGGTATGAGATCATTCCTACAACCTCCTTTTCTTCATCTTTTGTCATTGTAAACAATCATCAAAGGTAAGTTTTTTAGGGTTTTCTGATGGAATCTCGTTTTAAGGTAAGAGAGGTTTTTGTTCAGCTTCAGGAGATCTTTCTTTCAAGGTAGGTTTGGTTAAAAATGGTGGAGATAAGGTTTTAGTGGGGTTTTGTGGAAGAACATGAATAGGTTTTTATGAGGGTTTTAGTTGTGTTTTAAAGGGGTGTTTTATCTTTCTTTAATCACCTAGATAGTACAATAACCTCTTGGTATTCTTCATTGTAGTTGGAGAACAAAGAGAGCCATCAAGCTGCTTGGGCAAGGAGAAGGCTTGAGAGCTTATTGTGGACCTTCTTCAGCTCGTTTTGGAGGTTGATACACTTCCAAATCCTTTGCATTTTCATGTGTATCATTATTTTGGCATGCTTGATTGATTGTGTGATGGTTTGGCTAAGATAGAGCCTTTGCATGCTTTAATGGTGTCTTGATTTACAATTGATGAAATTAAGTAAAATTGATTAGAAACTCACTTAAACTACTTCAATAATGAGTATGAACGTTTTGGGATTAATTGAGGAAGTTTTGGTTAGGATTCTTAAGCTTTTCTGTTACAGACCTATATTTCGTGCATGGGTATCAATACCTCTGGTATGGGTATCGATACCATGGAGAGGAAAATAGGTTGTTAAGGGTAGGCGTTTCGGAACGTCTAGCCTGTGTATCGAAACCAAGTCCTCTAGTAACATTTTGGTTCGATACCCCTTTTGGGGCGTATCAAAATAGGGAGCCGTATTGATACCCCATATAGGTGCATCGATACGGTTTGGTCTCCCTTAGTCTTGAATCATCGTCATAGCGTATCAGAACGCGAGGAGGGGTTTCGATACTTGAGGCATTTCGATACCCTTATATAGGTGTACCAATACGCTTGGGCAAATCTGCCCAAGTTTTAAGGTTGAGTTTGGGGGTTCGTAATTTATGATATGGATCCCTATGGGTTGTTTAAAGCACAAAATGACTAATGAAACTAATAATTGGTAATGTGGACTAGAAATATGATGGAAATTGTCTTGCATGCTTGGTTTGACTTGATTGTGGTTTTAGTTGATATGAGATCCTTGGTGGATTGCTTTGTGTGGTTTAAGTTATTTTTGGTGGGATCTGGATTCCCAGTGAGTGATAGTATTGCAAAACAATTGAAGAACAACCGATATGAGATTCCAGATGATGTATTGAAGGTCATCCGATGTGAGATTCTGGGTGATGACTTTGCTCGTTGTGAGATTCCAAGCCCCACTCGATATGAGATACCGAGTAAAGAATCGATGCGAGATTCCGAGTATACTAGCTCGATGTCAGATTCTGAACAGCCCGATATGAGATTCTGGACTAGGTGAGTTCCCCAGTATCGGGTTGGCAGTGGGCCTCACTTTAGATTTATTTATTTTATGCTTTGGTTACATTTGGCATATCATATCATCATATTATCTCATTTTACATGTCATAGTTATGATTCACTTGAAAGCACAATCGATAGGTTGTGTACCCACTACGCTTTCGTAGCTCAGCGTTTTAGAATTTGTTTCCATGAGTAGGTAAGTAGGCGACGATCTTGTGGACACGACAGAGCACCATCATTGTAGGACATCAACATTGACCGGTTGGTAGAGTATAGTTGCTAGATTATTGGGCTATGTATTCGTAGGACCATTGATGTAATTGTAACTCTATTTTATTTTAAACTATCAAGGTCAAATGCTTTTATTAAATTTTTATTTTGGAGTTCCATGGATATTTTGGATTTGTCAAATTCCTTTTAATATTTAATGTAATTTTAAATTATTGTCGTATTTGATGGTACATTTGAAAAATGTGAAAAAAATTATGGATATGGGTTGAGCTTATGGCACAAATATAACACCCAGGTTCGGGGTATTATAAAACGTTTGTCATTCATATCACAAACCCAATGTGCATTTCTAAAGTCAATCAAAGAAATTATCTAAGATTTTTCGTACATTAAACCATAACTTAGAGTATCCATTGTGTAACGAAGTATCTTTCTTGTTGCAATTAAATGACCCTTGCATCGTCAGTCCATAAACTGAGAAATAACTTCAACGAAAGATACCATATCAGGCCTTGTGATACTTAAAAGAATTAAACTATCAACAAGTTGATTGAAAAGAGTTTGTAGAGACCCTTTTTAAAGAATAATAAAATAATAATAAGTGTAATAGGTGTGATAAAATATGAGTCACTATTTTGAAAAAGATGAAAAAATTAGGTATTGAAGATAAGATTTTAAAATTGAAAATTGAGAATTTTGAGGATTTAGGGGTTTTATCGATGTGAGAAATTAAGGATTGGTAGAAAATTTAGGGATTTAAAAGTTTAGGGATTTAAAATTGAAAAGGCATTTTGAAATTAAGAAATTAGAGATTTTAAAAAATAGTTTCGGAAAACAATTTGAAAATTGATTTGAAAAATAATTTAAAAATTAAGATTTTAGAAATTGGAAAAAGATTTTAAAAAAAAGATTGGAGGCGCCACCGGTCACTTTCGTAAACTGAACACCGAAAAACCAGAGATTCAAAATGATTTGGGTTCGAGGGTCGGTTACGATTTAAAACGGTATAGCGTTAAAAAAAACACCCAAAAAATTGGCACCTTTACAAAATAACCGCTTAATTATTTTTGAAATTTCCGATTTAAAGTGTTATTTAAATTAATAATTGTTTAAAGATTTAAATTTATTTTATTTTAACTGTATCTTTATTCGAAGGTAAACGCATACATCGCCACCAATACGCCTGGTGTCGAACCCGTTACGACTGAATAAAGACGTATGGCAGTAGGTTCATTAATTAATGAGGTGTGACTTAAGAAAAAATAAATGATACAATATATAAAATACATGTGCATAAATAAAAACATAAATGAAAAAAAAGCATGCGATAAAAATAAAAATAAATCCTAAAAAAACATACACAAATATATGAACAACATAATAAAATGCATAAAAAACATGACATAAAATGCATAAATATATGAACAACATAATAAAATGCATAAAAAACATGACATAATATAATAAAAATAAGACCCATAATAAATATAAAGTATATTAAAAAGAAATAACTTCATAATTGTAACAGACTAAATCAGAATAAAACAAAACTGTCAGGTCAAAATTGAAAGGAAAACAAACTTTATTTTTAAACAGTGACCAGATTGAAAATATTTAAAAACATTTAAGCCCTCAAAACGTTATTTTGCATTGAGAAAGGACCTAGAAATATGTACCAAAACACGGAAGACCAAAATATAAATAAATCATTTAAAAAAACGATGATTACTGAAATGGTGACGAAATTGAAGAGTTTGCGAAAGTTTAAAGGGCCATGAGGCTTAATATTTGTACACAAAGGGATTTATTACGCAAAAAGACCATTTCTAAAATAGGAACTGGTTATATAAGTTAAAAAAATTAATTTTTGCCTTATTTCTTCATTTTTTAAAATTGAACCAAAGAAATCCTTCATTCTCTCTGGGATGTTCATTTGGATTTCCCATAAATATTAAGAACATTCAAATGTTTTTCTGGGAAAACCAAAAAAATGAAGAACATTGCCGTGAAAACCGTTGCGCTTTCAAAATGCGGCGATCGACGAAGCAAAACCCCCTCCCAAAGCTTTCCTTTCAAAATCAAAATAAAAGATCGAACCTTTTCTTTTTTCATTTTCAAATCTAAAACAATCAAAATAGCAAAAAAAAAAAAAACTTTGAGACCCTTTCAAAAATCTAACAAAAAAACTCTCTTTTAGCCCTGAAGAACGAACAAAAAGAAAGAAGAGGCTTTTTCCTTAGCTCAGCTCACCACAATCGATCCGAAGACCTAGGGTATATCGTCGACGGTCGAAAAGGGAGAAGAACTGAAAGGTAAACAAAATAAAACCGTAAAACTATTCTTTTGTATCGAAATAAAAACTCGAGGGTATATCTCTCAATTATTTTCTTGTATTGATTCTTTTCGGTTGTGGGAAAAAGTCCCTTACAAACGTTTTTGTTTCGGTTTTTATAACTGAAATTACAAGGAAAATAAAAAAGGGAAAAAGAAAATCTGAAATGCTCTCATTGTTTCTGTTATTCTTATTTGTATTCATGTATGGATTTCTCTGAAATTGCTGGCGGTTATGTGTTGTGGATCTGACATTCCTTACGATTTTGGCGTTTTTAGTTTTAATTTTAGCCTCGTACGAATTCTGATGATTTTCTTTGTCTGTATGTAATCATGGTTGCCGGAGGATCCTCGGAGGGTGGTCAGTCGGCGATCGAAAGACGAATGACCATTTGGACAATCAAACGGTCTCGCGCGTGAAGGACGTGTGGTTCTGGAAGCTTCATCCTCCTTTATTCGTGGTCGTTAGATCAGGGGCAGATCTAACGTTCCATGATTAGCTGCGCTAATAAAAAAGATGAGAAGGTTAGGGTTTCCTCGTTTAATTATCAGATGGGCTCAATTGATCTGGGCTTTGTGGGTTATGTAAATAAAAAACGGGCTTGTAATATTTAAAGTGGGCTTATTGTATTATTATTGTGGACTGAAACTGTGTATTGAACTGTGAATAAAACTTTGGGCTTTATATTTATTTAAATTGGATTTTAAATATTTAATACTTAGGTTTAATTATTTATTTTATTTCTGTTATATAATAATTATAATAATTAATTAATGATAAAAGATCTTTTGGGTTGCATCTCACTTATAGACTGGTTTTTGTCACCTGAGAAAGACTTCAAGTAGAATTTTTTTTGATCATTGATGAATTATATATCATCTGACTTAGAAAAAACTTAATGTTTGTCATTTACTTTATCAAATCTTTCTTATCAAAGAATAAATTTTTTAACTCAAAATTTGAAGATTAATTTGTCAATCCTTGTATTGTAGAAACAAACAACATAAGATCTTTTTGCAACCTACAAATAAGATAACGATACAACTGTGTATCATTTATTGACTCTATCGTATCTAATTTTAAAATTTCAGAACATAAAATTTTAATTTTTAAAAAATATTCTTCAATGAAAAGAATACCTTAAATTACCGAGGTTAATTCATTCTCAAGAAATTGCAATCCTATACTTATTTTGGTGATTTTAAATTGTGAATTATATTACAATTTATCTACTAGAATCGTTTGTGTCATCACCTTCAATCAAATTCTACAAATTTTATTTCCGTAAAAAAAATTTATACACATAACTTTCAATAGTTATAATTTTTACCAATAAATTTTTCTATTACTCAATCAATATTTGGTGATCAACCTGACTCTGATGTCAAATAACACAAATATAAACATTTAAAAAAAAGAAAAAAGATTAATTTTATTACTCAATCAATCAAGAGAATACAAAAAAAAAAATCAGTAAATAACAAAAAACAATTATCTATTTAAGCTACACAATTCTCCTAAGAAAATTTCAACTATCTCAGAATAATTCATGCACTCTTCTTTATTTACATAAATAAAAAAAAAGTTAATTTTTGACTCCTAAACTGAAGTACTTGACAAAATTCAAATAATAATAAAATACACTAACTTTTGACAAAACAACTGGTTGTACCTTAATTTCATTGTTTTTAATGCCCCTTTGAATAACGGATCAATTTGAGAAACACCTCCAACTAGGGGTGAGGTGAAAACGAGTCGAGCTCGAGTAAGATTCGACTCGAAAACAGATATATTTGGGTTCGGTTTGGTTCGAGGCTTGTCGAGTTCGGAATTTTAGGCTTGAGTTCGCTCGAAAATGATATTATTGAACTCAGCTCGGGCTCAAAGCTCGTCAGGCTCGGCTCGGTTTGGCTCGAAATGAATAATTTTTTATATTATTTTTATTATTTATTTATTTATAATTTATTTTTTATTTATTATTTATAGTTTTTTAAATTTGTTTTAGTTGATAATATTTAATTTATTTAATTTAATTCTTTTAGTAGATTTACTCTCAATTATTTTATTATTTTTCTTTGCTAAACAAATTATTTTTAATGTATCTATAAATATATATGTATGTTTATATATAATTATTCCGAGCCTGTTCATGAGCTTTTCGAGCCGAACTTGAGTAAACTTGGATCGACTCGTTTAAATCTCGAGCCCGAATCAAGCTCATTCGAACCTAACTTTGACGAACCAAACCCGAATAACTCGTGAGCGGGTCAGGCTCATTATCACCCCTACCTCCAACAATTCACATGTCAAGCATTAATTTCTCACGTTCGTCAGTAGAATGTAGCCATGGGTTCAGAAACTGCCTCTAATGCTCAATCCGTATAGAGTCCTACGAAGTTAGGATTTAAGGTTAAGGGGATAAAATTTAAATATTTAAAAGTAAAAAAAATTTAAAAAAAAAATTAAAAAAAAATTAAATAAAAAGATAAAAATAAAAAAATATATAAAAAGTAAGGAACGATTATCCCTCCATACCCCATATAATTTCGTCGCTGCTCAATAAATTAAGTAAATGTTAACACGAATGGTGCTAAGAATAAGAAGATATATCTTTTAGTCTATGTAGAAATAATTCGAGATCACACTGACAAGTGAAAGTTGGGTTAAGCTTGTGTTACGAATGTAGTTGTTTAATTATTTCTTTAATTTTATAAATTCTATTATTTGATAATATCATACTCTTTTTATTAAGTTAATGTAATTTTAAAATAGTAAAATTTAAATTTATTAAATTATTTTAAATCGATATTAAATTGTTAATATATATAAGTTTTTAGAATTAAATTATTAATAAAAATATTAAAATTAAAAATAAAATTAAAGTTCGGATATCAATTTAAGAGCAAAGATCCTCTAAGTACTAATTTTAAAAAAATGTTTAGTTCAAGTACTAACTTAAAAATAAAAATTCTTTAGATATCAACTTAAAATATATACTAATTTAGGTATCAAATATATATTTAAATCAAAATATAACTATAATCCTCGTTTGATACACTATAAAATATAAATAATATGAAAATAAAATAACTCTATTTATTTATTTATATATAATATTTTATGGTATTGAACACCTCAAAACATTATTAATGTTGAATATCGTTAAAAATTATTAAGTTAATTAATAAAAATTAAAAATCTTAAAGATCTAACATGCAATCAATAAAAGAATAATAAAACTTAATATATAATTATTAATTTTATTTTGATGTCTTAAAAAATTTAATTTTAATTAATTAATTTAATAATATTTATCAATGTTTAATATTAAAATGTTTAACAGTATTAAAAAATCATCTTCGAACAAATGTAAATTAAACAAAAAAATAACAATAATAATATTATTTTTGAAACGTACAAGATTATAAATAATTAAAAAAATGAAAAAGGAAGAAACCCTTGCATCGGACCAGTCCTTCCATTTAATTGAACGATATCTATATCCGTTCAATTTCTAGGTTTTCAAGTTCCAACCCAAGGCAAGATAGCTGCACTGATCTCGGCTTTGCTTCAAGGTACAAACTTTTATACTTGCCCTGTTTTCTCTATTCTTTGTTGGGTTTCGTTGCATTTGTATTTTTTATTGGGTGTGGGGGGTGGGGTTGAGGGCTTAAAGAAAATGGAATTTGGGTGAAAGTTTGAATAAGTTTCTTGGTATTTCTTTTCCTCTTCTGGGTACTTTATATAATTTCATTTCTTTATTGGAACTGAACTTTAAAGAGTAGATTCGATGGGTTTGTTTTATGGTTTTAGTTTGTCAAAGAAAATGATTACCTATAAATGTTTAAAATGGTTGGAGAAGTGTTGTTCCTTTGTAAAATTTTGATAGGGTTCATCTAGTAGTAGTTTCTAGCAATGACAATGGAATTTAGAAGTTATTTGTGGATTTCTTTTCATAAACCTATGGTAAACAATGGCACTTTTTCATATTGTCTGTTACTTTATTTGCAGCAAATAAAGAAATTTCGGATACTTATCAGAATTTGGTATTGAAGCTTTCTTATGATATGCGTCTTGGTTATTGGACCGAGTGCCTGGTGTGTTCTTTTTAGTAAATTTGAGAAGAATTATAGTTAGGACACTTGGCAAGATGGGCAGGTCGAGTCGGCGTAAGGAAAAGCATGAAAAAGTTGGGGAGCTCCTACAACATGATTCACATGAAGGAACATCTGCCCGGACTAGGGCTTTCAACTATGAAGAGATTATGCTCAAGAGGAATAGTAAGAAACTTAGTGATAGTGCTGAAAGTGTCAAAGAAGGAAATATAGAAGTGAGTAAGATAGCGAAGGACGGCCCAATCCTGAATGATTTGAATGTTAACAAATCTGATGGTGGGAATGGGCATGGCAAAGATTTTTCTCTTGGTCATGAAAAGAACCTATTGCAGGGAATGGAGAAGAGAAGTTCCAACAAGAAAGTAGAGAATTCATATAGGAAAAATGATAACATCTCTAAACAGAAAAGTAGGGAGAATCATGAGCAGGAAAGAAGATTGAAATCGGAAGTGAGAAAAGATGTGGGCATTAAGGATGAAGGTAAATATGATAAACGAAGTCATGGGAAGAGAAAAACTGAGCAAACACCTGGTGGCTCAGAAAAGGACCAAAAGGTAGATGCAAAGAAGCATTCTAGAGACCTAGCAGATAGGGATAGGGATAGGGATAGGTATGTAGGTAGAAGTGAAGGAAAATCTGAGAGAGATGACAAGAGAAAACATCATACTAGAGATGATGAGCAAAATAGAGAAAGGCATACTACTAGAAAACATGAGACACGAAAGGGGCATGCTTCTGAATGTAGTGACAAGGAGAAGAAAGAACCATTGAGATCCCATCATGAGGAATCGCACCATAAAAGGAGACGGTCACAGAGCCGGGAGCATGAAGACAAGCATAGAAGATCTATTTCTCTCTCTCCAAGGGCGCACAAGTTTGCACCTCATCATGAGTCAGAGCATGAACTTTCCTCGCATGGTGTAAAAGGGCGATTTGGAAGACAACATTCTGATGACAGGAGCAGAATGACGAGTAATGGTTCAAGTGGTCACCATAGGCGACATAGTGGATCCACTAGTGGTCTTGGTGGTTACTCTCCAAGGAAAAGAAAGACTGAATCTGCTGTTAAGATGCCCTCCCCAGTTCATCGCTCCACAGAGAAGAGAACAGCTAAGTGGGATCTTGCACCTGCAGAAACAGAAAATGTGTTTTCTGCTTCAGCTTCTTCTAATGTTCAAGCATTAAGTCAGATGGTTCCCTTAAAATTGCATGCTATGGTCAATCCTGTTCCTAGTGTTTCAGTAACAGGGATGCCTCTAGTTGTGGCTTCAACCAGCTCTTTATCGATTGACTCAGTTCAGCTGACAGAAGCTACCAGGCCTATGAGAAGGCTTTATGTAGAAAATGTGCCAGCTTCAGCCTCTGAAAAAGCTATGATGGAATCCTTCAATAATTTTTTGCTTTCATCTGGCATTAATCATGTCCGTAGGACCGAACCATGTATTAGCTGCATTGTAAGTCTGATATATTAATGGTGTACATTTTACTCCTGCTAAACATATGAATGCGACATAGGAAGATGTTATGTTATGCCTTACAAATTGCAGATACACAAAGGAAAGGGTCAAGCTCTTGTTGAATTCCTTACACCAGAGGATGCTTCTGCAGCTCTTTCATTTGATGGCAGTAGTCTCTCTGGTTCTGTTCTCAAAATCAGACGGCCAAAAGACTTCGTTGAAGTGGTAGTACAAATAATAACTCTATTGCTTTAATTATTGATCTTTGTGGATATATGTATACTTTTTCTCTTTCAGATTTAGTATACAGTTTTCTTTCTTGTTTGTTTATATTGGATTTATTTATGGACAATCTTTAAAAATCTCTTTTGCATGACTGCTGATGTGTTATTGTTAACACTGCATTTTTTTGTCCCAGAAACCAAGATAAAGTATTTATAACTACAACTTTCATAATTAGTCTTTGTAATTATTGTTGTTAGTATAATAATGATTTGCGGGATTTTTTATGTTCTGTTAGACTATTCAGTTGCCCGCAATTATATATATTTGGTACTGTATGACTTGTAGATCTTGTTGATCAGAAGTTTGCTATGATTTTAATTACTTTTTTTCATCTACAGAAGTAATTATGGTTTTCTTTTCCCTACAGTTTGGTTTCAATTCTTAATATGGCCCTTAAATCAAGTAGCGTTTACTATGTTTTTACTTGGATTAGGAATACCCATTTAAATCCATAAGCTTGACACTTTGGGGTATGTGTCTTCGCTGCGCACTGGTACAAGGGGATTATATCAGGTGCCATTTGGTGCATTGGTGTGAACAATGGGGAGTCCCCACCAAACAACCTCTTATTTTCCACGGGACCCATGGACACAAACACACCTACACTAACTTGGATAACTTCTGAACTGATGAAGCCAATTTTTTTATTAAATGTTTCTGCACATCTGTGCATGTATGCAATTCAGAATATTGTTGTACTTTCAGACGTCAACTGACCTGATAACTTTTATATGCTTTGCGTTCATTTATCTAGTGTTATATAAAATACTTGTAATTTAGTTAGTGCTTTCTGTTCAGCCAGAAAGATGCTAGTACATTTCTACTGCTTTGCTGTTTCTGAGGTCTATTGTGGTTACCATCGTAGCAGGTTTTCAGACAGTTGCTATTTTCATGCAGACTGGTGAACCGGAGAAATCAGGAGCAACAGTGACCGCAGTCAATGATGTTGTGGAGGATTCACATTCCAAGGTATGTTTCATAATTTTGAGTCTTTGATACTATTTGCCATAAATAATTTGTATTGCATACCATTAAAGTACCACCAGCATTTTTCTAATTGACTTAGGCCTATCTCGCTGTTCTTTTTTACCTTTTCTTTTTTAATATCACTCCATGCACCATTTGCTGAAGTCATTCAACTTACTTATACTGCTCCCCCTCCCTTTTGCGGAAATTTTTATATTATTTCCTTTTCTTGTGAGTTGGTGCAGATATTCATTGGTGGAATTTCAAAGTCTCTTTCATCTGAAATGGTAAACATGACTGTAGGAACTAGGAATCCAAATGCTGCACAAAGATTATCTAGGGCTCATATGTTCCTGCATCTTCTTCCTCTTCTCACTAATTATCATCCTCTCTTATTTTCATTTACAATTTTACCACTCTTTTAAACTGACTAGGATTTATGTACAATTTTCAGTTCGTGGAGATTGCTAATGCCTTTGGGCCTTTGAAGGAATATCACTTCGATATGAACAAGGATCTCGGTGAACAATATGCTATGCTCGAGGTAACATGGAGTGTATTTACTTATGTTGGGTACCCCTTTTATGTGCAAATGATTGTCAAATCATTGCTGTTGTTCTCACTACTCATTCTTATGTCTATTATTTTCTTTTTTATGTGTAACCGAATTCACTCTGCCTGACTTGAATATCTGGTAAATTAATATATCAGTATGTCGACCAAGCTGTTACTCACAAAGCCTGTGCTGGTCTGAATGGAATGAAGTTGGGAGGGCAAGTAATCACTGCAGTTGAGACAGTTCTTCATGGCTTTTTCTCGGTACTAACAAGCACTGTTGCTTTCTAACTAGCTTCAGCCCTAGTTTTTTTTTTCACATTAGCCGTAATATTATGCCGAGATTTGTTCTAACCAGAAGATAATATCCTAGGGAAATGGTGGAGATCAAAATTCGTGTATTATTCCTGAACTTGCAAGGCCGCTTCTTCAGAAGCCTACGCATGTCCTTAAGCTTAAAAATCTGGTAAAGTATATGACTTAGATCCGTTTGTAATTAAGTTGGTAATGATCTAATTTTGATGTTCAGCGGACAACTGTATTTGTAGTCCACTTACTGATGTTTTTTCCTGGAAGGAAAACCATATTCGTTATCTTAATTATCATTTTTGTTTTTGTGGATTAGTTCCCAGAAAACTTTTCATCTTTATCAGAAGCTGAGGTGGAAGAGGTACTAGAAGATGTACGGTTAGAGTGTTCCAGGTCTTACAAAATCCCTTTTTCAATTTAATCTCCTTTCATGATCATGTTTCGTTTGTTGGGTTAATCTGATAATATATATCTATATATATCCTACAGGTTTGGTACTATTAAATCTGTTAATGTTGACAAGCGTGCAAATGGTATCATCACAAATGGAGAAAACAAAATAGATGATAATACGGGGGAAACTGGAAATGTACAGAACGTAGTAGATGATGAAATAAATGTTGAAACCAAGACTACAAAAGAAGTTGCTGATGGAAACTCTGGAGGAACTGCTGGTATGTCCTTTCTGTGTAACTCTCCCAAAGTACTGTCAGGCAACAGGTACAATGATGAGAAAATGGTTAGCATCCTTTTGAACAATGAGTTATGCCGACAAGGTGAGCGCGAATGTAATATTAATAGTGAAGACAGAAACCATGGGAGTTTGGATGATGAGCCAGATCCGCGAGGGGGGCTTGAGAGAAACAGTGCTGCTGGATCTCAGTTTGATACTGAAATGGTTGTGGAAGATCCGACCTTGCAAAATTTAGACAAGACAAATTCTCAAGAGGTCCCTAATCCAATCCATACCTCAAACGAGGATTATGCTGAAAATAACTTTAAAAGTGTAACCACAAATGTTGATAAGATATCAGTAGCTGAAGAAAATGTGAATCCAGATGAAGTCAGCGGAAAATTACCAGAAAGTCATACTGAGATGGCAATGGAAGATCCTACCTTTATGAATGAGTCAATAACAAGTGTCCAGGAGATCCCTTCTCTGCTGAATACCCCAAAAGAGAAACCATACTCTCAATATGACAAGGTTGCTGATAATGTTGATCGTGATGTTGGTAAGAAATTGTTGCCCAAAGAAGATTCACACCAGGAGGAAGGTGATGGAAGGCTACCAGAAGCTATCGACAGTTCCGCTGCTACTGCGAGAACAGAATTAGATGTTATTCAGGAGGATGAAAATAGCAAAGATAATGATCTGAAACTGATTTTTGAGCCTGGTTGTGTGTTTGTTGAGTATAGAAGAACAGAATCATCATGCAGAGCTGCACATTCTATACATGGACGGTTATTTGATAACCGGTTTGTGACCGTAGAGTACGTTGATCCGAACCTTTACCGGCTAAAATTTTCAAAATGAATTGGATCGCTGCAATTGGAGATAAAACTGCTTCACCAAAACGCTCATCATTTCAAGTAAATTCTGCATCATCCTGCTACATTTGAGTTTTACATATCATTGCAGTCTGCCTCGGCCATACAAGGTAATACTCTTTTGAATTTCGATTGGGTTTGACTAGTAAAGGACCCTTCATTCCGACATACGAGGGGCACTGGAAGTAAGAGGTGCTAAATCTATCTGACCAGCTTGGTGAACTCTCAACTTTTATTCAACATTACTGTGAAAGCTGTAGCTATATTAAATTGATAGTTACAAGTTTGTGCATTATACACTGATGTTTTTGTAGTCTTGTAAGATTAGGGTTACTTTCTTTGAACTCCCTTTGATCACCATTGATTCTCAGATAGTCTATGCTTTTGATCACCATTTATGCAGGATAATCTATGGTATCTTTGATTATATTGCACACGAGATACTTAAATTCTACGATGCTTTTAAGTTTCTTGTTTGTATTTACCATCATTGCAAGAATAATATCTTAGGTGATCATTTCGTACTTGGGCGGGGGAAAAATAATTTTGCAGTAATATAAAATAAGTTCTATTTAGGGTTCAATATATATTTTTTTCCTTTTCGTTTTTGGAATTTTGTACTAAATAAATTCACATCACATACTTAATTTTGGTAGATAAAGAGGTTCGAGTTGGAAATATTATCAGTTAAAAAATAATTTTAACTGATGTGATTTTTATCAAGTTAATTCAAGTTGTTTATCATTAGTTAACTAATATTTTTTAAATGGATATTTTGACCCGAAATCACATTGAGATTGAATTTATCTAAAAAAAAATCAAATTAATTATTCAATCAAATATCAAAAATATTTTTTTAACATTATACCTTGTTTTATTTAACAAAGATTACATGTAAAGATTAAAGATTTATTCTCTTAAATGATTTTTTAAAATTTAAATAATTTTTTTTTAATTATTTTGCTTAAAAATTATTCTAAGATAAAAATATTATTACAATAATATTGATTATTATCTTAAAAACAATATTTTAATGATTTCTTAATTAAATTTATATTCAATTAATACGTGATAGCAATTTAACCAAAAACTTAATAATAAGTATAGATATACATATTATTATAAAATGTTCAAAAATTATTAAATAAAAAATTTGCATTCTACAATTTATTTTCCTCCATGTTTGGGCACTTTGACATTCTTTGCCTAATTACAAAATAGTCCTTGATAACCAAACTTCAAATGAGGGGAAAAAATTATTAGGCTTAAGTGATAAATAAATCTTCAAATATTTTAAGTATTTTTTAGGTGACATAAATATCTAAAGTTTTTAACGTTATTTAAAAAGATGTTTGTTAAAATTGTTTGTTAAAAAAAATTATTAACCAATAAAAATATGACATATGACATTATTAAACATTTTTTTTGATTTTTATATTTTAAAATAAATTAAAATATTTAAATAATTTTAAAATAGTCTTCAGGTTTCTAATCCTTAAAATTTGACCATATCATCAGTGTTGATTGCGTTTCTGATAACAAAATGAAGAGTCCTCTATTTGTTAAACAACTTATGTATCCTTCACTGTTATTTATATTATCCTTCGACGTGAATTATTCAAATATCACGATTTTAATATTTCGCACGATATCAAATAAATTTTAACGACAAAGTGATAAAGTAAATAATTGTGATGGTCTACGACCGATGTGATGGGTGATAGTGTGACAACGAAAGATAAAATTAGATCAAATCAAGATTTAATTTTTGAGTTATTAAAATTTTAGATTTTATGATTATGTTATAAAATTTAAAGTTATTTTATTTAATTAATTTTTATTTATTAAATATAATTTTAAAATTTTAAAACATCAACAAAGGTTAAATAATAAAATTAATAAAAAATATTAAAAATAAAAATTTAAATAACATTAAAAATAGTAAACATTTATTTACCCTCAAAAATACTTTAAATATATATTTTTAAAAAATATAGTTGAATCGCTTATTCGCCTAGCAAAATTATTATCCTATCCTGCCCAGTCCACAAATTCTTGACAAAATAACGTGAAGATAGATCAACCGAAAAACCAGAGAAAGCAACAATGGCGACGTTGGCCACTTTGGGAAGTACTTCACTTCTTAAGTTTAACAAAGCAGAGACTCTCAAGGCAAGCCCATCTCCACAACTTCTTGGTTCTCTCACTTCTCAACTCGGTGGCATCAAAATCTCCTACAACCTTCCCAACGTGGCGGCTCCTCCAAAGCCCGTATCCTCTCCTGCTTTCCAGCCTGTTGCTCGTAAATCCTTTCTCTTTTCTATTTTATTTCAGTTTTTATGGTTAAATTTCTGGGTCGGTTTCTGTTTTGGTCATTTCTTTATATTTCTGTTTCAATTATGCAATAGTTCAGTTTTGGTATGCAAATGTGTGATTTTAGAAGAGTTTTACTGAAGATTTATAATGATATATCTGGGTTTTTTTACTTGAATGTGGAGTTTAAATGAAAATGTGAAGTTGATTAAACATAAATCCCTAGCTAGGATCTTTGAATTGTTTGCTTTTATCTGATTCTAAGCTTGAATTAGAGGTGATTGTTATTTCAGTTGGTATTCAGATTAAGTTAATACGCCCATGCCGAACATATACTCGTATATGACACTCATTCTGGGCTCGGGTAAGACTAGTAATAAGGATGTTGCCATGAGAGACTGGAGTGAACATGCCCTCAGACGTTTGTTCATTTAAATTAGAGGCATTTCATTGTTTGAAATGAAGTGAATAGTTACAGTGTTCATCCATCTTTTACAGGCAGAATATGTCCTTTCACCGGCAAGAAGGCCAACAAAGCCAACCACGTTTCTTTTTCGAACCACAAGACGAAGAAATTGCAGTTTGTGAATCTCCAATACAAGAAGGTTTGGTGGGAAGCCGGTAAACGGTATGTGAAACTTCGTTTGTCGACCAAGGCATTGAAGACGATAGAGAAGAATGGACTGGATGCTGTTGCCAAGAAGGCTGGAATAGATCTTAGCAAGGAATGATTTGGTGCTTAGTTTTTAGTTTCCCGGTTGTAGTTGAGAAACCTATCTTCCATGAAGACGAAACTGTCGGTACCGATTGTTTCCCGTTCTGTTTTGATTTAAGACCATTGCTTACAAAATGATAGAACATCATGGTTGAAATTGCAGTTGCAGAAAACTATAAAATTCGATGCATGGTTACAAAGTTGAGTTGCAATGCAGATACTTGACAAGGGTCCTGCAGGGTCCATTGCTCTTTGCATAGCAAGAGAGGGGAACTGGGCTGAAATTCCAAGTTTTAAACATAAAAAATACTTATGGATGAACTTCAAGGGGGCTTGTAACGCCCTGTTACTACCTGGTAGGAAATCGGGTCGTAGAGTACTATCGATGTTCGATTCAATGCACAATACAATATTTTTATTTACTAATCGATGATTCGATAATTCAATAACAATATAATAATATAAGTGATTCGATAGTTAATACTACTATTTTTATTCTAGGACTAATTTAAAACTTTTATAAGTTTTAGAAACTAATCTGTGATTTCTGCAAACTAGAGTCCTTTTTTAAAATTAAACTCAACAATATGAAATTCGGTGCGGAAAAAACAAGTGGGTCAATTTTCATATTAATAAGAATTCATTTGTCTAGTCAATTACTAAACAATGACCATTATATAATTTTTCAAACTAGAATTTAGAAGTTTTAACCAATTTACTTGTATCAGTGTTGGTACTCAGATGCAGGTTGGGTTCACAGTAACAAGTTCAAATCGAATTCTGGGTTTTTTTATCGAATACATGTTGGATTCGGTTATAATAGTAATAAGTCTAAAATCAACAGTCGGATACAAATCAAGTTCAAATCATTATATTCTCGGATCAAACTAAATTCTAACTCAAACATGTTTTCACCGGATTTTCAGATTGGATCAGTCTTTTACGTCCCTAATGGGGTGAATATAGCGGGGATTAGGTGGAGCAATTATGGCTTTAATCTTGTGGGTTGTAAGATAGGGATGATTTTAGTTTTGTACCCACAACTAATCGCAGGTCAATAATAGATTTTAAAATTATTGATTAAATGGGTATGGGGAGAATTTATATTATGGGTAAGTCCTATCACGTGTTTATGAGATCAACTATTAAAAATCACTTATCAATTTTTCATGTCATATTTTTTCCCACTTGAATATTCACTCGAAAAAACTGCTTTTTAAATGAATTAACAGTAAATATAATTGAAGATTCACTTAAAAAATATAACATGAAAAAAATACGAGATTGATAGATTTTAGTGGTTGGTCCCATGAATAATATGATGAACTTATTCATGATATAATTTCTAGAATTGGGAGAGCAATCTCTGCACCCACTCGTCCAATTAGCATCCCTATCTTAAGCCTAAATTAAAGGAATGGGTATATTCCTCAAATATTCTAAAAATCTCTCCAGGAACACTTTTCAACTAAATTTAACTAATATTTGTATAATGTAACCTTTATAAAAAGCTTTTGTATCCATTTCAATTCCAATGACTTTTATAATTAATCCAACACTAACAAATTTGAGGGGGAAAAGCCTATCCATCACCACCCAAACATTATACAAGTGTAGTGAGTCTACTTTATGTATTTCCATGGTGCTAACCAAACCATTTTCAGAACATCCGAGTGGTCAGTTCCTGGAACAAAGTTGCAGAATCCAATGGTCTTTGTCTGCTACAATCCACACTTGATCTTCACTTTGTTTTGTTCTTATGATGTATTACACTTGCATTGAGCTGAAAGTGAAGGATAAGCTTTGGCTGCATTGGGACACTTACTTATGATCCCATTGTCGTGTCCTAGTGCCTATCACTGTGGTTTAAGCTAATGTATAACACTTTAATGATGCGTCCCAATATTATTTTTGCTGAATGTGTATGGTTTACATCAGTCAAACGTACATACATTGCTTTTGGGTATAATTTGGTGAGCTTTGTATGCTAAAAACCTAATGCTGATGCAGCAGGAAGATTCGACCAATAAGTTGAATATTCCTAGCTAGCACTGGGATTCGGTTGGTTGGTATATGTGAGTATGATGACAGGCTTGGATGCTCGGTCTTACAATCTTTGGGATAAGGACCAGATCACCAAGACATGGCTGCTACTAGGTCTTACAAGTTGTTCGGTGCACTTGTCCAGGACCTCTGGCATTGCATCTAGGAGTTGAATGTTAAGATTATTTTGGGTTTAAAATATTTTATTCGTTCGATTCGATTAGTGCCGAAAACTGTGTCGTAGTGCGAAAATCTACCAATGGAATTTTGTTGTATGACATCACAATTCAATAATGTGACTTAAAATCATTTCATGTGACGTCTGTACACTCCCATTCAACACCAAAGAAAGTGACAGAGATATTCAAAGTTCATAACCGAATTTTGTAAGGTTTCAGTAAACTTGGAAGTGAACAACAATGGGTGGGTTATATCCTAAGTCTAAAGACATCAAGTCGGATGTTGATAATTTTTTAAAATTATTATTATTATTCAATTTAACGTTATCGATATGAATTTTTAAAGTAATCCGAGTTTTTTTTTTAAATTTAATGGTGTAAGAGGTGTGTTTTGATAAAGGCTAAAAAAATATAAATAGATATTAACTTATATTTACAAAAATATGTTAAAAATATATATTTAAAATCAGAGTTTATATTTAATATATTGACCATGAAAATTATAAGTTTACAATAATGTCTTAATTATAAGGTTTGGATTCTTAGTTTAAAGTACGAGCTTTAGGATTTTAGTTGTAGGGGTTTAGAATTTAAGGATAATGGTTAAAATTTAGGGTTATAATATAAGGTTTAGAGCTTGAGGCTTTAATGTAATATGGTTAGGATTTAAGTTTAAACTTATAAATTTTAATCACTGTCCCTAAATTCTAAATCACAAACCTCACGCTAAACTAAAACTCTAAATTTTAGTTAAGACATTAATTTTTACCATCAATATACGAAATAACTACCCTTTAAAACTATTATTCATAAAATTAAAATAAATTCATTGTATGATAACACAATTTATATCAATAAATACCGAATCAGATAATCAATATTCTAGAGTTAATAAATGTACATTTGAATGCACCTCCCTTAAGTAAACTTATAGGTTCATTTATGTCTCTGTCAAGAAATATATTTTTTTAAATCATCCACTAATAAATTCCAAACCCTAGTGGTGCTTGGCTTTTTCATACACAAGTTATACTTTCAATTCAATGTTACCCACTCAAATTCCTCAACTGTGAGTCTCTGAATTCATCTTGGTGATGGTGATGATGAACATATAGTCCCACCATGATGTCTGATTACTACAATTATTGGAATACTTTTTTCATAGTAATCAAGGTTGGAACATTTTATAAGTGAATCCAAATTAGGTCAAGTTTGAAGAATAAAAGATTTATTTTTTCAGGGTGTAAATACTTCAAAATAGTACACTAGTAAGATTTTTTTTATATTGATGTTTATATATTTTTATATTAAACTTAAATAATTTAAATCCAAACCAAGAAAAAAATCTTATTCCATTTTGTGTGAATCTATTTGGGGTAGTAACTCAATGTTTAAAGATACAAGTTAATAAAAACAATGAATGGATGGAAATAATAAAATGAAAAGTTTAAAAAATTAACATCTAATTCAATAATCATTTTATTTTTTATTTTTTTTTGAAATAAATTAACTTTTAACGTTTTATTTTTAGTAAAAATGAATTATTTGCGGATGAAAGTGATTAGTCAAAACTAACAATTAATCAACTAAAGATAAAAGCTTAAAATAACTTAATAAAATGATATATCAATAAAAATAATAATTAATCAACTCATGATCGTCTAGTTCGTTAAACATTCTTACGATACCCGCCGACCCAATTAACCTCAACCACCTTGCACACGTGTTCACCCATTACACCCGGTGCCCAACTACCCATCTGTCTAAGCTTTACCCAATTACTAGGCCCCAATGCATAACTTAAACTACTCAAGAATCCCAACCCTAATCCTACTAGAGGCAGTCACCAAAACTAGATAATCATTAATTAATATATTGTTAATGAAATATAACTAAGCATGATAACTTAATTTTAAAACAAGATACTAAAAGTATATATTTAAATAAAAGAAGTATGGAGTTATATAATTCAATATGTATTTAAACACCTGACAGTATTCAATTTAATTTTCATTACAAAGACAACTTTGCTGCTTCTTTTTTTTTTTTTAATTGTCTACTTGCTTCCATGCAGGCACTATGTATCCCCCACGAGGTGTAATAGACATCCAAATTAATGTTTTTAAAGACCATACACATCTTTGTACTGAATCTATGCATCTTTTTCCAAGGAATCAGACTGTTTGTTCCATTTCTTATCTGAAAATACGCATGAGGATCTGCAGATGGTTGTCCACCATTATGCATGTGTCTGTAAAAGAAAAAAAAAATCAGTCTTTCCCTATAAGCGATAGTGGATTACACCCAGTAATCTTTTGTATGATTTTTACTTTTTTCTTGACCTAACCAGCCTTGTTTTAGAATAAAATAAGTTAGTAGATATGGAATAAGGCAGCACTAGCAGGTGCATATATAATGAAGGAAAAGTCAGATAAGAGACTTAGTGGGATAACCATTCTTTTAATATAATTGTAGTTGAGGTGAATGGAAATATGACCTAGAAAGTTGTTTCCTAGTAGTCAAAAAATAATGTTACTACAAGTAACCTGTCTCAGGGTCTGATCTGACCCTATTGACTTTTAAAGCATGAGGAGAGCCATAGGTACAGGGAAATATTTGACCCTTACATTCCTAGGGCACCCCATTAATCAAAGTAGAGCCCCCATGCTGCCCTTGTTAGAGAATCTGTGGAACTCCTAGGGGAAGGGTTTAACTGTGGTATAGCTAGGGTAGATGATAAAATTTAGAGTTTATTTATAAATTAAAAATGTTAGATTTTATTAATATTTATGGTTGTGTAAATAAGGGTGCCGACTGGATGAAGGATGGGTTAAAGTTAATAAGGATGGAGCGAGAGAGAAAATTATTTGGTTTCAACCGCTGGAAGAATCATTCGGGACGCCGACGGTGAGTGAATTTGTGGTGTTGTACGGCGCATTGACCGTTGCTCGATGATTTGCGTGAAATTGTGGGTTGCTTTTGATGGCTTAACCTTGGGACTTAAGGTACCGTAAGGTGGTACTTGATCTTGACAACACTACGATTGTAGCTTTGATACAGAGGTTGTTGGTTGATGTTATCAATCGCAATTTTGTTCAACTGAATAGTGGGCTGCTTACGTACTTAAGACATTAGGATTGTACATGCGAGAAGAGAGGCTAATGGTGTAGCAGATCTGTTGGCTAAGATCATGCGAAATACTGAGGATTTAGTGCGGGTGTTCTTGAAACCACCTAATGCAGTTTGGATTTTACTTGATCGGGAGAAGTCTGCAGGTTTGGTTTAATGTTTTGTGGATTTTAAGTATTTGAGTTGTATAATGCTATTACGAGTACTCTTTTCCTCCAATTATGTTTAAGGAGGTTTTTAATGAGGCTTGTAATTACATTTTTTATATCAAAAAATTATTAAAAAAATTAAAAATCGATATCATAAAATAAATACCAAAACTTAAAAATCATAAAAAAAACCCGAAAATTTTATCAAAAAACATGTGCGAAGTCATGGGGGACTAGTAGGGGTTAGGCCCACGTGATCCACACTTACTATCTGTTTTTTTTTTTTTTTTTAATTTAGCCTATGTAGAATTTTAAATTATAATTTATATTACTTATTTTAAGATTATTGAGTGTTGTTTTAGTGGTAAAGTGTGTATAAAAAAATTAAGTTGTTTTATTTGAAATTAGTGAATCAAATATTGTTAATGACGTTTTTTAATCTTTTATTCCTTTTAGACTTAGGTATAAAAAAATATTTAAATTTTTTAAAAACAATTATATCACTGATTACTTTTATACTTGATTATGGTTTTTAACCAAGAAATAGAATTAATTAATTTTTTGAATAATATTAACTATTAAATCGTGATTAGTTTTTTAAATGTTATTGACACATGATATACTGCAATTATATTTTGGTGTATTTACAGATTTTTTTAAAAAATATTTTTTATATATTATATATTTTAAATTTTTTAAATACTTTTAAACAAGTTTTTAAATAAAATAATATTTTTAAAAATGTTCAATATGGCACAACACACTATAACAACAGGAAAACTATTAAGAATCGATGGTCAAAATTAATTCAAAAACTTATTGATTCAACTTTATGGTTCAAATGCTTAATTAAACATAAAAATATTTTTAAATTTTTAATTTTTTAACTCTCTTAACTTTTTTTCTTTTGATTTCATTGGTATTAAATATTTTAATAATTTTAATTTATAACATTTAAATTTTATTATTTTTTAACTGTAGAGTTGTGAAAAGTAAATGAGTATCTTTAATCTTGTTGGATCAACTCAGAAGATTCGGTTTGTATTTTTTGTACTTCTAAAAACAATGAACAAGTTAATTTATTCCAAATTTACAATATAAAATTCTGAATTTCATTCTACCCAGGTGTGTAAATGAAAGGAGATAAATCATAATTATTCAATTTGATTTGATTAAAGTTAGATTTAATTAATTTTAATTTTAGTTTTTAACGAGACGAGTTAAATTATTCGTTATACAATTTAAAATTTTTGATGATTACTTTAAAATATAATATATAAAAAAATAATTATTTTTTAAACTAAAATGAATTAAAATGTATGTTGTTAGATATTATTATTATACTGTTATAGTTAATATTTTTACTAATAATTATGAATAGAGTTTGCAAATAAGACAAAATGTATCGCGAGTTACTTCATTTTGTTTTGACCAAAACTTGATTAATATTTAATTCAGGTTTTCAAAGAGTTAAATCGAATTCAATACATAAATTTAAATTTAAATTAAACTCGAATTTTTAATAAGTTGAATGAAAATTAAAAATATTCGGACCCCTTTACCCCCTACTTGATTCGTAAGTTCTCCGCCCATCAAAATGCTGAACACTCTCTCAAGACGTCAAAACATATGTGAACACTAAATGCAAAGAATGTCCAAACCTTTTCTTCTTTGTTTTTTTTTCTCTTGAATTCAGTGTCTTGACAGGCCTCAGATGGATAATGTGCATTCGGTTCGGTTTCGATTGATAAATTATTTAAATAACTATTAATTTTCGGTTCGGTTAATTTTGATTTTTGATTTTTTATATTAACGTTAATTTTTAAAAATTTGTATTTTATATTGACAAAATAATTATTTTATGATTTTTAAACATTATGAGATATTTTTCATAAATATTTATTAAAAACTTATTTTTAAATAAAAAATAAAAAATAAAAATACATTATTTTAAGTATAAAATATAAATTTTTATCTTAAAAAAATAATTAAAAAAATTAAATTCAAATCTAATTTAATTAATCATTATTAACTACGATTCATAAATTTATAAATCATATTATTTTAGTATTTGATTTTCGGTATTGCGGTTAACCACGAGATTGTTCCCATTGTTGAGAGGCTTGTCCTACACCAAAGTCATATTTTTGGGGCTTTGGTCCTGACTTTCTCCTTGTCTTACTCCTAGTCCTAGTGGAGGAACACACAAAAAGGGAATGCTGTTTCATACGTCATAAACAAACACCAGAAAAGAAAAGAAAAGAAAAGAGAAAAAAAAGAAAAGAAAAGAAAAGAGTATCGGTGGATTTGACTCTCGTCACCGCAATGTCATCAAGTAACAAATCCCACTGCAAAACTTATAGAAATAAATAAAGAATAAAAATTTTATAGAAGACCCATCTACTGTGTGCTTTTATGGATTTAGTCCCTAATATAGGGACTGAATTTGTAATATTTATAGTTCAGGGACGTGTTATAAATTTGACCTAAACAAAGGACTAGTTGATTTTTCCATTATCTGACGCACCATCTCAAATATGGATTCCTACATGTTAATGACTGTATACAACAACTAGTTAACAGTTGTTTTATAAGTATCAGATCCTGTCCGGAGAATCCTGGTTGGGATGTAAGTTTCATACAAACATATTCATCTCATGGTAAAGAATCCATCCACGTGTTTGGCGGCCAAGAAAATCGAAAAGGAATATTCAAGGCCTCCACCCACTCACAATTCTGGTGGTGTTAGTTTATATTATTGTTGCATGGGATAGTGATTTGGAGTGGTTTTAACAGTGGATGATGGATCCCAGTAGTATACAATTAACAACGACTCTTATAAGTAATCATTTTCTCTAAGTAACTCCACGTGGATGCCAATTTGCTACATTTTGGTAGGGTTTTTATTTTAATTTTTTAGTCTAATGTACACCTCAGTAATCATGAACTTATGAGTAATTAATAAACAATTTGATGATGGAAGAGTCTCTCCTCCCTTAGCTAATATCTTAGCTCCCTATTTCTATTTTATCTTTCTTTCAGTCATTTTGTTTTGCCTTTAATCATGATTTATATAATAAAATTTTAAAGATTTATATTCAATGATGGTAAAAATTAAAAAAAAAATCGAGCACGATAATTTTAGGATTTAATAGTTTAGTTTAGAGGTTTAGAATTTAGGAATAGTTAATAAAATTTAAAAGGTTAAAGGTTAGAGTTTAGGGTTTATAGTAATATGACGAGTGATTTAGGTTTAAGTTATAAATTTTCAAATCTAATTACAGAGATATTATATATGGGTAAGTCCCATCACGTGTCCCCATAGGACCAACTACTAAAATTTATCTATCTCATCACTTTTTCATGTTATATATTTTCTGAAGTGAATCTTCACTTGGAAAAACTATTTTTAAAATGAATTAACAGTAAATGTGAGTGAAGATTCACTTAAAAAATATGACATGAAAAAAATGATAAAATAAATATTTTTTAGTGGTTGGTCACATGGATGACGTAGTGGGACTTACCCATGATATAATTTCTCCCGAATACAACCCCTAAATATTCAATATATTTTAAAATTGTTTAAACCCCTTAAATATTTGATATAGTTTTATGAACCAAGTTCATCTTTTTCATCCCTTCCCCTTGCTATTTTTGTGTCACAATGTAAGGGAATCCCCACCTCCCTTTGCCATTAAGAAGCTTAAATGCAATGGGGAGTTGGGGGATGCTGTGGTTTGTGGAAGATGAGTTAGCAACACTCGGGAAAAGCAATAAGGAAGGGGGTGGGAGGCCAAAACTTAAATACAAAAAAGGAAGCACACTTCATTTAAGCTTCTATGGTTTTTATTTTTTAGTATCGATATTCGATTTATTAATTGATTAATTCAGATTAAATTTACAGATACTTAATATAAAGTAATTCTCCCAAATAAATCTTAAATTCTATATCCTATAGTCTAAATTCTTAACCTTAAATTTGATACCCTTGCTAAATCAACAATAGCACAAATGATAATTTTTAGTGTAAATTATAAATATCATCGTTTAACGTTTTTTACTTTTATTTTAGACACTTATGTTTAAAAAAAATAATTTATTCATTAAAACTTTAATTTGTTTATATTTTGATCAGACATTAAATCAAAATTAAAAGGATAATATAGCATTCACATGCACTGATATAGACTATTTTTATTGACATGATAATCACATGTCATCCACGAGACTTTCATTTTTTTTTATTTTATCTTCTCACTTAAAATACGAAAGGTTTACTAGTTTTATTATGTGTCATGTCAACGCATAAATATTCATTCTCTTATTACTCAAAACACCAACAAACTCACACCATCGTTTTTAATTACTTTATTAGTTTAAATTTTTTTCAAAATCACTCTAAAATTCTTAAAACTCAAGTCAAAATCTAAAACACTAAAATATCAAACTATTCTGATCTATAATATTTATCGTTTAATCAATATGATATATTTCTTTTTCCCTCCTTCTCCACCTTCTTACTTTCTGAATTTATAAGAAAATTTTGGGGCTATTTAATATTTTTTTACATCTTAAATATATTAATGTAAAAGTGACCAAAATAAAAATAATTCCAAAGTTAAATCTATAAATAAAATAAAATAATTTACATAAATAAACAAGAAGCAAACGCTCCACTTTCTCCATACGTTTCTATCTTTCCTTGATCTCTCTTTTTCCTATATATAAACCTCACTAATCCCCTCTCAAACCCTCTGTACCTTCTCTTTGTCTCGATTTCTTTCCTTTATCTATTTCCCCGCATACCATCTCCACCACCATAGTTTTCCATTTTCTTTCCAGGAAGAAGAAGAAACACAACAATGGTGAAGTTCTCAAAGGAGCTTGAAGCTCAATTAATCCCAGAATGGAAAGAAGCCTTCGTAAACTATTGGCAACTCAAGAAACACGTAAAAAAGATCAAGCTCTCCAGCAATAAAGAACTTGCCTCATCGCATGACCTTAACCATGAAATCTTCGGCCGCTCGATTTTCGACCCCATTCGTTTCGTCGCCATGAAAGTAGCTTCATGTTCATCCAAGCTATTCACTGGATCGTCCAATAACAACACGAACGAGATCATTCAGGTAATTAAAAGACTACACCAGAGAAAATGGGTTGTCATCATTTTCTGCATTTCTTCAGTGATTTTGACGTAAAATCTGTGAAGTTTTTTCATTCGGAAAATGGGTGTTTTCTTTGGCTTTACGGTTAACGTATTTAACACGATCCTTGCTTGAATTATTACATCTTTTGTCGTGTTTCATCAAACTCTTGCCACCTTTCTTTGTTTTTTCCATTACAGGAAACTCTTTCTTTCTACATTCTTGGATATTTTTAGTATAATGTTGGATTGTAACGTTGAAGATTTCGATTCAATGGGTTCTCTTTTTGTAGACCACTTTTTATTAATTTCGAGAGTTTTCTCATTTTGTCACGAAAGCAAGTAAGCAACGGTTTCAGATTGCAATATCACGAAACTAACGTGAGAACACAACAGCTTATACCCAAAAAACCAGTCAGAAAAAGACATTAAAATCTACCTTTTTCCATGTTATAGGTGAAGAGTAAGAGAATGGATTCTGATGAAGAAGTACTCTATCAAACTGAACTCGTTCAGTTGTTTTCTGAAGAAGACGAGGTACATATATACACATATATACGTTATTTATACATGCGTATACCGTATTCGTATGTATACATGAAGTTGTGTAATGGGGTTTGATTTTTTCTTTTGTAGGTGAGGGTGTTTTTTGAAAGATTGGACGGAGAGTTAAACAAGGTAAATCAGTTTTACAAGACGAAAGAGAGTGAGTTCCTGGAGAGAGGAGAAATTCTGAGCAAGCAACTTCAGATACTGCTGGATCTTAAGCAGATCGTCGCCGAACGGAAACGGCGACGGAAGCCGGTTGCCGGGGCTCTCCTTCAACGTTCATCGAGCTCGTTTTCATCTTCGCCTATCTCCGATTCTTTCTCAGGTCAGATATCGATCAAGTTTTCTGCATCTATTTTTGTTGATTTCCAAATATGATTATGGTAAAGTTTTAAGACAAAACCGCGTATCGTGTTCGATTTTGTGGGGTAAAACTAGGTGGCAATATGGTAATTTTGATGTGTTTGTGAAATATTGGTCTGACGTGGCATGATTTGATTTAGTTAATTGTCTCCTTCAATAGTTTTAAACGAAAAATTATACGGTGAACTTTGTTCATTACGTCATTCATGGTTCCAAGCAATCAGGACTGTTGATCTTAATTTTTTTTAAGTGAATCATCACCTCTTTCCTACATGGATTTAGTGGGTGGATAGTTATTAGATGGTTATTTAAAGATCAACGGTCCTAATTGCTTGGACCATGAATAACGTGGTGAACAGGGTTCACTGTATAATCTCTCATTTTAAACATATATTAAGTTTTTTAGACTTAATTATGACTAATTCAAGTTAATTTATATTATATATTTAATTTTTAATACAATATATTGATTTTTTTATCATAATTATCATATTCCAATCCAATATAGGACATAGGATTAATATAATATCATTGAAAAGCTTTTAATTCATATTTTAATAATAACCCTAAAAACTAAAAACAAAAATATTATGTTGGTAAAATTAAAAGGAAATTGTATTAATATACTTAAAAAGAAACTATTGGCGTGATTAAAGATACAAATAATTTCAATCGTTTTTTACTAAAAGTATTATTAAAATTAAATTACATATTTAAGAATAATGCTTATTTTTATCAACATGGTATCATTCTGTTTTGCATTTTTTAACTATAATATTTATATTTAAAAATCAAGTTTTGGGAAATAATTATTAATAAACTTTATTGTCAGTTTGGAACAAATTTTTAACTACAATATATTAAGTATAGTATTTATTAATCTATTAAACCATATATTGTTTTGTATTTTTTATAATATAAATTACATAAAAATAAACATAAAATAAAACTATTTATTAATTCTAATTACAATTGTTAATCATGATTAAATATATATACTAGTATTAGATTGTTTTCCATCACTTTTAATGTCTATTATATTTTTATAATCTTATCGTATTTTTACTTGGTGGAGGGGTGAGTATTCGATCGAGTCGAGTCAAAAAATTTTGAGTTATTCGAATTGACGAGTTATATTTTACAACTCAAACTTTATTTAAAATTTTTTGGTTCGACTCGAGTTTAAGCAATTTGAGTCGAGTCGAATAGAGTCGAGTTTTTGAGTTCCTATAAATATTTAATTGTAATTATTTATCGTGTTAAAGTATGATTTGATTTTAATTTAAACGACTCTCTCTAATCATATAAGATGTGCATATATATATTTTTTCAGAAGTAGCAATATTTCTTTATATTTTTATATATCAATGTTTATATATCATAAGAAATTGAGAGATTCATCTCAAACTTAAAAAATAATCCTTTAATTATTAAAATATTCGAATTTCTATTTTACAACTCGAACTTAATTTAAAATTTTTTCGATTAGAGTCGAGTCTATGAGATTTCGAATCGAGTCAAAACGAGTCGAGTATTTTCGCCTCGAGTCGAGTCGAGTTTTGCTCACCCCTAGGTGGAACTTGTAGAGGGAGAAGTTAGTATTCAAATATTATTTGTACCGATATTATAATCAATAAAGGTGAGCGTTCGATTGAGTCGAATCGGAGTTAAGATAAAAAAAATTGAGTTATTTGAGTTGATGAGTCATATTTTAAACTCTAACTTTATTTGATTTTTTAGTCGAGTTTAAAAAATTTTAGTCGAGTTTTTGAATTCCTATAAAAATTTAATTGTAATTATTTATCATATTATAGTACGGTTTGATTCCAATTTAAAAGACTTTCTCTAATCATATAAGATATAGATATATTCATATATGATGAATATTTCTTCATATTTTTATATATCAATATATATAATATAAAAAATTTAGGGACTCGTCCAAACTTAAAAATAAATCTTTTAATTACCAAAAATTTCGAACTATTCGAATTTTCATTTTATAACTCAAACTTATAAAAAAAAATTTCGAATATTTTATTAAAAAAATACTATTAGATTCAATGAATTAATTTTGGATGATGCACTACTGTTGAATGTTGCATCAAGTAAATCAAAGTAATAACTGCAGAGAGCGGCGCGGAATTGAACGATAGTTCCACGGAGATCTCACAAACGGACGAGGTGATCGCAGCACTTGAAAGGAATGGTGTGAATTTCATGAATTCGGCAAGCTGCAGGGCCATGATGACCAAGAAAGGGAAGCCGAAGATGGCTATGAGGATAGACATACCGGCTACAACGCCGGCTAGAACCATCTCCGCCGTCACATCGATGATCTGGGAAGATCTAGTCAACCATCCCAAGAAAGAAGGTCATGGGGATTTCATCAACAAGAAGAAGATCCAATGCGCTGAAAAGATGATCCGGAGTGCTTTTGTTGAACTCTACAGAGGCCTTGGTCTGCTCAAAACTTACAGGTTATTTTTAATTTATTTTTTTTGCCACTGTTTCATGGAAATTAACGTATGAACATACTATAAGGATCCTCTTTTGCTTTAAATTGCCAGTAGAAATTATTGGTGGGAGATTGAGATTGAGAGCGATGGATGAAACTTTGGCTGTTTCTGAATTTGTTTTTATTGTCCACCACTTGACTGTCAAAATGCCATGCACGTAAAAAACATATAATACAAAGAAAATAAGGTTGGAACCCGAAATTTGACAAGGTCGGCTATGATGGTCAAATGCTAGTGCTTTCTTGGGGAGCAAGATTTTTCATTTAAACGCAGGTTTAATTCTATTGTTTCAGTTTGATTTAGATTTATTCTGATGAATTATCCATATTCAATGATTTATGGGTGTAATAGTTATAACTTCTCATATAGAATTAACTTTTAACTCTAAAAAACAATGAAACTTGGGTATTATGTTAATTATATTGAGATTCTTGAAAGGAAATAAGAGATGGGTTATAAATGGAATGTCCTTGTAGGACTAGTTACTAGCTTTTTTTTGTGGTTCATGTTTATATTTGCTAGAAAGATACTCTTTTTTGAGTGGATCAGATTCTAATACGTATGGACCATTTTTGGCAGCTCACTGAATATGGTGGCCTTTACAAAGATACTCAAGAAGTTTGACAAGGTAATCTATCAGCCTCATTATATATAACAGAAATACCAAATTTGGATATGAATTCCAAAGAAATTCATTGTTTGGATGAACAGATATTAGTTCTTTTATAGATAACTAACTTTATAAAGAATGCAAGCCGAAATTATAAGATCGATTTTTATATAAAACATGTGTTTTCTGGTTTGGACAGGTAGCAAACCAACAGGCATCAGCAAGTTATTTGAAAGCAGTGAAGCGATCCCATTTCATTAGCTCTGATAAGGTAAGTAGATTTCACCTTTGTGTATTTTGGTATATTTTTATCATTTCTTAAGCAAAGGCAATTGTTTGATGGATTGAAACTACTTCCAGTACTACCTAATATTTTGAAAAATGAAAGTTTGGATCATATGGATCATGTAATCACGTAACTTATATTATTAATTACTTTAGTTTAGTGCTTAAATTTTATTCATGATAACGATATTGAAATCTCATTGAATTTCAGTTTCTCTTGGCATTAATGGAGAATGAAATATGTTTGAGTTTCTCCGCACCCACCCTAATATCATGTATTCTATTTTGTTTGGTAATTAAGGTAGTAAGACTAATGGATGAAGTGGAATCCATTTTCACAAAGCACTTCGCCAACAATGACAGGAAAAAGGCAATGAAATTCTTGAGACCGCAGGAGCAGAAGAACTCTCACATGGTCACCTTTTTTGTTGGTAATCATCCTACCTGAAACATAAAGTTATATTCTACACTAATTCAAATCTGAATAACATAACTTATGGTCATAAAAAAAGTCTAATCACCATCAGTTAGTTTTATGAAGATAATCCTTTATTTTTTTTCCCCTCTTAATGACAATAACATAATCACTTTACCATCTAAAATTTAATATATACTATATATATATAAGTCACTTGAACAATAAAATCATTACTTTAATCCACCATCCTGTCAGTGGAAATGAAATCACGGTGAGTATTATGACGATGAATCATTTATAGGGGATCTGGGGGGCCTCTGAAAAAGTGTCTGACATTCAATAATTTTTTGTGATCACTGACTCACCTAATTTATTCTTTATTAATATTTTCCCTTTTTTTACAGGATTGTTTACGGGTTCTTTTGTATCATTGTTTAGTGTATATATGATATTGGCACACTTGTCCGGTATATTCTCACCTAGCACAGAAACAACTTACATGGAGACTGTCTACCCTGTTTTCAGGTACTCGTGTTTATTTGCCTCTATGAATTTCTTTCATTTTAAATTTCCAAGTAATTTCAATTATCAGAAAATATAAGCACAAAATTGATCAAGTATTTTACTCAATATATTGAAGGATGATATCATCATACCTATGTCATATGTTTGGACACCCGTAGTTTTAAAGGGAAATAAAGATTAGGAACAGCATAGTTGAACTAAGAACATTCAAGCATAGTATTAATGTTTCAAATGCACAGCAGAACTGACCCTACAGAAAAGTCTACTAAACTGTTAACCAAGTTTAAAATTTACTTATGAACAAGTAGTATTAGTTAATATGCTATTAAGCATGTGGCACTTAGATTGGTTGCAATTACTAACTAGAAGTATTAATTCCATTATTGTGCAGTGTATTTGCTTTGTTAAGCTTGCACTTGTTTTTGTATGGGTGCAACTTGTTCATGTGGAAAACTACGAGAATAAACTACAACTTCATCTTTGAGTTTGCACCAAGCACAGCCCTGAAGTATAGAGATGCATTCCTTATTTGTACCACTTTCATGACGTCTGTGGTTGGGGCCATGGTCATCCACCTGTTATTACGGGCTGGGGGCTTTTCACCTTCTCATGTTGACACTATTCCTGGAATCCTCCTCCTGGTATTGGTTCAACAACTTCATTGGTTTCCCTACTGTTTATAACCGAAAACTTTGTATGAGGTACTAATTTTCAATCTCGATTTGCAGATATTCATTGGCTTGCTGGTCTGCCCATTCGACATTTTCTACCGGCCAACTCGATATTGTTTCCTTCGAATAATACGTAACATCATATGCTCTCCATTGTATAAGGTAATTAATGCATTTTCAAGCTTCTTTCCATCATCTTTTTGATTGGTTTAATATGAAGTTTCAAAAGTTGTAACTCGCCATGTTCTTACTTTTGCTTATTGTACATATATGCAGGTTTTGATGGTTGATTTTTTCATGGCCGACCAACTTACTAGTCAGGTAAATTAGTCGTAAAGGAGCAATGACTATGATTTAGAACTGATTTCAAAATTATTTTAGAATAAACATCTTTTATCCTTCTTTTGAATACAGATTCCATTGCTGAGACACTTGGAATCAACAGCCTGCTACTTTCTTGCTGGAAGTTTCAAAACCCATGAATATGCAACGTGCAAAAATGGAAAACTGTATAGACAACTTGCTTATGTAATTTCATTTTTGCCATATTATTGGCGAGCCATGCAGGTAAGAATATTCCTTAGAATTTCTTACGTTTCATTATTTTCTCATTAAAGAGTTGCATAATTACATATAACCACATTACATGACATGGTTTCTCATATTTCTAAACTAACATTGTTTCTCCATTTAATTTAAAGTGTGCAAGAAGATGGTTTGATGAATATGACCTGAACCACTTGGCTAACATGGGGAAGTACGTTTCTGCCATGGTAGCAGCTGGAGCTAGGCTCACATATGCTACAGAAAGCAACAATCTATGGTTTTCTGTAGTGTTGATCACTTCAGTTGTGGCTACAGTTTACCAGTTATATTGGGATTTTGTTAAGGATTGGGGGCTTCTTAACCCCAAATCCCGAAATCCTTGGCTTAGAGATGATCTAATTCTAAAGGACAAGAGCATTTACTACCTCTCCATTGTGAGTTATCCTTGGTCAATTTTGAAACCACTGCCTTGTTCATATATAAATATGTATATTACTTTTTCCTCTGAAGTTCATAAAGACTCAATTCTGTGATTATAGGCCTTGAATGTAGTTCTAAGAGTTGCTTGGATAGAAAGCATCATGCGGTTTCGGTTCAATCCGGTTCAGACACATTTGCTAGACTTCTTCTTGGCTTCCCTGGAGGTTATCCGTCGAGGGCATTGGAATTTTTACAGGTACTTTTTATCAAACATTTCCTAAAAAAAAGACAAATGATTCTTAAATCAAGTCTTTTAATCTAATCTAACACTTGACACAATGTTACTGAACAGGTTAGAGAACGAACATCTAAATAATGTTGGCAAGTTCCGGGCCGTAAAGACTGTTCCATTACCATTCCGTGAGACGGATTCTGATGGCTGAAAAGAATTGTTAAAATCCAGGGACGAAGTCCCTATCGAAGCTGACATAAAGGACAATCTAAGGATCAAGATTTTATCTTGGATTCGCTGGTATCTGAACAAATTCAAGTTGTAAACCTCTCGCAGCGCAAGAACAAGTACTGGCATCAAAATGGGAATATTCTAACATGGATTTGCAGGTATGTGAATCAATCTAATGCCTTTAGTCAGTACTCAATGGCATTCTTTTTTTTTCTCCGTCTAATTCTCTGTTGCATAATGAAGAATGAAGTTTAGAATTTATTTTATTTCCTTTTTCATTTTGTAGCTGGAAATGTATATTTGATTGTATGTATAATGATGGGGACGATTGATCATCAAGCAAACTAAATTTTCTAATTGATCTAGCTTGTACAACTTTATATTCCAAATTATTGTTAAATGAAAATGCTGCCCCATTCCCTCATGTTAGAACAGCAATATTCATCAATTCATGAAAAAGCAGGCTAATTAAAGATCAACTTGATTACCATAGGTTCAAGAAGATGTTCTGAATTTAAGTGATCTAGAGAAATTTGTTTAATGAAACTGTTTGATTACATTTTAACATAGGACTTTTAGGTGATTGCCTATCTTTAGCCTGATTTTCTGCTGGTTGTATTATTATTTTTTTCTTAAATAATAATGCTCAATAATTGTGTCAAGCACAAATTCGAATACAAGAGCACAAAATACTTTCAATATTGAAAAAATATATAAAAATACAAAGACGTATCCATATACTAGTCCCTGTAACAGTTTTCATGATATTGACCAATTTGTACATATATTATCTTTTCTGTTTCTTATTCTTTCAATCCAATGCACACAATCAACAGTAGTGAAATACAGCAATGACATATACCATAATTCAGAAGGTTATTTTTGTTGTTTTAAGGACTCTGCAATCTTCTTTGAGAGACAATATGCAGTGGACTGGATAGTGATCATTGGATTTACACCAACAGCACTTGGCAGAACACTAGCATCACAAACAAACAATCCTTCAGCTTCCCAACTCTCCCCATTTTCATCAACTGTACCTTCTTTCTCATTAATCCCCATCCTGCAGCTTCCCATCTGGTGAGCACTGGTGTGCAGGACCCATTTTTCGCTGGTTGAAAACGGACCAGTCGTTGAAGAAACCGAGTCCAGAAACTCCTCTAACTCCTCGTTGCTTTTCCCTTTGCATCTTATTCTCTGCCCGTCACTCCGATGAGTGCCCACCTCAACTGCCCCAGCTGCTACTAATATCCTCAGCGACTGTCGCAAGCCGGCTAGTAGGTTTTGTCGGTCTATTGCATCAAACTTATAGGTTACTCGTCCTCCTGTGTGAACTATTCCAGATCCATGATCCCTTATTATTGTTATCATATGAGCAGTTCTGGAGAATTTTAGCATCGTAGTTTTCATGTCAAGACCAGACACCCAAGGGCTCAATGCAGAGTATTGTGCTGGCCCCAGTGAAGGAGTTTCAATGATGGCTTGCAATTTGTTGTCATTTGCTACTACCTTATGTACTGATGTGATTATTCCACCCTCATGGGATTTCCCTTTGAACTCGGAGTTCGAGTCCGGAAAGTAACCCCATGACAATAGGACTGGATGAAGGTGAAGGTTTCGACCGATGTTTCGATTCCTCAACCCACTGGAATGCATCAAAAGTGGTGTCGAGAGTGCCCCACATGCTGATATTGTTACTTTGGCCTCTATGTGCAGTTTCTTTGTGATATTTTGATTTGAAGGCTTTGCAATAACTCCCAAGCACTTCATTTTCCTTGTACTGCCCATCTTGTTTTGTTCTAATATGAATCTTTCAGCCCTGCACCCTGTTATGATCACTGCACCATTGTTTATGGCATCAACGAGCCATGTCTGATCAGTCCCTTTCTTGTCTCCCCTTCTGCAACCGAAGCCACATGATCCACAGTAATGGCTCTCGGAGGAATTCCGAGGAACTTTCTCAACTTTGAGACCGAGATTTTCGCACCCTCTCCGAAGTACTTGGTTCTGAAATCCTTCCTCTTTACAATCTTCCGTGACACCAATTCTTTCGCAAACAGTTTCCATTGCTGAAACATATTCATTGCTTCCAAAGAGTGGTATATGACAGTCCTCAGCCCATTCTTTAAGTACAGGTTTCGGTGTTTTGATGCAGGCCGACCAGTTTATAGCTGAGCCACCGCCGACCGTGGACCCTGCAAGAAGAAGCAGCTTTCCATCAAGGGTCGGAAGGATTCCTCCAGATTCATATAATTGATCCATCGAAGGGCCTTCAAAGGGTGAATAATCTGCCGGAGCAAAATAGTTTCCCTTCTCTAGAACAACAACTTTAAGACCAGAACCGGCCAGCATTGCAGCTGCAACACCGCCACCACAACCAGAACCGACAATTACGACATCGCATTTGATCCTGCAGACGTTTTTCTCGGCATCTTCGGTAACTTGGAGGCCTTTCTGTGTTAGAGATTGATAAAGAATGGAGTCTTTCTCGTGCACAGTCTCAACCATTCCTCTCTGGAGAGGCCTATCCTTTGTTACTTTCGACTTATCCTCAACATTATCAACACCATATCCAATAGCATCCCAAGCAGGATTATGACCATCTTCTCCTACCTGAACATAAAAGTTGTTAACATCATACCCGAACCCGATTCGTATCAGAACCCAACCTTTATATATTGTATTCAGGTCAAATATAACTTTGGTCACTATATTATGCTTAAATTCAAAACTTAACCATTGTACTTTAATTTTGCATAATTTGGTCCTCCTTAATTAATGGGGAAAGTCACATTTTTTCTTGGCATAAAGATAATTTTAACCCTTAACGTTTATAGTTTTTGTCGTTTTGGCCCTTATTCTTTTTTTGGGATAAATTTAGCCCTTAACCTATATCTTTTTGACAAATAGCTTATTTTTTAACTAGCTTGATGACTGGACCGTTAAAAATTTAACGATGAAATATATATAGAATATAATTTTAAATGACATGGAATGTAACCTATCAAATATATATATATATATATGGAATATAATTTTATTTTAATATAAAATATAAAACAATTAAGATTAAAATAAAATATTAAAAATTAATTAATTCTAAAATAAAAAATTATTAAACATTTTTAACTCTAACTACGATAAAATCAAAATCTTACTCGAATTGTGTTTATATTTTTTATATATTTTTATATTTTTTATATTCGAATTGTGTTTATATTTTTTTATTATATTTATTTTAAAATAAAAATATAAACACAATTCGAATAAGATTTTGATTTTATCGTAGTTAGAGTTAAGAATGTTTAATAATCTTTTATTTTAGAATTAATTAATTTTTAATATTTTATTTTAATCTTAATTGTTTTATATTTTATATTAGAATAAAATTATATTCCATATATATATATATATATATTTGATAGGTTACATTCCATGTCATTTAAAATTATATTCTATATATATTTCATCGTTAAATTTTTAACGGTCCAGCATCAAGCTAGTTAAAAAATAAGCTATTTGTCAAAAAGATATAGGTTAAGGGCTAAATTTATCCCAAAAAAAGAATAAGGGCCAAAACGACAAAAATTATAAACGTTAAGGGTTAAAATTATCTTTATGCGTTTTTTCTTTGAGAAATGGAATTTATTAGACTGATACTGAAGTTTCAACCACCCTTTTCTTCTCCATAATTTCTTTTTATACAATTTTTAATTGGAGTTCTATTTTACATGTATGGAGATTACGCAACACTCGCAACCAATAATATCTTATTACTTCATCTTTAATATAATATAATTCTATTTATACGCAATCTAATTGAGATAATTTAATTATAAGATTTGACTTTTTATAGCATGAGAAAATAATAAATGCATAAAATCGTTAAAAAATCTCAAAGTTAGAATTTAGCAATTTATATTCTAAAAAAATGAAGACGTCAAGAATAACATTATATTTGTGAGAGACTCTCTTTACTTCATATTTTAAAAACATTAAGAATTAATCTATATAATAATAAGATTTACTTATTTTAGTCTTACTCTAAGATTACTCGATATATTTTTATTGAGATAAGATCAAGTTACACAGTGTAAAACTCTTGAAATTTTACATGTTTTTGGACCGTTGGATGATTGAAACGGATAACTCAGACTAATTCAGTATTTTTTTCAAATAATAATCTTCACATAACCGACTATTAATCTAATTCATCCATTTCAATCATCAATCGATCCAAAAAATATATAAATTTTTAAAAAACTTACACTATATAACTTGGAGTAGAAATCCTCTACCTCTTTATCTTGCCTCTTGTTAAAAATTTCTAAAAATTTGAATTTTCAATCATATCCCTTTTTATATCCTAAACCCTAAACCCTAAAAAATACATCTTACCCTTAATTCCATAAACCCTAACCTAGAACCTTAAACCCTACTCCCTAAATCATCTCATTTAAAACGAAATCATCAAAAAAAGTTAGAAAATTTGCATATGATATATTTCATCTTTAGTAATTAATAAATAATTTACTCCTTGCATAGATCTTGATCCTAAATTAATTGTAAGCCTTAAAGATAACCATATGGATTTTTTACCTACCAATCGTTTCTACTATATACGTCCTCAATAAAAACAATAGAATTCCATATAATCACTATAACAAAAATAATTTACGTTGTTATTAATTTAATTTTACTAGTAGTATCATAAAAAATTAAAATAAAAAATTTCTCTAAATTAGAAGCAAAAAATTAATATAATAGATGGACTAAAATCATAACACTAAAAGATTAAAATGATTTATTCTGATTGAAGATAAAATTTGAAAAAAAATATTAAAGAAAAATAATTAAATGCTAATTAATTAGGATCTACAAACAGTTGCACATCCATCAAACTTGGAAATAAATGCTGACACTATCAGTTAAACATACTTCTCAAGTGGCCACCAAGTTGGGGTACAAGCCTAGTGGACCCATTCAACTTTATATCGAATTAAAATCAGCAAGTTTTAATCTATTTTACATTTACTTAATTTATTCGTATATTTTAAACTTTAAAAAATTTATAATTTTTTATATATTTTTATTTATTTTTAATTAAAATATAAAATAAATTTACTCCCTCTGTCCCATAAATATTGTCTCTTATTGATTTTTTTGGGTCAAACTTTTTAACTTTGACTCTTGATTATTTAAAATTTATTATTGATAAAAATATAAAAAAATATATTTTAAAAACTTCTAATCGAGTAAATTTTAGATATATAATTTAAAATATTTAATATAATTATAATCAAAATTTAAAAAATTTGACTTTCAAAAAGTCAATAAAGGATATTATTTTTAGGACAGAGATAGTATTAAAAATTTTAATGTAAGATTTTATCATAAATGATTTGAAAAGTACCGGTCGAATTTGATTTTAGTAGAGTTAAATATTTCCTATATATCTGAAAAGTTTTATTTTATAAAGCATGTATAATTTAATTTTAATATGTAAAATTTAAATTTTAAAAAATTAAATCTAAAATTTAAAATCCTATATTTTAAACTATTAAACCCTATATTAATCTCGTTTATAAAAAATAAATTTTTTATTGATAGTGCAAAAAATAATTGCATGCACATGCAATATAAGTTTTTTTAAATATCTATTTAAACTTTAAAACTTAAAATATTGATCTTCAACTCTAAAACCTTAAATGCTTAAACATAAATTTTATCTCTAAATACATTCAAAACCAATATAATATAAACTTTAAACCTTTAACTAAATCTATATCCCAAAGACGGAATCATATTTAGAATGAACTCTTTTAATTTTTTGGTATAATTATATTTTTAGTCTTCTTAATTTAAATATTTATTAAATAAGATTTTTATCTCTTCAATTTGTAAACTTAAAGATTTAATAAACTCTTATCCTTCCTAATATTGAATCCTAACTCCGTCCTTTTATATCCCTAGAAATGTATTTGTTTATCTTCATTTGTATAAACTAAAGTTCACGCACATCAAATATTTGTTTGGTATATGAATGAAAATTGACTATTATCTACTAAATGTCAGTAAAGGTTCTGGACAGACGCGATAGGAGCGACCGCATAAAGGAGGGCTCCCAAAATTTTAATAAACTACATTTATTAGATGATATTATGTCCTAAATGTGTTAATTGATTCTAAAATTTTATTGATTATTTCTATTCTTATTGTTTCTATAAAACTAGTGATGTTTTGGACAAACGCAATAGAAACGATCGGACAATTATTTCTGAAAGTCATATTTTAATAAATTAAATAAGTTCTCTAAAATCTTTGAACCCACCTACTAAATATTCTTGTCCAAAACATGAAAGTAGAAAAAAATAACTAAAAAAGGATGAGAGAGAGCATTGACTGCTTACCCTTGAGAAGTAAACGTAAAGGCACATGACCTTGAGGTAGGTGAAAACAACCCTTATGGGAGTAAAGATGAGGCGATGCTCCTTCACCCAACTTTGCATCACTTTCTCCCTTTTCTCTATCGGCATGCGGGAGAAGTGGTCGACGAAGGGCCAGTTGTCGACAAAACAATGCCTTCCGCAGAGCAGTAGGGTTCCCAGCCGGGTGGACAGCAGCAGCAGTACAACCCTAACCAGCATCACTGTCTCGATGAATCCTCGTTTTCTTACTAACTCTGCTGCCTGTAATAACCAGATGGGGGACAGATCAAAGTTTTGTCAGAAAATCTAGAAACCCACTTGTAAAAAATGTACTTTTCACTCGGGAAAATTGACTCACACGTGTATGAATTCAATGGTTTGTAGTGATTGATATTGTTGGTATTAATAAATAATGATACACCTACTTGGGTTAGTTGGTTGTGCATAAAATAATTAAAATAAAAAAATGAAATGAGATATAACATTAATCCCTCTGGCTGTTATTAATAAATAAAAATAATTAAATATATTTGTTTTTTTGTATTTAAATTATATAAAAAATGATATAATAATTTAGGTGTAAATAAATACCTAATTCTGCATGTGACTCTGCTGTCGTAAATATGATATAATTTTATGATACAAAAAATTAAACTATTAATCTTATTTAAAAGAATAATATAAATGACCGAACACGATAAAAATTCAAAAGGTTAATTTAATATTTTTTAAAATTAATAGGTTAGCTAAATTTTATTTTTTTAACTAATATGAGAATGTTTTTTTTTACAAATATTTATAATTTTTGTAAATTTTTTTTAACTAAATTACTAAGTTTTATTTTTTAAAATATTATAATATTATAACCTATTAATCTCTCATGACGTCTTTCGTTACTTTTTAATGTTTTATTTTATTAAATCAAATGATTATAAGTAAATATAAATAATATAACTAATTTCAATATTTAATTCAATTTTCATCCAAAAATCAAAATTAATAATTAGACTTTGAAAGAAGAATTCTTACCTCGTCTGGGATCGGAGATTCAGAGGCTGAAGCTTTGAGGAAAGCTTGGACCACCTTGTCTGGCTGGTTTCCCCTCCCTTCTAAACAAGGATCGGGTGGCAAAGAAGGGAAAATAACTTCAGCAACGCTAGCCAGCGTCTCCATCTCCGCTGAAGAGAAGCCATGGCTGTATTTTCTCTCCCTTTTCTCTCCTCCTTTCAACAATGGCTGCTCACGCTTTCCACCCATCTTTATCTTTCTCTCTCTCTCTCTATTTTTTGTTTATCTTTATCTGAATGAGATTTCGTTCTCTTGACAACTTCCTTTCGAGTTTTTGGACTCTTATATATAGTGGAAACGTAGAAAAGTGGAGTGTTTGGATGCCAAGAAAGTGTTTAACTGTACGTATGAAAACGATAGAGTTCTATGACTATTATAGTAAAATGGTAAAACCGAATAAAAGTATCCATTCAAAAATCTCTCCCAATTGTGATTACTCGTCTCTTGTTAAAAAAATTTAAAATTTAAAATATTAATCTTATTTTTTATATTCTAAACCCTAATCTTATACTTTAAAAAAATACATCTGTCCTTAATCTTTTAAACTTTAACAATAATCTTTAACTTTAGATTCTAAACCTTAAATCGTAAACTTAATAATTTAAAATAAAAATACTAATAAAAACACGTAAAGACAAACGATTTGTACCATTCAAAAGTGTGATTTGGTGGCACATTCAACAACCTAAATTTAAAAAACATTTAATCATGTGTACTACAATAAGTGGCTCACATATTTTTTACAAAAAATCATAACAAATCATTTAATTAAAAATATTAAAAAGAATGTCGTTGGCTATTAAATATCAGATATAATATTAACGTGGCCATAAATTTAATTATTTATATTTAAAATCCAATTAATTTAGTTTTTTTTTCTTCTTTTAAAAATATTATTTTATTTTTCTAGTATGATAACATTTCAACATTAATTTGTTATAGTTTTATAAAAGAATACTACTAATCAACTACTACTTTGATACGATGAACTTATTTAGTTTGACAATATCACATAAAAAATTAAATTAACGAAATATTCAAATATGAAAGATTGAAACTATATTGGATTATTTAAGTTAAGATCGAAAAAGATAAACAATATGTAGGTTTTCATGTCTCAAATTGTTATTATACCAAACCCACACTAAAACATAATCTAATATTTTAATTGTTAACGATGGATTTATAATAATATTTTAATTAATAATTTGTAACACCGATACCCGATAAAACAATCCTTTAATTAATAATATTTTAACCGTCAACGATCGTTTAGTATGGTGCGATATCAAATATTATATTCTTTCCTACTCGAGATATTAGACAAGGCAATCCTTTATCATCTTACCTCTTGGTGCTGTGTAGGGAGAGATTGGCTTCTTCGTTGCATGCTACGGTTCAGATTGATTCGGGTCTGGTTATATCACATGTTACAGGTCAAATTGATTCGGGTTTGGCTTTTTGTAACGATTTTTTTAACCACTAGAAAAAACTGGATTTTGTGTTTTTGTCGTTGAAAATTTTGAAAAATATTGAAAAATTGAAAAAGGGAGATTTGAAGAATCGTAAAAATTGGGTTTGAAATTTGAAGAGTTTGGAGATTTTGCTTTAAAAATGGAAGAATTGAAAAAAATTGTTTAAAAAATAAAAATACTGGAGTTGTTATCAGTCATTTTAGTAGGCCAAAAATCATTAAAATTAGAGATCCTTTTAAAAACGAATTTGAGAGTCAGTTACGAATGAAGAAGGATTAACACCTCATATCGACCAAAAATTGGTACCTTGTCGAATTCAATTTACTAAAATTAAAAATTTATAAGTTTAAATTTTAATTAATTTATTATTCATTTAAAAATACGAACAAATTTTAAAGATATCTTTATTTGATAATAAACGAAATAACTACCACTACTACGATAGTTAGTGACCGTATTTATTATCAAATAAAAGGGCACCACATTATAAGTCGATTAGGTCTAATACAAAATAAAATAAAGCAAAATATGTACAAAATTAAAGTAATAAATAAATGCAAAAAAAATAAAAAGTACAAAATTTAAATCGCAATAAATTAAACTACAAAAATTAAATACGAGAAATAAAGTGGGACAAACTAAATGAATTACACAAACTCAAATATCTTAGAGATAATAATCTTAAATTGATTTGAATCATCCGTTGATCATAGTATTCTCGAGTAAGATCTTAATTTTGTTATCTGATGATCTATCACATATAGTAAAATTTGATTGTATTAGTTTACTTTGTTTAAAAAGATTATACAATATTTTTTTTGGCATAAAGATAATTTTCACTCTTAATGTTTATAATTTTTATCATTTTGGTTCCTACACTTTTTTTGGGATAAATTTAACCCTTGACCTATGTCTTTTTAACAAATATCTCATTTTTTAACTATCATGATAACTGAACCGTTAAAAATTTAATAATGATGACATTCATATATATGTAATAATATATTTTAAATGACTTAAAATCTAACCTATTAAATATATGCATATATATAGAATATAATTTTATTTTAGTATAAAATATAAAATAATTAAAATTTAAATAAAATTTTAAAAAATAATTAAATCCAAAACAAAAAATTACTAAATATTCTCAATCCTATCTAAACTAAAATATCTTTATAAAAACCTAAAACTCCGATTTAGATTAAAACTAAAACACCTAAATTCTAAACTAAAATAATAAAAATTCAATCAATTATTATCAAAATCATTTATCTTTGATTCACCGGTAACAAACTATACAAAACCCTTTCTTTTCAGATTATGTTCACATCTTTTTAGATAAAATTTTAATTTTACTATAATTAAGATTGAGAATGTTTAGTAGCCTTTTGTTTTAGATTTAATTAATTTTTAATGAATAAAAAATAATTTTTAATGTTTATTTAAATTTTAATTGTTTTATATTTTTAGATTAAAATAAAACTATATTTCAAGTGTATGTATTTAATATACTAGATGTTAAGTCATTTAAAATATATTATTACATATATATATGACGTGTCATCATTATTAATTTTTTAACGGTTTAGTTATCATGGTAGTTAAAAAATAAGTTATTTGTTAAAAATACATAGGTTAAGGGCTAAATTTATCCAAAAAAAAGAATAAGAGCCAAAATGACAAAAATTATAAACGTTAAGAGTGAAAATTATTTTTATGCCATTTTTTTTCTCTGCTTAAATTTATGGAGATTTTTTAATAAATATAAATATTCAATTATATTTTTATTTATAAAAAAATTATTCGAACTTAAACATCTTAATGGACCGATGCATTCAATGGATTTAAAATTAAAACACCAGTTGTTAATTGATAGTCGCCGTAACCACCGCATGTTTTTATTGCTACTTTAATGCCTACGTACCATATTTAAGGTGGTGGGGAGGAGGCCAACTCAGAATTACAACGAGAGGTGTTCGGATTGGTGAATTAGATTACTTCAATCAACACAATTTGATTTTATCAAATAGATCAGTAATTTTATTGTTAGGAATTATTTTATTCTTAATAAAAAATAACGATGGCGTTTAATTGTAATCACCGGTTTTAGTCTGGGGAGTCGACACCAATCATTTTTACAGTGCGTTTCAAACACCAAATATTACGTCTGCGAACCAGATCTGGATTCGGGAGTCTGTTACGTGTGGGGAAGGGTGAGCACCCCCACAACGCCTAAAATTGACACCTGTCGGTTATAAAATATTTTATATGATCGAAAATATGAATCTAATATTTAATCTGTGATCCCAAAAGAAACCGGTTACTAAATATTTAATAAAAATAATAAAAACATGATAATAATAATCTTAGACAAAATCAGGGGCCAAATCTGCAAAATGGAAACCATTAGGGTTAAAATAAAAAATAGTGACTAAATTGAATAAAACGTGATATTATAAGGTTTAATCATGGAAACAGTGACCGAATCGAAGGAAAATGAACCCAGAGCGCCAAAATGCAATCACTACAGCAGAACAGGTTTATAACGGCGTTTCTTTATATATACAGTGGCGTTTTTTAGCGCCGTTAAAAGTACTTGCGGCACAACGAAAAACGCCACAAAAAACACCGCTAAAAGCTGTGCCACTAAATGCAATCTGGTCTTGTTTCAATGTCATCTCTACTTCCATCCCCGAAATCAATCAATTCTCTAGGGGTGTTATGGAGTACAACATACCAACCATCTTTGGTTGGATCATGGGAATAGAAAACTTGTTTGACTTGAGACGAGAATACATATGGTTCGTCCATCAATTGTTGGCCAGTATGAATTAATCGAGAAAAGTTCACCATTGTAAAACCAAATTGATCTTTTTTAATTCCCCTAGTACTGTTGACATCAGCCCAATCACACCGAAACAACACAACCTTCCGTTTTCCATAATAATCCAACTCAACAATGTCGGTAATAATTCCATAATATTCAACATCTCCCTCTACAGGATGATTGTCCATTGCACTAGCATAACTTGTAATTGAAGAAGTAACAATAACTCCACAATTTTGCGTCCTCCGTAATCTTTCTCGAGATTTCGTATGAAACCTATACCCGTTAATGAGGAAGGCATTATATCTCTTAACAATTTTATTTGGGCCTTGACAAAGCCATTTTACTTCTTCACTAACTTCTCTCCCACAGCAAACCTATTACACGTGAGAAGTTACATTGGTTAACATTCATGCATATTGATATTAAGACTAGAAAAGTCATATCAAGCTTTAGTTATACTTACCATTTTCCCTAACCATTCGTGAAAAGTTTCTGCAAAGAGCTTATGACTCTTTCGTTGATTTAATCTTCTTGAGCGTACACGAGATTGTAACACTTCCTTATACTCATTTCTTCTCATCTCGGTAAAATCATTTACACCAATATCACAATCTTCTTCTCTAATAGATTGTTAGTTCTCGTGCATATTAAATGCATCTCGCAACATACCCTCCATGTCATCTTCTATAACAGGTTCGCGATCAACAATAGGATGAAAAGACAAATTATTCGTAGAAGAAGCAGTACGAGATGTCAACTCTCCATGGAATACCCATTTTTTATATCCCGGGACAAAGTCATAAACAATTAAATGTTCTTCTACAACTTCACGGTTGTGCCAATTAATGTTCACACACTTTTTACAAGGACAAAGAATCATATTCTCTTGGCTTGCATTCGCAAAAGCTACATTTAAAAAAGTTTCCACTCCGTTTCGATATGTAGTACTTACCCTTGACAAATTCATCCAACTTCTATCCATTTAGAATTTCTATAATATAACATCATCAAAGAATAACACTAATCAAAGTTATCCCAACGTTATCCCAATAAATATGAAAATATTTATTCTTGGTAAATATGAAAATATTTTGAATTTTCCCTAATAAATGGTAATGTCTTACTCTTCTATGTTCTTGAGATAAGAAAAAAAATCTATGTTAATGATGGATGGGTTAATTGAGGGATTTCAGTCCAACCTGAAACTGCTAATAAAGACACCTTTATTGATAAGAAGGTGAATTGTTACTCTAAATAAGTTCTGTTCAGTATCAGTGTAGGACCTATATCAACTATTTTCTGAACACTATGTTGCTGATGCTGCTTGTGTTCCATGTCTACTGGTGGCTTCTCATTTGCTCCATGATCACCAGACAATGGCAAAATAGAGGAAAAGTAAGCGAAGACATTAGATCCGGTAAGCATCTATGATCTAACAAAAGTTCAATGATTAAATTGTTTTTATTTTAGTGACCAAAATAAGCATTAAAAAGAATTGAGTGATGAAATTGACAATTTATTTGTATAAGGACTACTATCCCATCCAAAGATGCAGAGTTGATATTCTAAGAGCATAAGTTGGTTCAATAATCAATCCTCGAGTTTCAGTCAGATCTCTAGAATGCAATGCAGCATAACAGCGATGCAGCATAACTGACAGCAATGCAGCAACCATGAAGCCAACGAAGCAAATTTAGTGACAGGAAAAACAATGAAAAAGATAATGAAAACTGAAAGATAAAATTGATAAACAAACTAGATCAAATTTGTGCACAGGTTCGAGAATCAGTTTCCTCAACTAGATCAACATATAACACAACACAACCTCAGTGTCTTCTGATTAATATTCTAAAAGGTTCTATGATATCCTACAGCCAAGCTCAAGAGCTTCATTGTGATTGACCTGAGAGGCTGAGACTACTTTGTTCACATATTTTCATATAAAAAAATTATCTATGCATGCTGGAGTCACAAACTAGACACCCCTAATTACTATGCAGAATTTATCAACACAAACATGTAGAATAGAAGTGAAGAGAACCAAGAAGATCTGAAGCCATGAAAAAGAACCAGAACCTCCAGTATAGTTCAATATGATTTCATGAACAAAAGACTTTTCCTCCTAAATGGTTTAAAAAGATGAAGGATCTACTAAATCAAACTATAAGTCAAACAACTCAGATTCTACAAGAGATCATTAACATATTCGTTAAAAAGATAAACCCAAATAAAAAGCACTAAGCATACCTAGATCACAAGCTCCCAATAATCAAATTTGTAATTCTTAAACCATCAATCTAACAAAATACAATCCAGAAATCAGTACTTTCATGTTTCATCCACATAAAAAAAGTCATCCTTAAGCTCGCAACTCAAATTATGTGAACCAAAAGCAAACAATTCTTTTTTCTTATTCTTCGTTTTTGTGTGTGTAAATGGGCAAAGAGAAATTATTCAAGCTATTAAAATTTACAATCAGAAACAGAATAAAAGTGATTTCTTTGATAACATATTCCAGTACCTGGGAAGGAGAAGACTGTTGCATGAGATGGAGGAGATTAGAGGTGGATTGACGACCGACAAAGATGGACGATCGTCGAGGAAGAAACAGAGCAAGGAAATCTTGGATGACCGTCGAGTGTAATCTTCGAAGAAACAGAGGGAGGCAGAGGGAAATAGCGTTAGAAAATTTGGGGAAAGAGGAGAAGAAAGCTGAATCGGGGGCATATATCACATTTGCGGCGTTTTAAATGAGAAACGTCACTACTGTTCTATCAATTGTGGCGTTTATTTTCAAAAATGCCACTACTATACTATTCATTGCGGCGTTTTAAATAAGAAACGCCACTATAGTACGATTCATTGCGGCGTTTTTGAAAAGCGACACAAATTTATAATCTTTAGCGGCGTTTATAGGGACAAACGCCACAAATATAAAATCTATAGCGACGTTTTTAGTCAAAACGCCACAACCTTACAAGATGTTATGACGTTTTTTAATAAAACACCACAGATGTTTGAGACCTGCGGCGTTTATAGAATCAAACGCCACTAATATAGACTTATTTATGGCGTTTGAGGTAAAACCGTCGCTACAAACGCCGCTATAGAACAAGTTTGGTGTAGTGAATGAAACTGAGGATGCAAGGGCCGTGCGTGTAATTATTTCATTTTTGCGGGTTGACGTGCGGATCCGGGTCTGGATCAAGTTGGTTCATCGGGTCCTGGATCGATACGATATCGTTTTGGGCCCAATGAACCGACACCAAAACCGTGCCGTTTTAACTTGAGTATAAATAGCCTCATATTATCTTTTTCGGATGCGACAAAGGTGACCACTTTACGAAACTTCTTGACGAGGTGAACACGAATCTGAGGTTGGATTTTTAAAAAAAAGACCCGTACAAGTGTAGATCTGAAAGATAAGTTCGAATATTTTTTCTTTGTTTTCCCTTTTTCTCTCCGATTATTCCTCTTGTCGGTTTCTTTTTGTGATTCGAATATGGGTAATATTTGTTGCTTTTTGGATCTGGATTGTTTTGGTTCGAATCTCTATTTTTCCATTTAAATCTCGTCTTTTTTTTATTCGAAAATCAGTCCTCCATTACATGATTTTCAAATGGGTTTTATACCCACATTTTACATAATAAAATACATATAAAATACTAACTTTTTTTTTTATTTTGTAGGTCGGTGCATTAGAGAAGGGCGGTGGGACGGTCGGTGCTTGGGCGATGGCCGGCCATCCGGGCGCGCCATACGAAGCGTCGCGCGTGGCGGCCACGCGCCGGAGTTGCGAAGGCATAAGAAGACCGACGGTGGCTATGGTTAAGGATTTTGTTTAGTTTAGGATATTAGGGTTTAATTTCGTATTGGGTTTAGGGATTTGGGTTAATATCTGTTGGGCTTTAATGTTAATGGATTTGGGTTGTATTATGTTATTGGAATGAGTTTAATAATCCAGATAAAATGGATTAATACATTAATCTCGTAATTCTATATAAAAAATAGTATAATTATTTTTATTATATAACCGATAAGTGTTAGTTACAGTGGTATGGTATATTACACTTTTATAAGAATGTAAGTTGAACATGCATATTATCAAAAATTGTTTTATTATTTAAAAAATATTTAAATTTTTTTAAAGTGACTTATATTTGTAAGATAAGTATCAGATACGAACCAATATAAGATAATATATTATAAATATCATTGACACTCGATTAACTAATAGTTTTTTAAAATGTAAGATTTCAATCAGACAGTCTAACCAATTGAATCTTCAATAAAAAAAATCATACTCGTATTTAATTTGAATATTCCCGTATATTACTTAAATAAGACGAAATAATAATAATAATAATAATAATAATAATAATAATAATAATAATAATAATAATAATAATAAATAAACAGTATCCAAATAGCGTCCATTATATGCCCAAGTGCCCCAAACCCCATTTACAAGCCGAAAACCCACCAAAATTAATATTCATACTTAATCAATACGAATTTAAAATCAATGTTAATATCCATAATTAATTAGAAGAAAATATTTTTTAATTCAAAATTCAATAAATATAATGAAAGAATCCCAATTTTAAAAATATCAATCATCCAAGTGATTTTTACACTTGATTTAATAATCGATAAGAAAAGAATAACAGAAGTGTAACGATGAACTTAAGAATCTAAGGCTAACTTACTCTTAATTCAATTTTCTTAGTTTCGGTTCACCTTCGATTTTAAAAACACTTTTAAAGCTAAAGGCATTTGCCATGTCCCATACGTTTGGGTACGTGACCATTGCGCTTAAATCCAACGTAGAGGTATCATTGGGCTTGTAAAGATCATCATATTTGGCCCAACACTTAAAGAATATTAAAGAGTCTGTTTTCAGATATGACACGTGACAACTTATCAGATATAAATAAAAGAGAAATCATACCATATCTGACCATTCGTATAAATCGATCCTGATCATTAGTTGAGTAGGAACTCAATTATAAATCGATAGCTCTCACTTTCACTTGTAATAACTCAATTTTATTTATCCTGTCTAGAGAAGAATAATAAAACTTTTTGAGGCATTTACTCTAGTTCCTCATTTTTTTCTTTAGTTTTTTATTCTAGTTGTCTTTTGAGGGGCTAAAAGTAGCCACCATAATGCTACTAAACTTCTTATAGAAGCCTTGAGGGCTTGTCCAAACTTTTGTCAAGTAAGAGTTCTTGCAAGACTGATTGAAGACTGACTTAGTTGTAAAGATCGAATTAAATAACATCACGAGACGTCTAAGGCTACACGAGTAGCTAAATTCTACGGACGTGAAACTCTACGGATGTGTCTCATTTATAAAGTCATATATAATATTAAATAAATATTTTTAAAAAAATATGTTTAAAAAATGAATTTTAAATTAAATATTTAAATTAAAAATCTGAAATTTATAATTTTTACTATTGAAAAAGTTTTTTTTAAAATTAAATTATAATTTTAATCTTTATTTATTATCTTATATTACGTTTATTTTATAATTTGTAAATTCATAACTTTTACGAAAGATAATATCATTTAATTATTAAATTATTTATAAGATTAAATATTTTATATATTTTCCAATTATTTTTTTCATTTTACTTTTACATTGTTTGGATTTGAATTAATAGTTTAAAAAAATTTAGACTTGTAAAATATATTAAAAACTTTATTTAAAAAAGTATTAACTCTAAGCATAATATAAAAAAACAAATTTAAATAATTGGTTTACTTTTTTTAAATATTTAACCCTTAAAGTTTTAGTTTAAGTTAAAATAATCTATACATAGATGAAAATTATTAGTTAATTAACAATAAATAATTTAAAATAATTTGATAAACTTACTTGATAATTCACACTAATATAATAATATATAGATAAATTTATTAACTTGACGAAATGACTTATCCGTCAAAAATAATTTTAAAAATTATATAAAATATAAATTATTTGTTTGATGATATATCATGATATTAATTTATTTAAATAATTTTAAATTGTTTATCATTAGTTGACTAATAATTTTTATATTAAAAAAATTATTTTAACATGAAATAAAATATTTAAAATTAAAATATTTCATAAAAAATTATAAATAATAATTATCTGATCAAACGTAAAAAAAATTACTTGATGTTATACCTAATAATAGTATTATAAAACTTTATTCACTCCTAAACTTAACTAGTTTATAATGATTTTGTGGAATAATATTTTAATCTAGATTAATCTTTGACACTCATCTAGCTAGAATCATCCGGATTTTGATTTATAGCTTGTGTTTTTCTACGGATTAGGTTGCAATTTTACCACTTTTTTTTTCTTCAGATTGCTACTTTAAGTTATTTAAATTTTATTCATTCTTCTTATAGCTTCATTTAACTTAATCATCCGGGTTAAGTTACTAAAATTTTATTTAAATTTTTTATTTAATAATTTTTTTATATTTTTAAATCGAGTTTTATTCATTTTTCTTTCCGACTAATTTGATACCAGACTGTAAAAACATTTATTTGTTTCTTAATATTTTCGTTTTAATATTTATTACAAGTAGTTGTTATAACAATCAGTACTAAGTAATGGCTGAGTCTGCTGTGGATAGTTCCGGAGAAAGCCCCCTAAAAAAAGCCTTAAATAAGTCTAAATTTGTTTACCCAGTCACATTGTGCACATAAAACTATATACACAATTTCTTACAAAAACTGTAAGAAAAACGGTACATACATAAATTAGCACAAAAATAGTAAGGATTTGTGTTTGTACACAAATCCTTACAAAGTATACATAACGACTTACGAAAACCGTCAGAAAAAAGGTATGTACACAAATCCTTACCACTTCAAAACCATGAGATCAAGGAGGCTTCCAAGTGTAAGGATTTGTGTACATACACAATTTCCTACAAGAATACACAATATGACACGAAAACGGTAAGGATTTGTGTTTGTACACAAATCCTTACAAAGTATACACAACGGCTTACGAAAACCGTAAGAAAAAAGGTATGTACACAAATCCATGAGCTCAAGGAATTTTCCAAGGGTAAGGATTTGTGTACATACACAATTTCCTACAAGAATACACAATATGGCACGAAAACGGTAAGGATTTGTGTTTGTACACAAATCCTTACAAAGTATACACAATGGCTTACGAAAACCGTAAGAAAAAAGGTATGTACACAAATCCTTACCACTTCAAAACCATGAGCTCAAAGAGGCTTCCAAGGGTAAGGATTTGTGTACATACACAATTTCCTACAAGAATAGACAATATACCACCCAAACGGTAAGGATTTGTGTTTGTACACAAATCCTTACAAAGTATACACAACGGCTTACTAAAACCGTAAGAAAAAAGGTATGTACACAAATCCTTACGACTTCAAAACCATGAGCTAAAGGAGGCTTCCAAAGGTAAGGATTTGTGTACATACACAATTTCCTACAAGAATACACAATATGGCACCCAATCAGTAAGGATTTGTGTTTGTACATAAATCCTTACAAAGTATACACAACGGCTTACTAAAACCGTAAGAAAAAAGGTATGTACACAAATCCTTACGACTTCAAAACCATGAGCTCTAGGAGACTTCTAAGGGTAAAGATTTGTGTACATACACAATTTCCTACAAGAATACATAATATGCCACCCAAACGGTAAGGATTTGTGTTTGTACATAAATCCTTACAAAGTATACACAACGGCTTACGAAAACCGTAAGAAAAAAGGTATATACACAAATCCTTACGACTTCAAAATCATGAGCTAAAAGAGGCATCCAAGGGTAAGGATTTGTGTACATACACAATTTCCCACAAGAATACACAATATGGCACCAAAATGGTAAGGATTTATGTTTGTACACAATTCCTTACAAAGTATACACAACGGCTTACGAAAATCGTAGTAAATTGTGTATGTACACAAATCCTTACCTTTGGATGGCTCCTTTAGCTCATGGTGAGAAGTTATAAGGAATTGTGTACATACCTTTTTCCTTACGGTTTTTGTAAGCCATTGTGTATACTTTGTAAGGAATTGTGTATAATATTTATTTTCATATTTTTTATTCGAATATTTTTATTAGAATATTTATTATATGAATATTTTTATTCGAATATTTATTATATGAATATTTTTAGTCAAATATATTTTTTTCGAATATTTTTATTCAAAAATTTTTATTCGAATATTTATTATATGAATATTTTTATTTATATATTTTTTATTCGAATATTTTTATTCGAATATTTTTATTTGAATAGTTATTATACGAATATTTTTATTTGTATATTTTTTATTCAAATATTTTTATTCAAGTATTTTTATTCGTATACTTTTTATTCAAATATTTTTATTACAATATTTATTATATGAATATTTTTATTTGAATATTTATTATATGAATATTTTTATTCACATATATTTTATTCGAATATTTTTATTCAAAAATTTTTATTCGAATATTTATTATACGAATATTTTTATTTGTATATTTTTTATTCGAATATTTGTATTCCAATATTTATTATATGAATATTTTGATTCTAATATTTATTATACGGATATCTTTATTCAAATATTTTTTATTCGAATATTTTTATTCAAAAATTTTTATTTGAATGTTTATTATACGAATATTTTTATTTGTATATTTTTTATTCGAATATTTTTATTCAAATATTTATTATATGAATATTTTTATTCGAATATTTATTATACGGATATTTTTATTCTAATAGTTTTATTTGAATATTTTTATTCAAATATTTTTATTCAAATAATTATTATACGAATATTTTTATTTGTATATTTTTTATTCGAATATTTTTATTCCAATATTTATTATATGAATATTTTTATCGAATATTTATTATACTAATATTTTTATTCGAATATTTTTTATTCGAATATTTTTATTCAAATATTTATTATACGAATATTTTTATTCTAATATTTATTATAAGAATACTTTTGTTTGAATATTTATTATACGAATATTTTTATTCGTATATTTTTTATTCGAATATTTTTATTCGAGTATTTTTATTCAAATATTTATTATATGAATATTTTTATTCAAATATCTTTTTATACGAATATTTTTATTCGTATATATTTTATTCGAATCTTTTGATTTGAATATTTTATTCAAATATTTATTATTCAAATATTTTTATTTGAATATTTATTATATGAATATTTATATTCGTATATATATTTATTCGAATATTTATTATACAAATATTTTTATGCGAATATTTATTAATGAATATTTTTATTCGAATATTTATTTTATAAATATTTTTATTCGAATATTTATTATATAAATATTTTTATTCATATATTTTTTATTCGAATATATAAAAATAAATTAGATAACCATTATTTATAAAAAAGGTTAAAATTGGAACCGGCTAACAGCCGGTTCCCCATTCCCCTCTATTAAAAGGCTCTTTTTAGGCTCTTTTTAGAGGGCTCTTTTTAGCCCCACCCGTCTGCTGTGCGGCACCTACAATACAGCTAATATATGATGTGACTGCTTTTCTTTTTAACTGGTTATCAATTTAATATTAATTTTTTAACCTAATATTAGATAATATTTTAGGTTGTTGAAAAAAAATATTACCCTTTTAATTTAAAAAATTAAAATTTTTTGGTAAGATTTTAGATTACAAAGGAAATGTTATATATCGATTTTAAAATGTTAAAAGTTTCGATAACATTTTAAGTTATGTGATTTAAATCGATGTTTTTTATTGAATTCATAAATTAAGTTTAAATTGTTGAAATAAAGTTTAGATTAGTCATGTAATCTAAGAAATCTTAATTACCCAATATCTAATCATAGGTTTTGTTTGGAATAAACAAAATTACTTTAAAGAGTTAAAGAACTTAAAATAATTATTTTGACGGAAAAAATTAAATTTTGAAATCCTAATTTTAAAAATTAGACTTTTTACGTATTGCTCCGTGTTGAAGCATTCCATCCTTTGGTCGATAACCATAAACTCCGGATTTGATTTGTTTAACAAAGATATTTCATGACAGATATCAAAATTTGAATGTGGGTTTCGAAATACAACCTTCCTAACATAAAATGTTACATGTTTTGGTAACATTTCATGTTGTAACCGAAATTCACACACTAGGACATGTTTCACGATTAATATTAAATATTTAAATTATATATCGAAACTCAGAACATAAAACCCAAAGAGTTACAAGATTTGGTGACATTTTAGGTTGTATTGCAACGTGATAAGTTTCGAGCTTTCATAGAGTTTCATAACTTACTAGTTCAAACCTAAAATATTTAAAAAATGGTAACATTTTATGTTACAACCTAAAATCATACGTGAGGACAAGTTTCACAATTAGTAGCATACATTTGCATCATGTTTCGAAGCTCAGGACATAAAACCTAAAATGTTATAGGATTTGGTAACAATTTTTATTGCAATGTACCGACGTGGAGCTTTCTATTATCGTGACGAGGATCAGACTAGGGTATATGCACATCAAGAGGCTAGGAATGATATCTACGTGGTTGCAAGTATCTTTTCCTTGCGGTCATTGTCTTTGTTTGCTTTGATAAACTCTGGTTCTACGCATTTATATATCCTTAGTGAGCATGCTAAAGTGTTAGACATACCTGTTGAAATCTTAGATACTGGTATGTGTGTTACGAGTTTTTTGGTGAGATCTTGCTTGTTAGGAAGATGCATAGAAGGTGTCCATTGTCTGTGTAAGGTAATGCGTTTTCTTTGTATCTTATGGAGTTGGGTTTTTATGGTTTCAATGTGATCTTAAGTATGGAATGATTGGTTGAGGATAGGGCTGTGGTGGACTTTGAGTTGAAACGGGTTTCTTTGAGGTTTGTTGACGACTACGAGGTTGTGGTGGTAGTCGAGAATGTGAAGTTCTTGTCTAACGTGGTTTCGGCTTTGAAAGCTCAACGGATGACGTATTTTGGGTGTCATGCATACTTGGGGTATGTGATAAACCCGAACATGAAAGTTGTTCGACCATAGGATGTCCGAACAATTTGAGAGTTTCCAGGGGTGTTTTCAGAAGAGTTGTCGTATTTCTGCCGAATCGGGGGTAGAGTTTAGAATAGATACGATTGAAAGCTCAGTATCAGTTTCCATTACTTCATATCGAACGACACCTAAAAAGTTAAAAGAGTTAAAGAATCAATTGCTGGAGTTGTTGGATTATAGTTTTATCTGTCTGAGTGCTTCTTCGTGGGGTACTCTAGTGTTGTTTGTGAAGAAGGAGGATGATATAATTCGGATGTGTATAGGCTACTGGAAGTTGAATAAATTCACTATTAAGAACAAGTACCTTTTGCTCTAGATTGGTGATTTGTTTGATTAGTTCTGTGGTGCGATTGTGTTCTCTAAGATCGATTTACGATCGAGATACTATCGGTATGTGCCATTTTGTTGTTCCATTGAATATGTGCCTAAGACCATATTTTGGACTCGATACAGGCATTATGAGTTCTTCGTTATGCTGTTCGGATTGACGAATGTAAAGACTACTTTCGTGGACTTGATGAAATACGTGTTCTATGAATTCCTTGATCAATTCGTGGTGGTGTTTAGTGATGATGTTCTCGTGTATTCTCGTACTGAGAAGGATCATGATAGACATCTTTGGATTATTCTTCAGACCTTGCTTGATCATCAGTTGTATGCTAAGTTGAGCAAGTGCGAGTTTTGGATCAAGGAGGTTGTTTTTCTCGTGTATGTTTTTTTGGCGGAAGATGTCCATGTTGATTCGCAAAAGATTGAGGTTGTGATGAGTTAGAAGCTGCCAAGGTCTTTGATGGAGGTTCGTTGTTTATTGGGTTTGGCGGGCTATTACCTTCGGTTTGTAGTGGTTTCTCTCGTATCGTTGCTCCTTTGACTAAGTTATTGGAAAAGAATATTAAGTTCGAATGGACGAAAGCGATGCAACAAGCTTTCAAAAAGTTTAAGGACGCTATGACACAAGCTCCGATCTTGATTCAACTAGAGTCAAGAAAGGAGTTTGTCATCTACAATGATGCGATGTATGTTGACCTTAGTTGTGTGTTGATGCAGAAAGGGAAATTTATGGCTTATGCATCTAAGCAGTGAAAGGTGCATGAACTCAACTATCCGATCACGATATCAAGTTGACCGTAGTGGTTTTTGCCTTAAATGTATTGAGGCACTATCTTTACGGTGAATATTGTGTTATTTATACCGATCACAGGAGTTTGAAATACTTAATGTTATATAAAAAGTTGAATATTAGGCAACGAAGGTGGCTTGATTTGCTTAAGGATTACGGCTTGAGGATCGAGTACCATCCGGTAAAAGCTAATATTGTTGTGGATGCTTTGAGCCGTAAGGTTTCTGTTGAGCTACGAGTGATGTTTTCTCGGTTGAGTTTGTTGGGGGATGGTGATTTAGTGACGGAGTTGTAGGTGAGACCGTATTTTGTTGAGTTGATTCGAGGCAAGTAGTTTAAGGACGATTCACTTGTGCCATATGTTTAGGTCATAGTTGAGGGTGTGTCGACGAGTTTTAGTTTCCACATCGATGATCTTTTGTGTTTAAAGATCAAGTAGTTGTACCGAATGATGCTGAGTTGAGGCACACTATATTGATTGAAGCGCATAGTAGTCCTTTTGCTATGGATCCCAATATTAATAAAATGTATCACGAGCTTAAGAGTGAATACTATTGGGTGGGCTTGAAAATGAATGTTGACGAGTTCGTGAGTCGATGCTTGTCAGCGGGTTAAGGCTGAGCATCAATGTAACCCCACCTCCAACCTAATTTCTTAGGTCGAAACTTAGAAGTCAAGTTACCAAAACTAGGAAGTAAGTATTTTAGGTTTAAATAATTTAAAATTTGGTGGTCGAAATTTCATTGAGATGTAAGAGGGAGAAATATTTGTGGGAGAAATTGGGAGAGAACGACTGCATCGAAAGTGTTTTAATTTTCAAATATTACTCTATCGAAAAGGGGAAAAATACCCTAGAAAAATGGGTAAAATGCAAGGTTAGTCCTAGGGGTGGGTAGGACCAAATATCCGACCAATTTGAATAGAATTAGTCTGGTAACCATCGGTTTCTAAAAATTGGAACTAGTCTCAGTCCCAGTTACATCGTGTCTTAAATTTTAAGAACCAGTCCCGTTACTGGTGGGAATCAATACCAATACCGGGTACCCAGTCAATTAGTTTATTCTTAAGAAAATATGAGAAATTTAAGAAAAAAATTTAACCACCAATAATAATATTAAATAATAAAATTAGAATATTGTAGGCTTGAAAATTAAACTTTTATAACTAGTCATACTCATAATATTCATACATTAAGAGAAAATTTGATAAGAAAAATAATCAAAATAACATTATCCGCTAAAAACAAGAAAACCAATATCGAATATTTAATATTGGTCTCAGCCTTATTGGGTACCCATTGGGTACTGGGTCCAAAAATCAAGATTCAGTCCTTGTCCCAGTTATGACCGGGACCTAAATTTTGGATCCAGTCACGGTCCCACCAGAACCAATATCAGATAAAAATCTATCAGGTCTTACCGGGTCCACTCCTAATTAGTCTTGCACTTCATAGATTTCACAAAACAACCTCAAAACTTTACCAAATAAACAAAATGGCCATAAAACTTCTAAAATAAGTCTCAAAATTTTAAATTCAAACAAATTAGTCCCTAATAAAAATTAGGATTTTAAAATGAAGTATTTCAAATGCTTAGTTTTAGAATTAGGGATTTAAATAAATTAATTTATGAAATGGGGTAAAAACTAGGATGTTACAACTCTCTGTATTAAAGAAATTTTGTCATCAAAATTTTCTAACTTCACAATTGGTACCCAAACCTTAACTAAAATAAACTTATACTAGTTATTTTGAACTCAAAGAGTGTTTTAACAACAACAAAAACTAAAATAACGAAAGGTACCTATTATGAAACCAGATGCATTCTCATAACCAACATAAACTTCGATGCCAACTACTAGACATGGCCATCTAACCTCTTTCTTGTCAATTCAACACTCCCAAGATGTCTACTTTTACCAATAGAACCTGAAGCAACTGGTTTAAACTATCCTATGTTTCAGTGAAAAGTCTGAACCAAAGACTAAGCTTGACTCTGAACGGATGAAACTATAGGTGACCGTGGACAATCCTTTAAATAATAGTCATGAGAACCATATCTAAAACAAGATTTGCTTAACAATTTTCATTCTTCGTTATGCTTCTTGTTGCAAAAAAAAAAAAAAAAACATACTACAATGAGGCAAGGAGCCTTTGTTTTTTCAATATTGCGAGTAAGAATTGTCAATACTGTAGGTCTCACATTCTGATGACTCTGAGAAATAAGCTCATCTCTAAGTCTTTTTCCTTACGAATTGACAAGACTTGGTTGAATTGACCTATTGATTGTTTCCCAACTTGATTGACATTTTGAAGTTCTTCTTTCTTCATAAAAACGCCAATCCTCTCGGTAGTTGATGAGTGTCCAAAAGTAATTTTTTATTACCTTTTAACTCTTATTATTGTTAGAATTAATCATAATATTAATTGTATTATTAGTCATTCATGCATATTTTCATAATTTTCTGAGTTATCATATTTATTTTCTATGTTAGGTTGAATTATGTGGAAAAAGATACTGTTTGGGCGTATTTCCTTATTTGTAGAATTTGATTCATTGGATTCCAATTTGGAAGGAATCACAAGGAGATAAAATTGATTTCAAAAGACATAGAAAGATTCTAAAAGATTGGATTTGATATAGAAAATAAAGATTTCAATTAATTTGAAATCTCTAAAGAGAATTATTTTTTTTATTAAATTAATTCTCATCAAATAATTTGACCAAAAAAGATCCTATAAAAAGGGAAGATGTCATCCAAGGAAAAGTGAGTCGATCGTAGGAGAGAGTGACACAAAGGGGTTGTCGATTTCCTTCTTCTTTTTCTTGTTTTATTCGAGTGATGATAGGATATTTTTGTGGATGTTTTGCCCAGTCATGAACTAACTTAAAGATGGCTTGGGTTATTTTGTTTTAAGGTTTGATTACAATTGAATTCTATCTAAACTTTTGAGTGTTCTTAATTAAGATTTGTCTATTCTTGGTACTTATTTGGTTTGCGAGAGAATTGGGAAATGACCTCGATAAACAATCCATTTGTCTAGATTTGGAAGAATTAGATTCACGAATCGAATAGGCAAGATTCGATCCAAGTGAGTGAGAACTAATCCGGATTAGGGATAAGTGTAGGATTTCAACAACTAATAAAAGCGTAAGATAGTTGTTGTACACCGTTGATTAATGCGGGGATGTATCATCAAGGGTTGTACAATTAACAGAGTCTCAGGTTATGGATAACGGGGACCACTAAAGAACGCTTTACCGAACCTTGAGGATAGTCGCTCAAATTGTCCGAGCAATTCCCTCATCGCAATTGCCCAAGCATTCGAAGATCTAACTAGGCAATCCGACTGAGCCCAATTGTTGGAATGAGTTGAGCGGTGAGAGCACCCACTTGAAAGGAAGAATTCATTCGTCCATATTCTATAATTCAGGATAAACCAGCCTAATCTCTTTTATCGATTATTCCAATTTATTTTACTTGCTTATTTTATAATTTTAATTAAATATCGATTATATTAAATCTTTGTGTCTTTATTTTCAGTGCAAGAAATTAGATTCCGGAAGAAACACTAATCCCTGTGAAGACTATAACTTTCTATACTATAACTTAAAAAGTGTACACTTGTACGTATTTGCGAAACACTTAAAACACACAACAATAGTATTAGCTCGACTAACAATCTCAATGAAAACCTTATTATGGTGTATAACAACTTCCATCAGAAGTGGTAGACGAAGTCTATTCAAAAGCAACTTATATTTATCTTTTTTATTTGCAACCAACCTAGGAACATACTTGGCTAACCTCCGAAACTCTATCTTAAAGTCGTTTATTAACATGTCATTCTGTTTTAAATTCATAAAGTCATCGCGATATTTTGCTAGAAACTCATCCCCACGTATGAGTCTTAGAATGCTTGTAAAAAAGAAAACTCTCATGTGATCTCACTAAGAGGAATTGTATCCACCACTGACTCCTACTAATTCTGAGCTTCACCCTCAAATAAAGAAACAACAATCCTTAGTTTTATATTTGTAGGGTAATCCATCTCAACAACCAACCTTTGTAGCTTTTTCAACCAATACTCAACATTAACAGAGGGTGTATCGGTTTCTTTGAACTCTCTGTCCAACGAAAGTAATACAACAACACACGGTTCACCCACAATATTCAAATACTTGACTAGCACGTACACAATCAACACGAGATGGGACACAAATCAACCAAGCTACTACTCAAAGACCTGGGTATCCGGTACCTTGAGTATGTTTAATCAACCTTAGAGTCTAGTCCACTGAAAAATACTTTCTCAAAAATTTTAAAATTTTCAAGGAAAAAATCAGGTATGGTGTGTGAGTTCTGGGAATGGAGTAATGATCAGTGGTGTTGGGCCATTCATATGCGTAGGTCCCTTTATGATTAGGAACAACCGATATTTGATAGTTTTATGAAAACATCATCCTATAAAATTGGAGTCGCAAGATAGCACCCTATAAACTATCCACTCAGAATACTTTTGCCTAATTTCTTCCTCACGAGTAAGGGTAAGTAAAGCTCAACTAGACTCGAAAAAATCGAATAACTCAACTCGAGGCGAAAATATTCGACCCGTTTTAACTCTACTCGAAATTTCATAAACTCGAATAACTTTAAAAAATTTCAAATAAAGTTTTAATTGTAAAACAAAAATTCGAATAACTCGAATTTTTTTAGTAATTAGAAGATTTATTTTTCAGTTCAAGACGAGTTCCTCAATTTTTTATAATATACATATTGATATATAAAAATATAAAGAAATATTGCTAAACATATATATATGTACATATATCATTAGTGAAAGTTATTTAAATTATAATCAAATAGTACTATAACATGATAAATAATTATAATTAAATATTTAAAAAAACTTGAAACTTGACTCGAATTTTTGTACGAAAGTTCGAAAGACAAAATTAGACTCGTCAACTCAAATAACTTAAAATATTTTGACTCAAATCGGATCGATTCAATTAAATACTCACCCCTAATCACAAGGATCCAATTCGAAAATATTTTGGAAGCTTGTTTGGGCTGGTCTTGCACATTAAAAAGTGGAAATTTTCGTTTGGAAGTTCATTTTGGGTAGAATCCCAACTAAATATGAATTAACTAAAAGGTGTTCCAAGTTCCAACTTAGTGTAGTCTATGCAGTGTGTTTTATTTCTCTCGAAAAGTGAAACTATTGACCATCTTTTTTTGTCAATGTCCGGTATCGGGGCGCATTTGGCAGCGCTGGTGCATCTTATGAAACGTGAACATTACCTTCCCATCTAAATCTTGTAGTTTGTGGTGACTTTGTTCGGAAGATCCTATTGCAAACCTTTCGCTCAGCGTTTAGAGAATGTTGTTCTTTGGTATTGTTTAGTTCATTTAGCTTTTCAAAAATGATGTTTGTTTTCAATGGTTCCAGAATGCATGAGAATCCACTCTTTGATATTGTTTTGCTGAGAATGGATGAGAACCCACTTTTTGAGAATCCATGGGAAATGACCACAATCTTTTTCCTCGGCTTTTCTGATCATTCTATGTTTTATATTACACAAAGATATTTAAATAATTTATATTTTATACTACTTTTGTGGAACATGAAATTCTATATATTCTTGAATGCCTTTTTTATCCAGCAAGGTTACAATCTTGCCAATGACTTCCTTGTTGGTAAAGATAACACCATTCATGAGTACAACTGTTGGTGATATGAAGAACAAAATTTCTAAGAAGATGAAGATTCGGGTGTTAGTATCATATTTTTTGAAAAACAGCTAGAAGGAGGAAGTAATCGAGTCAGTTACTGAAGAATCTAAATCAAATAACATTCGAATGAAATTGCAATAAAAATTGTCCACTAAATAAAATTGCATATAAAATGAAATTACTTGAACAATTGACAAATACAATACTTTTTCAAAAATACTTTTCTTTTATTCATTTGAATCTTTTCTGTATTCTACCTCTCACACTCACCGCACCCATTTTTTTCTCACTACCATACTCTTACTCACTTTCTCTCACACTCAGATTCTCACTCACACATTACAAACAATATACTATGTCTTTATATAGACATTTGACTTTACTACATAATAAAACCTAATAAAAACCATAACTCTTCTAACTCCTATATTAAACTCTATAAAGACTAATAACTCTCATATAAATTTTTAGTCTTTTCAAATTTGTAACTCCTTATTAACTTATAAATTTTAAGACTCACTATATACATCATTTAAGTTTATTTCAAAAAAAATTCCCGGTAAACTTAAATGTTTCTGTCATCCATCATGTCAATGATATTCTTGCATTGTTGCAACTTGATCTTGACTCGCTTGTATCCCTTCGCAACAAGTCGCGCCTTGTACCGTTCTATCTCGCCTTTAACATTCATTTTTTTCTTGAATACCCACTTTACACCGTTAGTGTGACTTTCTTTCGACAATTTTGCTAACTCCCATGTGTTGTTTCATTCAATTGTCTTAATCTGCTCGTCCATGACAAATTTCCATTTCTTATCTCGTGATGCCTCTTCAAAGCTAATATTTTCAGCATCTGCCGAAAGACATACAAGACGTACCTCACTTTTCAAATCATACAAATCTTCTAAATTTCGCATTTTTGGTTCTCGTGATTCATCTTCATCATCGATCGTTTTGGAATTTATTGGTATGCTTTTTGGTTCAACGACCGATAATTTTCCAACTTCCATTATAATCTCTCTTGAATTATTCCAATCTCACTCGCTTGCTTCATTTACTCGTACATCACGACTCATCATCACCTTCTTGCTTATCGGATCGAGTAACTTGTACCCTTTTGTCTTCTTATCATACCCAATAAAAATAAACATTTTACTTTTGTCTTCGAGCTTCGTTCTTTATTGATCCGATATATTTGCATAAGCCACACTACCAAACACTTTGAGATGAGAAATTGTCGGCTTTTGTCCGCTCCAAGCCTCTTGAGGTATTTGATCATCTAACTTTACATGTGGACATCTATTTTGTATATAAACGATATATTGGACAACTTTTGCTCAGAATTGCCTCGGCAATTTCATGCTCTTTAGCATTGATCGAACCGCGTCAAGAATGGTTTGGTTCTTCCTCTCATCCATACCATTTTGTTGAGGAGAGTATAATGCGGTTAAAAATCTCCTTATCCCTTGCTCCTCGTAATATTTCATGAAAGTCGTCGAAGTATACTCACCACCTCTATATGATCCTACGACTTTGATATGTCTATCGATTGCCTTCTCCACCACCACTTTGAAATTTTTAAACACCTCAAATGTATCAGATTTTTTTTTTCAAAAAATATACCCAAATTTTTCATGAGAAATCATCAATAAAAGAAATAAAATATCTTTTACCATTAAAATATTCGGGGGTGATCGTTCCACATATGTCGGTATGAATAAAGTCGAGTGGATGTTTAGCTCGATATTTTACGTTCTTTTCAAACGATGTTCTCGTTTGTTTTCTAATTATACATTCTTAACAAAATTTGCCATCATAATCTATGTTCGACAATTCTTTCACCATGTTCTTCTTTGCTAGCTCTTTTAGACCACCATGATACAAGTGACCAAATCGAAGATGTCATAGCAATGCCTTATCTTTTACATCGACTCATAAAGATTTTTCTCGCACGCTTCTCAAATTCAATTTGTACATCCAATTTTTTCCCATTTCAATTCTAGCAATCAGACGCCCTTGCTTATCCTTCAAGAGTAGTACCCGATCTTTCAAAAATACTGAGTAATCTTTCTCCATGAGTTGCCATATACTCAAAATATTATCTTAAGGTCTAGAACGTAATAAACATCTTGGATTGACCCTATCAAGCCATCCTTTTGTAAATAGCAAATTGTACCTCTACCTTTGACCTTTAATTTTCATGCATCACCAAACAACACATGTCCACCTTCAATCTTTTGAATCTCTTTGAATAAGTACTCGTGACCGCGCATATGGTTGCTTGCGCCCGAGTCGAGGTACCATATATAATTGTCAATTTTGACTTTATTTTTAGCCATCAAGAGAACACCTTCATTCGCGTCATCTTCCAAGGCTAGGTTGGTTATTTCTTCCACCTTTTTGTCAGCTCGATAATCTTTTGCATAAAGACTCACTTTTCCATAATTATAACATTTTTCGGAGTTGCAATCTTTTGCGTAGTGATCATACTTGTAAAACTTATAGCACTCGATGTTGGAATAGTTTGATCTGCTACCTCTTCCTCGATTGCGTCCTCTTCCACGTCAATTTGGTTGGATCCAATGTCCCTTCTCCTTATAATATCCTTCATGACTGTTGGTTTGACCACCGTGACCATTTCCACTACCTCCATGGCCATGCCATCTACCTAAAAAATTTTGAGAATAGAATAGTTTTCGTCATTGATTTGACACCTTAGTTTGAAGTACTTGCTCGAGTGTCTTCTCTTTTTTTTCTTCTTACGATGTTCGTGTACCTCAAAAGAGTCGGTGAGTTCATCAACTGTGAGAGTCCCAATGTTCTTTGACTCTTCTATCGCACACACAATATTCTCAAAGTTATCGGTTAATGATCTCAAGATCTTCTCCACAATTCGCGCATCGGTTAACGTTTCACTATTATAAATGAGTTGATTTGTCACGGCTTGTACACGAGCAATGAAGTCGGATACACTTTCCGCTTCCTTCATCTTCATGCTCTCCAACTCACCAAGAAGAGTTTGGAGACGCACTTGCTTGACTCGGTCGGCTCCTTTGAATACTTTTTTAAGTGTCTCACTCTTCTTTTGAAGTAGTTGCCCCGGTAATCTTCTCGAAGCTTGATTCGTTAACGGCTCGGAACATCATGTATAGTGCCGCATTATCCTTCGATCGCGCCTCTTTCAACACCTTGGTTTGAGCCATCGTATATCCTGTGGTAGTTGTTGGTTCTTCGAACCCTTCTTCAACAACTTCTCATGCATCTTGAGATCCAAGAAGAGACTTCATTTGAATGCTCAAATTTTCTTAGTTCGCTTTTGTTTAGACTAAATCAAATAACATTCGAATGAAATTATCTAAGAATAAAAATTGTCCGTAAAATATAATTGTCCAAAAAATAAAATTGCTCGGACAATTAACAAATACAATACTTTTTCAAAAATATTATTCTTTTATTCCTTTGAATCTTTTCTGTTTTCTCTCTCACACTCACCACACCTACTTTTTTCTCACTACCATACTCTTACTCACTTCTCTCAAACACATATTCTCATTCACACATTACAAGGAATAGACAATATCACATTTGACATTACTACATAATAAAACCTAATAAAAACCGTAACTCCTATATTAAACTCTATAAAGACTAATAACTCTCATATTAACTTTTGATCTTTTAAATTTGTAACTCCCCATTAATTTTTAAATTTTAAGACCCACTAAATATATCATTTAAGTTTATTTCAATAGTTACACGACATCCAGAAAGATTGCACTCTTTGTATGGCCTCATCGACCATCAATCATATTAAAGTGAGGAACATTGGTAGCCATATATTCTCACTTCACCATTAGTAAAGGAAGCAATTCGATTCGGAACCGGAATCCCAGTTAATGGAACACTATTTTGAGAGGGCAATGCATAGTAAGTTCTGTTTCGGACATTATTGGATTGATAAGGAGACCACATTGACTGCTGTGTTTTCGAACTATGTGAATGCAAATGTGAATGAAGTTATTTGAAACTGTTAGGTGATACAGAATACGTCAGACAGTTATTTGAATGTGAAACCTTTGGATTCTATTGCTTCTGTTTTACTTCTCTGGATTGGTACTTGATTGATAATTGCAACTGCCGCATCGGCTTTTCTTTGGTAGGTTTCTGAAATTCAAAGTACAAAGTGTTCTATTGGCCTCATGGCTAAAGGTGGAGAGAAATATGATAGACATATATATATAGAAAAAGAACACACAGAGAGAGTTGTTGATTGCATGTAACATAGTTGATGTTTAAAACCTCTTATACAAAATACTCCAATCTCTTTAAGCTTTGATCTCAAGATTTGATATGGCTGACGACAGAGATCCCTCTGATCCGCCACATGATCTCTTTGATTTCTTATGCCGATATTTTCTGGGGACTTGAGAAGATGAATCGATGCCACGGCTAGAATGTCGCTGCTGCCTTTCGTCGGAGGTTGAACATCGATTAGGAGATTCTGCCGGTGTTTGTTGGCGCACAGAATTCTTCTCGGACACTTTATGTCGGCTTGCAGATGGACTACAGCCTACTGATTGTTTCCCTCTCGACTTCTTTTGCTTCTCATTGCCATTAGGAGGCAATGAATCCGGATCTCCTGCACCAAGATTTACATTTAAATATGATATATAAACTATCATCTTGGACTCTCATCCTTTATTTGGATCAAATTCATCTTATTCATGTGTTTCAAACACGAATATTGGGATCGATTTATATACGAAAAGACCGACCAATCGGTCTGTGAAAAGATTGATTATTTTTCATCACTGACGCACAATGTGCCAATTGAACTTGAGATTCAATCCTTATAAGTGGAATCCATCATTTTCAATCCTAAAAGAAAACAAAAAGGAACCAAACCTGTAGGAGAAAGCATTAATTGTAGTTGATTACCATCTGAAGGAGTAAACGTTGAGATCCCAGAGTTGTACTCAGCCATCTGTATGGATTAAATATTTACAGTCGTTCATCGTAATACACCGTGATAACATTCATTATGTCCGGAACCATTATAATTGCAATGCTATCGAATAAAATGAAAACTGTCCACATACCCAGCTTGGTTTAGAGGCCGAAGGATCAGCCATGCCGATATGAGCAACGTGTTTAACATCAGTAGGATTTCCAATTTGCAGTTCTGGTTCTTTTTCAACCTCTGCATCATTGTAAATGTGCTCCAAATCAACAAATAATGTTGTAAACAATTATAGGCATAATAATAACTGCAGGGTACTCACCAAAAATATGGGAAACTTGTTTTAAACCTCTTAGAAAACCCTTCATTTTGTCTGGTAATCAACAATGCCAGATTAATTTTCAATGGAAATAAGAAATCTTCTTCACTCAAAGTATAAGATATGCTTAATTTCTGAGAGGTGAAGTAGAAACAAAGCAAGAATCTTGAAAAGTATATGAAGATTAGATTAGAGAGAAACAAATATGAAACACATACCTGCAAAACTGTGAATCTGAAGCTCTTAAATTTTGGAATTTCTTTGTACATTACTGATTCATATATGCATGCAAACAAATAAACTATCCTAAACTATGGGGAAAACATAGAAATAAAAATGAAAAGAAAAGAGGAGATTGAACTCCTCGAATTATTGATTGTTGTATTGCTTTGCAGTCATAGAAAAGAGGAGGGAGAGAAAGAGGAAGAGGTCTCTCCCACTAGAAGCATTGCCTATATTTGGTTTTCTTTCTTTTTGTAAAGGTTTATTTTAGTGAATGGGAGGGGAAAACGGTTCAAAGAAATTGAATAGCAAATTCCCACCAATGTGTGATTCTTGGATTGAGTTTATTTCAATTTTTATTATTTTTAAATTTAATATTTAAGAGTAACTTTCTTTATATAGGTATAAACACGTTCAGTTTTTTTTTTTATTTAAATATCAATATTTGACTCATTGATTGAGTGATTTGATCAGGTTTTGCAAAAACTTAATATAAAAATGATTATTTTGATCCAATATTCTTTATTCATAACATTAGGATTTAAAACCTTAATATTTAGGAGTGTTCATAACCGGGTACCCGGGATTTCGGGTACCAAAACGTCAGCTCATGATCCGACCAATAAAAACCGGGTACCTGCAAAATTTGAGTACCCAGAAAATCGGGTACCTGCAAAATTCGGGGTACCCGGTTTAATTATTTTTTATATTTTCTTAAATTTATTTTTTTAAAAAAAATCTATAAGAAACACTTAAAATTTCATGGTATATATTTCAAACACAAAATTATTGATTTGAGATAGGTTTTAAAGATAAATATTTGGATATATATGCATATATTAAAGTTTATCGATAAAAGAATGTATTATTCTCGATCATATTTTTTTCAAATCTCATATTGATAAATTAATATAAATATTTATGAAAAAATCAAAACTAAAATATATATAATACAAGTATAAAAAGAAGTTATGGATTTAAAATTAATTTTAAAGAAAAATAATAAAAAAGATATAATAAAAATATAATTTAAAATTTCGAGGCGGGCTTATGCTTGTCGACAACTCGATTTTTCATAGTTCGACAGAGAATCCTTGTATGTCTCCTCCTTATCCATAAGCTCGGAGAACTGTTGAAATCCATGTCTTGATGATACCTCCCGACATGAATCAATGATAAACAATAACCAAACACATGCATCCTTTTAGTCGCTGAAACCATTGCGGATTAGTCGATGCCCTTGAGCAAAGACCGCACTCTCTCGTTTCGTGAGCCTAACTCTCCCGATATTAGACAAATAAGTTTTTCTTTACATACTATTTTATCGAGCTCATATGCAAAGAAGAGTAAACGCCAAGAGAGAATAAACTATGAAAATAAAGTTTGCATTAATAAATATCAAATAGAGTACAACTTTCTTCCCCAACTACTCTACAAACAACATAAACCTCAAAGGGAATTTAGAACATAATGGTTGAGTCGGCGGCTTTAAGTCTTTCTACAAGAATCCGACTTCTATTTCCTAATCCTAATGGATGGCTTATATAGGCCAAACCCTCGGTTAAAATCTTTCACATAAGGAAAGAGTTTTAAAAGGAAAAGAATATAATTCCTTATTAACTTATGACATTTTATTCTATTTCCTAAAATAACTCATTATTCTCGTGTTGACCTTTGATCGTGGTTCGACTCCTTTTAGCCACTTCGAATTCTTCTCGCTTTGTGTCCGTTATAATCGACATATTTTTCTCTATCTATCGAGCATCAGTTGTCGTCTTCAATCTACTGTAGCGGTCTCCAAAGTGCTTCCGTGGCGGGTACTTGTCTGCATTTCAGCTTCAGTTCTAGCATCCATCTTCTTGTTTCGAATATGGAAAACCATCAAATTATCTGTTTTATACGAAATAATAGATAAATTCATGAATTAAGTATTCGGATGCCGAAATATGGAAAATAAGCAGAATTATCCAATATTGTCCTTAAATCTATCTTTTATTAGCGATAAACGATTGAGAAAATGATATAAAAATTAGAACTTTTATGCACTTATCAATATCATCATTTCAAGTAAGATATCAAGGTTGTGCAACGGTTCGAAAGGTCTTTAAGCAACTATTTCTTATGAAGGATTTGAAGCGTATGAAATATTTTTTGGGTACATAAGTGGCAAGAAATGTTGAAAGGGTATTTCTATTTCATGGAAAGTATGCCTTGAATATCATCTATAAAGTCAATTTATTGGGAGCTAAGTAACAAAATATCCTTTTGAACAGAGCTTGTAAAGACCAAATCAAGTAAATGCAGGATTAATTAAGGTTAATTTCATTACAAAGCTTGTACAGACTTTGGTTCGCCTAAAGTTCATAAACATAGCTATAAATGAAGACTTGAATGTGGGAAAAGCTTCAGAGGCAGCTAAGCTTTGTAGTCATAACCTTAAAGAATAAGGGAGATGTGAATCTGTAATATAGAATTGCTTCTGCTCCCAATGAGGTTGAAGAACATTTTTAAAGTTGGGATTATCCCACTCCAAAATTTTTTCCCACCAGTACTTTTCTGAGATGATTTTAAGACAAGGTGGAGCATACGCATATGGCTGCTCATTCCCATCAAGGGGAACAAATGGAGGAATTCTCTTCAGTTCATAACACCCAATAACTTCGATAAGCTCGACGGAATCGCAAACCATTGCTCCACTTTTATCGCAAATGCTCTCTAATTTTGGCAGTTCATACAATATCAAGTCTCTCAACTTGGGAAGGTTGATTTTGATTAATGAAACACTTCCTTTCCCTTCATCCTCTAATATTGGTGCTCCAAATATTTCTACTAGTTCATCACATTCATTTGCTTCGAGTTTTCTAAGGTTTTGGAGGCTGGGAAGCAACCAATGGGGAAGCAACGTCTTCATACTCGAGCAGTTCTGCATAATAATTACTTCAAGATGGGAAAAGGTTGCAGACGGAGCCAATCCGGCTTTTACAAGTTCACTTAACTTCGGCAGATTGTGAAGAAACAACAACTCGAGACTTTGAAATGGATGAGTGCAAGAAGAGGAAGAGGAAAAGGAAGCAAGAAACTCTATCTCATGGCAGTCAAAAATTTCCAACTGTTGAACATCGCTTGGGAACATAATTATCTTACCTCCACAAAAATCAGGTCCATTGATTGATACAACTTTACCTCTTTCACTACTCCAATATGATGATGGTCCGACCTGCAATTTGTACTTGACCAGATTTTTCTTGCATACCGCCGTTGAGGAGACAAATTTATTCAATTCATGCATGTCTTCGAAACGTCCGGAAAAGATTTCCAACTCCAATGGCACTATATCCTCTGACTTCAGGCATGTTTTTTTATTATACAAATAAAATCTCAGGTGCTGAAGGCGAGATAATTTTGGTAAAAGACCAACGGGTATCCCTTTTAAGTTACTGATACTAAGATCAAGATACCTTAGATTTATTAACATCTCCATGCCTTCAGGGACTTCCTCAATCATTGTATCACCAAGATCCAACTTCTTCAGCCCTTGAAGCTTCGAAAGATCAGGAAGATATCTTAAATATCTACAATGAGCAAGCAATAATGCTGTGAGATTCGTCAATTCAGATACGGAACATGGTAGACTCTCGATCTCTGTGGAGGACAAATTAAGAACACTCAGACAAGGCATGTTTGCAAAGAAAGAATTTGGGATTCTTTTCACAGGATTCTTTTGCAATAACAAGGTTGTAAGTAGTTGACATTTTGGTGGCAACATACTCATCGGAATCTCTGATACCGAATTCATCATAAGCGACACTTTCTCAATATTTTCTGTCCATTCCTCCTCTTTTGGCAACTTTTTTAATTGCAAACCTGCTCGTATCATATATAGAGGATTCATACTTGTGATGGACAATGCCATGTCTCTCACTGCATCATGCATCTTAACACAAGGGTATTGAGTTGGAGCATTTTCCAGTAAGCAGTTATCTTCCAGCCTTTTCAAAACAGCATAGCCCTTGTCTTTCATTTCTTCTCTCGTATCCATTTCATCTATGAATCCCTCATCAATCCAACATTCCATTAACTCATCCTTTTCGATTTCAAAATCTTCTGGATATAATGCACAATACAAGAAACAATGCTGCAGTTGCTGATCTTTTAAGTGGTCAAAACTGACTTTCAAACGCTCAATCACTTTAGCTTCTGCTCCTTCCACCTTTCCTATCCTCTCTTTCAATTCCTTCAGTGCATTTTTCCAAATACGAGGTTCAGTTACTCGTTTTAGGGTGCAAGCTACGACAACAATTGTAAGAGGTAGACCAGCACATTCCTTGACAACAAGCCTCAAAGTTGGCATTAAAGTTGGACTATGCACTATATTAGGTCCAACTTTGTTCAAGAATAATATAAATGCCTCTTCTTCGGAAAGGGGCTTTACTATTATCACCTTACAATCTATGTAGTTACATACTTGTTCTGAACGAGTTGTCAACACCAGCTTGCATCCGTTACAGCCACTTGGCTCAGGGATCCCAACATCCTCCAGAGAGACTTCATCCCATACATCATCTAGGATTAGAACATACTTTCCTGCTTTGTTCAACATTTCTGACAAGATAGATGCTCGCCTGAGATTATCCTCTTCTTTAGCCAAATCTTCCTTCAAGTTCAATGCACTTGCAATATCATCTTGTAGTTTCACAACATAGAATAATATCTATGTTCTTTCAAAAGATCATTGTGTATGTGCTTCATAATGGTGGTTTTACCCACGCCGCCCATCCCCCAAACCCCAATCTTGCTCACCTCCTCCTGCATCAAACATTGCCAAATTTCTTCTCTCACAGCTTTCTCACCAACTAGTTCTGATGTCGGCATAGGCAAACCAGCACATGGACCATCAATGACAAGAGTTTCAGAGGCATTAGGAGCTTTATCAATAAATTTCTGCATTTCTTGAGTCTTTGCATCAACAAGCTCTCCGTTCCAAGCACGGCAGAGATATCCCCCGGTACAGACTTTGTCCTCAACATCTTGTGCTTCACTAATCATCGCTTTCCCTTTCTCTAGCCAATCTTCAACTGCTTTCTTAGGTATTTTCCCCGCAGGATGAAGAAGCTCTGCTCTCAGTTGTAGCTCTATATCTTCCAGTTTGCAATTCACTTCATCTTTTATCCTCTTGAAGTTTGTCACATAATCATTCAGTTTTATGTGATATTTCATGTACTTACAAACCGGAGTTCCAAGACAGTTTGCAATGCTAATTACATGTTCGACACACTCCATTGAAAAGTCCCTACAATCATAGATGTAGTATCATTCAACATATCAATCACAGGTTTCAAAAGGAATTGAGAGAAGGAAAGAAAAGAGGATATATAACAGCCAACAATTCTATATAATTTTGGCCTTAACCAAGAGTTGTTCTGAAATAATCAAAATCCCAGAGAAAATATTTCACTGTAAGCATGAAAAGGAAACATGTATGCAACTTTCAATAATCTCTATGAAGGTGGGAAGGAACTACATAACATAAACCAAGATAACAGCAAAGTAAAGCAAGTCAAGAAATAATAAACTTGAAGCAGAATTAAGCAAGCAAATGTTCACAAAGTTTGACTGAGCTGAACTGCAAAATTACCTTAACTGGTTTGCAGCTTCTGCAGCACCTCAGAGATTAAAGAAATTAAAAACTGTGAAGAAGAAAGAGATGACAATAAACAAGTAGAATTATGAATCTATTTTGATGGTAGGCTCCACAAAGGCAGAATTAAAGCTTTTTCTCTTTGTTGATTGACATTTTTGTTATCATTTTCAGTACAGCTGTATATTATAGTAGCCGGCGGAAAAGTCAATAATTAAAATTTAATAGTAGAAATTAATCTAAAAACTTAATTAAATATAAAAATCAAAATTTAATTATTTTTTTAGAAAAATAAAAATTTCTTACACTTAAAACTAAAAATATTCGAATAATAAATATTCGATTAAAAAATATTTGAATAAAAATATTCGAATAAAAAATATTCAAATAAAAATATTCGTATAATAAATATTCGAATAAAAATGTTCATATAATAAATATTGGAATAAAAATATTCGAATAAAAAATATACAAATAAAAATATTCGTATAATAAATATTAGAATAAAAATTTTTGAATAAAAATATTCGAATAAAAATATCCGTATAATAAATATTCGAATAAAAATATTCATATAATAAATATTGGAATAAAAATATTCGAATAAAAATATTCATATAATAAATATTGGAATAAAAATATTCGAATAAAAAATATACAAATAAAAATATTCGTATAATCAATATTAGAATAAAAATTTTTGAATAAAAATATTCGAATAAAAATATCCGTATAATAAATATTCGAATAAAAATATTCATATAATAAATATTGGAATAAAAATATTCGAATAAAAAATATACAAATAAAAATATTCGTATAATAAATATTCGAATAAAAATTTTTGAATAAAAATATTAGAATAAAAAATATTCAAATAAAAATATCTGTATAATAAATATTCGAATAAAAATATTCATATAATAAATATTGGAATAAAAATATTCGAATAAAAAATATACAAATAAAAATATTCGTATAATAAATATTCGAATAAAAATTTTTGAATAAAAATATTCGAATAAAATATATTTGAATAAAAATATTCATATAATAAATATTCGAATAAAAATATTCATATAGTAAATATTCGAATAAAAATATTCGAATAAAAAGTATACAAATAAAAATACTTGAATAAAAATATTTGAATAAAAAATATATGAATAAAAATATTCATATAATAACTATTCGAATAAAAATACTCGAATAAAAATATTCGAATAAAAATCCTTATCGTTTTCGTGCCATATTGTGTATTCTTGTAGAAAATTGTGTATATACACAAATCCTTACCCTTGGAAGCCTCCTTGAGCTCATGGTTTTGAAGTGGTAAGGATTTGTGTACATACCTTTTTTCTTACGGTTTTCGTAAGTCGTTGTGTATACTTTGTAAGGATTTGTGTACAAACACAAATCCTTATCGTTTTCGTGCCATATTGTGTATTCTTGTAAGAAATTGTGTATGTACACAAATCCTTACCTTTGGAAGCCTCCTTTAGCTCATGGTTTTGAAGTGGTAAGGATTTGTGTACATACCTTTTTTCTTACGGTTTTCGTAAGCCGTTGTGTATACTTTGTAAGGAATTGTGTACAAACACAAATCCTTACCGTTTTCGTGCTATATTGTGTATTCTTGTAGGAAATTGTGTATGTACACAAATCCTTACCCTTGGAAGCCTCCTTGAGCTCATGGTTTTGAAGTGGTAAGGATTTGTGTACATACCTTTTTTCTTACGGTTTTCGTAAGTCGTTGTGTATACTTTATAAGGATTTGTGTACAAACACAAATCCTTACCGTTTGCATATTGTGTATTCTTGTAAGAAATTGTGTATGAACACAAATCCTTACCTTTGAAAGCCTCCTTTAGCTCATGTTTTTGAAGTGGTAAGGATTTGTGTACATACATTTTTTCTTACGGTTTTCGTAAGCCGTTGTGTATACTTTGTAAGGAATTGTGTACAAACACAAATCCTTACTATTTTTGTGTTAATTTATGTATGTACCGTTTTTCTTACAGTTTTTGTAAGAAATTGTGTATATAATGTGACCGGATAAACCGGTTAAGGCTTATTTTAGGTTTTTTTAGTGGGCTTTCTCCTGAACTACCCATGTTGGATAGGTTAGGAAAACTTAAAAATATTGCCGTTCACAATTTTTTTTTGGCTAAAAAACCGTTTAGTATTATTTTTAAAAAATATATTTGAAAAATACTTTTGAAAACTTTAACCGTTTAAAATTTTCTGTCAAAAAGTATTTATGAAAAATATGTAGACAATTGTTTTAAATTAAAATTTTTAAGTTTGTTAAAAAGCGATTATTTCCAATATTTTAAAATAAAATTTGAAAAACAGGAAAATATAAAAAAAAAAATTTAAAAAAAATTTTGTTTTAAAAATAAATAAAAAATTTAGAGAATTTTTGAAAAAATTGAGAGTTTTCACTGGTCATTTAAGTAAATCGAATTTTATAAAATTAAAAATTTAAATATTAAACTTTATAAAACATTCATACCGCTCAAAAATTGATAACATTCATGCCGCTCAAAAATTGATACCTTAAAAAGTATAATTATTACTTCTTTAATATTAACCCCGGATTTTATAAATGTTTTAAGAAAGACGGGAATGTTGCAAACTGATTTCAGGTAGTGTGAAGTATGGGTGGGGCAGCAAGGAATCTCATGTTTAAACCATGAATTATGTTTTATTTAGAATCTCCTCCTTGCTATGGTACTCCTCTCTTTATCACTCCTTTTTAATTGCTAGATTTCAGCTCATTTCGTTATTGGATACCCTGGGAACATGTTTTATTTAGAATGGCTCAGAACTACACTTTTTTTTTAATAATGTGTTCACTTCTTCAAATTATGTAAGCTTTCCTTTCCTACATTTACTCGTATTGAATTATTTTAGACATACAAATCTAATCCTTCAACACCTTCCTTGCAAACCAATTCAAGATACTGTCTTGTGATTAACATATTTGTTACATACAAATTAAAAGAACTTATGCAACAAAATTGTACTATAATTTAAGCATATATGCTTCATTTTCCGGATCCTTTGATTTCTTTTGATGTTTTCAGGGCTCTTAATCTTGCCTGTCGTAATGTGTCACCTCCTTGAAGTAGTTCTAGGACTTTATCTGATCTTTTCAGCATGTTTAGACCCCAATCGTACCTAACAGTGATGTGAAACAATCAGATTTTATGACAGGCTTGTACTAAACTAATAAGGACGATAATATAATTTGAATTTGATTTGATCTAAAGAAAAAAATAATAATCTAAATTTAATAAAAAAAATCCAAATTCAAATCTGAGAATAAAGTTCGAATCCTAATCGTGGGTGGATCGGATATGGATATTGTTATGATCCAGTCCGAATCAATGTTCATATAAGTTCGATCCATATATAAATTCGAATAAAAATATTTAAAATTTTTAGATTTAAATATATATATTATAATTCTAATTAAATTTATATCCAATTAATATTTTAGATGACTAATATATTCTATAACTCTATTTACGTTTTTCTTTTCTTTTATAGGTTTTTGTTGAGTTTTAGTGAAATAATGAAAGCTTTATAGTTAAGAATTTTTTTCTGCATGTCAAATAGTAATGGTTAAAAATTTTGATTATATTTTTATTTTATTTTATTGGATTATAATTTTTATTAAACATTTTTTTAATTGTGATTCAGAAATTAGCTAGTTATATTAAGTAGACTAAGTAAAATAATAGTAGTTTATGTAAGGATAATTTATTTGTTGTTTGAACTGCAGTTTGAATTGTTATTTTAATTTGTTTTATATTAGATTATAATATTTATTGAGATTTATTTGTGCTATTAATTTAAATATATTTGTTCGATGAAAATTATATTTTTTATTTAAAGACATTTATTTGAGTTGTTACTTTAAAAACTAATTGAATTTGACTTTGGGATTTGAATTTAGATTTTAAATATTTAATTGGATCAAACTTGGATTTATGTAATTAGACTTAAATTCGGACTTGAATTTTTTTAAAAGCCCGATTATTAATTTGATTAGACTTAGAATTTATAAAGTTGATCTATTATCAATTTAGGAGTGTTCAAAAATATCCGACCCGAACTACCCGATTAAAATTTATCGGGTATTTAAAATGAAATATCTGAATTTTTCGGACCGGATACCTAACCCGTATTTTTTCGGGTAGTTGGGCCGGGTCAGGGCCGAAATTTTTTAAGAACTGAGTACCCGACCCGACCCAACCCGATAATTTTAATAAATATATATTTTTAAATTTTAAATTATATTTTTATTATATATTTTTTTTATTATTTTTCTCTAAAATTAATTTTAAATCCTTAACTTCTTTTATACTTGTATTATATACTTTTAAGTTTTGAATATTTCATAAATATTTATATTAATTTTTCAATATGAGATTTGAAAGAAAAAATATGATCGAGAATAATACATTCTTTTGTCGATAAACTTTAATATATGCATATATATATCCAAATATTTATCTTTAAAACATATCTCAAATCAATAATTTTGTGTTTAAAATATATATCATGAAATTTAAGTATTTCTTATATATATATTTAAAAACTAAATTTTTAAAAATATATAAAAAATTAAACCGGGTACCCGATACCCGATTTTGCATGTATCCGATTTGTGGGTACTGACTTTTTTATAGTCCGGGTCATAGGTCAACGTTTTGGTACTCAAAAATTCTGGGTACCCAAAATCCTAAATACCCGGTTATGAACACCCTGATTATCATCTTTATTCTAAATATATATTCAAAATGAAAAAGAAAAACCAAAGATCGTGTACCTATTTTCATCAACGTGTGTAAATGTTCCAAGCTCTTCAATAATCTCAGAATCACATATAAATTCTTCAGCAAAACTTGTCCGGCCATGAGTTAGTAAGAAGTCAAGGAGTACCAATGTTTTGTAAGATTGTCTCCAATCCTTCCAATCTATGCGACCCAACCTACAACATTTTAATTACGAGTGCGGTTAAAGATTTAAGGGACATTGTACAATATATTAAAATAGATAATTTTTAATATAAAAACAATATAAGCTTTTTTTAAAAAAATAAAATTCTTTAATATAAAAAAATTAAATTACTCTCTTCAGCAACATAAAAAACAACATACAAACATATAAAAATCTAACATTTGCAGTTTAAAAAAATTTCTTGTATGCTTTGTTATAAAATCACGTACAACACTTTTAATATCAATTTTTTTTAAAAAAATCATTTTTATTCCGGTATTTATAGGGAGAGAAAAAATGGGTTTGTTTCACATTTACAAAAAAAAAGTTTTTGATTCATCACCTTTTGTGTATAATCTGAACAATTCTCCAATAATCATTCATGTTAAATGAGGCATCTGATATCTTAGACATTGTTATAGCATCAGGCACCCATGGATCATTGCTTGTTGCATCTTCAGTCAATCTTCATAAGTTGTTCAAAATCAACAATCAATTTTGTATTATTTTTTTTTACCAAGTTATTGATATACTTATGTATGTATATAAAAAGGACTTACAATTCTGCAGCAGTAACATCACTGAAAACAATCCTTGCATTTCTGTATTTTTCTTGAAGAAAACAACAAGCTTGTTGCTTTATCTTGTTTTGCAGCAATGTCCCCATAAATAGAATTTTTTTCTTTAAAAATAATAAATGAATAGCAGTTTTTAGCTCTTCTAATCAGAAATTTAATAAATTAAGCTGTTGTGATGAAGAATTTGTATCTATATTTGTAAGAAGAAATTTGTTGGCTTTTATTATTTGTTTGGAAAGGCATGGTTTTAGTTAGAATTTTTTAGGGAAACTCATGACTTGTGAAATATCAGTGAGAAAAGGAAAATTAATGTTTGATTGAGCAGAAAATTAGGGTCCTCAAATAGTGAAAACATATGGATTTTTACATTTTCATGGAATGCAACAAGTAATTTAATTACATTTTAGTATTTACAAAGAAAAAAAAATTAAGATATACACTAGACTATACCTACAAGTACTCCAAGGGAAGAAAGAAAACATGAGGTATGTTTAGACAACACTCTCTTAACTATTATCATCAAGTGTTGTTATTGTGAAATATCTCTGCTGCCTGCTGGGGAGCATCATTGTCAGTCAAACGTTGCTAGATGCTACAAGAGATATCTACTATAATTCAACGAATCGATGCGGAGCATAGCTTAGGAGAGCTATGCTTGTATAACACATCAATGACCAGAAGAAAGGAAAGAAAAAAATAGGTATCTACAACAAGAATTGGACAAGTACTCTTTTCTAAGATAGACTATATATCATTCGGATAGAAATTTTAAAAAATTATTCGTGGTTGAATCGTGTATAACGTGGATTTGGATAAAACGATTGTTATTGAAGGTGTTGTAATCGTAAATTTTTTAAAACTGATATAACTTATTATAAATCGTAATAAATATAAATATAAATATATTTATAATTTTGATTTAAAGTTTTGAACTTCGGAAGATGAACTATAGCAAAAATAAATTTTTATTGACGTTTTTTTAGTATCGCTAAAAATATTAGCGGCACTCAATAAAGCGTCGTTGAAACCAACACCGTAGAGATTCACGCCGTTGAAAAATCTCTCAAAGCGGGCCTATGGACAAAATTGATGGGCTTGATTTGTGGGTTGATTTATATACTTCATGGGTTCTTCCTCATGAGTTTTCCTTTCCTAAAAAAAGATAAAATTTATTTATTAGAACTAATAATTAAACTCTTATCCTAAAAACAAAAATAAATATAATTTTTAAAATATAAAATAAAATATTAAAAATAAGGAAAAAATTTTAAGTTACTGTAGGAGTGCATTCAAATGCATCTCATAAAGTAACCATTTACTTTTCTTGAATTCTTGATGCTGAAGCGATTGATAGTTTTGCATTTAGGGTTTTCTCCTAAATCTCTAATTGTGTATCACAACCTTTAGAGTCAGACTCCTTGTTGTTTATGTTAGGGGTGAGCAAAACTCGACTCAAAAAAACTGAATAACTCGACTCGAGGCGAAAATACTCGACTCGACTCGAAAAAATTTCAAATAAAGTTCGATTTGTAAAATAGAAATTCGAATAACTCGAATAAATCAAAATTTTTAGTAATCAAAGTATTAATTTTTAAGTTTGAGATGAGTCTATCATTCTTTTATGATATATATACATTGATATATAAAAATATAAAGAAATATTACTGCCTATGAATATATATATATATATACATACATATCTTATATGATTAGAGAAAGTCGTTTAAATTAGAATCAATTCATACTATAATATGATAAATAATTATAATTAAATATTTATAGAAACTCGAAAACTCGACTTGATTCGACTCGACTTGAATTTCTTAAACTCGACTCGAACAGAAAAAATTTCAAATAAAGTTTGAGTCGTAAAATATGACTCGTCAACTCAAATAACTCAAAATTTTTTAACTCGAATCGACTCGATCGAATACTCATCCCTAATTTATGTTGTGATTGTTGCGGCAGAATTTACTGAGACAGACTTGATCACAGTCGAGGCAGGTGTCTGGGTTACTATTGAGGCAAGTCATCTTAGTCTCAAAATTGAATTCATTTGCATCTTGGATCCTTTGACATTTTTTGGTTCCTTAGGATGCTTGAGGTTTCTGAATGCATTAATTTTTACCTATTGATAGTTCACCCGTAGCATCATCTCTCCTTTTCACAATCAATTAATCCATCCAGTGACTAAAAATAGTCTTCCTAGAATAATAGGAGCATACTTATCTATCTCACAATCAAAAATAAGGAAGTCAATAAGAAAAATAAACTTATCCCCTCTTATTAGTATATCTTCAATTTTTTTTTGATTGTATATAAGAGCGATCGACCAGTTGTAGCATGAAGGTTGTTGGTTTTGCTTGTCTAATCCCTATCTTTTGAAACAATGATTTGATCATCAGATTAATGCTTTCCCCTAAGTCACACAAGGCCTTACTAACATATTGTTCCTCTATAAAACATGGTATCTTGAAATTACTAGAATCTTTCTATTTCATTGGTACGCGATTGTATAACATGACCATGCATCCCTTTGTCGTGACGACTATTTTAAATTTTCTTATACTTTTCTTCTTTGTGATGATATTCTTGAGGAACATGATATAATTGGACATATGCTTGATTGCCTCCATCAAAAATATGTTGATGTGTACTAATTTAAAAATGTTCAAGAACTTTTTGAATTGATACTCTTGCTTTTTGTTGTTTGAACCTTTACGAGAATGGTGGTGAAAGTCTCAAATCCTCAATTTTTTTTTCTTAAATGGGAATTTGATTTGAGGTGTTGTCATTGCAACATCGCCTAAGGAATCAGTCCTAACTTCGGGTTTTGCTGCTGGTTCTACTATGTCCTTTATCTTGGGGTCTATGAGAGTGATGTCCTTTTTTTCTGTCGAGGCGGTGTTTTGATTTGTCACCTTGGCAGTTTATTTTGGTTTCTTTAGTTGCTTTCCGCTTCGGATGGTGATGGATATACACTACTCGTGTAATCATTTTTTAACGACTTTAATATCGCTCGGTAAACCTCCTATGGATCTAGTATTTAAAAACTATGCTAACTGACCTACTTGGTCTCTAGGGATTTTTAGGTTTCCCCATGGTTCTGCATCTTTATCTCAGTCATGTTAATAAACGCGACAACTCTCGATATGAATTTATCCGTATTAGATATGTAGACAGCAATTTGAGTCATGAACATGTTGAATGTGTTTTTCAGGATTCTGAGTTTTGCAGGCTATTACGGTGGCAAAGTCTACTGAGGTTGTCGAGATTGATTTTCCTAAAAACATATCGCTTGCAAATATTCTTTCACATTTAATTGTGAAACTATTTTTTTTATATTTATTTGTTTTTTTTTTCCGTCTCAAAACTGGATACCCTAATTGTTCTTTACCAAAACAAAAGATGTACCAAGAAATTAAGTAACATTACTGTAAATCTAATTTAGCTTTTACAATCATTCATAAGGTGGCCCCAACCAAAAAATATTTATTTTATTATTTTTCTCTCATTCACATATTATTTTTTAAAGTTATTAAGAAGAATAAAGAAAATAAATCAAATTTTAAGAAGAGTTAGGATTAAAACCCATATCTCAAAGGGCATAAGCAGGCTTGCTCGCCACTAGGCTAAACCCCCAAATATAAACATGTTTTACAGTAAACTAATTTATATTAATTAAATAAATCCCAAAAACTAGAAAGTATTCAGAACGAGTGACTCGCAACAAGGACTTGAACTCAAGTTTCACATGGAAAGGTCAAGCATAAACCAAATGTGCTATGCAAAGGTTTTAAATCAGTCCATTAAATTTTATATTTAACATATATTAAGTTATGATTTCAGGCTCATAGTCTAATCCTAAGTACTAATTCTAAGAGACCTTTCCGAAATTAAGTCTAGTGAATAGTGTATACGGCTGCGGCGGTTGGAGAATATATTGCTGCCAAGGCATTCTCAATAAAATTCAACAGACTTAAAAAAATTTCATGCATAAAACTGTAATTGTTGTAAAGAAAGAAATTAAGGCATTAGTAGGATAATCCGAATAATTTTCATACATGACAGATATTTTTATAAGGCAAAAAATAGGATCAATACTCCCCCAAACTCGAGGGAAGCATTATCCTCAATGCATGTATCTGAACATAAGGCAACAATAAAAGATAAGATAAAAATTAAGAGACAAGAAAAAGATAAACTGATATTTATATGTCGCGTCTATGCCTCTTCTATATCCTGAGGGTCATCAGTTTGTGTGGAGTTTGTTGAGAGAGAAACTAAAAAACTGCACTAGAAAACAATAATGAAGAAGTATGAAATAAAATGGGGGAAATTAAGTTCTAGGGACGTAAACCTGTCATTATGTGTTCTTGGGTAGCCAACCCTCCTTCACATTTTTCCGCCGAGGCATCCTTCCTCCGTGGCAACTTACCGCCGAGGCAACCTCCGTCATGGCACTATATTGCCGAGGCAACCTTCCGATGTGATATCATGCCGAGGCAACCTTCTTGGGCGGGACGACGAGCTCGATTTTAGGATCGTTTTATATGCTTCATGGCTTCTCCTTCTTGAAATTCCTTCCTAAAAAAATAACTCAAACATAATTAAACTTATTTCCTAAGAAAAAAATAACTAAAAAATAATTAAACTAATTCCCTAAGATAGTAGTGTAATAAAATAAAGAAAACAAAATTTAGTTGTCAATCCTCGGTAACGGCGCCAAAAACTTGTTGCGTGTCAAGAGTGCGCAAATTGTGCAAGTGAACACGTCGCAAGTAATAAAGTGGTGAATATTATCAGTTATCGTCTCCACAGGGATTGATATACTTAATATATTTTTTTTTGTCTTCTTGCTCTGTAAAAGGAATAAAATAAAGAAACATGTAAATTTGGGGTTTGATAACTTGAATAAGGAAAACTAAATAAAAAGAGAATAAACAGATTAAAGAAGTGGCCAGGATCTAGTTTTGTTGTATAGTGGATTCAATTGACTAGTTTTTGTCTAATGCAATCACACAACACTGCCTCGGTAGAACTGCAGATCACTGCCTCAACAGTGAAGAGCTTCGTCCGCCGCGTCAATCCCTTGCTCTTGGGTAGACTTTATCAAAGTTCGACAAAGTGTCCTTTGATGACTCCGCTTATCCCTAAGTCGAAGTACTGTTGATGACCAGTCCTTAATGATACCTCTCGGCATGAATCAATTATAATCATCAACCAATCTCATACTTCTTTTAGCTACGGAAACTCTAACCTATCTCTAGGCTGAGTTAGTATTTCCCGATTAAAACACAGTACTTATTCCTTTCGTGAATCTAACTCTCTCGATATTAGATAAATGGATTACTGACAAACTTCTCTCTCGAGCTTAAATGCCAGAACAATGAATGGTAAAGAATAAGCAAACCTTGATATTTTATTGCATTGAAACAAGAAACAAAGTTCAGTCTCTTGTCACTAATACTCTATAACCTTCACATAAGCCTAAAGAAACTTAGAAACAACGAAAACTCTAAATCCTAAGATAAACTCTCTCCGATCAAATCTATGTGTCTTGTGCACTTGGGCGGCTATGGTTTATATAGGCTTGGTCTAGAGCAAACCTTTCCTAAGTAGGAATACAACTTGGAGTAAAACACATGTTAAGTACATAAATAAAAGATATTTATTTTATTTCCTAGTTTATTCCTATTAGGATTCTTTTCCTACATGACCTTTGATATTGACTTTCCGTGTGTTTCCCAGCTCCGTTTTCTATGTCATTTTTCTTAAAACGTCCACCTTATTTTTTTCTTCAGCTCGCCTATAATATTAATATTTATTTTCCTGACGCTGCCGCGGCCTCAAAATGTTGCTGAGGTGGGTGCTTTTCTGCATTTCAGCTTCCGCTTTTAGCATCCATCTTCTTGTTTGGTAATTCCTATGATGCAGTTTCTTATCTAAGAAAGAAAATCATCAAATGCATTTGTTTTATGCCAAATAATAGATAAATTCATAAAATCCGTATTCGGATGGTGAAATATAAAAAATACGCAGAAATATCTATTATCGCCTCTAATTCTATCTTTATTAGCAATAATCGAGTGGGAAAATGATATAAAATATGAGGACTTTTAGGCACTCATAATTACTAGACATATAAAATATTATATTATTAAGTAATGGATTCAGAAGAATCATTCTATTCCTCAATATAAATATATTTTTTCTTCAACTTGACAATAATTAAAGTAATAGTTACATAGTAACTTCATGTCAAAATATCGTAAACCAAAACAATGGTAGATATTTGAAGGCGTTTCATTTTAAATTCCATTACTAATTGAAGCAAAACTTCGTCTTCAAGGCGACGGAGATGGTAAAGGAGTCATTACAAGGCAATCGTTCCACGTGTTAATACTTTTTCGTATGATTTGATTTCGATCCAAGTGTTTACGTTCCATATTTCTCTTCGTACCAATGCAGTGTGACAAACTTTTCCTGATACAAGAAATTTGCCACAACATTTTTTGTAATGCTCACTGTTTTGAGTATATGGTCGAAAATTTTTAAAAAAGTGCTTGTCCGTTTTTGCTCCACAATTATTTTTCATAATAATTTGATCATTTTCCTTTGTAGCAATCACTATATCACTCGTCACGAATAAAACCATCAAGAGAGAATAAATATTGAGGCTTTTAATTGCATGTAAGAATCGTGTTTCTATAATATTATGTTTCGTAAGACAAATTTCGAACGAGATTTATTATCAAAAAAAATATCTTTCATAGGTATAGCGAAAAACTCATGGTATTGGGATACGTTATGATAAAATAAAAAAGATCAATTTATATTTCAGGTTCATCAACTTTTTAATTTTATTTACTATAAGACAACGTAATAATTTAATGTTATACCTTTTCCCACAATTTAATATTCCACAACAATAATAGAAGACCAGATTGATATCCAACAATGAAACTTACAACATCCATAGGCTTAACTAGAGAATCTTGAATTGTACGATAATAGAAAGATTAAACCAAAACACTAATATAAGGGAATACATTGACGCAAATAGTATATAGAGATAGCACAAATGATTTAATAAAACAAAGATTCCGCTATGACTTTTAGCATTTCTATTATAATTTCACAGCAATCTACGTAAAATGAAAGGAAAATCTAAAATTTTTTTAGTTTCTCAGAATTAATAATGTTATGAAACAAAAAAAATCACACTAAAGTCTTATTGACATCTAGACATACAACATGTTTTCTGAAACATTAAAAAATTCGCAATCAAATAAGCTTTATTGTCTTCAAAACTAATCATCAAGCGTAACATATTTCTCTTGGATACATTTTAATATGATATTCAAAAATATTAAAACCAATTTCTCTTAAACAAAGAATAAACTTGAACCAATTCGGAATTTACTCGTGTCCGCAATTGATCTACATAACAATAAGATGTTGCTTCTAAGAAACGATCGTTAAAATCACCTATTATTTGATTGTATTTGTTTATGTTTTACTTTATATTTTATTATCAGCACAATGTGTGGTGTTTGTCGTTATTTTTTTAAGAAGAGCTACTTTATTTAATTGGGAAACACGTCAAAAATGATTGTTACATATCGAAAACAATGCGAGTACACTTACATTTTAATGTACTAAGCATATCTTTTCATTTTACAATTATCAACTTCTATGATTACGAATTAAATTAATTTCTCAAAACTTGGTTTTGATGTTTTTCGTGTTCCTTTTCTTGTCTTTTATTAGTTTCTTATTTAATCCAATGTCAACTTGAAAGTAAATCAGAAAAGAGTTTCAACATAGTCAACATAGATTGTGAAGACGAAGATGATTTTATCATGTTATCATAGAATGTTATCATGTTGACATGTAAAAATAAATCATCATTCATGCAACCCATAACATATGTTACTAGACATAAAACATATTATAGTATTAAGTAATGGATTCACGAGAATCGTTTTATTCCTCCATATAAATATTTCTTCAACTTGACATGATTTAAAGTAATAACTATATAGTAACTTCATGTTAAAATATCGTAAGCCAAAAAATGGTACATATTTGTAGGCGTTTTATTTTAAATTCCATTACTAATTGAAGTAAAACTTCGTCTTCAAGGCGACGGAGATGGTGAAGGAGTCATTACAAGGCAATTATTCCACGTGTCAATACTTTTTCGTATGATTTTATTTCGGTCCAAGTGTATAAAGCGTGGACTTTCCAATACAAACTTTACCAATGCAGTGTGACACATTTTTCCTAATACAAGAAGTTCGTCACAACATTTTTTTGTAACGCTCCCTGATTTGAATATATGATCGAAAACTTCAAAAAAACAGGGCTTGCCTATTTTAGCTCCACAATTATTTTTCGTAATAATCTGGTTATTTTCCTTTGTAGCAATCACTAGGCCACTCGTCACGAATAAAACCATCAAGAGATAATAAACATTAAGGCTTTTCATTGTGTGTAAGAATTGTGTTGCTATAATATTATGGTTCTTAAGACTAATTCCGAACGAGATTTATTATCAAGAAAAATATCTTTTATAGGCATAGTTAAAAGCTCATGGTATTGGGATACGTTATGATATAATAAAAAACATTTTTATATTTTAGGTTCATCGACGTTAATTGTATTTATTATAAGACAACGTAACAATTTAATGTTATATATTTACCCACAATTTAATATTTCACAACAATAATTGTAGGCCAGATTGAGATCCGACAATGAAACTTACAACATCTATAGGCTTGACTACAAAATCTTGTTTTGTACGATAATACTAAGATTAAACCAAAACACTAAACTAAAGAAATACATTGACTCAAACAGTACATAAAGATATCACAAATGATCTAATAAAACAAAGATTAAGCTATGGCTTTTATAAGAATATCTATTATAATTTCACAGCAATCTACGTAAAACAAAAGGGTAATGTGTAATGTTTTTAGTTTCTCAGAATTAATAATGTTATGAAACAAAAAAAATCACACTAAAGTCTTATTGACATCTAGACATACAACATGTTTTCTGAAACATTAAAAAATTCGCAATCAAATAAGCTTTATTGTCTTCAAAACTAATCATCAAGCGTAACATATTTCTCTTGGATACATTTTAATATGATATTCAAAAATATTAAAACCAATTCCTCTTAAACAAAGAATAAACTTGAACCAATTCGGAATTTACTCGTGCCCGCAATTGATCTACATAACAATAAGATGTTGCTTCTAAGAAACGATCGTTAAAATTACCTATTATTTGATTGTATTTGTTTATGTTTTACTTTATATTTTATTATCAGCACAATGTGTGGTGTTTGTCGTTATTTTTTTTAAGAGAGCTACTTTATTTAATTGGGAAACACATCGAAAATGATTGTTACATATCGAAAACAATGCGAGTACACTTACATTTTAATGTACTAAGCATATCTTTTTATTTTACAATTATCAACTTCTATGATTACGAATTAAATTAATTTTTCAAAACTCGGTTTTGATGTTTTTCGTGTTCCTATTCTTGTCTTTTATTAGTTTCTTGTTTAATCCAATGTCGACTTGAAAATAAATCAGAAAAGGGTTTCAACATAGTCAACATAGATTGTGAAAACGAAGATGGTTTTATCATGTTATCATAGAATGTTATCATGTTGACATGTAAAAATAAATCATCATTCATGCAACCCATAACATATGTTACCACACATAAAAAATATTATAGTATTAAGTAATGGATTCACGAGAATCGTTTATTCCTCCATATAAATATTTCTTCAACTTGACAAGAATTAAAGTAATAACTACATAGTAACTTCATGTCAAAATATCGTAAGTCAAAAAAATGGTACATATTTGTAGGCGTTTTATTTTAAATTCTATTACTAATTGAAGTAAAACAAAGTCTTCAAGGCGACGGAGATGGTGAAGGAGTCATTACAAGGCAATTATTCCACGTGTTAATACTTTTTCGTATGATTTTATTTCGGTCCAAGTGCATAAAGCGCGGACTTTCCAATACAAACTTTACCAATGCAGCGTGACACATTTTTCCTAATATAAGAAGTTCACCACAACATTTTTTTGTAACGCTCCCTGATTTGAATATATGGTCGAAAACTTCAAAAAAACAGGGCTTGCCTATTTTAGCTCCACAATTATTTTTCGTAATAATCTGGTCATTTTCCTTTGTAGCAATCACTAGGCCACTCGTCACGAATAAAACCATCAAGAGATAATAAACATTGAGGCTTTTCATTGTGTGTAAGAATTGTGTTGCTATAATATTATGGTTCGTAAGACTAATTCCGAATGAGATTTATTATCAAGAAAAATATCTTTTATAGGCATAGTTAAAAGCTCATGGTATTGGGATACGTTATGATAAAATAAAAAATATTTTTATATTTTAGGTTCATCGACGTTAATTGTATTTATTATAAGACAACGTAACAATTTAATGTTATATATTTACCCACAATTTAATATTTCATAACAATAATTGTAGGTCAGATTGAGATCCGATAATGAAACTTACAACATCCATAGGCTTGACTACAAAATCTTGTTTTGTACGATAATACTAAGATTAAACCAAAACACTAAAATAAGGGAATACATTGACTCAAACAGTATATATAGATATCACAAATGATCTAATAAAACAAAGATTAAGCTATGGCTTTTAGAAGAATTTCTATTATAATTTCACAGCAATCTACGTGAAACAAAGGGAAAATGTATAATGTTTTTAGTTTCTTAGAATTAATAATATTATGAAACAAAAAAATCACACTAAAGTCTTATTGAGATCTAGACATACATGTTTTCTGAAACATTAAAAAATTCACAATCAAATAAGCTTTATTGTCTTCAAAACTAATCATCAAGCGTAACATATTTCTCTTGGATATATTTTAATATGATATTCAAAAATATTAAAACCAATTCCTCTTAAACAAAGATTAAACTTGAACCAATTAGGAATTTACTCGTGCCCGCAATTGCTCTACATAACAACAAGATGTTGCTTCTAAGAAACGATCGTTAAAATTACCTATTATTTGATTGTATTTGTTTATGTTTTACTTTATATTTTATTATCATCACAATTTGTGGTGTTTGTCGTCTTTTTTTTTAAGAAAAGCTACTTTATTTAATTGGGAAACACGTCGAAAATTATTGTTACATATCGAAAACAATGCGAGTACACTTACATTTTAATGTACTAAGCATATCTTTTCATTTTACAATTATCAACTTCTATGATTACGAATTAAATTAATTTCTCAAAACTTGGTTTTGATGTTTTTCGTGTTCCTTTTTTGTCTTTTATTAGTTTCTTGTTTAGTCCAATATTGGCTTGAAAATAAATCAGAAAAAGGTTTCAACATAGTCAGCATAGAATGTGAAGAAGAAGATTGTTTTACCATGTTATCATAAAATGTTATCATGTTGACATGTAAAAATAAATCATCATTCATGCAACCCATAACATATGTTACTACACATAAAAAATATTATAGTATTAAGTAATGGATTCACGAAAATCGTTTTATTCCTCCATATAAATATTTCTTCAACTTGACATGAATTAAAGTAATAAGTACATAGTAACTTTAAGTCAAAATATCGTAAGCCAAAAAATGGTACATATTTGTAGGCGTTTCATTTTAAATTCCATTACTAAATGAAGTAAAACTTCGTCTTCAAGGCGACGGAGATGGTGAAGGAGTCATTACAAGGCAATTATTCCACGTGTCAATACTTTTTTGTATGATTTTATTTCGGTCCAAGTGTATAAAGCGTGGACTTTCCAATACAAACTTTACCAATGTAGTGTGGCACATTTTTCCTAATACAAGAAGTTCGCCAAAACATTTTTTTGTAACGTTCCCTGATTTGAATATATGATCGAAAACTTCAAAAAACAGGGCTTGCCTATTTTAGCTCCACAATTATTTTTCGTAATAATCTGGTCATTTTCCTTTGTAGCAATCACTATGCCACTCGTCAGGAATAAAACCATCAAGAGATAATAAACATTGAGGCTTTTCATTGTGTGTAAGAATTGTGTTGCTATAATATTATAGTTCGTAAGACTAATTCCGAACGAGATTTATTATCAAAAAAAATATCGTTTATAGGCATAGTTAAAAGCTCATGGTATTGGGATACGTTATGATAATATAAAAAATATTTTTATATTTTAGGTTTATCGAAAACGAAAAGATCCTGATAGCTTTATCATACCATGTTCTATCGGAGATCTACGTACGGGTAAGACATTGTGTGACTTAGGTGCTAGCATCAATCTTATGCCTATGTGAGTTTTCCAAAAGCTAGACATCGGGCAGGAAAAACCAACCACGGGGATGTTGCAACTGGCAGATCTCTCTTACGTGCAACCATAAGGAAAAATATAAGATATTCTGGTAAGAGTAGATAAATTCATATTTCCTGCAGAATTCTTAATTTTATATTGTGAAGCAAATGAAAATGCCCCAATCATATTGAGAAGGTCGTTCCTAGCCACAGGTAGAACATTGATCGATTGTGAAAAAAGAGAATTTGTCATACGGGTTAATGATCAACAAGTGAAGATCAATGTGTTCAAAACTTTAAGACATCCAGAAGAACCAGATGAGTGTCAAGAAATCGAAGTCAAAACTGAATTTAACTTTGATGTAGAAACAGATTGTCTGAACAAGACCTGCTGCGGCAACCAATACCAAGGCAGCATACTCCTGATCGGAAGTTCACAAGAAAGAAACCACCTGATGAGGATACATCAATTGGGATATCAGCTTCTCCTCCACTCAAAAAAGGGAAGATGGTTGTTTCTGGAGATGTATTCTACTATACTCCACCAGTAACCTAATTTCTATCTCTTTATCCATATTTTACTTTTATGTTTTAGGAATTAGATTTTTAGTTTTCAATTTTAGGAATTAGATTTCAATTTTGGTAATTTAGTCTTTAGAATTTTCAATATTTCCATAGTTTTTATTAATATTATTTTCAGTTATTTAGGTACCATTAACGAAAAATAAATGGAGATGATTAGACCAATTAATTAGCGGCCCAATCCAAAGGGCGGAAAAATTTCGAGCGGGAATTAAGCCGCCCAAATTCAAAGATTGTGTCAATTCCGCTATCAATGGTTTCCAGTTGGAAGTTGCGTCTCTCACACGTCAAGGATAATAATCACGACCCCGCTCCCTTAAACGTAGCGCTGCCTTCGGCTATAAAACATGGGAAATAATTATTTATCTTCACTCTTCTTTTCATCTTATTGTTACTTTGTGCAACTTTCTTCATCTTTCTTCCACAAATACAAATGACAACCCCACGAAAAAAACCTTATCGGAGCAGTAAAATAAAAAAGATATTCTACACCGGCAGTCGAACAAGAATATAAGTGAAACTTCAAGAACATACAATTATGGGAGGAGAAAGGCTTCCATTAAACTGATGCCGAAGACCTTAGAATTGAAGCTTATATATTACCAAAGATAACTTTTCAGAGGTGGCAGAAGTTTGCGAAGCAACCAGATCTTGCAAATATCGAATGGGTTCGAGAGTTTTCTACCTACCGTCCAATGCAAAATAATTCATACACCTATCTACGAAGATAGGAAACTCCGCTGGTAGACATCACTATTAATGCCTACTTCGGCCTACACATAGAAAATGACGAACATTCAGAGTTTGTTACTTCCCTGACCGTCGACGATTATGAAATGGTGAAGGCAGAACTCTGCCTACCTAGAATAGAGTGGAATACAGAGAAACATCGAGGATCTGTCAGCCACTGTGATCTGAGGCCAGAAGCAAAACTTTGTAATACCTTTTAAAAAGGAACTTGATGCCAACTTCTCATAATCAAACTATCGATCGACCGAGGCTAGCGTTCATCATTCGATCATTCATAATTGTCGCATCGATGTAGGCCTCCTAATCAGTGAACAAATATTTGAGTGTGCCACCAAAGAGAAAGGTATGCTTTATTTCCCGTGTAATTACATCTTTGGGAAATTCGAAATAGGTATCAATCTTATCAATCGATACATTTACTGCGGTAACAAAGGGATAGACCTGGTGGTCTATATGAAATGAATGCAAGTTGCAGAAGCTATCCCAGAAGTATACATCCCCCGACCACTGAAGCAACATCTACCGAGGCAACACACTGGGCAGGTCCAATCGAGAATAAACCTCCAACACTAGAAGGAATTCTTGCAATTTTATAACGCATTGAGAGAAGGTAGTTGGCCTTCATTACTTACTTTCGGGAGTTCAACAATGCTATTATTGAAACCATTCATCAAGAATTCCCAACCAATTCCACTGTCTTCCCTGAGTTTACAATCGACCTATCCATGCCTCAGCAACCTCCTCCCACTCCTACCAAATCAACAACCGCCTCTGCAACAGTTTCAGTTTGTCCTACCGCCACAATCGTTGCGGCAGCAATAGAACCATTATCAGCAGACTCTACAGCTGAGTTCTTCCGCATAGACTCCACCAACAGAGGGGCCACACCAGAACATTCTAATACTTTCACTTGGAGCAACTCCTCCAAGGACCTAGAAGTCCCACTCAAAGCTGCCAAGGAATTTTTAGCTGTAGCACAAGGAGGACAGAAGCGAAAGGCATCATCCCCCTCTCCAATCAACATCGAGACGGAGGATGAGCCGATACAAGATCCCACTCCTATACAAGTCCAACCACCATGCTCTGCCAAGAAACCAATGGTAAGCCCACCAAAGGATATAGCACAATAGCCACCAAAGACCCACCGAAAGCTCCTCATCAGCAGCGACTCCGAGGATTCCTTTAGATCCTCCAATTTTTAAAGGGCGTAGTCTTTTCTTCTTTTATCTCTTTTGTTTTTATTTTCGGCTTTTATTTTATATTTATATGTTTACTTTATATGCATTGAGGATAATGCATCCCTCGAGTTTGGGAGAATATTGATCCTATTTTGTAATATGTAAATATCTACAATGTATGAAAAGTATTTAGATTATCTTACTACTGCCTTAATTTCTGTCTTAACATCTTCTATAATTTGATGAAAAAAAATTAAGTCTATTGAATTTTATCGAAACTACCTCGGTAGTAATATATTCTTCAGACGACATTGCAATCTGCACTATTCACCATACTTGAATTTAGAAAAGTTTCCTAGGATTAGTAATTATGATTAGACTATGAGCCTGCAATTACATAAAAACTGTTAGTCTTAGTTGATTTTAAAAGTTCTTTTCTTTGAAAAAGCAATAAGGACTTAGGATTAGATTTTAACTAGAGGTACCTATCATCGGCTTTAGTTTATTCCTTAGAGGTGTCCATCACTGGCTCTAGGACTTAGTCTTTCTCCCACTTACTAGAGGTGCTCGAAATTGGCTCTAGTAAGAATAGATAAACACTTGAGGTGCCCGAAACTAGCTCAAGCAATATAAGTATATATCAATATATACTTATATACAAAATAGGGTTAAAGAAAAGAAAAATATATGAAAAAAAATCTAATTCAGAAATCTTGAGCTGGAAAAAGGATTAGAACTTAGAAAATAAACTTTGACACAGATAGGCACCCACCCACTAAGACTCATATTCCAGTTCCGAGGAATTCCTAGAACCAAGAAGAGGCCGAGTCAAGAAAAGAATTCTGCCACGGTAGGCAGGACGATATATTACTTTAAAATTCCTTACTTATATCTATCTTTTGCATTTCTTTAGGATAAGCAATAGTTCACGTTTTGGGGTATTTGATAAGTGAATAAAAGTCCTAATTTTTATATCATTTTCTAACACTTTTATTGTTAATAAAAGACAGTTTAAATAGCAATATTGGATAATTCTGCCTATTTTCTATATTTTAGCATCTGAATACCTAATTCATGAATTTATCTATTATTAGGCATAAAAAGATGAATTTGATGGTTTTCTTTCTTAGACAAGAAACTACATCATAGGAATGACCAAACAAGAGGATGAATGCTTGAACTAAAGCTGAAATGCAGACAAGCACTCGCCACGACAACACTTTGGAGGTCACGCCAGTAGATTGAAGATGACAACTGGTGCTCGACAGAGAGAGAGAAAAAGACGTCAATTTTAACGGACATAAAGTGAGAGAAAGCCGGAGAAGATAAAAGGAGTCAAACCGTGGTCAAATTTCAACGCGGGAATAAGGAGTTATTTTAGAAAATAGAATAAAGTGTCATAGTTTAATAAGGAGTTGTATTCTTTTCCTTATATAACTTTTTCCTTATGTGGAAGACTTTAACCTAGGTTTGGCCTATATAAGCCACCCATTAGGGTTAGGAAGAAAGAGTCAGATTCTTAATAGCAAAACCTAAAGCCACCGACTACACCATTATGTTCTAAATCCCCCTTGAGGCTTAGGTTGTTTGTGGAGTAATTGGGGAACAAAGTTGTATTATACTTGATATTTATTAATGCAAGCCTTATTTTTATAGTTTATTCTCTCTTGGCGTTTACTCTTCTTTGCATATGAGCTCGGTCAGATAGTATGTAAAGAAAAACCTATTTATCTAATATCGAGAGAGTTAGGCTCACGAAATGAGAGAGTACGATTTTTGCTCAAGGGCATCGACTAATCCGCAAGGGTTTCAATGACTAAAAGGATGCATGTGTTTGGTTGTTGTTCATCCTTGATTCACGCCGGGAGGTATCAACAAGACATAGATTTCAACAGTTCTCCGAGCTTAGGGATAAGGAGGAGACATACAAGGATGATTTGTCGAACTATGGAAAGTTGAGTTATCGACAAGGCATAACCCTGCATAAGCAGCTTCGACGACCCTTAGTGCGACCCGCCGAGGCGGCAAGTCAACCTATTGCATTAATAAGTGGATAATAAGTGCAACTGGATTCCCCTCTACAAAGCATTCAACGTGTCCTTACTTCAATTATTTTTATTCTTTATTTAGTTCTTAATTTAATTAATTTAGTTATCTCAATCATCCAAATACTTGTGTTTTTACCTTTATAAAGTGTAGGTTTAAGAATTAGTGAGGTCGATCCAGTCCCTGTGGGTTCGACAACCTTAAATACTATAATTTGGCGAAAGGTAGAAAGACATCAAGACTTATGATCCTTCACCAAACTTCAAAGCATAAAACTTGAACAAATAAATAAAAATGGAAGAAATTTCTACTTGTAATGGAGAAACAATCAAGAATATGCTTTAAATCAAATATTTCCTTGAAAATGTAATTTTGTTTATGCAATAAATGCTGGAAAACTTTTTTATTCATCAAATATTTATTCATTCGTAAAGCTCTTTGACCTCAAGGATAACTGAAATTTTTTTCTACAATTCTTAAGCGCCTCTTGCATCTTCCTAGGATTATAAATGCGACGAGACAGATCATGAATTATTCGAATTCGATTCGATTAAAGCTCAATCAAAACTCAATTAGATTGGACTAGGTTCGAACTCGAACTCGACTCAAGTTCTTGACGAGACGAGCAGAGTTACATGATTCTCGACTCGAAAAGCTCACGAGCTACTCGAAAATATAAACAACTATTTTTTAATTTTTTATAATTTAAAATCTAAATTTCTAAACTTAAAATCCTAAAATCTAAACTCTAAAATAAGTATTAAATCCTAAATTAACATACTAAACCCTAAAATTAACAAGCTTGAGTTTACACAACTTGTGTACCAAAGTTTTTTTCTTCATTAGGCTTTAAATGAGACGTGACAAATAAGAGGTACTCGAGTCTAACACGTTCAAAGATTGATCAACACCTGACTCGATTAGGCTTGAATAAAGCTCAAACTTGATTCGAGTTCTTAACGAGCCGAGCTTAGATTTTTTTAGGCTCGTTTAAAATTACTTAAGCTCGAACTCGACTCGAAATCTTAACGAGTTGAACCGAGCTTAGCATTACTCGAGCTTGACTCGGCTCGTTTTCACCCCTAATCTTCCGCACTTCAATGATTTTGTGATTATATGCGAAAAATTTATGCATAGTACTAACTGAATCATGTAAAACTTCCATGGAACATCTAAGTTACTTCACACATGGAAACAATTAAAACATTAGTTGTAAAAATTGATAGCTTCCATTCAGCTTCACTTCTTCTCCCAGTTTCTAGCATTGTTGCAAGCTATGATCAGCGAACAACATTCCTTGTTTGATAGAGGGCATATCTTTTAAGGACTAGTGAAATCATAGCACTTCAAATTTCAAAATAAAATAAATTTTATTCTTTAAGTTTTTTTAAAATTTTAATTTGTCCCTCGAGATTTTTTTAAAAAAATTATTAAACTTTAAATTTTTGAATATTTATAATTATTTTTTATCATTTTTGTTAAATCTCTTAAAAATATTAAGTATTTTAGTTAAATCTTGAATTTTTTTAAAAAATTGTTTAACATCTAATATTTTTTTTAAATTTAAGTTGTCCCTCAAATTTTTAGTCCAAGTTTTGTCCTGCCTTCAACATAGATCTAATACGAAAGATATATAATAATGTTAAATATAATAGTTGCATAATGAACAAGAAATAATAAAAGTTACATGAAAAAGAAATACTACCCAATAGTATTTAGATATTATTTTCTGAATTATTCTCAAGTTGAACGATCAAAGGATTTTAATTATTCTATTGTTATTAACATTAGTATTTTAATTTTTTCTAAAATACCCTAAATCCTTTTTCCAATTGAAAAATAATTTTCCTTATCAATTAATTCCCATCGCTCCATACGCTCATCACCATCATTGCTTCATAAACTGCACAATGGTATTTAGATATTATTTTTTATATTTATATATATTAAGTGTGATGCAAACCATCTTGTCTCAGTAGTTAAATAAACGATTGTTATTTTTAAAGATCACGGGTTCGATATAAGCATAATAATTGAGCGATCATGTTTAATAGTTAATAATATATTCTAAAACAGATACTATTATAAATACTATAACTGAATAGAAAATAATAACTGTAGGGGTTTGGTGGAAAGTAGAAAACGGGGGACGGTTTTGGGGAGTGGAAAATAAAAACATGGGAATGGTCATGAACCTGGTTTGTAACCGTTTTGAATCGAAATCTGCATATTAATTTGGATTATTATCAAGGGTATTAATGTTGGAACATTGTTTTCGTAACTGGTATTAAAGTAGTATTAATTCTAGATATTGTGTAAAAAAAATTTATTAAAATACTCGTCATTAAAATTAAACCGACAACGCAGATCAGTTCGAATTAATTATAATAAAACCTTAAATACTAAAAGAATAATAAAAATAGTATTAAATATTATTTTTGAATATTTTAATTTATCAAGAATACATTTTTTATAATTACTGGCGTTTTGAGTCCTATTCTTGGAGTTGCATTTCTAACGTTGGAAGGTCTTATTGGTTGGTTTTGGTTTGCCTCTCATCGTCAATTGAAGAAGTGAATGTTTTTTTTTTTTTTTTTTTTTTTGTCAGGGGAAGTAAGACGGGTGGGGCTCTTTGAGTGTGTAAATTTTTAATGTTATTTTTATTTTTATTTAATAATAAAAACTCATATCAAATAAAGGCAACCAACCCAAACAACGAAAAGTTAAAAGAGTGCCAAGCACTATTACTAACATACAGTATTCGCATAAATCGTTCAAACAACCAATGGAGGTAACTAGGGGGTAAATAGTGTTATTGGGCTTGGGTCGGGTTCGAGGTTCGGTGAGTTCGGAATTTTAAGTTTGAACTCGGCTTAGAAACAATATTATTAGGATCGGTTCAAGCACAAAACTCGTGGGGTTCGACTCGGGTTCGGCAGGGTCGGCTTGACCCAAAATAAACAATTTTGCTATATTTTTATAAGAAAAATAGCATCCCGTTAAAAACTTTTTTCATAACCAACATCAAAAATATAATTCAATATTGAGAAAAGAAAAAAGTGTCTAATTTATATTAATTAATTTATTTTATTTTCTTGTTTTTCTTTTGTTAAAAATATTACTTTTAATGTATATGTAGCACATATATAATAAAATTATTTCGAACTTGTTCATGAGCTTTTTGAATCGAGCTTGAGTAGGCTTGGCTCGGTTCGTTAAGGTCATGAGTCAAACCCAAACCCGAATCGAGCTCACTCAAGCCGAACTTTAATCAAACCGAACCCAAATAGCTCGCGAGCCAATCAATCTCATTATCACCCCAGAGGCAACAATATTGAACCCGACACCGCACACGAGGGTCGCATTAACGCTAAGTCACTTATATTGTCATCCCACACACCACGACAATGGAAGGTCATGACCGATGGCCTCTTTTGCGAAAGATTTAGATACTAAATTGAACCCGAATAATTCGCGAGCTGATCAAACTCATTATCAATCTTAGATACAATAATATATTATACGATGGAGAGAACAGGTGATATATTATACGATGTTTTGTCATGAGGTGAATATTATATGTATTAGATGGGTTTCGGGATTTTATGTAAATGATAGAGTAAGAATAATTTTAGTTTTGTGGACCATAGAATATAGATGATTTTGAGCGAATTGGATCGCAAAACAGAAATAAATATATATTTTTTGACAAAAAAGAGTGTAAGAGTGTGCCCCTTCACACTCACTCCATTCAATTGACAGTCCTATATTAATTTATAGTTATTCTATATAAATTTAAATATATTTTTACCTGTTTTAATTTTTTTATTTTATGATCATATTACATTATTATGTTATGTCCAAAACTAATAAATCTAATTGAAACCAATACAATTGCTCAATTTCTGTGTGGTGTATTGCCAAATTATTTTATATTAATTACAAAATTAGTAATTAAATTATATTTTTATATTAGATATTTAAAATATTTTTAGGTTATAATAGATATTTAAAATTTTATTTTTTGTTAAAATAAATTCATAAAATTTTAATTTTAGTTTATTTTAATATCTATCGAGGTATAATTTTGACACTTATTTTAATTAAATATAAATTTTACATATCTATTTCAATTAAAAACACTTTAAACATTTATTTCAATAAAAATAAAATTGTAATCTCATACTTTATTCAAAAAATACTTTAGACATCTATTATAAAAAAAAACATAATTTAAATATTTATTTTATTATTAAATTAATTATTTTTACATAGTTTAACCGATATATATTTTATATTTTTATCGTAATACGGACGTACATGTAACACTATTTTATTCTCTATTTAAAGTTAAGAAATTTTTAATAAAACTCACCTTTATATTTTATATTTTGTTATGGCCTACTGGCGTTTTTTGTTGTAATAAATGTTGATATTTTTTTTTTAATGAAAATTTTTATTTGGGAATGAAGATGGGAAATTTTACTTTTAATAAGTAAATGAATCTAAAATTTAGAGAAAAAAATCTATTGATAATTTTTTAACTATTTATTCCAGAGATATTGATTTATAATTAAAGCTATCTAATATCTATATAATTATTTTACCTATTAAATTTATTACAACTTATTAATACAAACCTAATATCATACTCTTGTCTTTTTGCCTAAAATAAAATGCTGATATTTATTCAGTCGGATTACTCTTTTTACCTTTTCAAATTATTAGTTCAAAGTTTATTCACGTTTTTTATCTACAACATAGTGTTGTTATAAATGATGTTATCAAATAATTAAATTAAATTTTAGTTGTGTTATTATTTTATCTTTTAAACGTATTTTATTAAATTAAATAAGATATTTTATTTGTGTTTTTTATCTATAATAAAATGTTTGTATAATTGCGGTTATAAATAATCTCAATGGGAAAACAAATAAAATTCATCCTCAGAGACTTAGATTTAATCGCAATAACCGTAAAGTGTGTATTATCAAAAAGTTAAAAATATTAGGATTTTTTTAATTTATACAAAACATTTGTATAATTAAAGTAATTAAGGGTAATTTATCTGCAATAAAACGTTATCCACGTTTTATGTCTGCAATAAGGGTGATTTGTTTATTTAAATATAACAATGGCAAACTAAAACATGAAGAAAATAAAACAGAAATCACTGTCTGAACATGAAGAATATAAGAAACTAAACATAAAAAAGGAACACACAGACATGATCAAAGAAAGAGATACCATTGTCGAAACATAAAGAAAGAGATCCCTTCAAAGCTTCAATGTAACATCCAACTCTTCTTGACCACCTGCATTACCATCTATTTGCCTGTCAACGATCGTTGCCATTCCCTCAATTAGTAAGCGTGCTTCCAACTGGTGCAGAAAAGGCCTGGTGAAGAGCTCAACACGAGACTGTTGCACCGTCGTGATTTGCGGCAGCACAGAAACTAGTGTTGACTGTGTCGGAATCGAGTTGCTACTAGGCTGCGGTGCCCGTGCCACAGTCAAGTGCTGGTCTAAGTTGCGAGCATTGGATCCAATGGGAAAAGGGCTTGTATTTATTCCTGTAGATCTTGGCGGTGTCAGATTCGAGTTGTGCCCCTCCGATTGGAATGAAACAGGCAGTGACCCGACAGTCGTCTGCTGGTCTAAGGTGCGAGCATTGGTTCTGATAGAGAAAGAGTTTCTATTTATTCCTCTAAGCCATGGCGGTGTCGGATTCGAGTTGTTCTCCATCGATTGGAACGAAACAGGCAGTGACCCGACAGTCGATTGTTGGTCTAAGGTGCGAGCATTGGTTCCACTGGAGAAAGGGTTTCTACTTGACGGTGTCGGATTCGAGCTGTTCCCCGTCAAATGGAACGAAACAGGCAGTGACCTGACAGATGACCGCTGGTCTAAGGTGCGAGAATTGGCTCTAAAAGAGAAAGGGTTTGTAATTACTTCTCTTGGCCTTGGCAGTGTCGGATTCGAGTTGTTTCCCGTCGATAAAACAGGTAGTGTCCCGACAGCCGACTGCTGGTCTAAGGTGCGAGCATTGGCTCCAACGGAGAAAGGGTTTCTATTTGTTTCTCCGGACGGCAGTGTAGACGGCACACGACCGGTCCTCGACAACTCCAACAGCAACCTTTGCTGCAGCCAATCTTGCTGTTGTTGGGTGGTTGGTACCTGTGGATGAGAAGTTGACGACATGTGACTAAGTAAAAGCTTCCTTTTCGCCTCCGATTCATTGATAAGAAAATGAAGCTCGATGTGATCGAATAGATCTTTACGAGTCGAGAAAATACAATCACAAATTCGACAAGCAATTAGGTTGCTCTGGTCACCATTCATGTTTCCATGCCTCAAGTCTGCCATTATTTTCTCGAGAAAATTAACGAAGACAGCTTTGAAACCAAGATGGAGAAACGAAATGAACAGTGACGGCGGTTTCTGGTTGCTGGTTGCTGGTTCTGACAAATTATATAGGTAAAAACAAATTCTGGTTACCATTTTCAGCGTTTCTTTCAAAGTCATGTAATTTACTGCTATTGATTTGGTACTAATGGAAAAATCTAAAAATAGACAAAAAGTAATGAGGGTATGTGGCCATAATTTATTTTTTCCTTCAGGGTTTTAAATTAGAACGTTACTAATAAATGTTAGAATATTTTTTAAAAAAATTATCTCAAAAAAAAAAAAGTACTCTTAATGAATATTAAACTCATAACTTAAAAAATAAAAAAAAATCAACTCAAATAATTAAAAAATATATAATAATGGAATAATTATTTAATGTATTTGGTGAAAAATTATTCACAGTTTGTATGGTTATTACATATTATTAAATATAATTAAAAATATATGATAATTATATAATCTTACTTGTTTTTTAAAAAAATTTCATTGTAAATACATGAAATAATCATTTATTAGTAATTTCTATTTATATATTATTTTTTTTCAAACAAGAAGTTAAATATTTTAGAAGTTCGTATACAAGTATGTGATACAAGTACGATAAGATCGAACACATTAATATTCTCGAAGGTGTTGACAAAAAATCATTATTTCATGTTTGTTTCCTATAATATCGCACGTGTACGAAAAAAAAATACTATATCATCTTACAGTTATGATTAATATTGAATTATATTCTTACGTTACGCGTTTGTGTTTCATAGATTCGAATATTTTTTCGTTAAGCATTCATTTTTTTCGTTAAACAAAGAGGAGAGATAAAAGATAAAGACTTTTATTATATTCTTAAAGTAGGGTTGTATACAATGTTTTGTCCAAAGGTCTATATTTATAGACATAAAATGAAAACCCTAATTTCAATGAGTATTAAACCTAATAATAAAATCCATTAAAGTTTAACTTAATATATGGATATCCACCATAAATAAAGATATTCATAACACTCCCCCTTGGATATTCATGAAGATAATGTGTCTCGTTAAAACCTTACTAAGATAAAACACTGTGGGAAAAAAATTCTAGTGAAGGAAAAAGAGTATACATCTTTGATACGCATAACATGATGTCTCATTAAAAAACTTACCAGGAAAACCCATTGGGACAAAACTTGATTAAGGGAAAAAGAGTGCAACACGTATTTACTCCCCCTTATGAAAATATCACATAAGATTTTTGAATCTTCATAATTCAATATTAAATACAATCTTCAAGTATTGAAGTAAATTATGCACTAGTGGATAAATCTTCCAAATTAATATTTGAAATGATTCATTGAATATTATTCTTCTGAAGATCATGAGGGATGAAATTTAAAAACAATATGTTTCGTTTTATCACATTTGATATATCCACCTTGAGATATAAAATTTGCATTATCTCTACACAAGATAACTTATGTCTTATCTTGTGAAAGCAATTCACATATCTCAATAAATGACTACATGAAAGTTTCAACAAATTTTCGCATCATAATTGAACCAGGATGGTCTAACTGATCATGCCAAATAAAATTATCAGTAAACATCTGGTTTACAATAGGATGAGTTTCAATTTGTACTAATTCTTCTATAATACAATATGGATGATACTGCATATAATTTTGTTAAGATTTTCTTATTGCCTTAAGTTATATTCGTAATATTGAGATAATCAACACTACTTGATTAATATTCTCAATATATTTATGCTCTTGAAAATTTAATAAGTTTATTTGCGATATTGACGAGTATAATGCACTATAAATATAAAATAAAGTTCCATTTGACAATAACATATTTGCTCAGTCGGAGCCTTCTGTGATATTAGTACTTCCGAATATAATACTCACATTATTCCCTTGAATTTAAAATGGGAAAATATGCATAATTATGCATCTTTTAATATGTGCTTTATTAAATTCACTCTGGGAAATAAAAAATATGTGTTTTGTACCATTCATTTCGGGGAATGAAAAATATTAAATATAACATATTATATCAAATCGGTTATCTATCAAAGATAAACTCTCAAAAGCTTTTCCGAATCATTGATATTTTAATACTTTGAAAAATAATACTCATATTTTCTCTTTTATTTAAATAAAAAAATATTTCTTATTCTTAAATATAGTATGAGTATCTACACTATCTGCTAAGTATAAATAACCATAATTCATTGTATATTTTACTCTGAAAGTAATAATATTCTTCAAAGGATAATTAATATAAAGAGTAAATAAATAACATTTAAAGTAAATTAATATAAATAAATTAACATAAATAAATAGTAAATAAAAATAAATTAACATAAATCATAATAAATAAAAGATTAATTATTTCCTTTAGATGTTATAAGGAAAATAAAATAAATAACGAATTATTCTTTTTGAAGGATTATGAGAAAATTAACAATATTCAATTGAGTTGGACAAACGCCATAATTATTTACGCCACAATGAAAATTTGTTTATATTTTCTTTCATTTATCATTCATGATTATGGATAAAGTCCATAATACTTCAACGTTTGACTAGTACGAGACCAATGGTTTATATCGTCGCATTGATAACATAAAAATTTTGATATGATCCTTATCATTCTTGTCATCATTATAATTTCACTTCTTGTGGATATAAGCATTCTCAAAAGAATCATCTTATCCGTGTCTATTTTATGACCTCAATCACGGTCACAATTACTAATGTGACATTTATTCTTTCCGTTAACATATTTTCATGATATTGTGTTTGCAGGACAACAATAATGTGTGAAAAATGGGGTATGTTTTTCTTACATATCCTCATCAATGATACTTTGACACATAACTGAGTTTTTATTTACTAATCATATAGTGAATAATCATGTTTGCATTCACTTCAAGGAATTAAACAAATTCAATAATCGCATGGAATAAACATCATGTTTGCATTCACTTCAAGAAATGACATAAATCCAATAATTGTATAGAATAAATATCATGCATGCATTCACTTCAAGGAATGCCTCCCATAAAAATTCTTGGATCAAGACAATTTTCGTAACTTGAACTTGGGAGAAAGTCTATAGTCGAGTTTTTCGACACAAAAAAATATTGCTTTCAAAAAATATAAACTTTATAATATTCATACTATCAAATCATAATTGATCAATCAGTATATATAAAATACATATAAAAAAAACAAAAAAATAATCCTCATACACAACGTTGTTAAACTAGTCCACAATGTCCTTTATAAAGAACCTCCTTTGAGACCAGTAGCGTCGCAGAACGTGATATCCAGTTAATATACTCGGATTAAACCAACATAACTGAGAATACAATAATTAATTAAAGGTTGAATATTTGTTTCAATTTCATGTAATACTTAAAACATAACTAAAAAAACATAAACTTTCATCATCAAAATAAATAAATATTGGACATAACTAAAAATTAAAAAAAATCTAAAATTAAATAAATAAAACATACCGTACTTTTCGCAAATTTGAATATATGGTAGATTTAGTTATCAATATCTTGTTAAAAAAATTTCGAGAATTATCGACAAAAACCATGGAAATTGAGCCACTTTATTATTATATAAACATCAAATAATCAATGATTTTTCAAAAATTAAAAATCAAGTTAAAGATCAAGAGAGAAAAATAATCGATAATTAAAATACAATAGAGGAATAATAACTTATCTTTGATTCATACTAATAACAAATTCTTTTAAATAACTCCTCTAAGATTCGAACGACAAAACCTTCGTTGGTTAGAGTCTCGTGATGATAACGTGTTGTAAATAAAGTAAAGAACAAAGATAAAATATATTAACAAAGATGAGAGACAAAAGAAAGAGACTTTTATTATATTCTCAAAGTAGGGTTGTATACAATACTTTATCCAAAGGTCTATATTTATAGGCATAAGACGAAAACTCTAATTCCAAAGGGTATTAAACTCTAATAATAAAACCCATTAAAGTTTAACTTAATATATGGATATCCATCGTAAATAAAGATATTCATAACAAAAATAATTATTAATTTTTTATTATAAAAGTATTTTCTATTTTAATTTTTAAAAAAAAAGGTTCCCAATATGTTATTTCACTAATCCATTTATGAGTAATTAATAGTCATATTTATTATAAGATTCCTTTCCTTTGATGAAATGAATGTGCTCTGTTTTAGGTCTACATTATGATAACATATTAATGATTAATTAATTACTTTCCTAATTAATAATTATACTAATTAAACTTCCTAGGCTTACATAATTCAATACCAATATTAATCACATCCGGCAATTTAAAAGATGTATTAATGAATTATTTGTTCATATATAGCCTAATATGCATATACCGATTTATATATTTTTTAATATACTGTTATAGTAATCATTTTTAAGATACTTTTTTTATAAAAAATATGTGATAATAATTTATATTAAGAAAAATAATAATACTAAATATGTTACGAGTTCATAATATGTCAATTCAATTAATAAATACACTAAAAATCTATTGAATTTACAATATAAATTGTAATTAAATTTTATTAACCTTTTTTTTATAAAATTTACCTTGTTAATTTTTTTTTAAAAAAATCATAACATCTTGGGGTTCGAAATTTAGTAATTTGTTTTAGTTGGGCCTACTGTTTTAATGGGCTTAGAATCAGTCCAACTAGTATATTTTCTTTTCCTCTTTTGTAACTAATTTATAAATAAATATATTTTAACGTATTTGATCTTAGATTTAAGGTTAAATTTTATATTTAAGTTTTTTTCTTCTCTAATTTTGATATTTGAATTTAAATTTTAAATTTGGTATATAAATTTGCCTCCATTGTTAAGATTTATTTAAATAAATCATTTTTCATAAATATTAATTTGGATTTAAAAAAATCAAGTTTAAATAACTAATTGAAGAAAGAAAAAGTTAGATACCAAATTAAACCTTAAAAATAAATTTAAATACTAAAATTTATATTTATTCTTCTTAAAATGAGTAGGGGTGAGAAAATTTTGACTCTATTCGAAAATTAAATTTTTTACTTGAATCGAGGCGAAAAACTCAACACTCGACTCGAAATTTCATAAACTTGAGTCGACTTAAAAAATTTTCAAATAAAATTTGAAGTTGTTAAATGAGAATCAAATAATTCGAGTAACTCAAAAATTTTAATAATTATTAGGACTAATTACATGTTTAACTCATATCATTTTATTTTCAGTCCCTTTTTTTTTCTTTTTAACTTTTAATTTTCTTAACAATCTTATCACTTTCTATATTTATTTTTTAGTTTATTTAATGTAATTTTTATTTATAACTTTTATATTATATTATTTATTTTATGTTTTTTTTTAATTTTCGTATTTAATTTATCATTAATTTTGTTCTAGTCTTGGTCTTACATAGGTAAGGAGGGTTTTAGCGAAGCGTATAATTTAATGAAATGATATATTCATACATAGACTATTTGATGATAATAATCATAATAACACTTTAAAATCTTATTTATACATGTAAAAAATATGACGAAATATGTATATAGATATAAAGAGAAATTTGTTTAAATTGTAATTAAACTATATTATAGTATTATGAATAGTAAAATTAAAATTTATACATAAACCCAAAAGATCAAATCGACCCGAACTCGTTAAAATCGACTCGACTTGAAAAATTTTCAAAAAAGTTCAAATTATAAAAGATGATGACTCAACTCGAATAACTTAAAATTTTTAACTCGACTCAACTCGCTCGAACGATCACCCTAATAAAGAGTTATGTTTGTTAATTTTTAAATATTAATTTTTTAAATGATTAATCGTTAAATTTTATGTCATTGTAAAAAAAATGATTAACCATTAAATTTTTAAACGATTAACCACTATTTAACGATAAGATTAAAAGTTAATGTGTAACCTATTATAATTTTTTTAGACTAATAAAATTATCTTTCTAAATAATATGTAATAAACAGGTTTCATACGTGAATATAATGAGATTTAAGCTTCTTCAAACCATGAATTGTTGCATGCCTATGATGTTATATTTTATAATTGATTTTATGTCCCTAGGTACTTGAATGATGGGTTCAGATGTTAAAAGTTTGTGTTGCAATACCATGATAAATAAGGTTTTTAAGGTTACTAACGTTATATGACTTGGGCTTTATTTGTGCATACTCAAGAAAAGTTTCGAATAGGGTGTAGGAGACAATGATATATGACTTGGTCTCACTCAAAATGTATTTATCAATGCTACATGATCCGATCTAATACATGGTATATGTTCCGATGCTAAATGATTTGGTCTTACTCTTTAATGGTATGATATCATACCTTGTAAGCCTTAGCTGTGATTGATTATGAACCCTTATAATTGTATATATTTAGGTGATCAGCGTAGCGCGACATGAACTCATGCTTACTTATTATCTTAATATTACATACTTATATTTATGAGTTTTATAAAATATAAGTGTATCCGCTGAGCTTTAAAGCTAAATATTTAAAATTATTATTTCTTTATACAGGTCTTTAGATTATTGTATGCTTGTAAGGAAATCATCAAAGTATGACTCATTTCATCAACTCGTTGAAGAGTATTGTACTTAGATTTGTTAGGGGACAATGTATTTATAGGACCCTTATGTTTTATTTTAATTATTGTTCATATTGAATACTTTTGAATTTATATGTTTAAAATTGGAGCTCCTAAGTAAACGTTTAACTAAATTATCACTTGTATTAATCTAATTCAATTTTTTGAGTTGGTTGTCATTCAAATGGTACACAAACCAATGATGAGTAAATTGTCTCCAATAGTTGCAGACTATATAAAAGTTTATTCAATAATTTTTAAAATTACATAATCATTGATAATATTACGCAACTCAACACAATTATCTTTAAATCGTGCTTGAATCCATGTATCACTATAGTGTATCATGGTGTAATCATACCGATATCACAACACTTATGTCTGACAATATCTCTAAAAATCCTTGTTCAATTCATACGACATGACAATTGATTAATCATTAATTGTATATTAGGATTACCATACTCTATTTGAATATTTTGACTATCTATAACTTCATCATCCATTTTTCAGACAATTCTTTGGATACTTTGACTTCATTAGATAATATCAACAATAGTTTGTGCTTTATTTCAACTAACTTATTGAAACTACACCTTGAACTGACGGTTATTCTAGCAAACTATCATTGCATTTTTTACTTGCTTAGATTTATTTTGGCGAACACAATCTAATAACCCTAAATCATTATGAAGTTGAACCATTAAGAGTTTTCAGTTGTAGAAAAATTATCGAACAGAGATTTCAAGTCTTCACGAAACTGCGATAAAATGACTAATAACTTTCTTTTATGGTCGGGATTGATGACTTTGATACCTTTGTAACAGTTTAAATTAAGAAGAACAAAAAAATTAACTAGGAGATGAAAATTAGAAAAGCAATAGGAGATCAAGAAAAAGTTTATTAGAAGATAAAATCTCATCATTCTCTCTATAAGATAAAAACCTACGGATTAAGAGATTTTATCTCAAAAAGAACTTACTAAAAACTAAAACATAAGAAAACGATACCGTTTTGCTAAAGTAAAAATAGTGTGTTATGTAAGTTTGTTTTTCAAAGCTATGTCTCTCATTTCATTTTTGTTTACTAAATCTTCGTCATTCACAAAATTTTCGTCGTGCACCATCTAGCATGGTATATAGTTTAGTACCATCCTCTGTATCCGATATATCCTCGAGACGAGCACAACCTGAGATGTCCCAACTTTCAGGGGGTACAATTGAAACTAAAATGAATTGGTATGTCTAAGAGAATACATGAACATATTTTGTTCGAAACATATTTTGTTGTGCAATGAACAAGTTGATATCTTTCCCGAAACACATAATCTAACTTGACTGATCAAGATTGACTTAACTCGTCATAATGTACGGGACGAGAGAGACGAACCTGACCTTGACCCTGACCCTACTTATAATCCCGTAAAACCTGAATTGCATCCGAACTGTTCGACTCAATAATCAATCAACGAACTCCAATCGATGAGGCAGCCAAAAGACCCTTATAACACCACCGTAGGACGCCGCACCTGTCGTAGGAGCAACTGCTCCATCGGAATTGAGCTTGCACGGTTGCACCAGCCCACAGGCAGCTTTCACCACTGCAAAACATTTCTTGGAGCCATCCCCGACTTTGATCTGCTAGCATCTGCTGCCAAGTGCCAAGGCCGCACCAATGCTTTCCTGTTGCAAGCGTAGACTCCTCTTCAGGACTGATTCCCTTCGCATGGCCTGGGGATAAAAAATCTGTTCATTCCGACGAAGCCACAAACTCCACATCAGGACACCGAACAAGAGATCCCAATTCGAACCATTGATTGCAAACCCAGAAGCCAAAATTCCAGCTGATGCTCAGTACGGATCTAAGAGCACCAAAACATGAAATCTCCCAGACACCTACGTAGAATGTGACCAAGATCCTCACGATCCTCGCCGCATATCTCACAACCAGAAGCAAAAATAAGGTATCTATCGTTTTAATCACACATATTTGATATCTACTTTATTTATTAAATGAAATAAATAAATTATTTAGCGATTATTTTTAGAAAATAATAATATTTAAAAATTATTTGTAACTTTTATTTTATATCACAGACTGTGATACAAGAATTTCCTACTATTAATCAATAAAAAAGGTCTTATAAGAATCATATTTTCAATAGTGTAAAAGGTCTTTTCATTCATTAAGCTGGGCCAAATACTTTTCACAATGTTACACCACATTGCTGAATAAACATAGAACAAGAATTAATATACCTTGCTTAATTGCTTCACCTTATCAAAATATGTAAATAAATAAATAAACACCCAATTTATTTAATTATCATAATTTCAAGAGATATATTATATTCAAAAGTTAATATTAAAATTCGAATTTATATAAAATAAAATAATATAAATATTTTTAATTATCATATTGATTAATATTTTTTAGATAATAACAAATTTAAAAATATGCTTCACAAAATACAAAAAGCAATCAGATTTTGTCCCAGCAGAATCAATGATGTCTAGGTGTAGTAAAATAATAGTCTCATAAAGTTTCAACTTTGATAGGGATAGTAAATCCAACTGTCAATAAATAGTATAAAATCCTTTGACATATATCATCAAATAATTCCATTTTCCCTAATTTAATAGTCTTATATTTATGAAACCCTTCCAAGAAAACCTAGATATTTCATTAATAGAGACAGCAGACTGAATTTATCTTGGAAACCAAAAATACTTATGAAGAGAAGAGAAAAAAAAGCAATAAGGATTCATAAAACTTAACAAAGAAAGCAATTAGGTGCGTAAATAATGAGTTGTGTAACGGTTTATTAAGTTAAATAAATAAATATAAATAATTTTGTTTATGTTCATTTGATAAATAAATGAATATGAATAAAAGTGTGTTTGGTCTATTTATATTCTCAAACAAACTCGTTCATCTTGTTTTTCTTTTTTCTTTTTTATAATTTAAATATTGATAAAGGTGAGGATTAAATTAAAAATAATGTGAATGTTAGAGTTTATATTGTGAAGTTTAAGGACGGCTGAATTTCATCGTTTTAACAAATATATAAACGAATAAATTGATGAACGAACATAATTATAAACATTAAACGTATATGTTCACGAACGTTAAATAAATAAATAAAAATACCTTAATAAAATCTTACTCCTTTAAAGTTCGTTCATTTAGTCCCTGGAAAAGAAATCAAGAGCTGGTCGAAGGAAGCAAGTTGCCAAGTAGCTAGATTGTCATAGTTCACGGCAAGAGTAGCTACTAGCTAGAGTTATTATGATTTAATCAAGTTTGGGTTCAACGAAGATCTCATCTAACAAGATTTCACTGTTTATTAGGGTTCATGTGACGATGGACTTCCACTTGATAAAATAAATAAATATCTCCCCCTTGGGGGGACAGATATGACAGATATGGAGAATGGGAGATGGATTTGCCCAATATATCTAAATCAGTCGAATAGCTTTAGACTATACAAGACATCCGTCCCCATTATTACAAGCCTCATATCTCTGAAAATTACCTTAATCTACTTCCAGCATGCATCAATCCTTGTGAACAAATGGGATTTTAGATGTCGAAAACATGAAATGTAACCTTCCCATTCCCAGATTTCTAAGACCCTAAGATGTCCATTAACTATTGAAGGAAAGAACAAAAATGGTATCAAAACAGAAATGTTTCTTTTTGAAACAACTGAAACATCATTCTTTTCGAACCATTTTTAGTCACTGCAGATTGATTTGCCAGTTTCCATGCGAGAGAGGGAAGCTACAAGAAAAGACACAGACCCTTGATATGCAAATCTGTGAGTTGTCATAAATGGCTTATCAATGACAAATTGAGATGTTAAGTCGCATAGATCTTAATTGCCACAAGAAATAGTAAAAATACTGTTGCACTACCATTACCAAATACAAAGACTAGTAATATCCATTGATAAAGCGAGCAATACTTGTTAAGACGGACAATACGATCCCATAGTGAATATTAAAGTAATTAAGATAGAATAATATTGGGAAAGAAACCCATGCAACAGGATGATGATCTGATCACGTCTGTTTTCATTTTTTCGTGCATATTTTGAACTTACTGAATTTGATTTCCATTAAGAGGTGGCTGCTGCGGAACCTGAGGGTGTCGCTTTCTTTTCTTCTTCTCGTAACTTATGCCTCTGGCTTTGGACTGAGAATCGCGAACTTCACGTAGGTAGAGCCTAACAGCTCTAGCTCCAAAAGGGTTTGCTTCAGGCTTGCCGCCGTGTTCCTCAAAAGCGGCTCGGAGGCGTCCGATGAGAGCATCGAGGCTTCCCCAAGCTTGGCGGAGGGGGCAAGGGCATGGAGCTGGAGGGTTAGGGTGACCAAAGAAAGGGCAAAGGGGTGTATGGACTTTGGTTTTCCCGAACTGGTCAAGGTAGCGGAGGAATTCCAGGACATGTGCGCCGCTGCAGCGGGAGAGGGAAAGAGGAGGGCGGTGGTTGCGGAGGTATTGCCCGAAAGTGTTCCAGTCACGACGTTTTTGGTTCTCGTAGCGACTGAGGGTGGAGGAAGAAGAGGGAGGGGAGGAGAAGGAGACGGTGTCCGACGCCGGTGAGGGATTTGTGTTGTTGTTGGAGGACATGGAAAGAGTAGCAATGAAATTTTGGTTTTCTAAACTCTGAAGAGAATCCATGTAAGATCGGGAAATGGATTTTCAGAATTCAGATAAACCTGAAGAACCAAATAGAAAGAGTGGATTCAAATACCAAGATCAGTATAGAACTGAAACGAAACAGACCCAGAAGTCTTGGTAAATAAGCGGGGATTTTTCAGCAGGGATGTAAGAATGCCATGAAAGTGAGACATGAAGAGGTGGGTTTGTAAATATAGGAGTAGGAAGTAGATGATTCATGAGGCTAATAAATGATAGGTTTAATTGTTGTCCCAACCCTTATATTCTTCACAACTTTCAAAATTTAGTCCTATTATTCTTAAATCTAGGAATTTAGTCTATCTTGTACTTATCTGATCCGGCTTTCATTAAATTTAAATGTGTGACATTTTAATATTCACATTTTTAATTTAAAATTTTTATAAATATTCTAAATCTGATTATAATATAGTATAATAGATCAGTTTTATATTTGGATAAACTCATGCACGTACATCTACAGATTGCATCTTTTACCACTAGAACCACTTAATAAATTATCCAATTTTAGAAATTAAACTCAAAAAAAAATTACTTTCCATAGAAAATTGATTAACAATGTTATCAAACAAAGTTTAAATTTCAAATCAGAAAATTACCATGACTAAATTCATGAAATTAAAAGTAGAGGGAGTAACTTTAGAAAGAACAAAGAGTACAGGGATTGAAGGAAAACCTGAGTAATACTCTAGAGGATAGAAGAACAGTTCTGTCAGTCATTTAGGGCAATTAAGCAGCACCTGGGGTCTCAAACAGTTCCTTTCTTTTTCTTTTTCTTTCTCTTTCTCTCTTGGTTTGATCGATCTATCCTAGAAAACTTGAAAGGCTCATGATGTGTACTAATATGGTGGTTTTTTTCCTCTTTTTCCCAAATTTTTAGTTGTTTAAAATGATCCGAAACCTTTGAAAGTTGTTGCAGTGTTTTGTCCTGTTTCACTGTAAGTGTTGTGTGTTTTTCCCAGACAAGAATGGTGGAAGTGAACTCTCAGTTCCATCACTCACTGAAACTGGCACGGGTAAATTGGTAAGTCCAAATAACTTGTCTTATTGTGGAAAGGGAAAGAGGTTTTCAAGGTACAACTTACAAGCAAGGGTAGTCAAGTTCACTGGATTCATAAATGCATGTCTTTTGATTTTTTGGTATATAAAATAAATATTTTTATATGAAAATATAAGTTTTATAATTTAATTGAATAATTATAATTTTAAATATAATTATACAAAAATTAAAATAACAATTAAAAAATATTAAATATTAAAATCTTGTTCCAAACCAGTAAAATTATATGTATATATTTTTTGACTCAAACAAGTCAAAACACATCAAAATTTTGATCAAAATAGAATTTAATCTCTCCATCTCGTTTTAGGACATATAATACTTGCAAGCTTATAAGAACAATATACAATAACAATCGGTAGTATTTAGGGGTTGGAAAAATCGGATACCCAATCAATTTAAATAGAATTGATCCCGGCCTTAGTAACTACCTGTTTTTGAAAATTAGAATTAGTCTCGGTTTTTTTATTGGTGAGAATCGGTTCAAATATCGGGTACCCAGTCAATTAGTTTATTTTTTAAAAAAATTTGAATAATTGGAGAAAAAAATTCAATCACAATAATAATATTAAATAATAAAAGTAGAATATTGTAGGCTCGAAAATTAAAATTTTAAAACTAGTCATAGCCATAATATTTAATTATTTATACATAAAGAGAAAGTTTGATAAAAAAATAAAAAAAAAAGAATAATAAGTATTTGGTATTAGTCTCGGGTCCAAGAAATCAAAATCCAGTTCCGGTTCCACCGGAACCGATACCAGATAAAAATCTATCGGATCTTACCTAGTCCGAGACCGAGACCGGGTAATCGTGTTTTTTACCCGTAGGATAAAGATTATTATCTTATATACAAGAAGTGAAAACTTTTTATTTCTATAAGTGTCTTAATTTTATAATTTGGGGGTTTTATTTAAGGTTTAAAGTTTAGGATTCTTAATATAGAGATTTATAATTTAGTGTTAAAAGTTAAAATTTAAGGTTTAAAGTTAAAGTTACAGTAATATAATTAGATATTTAAATTTTAAACTAAAAAACCCTAAATTTAAACCCTAAATCAAAAATTCTATTAATAATTCTTAAATTCAAAATTATTACATTCAAACCTGAAATCTATCCCTACCCTCAAATCTAAAACTAAAGTACTCGTAAAACTACACATATGGACAAATTAAATTAAAATAAAATATTACAAAACATAATAATGAGATATATCAACACAAAATTCACACATAAAATGATTTATGTAAGAATAAAATATAGTGAGAATCCGCACATAATTGAGAAAACTGAGATAAAGTAAAAATCAAATTTAAATACTCATGAATTGTATATAATTTTTTAATCTAAAGATGATTATAAAATAATATTAATATATATTTTAATTTTTTTTGACAATATATATTATAAAACATCTATTGAACCTGAATATCTTAAAAAAAACATATATAAAATTTATTACAATCAGTAATTTACATTTCTACCCCAAAGAAACATCTGCATATTGAAATATGGTAAGGTGGAAAGAGAAAGAGTCTGGATGGAGACCTGTTAAAGGTAGTGGGATACAAATATGAGGGAATAACATGATTTTGTTTCGTAAACTTTATTTGTTCTTGGGTTCCATTGATTGACAGTACATCTGTTAAATGACTACAATGCCCTTCACTGACCCCAATTGGCAAAATACCACTACCTGAAAGCACAAGTCTATCAAGCAACAGTCCCTTGCAAAATGCAAACAGTTGACGTGGGGGAGCAACACAAACTTATGGAATTGTTCAAAAAGATCCATTCGACTTGTAGCAACGTCAACATTTATACTTTCACTTTAAATTAAAGAGTTTAAGGTTAAAGGTTGTGGTTAGAGTTTAAAGAATTAGGGGTAGAGTGTATTTTTTTTGAACAAACTAATAGTGATTATAGTAGTATTTGTTCTAGAATATAATCTCTACCATTTGATATTGATCGCTCAATCATATTATTGGCATCGCTGGTGCTCAAACCCGTGAACTTTAGGAACAACAAACGTTCCTTTAACCACTTGGGCTAGAGCGCTCGTACGAGATAGAGTGTATTTTTTAAGGTGTAGAGTTTAAAGTTTATGATATAAAAAATAAAAGTTAAGGTTTAAAATTTAATTTTTTAAAAAATTTTAATAGCGGAATGATAAAAAGACAGATGACTTTTACATGTAGGTCGTAACCCTTTCAAAGTTTTAGAAAACTTGAATTTTGTTCTTAATTTTCAAATTATGGTTAAAAAATTATGGTTAAAAAATTATGGTTAAAAGTATATGACATGATTGAAGATTGAACACATGATTAAATTGGTGAACAAAGAAGTACAAAATGATTTATTCATATATATGTGAAAATGATACGAATGGTATTTATGTTGTGACATGTTGTAAGTCAAAACAAACGAAACAAGTTAACGAAACGTTAAAAATAATTTCTATAAATGAAATAGAAATAAAACATATAAATGAGAAATACAAAGATCACAGAAACTAAAGGAAAAACCAATAAACGATTCTGAAGACTTGACCGAAGCTTGTGTTATCACAATCCCTCGCGGAGCTAGAGTTTCAATGGAACATGATGTTTTTGATTTCAGTGTATTCAACATAGAATTAATTCAAATAAATTAAAGGTTACAACCAACTGAAGGGTCTATAACTCCATAATAACATGAAGAGCTTTTATATATAAAGCCTTCTAAATCTATGTTCCCAGCAAGTTTGGGATATTCTACTTTTCATCTCATTTTTTTTCCAACATCATGAGTGTTACATCGAGCAACAATTTCTCATTCACCCATTGAACATTTTGAGCATGTAAATATACAAATTATTCTACTCTTGTAGTAGATTAATAATCCTAATTAATTTGACTAATGGAACCCACTCAAATTTAAGCTCTAAAATGTCTATGTGTCTTACCATTTTTCCAACAATTGTAATATAAATATGATAAATGAAGATAAGAATAGTTTAATTATAAGTGTTAACATGAGTATACTAGCCTTGTTTGCTTTTGGACATCATCGGGATATAGTTTGCATGACAAAGGACTAAAGCACTCATATTGTATGTCGTGTTATTTTAGGTTGATTGAGATCATGCGGGAGTTTTAGATATATGCTGATGCTGTACCATGGATAAAGTTGGATTCAATGTTAGAAAGGATAAAACTCTACTGAATCTTTAAATTTACCCGTTGCATTCCATCGTCTGTCATTGTATTACTCTATCTGGGAACCTGATTGAACACCACTCTACCTATTTCCCGAACAAGAGCATCAATCTCCATCAGAACTGACCACCAGCGCCACGACCGTTGTGCTACATCTTTAATCCAATTTAGGACAATCTTTGAATTTGATACCACAATCAACGCTTCAATCCCTTCCTGCGTTGTCTCGATGAACACCTGCATAGCTGTTTTAATGGCTTTATCTCCACAAAATCAACTTCATGGCACTCCATAGGTAGTACACCCCCGCACCTGGCCACGTCCTCCTTCACCGCACCATCTATATTAAATTTAATAAAGCCATTCCAGGAGGTGACCAAACATTATAAGCAAATGCAAAAAGGGTTCGAGGATAATGGATTAGTTTGGCGAACAAAGAAGGGTATGGTTCGCGGATGATAGAATGGAATGGTTGATACTTGATAGGTACAGAAGCTTATGGAAATGATGTGAAGGGTGATTTGGTTACGTGAATGAAAGATGATGGTGGATGGATAGATGCAAAACGGAGATGGTGAAAATGACAGTAAAGAAAGAATCACACTATATGAAAGTGTAGACCCAAATCTTATCGGAACTTAGTGATGGAGGAAGAAAACAACACTATACTAAAGTGAAGACCGGAATCCTATAATGATCTAAACAAAGACAATGACTCTTATGACAACTGAAAATTTTGATACGTGGAATGATAGAATGACGCTACAAGAAAAAATTGCTCGATAAGTCGGGATGTTTAAATAATAACAAAGAGATTAAACTCTTTCAAAGTTTGATTCAAAGATGTCTTCCATTATAATGAGAATTCAAACTCTATTTATAGGCTTAAAAAAGTTAAAGATAATAATTAAAACTCTTGAATCGTCGTATTCTTTCGTTGGAAGAGTTAACATTCTCACATTGTAATTTTTTATTTTATTTTCACCGGATGCGGTATTAAATTTGGTTTATGATAATCTGTTACCTAATATTGATGTGGGTCTCTAATATCTACCTAAGTGTTACTTTAAATCTATACCTTTATAATACCTTTATAAGTGCTATCAAGTATACTCGTTTTTTCTCATTTAGGTTTAAGAGAGCTTTCTCTCTTAATTTTATTAAAAAAAAAAATCAGTCTTCAGCAACTCAATCAGACTCCCACGTGTGAAAAAGTATATAGAAAAATGCAGTTAAATTATAATCAATCTATACTATAACATTATAAATAATTACTATTAAATTCAGTGAAAAAGTACAGAATTTGTTTCTGAGCATGAAATAAATTCAAGGACTTCGTCCCATTTTCATTTTTCATAAACCCATGTTTTGACACCAATGTTCAGCGTATATCCAAACATAAGAAAAACCGGAATCAAGTCACATTCATGCAGAACTCACTCCTAAGTGCACTAAAAAGACAAACGAACATTAATTTACCGATCACCGATGGCAACGTCAAGTACAACAATGATATCGGAAAAAAAAAATACATATTTAATAGATAGAATTGAATGTGAACAAGCTACAATATGGTGTAACCGCCAGTACTCAACCTCAGTTCTACATATATGGTCAATAAAACCTACATGCAACAGATTGGTAGAGCATGAAGAGGAGCTAAAACGTGTTCGGCATCATTTTAAAGTTAAAAGCATTTACCTCATCGGTTTTCCCGGGTGGGTCATCATTTTCGACAACTATTTTATGTTACACGAATCAGAAGCACAACCATGATGAAAACACATGTCATGGCTAATATTAGCAGCCACTGAAAACAAGAAGTCTTAGAGGTTTCAGAATATATCTTCATTGCACGGACATTAGTATGTCCAGTGGTAGCAAGACTCTGCTCAATAGCATTCTCGGTGGAATCAAGTATCTGCAGTACAACAGAATTAGTCTATAATACCAGACACGGCGGTAAACGAACAATAAAAGAAAGATGATTGTCTTTCTCACACATAAAATACATATATATGCAAGAAAGGGCATCAGAAAAAAACATGAAAATGCAAATGCTCCATTAGCTGAACAAAATGGATTGAAGAGATGCGTGAACTTGCCAACCTCAGGTTGAGCATTCAACACTTGATCAAATATTCTATAGATGCTTATATACTAAGATACAATGGAAGAGTTATATCTGAAAATATAGCTCCAATATGTCATGCTATACCAAAGGAGTCAAGGAGATGCTGCGTGGAGATATAAACAATTTAACAGCTTCAGAGGAGAAATTTGACTCTGAGCTCACCATATCTCCAACAAATAAAATATTGACAAATATGAAGAGTAGATAATCAATTAGAAATCAAGGAATAAAAATTAAAGTATACAAGTGAACTTTACCTTTTCAGTGTTCTCCAAGGACTGGCTCATCATGAGACTACGCTCTTTAAGTTGCCGTGCCAATCCAACCATCTCATCGGTTAAATCCTCTTGAAGCTTTCTGTTTTGGGGAACAATATAAATTAACAGCCATAAAAAGAAGAAAAAAAAACAAATAAACTTGGGATATATTCAATTTCAAGCTGATAATCATTCCTACTCTTAACATATCTTTGACATAACAAGTATAATCGTGATTCGTGAGATGAGCTATTTAACTGACATCATATTTTCAGTTTCCTCCAACAGAGAGAGATATTGTGTCTGGTACAAAGCATAATTTAGACTCTAAGCATCCATTACGTATTAGAAATACCTGTGCTTCTGTATGTGCGCTTCAGCTGCTGCATCAAGTTTGACGGGGGCAGATGTATCAGCCTCATTGATTTCGTGAGTTCTATCTTTGATGTTTGAGGTAGGCCTGTTCAATGGTTCAAAGCAATCAAAACCATATTTATGATAAAATTTAAGAGCTAATATGAATTACAATCGTCCTCATTGCTTAAGATTCACTTACACAACTCTCCTTCGTAATCCTGGAGAGGAAGGCATGTGGCTTTCTGAATCAGATTTAGGATTCTGCTTAAAAGAATTTGTTGTGGCAGGCTCTTCAGATACCTTAATCTCGGGCTACAGATTAATCATATAAAATAATGGTGAACAATTACAACCACTATTAATTAGAATCACAAGTCGGAGGATACACAAGAAACAAGCATGCACATGCAGACAACCAAAAGGTATACACACTGACATAAGCGTGGAAGGAAAAACTTTACTGCCTACATATTTACAAGTCTCATGCAATCACTTTTGGGTTCCCTAACAAACCCATGTAGTCTTGAATCATTATAAAGATCATCCTTAAATATCCTATAAACACACCAGTGGGGCACTTAATTCTGAAGCAATATCCTCAATCTTTTTTGAATAATCATTGACCACGGCACTTGAAAACCTGGGGGAAAAACAAATTAAAATTGAAAGTTAACAAGCTGTAATGGAAACAAAACAATTAAATTGGTTGGATGAGAGAAATACAGAGGAATCAACTAGCCAAAAAATTATTTTTGCTTATATTATTGTGTTCTGTAACAAATTAAAAGTTAAATCCATGTAGCACCTGAATCAAATTAAGACATAAAGGAGAATAAAGAATCAACCTGGGTAAACCTTCTGGTGTTCTCTCTTCTGCTAACTGTTCTAAAAGCTCTCGCAAAGTAGCAACATACTGCAAAGGGAAAAAAGAGTCAAATTCTTTACATCATTCCTAAATTCAAAAGGGAAAAATATAGATAGAAGGGAAATTGAAAAAAAAACTCCGAGGAAGAAAACCAGTCAGAGAGCTACAAGGAAGGAAAATTGGCATCAAATACTATATAATTAATGATTAGAGTTGAAACATGAGCAAACATACATGTATGAGTTTGGAATGATTTTTTTGATGGGGTGCAGCTGCAAGTAACCGTTGAAAATTCACTTCGGTTTTACTCCTTCCCATCTGTACGCCCTGTTTTGTAGAAAATTTTAAATAATTGATATACAAAACTAATTATCAGAGAAAGAATCAATGAACAGTTTTTTCATCAATCATCAGTGTATGTGTACATCAGCAAAATATCCTGCCTGTTAACCAGCTGCTTTGAAACAATGAGTCTCATAAAGTCGAGTAAACCAATGTATCATATTCCCATGTATGTCTCTAATCTGAAATTTGGCTTGACTTGTTTGCACATATTTCCTAGTTCAAAGAACCACATTTGGCCATGACAAACTATAATCCGATAAAACAAAGAAATAAAGGGAAAAAGACCAAAGTTTTTTTTTTCTATCTTCGTGCAAACACTCTTATCCATATTATAGCTTAAATCTCATATTTTTCTGATTAAAAGCACAGACTGGTTACTTAATGGCTTATTGTAAAATGCAGATCAACTCAATATCAAAGAGCAATTGTTGTAGTTTAACCAAAAAGAAGAAATAACGTTGACCTACTTAGATAAATGGTAACTCCAATATTTAGGTTCACAACCAGCACCACATTTTATAGCTATCTATACATTATTGGTTGGTCTCAAGGGCAGCAACACTCCTCCCTAGCTTTACCACTAGAAATGGGAAATTATTAGAGCAAGTAAATTTATTACAAGAAAATAACATTAAATTGACAAAAAAGAAGTTAAAATAGGACTACAGAAATGAATTCAATTATCTTTTTCTAGCAGTCTGTTTTCAGAAATGTGTGGCTTACAGAATTTCCATGGACATTGTACTTTTCTCTCCATGTTCAAATATGTATAGGACACGATTACACAACAAATAAAACAACATAAATTGAAAGATCATCAACAAAACAACGTGGAAATCAATCAGGTAAGCTTCAACGATCACGAATACAAAAACCCAATGTCCATTGAGAAAATGGAATCAGTCGTGCATATACAAAATGATCGCCAACCAAAGATATTTGAATTTGAGAAATTAATCAAAAGGTTCAAACATAAACATAATAAAACTGCAATGTTCTTTCCTCAATCCGGGTTCTTCCCAAAGCAAAAAGGCTAACGTCCCGCATAAATTAGAAAGAACCCAAAACGTGTTTGGTGCCGAAAACAGAAAAACAAACATGGGAATTGAAAATGAGCAAGAAAAATCACACAAAATTGAGATTTCATTTTGCATAATTCTTCTATGGGTAAGCGAAAAGACAGGATTGATCAAAGCGTAAGAGGATTAAAGCCTGGTACAAGAAATACCTGCTGAAGGTTAAGAATTTTGATTTGGTTTCGGATCCCGATTGAGGCAGCTCCCCTTGTTCCCTGTTTTTCTTATTGCTTTTCGATCTCTCTCGCCGTAGAGTGACGCCGCCTTCCTCCTTTTCCTCGCTCGATCTGATTTCTCTAATTTCTTTATATTTTATTTTCTTCGCTAGCAGCATTCCAAAAGGATTTATATTTGAAGCGAAAGATTGTCCACTAATATGTTATTTGTATGTTTTTAAAATATTGTAATCGATTTGTAATTTATTAATAATTGAGTGATATAAGTTGAAATTTACACTTATCAAATAGTAATTAAATATAACTAAACGCTTATTTTAGGGTAAATTCTTCCGTTGGTCACTTAGCTATGGTTTCGTTTCTATATTGTCACCAAGTAAACATTTGTTCGATTAAAACGCTAACTTACAGATATTTACCATTTTAGTCCCTAACGTTAAATCTCTAAGCATTGATGATGACGTTTCTCATTTTGGTCAAAAGTAGAAGCCTATTTTTAAGAGATTTTCTTAGAAATCCCAAAAAAATAACTTTTTCTCTTTAAATTCCTTTTTTTTAATCTCTTTGTGAACAAAAAAAGTAAGAATACCCATTTACCCTTACCCAAAAACCCCATGACTAGGGGTGATAATAAGCCTAGCCGGCTCGCGAGCTACTCGGGCTCGACTCAGTCAAAGCTTGGTTCAAGTGAACTCGATTTGGGCTCAAGTTCGGTTTGGGATTTAAACGAGCCGATCTTACCCAAATTCGGCTCGAAAAGCTCGTGAATAAGCTCGAAATAATTATATATAAATATATATATATATTTATACATTAAAAATAATTTGTTTAGCAAAGAAAAATAATAAAATAATTGAGAGTAAATCTACTAAAAATAAATTAAATATTATCGACTAAAACAAATTTACAAAACTATAAATAATAAATAAAAAATAAACTATAAGTAAATAAATAAATAATAAAAATAATATAAAAAATTGTCTATTTCGAGCCAAATCGAGTCGAGCCCGAGCCGAGCCCAATAATATTATTTTTGAGCCGAGCTCGAGTAAATTTCGAACTCGGCAAACCTCGAGCCGAACCAAGCCCAGATATGCTTATTTCCGAGCCAAGCAGAGCCAGACCTGGCTCGGGCTCGGCTCGGCTCAACTTGTTATCACCCCTACCCATGACCCAAAACTACTCCCAATTTTAAAACATAAAAACCAACAACCAGCTCAAAACTCAAGTCTGAGACCCAAATGTTAAACCTTAAAGCTTCGGATTAACCCGATATTCTAATCCGAGATCTAAGTCGGATTACACCATAATCCATTGTACCCTTCAAATATCTGAGTATGCATTTATAGTTGTCTAATGCCCATCAATTGGTTATTGCTTGTACTGGGACACTTTATTCAGAGTATGCTATATCGGGTTTAGTGTGACAAATATAAATAGGGCCGTAAACGAACCGAACAAACATGAATGAGGGTGTGTTCATGTTTCGTTTATGTTCGTCCGTTTATCTTTAACCGAATAAACGAACGAACACGAACATAAACGAACACAAATTTTCTTGTTCGTGTTCGTTCGTTAAGGATTGTAGCTTGTTCATGTTCGTTTATGTTCGTTCGTTTAAATGATGAACTAACGCAAATGAACGAACATAAACGGACGTAAATGAACAAACATAAATGAACATAAACGAACGTAAATAAACGAACATAAATGAACATAAACGAATGTAAATGAACGAACATAAATGAACATAAACGAACGAACATAAATAATATATATAACATGCTAAATATTTAATATTTTGAATTAATTTGATTAATTCAGCTAATCAACTGATTTTAAACTGAATTAGTCGATAATTAAAATTTTAAAAAACTCTTAATTATTAGATAAAACCTAAAATTTAACTGATTAACTAGTTTTGTTTTGGTTCGACTCTTTAACTCGGTTTAACAGAACAATAAACACCCCTAGCCTATAACAAGGAAGTTTTTTAATGAGTCATAAAATAAGACTTATCAACTCGAGTAACTCAAAATTTTTTGACTCGACTTACTTGATCTAATGCTCACCCTTAGATATATGTGAATAATTAAACGAACATAAAAGAACATAAACGAACGAACATAAATGAACGAACATAAACGAACAGATTATCGAACTATCCTAAACATAAATGAACGAACGAGCCTTTTGTTCATGTCCGTTCGTTTAACTAAACGAACGAAAAAACTTGTTAATGTCCGTTCGTTTAATAAATAAACGAATATAAACAAACTTCCCGCCGAACGGTTCATCGAACGTTCAGTTCATTTACAAACCTAAATATAAAGTAAGGAGATTCAACATTCTTATTGCCGTTCATGTTCACATAGATGAGCAGTTCACTTACATATTTCTTTTGATTTAGAAATAAACCCTATTTTATCTTGATAACTTTCAAACCCATAAAATAATAAATAAATCCAATATCTTTTAAGAATTTTTTTCATGCAGTTTATGTTTGGCAAATTGAATTTTTTTCAGAAGAACCTGTGATTAATATATCATCTACGTAGACAATAATATAGAAAATATGAGATTCCTTGCTCCTTATAAAGAGAGATATGTCAGCATGGGAGAATTTAAATCCTAACAGCCGTAAAAATTCTTTAAATTTGTTAAACCAATTTCTAGGTGTTTATTTGAGCCCATGGAGGATTTTTTTAGCTTACATACTGTGTTTTCTCTCTTACCCAGATGTTCCTCGAATCCAAGGGGGTACATCATATACACATCTTTAATCATCTCTCCTTTTTAAAAAAATATTGTTAACATTAACTTGATGTATCTGCCAAGACTTGATCTGCTATGGGTAAGAGAATGTTTATAGTGAAGAACTTTATAACAGGACTAAAGGTTTCCGCAAAGTCTACACCTGAGACCTTAGCATAGCCTTTTGCAACAAGCTTGGCCTTGTACCTGTTTATTGAACCATCTACATTTAGTTTAATTTTAAACAATCATTTACATTTAATTGCTTTTCGATTGACTGATAAAGTGACTAGTGTCATGTTGCATTCTTCATTAATGCATTGTACTCTTCTTCTTCTTGAACAAAAATTATCCATTGTGGTTGAGCTAAGAGAATCAATATGATTTTAACTGTCTTTATTTACGTTTCACTATTTCAATTTGTTAGGAGGTATTGAGGCATGTGATTCAATGTTGTATGGCCTTCTTAACTAGATTGGATTCTAGGGCTTTAAATTCACCTTTCCCATCTATTTACAAAGCAACAATAGTAATAGTATTAGAATGCGGTTGCGGACGCCGCGGACGTTACATAACGCGTAACGGTTAATGCGATTGTGATTTGTTTTTCAAAAATCACAATTTTGTTAAAATATTGTTTATATATATTTTACAACCTTGAGAACTTAATATAGGATAATATGTATTTAATTGGTAAGAATGAGAACTTTGATATAATTTACTAATTTCATTATTATTTGTAGTTAGACTAAGTAACTATAAACTTACAAATGAATCATGGAAGTGTTTTATTTATAGAGATTTATATTTTGAATCTTTTTTTGATGTTTAATTGTGGTGATGCGGCATTGCGGTGTAATATATTATATATTGTGGGGTTACACGACGGTTTCGTACCGTAAAAATCGTGATGTGGTTCCTTCATTGCGTTGCGCTTAAAATGCGTCGCGTGACCTTGAAAAACGTTACGACGCGGCCATTACCTAAGTAACCTTGAGACTGATGTACATTTTGCTTATCACTTGTAAGTTGTAACATGGTGGGTGACTCTAGAATTCAGGTACCACTTCATGTTTGCTGCAAAGAATGGAGCAACTAAAGAATTTACCTGAACTGTGATAAATGGTTCTTCAATATGATCAATATGAGGATTGACACACGGACTGTAGTTGGAGTTTGTTGCAGCAGGATCAAAGTGACAAATATTTACTTGAGAGTCATTGTTTTCTCGAGATCGAGAGGATGAGATTCCTCTATAAGATTGATCAAATCGAAGTCAGCATCGATCCACAAGATCCGCTACTTTTCCACATAACTAACACTGTGAGCGTGCTTTGCCTCAAAATCGTCTAAAATCTATGCTAAACGGTGAGATCGAGATTAAGAGTTTTCAGAGTCATAGCTGATAGCCTCTATTGTTAGCAACTTAGCATCATTTCGAATCACATTAATGCCTATAGACTATCGCATGGATCATTAAATCTGGTTTATGCATCCTTGAGAATAGATACAACAACATCAAGGGAGTAAGGTCCAGGATTCGCTGTGATTACAACTGTAAATGGGTCGCACTCAAGCGTAAATCCAGTCAGAAAAAGCAAGACCACATGATGCTGAGAGATCGCAAAATTTTCTTTATTTGAGTTGTGTACTCACCAACTGTGAGGGTTCTTTTTTCATTGTTCGGAGTCGAACATGAAAATACATAACTTTTGTGGAAGATAATTTGGAGTAAAGTTGGACAACAGTGCTCCAGATCACAGCAGTTGAATCAGCCCTAACTAATTGTGGTAAAACACAAGTGCTGATATTGGAAAAAAGCCATGAAACAAACGAACTATCTTGCTTGATGAATCTGTTGTATTTTGGGTTAGCAACTAGGGTTCCGTCTTCTTCCAGAACAACCTTTGGTGGTAGTAGAGTTGACTCATCAAGAAGATGATTAAGATCATGCCTTCACAGTAAACGAATAGTCTAGTGACGCCACAGTAAAAAATTGGTGTCAGACGAACGTTGATTTGATTATTGACAAACATGTGTCCAACGGTTGTATCTTTTCCCTCAAACTAAGCCTCGTGTTAGAAAAAAAAGGCTATGAAACTAGCCTTCGATTGGGTAACAAAAATGAGAATGGCATCTAGCCATGAATTTGAGGTCTTGGATTTCTGTGCCTTATAGCTTCTTTTAGATTGACTGATGCTTTAAATATGAAACCTGGTTATTCCTTGCGGAGAGACGCCTCTACCATGGATCCTTTGAAATGTATCTGGACGTGATTATAATATATAAGATGTATTTTTAATATATAATCTTTTTCTAGATATAATATGATAATTTAACATAATATGAGTTAAATTCTAATATATAATACTTCAAGTTATCTTTTTTGTTTCTAGATATAATAATTTAGTATAACATATATAAAATATGAGTTAAATTAGTGTTGAAATCAACGATGAAATGATAATATAGTTTGATGGGAATTTCTGGAAAAAAGAAAACCGAATTATTTTATTAGTTAACTTAGCTCGCATACAAACTTACATTTTCCCGCATATATATAAAATACATGCAAGTTGGATAAACTACACTCCCATGCCATGCTTTTATTATCATCTGGGTTTTATTGATCTGACAAATACAGCTAGATTAGTTGCTTTACTCCTGGGACCCTCTCCTTGGGCTAAACACAGACACCTCCTGCCTGTTGAGCTTCAACTTGGTGGCCTCCTCTCGAGATATACCGAAGGAGTTGGCCAGCACGTCCAGCGGAAGACTTCGCAAGACGGATACACGGCCAGCAAGCTGGCTAATCTTGGCATTGGCGTTTGTCTTGAATGCTATCCACTCAAACCCTTGCCTGCCTGCTTTCTTCAGTACTGCATGATTCTGTGGCACGGTTATCACCTGACCTTCCTGGACCTGATCATCGAATATCGCCTCTCCATTTTCGGACACGATTTGGATCCTTCCATTGCCTCTGGTGATGTAAACTATGCTGTGGGCATTGATGTTCCAGTGAGGCGCATACAGGGCATTCTGCAAAAAGCCATCAAATTAACCACGTTAGTTATCATGTTTTTGTGAATTGTTAGTGCACTCAAAGTCAAATAAATGTATATGATGATAAAGTGCAGGGTGCAAAGTACATTGTAAAGCACTCCTCTCTCGGCGCTGAGTTGGAGCCAGTTGAGGATGGGGAGGTTGAAGCCGTTAACGGTGGTGATGCGACCACCTCGTGGGTTGAAAATATCAGCAAATGAAGAATCGGTCCTGTGTTTTAGCCTCATTGTGCAGAATGTTTCTTCTAAGCCGTTTCGTGACCCTCTTTCTCCTCTGCTTCTTCTTCTTTCCCTTCTTCTCTCTTCTCTTTCTTCTTGGGATCTCTCTCCTTCTTCGTCTTCGTCTTCCTCCTCCTCTTGGCTTCTTTGTTCCCTCTGTTCATCGTCGGCTGTTTCTGGGGATTGGATTTCATGCTCCACTCTAACAATGGCTCCCCTGTTGTCTCTTTCGTTTTGCAGCTTCCTTGCTAGCCTGCTGTCAATGTTGAAAACCTCCGCCAGCAGATTCTCATCAAAGCCACTCAGCAGATTGTTTCCGCCACTTTCTTGACGTTGGCGCTCCTCTTCCTCCTCCTCTTGGTGTCCGTGTCGCCCTCTGTAGCTTCTGCTTTGCCGTTGCTGGCTTCGTTCTTGCCTTTGGCCTCCTCTTACCAGTCCTTCTTGTGGGTTACCAGCCAAGAAGAATTTCTATTCAACACAAAATCAAACAGAAGTGAATATTTTTTATTTCTACTAGTTAGTGATTAATTCAATTCAAGTTTGCCTCAGTTCTCACCCTGAAGTTTTCATCGAGCTGGTTGTCATTGCTGCCAACATCAACAAGTGCGACCAGGACAAGCTGAGAGGGTCCGTTGTTGTAAATCCAGTGAGAGACACCAGCAGGCAAAGCAATCACATCACCTTCTTTGAACTTTCTGATCTTCTGGTGCTGATCTGGAGAGGACCTTTGTTGCCCATGTCCTGATCTATGTTGCGACAGTGACTGGAATGTCTCGGCACAACCTGGGAAGACCGCGCCTTGAATACCCTCCCCTGTAAACATAATCAACAATGTCAATTGTCAGCAATACGACTAACAGAAAAACTACAACACTGTTGAAGAGAATTAATGTATTCGACCTTGTACGATATACATAAGCATAGGAGCATTGGTAAACGAAGGCAACAAAAGTCCTCTGCGTTGGATTTTATGGCGAAGGAAGGCAACCCCAGCGCACTAGAACTGTTCCTCATTTTGATCCCAGAACTCAGTCTCACCAGCCTCAGACCTGAACCGGTGCTTAGGCTGAAGAGCATTCAAGTTCTGAAGTTGGCATTGAGATTGCCGAATCAAGCGGTGCTGCGGCTGCTCTTGCTGTTGGTGGTGACTAGTCACCATTTCTATATCAGCAAAGCAGCCATGGAAGAACACAAGAAAGCAAATGCTAAAAGAGAGCAAAGAAGAGTACGCCATTAGAGATGATTTGGTGAAGAGGGTAGAGGATTGTAGTTGGTATTTATAGAGTAAGAAACAGGGACTGAGTCTGGGACGTGGCGAAGGGCTTGGTTGAGTTTGTTTGGTTTACATGCATGTGAAAATGTCTTGACATGGTCTTGCATGGCTGATGATGGCCTCAATGGTTTACACATAAGTTGTTTCTCTCCGCAACGTGTTAGACAGACATGAACAGAATTCAGGTGCTTTCTGTCCTGTTTCGTTCACTTTTTAAGACTTCTGATATTGTATCTGGACTTGATTCTGGGAGCTAGAAGGAAATGCCAGAAAATTTTCTTTGCATATAAAAAATCGATTAGGAGTAATTTTTATTTTCATGTGCGATGGATAGGGGTAAGCAAAATTCGATTCGATTCGAAAAAACCGAATAACTCAACTCGATTAGAGGCGAAAATACTCGACTCGAAATTGCAATAGACTCGACTCGATTCAAAAAAAAATTTAAATAAAGTTTGAGTTGTAAAATAAAAATTCGAATAACTCAAAATTTTTAATAATTAAAGGATTAATTTTTAAGTTTGAGACGAGTCTATCAATTTTTTAATGAGATATACATTTTTATATAAAAATATAAAAAAATATTGCTACATATGAAAAATATATATACATATCTTATATAATTAGAAAAAGACGTTTAAATTGGAATCAAATCATACTATAACATAATAAATAATTATAATTAAATATTTATAGGAACTCGAAAACTCGACTCGATTCGAGCCAACTCAAATTTCTTAAACTCAACTCGAACCAAAAAAATTTCAAATAAAGTTTGAATTATAAAATACGACTCGTCAACTCAAATAACTCAAAATTTTTTGATTCGGCTCGATTCAATTTGATCGAATATTTACCCCAGTTGATAGGTATAATTTAATTTTATAATAAATTAGTGAAAATATGTGATAAGTATAATCAAGAGTGGAGTTCCCTTGGGAAGAGGGGGGAATAGAAATTTATGCTTTGATGTCTTTATTTACACTCTCACACTTAAAATTAGATTTAAAATTAAAATTTAAAGTTTAGGAATTAGATGTAAAATGTAATTTTTAAAATTTTAAATTCAAATTTTTAATATTGTCACGTATAAATGATAGAGAATTTTGGTCCCAAGGGATTGTCCTGTTATAAATCTTAAATACACGATAATTTAAACTCACATTTAAACACGTTTTTTATTTTTTTTAAACGGAGATCATAAAAAAATTTAGTAGGTTTAATGAAAAAATTTAACAGGTTTTAAAGAAGTTATTTAAAAACATTTAAAAACTAAAAATTCGAGAGAAATTTTAATAGTAATTTTGAAGGGGCCAACAAATTTCTAAAGAATAAGGGTATAATTCAAAATTTTTAAAATATTGGGAGTGTCGAGATCATTTATATTACATAAGAGGAGTTTTATTTATAGGCTTTAAAAACCTTAAAATTTTCGTATAAGAAAATTCTATAACGTGCGCCGAATAACGTGAATATCATTAATATTGAATATTGTTAAATATTATTAAATTAATTAATAAAAAATAAAAATCTTAAAAACTAACATATAATTATAAATTATTTATAATAAAAATTTAATTAAATCAATTATACACTGAGTCTTTAATATTTTTAATCTTTATTAATCAGTTTAATGGTGTTTAACGATATTTAACATTAATGATGTTTAACAGTGTTCGACGTGCACGATAGACACATCATATATATAAAATCTTCTACGTTAATACTAGATTTTCTCGAGTAAAAACTAAAACAATTTATATTAAACATAAATCAAACCCAATTTTAACCGAGAGAATATATAATAAAATAATTAAATGATACAATTAATCTTATATTAAATAAAATAATATTTTAAAAATGAAGTAAATGATAATTTTGAGTCATTAAGGATAAATGGTCAATTCACGAAAATATATATATTTAAAATGAAATTATTAAATATTTTCAAATTAAGGATAAATGGTCAATAATACGAAATATCTCATTTTTCATGTTTTCCTCCTTCATTCTCTTATATATACCGATCCAAATATTACTTTGCATTTTTAAACTCTTCAAAATTGCATATTATTTTCGGTGATAGAAAAAAAGTAAAGTTTTATTTATGATATCCATACTCGTATTATAATTGAAGATCATCTATTATTATATCATGAGAGACCAACGACCAAAACAACTCAAGTATCAATGCGTGATCAAAATATATCTTAAAAAAATGGTGTTTGTACAAAAGGAATCAGCAGCTTCACAAGTGAAAAGGATTAATTTTAGGGTAAATTATCCCAATGACCACTTAATTAATTAGGGATATTTATTTTGACCATTCAACTAAAGAACTCGTCAATTAGGTCACCTAACTTTTAAGCCCTACCTATTTTGGCCACTGCCGTTAAAATTCTAACGGAAAAGTTAACAACAGTGACGTGGCAGTTAAATAAAATCTGTATAATTACACATTCAATCTCTGTAAATTATTTATTATTTTAATTTAATCTTAATTTTAAATTAATAAATAAAATTAATTACCAAATCGATTGATGAAACGTGTCATCATCGGATTGAGTGACATAAATTAATTACCAACTTTTAAACCTACCTATTTTGGTCACCGCCGTTAAAATTCTGATAAAAAAGTTAACAGCAGTGACGTGGCAGTTAAATAAAATCTATATAATTACACATTCAATCCCTGTAATTTATTAATTTTTTGTTATTTTAATTTAATCCTAATTTTAAATTAATAAATAAAATTAATCTCCCAATCGATTGATGACACGTGTCATCATCAGATTGGATTTAAAAATATTCAAATAAAAATATTTAGATTTTAAATATTCGAATAATAAATATACGAATAAAAATATTCATATAATAAACATTTGAATAAAAATATTTAAATTTTAAATATTTGAATAAAAAATATTTAGATATTCGAATAAAAATTATAAATATTTTTATTCCAATATCCGAATAAAAATCAAAAGTATTCGAATATTTTTATTCAAACCCCTACCACCCCAGACGCGGTCATAATTGTGGTTTAGGGGTATTTATCGAACGAGTCGATCGTGGTTGAATATTATTAGATTTGTGTTCGTTAAAAAATTTTGTTGCTCGACTTAACTTATTACTCGTAAAGTTATTAAAAGTGTAATCGATTTATGCTCATTAAAATATTTTGTTGCTCAACTCAACTAATTGTTCGTTAAGCTCACTAAAAAATTTACCTTATTTTTAAATAAAAGAAAAAATTAATAATATTATATGAGACTTAATATTAACGTAAATTAACAAATTTAACCAAAACTATTAAAAAAATTGTATAAAACATTTTTAAAATATAAAATATAAAGTAATAATCTATAAATACATCAAATTAGTATATTAAAATTAATGTAATATTTTTTAAATTAATAATTATTATTTAGATTTATCTTTTAAATAAAATTTTAGAGTAATTAAAAAATATTTTAAAAAATTAACGAGCTGCTTGTGATTTTATCGAATCGAGCTAAATTTTACTTGATTTAACTTGTTAAGATATTGAGTCGAGTTCGAGTTTAAATTAAACTAATTCGAATCTAATATTTATTAAATTTTAACCGAATTAAATTTGATTAACTCATGAACTGCTCAACTCGTTAAACACCTGATTGTGGTATTATCTAAATAATTAGCAACGCTATCACAACCGTCAAATAATAATTTTAAAATGAACTTAGTGGAAACAAGGTTATAAAATACGACTGAAGCAAGCTTGAGCTCTTGATAGTGGGCTAGTACTATGTCGAACCTTATATGTATTTATAATTCTATATTTATTTGGGTTGAATGTTTTAAACCGATTGTAATATTTGGAGCTCAAACTATTTTATGCTTTTGAAGTCTACTCTTTTTATCCGAATTAAATTTTATGAATTACTTCGGACTTGAAATTGGTTTTATCTTATTGGGCTTTCGAAAAAATTTTGAAATACAGGTTTTGGGCCAAAGGTCCAATGTGACACCGGATTGATGGTGTTAAAAAAAAATATGAAAATATGTGGAGTTATTTTTATGATTTTTTTTTAAAATTAAATAACATTCTTATAAATATATACTAGATATTAAGATTTTAAACACAATATAACAATTACAAGCAAACATCGCTACAGGATAGAACATTTTTTTATATCACTTGTGTTTTAAAAATTATCTGGTCTTCCATAACTAACAACATTTTGCTTTAAAGGAAAGAAAAAAAAAAGATGCCATATTTTTTAGTGTAAATTATTTATTTTTTAATCGTGTCTTTATAGGTTTTTTTATTTTAAATTAGAGAGTTTAGGGTTTAGCGTTTAAAGTTAGGATTATGGTTAGAGTTTAGAAAATTAGGGATATAGTGTATTTTTAGGGTGTAGGATATAAAAATAGGATTAGAGTTTAAAATTTTAAATTTTAAATTTTTTTAATATAAAACACAAAAAAAACATAATAAAAAAATTTATTTTTTATCATTATAAGTGTGTACACATTCTAATATCTGCATTACTATTGTTTTAAATTGAAATATATTAGTCCTCATTGTTTGACCATGATCCAAAAAGCTTGCTTTTATTTGCAGCTTGCATTCCTCATAATTTGACTAATATGGTTTCAAATGGCTCCACACCTTGTATTCGTCATTTCATTCTTCAGAAAGTAGGCCTACCCGCAAATATACAAGGTAAGTCTTCGATCGAGTCGAGTTATTTAAATTGATACGTCATATTTTATAATTTGAATTTTATTTAATTTTTTTTAATTTGAGTCGAGTTTATGAAATTTGAGTAGAGTTTTAGTTGAATTTTCAAGTTTCTATACAAATTTAATTATAATTATTTATCATGTTATAATACAATTTTATTCTAATTTAAATGACTTTCTCTTACCGTATAAGATATATAATATATTTTTTATATATGGTATATATTTTATTATACTTTTATATTGATATATATATATATATCAAGTAAAAATTGAGGGACTCAAATCAAACTGAAAAATCAATCAGTTAATTAATAAAAAAATTTATTTATTCAAATTTTTATTTTATAACTCAAACTTTATTTTTAAAAATATTGAGTTGAATTTTTTTTACCTTAAATCGAATTAAAAATTTTAATTTTTTATATCAAATTAAGTTTTGTTCACCCTTACATATATGTACTTGCATTTTCGTCTTTATTGTAATTTTTTTATTATTTAATTCTGAATTAATTAATTGAAGACTGCAGTTTGATCTTTGAAGTTTTAAATTTAAATTTTATTCTATATAAATATGTTAAGATTCAAACTCATATACAATAAGATAATATAAGGGTAAAATGCAATGAAGATTATTTAATTATAGGTAAGGTTACATTTAAGTCACCTAATTATTAAAAGTTACATTTGGGTCACTCATTTATGGGTAAGGTTACATTTGGGTCACCCAATTATTAAAGGTTACATTTAGATCACTCAATTACAAATAAAATTACATTTGGGTCACTCTTCATATTTGAAAAAAGTTTATCAATTCGTATATTAGATTAATTAATGATTTCAAATAAAACACTCTAATGTTAACAAAGTTATACAAATGATTTAGAAGAAAAAAACAATCAAATTAATGTACCTTTTCAAATATAAAGGGTGACTCAAATATAACTTTACTTATAATTGAGTGACCCAAATATAACCTTTAATAATTGGGTGATCTAAATGTAACTTTACCCATAAATAAATGACTTAAATGTAACTTTTAATAATCAAGTGACTCAAATGTAATTATACCCATAATTAAGTGATCTTTATTGCATTTTACCCATAATATAAATATCATTAATCACACAATTAATTAGTAGATATCATTTATTAATTTAATTATACTATAATATTTTTTTTTATATTTATACATTTTTCATTACAAATGTTCAAATTTGTTGAACATGAAAACATTGCAAAATAAATAAAAAAATATTTAATAAATCATACCAACAAACGATACGTATATTAAGATATATTGAGATTTATTGATAAGTTGAACGTTTAAAAGTAATTATATTATTTTATTTTATATAAATTTAAATCTTAAAATTTATAAGAATATAATATATTTATTTAATAAAATAAATGTTTATATTAATCAATTGAATGAGTTAAAACTGTTTACATTGTTTTTTTAGTTAAAATGATAATTAAAACAGATTATCTTTACTTGATATTTAAAAGAGAGGGCAAGATTCTAATTTTTTAGTTCAAATGATATTATTCATAATTTTAAAATATTATTTTAAAAACATAATTAAATTTTAAAATATAAAAATAATATTATTTATCGATAAATTGACATTATAATAATCTAATCCTAACTTTTCTCCGATAATTATCAATATTTATTAATATTTAACACAAAACTTTAAATATATATAAATTAACAAGATAATAAAATTTAATATTAATCAGATATCATAAATACCAAATACATGCAAGGATTATAACATTTTGTTTTTTAATTTACCATTTAAATTCTCAATTATTTTATTTTTTTTCAAAAATTACAAAACTAATTAGAAAGTAAGGTTGGTTGAGTTAGATTTTCAGGAAACCAAACCTAGTTGAATTAATCAATTTAGATATTTTATTTTTGGTTAGCATATCTAATTTGTATGTAACATTTCAAATACTAATAAATTATTAATGAAGTTTAAAATGTTGTTTAGATAAAAAAAAAAATGAATATTTTATTTTTTTTATTAAAAGATGTTTAAATATTTTTTATTAAGTAAAAATATATTATATTTTTAAAAAATATCAGCTTTAACAATCACCAAGAAAATAATTAATACTTAAACCATAAAATAATTATTTTCTTTAAAAATAAATATTAGGTTAAAAATATTTTTTAAAAAAAATAATTAATACTTAAACCATAAAATAATTATAAAATAAGAAAATATACTATAGATATATTGTCATAAGGTTAAAGTTTAACTAAATATTCCATACGCCCTTAATCGACAATATTAACCTAAGGCTAAATCAGCTTTAACAATCACCAAGAAAAAATGCTTAGAGCTGCGAAGCTTCATGAAAAAAATAATCTAAAACAAGAAAATATTTTGACATAGATAAATAATAAGGGTTAAATTTATTTTTAATTAAGATTAATTTTTTTAAATTTTAAACATAGATAACTAAATGTGTTATCATACAAAATATTTTGATAACAATGTTACCTTTTAACGATTGTTAATGGTTCACTGGCCAAATTGAAGCAAAACTAATATAGTAACATTGAGACAATTGAAAGTTTAGTTACCAAATTAAATAATTAATCAGAGTTTAGTGATCATTTTTGAATTTTACTTATATTTTTAATTGTTAACAATGCATACACATTTTATAGATATCACAATTAGACCCGAATCTTTTAAAATAAATATCATTTATTTTTTATTAAAACCAATTATTGGTTTCCTTTAATATTTTTTAAAAAAAACGTTAAGTAATTTCCCAAACTTAGGTGGTAACTTGATTTTTCCGCCGGTAAATGAAGTCTTCAACGTGAACTAGTCCATAAAATATCAATAAAATTTTCAGTTCATACGAAAAATATCAATAAAATTTTAGTTGAAACGGTAAAAGAGAGAACAAATGATGATAAAAGAGAGAAAAAAAATTGAAAATTGAAAATTTAATCAATTTGATGAAGTAAATAAATTATAACAAGGTGATTAATTTACTTTTATTACTTTTTTACCAAAATAATGCTTGTAAGGATTTTGTTTAATTTAATTTTTTTATATATACAACAAGATAAAAAATGAAATATATATCTATCACATATAATTAATCAAATGCTGTGATAAAAATAAGAGTAAGTTTTTCGATAAGTACCTATGACATATTATTTAAAAGTATTATAATTAATTCGATATGTTAAATTTTTACATATAATTACATGATTAAATAGAATATTTGTTTTAAAATCATTGATCATTAAACTTTGTTATAGGTTAGAGGGAGGTTGAGAGTGTAAGTAATGAGAAATATAAATGGTTTTATTAAAATTTTAAGATTTATAAAAAAATAAATTATAATTTTAAAAAAAGTATTTGGTTTCACTCACGCACAATCATAATTTTTACATATTTTTCGGATCTTTAGATGAGTGAAATAGATGACAGAGATTAATTTTTATTTTTTCAAACAATAATTATCATATTTAAAAAACTTTTACACCGTATAAATAAATCTTATCTCATCTAAAATCTATATTTATAATTTCAAAAATAAATTATAAATTTTCATATACTTAAAAAATCTTTTTTCCAGTTTATTGCTTAGGAATATTAAAAAAGTACTGAAAATATAAATTTTAGTTACAATTTAAAGGACAAATGAGATATTACCCGATTAATTTAACGGGCTATATCATTTTTTATAGTTATTGTAATATAAAGATAGTTAAAATCTTGATATAGATACAGAAATTCGAACATACATAATATAAAAGAAGATAAATATTTTTAAACCCTAAATCAATTTTTTTTTGATTATATCAATTTTTTAATGACAGTTAACAATAACTAATAATACATTGTAATAAATTAAAAAAATAATGTATATTTTATAAAATTTTAAAAAATCAATAATAAAAAATTCACTTTAACATAATCTAGTAAGCATTTATGTAGTTTACTCTAACATAAATGAAAACAAACAATGTTGATTAAGTATTTCTTAGGTTTAAAGAAGATTTAATGTAATTTATATATTTATTTTTAATAATTTAAAAATAATAATAAAATAATTTTTATCTATACATATTTTTAATTTTTTTATAATATATATATTATAAATAAAATAATTTTAATTTATATCTCTTAAAATAAATATTATCCGTTTTTTATTGAGATAATCGTTGAGTTGAATGTTTGTATTTTTATTTTGTATAATTGACTTGCGTGTACGGACCCCCCAATCCTATGCGCCTGATCGCCGCTTTTGTTGACTTTGACCGCTTTTGAAATCACTGCTTAAGTCAACAAATGTGAACTTCTCTTCCTCGTCAACAAATCATCAACCAACTGGATCTATGCAACACCAAAATGTAATCATTTTATAAACTAATTGAAACACTAATTATATTAAAAATATATGTATTTTTTTAACAAGTTAATAATAATTACAGTAATGATCGCTCAATTATTCTGCTAAAATCGTTAGTACTTAAACTCGAAACCTCTAAAAACAACAATGATTCTTTTAACCATTTGGACTATAGGGCTCGTGTAAATATATGTATTTTTTAAAATCTAATAGATAACACTTCAAGAAATAAAATCTAATAAATAACGAAGTGATGAATTGACATTCAAACTTAGATCGATAAATAATCAAATTGAATCGGACGAATTAAATATTTTGAACACCTGTAATGCCAAGAGATACATAAGAAAAATACACACTCATAAATAAATAAGCATTAAGGGCGACATTTAAAAATCCGTTGTAACATTAAAAGTCTATTCCCATGCAAGTAAATGTAAATACTAAACATGAATCATCTATCTTCATCGGTTAAAGGAATGATTGTTCTTCTTAAAAGTTACGGGTTTGAGCACTAATAATATCGGCATAATGATTTAGCGATCAATGTTCAATAATTAAGAGTATACTCTAAAACAAATACTATTATAACTACTATAACTGAATAAAAAAAATATCTAACATTAAAGAAGAGTTTTGATGATCTCAAATGGCATAATTTAAAGTGACTTCATTCCATATTAAAGAATAATTTTCAGCCCTTCAAATTTTATTCTCACGTTAAAGTTTTAATGAGCTTTTTTACGAATTTGGTTCGAGTAACTCATGTTGGTGTTATTTTTAAAAAATACACTCTTTTTAAAAAAATTATTAAAGTACTTTTTTATTATTTAATTTAATTTTTTAAATTAAATTAATATTGTCTCTTCTTATTGTATACTTTGCTAATTTAATTCATGTGACCAAAATCTAAAATTGCTTATCTTTAATTATTTTAGTTTAGGTTAAATCTTTAGGATTACGTTCTTAAAATTTTAGTTAGAAAGTTTAAAAAAAAAAAAAAACTCTTCTTCAACCGAAATTCAATAAAATATGCTTAATTACATTTTAACCACAATAATTAAAATTCATTTAGACGGTTCCTTATGTTAATAATCATCACTTCATAATGATAAAAGCTTAAACGTATTAATTGCTTGTTTGATTGGTTGCTTAAAAACTAAAACATAATTAATTTAATACCATAATAGAAGGAAGCGACGGGTTAGCACTAAAAATATTAGGTGATTTAAGTTTACTCTCTAAATAATGAGGTCGTTAAAAAAATTATATTCATGCACAATAAATTAAATTTTATACAAACTTATAAATTATATATTGAGATATTTTATAATTGGCTAGAAACCAATTTTTAGACGTTGTGAGGGTGCTCATCATTCTCAAGAATAGCCGACTCTTGAACTTCTTTCCATTATTGTTTTAATAAAATAAAAAAATATTTTTATTAAAATGGTCTATTTTTAAGTTATTTAATCTTGTCTTTTTTTAAAAAAATTATTAGTAATGGCTCTATTATTTTTTCTTTCTTAAAGAAATATGTCGGATCCTTCTTAAAAAGTGATCGCGTCGTAATATAATTTTAATTAGGTCTTTACTTTAAAATCAATCACATGATATCCTTCTTAAAGAAATTAGCGACTGAATTATATATTTTTTTGAAATACGTACTTAATATTTTTTTGTTTGAAATATGTGTCTAAAGTTTCATTCTGTTATTTTAAGGTAACACTATTAAAAAATTGTTTAACTTATAAACAGGTGCCCAAACTATACATTTTTTCTAATATAAATGCCTAATGTTTTTTTGGGTTTAAATAAGTGCCCAAACTATATAATTTTTATTAAAAATAATTATATATTTTTATAAATAAAAATTAAAATTTAATTTATTAATTAAAAATAAAATAAAAAATTATGAACCACAACTTTTTTATATTAAATGAATTTTAAAAATAATATTTTAATCAGAAAAAACATGTTTTATCTAATTTTTCATCTAATCGTATACTAACTTTTTCATGAATCGTTAATTATTTTTAAGTTAAAATAAAAATAAAATAAATTTACTTTTTGAATAAAATATATAGAATTAAGTTAACTTTGAACATAATAATTATATTTTTTTATTTATGTATTTTTTATTATATAGTTTGAGCACTTATTTTAACAAAAAAATTAGGCACTTATATTAGAAAAAATGTATAGTTTATGCATATATTTATAAGTTAAATAATTTTTTAACGGTGTTACCTTAAAACACTAACGAAATAAAATTTTAGGCACCTATTTCAGAAAAAAAAAAAACATTAGGCACCTATTTCAGAAAAAAAAAATATAGTTTAGGCATTTATTTTAGCCGAAAAAACATTAGACACCTATTTTAAAAAAATGTATAATTTAGACACTTATTTTTAAATTAAGTCGAAAAAAAGAAAGAAGAAAAGGTGAGGGAAATAATATGAAGGGAAATAAGTGTCTAATATTTTTTTTAATTGAAATATGTGCCTAAACTGTTAATTTTAAAATTAATTTTTAAATTATAATTATAATCCTTAATTTTAAAAACTATTAACTTTAAACTCTAAACTAATTTTAAAGGGCGCAAATCGTCTACTTCTTTCTAATGCCTCCATTTGTGCATCCGTTTCAAAATAGAGGGTTTAGGGTTTAGAGTTCTAGGTTAGAGGTTGTGGTTAGGGTTTAGAAAATTAGGATAAGATGTATTCTTTAGGGTTTAGGGTTTAGAATATAAAAAATAAGGGTTAAGATTTAAAACTTGTTTTTTATTTTTTTAATAGAAGACTTGAATAAAGACATAATAAAAAAGTAAAAGATTTTTTCTCAATTTTAAAGCTTAAAACTAGAACATTTGTGGAAACAAAATTTTTATATGAACATTGCATTTTTTTTTTCATTTTCTTTAACTATGCTCACGCCTACTTAATTATTATTTAATTAACAAATAATAATGTTTAATAGGATAAATACCTGACACTTCTGTGTTCTTCCAATACACACACGTTTTAGAATTTTGCTGTGTGAGAGAGAAAATATATCATGGAAAAATATACATTTTCCTGGAAATTGCCCACCTCGACTGGGTTGAATATTGATACTTTCAAAGTCTTACCTCTCCAAGCAACGCCGTGAATATAAATAACCCACCCAGAGTGGCCAGAAAATCTTAAGCAGAGGGCTTCAATCTTCAGTGAAAACAAAGAGTTGCAGTGATTCATCTTCAAACTAACAGAAGAAATGGTGAGAGCTCCTTGCTGTGACAAAATGGGGTTGAAGAAGGGTCCATGGACTCCTGAAGAAGACCAGATTTTAGTCTCATTTATTCATAAACATGGCCATGATAATTGGAGAGCCTTACCAAAACAAGCTGGTATTTTCCTTCATTTCCCATTTCTGGGTTTCTTTTCTTGCTTTTTTCCTGGGAAAATTTTCTTTTCCGAGAAGATTATCTAAATGATTTTTTGTTGCTGTAGGTCTTCTAAGATGCGGGAAGAGTTGCAGATTACGATGGATAAACTATTTAAGGCCTGATATTAAGAGGGGAAATTTCACTGGGGAAGAAGAGGAAACCATCATTCAACTGCATGAAATGTTAGGGAATAGGTATGGATAATTGTTCTCTAACCCCTCTAATCTTTAAAACTTTCAAAATCTAGTCCTTTAGTTTCTAATTTCAATAATTTAACTCTAATTTTTAAATAAGACAAAAAAATAAAAGAATTTAGGGGAATAATGATGTTTAGGGTTATATTTAAAGAAATAAATGAGTTTGAAATAAATTTGAAAAAATATGTCAAAATCAATGACGTTATTTAGACTTCATCATCTACAGGTGGCGAGGTGTTTTGACCTCGCCATCCACAGATGATGATATCTATGTTAAACATTGGATTAAATTAAAATCAACGGTGTACATAAAAAATACTGTTATTTTTAAGTTATGCTTATAAATATTTTCTAAACACATTTATTTGTCTAATTTATTTTCTACTCTATTATTCACTTACATTAAAGAAAGACAATTTTTATTTTTATTTTAGAAATTAAATGGTGGAAGTACTTCTCTTAGCTTTTTCCTTTATGGAATCGATTGGTCTATTTTGAGGGACAAGTTGTTTTCTTCGTATTCTGTGTGTTGGTTTTGAGTACTAAAGTTAGTGCAAGTGGGCTGAAACATCCCTTTCATTATTAATTATTTTCATATATATTATTTAATGTAATTTATTATTTAATCTGTTTATAAAATAATATAAAAAGGGTGATATATTTTTGATTTTCCAAAACATTCAGGTGGTCAGCCATAGCAGCGAAATTACCTGGAAGAACAGACAATGAGATAAAAAATGTATGGCACACTCACTTGAAGAAGAGACTGAACCAGCACCAGACCAAACCAGACAACATCAAAAAGAATTCCAAGTCCAAGAACAAGATGAAATCCGAGCCGTCCGTCGTACCCCAATCGACCGATGAGGTCCCATCATCATCAACTGAAGCTTCCTCCATTACAGACACAACTGATCATAGTGGAGTTGACAACATCAAGGCTGAAAACATGATTGATTCCTGGGAATGTTTCCCTGAAATCGACGAAAGTTTCTGGTCCGATAATTCGAGTACTCCGCCGTCAAACTCCGAATCAGCCATGGGAGCTCATCAAAATGTTGATGATTCAATGGAGTTTTGGTATGAGCTGTTCATAAATGCTGAAGGTGAAGGAGATTTCTTTGCACAATTCTAAAGAAAAATGACTTCATTGACTAGCCAATTTGAAAAGCAAAGTCTTTCATTCAAAGGGGAAATTATGTCATTAATTGGAAGACCTTTTGGTGGTGGAGGGCCAGACATGGAAAATAAGAGTTGGGAAGTGAAAGTATTGACTTGGAAACAGTTAAGGATGAAACAGAAATTACTTTATAATTGGATTAAAAAAATCTGTTAATTAATATCCTTTAGGAATATTTTTTAAATTCATTCATGTATAAAATTTAATTTAATGTGTATTTTTATATATTGTTTTTATTTAGTGCAATTATACACAAAGTTTTAATGAATGAGTTTAGGGGCGATAATAAGTCGAGCCGAGTTCGAGTTAGGCCTGGTTCGGTTCGGCTTGAGGCTCGTCGAGCTTAAAATTTTAGGTTCGAATTCGGCTCAAAAATAATATTATTGTGTTCGGCTCTGTTTGGCTCAAAATGAATAATTTTCTATATTATTGTGTTTTATTATTTATTTATTTATTTATAATCTTTAAGTAAATTTGTTTTGATTGATAATATTCAATTTATTTTATTTATTTTTAATGAATTTACTATTAATCATTTTATTATTTTTTTTGTTAAAAAATTATTTTTAATATATATAAATTTAATATATATGTATGTTTATATATAATTATTCCGTGCCTGTTCACGAGCTTTCCGAGCCGAGATTGGTTAGCTCGGCTCGTTTAAATCTTGAGCTGAACCCGAGTCGAACTCACTCGAATCGAGTTCTAACCGAACCGATCCCGAGTAGCTCGCGAGCCGAACAAACTCATTATCACCTCTAAATGAGTCTACAACCAATAAGAAGTTAAAATTTTTATTTAGTAAGATAAAAATAAAATATAATATAAAAAAAATTCATACCACTATATTAAGTTTTATTAATCTCATACCCAATAAACTAAGTGGGGTGAATTTCACCCCTACTTTTTATGTTACATCCGCACATGATAAATAGATCCGTAAAACACTAATGCTACAGATTGTTGCATACTATTATTTGTTTAGTTTTGTATAATTATATATTTTATCTTCGTTAGATATACATGCTATTAATTTAATGATTATAATTTATTTAATCAAATTAATCTTAATTCAAAATAAATTTAATTAATTTAAACTTTGATTTTTTGAAAAAATGTTAGTTTAATCTTAATTTTAATATAATTTTATAATCAGTTACCCTACTTACTTATCTATTTGTAGAAGTAAGTTTAGGGTGGGAATAATTATTGTATCTGAGTGGTTTCGTACCTAATTGTTTAGGTGATGCCATGTTGGTAGGGGAAGGTTGAGTTACAACAGATTGTTTTGCTACTGGCAGTTGGGTTGAGATTAGGGTCGTAGCTATATTGATCATATAAGAAAGGTTTTTACTTTTTTTTTTAATATTTTTGATATAATTGTATCTATAATTTTTTTAAAATTTAAATAATAATAAAATAAAATTATAAGATTGACTGTAATTATTTATAATAGGTTTGCAGATATATTGACGATAATAAACAAAAGTTTATTATAAAAAATAATATTTTTTAATGTATTAAATGATATTTTTACGATAATTTAGAAAAGGCTTTAAATATTTTTTTTGTATAAACTAATTAAAATATTAAATTTTTATTAAATAATTATCCATCACGGTATTTAATTATAACTTCGTCCTTGACTGAGACGTTTTTATCGGTATACTCTGGTAGGGGTTGGACGTATTATGATATGATGATTTCAGATCTCTTTGTAGTACTGCCATTTGAGATTTTTATATTCATTCAGTAGATTAATATTTTGGCTGATAAAACAAAACAAATTGATATGTATTTTTGGATTAAACCGATAAAATTTTTAAATATTGATGATAAAATTAAGTTCTGGAATTATATTAAAAATAAGAATAAATCGATAGATTTTTAATTACAAAACATTAAATTAATTAAATTATTTTAAATTAAGATTGAATTGATTGAATGAGTAAATAATGATGCATAAATTAATAACATATAAAGATAATAAGCATAAAATATATAATTATATAAAATTAAAAAATAGTGGTATACTATATTGTGCAGCAAAATCATACCCCGTTGTAAAAATTTTAAATTTAATAATATATTTGACTATTTATTTAAAATTTTATTTTATAAAACGTTGGTGTGATTATAAGGTATTATCTATTCTATTTTCTATGTCTTTAATAAAATACACATCTAACATACATAATGCTCAAACTCAGGTCGCCTGGATAAAATACATCACACTTTATCACTAAACCGCTCCACATGTTCAAATTCTATTTTTAAACTATACACATTTATAAAATTTTAGTTGTATTCATATCGAGTAAATTATAGATACAAACTACAATAATTATATATAATCAACAACTAATTGGTCTAATAGAATAAGACATTAAATTAGAAAAGTAAGATCAGGCTTAAATTCTGGCATTGAGAATGAAATAAATTAAGCTGGAACAATTATTTTCATAACATACCTTTATAATTCTCGATCTAAATTAATAAATTAATAAATTAAATCGATGTGCTTGGTTATAAAATTTATAATAATATTAAAACATAATAAACAAGAAATTAAAATAAAGCACGATAAAATATTAAGTCGATATTGTGACAGTATCCATATAATATCAATTTAAATAATTTAATAATTATCAAGCTGAATCTTACGGTACACCATTTAAAATGTGGCTAATATAAAACGTTATTAATTTCTTATTTATAAGTTATAATCGATTCAAACAAGTTTTGGGTAATATTTTATGTCGACAAATAAAATATTTTATCCGATAATTAATACAAATAAAACAGTCGTGCTTAAACACAAGAAACAACCACAATTAGCAATCCAATACTTAGTTTCCCTTAAAAGTACTAAGTTCAAATAACTTGCACATATTAAAACGAGACTTTCGTATTAAATTCGGATTTGGAATTAAGATATAAAAAAATTGTTAAGAGTTCAGGTTTTACCAAAAAATTCAACGTTGATCAACAGTCGATAATAGTCAACGAGCTTGGTGAATGGCTCGGTAAGGGTTAGGCTTAGCTTGGTTCCAATGGCTCACAACTTGGTCAAATTAATAAATTAGGCTTCACTGATTGGGTTCCTGTCCTGGGCTTAACGATTTTGGTCGATTTGAGCTCTGGGTCTCTACCCGTTTCGCCGGAAAAGGAAATTAAGTGAAAAGAAGGGTAAGGCAGCATGTAGAAACAAAGTGGAAATTTTTGGATACAAGGTTGTGACAAGTGCCTTAGGGTTAAACCTAGATTGAAAAAATTCTCAACATAAATGAAGTTCACTTCGTACAAACCTCTTAAGAAATTTCGTCTTCAAAATTTTAAAATTTACCAATAATTCTCAAAAGTTCAAATATTCTGATATAAGTTTAATAGAAAATTTCATATCATAACAACACAAGTTTTTTTTTTAAAAAAAAATCGATATCAATCTCATAAAAAAAACTTGTGGTCTCGATCCTTCGTTCGATCAAAGTTCGGGTTGCAATTCAATGAATATTCCACAAAAGATATCCCAACGGATCAAGTGCTCCAGAAATCTTCTTAATGATATTATAAGCTGAAACATGTTACGGGCAATACATATCGAGTATTAGTCTCTAACTAACTGGTACTTATGCTTCTTTGTCTTGAATTCATCATCCATTAAAAAAACAAGGACCAAATACATTATAATTGAACTTGTTATGTCCTTGAATGTGTCATCATAACAATACACGAGCTTCTAGTCAGAGTGATTACAATGACACTATATCAAATACTAGCCTTAAATTTTAGGCTCTTTTAGGAAATGTTTTCTTTTAAGGCGCGTTGCCTATATAATTGGAGATATAAAGCAAAAACTATAATAACTCAAAGACGTCATCTGTAATTGTTATTTTTTTAATTTAACTTAAATTTCAATAAAAATATCACTTGCAAGTGACAGAATAAATCAAATTACGAAATTTGAACTGTATGAAGGTGAAAAAGGATTGACCACTTTTTTATTGCAATATTTAATTCGCGGATTAAATTTCGTAATTTAACTTAAGGTAACGTCTTCAATGAAATTTAAATTTTATTAATAAGCATACCTTATATACTTAAATTTAAACTTAAAAGCAATATTTGCCTAAAAAATCAATTTCAATCCTTCTAAGAATTTTTAAATTTAATATTCAAATCTCTATAATTTTATTTTGACCCAATATCTTTATCATATGTCAATTATTTCCTTGCTTAGTTGTTGTGCCATACCCTACTTGATTTGAAAGTGCATCCACACGAGACTATATTTTAATTATTAATATAAATAAAAATTGGAACAATTTTGAAGATCATTAAAAAAACATATAAAAAGAAGAAAATGCAGTTAGGAATAAGCCCAATTCTGATACAGATAGGAACTAATTCTTTCTCTGGTGGCCACCTTTTATGACGAGCACAGTGTTACTGTTTGAGAAACGCTTTAGAGAGTCAAAGCTTGGGCGGAGCAAGGGAAAGGCATTGGTCATTAGAGTCAACAACAAATCAAAGGTGTTGGAAGACTAAGGGTAGGGGTGAGTATTTTATCGAGTCGAGTTAAAAGTTTTTGAGTTATTCGAGTTGACGAATCATATTTTACAACTCAAACTTTATTTAAAATTTTTCGGTTCAAGTCGAGTTTAAAAAATTTGAGTTGAGTCGAGTTTTCAAGTTCCTATAAATATTTAATTACAATTATTTATCATGTTATAGTATGATTTGATTCTAATCTAAACGATTTTCTTTGATCATATAAGATATGTATATATATTTTCATATGTAGTAATATTTTTTTATATTTCTTTATATTTCTATATATCAATGTATATATATCATAAAAATTGAGAGACTCGTCTTAAACTTAAAAATAAATCCTTTAATTATTAAAAATTTCACGTTATTCTAATTATTCGAATTTCCATTAAACTTTATTTGAAATGTTTTCGAGTTGAATCGAGTCTATAAAATTTCGAGTCGAGTCAAAACGAATCTTGCATTTTCGTCTTAAATTGAATCGAATTATTCTATTTTTTCGAGTCGAGTCGAGTCGAGTTTTACTCATCCCTAGAAGAGTAATTTTTGCAGCCAGCCAATAGCAAAACGACAGGTGGAGACAAGAGCCACTAATAATATTAAAAAGATAAGAATAAAATTATGATAATAAAATTATTTTTTATTCTTTTAAAATATATAATTAATTATTATCATCGATAGATTTAAATTATTATTTTAATTTTAAAGTGATTATAATGTAATGTATAATTAGTTTTTTATTTTTAATAGTAAAGACACACTTTATAAAGAAAAATATTTAAAATTATATTTTTAAAATAAATATTATTTTTTAATCATTTATTGAGTTTGATAAATATATTTTTAAATAGATTGTAACAAATAATAATTACTTTGTTCATTGTTCCTATCCCTACCAAAATTGTTAATTGAACATGGACGGATATATATTCATTTGTGTTATTTGGTGAGGCCAACAAATTAAAAGGGAATTTGAACTTTAAACCTTACATCATTTGGTAAATAATAAGGAAAAATAATGTTACTTAAGTGGTGTAAAATTTAATTATATTTATTAATTTAAAGCTTATGAGTTTTTTATTTATATCTTGATAAGTTTTTCGTCTATTATTTGAAACGTTTTTATTTGTCTTTTACTATGATTTTTATTATTGTAATAATTTTGTGTTTCGTATTGTATGCATCACGATACATCCCTGATTAAGGAAAATTAATTATCTCGTATTTCTGGTTTTATTTCCTCACATCTATTAGGTTTTCATGTTAAGGATATGTTATCTCTGTTTGTATCTTATTTTCTAAAATAAAAATCTAGTTTCTATTTTTTTCAGAAAAATATATATATTTATACGAATAAAAAATTTTAAATTATTTTTTTCAAACAAAGTATCAAAATAATTTTCTTTCTATGAAATAGGATACATATTTCTTTCCCATTCTCTTAAGAGCTTGAGCTCTTAAGATTATTATAAAATTTTTAACAAGATTATAAATTTCAATTTAAATCAAATTTAATAATAAAAATTGAAGTAGCTGAATTAAATTTTTAAAAGTTTATATGAAATAAACGAAAAACACTTTTTGACCCATAAAAGAAAATTCTTAAATGGTCCAAAAGGAGTTGAGCCCTAGTGGAAGATGCATTTGGTCTCATGTTTTGGATACAAAGTATACTTATCAAATATGATTAAAAAACTGAAATTACATCTAATTAATCTAAATTAAAACATAATATAATTTGAATCTAGACTATATTAGACCCATAATCGACACTTATTTGAAAAAATCTAAATTCAAAGTGAGTAGAGTTCAAATTGATTTAAGACTCGATCAAAAAATATAAACTTTAAATTTAAATAACGAAAATTTTGAATAACTATCTAAACCCTAACTATAACCCTAACCCTAAACTCTTACCCTGAATCTTTTAATTTAAAGCGGAGACATAGAATGAGGCATGAGAAAGAAGTAAACGATTTGTAACCTTAAAATGTCCTTGTAAACATGTTTAGAGATGCCAGCAGTCAGTGTCTGAAGCTAATATAAATTCCTAATCTGTACAGTCGATCGAAGTTGTTAAACGAAGTCGTTTTATTTTTACTAGTATGTTATATTTTTTCTCTAACTAAAATTTACATACTTTTCGTTTTCAATGAAAGTATATTTGATAAAAATATTTATTTTACATCGTCATTCATAAAAGTGCATGACAGTCGATATCAATGGAAAATCAAAGTATAGCAGTGCTGCTGCCTAGTGCATGATATCTCTAATCAATTCTGATATGATATGGAGCATCCAGAATTGTTATCTTCAAAGTCATAAAAGTTCCTCAAACAACAGGAACAACAACTTGATTGGGATTCGCTACAAGAAAATAAATCACATTTAAAAAATGCTTTTAATTTTAGTAAGTAAATAAAGAATCCAAGATTGATATGGGAAGAGATGTGTTATATTCCGTTAAGAAACGTGTAAATCGTTTATTTTTTAATTGTGTTTTTATTAATAATTTTATTTTAAATTAGTAAATTTACGATTTAGAGTTTAAAATCAAGAATTAGGAGTAAGGTTTATCTTTTAAGGTGTAGGGTTTAGAACATAGAAAATTAGGGTCGGATATTTTTAAGATTTTTAACAAGAGGTATGAAAGAAACACCCATAGAAGACGAGATTTCTACTCCCTTCAAAAGTTCAATGGTACGGAGTTTTGAATATTCTGAATGGAAAAATTAAATTTGAAGTGTCATTTTATTTTAAATCTCTATAAAATTCGATTCAAATTAGTCAACCGATAAAATTAAATATAAAGTATTAAATTAAGAAGAAAACTATATTACATGCATCTCAAATACAATTTGAATTTTTTGTATTCAGTCCTTGATACTAAGAACCTTCGTTGCACATGAGAGATCAAATTTTGGTGGTCAACCACGTTCTTCAGGCGTACATATGTTAGATCTGATTTGTCTGAATAAAACAAATTCACCATTTATTTATATTAAAATAAAGATATGTCTTAGACCAAAATAAAATATATATTTGTCATTCCTTATTTCATTTATGGAATCATGGATGAGATCATTTTTTCTACTATAAATAACTTTACCAATTAATTGAACTTAGAAGCCATGCTTGGAAATTTACCATCATATTTGAAACCTAAAAGAAAACTACAGTCCATTTTTAGGGTTAGTCTGAATCAGGGAAACTAGCATGGAGGATTCAAGCAAAAGCATAGAAAAAGAAGAAAAATCAAAAGAAGAAGTGAAATATAGGGGAGTGAGGAGAAGGCCATGGGGAAAATATGCATCCGAGATTCGAGACCCTTCGAGGCAAGGTGCGCGGTTATGGTTAGGGACATTCGACACTGCAGAAGAGGCAGCTCGAGCCTATGATCGAGCAGCGTTTAATCTGCGCGGTCATATGGCTATCTTGAACTTCCCACATGAGTACTATCCTCTACTCAAAGGGAGATCAAACTCTCCATATCCATATCCATATCCTCCTTCATGTTCACCGCCTGTTAGTGTCAATAAGAGCTTCGACAAAGGAAGTTCATCGTCCGGTGGACAACAAAAGCAGGTTTTCGAGTTCGAGTATTTGGATGACAAGGTATTGGAGGAACTGCTTGAAGCTGAAGAGGAGAAGATTAAGAAGAAAAGATCTAAAGATTGAGAGATTTTAATAATGTTCACTGCCCTTTGGTCTTGCTTTGAGTTCTCTTTCCTTTCCCCCAGTTTCAAGTAAATTATTAAGCTTACAAGTATGAGTTTCTGCCCCTTGATTATGATATATGTTCAATAACAGATATTTTTACTATTGGTTGTTGTATATGTTAGAACAATGCCAACCTTGAAGTTAGACCAAATGCAGTTGTTTTAGAAAATCATTATCGACTCTATTTATTCCCCGCACTAAAATTTAGTTTTAGGGTTTAGAGTTAGGTTTTAGAAAATTTGGATAAATTCTATTTTTAAGATCTATAATGTAGTGTTTAGGATTTAGAATTTAGGGTTATGAATTAAAATTTAATCATGTTTTATTCTTTCTTTTGCTGAAATTATCATGTTTTCTATAATCTTATAACTAAAAGAATAAGGATTTAGATTATTGTGGATACGATGCCCATGGTAATAATTTAGGGTAAAATATACCATTAGTCATTGAATTTTTGGTCATGAAACAAAAAAATGTTAATTTTATCGATAATTTTGCAAATTCTCCTTGTTACGAAATCATTACCAGACTAATAATGGGGTATTTTGACTCTAACATGATTTTTTTATCTCATGTTAATCAATTCTTGGGTTTTATCACGATTTTCAGTTCTCGTTGTAAATCGTCTTTTTCGAAAAAAAAATCACTTTATACACGAACAAACTGTCTCGTCAAAATATTTACCAAAACTAGGGTTTGAGGACTTGTTAAGATGTGAGGCGTTTATTTGTCATTTATATTTTCATATATAAATCTTTATATGAAGCATAGTTACTTAAATATATGGAAACATAATATATTTTGATATATATTCTTAGCAGACAAGAGCATATATCTAATACTTATTCCAAATTTGGATAGGATTGATAAAAGATTTGTGCTAAAAGTAAGGAACTATTCAGTTTATCTCTAAATTATACTTGTTGTCAGATTGCTTTGTCTATTTGTCCAAGTATTTCCAGCAACAGAAGATGATCTAGGAAAATATAAAGAAAAATAATGTACTTTAAGAATCTTGTTATCTTTCACTCTAGGGGAAAGAGCAAAGACGGTGGAAAAGATGCAAAGAAAAGAATAGAAATCCTTTTTTTATAGTGTCCGTGTACGTTTCTAACGTTAAAAATTAAATTTAAGGTTACGATTTAAAGTTTATAGATATAATTTAATTTTTAGGGTTTGAGATTTAAGGTTTAGGGTTTAAAATTTAAGGTTAGAGTATATAATATACACAAGGACACGGAAAATGAATAGAAATCCACAGAGTTTTGACACAAAGAATACAAATGTTGATGTTTACACGTGATATTGCTTTGTTTTAGAAAAGGTTTGATTTGCTATATATGCCAATGCCATTGATTCTCAGGAGCCAAAGGTCTAATTAATCCCCATGTGTAAGGAATCACCAAATGGTTCCAACACAAAGTTTTACCTATTAGACAAGGACTAATCCAAAGGAACATCACAATCCAAAAGCACATTCACTATCACTCTAAGGGAGTGCAGCTCGACCGCTGTATAGCGGTAACGACATCGTCCGAATTATTATTACGAAAAGTAGCGATCCGTAATTGTTATGCCTAGTTTGAGTCTCATCCTGTGTAAATCATGTATAAGCTCTTACTGTACTTTGTGTTGGTCATGCCTAGTTTGGTAGTATTTATGAATTATGATACTAAATGAGATGTTCATAACAATAAAACTAGAAAAACTGGTAGTAGCAGTAAAACAATGAACAAATTTGTTGAAATTGTTATGCTTATATTATCATCGTTTCTTCAATAAAAATGCAGCAAAATGGTTCTACACAGTGGCGTTTGTTGACATAAAATACTGCCAAAGAGCCACGATTAGGTTATTTACTACATAATTTAGACACTGATAATGCATTTCCAGGTACCCCTTCACATTCTCTTGCTCCGTTTCTCTTCATATTCGAGAAGTTCTTCGAGTAATTTATCATCAAAATATTCGATTTCGAAAACTTGTTTGCCTTCCCCCATCGACGAAGACGATGACGAAGAACCATAATAAGCATAATTAGAGCCTCCATTACCCATGGGATACTCCTCCGGGAAGTTAAGGATTGCTAAGTGACCCCTCATGGCATATGCCGCTCTATCGTAAGCTCGAGCAGCTTCCTCAGCTGTGTTATAAGTTCCCAACCAAACACGAGCACCGTGCCTGTTGGAGTCACGAATCTCTGCCGCAAACTTGCCCCAAGGCCGCCTTCGTACTCCCCGGTATCGAGTTGTCTCTCCGCCGCCGCCGCCGCCGCCTTCCTTGCCTTTACAATTACCCTCCATGGCCAAAACTAAATCTCGTTAACATGTAATGAAAACCCTGTTTTTTGTTGCATGGGTCATGTGAGTGGAAAACTGGAAACATTTTATATGTATAAAAACAGAAGAGAAGCCATTTTGGGTTTGGCAACAGCTTCTGGTCTTAAAATTAAACACATGGCTGAGAATTGCTGTCAGTTGCTTACATAGAACTTTGATTAGAACTTAGTTTTGTGTCCAATGTATCTGGATGGTCAAGGTGATGGCTATGGAGTTTAGAAACTTTTTACTTTCTTCCATTTTCAAAAGTGTAACTTTTCTTGTATGTTTGATTATAATTGTATAGTTTATAATATTATGGGTAAATTTCACAAATGATCACTAAACTTTAATCAATTATTTGATTTGGTAAACCATTAATTGCTTCAATGCTATTATTAAACTTTTAGTTTTGTTTTAATTTGACCATCGACTCATTAACATCGGTCTAAATGAGGATGTAACTGTTAAAATATTTTTTTATAATAATTTAGTTAGTCATCAACTTGTATGCATTCAAATTATTTAATTCTAATTTTAAAATAATAAATTTAACTCTCATATTTTATACATAATTTTTTATCTTATTTTTAATTAAAATAATTTAATCTTAAACCTTAAACACTTAAATTTTAAATCATAATTCGAAAAGAATTTAGAATTTAAAATTTGAGTTTAAAACTTTGAATTAAATTATTTTTAATCAGAGAAACGGTAGCTAAGAACATTTTAATAACATGCTCTAAAAATTATTAACATTTTTATCATTTCCTTCTTAAGAAAATAAAAATATCTAGTAAATAAAAAATTATTTTCAATAAATGATGAAACTAATTTTTATCTTTTTTGTTTAATTATACTTTAGACCCTATCAACAATAACTAAGCCTTATTTTTTAAATATAACCACAATTTTTATTACAATCCAAAAACAAAGAAGAGTGAAAAACTTTTACATATATAAGTATATGATAAAAATTTATAAGTTTTTTGATTTTCTTTATCTTTATTCAATCGAAATATATAACAGATAAAAGGAGTGGTGAGCGATTCAAACTATCAGACATAATATTTTACTGTTCAAAACTGATTACATTAAAAAAATCATCATCAACCAAATAGAGATTTAACTTTATTTGATTATCAACAAGATCATAATAAAAAATAGTGTCGAATAAATTTTTTTGAATAATAAACGAGTATTAGAATATACTTAATCATGCCACAAGACTATATTAAACAAACCTTTAAACAAAAAATATATTATAAAAAATATATATATGTTACACTTACAAGGACAAAAAATATATATCATAGAGACAAAAATTCTTTCTAAAAAATAATAATAAATTTTAATTATCGATAATTAATATGTAAAAGATTATTGATCGTTGACTAAAAAATAAAAAAGCTTGTGGACGGTACAGAGTTGGTAGAGAGGAAACAAGTAGGGTTGGAAGAGATGGTTGCTGGCCAGGCGGCGCAAGCCTTCACTTTTAATCGTTGATCAACTGAGCAAAAGTTGAACTCCTACAATTTTAGTCATCGTTAACTACACTAATGAAGTGACTTCTTAGTAGGGAGGGCATGTAACCCGAACCTGACGGATTCTAATTTGATCCGGTATAAACGGGCCAAAATTTTTTAAAGAAAATTCGAATTCGAGTTGGGTCGGGTCGATTTTTTTAATGGTAATTTCAGATCGGGTCGGATTAAGATTTAGGGTGGAAAAATCCAACCGACCTGACTCGGGACTAATAATGTAATTTTCTATATATTTTAGAGATATTTACAATTATAATCTCTCTTTAAATATATTTTATATAATTAGGTCACTAAAATTATTTTTTTATAATTAGGTCACTGAAATTTTATTTTATTGACAATTAGATCCCTAATTTTTTTGACAATTAAGTCCCTAAAATTTAAATTTTTTAATGATTCGGGTCGGGTCAGATTTTAAAGCTTAAAAATCGGGTCGGTCGGATTTTTTTACCCTGAATTCGGGTCGGGTCGGATGAAGGGTATGTTTTTCGGTTTGGGTGCGGGTGGGCCAAATATCCGACCCGACCCGACACATGACCATCTCTACATCTTAGTGTCTAAACTTTATTTTTCTTAGAAATTATTTTTTTAAAAAAATCAAATAAATTAAAAACTCCTACAATTATAAAACATTAAAAATATTTTATAATATAAATAATTTTAATAATTATAAAATTCTTAGATTTTAAAAAATATAATTAATATTATTTATTTATTCCCATACGTAAAAATAATAAGACGTGGTATGTATGTGAAAGCGTATAATTTAAATAATTTAACCTCCTAATATATAATAAAAATTGTTAAATTAAGATTTTTTTTATATTACACATCCTACCTTAAATCAAAGAATATTATGCACTTATTATTATATTATGTATATTTATAAACCATACAGATCTACATTTCTTTATATATTCACTCTTGTTTATATTTTCATAATTTCTTAATAATAGTTATATTTTTTATAAATAAATCTTTATTAAAGATATTAATAAATATGTATATTTCAAAGATAAAATTGTATTTTATAAACCAAAAATGGAACAGATGTATAACTTGATATTATATTCATTTACTTGAAAGAATATGTTTATCGAAATAAAATTGTGATAATTTGTATAATAAATTTTGAGATTTTAATGGTCAAATTATTTCTACAGTACTAATGAATAAATATTTTTCAATGATTTCTTAAAAGTTATTAATATTAAAGAAATTTATTCATCAATATCTAGTAACACTCATCAAAATTATCTTTAAAAATAAAATATAATAAATTTACTAGCGTTATAAATAAAATATTTAAAAAGCATAAGAATCCAAAAAAATGTTTAGATATAAAAGAGGATGGTGTTCATTTTATAAGAATCGAATCAAACAAGCTTTGTCCTTGGGAGAGGTAACTGAGAACATAGTTATTGCCCAAGAAGTAACTCATTTCATGAGAAACATGAAAGGAAAAAAGAGTGAATGGTCATTAAAGTAGACCTTGAGAAGGCATATGACCGACTAGAATGATGTTTTATCGAGGATACTCTTTATGATGTGAGTATCCTGTTAAATTTTAGACGAATTATTATGCTTTGTGTGTCAAAAACTGCAACCCAAAATGTTGAGGGATGGTATTTTACCTCGTGTTTTTAAATTAAGCCGGACATTCGTCAAAGAAATCCCCTTTCTCCATACTTATTTTTTTGGATAAGTGTGTATTTTATTATCCAAGATAAGAAAACAAATCTTTCAAAGTACATTTTAGACAACCATCCTAACTAAGGAATTCTCCGTACTTATTTGTAATGTGCTTGAAAAGATTAACACAAAAAATTTATAAATTTGTCCAAAAAATAATGAAAGACGATTAAACTCCCGCGAGTTGCGACATAAGCCAAGTATTTACAACTATTTTTTGTGAATGACATGGTGCTTTTTGCTGAAATGATATTGGATCATTTTCATGAGAAATTAGGTAAGTCATAGAGCTTTTTTGTGCAACTTCTGATTATAAGGTAAGTATTGACAAAAACTAGTATTTATTATTCTAAAATTACTGATATGGGACTGTGTAATTGTATTAATAGGACCTTTGTGGATGACTATAGCGATCCTCTAGTTCGAAAAGTCGTTAATTTGGAAAAAAAAATAAGAAATTAGGATTTTTAAACTAAAAACTGAAAAAAAAAATCCTCTTAAACCTTTGGAATCATACGAGAAAAAAATGAAGAACAATCATCTTTGTTCTTCTATTTTTCTAGAAACCTTCAAGAGCTCTGTCACTATTTTTAAAAAATCATCACCTAGCGGTGGCTGGCGAGGCCAAAACCACTTAGAAAAACACCTTTCTGAAACCTAAAACAAAATCTTCATTGTTTTACGCGTAAACAAAACCAAAACCAAAATCAAAATAAGAAAACCTTTTTTTGTTTTCCGAAAACTGAAAAGATGAATTTCTTTTGAATATTAGATCTGAAAACCAACTCTCGTACTCCCTTTCAATGATTCAACAAATCGGCTTGATAGCCATAGGATTATCACCAACCGAAAAGGAGCAAGAAAATCAGTCGAAGAGGAAGACACACGGTGAAGATAAACAAAAAGAAACCCTACTCTATTTCTTGTTTATGGTATGCGAAAAAAAATGAACTGAGAAGAAGAGGTTGTACCTCTGAAATATGTTTTCTTTTTTCTATTGATCGAATATGGGAAAAAGGTCCCTTACATTGTGTTTATTCGGTTCTTTATAACCGAGTATTATAGGGAAATAAAGAAAAGAAAAGAAAATCCTAATTTTCGGAGTTTTGGTTGTATTCGCCTTTGATTTTTTTGGCCGAATTCGTACTGCTTTGAATTTCTTGTTGCTAATGCTCTGATTTTGTAGAAATACCTCTGAATTTTTTTTTTGAATTCTTTGAGTGTTTCATACGAATATGGCATAATTCTTATTTGTTTGTGCATGTGCCATGGCCGAAGGATAGTCGGAGGGGACCACCGACGACGTAGGCAATGGAGGAAAAGAACGATCTTCGAGTAGATGAAGAGGTGCGTGTGGGCGTTACTCGCGCGTGTGAGACTGCGAAGCGTCAGACGCGTGGGCGCGTGTATGCTCCAGAAGGCTCCTCAACTTCCATCTGAACCGTTTGATCTAATCAGATGCAACAGTCTCCAAGCGACTACACTAGGAGAAAAAGATTAGATTAGTTAGGGTTTTTGTAATTACCGGGTTTAAGATCTGGTTTGGGCTCAAGGGACATGGGCTGATGATTGAGCTTTTGTATTTAAAATTATAAACGAGTTTGTAATTGTTCTGGGCTTAAACAAAGTAAATAAAATAATAAAATAAAAAATAATATATAAAAACATAAATATAGACGTAAGTGTATATATTTCTTATTTATTTATGATATAAAAAGAAACACATCACATATTTATCTATTTTTTTTAATTTGATTTTAATTACAAATAAACAAACACCAATTAAAGTAGTAATATATTTACACATATATTAATATAATATTTTCTGGATTTTAAACATAACTTAATAATTTTTTTTATTTTTATAACAATAAACCAATTAATTCTTGTTATTAGAATAAAATTAAAATTTAAACTCGGATTTGACATCCGGGATAAATTAGTGATTACAATGACAAAGTAGAAATGTGATATAAGTTCCCAAAATCCGTTGTTAGGCAAAAGTAATCGCAATTTTGGTAGGGTTTGAGTCCTGTGTGGCTAAATGTGCGAGCGTGTGTTGTACTGTTGGAGGGATAGTTGAATACAGGGCATCAAACCATTGATTTCATATGGTCCTCAAAACAATAGATGAATCATTTGACCAGAGTATGATGGATTGGCTCTGTCAAATTTATGGGACAAGAGATGAATCAATTCACAATATTTTTTATAGTAGCCAACAATGTAGTTAGCTTTGATTAAAAGTGAATGTTGATTAAACTTTTTTTCTTAAATTTCGATGAGTGGTTTGAATGTAACCTTGTAAAGCAAAACTCTTTTGAAAGAGAGTCTTCAGATTTGAGTCTCATGTTTGGGATTGTTTTATGGATGTTACGGATGAGACGAAATCGTAAAATTTTTTATATTGATAATGTTTCAAGAAAATCTATTATGAAAGCTTTTACTAGACTGACCAAAAAGATAAGGTTAACGTTAAATTCATGAATACAAATAAGTGATTGTATGAGCTGAAACACTTGATTAAAAATACACTTGATTAATCTATTAGGATTAGGGAAGTATTTAACAAGGTTTATAAAGATTTTTCTCTTGTATGATTTTCTAATAAAATCATACGCTTTGATAAAAAATAATATTAAAAAACACTCATTAAAATTGCATAACCAATTTAATATTAAAAAAGAAAAATCATAATTTGATTTTTGTACAAGGTTAAATTTTAAAATTATTCACTTTCACGTAAATGAATTTTAATATTGCAACTTTTAATTGTTTTTACGTTCTCAAATAAATAATAATAATTAAATTAAAATCTTATAATTTATAAAAAAGTCATACTTTATAATTATTAAAAATGCAAATTATTTTTTTAGTTTTAGAAATTTTTTATAATTCTGTAAAAAAAATTGATTGCGAGGCCAAGAACACGACCTTACACCATAAAACAACCATTTCACATGAAACCCCAATGCTCACCAATTCCAAACAACACTCATATTGGGCCATCACTTCAAACCTAAGGATTTTCCTACGCTAAGAAATTATATCATGGGTCAGTTTTACCATGTTATATATGGACTAACCATTAAAATTATTCACCTTAATAATTTTTTATTTTTAAGTGAAGATTCACTTGAGAAAAAAATATGACGTGATAAAATTGTTGAGATGGATAGTTTTTAATAGTTGGTCCAATAAATATTTAGTAAAACTGACCCATGATATAATTTTTCCTACCCCTGATTTGATATATCGAAAACTTAGAATGACCTTCAAGTATTACTCTGAATACAATAATTATTAAATTTCTCTAAATAAAATATTAAAATTCTGAATACAATAATTATTAGAATGACCTTCAACTATTACTCAATTATCGTAATTTATATTCTCATATGATTATTGAATTAGATATTTTTGATATTCGGGTAATCAAATCAAAAATTACTTTGAGGGTTTATCACATCAGTTCTAATTAAGCTTATACCTATTTGTTACATTCAACATCAACTAGTAATTTTTTATTACTAAACTTTTTCAAGCTCACGTTGTTTTACTATCGTATGTTAAAATAATTTTGACCATAATCTGGTAATCAAAATTATTATAGGAGTCTCCTCCGTGTTACAATATGGTATTTGAGTAACTAATGAGCATAAATGTCGTATTTTATTTTATATTTAAATCTGTAATATTTTTCTGAATTTTTGTGTAATATATAAATAATTTTCTCTAATGCTAATTTAAGTAAATTTTATTTTATAAATTTTAATTATTTTAAGAAAAATTATATATATTCCCCAGTAAACCTAAGAATGTATTCAACTTAAAAGTCACATTATAAATAATTTAATAATTAATTAATTTTGAATTTAAAAAGTATGATATTTAATTGGTCAAATATTCTCATTAATAGAAAAAATTATATCATGGGTCAGTCCCACCACATCATCTATGGGACCAACCAATAATAACTATCCACTTCATTATTTTTTAATTTTTAAAAATAAAGATTCACTTGAAAAAAAATATAACATGCAAAAATTAATAAAGTGGATAGTTATCATTGGTTGGTCCTATAGATACATGATGAGACTGACCCATGATATAATTTTTCATTAATAGTAACCATAATTGTCCTTCTAAGGGCACAGACAGTAAAATCTGCTTAGCCACGTGCTCTTTTCTCATTCGATGTACGTTTTCTCTCTTTGACCTAAAGATAAAGAAGAGTCCAATTCCCAAAATTTCCTACAGATACACCTCGATGCCGTATCTATACATATTCCAGGAAAATATGGAGTATTGATTTTTTGAAAAAAAAAAGAATTGGGAAGTTTCAGTGGTGAAAAAACTGTATTCAATGGAAGACTGGGATTTTCTGGATTATAGTTTCATTGAAGAAAAAACGTCTACGGATATATTTTTGCCTAATTTCAGGTTACTCTGTTCCTCTGATTTTTTAAATTTCGATTGAATCTAGGTTTAGTTTTTGTTTGTAACTTAGAATTAGTTGTGGCATTTTTATTGAGATTTAAATTCGATTCATTGCTTGATGCTCTTATTGTTTCAGTAGTGGTGGAGAGATTGAATTCCCATCTGAAAATGTTGTGCTTCAAGAAAAGGAACCCGTCGATGGAGATTTCTCGCGCAAGAGGTATTGTTTCAATTCATATTTCAGTATTTATCTATTTTATTAGAGGATTTTGGGTTTCTAGTTGTTAGAACCCCATTTTTTTAGCTGTTTTTGGTTTACTTGTTATTGAATTTGAGTTCCATTGCAGTAAAAAATTAGGGATTTTCTTTTCAAGCTTTTCTTCGATTTTGTTTGATTTATTGTTATAAGTCTTATATTGATTGCATATTTAGGGGTCGCAGTGGATCATGCAGCAGGCCAGGGACCAAAGCTTGCCGTGAGAAATTAAGGCGGGAGAAATTGAATGAAAGGCATGTATTTTCTTCCATTAGATTCTTCAAGAAAATTTTCTATCCTTCTATATTATCCTGTTATCTTTTCTTAGCAAGTATTGTTTTTATTTATTGTTGCATTGTTAAAAATGGTGAGGCTTTTTTGATTTGATTATTAGCTGTATACTTCATTTCCACCTCTTTCTCATATAAGCTAGCTTGTTCAAGGTGCACTTTTAAAGCACATTAATCAGACTGAATGTAAAATAAATCAGATTTTGCTATTCTCTTGTAGGTTTGCCGATCTAAGCTCTATTTTGGAACCTGGGAGACCTGCCAGGACTGAAAAATCTGCGATACTGGATGATGCAATTAGAGTTTTGACCCAACTAAGAACTGAGGCCCAGGAGCTCAAAGAAACAAATGAAAATCTATTGGAGGAAATAAAAAGTTTAAAGGTTAGTTATATATACATGTATGTGTAGACAAATAATTCTCCTTATATAAAACTATACATTAACATCATTTTGGTTATATAATCTGCTCAAATGTTCAGTGAAGTACTAGTTTTTCAAATCTTTAATTTGTTTATTAGCTTTTGAACCATGTACAGTGTATATTACTTACTTTAATGTTGGTTTATCATACCATTCGCTTTTGTTTACTGTTTGATATGATGAATATTTTTGAGATATATAGTCGAAAAATGAGAAGTTAATAGTTGTGCTCATTTGTGAATTCTTATTCCATTTGGTGGAGCTGGAATCCTATTTGATTCCATGTCTCGTTGTTGATTTGGTAATTTGCATTTGTATGCAACTTATGAATGACATTACCATGTAGTTATCTAGCTTATAAATTTGTTTGTCGGAATTTGGTTTCTTAATGCCGGTGCCAAATCTGTTTCTCCCACTATTGTACTGTAAAAACAGGTTGGTCTGTAACCAAATTAGCAAACAAAAGAAATCTGTTAGCAATTGAGCTTTTGGATAGGCATAGTAAACTCCATAGTATTGGAATTAATCGAGGAAGCAGAATTACCTGTAACATGTATAGATATCAATCTTATTGATGAATGATTTATCCCATTGTTTCTGAATGCACCGGAAATTATATTTTCTGTTTGTTTCCCATTTTCCTATATTAACCTTCCAATAAGACAGGCTGAGAAGAATGAGATTCGTGAAGAGAAGCTTATACTGAAGGCAAATAAAGAAAAGATAGAGCATGAGCTGAAAACATTGACTGCCTCACCATCTGGATATCTTCCTGCTCACCCAGCAGGTTATCATCCTTCGGCAAACAAGATGGCAATTTTCCCCAGTTATGGTTTGGTCCCAATGTGGCAATATTTACCTCCATCAGCACGGGATATGTCTGAAGATCATGAGCTAAGGCCCCCGGCAGCGTAGTGTGTTTTTCTTCATTTTATGAGTTCTTGGACAACCTCAAATATTGTTTCGTCTTCCCCCCGGTTTTGGCCTTGACCAATCTGTAAATATACCATTGAAAGATTGAGCATCCCATTTTGTTATCAGCCAATTGGTTACTTGATAGCTGCCATGATTGTCTGCACTCTATGATTTTGAGTGCTCCTCTCTCTTTCTCCTTGCCTATGCATATTATTCGACATGATTCTATTTCTCTTCTACAACAGTTCTTTCCTCCAACTAATCCTCTACATTGTGCATTTGATTTGGGCCTGCTCAGCTGTGTAGGGTGGAGTTATATTTCTGGAGGAACTATTGGAGGTCAATGTTTTCTCTTCAATTTTCTTTCTCAGTAGACAAACGTGAAAATATTGAGTGCATCTTTTCAATGAGTCGGGAATAGCTTGAAAAAAAAATTATTTTAAGTGTAACACTTGTTATTTGGCCTAGACAAATTGACCTGAATACCCAATATTATATTGATCGTTGAAGTAATTTGTCTTTAATACAGTCAATGTGTTAAAATTTACAAATTTCCAATTCGACATAAAAAATAACGCTCGCAAGTACGAGAGATTATATCATAGATTTTTTTCATCACATCATCCGTAATTCATGTAATCATGTTTGTTTATCTTTAAGTAATTATTTGATAATTACCCAATCACCTATTACAGGTAGGAAAGAGATAAAGATTTATTTTTAAAAAATTGAGATGGATGAATTTGGTTGGTTGGGACTACGGATGACATTAGGAAAAAGGTTCATGATATAATTTCTCTGCAAAACTAGATAGGCTCTGGTCCTAACATACTTACAAACACCAAGTAAATTTATATAGTATTTGAGGGTAAAATCATAATTTCACATGCAAAAATAAAATCTAGAGGTGTTCATTGTCGGATATCGGATCAGTTAGATTTGCTTTTTCGGATATTCGAGTTTTCGGATCGAAGATATAGTGATTCATATTTGATTCAGAGAAAAGGATATCCGCATATTCAGATATCGGATATTCAGATTGGATATTCGGATATCCGATTATTTGAAAATATAATTTGATTAATCAAATTTTTTGAATTTGAAAATTATATTTATAAAAATTTTAGAATTTCAAATATAATAAACAACAAATTACTAAATACAATAAGATTCACATTTATAAAAGTTTTAATTTTTAAATTTTTTAATATAACAAACACTAAATTGTCACATATAACAAGATTAATATTAATGAAAATTTGAATTTTTAGATTTTCGAATTTTTAGATAATCTAAAACTTAAAATATTATGATCCGTATCCGATCTGAAAAACTTAAAATCAGATAAGGCATCCGATTAAAAAATAAAAATCCAATTGAATATCCAAATTTTCGGACCGGATCAATGGATAATCGGATATTCAATCTTTAAAAAAACATTTATACCCAAATTTTGAAGTTGAAAAAAAGTGATATCGTCCCTCTCTTCTCAGAAGGATAAAACACATTTGAGAGTATATCATCTCGAAATCCAGGTTAAAAGAATCGGCTAAGTGGAACGGTTTGATTATCTAGGTTAGCGAATTTAATGATTAAATTGGTTTCAGATTTTTTTTTTAAAATACGAATTAATTTGGAATTTATTATAATTTATTTAAAATTCTTATATTGAATAAATGATTTTTAATTTGTGACTTTTAATGTGTCAAAATAACTTCTACATGAGTTTTAAATAACTAAATTGATAAGGAATGATGCTAATTGTTAAGAATCTTTATGGACTAATTATGCTATGTGATCTTTTAAAGTTATTTTTAAATATATTTTATTAAAAATAGTTTAATAAAAATAAATAATATTAATTTGATTTAATTTAATTTCATTATTTTAATAAAAGGAAATTACGGTTAATTAGTTTTTACAAAGATATTTTCCCATTATATTTTCTCTCAAATTCTTTTTCTTTGATTTCCTAAAACCCTAATTCTTACATGAAATTATAGAATTTTCTACTCATTTCTTTCATCAAACTACTTCTATTTCCTATTGATTTCTTCTTAATTTCTCTTTGACATCTATTTTAAAAGATCACATCATTTTTAATGGCATCTCTTCAATCCTGAGTCCATCAATTTTAAGATACAAGAGTATTCTTGATGCAATTCTATATGGTATGGATTCTTGATTTAAATGACTTTTAATTGATTTGGAAAAATATGATAAAAATAAGTTTTGATGAGTTATTATAAAATATCGATATGAAGAAGAGTTTATGTCAATATTCACAAGGATTCTTCGATGATATTTGAGGTGTTTTAAAGTTGAGAATTAATGACTTATGGATGAATTTAAGTTAAAACGAAATCCGTAGTAATTAAGAGAGATCTTCGGTTGTTAGAATACAAATTGATTTAGATTTTAGTAAATATATATCATGGAGTTATAGATTTATCGGAATCACATTGAAAAGCCTCAAGTTGATTTCAGCTATTGTTGTAGCTTGAAACACAAATATTGTAAAGAAAAGATGAAATAAGATTAGAGGAAGAAGCAGTAGTTGTATTCTCAGAAAAGGTTAGAGACAACAAAAGATATTCTCAAAATATTTCAAAATATCAATAAAAACAAACATCAAATCATCTGGGATTTTAACTCTAATTCTAAACACTAAAATTACATCGTTTCAAATAATTAAAGAAGTAAAATATATCGTTTCGCTAAATTAGTAAAATAACGTATAATAACTATCAATAGAATTTTAGTCGGTGAGCGAAAATTCTTCGGTGAGTGCAAATATATTTTAAAATTCTAAAGTGATTTGATTTATGACTTTGAGAGTTTAGATTAAGACTATAAACTTTAACTAAGCTTAGAAGGAAGTTTTTCTAATTTTACCATTAAGATATCAAATAAATACGAAAGCATGTTTTACATGATTTGATTCGAAAGCATGAGCTGAAGATACTTTTTTTATGCATTATTTATTGAAATGTTGTATTTTGTCAAGTGTAAGTGTATAAGAAAAACAATAAGTAAATTTTTAGAAAGTAGGTGGTTAATCCAAGAAAATAAATAATAATAAATAAGAATAAATATTATTATTTATCGAACAAAATAAAAATCTAAAAAAATGAAATAAAATAAATAATATATTTTAGATCAAATCCGTAAAATTCGGGTACCCACAAAATCGGATATTGGGTACTTGATTTAATTTTTTATATTTTTTTAAAAAATTATTTTTTAAAAAAATATATAAGAAATACTTAAAATTTTATGATATATATTTCAAACACAAAATTATTGATTTGAGATTGGTTTTAAATAATAAATATTTAGATATATATGCATATATTAAAGTTTATCGATAAAAGAATGTATTATTATCGATCATAATTTTTCTTTAAAATCTTATATTGACAAATAAATATAAATATTTATAAAAAATTCAAAATTTAAAAGTATATAATACAAGTATAAAAACAAGTTAAGGATTTAAAATTAATTTTAAAGAAAAATAATAAAAAATATATAATAAAAATATAATTTAAAATTTAAAAATATATTTATTAAAATTATCAGGTCAAGTACTCGATTCTTAAAAAAAAATTACCCTGACCCAGCCCAACTACCCAAAAAATATGGGTCGAGTACCTGACCCAAAAAAATTGAATATTTTATTATAAATACTCGATAATTTTTAATCGGGTAGACGGATCAACGGATCAAATATTTTTGAACACCCCTAATTTGGATACACCCTTTATTTTAAGTCTTATCGGTACACCCCATTTATTGTACACAATAATTCTTTCTCAATACCGTTTTGACAGAAGTTTGTATAATGATATAATAGATTGCAGAACTACATTTATAGTGAAAAACTACTTCTTAACGACCATATTAACGTTTACAACAACTCAAACGATTAAAAGTTAATGAAACAAAAAAAAGCTCCAACAACTATCATTGAACCTTAAAACAAAATCCAAACAATAAATTCAATTTGTTTTTCATTGTTATACCTTGTACTCAACTCTTGTAAACTTGATTATATTCTTTTATTTTGAGTTTAGAAAGAATTTATATACACAATATTGTTCTTGTGAAAAAAAGAATTATAATTGTCGAAAGTCCTTTCTTTATAAAAGAGAATTTGTTAGTCAATATTTGTAAAAGTTAACTCCTTATCCTAGAAGATAAGTTGTTCATTTATTGAAATTGGTTAAAAATACTTAATGAAAGCTAAGGTAATAGATGTAAAGCTGGTTCAAAGCAAAATCATAAAATTCTTTCTCAAACTCAATTAATCAAGTAAACTTAACTTGGTAGTTGACAGTATCAAAATGAAAAATCATACCCTCTTTCTTTCCCTAGTCTTGAAGAACAAAGCTTTGATCCAAAGCATACAAAAAATAGATCGGGATTGACCAAGGTAGAGAGACAAACCAAACAATACACCCGTAGTTTCAAGCTGTTTTATTCTTCGGAGACTTTTTCTTGGGATGTCTCCTGGGCGATGCGTTCTTCATGCCAATGAAAAAGAGTAATGCCCCAAGCAGAGCCAAGTTCTAAGCAAAGGGAATTTAGTTAGAAATGGAGACACCAATCAACCCTTATGCCTTTTATGAAAAATCAATACCATCACCAACTAACCTGTGAGAACTTTGAAAAGAGTAGGCCAAATTGCTTCTTTTCGGAATCATAGTTGTAGAAGTCATACAATATAGGAGAAGCAATGACCAGTTGCAGAGCCTACGGGAAAAGAATAGCACAATGGTTTTATCAGTCAACTTCGTTTATAATTCAACATGAATGCATGATAATGCACAAGCCCAGAAAACAAACCAGAAGATAAGCTCCCATGGTGCTGCCAAAGATAAAAAGGAGACCCCCAACACCCTTGAATGCTATAGCACCAGCAACTAGATACTTAATCTGTAAATGACACCTCGAGAGTTATGACATTGAAAAAAACAGATGCTTATATCTCAGTGGGAAAATATGGGAATTCTTACATCAAATTCTGGCACTACCAATCCAGTATGTGATGTCAAACTCTTTGAGAAGACATTGAATTTTGGTTTCAGTGCCCTAGCTGCTGGTCCCCCATTAACACCAAATTCATTGAACCTATACACATGAACGCATAAAAAAGAGTAAAGACAAGCACCAATGAACTTATTGTTGTTCAGAATTACGTAATACATATGAGCTCAATGGTACCATGAAGCTCTGTTATAGCAAAAGACAAAGAAAAAAAAATCTAGAGCTCCTTAATACATATGTTTTAGATGACGTAAAGCCCATGGGAACATTTTTTTTATGGATATTTAATTAAGCAAATAGATTTCATTACAAACACACGTGCCAATGCCATATAGGTTTCAATCTCCAATGGCGATTACCCTAGTTACAAACTACAATTACATGGATACAAGGCAAACATTTGAAACAATTTTGGACTTTAAACTCAGCCATGAGTAGATAGGATAACAAGCTGGAAACAGTATTGCTCTGCAAAATATAAGCCACCTAAACATACAGATCTGGCTAACACCAAGACGGTCAATCACCAAAATCCTATTACTCTTTGGGCATGGAATCATCATGCACCAATTAATTTAGCAAAATTCTAGGGTTAGTACACGCACTATACTCTCTATTATCATTTATACAACATATTAAATGCCAACCAGCAACAACCATTTCAAAATTTATGATACCCATGAGATCCAGGACTTAAATAAATGATTTAATATCTTATAACCCTCATTCCGCACTTAATCTTAAAAATTCCTGGATTTCAATAATTAATCATGAAAGTATCTCTAAAACGCAAGATCAGCAATACAGAAATTAACATCTTAATTCTCAATAAACTAAATCTTCACACAAAGCTAGCAACATATCTAAAGAAACAAGATCTGTCTTCGATTCTATTTTCGACGGTTAATCACCATTTTTCTTTAATGAGAAAACATTAAATCATCATTAATCAAACTTTTAATAAACTAAATCCAAAATTGTATTCAGATCTAAATCATTCCTCTTCTCTTTTCCCCGAGAACCAAACATTTTCCATTAAAAAGAACAGAATGCAGAACAGAAGTGAAGCTTACTCTTGCCAAGCTGAAAGGATGAAGACTGAAGCGAAGAGAACCCTTCCGACGAAAGACAGTAACGCCATTTCCTTGGATTAAAACCTCAAATAACAACAAAAGAAGAAGAAATCGAGGCAAAAGAATAGAGAGAAACGAATCTATAAAACCAAAATCCGCCGATTTATACAAAGAAAGAGAGACCAGTGTGTAAACGGGACGTCGGAGTGCGAGTAGCAGGACTGACTTTATACTCGCGGAATTAGTAATGGGACACGTCTATTCCACCAATCAGATTCCTTTATTTTTAACTAGGAAGGCGGTGACGTGACGTGGGCGCGAGTAGAAAGCGAGTAGAGTTCCTTTTTTATTTTTCCTCGTTTGATCTATTTTGGGCTGGTTACAGAAATGTCCTTGTAATTTGGTGTAATTTACGGCCGTTGCCATTCTTAAACGCGATTTTAACTTTTGAAATTCTTCCCTTTTGCCGCCGGTCCATTTTATGCAAATTTGAATGTGAATTGGATATTTAAAGGTCAAATTACAGTTTTAGTGCTTTTATCATGCTTGAATTAAATAATAGTTTATATATTTTTATTATAAAAATATTTTTAAATAAATAAATATTTTTAAAAAAATTAAAATATAAAATTATTAGTGGATAAATGAAAAATATATATTTTTAAATTATTTTTAAACCAATAAAATAATTTGGAAGATTAATCTTTAAAATTAGAATTTTTAAAATTTAATATTAAAAATATATTTAAAATCATCGTCAATTATTTTAATACGTAAGACACTACAAAAAGTTAAAAATTTAAATTTTAAAAATTAAAGTTTAAAATCGATTTATGAAGGAAGAATTAACGCCTCACAAACTTTCGATATAGTTAACTTTAAAATTAAAGTTTTCTTTTTTTAGTGTCATACAACGCCGTGACTCCATCATGGATAAATCTTCAAACTTTTAAAAAATAATAATTAAATCCTTAATTTTTTTACATTCAATTGAAGTTTTAAAACAAAAATTTAAATCAATTAAACCTTGAAACATAAAAATTAAATTAAGTTATTTAATTAATTTTTCGTTAAATTTTAATAATTGTTTCTAAGATAATACTCAGAAGAGGCACATTGAAATATACCAAGTGAAAATTACATACTTTTTACGGAGATTCGAAAGAAAGTTATTAAAATTTTAAGATAATTTTAAATTTTATTAATATTAAAATACTTAGTACATTTCTAGAAATATCACTCGATAATATTTTTATACCACATTTAAATCTAATTAATCTAACAAGTTATTAGATTTAATGATCAATATTAATTAGAAAAATAAGTCGATAAAATTTTAAAATATAAAATCAAAAAGTAGAATAGTGAAATTACATCTCGAAGATTACATATTTTTATATAGAGATTCTAAAAAAGTTATTAAAATTTTAAAATAGTTTTAAATTTTATAATTTTTTAAAATTTTTAATGTGTTTATAGAAATACCACTTGACAACACCTTGGTATGACATTTAGAGCTAATAGATAAAAAATATTAAATTTAATGGTTAATGTTGATAAAAACACGATAAAAATTTAAGTATAAGTCTCAGTAGGGTAAAAAATATTAAAATAAAATAATAATAATAATAATAATAATAATAATAATAATAATAATAATAATAATAATAATGTGAAGGATAAGAGTATAAATAATGGAGATCACATCTCACCTAATCAACACGTGACATATAATTGAAGGAGATCACGTCTCATTCAATATCACTTCTTTCTCACCACCATTTTTCTTATTTTTTATGATAAAATATTATTTTATTTATTTTCCTTTTTTATTTAGGGTTTGAATAACTTTATGTCAAATATATATATATTTTTTTTAATTAAAATTTAAATATTTAAGTTTAAATTAATTATTTAAATAATTTTCTAATAACTTTCAATTTTAATTGTATAGATTTGATTTGGAATATAGGTGAACGCCTCGTGATAGTTGAAAATTAAAAAGTGAAACTTACGGTTGGAAAGATGTGTTTGTGGTTTAAGTTTTATTTTTTAAATTTATTTATTTATTTAAATTGATTTAAGTTTTTTAAATTTGTTAAACGCCTAAATATATTCAAACTTATGTTTTCATATATATTATACCAATGATTATATCAATCTAATTTTTTAAATCATAATCATAACTCCTAATCTTAAACTCTAAACCATAAACCCTAAACCTTTTCATTTAAAATAGAAACATAAAATAAGATATGAGAAAAAGGTAGATGATTATCACCCTGATTTTATATTTAGATTAATTAGATGTATTTAATTTTTACATTATTTTTTATTTATATTCAGTTAAATGGTATTCAAATTAATTACTTATTCAAATGAAATTATATGAAGTTTGAAAATTTTGTTTTCTTTTGGAATCATAAAAAATATACGTATAAAAAACCGAAATAAAATTAATACATAAATATTATAAGAATTTGAACATAAAAATAAAGCATGACATAGATAACACATAGAAATAACACATACAAAGATGTATTATATATAAAATAAAACTATTTCAATTTTTTAAAATAAAACAAATCATTGACGTTTATAAATTATATAATTTATAACATTTTAAAATATAAATTTATAATATAATCAAACACAATTAAAAAAATAATAAAAAAATAAAATATATATACATATGATTCAGCAATATTAATAAAAAACAAAAATCTTTTTTGTTCGTCTTTAAAGACAATGCGAAAGATTTTATGTTAGAGTCGAGATAAAATTATAATTATTGTGGCCAAAATAAAAATATTATGTTTAAATTTTTTAATTAAATAATTAATTTAAAAAGAAAGGAAATGTTTTTTTTTCTTTTTAATTAATAGGTATAAAGTCTTAAATTAAAATTTTATTTTTTAAGAGGGGTTATATGAAAACTTGCTATGCCAAGACCCTATTAGAATTATTTAATGGTCGAGTAACCACTCGAGCCTAAAGTCCAATCAAAATTTATGAAATTTCGTACAAAAATATTAGATCTAAAAGTAAGATTAAATAAAAAATTTATTTTGAATTATGAATTTAGTTTTAACTCAATATTCAAGGTCCGAGTCTAACCTACTTATTAAGTTTATTATAAGTTTTATTTTTTACTTTTATAGATTATATAATTTATATCACATGCACATTAAATTATAATGATATATATTACTTTACTGTAAATATTAAAAACTACAGTATTTTTATTCACCCAAAACTACAGTTTTATTTTTTATTTTTCGATTTCTTGGTATTTTTATTGTTTGTTATAGATGATGATAGCCATTTCTGGAAGCAGTTTTACATTACTTTCCGCAAATTTGGACTGGAGAAGTTATGGGATGAGTTGATAAAGGTTGTTGAGTAAGAAATGAAGGTCAACATGCCAACTAGAAACTAACAAATATACAATTAAATATCTTTAGGATGTTGAATTTTTAAATTCAAGTTTTATTGATTTTTTTTTTTTATAAAATTGAGAGAAACATATTATCAAGTGTCTTATTAAAAAACCTCCTAAACCTAAATGAGGAAAAAAGAGCACACTTGCTAGTATTTATAAAATGATAAAAAAAAACACTTAAGTAAATATTAGAGACCCACACCTAACCCACACCTAGGGGTGGACAAAACTCGAATCGATTCAAAAAAAATATTTTTTTTCAAATTTTGAGTTATTCTAGTCAAGTTGTTTGAGTTATTCGAGTCACTCGAATAACTCAAGTGAATTTCGAGTTCGAATCGGTTTTAATTTTGGAAGTTCGAATATTCGAAAAAAACAAAATTTAATTTTGAGACGAACATGAGATTAAAAATAAAACCTATTAATAAAATTAATATTTTTTTGGACCTAAAACTTTTAAAAATTTACTATTAGGTCCTAAAGTTTTGAAATTTTATTGTTTAGTCATTGAATGATAAATATTGATCTATGTGATAATAATTTTTCTTCATTTGTAAGTTAAAACAAACTCAAATCTATATAGTACTAACTGTTAAAAATTTAATAATCCAAGATATATGGTCATAGTGGGTCAATCCAATATATTAGTCTCTACTAATATATTCATGTATTAATTCTGACATCTCTATGTCAATGACAACTCATTGTCATCAATTAATCACACGTTAGTCTTGAGCATATTGTTATTGTCCATACTCATAATAATACTTGACTAAGGATCTTTTAATAATAATACATATATTATTATATGGACCTTATTGTTTCTCAGTTTATGTTATACATTGATACATATATCTGAAAACAACAATGATAATGCATTTATTCAATAAAATTGGCAAATAAAAGTATCCTTATAATCATCATATGATTGGTCTTTGGGCATACTCTAACATAGTCGAGTAAAAAAAAATATTATTCAAGTTGACGAGTCATATTTTACAACTCAAACTTTATTTGAAGTTTTTTTGGTTCGAGTCGAGTTTTCGAGTTCCTATAAATATTCAATTGTAATTATTTATCATGTTATAGTATGGTTTGATTCCAATTTAAACGACTTTCTCTAATCATATAAGATATGCATATATATATTATAGCAATATTTTTTATATTTTTATATATCAATGTATATATATCATAAAAAAATTGAGAGATTCGTCTGAAACTTAAAAATTAATCCTTTAATTACTAAAAATTTTGAGTTATTTGAGTTATTCGAATTTTTATTTCACAACTCGAACTTTATTTGAAATTTTTTCGAGTTGAGTCGAGTTTGTAAAATTTCGAGTCAAGTCAAAACGAGTCGAGTATTTTTGCCTCGAGTCGAGTTATTCGTTTTTTTCGAGTAGAGTCGAGTTTTGCTCACCCCTACCTAGAAGGGTAAAAACAGGAAAAGGCGGATGGAGTGCAGCAATGGACAAAAGGAGTGCGCAATTAGGGGTGAACATTCGAGCGAGTCGAATTAAAAAAATTTAAGTTATTCGAGTTGAGTCAACATATTTTATAAATTAATTTTTTTTAAAATATTCGATTCAAATCAGTTTTAACGAGTTCGAGCCGATTCGAGTTTTAGTGTTTATGTATAAATTTAATTCTACTATTTATAATACTATAGTACATTTTAAATTATTATTTTTATCAAATACCTTATGTATGAATATGACATTTCATTAAATTACGAGACTAGTTAAAAACTTTTTTCTTAGCTAGAAAAGGTCAAAACAAAATAAAAATAATGATAAATTAAATACAATAATATAAATACATAAATTAAAATATATAAAATAATTAACATAATTTAAATAATATAAAAATAAAAATTATATTAAATAAAATAAAAATAAATTTGGAAAGTGACCATATTGTAAAGAAAAGAAAATTAAAATGTAAAAATAATAAAAAGGAGAAGATACGACTAACATAAAACTGAAAATATAATTACTGGGACTAAACGTGTAATTAGACCCTGAAAATTTTCAAGTTATTCGATTTTCGAGTAACTTGAACTTTAAAAATTTAAACTCGACTCGAAATCGAAATTTTTTGAGTACTCGATTCAACTTGAATAACCCGAAATTGAAAAAATGACTTTTTTTCGAGTTGATCGAGTTTTACTCACCCTTATAAGCAACATTATATGTTGGAAACAAAAAATTCATTGCCCGTGTGAAATAATCTTCATCTATTAGTATCAGTTTATTTTGCAAAGCCATCCCTAGGGTGGGCCATAAGGGCGACGACTTAGAGTCCACCCCTATATAGGCCCCTAATTTTATTTTTTATTAAATATATTTAATTCTAATTTATTCTTTTAATATTTATTATTAGAATCTAATTTTAACATTTGTATTAGGCATACTCTTAAAAGTATAATCTTACTATTATTATATTACTAGTCTATTAACATATCTATTTTTTACATCACAATTATAAAATGTTTAATAAATATTATAATCTAAAAAAATAAATTAAAAATATGATTAAAGTGTTCAACTATTAGTATTGTACATAAAAAAAAAGTTATCCAACTTTCTTTGTGCTACTAAAGCTCAACAAAAGTCTATAAAATAAGAGGAAAACATAAATAGATTTATAAAAGATCATATTAATCATCTAAAATATTAATCCTGTATAAACTTAATTAAGATTTTAATATACATCTATATATTTTTAGGTTTAAGAATTTTAAATATTTTTATTCAGATTTATATATGGATCAGATTCATATCGGATATGGATTCAGATTGAATTCGGATCGGATCATGATAATATCCATATCCGATCCACCTCTTATTTGGACTCAAACTTTTTTTTGGATTTAGATTCGAACTTTTCTAAATGTTTACATCGAATCATATTCGAATTATATTGCCATCTCTACTTAGACGTAACAACGCTTGGATACGCGGATCCTCATGTACACCAACATATCGTGTAGCCCCTAGCCTTAAGCCGTAGCTCCAATATTTTCCTTATGCACTCTATCTTTCCCCCAATATGACCGAAGTAGGACTATAGTCTAATCCCTTACATGTGAGCTCGAATAACCCTGTGATATGCCAATTGTATTCAATGTTTACACCAACATATGTGAGATCGATCATAGTCTATCTTATGTTGTATCTATTAAATTGGATAATTGAAATATTTTTGTTCAAGTAATAAATTTTTACTTTGATTATTAAAATATAAAATATGGTAAATTAAATAAGAAAAGAAAAAATATTTCTCAACTTTTTAAGGATTAATCAAAAGTTTAAATTAGAATAAACATGTCATTTGATAGTTGTTAAAATATGAATAATTCAAAAGTTAAGTTATTAAATTAAAATATTTTAAACTTTAGTGACTAAAATAAGAGTGATAAGAAAGTTGAGTGATGATTGTTGTAGTTTATCCATTTTTTATTAAAAAAAATAAACTTTAACGACAAATTTTAGTGGATTTTATTGATAGGGACCATATCAAATGCGAACTAAAAGTTGAATGACTTCATCAAATATGAACTAAAATTTAGGTGAAACTGTTTCCTTAACTTTGAAGGACTATTTTATAACATTTAGATGTTTTTACTATTCTATCCTCTAATTATATTTAGAGGCAAAGGCATAATTAAGCTAATAACTCCGATCCAAAAAGTAAGGAGATACTAAAATTGTAATCAGATCCTGAGATTTTAGTGGTCTTAAAATAAACATAAAAAATAGGTCTTTAATAATAAATATTAAAAAATAATTTTTTAATAAGAAGTATTAAAAAATTAAATCAAGTATTTGCCTACTAACAAATATAGAAGAAATAGGCCTCTAGTAACGAGTATTGATAAAAAAATTAATCTTTAATAATAAATATTGGGGAAAATAAATTTTAAGGGTAAATCTCTAATAACAAATATTGTGAGAAATATAACCTATAATATGAAATATTAAAAAACTATGATCTTAATAATTATTAAATTAAAAAATAGATATCTTACGTAAGTATTAGGAAAAACTGGACCCTAATAAAAAATATATTGTAAAAATAAATTTCTTATAATAAATATGGGAAAATAAATTTTAAAATTAGACTCCTAATAATAAGTATTAAAAAATCGTGACTCTAATAGCAAATAATAAAAATAAATAAATTTTAATAGTATATATTACTACTTCCGTCCCATTTAATTTGTCTAGTATTGACTTTTTTGAATAAAATTTTTTCAACTTTAACTCGTTATTAGATCTATTATTGATAAAAATATAAAAATATATTTTAAAAACATTTAATAAGTAGTTTAAAAATATATTTTATAAATTTAATAAATTAAAATATTTAAAATAACTATGGTCAAAGTTTTAAAATTTTGATTTTTAAAAATCGTTATTCTAATTAAGACGAAAATCGTTTTCTGCGGGAAGCAAATTTTTTAGTAGAGGTAAAATTCATCTTTCTTTATCGTGTATTCTTCTACGTTTTTTTTAAATTTTTTAAAAAATTTAATTTCAACTTTAACTCTAATTCTTTATATCTTAAACCTTACACCCTATCTCTATTTCTCTAAACCTTAACTATAATCTTTAACATTAAACCCTAAACTCTCTAATTTAAAACGGAGGCATGAAAGGAGACATAACAAAGAGATAGATGATTTCCATCCTTATACAAGACGCAATTTTTTATGTGATTTGATAATTAATTATTTTTTAAAATATTGTTGGCATTAGGTTATAAATGAAACGAGATAGATCGCAAGTTACTCAGGCTCGACTCGGTCAAAGCTCGGTTAAAACTCAACTCGATTGAACTCAATTCGAGTTCTTGACGAGTCGAGCCGAACTACATGATACTCGATTCGAAAAAGATCACGAGCTACTCAAAAATATAAATATACTATTTTTTTATAATTTAAAATCTAAAATTTTAAACTTAAAACCCTAAAATAACATACTAAAACCTAAAATTAACAAGCTTGAGTTTACACAACGTATCAAAGTTTTTTCTCCATTAGACTTTAAATGAGATTTGAGAGATAAGAGTTACTCGAGTCTAATACGATCAAAGATCGGTCAATACTTAGCTCGATTAGGCTCGAAAAAAACTCGAACTCGACTCGAGTTCTTAACGAGTCGAGCCGAGCTCAGATTTTTCAGACTCATCTAAAATTACTCAAGCTCAAATTCTACTCGAAATCTTAACGAGCCAAGCTTAGAACTACTCGAGCTCGACTCGGCCGGTTTACACCAACCGGTATACTTATCTAAATAATGAGTAAAAAAAATATTAAAATAAAAAATGCTTCAGTAAGTCCAACTCACCCTCTCTAGATAGTAAACGAAGTACCGAAATTTTATGAACTTTTAAGAAGTAATATTTTTATTAGGTCTTCAAAAAATAGAATATTTAAATAGGTTATTATTTTAATATTTTAATGGAAGTAGAGATGTTTAGATTTTATTAATTAATCGAAATTATTAAATCATTAACATGAATTTACTATTTTATTATTGAGGTTTAATAATTTTGATTAATTAAGCAGAATAGAAATTTTTATTTTTTATACCTCATTTATATTGTACACTAAGTTTAGAGTTTAAAGTGAGTTTAAAAAATTTAAGATAAAATATATTTTTTAAGGTATATAATTTAAAATTTAAAATTTATAATTATAGCTTAAAATTTATTTTTAATATTTTTAATATTGGGACATAGAAAAGATATAAAAAAGACATTTTATTTCCCGCTAGGATATTAGTATATATATCTGTAAAATTAATATTACACCATTCATTTAATTGAACATAGTTTCATATGTTTCTCACTTTTGAATAAATATTTTTAAAATTTTAAATTCTAAACTCACTATTTTAATGTGAGATGTAGAAAAATACAATAAGGGTTCCACCTCACTCTCTACGTTTTACAGAGATATTACAGGGTTAATTTTAGGGAACAAAATTCTCTACCCCTAACTATGTATTCTTCTATGTTTAACGTTAAAAAATAAATTAAATTTTAAATTCTAACCCTGAATTTTACATATTAAATTTTATGTCCTAAAAAATATATTTTACCCTTAATTCTCTAAACACTAACCCTAACCGTAAACCCTAACCTTAAACCCTAAACTTATTATTTTAAACTCTTTATCTTAAATCTTAAATCTCTTATTTTAAAATAAAACACCAAACAGAATTAGCACAGGGAGAAACGATTTGCGCCAAATTATAGGAAGCTTATTCAAACTGTACTACCTTTTAACAACTTCAACCTTGGACAGTCTATTTAACATTTCCAGTTGTGTAATATAATATTTTCAGCATTCATCACCAATTAAGTTTATCAGGTTAAAAAGTGTTATGGTCACAAAGCAAGAATTTGTACTTAGTTCAGTAGGATTGACATATATGACAAATAACAAACTTAGCTAACATTCTATAAATAAATTTCACATGCAGGTGAAAACCCTAGGATAACTACGCACAACCAATTGAAGACAAAAAAATGAAAGAAATTTGCATGTAATTTGAAGTTGAACTTTTTTCTTTCAAAAAGAGTTAATGTTCGTATAATAATGGGGCAAATCGTCTACCTCTTTCTTATACCTTCTTTTGTACCTCCGTTTTAAAGTAAATGTTTAGGGTTTATGTTAAGGGTTGTAGTTAGAGTTTAGGGAATCAGGGTTAAGGTATATTTTTTAGGGTGTAGGGTTTAAGATATAGAAAATAAGGGTTAGGGTTTAAAATTAAATTTTTATAAATTTTTAATAGGAGACATAAATGGAGGCATAATAAAGAGTCAGAGGATTTTTACCCATAATAATGTGGTATATCATAGGGCTATAAATCGTCTGATATTTTATTCCGTCTCTTTTGGTGCTCCTACTCTAAATTAGTGGGTTTAAAATTCTGGGTTTATGGTTTAAGGTTAGAATTGTAGTTAGGGTTTATAGAATCAGGGGTAAGGTACATATTTTAGGGTTTAAAATGTAAAAAATTAGGGTTAGGGTTTAGAATTTAATTTATTAAGAATTTTTAGTAAAGGACATACAAGGAGACATAATTAGGGATAAGAGATTTCTACTCGTATCGGAGTATGAAAACACAACTTTAGGATCGACTTTCATGGCTGTATAACCATTCATATAATTTGAGGCATAAGAAATGAAAAATAGGATTACTAATTTGTCAAACAAGATTCTTAATACAAGGGAGCTGTGGGAAATTAGAACTAATAATCATAAAATCTGCTTCATTTCTACATAAACAAACTTAAACAATATAATTGCTTGATCAAATCATTAAGGAACGGTTCTTCAATCTCTACAAGTCTTACTATAATGATATTTTGTGCTGAAATTAAAAAACAAAAGCTTGTTAAATCCAGTGAAACTGTACCTGTCAAAACACTTTCTTCCCTGTACAGCAGAATTCCATAATTATAACCTTATGGATGGTGACCTAGTCGAAGCTCCAAATCGATTTCATCTTCTTTCATGATCTCCTTTATCATCATTTCATTGTCATCTACATTTGTAGGGCCAATTTGTAAGCTCAAATCCGCACCCAAAAGCTTTTCATCATGGCCATGTGGGTGTCTAGGGCTTGACACTGCTGCTGGAAAATAAATTTGACCATCCTCTTGAGCTTGACCCTCGAAAACCTGATAGTACTTTGGTGGGTCAGGAGTTGAGATTGTTGGAACATATCTAGGGTTCATGTACTCCTCATTCGATGGTCTACTCGGAACCGAGGAGCTCGTCAGTCGTTTAGCCTTGCCTCGATCTTTCCGATGTATGTTCATGTGCCCTCCCAAGGCCTGAGCGTTGGTGAAGCCTTGTTTGCAGAAGGTGCACTCGTAGGAACGTCTGGGGGTCTCCGTTGCGGCGTCGCACTTGAGTTGACCGACCCGATTATTGTCTTCGCTCAACGAATCAGAGCTCCCTTGCTTCCCGGCTGATTCCGTCGTCATAGAAAAAAAGAGAAAAAATAGGTTGAGAAGGGAACGTAGAGACAATTAGAAGACATTGGCTTTGTCAGTGCATTTGCTTTGTATTTGTTGTATAAGTAAAGACCAGGTTTTGGCTTTTGTGTTCGGACTTTTCCTTTTGGTCGGCTTTATGATAGATCCGTTTGCTCTTATTTTACTTTGTAATAAAATATAATCTCTCCCTCATACGTGCTGTCGTAAAGAAAAGGGACGAAGTTAAAAAAATTAAAAAGATAAAGTACAAAATAATTATAAAAAAATGAAGAGGAAAATTCAACTTAACTGAAAACTAGGGTTTACGATAAATAAAAATAGCATAAAATTTTGGGTAATTACTGCGAAAGATACGTTTTATGTTTTTAGTAAAAATTTAGTCATCGATTTTAAAAATCAACTAATACAGTCACGTACATTTTTGGCCTATAAATTCATAGTCATTCTGACGTTATTAAACCGTTACGGGTTAATAAAGAGATGATTTGATATAACAAAAAAATAATAACTTACATAGATAGTTATTAAATAATTATTTCATTTTTATTTTATCTTTAATTTGACCTTCAAAATTTTAAAATTTTATATTTTCGTGATCACCCTATGATAACAAGGGTTCTTGACTGAAAATCCCAGGTCAGCCCTCTCAGCAAATCCTATCATTTTCATTTCCAGTATTTTCTGCTTTAGCAAATCTCAGATTATTTATCATTTTCTATTATGCTAAATTATATTTTCGTTAATCCTTATCAACTTTTAATATCGAAATGACCATAAATTTATAATAAAAAACGTACATAATTGTATTAATTAATTCTCAAATTCAATGACTAAATTTATACTAAGAACAAACAAACGTGACTTATACAAAAATTAGCCCTAATTTTTTTTACTGTAATATAAAACAATGGCACAATCCCAAGGCTTGCTGTAGTTCCGTGTGTGACAAGGAGACATATTGGTTTGGTCTAGAGGAATGCTTATGTTGTTTTCGCCCATGGTTTCTCAATAAGCTGACCTCTTTCACTTTAAACATTAAACACCAAAATCATGCTTAGGTTGTAATGAAATGTTATGATTGGTCTTACGGTTTTGTTCCTCAGTAAGTTCTGTAATTTAGGTCAATCCTACCCTAAATCCTATACTCTCAAATATATTCGATCCTAATTTCCTAAACCCTAAACACACATCTTAACCTTTAATCCTAAATTCTAAATCTACTAATTTAAAGTGAGAACACTAATAAAAACATAATAAAAGACGGATAATGCACCTACGATTTACACAGAGTAATTTTAGATACACGTACAAAAATATATACAAATCTACATATTTATTCTTAAATAAAATAAAATTTTTTAAATCTTAAACCATAAAATCTAAATCCTATAAAATAAACTCATAATCTCTAAACCATTAACTAAATATCTCACCCGTAAAACATAAATGATTAATGAGTAAAAATCTTTTACCCCTTTTCTATATCTTTTTTCATGTCTCTTTTGAAAATTTACAAAAAATTAAATTTTAAACATTAACCCTTATTTTTTATATCCAAAATCCTAAACTCTATACACTAAAAAATATACCCTACTCCTAATTCCCTAAACCCTAACCAAAACACCTAACTTAAAACCCTAAACTTTAAACCTTAAACCTCTAATTTAAAGTGGAGGCATAAATAAAGGCACGAGGAAAGAGTGAACGGTTTTCACCCACGATTAATATAGTCTTCCTTTATACATATTGATTGCATGAACAACTTTCATTTAACCAAGATCCAAGAGTTAATAAGGATTATATTTTTTTTTATTTTTCATTTAACTAAACTTGTCTTAGAATACGATTTATATTAGTGAAATATCTACGTACTAAAATATGATTATCCGAAAATTGTAAATTTGTTTTATCTTAATATCAATGATAGATCTAGAAATTCAAGAATAAAATTAAAAAAAAAATCATTTCAAAAACGTATGAAAAAATCCTTTACACACTAATTTTTAAAAAATAAAAATCAGTATAAATCATTTTACCTCAATGGTTAAAGAAATTATTATTGTTTTTCGAGGTTACGAGTTTAAGTACCAGTATTTACAACACAATGATTAAGAGATTAATTTAATAATTAAAATATATTTTAATATAGATATTGCTTGTAACTATTGTAGCATATTAGAAAAAACACTAAATCAGACTTTTATTATATAAAAGAAATGAGGATCCAATAATATCCATATGCTCCCATCAGGTATTTCATACTTAAACTTTAGCAAATAATGACATGGATTATATGTTTCAAATGGAAGGATTCATATATGACGTGGAGGCACATCTTATTATATCCGCACACCATAATCTGGTTCTTAACTGCAAGGTTAGCTCGAACTAATCTTACTCTAAATTTAATTAAGAAAAACATGACAAGGGGAAGAGTTCAAGAAAGAATAAATGGGTGTCTTTTAGTGTATGCTAACTGGGTTTTCGATGGATGTTTTTTAGAGTAAAGTCGGCCTTGAGACACTTTAATTTTTGACCCTTTCCCTTACAGCTGTTTTCTTCTTCTTCAAGAAATGTAATTAAGAGGTTAATTTGATGGTTCTCGTACAAATGGAAGCTGGGCGTAGATGACAGCAACACAAGTGCTGTAATTCATGGATAGAGCCACACACTTCATTTCTTTGTTTCCTCTTAATAACAAGAATAAAAATAAATTGAGAGAGTTTCTTCTATGTTTTTTTTTGAATATGTACATTTAGTTACGTGTTTTGTTTTATATTTTTGAAAAAAAATATTTTTTTTATTTGGTAAATTATATTAATAGAAAAGAAGATGATATTTATATTAGGAGATTTAAGTTTAAACAACTTTATACGTAAAATATTTTTTTTATTATTGTTAATCTTGAAATTAGAGTTTTTAGGGTTAAAATGAGTCTTTTATTAATTAATTTTTAAACCCATATTAATTAATTACGGAAATTAAGATTACTTTTTAAACTCGTATTAATTAATTGAGAAAATTTTAATTTTATCTTTTGTTCGATTTGAAAATAATTTAGAATCGTCTCTAACCACTTTGGTAGACTGGACACCATCAAAACGAATCAAAGATTCATTTTTGAAAATATGGGTCCAAGAGTAGATTATGTCTAGGGAAGAATTAGCATCTCCACAAGCTCCCGATATTTGTACCTCGTATCTCATGTGATATATTTAACAATTTCTATAATGACAATTCGAATATAATTTTACCCTTAATTATTACTCGATCTTATACTTAAAATGAAAATATTTTTTATATAAAAATATTCTTTTAATTCGAATATGAATAAAAACATCCAATTTCATTAGGGCATTCATATTTATATTCTAAATGAATATCGTTCATACAGAAGGAATTATGCATGATTAATTATGATATTGTCAATTTTAATTCCCTAAATTAATAGGCTCTAACAATTTATATTTATTATATAATTCAAAATTTATGTAACAAAACCCGGTTACACTGGGACATCGTCCATATTTAAATTTCAAATATAATACTTATTTATTTATTTAATTAATTAATTTTAATGTGATAATGTGCATCGAATATATTTTTTAAACCCCTTGAATAATGTCGTTTAATTAATTTTAATGTGATAATGTGCATCGAATATTTTTTTAGAACCCCTTGAATAATGCCCGATTACATCAGTACACTACTCAGATATGGGCTACTAAATTTCCTATTCAACACTCATTAAATTACTACAATATTCTAACCAAAATTAATTATCGATCTTAATTAAAGAACCTAATCTAAAAGGCTTGAGTCTAATTAATTGATTTGTGCATTTGATTATCTAACAATGCAATCTAACATGATACAATTAATGAAATAATCCCAAATTAATTAAAACAATGTGCATTAATGTATCAAATTAGAAGAAACTGAAAGTAATAATTCATTTTATTACTATAGTGACTCAATTAAAAAGATTACAAAACTAAATGTCCGAATACAAAGCCTAAGATATCCAATTACAACAATTTTAGACCCTAAAGACCTAATTACAAAGTGTGATGGCTAAATTGTAGCAAATACAAACAACATGGATCAATTGGACAGATCAAGGGACTAAATCAAATAAACCGAAAAAAGTTTAGAGCCAGTTTAAAAGGGATTTGGGTCAAATTGAAAGAATATTAAAGCTATGAGATCCAATCTAGGAATAGGTTACTAAATTGATTGAAGTTCATTTTATTGGGAATCGATTGGAGTAAATTAGAGACTAAATTGAATTGCTTTTTGAAATTTTGAGGACCAAAACTAAAATTTTCCCTAGTCACCAAAATACACGGATCTCTCTATTCGACCTATATGCAACCGCAACCCGCGAGTCTCGTGTCTACGGGCGTTGATTATTGGATACCTAAAAAATTGGGTATTCAATTTTTTGGGTCATAAAAACTGGTTTGTATTTTGGTTTATTTAAATCAAGTATTTATTATTAGATACTCGTAAAATTTAGATATTCGGTTAATAGATAATAAGTACTTGATTCATAATTATTTTTTTATTTTATTATTTTAAAATAAAAAAATATATATTAAACATATAAATTTTATAATTTTATAATTCATAATTAAACATAAAAATAGTGATTTAAAATTAATTTTAGAATATTTATATATATATATTAAATTTTATCACTAAAATAACGTTAAAAGTATTAATCCCGTATCTTTTGGTATTAGTAAATTAATAAAAATATATTTAAAATTTGTAAAACTTAAAAATATATAATATCAAAATAAAATTAATTTAGAGATTTAAATTTAATTTTAGGTATAAATATTAAAAAAATATAAAATAAAAATATAATTTAAAACTATATATATATAATAATAAAACTAGTCGGGTCGAGTCAGGTACTCGAGAATTGAAAATTTTCGGCTCAAGCTCAGTCCAATAATTCTCGAGTCGGGTACCTGACTCAATCGAGTATTTTTTATAGAATTACCTGATATTTTTATTTTGAGTCGTTGGATCAAGTCAATCGAGTAATTTTGAACGCCTTTAGTTTTGTCTCAACTTGCTGCCAAAACGGTAACGTTTCGGTGAACTATAAGATTCCATTTAGTTTCTCCGTTTCTGGTATCTCGTTCTCTCTCCAAAACCTCTCCTTGATTAATCCCTTGACATTCACTCTTCTCATTTATCTAGGGGTCAAATTACTGACGTCATCAAAATCAAGATTCGTATGCGGTTGAAATTAGGGTGTTTAAAAATATCCGACTCGAATATCCGACTACTCAACATAAAAATTAGGTATTTATTTAATTTTTTTTGGTTCGGGTTGGATACTCTGTCCGTCATTTTTCGCTTCAGGTCCGGATCACAAAATTATAAATTTTCGGGTACCCTATTCTATTTTTTTATTTTTTTATTTATTTTAAATATTATTATTATTCAAACAAAATATATTTATATTCATTATATATTCATAGCAAACAATCTAATTTTTAAATTTTGATCCCATAAACTTTATTTTTTAAAAAAATTAGCGACCCATTCAAAAAAATAAAATTATGATTAAGTGTAAATTATAAATTTAATTTTTCGAGTTGATAAAATTCGAATTTTACTCGTCTAGATATGTATTATTTGTGTATGTGCATTGACCAATACAAAAATCAACTTAAGATTATTTATTATTTAAATTATTAATTTTTATATATTAAATAAAATAAATAAACTAATTAAAAATATTTAAAAAATATATTTTTAAAAAAATTCCTTTAGACGTTATGTTTTCTTTTGAATTAGATTATGTAATTTAGGTCTTAAAATTAATGTTTAAATTACGTAATTAGTATTTTAAAATTTTATATTTCGGTGTTAGATTATATAATTTAAAATTTTAAATTTATTTATAATTTTTTAAAATTAAACTTAAGATTTATATAAAAAAAAAAATTCGGGTATCCGATTACTCGAATTTTCGGGTACTCGATTACCTAAATTTTCGGGTACCCGAAAAATTTGGGTAGAACACAGGTTGAAACGAGCCAATGATTGAACAACATGTGGTGTTGTTTGGGAGAGAAATTTTGAATGAATGTTTGTTTGGGGGAGACATATCTGAAAATTAAAGGGAAATAGGATATTTATTTGTAAAAAGGTATTTGGACTTTAAGATTTAGGCTTTTGGATAGGTAAGGTATGATCGAATTTAATTGGACGTTTTATTATTTGTTGGCTATTATTATTTATTTTTTACTATAGTCTTATTTTTATATGAATATAACATAATTCAGATAAAATATGAGTATGATAATATCCATAAAAATATAATACCAAAATAGATAATGATAATGAGACTCGTTAAGTAATTAAAAATATTTATATTATCTTTATTTTTTATGAATTTGAATCATAATATTTATTTAAAATTATAATTATCTAAAAAAATAAGAACAATCTCTGAAACCAGGGAAAAGCGAAAAAATATTATTTTGATAATTTAAAATTTTATAAATATTTTTTTTAAGTAGGTGGGAGCAAATTCTGTGCATCGATTTCTTTTTAATATGTGTTAAATTTTTTAGAGTGTTAATATTTATTTAAATTTATATTAATTTTAATATTATTTTAAATTAAAATTATAGAAATTTTAAAAATATTGTGGTGTCATTTTGATATCAGAGACGAAGCCAGGTAGGGGAGGGATGAGATAATCGCTCCCACCCTGAAGATTTTTTTCATCTTTATCCCCTATATAAAGTTTTTAAAAATTTATTTTATACATAATTTTATCTCACCTTTAATCATTTACATTTTGTTCCTATCAACCTCAAATTCTATTTTCGACCATGCTTATTGTTGTGGCTGTCCCAAGTCCTGAGCCACAATCGAGTGTGGGAAATATCTCATGATCAAGCATCTCAACGTTTTAGGGAAAAGTGTTTTCTTTTGAAGTATTTTTCTAAGTTAGGAAAAAAATGTCCTAGTTTCAAGCATTTTAACATCTACTTGTGTCATTTGTATAAAGCTTATTTAGCATATATGTAGGGGTGGACAATCGACAGATTTTGAACTGATCCACTTATAAAAGTATGTATCATTCCTACACAACATCGAGGCCGCCCCTACCGCCCTAGTCGATGGTGTATGTGAGTCTCTGATGTAACCCATTTTTATTTTATTTTAATAAAATTTCCCTATTTTCTTTTTAACGAAACTAGGGGTTAACCGTGTGCATCCGCTATGCCCCACGATTTCTATTTGTGGCATGAGACTCACTTGTCGCTTGTTTTCTGAGCAGAGATATCGAGGCAAAAAGACTAACTTGATCGGAAGAAAATCATTTTCAAGTGTCGCATGACTTAAGGGTCATGTGGTGCGAGGGCTAAGTCCATGACACGTGGTATCCGAGCAGGGTTCTGTAGGGGATCAAGGTTGTGTGCTATCTTGACCTTGATCCTTGGCACAAAGGTGTGTTTGAAATAGCATAGATATGCTTATAATATGAGTGTAGTGAAATCAATGCACAAAGGTGCATATCGTTAACCACTATAGTAGTCGAAGCAGACGCGGTGCTCGACCTTGATATGGCACAGAGGTGCTGGTGAGATAATCATCGTAAAATCAGTGCACACGTGGTGCCTGTCGCTAACCATAATAGATTAATCTAGCATAGTTGTGCTAGTTATATAATTAGAATGGGATCAGTGCACACGCAGTGCTTGTCATTAACCATGGTAATTATCTTAGCGCAGTGGTGCATGTGATAGAGAGCATTGTGATGCTCGACCCTGTGTATGTGTTTCTTTTATGTAGGAATCGCAAAGAGTCTATGATAGATTAGAATAATCACAGACGTGGTAATGTGGCTTACGTATTATAGGCATTTTTCGTTTGTGTGAGTGACTAGAACAATGGTGACTACGCGTAAGCGTAGAACAAACAGGGTTCATAGGACTGAGATCTGCCTAGAGTTGGGTACGACTACACAAGGGGGTGGATCTGTTAACTCTGCCCGAATTGAGACCCTCCTAGGGATGGGTGCGATGGCACAGGAGGGTGGTTCTTCTAACCCTGCTTGGACTGCCACACACCCAGGGATGGATGCAGCGATGTAAGGGGTGGGTCCTATAACAATGCCTGGTTTGAGGAACTTGAAGCTGCAGTGGCAGCCTTGAGAATCGTATTATCGAATGAAAGGCTCCGGACAATTGAGGAAACTCAAAAAGAACTAGCAGAAGGTATTAAAGACATTGGTAAGAAGGCCAATGAGGCATTGAGCCATATGAAATTTAAGTTAGATGAGATCAAGGCTCAGGTTAATTTGGTGCAAGTGGCTTTGGGTAACTCAGTGACAGTTGATAAGGGTTCAAGGACTAGAGTTCTCGAACCGCAGCGGTATAAGGGAAACCGAGATACAAAGGAGTTCAAGAATTTCTTATTCAACATAGAGCAGTATTTTAGAGCCTCTCATATTGAGACAAACGAAGGCAGGATTGTGGTGGCTACTATGTACTTAGTAGGGGATGCCAAACTGTGGTAACGATCTAAGTTTGTCGATGAAGTTTACTCCGTGATTACATGGGAAGAGATAAAGAAAGAATTATTAAACTCTTTCTTCCCCGAAAATGTGAAGTATAATGCTCGTAAGAAACTGAGGGATTTGACGCACATAAGAATAATTCGAGAATATGTGAGGGAATTTGCTGCTCTAATGCTAGACATCAGGATGTCTAAGAAGGAAAAGATGTTCTATTTTCTTGAGTGACTGAAACCGTAGGTTAGAATTGAGTTACTAAGACAGAAACTCCAAGACGTAGTTATGGTCATGGCCGTTGTTGATTGTCTCAATGATTATAATGATAACTCGAACAAACGAAAAGTTATCAGGTCTAGTAGGAACAACAACAATGTCGGTAATCATAATAAGGTGGCAAAATGGATAAGACAACTGTATGGGGAGTAGGTAAGAGGTCGTTTACCAAGGATTCGACACTAAAAAGAGGAAATGGATGGCCAAGACTAGTAAGTGGACGTAGTCGGTTTCCTCTAGGTTATTTCCTTTACATGGGCCCTCATCGAGTGACTGAGTGTCCTAACAGGGGTACATTGAATACTGTGGAAGTCTTACCAACAAACCCCCATCGAGTTAACCTTTCCGTGGAGGATAGTAATGTGAAACCCTCTCAAGATAGGTCCGTTCAATTTCTGACGACTCTACAGTCTCAACTAAGTAGCTTAAATAAAGAGGCGGAGAAGGGCTTGATGTATGTAAGTGTGGTAATAAATGGGAAAACAACATAGGCGTTAGTGGATACAAGAGCGTCTGATACTTTTATCTCTCCTATAGAAGCTAAGAGGTATGGCTTGGAAGTAATGAAAGATGTCGGACAGATGAAGATAGTCAATTCAGTTGCCTCATCCATTTGTGGGAGCTCAAAGAAAGTAGGGATCAAATTGGATCAATGGAAAAGGAGCGTGGACTTCATCATTACACAAATAGATGATTTTGATGTGGTATTAGGACTTGATTTAGAACAGCGGCTCAAGCAATCCCTGTTCCTATTATGGGTTGCTTAATGTTTTGGGGAAATTATCCTTGTATGGTTCCGGCGACTATTGTTCCACGAGGGGGTAAGGGGATGTTGTCTGCAATCCAATTCAAGAAATGGGTGAAGAAGGGGGAGCTGTCCTTCTTTGTGTTGCCTGTTTGTAAAGAGGATCTGAATACAAGTTTACTACCGAAAGGGATTTAGAAAGTATTAGAAAAGTATGACGATGTCATGCCCGACCAGTTACCTAAAGGTCTACCTCCTCGAAGTTCGGTGGATCTTATGATTGAGCTCATTACAGGGACTAAACCTCCTACCAGGTGCCCATATCTTATGTCTCTGCCTGAGTTGGCAGAATTGAGAAAATAGTTGGATGAATTGTTGGAGGTTGGGTTCATTTGGCTGTCCAAGGCCCCATTTGGAGCACTCGTGTTATTTTAAACAAAACATGATAGAAGTTTGCGATTGTTCGTAGACTATCGAGCCTTAAATAAAGTTATTGTTCGAAACAAGTATTTTATCCCTCTGATTGTCGACTTGTTCGAACAGTTAAGTAGTGTCAAGTATTTCACAAAGTTGGATCTCATATCAGGGTATCGCCAAGTGAGAGTAATTGAGGGGATGAGTCTAAGACTGCTTGCGTGACTCGGTATGGGGCATTTGAGTTCCTAGTGATCCCATTTGGGTTGACCAACGCACTAGCTACGTTCTGCTCTCCTATGAACCAGGTGTTCCGTGATTATCTAAACAAGTTTGTAGTCTTTTATTTGGATGACATCATGATCTATAACCCTTCTTTAAGGGAGCATAAGGAACATTTGCGATTAGTGATGGAAAAACTTCGCGAGAATCAACTTTTTGTTAAGAGGGAAAAATGCGAGTTCGTACAGAAGCAAGTTTGATTTTGGAGGCATGTCATTAAGCAAGGTCGTATTCGAATGGATACTGAAAAGATAAAGGTAATTCAGGATTGACCTATCTTGAAGAATGTTAGTGAGCTCTGATCTTTCCTCGGTCTTGCTAACTACAATAGAAGATTTGTGGAAGGATATTCACAAAGGGAGTTAGCACTTACTAATTTACTGAAGAGGGGTGAAAAACGGGTTGTCAAATGAGTGCCAAAAGGCTTTTGAAGATCTGAAAGCCACCATGCTGAGTGATTTAGTGTTAGCTTTACCAAACCTCGAGGGTCTGATAGAAGCGAAAATAGATGCTTCTGACTTCGTAATAGGAGGAGTATTGATGCAGAATAGCCATCCGGTAGCCTTTGAGAGTCGGAAGTTGAACAAAGCGAAAATAAGGTATACTACTTAAGAAAAGGAACTATTGACAGTAATTCATTATTTGAGGACGTGGAAACACTATTTGCTGGGATCACGGTTTGTTGTGAAGACAGATAATATAATGGTGAACAATATTTTAACCCAGCCAAAGATAACGGTGAGCCAAGCGAGGTGGCAAGAGTTCTTGGATGAATTTGATTTCGGATTTGAATACAAAGCTGAGAAAAAGAACCAAGTTGTGAATGTGTTAAGTCGTAGGGCAGACTTAGTTTCTCATAGGAGGGTTGCCCCGATATCGGCAAGTAAAGTATCCAATGTCATTCAAGATATTATAGCCCAGAACTTACAAAGAGACCCCCAGACGGTGACAATCATGGCTTTGGTTAAGAGAGGGAAGGCAAAGACATTTTGGGTAGAATATGGGATTTTATTGACTAAAGGACAACGATTGTTCGTTCCTCGTGCTGGGAAATTAAGACAGAAGCTGATACGCGAGTGTCATGATACACCCTGAGCAAGACATCAAGGGTTACGCCATACTTTGGACCTATTGAAACATAGATACTTTTGGCCCCATATGCGACAGAATGTGATGGATTATATCAAGACATTTTTATCTGCCAATAAGATAAGATCGATCAGCGAAAGACACCTGGACTATTGAAACCCCTACTAGTGCCGATAAGACCGTGGGAAAGTATCTCTTGATTTTATAATGAATTTGCCCCGTGTGGATGATTTGAGAGCTGTTCTGGTAGTGGTGGACCGCTTTTCCAAGTATACCACGTTTATTTCAGCACCAAAGTATTGCACTGCAAAGAAGACTGCACGATTGGTTTTCAAACATGTCGTGAAATTTTGGGGCATTCTCCAAAGTATAATCAGTAATAAGGATGGGTAGTTTACTAGAAACTTTTGGAGAGAATTATTTAAGTTGTTGGGTTTTCAGTTGAATCTGTCACCGAGTTATCATCCGTAAATAGATGGACAAATAGAGCGTTTAAATGGCTTGTTAGAAGAGTATTTGCAGCATTTTGTTCAGGTCAATCAGCAAAATTGGCCTTTGTTACTGGACGCTGCTCAACTTTGTTTTAATGGACAAAGACGTTCAACTACTAATAAAAGTCCTTTTGAAATTGTGACAGGTTAACAACCGCGACTTCCTTATACGTCTATGGTATCTTATCAGGGGATGTGTCCTCGAGCTTTTGATTTTACACAAGAATGGCATCAAAACATTGAGATCGCGCGAGCTTACGTAGAAAGAGCAGCTAAACACATGAAAAAATGGGTTGATCGTGGTTGAAGGGATCAATAATTTAAAGTGGGAGACTTATTACTACTCAAATTGATGGCTGAACAGATAAGGTTCCTACGAAATAGAGATCGTAGGTTGGTACGTAAGTACGAGGGACCAATACCGATTGTAGCTAAGGTGAGGAGTAACTCTTATAGGATAAAGCCTCCCGCATGGATGAAAGTACACCCGATGTTCCATGTGAGTAATTTGAAGGCTTTCTACGTAGATTCTACTGAGGAAAGTCGAGGACAAATTAATAGGAACCCATTTGTAAGGTACCCCCGTCACAAAGAAAGTAGGGGAGATCCTTGCTGATCGGTTCATCATTATATCCAAGAAAAGACCAGTGCTAGAGTACCTTACCATATGAGAAGGTCTGGGTCTAAAAGAGACAAGCTTGGAGCTAGAACATGATTTGAATGCTTTTAGGCAAATGGTGGAAGAGTTCCAAGCGATGCAGTCGACGAGGACAACGACAAGTTAGGTGGGGGAGAATGTTGTGGCCGTCCCAAGTCCTGAGCCACAACCGAGTATGGAAAGATATCCTAGGATCAAGCATCTCAACATTTTAGGAAAAAAGTGTTTTCTTTTGAAGTATTTTTCTAAGTTCGGAAAAAATGTCCTAGTTTCGAGCATTTTAACATCTACTCGTGTCATTTCTATAAAGTTTATTGATCATATATGTAGGGGGTGGACTGTCGGTAGAGTTTGGACTGAGCCACTGGTAAAGGTATGTATCCTTCCTACACACCATCGAGGTGGCCCCTACCGCCCTAATCAATAGTATGGGTGAGTCTCTGATGTAACCCGTTTTTATTTTATTTTAATAAAATTTCCCTATTTTCTTTTTAACGAAACTAGGGGGTTGACCGTGTGCATCCGTTATACCCCATGGTTTTCGTTTGTGGCTTGAGACTCACTTGTCGTTTGTTTGCTGAGCAGATCTATCGAGGAAAAAAGATTGACTTGATCGGGAGAAAATCCTTTTTAAGTGTCGCACGAGTTAAAGACCTTGTGGTGCGAGGGCTAAGTCCGTGATACTTATCATATAATATTGCATTACCATCCTACCCAAAACATAGCCCAATAATATGAAGAAAAAAATCTTTTACTTCTTTTAAGATTTTTATATATATCTAAACATTAAAAATTAAGTTTTACGTTTTTCATCATAAAATTTTAAAAATAAATTTTAAATTCTGAATTTTTATTTTGTTTATTCCAGCACTAAGCTGCTAGTCTAAGGTGCATGATGAGAACGAAAAAAAAGAAAGAAAAGAATACAAGAAGAGACGAGACTGTAAATTTGTTATACTGTTCATCATCTGTACAACAGATACATTCTCGTAGAGAGTTAAAATTTATTTATATAATATATTAAATTTTATATTAATTTATAATTATTAGATGAGTAAAATAAATAAATGAGATAAAATGTTAAAACTAAAGATATTTTTTAAAAAAATAAAAATATTTAATCAAATTAATTTAATTTTATTAATCTAATAATTATAAATTAATATAAAATTAAATAAATTTTATATCATATAAATAAATATAGTTTATATATATTCAAATGAGTTTAATAAAAGTTAATAAAACTCTTCTAAGTCAATGGCTCTATTTCACATGTTCTCCCCTTTGATCACTAGCCAACGATAATTCGTAGTTAGGGGTGGGTATTCGATCGAGTTGAGTCAAATGTTTTTGAATTATTCGAGTTTATGAGTCATATTTTATCATTCAAACTTTATTTGAATTTTTTGATTCAATTCGAGTTTAAGATTTTTGAGTCGAGTTTTCGAGTTCTTAAAAAATTTAATTTTAATTATTTATCATATCATAGTATAATTTAATTCTAATTTAAACGGCTTTCTCTAATCATGAGAGATATGTATGTATATATTTCTTTATATGTGACAATATGTTTTTCATATTTTCATTATATATATATATATCATAAAAAATTAAAAGACTCATCTCGAAATTAAAAATATATTTTTTAATTATTAAAAATTTTGAATTATTCAAGTTATTCAGATTTCCGTTTTACAACTTAAACTTTATTTGAAATTTTTTCAAGTCGAGTCGAGTTTATAAAATTTTAACTCGAGTCAAAACGAATCGAGTATTTTTACCTTAAGTCGAGTTGAATTATTCAATTTTTCGAATCAAGTCAAGTTTTACTCACCCCAAATCGTTCGTAGCTATTTGAGGCATAAGAGGGTTTATGTCCTTGTAACAAATTTTAGATATTTAATAAGTTTTAGGTCTAATTGTAATTTAATCCATGTAAAAAATAAATAAGTAAATTTCAATATTAAATTTATTAAATATTTAATTAAATATAGATTAAATTATAGAATGATGAACGCGTATTCTTAAATATTTTAATTTAATAATAATTTAGTTCTTTATATGTTAATATTATACAAATTAAACTTTAAATTACGTGTAAGTAGTTACTAAACTTTTTTAATTTATATTTTGTTCCTTACTAATGTTTGATTTGGCTCCATCCCCAACTGATGACCCTTGCTGACTCACCTATAGAAGTGATTGTGGATTCATAATACTTATAGATTAGCTATAAAACTTAAATTTATTTTCTATTAATAACATAAAAATTATAAATAGGAAGTAGAGTTTTTATAGAAAAATATCCGAAAAAAGATAAATTATATCATGGGTAAGTTTTATCATGTTATCTATGAGACCAACCACTAAAAATTACTCATCTCATTATTTTTTAGGTCATATATTTTTTTAAGTGAATCTTTACATGGAAAAATCGTTTTTAAATGAATTAACAGTAAATATGAGTAAAGATTCACTTGAAAAAATATATGACATGAAAAATAATTTTTAGTGGTTAGTTTCATGGATATATGATGAAACTTACCTATAATATAATTTCTCTCGAAAAATTAAATTCGACCCTCATTTTTTTTTTCAAATCTGGAAGAATAATTAAAATAAAAATTATTGTTTAAATATAGAGACAGTTAAGGGACATTTAAAAACATACCATATTTTTTTATAATATAGAAGGAAAATATTATCTATAAGTGATTGTCTTATATTTTTTTAATATTTTTTCTTTAAAGATAACAGTAAGTGACGTCCTTACTTATTTTAATATATTTTTAAATCTAGTATACATGTAAACACTTTGAGTTTAAAAAATTATTAAAAAAATATTAATTTAGATTATTCTCTTATATTATAAAAAATATCGCATATCCTCAAATATTTGTACATTTTTATATTTTAAATATAAATTTTCATTTCGGTTATTCTCCCAAATTTGGAAAGTTTCTTGATCTCCTGAGCACTAATTAGAGGTGTAAATGAGTCGAGTTGAGAATGAGTAACGCTAAGTTCGGTTCGTCTCGTTAAGCTTTCGAGTTGAGTTTGACCTTGCGTAATTTTAAACGAGCCTGAAATATCCGAGCTCGGCTCGGCTCGTTAAGAACTTGACTCGAGTTTGAGTTTTTTTGAACCTAATTGAGTCAAGTATTGATCGATCTTTAATCGTGTTAGACTTGAGTAACTCTTAACTCTCACATCCCATTTAATCCTAATGTACAAAAAAAATTAATACACAAGTTGTGTAAACTCAAACTTGTTAATTTTAGGTTTTAGTATCTTAATTTAAGGTTTAAGATTTATATTCAAGGTTTAGATTTTAGGGTTTTAAAATTAGAAATTTAGATTTTAAATTATAAAAAAATAAAAAATAGTATATTTATATTTTCGAGTAGCTCACGAGCTTTTCGAGTCGAGTATCATATAGCTCGGCTCGGCTCGTTAAGAACTTGAGCTGTGTTCAAGCTCGAGTCGAGTTCAATCGAATCAAATTTTGACCATGTCAAACTCGAGTAACTCGCGTTCTATCTTGTCTCATTTATAGTCCTAGTCCCGACCTTAACACGAAACTAAACGTGGAAAATACAAAAAAAAAATAAAAATAAAAATAAAATAATTAAATTAAATTAAATGGCACCCAAGTTTGCTCCTCTCCACCCCTCTTTAATATATTGTTTCAGTGATCTAATATTCATTAATAATATATTGACAAAAAAATCAAAGTTGAGATGTCCTACCATCCTATTCAACTTTTTAAAATAAAACTCTTTAATATTAAGCTTGGTTAGATTCTAAATAATATAAAATATTTTTAAACTAACTTTAAAATATTAAATTTATAATTCTAGTTCAAATCCATATAAATGTAAGAATTTATATAATTTTATTTCTCATATAATTTTTAATGTTTTCTTAACTATATTTTATTTCTAGTTACTAAACGTATTATAATTTCAAAAAACTAAAAAATAGAAATCAAACAAACATATTCCCCTCACTTTGCTATTGCTAAATACTTTCGTTTCTCTTTTAATAAAAAAAATAATATCATATATTTCATTAAAAATCCCTTTAAAATTATCGAAGTAAAATAATATACACGGTAATAATTATTACCCTTTCCCCAGCTAACCATGTTACTTTGCGTAGCTTGAAGTAGGAACGCTTATCGAGCGAGTTGATCGCGAGTTGGACATTGCTTGACTCTTATTCGTTAAAAAATTTTATTCGACTCGACTTGTTTCTCGTTAAGTTCTTTAAAGTTGTGCTCGACTCATGCTCGTTAAAATATTTTATTGCTCAACTCGACTTGTTGCTTGTTAAGTTCGACTTATTGCTCATTAAGCTTACTAAAAGACTTACATTATTTTAAACTAAAAGTAAAATTTAATATTACCATGTGTGGTTTAATATTAATATAAGTTAACAAATTTAACAAAAAATATTAAAATAGTATATAAAATATTTTTAAAATCTAAATTCAAAAGTAACAATCCATAGATACATCAAACTAGCATATCAAAATTAAAGTAACAATTTACACATTAATAATTATTATTTAGATTTATTTTTGAATAAAATTATTTTAAAGTAATTATTAAAAAATATTTTAAAAAAATTAACAAGTTGCTCGCGAACTTATCGAGTCGAGTTAGACTTTGCTTGATTCAACTCGTTAAGATATTGAGTTGAGCTCGAATTGAGTTAATCTGAATCGAGTATTTATCGAGTTTTGACCGAATCGAATTCGAACAACTCACGAGTTGTTCAATTCGTTAAACACCCATACTTGAAAGAGGCTCTAAGACAGTCATGATGTGTAGGAAAATAACGTGAGGCAGTTAGGGATGCTTAACGAGTTGAGCAACTCGTGAGTTGCTCGAATTCGACTCGATCAAAACTCGATAAATACTCGCATCAAATTAGCTCGATTCAAACTCGAACTTGACTCGATACCTTAACGAGTAGAATCAAGTAAAATCTAACTCGACTCGATAAGTTCGCGAATAACTCGTTAATTTTTTAAAGTATTTTTAATAATTACTTTAAAATAACTTTATTAAAAAAATAAATTTAAATAATAATTATTAATGTGTGAATTATTATTTTAATTTTAATATTCTAGTTTGGTGTATTTATGGAATGCTACTTTTGAATTTAAACTTTAAAATTGTTTTATATACTCTTTTGATATTTTTGGTTAAATTTGTTAATTTAAGTTAATATTAAGCATCATATGGTAATATTAAATTTTACTTTTAGTTAAAAATAAGGTAAATTTTTTAAATGAGCTTAACAAGCAATAAATTTAGCTTAACGAGCAACGAGTCGAGTTGAGCAACAAAATATTTTAACGAGCAACGAGTTGAGGAATATTCATGACAATGCTTGGATGCAGATATTAGGAGTGTTCAAAACTGACTCAATGGATATCAACAGTTTAATAAATATAAAAATATTATATTATTACTTGTTCCATTATTTTTTTTTATTTTTTAACTTACATTATAAATTTATTAAATTATTGAATACCCATTGAATCGATTTTGAACACCCGTAACACATGAGTCCGATTGTATTAACCATTGCATCGAACAAAAATTCCATTGTACCATCACGAATGTTCCATTCTATATTCTGTTTGATGTCATTCCATAGAAATAAGAAATAGTTATTATTCAAATCAATCAGTTGAATATCCCCACATGCATACCATAATCTGCTGTTGAACCCCTTCAAGAGAGCCTAAACCATATGCCTTCACATCTGAAGGACCAAGAGACAAGTCAGGCATGATTTTTTCATCAACATCCTCTGTATCCGACTTACGTTAAGAGTTTTAGACATACACAATAAGAATGACCGTGCAAACTAAAAAGAAGTTAAAAAAATAAAAAAATTAAAATAATTAAATATTTATAAAAATTATAAACATATATAATTATGTGTATATATATAATAAATACCTAAAACTTAAAATATATAAAAAAAGAATGCCATTTTTAGGTGAAAAATTGAAAATATTTGATTTTCAAATGTTTAATATTTTCAAAAAAGATCGTCATTTTTAAAGAAAAAATTTATATATCATACTGATTATAAAGTAAGGATCTTATTTTAATAAATTGTATAAGACTCTTAAAATCTTTGAATTGTCCCCGCCAACTCACCAAATTGTGAGCCAATCAAAAAACTCTTTCACTTTTTTTTTTTCAATTCGTTGGCTATCGATCGACGTGAAAAGAGCCAGACGTTCCACAGATGAAAGTACCCTAACCTGTTGGTCGTCCTCCGACGACCAACCACTCTAATTACCATACGACATGGTCAAATATACAGACGTAAATTATTTGTTATTTTATTATGTTCTTATTGGTGTTTATTTTAAAATAATGAGTTTAAGATTTAATGTTAAAAGTTGTGGTTCGATTTAAAAAAATTATAGTAGAATGTAATTTTTAAGAAGTAAAATTTAAGGTTTAGGGTGTAAAAATTATGGTTAAAATTTATTTTTTTTAAAAAATTTATTAATAAAAAATATATAAAAACATAATTAAGTGAAAATATTTCACTAAAAAAATACCGAACTAAAATTTTCTATATGTCTAGGAAAAATTATATCATGGGTCAGTCTCATCACCTGTCCATGGGACCAACCAATAAAAACTGTCCACTTCATCAATTTTTCCATGTCATAATTTTTTCCCAAGTGAATCTTCACTTGGAAAATTAAAAAATAATGAGATAGACAATTTCTATTGGTTGATCCCATAAATGACGTGGTGAGACAGACCCATGATATAATTTCTCATATGACTAGGGTTTTTCAATAGCAAAATCCTTTAAATACATTAATTTCTTTTATATCTTACAAAAAAATACTTTTGATTAATTTTGTTAATTAAAAAAATAAATCAAGGCAATTAAAGAATTAAAGTTTATACAAAATAGATATATTAGGAAAATATAAATATTTAAAATTGAACTACAACTAATATATATATATATATATATATTATATCTCCTTCTTCCGAGTCCTCACACACATTTAGAAAAATAAAAAATAGTAAATTATCGAAAAAATAAAAATAAATTACAGAATTTATTATAATAAATAGGGAAAAATTATTTCTCCGGGGTTTCTCTTCTCTTTGTCTTGCTGCTACCCCTTTATTTTCTCTCTTGTCTCTGTTATCCTCTCTCAAGAGAGCTGCCATACCCCCCCCCCCCCCCTATTTGAATAGCGCAAATACACGCTTTATTTCCTCCTACGTTTCCAGGTTCGGTTTCATTATTCAATCTATAGGATGTTTGTAAGAATCTTTTGTTATTTTCCTCTTATTTCCCGTCCTTATTTTTCTTTTGTTTTTAAGGGTTGATTTTGATTGGGGTTTTGGGGGAGGGGGGGTGGTTGAGGACGGCGATCTTTTTTTGTTCGGAGGGTTTAATTTAGATCGAGGTTCATGTAATTGGGTCTTAATTTGATTTTTGTTTAATTTGGGTCTAATGGGTTGATTCCTGGTATTCTATTTGATTCATTTTTTATCTCTCTTATTGATTTTATTAAGATTTTTTTATTAGGGTTTTATTGATTTGTATTCTATTTTGGATGATTATAGTCGTTGACTTTGTCTAATTAAAACAATGATAGATTCTTTAAATTATGTGTATATATGTATTGAGTATGAAAAACTTTGGTATCAATAGAATTCGAATCTAATAGATTGTGTTTGTGTCAGTTGATTTTGTGGAAATTTTAATGGTAAACTGGCCTGGAAATTTTGATGTAATTGTACTTCTAGTTTTGGGTTTTCGGATCCTTGTTAAAAAAGGGGCTGTATGCCTATGCGGAAATGATGTTTCTAATTATTATAAGTTCAAAGTGAGGTTTAAGAGAATAATTTTCATTGGTTTATCTGGGTTTTCAATTGTGTAGCAAGTGGAACTCAAGGAGTGTAGGGAGGAGTTTTCTAGGGGGAAATGGCCGCAGTTGTAAGTGAGGAGTCTGGAGTGGGAAGGTCTGTGGAGGGGATTTCATATGGGCAGCGTTGTCAAGCAGGGGAAGCATTGGCTGAGTGGCGGTCTTCTGAGCAGTTAGAAAATGGACCACCTTCAACCTCACCCCCTTACTGGGACTCTGATGATGGTAGTGGTGGTAAGCTTTCGGATCCTTTCATGTTCGGCTGAATGTTCTTTATTCTTTTCAGCATGTATTTGTATATTTCTTTTGTTATCAATTGCTACGAAGTCTATAGGAGTGTTAGGTTGAATCCTTTATAAATTAAAAATCCAGTGAATGAAACTTAGAATGACATGATTCACCTCCTAAAAAATAGATTGACAAGATATTTTTCAAACCATACTGTTTTTGTCTCTATCACCATTGATACTTTAAGTTGACGAGGTGGATGGGGAGGGTTCTTTTGCATTGCTTCCTCCTGGCACAAAATTTTAGTATTCTACTCGAGGAATTTGTTTTGAGGACAATGATTTTTTATTCGGATTCTTTGTTTTAAGTGCCATCTGTAGTTCAAGGATTAGTTATTTACTTTATATTTTCTCTTTTAAATTCCATATGGAGTTCTACAAGGCATGCTAACTTTGTCTTCCTCATGCATAATAATACTATAGTAGAAATAAATAACATGAGAAGTGAAAGGGCTAAGCTTGCTAGTAAATGATGTGTGTTCTGAACTATTTTGCCAAAATCACAAATGAAATTTGAAAAGAATCTCGTCATCTCAGCTGGGGAATGGTTCTAGACATTTTCTAAACAAGAATTTTATATATTTTAATTTAAGTATGAACTGTTTGGCATGTAGTTTTGTTATTCTACCTTCCTTTCACTTCTTCAACTGAGTTTATTTCTTTTTTCTAATAGGTTAATTGGTTAGCTTGTTATTAAATTATGCTTGCTCTGAACTATTTCTGTGTAATGAATTACACACTAAATTGGATTAGGGAATACTTGTCAAGAAATCTCACTTTGTACTTTACGTATATTTCATTTTTTATGAAGCTTTTGGTATATGTTGGTATTCTACCCATTTTTATGATTAAACTTCTTAAACCGAGTTGACTTACTTTATAGGGCCAAACCCTTCTGAACTATATGGAAAGTATACGTGGAAGATAGAGAAATTTTCACAGATTAACAAAAGAGAACTTCGTAGTAATGCGTTTGAAGTTGGTGGCTACAAGTGGTATGGTGCTAAAATATTACTAGCTGTTGGTTTCTTCTGGAATTCCTATTCTTCCATTATTGAAATTTCGTGGTGAATATGTTCTGTACACAAATAGATTGATCTTTTAAATTTTTAATCTTGGCCATAAAACATATGCTTTTTCAGCTGGGAAAATTCACTAGTTTCATTTTGATCATTTTTCCATGGTTGACAGGTACATCTTAATTTATCCACAAGGTTGTGATGTTTGCAACCATCTCTCATTGTTTCTCTGTGTTGCGAATCATGATAAACTTCTTCCAGGTTAGATATTATCAGTAGATCACACATTAAGTTTATTTTCATTAATCTTCTCTTATGTTATTGGACTTGTATGATTCCTCGCTCTATTTGAGACAGGTTGGAGTCATTTTGCACAGTTTACAATAGCTGTTGTGAATAAAGATCCTAAGAAATCAAAATATTCAGGTTGGTTGTCTCAAATTTAATTTAGTTGCGGTAATAGAGATCATGAATTATCAGTAACATTCTGTTGATTGCAGATACTTTACATCGATTCTGGAAGAAGGAGCATGACTGGGGATGGAAAAAATTTATGGAGCTTTCTAAAGTTTATGATGGATTTATAGACTCTGACACCCTTATCATAAAAGCTCAAGTTCAAGTCATCAGGTTAATTTGTTGGCAAGAAAATGTCTCTGGTGCTTCGTATCCCTATATCCATGTTCGCATATATGTCAGATATGGGTTCTTCCAGTATGAAGAGTTGGAGCAACATAATTAGTAACAGTATATATATAAACTTCAAATGTTATTCTTCATGCTTATCAACACAATTTCTAAGGTTCTAGTTTTCGGTAAACCTAAAATTCAGGGTGAAACTCTTGATCTATAATTGTTTCATTATGTCTTCATATTATATCTTTGATTATAAAATTGTTTTATTAATGAGGTCGTTATAGTGTATAGTGTAACAAGGTTCCTTGCATTGAGTGGTTTCCACGCTTTGATATTATGGCCTTGGTATATAATCAAGTTGCTTTTATGTTATAATTTATGGATATCTGATTTAAGTTTTTTACATATTATGAAAAATTATTATTTTTGTTTGGATTTGTAGGGAGAAAGCAGACCGGCCTTTTCGTTGCCTTGATTGTCAGTATAGGAGAGAACTTGTTAGAGTGTATTTGACAAATGTAGAGCAAATTTGTCGCCTTTTTTTGGATGAGAGACAACAAAAGCTAGGGAAGTTGATAGAGGACAAAGCTAGCTGGTCAAGGTAAATGATTTTATACACCGTCTTTTAATGACTTGTTAGTCATCCAGAACACTAAATATGAGTTGTAACACCAAATATGTTATGTTTGAATCTTTCCTTTTAGAGGGTTTCTTATGAATTGGCTTCTGTAGTTCATACTAGGCTACTACCATTGCCTGATGTTCTGCTTAAGTTATAATAGGTTTTCTTTCTGCATCAGTTTCCTTATTTCCTTGACATTATGCATCAAAATTATCCTTAACATTGTGTGAATTAGTGTTTTTTCTCGTGTTTTTCTTCATGTTTTAAATTACATATATTTGATTATTCTGTTCCTCATCAGGTTATCAGTTTTTCTTCTTGCCTTTCTTCTCAACTAGTTCTTTGCAATTGTTGCAGCTTCTGTGCTTTCTGGTTGGGGATTGACCAAAATGCCAGGCGCTGGATGTCCACGGAGAAAACAGATGTGATTTTGAAAGTAGTTGTGAAGCACTTTTTTATAGAGAAGGAAGTGACATCTACGTTGGTTATGGATTCACTTTATAGTGGGTTGAAGGCACTAGAAGGCCAGAGTAAGGGCAAGAAAGTAAAGTCAAAATTATTGGATGCTGAAGAAATGCCAGCACCAATTGTTCACGTGGAAAAAGATATGTTTATGTTAGTGGATGATGTTCTACTGCTTCTAGAAACGGCTGCTTTGCAGCCACTACCTCCGAAAGATGAGAAAGGTCCTCAAAACCGAACAAAGGTAAGTTTCTTAATATCGATGAAAGGTTGTAGTAAGAACATCACATGCTATTCTTGTATTACCTCTCTGGTAAAGATAATTCGTAACAGATTCATTTTGGTATGTTTTTACAGCAACCAAAAGCAAAGTTTTTCCCTTTCTCAGAATTTCTTTTCATTTTTTATGTAGGATGGAAATTCTGGGGAGGATTTCAACAAGGAATCAATTGAGCGTGATGAGAGGCGTCTTACAGAACTGGGCCGCAGGACAGTGGAAGTATTTGTTCTCTCTCATATTTTCAGGTGCCATATCTTTTTATGATGCATTAAACTAATAATAGTTTTTTTTTGTTTCTTTCATTACACGTGGAGATACTGGTATATGCCCTTGAAACTAGTATCAGTCACTAAATGAATACACGTGTATAAATATGATGATTCATTTGTATGCGTCTGATATTTTCTTGTTTCAATTTTCACCTAATAGACCCAAGGGAGTTACAACATTTTTTGGTGGTATGATTGGAAAACACATTTAAGAAACAAATGCAGGGTTAATATTTTATGAGAGCGGAGAGCCACTACATTATTCAAATGGCTCTCTCTCTATTTTTCCTTGACATTTCTTTGAAAATTGCAAATTTATTATCGCTTACAGTTTTCTTAATGAATACTGAATTTTCTTCACTGGGACTTTGGGGTTTACATTGTTTTACATGACACATCTGTATACCTGCATTATGTGTCCGGTCATCATGAAAATACTATCCAGGATGGTATAGAACAGAAATGTATTTCTACCAGATCAAATATTTCTTCTAGAAATAGAGCATTGTTTTATTTTCTGATGGACGCTTATGTGCAAAATTTTTGTGGTATTGCGGTTACACTTGATTTTGTACACCTTTATATGACTTTTTCTGTCAGCTTAATTAAAGGGTTGGATTCTTAATTTTCAGTGTTTCAAACTTCTTTTCAGCAATCTCTGTAGGATAGTAATGGGTGATACTGAATACTTATTTGTACCATAGGTGCCCTAATTTTTTATTACATGCAGCAACAAGATTGAAGTTGCCTACCAGGAAGCTGTTGCTTTGAGAAGGCAGGAGGAACTCATCCGTGAAGAAGCTGCCTGGCTTGCTGAAAGCGAGCAGAAGGCTAAACGAGCACAATCTGAAAAGGGAAAAAAATCAAAGAAAAAGCAGGTATAATCCTTCTTGTTTATGGCATGATAGAATGTTTGCAAATTAACTGAATATACCCCCCTTGGACAACCTGAGCAAAACCTAATCTGATAAAATATTGTCTTGCATGTTCAAAATTTATTTTATTTTGTGATTATCTGAAACATTCCCTGATCCTCTTTGAAAGTAATTTGAAGTTTGTATGTGTTGTCCATATATGTATAATTAAACTTTCATTTTGGTAAAAGCTAAAGAGGGTGGAAATTAAATTTGTTTAGTTCTTTTCTGAACATGATGCATTTCCAATACTTGCATACAGCAGTCTAAGCAAAAACGGAATAATCGGAAAAGCAAAGATAAGGTGAAGGAGGAAAAGGCTATTGTGGTAGCAGAGGAGAAGCACCAAGAGGAGCAACCCAATGATGAAAAAGAAGCCTCCGTGATGGTGGAGCAGCAAGTGCCTGAAAAGGTTGATGTTCTGGGTGATGTTTCTGATGTTTCTGATTCAATTGATGCTGCCACGGAAATTCTTCAGCCTGACTCAGAAGACAGAGATGCTAGTCCTGCTAATTGGGATACAGATACATCAGAAATTCATCCTCCCACAGATGCCTGTACCAGTGGAATAAATGGACTGTCATGTGGACGAGTAACTGATAAGAGGAACCCATATACAATGGATGATAGTTCATCAACGTGTTCGACAGACTCAATACCATCGGTGGTAATGAATGGTACCTATAAAGGGAACTCATTTTCAAACCACAATAAAAAATCACCGAGCAGGTAAAGTATTGATTCGGTTTCTTTCAGTGTTTCTGGATGATAAAACAAAATATTTATCTCATCTGGCTCTTCAAAATTTGTAGGGGAAGGAATCAGCGAGGTAAAACAGTAAGCAATGCCAGTAGTTGGACTACAGAATGTGATAATCGACCTTGTCCTGCAATAGATGCAGGGCATCAAAATGATGTTCCTGAAAGTAGCAAGGCTGATGAGTCTGAGTTCGAGCCTGCTGTTTACTCGTCATGTCAGACAAAGTGGGCCGAGCATGATACTGTTACGAAGGTGGTGTATATTTATGGTCCATCTCATTAAGTTAACTCTTTCTGCCACTTCCAGAGTTGTGTTTTATGATTGACATTTATCTTAATGTAATATAGGAAGAAGTTTTGCCACAAAAGAAACCAAGCACCCAAGACTCGGTTGATCTAGAAAGACCTAAAGAGAACACTGCTGCTGTACCATCCTCTCCAAGAAGTCCTCCCCAGAATCTGCCATCTGCTCTGTTTAAGTCAGAGTATGGGAGTTCTGGTAGTGTAGATTCTCTGCCAGTTGGGAAGATTTCATCAAACTGCCAACAGAGTGATCAACCTGCATTTTCAAGTATATCAGTCGAAATAGCTGGTGTATTGAAATCAGAGACCCAGAAGGCTGCAGCTTTGCAACCCACTGAAAAACCTATGAACCCACAAGTACCTGTGGTATCAAGGCCATCCAGTGCTCCTCTAATTCCTGGTACTAGGCCAACTGCTCCTGTTGCTTCAATGGTTCAATCAACGCCTTTACTTGCTCGATCAGTTAGTTCCCTTGGCCGTTTAGGTCCTGATTCATCCTCAGCTGCTAGTTATGTTCCTCAATCTTACAGAAATGCCATAATAGGTAACCACAATGTTGCTTCAAGTTCAGCTGGTTTTACTCCTTCCAACTCCCCTAGCACAGCGGTCAACCCATCACCAGTATACTCACAATCTCCTGCATTTGTTTCTACTCCAATGTATATGCCCCAGAATTCTGAGAGGATGGAGGCAAATTCCCTACAATCCGGCCTTCCATTTGGCATGGTACCTAGGGAAACCTTTCGGAATGTTCCCCAGTGGATGGATAGTTTTCATAGGGGTAGCACTAGAAGCATGCACTCTGATCCTTCTTTGCTTGGTGAGATTGAAAATCTTGACTTGTACAAGTCAGTGCCTAATGGACCCCGGGAACACTTCTCAATGGATTTTCCAGCCTGTAGTTCTGGGCGCCACACCCAAGGTGTGTTGACAGATGAGTTCCCACATCTCGATATCATCAATGAGTTGCTTGATGAGGAACACAATGTTGGTAGGGCAGGAGCAGGCTTTCCTGCTCTTGGCAATGGGTCACATTTATTATTAAATCGGCATTTTTCTTTTCCATCTAATTTGGGCTTCTCAGATGAAATGGAATCCTCGAGTGGCTCGTGCAGGTTTGAACGAGCACGGAGTTACCATGATGACAGGTTCCAACGAGGTTACAGTAGTTCTTCAGGCAACCATTTCGATGCACCAAGGGAATTTATTCCACAAGCTAGCCCCCTACACTACACCAATGGACAACAAATTGATGGACTGATCCCAACCCCGTGGCAAATAGCATCTACCGATCTGTCTTTACTTGGCATGAGGAATGGAGATGGTGAAAGTTTCCCATACTACAGCCCGAATATGGCATGCGGCATCAATGGCTATCCCGTATTCCGACCTTCAAATGGGCACTGAAAATAGGTAAACAAGAGATTTGTCCATAAATTTTATGTTGCTTGTCTGATATAATAATGATTCAAGGAAAATTTGATGGGGGGTCTTAGATTTGTAATCTCTTTTTCACAAGGAAAACATTTTGTAAAGAGTGTTCTTACTGGTGTCTTTACATCAAGCATTTCTAGTTTTATTAGAATTGATGCTGTGTTATCTCTTTCCATTTTTAAATTTTCGTGCTTGGGATTTCAGTTTCCTTCAAAAAAAATTTTAATTATGTGATCATATTTTGTTTTTCTTTACATCAAAATATTTGGTATCTGTACTTCAAACAAAATATTTAATGTGATATCAAAGTATAGTTTTTTTTTTATTACATTATACAATTTAAATGTACGGTGATCACGGCTGATATTTTGTTAATGTGAATATACTGATTTTAAAAAGCATAAATACCAATTTAGATATTTTGATAAAGTGTAGGTACTAAGTGTTATATTATCCTAGTATACTTGGGTATGTCCATGTACATTTTCGATTGGTACATATATCTAGGGCTAAGATTCATTTTTTTATAAGCGTCTTGGTTTTAGACTTTAGAGATTAGATTTAGGTAGGAGTGTTTAAAATTTTTGATAACTGAATTAACCAACTAAATCAAAGTTTTTTCGGTTAGTCAATCGACTAATTTTAGATTTGATTGATTAATTATTAATATTTTTTAAAATTTTAGTTATAGGGTAATTCTATTTAGAAACAATTAATTATCAAATTAATAAAATTTTTATATATTATATATTTTTATATATTTATTTTTAGTCATTGAATTTTTAAAAATTATAAAATGTTTTATTGGATTTTATAAAATTAGCACAAAATGATTATTAAATTATTAAAAAAATTTAATTTTTTAATATTTATTAATAATTTATAACGTGCATGGAATTAATGACCATATTATAATAATTCAATAAATTTATTGATTGTTTTATCATTTTTGAAAGATTAGTGGTTAAAAAGACTTTTTTAACATAATATAAGGACCATTTGTGTAATTTATCTAATTTTTTTTAAAAAAATCGGTTAACTGAACTAATCGAACTTTTTTAGTTTAGTTAATTTTTTTTGAAAAATTAGTTTAAATGGTTAATAAGAAAAAAATTAATTAATAAAATTTTAAAAGTTCGATTTGTTCGGCTAATCGAACCGTCCATTTAAACAACCCTAATGTATCAACCTTAATTCGGACGTCACTTTGTGCCTTAAAATCAAACACAAGCCATAAAATTTTTAACTAGATTTATCCTAAATAAAAAAATTCAAAACATTTAAAGCTCATAATTTAAGTATGTATAAATAAGTAAATTTACGAGAGAGCTTTATTTAGAATAAAATATCTAACATTAAAATTTATTTAAAACAATTTACAGAATAATAGATATAAATTGTCATGTAAAGTCTTATGAATACATAACACGCCATACTCAAGCATTGTACTCTGAAACCTCCTCGTTTTAAAATCTCATACTAATTGTGCTCTTCGATCTCATGATCAACGATCAACCTGCACACAAAAATAATGATTATGAGCATTGAACTTACAAAGCTCACTGACATACATCTATTCTAATATACTTCATGCTAATCAGAAACATAAGTATGCAAGCTAATACGAACAAAAAGAAGAGATAAATAAACATGTGACGTTATCACTAGTCACCTAAATACATACTCTCTCAAACATAGAAAAAACATCATACACGTCCCATAAGACCTAAACAAACTCGATATCTTACTGGATCATCCAAACGAGGAACACAAAATCATAATCATAAACCTAATGAAACACCTACATCTAGAAAGCATGAGGATCATAAGCTTTAAGTGAGGCCCACGTCCATAAAGCATTAAGATCCTATACTTAGAGTTAAGCTTGTATCCATAAAACATTAGTATCTTACATTTATGGAATTGAGACCCATGTTCACATAGTATCAAGATCCTCGATCCATATTTAAAATGTCCCATTAAGTATCTTTGAATAAGACCCACATCCAAATAACATCAAGATTCTCTATTTAAAAATCTTCAAGGTGTTGTAACACTTATCTCTAGGTATCCGGATCCCACCATACAAGGACTCAACTAAAGTAGGTGTCCTATCAGCACACAAGGACTCACTTTCACATAATGCATAACGCCTACACGAAAGTCATACCACTCAGAACTCTAACATAATTACTATAAACATATGGTTTATATTAATTAATACACCGTCACATTAAGCTTATAATATATTAACATCTTACAAAAATATATATTAGTCGTTTTTATTAATTTATCTCATTATTCAAGGTGATTTAACTAAATAGGTATCCTTTCAACACATAACAAGGATCTTAAAACCACTAAACACACAATAATGTTCAATCCACCAAGGATCCCTATGATCTACAATTACAAACAATCACTCAAGCTTTATCAAGTTGATAGTATGTTATGGAGATATGACTTAATCAACTTTTTTAATTTTCTTATTCATATGTTATATAAGCCTAACATATCTCATTTTCATACATTTACAAGTTAACAAGTTGTTAAATCTAGGATTGGAATAAGAAACATTTTTAGGCAAGTTATAAAGGTTAGCTTAGCCCCGTTTTATGTATATAAAATGTCACTATATTGGTTCAACGCTCTAGATTTTGGGCATATGAGTTATAGAGGTTAATTAGACGGTTCAATGAACTAGATTAAAGAATTCGATATACTTTAAGATAAACTAAGGGATAAATATTTTTGAAAAGGATAAAATTACGGAAAATATCTAAAAATAACTAATTATATTATATCTGATTTTGGTGGAAATAATTTTATAAAACGAATTTCATAAGTTTGACATTTTTGTATTAGTAACTAAAATGCAAAATATTAAAAAGCTATCCTTATAGTGATTATTTTATAAAAAGTCAAATCTTAAAATCATGAAGGAGTTACTCTCCCAAAGTTTAATATCAAGCTTTCTCCTCTAAAAGTATATTTTTAAAAAGTTTTAATGGGATAATAAATAATTTCATATACTTAGTTTATTCATTAGTATCCTAATCAAATATTATGTATCTACTTTTCTCTACTTTTTTCTTATTTTTTTCGACCAAACACATTCTTTTTCATCAAAGTCTTTAGGTATCATCCATATTTTATTATTTTTTTTAAAAGGATCTTTATGGTTTGATAGCTAAACTTTATTGATTTCTCTTCGTTTTCTTAAGGATAAACTATACAATTAAAAAATATATATAATTAGAGGTTAGTTCATCTTCTCTTCTAATTATATGATATTTTATTAAAATTATCAAGCATTTGATCTTTCATAAATAATTTTTAATTAGTCTTTAAGATTCTATCAATAATCTTAATTTAATTAGAATTTAATTGATTCTCTTTTTGATCTGATTTGTTGAGCTTTAGGATGAATTTAATCATAATTAATATTAGAATCTCAAATCTCTACTCTAATTCTCTAAGTCGATAGTAATGTATTTTCAGGTGTTGATGTATGTATATATGTATATGAACATGAAGAAAATAAAATGGACCTTGTTGTCATGCTTTTTCATACAACTACTCTCCTTTTCTTTTTCAAATTCTCCGTCACTTGTTTATCCTTCTTTTCATCACTCGTAAGTATTCGTTGGTTGACCTCAAATCAGAGATATATTCTCATGTGATCTTTCTTTTTCTAAAGAGTCTTTTATCATTCTAAAAAAAATTGCATACTATTATGAGCAATATTCTCTAGACTCGATCCCATCTAGATATGAGATGTATGTAAAATAAGCTAAAACACTCAAAAATGTCCAAAATAATTTTATTGCAAAAATAGTAACTGAACAACGCATTCCAACAATTCTGGATATTTCTCCACGAACTATTTCTACGAAAAAACTTGACCGAATTCTAAAACCTAAAAGAATTGAGATGTAAATATGCAAAACAAAACAAAACAAGAAAATAACAAATTAGTGTTCTAAAAAAATTCCAAAATAATTTATTGTAGGAATAATAACTAGGCAACACATTCCAACATTTCTGGACATGTCTACACGGACTATTCCTACGAATAAATTTTGACCGAATTGAAAAGCCTAGGTTTTTCCGCATGGTTCTAATGGGGTAGGTTTCTAGATTCTCACAAAAATTTGGTTCTAAAAGATTCTCAAATTGTTTTCATTGTCCCTTACTAAGGGTAGTAAGGCCCCTGATTCTCACCCATTATAGGCTTCAAATAAAACAAGTCCAACTCAGGGGACCCATTTTTCTATGCTCATACGAAGGATCAGTATCCTCACGAAGACATAAGCCATATGAACCACGAAGGTACTTGCTAGGCCCTTACGGAGAACCAATATTCCCACGAGAGCAATAGTGTTTCCCCCCACTTAAACGATTGGAACGAAGCTCGGGTATAGAGCTTAAAATCAAGTTTTAAATGCGTAAAATAAAATTAAATTTATAAATGGACAATTATGTTAAATTTTATGTAAACTTGCAAATCCATGACATTAAAACAATATTATAATAAGTTTGTGTCTTGACTTTCTTTTTGTAAAAAAAATCCAACGGAGTCGTCAAGTTGTCGCAACCCATTTTTCAAATGGTTCGATTTTTTCTTTAAAAATAAAACAACAGAGTTGTCATCAATCGTTTTAAAAGGTGTGATTGGATCTCCTAAAAATAAGTAATTTTAATAAAATCATTTTTGTTTTATTAAAGTACAATTTTTTGGTTTTCGAAAAACATAAAAATGGGTTCGAAAGTCTGTTATGTATGGGGAAAGTTTAATACCCCACAACGCCAAAAAATTAGTACTTAGCCGATTACAAAGCGTTTTAATATCGGAAATTGCAAGCTAGTATAAAATTTAAATCAATGTCTATTTATAAATATAATTCTATTTTAACGGTCCTACCGCCAGGATAATAAATTTTATTCACCGCCAATATTTCTGGCACTAACCCATTACCTCCCTTTGGTAAGACACCATATTAATTAGATTCCACTTTTTAATCAAGCAAACAAAGAAATTTAGGTGTGTTAATGTTTTTATTATTCTATGTTAGTGATTATTAACCTAAAAAATGTTAAGTAAATTTTACCTGTAGGGTTCAAATATTATTAAGTGTGTTTTCTATGAAGCACGAGGACGGCTCTTCAAGGGCGTCTCGCGTTCCCGATTTGTTTTCGGGGCGGAGACGGTACAGGGACGGCTGGGGACGTCCCGGGGACGGTCAACGCTTACCAGAAACGGTCAATACTTGCTGGGGATGGTCAACGCTCACCGGGAGACGTCCCGGGGACGGTCAACGCCGTTGATGGAAGGAAAGATAAAAACAAAAACAGTAAAAATGGAAGCATTTCTTTGTTACAGAGAAAATGAAAGCTTTGTTGAAGAGAAAGTGATGGTTTTAGAGGAGATTCATTATTGGGATACTTTCTTGGTTGCAAGTGAAGAGCAAATAAAAGCTTTCTTGATTGCAGGTGAAGAGCAAATGGAAGCTTTATTGAAGAGAAAATGATAGGTTTTGGAGACTAGAATAGGGAACGACTAAAAGAAAATCTTATCATGAGATTTTTTTATTAAATTATAATTATGATGATTAATTAATTTTTAAAATTGTAAAATGGTAATTATTTTTTTTATTTTTATTATCGTTTGTTTCATTATTATCTATGACATTTATAGATTATTAAAAATTAGATTAATGACATGGGTAAACTTCATTTTAATTATGTAAATTTTTAATTTTATTATTTAATTTTTTCTTAATTTAAAATGTAAAATTAAAATTTTGTTCAGTTTGATTGTTTAATTTTAGTAATTTTTTAATATAAATCTTAAAAAAGTAATTTAAGAATTATTAAAAGTGAATTTAAATAATTATAATTATTGTTTAATATAATTATAATTTTAGTGTATTATAAAATTTAATAATTTTTTATTATATATATTAAAATTTATTTGATATTTGTCGTACCCTTGCCGTATACGTACCCTGTAATTTTAAAAATTGTCGTTTTCTGTACCCGTTTTCGTACTCGTATCCGTATCGGTGCAACCTAGTGTGTTTTATTAATTTGATATGAAAATTTTAATTCAATTTGAAGATTCTAAATTAACTAAATCTATAATGCTAGAGAACCTAAACTTAAGGATTTTACCTCAACAAAAGAAAGACAATGTTAGATTTTGACGAGATAAATTAAATTAGCGAAGCTCACAAAAAAATATTAATTTAATTTTAAGAAATAAGTGAAATAATAAAAAGGAAGAAAATCTAATAAAATTGTCTCACTTTATCTAAACAAGTGGGTATTAAGTCCTAAAACATCTTTTACCAACTTTAATTTTAAAATAAAGATCAAACACACCTTTTTACAATTTTCTTAAATGTTCATCCATGTTCATAAAAAATATAATGATCGAAGAACTTCAAAAATTAAAAGAAATGTGAATTCACAATTAAATTTAGAACAATAAAAGATGAAGTAAAAAAAAAAACCCTAAGAACAAAGCTTGCATCTTAAACTTCTTTAAATCTCTAAATTTCTTATTCCTGTAACAATTCTTGGAGACTATGAATTGTATTGTGGGTGTACGAGTGAGTTACAATAGTGGAGTGAACGTGAGTTCTGGTGTTTTTATGTGTTCGGTGTCTTGGTCTATGATGTACAAATGATGGGTAAGAGGTTTATACAGTGATTTTCAATCTACAAATATATGGAAAATAATCTCAATTAATACATAAAATTATTGATTTTTAGGTAAAAATTATCCAAAGTAATCTTGATTTGATTCTTCATCAAATTTGATAGATTTTGCCCAAATTTGAATATTTTTCTCCTTTTTCATCTTTGACCTATTTCAAAACCATAATTTAGTAATTAATGAAAATTATAATGACTTTTTAGCTTGGAATACTTGATTTTTTTAAAAAATTAAAGTAACATTTTGATATTTTCATGAATTAATTTTAATCTAGGACGGTCAAATCTAATATAATAATTTAATTAAATTTTTGACCAAAACTGTCTCAAAGATTTTTTGGGCTTTGAACGAAGACTAAAAATAGATTATTATATAATGAAAGTATATTTTATTATAAATAGAAATTCTCTAAACCTTTTTGGTGCTCTTATTTATGCACTAACAATAAAAAAATTGGTTTAGAGTTTAGAATTATGATTTAATATTAAAGTTTAAGGCATTTGTGTAAAGTTTAAAATTTAGAATGAGTTTAAAATTTATTTTTTAGTGTTGGACATAAAAAAATATTTTTTTTATTCATCTCAATATTTTAAAGAATTAATTTAATATTTCAATCACAATATTTTTATTGTTAGATTTATTTATTTAAATATATAAAAAATTAATTTTTTTATTTAATAAAGTATAAATAAAAGTTAAAAAAATATAAATAATTAAACTTATGACCTAGATTGATCGGGAGCTTTGAGTAGACGCTCAGGATACTTCCCTTATAGTCGACCCTGAATTTAACACAAAAACATTATTATCAAATTATAATAATTTAGATTATAATCATAATTTTTTATTGTTCTTCCAGTTTTCGAGATCTCTTCCCGACTAGTCTGGGCTGACCCGCGTTACATATCTAATTTTGGTGAATGAGTCTTCCAATAAAAATTTTCTACATAAATAACTTTTTAAACCGATACTTAAAGAAAACACAATTACTTATCACTTGAATCAACTTGATTATTCATCAAATTTTTTTAACTTAAAATATACCAATACATATATTAGCTGCATTTTTACTGCACCGCGTACTTACCCTAAAATTATCTATGTTAAAAATTTAAAATTGTAGCAACGACTACCCGCCGTTACGACCGCCATTCTCTTCCACCATGAGTCCATGTCAACTAACTCTTCGCGTGTCAAGAACCCCAAAATCCACCGAATTTAAAAACCCTTCTCAAAACAGAAGCCAAAACTCCAAATTAACCGTTGCAACCTCCCTGCCCAAACCCTAATCACCGGCGCCCTCTTCCTCCGCTTTGATACGGTGAGTCTACTTGATTTTAATTACGCTTTTGTAATTTGTTAACAATATAAGCTGTCATAGATTTTAATCATTCTCGTAATTAGTTTTAATTAAAATTTCCTTAAGTCTGTAGGAAAATGCTTTCTGGGGTTAGGATTATACCGCGTGATCGGATTGATAAGGTATAATAATCAATTTCTTTTTCTTTAGTTATTTTTGTTAGTAAAGTTTGCTTGGTTAGTTGAGTTTTTGTTTCTCCATATTTGGTCCTAGGATGAAGATAAGAGCTCAGATGTGAAGAAGAAAATGTATAGTGGTAAAAAGGAAAAGCATAAAAGGAAAAAAGAGAAGTTCTGGGTTTAATGGTTCTTCTTCTGATGATCTTGAGAGAATAGAAAAAGGGTCAGAAGAAATAAGAAGTGGTATTCGTCCGAGGAGTATTCGAGCAGAAGTGAGAGCGAAGGGGTTTCCGATTCGGACGAAAAGGGGCATAGGAAGAGGAGAAAGGATAAGAAGGGTAAGAATGATAGTTCAGGGGATGAACATGGAGGTAGGTCTAAGAAACGATCAAGAAGTAAAAAAGAAAAGTTATTCTCCGACATCGGAGGAATATTCATCTGAAGATGTGGATCAAAGGCGAACTTCAGGAATTGGAAAGAAGTGTAAGAGGAGACAATTTTTTGTTCTGAGTTTTTTATTATTAGTTCATTTGGGAATTTATCAATTATTATTATTATTATTATTATTATTATTATTGCTTTTGGTTTGCAGATGATGGTAGAGAATCTTCTTTGAAAGAGAATGAGATTGAAAGGAAAGAAATTGGATTGGAATGGATGCTTAAACCGGCATTTAAGCCTGATAAAAAACCTTCAGAGCCTGTTAAACAACTTGAGGAGCCTCCTACCGAGGAGGTATGATACTTGAGATATTAATTATAACTTCTATTTTCCCCTTTTATTTTATTTGATTCCGGCATAATATGACAAATGCTGCTGAAGGCAGTGCATTTTTTTATTATAAAGCCAAAAAAACATCTTATCAGTTTTTATGATCCCCTTGTCTTTAGAAAAAAAATATCCTAGTCTTTTAACAAGGATTTGATAAGCTCCCTTCCTGTGTATGTTTCTGTTTTGTTCCAGTTATGATTTTCCGAAGCAAGCTTGAATGTATATCATGATTCATGGTTGCATGGGTCATGCATTCTTTAGTTTCTGCCTTTGTATTTTATGAGTGCATCAATGATTAGGTGACAATAGTACATATACTTTACCAGATAAAGAAGACACCCTAGAGAGTTGAATCCATATCTAAAAGATAATGGAACTGGTTATCCAGAAGAAGCAGATGAAAAGAGAGCTTCTGTAGACAGGCTTTTATCTTCTTCGGTTGTAGGGTATGGAGGTGCTAGTTGGAGACTTAAAGCTTTGAAGCGTGCAGAAGAGCAAGCCGCTCGAGAAGGGCGAAGCATTGAGGAGGTAATGTTTCTGCAGTCGTTATTAATTTTCAGGGGAAAATTGTATCACGGAAGAGTTCTATACTTTTTTTTACAGTTGAAAGCATGATTCGATTAACCTTTACTGTTAAAACTATACAGGTTGTGCTAGAACGTTGGGGTTCTCTTGATATACTGGCCGAGTATGGAACCTCTCGTGGAGCTGCTGCACCTCGAGCTCATCTGCATGTCATAAGAAATAGAAAGCAGGGCCCAAATGATGAGAAACAAAATGTTGCAGACAATCAAAGTGAAAGAAATTATAAAAGGGTACATGCAATGACACCTAGAAATTATAAAAGTTTACACTCCAGTAATCTAGAAACAGCTGATGTTCTAATACTTCCTATGGTTTTGATGGCCAGAACACCACTCGAGACTATCTGCAGGATGTATCTCTTCGACATTCTGAGATGAGGGCTCCAAAGTCCGTGATTCTTTATCGTGGGGAAAACAAAAACACCAAAATAGTCCTGCTAAAATTGCTGTTGCTACCTCGACTGCAAATAAGTTTACCAATGATGGAAACTTCATGCAAGAATTTTTTCATACAAACAAATAAATATTACCACGTCCAATAAATAAAATAAAGTACTTAGCAAAAACAAATAAATAAAATAAAAATATATATTGAAAAAAAATTAAATTAATTAAAATAAACTAAATTAATTAAAATATTAAAATAATTCTCTTAGGCCTCTTTGTTTCAAATTAGATTATGCAATTTGGGTCTTAAATTTTATATTTAGATTATGTAACTAGGGTTTTAAAATTTTATTTTTGGATGTTGGATTATGTAATTCTCTTAGGCCTCGTAGTTTGTTTCAAATTAGATTATACAATTCGGCTAATTAAACAAAATAATTTTGGTTTGGTTAATTCGGTTAAAGGTAATTCAATTGGGTTAACAGTTAAGATTTTAAAAATTTTGGTTAATTTAATTCAACCATCGACCGCCCCTAAAAAATTGCGGGTGCGGAGAATTAATGGGTTCTTCCCAATGTTAGAAACTACTCTCTTTGTTCTGAAAATATATTTTTTTATTTTATATTTTTTAATTTTGATTTATAATTATTTAAATTTTATTTTTAATAAAAATATATTTTAAAATCTTTGATTAAGATGTTTTTAGATATAGATTTTACAAAGAATAATTATATAAAATAATTATAATTAAACTTAAAAAAATTTTACTTTAAAAAAGTTAATAATAGATAAATTTTATGGGACGGAGTAAGTATTATTATATATGTAGGGTGATTAAGCATATTTTTTAAGAATAAAAATATAATCTAGATTTTAATATTAGGGTGATAAAGGATATTTTTGTTTTATCCATTAAAAACAAAAACCAATGAAAATCAAGACTTTAGGCATTAAGTATTGAATTTTTTTAATTTTTATATTTTTAACTATATAAAATCATATATAATGAGTCGTATTTGATTTGGGATATTAGGTTAGCGTATAAGATTTTGTGTATTAAAAGAATGATGTGGATTATTTAATTAGAGTATTTAATTCAAATTCGAACAAAATTAAATATCTTCGAACATAAGACAATTCTAAAGAGTAAAAATAGATATTTTAATTCATGAGGGAGAGTGAAAGTTCTATCATCTATAAAGATGGTTCATTGTAACAAAAAGAATAAGCAAATATCAGATGTTTGTGCTTTGATTAAGGGTGAGTATTCGATCGGATCGAGTTAGTTGAGTCAAAAAAATTCGAGTTATTCGAGTTGACGAGTTATATTTTACGATTCAAGTTTTATTTAAAATTTTTTTCGTTTTGAGTCAAGTTTAAGAAATTCGAGTCGAGTTTTTGAGTTCCTGTAAATATTTAATTGTAATTATTTATCATGTTATAGCATGTTTTGATTTCAATTTAAACGACTTTCTTAATCATATAAGATATGCATATATATTTTTTCTCATATGTAGCAATATTTCTTTATATTTTTATATATCATAAAAAATTGAAAGATTCATCTCAAACTTAAAAATCAATCTTTTAATTATTAAAAATTTTGAATTATTCGAATTTTTATTTTACAAATCGAACTTTATTTGAATTTTTTTCGAGTCGAGTCTATAAAATTTCGAGTTGAGTCAAAACAAATTGAATATTTTCGCCTCGAATCGAGTTATTCGATTTTTTCGATTCGAGTCGAATTTTGCTCATCATTACTTTCAACTACTGTTTTACCCAGCATCATAAAGTCTGAACAGTTCAAAGGGGACTAGAATAGAGAATAAAAGAGCATTGGAGTGGGAAAAAAATTATGTTAAATTTTTAGTCATTAATTTATAAAAATTATAAACTCTAATTAAATTTGTCAAAAACTAGTTTTTAAACTTGTTAAATGATTAATAAAACACCTAACTTTATACCTATATCGAATATATTTTTAAAATAACATTTAACCAAAAATTAAACTTTTAAGTGATAATTTCGAAACCCTTTTTAAAAGAATCTTAAAATTATTCGGGCAGAATGAATTTGAAATTAAAACCTTATCAAAGGTTTCAAAACCATCTCAATGATTCAAGAAACATGCTTAAAGTTTTGAAACATCTATTAAAGGTGAACCATCAAACTTCATTCTCATATCTATTTTTAGTTATCGTCTCCACCTTGATGTCTAATATCATCCAAAATTAACATTAATAGAAATCATATTTTTTTATTTGAGATATTGATAAATTATAAATTGTATACGATCAATCACATTAAATCAAATCATTTATAAATCAATAAGTATATTAAAGATAAAATTATTATATTTATATATTTTCGTGTATCAAATACATAGACTATAAAAGTGATTTGTATTTGTTGCATCCATGGTGTACAAGTTTATACACAATCAGTGAATCATATATATTAAGGTTATAAATAATTTTAAAAATTATTAACAATAAATATACTTATTAAATTTTTAATAACAGTCACTTTGTGGTTAGTTGATTCTTAATAAGAGGATGGATAGTGTTGTACTTTCACAAATGACTCGAGTTTAAGCAGCATAATATGTTGGTACGTATAAGTTTATTTAAATTAGAAGTCATATTAAGATACTATCTTATAATTGAATTAGGATAAATAATAAATACGAATCTTATCGAATGTTTCTAGTGAAATGAGAGAATTTTTTGTGGTGAAGCAAGCAAGAGGCTCCATGTTCACCCAACTAGTAGGGCATGAGGTTGACATTGTGAAATGCCAAGCAAATATAGTCGTGGGTATGAAATTAAATTTATTATAGAGGGTGTCAGGCCTTTATCCAAAGGGGTTAAGAAGGAATCATCAAAGAAGACATGGGGTCCTCAATTATTGTCAACCTTCTCCAACTTCATAACTTTTTGGTTAAGATATGAACATCTTTAGGACAGATATGACAACACCATGGTTTATACAGAAACGAAACACACCAACCAATTTGCCAATGTTACAACCCATTGATTTAGGATCCCACTTTGGGATGGGGTTAGGAGGGAGAGGTCTCTATCTAATGAAGCTATGGGCACAGGTTAAGATTATTTTGTGACGAATGTTTTGGTTAATGCTCGATCAATATTTTAAACTTAAAAAATTTGTTTAAATAATTATACACAATCTTTAAATCTTTGAGCCGTATCAGTTGACTATAACTATAAAATTTTAATTCTCTCGCAATTCCCGTAATATACTAAAACATAATTCGACTCATTAGAGCATATTAAAGAATATATTGATTGGGGTTACCATTGGTTTTGCAAAGCTGATCGGAAAATGCTCGGATTTAAAATCTAAATTATGAGTCATTTATGAGGTGTTGAAATGTATGATTGGAAGGGATGTGGTTTCAATTATTGTGGAATCTGATAGTTTAGAAGCGATCCGATTGCTTAACGAATCTTCTATGATAGGACCTTACTATACACTTCAACATATTGGTATACCGCTTCAACAACCATGGAAAATTCAGTTTGTTCACATCAATCGTAAAGGAAATAAGGTGGTCGATAGGTTATCTAAGCTTTATGTTGCTGATAGTTATAACCCACGTATTTTTTCATTCCTTCCTGACAAGGTGGTATCTTTGTTACATGAAGATATTGATACTAATGTTGTACTCACGTCGAGCTTGAATAATTAATAAAATTATTATCCCTATTTTATATAAAAAAAATATTGATCCAGAGAAATTAATGTCTTTGTGATAAGGTATTAATGTCTTTGTGATAAGGTTAAAGTTCCGAACCCCATCATTATATAAATTTTATGTTTTGGATTTTTTTTAATTTTATTTTTTATTTTTAGGTTTTGTTATTATTTTTTAACTTAAATTTGAGAATAAAATTTTAAAGTTTAGACCAAAGTGCAGACAATTATACAGAACAATTCTTGAGGTTGTTATATTCATTATAATCACTGGGATTTCAAGCATGATTCGTTTACATTTAATTAAATTTTGTCTTAAAATCATCTGGTCGATAGTCTGCATCTAATTTAAATTAAATTCTATTAATATTTTTTTCTTCTAAAGAAATTCTATCAATCTTAGAGTCATGTTTACACTTCTTGCTAACTGCCTAGTACCTTTTTATTAAGATATAAATTTTATATTATTTTTACACAAAATAATTTACGTCTTATCCGTGAAAATAATTCGAATGGGTTTAAATCAACTAAAACAAAAATCCTTATATAGATAACTTTATTTTCTAACATGTAAGTAATATAACACAAAATTTGGGTCCATTCTTTTATTTTTTAAATATTTTTTTGATAATATTTATTTACTAAATATTGTTTTATACCACTTAATTGTTAATATTTTTTTAAAAAAAATATTTATCATTGAATAATTATGTGTACAAAATATAATATAATTTTTTATATTACTAAATAAGATAATTAAAAATGTCCGTTAGTATTATATTTAAAATTATAAATATTGATACTCTAGAAAGGAACTATATTAACTTATTTTAAGAAAATATGTATAAATTTTCTTTTAAATAATATAACAAGATTACCGAACTTTATATATAAATTATATTATCCTCTCATTTTTAATTGTTTTATATAGAATGAGAGTATTAAATAACTACACATATTAACAAATGTCATATAATTTTATTTATAACGTAATGATTTTAAATTGATAATATTTAAATATAAATACATCGTGTTATTAAAAAAATTATTAAATATTATTTTTTTATAGGTCAAATGAAGTTAATAATAAGACTTAAACCTATATTTTCATCAAGGAGCAATTTAACTAACGGAACCAACTCATGTTGGCATATTGAATATTAGTATAAATTATTGCATGGATTTTTATAATAATCTAATATCAATTATAGATTAAACATTAAACAACTCAATTGCAATTAAATGTCTTTATAATGAATAATTATATTTATTTGTTTGTAATTATATTTTCCAACTAAATATTTTTTTATATAATTAATATTTTTATTTGAACCAAGATATCCATCGTTAATAGCGATGATTTCTGTTTTTGACACGAGTACTCTCTTTAAAAGTAAATGAATGGCTATGAAATATATTTTATTCTTATAAATTTATAAATTGAGATTGTATCGCTAGACAGGGTAAACAACCGTGATAAGAGACCAATCATGAGAACGAAAACTCTTGACAAGGGTGTCACGAGGTTAGGTGGGTAGAATGTCACGCCTAAAAAGAGACAAGAAATATTAATCTCACGTCGAAAAGTAAAAGGGATGTTTGGAAATATATATACATAGGGGGAGCTAGAAAATTATTTTAGAGGTGTCATTTTTTTGAGTTATATTTAAGGGGTGCAAATTTTTATAAATTGATGTTATTTATTATTAATTTTTAAAAAATTATATATATAAATCATATAAAAATATTGATCCAAAAATTTTGGGGTGTCATTTGACCACCCATGGGCAAGGGTGGCTCCGCCCATGTATATACAGTGGCGTTGCATATTCTATCAGACATGTCTTTTAAAAAGAGAATAATGACCCCATAACAAGTGGTATCAGAGTGATTAATGAGAAAGGATGTGGGCGAAGGCAATTGCTTCTTATTTTTTATCACCTTTAGCCTCTGCATATTCTATCAGACATTTCTTTTAAAAATTCAATTTATTTTCAAATTTGCTATTTTAATTTTAAATATTTATATTTTATTTTAAACTCTAAATTTTAAATTCGTTCATCTCCTTAACTTGATTATTAAAAGATTATTATATAACTGATATCAATTAAACTGCTATAAATAATTATTTATATAAATATCTATTATTAAATTAATTCAATAAATTATTATTTATATGAAAAAATTCAATTTTTTTACATGGAGATTTAGGGAATACTTTAAGCTAAAAGAAAAGCCTAAATTTAGGGTTGAAAAGTTTACATAATTCCAACATCAAAATCCCACCTTTCTTACAATTATTATTATTTTTTGCCACTTTCTTTAAAAAAAATGATAAACAGCGTTAAATGACAAACGTTAACACCGACGAACCAAGCTGACATATATTAATAATGGAGAAATAAACAGAAACATTCTCAAACACATACGACCAAAAGCAACAGCAACTGCAGAAGCCGAAGCAATCAGATTTCAGTTCATCAAATTGGACCTAAGTGTGAGCAATTTACCCAATTCACCCTCTCCTTCTTCTTCTTGTATTACATACACGTTACAAATTGTCCGTTTTGAAGTTCAAATCTCTGTGTTTGAGTGTTATCTTTTTTTTTCTTTGTTTGATCTGAACATAGATTTCATTTATTTTCTTGCATTCAGAAACTGGTGTCTTTGTGTTTTCTTTTGGGTTATAGATTTTGTACTTTGGTTTACAATATTCACAGAAACCCAGAATGTTGGGTTAGTTAGTCTTGGATTTAAATTTTATCTGCTGTGATGTGAAAATAAGGAAAATTTAATCCCAGTTTAGTTGAGTTGAAGTCTGGGATTGTTTTAAGAAACTCAGATTTGTTTATGTATAGCATTTCTGGTTTTCTTCTGCTTTTGATTTTCCAGGAAACAAATTTGTTGTCCCTTTTGGAGCTTTGAATGAGATTCTTAAGCCTTGAAAGTGCATCTCTGTGCTTTTAAGTAGATAGCATTTCATTTTTCATTAGTGGCATTTATGATTATATGTTACAATCTTGGTGTGAATAGATTTTATTTTGGAATCAATCTGGAGCTTTTGAATTTTCTTTGTTTCTAAACTCAAATGATAAGAATATTCTTTTGTTCTATCAAAACCAAGTTCTCTATTCTTTTGCCTTTTTTTGGTGTGGCTTTTGACCTATGATTGTTGCTTTATCTCTTTTGTGTGTATAATTGAGTTGGCTTATTGGACTCTTATGATAATTATGGACAAAGCAAACCATTTTAATAGATGCAAATGATTCCTTTTCCTTTAATTTTTACAAAGTAAGGCGTAGCCTGTGAAGGGTTGCCTAAAGAAATCAAAAATGTCTTTTCATGCTAGTGAAGCCAATTTTTATGAAAAAAGTATTTTTCATGTCAATTGTCAAGATTTTTTTTGCTTAGTTTGAACGTCTTTGGTATTTGCAGGTACTTCATCTCTTTCAAATTGAAAGAACTATTCATCTTTCACCAAATCAGTTCTTTGATTATTCCCTTTTAGTGATTGATTTCATTCCCAATGATAATTGAGCTTAGTTTGCGGGAGAGGAAAGTCCTGTCCTGTATGGAGCTATATTAGGTGGATATTTCATTTTCTGTTTACCTGTGCAACACATATCTAACATGGGTATGGGATTATAATCCTTAAAGTATATAGGAAAAGTATAATATAATTTATATAAATGACCATACAATATTAAACACATGCCTGTATCTAACACTAACTTGATACCTGGATAATGTATGCGTGGAGCATGTCCAGGGATGGACACATGACTTTATGTTAGAGGGGCAAACCTATTTTCTAGGAACCTACAAAATTTAAGGAGGCGAAAATAGATTTTTAATAAAAAATACATAGAAAATTTCTAAAAAAATCTAAATGATATACGAATTTCAAATTTCCAAGGGTGACCCTGGCCTCCAACCCTCCTCGGTCCTTCCCTGAGCATACCTAAGAATTGGTAAATAAGCATATTTAAAAAACAGTCCTGTCAAAGTGCAGGGCTTTATTAGTGCCGAGGTAGAGAGATACTCTCATGAAGTTTTTCTCTAACTGAAAAGTGTTGTATTTTCCCTTGATATCTTATCAGATGTTCTCTTTATGTGCCTCTTGAATTGCGATTGAAGAAATTACGTTATAGCAGCCATATTTAGGTTCTATCTAATTTATACTTTTCCTTCTGTTCTATTCTTCATTGAGATTATTGACAGAAAACTTTATAAAATGCTATTGCCATTGATTGCTCCTAAATAGCATGAATTCTGTCAATCTAATGGTGATTGAACTCGTTTATGCTTTTATGTAATTTTGCATCAATATGAGGTGTTTCTGATGGCATTTTGGATGTTGCAAATGAAATGTGCAGTTCAATGGGAGTAGAAGTTACAGATATCTGCATGGACAAGCAATCGGATTGTGTAATAGTTCAGTCAAATGGTGTTTCACTTGATTCAAATGATGAAACATTTCATATAGATGTCATGCAGTCATATGTGGACGGGGATCCTGAGCTCCAGGGTAAAGAGGAAGGCTCTGAAGCAAAAGATTATGTGGTGAAGGAATGCACTACTGAAAATTCAGTGGTGAAATCTGAACTAAGTCATATTGAGAACGCTAAGGAAGAGCAGAGCATGTTAAGCTCCAATCTTGACACTGGCAAAACAAAGAATAACAAGTCAAGAGTATCCAAACATGCTGCAGCAAATGTTCGAACCAAGCACACTGTTCCACAACCATTTGCCCTTGCAACTGAAAAGCGTGCTTCATCTGGAACTGGTTTGAACAAATCTTCTAACACAGCTGGTGCACTTCATCCAGACACAAGAAAACAGAATCAGGTAACATTCTTCATAAAGAAACCTTCCCGATCCATGTAATAGAAAGTAGTATATACTTAAGGACATGCTTTAGTCAAGTTAAATGTGTTAAAAGCTGTATAAATTGATGAAGACTATATTAATTGATAATAACTGCAAAAAAAATTTCCTCTGGGTCTTTAATTTATTTTGACATCAGTTTTTGGTACATGCTCTTAATGAAAACCTGAATGAATCTCATCGTGTCATGATTAATAGCTTGGAATCTTTTCTTTATCAAGTACAAATTCAGAAATGGAGATGTTGGCTCCAACAGGGAATACTATATTTATCAGTGAATCATAGATTGATCAACTTGATGCTTAGAAATATCGTTCCTTTTTTTCCTCTCCCTCGTAGTTGCTCATGAACTGTCTATATGTTTGTCAGCAGCCACAATCGGTCTTGAGGAAGCCTCTGCAACCTAATAACAAGAAGCATCATGATGATGATGAATCTTATTCTGTTAATTCCCTGTATCCTCTTTCTACCCTTAATTTGAGCTCATTTATGCTTTTTCTACACTTGTTATCTTTGACATGCTGTCTTTCCGTTCAAATTCATACTTCCTTATATGTAGGGTTCTTCTGTTTGAAAAGGTGGTATCTTGAATGATTGTGAAAAAAATTGCACAATTAACAAAAAACTTGTCAAATTATAAACACTAAAAATGGCCAAATGGTGTTTATTGTTAAAAATTTGTAAAAGATGCATTAGAGTGGACCACACTGCATGCCCATGGCAAAGCATGAATTCATCTCCCTGTCAAGCAATCACAGATGTTATCCCTTGACTGTACAAAGCACTTTGGAGTCTTCCCGGACTGCTAAGCCGAAGTCAACTGTTTCATCAGCTCCAGCATTTCGATGTTCTGAGCGTGCAGAGAAGAGGAAGGAGGTATTGCCGCGACTTCGACATGATTTATGCATTTTCCTTCACATTAGCATTGAAATGAATGTGCATATGCAAAATCTGAAACACGAATCCTTGTCTCCTTTGTTGTTTTCCTGTAGTTCTATTCAAAACTGGAGGAGAAGCAGCAGGCTTTGGAGGCCAAAAAGACCCAAAGTGAAGCCCGGACTAAGGTGAAATAGCTCACCATTCTACCTACATCTCTCTCATGTCTATTGTTTTTTGTTTACTGTCTGAGGCATATGATTAAGTTTCTACATAACTCATGAATGGTAATTCTATTATTTCCTCTTTGTGTCTTTCTTGATAAATTCTTTGAAAATTTTGTAGGAAGAGAGAGAGGCAGCAATCAAGCAATTCAGAAAGAGTTTGGCATTCAAGGCAAGTCCAATGCCAAGCTTCTACCATGAGGGGCCACCACCAACAGTTGAGCTGAAAAAGGTATAGTGCAGATTTCCATTAATCTCTATCGATAATTAGCCTGGCCAAACAGTTTATTCACTATTTAATTAGACATCAAACAACAATAAGTGTATGATTCATTGTCTATGAAGTATATACCCTGTGTTTTTTGCTTAAATTTTTATACATGTTCCGTGTGCATGCCAGATGCCACCAACACGTGCAAAGTCTCCAAAGCTAGGCCGGAGGAAGAGTTGCAGTGGTCCAGTCAGTTCAACTCAGTGTGAGAAGGTAAACGGTGCTTCTCATCACAAAAATCGTCACAGTTTGGGTAGTCAAGACATTATCGCCGCCACATTTGGTTCAGCAAAAGAAAGGAATCAGAACAATGTCCAGAATGGCAATGCTCCTTTGAAATACAAAGATGAATTTCTCAAAAGCACAAGAAATGAGTGAGTCAGTTCCACCCAAGGCAAATGACCACAACACTGACTCCAACATTAATTTCCAATCTTGAGTTTCCGGTGAGTTTTCTAATTAAGGGGAACGGCTTATTCCCTTGTTTTCTTATGATTGCTCTAAATAATGTTTATTTTGTTATCTTAAAGCTGCAAAATCTTGTTGCTTTTTCGGTGTCATTATGAAGTGTAAATTTCTGTAACTTATGTTCATATATATAAATGTCCCTGATTTGCTGTAATAATTCACAGTCAAAAGACTCCAATTCACTTGTTTGAACAATTCAATAAATTTAATCATAAATTTCAATCTCTTTGTTTAGAGGGCTCCATATTTCTCCATTCTGGCAATCCTTTAGCTTGCTGTTATCTTTCACCAACTCTGACAATCTTGATGCATATTTTCCTTGGTGTCTATTTTCCAAAACAGACATTGGACATGACTCACATTTGCTGACAATTGACTTGGCTTTATATATCGACTCGATTCTAAGCTCGTGTCTTCGAAAACAACTTCAATTTCTTGTTCAAAATGACTAGTTTTGCCGAGGCTATTCTCATATCTTATTTGCTGTGAAAATTTGTAGAAGAGAATTCTAATCACTTATTTTTGTCTAGATGTAAATATTATAGTAAGTTAATTAATCACAGTTAGTATATTAATATATTGTTAAGCATATGTATGCATTTTTTTGTCTTAATGTGTATAATAGTTTGTATGCATGTATGTATCCCATGCATTATACATTAAAATATGTGTCTATGTTATTTATTTTGCATTATTATTATTTTCTACATTTATGCATCCATAGTTATTATATGTATGAATGTTATTGTTATTATATATTCGATGTTCATTATGTGTGTTTGAATATATATGTGTATACATATTTGTGCATGTGTATATATGAATTAATGTGTTTATATTAATAATAACTACTACTACTGCTAATTATATATACATACTATATACGTACACAAACGTGAATAATAATAACAAACAATAAATATTAATTTTCAAAAATGTTGGCTTTTTTTCAATATTGGTTCTCTTAATACTTCACATTTCCTCCAAATATTGTTTTTAAAAAATAATTGATTTTTTTCTCTCAAATCTCGATTTTAAAGATATTTATAGTCTTTCTTCCCAGTCATTTTATTCCGAAATGTTTGACATTATCTCCAAATTTTATTTTCTAAATAATTTTTACTTTTTCAAAAATTATTAAACAGAATTAAAACACAAGGACTCATGCAAAAGGATTAAAAGTTTGAGTATATAATTGATAATGATGAAGATTAAAGAGCGTATTGCAAGAAATAAAATGAAGTTTGAGAATGGTCTTTCAAGGAATAAGATGTTAAATGGGTTAAAAGAAGTATTACAATACATGCATCATATAAATAGAGGCATGCTAATTTTATAGATATTTTACTTGCTTTGGAACATGTATTTAAAGATTAGTAAAGATTTTGATCTACAAATTTATGTTGAAAAAGTAGATCTTATTAAAGATTTTTATATATATTTTGACGTAAAACTATTTTCTATGTTCTTCGAGATATCAGAAAGTCTTTCGAACATAATGATAAGTTTTTTTGGTCACTGAAAAGATCTTTGAGCATGGTGATAAGTCCTTCAAGACATCAGTAAGTCCTTAAATCATGGTAATACGTTATTCTGATGTCAGGACAAGCAAATATTGAAATATCATTTTGAAAGATTTTTGTAATCATTTTAACGTGAATTCAAATCTTAAATCTTTTAGGTTATTAGTAATTCTTTCACGCTAACACTAAATCTTTTGAGTACGATAATAAAATCTTCGGGTGTGATGTTAACCTTTCATTTTGAATGTCTAAACAAATGAATCGAGGCATTAAAGAAGTTGAAGCTTGAAAGACAGATCGAGGAAGAACGCAGAGTTCTAGATGAACGCATAATACCTAAACCAAGGACAATTAAATAAAACAAAAATGAGTATATTTAGTCCTTGCTTTGTTTTCATTTTATAAAAATAAACAAAGAGACAATTGCAATAACTCATTTTTGTCCGAATTGTAAATATTATAGTAATACTAATTGATCATAGTTAGTATATTAATATATTGTAATATTAATTAATCATAGTTAAGTATATGCATGTACTTTTTGTCTTAATGCATGTAATATTTTTTTATGCATGTAGGTATCACATGCATATGTTATTGTATGTATCAAATGACCGCAATATATTAATGTTAATCTATAAATTTAAATTTTTAACGTTTAAACCCTAAAATCTAATAATAATTATTAAAACTGATACGTTTGTAAATTTTTTTTTTGTTTTTATCGTTTGTGTACGGAATATAAAACTATATATATCATATATGTAAAAATATAAAAAATATATATTATATATAAATATAGAAAGATATTTAAATTGGAATCAATTTGTACTACAAGTTTATAAATAATTATAATTAAATTTGTATGAAAATTTAAAATTCGACTCAAATCTTATACACTTAAATAAAAAAATCAATTAAATTTTATTATAAATAATATTTTTTTATTTAACATTAAATATAATATAATGTTTTATCATATATAATTAAACCCATGATTACAATCTACCATAAACCTAAACTTCTAACATCTAAACAACCCATTTACATCTAACCATAACTCAATTTAACCTAAATACATTTATACCTATTATATTTCAACTTGTTAGTCGAAATTCAAAACTCATCTACCCAACAAATCATCCTACATGCCGAACCTGCATGTTAGCCTAATCCCAATAGCCCACAATCAAAGATTACTAAACCCTAGCACCCAACCATCGAAGAATAGGGATGATAAAAATACTTGTCCCTGACATGATTCGGTATGTTTTGATTTGATTTGATCGAATTTTTCTCTTTAAATTCTAAGGATCGGGATGGGGTTTAGGAATCATTAAGTTGGGGTCGGACATTTGTTTTAAATTCTCTGTCCCACCTTGGTATATTTTTATATATTTTATATTTATAAAAAATATCATTATACATAAATATTTTCATGGGTTTTAAGTAATTTTATACTTTTGAAATAATAAAAAATTATTAGATGTTGTTCAAATTTTAACATATTCGATTCTGTTAGTCGATGATTCAAGTTTTTTTTTCTCTTTTAAATATGTAATTTAACATGTGAGTAATTTAAACTATATTTTATTTTATTTTTTTACATAAATTTAAAGTTACTTAAAAACCATAATTTATGATTGTGATAAAAAGTTGACCGAATTAAACTTTTATCGTTGATGGAGATTTTTAATTTTTCGGGTTGAAACGGATCGGGTCGGGATCGAGTTTAGAAAATAATATATCAAGACGAGACAGAGATAATAAATTAATTTTTTAATCTAAATTAGGTTAGAATCGAGTTTAGGGATTACTAAATCGGATCGGGGACAGACGAAAAAAAACTCGGCCCACCCACCCCATTGCCATCCCTACTGAAGAAGGTTTTCAGAACCTTATGCTTTCGCTTCTGTCGCCTAGCAAAACGCATCAGCAATCTAAGTTGTACAAATATAGATATATAAATGAATATAGATACGAAAATAAGAATAAATTACGATAAATTTTAAAATTGTAAGGTATATGTATGATAAAAATAGTGAATATAAAATAAATAAATGAATATAAATAAAAAATTATTAAAATTTATAATACAATAAAGATTAAAGTTATAATTAGATTAAATAATAATTATAATTGTAGTCAACAACTATCTATGGCTAAGATTTATTGGCTAGAACCACATCAATGAACCATCATGGCTTACATGCAAGCCGTCAATGTGTCCTGATTTCTTTTTTCTTCACCATTGTCGCTCCTCTCCTTTTATATCACACATGCAGAAAAATTAAAATCAGATTTATTAAAGAAATTTAGAAATTACATGAAAAAAATAAAAAAAAAATTATGACACCCTTTACCCGGTTTAAGAGCAAGGAAGTGTCACATTACACAAATCATATAGAAGGTATGTCAAATAAATAAGGCTTACAAAATATAACATGGTAGTTCAAGCAATCAAAATAAGACGAAGATAACGTAATTTGAGATCAATTAAATTTTTTATTTTATTTTAGAGTCTTTTAACTTGAGGGATAAGTTATCACGTGACATGCTTAAGCAACTGAGTTTCTTTAGTTAACTTAACTATTCAATTCATTTAAACCTTTATATTCGCATGGTAAACAAATCAGTGAAGTAACTTAATCGATCCATAGGCATTTACATATGTATATATACATTTGAATATCAATCAAACCATCCTAGTAATATATTAGATAAACTATCTTATTCGAATCATTCTTACGTTTGAGTCTCATCAAATTGATTCTATGCTAGGGGACTATTAGTTCATGCACCATTGTTTATCTTCAAGCCTAGGTTCATTACCTAATGACCATTTAGGTCTTTCTTGAGGCCTAAGCAATCAATATGGTATTTTTTATAATCTAAGTAATTATTTAGATAATATAAAACAACAACCATTTGAACTTATACAAGTTAAACTAATTAATTCTAACATACATATCATACCTTAACATTTGACATATTTCATGTTTAGGCAACTTACACATACATGTTAAGTATCATGCATATTTAAGGTCTCAAACATGTAAGTTATAAACTTAAGTCATTCAAGTATTCTTATTTCAACCTATACATACCATAACTAGCACATCAAGCTAGCTAGTCAAGTTATATAATCAAAGAATTCACATAGCATGCTTATACAATTCAAGCATACAAATCTCAACCAAACATACTTTATATCATACCTATTCAAAATGATCAAGCTTATATGACATAAAAACAGGATATTAATCACCATATCATAATCATTCACATTTTCATACATCCAAGATATCTAAGCACTCAACATGAACCATATAACTGCATCGGTTGAAGGAATAGTTGTTATTCCTGGAGGTTATGGGTTCGAGTACTAGTACTGTCAACACAGTGATTGAGCGATTAATGTCTAATGATTGAGACTATATACTTTAGAACATATACTACTGTAATCATTGTAATTAAATCAAGAAAAATATCTGAACACAAAAAATATAATGATCGAGAGTATATCTTAAATTTAGGGGTTAAATTAAAAACTATTTCTTTTGACTGATAAAAATGTAATGAACTGATGATAAAAAAGTCTTATTTTTAGTTGAATTTGACTTCTCAAACTAAGATTTCCCACCACAACCAAAAACAAAACCTAAGTATCCGAAACATTTTTTTTTTTTCAAAATCAATGACTAAAATTCAATAAACGGAAATCAAAAGGGACCAATAAAGTAGTTTATCCTAACGATAAAAGGGAAAGTGTATTTGGTTCATGAGACCTTGCTAGGGCAACAGAAAGCGAACGCATCATATTTTTTCTGATGACCTTCAACAAGAAAGCCCGAAGAACATCTCTAAAGGAGCAAGAACAGTGACGAAAAAAGTGAGCTAAAAGGTTAGAAACGACATGGCCCACGGTGGCTACGGTAAGCGGCGCGTGGTGGAAGGGAAGCGAGTCGGTCGGCGATCAAAGGGACCTGGCGTAGACAAGAAACGGAAGCCAAAAGCAGTTTCCCTCAAGAATCAGATACGCTCCATTGAACGCATGCTGCGGAAGGTATCCTTCATCCCAGCTCGTTTTTTTTCTCCTTTTAATAAAAATTTCAATTTAGGGTTTTAATTTGTGTTATAGATTCTCTGAACTGCAATTTTCTTACTTCTTTTTTGCATATGTAATGTAAGGATCTTCCTCCCGAGGTTAGAGAGGCTCAAGAAAATAAGTTAGAACAACTTAAGAAACAACAAGAAATCCATACCCGTCTCGCTGTGGAACGAAAAATCTTCTTGAGGGACAGAAAGATCAAGTTTTTTGGTAAAAAACACAGACTTACTGTTATCTTTTGTTTTCTTAAAGTGTTATAGTATTTAGTTCATTTAGGGAATGAATCATATGCTAATATCTTAATTCTCACTGAAGAGAGAAGAAAAATAGAAAGGGGGATTCGGCGTTTGGAAAAGCTGCAACGAACATCATCTGGTCAGGCACAAGACGCCGAGATTGCTGATCAGCTATCGAAATTGAAAGAGGATCTTGAATATGTTAGGGTAAGCTTTGTAGCAGATTTTTTTATTTTATTTTATTTTTTTTAATTTGCAGTCTTCTAAATGAAAATTAGATGTTTTTTCTTCCCAAATGTTAATGGCAGGACAATGTTATTTAACCGACTATTTGAACTCAAATTTTGTATGCTTTTCCTAAACTATGCAAAGCTGAAGTTTTGTTTTTCTATTTGCAAATGCAGTTTTTCCCCAAGACCGAGAAATATGTATCTTTATTCATGGGATGTGATGATTCAGATGTAGTTGATAGGAGAAATAGATTGCGGGCGCAGATAAAAGCCAACTTAATTGCTGCTGCTGCCAGTGGGAAGGATATGGAAGGTGCATTTTATCTTCACTGTCGTGAGCGATATAATCTTATATGAAGTGACTTATTTTGCCTGATTCGTTGGTATAGTGTAATTAAGCTTTTTAGAATGAAGGTCTTGTTTTTAGTTGCACCGGAACTCGCATGTTATTGATGTAACACGTTTTCTCTTATTACTCGTTAGGTTACCTGCTAATTCTTCTTATTAACTTGTATTGTTATGTTCAAAAGAATGATATCTTCTGGTTGGACTTTGATTAACAGAGACAGGGAGTGAGGATGATGGACTTTTGGATTTGAGTGATGATGATTTCTTCTTAAATGGATCTTCAAGTGATGAAGTTGATGCAGATGATGAATGGACAGATAAAAGTACCAGGTACATACTATATCTGTAAGTTGAAGTGTTGAACTGGTCAATCGAACTTTGCTCTTATGAACCACCAGGATACATTAGAGATGCGACTGATGTTGCCATTAAGAACTTTTCACTTGAACACTTATTTGACTTTGTCGTTAGCATATGTACAATTTGGATTTAACTTTGTCCCTTTACGGCAAGGTCATTTTAGTTTAACAGGCCCCAAATCTTTATTCCTTGTTATGATGAAAACTGCACTCAAACATCTAGGCATTTTATATGCAGGGAACAGGCTTCTAGTGCTTCCGGAAAAGCAGCATCTGGCATGTCTAGTGATGAAAGGAACCAGGTTCAGTATAGAACTCTATAGTTTCACTTTTAGAAAATAATTAAATTAATTGTTTTGACATTTTTAACATTTCATTTTGTTCTTGCTTCAACTTGTAACAGAGACAGGTTTCTGCCAGAGCTTTAATGCCTCCTCCAAGGCCATCATCTAATTCTTTTTCAAATTCAGTACGTGTAAAATCAGGGTTTGGATCTTCATCTAGCCGAAATTCATCCATGCGAAGAGCTGAAATGTCCACATCTAGCAACACATCAAATAGCAAAAGTGATTCTTCCTTTAAGCCAGGGGGATCCTCAAATTCAAACACAGGAAACAATAGTAATTTAAGTTCAAATTCTGATGCTCGTAAACCACGTAGAAAGAGGAGACCAAAAAAGAGAAAGCAACAGGTTTGCTGACCATGACTAAGATCTAATTGTACTTTGCCTTCATTATTGTTAGTTCTCTACATTTTGAATGGTGGGAAATTGTTTTTTGTCATTGTTTGTGCCTGTCCTGTGTTCCATCCTTTTCGAGGGCTTGTAAACGAATCTGGTATCCTAGTTTTGCATTTTACTAAAAATTCAGGGTTTAGTCGCATGACTATTGTTTGTACATATTATTCCTTTTTCTTTGTAGTTTGCACCTTTTGTTTGCCTTTTGTTTTATATCAACTTTCCTAATTATTGAATACAAAGCTGAATATTAGCAGACATTCTGTTTTTGTTCTAGTAGCGGTACATGCTGGTATTGGTGTGTTTTCGAGTTTATCGGTTCATACTGTAGTTGTTCTAGTAATGGTACATACTGGTAATGGTGTGTTTTATCTACCATTTCGAGTTTATCAGTACTTTTTTTTAAAGTATTGACTCCTGAATTGATCGGGATTGGCCACTATGCATCAGTATCTCGACTTGTTTGTTCTTTTCGGATATTTCTGTCAATACGTATTAAAATATTATGGGTTTAAATGTATGATCCTCTAAATATATGAATCGTAAGACAAACATAAACTTTGCATTCATTCGCTTATTCTGTCTTTGCAGGGATGAAGGTCTTTTCTGTGGTATCCAAGTAAGTTTTTGTAGTTTCCGCTGGTCAAGAATAGTTTTAACTAAGATTTCTTTGATGGGTTTAATAGTGAGTTGTGAAAGCTTTCATTTTACAAAACATGTGAATTGGACGGAGATAAAGGATTATTTACTTCAGCACTTGTACCATAAATGTATCTAATATGGTCTCATGGTAATAACTATTTTATTTTTCTTGTTAAATTTCATGCATGTTTACATGTTCGAATTTGAGTTGTTTTTTAATGTCTCTGAACATGAGAATAACATATTTGTCTGTAATTCTTAAAAACAGATTCGTTGTATTCAACTGAAACTAATAGTTGGCACTGTGATGTATGTATTTTTTTAGTGTATAATGTGTTTTTTAACAAATTGAAAATGGGTTTTTCAACAGTTGTTGCATGTGTGGGCAGTGGGAACGCGAACCCACACCCCAAAACCGAAAAATTATTAGGTGAAACTTGTTCACTACGTCATCCGTGGTCATCTTAATTTTATTCAAAGTGAATTATGATCTCTTTCCTGCATGTAATTAGCAGGTGAGCTGTTATTAGGTAGTTATTTAAAGATAAACGATTTTGATTGTTTAGACTATGAATGACATGTTGAACATGATTTACCTAATAATCTCTCAAAACACAAAGAATGTGTTTTAATTTTAAAACACTTGTGTCGAACCAACACCCGAAAGGCTTCAGCTTAGATCAAACAAAGGAAAACCGAAAGGCTTTGGCTTAGATCTACGAACATCATCCCTAAGGTGGGGTAGAGGCAAATGCACTAAAGGGGTAGAGACATAGAAATAGTCAATCATTTTGAGAATAATACAAAAATAGTCATGTAGAATTCATACAATGTATGAACATAGAAAGAAACGAACGCATATCACAGAATATATATTTAAAACTATAAAATATTAATCACAGTTGTGGCATAGTTAACTGGTTACAATAGAAATAGTTTCTTAAAAATCTTTACTTTTATTTTTTTTTTATCATAGCATGACCAAACTACTTTTCTCTTCATATAATCTAAACCCATGTATATATAATTTAATTGATAAATGATTAAAATAATAAAAATTTTAAATCTATAGTTACAAAATTTTAAGGCCATTTTTGGAAGATTAGAATAAAAGCGCCATCAATGATTAGTGGGACAATTTACCGTATTAGAATTTACTGGTTTTTTTAAAAGACTACCCTAGTTTGAATTTGTAACAACATCCTTTTCTTAAGCTACAAGATAAGTTATGTTATTTGATTTCGTTTAAATAGATTTTAAATTTGAGGTTTTATATATGTAAAAAAATTATCGTAAGATTCATCTATTAAAATTAAGATATAGAATTTAAATTAATCAAGATAAAAATTAAAAAATCGAAAGAACATATACTACTGTAATCTTTATTAGTTTGTTAAAAAAACTTGAAAAGAACAATAAAGAAAATGTATCCATACATGTAAGAACAAACTACTAATATTTTTTAAATGCAAACTTTGGAAAACAAACTCCCATTTCTTTGTTCTTTCTTTTTAAATGCACAATTTGGAAAGATGTGTAAATCATGGTTCCATGGCATAAACCTGTGAAACCTGCAAATCTGTCTGCTGCTTTTTGTTAAAGAAAAGTAAAAATGGCAGTGTAGATGTTAGAATATCCATGAAAACAAGTTTTGCAGTAAAATCATGCCAAAAGCAGAGAGGATAAAAGAACCATTCTCCTGTCTATTATTACAACTTTTTCTTCTTACATCACTTGATCACTATCCATCAAAACTTTACTTTTCCTTTGGAATTTAAAACCAAACTAATATTCACCATACCTCAGAAAATACAAAAAATCCCTAAACTAACAAAAAGAATCATCTCATCATGAATAAAACAATCTTCCAAGCACCCACTTTGGGCAGCTACTTCACCCCTGCAAAAACACCAAAACCTCTATCATTATTACATAACTTTTTGATGTATATTTTGTATTTTTAAGAGATGGATTTGTTTTCATATAGTGCATTAGCTATGAGACCAAAAGTTAAGACAAGATTCAGTTTCATGGAAGACATGTTTTAAAAGCAATTGGAGTCAAGGACCACAAGTACAAAGTCTGCTGCATATTTGTTTACCTTACAAATTTGCTGCACAGCACTGAAGAAAAAGTTAGACAGCTAAAGCCTAAGAGAATGTTGTATGATACCTTGAATGTGGGCATATCAGAAGAAATTTAACTCGGTGTATCCGTGCGCGTATGGCAGAAGCTCCTCTACCTCAACCCTTGAACTAGAGTGACTTGTGCTTTTCTTCAACCCGCCGTGTATCGACTCAACTTCAACCCAAAATGTAGCATAAACCGGTCTGTGATCTGAGAACCTAGATTCTCCACGGACATAAGATAATTGGTGGAGGCCTTCCCCATACCACAATATCCGGTCACACCTACAACAACATTAACTTGGTCAGTACTTGAAGTGGTTAGATTAAAAACAAGGAAGACAACAAGAGATCCGTGAGGGATTGAGTTCAACATGAGAGCCACGATTTTAAGTACTTGATCATGCCTCATGGAAGGAAGAATTATCTTACCAAGCAGGAGTCCGGCGTTTCTCCTTTGGGTGCATATCGTCTCCTGCGTATCTGTCTGAATTAGTTGAATACTTGTATGTTGGTGGGAAGTATATATTTCCTTCATTCCATCCCACGAACACGTTTCCTCTTTTCTGTTCTATCCTTAACTGTGAAGAAAATCATCAGCAATAGGTTTAAATCACAGAAAAAATTACCATATGTATTTCAAACCTGTGAAGAAATGCGGCCTAGAAAATACCTCAGGTGAATAGGAGTGCAGGACAGTAAATCATACCTGGTCATTTTCTAACAATGCCCTCCAGTTCTGCATTTCAACAAGTGCCTTGGCAGATCGGTAAGAGAGGGCAATACGATAGTTCAAATCCCCAAGCCAAATTATTCGACTGGATTATTACATAAACAGTCAGAATATGCAAACAAAAAGGAGGAACAGATTATTTGATGGTTGACTAGCAAAGGGTTTACTCATGTTCAAGTATTGTTTCAGGAGACTTCTCATCATCTGCATTGCTAACCCGTGGAAACCTCGTCTTCTTAAGAATCTCCATGACATCAGAGTTTCTTCTTAGCTCATCACCCTCCTTTTGCCCCGACGTTAAATGAGTACAGATGAAGCAAAAGCTTGTTTGATGCACCAACATACTAACAGATATAGAACCCTGGCAAACCAAGCCATATAGGTTAATCTAGGTGGAGGAAAGTAAACTATATGGAAATCAAAGTGAATAGTTACCATTTTTACAGTTGAGTAATACCTTGTTTCCAAGATAACCCATCAGTCCTCTGCCAACACATGACACTTTCATGTTCTTAACATGATCTCTTAATTCACTTCTCACCCAAATTGTGAGAAATATGCCAACCATTTGCTTACTAGCCACTAAACAATACCTCGAATGACCCAGCATCCTACCTTGTTCGTTTGATGCAGGGCCACCACAGGACATCGGAGAGTACAAAACAGTACTAGGTGAATCTGCAGTCGCATTATCGTCATCTGAAGAGCCCCATCTGGAGTAGTCATTAGGACCGGAGTAATCACTAGGCCGGGAGTAATCACTAGGCCTATTACCCCATCTATAACTTGAGTCATAGTCACTTTGCCTATGACCAAAAATTATCCGATCACAAACGCTGAATCGCCTGTCAAGCTGTGATTGTGGAATTGAGGGGTCAATATCCATCCTCCAGCTTTTGGTTGTCTGAAATGATCTGCGATGAAAGAAATATGAATTCTTCTGCCTAGACGACCCCTCAAAATCGGCATCCATCTCAAAGATGGGCTGAGGAACAGGAGATGGTGTATAGGAACACCCTCCACCACTAGTTACAGGAAGATTATTTAGAGTCTTTCTAATGAGAGACAACCACTTTTTGGCCGGACCGCTATCTTCAGCCCCCAAAATATTTCCCGCATTCAAAGGAACTATCTCTTGAAACCTGTAAAAAAAATCCAAATAGAGAACCTAAACCATAAGCAACGGTCTAAAAGAGTGCTCGGTAAGCCAGACATGAAGATCAAACTTGTCAAACATACCCTAGGACATATATATCTGCTGGAGGAGAGGAATGAAGCCAATCTTCTACATTCAAATTACTAGGTGGGGATCTTCCCGCTACATTCCATGTAGCTACAAATATGCTGCTCCGATGGAAAAGAGAAGAGCAGTTGGTATAATTGCATCTGAAAGGAGTAAAATTGAAAACATTATAAAATTTAGTAAAAGATACCTATGATTTTGGACATCTATGATTCGAGGGTGATCCAGATTCATTCTGCCTCGCTGGCTTTGTTCTGTGTTCTTACTAATTTTTTCTGCACATAAAAGCAACATTACGAGATCAACAATGACAACAACAACCAAAGTCCAAAGTACAATTATTTGTTAGAAGATGGTGAGCTTGGGAACCTGTTTTACTCTTTTTAATTGTGCATGGCTCCCTTTCTGAGAAGCTAGTCCTGTATTCCACTTCACCTCCTGAAGATTGAAGAAAAACAAAGGAAAACACATCAATCCAAGTTATACTTATATGTACAAGTTTTGAAACACATCAATCCAGGAAAATATAAGCCTTCAATAAACCAAATATTGAATGGTAAGTTGGCATTCTGTAATTGGATCAATTTCATTCATTTTTTAAAAAAAGAAACAGCCAGTCTTCTTCTCCGGCATAAAATGCAAAGCAACCATTGTTAATAGCAGGAGAAAAGAAAACCCAAGTACCCACCTCCATAAATATGATCATCTGCATGGAAATCCTCAGTTTTGGCCTTTATATTGAACCATTTTCTGACCATTTTTTTGGACCATGAGAGCTACACACACAAAAGAAAACAAGCAATAAAAACCCAATACATGAACACTAACCAGTCAACCACCAGAAGAAGAAGAAGAAAACCTTGCTTTTCTTTGTTTTCCCATCTGTCATTGTTAGACTTGTACTTCATACAGTACCTAAGTTAGTCTTTACTATTCCCCCAAATCCCAGCTCTAGTTGTAATAGCCCCCATCCCCACCCCTGGAGAAAAAATGTTAATAGAACCCCATAGATAGCAATATCCTTCCCTAATTTCCGGGCACTTGGCTGGAATAAAACAAACTGAGTTCTTTGGTCCCAGATAGTTCACTAAGCAAACAAAAGTTTTTATGTTTGCTTACCCAAAAATAAGGCAGAGAGAAGCAAACAATAAATTGGGATAGTCTTGGTTTCCTCTTTCTAGTGCTACAATGTATTATTAAAGCAGAGGAAGAAGCCAAAAAAACACCCTGAGAATATCAAGGTCCAACGACTACAGTCTACAGCAAAAGAGAGAACTTTAATGCGTGGAAGTGAGATGAGAAGAAGGGAGATTCTTGAAGTAGAGCAAGACAATGCAGCAGACATAAAGAAAGAACAAGGCTTTCCCCCTCACTTCACTTTCCTTGTTAATTTATATATAATTATTGTATGTCACGGGTATTAATCATTTTTTACATATAAATGTTAAAACGACAAGTTGAGGTTCATGGCAGGGCAGTGGTCAGCAAAGTGTGTTCTGGATATGTCTCTACCATGTTCATGTCTGAGCCTGATGCCTCCTCTCTGGCTCTGCCACTGTCTTTGAAAATCCCTTTTTTTCTCTTCGTTAAAACTCTTCCCTGATTAAAGTGGTAAAGCAGCAGAAGATACAATAAAGATAAAGGAGAATGTTTTGTTTGATACCACACCTAGTACTACTACAAAGACATTCTCTCTCTTGATTTTCGTTTTCTGGATTTTATTCTTTTCTTATATATTAAAACTTTATTTTAAATAAAATGTGATCTTCCCCTTATATTTGAATAGTAAATAAATAATATTCGATTCGATTAAATTCATTTTACCATGCGGAGCAATGTGCAAGTGCAAGATGGATTCAGCACAGCACAGCAAGGAAGCCAAAATGGTAAGAAAGTGCGGGGAATGTTTGTTATTATTTTATTACGGTCGAAAATTATTTATTTTTTAATACCTCCTTCTATGCCTCCGTTTTTACTGATTTTAACGGCCGTGGTCGCAAGTTAAGAAGTCAAGCCTGTATGTATTTTAATCTTAATCTCCTGGAGTTGTGGAGGGAAATGAAAAAGGTTGAGCTTGGTCTGGTATATTTGACTGGTCTTGCCAAAAACACATTTGTCTGTGGTAGCTTTGTCCTCATCAGCGTTCGGGACGAAACTAGTATATTGATTTTAAACTCAGCTGACGGCGGAGAGGAGGGGAATATTCCAAGTTGGGACACCATCAAATCAAAGCCAAAGCATTGAACAAAAATAATACTCCTCTAAAGATCGAATTTAAAAGATAAAAGTATACAGGTTGGTATTCCTAGCACTACTGACAATGGAAAAAAAATACTCCACCACCACACTTAGTTTTATTTCAAATACTAAAAATTAAATTTATAACTTTAAATCTTAAATTATATCTTTGAAATCAGTGATATCCGACAAAGAGAACAACATGAACGATCATTCAATCCCTTCATCTCTTACCTTCATAATTTTATAAAATTTTTAAGATACTCGTCTCTTTTTTTTTAATTATATTTATAATATTTTTTAACAAAAAAAATATATTTAATAATTTTTTATATTTTATTATAAAATATTAAATTATTTTTTTTTAAAGTAATAGAACATAATTCCTTTCTTTAGTGGCCTATTTTTCATTTTTTACTTAGAACCAAAAATATATGAGATGACTTTGTTCTAAACCTTAAACCATAAATTCTAAACATAAACCCTAATCTCGTTTATACAAAACATAAACATTAAACTTATTTTTCAATACTAGTATATAAAATATCTTCTCATCAATCTATATCGTTAATATTAATTATTTTTATTTTAAAGAAAAGATAATAAAAAAGTAATAATCTATAAAAATTAAAAAAGTTTTACACTTATTTTAAACCGTTTAATGAATATAATTGAGATTATTCATTTTTTTCTTAAAAATCTTTTATTTTTAACTTATAATCTCAACCATCAATTTGCACTTATATAGTGATTCAAACTCAATGTAAAACTAAAATATTTCATATTATTTTTTTTAAATAGAACGTTTTACGATATATAACAAAATTATTTATATCGCATTAAAAATCTAATATATATTTATATAATTAAATTTAAATAAAATATATTCTTTACCAAATCTACTTTAAAACAAATGAATCTCCTGACCCATAAACATGTTTATTCCATTTCTTAGACCGACTATTTTATATATTAACCTTGTGTTTATGTTTAAAATATTTTATATTTAATATATACATATTTTTTATAAATGAACAATGAGTGGACTTCCATTTGGTCAAATCAAGGTTATCTAATCAGCACAAAATCTATTGCCTCCAGGAAATGGGAGCTGTTTCAAATGAAACGAAGACATGTTTTGGTGCTTTGTACCTGGAGTAGATGAATACGCCAATGTTTTAATACCAAAGAGATATGATGCAAACTTAGAGGTATACATGGAGGTACAAATAATTTTAAAAAACTAAGATTAATTTTCTAAATCTTAATTAGAAGGATTTTAAGATAAATCCTCATGAAGATATCAAGATGATGTCTGAATATTTTTCCATAATCATGAATGAGATCAAGGGATATGGAAAGATTATCTTAGAGGATAATCTTGTGAAAAAACTTATCTACTCTCTTTTCGATTTATAGGATTTAGAGAAGACCGCTATTATAAAAACAAAAAGCATTAAGATATTGAAGCTTGATGTGCTCATCGATATTTAAAAAATTAGGTTTGGGAGTCAATTATGTATGGGAAGGATTAACACCCTTACGAGCATCCGATATTGGTATCTCATATTTTGTATGGCATATTTGACAATTTGAATATAATTTTATTTCTTAATTATTAATCGAACTTATATTAAAAATAAAAATATTCTTTTGATTCGAATATAAAATAAAAACTCTCTATTTATATTCCAAAATAATATCATTTATATAGAAGGAATTATGCATGATTAATTATGATCTTGTATATTTTAAGTTCCTGGACTATATAAAAGTATTTGGTAAAATATAACTGATAGTTGATATAGATAGAATGATAGCTTGGTACCACTACTGTTGTTGATAGTCTTGTCAGATTTAGTCATCGTCATCATCTTAGGCCACCATTGAATTATTTTAATCACCCATCGTCAATAATCAATATGAGGGGTTTTAATCAGACATCGAGCAACGAACACGAAAGGCTATATTCGTTCAACATTCGATTCTAATATCTTTCACTGGTTATCCAAGATGGATGGTTGAGAAAAATGAACAATGGCTTCAGGCGACTGCGAGATCCAGTGAGACTATTGATAATGGTAGTTGTACAAATTTTAAACTTTTGAGGTTCGATGTTTTAATTTAGGTATTTGAGAGTTTTTCAGAAAATTTAAAATTTTTTATTTTTTTTAAAATTATTATTTTTGTTTATTTATAAAAAATTAAAATAAACACATGTTAAATTATAATTGAGTGATAAATTTTTTTAACGGTGTTATCTTAAAACACTAACGAAATGAAAATTTAAGCACTTATTTTTCTAAAAAAATGTTAGGCATCTATCTTAAAAAAATATTTAGTTTGAGAACCTATTTTTAATTTATGCTAATTTTTTAATTGTGATACCATAAAACCCTAACCGAATAACACTTTAAACATATATTTTAGTAAAAAAATATGCATCTATAAATAGTTTATACTTTAAGCACCTATTTATGAACTAAACCTTTATAATATTTTAGTCTTTATTAAATGGTGAAATTATTCGGATAAAATATTTTTTACAAGAAATTAAAAAATTATTATTAACCTTGTATAAAATATTAACGCTACAAAATTTTCTTCAGTTTCATGTCTTGTTATATTTTCTTAACTAAGATATACTTGAGAATCTATAACTAAAAAATATAATAATAAAATAAAATTTTATGTCAATGACGTAATTGAGAAAATAATGGGGTCAAGTAAATCATTAAACATCTTATTTTATTAATTTGTTTTCCCAATCTAGTGGATTTCCATATTTTTTGTTTAAATTTAGTTTAAGCAATCAACTCATTTCAAAAAGGTATTTATCAAACCGACGAGTCTATTACGTTCGACGAATATCGCTGAACACCGTTAATATTAAATATTATCAAACACTATTAAATTAATTAATAAATATTATAAATCTCAAGGACTTAACATATAAATAATTAAAATAAAATTTAAACTAAATTATTTTATATACATATAATATTTTTTTATTTTTTAAAATAATTAAATATCAACCTTAATCAATTTTAAAAATAAAAATCTTAAACCTTAAATTGTAGATTTAAAACCCTAAACTTCAAATTCTTAAAAAAATCAAATACAAATTTAACGAATTTAGAATGTGGATTACAAAACCGATTAAAGTTCAATTTTCAATTTTTCCTTTCATTTGAGGAGCTCACGTTTATTTTAGTTGTTCTTCTAAAATGAAAACATCTCCAGCAACAAAATTGATGTTATAATTTTAACCCAGAAATATTAAATCGGTTTCAGAAATTGAAAAAATGAACAAATATTAATATTGTACAAATATTTTTTTATTAGAGTCAACATCCTATGTTAAAAAAAATTATGGGGGTTTATACCTTTGAAACCAATCAAGAGATTTGGGGTGTATGGATTTATGGGTTATTTAAGGTTTATGATTTAAAGACTAAGATTTTATTTATAGGGTTTAAATTTTAGGATTTTAGATTCAGGGTTTAGTGGTTTTGTTTTTTAAATTGACTAAAATTAGTATTTGATCTAATTATTTTTTAAAAAAATTATTATATATAATTAAATTATTTTAATAAAAATTATAATTGTATGTTAAGTCCTTAAAATTTTTAATCTTTATTAATCAATTTAATAGTGTTTAACAATGTTCAGCATTAATAATATTCAACGGTGTTCGTCGAGCACCGTAGAATTTTCCTTATCAAACACTAAAAATATAATAAGGTTTGACTATTAGATCAACTATTTATTCTCAAATAAGCTAAAAGCTCCCAAAATATTATTGACCAAACAACCTATATATGTGAAATTATATTAAAAATTCAAAATTTTAAAATTATATTAAAAATTCTTTTATTTTTTTTATGATTTAATCATCAAATTTATTTTAGTGATTTAGATAATTTTATGCATCTCAAATGTCCCATGTCTCCTCTTAATCCATATTTTTTTCTTTTCTTAATGCACAAGTCCTTTAACCCAAGTGGTTAATGGAACGGTTGTTGTTCCTAGAAGTTATAGGTTCAAGCACTAGCGATGCCAGCAAAGTGATTGAGCGATTAATGTCAAATAATAGAGATTATACTTTAAAATAAATACTACTGTAATCACTATTAACTTATTAAAAAAAATTCTCAAATGTTCACTTCGCTTAATTGTAAACATGCACCATTTTCATGGAGCTTACTTGTGTTCAAATCCTACCGAGCTACTTAACTTGTTTTTATTTTTTTCTTTTAATTAGATAGTGATATTAAATAATTAATTTTATTTTATAAAATTAAATTAAAATTAGGACAGATCGATAAAATATATAAATAACAGGAGTAAATATATAATTATACGATTTTCTTGACCGTCATGTCACCCTCTCCTTTAGGTACTAACGGTAGGTGACTTAATTGATACTATTTAAATAGTGTTAAGCTCGATGCTTCAATCAAAAATACCGTTAAGCGATAGATAAAAGATTGGTAGGTGAATTAAAGTGGAAGCTAAAAGATAAAAAAAAAATGTATAAAATGATTTCTAGTGGTTCGATCTTCTAATAAGCATCTACATCCGCTACCTTAGCTCTTTACTAAGGATTTTAACCAATTCACTAAGAATTTATCTCTTTTCTAGGATTAGGAGCCAACAACCTAGATTCACAATCCAAATATAGCATCTAAAACTCACAAACCGAGTTGTAGAAAACCTCTCTAAACAAGATACAACGTAGCAAACGAAATCCCTTTTAGGTGTGTGTTTGCACTCTAAAGCTCTTATCCAAATTCTAATACACTTGAGCTTACATATAAATTTTGACTCACAAGTGTTTGTTTATCCTAAGAATGAAAATTTTAACTCTAAGACAAATTTATATTCATAATAAATATTGACAATTGAATCATTAGCTTATTCAGGTGCTAACAAGTTTTTTTATCCTCTCAAATGAATTTCTAACCGTCAATGACCATTGAAATTGGATTAAAGCCGTTTGCAGCTAATATTCAATCATATTTCTCATGTGGTATCAGGTGTATCGATACATGTGGTAGCTGTATCGATACAACTCCTTTAGAAAAGATCCATTGAACTTGAAATCAATAAAGTGTATAGAAATAACTTTTTAGTGTATAGATACACCAAAGACCACTTTGGTGTATCGAAACACACTGTATTGATACGACTTTTAGCTATTGAAAGTTTTTTTAAATTAAATATATATCAAAACACAATATAGGTGTATTGAAAACACGACGTATGATACACTAAAAGCTTGTATCGATACGGTTCTTAACTATTGGTGGGTTTTTAAAAATCCATTGAAGGTGCATTGAAACACCAAAAGTGTGTAACAAAACATTGCGAATCAATACACTAAAAACTTGTATCGGTACTATTTTTAACTTTATTGAAAACTAGCTTGAAAATTCAGATGTATCAAAACACCAAAGCCTATATTGATACAATCACATTAAAAACACAAGTTTAGCTACTTTAAAATGTTTCAAACACTTTCAAAACCTCTTAAAATTTTTAAATTTATTTTCAAATTATTTAAACATAATAACATTTTTAAAATCTTTTTAAATTATTCTAAAATAATTTTTAATTATTATATTAAAAATAGTTGTGGTTTTATTCTTAAAATTAAAAAGTATAATGATTATATTGACACTAATATTATAATTAAGTGGTCATTTGAGTAGTTTACCCTAAGAGTGCATTTGGTTCATAGAAAAGCTGATTAGCACGGGGTAGTAATCTTTTCTAAATTTATATTTCCATGTTTGGTTTAAGTGCGTTCTTATTGGGAGGTATTATTCTTTTCCTAATAACCACTTTTTTCCCTCAGATGGGAGAAATTATATTATGGGTAAGTCCCACCACGTGTCCATGGGTCTAACCACTAAAAATCACTCATGTCATCAATTTTTTCATGTCAAAATTTTTCCAAGTGAATCTTTACTTGAAAAACTATTTTTAAAATGAATTAACAATAAATATGAGTGAAGATTCACTTAGGAAAATATGATATGGAAAAAATGATGATATTGATGAATTTTAATGGTTGATCCATGAATGATGTGGTGGAACTTACACATGATATAATTTCTCCTGAGATGATAGGAATGCTATTCCCTTCATTCTTTAAGGTATTAAACAATTCCTTCCCTTTTAGACAATTTTACCTTAATGATGATGAATTATGTTGATATTAATCCTTTATTGCATTTTCAATTTGATGATTAATTATTTATGGTATAAATTTATTAAATATGTTTATTTAATATTATTTTAATCTATAAATAGTCTTTCATATATTTAAATAATATTATAATATTTAATAAAATATTTTTATTAACATTATATTTATGATATTTAAGGTTATAAGATTAGATTATACATTGCTTGAGATTGATTATGTTAACGCATGATGTTATTAATTTTATTATTTTATTTAAAAGATATTTTTATCTTTAAAAATTGATAAGTTATTTTATTGTTATCACTATTACTACTTTTATATATTTTTTTATTATTTATTTTAATTTGTTTAATAAATTTTTCAATGTAATAAAAATTTAAAAATCTAAACTTATTAGAAGTTTAATATTTTTTTGTTCACGAAAAAACTAAAAAGAATAAAGGTATATAAATATTTTTTAAAATAATTTAATATATTAATTATATTTTCTAAATATAATTTTTTTACAAATTTTAGATCATGTAACGAAAATAATTTTATAAATTGTTATGTAAATATTTTTAATTTAATAATTAAAATTTTAAAAATATATATTTTAATAACAAATTGATAAATATTGCTTCAAATGAAATCCTATATTCATCCAACTAAACACTATAATCTTATATTCTTACTAAATAAATCAAATTAAATAATATAATATTTTCAGTAATGTGTTAAGTAATATTACATTACAGTAGTCATATTCATAGAAATAATCTTATATTCCAAAACCAAACGCTTTCTAATTATATTTTTAACTAAGTTGCTTATATAGTTAAGATTCGATAAGATTCATAAATGTATAGAGGAGGGACAACTGATAAAACATGATTCTCAACCCAGGTCTTGATTTATTTAATTATTTAACAGAAGGAATTAAAAATTTATTTAAGTTGAAGAGTATGGTGATGTCCCACTTCTAACATCGTACACTTCTTGTGCCTTATCTCATCCCCCTAATGCTAGAAGCATAGATTCTTTGTCTGCCTAGACAGACTAATCAAAACCGGTTGGTGAGCCTCTTAAGGGCATGTTTGGTCGGAAAGCTAATCATAATTATTTGCAAAAACAAAAACAAATCTTATACTCTATGTCAAATCATCAATTTACACAACCAAACCAATTCCAAGTGCATTTTGTAAGAACAAATATTCTTAAATTAATTCTTAAATTTTTTATATTATTCAAGATTTGTGTTTACCCTAAAATTTTAAAATTTTATACGTACCTACCATCAAATAAATTTTTGAATCCATCACTACTAATTCTATACGAGTCACAAACATCTTTTCACTCTCTTTAATGGGATATGGTTTGATAACAAATCTTAGATAAGGTTTTGAAAAATGGTAGGTAATCATAAGTGCATGGTACACTTCGAATCTAATATGTTGTCATATGAACTTATTTAATTTCAAGATGTCGGCATGGTCCACTGTCCCAAACCCTAAAAGTCTTTCCTAATCAGCGTATTCCTCACATAACACAACACTGTAGCAAGCTTTCCAAAGAGATTTGTCTTAAAAAAACATAATATATGTTATATATATGCTATAGGGGCAGCTGAGAGTTTGGAGACGAGGGAACATGATGCTTCCATGTTTACATATCCAAGCCTGAGTCTGTTTCTGCAGTATCCATGGCATTGGAGGTCTCTCTAATTTCTATGAAATCTCTTGAACTTCTCCAAATTGAATGGGTGATAATAAGGTTTTTAAATGTGATAGAATATCAAAGAAGATATGTCTCGATATAATATATTCAAACAGGATATTTTCTGGTGTCAAAAAGGTAGGTGAATTCTCGACATTCGTTAAAATATTTGTTATTTTGATTTTTAGGGTTTTCTTCAATTAATTTGGATAAATTTATATCGGATATATGATTTTGGTAGATGAATCTCGTAGCAAACATTTTTCTTTGAATTAAAATTCGTAATTGTGGACACATATATAAAATATATGATGCTATTATAAAATATGATACAAAATTAAGTGATCAATCATAAAGTGTCTATTTATAATTTGATGAGAGACAAAATTATAAATACTTAATATTTTATTATTAAATAAACTATATAAAGGGTTATGGTCTCAAGAATTATGTTAATTTGTTTTTCTCTTATTTTCCGTTATGTCAAGACAAAACCTATATTCTTAAAAGATTAATATCAAAGATTTAGGATTTCAACATTAAGATTCAATGTTTTTAGTTTATATATTAATTTAGGTACGCTTTCACATTCAGTTTATTTATTTTATTGTTTCTGATCATTTGACATGTATAGATCTTGGATTTATATTCGTATTGACTATATTTTAATTCTAACAATTTTTGCATACATAATACCCCAAATTTAAAACTTGCTTAAACGAATCTAAATTATTTACCACTTAAATTAGTCATTATCGATAAAGCAAAAAAGCAAATTTTTTTAATAAAGACAAATAAATGTCCTAATTAAACAATTAAATTATTTAAGGTCTGAGTTGTTACAGTATTGAATCAATAAAACAGTAAAAAGGTTAGTTCCAATGGTAAAAATCCACTAAAATTACGGTAAAAGAATTGCATGCAGAGGTTTGGGGAAATTCCTCGGATGATTTTAGAGTGAAACAACTCATTTAAGGTTAATACGAGGCTGATTTATTACAGAATTTTCTTATTATAAAGAACTTTTGTAAATACGTAGTTTCTTACGAAAAAATTTAAACTATTATAGAACGTTGATAATTTCAGTAGGTATACAAATTATTATAAATTATACTTAATTTTTTATAAAAATCATAAGAAAAAAGTAGGTATCAAAATACTTATCCGAGATGACCAGAAACAAAAGGAACTGTAAACATTTATGTACATTCATATTTTCCTACGAGAATAATGTATTACGAGAATGATGAGAAAAAATCGTAAAAAAAATATTTGTACCAGAATCCTTACCCGAGATCATCAAAACGAAAAAGAACTCAACATAAGGTAAACATTTTTGTATATGTCTATTTTTTACAGGAAAACTTAATTTATTACAAGAACGATGTGAATTTTTGTAGGTACATAAATTATTATAAATTATACCTAATTTCTTATAGAAACATAAGAAAAAAAAGGTAGATACCTAAATTCTTACCTGAGATCACCAAAATCAAAGGAGCTCAACTTAAGATAAGTATTTTTGTACATACATATTTTTCTACGAAAAAACCTAACTTATTACAAGAATGATGATAATTTTAGTATCTACAGAAATTATTACAAATTGTACCTAATTTCTTACAGAAATCATAAGAAAAAAAAGGTAGATACCGAAATCCTTACCCATGATCACTAAAATCAAAAGGAACTCAATTTATAGTAAGCATTTTTATGCATACATATTTTCTACGAGAAAACCTAATTTATTATAAGAACGAGAGAATTTCGGTAGGTAAATAAATTATAACAAATTACACCTAATTTTTTACAGAAATCATAAGAAAAAAATGTAGTTACCAAAATTCTTACCTGAGATCATCAATACCCAAAAGAGGTCAACTTAGGGTAAACATTTTTGTACATACATATTTTTCTACGAGAAAACTTAATTTATTACAAGAACGGTGAGGATTTTGATAGTTACAGAAATTATTAAAAATTATACCCAATTTCTTAAAAAAATAAGAAAAAAGATAGGTACCTAAATCCTTACTCGAGACCACTAAAATCAAAAGGAGCTCAATTTAGAGAAAGTATTTCTATATATACATATTTTTCTAAGAATAAACATAATTTATTGCAAGAACGATGAGAATTTTAATAACTACATAAATTATTATAAATTGTACCTAATTTCTTATAAAAATAGTATAAAAAACGTAGGTACCGCAATCCTTACCCGAGATGTTCAGAACCAAAAAGAGTTCAACTTAAGGTAAATATTCTTATACAAACATATTTTTCTACGAAAAATTTTAATTTGTTATAAAAATAGTGATAATTTTTCTAGTTTTCACTTAATTAATTTCTTGAGTGAATGAGAAAGAAAAGAAAAGAAAAGAAAAGAAAAGAGAGATTCCTGACTACACGGGATATTTTTTTAGTTTTACACAATTATTATCGATTTTTATATTTTTCAAGTTTATTAAACTCTCATTAAATTAATTAATAATCGGTTAGTTAAATTAACTAATATCTCTTCGAAGGTAGATTCATTTGATAAGTTTGTTTGAAACCATATCATAATTGGACATAAAGAAAAAATACTTAAATTAAGAGTTGATTTTAGTGTTGTTGGTCCTTCTAAAGAAAGTACACTGCAAAAAAGGATTGGGAGGAGATTCAACATTAGCAATAGGGTGCCTCTTGGCACCGTATTATTTGGAGTGGTTCAATTATCCTATAACGCTCATTTATTTCTTGATTGGTAGTGTTGGAAAGGTTATCAGCTAAGAGTAAAATGGTACAATAAGAATTTTATGTCGATACTATATGCCTACTATGTAATGAGGGAATAAAAACAAGAGATCATTTGTTTGGGAATTGTAGTTATGCATTGAACTTATGGGGCAAAATCTTGCAGGAATGGGGTTGAAAATGTGCACATTATTTTTGGCAGAAATTCTTGGATAGATTAAATTGATCGACAAAGATAAGTCTAAGAAGACAGCTATCATACGACTTGCATGAAGAGGTTTCATCTATTACCTGTGACGTGAACGAAATAATAGATTTCATGGTAAGAGATCTAATTTAGTAAAATACATTTTTGGGATTAATAAGGTGGATGTGAGACGAAAACTTTTGATAGGTACGATATTTAGATATTGACAGTTATATAAATTTTTTTTGTCTTTCCCTGTTTAAATTGTTATGGACTTCAATCACATCTGCTAGAGAAATGACTTGTCCGTATCTCTTTTGGACACTTTTCAACCAAACATTTAACCAAAAACAACATGATCAAAACATGGAAGTTCATGCTCCAGTTACAAACATTTGATCATGCTATCGTATGTAATGAAAACTGAATGCCATGAGATCAAGACCATAATGCTGCCATGGATGATTTGGGGTTTTGACAAGTGAAAATGTTGTCATGGAATACCCTAAACTGTCGGCGATAAAGGCAAATCGAATGAAAAATGGCTTCAGAAAACATATTTTATATTTCGTAATCAAACATACGATCAACACCTATATATGTGTCACAAATGCTGATCTAGCAGGCAATACATGGGACTAAAGGCAAACTCGTTACATGCCAAGCAAACGCAAATGTCGACCAAACCAAGGGGCCCTGTGGGGACTGTTTGTCTAAGCAAATAAAAAAATCTCAAGGACATATCAAGGGTGGACCACTGTTTGCCAAGATGTTAGGGCACACATTATATCATGTGTAGTTGCATTGGGGCCAAGCCACGGTGGTTGTCGGGGACACATTGAACTGATGAGTGGACCAGCCATGGGGCATTGGGGCTTAGCTTAGACTGCATGATTTAGGTTGTAGAGAGGTTAAAAGGTAGATTAGTTAACTATAATACATATAGGGTGAACAAAACTCGACTCGACTAAAAAAACGAATAATTCGAGTCGACTCGAGACGAAAATACTTGACTCATTTTGAGTCGACTCGAAATGTCATAGACTCGACTCGAAAAAATCTCAAATAAAGTTCAAGTTGTAAAATGAAAATTCGAATAACTCAAAATTTTTAATAATTAAAGGATTAATTTTTAAGTTTAAGACGAGTCTATCAATTTTTTATGATATATATACATTGATATATAAAATATAAAGAAATATCGCTACATATGAAAAACTATATAGATAAATATCTTATATGATTAGTGAAAATCGTTTAAATTGAAATCAAATCATACTATAACATGATAAATAATTACAAATAAATATTTATAAAAACTCGAAAACTCGACTCGATTCGACTCAAACCGAAAAAATTTCAAATAAAATTTGAGTTGTAAAATATGACTCGTAAACTCGAATAACTCGAAATTTTTTGACTCGACTCGACTCGATCGAATACTCACCCCTAATTACATATACGCCACATTTACTTCCTTTTGTATTGATACTTTTCTTCATCCATTCAAATTACCCAATTTTCCAAAGTAAAAAAAAAAAAAAAAAAATCCTAACAAGATTTTCTTTGCATCTTTTGATGGTGGGATTTTGGTTGAAGGTTTAATTGAAAAATCTTTCGTGATTTGATTTCAATATATGATTATTATTTGTTGGGATTATGCGTAGAAAAACATTGGTAAGTTATACTACGTGTTCATAAGACTAACTTCTAAAAATATTCTCTCATTATTTTTTTCATATCATATATTTTTTAAAGTTAATCTTCACTTGAAAAAACTGTTTGTAAAATAATAAATTAACAGTAAATATGAGTGAAGATTCACTTATGAAAATATGATATGAAAAAAATAATGAGATAAATTATTTTTAGTGGTTAATCTCATAGATGATATAATAAAACTTACTCATAATATGATTTTTCAAGAGATGCGTCTCCAATCACTTTACTCTCGTTTTTTTTTCATTCATGTATCTCTCCGTATATACTTTTAGAGAGTAAGCTACTTTGGTCTTTGCAGCTCATCATTTAGTACTAGTATTGTTGTAATCTTTGGAGTAAAGTCATAAATTAAAAGACAAGGAGAGTGAAAAATGTGACAAGGAAGGTTGTTTAAGTGAATTAGGAAACTACTTCCAAAAAGGTAGTCGAACCACTAATTTCCTCGATCTATGTTTTACATTATTTTAGTATATTTTATTTACGAATATAAATTGTCTATTCTTTTAGTATTTTTTTAATATCCTATTTTAAAATAGTGGATTAAAGTTTATGGTTTAAGGTTTCATATAAATATAGATATTAAGATTATGGTTTAGAATTAATTTTAAATATTTTAAAATGAGTATAAAAAGAAACATGATTAAAGACCATAAATGATATGATGAAACCGGTCCGTAAAATAATCTCTCATGATTATGAGTAAGAGATTCTTGCTGCTTGTTTGCTAGCCTTAAGTTCACTTCATTAAACTTACCAAAAAGGAAAAAAACGGTTCAACTTTCTATTCTTCAAGTTGATGGAAACAATATGATTTGGGTGTCAATTATGGATTTTTTTTAATATCTTCAATGTTGTATAGTTGTACATAACTTGTAGCAGCTTGAGGTTTGGTCTTGTTTGAGACATTTGGTCCATCCTATGATTATGTTGCTGCAAACTCTCATGCCAATCACTTAAAACAGTAGTAATTCTCCATAAGTTTTGACCCAATAACCCTCATCTTTCTTGAGATTTCATTCTTGCTACTTTCCAATGGGGTTAAACCCCCTCCATTTTGACAATCTTTTTAATTTAAAAACTCAACCAAAAAGTTGTGAATGATTTGACAATGCCATGCTAAATGTACTCCTAAATAGTTAGCGAAAATTTTTATTTTTAAATATTCATGTTGATTATACTTTTAAACAAAAACAAAATGTATATTCCGGAACATAACATAAATCTAACTTGGACTATTATTACACAGTGAATATTGTTACTTGGTTTGTAAGTATAATTATTTCCTTTTCTATATTAGGTTATTTTCCTATTGATGTCTACACTCTTTTTATATTATATTCCATTCATTTAACTCTTGTTTACTCGTCTTATTCGATTCATTATGGCTGCAATCATGATTCTCGCATGCCGACCCCTTCCCCTCTCTTAAGCCACCTATAAATCCCCATATTCCTCTCCCTTCTCCCTCCCACCACTTCTTCTCCAAACACCCTCAGTTTCAATCTTGTTTGATGTTTTGTCTTTGAAATGGCTGTTTCAGGGTTTGAAGGATTTGAAAAACGCCTAGAGCTTCAGTTCTTCTGTGATGTTGATGACATGTTGGGGCTTAGGCTGCTCGAATTCGAATTACTTGAACAAGTCCTGTTTGCTGTCCAATGCACTGTTGTATCAGCTGTTGGGAACTCTTTCTTTGATGCTTACGTTTTGTCTGAATCGAGCTTGTTTGTTTACCCTACAAAGATAATCATCAAAACCTGTGGGACAACCCAACTCCTCAAATCGATTCCTCCATTGATTCACTTGGCGAACAATCTTGGCCTCCATCTGCAAACCTGTAGGTACACCAGAGGCAACTTCATCTTCCCCGAAGCCCAACCATTTCCCTACACAAGCTTCGAACAAGAAGTCGGTTACATCGAACGAAGCATCCCCATCAATCTTTGCTATCGGAAAGCCACCGTCATGCCTTCCAAACTCCCTGAGCATTCATGGCACGTTTTCACGGCTACCTGTTTGCCGACATTGGAATTCCCTCACGAAGACGTTACTTTCACCGTCGAAGTTTGCATGACGGAACTCAACCGTCACCTTGCACGTCAATTCTTCATGAAATCCGAGGATGGCAAAGCTGGGGACATAGGTGGTAAAGAAATGACGGAGCTGACGGGGATTGATACCATCAACCCCGGAGCTTTCATCTGCGACTTCGCGTTTGATCCCTGCGGTTACTCCATGAACGGCATTGATGGCGATCGATACTCCACCATCCATGTTACCCCTGAAGATGGGTTTAGTTACGCTAGCTTCGAGAGTGTCGGGTCGGTTTACGATGACCCGGATGACATTGTTATGCCCTTGAAGAAAGCTGTTCAGGTTTTCATGCCAGAGACGGTTTCAGTCTCGACGACTGGCTGTAGCCGTGAAGTTTGGGCGAAGGTGGCACATGTTTTTGAACCGCTTGGACTCAAGTGTCGGAGTTTTGCAATGGATGAGTTCCCTGCCGCCGGTACCATTGTTTTCCAAACGTTCACGTCAGCTCGCCGGAAATAAGGCCGGGAAACCACAAAATTCAAAAGAAACATTGAGGAATTTTCATTGGGGTTGGGAAAATTATGAAGATGTTGCTGTGGATGGATTTCATAGGCTGGGAAAGGATGAAGAATGTGGGGTTGACATAGTTAGAAAGAAGAGAATATTGCAGAGGATATTAGGATGAAGGAGGATCTGTGGGAAATTGGTATGCCCATGATCATGCACCCCACTTACCTTTGTCACGCCTATAAATTTTGAGGTCCAAGTTTAGTGGGAGATAAATAATAGTGCTCATGTTTTGCAAGGTTCGTATCAAACTTTTCTTGCTCACCAATTGAATTAAATTCCATTGGATTTCTTATTTCTTGTTTATTTATCTATAAAAAAATAAAGGTATAGTTTATATAAATATGTTTTAAACTGTTTTATTAATGACATTTAAATATATTTTTAGTTGCAATAGCTAGGGGTGAATATTCGATTGAGTCGAGTAAAAAATTTCGAGTTATTCAAGTTGACGAGTCATATTTTAAAACTTAAAACTTTATTTGAATTTTTTTCGGTTCGAGCCGAATTTAAGAAATTAGAGTCGAGTCAAATCGAGTTTTCGAGTTCTTATAAATATTTAATTGTAATTATTTATCATGTTATAGTACGACTTGATTTCAATTTAAACGATTTTCTCTAATTATATAAGATATGTATATATATTTTTCATATATAGTAATATTTTTTTTTATATTTTTATATATCAATGTATATTTATCATAAAAAGTTGTGAAACTCATCTCAAACTTAAAAATAAATCCTTTAATTACTAAAAATTTTGAGTTGTTCGAGTTATTCGAATTTCTATTTTACAACTCAAACTTTATTTGAATTTTTTTTTGAATCGAGTCGAGTTAAAACGAGTTGGATATTTTCACCTCGAGTCAAATTATTCGATTTTTTCAAGTCGAGTCGAGTTTTGCTCATCCCTAACAATAACACGTTTAACAAAATACGAAAGGCCCCACTGTCCGATTAATACAAAACAAGACGATAAATTGAAAGCAAATACTTCCTCCGTCCTATAATTATCATCTATTTTTTTAAATTTCAACTTATTATTATCTTTAATACAATAATTTTAAATATATTTATAAAATTTAATTATCTAAAAAATTAATATACTTATAATTAAAATTTAAAATTTTTAATAAAAACTATCATTACAGACGGAGAATTTTTTTTTTCTTACTATGTATCCGGTTTTGGGGCTCCATTTTTTTAAAAAAAGGGAATTCTTGATGAGTGTACTCAAGGCCCAGTGGAGGGTGTATACTTAGTGTTAACGTTTACCCTCGTTTATATCATTTATTTTTTTATATTTTAATTTAATATAATTTTTGTTTTTTTATAAATTTTCTCTTAATTTTTTTCCCATTATTTCTTTTAAATTTTACGAAATTAAATTAAATCTTCCCTATTTAGAGGATAATTTAAAAATTTGGTATTATTCGGTGAGTAATTTGATAACGGTATAAAGTATAGACAACAAAACATTTAAAAAAATTGTATAAGGGAAAAATTTAAAAAAACATATATAGTTTATGAGAAAAAGTATATTAAGAATTGTATTATTAAAAATATCTAAAATAGATATTTTATTACTCAAAAAATACTTTTATTTCAAACACTATTTTAAATCAATCAATTTAAAATCATTTTTTTTTAAATCACTTTCTCACAGCATTTCCAAACGTAACAGTAAATAAATGAGTTAAAAGACGTAACACTAAATAGATGAATCTTCAACGGGCGTCGACCATTGTTAAACACCATTAACGTTAAACACCGTTGAACATTATTAAATTAATTAATAAAGATTAAAAATCTCAAAGACTCAACATACAATTATTAATTGTATGTTGAGTCTATTACTCTTTTATTAATTGTATATTGAATCTTTAATATTTTTAATTTTTATTAATTAATTTAATAATATTCAACAATGTTCATCATTAACGGTGTTCAACCGTAAAATTTTCCAATATATAAATAAATAAGACTGAATAAAATTAAATATAATAAATAGTAAATAAATCCAATAAAATCATAATCAGTCATAAAACCAGAGTCTAATTACGTAAGTTGTTCAAAGTACCTGGTTCAACATTTCTCACTAAATATCATACTAATCTTACACTGGTTCAACTTGAAAATATCTCATTACAAGCAACATAAGCAGCAGCGTCTGAATTGCTACAGAAATCACAAATTAGGCATAAAGTTCGATCTCGGAACTCATAATATAGTTCCCAAGAATTTAACTGGTACAGAAAAAACAGGCTCATAATTCAGTTAGCATCTTCAACTTCATAGACATCTGCATTACCTGATCCGAATCAGACAACCAATCTTGTCATATAAAGTCAAGAAAACAATAAAACTCACATGGTCATTCACAGCTCCATGGGAACCACAGAATAAGGAAAACTACAGCTAGAGCCTAGAGGAACACGTCTTTGCAGATCTTGTCAGACTCTGGTGCTCTGCATCCTGCATAAACTTCCCCATGGTCATTCATACCGTGTAATTTGAACATGGAATCAGAAAACAAAACATCATGTTTTAACCTAACAACTCAAGCATCAAGCAAGCAAGTCATTCCAATCATCCAAAGACGGCAGTTTAAACACTAGCCTGTAGGCTGTAATGGCTAAAACTCTTTCCATCATTAAAATAGCATCGAAGGCATTATCTTCAATCTGTAGGTGATGAAGAAAATCCTAGTAATCAGGTGCATTACTATGCTACGTTTTGTTGTATGTTCATGCTTGAAGCTACACCAGCAACAACATTCTTAGGCATTTATTTTCAAATGTACACGTATCCCATGTCAGAAAAAAAAATGAAAAAAGGGTTTTACACAAAGCATGGAGTATAAGCAATTGCATCGAACTCTGATCGAATCGTGAAGAATTTAGTTCCTCGAATATGTTTCCTCTTTTGGTTGTAACAAACTATAGCCTGGTAATTGCGCCACATGAATATTTCTCCAATGCTTAAAACAACCAATGGTTCATATATCTCCGGGTGCCAATCTTGAAAAACAAACTGTTTGGTCCAAGACTCCTTCACACCATATTCCTTCATAACCCAAATTTCATATTTTGCGAATTCTACAAGGTGAATTATAAACAGACATCCCCCTAGCACTCCAGTCCTTATAAACTCCGCATCAGAATCATCTAATTCGTTCAAATGATCTGGTTGCGGAACTGTCCCAAACTGTTCAGCATCAAAGTCAAAAGAAAGTATGAACTCACCACCTCTAGGAAAATAATTACGTCAGTGAAGAGCTTCATTCAAGAAGGCATTGAAAGGTAAAGTAATAGAGTCATTAGGTGCAGCTCCTAAGCTTCTCCATGTACCAGTCCCAATGGTGTATATTTCAGCCATTTTATTAGTCGATTCAACTGACGGATCATAATAGCTTTGCAGAAGTTTGTATTGATTAGTAACAGCTGAATAACCAAGCCCCCAATACCCATCTATATTACCCTATCTTTATAAGGTTGTTGAATAGTGATAAATTCACCCAAAATTGGGTTACAGACATAGAAGGGGTCATCTTTCTTGGATCCAACTAAACAAAGCAAACCATTGCAAGTACACAGATCAGAAATATCCCAAGTGGGTACATTAGATATGGGTGTAAAGTTGAGTTTGGAGACCTGGAAACTTTCACTACTGGCATAAACGTGAGATGACCGGAGTTTCTTTCGAGTTTTTTGGTGTGGCTTGGAGTTGATTAAAATGCAAAGGGGTGATCTTGAGAGGTGGAGCCATGCAAATTCAGCATCAGAAATGAAACAGATGAATCTCTTGCAAACACACCTGCAATGGAGAAGGTCATTGATGGGAAGTCGTGAGAGAATGTCAAAAATTAGAGGATGTGGGAGTTGAAAGAGTCTGCAAATAATTTGATGTTGGTTCATGTTTGTTGCTTGATGGTTCCATTGTAGCTTTCTCCTCGGCCACTCAGTTTTGAGACTTGAAATGGATTTGAACTCTAAGAGAAGCTCAAGACTGGAATAAAGTAAATAACTTGAAAATGGTTTCAATGGTAAAAGCTTACTTTGGCTGCCACCGTCAGGGACAGTGAAACATCCTATCATGTTTATGGGGGAAATTATTTCATAAAAATTTGAAAAATTATATTAAAAAAATGAAAAATCTTAATTTTTAAAAAAATAATCACATATTTTTAAAATTTTTCATATATTTTGAATTTTACTAATCGTATTGAAGTAATTCATTTGAAAAAAAAATATTTCAATCACATATCCGAATACAAATTTATGGTATTAAAAAGTTTTATAGGATAATTATATTTGAAATAACACATTAAACACACCGTTCGCCATCATTTCTTAAAATTTAATTTTAGTCTTTATAATTTTAATTTCGTTTAATTTATCACCGTATCTAATAATATTATGGTTAAGAAGAATAAATTTAAAGGAATGGTTGTTGTTTCTGGAGGTCACAGGTTCGAGTACCAGTAATGCTAACACAATAATTGAACGATCAATCTCCAATAATTGAGTATACTCTAAAACAAATATTATTGGAATCATTGCAATTGGTTAAAAAATAAATTTAAAAATTTAAAATTATTAATAACAAATATCAAAATATTTAAACTTAATCCAAGGCTGACTAGTTTGAGAATTTTCTTTTGTTCACACACCAAACAAATTATTCTCGACCAATTTCTCAGTTCAGTCCTCCAATTTCTCTGATTTCTCATTCCGACCTCTCAATTTTGCCTTGAAAGTTTAGAATTTACATATTAAATATTTTGTTATTTTATAACTTTCCAGAAAAAAATTGCAACGCTTTAAATAAATTTTGAGAATTTTACGATTACTTTCTATTGTTTTTTGTTATTTTTATCTCTCAAAAAGGACATTTGCTACGTGACGCTTTATAATTTATTAAAAGTATTTTTGCTATTTTATAATTTATTTTTAAAATTTTTATTATTTATCTTATGGTCAATTTAGTATAGAAAATTCTACGAAGGACGTCGAACATTGCTGAACACCATTAATAATGAGTATCGTTGAATATTATTAAATTAATTAATAAAAATTAATAATATCAAGAACTTAATATGTAATTAATAAAAGAGTGATATACTCAACATACAATTATACATACTTATATAATAAAAGAGTGATATAATTGTATGTTAAGTCTTTGAGATTTTTAATCTTTATTAATTAATTTAAAAATATTTAGCAGTATTTAATATTAGTGGTAGTTTAGTGGTGTTCGAAGCCCATTATAGATCCATCTTATATATACATGGGTATCTGAAAAAAATATTTATGTACTAAATTATTATATTTTTATTAGAAATAATATTTTATACATACTTGGTTTACAAATTTTCTTAAATCCTCGATAAATTACATAAAATTATAATATTAAAGAATAAAATAACTATGAGATATTGTAGGATGGTTGTCTGTCCTATTTATTAATTACGAGGTTATGAGTTCAATTCTTATCATAAAAGTAGGATATATTTAATTATCAATCGTTTACCTCTCAATGAGCGCACCCACAATAGAAAAAGTTAGCTACTATTTTCGAATACCTTGATTTAATCATAGACAGAGAGAGAGCGCCACTATACGTAAATCTTGAAAAAATTATTAATTAATTATTTTTATAAATAAAAATAATTTTAATGTTCTGTATTTTTTAAAATAGGTTAAAATATACCTTTGGTACCTTAATTGTATCATTCTCCCAAATTGGTATCTAATGAATTTTTACTCCCAAATTGTTAACTAAATTAGACACATTCTTCAAAGTTGGACTTTAATAAATTTTTGCTCAAAAATTGATACTTACATAGACACATTCGCCCAAGTTGGTACTTAAAAAATTTTTACTCTTAAGTTGATACTTAAACTATATATGTTCTCCCAAATTGGTATCACAACTTATACTTATATTAATTTGATCCTAATTCGAAACAAATCAATAAATTTAACACTCTATATTTACAAAATATCTTTTATTATTCTCCTAAATTGTTTGTTCTTCTTTCAGAATTGCTACATTACTTTCTTGCATAATAAAAATTTAACAATAACTTATTATTTTATCGTAGAATGTAGTTGTTCAATTATTTTTTTAATCTTATATACTCATTTGATTTGGCAATATCATATTTTTTACTTAAATTGATATAATTTTAAATATTAAAAGATAAATTTATTAAATTGAGATCAAATTTATAGAATGTACAAATTTTTAAAATTAAATTATTAATAAAATTAAAATTCGAATATCAATATGATAATAAAAAATTTTCAGCTATTAATTAAAAAAAGTGTTTAATTCAAATATCAGAATAAAAAAATTTAAATGTCAACTTAAAAAATATACTTAATTTAATTACTAATTATATATCTAAGTCTTTAAAATATAACAAAATGAATAATTTAAGGCGGCTGGAACTTGATTGGAATGAGTTTAGACAAAAAAAAAAATATTTTCTTACGCATGACTTATCTCGATCTGAACACCTCAATTAATACCACTGTTATAAAACTCGTGGATGTAAATCTGTGTTTAATAAATTCTATATAAAATTTTTTGCCACCTAGATTTTTTACTCATGCTATTATGAATGTGAATAAATTTAATATATTAATTTAATTTGTAATTATATTATTTATTATTTAAAGATAAATAAGCAATGAATTTAGTATCATGAGGTGAAGTTGGTTAAATAAAATTATCAAGCGCTATTAATATAAAGAAATATACATGTAATTAAATTTTATTTGAGTTTTTTTAGTTGAGTTTATAAAATTCTAAGTCAGATATTTTTGCATCGAATCTCTTAATAAATTCGATTCCATTCTAAAAAAATTGCTATAACAAGCGAAATTAGTGAACATGTTTTCATATTAATGGGTAGGGCTGTAAATGAGACGAGACAGATCGCGAGCTACTTGAGCTCGACTCGATCAAAGCTCGGTCAAAACTCGACTGGATTGGACTCGGCTCGAACTCGACTCGAGTTCTTGGCGAGCCGAGCTACATGATACCCGACTCGGAAAGCTCACGAGCTACTTGAAAATATAAATATACTATTTTCTTATAATTTAAAATCTAAATTTCTAAATTTAAAATCCTAAACATAAGTCTTAAAACTTAAAATAACATACTAAAACCTAAAATTAACAAGCTTGAGTTTACACAACATGTGTATAATTTTTTTCTTCAATAGACTTTAATGAGACTTGAGAGATAAAAGTTACTCGAATCTAACACGATCAAAGATCGGTTAATACTTGACTCGATTAGGCTCGAAAAAAGCTCAAACTCGACTCGAGTTCTTAACGAGTCGAGCCGAGCTCAGATTTTTCAGGCTCGTTTAAAATTATTCAAGCTCGAACTCGACTCGAAATCTTAAAGAGCTGAGCACTACTCGAGCTCGACTCGGCTCGTTTACACCCCTATTACTGGGTGAATTCAATATTAATTTAAATAGTTTCCTATAACCATATGTAATACACATATAATTCTTTTTATTTCTACATATGAGATGCACATATGAATTATAAGATTCGACTCAAACTTAAAAATTAATCTATTAATTAATATCATATCACTCATTTAATCGTAATTAATGATTAAGGATCATTTTATATTAAAAACTAAAATTTAATTCTTATTATATAAATTTTTAAAGCCTGGTGACCATTTTATATAAAAAATCTATTAATTATTATATAATTTTTATTATATTCAATTTATATTTTTTAAAATAATTTAATGATTATTTATATACTTCATCCGATGAACATCCAATTTCCAACTAAACCAATGGTGCAACTCATGAATTTTCTTCACCTTATATTATTGATTCAATGGAATATAGTTACAAAATAATGACAAATTGCAGTGATTATTGTGATAGATAAATTATTATAATAACACTTGAAATTTCAAGGCAATATTATTATATATATAATCTAATATGAATAATATTTTATATTTTATATAATTTTTTAAAAAAATAATTGACATATCATTCTTTTAAGTTAACACCTGTCTATATTATTAAAATGACTATTCATTTAAATATTATTTTTTTTACATTCTTTTTTTGTGTGTGTGATTTTCCAATAAAATTCCATCAATACTTGCTAAATACAACAGAAAGATTAGAATTTGTTCGCAATAAGTTTCTCTCTCCATATTTTAGATAACCCTAAATCAATAAGCATTGTACCCAAATATTTGGGTATAGATAGAAAAATAATATTCATAAATGATTTTAATTGAATTTAAATAAGTATTTATATATCCTCCAAAAATATTATTTTTCAATAACATGTCTTGACGCAGTTCATCGAAGATACATGTACTTAGACTGCATCAAATATTATCCTCTCATTGACTCTGACCTGTCACCATAAATAATTAAGTTGACAAAAGGATTTCAAATATAAAAATTTGGTTCAAAGTAACGTAAATTACTGTGATTCTTTTCCCATATAAAACTGATTTTATATTTGGTTTTGTTATACGCAACTCTCAAGATTATGAAAAATTATTAGGTAAATTATATTTATTATGGTATTTATGATTCAATCAATCAGATTTATTTATTTTAATATTTTTACGGTGAATTATTATCTTTTTTCGGGTACAAATCGTGTACCTTTTTTTCATGCTTTCATTTGTGTCTTCGTTTTAAATTAGAGAAGTTAGGAGTTAAGGGTTAGGATTTAAGGTTACGGGTTGTGGTTAGGGTTTAGGGAATTAGAGGTAGGATGTATTTTTTAGAGGGTGGAGTTTAGGGTTTAGAATATAAAAAATAAGGGTTATGGTTAAAAATTTAATTTTTAAATTTTTTTTAAATGAAGCATAAAAGGATGCATGATAAAAAGGTAGATGATTTTTACTCCCTTTTTCCTACATAATTCACCTAATAATTTCTTCGGGATTCATTATAAGAATAATTAAGATATTTATTATTAATATTTATTTTATTTTTAATAGAATTTATTAAAATATAATTAATTATCTAATAAATTATAACAAAACACCAACAACAACCCTAATAATGCATACAAACAAACTAGTATATAAATATAATTCAAGGATGTTAATTTGTTTTTTCAATATAACCAAACATTAAATAAAATTCTTGTCTAGCAATCTTTAACCAATTATTTTGTTCATATTATCATGTCGGAATCTAAACTAGGAGGAATCACTCGGACGGTAGCCCATACCATGGCGGCTGTTAGGGAATGCCATGAAAACGGTACTGGAGACCGTTCCGATAACCAGCGGCAAAGTCATGAGCAAAGTCTTCTCGGTTGATTCAAAAGACGGATAAAAACATCGTACAGTGTCGGAATCCAACAAAGATAAAGTAGCAAACACAATGATCGCAAAGAACGCAGGAACAAAGTCCCCAACCCTCAGTTTGTAGCTCGACAAGTCAACCGAACCCGAACCCGAATCCGAAAACAGCCAAAGTCCGTTAACCGTGACGAAACCGTAATGAATTGATCCATCACTGCCTTTGTAACTATCTGTGAAGCAAGAGAAAGCACAAGAGAGACCACAAAGGGCAATAAGGATGCTGGTGAGAACTTTGTTGGCAAGGCTGCACTGTCCCTTGTTGGTTAAGACAGGGTTGAGGAACTGGAAGATGAAGACGGTTCCTGTCGGGAGCAGCTTGATGATGTTCCCGAAACCTGAAAATGTTTCCTCTGAGATTGAGGAATTTGGAGAAGAAGTGTTGGAATTAGCCATTTTAGGAAGTGAAAATAGAGCGGGTTTTGAGTGGATTCTTTTGGCAAAGTTTGAGTCTTGAGGAGTATTTAGTATTTATAAAGTGAAATTTGATAACTTTGTGAAGAGGAGTTAGAGAGGTTGCTTGTACGTAAAATTTGGAAGGGTTTTTAACATTATCTAACTCCTGGAAAAATTATACGGTGAACCTTGTTCATCACGTCATCTATGGTCCCAAGCAATCAGGACCGTTGATCTTAATTTTTTTTCCAAGTGAATCATCATCTCTTTCCTACATGGACTTAGTGGATGGGTAGTTATTAAGTGGTTATCTAAAGATCAACGGTCCTGATTACTTGGACCATGGATGACGTGGTGAACAGGGTTCACCGTATAATCTCTCCAAATCCTGGGTATCAGAAATTAAAGGGAATCCCTATAGTGGTAATATATTTAGGTCATAAAAGAAAGAAATTATATCATGGGTCTGATTTATCACATCAACCATGGTTTCATCCAATGATAATTATTTATTTTATCATTATCTTCCAACTCATTTTTTTCCAACCAATGAATCTTCACTCATCTTATCTATATTATTTTAAAAATATAATTTTTGAAAATTATATTAATGACATGGCTGATTAGTAGTGAAATGGGTGATTTTCATTAGTTAGGGACCACAAATAACGTGATGAGCCGAGTTTATGATATAATCTCTCCATAAACATACAACTCGTGTGGAAACTTTAGCCGTTTTTTTCCTACTATTTTTTAATATTCTTTTCATCACTTGGAGTTATACCAGTCTTAAGTTGTTGTCAATAGGTGAATTTTTACTCTTTTTCATCCTTTTTTTCCTAGATAATTTTGTTTGTTGCTATGGTAAATTCTTTACGAGTTTTAAACGGTATTTTTTTTTGATAAATGCTACTGAATTTTTATTAAATCTATAGAAAATTATAATTACGTAATCAAGAAGTAAAATAATTGAATTAAAAAATCACAAAATTTTTACAACCCAAAAACAAAGAAAAATAAGATCTTATAAAAATAAGGATACCGATTAAAATTTAGTAGTTTCTTGAATCTCCTTGTCTCTGTCCAAACGAGACGCATAGTGAAGGAAGGAGTTGTAGGCGATTCAAATTGTCGTGCAAAAAGTACCGCTACCCAGGACTGATTTTATCCGCAAATAACCATCAACCGAGTGGGGATAAGTCTTTCCAAGTGACCACCAACAAAACAATAAATCAGAAAACTAGCATCGATTGAATCTTTGTGCGAACAACAACCGATTGCTAGGGTATGCTGCAACATGCCATAAAGACAGACGAATTAAACCCCAAAACAAAAATAAAACATGTCACAAGGACAGAGAAAAGCGTGTCACAAAGATAGAAAAAGGAGATTCTTATTAAAATAAAACAAGAAAAAGAAATAGATCCGGTGGTCGACAACCAACACTAAAATTGATTGTCGATCACCGATCAAAAGGAACGATTAAAACGAAAAAACTAAAAAAAATAAAACTTAAGGAAGGAGAACCACGAGTAAAAAATTTGAGAGAGAATTAAATTTTTTATAATTAAAGAGAATTGATGTTATAATTTCAAAAGTAAAACTAAGCGGTATTTTTTAAAAATTTAAATATGATGTCATCTTTTTAAATTATGCTTATTTTGGTATCTCGCTAATCTAATTTTATTTTAAATCTACTACAACAAGGCATATTTTTATTGGCATCTTTTAGCCCTATAATAACATTTTAAAATACCACTAAAAAGTCTCCCAGCATTAATAAAAATGTCCCAAAAAAGCTGTTAAGACAAATGTCGAAACAATTAGCGCTGTTCATAAATAAAATATACCATAAAAAGTCGAGCTATTTTCAACAACGCCACTAATTGTCGTGATATACTAAAAGTGATGGGATATAACGGTGTTTGACAATAAATGTTGTGATTTACTTTGTCTTTTGGTGACATTTGTTTCTCTAAACGTAGCTATATGTTATAATATTTAGTGACGTTTTTAATCACAAACGTCTTTATTACCTATGTATATAGTGCCATTCTTTTGATAAATGCTGTTTAAATGCTGCAGAAGAACAGGATTGTAGTACCATTTGTTTTACTTGCATAGATAAGCTTAATTGATTTGACATATATTATTTTATGTTCTATACTACCCAAACTTATCCTATAATATTATCAAATAACAATAATCTTGAAATTTAATTAAGACACGAATTAAATAAAAATGCTTAACAACAAAAATAAGTCGAAGTTTTAAACATTAAAGTGAATTGTAATATAGTTCAACATAGTTCATTAGAATAAACAAAGCGGGAATCTAAGAAATTAATTAAGATGATGTATTCTAAGTTTGGTTATGTTGTATCATCTTATCATATCTAAAAGTCGATTTTAGAAGTCTTGATATTTTTTTTTCTTCTGATATATGACTTCTTCGCTTCGACTTTGACTTTAATTTGAATATTTTTTCATTTACTTGGGTCAACTATTTTTAAAAACGATTATCTTTTAACTGAGAAGCCTAGCTCTGTGATGGTATGTACTGAGACAAGATGGATCTAAAATATTTAATTGGGATAACAAATGATCCATAAAAGGAACCCGATCATATTTTTCAAGATCTAAAACTACAACAATAACTTGATTTTCGATAGCATCCACCAAAACTATGAGTTGAAGTTGTATCTTTATACTTCGCCCTTTTATCTTTTAATTTCTCTTTATTATTAATTAAGAGTTTAGAATGAATACAAACATTATTTAAAATAAAAATATTATATGTATATCTATAATATAACATAATTCAGATTTTGTCTAGTAAAAATACCATAATTTTTCTAGATTCAGTAGTAATAGGATAACCATCTATTTTGTATCATCACAAAGAGTTTTATTCATTTAATGCTATAGTCTTATGTAACTTAATACAATGTAGAATAAAAAATAATACTTGTAAAAGAGTAATAAATAATAAAAATAATTTTTGTTACAGTATACTATTAACTTAAAATCGTTACGTGAATATTTAATAATTAAAGAATAATATTTTGTCATCACCTATACGAGCAAAGCTCTTCAACCCAATTATATGACTAAACTTTTATTGATGTTTTCTAGCAAATCCAATGCTCTCTTAATGCTACAAATTAAAATTTGCATTACATATAAACCCAATTACATGTCATGCATCCTACCATCATCTCATCATCTTGCATTCATATTAAATGTATACATTACATATCAAGTAACATACATACATAATAGATGCATTCACTTTATTCATGCAAAAAACAATTTTAAGACAAGAAACTTTGACCATGGAGGACACTAACAAATTAGCAAACCCTTAGTGATAAAGTAAGCCAAACCATCAAAAGGTCTTAACTCAACATCAATGGTGTAGTGGATCGATTATTTATCTACTTAGATCATGCTTCATTATTAGTAGTATAGTTTGATCAAATCTATATCTTTAGATCTTGACTTCTCATCAATGGTGTAGTAGACCAAAATCTTTTTGATCATGTCTCTTCGTTAGAGTTATAGTTTGATCACCAATAATATCAAGACTGTAGCTTGATCAAATCAAATCTCTGTAATCTTGTCTCTTTTTCAGAGTCATAGCTTAATCTCCAATAACTTTAGTCAAACCATTTTATCAGAATCTTATATTGATCGTTATTAACTTCTCAGATCATGTCTCTTTATCAAATTCGTATCTTTATTACAGTAATGAACTGCTTAAATCATGTTTTTTTTAAAGTCGTAGCTTGATCACCCATAACACCTTAAATCATACCTATTCATCAAAGTTGCAGCTTGATCACAATCTACTCATTGGGTCATGCCTTTTCTTTAGAATCGTAGTTTGATTTAATCCAATCTCTCAATTTTATATTATTATCAATAGTGTAACATATCACCTAAATCTAGATTTCTCTTCGCTCTATTCTTTTAATTTTATAATTTAAATAAAATAAATGGATACTTAGTCTAAAGCCTTTTTATTTTACTCTTACGAGACCTATCTTTTTAAAAAAAGATTTAAAAGAGTCAACAAGATCTTGACTCTTCGCTCATGGTACAACATGTCAATAGATGATAACTTGACCGAATAAATGGTTATCTTTTATTCTTTACTCTATTATTGTTTTACAACCATAAATAAAAGGGATAATTATAATCACTATTTTATCCGATCTTTTTATTCAAATAAATGATTAAACTAAAAAATCCATATTCAAAACAAAAAAAATACAAAAAATATTATAATATATTTTTATTAAATATCACTACACTATCCAAATTAAAAATCCCAACTGTTCATTACAATCAAACCTAACCACCTCGATACCCAATTTGACATACACGACCCAATTAAACCTAAACTTAAACCTTAAATCTGAATTTCTAAACTAACTAATTTAACCCTTTTACCCAAATGACTTAAACCAACTCTAATTACATCCTACCTGCCACCCAAGACCCATATTCTACCAGTTCGATCTAGTTCTGCCTAACCCAAGCAACTCGTACTTATTGGTCCTTTTCTTCTCTAAAAACAACTTATAAAAAAGACAAGTAACAAAAGCAGTCGTCGAACACCAATGTTTTAAAGTATCTAATTGATCGATGAGGATGGTTATCGATGATCGACTATAAAAAAGGATGCGAAGAGTTTTATCTTTCTTTTGGTGAGTAATATATTATATTATAGTCTAGGCTCGCCACGTCAATCGTGGTCCCTATCCATTAAAAACTGGACAACTAATTTTTATTTTTTATGTCACTTTTCCTTTCCTAATTAATCTCTATCTAACCACCCACTACCTATTTACATATCAATAGAAAAAATAAAGATTCACTCTTAGAAAAAATGACATAGAAAATATAAAAATTAATTATTTAATTTTTAATGGATAGGGACCATGGATGACGTGATGGAACCGGTCCATATAATAATTTCTGTTGCAAAATAAAGTTGACCAGAAATCATACCTTGTCAATGCAAAAATTTGGAGATCCGAAATCGATCACCGATTCAGGCAGAGGCTCAAGGTTTGAAAGAGTTTGGGTTTAGGGTTAAATTTAGGTTAGAGAATTTTTGAGAATGTGACATTTTTTTAAAAGACGGTGAGACAAAGATGTTAAAGTTTTAAAATTTTAATGTTAAATATAGTATAAAATAAAAATAAAATAATAATTTAAAGATTGTAATCACTAATTTTATCTGGACTTTAAACTTAATTTTAATTTTCATTTAATTTTGACTAATAGGCTTATAACAATTAATCAGAAAAATGCAAAAAAATATTATTATACTTATTTCCTTTATAAATTTTGGTTTCATTTAAATTTTATTTTGTTGTTATTAAAACCAAAAATCAAAAAAAATATTATATTGTATATGTTATTTATATAAAATATATATGTTGTCTTTTTCTGTCAAAAACTCAAAAATATTAATATATTCTCTCTTTTTATTTTACTTCTAATTCGGGCTTTTATTACTAATATTATAATTTAATATTATTTATTTATTTATTTATTATTATTATTTTCATTTTTTTATTATTATTATTTGTTATTATAAATAAATCAGATCCAATTATAAAACCCAAACAATTAAATAAGCAGCCCATTTATCTTATTATCAGTCCAATAAAAAATATATACAAAGTCCATTTAAGTCCAATGATAAATTAAATTACAAACCCGTTTTTTAATACACAAACTCATATATCAGGCCTGAACTTGTTAAAATCGGATACCCAAACTGGTAACAGAAACCCTAACCACCCTTATTTCCATGCGCAACCTAATTTGGGCTGTTGGATTCGATCTTGATCCAACGACTCAGATTAATAGAAGAAGAATCCTCTGGTCTCCCTACACGCGCCCACGCGACAATGTTTGGAGTCTCCACGTGTGCGTGCAAGACACATACGCCTCCTCATCTACTCGATAATCCTTTCATATCCTCCGGCGCCGTTCGTTCTCCGGTGGTCCGACCACTCGTACGATTTTCGGCCATCACATGCAACAAAAACAAAGAAAACAAAATGTCATAAACATACGAAACTTCAAAGGCACAAATGCATCAAAATTCAAAACAAAAAATACAGAAACGTTCAGAGGTTTCAGAGCATAAATCGCCAAATATCAGAGGCGATACATCATATTTCAGAGGCAAAAACCAACGGAATATCAGAGAGCATGCAAACAAATTTCGCAGAAGCCAATAGAAAATTAGAAGATTTTTTCCTTTTCTATTTTCTTGTAAATCGGTTATAAAACCGAATCATCAACACATTTGTAAGGGTTCTTCCCCCACTATTCAGAAAATCAATACAAAGAAAAGCTTCTTAGAGGTAATAACCTCTGCTTTTGCATGCATCAAAAGAAAAAAAAGGAAAGATCAAAGAGTCGTCTAGTTACCTTTATCGGTCTCAGTTCATCGTCTCGTGTCTTCTTCTCCGGCGACAAGCCTTGGCCATTGTGCCGATTTGGTGAGCCGAGAAGGAGAGGAGATCTTGTTCTTCTTTTTCTTTTCTTCGAAACAAACAAGAGGGGGTTTAAAATCCAAGTTTTTTGCTTCGGTTTTCTTTAAAAAGGACACATTTTGGTTCAGTTTTGTGAAACAAATATTTCAAATCGGGCTTAGGTTTTCAAAAAGCAAAAAAGAGGAGGTTTTCAGGTGTTTTTAAGGTCGCTGGATACCGTCTGCGGTAGCCGAATTCTAGGTTTCACGGCGGAGTCCTGTCGGATTCTGGGTTTACACGGTGATATTCTTCAAACAATGAAGAACACCTTCTTATTTCCTGGGTTTATGATGAACAAGTGAGAGGATTTCTAGGGAAGATTGTTTTCAGTTTAAAGATAACATGAAGAAAAGGGTCTGACTTTTTTTTTTGTTTATCTTTTATATCAAAGGACCAAAATGAATTTTTTTTTTAAATTTTAAATCCCTCCGTGTCGTTTAAGCCTTCTCTCGGGTCCCTTCAAGTTTCTGAACTATTTTAATTTTGTCCTAAATTAGGCTTAATCGCCTATTTTCAAAATGACTTATTTCTCTGGAGGTCTTCCACGTTTGAGAGTTATTTTTTAAGCCCTTCCTCTTTTCTATATAACTCCCGAAGTCCATCCTTGTTTTTAAATATTTTCAATCTAATCCTGAGTTGGATATAATCGTTATTTTAAATTTTGGTTTAATTCTCATCGGTCCCTCCGTGTCTCGAAGCTTTTTTTAGCCCCTTTCCCTCCTTTAAAGTATTTTAGCAGTCCACTGTATTTTGCTTCGTTTGGCAATGTGGCCATGAATCTGATAATTTTGTTTTTATTTGGGTCATTTAATTTATTTTTCTGTTTTATTTTAGTCATTTTCAAAAACCATTTTATTTATTGTGTCTTCTTTTTATTATTGTTTATTTATTTATTCATTTATTTATACGTGTGATAGGCATGTTTTTGTTTAAATTATGCCATGTCTTTGTTTTATTTTGCCCATTTATGCATTTATTTGATATTTATCATGCTTTTATTTGGTCATCCATATTTTTTTTAATAAAAAATAAGATGTTATTATGAGTCTCGTTAAAAACCTCTCTAATCCATATTTTTTCTTTGGTCATCCATATTTTTGCATCTCTTTTTAGTGCACTTTTTATGTAAATATGTTTTATTTGTATTTAAACTTATACACTTTATTTTATGTACATTTATTTGTATATATTTTATTTTTATTGTTATATTTTGCCTAATCCACATCACACTCTTAATTTGAACTTAACAAATACGTCTTTATTCGGTCGTAACGGGCCCGTTACCAAACGCAATGGTGGCGGTGTATGCGTTATCTTCGGATTAAGATTCGTCAAAAATAAAACTTAAATTCGAATCTTAAATAAACATCAATTTAAATGCCATTTTAAATCATAAAATCCAAAATTAATTAAGCGGTTATTTTGATAAAGGTGTTAATTTTTGGACGGTTTTTAACGATAATATCGTTTTTAATCGTAACTGACTCTCGAACCCTACTTTATTCGAATCTTTGATTTTTACGGTATTCGGCCTACCAAAGTGGCCGGTTGCGACTTCAACCTTTTTTAAATTATTTTCCAAAATTCCAAATTTTATCCTCAATTCTAGAACCTAATTTTTAGTCCTTAGACCCTAATTTCAAAATCCCCCTTTTCATTCAAAAGTCCCAAATTTCTTTTTAGGTTCTTAAATCCCAAATTTTTGATCTAAAATTCTCATTTCCAATTTCTAATTTTTAAGACCTAATTTTTAATTTTTCATCTTTTCAAATTAGCACATTTTTTTACAACACTTAAGAAATTCAAAAAAAAGGTTCGCTTCAGGGATTATTTAGGTGATTTATCTTTTTTCATTGAGTCAGATCAATTTTTTGTTAAAGCGTAACGATACTCAAGGACCAAAAATTTATAAATTAAAATTTGTTTCAAAAATTGAAGAATAAAAGACTTTGAGTCTCCAACGGGAAATTAGATAATCTGGATATCGTACAATTAGTATCTTAAAACAATAATTATCGCTTTTTAATATTTAATTTTCTGAATTAAAGTGACATTTAAATGTAAATTTGATTATACAAGCGAGTGAATCTTAAGGCCTCTATTATTCAAGAGTAAACCGAAAAAACTCTATCACTATGATTGATACTAGTTACGTTTACTTTCAAATAAAAAGATGCCACGTGACAGTTATAATCACTCATTTTATCATATTTTAATATTTTAGTATTATTATAGTAATAATATTATTAACATAAAATTAATAGAAAAGAGAAGAAAAATTAAAAAAGGAAAAAAATAATAAAAAAGCAAAAATTGACTTGGGATTAGAACGGTGAGAAATATTACTTTTCGCTTCCCATTGCCTATAAAAGGAAGGGAGGACAAACCATTTTAGAGGGAATCAATTGATTGAGGTAGTATCCTATGATCTTAATTAGAGAGTTTAGTTTTCTTCGAATTTTTGGATGCTTAGATCAGAGTTTTATTTTGGATTCGATCTAGTCAAATATTTTAGAGAACTCATGGTAGATCTTGTTGAGGATCAATCAGGGGTTAATCATTTGAATTCTTAGGTATAATTTCTCTCTCTTTTATTTATGTTATATTTTGTATAATTTTAATGAAAAATTAATTTATTAAATTTGTTGATATTTAGATTTTATTCTTTCAGTTAATTTTATGTATGTTTTAGATTAGTATTTATATATGATTTAAATTTATGTTATAGATTAATTTTAATTTATTTATGTTAAATTTAATGTTGTATGTATGTATGTATTCATTTATGTTTTTAACTTTATCGTACTGTATTTAATTTATCTGACTTGTTTTGAACCCGACCTGTTATTGACCTAAGCTAATATTAACAAGACTTAATTTTTAAATGACATATAATTAAGTATATTTATGATTTGATGAATTTAAAATATTTTAAATATAATTAGGCTTAAAAAATAGAATTAAACATGTGAATTAATTTAGGGATTAATATTTAAATTTAGTATTGTATATTTAATTAAATTAATCTATTTACTATTTTATTTAGTTTTAATGTTTTTAATTATAATTTTAAATTAATATTAAATTAAATTAAATTAACTTTATTTAACTTAGGATTATTTAAGCTAAATTAAAAATATAAAAACATAAATTATAAAAAGAATTAAAAGAATTCTAAAATCAAATATAGATTTTTAATAAATTAAATTATGACTCAATTAAATTACACTAAAACAATTGATAAAAAAGAAAAAGATAATTGATAAAAAAAGTGAAAAGATAAAATTTTGGAGAAAAATAAGCCACCCAATTTTTTATGTTTGAGATTAATTTACTTTTAGTGTAAAATTTTTGGAGTGATATAAGTTACCCAAAATTTTGGAGGGAATTAAAAAAAATTGATTATTATATAAAAAAGAGGGAAAAACAAAATTTTGGAGGAAATTAATATCTATAGTAAATTTTGGATTATTATTATTATTAGAATATATAATTAAATAATAAACTCTGATTAAATATAATCAATTAAAAATATAAAAAAGAAGATTAGATTTAAATATTCATTTGATACTACTCTAGGTTGGATAATTTTTTTGCATATTTTTATATAGGTCACGCCTAAAAAATTGAATCTCGCGCCGCTTTACACCTTATTTTACAATTATTTCAATTTGGTTAAGATGACTCAAAAATTTAAGTTTTAAATTTTATTTTTATTTGATTTGGTCCTCATTTAATTAAGATCAGATTATATATTTTAAAATTGTTTTATATAGAATAAAATTATATTTTATATATAGATATTTGATAGATTAGATGCCATGTCATTTAAAATATATTATCATATGCATATAACATGTTATCATCGTTAAATTTTTAACGGTCTGATTATCATGGCAGTTAAAAAATAAGTTATTTGTCAAAAATAAATAGGTTAAGGGTTAAATTTATCCCCCCAAAAGAATAAGGGCCAAAATGATAAAAATTATAAACGTTAAGGGTTAAATTATCTTTTTGCCTATATTTTTATATATATAGTATTATACATTTTATAATTCTATATATAGTATAAATTTTATATTTGTATATATAGTATCATAACAAATATAAAGTATAAATTTTATATATAGAATATATTCCATATATAGTTTAAATTTTATATTTCTATTTTTAAAATATATTAAATTATATTATATAGGTATAAATTATAATATATTAAATTACATTAAAATTAATTTTTTCTATGAATTTAACTATTATTAACTTATAATTTTTGCAATTTCGTCCTCAAAACTTTATTTTTATTTCAAATTGACCACTATATATTTTTCTTATTAATATTTATCCTATCAATATTTATCTTAATTTATCATTTATCCTTTTTAATTTACAATTTTTGCAATTAGGTCCTTATAAAATTAAAATTAGATGATATTTTATCTTATTAATATTTATCCTTTTTAATTTAAAATTTTATTTTATAGTCCAATGTTTATTCTTTATTAATTTTTAATTTTTGTAATTTAGCCCAATTTTTAAGATATGAGTACGAATTCGGCGTGACACGATTTTCCAAATACAAGAACTTCGTGACAACATTTCTTTGTAATGCTCTCTGTTTTGAATATATTATCGAAAACTTCCCAAACACAGGGTATGCCCATTTTATCTTTACAATTATTTTTCATAATAATCTGGTCATTTTCCTTCGTAGCAATCACTACACCACTCGTCATGAATAAAACCACCAAGAGAGATAAAACATTAAGGCTTGCCATTTTGTGTAGTAATCGTGTTGCTATAATATTATGATTCGTAAGGCTAATTTCCAACAAAATTTGTTATCAAGAAAACTATCATTTATAGGCATAGTGAAAAACTCATGGTATTGAGATGCGAATAATAAAAGAAGAAACATTTTATATTTCAGGTTATTAGGCTTTAGTTATAATAATTAAAAGACAACGTAAGAATTTAATGAAATACATTTACCTATATTTAATATTCCATAAAATCAATTGGATTATAAATTAACATCCTAAATTAATTTAGAGATTTTAGTTTCTCGAAATTAATAATATTGTAAATAAAAAAAAATCACCCAAAATCTTATTCAAAAGAGGAACTACAACTTGTTTTCTTAAACATTTGAAAATATGCAATCAAATAGGCTTTACTATCTTTAAAAATCATCCTTAAAAGTAACATATTTGACTTGGATACGATTTAATTTGATATTCAAAAACATTAAAACCAATTCCTCTTAAACATTGTATGAAACTTGAATTAATTAGAAATTTACTTCTGCCGACAATTGATCTACATAGCAAAAAGATGTTGCTTCTAAGAAACGATCGTTAGAAATGTCCATTGTTTGATTAATTTTGTTTATGTTTAACATTATATTTTATTATCAGCAAAATGTAAGGCGTATGACGTGTTTGTGTAAGAAAAGTTACTACATCTTTTTGGCTAACAGATCGAAAATAACGATTAGTTACAGAGAACTAACTAGTATAGAAATTTGCAAAGGTACATACAATAATTTTATTTTTATAAAATAAGCTTCTTTATTCATTTTACAATGCGCAACTTGTATAATTGCGTATTAAATTGATTTCTTAAAACTCAATTTTGATGTTTTTTTCCTGTTCTTTTTATGTATTCTATTACGTTCTTTTTCTATCCAATGTTGTCTTGACATAAATCTTAAAATTGTTCCAACACAATAAGCCTGGATTGTGGAGAGAGAGATGATGTTATCATGGAATGTTATCATGCAAAAATAAAAGATCTGTCATGCAACCCATAAAATATGTTACTACATATATAAAATCGTATAGTATTACGTAATGGATTCAGGAGAATCGTTTTATTCTTCCTTACAAATACATTTTTCTTCAACTTAGCATGTATTAAATTAATAGTTACTTAGGAACTTCATGTCAAAATATGGTAAACCAAAACAATGGTAGTTATTTGAAGGCGTTACATTTTAAATCCTTTTACAAATTGAAGCAACACTAAGTCTTCAAGGCGACGGAGAAGGTGAAGGAGGCAGTACAAGGCAATTGTTCCACGCGTCAATACATTTTTGTATGATTGTATTTCGTTCCAAGTGTACGAAGTTTGGACGTTCTAATGTGTTGAGTACAAATGCGGTGTGGCACCCTTTTCCTAATACAAGAAGTTCGGGACAACATTTCTTTGTAATGCTCCCTGTTTTGAATATATTATCGAAAACTTCCCAAACACAAGGCATACCCATTTTATCTTTACAATTATTTTTCACAATAAACTGGTCCATTTCCGTCGTAGCAATCACTACACCACTCGTCATGAATAAAACCACCAAGAGAGACAAAAGATTAAGGCTTGCCATTTTGTGTAGTAATCGTGTTGCTATAATATTATGGTTCGTATGGCTAATTTCGAACGAGATTTGTTATCAAGAAAACTATCATTTATATAGTCAAAATCTCATGGTATTGAGATGCGTTATAATAAAAGAAGAAACATTTTATATTTCAGGTTATTCGGCTTTAGTTGTAATAATTAAAAGACAACGTAAGAATTTAATGAAATATATTTACACATATTTAATATTCCATAAAATTAATTGGATTATAAATTTACATCCTAAATTAATTTAGAGATTTTAGTTTCTAGAAAATTAATACTATTGTAAATCATAAAAAATCACCCCAAAGTGTTATTCAAAAGAGGAACTACAACTTGTTTTCTTGAACATTTGAAAATATGCCATCAAATAGGCTTCACTATCTTTAAAAATCATCCTTAAAAGTGACATATTTGACTTAGATACATTTTAATTTGATATTCAAAAACATTAAAACCATTTCCTCTTAAACATTGTATGAAACTTGAACCAATTAGGAATTTACTTCTATCGACAATTGATCTACATAACAAAAAGATGTTGCATCTAAGAAACGATCGTTAGAAATTTCCATTGTTTGATTAATTTTGTTTATGTTTAACATTATATTTTATTATCAGCAAAATGTAAGGCGTATGGCGTGTTTGTGTAAGAAAAGCTACTATTTCTTTTTGGCTAATAGATCGAAAATAACTATTAATTATAGAGAACTAACTAGTATAGAAATTTGCAAAGGTACAAACAATAATTTTATTATTATAAAATAAGCTTCTTTATTCATTTTACAATGCCCAACTTGTATAATTGCGTATTAAATTGATTTCTTAAAACTCAATTTTGATGTTTTTTTCCTGTTCTTTTTATGTCTTCTATTACGTTCTTTTTCTATCCAATGTTGTCTTGACATAAATCTTAAAATTATTCCAACACAATAAGCCTGGATTGTGGAGCGAGAGATGATGTTATCATGTAATGTTATCATGCAAAAATAAAAGACCTGTCATGCAACCCATAAAATATGTTACTACATATATAAAATCGTATAGTATTACGTAATGGATTCAGGAGAATCGTTTTATTCTTCCTTATAAATACATTTTTCTCCAACTTGGCATGTATTAAATTAATAGTTACTTAGGAACTTCATGTCAAAATATGGTAAACCAAAACAATGGTAGTTATTTGAAGGCGTTACATTTTAAATCCTTTTACAAATTGAAGCAACACTAAGTCTTCATGGCGACGGAGAAGGTGAAGGAGGCAGTACAAGGCAATTGTTCCACGCGTCAATACATTTTTGTATGATTGTATTTAATATTCCATAAAATTAATTGGATTATAAATTGACATCCTAAATTTATTTAGAGATTTTAGTTTCTCGAAATTAATACTATTGTAAATCATAAAAAATCACCCCAAAGTGTTATTCAAAAGAGGAACTACAACTTGTTTTCTTGAACATTTGAAAATATGCCATCAAATAGGCTTTAGTATCTTTAAAAATCATCCTTAAAAGTGACATATTTGACTTAGATACATTTTAATTTGATATTCAAAAACATTAAAACCACTTCCTCTTAAACATTGTATGAAACTTGAACCAAGTAGGAATTTACTTCTATCGACAATTGATCTACATAACAAAAAGATGTTGCATCTAAGAAACGATCGTTAGAAATTTCCATTGTTTGATTAATTTTGTTTATGTTTAACATTATATTTTATTATCAGCAAAATGTAAGGCGTATGGCGTGTTTGTGTAAGAAAACCTACTATATCTTTTTGGCTAATAGATCGAATATAACGATTAATTATAGAGAACTAACTAGTATAGAAATTTGCAAAGGTACAAACAATAATTTTATTTTTATAAAATAAGCTTCTTTATTCATTTTACAATGCACAACTTGTATAATTGCGTATTAAATTGATTTCTTAAGACTCAATTTTGATGTTTTTTTCTGTTCTTTTTATGTCTTCTATTACGTTCTTTTTCTATCCAATGTTGTCTTGACATAAATCTTAAAATTGTTCCAACACAATAAGCCTGGATTGTGGAGAGGGAGATGATGTTATCATGGAATGTTATCATGCAAAAATAAAAGATCTGTCATGCAACCCATAAAATATGTTACTACATATATAAAATCGTATAGTATTACGTAATGGATTCAGGAGAATCGTTTTATTCTTCCTTATAAATACATTTTTCTTCAACTTGGCATGTATTAAATTAATAGTTACTTAGGAACTTCATGTCAAAATATGGTAAACCAAAACAATGGTAGTTATTTGAAGGAGTTACATTTTAAATCCTTTTACAAATTGAAGCAACACTAAGTCTTTAAGGCGACGGAGAAGGTGAAGGAGGCAGTACAAGGCAATTGTTCCACGCGTCAATACATTTTTTTATGATTGTATTTCGTTCCAAGTGTACGAAGTTTGGACGTTCTAATGTGTTGAGTACGAATGCGGTGTGGCACCCTTTTCCTAATACAAGAAGTTCGCGACAACATTTCTTTGTAATGCTCCCTGTTTTGAATATATTATCGAAAACTTCCCAAACACAAGGCATGCCCATTTTATCTTTACAATTATTTTTCACAATAAACTGGTCTATTTCCGTCGTAGCAATCACTACACCACTCGTCATGAATAAAACCACCAAGAGAGACAAAAGATTAAGGCTTGCCATTTTGTGTAGTAATCGTGTTGCTATAATATTATGGTTAGTAAGGCTAATTTCGAACGAGATTTGTTATCAAGAAAACTATAATTTATAGGCATAGTCAAAATCTCATGGTATTGAGATGCGTTATAATAAAAGAAGAAACATTTTATATTTCAGGTTATTCGGCTTTAGTTGTAATAAATAAAAGACAACGTAAGAATTTAATGAAATATATTTACACATATTTAATATTCCATAAAATTAATTGGATTATAAATTTACATCCTAAATTAATTTAGAGATTTTAGTTTCTAGAAAATTAATACTATTGTAAATCATAAAAAATCACCCCAAAGTGTTATTCAAAAGAGGAACTACAGCTTGTTTTATAGAAAATTTGAAAATATGCCATCAAATAGGATTTACAATCTTTAAAAATCATCCTTAAAAGTAACATATTTGACTTAGATACATTTTAATTTGATATTCAAAAACATTAAAACCATTTCCTCTTAAACATTGTATGAAACTTGAACCAATTAGGAATTTACTTCTATCGACAATTGATCTACATAACAAAAAGATGTTGCATCTGGAAATGATTGTTAGAAATGTCCATTGTTTGATTAATTTTTTTTATGTTTAACATTATATTTTATTATCAGCAAAATGTAAGGCGTATGACGTGTTTGTTTAAGAAAAGCTACTATATCTTTTTGGCTAATAGATCGAAAATAACGATTAATTATAGAGAACTAACTAGTATAGAAATTTGCAAAGGTACAAACAATAATTTTATTTTTATAAAATAAGCTTCTCTATTCATTTTACAATGCGCAACTTGTATAATTGCGTATTAAATTGATTTCTTAAAACTCAATTTTGATGTTTTTTTCCTGTTCTTTTTATGTCTTCTATTACGTTCTTTTTCTATCCATTGTTGTCTTGACATAAATCTTAAAATTGTTCCAACACAATAAGCCTGGATTGCGGAGAGGGAGATGATGTTATCATGGAATGTTATCATGCAAAAATAAAAGATCGGTCATGCAACTCATAAAATATGTTACTACATATATAAAATCGTATAGTATTACGTAATGGATTTAGGAGAATCGTTTTATTCTTCCTTATAAATACATTTTTCTTCAACTTGGGATGTATTAAATTAATAGTTACTTAGGAACTTCTTGTAAAAATATGGTAAACCAAAACAATGGTAGTTATTTGAAGGCGTTACATTTTAAATCCTTTTACAAATTGAAGAAACACTAAGTCTTCAAGGCGACGGAGAAGGTGAAGGAGGTAGTACAAGGCAATTGTTCCACGCGTCAATACATTTTTGTATGATTGTATTTCGTTCCAAGTGTACGAAGTTTGGACGTTCTAATGTGTTGAGTAAGAATGCGGTGTGGCACCCTTTTCCTAATACAAGAAGTTCGGGACAACATTTCTTTGTAATGCTCCCTGTTTTGAATATATTATCGAAAACTTCCCAAACACAAGGCATGCCCATTTTATCTTTATAATTATTTTTCACAATAAACTGGTCTATTTCCGTCGTAGCAATCACTACACCACTCGTCATGAATAAAACCACCAAGAGAGACAAAAGATTAAGGCTTGCCATTTTGTGTAGTAATCGTGTTGCTATAATATTATGGTTAGTAAGGCTAATTTCGAACGAGATTTGTTATCAAGAAAACTATCATTTATATAGTCAAAATCTCATGGTATTGAGATGCGTTATAATAAAAGAAGAAACATTTTATATTTCAGGTTATTCGGCTTTAGTTGTAATAATTAAAAGACAACGTAAGAATTTAATGAAATATATTTACCGATATTTAATATTCCATAAAATTAATTGGATTATAAATTGACATCCTAAATTTATTTAGAGATTTTAGTTTCTCGAAATTAATACTATTGTAAATCATAAAAAATCACCCCAAAGTGTTATTCAAAAGAGGAACTACAACTTGTTTTCTTGAAAATTTGAAAATATGCCATCAAATAGGTTTTACTATCTTTAAAAATCATCCTTAAAAGTGACATATTTGACTTAGATACATTTTAATTTGATATTCAAAAACATTAAAACCATTTCCTCTTAAACATTGTATGAAACTTGAACCAATTAGGAATTTACTTCTGCCGACAATTGATCTACATAAAAAAAAGATGTTGTATCTAAGAAACGATCGTTAGAAATGTCCATTGTTTGATTAATTTTGTTTATGTTTAACATTATATTTTATTATCAGCAAAATGTAAGGCGTATGGCGTGTTTGTGTAAGAAAAGCTACTATATCTTTTTGGATAACAGATCGAAAATAACGATTAATTATAGAGAACTAACTAGTACAGAAATTTGCAAAGGTACAAACAATAATTTTATTTTTATAAAATAATCTTCTTTATTCATTTTACAATGCGCGACTTGTATAATTGCGTATTAAATTGATTTCTTAAAACTTAATTTTGATGTTTTTTCCTGTTCTTTTTATGTCTTCTATTACGTTCTTTTTCTATCCAATGTTGTCTTGACATAAATCTTAAAATTGTTCCAACACAATAAGCCTGGATTGTGGAGAGAGAGATGATGTTATCATGGAATCTTATCATGCAAAAATAAAAGATCTGTCATGCAACCCATAAAATATGTTACTACATATATAAAATCGTATAGTATTACGTAATGGATTCAGGAGAATTGTTTTATTCTTCCTTATAAATACATTTTTCTTCAACTTGGCATGTATTAAATTAATAGTTACTTAGAACTTCATGTCAAAATATGGTAAACCAAAACAATGGTAGATATTTGAAGGAGTTACATTTTAAATCCTTTTACAAATTGAAGCAACACTAAGTCTTTAAGGCGACGGAGGAGGTGAAGGAGGCAGTACAAGGCAATTGTTCCACGCGTCAATATATTTTTGTATGATTGTATATCGTTCCAAGTGTACGAAGTTTGGACGTTCTAATGTGTTGAGTACGAATGCGGTGTGGCACCCTTTTCCTAATACAAGAAGTTCGCGACAACATTTCTTTGTAATGCTCCCTGTTTTGAATATATTATCGAAAACTTCCCAAACACAAGGCATGCCCATTTTATCTTTACAATTATTTTTCACAATAAACTGGTCCATTTCCGTCGTAGCAATCACTACACCACTCGTCATGAATAAAACCACCAAGAGAGACAAAAGATTAAGGCTTGCCATTTTTTGTAGTAATCGTGTTGCTATAATATTATGGTTCGTAAGGCTATTTTCGAACGAGATTTGTTATCAAGAAAACTATCATTTATAGGCATAGTCAAAATCTCATGGTATTGAGATGCGTTATAATAAAAGAAGAAACATTTTATATTTCAGGTTATTCGGCTTTAGTTGTAATAATTAAAAGACAACGTAAGAATTTAATGAAATATATTTACCGATATTTAATATTCCATAAAATTAATTGGATTATAAATTGACATCCTAAATTAATTTAGAGATTTTAGTTTCTCGAAATTAATACTATTGTAAATCATAAAAAATCACCCCAAAGTGTTATTCAAAAGAGGAACTACAACTTGTTTTCTTGAACATTTGAAAATATGCCATCAAATAGGCTTTACTATCTTTAAAAATCATCCTTAAAAGTGACATATTTGACTTGGATACATTTTAATTTGATATTCAAAAACATTAAAACCAGTTCCTCTTAAACATTGTATGAAACTTGAACCAATTAGGAATTTACTTTTGCCGACAATTGATCTACATAACAAAAAGATGTTGCATCTAAGAAACGATCGTTAGAAATTTCCATTGTTTGATTAATTTTGTTTATGTTTAACATTATATTTTATTATTAGCAAAATGTAAGGCGTATGGCGTGTTTGTGTAAGAAAAGCTACTATATCTTTTTCGCTAACAGATCGAAAATAACGATTAATTATATAGAACTAACTAGTACAGAAATTTGAAAAGGTACAAAAAATAATTTTATTTTTATAAAATAATCTTCTTTATTCATTTTACAATGCGCGACTTGTATAATTGCGTATTAAATTGATTTCTTAAAACTCAATTTTGATGTTTTTTTCCTGTTTTTTTTATGTCTTCTATTACGTTCTTTTTCTATCCAATATTGTCTTGACATAAATCTTAAAATTGTTCCAACAAAATAAGCCTGGATTATGGAGAGGGAGATGATCTTATCATGGAATGTTATCTTGCAAAAATAAAAGATCTGTCATGCAACCCATAAAATATGTTACTACATATATAAAATCGTATAGTATTACGTAATGGATTCAGGAGAATCGTTTTATTCTTCCTTATAAATACATTTTTCTTCAACTTGTCATGTATTAAATTAATAGTTACTTAGGAACTTCATGTCAAAATATGGTAAACCAAAACAATGGTAGTTATTTGAAGGAGTTACATTTTAAATCCTTTTACAAATTGAAGCAACACTAAGTCTTCAAGGCAACGAAGAAGGTGAAGGAGGCAGTACAAGGCAATTGTTCCACGCGTCAATACATTTTTGTATGATTGTATTTCGTTCCAAGTGTACGAAGTTTGAACGTTCTAATGTGTTGAGTACGAATGCAGCGTGGCACCCTTTTCCTAATACAAGAAGTTCGCGACAACATTTCTTTGTAATGCTCCCTGTTTTGAATATATTATCGAAAACTTCCCAAACACAAGGCATGCCCATTTTATCTTTACAATTATTTTCACAATAAACTGATCCATTTTCTTCGTAGCAATCACTACACCACTCATCATGAATAAAACCACCATGAGAGATAAAAGATTAAGGCTTGCCATTTTGTGTAGTAATCGTGTTATTCAAAAAAATCACCCCAAAGTGTTATTCAAAAGAGGAACTACAACTTGTTTTCTTGAACATTTGAAAATATGCAATCAAATAGGCTTTACTATCTTTAAAAATCATCCTTAAAAGTGACATATTTGACTTGGATACATTTTAATTTGATTGATTTTGTTTATGTTTAACTTTATATTTTATTATCAACAAAATTTAAGGCGTATGACGTGTTTCTGTAAGAAAAGCTACTATATCTTTTTTGGCTAACATATCGAAAATAACAATTAATTATAGAGAACTAACTAGTAAAGGAATTTGCAAAGGTACAGAAACCATTTTATTTTTATATCCTAAGCTTCTTTATTCATTTTACAATGCACAACTTGTATAATTGCGAATTAAATTGATTTCTTAAAACTCAATTTTGATGTTTTTTTTTCTGTTCTTTTTATGTCTTCTATTACGTTCTTTTTCTATCCAACGTTGTCTTGACATAAATCTTAAAATTGTTCCAACACAATAAGCTTGGATTGTGGAGACGGAGATGATGTTATCATGTTATTATGGAATGTAATCATGTTGACATGCAAAAATAAAGAACTGTCATGCAACCAATAAAAAGTGTTACTACACATATAAAATCGTATAGTATTACGTAATGGATTTGGGAGAATCATTTTATTCTTCCTTATAATTACATTTTTTCTTCAATTTGGCATGTATTAAATTAATAGTTACTTAGGAACTTCATGTCAAAATATCGTAAACCAAAACAATGATAGTTATTTAAAGGCTTTACATCTTAAATCCTTTTTCAAACTGAAGCAACACTAAGTCTTCAAGGCGACAGAGAAGGTGAATGAACCGGTACAAGGCAATTTTTCCACACGTCAATACATTTTTGTATGATTGTATTTCGTTCCAAGTGTATGAAGTTTGAACGTTTTAATGTGTTGAGTACGAATGCGGCGTGGCACCCTTTTCCTAATACAATAAGTTCGCGACAACATTTCTTTGTAATGCTCCCTATTTTGAATCTATTATCGAAAACTTTCCAAACACAAGGCATGCCCATTTTTTCTTTACAACTATTTTCATAATAATCTGGTCATTTTTTTCGTAGCAATCACTACACCACTCGTTATTAATAAAACCACCAAGAGAGAAAAAACCTTAAGGCTTGCCATTGTGTGTAGTAATTGTGTTGCTATAATATTATGGTTCATAAGGCTAATTCCGAACGAGATTTCTTATCAAGAAAACTATCATTTATATGCATAGTTAAAAGCTCATGGTATTGAGATACGTTATAATAAAAGAAGAAACATTTTATATTTCAGGTTATTCGGCTTTAATTATAATAATTAAAGACAACGTAGGAATTTAATAAAATACATTTACCCACATTTAATATTCCATAAAATTAATTCGATTATAAATTGACATCCGACAATAATTTAAAGATTTTAGTTTCTCGATATTACTAATATTGTGAATTATAAAAAATCACCCCAAAGTCTTATTCAAAAGAGGAACTACAACTTATTTTCTTAAACATTGAAAGTTATGCAATCAAATAGGCTTTACTATCTTTAAAAATCATCATTAAAAGTGACAAATTTGACTTGGATACGTTTTAATTTGATATTCAAAAACATCAAAACTAATTCCTCTTAAACATTGTATGAAACTTGAACCAATTAGGAATTTACTTGTGTCGGCTATTGATCAACATAACAAAGAGATGTTGCTTCTAAGAAACGATCGTTAGAATTGTCCATTATTTGATTGATTTTGTTTATGTTTAACATTATATTTTATTATCAGAAAAATATAAGGCATATGACGTGTTTGTTTAAGAAAAGCTACTATATCTTTTTGGCTAACATATCGAAAATAATGTTTTAATTATAGAGAACCATCCCGTTTCGGTCTCGATTCACCATTAGCACGAGGGGCGTGGCTTGTAACCCCCTAAACCCGACTAAGAAGAAATAGGTCGAATTTAGGAACCCACGTTTAAAAGCTTTTCTCTCAAGTAATAAATTTTAGGTTTAAATTAAATTAATTACAAAAATACCCTAATTATTCAGAAAACAAAAACATTAGATCATTTTCTGGTTTTTGTTTAAGACACATTAAAACTCTACAATGCATACGAAAATAAAATCCAAAATATAATGTCCCAAAGTCCGATTACTGATTGATGATTTAAATAGTTAATTTTTAATTGCTAATTATCTTATTTTCATGAATTTGTCACTGCTAATTTGAGCGAATTTTTTATGTTTTATGTGCAGTGATCTGTTTCTATAATTGGTGATTAAAAAAGACAATTTCTGCATTTTTTCGCGATTGGAGACATGTGCACGACACCGGGCATGAAGAAATGCTGATGTGGCAGTTTCTAGAAGATTCTAGAAGATTCTGGAGACAGTCCAGTCAGCGAGATTTGAGAGAATTCTGGAGACGATTCAGCAACAAGATTTGAGAAGATTTTTAGGATAAGATATTTTGCTTTTAAATTTTAAACTCAAGAATTATCTTTTTTATCTTTTATTTTATTTTTGAATTAGTTTATTATTTTTACGTTATTAGTAGCCTATAAATACCCTCTATGGGTAAGGCTTTAGATCATTCATCATGTTGTCTTTGAATTCTTGTCTTGTTTCTTATTCTATAAAATTTATTTTCATTTCTTTATTAGTAGTCTTTTTAATATTTTGCAAAAATATGCTAAGTATGATAATTGATATCATGCTTAGCTAATTTCTTTTAAGCCGAGAGCTAACAATGAATCAATTCAAAGCGTGAGAATTGAATAGTAGTTAATTCCCTTCGGAAAACATTCTTATTTTTCTGTTTTATTAGTTTGGCAATCGACCTTACTCACAAAATTAAAACATTTTCAAACCAAAAAAGAGCTTGTTGGTCTGGATGTTGTTTTAATATACAGTGGGAGGAAGGATTTGCCTGTGGCAATTTTGACTTCCTCTGAACACACTTAGCGGCGGTCCGCTAAGGAAAAATGAGATCGGATTCGATTCTCAACGAGACAACATAATCCGAGTCGGGCTTTTTCAGTACTTAATCTGATTGTTTTAACGATAATAGCTGTGGTTAATCCACTCAAGAATCATCTTTCAAAGATAGGCTTAGGAAGATTGGTTACAAGAGAGAAAGGCAAGTTACAATGGGTTGGTCCTTGTAGACTGTAAACGACATGAATCCCGGAGTAAAAATCCATTTCGATGATCGATAGAATTGAAACAAAGTTAGCTCGAGGCGATTTCTTCATTGTCATTTTCAACTATTATTTCTTTCTCTCAATTTTTATTTTTACATTTTATTTATTATTTTAGTTTCTTTATTCTTCATCGCAATCTCATCAAATCCCCTTTTAATTAATTGTTTGCAGCATTCTGGACTGAAATCAATACAGAATTATATTAGAAGTTCTAAATTACCTATGGATCGACCCTCTTTACTATACTATCTTTTATTTATTTAATTTAAAGAGGAATATTTTATTTTGACTTGAAAAATGACGCTTGTCAATTACATACGTTTTCAAATCATAAAATAAAAATAATCTAAAAACTTAAAATAAAGTTCATACTGATAATAATGTTTGAATAAAATATGAGATGCTCCATGTAACAAGTTGCTTAAAGAGTCTGAATATCTGAAAGAAAAATTATAGGGGAGTGAGCTATGAAACTCATTGTGTCTCTAAGGTGCAACATATCATAATAAATAAATAAGTAAAAAATAATATTCTTCTTGTAAATAGTTTCTCAGATATCAAATATCAAACAAATGCAAATCATGATGCGTGTAATGATGTCATACGCAATGCAAAAAAATCTCAACTACATCGTCACCAGTCCGAATGGAGGAGTTCCCTAGAATCCTCACCTACATCGTCACCAAAATCCGAAAGTGGTATTAGGGCTTCTGAATCGGAAGACTTCCACAACTTCCTCCGTAAACAAATACCACCTCATGCACACATGATAATCCATTATGATTTGGAAATCAAAAAATAATTATGACAATACCCGATATCAAAATATCCAAAATTATAATATATCTGAAATCTCATTTTCACAAGATAGTAAAATCACAAAAGTACATAATCTGAATATCTGAAAGTTTCCATATTTTTCTCGAATCATAATGACATGTATGAAGGGTAACACAAGCACACAATCAGAATCACAATACCGAAATCAGACATGCTATCAACCATAAATATTCAAAAAAACAAAATATCAAGTATGTCACAAATTATATATGTTTAATTTCAAAAGAAACACATATAGCACCAAATAAGAGAACACACCTCTAAAGATCACAGCTCTAACGGTGACGGTGACATTTTTCCCGATCCGAATTATCACTAGCTCAAACAGGGTTGAATCCTATAATATTTTTAAAGTTAATATCGTAAAATCTAAAACTTTACTATAACAAACATAATCTAATAAAACTCACGAGTATCTCATGGAGGATTTTCTGAACTGTTCTGAGCGGGTGGTGGAGGCGGTGGTACGATTTTGTCCTTAGTATCAACGTCGTCTAGAACAATAAAATAAATATTCGAATCAATATTTTAATTCGAGTATTCTTAAAATTATAAAATAAATACCGATAATTAAAAACACTTTCTAAAAGGATAAATTCGAATAAGATCATAAAATTCAATTTAATATAAGATATAACGAGTCCCACGTAATACCCTTAATTAAAGAATTAAGAGAAAGTACCAAGCAGACCCCCCGCCTAACGTCTAAACCAGAATTGATTTCTCGGAAATCAATTTCCCTAAACCTATGTGGGTTTTCTTCTCCACCAAAAATCAATTCCTAAATTCTTCATGATTTCTCACATATAACCCACTGGACGCTATGATGGTTCCAAAAAAATAAATAAAATTCCCTTCACACTTCACTGATCACGGAAACACAAAAGAAAATGGGTAAAACAAATGGTTTTCCGAAGATATACTCACAATGATAACCGTAGATGATGATAAATATTGGTGGGTGACTTAAAGGAACACGATTGGGAGTCGAACAATGGTAAAAGAGATCTTAATGAATGAGATGAAAACCTTAATTGAACTTGAAAAGAAACAAGGGAGATATGTTTAGTTTGATTCGAGAGGAAATACTAAAATTTCAAAGAGTAATCGAATAGAAATATAAACGACGGCCAAAGAATGGTTTATCGAAATTGTTAGGATATACCAACCTTAACGGGTAATTCCCAAGATTAGACACTGAATTAAATAGGGTTTGTAAAGAAGCACATAAAACTTTCTTTATTTCTAATTGGCCCATAAATTCATAAATCAAACCTTATAGTCTTGAATAGTCTCAAATTAACCTTCAACTCAATTACGGTTTTTGATATAGAAATTCTCAAATTTCTAGGTTTTAAATTTAGGGATTTCACTAATTAGAAGTTTTTAATTGGAAATAATTTGGGGTGTTACATGGCTTATCACCGACCATAGGAAGGAGAACACTCGAAGAAAATCAGACCAAATTCGAAGGTAAAAAAATGTTTATTTTGTTGTTGTCCGTAAATGGTAATCTAGAAAGCCGAGAAGTTATACCTATAAAATATTTCTTGTATTGATTCTTGATAAGTGCATAAAAGTCCTAATTTTGATATCATTTTTCAACTCGATTATTTCTAATAAAGGACGTATTTAATGGCAATAATGGATAATTTTGCGTATTTTTCATATTTCAGCATCCCAATACTTAATTCATGATTTTATCTATTATTTGGCATAAAACATGTGCGATTTATGGTTTTCTCTATTAGGCAGGAAACAACCATACAAGTAATGCCAGATAGCATGTTGGATGCTGGAGATTGAAGCTGGAATCTAGATAAGCAACTGCCACGGCAACATTTTGGAGGTTGCGGTAGTAGACTAAAGATGATAAGTGGTACGCGATAGATAGAGAAAAATGTGTCAATTCTGATGGAATAATGCGAGAAGAAATAGAAGTGGAAAAATAGAGTCAAGCCATGGTCAAAGCCAACGCAGGATTAAAGATAGTCCAAAGGAGTTAAATTAGGAAATAGAATAAAGTGTTATAATTTAATATGAACATGTATTCTTTGTCTTTTAGAACTCTTACCTTTATGGAAGACATTAACCTAGGTTTGGTCTACATAAATCAAACCTCTAGGGCTAGGAACAATAAGTCGGGTTCTCATAGTTAAACCCTAAGCCGCCGATAAGTTCATCATGTTCTAAACCCCCATCGAGGCTTAGGTTGTTTGTAGAGTAGTTGGGGAAGAAAGTTGTATCTTATTTGAGATTTATTAATACAATCTTTATTTCCATAGTTTATTCTCTCTTGGCATTTATTCTTTTTTGTATATGAGATCGAGAGATAAGTATGTGAGGAAAAATATATTTGTCTAATATCAGGAGAGTTATACTCACGAAACTAGAGAGTAAGGTCCTTGCTCAAGGGCATCGACTAATCCGCAAGGGTTTCAACGACTAAAACGACGTATATCATCGGTTATTGTTTATTCTTGACTCACGCCGGAGGGTATTATCAATCCATGAATTTCAATAGTTCTCTGAATTACAGATAAGGAGGAGACATACAAGGATACTCTGTCGAATTATGAAAAGTTGCGCTATCGACAAGGCATAACCTCGTCGAGGCAACCAAGGCGATCCTTCATGCGACTTGCCGCGACGACAAGTCAACCTTGTGCATTAATAAGTGGATAATAAGTGTAAATGGATTTCCCTCTACAAAGCAATCAGCTTGACCCTATTCATATCATTAAGATTTCTTTTATTTAATTAGTTTAATTTCTTTACTTAATCATTCACCAATCAAATTACTTGTGTTATTTACTTTTTTATTGTGCAAAATTAACGTGATATTAGGGTGATCCAATCCCTGTGGCATCGATATCTAAAGTATTAAAATTTGAAAAAAGAGGTGGAAAGCTTTATTCACATGCATAAGACTCCAAAGCTTATGTCAAGTTTGGTGTCGTTTTCAGGGACTGACGTTCAACCTAACTACAAATTATTTATGTATCTTTTCCTTTTTATTTTTTTTATTCTTATTTGATATAATCGGGGTTGTCATGTTCTATAACTAGGTTTAATCCATCTACAGACGATTATCCTTTTGATCTTGAAATCGAGAGAACCATAAGGCATCTACGACAAAGGTTACGCGAAAGGATGAATCAAGCATCTGGCCAGTAGGGGAACAACGTTGGCATGAATGTCACCGAGGCAGTCAACCAGGTCGCATTCACAATTGTCGATCTAGAAAACCTTCCTGTATAGGAGCATATTCGCATTGTCCGTGATTATCTAGATGAGTATCTTGATGGATTAACGTCTACCATTGTCATGCTAAACATTGAAGCAAAACATTTTGAATTAAAACGATCATGTTAACATGATCTATACTCTAGGTCAATTTGGAGACTCAACTAATAAAAATGTTCAGCAACATCTTAAATCATTTTTAGAAATTTGTAATTCATTTAAGCTGCTAGGAGTTTCTGTTGATGTACTTAAATTTAAAACTTTTCACCTATTCACTAAGGGATAACGCAAAATCATGGCTCAATAACCTCCAACCTAGATCGTTAAATTCATGGACAGAATTGTGTCACAGCTTCCTGACCCATTTCTGCTACACAAATATGAAAAACAAGTTAAGAAACGACATCACGTCCTTCAGGCAGGAAGACAATGAATCCATGTATGATGCATTAGAAAGATATAGAGAGTTGTATAGAAAATGCCCAATGCATGGATTGCCCGAGTGGACTCAAGTATCAATATTCTACAATGCAATAAACACACATACAAGAATGATGCTTGATGCCTCCGCTAACTGCACACTTCTAGACCTCCCACCCCATGAGAGTCTATAGATTCTAGATAGATTAGAAAATAATGACTATCAACACCTGACCACTAGAAGAGGAGTAACAAGGCGAAGTATGACAAACTTAGACATTTCAGATTCTATATTAGCTCAACTGTCAGCACTAACAAACATAGTAAAGGATCTACAAAATCCTAGTCATGTTCGAGAAGTAAAGGCAGTCGCTGTTTTTTTGAAATATGTGGCGACAATCATGACTCGAATCAATGCTTGCAAGATACAAAATCAACTTTCTATGCTGGAAACTTTAATAGGAATAACATGTCCAACAATTATAAATCAGCATGGAGAAAGCACCCAAACATCTCTTGAAGTAATCCAAATAATGCACTAAGTCAGCAGCATAAAACTGTGCAAAATACTAGATTTCAACAAACCAACAGAATAATTCAGCAGCAGCTGTCGCTATAGCAACCAACTAATATCCGAACCCTAGAAAATACGGTGAACATGTTTATGGCTTAGACTGAAGCTTATATTACAAACACGGATAAATTCATACAAAGAGTCGATACATTCATGAACAGAATAAAGATGAGAATGCAAAACAATGAAGCTGCTTTAAAAACGCTAAAATTCATAATAGGATAGATATCACAGAAGATCAACAATCGACCTTTTAGGAGGTTTACCAAAAGATACTGAAGTCGCTAGAACTGTTCCACATGAACAATGTAATACAATAACCACCAAAAGTAGACTACAATTGAAGGACTCTGAGATACCTACTAGGATAGTAGGTAAGAATTCTAAGGCAGTAATCTCTAAGGAGGTTACTGAAGAAATACTTGAGGCAAAAGAACCAATAGAAGTTGTCGTTGATGATGCCACAACAATCGGTGTCGTAGAATTACCACATATAAGATTCAAATATTCTGAAAAGATCAAATATCTGCGAGTACCACCGCCATTCCCACAAAGGTTGAAACAACTAGATCATCAGCTTATTATGAAAATTAATTATCGCAAACTTATTGCAGTGCTGGTTCTAGCGGCACTTTTTGAGGCTTTTTTTATGCGTCGGAAAGGGTTTTAGTGGCATTAAAAAATGTCACTATATAACTAAAAAACGCCACTAAAAACCTATTTTGCTGTAGTGCTGCACTTGTTGAGTTTTGTATTCTATATTTGGCCAATTATGCTTCCATTCTTCAATACTTGAGAATTATCAAATTTGTGTTTATTCAAATTGTTTGTTTTTGTCTTCCATGCAACATTCAAGGCCAATACCTAACATCGAAAATCATGTTATGATCAATCAGCAGAGAACATCAATCGCTTTTATTCCTTATTCGTTTGTAATAAGTATTTTTGCTTTACCTGCATTTTATAAAGCTTGTGTATTTATTCATCATGATGCATTGTCAAGACGGTTGATGGATAAGAAGTATTATTTTTATTTTTATATTTATTTTTACAGAAAAGTGTTACTATAGGCGTTTGTCAAGACAAACGCCACTAAAGAACATACATTATGGCATTTGTCCTGATAAACGCCACTAAAGAACAATTTCTTATGGCATTTATCCTGACATTGACTTTCTATCGTACATGGTATAGTGAAACATCCAGGATCCTTCAATTTTGGGAGCATACGATTATGAAGCATGGCCATGCATCCTTCGATTACGGCAACGGTCTCAAACACACTAAGCCTTCTTCTTTTGGATACAATGTCTTTTAAGAATTTGACATCTGTCTTCGGTTGCGGCAACGGTCTCAAACACACCAAGCCTCAACTAATGGCAAAATAATGTGGACTTGCTTCAAGATGTCTAGGAACTTTTTAAATTGATAATCTTGCTTCTTCCTTTTCAGTCTCTGTGGGAAAGGTGGTGAAGGTCGTATTTCCTCTAGTGTATCATTAATCTAGAATTTAATGCCTGGTACCACTGGTTCTTCTGCTGCATCGTCCGCTTGGCGTGGGACTTCTGATTTCTCTTCCAAGGTAGGATCACTTAGTTTATCATCTAAGTCCGCTCTATCTGGTTCTTCTTGTTCTACTAGTGAGACTTTGTCTATCGAACTACCTGATATCTCCTTAAGTTGTAGGCCACTCCTTGTAGTAATTGCCTTACATTGCTCATGGCCCATTCCCCTTGCAACTTCAGTATTGTTGGGTAATCCTCCTTGTGGTCTTGTGTTCAGATTTTGAGCGAACTACCCAAATTGAGTTTCTAGTGTTTTAATGGTTGCTTCTTGGTTTTACAACCTCATGTCAGTTTTTTTTATGAAGGCGTTGGTTCTCTTAATGAAATTACTATTCTCAGCCATGTATGATTCTATTTTCATCATAAAGGCCTTAAGAGAATTTTCCAATGAACTTGCAGGCTGATGTTGAGGTATCTATTGCTGTGGATATGGTTGTTGTACCTGTAGCGGCGGCGGATATTACATTGGCATTGTTTGCTGGAAGCTTGAGGGTTGAGTAGTCGGATTCAGAGCATTGTTAGGATTACTCAATAAGAAATTTGGATGCCTTTTCCATGCTGGATTATATGTATTGGCCAATTGTGTTGCCACTGAATTAGATGTTTCTAACTCATGTACTGTGTCCTGGAGTCTCACCCCTCCTCGCTTAGATGTAGGGAATTGAAAGTTATTCTTTGCAAGTTTGTTCAAAATTTTTATTGCTTCCTCCGGTGGTTTGTTAAGGAGTGTCCCATTGGCAGAGGCATCTAGCATCATCCTTGTTAGGGCATTGGTTGCATTGTAAAACATAGTCACTTGTGTCCATAATGGAAATCCATGTAAACGAAACTTATGTAGTAGCTCCCTATATCGCTTCCATGCCTCATACATCGGTTCATCATCTGCCTGCCGAAAAGAAGTAATTTCATTACGTATACAATCGTATAGATTAGTAGGATTGAAACATGTAATAAAATCACGATATAGTTCACTCCAAGATCCTATAGATCCTGTTGGAATGCTATTTAACTAGGTCTTTACCCTATCCCTCAGTGAATAGGGAAACAATTTCAGTCTCAGAACATCTTCATGGATTCCTTGAATTTTAAATGAATTACAGATCTCCATGAATGATTTGAGGTGTTGCCTGAAATCTTCAGTTAATGACCCACCAAACTTTCCACTGTATTGATCATATTAAACATGACAAGTTTTAGTTCAAAGTGGGCCGCTTCGATTTCTGGTGTAACAACTCCTGGATTTAACCCATTCAAATCCTCTTCTAGAAAATCCCGAACTGTGAGCTACCGCGACAATGGTAGCGGCAAAAGTCTTTCATTGCCAGCAGGTAAGTTCTGTTCCACCGAGTTATCTGCCATAACTACTCGAATTTGTCTTATCAACCTTTGACGCATGCGTTCAATCTCTAGATCTAGCTCGTACAAAGGATTGCTTGGGTTTGCCCTGGTCATAAACAAGTAAAAACTGAAGTTTAATAAAACTAACTAAAAGCGAGGAAATAAAGATAACAAAAAATTTAGCTTCCAATCCCCGACAACAGCGCCAAAAACTTGTTACATGTAGAAAGATTTGCGCAATTTGTGCAAGTGTATAATTCGCAAGTAATAAAGTGATGAATATAGAGTATCGTCTTCACGAGAATTGGTTTACTTAATATGTTTCCTTTTCTCTTCTCGCTCTGCAAAAGAAATAAAATAAAAACACAGATTAATTTGATTGTTCTGAACTAAACTAAAACAACTTAAATAATAAAAAGAAAACAGAGAATGAAGATAAAATTAGATTGAGGGAATGGCCAGGATCCATTTGTGTTTTATTATGGATTCAATTGACTTGTTTCTGTTTAATACAATTATATAACATTGCCTCGGTAGAACTATAGTTTTATTGCCTCGACAGTGAAGGGTCACGTCCGCCACGGCAATCCCTTGCTCTTGGGTGGACTTTTACCAAGGTTCGGCAAAGTATCCTTTGATGACTCCGCTTATCCCTAAGTCGAAGACTGTTGATGACTAGTCCTTGATGATACCTCCCGGCGTGAATCAATTATAACCATCAACCAATCTCACACTTCTTTTAGCCGCTGAAACTCTAACCTATCCCTAGGCCGAGTTAGTATTTTCTAGCTAGAAAAATACCGTACTTATTTCTTTCGTGAATCTAACTCTCCCGATATTTGATAAATAAATCTCTCACAAACTTTTCTCCCGAGCTTGAATGCAAGAACAATGAATGAAAAAGAATAAGCAAACCTTGATATTTTATTGCATGAAACAAGAAAACAAAGTACAATTTTCTCCCACAAATACTCGACAACATTCACCTAAGCCCTAGAAGAATTTAGAACATAATGAAAACAAAAAAAACTCTAAGGTCTAGGGTGAATTGTCCTCTCTTTTCTTCTCGGACGACACCTCCTTTATATAGGCTAAAATTAGAGCAACAACGGTCTTGGAGAAGAAGTAAAGTTGGTTTGGATGATTAGGGAAACATCGGCCTTGTAGAAGAAGTCAAGTTGGTTTGGACGTTGCTTTCCTTAAAGAAGTGAATCTCTTTAACTTAATTCTTTCCAACTTTACCCCGCCTTCTCGAACTCCAATTACCACGCAAAGTGTCTAGAAAAATCCAGCTTTTTATTCTCTTCAAATCGATCACCACTTTGACTTTTGGTATTATGGAAGTCCCCACCTCGACAGGTTGCATCTGCTACCCCGGCGGAGGTCTCACTCTGAGTCTACTCAGCTTCCATCACTAGAAGCTCCCATCTGTGGCTGGTTCGATCCGGGTCTGCTTCATAATCCATCGCCTTATGTTCATTCGTTATCCTTCACTGCTTTTCAGGCTTCCTTATCATGCTGTCGTGACCCTAGAGTTCGGTTACTGCCCCGGCCCAAGTCTATCTGCAAATGCACAAATATGCAATAAAGCTTACATTTTCTATAAAGATTATCCTTATATGTCACGAAGGCAAAAAATCAAAATATTATATATTAAGCTCATGCATCAGCCCAAGTATGAGTAGATTAAGTAATTATTGTCCACGAAAGGTGTAAAAAATTATAGTCTTTTGAGAACTTATCACTCATTCTACCAAAGATAATGGAGTAGCTCTCTCTGCATCGTTACAAAATCCAAACCGACAGTATCACTATCTCCAAAAACATATGGTCCCTCACTCTGGACCGGCTGATCAACCTCGGCTTGTTGAGCCTCGTTCTGAACCCTAGGTAGATCCTCCCCTCCTATATCTTGAGACAATCTCTGATCCTATGGCAGGTCCACAAAAGGTGGGACGTCACTAGCAGATCCAGCAAAATGACCTCGGTCACGATCTCGACCATGACCTCTCCCAGTCGCTAAAAATGTACTCCTACGAGGTGTCATCGTAGTATATCTATAGAAGGATAGATAAATCCTATATTAGAACCAGTACTTAGAGTATTATTCAAAATATTTCAAAAAATTTTATATTTGAGTCAAAACAAGAATCCAGATTTTCAAATAAGACTGATAGAATCATTTTCAAATCAAAAATTATTTTGGACCTCAAAGTGCGAGAGTTGAACCTGGCTCTGATTCCTTTAAATGTAACCCCTAAAATTAACTTAATTTCTTAGATTAAAAGCTAGGGTTTACGTTACTTAAACTTTGTTAGCAAGTTAGGGTTTTCATAATTTAAATGTAATTATCAAATAAATCAATAAATAATTAATAATTTAAAAGACTGAAAACTTACCATTTAAAATATATTGTGTTCAACCCATAATCATTAAATGTTCTGAAATCCAATATAAAATCCAGAAATCCAAAGTTTATTACATTAAAAATAAAATATCCGGAATAAACATAATATTATACTGAAATCAAGTAACATACATAACAGTTTTAAAAATATTCTTCCAAGTACCGTAGCCTAGGACCGAGGATCTGAAACAGAAACTAAGAAGGTGTAAGCTAGGGAGCCTAGTGTGTCTCTAATGTGTAGATAAACAAGATCATATAATAGAGAAGAGTAGATGATAAATGTATGCATGAAATGCACCCAACACCGAACCCCATCAGAAGAGTAGGTTCCCCTGAACCACTCTAACTCCATCATACCAACAGAAGTGGAACTCAACCCGTAGGTGGATCCACTGATCAGAAGTGGTATCTTGATCCGTAGGTGGAGTCACTGAACAAAAGTGAATACATCACTAATCTTTTCTATACAGAATATCCAACCAATGTAATGCTATGAATAGATACAGAATCAAATGCGTGCCTAAATGCTAACAGGAGGCATGCATGATAATTTCAGAAGCAGGAATATAATTAAAAACTCAGAGTAAAACATGACAAAATATTTTAGAAAATTGCAGGATGATGCATGATCATACGGTGTTTAACAGAATCTGAACAAAGAATAGTAACAGAGTTGTCGGGAGAGACACACCTGAAGTAAACTACATATTAGAGGAACAAAATATTAGACACACTACTATGCCACTATACCGGAAAATAAACAAACAGAAATAGACAGAAAACTCACGTGTGTGTTCCAAATGCTAATGAACAAGAAGTCGTCTAGGAGGAGGAGAAGGCAAATGCTCGGGGTCAGAATCCATGTCACCTGAACCAAACGGTAAACTCGTAACCCCCTTAGCCCGACCTAGATGGAACCGGATCAAAAGGGTTACACGTGGAATATCGAACCAAATCCACGAAGTCCCGATCCGATAAACAAACCTGGAAATCATTTCATTTTTTTCTTTCCTTTTATAGATGCATAATTAAAAATTCTTATATGTGTCGATTTCATGCAAGACAAGAACGGAAGCAAATAGACCATAATCGAACATTCAACAAGCACATGTGCAATTTAGGAACTAAAAAAGAATATTTCTAGTTCGTACAGTAGGCTGACAATTCAAGTCAACAAAAATTCAATTAATCATGCATAAAATACCCATAATGAAATTCAGGTCAACAAAGCATTTCAACTTCATCAATTACATGCTTCATTGAATAAAGACTAAAATGCAAATCTCCTAATTTCTAGAAATCAACTCCGACTTAAATCAACCAATTAATTATTAAGTTGTTGTCATGCATTATGGTATAATCTTAACCCAAAATGATCGTTGTAGCAACCATATTCGAATACAAGAAGATATACGAGTAAAAAATGTAATCCCATCTCCAAAACTCATCATTTACACTAAGGTATCGAAACATGGAAGCTTGGTTTCGAAACCATGACATGGCAATAACCGTTTAAACCACCAATGGCCAGTGGTATCGATATTGCCCCTAGGCAGTATCGATACCACCCTCAAGGGTATCGATACTCGGGTGATCATTGTGCTCTTGCACTCAAAATTGCTTGGGTTTTCAATATCAGCCTTAGGGGTTTCGATACCCCTATGCCCGAAACACATATTTGCATATTTTAAGAGGATCTAACCTATCCTAAACATGGTCTATAATCATCAACATCTAAATACACAAATCCTAAACATAATAGGCAATTTTAAACAGTCAATTATAACCATCTAAGGTCCCATAACACCTATAGGCATGCTCCCTAAAATTGGACTCAAACCATAGAATCATCCATGCTTTAACTTGCTTCAACAAGCCAAACAATATATCATTCCATCAAACAACAACCAAAGCAAATTTAGAAGTTCTATTACAATCTTTTAACTAGAACAAAACACATTCTTTATGGGATTGGTTTACACATTATCAAGCCCCTTTTTATTTGTCAAAGCATACCAAAATGAGAAGTTTTTCCCCCTTGGACCACTTGCTCCAAATACAGCCCCGAAAGTCTCTCTATTTCTCTGCAAAGATGAAAAGAGAGTTTAAGTAAAACAAGCTTAGTGAGGTAGCTTTAAACAAGGTCATCAATGCATCACTTAAAAACCAAATTAAAACCATAGCATGTACTATTTATGTTAAATCCATGCATGCCTTTCCAAATCATGGTCATGTACAAAATGCCAAATCATTTCATGTGTTTGAATAGAAACATCAAATCATTTCATATGTAATACATATTGACACCAAATCATTTCATGTTATGCATATTGATACCAAATCATTTCATGTTATGCATATTGATACTAAATCATTTCATGCTATGCATATTGGCTTCCTAGTAATCACTTATTGTAAACCTTAAGCTCACCGGATACACGGATTCCTTATTCTATAATTCGAGACACTTGGTCTCAACATGCATCGATTGGACACATAGTAACCCTTGTATACATGTTACCCCCACTACACACAGTTGGATACAAAGTCACCCTTGTTTACGTATGGGTCAACTATATGCATGGTCAGACACAAAGTCACCCTTATTTACATATAGGCCAGATCTACACGCACGGTCGGACACAAATTCACCCTTTTTTACGTGTAGGCAACATCATTAATCTCATTATCTTTATAGTGCACTTAATCCTAATGACATGTCATTTGCATTCATATCTAAAGTTAGTGTCAATAAGACAATATCAATTCCAATCATGCATGTTAACTTGCTGCTCATAATGCATTCAATATATGTTTATATTGTGAACCAAAACCATGCTCTACGGCTTAATCAATGTAGGTAAAATAACCACATATTGTTTCAAATCATGTTCATGCTTTCATAAGATATGAAATTCCATTCTATAACATGCATTTACGGCAACTAACACATGCATGCATCTTTTCAAAATCCAATCATGTATTCAAACCAATTTCATGCATATACCTTTCGTAATGCTATTGCAACACAATCAAAATTCATGATATACATCCAAAACTTTTAAATCACTTACTCTTGAACCATGGAAAGCTTTTACACTATTCAATAGTCCCCAAAACAAATCCGAACACTTGAGATTCACTTTTAACCAAGATTAACTCACCGAAAAGTGAAACAAGCCTTTGCCGACGCTCCAACGAAAATGCCAACGTATTAGTCACTCAAGAGACTTCTTGCACTTCCTCTACATCATCAAAAACAGAGAATATACACATCAAAACATGCTCAACACAGCAGCCACATAGAGCCTCCACAAGACTACCAAAAACTAAGCCGAAAAGAGTGAAAACTAAGTCGAAAAACATCTGGAACTACTCCAGCCCCTAACCTAACGAATCTAGCATCTAATTCACCTCAAACATGAACCAAAAACACCTTCAAACCATCCTTATACTTCCAGCAAAAGCAGAGCATCTAAAACAACCCCTAAAACAAATGAAAAACACTTCTAACAACACCGATTCAACTATTCCAGGATTAGAACTACATTTAATCATCAAAGTAGGTAAAATTCTTTTAGAAAATCACCCTAATTACAGCCTTAATTAGGATCTAATTAAATTTCATGAAATTTCCATAAAAACTCCATAATCTTGAATTAAAACACAAAATCAAGTTAGGATTATTTATTTGTAAGATAAATGTTTGGGAATATCAAATAAAGAACCTTAGAAATGAAAAGAAATCAGAAAATTACCTTTGATATGCATCCACCAAAATTGACGTGCATTCTTCTCTTGAGTTTTCTTGAAATTGGATGATGATTTTGCAAAACAAATTATGAGGTTTTGTAGAGAATGAAATATTGAGTTAAATGAGAGAAATCTTGAAGAAAATGGAAAAGAATTAGGCAATTGACTTGAGAAATTGGTGAATAATCTCTATTTTGAGAGAAAAAGATGAGAAAATAAGAAAGTGATTAATCGTCAATTAAAACTAATTTTGGTCAATGATCTCTATTTAAGAACAAATTGGATTAATGTCCCTCTAAGAATTCTAAGCTTTGGCTCACTTTTTAATTTAGTCATAAAATCCCAATTTCCCAAAAATTACAATTTTACCCCTAAACTTTTCAAAATTTACAATTTAATCACTATTATGATAATTAAGCTTAACTAAATCAAATTTAAACTCAATTACCATTCCCTTAACTTTAAAACACCATTTAAAAATTTTTAAAACTTTTCTACAAATTTATTATTTATTTGAAAAATATATTATTATTTTAATTTACCTGGAATTAGTGAATCGAAAAAATCCGATTCAACCCGAATCAAACCTTCTTAATCCATACTCTAACTTCTAGCCCCTAAATCGGGATGTTACAAAACCAATTCAGAATCTGATAAAGATAACTTTCGGATAAGGCATTCAAACTTAAAAACCCTAAAAACGACACTTCGGGCTCGAATTTTGAAAAACGAATTGCGCCATAGAATTTAGGACGTCAAAAAACATAAGGTAGGACCGGGTCGAAAAAGTCAACGCTAACGTCAGCATTGGTCATTGCTAACGTTAGCACTAGTCAATGTTGACGTTAGCACGGGTGACATCAATAGAGATGATGTCAGTAGTGACGTCAGTAGTGACCTCATCCGGGTTGAGGGTCGGGTCGGTCACGGGTCGGGTTCCAGGATTTTCCTGAGAAAATCTGGAAAATTTACACAAATTCCCAAGACTAGATTTTACTAGATTTTCAGTTCTAAAACCCCTTTAATAGATTCGATTCTAAACACTAAAAACACCCCTGGATTCGATTTATTCTTGATTGGTGATTTAAATAGTAACTTTTCAATTGCTAATTATCTTATTTTCATGAATTTTCACTGCTAATTTGAGTAAATTTTGTATGTTTTATGTACAGTGACCTGTTTCTACAATTGATGATTAAAAAAGACAATTTCTGCATTTTTCTTCGCGACTGGAGACATGGGCACGACACCGGGCATGAAGAAATGCTGATGTGGTAGTTTTTATAAGATTCTAGAAGATTCTGGAGACAGTCCAGTCAGCAAGATTTGAGAGAATTCTGGAGACGGTTCAGCAACAAGATTTGAGAAGATTTTTAGGATAAGATATTTTGTTTTTAAATTTTAAACTCAAGAATTATCTTTTTTATCTTTTTATCTTTTATTTTATTTTTGAATTAGTTTATTATTTTTAGGTTATTAGTAGCCTATAAATACCCTCTATGGGTAAGGCTTTAGATCATCCATCACTTTGTCTTTGAATTCTTGTCTTGTTTCTTTATTATTCTATAAAATTTCTTTTCATTTCTTTATTTTTAGTCTTTTAAATATTTTGCAAAAATATGCTAAGTATGATAATTGATATCATGCTTAGCTAATTTCTTTTAAGTCGAGAGCTAACAATGAATCAATTCAAAGCATGAGAATTGAATAGTACTTAACTCCCTTCGGGAAACATTCTTATTTTTCTATTTTGTTAGTTTGGAAATCGGCCTTACTTACAAAATTAAAACATTTTCAAACCAAAAAGAGCTTGTTGGTCTGAATGTTGTTTTAATATACAGTGGGAGGAATGGTTTGCCTGTGGTAATTTTTGACTTCCTATGAACACACTTAGCGGCGGTCCGCTAAGGAAAAATGAGATCGGATTCGATTCTCAATGAGACAACATAATCCGAGTCGGGCCTTTCCAGTATTTAATCTGATTGTTTTAATGGCAATAGTTGTGGTTAAACCACTCAAGAATCATCTTTCAAAGATAGACTTGGAAAAATCAGTTACAAGAGAAAAAGACAAGTTACAATGGGTTGGTCTTTGTAGACTTTAACCGACATGAATCCCGAAGTAAAAATTATTTTTAATGATCGACAGAATTGAAACAAAGTTAGGTCGAGGCGATTTCTTTATTGTCATTTTCAACTATTATTTCTTTCTCTTAATTTTTATTTTTACATTTTATTTGTTCTTTTAGTTTCTTTATTTTTCATCGCAATCTCATCAACCCCCTTTTTATTAATTGTTTGCAACATCCTGGACTGAAATCAATACAGAATTACATCAGAAGTTCCAAATTCTCTATGGATCGACCCTCTTTACTATATTATCTTTTATTTATTTAATTTAAAGAGGGATATTTTATTTTGACTTAAAAAACGACGCTTGTCAATTCTCGATTCAGAAACTCTCAAAATTCAAACCAACAATTCTCATGCACCCGATTCAAACAAAACCAAATAACCCACCTTCACATTCGATTAAAACTAAAAACAAAGTTGCTCTCCTTATAACACCAAGAACCGAAGTTGAAAGAAGTAAAGAGGAAGGTTGAGTGCTTACCAAAACTTACCAAATTGGACGAGCAAACCACAAGAGGATTCGAAGCAAGTTCTCAGAGGGATAAGAGATTGAAAAAATGTTTTCTCGATTTGTAATTCACCTAAAAGAAAAGGAATGAATAATAATTAAAACATGGATTAAAGGGGAAATTAATTCTCCCCAAATCCATAACCGAAATGAGGAAGAAGGGAGGAAATAAAGTCTGAATTTGAATAAGGGTAAAATTACCCAATAGGACCCTGAGGATTTTGAATCATCACACGTAACCCTTAAACTTTTAGATTATTACAAATAAGCCACTAGAAATCCCTAATTTCTAAGGTTTCAAAACTAGGGATTTAAAAATTAATTGGGGGGGGGGAAATTGGGGTGTTACACTTCCACTGTTTTTTGTTTTGTTTTGTTTTCACTATTATCTTGCGATCATCACCATACTCTTTACACACTATTTCCATCAATCTATTGCCATCTATTCTATTTTGTCTTGGCATATTTTAGTTGCTTAAATTCTGAAATTGCCATAGTATTTTATCTTTACACCTTCATCGTATATATCCATTTTCACTTGTTTATATCTTTGTCTTTATTTTCCTTTTTATGGTTAGTGACACCCTTTTGTTTGACAAATTTGTCATACACTTTACCTTAGATCCTCGTGGGAACGATACTCACTCACCCTTTATTACTTGTATGACTGTGTATATTTGCACATATATGATCCGTATAATTTATAGCACTACACGGACATCACCACCACTACTTAAACCCAGAAAAAGGTCTTGGTTCGAAAAACAAATTGATAAGTGACTAAAAGTCCTATTTTTCATACTATTTTCCCACTCGTTTATTGCTTATAAAGGATAGATCTAAGGGCAACAATGGATATTTCTGCTTATTTTTTATATTTCAACATCCAAACACTTAAACCACGGATTTATCTAATATTTGGCATAAAGCAAATGGATTTGATAGTTTTCTTAGACAAAAAATTATATTATAAAGATGGCCAAATGAAAAGATAGATGCTGGAATGCAGATGAAGTACCCGCCACAGTGGCACTTTGGAGGTCGAGACAGCAGAATAAAGATGACAACTGGTGCTTGACAAAGAGAGAAAAAGATGTTGATCTTAACGGATAAAGAGCGAGAGAAAAACGAGGCTGATTTAAGGAGTCAAGACCTGGTCAAAGTCAAACGCGGGAAAGAAGAGTTATTTTAGGAAATAAGAATAAAGTAATATAGTTTAGTTAGGAGTTGTATTTCTTTCCCTTTTAGAACTCTTTCCTTGTATGGAAAACTTTAACCTAAGGCTTGGACTATATAAACCACCCTTTAGGTCTAGGTTGAGTCGAGTCGGATTTTATATATCATATACCCTAAGCCACCAACTACACCATGTTTTAAACTTCTTCAGAGGTTTAGGTTGTTTGTGGAGTAGTTGGAGAAGAAGGTTTTGTTATTCTTGATACTTATTAATGCAAAAACTTAGTTCATAGTTTATTCTCTCTTGATATTTACTCTGCTTTGCATATGAGCTCGAGATGATAGTATGTGAAGAAAAATCTATTTGTCTAATATCGAGAGAGTTAGACTCACGAAATGAGAAAATATGGTCTTTGCTCAAGGACATTAACTAATCCGGTTTAGAGGTTAACCGCCCAGGATTTCAGCGACTAACAAGACGTATGTGTTTGGTTGTTGTTCACCCTTGATTCATGCCGGAGGTATCATCAAGACGTGAGTTTCAACAATTCTCATCGCTTAGGAAAGAGCTATTTAGTAGTCCGATTGTTCCGAGTAATTATAAGGTGAAGCATTCGTCAGACAAAAGGTTGTAGACAGAGGAAATCAAGGGTTCTCGGTCACACTAGTATCTTCAGAGTCCCCGAATTGTACGACTCCCATTTCTAAGAGCTTTTGAATAAGCTTCTTAAACCTGATGCAATTCTCGATGGAATGCCCCGCCATTCCGGCGTGAAATTCACATTGAACGTTAGGATCATACCATTCCGGGTAAGGAGGTTGTCGCGGTTTCACGTATACCAGAGAGACTGCATGTGCACTGTACAGAATTTGATATAATCTACCATAAGAGATTGGGATAGGGGTGAACTTCTTTTCTTCTGCGCTTGTCCCCTGACTGGATTTCGCTTTTGGAAAATTCATATTTGCTTTTGCACCAACCGCAAAATCCCGGTTATGATGTCCCTCTGAGGGTTTTTCTAACTCCATCATTCGCTCTTTCAGCCTGATATTCTCAGATTTATTGCGGGCTAACTCTTTTTGCATAAGGGCTTGTTGTGTCTGTGCAACTTTAAATTTCTTTTCCCAGTAATCAGCCTTTTCCTGGACCTCAACATTTTGATTGATAGAAGACTTCTTGATTCCCGCACATTTATAACTGCCTTGTAGATCATCCAGGTCTTCTTCGGCCTTATTTTTGCCCTTCATCAGCCTTTTCATTTGCTCCTCCTGGGATTGTACCCTAAAGCTCAACTGGCTCCTTTTGTTTTCCAGTACCGATATCCGCATCTTCAGATCAACACATCTTGCTTCAAAACACCTTATATTCGGGTCTTTTTTTCTTTCGAAATCCCTCTCGGTCAATATCTTGGCCATCTTCTTGATCAAGTCATCGTGCGACCTCGAAATGTGCATGTGAGTATCTTGCTGTATTTTTTCCAACTTGTCTTCTATGTCCTTCTGCATATCCCCGTAAGCTTGCTCGATCCTTGCTAATCTTGCCTCCATTCTTGTGGTTCTTGCTTTTGACGAGATGAGTATGTTGTTGCTTTTATTGACTGCAACGAAAATGCCCCTCTGATGTTAGGCTCATAGTAAAAATGATGCAATATGTAATGCTTTGATGCGACTAAAATGATGTCATGATATGCGAAGTGCTGCAAATTATTATAACAAGGTGTTGATTCAGTACAACTTTAAAAAGGGAAACTCGAGTCATAACGAAGCTTTCTTTACATAAAGTGGATCTTGCATAGCCTTCATCTTCGAAATTTCGATTTTCTAGGACAACGTTGTCGGCTTCTTGCCCCAAAATAAAATTTGGGTTTGAACTGTTATAATGCGTAGATACGTGGTCACCTCTTGAACTTACTTCGGGGTTCTGATAGAGATATGAATTTAATCCTGCGTCTGGTCAAGGTAAACCTTCCCTTATTTCCGGAACGAACTATCTCGAATTTATGTTCTCTTGACGTCATCAGTGGAACCCATTTCGTTGCCCCCCACTTTATCAAAAAAGTGGCTCTTGTGGGACTAAACCTTTTTAACGGTTGTACTTTCATCAACATCTCTTTTAACAAATTAAATGCGTGAATGCAAAAAACGGGAAATAAAACAATACAAAGATGCATAAATATTAGTATCGAACTAGAAGATAATAAAAGTGTATGCTATGATGCATGAATAGGCACATGACAATTTATATTGCAAAAATAACAAAATAAATAAATAACATGGTTAAAAAAGGTATAAACAAAGAAAACCCAACTCTCTCTCTAAAAGGAAAACCCTACAAGGTGACCCTCTAATTAGGCAGAGGTTCGGCATGACGGCTCTAAAGGCGGGCTTCTAGGGCTCACTATGTTTGGGGTAGTTTTAGAAGGTACCCGAACGAAACTTATTATCCTACTAAGGATAATAAATTTAATTCAGGGGAATACTTTTCTGTAAGTCTATGCGGAGACATAGGTCTCACGAAGACAGAAGAAAAAAATATTCCAGAAGCAATTCCCCATCCTACACGGAGGCATAACCTCACGAAGGAGTGGTTTCATGCTCCCACTTAATTTGGACGAGCCCAGGTTGAGGGTTTATGGGATGAAGGATCTTGAAAAAGATTTAAAAGCAGTATTAGTAAAATATTTAAAATAATACTAAATAATAAATAGTGGAAAGTAAATAAATAAAAGAAAAATAATCGAATTTATATTTTCGATCGTTAAATAAAATGTAACCGAGTTGAGGCTTGACTCTCGAAAATTAAGTCCCCAGCAGAGTCGCCAGCTGTAATCACCGGTTTTCGTCCGGGGAGTCGCCACCAATCGATTTTTATGCCGGTGCGATTGGAACACCAAAAATCGTGCCTGCGAACCAGAGTGGGTCCGGGAGTCTATTACGCGTGAGGAAGGGTGAGCACCCCCACAACGCCTGAAATCGGCACCTGTCGATTACATGATATTTTATACGATCGAAAATACAATCACGTTACCAAAATCTGTAAAAAAGGGTTAGTAACATTTAACGATAATAATACTAAATAATAAACATAATAGTTATAAAAATAGCATAAAAAAATAGTAACTATAATAACAATATAAAAAATCATGATATTAATATATAATAATAGTATGAAATAATATTATTATATCAATTTTTGGGCAATTCTCGGGACTGATCTGTAAAAACAAAGAACATTATGGGCAAAATAATTAATAATATAGGGTGAAATTAAAAGAAAATAAAGAGTAAGGGTTAAATTAAGCTAAATTAATGACCAAATTGAACACATATGCAAACTGGAGTGCCGAGAAGTGAACGGGCCATGAATGCAAGGACCAGGGGAGTGATTTTTCCATTTTAGCGGGTTAGGCACTAGATCGGGTCGGATATACGGGTTCGAAGCCGGGTATGATGCACCGAAACGGCGTCGTTTTGGGCCCGATGAACCGGTACCAAAACGGTGCCGTTTCACCACATATATATATGTCCCCTTATATGTTTTTTTCATTTGTTTCTCTGCTCTCAAAGGAGAGAACAAAGGTTCTCCTTTCTCTCTATGTCTGCTGGAGAGCCGCCGCTAACGCCGGCGGTCCGCGGCGGTCGCCGCCGTCCACGGTGGTCCGATGAGGTAAAGAGGGGTCTTTTCCGAAGCGCTTCAACACCCTAAACGCGAATCTAACCCCGGTTTTGGTAGAAGATGTGTGTATCGGCCTAGATCTAAAGGGGAAGTTCTCGAATCCCTCCTTTTTTATACCTCTTTTATTGCTTCTTTTTTTGATGCCGATCGGACCCTCTTCTTATGCGACTCAAATATTTGGATATATGCCCTTTTTTAGACTGATTTTTGCTCGAATCTCTTGCCTTTTGATTGATTTTTTTTTTGCACCGGTTGTTAACCGCCCTTACATCGTTGTTTTAGGGGTATTTATACCCGCATTTGATACACAAATATTATATAAAATAGGAGTTTTATTCTATTTTGATCTACAAATAGACATACTCATGCTTTTTCCTTTCTTTTGCAGGTTGAAGAGCCATTAAGCGGTGGCCGCAATTCGGGCGGTGGCCGGCCAGGAGCACGAATGGGAGGGCGCGTAGCCTCCATGAGCGAGCTGAATAGCCGCGTGTGGTCCCCACGCGCGGACAGTTGGCAGGCACTCCCCAGGCGGCAGCTGATGTTTAACCAGGGGATTAGGGTTTTGTCTTTATCTGATCTAGGGTTTAATTAGTTGGGTTTTGTATTGCTGGGCCAAGGGTTAAAATGGACTTTGTTTTATGTTTTGCTGGACTTTGCTTTTGGGTCTGATAATAATAATAAAAAAAAGGTTTGTTGGTTTGGGTTTAATAAAATTGGATTTAGGTTATTACAATTTGTTTCTTGGATTTCCATGAAATTGAACTGTCACCAAGAAACATACAAAATCAGGTGATCGATCGTCGTGTGTTTAGACAAGCGTTATAGTCTGAATCAACAAAACCAGTAAGCTGAAGTTTGGATGAAGTTGAAAAGAACAACCCCAATGAAAGAGTTGTCGAGTTGTCTTTATATAAGCTAGTAAATGATATACTGCTGTTAAATGAGGCTGACGATGTTGAGAAACAAATTAACTAAGAATATGAGCGGTATACATGATGTCAGGCTTTGTGTGAGTGAGGTATAGCAACCTCCCTATCAACCTTCGATATAAGCCAGAGTTTGGAAGCAATTTGCCTTCACTTAAGCCGAGTTTATGTGGAGAACGTATAGGAGTTTTGACCGGTTTCTTGGCTAAAGTTCATGTGTCTTCAAGTAATTTTAAAGCATAATGTCTTTGTGACAAAGATATCCCAGTAGAATTTCTGACAACCTCAAATCCAAGGAAATATCGTAAAGGACCAAGATCTTTGAGCTTGAAGTGTTGGTTAAGAACCAATTTCACGCTAATTAGATTGGAAACATTTTTATCGGCAAGAATTATATTATCGACATAAACCAAAAGAACTATTAAATCATCTCCTAATCCTTTAGTGAATAAAGAATGACCAGAAGGTGATTGATCAAAACCTAGATGAAGCAAGACTTGAGAAAATGCAGAAAACCACTATCGAGAAGCTTGTTTTAGACCATAAATGGATTTATGAAGCTTGCAAGCTAAGTTATCACCTTGAATAGGAGTAAAGTAACTGAGAGGAAGCTTCATGTAGACTTCTCCATCCAAAGTGTCATTGAAGAAAGCGTTATTGACATCTAGTTGTAGCAAGGTCCAGTCACGTGAAGCAGCAAGTGCAAGAACAACCTTAAAGGAAGTTATTTTAGCCACAGGAGAAAAAGTATCTGTATAGTCTATGCCTTCTACCTGAGCAAAACCTTTAGCTACCAGGCAAGCTTTATGCCAATCAATAGTACCATCAGCTTTATGCTTGATTCTGTATACCCACTTATACTCGATAGCTTTCTTTGCTTTTGACAAGAAAACAACAGACCAAGTATTATTGTTCTCCATTGCACGAAGTTCATCATCCATCGCAACTCTCCACTCAGGATATTTAACAGCCTAATGATAGAAAGAAGGTTCACAAGTGGAGGAAACATTGGCTATGTCTGAAGAAAGCTTCGGTGAAGAAATATAATCTTCAATTGGGTATCTTTGATTAGAACCAACTTTATTACAATGATGATGTTGGAGATAAGAAGGTTTATGAAAAACACGTGTGGAATGTCAAAATGGTGGTAAGTTTGATTTAATCAGACCACCCTGAGCTTGTGGAAGAATACTCGTGACATTAGTTTGATCATTCGAACCTTCAGAAGGCATAACTGGATCACCAATTGGACTTCAAACAGAAAGCGATGGTGGATCATTATGTGTGGCATTACCAGGATCATTAACTGGAGATATATCAGGATCATGAACTGGAGTATTTGCTGAAGTATCGACTGGATCTTATGCAAAAACATCATCCTGTAAATGGACATGAAGTTCTCCTGTGCTATCGTCAGATGGATCAACCCCTGTACAATCTATAGAAACACGATTTTCTTGGATGCTTGGAAGAGAAAAATCAGTAGCATTCTTAGGTAAAATAATGTGTGAAAAGGGATCAACAATGGAATCTTTAGAAGAAATAGAATGAAAAGGATAAATGTGTTCAATGAAAACAACATTTCGAGACAAAGCAATCAAACTATTTTTAAGAACACTTTATAACCTTTTGCTCCTAGTGAATATCCAAGAAAAACTCCTAGAAGAGCTCGTTCAGAGAATTTGTTTCTGTTTGCTTTGAGAGTAGACACAAAGCATAAACAACCAAAAGATTTAAGATGTCTATAATCATGTAATTCCTTGAATTACAACTCATAAGGAGATTTATTCTCTAGAACAGGAGAGGGCAAACGATTTATAAGAAAGGTTGTAGTTAAAATACAATCACCCCAAAAACGAATAGGAATTTTGGAATGAAAGAAAAGAGCCCGAGCAACATTCAAGAGATGTTGGTGTTTTCATTCGACAAGAGCATTCTGTTGAGGCGTTTCAACGCATGAAAATTGATGTACAATACCTAATGTTGCAAACAAATCAGTGAACTTCAACTCTGGAGCATTATCAGACCTGAACATCTTCAAATCAAAACTAAATTGCCTTTTAGCCATAGTAATGAAGTTAGGAATAATTGTAGATATATCTGATTTATGTTGTAACAAGTAAGTCCATGTAGATCTTGTATAATCATCAACAAGAGTTAGAAAACATCTCTGATTATTATATGTAGGAGAGCGAATAGGTCCCCAAATATCACAATGCACAAGTTCAAAAGGAAAAGAAGTACATGTAGTTGATAATGGAAAATAAGCATTCTTTTGTTTGGCTAGAGGACAAACTAAACAATCACTATTCTTGTTTATAATAGATATATCGAGTATGTCTTTTAAAGAGTGTAAAACAAAGAACTAGGATGACCAAGCCGAGAATGCCAAGTATCACTAGTAAAGTCTATTTTACTAATAGAAATCAAAGATTTCTTTGGAGACATAGCAAACAAATATAACCCCTGTCGAAGACTAGCCTTCCCAATCACTCGAGAATGGTCCTGAATGAGACAAACAGACTTATTAAAAGATACAGTAAAATTAAAGTTATGTAATAAGCAACTTACCACTAACAAATTGAAACTAAAAGTAGGAACATACAAAACATCAGTAAGTAGCATATTTGAAGAAATTTTAACATTGCCAGCATAACGAACGGCAATGGAATTATTATTAGGAAGCATTATAAGACCTTCTTTAATTGGATGTAAGGATTCAAAAAAATCTTTCTCAAAACAAATATGTCTTGAGGCTCCAGAATCTATAATCCACTGATCTTTATGAGTAAAAACGTCAAAAGTATTAACATAAAAGGTATACTTACCTTGCATTGACAAGTCAACAGGTGTATTAACAATAGTTGAAGAAGAAGAAGCTTTCAACTGGGTTGTTAACATGGCAATAAGCTGTTGACATTGATTAGCGCTCAAAGAATCACAAGCATCTGGATTATTCTGACATTCACTAGTAATGGCATTGACATTTGTATTGGTGTTTGCACGAGTGAAACTATTTGGATTATTCTTAACGCAAACACTATAACCAGGAGGATAGCCATGCAACTTGTAACACTTATCCTTTACATGATCAAGCAATCCACAATGACTGTACTGCGGGCGAGATCTCCGAATATTAACGGAAGTTTTAACAGCAAAAGCATTCTCAACAGGATTACTCATCTTTGATATTATAGTTAGTACAACATAAAGTTAGTTCATCCCAAACTATCTTTAGTTGAGTATAGTAAGTACTTACGGTCATCGATCCTTGAACAAGCTCATTTAACTTCTTGCGTAACTGGAAAATTCTTGGGCCATTATTCTACTGGAAACGATCTTCAAGATCTGTCCATATCTCTGCAGCGGTAGACAAATAAAGAAGACTCGCAGCAATTTCTTTCGAAACGGAGTTCAGAATCCAAGAATTTACAAGATTGTTTGCACGCGTCCAGGCTTTGAATAAGTCTTGATCTGTAACTGGAGGAACAGGAAGAGAGCCATCAACAAAATGTCATGAGACCATTCTGGTTTTTGACCGTTGGCTATTGTTTTAATTTTGTTTTTTCTATTTGAATGGTTGTTATGTTTGTTGATACAGCTGGCAGGTCTTAATGAAACGCTGCGCAGAGGAGGGGGAGTCTGTTTTAATAAAACGTCGTCGTTTGGAGGGAAGGGTTGGTTGGTTAAATAGCTAGTTGGTTATTGTGCAAAATATCGAATGAATGAATTCCCATGAGCCTATTTCTCTTCTTCTCTAATCTGCTTTCTTCTTCATTTCTATTTTCCCTTTCTGTTTGATTTCACCAGTTACAGAGGTATCAGAGCCTTTACGGTCCTCGGCGATGGTTGAAACTCGTAGTCAGGCGGCGATTGCAGCGGCAGAAGCATCCCATGTTCCTCCAGCACCGCGTACTCCTGAGGTAGTACCTGAATGGAGAGTAGAAACGCAACGGATTCAATCCCAAGTTCAAAGGTTGGAGAATGACATTCACAACCGATTCCAGGACATGCAATCGGCAATGTTGGCTAATCTTCACAAGCTTATGGAGATCGGCCTCGGGAAGAAGATTGATGCATCAGCAATTCTGAGGCAGCATTCGGGAGTTTTGGGAGCTCCTTCTCCACCACAGGTTGCAGGTAATCCTAATCAGCATTCTGTTCCTTCAGTCATAGCCGATCCAGTGGTAGTTATTTCTGATCCTCCAAATCAGGAAGCTCCTATAATGGGATCTAACACTCAAATGAATCTTGCTTATAAACTGTTATGTCCTCGTTTTGATGGAAGTGAGTATAGGGATTGGTTGTGTAAACTCGAATAATTTTTTGAGGTGGAAGGAATCCCTGATTCTGCTAAAATCAGAGTGGTTATGCTGCATTTGGATGGGCGTGCCCTACAGTGGCACCAGTTCTTGATTAAATCTAGAGGGAATTTATTGGGTCTTGAGTGGCTGAAGTATTTAGCTCTAATGAGAGAGAGGTTTGCCCCAGGTGGTTTGGATGATCCATTTTCTGATCTGGTAGAGCTTAAACAAACGGATTCAGTGGAAAAGTTCTATGAGGAGTTTATCCATTTGGTGAATCAAGTGCAACTGCCTGAACATTACATTTTGAGTATGTTCAAAAACCATTTAAGGGTGGAGATAAGTCAGATTGTGAATCTGTTTCAACCAAAAAGTTTGATGGAAGCTTTCAAATTGGCCAAACAAGTGGAGACTATGAGTACATCTCAGACCAAAAAATCTTTCCCAGTCATGCAAAAAGTTTCTCCAGTAATGCACACAAGTTTGGGAACTCCTGTGAGAATTGCAGGGAGTGTTCAAAGGAATCCAACTGTGATGGGAGCTGGCACTCCCAGGATTTTCTCTCCTGGGAATAGCATTGTGGGAAGCTCGAGAAATGTTCCTAGCAATCAAAAGATGGGTGGTAAAACTCTATCTGCAGCTGAAATTGAAGATAGGAGGAAAAAAGGTCTATGTTTCTGGTGTGCAACAAAGTACACACCAGGTCACAAGTGTGCTCGGACTCAGATGTATCAGATTACAGTTGAAGGATTAGAGGAGGAAGGTGAGGCTGAGGTGTTCCTTGATTGTGAAGAAAGAGTGGGAGTTGAGACTTCTGAAGGAATAAGGACTGAGGAACCTTTGTTATCTTTGTAGGCTATGTGGGGATCAACAACATGGAAAACTATGAGGATTGTAGTAGAGATAGAGCAGTTCAAATGCATTGCTCTCTTGGATTCAGGAAGCACTCACAACTTCCTGAGTCAGTCCTTAGTAAGGAGGTTGAACTTGAAGATTTTCCATCAGAATCAAGTAAGGGTAGCCATTGCTGATGGGAGTTGGATGAGTACAGTAGGGGAGTGCAGGAAGGTACAGTGGGAAAGTCAGGGAGTTACATTCACCACTGATTTCCTGATAGTACCAATGAAGAAGTGTGAAATGGTACTGGGAATTCAATGGCTGTCCCAGCTGGGCAATATTCAGTGGGATTTTTCAGCACTAAAGATGCAATTCCAGAAAGATGGTGCTGTAGTGGAGTGGCAAGGATGCATGGTTCAACCCTTAGAGGTGATAGGAGAAAAGACTTGTGACAAATTATTAAGAGAGAATAAGGGACCCTACACAGCTGGTATTTGGTTGATTAATGCACAGTTGGAATTAAAGACAGAAGAAAAAGTTCATCCAGAAGTAAAAGAGTTACTGGAGACTTTTTGGAAGGTCTTTGAGGAACCTGTGGGGCTACCACCTGAGAGAGGACATGACCATCACATTGAATTGAAAGATAAGGAGGCTGTTGTGAAAATGAAACCTTACAGGCATCCTTCTCATCAAAAAGATGGTGGGAGAGATGCTGAGGACAGGAATCATCAGGAATAGCAGCAGTGCATTCTCCTCACCCATTGTCATGGTTAAGAAGAAGGATGGGTCCTGGAGAATGTGTGTGGACTACAGGAAGCTTAACCAGATCACAATTAAAGATAGTTTCCCTATACCCATAATAAAAGAACTGATTGATGAGTTGGGAACTGCTGTGCATTTTTCAAAACTGGATCTGAGGTCTGGGTATCATCAGATAAGAATGAGGGAAACTGACATACCCAAGACAGCTTTCAGAACTCATGAGGGACATTATGAGTTCCTGGTCATGCCATTTGGGCTGACCAATGCCCCTGCCACATTTCAAGGGCTGATGAACAAGGTATTTAAACCTTTTTTGAGAAAATTTGTACTTGTTTTTTTTGATGATATCCTCATATACTCTGCTGATTGGAGTTCACATATGCATCATTTGAGATTGGTACTGGAGACTTTAGAGAAGAATCAATTATATGCAAAAAGGTCCAAATGTAATTTTGCAGCAGAATCAATAGATTACCTTGGTTATATCATTACCAAGGGATCAGTCTCTATGGATGCAGGGAAGGTTGACAGTATTATGTCTTGGCCTAGTTCAGCAAATGTCAAGGAATTAAGAGGTTTTTTGGGGCTTTCAGGCTACTACAGGAGATTTGTAAAAGGTAATGGTTGTGTGGCCAGACCAATAACTGATCTCTTGAAGAAAGGAGCATGGAAATGGGGAGTGGATGAGGAAGATGCCTTCCTAAGGTTAAAATTTGTTGTTTGTTCTGCACCTAACTTAGCCTTACCTGATTTTTCATTAAAGTTTGTGGTAGAAATAGATGCAACAGAAATGGGAGTAGGAGCTGTTTTAACTCAGAAGGGAAGGCCTTTGGCCTTTTTCATCAAAGGTTTGGGAGTTAGGCACAGGGGACTGTCAGTCTATGAAAAAGAAATGTTGACAGTTCTAATGGCTGTTAAGAAGTGGTATGCCTACTTGGTGGGGAGACATTTTATCATCAAGACTGATCATCACAGTCTTAAGTTTTTAGGAGAAAATCAAGCCATCACACCTTTCCAACAAAAGTGGGTTGTTAAGATGATGGGCTTTGATTATGAAATACAATATAGAAAGGGGATCAATAATACTGTTGCAGATGTGTTGTCCAGAAGACCAGTAGAAGGGAGCTGTTTAATGATTGGGGTTAGTCATGTTGATTCAGATATGCTGGAGAGGGTCAAGGAAATTGTCAAGAAAGATGAAAAATTAATGAAGTTGGTTAGGGAATTAGAGAAGGGTTCAACTAAACATCCTAAGTATAAGTGGGATGGTACTTGCCTGAAGAGAAAAGGAAAGGTAGTGGTGGGAAATGATGCAGTTTTGAGGTTGGAACTGGTGGAATTCTTTCATGGAAGTCCTATGGGAGGGCACTTTGGAGCCCAGGCCACTATCCACAAGATTACTTCTGTTTTTTATTGGAAGGGTTTAAAAAGAGATGTAAAGAATCATGTTAGAGAATACATGACATGTCAAAGGAGTAAGGGTGATTTAATTCATCCTAGAGGGTTGTTGCAGTCTTTACCTGTGCCTGCATCCATTTGGTCTTCTGTGAGCATGGATTTTGTTGAAGGTTTGCCAAAGTCTCATGGCAAGGACTGTATCTTAGTAGTTGTTGATAGACTAACTAAATACAGTCATTTCCTAGCTTTAAGACACCCTTTTACGGCCAAGGAAGTTGCTCAATTATTTTTGGAAGGAGTATTTAAGCTACATGGCCTGCCCAAGGATATAATCTGTGACAGGGACAAGGTCTTCATGAGTACTTTTTGGAGGGAGATATTTGGGAAATTGGGAGTCTAGATAAATGCTTCAACTGCTTATCACCCCCAAACTGATGGGCAAAGTGAGAGGGTGAACCAATGTCTTGAAACATACCTTAGATGCATGACTGGTGAGAGGCCTAAGCAATGGTTGGAATGGTTACATTTGGCTGAGTTCTGGTACAACACTACATTTCATTCTTCCATACAGGTGACACCATATCAAGCCTTGTATGGACAACCACCTCCTCTGCATATACCCTATGTGGCTGGTGAGTCTATGGTGGCAGCTGCGGACAGAAGTTTGTTGGCTAGAGAGGCTGCCATTAAAATGCTTCAATTTCATCTCAAGAGGGCCCAAGATAGGATGAAAACTCAGGCAGACAGGAATAGAACTGATTGTGCATATTTGGAAGGTGATTGGGTGTTTCTCAAGTTGCAACCTTATAGACAACATTCTGTGACTAGAAGAGTGGGGCAGAAACTGTCTCCCAGATGGTTTGGTCCTTTCCTCATTTTGGAGAAAATTGGGACTGTTGCATATAAGCTTAAACTGCCTGATGGTTCCAAAATTCATCCAGTTTTCCATGTCTCTCAATTAAAGAAAAGGGTTGGGAGTGGATTGGTTCAGGATGCACTACCTATAATTGATGAAGGGAGTATTAGCAAGGAGCCAGTTCGAATTATTGAGAGGAGGATAGTTAAAAGGGGAAATAGAGCAGTAACAGAAGTGTTAGTGGAATGGACAAATGCTTTCCCTGAAGATGCTACCTGGGAGAATTTGCATCATTTACAGCAACGATTTCCAAGCTTCAATCCTTGAGGTCAAGGATTGTTTGAAGAGAGGAGCTCTGTCATGAGACCATTTTGGTTTTTGACCGTTGGCTATTGTTTTAATTTTGTTTTTTCTATTTGAATGGTTGTTATGTTTGTTGATACAGCTGACAGGTCTTAATGAAACGCTGCGCAGAGGAGGGGGAGTCTGTTTTAATAAAACGTCGTCGTTTGGGGGGAAAGGGTTGGTTGGTTAAATAGCCAGTTGGTTATTGTGCAAAATATCGAATGAATGAATTTCCTTTTCTGAGCCTATTTCTCTTCTCTAATCTGCTTTCTTCTTCATTTCTATTTTCCCTTTCTGTTTGATTTCACCAGTTACACAAAACCAAGTTTGTTCTTGGCTGACAACGCCGTTAACATCGACCGCCTCCAACTATTGTAGTTGTCATTTCCAAGCGGTTGAGTGACCAGAATCATCCCCGGATTATCCGATTGATGCAAATAATAAGGATTTGCACCATTTTCAAATTGAACATTTATGATGATAAGAAACGGAAGACTTCAAAGAAATCAATTGAGACCATGAAAATTAACAAGAAATGGAGAAGTAGCTATAAAAAGATACTTTTTATTGAATCAAAAAAACATATTTACAAGTAAAAGAACTCTCCTTTTATAACAGAAGGAAAGGAAGGAAAGTAAAAACTTATCTTAACTAACTTTCTGTTGTACTAATTATAATAAAGAGTAAGATAATCCATCAAGTTCAGATTTACTTGTGGGAACCAAATGTGTTTTGCTGGTTGAATTATCCGCAAAATACTTCGACAAACGCTTAAAAACAGAATGTGGAAGAACATAAAAAAAACATAGTGGTTTCTTCCACGTGTCAAAGACCCAAACTTGTTCATGGAAGAGAGCCAGTCCCAAACGTGCTCTCTTACGAGCCTTAAAACTTTTCTTAAGATTTGCTAAAGATAGGTTCAGATTTATTCTTCTTTCCATTTTCTAAAAGATTTTTTTTTTGTATTAATTTGATTTCTGCTAAAAAAGGGTGGATTAAGAATGAAGAAATGGGAGCAAGCCTACTTTTAGGCACGAAGAGATGATCTGTCAAACAAAAAACTATATGGATATTAGAGAAAGCTCAGAGAATAATGGTAACCCTCTACTCCATTTCTTATCTTTCTCTCTCTTTGGCAAAATTTGCCTATTCTTTTGGCTTCACAGGTCTCCCTGGTTTGATCATCTCTGAAAATCCATGGGGGAAGCCATCGAAGCGTCCGATAATACGAGGTACTTGTATATGGATCCTTTTCTGGTTTCTAGTTTATGATCCTTGTTGTTTTCCATGTGTTTGTTTATTTGTTTATAGATTTTTAACAATCTTTTGGCTTTCTGGCATTGAGGCTCTTATGTTTCCGATGAAATTAGAGGATTCATCTGTTTATGCCTTGATGATTTCGATAATATCGTCTGTTTGTATCTTTTCCCGACTAGTAGTGGGGATGGTATCGAGGCCAAAAGTACAAATAAAACCATCACTGACAAGAAGAAATGGAAGCCTCTTCGTTTTGTGAGGAATCTTCATCGAGTCGGTTTCTCTGACTCGATTTCGACTCTTGGTATTCAATCATCCATTTCTATGTTCTTCAGAGTTAATATTGTTGAGAGATCAATAGAAACTTTAATGTTAGATCATTTATGATGTTAGACTTGTCATCTTTGCGGGCCGAAGTGAAGAAAATCGATGCATTGTCTCCGAATTCGGAGTGTCCAGATTGCTCAACAAGTACTGCAGACTCAACAGAACCTACAAGTGACGCATCAGAAGAAGCTGCAGAACCAGAGACAACTGAGTCTGAAAGCCAGCCGAGTTTGGCTAGTCTCGTTCAACTGCGTGGCTTCTTTCGTTTAAGGAAAAAGGGTCCTGGAATCCCCTCTCCAGTCTTGCCTCCTCTAATACCAAAGGGATTGGTAAAAAAGGGAAAAAGAAGTGGAGATGACATGGTTCCACCAGTGGATTCGACTTTGGATGAAGAACTAAGCTGTTTTAAGTCTTCATGGAAGAACTTTTCTCTCTCGGAGCTTGAGGAAGCAACCAATAACTTCAGTCCTGGTATATTTGCTCCTACTTGATCATTATATTTGTAATTTTGATCTGGTTATAATGTCGAAATTCAACTTGGATAAAGAATAATGTTGCTATGCCATTCTCTTATTGGCCTTCTAGGCTGACAAACATTCATGTTGCCATTGTTTTGAGAAGAAAATTTGATAGGAAAAGGAGGGTATGCAGAAGTTTACAAGGGGCAACTGAAATGCGGAATGTATGTCGCAGTTAAGCGGCTTATGAAAGGTTCATCAGAAGAGATGACAGTTGATTTCTTGTCTGAGCTTGGAATTATAGCTCATGTTGACCATCCCAATATTGCTAAAATGGTCGGCTATGGTGTTGAAGGGGGAATGTACCTTGTTCTTCAATTGTCCCACAACGGAAGCCTGTCGTCGATACTTTACGGTTTGGTTTCTGCAAAGCCTCTTAAGTTTGATTCCTTCACAAGTTCATATACAAAAGCTTAGCAGTTCAACTCGTTGCGGTTCATATACAGGTCCTAGGGAGAAATTGAATTGGGATATCCGATTCAAGATTGCCGTAGGGACAGCTGAAGGCCTCGGCTATCTTCATGAAGGTTGCCAGCGGAGAATTATCCATAAAGATATCAAGGCAGCAAACATATTGCTTTCAGAGCATTTTGATGCTCAAGTAAAACTCAAACTCACAATTCTGTAGAACTGCAGATAGAAGTGTCTTACTTAAGATGTTCCTCTGCTTATGGCTGACTTTCCAATGTAATTCCAGATTTCGGATTTTGGCCTTTCAAAGTGGTTACCGGATCAATGGACTCATCATACCGTCTCTAAAGTCGAAGGCACATTTGGGTTCATAGTTCAAAACTTCACTTCTGTACATCAAAAGGTACTTTTATGACATGTGAATATTGATACGAATTCATGTCATTGCAGTTACGTTGCTCCCGAGTTATTCATGCACGGCATAGTCGATGAAAAAATAGATGTTTATGCTTTCGGCGTACTGCTGTTGGAGCTCATTACAGGGAGGCAAGCGGTCGATAGTTCACACCGAAGTCTTGTTATCTGGGTGTGTCTGGTTTGCTAAAAAGTTTATTTATACTCAAATTAGATGCACACCTTGAGTAATCCAATGATTCAACTTGCAACTTGCAGGCAAAACCATTGATTACAGAAAATAAAATCACCGAGCTCGTCGATCCAATTCTTGGGAATGACTACGACATGGACCAGTTAAAACGCTGCATCGCAACAGCTTCGCTTTGTATACAACAGTCGGCGACAGATCAACCCCAAATGAGCCAGGCAAGTCCTTTTCCATCACAGTTTACTTACAATCCAAGTAAAAACTGTAATTCACAGACCTGAAACACAATGTTCTAACCAGTAATGATTCGAACATTGCATTTCACTGCAGGCTGTAGTCATTCTTAAAGGTGATCTTAGCTGCCTCGAGACGCTGAAAGAACACGCCGCTCATCGGAGGACTTACTCCGAAGAGATCTTTGATGCAGAAGAATATAACTTAACCAAGTGTTTTGAATGATTGAACAGCTCAGATGAACAAAATTTGAGGGATTAGAACGATTTGAAAGATGAAAAAAAATCATATGAAAATATAATCTACACGTTATTTTGAATTTGACACAAACAATATTGATGTATGTTTATATAACTAATTATTAGGGCTGAGCTAAAACTGGTTAAAATAGACTTAAACTAATTATTAAGTTTCATTAAACAAACCTAATATATGAGTCCTACAGGGGGCAATTGCACAAACCTATCTTGTTTAGGTGATTAAAAAAATTATTATTATTTTTAAAGGTTACAAATTCAAATATTAGTATTGTAACATAATAATTAAACGATCAATATTTAATATTTGAGAGTATTATTTAAAAAATAATATAAGATAATTGGTTAAACAAAATAAGAGATAATTTTAATTATTTATATTATTATTTAATAATTTAAAATATATTAAATATTAAACTAAATAAATTTTATAGCGTAAATAAATCATAATTTATATGTACCGTAACCGAACTCATTACCTGTTATGGTTCATTGATTGTTAGAAATAGTAAATTTTAGATTAAAGTACGATAGAAGTCTTCTACTATATTTGATTGTTTTCTACTATAAAAAGAATGTTTTAGTCTTTGTATTATACCTAAAAGTTCAATTTTAGATTAAAGTACAATAGTATTTTTTTTAAAGTTAATATTTTAATCCAAAACATTAGAGTGATTAATAGTTGACTCAAATAGTTTGGTTTAAATGATCTTTTGGTTCCTCTCAATTTTAAAGTAGAGCAAATTAATCCCTAAACCGATTTTTATGATTTTTTACGTTATATTTTTAAATATGATTATCTTAACCAATTATGGTTAATTAATCTCTTAAAATTTAATTAAAAGGTGTTAACCGAAAAGTGGAATCCTCGAAAAAAGTTGGATTTATTTTTCTCTAAAGATTCTAATTTATGACTCTTTTATATTTTAGTCACTAAAATATAAATAGTGTTTAACTTTTACAAAACAACCACTAACTTCAAAATCTCACCCTTTCGTGTTTAATCTCTTAAAATTGATTTGATCAAAGTCAAATAAAGATTTAAAAACATTTTTTGTAATTTTATCTTGTCCAAAAATATTTATTTCCAATTAAATTCCAAAACTAGTCTAACTTATCTAGAACCGGTTTGACCGAACCCTAACCTCTCACGACTAACTTCTAGCCCAAATTTGTGGCGTTACACTAGCACCAGTCGTAGTAGTGGTAGTTGATTATTTACTTTTAAATAAAGAGACTTTAAAATTTACTCGTATGTACAAGCAAAATTCGATTTAAATGTCACTTTAATTAATAAAGTTCGATATTAAAAAATAATAATTTTTATGGTATCAATTTTGGGCGGTATAAAAAAACTAAAACTATTTTTAACCGTAACCGACTCCTGAACTCATTTTTATTCGAATCTATAATTTTATGGTATCCGACCTACCTAAGTGATTGGTGACAATTCTAATCGTTTTTAATTTTTAATTTTTTTAGGGTTTTATTTCTAAAAATGTTTTTAAAATTTATTTTAGTGATCCCTTTACTTTTTTTAATACCCGTTAATCCCTAAATTTTTTAATACCTAAAATTTTTAATACCAAAAACGAAAACACATATTTTTTTTTTATGATTTTAATAACCTCTTTACTTTTTTAATACCTCTTAATCCCTAAACTTTTTACTACCGAAAAAGAAAACACATATTTTTTATGATTTTAAAAGAATTGTTACAGATGGTACATGGTTAATGTTTATAACTACCTCACTAGATTAAATATATCTAATGCATTCTAAGATTGAAGAGTTTAAGTGAAAAGTTAAATCACCTTTTGTGAAGTTGATTAGCTCTACGAGCATTAAAGATGTAAGCTATACTTTATATATTCCTAGGATGATGTTAAAGTATTTGGTTAAGTCCCTTATATGTATTTTAATATGTTAGAATGATGTCTAGAATGTGTTAAGGGAAAATGACCCCTACAAGTGAATGGTTATGAATATCCTAAAATGCATAGTTGGGGTAAAAGAAAAAATCTTAGCAAACAAATCTGGATCGATTTGAGTTTGACATGTTAAAAATATGATAAATATGATTTGCTAGTAAAATCTTGTAAGATTTGGATTTGATTTGTTAAGTTAAAAGTTATAAAAATCAGAATATTTCTGTCATTATAGGTCTAAGCTATCGAAATGAGTTTTTTGGTGTTTCTACAAGGTAAGTTTGAAATTTAAGAATTTTTAAGATTTTAGTCAGGTATATCCGAACATCTTAGAGCATTTCGATGTATTTTGCCACCAAAATTTTTTGTTCTTATACGGTTCTAGGGCATATCAAAATAGTTGATCAAAATCGAATTGAAAATTTTTTGATTGATTTTCGTGCATCGATATGTGATCTAGGTGTATTAAAACAAATTCAATGAAATTACCTTTCTTAGTAGATGTATCGAACACGCACTCACTATTTCGATACAATTGACCTTTTAAAATCCCCTTTAACCTGAGTTATAACAAGGCGTATTGATACAGTTCCCTTGACGTATTGGTACGAACCCTCTGACATAACTAACTTACTGAACTTAGACAAACACTATTTTTATATAGTCACTAAAGATTTATAATTTGGTTGTTTTTAAGGGAATTGATTGAGAAATGTCAGCTTTATAATTTGGTCACTAAGAGGCTAAAGATTTAAAATTAAAGGGGTAAATAATATTGAATTAAAATGAAAATTTATAGGCGGCTTAGTATATAGTTTAATTTCCGGTTAGTAAAATAAATTTTGGAAAAGGTCAGTAATTTACTAAAATTGTAATTTGGTTCCTGAAGTTAGAAAAGTTTAAAATTGACCCTAAACCTGATATGATCAATAAATGAAACTTTATAAGTTCAGACTAATAAGTTAATGATTGATAACAATTTCAATTCCTCACTGAACCATAGAACTTATATATTAATTTAAAAAAAAAATCCCATAGTATCTTTCGACCGATTAATTTTTAAATATATTGCATGTCTCATTTACTATTTTTAAAAACCTTAATATTTTGTTACACAACTAAGTATTGTTCACATGTACACATTAACACATGTATCTCAAATACTAAGTTACACGTATAAATAAATAGACAGAATGGACATATGGACCAAAACAATAAACAAGAAAAATAATCTTCATTTTGAATATTACACTTAAAAGTGGAATTTGAAAGATAATACCGAAGCAAGATCCAATAAACTAACGTGGAAGGATATATAGAGTACATAAGGCAGAAAAATTGAGGTGAAAAACAGTTGCTGAGAGAAAGGGCATCATCTTCTTCATCGATCTAACAAGTTATCTCAGGTCAATTTCTGGCATCGAATTGAACCGAAATAATAAGACATTAAAATCTTTGTTCCCAGAAATCTATGGCAGTTTCTTTTCTCTTGAACTAGTTATGAGTTATGTTCATCTATGTGAATTGATGCATGCCTGGATTTCTTCCAGGGTTTTCCCTTTCGTTTCTGGAACGAACTTTGCTACGTATAGGATCGTCATTACAGAGAATCCCGAGTAGATGTAGAACGTCCCTGTAAAACATCCACACATGCATGTATTTAGGTTTTACTTGAACCAGACAGGGACTTCACTCCCACTTTTACTTCTAAAAAACATGTCCATATGAATTCGGTATAATTTGATTTAATTTTAAAGATATTTTGCATGTCATTCATTTTCAGGTAGATGGAAGATACAGATATGGTTTTTAAATGTATTTAAATAGTTGAGGAGTTTACCATAGGTGCTCCAGGCCATGAGAAAATTGAATGTGTAAGAAACTGTCCAAGCACCTAACCAATTCACCAGGACCACCAGGCTGCCAGCCACTCCTTTTACGTTTATTGGGAAAATCTGCCAAAACCAAACCAATCATTTCAGATCAATTTCGAATTCAAGTGATATTAAATTTCAAATTCAAAGGAAAACCATGGCATATCTAGCTAAGTGCTTTACTCCCACCTCCGACATTATCACCCAAGGACCTGCTCCCATTCCAATTGAGAAAGATCCGATAAATATCTGTTTTATATAAGAAATTAAATGAGTGAAATGAATGGATGAGATTAATAGTAGAAAATGTGAAAATTGTCGCTTAAAAAAAATAAATAATATTAGTCATTTATTATTATCGTCTAACGGTTCAAAATTAATATAAAACTAATGAGTTGTAGACCATTTAAGGTGATCCTAAACCTATATATATATATACACAGATATCGAATAAGAAGGAAAACTTACAAGGACTCCAGCAACAGCTAATATTGGCCTCCATTCAGGGTAAAGATCATGTTCCTGGCTCAAAATACAGTATAGAAAAAACATGAAACTGAACCAAGAACCTCAATTTATTGCATTGACAGAGAAATATTATGTATTACCTTGAGATAAAATGAAGAGCCTGCTAGAAAACAGCCAAGAAATGTGCCACTTGCAGAAAGCTGAAAAAACAAAATTCTTATACCAAAATTTTCCAGGAAAATTCAAGGCGTAAACTAGAAAAGAAAGTTTTCTGGGGATCGATTTTACCATTATGAGTGCTCTTCTCCCTGATTTATCCATGAGAATTGCTCCCAAAAAAGTTATAGGCACCTAAGGATTTTGTTTCTCAGATTACTGAGTTAATATATGGGTTGGATTTGTTTTATCAGAATGTCAGAAATGAGAATTACCTGAACACAAGCATAAGCTATGGTTCCAGTTTTTCCTGAAGAAAGCCCTGGAATTTGTTTTTATAAAAATTGTCATCGTCAAAGTTACCCGAATCGAAAACATACGAAATTAAAGGTACTTTAGAAACGATTGTTTACCAGCTAATGCAAAGGTTTCACTTGCATAGAAGCTTATTCCATTGATTCCTCCAAACTGTTGGAAAATCATTAAGGCAACTCCAATCTGAAGATCATATTAAAAAAGTTATATTCAAAATCATTTAAACAAGATTCTCTAATGCATCCGATATCGAAAAATGGAGTTAACCTACAATCACTGCACGGATATATTTTTGCTGGAACAAGTCCCATATTGTTGCTTTGGGAAGGCTTTCAAGAGTTTCAATATATTCCTGTTGAGACACCCAATTATCATCTTATTTTTACATACATACACATTTGTATGCATATATACGTATGTTTTAATATGTGAATACCATAATTTCATCAGCTTCTTCGGTAATATCAGCATCTTTGCCACGTAGTTTTCTTAGAGCCTCCCGAAATTCTTCATGCTGCCCAACCTTTGCCTGTCAATAACAAGTTTCAGAAATCATAAGGGCTGGGGAAAAAACAGAACAGTAGTGCATATATCTTTTATTTTGCTTAAATATATAAAGAATTATATATTGGTATGCTTACCAGCCATCTAGGAGATTCAGGAATGAAACAAAGGCCAACAAACAGGAAAATGCATGGAACAAGTCCTTCATATCAAAACCAAAAGTTAGTAATTTTTTTAAACTGTTGATTATAAGTAATTTCTTGGATTAATTCATGTAAACCCTGAAGGATAATTAAGGTTACCTGTCAGAGCCAGTGACCTCCATGTTATGACTGTTCCTATTAGGAATGCAACTGATTGACCAATAACAATCATGAGCTGCAAAGAAAAAAGAGAACATTTTTTGGGACATAAATAGATGAATTGCGCATATTTAGATATTATTCGAGTCTTTGTTCTTTCAAGTGTCATTGAAATATCCGGCACTCCTATTTGAATCCAAATAACATGGCTCTCACCTGGTTCAATGTTGTGAGCCCTCCTCTGAGATGCTTTGGAGCAATTTCAGCTATGAAGACAGGAACCTGTTTGTTTAGGGGGAAATATGATGAAAAATTTTGAAAATGTTCTTCCATCAGTTTTCTATCAAGAAAAACAGTGTTGAGAAATCAAAAAATACCACAAAAGAGAGAACTCCAATGCCAAATCCAGTTGAAAACCTTCCAACATCCAGTGACAGAGCCCCCTGTAGTAGGAGCAAAATGAAAAATATCCATCCAATTCTACACTATCTAATTCTTCTGATAAAAAAGTTATTAGAGATTCCATGCATCTTAAAGTTCAAACCTTGGAGAAATACACAGCCAGCCATCCTGTAATGCAGAAAGCAGCTGAAAGTCTCATTGCCTGAATCAATCCATCAAAAGAATCCAAGTAACTATTTAAATCAATCATAAGCAAAACCCTATTTGATAATAATTTTTTTAGGATTCAACTATGGGAAATTTAACATACCCCTTTTCGACCAATTAAGTCTGCAACTCGACCACTCGTGACAGCTCCAATCATTGCACCAATGGTCAAGATTGAACCAAACATTGAAAACTGGAAGAATTTTGATGACAAAACAATGTAGTTTTAAAGATGAAATTAGAGCGTTTAATCAACGAAAAAGGAGAAAATTCACAAGGACTAACCTCAGATAAAGATAAGCCAAGATCTTCCCTGATAGCAGCTTGTGTTGGTGCGGAATACCCCACCTGCCAAAAAGAACATTGAACGTTTAACAATCAAAGAACTTTATTCAAACAGATGGAGAACACTAAAAAAATTTCTCAGAAACAGTAAAATTGTTTGCAAATATGGAAAACAAAAGGAATTTAAAAGTACTTACACAAGATCCGAATTCGAATGCACCACAAACAGCAACAAACGTGGAAAACAAAACCATAAAAATGGAACCATTTTCATCACTACATTTATAACTCTCATCTTGGGTTGTGATCAACGGCTTCTCCAAATCTCCAACCCTATTGATCTCATTCTCACGCGCTTCCGCATCTCTAAACATTCCGATTGCCATCTCCCACAACTTTTGGCCAACTTTCTCGCACCCCAAACAGGAAGATGAACTTAATATGCAGTAAAGCTTTCCTATATTTGCATGCCAAAATTATGAAGTTTTAAAGAATTAGACAACCATTCATTTAAATTATTAAACTTTCTATAAGAAGTCGCATCCAGTTTATCAGAAGCTGGAAATCAATCTCTTCTTTTATCCCCAGCTGCGACCTCTTTTATCCAAAAAAAGAGAGAGAAAGAAATGAAACAGGTGTAGAGAAAAGCTCCGAAATGTGATATTTTTAAAAGAAAATCCAAATATCCAAACGGTTAGTTCCCATATCCTCGGAGACTACGACCTTTTCTTCCTCGATCCAAATTTCTCCAACGTTGTTGTTTGGGGCTTGTTCTTTAACAATTTTGTCGTGTTTTAAAATGATTGGCGATAAAGTTGAGCAACCAACGACCTAGTTTTGCATGCAAAAGTGAACACGTTGTTGCAGTATCAAGTTGTTTTCAGCAACATGATAATATTTTTTTTTACATCCGGATAAAATTATCTACAAGGATAGAACAAACTATCAAACTTAAATGGGAGCAAAATATTTTTAAAAATTAGAGATAATGCGTAATTATCTTATAATATTTTTCCAATCTATTATATAAATTATTGGGAAAATTTTGTAAGGCGGGATGGAGAGCACAACTCCTACCTGTAATAGATTTTTTTTTTTTAAAATGGTATCTAAGGGAGATGATACCCGGAAGTTGGATGTTACTCTTAATAGAATACCGTTAGATTTAAGAAATAGTTAGAGTCATTTCAAAAAGGTAATTCGGATACCAAAAATAAATCAGAAAAAATATATTTTAAATTTAAGAAATATTTTTTTTAAATTTAATTTTTAATTTTCTTATATACATAATTTTAAAATCCTAATATTTACGATAATTCTAAAAAGATGATATACAAAGACCGCGATATCACTTTCAATAAAATATATTAAAATAATAAATTTTAATGCGGGTTAATTATTATATACATATACGAATAATAAAATTACAAATAACAAGATAATAATATAAATATAAATATTATATTAACAAAATATGTAAAACAATGTTAGGATAAAATAATAGTGACATAATAATTTATAATAATAACAATAATGTAATACTAATAATAGTAACTAAATATTACACTGAGATTAATGCGCACCAAAGTTAATAAATAAACGTAACATATAATGATGAAAATAATATTATAATATAATAATACTGTAATAATGGTGACAATAAACTATAATAATAATTTAATAATAGATACATAATTATAACGACTTTGAATTGATAACAACAATAGTAGTGGAAGTAATATAACAAGAATAATTATAATTACAAATTCATAGTTATGGTAATACAAAATTGTGGCAGTAGTTGTTATGCATTATTAATAAGGATAAAAATAATAATATTAACATATTAACATTAATACATCAACACTAATAATGTAATAATAAATATATATATCAGGGAGGTAAAAACAAAATTAAAGATTCAAATTAGAAATAAATTAAGGAAAATTTGCGAAGTCCTTTAAACTACCAAGGACCGCAAAAAGAAATAAATTAAGGCGGAAGTCCTTATTACACTATTTACCCGGTTTTAATTAAGTTGGTGGATTAAATTACAAAACAACCAAATGCCGGGGTCGGATTAGCAAGAAACAGGGGTTCGATTGTATATATTACAAAACTTAGAGGGATCTGGATTGCGATTAGACCATGAAGTGAGGCAAAATGAGAAGTTCTAGGGAACGGAGGGCTAAACGTGTGATTAACCCATTTACTCTTGTTTTATAACCTAGAAGGTATACGCATGCTTTTTTTTAAATGTTCCATTCGTACCTCCGTTAAAATTTTCTAAAGAAAATAAATTTTAAATTCTAACATTTATTTTTTATATCATAAATTCTATACCTTACTTTTAGTTCTTTAAATTTTAACTAAAATCTCTAACCTTAAATTATAAATCCTTTAATTTAAAACGAAAACACAAATGAAGTTATAAAAAGAAGAAAAACGATTTTCCCCGACCTAAAATTTCTACCCGATTCATTATTTTTCCTCCCTATCATTCAACCCACCGTTTACTCTCCCTTTGGTCTCTTTTTCACTATAAAACAAATCATATTCTCCCTCACTGCAGAATCGAACCCACCTAAGTCTGATTTAGAAGATGATGACCTTTTTCCGTGGTGGACAACGACGAAAGCTCGGATTAAGCAAAGATGAGTATCATAACCCTGTTCTTGTTTATTTTTAATATGAGTTTGAAAATAAAAAAATACATTTCATTCTTGGCGTTATTGAAATCGTGATTTGAAAATTTAGGATCTAAAATGTTTTTTTTTATTGTTCAAATGCTCCACTTTTTTTTTCTTTTCAAAAAGCCTCTTTTATATATTACAACTTGGGTATTTATATCTATTCGATTATAATACATAATATATATAGAAAACGGTATTTAATATTGATTTTGTCCCGTAATGATATAGAAGATATAATTTCTTTTGTTTTATCTCTTTTTTGCAGGTGTTTGGGTGGTAGATCTGACTGAAGCGGTGATAACAGTACGACTGATCGGAGATAGATGGTGGAAGGGACAGGTGATGCGTGTGGCAGCCATAGAGCAAATGAAATGCGCGACCACGCATGGAGAGAGCTGAAGAGTTGCAAAGGGCAGTGATGGCTACAGGTTGGGGGGAAGGGTTAGATAATATTAGGGTTATAATATTAGGGTTTTATTTTATGGGGTTTGAGTGATTGAGTCTGTATTTGGTATTTAGGTTAGGTAATGAGTTATGGGTTGTTAGGTTGTAATATATTTGGTTGATTTTTTTTTATCGGTTTGAATCTAGTTAAAATAACTGTTGCAGGTGTCTCTTAATATATCAAAGACTGAAGAATTAATTGTCAACTAAATTAATTTTAATTTTTAAAAATTAATAATAAAAAATTTAAATAGTATAGAGAGATGTAAGGTCGATTCACAGGGGCTAAAAAAAGTTTAATATTTACACGTTTGATTTTAACCGTGGTGAATTAGGATGATAATTGGGGTGTTTGGGATAGTGATAAAATTTAAAATGTAATTTATTAAAACTAAAGAAAGCAAATTAAATAAAAAGTTTAAGATTCAATTTATAAAAATCAGTCTTCAGCTAAAGCTTTTTTTTTTCTCAATTCAATTTGATCATTGAATATGATTTTATGATTGGGCTCATGCCCGTTACAGTCTATAGGTTTAACCCTTATAACTTATTTTTTTCTCAAATAAATTAAGAATATAAAATCAATTTTTAGATTTCAATTCTTTTGTGAATTCATTATATCAATTGTTTTATTAATTCAATATTTTTTAAAATAAAAAAACCACTCGAATATGTAACGTCTCAAATGAGAATTTAACCCGATTTCAGTTTTCCTTAGTGAATCCGTCGCTAATAAGTGTGTTCACATGAAATCAAATTTTCTACAAGCCGGTTCTTCATCCGAACTTTTAATCGAAACTAAAATTTATTCCAATATCGATATTTTGAAATTACAATCGCTTTAATTATAAAAGGTCGATCGATTACTGAATTTTGATTCCCGAAAACTAAAAACGTAACATGAATGGATATGAGTTTTTTTTCAATTCTCACGAATAGAATTGTGTTATTTCTTTAGCCCTTAGCTGCGGAAAATTTAGCTAAGCATGATTATGGAAAAATCATATTTAGCATTGTAAAATAAAAATAATTAAAATCCCCAAATAAGGTACTGATATCTATCACCACCTAATTGGATAATTAAAATCTTTTATTAGAATAAAATTAGGATTAAATTGAAAAATTATGTAAATGGAAGGTATTAAAAATGTAATTATTGTAATTTATTTTTAATTGTCATATCATCACTCTGCTTGTTTTTAATGACGAGCGACTGTATTGGAACTATTTTAACAATTAAACGATATATATGTCGTTTTAGAAAAATGGTGGTCATTTCGACAACCACCTTATAGTTAGATGATTTTTATGTAGTTTACCCTGATATAATTAAAACTCTCTAATCTTATTTTAACTCGTATCAATTTCTCTTGCTTTGTCTTTCCTTCGTTATCAGAAATACACAAGTAAACGCAAATGGTGATTCGTACGTATTTGTTTCCAATGCATCGCTTAACCACTTGAATTATTTAGTAGAAACCATGCACAAGTGAAATACACCAGTAAGGTTCCATATTTTCATATATTTAATATATATATATATATATATATATATATCACTCATATTCTCGTCTTTCAACCCATCTAATTTATTTCATATCCAATATATTTATTGTTATACGTACGTATGATATCGTATCATGAAACCTGCATATAAATATAATTCACCAGTGCAATGTCTTCTAGTATCCGTAAAGTTTCTTTAAACCATCAGAGTCGTCTTTATCCAGGTCTGTTTTGATAGTTCCAGGACTATACCTTGGATACATTACAGCATTCCTCACGTTACTGTGGCCAAGGCCGATGATATGCCCTAATTCATGCACAGCTATCGATTGTAGGTGTATTTGGTTAGGTGCTGGTTTATTCAAGGTCCAATTCCATTTCTCATTGAAGTGAAGCCTTCCGTCTTGTGGAGGAAAAGCATGAGCCAATGTAACATCTCTGAAAGCCGCATCCCCATGATATTTTGGGAAAAACCCGAGGTTGATAGTGGCATTGCCACCTTGTGCTTGGGTAAATTGGAAGGGAGATACATCTGCCCAAGTTTGCAATGCTTGAGCAATTGTAGGAGTCATCTCCGGTACAGTAAAGCCTCGGGTAGCATTTTGGATATTATAGGTAAGGTCATACTTACTCCACTTTCCCCCTGTGAAAGTATAGTTAGAAATCAACTCCAACCGAAACGTGCGAAGACTTGTTTTAGAAGTCGGATTAGGGATTATATCAGGGAAACCACATCTTGGGGTCGCCATGGCTTTCACTGTATCAGAGTCGATCTTTCCTGTGACATTGAGAGTATAATATTCTTGGTATGCTTTCAAGGCATTCTCCAATTTTTCATCAAAACGATCATCAAGTACTGCTTGCTTGGTTTCATAAGGATAGTAACCATACATCTTGAGGTAGTCCTTAACTTGATTAATCCCATGGACAGTTTCTCCTTTTTGGACTTTCTCAAAATTTTGAAACAAGTCAAGTTTTAAAGACTTGATTACAAAAGGTTGCAGCACAAGGAATAGAAAAAAGGCTCTAAAAAGATGATGAGAAAGTTTAGAAGCCATTGCAAGTTATGGTAGATGTACTAAGGTGTCTTTTTTATGCTAATGTTCATGTCTATTTATACCAAATAAATTAGCAGAGGAATTTAGGACAAGTAAGAATCAGAGAACAATTCAAGAAGGCATCAAATAGGTCCCCATAGGGTTGGTAATTGGCATTTGGTCATTAATTTTGCAGTTGATAACCCCATTTAATTTGTGCACCTATATTTCGGCTATCGATTAAAACTTTTCAATCCGCAAATAAAAGCTTGTTTCAACTTTAATTGCTATTTTTCTCTAATTTCTACGCATTTTTATAGAAAATAAAAAAAGTGTTTATATTTATTTTTATATAATTTACGTTCAATGAAAAATAAATTTATATAATTTTTATTTTTAAATGATTTGTACCATTTTCATTTTTTATTACGTACTTGTGTTATTTTGTATGTTTTTGATGATTATTGATTTTTAAATAATTATTCACATGTTAATTATTATTATTGTTATATCATTAGAGAAGAAGACAAGAGGATACGAGTGGTCATGAACATAAATCTCATGTTCTTTTTTGTTGTTTGTGAATACTTTAATGTTAAAAATTATGTTTATGATTTAAGATTAAGATTTTGAATATAATTTTTAGTGATTAGAATATAAAACATTTAAACTTATGGTTTGTGGTTTAGTATTTTTAGTGTTAAGAAACACATCGTTGAATTCAACTAATTAAAAAAGGAGCAAGAAATTTTTATTCAATGACCATGACTAAAACTGATGCCTAAATATCCAATACGGATAAAATTATTCAAAAAGCTAATACGTTCATCGACAGAATTGAGATGAGGATGCAAAATCATGAGGCAACGATGAAATCCCTAGAAACCAAGGTACGTCAGTTTGCATAATCCCTAAACACTCGACCCATTGTAGGCCTATCGAGAGATAATAAAGTCTCTAGGAAGGGTTCGCATGAACAATGCAAAATAATTACCACTAAAGTGAAAAACAACTAAAGGACACAAAACTACCCGCTAAGTCAGCAGTATAAAATACCGCTTCAATGGCAAAAAAGATTCAATTATCACAAAATCAAGGGAAAAGAAAATATCAAAAGAAGCAAAAAAACCTAGAGTTGGTACTAATTTTCTAGCGGATGTTGAAAAGGTGACATCTGAAATCAAATTTTAATAAACAGAAAAATTGAAGAACTAAACCGTAACAGAGGGATATGTTAAAATGCTAAACAACCGCGCAAAAACAAAGAGAAAAGATACTAGAAGTTTTGTTATACCATGCTTAATAGGGGATCAATATGTTGGTGAAGTATTATCCAACTTGGGTGCAAGCATCAACATGATGCCCAAGTCTTTGTTTCAAAAGTTAGACATTGGGAAAGCAAAACCAACCACTGTAATGCTACAATTGGCAGGCCACTTTTATGTGCAACCCGAAGGGAAAATTAAAGATATACTTGTAAGAGTGGATAAGTTTATTTTCTTATTGACTTTCTTATTTTGGATTGTAAGGTAGATGAAAATGATCTCATCATTCTGGAAAAACATTCTAGGCAACAACGAACATTGATCAATTGTGAGAAAGGAGAGTTTTTCATTAGAGTAAATGATCAACAGATAAAATCAATGTGTTAAAGACATTCAAGCATCTAGAGGAACCAAATGAATGCTAGAAAATTCAAGTAACAATTGAATTCAATTTTAATATTGAGATCAACTATCTAGATAATGGTCAACTCCACACAAGAAACTTCTGTCGAGGTGATAACACTTCTATCATTTAGGAACCTGATGTTGATACACAGAAACAGGCTCGAAAGAAACCCCAGATTAGATACTGTTAGTTGACTCAACATCTTCATGTCTAGAAACGAAAAAGAGTATAGTTACTCCAGGAGATGCATTGCTTATACTCCTTCAGTAATATAAATAATTTTAATTATATTCAATATTTTATTTTATGTTTTAGAACTTAGATTTTTTAATTATTTTGTTTTACATTTAATTATTTTTAAATATTTTAATTTTTAATTCAATATTTTAAGAAAGGAAGATCCAAGAATAAGGACCAATGTAGCATTACACCCAACCCAAAGTTTCAGCCTATTAATTTTTACCAATTATGAAGCAGTGATAAAAAATTTAGGCGACATTTTCTCGTCCAAGTTTCAATATTACACCAGGAGATGCATTGCTTATACTTCTCCTGATGCGTGCTAGATATGCACAATTTTAGTGCAAGTGAACACGTCGTCAAGTAATAAAGTGATAAGTATCAAGTATCGTCTCCTCAGGGATTGATATACTTAATATGCTTCCTTTGATCTTCTTGCTCTGTAAAAGAAAATAAAAAAACAAGTGAATTGGGGTTGTGATTTATCTAAATAATTAAAACTAAATCATTATAAAAGAATTGAATAAAGAAGATGGTCAGGATCCAGTTGTGATATATAGTGGATTCGATCAACTAGTTTCTGTCCAATGCAATTGTACAACACTGCCTCGGCAGAACTACAGATTATTGACTCGACAGTGAATATACCCGTCTGCCGCGACAATCCCTTGCTCTTGGACAAACTTTACCAAAGTTCAGCAAAATGTCCTTAAATGACTCAGCTTATCCCTAAGTCGAAGTACTATTGATGACTAGTCCTTGATGATACCTCCCGGCGTGAATCAATTATAATCATCAACCAATCCCACACTTCTATTAGCCGCTGAAACTCTAAACCTATTCCTAGGTCGAGTTAGTGTTCCATGGAAGAAATGCCGTACTTATTCCTTTCGTGAATCTAACTCTCCCGATATTAGATAAATGGATGACTTACAAACTTCTCTCCCGAGCTTGAATGTAAGAACAAAGAATGACAAAGAATAAGCAAACTTTGATATTTTATTGCATAAGAAACAAGAAACAAAGTTGACTTCCTCACACTAATACTTTACAACCTTCACCTAAGCCTAAACAAAACTAGAACATAATGTAGAAAAAAAACTAAAGCTAATTCTATATTCTAAGTTATGAATCTAATGTGTGTCTTCTACCCTTAGACAGTTATGCCTTATATAGGCTTGGTCTAGGGCAAACCTTTCCTAAGTAGAATACAACTTGGAGTAGGGAACAAGTCATGTACATAGGTCAAATATTTCCAAGTTTCATTCTTCTAGAAGGCTTTCCCGTGTGGCCTTGTCTTTGGGCTTTCTTCAGACTATTCAACTCCAATCTTTGAGCTTCTTGTCCAGCAACGTTCTCATCATTTTTCTCGTCAGCTTGCCCACCATATTGCTACTTGTCTTCTGCTGCCTCGGCATCAGATCCTGCCTCGGCATCAGTTTGCTGTCGCGACAATACTTTTTCCTGCACAAACATAAAAATGCAGTAAAGTATGTCTTTTCTATAAATATTATCTTTAATAGCATAATCCCTAAATATATCACATTAAGTATATGCATTGGTCCAAGTAGGTGTAGAATTGATGATTAATGCCCATGAAAAGTGTAGAAAGTGATAGTAAGTTGAGCCTTATCACCTCCGGTAATCTAAATAATTTTAATTATATTCAATATTTTATTTTATGTTTTAGAAATTAGATTTTTTTAATTATTTTGTTTTACATTTAATTATTTTTAAATATTTTAATTTTTAATTCTATATTTTAGGAAAGGAAGATCCAAGAATAAGGACCAATGTAGCATTACACCCGACCCAAAGTTTCAGCCTATTAATTTTGACCAATTATCAAGCAGTGATAAAAAATTTAGGTGACATTTTCTCATCCAGTTTTGAGCCCGCCTACAAACTCAAACTAAAATTGTACCAGTGGGGCAAAGTGTATCGTGCACGCCTCAGCCTTTTTAATACAACACCACCCCCATCTCAATGGCAAACAAAGGAAAAAAGATCCACCGCCATCGTTAAATCTTTGTTGCTCAAGTAATTTGCCATAAAAGGAGTTGAGCATAGGTATTTTAGCAATTATAAGACAACGGAAGTATGGGAGGTGTAGGGACACAAAAAAACCTAATTTCGGTCTCGAACCCTACATCTTCCTAAGGGTTAAGCACTAGAAATGGTAGACCTTCATAAAGTAACCGGGGTAGGCAATTATTGATTGGGTGAGGGAATTTTATGTCCACCGGCCAAAGCCTAACAACCCATACATCTATTTATGAGGGAGTGCAATTCTAGTAGTGGTAGTCACGATCAACGCTTACTACGACTTCTATGTCGAAGAGGACTAGTACGTCGCCTTCATTGTTGCCCTGGTGCGAGAAGATTATGATGGGATAAAGGATGATTTGTACATTTACAAAATTGTATAGAAAACGGTTAAACATAATGGCACCGTCAACCTCCATAACCTCCTCCCATAAGCAAAGTTTTGGAACACATTATTAAAGAGGTTTCTAATGCCTACTTCTCACAAACAAATTGTTGATACTCCAAGGATGGCGCTGATTCACTCCATCGTCTACAACCGCAGAATTGATATGGGCAAGATCATTTGCAAGGAGATCTTTGAGTGCTCGTCCAAAGACAAAGGTCGTCTCTACTTCCAGTTCTTTATTATCGGCCTGGGTCAACCAGAGAAGGTCACTTCCAGTTCTTTATTATCGTCTCTACTTCCAGTTCTTTATTATCGGCCTGGGTCTCTACTTCCAGTTCTTTATTCTCTCTTGTAACCAATCTTCCCAAGTCTATCTTTGAAAGATGATTCTTGAGTGAATTAACCACAACTATCGTCGTTAAAATATGTTACAGTCTACAAGGACCGCCGCTAAGTGTATTCACAGGATGTCAAAATTGCCACAGGCAAATCCTTCCTCCCACTGTATATTAAAACAACATCCACACCAACGAGCTCTTTTTGGTTTGAAAATGTTTCAATTTTGTAAGTAAGACCAATTGTCAAACTAATAAAACAGAAAAATAAGAATGTTTCCCGAAGGGAATTAAGTACTATTCAATTCTCACGCTTTGAATTGATTCATTGTTAGCTCTCGGCTTAAAAGAAATTAGCTAAGCATGATATCAATTATCATACTTAACATATTTTTGCAAAATATTAAAAAGACTAAAAATAAAGAAATGAAAAGATATTTATAAAATAAGAAACAAGACAAGAATTCAAAGACAAAGTGATGGATGATCTAAAGCCTTACCCATAGAGGGTATTTATAGGCTACTAATAACCTAAAAATAATAAACTAACTTAAGAATAAAATAAAAGATAAAAAGATAATTTTTGAGTTTAAAATTTAAAAACAAAATATCTTATCCTAAAAATCTTCTCAAATCTTGTTGCTGAACCGTCTCCAGAATTCTCTCAAATCTCGCTGATTGGACTGTCTCCAGAATCTTCTAGAAACTGCCACATCAGTATTTCTTCATGCCCGACGTCGTGCCCATGTCTCCATTCGCGAAGCAAAATGCAGAAATTGTCTTTTTTAATCACCAATTGTAGAAACAGGTTACTGCACATAAAACATACAAAATTCGCTCAAATTAGCAGTGACAAATTCATGAAAATAAGATAATTAGCAATTAAAAAGTAACAATTTAAATCACCATTCAAATTCCCCCACACTTGTCTCATATTTGCCCTCAAGTATGCCTTAATCAAATCAATGAAACACCTAGTTTGCAATCCTCCAATTCATCTCATACTTAAACAATTTATGAAAATCAATTCTCTCAATAACTAAATCAACCAAAACATCGATCAAGGAGAATAAACATAAGTAAAAATAAATCAAACATCCTTGTAATTTCCTATCCTTCATCAATCAAAAATTCAACCTAGCTCAATTCCTCACAAGGTTTCACTCAAATCGCTCAAATGTGTTTCGGGTGCAAAGTTTCGCTCAAAGTCGCAATCAAACAAGGATTTCCATAAGCTTGTGACATAATCAATTCTCCACTACTGAGAAGAAATAAGATGCAAGATCAATGGGTCTTTCACAAGGTATAACGAGGCTTAGGTAAAGGTAGGGAAAAAGGCTTAAAATGAGGCTTGTAATCAAGACAAAGAATTCATAACCAACATCCACGATCAAATAAGGTGCATTAACTAAGCATTTAACCAATTCAATCAAGGCATCCAATCAAGCAAATGATAAAACAAGTAAGATGAAATTTGATTCAAACTTTACTTCCCCTCACTTAAATCATATTGTCTCAATATGAAAATTAAAGTATAAGAGAAGGAATAGAGATACTCCCTTTGTCTAAGGTGACTTTTGTTGTCGGTTTATAGGGAGAATGACGTCTTTTGAGGCTTTAAGGAGTATACAATTATTTATTTGCATTTTTCAAGTTTTGTGCACAACCAAGCCATTTGAATCTGAGAAAAAAAAATATGTGCAAATTTATTTAAAAATAAATTAGATAAAAATAAAAAATGAGTGAAAATAAATAAATAAAAACAAAGAAAATGGGTTGTCTCCCATTTAGCGCTTCGTTTAACGTCATTAGCTTGACGACATGATTCAGACTACAGGTTTTGTGAGAAGTTCTTTTTCCAATTCACGTGCTTTGTCCAACTGAGAATTTCTCTATGAGAAATTTTTAAACCATGACGTTCCTTCAACTTTTTCAAAAAAATGTCTTCTTCAATATGTAACTTATCTGGTGGTAGCTTTATTTCCATCTATGATGCCTGCAAGATTGATGGAAAAGATTTAATTTTTGAAGGCACTAAATGAAAATTAGAACTAGAATAAATTGTAGAAAAAATATCTTCAAACTTCATATCTTTAAATTCTTCTTTTTCTAATTCCCTACAAAAATCAAATATCAAATTAGTCTCCAAAAATTCATTAGCAAATGGATTAAAAATATCAAAAAAATTCAAGCTTGCCACATTATCTGGATATTTCATGGCTTTATATACATCAAACTTGACAATTTTTCCATCAAATTCCATAGTTAAAATGCCACTACGAACATCAATCTTCGTGTGTGCTGTGCTAAAGAATGGTCACCCAAGAAGTATTTCAGATCCAATATTACTGCGATCATTTTCCATGTCAATTATATAAGAATCAGCAGGAAATATTAAATCATTTACCTTCACTAAAACATTTTCTAGAACTCCTTCGGGGTAGATGATCAATCGATCGGCGAGTTGTACTATCACCCTCGTCTCTTTCAATGGTTCATTGGTAATTTTGTTATAGACAGAAAATGACATCACATTGATAGATGCACCTAAATCACACATTGCGCGCTTGATTCCAACATTACCTATTTTGCACGGTATGGCGAACATACCTTGATCTTTGTATTTTGGTGGAAGCCTTTTTTGAAAGATAGCTGAAATATTTTCGCCAAGGTTCACCTTTTCATTCCCATTCAATCGCCTTCGGTTTGTGCAAAGATCTTTCAAGAATTTTGCATACTTGGGTATTTTTCGGATTGCATCAAGAAAAGGGATGTTAATTTCTACCTTCCTGAAGATGTCGAGGATTTCTTTCTCTTCCGTTGTCTTTTCGCGTTTCATAAGCCTAGAAGGAAAAGGAGGAAAAGTTTTGTAAGGAGAAGAAAAAGAAGAAGTAGAAGCAAATTTACTAGAAATGTTTGATGGCGAAGGATCTTTTTCTTGTTTCTTTGACGATTCATCTTCTTTTTGTATATCAGACTTGTTTGAAGCTTCAGGTGAGATGATGGTGTCACTTCGAAGAGTGATCGAACTTACATTTTCCCTAAGATTTATTTCAGTTTGTGATGATAATCGACCTTGAGATTCTAGGTGACCAATTTTTTGTGTTAATTGGCTGATTTGTTTGTCAATTTCTTGAAGATGAGCATGTGTTTGAGTTTAGAACTTCTCTTGTGATATAGCCAATTTCTCAACAATTGTTTCAAGGGAGGATATCTGTGGCGTTTGGGTTGGAAAAGGAGGAGCCCTCGATTGATAATTTTGGTTGTTTCCGTAACTCAGGTTTGGATGATCCTTCCATCCTTGATTGAAAGTATTACTATATGGATTGTATGCTCTTTGAGGGGGTCCCGAAAAATTTCCAACAACATTAACTTGTGCTTCGGATACATCTCTTAGTGATTGGTGATTTAAATTGTTACTTTTTAATTGCTAATTATCTTATTTTCATGAATTTATCACTACTAATTTGAGTGAATTTTGTATGTTTTATGTGCAGTGAATTTATCACTGCTTGTCTTGATCTCTTTGTTGTTTCTTCTTGTGTAGCGTTTCGCAGTGAGTTCTACGAGCTCTTGCTTCGATTTTCGGGTCAAGTTCAATAAGATTTCCCGATTTGCTCTTGGTCATAAAAATAAACAAAATTTAATCAGTAATTTGCTGAAAATTCCTCGGCAACGGCGCCAATTTTGACAAGCGTCATTTTTCAAGTCAAAAATATTCCTCTTTAAATTAAATAAATAAAATTTAGTATAGAAAAGAGGGTCGATCCATAGAGAATTTGGAACTTCTGATGTAATTTTGTATTGATTTCAGTCCAAGATGCTACAAATAATTAATTAAAAAGGGGGGGATGATGAGATTGTGAAAAATAAAGAAACTAAAACAACAAATTAAATGTAAAAATAAAAATTGAGAGAAAGAAATAATAGTTGAAAATGAAAATGAAGAAATAGCCTCGAGCTAACTTTGTTTCAATTCTGTCGATCATTGAAAATGATTTTTACTTCGGGATTCATATCGGTTACAGTCTACAAGGACCAACCCATTGTAATTTGCCTTTCTCTCTTGTAACCAATCTTCCCAAGCCTATCTTTGAAAGATGATTTTTGAGTGGATTAACCACAACTATCATCGTTAAAACAATCAGATTAAGTATTGGAAAAGCCCGACTCGGATTATGTTGTCTCATCGAGAATTAAATCCGATCTCATTTTTCCTTAGCGGACCGCCGCTAAGTGTGTTCACAGGAAGTCAAAATTGCCACAGGCAAATCCTTCCTCCCACTGTATATTAAAACAATATCCACACCAACGTGCTCTTTTTGGTTTGAAAATGTTTCAATTTTGTAACTAAGGTCGATTGCCAAACTAATAAAACAAAAAAATAAGAATGTTTCCCGAAGTCGGATTCGATTCTCAATGAGACAACATAATCCGAGTCGGGCCTTTCCAGTATTTAATCTGATTGTTTTAACGGCAATAGCTGTGGTTAAACCACTCAAGAATCATCTTTCAAAGATAGGCTTGGGAAGATTGGTTACAAGAGAGAAAGGCAAGTTACAATGGGTTGGTACTTGTAGACTGTAACCGACATGAATCCCGAAGTAAAAATCATTTTCAATGATCGACAGAATTGAAACAAAGTTAGCTCGAGGCGATTTCTTCATTGTCATTTTCAACTATTATTTCTTTCTCTCAATTTTTATTTTTATATTTTATTTGTTATTTTTTTTATTTATTTTTTATCACAATCTCATCAAACCCCCCTTTTTAATTAATTATTTGCAGCATCCTGGACTGAAATCAGTACAGAATTATATCAGAAGTTCCAAATTCTCTGTGGATCGACCCTCTTTACTATACTATCTTTTATTTATTTAATTTAAAGAGGAATATTTTATTTTGACTTGAAAAATGACGCTTGTCAAAATTGGCGCCGTTGCCGGGGAATTTTCGGTAAATTACTGATTAAATTTTGTTTTGTTTTTTATGACCAGGAGCAAACTGGGAAATCTTGTTGAACTTGACCCGGAAATTGAAGCAAGAGCTCGTAGAAATCACGGCCAAACACTTCGAAAGAAGAAACAACAACGAGAGCAAGACAAGCAATCAAATTTGGAATCCAATTCTGAATCATTATCTCAAACTCAATCTTACAGAGAGTCAAATCCAGACGCCCATCCGACTTCATCAAACACAATTCTTGAACCAAGACTGATGGCCAACCAAACGATTAGAGAATTAAATGCAGCCCCCGAGATACAACAACCACTTTGCATTACCTTTCCTAATGGCGAAACCCCGTTTCAACTTAAGACAGGATTAATCCATCTCCTTCCTACCTATAACGGCTTGCCTAATGAAAGTCCACATAAACATCTCGTAGAATTTCATATGGTGTGCAGCAGTATGAAGCCTCAAGGAGTTTCCGAGGATCAAATCAAATTGAGAGCATTTCCTTTTTCTTTAGCCGGAACGACTAAGAAGTGGCTATTTTATTTACCGCCTAATTCAATTACTACTTGGGCTGAACTATCACGTGTTATCCTTGACAGGTTTTTCCCAGTGGCAAAAGCAAGTGAGTTAAGGCGATGTATTTTGGGAATTCAACAAAAAGAATACGAAACTCTTTATTATTACTGGGAGAGGTTTAAAAAATTATGCGCCAATTGTCCGCAGCATGGTCTTTCTGAGCAAACACTCCTTCAATATCTTTATGAAGGAATGCTTCCAGTTGATAGAAAAATGGTTGATGCCGCTAGTGGCGGTGCTCTCATTAACATGACAACCACGGCAGCAAGAAAATTAATTTCCACTATGGCGGCAAACTCACAACAATTTAGATCAAGTGAACCTAGCCGACGGGTTCACGAGGTAAGTGCTGTTTCAATTGAAAATAAACTCGACAAATTAACTGACATAGTTAATTCTCTTGTTTCAGGAAAAATTGGAATAACGAAAGCTTGTCGAATTTGCACAATGATAGATCATTCGACAGACTGCTGTCCATTGTTACAAGATGTATCCGAAGCAAATATTAATGCCACAGGAAATTTTCTGGGACCTCCTCAAAGAGCATATAACCCGTATGGTAATACTTTTAATCCAGGATGGAGAGATCATCCAAACCTAAGATACGGTAACAATCAAAATTATCAAGCGAGGCCCCCTTCTTTTCCAGCTCAAGCCCCACAGAAATCTTCCCTTGAGTCAATTGTTGAAAATTTATCCACATCCCAAGAGAAGTTCCAATCTCAAACCCAACGAGAAATTCAAGAACTTGGAAAGCAATTAACACAATTAGCTCAGACAGTAGGCCGCCTAGAATCGCAGGGTCAGTTGCCTTCGCAAACCGAATCAAATCCGAGAGAAAATGTGAGTTCAATTACTTTGCGAAGTGGCACCATCATCTCACCTGATCAACCGAACAAGTCCGCGAAAGAGACCGACGAACAAAAAGAGGATGCACCACCAAAGGACTCAGAAAAAGAATCTTCACCCTCAAATGATTCTGGTAAATTTGTTTCTCCCTCGTCTTTTCCTTCTACTTATGACACTTTGCCTCCTTTTCCTTCTAGGCTTGTGAAGCATGACAAGAAAGCAGAAGAGAAGGAAATTTTTGACGTCTTCAGAAAGGTGGAGATAAATATTCCTCTTCTCGATGTAATTCGAAAAATACCAAAGTATGCGAAGTTTCTCAAAGACCTCTATACAAACCGACGACGATTGACTGGTCATGAAAAAGTAAACCTGGGCGAGAATATATCAGCAATTTTTCAAAGGAAGCTACCTCCCAAATATAAAGATCAAGGTATGTTTGCCATACCGTACAAAATTGGTAATGTTGGAATTAAGCGTGCAATGTGCGACTTAGGCGCATCCATCAATGTAATGCCCCTTTCCGTCTAAAACAAAATATCCAATGAAACTTTAAAAGAGACAAAGGTTACAGTTCAACTCGCTGATCGATCAATTATCTACCCTGAAGGAGTTCTAGAAAATGTTTTGGTGAAGGTAAACGATTTAATATTTCCTGCCGATTTTTATGTGATTGACATGGAAAATGATCGCAGTAATACTGGATCTGAAATACTTCTTGGTCGACCCTTCCTAAGTACAGCGCAAACGAAAATTGATGTCCGAAGTGGCATCTTGACTATGGAGTTTGACGGGGAAGTTGTTAAATTCGATGTATACAAAGCTATGAAATACCCAAATAGTGTGGCGAGTTTAAATTTCGTAGACATTATTGATCCCTTGGCTAATGAATTTTTGGAATCTAATTTAATTCTTGATGTTGGCAGGAAAGTGGAAATAGAGGAGTTACATGATGATAAGGAGCTTGAAGAGATTTTTTCCGTTAATTTTTCTTCATCTAATTTTTGTTTAACACCTTCAAAAACTAAAATTCTTCCTTCGATATTGTAGGCGCCTCGACTCAAACTGAAGCAGCTGCCGTCTCACCTTAAATATGCCTTTTTAGGAGAAAAGGATGCCTTGCCGGTCATAATCTCAAGCGAGCTATCAACGGTGGAGGAAAAGGAGTTAGTTGCTGTTTTACGCATGTATAGAGAAGCAATCGGTTGAACCATTATTGATATTAAAGGTTTAAAACCATCCACATGCATACACAAAATTAAGACGAAGGATGGCGCAAAACCAACAAGGGAAGGACAAAGACGGTTGAACCCGCCAATGATGGAGGTTGTAAAAGAAGAAATCCAAAAACTTCTTGACGCTGACATTATTTACCCAATCTCTGATAGTAATTGGGTAAGTCCAGTCCATGTCACCCCAAAGAAGACTGGAGTAACAGTAGTTCAGAATACGGAAGGTGAAATGGTACCGACAAGAGTACAAAATGGATGGAGAGTTTGTATCGATTATAGAAAGCTTAATTCCTTAACCCGAAAAGACCACTTTCCATTACCTTTTATTGATCTAATGATAGAAAGATTAGCTGGAAAGTCTCACTATTATTGCCTTGATGGATTTTCAGGATTTTTCCAGATTCTAGTGGCACCCGAGGACCAGGAAAAGACGACTTTTACTTGCCCTTTCGGAACATTCGCCTATCATAGGATGCCCTTCGGATTGTGTAACGCTCCTGCAAAATTTCAAAGGTGCATGATAAGTATATTTTCTGATCACATTGAAAAAGGTATCGAAGTGTTTATGGACGATTTCACCGTATACGGTAACTCTTTTAATGAATGCCTTTCCAACCTTTCTTATGTTCTTAAACGATGCATTGAGTTTAAATTAGTACTTAACTATGAGAAGTGCCATTTCATGGTAAGCAAAGTTTTGGTTCTTGGGCATATCGTTTCATCTAAAGGAATTGCCGTTGATAAGGCAAAAACTGACGTAATTCGTTCACTACCATACCCCACTTCGGTGAGGGAAATTCGATCTTTTCTTGGCCATGCAGGTTTCTATAGGCGATTCATAAAGGATTTTTCCAAAGTAGCACAACCATTGTGTAGGCTCCTCCAAAAAGATGTTGCCTTTGATTTTGATCAAGCTTGTAAAAATTCTTTTGACACATTAAAAGAAAAGCTAATTTTTGCACCAATTGTGCAACCACCGGATTGGAGTCTTCCTTTCGAAATAATGTGCGATGCTTCAGATCTGAGCGTTGGAGCTGTTCTTGGCCAACGAAAAAGGAAGGAACCGCACGTCATCGCTTATGCGTCAAAAACACTTGACCCGGCTCAACGCAATTATTCCACCACAGAAAAAGAATTGTTTGCTGTTATTTTTGCATTAGAGAAATTTCGCTCTTATTTACTTGGAACTAAAATTTATGTTTTTTCTGATCATGCAGCATTAAGGCACTTAATGAACAAGAAAGAAGCGAAACCAAGGTTGATCCGCTGGATCCTATTGCTCCAGGAATTTAATCTCGAAATTAAAGACAAAAAGGGGAGCAAAAACTTGGTTGCTGACCATTTAAGTCGATTGCCGATCACTACAGTTGAACCACCTATTTGTGAGCAATTTCCCGAAGAAAGTTTAATGGCAGCACAAGTCTCTCATCCTTGGTTCGCCGATATAGCGAATTTCCTAGCCACAGGTAAATTGCCGGTTGATTTGCCAAAATCCGCGATTAAGAAGATAAAAAGGGACTCTCGCTATTATATTTGGGATGATCCTTACTTGTGGAAGCACTTTTCGGACTTAATTATTAGACGTTATGTCAGTGAAAGCGAGGTACAATCGATACTTACTTTTTGTCACTCATATTCATGTGGTGGCCACTTCGGACCTAAACGAACCGCTCGTAAAATTCTTGAATGTGGTTTCTTTTGGCCTAATTTATTTCGTGACACTTATATTTTTTGTAAAGCATATGACAGATGCCAACGAGTAGGCAATTTAAGCCGAAAAAGTGAAATGCCGCTCAACCCAATTCACATTTGTGAAATATTTGATGTTTGGGGATTAGACTATATGGGTCCATTTACTTCTTCTTTTGGGAATCTATATATTATCCTTGCAGTCGATTATGTCTCTAAATGGGTAGAGGCAAAAGCTACCCGAAATAATGATGCTAAGACAACGACTAATTTTCTCTGTGATACTATTTTTTCCAGGTTTGGCACTCCGAGAGCAATTATATGTGATAGAGGAACACATTTTGTCAATCGATTCATGGATGCATTAATGAAAAAATACGGTGTGACTCAACGAATATCTACCTCCTACCATCCACAAACAAATGGGCAAGCGGAGGTGTCGAATCGAGAGATTAAAACAATCCTTGAAAAAATAGTTAAACCAAATCGGAAGGATTGGAGTTTGAAGTTAGTCAATGCTTTGTGGGCATATCGTACGGCATATAAAGGACCTATAGGAATGTCGCCATATCGACTTGTATTTGGCAAACCATGCCACTTACCGGTTGAGTTGGAACACAAGGCATATTGGACTGTGAAAGAATGTAACAAGGAGATGGATGCAGTCGGTGAAGCGAGAAAATTGAATATCCAAGAGCTTGAGGAAATTCGTAAAAATGCATATGATAACGCACAAATTTTTAAAGAAAGAACCAAAGGTTTCATGATCAAAGAATTTCGTTTAAGTCTTTTTCCATTAGGCAAAAAGTATTATTATTTAATTCAAAATTGAAATTTTTTGCAGGAAAGCTTAAATCGAAGTGGCTTGGACCATTGACGGTTACCAACGTTTTTCCTCATGGATCCATAGAATTTGAAGATAATTCTGGTGCTCGCTTCAAAGTAAATGATCAGAGACTAAAACCTTTCTACGAAATTGCTCCGATCGGTTTAATTGAAACGCTAAATTTGGAAGAAGCAAAATTCTAGAGGAAGGTCATCGAGCTTAAACGACGTTAAACAAAGCGCTTTTGGGAGGCAACCCATTTAATTATTTATTTATTTATTTTTATTATTTAATTTTTCCCTTTTTATTTCTTTATTTATTTTTAATAAATTACACGGTTTAATTTGCTCCTAAACTTCTCAGATTCGCAAGCGTGTTCAAGACTACCGGAGAAACAAAACCACTTCACTGATCAGCACATTTAAAGGTGCACGTTAGCGAAACCCAAGATGAGCAAGAGTGCACGGTAGCAAAATCCTTGATAGACCGGTCATATCCTTTTTACTTACGACCTAGCCGTGGTCGTGGCCGCGGACGTCGGTGATCATGGGGAGTATTCTTTACCCTTCTTCTTTTATACTTTAAATTCTAATTTGTATTGGGACAATACAATTAAGTGAGGGGGATAAAGATTGAATCAAATTCCATCTTACTTGTTTTATAATTTGCTTGATTGGATGCCTTGATTGAATTGGTTGAATACTTAGTTAATTTCTTTCCTTTTCATCAAATATCTTAAGCATGCTATGATTATCTAAGCTCTTTTAATTATTTTGGATTTAGAACACTCTTGATAGTTGAATTGCATGAGTAGGAATTTAATTTAACTTCTTTGTAACATGCCTTGATTTTGTCTATTGAACTTTCGCCTAGTTTGATTAATGTAACACACTTTGGTAAGGTATTGAGCCTTGAGCATGTTTCATCTATTTTTATGCTCGTTTTCCTTGTTTGAGTGTGTCGAATTAAATATTGGAAATCTAGAACTTGTGGCATGAATACATTTTGAGACTACACATGAAATATGATGTTTTGATATGATTTGGGCATAGGATTTACCCCATTTTTACCCAAGAAAAAACCTACCCTTTTAATTTTCCATTAGTGAACCAATTTTGAGCCTATATCCTTTTTTTTGTTTCACCTCAACTTTAGCTTTTAAGCCTTTTTTTTATCATTCTCTTTTCTTACCCTTTTTCAGGAAAAAGATTTGAAGCGTAGTAATGTCTTGTTCCACGAAAAAATGAAAGAAAGAAGAAAAAAATGAAAAAAAAAGAAAAATGAAAAAAGGGGAGGAAAATGCGAAAAAGAAAAAACAAAGAGAAAAAAAAAGAAGAATCAAAAAGAAAACGAAAAAAGGAAGTAGAAAAAAACAAGAAAAAAAGAGTTTGCTCGATTTTGGTTTTATTTTTTGATGTAAATGTTCTTATTTATTTCATGCATCTTATTTGATCGTGGATGTTGGTTATGAATTCTTTGTCTTGATCACAAGCCTCATTTTTAGCCTTTTTCCCTACCTTTACCTAAGCCCCGTTACACCTTTTTGAAAGACCCATTGATCTTGCATCTTATTTCTTCTAAGTAGTGGAGAATTGATTATGTCACAAGCTTATGGAAATCCTTGTTTGATTGCGACTTTGAGCGAAACTTTGCACCCGAAACACATTTGAGCGATTTGAGTGAAACCTTGTGAGGAATTGAGCTAGGTTGAATTTTTGATTGATGAAAGATATGAAGTTACAAGGATATTTGATTTATTTTTACTTATGTTTATTCTCCTTGATCGATGTTCTGGTTCATTTAGTTATTGAGAGCATTGATTTTCATAAATTGTTTAAGTATGAGATGAATTGGAGGTTGCAAACTAGGTGTTTGATTGATTTGATTAAGGCATACTTGAGGGCAAGTATGAGACAAGAGTGAGGGAATTTGATTGGTGATTTAAATTGTTACTTTTTAATTGCTAATTATCTTATTTTCATGAATTTATCACTGATAATTTGAGTGAATTTTGTATGTTTTATGTGTAGTGACCTGTTTCTATAATTGGTGATTAAAAAAACAATTTTTGCATTTTCTAGAAGATTCTGGAGATAGTTCAGTCAGTGAGATTTGAGAGAATTCCGGAGACGGTTCAGCAACAAGATTTGAGAAGATTTTTAGGATAAGATATTTTGTTTTTAAATTTTAAACTCAAGAATTATCTTTTTATCTTTTATTTTATTTTTGAATTAGTTTATTATTTTTAGGTTATTAGTAGCCTATAAATACCCTCTATGGGTAAGGCTTTAGATCATCCATCACTTTGTCTTTGAATTCTTGTCTTGCTTCTTTATTCTATAAAATTTCTTTTCATTTCTTTATTTTTAGTCTTTTTAATATTTTGCAAAAATATGCTAAGTATGATAATTGATATCATGCTTAGCTAATTTCTTTTAATCCGAGAGCTAACAATGAATCAATTCAAAGCGTGAGAATTGAATAGTACTTAATTCCCTTCGGGAAACATTCTTATTTTTCTGTTTTATTAGTTTGGCAATCGGCCTTACTTACAAAATTAAAACATTTTTCAAACAAAAAGAGCTCGTTGGTCTGGATGTTGTTTTAATATACAGTGGGAGGAAGGATTTGCCTGTCGGATACATTAACTTGTGCTTCGGATACATCTCTTAGTAATGGAGAACTGTCTGTCGGATGATCTGTCATTGTGCAAACTCCACAAGCTTTCGCTATTCCAATTTTTCCTGGAACAAGCGAATGAACAATATCAGTTAATTTATCTAATTTGCTTTCAATTGAAACACACTTACCTTGTGAACCCGTCGGCTAGGTTCATTTGAGACAAATTATTGTGAGTTTGCTGTCATAGTGGAAATTAACGTTCTTGCCGTCGTGATTGTCATGTTAATGAGAGCGCCGCCACTAGCGACATCAACCATTTTTCTATCAACTGGAAGCATTCCTTCATAAAGGTATTAAAGGAGTGTTTGCTCAGAAAGACCATGCTGCGGGGAACTGGCGCACAATTTTTTAAACCTCTCCTAGTAATCATAAAGAGTTTCGTATTCTTTTTGTTGAATTCCCAAAATACATCGCCTTAGCTCACTTGCTTTTGCCACTTGGAAAAACCTGTCAAGGAAAACACGTGATAGTTCAGCCCAAATAGTAATTAAATTAGGCGGTAAATAAAATAGTCACTCCTTAGCCGTTCCGGCTAAAGAAAAAGTAAATGCTCTCAGTTTGATTTGATCCTCGGAAACTCCTTGAGGCTTCATACAGCTGTACATCATATGACATTTTGCGAGATGGTTATGTGGGCTTTCACTAGGCAGTCCATTATAAGTAGGAAGGAGATGGATCAATCCTGTCTTAAGTTGAAACAGGGTTTCGCCATTAGGAAAGGTGATGCAAAGTGGTTGTTGTATCTCGGGGGCTGCATTTAACTCTCTAATCGTTTGGTTGGCCATCTGTCTTGGTTCAAAATTTGTGTTTGATGAGGTAGGATATATGTTCAGATCCAACTCTCCGTAGGATTGGGTATGAGATAATGGTTCAGAATTAGATTCTGAACTAGCTTGCTTGTCTTGATCTCTTTGTTGTTTCTTCTTGTGTAGCGTTTCGCAGTAAGTTCTACGAGCTCTTGCTTCGATTTCCGGGTCAAGTTCAATAAGATTTCCCGATTTGCTCTTGGTCATAAAAACAAACAAAATTTAATCAGTAATTTGCTGAAAATTCCCCGGCAACGACGCCAATTTTGACAAGCGTTGTTTTTCAAGTCAAAAATATTCCTCTTTAAATTAAATAAATAAAATTTAGAATAGAAAAGAGGGTCGATCCATAGAGAATTTGGAACTTCTGATGTAATTTTGTATTGATTTCAGTCCAGGATGCTACAAATAATTAATTAAAAAGGGGGATGATGAGATTGTGAAAAATAAAGAAACTAAAACAACAAATTAAATGTAAAAATAAAAATTGAGAGAAAGAAATAATAGTTGAAAATGACAATGAAGAAATCGCCTCGAGCTAACTTTGTTTCAATTCTATCGATCATTGAAAATGATTTTTACTTCGGGATTCATGTCGATTACAGTCTACAAGGACCAACCCATTGTAATTTGCTTTTCTCTCTTGTAACCAATCTTCCCAAGCCTATCTTTGAAAGATGATTCTTGAGTGGATTAACCACAACTATCGTCGTTAAAACAATCAGATTAAATATTGGAAAAGCCCGACACGGATTATGTTGTCTCATCGAGAATCTAATCCGATCTCATTTTTCCTTAGCGGACCGCCGCTAAGTGTGTTCACAGGAAGTCAAAATTGCCACAGGCAAATCCTTCCTCCCACTGTATATTAAAACAATATCCATACCAACGTGCTCTTTTTGGTTTGAAAATGTTTCAATTTTGTAAGTAAGGCCGATTGTCAAACTAATAAAACAAAAAAATAAGAATGTTTCCCGAAGGGAATTAAGTACTATTCAATTCTCACGCTTTGAATTGATTCATTGTTAGCTCTCGGATTAAAAGAAATTAGCTAAGCATGATATCAATTATCATACTTAGCATACTTTTGCAAAATATTAAAAAGACTAAAAATAAAGAAATGAAAAGAAATTTTATAAAATAAGAAACAAGACAAGAATTCAAAGACAAAGTGATGGATGATCTAAAGCCTTACCCATAGAGGGTATTTATAGGCTACTAATAACCTAAAAATAATAAAGTAATTTAAAAAATAAAAAGATAATTCTTGAGTTTAAAATTTAAAAACAAAATATCTTATCCTAAAAATCTTCTCAAATCTTGTTGTTGAACCGTCTCCGGAATTCTCTCAAATCTCGCTGACTGGACTGTCTCCAGAATCTTCCAGAATCTTCTAGAAACTGCCACATCAGCATTTCTTCATGACTGACGTCGTGCCCATGTCTCCAGTCGTGAAGAAAAATGTAGAAATTGTCTTTTTTAATCACCAATTGTAGAAACATGTCACTGTACATAAAACATACAAAATTCGCTCAAATTAGCAGTGACAAATTCATGAAAATAAGATAATTAACAATTAAAAAGTAATAATTTAAATCACCAATCAACCACCCAAAGCCTTTACCGAGGAATCTACCTCTAACCACGAGCCCACCTAGACAATACTTGCCGCTTTGGTAGATGCCGCGAAAGACATGGCTGAACAGCTATAGAAGATTGAAATAAGGGAGCTAGCCTTCGTAACATGTTCCCTCAGTTCACGGATGACCTCACTACCTCAACGATACCTGCACCAGTATTCGCACCTCTAACAACCTTCGCCACTGCCTCAGCCACAAAATATGTATACACATGTTTCCATTACTATCTTCGTCACTATTGAGGTGTGTGTGATGTGATGTTTAAAAGCCGATTAAATGTCGTGTAAGTATACACATCGAACAATTAGTAAAGTGTTTATTAAAATCTTTTATTAGAATAAAATTAGTATTAAATTGAAAAATTGTGCAAATGGTAAGTATTAAAAATGTAATTATTGTAATTTATTTTTAATTGTCATATCATCACTCTGCTTGTTTTTAATGACGAGCGACTGTATTGGAACTATTTTAACAATTAAACGATATATATGTCGTTTTAGAAAAATGGTGGTCATTTCGACAACCACCTTATAGTTAGATGATTTTTATGTAGTTTACCCTGATATAATTAAAACTCTCTAATCTTATTTTAACTCGTATCAATTTCTCTTGCTTTGTCTTTCCTTCGTTATCAGAAATACACAAGTAAACGCAAATGGTGATTCGTACGTATTTGTTTCCAATGCATCGCTTAACCACTTGAATTATTTAGTAGAAACCATGCACAAGTGAAATACACCAGTAAGGTTCCATATTTTCATATATTTAATATATATATATATATATATATATCACTCATATTCTCGTCTTTCAACCCATCTAATTTATTTCATATCCAATATATTTATTGTTATACGTACGTATGATATCGTATCATGAAACCTGCATATAAATATAATTCACCAGTGCAATGTCTTCTAGTATCCGTAAAGTTTCTTTAAACCATCAGAGTCGTCTTTATCCAGGTCTGTTTTGATAGTTCCAGGACTATACCTTGGATACATTACAGCATTCCTCACGTTACTGTGGCCAAGGCCGATGATATGCCCTAATTCATGCACAGCTATCGATTGTAGGTGTATTTGGTTAGGTGCTGGTTTATTCAAGGTCCAATTCCATTTCTCATTGAAGTGAAGCCTTCCGTCTTGTGGAGGAAAAGCATGAGCCAATGTAACATCTCTGAAAGCCGCATCCCCATGATATTTTGGGAAAAACCCGAGGTTGATAGTGGCATTGCCACCTTGTGCTTGGGTAAATTGGAAGGGAGATACATCTGCCCAAGTTTGCAATGCTTGAGCAATTGTAGGAGTCATCTCCGGTACAGTAAAGCCTCGGGTAGCATTTTGGATATTATAGGTAAGGTCATACTTACTCCACTTTCCCCCTGTGAAAGTATAGTTAGAAATCAACTCCAACCGAAACGTGCGAAGACTTGTTTTAGAAGTCGGATTAGGGATTATATCAGGGAAACCACATCTTGGGGTCGCCATGGCTTTCACTGTATCAGAGTCGATCTTTCCTGTGACATTGAGAGTATAATATTCTTGGTATGCTTTCAAGGCATTCTCCAATTTTTCATCAAAACGATCATCAAGTACTGCTTGCTTGGTTTCATAAGGATAGTAACCATACATCTTGAGGTAGTCCTTAACTTGATTAATCCCATGGACAGTTTCTCCTTTTTGGACTTTCTCAAAATTTTGAAACAAGTCAAGTTTTAAAGACTTGATTACAAAAGGTTGCAGCACAAGGAATAGAAAAAAGGCTCTAAAAAGATGATGAGAAAGTTTAGAAGCCATTGCAAGTTATGGTAGATGTACTAAGGTGTCTTTTTTATGCTAATGTTCATGTCTATTTATACCAAATAAATTAGCAGAGGAATTTAGGACAAGTAAGAATCAGAGAACAATTCAAGAAGGCATCAAATAGGTCCCCATAGGGTTGGTAATTGGCATTTGGTCATTAATTTTGCAGTTGATAACCCCATTTAATTTGTGCACCTATATTTCGGCTATCGATTAAAACTTTTCAATCCGCAAATAAAAGCTTGTTTCAACTTTAATTGCTATTTTTCTCTAATTTCTACGCATTTTTATAGAAAATAAAAAAAGTGTTTATATTTATTTTTATATAATTTACGTTCAATGAAAAATAAATTTATATAATTTTTATTTTTAAATGATTTGTACCATTTTCATTTTTTATTACGTACTTGTGTTATTTTGTATGTTTTTGATGATTATTGATTTTTAAATAATTATTCACATGTTAATTATTATTATTGTTATATCATTAGAGAAGAAGACAAGAGGATACGAGTGGTCATGAACATAAATCTCATGTTCTTTTTTGTTGTTTGTGAATATTTTAATGTTAAAAATTATGTTTACGATTTAAGATTAAGATTTTGAATATAATTTTTAGTGATTAGAATATAAAACATTTAAACTTATGGTTTGTGGTTTAGTATTTTTAGTGTTGAGAAACACATCGTTGAATTGAACTAATGGCGAAACCCCATTTCAAATTAAGATAGGATTGATCCATCTCCGTCCTACTTATAATGGACTGCCTAGTGAAAGCCCACATAAGCATCTCACAAAATTTCATATGATGTGCAGCTGTATGAAGCCTCAAGGAGTTTCCGTGGATCAAATCAAACTGAGAGCATTTCCTTTTTCTTTAGCCAAAACGGCTAAGGAGTGACTATTTTATTTACCGCCTAATTTAATTACTACTTGGGCTTAACTATCACGTGTTTTCCTTGACAGGTTTTTCCTAGTGGCAAAAGCAAGTGAGTTAAGGCGATGTATTTTGGGAATTCAACAAAAAGAATACGAAACTCTTTATGATTATTGGGAGAGGTTTAAAAAATTGTGCACCAGTTGTCCGCAGCATGGTCTTTCTGAATAAAAACTCCTTTAATACCTTTATGAAAGAATGCTTCCAGTTGATAGAAAAATGGTTGATGTCACTAGTGGCGGCGCTCTCATTAACATGACAACCACGGCGGCAAGAACGTTAATTTCCACTATGGCAGTAAACTCACAACAATTTGGCTCAAATGAACCTAGCCAACGGGTTCACGAGGTAAGTGTTGTTTCAATTGAAAGCAAATTAGATAAATTAACTGATATTGTTCATTCGCTTGTTTCAGGAAAAATTGGAATAGCGAAAGCTTGTGGAGTTTGCACAATGACAGATCATCCAACAGACTGTTGTCCATTACTAAGAGATGTATCCGAAGCACAAGTTAATGTTGTAGGAAATTTTCTGGGATAAAACACTTAGATAAACACTCAAAACAGTAAATATTCATTAAAACAAAGTAAAAAATATCCAAAACAATCCTTAGCCATACTAAGTTAGTTCATGGCTAGGTAAGGAAAACTATTCAACTTGCATTGTTTGAAATAAATTTTCAACAGTAAGAAAAGAGGTAAAACAAAGTGAAGAGGAAGGAAGTCCCAAACGCATGTTCCGTGAAGCCTTCCTAGCTTGTCGCTCCTCCCAAAGTCGCGCAAATCCCTTGCCGAAGCTCTCCAAGAATGGTGGCTTGGCTAGAGGTTGAAGAAGAAGGAAAGTGGCCTCCTTTCTTCTTTCTTCTCCCTCGTGCTCTCTTAAAGCTCACTCCTTTTTGTGGCTCTTTTAGCTACTGATTTTTCTCTTCTCTTGCTCGGTACACGTGTAGAAAGAGGCTTGAGGTTGTATTTATAGGAGGCTTCTAGGGTTTTGTGCCCTAAAGATGCAAGAGAATATTCCCTGATATTTGCTATAGCAGATGGCAGCAAAATGTAGGTCTGCCGGTGCGGTGCAACGTCAACCAAGGAGGTGTAGCGTCTGCAGAGGAGGTACAACTGGCCTAGAAAAATGCGTGAGGACAGTGGGCTGCATGTATGTCCTTTCTTCCGTTCTGTTTTGTCCGCCCACAATGCTATAACATCCTGAAATCCGATCCAGCACTTCAAAAATATGCTATAGCTTCTCTTTCATTCTTTCAACTTTTCCCCAGCAATTTGTACGTCACTACTAAGAAAATACCCTTTAAAGAAACATCTTTTAAAATAAAAGATAAAATAAAATAAAAACCTAAACTAAATGTAAATACACATGAAATGTAACTAAATGAAACTAAAAGCAATGCAAATGAACTTCAAATCAAATAAAACCTTAAGTAAAAAGGTATAAAATATACGCTTTTTAGAGTATTAACACACCCCCAAATTTAAGATATTGCTTGTCCTCAAGCAATGACATATAAAAATGCTATGACATTACTTTCAATCTTTGACAGCAGTCTAAGCAGAACATCAATCATCCGAATATAAATGTTGTAGCAATCTACATGATATTGAGAATTCCTAAAACTTGAACTTAGACAAGATACTTTGCTTGTGTTTGCTAGATTGTATATAGCATATGCTTAATAATGTTAGAAAAATTCTAGTTTTCCTCATTCACTATACCCTAGTTTCTTAAAATTACTCCCATGCTTAGTTTTTTTTAACACTGCTTCGAAGGGTGTCAACTCATCATAACTATCATCCTTAACTTTAGATGAGTATGGAGCAAACATCTGATCCTCAAGCTAGTAGATAGAGTCATCCCGTGACAACTTTAATTCGCTCATATGTTGTAGCATTTTTTATTTTTGTTCAAGCTAACATTGCATAGAGGAGCATCCTTCTACAGTTTTATGCTAAAGTATTTATTCATATCTCTACTTACTTTTTTTATTTTATTTTTATACTATAGGAAAAAAGAGTTCTTCTTTTCGAACTAACTGAGGCATATATTCTAAGATCTCTAGAAGATTCCTACCACTCAAGCATAGAAAACATACAATCGTGTCAAATAAAATTCCAAATCATCAAGTCCTAATTCGTTCAATTTATTCTCAATATTTTCTATGATTCAGTTCAAAAGCATTAAAATTCTCATCATCGGATATTATTTATTCTAACCTAAAAGATTTCTCGAATTGAATCTAATATTGTAGCAAATTTATACATATGCAAAATGAAAATGAAAATGCTAAAGCGAAGAATTTGCTACCCCCAAACTTGAGGTTAGCATTATCCTCAATGCTATTAAAATGAAACTATATGCTAAAATGAAAAAGAGAAAGAAAAAGAAAAGGGAAAAGATTCTTACTTCTTGTCGGGTCTTGATTTTCGGGTTGCCATGCGCTTGATACGCTTCGCTGGTCGCTTTGGTGGCGATGGGTCTTTATGTGTGATTTTTTCTTCTGGCTGCTCTGGGTCATTTTCTTGCACTGGCTCTACTATGGCAACAGGAATCGAGTCCTCTTCACCAAAGGAAGTGTGTCGACCGACTGTTCGCTTTACCTTTCGGCAAGAGATATGGGCATCAAATGGATCAATAGGAGGTACCTCAACTCTGGATGAGTTAAGTTCGAAATCCTCGTTGCTTACTTGGATCGTCTTGGCCTTAGAGGACAGTGATTCAGTGGCAGATCCTTTGCCTTTTCCTTAGGTGGTTTTGATGGACAGGCTGAGACCTGATGAGATGCTGTAGCAAATGCGGCAGGGGATTATTCTATTGCTGGTGCAGGTGCTATTGGATTCTGTTCTTGCAGTGGCTGGGCAGTGGTGTGCTCGTGCACTGGTGAAGTTTGTTGCTTCGAAGGATATCGTTGTTGCGGGACTGGCTCGTCTTGTTGGAACAAATATTCGAGGAAATAGGGGAAAGAGACATAGTCATCGGGGCGTAACTCCATAAAATTGGCTTGGAGTATTTGATCTCTCACTTGTACGTACTTGAAGAAGTTTATGAACCTTCCTTGGAGTTCGACAATTTGAGTCTGCGTCCTTTCTACAGCTGCAATCAGGGTATCAATATTTGTTGTGGCATTTTTCTTTGAAGTTGCAGGCTTACTGAATGTTGCAGCATTTTCCTCCATTCCCTTCAACTCTGGAATTTTCTTTAAGGCAATGCCCGATCTTCCCTTTACCTTGTAGTCATTATCATTCTCGAACACTCTCTGTTTCTGGTAGAGTGTTGTGATCAGGTAAGGAAAACCAATAGGGCTTTGCTTCCTCTTTAGAGCCGCGCGTGCTTCCTCAAGGATGATCCTTCCCACATTAATGGTTCATTTATTCAAGATTGAGTGTAAGAGTTGCAAACCGATCATGGTTCACCGTGGCTTTGTGGCTGGTTGGCATCGGATTTTGCTTTATAAAATGCATCCAGGTCTTCCCTTCGGGTTTCAAGGAAGTGCGATTGACTGTTCTATTCGCCTCATCCCACTCGACGCCTTCAATGCAGAGGTCCTCAAGGAGAAAATCTGGGTTTTGCCCTAGCATGGAAGCGACGAATATTAAGTGTTCGTCTTCTTCACCCACTCCGTAAAACTGATTGATGTGCTTGGTAATAAAGGGGATTACATCTCCTCGAACATATATTGTTTATTTTCTCGGCCGTGTGAAGTGGGCGTAGAACTCTCGCACAAGCGATACATTGATGGCGTTTTGGTCCTTCTTTGTGTTGAAATGGCAAGCGAAAGTTTGCCACTTGTGCTGCTGCTACTTGCTCTAGTAGTTTTAAAAAGGTTGTCATGTCAAAGACGAAGCTTTTCTCCTAGTGGATAGATCTTCCCTTGATTTTCTTGAATCGGTCCTTTGCTGCGTCATTTTTGAATTCCTGATTTCTATTGGTCGGGCTTGAGTAGCAACCCTTGATGATTCTGTCGTGTTCTTGCAGCATACCATGGTGGTAGAGATTTCTTAGAGAAGTTTTTTTTTAGATTTCTTTGAGAAAGATATGGAGTTTTGGGAGATATGGGAGTTATTTTGTTGGGAAGAAGATGAAGGAGAAGGACGGTTGAGTTGTTTTTAGAAATAGGGAAGGGTAAAAGTTAAAAGTAATGGTGGTATGTGGAACGCATTGGACGATTAGGGTTATTGGAAAAGAAAAAAGGTGTGATGGAGGGTTAATTTGATTCTGATTGGGAGAGAGAGAACAGTTTTATAATTAATGAAAAAGTAAAAAGGGTGTAAAGAGGGGTTGAATTATAACCAAACTCTTCCCATTCTCCTTGAAAACTAACCAGGTGCATCAGTATGGGCTTTTCCTCTTCCTTCTTAATGGCACGATTCAAATAATTCCAAGAGATTTTTCCCTTCAAAATTGTACTTTTGGTATAGACTGCCTCTTGTGCCCAGTCCTGCCATTGTACAATGCGCGTTTGTGGTGTACTGCTCCCTTGTGAGCACACAGTAGTCTGAAAATGTACCTTCAAAGACTATGAGTTGAATAGGGACGAAAGAAATAAACGCATTATAAAAGCAAGAAGGAAATAAAAACATCTACTTTTTATTCAAAATTTAAAGTAAAATGCTAAGGAAATAAAAGAGAGGGATAGAAATGCTCAAGCATTTTGCAGACTGGGGTCGTCCTTGTCACGCACAATCAAAGCTCCATTATAGATCTTCAGTCTGTTACCATTAACCTTGAATATTCGATCTTCATTGAGTATTTTAATCTCCACAACACCATAAGGATAAACCCTATGTATCAGGAATGGTCTAGACCATCGAGACTTCAACTTTCTAGGAAAAAGTTTAAGTCTCGAGTTGTAGAGTAAAACTTGTTATCCCTTTGAGAAATACCGTGGCAAAAGATGCTTGTCATGCCACCTTTTTGTTTTTCTTTATAGATCCTAGAATTCTGATAGTTATTGGATCGAAAATCGTCCATTTCATTTAGCTCCAAAAGCCTATTTTCTCCAACTGCCTTAAAATCCATGTTGAGCTTTCTGATGACCCAATATGCTTTGTGTTCAAGTTCCACTGGCAAATGAAAAGCTTTCTATAAACTAGCTTAAAGGGAAACATCCCTAAAGAAGTCTTGTAAGTTTTCCTATACGCCCACAAAGCTTCTTCCAGCTTTGGAGACCAATCTTTTCTTTTTGTGTTGACAGTCTTCTCTAAGATTTACTTGATTTCTTTATTGTAGATTTTAGCTTGACTATTTGTCTGCGCATGATATGTTGTAGCAATTTTTTGCCTGATTCCATAGCGTTGTAATGCCTTAGCAATTAGCTTGTTATCGAAGTGGGTTCCTTCATCACTAATTATGGCTTTGGGGACTCCAAACCTTGTGAAAATATTCTTGTGCATGAACTTCAAGACTGTCTTTGAATCATTGCGGGGTGTTGCCACCATTTATACCAATTTGCTCACATAGTCAATGCTAGCAAGATGTACAAATTACCGTTGGATGATGGAAATGGTCCCATGAAATCAATTCCCCAAACGTCGAAAAGCTTGATTTGCAGAATGTTTTGCAATATCATTTCATTCCTCCTCGAGATGTTACCGATTCTTTGACATCTATCACATCCCTTGTAAAATGCTTGGGCATCTTTAAAGAGTGAGGGCCAGTAGAATCCAGATTGAAGGACTTTTGCAGTAGTCCTTGATCCACCAAAGTGCCCACCACACGATGTTGCATGAAAATGGAATAGGATATCTTTTTTTTAATCTTTAAGCACACATCTTCGAAGCAATTGGTCAGCACATTGCTTGAACAAATATGGCTCATCCCAATAGAAAAATTTTGCATCATGTTTGAACTTCTTTCTCTCCTGGCTAGATAAATCAGGAGGCAAAATACCACTAATAAGAAAATTAACTATGTCGGCATACCAAGGTAATTTTGTAGTATATAAAATTTTCTTATCAGGGAAATTTTCTTCAATTTCAAAATCCTCTCCTAGATTTTCAGAAAATTAACTAGCCTAGATAAGTGGCATGCAACTTTATTTCCGGTTCTTTTTCAATCCTTTATTTCAGTATCAAATTCCTGAAGTAAAAGTATCCACTTAATAAGTATCGGTTTAACATATTTCTTAGTCACTAGGTATTTGATAGAAGAGTGATTAGTGTGCACTATAACCCTAGTTCCTGTAAGATATGCCCTAAACTTATCGAAGGTGAATACTACAACAAGTAACTTTTTCTTTCAGTAGTGGTGTAATTAATTTGAGCATCATTATGAGTTCAACTTACATAGTAAATAACATGGAAGAGTTTACATCGTCTTTGACCTAGTGTTGCATCCACTGCATAGTCGTTTAGGTCGCACATCAACTCAAATGGCTCAGTTCAATCGGGTGGTATAACTATTAGAGTTGAGGTAAGTTTCTTCTTCAGTTCAGTAAAAGCGCTGTGACATTTTTCATCGAAGACAAAGTGTTGATTTTGCTATAGCAAATTGTAGATTAGCTTAGAGATTTTCGAGAAGTCTTTGATGAACCTCCTGTAAAAGCCAGCATGTCCCAAAAAGCTTTTAATTCCCTTCATTGTTGTTGGAGGTGGTAGCTTCTCTATCAACTCCACTTTTGCTTTGTCAACTTCAATTCCTTTGCTTAAAATTTTATGCCCCAATATCGTACCTTTGGTCACCATGATACTCATACCAGAGGTACCGATACCCCCTGCACGAAATGCAGGTCTGTCACTTCAAATTTTTAAGAACCTTAACCAAAACTAACACAATCGATCCCAAATCGTTCCTAGTCATTTATGAAATAGTTTAAGTGAGTTTCTAATCAATTTTACTCTTTTTTATCAACTAGAAATCAAGATACTATTAAAGCATGCAAAGGCTCTATCCTAGTCAAACCATCACACAATCAAACAAGCATGCTAAAATGATGATGCACATGAAAAATGCAAGGATTTTGGAAGTATACCAACCTCCAAAACAAGCTGAAGAAGCTACACCACATGCCCTCAAGCTTTCTCCTTGCCCAAGCACCTTGACGACTCTCCTTGCTCTCCAACTAAAAGGAACAAGACCAAACGATTACCACACCATCTAGATGATTTAAGAAAGCTAAAACAACCTTAAAATCACCCTAAAACCTTCCCAAAAACATAAACTTGTTCTTACCTTTAAACCCCCACTAAAACCTTACCTCCACCTTTTTAAACAAAGTTTTCCTTAAAAGAAAGATTTCTCAAAGATGAACAAACTTTCCTCAAGCACCAAAACGAGATTTCACACTCTAACACTCAAGATTCAACCGTTGGTGGTGGCAAATTTGGGAGGAAGATGATGAGAAAAAGAGATTGAAGGAAATTATGGAGGGTGATATCACCCTCTCTGTATAATGCAGAAAAATAGCCTTTTTTCCCATTTATCAACTTACCAAAATGCCCCCAAGGTGTCATCAAACTAAACCCAACTAACTCTAAGCCCAACAAGGCCCAACGAGCCTAACACGAGGCTCACAACCCTGGTTTAACCCGACTCTGAGTCCCAAAACTCGGGTCGTGATAGTTCATAGGAAATCGAATTGCAACATGTCGTTCCTTCTTCTCATTGTACATTAAAACAACATCCAAACCAACGAGCTCAATTGGGTTTGAAATTTTTTTAATTTTGTTTGTAAGGTTAATTGACAAACTAATAAAACCAAAAAACAAGAATGTATCCCGAACATAATTAAGTACTTTTCAATTCTCATGCATGGAATAGATTCGTTACTAGCTCTTGGCTTAAAAGAAATTAGCTAAGCATGATATGAATTATCATACTTAATATATTTTTGCAAAATAAATAAAGACTTGTAAAAAAAGTAAAAGAGAATTTTATAAAATAGAAAAGCAACAAAACAACAAAACAAGAGTTCAAAGACAAAATAAAAGATGATGATAGCCTTACCATGAAATGTATAGGCTCCTAACTACAAAAATTAACAAAATAATTCAAAATAATTAACAAGAATATTCATGAATTTAAAATTTAAAAACAAAACATCCTAAGAAAATCTTCTCAGTTTGTGTTGACTAACTTGTTTCTAGAATCTTCCGGAATCTTCTAGAAATTGCCATGTCAATATTGCACAGTGTCCAATGTCGTGTTCGTGTCTTCAAACATGATCATAAAAAATGCATAATTTATCTTTTTAATCATCAATTCCAGTAAATAATTTATTACATATAAAATAAACAAAATACACTCAAATTAACAAAAATAAATTCATGAAATAGAAAAATTAATAATTAAAAGTAATTATCTCAAGCACCAATCAAGCTCAAATTTTGATTAGTCAAAAGCTCGACCCAATCTAATGTGTGCCCATCTTTATCTCTAATATAAATGAGCATGCAAAAAGTATTGCATTATTTAATATTATGTTAATTTTTTTCGTTGAATAGATATATTTTTAATAAATTAAAATAAGAACACATAAAAATTGAAGTTTTAAATTAGATCTTAAAGAAAGCTAAATTCTTAATTTACACGTAACCTTTAGATCTTCTATAAGTTAGGATTAAGTTTGTAAATGAAAAGATCAACCATTCTTTAACTGTTTGTTTATGTTCATTCACTTAATAAAGGAATGGATAAAAATAAAAGTATTGCGACACATATTGACCAAAAAATTATAATTATAATAATATTACTTTAAGTTCCCAAAATTGTAGATTTTAATTTTTTTTCTTATTTTAAATTTTATAATTTTAAACTAAATCACTTGTGAAATGAAATGTTTTAAATTTTGATAATTTATCTTTTGATTCTTTCAAATAAATTTGATTTTTACTTTGCGTATCTTGTGGATCAGATTTGGTTCAGGTTCACTTTTAATTAAATGAGCATGCGGAAAATATTATATTAATTTAATTTAATATTATTTTTTTACGCCGAGTAGAAATATATTAATAAAAGCTCATAAATTTTTTTTTTTTGAAGTTTGAATAAGATATTTAATAATGAATGCTAAATGCCTAATTTACATTTAGATCTTCTTTCATATAGGATTAGGGTTGAAAATATTTATTTAGAGACCAAAAAATGTAGCTAAATATAATTAAACTAAAATATAATTAGTTCTATTAATTAAATATAAAATAAATATTTTGATAAATATTAAACTAAAATAAATATTATATTGCAATAAAATTAATTTCTCACTAGTTCTATTTTATCAAAAAAATGTAGCTTATAGAGACCAAAATATTTATTAGTATAAAATATTTATTTCATCGTAAAAATAGATTTTTTCACAATTTTCAATTTTAACATCAAATAAAAATCTTTTTGAAAAAATAAATATTAAAACATAATTAAATTCCTCACTATTTTTATTTCGTCACTATAAACAAAATTTAATTATAATATTACCTTAAATGTTCAAGCAGAATTGTTTTATTCAAATCTTGCAAGCATTTGCTGAATGTGACTTTGGAAAATCTTGATTTTTTTTTCTATTGGTCTTATTTTTTATGCTTCGACCCTGCAAATAAAATATTTTTTTATTTTATTTCATAAAATAATTTATCTTTTACACCCTTAATTTTACCATTTTGTTTTAATCTCTTTTTTATGTTAAACCCTCTAGCCACTCCACGATTTCTTTTTGTCATAACTATAAATATATACACAAATAACTGTAAATATAAAATCCTTATAAAATTAATATTTTGCATAAAATATAAAATACATAAATGAATTTATTTAGTTAAAAATAACTTGATTATTCAGATATTCGATTCGTATTGTATTCCTTGACATATTTTACAAGTTGGATTGTATTGAAAATATTATTTATATGATGATTTTCAAAGAGCTTTTCCCCATAAATTTCCTCCTCAACCATAAATAAAAAAAAAATCTTAATTGAGAGGGAATTTTTATTAAGATTAAAATGAAAGGGAATTTTTATAAAAAATTATAATTTAATAATAGTATTAAAAACTTTGTATATTTTTTTATTAAATAAAATCATACCGAGTCAATTATTTTATTCATATTAAAAGTTATTTACTTTATACATTATATATAAAAATAAATAAATTTACTTCAATTTTTTATTAATGACGATGCTTGATATTTTTTTATTATTTTCTTTTATGAATGACAATGCTTGAAGTTAGATTTTTGCATTTTAGAGTTTTATTAATATTTGAATAATATTTTGTCATTCTGTAAATTTGAATTATACCTATCTTACAACGTGATACGTTTTTTTAAATATATTTATTCATATCTTACGCATATAAATTCATGTATAATACACGTAAGACACGAAACACGAATATAATTTTTTAAACTCAAGTGAAAAAACATATATCATGTCTGTGGAGTACGTGATTACTTGTATTTTTAATTTTAATTTTTTTTTGGTAAAACCCTTATTTAAAAATTAAATTCTATAAAATGACTCGTTGCATCATCATGCAACCTCAAATGGTTATCCCAGGCACCCTCCATTGTTATTTTCTTGTTCACGAGTCAGCATTGGGTCAATGATTCATCGAAAAATGCTTATATAAGGGGAAAACGTCATTAAAAAAAAGACGGTTAACGTTGTAACACAACGAAAACTTATCTACTTCTATAGCAACATCAACCTAAATATGAAGAACAAAATGAAAAGGATTCTCCAATATTTAGAACTAACTTATCCCTTCTTCCTTGGCAGTGGCATCATCCTATGAAAAATATAAGCATGAACTGCAGGAATGCCACATTTTTCACTAGATCCAATCATGCCGGGCTAGAATTTTCCACATCTCGAGCTTGCATACTGCAAAAGAACAGAAACAATGCATTGATCATAATAGCTATCCCGAAACTAAAAGCTCCTGAGAGCAGTATCACAACAACAGGCTTGAGATGGAGCTGCAAAGACATGCAAAGGAAAACAAGATGGTGAGTTTCAGTTTCCAGATTTATTCGCGGATATATACTTTTAGACCAAGATTCAGAAACATTTCTATTGATACCGTTAACGAGGCTCACCAAGAAATGTAATACATGAGCAAATACTACGACGAGTGCGAACTCGAAAACCGCGTATGTCCATATACAGTTCTTGATTGCTGCAAAGCAAAACAGCAGTCTTTAAAGGTCACAACTCAGACAGAAACATAATTTCTGAGGCTCAGGCATACCGAGTGTGACTGCCAAGATAGATGCTAAGAGGCCAAGGATAAACGCAAAGGGTGCTGCAATCAATATTGCTCGAGACTTCAAGCTATGAATCTACAAAAATGGCAAGGTATAAGATCAACACTGTCAACCTACTGTTTTAGCTAGATCACCTAGATATGTAACATATTTTTGTCCCATACATTTTCCACGCTTCATGCTTTGTTTACTAACTAGGTTGAGCAGTTTAGGGGATTTAATAGGCTCATAAAACATACCAGTAGCTGCTCAAGGAAGAAGAAATAGCATACTATGCTAATCAACACAAGCAGAGCAACATCCTGCCAAGAACTGCAGATTTGAGGTAAGTTAAGTTTTTTAATTAAAGAGAAAAGAAAGGCTAATTCTCATTTAACGCAAGATAGTTTGTATTACCTCATGGATTGTGATGATAAGTTCTGGGCATTAATACTCTGTCTATTTCCCCTTCGAGCAACTATATTACTCATTTGAGATTTAGGCTGCAACCACAGTAAAGTTACAGGTAAGTTCTGCACTTCTCGTCTGCATACCTCGCAGTTTTTGTTTCCTTTCGTGCTAAACCATTTAACAGCGCATGTCTCGTGCACGAGTTGAAGGGCACCTTTGCAGCTGCATTCCATTTTGAGCATATTTCCTTCTTCGCATACATCTAAACAGATTCGGCACAAAGCTTCCTCTTCAGAAATCTCCTCATCTTCTCTTTCCATAGGAACAACATTAACTTTATCTGCATTGCCATAGCAAAAGGAAAATCAATCTCAGAAACCAAGACCAACTAACCAACAATACATCGACTGAGATTTCATAAATTTGAAGTTGCAAGTATGGAACAATTTGCATAGTCAAATTAAGGATAATTTAATTACAATCATCACCATTTGCTAAAAGATGAATCATGACAGTTATGTTACTTATGCTTGAGCGAGAGTATCTGATACATGTATGTGTTCATCATGAGGTTCATATCACATAGTCATGTTCGAATATATGTTGAGAAGAGATATTTCAAAAAGAGAAAAAAGAAAGTCGGAGCAAAATAGTATGTCTTGCTAGTGTGAGGACTGACGAGTTGAAGCAAAAAAAAAACTAAAAGGAAAATAATCACAAAGAGTACGTACCATCACAGTTAGCTGCATAGACATGTTCTTTCCGGGCATCAAAAGAAGCCATTCGTACTATAACAACATTTCGTCCAGGAACCGATAGAGATCTTGAAACCACAGCACCCTTTTCTTCGTTCTGCATAAAAGTTACGGGTTTCAAAAGGTCTTGGAAAGTAAAAATCCATGACTATATTTTGCTAAAGAGAAAATTCCAGGCTGCAGCAGACAAAACTATGATTCGAAGTTCATAAAGTAGTCAGAACCAAACGATACTTACATTTGCTTCATCCTGTTCATCCGATGCTTTTTCCGAAGAAGGTACATTCGTAGACAGGAACAGATTCGATGCGGGAAGAGACGACCATCTTTTCCAATTAAACGGGGAACGGATATTAGCCATGTTAGGAGTTTGCGACTTGTCTTGCTGTCTGGCAAGAGGATCGAGCTTCACTCCCCATCGGATGTAACACTAATGCCTATTTTCTTGAAGCTCAAGGCACACAAGAAACCTCCTGATGATGAAGTACCACCACCAGAAAATATATGTTTGAAATAAAAACACTATTAGCTTACTTCTGCAAGTATTCTTCTTTATTGAAAAGTATACTTAGGAGTCTTTATTTCTAATTCTCTCTGTTTAAATCTTTTCTTCAAACAAATCAACATTTATTGGAACCTAACAAAATCTGATTGCCAACAGCTTGGTTCAGATCTCGAAACAGCAGTATCCAAGGGTTCTAAAAAAATGGAAAATTTGCCTGCATTTCATAATAGGTTTCATGTAACCGTGAGTAATTTCTTCACTAATCTACCAGAAATTATTCAACATGATAACCAACAAATCATGACATTTAAACACACAAGAATTTTTCTTTTGACTGGATAAATAATAAAATCGGATCAATGCCAACAACTCCAAAATCACAGGTCCTTACCTTGACGACGAACAATATAAACAACTCCAATATTCAGAAGGAACAATCCCACTCATCGATTTGAGTACTATATGGAACAGAGAAAACGAAAAAATAAAAAAGGGGCAAAAGCAATGATCCTAAAAATGTGCATATAAGAAATTCCCCATGGCGTTGCTAAAATATTTCTTTTGGTGATGAGTCTGAAGCTTATAGACGGAGAAAGGTTTGCAGAGGTTGAAATCTGAATCTTATATGAAAATTATTTTAGGGTAAATTACATAAATGATCTCCGACTATACTTTAATTATATTTTGTATCATTTGATTATCATAAGTTATAAATTGGTTTTACGATTTAAAAATTATAATAAATTGGTCCATTACCGTTAAAAAATTAACGGTATGTAAATTAAAGAAATCCATCTATGAGCTTAAGTTTGACTCTAATTAGTAAAATTATAAATTTTATATTGATTACCTTATTCGGTTTTGAGATAAATTTGGTTGATAATTGTATGTAGTTCAGTAGGAGTAAACCAAGTGATACTCATATTAGAAAAGAAGATAATTTTGTTCTATTTTTCAATTCCCTAAGAGTAACCTTAAATTTATAAAATATAAAAGATTCAATATACATAAGCTATTGAGAATCTAATTTATGCTTAAATATGTATACATTTGGATATTTTGTACATTATTAGAATGTTAGACAAATATTTAAGAAAATCTAACATGGACTGTTGGAAAGCAGCCAATAAAGTTATGAAATTTCTTTACAGAATAAAATTACATGCTCACATATCGAAATTCAGGTAAGTTAGAGATCATCGAGTTTAAAGGCTTCGATTCTACTAGAATATTGATGCAAAAGAGTTTGTCACATGAGCTGCTAATTATAGATTGAATAGAAAGACCACTTCAGTTATTTTATGACAATAAATATGCATCATTTATTCTATAAACATTAGAAACACTTTAAAAATTTAGTTCCTAGTTGTTAAAGAAAATCCAGAGTGTTTGTGTGTCTATAGAGTATGTTGGTACAAACTTCATAAGTGCGCGCTTATTGAAAAAATATCACCCTAGGTCTTTCATAAACACATTGCTCATGTGGATGTAATATTATTTAAGTATATTCAGTTTTAGTGGAAGTTTGTAATTTTGATAAATGCTCATTCATTTTAGACACAATTTCGGTTGCTTCAGTTTAAAGTTAATTGCTATAGAAATAAAGTTATTTTGACTTGTACATACTCTGGTTCATTAAAGGTTTATCTCACTAAAATTTAGGAGGACCAGTTGGAAATAGGCATATTCGATTCACATTTACATATAATTTTTATGCTACACATTCATGATTGATCTATGTCATTTGATTATGCTTATATATGAGACCATTGATGGGTCTAATCATGATCGATATGATGAAGGCCGTTTTGATCCTATATGGATATAATTGATGGACGAGATTGTTTTAGAATACTTATTATATGATAGTAATTTTTTTGAGCGCATAAGGTTATACATTTGTTAGGAAACATATGTTGCCCAAGTGGGAGATTATTGGATTAAAATTCAATAATAGTTGGTACATATGTATAATATATATTGCTATTATAAAGTTTAACAAGTAATTAAGTGACCAATTATGTTACACGCGTTATAGGTACTAAATTGTCATGGAATTAAAAGTGTAGATACTATAAAGTGTATTTATAATTTGATGAGGGGCAAAGTTATAAATACTTAATAGTTGGTTATTAAATCAACTATATAAAGGGTCTATCGTCCAAGATTTAGGTTAACTTATATATTTGTTTTCCCCGTCTGAGAGTTGTGTGGCAAGAGATAACCCAACTTCCTGGAAGATCAAACCCTCTGGAAAAACTCTATCGATTAATTCAGGTACGCTTCCGCATTCAGTTTATTTATTTTATTGTTCTTGATGCTTTGATATGTATAGATCTTGGGTTTATATTCGTATTGAATATATTTTTATTTCTATCATTGTGATCCTCGTATTTTGGACGAACAACTATTATGAGATTTCATATGAAATTGTGCTACCTACATATACGAATGTGTTGAGATTGTACAAAGGAAGAAGTGGTTTGACCATAAAGTGCTAGGAGAAATAAGTTTGAAGAGTTCAGGAAAACTACCTCTACTATGATCGGTAGGTTGTGCCACCACTGTTATTAGAGTTTATATTTAGGATATATATTCTATGGCATGCATACATATTATATTTCTATGGACTATATTATTATGGGATATATTTATGATTGTGAGCTCTTGAGGCATGTTTTATAATTTTATACTTCAAAGACACTGAATCATATAATTCAATTTTTTGTAGTCTAAACTCTACTTCGGATTAGTGATTTCACTTTTAGGTCGAGTTGTACTTCTGATGATGATGTTGTAATTCGAGTGGTTTTGGAGAACCTTACTTTTCTGATGGTGTTGGGATGGGTGCATAACATTGGTTTTGTATATTATTTTATTTGCATATGTATTTAGGAATATCTGTTAGAAATTATACATAATTATCATATTTCTTAATGTTTGTTTTCTTTTTCACTTTAGATACACGCTGCGTTTTATAGCTTATACCTTTTAGTTTTCTTTTAGATATCCATATTTAGGCGTACGATACTCGGAGGAACTCGTTGCTTTTGCTATTCTATTTTTATTATGATGATTATTTGATCTTGGACTTTATTATATTATTTAGATTAGGATGTAATCAGACTTTTTACTAATTATTATTTGAGAACTTTGGACTTAGCGTATATTACGAGAGTTTTTTTTTTAATTTTATGAATTACTAGAATAATTTCAAACGGTTGTGTTTATATTGATTTTATTATTTATTTATTTATTTATTTTCTAATATTTATAAATTTATAAAACCAACATTTTTTCTTAAGAGATAAATTTTTAACTTAATTTTCAAATTTTAACCTAATAAATTAGGTTAAATTTAGAGGGTTAAAGTTCCATCCTGATGAAACTATTTGAAATTTAATTCGAATTAATCGTTTAATAAATTGAATATCAAATATAATAAAAAAAAATATGCAAAAATATTGATATTTGTTTCCAGTTTACCATTATAAATATAATTAAAGTCATTGGATTCATGGAGTAAGTTAAATTAAACAATAAAAGGATTTAAGACTAATTAGTTACTTAAATCTAAAAAAAACTAAAATAGCATATTTTTAACTAATATTTATTTCTAAAATCAATTAACTCAATTAATATTAAAGATGAAATAAAAAACATAAAATTATCGTTTCTTTATACCTTTATCGTTTAAGAGATAATAGAATTATATTATAAATAGGATCAAATAATATTGTAGAACTTATAAGATTGTCAAAACCTGATATTACAATTTAAGTCATGGACTTAGTCTTTCAGAAATTATCCGTGCGTCGTTAACACTACCGATCTAACAAGTCTTGATTCACACAAAAGTTAAAGGCTAGACTAAAGGAAAAACATAAAAAACTAGAGAAGGCAAGAAGGATTTAGAAAGTGATTTTGTATTAAGCTTGGGAAGAGCTTACAAGGCTTTGAGCTTGATATTTTATGGGATAGATTACAAATAAGAGAGGGTGGTCCTATTTATAGGCATCCACCTTCTTAAGGGAAAATTCTAGACTAACCTAGACAATTACATGTTTTAGAAGATTCTAGACTATTCCACAACTATCTACATATGTCCCTAGCTATCTAAAATATTCTAGAGAATTCTATAAACTTCTAGAGTAGTCCCGATCTTTTCAGGGTCTTCTTGAACATTCTAGATCCTTCTAAAATATTATAAGCGCTTTCAACATGTTTCATGTCCTTCTTGAATGTTCTAGAATCTTCCAAAACCACTCAGATTATTCTAAAATCTTATAAGCCCTTCTAAATGTGTATGGACTTTGGTAGAACCTCTTGAAACCTTCTAGAAACTAGTGACAAGCTTTGAAGATGCATGTAGGTCACTCTAGGTTATTCTAGAAGCTTCGTTGGTGTATGCTTGTCTTAAAATACCCAATGATGTTTAATTTACCTTAATACTAGTGACGGGTTGTGACATTTAGTTTCTATTATTTTGTTGTTCAATATTGAATAACCCTTAGAATAGCAAGAAAAATAAATAAATAAATAAAATACTATAGATTAATAAAATAAAGGAACTTAACATGGTATTTTAATTTGTATAAAAACATAGTCGTTTAATTATTATTAATGATTATAACAATTTGAGTAATTTATTTTATTTTCTTAAAATTTTAATTTATACAAAAAGAAACCACTATAAATAAATCACTATAGAATAATCAATGCAACCTAACATTGTAATGACCCGATTTTTCCAGATCAATGTCGAGCATTGATCCGAGGATGGATTATCAAGTCGGGCCATATATTTGAGCTTGTTGGATAGTGTTGGGCCTCAGATTTGTCTTATTAGGCCTTTTAGGTTGTTGGGCTTGAGTCTGGGCTTAGGCTTTTGGAGAAAAAGTTTTGAAGGGCAAGGGTGTACTTTTCTTTGGGAGACCAGCAGGCCATTCTATAGTTTTGTGCAAAAGGGGGGGGAGTTTGGCTCCCATCTCTCTCCCTCATCTTCTTCTCTTCTTTTCATCTCAAGCTAAAAAATATGTTGGGAACTTGTTTCTACTAAGGGAGAATCTCGTTTTAAGAAGATCTATCAAACAAGATACATACCTTTAGATTTTGTTGGAAGTGTGTTTTGAAGCTTGAAGTAAGGGGAGAGAGTGGAAGAACCTTGGTTGTTTTTAATCCGGGTTTGCTTTCTTAAGGTCAGTATATTTTTTACTCCTACACTTTATGTGACTAATGAAATGCTTGTCTTACTTGATTGATTGGTTATAGATTGTTTGAGATGGGAGTTTTGGGTAGCCTAAAACCCTAAAATTATCGATTTTGTATTAGGGGTTGAATTAATGTAAAATTGTTAGAAAATTACATTATATGCCTCAAATAACTTGTAGGAACAAAATGGGAAGCAACCATGTAGGTTGAGATGCAAAATTTAGAGATTTCCGAACCCATAACTGTATTTTCATGCAGGGATATCGATACGAGGCAAGATCATATCGGTACGCTAGGGTATATTTGAGAGGTTGTTTGTGAAAGGCGTATTGGTACGCAGGATAGCGTATCGATACCTATAGCAATATTTAAATTCCAGAATTATTTTTATGTACCAATACGAGAGGATGTATGGTTACCATTGTCCCAATTGGATGAAGATGACTTCGAGTATCGATACGAAACTAGGAGCGTATTGATAAGGGTAGTGTATCGATATAGGGCCCTTGCGTATCATAACCTGATATCGATATGGATTTTAGGCTGAGACTTCGAAAGGTGTTTATGTATCGATACTCGGGTAGGGAGTACCGATACCCTAATGAGGTGTATCGATATCGTAGGTGAACATATCGATACACGTAGAACAATCTATCTAAGAAATTGAGTTAGTGTTCGGAGGATTTATAATTCGAGATAAAGGCTTCAATGGGTCTCTAAGAGTGTAAAATAAAATGTAAAACTAATAAACTAAGTTTAATACCTCAATAGGTGAATTCTTAGTAAATGGATTAATATTAATATATGGCTTCCATGTGTTATACTTGCATAAAGATCCTCGGTTGATCGGATAATATTGTATAGTAGTTGGGGTGCTTGTAAACGCTGAAATGATGTTAGAATACTTAAGAGGGCCCGGTTAATGAATAATTTAATGATAATTATACAATATGCTAATAGTTTTAAGATGTTAAACCTCATGTATTGAAGAGTTCCTTGGGCATTATAGTTGATACTATTAGTTACTTCTTATCTCCTAGCATGAAGGATGGACTGCTCGGGAGTACGTGTATGGGTTATGTCGTATAAAAAGGAATTTAGATATCCTAGAGTCAGTGCATGGGCACTTTACTAAGAAGATAAGTACTTTGGGCTGTGTGAACGAGTACGTTCAACGTTTCCACGGGCTATATGATTTGGATGCAATTCGAAGTTATCTGTGACTTTGATGATCCAGATAAAGAAAATTAAATTTGATGGGTTATGTGTGCATCAAGCAACTAGAAGGTCTAAGTGAACTCCAGTAACCTGATAGGTTATGTGACCTCAGGGATGGACTGCTTGTAGCTATGTTTATCAAAGTATGTCTCGGACGTATTTGTGGCTATGTTAATCCAGATATGGTCCAACTCGACGGCTATGTAAGAACTGGTATACTATGGCTACGTTGGGCCAATAAGTATGGATAAATATATGTATGTTATGTGAACTTTTAGTTGATGATCTGTATACCCTAAAGCTAGGTGATTGTGGTAAGGTACTTATAACTCGGTGGGATGTGTGATCGCACGTAACTCGATGGGCTATGTGAGAACGAGTAAGTAATCCTGTATGGCATTTTATCTTTTAAAATAACATTTTCTTGAGATAAATAAATTGAGAACTCTAGCTAAGGTAGGCTAGAAGATGAACCTTAGTTTAGAAGTCTTTCTGTGCATTCTTGACTATCTTATCATGCATGCTTGTTTTATGATATTCATGAATTGCAGTAGAGTAGAAATGTATTACTGAACTTTGTTAGCTTAACATGCGGAATTGTGGTTTTTACGTTGCATAGGTGACAAGTAGCTTCGGAGGAATACATCGAGGAGGACTTCCCAACATCGGAGCCGTGAAAGAGTATAATACTTGATCTTTAGTTTGGACTTGTTGTATTCATAAAACTTTACCACAAATCGAGTATGTATATTTATTTTGGATTTTATTTTGAGACGGATGATGTATTTTTGAATGGAGCTCCGATTTTTATTTTGTAATACTTCGGGTTTTATGTTATTTAAATGATTGGACTCATTTTATGAACTTTTGGATTTTTGAAAGATCGACTTTAAAGTGAAAATTTGTAAAACGGATTTTGGGTCGTAAGGCTAATATGACATCTGGATTGAGGGTGTATTTTAATTGTTGAAAAAACATAGTAGTTTATTATTATTAATGATTATAACAATTTGAATAATTTATTTTTTCTTAAAATTTTAAATTTTATTGTATCAAGCAAGCCTTCTGCTTTTGGAGCAGTAATTCTTTCAATAAGGTAACTTACCTTTAAAATCACTAAACCATGATTATATTTTTTTGAAATTGTTGATATATTATTTTAGTAAATTTATATAATTATTTATTTAATTATTATTATTATTATTATTATTATCTATTTAAATTTAATTATAAAATTATTTTTATATTATTTATTAATTTAAGCTTGATTATTCATCCTCTCATTCTTCATATGTTCCAAGCCTTCTTTTAAAGTGTAGAATGAGTTATTGGCTGTTGGGGACTTAAATTCCAATATAGATACATTTTTGAAACTTTGCTTATCGATACTTAAAAGTGGATATCAGTACCTTCCAAAACAAGAAAAATTGTTGCACATAAATTTAGAACATATCAGTACACGATACATTTGTATCAGTATGATAATTTATGATAATTTAGGTATCAATTACATATCCTTATAAGTCTTCTCTTTAAAAGAATAATATATTTTATCATTGCACTCAATACTGTTTATTTTCAAATTCCTTATAATAAATATATTATAATTAATATTTGTTATATATCCTTTTGATAATGTTTAGGATCGCAGAATTCGAATATTACCCGATTCATATTCAAGTTTTAAGAAAATAAATCATATATGTTAAACCATTTAAATCCAACCCATTTGTTACATCTTTGTTTACTTGTAGAAAGTATTTAAGAAAAAAAATCTTTCAAGCGCTACTTTTTGTTCAAATTGTTGAAATTAGTCTTTCACAAGTTGAAAATAATAAATTTAGTTTTTTTTAATGGTACGTGTTTTGAGTGTAACACAAACGATATAAATATACACGTAGCAAATAATAATATAGTAAAGATATCGTCTTCCTATGAATTGATTTAGGTCATTTTACTTAAATTATTGCGTTGTAAAAGAAAATAAATTGAATGATAGGTAACGTAAACTTAAATAAAAATAAAAGATAGAAAGGAGTAATCAAATAAGAGAGTTGATCGGGTTATTATGAGTAGCGACATGATAATTGAATGGATCGTCATGATAATTGAGTACTAGAATAGATCAATTATTTTTATTTTATTTAAGAAAAATAAATATTCTAAAATTTTAAAAAACTTATAAAATTTATAAAAAATACTCTTCGATTTTTTTTATAAATGTAACATGATAGAATTATATTGTATCATGTGCAGATAATATCCGAAGAAAAAACTGTCAAAATTTAATAGTTAAAATTGATCAAAGAGCTTAATTGATTTATTTTCTTGGTTCATTGACTTAATTGATTAATTTTTTTAGTTAAAGAACTTAATTGAATAAAAAAATTATAGATTTAATTAATTTTTTTATCAAAAATTTAAAAACTTTTTAAACCTTTAAGCCTTATATCTATGAACTTATAATTGATCATCGAAAGTTAATAACAAAATGATAATTTGATGAATATTAGCCTGATAGAATGGTTAGTAATTTGTTAAGAGGTAGGTTTTGGAATTGATGAGCTGACTATCCAGATATTAGGTTGTTATACTTATTATTTCATGTGCTCATCTTGTATAAAAACTTATCACCGAGAATGAAGGATCACCTGAGCATGAATTTACAGGCATGTCTGACACTCTAGAAGAGGAGATCACTGCAGCCAGTGAACACTATGATCAAGCTGAGAATATGCCTCAACTTGTAATGGACAATGTTAGAAATGATCAAGCTCCTTCTCTTAACTCTCACCCTATGATGACCAGGAGTAAGCTGAGAATTCGTAAACCTAAAATTTATTATTGCACAGTACTGGGAGATGACTTGCCACACTCGATTCATGACGTCTTACAATGTCCTAATTGGAAGGTTGTTGTCCTAGAAGAGTATGATGCTTTATAAAGGAATAAAACATGGGAGCTGACGGATTTACCTCCAGAAAGAAACATCATAGGATACAAATGGTTGTTCAAAATAAAAAGAAATGCTGATGGGAATCTGTCTAGTTACAAAGCTAGACTTTTTGTAAAAGGATTCTCTCATATTGTAAGGAGAGATTTCATTGAAACTTTTAGTCCTGTTGTGAAGTTTTCAACTATGTAAAGTATCTTCTATGTTCACACAATGTGTTCACATATCATGGATAGATATAGGGGTGAGCATTCGGTTAACTCGGTCGATGACCGAACCGAATTAACCGAAATTTTAAAAATTTTAACCGTTAACCTAACCTAATTTTCTTTAATCGAATTAACCAAACTAAAATTATTTCGGTTATTAGCTGAATTAACCAAACTTTATTATAAATTTTGGTTAAATTACATAATAGGTCACTAAATTAAGCTAAAATAATTTTTTTAGCCATTAAACTTTTATTTTGTACTAATTTAATATAAAATTTAGTGACCATTTTATAATATAAAAAATTAATGAACATTTTATAATATTTTAAAAGTTAAATGGCTAAAAATAAATATATATAATATATATAATATTTAATATATATAATTTTGGTTAATTCGATTAATTCAATTAATTAATCGATTTTGAACTGAATTAACCGATAACCGAATTATAAAAAAAATAACTGTTAACCGAATTTATCAAAAATTAATTGACTGAATTAACCAAAATAATTTTGGTTCGGTCGGTTAACCGAATTAACCGAACCGAATGCACACTCCTAGATGGATAAGTCTTCTAAAATACTATTTGGATTGGGCCAACAATGGTTGTCTTCTCGAGCCTAAAATCATCCTTGAAATTTTTTGGGTAGGCACAATTGCACTATGTGATGCCAATGTCTCGGACCTCAAACTGCGACCGGTGACAATTTACATACATATCGTAAATGGACTAAAATACAACATTTCCAAATATTCGACAGGTAAACATAAAATAATATAACAGTCTGTATCAATAAAACCAAACATGTACCGATACAGGCCAATGATCATAACTAATTCTTGTACCGATAACATGTTATACTTATCGATATGGTGTATAAGATAACTTGTACCGATATGATTCTACCCTATACTGATCTCTTAACTTTTTTTAAATCCTAAATTCTATTATGCAATTAAATACATGAATACGACATGATGATTTTTTGGCATTAAAAGAGGTGCCACCGACTCTGTTAGTCAACTAGTACTCTTGGTCTTACGTGCACAGCGATGCCCCAACCTCCTTTAGTTTTACCTGTGCTTTAATCAACTCTTCTCTGGTGTGTATACCCCAAAATTTTATTCATTGTAGAAAATTCAACTTTTAGAGTGCATTAAGTTGCCCTAGATCAAATCCGTAAGTTGTTACATTGGTTCATGGTTTTAGATCTTGATTGAGAACGTCCTTAAACTAAAATCTTGTTAGAGGAACGATATTAGATCGATTAATTTTTGTTTTGTTTGACTTTAATGATACAAGACATCTTAAAAGTCCGTTTTTAAAATTATGAAATGCATGTAGATGTGATGTATATGTCCTAAATACAAAGGTATTGATTTCGAGGAACAATACTCACGAATATATGAAAAAAATTGAACTTTAAATATTGTATTTAATTGATGTTTAGGTTACTGTACTTTCTTTCGATTCATGAATGATCTTCAATGTGTCCACCATTCTTAAGTCCATACCTTTAATGTAAATGAAATTGTGATAATGTCATACTTTGTAATACGAACAAAATGGATATAATATAAACATGAGAAAGAAAGTTAATATCAAGTAAAATAATTAAGAAATAGATTGATAAATGTTGAAAATAGTTATTATTTTATGCTTAATTATTCTTTGATTTGATGAATTAAGTTATTGATCTTAAGTATTTTCGTATGTTTATGTGTAGGACTTTGAATCTGAAAAATGCGCTTAAATAGTTGATTTTTGAAATTTTTTTATTTTCTGGATCGAGTCTGGATTGGTGGGCACGATTTGTGCATGAAAATCTGACATGAAACTCAGTCAGCAGCTTCTAAAAGATGACGGCGGCAAGCGCGTGATAGCTTATCAACGTTTGAGTAACTTATCAGCCACATTTTGAATTTCAAATTAGGATTTATTTTTTGTAATTTGAATTTAAATATTTTTAGATTTATATCTTATTTTAGGGTTTGTAAAAGGTTATAAATACCCACCTTGGGTAAGCTTAAAACTCATTCATCTTTTAATTCTAAATCTTAAAGTTTTCTTTCATCTCTCGTTTTTTATTTATTTTTCTTGTTTTTATTTTTATTTTATTTTATTTTTATGTTGAGCATAATTCTATTCCATAATTATGTTCGGCTAATTTCTCTATAGCCAAGGGCTTAAGCAATGACTCGATCCAAACGAGGATTGAAAAGCGCATTTATAACTTTGTCTTTTTATTTCTTTAAGTTTTTTTTTGAACTTATTTTTAAATTAAATTGATTTCAAAACTAAAGATTAAATTTGGTCAAGACGTTGATTTGATGATCTTTGTGGGAGGAAAAATCGGCTATTGAAGTAAATTTCCTGGGAACACATTAGCAAATTGTTTGCTAAGAGAAAACTAAGATTGGATCAATTGTTATTGAAACAACATAATACAAGTCGGTTTTGAGACTTTAATATTTTTATCTATAAACATAGAGTTGGTGGATTAATCCATAAAACCAAAATCAAAGATAGCACTTAGGTATTCGGTTTGAAAGATTTGCTTGAAGGATTGAACCTTGAAAGCTAAGTGCTGACGTAAAATCCCGAAGTAAAAATATTTTTCCGATGATCTATTAAAGTTGAGTCAAAGCAAAAGTCTAAGGCTAGTTTTTATTATAATCAAATCAATTCTTTATTTCATTTTCTTCAATTACCTAGCTTCATTATATTCGACAAAACCTTTTTTTACTCGAACGCAATTCGATCAACTTTTTTGGATCACCAATCGAACAGAACATAATCAGAAAGTTGCTAGTCCTTGTGGGATCGACTCTTACTTCTCCTTTAGTATATTTAATTTTCTATTATTTATTTGAGAATAAAAAATTTATTTTTACTATACGACGCGTGTCATAGATAAATAATCATAAAATATATAAAAAAAACTATACACATATAATAAATAAAGGCGTTAAAGCCTATACCTAAACCTAAAGCGCGTGATTGATGATGGGTAAAGTTTCATATGACTCTATAAGGTGGACTTTTATGAGCCACTATATATAGGTTTGGTGTTAAAAGGATACTTGAATTGTCTTTCTTGTCCCTTACTAAGGGTAGCAAAGCCCCTAATCATCATCCATGATAATTTTTCAATTGAATTCAATTTAAGGGGATCCATTCACCATGCCCATAGAAAAAAATAATATTTCCATGAAAACATAATATACTCGAGTCCCAAAAATACTAGACCCATACAGAGGAATAATATTCTCACAAAAAGTATTATTATTTTCATCCACTTAAACATATGAGTTTATATGTCATATTTTAAAATGCATTGAAATAAATTCGTATTATTAAAAGGATGTTAAATTAAATTTGAAAGTTAACTCACAATTTTCAACCAAGGCAATAGGTATTCAACACAAAGTCTAACTCTCTTTTTTTTTTATAAAAAAAAAAACTTGTTTTTAGCATAGTGGTCATTTATAATAAAGATTTTTTGACATACTAAAAAAATAATAGAAAAATATTTATTTGAAATAAAGGGTGTAAAATGAAAAATGAGAGTAAATAAAAATAGATTCATCATCGATTATTTTAACAAATCATCTATATAAAATGATTAAAAATTTTAAAAAAATTAAGTTCAGAAGTCGAAAATGTAGACAATTGCATACGCTATTTAAATTCATAATTAGGATCGTCTTCTACGTGAAAGTGATATTAGTAGAAGACTACAAAATATCGACACTAGCATGTGGAGAAATTGTTTTATGGACCGGTTTCACTACTTCATTTATGGTCCCTAACCACTAAAAATTTGACAATTATCTTTTTCTCTCCTAGAATCACTGTTGTTTTTTTTTTTTCTTTGAGTGTCGTCGGCGGCACCAATTTTAATATTGGTCACCGACCGCCGGAATATATTATTTCATTCATATTATTCGCTAGTTTTTAATAAATTATTATGCTCTTATGGCATGATCTATTTTATATTTTGGTACGTTTCTTCTGTCGTTTGATAATTTTTTCTTTTGTTTTAATTTTTAAGGTTGGATCTGACGACGCCACGACTGATCAAGATGACACTTATTTGTTATCATGGTGATCTTCCTTGCTTTGGACCCTCGGATTGAATTTGGATACGCGGTTTGCGCTCGTTGATAGTTTATCTCGACGCTCAGTTCTGATTTGCGATTCTTAATGGTCTTTCAATAGATTAATCCCCTTTTATGGTTCGTTTGCTGATTTGCGATTCTCAGCAGTCAGATTTATTCGTGTCTATTTTTTTCGATCAAGTGTTTGGATGAGTTTTTAAACTTTTTTCATGTATGGTCCTTTTATGATTTAAAGTGACTAGTTTTAAGAAAATGTCCGAATTATGTATTTAGTTTACAATGATAATTGTAAACCATTATTATAATATTGAGTATTTTCTCGTTCAATAAAATTAGCGGCTTCTATTAAAAAAAATTGACAACTAATTTATATATTTTTCATGTCATTTTTTTAAAAATGAATCTTCACTTTTTATTACCATATAAATAAGTAGTGGTTGATTAAATAGATATTAATTAAAAAATGATATAATAAATAAAAACTAGTTAACAATTTTTTAGTTGTTAGAAACCATAAATGACATGGTGAAACCGGTGTATAAAATAATCTCTCCTAACATGTGAGCTTTAGGCTTCGTTTAGGTTGCTTTTCAAACCAGGTTTTGGGTCAAAAGCTGGTTTGAAACTCAGAAGCAATGCTAAACAATTAGCTTTTGGAAAAGAAACTGCGTTTTTCAACCCAAAACGCAAAAGCTAAAATTTTTAGCTTTTGCGGTTGGAAAGTGCTTTTAGGAGTCAAATTAAAATTTTAACCTTCAATTATCATATGTTATTATAATTTAATTTTTACAAATACATAATTATATTTAACATAAATTATTTTTTAATTTAAAAATTATCTATATTCATATAAAAATTATATATTTTCTCAAAAGCACTTCTAAAAATCACTTTTCAAAAATAATTTATGTATTCATTTATTAATATTTTTATATTTTATCATAATTTAAGTTAATATTATAATATAAAATAATTTTATTATCATTTAAATATATATTTTTAACTTATAACATCATGTCTAAAATAGTCATTTACTTTATCAAAAGCACTTTTTGACAGTAATTCTAAACATATATTTTTCAAATTAAAAATTCTAAAAAATATTTCACTATACTTTTTTATCATACTTTTCAAAAGCAATGCTAAACTAAGCCAAGCTCTTATTTCGTCTCGTTTTATCCTTTAGGCTGTGCCGTTTCACACTATTTTCACCCCTTTAAAGAATGGATTTTTATTTAGAGTTAATATTCCCTCACCACACATTGATGATGACCGATGATTCAGATCCATTACCCACCAAAATCCACAAACGCCCACACCCTCAATCCCATAAATTGCCTCCCACGCTTCTCTCTCCTTCGATCTCGAATGCCTTTATTTCTCTCCAAACCCTTCCTCCATTTGCCCCCAAAATCCCTCATCTCTTCCCGTTTCCTCATGTCCACCGTCTCTGCCAATCCCCGCCGCCTACGCGGTGTCGTTTTCGACATGGATGGCACCCTCACCGTCCCTGTCATCGACTTCGCCGCTATGTACAAGGCCGTCCTTGGAGACGACGAGTACAAGAGAATCAGAGCGGAAAACCCTTCTGGGATTGATATCTTGCACCACATTGAGAATTGGAGTCCCGATAAACAGCGAGAAGCTTATCAGATTATCGCTGATTTTGAAAAACAGGGCCTTGATCGCCTCCAAATCATGCCTGGTTAGTGTTCTGTGGCTGCAAAAGATGAAGGAGAATGTTATAGTGAAAGGGTTTTCAAAGCATGCTATATATATATATATGATTTTTCTTTCAAGATTTGTAAGTTTCAAGTTATATGTTGAATATGATTAAAATGTTAAAGAGTGCACTTTTTTTTTTTTTGAGGAACATACTAATCTCATGTTTATATATATATATATATACACACGTCTTGAACTTATATCCGTATCCAAGTATCAACCAAGTCCAGAAAACATGGATCTGGTGTGTGGTTGCTGTGTTTTGTGGTTTCATTGCATTTGTTGTGATCTATTATAGAACATGGCTATTTGCCCATTTTTATAAGGAAAATGTAGGTATTTTTGTGGATTTAAGGTAACATTATCTGATGGGTTGTTTATTTGCTGAGTCTCTATCTATATTGTTCATGCAAAATCCTGACACTGAACTGGGTTTAAGATTAAGAATATCATTAGCTTGGAACTTCATATGCTTTGTTCTTGGGTTCCCAATAGTTCCAAGGTAGCAAACATTTGGGAGTATATTTCTCTGCCTGTAATTTCATTTGATCATTTTCTTTTGATGTTTTGTCTTGGATTTACCTTTGTACTTGTTGGATCTCCTTTTTAAGATGAAACACTGTGTGTTTAGTTCAAAGTATAAGCTACTGCAGTTTCTCTCTCTCAGCTAAAGAACTTCATATATTTTTCCATTTGATATGCTATTCAATATAAGCTTGTAACATTTGGTTGATAATGGTGCAGGTGCAGCTGAACTTTGTGGTTTTCTTGATGCAAAGAAAATAAGGTCTAGCTCCACCATACCTTAGCTTTTCTTCATGTACTTATTTGTAATCGTTGGTGATCGGTTTCTTCAGTTTGCTTGAAGTATTTGTATTGGATATTTCGGAAATGAGTGGGGGCGGGGGTATATTGCTTTCCAGCAATACTTAAAATAAATGGACAAACTTCGAGAAAAAATTGAACATATCCCATATGCGACTCTAAATCCCAAGTCCAAGTAACCAAGGTTTTATATGAAGATAACTGTACTGCAAGTATAATAGTTATTGCCTCACAGTAGTTCAATGAGCTTCCATATATGTTCCATTTGTCTTTACAGCAGTCTGGACACTGGTTACCGTAGTTATATTACTTGATATTGATAGCAAATTGTCCCCCCCCTTTTTCTCATGATTTTTTAAAATGTTAACCTAAGCTTCCATCTGTTTCAGAAGGGGACTAATCACTCGCAATGTCAAAGAAGCAGTTGATCTGTTTCATCAACGGTTTGGAGTAAGCTATTCTAAGCTTGAAACCATACTCTTGTGAAAATTTCTTGTTGGTTTGGAAGATCGAAATAAATCTGACATTCATTGCTTTAGATGATGTTTTCTCCGGCACTCAGCCGGGAGTTTCTCCCTTATAAACCAAACCCTGCTCCGCTGTTGCATATTTGTTCAACTTGGAACATTCAACCAAATGAAGTCATGATGGTTGGGGATAGTCTTAAAGATGATGTAAGTGCTTTCACCCAAAGCAAATGATAACAAACAATCAAGTGAAAAAACCCTGATGATGTATATGTATTTACCATCTTCATGCGTGGGATGATTAGCTCCCTAATATTACATCTTGTATTTGCAGGTGGCTTGTGGGAAACGAGCAGGAGCTGTGACATGTTTGCTTGATGAAAAGGGGAGGTATGGCTCTGAAGAATTTGCCAATTTGGATCTAAAACCAGATTTCAAGGTGTCATCCCTGAATGAAGTTCACTCTCTTCTGAAATCTAATTTTGACTTAACACCTTGAGTTTGAAATCCAAATTCTACTGCTGGTAAAGGTCCTACTCTTGATAACTTGTGAAAGGAAGACTTTAACAGCTTTGGAACACATGAAAAGTGAGAACAGTGGGTTACTAAGGAACTCAGCGTTGGCTTAATAACCTGCTTTGCTTATCTGAGGACAACGAAGAGATGTTTTGTGGTTTGAGTTGTCACTCTGAAACTATAGCATGATAACCATGGAGACAACATTCAGTTGTTCATGGTGGTGTGTATTTCATACTTGGTACCATTGTTGATCTTGTCGATGTTCAACTGTAACAAAAGTATCAGACAAAGTTATGCCTTTTGCGTTGGTGAATCCAATTATCAAAACTTGTCTAAAGGAAACTTCTGTTTGTGCACATAGGCAAATGGACGTTGTCTAGGGTCTAATTTATTCTAATATTTAGTATTAGAATCTAGCTTTTCGATATTTTAAATTGAAGAGCAATGTGGGTAGTATGAAGGATTCGTGTATTTAAATTGAAGAGGCTGAATGGACTTAAGAGAATAACAAGATACAACGAACCTCGTACATGTTTGGTGGGAAGCTTGGGTGAAGGTCATCCTAACTTAGATGTACACATGCTTTACGATAACATCCTCTCACTTGTAAAAGCAAGTCTATACATAATTACGGCGGTATGTATAGCTGCAATTAAATCGTAATACACTTAAATAAGATAAATCATGGTATCCTCAAAATTCTGCAATTTAACAACTGTATGGGTAGTGGAAGAAATTAAACAATGAGTTATGATCATGACTGAAGATAATGTAAAAATATTATCTTGGAACCATTTTATAACTGAAAACTACATTGTGCTATTATAATCATCGTGTCGTACAAGGATATAAACAATTTTTTTTACTTCTCTAGATATTTCCATGGTGTGATAAGGCTTTTCGCTACTATAAACTAATGATCCATATTAACAAAATGTTCTTGTATGAAAAATACTAATAGATCCTACTATCATGATTGCATAGAACCATAGTAAAAAAGCATTCAGTTCTCCAAAATCGTTAAGAAAAGATATTCTTTTTTGGACATTCTTTCTCACAAATCTACACACGTCTTACTACAGGTTATACGACAAAGAGAAAAAAATCTATGTTATTTTAGACAGAGGCGTTAAAATATAGGGAACAATCTCACGTATGGTCATATCTTAAAAACCTCCATATATATATATATATATATATATATATATATATATATATATATAACTGGTTCTACTTAAGACATACTGCTACAAATTACTCTAACTAATACAAGAATAATGATGAACGTATAATTGTTCTTCGCATGAGTAAGTCATTTACTCAGTAAATTATAATTACAAATGTATCAATTATTATGGTTATGAAAGTATTTTATTTAGATATTTACTATGTGTCACTCTTGTGACCCTAGTGTGATCTTCTAGATATCCGTGTAACGTATAATGGTTCTTCTGCATAATGCAAAAAACATGAAATCAACCCTTTGTGCTCTCTTTTCTCTTATCTCTTGCCATCTCAAATCAATCACAAAAGATAGGATTTTGAGGGCTTAGCTTAGTGCTTCACATTTGGTTGCTTGAGGGAAGATTGTTCAGCTCCAAGGGATTTATCTAACAAGGTAAATTTCTTAAGAAATGGTGGAGTTAGAGGTTTTAAGGAGGTTTTTAAGGGGTGAATTGGATTGAGGTTTTAGGGATCTTTAGGATGCTTGGGAATTCGTTTTTAACTCCTTTAAATCTTTCAACTAGAGCAGTAATCATTGGTGTTCAACCTTGTAGTGGGAGAGCAAGGAGAATTGTCATGAAGCTTGAGCAAGGAGAAAGACTAAGGGGATCATTTGATGGTTTTATCTGTTTACTTTTAGAGGTTAATACACTTCTAACTCTTTTGTGTTTATGAAACTCATAATAATAGTGCTTGTGGCATGTTTGTGTGTTTTAGAACTTGTTTGGTTGATTTAGGATAATAATGATAATTCATGAATTGGTAGTTTAGACCCGTTGAAATTGATTGTAATTCATTGGTTATGCCTTAGATATCTTGTATCGGTATTTGGGGAGGATTTGGTGGAGTTTCTATAGGTGGAAGTGTGTTCATCGAGCTCTAGACTTAAAAATCTAGGCTCACGTACCGGTACGGGAGATAACCATATCGGTACCTATGAGAAAAAAACTGGCTATTTTAGGGAGGGCGTACCGATATGGCTCCCTGTGTATCAGTACCCTGAATTTTGAGCATCTATAGAATCATTTTTGGATATCGGTACGCGGGCGTGTAAAGGTATCATTGTTCTATTGAATTCAAGTATTGATACAGGTAGTCCTCGTACCAATAATGAGAACCGATACACCAAATAGGTATATCGGTAAGGGTTAGTAAAAATGAATTAATTTGTTCAAATATGTTTTAGGTATAGTTACTCGATGGAGGGGTATTAATACTAGTTAGGGGTATACTGATATCCCATATAGGTGTATGGATATACACGAAATAATATGTTCAAATCTTAGCCTTTGAATTTGGAGGGTCAATAATTTATATAAATAGCCTTAGTGTATCCCTTTAAGCCTAAAATGAATATTAAAACTGAGAAATAAAAATTTTAACTAGGGAATGACTAAAATAGAGGAATAATGTGTCCAACTATGAGCATGTTTCTTGTATCATTATATAACAATTACAACATTGCTCATATTGATAACTACATGTATGATCCTCATATATAATATCTTCATTATTTCAACATTGTGAGCGACATTTTGATACAATCAAATGTGTCACAATTGCCTACACCATAAAGATTAATGTTTGATATGTCATAATTTATGTAGAGGAATATAGTTGATCAATATATAATTTATCCTTCCTAATTAAGAGTAATATCGTAGGCCATTTAATTGAGTGAGACTTATGATCATGCTCGAATAAGTTGATACGAGAGATTATAGTTATCTGTTTATAATAGTCTACTCAAGATATAAAAAAATTAAATGGACTATATAAGTGTGACTTTTCCATGAATTATGTTCAATATAGATATATAGGACATATTGAGTGGATCAAACAATCGGGAATGGCCAAGAGAGGGTGAATTGATACTTTAAAAAATTTGTGGAAGGTTTGAAAAATTTGAAAATTAAGGAGACAATTATTTATAGTGGTTCAAGCTTCGAACAAGCTCTATATCCACTACCTTAGCTCCCACTAAGGATTTTCACCCAATTTAATTCACTAATGAATTCAACTTTTTCTTGGTTCAAAGGATAACTATTACAGTAAGTCAATCTTTCAACTCAAAGATTAACTTAACCTCACAAGGTTACAAGAAAATTGAAGAATGACAATATAATATTTCTCTCACAGAACTATTTGCCCAAATACAATCAATAACACTCCACAAACTCAAAAAATAAAATTATAATGAAGATTACAAGAGTCGGGTGACAAAGATTTAACAATGAGCACTTTGAGTTGGATTAGATGCTTAGATTTTAACTTGAGGATCAATAATTGTTAATGTTGCTTTGAATGCTTGTTTTTATACTCTCTTATTGATTTTTAATTGTTGGAGTGGTTGAGATCATAAATATATACGTTAAGATTTCATCTTCCTATCATAAATGTACTTCTGTAACTACTGGTATCGATACATAGGGTATCTGTATCAAAACGCTACTGAAATAGAAAGAGATGTTATGTGCATTTAATAAGGGTTATCGATACCTTGGTTATGGTATTGATACTGGTCAATCTTTAAAATAAGAGGTATCGAAACAAATATAGGGTTGTATCGAAATGTTTTGAATCTGCCAAAACTAGTATCGAAATGCCTATACGACGTATCGATACTGGCCAACAACTTTTTAAAGATCCATTGACAATCAACGATCAAAATATTTAATGCTTTAAAATTCCTTGAAAAAACTAACCCTAGTATCAAAACGCTTATGTATGGTATCGATACTTGAAAATTTTAATATATATTAATATATATTTCAATCATATTTAACATCACTAGTATTTTTTATATTATACCTTATAAAAACTTGAAAATAAAAATTTTAATTAGAAAAAAAATTAAAATCTATAATTTTTCGAGACTAAAAAATAAATTTTTGATGATTTTAATTTTATCATTAAGAGATCATGGTCTTTGAACAAAAATTTTAGTCTTTTTTATGCTATATATATATATATTTCACAACACTAATAAAAGTAAATAATAAGTTTTAAATTCTAAAATATATCTCTATCCCAACATTAACCCTAATCCTAATCCTAACCTTAACCCATAATCCTATCTTTTATTATTAGAGTATACATAAAACAACTAAAAGGGACATTAACCTCTTTTATTTTCTTCTAATGATATAAGAATAATAAGAATGTGTATAAAAAATAAGATAAATCAGTATGAGAAAAATATATAAAAACTAATAAAAATCATAACAAAAAATGTAATCCAAATATGGGATTAAAAATAGGGGTGTGAAAAATTACCCGATCAAATTGATTAGACTCGATTATTTGAATATTCGATATAAATTAAATGGTTATTTCAAGGATTTTTAATTTTTTGGGGCTGAGTATCCGACCTGATAATTTTCTAAGGAAATAGACCAGGACATGGGCCGAAGGTTTTTTCTTATTAGTATCCGACCCAACCTGATAATTTTTAATATTAACCTTTTTATTTCAAATTATATTTTTATTTTAAGTGTTTTAATATTTTTAACTCAAAACTAAACTTAAATCCCTAGATTTTTTCTATTTTTCCTTATATTTTTATAAATTTTAAGTTTAATTTTTTAAAAATATTTTTATATTTAATATATTCTTTTTAAAATTTTTAAATTTAATTTTAAAAAATCATGTCAAGATTCGGGTTTCGAGACTCAATGTCGGGTTAACCCGAGGCATGAGCCTCGTGTTTGGGCCTTAAGGATTTTGTTGGGCTTGGGTTTGGATGTTGGGCTAGGGGACATTTTGGTAAATCAACTTAGGGATGAAAATGAGGGGGAGGGAGAGTAATTTTCTGCTCTTTGCAGAAAACATTAGCCCACCACCTCTTTATTGTCTCATTCTTCTTCATAGCCCTTTTCTCACCCAAACTCTTTTTATCAAAGGTTTATTTTTTAGGGCTAGCTTATAGAATCTCGTTTTAGTCATATAGGGAAGTTTATTTAGCCCTTGAAGATCTATTTAACAAGGTAAGTTTGGTAAGAAATAGTGAAGGTTGGGTTTTATGGGGGATTTTATTGTAAGAACGAGATTAGGGTTTGAGGAAGTTTTATGTAGTAAAAAGGGTTCATTTTTGGCTTCTTTGAATCATCTAAATAGAGCAGTAACTTGTAATAATCTTCCTTGTAGTTGGAGAGCAAGGAGAACCATCAAGGAGCTTGGGTAAAGAGAAAGTTTAAGGGGTTGTTGTGGAGTTTTTCAGCTCGTTTTGGGAGGTTGGTACACTTCCAAATCATATGTATTTCATGTGAATCATCATTATTTTGCTTACTTGATTGATGTGATGGTTTGGTTGAGTGTAGAGCCTATAAATGCTATAAAGGTGGATTGATTTATAGTTGATGATATTAGGTAAAATTGATTAGAAACACACCTAAAAACTCCTAATAACTTGTAGGAACGTTTTTAGATCAATAGGATTACATTTGGGGTCAGAATAAGGGATTTTCGAGCTCTAGACTGTGTTTTCTTGTCTTCGATACTAGTACACGAGTTTGAGTACCGATACGCCCATTTGATAAAATAGGCAAATCCTGTAACGGGTATCAATAAGGCCAAGTGGAATACCGATACATGGTTGATATTTCAAATTCCAGTAACCATTTTTGGTATCGATAAGCCAAGGAGTATCGATACTAGGTATTGGTGTACTAAATAAACATATCAATATTTCATATTGGGAATTTTACATCGAATGCAAAATTGGTATCAATACGCGAGGGAGGATCGATTCTCCCGAAAAGGTTATTTGTACGGTAAGGGTCCTTATCAGTACTAGAAGAGTAATCTGCACAAGTTTTAATGTTTGAGTTTGAGGCTTCGATAATTTATGCCATGGGTTCCTATGGGTTAATTAAACTATGAAATGAATACTAAAACTTGAAATTGGTATTTTCGATAATGATGCATTGGTCTATGCCTTATATGCTTTGTATTTGGTTTGGATATGGTATAAAGTGATATAGAGATCCTCGATGGATCGTTTTGTGTGGTTTGAGTCTTTGTTTGGTGAGATTCGGATACCCAGTGAGTGAGTGTTGCAACATAATAAAGGTCATATGGTGTGTTCTGTGTAGTGCTATGAATGATGTATGTGAACACACATATATGTGCAAGTATACACAGTCGTATAAGTAATAATAGGGTGAGTGAGTATCGTTCCCACTAGGATCTAGGGTAAAGTGTGCAGTCAAATTTGCCAAGTCAAAAAGGGTTCTCACTAAAAATAAAACAAAGATAAAGATATAAACACGAGAAAATGGATATATACGATGAAGATGTATGATGGAAATGCTATGGCAATTCTAGAGTGCAAGCAACTAAAATTTGCCAAGGCAAAATAGAATGGATGATGATGGCAAGGTGGACGTATGAAGTTGGTATGTGAGTGTATAGCAGAGTGATCTCAAGATAACAAGCAAAGTAAAGAAAGTAAGTTGTAAATGCGGAGGCAAAAACAAAATGCAAGAACACGTTAAACAATATATTGTACTTCTCCTCTATTGATGAACTTTCTAGGGAATAAGTGATGGTGACTTCTATAGTTTCCTACCCCTTACCCCTACCTAACATATACCTATTACGGTGTATACTTACTCGATAGAGGTTTCTCAAGTGTTCTCACTCTCTCGAGTCATAGGAACCTGATAGTCTAAATTGTTATGGTATTCTAGCCTATCACGCGAATGACACCTTAGTCTATCGATAAAGAACACTCATTTTAGTCGTTGAATCCTTCATCTATGCCTCTCTCGAGTGCTCTAGGATCCAACTAGGCCCTATTTGCAGTCTAGAAACCATTGCTCACGTAGATCCTTCCTTAGCTCCTCTCGGATGATCTAAGGATCTATAGTTACACCTCTCTCGAATGCTTTAACATGTATCTAAACAATGGACACTCTCGCACCTCTTATAATGTTTAAATAATTACCAACAATGAGCAAAGCAAATATACAAACACATAGTAGGCAATATATTAAATAAAGATAAAAGATATTCATAAAAATAACCACCGAAACAAAGCTTCATGGTGGGTCTAAATGTTAAGATAAATCATCCACATAAATCTTAAACATCTAACAATCATCCTCATGAAAAGATAAAAGAAAATAAAGCAAGGAAGGAGGACTAGAAGACATCCTCGGTGTGCACCGCCGCCGGCTCTTCAACCACCATGAGACACCTTGGTGTGCTAACCCCTCTCGGGTGCCTAGCACACCACTCCCTTCGAGTTCTATCAATGGAGGTCCCCTTGTCCAGAAGTTGGAGGAGAAAGGTGGGAGCTTTCCACCGCCGCAAAAACCTCCTCAAAAGGTGCCTCTTTTTCTGTGTTGTGTTCCTCCAAAAAGGCCCCCCTTTGTGTAGGTCACCATGTCTTTTAAAGAGGGTGAAAAACCCTAAAAGATGTGAAAAAATCCATTTCTTCCATCATTTTTGTCCTGACATTTCTACAGGACTGATAGAGGTGACAGTGGTCTCTACTGACTTGGCTTGCATACAGGTCATATTCGTTGTGGTCCCCTACTGAGGTGGTTGTAGCCAGCTGTAGTGGTCCCGATCGACTGTGGTAGCACCAGCTGGCACTATTATCAAAATATCTCTTTGTCGTTTAGCTCAGCCCGAGAGTTCTCTAGCTTTTCTATGGCATTTTCCTTCTGCCATCCTTCTGAGAATGCCATGACAAATTGCCTCAACTTCCGTTTTGCTTTACCTGCACAACACCACTAAAAAGAACTATCTTTCCCATTAAATAACACATATTACCACATAAAAATGCTAAGGCATATCTAAAAGACTATATGCAATGTTATGAACCTAAATGCAACTAAATGAACCTATATGAGCCTAAAGACACTCAACAACTTAAGTAAAAAGGCCTAAAATATAGCCTTTTTGCGGAGTTATCATCATCCGATCAGAGATTCCAGGTGATATATTAAAGGTCATCCAATGTGAGATTCTAGATGATTACTTTTCTCGATGCGAGATTTTGAGCCCCACTCAAAGTGATATTCCGAGTGAAAACTCAATGCGAGATTCTGAGTATACTAGCTCGATCGAGATTCCGAGTAGCCCGATATGAGATTCTAGGCCAGTGAGTCTCTTATTGTTGGGTTGGTATTGGACATCATTTTTGAATTAGTTATTTTAGGCTTTGATTATGTTTGTCATATCATGTGTTTAGGAGATTAAGGTAGAGATTATGCTTCATATCATGTCATGTTCTCATCTAGCATGTACATAGTTATGATTCACTTGAAGCACAGTTGATAGATTGTGTACCCACTGAACTTTAGCATCTCAGCATTTTGGAATGTGTTTCCATATGTAGGTAAGTAGATGGACGAGCGGACGAGGCGGAACACCATCATTGTGGGACTTTAGCATTGACCGATGGTAGAGTACAATTGCTAGAATAGTGGGCTATGTATTCGTATGACCATTTGTTGTAATTGTAACTCTATTTTATTTAAGTTGTCAAGGTTAAATATTTTGTCAAACTTGTATTTGGAGCTCCTTTACTTTATTGGAATTGTTTAATTACTTTCAATATTTAATGTCGTTTTAATTGACTTTGTCATGTATGACTTATGGTTTAGATTTTATAGAAAATGTGAAAAAAATCATGGGAACGGGTTGGGCTTATGGCCCAAATGTGACACTCGGGTTCGTGGCGTTACATTTACTGATGTCAAAGTTTAGGTTTAGTCAATTTTAGGATATCCCTGAGGAAAAAAGTCGTGTATAGTAATAAGTGTTTAATGAATACATGCCCATGAGTCTAAGTCATACTTGAAAAGCTGAATTCCAATGATGTAGTCCTTTTTTTACTGTGAAGAAGTGAATCATTCATAAGAGAATGAGAGACGTAAAGGAAATCTTGGGTTTCCACGAAGGGAGCTTTGACGAAAATAACATTCCCGAGGTGTACTGGTTTGAGGAAGGGGTTAAACAAGGGTGAATTATTTCACCCATCTGCACCGTGCCTTGGATCGGATATTGAGGGTTATTTTGAGACGTGCACCTACCCCAAGTGAGGCATCAATCGAGAGGGTTCGTAGGCAAGGTGTTACGGATTTTTTTTGATTCTGGCTAAGACAATCATGTGAAGGCGAATCAATGGCTTCGTGATACCTGGTGGATCAAGATGTAGATGAAGTTGATGTCTGAGGACAAGCTGTCTTGTTTTATGTCTCTACTTAAGGAGAACTCAAGAGAATGGTAGGAAACAATTGAGATGGAATGGTACCTCGATCAGGATGACTTCTTGGATGAGTTTGAGAAGAAGTATGTAGATGAGTCACACATCAACCGATTGAGATATTAGTTCACCCACCTTGTGCAAGGTAACCGTATAGTATTTGAGTACGAGCAAGAGTTCCTAAAGTTAAGTAGGTATGCACCCGAGTTGATAGCTACGGAGAAGAGAAGATGCAAGAGGTTTATGAGAGGTTTGACTAAAGAAATCCAGACTTATCTGACAGTTGTCCCACCGTAAGCGTTTTTCTAAGTTAACAGCTAGTGCTAAGGCCTTGGAGCAGGTGCAAGGTTTGACATATGGTCCTTTGGGAGGTCAAGGGAACACCAATAGGAGGAATCAATCCTCTAATAGTTCTCAGTCTTAGTCTAGGAGGAACATAAAAATTGAGGGAGTCAACTAGTCGAGATTAGATCGTAGGTTAGAGTTTGCAAGTCGTATGAGACCTTTATCATCCATTATGAGTCCCGAGAGTTCTTAGGGGAGTACGGGTGTACCATTTTATAATTATTATGGGACTAGGCATCGTGGTGAATGTTAGGGATTAAATCGAACTTGTTTTAAATGTGGATCTCTAGACCATCTCGTGAAGGAATGACTTACTGCTGCCATTATCATACCGGTTTAGACACAGAAGACCTCATATTTAGCTCAAAGGGGTATAGGTTTCTCTAGAGGAGGTACGATTCAAACCACCGACCATCAAAGTATAGGCACGTTTTAGTCTACGTCTAGGGCACCGACGATATAATATGCTGTCAGAGCTCAAGAGGAGTACGAGCCCATCGATGTCAGATCATGTACTTTCTCTTTGTTCTCTGTACCTATAGTAGCATTAGTCGACTCTAGGTCTAAGCATTTCTATTTCCATAATGAGATATCCGAACAATGGGGGGTTTCGGCTGAGGATCTAGAGATAGGGTTAGAGTGCAAGTCCGTTGGGTTTAGATATAATAGTGGATAAGGTTTATCAGAGGTGTCCGATCGAGGTGCAAGGTTTAATCTTCCCGGTGGACATTATGGTCTTTCCCTTTCAAGAGTAAAAAATTCAGATCCAAGAGTTGCTGGAAAAGGGCTTTATTTGACCAAGTGTTTCACCTTGAGGTGCTCCAGTTTTGTTTATTAAAAAGAAAGACGGATCAATGAAGATGTGCATTGACTATCGGTAACATAATAAGGTAACAATAAAGAATCGCTGGCCACTTTCAAGGATCGAAGATCAGTTTGACCAAATGCGGGGTGCCTGTGTTTTTTCAAAGATAGAATTGAGGTTCGTTTACTACTAGTTGAAGGTGGTTAAGGAGGATATTTAGAAAACCGCTTTTAGGTTGCGGTATGAACATTACGAGTTCTTGGTAATGTCTTGGTAATGCTTTTTGGCTTACCAATTCCCCGATAGTATTCATGGATCTCATGAACTGGATCTTTCAGCCATACTTGGATCAGTTTGTAGTGGTTTTCACAGATGACATCTTGTTTTACTCACAATCAGAAGAAGACCATGATGAACATCTTTGGATTGTGCTTCAAACGTTGAGGATAGATTTCTTTATGCCAAGTTTAGCAAGTGCGAGTTTTAGCTTTCAGAGGTAGCCTTTTTTTGGGTCACATTGTGGCGGCCGACGGGATCTGTGTCGATCGATAAGGATCCAAGCTATAGTAGAGTGAAACTGCCTAGAAATGTCTCGGAGGTCCTTAGTTTTCTTGGGCTTGCGGGATATTATCGACGGTTTGCGAAGGGTTTCTCAATCTTGGTGGCATATTTGACCAAGTTATTGCTAACAGGAGTTTTGTTTTTTTTTGAAATGAGAGGAGACAATGGTGCGTTGAACAGTTAAAGGCTTATATTAGCGAGATACCAGTTCTGACTCAACCAGAGTCAGGAAAAAACTATGTTATGTCTAGTGAGGCATCGTTGAATAGTCTAGGATGTGTTCTTATACAATATGTAAAGATGATTGCCTATGCATTAAGGCAACTCAAACCGTATGAATAAAACTAGCCTACCCACAACCTAGAGCTTGCCGCATGAGGACACAAGGTAGAATTGGAGTGTTGTTAATGCATTGACACAGACACGGGCATGGGGAACAATGGTAAACTGCGACCCACCCAAGAATGAGAAACTGTAATAGATGGATATAAACCCACTAAAAATATTATTTATTAGAGATTATTTATTAAAATAATCTTTAAGTTGATTATAATATTTATTTATATATTTTTTAATTTTTTAATAAGATATGTTTAGAAATTAAAATTATTCGAATATAAGTCTCTTAAGATGATTATATTTTTTCACTAAAATTATTTGTTGTGTTCAAAAAGTTCGATAATTATTTAAATCAATCTATCAAAAAATAGTCTTATATATATAAGAAAATACTTTGATATACAAATCTTATAGAATTTAAGGTTTACTGTAAGAATATAAAGTTTAGGGTTTAAGTGTTAAGTTGTGAATTTAAGTTTATGTTTAAGGTTTAAGTTTTAAATTTTATAAAATCTTCGCCTTTAATCTTTCTTAATGCAATTCAAAATTATTATTTCTCACATTTTTTTCAACACATAAAATCTAAGAGATTTTTTATTTCGCTAGATATTGATCATGGCATGTAACATTATTCTTGATGTTTTATATCTTGATTTGCAATGCAAATAATAAAGCTGTGGCACATCGTGTTTAGGTACATGGAATTGTAAATAATTGGTGATGCAAATAGGGTAGTCTATGAATAAAACAGCATTACTTTTTTTAAAAAATTCAATTAATTTGTGAATTAATTTATATTTTTAGAATTTAAAATTTATTTCGTATTCAACTATATAAAAATATAAAAATTTGTGATACTATATTCATGAGATTCATATATACTTGTAAACCAATAATATTTTAATTATAGCAAAAAAATTTTGATAATTCTTGTCTTTAATTTTATTGTAAATTCTCATATGAGAGTACAAAATAGTATATTAGATTTTACCAAGGATAATCATTGTACCAAGTGATATTATTAAAACTAAAATAAATCCCATCGCTCCTCACCGACCACATGCAAGAATTATGATACTCCAAGCACCGTTCTTCATCTCTTATAGCGTCGAAAGCGTCAAAACTCCTGTTCTTGTGACCTATCCATCGTGCATTACAAAAGAAGAGGGTCGTTCTAAAGAAGTTTATCTTGGTGTCCCAGGTGTAATCTTGCCCCTTTGCCATTGGTCTGTCTCCTATGTCCCTTTTCTTGGACTTACAATGCAAGAAGAGATTCGGTTGGGTGGGTGGAGAGTTAAACAAAGGTAAATCGTTTCGGACGTGTATATGATAGTTAAAGAACCATAGACTCTCCGCAAATGGAAGGAGAAGGGAAAACATCAACAACGATGGGAGGGCAACGTCTTTGAGGTTGCCCATTGTTTGAGAGTTTTATTTTGCGATCACTATGTAAAGTTGGTTTGTATTTATAGTTTGATTTTTAATATTACATGGCTATTTATAGAAGAAAAAATTAACTTTTACTAAATTTTGAGTTTGAATTGATCAAAGAATTAAAAAATTGATAGATTTTCTCCAACCGAAATTAATAATTATAATAAAATAGAAAAATCATAATTACTTCTAAAGTATTTAAATTTTAAAATTTTCTAAACAATTTTTTTTACAAATACTACTGAATTTTTATTAAATTCAGAAAAAAAATAATTATATTGTATCTAAGAAGCAAAATAATTAGATTAAACAACTCAAAACTTCTTACAACCCAAATATAATGAAAAAGAAAATTTCTATGGATATAAGCATAACAAAATTCAGAAACTTAATGAATCTTCTTGCCTTTGTCCAAACGATACACATAAAGAAAAAGGAGTTGTACTCGATCCAAATTATCATGCAAAAAGTATCGCTACCAGGATTGATTTCATCAGTAAACAACCATTAACTGAGTGAGGATATAACTTTCCAAGTGACCACCGATAAAAACATAAATCAGAAACTAGCACCGATTGAATCTATTATTATTAGATAATACATAAAACAACTAAAAGGGACATTAACCTCTTCTATTTTCTTCTAATGATATAAGAATAATATGAATATGTATAAAAAATAAGATAAATTTGTATGTTAAAAATATTTAAAAACTAATAAAAATCACAACAAAAAATGTAACACAAACATGGGATTAAAAATAGGGGTGTGAAAAATTACCCGATCAAATTAATTAGACTCGATTATTTGAATATCCGATATAAATTAAATGGTTACTTTAAGGATTTTTAACTTTTTGGGGCTGAGTATTCAACCTGATAATTTTTTCAAGAAAAAGACAAGGACATGGGCCGAAGGTTTTTCCTTAACGTGTATCCGACCCAACTTGATAATTTTTAGTATTAACTTTTTTATTTCAAATTATAGTTTTATTCTAAGAGTTTTAATATTTTTACGTCAAAACTAAACTTAAATCCTTAGATTTTTTTCTAGTTTTCCTTATATTTTTTAAATTTTAAGTTCAAAATTTTTTTAAAATATTTTTATATTTAATATATGTTTTTTTAAAAAATTTAAAATTTAATTTAAAAAAATCATGTCAAGACTCGGGTTTCAAGACTCGGTAGCCTCGTGCTTGGGCCTTAAGGATCTTGTTGGGCTTGGGTTTGGATGTTGGGTTAGGGTGTTTTTGGTTCAGAAAATGGGGGGGGGGGGGGAGTGTAATTTTCTGCTCTCTGCAGAAAACATTAGTTCAACACCTATTTATTGTCTCATTCTTCTTCATAGCCTTTTTTCTCACCCAAACTCTTTTTATCAAAGGTTTATTTTTGAGGACTAGCGTGTAGAATCTCGTTTTAGGCATATAGGGAAGTTTGTTTGGCCCTTGAAGATCTATTTAAAAAGGTAAGTTTGGTAAAGATTGGGTTTTTATTGGATTTTGTTGTAAGAACGAGATTAGGGTTTGAGAAAGTTTTGAGTAGTAAAAGGGTTCATTTTTGGCTTCTTTGAATCATCTAAATAGAGCAGTAACCTATGATAATTTTTCTTGTAGTTGCAGTTCGGCGTCTATTTTGGGATTACCAGATTTGAATAAGGATTTTGTTGTCAAAACAGACGCATTGGGTATCGACATCGGTGCTTTCTTGACTCAGAGTAACCGTCCCTTAGCATTTTTCAGTCAAAAGTTAAGCCCTCGCATGCAATGTGCTTCTACATATCATTGGTAAAGGTTTGCGATCACTCAAGCCGTGGGTAAATGGCGTCAATACTTGTTGGGCCGTCGTTTTTTATCTTGACAGACAAAAAATCCCTCCGTGAACTGACTCAACAAACGATACAGACTCTGGAACAACAATGTTGGCTCTTAAAGCTTAGCGGCTATGATTTTGAAATTTGCTATCGTCCGGGAAAACTCAATGTTGTTGATGATGCTTTTTCCCATGAAGTTACTACATGTTTCATGCCATTTTATCGACTATTATTTGGGATTATAGAGGACATCCGTTTGGCCACCTCTCGCGATTCACTTCTGCGTGATATTCTTGAGGTACAAAGTACCGATGGTGCTATTCCTATTCCCTACACTGTGCATGATGGTTTAATTCTCCATCACCCCCGCATTGTTATTCCAAATGAGGTTGCGCTACGTTTCGTTCTTCCCCGTGAATTTCATTGTTCCATCATGGGTGGTCACGCAAGAATTTCTCGGACGTTCCATCGTTTGTCTACCAGTTTTTATTGGTTTGGTATGGGTGCAAACGTTCGTACCTTTGTTCGCAATTGTTAGGTCTGCCAACGAATGAAGGACGACACTTTGGCACCTGCAGGTTTGCTTCAACCTCTACCCATTCCTCAGCGAGTCTTCGAGGATATTTCTATGGATTTCATCATCGGCTTACCCAAATCTAACGGGAAGGAAGCTATTACGCTGATTGTTGATCGGCTAACAAAGTATGGACATTTCTTTTCCCTTCCCCATCATTTTGATAGTAAGTTGATCGCCAATTTCATGGTTAGAGGTGTGTTGAAATTGCGTGGAGTACCTCGATCTATCGTAAGTGATAGGGATAGTATTTTCATCAGTGACCTATGGACTGAGTTGGCTCGTCTTCAAGGAACCGAACTCTATCTTAGCTCTGCATATCATCCTCAAACGGACGGCCAAATAGAAGCTTTGAATCGCTGCCTCGAAATGTATCTACGATGCATGACTGGTGATGACCCTCATACATGGAAAACCTATTTGGCTTCGGTTGAGTATTGGTATAATACATCATATCAAACATCTACCGGCATGACGCTATTCCGTGCTTTATATGGTCGTGATCCGCCAACACTTCTTACCTATATGGAAGCGGGCACTACCAACACTCAGGTTGATCAACATTTGCAGGAACGCGACCTGTTACTCCGAGAATTGAAGCTCAACTTAACACGTTCTCAAAATTGCATGAAAATATTGGCAAATCGACATCGTCGGGATCTGGAGCTTCAACTCGGTGATTGGGTTTTTGTCCGTTTACAGCCTCACCTCCAGCTTTCTCTATGCCTGCAAAAGCAACAGAAGCTTAACGCTCGTTACTTTGGTCCATATAAAGTGCTTAATCGTATCGATTCCGTCGCCTACAAACTCGACCTTCCTAATTCTACAAGAATTCATCCGGTCTTTCATATTTCGCAACTTAAACTATGTCGCAGCCAGCCCCTACACCAAGTTACTCCTCTTCCATTGTTACTTGATCCAATTGTGCCTACAGAACAATCGAACATTGGGGACAAGGGTGCTCTTCGACGGGAAGGTGATGTTATAACCACAAATGAGGAGCCAACAAACCCAAAACCACCAGTAGAGAGGAATGAGCTAATCATACGTAAAAGCACGCGGGAAAGGAGAATTCCAACAAACCTAACAAACTTTATCATCTATTAAAATATAGACTATAAATAAATTATGTTATAGTTTAAAAAAGGGCATGAGAATTCAATGTAAAATCCTTCCCTTCTTGAATTTCTTTTCTTTTCTTCTGAGTATTTCTTATTTCCCTTGGTGTTCATAACATAGGACGAATTGGAGTGGGAGTAAACTATGTTAGAGATATTATTATCATGTGAGGAGCAATGGGTTTTTAGGCACTGGAGGAAGGATTCATAGACTGAATCGGTGGCTGCATACAGGAAACATATGGTGAAGAAGATGATTGAAAAAATAGTATCAGTAGGCAAAGCTGTCGGCATTGTTCGTAGTCGATGATGGATATTGGGTGATTTCTTTTTTGTTCATCGAGAAGTGGGGTTTAAGACGAAGGTGGCAAATGGGGAAATGGACAAGGAAGAATCTTAAATACGGCAAACGTAGAATAGTTTTAGGGCCCGTTTATGATTGAGTTTAGAACGGGCTTTTAATGAAAAATTTTGTTTTGAACTGATAAGCATTGCTGAACAGTTGTATAATTGTTGTACAAGTTGGTTTTAAAACAATAAAATGGAATCAAAACAAAAAAGCTATAAAAAGCAGCAATCACAGTGGGAAATCCCAGTAGAAAAAGTAAAAGATAAATTTATCCTCATTTATTATTCCTAACGGTCCTCAACATAAAAGTATTTTTTTCTTTCCTCTGCACTTCATCTTTCTCGAAATCATTTGAATATCTTTCTTCTTCATCTTCAGTTCATCTTCTATCAAGATTCGTCATTTTTATTTTTTATTTTTTATTTATTTTTTCTGTTATGAATGGTTCATATAATTGGGTTTTAGTAATTTTATTTCTGACAGTGATTGATTTATGAAATCAATATTGATAATCTTTGGGTTTTAAGTTTGATTTTTAGAATTTTTGTTTATGGCTTCGGCTGATTTATGAAGCATATCCCATTTGTTTATGGTTGTGGTTGATTTATTAAGCATATACCATTAGTTTTTTTAGTGTGTAAGTGGAATATCTTCAAATGCTTAACTTCTATAAAATCCTCTTATTTATATGATAGATGAAAAGTACTTCGCTTGTTGAAGCAAGTGGTGAAAAACTCAAAGCAGTATGGGATAGGAGGCTAACAGTAATATTTTGTGATCTTTGTATTAAGGAGATATTAAATGGTAATAGACCTAGCACTCATTTTAAAAAAGATGGACGGATAAAAATAGTGAAAAATTTTGAGAGTGAGACGGGAAAGGCTTATACACAACAACAATTAAAGAATAGATGAGATTTATTGAAGAAAGAGTGGAAGTTGTGGAAAAAGCTTAAAGAAAAAGAAACTGGTCTAAGATGGGATCATACAAAAGGGACCATTGATGCCTCCGAAGAATGGTGGGAAAGTAGACTCAAGGTATGCTAATTATTCTTATAATCTTTGTTTTCATTATTTCTAATGCTAACAATAATTGCTTACGTTAATTTATTAATTTATATGTAGGTGGTGCCCGAGGCTCAGAGATTCAAGTCTGCAGGCATTGATCCATAAATGGAAGGAAAGTTGGACTAAATGTTTAGAGGTATAGTTGCCACTGGTGATAAAGCATGGGCACCTTCTTCGGTTATATTGCCACTGGTGATAAAGCATGGGCACCTTCTTCGGGTATATTCACTTTAAACCACAAGCATTGGTACACTTTTTGTATTGATAATTGGTGCTACAACTTGTAGATGAAATCACTTTAAATTACAAGTACCAATGTATTTTTTGTAATATTTATAATAGGTGTCTTAGCTTGTAGTTTAGTAAAAATACTTTAACTTACAAGCAACAATGTATTTTTTGTAATATTTTTATATATAACATGGATTAGTTTAGTTTATTTATGTTGTTTTTATGCTTCACTAAACCTTCGGTACAGTGGCGGATCCAGAAAAATTTTCAGGGTGAGCACAATTAAATTAATACACATATTTTAAAGGTATCTCACCCAAAAGTTTTAATATACGATATTACAAAAAAATATAATCAACTACAACAATATCTACAGTGCCAAAGGAAGAATGCCACTTTCTCTTGGCATTCTTCATTTTAAACTAATTACCTCCATAGGTAATTACATCATCATTGAGAAGTCAGTTTATTGATAAATTACCTCCATAGGTAATTACATCATCATTGAGAACTCAATTTATTGATAAATTACCTTCATAGGTAATTCCACTATCAGTTGAAATAAATTAATTTAAAATGAAAAACGCCAAGAGAAAGTGACATTCTCCTCTTGACACTATAGAAATTTTCGTAATTGACTATTTTTTTTCCTGTAACATCGTATATTAAAATTTTTTTGAATGGAATACCTTATTCCTCAAAATATTGTTATTGAGTTTATTTTTTATTTTTATATGGGTTGAGAAATGAGAATAGTTATTGGATTTGGGTGTTAGTGTTGATTTAGACCTCAATTAAATAAATTTTAGGCTTTAATTTTGGTCTAATTTGGTGATTTAAATTCTGAATTGAATAAAAGTAATAACATCAATTAATCTAAGGTGGACACCAATTATATTCAGGGTGGGCACTAACATATAAAATAAATATTTATCAAGTCAAATTTAAATTTCAGTGTGGGCCTGTGCCCACCTCACCATACAATGGATCCGTCACTGCTCCGATATGTAACTCGAATAATATAAACAACAATTTGGACATTTTTTTAAGTTATCAATCTAAATATTTTAATCCATGAACCTATTGATTTATTAATAATTTATATATTTTTATCAAAATTTTCAAATAAAAATATTTCATTTATTAATATTTTTGTATTTTATTATAATTTAAATTAATATTATAATATGAAAGAATTTGATTATCATTTAAATGTATATATTTTAATTTATAACATCATATCTAAAATAGTCATTTACCTTCTCAAAAGCACTTTTTGATAGCATTACTAAACACATATTATCTCAAACCAAATATTCTAAAAGAACTTATTCACCTAACTATTTCACCACATTTTTCTACCGCACTTTTCAAAAGCAATGCTAAATTGGCCCTTAGTCCGACACAAGGCAGAATTGGAGTGTTGTTAATGCGACCGTAAATTATCTGTCGCTTTCTTATGTCTCTATTAATGCCCCACTTTAAATTAGATGTTTAGAGTTTAGGGTTCTAGATTAGGAGTTTGGGTTAGGGTTTAGAAAATTAGGGGTTGAGTGTATTTTTTAGGGTGTAGGGTTTAGGATTTAAAATATAAAAATAAGGATTTAGGGTTTATAATTAAAATTTTTTAAAAAAATTAAAGGATGCACCAAAGGAGACATGAAAAGGGGTGGAGGATTTTTGTTATGTTAACGCATGGACACGGACACGGGCACGGGTGACATTGGTAAACTGCGACCCACCCAAGAAAAAGGAACTGTAATAGATGGATATAAACCCACTAAAAATATTATTTATTAGAGATTATTTTTTAAAAAATCTTTAAGGTGATTATAATATTTATTTATATATATTTTTTAATTTTTTAATAAAATATATTTAGAAATTAAAATTATTCGAATATAACTCTCTTAATATGATTATATTTTTTCACTAAAATTATTTGTTGTTTTCAAAAAGTTCGATAATTATTTAAATCAATCTATCAAAAAATAGTCTTATATATATAAGAAAATACTTTAATATACAAATCTTATAGAATTTAAGGTTTACTATAAGAATTTAAAATTTAGAATTTAAGTGTTAAGTTGTGAATTTATGTTTAAGGTTTAAGTTTTAAATTTTATAAAATCTTCACCTTTAATCTTTCTTAATACAATTCAAAATTATTATTTCGCTAGATATTGATCATGGCAAATAATAAAGCTGTGGCACATCGAGTTTAGGTACATGGAATTGTAAATAATTCGTGATGCAAATAGGGTAGTCTATGAATAAAACAGCATTACTTTTTTTTAAAAAATCAATTAATCTGTGAATTAATTTATATTTTTAGAATTTAAAATTTATTTCGTATTCAACTATATAAAAATATAAAAAAAATTGTGATACTATATTCATGAGATTCATATATACTTGTAAACCAATAATATTTTAATTATAGCACAAAAATTTTGATAATTCTTGTCTTTATTTTTATTGTAAATTCTCATATGAGAGTACAAAATAGTATATTAGATTTTACCAAGGATAATCATTATACCAAGTGATATTATTAAAACTAAAATAAATCCCATCGCTCTTCACCGACCACATGCAAGAATTATGATACTCCAAGCACCGTTCTTCATCTCTTATAGCGTCGAAAGCGTCGAAACTCCTGTTCTTGTGACCTATCCATCGTGCATTACAAAAGAAGAGGGTCGTCCTAAAGAAGTTTATCTTGGTGTCCCAGGTGTAATCTTGCCCCTTTGCCATTGGTCTGTCTCCTATGTCCCTTTTCTTGGACTTACAATGCAGGAAGAGATTCGGTTGGGTTGGTGGAGAGTTAAACAAAGGTAAATCGTTTCGAATGTGTATATGATAATTAAAGAACCATAGACTCTCCGCATATGGAAGGAGAAGGGAAAACATCAACAACGATGGGAGGGCAACGTCTTTGAGGTTGCCCATTGTTTGAGAGTTTTATTTTGCGATCACTATGTAAAGTTGGTTTGTATTTATAGTTTAATTTTTAATATTACATGGCCATTTATAGATGAAAAAAAATTAAGTTTTACTAAATTTTGAGTTTGAATTGATCAAAGAATTAAAAAATTGATAGATTTTCTCCAAACGAAATTAATAATTATAATAAAATAGAAAAATCATAATTACTTCTAAAGTATTTAAATTTTAAATTTTCTATACAATTTTTTTTTACAAATGCTACTGAATTTTTATTAAATTCAGAAAAAAAAATATAATTATATTATATCTAAGATGCAAAATAATTAGATTAAACAACTCAAAACTTCTTACAACCCAAAAATAATGAAAAAGAAAATTTCTATGGATATAAGCATAACAAAATTCAGAAACTTAATGAATCTTCGTGTCTTTGTCCAAACGACACGCATAAAGAAAAAAGGAGTTGTACTCGATCCAAATTATCATACAAAAAGTATCGCTACCAGGATTGATTTCATCGGTAAACAACCATTAACTGAGTGAGGTTATAACTTTCCAAGTGACCACCGATAAAAATATAAACCAGAAACTAACACCGATTGAATCTATGTGCGAACAATAATCAATCGTTAGGGTATGCTGAAACATGCCACAAAGATAAATGAATCAAATCACAAAACAAAAACAAAAACAAAAATTTATTACAACGACAGAACACAAACATATCACAAGGATAAAAATAGTGTACACTATTTGATTCATTTAAAACAAAAACAAAAAGGAGTTGTACACTCTTGTAATCTTTGTCACTCCAATAGTGTACAATAGAAGTAGAGATTCTTATTAAAATCGAAAACAAAAAATAAAAAATCATAGATTCAGTGATCGACAATCAAAACAAAGATTGATTGCTGACTGCCGAGTAAAAGTATCAAACAAAATGAAGAACGGCCAGGGAAAATTGTTTGCAGAGAATAAGTCAATTTTTCAACTCAAAGATTGACTTAACCTCACAAGGTTACAAAAAAATTGAAGAATGAAAATATAATATTTCTCTCATAGAACTAAATCATAGACCTTGTTTTAATTTACTTTGTCATGTATGACTTATGGTTTAGATTTTATAGAAAATTTGAAAAAATTTATGGGAACGGGTTGGGCTTGTGGCCCAAATGTGGCACTCGGGTTCGTGATGTTACATTTAGTGATATCAAAGTTTAGGTTTAGTCGATTTTTGGATATCCCTGAGGAAAAGAGTCGTGTATAGTAATAACTGTTTAGTGAATACATGCCCATGAGTCTAAGTCATACTTGAAAAGCTGAATTCCGATGATGTAGTCCTTTTTTCTACTGTGAAGAAGTGAATCATTCATAGGAGAACGAGAGACCTTGAGGAAATCTTGGGATTCCACGAAGGGAGTTTTGACGAAAATAACATTCCCGAGGTGTACTGGTTTGAGGAAGGGGTTAAACAAGGGTGAATTATTTCACCCATCTGCACCGTGCCTTGGATCGGATATTGAGGATTATTTTGAGACGTGCACCTACCCCAAGTGAGGCACCAATCAAAAGGGTTCATAGGAAAGGTGCTACGGATTTTTTTTATTCTGGCTAAGACAATCATGTGAAGACGAATCAATGGCTTCGTGATACCCGGTGGATCAGGATGCAGATGAAGTTGATGTCTGAGGACAAGATGTCTTGTTTTATGTCTCTACTTAAGGAGAACTCAAGAGAATGGTAGGAAACAATTGAGAAGGAATGGTACCTCAATCAGGACGACTTCTTGGATGAGTTTGAGAAGAAGTATGTGGGTGAGGCTCACATCAACCGATTGAGATATCAGTTCACCCACCTTGTGCAAGGTAACCATACATTATTTGAGTATGAGCAAGAGTTCCTAAAGTTAATTAGGTATGCACCCGAGTTGATAGCTGCGGAGAAGAGAAGATACAAGAGGTTTATGAGAGGTTTGACTAAAGAAATCCAGACTTATCTGACAGTTGTCCCACCGTAAGCGTTTTTCTAAGTTAACGGCTAGTGCTAAGGCCTTGGAGCAGGTGCAAGGTTTGACATATGGTCCTTTGGGTGGTCAAGGGAACACCAATAGGAGGAATCAATCCTCTAATAGTTCTCAGTCTTAGTCTAGGGGGAACAGAAGAATTGAGGGAGTCTACTAGTCGAGATCAGACCGTAGGTTAGAGTTTGCAAGTCGTATGAGACCTTCATCATCCATTATGAGTCCCGAGAGTTCTTAGGGGAGTACGGGTATACCATTTTATAATTATTATGGGACTAGGCATCGTGGTGAGTGTTAGGGATTAAATCGAACTTGTTTTGAATGTGGATCTCTGGACCATCTCGTGAAGGAATGATTTACTGCTGCCATTATCGTACCGGTTCAGACACAGAAGACCTCCTATTTAGCTCAGAGGGGTAGAGGTTTCTCTAGATGAGGTACGATTCAAACCACCGACCATCAAAGTAGAGGCACGTTTCAGTCTACCTCTAGGGCACCGACGATATAATATGCTGTCAGAGCTCAAGAGGAGTACGAGCACATCGATGTCAGATCATGTACTTTCTCTTTGTTCTCTGTACCTATAGTAGCATTAGTCGACTCTAGTTCTAAGCATTTCTATATCCATAATGGGATATCCGAACAATGGGGGGTTTCGGTTGAGGATCTAGAGATAGGGTTAGAGTGTAAGTCTGTTGGTTTAGATATAATAGTGGATAAGGTTTATCAAAGGTGTCCGATCGAGGTGCAAGGTTTAATCTTCCCGGTGGACCTTATTGTCTTTCCCTTTTAAGAGTTTGACGCAACCCTAGGTATAGATTGGCTTTTTGAGCACGACACTAGCTTTGGTTGTAGGGCTAAGAGTTTGAAGCTAAGAATTGTCGATGTATACAAGTTAGTGGTAAGAGGTGAAAGGAATACTTGTATTCCCAATTTTGTTTCAACTTTGACGCACAAAAGTTGATACAACAAGGTTGTGAAGCTTTCTTAGCTCACGTGGTTGATACGAGGGTTGAAGTTTCAGCTTTAGAGAGTCTTCAAATAGTTTGTAAGTTTATCGATAGGTTTCCAGAGGAGTTATCGGGTTTGCCACCGAATTGGCAGCTTGAGTTTTGTATCGAGGTGTTGCCAGGTATAACATCGGTGTCTATAACCCCTTACTGTATAACACCAACCGTGATGAGGGAGTAAAAAAGTCAGATCCAAGAGTTGTTGGAAAAGGGCTTTATTTGACCAAGTGTTTCGCCTTGAGGTGCCCCAGTTTTGTTTATGAAAAAGAAATACGGATCAATAAAGATGTGCATTGACTACCGGTAACTTAATAAGGTAACGATAAAGAATCGCTGGTCACTTCCAAGGATCGAAGATCAGTTTGACCAAATGCGAGGTGCCTGTGTTTTTTCAAAGATAGAATTGAGGTCCATTTACTACTAGTTGAAGGTGGTTAAGGAGGATATTTAGAAAACCGCTTTTAGGATAGAGTATGAACACTACGAGTTCTTGGTAATGCTTTTTGGGCTTACCAATTCCCCGATAGTATTCATGGATCTCATGAACTGGATCTTTCAGCCATACTTGGATCAGTTTGTAGTGGTTTTCATAGATGACATCTTGTTTTAGTCATAATCAAAAGAAGAGCATGATGAACATATTTGGATTGTGCTTCAAATGTTGAGGATAGATTTCTTTATGCCAAGTTTACCAAGTGCGAGTTTTGGCTTTCAGAGGTAGCCTTTTTTTGGGTCACATTGTGACGGCCGACGGGATCCGTGTCGATCCACAAAGATCCAAGCTATAGTAGAGTGAAAACTGCCTAGAAATGTCTCGGAGGTCCTTAGTTTTCTTGGGCTTGCGGGATATTATCGACGGTTTGCGAAGGATTTCTTAATCTTGGCGGCATATTTGACCAAGTTATTGCTAACGAGAGTTTTTTTTGTTTGGAATGAGAGGAGACAATAGTGCGTTGAACAGTTAAAGGCTTATCTTAGCGAGACACCAGTTTTGACTCAACCAGAGTCAGGAAAAAACTATGTTGTGTCTAGTGAGGCATCGTTGAATAGTCTAGGGTGTGTTCTTATGCAATATGTAAAGATGATTGCCTATGCTTTAAGGCAACTCAAAACGTATGAACAAAACTAGCCTACCCACAACCTAGAGCTTGCCGCAATCATCTTTGCGTTGAAGATATGGAGATATTATCTCTATAGGGAGAAATACTACATCTACGCGGATCATAAGAGGTTAAAGTATTTGCTTACGCAAAACGAATTGAACTTGAGACAACTTCTTTGGATAGAGTTGTTAAAGAACTATGACTACATAATCGAATATCATCCAAATAAGGCAAATGTGGTGATGAATGGCTTGAGTAAGAAGTCTATGACAGACTTGAGAGCTATGTTTACTAGTTTGCTAACAATAGGACAAACCCCAACAGGAAAACCATGGACTTTGCTGTTATATATCTTATAATACAGCTCCCCGAGTGTCGCACCGGCCTGAACCCAAGCCAATCGAGTCATCATGTCAATCGATATTGAACGAAGATTAAACATGTCGAGGACAAAAAAAGGTTGGTCGGATACATAAGAGACACCCACGAAATCATGGCCGCCGCTTCGGATTCTGAGCTGAAACCCGATGTTCCTGGAGCATATGACGATTGTCGAGACGTGGGATTCGGTCAGAGGCGTGATGATGAGGACAGGATTTGGTGTTGAAGTAATGTTGTTAATGAAAAAGTAGCATAGTTTAGTCCTACACAAGGCAGAATTGGAGTGTTGTTAATGCATTGACACAGACACGGGCATGGGGGACATTGGTAAACTGCGACCCACCCAAGAAAGAGAAACTGTAATAAATGGATATAAACCCACTAAAAATATTATTTATTAGAGATTATTTTTTTAAATAATCTTTAAGGTGTTTATAATATTTATTTATATATATTTTTTAATTTTTTAATAAGATATGTTTAGAAATTAAAATTATTCGAATATAAGTCTCTTTAAGATGATTATATTTTTTTCACTAAAATTATTTGTTGTGTTCAAAAAGTTCGATAATTATTTAAATCAATCTATCAAAAAATATTCTTATATATATAAGAAAATACTTTGATATACAAATATTATAGAATTTAAGGTTTACTGTAAAAATTTAAAGTTTAGGGTTTTAGTGTTAAGTTGTGAATTTGAGTTTATGTTTAAGGTTTAAGTTTTAAATTTTATAATATCTTCGCCTTTAATCTTTCTTAATACAATTCCAAATTATTATTTCTCACATTTTTTTCAACACATAAAATCTAAGTGATTTTTTATTTCGCTAGATATTGATCATGGCATGTAACATTATTCTTGATGTTTTATATCTTGATTTGCAGTGCAAATAATAAAGCTGTGGCACATCGAGTTTAGGTACATGGAATTGTAAATAATTGGTGATGCAAATAGGGTAGTCTATGAATAAAACAACATTACTTTTTTTAAAAAATTCAATTAATTTGTGAATTAATTTATATTTTTAGAATTTAAAATTTATTTCGTATTCAATTATATAAAAATATAAAAAATTGTGATACTATATTCATGAGATTCATATATACTTGTAAACCAATAATATTTTAATTATAGCACAAAAATTTTGATAATTCTTGTCTTTATTTTTATTGTAAATTCTCATATGAGAGTACAAAATAGTATATTAGATTTTACCAAGGATAATCATTATACCAAGTGATATTATTAAAACTAAAATAAATCCCATCGCTCCTCACCGACCACATGCAAGAATTATGATACTCCAAGCACCGTTCTTCATCTCTTATAGCGTCGAAAGCGTCGAAACTCCTGTTCTTGTGACCTATCCATCGTGCATTACAAAAGAAGAGGGTCGTCCTAAAGAAGTTTATCTTGGTGTCCCAGGTGTAATCTTGCCCCTTTGCCATTGGTCTGTCTCCTATGTCCCTTTTCTTGGACTTACAATGCAGGAAGAGATTCGGTTGGGTGGGTGGAGAGTTAAACAAAGGTAAATCGTTTCGGACGTGTATATGATAATTAAAGAACCATAGACTCTCCGCAAATGGAAGGAGAAGGGAAAACATCAACAACGATGGGAGGGCAACGTCTTTGAGGTTGCCCATTGTTTGAGAGTTTTATTTTGCGATCACTATGTAAAGTTGGTTTGTATTTATAGTTTGATTTTTAATATTACATGGCTATTTATAGAAGAAAAAATTAAGTTTTACTAAATTTTGAGTTTGAATTGATCAAAGAATTAAAAAATTGATAGATTTTCTCCAACCGAAATTTATAATTATAATAAAATAGAAAAATCATAATTACTTCTAAAGTATTTAAATTTTAAAATTTTCTACACATTTTTTTTGTATAAATACTACTGAATTTTTATTAAATTCAGAAAAAAAAATATAATTATATTATATCTAAGAAGCAAAATAATTAGATTAAACAACTCAAAACTTCTTACAAACCAAAAATAATGTAAAAGAAAATTTCTATGGATATAAGCATAACAAAATTCAGAAACTTAATGAATCTTCTTGCCTTTGTCCAAACGATACGCATAAAGAAAAAAGGAGTTGTACTCGATCCAAATTATCACGCAAAAAGTATCGCTACCAGGATTGGTTTCATCGGTAAACAACCATTAACTGAGTGAGGATATAACTTTCCAAGTGACCACCGATAATAACATAAACCAGAAACTAGCACCGATTGAATCTATGTGCGAACAATAATCAATCGTGAGGGTATGCTGAAACATGCCACAAAGATAAATGAATCAAATCACAAAACAAAAACAAAAATTTATTACAACGACAGAACACAAACATATCACAAGGATAAAAATAATGTGCAATAGAAGTAGAGATTCTTATTAAAATCGAAAACAAAAATAAAAAATCATAGATTCAGTGATCGACAATCAAAACAAAGATTGATTGTTGACTGCCGAGTAAAAGGATCGAACAAAATGAAGAATGGCCAGGGAAAATTGTTTGCAGAGAATAAGTCAATCTTTCAACTCAAAGATTGACTTAACCTCACAAGGTTACAAAAAAATTGAAGAATGACAATATAATATTTCTCTCACAGAACTATTTGCCCAAATACAGTCAAGAACACTCCACAAACTCAAAAAATAAAATTATAATGAAGATTACAAGAGTTGCGTGACAAAGATTTAACAATGAGCACTTTGAGTTGGATTAGATGAAGATTATAAGAATTGTTAATGCTTCTTTGAATGCTTGTTTTTATACTCTATCATTGATTTCTAGTTGTTGGAGTGGTTGAGATCGTAACTAAGACGTTAAGACTTCATCTTCCTACCATAAATGTACTTCTGTAACTATTGATATCTATACTCGAGGTACCTGTATCGAAATCTAACTAAAATAGAAAAAGATGTTATGTGCATTTAATAAGGGGTATCGATACCCTAGGTTATGGTATCAATACTAGCCAGTCTTTAAAACAAAAGGTATCGAAACAAGTATAGGGATGCATTGAAATGTTTTGAATTTGCCAAAACTAGTATCGGAACGCCTATACAGCGTATCGATACTGGCCAACAAATTTTTGAAGATCAATTGACAATCAACGATCAAAATATTTAAAGCTTTAAAATTCCTTGAAAAAACTAACCCTAGTATCAAAACTCTTATGTATGGAATCGATACTGCTTTAAATTTTTAATTTTATTTTTAAATGTAAAATGGTATGATACTATTTTAAAAAGCTTTTGAAACCAATTTTCATAGTTTTAAATGGTATGAAAATCGTCCAAGCCCGTATCGATACGCTTGGAAAAACTCAAGAATATTTGTTGAAAATATGAACACAATATCAATACTAGAAGGAATGGTATCCAAACACTTGGAAGATTTTGAATGTTTTGTCTTGAAAAATCTTAAGAAAAAGTGGTTTAGGGTTATTTTTTTGACTTAGAAAAGTTTCTTTTACTTGTCAATTTGTTGTGGCCTTAAAAATTTATTTATAAAAAGGTCCTTTAATTTCTTTGTTATATCAAAATCAAATTTAGTTTTACATTACAAAATGATATAATAGATGAAAAGAATTAATCACGAAAAGATTTTGTCGAATCATGTTCTCTTCTAATTTAGGTGACAATGACGCATTGCTAGATGTAATTCATTGTTTGTAATATTAGAAATGTTCTAATATTTACTACCAGCATTATAAGAACCTATAGGATCACACCCACAATTAAAATGAGCATATAGTAATAAATTATATATGTAGAAATTTATTATACACGGATTTTGTTAAATTAATGTATATTTAAAATTTATGGATAGTTTAATTATTGGATAAATATTAAAAGAAAACAATTATTATAATTATAACTCTTTTAATATATAAATAATATATATTAATTTAAATTAATATATATTAATATTCTAATTAAAGTTGGATTAAATTTATATATATTAATATATATTGCAACCATATCTAACATCACTAGTATTTTTTACATTATACCTTATAAAAACTTGAAAATAAAAATTTTAATAAGAAAAAAATTTAAAATCTATAATTTTTCGAGACTAAAAGATAAATTTTATATGATTTTAATTTTATCATTATGAGATCATAGTCTTTGAACAAAAATTTAGTCTTTTTTATGTTATATATATATATTTCCCAACGCTAATAAAAGTAAATCATAAGTTTTAAATTCTAAATTATATCTCTAACCCGACATTAACCCTAATCCTAGTTCTTAATCCTATCTTTTATTATTAGAGTATACATAAAACAACTAAAAGGGACATTAACCTCTTCTGTTTTCTCCTAATGATATAAGAATAATATGAATATGTATAAAAAATAAGATAAATTAGTATGTGAAAAATATATAAAAAGTAATAAAAATCACAACAAAAAATGTAACACAAACATGGGATTAAAAATAGGGGTGTGAAAAATTACCCGATCAAATTAATTAGACACGATTATTTGAATATCCCGACATAAATTAAATGATTATTTTAAGGATTTTTAATTTTTGGGGGCCGAGTATTCAACCTGATAATTTTTTCAGGAAAAAGACAAGGACAAGGGCCGAAGGTTTTTCCTTAACGTGTATCCGACCCAACCTGATAATTTTTAGTATTAACTTTTTTGTTTCAAATTATATTTTTATTCTAAGAGTTTTAATATTTTAACGTCAAAACTAAACTTAAATCCCTAGATTTTTTTCTATTTTTCCTAATATTTTTTAAATTTTAAGTTTAAAATTTTTTAAAAATATTTTTATATTTAATATATGTCTTTTTAAAAATTTTAAAATTTAATTTAAAAAAATCATGTCAAGACTCGGGTTTCAAGACTCGGTAGCCTCGTGCTTGGGCCTTAAGGATCTTGTTGGGCTTGGGTTTAGATGTTGGGCTAGGGTTTTTTTTGGTAAATTAACTTAGGGATGAAAATGAGGGGGGGGGAGTGTAATTTTCTGCTCTTTGCAGAAAATATTAGTTCAACACCTATTTATTGTCTCATTCTTCTTCATAGCCTTTTTCTCACCCACTCTCTTTTTATCAAAGGTTGATTTTTGAGGACTAGCGTGTAGAATCTCGTTTTAGGCATATAGGGAAGTTTGTTTGGCCCTTGAAGATCTATTTAAAAAGGTAGGTTTGGTAAAAAAATGGTAAAGATTGGGTTTTTATTGGATTTTGTTGTAAGAACGAGATTAGGGTTTGAGAAAGTTTTGAGTAGTAAAAGGGTTCATTTTTGGCTTCTTTGAATCATCTAAATAGAGCAGTAACCTATGATAATTTTTCTTGTAGTTGCAGTTCGGCGTCTATTTTGGGATTACCAGATTTCAATAAGGATTTTGTTGTCGAAACAGATGCATCGGGTATCGACATCGGTGCTGTCTCGACTCAGAGTAACCGTCCCTTAGTATTTTTTAGTCAAAAGTTAAGTCCTCGCATGCAATGTACTTCTACATATCATTGGTAAAGGTTTGCGATCACTCAAGCTGTGGATAAATGGCGTCAATACTTGTTGGGCCGTCGTTTTTTATCTTGACAGACAAAAAATCCCTTCGTGAACTGACTCAACAAACGATACAGACTCTGGAACAACAATGTTGGCTCTTAAAGCTTAGCGGCTATGATTTTAAAATTTGCTATCGTTCGGGAAAACTCAATGTTGTTGTTGATGCTTTTTCCCATGAAGTTACTACATGTTTCATGCCATTTTATCGACTATTATTTGGGATTATAGAGGACATTCGTTTGGCCACCTCTCGCAATTCACTTCTGCGTGATATTCTTGCGGACCAAAGTACTGATGGTGCTATTCCTATTCCCTACACTGTGCAGGATGGTTTAATTCTCCATCACCCCCGCATTGTTATTCCAAATGAGGTTGCGTTACGTTTCGTTCTTCTACGTGAATTTCATAGTTCCATCATGGGTGGTCACGCAAGAATTTCTCGGACGTTCCATCGTTTGTCTACCAGTTTTTATTGGCTTGGTATGCGTGCGAACGTTCTTACTTTTGTTCGCAATTGTTAGGTCTGCCAACGAATGAAGGACGACACTTTGGCACCTGCAAGTTTGCTTCAACCTCTACCCATTCCTCAGCGAGTCTTCGAGGATATTTCTATGGATTTCATCATCGGCTTACCCAAATCTAACGGGAAGGAAGCTATTTTGCTGGTTGTTGATCGGCTGACAAAGTATGGACATTTCTTTTCCCTTCCCCGTCATTTTGATAGTAAGTTGATCGCCAAGGTCATGGTTAGAGGTGTGTTGAAATTGCATGGAGTACCTCGATCTATCGTAAGTGATAGGGATAGTATTTTCATCAGTGACCTATGGACTGAGTTGGCTCGTCTTCAAGGAACCGAACTCTATGGATTAAACAACTAATAAAAGTAAATCATAAGTTTTAGATTCTAAATTATATCTCTAACCCGACATTAACCCTAATCCTAGTTCTTAATCCTATCTTTTATTATTAGAGTATACATAAAACAACTAAAAGGGACATTAACCTCTTCTATTTTCTTCTAATGATATAAGAATAATATGAATATGTATAAAAAATAAGATAAATTAGTATGTGAAAAATATATAAAAACTAATAAAAATCACAACAAAAAATGTAACACAAACATGAGATTAAAAATAGGGGTGTGAAAAATTACCCGATCAAATTAATTAGACTCGATTATTTGAATATCTGATATAAATTAAATGGTTATTTTAAGGATTTTTAATTTTTGGGGCCCGAGTATTCAACCTGATAATTTTTTCAGGAAAAAGACAAAGACACGGGCCGAAGGTTTTTCCTTAACGTGTATCCGACCCAACCTGATAATTTTTATTATTAACTTTTTTTATTCCAAATTATATTTTTGTTCTAAGAGTTTTAATATTTTTACGTCAAAACTAAACTTAAATCCTTAGATTTTTTCTATTTTTCCTTATATTTTTTAAATTTTAAGTTTAAATTTTTTTAAAAATATTTTTATATTTAATATATGTTTTTTAAAATATTTAAAATTTAATTTAAAAAAATCATGTCAAGACTCGGGTTTTAAGACTCGGTGAGCCTCGTGCTTGGGCCTTAAGGATCTTGTTGGGCTTGGGTTTGGATGTTGGGCTAGGGTTTTTATTGGTAAATCAACTTAGGGATGAAAATGAGGGGGGAGAGTAATTTTATGCTCTTTGCAGAAAACATTAGTTCAACACTTATTTATTGTCTCATTATTCTTCATAGCCTTTTTCTCACCCAAACTCTTTTTATCAAAGGTTGATTTTTGAGAACTAGCTTGTAGAATCTCGTTTTAGGCATATAGGGAAGTTTGTTTGGCCCTTGAAGATCTATTTAAAAAGGTAAATTTGGTAAAAAATGGTAAAGATTGGGTTTTTATGAGATTTTGTTGTAAGAACGAGATTAGGGACTGAGAAAGTTTTGAGTAGTAAAAGGGTTCATTTTTGGCTTCTTTGAATCATCTAAATAGAGCAGTAACCTGTGATAATTTTTCTTGTAGTTGCAGTTCGGTGTTTATTTTGGGATTACCGGATTTCAATAAGGATTTTGTTGTCCAAACAAACGCATCGGGTATCGACATCGGTGCTATCTTGACTCAGAGTAACCGTCCCTTAGCATTTTTCAGTCAAAAGTTAAGCCCTCGCATGCTATGTGCTTCTACATATCATTGGTAAAGGTTTGCGATCACTCAAGCTGTGGGTAAATGACGTCAATACTTGTTGTGCCGTCGTTTTTTTATCTTGACAGACCAAAAATCCCTCCGTGAACTGACTTAACAAACGATACAGACTCCGGAACAACAATGTTGGCTCTCAAAGCTTATCGGCTATGATTTTGAAATTTGCTATCGTCCGGGAAAACTCAATGTTGTTGATGCTTTTTCCCATGAAGTTACTACATGTTTCATGCCATTTTACCGACTATTATTTGGGATTATAGAGGACATTCGTTTGGCCACCTCTCGCGATTCATTTCTGCGTGATATTCTTGAGGGCCAAAGTACCGATGGTGCTATTCCTATTCCCTACACTGTGCAGGATGGTTTAATTCTCCATCACCCCCTCATTGTTATTCCAAATGAGACTGCGCTACGTTCCGTTCTTCTCCGTGAATTTCATAGTTCCATCATGGGTGGTCACGCAAGAATTTCTCGGACATTCCATCGTTTGTCTGCCAGTTTTTATTGGGTTGGTATGCATGCGAACGTTCGTACTTTTGTTAGCAATCGTCAGGTCTGCCAACGAATGAAGGACGACACTTTGGCACCTACAGGTTTGCTTCAACCTCTACCCATTCCTCAGCGAGTCTTCGAGGATATTTCTATGGATTTCATCATCGTCTTACCCAAATCTAACGGGAAGGACGCTATTATGCTGGTTGTTGATCGGCTAACAAAGTATGGACATTTCTTTTCCCTTCCCCCTCATTTTGATAGTAAGTTGATCGCCAATGTCATGGTTAGATGTGTGTTGAAATTGCATGGAGTACCTCGATCTATCGTAAGTGATAGGGATAGTATTTTCATCAGTGACCTATGGACTGAGTTGGCTCATCTTCAAGGAACCGAACTCTATCTTAGCTTCGCAACTTAAACTATGTCGCAGCCAGCCCCTACACCAAGTTACTCCTCTTCCATTGTTACTTGATTCAATTGTGCCTATAGAACAATCGAACATTGGGGACAAGGTTTCTCTTCCACGGGAAGGTGATGTTATAACCACAAATGAGGAGCCAACAAACCCAAAACCACCAGTAGAGAGGAATGAGCTAATCACACGTAAAAGCACGTGGGAAAAGAGAATTCCAACAAACCTAACAGACTTTATCATTTATTAAAATATAGACTATAAATAAATTATGTTATAGTGTAAAAAAGGGCATGAGAATTCAGTGAAAAATCCTTCCCTTCTTGAATTTCTTTTCTTTTATTCTGAGTATTTCTTATTTCCCTTGGTGTTCATAACATAGGACGAATTGGAGTGGGAGTAAACTATGGTAGAGATATTATTATCATGTGGGGAGGAATGGGTTTTTAGGCACTGGAGGAAGGATTCATAGACTGAATCGGTGGTTGTATACGGGAAACTTACGGTGAAGAAGATGATTGAAAAGATAGTATTAGTAGGCAAAGCTGTCGGCATTGTTCGTAGTCGGTGATGGATATGGTGTGATTTCTTTTTCGTTCATCGAGAAGTGGGGTTTAAGACGAAGGTGGCAAATGGGGAAATGGACAAGGAAGAATCTTAAATACGGCAAAAGTAGAATAATTTTAGGGCCCGTTCATGATTGAGTTTAGAACGGGCTTTTAATGAAAAAGTTGGTTTTGAACTCATAAGTATTGCTGAACAGCTGTATAATTGTAGTACAAGTTGGTTTAAAACGGTAAAATAGAATCAAAACTAAAAAGCTATAAAAAGCAGCAGTCACGGTGGAAAATCCTAGTAGAAAAAGTAAAAGATAACTTTATCCTCATTTATTATTCCCAACGGTCCTCAACATAAAAGGATTTTTTTTCTTTCCTCTGCACTTTATCTTTCTTAAAATCATTTGAATATCTTTCTTCTTCATCTTCAGTTCATCTTCCATCAAGGTTCGTCATTTTTATTTTTTACTTTTTATTTATTTTTTCTGTTATGAATGGTTCATATAATTGGGTTTTAGTAATTTTATTTATGACAGTGATTGATTTATGAAATCAATATTGATAATCTTTGGGTTTTAATTAAGTTTGATTTTTAGAATTTTTGTTTATGGCTTTGGCTGATTTATGAAGCATATCTCATTTGTTTTATGGCTGTGGTTGATTTATGAAGCATATACCATTAGTTTTTTTAGCGTGTAAGTGGAATATCTTCAAATGTTTAACTTCTATAAAAACCTCTTATTTATATGATAGATGAAAAGTACTTCGCTTGTTGAAGCAAGTGATGAAAAACTCAAAACAGTATGGGATAAGAGGCTAACAGTAATATTTTGTGATCTTTGTATTAAGGAGATATTAAATGGTAATAGACCTGGCACTCATTTTAAAAAATATGGATGAATAAAAATAGTGAAAATTTTTTAGAGTGAGACGGGAAAGGCTTATAGACAACGACAATTAAAGAATAGATGAGATTTATTGAAGAAAGAGTGGAAGTTGTGGAAAAAGCTTAAAGAAAAAGAAACTGGTCTAAGATGGGATCATACAAAAGGGACCATTGATGCCTCCGAAGAATGGTGGAAAAGTAGACTCAAGGTATGCTAATTATTCTTATAATCTTTGTTTTCATTATTTTTAATGCTAACAATAATTGCTTACGTTAATTTATTAATTTATATGTAGGTGGTGCCCGAGGCTCAGAGATTCAAGTCTGCAGGCATTGATCCAGAAATGGAAGGAAAGTTGGACCAATTGTTTAGAGGTTTAGTTGCCACTGGTGATAAAGCATTCACACCTTCTTCGGGTATATTGCCATTGGTGATAAAGCATGGGCACCTTCTTCGGGTATATTCACTTTAAACCACAAGCATTGGTACACTTTTTGTATTGCTAATTGGTGCTACAACTTATAGATGAAATCACTTTAAATTACAAGTACCAATGTATTTTTTGTAATATTTATAATAGGTGTCTTAGCTTGTATTTTAGTAAAAATACTTTAACTTACAAGCAACAATGTATATTTTGTAATATTTTTATATATAACATGGATTAATCTAGTTTATTTATGTTGTTTTTATGCTTCACTAAACCTTCGATACAGTGGCGGATCCAGAAAAATTTTTCAGGGTAGGCACAATTAAATTAATACACATATTTTAAAGGTATCTCACCCAAAAAATTTTGAATATACGATATTACGAAAAAAAATAATCAACTACAACAATATCTACAGTGCCAAAGGAAGAATACCACTTTCTCTTGGCATTCTCCATTTTAAACTAATTACCTCCATAGGTAATTACATCATCATTGAGAAGTCAGTTTATTGATAAATTACCCCCATAAGTAATTACATCATCATTGAGAACTCAATTTATTGATAAATTACCTTCATAGGTAATTACACTATCAGTTGAAATAAATTAATTTAAAATGAAAATTTTTAAGAGAAAGTGACATTCACCTCTTGGCACTATAAAAATTTTCGTAATTGACTAATTTTTTCCCTTAACATCGTATATTCAAAATTTTTTGAATGGAATACCTTATTCCTTAAAATATTGTTATTGAGTTTATTTTGTGTGTTTTTTTATATGGGTTGAGAAATGAGAATAGTTATTGAGTTGGGGTGTAGAGTTGATTTGGACCTCAATTAAATAAATTTTAGGCTTTAATTTTGGTCTAACTTGGTGATTTAAATTCTGAATTGAATAAAAGTAATAACATCAATTAATCTAAGGTGGACACCAATTATATTCAGGGTGGGCACTAACATATAAAATAAATATTTATCAAGTCAAATTTAAATTTCAGGGTGGGCCTGTGCCCACCTCACCATACAATGGATCCGTCACTGCTTCGATATGTAACTCGAATAATATAAACAACAATTTGGACATTTTTTTAAGTTATCAATCTAAATATTTTAATCCATGAACCTATTGATTTATTAATAATTTATATATTTTTATCAAAATTATCAAATAAAAATATTTCATTTATTAATATTTTTATATTTTATTATAATTTAAATTAATATTATAATATGAAAGAATTTGATTATCATTTAAATGTATATATTTTAATTTATAACATCATGTCTAAAATAGTCATTTACCTTCTCAAAAGCACTTTTTGACAACATTACTAAACACATATTATCTCAAACCAAATATTCTAAAAGAACTTATTCACCTAACTATTTCACCACACTTAGAGTTTAGGGTTTAGGGTTCTAGACTAGGGGTTTTAGTTAGGGTTTAGAAAATTAGGGGTTGAGTGTATTTTTTAGGGTGTAGGGTTTAGGAGTTAAAATATAAAAAACAAAGATTTAGTGTTTAGAATTACAAATTTTTAAAAAAATTAAAGAATGCACCAAAAGTGACATGGAAAGGGATGGATGACTTTTGTTCCGTTAACGCATGGACACGGACACGGGCACGGGTGACATTGGTAAACTGCGACCCACCCAAGAAAGAGAAACCGTAATAGATGGATATAAACCCACTAAAAATATTATTTATTAGAAATTATTTTTTAAAATAATCTTTAAGGTGATTATAAAATTTATTTATATATAATTTTTAATTTTTTAATAAGATATGTTTAGAAATTAAAATTATTCGAATATAAGTCTCTTAAGATGATTATATTTTTTCACTAAAATTATTTGTTGTGTTCAAAAAGTTCGATGATTATTTAAATCAATCTATCAAAAAACAGTCTTATATATATATATAAAAGAAAATACTTTGATATACAAATCTTATAAAATTTAAGGTTTACTGTAAAAATTTAAAGTTTGGGGTTTAAGTGTTAAATTATGAATTTAAGTTTATGTTTAAGGTTTAAATTTTAAATTTTATAAAATCTTCCCCTTTAATCTTTCTTAATACGATTCAAAATTACTATTTCTCACATTTTTTTCAACACATAAAATCTAAGTGATTTTTTATTTCGCTAGATATTGATCATGGCATGTAACATTATTCTTGATGTTTTATATCTTGATTTGCAGTGCAAATAATAAAGCTGTGGCACATCGAGTTTAGGTACATGGAATTGTAAATAATTGGTGATGCAAATAGGGTAGTCTATGAATAAAACAGCATTACTTTTTTTAAAAAATTCAATTAATCTGTGAATTAATTTATATTTTTAGAATTTAAAATTTATTTTGTATTCAACTATATAAAAATATAAAAAATTGTGATACTATATTCATGAAATTCATATATACTTGTAAACCAATAATATTTTAATTATAGCAAAAAATTTTGATAATTCTTGTCTTTATTTATATTGTAAATTCTCATATGAGAGTACAAAATAGTATATTAGATTTTACCAAGGATAATCATTATACCAAGTGATATTATTAAAACTAAAATAAATCTCATCACTCCTCACCGACCACATGCAAGAATTATGATACTCCAAGCACCGTTCTTCATCTCTTATAGCGTCGAAAGCGTCAAAACTCTTGTTCTTGTGACCTATCTATCGTGCATTACAAAAGAAGAGGGTCGTCCTAAAGAAGTTTATCCTGGTGTCCCAGGTGTAATCTTGCCCCTTTGCCATTGGTTTGTCTCCTATGTCCTTTTTCTTGGACTTACAATGCAGGAAGAGATTCGGTTGGGTGGGTGGAGAGTTAAACAAAGGTAAATCGTTTCGGACGTGTATATGATAATTAAAGAACCATAGACTCTCCGCAAATGGAAGGAGAAGGAAAAACACCAACAGCGATGGGAGGGCAACGTCTTTGAGGTTGCCCATTGTTTGAGAGTTTTATTTTGCGATCACTATGTAAAGTTGGTTTGTATTTATAGTTTGATTTTTAATATTACATGGCTATTTATACAAGAAGAAAATTAACTTATACTAAATTTTGAGTTTGAATTGATCAAAGAATTAAAAAATTGATAGATTTTCTCCAACCGAAATTTATAATTATAATAAAATAGAAAAATCATAATTACTTCTAAAGTACTTAAATTTTAAAATTTTCTACTCAATTTTTTTTTACAAATGTTACTGAATTTTTATTAAATTCAGAAAAAAATTATAATTATATTATATCTAAGAAGCAAAATAATTAGATTAAACAACTCAAAACTTCTTACAACCTAAAAATAATGAAAAAGAAAATTTCTATGGATATAAGCATAACAAAATTCAGAAACTTAATGAATCTTCTTGTCTTTCTCCAAACTATACGCATCAAGAAGGAAGAAGAAATTGTACTCGATCCAAATGTCATCCAAAAAATATAGCTACCAAGATTGATTTCATCGGCAAACAACCATTAACTGAGTGAGGATATAACTTTCCAAGTGACCACCGATAAAAACATAAATCAGAAACTAGCACCGATTGAATCCATGTTCGAACAACAATCAATCGCTAGGGTATGCTGAAACATGTTACAAAGATAAATGAATTACAAAACAAAAATAAAAACAAAAATTTATTACAACGACAGAACACAAACATATCACAAGGATAAAAAATAGTGTGCAATAGAAATAGAAATTCTTATTAAAATCAAAAACAAAAATAAAAAATCATAGATTCAGTGATCGGCAATCAATACAAAGATTAATTGAATTCAAAATGAAGAGTGGCCAGGGAAAATTGTTTGCAGAGAATACATACCAACATTCTCTTCATAATCCTAATTATGCAAAGTTCAATTATGTTAACATAAATATTAGACATTATTGAATTCAAAATAACATTAACTACCTTATAAAGAAATAATTGTGAATAGTTAAAAAGAATAAATTTATATTTGAAAAAATCATATAAAAAACGAATAAATATAAAAACTTCTTTACTTTCTCTAAAAAATCAACGAAAAATTAAAAAGAAAAAAATTAGCAATTAAAGAGGAAAAAAGAGAAAGAAATTCTCAATTGGGTAACAGAGAACTTTTAATCTATAGCATAAAATCTAGCTGTAAAAATTAAATGGGGGCTACGAACTACGAAATTAATTATCAAATACCAATGACCCATACCTATGAAAAATTATATCATAAATTATTTTTATCCAATCTATATAATTAATTATTCAAAAGTATCTATTTAATTTTTTTTTCAACTCATTTGTTTTATCAAGCGAATCTTCACTTAATAAAAACTATTTTTAAATTTAATTTACAGTAAATATTAGTGAAGATTTACTTGTTGGAAAAGATAAGATAAAAAAATAATTAAATAGATACCTATGATTAGTTAGTCTCAGAAATAACGTAGTGAGAATGATTTATGATATAATTTCTGCTGGCCCATTTTTTTTTCATGGCTTATTGAATTATTCTCTAATCCTTGTCTTAAATTCATTTGCAAATTTATAGGTTCTATTAAAGTGCGTAAAATAAATCGTTATCGTTAATTAATGACCATTAAAATATTAATTAATTTATCATTCAAGTTAAACGATTTTAATTAATTAACCATTAAAAATATAATTAATGATTAACCTAAATTATTTAGATATTAAATGTAGAATTTTTTATCTATATATTTTTAAGAAAAAAATTATAATATTATATTCAAAGAGATAATTTTATTATTTTCAAAAGAATTATTGAACATGTAAAAAACTTTTACAAAATATTACAAGTTAACTATAATCGAACGTCAAGTGATGGTTAACTGCTATAACTATTAATCATTTAAAATTTAAAGGGATGGTTAACTTTTATTTTTAGATTATTGAAGTTTTTAATTAAAAATTAAAATATTCAATTTCTGAATATTTTACACTAATTTATAATTCTTATTCTAAAATATCTCGCCTATGATAAATACCTAACTTTTATGTTTTATCTTTAGTTGTATTTTTTTGCACTAAAAATTAAATTATAAGCTCGAACACTAAATTTTAAAATTTAAGTTTTAAACCCTAAAATATACTCTACCATAATTCTCTAAATCTTAATCCTAAACTCTAACCGTAACCCTAACCTTAAACCATAAATTTATTTCTTAATTTGAAGGTATAAATAGGGGCACCAAAAATAATAAATAATTAATATTTTTAAAAATAAAATGAACTAACATGTGAAAAATTATATATAAATTAACAAAACTCATAACAGAAAATTTAACACAAGTATAAAATAAAAACGTGAACACAATTAAAAATAAAAAAAATTATATAATGACAAGAATGAATATATATATTTTTTCACTTTCTTTAAAAAATTGCAATTCTCAAATGGGGGTGGGGGGATACTTCTAATAGATAATACAAACATAGTTGTCAAAATCTAATGGGACTATTAAATTCTTTCTTTAATCCTTGTCCTAAGTTCCTTTGCAAATTTCTTTGTTCTAGTTGGTATAAATAGGCATGAACACAAGCATAAAAATACACACCTTATCACATCTATCATAACTTACAATGGCTTCTAAACTTTCTCATCAGCTTTTTATAGCATTGCTTTTGTTTCTTGTATTGCAACCTTTTGCAGTCGAGTCTTTACGATTCGAATTGTTTCAGACTCTGAAACGAGTCCAGAAAGGAGAAACTGTCCGTGGAATTAATCAAGTGAAGCAATACCTCAAGATGTATGGCTACTACTATCCCCATGACACCAAGCATGCAGTACTCGATGATCGTTTTGACGAGAAATTAGAGACTGCATTGAAAGCATATCAAGAATATTATTCTCTCAATGTCACAGGCACGATTGATTATGATACGACGAAAGCTATGATGACCCCACGATGTGGTTTTCCAGATATAATCCCTGATTCAACTTCTAAAACACGTCTACGTGGAACGTTTCAATTGGACTCGGTGTCTAACTATACTTTCATTGGGGGGAAGTGGAGCAAGTATGACCTGACCTATTATATCCAAAATGCTACAAAAGGTTTTAGTGTACAAGAGATGAGTCCTGTGATTGCTGATGCATTTCAAAAATGGGCAGCTGTATCTCCCTTCAAATTTACAGAGGAAACCCAAGGTGGCAATGCTGATTTAAGACTGGGATTTTACCCAACAGATCATGGGGATGGATTTCCTTTCGATAATATTACACTGGCTCATGCTTTTAATCCAGAAGATGGGAGTCTTCATTTTAATGAGAAATGGGATTGGGCCATAAATAATCCTGCACCTGATCAAATACACGTGGAATCCGTAGCTGTGCATGAATTAGGGCATAATCTCGGCCTTGACCACAGTAACGTAACGGATGCTGTAATGTTTGCAAGTTATGATCCTGGAACTATCAAAACAGACTTGGACCAAGATGACATTGATGGTTTAAAAGCTCTGTACGGTTACTAGAAGACCTGAATTCTATGATGGTTTCATGATATCATATTATGGGCATAATAGTAGTAACTATGATAAATAAAGAAGGGGTGAAAGACTAGAATACGAAATATATATATATATATATATACATATGTGTGTGTGTAAGCAAATATGGAAGCTTTAGTTTCCATGTATGGTAGTATCGTTATGTGATGTATTTCAAATAGATACTTCTGAAACTCCATTGCTTGCAAATATGTATTTCTTGTAACCAAGAAAGGAGAATGATAGGAGTTTAAATAAAATCAGTTAGTCTTAATTAATTATATATGCTATGAAATTCCCTCAAATATAAGAAGAATATCTCTTTCTTTTTCTTCAAAATATTAACAATTTTAGAGAAATCCCTAATAGTTTACATAGTTAGAAGCAGTGTTAAACAATAATATAAGGATCATGAAACAAATATATATGGTAGCGATCTAAAAAATTTACCAAGTATGTTTCATTGAAAAATTTTTGGGGGTTAGAAAACGTTTTTCGTGTTGTTTTTGAAAATATGTCTTCCACTAGAGATTTTTTTATTTAAAAATAATTTTCAAAAAATTAGAGTTGTTACCGGCCGTTTTGGTAGACCAGACACCATAAAATCAGAGATTTTAAAAATTGAGGTTCTAGAGTTGGTTAAGGATGGAGGAGGATTAACACCCCACCACCCAAAATTTGTACTTTATTTATTTATCACTTCTTCTATCCGAAAGATTTCTCCTCTGGATTACAATGCTCTCCCCTTTTTGAGTACAATGGTTGCTGGTTTTATATATATATATATATATATATATATATATATATATATATATATATTCAATTAAACAATAACTAGAGAACATGATTTTAGTTAGGCATAAGGGCATAATTTAAGGTATATAAATCAAAGTCATGCTATAAATTAGAGAAGAAAAAAATCACTCTTGTTTAGAGAATCATTTCAAATATTTTATAATAAAACAAAAATATAATGCACAAGAAACACACCTTAAAATATCAGGTCGATTGATAATCTACTAGGCATCTAGGCCACGCTTAACTTAGTGCTAGAACCTAGATTGGTAGATATTAAAATTACTAAAGAAATTACATTCTTGTTGGGATAATTTACTAACAAAACCATACGAGTTACAATACGTTCGCACGGTTGTGCAGATCGGGATAAGCAAGGTTGGGCAAAAACATGATGGGGAGAACCCTAGTATAATTAATCAAACAGAATTTTTATCAATCTTTTATTTAATAATAAATACTCTTAAAAAACAGTTTTTGATAAAATTAAATTGTTGAAAAATATTCTAAAATTTTTGTTTGACAGATTTTGAAAGTAGTGACTATTTTGTAAAAATTGAAAATTTAGTGACTAAATTATAATTGGGCCAAAACTTTGAATCTTAAAGGGGATTTGATCCCATACTAATCCTAGTTGATCTAAAACTTCTAAGAGCTTATATAAATAACCTTTAATCACTTGTTTTAAGTCAAGTAATCAAAATTTTCTAATTTTGAATCTTAAACACCAACAAACTCTAGTTTTGTGCTTTAAATCATTCTCTAAGATTTTGGTCTCTTCCTTCCCAAGACATATTTTTAATCTTCTTTTAAAGGTAAGTATCCATTCTTTTTAATTAAAATTCGTTGGTTTAATTTCATATAATTTTCTTCGTCAAAATCTTTTCGTTTTTTTATTTTACTTGTTTTTAAATCTTGAAAGGAGTTTGGATCAGTTTTGAAGGTGAGAATCATTCAAACTCTTGAAAAATAATGTTCTTTAATAAAATTTCCAAGTTATTAGATGATTGGAACAATCTTTAAAATCTTTAATCAATAAGGCTTTCTTGATACAAATTCCATTGTTTAGATTATTTTCGTACAAGGCTTTTATATGGTTGTTTTATATGACTAAATACATGAATCTTGAAGTGTTTATATATAATTAGGATTGCTATTAAGTATCTAATCCCGGACTTAAGGTTTAAGGGGTGGTTGGAGAGGTTTTCGGTGAGTTTTGGTTAAGGTTTTGAAGGGGTTTAGGGATTGTTTGGTATAGGTCCGAGTTAAAGGATGTTTGGGTGCATGTTAATGCACTAAACCCTTTATTTTTTATGCTTGCATTAGGTCATGAGGTAGAGGAACAAGTTTGAAGGAGATCGGAAAGCTAAATCGTATTTTCGGGTGACTTGTTGAGCAAGTTTGGATAAATTGGTTAGTGGATTATGAGAGTGGGCTGCTTCGACGATGTTTTAAATATGTTTTCAAAGGTTTGAAGTGTAGGGAAGGGGTGAAAACCACCCTATACTCGGAAGTAAGTTTAAAATATTGCTTTTTCAAAGGTTCTTATAGTAGATCTTGTTTTACTATGTGTTTTAGTCATGCTTGTATTGTGATTTGCATACTTGATTATGAATGTATTTCAATACTCCTGAGATATTTTTATAAAGGTTTTTATACATACATGATGCTCCTATGCTTTTGTTTTGAAAATATGAAAAAAGTTATTTTTCCGGTTTATGCAATTAATGCATTAGTTAGTGGAATGCATGCGATTAATACACTATTTTAAACTTAAAACTTGAGCATTATATTTATTTTTATGTTGAATATTGAGATGATGTTAATAAAGATAAGTTGATCGATTAATAAGATGAGAGTATACTGTAATTTACGAAATGTGTATGTGTGTTAAATGCCTTAGTAATGCATTAGAGTTTATTCTTAGGGTATGGTATATGTGTTATATTACATTTAAGCATGATAACTATTTCGGATGCTAAGGTGAGATATTATGATTGAAGGTGATCAATCATGGGTATGAGTAGGCGGTTTAGCCCTCATACATGATATGAGTAACGGTTTAGCTCTCATACGTGACATGTTGACGGTTTAGCCTCATGCGTGACATGTCTAGTTGTTTCGTTTATCCCAACGATTAGAGGTAAGATTAATTAGATCACTAATACTAACACGAGAAAATGCAAGTGTAATTTCTTTTACTAATTTTAATGCAAATAGAGCTTGCGAGTGTTTGACATTACGCTCAAACATTTTATAAGTCTTACAAAGAGTGACATGTAAGCCTTGAGTTTTGTGGCATTGTACCACGGGTTGAAACAATTGCTAAATTTTACTTAGTGGTAATGTTAGCCATGAATGATGATTTTTATAGAGAGCATGACTTAGTTTTTAAATTGGCTTTGACTTGGTTTTAAATTATTGAAATTGATTTAATATGGGTTGAATTGCAAGGAGTTTTTATACTTATTTTTATTCACTCACTAAGCTTAAGCTTACCCTCTTTTTTACATTGCAATGCAGAATAAATAATATTGATCTAGCAAAGGAAAGCAATGATCCAAGTAACCGCCAAGTGAAAGCTCAAGTATGTCTTTTATAGCATTAGTAGTGGTGAGGGAGCAATGGGGATGAGATGTCATATTGAGAATATTGTTCATGCTAAAGATATTTAAAATAGTTATATGCTTATACATATTTGATGAATATAAAAGTTGATGTTAGCTCATAATTTGGATTTGAAATGTCTATTGGTATTTCTTTAGTTATAATAAAGTTATATTAAAGTTTGATTTTTGTTATCCCTGTGTGATTTTGAGTGTTATTGACAATGAAACATTACTAATTTGATTAAATCTATGATGTGATTATTTAGGTTAGAATGCATCTAGAAATCATGTTGAGTATATTGATATTGTTCTTATACGTGTTTATAAAATTGTTGAAGTTGAAGCATGCTCTTAGGAGTTTAAGTATATTGTTGCTAATCAGGTTGCAATGCATCTAGTAAGTTGTATATGGTATGTGGATAACGTGTACTTAGGAGTAATTACATATAGAGAATGTTTTGAAACCATTTGAGACTTGAAATTTAGAAATCTGCAACTTTTTTAGGCAGAGGGTTTCGATACACCTTCATAGGGTATCGATACCTAGGCATAAACACGAAGGAAATCTGGGAAATTTAGCTTGGGTATCGATACCATATGAACATGTATCGAAACAGTCGGATGAACACAAGCAGGCGTATCGATACGCTTGATCTTTGTTCCGATACAGGATATTACAATAGCAAATGGTAGCGATACCTAGTATTAGCTGTATCAAAACGCGTGCTTCTTACGTAAGACATCGATCGAGTAATGGCCTCAATATAGATACGCTAGGTCAACGTTTCAATACCACTCTTTATAATAGCAAATGGTATCGAAACGGGACCTTAGGGTAGCGATACCCTTAGTCGTTAAAGTCATTATAGGCTAAAAATAAGTTTAAATTCTTTACATTTTAGTCCTTAAACCTTTAGCATGCAATTAAATAAGCTGTAGATATTATTTTAAGTTAAAATTTGTTGAGAATTCATACAATGAACCTAATTAAATATTGGTAACACTAATTTCGTAATTGGTCACTAACCTTCTAGAAAATTACAATTAGGTCCATAAAACATATTCGATTAAATTATGACTCAAATCTTATCTGTTTCCACTGCAATTGAACTTAGACCTTTCTTGAACATGTAGGATCTAAATAAATCATTCAGATAAAATAAAAGAAATAAAAATATAGCCGTAAAAATAAGGGTCGTTTATCGTGTCAAGTTTTTGGATTAGCCTCGGTATTCCCTGTGTAACTCGTTTGAGTCGAGTTGTGTTTAGACCGGGTCTTTGGGGTTACATTTGTTGGTATCAGAGCCTAAGTTTGCTAGGTTAATGAAACTTTGTGATGCTTTGTTTGATTGTTATGCTATTGTGTGGACTCATGCTTAGATTTTGCTTAAACACCGTGCTTAGATGTTACTATATAAACTATTGATTGTAAGCATGATGGAATCTTGTTGCATTATTATGACATTAGTTAAATGTAGAAGTTTTGACCATGTTTTAAGTTTGTCTTGCATATGAAATTTATAAAAGAAAACGTGTTTAGATTTTAAATGTTGCATACATTGTTGTCAGTTAGTTTTAAATTTTATAAGTTGAAAATCTCATGAGATTTGTGATTTTAAAAGTTCAAATTATATAATCTAACATTAAAATATAAAATTTTAAAATCCTAGTTATATAATCTAAACAAAAAATTTAAGACATAAATTACATAATATAATTCGAAACAAAACATAAGGCTGTAATCACTAATTTTATCCGGGTCTAAACCCGTGTTTTAATTTCTTTCTGTTCAAATAATGAGCTTGTAGTATTAATCAAAAATTAAATTACATATTAATATCAGATCCATTAACTAATTTTATCCGGGTCTAAACCCATGTTTTAAATTACATATTAATATCAGATCCATTAACTAATTTTATCCGGGTCTAAAACCATGTTTTAAATTACATATTAATATCAGATCCATTAACGAATAATGAGCTTGTTGTATTAAATTACATATTTTTAATTCCTTTTCCTTTTCCTTTTGTTATTATTAAAACAAAAATTAAAAAATATTATGTATTTTAATCTTCGATTACATTTTTATTTAAAGTGTTTTCTTTTTATTCTTCCGCTTATTACTACTTAGTATTTTATTATTATGATATTTTATTATTATATTATCATTATTTACTTTTACTCCTTTTATTTATTTTATTATTTTTGTTACTTATTATTTTCAGTTTCTTTATTATTATTATTATTATATTAGTTATATTACATATTAATATCAGATCCATTAACAAATAAATAATCTGAAAAGAATCCAATATTTATTAACAGTCCACTTCGACAAATAATAAACATTATGCCCATTTACATTAATAAACATTTAGCCCACAACAAAAATTAAATACAAGCCCATACACATTTAATTTTACATAGCCCATCCCTTAAAGCCCATGACCGGATGTATCCAACCCTAGTGCTAACAATTCCCCTTTTTGTCTTCTGCGCAGCCAAGGATAAGCCGTTGGATCTAATCAATGATCCAACGGCCACGATCGAGTAGGAGAAGAATCTGGACCTTGCACGCGCCCCTCGCGGACCGGTTCATTTCCCATATGCGCGCGTGAAGCCCATGCGCGGGACGTTTCGACTGCTGGATGACCTCTCTGCTTCTCCGATCGTCGGCGGCCACCTCTGATGGTCCCCCCCCCCTCGTCCATATTCACATGCAAACAAAACACCATGTCAGAAAATGTATGGGATTAACACCAAAAAAATTGTAGAGATTTATACTACAACAAAATTCAGAGAACAATTCGGCCGAATGTCAGAGATTTCAGGGGCAACACCAAATATTCAGAGGATCAGAGATTTCCAGAGCCACATGCAACAAATATCAGAAGCAAAACGACAGATTTCTAGCAACAAAATAGAATTTTAGGATTTCTTTTTTTTCCTTGTAACCATTCGGTTATAAAAACCGAATTCAACACATGTAAAAGAGGTTCCTCCATCATTTAGAAAACAATACAAAAAGAATTTTTTAGAGGTATTAACTTTTATTTTTTTTATGCGTTTAAATCGGGAAACCGAATGAGAAGGGTTTTGTTTTACCTTCATCGGAGAGCTACCTTCTCCAATCTTCTTTCTTCGGCAACAAGCTTCGGCCTCTGTGCCATCTGGTGAGTCGAGATCAAAGGAGAGAAGTGTTCTTCGCTTTCTTCTCTTCGGATCTCGAAGAGAAAATCCTTGTCTTCTCGCTTCGGTTTCTTTATAAAAAAATGTTTTCGTTTTGGTTTCTTTGAAACAAAGGGTTCAAACAGTTTTAGATTTCGAAAAAAGAACGTTTTAAGGGTTTTTTAAACTCGTCGGTCACCGCGAACAGTGACCGGCGTGGTGGTTCTTGTGGTGGTTTCTGGGTTTTCAGGGTGGTCGATTTCTGGAAACTGAAGAACATGAAGCATGTTCTTCATTTGTTCTTGAGTTTGGATGAATGTTTCAGAGAAAACATGTTTTTTATTTCTTTTTCGGTTGAAAAATGAAAAGAAAGGGTGAAACAAAAATCTGTTTGTGTTATATACTCTTTATAAATTTAAAAATGATTTTATTTGCTTCATAAACCATTCTGTGTTACTTTAATCACCTCTTTAGTCCCTGTAAGTTTTCAAAAGATCACGATTTGATTCTGATTTAGGCGAATCTGCTATTTTACAAAATGAGTTAATCTATTTTAAGTCCCTCCGTCTTTGGAGCTTCTTTTTCAGACCTTCACCTTGGGTTAATTCCTCTTTTAGTCCTCCAAATTTTGTTTTCTCTTTTATTGTTGTCATTTACAGAAGTTTATTTACCATTTTCTTAATTTTATTTTGCTTTCTTTTATTGTCTTTTTATTTATTGTATTTATTTTATTTGTTTATACATTTATTTTTCTGTTATGTATATTTACATGTTGACATTTATTATTTTTGTTACATTGCACATTTTGTACACATTTTATTATATCATATTATGTATTTTTGTCATGTATTTTATTTACTTTATGCTTTTTGTTCATGCATACTTGTATATACACATACATATGTATTTTATTTACTTGCTTTGTCATATTTATATATGTACATATTTATTCATTTATCCCCTATAGTTATTTGTATACTCTGTACATTTTGTAACATTTTGTTTCTTTTTGCTCGAATCGCTTTTAATTAATAAACCTAATTAAATATGTTTTTATTCGGTCGTAACGGGCCTGCGTTCCAACGTAGTGGTCGCGATGTATACGTTACCTTCGAATAAAGACACGGTAAAAATAAAATTTTATTCGAATATTAAACAAATCGTAATTTAAACGCCACTTTAAAACTTAAAATTTTCAAAATTAATTAAGCGGTTATTTTGATAAAGGTGCCAATTTTGGACGGTTTTTAAAACCTAAACCCGTTTTTAAACCGTAACCGACTCTCGAACCCAATTTTAAAGAATCTTTAGTTTTTACGGTGTCCGGCCTACCAAAGTGGTTGGTGGCGACTCCATCCCTTTTAAAATCATTTTCCAAACCGTTTTTTAATTCCTAAAATTACAATTTTAAATCAAAAATTCTAATTTGGAATAAAATCTTTAATTTTTCAAAATCACTTTTATTTTAGGTATTTTCAAACCCTAATTGCAAAGTCGATTTTTAAATCCCTAAACCTAATTTCACGAATTCCCAATTTTATCCCAATCTCCAATTTTAATCTCAAAACATATATTCTGAATTCCCAATTTTTTTAACTTAAAATCCTAATTTTTCAACTCCAATTTCAATCCCTAATTTTCGAAAACCAAACCCTAATTTTCTAATTTTGGGGGCAATTTTAATTCCTAATTTTAACTTCCACTAGTGACCTTAAAAATAATTATTTTATTTTTTTAAAATGGCGAAAGGGTCGCTACAAAGGCATAAGAATTTTTTTAATATTTAATTAGTTTAATTTATTTTAATATACAAAAATTAATTATTTAAATAGTAAAGAATATTTAGTTGATTTTCATCTTGGGTAATGGACATGTAAACATAACGTATATATAAACGAGTAAAGTTTAAATTTTATCAACTCGAATAAATAAATTTATTATTTTACAATAAATCTTAATTTTTTTTATAATGATTCCCTAATTCTTTTTTGAAAGTAAAGTTTGAGGGTTTGGAATTTAGGAATTAAGTTGTTTGATTTAAGAATATAGTGAATATAAAGGTATTTTATTTAAATAATAATTATTTTAAAATATTAAAAAGTAAAAAAATAAGAACCGTGTACCCAAAATTTTTTAATATTGTGGCCCAGGCTCAACCCAGGAAATGACGGGCCCAATACCCACCCGAACTTTAAAAAATTTCTGGGTAAATACCCGATTATTTATGTTCGGATCAAGTAATCGGGTCGGATCAACCGGTTCAGGTATTTTTGAACACCCTTACCATTTATACTTAAAATATATAAAAATATAATTAAAATGAAATGATACAATGTTTATAAATCCATAAATAAATTCAACGCTGATATGATAATATCGGAGGAAATATTAGAATTCTTTTTACAATGATTTTAAGATGAGAAAAATGTTTTGAAATCTTTGCATCATCCGCCCAATCCATACACTAAAGAGTGAAATTCTTGAGGATTTCAAAAGATAAAATAAAACAAGAGAAGGGGAGATATTATTGAGAGGTGGGGCCAATGACAATTGTCACATGAACACAACTTCACTACTTAATTCTAATTTCTCCATTTTCGATGTGTAGGGTATATAAAATAATAAAAAAATATTTTAATAACAACGAAATAAAATCGAAGGTTGAATTTAAAACGGACGACGCATATCGTTAAATATTTTTATATAATTAATGATGGATTTAAAAATATTTTGAGGTGGATATATCACATCACACGCGTATATCATTTTTTTTTTCAATTTTTTAAAAAGTAATTGATTTTATTTATGAAGTTTTAATAATTTTTAAGATATTAGTGGTACATATTACACTACAGCTACATCATGTTGTATTTAAAAAAAATTAAAATAATATTTTCAGGTTTTTAAATTTTTAAATTTTTTAAAGAATAATTTTAAAATAAAATAATTTTTTAAATATCAAGCGAAAACTTTGTGAGATAACACACTACACCAGTAAATTAAAAAAATTATCAAAAATTAATAATTAAAATTATTGAAAAACTTAATTGTTATTTTTTTTTTATTCAAAAACTTAATTGGGGTGAAAGAATAATTCATAGATTTAATTGTTTTTTTTAAATAATCTAAAGTTTTCGCACCCATAAGCATTTACTTTTTTAAAGAAAAACTCTATCTTATTTTAATTGAAATAATTACCAATTTAAATTATTTATATTAATTAATGACATTATAATCCTCGAAAATAAAATGAAAATATAGGCATTAAACCTACCTTTTCAGTATAATAGAAGACCAAAACTATAATTTGACCCACCAAAATTTGGGTAAAAAATAAATTAAAAGACAAGTTTTGAATTTTATTTACCAAAAGAACCTATATACATATAAAATATAATAATAATGATAATAAGATGTTCCCTAAAATCCTGAAAATAAAAGACAAGTTTTTAATTTTATTAGTTAAAAAGAAAAAATTATTATATGAACCCGTTTTATTACTTAGGATATAGTTCTTAACTAATTAAATCAAAACATATAATATATTTTATATTATATTTATATATAAGTATTGTCCAAATCATCTAATTTAATGTTTTTGATTTAAAAAATAAAAAAAAATAAAATATTATCAAATATTTTTTATCATTTTTTTCTTTGTTCTTTAAAATTTTTCTAATTAATTTTTTTTATTTTAGAGTTTAGGGTTAAGAATTAGGGGTTTAGGGTTTAGGGTTTATGTGGTTTAAGGTTATTGTTTAGGGTTAGGGTTAAGGTTATTGTTTAGGGTTTGGGGTTATTGTTTAAGGTTTATGGTTTAAGGTTTAAGGTTAAGGTTAGGGTTAGGGTTAGGGTTAGGGATTAAAAAATTAATTAAAAAATAAATAATAAAGAGAAAAATAACATAAAAAATCTTTAGTATTATTTTGTTTTTTTAAATCAAAAACATTAAAATAAATGATTTAAATGATCTAAAAAATATATATTATATATTTTAATTTAAGTTGGGACCATATGTAAGTAGTAGAATGGTTCTTATAATAATTTCTCGCCAAAAGACCCTTCAGAAAAAGGAAAACTTTTCCCCTTAAAACCCGTTTAAAGTCTACACCAATTAAGTCTGAGTTTTGATCAATACACTTGAAAAGTTGGAATTCCAAGTTTCTATCCAAATCCCAAACTCAGTTCTCAAAAAATACTCCATAAAAACTCATCTTTTTCATGCGAAACATAGATGCTAAGCAATTTCCACCAAAGAAAAGCTTGAGTTTTGTTGATGGCAATGAAGTGCATTACAAGGCTAAGGTCTCGTCGGGTGGTTCAAGACCACCTCCCGCGAGCTTCCAATGAAGCGGCGGTTGGCGGCGGTTGCTGTTGGGCCAATCTGCCTCAGGAATTATTGTGGGAAGTTCTTTTGAGGATTGAAGATTCGGAAAGTTGTTGGCCTCAGAGGAAAAATGTGGTCGCTTGTGCTGGTGTTTGCAGGAGTTGGAGGATTATTATTAAACAGATTGTTAAAGTTCCTCAACTTTCAGGGAAATTAACTTTTCCCATCTCGGTTAAACAGGTTCCTTTGTCTTGCCTCAATATCATTCTTTTCAATTTTCTAGTGAACAAAAGGATTTTGAAGTTGAATTGCTTTAGTTGAATTTCAATCCTATATTGGGAAACAGGGTTGTTTTAAAATTTTGATTTGGTGGCTAATGGATTTATTTTCCTTTCCTGGGTACTTTTCCTTGTTTATTTTTCTTTTAAAGATTGCTGCTCAATCGATTTCCAGGATCCCCCCATTTTTTCTGATGATTGTATGTTCCTGGGAATGTAGTATTATGATTTGTTTAGTAAAGTTTATGCCTGCTGATCTGATTTTCTAGTTTGGATTGGAGATATAGATGCCTCAAATTCCAATAGATCTTTACCTTTGAGTTCCACAAATTAGGAAAACTTTTCCTAGAATCTTTTGCATTTCATTTTAGAGAGACAATTTGATAAATTTGGGTGAATTTGCTTCTTCAATATAGTTCTGGACTAGGCATGTGTTTTGAACCTTTTTTGTCTGCCATGTATTCGACCATTAGACAAGGCAAATTTACATTACAGTGAATGTTTGGGACCATCATGACTCCCTCCCTAATCATTGTTTCCCTTATGCAATAGCTTAATAGCTAAAGTTCCATGGAAGACTGGTTCAAGATTTGGGTCCACTTTTAGCTTGCAACCAGCGTTGGGTTAACAGTAATCATTTGCTAGCGACCACCATAATCCTCATGTCCCCTATAAAGTCCCTTTTTCTCAACTACCATTTTACTTTATGCATTGAATTAAAGCTATACAGTTATGTTATTCGGATTCAAGCAAATGTTAGATACAAGTATGTACCAGACATTAATATATTACATATTTCCAAAGTTTTTTTCATTTCTTCGAAAGATCTTTGCAAGATCATTTTCCCACTTGAGTTGGAGCTACGGCCTACGTGACATTAGAGTGTGTGTTTTGATGTATTGGTTACTATAACTATTATCAAGTGGAAGCATTTTAATTCCATATTTTCCTGTCAGCACTTCTTGTAAATTCTGACATTTGAATTCAATTTGCAGCCAGGTCCAAGGGATTTTCTCCTTCAGTGCTTCATAAAACGAAATCGATCAACCCAGACATACTACCTTTACCTTGGTTTAACTAATTGTGAGCTTTTCTTCTTCTTCCACATCTTTTTTATGGTTATTTTGTCTGTTGAATCAAAGCTATCAATGTCCTTCAACCACCAGATTGGAATTGGATGAATCATTCCATTCAACCAATAGATTAAATTTAACGAATATGGTATTTTTATACATTTCTTTCTTGCGTTGTTACACTTTGGAAATTTTCATTCCATTTCTCCATGGTAGCATTATTGGACGTCGGAAAGTTCCTTCTCGCTGCTCGCAAGTGTAGGCGTCCAACTTGCACAGATTATAACATCTCTTTACAGGCTGAGGATATATCAAAAGGGGGGAATGCTTATGTTGGGAGACTGAGGTAAGAAGTGGTATATATACAGTACCAACAAAATTATATAGATTGGTTCTTTGATTTACTTTATCTTCAATCTCAAATCTTGTCTTTTTCCTTTTCCTTTTCGGAAGATCAAATTTTTTAGGGACCAAGTTCACTGTCTTTGATGGACAACCTCCTCATGCTGGTGCAAAGATGGCTAAAAGTAGGTCCTCTAGGCTAGCAAATTTGAAGCAAGTTTCACCTAGAGTCCCTTTTGGCAACTACCCCATGGCTCACATTTCATATGAATTGAATACGTTGGGTTCAAGGTAAGAGTTCACCAGTATTTTGGATAAGGATTTTATAATTTCTTCTTATTCAAAGCAATAATTGGTCCATCATTGTTGATTAGCTCATGCATTAAATGCTTTGTTCACTTTTTCATACAAGTCTATGTTACTTGAACTTGAGGGTTAGTGTTAGATATGATTCATATCCGAATACGCGTTGAAGCAAGCAACATGGGTAACTGATAGAGATGCCTTTTCTTAATGACTTCTAGGGGTCCAAGAAGAATGCAGTGTAACATGAACACCATCCCTGCAACATCAATAGGACCAGGAGGATTAGCCCCCACCCAGGCTGAGTTTTCTCTCAATAATGAGAATTCATCTCCATCGATCCCAATCTTTCATTCAAAATCAGCAAGCATGGAGAATATTATATCAGCCCCCTTATCTGATCAAAAGAATGGACTGGTGTTGACAAATAAGGCTCCGAGGTGGCACGAGCAACTCCAGTGTTGGTGCTTGAACTTCCATGGACGAGTTACAGTTGCTTCAGTGAAAAACTTCCAACTGGTGGCTTCTCCAGAAGATGGACCTGCAGGGCCGGTACACGAGAAGATCATCCTCCAGTTTGGGAAAGTGGGGAAGGATTTGTTTACCATGGATTATCGGTATCCGATCTCAGCTTTCCAAGCCTTTGCTCTCTGCCTCAGCAGCTTTGACACTAAGATTGCTTGTGAATAAATAATGAACAGGTTTGTATATATTTATTTTAGAAAAATAAATAAAAGCCCTGTCCATTTGCCAGCATGAACTTTACATCTTCTCTACCCACTGCTTTTATTACATTTTAATTCCTGAAAGAAGTGATGTCTCAAATATCTGCAATGGTTATGGCAGCATTTAGTAACCTTGACAAATGATTGCTCATCCAACTCATGATGTTGAGCTCTGATGTGTCGAGCTACCTACCATGTAATAATACATGCAACTCATCCATCATATGCACATTATTGCCTTGTCGCCTTGGGCATAAATATCTTCATATGATCCCTTAACAATACCCATCCAATCACTATAGTAATAAAAATCCATAACATGTTTTCCCTTTTCTGCAGGTGCAGGGAATATATGGATGTATGAAGAATTGCTGGGGAATTACAGGGTCTATACAGCGTAACTTTGTCTCAGTTATGCATAAAATAACTATTTTATGATATGCTTCATTTGTCCGTGACTGTTCAACTATTTTGTATTAAGCCTGGAAAACTTCCAAGAGTTCAGAAAAACATGACCAGATCTCTAAAAAGAGACCTAAATGAAACCAACATTAACAGTCAAAAGATGAACACATATATTCCCAGGGTCTTCTCTAAGAAACGAAAATATTTGCTTAGATGTATACATAACTGAGACAAATAGTACAACTCTTCTCCCATTTAATAATTTGGTACTTACAGGAATACAGTAAAGACACATATATAATATGTTCTCTCTTCTTACCTCTACTAAGCTGTCTGCAAGTGGATGTTCGGATCTGAACTCTTTTTTACAGATTCGACCGCTTCTACCTCTTCCGAGGGCAAATCGTCTGGATGCAATTCAGGTTGATTGAAGAGGGCAAATCGTCTGGATGCAATTCAGGTTGATTAAGGCTTCGGACAAACTCGGTAAACGAAGGAAAATGCTCTGGAGAGAAGAAATGAGCTCCCATTCGCTGATAAGTGAAGAGGTTGATTGGATTCTCACCCAACATATTTTTCTTGATCTGCTCTAAACCACTTGGGGCTCCAGGAGCCAGGTTCTGCCCGGCAACCTTGACCTCATGCTTGTTGCAAGTAGCTTGGATTTGTGCAAGTAATGACTCAGGGCTCGAGAGAGAATTGTGTGGTTGGTGCTCATCTGACAGGTCCATTCCTGGCAAGATGATTTTGCATGAATTCCTTGCAAACATCTCTGCAACTGCTTCATAGCCATCTCTTGAGGCAGTGTTATAGAAGCCTGCTGTCAGTTCAGAAGGGTGAGACCGGGTTTTGTACCAAGAGTGCATCAATGGGACTCTCCCATAAACATCGACTTTGGTATCACCGAAAATTGAAGAGGCAAGGGAGAGGAGACGATTCCCATGAGATAGGAGCTCGCCTGAGTACCAGGAAAGGAAGAAGTCGCCATAAGGACTTTCCCAAGAACCACCATGATCGTTGAAGAAGTTATTTGAGTTTGGTGGCTGATCATAGGTAGGGGCATCATGTGGACCACCTAGTCCCCATAATGGGTTTCCATTTGCTTCAGCATATTGTTTAAGAAGTTTAAGCATATTTGTGTCATAACATTGGAACTCCCCGACTCCAGTAATTGTGCCACTCTTGGCAGGCTTGTGATGAGAGGGATAGCGAAGCTCACCATCTGGCCCGAGACCCATTGAGATTCCCTACAAAACCACAAAACAGAAGCCATTAGCATCATCACACCAAAATAGGGCAGTCTAAGGCTTTAATCGACAGACAAGACCTCTTACCGTGATTGTAGAACCGATGAAAGGAGAAAATTCAGACTTAAAGCTCTCACAAAAGTCTTGGTAGACTTGAATTGGAGTCTTTCCATCAAGAACAGGAAGATCATCAACAGCTAGTGATAGACATCCTTGATAATGCTGTCCTGACCGATCCGTAAAGAAGATACTCGATTGGGATTCCCCAATCTTCATTACCCACTTTGGAAGTGGAATTTTCGGTTCAAGCAACGCGTGGAAACAGAGTGATACATGAAGCCTAAGACCCGCTTTCTGAACCATCTCTGCAACGGCTAGATAGCCTGACCAGTTGTACTTTCCCATCTCCTCATTCTCAACAACACCCCACCAGACAGGCAATTCAACACCTTCCACACCCAAAAGCTTCAAAGCTTTCAGTCCTGCTGAAATCGCCCGTGCATGGTTCACAGAGCTGCCATCCGAAACATCTAGTGGCAGACCGACAAATAGTCTTGACCTATCAAGCTGGAAAATGAAAAGCAAAATTAGTCATAACCTATCAAGCTGGAAAATAAAAGGCAAAATTTCCTACAATCAGCCAGAACCTCCACTTGCATACATCTACGAATCAAATGCAAATAATATAAATATAAATCAAAATACCTTAAATCCATCAGTAAAACAAGCTTATTAAACTAAGATGTAATTATTACTATACCAAAACAGATAGCTCTCTCTATTTAGTTCCTCTACAAGTATTGATATGGAAATAGCAAGTTTCTTCGCAGTCTAAGAACAAACATCACTAAACCAAACAATTTACTTTCAAAATATATGTTTTTTAATATATCTAATATCTACCCAAAACAGAGCCACAAATCCTCCAAACTGGGCTCTAATATTCCCAATTTTGAGGAAAGAAAAAAAAAACAGAAACTTACAGATTTGGATTTTGTAGAAGACTTGGCTTCGCGAATGGGCTCAGAGTCAACAGCCTTCACCGTAAATCTAAGCCCGGCTTTTCTCAACCTCGAAATTTGACTATCAAAAGAAACAGTGTTTGGTTTCCGAGAAAATATTTTGTTTTGATCATTATTTCTCCCAAAACAAGACCTTAAATCCCTGAACCCTAATTCTGTCTTACAATTTTTTGCATGTGAAGAACTCATTACCGAAACCTCCATTTCCTCTGAAAACTCAAACAAAAAATACCCTCTAAATCTTCAACAGAAAGAGGATTTTATCTTTCAGATCTGGGGATGAGAAACTAAAAGAAACAATACCCAAAACTAAAAATCAAAACTTTTATGGACCCAGATAACAGATTTGCAGGAAGAAATCTTGGGAAAAAAACAGAAACAAGGAAATTTAAGATTTTGGTTTGAATTGAGAGGAGGGTTTGCTTCTAATCCTTTCTTTTGGTAACTTCGAGAACGTTATAGCTCATAGTTTGCGACTTGGTTGGTCCCCTTATATAAAGCGCTGGGTTGAAAAACAACAACAACAACAATGGTGGTATCTGCCACGCGTACACCTTACCGTCTGCCAAATTTTCAGCCGCGTAATCCCCAGTTATTTATTTATTCTTTAAAAAAATTATCTTTATCTGTTTCGGTTTTAAAAGACAGTATTAAGAGAAGTTTCGAGGCATAAAGATAATTTTAAGATTTTTATTATTTTAATTTTTATTTTTAATAAATTTAGTCTTTAATTTATAATTTTTATAAATATTTTATTTTTTAACTAATATAATAATTAGGTAATTAAAAATTAACGATAATAATATATTATATATGTAGAATGATATTTAAAATTTGAAATGCTTAATAACTTTTTATTATAGATTTGATTAATTTTTAATATTTTATTTAAATTTTAATTATTTTATATTTTATGTTAAAATAAAATTAAATTTTACTTATATATATTTTTCACTATTGTAAAAAAATTAACGATAATGACATGTTATATATGTTTAGAATGAGGCTATATGTTATATTATTTAAAATATATTATCACATATATATGACATGTCAATATCATTAAATTTTTAACGGTCTAATCATTATGTTAGTTAAAAAATAAATTATTTATCAAAAAGACATAGGTTAAGGGTTAAAACTATCCCATAAAAAGAAAGAGGACCAAAATGATAAAAATTATAAACGTTAAGGGTTAAAATTATCTTTATACCAGGCTTTAATATCAAAAGTGGTTTAAAAAATAATATAAAAATATTAAATTATTTTATTTTATTTTTTTAGGTATTTAAATTATTTTTATCATTTTTATGTATTTAAATTATATTATTTTTAAGTATTTAAATTACTTTTTCATTTTTTTAAGTATTTTAAAATTATTATTTTTAATTAAAATAGATACACAAACTATTATTTTTTTCAAAAAAAGATTTTCAGTTTAATTTTAAAATAAACAAACATGATAATGTGAGTATCTAAAAGGAATAAAAATAATTATTTGAAAAGGAAAAATACGATGGTTTAGATATTTATTTTGACATTAAACCTTAAATGAATAAAAGTAATTTTAAAAAAGCTAGTTATGCAAGGCTTTTAAGAGTTAAATTAATTCGAGATATGAGTTTCGTGTTTAGATCGAGATGTTGGACCCTTAAGTGAAACTTTCTTGAGATAGAGGAATAACAGAATATGTGTTTTAAGTGTTATGTAAATAAAGTGAATATATTGCAAGTAATAAATTATATGTATTCGATATTATCTCTTAAGAGATATATTTAAGTTATTTTGCTTAAATTACTACACTATAAAAAAATATTAAAAGTGATAAATATCAAGTAAAATAAAATAATTAAATAAAAAGAAAAGAAAAAGTAATCGATTAAAAAAAATAATTAGGATTATTGTGAGTATTGATTCAATGTCTGGATAGATTATTGAGGCAATGATTGTTGAGACAATTCAATTACTATGACAATTGGGACAGACTGAATTATCGTTGCAACTAGCTTTATTCTTTCCGAGCTTGTTTGTAACACCTTCATCCAGATGTTACGTTTGGACCCTAAACCCAAACTTATACCATAAAATTTTATTTTATAAAAACTCAAAAGATAAATTTATTCATTTAAAATAATATAAATTCAAGTATTTTTAAAAGGATAAACGAAATTCTAAATAATAAGATCATTAAAATGTTTAACTTAATCTTAAATACCAAAATAAGAGATAAATTACATATATAAGATCTTACAAGTACATGACCTAATATATCTAGTAAATTACGGTGTCAAAATTTTTAAATATATATATATATATTATCTTAAACAAATATGAAATTTATATTTTAAATTTTTTTATATAAAATTAAAAAAAAAGTTGAGATGTGAAATGATACCTCAATATATAATGTGATTCTCCACCGATTATAAATATAAATCAATCATAACTTGTAGATAAAAATAATAAGTATCTAATCGTACCAAGGAAACACTTAGGCAGCTAATTGCACCAAGAAATTGAGTACCAAATTATACATAAATAATAAAGTTAGCTACCAAAAATTATATTTACCCTTTTGTAATAATAAGAACAAAAAATTATCTACTATTTTTTTACCACTTTTCATTGTCTCAATATTAAAGAATTAAATTTTAAATTTAACCTTAAATTTTAAGTTATAAACCCTAAATTATATATTTTACAAAATACGTAATACTCTTAATTTATAAAATTTAATCTTAAATTCTAACTATAAGTCTTAGTATTTTAAGGTTATGTATAAATAGGGACACCAAGAAGGAACACGGGATTTCTATCCTAATAGTAACTAGTAAGTTAAAGATAAAAATCACTTGTTCTTTTTTGATGTCCCTTTTATGTCTCAACACTAAAAATAAATTTGAAGTCCTAACCCAAAATTTTAGATTTTAAAATTTAAATTTTAAACCCTAAAAACATGTATTACCCATACTTCCCTAAACCTTAGTCCTAAACTCAAAGTTTAAATATTAACCCTAAAGTATAAGGATTAATTATATAATTTTATAGATTTTACTTAACTAGCATGTCTCCTTCTTTATTAGAATTTTAACAGCGGTGATTAAAATAAATTGATTTAATAATTTGAGTTTGATTGACCAGTTTGATAGTTTGGTGACCAAAATAAATATCCTCAATTAATTGGATGTTCACCGAAATAAATTATGAGATGTAAAAAGTAAAAGAAAATGAAAATTTTCTATTCTAAGTGGATATTTGATTTAACCAATTTATTTTCTAAATGATTTCAAATGTATATTCATTTTTCTTTTGCTTGGATAAGAAAATAAAACATTAATAAAAGGGAAATTATCCATAAAAATAAAAATTCTAATAAAAACATTACAACTGAACTCAATCGTAACCTCAGGTTTCTTAACTGAAAAGAAAAAAGGGGAGAACAATAAAAACTCTGATCTTAAACTTTAAATTTAAACGTTAACCTTTAATTCTAAATTTATACATATTACTTATAATTTCTTAAACCCTAATTCAAAACTCTAAATTTAAACATTAACCTTAAACCGTAAATTTATTTTTTTAACATAGGACATAAAAAACAAAAAAAAAGTCAAAGTAGATATTTGATTTAACCATTTTTTATCATATATGTATATTCATTTATCTTTTGCTTGGATAAGAAAATCAAACCTTAATAAAATGGAAATTATCCATAAAAATAAATTTTCTAATAAGCCCATTATAATTGCAATCAATCATCACCTCAAGTTTCTTAATTACAAAGTTAAAGAGGGAGAAATGAATGGCTAAGGAAGTACAAGTAGGGTTTGATTGTTTGTCCAGTGTGAGTGTGGAAGGTCTTGATTGGTAGCATTTGTGGTGTGGGTTTTTCATGCGAACCAATCAACCACAGGTTTAGTTCTTTTCTTTGCCTTCTAAAATTCAACGATCAATGGACAACGACTCAGAGTAGTAAGGTTATAGGTTGCCTTGGTTTTCTTGCAAGGAAAACTCAGTACCGGACGAAAAAAATTTAACTCGATTCAAAAAAAATAAATAATTAAATTTGAAGTATTTTTTATTTACTTTGATTCGATTCAAAAAAATTCAAATAAAGTTCAAGTTAAAAATAAAAATTTGAATAACTCGAAATTTTTAGTAATTAAAGGATTTATTTTTAAATTCGAGATAAGTCTCTTAATTTTTTATCATATATATATTGATAATAAAAAAATATATATTACTATATATGAAGAAATATATATATATATTATATGATTAGAGAAAGTTGTTTAAATTAGAATCAAATTATATTATAACAAAATAAATAATTATGATTAAATATTTACAGAAATTTAAAAACTTGACTCGACTCGATTTAACTCGAATTTCTTAAACTCGAATCGAATAAAAAAATTTAAATAAAATTTAAATTAAAAAATATGACTCATCAACTCAAATAACTCAAAATTTTTAACTATTGGACTCAATCAAACCCTCGCCCCTACCATTCATCTCACTCTACCGGTTCCTTTCCCTCAATATTTATGGTTAGAAAATCTTGTTACATGTGTTTGAATGTGTACAAAATTTCAATTGATATGACACATACCTACCATATTAAGAATTCTTCGACATTTTATGGAATATATTTCTTATTTTTTTTAATAATAAGTTTGTTTAATGTTATGATTCAATTATGGATTTTTTTATTTTTAGGACTAAATTGTAAAAAAAACTAAAATTATAATGACTAGAATGTAAAATTTTAGAAATTGAATAGTTGTTTTAAACAAAACAGTGTATTTAGGGATGGACACATAACCCAAACGACGGGTTCTGATCCGATCAGAACGAGTCATATTTTTTTGTCAAAAATTCAGGGTCGGGTCGAGTTTTTTCAAGAGTGATCTCAGATCGAGTCAGGGTTGGGATCGGATTTAGGGTGAAAAATCTGACCCGACCTGACCCGAGACTAATAGTGTAATTTTTCATATATATTTTAAGAATATTTGCAATAATAATCCTCTTTATATATTTTATACAATTAGATAAATAAACTTATTTTTTATAATTAGGTCACTAAATTTTAATTTTTTATAATTAAATCCCTAAATTTTATTTTTTATAATTAAATCCCTAAATTTTTTTAATAATTCGGGTCGGGTCAGATTTTTTTACCCTAAACTTGGTCGGATCGAGTGACAGATGACAGGTATAATTTTTTGAATTGGATATAGATGGACTGAAAATACTACCGACCCTTGCTCATCTCTAGGTGCATTTAAATGAAGAATAAAAACTAGAATTTTAGTGGAAATTTTTGAAAGACCACAAATTTGTGCTTGTTGTCCGATTATATAATGGTTTTTATTAATTGTATTATATATACCGTTTCGTTTAGTTTTAGCAATTTTTGAACATTTTCATTCTAGCCTCTATAAATTTATTTTTTAATTCAATCCAAAAATAAAAAATAAAGTTATAATTTCCGGTTAATACACAAACCTAAAAAATAAATAAATTTTAATATATTAAAATAAATACCCAACGAAAAATCTCCAAAGTTATAAACATAAATCATAAATTTAATTATTCTAACAATAAACAAATCATTTCAAAACTATAAAAACATGCCTAAAATATCAAGTATCGGAATATGCGCATGTATTCAGGGGTGTTCATAAGCGGGTATCCGGGATTTTGGGTACCAAAATGTCGGTCCATAATCCGACATATAAAAACTAGATACCTGCAGATCTGGTACCTATAAAATTCGAGTACCCGTGAAATCAAGTAGCGGGTACCCGGTTTAATTTTTTATATATTTTTTAAAAAATATGTAACAAATACTTAAAGTTTCATGATATATATTTCAAACACAAAGTTATTGATTTGAGATAGGTTTTAAAGATAAATATTTGGATATATATGCATATATTAAAGTTTATCAATAAAAGAACGTATTATTCTCAATCATAATTTTTTTTTCAAATCTCATATTGACAAATTAATATAAATATTTATGAAAAATTCAAAACTTAAAACTATATAATACAAGTATAAAAAGAAGTTAAAGATTTAAAATTAATTTTAGAGAAAATAATAAAAAATATAATAAAAATATAATTTAAAATTTAAAAACATATTTATTAAAATTATCGGGTTAGGTCGGGTACCCGTTCTTAAGAAATTTCGGCCCTGACCCGACCCAACTACCCGACCCAAAAAATTCGGGTATTTCAATAAATGCCCGATAATTGTTAATCGGGTAAATGGATTAACGGATCGAATAATTCAAGTCGAATATTTTTGAACACTCTTACCTATACTATCTTTAAACGAAAATACGTGATTAATAATTTACAGTGTCAAATCACAATCAGTTTGTTCTAAAAAGAATTAGATTCTTCAAACCATATAAATTACCTCTTTTTAATATTTGTCGTGCGATTTATAATATATTTTTTAAAGTTATTATCATTATTATTTTTGAAAAGTTTACATTTTTTAACCTTTATTCACTTAAAAATTAAAAACTCTTAATATTTAACTCATTTTCTAATTTATCTTATTAAATTTTTTTTGGTTTTTTAAAGTCACCGTTAAATTTGTTTTTAAGAAGTTTGAAACTTTTGTATGACATTTCAACATTCATACAATATATTTTTAAAATATTAAAGTATCTTGACGGTAATTTATATGTGTACGATTCGGGTATAATAGTCTTTATCCCTGTCTTTATTTGAATTTTAAGTATAAAACTTGTACATTCTTATTTTTATAGACGGGATTTTAATTATTCTTTTTTCTCGTTAGTTTAAATTCCTATAATTTTTTAATATTCTCCTCCTCATTACACCCCTAACCTCTCCCAGTGACTCTCCCTAACTTTCCCTAGAGTCAGTCCACTCCCCTCGTCACCATAACTTTTACATCAACTCCTTAGATAAAGTCCTATTGGCTATTTGCGTCATGTTCCTACTTGGTTTTGTTTGAAACAGTTCCTATCTGGAAGTCGTAACAGGTTCCTAGTTGTTTTAAATAAAAAAGATACTAAATTTACGATGTGTTCACATAATACACTAATTAATACTAAAACAAACGTTGGGATGCAATGAAAAAACATTAAAATTTTTTTATTATTATTTTTTTATTTTTTAATTCTCGTTCTGATTAATCCGAATCGATACGCGTCATATATCTAACTTTAGTGAATAAGTCTCTTTAGTAGACGTACATAACGTTTTAACTCTAAAGTTTATCTAAACAAAAGTCAAATTGCATACCGTTTGAACCAATCCGTTGACGTTGACCTTTTTATTCACAACATGCCATGTGTCCGTGACTTTACCGACCACGGGATGGTCGTGGAAATGGCCAGGGGTACAAAACAATGGTCAGGTTTGAGGGCCTCTTTGACTTCGCTTCAAATGTGTTGTTCAGTTTAGATAGGATGAATTTTTTAATAATCGAATATTTATATTTTTTGTCATTTATAAAATAAAATATATAATATTTATTAACATTTGGAAAAACATTCGTTTTCATTGTTTAACCATGTTTCATAAGGTCATAATCTGCATGAACGGATTTAGCCTAAAAATTTTAATTCCATAATATTTTATATAAAGATAAGTCTACCACATGCGAAAAATACTGCTGAACACCACTAACGATGAACATCACTAAACATTATTAAATTAATTAATAAAAATTATATATTTTAGAGAATTAAAATACAATTAATAATTACTTAAAAAATTACTTAAATTATTTTTATATACATTAAAATTTTGATTTTTTAATAAAGATAAACTACATATTTAGTACCTCACCTATTTTTGTATTTCTATTTTAATGCTTAAATTAATTATTTTAACAAAATAGTACCTAATGTTACATATTATTTTTATTTTAGTACCTTGATTGTTAAAAACAAACGAAAATAATGACATTGATTAGCCAAATAATAGTTTTAGTCTCTAAAAATTATACAATTTATCAACTTAGTCTAAATATTATCAAAATAAAGATTATTTTTAATTTTTAGACTAAAAATATAAATTTATTATTTCTTTTTAATAAAATTAAGAAACTATATACTTTGATTAAATATTTTATATGAAAAATAAATCTTTTCGCCGTTAGCTTTTGACATATCGATAAATCATAAAAGGAATCATGATCATAACAAAATATCAATCTTCACTACAAAAAATGCTCGTTTATACTCTTTATATGAACGTTAAATTATTAAAAAGATAAACAAAATGTTATAAAGACGTACTAAAACTATCATTAAAATAAACAAATAAAACAACCGTAAAAACACTTTCTCACTTTCACCTTTATTCATTTGTCGGTAAAAACTTAATTAGTTAGAACAAATGTACAAGAATATAATCTTGGTACAAAATAATATATTAGTATGTGTTCACCTAACTTTAGTCTTTAAATATAATCTTTGTATATTATTCAATATTTATATTTGTATAGATTTTATATTCACAATAACTTTTTTTTGGCAATATAATCACAATTATTCAATTTTTTTTTATCATTTAACTAATTATTTATAAAAAATTAAATAATAAATAATAATTTTTATAAACATATATTAATCTGTAATAGTTTTTAGATTATTCAAAAGAAATAAATAATAATATTTTAACAAAAGATTATTTTAAAAAAAAAATTGCCTCACATTATGATGTTCAACATGACATTAAATTGATTTCAGTTTTAGACGCTTATAAAAAATTAATTTAATTTAGAATTAGGTATTATTTTGTTAAAAATGTAGTTTGAGTATCAAAATAAAAATATAGAAATAGGAGAAGTACTAAATATGTAGTTTATCCTTATTAAAAAATAAAAAAATATATAAAAAATAATTTAATTAAAAATTTTAAATAATTATTAATTGCATATTAAATCCTTAAAATTTTTAATCTTTATTAATTAATTTAATAGTGTTCAGCAGTGTTCGTTGCCCGTTGTAGAATTTTTCTTTATATAATTTTATTAATAATCTAATTTTACATCCTTAAACTTCTCTTTATATATCTATTGTATTTGTATATGTTTTAAATGATATTTGTGTTTTATTAGATTAAAATCAAATAAATTTTAAAATTTAATTGATGATTAAACTAAACTAGATAAATTTCGAGTTTAAAGCCTAAATATGACATCTAAATCAAAGGTGTTACATACAATCGATACTCCTCAAATTTCGATTAATAATTATACGCATCTTTTAAAAAATATTAAAATAAGAAAAAAAGATTTTAGAACAAATTTATTGTTTTATATAAAAGAAAGCTAAATCTAATTGTCAACAAAAAGAAGCAACACTGACAGCGTACCAGATATACAACATTAGATAAGCTTCTCACAGTACCAAAAAGAAAACAACGGACAGTAAAAAATGGATACAAGAAGTTTAAGCACTGGTCAAAGAAACACTTTGTATTGTATCAGCAGTTTCTGGCTTTTTGGCAGCCATTGCATACATCCTCTATAATATTCGAGACGAATTCTTGTCTCTCTTAGATGACTTTGAATGTGAATGACCATCACCTGACATGTGCTTCTTTCTCCTGGGAGCCCCAAGGCCGGAAGAGTCCATCAAAGGGCCAGACCATGTCTGGATTGGTGCTTTATTTGAAAATGAGAAGCTTGTGGTACTAAATGGAACATCGGGTGGATCAAAACCGGGATCGACTGGATGTGCAGAACCCAGAGGATAACCAAGAGTTCCATCCTGATGTGGAGGGGGAAATTTCTCACTCTTGCTCTTAGCATTTGCGTGTGTTATTAATCGCCGTCTCTGTTTCAGCAAAAAAGTTACAGTAAATAAGTAATCAGTCCTTTGTTTCAGCACCAGCTCAAGCATAAATATCGTAAATCAAGGACAACTCCAGGTGAATACTATAGAATCAATGGGAAGTGTAAGGTCTAGAGGGAAAAGAGGGTATCTACAACATACATCAAGGTTGGCTTGAAGCTCAGCATTTGCCTCTGGAGCGGGAATTGCCCGAACAGCTCGATCACGTGAACGAGATGCTTTCTTCACTCCATCTCCATTGGCTCTTCCAGCAGCTCGTAATCTACAATCATGAAGCTCATGTCACGTCAGGTACAAAGAGAAAGGAGAGAAACTGTTATCAGATTCATTCTCTGTTGTAAAGGAAACATTTAAACAAATCTCTAACTGCAACATCTTATGTAATTTTATCTTCTACTACTTTATTTTCCCAATAGATAATAGTCATTACTTCATGAATATACGCAGTATAAAATAGATTTCTTTTCAATGGAAATTAGAAACAAAACCAATATTCAAACTGGCTTAGAATGTCAATCAAAACTTAATGATATTATATAGAGTATCATGAACCTTCTAGTTTCTTCGTCCCGTAGCTTAGCATCCATCTCCTTGCAAGGAGGGTATTTTGGAAGGCTGGAAGGATCACAAGCATAAGGCTGGGTCATGAAGAACTGCAGAACACGTGAACAGTCAGAAATGACACTTTAGACCATAAACAATTTAAACCAACCACTGGTTATCCAATGAAACGATACGGGACTGACTAAAGCTCGAGCATTCTTGACAAAAAAGATGAAAGATGACACCCTTCAAAGATAATTTCAGCCATGGGTGAAAAATGTAAATCAGTATATAAATTCTTATATGATACAATGAACAGTAATGACTATTCTAAATGCTTCTCTCTAAAGCTACAAGATTATGAACAAACAAACGACGGAAAAACTATAGTCAAGGACTAAGGAGATGAGAGATATAATGTGAGAAAAAAAGAAGCTTACTTCACTGTTTAATGCTGCTGTAGCTGTCAAACGCTCAACAGGGTCAATTGCCAGAAGAGTATCAATCAGCGGCAATGATGATGGTGGAAAGTCCTTAAAAGTTTCAGCTATACATCGCTTATATGATTGTTGGGGCTTAAACATGGTTGCATGTGGCAACTTTGACTTTTTCCAGTATTCATCTGAAGGAGAACCACATAGTTTGAATATCCTGTGTAATTGTTCCACCTAAACAACATTATAGACAAATGTTAGCAGATACAACTGGAAGCATGTACAGAGCAATTCTAATCTAATTAGTAGCTAAATAGTAAGAAAAAACTGAAAATACATTAATGCCATCATCTTTCCTGAACAATGACTTTTTTACATAAAAAAAATACAAGATCATTGCTCTTATATGTAAAGTGTAAATGGAAAAAGCTTTAAATGCTTCCTAATGTCACACAATTTTTGAAACAGAGTAAATTAAATCGTGCTACTATTGCTTTCCCAGGTTGTTTCATGATATCATTGAGAAAGCCAGTGGATGTGGAACTTTCGAGTTTCAAGATATTCCCAATTACAAAACAACTATTATAGAATCATCAATATATTGAAAACAGGAGATCAAATTATGATGTTGAATTGCTCGGACAACTCAAAAAGTATTGAAACAGCGAGTTTAATTTTTTTTATGAAACTAGGAACAGAGAAACAGTGAAGCTAGATGTCACTGAACAACCAAGTCCTATACCAATGGAGGTGATATAGACAGCAGGAAAAATACAAAAAGAAAGGAGGATCAAATACCATAGAGAACAAAGAAAGGACAACGTGAATCTCAATTACCCTTTCATTATTATAGTCAAATACTAACAGCTGATTTCAAAACCGTTAAGTTTAACTAGTGCGATAGTAACTAGTAAGTGCAGAACAGATCATTTTGCAGAATATATATGAAAAGGAGTAAGTTGGTGTTGTGAAAAGTACTTTCATATTGTTACTAAACCAAAATCTAGAATAAAATCAAAGTGCTAATTAGTGTGTGCCTCTGTAAAATAAAAGGCTACAATTAACATCATGCTGTGCTTTTCAGAGTGGAATAGAATAGCATCAAGAGAATATATGTTTCTAGATTCAAGAAAGTTGAGCTACCTCGGTACGACCCGGCATGATGGGCCTTCCAGCTAATAACTCAGCTAGAATGCAACCAGCACTCCAGAGATCCACGCCAATGCTGTAATCAGTGGCACCAAGAAGGAGCTCTGGAGGACGATACCACAGTGTAACCACCCTACTAGTCATTGGCTGCTTGTGATTAGGATCAAAAAATGAAGCCAAACCAAAATCCGCTATCTTAAGAACACCACTGTTGTCAATAAGAAGATTTGAGCCCTTAATATCACGATGTAATACATGACGGTTGTGACAATGTTCAAGCCCCGACAACAACTGATGCATATAACACTTCACCTGCCCATATCAAGAGAAATCAAAACTCTATTCATAACTTAATTTGAAACCAGCCAAAGCAATGGCTAAGTAAGATATTATACCTGAGACTCAGTGAACTTTATAGCCGGACTAGAAGCGAGTCCGGCCAAATCGTGCACCATATACTCGAATACAAGATACAAACTACACGACATCCTCGACGTCACCAACCCTTCTAATTTTATAACATTAGGATGATCCAAACGGCGTAGAATCTTAATCTCCCTAGCCATGAATTTCACACTTTCCGGCTCCAAATTATCAAATCGAACTTTCTTTAACGCAACAATTTTCCCAGTCAACATATCCCTAGCTTTATACACATTACTGTATGTTCCTTGACCAATCTAAACAAACAAATTCACAAAGCCACATGAGTAATTATGTAAGAAAAAAAAATACTAGTAATAAATATATAAATGAGCTTGTGAGTTGTTTAGATACCTTATCAATCTTCTCAAAAGAATCGGCACGGCGTGGAGTCCAGCCGTTTATGGCTTCACCGGCAACGTTCGAGAGCCAAGACGGCCAACCGGCGGCGACTTGTTCCCCGTGGACATGTCTGGGAGGGTTACTCAATCGTGGATTCGGCCGTGAAGACCGCCTTTTCGCTCTCGCTTTAGCGGCGGCGGCGGCAGCAGCTGCTTCTTCCTCCGCTTTCTCCTCCTCCACCCTCCGGCTGTTACTTCCATCTCTACCAACCTCTTCTCCTCCCTTGTCCGCTCTTTTCGAAACCCTACCAATTTCCTCTTTCTTCCTCTCTTCCCTACCTACCGGCCTCCCTGATACCTCTCTCCCAAACACACACCCCATAGCTTACTCATATCTCCGTTCCCTCACATTCCCACATTTTCTCACACTTTCTCTCCATTGAAACACAAAACCCTAAAAGAAGATTTGCCAGAGATTAATTCAAAAAATGTTGTAATGTGACCCAACTTTCTTTATGACAAAAAGAAAAGAGAAAAGAACGTAATGATTCTTCAAAAAAAAATAATTAAGAGTAAAATTCCACAAATTGTGGCACACACAGTCAACAAATCCCAGCTCAAAAAAGCAGAATACAGGAAAATTCAACCACCCTTTTTAGATTTCAAGAACTCCAATCAATTTTAAACAGATTTTTGGATCTCTTTCCATTTTTTAGTTTTTTTTATTTATTATGCTCTGGTCTTCGCTTATTTGACCCTCTTTCAGAAAGATTAAAATTCTGTTCTTTAAGGGAGGTTTAATTAACTGTGGAGATTCGGTGTTGTGAGGAGATGTGACCAATTATAATCTGCCACGTTTTGAGGGAATGATTGTTAATTTATCATGCGGTGTTAGGTTGTGACTTGTAAGGAGAGGATTGGATTACAAGGTGGTGGAGATGTAGTGGTCTCCACACGACAGTGGTGTCTCTTGATTTTGTTCCTCTTTCAGGTGGACTCCATGGCCCCGTGCTTAACTGGGGGTAATCCATCTGCCAATCAAAATTTAACACGTGGATCATAAAGAAAATCTTTGTCTTTGAACGAGTATATTCTTTTTTTTTTCTTGGCCCGAGTATATATTTTTTTTTTGTTAAAAATTATTATATATTTTGGTAGTTTACGAAAATTTTGATAAAACACTTTAATCTGTGATGTTAAAGACAACGTGTATTTAAAAACTCTCATCACCACAAACAACGTCAAGGAAAATTTCTATCACTAATGTTAAATTATATATATTCTCAACCATTAGACATTAATCGCTCAATCACTATACTGATAGTAATAGTACTCGAACCTGTGATCTCTAGAAACAACATTAGTTCTTTTAACCAATAAGACTAGATGGTTCGTGCAGGTTTTTTGATAATTGATCGAGTGAAACGAGGTCTAGACGAGAAGAGGCTTCCAGCGATGCAGTCAGTGACCACCATAGTCTGGTGGTGGCTAAGATTAAACGGTGAAAGATAATGGTGGTTGAGGGGTGAAATTTTAAAACCTTTTGGGTCCCCTCAATCTAAAATAGACACAATAATAGGGTAGATGAATCAATTGATTGCTTTACTTTTTTTATCAGATATACGTAATACGTACAATTTAAAATCAATCCAAGATAAAGTTAGACCAAGAATGGTTTTGGCCTTGATGCTTAAGGCTTTGGTTCAAAATGTTAAAGAATGTGGGTTCAAACCTTCCATAAACAACAATTTTTCTTTTTCCTTTTCCTTTTAACTCAATCCCTATATTTATAAATACACGTCTTTATTTTTTATTATTAAGGGTGAGAAAAAACTCAATTACTCGGTCCCGGTCCTGGTCCCAGACTTGGTAAGACTTGATATATTTTTATTTGGTATTGATTTCGATGGGACTGAGACTGGATCTTGATTTTCTAAACCTGATACTCGATGAGTATCCAATAAGACCAGGAGCAATACCCAATATCCCGTATTGATTTTCTTTTGTTTATTTTTCTTATCAAATTTTCTCTTTTTGTATGAATATTATGAGTATGACTAGTTTTAAAATTTTAATTTTCAAGCCTACAATATTCTAATTTTACTATTTAATATTATTATTGGTGGTTAAATATTTTTCCTCTAATTACTCAAATTTTTTTAACAATAAATTAATTCATGGGGTACCCGATATTGGTACCGATTCTCACCAGTAACAAGAACAATTCTTAAATTTTAGGATCTGGTGTGACAGAGACTAGTTTCAATTTTTTGGAACCGGTGATTATCAAAATCGAGATCAATTCAATTCAAATTGGTCGGTACTTGATATTGCCTACTCCTACTATTTAGGAGTATTACAAATCTAACCAAATGGTTCAATAGCTAATCTTAATTATCGGGAATTAATTTCCAACCATCAAAAATATGATTAATTTTTAAACTAAATTTAGGGGTGTTAGAACTTATGTTTTCATACAACCTTATAAATGTTGTGTTAATAACTCTATTTTAAAATATTATTTTAATAGAAAAGTGTGTAATTTTGGAGCTTCTATTTTGTAAACTTGCTTATAACGTTTATTTAAATACATGGAAATGTGGATGATTTATGTGCTTTAACGAATGACTGAAGTTATAGTTTAAAAAAAAAGGCTGGATTTTGAGTGACATGAATGTAACAATTTGGACTTTGAATGGCTTAAGTATTAAATATTTCACATATATTTACTATAATATAAATTGTTTTAAAAATAAAAAAAAATTATGGTAGTTTCAGATATATTTCACATATATTTACAATAATATATTTTAGCATACCCTAACGATCGATTTTTGTTCTCACCAAGATTCAATCGATGTTAGTTTCTGATTTTTGTTTGTCGGTGATCACTTGAAAAGATTTATCCCACTCGGTTGATGGTTGTTTGCCGATGAAATCAGTCCTGGGTAACAATACTTTTTGCATAACAGGTTGGATCGTCTATAACTCCTTCTTTCTTCATTATGTGTCTCATTTGGACAGAGATAAGGAGATTCAGGAAGCTTCTGAATTTTATTGGTATGCTTATCTCCATAGAAATATTTATTTTTCTTTGTTTTTGAGTTGTAAGAATTTTAGATTGATTAATCCAATTATTTTACTTTTTGATTGCGATGTAATTATAATTTTTATATGAATTTAATAAAAATTCAGTGATATTTATCAAAAAAATTATGGTAAAATTTAAATGATCTAAATATAGCACTTTGAATCTATATCGAGATCAGAGCGTTACATAACTCTTGAATAAAATATTGAAGTATTTAATGTTGCATTAATCAGAAATATATGAAATTATTTAAAATATAAAACAGAGAAAATAAAATAGAACAAATAATTTCATTTTAAAAATTAATATAAAAATTGAATTTTAGAAAAAAAAAATAAATTTAATATTTAAAATTGAATCAAAATTAAACATTAAATGTTTCACATTTATTTCCAATAATATATAATTAAAAGAATAAGAAATGAAAAATAAGTTCTCAATGCCATCTTTATAATGCCATTTTTACATATAATAATATTAACTTAATATTCAAATAAGTGTCTATGTTTATAGATCACTTTTGGTGCTAAACTATTTTTAGCTATAAATAAATGCTTAAAGTTTTAATTTTGGTCATTTTAGGTACCTAACGATCAAATATCGTTATTTTTTATTAAAAAATATTTTAATTTTTTTATTTCTTTTCTAATTTAATTTATTTTTAACTCATTTTTTCAAAAAAATAGTAATTTAAAATCTTTACAAAACAATCTTAAATTTCTAACTTAAAATCCCCCAATTATCTTCGATATTGTCACTTACTATCTCATCGAAGACCATCACCATTGTTGTTGGAACATCATGATCGCTTTCTCCAATCACGCATCGCTAATAATCGTTGATAAGTATGTCGCTCGGCTTCTTACCTAACGTCGAAAGAAACCAAAATCGCGAAAAGAAAGTTGTTTGCACACCTACCGTCGATTATCAGCGATGGGTGATTGGAAAAAAAACCATGGTGATCCGATAACGGTAGTGGTAATCTTCGGTGAGACAGTAAGCGACGATATCAATGGTATTTTGAGAATTTTAGGTTTTGGATTAAAGATTTGAGATTGTTTTGTAAAGATTTTAAAATATTATTCTCGAATTTTTAAATTTTACTTAAAAATAAATTAAAAGAAATTTAAAATTAAAATATATCACTTTTAAAATTTTAATTGACTAACGGTTTTTATTAACGGTTAGACACCTAAAATTACCTAAATCAAAATTTTATACACCTATTTAAAGCTAAAAATAATTTAAATACTAAAAGTGATCTACAACCATACTTTGAGCATCTATTTAGATATTAAGTTGACTTATTTGACTCCAAAACGATTTGTTCAGCCTAATAAGATTCTAATTTTCATCCATATAGGGGCTATTTTAATATAAAGTAAAATATTAAAATTAAATTGCTTCAAAAAAATAATAAGATTTAAAATGACATTTCAATTAAATGGTAGAGTTTTTTTTTTGCATTAAATTTTAAAAAATATATAAAGCTTCGAACACATATATAAATTAGACATTATAAACATACTTAATCCCTTAATCAACTAACAAATTTCTAATATATATTATTTATTAATTGTACATGTATTTATAATTTTTCAAATATTTCTTCCTTGTCGCCCGGTTTTGTTCAGTCAAATAATTATTTAAAAAGTACATCAAGTTGTAAAGTATTTATATATATTTTTATTTTTTAATAATATAAAAACTTTATAAATAAATTGATTTAAATTTTACTTTTCTAAATAATTATTCGCTTTTTATTGAAATTATTCATTGAGTTTATTAATAATTTATTATATAATTAAAGTTTGATAGATTTTAATCATCAGATATCTTTAACTTTGGATAAAACTTTTCATAATAGAAATAATTTAATAGTTTTATACAAAGCATTACATGATACCTAAATATGTGTTATATCAAGTCTTAAAATTTATATAACGTAAATTATTATAAATATATTATTTTATAAATATAATAATATAATAAACATTATTACACTATACTATAATATATAAACACATGAATCACTATATTGGGAAATTTTGAAAAATATTATTGTTTGAAATTAATTTTAGGGATTTAGGGAGTTTGAGGAATAATTGAGGATGTAAATAAAAAACTATGGTGAAAGAGGATCTTGTCACCTTCTCTTGGCATGATCTTCTCTCTCTTCCTCATTTAATCGAATAAATTAAGTGAATCATAAGTACCTTGCTATCTCTTCTTGGCGTGGTTCAGGAAGAGAGAGAAGACCTCGCCAAGAGAATGTGGCTAGGTCCTCTTTTCACTGTAGCAATTGGCCTACTTTCCCAATTATTTTTCAAACGTCTCTGTAATACTAAAAATAAACTTAAATCTCTATAGTTTTCAAAATTAACCATATATGTTGTAGAAAAAATGGCTGATGATTAATTTAAGTACGATGATAAGAAAAATTTGGTAATTAATTTAGTGATAAAAATTTTTATGTTATTTATTTATAAATTAGAATATTGATATGTATATTAAAAATATAATATTTTATAATTTAATAAAAAAATATGAAGATAAGAAATATCGCGGTAGTTAAAGAAAAACTAATTAAAGATGTTTATATTTTTTGACTGTAGTTTATTATTATTTTTTAACATAGAACGTAGTTTATTGTGATTCACATTACAAGTTTTATTTCAACTAGACTTTTGCAAGTCAAGTTTGTCTAATTTGACTTTTGGTTATACTTTTACTTAAAAGAATAATTTGTTTAAATTTTTTATTAAAACATATGTATAAATAATATTTTTATTAAAAAAAAAACTAAGTGTATTTGATAAATAATTAAAAATAGGGAAAATTACGAGTTCCATCAGTTCTATTTTAATTTTGTCTAGTTTTAATCATTCATTTTGAAGAAAGTTATGCTTCCATCACTTATGTAGTCAATAAATGTTGTAAATACTAATTGCTTTAGTTAGAAGTCAGTTATTTTGTACACTTGCATGTACAAAATAGTTATTTTGTAAGTTTTTTTCTCCTTTTTTTTCTTGATCTTCATCATGCTTTCGACACCTGATTTAGGTCTCCTCGATTTCAATCATCCCCTATATCTTTATCATTCTAACACATCGGATACTCTTTTAGTTTCTAATCAATTATTAGGATCAAAAACTACACAATTTGGAGTCGATCATTACGAATTGTTTTTCTTACCAAAAATAAGCTTGGATTTTTCGATGGTGATTATCGTAAAGAGGATTTTGATCCTTCTCTTCATTTGTAGTGGGATCACTGTAGTGCGATTGTTCTTTCTTGGTTACTCAACGTTGTCTTTCATGATCTATCTGTTGGGATTGTATTTGCTTTCAATGCAGCTCTTATTTGAAAGATCTCAAAGAGCGATTTCACAAGGTTGATGGCTCTCAAATTTTTTTCTTACATGCGGAGATTATCAAGCTTACTCAGGGTGATTCTTCCATTTTAACATATTTTACCAAATTGAAGCTTCCGTGGAATGAATATTTTTCCCTCATCCCTCTTTTCTTATACGACGATGATGCAACTTCGTAAAATCTTCTTCATATCCATCAACAATAATTATTTTAGTTTATGCTGGGCCTCAATGAGACATATTCCGTCGTTTATAGTACGTTGTTACTCATGCAACCCCTTCCATAGGTGAATCAGGCGTCTTCCATTATTGTTCAAGAGGAATCGCAGTGGTTGCACCTGTCTGTATACCTCATTTTACCCTTTATCTTGCATTACTTAGTAATATTTCTTCTTCTAGTCTATATCCTATGCGTCATTGTTTTTCTGACACACATGATCATTGCGGAATTAAAGGTCATAGGCCATGATATAAGCATTGCATCTATATTGACTGGTTGTTTGATACCCACTTCTTCCTCGTACTGCTTATCATTTCATAGAGTGATTATCATGTATTGTTTATTTTTTTAAGTCGAGCATCTTCAATGTCGCTTAGCAAAGCACCTTATGGTCAACTATTGAGTGCATTTGCAATCTACCCAATTTGAATTTCCAAGTTTCTGATTAATATTAACAAATTCCGGGAAGAAGGTAATAGCCCCGTGACACGTACATAGCTGATATGCGCGCATGGAGATATGTCATCGCGCGTAGACGCGTGGGTAGTTCAAAGGGCAGCTCTCATTTTAATCTCGATCATTGGGATCTAACAGCTCCGGGGGAGCTACGCATGAAGAAAATTAAATTAGGGTTTTGATAGATCTGGATTATTTGTATTATTATAAAATTATCATCAAATTATTTAATTATTATGGAATGGTCATCAAACAAATTAAAAGTAACTAATATTTTTTTTGATAATTGTTACTGAATTTTTATTAAATCCATAGAAAATATTATAATTAAAATGCATTTGAAAAAACAAATTAACAAAGAAAAATAAAATATTTTTTATGAAGATAAGCATATCATCAAAATTCAGAAGTTTCCTGAATCTTATTCTCTCTATTCAATCGAGACACATAACGGGTGAAGAATGAATGGTGAGCGATCGAAACCATTAGGCAGAATGTTCTGCTACCTATGACTGATTATATCGGTATACAATCATCAACCAAGTGGGGATCTAACTTTTAATGATCACCGACAAAATTATAATCAGAAACTAACACCAGTTCAAATCTCTACAACAATCTACTGCTAGGGTATGTTGAATCATGCCACAAAGACATAAAATAAACCACAAAAACAAAAGAAAATGTGTCACAAAGACAGGAGAAACACTTGCTATGGAGGCAAAGATTCTTTTAACACATGAGAAAATAAAAGAACACGAAAATTAATAAATCTGATGGTCGACAACTAATATAAAAATTAATTATCGACCACTAATCAGAAAAAATAAATTCGATGAAGATAAAGAGCGACGACAGAGACAATGCAAAGCAACCGCAGAGAAATTTTAGGTTTTCTCTTAAGGTTAAACAATAAATTATTTAATTATTATAAAATGATTGATATTTTATTTAAAAATAATTAATTATTAAAAGATATATTATAATTTCTTCGTTGATTTTAAAAGATCTTACATCCAAAACATTTCAAATGAAACAATGAAAAAAAAAAGTGGTTAAAAGGTTGACGGAGGAGACAAGATGAATAATCTTAGCCATGCCAAACCGCGTTCATATATTATATTCCCACTCTATATTTTATTCCATCAAAACACAACAAATTGCATTCTGCTTTCAACTTCTGAGATCTGTGATGCTCTGATCGTTTCCATTTTCAAGTTTTGTTCCTCACACAGGTGAAGGTAAGCTTTAATGAACTGATGCTGTTCATCAATTCTACTTTTGTTTTACTTCTTATTTGCAGATAAAAAAGGAAGCTTTAGTAGGTTATCTGAAAGTACTTTTAAGAATCATAAACTTCATCTTCCTTCTTAGGTATTCTCATGGCGCTGTTGAGTCCTTTCTGTCTTCTGATATTAAATGCAAAACTAGACTGTCAAACCCCTTGATAATTCCTAGTCCTACTATTAATGGCTTCTTACCCATGTTTTTGTTTTTCAACGTCAACAGATCATCAAGATAAATGGCTGATTTTGGTGCCTCTGCTGCTGCCAATGCTGTGGGAAACCTGGCAACTGAATACGCATCACCTTATCTTGCTTACTTTTTCCGGTATGGGAAAATTACTCAAGATTTCAAGAATCAAAGGCATGAACTTGAATTGAAGAAAGATAGATTGGAAAACGATGTCCATGAGGCTCAAAGGCAAGCTAAGGTGATTGAGAAAGACGTTGAGAGCTGGAGATCAATGGCTGAGAAAGAATTGAGAGAAACCAAGAGTCTGGAGGATGATATAGATCGCATCAAGTGTTCCAAATGGTGTCCTAATTGGGGTTGGAGATATTGTCTAAGTAAGAAACTTGTGAAAAAGACTCTAATTCTCTCTAAACTTGTAGGGACTTGCAACTTTTCACCTGTCGGCCGCAGCGTTCCTCTTCAGGGAATAGAGTTCATCACATCTGAGGAATTCAGGGACTCTGAATCTTCAAAAACAGCTTTGAAGGAGATCATGGAGGCTATAAATGCTGAGGATGTGAACATGATTGGACTGTATGGAATGCCAGGTGTTGGGAAGACAACTTTAGCCAAAGAAGTTGGGAAGCATGCTCGTGAACAAAAGTTGTTCGATACAGTTGTGATGTTTACAATGTCCCAAAATCCAAACATCAGCAAAATTCAAGAAAAAGTTGCAGACATGCTTGGTTTAAAATTTGAAACAACTATTGAAGAAGGGAAAGCTGAAGAGCTATTGCGGAGGATGAAAGCCGAGAAGAACATCCTCGTAATAGTCGACGACCTTTGGGAGGAATTTAGATTGGAAACTATCGGAATTCCATTGAGTTGTAAAGTTCTTCTTACTACACGCGATCAAAAGGTCTGCACCATAATGAACTGTCAGAAGAAAATTCAACTTGGCGTCTTATCTGAAGAAGAAGGATGGGGTTTATTCAAAGCTAATGCTGGTTTAGAATATGGCTCTTCCACCTTGAATGCTGTAGCCAAAGAGGTTGCTAGTGAATGCAAGGGCTTGCCTCTTGCAATTGTAACTGCCGCAAAAGCTCTAAAAGGTGAGAACTTAGAAGGGTGGAGAGCCGCATATCAGAGACTGAAGGACTCAAGGCATTTGGAAAATGAGGATGTTTTTGGAGGTGTGTACAGGACTCTTGAACTTAGCTATGATTATTTGAACAAGAACAATAGCCAAACAACTGAAAACGACATTCAATCGTGTTTCTTTCTATGTTCCCTTTTCCCTGAAGATTATGAAATTCCTATTGAGTTATTGATTATGTGCGGAATTGGTGTCGGATTGTTTTCTAATGTTGTCTCCATTGAAGATAAAAGAAGGGAAATTGGTGTAGCACTAAGGAAACTCCAAAAGTCCAGCTTGTTATTGGAAACTGATGATGCCGAAGGAGCTGTAAGAATGCATGACGTAGTTCGTGATTTTGCTCACTGGATGAAATCAAAGGGAGAAGAGAGATTCATGGTTAAACAAGGGCTGAAAGAATGGCCTAATGTGGTTGAAAGCTTTGGATGTTACACTGCAATCGCTTTATGGAATTGCAGTAGTCTAAATCATTTCCCTAGAAGAGTGGAATTTTCAAAACTCAAAACCTTAGTTCTGGTGGGAAAAGATTTACTGAGTCTTCCAAGCAGAGTTTTTGAAGAAATGAAAGCCCTTCAAGTTCTAGTCCTCATAGATGTCTATTTCTCACCGGAAGGACTCCGATCCCTAACAAATCTCCGAACTCTTTGGTGTGAGAAGTGCAAGCTGGACAACTTGTTATCATCACTGAGAAACATGAGAAACCTCGAGATTCTTGCGCTGTTCGACACTGATATTGATGAGATACCGGAAGAATTAGTGGAATTGTCTATGCTCAAATCATTGTATCTTTCACACAATAAAAAACAACAAATGATCAGTTTCCCCCCCAACTTGGTATCAAGGTAAATAGCTTTTCTATGATATTCATATTTTCTTTTCTGTAGTTTATTTGACTACTACTTGTCATGTGTGTTGCATCACATAATTTGATAATTGATGCTTCTTTTTCATGCCTGAATAGGTTGGCATCACTGCAAGAGCTTCATGTGATGAGTGAAAATAATGTCAATTTAGTGGAGTTGAGTTCATTGTCTCGTTTGACTGCACTATCATTGAGAGTTTCTATTCATCAACACTTTGAAGAGAATTTTGTGTTCCCTAAACTACAAAGGTACATTATAAATGTAAATAACCATTTTAAAGACTGGCAGGGGATGACCTTTAGAAGCTTGGAAATTAAAAATCTCTCATCCTCTCTGAGTGAATTTAAGGATCTATTTTACAATGTGGAAAAGTTGAGGTTGGAGGAAGTAAATCAGTTGAGTTCTCTTCAGTTTAAAACTTCGGATGAGCGGAAACCACCACTCTTCTCAGATTTAACATTCTTGGATCTCAAGTCATTGCCCCAGTTGGAGAGCATATGGGGTTTACAGCCATCCAGTCATGCAATTGCAAGCCTCCAGAATTTAAAGATATTAACAGTTGAAAAGTGCCATAAGCTGAAAGTGATCTTCTCACCTTCCCTTGCTCAAACTATGCAGCATCTACAACAACTCTATGTATACGACTGCAATGGATTAGAGGAAGTCATTTGTTTTCCACAAGAAGAAATTACAGAGGTAAAGCTACATTTTTTCTCTAAAATTTTGACCATTTTTATGTTTAGATAGTACTTTCTTTTTTATTAGGCTGAGCAAAAAATCAAAGAACACTGAAATTGATTCAAATTCTACTGTTTTGTTTGATTTTTAACGATTTTAGATCGGTATTGATTAGGATATCGGCATTGAAAATCTATGAAATCTTTCTCTTTGTGATTGGTTTTTATAAGCCATTCTACTAAGAACATATCCTTATTTTGGTTTGCTGAATGGATCCTTTAATAATATTAAAATGTGTATGCAGAATCACTATCCTCCGTGCTTTCCAAAATTGAAAACATTGGAAATAAAGAATTGCTGTGGATTGAAATATGTTTTTCCAACTAACACTTCATTTCAAGGACTTCCACCTCTGGAATCTGTTAACTTAAGGATTTGTCCTCAACTGATACAAGTCTTCAGACCGATAGAAGGAAGGGATGTAATTGGCAACCCCATTCTGATCAATTTGCCTTTTCTGAGAAAGTTATGGGTGGAATATTGTCCCAGATTGACAGGTTTTTCTGTCCAATCTCAACAGATGGAGGTATTATTTTAGCTTGTAAGTCTTTAAATAAAAATGTAATAGCAGGCAGTGACCTCTCAGTTTTGAGAGATACATATAGGATTAGAATTAGACAAGTGGTATTCTCTGTTTGTTTTATCTTGTAAAATTATGAAGTAGCATTTGCTGGTGTCTATGTTTGCAGGAACTATTTCTTAAGAATGTGGGGGACTATAGCCAACTAAGCAGCACTGATGTGAATCAAGCTTGTATGGTAGTCGGGAATCATGAAGACGTATTTCGGTATCAACGTGGGATGTACTCATTCTCCAGCATCAAAAAACTGCACTTGCAACATTTACATCAAGTGTGGATTATATGGAAGGATCTTGCTGGTGCTGTAACCCTTGACAATCTTACAACCCTGCGGTTGTATGATTGCAATAAACTAAGATACATATTTTCACCTTCGACAGCACGTAGTTTATCACAGTTGGCCAATCTATATGTTAGGGGATGTTCACAATTGGAAGGAATCCTTTTAGTAAAGGATCAAGTTTCTTCTTCACCAAATGCTGCTACTGCTTACCAACCTATTACCTTTCGTAATTTGACTCAAGTTATCGTTACAAAGTGCAACAATTTGACAAGTCTGTTTCCTCTAGGATCTGCTACTTCTCTTCAACAACTTACACATCTCCGAGTTGAACGAACACATAGATTGGAACAAGTATTTGAAGTTGAAAATGAAGCTCAAGTGACAACTAAGGACATCAAGTTCGATAAACTGGAACAGCTAATGCTTGGAGAACTGGTCTGCCTCATTGACTTTTGTCCCAAGGGATATCATTTTGTATTTCCAGGTTTGAGAGATTTGAAAATAAAAGAATGTCCTAAGATGACTACCCGCTTCTTCATTGATTCAAAGCAAATTGTGCATTCCAAAACAGAGGTATACACCCTGCAATCCTTCATCCTATTTGAAACTCCATTGATTTTTTAATAAATGGCCAACAATGCTTATAAAGTATATGTATGAGACTTAATATTTTGTTTTATATTTAACTTTTCTTGATAAACAGGAAACTGATGGAAATGCCTCAGAAACTAGTCCAAATATGGTTCGAAATAAGGACATACTCTGGGGAAGAGGACAGTATTGGGGACTACCACATTACATTGAAGAATAGATGGTTTCAGGACAATGTATAAAGTCGTGTCTACACATAATTCAGAATGTTGCAGTTTTCAGTTAAACACAGGTAAAAAAAAAGTGTGTCAATTTCTGTTTTTGTAGCTTTATTTATTTACATATGTGATAAACAAATTTGGGTGTTCACTTGCATGTGCTTATCTTCATTTTTACTTTAAAACAGGACAAAGATAGGTTTTCTGTATTTTGTTTGAGTTCAATTGTATTTTTGGTTCTTTCAGAGTAGGTTTGTGGGTTACAATGTGAACTAAATTTTATTATGATTTTGTGGTGATAATAATATATCGATGTATTTTTTCTTTCTTTCTTTCTAATAGTTAGGTTGTGTTTCGGTGTATCCCGATTACGAAAAAATTTGTTAACGAAGCATCCATTTTTCTAAAATAAATTGTGATTTTCACCGTTTTCATGAAGTATCGATATTATTTATCAAGTAATGAAATTCATAAGTCAATATCAATACGAGCTAGTGTATTAAAAATACCAAACACTCTAGCACTGATACTCAAGTATTTATACTCTAAAACCAATATTAATACTTAAGGTATAAGTGTCAATACTAAAATAAAATTTGAAACATCAAACATTAAATTAATATCGATACTAAGTATCAATACTCATTTCATGCGATAACAATGAATGAGCCTTTTGACAACTCTTGTGAGACGAATATTCTTGTCAAAAGGGTGTAAATCGTCTAACTTCTTATTCTACGTTTATTAATGTTTTATTTTAAAGTAACAGGTTTAAAGTTAAAGGCTTAAGATTAAAGGTTGCAGTTAAAGTTTAAGAATTAGGAGTAGAGTATATCTTTTAAGACGTAGAATTTAAGGTTTAGGATATAAAAATCAAGGTTAAAATTTAATTAAAAAATTAAAATAAAATATTAAAAAAAGACATAATTAGAGGCATATAATTTTTACTCATAAGAAGCTTGCTGATTAAATTGTGACCTTAAAAACCTCGATATCCAATGAGATGTGACGTGGGATCTTAATATTACCTTGTTGGTTCATCCATTACTTACAACGATGAAGGGAAGTTCTACAAAACGACAACCTTAAAAAAAGGCTAAAAAACGGTGATATCATTTTTCTTACAAAAATTGTAAGAAATTCGGTACACACTTTTTGGTATATACAGAAATTCTTACAATTTTTGTAAGAAAAACGGTATATACCAAAATCCTTATACTTTTTGTAAGAAATTCGGTTTAAAAACCGAAATTCTTACAGTTTTTGTAAGAATTTCGGTATATACCGTTTTTCTTACAAAAGTTGTAAGAATTTCGGTATATACCGAAAAATGTGTACCAAATTTCTTACAACTTTTGTAAGAAAAACGGTATGTCGTTTTTTAGCCTTTTTTTAGAATCACCCAATGATGAATCTATATGTCCTTTCGAATAGATGTTGCCCCCTACAAAGTTTTTTTTTTATCTTTGTTGTATATATTTTTTTAAAAATAAATAAATTATTGTTGTAAATAAAGTAAAGAGTAAGAACAAAATATATGAACAAAGATAAGAGACAAAAGAGAGACTTTTCTTATACTCTCAAAGTAAGGTTGTGTACAGTGCTTTGTCTAAAAATATATATTTATAGGCATGAGATGAAAACCCTAATTCCAATGGGTATTAAACTCTAATAATAAAACCCATTAAAGTTTAACTTAATATATGGATATCCACCATAAATAAAGATATTTATAACACTCCCTTGGATATCCATGAAGATAACGTGCCTCGTTAAAACCTTATTAAGATAAAAACCTTGTGGGAAAAAATACTTAGTGAAGGAAAAAGAGTACAACATCTTTGATACACATAACATGTTGTGTCATTAAAAATCTTACCAAGAAAACTCATTGGGACAAAACCTCGGCTAAGGAAAAAAAGTGCAATGCGTATTTACTCCCCTTCATGAAAATATCACATAAGATCTTTAAATCTTCATAATTCAATATTGAATACAATCTTCAAATAATGAAATAATGCACTAGTTGGATAAATCTTCCAAATTATTACTTGAAATGATTCATTGCATACTATTCTTCTAAAGATAATAAGGGATGAAACTTAAAAAAAACTATGTTTTGGTTTATCACATTCGATATATCCATCTTGAGATATAAATTTTGCATTATCTATAAAAAGATAGCTTGCATCTTATCTTGTGAAAGCAATTCACATATCTTCAGGATATGTTTAGCCAAACAAATATTTCGGCTTTGCCTCTTGTATAACAATTATTTAAAGCTAATGATCTCGTAACACTTAAATAATATTTTTAGACCAACTAAAATATGATGTTTCCAGATCAAATAAATATATTATGCTTTTAGACTAAGAATATCATTACCCTTTTCTTGAGGCGAAAAAAATCTTTGTTTACATTAAAAGACCTAGCAACCACAAGGATGATCAATGAATATGCGTTATGCATGTAAAGTCTCTTTTAACATATTTTTGTATGTAGATTAATGCACAAGGATTTGAGGAGATCTCTTCACGAGTCTTAATGATATTCAAATCATTGACATACACAATAATAAAAGTTTAAAGCTAAACCTCTTAATAAAAATACTCAAGAAAATTAAATAATTCATATAAAATTATGCTAATAAGTATTCAATGAGATAATCATACCAAATAAACCTAAATTGTTCTAAGTCATAAAAAGATATATTCAATATGATTGAATAATGTTTTAGAGAACTTGAATTAACTGCTTATGGCAATCTAAATCTTTTCGGAAGTTTCATGTAAATATTACTATCAAGATGACCATTCAAATAGGATGTAACAACATCCATTAGATAAAAACTGAGTAATTTTATTTATTGCTAGACTGATCAAAATCTAAAAGTAGTTGCATCTACTACCAAGGAATATATTTTCCTCATAATCAATTTCATGTCTTTGTGAGAATCCTTGTGCAATCAAACGAGTTTATATCTCATAATTTCCCTTTTTAATATCTCTTTCTTACAAATGTTCATTTATATCCACGAGCTTTAAAGATTTCAATGTATGGGTTATAGGCTCAAATACTTTTCTTTTCGAAAAAGATTTTAGTTTCGCCTTAATTATCTCTTTCATGTTGGTTAATCATTTCTTTGTTTACATTGATTGTCCAATTGAAAATGATTCATGATCCACATCATCAAATAAAATCTCTAATGCTATATTGCATGCAAATATATTATCGACGTCAATTTAATTTCAGTTTTACTTATTACCAGACATGAAATAATCTATTGAGATCTCTTTATTATCAGGTACCTGATTCATGTCAATGTCTCTATTGGAGACCTTTTAATCTCTACTTGAGATTTTCATAATTCATTGATTCCTCGATCAGACCATCACAAAATATAGCTCGTTTTATTTTTCGAGGATTTTTTTATCTTTGGAACTTACTTGTCTACTACGCTTCAAGTGTAAGTTAGACTCATTATTAACTAAAGTATATTATGTTCTTTTAGGATATCAAATTTAATCGGATCATTCATAGTTGTTATACGTGACTTAGTCACTCTTTTAGGGTTAACAAAATCATCTGGTAATTGATTTTCTAAATGAATTATCCTTTGAACTTATAATTCACATTGTGTAGTACGTAGATCAAAATGAGAAAATAATAATTCATTCCAACTTATTTCTTTCCCTAGCTATTTATTTTTCCCCCTATTGTTGGATAAACTGACTCATTAAAATGATAGACAGTAAATCTGATTGTAAATAAATTCCTTATCAGAAGCTCAATATATTTAAATTTGATATATATTCTCAACAAAACTCATCTTTGTGCGTTGTGGTGGAGCAATTAGAACATATATCGTACACCAAAAAATCTAAGATGAGAAATTTTTGGTTCCAGACCGAAAACCATTTGTAATGGGGAGAAATTATGATAATTTGTTGAGTTGATGTTAATTAGTGATACTACATGTAAAATGACATATCATCAACATTAACAAGACCAATTGTTTTTGTAAGATAATTTGGAAAATGTGCTCGTAATTTTATCAACTCGGAAAATGACCTCGTAAACACCAAGTTGAGGGTTAATAACAAGGATACATATAACTATCTAATCGATGCATCAATAAAAATCGTAAAATATCTAGATGGACAGTAAGAAAGGTATATGGGCCCACGTATATCACCTTGTATCTGTTCCAGAAAATTAATAGATTTACACTCTATCTTAGTTGTTGATGATTGAATAATCAAATTGCTTTCATAACAAGTATCACATGAAATATTACCTTGAAGAAAATTTAGTTCTTCAATAAGTTACCATATAAAAGTATCAACAAATTTTTCGCATCATAATTGAACCGAGATGGCCTAACCGATCATTCCAAATAAAATTATTAGTAAACATCTGATTTAGAATAGCATGAGCTTCAATTTGTACTAATTCTACTGTAGTACAATATGGATGACAATGCATATAATTTTGTTAAAATTTTCTTATTGCCTTAAGTTATACTTGTAATATTGAGATAGTCTGCATCCCTTTGACTAATATTTTCAATATATTTCTACAAATATCTTTAAAACTCAATAAGTCTTTTTGCGACTTTGACGAGTATAATGCACTGTAAATATGGAATAAAGTCTCATTTGACAATAACATATTTGCTCAATTGGAGCCTTCTGTGATATTAGTACTTTCAGATATATTACTCGTATTATTCCCTTGCATTTAAAATGGGAAAATATGCATAATTATGCATATTTTAATATGTGCTTTATTTCATCCCTTCGGTGAATGAAAAATATGTGCTTTGTACCATTTACTTCGGGAAATGAAAAATATGTGCTCTGTACCATTCATTTCGGGGAATGAAAAATATTAAATATAGCATAATATATTAAATCAGTTATCTATCAAAGATAAACTCTCAAAAGCTCTTCCGAAGCATTAGTATTTCAGTACTTTAAGATATAGTACTCATATTTTCCCCTTGTATTTAAATGAGAAAATATTTCTTATATTTAAGTATTTTCCCCTTCCACTACTTTAGTTTTTCCTTGAATCCAACCAATATACTCGAATTAAATCAATATAACAGAAAATATATTAATTAATTAAATATTGAATATTTATTTCAATATCATGTAATACTTAAAACATAATTAAAAATATAAGTAAAAATAAGTAAAAATAAACAACATAGTTATAAATAAAGAGAAAAGAAAATCTCAAATTAAATAAGTAAAAATACTGAACTTTTTACAAATTTAAATATATAATAGATTTAGTTACCAATATAATAGATTTAGTTACCAATAAAATCATCGTACACATCGTTAAAAACTTAAAATCCACCAATGTCATCAATTTTAATAACTCACTTATATATTAAAATTTAAACTAAAACTCAATATTAAAATAACATCAATTATAATTTAATGATGTAATAATAATAAATTTAAAATTTAGTAATATATGTAATTTATCTTTATTTTAAAAGTAATCAAATAGTAATATATTTAAAAAGTTACATTAAAATATACTTTATTCCTAGTAGGTTACATCATGTTGAGATTTTGAGATGTCTATAACATATGTTGTTTTCGATACGAGTAAGTGTTAAATTTCGATAGACTTTAATTATATTAGATCATTTTTAATTCTGGATAAACTTTTCTTAATTAGGGTTCAACATCCATTTATTGCTGGCTTTTTATAGGATGAGTCACATTGGATAAAAATTGTTCAACGCAATATCATTAAATATTATTAAATTAATTTAAATAAATTAAAAAATAAAATAATAAAGCATATAATTATAAATTATTTAAAATAAAATTTCAATTAAATTATATATATTATATATTTTTAATTTTTTAAATAATTGAATCAAATACTAAACTTGGTCATTTTAAAAATAAAAAAATAAAATTCAAAACTATGAACCATAAACTATAAAATATTGGATTATTCAATTTTAAACCCCTAAACAATAAACCTAAAATCTAAAACCCTAAGTAAATCTTAAATCATAAATTCGAAACATAAAACCATAAGCCTTAGACATTAAACTCAAAACTCTAAATCATAAACTCACCCAACAACCTAGATTTGAATATTGAGTTTAGGGTTTAGGTTTAACCTTAAATTGAAGCCACAAACACTAAGGCTTAGTTTGGGTTGCGGTAGAAAATCTTGGTTTAGTTTCAAACCAAGATTTTAAACCAAGGTTTTGCAGAAGCTAAAACAAATAGCTTTCAAAACCAAGGTTTGAAAAGTAACTTTTGAGAAAAAGATAAAAAATTTACACCGAAAAGCTTTTCAAAATTTAGTGTTTTGATTTTTTTTATAGATTTTGAGGTGGAAAAGTCAGTTTAAAAAAGGTAAAATCAACAAAAAAAAACAAGACCTAAATAATAAATCATAAACCTTAAAATGAAACTCTAAACAATAAACCATAAACCATAAAACTTGAATTCAAACATTTTGTTTAGAGTTTATGGTATATAGTTTGGGGTTTAAATTTTTTAATTTATGGTTTAAAATTTTATTTTTAAGGTTTTTATTTAAGGCTAAGGTTTAGGGTTTAAGATTTATTTGGTTTATAGTTTAGGGTTATGGTTTAAGTTTAAGAATTTGGTTTAAGTGTTTAAGGTTTATGGTTTTTAGTTTAGGGTTTTGGTTTTTTATTTTTTTAAAATTGATCAAGGTTGATATTTGATCTAATTATTTTAAAAAATTAAAAATATATAATATATATGTAAAGTAATTTATAATTATATATTGAGTGCTTTAAATTTATAATATTTATAAACTAATTTAAGGATAAATCACATGAAATACCACAAAACTTTAGTCCTTCATCGAACGTACAACAAAATTAAAAATTGATACACGAACTACCATTAAACTTTATTTTTTTCTAGTATTATACTACTGAATTATCGTAAACTACACGAAATCTAACTCGATCGCTAAATTACAGTTGACTCGTTAAATAAAAATGACATTGTTTCGGTATAGTTGCTTTGATGTGTGGGATAGGCCGAAACGACGTTTTGTTAGAAAGCAATTAGGGAAACTAAACCAATAACTTCAAGGATGAAAGATTTAAACTAAATAACCAAGCCAAACTTAATTTTATTTATCTAATGATATATTTTTATAATATTTATAATATAATTTTAAAAATATATTAAATTTATAAATATATATTTTTTATAATTTATATTATAAAACTAAAATGTTATTTATAAACTATACAGGTAAACTTTAAACTTCAAACCTTAAATCATACATCTAACTAACTAAACTATTAACCTTAAATATATATAATTAAATTTAAAATCTCAAATTTAAACCTAAATATATAACTAAATCTTAAATTCCTAAACCCAAATATTATTTATAATTTATATTAAAAATCTTAACATATTAGAAATAGTATTTTAATTTAGAAATTTGGATTTGTTAAAAATATTTTATTTATGGTGAATATCCGTGTATTAGAGGAAGGTTTAATGAGCTTTATTATAGGGTTTAATACTCATAGGAATTAGGGTTTTCATCTTATGCCTATAAATATAATCTTTTACACAAAGCATTTTACACAACCCTACTTTGAGAATATAATACAAATCTATCTTTTGTCTCTCATCTTTGTTTCACAACATGTTATCAGCACAAGACTCTAACCAACGGAGGTTTTTGTCGTTCGAATCTTGAAGAAGTTATTGAAAAGAATTTGCTACTAGGATAAATCAAAGATAAGTTCTTCTCCCTCAATTATATTTTAATTATCGGTTATTTTTCTCTCTTGAACTTTGATTTGATTTTTAATTTATTAAAAATCTTTTGTTATTTAGTGTTTGTGTAGCGATAAAATGACTCAATTACCGTGGTACTTGTTGACAATTACCGAAAAAGATTTTAACACAATATTGATAACTAAATCTAGCATATATTCATGTTAGTGGAAAGTTTGGTATGTTTTATTTATTTAATTTGAGATTTTTTTATCTTTATTTATAACTAATATTTGTTTATTTTAATATTATGATGAAAGTTTATGTTTTAATCACGTTCTAAGTATTACATGATATTGGAACAAATATTAAACCTTTAATTAATTAATATGTTCTTTATTATGTTGGTTTAATCCGAGTATATTGGCTGAACATCCCATTCTACGTTGCTACTGGTCTCAAAGGAGGTTATTTTTAAAGGACCTTGTGGACTGGTTTAACAACGCCATGTATAAGGATTAAATTTTTGTTCATTGTATGTATTGTATATATATTGGCTGCTCAATTATTATTTAATAGTATAAATATTATAAAGTTTATATTTTCTTGAAAATAATACTATTTTTATATCGAAAAACTCGATTATAAACTTCTCATAAGTTCAAGTTACGAAAATCATTTTGATCAAAGAATTTTTATGGGAGGCATTCACTGAAGTGAATCAATGCATGATGCTTATTCCATGCAATTATTGAATTTATGACATTCCTTGGAAGTGAATACAAACATGATGATTATTCCATGCGATTATTTGTTTTATGTCATTCCCTGAAGTGAATGCAAGCATGACGTTTATTCCATGTGATTATTGAATTTGTTTCATTCCTTGAAGTGAATGCAAACGTGATAATTCACTACATGTTTAGTGAATAAAACTCAATTATGTGACAGAGTATCATGATGAGGATATGTTAGAAAAACATACTCCACTTTTCACACATTAATGTTGTCTTATAGACACAATATCATAAAAAGGTTTTAAATACTTATTAGTCTCCTCTCCATTCCTGAAGTGAATGTGATATTTTATAGCGAAATGAATAAAAGTCACATTAGTAATTTTGGTTGCGATTGAGGTCATAAAATAAACATGAATAAGATGATTATTTTGATAATGCTTTATGTCCACAAGAAGTGGAATTATAAAGATAAAAAGAATGATAAAGATCATATCAAAATCTTTATGTTATCAATATGATGGTACAAACCATTGATCTCGTACTTGTCAAACGCCGAAGTATTATGGACTTTATCCATAATCATGAATGATAAATTAAAGAAAATACAAATAGATTTTCTTTGTGGCAAAAATAATGACGCTATTGATTCAACTCAATTGAATATTGATAATTTTTCTCATAACCCTTGAAGGGAATAATTCGCCATTTATTTCCTTTATAAATTCTAAAAGGAATAATTGATCTTTAATTTATTTTGTTTAATGTTAATTTATTTATTTATGTTAATTTACTTTTATTTATTATTTATTTATGTTAACTCACTTTATATATTATTTATTTATCTTTTATATTATTTTTTCCTTTAAAAGAATATGATTATTTCCGGAATAAAATATGCAACAATTTATAGCGATTTATGCTTAGCAGACAGTGCAAATATGTTATTTGCCAAATAAGACTTTATCTCACATTTACAGTGCATTATGCTCGTTGAGCAAATATGTTATTGCCAAATTAGAGTTTATCTCATATTTACAGTACATTATGCTCGTCAAAGTCGCAAAGAGACTTATTGAATTTTAAAGATGTTTGTAGAAATATATTGAGAATATTAGTCAAGGGGATGCTGACTATCTCAATATTACGAGTATAACTCAAGGCAATAATGAAATCTTGACAAAATTACATGCACTGTCATCTATATTGTACTACAAAAAAATTAGTACAAATTGAAGCTTATGCTATTGTAAACATATGTTTACTGATAATTTTATTTGGCATGACCGGTTAGGCCATCCTATTAAATTATGATGTAAAAATTTATTGACACTTTTATGTGGTCACTTATTGAAGAACTAAGATTTTCTTCAAGGTAATTTTCATGTGATACTTGCTATGAAAACAATTTGATTATTCAATCATCAACAACAAAAATAGAGTGTAAACCTATTAATTTTCTGAAATAGATACAAGGTGATATATATGGACTCATACACCTTTCTTAAAGACCATCTAGATATTTTACGATTTTTATCGATGCATCGACTAGATGGTTATGTATATCCTTGTTATTAATCTGCAACTTGGTGTTTGTGAGGCTACTTGCTCAGTTGATAAAATTACAAGCACATGTTTCATATTATTTTCTAAAGACAATCAGTCTTGATAATTTTGAAGACATGTAATTTTACATGTAGTATCACAAATTCGCATCAAGCCAACAAATGATCATAAGTTCTCCCTATTGCAAATGGTTTTTGGTTAGGAACCAAATATTTCTCATCTTATATTTTTTTGTGTGCGATATATGTTCTAATTGCTCTATCACAACGCACAAAAATGAATTTTATTGGGAATATGTATCAGATTTAAATATCTTGAGCTTCTGATATGGAATTTATTTACAACTCGATTTATTGACTATCATTTTAACAAGTCAGTTTATCCAATATTAGGGGGAGAAAATGAATAGCTAGGCAAAGAAATAAGTTGGAATGAATTATCATTTTCTCTTTTTGATTCACGTACTACACAATGTAAACTATAAGTTCAATGGATAATTCATTTAGCAAATCAATTGTTAGATGATTTTGCTAACCCTAAAAGAGTGACTAAGTCATTTATACCAGCTATGAATGCTCTGATTAAATTTGATGTCCTGAAAGGACAAACTCTAGTTGCTAATGAGTCTAACTTACGCTTGAAGTGTAGTAGACAAGTAAGTTCCAAAGATAAAGAAAACCTCGAAAAAGAAAAGGAGTTATGTTTTATGATTGTCTGATCGAGAAATCAAAGAATTATGAAAATCTCTAGAAGAGATTAAAAAGTCTCCAACAGAGACATTGATATGACTCAGGCACCTGATAATAAAGAGATCTCAATAGATTATTTTATGTTTGATAATAAGTGGAACTGAAATTAAATCGATATTGTTAATATATTTGCATGCAATAGCACTAGAGATTTTATTTGATGTTGTGGATCATGAACCATTGTCAATTGAATAAAGAAAAGATTGACCAATATGAAAGAGGTAATTGAGGCGAAACTAAAATCTCTTTTAAAAGAGAAGTATTTAGGCATATAGCCCGTACATTAAAATGTGTAAAGCTCATGGATATGAACGAGCCTTTGTGAGAAAGAGAAATCAAAAGGGGAATCATGAGATATAAGATCATTTGGTTGCACAAGGATTCTCACAAAGACATAAAATTGATTATGAGGAAAATATGTTTCTCGGTGGTGGATGCAACTACTTTTAGATGTTGATCAGTTTGGAAATAAATAAAATTATTTGGTTTTTACCTAATGGATGTTGATACATCATATTTGAATGAGCCTCTTGACAGTAATATTTACATGAAACTTCTAGAAAGATTTAGATTGCCATAAGCAGTTCATTCAAATTTTCGAAAACATTATTCAATCATATTGAATATATCTTTTTATGGATTGAAACAATTTAGGTGTATTTGATATAATTGTCTCATTGAATACTTATTAGCATAATGCTATATAAATTATTTAATTTCCCCGAGCATTTTTATTAAGAGATTTAGCTCTAAATTTTTTGTTATATATGTCGATTATTTGAATATTTTTAAGACTCGTGAAGAGATCTCCTCAAATCCTTGTGTATCAATCGGTATACAGAAAAATATTGAAAGAGACTTTACATGAATAACGTATATTCATTGATCACCCTTATGGTTACTAGATCTCTTAATGTAAACAAAGATTCTTTCCGCCTCAAGAAATGAGTAATGATATTCTTTGTCTAAAAGCACAATATATACATTATTTGATCTAAAAGCATCATATCTTAGTTGTCCAGAAATATTATTTAAGTGCTACGAGATTATTACCTTTAAATAATTGTTATGCATGAGGCAAAGCCGAAATATGTGTTTGGCTAAACATATCCTGAAGATATGTGAATTACTTTCATAAGATAAGATGCAAGCTATCTTGTGTAGTGATAATGAAAAATTTATATCTCAAGGTGGATAGATCAAATATGATAAAATGAAATATATTTCTTTCAAGTTTCGTCCCTCATGATCTTCATAAGAGTAATATCCGTGATTCATTTCAAGTAATAATTTGGAAGATTTATCCACTAGTGCATAATCTACTTCAACATTTGAAGATTGTATTCAATATTGAATTATAAAGATTCAATGATCTTATATGATATTTTCATGAGGGGTAAATACGTGTTGCACTCTTTTTCCCTTAACCAATATTTTGTCCCAATGGGTTTTCCTGATAAATTTTTTAATGAGGCAACATGTTACACGTATCAAAGATGTGTGTACTCTTTTTCCTTCACTAAGAATTTTTTTTCACATGGTTTTTATCTTAGTAAGGTTTTAATGAGGCACATTATCTTCATGGATATTCAAGGGGAGTGTTAAGAATATTTTATTTATGGTGAATATCCATGTATTAGAGGAAGGTTTAATGAGCTTTATTATTAGGGTTTAATACCTATTGGAATTAGGGTTTTCATCTTATTCCTATAAATATAATCTTTTAGACAAAACATTTTACACAATCCTACTTTGAGAATATAATACAAATCTCTCTCTTTTGTCTCTCATCTTTGTTCTCCTACTTTGTTCTTATATTTTACTTTATTCACAACATGATTTGAGATTTAAAATTTAGTTATATTTATGGTTTAAATTTTTGATTTTAAGATTTAAGGTTTAATTGTATATATTGTAAATAAAATTTTAGTTTGATAAAATAAATTATAAATAAATATATTATTTATAAAATTAATATATTTAAATATTATATAATTATATCGTAAGATAAATAAAATTAAATTCAATGATAATATTATTTATATAATATTTTTTTGAAACTATGCCAAGTCTTTAAGTTTGCTTAATTGTTTAGCATAAAATTTTCATCCTTGAGGATTTTGGTTCAAGTTTTCTTAAATGCGATATTTTTTAAAAAAATATCTAAAAAATGACGTCGTTTCTGTTTATCTTAGGCATCAAAGCAACTATACCAAAATATCCTATTTTTTATTTAACGATCCGTTATAATTTAACTATCGAATGAAATTTTGAGTAATTTACAATAGTTCTGTGATATTTTGTATAAAAAATTTAATTCAGTGATATATTTGATAAAAATATTAAAGTTAAATGATGCTTCTTATAATTTACCCTTAACTTAATGATATATAAATATATTTATTATTAATAAAAAAGTAAAAAGTGTAAAAAAATTCAGAATTTCTTCCTCAATTCTAGGGATTTCAAAAATAAAAAAAATAATAATAAAAAGAAATAAAATCAGAAAAGAATCAAAGATGAGAAAGAAAAGAGCAAAACGAACAAACAATCAACTCGGATAAGTTTTTGAAGTTTGATTGTTTACTATCGAGTTGTGAGTAAATTTTGTTGTAACAAATCTTCCTCTTTTCAGCTTTCATTTCTTTCCATTTTCATTTATTCTTTTATTTTTTTCTTATTCCTTCACTTTAATCCCTTAACGTTATTCATTTTTCTAAACCTTTTGTTTTTTCATTTTCAATAGACTAACCTTATTTAAAACAACATGGATAAAGATTTTAATAAAAATTAACTGCACGATGTAGTAAGATTTATATTGAGACATACTAATTTATAATATTATACTCCCTCCTTCCCAATTATGATTTTCATTGTTAATTTTTCACGTAGTTTTAAAATATATATATACATATATATATAAAAAATATTATTTAAAGGACAATTTTAACCTTAAAAAGTTAAATTTTATTTTGTTAAAAAACTAAAGAAAGACTAGAAAGGAAAATCTATCTTATAATTTTTTAAAGAGATATTTTAAGTGAGTCACTTTTAAAACACAAAATGGATTTTTTAAGTGGGACAAAGAGAGTAACATCTAAATTGTTGTCAAATACATACATTAATAGTATTATTGTCATTAGTTATTATTTTGTGTTTATTGCAAGTATTATACTTAGGAGAAAATTAAATAGTTTGCATATGGTTCAAGTTCATCGAATAGAGGAAGTAACATATAATGATGATTTATCTGGTGTTAGATCTTCACAAGTTTTTAAAACATTTAAAAATATATATATTGAAGCCATTTTTAATATTTTATTTGAATTCTATTTATTTTTTATTATTGATTTTATTTTAAAAATTTTGACTTGAGATATTTAATATATATAGATGGAAATGGTTGAAGGGGCAAGACTAAAGGGCGCACAACATTGATGAAATTATACAATCTTTTAGTTAGAGAATGTGTGAAAGTTTCGAGAAATGATTCCGGCCAACATATTAGGGTAAAAGTAGGTGTTTTGGCTAATTTTTTAGGTATTGTTGTACACAATGCTTTAATTTTTTTCAATCAATCATGAGTCATGTCATCAGATGCTGAATAGTAAAAACAAGATTTGGATCTTGTTAAGGTAATAATATTGTTGTACTAGCTAATCCATTATATTTCAATAGTAATATTTATATTTACTTTGTTTGTGTAATTTTTAAGATAAATTTTCTTTAAACGTCTTACACAATTATGTAAAACATATCTTAGAAAGAAAATAAAAAGACCATAAGATATTATTGAAAAATATATATTTTAAAAATAATATTAATGGATAGATGCAATCAAGTTTTAGAGTTCAACAAAAGGATAAGTAACATCGATGCAATTTTAAAAAATAATACTATATCATTATAATATGAACTTTATACTTAATGCATATTTAGAATTGCACAGGATTGAGAGCATATTGGAATTGCTAGCAGACAAAAAAAAAGTTTTCTCACCTAGTCGAGATGAAAAACTTTGCTCGTATAACTAATAAGGGGGTAATATTTCTTTTAATTAATGATTTTTTTAATGTATTACTTAAAGTTAGTATTAATTTATATTATATGTTACAGCAAGTTATGACTAATTTTTAGCATTGAACGGATAAAACTCTTTAATATTACACATAAAAAAATGGCTCTCCATTGACTCCTGAAATTAAAGAAATTATGATATATTTATTGTCCATAAAAATTAGATTATATTATATTTATATCAATATATAACATTTTTTTAAATAATGTTTTCATTCATTATATATTCTTAATTGATTATCATATGAAAATGAGAAGACAAAAAAAAAAGATAGACTATGAAGATACACCTTCAAATAATGGTTCTGTATATGGATGATATCGAAAATTAATTTTTTGCTGACGTTTTGGGTCTTAAAAGATATGGTCGGATTTGCTATCAAAGATCATTTCTTATCCTAACAAAATATTTTGGATCAAACTTGTCTTAGCACATGTTATCACAAAGTCAATTTTTTTAAGCGAGAGTTAATCGTTTAAAATAATAATTGTCTTAATTTCAAACCGAGATAGAAGCAAAAGAAATTGAAAGAGAAAAGAGAAGTCGAGATAGAAACAAAAAAAACAGAGAGAAATAAGCGTCACATAAAAATCTTCAAAAAGAATTTTAAAAAATCAAAGAAAGAATCCGTCACTTTAATTTATTTTAGGTTCACTCAGGTTGTACTTGTTAGTTTATTTCACTTTAATGTTCGAAATATAAAACAATGTCGTTTTAGTTTAACTGCTTTGGTGTCTAGGATATAATACCAAAATGACTCTCTTCGTAATTTTATAAAATTATATCATGGGATAAATAAAATTAAGTTTAATTGCAATATATTTATATACTATTTTCATTAGAACTACTTTAAGTCTTTAAATTAGTTTAGTGGTTTAGTATAAATCTATTACTTTTGAGATTCTTGGTTCAAGTATCTTTAAATATAATATTTTTTTATTTTTTTAGCAATACAATATTATTTTAACTTATTTTAAACATTAAAATAATTATACTAAACTGATATTATTGTACATTCGATAATTGAGTGATATTTTATATAATTTACAATAATTCAATGTTATTTCGTGTAAAAAATTTAATTTAGTGATATATTCGATACAGTAATAAAATTTTAAACAGCAAGAGCGTACCATGTTTATCGCTGGCTGCTCTTTCCAAACCCGATTCTACATTAGAAATTTGATCAAACTAATAGAATCTCAGAAGAAAAACAGGTAGCTTAGTGCCCCCATTTCTTTTCTCTTTGCAGAAAAACCTAATCCTAACAGAGCAGCTGCAACTCACATCACCCATGGCGGCACCAATCTGGGCATGGGCTTTTTGGGTATCCATAACACTGCTTCCTTCTGTTCTGGGAAACTCAGACGGCGATGCACTTTACACGTTGAGAAGAAGCCTTACAGATCCGGATAACGTGCTCCGGAGCTGGGATCCAACCCTTGTTAATCCCTGTACTTGGTTCCACATCACTTGCAATTAAGATAATCGCGTCCCTGGAGTGTATGACAATTTTACTGTGAAACTGTTTAATTACCTGAGATTGTGTTTCTTCTTTTTTGGTGTGATACTTGATTGGATTGAGAACTTGTCTGGGTTCATTTAATTGATTTCATTGTTGGTTTATTTTGCATAGTTATGGGCTTGTGTTTTGCTTATAGACGATAATAAAATGATGCCATTTTACATTTTATATTTCTATTGTTAGAAGATTGGTTGATGACTCCAGCAGAGTTAGACCTGGCAAACCGCGTTCTTATTTTATATTGCCCACTGTAGGCAGTAGATTAGTTCATCCAAAGTCAAAGAAGTGCAATTTGCTTTAACTTCTGTATATTTGCTGATCATTTCATCTTAATAAAGAAAAAACTAAACATTTGATTTCCATTTCGAAATAACAAAGGGAAGAAGAGGATTCGGTGAAGGTAAGATTTAAGGAACTGCTGGTTGATCCTCATACACCACCAGTGTTTATTTATGAACTTGAAACTTCATCTTCCTTGATATATAAGTTCTCATCTGTTTGATTACTCTTTTTTTGATCATATTGATGAATTCTTTCTGATTTGTCTTGGGTTTGGCATTTGCATTTGCATTTGAGTACATATAGGCTATGCTTATTCTCAACTACTATTAATTAGTAGAGCAAACTGTCATAACTGCTTTTTGTATTTCTGTTTAATCTTCTTACAAAAGTTTTTCTTTTTCAACCTCTTCAAGATAAATGGCTGATTTTGCTGCCTCTGCTGCTGCCAATGCTGTGGGAAACCTGGCAACTGAATACGCATCACCTTATCTTACTTACTTTTTCCGGTATGGAAAAATTGCTCAAGATTTCAAGAATCAAAGACGTGAACTTGAATTGAAGAAAGATCGAGTAAAAAACGATGTCCATGAGGCTCTAAGGCAAGCTAAGGTGATCGAGAAGGACGTTGAGAGATGGATATCAATGGCTGAAAAAGAATTGAGAGAAACCAAGAGTCTGGAGGATGACATAGATCGCATCAAATGTTCCAATTGGTGTCCTAATTGGGGCTGGAGATATTGTCTAAGTAAGAAACTTGCGAGAAAAACACTTGTTCTCTCTAAACTTGTTGAAACTTGCAACTTTTCACCAGTCGGCCGCCGTGCTCCTCTTCAAGGAATAGAATTCATCACATCTAAGGATTTCATGGATTCTGAATCTTCAAAATCAGCTTTGAAGGAGATCATGGAGGCTGTAAATGTTAAGGATGTGAACATCATAGGACTGTACGGAATGCCAGGAGTTGGGAAGACAACTTTAGCCAAAGAAGTTGGGAAGCATGCTCATGAACAAAAGCTGTTTGATAAAGTTGTGATGTTCACATTGTCCCAAAATCCAAACATCAGCAAAATTCAAGATAAAGTTGCAGACATGTTTGGGTTAAAATTTGCAGCAACTAGTGAAGAAGGAAAAGCAGAAGAGCTATTGTTGAGTATGAAAGTCGAGAAGAACATCCTCGTAATTGTCGACGACATTTGGGAAGAATTTAATTTGGACACTATTGGAATTCCAATGAGTTGTAAAATTCTTCTGACTACACGTGATCAAAAGGTCTGCACCATAATGAACTGTCAGAAGCGAATTCAACTCGGCATCTTATCTGAAGAAGAAGGATGGGGTTTATTCAAAGTTAATGCTGGTTTAGAAGATGGCTCTTCCACCTTGAATGCTGTAGCCAAAGAGGTTGCTAGTGAATGCAAGGGCTTGCCTCTTGCAATTGTAACCGTGGCAAAAGCACTAAAAGGTGAGAGTTTAGAAGTGTGGAGAGCCGCAAATCAGAGACTGAAGCAGTCGAGACATTTGGATAATGAACAAGTTTTTGGAGATGTCTTCAGGCTTCTTCAGCTTAGCTATGATTATTTGAACAAGAACAATAGCCAAACAACCCAAAATGACATCCAATCTTGTTTTTTTCTGTGCTCCCTCTTCCCTGAAGATCATGAAATCTTTCTTGAGATATTGATTATGTGCGGCATTGGTGTGGGACTTTTCTCTAATGTTGACTCCATTGAAGATAAAAGAAGGGAAATTGGTGTAGCAGTAGCAAAACTCCAAAAGTCTGGCTTGTTATCGGAAGCTGATGATCGAAGACGTGTACGAATGCATGACGTGGTTCGTGATTTTGCTCATTGGCTAACCTCAAAGGGATATACCAGATTCATGGTTAAAGATGGGGTGAAAGAATGGCCTAATGTGGTTGAAAATTTTGATTGTTATACTGCAATAGCTTTATGGAACTGTAGCTGCTTAAATCATTTTCCTGGACATGTGAAATTTTCAAAGCTCAAGACTTTGTTTTTGGAGGGGAAAAATTTTCAAACGGTTTCAAGTGGAGTTTTCTCAGAAATGGAATCTCTTCAAGTTCTCTTTCTTAAAAATGTGTTTTTCTCACTGGAAAGACTGCAAACTCTAACAAATCTTCGAACTCTTTGCTGTGTGGAGTGCAAGCTGTTGGACTTCTCATCACCCTTGAAAAGCATGAGAAACTTGGAGATTCTTGCATTGTTTTACACTAAAATTAATGAGATACTTGAAGAATTAGTGGAATTGTCTACACTCAAATCATTGTATCTTTCTCACGATGAAGAGCGAAAAATTAGGAGTTTTCCCCTGTCAAGGTAATAGCTACTGTAGAAGATTTAATTTATATATTTTCTCATAATCATATTTTTCACAATTCACACATATCGCAGAAAAAAGCGATTTAAACTCGGGTTTTTAGCACAAACATCATCATCTGCCTTCTCATAATCATATTTGCTCTAATATTTATTTTGAACATGAAAACTCAACTTGATAATTGATGCTTTCTTTTCTATGCCTTGACTAGGTTGACATCACTGCAAGAGCTCCATGTGATGAGTGAAAATAACATCCAGTTAATGGAGTTAAATTCCTTGTCTGGTTTGACTGCACTATCCTTGAGAGTTTCTACTAATAGACACTTTCCAGAGGATTTTGTTTTTCCTAAACTAGACAGGTACGTTATAGTTGTGAATAAGGATCTTGATGTGTGGCACGGGATGACATTTAGAACCTTGGAAATTAATAATCACTTATCCCCGTTAAGTGCATTTAAGAATCTATTTTACAACGTGGACAAGTTGTGGTTTGAGAAAGTAGAACACTTGACTTCTCTTTCTCTTAAATTCGAGCCATCCAGTCGTGCAATGGCAAACCTACAGAACTTAAAGACACTAACCATTGAAAAGTGCCATAAGCTGAAAGTTCTCTTTTCACCTTCCCTTGCTCAAACTATGCTGCATCTACAACAACTCTATGTAGGCAACTGCAATGAATTAGAGCAACTCATTGGTTTAGTCCAACAAGAAGAAATTACTGAGGTAAACATACATATTCTCTCTAAAATTTTTAGCATTCATACTTTTTGATAGCATTTTTTATTAGTTTTAGCAAAAAATTAAGAAAACCGAAAATTGAATCTTGGAATGAACAGAAACCACTACTGTTCTCAAATTTAACATTGTTGCATCTCAAATTATTACCCCAGTTGGAGAGCACATGGGAATTAGGGTCATCCTGTCATGCAATTACAAGCCTCCAAAATTTAAAGCAGGTAAGGATTGAAAACTGCCCTAAGCTGAAAGTGATCTTCTCACCTTCCCTTGCTCAAAATATGCTGCATCTACAACAACTCTATGTATACAACTGCAATGAATTACAACAAGTCATTGGTTTTGCACAGGAAGAAATTACTGAGGTAAACATACCTCTTCTCTATAAACTGTGCGAACAAAATTCTATTTTACAATTGAAATTAAATTTTACATGATATTCCTCCATTATATATATATATATATTGTATCTGATAATATTCTGATATGTATACAGAATCCCTATCCTTTGTGCTTTCCAAAATTGAAAACTATGGAGATCGTGTACTGCTTTCGATTGAAATATGTGTTTCCTACTAACACTGTATCTCAAGGATTCCCATCGTTGGAATCTTTTGAATTAAGGGAGTGTTATCGTCTAATACAAGTCGTCAGGCCAACAGAAGGAAGAGATATAATTGACAATCCCATTGTGCTTATTCTGCCTTCTCTGCGAAAGTTAAGGGTGGATGCTTGTTCCCAATTGACAGGCCTTCTTGTCCAAACTCTATGGCTGGAGGTATTATTTTAGCTTCTTTGCTGTTTCTACATGGATTCAACACTGCAGCAAACTAGTCAAGTCCATTTTAAACTAAATTCATGGGATATTTCCCCTTTTCACACTACTCTAATGTATTTACTGACCTTTGCCGGTGTCTGTTTGCAGGAACTACATCTTTATAAAGTGGGGAATAGATGTCAATTATGTAGAACTGATATGAATCAAGATTGTATCCTAGTTGGGAACTATGAACAAGTTTTTCTGGTTCAAGGTGGGGATTCATCATTCTCCAGCATCAAAGAACTGCTCTTGAATTATTTATGTGAAGTGCAGATTATATGGAAGGATGTTGCTGGAGTTGTAACCCTTCACAACCTTACATCTCTCAAGTTGTATGAGTGCGATAAGCTACGATATATATTCACACCATCCACCGCACGCAGTTTATCACAGTTGGCCTGTCTAGTTATCAGCGGATGTGAAGAATTGGAAAGAATCATAGTGAATCAAGTTCCTTCATCAGAAAATGCTCATACTGCTCTCCAACCTATAACCTTTCCTAGTTTAACTGAGATTGAAGTCAAAGGTTGCAATAATTTGAGAACTCTGTTTCCTCTTGGATCTGCTACTTCTCTTCAACAACTTAAACATCTCAGGGTCAAATGGAACTTGAAAATGGAACAAGTATTTGAAATGGAAGATGAAGCAGTTGTCGCAACTGAGAAGAACATAAAGTTTGATAAATTGGAATGGTTAATACTTGAAGACCTGCCCTGCCTCATTGATTTTTGTCCCAAGGGATATCATTTTGTGTTTCCGGGTTTGAGGGACTTGGAAGTACTTAGATGTCCTAAGATGACTACAGATTTCTCCATTGATTCAAAGCAGATTGTGCATTCCAAAACACAGGTATACACCCTGCAACCCTTCATCCTATTTTAACTCCATTACTTCATCTTATTTAACTTGTCTCGATAACCAGACAACTAAAGAGTCTGCCTCAGAAACTACTTCAAATATCGTTCATAATGAGGACATACTTTGGGGAAGAGGCCATCATAGGACACTGTGTCTACCACGTTATATGGAAGAATAGATGATTTCAGGGCAACGAGTAAGGACCAATTTATAAAAAATCAAAATGTTGCGGTTATAAATTAAACACAGTAAAAAAGGGTGCTGCAATTTGTTTTTATATCTTTATTTTGATTGCTTATATTATATTAAACAAATTTGGGTGTTCTCGTGTTCTTTATTATTTACATTGGAAACGATGTGTTGAAATATCAGCATCAAACAATTAATATTTAATTAAATTTATGTATAATTTAATTAATGGTTAAGTTTTATTTATAGCTTTAAATGTTTGATTAATATTGTAGTGGCTAAAGATGTCATGTTTCTTGCCTATATGAAGAAGTTATATGCTTGTTTTTATACAACGTACCAAAAATATAAATTATGTGTGATTCTTCTATTTGATTTCCATTCTTTTAAATATTTAGTTGGAATGTGAGATTTCCAATACTAGTATTAGAGCCAAATTATAGTTATTCTGATAGTTTAATTATTGTAGTGTTATATTGTGATATTGTATGTCTAAAAAAAATTATTGTTAGGAAGGATTTGATATTTGAGTAATCCAAATAATTTATTTCTCTTTTTTAGGAGTTTATCTTTATGGTATATATTTCACATACTTTCATAATTATATTTAGTTTGAAGAGAATTATTTGTTATTTGTCGATACAATAACGGGTTTACACGTTATTTTCCTATATCCGAGGATAAGATCCAGAAAAAATTGTCAATAGTAATTAAAAAATAAATAGAATATAAAGCTTCAATTTTTAGATAATGACCTATTTTAAATTAGATTCAGCGACTCCTATTAACAATATATGTAACACCCTCGACTCAGATCTTACAGCTTTAGGCTCAAACCCAAACACAAATTTTCAAATTATTTTTCAGTCCAACAAAGTTTATCATTTTATTTTAAAATAGTTAGATATAAAACGTAATAAACATTCCAAAAAATATATAAAAGCTCTTAAATATTAATATCAAAACATTTGATCAATCATAAATTTAGTTAAAAAAGAGCTACAATATTATAATAGGTCATACGAAATATGGCCATCTATCAAAAAATGATATAGTCCTCAAAAGTCGATTTTGAAAACTACCATAGATGGTACTCCTTGAATAGATCTGCCACCTAAAATGTCTAGTGAATATACCTCTACTCAACCATGCTTTATGCGGATCATAAATATATATATAAACTAGATATGATAAAGGAGTAATGATTTTGTGCTACCATAACTGTATAAACATATACCAATAATCATAACAATAGTCATGACAACATCATGCAAAATTCAAAGTGTTAATATATACAAGATGTGTGGTTCGTGGTCACTTAACAATCGTAATTCACACACTCAAAGAATACTCGGTCATCACTAAGCCTCAAAGCTTGCTTTCCATCATACATTGAGTGTAATCTAGAGTCACTAAGCATCAGATCTTACATCTCTCGTTTATGTGATCTAGAGCCATATAACATCATAACACACCTTGAGTATCTGGATCTTGTAAAGACGTTCTCATAGCACAAAAATAATATTCATAAGCAGCAACTAAGGTTTACATAAACATCACAAGCTTTGCAGAAGGTTTTGACCCATTAAAATCACATTTAACCATATATGATGTTGAGATTTTAATTTTTTAATTTTTACCATTCATTTTATACTCTAAGAGACCCATTAGAACTCTAATATCAAATTATTGATTCTCTAAACTTAAAGGCTAAACACTTGGGTGGATTGGTCTACGATAACAAGACACCTATATGGGCATCAATATGCCTCAAATAGCATCAATAGTTGCTTGAGTATCGATACTCAAATTTATTCAAAAGAACTTAAGCCGAAACCTTGTACCAATAAGATCTTCTATGTAACGATACACAGTATCAATACGTATCTTTCCTGTACCGATACGTAACTCTAGTAGAACAATTGTATCAATACGTCCTCTTTATTTATCAATACATAGATAGGTTACTCAAATCCCTTAAATAATAGGGATATCAATATACGAAAAGTCGTATCAATACATCTTTCATAAATTTCCCATATACATTCTCTTGGTTATAGGTACTAATACACCCATATAGGTACACAAGCCCAGATTATTTAGGTTTGTAGCTTGAAAGACCCTTCAAACTCAAGCTAAACCTTTCCCAAAACCTCTAAATTATCCTACAAATTATTTAAGAAGTAATATGTGGCTTGTAACCAATTTCAACACATTTTAACAATCATTTTGTAATTTACCATTATCATCTTCAAGCTCCCGAATCAAAGCCCTAACCACACAAACAAGCTTCAAACATCTATTTTATGAGATCCACAAACACAAGAGAGGTTAGAAGTATACTTACCTTGATTTGATAATAGTCCAAACCCTTAAACCTCCATTTTTTAAGCTTTTCCTTTTTTTTCTCCTGCTCTTCTATGATTCACTAATAAGGGCATAATAGTCTCATTTTATATATACCCCTTTTACTATAATTATTATTAGTCTTCGAATTAATTGAGTGGCAATATGAATTTTTTTCTTCATATTTTTAGAGTTTAGCATAATTGCACGTAATTGTTGAATTTATTTAATATTTGGTGAAAAAAGGTATTGTTATCGTTTTCCTTTTGTGATAGGGTAATATGCGGTCCTGACGACATTCTTTCGCGGCAGTAAAGGAAGAAAATTGTAGTCCAAGGTCATCAGATATTGTTGAGATATGCTGAGTTAGGGAATGAACAGATCAAGCCAAACCTAGACGAGACATAGCATTATACCCGTCAAGACGATAAATTATGTCGCCGAAGCAGTACTTGAATGAAAAATTATGTCGCTAAAGCAGTACTTGGAATTTTCTATATGTTGTGCGACTTGAAGAAGATAAAGAACGAGATCTTCTAAGACAAGCTATGAGATGAATCGAGAAGAGAAAAACAAAGAAAGATACAATCAAAGTCACATGGGAAAAGTCCAATAGATATAAACTAGGAAATGAAGATATTTCATTTAATAAAGTTGTATTTTATTTCAAGTTAAATTCTTAATTTTAGAAGGATTTGACCTATGCTTGACCTATATATACATACCATAGGTAAAGAGTAAGATATCATACCATATTCTAGCTAAAAACCCTAGGGACCAAGCTCGGGAGAGAAATATAATCATTAATTTTATCCGGGGTAAACCCGTTTATTTTTTATTTTTGTCTTAAATAACGGTCTTTAGTTAATTTTAGCGTTAATGACAAAAAAAAATCAAAAAGAATAAAAAGTGTAATAATGGGTTTTTTTTAATTTTATTTTATTATAAAAAATATGATAAAAATTCAAAAACATTATATTAATATATTTGTTAATTAGTATCTATTTTCTTCTCCTTTGACTTTGTAAATATATATATTACTATATATGGTATTTTCTTTTAAGAAATCTAAAAATATTATGTTACTATTTTTGTATATATTTTATTTATTTTTATATATTTATCTAGTTGCTATTTTGTTATTAAAATATTATTTAACATTCGGTTACTTTTTTTTTTATTATTTCTCTCATTATTATATATGTTATTTAAAATCAAAAAACGAAAAAATATATATTAGGTTATGACCACTAATTTAATATTATGCTATAAAAATAAAAATATAGTAAGTTTTTCTTATTTTATGATCTTTTCTTTTTGTTTACTATTATTAAGAGTATTAATTATTATTACCTATTCAAATTTAAAAATTCCAAAAAATATTATAGTATTAATTTTATTTCCTTTTTAGTTTTGGTTTTTCATATTTATTATTATTATTATTATTATTTTCTTTTATTACTTTAGTTTATTTCTATTATTATCATATTCTATAACTATTATTATTATTATAATTGACCATCTTTTTATTTCTACTATTATATATTAATATTAATATTATTATTATTTTATTATAATTATTATTATTTTTATTATTATGATAACATATTTAAATAAAATAAAACCCAAAACAGGTATTTAAATGATAACCCATAAATAAAATAGCCTAATATTTTATTAAATAATAATAACAGTCCATTACAATTTAAAATCCATTAATAATAAAACCTATCAGCTAATTAACTAAAGCCCATTTCAAGCCCACCCGGATAACACATGGAAACCCTAACTATCCCTTATCTTTCATGCGCAACCACCTCTCAACCGTTGGATCAGATCTGTGACCCAACGACTGAGATTGAAACGAGAAGAGGCTTCTGGAATCCCGACGCGCCCACGCGCTGGCTCTTCAGATTCTCCACGCGCGCGTGGAATCGACGCGCGACTCTTCAGCTATCAAGCAGACCTTTCGTCCCCCTCACCAGACACGTCGCCGATGGTCCCCTCACTCCAACGGACGCCACATACATGCAACAAACAAAAATTTATTATCATCAGAATCGTACGAGATTACCCACAGTTTCAGAAATATTCCAGAGCACAAAGCCAACAATTTCAAAGGATTACAGAGGTTATAATCGGCCAAATTCCAGCAATACACAACAAAAATTGCAACGCATTTTAGAGGCAAATAAATTCCAGCAGAGAGAAAAATGGCAAAAGAAATAGCAAGATAGTTTTTTTTTTCTTTTGGAATCCATGTAATCAATCAGTTATATAAACCGAACAAAACACCAGTGTAAAGGGACTTTTTTCCCACCACTCGAAGTAATAGAGAACAGGAATTTTCAGTGGTAATCTCCTCTTTTTTACATAAAATCAAAATAGAAGTTAAGGTTTTTGTAAGTACTCGAACTGTAAATCCAATAAACAAGAACAAGAAATAAATCAAGAAGGAGGGAGACTCAGAAATGTGTTCTCTGCTCACAGAAGAAACACTCAAACATTCATTCAACTAAAAAGATATCCAGCCAATTCTCAGTTAGTGAACAAATAAATCTATCCCTAGCTAAACGACACCATTTCTTAGCCAGCTAAGATGAGTCACTTGTTGTAACTAACCGACAAACAACTAATAATATAATATTAAAATAAAATATAAATTCAAATAACCACTCCAACGGCTCTTTTCCTGGTTAGCACGTTACAATGCTCCTCTCTTTAAGAAATCCTTGACCTCAAGGATTGAAATTTTGAAATTGACTCTTTAACTGATGCAACACCTCCCAAGTAGCAACTTCGGAGAATGCATTGTCCCATTCATCAAGAATTTCTGTAGCATCCTTGTTTCTCTTCTTCTCAATCCTTCTATCCAAGATCTTCACAGTTTTTTTACGAATTCCACCCTTTGGTTCAATCACTAGTAGCTCTTGTTGGCCTGAGTCACTCCCAATATGTTTTTTCAGTTGAGAGATATGGAACACGAAATGTACCTTCAAATCTTCTGGCAAAATCAATTCATATGAAACCCTTCCCACCTTAGCTTTAATTTTGCAAGGGCCAAACCACATTAGAAACAATTTTGGACAAATTATGTGATTCACCTTTTGTTGTTCATATGACTGTATTTTTAAGTACCCCAATTTTTCAACCTCAAATTTGTAGTATGTTCTCTTTTTATATGTCTGTTGTTTTATCCTTTCCTAAACTCTCATTAGGTGCAATTGTACTTCTTCAAAATTGTTTTCCTGTTTTGTTGCTTGCTTATGATCAGCCCCGTCCTTTTTTTGATCACTGCCAAAATGATGAATTCGTGAATGTTTCCTATGTCCAACAAGACTATACACCTAGTGCCCTCAATGTAGATGTATAGCTTCATGGTTCCTATAAATTCAGCTTCCCATATAGTATGAAAGGAAAACATTGATAGGTCTCCCTTTAAATTGTCTTGTCCACTGGCCTTCATTTCTTTCGTACAATCCACAAATTTCTTATGCTTCTTCTCCTCTTCTGCTCCTCCAGATCCTTTGTGTCTGTAATTTGCACTTACCTTGTTGTGTCCAAAACTCAAACCACTTGTAGTTACGTTCTTGGTAGTGAAGCTGAGACTAGATATAATGCTGATCGTAAAAAAACTTTTAACCCTGTTGATAGTTGGCTTTGGAGGAGTCTACCAAACTGGTATAGGGGTTGGTTTAGGTATAGAAGTTATCCTTCTCTTGGGAGAAGGGAAAAGTATGAATTATAGCTTTTTAACCATTTGATAAGTTGTTGCTAAGGTTTAGGGCTCCAACACTTGCCAATATTGACTATTTTTCAGTCGTAAATGGTTTTTATATATATTTGTCAGGGAATTGTACCTGATTCATCACACTGATAAAGTCATCGTAGTGTTGCTCTAATGTGTTTGTTTGTTGTAGTGCCAATAATTCTGTAAAAGAGTCTTCAAAGTCATATAGAGTAAGATATTCCCTTAGCTTTTCCAAGTATTGCACCCCAAGACAATGACTCAACTCTCTATTGCTTCGAGCCAATAATCGATGCCACTGGAAGGCCTTATCATCCAGATGTAACATCACCAAATGGATCCAATCAGCCTTAGGTACAGACTCAACCTCAAAAAGCTGGGTCAAATGGGATAACCCCTCTTTACAATCCATCTCATCGAACCTAGGACACAACAGTTTGTGACCCACATTTCCCGATGAATCCAATGAACCGATCGTGACCTTGTTTACTTGAGTATCTTCAGTGGTCACGTGCCCCTCAACTGTTTGATGATATGTGTCAGTGATATTAAAAGATTTTTCAAATGGAATACTCACTGATTGAGCTCGTATAACTTTTCCCACTGGTTGAGGTACGTCGGAGTCCATGACAATCTTTTTACCCAGAGTTATCTCCAATAACGTGTGAAAATCCAAAATTATTGAGGTTCACAACTCGGACAATTTCATATCAAAATCAACTCGCAACTGGTCTGTCTCTCTTTTCCATTCAGGAATTGTCGTTGATTCCATACCTGCCACGACTACCATCGGAGTTGTATTAACAACTGCCTATGCCGCTGCACTGTTTTTAATCACGCCGTCCGACATCTTCAAGGATCAAACCTGGCTCTGATACCTTTGTAAGTACTCGAACTGTAAATCAAATAAACAAGAACAAGAAATAAATCAAGGAGGGAGACTCGGAAATGTGTTCTCTGCTCACAGAAGAAACACCCAAACATTCATTCAACCAAAAAGATATTCAGCCAATTCTCAGTTACTGAACAAATAACTTTATCCCTACCTAAACGACACCATTTCTTAGCCAGCTAAGATGAGTCACCTGTTGTAACTAACCGACAAACAACTAATAATATAATATTAAAATAAAATATAAATTCAAATAACCACTCCAACGGCTCATTTCTTGTTCAGCACGTTATAGTTTTGTTTTATTTTTACCTTTCGAAGTCGAACCGCTCTTCACCAATCTTTCCTCCTTCGGTAATAAACCACGGTCTTTGAGCCAACGGTGAACCGACAATGAGAAAGTTTGAGCCTTGGTAGAGGTTGTTCTGATTTCGGGTTTTGAAGGTAAAGGTTTCTTTTTAGATGTGTTTTTGAAGAAAGAAATTGATTTTTTTTAATATGTTTTTACGAAATAAAGGGTAAAACGAGGCTCGGGTTTCGAAGAGGGGTTCAAAGGTTTCGGTTTGGGCCGCCGACCACCGTGGGTGGTGGTCGGATTCTGGGAAAGACGATCGGTTTCTGGGTTGTTTTCTAAGAAAAAAACGTTCATCTTTTTTGGGTTTTGGCTTGAAGGCCTACAGAGAAAATGGGAGGGGTTTGATTCTGTTTGAAGGAGGAAATGAATAAAGTTTTTGTTTAGTTTCTTTGATTTGTATTTTATACCGAGGACTAAAATGAAAAGGGTTATTCACGCCGATTAAATCCCTTCGTGGATTAGAAATCATCTCTTTGGTCCCTTTGTGTTTTATTTTGTTTCGATCGCGTCCTCGAATATTTTTAAACCTTTTAATTTTGTCACTAATTTCTATTATAATCACACCTTTTAAATTGGTTTTATTATAACTAAGTCCTTCCGTGTTTTTATAATTATTTTTAAGTCAATCCCCATTTTTAAATACCCTCCTAAGCCCCTGTATATTTTCAAACTACTTTAGTTCGGTCACTGATTTTAATTTTCCCTTCCTTTTCTTTTCGATTTGGCCATGCCTTTTCTCTTTCATTTCGAATTAGTCCCTTTTTCTGTAACTTTGATCTTATTATAATGTCCATTTATTTTTCATATTTTATGCTATTTATATTTCCTGCCATGTGAACATATCATCTTATTTCTTGTATTTTTTTAGTGTATATTTGTTAGTTTTTATTTATTTTGTAACGTAATATGTTTTTTATTGTCTCCTTCCTTTACACCTCTTAGTTAGATATCATATTATTTTCTGTTAACCTTAGCATGGAATGTTTCTATGATTATCGGTCTCCACATTTACTATTTTGTATTAGTCTAACTTGCTTATTTTACTTGTACATATATTGCGTTTATTTATTTGTCCATTCACCCATTACCATATATTGTGTTGCCTATTTTATTTGTTTTAACCTTAGTAGTTTATCATTTTGTTATGTTGTCATGAATACATTTTTTATTTATTTCGTATATTATTTTTTATATGTATATTTATCATTTAATTTATTCCATATTTGGTTTATATTATATTTCATTTATAGCTAGAATTGTGACATACACTTCATTACTAGATTTTTGTTTTTAATGCCATGTGTATTTTAATCATGTAAATATCTTTGACTTTGTTTCCCATGCATATTTAATTTTCATTATAATTGTTTAATTTATTTACATATTTTATTTAGCTTATTTGGTTGTATGTATTTATTTACCGGTATGTTATGTTGTATTTATTTACGCATATTTTATTATCGAATTGAACTCACAATCAACCATTTAATTAATGAATTAATTAATATTTTACTAGGTCGTCGCGGGCCCGTCACCAAGCATAATGGTGGCGGTTTATGCGCCTATCTTCGAGTAAAGAGGCAGAAATAAATCCGAATTTATAATTAAATGACAACTTAATTGTCACTTTAATTTGAAAAGTTTAATATTAAATAAGCGGTAAATATTTTTAAGGTATCAATTTTGGACGGTTTGAAAATGTTAACCCATTTTTAACCGTAACCGACTCCCGAACCCTCATCTTTTAAAATCTATGGCTTTACGGTGTTCGGTCTACCAGAGTGACCGGTGGCGACTCCCTTTGTTTTTAAATAATTTTTTTTTCAAATTATTTCCCAACATTTCTAATTTATTTTTAACCATGTTAAATCCATTTTTTAAATCTTTCCAATTATTTTCCTAGTTATCTCTAAATCCCAAAATTCTCAATTTTCAATTCAATCTTTTCTAAACCTTAATTCCTTTTCAAAATTTCCTTCCTCAAATTTTAAATCCTTAATTTCTTAATTTTCAATTTTAATTTCCGATTCTCCAATTTTTCAATTTTCCTTTTTAACTAAAATCCCTAATTTCGAAAGCCTTTTTTAATTTCAAATCCCTCAAATTTCTCCTTTTAAAATCAAAATTTCATTTTCCAACCAATATTTTTATTTAATCCCTAATTTTTTAATTTTAGCCTAGTTTCTCTACTAACGACTTTTTATTTCCAAACTCGATTTCAAAAAGGATCGCTACAAGAAGTTTGTGAAGGAAAAACATATTTGTATAATATCGGGAGAGCTAGTGTTACACTTCGAACTCGTGTGTCACATTTGGGCCACAGGCCCAACCCGTTCCCATAAAATTTTCTGTATTTTCAAGTCAAATCTAAAATGCACCATCAAATACGACATAAAATTTAAAACGATAGTAAATATCAAAGATGGTTAATCAAATCCAAAAATATCCATGAATCTCTAAATGCAAAATTAATCTAGCATTTGTACTTTGCCAACTTGTTAATGTTGAAGTCTACAACGATGGTACTCCGTCGCGTCTCTTGATCGCCCGTCTACTTACCCATGCATGAAAACAAATTCTAAAGTGTTGAGATACTAAAGTTGAATCATAACTATGAACACGCTAGATAAAAAATATGATGACATAATGTGGCAAACACAACCAAAGCATAAAATAACTTTGTATTTTCAAACTTAGATACTTAAGAATAATTAAGCACAAGAGCTAAGAAAGTACATGAGCTATTCGAGCTTGACTTGGTCAAAGCTCGATCAAAACTTGACTTAATTAGACTCGATTCAAGCTCAAACTCGGCTTGAGTTCTTGATGAACCGAGCTACATGATACCTGATTCGAAAAGCTAACGAGGTACTCGAAAATTTAAATATACTATTTTTTATTTTTTATAATTTAAAATCTAAATTTCTAAACTTAAAACTCTAAAATATAAACCCTAAATATAAGTCTTAAACCCTACATTAATACACTAAACCCTAAAATTAACAAGCTTGAGTTTACAAAACTTGTGTATAAAAGTTTTTTCTTTATTAAGCTTTAAATAAGACGGGACAAAGAAGAGTTACTCGAGTCTAACATGGTTAAAGATCGGTCAATACTTGACTCGCTTAGGCTCGAACAAAACTCAAACTCGACTCGAGTTCTTAACAAGCCGAGCCGAGCTCAGATTTTTTTAGGCTCGTTTAAAATTACTCAAGTTCAAGCTAGACCCGAAATCTTAACGAGCACCGGAATATGTGTTTCATAGAAGTTCAAATTGGGAGGGGATTGTTATAAGGTAAAAATATTTATTCATTTATCCAAGATAAACTTGATAAATGATTGTAACTCTCAAAAAAAAATCAAAAAAAATTATTGCTACCAAAATTCATCTTCTGATAATCTCTATTTTTCAAATAAATTGTCTTAATATTATTTATATGTTGATAAATTGCAATTAAACCCCAAACTTATCAAAAATAGGCATTTGGACATATACAATGAGAGACTACACTTCCAAGAAACGAGGGTCCCAACTCCCAAATAAGTTGAATTAAATGTTTATAAGAGAAAACAAAAGATTTGGTTCAATAAATTACAACTAAAAAATAAAAAATAAAAAATAACTTTAATGAGCTCCCATAATGTAATTTTTATTAAGATAAAATATTTTTCAAAAAAAAAAACTTATATATCTTTAGGATTATAAATCAAATAGCCTAGTTTTAATAAATTGTAAGTGTTGTAAACCTTTGAACCACATATCGGACACAAAACACACAATAAAAGCTACAACATATTTTTAACCAGCTAATTAAATTATAAATTGAGATAAACACATGAACATGACCCCCAAAATCAACTATTCTTCCAAGTAATGTTGCAGTGTCTCACGTCCACCTCTTTCCCAATATATGACCTTGTCGTGAACTATATCCGGAGGAGCCTCTGAGGCAGATCTCCTTCAATTCTCTTCTGAAACCAGTAGGAAAAGTTAATGAAAAACAAAATATTGATGTCTCGTGTCATTAGCAATGGATTTAAATTGCATAAATGAGGATGCATACCTGCGGTTTAGAATGCACAATTTGGTTTGAATCGATGGAGAAACATGTTGACATATTAGGACATGTTACCTGCAAATCCCTCAAACCAGGAAACATAAAATGATATCCCTTGGGACAGAAGTCAACAAGGGAGGGCAATCCTTGAAGCATTAAGCATTCCAGTTTCTCAAACTTCATCTCCTTGGTTGTCAGCTGCTCTTCATCTTCTACTTCAAATACTTGTTTCAAAACCCAATTCTCTTTCACCCAAAGATGTTTAAGTTTTTGAAGAGACGTAACAGATCCAGGAGGAAACATACTTGTCAATTTGTTGCAATCTATAACTTCAACTCGAGTCAAATTAGGAAAGGTTATAGGTTGGAGAGCAGTATGAGCATTTGCTGATGAAGAAACTGGATCCTTGTCTAAAATGATTTCTAACAATTCCTCACATTCCATGATATCTAAATAGGCCAATTGTGATAAACTGCGTGCTGTGGAAGGCGTGAATACATATCGTAGCTTCTTGCAAGCATGCACGCACAGCGTTGTAAGGTTGTCAAGGGTTACAACTCCAGCAAGATCCTTCCATATAATCTGCAATTCAGATAAATAATACAAGCGCAGTTCTTTGATGGTGGAGAATGAATTCTCACCTTCAACCCGAAACACTTCGGCATGATTCCCAACTAAAATACAATCTTCATTGAACATAGGGACATCAGTTCCACATAATTGGGATATACTCCCCACCTTTTGAAGATATAGTTCCTGCAAACATGGACATACGCAAATGTCAGTAAATACACTAGAGTAGGCTTAATGTTAGTTATGATTGGAAATTGATTATTTTGTTGTAGTTCCCAAATTCAAATATAGAATGCAAACAAGATAAAATAGTACCTCCATCACTTGAGATTGGACAACGAAGCCTGTCAATCTAGGACAAAATTCCACCCATAACTTTCTCAACAAAGGCATATGAAGCACAATGGGATTGGCAATGATATCCCTTTCATCTGTCGGCCTAACAACGTGTATTAGACGATGACAATCCTTTAATTCAACAGATTCTAACGATGAAAGTCCTTGAGATACAATGTTAGTTGGAAACACATATTTCAATCTATAGCAGTTCACTATCTCCATAGTTTTCAATTTTGGGAAGGACAAAGGATAGGGATTCTGCAAATATATCATAATATTATCAAATACTATATATGTATATAATGGAGGAATATCATGTAAACTTTAATTTCAATTGTAAAATAGAATTTGGTTCGCACAGTTTAGAGAGATGTATGTTTACCTCGGTAATTTCTTCTTGTGCAAAACCAATTACTCGCTCTAATTCATGGCAGTTGTATACATAGAGTTGTTGTAGATGCAGCATATTTTGAGCAAGGGAAGGTGAGAAGATCACTTTCAGCTTAGGGCACTTTTCAATCCTTACTTCCTTTAAATTCTGGAGGCTTGTAATTGCATGACAGGATGACCCTAATTCCCATGTGCTCTCCAACTGGGGTAATAATTTGAGATGCAACAATGTTAAATTTGAGAACAGTAGTGGTTTCTGTTCATTCCAAGATTCAATTTTCGGTTTTCTTAATTTTTTGCTAAAACTAATAAAAAATGCTATCAAAAAGTATGAATGCCAAAAATTTTAGAGAGAATATGTATGTTTACCTCAGTAATTGCTTCTTGTTGGACTAAACCAATGAGTTGCTCTAATTCATCACAGTTGCTTACATAGAGTTGCTCTAGGTGCAGCATAGTTTGAGCAAGGGAAGGTGAGAAGATCACTTTCAGCTTAGGGCAATGTTCAATCCTTACTTCCTTTAAATTTTGGAGGCTTGTAATTGAATTACAGGATGACCCTAATTCCCATGTGCTCTCCAACAGCGGCAATGATTTGAGATGCAACAATGTTAAATTTGAGAACAGTAGTGGTTTCTGTTCGTTCCGAGATTCAACTTTCAGTTTTCTTAATCTTTTGCTCAAACTAATAAAAAATCCTATAAAAAAAAGTATGAATGTTAAAAATTTTAGAGAGAATATGTATGTTTACCTCGGTAATTTCTTCTTGTTGGACTAAACCAATGAGTTGCTCTACTTCATTGCAGTTTTCAATGGTTAGTGTCTTCAAGTTCTGTAGGTTTGCCATTGCACGACTGGATGGCTCGAATTTAAGAGAAAGAGAAGTCAAGTGTTCTACTTTCTCAAACCACAACTTGTCCACGTTGTAATATAGATTCTTAAATGCACTCAATGGGGAAGAGAAATAACTAATTTCCAAGGTTCTAAATGTCATCCCTTGCCACACATCAAGATCCTTATTCACAACTATAACGTACCTGTCTAGTTTAGGAAAAACAAAATCCTCTGGGAAGTGTCTATTAGTAGAAACTCTCAAGGATAGTGCAGTCAAACTAGACAAGGAATTTAACTCCATTAATTGGATGTTATTTTCACTCATCACATGGAGCTCTTGCAGTGATGTCAACCTAGTCAAGGCATAGAAAAGAAAGCATCAATTATCAAGTTGTGTTTTCGTGTTCAAAATAAATATTAGAGCAAATATGATTATGAGAAAGTGGATGATGACGTTCGTTCTAAAAAACCCGAGTTTAAATCGCTTTTTTCTGTGAGGTGTGTGAATTGTGAAAAATATGATTATGAGAAAAAAATATACATTAAATCTTCTACAGTAGCTATTACCTTGACAGGGGAAAACTCATAATTCTTCGCTCTTCATCGTGAGAAAGATACAATGATTTGAGTGTAGACAATTCCACTAATTCTTCAAGTATCTCATTAATATTAGTGTAAAACAATGCAAGAATCTCCAAGTTTCTCATGCTTTTCAAGGGTGATGAGAAGTCCAACAGCTTGCACTCCACACAGCAAAGAGTTCGAAGATTTGTTAGAGTTTGCAGTCTTTCCAGTGAGAAAAACACATTTTTAAGAAAGAGAACTTGAAGAGATTCCATTTCTGAGAAAACTCCACTTGAAACCGTTTGAAAATTTTTCCCCTCCAAAAACAAAGTCTTGAGCTTTGAAAATTTCACATGTCCAGGAAAATGATTTAAGCAGCTGCAGTTCCATAAAGCTATTGCAGTATAACAATCAAAATTTTCAACCACATTAGGCCATTCTTTCACTCCATCTTTAACCATGAATCTGGTATATCCCTTTGAGGTTAGCCAATGAGCAAAATCACGAACCACGTCATGCATTCGTACACGTCTTCCATCATCAGCTTCCGATAACAAGCCAGACTTTTGGAGTTTTGCTACTGCTACACCAATTTCCCTTCTTTTATCTTCAATGGAGTCAACATTAGAGAACAGTCCCACATCAATGCCGCACATAATCAATATCTCAAGAAAGATTTCATGATCTTCAGGGAAGAGGGAGCACAGAAGAAAACACGATTGGATGTCATTTTGGGTTGTTTGGCTATTGTTCTTGTTCAAATAATCATAGCTAAGCTGAAGAAGCCTGAAGACATCTCCAAAAACTTGTTCATTATCCAAATGTCTCGACTGCTTCAGTCTCTGATTTGCGGCTCTCCACACTTCTAAACTTTCACCTTTTAGTGCTTTTGCCACGGTTACAATTGCAAGAGGCAAGCCCTTGCATTCACTAGCAACCTCTTTGGCTACAGCCTTCAAGGTGGAAGAGCCATATTCTAAACCAGCATTAACTTTGAATAAACCCCATCCTTCTTCTTCAGATAAGATGCCGAGTTGAATTCGCTTCTGACATTTCATTATGGTGCAGACCTTTTGATCACGTGTAGTCAGAAGAATTTTACAACTCTGTAACACGTCGATCTAAACATAGAAATAAGAATAAGAATTGGAGGTAAAGAAGCAGAGGTTCAGGATGAAGAAGAGAAGAGAAGAGTAAAAGAGGCAGAAATTTTCATTATCAAATTCGATGAAAGATAGCATTCTCTAGGGTTTGGCTATATCAGCCCTTTACACGTACGGCACCGTTTCACACCAACACCTAAACGCACTGTTTCATTTAATTAACGTTTACTAACAGAAAATTAAAAATAATTATTTTCTTCTCTTTTTGACCGTTGCTCAGCTTCACCTCGTTACAATGTCCCCTCCTTGCAAAAATCCTTGACCTCAAGGATTGGGTTGAAAGTCAGGAAACTGAATCTGGAGTTGATGTAAGTTCTCCCAAGTCGCATCCTCTGGGAATGAATTACTCCACTCTACCAGCACTTCCGTGATAGCTCTATTGCCTCTTTTGCCAATCCTGCGAGCTAAAATTCGAAGTGGCTCCTTGCTAATACTGCCATCTGGTCCCATTACTGGTAAACCAAGTTGAGAGGGAGCATTTCCTATATGTTTCTTCAGCTGTGAAATGTGGAAAACTGAATGCATTCTCGATCCCTCCGGCAACCTGAGTTTATATGCCACTTTCCCAACCTTTTCCATAACTTCAAATGGTCCAAACCATTTTGCAGCCAGCTTTTGACTCGACCTCGTAACCACTGATTGCTGTCGGTAGGGTTGTAGTTTTAAATACACAAATTCTCCCACCATGAATTCTCCTTATGTTCTCCTTTTATCTGCTTGGTTCTTCATTCTGTCTTGAGCTCTTTTCATGTGAAACTTCAGCATCTTAAGTATGGCCTCTCTGTTTCTTAAGGACCGGTCAACTGATTCTACTACCGAATCTCCAGCTATGTAGGGCACATGTATGGGAGGTGGATACCCATATAAAGCCTCGAAGGGTGAAGTTTGTATTGTGGAATGGAAAGTGCTGTTATACCAAAATTCTGCCAGATGCAACCATTCGACCCACCCCTTCGGATTCTCCCCTGTCATGCATCTCAAGTAGGTCTCAAGGCATTTGTTGAGCCTTTCGGTTTGTCCATCTGACTCCGGATGGTATGCAGTGGAAGCATTGATGGTCACCCCCAATCTTTGAAACATTTTCTTCCAAAATATGCTCATAAAAATCCGGTCTCTGTCACATACAATCTGGCTAGGTAATCCATGTAGCTTAAAAATATTTTCTAGGAATACCTGGGCTACTTCCTTGGCTGAAAAGGGATGAGCCATAACCACAAAATGACCATATTTGGTCAGCCGGTCCACCACAACCAGAATCACATTTTTCTTCTTCGATTAGGGTAAGCCTTCAACAAAATCCATTCCTATTGCTGCCCATGCTGAATCTGGAACAGGGAGGGGTTGTAATAACCCTTTAGGATGATGCAATTCATCCTTACATCGCTGGCACACATTACACTCTCTCACCCAATTTCTCACTTCCCTCCTCATTCCCTTCCAATACAGTATCTCGTTCATTCTTTTGATGGTGGCATGAACTCCAGAATGCCCCCCTATGCTGCTCCCATGGAAATATTTAATAAGCTCCTTCCTCAATTCAGGGTCTTGTCCCACTAACAGTTTCCCCTTTCTCCTCAATTGTTTCCTATTCCAGGTGTACTTGCCCTGTGCTCTCTTTCCTTCCACCAATTCTGCCACAATCTTCTTAAGCCTATCATCTTGCTGCCAGGAATTCTCAACTTGGCTTAACATTTCACTAGTGATGGTACTAATCTCTAGTGCTGCACACTCACCTCTATTTGGCTTCCTTGACAAAACATCAGCCACTGCATTGTTTATGCCCCTTTTATACAACACTTCAAAATCGAACCCCATCATCTTGGCAACCCACTTTTGTTGGGCTGGTGTTACTGCTTGCTTTTCTGAGAGAAACCTCAGACTCTGATGATTAGTTTTGATCTGAAAGTGCCTCCCAACTAAGTAATGATACCATTTTTTAACTGCCATTAGTACTGCTTGCATTTCTTTTTCGTACACAGAGAGCTTTTGATACTTTAGACCCAAAGCCTTGCTAAAAAAAGCTACTGGATTTTTTCCTTGCACCAGAACTGCACCTACACCACTGTCCGAGGCATCAGTCTCAACCACAAACATTTCTTTGCAGTTCGGAAGAGTCAAAACAGAAGCTAAAGTCACTGCCCTCTTCAATTCCTGGAAGGCTTCTTCTTCCTCTTTAGTCCATCTCCACTCCCCCTTTCCCAACAGTTTGGTTAAAGGTTTTGCAATAATTCCATACCCCTTGATGAATCGTCTGTAGTAACCAGACAATCCCAAGAACCCCCTCACTTCTTTCACTGTGATAGGTGCTGGCCAGTCCAATATGTTGTTTACCTTGGAATTTTCCATTGAAATTTTCCCTTTGGATATAACATATCCAAGGTATTCTACCTTCTCAGCCCCAAAACAACACTTACTCCTCTTTGCATATAATCTGTGATCTCTCAAAATCTTCAGAACCTCTCGGAGGTGTTGCAAGTGAGACTTCCAATCTGTTGAATAGATTAGAATGTCGTCAAAAAAAACCAGCACTGTCTTCCTTAGTTGCTCCTTAAAGACCTTGTTCATTAGCCCCTGGAACGTAGCTGGTGCATTAGTGAGCCCAAAGGGCATCACTAAGAACTCATAGTGACCCTCATGGGTCCTAAAAGCTGTCTTGGGGATATCATCCTTCCACATCCTTATCTGATGATATCCTGACCTTAGGTCCAGTTTAAAGAAAACCTTAGCATCTCCCAACTCATCAAGCAATTCTTCCACCACTGGCATGGGAAATTTGTCCTTAAGTGTAGCTTGGTTCAATCTCCTATAGTCTACACACATTCTCCATGAGTTGTCTTTTTTTTTAACCATCACAATGGGTGAAGAAAACCCACTGTTGCTGTCTCTAATAATCCCTGCTTCCATCATCTCTTTCACCATTTTTTCTATCTCATTCTTTTGCCATGTTGGGTATCTGTAAGACCTACATTTAACCACCAACTTTTCATCCACTAATGGAATCCTGTGGTCATGTCCTCTCTCTGGAGGAAGGCCCTTTGGATCCTCAAAAACATCTGAAAATTGAGCTAACACCTCTTGAAGTTTAGGGTGCTCCTTCTCATGTTCACCCTTCATTTCCAATTGAGTAACCATCACCCACAAAGAAGTCATAAAACTGCTCCTAGCTCCCTTGAGCAATTTCCCACATTCTTTGTATTCCACCCATCTTGGGGCCTTGGGGTGAATTCCCTGTAACACCACCACTTGTCCTTCTTGTTGAAACTGCATCTTCAACTCAGAGAAGTCTCAGCTCACTGTCCCTAGTGTGGACAGCCACTGCACTCCCAGTACTGCATCACTCCCTTTCAAGGGAATCACCAGAAAGTCTGACACAAAAGTTTGCTCTTGAATCTTCCAACATACTTCTTTGCACAGGCCTAAAGTCTCCAAGGTTTTCCCATCTGCCACCATAACCTTTAGAGGCTGACTTCTTTCAACTACCATTCCCAAACTCTTCACTGCAGCCCAGCTCAGGAAGTTGTGGGTGCTTCCTGAGTCCACCAGGGCAATTAAGGTCTGTTCTCCCACCTTAACTTCTACCTTCATAGTCTCAAAACTGGAAGCTCCCCAAAGTGCTTGTAAAGAAACTGTAGGACCTTCCCCATTCAATAATTCCCCATTGTCCTCACAGTCCAGAAACTCCTCTGGCTCCCCTTCCTCTTCTAACCCTTCCACCATTACCTGATACAACTGAGATTTAGCACATTTATGCCCCAGAGTGTATTTCGCAGCACACCAATAACACAACCCCCTTTTCCTTCTGTCTTCAATCTCTGCTGAAGAAATAGGCTTCCCAGTAGGCCTACTACTACTGATTCCACTCTTCTGCCCTTTAGGACTTAGCACCATTGGAGTTACATTTTTAGATGGTTGATTAGAAATCACCACACTATTGGGACTGTTGTTCGCTCTAAAGCCTATATTACCAGTCCTATTAGGTACTGACAATGTTGCTGGGGGGGTTACTCTAGAGGGACTCCAACCAGTTTTCTTTGGACTAACTCCAAACATGCTTTCCACCCTCTTAGCCATATGGTATACATGTAAAAGTGATTGAGGCTGCAGTAGTTCTAAGTATTGACTAATCTCTAAACGAAGATGTTGTTTAAACATACTCAAAACGTATTCTTCGGGAAGATGTACCTGATTAAGGAGACAGATGAACTCTTCATAAAATTGCTCTACAGAATCTGTTTGTTTCAATGCCAGCAACTCAGTGAATGGGTCCTGGAAGCCTTCAGGTGCAAACCGATCCCTCATGAGCCTCGCATATTCATTCCATCCCATCGAATTCAAGTCTTCGTGTGTCTTCAATAGGAACTGATGCCATTGTAGGGCTTTACCCTCCAAATGCAGCATCACCAATCTCACCTTCGCCCCTTCTGGTACTCCGTCCGCTTCGAAGTACTGTTCCAGTTTTGACATCCACCCTCGAAAGTCACTGCCGTCGAACTTCGGACACATCAGCTTGTACGCGAAGTTGTTCAACTGCCCCTGTTCATTTGCTGAGGTTTTCCTCCCGTGCTCTTCATCTACTATTACCACTGGAGGTCCTTGTGATTGCCCAAACATATTTCCCCCTGGAATGTTGCTTCCAGAGGCTACCCTTCCTGGAGGAGGACCCACAATCCCATCTTGAGGGCTCGGCATATCTTCCGTGCTTATCCTTTTGCCCAACCCTATTTCCAGTAGTCGATGAAGGTCGACCATCATCAAGACCTTCATGTCCTTGAATCGGCCTTCTATTTTTGCATTCAACCTCTCCTCGATGCCATCAACTTTAGCCGTTAATCTGCTAACTTCCGATTGCAGATCATCTGGCGTATTAGTCACTGCTGCCGCTGCTGCTACTCCCAACTGCGCCTGAGCTGCCAGTGCTGCCGCTTGTTGCCTGGTTACAACTCCGTCCACCATTTCTGAAAACCGGCCTTGCTCTGATACCCTTGTAACACGTCGATCTAAACATAGAAATAAGAATAAGAATTGGAGGTAAAGAAGCAGAGGTTCAGGATGAAGAAGAGAAGAGAAGAGAAGAGTAAAAGAGGCAGAAATTTTCATTATCAGATTCGATGAAAGATAGCATTCTCTAGGGTTTGGCTATATCAGCCCTTTACACGTACGGCACCGTTTCACACCAACACCTAAACGCACCGTTTCATTTAATTAACGTTTACTAACAGAAAATTAAAAATAATTATTTCCTTCCCTTTTTGACCGTTGCTCAGCTTCACCTCGTTACAAACTCACTGGAATTCCGATAGTCTCCAAATTAAATTCTTCCCAAAGGTCATCGACAATTACGAGGATGTTCTTCTCGACTTTCATACTCAACAATAGCTCTTCTGCTTTTCCTTCTTCACTAGTTGCTGCAAATTTTAACCCAAACATGTCTGCAACTTTATCTTGAATTTTGCTGATGTTTGGATTTTGGGACAATGTGAACATCACAACTTTATCAAACAGCTTTTGTTCATGAGCATGCTTCCCAACTTCTTTGGCTAAAGTTGTCTTCCCAACTCCTGGCATTCCGTACAGTCCTATGATGTTCACATCCTTAACATTTACAGCCTCCATGATCTCCTTCAAAGCTGATTTTGAAGATTCAGAATCCATGAAATCCTTAGATGTGATGAATTCTATTCCTTGAAGAGGAGCACGGCGGCCGACTGGTGAAAAGTTGCAAGTTTCAACAAGTTTAGAGAGAACAAGTGTTTTTCTCGCAAGTTTCTTACTTAGACAATATCTCCAGCCCCAATTAGGACACCAATTGGAACATTTGATGCGATCTATGTCATCCTCCAGACTCTTGGTTTCTCTCAATTCTTTTTCAGCCATTGATATCCATCTCTCAACGTCCTTCTCGATCACCTTAGCTTGCCTTAGAGCCTCATGGACATCGTTTTTTACTCGATCTTTCTTCAATTCAAGTTCACGTCTTTGATTCTTGAAATCTTGAGCAATTTTTCCATACCGGAAAAAGTAAGTAAGATAAGGTGATGCGTATTCAGTTGCCAGGTTTCCCACAGCATTGGCAGCAGCAGAGGCAGCAAAATCAGCCATTTATCTTGAAGAGGTTGAAAAAGAAAAACTTTTGTAAGAAGATTAAACAGAAATACAAAAAGCAGTTATGACAGTTTGCTCTACTAATTAATAGTAGTTGAGAATAAGCATAGCCTATATGTACTCAAATGCAAATGCAAATGCAAATGCCAAACCCAAGACAAATCAGAAAGAATTCATCAATATGATCAAAAAAAGAGTAATCAAACAGATGAGAACTTATATATCAAGGAAGATGAAGTTTCAAGTTCATAAATAAACACTGGTGGTGTATGAGGATCAACCAGCAGTTCCTTAAATCTTACCTTCACCGAATCCTCTTCTTCCCTTTGTTATTTCGAAATGGAAATCAAATGTTTAGTTTTTTCTTTATTAAGACGAAATGACCAGCAAATATACAGAAGTTAAAGCAAATTGCACTTCTTTGACTTTGGATGAACTAATCTACTGCCTACAGTGGGCAATATAAAATAAGAACACGGTTTGCCAGGTCTACTCTACTGGAGTCATCAACCAATAGAAATATAAAATGTAAAATGACATCATTTTATTATCGTCTATAAGCAAAACACAAGCTCATAACTATGCAAGTTAAACCAACAATGACATCAATTAAATGAACCCAAACCACTTCTCAATCCTAGCAAGTATCACACCAAAAAAGAAGAAACACAATCTCAGGTAATTAAACAGTTTCACAGTAAAATTGTCATACACTCCAGGGACGCGATTATCTTGATTGCAAGCGATGTGGAACCAAGTACAGGGATTAACAAGGGTTGGATCCCAGCTTCGGAGCACATATCCGGATATCAACATCATTAAACAATCACTAGAAAAGATTCTATGACACGTAAGTTTTGGGGAAAACTACAGCTAATGGTCATTGAATTAAGCTGAAATGATATTTTGGCCACTAATGTTTTGAAAATTATAAAATAAGTATTAAACTTTCGATTTTATTATAAAATGGTTATCGTATCGTTAACTATCATTAAAGAGTTGACATCACATATTAAACTATTTATAATTAAAATAAAAATAAAATTTCAATACTATAATTAAATAAATTAAAATTTTAATGATTTAAATAATATCAATACTCAGCATGTTCTACCAATGCTTGCGAATATAACATAGTTGCAATCGCCTATTGTCAATCATGGTGCCTGTGCTCATACTAACCAAACTTCAGGAGTTGTACCCGTGATAGCCAATGTAGCTCAGGTGCAGACCCTGATATCAATTAAGGGGGTCGATTCTATCAAAATATAGGATGAAGATTCGGACATCGAGGAAGAGGTCGTGGTCGTCTAAGACTAGAGTGCCAGATTTGTGGTAAGAATGGTCATTTCGCATATCGATGCTGGCAATGGTTCAATAAGGATTTTGCTGGAGTCTTGGCCAATAATGCTCAAATGTCAAAGGATCTGGTTAATGTGAACATGGATTCAGTATGTGATGCGCAGTCATGCGTAACTTGTTGCACTGGACATGCAAACCCAACTACATCGGATAGCTGGGTGGTCGACTCATGAGTAACCCATCATGTCACTCCAAATGCCGCCAAAGTAGACAACAACACTGAATATACAGGACCAAGTAAGTTACTTGTGGGTAATGATCATGGTTTGAACATTTCTAAAACTAGTACTACCATTCTTTCTACTACATCTCGTAGCCTGGTTATCAGCAATTTATTTCATGTTCCTTCAATTACTAAGAATCTGTTTTCTGTTTCTAAGTGTGCCAAGGACAATCAGATCTATTTTGAGTTTCATGCGAGTGAATGCTTGGTTAAAGATGAGAAGACTGAAGATGTTTTGCTGCGAGGAAAAGAAACACAAGGTTTATATCATTTTGACACTTGTAATACTCATTCTAGTAGTGATATTGATAAAGCTGAAGCTAATCTAGCTCGTACTTCTTCTAATGTATATGAATTGTGGCATAAAAGGCTTGGCCATCCTACGCATGAGCCACTTGTTCAAGTGTGTAAAACAATAAATTTGAATGTTAATAAAATGTCAATTGATACACTTGTTTGCACAGCTTGTCGAATAAGCAAGAGTCATAAGTTTTCATTTAAACCATCTCATACGGTGTATGATACACCTTTTCATGTTGTGTTCTCTGATCTTTGGGGACCTTCGCATCTAGAATCAAATGGTTTTAAGTATTATATGTCCTTTGTTGATAGATACTCTAGGTATTGTTGAGTGTATCTCCTCAAAACAAAAGGTCAAGTTGCTTGTGTCTTTCAATTGTTCAATAAAATGGTTCAAAATCAGTTCAACACTTCGATAAAAGAAATGTAAACAGATTGGGGAGGTGAGTATCGAGTGATTTTCCCTATTCTTCAAACCATGGGCATAAAACATCGACTTGTGTGTCCTCACTCCTCTGAGTAGAATGACATCGTTGAAAGAAAACGTAGACATGTTATTGAAACAGCTTTAGTTTTGCTTGCTCAGACATCTCTGCCATTCCAGTTTGGGTCGTTTTCTGTTACTACTGCAGTACATTTGATCAATCGACTGCCTTCTCTAGTCTTACAAGGTGTCTCTCCATTTGAAAAGTTGCATCACAAGCCACCTCAATATAGTGATCTCAAGGTGTTTGATTGTCGTTATTTTCTACATCTACGAGCATATCAGCCTCACAAATTGAGCTTTCGATCACAAACCTGTACATTTCTAGGCTATAACTCGAATCATAAGGGCTACCAGTGTCTCGACCCGGATGGTAAAGTTTACGTCTCAAGGCATGTTATTTTTGATGAACGAGTTTTTCCTTTTGCGGAAACCAAACTTGACAAGTTGGTTACAAGGACAGCTATACATCATGCTACTTCACTAGGAGTACTTCCAGTCGTTGATGGTACTGTTAGGTTTTGCATGGGATTTAATTCCTTGCAATCCAATAGGTCAAAGTCTTCTGAGTTAACAACAGCAAGGATGAGTTCGAGCAGTAGTGGTGATCCTCCTACAGATCTTGTCAATTTTGTGAACTCAGATATAGAATCCACCCAAATTCTCTCGATCCTTTGCCTGATCAGATGAAAGCTGAGCCTCAGTTTAGTAATATTGGATCTGAGCCAGTTGAGTCAGTAGGTCTAATACCATATATCAAGGTGTTTCTCATGTGTCAGAACATCAGGTTGAGTCCGCTCGTGTTCCAGAGACTGCTAGGAGTAGTAATGAGTCGAATCAGCAAGGTGAAACAGCTCAGCAAGTTCAAAGTCTACCACAACAACCTCCTAGTAATGTGCATCATATGGTTACGAGGAGTAAACGAGGAATTTATAAACCAAAGATTTTTATGACTGCGATCGATAATGAGTTCTCAGAACCTCAATCAATACAGGAGGCATTTCAGCTTCCTCATTGAAAAGCTGCCATTCTTGATGAGTATGAAGCCCTCATGAGGAATGGAACATGGTCTTTAGTCCCAACACCAGAAGGTAGAAGCACAATTTGATGTAAATGGTTGTTTCGAGTTAAGAAAAATGTTGATGGATCTGTTCAACGGTATAAAGCAAGGTTAGTGACAAAAGGATATTCTCAGGTCCCTGGTCAAGACTTTCAGGATACTTTTAGTCATGTGGTGAAAGCTTTCACTATCAATATCATTCTGTCTTTGGTTGTACATCATAAGTGGTGTTTAAGGCAAGTAGATGTGAACAACGCATTCTTGAATAGAGACTTACATGAGGCAGTGTACATGGAACAACTAGAAGGATTTGAGTAGACAACACAAGATGGATCTAGATTGGTCTACAAAAAGCTTTGTATGGACTTAGGCAAGCTCCACGAAATTGGCATGCAAAGCTGAAGAATTTTCTGATAGAGGTTGGTTTCTTAGGCTCTCATGCAGATACTTCCTTATTCATCAAGAGGAAGTTAGATGCAATGCTATATGTCTTGGTTTATGTCGATGACATAATAGTAACAGGAGAGTCAACAAAGGAAATTAAAGAAGTGGTGCAAATGTTGGGGAGAAATTCTCGCTAAGAACCTTGGAGAATTAAGTTACTTCCTTGGTATGAACGTGATCAAGATAGAACACTCAATTATGTTGAGTCAAAAGAAGTACATTCTAGAATTATTGGAGAAAGCTCACATGGAGAAAGCAAATTCGACACCTACACCTATGATAACTTCACTTAAACTCACACAAGAAGCTAGAAGTCCATTGGAAGATACCACAGAATATAGGAGTATCATAGGAGGGTTATTATATGCATGCCATACTCGACCCAATATTATCTACAGTGTCAATAAGCTTGCTCAGTGTATGCATAGACCATGTGAACAACACTTAGCAACCGTGAAACGTGTGCTACGATATCTCAATGGAACACTAGATTTTAGACTGTTGTTTTCACCCACAGATACACACTGTCAACTTATTGCCTTCACTGATGCAGACGGGTGGTAGCTTGAATGATAGGATGTCAGTTTCAAAAAATTGTGTGTATCTAGGAGAAAATCCGGTTGTTTGGAATTCAAAGAAACAAAAGGTTGTATCTCGGTCAACAACAGAAATATAATATAGAGGATTGGCAGATGTAACCTCTGAAGTCGTTGGCTCAATATTCTACTCGATGAAATGCAGATTAAGCTTAAAGATGTGCCTATAATCTGGAGTGATAACTCAAGTGCTAGTGCTATGAGTGTCAACCCAGTCTATCATTCAAAATCGAAACATGTTGAGTTGGATGATCATTTTGTAAGGGAAAAAGTTGCAACGAATGTACTCAAGGTCAGTTATGTGCCTTCAAAGTTTCAGATTGTTGATGGAATGACTAAGCCACTCTTCAGAACATACTTTGAAAATTTTCGACAGAAACTAGGAGTATTTTCACTTGCTGAAGTTGAAAATGGAAGAAGTAGGGAGGATATTGAGTGTTGATGCCTCTGGAAGCTTATAATTCTGGAAGCTAGTTAGTTAATTTCAAATTAGTTAGTTTAACAATCTTCAACAGCTTTCGGTTATAGCCTAGCTGCATGTAACCAAGCATACTCATTCATGTATATATATATATATATATATGAGCTAGGGTATATGTAAACACAAGTTGAATTGAATAAGATTTCATCTTCTCTGAGTTTGTTAGTTTTTCTAATAGATTTGATTTTATATTTTAACAGATCCTTTGGTAAGTATAGTTGATGAGCAGCAATTAGCAGTTCCTTAAAGCTTACTTTCACCGAAGCGTCTTCTTCACTTTGTTCTTGCTAATTAGAAGTTTAAAGCTAACTGCAATTCGTTGACTTTGGATGAACTAACCTACTGCCTAAATTGGGTAATATAAAATAAGAAACGCGGTTTGCCAGGTCTAACTCTACTCGAGTCATCAGCCAATCTTCTAACAATATAAATATTAAATGTTAAGAACGTACGTTGCTGTAAACGAGTCGAGTCGAGTTCGAGTAGTGCTAAATTCGGTTTGGCTTGTAAAGATTTCGAGTCGAGTTCGAGCTTGAGTATTTTTAAACGAACCTAAAAAATCTAAGCTCGGCTTGACTCATTAAGAACTCGAATCGAGTTCGAGCTTTATTCGAGACTAATAGAATCGAGTATTGAACGATCTTTGGCCATGTTAGACTCAAGTAACTTCACATCTCATTTAAAGCCTAATGAAGAAAAAACTTTGATACATAAGCTGGGTAAACTCAAATATGTTAATTTTAGAGTTTAGTGCTCTAATTTAGTGTTAAGACTTATTTTAGGATTTAAGTTTAGAAATTTAGATTTTTAATTATAAAAAATAAAAAAATAATATATTTATATTTTTCGAGTAGCTCGTGAGCTTTTTGATTCGGGTATTATATAGCTCGGCTCGGCTTGTCAAGAACTCAAGTCGAGTTCGAGCTCGAGCCAAATCCAATCGAATCGAATTTTAATCAAACTTTGACCGAATTGAATTCGAATAGCTCGCGATCTGTTTTATCTCATTTACAGCCCTAGTCTTTATCTAAGATTTGTATGTCCTTTCAAAAAAACCTTCCAAGATTTGTTAACTTTGTATAGGGCAACACAAACAACTTTATCAAAACGCGAACAAATACGTGTATGTTAAATCCGAATTGGATCCAAACTGAACCTGATATAAATTCAAACTTGAAATTAACTTAATAAAATTTTTGTATAGTCTAACTTAAAACGATTTGAAATTTGATTTTACCCCACCTATAAATAGGTAGAGAAAGTGTTACATTTCTTATTTAATTTGATCTTAAAACTCTTAACTTTTAGGAATTACCCCTCAATTCAAAATTCAATTATTTTTCATGGGTTAAGTACATAAATGTTCATTAAATTCATAAATTATTCGAAATAAAAGAAAGGCTTAATAGGCAAGAAAAGTTCTCGAATTATACCATTTTTCATATAGGTACCTAAAATATATTTTGGTTCAAGTAGGTATCTAACATTTTCAACATTCTCACTTTATTTGCCTTGTTGTTAACATTCGTTTAAAATATTTTGTTAACCAATAAAAACATGACATATGACATGCTTTATTTATTTAAAATAAATTATAAAACTTAAAAAAATATATCTTAAAATACTCCTCAAAACCCTAAATACACGGATCTTCAAGTCTCAAATCTTGATTCTAGCTATTGTTGCTACCTATTATCGAAGGCATGCCTACCACTTTCGTCACTAGATACCACGCTCATTCCTTTCATCCTTCTATTATCGAAAGTTGATAGACGACATGTCTGAACTAATAAATTAATTCAAATAATCTACTCTTTGATAAATTAATTTAAAGGGTACAAATTGCCTCTCTCACATGACTCTATTCGTGTCTCCGTTTTAAAATAAAGGGTTTAAGGTGTAGGGTTTAGGGTTTAAAGTTAAGGGTTATGTTTAGCGTTTAGGGAATTAGGGGTAGGTGTATTTTTTAAGGTGTAAGGTTAAGGGTTTAGGATATAGAAAATAAGGTATAATTTAAAATTCAAGTTTTTAAAATTTTTAACACATAAATAAAAACATGATAAAGGGGTAGATGATTTCTATACTCATTTGAATACCAAAGACGAGTTCAAGACGGTGTTTGAGGCTCTAGACAGCTTAACCCTAGAGAAAAATTCAGATCTCTTGATCCATCTAATCCCTACAAGTAAGTGAATGAAAGGCCTTACCGTCATCTACATTTTCAGAAGGTGAGATCGAACAACAGGTTCAAGGAATGCTTGAGAGTCAATTGATATAGAAAAATAGCAGTCCCGTCTCCTCGAAAAATTATTAGGTGAACTATGTTGACCATGTCATCCATGTTCCCAAGGAATTAGGATCGTTGATCTTATTTTTTTTCAAGTGAATCATCGTCTCTTTCTTACATGTACTTAGTGGGTGGGTAGTTATTAGTTGGTTATTTAAAGATCAACGATCCTTATTGCTTGGACCATAGATGACGTGATTAACAGAGTTCACCTAATAATCTCTATATCTCCTCATTGATATTGTTGGTTAAAAGGAAAGATAGTGTGGACTATCGAGCATCCAAGATAGCACTCCTGCTTTATTTTCAACAATATGGTATTTTAATATAGCAAATCAGAAGTCATAGATTATAATCTGATTTAGAACATTGTTTTATCTAAAAATAAAAGAAAATCAATATTATTTAAAGTTGGATTGTAATCCATCTGTCTTCAAACAATAATATAAATTTTTGGGTAAAATATTGATCAAAATTGAATTAAAATTCATCCGTCTTTGAAGTGTCGTTTTTTATTATTTTAAGATAAAACAATATTTTTTAAAGTAATATTATAATATATATCCGTTTTCTATTTGAACAGTCTCATATGTAATACTGTTAGAAATAATTTGAAGAAAATCATATTTTTATAAATAAAAAATTAAAAGTAATATTTTGATAATTCTACCTTGACATCAATTTCAGTCTATTCTATCCTACTAAAACCTTCTAGTCTACTTCATTATTCAAACATATTTGTTGAGAGAAGTTGTTGAAGCCTTTTCTTATTCATTTTTCCTTTTAACTATTATGATTCTTGTTGTAGGTATAATGAAATTCGATTTTTGATGTGATCATGTTTTCGTTAATGGTTATTAACTTTTTTAATAATTAGTTTTAATTGAGAATATAGTTAAATTGATAGAATTTATAGAATGTTAAATTTATTGATTTTAATTTGAAATTATAATTAATTAAATATATAAATATAAAAACTAAATATGTTATTTTATAATTTTTTAACTGTCACATCATTTTTTAAGAGAATATTGACTTAATATTTCTTTTAAAAATTCAATTAGAAAAATATATTATTTTTGAACAATATTTAAAAATACCTCTTTTAGCCTGAGTATGTCAAACTCGTATTTGATTAAACCCGAGTTTTGTATTGAGTGGACAAGTAAAAAAAATAATTTACTAAGATTTTATTACATAAAACTCGCTTTTGGTTAAAAATTTAAAACTCACTTTTGGCGAAATGGGAGTTTAACATATATAGGTTGAAATAATTTTTTTTCCAAATGTTATTCATAAGGATGTATTTTTTTAATTAAATTCCTAAAAGAGAATATTGATCCAATATTATTAGGTATTGCATTATTCGATTTTAATAGAATTAACGATCGAACTGGAATTATTTCGGTTAATTCGATTGGTTAATTTTAGATAATTTTGATTAACGGTTAATTAACCGAATTAACCAAAATTATTATATATTAAATATCATATATATATATATTACGTACATTTATTTTAGATCATTTAGCTTTTAAAAATTATAAAATGATATTTAAATTTTTTTGACATATTATAAAATATCATTAAGCTTTTATCAAATTAGCACAAAATAAAAGTTTAGTGACTGAAAAGATTATTTTAGTAAAATTTAGTGATATATTATGTAATTTATTCAAAATTTATAACAAATCTTGATTAAATTAAAAATTGAACGAATGAATTAAAGTAATTTTAGTTTAATTAATTTTATTATAGATAATTTAGTTCGATTAACGATTAAAGTACCAATAATTAAGTTAATTTAGTTTTAATTAATTTGGTTCAATCACCGATAAAATTAACTGAATATATATCCCTGAATACTACTCCTTTTTAATGACAATTAACTGTTGGGTGACTATTTAATTTTTGGTGACTAAAATAAACATTTTGATAAATTTCACCGACTGTTTATGAACTTTACCGCAGAGACTGACAAACAATCCAACATACCACGTGTAATAAACTCATTGATCTCAACCAAGAACAAAATCCTCTGTTTCCAACTGTTGCTTGAATCTTTTCACTTCAGTTTTAGCTACGTTGCAAAAAAAATTCAAAATTTATCAAAAATTGACAGAGTGATAGAGAAAACTTGTTTTAGTTTCTTTAATTTCTGTTTTAAAGGCAAATGGGAACCATTTCTTGCGTCATTAATTTCACCAATCAGTCGAGAAAATCAATCCCATGGTCACCATTGGTTTCCATATCGAAGAAACCCATTCCAAAATTCCAAACCTTCAACCTCCCTTCCTCAATAGCTGCTGGTGCTTCTCTTCAAGTCTCGGCTTCCACCTCAACGGGTCTCTTTGATTTATTTTTTTTTGATTTTTTTTTTATTTTGTTTCTTTTAAGTATTGCTGACCTTTTTGGGTTTTCTGTTTTGTTTGAAATAATGCAGGGAAAGCGAAGGTGGGAGAGAATGATTTGCTAATCGTAGGACCGGGTGTTCTTGGTCGTTTGGTGGCTGAAAAATGGAGGGAGGTAAACCAACTGTTTGATTGCTTACTTTAATTCACTCAATGCTCTTTTTTCCCCTTTTTAATTGACAAAATTTCAGATTTGATTTCATTCTATGTATTGAGCAAAAAACAACATTCAAATTCAATGTCGTTTCAGGGGTTGGAATTCAAAGGGTTTTCTTAGATATTTATGAGAATTATCTTGTTGATGGATTTGATCCTTTAGTACTAGTTGCCGTTTAGAAGCAAGACAATATATATATATATATATATATACTTCGTATATATATGCATCACATAGTTTTGGAAGCAGGAACACCCAGGATGTCAAATTTACGGGCAGACCATGACGATGGATCACCATAATGAATTACTCTCACTGGGGATTAATCCACTTTTGAAAGAGACTAAAACTGATCAAAAGTTCCCCTATGTGATTTTCTGTGCTCCTCCTTCAAAAACCCCAGATTACCCTGGTGATATTAGGTAATTCCGAGCATTTTCATGGCGTCTCTGTTGTTTTATATTGTGAACCGTCAGTCACAGACTCACAGCTAGTCATTAGCCATATCGGTGCTGTATGATAGTAATCGTATTCGAGCTATAAAGAGCTATGGAAAAAGTTACTTCGATATGGAACTTCAGATTTCTTGTTAGTGGCTTTATTGTCTTTTCGAACTGAAGTTGGTGCTATTGATTTTGGCTTTGAACTGATCAGATTGGCTGCTTTAAGCTGGAACGGTGAAGGTTCATTCGTGTTCATATCAAGCTCTGCACTGTATGATTGCAATGACAATAGACCTTGTGATGAGGTATTTAGAACTAATATAACATAATGTTCTGCTAGCAACACTTTCTTATTGTTGATTTGTTTCATGACATCGGTATGTATTAATATCCTTTATCGCCATCTGTTTTCTAAATTGTACTGAGATCTAATATCCTTGACAGGACACGCCAACTGTGACGATTGGGAGAAGCCCTAGGACAGATAACCTTCTCAAGGCTGAAAAAGTGGTGCTGGACTTTGATGGCTGTGTCGTTAGGTTGGCTGGACTATATATATCCTTTTTGTCAGGACTGTACTTATCGGATAAATATGTTTATATGTTTCATGGACTTGGGGATGTTATCATGTTACCAAAATTACATTCATGATCACCTTAGCCTTTCACACAAACTAGATAGAGGTGCACATTTCTATTGGTTGCATAAGGGGACTGTTGATGCTCGTCCCGATCACATCTTGAATCTTATACATTATGAGGTAAAAATTCTCTCTTTTGTATTGGTTACGAATGGCAGGTTTTTCAACATCTTTATTACACTATCATGAAGCATTGGAAGTACGAACTCAGTTTTGTTTTAATGTTTTTTGCGTATTTTCAATTCATAGTTTTTGTCATAGAAAGGATTTCTCTTTTTAGATTTGCAGAAATCATTTAGGCACCTTGAATGGTGTTGATATCGATTTGTATGCTTGGTGTCATAGGATGCAGCTTCCTTCTCAGTCACCATTCTGAAGAAGAAACTCCGGGGTCGGATTTTCTTGGGTTGTGACAATCATCCTTTGTCAAGGTAGTCTTCTTTTTTGTTAGGAAAGATGACAACCGGTGTCGATAAATTTCTTCCAATGCCATTCCTTGTCAAAATTTTTTGTTTTTCCGACTTCTTGAGTTCTATACACTGTTACTTTCTCTACAGGCAAGAAGTAATGGATTTGGTCAATAAAAGTGGGAAATTCGACAAAAAGTTCGAAGGCTTTACAGGTGGCTTCTTTATTTACAATTTTGAAACAAAAGTATACCTTTGATTATGGATGAACCCAAGAATATTATCGGATATGAGTATGGGGTTATGATTATCCAAATATACAGAAAAGTTGCAAGAAAAATAGTAAGCATGCTTAGTCACCTGAGTCTGAGTAACATTAGTCTTAGTTATTCGATATGTGAAACCTGCAGTATCTGATGCACATTGTATGTTGCAGGCACCAGTGATCCACTGGGAAAAAAGTTGAACAACTCGAAAACATGTCAGGAATTAGGATGGGAGCCAAAATATCCTAGCTTTGCCCACTTCCTCGGAGTTTCAGAATAACTCATACCTTCTTCCTCGTTTCCAGGATTGAATGGATGACACTCAATTTAGTTGGCATACGGAATTCTTCGCCTGCATACTGTTGTGCCTCTCTTTTTTTCACTCTCCAATAGATGCTGGCAAATACTTGTTAATATACAGTTGAGTTGTACTTCCTTCGGAGTTTTGGTTCAACTACATTTGAGTTATGCTCGATGAAACCGGATTTACGAGGCGTGGAAAGTTCTTAATGCCGCGTGACCTCTTTTTTTATAACAGAAAACGAAAATATTTTACAAAAGAGTAGTACAACAAATTAGGAATTTTCCTTGGATTCAAGTTTTCAACCATTAATGAATTCTTGTGAAGCAAATTAAGATTTAGAACCTCAAAGAGCAATGAATATATATAACCTAAAGAAGGTAAATTTTATATATTAAAAGATGAGTGAGGCCATGTTCCAAGAACCCAACTTCATAATAAACTATTCTATTTCAAGTTGACTTGGGAGACCCAAGATTCTTCCATCTCTATATGTTCATCAACATGTTTAAACCAAGAAACAAGAGGAAAACACAGACAAGATTTGCGGTTTCAGACATGGGGAAATTTTGTTGTATGGAATCAGATGATGGCGGCGGCTTAGATCTCACTGGACTTCTCATGGTCTTAATCATAGCCGTAGCTCTAATGGCTCTCTGCTTCCAGCAACCACGACCTGCCGGTTATACCGTATATCGTTACCGTTGAAACCTTCGGTTTGAGCTCTTTCATCTCTTTTCAACTGGTGTCCCAATGCAGCTGCAGAATAAGTTTTATGGTGACAACATTTGTAATTTGTAAGAACTTGGAAACTCTTGTTCTACTGTAACTGTTGTTGAACATGTTTTGAATTTGTTTCATGTTCTTTTTCATGTTGACTCATTAGTTGTTTTATCAAACCATGGAATTTATAATTTTATTTCAAGTTTCACTTGCAAATTTTAGCAGTGATATACAGATAAAAAAAGGGTATTCGAAGTAACCCGAACCCGAAAACTTCGAAACTCAATCAACTCCGACCCGAATTTCATCCGATCTATAGCTATTCCACTCATATTTGAATCCGAATAGAGTTCCACAAAGTCTCATTATAGGTGCAATCTCAACTCAGTCTATACATTCACGGATTAAGGACCAAAATGTGATAAATAACGTATTTTAAGGACCGGTTCATGGATTAAGCATTTTTGAGATTTGTTATTGATGTCAAACCATATATACTAAGGGTAAGGGTAGAAGTTGACGTTCGATCGAGTTGAATTAAAAAAATTAAATTATTTAATTTTGTAAGTCTTATTTTACTATTTAAACTTTATTTAAAATTTTTTGAATCAAATCAAGTTTAAGAAATTTAAGTCAAGTTGAATCGAATAAAAATTGAGTTTCTATACAAATTTAATTCTAATTATTTATAATGTTAAAATACATTTAGTTTTAATTTAAACGACTTTATATATCCATATATGATATATATATATATATATATATTCCATATTTTTACGTATGATATACATAATATATCATGCAGAATTGACTTGAACTAGGAAATTGATCAACTAATTACTAAAAGTTTCAAGTTTTTTGAATTTTTATTTCACAACTCAAATTTTATTTGAAAATTTTTCGACTTGTATTGAGTTTATAAAATTACGAATCAAATCGAAACGAATAAAAAAATTCACGTTAAATCAATCGAATAATTTTTTTTTAATTGAATCAAGTTCTATTAAATACTTAACAACAACTATAAAATTGAAATTGAAATTAAAAAAAAGTTTGAGTTGAGAAATTATATGTATAATGATATTTTTTGGTTTTAGAACTCATTGAAAAGAATATGTTAGTATTTAAAAAAATCATCCCTTTTGGTATTCAAAATATTAGTTTTATATTTTTATTAATTTTTATAACTTAAATATATTATTTATATTTTTTAATATTTAACTATTTTTATGATTTTTTTTATAATAATCGCTTAATTTTTATTAATTCCAACAAAAATTTCATTCAGGAAATAAAACAAAATGCATTCAAGAACTAAAACAATAAGACTAAATCCAACCAAAATTTCTTATAACCCAAATACAAAAAAAAAATATAATTTTTTATAAAAATAAACATATTATCAAAATTTAGAAGTTTTCTAAATCTCTTTAATTTTATCCAGGCGAGAGGTTTAATGGGTCAAGAATAAATGGTAAACAATCTAAACTATCAAGCAGAATATTTCGCTACCTAAAATTAATTTTATCGGTACACAACCTGAAATCAAATAGGACTCTAACTTTTCATGACCACCGATAAAATCATAATAATAAATGATAATTGACTAAAATTTTTATACGAACAACTATCAACCACTAAAGTATGTTGAATCATGTCATAAAGATATATGAAACAAAATAAAAAATCAAAGAAAACGTGTAATAACATAAAAAACGTATCATAAAAAAAAAGTATGCCAAAAAAATAAAAATTCTTATTAAAAATAATAATAAATATCGATATTCGATAACCAACATTAAAACGATTGTCGATCATCGATTATGTTTATGATTTTTACGCAAAAGAAGTTTGGGGTCAAAAGTAAGAATGTCAAAAAAATGGATTTGACGAATTTTGACTCAACCGACTCCGGTAGAGTGGACTCTTGAATTTTTTATTTTCGGGTCAAGCTAAATGTTAAAAGTAACTGAATTAGATTATATCTTGTTGCACTCAGTTCTAGGGTGAAAATTTCTTGCTTCTCCTCGACCCGATTTACTTATAATTATGTACTTTTTATATATTATATATTATATTTTATTAAAGAGTGGATTTGGACACTATATTGTAATTGTATTATAATTTAATGGATGATTTAGGTAAATTACGCAAATGATCATTTAATTATACTAAAATAATTTTTTAATCACTAAAATTTTAAAAGTTATAAAACAATTATTAAACTTATCAAATTATTGTATATTATAAATTATTGATAAATATTGAAAATTTTAATAATTATATTTTTAATAATTTAATAAATTTAATTATCATTTTATACTAATTTAATAAATTTTAATAATCATTTTATAATTTTTAAAAATTTTATGATACATAAAAGATAAAAATTTTGGTTAATTCGGTCCGAAAAAAACGTTGACACCGTTAGAGTAAGTGGAGATTTTGTTTCAGCTTACAGAGAATGAGTCAAAGTTGTTGACAGTCCCTATTGGGATAATGGACTTTGCCATTGGGATACTTGACTTCCTAGTCAAGATCTTCCCGTCGATGGAAGATGCGGCTGAGTTCGGTAAAATCGGAAGATATTATGCCCGAAACCGGAGAATACAGTGCTGAAAAAACACCTAGCTACGGCAAAGATACGTTGGAAGAGTTGTTTGCGAGAGTGTTGAGGGGGTGGCTGGCCATGAATTGGTGGAACAATCCATCTTCTGAAAGCTGATTGCTTTAGATTAAGTTTGTTACATTTGGGTGATCCATGGAGTGAGCAACCAGTTTTGTCTTAGAACATGATTTGGTTCCCAAACCTTGAAAACATCAAGAACTAGTGAATCCCACATGGTCCGAAATTGTATCTGTTACGTGAAACTAAGGGAGTAAAATTCGAATAGATTAAAAAACAAAATTATTTAATTTGATTTGATGCGAAAATGTATCTTCACTTAGTTTGTAATTTTATAAGGGCATAAAGATAATTTAACCCTTCACGTTTATAATTTTTATCGTTTTGACCCTTATTTTTTTTTAGAATAAATTTAGCCCTTAACTTATATCTTTTTGACAAATAGCTTATTTTTAACTACCATGATAACTGGATCGTTAAAAATCTAACAATGATGACATGTCATACGCATATGATAATATATTTTAAATAACATGACATTAACCTATCATACATATATATATATATGAAATATAATTTTATTCTAATATAAAATAATTAAAATTCAAATAAAATATAAAAAATTAATTAATTCTAAAATAAAATACTACTAAATATTTTCAACCCTAACTACGATTGAATCAAAATCCTATCTTAAAAATTAATTAATTAGGGTTGTGAATGTTTAGTAGCCTTTTATTTTAGAATTAATTAATTTTTAATATTTTATTTAAATTTTAATTGTTTTATATTTTATATTAGAATAAAATTATATTTTATATATATATGTATTTGATAGGTTAGATGTCATGTTATTTAAAATATATTATTATATGCATATGACATGTCATCATCGTTAAATTTTTAACGGTCCAGTTATCATGATGGTTAAAAATAAGCTATTTGTCAAAAATATATAGGTTAAGGGCTAACTTTATCCCAAAAAATAAGGGCCAAAACGATAAAAATTATAAACATTAAGGGTTAAAGTAATCTTTATGCTTGTTATAAACTCAATTTGACTCAAAAAATTAAATAAAATTTTAGTTATAAAATAGAATTTTGAATAACTCAAAACAATTAGTAATTTTTTTAATAGAAGCCGCTAATTTTATTAAATGAGAAAGTATTCAATATTACAATATGGTTTACAATTATCATTGTAAACTAAATACATACATAATTTGAATATTTTCTTAAAATTAGTCACTTTAGATCATATAAGGACCATACATGAAATTTTTTTAAAAAACTCATCCAAAGACTCGATTGAAAAAATAGACATGAACAAATCTGACTGCATCAGCAAACAAACGACAAAAGGGGATTAATTTATTGAAAGACCACTGAAAATCGCAAATCAGAACTGAGCGCAAAAGGGGATTAATTTATTGAAAGAACTGAGCGTCGCGATAAACTATCCACGAGAGCAAACCGCGTATCCAAATTCAATCCGAGAGCCCAAAGCAAGGAAGATCACCATGATAACAAATAAGCATCATCTTGATCAATCGTGGCGTCGTTAGATCCAATCTTAAAAAACAAAATAAAAAACATGTCAAACGACAAAAAAATATACCAAAAGGTAGAATAAATTATGCCACAAGAGCAGAATAATATATTAAAAAAATAATAAATAATATAAACAAAACGATAGATTCCGACAGTCGGCGACCAATATTAAAATTTATGCCGCCACTGGCACTCAAAGAAAAAAGAAAATTAAAGGAGCGGCAAACCCTAACAGAGGAGAAAAAATTGGAGGAAACAATCAGTAATTAGTAGATTAGTTTTCAAGTTCAAATTATGTCTTTTATTTCTTTCAGACATATATATGTATTGGATATGAAGAAATATATTTGTGTCTTATATATGATTATAGAAAATCGTTTAAATTAAAAATAATTATTAACATAATATTATAAATGTTTACAACTCGATTTGAATGAAAACTCAAACTCGATTTGAACTTAAATTTTATAAACTTGACTCAACTCAGAAAGTTTTTATATAAAATTTAAGTTTTTAAATATAACTCTTCAACTCGACTAATTTAAAATTTATTGATTCGATATCCATCCCTATAAGCAACTGCAACATGAATTGTAAAGATATATTAATATTTGTAGATTATATTATTTCAATTTAAATAAAAACTAAATTTGATCAAACGAATACCAAAACCTTCGTCCAAATTCAACTAATTGAATTACATGAACATGACTTGATTTTTTCAAATAAATTATATTTTACAAGATTTGACATCTAATGTAAAATGTTAATCATTTATATTATACAAGTTCTCATAGATTCATTGATCTTGGATTCATACTTTATTCTTTCATGAAAAAAAAACACTATAAAAAAGGAAGTTGTAGAATAGTCCCTACCTTCCGATATATCGGGTCGGAGTCGAATGTATTTTTATTTATTTTGTTGGGAGAGAGCTAAATTAGATACATCGGATCAATTCAAAATCGATTTTATTTTTTTACTATAATCTATATTAATTTAGAATTGAGCAGACCTTAATAGAAAATTGAAGGATCACGAAAGTAAGTGATTGAGTTCAAAAGTTTTTTCTATAAAATTATTGACTCTAAAAATAGAGTAATATAGAAAAGATAACATTATTTCAAACACCGATAAAATCAGAAACGCCATTTATTTCAAATAGAGGAGGATGAGTTATTCACATTTCATTTATTGATCATAGACAAATTAAAAATTAAATAATGATAATTTTAAAGATTTCTTAAAAAATAAAAATATCTTCTACATTATTCATAATATGTAAGAAAAAAATATATATTCGATTCGTTCCGTTATCATCCTAAAGTATTGCCTAATTTTATATATGGTGTAGCTATAAATATTTCCATTCACACTATTTTTCATTATTTACAAACATGTTGATATTAAGATTTAAATTCTTGTAAAGTAAATAAAAAAGTATTAATTTGATTGTCATATTTGAGATGTGATGAATTAAAAATAGGATCGTCTTAAAAATTTTCAGGGTCCTGAGTGAGTACTATTTTTTTAATTTTTTTTAGTAATCTATATACCAATAATAAAAAATAAATAAATTTAGAGTTTAGAATTATAATTTAAGATTAAAGTTTAAATTATTGGTGAAATATTTAGAATTTATGATATAAAATTTAGGGTTAGGACTTAAAAATTATTTTTTTTAGTGTTAGATATAAAAAATAACATCTAAAAAAGAATTTCTATTCATCTCATTAATTTAATATTTTAAACATATTATTTTTATTATTAAATTTATTTATTTATTTATTTACGTATCTAAAAAAATAATTTTAATCATTAAATTATTTTATTTAGTAAATTATAAAAATAAAAAAAATATAAATAATTAAATTTAGGATTTTAGGCTAATCAGATCTGAACTGGCGTTCAAATACTCCTTCACAACCGGCCTGATTAAGAGTTATAAATAGAGATGGGCATGGGTTGGGTCGGATTTTCAGTCCACCCGCACTCAACCCGACTTGAGTTTTGGGTGAAAAAATCCGATCCGACCCGACTCGATTTTTAAGCTTTAAAATCCGACCCGATCCGACCTGAACCGAAGTATTAAAAAATTTGAAATTTTAGGGACTTAATTGTAAAAAATAAAATTTAGGAATCTAATTGTAAATAAAATAAAATTTCAATGACCTAATTGTAAAAAAATAATTTTAGTGACCTAAATGTATAAAATATATATAAAGAGGGATCATTATTGTAAATATCCCTAAAATATATATAGAAAATTTAAATTATTAGTCTTAGGTCGGGTCGGATTTTTTTCCACCCTAAACCCGAACCCAACCCAACCCGAAATCAACCTTTGAAAATAACCCGACCAAACCCGAATATTTTTTAAAAAAATCTAACTCGTTTAAGTTGGATCAAATCGGAACCCGTCGAATTCGGGTTCCGTAACCATCCCTATTTATAAACGAATAATAACTTTTGATTAGACATGTTGAATGGGAAAGCTATCTGTTTTTGTCTCGTCCGAAATTTGGAAGGATTAGGGAAAAATATTAGATTCAAAAATAAAATTAAAAAAATATATTATGAGTCTTACTCAACTTTATTTATGGTTTAATTTAATAAAATATTTTATTTTTTAAAATTTATATTTTACTTTTCTACGAGATAATTTTTTATATTTTTAAAAATAAATTTTATTAAATAAAATTATAAATAACATAATAAATCATGACAATGTAGTATTTTCTTCCAAAATAGACATGGACAGAAAAGGCTTATATAAATATCGATTGAGCTCCAATTCTAACCTTTATGGCCCAAGTCCGTTGAATTCAATTTAATTAAATTAAGGATAGCATACACCAAATACAATTAAAAGTTTGGCCGAATATTATTTAAAAAAAATTAGGTGAATGTTGAATGTATTATTAAATCAAAATAATTATTATTTTAGTATTAAATTTTAATTTAGACTTCAATTATATTATTAAATAATTAAAAAACTACGTCAACAATGTATTAAAATTTAATAGTACAATTGATATAAATTTAATGACCAACAATGTATTAAAACCTAAATTAAAATTTAATTTTTAAATAATATTAATTTTTAATTTAATAGTACAATTGATATAAATTTAAAACTTAATGATACTCGATATAATTTATCCTAAAATTAAATCATCATAATTTTCAATAAAATTGCTTTGTTGTTTTCGATGATTAAAAAATATTTTTTAATATACCTGTTCAAGGGTCATATTAGTTATTTAATTAAAGAGATTTTGTTTAACCAAGTGAAATAGTGGTGTAAATAAGTCGAGTTAAATTCGAACTATATTGAGTTCAAATCAATTCATTAAGAACTTTAATTGAGTTCAAGCTCAAGTTGAGTTTAATAATGTTGAAATTGACTTTATTCGTTAAAAATTCAGGTTGAATTCGAGTTTTAATTGAGTCAAATATTGACTGAATTAGAATTTAGTAACTCATTATCTACCCGTCTTCTTTACGACGTTAGAGAAGAAATCTTGAGGTTGGACCAACACAAAATAAGTTTTATTAATTAAAATTTATTTTCATTTATATTTAGTTATAAAATATATTAAATATTAATAAAAATTTAATACTAAAAAAGTAACTAATTCAATCTTTTCATTCGCAACGAAACGATGGAGCCAAGACCAAGTTCAAAATAAGTTATAATTTTCATCTAATTCCATCCCTAATCTAGTCCAATATACAATTAATTATAATTAAGCTTTGAGTTTGACATGTTAACCAAATATTTATGAGGAAAAGCTATAGATTAGAGGTAGGGTTAGAGGAGAATTTATTTATTTTCTAACAATGTCAAAACAATCAATTAATATTATAACAGAATAGTTGGGGAATGAGTTTTAGTTCGGTATTAGGAAAAATAGTAAATTTTTAAATAAATATCTTAAATTATTGTAATAAATAAATTATTAAAAAATATACTAAAATAATAAATAAATATATTTTTTAATTTTTGTAAGACTTTGAAAATTTATCGTAAACAATAATTATTATCATTACACTAAAAATAACATATAACGACCGATAAAAATTTATTAATAAACATATAATATTCATCGTTATAAGGTTCAGAATGTTTATCGTGAACAAAAGATTTTTCGACGAATAACTATCCGTCACTATTGTGCTAGTCAGTATATATACCGACAGAAAAAATCATGGGTATATATGTTAGAATTATAAACCGACGGATAAAACTATCGTGATAGAAACAATCTTCTCTGATAAATTAATGTACCTATTATGACAAATAGTTTTCACTGGTATATTATAAATATAACGACGGTTTACTGACGATTTATTTATCGCTATAAGTTAGATATTTACTCACACACAAAACTATTACTCCCATTGATGTAGACTTTTTTATGGTTTTATCCGTCGGTATATGTATCATATTGATTTGTATAATATACATATACCAAAATTGTTGACATGTCTTTAATTTACGTTTATTTATTTAATTTAAAAAATTAAGAAGTATTATTTTATTTAAATATTACCATGTTACAAATATTTAATATTAAAATGAAAAATTTGTTCGATATTTAAATAAAAAAAATATGTAATACATAATCAATAAAACATGGACAAGTCTATTACAACTTACGAGCATAAGAAGAGTGCAAGCAAATGTTTGTGTTTTTTAGTAGGCATAAAGGTAATTTTCATTTATAATTTTTGTCGTTTTGACCTTTATTCTTTTTTGGATAAATTTAGCACTTAACTTATATATTTTTGTCAAATAACTTATTTTTTAACTATCATGATAACTTGACCGTTAAAAATCTAATAATGATGACATGTCATATGTATATGATAATATATTTTAAATAACATGGCATTTAACCTATCAAATATATATATATGAAATATAATTTTATTTTAATATAAAATATAAAACAATTAAAATTCAAATAAAATATTAAAAAAATAATTAATTCTAAAATAAAATACTACTAAACATTCTCAAGCATTATTATGATAGAATCAAAATCCTATCTTAAAAAAATTAATTAATTTTGAACTGTGTTCATATTTTTTAAGATTAGACTTTGATTCTATTATAGTTAGGTTTGAGAATGTTTAGTAGTATTTTATTTTAGAATTAATTAATTTTTAATATTTTATTTTTGAATTTTAATTATTTTATATTTTATATTAGAATAAAATTATATTTCATATGAAAATATATATGTATTTGATAGGTTAAATGCCATATCATTTAAAATATATTATCATATGCATATGACATGTCATCATTGTTAGATTTTAAACAGTCCGTTATCATGATAGTTAAAAAATATAAAAAATAAACTATTTATAAGAAAATATATAGGTTAAAATTATAAACGTTAAGGTTAAAATTATCTTTATACCTTTTTAGTATCATATATAATTAAAGTTCAAAATAATTAGAAGATCATCCTTTGTTGGTTGCTCTAATCATTTTCATTTGTATTTTGTTAAAAGCAAGACCCTAATATTAAAATTAATTGCCGCTAAAGCACAATCAATATTTGAAAAATACCTATTAAAAGCAATAAAATAACGAATTTAAATAAAAATGAATTAAATAATAAAAAATAAAATATATTATATATTTTTGTATAACCATATAAAGCAAAGTATTCATATTAGGTAGATATAGATTTGAAAGTTATTGAAAGTAGGGTGAAAAGAAAGTTCTTAAAAAAATTAATTTTGCAAATTAATCCTTGTACTTCTTCAGAATTTTGGATTGATCGTAAAGATCCAGATTGTTTAAAAGAACAAGTACAAACTATCCCTATATAAAGAATACGTCTTCTTCTTTAATTCTTTAATTTTAGCGAACACATTCTTTAACCATAAAATTTAAGGTAGAAATTCGAAGGGTTAGAAATTATCAGTTAGAAATTATCATAATGACCGCGATCTTGGAATTCATAATAATTTTATCTTTGCGTGTACAATATCTAATATAGACATCAACTCATGTCGGTGAGATTTATTTAAATTCTTCGTTCGAAAATTAAGAAAACAATGTAAATATTACAAATCATACATTTATTCACGAAACAATAGTTATTATTAGAATCAATGTAAGATATTCACTAAAATTAATATTTGATTCAATTATTTTAAAAATAAAATACAATATATAAAAAATAATTGGAATAAAATTTTATTTTAAATAATTTATAATTATGTATTAATTTTTTAATTTTTATTAATATTTAATAATTTAATATTAATAACATTTAACGCTATTCGACACATATAATATATTCGTCTATGAATTGATATTTAGTTCTGTAGTATCGTACCGAAATTTAATGATTCTCATCTATATTTTCCGACCTTTAATGGCTTCAAAAGTAGAATTTTGGCCACACAAAAAAAGGTTTCATATCTTTGTTTTGAACAAAATAATGTTTGATAATTAAACGTTTGTGGAATTTTTTTATCGTTTATAATGAATTTAATGTCAATTTACTGAAATAAAAAAATATTGTCAGTTTAATATCTAAAGATCATAAATAAAATATTTTTTTTATAATTTTATATAAATGTAAATTAGGATCATAATTTCAACAAATAATTTTATAAAAGTATATGTATTAAAATATCATTTTTAATAAGAATGATAGATAACATCAACATTAATAAAGATTTGGGATAAAATTATGTTACTGAAATGGATGACTTAAATTAACAGTCGGTATTTGAAAATTATTACTTAAAAAAATAAAAATAATTTAAATTAACTATGATCCAAAAAACGTGTAAAACTTAAAGAGTTTTACATTATGTAACTTAATTATATTTCTAAAATTATACCATAGGTCTGGTTTGTTATGTTATTTATAATCATAATTAATAAAATTTATTTAATTTATTAATTTTTTGTGTTATATTTTTATCAGGTGTATTTTTATTCTTATTTAAGGTAAATTAAAATAAAACTATTTTTTATCAAATAAAATTCAATTGATAAAAAAATCATAAAAATTAATAAAATATATGATATTTATTAGTTAAAATCATGAATAACATAATAAACTGAACCTATAATCTAATATTTTCTCGTGAAAAGGGTATATCCCACCCCGATTTATTTTATCTTTAATATAGATAAAATTTTAAAAATATATTAATTATAAATTTATTTTTTAAAAATATTTATGTTTCTCTTTTTAACTCTTTATTTTAATATGTCCTTGTTGATAAATGCAATTTGTCATATCTAGAAAAAAGACAAAAGACAATAAAAAGTCTTAAAATATAAAAATAGTAATATTACATATTTTATTAAATATATTTTTAAAGATTATATATATATATTTAGAAAATATCATAAAGATTATACATTTTAAAATAAATTTATTTTTATGTATTTAAAGATTATATATTTTTAGAAAATATCATAAATTTTGAATTTTTTTTTTATAAAAAATCAGATAAACTAATTTTATAAACCACAATAAATAAGAATATATAAATAAGAATCCATAGATGAACACAATTCGACAAAGCATTTAATTTCTGCCTTCAGTCATGTTGGTCTCCGAATTATATTTGTCATCTCTTTTTAATATCAACTTTTGGATTTACTATTTTAAAAATATTTGAGTTTTATTAAGATAATATTTATAATTAAAAATAAATAAAATTATTAAATATTGTTTTTATTTAACAAACGATATCTGATTTATTAATCAATCAATTTGGCCATATCTTATGAATACTCAATATAAAATAATTTTTTAATTTAATTTTCTAAATCATAAATTTTACTTAAAATATCTAACATATTATCCGCTAAATCAACATATTATTAATATTAAATACCATATTTTGGATAAATCATATGAACTAAATCATTAAAACGTAGCTAAAGGCAACGCGGAATGAATGAAGCCACACATTTGAAGCAATTTTCATTATTTTTTTAAATGTGAATTTAGAGTATGTAAAAAATAATAAATTTTAAAATTTATTTTAAAATTTTAAAATATTAAAATTTAAAAGATATTATAAATTATTTTCATAATTTTTACAAATTTTAATACTTATATAAACAAATATTAATAAAAAACAAGTCTTCATATTTTAAAATAATGGATTTAGATATTTGAGTTTGACCCCAAGATGTGTACGAAATCTGTGTGTGATTTTGGTCCTACCCTCCTTCTAACTCATTGATTGGAGAAATTATATCATGGTTCCGGTCTATTACGTTAGTCGTGGTCCCATCCAATAATAATCATCTATTTTATCACTAACCTTCAACTCGTTTTTTTTCAACTAATAAATCTCCACTCATAATTTTTTTGTCATTTTAAAAATATAATTTTTAAAAATTATATTAATTACACGACTGATTAGTCTACGTGATTTTTATTAGTTAGGGACCACGGCTGACGTAGTAGGCCGAGTCTATGATAAATCTATCCATTGAATGCCTTTCGGATCCCATTTACTTGCCAACAAATAATTGAAGACAATTATAGAAGAATTTCTTAAAAAATAAAGATATGAAGAGATATTTATGCACAAATTACGACTCATCAAGGATTAGGTTTAGAATTAATGTTGAAATAAAAGAGTACTACAAGTTTGAAATTGTTGTACATGTTGAATCAGATTTAACTTTAATTTAGATTTAGATAATTGAACATTATTTTGAAAAAAATTATATATATATTTTTAAAATAAAGTTAGACTTTGGTTCGAATTTAGTTTGATTGAATTGATTTATAGTTGACTAAGCCTTAACAGGGGTTAGTTCAAGTGGTAAACAGTTTAGTTCCATTTAAATAAGTCTCAGGTTCGAGATATTACATACGCAAAAAATCTTAATCAAGAGACTCACCCATTAAAACTAGGTGTACGATGTAAGTTGATCCAGATTAGTTATGATGAAACCCTGAACCGGAAGAATAATAGAAAAATAAAAAATCTATAAAAATTTTAGTCTTAAGTTAAGTTTTGAATTTTTTGGGGTCTATTTTGATTGAATTGTCTAATAACTTATTGTTTATTAATCTGTAAAAATTACTGTATAAAAACATCTTAAATTGAATTATTTATTCCGAGAGGGACCATAAATGCAAAATTGCCATTAATTAAAGGAATAATAGGATTAAATTGAACTAATTAAAATTTAAAAAGACTATAACAATATATACCATTAACCGAAGGAAGGCCATTGCCTATCCTCGAGATTTTTTTTACCGAAAAATGAAAACTTTCGTTTTCTAATCTATTCGTATAATCACTCATTTTTATTTATATATTATTATATTTATTATTATTATTTTAGTATTGCATTCAATCATTTATATATATCGTAGAAGTGCTTTTTTTTGTCGTGACGATCGTGGGAAAAGAAGAAAGTGAGGGAGTATTTAATTCGAATTTGACGGGTTTTGATTTAATTGAATTATTTTTTTATAAAATAATCAAGTTTGAATTATTATAAATGGTGTTTAGACTAAGCTTGAATTTAAAATAAAAATCTGACTCGACACGATTTGAGACTAATAGTATAATTTTTTAATTTATTTTTAGGATATTTATAATAATATTCTCTTTATATATGTTTTTATAATTAGATCTTTAAAAATAATTTTTTATAATTAAATTATTAAAAATTAATTAATTTTTTATAATTAAATTTCTCAAATTATTTTTTTATAATTAAAATCTTAAAATTATTTTTATAAATCAAATAAGATCAAAGTGAGGTATATAATTTTCAGGTTATGTCAATATTTTTATAAAATATAAATTGAGATATGATTAGGAACAAATAATTTTTACTCTTGTGTATTTGTATTATTTCCTTCGTAGGTTTACATGTACTATTAAATTATAAATTCTTCTGCTAAAATAAATAAACTCAGGAATATATATTATAAATTTATTATAACAAATTATTAAATTTACAAGTAAGTTTAAAGTTTTAGCACATTAACAACTTATTGTATATATAAATTAATATATTTACAAATTTTTATTACATCCATATTTTTTAGTAATTTATTTTAATTATTTTTTTTTACCCAAACCTGATTTTTACTTTTATTTTTATGTCCATGTTAGTAATGCTTTTTAATATATCAATTTTCACACATTAATAAATAATGTTGACTTTTTCATATATTTATAACATATACTGTATAGTATTTTAATTAAATTATCATTATATTCTTACCGTATCTTCATGAATCTCATATCTTAGAAATGAGGTGGAGTAAGACTCCATTAAAAATTAAATTTTTTAATTTAATTCAAGGAAAAAAATAATTTTATTTTTATTTGTTTAATAATTTTATAAATTTAATTAAATTTAAAATAAATAAAAATTTAAGTTATGAAAAAAAAGTTTAAATCACATAAAATTGTTAGTAAATAGTAAATGAATTTTTAACTTTTAATCAAGTCGTCGACTCTGTGATATATGTCACATATAAAAAATATAAACAAATATATATGTATATTGTATATAAATATAATAAATAGTTTAAATTAGAATTAATATATATTATAATAAAATAAATAATTATAATTAAATTGTATAAAAACTTAAAAAATTGATTTGATTAGAATTTTATAAACTCACCTCAAATAAAAAAATTAAATAAAATTTAAGTTATAATATAAAACTCATAAACTCAAATAATTTAAAAAGAAATTAACTGTCTTGAATCAACGCTCACGCTTAGGGATGTGCGTTTTACCCTGCACGATTATGACAGATGATTTTGAGAGTGACATCTGATTACATTTTTAGGGATATTTATAAATTTTTAGGGATATTTATAAATTTTTAGGGATATTTAAAATTACATTTTTTATAATTAAGTCCCTTAAAATTATTTTTTACAATTTAGTCCCTAAAATTATTTTTTTATAATTAAGCCCTTTAAAATATTTTTTTACAAATTAATCCCTAAAATTATTTTTCTATAAGTCAAGTCGGGTCAGAATTGAGTTTATAATATTTATTTTTGGGTCGAGTTAAAATATTAAAAAAATCAAATCAAAATTAAATACTTATATTTAGGTCCGATTTGGTTAAATCAAAAACCCGACTTGTGCCCATATCTACTCACACTTTAAAAAATTTCAGTTCACTAACATAAAATATATTTAAAAATAAATAATAATAGTTTAATATAAAACAAATTGAAGAGGGTAAGCATTGTGAAAGTCTGTCTGAAAATGGAATGAGAAGAGGAGCTGGTTTCTTTGAATCCACACATGTACATCGAAGCAAATCAACAGCTCGCAATAAATGCCATAACTCTGCAGAGCTTACCTTTTCCTCTTGGACTCTACCACTGTCGATTGCCTCTTGATTAGCTTTCCCACCCACTTTCTCACCATTCCTCTATTTAATGCACATTTCCCCACACCCATTTCCCCTCACAACACAACACTTCCTTTCCGGTTTCCAACTACGACGATGGAGAGCCAGAACAAGGTCAGCAATAGCTTTGATGGAACGACGGGGACAAATAGCAAACAGGTGGTAGGCATGCCGAAAACAGTGAGTAACTGTGATTTGATACTCAGGGTCGTTGCTTTGCTGTTCACGGTTACGTCGGCCATTGTTCTTGGTGTGAATAAACAGACTAAGATCGTCCCGATTCAAATTGTTCCGACTTTGCCTGCCATCAACGTTGCCGCCCAAGCTAAGTGGCATTATTTATCGGCCTTTGTGTAAGCTTCTTCGCTTCTTTAAACGATGTTTTTTTTATTGAAATCAGAAACACACAGCTTACGTATATTAGTTCTGTGGCTTTAGGTACTCGATGGTGGCAAACATAATAGCAAGCTCATATGCTGCAATTTCAACAGTAATGGTGTTGGGTAGTAGAAACGGTAAGTCGAGATTAGGATTGGCTCAAATCATCGCGGTGTTGGACATTATGATGGTGGGGTTGTTGTTTTCTTCCAACGGCGCCGCCTTGGCGATCGGTCTAATGGGCTACAACGGCAACTCTCGTGTTCGTTGGAACAAAGTCTGCAACGTGTTCGACAAATTCTGTGACCAAGTGGCCGTCTCCATTGTTTTTTCTTCACTGGCTTCCTTGGCTTATACTGCTTTGATAGTTCTCACTGTTCTCACTTTTCACAAGAGATTTGCACGTTGATTAAGTTAGTTTAATTATGCTTCTTATTGTTATATTAAAAAAAGTTTTTATAACTTATTTAATATTAATAGATTTAAATTATTGATAATTATTTAAATAAATAATAAATATTATAATATTTTATATATTATTTAGTTTATTCAAATAATAAAATAGTTATCAATAATTAATTAATTTTAAATTTAGTAGTTAGAAAGATGTTCAACTTATATCATCTTTTTAGTTTAATGTTTAATATTTTTAGTTCATTTTAGTGTCTAATATTTCTAGCGTTAAGTGTTTCGCCGTTATTTTTCGTTAAATTTTATTGTTAACTTTTGTTAATTATTATATTTTAACTTCTTAAAATTCTAAAATTATATTTAATAAATAAAAATGTTTAATTTCACAAAATAATTATAAAATTCGAAAGTCCATCTAAATATTAAATCTCATTTTAGGATGATTTTACTACGATTGTGATGATGACATCATCAGACTATTTATTCAATAATATTGTCGATGTCGTATAAAATATTAAAATTATCGAATATTGTATTCAAGTAATTCACGTTGAAAAATAAGAAAATAATCGATGAACTATATAGAGGTCATTTAACGAGGAAAATATATTTTATTCTGCCACCAAAAATAAAATCAATGTCGATGATAGTGGTTAAATTTGAGAAGTTTAAGGATTATTTAAAAATTTAAGATAATTTTATAATTTTTAGATGTATTAATTTTTATCTATTTTTAAATATAGTTTTTGAATTTTAACAGACAATAACAACAAGATACCTATTTAAGTCTTTAAAGTGTTAGGCACCGAGATAAAAAAAATTAGACATTAAAATAAAATAAAAAACACAATATAAATTAAACATTTCCTTAACAATTAAACCTTAATTTTATAAAAAAAAATTATATAATCAAATCGATCAATATAATCTAATATTAACTAATAATTATCCGTTAATTCTTTAATAAAATAAAAAATTTATATTTAATGTTGGTTCCTAAACTCGGGTTGGGTCAGGTGATGGGTGAAAGGTATTAATATTCAGGTCTGGTGTGGGTGGGATAAAATTTGACCATACTCGACCTATGTTCATCTCTAGTCTTAATTCTGATTTAATTAAATAAAATTAATCATCTAATTATATGATGAAATATGTCTTAACACTTGTTAAATGATAACGCATATCATCACTCGATTAGAAAAAATATTTTAATTTTACTTTTCTCTGTTTAATATTAATGTAATTATTTTTTCTGATCTTATTAAGACACGTATCACACCCGATAAAAAAAAAATTAAAGAGGAATAAAATAGTTTCTAGGTGGATTAAACCTAGGACTTACAAAGATAATGGCAAAGCCTTTACCACCGCACCAACTTTTACGTTGTGAGATGAATTGCACTATTTTTATACATATCTTATAATGCAGTAAATGTTAAAAATAATTAAAATATTAAAGAAAAATACTAAAACCTAAATTATTTGGGATATAAAAATTAAATAAACTATCAAAATAAAAACATTTTAAATATGTTTAAAATAGTTTTAAAGCTAGATTTTAAATGAAAATAAATTTATAACTTTTTTATTTTTAAATTAATTTGAATATTTTAAATATTTTTTAATATTTAATTCAATTTAAATAATAAATTGAATAAATTCAAATAATTTTTATTATTTATGTTTAAATTAAATTGAGTATTTTAAATAATTAATTTCAAATATTTTAAATAATTAATTTCAAATATTTAAATATTTTAAATTAAATATTTAAAGTAAAATTTTAAATTGAGTTCAATCGAATATTAAATCAAACTCTATGTGAGGTTCCATTTAATTTAAATATAAAAATATTTTAATATATCCACTTAACTTATTTTAGATCAAATATTTATTATTTTTATATTTAAATTAAATTGAATATTTAAATACTAATTTAAATCTTTGATTTATTTTAAAAATAAAAAAACCGTAAATCTATTTATTTTAAATCTAGCTTTAATAAATACATTAAACATATTTAAAATGTTCTTATTTTTAATTATTTGATTTGATTTATGTGATTTTATGCATATCACGTGATTTAAGTGTGAGTTCACTTTTAATTACTTTTATTTCTTAACCTAACATTTACTACGTTATAAGATATGTATATAATTCATATAATAAAATAAGATGTTTAAAATTATCCGATCTGATTGACAAGATCTAACTACTCAATAAACCGATATAAAATATGTGAGTAATTTAGAGATTTTTATTTTCTATCACGCCACTTGACCCGATAATTTTTTCAAGTACTCAATCTAGGTTTGGGTCAATTTTTTTTCTTTAGCGGGTACCTGACCCGACACTTTTAAAATATATTTTTAATATTTTAAATTATATGTTTCTTTTAAGCATTTTAATATTTTTATTACAAAACTTTAATATATACCTAAATATTTCACCCTTCAAAGTTAAAATTAACTTCAAATCACTAATTTTTTTATGTATCATAAACTTTTAAATTTTATGCGTTTGATGTGTATTTTTAAAATTTAAAATTTAATATATATATATGAACCGAGTAACCGCAACCCGATTAGTCAAGTATCCAAATTTTAAGGGTACACAATTTAAATAGGTCGGCACATGAATCAAAAAATAGGTATCCGATAATGAACATCCCTATTACGAAGTGAAGATTGGTAACTATAATCTAACTATTAAGAATCGGTTAACCACCAATGATTAACCGTTAAGACGCGGTTAACTGACGATTTGATTATATGTTAACCTATAACTTATTATATTTTTTTCACATGTTCATTATTTTTTAGAGAATAATGTATTTATTTCTCAGATAAATAATATACTAAAATATTAATAAAAATATTTAAATAAAGATATTTTAATCACTTAAGTTATAATTAAAAAAATACTTACATATTATAAAGTTTCAACACAAGACAAAACACACAAACTTTATAATATTTTAAAGTTTTAAAGTTTTGCGGTATATAACATTGTAGCAATACATCATCAAATTTCAAGACATAAAAATCACTATCAAAATTTTAAAAACAAAACTTTATTTAAGATATAATATTCAAATTTCAAGACATAAAAACCACACTCAAAGTTTTAAAATTTATTTTATATTTTAAATATATAAAAATAATTTAATAATAATTAACATATAGATTAATCATTAGTGAAAATTCGTAACCGTAATGGTAATTATAAAAATAAATTAATTAGTTTATAAAAATATAATTATTATATCGATTAATAATTACGATTAATTGTATACACCCTTATAATAATGTGATAAATGTTTTGTCAAGTATCAAAATATGCTTTATCATCTAATTGGATGATTAATTTTATACCACGTTCTCTTCGATATTAAATATTTTATCAGTAATTGATTTAGAAATTAAATGCTTAACATCTTATTGTTGGGTGGTGGTTGTGAATTAATTTTAGAGAAAGAAAACGGCATGCCCTGAAACGACAATTTTTATAGTTTGAGCATAACATCAAACGATTAATGTGACGATTGGGCAAAGATGTAGCATGTAGGACATGTAGTGTTGCTGTTGGCTATGCCTATAGTCAAAATAATGTCAGTTTTTCTTCCTATTTAGAGAGATTGCAAGTGGTTTTAGTTCAAGTTGGTTGCCAAGAGTTTTGATTTTAGAATAATTATAAGCTTTTATTGAAATTCAGTTTCTATCGATAAAATTAACTTAATAGACATAATGTAATTATGATAAATTAATAATTTTGTTACTTGTGTGAAAATTTGTTTATTATTTTTATGTATTAGTTATCTTCGTCGTATGATATATTACGTTAACATTGAAAAGTCAAAATATTGATGTGATAAATAAAATAATATCTTATTTTTTCTATTAAAATTTAACCATTTTTTTTTTGAATAAATTGATTTCTATATTAAGAAAGAACAAATTACACGAGTTTTCAAGTCAAAAGACAAGGATTGCTTCAAGTAAACTCTCTTTTCTAACCCTGTAGAGAAATCTGTGTTGTTTTTAAACTGGTCTGAAGACCAGTTAAAAGCTTCTGTTTTGTTCCTCCCTACCATAGTTGGGAGTCTCAGGTATTTCTTTAGATTAGTTGACTCACAATAAAGTATCCACTTCATCTCTGGTATTTTAAGGAATATTTTCTCTAAAAAAGATGAGAGATTTATCCAAATTCACCATTTGACGAGATTCGCTGAGATCGCATCCTGGTACCTTGTTTTTCAAAAACTCATTGAAATCACCAGCAACCATTTAATGCAACGATTGATCCTCTCCCGATTGGCAGACAAGATTCCACGAATTATATCAATCTTGTTCTTTCCATTCTTCTTGGATTAAGTTTTGTTTTTATTAGAAACAAAACTTGGGGATGACTACCTCTCAACAAGTTTCTAAGACGGTTCACTGCCCGTGGCTTCCCCAATTAAGGGACGTTCCAACAAATAAACTTCATGGCTTTCGACTGCCCTGCCCTGCCCTACCGATATCTCATGTATCCCATCTTTAACTGTCAATGGGTTGTCCTCTGCGTCTGATCTTAACTCCATATTTCCAACTTCCACGACCTTTAGGCAACTTAGCATGAACAGGTTCTATTTGCTTGGCCTCACGTGCCTTCCATTGGTTCAGACATCAATCCCGACGGTAGATCGTGAAGATGAACCCAAAAAACACTAGTGTCCAACTAAACCATTAAGGGACCTTCACCTTTTTCCAGTCTATGTGTTAAGCAACTAACAACAAAGCTTCAGCAGATTACAGAAGTTCCAAAAGTTTATTAATCCCAGAAGTAGTTACAACTAATTCAGTTGTTTATGTTCGTTTGTGTTCGCATTTATCTAAGTGTGAACATTAGATCAAGTAATTCGGTTCGTTTATAACCCTACGAGTTTAAGCGAAAAAAAACTCAATATTTTATCACTAAACCAATCTCTTCTTGTCGATAGATATCACATATAATATATAACCTCATCCAAATAGCATAACTTCTTCGTTACCTTTAAGAATTTATGGATTTGAGGTCTGAAGCTTCAAGGGAAGCTGCCGTTGTCATTATAAATCATGTCAATCTAATCGAGATATATCATATTTATGATAAAACATTATATAATATCATGCTAGATATATCATATTTATGACAAAACATTATATAATATCATGCTAGTTAGTGATTAAAACTTAGCTATTGTATTTGTAAGGGTTCAAACCCCTTTAAGTGCATGTTTTAATATTTTTTTTCTCTAGCGGGGCCTAAATTAGGCTTTAAAATTATTATACTAAAACGACGTCGTTTTAACTAACGATTGATCATACTAAAAAAACTTATCGTTACGGTTAATAAAATTTTGATGAACTATTATTATTTTGTTTAAATAGATTATCCTAAACGATTATTCTATTTATTCGATACAATTATTCAATTAACAATGAACTGTTTTGCATCTAGTATTATAAATAGTATATCTATTTATTTCTATTTATTTTAATAACTTAAAAATATCAAATAAACTTTCAATAATTATAATAAAAAAATCTTTAGATTTTAAAACAATTAAAATTAAAAAAAATAAAATACAATGGAAGTTTAATTAAAACATATAGACTAATTAAATCTTTAAAGTTTACGCAACTTCATTAAACTAATAAAAATATTCTACAACTTCATTAATGATCGATACAACAAATGCAAGAAACGTGATAAAATTAATTTTGTGCTATTAATATTTTGCAAACTTGATAATGTTGTATGTGATTTATTAATTTGTCTGTTATATAAAATTTTGTTATAATAATAATAATAAAAATAATAATCAGTAATTTAATATTATTATAAAATTAATTTTTCAGTTAATTATTTAACAAAAAATCATAACAATAATTATCTCGTTAACCGTTAATCTTATCGATACATTTCCTTTTGACATCATACTAACCTTTCATTGGACGCACCCATTTCTCCGACATCATATTAATTTTTGATATTTTTATGATTATAAAATAATCTATGTTTGATAATTTTATACATTTTTGTTATATATTTTTATAAATTTTATTATTATTAAATTGATTGAATATTTAGTTGAATTCAGCATGGTTCTCCCATTCAAGTTATAATAAATGCCCGTACTTGTGACACCGTTATTCTTGTATTCAGCTTTAGTTTTGCTGTTTTTAGAAAAAAAACATTTTAGTTTGGTGTTGTTGTGAACGTGTTTTTTATTTATTTATTTTGAAGGTATAGCATTGTCCAAAATGGTATTTCTTGCTAAAGTTCTTTCCTTGGCTTATGATATGGAAGGCACCAACGCGGATCTTGGCATGAAAGGATTTATTTAATTTTTTAATTATAGAAGTTTAAATTAAAATTTTTTATGTTTTTCATAAAATTTTAGAAATCTAATTAAAATTTTTTAAAAAATTAAGACTTATCGAGAATTTTATTTTTAACATTATTTAATATTAAATTTATCAAAATTTTGTTTTTTAAATTTTTGAGTGTCATGTCGCACCCTAATTAAAGGGTGTGTTTCCATGCTTAACAAGGTACACCTGAAAAGAGGGGGAGAGCATTAATCCGACACCAAAAAAGAAAAGAGAGATCTTGAGTTACATAAAAGGTATGATTACATGTTCTATTAAACATGTCTTTTAGGAAGAAGGTAATGACCTTATGACAAGTGGTATTAGAACACCCCTTTAACTGTCAATTTCACGCCAAGTAGCCATAAGAGAAGTAGGTAGGGTGAACAAATGTGATAAGAGTTCAATCATGAGAGATGAAGCACATGATCAGGGTGTCACAAGATTGAGTGGAAAGAATGTCATGCCTGAAAATTGGGAGAGAGCATTAATCCCAAATCAAAAAGAAAAAAAATGTCTTGGGGTATATAAATGACGGCGCTGCACATTTTATTAGACATATCTTTTAGTAAAAGGGTAATAACCAATGACAATATCGTCCAAGTCACTACACTGGTCAACCCACGGTATAATACTCACACAATTGTACTTATGATTTTAAAATATATGTTCTGGAATTTAAAATAATGGTTTTAAAATATATGTTCTCGAATTTAAAAGAAAGAGATCGATGGATGAAACGTCCAACCTAAGAAGTGTTGAAAATCAAATTTGATATAAGAATATGTTAGAAGAATGATAGAAAAAGCTACAAAAATACCAGTAGCATTAAAATATATAAAGCTGATAATATTGAAACTACTTGAAGAGTATAGCAAAGTCTAGTTACTGTCGGAAAATTCAGGAACTTTTACATATGGTGACAAACATGAGAAAATTCAAGAAAAAAATTAGAAATTTACAACAATAACAATAATATCCTTCTAGAATATTAGTTTAAGTTGGTTATGTATCATATAAGTAGGCATTGTAGAATCTATCCAGCAATTGCAATAGAAAAAATTAGTGTGTATAAAAGTGTGAATAAGTTGTGAAGTTAAAAAGAAGTGTCTCAAACATGTTGGAGCAAGTTGTTTATAATTTTATTCTTCGTAATAAAAGTTCGAAGTTACAAATTATATTAAGTGCTCATTAACGTTTTCATCAAGTAGTATCAGAGCAAGGTTTGAGTTTAAATCACAAGAAGATAGATTATATAATCTAACCCATAAATTCCAAGATTAAGAAAGACGAATTATGACAATTGGAGTATTCAAATGAAGATAATACTCGATTTGCTAGATTATTAGGACATCATTGTCAAAAGATACACCGAACAAAAAAATACATCAACTTAAACGACTCTAACAAATAAAGAGAAAAAAACACTAAAGGATGCTTGTAAAACAAACTTAAGGGCATTATAATATATATTTTAAACGGTGAATGAATCCAACTTTATTAAAATTGCAGAAACAACAAATGCAAAGCAAGTATGGAAAATTCTACAAATATCACTCCTAGGAGTTGAAAAGCAAAAAAGGTACGTTTTCAATCGTTTAGTGCCGATTTTGAAATATTAAAAATGAAAAACATGAAAAATATATAGATGACTATGTTAACTGTGTGAAAGTCGTAGCAATTAAAATGAAAAAACGGCGAACCCTTTGACGAAGTTAGAGTACAGAAAAACATTTTACGATCGTTGATACAAAAATTTGATTATGTTATCATTGCATTTGAAGAATTAAGAGATTTAAACCAAATGATGATCGATGAGCTTGAAGGACCACTCCAAGCCTATGTACAGAAAATAAAGATAAAATAAAAAAGTAAAAATTTAAAAAAAAAGTCCTACAAAGTAAGTTGTAAGTAGTGATCCAATTACATATGAAGAAACAATTGAAGATGACAAGTTATAAATGAAGATATTGCATCAATTGAAACAAATGATACACTAAAGCTCACAAACTTACTAGAAAGGGCATAATCTAATTGGAGTTAAGTGCAATTGTGGATTCAAAAATATTTATTAGGGTAGGCACAAATCAAAAATATGTTTAAGGTGGGCACAAACCATAAAATTTCAAAAATTCAGGGTGGACACAAATCATAAGAATTTAAAAAATTTAAGAATTAATTCATAAAAAATTTAAAAATCAAAGAAAAATGTATAAATTTTAAAATATTCAGGGTAGGAACGAGTTCACCTTCTCATCATGTGGATTCGTCAATGGTTAAGTGGGTCTACAAAACGAAGACTAATAAAGAAGGCGAAGTAGATAAATACAAGGAAAATATTGTTTCTAAATGTTACAAGTAAAGACAAAAAATCAAATATAATGAAATATTCGCTCTAGTGACAAGGATTGACACTAATAAACTTCTCACAGTAGTCGCATCACAAAATAAATGGAAAATTTATCAGATAAATGTAAAGTCAACTTTTCTAAATGGCTACCTAAAAGAAGTTTATATCAAGCAACCAACTTAATACGTTAAAAAGATCATAAAGATAGAGTCTACTATATGAAGAAAGCATTATATGGATTGAAACAAGCACTACATCACAATAGACTTTTCGCGTCAGCCGGAACATTTGTATATTTAGTGGCATTTTTAAGAAAACACCACTATATATAAGATTTTTGTAAAAAGGCACTAAAAATATGATTTTTGTGACGTTTTAGAAAAAACGTCGCTCAAAGACATGTTTATTAGTGGCGCTTTTTTAAAATCATCGCAAATGACATTCTTTTGAGTAAAAAATAAGTTTATAAGGATTAGAACTTATTACACATAGTTAAATATGACCATATTTTAACTATCTAATCTAAAGTAACTTTTGAGATTATATCACCCTCATTTTTTTTAAAAAGTAGGAAAACCTATTATTTTTTAGATTTAAACCATAAATATTAAAACAATAACTTATCCCCTTTTAACAAATATATTTTTCAATCTGATTTTCCCCAACCCTTCGACTCGCTCGAAGCAAGCAGGTAGGGCAAGAATCGCGATAATCCTCGCAAACTCCCCCTTTGACAGTTTCTCATATCTGTTTCTCTCTTCCTTCCATACCCATAAGAAAACAAAATCAACCTTTCCCCTTTAATCCTCATGGCCATTAACAACGACGATTAGGTCTTTTTTTGTTCCTCTTTTGCTCTTCGTTGTGTGCTTCTACTCTTCCCTATGTCCGATCCTTTCCCTTTATGAAGATCAAGTCTGCTTCATGGACTGGTAAGTTTAACTTCATACTTCACTGGATTTTAATCCAAATTTAGCTTCATGTTTATTTTCTCATGATACTTTAATAATTTGATTCAAATAATGTTTCTACTGTAAATTTATAGATTTCTTAGTATTAATCCCAATTCCAATGTATGGAACCAAGCAAGGTTTATTAGGGTAACTCGTCGAGGATTATTAGGGTTTCTCGGGCCTCGGGTGGGAAAGATCGACACAGCAAGGTTTGGACTTCGAAAGGGTTGAGGGGTAGGCGAGTTAGATTGTCTGTCACTACGGCTATACAGTTTTATGTTCAGATTATTTATTGTATTGAAGATATGATTAATGGTTCACTTTGGGAGGCCGTGAATACAAAGCAACCTAATGTGGAACAAGTGAAGGTTGATTTCTTAGAGCTTTCCTTCATTGCAGTCATTTTCCATGCTCATAATTATATTTAAAGGTGATATACCGCACTACACTCTGCAGATTGCAAAATCACTGCCAAGGATCTGTTTTTTCTCTGGTCTTACTGGGGAGGAGATCATGGTGTTCATTGATGCTTTCCCTGAGTCTGATATCCAACTTAATTTTCTATGTTTTCATTCGTGGAATACACATTCGAATATAGACATGATTCTTCAATCATATGAAAGAATTATACAAACTAAACATACTTATGTGGAATACATACCCATATCAAGCTCCCCTGAGTCTAAAGTGATAGGTTGTGGTTGAATATTTTGTTTAAAACTCGTTATTTCTCTTTATGATACTTATGGCAGCACATATTAGGATATTTGCAATAAGATTATTATCTTCCACACATGGAGAAAAGCTTGGAACAATTAGAGTAGAACCACATCAACCCTCAATCCTCAACAGTTAGATTGTGTTCGATCAATTTCCTGCTTGATTAGATGGTCGCTTGCAGCTCTACTATGGGGATGGAAACAGGAACTCAGACAAGAAAGGAAAAGGAAAGAACTAATCAATTTCTTTCCAAAGAAAAGTTCCCACTTTGGCCCCCAATCTTTTCCAAGTAAGTTAATATCCTCAATCCTCATCCAATTCTAGTTAATTCCATTTCCCTTAATTTTCTTAATTAAAGTTCATATCTTTCTGCTGGATTCTGTTCCCCCCCCCCCCCCCCCCCCAGTTTTTGTAGACTTAACTTTTTGATTAGTTTATGACTAGCTTTTTGGGTTCATATGTTGTGCCATTAATCGCTCACTTTCTTGGTATTCATAAAGTTTTACCATTGGGGCTATATATATATATTGTGGGTTTCAAGTATTATAATTTATATAGTCTTTTCATGATTCCTGTATATTTTGATACTTCAGTTTAAATGAAGAATGAAGTTATTAACAGCGTTTGGCAAAACAAACGCCACTAAAGATGAGTTTTTTAGCGGCGTTTGTATTTTTAAACGCCACAAAAAATTGTTTTTTATGGCGTTTTAAAATACAAATGCCGCTATAAAACTAAAAAAACGCTGCTAAAGATCTATTTTGGTGTAGTGACCAAGAGCATGAAATAAAAGAATAGATGAATATTTTCAAAAGAATGAGTTCATAAAGATTCTGAGCGAGCATGCCTTATATACATAGAAAAATAAAAAAAAAAAGATGATATCGTGATCATATGCTTATATGTGGACAACACGATCTTCACTAGAAGTAATCCAGGTATGTTTCATGATTTCAATAAAGATATGAAAAAATAATTTAAAATAAAAAATATCGATGATATATCATATTTTTTTGGAGTCGAGGTGAAGCAAATAGAAGATGAAATATTTATATCTCAAAAGAAGTATTTAGAACAAATTTTAAACAAATTTAGAATAAAAGATTGTAAGTCGGTAGTTACTCTAGCTAAAACAAGCATGAAATTTAGCGTTGATTTAACGAGAGAGCTGGTGAATCCAATGTTGTTTAAAAGATAAGTTAGAAGTTTAAGGTATCTAACTATCACACGACCATGCATAACGTATATTGTAAGACTAGTAAGTACATTCATGGAGAATTTTAAATAAGACCATTGGATTGCAACAAAAAGAATTTGAGATATATCAAAGGTACGTAAGATCATGGTTTATTCTACACATATTCAGAAAATTCAAAGTTTGTCGGTTACTCCGATAATGATTACGGAAGAGACATAGATGATCGAAAAAGAAATTTCGGATACCTATTTCATATCGACTCCGTTATATTTTTATGGTCATCAAAAAAGAAACGAACAATAGCTCTCATTCATTAAGTTGAAAAGACTCAAAGTTAAATTGCGAGAATTAAATAGCATGTATTATGTTAACATTTCAAATAAGGTTGAAGAAAAGAGGAAGCAGGTTGAACAAAAACAATTCATCATTTTGCATGGGTTAACTAGTTGTGAGGAAGAGAAGTTACTAGATGAACTCTACACACTTGAGAAGGCTGAGGTTTTGTTTCATAGACAAAAAACAAAGATTCAATGGATACAAGAGAAAGATATGAGCACTAGATTCTTTCACTCTATGGTTACTGCCAAGAAAAAAAATATCATCAGGATTATGATGGATGAGCAAGGACGCATATTAGAAAGTTTTGATGCTATGTCCCAGGAGTTTATAAATTTCTTCACCAAACTCATTGGTATTGTTGATACTAATGTTGTAGAGTATGATGTGGAATCCCTGAAAGAGCTCATCTCTTATAATTTGTCAGATGATATTGCACAATAACTTTGTCAAGATTTTATAACAGCTGAAATTCGTGAAGCTCTTTTCATGCAGGGAAATGAAAAGAGCCTGGGTCCAGATGTATACACTACTTGTTTTTCCAAAGTTACCTGGGATATTGTTGGAACATATTTCATTGCTGCTATTAAGTATTTTTTCAGTCATCAAATCTTTTTTCAGCTTATAATGCTACTGCCATTGTGTTGATTTCTAAGGTGCCAAATGCTTGTTATGCCAAAGATTTTAGACCTATATCTTGTTGCATTGTTGTTTACAAAACAATCACTAGAATCTTGGTATCTAGACTATCTGTTGTTTTTGTTAAATTGATCTCCACAAATCAGTCTGCTTTCGTTAAGGGGAGAAACATAGTTAATAATACAATCTTAGCACAAGAATTGGTTCGAGGTTACTCTAGGACTACCCTTTCACCAAGATGTATTATCAAAGTTGATTTACAGAAGGCGTTTAACTCAGTGCATTGGGAGTTTATCATGAAAGTCTTAAAAGACATGGGTATATCATAGAGATTTCGAGGACGGATTCGTGCATGCATCATGGAATCCAATTTTTCTATTTCTTTTAATGACAATATGGTAGGATATTTTAGAGGCAATAAAGGTGTATGTCAGGGAGATCCTCTGTCACCTTCTACTTTTTTCCTTGTCATGAATGTACTATCTCATATGTTGAATAAGGCTACTCATCATGGTATCTTTAGTTATCATCCAATGCAAAAGGATTTCATTGACTCATCTTTGCTGTGTAGATGATCTTCTAATTTTCTGTAAAGGAAGAGCTGAGAATGTTGTTGGAGTTTTAAGTGTTTTAGAATCATTTTATAGTCTTTCTAGCCTGAATTTGAATGCTGCAAAAATAGACATCTATGCTTGTGGTGTTGCATCTCGAACCCTCCTTAATATAGAGACTATTGCTGGCTTCCGATGTGATTAGCTACTTGTGATATATCTTGGAGTGCCTCTTGTTACTCGAAAACAGGCGGTTAAAGATTTTCATGCTTTAATAGGAAAGATTAAAGACAAAATTAGTTTGTGGTCGAGCTAGTTATAGTGTCAAATTACAATTGATACGTGCAATGATTTTTAGTATAATAAATTACTGGAGCAGACAGTTGGTGCTCTAAAAAGCAGTCATACAGAGGATAGAACAATTATGCATGAGATTTTTCTGAAAGGGAGATGATACAACAAACAAAGGGGCAAGAGTTGGTTGGAGTCAGATTTGCCTTCTAAAATCTGAAGGAGGTTTGGGTTTTAAAAGCATGGCTTGCTGGAATAGAATGTGCTCATCAAATCTATGCTCATCAAATCTATCTTGGCAGATAATGGGTCCCTTTGGGTTGCTTGGTTAAAAGCTTATGTGTTGAAAGGAAAAACCTTTGGAACATGGAATGTAAGTCTTCTTTTAGTTGGCAAGTTAAAAAGTTGCTAAAATTGAGAGTTGAAGCAACTACCATTTTTAGAAATATTCCTAATCTGGAAGAGATCAAATTAGATTGGTTATGGAATGAAGTTTGATTAAAACATGATGAAGTACCCTATCAAAAGATACTTTGATTTCCTTTTCACATCCCTAGGCAATCTATAATTGCTTGGATGACCATCCTTGATAGGTTTCCCAACAAAAGATAGACTACTGAGAATGGGTTGTATGGTTGAAATGAAATGTATATTATGCGAGTCTAGACAAGAGACAAGAGATCATTTTTTTTTTGAGTGTGTTTATTGTACAACGATTTGAAAATCCATACTCAACATGTGCTTACTCAGGAGAGACATGGAAACTAGAAAGAAGAGATTTCATGGGCGATAAATACTCTCAAGAGAAAGTTCTTATTTGTCATGATCCTCAAGTTAGCATGGTGTATTTTTTTATATCATATTTGGGTAGAAAGGAACAATAGAATCTTCAAACATGTAAAGCTAGTTCCCGATGAGATTGTAGTTGCTGTTAGCTTTGATGTGAATGTTAGATTGAGAGGTAGGAGAATTGATCGTAAGGATATTATTAATATTCAACTTTGTAATATCTGGGGGATCCAATAGTAGTTTGAATCTCCTCTGACATTGTGACTTGTAGTAGTTCAGCTACTTTTGATTTTAATATATGCAACATTCATCTAAAAAACAATAGCTCTCTCGACATGTGAAGCAGAATACATAGTCGGTGCAACATACACCTGTCGAGCAATTTGGTTGAAGAATATTTTGGACGAGTTAAATTTTTCACAAGGACCAACTAAAATTTATGTCGACAACAAGTCTATTATATCTCTCGCAAAAATCCAGTCTCTCATAGTCGAAGCAAGCATATCGACACAAAGTATCACTTCATATGAGAGCAAGTAAAGAAAAAAAAATGTAAAGTTAATCTATTGGAAGACAAAAGATCAGTTAGTAGATATTTTTACGAAATCATTAAAAACATTCATTTCATAAATTAAAAGAAAAGCTTAGATGAAAAATTAAGTTTGAGGGAGAGTGTTGAAAATCAAACTTGATATAAGAATATATAGAAAGAATGATCGAGAAAGCTATGAAAACGTCGGCAACATTAGTTTTAATATAAAGCTCGTTATTGAAACCATTTGAAGAGTATAGCAAAGTGTGGTTAGTGTTAGAAAATTCAGGAACCTTTAAATGTGGCGGCAAACTTGAGAAAATTCAAAAAGATTAGAAATTCACAATAGTAACAATATCCTTCTAGAATATTGATTTAAGTCGGTTATGTATCATATAAATAGACATTGTAGCATCTATCCAACAAGTGCAAGAAAGAAAAATTAGTGTATACAAAAGTGTAAGTTGTGAAGTAAAAAAATACAGTATGTCAAATTTGTTGGAGCAAGTTGTTTGTAATTTTATTGTTTGTAGTAAAAATTCGAAGTTATAAATTATATTAAGTGTCCATTAACATTTTTATCGGGAAGCATACGTATATCTAACATTTTATATTTTGGCGAAGGGCTTTAACGGAAATAACTTATCAAACTTGATTATAACGGAAATAACTAACTCAAACCGACCAATTATATCTCTAACTAAATATTTTGATCACAAATTCCCCTCTGCTATTTTATTTGATCACCATTACAGAACGTAATCGGTTGAGTTGACTCGATCTAAAGTACCCACGGACTCGTTCTTTCAAATTGAAGGAAATAAATAAATAAATAAATATTCTCCAATTTTGTAATCCCCTAAGCAGTTGCCTTTAATTTCTTTATTAATAAAAACACATCCGGCTTTGCGAAAAAATAACTTCACCAGAAAAGGTTACACACTCACTGAGTAGACTCGTTAATCAGTACGATAATGTAAAATGACTCGGTACATTCTACTATTAATCAGACCTGAAATGTATATTATAATCACAATTTTATTGGCATGGAGTATTGGATTAAACCCAAAGTGCTCCTACTTGTTTAAGCAATGGGATTAAGGATCGATTAAGATGAAGACTCATGATCTCATTAGCTCCACCAACAAGTTCACCGCCGATGAAGACGGCTGGAACGGAAGGTTTGCAACCGAGCTTCAAGAGAGCATGTTCGATCTCGGATCCTCTAGTGATCTCATCGAGCTCGTGAATCACCGGGGAGACTCCGAAGTCGTAGAAGAGCGTTTTGATGGTATGGGACATGCAACATGAGCTCTTGCTGAAGATGACCACCGGCTTCTCAGATGCCAACTTTGTCACTCTTTCCATTTGATACTGCGCAAGAAATGAGATGACTATAGGGTACTTGAGGATGTGTGTGGAGATTGTTAGGTGCTTTGAATGCTCACTGGAAACTGTTTTTTATAGGGCTTCTGAGGAATGCACGTGGTGTTTGGTCGGAAAGAAAAAAAAGATTTTCTTTTCCGATGGAAAATGAGAGGGATTTTAGAATGGTTCGATTAGGTCATAAACGAAAGAATTCAAAGCCTTTTTCACCATTTCAATGGAAATAAAGGAGCACCATCTCGAATCTCCTTTTGCATGCGGAATTTCAGTCCTTGGTACGGTGAAACATTATTTTTTTGATGAATTGTGTTGATCGTATATTATATAGAGATATAATCTATACAATATAAAATCTTTAAGTCTTACACGTTTTTTTATCGTCGGATGAGTGAGACAAATGATTTGAATTATTTCTTTACTTTTTTTCTAGTGATAATCTTCACATTACCGTTTGTTAATTTGAGTCGTCTGTTTCATTCAACCAACGATAAAAAAACGTATAACATTTAAAAAGTTTTACAACTTATTCTTATTCCTATCATATATTATAATAACCATCCACATCAATTATATTTTGATTTGTTATAAATCAATATAATTTAGTATTCGAATATAAACGAACTGATAGTTCGAATAATTATTTAGTTTTTCGGTTAATTTTTTTTGGAAATCCATAAATTTATATTAAACATTCATTGGACTGGTTGAATTAGGTCAGCAATGTTAAAACGTGTATTTTTATTTATTTATTTTATTTGGATTTGTTCCTGTCACGTAGAGCATCTAATTCTAATGAGATGAGTTTATCCAATTGGAACCTTTTTGATTTCTTGCTGTTTCTTTGCTTCTTGTTTAGACAAATTTTGGAGTTCCACTAAATGAATAGCACATAGTTTTTATTTATTCCAATAAAGTGGGCGTACATAGAGAGTGAATAAAACATAGATAGATGCACTAATTATAGTCCCGGCTCTCAAACGTCATCCATTTTGTATATATTAATTTTTTTAATTTTAAAATGTATTTTTATGTTTTATTTTTTGGGTAAGTAGGGTTTCTTTCATATAAACTAATAATAAAACAAAATTTTAATTATATAAAACAAAATCTTTTAATAATCGGATCATATCAAAACATACAAAGAGAATTATCTTATTAGTCTAAACAATACGGTGATTAAGATAATTCATCAGCTCGCTTTACTCTTTAAAACGAGAAAATGATATTGGATCGTATTAAAAGTGAAAAAGATTATAAAATAATTAAACCATAAATATTAAAAATGCAGTATGAAATGATAAATAGAATAAATTTCAAAGGATGCGAAAGACATGATAAACATAACGCTTCACTTTTTAAAAATATTTACAGTCTACTAAATAAAATTTAACAATGAAAAACTCTGACCAGAAAGCTAGATGAATCAAACATACTTTTCGTTACAAGTTTTTGACACATTATAAACTACAACAATGAATCAAAACTTTGATCGTCTTGTAACTAAAAATGCTCAATAATACTTGTTATCTGAATGATAAATTATCATAACAACACACAATTTCATCACAAAAATATACAATCCCACAAAAATACAGATAATAAACAACCAGAAAAATAGACGAAAAATAACCCAAAAAGCATATGTAGAATAACTTTGACGAAGGAAAAAAAACAATAAAAAAATGATTCTTCATCAAAAGAGTAGAATCTTATTTATATACTATCAATGTAAAAATTAAAAATCATCAAAAGAGAAAAATTTTATTTATATAGAATTAATGTAAAAATTAAAAATCATCAAAAGAAAAGAATCGTATTTATATGCAAGCAATGTAAAAATTAAAAATCAGTCGGCTATAAGAAGACCGCCTAACTATGAGGGAGATTCAATAAATTTAATTCTTCAATCAGATGAAGACACGTGCTAACATAGATTAAATGTGTAATTAAATAAATTAAATTTATTGCAGCATCACCTCTGTTTTAGGTTTTACCAATAGGTGACTTGATTGATATCACGTAAATAATTATGAGATCTTTTAATAAAATTCATACCTTACCAAGCAAAAAAACGTCAAATGATCTTATTGGTGAAATTAAAAGTATGGTGACCAAAAAATAAAACATTCTCATAGTTAAGTGATCATTCAAGTAATATACCCTACATTAACTATTAATTTTAATTGAACAAGTAAATTTGTCTAGATCCGGTAGAGTTAGGCTCACAAAATGAGTGAGTACGGTCTTTACTCTTGGGTATTGACTAATCTGGCTTACGGATAAGTTCGGTTTTAACGATTAAAAGGAATGTATCATCGATTTTTGTTCATCCCTGATTCACGTCGGGAGGTATTATCAAGACGTGACCATCAATAGAACTCTGAATTTGGGATAAGGAAGAGTCAATAAAGGACGTTATGTCGAACTATGAGTTGTTAACTTGCCGTCAAAGCATAAACCTGCCAAGGCAGCTAAGGAGACCCTTCAGCGATAATTTCAACATCTGCATTAATAAGATGAGAATAATCTATAATTAGAATCCATACTACGAAGTAATTTAACCTGACCTTTCTCTCATCTTTTGATTCTTTTAATTATTTACTTGACCGCATTAGTTAATTTTAGTTCAATTATAAATCAATCTAAATTACTTGTGTTTTTACTTTTCCATTGTGCAGGATCCAATAAGTTGTGTAGGTAAATCAGTCCCTGTGGGAGACAATATGTTATATACTATAATTTGGCAAGGTGTGCGCTTGCACCAGAATAGGTGTAGGACATCCTACGCACCGCAATCACTACTTCTTTATATAATTGATTCACTAAATCAACTATTAAGTATTTATAACTTTGTTCCTCATCACATTATAAATACATCTTATAGTGTGTAAAGTTTGATACCTATAACTATAACAAGACTAACATAATTGGTCATTTAATTTTATGTCATACTTTATAATATCTTCATACATTTTACATATATACAAATGTAGTAAATATGCATGCATGATAAGATGAGAGAAAGAGAGGATAAGGTCTAGAAAATGAAAAGAGGAAGAATGGACCAGGGTTCGCAAAAAGATTGTCAACTTTTATTTTAAAGGAATAAAATAGAATAAATATATAAAAGATAAATGATCTGCATGCGAGAACGGATCGTGGCATCTCAAACTTTACACGCTTAACAGCAGATATGGAGAAACAAATCACTAAAATATGACAGTCCATAAATAATTAAATACGACTATAATACGTAAAAAATATTAAATATTATAGGGATTAATATGCGAATTTTTCCGTGCAGGCCATTGTATAAATTGTTTCCTCTTTTCTATCTCTCTTTCGGCATATGTAGCTTTACTTATAACTTTTCTAGGGAAAATAAAACACAAGGAATATCTCTCCGTCCAAAATCCGAAAGCACAACAAAAAGAAACGATAGAAAAATATATTCTCCCAAATTTGTTCGACATGTGGGAAGTTCTAATGGACGGAAGTTTTAAAGAACGATTAAAAAAATAGTATATTTATTTTACAAAATGTGTAAGAATTTCAGTATATAAAGAATTTTTTTATAAAAAAATGTAAGAAATTAGTTATATATCATTTTTGTTACAAAAGTTATAAAAATTTTAATATTATTGAAAAGTATGTATCAAAATTTTACAACTTTTATAAGAAAACTCTACAACTATTTTTAATCATTTTTAGACCGTTATTTTTTAGAATTTTCCTTTAACCCTTTTAATTTTTTGGATAATATATAAATACGTAAACCTATCTTTTATAATTATGTACAATTTTTACGGCGGTAAATTGTATATCTTTTATTGTGTCTCTATTAGTTTTTTATTATTTTAAATTAGTAGATTTATGATTTATAGTTCAAAGTTAAAACTTGAGATTAGGGTATAAAAATTTAGGGTTGAAATTTATTTTATAAGGTATAGAGTTCAGAGTTTAAAATATAAAAATCAAAATTTAAGTTTAAAATTTAGATTTTAAGAATTTTTTAAACTAAAATATAGAATTAAATACGATTGAAGAACAAAGAATTTTTATTCCGACTCTTACATGCTTTGTTCCACATATATTTCTTTAATATAAAATAAAGTATAGTTTCTTTCTTCACTGTCTGATAAAGATAATTCCTTTATTTCTAAATATTATAAAAAATAGAAAAATTTAACTTCTCGAATACCCAAGATAATTACTTTATTTTTTATATATTCTAGAACAATCCATCATCATCGTCTCGAAAGTTTCTTCCCTTTATTTTTCGTTGGAATCTTGGTTTGATTTTATTATAATGTAAAGGTATATGTATTTCATGCAACTACACGTATACTTTTTAAGATACGTAATTTTCATGTCAAACTAGTGTTCTTCTTGCAGGTAACCATGACCTAAAAAAAGCATATATAGATACTATCTTTCGGATATAAAGGAAGTGTATCGAAGTAGCGACCCAACTGGAAGGCCAAGAGCCATATTTTTCTTATAGGGTCGTCACTACAGCTAACGGTGTTAATGTTTTTAATTGTGACGTTTTATTTACAAACGTCAGTATTTGTATAATATTAGTAACGTTTACTTAACAAACGTCTTTAAAAATACCGTTATATACCAAATTTAGTATAGTGTGTTTGTCTAAACTAAAATCTCTTCATTTTCTGTACATATGCATATAGATGAATGTTATTATACTAACAATCTAGAAAGGGTAAAAATTTATTAAACATTTAAATATAAAATTAAAGAGAAAAAAATTATTGTATTACTATTTAAATTAAAAATAATTTAAAATGTTATTATATCAAAAAGATTTTCAGAGGGATAAAAAAAATTTCAACCTATGCATGCCCTTGTTACTGCAACTAAACCATAATGAGAAGGGCTTAAGTATTTTGTTATAAGATCATTATACTTTTCTTAAAAAATATGTTTGATAAGATATACAACGTTATTGTTTATATATTTTTTAGATATATATTTTTTTCCGATGTGGCATTAATGTCTCTATCTTTTCTCAAATGTGATAATATATAAAAGTTATGTTTTGATGCTCGAACTGTGTAAATGTTTTTACTTAATTCTTCATATTTAAATTATGAAACTTAAAATCAAAACCTTTAACGCTAAAATCTAAATTTTAAACTCTAAATTTTATATCATATAACATAAAATCCTTAATCTCTAATAAAACCCTTTAAAATTAATAGATTTATATATAAATTTATGTAGCAAATTAAATATTTTCTAAAAATAATCTATTTAATCAAATGTACTCATTACGTAGTTTATTTGCTTCAATAAATGGTTTTTAATTCTATTTATGTTTGCGTAAATTGCGTGTAATTAATATACTAGGCCTGATCTCATTAAGAGACTTTTAATATGTATAGACTCAAGATGATTTTTTATAATCACCGATATTAAATTAATTAATTAAAATACTCGATCCGATTCGACCCGAACCTAAATATGCTTCAAAATAATCTGACCTGTCCGACCGGGTTGGATCAGAACCGGTCAGATTCGGGTTCTATGTCCATCCCTATATTTAACCATGTTGATCTTCTTTCGTTTCAAAACTTGTAAACTTGTTCAGCGTTACTACAATTAACATTTCAAACTTGTAGATGAAGAGAAACATATTTTTGTGTTCTTTAAATGATACCAAATTACCAATGATTGGAGGATCGCAGTAATTTGAAAAAAAATAGAAATAAGTTTAAGGTCTGTGGAGGATGGTGAATTTAATTCTAATATTTTAAATAATTGGTTAAAAAAAATAAAAGAAAACAAAAATTAAAAGGTTTATTCAACCAAAATTCTATTTTTTTCTTAAAAAATATTAATTATTTGTCGAGTCCTTAAGATTTTTAGTAATTATTTAAAAATTATATAGAGAATTAATGGTGTAACAAAAGTAGTGTGTCGCCCGTCCTAGATTCATCTTATGCTAGGGGCATACATAATTTGATTTTGATTTAATTCGATAATGTCATAACCCGAATTTTAAATCCGAGTATCGGGTTATCCCAAAGAGTTGGACTTTGATGTTTGACCCCGAGTTTAGGTTTGCGGTCTTAGACTTTGGGCCTTGTGTGGTTGTTTGTTTTGGGGAGTTTGAATTTAGAGCTTTTTGGTAATTGTCTTTTGTGTGACAAAAAAGGGGAAGAGGAGTTATTCCTTTGCAGAGAAAAGGAGGGAGGGAGATCACTTTATTGGGAATCATTTTGGTGTTGAACATAAAGTTTTAGAACTTAAAGAGATTTTTCTAGCAAGATAAAAATGTATGGGGTTGAGAGAAAATAAAGTGTTAGTTTGGGAGCTAAGTCTTGTACGGAAAAAGAGTTTTAGAAGCTTAAATCTTGTTTTTTTCATTGTTATTAGACTCAAGGAATCCTTCTTTTTAGTATCTAATGGTTAGTTTAACATCTTACAGCGACCCTTTTAAAAATTAGAAATTAAAAGATTGTGAAAAAGGTCACTATTATTAAAAATTGGGAAAGTTAAAATTGTTCTAAAATTATGAAATTAGGTTTAAATCGGGAATTAGGGTTTAAAATTAGGAACTAAAAAATCTAGGGTTTGAAATTAAAGTTAGGAATTGAAATTGGAAAATTATGATTGAAATTGAGGATAAAAAATGGAAATTAGGTTTTGAAAACCCAAATTGAAAGTTGAATTAAAAGAATTTACCAATTAGGGTTAAAACTGATTGTAGGGATTTGAAACTTAGGGATTAAGATATTTGAAAGGGATTAAAAAGTGGTGGAAAATAATTAAAAAAGATTAAAAAAAGGTGAAGTCGCCACCGACCACTTTGGTAGGCCGGACACCGTAAAAACCAGAGATTCGAAAAGACGGGTTCGAGAGTTGGTTACGGTTTCAAAACGGGTTTAAGGTTTAGAAACCGCCCAAAATTGACACCTTTAAAATAACTGCTTAATTAATTCTGAAAATTTTAAGTTTTAAAGTGGCATTTAAATTAAAATTTGTTTAATATTCGAATTAAATTTTATTTTTGCCGTGTCTTTATTCAAAGGTAACGTATACATCGCGACCACTACGTTGGAACGCGGACCCATTACGATCGAATAAAGACGTAAAGAAGTTAAATTCATTAATTAATGGAATGGTGTGAAATTGAGCGAATAAATAAATAAATAAATAAATAAATAAATAAATACCAACAAATATTTATAACAATAAATATACATGTGGACGAAACACAAAACATGGACATGAAGCGTAAGATAACAATATATGACATGAAGCGTAAGATCTAGCCTCAGATCTAACAGTCCCTGTTTGGCTGCGCAGGGGGAAAGGAGGGCTGATGTTAGGGTTTCTCTGGTTAGGGCTCTGGGCAAATATGGTTTGGGCTTAGAAATCGGGCCTTGTAAAATTTTTTTGGGCTGATGTAATATATTTAAATTCGGGCTGAGTATTTAGTTCGGGCTTTGTAATATATTATATTGGGTTGTAATATTATAAACTTTGGACTCTTATTTAATTAACATTGGGTCTATATTTTATATCAAATTTGCTTACTTATTTATTATGTTATGCATATAATATTATTAATTAATAATTTAAAAAACTGAAATAAATAAATATGTAATGAAATATGATAATAATAATAATAATAATAATAATAATAATAATAATAATAATAGACAAACGAAAAGGAAAAAGAATAAAACTTTTAAAATGAAAACATAGTTACCGAAAACATTAATTAAATATATTATATATTATTTTTTGTTTTTTTGATTGATAATATAAAATATAAAATAAAAAGGATAACAATTAAAGTAAAAGAAATAAATAAAAGTATGTAGTATAATAATTTTTGAAATTTTCTCAAATAAAAATATATTAATGTAATAAAACTTTGATTTTTTAAATTTATAATAAATAGTAATATTTTTGGATTTTTTTAAACGATATGTAATATTTTTTTATTGTTAGATTAATAATTACAAGCCCATTTCTCGAATTTAAATTGAAAATTAAAACCGAGTTTAACACCCCGGATAAAATTAGTGATTACACATCTTTTTGTAGAGAAGGAAGTTGGGAGCCTTCTACAAGTCTTAGGAAGAAGAAAGCTTGAAGAAAGAGTGGATGACATTTTGATTATTATTTTTGCTAAGGTTGGTACTCTCAACTCTTCCTTTCATCATTCATTTCATGGTAGATTGTATACATGTATATTTTGTATATGAATGCTTGGTTGATAGCCTAAGGACTATCAATGGTGATTCTTGTAATAAGTTGAGACATGCATTAAAATTGATTGGAATACACTTTAGACACTTCCATGAATGTGTAGGAATGTTTTAAGATCAAATGGATGAATTTTAGGAGGGGTTCTTAGGAACTTGCGGGTCCAGTTCTGCATTTTTGTGCATGGATATTGATACCTTTTGTGGGTGTATCGATACACCGAAGAGAAAACTTAGGCGAGAAAGGCAGACATTTCATAATGCCTATCCCATGTTTCGATACGAGGACTTTCAGTAGCAAATCTATCATACTCCCTTTTAGGTGTATCGATACCCTAAAGAGAAACCTTAATCTTTTCAAGCAGGCATTTCGGAACGCCTTATCTGTGTATCAGAACCAAATCTTTCAGTATTTTTTCAGTTTGATACCCCTTAGGGGCGTATTGAAACAAAGGTCTGTATCGATACCTCATATAGGTATATCGATATGGGATGATCCCCTTGACCTTAAGTCAATATAGTAGCGTATCGATACACGAGGGTAGCATATCAATATGGGTGGCATTTCGATACCCTCCTTATAAGCGTATTGATACGCATGGGCAATCTGCCTCAAATTTTAGAAGTAATGTCTGGGAGTTTCACATATTACAAAATAGATCCCTAAACGTTAGTTAAGTCGCATAATGAACATTAAAACTTGGAAATTGTGATGTGGACTTTAGTATGATAATTTATATCATTAGGCTTGGTCCTTAACTTGATTTTTTGGTATAATATGATGTGAGATCCTAGGTGGATCATCTTGGTTTGTTGAGTCTTGTGTGGTGGGATCCGGATACCCAAATAGTGTTGTAAACACGAATAAGGATATCTAATATAATATTTCGGGTGATGTATTTGAAGACTCTTTTCTGAATTTTAGGCGGCCACATTCAAAGATGTTCGATGTAACATTCTGAACTTTGGATTGGTTAGGCGACCTTCATCCTGGTTACTATTTTTTGAATATAGGGCAACCTTATTCGAAGATGTTTGATATAACATTTCAAGCCTAGGATTTGAGGGTGACCTCAATCTTGAGTATAGGATCCCGATATTGTGTGGACACGAGCCTCACTTACTTGTGTTTGATTCTTGTGACATGTATATATTGTGTGCAATAGTATAGATCTCATTTATGTCATGTGTTAGGTGAGTATGCTAGAATTATCATTTCATGCATGATATTGGATGTCTTGCTTTATTTATTTATGACATACATGATGTTGATCGAGTGGCAGCGTAACCACTGAGCTTTTGTAGCTCTGCGTTCGAAATGTGTTTTCGTACGTAGGTTAGATGAAGTCGGTTTCTATGGAGCACCATCGAGATTGGGATTTCAGCATCGACTTAGTGTAAAAGTAAAATTATGAGATGTAGTGGGCTAATACTTGTTGAACCATGTGTAATTTGTAACTCTTGTTTATTTTAAGTCGAATATTTTAAATGGTTTGTGTAGCGACCCTCCCGTTAAAAATTCTTAAGTGTAATAATAAATCAAAAAAAAATCGCTAATTTGGAAAAATGTGAAATTAAAATTGGGGATTTGAATTATAAATTAGAATTTTGAAAATTTAGGAATTTAGGGTTTAAAATAAAAATTGGAATGATTTGAAAAAGGAAATTTAGGGATTTGCAATTGGAAAAGGAAAAAAATGGGAGTTTTGAAATTAGAACAAATTAAGGTTTAGAAATGAATTAGGGGATTTTATGCGTCTTATTTCAAAAATGAATTAGGGGATTTTGTTATGTGTACACATGAATTAAGGTTTAGAAAGGAAATAAGACACTACATAGCACAAATTAAGGTTTAGAGATGAATTAGGGTTTAATATTTTGTTATGTTGTGTACATATTTGTGTTATGCTGTTATTTATGTGTTTTATTTCCTTTTTCAGCGGTAGTCAGCGAGTTTAAAAACCCTCTAAAAATACCTTCTGTTTCTCTTCTTTCGAACACTACACAAGTCGAAATCAAACCCCCTCTTATAAAAACAAATCTGAACCCCTTGTCCTCTAATTTCATAATATTAAATCAAAAATCTTTTGAAAATCGCAAAGAGAAAAACGAGTAAAGCGAGCAAATCGATCACCTCCTTTTTCAGTTAGCTCACCACTAAAGACACAAAGGTCGCGAGATTATTATCGATCAGAGAAAAAATATAGAGAAGAATCGATCAGAAGTTTTTTGAAGGTAAAAAAAAATCTAAACTAACTTTTTTGTTTATTGCATGCGAAGAGACACGAGGTTATACCTCGAAAAGTTTGTTCTTGTAGTGATTTTTTTCAAAGGGGGAATCCTTTAAATTATTCTGAAAATCGATTTAAATAACTGAATTTACAAGAAAATAGAAAAAAAATCAGATAAAAGTGGGTTAGGGTTTCTGTAATTAAATTCGACTTGGGCTATCAATTTAGGCTCATGCATTTATTATCTGGGTTGTGCAATTAAATAAGTCAGCTTTGTATTTAATTCGGGACGAATGTAATTTATTTTTATTTAAATATTTTAATAATAATGAATATAATAATAAAAATAAATAAAGTAATTAAAAAAGAAAAAGACCGAAAGTTAATAAGAATATGATAATTAAATATATTACCTATTTTTTAAAATTTTCGATTTAAAAAATATATATAGTTGTAAAGCAGCATTGTATATATATTTACAAAATTAAAGGAAAATAAATAAATATATATTTAAAAAGTATACTAATATAATATTTTTAGATTTTCAAGATAATGAATAGAACTAAAGCTCATTATTTAAATTGAAATAAAAATTAAAACCCGGGTTTGAACCCCGGATAAAATTAGTGATTATAATTTGTATTAATTTGGAGCTCCTACTATTTTAAACTATTTACTTTAAGTTACGATTTGAATTTAAATTAAATGGATCGACTTAGTTTTATTTGGACTTGAAATGATTTTAAATGAGTTTGAGGCCAAAATTTTGAAATACAGGTGTTAGGCCGGAGACCTAATTTGACATCGGGTTGAGGGTGTTACAGATAAGCAACTTTAGTAATCATAAATTTTCAATTTTGATTTTTTCATATTAACATTTATTTTTGAAATTTTATGTTTTTATTTTCAAGAAAGGAACTTTATTTTATGGCTTTTAAACATTAAATAATAAATTTTAAAAGTTTTATTCATAAAATATTTATTAAAAAATTATTTTAAAATATAAAATACTTATTTTTACATATAAAATAATTATAGTATAAAATACTTATTTAAATAAAATAACTTCATAATTAATAGTGCATCTATAATATTTTAAAGTATAGAATACTTATTTTTATATAAAAATATAATTATAAATTAAATAAAAATTTAAATTCAGATCATAAACTTGTGAACCATAAATTATTCATAGTTTAAATACCTTCATTCAAATCGTTTTTGAGTTTTTGATTTACCATGCTCCGCCCTTGTGATTAGAGAGTTGTACCTCTGATGACCAGTTTCCATTGAAGTAAAATTAAGCCTATGATCCACATTATCGTTATCATTACTACACTAATGACAATATTCACATATTATGATCCGTTTTAATTATTATTTTCTTACCAGGATGAAGATGTCAAATTGGAAAAGGGCATAAATGGTCCAATAAATGCCATTACACAAGACAGCGAGGGAGAGCCAGAAAGGCACGTACTCCACACTCTTTATAGTCGAAACTTTTTTCCGATAGCCGGAGGTGAGGCGTACACGACGATGTCGAATACATCGGTTATAATTCGGAGGTGAGGCGTACACGGAGACAATAACTGTCGTCGAAATTACTTTACAAAAATCTTTTAATTTTTTATACCTATATTTATATCTCATATTAAAATGTTAGGTTTATAGTTAAGATTTACGGAATTAAAGATAAGACTTATATTTAAAGTTTAATATTTGAGGTTAAGTTTAATATTTAACTTTTTAGTGTTGGGGTATAGAAAGAGACACCCAAAAGGAACATAAGATTTGTTCTTAACTGCTTTGATCTCCTGTTTGATTTTTACGATATAGGTTCTATTGTATAAAAATCCTCTCTTTTTTTGTCATTATTTATACCCCACACTAAAAATAGGTTTAGGGTTTAAGGTTAAGATTTACAGAATTTGGTATAGGCGTATTTTTAAGGTGTAGAATTTAAGATTTAAATTTTAAGATTAAAGCTTAAAGTTTAATTTTTTAAAATTCTTTTAGCATTGGGATATAAAAAAACACAAAAAAAAATTTGTTCGATTCTACCACGTCACTAAACATGCAATTAACATCATTAAACATAGTGATAAAATGATGTGCCTCTGTGAGATTAATGATTAAGTTATCGAAAGAGAAAAATACATTATCATAAAATGTTACTAATATTTGTTCGGATTGTCATTTTGATTATTTTTTTTAAAGTATTATAATTCTTAGAATTTTCTTTTAACTTAAAATGATTGGATGAAAAATATTAACTAACTAATGATAAATAATTTAATATAGCGTGACAAACTTAAGATTAGTATATGTAAGATCTAATTTGGGTATTAGATTATCTTTTTCAATTGATTCAAGTTTTTGGATAAGACTATTGCTCGTTTCTAGATATTATACTTGAATGTGATTCTTGTTAGTTGCATGTTAATGTGGAATATACATTGAATTCATTTCTTGGGAATAAATATTGTTCATGTTACATTATTTTCGTTTATTGAAAGCTGGAGATAAATGATTTTTGTTGACATTTTTGTCAAATTCAACTATTGATCTTGATATTTGTGATGGTGTTCATTCTCTGGATTGGTGATCATATGTTGAACGTTGGTTGGTTTTATGAAGTTGAGATATTATAATACTAACTTGAAGTTAGAAGTTATGATCTTGGTTTGATGTGTTTGATAGTTTTCAGCCGATTATTTTTGAATACGACTTGAAGTTGTTGGGATTATTAGTTTGTTCTACATATTTTTGTGGTTACTGGTTTTGAGTATCTAAATTGGTATCATCTGATGTTACTTCAAGTTTATAATCTCGTGTTGTTGGAGAAGGTTGGTGATTTAATTTTGCTTCTTGTTACTAATGCTAGAGTTGTTAGGTCCAATGTTAAAGATTTGTCATTTGTTGAAAATTAGTTTGGTTTTATTAACTATTGTTCTTCTCCAAAGTGAACATGAAATTTGAGGTTTGATAACCAAGTTACCATAGAAGAAAATCTGTGGGAAGAGTTAAGTGTTTAACAACTTGTTCTCCTTGACCAAACATAAAAGGGTGTCTTCTTGTCAAAAAAAAACTTCAAATTACACCCAATAGCATGTAGCTTAATCGCCTTGCTTCCTATAAAAAAATTTAAATAACTGAGAAGAAAAGCAGTGTAGATGAGAACGAGACACGTAAAGCTATAAAGAAGCAAATAAAAGTATATGTAAAAGAAGATCTTTGAGACAACATCAATTGTGTCTAAAGATTTCTCCGCAGGATGAGATGAAACTGTAATTTTTTGGAATTAATTGTGTCTAAGGAGTTCTCCACATGATGAGATGAAACTATCATCTTTTACTCGGGTGGAGGTAGCTTAAACAGTTTTTTTTTTCAAAACCTTAGAATCTCATTCAATCGATAACTCTCGTGCTATATCATGCATCAGTTGAAGCTTCATTTCCTTTGTGGAAGGCTCCACCTTTTAGATTCTGCACAAACTTTTGATTCAAGTAAAGCTTTAGAAAATTTCCATATTACTCAGTAAATAAGGTTCTGAGATCACGCACTTATGGTAAATCAGAAAATCTGGCTACAACGTACACTTGAGATGGTACAACTTCTCTGCATTCCTCTGGACACACACTTTGCTTTTGCATGGCTTAGATATGCTTTGAGACGGAGTCGCAGAATTGCTCTATGAGACTATACAAATCTGGCTACAACTCATTGAAAAAGTTGAAGAAAATTGAGGAAGTAGGGAGAATTTAAGAAGTTAACTAAAATCCGTTTTAATTTCTTATTATCAGAATGTAATCAGTTAGTTAGATACATTTATAATTAGTTTGTTGAACCATTTAATATTAGCTTATAAATACTCATATATATGATTGTAATATGTTGATCAGTTCACTTTACTATTTTTCTCTAAATACACGGTACATATTTTTTATCATTCTCTACTAAGTTCTCACCTTTATTCAACATCTTTCATTCTTTCTTGTAAATATGCTGGAATTCTCACAGACATAACAATATCATATAGACAAAATATTGACTTTACACAAAGAGGTAATAGTCAAAAATTAATTTTATAAAATTATATAAAATATAAAATTATTTTTATTTATATATTATTTTATTCATTTCAAGATGCTTATTTTTGTTTGATTAACAATTTTATCTACCGGTGAATTATTTTGACCTAAAATAAAATGTTAAAGGTTGAAGTCCATAAAAATTTTAAACAAAATTAACCATTTTAAATAATATAAATATTTTTTGACATTATAAAATAAACATCTTTTATGGCTTCAGCATGAAGATCATATCCTCACAAACAGAATAACTGAATCAGATTCCACTAAAATAGACATTGATTTTTCCATATATTCATGTTGAATGCCTCAAAGGCCAAATCAAATATTCCTAGACAACGGTAAAATTTAAAGCAATAATCATACTACTCTTCACTACTCCCACTGTAATCAAAACAGGCAAAAGAACATAGGCCCGCCGAATCATAATAAGAAGCTTTAGTAGTGTTGGCGAAAATCGTTTATCTCTTAATTGTGTTTTTATTCGTGTCTTCGCTTTAAATTAATGGGTTTAAGGTTTAGGATTTATGATTTAAGGTTAGGGGTTAGAGTTAGGGTTAGAGAATTAGGGGTAGGGTGTACTTTTAAGGGTAGGATTTAGGGTTTAGAAGGTAAAAAATTAGGGTTAAGATTTAAAATTCGATTTTTAAGAATTTTTAATAGGAGACGTGTGAAAAAGACACAATTAGAAAGTATGAGATTTCTACTCTACTACAAAAACATAATTATTACATTACCAAAAAGATAATATACACTCACTAATAAGAGTCCTTAATTAGTAAGATCATATAAAGTAGTACTACATACATATTCTATTGGTAATATATTCTTATTGATCTAATTTACGAGACATTATAGATAATATAATCACATTTTTATTAGTGGAGATATTAATGTTTAAACCCAAAGGGCACCCACTCGTTTAAGCATTGGGACTAAGGATCTGTTAAGATGAAGACTCATGACCTCATTGGCTCCACCAACAAGTTCACCACCGATGAACACGGCCGGGACGGAAGGATTGCAACGGAGTCTCAAAAGAGCCTGTTCGATTTCGTCTCCTCTAGAGATCTCATCGAGCTCATGAACCGCCGGGTCGACCCCAAATTCATAGAAAAGGGTCTTGATGGTATGGGACATGCAACATGAGCTCTTGCTGAAGATCACCACCGGCTTCTCAGATGCTAACTTTGTCACTCTATCCATCTGATGTTGTGGAAAACAATGCCAAAGGTTATGCAAGTGAAAGGTAAGTAAATATGTACTACTTTAGGATGTTTGTTGAGAATGTGCTGTGCTTTGAATTCTCTGCAGGCACTGGTTTTTATAGGGTTTTTGAGCAACGTACGTGGCGTTTGGATGGCAAGAAAATAGCGATCACCATCACGAATCTTTCTTTCCATACGGATACCGTGTTCTTTGTACGGTGAAACCATATTAATCCTTTTGCAAATGGAGGGATTTATTCTATAAAGTCCAGAATTTTCTGGATTTTTTTGTGGGAATCCTTGATTTGGAGGTGTTACTATCATGGAGGCATCTACTGAGTTGGAGAAAGCTGTTGAATTTATCCACTTGGGACCTTTTAATTTGCTTTCTTTCTGTTTGTATACAATCACAAGAATGTATCAATTCTGAATTAAATTATTGGAATAAATTTACAAAATTTGAGATATGAAATCCAAGTTATTTATTGCTATTTCTTTAACCTTATGATGATGATGATGATGAGGTTTCTCGGGAGTAAAGTGCTTAATTTATGCAACTTGTCTCTACGGGCTCAGAGCTGAGTGGAAGGACTCAGTTGAGTTTTACTCGCTTGAATATTAGTTTAATTCTGAAACTTTTGTGATGGACTTGAATGTTCTCATGTTCGTATAATGTTTGATCGATTGTTTAATTTAAATGGTACTGTTAACCGATCATGAATACTTTTAACTTAGGCAGACCGACAATGTGCACAATTTAACCGAAAAATAAAACCAAATACATAAATCGAAGCGTTATACGGATTGATCGTGACCATTTCTATTAGAAATTTACATACGAAAAAATAAACGGAACAAGACTAACATAAAATATGACATACACATAAGATAAAATTTAACGTGGATCAGTCTTAACGCCCGTCAAAAAATGTCGTACATAGATAGAGAGGAACAAAATAAAGATTGCATAGATGCCCTACTTAAGGTCATAAGGTCCCAACCTCATCTGTTCTATATATACTTTCCTTTTATTTCTTTTAGAATATAATTTTTTTCATATAAAATAAAAAATAAAATAAAATTTCAACTCTATGGAACATAATCTCTGTACGATCAGATCACCTCAACCAAAGAGAATTATGCCTGATCTGTTGAAACAGTATGTCTGATAAAGATAATTTATCAGCTTCCATTTTTTCTTTCATAATATATAAATTATATTCTGGAAAAATCTCATCTTAATCTTCAAAAGAATTCGAAAGTTGCTTCACTTTTCTTTCCATTGGAATCTTTTTTTAATTATAATTTTAAAAGCGTACGTATTTCATACAGCTATACGTATACTTTTTGTGATATGTAATTTTCATGTCGAGCTAATGTTCTTCCTGCAGGCAACCGTGACCTAAAAAAAAGCATATATAGATACTGTATTATATATACGTATATAAACGTTAGATATAGAGGAACATTCTCAAAATAGCGACCCAATTGGATGACCAAGGGTCACAAAATTTTAAGGGTCATTTATTTGTCTAGATGACTGGATCTCTTCATTTTATGTAGACACATGAATAGAGGATTTTACCTGTTTTTGATGGTAAGTATTATATATATATATATATATATATATATATATTGAATTAATCAATTGGTAGATGAAGACTAAGAGAGTGAATTGACAATTTAAAAATTTGACGGAAAAAAGTTATAAAAGAAAAAAATCATGACAAATTAGAGTAGTTTAAATGAAGTCTATGTTTATTGTGCAAATTTTTTAACAGGTAAAAATCAACTACCTCTTTATGGTATATTCTTCCATGTCTTTATTGTAAATTAGAGGTTCAGAGTTTAAGGTTATGGGTTAGGGTTAGGGTTTAGGGAATTAGGGGTAGGGTATATTTTTTAGGGTGTAAGTTTAGGATTTAAGATATAGAAAATAAGGGTTAGTATTGAAAATTCAAATTTTTAATTTTTTTTAAAGAAGACATAAATTTTCATATGTAAAAGATTGGGCCAAATTTAATTGCAATTCAACAAACCGACAGTGACTACTGGATTACAAAGTATCCATTGTTTTTAACAATGCACCATAAAAGACAGGTGATTTTTACCCATTTTCTAACTCTTAATTGTGCCTCTATTAGTGTTTCTGTTTTAAATTAGTGGTTTACGGTTCAAGGTTAGGGGTTATGGTTAGACTTTAAGAAATTAGATATAAGGTATATTTTTTAAAGTGTAGGATTTAGGGTTTAAGATGTAGAAAATTAAGGTTAGGGTTTAGAATTCATTTTTTTAAAATTTTTTAACAAGAGACATAAAAAAGGTACGGTTAAAAGACAAAAAATTCTACTCTTAACTTTCACACAAAGAATTTTTCAATTTTTCTGATTTATCTTTTCTTTTAGAAAAAAGGAAATAATCCTACAATATCACTCAAAAATCTAGGGATACATTTCGTAAAATTGAATACAAATGTGCAAACTTGGAAAATACTCTAAAGAAGATTGTTTATAATAATTTTACAAAAATATAGATAGCTAAAACTATAACATTTGATAAAAGGAAAAATACAATAAGCTCTCACACAAGTGTTTATAATAATTTTACAATTAAGCTCTCAAATATTTTAGATTTTTACTTGAATATTTTAAAATAGATATCTTGTTGTGAAGAAGTTTAAAGACTTATTTTTATATTTTTTAATTCATTTTAATCATTTAAGTTGTTAGGATATTGAATATAGCGGTTGGAATGAGTTTTTTTTAATAAATGATGTTTAATAACTTTAAGTATCAATACATAAAGGAACGTATTAGTACCTGCTTAAAGAAAAATAAATCATTAGTTACAAGTCATACCAATATGCAAGATCGTATATCGGTATAGAAAAATATATCATTACTTTTATTCCCTATTTTTTTACTAAAAGACTATCAAAATTTTGAAAACTTTTATAACATATTTTTATCTTTTTATTAGATCAAAATCAATCGAATATCTCATAAAATAAAATTAAAATCAAAGTATAAGAAAAAAACAGCTTCAAACTTAAAAAAAATATAATTTAATATTCATAATCATCTCATAAAACCTAAAACCACAATATCCAAAACGTCTCTAAGCAATGTCAAAACATAAATTCAAAATAACTGAGTCATAGAAAACATCTAAATAAAACAATCATAATAATATAAATCTAAACTAAATAAGTTTAATATGTTATAATATGCATGAAGAACCAAATAGCGAATAAAAATCGTTATTATCATCATCCTCGTCATCACTGTTTTCATAGACATATATCCTCCGCTCAAAGTGAAAACTGAAAAAGTGTTTTCAACCAAAAAATTTAATTTTTAACACAGTCTATATAAAAATGATCCTAGCATCAATGCTCGTCTTGAGAGCGATAATTTTTTTATCAAGAGATGTCATGAAAGCATCAAGAGAAGGAGAAGCAATAAGAGGCACGAGAGGAACCTAAACCAGAGGCATTAGAGCATCATCCTTGTCATCTCCATTGATAATATTAAGATCTCACATTTATTATCTGGTAATAAATGTGTTCTTACTAATAGATTTTTTTTATGAGATCGATATGAGAATATAAAAGAACGAAATAAAAAGTCAACATCTCCTTATGGAAGATATGCCACAAAATAGCGGCGTAGGTAAAGGATTTGACGAGGTTGATGCGACAACGATTAACTACATGAATATGTTTGGTGAAAAATTTGAGTATAGTAGGAATATTTTTTTCACAAAAATAATCGAGTTAAAACTATAGATCACTCGAACGGAAAACTGTTTTTCTGTGGATGATCGAAACTATCAAATGATAAAAATGTGAAAAAAGCGTTCATGAGGCTTAAGAACTTTAACCGAATAAACTGTTCTTTGCCATGACATAAGACTCAAAGAGAATTTTTTTTTTTTTTTTTTACTTCATTAAGGATATGCCTAGTATTTGAGTAAAAGATAAGAGTAAGAATTTTATAAACGATACCAGAAATTTGAAAAAAAAATAAAGGAATTTTCATTGCCGCATCAAATCAAGATATTGAAATTTAAGGCATCGTAATAATATACTCATAATCTATAATTCACTCATGATGAATCGGAAAATTTTTAAAATTTTGAAATTCGATGAGTTGATTTTGACTAATGGAATCGAAATTGGCTTAATGGTATTTAGAGGTCCAATAAATTGAATGTCACTGTTATATTATTACTATGTTTCATCCTTTATTTCACTTTTTTAACTTGCATTATAAATTTATTAAGTCTTTAGATATCTATTAGACTGATTTTGAGCGCCTCTAATTTAAATAACTTTGCTCATTAAAACTTTAGTTATAGATGGATATAGCATTAAAACTTTATGACTTTATATTAATGCCAATTGTACCAAATGGTCAAATTTGAATGCAAAGGACCAAAAATTACAACAAAAATGTTATGGCATCCTTATTCCGATCTAGATAATATTTTTGAGTCACCCAGAATCAATACGTCAAAAAAAATATTTAAAAATACATGTTTAGAGCCCTTTTTAAAATATCAAATCATTGATAAATCTATGAAGGTAAATAGACATTTAAAATAAATTTACAAAACAGAAGCTTTAAGTTTAAAACCGAAATAATATTGCAAATAGAGTTACAGATTCAATTATGGTAAGATTCTCTAATACATTAACTCGAACTAAAATAAAAATTACTCTAAAACGAATTCGTTGCTAGGAAATCATCGTTGATGTGCTACTCCAAAAGTTAACATGTCAATCTACACACAAAAATATAACACATCGATGCGTTGAGCTAAGAAAATCCGTAAGTACGTTAGATGTACTTGATCACTCGGCCTATAATATTCATACCCTCGTATATGTACTGAAGTACTAAATCTAAGACATTGGATCTAGCAAATATTATGATGTGAGCCTTATATTTTTATAATCGAATAAAAGTATAGATTCATTTAAAAAAATAATTTTTATTTTGAATTATATATTAAGAGATAGCAATTTTTGAGTGAGTAAATATTGGATGAAAAAATTACCGATTGTTTCAAGAAACAACAATGACAATAACATTAAAAATTTATCATAAATCGTACGAATAAAATAAGAACGTTAATTTATATGGTTGGAAAATTCGTTGAATCTAGTTCTTTATAGAACAATTGATCATGATTTAGAACTATAGATTATTAGTTTAAAATTTCCTTTTAAAGGTAGTGCAAGGTGTCATATTTCAATTATTAATATTTTATAGTTTTGAAATAGTTTATTAATCGTTAGTAAAATTATATTTATTATTTATATTTTTAAGAGTTAAGAGTTAATATTGAATATTTATTTTAATATATCAATATTTATATTTTTTGGGGTTCGAAGATTAACCAAAAATTATGGAGATCTATAAAAGATGAGTTTTGAAAGAAAGAAAAAACTCAAAATATTTATTAAATTTCTTTCTAATCATACCCGTAAGTGTTGAGAATGAAATTACGACCGCAAAATCGTACCCTACCCGCCCAATTACCGCCATTGATCGTTTTCAGCTCGATCGTATGATCGTAAAATATTTATTAAATATTCATGAAACTCATATAAAATAAAATAACATAAGCATAATTGTTCATTCGGCCAACTAATAAAAAGAAGGAAAAAAAAACGTATTAATTTAGCTTGTAATTTTTCTCGATAAACATGATTAGTACATTACCAAAAAGATAATACACTCACTTAGAAGAAGCGTACAAAGTAGTCCTCAATCAATCTACTATTAATTTTATTTAGTTCAACTTGGTGTAGCTAAAGGTTAAACCCAAAGTGCACCAACTCGTTTAAGGATTGGGACCAAGGATCTATTAAGATGAAGACTCATGACCTCATTGGCTCCACCAACAAGTTCACCACCGATGAACACGGCCGGAACCGAAGGAGTGCAACCGAGTCTCAAGAGAGCTTGTTCGATTTCATATCCTCCTGATATCTTATCGAGCTCGTTAACTGCAAGATCGACCCCAAAGTCGTAGAAAAGGGTCTTGATGGTGTGGGACATGCAACATGAACTCTTGCTGAAGATCACCACCGGCTTCTCCGATGCCAATTTTGTCACTCTCTCCATTGGATAACGAGGAAATGCAACACCAAGAGAGTCTAGGGGTTTGCAAATGAGAGGCTAAATATAGTATTATTTGAGTATGATTGTTGAGGTGCTTTGGATGTTTATCAGACACTGGTTTATATAGGGTTCTTTGGGAATGTGGCGTTTGGTCGGATAGAAAAAAGTTGTAGTTTTTTTCTATGGAAGATGAGTGGGAATTTAGAATTGTTCCATTTGTTCATAGATGAAAGTGATCAAAGACTTACACCATAACAGTGGAACAAGAAAGAGCGCCATCAAGAATCTTTCTATACGGAATACGTGTGCTTGTAGGTTGAAATATTATTATGGGTAAATTATGTAAATCATCATCGAACTTAACTGTTAAATATATTTTGATTATTGAATTTTCAAGACTTTCAATTTATTCACTTAAATTTATACATAAAACATGTTTAATCACTTTTTCATTTTTAACATCGATTTACCGGTGAAAGAAACCTTTTTAAGATCCGAATGGTTGAAAAGCTCATCGGCACGAGGGAAACAATATATTGAAAAACATGTTTCATCTGATGGTAGAGAAAGAAGTAACAAAAGAGAATCCAAAAATTTTTATCTGATTCATAGACTCCAAAAATTAGGAGTGAAAGAACGGGATGAAACGACTGGTGAAATTTGGTATCGAATGACAATCTATAGCGTGCGTCCGACGACGATGAACGAAGGAGTATAAAAAAAACGTTCACCGTCTAAACATCAGTGGCAAAAAGTTCAATGTCTAAAACTTCAATAAACAAACTGAACGTTTTGCGACTTTAATAACCAAAATAAGTTTGAGAGTAATGTTTAGTGATAGTTTACGAAATTTACCCTATCTTTAGTATTATTATCAACTTTCATCATTCTATTCCTTCTGTAAACTCCAGATTTTTTCCAAGTTTTGATTCGATCATCTTCAAAACGTTAACTCTCTGTATAAAAACAAGAATATTCTTTTAATAACAACACATGAACATTTTGAATTACTATTCTATTAAGTTTTTTTTTTTTTTAATTTTACAATAGTAGGGAAATTTATTCTTCACAATCCATTCTTTACTGGAAATTTTCATGGAACTTGTTGAATTAGTCGATATATTAGTGTTTGATCTACTTCTGAGCTGTTCCTATCGTAGAGGCATCTAATGAGTTGGAGAAAGGAGTTGGATTTATCCATTTGGAACCTTTTAGTTTCTTTGTTCTTTATCCGTATGTTACAATCACATGATGTATCAATTTCAATTCAACTATAAAAAATAGCAGAGATTATATCATAGGCCCGGCCTATCACGTCAGTCGTGGTCTCTAACCAATAAAAATCACTTATTCCGTCAATAATCAGCCATGTAATTAATATAATTTCCATAAATTATATTTTTAAAATGACATGAAAATTATGAGTGAAGATTCATTGGTTGAAAAAGAGTGATTTGGAGATTAATGGTGAAGTGGGTGGTTATTATTGGATGAGACCACGGCTGACGTGGTAGGCCGAACCCGTGATATAATTTCTCCAAAAATAGATTAGCAAATATCTGGGGTTCAAAATTCAAGTTTATCAATACGGGACGGAAACAATAGGGTTGGTCCATGGATTTTTCTTCCTTTTGCCGCATTTCATTATCATATAGATTTATCAAATTTATGTATATGATATTATTGAGTCAATGTACATTATCATATAGATTTATCAAATTATTAATTTTAAGTTATTTATTATTAACTGATAGACCGTTTTTATTCTTAAAGAGATCATTTTGACTCAATAAAATATTAAAAGTTGAATTACTTTAAGAAAAAAATCAAAGTAATTATTTAGTTAAACAATGGAGGTTTTTTGTCTTTAAGCCGCAGATAAACGATAAAAAGTATCAAAATTAAAATACTATTAAATTTAAGGAAAATGTACAAATTATAAAAATATCTAAAAATCCAAATTCATATATTTCTAAAAATTAATAATATTTATAAAAAAATTAAAATGATTAAAAATAAAATATTAAAAATTATATTAAAACTACCTAAAATTTTTAAATATAAAAAATATTTATATTATCGTATTTTAGATTTTACGAGATAAAAGTAAAATAATTTTGTCGCGTGTGTAATTTGTTCTCAGTGATTTTAGTATCTTATATTTCTTCTGATGAAATGATAATTCAGATATTCAATTATAAGTTATTGACTGTTATAAAGTCTTAATTTTAATAAAATTATGATTTTATTTATATTTTTTATAAATAAATAACATCACTTAAAATGTCTTAATTTTTACCTCTAAAAATTATTTACGTGGAATAGAATTTTTAGTTTCATCATTTTGTTTATTCTAATAAAAGTGTCCGTACATTATAAGTGAAGAACAAGATTTTACTTTTTCATATATAATACAATAAATAAAGCTTCAACTATATGCAACAGAATCTCAGGATGATGATCAAAAAATAATAATTCAAATATAAATTATGTATGGATGACGGAGATAATTCATCGGTTTTAATTGGAGATGGTATAGGTCGGATCGGATATTTGATATATTTGAATTCGATTTGAATATAAATATTTTAAATTTGATTTTGATTCAATCCGATTATTTTTTTATAAAAAAGTTTGACCTAATTTGATCCGAAAATAAATACGTTAAACCTGATTTTGATCTAATCATACATATAGAGAAATAATAATTTTAGGGATTTAATTGTAAAAAAATAATTTTAAGGAACTAAATTATATTTCAAAGACTAAATTATAAATAAAAATTTTAATTTTAAGGATCTAGTTATAAATATATATAGGTAGAGGAGTATTATTATAAATATCCCTAAAAATTTGTGGAGAAATTACATATTTAGTGCCGGGCCAAATCAAATATTTTACACTCTAAACCTGAACTCGATCCAAACTCGTTTTTTCATCAAAAAAATCCGACCCGACTTGGTCGGATCAGGTCTGATTCAGACCATATTGGATAAAATTCTCATCCCTAATTTCTATTGTTTCTTAATTTCTAAATATTCATTGATAAATAAATTTAGTTTTTTATAAATTTTAATTCTAATTTTAATCATACCCAGAGAGAGAATAAATTATAAAAAAAATACTTATAGTGACTTTAAAATACATAACCTAAAAAATATTAAAAAAATACAGATAAACAACTTAATCAACTGATACTAAATATATTTATTTATAAAGAATATAATTTAATTTATCAAACATTCAACATTTACATATATTTTATATATTCTAGAAAAATCTCATCGTCGTATCGTCAATTTTTTAAAGTTTTTTTTCCCTTTATTCTTCATTGGAATCTTGTTTGTTTTTATTATAATGAAAAAGAATACGTATTTCATCCAAGTATATGTAGACATTTTATGATTTATCCTTTTCATGTGGAGGGACTATTCTTCCTGCAGGTAACCAAATTCTGTATGTATATAAAGTTTAGATATAAAGGAACAACTTCAAAATAACAACCCAATTAGAAGGCCAAGAGACATAAATTTTAAGGGTCGTTTATAAGTCATTGTTTCATTCACGATTGTAGCACGTAGTTTTTGAATCAGCTACGATGATTATAGTAATATTTGTTTTAAAGTATATTTTTAATTATTAAATATTAATCGTTCAATCATTGTATTGGTATTATTGATGTTCTAACCCGTGACCTCCAAAAGTTAATTATTCTCTTAACCACTGAAACTAAATGATTCACTTCGATTGTCACGCACATACTACTTTTAAGTGAGGGTCTTCTTCCATGGGTCGTTTTTTTATTAAATAGAAGTATTATATTTTCGAGGTAAAAATCTTTCTAGACTAGGATTTGCATTCCCTTCTCATTCATGTGACCTAGCTTCTTATAAGGGTGATAAAAAGTTGAGTCCTAGTTTAGGTATATTCGATTCGACTCGACTCGAAAAAAGTACTATTAGGTTCAAGTTTGAAATGGTTTATTTGACTTTGATTTGATTAGACTCGACTTGAAGTGATAATTTTATTATAGTTCTTTTTTTTATAAAAGATAAGGTTTCATTAAAAACTTCTTTCATAAGCAACACTGAAATAAAATTCAGTGTTGAAAAAAGGAAAAAAGTGTTCAAATATTAGATTAATCTAAATAACCAAAAATTGTTCTTACAATACAAACACGTAAATATATCACGAGCCTGTTAACGAGCTTTTCGCGTTGAGCTTGTGTTGACTCGAATTGTCTGGTTAAGTTCTCAAGCCGAATCTGAACTCGAGTTGAACTCACTCAATTCGAACTTTAACCCAGTTAAATCTGAATAACTCGCAAGCCAGTTAGTCTCATCATCACCCCAGTCTCTTATGCATAGTTCCAAACATGAGTTGTCCAATGCAACATTGGCCTATCCCTTGTGTTATTTACAATGAACCTTGCTTGCTTCCTCCAACAATGATCATATGCTATTTCTAGCTTGCTTCATTTCATTCTACAAACTGAATCATATAACCCACATCATCTGACTTCCCTGTTGAAATAAGATAAAAAATGCATCTTTGGCATTTATCTTTCCATATGATTTCACATTCAGTCTTAGATTTTAAGATGACATTGTCGATATCCGCAATCGTTCCTCATTCTCACAGTATCATGTCACCACTTGAGTATATTGAGAAGAACTCTGGACTTAGGGCTACATCTGAAACACATCTGAAGAAATGCTTGAAGAAGACTCAGACACATTAGGATCATGTTCCAATGACTGAACCACATCACCGAGTGAAACAGCCTTATAAACCAAAGAGTGAGCAGGTCCAGGAGAATCCATAATTAGAAGCTGAGAATTTAAAGAATTCTGAGAATTTGAGTTCCAAGAGAATCCAAACTTGAAAACTGAGAATCTGAAGAAGTCTGTCTGGGAATTTGAACACCAGTGGAGATAATTTCATTAGGTACATCAGTTCTTGGAATTTGAACACCACTGGAAATAACTTTACTAGGCACATCAGTTCTTGACATATCAGGCCTTGGAGATAATGTCATAATCCAAGTGTACCTAATGCAAGCATCTATACCAAAACTGAGCATTATAAGAAATAGTCAAAACACTCAGCTTCTACTCCTAATGCAGAACAACTAGAATTCTTAAAACTATCACAACATGCATTAGCAGCAGAAGACATTATACTGAAGAGAATAGAAGAACCAAAACCAAAATAAGGGACAGATTTATTGATATTATCTTCATTAGGAGTAAAGTGAGAAGAGCATCGAAATCTGGATACCAAACAGTGTCACCGTAACTAGTAAACTCATCAGCCAAAACTGCTACTGTAGCAACGGTTCATTAAAATCAAAATAACAACCATTATAGATCCCTTGCTCCTCAAAAAATTCTTCAGAAAATGAACATTGATTCAAGAACTCAAGCTGTCGTGACTCAGTATCAGGAAGTACACTTGAAACTCCATCAAGCTTGTAAGGGAGTTGACTAGAGGTAATAACGGACACCACCATTGGCTCATTCTAGGACGGAAGACCAGAAAGAATAGCTGATATGCGCGTAGTCTCTGTTAACAGATTCTCTTATGCGGTAACACTATCACAAATTCTTTGAATTTGTACAAGATATTCACGCATAGACTGATCCCTCTAATATCAGGATCCTCCACGCCAATGGCTTATTTAGTTGCAACCTCCTTAACACCTTCACAGGAGTTGTCTGATTCCCTCCTCTAAACATTTCTAGTTTCCATATTTTTTCCTTGGGCAACGATAGAGATCAATCCTCGCTAGAGGGACATGCATGAACACAATAACCATAAATGAAGAAGCCATTGAGCCGCTCTTGAGCTCTCAACGTGTGACACTCGCCCTGGGTTAGGAGACGGGACGTTGACCGGACTTACAAACCCGAACTTGTAATCCATTATAAAACATTCTAATCATTTGTATGACTTTTCGATTACTTTGTAAGATATTACGAGTCAATCTCTCGTAACACTTATTAAATTTGAGGTCGATTTAAAACTTTTCTAATTACGATTTTGTTCATCAATTTTAATTTACTTATCTTTTCAATTCGATCCTATCGTTATTTTGAAAGTCATTTATCGATCCAATTCGATTTTATACATTCAATCTTAACTTAATCTCAATTGGGTTCCAATATAGGCCTTGATTTAACTTATCGAATCTTTGAAACAAGATGTGAGACTCCCTTATACTTAATCTTGAAGTCTAAACCAATTAAAGGTTGGGGTATCGATACCCCTTATAGGAGGTATCGGAATAGGGGTATCGAACCCTAGTTCGATACTAGTCAAACATGTTGACGTGTTGACTTATAAACCATAAATTATAGATCATAATATACTAGATAAGATAAAATATAAAAGAAAAACTTACAGTTTTGCTTTTCCTCTTTAAGATGATGTTGAGATAATAACTTAAGACGACTAAATAAAATTATAATTAGGGTTTGACAAAAAAAAATATTTATAGGAAAAAAAATAAGTTTTCCCTCATAAATTTTCCTCCCAAATCTAATATTTTCCATAATATTGAAAGAGAAATTTTATTAATATAAAATCAATTCTCGCTCTAAAAAATAAGAAAACTTTATTTATTTATTTTAAATAAAATTTTATTTTAATATTATTATTAATAGAATTAATAAAAATAATAATAATAAATTTTAAATATCTAATTAAGCATAATAATAGTAATTTTTAAATCTAAAAATAATAATTTTATTAATATTATTATAAATAAGAATTAAAATAGGCTTTTTTTAAGAAGTATTTTTGGATTTTTATTAAAAATTAATAATTAAAATAAGCTTTGTTAATAATAATTTAAATATTTCACTAGGTATCTTAAAAAGGTAAAAAAAATATCTCAATATATATTATTAATCACCAAAAGCACAAGAAATATTAGTATCGAATATGAAAACTCAGTATTTCATTAAAGGTAAAAAATATCTCAATATATTCTTCTTTACCAAGGTTGTTTTTGACTTTTTGATTTAAAATTTTTTTAAATCCCTAAAATAAACAACTAAAAACATAATTTAACATAATTTTAAAAATTATAACTTATAATTACATTATATTTTTATAAATATTTATGACAATATATTTTGTCATGATAAAATAAATAATTAAAAAATAATTTAACATAAAAAATTTAAATTTTATTATTTATTATGATAATATTTTTATATAAAAATAAGTGTAATATTTAGTTACAAAATTTGTCATTATATAATTTTTTAGCGCAAAAAAAGAAAAAATATGAGAATAAATTTTATCACTATAATTAAAATATATAACTACAAAAATAACTTATCACAAAAATCTTGAATCTCATTATTTTTTGTGATAATTTTTTCGTAAAATTATGTATAACTTATAGTTGCAATACTTATCACTATATGATTTTTTTTGCGCCAAAAATTCGAGGGAAACATTTTATAATAATAAATTTTATCACTATAGTTAAAAATTATAACTACAAAAAAATTATCACAAAAAACATGAATTTCATTATTAATAGTAAATTTTTTTGTAACAACAACTATAACTTTTAGTTACAATTATGTCGTTGTATTATTTTTTATGCCAAAAAAGAAAAAAGATTTTAAGATAATAAATTTTGTCGGTATATCTCAAATATATAAATACAAACATAATTTATCACAAAAAAAATACTTTTATTATTTGTTGTGATAATTTTTTTAATAATATATATAACATATAGTACAAACTTTGTCATTATATATTTTTTTTTTGCGCCAAATAAATGGAGGGAAACATTTATGACAAACAATGATAACAAAATTTATTTTTTTATCATATATTACAAAATTTATTAATTGTGTCAAAATATTATAACGGATTTAAATTTTGTGACAATTATATATATATATATATTTCCAATTTAAAGTAACGCTAATCTATTTTGTCACGATAAAAATACTAATAGTGACAAAAATAAGTTTTGTCAAAATTAAATTTGTCACAATAAAAATTTCTTGTAGGGATCTTCTCCCAAACTCTCTGCCTTGTTCATCTGAAATCCCAGAAGGATTAAGAACACCAAGTGTTCTTCTAAGAAATTTCAAGAACATGAACTTCGACCGTTGCGAACTCTAAAAACTACCACGTCGGCCACCCCCTTGAAAATCTCCTCGCTTTGAAACCAAAACAGAAAACAACCCCTTTCTTTCTTTGATTCCAAAACAACAACAAAAAAAAACGAAAACTTTTCTTTCGAGGAAGAGTAAAAACAAAGAAAAAAACTCCTTTGAATCTTCTAATATCCGATTCACCCTGGTGGCTCGAAGGCCTTGGGCTTATCATCGGACAAAAACGATTCGGACGGAGGCAACAAACGATGACTCGATCTAAAGGGTAAAGTCACAAACCCTAACCCTTAATTTATTTTCTATTTTTTTGATTCGGTGCATGTAACGAACATAGAGGATATACCTCTAAAACTTGTTCTTGTATTGATGATGGAAAAGAGGGGAACCAAATCCCTTTATATGATGTTCATTCTCGATTTAAATAATCGATTGTTATAAGAGATTTAAAGGGGAAAATAAACACTAAATCCCTATTGGTTGCTGAAATTTTATCTAAATTCATGTATGGTTTCTGCTCTGAATTTCTCTGATTTTGTTGGCCAATTGGTTCTATGATTGTCGAATTGTTCCCTCTGAAATCTCTGAATTTTGATTTTGTTGTAGTACGAAATCTGATAATCCTTTGCTTGTTTGTGCATGCGTGTCTCACAGAGAGGCAAAGGGGACCACCGGCGATGTTGAACGGTGACCGGGGAGATGAATAAGCATCGGGCATTCGAAGAGTCTGGAGCGTGCAGGTGGCCAGTGTGTGGGGCAGCGAAAATATAGCGCGTGGGCGCATGACTGGTTTCAGATCCTTCCTCCGCTTCGATCTCGACCATTAAATTTGAGGGTTGATCCAATGATCTTGGAGCGACTGTGCGAATAGAAAAGAAAGGAATGGTTAGGGTTTCTTGTTGTTATCCAGGTTTGGGCTCAAGGAATGGGCTTGTAATTAAAAAATGTTGGGCTTGTTTATTATTATTTTTATTCCGGGCTTGTTAAATATTTAGACTATATATTATTTATTTGGGTTGTTGAAATGAATTATTAATAAAACAAGATTTTTTTTATTCAGATTTGATTTTAATTTATTTATTTGTCTTATAATAATATAATATTTATAATAATAAATAAATATTTATATATATAATGAGAATAAATAGTAAGAAAAACTATTTTTTGATTTCCCATTTGTACCCAAAACGAAATATGATATTTACTTAATAATATTTTTGGATTTTTAAAATTTAATAATAGATATATAGTGAACGGATAAACCGGATAAAATTATTGATTATAATAGTCCAATAATTTTAATATTTTTTATTTTAAATTTTTTTTAGCTCTAGGTAAGATACTAGGCGTGAATTCTCAATTTTTGATTTTTTAGTTATTTTTTTATATTTTTATCATAATCGAACAATTATTAAATTTATTATATTACCATATTTGATATTTTAATAAGAAAAATAAAAAATCATTACTCAAATCAAGTATTCTAATTTGTTATATACAAACTCTATTTTAGTATAAATTTTTTAAATTAATTATTTCGATTCATTTACTATTCACAATTTTAAGCAAAATTGATTGATTAATCAGTCTGATTTGTTATATACAATATTTTTAAATTTTTTAAATTAATTATTTCGGTTCATTTACTAACCTTTCTAATTTTTTAAAAACAAGAGTTTTGGCTCTAAGTAGGATTAATAGTTGTACTCTTAATTTTTTACATTCTAGTTATTTTATACTTTTATCACAGCCGAATAATTATTAAGTTTATCACATAATCATATTTTATATCCTAATAAATAAAGTAAAAAAATCATTTTCAGAATCAAATATTTCGATTAACTTATTAATTGGTTACATGATTTAATTGATACAATATAAAATCGATAATTGGATTATCTAAATTTATCAATTAAACAAAATAATTTTAAGGATTAATAAAAAAATAATTGTATAATCATATAATTCGAGAATGACCAAAATATGAACAATTTAAAATTAAGTTATTAAATTAAAAAAAATGTTAAACTCTAGTGACCAAAATATGAGTGTAAAAAAAGTTAAGTGATGATTGTTGTCTTTACCCAATTTTTGTTAAGGAAAAAACGAAAATTAATGTTCGCTTCTAACGGAAGATGACAAATGGACCATATTGAAACTGGATTAAAAGTTCGATGATTATAATAAAAATGCCCTAAAAATTAGGTAACTATAAAAAAATTAAAATTTAGTGATTAAAATGAAAGTATCCTAAAATTCAGTGATTATTTATGGATTTACTCTTTTCTTAAAAATTTAACTTAAATTAAAAACATTTTTATTTTAATTTTTAAAAAAATATAAGAAAATCCTACAAGACGTCAAACACTGTTGAACACATTAACGTTGAACATTGTTAAACACTATTAAACTAATTAACAAAGATTAAGAATCTTAAGTACTAAATATGTAATTAATAAATATTTAAAATAAAATTTTAATTAAATTATTTTTTATAAGAAAAACTACACGGATGATCAACCAACTATTACTTTTTTTTGAGTTGGTCACCCAACTAATCTTTCATTAAAATCACCAGTAACGTTTTATTTCATTATCTTTTTGATCATTGACTATTAAATATTAGACTATGATATAGTATGTTTAATAATAATTTTAATCCCTAAAATTATTATATTACATCAAATTAATCCTAATAAAAAATAACTCATCAAATATTTGAACTAAACTCTAAATTTTTTATCTTTTTTCTTCTTTCTTTTATAACACTATTTTAAAAATTAATTTACCGCTTCTTTCTTTATTTCTCTTACGTTTTTAAACAATTTATTGAGTTTTAGATTATAAAAAAATACTTTAATTTTATAATTTATTTTTTTAAAATCTAATTTAACTGACTACTAGCATAATAACCTTTTTATACTTTTCCATCCATGAAAAAGTACTTAGTTTGTCATTTTACGTAAAGGTTCATGAATATCAATAACCTTGAAATCTTTGACAGTTACATAGCTTATTTTATAGTTTTCAACTATGAGTACACCATAAAATTTTCATATAGCAGATAAAATCCTTAATAAATTTTATAGGTAATATTTGGAATGAAAAAGATTTAAATAATTAAAAAATTTATCTATAGTTTAATTATTGGAATAAGATTATTATTAAATAAAAATTTTCATGTGATAAAAGAAAACCAAATAATATGAATATCATATATTAAAATTTAGGGTAAATTACACAGATAACCACCATACTATAAGGTTGGTATCGAACTAACCATGATACTTTAAAAAGCGTCAAATACACCGATCCACTATTAAAATGATATCGAAATAGTCACCGACCATTAAAAACTAACGGACTAATGATGTGACCGTTAAAAATAAAATAAAATAATTACACATTTACTCCCTGTTATTCATACAATTTTATAATTTAATCCTAATTTTATTATAATAAAATAATATAATTATTTAATTAGGTGGTGATAAAGAAGAAAATAAAATTTTTGGATCTTTGTAACCCATGAAAATTGAACCTAGGTAATTGGTAGGAAACCCCATCAGTTAACCACAAGATCAAGTATAACTTTAAGATATAATGCACCAGTAATACTATATATTTAAAGTTCATTTACTTTTATTCTATTCACATATATAATGTAATATTTATTTTTTTAATTTAATTATAAATGATAATTAAATTATTAAATAATAAATTTTTAATTAAAAAACCCTAAATCAAAATTTTAAATCTTAAACCCTAAACATAAACCATAAACCATAAATGAATTTTTTTATTATTTAAATAAACCTAGACTTTAAATCCTAAAAACTAAACCCTAAACCTAACCCTAAACCCTAAATTAATTTTTATTATGATTTAAATAAAATCTAACCCTAAACCTTAAATGAATTTTTATTATTATTTAAATGAACCCTAACAATAACATAAACCCTAAACCCAAACTTTAAATCCTAAATACTAAACCCTAAATGATTTTTTATTATTTAAATAAACCCTAACCCTAAACCACACAACCTAAACTATAAATCCTAAACCCTAAGTCCTTAATGAATTTTTATTGTCATTTAATTTTTTAAAGTAAATTTAAGATTTAGAGTTTAGGGTTTAAGGTCAAAGGTTTAGAGATTTTTAAATAAAAAATTATTAATTTAAAATTTATTATTTAATAATTTAATTATTATTTTAATTAAATTAAAAAAATATTACATCGTTTGTGTGAACAGAATAAAGGTAAACCAACTTTAAATATATAATAGTAACGGTGCATTAAATCCTAAAGTTGCACATGACCTAATGGTTAACTTATGCTGTTTGCACCCCAAGTACTCAAGTTTGATTCCCATAGTTTGTAAAATCCAAAATTTTTATTTTTTTCTTTAATCGGGTGGTATGACATGTGTCACCACCTAATTAAATAATTATATTATTTTATTATAATAAAATTAGGATTAAATTATAAAGATATAGGAGTAATAGGAAGTAAATGTGTAATTATTTTATTTTAATTTTAGCGGTCACGTTATCAGTCCGTTAGATTTTTAACGGTCGGTGACTATTTCGATACCATTTTAATAGTTTATCGGTGTATTTAACGTTTTTTAAAGTATTTTAGTTATTTTGACACCAATCCTATAGTACAGTGGTTATCTATATAATTTACCCTAAAATTTATTGTTTTTAACTACAAGCATACACGTCATGATGATATACTAAAAACTATTAAAAATTTTAATCACACTCTTAGAGTCGACAGATGTGATGTCGATATGACAAACAAAGCACAAGCAAGCCTATTTATCGCAATACAACACGGAAGATCTTATAATTTACGGCAAAACTAGCCTTCAGTACCTAGTCACATGTTAAATATTTCAGGACAATTGATATCTATATGAACTTTGATGTGAATTGAGAAACCGAAACTTTTTTTGGAAAAAATCGAAGAAGGTAGGTTAGATTTTAAAAATAAATTATAAAATTAAAGTGATTTTCTATAATCTAAGATTTAGTAAATTATTCAAAGACACGAAAGAAATATAGAGAGAATTGACAAATTAATTTTCAAAGTAATGTTGTAAGAGAAAAATGAAGAATGATGAAAAATTTGAGGTTTAGTACAAATATTTGATGAGTTATTTTCTATTAAGATTAATCTGATATAATATAATAATCTTAGGTACTAAAATTATTATTAAACATGCCATGGTGTAATAGTAATTAAATATTTAATAATCGGTGACCAAAATGATAATGAAATGAGACATTAATGATATTTTTGATAAAAAAATTAGTTGAGTGACCAACACAAAAAAAGAATGATAGTTGAGTGACTATCTATATAATTTTTCCTATAAAAATAATTTAATTGAAAGTTTATTTTAAATATTTATTAATTATAGATTGAGTCTTTATGATTTTTAATCTTTATTAATTATTTTAATGGTGTTCAACGATGTTTTTATCAATATTCTACACATTCAAAAAAATTAATATTAAAATATTATTTTCTGAATATTATTAAAAATACGTGTGTATTTCATATTTTATATATGGGTAAAGTTCACGCGTGGTTATTAAACAATTCAAAATATTTATTTTGGTTATCAGAATTTCAATGTTACAAAACGGTCATTAAATTTTGTTTTCATGAATTGTTCACGCAATTGTTAATTATTATTAAAGGGATAATATTTTATTTAAAAAATTATAATATCATATTTACTTTTTTATATTTATATATTTATTTAATTTAATCTTAATTTAAGAAAATTAATAATTTTAATTTTTGTTATTTATATATTTTATCAATTTAATTATATTTTTAATAAAAATAATTTAACAATGAAGGTAAAATTTATTATTTTTTAAAAGCTTAACTTAGAATAAGTACCTAAATTATATATATATTTTTTAAAATAGGTTCCTAATGATTTCTTTTCTGAAATAGGTATCTAAAATGTCATTCCATTAGTGGTTTAAGGTAACACCGTTAAATTTTTTGTTTAATTTATAAATAAATGCTCAAATTATATATTTTTTTAAGATAGGTGCATAATATTTTTTTATTAAAATAAAAATTTAAAAATAAAACAACTAATTAAAAAATTAAGTAAAAATAATTTAAGATCCATTAATTTGAACTAATAATTAAAGATATTTCAACATTATTTAATTATTGTACCACTATCCCTGTATTTGTCTTCAAAGAAAAAGCATATAAATGCATCACCTATTACTTTCATTGAAATAAAAAAAAAAATATTTTAGCAATTTATAATTGAACTTCAAGAAACACGTTTCTTTGGGAAAATAAACAAGGGCTGCGTGGAAATGGAATAGGTTTAATTTAGATTTAAGTAGGTACGGGAAAACACGAATAAAAATTATATATCTTGTTTTAATATGAAAAAAAGTTAAATTTTAATTTAAATCCTCAAATTCTAAAACTTATATCTTAAACTTAATATTTTAAATTATAATTTTAAATCATAATTTTAAAATTTAATTTTTTAACGTTAGAGTGTAAATAGAGATATTAACAGAAATAGATCTAAAAATATATTTTAAAGTGTACACACATAAAATCTTAAAATTTCAAGGTGAACATAAATTATAAATATTATAAAATTTTATAGGTTAATTTATAAAAATTAAAAAAATAAGATAAATATATAAACTTAAAAAAAATTATAAACACCGAACATATCATATGTTACGTGTATATTATTTTTATTCAATTTTTTAATTGATTATTTTTATTTTTAATTTTTTATTTTAATAAAAAAATATGAGGCACATATCTCAGAAAAATGTATAGTTTGGGCACCTATTTATAAATTAAACAAACTTTTTAACGGTATTACCTTAAAACACTAACGGAATAAAATTTTAGACACCTATTTCAGACAAAAAAATATTAGACACCTATTTCAAAGAAAATATATAGTTGAAACACTTATTTTAGTTGAAAAAATCATTAGGCACTTATATTTTAAAAAAATATATAGTTTAAACACTTATTTCTCAGTTAAAACTTTTTTCGAATTATAACTAAATTAATTAAATCAAATGTATTATCGTACAAATTTTTTTAACTATTATATCACTCTTTTAATAATTTAATGAGTATTTTATAATAGAAATTAAAATTTAATAATTTTTTATAATATTTTAAAATTAAATATTAAAAATAAAATTTTAGAATCGTTCAGTGATAAACCTTAACCTTTATATTCTAATAATATAGGATGTACTATTCTCATTAAATTGATAAAATAAGCACGAATTATCTAGTCTTATTGGTTGAATGAACAATTATTATTTTTGGAGGTCACGGGTTCGAGCACCGGTATTGTCATCATAGTAATTGAGTGATCAATATTTAATAGTTGAGAGTCTATACTTTAGAACAGATACTAATGTAACCACAAGAATGAAGGTAATCATTATTGGATCCAATGTTCCACCAATCAACTGGCTCATTTTAGTATTAAAAAAATAATTTTATATTTTATAATTAGTTTTGACTAATCATTGTCTTATGGTAAAGGTTAAGATTCGTTTTAAAATTTAATTTTTTTTTGTTATGGTAGAAAATACATATTTATTAGTAATAATGATTTTAAATAATTTACGTTTAGTTTTAAATATTTATTCATTTATTACTTTTTTAAATAATTATTTTTGAATAGTTAAAAAATTTGACTTACGTAAACGTTCATTTATCTCTCGAACTTAATTTTGATTTTTTTTATTGAAAGGTGGATACCGATATAAGTCTGGTTAAAAATTTTCATAAACTTAACTAGAGGAAAAGAGTACCTATAGCGGAATTAAAATACAAGATCCTAAAAAATCACTTTAATCGAAAACAATCACATGACACCAAAATAAAATAAAATAACAAGCATTAAACTCATCTATACTCTACCTCCCTACTAACTCCACGAGATCTTAAGGGATGAGAGGATACTCGATAACACTCACATTAACTTCACGACCTTTTGTAGCTAGTTTATCCGTCACCATATTTATTTCTCGACTTATCTGACGAATTTGTACAAACCACGATCGAGACAAAAGCTCATGAACCGGATCCACAAGCGCACTACCCCTTAGAACATCTGATTATCATTTTAACACTTTCGCAATCTCACAACTATCTATTTTCAAAATAGCCTATGGTATCTAAATTTTCAAGCATAAACAAAAAGAATCATGAGCCACCTAAAGTTTTGACATGGTAACTGAACAATTTCTTAAACTATGAAAAAAAATCCATTCATTTTGATCTCCACAAATAATTCTCCTGCCGCAATCCTACGTTCAATAAATTCACCGCATCGTCCTAGCTTTGAAACTTTAATAAAATCAAAATCGTTTTAAAAAGTTTAAACTCTAAATTATAAACTTTAAATTTAAACTCTAAATCATAAATATTGAGATATAACCGTAAACCTCAAACTTAAATCTTAAAATTTAAACTCTAAATTATAAATCTTAAATCCAAATAAACGTGTTAGGCGCCAAAATATCATATAATGTGCATTAGCTTTTATAGCATAATAAATAAATATTTTTTAATAAAACTTATTTTTATTTTTATTTAGAGAAAAATTATGAAAAAAAATAAAAATATATGGATAATTCTGATCAATTAATCATAACATTTGTTCATCCATGAATAATTTTTAAAATTTATATTTCAGTCCCAATTTTTAAATAAATCTTAAAGCATATGCTAGATAAAAGCTTTTTATAATTAAACTAATATTTTTATAATAAAATAATTATTTTATTTTTCATAGTTCTGAGAATGTCGATCCAATCTAGAAGAAACCACAACCCCCATGTGGGATCCACACTCTTCCTCCGTCTCCAACCGCTATGATTATTATTAAAGATAATTAATTGTTAATTATCATATTAATTGCTATTTTTTATTCAAACCCCATGTTTATTTCTCAGCAATGAAACGATGAAACCTCCGGTAATTCCAGCCCAATTAAAAATAATACTAATAACTCAGATTAATTTGTAGTTAAATATAATATAAAGAAAATAATTTTATATATAAGTTAATTTTTTAATTTTAAAGTTTAAAATTTTAGATTGATTTCTATAATTTTTTAATTTGTATTATTAAAGATTTTATATAAAAAAAATAAATTTTAAATTTTAAATCAAAGAACAAACACACTTTATATTTATAATACAAAATCTAAAATCTATAATTAAGATTTAAAATTTAGATATTTATGTGTTAAACTTAAATATTTAAATTATAAAATTTTAATAAATTTATATTTATATATTAAAATATAACTCATAATAATCTAAATATAATCAACTAATATAAACTAAAATTAATTTATACAAATAAATACAAATATCCCCTCTTGAGGTTAGAAAAAGTAAAACCTGATGACGGCTTAGATTTGAAACATTCAAATGTCAACTTTAAAATCTTCAAATTCAAAGCAAAACAAATTTAAATTAAAATTAAAATGAACACAAATGTCAAATAATTTAAAATTCTGAAACTAATTCTAGGCGGTATTAACTCAACCATCATCTAACAAGAGTATTAATTAGTAAGTAAACCCTATATTAGTAAAAGGGGAATTAATTTTGAAAAATTAGTAGTGGGATAAACTATACACCCATTGAATTGAATTGTTTATTGTTTTCTTCTCTTTTCTTTTCTTTACCATCTGGGTTTCCTTACAAAAAAATGTTTTTTCTTCGATTTGTTGATCCACCACTTTGGTATCGATCGTTGTCTTAAGTGGGGGCAGTAAACTAAAAGGGGGGGGGGGGATTTGAATTGGGGAAAAGGGTTGGTCAAGATTTGAATTTTAAGAGGAAATTTGGAGTTGGGGTTTTTATTTGAGAAGTGTGAAAATGAGGATGGACTTGGAGTAATTGTTGAAGAATTCTGTTAAATTTTGGGTTTTTAATTCTGGGTTTTGTTTTTCTTTTTTGGGGGGATTTTGATTATGGGTGGGTGTTTTCCTTGTTTTGGATCATCGAACAAGGAAAGCAGTAATGGTGGGGGAAGTTTGAAAGAACCAAGCAAGAAAGATTCAACCAAAGATGGCTTAGTTGGGCAGTCTCATCTTGTTAATAGAGTTAATTCAGGTAAATTGCTTTCATTTTCTTATCGTAATTTCATGTTGAACTTTGAAGTTTGTATTTTATTTTCATGGGTTTGTTTTCAAGTTTTTGATGACATGGAGCTGTTAGAATATGTTGGTAGTTTGATCTGGTTCATCTAGAGTTGATTCGTGGTGCTTGATTGTTTAAGATGGTTTATCAATTTATCTATCTTTTAAATTTGAGTGTTGTTGCTTAAGAGTAATTTTGAGATCTGGTATTAAGGTTTAGGAATGCAAATTTTCACATTTTCTTTTAAATTCTTGTTCATCTACAATCATTAAGATAACATAGGCTAAATGCTAGTAAATGTTTTTTAACTGAGAATTTGGAATGATCCTACAAACAATTTAGAATTTAGTCGAATAAATGGTGCTTTCTACTTCCATTTGCAATGTAAAATGCAGTCAAAGTCATAAATTAGAACCGTGTGCACATTCATCCCAGGCTTGAATAGTTTGATTAGTTTATTTGCAAGAGAGGGAGACTTTTCGAATTCTATTGAAGACTTGCATTTCATTATTTTAATATCATAAAGGGTTCCATCTTAGTTTTAAGGTGACTTGACAATGAGCTGTTTTATTCACTTTATCTCACAATTACTGGAATGTGGCCTTTTAACTTCTGTTTTCCACTTTTAATTGTAATATTTTTATTGTTTTCTGTCTTCTTTCATCTTCTCCAATGTATCTGATTCACTTTTTTGAACAGATAAATCAAAATCTCGGAGTGTTTCCTATCCTAAGAAGGACCTGGCAGTACGTAAAGATGGGCCAACAGCAAATATTGCAGCACAAACATTTACCTTCCGAGAGCTTGCTGCTGCCACGAAGAACTTTAGGCCGGAATGTCTTTTAGGAGAAGGGGGATTTGGGCGTGTCTATAAGGGTCGGTTGGAGAGTACAGGACAGGTCTCTAAAAGATACTTGAAATATATGTCAATGACTAATTGTTCTATATATATTCTTATGTTAAATATGCTCATGGTGTAAGCTTTATAATTTTTTGCTCTTTATTTGAATTGCGGCTATGGAGAACATGAATCGTGTACTTTAATCCGTTGCTAATAATTGTTTTATGTTTGCAGGTTGTTGCTGTCAAGCAGCTCGATAGAAATGGTCTTCAGGGAAATAGAGAATTCCTTGTTGAAGTTCTAATGCTTAGTCTCTTACACCACCAAAACCTTGTCAACTTGATTGGTTATTGTGCCGATGGTGACCAACGCCTCCTTGTCTATGAGTTTATGCCTTTAGGGTCACTGGAGGATCACTTGCACGGTAAGGGTGCCAGTATTTTAGCATTCATGATACTTGTCAACTTGTAAAATGAATTGCATCCTCAAAATTAATTATGAAATACTTTCATGTAAGTGGATGCATGGCTGTTTACTTTCACTGGTCTTGAGGAGCTACAGTTTTATGACCGAGTAAATTGCTACAGAAGTTTTTATAGCCTGTAATATACCGGGTTATTTAGTGATGATGCAACATTGGATTGACTTTTGTCTAACAATACAGCCTTCTACATAGGTCTTTTAACTTGTAATAAGGAGTTAATGCCTATTAGAATAAGATAGCAAATTTTGTAGAATTATAGGGAGAATGAATGGCTTTTGTTTCCCTGAATTACAAGTCTGTTACTGATTTATTGTGGCTTCATGTACGATGTATAACAAAACACTCCATTGCTTCAGTGCCTGGTCTCTTCTTAATGCCGATTTAAGCTCTTTAAAAGATTTTTGTATAGTTTGAAGTACTACCTGGTCCTTCAGTTGATGCTGAATTTTGCTAGGTTGATTTGCTAAATTTAAATATCAGTCGGTGACATGCTTTAAATAACAACAATTTTATCCCTCCTCTCCCCTTCCCCTCCAATTTGTCTTTAATCTTTTGTATATGTTATGGTAAAGATGAAACTGTGGGACTCATCATACTAAAGATGGTCAATCATGTTGATCTAGGGAATGTCTCCATGTGTTCACTTTTTACTTGTTAGTGATATTGTTCGAGTAGTAAACTATGATGAAGTCTACAGCGTGTATAAACATAGATTCCTCGGCCAGAGATTTGGATGCCTAACACTAGATATGATTCCACAAGTTCCTAACCAGGTTTAAATTTTCAAAAGTTAAAGGTTGACTTATAATTTTCCCAATGAAGGTTGTAGTTAGTAGTAATACAGAGAAAAAGAAAGAAATCCAAGATGCTTCTGCAGTGGTTTTATCAAACCTGAAAAAGCAGAGAAATGGTCCCTTTTGGAGAAACAAACCCATGACTGTATATCAGCTAATATCCTGCTTTGATTTGTCTGTTAGCTCTCTGCTGTTTAATCTTATTGTCCTTGACACTACTTTATTGGATCGTTTTTTAATCAACACACATCCTGAGCATTAACTTTTAGACTCTGTTTCAGTGATACTCTTGTTTTTAAGGTAACCTTCAACGTTAGTTGTATTTTCTTCACTGCCTTACCACAACAATTGCCCCTTTTTAAATTTGTTTTCAGATCTTCCACCCAACAAGGAACCTCTAGACTGGAATATGAGAATGAGGATTGCAGCTGGCGCAGCTAAGGGATTGGAATACTTGCATGATAAAGCTAACCCTCCTGTTATATACAGAGACTTAAAATCATCCAACATCCTTCTTGATGAAGGCTACCACCCCAAATTATCGGACTTCGGGCTTGCAAAACTTGGTCCTGTTGGGGACAAGACACACGTGTCCACACGTGTGATGGGCACTTACGGTTATTGTGCTCCGGAATATGCAATGACTGGTCAGCTTACACTAAAATCTGATGTTTATAGTTTTGGAGTGGTCTTTCTTGAACTTATTACTGGGCGCAAGGCCATTGATAATATGCGTGCTCCAGGAGAGCAGAATCTTGTTGCATGGGTATCTTTTCTCACTTGTTGAGATTCTAGCATAAGAAATTTCTTTCAAACTTATGCTTACACGGAATCATTCTTATATTTTGTTTATTGCTGCTTTGACTTCAAACATGTTTTCTTATACTTCTTTTCCTGTCTTTGGTGGTTTGTAGGCACGGCCACTTTTCAGGGACCGTAAGAAATTTCCTAAAATGGCTGACCCACTACTCCAAGGTCGTTATCCTATACGAGGTTTGTACCAAGCTCTTGCAGTTGCAGCAATGTGTTTGCAAGAGCAAGCTGCGACAAGACCTCTAATCGGAGATATTGTGACTGCTCTTACGTATTTAGCATCACAAAGCTATGACCCTAATGCACCTAGCAACCAAAGCAACAGGGTCGAGTTGTCAACTCTGAGACTCAAGGATGATCGAAGGAGCACAGTAGATGGTCTGGACAGCCCAGGTGAGTGTGGACAGTATAGTTCCCCGTCCAGCCATAAAAATTCACCTGATTACAGGAAAAGGAACCATGTTCGGAAATCTAGTGGTGGAGAGTTGGGTAGGAACGAAACCGGCGGAGGGTCGGAGAGGGAACGGGGAGTTTTGGATGAATCGGAACGGCAAGAATCTCATAGAGTTAGCCCTCTGAATGCTGCGAGAGCAAGGGAAACACCAAGAATTCGCGATCTTGATAGAGAACGAGCTGTTGCAGAGGCTAAAGTCTGGGGTGAAAATTGGAGGGAGAAAAAACGGGCGAACGTGATGAGCAGCATCGATGGAACAAATGACTAAAACCTTCCAAAAAGGATTTTACTAAATTCGTGTCATTCTGGTAAATTTTGGCAAATACCATGTTTGTATCATTTCAAAAGGTCGTGTATACCTTGAAAGATATAAACACCAACATTTACTCTCTGTTTCTGCATTTCTACCCAGGAAATAAGAGTCCATGCATGTTAAAAGAAGGGATATTGAACAGTTGATATATTTGGGGGCATTCAAAGATAAATTTCTATGTTAATTCTACGTATTTAGGCTTTATTTTTTGGTTGAGATTCATGTTATATGAAACGACGGAAAGATGTGTGATATTTTGTCCACCATTAATATGATTGTGTTTGTGTTAAGTGTTAACTGGGGAGTGGATGTCCCAGTTAGTCATTGCTGTTGCATCTTTCAACTGTGATGTAGTGTTAGGGATGGTTATTTTACCCGGCCCGATCGGGTCAAACTTTTTTATGAAAAAAAATGGGTGTAAAATATCCGATTTGAGACTAAATATGTAATTTTTTACAAAATTTTAAGGGTATTTATAATAATAGTCTTTTATTTATATATTTTTTATAATTAGGTCTTTAAAATTATTTTTTATTTATAATTTAATCCTTAAAATTATAATTTTTTATAATTAAATCCCTTAATTTTTTTTATAATTGAGTCCCTAAAATTATTTTTTTATAGGTTGAGTTGAAGTCGGGTTGGATTGGATCTTTTGAAGAGAATTTTTGAGTCGGAGTCGGATTTAGGGTATTTGTGTTCGGGTGAATGGTTTTGCTTTACTCTGACTAACTCACTCTACATGTCTAGTTTTAGTGCATGGATTTTTTATGTATACAAAATCTCAGACTCGAGACTTGTTTAATCAATATTAAGTTACTTATCCTTTAGATCAATCCCGTTAATATGCATAAAAGATTACAATGTCAGTACTACACATGACCAGTATTTTGATTCTCCTACTGAAGACGGTATGAAAGGCAAATGAAAAATGAAGATCAACATAGGTTATCAAGATCAATGATCATTACAATTTTTCAAAGCTGAAAGTACAATAAATATCATTTTGTAAATAGTGGTTTAAGGAAGAACACCATAAACATGCAAATAATTTATTAATAACAAAGTGTAAAATCAATCTAATAAATACATATAACACATTAAATCACTCTCACTGATCCTTCTTCAAATCCTCTGCTTTTGATGAACCAGCAGCTTGTTCTTCCTACGACAGGGAAAAAAACTAGATAATACTTAGAAAATATGTTTATATCCGAACCCGAATCTGAATAAATTATATATTCGTATTTAACCCTCTTAATAATATAGATTAATATACCTGTTTTTCAACCGATGTTGGAACTTCAGCTCTGGTAGTACTGTCAGCTGCTGTTTTTGCTTCCTCTTTCTTCACAGTGTCACGTTCCCCTGAGAATTATACATCGAATAAGTTTATGAATATATAAAAATTACCGCCATGGAAGCATGCATCATAAGCTTAAATTCAAACACCATTTGCAGTTTCTTCAACAGCTGTTTGATCCTTCACGGTTTCTTTCTTTGGATCTTCACCCAGTTTCGGATCCTGTTTTGTTTCTTCAATAACCTTAATTTCCCCCACAGTTTCTTCTTTTATCTCTTTAGCCATTGTTTTATCCTTCGCAGTATCGTCCTTCTTCAATTCTGTGATTTCAGCTTTCTTCTTCACGTCAACATCTGCGCCGGAATTGCCCACGCCGGAGTCCCGGTCGTTGTTTTCGACTTTGGGTTGCTCTGACGAGTTTGTTTTGTTATCATCTTTCGTATTTTCTTCAATCGTTTCCGAGCTTTTTCCCTTCCTGGACCTCACGCTCGAGTTCTTCCGGCTGACAGACGAAGCGACCACATCAGAAGAACCTTCCGCCTCCGAGCTTGTTTTGTCATCAACTTTCCTTGTTTCTTCAACAGCCTCCGAGGTTTTCTCCCGCTTGGATCCCACCTTCGAGTTTTTCCGGCTAATGGTGTTCGCGGTGGCGACAGCATGTTTAGATTCACCGCACCCCATTTCTGCAAATCTTGAAGTAGGACAATGAAGATCAAACAGCACCCTCCTTTTTAATCCAGACAAAAACAAAAACCGTTTTGTTGATTTTGTTGTAATAAGCACACCGTTTCTTCACTTGATTTTCTTGTGTTATTCTTGCTTGATCAATGGAAAAGATTTTTATTTTTAGAAACTGTGAACTTTGCAGGCCAGCAAGTTTCTTTTTCCTGTTGGCCTGCACTGGAGGGGATATTGTCTGGTTTTATGGGTAGCTGTAAGACCATCAGAATTCCCAACAGCTTTATGTTATGAATCGATGGGGGATAGAAACAGTTTTTCACGAAGAGTTTGGATGATCATAAAACAATGTGTGGAGTATATTTCATAAGAAATATTTGGAATTCAATTCATCCACTGGATTTCTTATTCTTCTTTGCTGAAATATAGCAGAGGTTTCAGGATAAGAAACCTACTCCATAAAATATAATCATACTTTTTTTCTCATGCCTCAATATCCTCTATTTCAAATTAGATGTATAGAGTTCAAGATTAGGTTGTGGTCAGAGTTTAAAAAATTAGGGATATGATATATTTTTAAGGTATAAGATTTAAGAGGACATAAAAAATAAGGGTTAGGGTTAAAAATTTTAATTTTTTAAAATAGAAATTAAGTTAGCGAGATAGATGTGTTATATCTCTTTAAAATAGTTATGGATCAAAATTTGATATTATAAATAGAATAAATTAAATTAACTTGAGAAAGTCGTTTTTATAATGAATCGTTGGGTTTAATAGTTGCCTCTGACCCCTAGATGTCTAAAGTTTAATATGGACAGATGAAGCGTTTATAGATTTGACGAAATTATAAGATCCTGAATATATGTAATAAGAATGATCCAGTGATAACGAAATTAGGGAGATTGATGAGTTATTGACCAAATTAGGTCATGCTCATTATATGAATTAACGGATATTGTCGTCATAATTGAATTATAAAAATCAACTATGTTCATGAAGATCAATACTTTTTAATGATTTATTCTTTAATTAAGACTAACTAAATATATTTTATCTGGCTAAACCAGAGTAATGGTACGTTTTCTTTCTCACAACCTGAGGCATCACTACGTACTAGTTTCACTTTGGGTGTACACTGTTTGGAGCGACTGTGCTAATCTTCGGGGGACAACCGCCTAAAGTTGCGAGCACACACATCGGGACAAATTTTTTCTAAGACAGTGACCTCTATACCACGACACGGTCAAATTATTTATCAGTTTGTTCATTTTATTTTTCCTGTCAGTACTAACGCCCTGTTTTGCAGTATATTAGTTCCAACATCCAAATACTAAAAAACAAATTCTTATATAATTTAAGCAATAAAGAACTTTAACATAGTGAAAAGTAAAAACCCAAATCATCATTCATAGCGAAAGAAATGTTTACCAGTTTCGATGTGTTATTCAGCGTAATTAGTTTAAGAGACCTATGTTTCTTTAGCGTTATCGTTGAAGCTCCCAAATAGCGATCGATTGACAGATTACTACATGGGTTCGAATCCTTGAATGTTCTTCTACAATGATCGAAAGGGCAAATCGGCGAGTGGTGGCTAGGGTTAGGTTCAGAGTACATTGGTGAACTGCAACGGTGGCGGTGAAGACCACATCAGAGAAATAGGGTAGATCGGGACTGGAATAGTTTTGAGAGAGTTAAAGGGTCGGGGGGAAATTCCAGAATCATGGACCCTTACTTTTTTTATCGTTTAGATTGAATTATATATACATATATATAATATGTATGATAAAGGGGATAAGGTGATACTTTAGTTTAGATAGTTCTCTTTTTTTATATAAAAAAATAAGAATTACTTAACTCTAAGAGATACTTTATCTTAGATGGTTAGAGTATGGATTCACCTAGCTATGGGTTGCAAGTTCAAATAAATACTACTAAATTTTCTTGAAATGCTACGAAAGACAAAGTTTTTAGTGATGTTTTCCTTAAAATGCCACTAGATATAAGTTTTTTTAGGCGTTTTTACATAAACGCCAGTAGAGATACAAATTTTGTGGCATTTTTCCAAAAAAAGTCGTTAAATGTTCTGTTAAAAACTTATTTTTTATAGTGAAAATATTCAACTAATTAGGATTAAAAGAATTAAGTTAAAACAATCAATAGGTGTCCTATGAATACATAGCTCATCTATCTAAGTGATATACTCTTTCATGATTGATGTTGAAACCTACCACGGATGGTGCTCATTGAATCCAAACGTCACCTAAAAACTTGCGCACAAAAACAAAGATTCTGAACGTTAAGCTAATGAAAGTTCAGTGGGTAGACCTCCACTCAACCATATAAACAAATCATAAATTAATGTATGTAACAAAATGTGATAAAGAGAAATGGTTGAAACTATCATAATCGCCTAAACACATAACATTATTCTATTATTATTATGGCAATATCATTAGATGTGTGATACAAAGCCACTTAGTATCGTAACTCACACACCCGAGGAGGATTTGGTCATCACTAAACCTCAGAGCTTACTCCCGGACATACTTTGGGTAAAGTACGATGTTACTAAGCATCGAAACTAACATCCTCTCACGTAAGTAGTCTGAGGTCACACAACATTGTAAGTCACATCATGGATATTCATATCTCGTACAATCGTTCTTGTAACATATAGCAATAATCACAACTATCAAATATAAGCTTACATAATATCACAAGTAGCTACAAAGTATTTCACTCTTAAGTTAGTATTTAAATCATAAATAAAATCAAAGTTTTCATTTTTAGTTTTACAATTTATTTTAGGTATCCGGCGGACTCACTCACTAACTCGAAATATTGACCCTCCAAACTTAAATGCAAAAACTTGGACAGATTAGTCTGCGGGTATCGATACACCTATATAGGGTATCTGTATGCTCCTAACTAGTATGGTACTCTTTGAATGAGTATCAATACCCAAAACTCAATCGAAAGAATTTAAACCAACCCTGTACAGATACACTTCCTTAGCATACCCGTACGCTAATACTGGTACAAAGATCATCCGTATTTATACATAACCCCAATAAAATAGTGATACCAATATGCACCCACATACCAATACACCTAAACGGTTCTAGAATACAGGGGTATCGATACGCAGGATACCGTATCGATATGCTCTCCCCGAACTACCTACACATCCTTCCTCTAGAGTCTTCCCCTTTTCATTTCTAGGTAGAGTAGAAATAAGCTTTCTCAATATTTTTTTATTAAATCGAATTATATTCAAAATAATATATATTTTTAAAGGATTAAAGCTATTATATTATATTATATTATATTATATCAACATTTTTCTTAAGTTCGCAGTCAAACTTAATGATCAATCATCAAAATAGGAAAAATAATATCATGTACGATATAATCATAAAATAGTTAGATGATAAATATAAATCACAAAATAGATAAAATATCAATTTGATAGGTTACCCTAAATTGCATAAAATAATATACTTTATTACACAGATATTGATAAATAAAATTATTTTATGTAAAAGTATTTATAAAATTTTATTTAAGACGTGTTTAGACACCACAATGTAATTGAATACAAAAGTATTCACTATCTTTGTAGTTACTCACTACATGCAATTACAAAGAATTTTACTTTTTTAGACATGTTTAATTATTTTCGTGTCATGTTTGGTAGTAAAATAATAGGTGCATAATTAATTAAATAAGTTTAGATTTTAAAATAATGGGATAAATTTAAATTATATATGAAACGTATACTCGATCTAGATTAATCAATCGATGAATAATAATATAAAATTATATTTCATTAGTCATTCAGGGTGGTACTCAAGAGGGATAGGTGGGGCTATGATCCTTTGCTTCAAAAATTTTAAATATTAAATAAATTATAAGTTGAATAATGATAAAATTATATTTAAAATTTTAAAAATATATAATTTATATTATCATCTTTATAAATTTAGATATTTTAAATGATATTTTAATAAATAATATTAAGTTTCGATAATATTAGAAGTTAAATTTGGAAATACCTAAATATGAGTGCCTCGATTTTTGTTTTACTTATGTATCTCGGATCTTATTTTTATCGTGTGCGGTCGTTTTTAGTGTGTTTATCTAGAAACATCATTAGTTGACAATATTACCATTTATTTTTAGTTTAAGTGTATACTTGAGGTCTCTAATGGGGTTATTGGATTTGAATAATTTAATTTGAAGGGACCGAAATTGAAGAATCTAAAACTTTAAAGTTTAAATTAATGGATATGTTGACCATTTTTGAATTAGGTGAAACTCTAGTGGAATTGGTGTAAATTTTTGAAAAGTTGTATGGCCTTTTTGTGGTTTATCCATTGGGTCTTCGTGGGGATTAAATTGATCTAATTTTTTGTAATACTCTCAATCTGGATGGCATACTTGGAACTCAAGTAAAACACTAAAACATAAAATTTTTCAAATTGGGTCTATACCAACATAATTTTTCTCAAAAATGTTTTAAGACAACGATTGTAAATTTGTATAAGAAATCAAACTAGAATTTTGATCTAAAATATTTGAATGTATTATTGGATAATACAATTTCAAAAAAAATAAGAATTACAAACTCTAACGTTTAAGGTTCTATAAATACAATAATTCCGATCTAATATCATACTCTGAAGATGATCACAAAATAGAATCTTGACTTAATAGTACTCCTTGATCTTATGAATCGATAGTCAACCTGCATACAAAAACAACGATTCCAAGCGTTAAGATTACAAATCTCAGTGGTACACATCTACTTTACTATATTTTATGTTAATTATAAATATAAGAATGCAATCTAGAAGGAGCAATGAAGAGATAAATAAACGTATGACGCTACAACTAATTGATTAAATACATACTCTAAATAAAACAAAACATCATACATGCACTACAAGGTCTAACCATACTCGGAAACACACATACCAATTGAGCAAAACACACAAGTCAAACTATAAATATGGAGTGAGGCCTAGTGTCATACAACGTTAGAAATTTACACTCATACTATGAATTTCTCATCGAGCATCATGGGATGAGGTTTAATGTCACATGATGTTGGGAACGTGCTTCTAGAATCTCTCTTAGGTGAAACCTGGTATCACACAGTATCGAGAATGTACACCTAGATTCGACATCTCTCATCGATTGTCTTCGAATGAGGTCCAATATCACACAATGTTAAGAATGTATATTCATTATCTCTAACCATGTTGTTGCAAAACTCTTTCTCTGTGTATCTAAATCCCATTAATCGAAGTTGACTCAACTATGTAGGTGTTTATATCAATACATAGCAAGGACACGAGTATCATACAACACACAATCCACCAAAAATCCCTATGATTATTATTATTATCATCATCAAGTTATCCAATTAAGTTAACAACTAATTAATATATTATGGATGTATTTATTAGATATTATAATGATATATTTTTTATTGTTAGCTTGTTGTTGTTAGGCTAGAGCATATATAATTGCACTAAAGAGGGGTTGTGGTTGAGACCGAAGTGAGTTTTCGCATAGAGATGTTGTGTCATAGGACCATGGCACATACTGTAGCTATTTAGCCTGAGGGTGGTGATCCTGTGAGAGTGTATGCACATCGTGAAGGATGCAATGACACTAATATGATTGCAGGTATTTTTATATTACAATCTTTATTGTTGTTTTCTTTAGTTGATTTTTAGTTTTATTAATTCATATATCTCGAATAAGCATGTATAGTTGCTTGATATACCTACTTAGATTATCTGGGTAAGATAGTTGTTGTTGAGAGACAGTACCATAAGTTTCTTTTAATGGTTCAGGACCATGTTGTCATTGATGAAGTTATCATTCTATGATTCTGATGTTATCATAAGTATGAATTGACTGATTGAGCATATAACTATGGTGGATTTTGAGACGAAATAGATATTTTTTAAGTTTTCTGATGATTATGAGGTTTTGGTGGTGGGAGAGAATGATAACTTTTCGTTCAATGTTATTTTGACCTTAGAGAAAAATTATATGATGAATTTGGGATGTAAGGCTTAATTTGCTTATGTTATGAACCTCGGATCAAAGAGTTGAGGGTGTGAAATATTCGTACAAAATGTAAAGTTTTTGGTGTTTTCTAGATGAGTTACAAGGATTGCCACCAGATCTGGAGATGGAGTTTGACATTAAGTTGTACCGTACTTGATTCAATTTTGATGTCTATTGCTCTTTATCACAAGACACCTAAGGAGTTGAAGATACAATTTTAGGAGTTTCTTGAACACATGTTTTGTAATCCTTAATTCCGACCTAATTTCTAGGATCAAAACTTGAGAATCAAGTTATTAAAAATTTCTCCTCAAGTAAGTATTTTAGATTAAATAATTTTAAAATTAGGGTTACTTTGACAAATTAGGAAAACGAATTGGGGAATTTCAGTTTTACAAATTCAATTGCTTAAAACAATGTCTCATAATCCCCCGAGGCAGCCAAAGTTATCCTTCAGCCACCCGTTGAGGCGACCAGGGACGAATCTAGAAAGTAATTATCGGTTGTGCCGATTTAAATATTAATAATAATTATTTAATATAATTTTTATATATAATTTTTTATTATTTAATAATCTTAAATTTTCTTTTATTATCATATTTAAAAAAATATTATTTATATATTTATTTAAATAAAATTAAAATATTTTTAAATAAATTTTTATATTTAATTTAATTAATTTTTTTTAAATATAAGTCATAAAAATATGAATTTATTTAAAAGTAACTTAGAAATATATTATATTTTTATTATCTTTTAAGTTATTTTTTTAAATATTAGATATGAGTTATAAGCTTTTTACTAAAAATATATTTTTAAAATCTAATTTTGATCTTAATTTTAATTATCTGATGTTATTTGAATTTTATGATCATTATATACTAAAATAAAACCACAAGAATACATAAAGAATTATTTTTTAAATAAAATATATTTAATTAATTAGTAATCAAAATATATATTTTTTTAAAAAATAATTATATAATATTTATAAAATATAATAAAATATAAACAATCTCATTATTTTTATTTTTATCTTTTATTTCAATTAAATCTTATTTCTTAAATTAATCTAAAACTTAAAAATTAAATTAAAATTTTAGATCGAACCATTTCTTTTATTTTACATGTCAAAACCCTAATTTTTATCAATATTATAATATAAAATAAATAGTATTATTTTTTGGCATGGGGTGGGCCAAGGCCTAGGCAGGCCTAGGTCCAGATCCCCCCTGGAGGCGACACTTAAACCTCATGCATTAATAAAAGGATAATATATTTCTACTAGACTCCACTCTACAAAGCAATTGACCTGAACTTACTTCTTTCATCCCAATTTCAGTTATTTACTTGTTTATTTTCTTTAATTCAATCATTTCCCAAACCAAAATTACTTATATTTTCATCTTTTTAGTGCAGGATTAATTTGTCGCATAGGTAATTCAGTCCTTGTGGGTTCGAAAATCTTAAGTATTACAATTTGACATTAGGTGGAAGTTTTATTCACAATACAAGACTCCTCAAGCCTCACCAAGTTTGGTGTTGTTTTCGTGGACTAGCGTTTCAACCTTCCAGCATATTACTTCTGTACCCTATCTATCTATTTTTATTTTTATTTTTATTTTATTTTATTACTTTGATAATTTGGGTTGTCTCAGTGTATGACCAGGTCAAATCCATCAGCTCATATTACCCTTTTGATCCTAAAATCGAGTGCACTACCCGTAATCTTCGACAAAGGTTAAGAGAAAGGATAAATCCAGTTCCTGGCCACGAGCAAGGGAATAACACTGACATGAATGCTGCCGAGGCAAGTAACCTGGTCGAATATACAGTTATCGATCCAGACAATTTTCCACCACCTGAACGCGTTCGAACAATTTGCGATTATCTTGAAAAAGATCTGGATGGGATAACACCTGCGTCGCATGCCAAATATCAATGCAGAATACTTCGAGCTTAAACCATTCATGTTTAACATGATCAATATCCTTGGGAAATTCAGAGTATCAGCCAATGAGGATGCTCAGCAACACCTCAAATATTTCTTAGAAATTTATAATTCTTTAAAGCTTCCGAAAGTATTCGTTGATGTTTTCAAGCTCAAAATTTTTCCCTATTCACTAAGGGATGGGGCTAAGTCATGGCTAAACAACCTTCAACCAGAATCCTTAAGCTCATGGACAGAATTGTGCCATTGTTTTTTATGCGTGTTGAATATGCGCAATTAGTGCAAGTGAACACGTCGTAAGTAATAAGTGATAAGTATTATTGAATATCGTCTCCACAGGGATTGATGTACTTAATATGTCCTCTTTGATCTTCTTGCTCTGTAAAAAAAATAATAAAAACACAAGTAGATGAGTTTGTTGACTAAACAATATAATTAAAGAAAACTAAATAAAAGGAGATCAAATTGAGAAAAAGGGCAGGATCCAGTTGTGTTGTATAGTGGATTTGATTGATTTGTTTCTGTACAATGCAATTGCACTACACTGCCTCGGCAGTACTGCAAATTACTGTCTTCGGCAGCGGTAGTGTTCCCTGCCGCGACAATCCCTTGCTCTTCAGAGTTACCAAAGTTCGGCAAAGTATCCTTTGATGGCTCCACTTATCCCTAAGTCGAAACACTGTTGAAGATTAGTCCTTGATGATAATTCCCGGCGTTAATCAATTATAACCAACAACCAATCTCATACTTCTTTTAGCCGCTGAAACTCCAACCTATCCCTAGGACGAGTTAGTATTCTCCAATCAAGTCAAATACTGTACTTACTCCTTTCGTGAGTCTAAATCTCCTGAGTCTAGATAAATAGATTACTTATAAACTTCTCTCTCGGGCTTAGATACAAGAACAAAGAATGGCAAAGAGTAAGCAAACTTTGATATTTTATTGCATTGAAACAAGAAACAGGATACAATCTCTTCTCACTAATACTTAACAACTTTCACCTAAACCCTAAGAAAATTAGAACAAGATAGAAAAAAGATGATGTTTCCTAAGGGTGAACTCTCTCAAATTTGGCTCCTTTATTCCCTTGGACGGCTATGCCTTATATAGGCTTGGCCTAGGGCAAACCTTTCCTAAGTAGAGTACAACTTGGAGTAGGGAACAAGTCATATAAATAGGTTAAATACTTGTTCCTGCACAGACATAAAAATGCAGTAAAGTATGTCTTTTCTACAAACATTATCTTTAATAGTGTAATCCCTAAATATATCACATTAAGTATATACATTGGTCTAAGTAGGTATAGATTTGATGATTAATGCCCATGAGAAGTGTAGAAAGTGATAGTGAGTTGAGCACTTATCAGTTTTCTTGCTCATTTTAGTTACACGAAAATGACGGACAAGATGAGGAATGAAATTTCATCGTTCAGGCAAGAAGATGATAAATCTATGTATGAGGCAAGGGAGACGTACAAAGAAATTTATAGAAAATTCCCAATGCATGGACTGCCCGAATGGACTCAAGTATCCATATTTTACAACGCGACAATACTTGTTCCTGCACAGACATAAAAATGCAGTAAAGTATACATTTTCTACAAACATTATCTTTAATAGCATAATCCCTAAATATATCACATTAAGTATATGCATTGGTCTAAGTAGGTGTAGATTTGATGATTAATGCCCATGAAAAGTGTAGAAAGTGATAGTAAGTTGAGCACTTATCAGTTTTCTTGCTCGTTTTAGTTACACTAAAATGACGGACAAGATGAGGAATAAAATTTCATCGTTCAGGCAAGAAGACGATAAATCTATGTATGAGACAAGGGAGACGTACAAAGAAATTTATAGCAAATTCTCAATGCATAGACTGCCTGAATGGACTCAAGTATCCATATTTTACAACGCAATAAATACACCAACAAGGATGATGCTTGATGCTTCGGCCAATAGTATGCTGTTAGACTTTCCACCCCATGAAAGTTTGGAAATCCTGGATAGACTCGAAAAAAATGATTATTTGCATCCTACTACAAGGAGATGAGTAACAAGGTAAGGTAAGGTAAGGTAATCGCCCATTTTTGTGAACTATATGGAGAGAATCATGAATTGAATGAATCCCCTCAGAATCTAGAATCCACTTTATATATTGGAAATTTTAACATAAACAACATGTCCAACACATATAATCCAACATGGATGAAGCACCTAAATTTTTTCATGGAGTAACCCTAACAATGCACTATCCTCAAGAACAGAATTTATAACCCTCAGGATTCTAGCAAAACAACATATCAGCTCAATAGTAGTTACCGCAGAAACAACCGACTGATTTACGAACCCTGAAAAATACGATGAACATGTTCATGGCTCAAACTGTGCCTATATATCCAATACGGATAAACTTATTCAACGAGCGAATACCTTCATGGACAGAGCTGGTATGCGTATGCAGAATAATGAAGCTATCTGAAAACACTAGAAATCAAAGTAGAGCAAATGGCACAACAACTGAACATTCGACCCCTAAGAGATCTACCAAGCGATACTAAAGTCGCTAGAACAGGTCCACATGAACAGTGTAAGGCAATAACCACCAGAAGTGGACTACAGTTGAAAGACCCTAAGATACTTTCTAAAGACCCTAAGAAAGGTAATGAAATTCCAAGAGTCCACAGGGAGCAAAATTAGGAAATAGAATAAAGAGTTGTAATTTAATATGAATATGTATTCTATTCCTTTTAGAACTCCTAATACTTATGAAAGACTTTGACCTAGGCTTGGCCTATGTAAAGCAAGCCCTGAGGTTTAGGAAAGCAAGTCGGCTTCCATAAAATCAACCCTTAACCACCGACAACATACCATATTCGAAATCTTTCTCAAGGCTTAGGTTAATTATGGAGTAGTTAAGGAAGAAGGTTATAATTTATTTGATCCTTATTAATTTTATCCAAGTTTTATAGTTTATTCTCTCTTGCTTCTCATTTTTTCTTACATACGAGTTCGGAAGATAAGTTTGAGAAGAAAAACTTATTTGTCTAAACTAGGGATAGTTTGGCTCACGAAACAAGAAAATATGGCCTTTGCTCTTGGGTATTGGCTAATCCAACAAGGATTTCAGCGACTAAAATGAAGCATATTATCGATTGTTGTTGTTCAATCTTGATTCATGTTGAGAGGTATTATCAAGACATTGCCTTCAATAGTACTCCGAATTAGGGATAAGAAGGAGGAAATTAAGGATGCTCTGTCAAACTATGAAAAATTGAATTGTCAACAATGCATAACCCACCGAGGCAGCCAAGGCGACCCTTCAGCGACCCCCCGAGGCGGCACTTCAACCCCATGCATTAATAAGAGGATAATATATTACAACTGGATTCCACTCTACAAAGCAATCGACCTGGCCTTACTTCTTTCATCTCAATTTCAGTTATTTACTTAGTTTATTTTCTTTAAGTAATTCATTCTCCAAACCAAAATTACTTGTGTTTTTATCTTTTTAGTGTAGGATTAATTTGTCGCGTAGGTAATTCAGTCTTTGTGGGTTTGCCAACCTTAAGTATTACAACTTAGCATTAGGTAGACACTTTATTCACAATACAAGATTCCTCAAGCCTCACCAACATGCTTAGCCAATCTCATGCTTACTCATAGGGATGACACATGATGGTGCATGGGAGGCCCCTAGTATCCGGACGATGGCGGCGAACTCTAGTCTATTAGCACAGTTTATTTCACCAAATTTAAATCTAAACCTTCGATAAGGATTTATCATTTTAGCTTGAGGTTAATATACCTCGAACTCTAAATGCTTCATGAGAATCATAAATATAATTGCATTGCGTGTTAGTTATTGCAAAATAGGTGGTTGGGAAATGAGCATGCATAGTGATCGATATTACGAGACTTGATCATTATGAGATGCATGATGATGTTTAGGAATATGGCTTGACTCGTATAAGCTTTGGAGACCGTGTAAAGTCGTTCAATATTCGTATATCTATGTGATAATTATTTGAATAGTATGATGATTGAGTGCTAGAGTATGAATATTGATATGTTTGATGAAAATTTTACGTAAGGTATAAATATAAAAAATACTCTATTTATTATCATGAAATCAATAAATAATAGTAATTGACCAAATGTGTTAGTAAATAAACTCTAATGACTTTCATAAACTTTAAGAATAGAATAAGAAGTTATAGCGTCTTATGTTGCCAAAATGGTTCGAATCCATAAATAGGGTATCCATAAAAATTTAAGTTTTTTAATAATCTATGTCAATATCGATACACGTGTGAGTATCAATCAATATTAAGGCTATTTAACTGATATTAGAGTTCAAGTACTGATACCTACTAAATAAAATAATTTATAATAAAAATAAAATAATAAAAATCAGCGTGAAATATTAATGAGATGATATTGATTAATAATAATACTTAATAAGGATGATTAATATATACTTTCGTAATATATTAACAATTTGGTAAACTTAAATAGGTGACTTATTATTTGATAAAAACCATATTGTTATGGTAACCATACAAATGATGTGTGATGTATGGTAATTGTGTCATTGTTGTGTGTCGTATAGACATTTGTGTGTTTGAGTCGCTTTGTGTGGTGGGATCTAGATACCCAATGAACGTATTATAACACCATAACAAGTGGCATCAAATGGGTGATTCGAGATTGTGTGACTTTTGGCATTTAGATACTCTTTTGTTTATGTATGTATATAAGTTCTTACGTAACTATCACTTTATGTAAAATGGTCTCTTATGCCTTTTGGTTATTTGTATGTTAAACATGTTTTTTAAAGTATTATGTTGGCATGATATTCAATTACTTGTTGATTAAGTTATACTAGACATGATGTTAGACTGTTTCTAGGCTATGGTTCATGATTTGGTTGAGAAATAATCATGTTTGACTAATAATTTTTAATGGATTTAGTTAATAGAAACCCAAATACTCTAAATGGTTGTAACTTCTCTTTAAGCTGGATGTTTAGAGTTTGGTTAAGATTTAAACTTTATAAAAAACAGTATTCTTAAAAAATTAAAGTTTTGGTTAGTTTAAGAAAAATCCTTCGTATGTTATTTTTGGATTCGAATCGAGACTTTTATGAGTTAAATTGATTCTTTATTTGTTTTTTAACACCTTTTGATTTGGTTTACTCTTAAATCAGGTTAGGGTTGTTATAGGGATAATCGTCCAATAGATTCTAACGAAAAATGGGTAGGTAGGTGAGTGATGGTCGATGATAGCCAAACATTAAAAATTATATTTAGTGATTTTTAAAAATTAGGGATTTAATTTTTTTTTTAAATAAAGTTTTTCTGTTTTTTATTTATTTTTTATTTTTATTTTTTATTTTTTTATAAAAAGTAATAAATAGATCATGTATCTCATTTATTTTTCATTAAATAATAAAAAATTAATATTATAGAATAAAAAATTGTTATTATAGAATAAACATTAAACATTTATTTAACTTAAAAAATATTTTAAATATTTATCTAGAATAAATATAATTTGAATTTTTTTACATCTAAATATTTATTTCGGTATAAAAATACTAATTTAGGATTATAGAAAATAAATTCGGACAGAGTATTAAAAACAGTACAAGTTGAAATTTGGCACGAATATCTCAAAACTCCATTCCAAGGTACATTTCACATGCCACTGCTTACAATGCACCGAACTATACAACTTGCACCCCTTTTTTATTTTAAAAAATATATAATCAATAATTTATTATTTGATAAGATAAAATAGTAAATTTTTAAATAAAAAATTACAAATAAAAATTAAATTATAAAAATTATTTATATTAAATTTACATAAAATTTAATTTAAATTAATTAATAAATTAAATATCTATAATTAAAATATACATTTGGACAAGCGTACAAGAAAGAAAATCTTCCTATGACCCTTTCCACAACTCCAGATCCCATCTACTGACATCATCATCTCTATTATCTATCACAATAAATAATTAACTTTATCTTCTTAATTTCAAATACATTTCGTACACATTTCAATGTCATAGCATTAAATTATTTTATATTATTTTTATAATTTATAATTATATTTAAATAACAGAAATTATAAATATTAATTTGTGTTTTATTTTAGGTATAAAGATAATTTTAACTCTTAACGTTTAGAATTTTTATCATTTTGACCTTCATTTCTAAGATAAGTTTAACCTTTAATTTATGTTTTTTAACAAATGTCTCGTTTTTAATAACATGATGACTAGTTTGTTAAAAATTTAACAATGGTAACATATGATGATATATTTTAAATGACATGACATTTAAGCTTTCAAATATATACACGTGAAATATAATTTTATTTTAATATAAGATATAAAATAGTTAAAATTTAAATAAAATATTAAAAATTAATTAAATCTAAAACAAAATGATGCAAGAAATTATCAACCCTAACTATAATAGAATCAAAATCCTATCTAAAAAATATGAACACAATCTGAAAAGAAAGAGGTTTGTAAAGACTGTTATCTATAAATCAAATATAAGGGATTTTAATACTAATCAATAGAATTTTTGTTATTTTAGTTTAGAATTTAGGTATTTTAGCATTTAATCTAAATTGAAATGTTTAGGGTTTTGATTTATAGTTTAAGATTTAGATTTAAATTTTAAAGTAGTAAATTTGAGGTTTTAGGTTTTGAGTTTTAATTAAATCTATAAGGATCTAAAATTATAAAAAAAATACAAAGCGGTAAATTTATTTAAGGTTTAATAATCAAAATATTTTAGATTTAATTAAGTTTTAATATTTTATTTGAATTTTATTTATTTTATGTTTTATATTAGAATAAAATTATATTCTATATGTATGTATTTAATAGGTTAGATGTCATATCATTTAAAATATATTATCACATGTTTATTATATGTCATTGTCATTAAATTGTTAACGGTGCGGTCATCATAATAATTAAAAAATAAGATTTTTTTTAAAAAATTAGGCTACATTTAGGAATGCTTTCTAAACCAGCTTTTGGAACAAGAACTGGTTTAGAGCGTAGAAGTAATGCTAAACAGTTAACTTTTAAAGAAAAAACTGCGTTCGAAAAGTATTTTTCAACCCAAATGCAAAAGCTAAAACTTTTAGCTTTTGCGGTTGAAAAAATGCTTTTAGGAATCAGATTACAATTTTAACCTTCATTTATTATGTTTTAATATAATTTAATTTCTATAAATACATAATTATATTTAACATAAATTATTTTTTAACTTATAACATTATGTTTAAAATAGTCATTTATTTTTTCAAAAGCACTTTTTGATAGCCATACTAAACAAATATATCTCAAACTAAAAATTCAAAAAAAAAATCCACTACACTTTTTCATCACACTTTTCAAAACCAATGCTAAATTGACCATTAGGATAAGGGCTAAATTTATCCTAAATAAAGAATGAGGGCCAAAATTGTAAAAACTATAAACATTAAGAGTTAAATTTACCTTTATGCCTTTATTCTAAACCAATCGAAAATTAGAAAGAAATAATTCTGATGGGTGTGAACCAAATCTAACAAGCAAAGAGCGTTAGTGAGAAATAAATCTAACAACGTTATCTATAAGATCAATAATTAAAAATTATCTATATCATCATTTTTTATATTATATATTTTTTAAAGTAAATCTTTATTTATATTTATTATTAATTTATTTTAAAAATATATTTTTCAAGTGAAGATTCACTTTTGAAAAATATATGACATAGAAAAAATGATGATATGAATGATTTTTAGTGATTGGTCCCATAGACACGTGGTGAGATTTACTTATCATATAATTTTTCGATCGTTAGTATATATTGAACATACGTATAAATTGGTTAAACTATATTAAATTTTCTTAATTATATTTTAAAAATTTTATTTTAGTTAAACCTAACAAATAGTCTCAATGAAAAAATAAATGATGTTTATGTAAAAAAGTTTAGGTTCAATCGTTTTATCTGTAAAATATGTGTGTATTTTTTAAATGATTAGGAATATATATGAACAGACATTGACGTGTCTATAAATATTTTTGAGGGTAGACACAACTCAAATATATTTTAGGCTAAGAATAAATCATAAAACTCTCAAAATTTCAGTATGAGCATAAAGTATAAAAATATAAAAAAATTAAAGATTAATTTATAAAAAATTAAAAATCAAAGTCAAATATATAAACTTTAAAATGTCCAGAGTAAGTATGAGTCCATTGACCCTTCCAAATATATCTGTCATTGTAAACGGATATTATATTATAATCATCTTTAAAATATTTAAAAAATATTTTAATTTATTTATTACGAAAAAATATATTTTATTCTTTGTATTATATAAAGAGTTTATTTTAATTTTTTACTATAGAAAATGATATTGTGAATTATGTACGTATGAAAAATGAATATTTTGTGAAAAAAATAAAGAAAATGATATTGTGAAAAGTTCTATCATGGTGTTGACTTTTTTGTAATAAATGTCACTTGTCCAATTTTGATTGGGTTATTTCTAAAAATATATAATATTTTACATAATTTTAATTTTTTAATAAATTTAGATAATTTTATAATTTTATATTATCTTTTTCGATTAAACTCTTATTTTCGCTTCAAATCTAAAATTTTAAGAAAATTTAATGTATATTTTTAACAAAATATTTTAAATAAATACCTTTATATGTTTACCTTATAACTGTAATATTTTTGCAAGTAAATATTTAGTTTAGAAAGTAATTTAGATTTAGATTTTATAAGTATTTAAGAATTTATGTCAAGTTTAAGAAAATATATATATTGAGAGATTAATTTGTTTGATTCAAAATTAAAATATTTAAATTAACTAACAATAAATTTAATGTTTCAAAAAAATAATAGCTTTTTAAGTGTAAAGATATTAAAATGTTTATTTTATATTAAAAAAAGTAAGCTTAATTTAAAAATAAGTGTTTAAATTATATAAATTTTTTGAGATAAATATTTAATATTTTTTAAAATAAATATTTAAAATTTTATTATATTAGTATTTTAAGTTAACACCATTAAAAATCATCAATCAATCAAAGTTTAATATATATCCATTTTATAAAAATAAAATATAATATATATATATATATATAAATCTTAAAAAAACTAAAATTCAAAACCTTAAAATCTCAAATTTTACTTCAATACCACTATCAATAGTTTCACTGAACCTCACTGCCATCCATTTTCCACAACTATTCATCGTTGGTAACCGACGAGATACGTGCCAATCAGAGGTTGAACTAAGATTAAATGTTCGATCGAGTCAAATTAAAATTTTTTGAGTTATTCAAGTTTACATGTTTTACTTTATAATTTAAATTTTATTTAATTTCTTAATCGAGTTGAGTTTACAAAATTCAAGTCAAGTTTTCAACTTTTTATACAATTTTAATTATAATTATTTAAAATATTATAATAAATATCTATTCAATTTATATGACTTTATACATCTATATACGATATATATATATATATATATTCATATGTGATATACATAATACATCAGATAGAATTATAGATTCAATTCAAACTTAAAAACTAATTCGTCAATTATTAAAAAAAATTAAGTTATTTGAATTTTTATTTTGTAACTAAAATTTTATTTAAATTTTTTACGAGATGAGTTTATGGACTTACGGGTCGAGTCAAGATAAGTCAAAAAAATTTGTGTTCGATGACGATGGAATTTGACTACACTATCGACAACGATTGTGACATTAACTTTGAGTTTAAGGTTTTAGAGTTTTAGGGTTATTTTATGATTTGTGAAAATGTTAAGATACACACGAATGGAGAAATGGTCCAAATTTTCACTCTACTCCTTCCTTCAAAAAAATAAAAAATAAAAATAAAAATTACATATCAATCTATTGTTAGATAATCATTTTTATTGATATTACCTTAAAATACTATTCAGATAAAGCTTTAAGTATAAATTTTAATAAAAAAATTAAATATATATATTTAAAAATATATATTAAAACCTATATTTTTAAATTAAACGAAAAATAAAAAAATCTTTTAAAATTAATATAAAACTTTTAATAAGCTTAAAATAAATTTTGAAAGTCAAAAATAGATGAAGTTGGAAAACACAATTAACTTTGAAGAGTGAAATTTTAAAGTTTACTTTATTTTTCTAAAAATAAATAAAAATAAAAATCACATATCAATCTATAGATAAATGATATTTTTAATAATATTGACTTAAAACACTAACCGAATAAAAATTTAAGTATAAATTTTAATAAAAAAATAAATATATATTTTAAAATATATAATTTAGACATATATTTTTAAATTAAATGAAAAAATAAAATAAATTTTTAAAAAATATAAAACTTTTAATAAGCTTATAATATATTGAGAATGTCAAACATATATGAAGTTGGAAAACAAAACCAGCTATCCAAAGCAAATTAATGTTTGTCTTTACCCACTTTATATTAATCTGTCCACATCAACCTATTGTCTTTAATTATTGTTGAATCTTGGGTGCATGCACACCACCAATTATTAGACAAACTCTTAATTTAATTGGTTATATTATTAATATTATCATTCAAATTTTAAATTTTAATTAAAAGATTTAATATTTTATTTTATTAAATCAATTATTAATTGTTTAGTGTCGTATATTTATAATTTACAATTTAAAGTTAAAACTTAGGATCTAAAATTTAGATTTTAGGATAATATAGTTAGAGGTTTAAGCCTAAACATGTAAACCTAGGGACAGAGCCATATTAATTTTTTTTGTATAATTATATTTAAGGTCTTTCGTAATTTAGATAGTAATAAAATAAGGCTTTTATCCCTCCAAATTTTTAAATTTAAAGTTTTAATAGACCTTTGTCCCTCTCACTGTTCGATTCTGGCTTCGTCCCTCTATAAACCCCAAATTTTAATCATAAATTCTTATCACGTCTCACAAATTCTAAACTTATGCGCTTAAACCTTTAAAACTAAACTCTAATGCTACGGTACTTGTGGAAATAAAAAAAATACCGCCTTTAGGTAAAATAATTACATAGTAAAGTTCTTAAAATCATATAATCCTCTAACTATTAATATCATGTCTTGAAATTAAATTTATTAAAAATGTTCGTGAATTAATTGATTAGATTGTTTAAATTTTAAAAAGTTAAAAAGTACTATTAACGAGATGTAATGATAAGATACAATATATTCTTGTAAAAAGAATTTTAGTTCAAAATTTAAAGAAGATATTATTAAGTGAAAAAATTATAAAATAAACATGTATCATGCCAAAAATATTGACGTATCATGTGTCATTTAGTTAAACTAATATTAATTGATATAATTATTAATTGATATAATTATTTATTTTATAGATAAATTAAATTAATTATTAAAAATTAAATGATTCCGATTAATTAAATCATAAAAATGATTAATAGTTAATTTATATGTATTTTTTTAACTAAGTATAATTTTTTTAGGCATAAAGATAATTTTAACTCTTAAAGTTTATAATTTTTATCATTTTGGTCCTTATTCTTTTTTTGGGATAAATTTAATCCTTAACCTATATCTTTTTTGACAAATAGCATATTTTTTAACTACCATGATAAGTGGACAATTAAAAATCTAATAATGATGACATGTCATAACTCATATGTATATGATAATATATTTTAAATAACATGACATCTAACCTATCAAATGCATATATATATATATAATTTTATTCTAATATAAAATATAAAACAATTAAAATTCAAATAAAATATTAAAAAATTAATTAATTCTAAAATAAAATATTATTAAACATTTTCAACCCTAACTACGATAGAATCAAAATCCTATCTTAAAAAAATTAATTAATTTCGAATTGTGTTCATATTTTTTTTAAGATATAACTTTGATTCTATCGTAGTTAGGGTTGAGAATGTTTAGTATCCTTTTATTTTAGAATTAATTAATTTTTAATATTTTATTTAAATTTTAATTATTTTATATTTTATATTGGAATAAAATTATATTTCATATATATATATTTGATAGGTTACATGTCATGTCATTTCATTTAAAATTATATTCTATATATATATATGTATCACCGTTAAATTTTTAACGGTCCAGTCATCAAGCTAGTTAAAAAATAAGATATTTGTCAAAAAGATATAGGTTAAAGGTTAAATTTATCCAAAAAAAAAGAATAAGGGCCAAAGCGATAAAAATTATAAACGTTAAAGGTTAAAATTATTTTTATGCCAATTTTTTATTTAAAATCTCTATATTTAAATTTATTTTTATTTTTAATATAATATTTATCGAAGATATAGATTTATTGTTATAATAAAGTAATGAACCTTTAAAAAGAAAAATGTATTAGATTATAGGTTAATTTTTAACCGAACTAATTCTTAATGATTTAACAACTATAATGATTTAAAAATTTAACAGTTAACTATTTCTTTGATGGTTTGGTTATACAATAATCGTTGTAACGGTTAACCATCGTTCAAGTTAAAAGATACAGTTAACTTATTATTAGGAGTGTTTATTAACAGGTACTCAATTTTTGTGTACCCGAAAAATTGAGTATCTTATTCTTTCATGTACTAAATATGTCGATCCATATTCTAACCCATTTTAATTGGGTACTTAGAAAATTAATATCGAATATTTGGTTTATGTTTAAATTTTAAAATTAAAAAATCACATATTAAATGCAGAAATTTTAAAAATTTATAACATATAATTTAAAAAAAATACTGATTTAAGGTTAGTTTTAACTTAGAAATGTGAAATATTTATTAAAGTTTACTAAAAATATACATAAAAAAATTATCTTGATCGCATTTTTTCCTTCAAATACAAAGATAATTTTTTTTAAGGATTTAAATTCAATTTTAGAGTAAAAATATTAAAAATTAACATTAATATATAATTTAAAATATAAAAAATATCTATTAAAAGTGTCATGTAGGATACCCAATAAGGGAAAAAATTTACCCAAACTCAATTTATGCACCTGAAAAATTTACCGAATTGAATATTCGACTCGATCCAAATTAAAAATTTAAAAATATCTATTTATTTTATATTGAATTATCGGGTTATCCAGTCAAATCAGATAATTTAAATATTTTTATTTACTATGACATGATTTTTATATCTTATGATACGACCTTTGTCAATTTTATAATAGTATGATGTTTTTATTAAGATAATCATAACATATATTATGATTAGGAGAGATTTAATTGTATAATATAATTAAATTTCTCCTCATAGTTTGTATAATCAAAATCATTAATAAAATAATTTACAAAAGTTATTTTCTTGATCTTTACTTACCAATATAACATTTAGTTATAAAAAATATGTAAATTTTCACGAAATTTTTGATTTTTTTAACGCCATCTGTGTTATATATTTTATTTTTTCTAAAGAAGAAAATTTATCTTCTTTTCTATAATTAGCGTGCGTTGTATTTATTGTAGATTTTTTTAATAGAATTTAATTTTTATAAAATAATATCATGGATCATTTAAATAGATGGAGTTATAATATAATGATCAGAATTATGATTAATTATTGATAGAAAATTCCAATTAGATCTCATAATTTGAATTTAGTTTTTTTATTAAAAGTAGAACATAACATTAATAATGGTGAAATGATTAAGCTCTTTTGCATTAAAATACAAAAACTAAATACTTAAATTAGATTTAGTAAACGAAAATCAGGAGAAAACCGTATCTCAAATTCAACTTTGATGAAAATAAAGTGAATTATCGCGGAAGAAATAGAATAAATGACTTGACAGTTAAAAAAGATAATTAGTTTATATTTTTTTAGTTTAGTGTTTAATATATATTTTTAAAATTTTTGATGTTTAATGTTTTTAATGTTATTTAAATAGATGACTCACTGTTATTGTACGTTATTTTTATTGTTAACTTTTATTAACCGTCACAGAGTTTCTTAAAATTTTAAAATTATATTTAAAATAAATAAAAATTAATATATTTAAGAAACTAAAATTAACCTAAATTTTTTAAATAATCTTAAAATAAACTCTAAATTTTTGACCTTAAATCCGACCATTATTACTAACGTTGATCATATTTTCGGCGATGAAATAAAGCATCATCTCTTCGTCAAACCCATATTATTCATCGTATGTTATATCATCGTTCGTCATGAATTATTGAATAAATCATTCGACGATTTTGATATTTTATATGGTATCAGTTAATTTTGGATGACAAGATAATACGATAAATAGTCGTAATATGTACGCATTAAACGAGCAAAAACGCAGCGGAAAAGAATCATAATAAATACCTTCAGCCATTGTCAAAATCTTATGCTAATTTGAGATGTGGTTGCACCTTCATCGAGTTCGTTGGACCACCGTAGTAACACCTCGAACCACCATAATTATATAAAACTCGTCTATAAAATAACTAAAAACGCCAAGATCTTCTAAGCATTCGTTGCTTTGATTCTTGGTGCTTACGGACCTTGTGTCAATGGGTATTTATAGGAGTGATTTACCATCAAAATCACTCCAATTGGACAAAAATACCCCCAAACTACACGACACAATGGCCTTAACCGAACCATGAAGTGCTGAACGTGGGATGATTTTCTTTTCACATTTTCGTTAGTGGAAACATACATGGAAACGGTTCAATGAACCACAACTTGACTGGTTATACAACCAATATTCTCCAACTTGGTTCGTATTGTCCGTGAAAACTTAAAGTTAAAACATATTATATGAATCATGGTGACATTTCCTCTCATGATTGAGTTATATCTTCCATGTATCACAATACATTAAGTCTCAACGCTTTAGCCCATATACTTAATGAATAAACTCAATGTTTATTCTAGGTCCAAACTTTAGTGATATTTCTCGAAATAATTAACTTAATGTGTATACAACATAAATGAGAAATATCAAACTTTATTAGAGTAACAAATTGTTTATACAATGAAAAATTACAAAGTAGGAACAAGTCCTATAATGACAACATGATCCTTATATTTATGTGATGGCATGCCCTTAATCTAAGGATCAACTAACATCTGGTCAGTGTTAATGTGCCCAATGATCATTTTTTTTTCTTTAACATGCTCCCTTATAGCTAGATACTTAATGTCGATGTGTTTACTTTGACTTCCACTTCTTTTGTTCTTAGCCATAAAGACAGTAGATAAATTGTCACAATATATCCTTAATGGTCTAGAGATTGAATTCACAAGTCTAAGCCCAAAAATAAAACTCTTTAACTATATTCCATGTAAAGTAGCCTCAAAACATGAAATGAACTCGACCTCCATAGTGGAAGTAACAATTAAGGTCTGTTTAATGTTTCTCCAAGATATAGCTCTGCCGGCAAACATAAATATGTAATCTGATGTTGATTTATGTGAATCAACACAACCAACAAAGTCTGAATTGTAGTAGTCAATCACCTCTAAATGATCGGATCGTCTATATGTAAGTATATATTTTTTTGTCCCTTTGAGGTATCTCAAAACCTTCTTTGCAGCTTTCAAGTGGTCTATACCTAGATTACTCCGATATCTTCCCAACATCCCAACGACAAATACAATGTCAGATCTTGTACAGACTTGAGCATACATCAGGCTTCCAACAACAGAAGCATATGAAATGTTTTTCATTTGCTCCTTCTCAAATTTGTTCTTCAGGCATTGGTTCAAATTGAACTTATCACCCTTCATGATAGGAGCAACAGTAGGTGAACAATCTTTCATCCAAAACCTTTCTAAATTTTTTTTGATGTAGGTTTCTTGAGATAGACCTAAGATACCTTTATGTCTATCACGATGAATCTTAATGCCAATGACATAAGATGCATAACCCATATCTTTCGTATCAAAGTTTTTAGAAAGAAATTGTTTCACCTCATGTAGCATACCTCTGTCATTCGTTGCAAGTAAAATATCATCCACATATAGAAGGAAATAAATTTTACTTTCACTGACCTTCTGGTATATATATTGATGCATGATATTCTCAACAAAACCAAATGAAGAGATAACTTTATGGAATTTTAAATACCACTATCGGGAGGCTTGTTTCAAATCATATATAGATTTCTTTAACTTGCAAACTAGGTGTTCACCATCGCTAGAGGAAAATCCTTCAAGTTGTTTCATGTATATCTCTTCCTCTAGATCATCATTAAGAAAGGCAATTTTCACATCCATCTGTTGTAACTCAAGGTCAAATTGTGCTACTAATGCTAACATAATACGAAATCTTTCTTTGATACTGGACTAAAAGTCTCAGTGTAATCGATTCCTTCTCGCTGAGTGAATCCTTTAGCAACGAGTCTTGCTTTATATTTTTCTATGTTGTTTTTTGAGTCTTTTTTTTTATTTTAAAGACCCATTTACATCTAATTGCTTTTAGACCATCAAGCAATGGTACAAGATCCCAAACTTTGTTGCTCTTCATAGAATTCATCTCATCCTTCATAGAATCATACCATAATTTTGATTCATTACAGCTCATGACACTTGAAAATAACTCAGGTTCATTTTCAGCTCCAACATTATAGTCAAATTCTTGTAAATACACAAAATAATCACTAGAAATTGCTGATTTTCTTTCTCTAATAAATCTTCTTAATGTTGAACCAACATTCTCTTTTGGATCATGTTGTTCAACTGGTTGTTCAATAATTTCTGGAATTTCTAGAACAATTTGATCTATTTGAGTATTTTCAGCAGCTTATGGAACTTCATTGATTGGTTGTTCAACACCCGATTGAGCTTGAGGGGTGTTAGATATGATAATCAATCTCTCACTTGAAGTGGATGGTTTATCTACGAGTATTGAATCCCGAGACAGATCACTCCCACTGATTGAGTCATTCTCAAGAAATTTTTCATTTCTTGATTCCACAATTCTAGTGCTATTAGATGGACAATAGAGTCTGTAACCTTTGGACTTTTTGATGTATCCAATGAAATACCAACTAATAGTCCTTGGGTCCACTTTCTTTTCTTAAGGGTTATAAATTCTCACTTTAAACGGATATCCATATACGCGTATATATCGCAAACTCATTTTCTAAACTTTGAATAACTCAAAAGGTGTCTTTGAGACAACCTTGGTTAGGACCCAATTTAATATATACATAGCCGTCTTGAGAGCTTCAACCTATAAAGACTTAGGTAGCTTAGAGATACTAAGTATACTTCGCACCATGTTCATTAAAGTTTGATTTCTTCTTTTTGCAACATCATTTTGATCAGGCGAGCCTGACATGGTGTATTGGGCAACTATACCATTGTCTTGAAGAAATTTCGCAAATGGACCATGTTATTGTCCATCTTCTGTATATCTACCATAATGCTCACCACCTCTATCTGTTCTCACAATCTTTATTTACTTACCGCATTATTTCTCTACTTCAGTCTTGAAAACCTTAAAGGCTTCTAACGCTTTATTTTTATAATGAAGCATGTAGAGGTACATGTATTTTGAGTAATCATATATGAAAGTGATGAAGTATTTCTAACCTTGCACATCCATATTTGGGCAACATATATCAAAATAGATGATTTCCAATATGGTCAAACTCCTCTTGGCACATTTCTTTGACTTGTTAGTCTGCTTACCCTTAATGCAATATAAACAAGTACAAAATCAATAAAATCCAAGGTATTGAGTACCCCATCATTTTCTAATCTTTTAATCCTTTCAATGGAGATATGTCCTAATCTTCGATGCTATAAAGTAGAGGAATCTTCATTTACAACACAACGCTTAGTACCAGTTTGAATGTGCATAACATTATGAGTGACATTATTTTGTAAATCAATAGAGTAAAAACCATCACATAAAATTCTATTTCCAATGATTTTAGATTTATGAAATAAACTAAAACCAACATTCGAGAAATTAAAACAATACCCCAAAGGTACAAGTCTTGAAATAGAAATCAAATTTCTAGAAAAACTAGGAATATAAAAAGTCTTTTAAAATTAAAACAAAACCACTACTAAGCACTAATTCACAGGTCCCAATAGCTTTCACATGCGACTGCATCTTGTTTTCTGAATAGATGTATGCTCAGCTCTCACTGGTTCCCTCAGGGTTTTTAATCCCTGTAAGGAATTTGAGACATGAATTGTAGAACCAGAATCAATCCACCATGTGTTATAATTAACATCAACCATATTTGACTCAAAGCAAATAAGTGAGGTTGATTTACCTTTTCTTTTCAAGCCAACCTTTATACTTGATACAGTCCTTCTTCATGTGTCCCTTCTTTTTACAAAAAAAACACGTGAACTCTTTCTTGATGTCAGTTTGGGGTTGCATTTTAGCTTTCCAATTTTGCTTGGCTTGGACTGATTTCTTTCCTTAAGTAACTGTCAGTACACTCTCTCTCATCTCTAGCACGATCCTACCCTCTTCTTGATCACACATGGTCAAAAGATCATCAATAGACCATTTATCTTTGTGTATGTTATAAGAGATCTTAAATGACTCGTATTGAGGAGGAAGAGTGTTATATAGTGCACCAGGAAAGATTCAGACATTTCAACCTCAAGTACCTTAAGTTTGGCTGCTAAATCCCGCATCTTATTGATGTGTTCACGCACACCTTTCACCGTAGTGAGCCTTAAAGATATGGACTTCATAATTAAGGTGCTGGCTAATGACTTTTGAGAAGTATGAAATTGTTTTTCTATAGCTTTTAATAGCTTTTGAACATTCTCATAATGCTCAATTGAGCCACGAACATCAGGAAGAACCTTGCTCTTAATGAACATAATACTTAAGCGATTGGATCGTTCCTACTTTTCGTATAGAGAAAGATCAACCCGATTGTTGGTGTCACTGATATGTGGCTCAGATTTCCTTATAGCATAGTCAATATCCATACACCCTAATTGAAGAATAATACCTTCCTTCCAGAACTTAAAGTTCTCACTAGTTAATTCAGGGATATCTATTTTATTATCAGAGATATTCATAGGTAATAATGCTGCAAAATAAATTGACATACATGCTTAATATAAATTTGAGGCATAACATAAGTTATAATTTACTAATGCAAATTATAGAAATAATGAATCTAGTGACTTAAAAATTACATGTGGGTTAAATTTTTAATTCTATTAGATTCATTTGATATAATATTTTCTATCCTTTATATAAAAATTATTAAATTTAATTTTATAACTCCTGTATGTAATTATAAAAATTCATCTAACAAATTTTACCTTAATATTAAGGAATTTAATATAACTTTTTGTATGTGATTTTTTAACCTTAGTAATTTTATTTAACTAAAAATGTTGTGGTTAGTCTTTAACTAAATAAAATTATTAAAATCACTTAACTAGATATTAACCCTAAACTTTATTTAAAGTGTTGCTCGTTCATTATGCAACGTTTTTATGTCTAACCTTACGAGATCCTTAATATAATTTTATTTAATTAAAGTTGTTGTGGCTAATTCTCTAAATAAATTATTTGGATCCCTAGACATATTTTATAGTTTATTGCTAAAGCTTTATGCAATAAGTCTTAAGGTTTATATACCTAATTTTATGTATATAACTAATTACCGAATAAGTTATAATATATCTTAATTTAGGCACATATTATATATTAATTTCTAAAATTTATTTGAATAAAAATAAATTAATAAATTTTAGAAATTAATCTTATGGTTTTAAAATAAAATTTTTACAACATAATTTTTCTCAATTTTTCAGAAGTTAAAGATCAAAATGACATTTTAATTTTGAGAAAAATTTAACATGACAAGGCAAAGATTTAACCTGGCTGTGATACCAAGTGTAAGTATTAAATGAGCGAAAACGCAGCGGAAAAGGATTATAATAAATACCTCCGACCATTGTCAAAACCTTATACCAAATTGAGATTTGGTTGCACCACCGTCGAGCTCATTGGACCACCGTGGTAACACCTTGAACCACCGTAATTATATAAAACTCGACTACAAAATAACTGAAAACACCAAGATCTTCTAAACACTCGAGAACCTCACTAGATGAAATACTTTATGTAAAATGAATTGCTTTGATTCTTAGTGCTTAGGGACCTTGTGCCAATGGGTATTTATAGGAGTGATTTACCATCAAAATCACTCCAATTGGATAAAAATACCGTAAACTACACGACACAATAACCTTAACCGAACCATGAAGTGCTGAACGTGGGGTGATTTTCTTTTCACATTTACATCAGTGGAAACATGCATGAAAACGGTTCAATGAACCACAACTTGGTTGGTTATACAACCTACAACAACAGATGTGATGGACGATCGTGACAATCAATGATAAAATTATCTCGAATTGATATTTCGAGTTAGTATGTAAAATTTTTTAAAATTTAATGTTATTTTATGAAATTTAAATTATTTTTATTCATTTTAAATATAATTTAAATTTTTTAAAAAAATTAACATGTACTAGTTACGAAAATTAACAATAAAATTTAACGAAGAATAAGGAAAAAACATCTTTTTCAAGTAATGATAAAAATACTAAACACCATAATAAAAAAAATATATTGAGAATCAAAACGAAATAACATATAGGTTGACCACATTTCTGACCATTAAGCCATAATAGATTCTAAGATTCAGAGGTAAATGGAAATAATGCGTCTTGAACATGTTCGATAAAAAGCCTCACAGAAAAGAAAAATACGGTCTGAGCCGTGATTGGCTGAGACTGCGGCGACTGGTCCCTTTCCCTCAAAGTTATCCTCCTTATCACTGCTACTCCCCCTCTCTCTCTCTCTCTCTCAAATCTCATTTATCTCTATTATTAATTATTATTATATTTCCTATTTGCTTTTAATGTAAGATAGCACATTGATATGGAAAATATTAAAAATGTTTATATAAACGAGTGGCCTTTGAAGGCGGGGGTTGGCCGGTTGGGGTCCTTTTCTCTTCCCTCTGTTCTATAAAGAATCACGACAATCCAAGAAAAATAAATCCCATCTTCCCAAATCTGGAAACCCCCTCCTCTTTCTGGGTTTCCTCTGGGAAAAACGGCAAAAGACAAAAAGAACAAAATTTTGTTTTCTTCCAACACTCATGGAGACGGAAGCCTCTTCGGCCAATGAACGCCTTGATTTTGGGAAGATGGGATATGGGTATCTCGTATTTCTCCTTCTCCTTTGTTATTATTATTGGCTTCTTTCCATGTATGATTTATGGGTTTTATTTCCCTCTTCTGGGTTTATTTAGATGCCAACATTATAGGAGGAGGTGTAAGATTCGAGCTCCATGCTGCAACGAGGTTTTCTGGTGTCGGCATTGCCATAACGAGGCATCGGTATTTGTTTTCAACATTTCTTTTGCATTCCCCTGTTTTTGCTCTGTTTTAAGCTAAAAGTTTCCATATTTCTGACTGTTTATGCAACTTCTTGATCTGGGTATTTGTTGTATTGGTTCTGCAGAGCGTGTTAAAGAACCTTTCAGACAGGCACGAGATTGTTCGTCAAGACGTTAAACAAGTATGGAAATTTAAAATCGTGGCTTTTCAGTTTATTGCCTTTTTTTGTTTCATGTTAATCATGTTAAATTGTTAATAATATGTTTTCTCCCTTCAAATTAGGTTATCTGTTCGGTTTGTGACACAGAGCAGCCGGTTTGTGTTTCAGATTTGCAGTTTTTCAGACACAAATGAACCCTTTTTTATGTTTCTAAATTTTGATGTTCCTTTTTATGTTTGTTTAGGTTGCTAAAGTTTGTTCAAATTGTGGCGTCAATATGGGAGCATATTTTTGTGACATTTGCAAGTTCTATGATGATGATGTAAGTATATGTTTCCCCTATATTTATAACTAATGAAATAGTTGATAAACATGGTTCATTTCGGCTATTGATTCATTAATCGAGTTAGCTTAAGATATAAGGATTCAATAGGTTTTTGATCCTTGATGTCTTTCTTATATAATGTTTCTTGCTTTCCCTTGATGTTTACCTCTTGATTTCATTTGATGCAGACCGAGAAAGAGCATTTTCATTGCCATGAGTGTGGGATCTGCAGGTTAGTTGTTGCCAAGTTTTAAGCATGTATGACTATGATTTTACTCTTTATTACTTGAAATTCAAGGGATGAGAGACTTAATTGAATGGTTTTCGATACAGAGTTGGTGGTCGGGATAACTTTTTTCATTGCAAAAAGTGTGGTATGTGCTTAATCCTTTAATCCAATTTCATACCGTATCATGCGTAGTTCAAAGTTCTTAGATTCAATCCCATTTCTTACTTTATGATGGTATTTGTAGTGGATTGTGTGTCGGTAACTGATTGTCCAATTCAAATTCAGCCGTATTCAGTGATTCATGTTTCATATTTCTCAATCTGGGTTGTCTCAAACTATTCTGACTTTCCCTATCATCTGCTTTCGCCATCGTTCTTGTTTTTGACATGTCATGTTTATGAACTGCATTTCATGTTTAGATTCTGCTACTTTGTTTTAAAACACAATCAATTCAGTTAAAAGGCATTTAAACATTTCAATTCCATTGTAAACCTACAGCATCTGTTTGCACCTCATGAGAATGATACATACTTTTGCAACTATGCAGGATCTTGCTATTCCCTTGCGTTGCAAGATAATCATTTTTGCGTGGAGAACTCGATGCGGCATCATTGCCCCATATGTTATGAGGTTCTTCTTTTCTACTTTCTGCAATTGTGTCTATATTTATTCATACATGCTTAATGGTCCATTTTGTTTCTGCAGTACCTATTCGATTCATTGAAAGATACCACTGTGATGAAATGCGGTCACACAATGCACTGTGAATGTTACTATGAGATGATAAAGCGAGACAAGTGAGCGACTATGAGTTCATTCTTCTATATGCTTAATTGTTTTAATTTTTCTTCCAAATTTAACTCAATGTTGTTTGCCCAGATACTGCTGTCCAATATGCTCAAAGTCGGTAATTGATATGTCTAGAACCTGGAGGAGAATAGACGAAGAGGTAGTTTTCCTTCGATTTTAATTTCATCAGCCTCGTCTTATATTTGGTTGCTTAATTCGGTTTTTGTCCAAGCTGATTTACAACAAAATTATCTTGTTTGTTGTCAGATCGAAGCAACTGTAATGCTGGAGGACTACCGGTACAAGAAGGTGCATACTACAACCTGTTGCTCTATATTTTTAATCACATATCATATCTGATTTAGCAATTGAGTGCAGGTTTGGATCCTATGCAACGACTGCAACGACACTACGGAAGTTTACTTCCACATAATAGGGCAGAAATGCAGTCGCTGTAAATCGTATAATACTCGCACGATCGCCCCTCCGGTACTCCCTCATTGATAAAGATCATTACCGAGTAACCAAGCAAGCTAGCTCAAGGCATCCAAGGTGGGAACGTCTACTCATAATACCCGAAGACGAATTCTCGATTACATGTTTGATCGTTTAAACTTGTATTTCATCATTGGATTGATTATGTATCACTATATTATATGATTCAAATTACTGTGGTATTTCTATATCTTTCTCATGAATTTTCTCAATCTTTTCACCATTCGAATTGAAGAAAAGAAAATGCAATGGTTCTTTAGGTTGATAATGCCATTCTTGCTTGGCATAAACCCTCATTTAGAATGTCTTAAATGCCAACATCAATGTAAGAACAGAAGAAATTTCAGATCCCTATAAAACTAGTAAATCACTTTTAATCTTCTCCATTATACCATCTACATTTCCATTGATTACCGCAGCTGTAACAGTTAATCTCAGTTCCCTTTGATTAACAGCAACGTTTGCAGCCAAAACCTCAGCCTCATGGTTATGGAACACCATGAAAATGTCTGTCAAAAGTCTTGGCCTGACCGGAGCTTGAATGCCGAAGAAGGCGACACTGTTACTTAAGACAGAGACATTAACTGATGAATTCATGTAGGGGTATCGATGATAATTCGGGTTTTGGTTCCCTTTTTCGGGTTTTGATTCACCGGATGATGAGTTCTTCAGCTGATTTTCCAACTTTGTTCTCTCTTTTTCGAGTGAGTGGATGTATGCAATCGTTTCACTTACAATGTTCTCTCTTGTCGCCTGAAAAACAAAGAATCAAAACAAAAAAAATGTAAATTTTAAGATCGGAATACAAAATCTAAGAAATACCCATCATCGTTGGTAACATGATCTTCAAAATTCCCAGGCTTCTACGAAAAGAAATCATGAAAATAGCTTCCAGAGTTGAAATGAAGCAATTAAAGAGAATCATCCAGAAAGAAAACAATAAAATGAGGGCACTGAAACTGGAAAGACGACCTTATAGCAGAGATTAGGGACCATGGAACGAAGAAGATCATAACTCTCAGCCATCTTACACCTCCTATATCTTTCGATTCCTTCTTTCTTCAAAGTTTGGGTCAAATCCTTTTCCCCATCAACAATGGCGGCGGCGGCAGTTGAAAAAGGAAGCTCTTCTTCTTGTTTCAGAGTTGCAAACTGAGATAACGGCGAAAATACTTTATCAGTGTAACCTTCCATGACGCTGAAAAATATCTCATTTATTTCAGTGTCTTCTTGTTCATTTTGGGATCTTTGTTTCTTGTTCTGTTGATTTTCCATTGTTGCTGTGTAGTTTGTTTTAAAGAAGAAAAGTGGAAATCTGATTTGACAAGGAAACCGTTTTCAGAATATTTGGACTGAAGGGGGTGGCAGGGAAACAAATTTGGACAGAAGAATAAAAGAATATGATATATTTTTTTATTGTGACGACGTACGTAAATTAACAGAATATTTGATAAATTATACTATACGAATAAATTTTATTTATGTTTATTTATTAAGTTAAATAAATTTTTATGTATGTTTGATAAATAAACGAATATAAATAAAAGTATATACGGTTCGTTTATATTCTTGAACCAAATTGTTTATTGATTTGTATATAATCTTGTTTATAAGTTTGTTTATAGGCTCATTCATATATTAAAAAATTATGGATGTATCTAAAATTTTTTATTGTTGTCGAAGATGTTACGTAAGTTCATATTAAAATATAAGTTTTATTTTATGTTTTTATTTTATTTATTTATTGTTAATTTAGTTAATATTTTTGAACATATAAGCAAACATATTCCTAATGTATAAATGAACATGTACACGAACATTTTCATTCAATTCATTTTCTTGGTAAAAATTGAACAATGAGGCAAGACCGATATTTTAAACCCCTTTGCATCAAAACGCAAAGTTTAACTAAACAAATAAAATAAAGAAAATAACACCATGAGACCCAAATAAAATCTTTATTTCTAAATTGGTCCCTGACAAATCTCCCTCGAATTAGTCCTTGTCCTCAAGGATTAAAACAAGATATTCTTTTTTTGTTGATTATACCAAATGTATCCACATGCTCTTCTAGCCTTGATCGAAAATGAAGTATAAACGAACATAAATTGAACTAGTTCACTTTCTACTGCAAGAATCGATTGTCCTAGTCCAACACGACCAACCAAACCACGCTCCCTTTCTTCTGCCTCCGAGAGCTGTGAAGCCATTGCCATCAGTGCATTTGATGACATGCTAAGCATGTACTCGAGGGATGATTGTTTTTCTCTTCTTGCATTTGCTAACATTGATAACATTCTAAAATGTGGATAATTTACTCTATGTGGAATGCCACCAGTTGAAGACAACTGATCCACTTGTGTCAACAAGGTTAATTTCTTTGTCAAAGCAGTTTGCACTTGGATCTGTTTTTCATATTGAAACGAACTTCTCGCACTTTCTCCATTACTTCTACCTCATGATCAAGCAACCTTAGCACAAATTTTTCATTGCTCTGTCCATTTGGTGTATGCCCGTTGTGATGAACTGAGTTGTCACGTATAAAAGACTTCTGTGCTTCTAACAACTATTTCAGCCTTTTGGCAGCCATTGATGTCTCTTTTGTTTTCCTATGAAGAACCATCTTTTGACGATGATTCAGGGCTTCGAGTTTATGCTTTTCATACTCATTTCTTCTTCCCTCCTTTTTAAGCTGCAACAACTTTTTTTCACGATTGGCCTTCCATTGACGAAATTGTTCTACCTCTTGTTTTATTTTATGCTGCAATTGAACTTTTTGACCCTTAATGTATTGTATTTCTGCTTGCAATCATTTTGCCGCTTCTTCACTTCGCTGCTTCTGCTTTAGGAGCTCAACCTGGTTTTCCCGTTTCTTCTTGAAGTCAGAAACTTGTGCCTCGAGTGCTTTTAGTTTCGGTACCTTGATCTCTTGTGCCTTTTGCATTTGTGAGTCCGAGTTAGCTACACGGTTCTTGACTGCAGCTAACAAACAATCTCTTTCTTGTTGCACAATTCTCTTTCCCTCAAGTTCCATGATTTTCTTCTGAAAGTGCTGCTTTAGTTCTTCTGTGTTAGCTCCTCTAACAAGTTTCATCTCATACTCTTTTTGCTCCAAGCGTTTGTTCAACTCTTTCAATTCTCTATCCATGATATTTTGCTGAAGTGCATGCTCCAATTGTTTAACTACTTCATCAATTTTTTCCGGATTTTCATCTGACAGAACTTCATCCATTTGATAATCAGACGAGTCCATACACTGAATGGCCCACTTGTGTCCAGTTTTTAGAAAACATGAATGGTCTTCTTGAGCACCAGTTTCATAACACTCTACAACAGCAAGTTTGCTGCGATAGTCATGAAGTTCTCGGCAAAGATCCTCATTTGTAGCCTCCAACCAAATAATCTTTTCTTTGAGATTTTGTATACCTGAAGTAGGCCCTCCTCGAGTACAAATTTCAGCTCGTAAGTACTGTAGCTGCTGACACATTTTTTGCATCTCATTGGATACTAAATCTCTATTAACAACATGCTTATGTTGGGTATTGCGAGCACAATTAGCATATTTCAAGGTATTAAGACTTTCCTTTGCATTGATTCTACAAGACATATACATGCTCTTGTTTTTGTTGTCGTTTGCCATTAGTAGGAGTCTAAATCCATATGGGTCATCGCTCCGACAAATTTGCCAATATGTTTTGTTTTCCATTGGTCTTCACTTTGTCTCAGACAACTATCATCGAACACCTTGATTGTATCCAAATACACATCCCTTGCCGTCATCGATGAGTCTAACCATATACCCTTAATTTGTGACCGTCCACGTAGTTCCTTAGCCAAGTCCTCACGCCCCTTGAAAATTGGAGTGTTGAGCAGGAACGGTTTCAGTAAACGCCTAATGGAGTTGTCAAAATCAACCGACTTTAGGTCTGTTATCATAGATAATTCGTCCAATACCTTGAGTTCCTTAGAGCCCGTCATCAGTAGTTCTTGTTCTATCTCAGTTAATTCTGTCGAGGTTACCTCTTGAATGAATGGTGATTCCAACGGACTATCTCTAAATTCTGTCGTTGTTGAAACTACAATTGTCAAGGCTTGAATCTTCAATTCTGCTAAATCGATGTCAAGAATGATTCGTTTGATTCTTCAAAATACTTTCGATCGACCCCAACTTTACTCCTTTCTTGGATATCCTTCAAATCGTTTCTAAAATCACTTAGAAGCTTATCGAAAGCTGCGTTCAATATAGATTCAACTCCCTGAAGCACTGTAATCCAAAATTTTTCTGGATCTATCTCCATAATACCCACCAAAAAGAGAATCGTTAGGCTCCTGATACCTTTGTAAGAGTACAAATCAAAGAACAAAAATTAAAGGGAGATGAGAGATTCGAAGAGCATAGAAAGACCACAAAGACCACAGAAATAGAAGAGAGGAAGGAGACAGTTTCATTTAATTCATTTTCTCGATAAAAAATGTACAATAAGGCAAGACCGACATTTTAAACCCCTTTGCATCAAAATGCAAAGTTTAACTAAACAAATAAAATAGAGAAAATAACACCATGAAACCCAAATAAAATCCTTATTTCTAAATTGGTCCCTGACATATTCTCTCATTGGTTTCAGAATGTACCAAGAAATGCTTTTGATAAAGAGAAAATTATGCAAAGAATAGAACCATGGATTCGAAGGGAGCTTCAGGCTATCCTTGGGGATCCAGATCCATCAATCATCATTCATGTTGTGTCCTCGCTTCTTTTTTCTGGACATGAAGGAAAGTTTGATGGCTCTTCTTCCACCTCTTCACGACAGCTTGGTTTTGACAATGCCAACTTTCTTGCTCCTTTGGAACCTTTCTTGCACAACCTAACCCACATGTTTTGGCATGAGCTGAGGTGAGTCTTACACCTTTACTGAATGTTGTTTTTTCTTTTTTGCTTTCTTTAAATTTTGTTAGTTGCTTGTGAAGTTTTTTTGCTGCTTATCCTACTCATTGTTATTGCCAACCCTTACGAAAAAAATTATTTCAGATGCTTCTTAGAGAGTTCTTTTACCATGGAAACATATGATGCAGTAGTCGAGTATAGACAGTTGGAGTAGGGGCTTGGATTGCTAGTGGATCTTTGTAAATGTTTGCTAGTGGATCTTATCATTTGATATTCTCTTGGCATGCTTTGCAACAAAATGAAATTTCATTACAGAGTTACAAAGTTTGATACAACATTTCAAGTCATAAATCTTACAAGCAATTCAACAAGATAAAACATCCTGGAAGTACAAGATGCACTTTTGACAAAACCTGCAATATTTTGATCTAAGATGCAATCATGATTCTTCCTCCGGCTCTTCTTCCTCTTGGAGAAGGTTTTCCCTGTTATCATGAGCCCAAAATCCACGCACATCAATGAGCATGCTGGCCACGGTACCGCCCTGTTTACAAGCTAGGAGGTCAGCTAACGTAATATTCAATGGATCAACTGGCTTTACCATATCCCAAATTTCATCCCGAACATCCTCGATACACAATTCATAGTTACCCCCTTCAATCCATTTTTGGTGTACATCCCTGTTTCAAGAGTCGAATGAGAAGTTCAGTCAGTTCTGGACAATCCTATACTGGGTGTAAAAGGTTGAAATAAATCAGTAATTTCATCATTCGTGTATCTGGAGATATGAGACTTGCAGAAACTTGCTTAAGTACTACAAGCAGTAAAATACAGAGTTTTATGTAGGAAGATTGTATCAGGCAACATCTCATCTCTGTGATGCTCCCCTTCTTCACTTCCATTTTTTCACGATATGACCATTGAACTTCAAGAGTTCTTACCTGAAAAGAGAATGAATATCTGCCGTTGTGAGGAATCCCCTACCATTAAGATCAAGACATCGAAACAAATATGTTAACCCTTCTGGGGTGTCTTTGTTCTCAAGGGCCAGAACAAAGTCGAGAAAACTTTCGAAATCCATCTCTCGATTGTTTCCAGCACCAGTTTTGCCACGGCGGACGTGCTCATCAAATACTGTTAAATGCATAAAAAAACCAAAATGAAATCCACTGACTATAGTAGAAAGAAGACAACATTCCAAAGTTCAATTCCATTTCTGTTTTGAAGGACAGACTAGGCTTAAGAATCAAACATATCTTACCTCTTTCGATGAAAATTTCAGTCAGTGTTCCATCTGCATATTCTTTAAGCTCCTGTTTACTTAGTGTGCCATTCATATCTTTATCGAGGGCAAGAAACATATCTAGGAGAAGAATCAGAGTGCAATTAGTACATCATACTTCACAAATATATTATTTACACAAGCAGTTTCCAAAAATCAAGACAAGAATGGGAAGTGTAAGAAGTTGCAGATTATGATCCACTATAACATCAGGTTCAAAGGAGAGAGCATACAAAAACAAAATCAAAAATGTTCGGAGTACTCACCACATATACGTTGCGCAGATGTCAAGGAAAACCAATTTTCAGCTTGCTCAGTGTCGGTAACTTCTTCCTCACTTTCCTGCGTGGAAATGTAATGAAGGGGAAAAAATCAAAATACAATATATAGCAGTCAAAACTAAAAAATATATGTATACTCATCAATGTTGTACCTGATGTAGTTCCATTAATTCCTGGAGACAATTGCTAAGCAGCACCTTTTTTATGCAGGCTTTTCCTGTGAAAAACAAACTGAATGTTAATAATTTGAACAGAGCATAATGGAATCACTAAAACTAGTTATAATTGATAGACATAAACTGGATGTTGGTATGGAAATCTAGGTCACAACAGACCTCGTCTATGAGGATCACAAAAGAAGAAGAACTTGTGTGCAGCTATGCGACAGTACATTTGAACAAAGGCTGCAGGCATATCCCGTAGTTGTGCCAGGTTAGGAATAAGACCACGAATATAGGCCTCCATTTCCTGCACAAAAAAAGGAGAAAGTAATTATAGTTCTTAAACATGAGAAATGGTCAGAAACAAACTAATGCTAGACTGGTAGTGTCACATGGTAAGAAGATAATTCAAATACTTGAACGCTTCAGGATGCAAAGACTCATTACATGTGGCTGGAGGAAACCATCTGAATCCTCATCAAGCTCACTCATATCTATTCTGGCCTGTGTAAGAGAAACCTAAAGAACATTGAACATAAACAGTGGTCAAGAAACAACTTCCCCAATAAGAATAAATTAGAAGGCAAAAATCCATAAGGGACTGATGCTAAGAAGTGCACATAGCTAAGATAAATTGAAGAGTATGAATAACAATTAGTAACATTTTGTAACATGAGAGACTTACCGTGCGCATCACATAAAGATAGAAGGGCAAAATGGCTATTCTTCCAGACTCATCTTTCTCAAACTTCATGAAATTTGATGGGCTGAAGAAGCGGCGACATTTTGGACCTATTTGTTCTGTACAAACAGAGGCGATATGACAAAAATCTTCATAATTCATCTGCATGTCCAAAAACAGAGGCAAGCTGTGAATACAGCTAAAATAATGTCACAAATGTGAACAAAAAACTAGACGTAGCAACGCATTTTTGATCCCTTGGACTGAAGGAAATTGCAATGGTTGAGAGAATAGACCTTTTCGGCACCAGTGGCATCATCAATAACACAATTTTCCCTTAAGCAAACCCACATGGCATCCAGATCATCAGCATTTAGCAAAAGATCAGATTGCTTCTGCAATTCAGAATCAAGAATGTGAGCAATAATTAAAATGGACCAGTAGATGGTTTGGAACCAACACAATATATCAAAGTAACAATTCTACCTTTAGAAATCGATATTTTGCTAGTCTCTGAACCCTATGGCTAATGGATCCTTCCTCAGGCTTCTGAACCAAGCAAAAACAAAAACAAAAACAAAGAGAACAAAAGAAGAATGATTTCATGGTAATTGAGGATTTTAAGAGTAGTGAAGCAAACCAAATTACTATACATGCCTTCTTATAGAAACTTGGTATTGAACCAGCTTCAGCACTTTTCTGTTGCTTTTCCTTAAATATATCAAGCAAGATCCTCTTAGTTTCAAGCTCTGGACAAAATGATAGAATGAACACACAAAATCAGAAGTTTTAATGAGGAAACAAACACAGATTTCAATAGTAAAATAGTATTTATCTCCACATTTCAACTGAAAAGGACAAAAATCTCAGCAGATAAGAATCATGAATTAATACACATATTACAAATCGAAATATCAGAGCAAGTTATGATTGCCTTACTACAAAGCTTGTAACAATAAAAGTCCCAGTTCCTAATCTTTCTCAAATATATAAACTTGAACCAAGAATTACAAAAAATGTCAAATCACAGGTACCTTTGCTTATCAATTCAGACAATCAAAAGCCAAAATTGACCTAGCTAACAGCTTTATTACTTATCATCTTATCGAATAGGCTTCCACTACCACAGTTTAACAAAATTAAAAAACTTTAAACACCAATTAAACAAAGTTCAGTAAGAAAGATCCTCAAAGTTACAGTATAAACCCAAATTAAGTAAAATTAGTCCTAAAGTTCAGGAGAAGAGATACAATCTAAATATAGACTTTGAAATGTATAAACAGAAATAACTAAACAGTAGATTTCGGATGTGCTGTAAGGAATGAAAGGGAGAGAGAATAGAAACGGACCCATTAAGGCTTCAGATCCGAGTCCGGCACCGGATCCGATGTACCGGCGAAGATTTCGAACCCAAAGCATCGACGAAACTGGTGGGATCTTCCGTTGCGTGGCGGCCTCGTGGCTCTCACCATCACTGGACCCATTATACATGGTCGAGTCGTACTGATCTAGCAAGATGAGTCGACTCGCAAAACAGTTCGATTCTTGGTGCAGATTTTTCTAATCCTCTGAATAAAAACCCTAACCCTTCAATATGTGTAAAAAGCTAAAAAAAACAGTTGCTTTCGTACATAAATGATCGCTATATTATTATATTGAAATAATTATTTAGGTAAACTACATAAATGTCTATCTAATTATAAAAAATATTTTAGTTTAATTAAGGACCAGCGTTTGAGCAAATTGAGGTAAAAAAATAAAGGTTTAAAGATAATTTTAACTCTTAACGTTTATAATATTTATCGTTTTGGTCTTTATTTTTTGGATAAATTTAGTCCTTAACTTGTATCTTTTTGACAAATAATTTATTTTTTAATTACAATGATAACTGGATCGTTAAAAATCTAACAATAATGACATGTCATATGCATATGATAATATATTTTAAATAACATGACATCTAACCTATCAAATATATATATATATAAAATATAATTTTATCTAATATAAAATATAAAATAATTAAAATTCAAATAAAATATAAAAAATTAATTAATTCTAAAATAAAATGCTACTAAATATTCTCAACACTAACTATGATTGAATCAAAATCATTTTTAAAAAATTAATTAATTAATTAAGGTTAAGAATATTTAGTAGCCTTTTATTTTAGAATTAATTAATTTTTAATATTTGATTTGAATTTTAATTGTTTTATATTTTATATTAGAATAAAATTATATTGCATATATATATATGTATATGTATTTGATAGGTTAGATGTCATATTATTTAAAATATATTATTATATGCATATGACATATCATCATGGTTAAAAAATAAGCTATTTGTCAAAAATATATAGGTTAGGTGATAAATTTACCCAAAAAAAGAATAAGGACCAAAACGATAAAAATTATAGACGTTAAAAGTTAAAATAATCTTTATGCCAAAAATAGATTATCAAATTGAGTTATTATATTTTATAATATAATTTTTTAATTTTTTTTGAGTCAGAAAAATTTTAGAGAATTCAAATAAGTTTGATTTAATTCTTCGATTGTATGTATAAATTTTAATTGTACTATTTTTAATATTATAATATAGTTTGATTGCAAATTAAATAACTTTCTTTTTATATCTATATATATATTTATATTATTTTTATTTTTGTAAATAAAATTTTAAATTATGATGATGATGATGATGATAATGACATCATCATCATCATCATCACCATCATCAAATATCTTATGTATAAATATGTCATTTCATTAAATTACAAGCTTTGTTAAAAACCTTCTTCTTATTTAAGTAAAGTTAAGGCTAGATAAAAAATAGTGATACATTAGAAACAAAAATTAAAAAATATAAAATAAATAGTATAAATTAAATAATATAAAAGATACAAATAAAAAATATATTAAATAAAATAAAAAATAAATTTTGAAAATGACCGAATTGTAAAAAAGGAAAATTAAAAGATAAAAAGAAAAAATAAGGATGGATTGAAAATAAAATTACAGTGGTTAAATGTGTAATTTGCTTTCGTAATTACTAAAAGTTTTGAATTATTTGAGTTATTCGATTTCATTTTACAACTTAAACTTTATTTGGAACTTTTTAAGTCAAGTCGAGTTTATAAAAATTTGAGTCAAATCAAAACGAGTCAAGTCGAGTTTATGAAATTTTGAGTCAAATCAAAACAAATCGAGTCAAAAAATTTAGTTTTTTTCGAGTCGAGTCGAACTTTACTCACCCATAAATTTGATCATTATACTTTCAATTGTATTATTATAAACACTTAAACTTTTTAAGCTATTTTAATCAAGTCATTCACCATTATAATTGCTAAATAAAATTAGTATAGTTATATATATTAATTTAATTTAATTTAAAATTAAATTTAATTTAATAAGTTTATCCTCAAATTAGATATGACAAATATCACCACGTGATTGAAAGAATATTTTTTATTTTTATATTTTATTAATATTTTTCTCATCCAATTAAATGATAACACATATTATCATCAAATCGAACAAAATATTTTTTAAAGGCATAAAATCAAAATTAGCCACCAACTATTGACCTTTTGGTCACGTTATTTCCTATTTTTTAGGTTCAAATTAACTCTCATTGTTTTATTTTCGTTCTAAATTCATCTTCGAGAGTAATTTACATTTCAAATCATTGAACTTAACATTCACTTTCATTTACATCACAAACCTTCAATTTAATCAAATTACATCATTCAACTTTTATTATTAATAAACTAAATTATTTATGCTAACATAATTAAATAATTTTAACAAAAAAACATAAATTAATACTATTATTTAATATATTTTTCACATATCACTATTAAGTAATGTTTAATTGACAATTTTAATAATTTTATGTGAAAATTTTCTATTTCGTTTAAATAAGTTTAAAAAAATAATAAATTTTCTTATAAATTTTTAAAAAATTAAATTACTAATTAAATATCATTTATTGATGATATGTGAAAAATATATTAAATAAAAATATCAATTTCAATTTTTTTTATTAGAGATATTTAATGATATCAATATAAGTGACTTAATTTGTAAATAATGACAATTGAATGATATAAATTGATTAAATTAAAGGTTTATGATGTAAATGAAAGTAAATGTTAAGTTTAGTGATGTAAAATATAAATTACCCCATCTTCGATAGATAAAAACTGTCAATCAACTAACGATCAATGACATTTGTTGATGTCATATGTCTATATGACTTGACGATACCAAATGTACGAAAAAACTAACGTGTTACTTTGAATATTATAATTTTTTTATTAAAAATATAATAATTTTTTTATATTAAATTTTAACCAATCAGATAATCAAAGTACTTAATGCACAACCACTAAGCCAACCTCTTGTTGTAGGATCACCAACCACTTTATTTATTTGTTACTTCCAAGAGGCTTTAAGCATATTCATGAAAATAAATAAAGTTGTGACCAATTGCACTAGGCTAAGCCTAAGCGGGTGTGCTGGTAAGGTTGGATTTAAATTTTTTTTTTTTTTCGTTTAATGCGATAGTAATATATGTTATTCTATGATTTGAAAATAAATTTATTAGATTAGATTCAATTTAAGACCAAACTAATAGGATATATAAAAATGAGGACCAAATATATAATTATATTAATTTTATTTAATAACTAATTCAACCTTTCTATAATGTTTTAACGGTGTATGACTTGATTAAAATCACTTAAAAAATTAAATAATTACAATGACACAGTTGAAAATATGGTGATCAAATTGGGACTACTTTAATAAATAAATAATTATTTAAATAATTTACCTTAATTTTTACCCAACTTTTTCTAATTATAAAATATATATTAAATTTTTAATTTTGTATAAAATAAACATCATAGCATTAATATAATCGATTATTGTTAAAAATAGGCTTAAAGGACCGTCTAAACTTTTTTTATCTTCTTTCCAGTAGTTAGATTTTTATATATATATTTTTGACAGTGGCAATATTTATTTTAGTATTAGTTATTGTTGATGTTCAATATATATATATATATATGTTATTTTTTAATTTTAATTTAATTTTTTTGAAGTGTTTTTAATTTTTAATAAGAATATATACTCTTGAGACGCATGTTTTATTTGTTTTTATAACACATTTTTTATTATTTTTATAGTTCCTTTTATCTATCGTTTGACACTGATTTTATCATACCTTAACATTCATTTAATACTCAACGAAGAAATTCTCATGCCACTAATAGTTTAATTTGATTTCGTCAGTAGTCATAGAAAATATTAACCTCGCTTGTTTGATAATTTAGTTCGTTCATCATTTATTTTTATCGTATAAAGTATCTTGTTTGACTAGAGAAATAGAGATTCACAAAAATTTTTGATTTTTGATGGTATGTTAATCTCCACAAAAGTGTTTTCTTTTCGTATTTCTACGAAGGTTTCTGGGTTTTAATGGTATCTATAATATCTTTTATGATAATTAATAAAATTTAGATACTATTATTCAAAAAAAGACTTAATGATATAAGAAACTCTTAAATTTTAATAAAAAAATAATTAAATCTTTAAATAGGGATGAGCACGAAACTTGAATCCGAATGGTTCAGAATCCTACCCGATCTGATATGGTCAGTTTTTTTGGTAAAAAATTTGGGTTTAGATCGGGTTTGGTTTTAGGGTGAAAAATATCCTACCTGACCCGACTCGGGACCAGTAGTGTAAATTTTCCATATATTTTTAAGGATATTTGCAATAATGATCCCTCCTTATATATTTTTTATACAATTAGGTCACTATTTTTTTACAATTCACTAAAAATTTATTGTTTATAATTAGATCCCTAAATTTTATTTTTTTACAATTAGATTCCTATTTTTTTTTACATTTAAGTCCCTAAAATTTAATTTTTTATGATTTAGGTTTGTTTTGGTCAAATTAAATTTTAAAACTTAAAAATCAGGTCGGGTCTGGTTAGTTTTTTTTTCAACCTAAACTAGGTCGGGTCAGATTTTTTTAACCTAAAAGTGGGTCAAATTGGATTTCGAGTTTTGAGTATGAATCTTCAGGTCGAGTGCTTATGGGCTGAAAATCTGACCCGACCCGTGCCCATCTCAATCTTTAAACCTTTTTACACTTAATTAAGACTTGAGTCAAGAAATTGAATCAATTCAATCTTTGAATAAAAAATTTGAATCAATTTTGGTCATTACATCTTTATATTTTTTGGATCTATTAGTTGAATCCGTTATGTCATAGTGTTGCAACTTGACATTTTTAGAAATTTTATTTTATGTAAAAATATTTAAAAGTTTTATAAATTATAAAAAATATAAAATTAAAAAAATATAAATATAATATGATAAAATTATGGTGTATCATGTATGAATAATATTTAGAGAAAAACCATCAAAATTTAATAGTCATAATTATCAATATGACTTAATTTATTTAATTTTTTGATTCTTTAACTTAATTGATTTAGTTTTTTGGTTCAATTTTAAGGGCTTAGTTGAGTGTAAAAATTATAATAATTTAATTGATTTTTTAAAACTCAAGAGCTTCTTACACAGTTAATCCTAAAACATGATTCAATATTATAATATCAATTTGATTCTAATTCAAAAATATTTAAATAAATTTAATAATAAAAAATTAATTATTTTTCTATCGATATCTTCGTTACCCCATAATTTTTCTGTTAAAAAATCTCATAGACCAACTAAAACATGTCACATTTTATTTTTAACAATAAAAGCAACTTACTTTGATAAAGTGGTAAATATTTTTGTATAAAAATTAGAAAGATATAAGAGATAATTGATTTTTACGATTGAAATAAACAAAATAAAATTCGACACATTTAACTTTTATTTTACCTATTTTATAGTCAATTATTTTTTTAAAAAAGTGACACATATCACATTTTAATTGGTCCACGAGATCTTTTTAATAGAAAAACATGAGATAGCAAAGGTAATAACTAAAACTTTAAAGGACAAAACGTCTCACAAAAATTTTAAGGAACGACCCAATAAAAATGATATAAGTAAGAGCATAATAGGGCCTTTAAGCCTATAAAAATTATTTTAAATTTATTAAAAATATAAAATTAAAAAATTAAAATTAAAATTTACAAATATCATTTATCACCCATTTAATAATATACATATAGACAATTGTGACGAAGCTAATTGTCAATAATAAAATGGCATAAAGTAAAAAATAGCTTCCAACGTTTGGTATTTGATCACTTTAGTATTTTTTTGTACAACTAATCTTTTAGCATTTAATTTTTGTGTGATTTTCACTCTCAATGGATGAAAATCGTAGTTCAACAGAAATCGTAGTTCAACAGAAATTGACGGATTAAATCTGACATGTTATATCAACGGGATATAGAAGACGTTGAGTCGTTTCTAAGATTTTAATGGCCTAAGAGTGAACTTAAAAATTAGTTCTTTACTGATTTAAAAGTATATTCTTAATAAAAAATATTAAAAAATATATCTATTTTAAGAGTAAGTCTTTAATAACAAATATTGAAAAAATTATCACTCTAATAGTAAGTATTGAAAAAATTATAACCAGAATAAGTATCAAAAAAAATTATAGCCCTAATAACAAATAATAAAAATATTATAACCCTAATAACAAACAAGTATTAGAACTCCTAATAGTATATCTCTAATAACAAATATTTCAAAAAATATGAGCCTCTAATTATAAGTATTAAAAAAGTTAAACTCCTAATAGTAGATCTCTATAACAAATATTGAAAAAATATTGAGCCCTAATTAAAAGTATTAAAAAATTAGCTCTCTAATAATAACTTATATTGTTAAAAAAATTAATTTTTAATAATAAATATTAAAAAAATTATCTTATAGTAAATATTGAAAAAAAATTGAGTCTTTAATAACAAGTATTATAAAATTTTGGTCCCTAATAACAAATACTAAAATTATTTAACTCTAAATAAAAATATTAAAAAATAAAATTTAAAAATATTTTTTAAAAAAATATTAAAAAATAATACTATAATATCAAGTATTAAAAGATATTGGACCCTGAACAGGCGCCCCTCTTGCCCTTGCCCAAGGACGCGGCACAGGAAAGACAAATATAGTTATACCACATGTAAAGTAAAGGTGACATAACAAACATAATATAATCAATTAGAGGATGACCCGTGATATAATTTAATTAATTTAAAGAAAAATGAAAGCAAAAATAAAAGATAACATATACTACTAATGTGAATTAAACTTATGCCTAGTGAATAAAATACTAAAATTGCGTTCTGTTCATGAAATATAATATTATCACTGAAAATAAGATTTTTAAAATGTATCATTATTTATATAATTACTGAGAATATCATATTATTTTGTTTGATTTATTTGATAAAAGATAAAATTATAGTGTTTGGTTGATAGATTATAAGATTATCAGAATATATATTTTATAAAATTTTTCTTGTGATATATTTTCTTTTTAATTAATCAAACTTATGTAATATTAAAGTAAAACTATTTACATGCAAATTTTAAAATATATTTTTAATTTTTAATTTTTAATTTATATAATTTTTTTTATAAAATTCTTACACAAATAATTCAATATAGATATTAGTTTTTAAAGTTAAAGTATAATATTATATATTTTAATATTTATGAACTATTATAATTTTATATGTAAAAATACAAAAAATAAAAAAATCCATGAACTTGAATAATAATCATCATTAAATATATTAATAACTAACTATAAATATTATATTTGTATATTTTATTATAAAAATTAAATTATTATTAAAATAAAAAATAATTCTTTAAAATCTAAAATTTCTAATAAATTTTATAATACAATTTAAAATTAAATAATACATACTTTTAATATATAAATAAAAATATTATTCTTTAGAGAATAAATAATATTAAAAAGTATTTTAATATTATTTTTTAATGATGAGTGTAGTTTATATAGTTTATTATGCAATAATTTAGGTTTGATAAGGAATTTTTTAAAAAATATTAGAAGAAAAAATATTATTGATGAAATAAAAAATATTGATTTATTTTAATAAAAAATATTATTTTAAAGATATTTTAGTCTAAAATGTTAGGAATTGTTTAATACTTTATTAAGATACTTTCTTATAGAAATATTATATAAAGAATTTGTGAATTTAAGATTACTAATTAAACAACATTTATTTTTCTACGTAACCTGTTCTTCTTCTTCTTCACCGCCCTTCTTTGACATCTAAGACCTTCATAAGTTTCCTTTTCCCTATTTCACTGCTCCTTTTTCCCTTTTCTTTCTTTAAATTCATTATTTTTAGATAGCAAAAATCATCATTTTTATTTGTTAACAGAGCACTTTCGAATAATAGGTGTTAATATCATTATTTTTGTTCAAATTTCAATTTTAAATGTAAGGTTATCTTTAGGGATAGATTTCAGTTCAAATACTGGGATAATGAATGGGAAAAGGTGAGACCTTGTGGTTAGGGATGGGCAAGATTTTCCTTGGTGAATCAAAGAGGAACAAGTCTCTGAAATCCTTTACTCGAACTTATAATTTCCATAGAAGGACGAGAAACACTATTGAAAGAGCTATATTGAAACGTCGACAGGCTAAGTCGGAAGGTGCTTTGCACCATATCTAATCCAAACAGTGGGAAGTGATAAGCTATTTCTTTTTGTTTCGTTTGGACTTTGTGAAGAATTTTATAAATATTATCATTTCTTTTGTATGGTGTCTAAAGGATAATTGAGTAAAAAGTAATCGATGCATCTTTTGTTTTGTTTTGTTAGAAAATATTTGTTTGATAGTTACTTGATTTTGTTGTTATGTGATGTATGATTTCTTTGAACTTTATTTTTGTTGTTTTATTTTTTTTGTTTGGTAATTTTATTATATTGTCACATCTGAGAAAAGGTAAAGAGATTAATTCTACACCGAATAAGAAAATGAAGATCTTGAGATATATAAATGGTGACATTGTACATCAAATTAAACATGTCTTTTAGAAAAAGGTAATGGTCCCATAAAAAAATGGTATCAAAGCAACCCTTATACTACCTGATTTCACTCCTAGCGCCCGTGAGTAGAGTAGGTAGAATAAACAACCGTAAAAAGATGCTATTACGAGTGCGATTGACTTATGACGGGGCGTCACAAGGTTGAGTGAGAGAGAATGTTACGTTTAAGAAGAGACAAGAGCATTAATCCTATATGTCTATTAAGAAGAGGGTAATAACCCTGTAACAATATAATAATTTTGCATAGAGAGTATCCCAATAAAATGACTTGAAACGATGGTTAAGTGTTTAACTTTCAATTCACCGAGCACATGTTTAATTCCCACTAGCTGTATATATAATCTTTTATTTTAATTTTCGATGATATCACATGTCATTATTCGATTAATTACAATTAATTTAGAAAAAGATAATTACCACAAATGTTACCTTCATTTGCTTTTAATATAAATTTGGTCACTAATTTTAAAAATCAACCAAAAAGGTTACTTAGATTTTTGAGTTGTAAACTTTTAGTCACTCTAACGTTAAATGTCATTAAAGACTGACAAAAAATTGATCTGGCCGATTAAAAGTTTTAAAATTTATCCACGTTTTTTCCATGTGATTTACACCTTATAAAATATTTATCTAATTCATATAGGATTAATGTCCTATATGAATAAAAATATAGCCTAGTATATTGTTTGATTAAAGCTAAACTCAAATATTCAATATTATAAAATAACCCTAAATAATAAATATTATAGAAACATATTCGAATTTAAAACATGTTATCTAATTAATTTAATATTATAAAAACATATCTAAATATTTCATGAGACTATCTTAAAAATTAAATACAAATATTTTAAGAGACTATTTTAAATATATTTGATATAGAATAAAAAAATAATGTTTTTTTTTATTAATTCGGGTTGATATGAAATAAACGAGTTTCATATAAAAAACCCGAAACCGAATTATAATTTTTGATTTTTAAACTAAACCGAAAACCGAACCATAATATGTAATCCCGAATTGAACCAAAAACTGAATCATAATATGTAAACCTGAACTGAACCGTATAGCTCAGTTAAAATCGGTTTTTTGATTTTCTCAATTTCGTTGCTCACCCCTACCGATACGGGAACCTCCCGTATCGGAACCCGTGAGAGGAAAAAATGGGAGTTTTATGGAGGGTGTACTGATACGGTTTTCCGTGTATCAATACCCTTGCATTTTGAGCATTTAAAGAATCATTTTTAGGTACTAGTACGCGGGTGCATATCGATACTACTGTTTCATTGAAGTTAAGTATTGATACGGGTAGCACTCATACTAATACTGAGTACATTTACGTCAAATTGGTGTATCAATATAGGTTAATGAAAATAATTTAAATCGTTTGAATATTTTTTGGGTATCGATACTCGATGAAGAAGTATCAGTACCGGTTAGGACATACTGATACCCCATATAAGTGTATCGATACGCGCATACTAATATGTCCAAGTTTTAGCATTTGAGTTCGGAGGGACAATAATTCATATTAATAGCTTTGGTGGGTCTCTTTAGGCCTAAACTAAAAAGTAAAACTGAGAAATGAGAACTTTGACTATGTATATGACCTAAGTGGAGAAATGTGAATTAAATGCCTTGAAATGATTTAACCAATTAACCAATCTTTCAAAAAAAATTAACCAATCACCGATCGAACAAAGTTCGGTGGCCGACTGTTTAACCTAATTAATTCGATTTGGTTGGTTAATTCGGTTTACCCAAACGTTTGAACACCCCTAATGACACGTGACATCATTTGAAACCCGCTTGTGAAAACTCCACGACGATATATACTTTAAGAGTAAGTCACCTTTAGAGTAAAGTTAAAATGAGGCAATCTAACTTGGTAAGAATTTATGTAACTAAACGAATTATTATAATCTACACAAATTTTTACTCAGATGGTAAGAATATAAGTTATAATATAAGAATTTGAGTACCTACAACAAAATCTTCATAAATTTTTACCTAGTTTATAAGAATTCATGTAATTACAGAAATTCTTACTCAAATAATAAAATTTTGGTTTTGCCTAAATTATTACTCAATCCTACATAAATTTTTATCAAAAGATACGTTACACTCTAAGGTGCCTTAACTTAGCCTTATTCATTGACTATGCATCGACTATTAACTCCAATATAAATAGATAAATAAATCAAAAAATGCAAAAGAGGAAAAAGGAAGAATATATTAGTTCAGTATATTCTATTATTGTTGTGAATAAAATAGAGAATAAGAATAAAATATATGAACAAAGATGAGAGACAAAAGAGAGATTTGTATTATATTCTCAAAGTAGGGTTGTATATAATGTTTTCTCCAAAAGTCTATATTTATAGGCATAAGATGGAAACCCTAATTTCAATGGGTATTAAACCCTAATAACAAAATCCATTAAAGTTTAATTTAATATATGGATATTCACCATAAATAAAGATATTCATAACACTCCCCCTTGGATATCTATGAAGATAATGTGCCTCGTTAAAACTTTACTAAGATAAAAACCATGTGGGGAAAAATTCTTAGTGACGGAAAAATAATACACACATCTTTGATACGCATAACATGTTGCCTCATTAGAAACCTTACCAAGAAAACCCATGGGATAAAACCTCGGTTAAGGGAAAAATAGTGCAACGTGTATTTATTCCCCCTCATGAAAATATCATATAAGATTTTTGAATCATCATAATTCAATATTGAATACAATCTTCAAATATTGAAGTAAATTATGAATTAGTGGATAAATCTTTAAAATTATTGCTTGAAATAATTCATCGAATACTCTTTTTCTAAAGATAATGAGGGACGAAACTTTAAATAAATATGTTTCGCTTTATCATATTTGATGTATCCACCTTGAGATATAAATTTTGCATTCTCTCTACCCAAGATAGCTTGCATCTTATCTTGTGAAAACAATTCACATATCTTTTGGATATGTTTAGCCAAACACATATTTCGGCTTTGCCTCAAGCATAACAATTATTTAAAGGTAATGATCTCGTAGCACTTAAATAAAATTTCTAGACCAGCTAAGATACGATGCTTCAAAATCAATTAATGTATATAAGGTGCTTTTAGACCAAGAATATCATCACCCTTTTCTTGAGGCAAAATGAATCTTTGTTTACACTAAGAGACCTAGCAACCATAAGAGTGATCAATGAATATGCATTATGCATGTAATGTCTCTTTAAACATTTTTTTATGTATATCGATTGATGTACAAGAATTTCATTGTTAAGGAGATCTCTCCATGAGTCTCGATGATATTCAAATCATCGACATAAATAACAATAACATATTCAGAGCTAAACCTCTCAATAAAATGCTGGGAAAAATTAAATAATTCATATAACATTCTGCTAATAAGTATTCAATGAGGCGATTATACAAAATACGCCTAAAATATTTTAATCCATAAAAATATATATTCAATATAATCGAATAATGTTCTCGATAACTTGAATTAACTACTTTTGGCAGTTTAAATCCTTCTAGAAGCTTCGTATAAATGTTGTTATCAAGAGACTCACACAAATAAGATGTAACAACTTCCATTAGACGAAACTAGGTCATTTTATTTATTGCTAGACTATGAAAAAGTAGTTGCATCCACCATCGAGGAATATATTTTCCTCATAATCGATTTCATGCCTTTTTGAGAATCCTTGTGCAACCAAATGAGCTTATATCTCATGTTTTTCCCTTTTGATTTTTCTTTCTCATAAAGGCTCATTTATATCCATGATTTTTACACATTTCAATGTACGAGCTATAGGCCTAAATACTTCTCTTTTAGAGATTACTTTTGGCTCAATTTCCTCTTTCATGTTGGCCAATAATTTCTTTGTTTGCATTGTCCAATTAACAATGGTTCATGATCCACATCATCAAATAAAATCTCTAGTTCTATATTGCATACAAATATATTAACGACATCGATTTAATTTAAATTCTACTTATTACCAGACATGACATAATCTATTGAGATCTCTTTATTATCATGTATCTAAGTCATGTCAATATCTCTGTTGGAGACCTTTTAATCTCTTCTAGAGATTTTCATAATAAATTGATTACTCGATCGAACCATCATAAAATGTAGCTCATTTTCTTTTCGATGATTTTTATCTTTGAAACCTACTTGTCTACGACGCTTAAAACGTAAGTTAGACTCATTAGCAACCAGAGTTTATCTTTCTAAGTAGGGCTGTAAACGAACCGAACGTTCAATGAACCGCTCGTGAACCGTTCGGCAGAAAGTTCATTTATATTCGTTTATTTATTAAACGAACGAATATGAATAAGATGTTTTGTTCGTTTAGTTAAAAGAACGAACAAGAACAAAGGGACCATTCATTCATTTATGTTCGTGAACGTTCTTTAATCTGTTCGTTTATGTTCATTTATTTATCTTGGTTCATTAATGTTTGTTCGTTTATATTCGTTTAAATTTATTAACATATATCTAAAGGTGAACATTATATCAAGTAACTTAATTTAAAAAAAAAATTAAGTTATTCGAGTTAAGAAGTTTTATTTTATTACTCGTTAAAAACTTCCTTATTATAGGCTAGGGGTATTCATTATTCTATTAAATCGAGTTAACGGATCGAACCAAACCAAAATTGGTCAATTAGTTAAATATTAGGTTTAATCTAATAATTAAGATTTTTTTAATTTTAATTATTGATTAATTGGGTTTAAAATCAGTTAATTAACTGAATTAATCGAATTAATCCAAAATATTAAATATTTAGAATATTATATATTTTATTTATGTTCGTTAGTTTACGTTCGTTTATTTATGTTTGTTTACGTTCATTTATATTTGTTCGTTTATATTCGTTTACGTTCATTTATGTTCGTCCGTTTACATTCGTTTACGTTCGATTATCATATAAACGAACAAACATGAACAAGCTACAATCCTTAATGAACAAACACAAACAAGAAAATTTGTGTTCGTTTATATTCGTTTTCGTTCATTTGTTCGGTTAAAGTTAAACGAATGAACATGAACACACACTCATTCGTGTTCGTTCGGTTCGTTTACAGCCCTACTTCTAGGATATCAAATTTAATCGGAGTGTTCATATCTAGTGTACAAGACTTAGTCATTCTTTTAAGGTCAGCAAAATCATTTGGTAATTGATTTGCTAAATGAATTATCCTTTGAACTTATAGTTCACATTGTTGAATTTGTGGATCAAACTAAAAAAATGACAATTCATTCTAAATTGTTTCATTTTCCAACTATTTTATTTTCTCCCCTAATGTTAGATAAACTGACTCATTAAAATAATAATCAGTAAATCGAGTTGTAAATAAATTTCCTATTAGAAGCTCAAGATATTTAATTATTAATGGTAATTTAAATTTGACATATATTCCCAACAGAACTCATCTTTTTACATTGTGGTCTAGCAATTAGAACATATACCATACACAAAAAAATCTAAGATGAAAAATATTTGGTTCTTGACCAAAAATCATTTGTAATGGGCAGAACTTATGATCATTTATTGGCTTGATGCGAATTAGTGATATTATATGTAAAATGATATGCCATCAACATTATCAAGACTTATTGTCTTTATAAGATAATCTGGAAAATGTGCTCTTAACTGAGCAAGTAGCCTCACAAACATCAAGTTGCGGGTTAATAATAAGGATACATATGATCATCTAGTCGATATATATCACCTTGTATCCGTTCTAGAAAATTAATAGATTTACACTCTATCTTAGTTGATGATAATTGAATAATTAGATTGCTTTGATAGAAAGTATCACATGAAAAAATTACTTTGAAGAAAATTTTAGTTCTTCAATAAATGACCATATGAAAGTTTTAATAAATTTTCGCATTATAATTGAATTGGCATGGCCTAACCGAACGTGCCAAATAAAATTATCAGTAAACATCTGATTTACAGTAGCATGAGTTTTAATTTTTACTAATTCTTATATAATACAATATGGATGACAATGCATATAATTTTTTAAAACTTTCTTATTGCCTTGAATTATACTCGTAATATTGAGATAGTCAACATCCCCTTAACTAATATTCTCAATATATTTCTATAAATATCTTTAAAACTTAATAAGTCTCTTTGTGACTTTGACGAATATAATATACTGTAAATATGGAATAAAGTTCCATTTGGAAATAACATATTTACTCAGTCAGAACCTTCTGTGATATTAGTACTTTCAGATATAGTACTCACATTATTCCCTTGCATTTAAAATGAGAAAATATGCAGGATTATGCACTTTTAAATATGTGTTTTATTTCATTCACTTTGAGAATAAAAAATATATGCTTTTTACCATTCACTTTGGGAAATAAACAAATATTTAATATAGCACATCGTATCAAATCGATTATCTATCAAAGATAAACTCTCAAGAGTTCTTCTGAAGCATCGATATTTTAGTACTTTGAGATATAATACTCACATTGTTAAGTATAGTATGAGTACTTGCACTGTCTGCTTGACATAAATAGCCACAATTCATTATAGATTTTATTCTGAAAGTTATAATATTCTTCAAAGGATAAATTAACATAAAACGTAAATAAATAATATATAAAATAAAATAACGATAAATTAACATAAAACATAAATAAATAATATGCAAAATAAATCAACATAAATAAATATAAATAAATTAACATAAAATAAAAATAAATCAAAGATAAATTATTTCCTTTAGATGTTATAAGGAAAATAAAATAAATGGAGAATTATTCTCTTGAAGAATTATGAGAAAATTAACAATATCCAATTGAGTTGGATCAACAACACCAAAATTATTTTCAACAAAAAGAAAATCTGTTTATATTTTTTTCATTATTATGAATAAATTTCATAATATTTTGGCGTTTGACAAGTACGAGACCAATTTTTTCTACTATCGTATTGATAACATAAAGATTTTGATAAGATCTCTATAATTCTTGTCATCTTTATAATTCCACTTCTGGAGGATATAAGCATTCTCAAAAGAATCATCTTATTCATGTCCATTTTATGACTTCAATCGCGACCATAATTACTAATGTGGCATTTATTCTTTTCGCTATAAAATATCATATTCACTTCAAGGAATAAAACAAAGACTAATAGGTATTTAAAACCTTTTCATGATATTGTGTCTACAAGACAACATTAATGTGTGAAAAGTGGAGTATGTTTTTCTAACATAACCCCATCAATGATACCCTGACACATAACTGATTTTTATTCACTAATCATATAATGAATTGTCATGTTTGCGTTCAAATCAAGGAATAAAACAAATCCAATAATCGCATGGAATAAACATCATGCTTGCATTTACTTTAGAGAATGACATAAATTCAATAATTGTTGGAATAAACAGATGTTTGCATTCACTTCAAAAAATATCTCTCATAAAAATTCTTGGATCAAGACAATTTTCGTAACTTGAACTTGGGAGAAGTCTATAGTCGAGTTTTTTGACACAAAAAAATATTGCTTTCAAGTAAATATAGACTTTATAACATTCATACTATTAAATAGTAATTGATCAACCAATATATATACAATACACATAAAGAACAAAAATTTAATCCTCATACGCAATATTATTAAACTATTTCATAAGATCCTTTAAAAATAACCTCCTTTAAGATTAGTAGTCTCGCAGAACGGTATATCCAGCCAATATACTTGGATTAAACCAACATAACAAAGAACATATTAATTAATTAAAGTTTTAATATTTGTTCTAATATCATATAATACTTAAAACATAACTAAAACCACAAACTTTTATCGTTAAAATAAACAAATATTGATCATAACTTAAGATAAAAAATCTCAAATTAAATAGGTAAAACATATAAGACTTTCCACTAATTTGAATATATGATAGGTTTAATCAAAAATTTCTTGTTAAAATCTTTTTTGAGAATTTTCGACAAGAACCATGATAATTGAGCAAACTTTATGGCTACATAAATATCAAATAACCAATGATTTTTCAAAAATTAAAAATCAAGTTGAAGATCAAGAGAGGAAAATAATCGATAATTAAAATATAATTGAGAATGAAGAACTTATCTTTGATTCATGTTAGTAACAATTTCTTTTTAATAATTCCTTCAAGATTCGAACGACAAACACCTACGTTGGTTAGAGTCTCTGATAACGTGTTGTGAATAAAGTAAAGAATAAGAATAAAATATATGAACAAAGATGATAGACAAAAGAGAGATTTATATTATATTCTCAAAGTAGGGTTGTGTACAATGTTTTTTCCAAAAATCTATATTTATAGGCATAAGATGAAAACTCTAGTTTCAATGAATATGAAACCCTAATAATAAAATCTATTAAAATTTAATTTAATATATGAATATCTACTATAAATAAAGATATCCATAACAATTATCTATTTATTTATAACACGGGGATTTGTAGTGTCAGCAGGATTAGTATTTTGGTACAAAAGTAAAATTGTATTTTTGTATTGTTTTTAATGATACCTTTAAACATCAATAATATTAAATATTATTAAATTAATTAATAAAGATAAAAAAATCATAATAATTCAGTATACAATTAATTTAATTAAAATTTTATTTTAAATAATTTATAATTATATATTAAAATTTTAAAATTTTTAATTTTTATTAATTAATTTAATAAAATTTAATAATATTTAACGTTAAGAATATTCAATTGTATTATATTCGACGCATATCATAATTTTTTTTTAAACCCTTGCTTTTCTTTCATGACATTACTGCATGCATTTACATATGCATTGCGTACACGGTGTTTCCCTTTTTTTGCTGCTGGGACTCGGAAATTTACATCACTCTATAAAATAAGGTTTCTTTTTTTTTTTAAATAATTTTAAAAGTGGTTTTAAAGTTAAAATGTTTTTATGATAAAATAATATAGAATACGTAGTTTTTAGGTTAACGCTATTTTTCAGTTTTTCTGAAAAGAATTTTTTAAAATCTAAAATTTTTAGTTTTTAGTTTTTTAAAAATATTTTTAAATAAAAATATTTATTTTTTATATTATAATTTTTTTTATATTTAAAAATAATATCTAAAATAAATATTTTATACAATTAAAAATAATTTTGACAACAATATCTAACACTATTATTTTAAACTAAAAAAAATTAAAAATACTTTCTTACGGTACTTTCCAAAAGAAATGTCCTAAATCAGTGTAGAAATGAAGTAATAAATTACAAACTTTTTGGGTTTTTTCTTCAAAATTATAAATATTTAAATTTAGGTGCATGCAATTTAGGGTACTCATTGCTCGGTTAAGATCAAACATATTAATTAATTGATCGAACTGAAATTTTGGTCGATTAGTCGAGATTAATTAGATGCTAGATTAGTTAACGATTATTGTTTTAAAATTTAATTATTGATTAATTTAATTCGAAACATATTAATTAATTAATTAAATTATTCAAATTAACCGAATTAGATATAATATATATTAAATATATTTCTAGGCTATTAAATGTACTAATTGTAAATTAATTTTTAACTAATTTAAAAAGATTATAAAAATTTTGCAAAGTACAAGCAACTTGTATATATGTTTGAAATGGTTTCATAGGATTTTGACATGCTTTAAAACGCTTACAATGATCAAAATCTCGATTTTTTAAAATTTGTATTAATACACCTTTGATTTGTACCGATACGAGTATATAACCATTTTCTAGAAACCAAAACACATATCGATACAACACTTGTCCTAACGGTACGGTATAGGTAATTTCAAAATTATTGTTGAAGGTTTAGTTTAAAAGTTGAACCATTTTAAATTTTTGTATTAAATTTTTATCTTTTTGTTTTTCACTCAAATCAATCAATTACATCTTCTCCACCATTTGATAAACTAGAACAATTGAAAATTTTAATCGCAATAATTGGTATTAGAGTGAATTTCAGACGAGAGGTTTAATCACTTATTGAGACGATCCAACAAGCTCGACCATTCATTCAATCATCTGATTTCTCTGACGTAATGCATCAATCATTCTCCATTTTTAAATGATGCCCATTATGCCTTTGAAATAATAGGATGATGTATTTCATGAGAGCATAAGACTATCATCTTTATAATATCATTTTCGATAGAACGTTTGTATCTTAAAGAAACAAAGTGGAATAGAGTGTCGATGATCGCAAAAAGATGATGTTTAATGCAAAGGCCTTGCACATTATACTTTGTGCATTGGGTCCAATGAAATATGTTAAAGTCTCTTCTTGTTAAAGTGTCAAGAAAGTATGAGATAAGTTTAATATGACTAATGAAGGGATAAACGATGTTAGACGAAAGAATATCGATCTACTCAACCTCAATCATAAAAATTTTAAAAGTCTAAAAGAGTATATTTCGAGTATGTTTAATCAGTTTTTTATAATCATCAATAAGCTTAAAGGAATTGAAGAAGAGATTTCGAAAGATAAACTTGTGAAAAAATTGGTTTACTCACTGATTCATTAAAATCCAAAAAAATGACAACTATTGAAGCTAAAAATTTTAAGAAAGTTTTTATTAATTTATGAGTTGATGTCTGATCCATTAAGAAAGAAGAGAAGATCAAAGAGATAAAAATTAAAGATCTTTACATCATAGCTTTCCAATCCATAATAATTCATCAAGAATATTCAAGTGAGGAGGAAATTAAAAGTGAAGAAATGGTTCATCTCTTCAAGAAATTTACTTGGTTCATAAAGAAAGAAATGAAAAAAATCTACACATGAACAAAAATAAGATAAAGAATCTTATTAAAAACGAAAAGATTTATAACAACATAGAGTGATAAAAAAGACTTCACCGATAATGAAGTAATCCACTAAGAGTTTATGGACCTCTACGAGGGTAAGATAATTTCTAACTCATCTAATTCAAATTTTTATTCATTTGATGAATTATAAGAAATTTATGATAAATTACTTTTAGAATTTAAAATTTCACTTTCTTAAAAAAATTGATTTTAAAATTAAAAATAGAAAATGATACACTTTCTAAAACCATTTTGAAACTTAAATAGCAAAATTAAGAATTTTAAGCAAAAAGTTTTAAAATTATAAAACTTTCTTTAAAAGGCATAAAAGTATCACTAAATTGAATTGGTTGATGTTAAGAAGAGAAAAATCGATTTTTAGAGAATCGAAAAAAATAAAAAAAAAAAAGAAAAGTTTCAGCAAAGACAATCGAAATATAAATAAAAAGTTTATAGAACCAACTTGGGTACTTAAGAGATTAATTCTTTAAACAAAAAAGTATGACATTAGAAAATAATTTTTTTAAGAGAGATAAAATTTTTGAGATTATCTAAAATAATTTATATAAAAAAATTAACTGATTATCTTATTATTGATGTGATAGAGTATATATACTCAAAATTACTTGATTATCTTATTATAGGTGTGATGAAAAATTAACCAACAAAATGATGAATCATGAAAGTTTTATGCACACAAAGAATAAACACTTTTTACCTTTAGTTCAAGCGGTAATATTAATTGATTTGTTTTTTATTCTTGAAATTCAATTTTAATAAATTATCGGACTAACATCTTATTCGATACTTGACTAAGGGAGAGTCATTTTTTATAAAAGTTCTGATTTGTCAAAAAAATTTAACTCTCCATTGTTATAATAAATTTAAAGTATTTTAAACTTGGTTTGAATCATTTTTGATATAACCAAAAAAATATTATTAATATCAAAATTCGAATATCAATATTTTCATGTTTCAGAAAATATAAATTTTCCATATCAAGGTATAAAATGATGAGATAAACTATGAACTCTCCGTTTTCATCAAAGTTTAGAAGACAGATTCCGAACCAAACTTCATTCAACTAAAGCACTACAAAAACAGCTGAGCCTTAAAACAGTTTACCATGACACTTTAAGGACCACAAGAAGCAGAATTATGTCTTGACTGGAATTATTCAATTCATCATATAATTATATAATAAAGAACCATACCTAGAATGGTCCCTTGGAGCAGATTTTATTGGCAGCCCATGGTATACATGTAACATAACCCCTCACTCTATCAAATTCGAACCGATATTCAAATAGAAAATCCGATAACGATTCCAAATCAGCAATGTGATTTTAAAAGAAATAACGGTGGTCCATGTTGCTCTAATATTTCATTTTTTGTAACGCCTTTCTCATATGGTATGAAATTTACTCGGTAAAAGATAAAAGGATGTTACCATATTGGAATCGAATAAACCGTTCACACTTGACTCCGAATAACATACAACAAGAACCATTGCATAAGGGCAATGCACTTATACATGAAAAAAAACCTTGCTAAATGCCAATGTCTGAGACAAAAAATTGAAACAATATCTTTGTAATGAGAAATCTGTAGCAATGGCTACCATAAAAAAGAAAACTGCCCACAGTCTATTATCTGACATTGGCCAATTTGTACTCAGCATACCAAAACCCTGCAGAAAACAGACAATTTCATTCAACCAATCCCCATAAACCTTCAAACCCTATACAAAACACAACAAATACATGAAAAAAACAAAATAAATAAATAAGAGAGAGAAACATATATATATATATATACCATTGGTCACAGCTCAACAATATGAGAAAGAAAATAAATGCATACAAAAGCAGGCAATATATATAAAGAAGAAAATTAAATACCTGGTTTTAGCAGAGCTGTTAATAATCATTAGTGTGTTTCTGTGTGTATATATACATATATATTTCAGTATTTTAAGGGGGGGAAATCAATTGAGAATATCCTGGCATGGAAACATAGGAGCCGGTTATACTTTTTGGCTAGGAGTAATGTCATGTTTGGTGCAGCTGTCCTGACCCCATCAATGGAAGACTCTTCAATCTCTCTCTACTAAAACAGGTATTCTCCTCCATTTCCTTTCCAGATCAGATAGAAAAAAGGGGGACAAAAAAGAAAGTTAGAATAGTTAAATTACTGAAGAGACTTGTATTTTGATACACTGATATAGGTGATGATAACTAACCTTTTTTTCTTTTGATCCCCCTTCAATAATTATGTCTTCCAGCACCTGTCCAAATAAAGTCACTTTCATGCCTGTAGACATCTACTGACTGTAAAATGAAAAAATATTTACAGTTTGTAGAGTAACAGTTCCCGTATATGCTGTCACTTTTTACTTCTGGGGTCCATTGATATCCACCATCACTTTTGGTTGACAGTGAGTTCTTGCCATAGATTAAACCCTTTTGTTTCAGATTTATGTTTTGAGTTACAGAGTTTGGGTGTTGTGAGAATCAATGTCACAAACAGACTTTTTATTTTTGAAGAAAAAAGGGTTTTAAGGACAGGATGATCTTTAGTGATATGGCTTCTCCATTGTCATTCTGATGAGAAGCTTAATATTGAACTCAAATGTGGGTACTTTGAAAGCAAATGAGTTGTCTTATGATCTGTCGTTCATATTTCAGCAGCATTGAACCTTATCAGACATCAAATCCCAGCCAGTTTGCTTTCTGAATACTTGTCGGCACTGAAAGTACCATCGGCAATGCTCAATTGCCGATGTTAATAAAGGAAGTTCAGTCATAAGGACCACTTGATCTCCTGTTCCTGGCTTCCTGCAGCAGGTAATGAGTTTTGAGTTCCTAAATCTCAAAGTTAGTATTCAATTTCAAAATTCTATTGTTCTTCAGTATCATGGATTCGATAATTCGACTGATTGTTCTTTTATCACAGATTAAATGATAAAGAAGATGTCAACGGTTGCGATAATAATCGGTGGAGCTGCAGGGTCACTTGTATTCATAGCTGTAATCATAGGAATCATTTGGTTATACAAATCATGTAAGAACTTCCCGAGAAGAAACTCGGAGACAGGCTCCTCGGATCCTTCTGCATTAAGTAAGGTTTCACTAACTATGGTTTTTGAGTTGATATTTCACTAACTACGTCTCCAACATTGCAGTGGAGTGGAATAAAGGTGCTGGACCTAGTTCATTAGCTGGACCTCAAGGAGCAAGGCAGTTCAGACTGGAAGAGTTGGAACAAGCTACCAAGCAATTTGCTGATAGTAATCTCATTGGATTCGGAAGTTTCGGTCCAGTTTATAAAGGTTGGATTCAGGACAATGTTGTGGCTATCAAAAGACATACAGGTCTTCCTCGAGAGGAGTTCGTTGCAGGGGTAAAACCAGCTCTTCTAACTTACATTGCTCGTATCTGATAGATATCTAAGTCAAGTACATTACAACTTGGAAATCCTTTATGCCCTATTAATTTATTTGAACTTTTTTCAAATGGTTATTTATGTCAACAATTTGATCCAAAAAGCCATTCCCCGGGAAATATAAGTAAGTTAAGATCTATGAATATGTTACTTGCAGACAACTCATGAAGATGATTTTAACTGTCTATGCTTCTTTTATTTATCTTTACTAGCTCTGAATTCAGACAATTCAAATAGAAAATGACATGATAAGAGTGTCAAACAGGTAGTCTATCTGTCAGAGATTCGACACCGGAATTTGGTTACTCTTTTAGGCTACTGTCAAGAAAGGGGGTCTCACATGTTGGTTTATGAATGTATACCCAATGGAAACATGTGCAATCATCTATACGGTATGACTCATTACGAACATGGTGTTTTTGTGATCATCATTCATCACCGAAGATGTTATGTTCATCTGTTTTTTTGCAGATATTGGAAGAGAGGCTCCGACTAGACTAGAGTTCAAACAGAGGTTATCAATAGCTCTGGGGGCTGCTAGAGGTAAATCTGGAAGAAGAAAAAAAATGAAGGAATACTATACTAATACTAGTTTCAAACTGAGGAAATTATGTGTTCTAAATGCAGGTTTATGCCATTTGCATAGTCTGAAACCTCCTTTGATACATAAAAATTTCAAAACAGCCAATGTCTTGGTTGATGAGAACTTCACTGCTAAGGTTGCAGATGCAGGGATTGCAATGTTACTTGAAAAAATAGAAGAAGCAGGTCCATCTCACGGTTCTAGCATCAATGTTTTCCGAGATCCAGAGTAAATTGGTTTCTTCTGATGCAATTTGTGTTACTATTGTGGAAAGAGAAGCCTTCACCTATACTTGGTTTATCCTGTGCGTTGATGTCAGGGCGGAAGCATTGGGAAGCTTCACCGAAATGAGTGATGTCTACAGCTTCGGGGTGTTTCTTTTGGAGCTCATAACTGGAAAGGAGGAGGCTGTGCACATCGATTACCTACGATCCAATAAGAGCCTAATACAAATGGTATGCAGACTAGTCCCTTGGTTTACTAGGAGAATCATTAAACTATGATATACATCATATTTCATCTAATGCTAAGATCAAGGCTTATGAATCTAGAGAGAAGGTTTAATTAAGTTTCATTTTCCAAGTTATGAATTGGAAGGAAGCTGTTCTCTAGTTCCTATAAATGTTACATTAGTATTTACCATTGTTCGAGTAATTAACCGAGTAATATCTTAAACTTTGTCCTAATGGCTTGTGTTTTTTGTTTCTTCACTCTTTAAAGCATCCAACACCTTATGAAGCTTTTGTTCAATTGTTTCCACTTACATATTGAAGGTACAATCAAGGCTGAATTCCAATGAATTTGTGGACCGTAGACTTGTTGGAAGCTTTACTATGGATGGCATTAAGGATTTGATCAAGCTGACACTAAAATGCATGTGTTTTCCCGGAAAACGGAGGCTGAATATGAATATGGTCTTGGTAGAACTCGAAAGGATCCATGAAAAAGAGATGGAACTGACTACAGTCATGGGAGAAGGTACTTCAAAAATTACTCTAGGCAGTGAGCTATTTGCTTCGAAATAAAATGAGAATTCCAGTGGAGTCTGTTAAGCTATGACCAAGCTTAGGCTTACAAAATAATTAGAAAAAAGAAGAAAAAAAATATTGAACAGTTTATAAGGTAATGAAAGAGAAAAAGGGGGTAGCTGGGTATGGATACTGATAGTCAAGCTACTGTAAAGAAATGCAAATGTACATTATGGATTTGATTTTTCAAATGATGCATAACATTATCAATGATAGTAATATCTCAAGAAATTATGAACTTTCTCCATAATCATCATAATCAGTAATGATAGGGTCAATATTGAGGAACATAACAGATGACTCAAATGCATGTGTAGCATTTGAAAGGATAGAATCCATACTCTAGTTTGAGTGTTTGACATCTCGTTTTAATGTCATAACCACTCCGCTGGCTCGGTTGTTGTTCCGGACATGGACGACTCTAAAAGCTACTGGCATAGTACATTGTCAACAGTTTCTTCCCTTTCTATAGATGCCTGTAAAGAAGCACAAAGATAACACAGCAGGTAATTAAGCTCTTTGAACATAAAAAGGAAGACATGAACAGCACCATACGGGAGAGTCGAAGAGGTATGTCAAGATGTTCGATATGCATAGGACTATTAAGATGCTGATCAGAAGGGTCAAAGCTCCCAAGAACTTGGTATGAAACAACTAATCATACACAGTGGAAAATGTCTTCCCATTGGTCATGCTATACATTTTTTTTCAAAGCTATGCATTCCATATACCGAAAATAAGCACATCTATTTCTTACAAAAGACAATCTCCTAGCACAAACCGCAATTTAGGACATTATGATGAGTTCCTCAAGAAGAATGTTAACTTGTTTCAATCTGAAAGGTGTCCTAGCAAATAAAGGTGAAGTGAATGGTGCTTATACGGCCCTGCCTGTCTCACAATGCTAGATAAAAGTTATTTTGGTGCAAGCAGATCAAATCAATGCAGTGGATTGAGACGGGAAAGGCAACGATTATGACAAACCTTCCCCTCTCACCTTTCATCTCATATGTATACATGGGGACCATGTGCATAGATCCTTCAAATCTACTTCAGGTGATAATTTCGAAATGACTCGACAAAATGAATCGGTACTGGTAGTGAATCTTTGTAAACTACACCACAGATTGAATACAGTTTGAGGAGGGAATGAAGAAAAGATGCTTTTCTCTACAAGTGAAAGGAAAAAGGGTAAAAGAGCAGTAAAAGGCTGTAATGAAGAAAATTTTCAGAAATTTCGACTTCAGCTAAAACATGAAACTGTTGGTGTTGGTTCTGCATCTTAGACCATATACAACATAATCACACATTCATGCAGTTTTAACTTTTTTTCTACTTGGAACATCAACATTCGGAATGGCTTTTCAGTTAGTACCCCTGCTGCTTTTCTCATCAGCAAATTCGGTTTCGCTTTCTGGTTACATCATCAATACTTGTAGACCATCTGAAACAGGAATCACAGAGGACTAAACAAGACAACAAACGAGTCCTAGCTACTGCCCCCCCCCCCCCCCCCCAAGTTAGACTGTCCCCTCTTTGTCCAACTAAGATCCGCGAGGATTCAGGGGATGACGGGTCCATAAAGATTTCACATGACCCTACTAAAATCCCAACCTTTTCAGTATCATTTTCAACCATAGTAAATTATCATTTAATATGTGAGCCACAAATCCCTACTTGAAAATGAATGAAGGAGAAATTCCCTCAAACACAAGGTGGGCACTGCTCTTGGCCTGTTGAAACAACAAAAGAATAACTTATCAAACACAAAATAAGATCACCTGGGATGTGAATAAGAACATAACTGTACAATCAAATCAACACCCAGACCAGAGCATAAAAACCTTTGAATGGTTCATGCACAATAGACTCAGTTACGGTCACGGTCATTAAGTATTTAACTAAACATAAATTAACAAAAAATACCGATAAAAGGGTACGACAATAGAACTGAACCATTTTTGACATGAACACGATTCCAAAAGACAAAATATAGTAAAACAGCTTTAAAATAAGAAAATTATGAGATGAAACGTATTCATCACGTCATTTGTGGTCCAACCAATCAAATTCGTTCATCTTATTTTTTTTAATGCGAATCATCACCTCTTTCTTACATGTAATTAGAGGGTGGATAATTATTTTGATATGAATGGAAAACCACGGATAACTCAATGAATATAGTTTATCTAATAATTTCTACTAAAATAAGGACAATATTCGTTACCTTTTTCCTGTCTTTTTGTGCATCAATACTAAATATTCAAATCTTAAAAATTAAACATAATTTTAAAATATTAAATATTACTTCTTAAAAAATATATCATACATCCAATAACGTAACCTTAAAGCTTACAATTAAAACTTAAACCTACTTTTTAACGTAACCGGTAACGACAAGATGCAATTTTTATTTTATAAAGGTTTAGTTTAATTATAAAATAAATATTTAAATTATGTTTTTTTTTATAATAGGTGTCTAAAGTTTTTTTTTTTACGAAATAAGTATTAAAGTTTTATTTTTTAACTGAAATAAGTATCTAAAATACTTTTTTAGTTGAAATATGTACCTAAAATTTTATTTTTTGATTTTTTTAGAGTCAATTGACACACCACTTTGACACATGTTTTAATAAAAAAGTAAAACTTTGAACACTAATTAAAAAAAAGACTTTAAATACTTATTTCTACCAAATATACATTAAACACTTATTACATTTATTATAAAAGATTCATAATTTAAGTATTTATTTTTAAAGTTAAACCATTTATAAAATAATATCTTTAGACCAAAAAAATAATATTTTAATTATCAATAAATTAATATTTATTAAATTAAAATAATATTTCGTACTTTATCCATAGTTTTTTTATTATCAAAATTCAATACGCATGTAGGTGTTATGAGTCAAAGTTAATTTCGTAGGTACATATATCAAAGTTAACTGGTTAATATAACAAAAAAAATTAATTAATTTGGTTCATATAACAAAAAAAAAATAATGGTTCCAATATTCAATATGTGACACTTTATTATAAATAAACATATGTATATATATAAATATTATAATTTATATATTTTTTTACACGGACAAAATTAAAATTTAAAATTAAAAAATAAAATATAAATATTTTTTAAAATAAGAGAATAAATTAGTAAAGAAATTAAAATTTTAAAAAATTAAATAAATTGGGACTGGAGGTAATTAATATTTAAATATAATTATTCAAATATATATTTTTGATAATTTTACTGTAGCGTATATAAAATATAAAAATGAAATACATGATATTTTAGGTTATTATTTTTTATTTTAATTTTATATTTTAGCTTTAAACTAAATACATTTATATAAAAAATTATATAAATTTTATATGAGATAATTTTCTGTTAGTTTTGGAGTATATTTCATACATCAGTCGACAAACTTTAATTTCTAGAAGTATATTAATTTAAAATTAAGGTTTATGGTTTAAAATTTAATGGTTAGTAATTTAGATTTTAGTGTATAGAATTAAAGTTTATTGTTGAAATTTAGGATTTAATATTTAGTGTTTACGGATTAATATTTAAGGGTTTAAAGTTAATAATTTTAATTTTAGATTTTAGCTTTAGACTAGGTACGTTTGTGTAAAAAAATTATACCAGTGTGTATAAGGTAATTATCCATTAATTTTTATAAATAAATATTTTTTAATTTATCAATAAACTAATATTTATTAATTTTAATAATACTTCGTAAGTGTATGTATATTAGTCTTATTAACTAGATAAGACAATTTTACCATTGTCATAATAAATTATGTTTATGTTAAATTTTTATTATATTTTTAATTAAATAATTAATTATTTATGACATAAATTTATTAAAATATCTTATTTAATATTATTTTAGAAAAATTCTATAACGGGCGTCGAACACCGCTGAACACCGCTAATGATGAACACCGTTAAACATTATTAAACTAATTAATAAAGACTAAAAAATTTTAAGGACTCAACATGTAATTTAAATTATTTAAAATAAATTATTTATTAAATTATTTTCTATATTATTATTTTATTTTTTAAATAATTAAATAAAGTACTAATTTAAATTAATTTTAAAAAATAAAAATAACTTTAAACCCTAAAACCAAAATTCAAAACCTAAATCACTAAACATAAAACTTTAAACCTAAATCAAAAACCCTAAAAGTACTAAACCATAAAACTAAATCTGAACCATAAAATTCTAAACCCTAAAATTACCAAAACCCCTATATCTAAATTCTTAAATTAATTTTAGATTTCAAGTTTAGGGTTTATACTTTTTAGAGTTTTAAAATTTTCTATTTTAGGGTTTAGGTTATGATTATATTTTTAGATTTTATGGTTTATGGTTTTATTATTTTAGGGTTTAGTGTTTATGATCTAGTGTTTTAGATTTTAGGATTTAATGTGTAGTATTTTTTAGCTTGAGTTTAGGGTTTTAGATTTTAGATTTAATATTTTTTAAAAATAAAAATAATTTTAAAAAAATTAAAATATAATATATATATATTTTAAAAATTTTATTTCAAATAATTTGAAACTATATGTTTAGTCCTTTAAATTTTGGAGTTTTGTTAATTAATTTAATAGTGTTTAGCGGTGTTCATCGTTAGTGATGTTCAACAATGTTCGACGCACGTAGTAGACTCATCCATTATTTTAATACATAAATGATGTTGTATATATTTAAATAATATTATAATATTTAATAATATATTTTATTAACAATGTATTTATGATATTTTTAAGGTTATAAGATGAGATTATATGTTGCTTGAGATAGAATGTGTTAAGATATGATGCTATTAATTTTATTATTTGATTTATCTTAAAAATTGAGTAGATTAATTTTATTAATTTAATAGTATTCAGCGGTGTTCATCGTTAGTGGTGTTCATCTTAAGATATGATCCTATCAAATAAACCAAACAAAATAATGTAACATTCTCATTAACATGGGATCAAAATAAGGATTTATCAACGACAATAATAACAATAATAATACTACCTCCGTCCCATTTTATTTGTCCAGTATTGACTTTTTTTGTCAAATTTTTAAACTTTAACTCATTATAACTTTAAATCTATTATTGATAAAAATATTAAAAAATATATTTTAGAAAGCTCTAATCAAGTAGTTTAAGAATATATATTTTATAAAATTTAATAAATTAAAATATTTAAAATAACTATGGTCAAAGTTTAAAAAATTTAACTTTAAAAAGTCAATAATGGACTTCTTATATGGGACAGAGTGAGTAATAATAATAATAATAACAATAATAATAATAATAATAATAATAATAGTACATGTGATTTTTCATCAACCGATTTGGTATTAACTAACAATGTTAACCTAGGTAATACAATAATACATGAAATGATGGTTCGAATAGGGGTGTAAATCGTCTAAGTCTACCTCCTAATCGTGTCTCTATTAGTGCATTCATTTTAAATTAATCATGTTTAGGGTTTAAGGTTAGGAGAAAATTAGGGATGAAGTGTATTTTTTATGGTATAAGGTTTAGGGTTTAAAATATAAAAAATAAAGGTTAAAATTTAAAATTCAATTGTTTAAAATTTTATAACAGGAGACATACAAAGAGATACGATTAAGAAATATGAGATTTCTACTCTGGAGTATAACGTTTACTATCTATGTTAATCCAATGACCATAAATAATTTTTTTAAGAAAATATAACTCATGTGTTATATTAAATATTTCGACAAACTATATGTGCTATATTGGACATCTTAAAAGTGCTTGTGTTGTACTATCTATTTTTATCGAAGTCTGTGTGCCACATTGGACATTTCACAAAATGAACATTCTGTCAAAGGACATGTTCCAGATTAGATATTATGACAAAGTATAGGTATTGCAGTGGACATTTTAAAATTGTATGTACTAAATTAGACATTTTATCAAAGTATAGGTACCATATTGTACATTTTATCTAAAGTCAGATACAACATTAAACATTTTCAAAGTACATGGATTATTTTCGATATTTTGTTAATTTTTCAATTTTTTTTAATTATCAGATGAATTCGACTTATCACGTCATTCAAAGATTCAATTATAAATTTACTAAATATTTAATTATTTTATCCATATATATATTGTTACGATTATAAGAGAAAAAACAAAAGGTCTAACAAGTATGGAAGTTATCAAATAAAATAATCTTATTTTTATTAAATAATAAAAGGTTATATAGAGAAGTAGGATTGATCTATAGGAACTATAAGAATTTTAATATCGCTTACTTCAATCTTGTTTTAACTATGAAATAAAAAGGGGCTAGAGATAATAATTAAAAAAAAATAAAAGATGAACAAAAATAATAAAATGTAAATAAAGAATTCAATTATAATGGTTTAGCCTAAGACTTTGTTAGCCTCAATTTTGATCATTCATCGAAATAATTTTCTTTTCTGGATAATATGTTGGTTACAGTTTGTTATAACTCGTTTTTGTCTGGATAACTCACTAACCAAGATTCAACGGTCAAGATCTTTTCCATCGATTGAGTCTTTTCATCTTCAATAATTTCGACCATGTGACTTTCCGGACAGTCGTACGACATCTTAGTCGACCATTACAGCAAGGAACCAATAAAAAATAAAGAAAAGATTTTATTCATTCTTACACACAAAGAAAAGATTAAATATCATCAATAGTGTCAAGAGACTATTCATGCCTTGCACACCAAGAAAAAAATTCAACATAAATAGATGTAATTCATCATATGTAAAAGGATGCTTTCTGAAAATGAAATAAAAAGAGGATTTTAGATTCAAATAAACCAAATTGTAAATTTATTTGTTCATATATTTTTCTTCAAATCCGAATAAAATCAAAAGAGGTTTTTGTTTAAAAAATCAAAACTTTGTTGTTGTTTTCTCTTAAAATCGATTTTAAACCAAAATTTTGGTTGTAATAGTCGAATACCGATGTGATTCCACCGTTCTCTTTCCCGTTTCTTGTTCTTTCTTTGCTTTTGTTTCATATTTTAGGCATATATCTTGCATATTTTTTAATTTTACCACTATTTATTTTAATAATTTAATTTTAAGACTTTATTTTATTTTATTCTTTTAGTATATGTATTTTGTATTTTGTATCTTATTCCTTTCATATTCCTTTATTAATTATGTTATCTATGTCACTTTTGTATATAATCTGTTATATGATGATATGTTTATAATACTATTTTATGTATTAAAATATTTACCGTATATGTATATATAAGTATTTATTAAGTTCTTATATATATTAAAGTTTATTAAAATTCTATATATTATATTTAGTATTTTATTTTAAGCATAAAGTATATTATATTATCATAATAACTTAGGTTTCTCACATATATATGTATATAATATTTGATATTTTATTATATGTTATAGATTATAAAGTGTATATATATAATATAATTGTGAATATCATATTTTATATAGTGTTAATGTTTATTAATTTTTTATGCAAACATGTTTATATTGATTATATATTAAAAAGATCTAACATGATATATATATATATATAATGATTTTTATTATATGTTTTATATGCTTTTAAGTCCAAACATCTTCGAGTGATTTAAAGAATTAAAAGAATTGTTTTTAACTCAAGTATTTTGATACACCTTCTAAATATTTCGATAAAGACATGTTTTTCAAAGGCAAACTTTATAGGCGTTTCGATACGGTCTTAGAACATTTCGATAAGTTTTGTCACTTTGAATTTTTGTTTCGATACAACAAACACCTTTCCAATACACCTGTATCGAAACTTGTTTTAGGTATTTCGATACATCTCTAGCGGTATTATGAAAACCCCAAACGACTTTATAAAAATCTCAACGACTAGTAGCAATATCGAAACAGGCTTTAGCCGTTTCGATACCATGAACTAAGTGTTTTGATACGCCTTGTAGGAGTTTCAATACCGGTTCATAAATGCAGGTTCAATGGTTATTTTCCAAACAAGTAGTATCGAAACGACTTCCACATGTTTCAATACCATATGCACTAGAAGAAGAAATCAGCCTTGAAACAAGCTCCAAACGGTTCCAAATCAATCTCAACCATCACCAACAACTAGGAACTCAATTGAAATGATAAAAGCAAGTCTCAAACATCAAGATAAGATTAATGCTTTAATTGTAACAACATTATGATGCAAGATTTATCTTAAAGCATAATTCTCATCTTTTGGGTAGACAACACTTTTGAGCTTAATGTATATGTATGCTCAAGTGTCTTAGGATTGAGTGAGTGCTTAGATTGCAAACATTAGGCTTATTAGAAGAAATACAAGTTTGCTTAAAATTCTCTTTGTAATTGAATTCCCAAAGTTTGGCTGTGAACTTTGGATACTTGATTCGGGATGTAAATCAAGGTTGTAAGGTTATCCTTTTGTCCCTCAAAAGGTTAAATTCTTAGTGAATTGTGAAAAACCTTAGTAGGAAGCTAAGGTAGTGGATGTAGGATCTGGTTAGAAGTCTAAACCATTCTAAATCCTTTTGTTCATTGTTTAATTTTTGCTTCCACACAAATCACCCTAATTACCATCTCTCCATCACTTGACAAGGTTAAATTGGTTATCTCGAACTATATAAGTCTAACAATTATCTTGGAGGAGAATGATGTAAAAGGTGATGAATGTTCATCAAGTGAAATTATTGACATTAATTCAATAATTTATTAATATTTTCTCTTAAATTTATTTTATTTATTGCTACAAAAAGTATATCGTAATATTTTATTTTTCCCATTTATTACAGGATAGATAAGACCTTTGAAGGTGATTATGTGAAGAACAAATGACAATAGGTTCATTGATAGGATAAAATAAAGAGACAGAGACTAATGCTTCTTCACTTATGTTAATTTTTAGGCCTTTGTTTATTATTCGGAAGTGAACTTTTTTTAACTAATTTTGTTTTTTTTTAGAATATTGAAAATTTAAAAATTTAATAGTAGTTGAGTTAATATATTAAATATCTTTTAGTAAGATGTTATATGTAATTTTAATTTAATTTTTTTAATAATAAAATATATTTATGATCCAATCCACCTGTCTCATCGGCAATTGATGGGTGAGATGTATTTGGATCCATGATTAAGTAGATGATGGGTGAGCTGGATAATAATATTGAATGTGAATGATGGGTTGGATGAAGATCTGACCCACCCAAATTTGAGACTTGGGTGTAATGAATTGAGAGCATGTTGTATTTTTTATTGTTCTTTTATTTGGTTTTCTATCACAGTTTAATTTAACGTCGTCAGGACTTATCAAGATGATACTCTTTCGTTATTTTGTTGATCTTCATGTTTTGGAGCTTCAAACTGGATTTAGAAATACGCTCAAAATCATCGTTCTTTGATCATAACCAAGTTATGGTAATGATCATATCGTCAACATGTCTTATTATAATATGCATTTTTATGTTGTTTGTTGATGTTTTGTATTTCATTGTTGATGTCTGGCGATATTTGTATCTACATTTGTTTCGACTCTGACTTAGCTTTTTACATTTCCTTGTATGGTTTAGTTATGATCTCAAGACGCTAATTTCTTATTTTAACGGTTGTAGGAATATATTCGAATTAGATTTTTTTATTTACTCAGATATAAACTTTCATTATAATTTCGAATATATATAACTTAATTAACTTTCAAAATTATTTTAGAAATAGCATTTTTTCGTTTTAGATATCCAAAGTATTGTTTCTAATTTAATGCATTAGAGAGTTGCAAATAATTCATGAATTTATTTGGGTCGGGTTAGGCTTGTTTAGTAAAAAGTTTACTTGTCTGAGATTTATCTCGGCCCAATTGGTTTTAGATTTTTTTCTTAGTAAGTTTGCATTACGATGTAATTAGACACAAATTTAATTGGGAAATGAGTTAAACAAACGTAATTAAAAAAAACAAATTCGTTAAAATAAAAGGATATTTATCTTTAAAAAATGCAAATACTTTAAAAAACAATTTTAAAAGAAAAATAAAAAAATAAGTTGTTACTTAAATATATTTGAGATGTTTTTTCGGAAAATTATACAACAGGTGTCGAACACCGTTGAATACCATTAATGTTGAACACCGTTGAAGATCATTAAATTAATTAATAAAAATTAAAAATTTTAAGAACTCAACATATAATTAATGAAAAAAATGATATACTTAACATATAACTATTAATTTTAATTTGAGTTCTTGAGATTTTATTTTTTATTAATTTGAGTATTCAACGTCCGTTATAGACTTATCTTATTTTTCCACATAGTTTTAACTCTTAATATTAGTATTAAAATTTATTTTTTTATATTTGTGAATATATGAATTTAGGGAAAAACCTTAAAAATTTTGGTGTTTAAACTTTCATTCGTATTTTTATCAATAATAATAATAATAATAAATAATTATATAAAGTTCTTAATAACACAAATTAACTTTTTTCAATTCTAGAAAATATAGATGGTTTTAGAATTATTAAAATTTATATAAAAGTAATGAGTTGCTAGTGAAATTACTGAATCGAGTTTAAATTTAAATTGAATCAATTTAAATTAATATTGACTGAGTTTTAACTGAACTTAAATTATTTTTAAATTGCTCAATTCAATAAATATCTCTAGTCGATCAACTTTTTTTTTAATAAACTATAATGATTACAGTAATATTTCTTCTAGAGTATATTCTTAATCATTAATCGCTCAATAACTGTGTTGCATTACTAATATTTAAATTCATGATCTCTAAAACCTATTATTCTATTAACTTTTGAAACAAGATAGTTCCGACGAATTCGATCAACATATTTATACCATATATCTACATATCTATCAAGGACGTTGTTGTCAAATCTCAAAATCTCCGATATTCTTTGACCAAATCTCCACCCTCCTCCATCTGACCTCGTAGCCATCACGTTACGTTTCGCCACCCCGCTCCGGCGGATCCCACTGTTCCCAAAACGTGTCGCCTCTGCCCTTCCGAAACCTCATCCCGTCGCATCTTTCGGCGACCTCTCTACGGTCAACACGTCATCGCACTGTGTACTGAGGAATTGCAACAGTGATTACGTGTCTAAACGCCCATTTGCTCAGGGTTTGGTTGCCTTGGGAGATTGCGTGGCATACTGCTATTAGTGGACATGAAAGAGTTGGCCTTCGGCGCATGGTCTACACTGCCTATGATATTTTCAATTTCATTTTCATTTTTTTTTCAATTAACTTTTTTATATTGAGAATTTTATTTTTTTTAAATCTAAAATTTTAAGAATACATTAAAATTTTCAAATATAAAGAGAAAATAATTAATCTAATGGTTTATTATTGATATAAAAATATTTATTTGATATCAACACATTTTTGTTGATTTTATCAAATTCCTAGTTATATTTTTTTAGAATACGTACAATATTTAGAGAAACAATTATAAATAAATCATATTAATAAAAATTATAAATAAAATATATTTAAATTATTATAAATATAATTAATTATGAAAAAATAAATTATACATAATCTATATTTAGTCGTGATTTTTAAAATAAAGTATAATCATAATATATCTATTTTTTATTACTAAATGAGTGATAAATTGATGTCTTGTTAAAAAATCTCCTAAAAAAAATATCAAAAAAATCAAATAATGATTATTTAATTTATACTATTATTAATATTTGTATGTAAAGCGTCAACAATAAATATTATCATCTTAGAAAAATTATACCCTTGCTCCAACTGAAAACCATGCTTTATTAATACATCGGATCTGAAAAAAGCAAACCTCTCGTCCCGTGTCCCCACCACTGATAAGTAAGATAATTAATATATTAAATTATATTTTAAAAATTATATTTATATACATCTATTCATTTTTAATTTTTGTGAACAACAAAATATTAAATATTTTTAATTTTTTATTACATTTTACCATTTATTAAACAAATTAAAGTAAAAAATAAAACAAATATAAAAATTATATAAATAAATTAACCTACTAAAATTTTTAAAATAAAAATTATCTTATAAATCAAATAATAAAATCATTAACATTAAGCTTAACTCATTCAATTTCAATCAACATACACTCTCATCTTAACCTTAGAAATATCATAAATATTATATTAATAAAAATATATTATTAAATATTATAATATTATTTAAATATATATAACACCATTTATATATTAAAATAATATTAAAATAAAAGTATATAATAAATTTATATAATAAATAATTTAATCATTTAATTAAAATGCAATAAAAGATTAACATCAACATAATTTATTATCGGGCAAAATTTTTCAAAGGAGAAGAAATTGTGTAATACCTAAAGAAATAAAGTGACTAACATTTTCGGCATTTTAACGAAAAGAGCATTATTAAAACAAGAATAATACCTCCTGGTAAGAATGCTCTTAAACTAAATATAAAAATATAATTCAAAAAAATTTACCACTGAATTATATTTTCTATGAATCAAACATATTTTTAGAGTCATTATTCTTCTTCTTCTTCTTCTTCTTATTATTATTATTATTATTATTATTATTATTATTATTATTATTATTATTATTATTATTATTATCTTTAATTAAAATTATAATTATAATTTATCAAAAAAAATCTTTCGGTGATATAAACGTTGATATTATTTTTTTGGTAAACTGTTCCGGTGATCATCGCATTAATTGGAGATACTTATTTTGATCACTAAATTATCGAATAGACCAATCTAGCCACTCAACTTATTAAATCGACCTGTTTTAATCACCACTGTTAAAATTCTAACGGAGAAGGTGACGTGTCAGTTAAGTAAAATTTGTAAATTACATAATCAATCCTTATATCATGGATTCGGTTCACCAGATCATCCATGATCCCTAACCAATAAAAATCATTCATTCCACCACTAATAATCCATGTCATTAATTTAATTTCAAAAATATATTTTTTAAATGATATAAAAATGAGTGAAGATTCATTGGTTGAAAAAAATAACTTAAAAGATAGTGGTAAAGTGAGTGGTTATGATTGGATGAGACTATAAATGATGTGATAAATCAAACACATAGTATAATTTCTTGATACTAAAAAAAGCGATTAAGTTAAAAATATTGAATAAATAGATTATTTAAAAAATAATTTTTAACGATAATATTAAAGTTTAAATACTAAAAATCTTTTTAATCTTAAATAAAAAATAATACTAACTATAACAATTAAAAAAATAAAGTTTTACACATGTTTAATATAAAAGAAAGAGAAAGAAATCAAAAAGTTTAGACTTGGGTCATTTGGTGAAGTGATTCTTTATTCGTTTAGTCAGAGATAATCAAGGAGGACTAAAGGTGGCGACCCTCTCTTAAAAATTTAAAAATTTTATATAATATAAATTTTTATTTTCTTATATATAACTTTATTAAAATTTTATTTTTATTTTTTAAAATTAAATTTCTTTGTTGGTGGGATCAAATACAACTGATTCAACACATTAATATATATAAATCATTGAAGTACGTAAAATTAATTAAACAATAGTTATATATTTATTATATTTTAATAAAATATTTCAATACCCAAATAACTTCTCAATTTAATTGACGAACTCAATGAATAGTTTTAGTGAGTAAAGATAATAATGTTATCTTATAAATATATATATATATATATGTAAAATATGTCTTGTCAAATTAGGAATGGAGCCAAGATTGTATTATGGGATAGACCAATTAGTTTTAAGTAATAGGGTTTTTAAAAGTAATTAAATCGTAAATTAAGAGAGATTAGATTTAATTTTATAAATTTTAAAATTAAAAGATCTTAAAAAGTGATTAAACTAGAAAAAGAAGAGTCAAAAGTTTAATTTTATTAATTTTTGAATACATCATCCTAAAAAAATAATAAATCATAAAAATTTTGGGAGAGACAAAAAAAAAATAATTAATAACAATATTTTTAAAATTACAAATACTTCAAATATAATTAACTCATAAAATTTGCGAAGATAATTGTCTCTCTAAATATATAGATTCATCCTTGTGTTAAATGATCAAAAGTATGATTAACTACTATAACATAATCATATCAGTTTATTTTAAAAAATATTCTTGTGTACGAGTATAATTAACTTAATCAATACAATGAACAAATGAAATTATTATTACAATCAATACATACATATATCTGTGACAAAAATTAACCATAATTATAAAGTACTTGCAGACGAATTGATAATTAAAATACGAGTAAACTATATAAATGATCATTAAATTTTTAATGTAGATTTATTTTGATTATTATATTTTTAAAATATTTAAAAAGTCAATTAGCTTTAGCCCGTATTCAATATGACCCTTATTATCACCTTCTATTTATTTTTCTTTAATAAAAATAGATAAACTGTAATAATCATCACTCAATTTTTTTTCTTATTTTATTCAATAATTTTTTTTTAATTTAATAATTTAACTTTTAATTTGTTTATATTTTGTTCACTCACAAACGATATGATTATACAAACTAAAATGTTCAGTGACTATCAGTCATTCGAATTATAGATTTATAATATAGTGAATGAAAAAATTAAATTAAGAAGGGAAACTCTTAAAATAGGCTTATGTAATAGACGATCCACATTAATCGGTCTTTAAAATAGACCTTTACTGTACAAAATTTAATTAATCGGTTAATAAGTTGAATACCAATGATTTAAAAAAAATAATAGAAGTCGAGAATTGTAGGTGTGGTATATTAAATATACATGTAGGTTATAAAGTTTAGGTGATTTTAAATAATTATAGAAATCAAATTAAATTTAATTAATCATTTATTTTTTCCGATAAATATAATTTTATTAATAAAATTATAAAAAAAATTAATATATCCTCCTCTTAATCTTAATCAGAGGATAAAATAATTTATTTTGATATATTGAAGGAATTAAGAGATAAAATAATCTTAATCTTAATGAGTAATTGTGGAGGAATTAAGTGATAAAGATTTATTTATATTTATTAGTTTTGTGTGATTTTTAAATATTGTTTTCGTTAAAAAATATATTTAAAGTATCATTATAATAAAAATAATTTTTATTTTCCTTTTACAATTGAGTTGGTGTTCAGATAATTTATGATATCAACTCATTTAGACTTTTAATATATATAATAAATAATTATAGGTGTAGTGCTAAACATGAATGAATAAAGGGAGAATGAGGTTGCACTCTCCTCATTTAAAAAATAAACATTTAATATTGATGATTTAATTTTGTATTTTAAAAGTTTTAAATTTCTTCATCCCCGGTAATATATGTTTTGTATTGAATTCATTAGTCTCCTATTTCATCTCCTATTTCATCTTAAATGATAATTTTTAATTTTTATTTTAGGGTAAATTACATAAATGATCACCGAACTTTTAAAGTAGATTCGTTTTGTCACTATAATTTTGAAATATTCGATAAGGTTATCGAATATTTAGTTTGCATCGATAAAGTCACTCAACTTTTAGTTCATATTCGATAAGGTCACCCAACTTTTATTTCACTCTTTAATGAAAAAAGGGTAAACTATATTTCACCACTCAACTTTCTTCCCACTCCTATTTTGGTCATTAAAGTTTAAATTAATCCTTAAAAAATTAAAAAAATTGATTAATCCGTCAAAAATTCAGGAAATATTTTTTTATATTTTTCTTATTAAATTTATCATATTACCATATTTCATATTTTAATAAAAAAAAATATTACTTCAATCAAATATTCTAATTATTTAATTTAATTTTAGATTATTCATTTCTTGATCTTATGTTAGACCAATTAAATCAAATAACTAGAATATTTGATTCTAGTAATAATTTTTTTTATTGACATAAAGATGGACGTTTATTGACAATGTTTATGAACACCCTTTGATCAAATATATTTATATATATTGCACATGAGCATCTTGTATATACATTCTCACTTAACACACTAATGCTATAAATGTCTCAGACTAAGCCCCGGCAAAACTGTTAGCTGCTATAAATTTTGATGGTGTTTTTTTGTTGGTTTTATTATGGGTATTCTGTTGGTTGCTTGGAAATATTTTTATATTATTGCTTATGATTTGAATGAAAGCTTTCGTTTGGTTATATTTTAGTTTGGTCAAGAATTCTTCAAGTCCATCACCAAGTCCATCCCAACAAGACACGAGCAATTCGTAGAAGGTTTATCAAGCATCAGGTAATACCATCCTTCACATTTTGCTTATGTTATACATCTTTTAATTTTTCTTATTGGATTACCCAAAACCCGATATCATTTTTTTGATTTTATGTGTTTACGCTCCAGTTTGTATATCCAAACGCCGCTAAAGTGTACGATCTTTTGCGCGTTTGTAAAAACAAAACGCCGCTAAAGAATGTAAATTAGCGGCGTTTTATAAATCAAACGCCAGTAAAGATCGTGTACTTTAGCGATATTTTTTAAAAATAAACGTTGCTACTTTTTACGATACAGCTTTTAGCGCGTTTCTGGTGGTGCTTTTTTCAGCGCCACTAATATTTGTAGCGGCACTAATAAATGCCACTATATATAAAAAACGCCGATATAAACCTATTTTGCTGTAGTGATTAGAGGTGTTAGGGTTGAGACCATGAGGTAATGCCTTAGCATTTTCGAGTGTTAGGCCTTTGACTAGGGATAGTAGAGCCATTTTTAGCAAACTCTGTTGAATAAGTATTTACACCTAGAAAACAGTAAACATTCAGGATAAAAGTAAAGATCTTTCCATAATAAGCCTAGTCAGTCTTTACCTTGAATATTCCTTCGTGTGTGCACGTGTGCGCATGTGCAGCTTTATCTTATTACTCATTTCTTAATCTTATTTTGCTACAATATTTTAGTGACAATTATAATTTTGCTTTAGCATATATTTATATAAAAGATTTTATTATTTTTTTATGTATATTAACTACTTTTGAACTTTCCTACCCAATCCTCGTAGGAACGATCTCATTCACTCACTTTATTACTTGTTCGGTATGTATATTTGTACGAGATTGAATCAATTTTATAACCACACGACACCTCAACACCTAACCTTATGTATCGAAATAGATAGAGATAACAAGATCAAAATAGGTAGTTGGTTTTGCTGATGATATAACATTATACTATTTGTCCTAGAAAAGGGTACGTTGTTTTTTCTAGGGAACGAGGAAATGCAGTGTCCCTTTCCATCTTCTCCTTCAATCACTCTCCCTTTATATACACTTCCCCTCACTCACCCTTAACAAACACTTCTCACTACAAATTCCCTTTCACTTCTCTCACAATCTTCACAGACAAAAACATGGACAAAGCTTATGGATATGAACCTGGTGTTCAAACTCAACACCAATCTGCTTTAGGTTTCATGATGCTTCAAAGGAATAAATCTATACACCAATCCAACGAAAGGCGAGGCCGAAGGAAATCAAACGATCCAGGGAGGTTCCTCGGAGTCAGACGCCGGCCATGGGGTCGGTACGCGGCGGAGATCAGGGACCCCACCACCAAAGAAAGGCATTGGCTCGGCACTTTCGACACTGCTCAGGAAGCAGCTCTGGCTTATGATCGAGCTGCCATCTCCATGAAAGGAACTCAAGCCAAGACCAACTTCGTGTACACTTGTAATAACAATACATCCCCTTTCGATGTTCAGCCTGTTTTATTACCAACTTCGTACCAATCTCTAGATCTCAACAGTTCTCAATCTCAACCTCAACAACCACCAAATCATAACTTTGAATCTCAGCCTTACGTTTCTGAAACCTCCATTGAACCAAAAGACAATGGCGATACTGATTTGTTTTTCAGTACTAGTAGTGATGATAACTCGGGTTACTTGGCCTGCATTGTTCCTTACAACTGCTTGAAACCTCCTTCAATGGAGCAAAACTGTAATGAAAACCAGTCTCATTGTGGTAGCCACGCATTGCCAAAGTCCAATGAGATTGAGTTTCCTGGTTTTATGAGTGATCAGTCCAATGAACTCTCGGCTATATTCAATCATCCTCCATTGATGGTTGAAGAAGCTTTTTGTCCTTGCAATGACAATCCGAGCAGCTGCACCATGATTCCGAGTTTTGGTGATGTTTTGGACTCAGGGTATTCACTTTTCTGATCAGTTACTTTTAATGTACTATCAGCTAGGGAAAATGTCTGAGTATTGGCTAGTTTTATGTTCTATTTTTGATTTCCTCGTTTTAAGGTAGAACTAGGAAGACGGACAGTAAGTACTAGGAATTAATGTCTTTTCTCCAGCCTTAACTTTGCCAAATCGAATGGAAGTTTAGATTTGAAAAAGCAGCTTTTAAGCTAAAGTCCGTTTCGTTTTCCGCACAAACATGATAGAGTTCTTTCTCTGCTGCATGATATTATTATAAAGTCTATTAATTTTATCATAGAACTTGCACAAAAAGGCATCTATGGGTTCTTCACCATTAATATGTTAGGAGATATGTTACCTTAATTTATGACATTTAGTACTGTGTATTAGTGTTTGAAAATAAGATGTCTTGTCAGAAAATGTTACAGCATTTCTATACTGTTGTCAGTGTATTAATTTTTTATATGTTATCAAAGACTTTATACATATATATATTAGGAGGAAACCACTTGTAAATTAAAGGGTTAATTAACCTCGTTTAATTGGTTGAGGTATATAATTTTCGAAGAATTAAATAAGATTTTTAAAGAGTTAATATAATTTTTTTTATGAAAATAGTTGAATTGATATATTATGCTTTGACCTATTTTGTGAAAATTCTAACTCCGTCATTGTATATATATATCTATTGAATTAAGTTGATATAACAAATAAATTTTTAAAATAGTGATTTCAATGGTAAATGATATTCTACAAGTATGCTTTTGTTAATTCAAAGATAAAATTATGCTAAAACAATAGATTATAACTGAAATAGAGTGTACGAATAAACTCATAAAACAATCCTGAAACTTCGGGATAAGAGGTACCTTGAATGACGAGACATAACGATGAACAAACACAATGGAGAGTAATTCTCTTGTATTCAAAAATAAAAATAAATTTATCGAACACAGTAAGCATTTCCTTTGCCACAATATAAGTATATTTATTATTGTATCCCCATATAACTAAGTCACAATTTTATGCATCCATTCGAGTTTTCCTTAAATTACTTGTATTCTTCACAACAACCCCTCATAAAAAGTGGGTTAACCCGATATTCGAGTTTTAAAACTCGAGTCATAACAGAATAGATAAATGATCCCAGTTTCTAACGAAACAATATAAGACTAAAATTAATAGGTTTAGTCACCTATTTTTAAGATAAATTTCATACAATGACCCATAAGTTGTAAAAGTTATATTTTAGGTCTAATTTGAGGACCCGTTATCCTTGTAAGTTAAAAAGGCTAGCAAATCAAGTCTAGTAAAATTTAAAAGACTAATAAAGAACTTATTATGATTGATTGATTGTTCTTCTAGTAGCGCACTGTGACTTGGTTTCCTATCGAGCTGGGAAGAGAATTTTACATATGCACCCTTCACCAACATCGTTCGAAGAGAAGGTTTCCCTAAAGTCCTCTAATTATATTGTCCTCATGTCCGAATTAGATCTTGATCCGAAGTTTGAGCCACTTATTCGAAATAGAGTTCATCCTAAAGAGTGAAATCATTAAATTTTTTCATACAAAAATCCCAACCAATGCTATGATATGTTCTGATTTTTCGAGTCTAACTATTCAAGATAAATCTATAGATGGATGGATATTAATTAGTTCGATTTTAATATATGATACAAAATATATCATTATATAAAGTTTGTCACAGTTCATAAATCGTACATATCAGATCATAATCACCAGATAATATAAATCATATAATAATCGCAAATCTTACATATCATAGCATAAATTACAAGTCATATCAACATATATACAACCGAGCACAAAGCACCAAAACATGTAACACAAGATGAGAACATGCCTTAGTTAGCTAAACACTCAACGTCGAGAGTAACGCCTCCTACGCTCAACCCTAGTATTAGGTTAAACAAAACCAACACCTGCGGAAGTAAACACTACATAAGATTCCACTACTCTAAGGCATACCAAAAATATAAATAACAAGGAAAGTAATAAACCAACTCATGAGCAGATCTCGAAGATTGTGCAAACAGAAATCATCCAAGTAAAGGAGGAGAAAAAAATCCAGTATCTAAACCAACTCATGGGTGGGAATTATACCGCCTAAATTCAAAGATTGTATTATTTCTACTGCCAATGGATATCAACTGAGGTGGCGTTGAGTGTACGCCAATGGGCATTAATCACACCCGCTCTCTCAAACGCCACGTTGATCCGCTACTTTAAATACACGGGCAAAGGTAACCATTTCCTACTCTTTCTTTCGTTTTAATTTTATAACTTTCTTTCATCTTCTTCTTCACACGAAAAACTTCCGATGGCCAACCAACAACAAAATTCTGCCAGAGTGGCAAACTACAAAAGATTTTCCACACCAGCGATAGAGCATGAATATCACCGTATATTCCAGAATTGGTAGGTTTGGGAAGAACAAGGGTTTCATTACACAGACAACGACGATCTTGGTCTAGATAATTTCATCTTGTTCAAGATCAACTTTCAAAGATGAAAAATGTTCGCCAAGCAACCACCGAAGGCAAACATTGAATGAGTGAGAGAATTCTATACGCACGGACCAATGACAAACAATCCTTACTCTTACCTCTAAGGAAGGACAATCCCTATCGCTGACATTCCAATCAACACATCGAAACTGACTAATAAGCCGCGTTCGCTACTGCTTTGATAGCCGATGACTATGAAGCAATAAAGGCCGAACTCTACATACCTGGAGCAGAGTGGAACACTGGTAAGCACCACGACTCTGTCATCCACCAAGACTTACGACCGGAGGCAAAGCTTTATAACACTTTCATAAAGAGGAATCTACTGTCCACCTCTCATAATCAGATGATAGATCGGACTCGTCTAGCACTCATCTATTCAATCATCTACAACCGTAAGATTGATGTCGAACGCATCATCAGTGAACAAATCTTAGAATGGACTAACAAGAGTGGTAGAGAGTGGATGTAAAAAAGAATAGAGAATAGGTACTAAACGGGCCTTTAGGATATAAAAGGGGAGTTAAGCGTCTCCTTGAATGGGTAAATTACACAATAAGAATCCCTAAGGTAGCCTATTTTTCAAACTAACCCTCAAAAGTTCTGAATTTTTCAATTAGGTCACTAAAATTAAATTAGGTTTAAGACCGAAATTCCTATATATTTAGGTTTATGAATCGGGGATTTTCATAATTAAAGTTTTTAATTTTAGGAAAAAATTGGTGTGTTACAATAATGAGGTACCAATATGTAAGAAGTTATACCGATACGCCTTTCATAATTTTTCTCTTCTCTCTCATGTACTAATACTGATATACCTATATTAGTACACCAACATAAAGTTTTAAGTCCGGAGCTCGAAAGTCCTTTTAACCTCAACTTAAACCCTCCCTAATAAACCTAAAAGTTATTTAAAGAGTATTATGTGGTTTGCTACCAATTTCAACATATTTTAATTAGTAACTGTGATTTATCATTATCAAACCTAAGCTTCCAAACCAAACACAAAACAGATAAACATGTTTCAAACATTGAATTTATGAGCTCCATAAACACACAAAAAAATAGAAGTGTACTAGCCTCGATTTGTCAGCAACCCAAACTCTTAAACTCTTCCTTCAAGCCTTGCTTTTATCTTCTCTTGCTTCTTTGAGGATCCATCAACCTCTTTCACTACAATTAAGAGATTTCAAAAGTTATCATAAACATCGTTGAGTGATGAAACAAATTAAAATATTAGATTATGACCTCTTTTCCCATCATTTCAACTTATTCTTACTTCAATTTATAGATTCTTTCAAGACGATGAACCTTCTGTTCTTCATCAAAATTTAAAACTCAAATTCTAATCTTTACTCACGCTTCGAATTAACTTGATTTTCAAATTCCAAAATCTGGATTAGTACAAATAAAAATTTTATGCTACATTAAAAATCTATATTCGGGAAATAAAACAATTGTTTTTTGGTTTATTTTATAAATTATTCATATTTAAATTTTATGTTTATAATAAAAAATATATAACATTTTACTTAACGTGAGAATTACCCATTATTAAAAAAAAAAAATCGGTCTAAGGGCAAATGATATTCATAATCTGTAATATCAAAGAGCCTACTCTGAAGTGATACATTATTTTATTTGACAAATGGATATCGACTGATTCTTAAATATATTTATCGAGGACAAATCGTCTATCTCCAAAACGTACTTTCATTGATTCTTTTATTTTTAATTAATGAATTTAGGTTTTAGAGTTTAAAATTAGGGATTATGGATAAAGTTTAAGGAATTAAGGATAGGGTGTTTTTATGGTGTAGAGTTTAAGACATAAAAAATTAGGGTTGATGTTTAAAATTTAATTTTTAATTTTTTTAACATGAGACATAAAAGAAACATCGTTCTAACAAAAAAAATTCTATTTCAATTTATTCAGAAAAATTTTCTTTTTGTTAAAAGATTTATCCTTAAAATGATCAAAACAAGTCTAATTTTGTTAATGTAAAGATGGCAAAAAAAATATCGGTGGGCTCACCATTAGGGGTGAGCGTTCGAGCGAGTTGAGTCGAATCAAAAATTTTTGAGTTATTCGAGTTGAGTCAACATATTTTTCAACTTGAACTTTTTTGAAATTTTTTCAATTCGAGTCGATTTTAGCGAGTTCGAGTCGATTTTTCGAGTTTATGTATAAATGTAATTATACTATTTATAATACATTTTGATTCTAATTTAAAACTCTCTTTATATCTACATACATATTTTTCATATTATTTTTTATATATATATAAATAAGATTTTGAATTATTATTATTATTATTATTATTAAATACATTAGGTATGAATATTTTATTTTATTAAATTATGAGCCTCGTTAAAAAATATTTTTTTATCTAGGAAAAGCCAAAATGAGATAAAAATAATGATAAATTAAATACAATAATATAAATATATAAATTAAAAATATAAAATAATTAATATAATTTAAAAATATAAATAAAAATTATATTTAAAAAATAAAAATAAATATGAAAAGCGACCATATTGTAAAGAAAAGAAAATTCGAATGTAAAAACAATAAAAAAGAGAAGATATGACTGAAATACAACTAAAAATAAAACTTAGAGAATAAATGTGTAATTAGACCTATAAATGTTCGAGTTATTCGATTTTCGAGTAACTCAAATTTTGGAAATTTAAACTCTACTGAAAATTGAAATTTTTTCGAGTTATTCGATTCGACTCGAATAACTCAAAATAAAAAAAAAAAATGATTTTTTCGAGTCGAGTTTTTCTCATCCCTACTACCATCATGTAAAATATTTCTTTTATAGTCCTTTATATTTATTTTTAGGTAATTTATTTAGATTTAATTTTAAAAATAGTATATATTTTTTAAGAAAAATTGTTTAATGTATAATTATAAATATAATTTGTTTAAAATCAAATTCAAATTTATTAATACTAAAATTTACTTAAAAGAGACATAATATATATAAATTTATTTCCGTATTTATAATATTTGTAATAGTACTTTTGTATACACTAAAAGTAATCGTTTTGTTATTAATAATTAAAAAAAATAACTAAAAATAATAATTATTCATCGAAAAAAATATTCGATGACAAGAATTCGAATCCATCGAGCATCAAACTTTTAAGAGACTCATTCAAGACTTACTCAAACTGTTAATCGATAAAAAAAAAAACTTTAATTCCGGCTCATCGGGATAAAGGTAGGAAAAAATATATTTTTTCTCGTTTGCGAATAATAGATAATATTTGAATTTAATCCTTCATTACTTTATTTCATATGATACAGTATAAATAGACAATTATGTTTTAAATTTATTTGAGTTGAAATTTAAAATATTTGAATTTAATTTGATAATTATGGAAAGAAGCTTAAGCAACTTAAGCTTTCACGGCTTCGATAAATTAGAATGGATAATATTTATAAGATCGAGGGTTAAAGTAAAATTAACCATAAAAAATAAGATGACAATTTAAATGAATTGAAAATTAGAGGCCATATAGGTGAAGAGTTAATGAAATTTTTTAGTCAAAAAAATTAGGAGGGGCATGACCCCAACCCAAGCTTTACATCCATTCTTGGAATGTCAACGTTCAATCGAGCCAATTTAAAAGAATTTGAGTTAATTGATTTGAAAAGATTTTTTAAATTTGAGAGTTTCGGTTCAAACTTAATTATAAACATTTATAACATTATGGTACTAATTAGTTCCATTTAAACGATTTTTTTTATAATTATATAAAATACACATATATTTCTTCATATATGATATATCAAATAAAATTAAAAGACTTGGCTTATTATAAAATTATCCGCCAATTACTTTATTTAAAAAAATTAAATCGAGTTTAAGAAATTATGAATTGAGTTTTATCACTAAGTATAGGGGTAGTTCTGGAAAAAGCCACCTAAAAAAAGCCAAAAAAAAACCTAAACTTGTTTACCCGGTCACATTTGCATATAAAACTATATGCACAATTTCTTACAAAAACTATAAGAAAAACGGTACATACATAAATTAGCACAAAAATAGTAAGGATTTGTGTTTGTACACAATTCCTTAAAAAGTATACACAACGGCTTACGAAAATCGTAAGAAAAAAGGTATGTACACAAATCCTTAACACTTCAAAACCATGAGCTCAAGGAGGCTTTCAAGGGTAAGGATTTGTGTATATACACAATTTTCTACAAGAATACACAATATGGCACGAAAACGGTAAAGATTTGTGTTTGTACACAAATCCTTACAAAGTATACACAACGGCTTACGAAAACCGTAAGAAAAAAGGTATGTACAAAAATCCTTACCATTTCAAAACCATGAGTTCAAGGAATTTATCAAGGGTAAGGATTTGTGTACATACACAATTTCCTATAAGAATACACAATATGACACGAAAACAGTAAGGATTTGTGTTTGTACACAAATCCTTACAAAGTATACACAACGGCTTACGAAAACCGTAAGAAAAAAGGTATGTACAAAAATCCTTACCACTTCAAAACCATGAGCTCAAGGAGGCTTCCAAGGGTAAGGATTTGTGTACGTACACAATTTCCTACAAGAATACACAATATGGCACGAAAACGATAAGGATTTGTGTTTGTACACAAATCCTTACAAAGTATACACAACGACTTACGAAAACCGTAAGAAAAAAGGTATGTACACAAATCCTTACCATTTCAAAACCATGAGCTCAAGGAGGCTTCCAAGGGTAAGGATTTGTGTACATACATAATTTCCTACAAGAATACACAATATGCCACCCAAACGGTAAGGATTTGTGTTTGTACACAAATCCTTACAAAGTATACACAACGGCTTACTAAAACCGTAAGAAAAAAGGTATGTACACAAATCCTTACGACTTCAAAACCATGAGCTCAAGGAGACTTCTAAGGGTAAGGATTTGTGTACATACACAATTTCCTACAAGAATACACAATATGCCACCAAAACGGTAAGAATTTGTGTTTGTACATAAATCCTTACAAAGTATACACAACGGCTTACGAAAACCGTAAGAAAAAAGGTATGTACACAAATCCTTACGACTTCAAAATCATGAGCTAAAGGAGGCATTCAAGGGTAAGGATTTGTGTACATACACAATTTCCTACAAGAATACACAATATGACACCAAAATGGTAAGGATTTATGTTTGTACACAATTCCTTACAAAGTATACACAACGGCTTACGAAAATCGTAGTAAATTGTGTATGTACACAAATCCTTACCTTTGGATGGCTCCTTTAGCTCATGGTGAGAAGTTGTAAGAAATTGTGTACATACCTTTTTCCTTACGGTTTTTGTAAGTCATTGTGTATACTTTGTAAGGAATTGTGTACAATATTTATTTGTATATTTTTTATTCGAATATTTTTATTCGAATATTTATTATATGAATATTTTTAGTCAAATATATTTTATTTGAATATTTTTATTCAAAAATTTTTATTCGAATATTTATTATACGAATATTTTTATTTGTATATTTTTTATTCGAATATTTTTATTTGAATAGTTATTATACGAATATTTTTATTTATATATTTTTTATTCAAATATTTTTATTCAAGTATTTTTATTCGTATACTTTTTATTCGAATATTTTTATTACAATATTTATTATATGAATATTTCTATTCGAATATTTATTATATGAATATTTTTATTCACATATATTTTATTCGAATATTTTTATTCAAAAAATTTTATTCGAATATTTACTATACGAATATTTTTATTTGTATATTTTTTATTCAAATATTTGTATTCCAATATTTATTATATAAATATTTTTATTCGAATATTTATTATAAGAATATTTTTATTCGAATAGTTTTATTTGAATATTTTTATTCAAATATTTTTATTCGTATATTTATTATACGAATATTTTTATTTGTATATTTTTTATTCGAATATTTTTATTTTAATATTTATTATATGAATATTTTTATTCAAATATTTATTATACGAATATTTTTATTCGTATATTTTTTATTCAAATATTTTTATTCAAATATTTATTATACAAATATTTATTATAAGAATACTTTTGTTTGAATATTTATTATACGAATATTTTTATTCAAATATCTTTTTATACGAATATTTTTATTCAAATATTTATTATATGAATATTTTTATTCAAATATCTTTTTATACGAATATTTTTATTCGTATATATTTTATTCAAATCTTTTGATTTGAATATTTTATTCAAATATTTATTATTCGAATATTTTTATTTAAATATTTATTATATAAATATTTATATTCGTATATATATTTATTTCAATATTTATTATACAAATATTTTTATGTGAATATTTATTATATAAATATTTTTATTCATATATTTTTTATTCGAATATATAAAAATAAATTAGATAACTATTATTTATTAAAAAAAATTAAATTAGAACCGGCTAACAGCCAGTTCCCTGTTGCCCTCTATTTGAAGGCTCTTTTTAGGTTTTTTTTTTTTTAGAGGGCTCTTTTTAGCCCCACCCCTAAGTATAGTTCAATATTACAGCCAGCAGTTGTACTTTAGTAGCATCTAAACTGTCCACGTGACTTTTGCTTGTAAACAACTTCATTTTGTATTGTTCTTAGTTGTGGCTTCTAATATATATTCGTTTTGACAGGACCCTACCTGCCACCAACCTTCAGCTTCTACGATGCACCAAATCCATTCTATAAATCGTCGAAACAGGCAGATAATTTGTATAAAATCAAAGTTTAACATGGAATCTCCAAGGAAAGCTCTTCACAGGTAAACATCAATTCGTTTTCAAATCGTTGCAACACAAAACGCTCTTCAGACACTATAATATTGGTAACGGTGTACATTTGATCTGAAAATGGCATTCTACCTGTCCTTCCGGCACGATGTAGATAATCGACAGCGGTTTTCGGCAGGTCAAAGTTGTATATGTGAGTAGTTTCTGGCAGGTCAATCCCCCTTGCTGCAATATCTGTGGACACAAGGAGATAACCATCTCCTTGCCTCACATCCTGCATTTTTTTCCAAAATAAGAATGAAAGAAAGGGGGTACGCATTTTAATTAAACGATTGAACTACTACAGCTAGCATAGGTTGATATGAATTTGAACTGTAAATTCGAAAAGAAAAAAAAAGTTAAAATTTTTCGCCTTTCCGTTCTCCTTACAGACCAAACATAAGGATCAAACAATAGAGAATTGTTTCAAACTATCATTCATCATACTTTGCAACCACCACAGTGCTTATTTTAGAATCACTTTGTCATTTTTCTTCTTTTAATTACATAATTCTGCTAGAAAAATCAACTAAAGTAATTAGACACAAACTCGGGTTTATTTTATTTAGAGGAAATGGGAGCGGCCACACCGAATCATAGAAGAATTAGAGAACACTTACGGAGAGTGAAGCTGCTCGTGAATTGAAATTCATGTCTTCCTCCAAAAGAAGGATCTCTAAAGAACCGTCATATGAAGTCCTCAAAAAATCAATTAAAAGAGTTGTTGAGGGAGCATTGCCAGCCTTTTTTGATTTCTCAGACTGCATTGAATTGTGGCAAAATGAACACTTGTGAAATTATTAGAGAAGCCCAGATACTTGAACATAAAGATTGTTGAAGTTCACATTAAAGGCAATTACATTCCTACTTTACCTTTCATTCATCCATGAAAACATAAAACCGTGTACGTTACACACAGATGCTAGATTAGAGGTTTGGATCGTAAACGGCTTTCATTGAATATCAAGTTGAGGTAAAGCATTCATACAAAAAATGCATAAATCCAAACCTATTTCCAGTACAACAAAATATAATAATTGCATCATCTCAGAAGTCAACACTTAGGCTTTCCCTGATATGAAGGATGGAAAAAACCAATGATGGAAAATTTGTTACTTTGTATTAACCATCAGATTAAAATAATTTCCATCCTCGCTCATTTCCATCTTTCATACCAAGGCCTTAAAGAAGGATAAGCTACGCATACCTGCTCGCCAACAAAAATAATACCAGACTCGGGAAGATCAGATTGTAATAAAGATAGCAATAGTTGATGTTTCTCTTTTCTGCCACATATCTGTTAAGCAATTTAACAACATATGACCATAATCAATCAGGGCATCATAGACCAAGAACAAGATGTTAGAAACAGAAATAACATTTGGTGAAAAATAATCATAGTAAATGTATATAAGTTGGACAATCAAAATTTTCTCACCACAAATCTATGAAGCAGGCATGCTGGCATTGGCTTAATTCGATTGACATGGACATGAACAACGTTTCCCTGTAGGTAATACAAAAAATAGTAATGCAAGTGTGAAAACCAAAACAAGCAGCACACTAGTTTCCAGCAAGATGACGGAGAAAGAACTTTTAACAAATTAACCTTTGTCCACTTCTGCTGAATGCAGTCATGTATAAATCGTCTATGCTGTGGGATGGATGCACTGGCAAAAACAGTTTGACGGTTGTTACACGAAGAATACGATGTTAAAAGCATCCGGAGAGAACTAACTTGTTTGGAAGAATTGAATAAAAAATCAACCTATCCAAGGACAAAAAGGGAATGAGACCTCTTCTTTTAAAAGCAGTTTATAAATAAGTCAACAGCTAATTAACAGAGGCAGAAGCTATAGTAATTTGATTACCTCATCAACCACCAATACTTGCATAGAATCAAGCTTAAATATCCGCTTTTCAAGCATCTGGCTCAAACTTCCAATTGTTGCTACCACAATAGTAGGTGGTTCTGCCTGAAAATTTTGAACATTGGAGGAAAATAAATGAACAAATTAAATATGCAAAGAAACGACCAGCCAATCCTTTTCATGTAGATTAACATGAAACTTTGTACGAACATAAGAGCTTTCAAAAAACCACTTCAATGTTAAGGAAACACCTTAAAGAAAATACATTGTCAAACTTTACCAGAGGGGCATTGTTGCTCAATCAAATTAGAAAAACATCAAAAGAAAAAAATAGGTAAAACCCGAATTCCATTCTTTATCAATTGCTTATCGAATAGTTCCACATTGCCAAAACTAATCACTTCCTATTGACAACATTTTAAACTAATTTAGAAAGACGATATCTTTTGCAGCTATACTGTAATCTACACAAACATTTAACAAACAACATAACAAGAAGAATGAAGCACCTTGAGCCAAGTCTTATGTCTCTTCAACATTCCTCCATCTAAAAGGGCCATAACAGTACATGACTTGAGTTCCAGTTCGGGATCCATATGCCCTGTGGCAGCCAACATCCGAGCGACTTTCGTAACCTTGAAAGTACAACAAACACCAAAACATTCATGATAATAGTACTACCATATTCACTTGGTATAATCTAGTAAACTAAAACTACTCATTTGGCTGAAATCACATAATATAGATGAAATTGAACTTGAGATGCTAAAATAATAAAAATAAAAAGCCTTACTTGCATACCAAGTTCCCTGGTAGGAACCACAATTAGAGCTTGAACAGCCGATCTTTTGGGATTTATTAGAGAATATATTAATAACAAGTAAGTCAGCGTCTTCCCCGAACCTGTCTAGAGCACCATTAATGAGGCCAACATTAATTACATTATAAACTCGGATATTTTTAAGGGTTTAATTTTGATACACAGGTTTACACACTATAAACCCAAATCGTAAATTACTAAACCTAAACTCTAAATACTAAACCCTAGAATCTAAATCCTTAAACTCCAAAGCATGGCATAAACTAAACCCCTAGCCCCTAAAACTAAAAGGCTGTGCAAAGGGTTCGAGCACCAGTATTGCAGCACATGCACAATGGTTAGAGTATATTCTAGAATAGATACTATTGTAACCTATGTAGCTGATTTAAAAAATGTGTAAACCCTGTGTCTTAATTTCTTTTTCTTTTTTCTAATAGAAATATAAAAATTTCACAAGCTGTGTAACCAAATATTAATACAGGAAAGAAAGAAATAATTAGAAAAGCAAATGTTTAAATAATACCAAGTGTTCATCTGATTTTCCAGTGTATCCTATATATAAATGAACTTTAAAAAATAAAAAAGAAGATAGTTTGGAAGAAGAGAAACCTGGGCATGAAGAATGCAATCATTTCCAGAGAAGAGAATAGGCAAAGCTTCCATCTGTACATCTGTTGGCACTAAATACCCAACCTCTTCCAGTCTGAAACGACACCGTATGAGTTCCCCCCAACTATTACTATAAGAAATTAACAAAGCAGAACAAAAGGGAAGCTTGCCTGCGTAGCACATGGTCGGGCACGTGATTCCGGCAGATTTCACCCAGAGTTGGAGAATTGGGTAAGCAGAATCGAGGTCTATTTAGGGATTTTCCCGACAAACAGCGGAGATTTTGGTAAGGCTTTCGTGGTTGAAGGAAACGGAATGCCCTAGGTTTCGAATCCTGTGGCGTTTTCACCGTAGAGAGAAGCAGCGTAGCTGTATTTGAACAAGCCATTTTCGTTTTCCCTTTCTCTACAACAGTTCTAATGGTGGGTACCAGCTCATCTTATAGGTAAAAATTGATTATATCCGGTTTAACATTATTTTTAAAAATATTATAAAAAATTAAAAATTAAAAAAATGTTATGTTTGGGATTTAAATATTTAATATTATTATAAAAAATATTTTTTTAAAAAAAATAGTTATTTTTGACATTATATTATAATTTATATAAAAATATAATTGATATTCAAATTTTGTAATATTATAATATAAAAATAATGGTTTAAATTATCATAAAAAATATTTTTATTAATAAAATATATTTTTAACAATTATACGTGTTTTAAAAATATAATAAACTTAATATTTTATTTAAAATATTTTATATAAATATATATATAATTTTTAAAATAAAAATAATTTACTAATTATATGTACGCGTAAAAAAATTATAAATTTATAAGTTGTAAATAAACACCATAATAAATAAAGGTTAAAATTATATATAAATATATATATAGTCTCTATGTTCGAAGTCTAAAATTAAAAATAGATGATTCTAGTCTTGTTGTAAATGGGTAAGGATATTTGAGTTTGAATTAAATAGTTCAATTAAGAATAAAAAAAAGAAAAAAATAGATATATTTTGAATGAGTTGTTGATCGATGGGAAGAGAACAAAGAGAAAGAAAAAAGTGACAGAGGAAAAAAGAGAAAAGAGAGAAAATTTTAAAGAGAAACTTCAAACATAGATTTAGACGAGACAAGATGATAGGAGATGAAAGGAAAAAAAATTAGATCTTCGTGTTGAAGGGGCTAGATGGCTCAAATTGAGAAACGAGAGACATCATCGAGTTCAAGAAAGTCAAAATAGTCAAGATATGGTCGCATTATCATCGGACAACAATAGGAGTAGCCCCACGTACTACCATACGTCGTCGCTGCGAGTAGGCTTCGTTTTGTCCTAGTCAGCTAGTCAAACCGATTCAACTCTGTCCAACTCGATCGAGTAAGGCTGAGTTGATTCAGACCAGGCCAAGCCCAGCTGAGTTAAGCCTCGCCGCTATGTCGTCTGTTGTGGACCGTCGTCGCATCACCTATATCACGGCTACCATTGACGATCGTTGTCAAACGCATGAAAATGATAGGTAAAAGATAATATTGATCAATAATTGATTTATTGGATAAAAAGTCGATCATTAAAATAAATAAATTAAATGTGTTAGACATATATTTAAATGGTTTAACTCATAAATAAGTGTCTAGATTATATACTTTTTCTGAAATAGGTGCCTAATATTTTTTCGGCTAAAATAAGTGTCTGGACTATATATTTTTTCTGAAATATGTATTTTTTTTTTGCTGAAATGGGTGCCTAAAATTTATTTCGTTAGTGTTTTAAGGTAACACCGTTAAAAAAATTGTTTAACTTATAAATAGGTGCTCAAACTATACATTTTTTATGAGATATGTGCCTAATATTTTTTTACTGAAATAAGTACTCAAACTATATAATTTTTTATGAATAAGTTTTATTATATTATTGAAAATTTTGTTCTTTTAATATTAATGTGAAGTTATAACTTTTTATTTTCTAAGGTTAGTATAAAAATAAAACCTTTTAAGATAAAATAAAGTTCACATCAAATCATTTTAGACTTTAAATAAAATAATACGGTAGAAAATTTTAAAATATAACGTGAATTCAATTTTTTATACAATAATAAAAAATATTTAGATATAAAATTTTATTTAACTTAAATTTTTTAAAATTTTTCAAGATCTAAGTTAAATAAAATATATAACTCATACATTAAAATAAATTAATAACGTATTAAAGTTAGGTGTATTAAATAAAATATATTTTTATAATGCTATCATAAAACAATAACGAAATAAAACATTAATGTAACACCCTGAACTCGGGTGCCACATTTGGGCCATAAACTCAACTCGTATCCATAAAATTTCTCAAAATCGAGATCATATGTACCAATAAATTCGACATAAAATCTGAAGCGACATTAAAATCAAAGTAGTTAACAATCCAAAATATCCATGGAGATCCATAATACAAGTTTAATAAAAGTATTTAACCTTGACAATTTAAAATAAAATAGAGTTACAGTTGTAACAATGGTCCTACGAATACATAGACTAAATCTTGAAATTGTGCTCTATCAACCGGTCAATGCTGAAGTCCTACGCTGATGGTGCTACGCCACGTCCACACGATCGTCGCCTACTTACCTACACATGTAAACAAATTCCAAAACGTTGAGCTACGAAAGCGTAGTGGGTACACAACATATCGACTGTGCTATCAAGTGAATCATAACTATAACATGCAAGATAAAATATTATGACAATGTGATATGCTAAATGCAACCAAAGCGTTAAGTAAACAAATCAGAAGTGAGTCCCACTATCAACCCAACACTAGGAACTCACCTGGCCTTGAATCTCACATTGGTTTGCTCAGAATCTCACATTGGGGTGCTTAGAATCTCGCATCGAGTCTTCACTCAGAATCTCACATCTAGTGAGGCTCAAAATCTCACATCAAGCAAGGTAATCACCCAAAATCTCACATTGGATTCCCTTCGATACATCAACCGGAATCTCACATCGGATGACCTTTATTGTGTTGCAACACTATCACTTATTGGGATAACCCCGCCTAGGCAGTTGCGGTGACCCTTAGTGCAACCCGTCGAGGCGGCAAGGTAAACTATTGCAATAATACGTAGATAATTAGTACAACTGGATTCCCCTCTACAAAGCACTAAACCTTGCCTCACTTCTATAATTCTTATTCTTTCCTTTATTTAGTTTTTACTTAGTTAATTTAGTTATCTCAACCCTCCAATTATTTGTGTTTTTACTTTTCTTAGTGCAGGATTAAGAAGTAGTAAAGTCGGCCCAGTCTCTGTGTGTTCGACAACCTTAAATACTACAATTTGGCGAAAGGTGGAATTACATAGGACTTCTGAGCCATCACCAAATTTGGCGTCGTTACCGGGAACTGACGTTCAACTTTACTACCAATTATTTCTGCACCTCTTTGTTTTCTTTTTATCTTTTTTAGTTTGCTTTAACTAATCAGTGGTTTTCCTTTTGTATGACCAGGGCTCATCCTTCAAAAGATCAATATCCTTATGATCCAGAAATCGAAAGAACAATGAGAAGCTTGAAGCAAAGGATTTATGAAAGGATGAACGTAGGAACTGGCCAGCAGGGAAATGTTGGTATCAAATGCAGTCACGGCAGACAACCAAGGCACATTCGCAGTGGTTGATCCGATAAATCTCCCTCGATAGGAGCGTGTACGCACTATTCGTGACTATTTAGAGGAAGATTTGGATAGTTAACTCCTGCAGTGGTCATGCCTAATATAGAGGCAGAACACTTCGAGTTAAAGCCAGTCATGTTCAACATGATTAATACCTTAAGCCAATGATTAATACCTCCTGCAGTAAATACTCCTACGAGGATGATACTTGATGCGTCCGCCAATGACATCCTCTTAGACCGCCCACCCCATAAGAGTTTAGAAATTCTGGATAGGTTGGCAAAGAATGATTATCAACACTCAACCACCAGAAGAGGAATAAATAGGCGAGGTATGACAAACTCTAACTCTTTGGATTCTATCCTAGCCCAACTCTCAGCTCTGACAAATATGGTTAAAGATCTACAAAATCCTTGTCATGTTCGAGAGATAAAAGTAGTCACCGTTCTCTGTGAAACATGTGGTGACAATCACGACTTGAACGCATGTCTGCATGATCCGGAATCCTCATTTTGTGTTGGAAATTTTAATAAAAACAATTATAACCCAGCATGGAGGAAGCACCCAAACTTCTCATGGAGTAACCCCAATAATGCACTTAACCGGCAACATCCATCAGTGCAATCTACTAGATTCTAGTAGAATAACAGATCCATTCAGCAGAAGATGCCACAGCAGACACTTCTATCGCAGCAACAGACAAATGTCTAGACCCTGGAAAACACGCTACAAATGTTCATGGCTCAAACCGGTATATATATTGCAAATACCAATAAGTTTATCCAGGGAGCTGACACTTTCATGGAAAGAGCAGAGATGAGAATGCAAAACAACGAAGCTGCTCTCAAAACTTTAGAAGTTGTAGTAGGACAAATGGCACAACAAATGAAAAGCCGACCTATAAGAGGTGTACCCAGTGATACTGAAGTCGCTAGATTCGGTCCTCATGAACAATGTAAGGCCATATCTATCAAAAGTGGTTTGTAACTGAAGGACCCTGAGATATCTACTCAGACAGTAGGCAAGACCCCTGAGATAGTAGCCCCAAAAGGATCTACTGATGAAAAACCTGAGGCACAGGAACCAGCAGACGCTGTTGACGTATCAGATGATGCCACAACCGTACCACAAATAATATTTCAATGCTCTGAAAAGATTGAGGATCTGCGTTTACCACCATATTTTCCACAAAAGTTATAGCAGCAAAAACAAGAGTATCAATTTAAGAAATTTCTAGACATCCTTAAACAAGTATATATCAATATACCTTTGGTGGAGACAATTAAATAAATGCCCAACTATGCTAAGTTTCTTAAGGATATTATATCCAAAAAGACAAAAATTGGGGAATTTGAAATTGTTGCCGCAACATAAGGGTGTGTGGCAATGCTGCACAACCAAAATAAAGATCCTAGTAGCTTTACCATACCTTGCTCTATCGGTGATCAATACGTGGGTAAGGCATTATGTGACTTAGGCGCTAGCATAAATCTCATGCCTAAGTCAGTTTTTCAAAAACTAGGCATTGGGCAAGCAAAATCCACAATAGTGATGCTGCAATTGGCAGACCGCTCTTACGTACAATCAGAAGGAAAAATTGAAGATATCTTGGTAAGAGTAGATAAATTTATATTTCATGTTGACTTCTTAATTCTTGATTGTGAAGCAGATGAATATGCTCCGATCATATTGGGAAGACAGTTCCTAGCTACGAGCAGAACATTGATCGATTATGAGAAAGACAAATTGGTCATAAGGGTCAATGACCAGCAAGTGAAGATCAATGTATTCAAGACTCTAAGACATCCGGATGAACCAGATGAATGTCAAAGAATTAAGGTTAAAACTTAATTTAACTTCGATATAGAAACAGATCGCCTGAACAAAACTTACTGAGGCAAACTCTGTCGCGACAGTACCCCCTTGAGTAGAAGTACAACAGAAAGAAACCACCTGATGAGGAGACAATAATAGGGACATCTGCTTCTCCTTCACTCAAAAAAGGGAAAATGGTTGCTGCTGGGGATACAATTTATTGCACTCTACCAGTAACCTAATTTTTTATATTGCTATCCTCTATTTACTTTTATATTTTATGAATTAGATTTTTAGTTTTTAGTTTTAGGAATTAGATTTCAATTTTTCACAAATTAAGTTTTTAGAATTTTTAATATTCTAATAATTTTACTTATATTATTTACAATTATTTAGGAACAATAAAGAAGAATAAATGGAGATAACCAGCCCAAATAGACAAGCGGCCCAATACAAGAGGCAAAATTTTCTCTCGGCGGGAATCTTGCTGCTCAAGTTCAAATCTACATCGTTTATGCCGCCATTGGAGGCCAGCTGGACTTGCATCGCGTGCACGCCAAGGATAATGATAACAAAGCTGCTGCCTTAAACACCTTGTCGCCTTCGCCTATAAATACACACTTTTGTCTATCTTTTATCTTTTCTTTATTTTCGGTCTTTTTTTATTTCTCTGTTTACTTTTTCATGCATTGAGGATAATGCATCCTTCGAGTTTAGGGGAGTATTGATCCCTTTTGTAATATGTAAATATCTTCCAATGTATGGAAGTAATCAGATTATCTTATTATTGCTTTAATTTCTGTCTTAACATCTTTTTATATTTACTGCAAAAAAATTAAGCCTGTTGAATTTTATTAAAACTGTCTCGGTAGTAATATATTCTCCATCCGCCGCCGCAGTTTGCATCATTCACCAGACTTGAATTCCGAAAGGTTTGCCAGGATTAGTACTTAGGATTAGACTATGAACCTGAAAATATTCAAACACTGCTAGTCTTAGTTGATTTTAAAAGTTCTTTTCTTTGAAAAGTAATAAAGACTTAGGCTTAGATTTTAACTAGAGATGTCTATCATCGGCTCTAGTTTAGTCCATAGATGTGCCCATTATTGGCTCTAGGACTTAGTTTTTCTCCCACTTACTAGAGGTGTCCAAAATTGGCTCTAATAAGAATAGCTAAACACTTGATGTGCCAAAAAATAGCTCAAGCGGTATAAATATGTAGCAATATATATTTATATACCAAATTAGTGAGAAAAGAAAGAAAAAGATTCGAAGAAAAAATCTTAGTCGGAAGTCTTGAGCTAGAAAAAGGATTAGAACTTAGAAAATCAGTTTTGACACAGCTACGCACACACCCACTAAGACTCATAGTCCAGTTCCAAGGAATTCCTAGAACCAAGAAGAGGCCGAGTTAAGAAAGGAATTCTGTCGCAAAAGGCAGGACAATATATTACTTTAAAATTTCTTACTTAAAATTATCTTTTTGCATTACTTGAGGACAAACAATAGTTCGAGTTTGGGGTATTTGATAAGTTTTTAAAAGTCTTATTTTCATATCTTTTCCCCACTCGTTTATTGCTAACAAAGGACAGATTTAAGGGCGACAATTGATATTTCTGTTTATTTTCCATATTTCAGCATCCAATTACATAATTCATGAATTTATCTATTATTTGGCATAAAGCATATGCATTTGATAGTTTTCTTTCTTATATAGGAAACACATCATAGGAATGGCCAAATTAGAGGATGGATGCCGAAAAGCAGACTAGCACCTGCCACAGCAGCATTTTGGAGGCTGCGACAGTAACATAAAAGATGACAACTAGTGCTTGATAGAGAGAGAAAAAGTTGTCGGAGATAATGGACAAAGAACGAAAGAAAGACGGAGCCAATCTAAGGGCCAAGCCTTGGTCAAAGATCAACACGGAAAGAAGAGCTATTTTAGGAAATAGAATAAAGTGTCTTAGTTTAATTATGAGTTGAATATTTTTCCTTGTACAATTCTTTCCTTATGTGGAAGACTTTAACCTAGGGCTTGACCTATATAAGCCACCCATTAGGTTTAAGTAGAGAAGAGTCAGATTCTCCATAGCAAAACCCCTTAAGCTGCCGACTACACCATGTTCTAAAACCCTTTTGAGGTTTAGGTTATTTGTGGAGTAGTTGGGGAAGAAAGTTGTAATGTATTTGATATTTATTAATGCAAACCTATTTTCGTATTTTGTTCTCTCTTGGCAATCACTCTCCTTTGCATATGAGCTCAAGATGATAGTATGTGAAGAAAAATCTATTTGTATACTATCGGGAGAGTTAGACTCACAAAACAAGAGAATAGGTCTTTGCTCAAGGGCATTGACTAATCCGATTTAAAGATAAACCGCCCAGGATTTCAGTAACTAAAAGGATATATGTGTTTGGTTGTTATTCACCCTTGGTTCACGCCGGAAGGTATCATCAAGATGTGGGTTTCAACAGTTCTCTTCGCTTAGGGATAAGGATGAGACATACAAGGATGCTCTGTCGAACTATGGAAAGTTGAATTTTCGACAAGGCATAACCCCGCCTAGGCAGCTGCGGTGACCCTTAGTGGGACCCGCCGAGGCGGCAAGTCAACCTATTGCATTGATAAGTGGATAATTAGTACAAATGGATTCCCCTCTACAAAGCACTCAACCTGACCTCACTTCTATCATTCTTATTCTTTCCTTTATTTAGTTTTTTACTTAGTTAATTTAGTTATCTCAACCATCCAATTATTTGTGCTTTTACTTTTCTTAGTGCAGGATTAAGAAGTAGTGAAGTCGGCCAAATCTCTGTGGGTTCGACAACCTTAAATACTACATTTTGGCAAAAGGTGGAATTACATAGTACTTCTAATCCATCACTAGTAAAAATTAATGGTAATGATATGTTACATATATAGAATGAGGTTAGATACTATGTTATTTAAAATATATTATCACATATATATGACATGTCAATATCGATAATTTTTTAACGGTTTAATCATTATATTAGTTAAAAAATAAGTTATTTGTCAAAAATACATAGATTAAGGGTTAAATATATCAAAAAATAGAATGATGATCAAAATGATAAAAATTATAAACGTTAAGAATTAAAATTATTTCATTTTAATTGTAACTTAAAAATACATCATGACATAAATTACATGCCTCTATGAAAGATTCAAAAAGTGAATTTTATCACTTTATAGGCAGGCAGTTCATTGGCACTCCCTATAGGCATAAGATTCACTTTTTCTAAATCACCTTCTAGACTTTAATAAAACCTAGCCTAACTCATTATCACATAACTTATCTTTTTTATTCTCAAAAGAATTTTTTTCCTTTTGGAACTTTTTCAATTCTGAAGCTTGAATTTATAGGAAAAAAATTCCATTTTGGGGTTAAAAAATACTTGATTTCTCTTACAATGTAATCTTTTTTAATATTATATTCAGTTGTAATTTTTAGGGTAAATTACACTGATAGCCACAATACTCTGAGGTAGGTACCGAAATGGTCATAATACTTTAAAACGCGTCAAATACACCGTTAAACTATTAAAATAGTATCAAAATAGCCACCATCCTTTAAAAACTAACGGACCTGATGACGTGGTAGTTAAAAACAAAATAGAATAATTATACATTTACTCTATGTCATTCATACATTTTTTTAATTTAATCCTAATTTTAATATAATAAAATAATAAAATTACCACTTATTAGATAATATTATTTATATATTTTTAATTTATTAAATTTATTTTTTTCCTCCAATCATCTTTGCTCACCATAAGAATTGAATCCAAATTCCAAGCAAGGAAGCCACTTTGCATAACCACTGTGCAAAGCACAATTTATTGATACAAAGCACTAACATTTCTTATAAATTTATTGTATGCGATAATTGTTTCTTTATATTTTTTTAATTTAATTAAAAAATAATTAAATTATTATGTAATAAATAAAAATTTTAAAATTAATAAAATTTTATTTATAAACCCTAAACCCTTAAAGTTAAACCCTAAATTCATATAAACCCTAAAAATTAAACCTAAACACTAAAAATTAAACCTTAAAATTCATTTAAACCCTAAAGTTTAGGGTTAAATTTTATGATTAGGGTTAAATTTTAGGGTTTATGCTTTATAAAAGTTAAACCCTAAAACCCATTTAAACCTTAAAAGTTAAACTCTAAAACTCATTTAAACCCTAAACCCAAACGAATTTTATTTAGGGTTTAATTTTTAAAATTTAGGGTTTATAAATAAAATTTTATTAATTTTAAAACTTTTATTTATTATATAATAATTTAATTATTTTTAATTAAATTAACAAAAAAATATAAAGAAACAATTTTCAAAGACAATAATCTTATAGAAAATGTTAGTGCTTTGTATTAAATGATCGTTCTTGGCACAGTAGTTATGCAAATTGGCATCCTTGTTATGAACCCGTATTCAATTCCCATGGTGATGAAAGGTGTTTAAATTAAAAATATATAAATAATGTCATCCAATAAGATGGTGAATGTGTCACCACCTAATTAAATAATTTTAATATTTTATTATATTAAAATTAGGATTAAATTAAAAAATGTTTGAATGACAGGGAGTAAATGTATAATTATTCTATTTTATTTTTAACTGTCACATACATCATCAGGTCCGTTAGTTTTTAATGGTCGGTGGCTATTTCGATACTAGTTTAATAGTTCATCGGTGTATTTGACGCGTTTTAAAGTATTGTGGTCATTTCGATACTAAACCTATGTAATTATTTTATTTTATTTTAACTGTCACATCATCAGGTCCGTTAGTTTTTAACAGTCGATGGCTATTTCAATACCATTTTAATAGTTCACCGGTGTATTTGACGCGTTTTGAAGTATTATGGTCATTTCAATACTAACCTCGTAGTATTGTGGCTATCCATATAATTTACCTTAATTTTTATTTGAGACTCCTATGTACAAGGATGGATAGAAGGTGATTGAGAGTAGTTATTCTTTAAAAATTTAAAATTTGTAATTTAAAAATTATATATTTTTATTAAATATTTATTTATCTAAAATTTTATAGTTTCCTCTACCAAAATAGCAATTTTCAAGAGCAATGCGTGATTTGAGTCTTTATTTTTTCTTAAATTTTTCTGTTGAATATATAATTAATAAATTAGATATTAAATATGTTAAACCAACTACCAGACGAGGCAACTAACTTAGTTGCATTTGGCGCCAAAGTTAACAGACCTTCAACAGATTGCTTCTCCATTGTTCTCTCATCTTTTTCTGTTTCATATCTCATTCAACTATAAATAGGATTATATGTTTTCATTGTAATCAAACTTACTGTTAATGAAATTCAGATGTTAAAACTCCTTCTTTCTCATCTCTCGTTATTTCTCTGTAAGTTCTAACATGGTATCAGGAGCTGCGTAACGATCCTGGTGTCCTCGATTGTCTTCTTTCTGACTTCCAGTCATGACGTCCACCGCCGTACCACTTCCTTTAGTTGATGATGATATGGTTCTTGAGTCGTCGACCTTCTCAAATAGAAAGGTCAATTTATGTCTCACAGAAACTAACTACCTGCTTTGGAAACAACAGGTTATTCTCACTGTTAGAGGATTGGGACTCGAAGGATATCTCGATGGGTCCATCTCCTCACCTCCAAGGGTTGCCAGGAATCGTGTTGGTGAAGAAGTTGTCAATCCTCGATACCTGCAGTTTGTAAAGCAAGACAGTTCGTTAGCCTCATGGCTTCTCTCAACGGTTAGCCCACATATTCTTCCACATATTGTTGGCGCAGACACCATCTATGGTGTATGGAAGGCTATCACACCAAATACTCGAGCTTATCCACCAAGAAGGTCATGAATTTGCATTGCAGGCTTCGGTCGCTGAAAAAAGGTACCCAAACTATCACTGAGTACACTATGGCAATAAAGCATACATGTGATCTACTAGCTTCGTGTGGAAGTCCAATTTCTGAGGTTGAACATATAGAAACTATTCTCAACGGTTTACCTATTGAGTATGAATCCTCCATTGCTGCTGTCACGGCAAGCAAAGAGTCCTACACAGTGGACAACATTATGTCCATTCTTATAGATACCGAAACAAGAATGGAAGATTCCATGAGAGCTTTTGTTGGCATCAACTTTACTCATGCATCGTTCCATGGGCAAGGGCATGATTAATCCTTTCATATGAGGTCCTTCACCAATTCCCCCAATAATGGAGGAAAATACAAAGGTAGACATAAGCCACAATGTTACTTATGTGAAAAGTTAGGTCATTTGGTCGATCGTTGTTGGCACAGGTTCGATCAGAATTTTAAAGGAATCGCACATCAATCCAGGCCATCTTCTTTTACTCAGCCTGCTCAGGTAAACACCTGTTCTTGTTGTTCTTCTAATCCTCCTGAGGCGACTTACATCCCTGTTGATATTCAAGATTCACAAGAAATTGTTCAAGAAGAAGAAATACAGGTTAATGCTTTAACCATGGAAGGTCCACTTGCATATGCTAAATGGTTTTCAGATTCCGGAGCTACACATCATGTGACTAATGATGCAACCATTATGCAACACAAAGCTCCCTATACTGGTAAGAACAAAGTGCATTTGGGTGATGATTCTTCTTTGCCCATAACTCTTGTTGGAAGCACAACTCTAAAATCCGAGAAAAATGACGTTCTTTGCTTAGATCAGGTGCTTTGTGTTCCACAAATCAACAAGAATTTAATGTCTGTAGCTAAGTTTGCTCATGATAACAATGTCTTTTTTGAGTTTCATGCTAATTGTTGTTACATTAAGGACTCTTGCACTAAGGAGGTTCTACATCAAGGAGAACTCGATGGCGGCTTATATAGTTTCATGTTTCCCTCTCTGAAGTCTGCTGTTATTCATCACACCAAAATAAAGAATGATGATGAGTATTGGTTGTGGCACAGAAGGCTTAGGCATCCTGCTGCTACAACAATTAAAATATTAAAAGATCTAGTTCCTACTGATAAAACAATTCTTTATGAAGCATGTCAATTAGGCAAAAGCCATATTTTACCTTTTGCTGCTTCTCAAACTGTGTACACCAAACCATTTGAGTCGGTGGAAATTGATGTATGGGGTCCTGCTCTAATACTTTCTAATGGATTTCGTTACTTTGTCATATTTGTGGATATGTACTCTAGAAGCACTTGGCTATACTTGCTCAAACAAAAACATGAAGTTAGCTTCGTTTTTCAAACATTTGAAGCCATGGTAAAGACACAATTTCAGTCTCCTATTCTAGCCGTTCAAACTGACAATGGAGACGAGTTTAATTTCCTAACAATGATAGCAGCTAAATTAGGCATTAAGGTCCGCAAATCATGCCCTCACACCTCACAGCAAAACGGAGTAGTCGAAAGGAAGCACAGACACATTGGGGAAACAGCTCTAGCACTCTTAGCTCAAGCTTCCTTACCTTTGAAATACTGATCCTATGCAGTCTTGTGCTCCACGTTCCTCATAAACAGGCTACCTTCCAAAGGTTTAGACAACCTGTCACCAATCCATAAGCTTCATGGTACACCTCCAGATTACACGTTTCTTAAAGTCTTTGGATGTCAATGTTTTCCCCATACAAGGCTGTATAACAACCACAAGCTGGAATTTCGGTGTAAAGCATGTACTTTCCTGGGATATTCGACCTCTCATCAGGAGTATTTGTGCATGGATCAAAGTGGTAGGATTTACATTTCTCCCAATATTACATTTAATGAAACCATATTTCCTTTTGCACAAATAGGTTCAGGTACTCAAAAGGGTGTGCATCAGTTTCGATTAACCTCAGTTCCTATTCACCAAGCCAGTGAACTTGAGCAACCACAACCACCAATTTCAATGGCTGATAACGTTCCAACAGATCCTGAAACCACCCGGACAGAACCTAATACACCAGACCAAGCAGCAGATCATGTAGAACAAGATGATATTGGAATTAATGAAGATCATCCACAACATGATAGTCCTATCACTACTCATGAACAAAGTGCTAGCACACATGAAGAGCACACACAAGAAAATCCAATGGATACTGAGAATATACAGCAAGCTCCTCAACACCCGAGAAACATGGATCAAGCCAATCAAGACAATCATTCCAATCAACCAAACTCCTCCACAGCATCCAATCATGTTCCGCTTTGAAAGAATAAACCATGTGTAAATACACATCCCATGATCACGAGACGTAAAGATGGCATAGTAAAGCCTAAGATGTACAATTTGCAAATGAAAAAGACACCCGATACAATTCAAGAAGCCATGAAAGATGAAGACTGACGTATGGCAGTAATGGCAGAATATAAAGCTTTTTTAAGCAATGGGACATGGGAATTGGTTGAGCTCCCAAATGAAAGGAAGGCGGTAAGATATAAGTAGCTTTTTCGAATCAAAAGACATGCAGATGGCTCAGTTGAAAGACTCAAAGCAAGGTTAGTAGCCAAAGGGTATGCACAAATACCTGGCTATGATTTTCTTGATACATATAGTCCAGTAGTAAGGTTCACAATAATCAATATATTGTTGTCGATTGCTGTGTCACACAAATGGCGAGTTAAGCAAGTTGATGTCAACAATTCCTTCTTGAAAGGTGAGTTGGAGGAGGATGTGTACATGCAACAAGTCTCGGGTTTTGAACAATCGAGTACAAATACAGTTTGCAAGCTCAAGAAAGCTCTATATGGGCTCAGACAAGCACCTAGGAACTGGTTTCTCAAGCTCAAAGAGTTTTTATGTCAGCTTGGTTTTGTGTCTTCAAAGGCTGACTCCTCTATGTTTGTATTCAAAGATGACAAGCATGTTACTTATCTGGTTGTGTACGTGGATGATATTCTCATCACTGGGAGCTCCACATGCTTGGTTGATCAAGTCATTCAAAAGTTGCACATCAAATTTTCTCTTAAAGATCTTGGAGAAATTAAATTCTTCTTGGGTATTGAGGCTACTTGATTTGACACTGAAATATTTCTTTCAGAAAAGAAATTTATTTCTGAACTTTGTTGAAAGTTCAGTTGCTTGATTCAAATGGAGCCAACACACCTATGGCTTCCAACTGCAAGCTTAACAAGATGGATTGTGATCCAACTGATAATGCTCAACTTTACATGAGTGTGGTGGGAGCTTTGCAATAGATTTCTCATACTCGGCCTGACATTTCGTTTGCAGTAAACAAGACTGCTCAGTTTCTTCAGAATCCCAAGCAAAGCCACTGGCTAGCTGTCAAACGTATACTAAAATACCTTCGAGGAACCTTAGACTATGGTCTTTGGTTCTCTGCTCAACTTCCAGGCTCCATGGGCATCAGTGCATTCACAGATGCCGACTGGGGAGGGGACAGTGATGATCGACACTCCATTTCTGGATTTTGTGTCTTTAATGGGAGTCACTTACTCACCTGGAGCTCAAAGAAACAAAGAGCTGTGTCTAGGTCCACAGCGGAGGCAAAATATCGTGCCATGGCAGACACATCAACTGAGGTTACATGGATCAAAGTTGTATTAACTGAAATGGGTATCACTTTAAGAGATGCGCCACGAATCTGGTGTGATAACACCAGTACTGTGGCCATGGCGGCCAACCCCATACTCCATGCCAAGACAAAACACATTGAACTCGATTTGCATTTTGTAAGAGAAAAGGTTACAACACAAGAGCTACAAGTCAACCATGTTCCGACAGATAGTCAGATTACAGATACTCTCACAAAGTCTTTGCCAGTAACCAAGTTTGATTGTTGCAGGAGAAAACTCATGGTGATTGACAAATTTGAAGCCCTTCCCAGAAGCTAGAAAGCTGGGGAAATGTTAAACCAACTACCAGACGAGGCAACTAACTCAATTGTATTTGGCGCCAAAGTTAACAGACCTTCAACAGATTGCTTCTCAATTGTTCTCTCATCTTCTTCTATTTCATATCTCATTCAACTATAAATAGGATTATCTGCTTTTATTGTAATCAAACTTACTGTTAATGAAATTCAGTTGTTAAAACTCCTTCTTTCTCATCTCTCGTTATTTCTCTGTAAGTTCTAACAAAATATAATATTAAAACATTCACATGAGTCTGAATAACATAGTACAATAAACACTCACAAGTAGAGGTGACCGCAGGCTGAGGTGATAAACGAGTCATCCGGATTCAGTTTGGTTTATTTCAGTCTAGATTATTTTGATTTTGATTATAATTAGTTTAAATTTGGTTTGGATCAATTCGGATCTGGTTTTAATTTTTGGTTTTGTTCGGGTATCGGGTCGAATCGGTTGATTTTTCAGTTCGTTTCAATTCAGTTATTATCGATTAGATTATTTCGGATCATTGATTTTGAATCGAGTCAATATTGAGTTAGCAAGATATCGATTATTTGGTTTTTGGTGAATTATATGATAATTCACATCCTATTTTTTTTTCTTTATTTTAATATATATATTTAGAGTTATCTCCAATTAAGGTCTATTTAGTTCGGTTAAAAATCGATTTGGGCCTATTTAATTCGATTATAAATCGATTTAAGTTTATTTTCGGTTCATCTAGAATTCATATCGATTTTGGTTCGAATCGGGTTTTGGATCAAATTTATATCATCGCATTCAGATTAATTTGGGGTCTCAGCTTGAGTAAATCATTTCAGTTTTTGAGTGTTGGGTAAAACTTGTTAGGTCTACTCACAGGTGATCATTTAGTGCCTAAAAGGTTAAGTTAGGATGATCTTAGGTACCCCAAAAAAGGGAAGATGAGAGTGTCGGGAGGGTAGTAGAGGAGATATACAAAGGCAAATGGACAAAACATCACTACATTTGGTCTGTAGAGATAAGGACCAGTTAACTATAAAGGCATGTCTGTAAAGAAAAGCATGATATTTCAAGCACTGAACCAGGTCAGAATTATTGGGGAAGACAGGTCAAGAGTGGCCAATTAGTCTTACAAAATGATAACTAGTGATTTGGAGCATAAACTGTTGTACTTCACGCTTGTTTCTTTGAAAAGAAAATACAGATAGTGAAGTATTAACACAAGGGGAAAGTAAGGTCCACTTTTTAAAATGAAAGCAATGCAAAGACAGGGACCATTGATGGTTCATGTGGTGGCTCGAGTACGAATAGTTTAGATAACAAGGGTTGGTCTCGATCTTATCTTGTTCGATGGAGACGGGTTTGGCAAATGCTGATCTCAATATCTAACTTGGTTGAACCTCGGGTTTAACCGAGTTGGTTCATACAACAATTGTAAGAGGTTAGATCTAGCCAAGTTTATCTAAATCAGCCCCCATATACATTAACACTGCAACAATGTGCACAATTGCTGATACCTCAGGCTAACCGAGTTGGTTCATGCAAGTGTTAGCCCCACAACTGACCTTAACATTGCAATAATGTAATCCACAGTTACATTTCTCCATCTATAAATACAGGGTCTATCTAAGAGAAGAGATTCCAAGTACATCCGATTACATAGCAGTTTCTTTTATACCAGTATTTCAATTCTGTTTCATGGCTCCAGTGCCTAGTTTTCCAATTAAAGTCGGACATATTGATGATGTCCAAGAGCTAAACAAGACTCAAACAACCACAGTTCCTGAAAGATTTGTCCGAGACATGGCTGATAGGCCGAAACTTACGGCAAATATATCATCATGTAGTGACATTCCCATCATTGATCTTTCTAAGCTCATGAAAGGAGACACAGATGGACACTTTAGTGAAATTATGCAGCTCAAAACTGCCTGTGAAGAATGGGGATTTTTTCAGGTACTAAAAATGCATAATTTTCATGTTAGATGTCTTGGAAAAAGAATGATTATGGAAGCTAATGTTGGAATGCATTTCAGGTGCTGAATCATGGGATTGATCTGGATGTTCTTGAAAACATGGAAAAAGTAGCCAAAGATTTTTTCATGTTACCTTTACATGAGAAACAAAAGTATCCCATGGCTCCGGGGACGGTTCAGGGCTATGGTCAAGCTTTCGTGTTCTCAGAGAACCAGAAGTTGGATTGGTGCAACATGTTTGCTCTTGGTGTTGAGCCACCTTGTATAAGGAACCCAAAACTCTGGCCACCAAATCCGGCTAACTTCGGGTAATCACAAATAACACCATATATGAACCTTGAAGTAAAGACGTAACCCTTTTTTTTTTCTTTCAGAGAAATTTTGGAAATTTATTCAAGAGAAATCAGGAAACTTTGCAAGATTCTTCTGAACTATATAGCAGTGAGCCTTGGATTAAAAGGGGAGGTTTTTGAAGAAATGTTCAGAGTAGCTGTTCAAGCAGTAAGGATGAACTACTACCCTCCATGTTCGAGACCAGACCTTGTTTTAGGCCTTAGTCCACATTCAGATGGAAGTGCCCTTACAGTGCTGCAGCAGGGAAAAGATAGCTCAGTTGGTCTTCAAATCCTCAAGGATCAAACATGGTTGCCTGTTCAGCCTATTCCGAATGCGCTCGTGATCAACATCGGTGACACTTTAGAAGTAAAAAACCCGGAAGCCTATATAACGGTTTCGGCTCATTTTCACCCTGCTAAGAACAATGTTCAAATCTCAATTTTGAAATTTCTTGTTGTACAGGTTCTTACAAATGGAAAATACAAGAGTGTGGAGCATAGAGCGGTAACTCACAAGGAAAAAGACCGCCTTTCAATCGTCACATTCTATGCTCCAAGCTACGAAATCGAACTTGGTCCAATGCCAGAACTGGTGGATGTGAAGAATCCATGCAGATACAGAAGATACAATCATGGAGAGTACAGTAAACATTATGTAACCAACAAGTTGCAAGGAAAAAGAACCCTGGAGTTCGCAAAGATCCAATCCAATACCTCAAATTAACAAGGGCTCCACTTTGATCTCCCCCACTGAGATCACTACTTTTCCCTATTAGACTGTTTCTTCTGTAACAATGTTTCTCTCATGTGCATATCAGCTTATGTTAAGCATGTACGGTCTTTGCTTTCAAAACTTTCTTCTCACTTTGTGTGTTTTGTCTGCACAACTTGTTCAAAAATATTAATGAATTTGGTATCTAAAGGAAGAAATATCCAAACCTTCTTTCCGTCGAAAACGTTAATCGATCGGATTAATGTGATCGATCAACTGTCACAGAAGTTTGTGATCGATCAAGTTCAAATACCTGATAAAAAGTGTATGATATCTAAAGCAGGAAAAAATGCCACTTTTACTGTTTTCTCTGATCAGATTCCTGATGAGAAACGAAATATGTCAATCATAGTTATGAAGGAATCAAGCAACAAATCTAACAAAACACCATGGGGTCTTCCATTGTTCAAGGGGAAAAGGTATCTTCTTTTATTAGTGGCAAAGACAGGAGAGCCCACACACAAGTATTTTTTGTATGAATGTAATTTAACTTCATATTTATGTTTATATCTATAGGTGTTGATTGGCAAGTTGTGATAGATAACTTCTAAGCTGAAATGACACTCTTGGCTAACACCAAAACAGAGAAGAAAGCAGAGTCCACACTACACATTCATATGACATGATGTGAGGTAAAGACTGAAAATTTCTTTAGAAAAAAGTAAAGACTGATTTGATTAGACTTGAAATCGGTTTGAATTTTTAATAAATCAAATCCAATTATTTGATATTCAATTCAAAAAACTATAAGTTAATAAAAATATAATATTCTAATTTTTTAAACTTAAAATCTAAATTCATGAACCTAAAACCTTAAAATCTAAGTCCTAAATTCTAAATATCAATCCAAACCTCTAATCTCTAAACTAATATCTTAAACTCAAAAATTAATAAGTTTGTGTAAACTTATACATCACAATTTTTTCCTTGTATTTAAGTGAGATGAGAAAGATTGTGTGGTACTCGAATCTGAATCGATTAAAGCTCAGTCAAAACCGATTCGATTAAACTCGACTAAAGCTTAAACTCAATTTGAATTCTTAACCAACCGAATCGAATTCAGAGTATTTAAGCTCATTAAAAATTACTCAAGTTTGAACTAGACTCAAATTCTTAACGAACCGACTCAAAATCAACATTCTTCAAACTCAAATCGGCTCGTTTACTCCCCTGCGATATTTAAAAAGTAGTGAACACTAAGCACAACTTGCCGCGACCATCGACCGCGATTCCGTTAGATCATTTACATTATGCAGCGATGACCATCTTTAACAGATCAAATGAAATCCGAATCCTATGGCTATGGCTGCATAATGAAATCTGAGCCAAATCACAGTTCACCAAGAAATCCCAAACCAAAATCTTCATACTAACCTATGACTACGTAGGGGCGTAAGAAACAAAACCACAAACACTTGGCATGCTGAATTTTACAAAGCATAAACAAATTATAGTGCTGAAGCAAGTTTATTCTATTCTAATGTTATCAGCAGTTGGGTGAGGGTCCAAGACTAAACAGGAAAAGTTTCATCCTTTTCAGGTTTTCAACAAACCCATGATTATATAAACAATTTGGTGTCTAAAATGACTGAAAAAGTAAGCACTAATTTTCACTGGTAAGGGGAGAAAGTTAAATTTGAAGTTAAGGAAAGTTGAAGCCTGAGAGAGGGTCCCGGGGCCAGTTTTTGACGACTTTCATGCTGGCAACTGCTCCCAGTAACAAACAAAAACTGGCAAAAGAAACGTTGATTTTGCATCCAGGAACAATTTTGTAGGCAAAGAACACCCTTTTTAAACTTTATGTATTAATTTTGTAAATCAACTTTAGAACACTTTAATTTTAACACTAAACTTCAGTTTAAAATTTGATTAAATTAAAAGGAGTTAATTATTAACGATCTAAAAAAATATTTTTATTTCAATTTATGATTTTCTTTGTTAAAAGTAGATGTGTTATTTATTTATTTTTAATTATCGTCAAAAATTATCATTTTTAATCTCGGTTATAGTCTATTTGGACACTGATTTTATTTGTCTCATTGTCTTTTACTACTTTATTGAATTATATTTTTTAAATTCTTTTTAAAACTTACAAAATTAAAAAAAAAGAGAGAGAGAGAGTTTGAGAGATATCTTAAATTTGAGAGTTTTTGACTTTTTTTTTTAATTTGAATTTTTCATTCTTTTGAGAAAATAAACAACATATCTTGAAATTAACATTATCAAATGATCATCGAAAAAGATTGACACATTAAAACATCGATCCTTCAGATAATTTTTTATCCATTGTAAATGAGTTTAGTAAAAAATTAATTTGAGGAGAAATAATAAATAAAGAATACAACGTTTTAATATTAATTTTATTCTGAATGATGATCACTAGCGGGTGACAGATAAATAAATAGATAATCACAATCGGATAAGATAATATTTTTTTATAAAAAAATATATAAAAAATCGACTGTCTTAATTAAAATTGTAATAACAAAATCGATACTAAATTCTAAAATTTAAAGACGCGGATAATACTTTTCTAATACAATATTTTTTTATAAAATATATATATATATTTATATTCGACACCCTTATTAAATCTGATTAATATCTTATCGTCGGCAATGAGCAATTATGAATCAATACATTGAAACTGCCCTCGCGCAAAGCATGGAGAGAAACAAGTTCCATTTTCATAGGTCGGAAAACATGGTAAACTCGTTTTCGGTGGACATTCCACTAGCATCAAACCTAATGAATATCATCCATTAATTAAGATAAAAATATAAATAAAAATCATATTAATTTACCAACATCATATATTAAATGTGTAATTAACGATAAAAATTAGTAACGGTAATCGATAGGGATTGGTATAAGTGGTACGTGTTTGGTTTCGCTAAAGCAAGTTTCAGGTTTGAAGTCTTACGTATGTAGAAAATCTCTATCAGAAGACTCACCCACCAAAACTAGATGTGCAAAGTGGTTCAATTTGGATTAATCAGAAAAAAAAACCTTGAAAATTGAAAGAATAATAAAAAAATAATGATAATAAATATAAAAGAGTAAATTACACAAATCTTTAATGAATTTTGTTCTTTGACCTATTTTGATAATTGTATTTTTTAAAACGATCGATTTACTCATTAAAATTTACTTTTTTACCTATTTATTGAATTATTTTGTTAATATTATGAGACTAAAATTTATTGAGTTATTTCAGATTAAGAATTAATTGATAGAAGTTTTAGGACTAAATTGCAATTGTTTTTCACTAAAAACACATTGAATAATTCTTTTTAAAAATAAATTATTATCGTATAAATTGGCAAAATCAAAAACAATTTTTTATAAATAGATTCTAACAAAGGATATCAATTGAAAAGCGGAAGATGTTCATCCTAATAAACTTATGTTCGACCGTATTATCTATAAGATAAGTGTGTATTTTTAAAAGATTAAAAATATGTATAAATAGATATATATTTTGTCCGTCTTATTTATCTTATAAAAGTCAACTTTTTTAAAGTGACAATTTAAGTGAGATGATTTTAAGAAATAAAAATTTGATTTTATAAAAATAGAGTGTGTGTATATATATGAGTAAAAATCATATGTCCCTAATACTGTCTTTTTATATGTCCTTATTATTTAAAAAAATAAATTCTAAACCCTAACCCTAATTTTCATATCTTAAACCTTAAATCTTACACCATAAAAATACACCCTAACCCTAATTCTTTAAACATTAACTACAACTTTTAACTTTAAACCCTAAATCCACTATTTTAAAATAAAAATATCAATAAATATAATAAAATGATAGACCATTTATACTTATATGTATACACACAAAATGTATAAAATTATGGGTTGTATATTATTATTATTATTATTATTATTATTATTATATTTATGACATAAATGTAAATTTAGTTACTATTTAACACAATTAATTCTATTTTTTATTAATCAAAGAATATACGTTAAATATTTTTAAGTAATTTATTTTTAATACAATAAAATTTTATTATCTTTCAAGTATTATTTAAAATTAATACGATTTTTAATGTAAACAAAATTTAAAATTTTATTTCTCTCTTTAACATAAATTATTTTAACCTATGGAACGTCACGCAAAATACCTGACTACGTTGGGTTTATACTTGTCCTTCTCAAGTAATTAGGTCCAAATACCTGCTCTGAGGCCTTATCCAGGGGAAATATTAGGAGATATTTGAGTTTTTATGGTATTTTTTACGGTGTTAAAAGAAAACATTACGTGTATATAATGTTTTATTTTTTAATTAGTATATTTTAATTAAAATTTTATTAAATCTTATTATCACATAAATATGTTATTTAAGAAAAACATTATGTGGTTATTATATTTCAATACAAATTTTGTCAAATTCTGTCATTAGAATATAATATATTATTTTTTATGTCCAATAAATATTATTTTTATTGATTTTTTAGTTATTTTTTTTAATTTTCTCATGATTATTTAAAATTTATTATAAATAAAAATATAAAAATTTAAAATTTAAAAATCTTTAATTAAATAGATTTTAAATATATATTTTATAAAATTTAATTATATAAAATATTTAGTATAGTTATAGTTAAATTAAAAAAATGATTTTTAAAAATTAATAAAATAATTTATACAAAGAAGGGATTTAAAAATTTTAAAACCTCATACGCACGTAACAATTCTACAGAGGAAACCATAAAAACTAAACATTAGGGTTTTGCATTCGGTTAATTTAGTTGGTGGTCGAGCTGAATTAACAAAAATTAAATTAATTAAAAATTTTAAAATCTTAACCGTTAACCGAACCGAATTATCTTTGACTGATTTAATTGAACCAAAATTATTTCGGTTAATTTACCGAATTAATCAAAATTTATTATAAATTTTGGTTAAATTATATGACTGGTCACTAAATTATGTTAAAATAATTTTTTAAGTCACTAAACTTTCATTTTATACAAATTTAATAAAAATTTAGTGATCATTTTATAATATAAAAAAATTTAATGAAAATTTTATAATTTTTAAAAGTTAAATGATTATATATATAATATTTAATATATATAATAATTTGATTAATTCGCTTAATTCGGATAATTAACCGATTTTGAACCGAATTAACTGTTAATCGATTTTTAAAAAAATTAATTATTAATCGAATTTATTTAAAATTAATCGAAATAATTTTTATTCGATCGATTAATTCGATTAAAATCGAATAATGTACGTCCCTACTAAACATCCTATATATATTCTCCTAACATTTCCTCTTATATGGATTATCTTCCAATTTTTTCCCTCATCTCTATAATAGAACCATTATAGGCTATATTTCCTACAATAATACCCTCAAACATTATTTTCAAGGATAACACTAAAAATAAACGGTGAAGAATAAATTTATAATTAATTTATTTAAAAAAAATCATTTAACTTTATCCTTGTTATAGATAATACAATTATTATGGCATAGTTAAAAATGTTTTAACATTTGATTTATTTTTTGAGTAATTTAATTATTAATATTTTATTTTAGATCAAAATAATTTTTTATGGTTAAAAATAATAATCAATCAATATAATATCATATAAGCAAATATATTGATTTTATATAATGACACATCAATTAAATATAATTTTATAAAAATATATAAATATAATGTTTTTTTTTCACGTAATATTTTATCATTTAAAGTTATTTATTATTAATTAACTAAAAAAATTTATTCACAAACAGGCTATTATAACTTAAATAAAATATTAAAGACTAGATTATTTAAAAAATAAGAATAAAATAATTATTTTAAAAACTTTTTTGATATTATATCATAATAATTTTATTAACTTTAACGTAGTAATCAAACACATTGCTAAATGAGAGGTGGGAGCCTATTGACCCCAAGGTAGGAAATTTGTTTTTACCCTTCTTACTTTATTTTTTTAAAATTGAATTAGTTATTAATTTATTTTTACCTTCTAAAATTTGTGTTTCGTCATTATTCTTAAATCTTGGTCCTGTTTACCCTTCTTACGGTTAAAATTTATTTTATCAATTGATTAATTTAGATTAAATATAAATTATATTTTTTATTTCGTTAAATTACTTGATAATGTTTTATAACTCTGCTTGTGTTCAGGATTATACGATATACTATCACTACCATATAACTCAACACATATAAAATACATGCTTATTCTAATCTCAGTGTCTGGTGTTTAAATTCGGATACCCAAAGTACAGGGTACTCAAAAATTTGGATAGTTAAAAAATAGTCCAGGTTTCGACTCAATTTTTTCGGATACTTGATATTTTAGGTACCCGAATATTCGGGTGCGTACCCACGTTTTTATTTTTTATATAATTTTTAAATTTAATCTTAAAGAAATATATACAAATGTAAAAATTCAAATTACATAATCTAACATTCAAATATAAAATTTTAAAATCATAGTTACATAATCTAAACATAAAATTTAAGACATAAATTACATAATCTAATTCGAAACAAAACATAAGGCGTAAGAAAAGATTTTTTTAATATTTTTAATTAGTTTAATTTATTTTAATGTATAAAAATGAATGATTTAAATAATAAAAAAAATTATTTGATTTTCATCTTGGTTAATTCACTTGTAAAAACAACGTATATATAAACGAGTAAAGTTCGAATTTTATTAACTCGAATAAATAAATTTATTATTTTATAATAAATCTTAATTTTTTTTACAATGATTCCTTAGTTCTTTTTTTGAAAATAAAGTTTGGATTGAAATTTAAGAATTAAGTTGTTTGATTTTTTATTTAAGAATATAGTGAATATAAATTGTTTTATTTAAATAATAATTATATCTAAAATAAAAAATAATAACCGAGTATCCAAAAATTTTTAATATTGTGACTCGGGCCCTACACGAGAAATGACAGACCAGGTACCCGACTCGAATCTAAAATTTTTTTGGATAAATATCCGATTATTTATGTTTGGGTAGTTGGGTAATCGGTTGGGTCAATCGGATCGAGTATTTTTGAACACCCTTATTGTCATGTATTACGTTTTGTTTTGTGTTAAGTTGATTAAGCAATAGAATTGGCCAAGAATGGTGAATTGACAATTTAAAATTTTTGCGAAAGATAAGAAAAATATGAGGAAAATAAGGACATAAAAAATTATAGTGGTTCAAGCTTCGAATAAACTCTACATTCACTACCTTAACTCCTAATAAGGATTTTCAATCCAATTCACTAATGAATTTGACCTTTTTTTCTCAATTTAAGGGATAAACGTTACAAACGGAATAAATCTTTCTACCCAAAGATTTATTCAACCCCACTAAGTTACAAACTAGAAAAATGACAAATAGTTTCCCTCAACCAAAGGATTTCTGCCCAAATTATAAATTAGAACACTCCCCAAACTCAGAAAATAAGATTACAATAAAACAAGAGTTGAGTGTACAAAGATTTGATAATAAAGCTCTTGAGGTTGGATTGAATGCTTGGATGTTTTTTTTTTGGATCAAAAGTTGTTGTTGCTACTTTAAAAGCTTGATTTTATATTCTCTCTTTGATTTCTAACCGTTGAAGTGGTTGAAAACATAATTATAGACGTTAGGACTTTATCTTCCCACCATAAATGCACTTTTAGAATTATAGGTATCGATACTCGAAGTACCTATGTCAAAACGTTACCAAAATTGAAATACCCGTTAAGTGCATTTAATAAGGGGTATCAATACCATAGGTCATGGTATCGAAACATGTTTTCCTTTAAAACAAAGAGTATCGAAATAGCTTGAAGGTTGTATCGAAAAGTTTTGAATCTGCCAAAATTAGTATCGAAACGCTTATAGGGCGTATCGATACTGGTTAATAAACTTTTAAAAAATAACTAACATCCAACGGTCAAAACTTTTAATATTTGAAAATTTTTTAAAGATAACATAGACATCGAAACGCTGAGTTGTTGTATCGACACTACATTAAAATTTTAATTGCAAAGAGTGGTATCAATACTGATTTGAAAAAGGTTTCGAAATGAAAAATCACAGTTTCAAATGATATCGAAACCGTCTTGTACCGTATCGATACGCTTGGAAAATTCAAAAACATTCTTCAAAATTATAAGCATATTATCAATACCATTGAGGATGGTATCGAAACACTTGTTCAATTTTAAATGTTTTGGCTTGAAATGTCTCAAGGAAATGTAGATTTTGAGTTATTGTTTTGACTTAGAAAATTTATCGACTTGTTTTGACCTTAAAAATTTATTTTCAAAATAATTTTTTAGTTTATTTATTATGTCAAAATCAAATTTAATTTTACGTTTTGTATTAATGAAGATAATAGATTTTTTATATATATAAATGATATTCAGCGGATAGTAAGAAAATAAAAGTATGCTTAACAAGTATTTAAATTATAAATTTTTGATGAGTTCTTGAATTATACTTTAGGTTAAATATGTGAATATTGTTTTTACAACTCAAATAAATGTGAAGATATCATTTTTCTCTGTTATCCAATGAAATACAAACATGTAGCATGATTTATTATTTTCTGAAATTAAAATCTAAAATGATAAAAATAAAAAAAAAATAAAGAAACAATCTTTATTCTTCCAACCCCTCAAACTCAAACCCTAAATTCTTTCACTCTAATCATTGATTCAATCATCATAGTTCACCTTTATTTCATCGAATTCCCACGATTAAAAACTTATCATCTCATCGTAAAATGTGATGAATAAACTGTATATTACACCATCCATGAATACTCAACAATGAAGAAAAAAGTTTCAATTGAGTTCCTACCAACGCGTAGAGGATGATAGATGTTAAACGGTGAGGTATCCAATGATTTGTGTAGAATGATAAATAACCGGTTTATGCATGATGTCGAACAGTGAGAGATATAATTTAAAGATTTTGATCGAAAGAAATTAAAACTTTTAAACTTTTAAAGAAATTTAGATTTTTAAAGAAATCCAGAAATTAAAAATATAAAAATAGGATATATGTCATGTTTTGATTGAGTGGTCAAATTTTTTAACGTTTTTCACGGTGAGGTATCTATTTGGATCACGAACATAGAGGGTTCATAGATTTTGAGAGATTTGTGCAATTTATTAAAATGAGACCCTTACTTTATATTCAGTAAATTATATAAGTTTTTTCTTTAAAAATATTTTAATAGAAAATATTATTAGATTGCCCTATTAAGCAATAAAAAATTAAATATTAATTATTTAAAAATTAAACATTTTCAGATTTCACCTAAAAAGTGACATTCTTTTTTCATGTTTTATGTTTTAAATAATTATTATTATATATATATATATAAATATATTTAATTTCTTTATTTTTGTGTCATTCTCTTTCAGGTTTGTATACGATTGCTCTTATTGTACTTGTCTAGAACCTTCACTGATTATGAAAAAAATATTAGACATCTATTTGGCCTAAAATATAATTGAGGCACATATCTGAAAAAAAAAGTATAGTTTCAAGAATTATTTCATCGTTAAACCTAAAAACAAATAATCTCGTAAACAAAAACCTAACGAGTGGCCCCATTAAAAAAAATATTAATGATCGTCGTAAGAAATACAAATTCAAATAATTATATTTATAAAATATATATTTTATCAAATTATTAAAAATTATAAATAAATATTACTTTATAATTGTTTTAAATCTATTAAAAAAATCTCATAAACGAAGGTGACAAATAAATTCATAGTTAAGATCGACAAAAACTTTTAACTCTTCTGGATGACAGAATAGTTAACCCTAATCCAGGCATCTAAAAATAATGGCATCAAGTGCTTTCCTCAGACAGTTGTTGAAGCACATGAACACACATTGTTTGGTTCCACATTCACCCTGGTCCTGCTTTCTTGGGTTGTTTAATGATCTTAGGTCTAATCAAAAAGTATATAAAGCAATATTTAAAATTATAAAAAATGTAAAACTTGTAAAAAAAATGTTAAAAATGAAAGAAAAAAAATCGACGTTAGCTTAATAAATAAATAAATAAAAGTTCGAAAGCAAAATAAAAATAAAAATAAAAATAAAAGAATCATTTTTTTCTAAAAAGTTGAAGGGTCAAAAATACCATTAGTTTGAAGTGTTTGTGATTGATTTAGTATAAAAAATATTAAGACATAAACATCGTACGTTAGGGGTGAACAAAACTTGACTCGAAAAAAATAAATAATTAAATTTGATTTAAGACAGAATTAGTCAATTTATCTTGACTTGACTCAAAAAAAATTAAATAAAATTTGAGTTATAAAATAAAAATTCGAATAACTTAAAAATTTTAGTAATTAGAGAATTTATTTTTAAGTTCGAGATGAGTCCCTTGATTTTTTAAATGATATATATTGATATTTAAAAATATGAAGAAATATATCCAAAGATAAAAAAAAATAAAGAAATATATATACATATTTTATATGATTAAACAAATTATTTAAATTAAAATCAAATCGTACTATAACATAATAAATAATTATAATTAAATTTTTATAGGAACTCGAAAACTTGACTCGAATTTATTAAACTCGAGTTAAATCTTAAAAAATCAAATAAAATTTGAGTTATAAAATATATCTCGTAAACTCAAATAACTCAAAATTTTTTAACTCGATTAGATCAAACACTCACCCTAACTATATATTATATTAAATCTTCAATTATTTAATCTTTTCTTCTGAGACGACAGCTCATAATTACACTATATGCCCATTAGTAAATCCACAATTAACATTTAATTATTTATGTCCAAATCCAAATAATATAAACTTAGTGTCTTTTTTGGAATCCTTGAATATTCCTCTCTTCCCAAGTCAGAGTGGTTTATACAGTGGAACAATGAAATGATTTGTGGATCTCCTCTACACCTACTTCACTATATAATTTCCTACTTTTGTCCCTCTCTCAATCTGTCTGTCAGTTTTGTTCTTATGCAACTTTTTTATGCTCCAATTGAAACACAAAAAAATATAGTATGAAACAACAGAAAGTCAGAAACCCTAATCCCTACTGAGAGAGAAGTCTATAAGTTCAATATTATGACAATTCTAATCTAACAATAAAAATTGAATCTTAAAAAGATTATATTATTGGAGGAGACATCTACGAATTTTCAAAAATAGACTATAAAACAAGAGTAAAAATTTTATATCCTTTTAGTGTCCCTATTTAGGCCACACATTAAGATATAAGTTTAGGGTTTAGGGTTTAGGTTTATAGTTAGAGTATAGGATTGAGGTTTAGAGTATATGATATATAGTATATTTTTAGGGTTTGAGGTATAACTTTTAAGATTTAGAGTTTAAAGTTAGGGTTTAGATTTTAATTTTTTAGTACCGAACATAAAAATAGATATAAAAAAGGTAGGTGAATTTTGTTCGTAAAACAAACCTGAAATCCAACCCTAGATGAATGGAAATCCTCTTTATGCACCACAAAAATTATGTTGGGAGTTAATGGTTAAGGTTCGGGTTAGAATTCAAAAAACTAGAGGTTGGATATACATTTTAGGGTATAAAATTTAAGTTTAAGAATTTATAGATAATATTTAAAATTTAATATTTTAATATTATAACATAAGATTTATTCGCTCTATATAGTTAATCAAAGTGAATCTACTGATCATAATAACCATACAAAAGATGTAGATTATCACTAAACAAGAAAGGGGGAAATGACAATGCCCAAAGAGAATGATTTCATTGTCATATATCTGGCATTGGTGATATATGGAGAACTTTACCTGGAGACCATCCAAACTGACCCTAAATTGTGAAGATGAACCCTAAAACAAGAAAAATTTCAGACAGTATGCACCAGATTACATACAGAACATAAAAGCAACTAACAGGTTGCTACTAATCTATCCATTTACCTACTCAGATGCATCAAAATCAAGCAAAAAGGACACAATGATTGCAGACAATTAAATCAGTGTTATTATAGTTAAAAATATATATAAAACCTCAATCAAATGGCCTCAGATCGGAGTTTTTACTGCTTCCAATCATGTTGAACTTCAACGGAGATTGCTCCTCTCTTTCTTCATTACAGTTGCTGTCATTATTAGCCTTATCTTGGTTTGCTGCTCTATTATCTCCTCCTAACTCTCTGTACCTATTCAAGTATCTTCTCAACGGCGCTGCGTAATCGTCGAAACCGAGAGAGGCCAAAGCCCAACAAACATCGTCTCCGTTGACAGTCTTCCGCCTTTCGTTCCTGCACTTGTCGGATGCTTCACTTGTGACGAAGCTAATGAACTCCGAAACACACTCCTGCATCGTTTCCTTCGCTTCTTTCGAGATTTTTGCATTCAGAGGTAGCATTTGCTTCATTATTCGGCCGACGTTGGCTATGGGAAGCAACTGATCTTGCTCCCTGATGCCGTCGTAGTCGTTCGAGCTGCTCGCCGCAACATTTTCAGCCATTAGATAACCCCAAAGACTCTTTGATGATATATAATACTGTTGAAACCTAGACTTGTTGCACAAAGGTCAACAGAAGTTATAGTTCCGGTTACATTGCATATACAAATTACATACTTACATACATAGATGACATGCGATGACGTTGGCCGGCCGATCCAGTCAGCATCAGTGGTGGGGCGTGGTGTCTACCTGCCCAATCTTTTGGAGGAGAAGATTCAATGGTGATTTGACTAAGTTCATGAGTGTTGGCATCCACAGCCACTGTTTCCAAGTATGCTATTAGGGCTTCATCGGCATGCAATATATAATTGGATGCTGAGAGGGATGATTGATGAGTTTAAATAAACAACTAAAACTTTGATTGCTGTAATTTTAACCAATGAGCTACGAGTAAGCATTGTTTCTAAAGGTGGAGAGATTAAACTAATCACATAAGGTTTTCAGAGTAGATAATCAACCAAACAGGTCATTTGAAAATAATAATAAAAATAACCTATAGAGCGGTACTAACAGTAAAGTTGAGATATTTATTATACGTTATTCAGATTCGAACGACGTAGTTTAAAAAGAATAAAAATCATATATCCCTTAATTATGTTTCTTTCTGTTCCCTACTAAAAAATTAAGAATTAAATTATAAACCTTAACCCTAATTTTTACATCCAAAACCATAAACACTACACCTTAAAAAATACATCATGTCCCTAATTTACTAAACCCTAACCCCTATTATTTTAAAGCGAAGACACTAATAAAAGCATAATAAAAAAAACAAACAATTTACATCTGTTTAAAAGTGGGCATGAGTTTATCTAGATATAAAACTAGATTAAGATACTATCTTGTAATCAGATTCGAGTATATATAAAAAAACTAATATAAAGTACAATTATTATTATATATGGTTTGGATCTTAATCATTCATTCACCCTCACCCTCAACGATCTATAAAAATAAGTTAAAAGTAAATATGTTTTATATAGTGTAAGTAAGTAGATAGAAACTCAAAATTTGAAAAATTATTATTAGATTTCCTATTTTTTAAAATACTTGAAAATATTCGAAAAACTTAGACTAATATATTTATAATTAAATTGATATTATCAAAATTTTAGATATACAGATTAAATGACCATAAACGGAAAATTACAATTTTTAAATTTAATTTTTTTTTTCATTTGCTTTACTCTATTCTATCTTTGTTTTTTTTTTGTCTTTCTCTTTTAATTTTAATAAGAATAATTATATTTTTATGAAGTATTTTTCTTTATCTATGTATATATATTTATTTATTTATTGTATTTGGCATGTTTTTTTTTTGTTTTTTTCAATTGTTTGGACATTTTTTTATTTTATGTTTTTCTAGCTCGGATTTGACGATGCCATAGTTGATCTGGATGTTGCTTATTTGTTATTCAGATTAGGTTTGAATATACAATTTACGTTTGTGGATAGTTTTTTCATGACACTCGACTCTAAGTTGCGATTGTCGATAGTCTTTCAATAGCTTGATTCTCTTGTATAGTTTTTTGATGTAGTTAAATTTGTTTGTAGCTATCTACTCTTTGACTTTTTTGGTACAATTTTTAACATTGTCCTATATGATCTCAAGTGGTTAGTTTCTTGTGTTAATAAAAAAATATCCAAATTATATATTTAGTTTACATTTATAGTCGTAAACCATCGATGTAATTCTGGATATTTTATAATACTATGGACTTGTATTAAAAAAACATCATTTTCTCCTGCAGTTAAAGTAAAATATTGGTAAAATTTAATATTTTTTAACACTTTTTAACCCTACATGGCATAGAATCCTCTTATACATATTCTAAGAGTTCTCCTTTAGAATATTCCATAGAAATCTAATTATTACAAGATTTTGAAAAGAATATTACTTTGATTTGGGACTGAGGTGTTAGGGTTAGTGGCATGAAAAGTAGCTTGTTTTTCCCTCTTCTAAGTACCTTCTAAAGTAGACTATAGTTGCTCAGCTCATCTGGTTTTGCACATTGTTTTCATAAAGAAAGATGACGAAATGGATATGCTTTGTTTTTTAGGTTTAGGATAGTTTTATCCTCCGTGGATCACTGTAAGATGGTGTTTGGATGATGATTTGTAGTTCAAAATTGTATATGTAAACACTTTATTCTTACAGTGGGAGAGTCTTTTGATGGGGATTTTCCTTAAAAACTGGTTCATCAAACTAATGTATGTGATAAGTGGGTGGACTCTAAAGTATTCTTTAAAAACTGGGAAATGGGAACTTAAAAAACATAGGTAAAGTTGATCGAGTTTTTATTTAGTTAATATTATTGTTGTAATATATAAGAGGACGTGGATCTGGATATGTTTAAGTCTATAGATTCTCTTATGGGTGAAAAGATGTAGGTATTGTGTAAAAAGAAATGATGGAGAATGCTTGACATATATACTTCTTTTAAACTAAAATTAGACTAATCTCATTTTTTATAAATATTTATCGATAAAAATTTATTGACCCTTTTTGGTGTTCTAACGCTAAAAATTAAATTTTAAGTTATAATTTTAAATTTAAATCTAAAATTAAAAAGCGACCGAGGACTTTTAATCCTTAATCTTAAATTTTGAGTCTTAATCTAAAAAGGGGTGGAGGATTTTATTTACTTTTAAATCTAAATTTCATAACGGAGAAAACCAAAGAGCTCGGCAAAAGGAATATCTAGAATAACTAATGAATCGGATTGGAAAACATCGTACTTGGACATGAAGTCGGAAGCCATGTTAGTCTCACGGAGAACAAGATTGAACTCGAGCTGGCAGGGAGGCTCAAGTAAAGTATAAATAGATCGAAGGAAGGCATGCGGGTTTGTACGAGAGGGACTAGAGAGTAGGCAGAAGACATCAACATTATTAACCTGCACAATCAGTGGTGGACCATAGGAGAAGTTTAATAAGAATAACAACGTTAAATTAGTCAGGTGATTATTTTCCAGCTAAACAAGATTAGTTTAGGATCGGTTGTTATGGCCCTAAGTGAAGACCCTACTCAATTAGGGATATCAGAAGTGAAATCGAAGGAATTGGAAAAAAATGAAATTAGTTTGGATGAAAAAAAGGAAGCTGATGAAGAACGAAATCGTTTCAATTAGTCCTGAAAACGACATCATTTTAATTAAGGAGGGGGCTGCAACACATCAGCAGTTTAATGAGGCACATGAGGAGCAGCAGCAGGGAGTAACATGCACTCGAGCATAGGGGATCACCTCCAGGAAGGCTGTTGAAACAGCTGGCAAAAAGAAGGAAATTTGTTAGCATCATTTTGGTTTATTAGGAAAGAATGAATATAGCAGAAATCATATCTTGGATGAATGAAAATTTTTGTATTTCTCTTCTGAAACCTTTTTCTTTATATTTATGAAACCCTTTATTGTTTCTTAAAGTTTTATCTATAACAATTGATATCCAGAGACGAGTTAATTGATCCACGACAACACTGGGCAGACTAAGGAGAGTACAGCAAATAGCGGTGTCACGACCTAAATTTGAGATTCGAGCGTCGGGTTAACCCGATGAGTTGGATTTCGGTTTTGGGTAGTTTGGGCCTTGTTGGGCCTTAAGTTGTTGGGCTTAAGTTAGGTTTTAAGTTAGGTTGGATCATAAGGATATTTTGGTAAATGAATAGGATGATGACGAGAGGGGTTGGGGTTTTAATTCCCCTGCAGAATGAGCTCATCCATTTTCTCTTTTTCTCTTCATCTCTTCATCTTTTGGAAGCAAAAAAGAAAGGTAAAAGGTTTGAATTTTAAGAGTTCTTGTTGGAATCCCGTTTTTATGGTAGAGAAGATGTTATAGAGCTGTTATGGATCTATGAAACAAGGTAAGAAAGGGTTAGTTTGGTGGAAGATGAAGGTTTAAGAGGGGTTTAAGGTTGAGTTCAGGATGGGATTTTTAGGAAGCTTAAATCCTATCTTTTGATGTTTTTAAGTTGTATAATTCATCCCCAATCGTTCTAAATCGTTGTGTATCCTTGCCTCGTAGAGAAAGAGCTTGAAGAGTCTTCCAAAGGCTTGGGAAAGGAGAAGGCTTGAGGTTGAGAAAGAAGAATGAGTTGTTGTTGTTTTTGCTTAAGGTTGGTTCTCTTCCAACTCTAAAACCTCATGCGCGCATATCATATTGTAAGCTTGTTGCATGGTTGATTGCTTGTTATGTGTATGGTAGCTTAAAAGGGTCTCTAATGGTGGATTTGGCTATGGTTGATGAACCTCCATAAAAACAATATAAACATGCTTAGGAAAGTCCCATTACAGTCTAGGATCATTTTCGTATTAAATGGATCGAATTTGGATAGGATTTTAAGAGTTTAAAAATACAAAACCGCACTTATCGTGTAGGGGGTATCGATACCGGTGGCCCGTGTATCGATACCCCTGAGAGAAATTTAAGCTACAAGAGTAGGGGTATCGAATCATGGTTCGATACCGAGTCGTCTAGTGACCATTCGAATCGATGCCAGTATCGGAACGTAAGGTCCTTTTTTGTTGACTTTTAAGTGGGTTAAAGGGTTCGATACCAGTATCGATACCCTTGTTCCGATACCCCCTTTGGGAGGATATCGATGCATGGTGTTTCGATACTCCAAGTAGGGATATCGATACCCCAGGGCAATTTAGCCCAATTCTTGTGGAAAAAGTGGTAAAGTCTCGTAATGAAACCCTAAAAGTTCCTGAGAGTTGTGTAAACCCTAAAATGAATAATTAAATAGAAAGATAGGTTTATAATCCCGTTAATGAGATAATTGAATAATGAATGGAGTCTAATGATATAAAATGGTATGTGGAACCGTAAAAGGGTTCGGTGTGATATTCGAGTCATGTGGTTTACTAGGAATCTTGCTTAGTGCTGATGGGTTGCCTAGGGTATATTATATATATACGAGATATGATACCTAGTAACCTTGCTTAGTGCTGGAGGGTTGCTAGCGATATATATTATATGATGATAAAATTGATAACCTTGCTTAGTACTGATGGGTTCCTTAGCGGATTATGTGGAGTGGCATGCCACGGACCTTGCTTAGTGTTGATGGGTCCCTAACTTCTATACTACTATGAGGTAATATAGACACCGTTATATATATAAAAATATAACTATATATATATGAAATATAAATATGGGGTAAGAACTTGAGATGCTGCATGGTCTTCTCTTGTCATGCATATGCTATGTACCGATATATGCCATCATGATATCATATGTTTAGGAGATTATGATAGAGTCATAGTACTCATGTCATGTCATCATTCATGTTGCTATGCTTATTTTATGCTATGCATTATGCGGACCGGTTGGTCGAGTACCCACTGAGCTTTTGTGGCTCAGCATTCGAAATGTGTTTTCGTGCGTAGGTTAAGAAGCTTTTAGAAGGGCATCATCATGGTGGATTCAGCATCGGCATCTGTTGTGCCGATATATTTGGTGTTATTGCTTGGTAGGATTAGCTAAAGACCCTTTTAATGAAAACTTTTTGAATTGTTGTTTGATTGATGTAAAATGGTTAGAAACATACCTTATATTATCTTCCTAACTTGTAAGATCGATTTTAGAGCTAACCATATAAGTTGAGTATAAAATTTTGGTAAAATTCTAACCCATGGTTGTATTTTTATACAAACGTACCGATACAACTATGGAGTGTATCGGTAGTTAGTATAAATAATAAGGTTATCTATAAGAAGTGTATCGGTACGACAACACGCGTATTGATACCCAATGCATATTTTGAATTTTAGTAACATTTTTTGGTACTAGTAAGCGAGGGCGTATCGCTAGTACTATTGTATTGGATGTTAGTGTCTAGGAGTATCAGTACATCATATAGGCATATCGATTACGGGTACAAATTGATACTAATTCGAGGGTTAGCCATATCAGTACGGGTGGGTGTTTTTTTTTGTTCTTCGAAGCTAAATAGCTTATCGATACAACTTGAGGGTGTATTGATATGAGGTGGTATACCAATACCTCATATTGGCGTATCGGTACTCGCAGGATAATCTGTCCAAATTTAGTGTTTGAGTTCGGGAATTCTGTAATTCGAGATAAAGGATCCTAAGGTCCTCCTATGGTATTAAATGAACTCTAAAATTGAACAACTATTAATCTAAACCTGTGTGTAGAATAATTGGTTAATTACTTAGTAAAGGTTGGGTGACTAATGGTGGTAGTATCCATAGGACCTTGGTGGTTTGTATGTGTACTGTGTAGTAGTTAGGTAAAAAAATAAATTGTGTGTCATGTTTTAATTAAATGTCAATATTTTTAATGGTTGTTGACAAAAAATCTTATTTAAGTAATAAAATAAAATGTTAAACATCCATTCGATCTTAAAAATAATTTATACACCTAACTAAAAAAATATAATTTATGAATTTATTTGATAATTAAATCTATTTTAATTTTGAAGTTAGCAACTTTAGATCAATACAAGACCAAATAATGAGAAAGTTAAAAATCCAATGAACAAACTCGAACAAAGGATAAATACAAATAGATCTAATTATATTTAAAAAATAAAAATAAAAAGACAATAACAATAACAATCATCAATAAAAAAAATATATCAAAAGACAAAAAAAACGTATCACAATATACAAGATAACATGTCACAAAGCAGAGTTATTCTTGATACAAATTAAAATATATATAATATAATAATACAGAAAAGAAAAAATTATTAGCATTCGATAATTAATATCTTAGTCTACGATAAAATAAAATAATAAAATAAATTTTCTGTTAAAAAATTATAAATTTTTAGAAAACCCTAGCGACTCTGTTGCCAAAATTGTATTTAAATAATCATACTCATCAAATAAACCTATTTTATAAATAAATTATTAATGCAATTAATAAAACCAATTCTTATATTATTTATCATAGAATTTAATTTACGACGAATAAATAATTATTTTAGATTTGCTGCAGAAATGAATAAAACTAATCTAAGGCCCATTTTGTTGCGGCCCGTTTGGCGCATGAAATACATACATTATTTATAATACCCTAAACTCAAAACCCTAGCCAACAGATACAGACATACATCAAACCCTCCGACCAACGAGATGAGACCTTTAGACGAGAAGGAAACCACCGTGGTGTTCGAAAAGCTGTTCAAGTTCACCGGCAACAACTTGAAGAACATAGTCGAGAACCCATCTCACGAAGGACCCGACAAAGACCCTGGCCGCTACTGCTTCCGGCTCCACAAGAACAAAGTCTACTACGTCAGCGACTCGTTGGTGAAGCGAGCCACCAACGTCGCCAGAACCAAGCTGGCTTCCATCGGAACCTGCATAGGCAGATTCACACACGCGGGCAACTTCCATTTGACCATCGAATGCTTAAACCTGTTGGCTGCGAATGCCAAGCACAAAGTTTGGCTAAAACCCACCTCCGAGATGTCGTTTCTTTACGCGAATCATGTTTTGAAAGGCGGGTTAGGGAGGATAACGGAGAGCATTGTGCCAGGTGATGGTGTTGTTGTCTTTTCCATGTCGGATTTGCCTTTGGGGTTTGGAATCGCCGCTAAGAGTACTCAAGATTGTAGGAAATTGGATCCTAATGCCATTGTTGTGCTTCACCAGGCTGATATCGGTGGGTATTTGAGGATGGAGAATCAAAGTGAGCAGCTAATTGAAGAGTAAATTCGGTATTTTTATCTGGGTATTTATAAATGTTTGATTTTGAAGTTGAATTTTATTGTAACTTTGGGAAATTTTGTTCAACTCGTACTCTTGTTTTTCCTTAATATAAGCATTTGCTGCTTAAGCTTTTGTATTAGTCAAAATTTATGAATGATAGATCATAGAAGGGAAAGTTTTATCATTACCATAGGCAATTTCCCCGTTGACTTGTCTTCATGAAAATTTGAAAGATATGAATATGGATTTTCATATTTGAGTGGTCTAACATTATCTACAACCGTATGGATGTTAATGTAGTTGCAGATTGAAATCTTTCTGGAACTTTTGGTTTGTTTTGCATGCTTGTACATTCTGCATCATCTTGTAGACTAGGGCATTATCTAACCATAATGTAGTTTAAGATTGGATTTTCAGGGTTGTTTCTAATGCTTAGCAGTGTTCTAATGGATTGGTTGCCGATTGACCTCTTTGATAGTAGACAGCAATTTCTGTATCCATATCATGTTCGTGTTCGTGTACTTTTTCATATCATAATCGTGGTTTTGACATGCTCGTGTACTATTTATCGGGTGTATAATGTATTCGATATGTTCATGCTCTGGTTCATATATATATATGTAGCCAATCTGTGGCTGATACTTGCTGTGGCACAAGCAAATTGACTTCTTTGATGGCAGACTCGGGGATTTGTGTATTCCTATTGTGTTCATGTATTTCTTGGGTTATAATCATATGTTAAGTACTGTGCGTATTTTCTTGTTGTTTTTAATATTACAAACTGGAATTTTAACTTTATACTCATTTTTCAATTAAATATCAAATATTAATAGTTTGTAAAAAGTAATAAAAAGTTCCATTAGCATAAGCTTAAATTTAATTCATTAATGTTAGAAATAAGAGTATTTATTGTATTGATTTTTAAAAAATTTAATTCTCGAAGGGAGTGAAAAAATTTACAGAACTAAAGGTGAATCAAACCCCGGCCAGTACCGTGGGAGGGTACTATGATACCACTACTGTAGATGCGCTGGGAGACTGGTTGACTTAAATCCCTCTAATAGCTAAGTTCACCGGATGTGTAAATGAGAATGGAAATTTAATTCTCAAAAAACTAGAGGAGAGTATTCAAGCGAATCGAGTTGAGTTAAAAATTTTGAGTTATTCGAATTAAGTTATCATATTTTTCAATTTGAATTTTTTCAGTTCAAGTCAGTTTTAGCAAGTTTGAGTCGATTCGATTTTTTGAGTTTATATATAAATTTTAAATGCACTATTTATGATACTATAGTATATTTTGATTTCAATTGAAACGATATTTGCTTTATAACTATATAATATTTCTTCATGTTATTGTATACATGTGTAAATAAGATTTTGAATGATGATGATGATGTTTATCAAATACTTTAGGTATGAATATGTTATTTTATTAAATCATGGGTCTTGTTATTAAAAAATAGTGATAAATTAAATATAATATAGTAAATATAAAATTAAAAAAATTAAATAAATAGCATAATACAACAGATATTGTAAAACTAAAATTGATTTTGATATAACAAATAATTTAAAGGACTACTTTGAGATAAATTAAAGGAATATTGTAAAACTAAAACGCACAATTTTAACTCAAACCAAAATACAAAATAATTTCTTTTAAGTGTTTTTCAAAGCCAAATTTGTGTTTTTGTTACAGATTTTTCGATACACCTCAAATTGGTTTCGAAAAGACCTTCATATTTTTAAACTAAGTTTTTCAATTTTACTAAGCGTTTCGATACGGTCTATGACCGTTTCGATATGTTTTGAATCTGCCAAATTTGGTTTCGAAACTCTTAAAGTTGGTGTCGAAATAGGCGTTTCGATACAGTCATTGGTTGTTTCGACATCGTCCTGTTTTTAATGAAAATCAATTAAAAATTCAAGGTGTTTCGATACACGCCTTATCATCGTTTTGATACTGGTCATATTTTCCCAACGGCTATTTCAGATTTGAATTTTTTTACCATTGTTTGACAGGTAAACTTTAAATGTTGGTTAATCCATTTCGAAACGGCCATAGAGGTGAATTGATACCGATTTTCATAGTTTCAAAACGTTTTGATACAACCCTTAAGTTGTTTCGATACACCCTTGTTTTAAAGACTAACCGTTTCAATACCATGACATATGGTTTCGAAACCCATTTAATAAATACACAAAGTTTATTTCCATTTTGGCACCGTTCCGAAATAAGTAGCACGTGTTTCGATATCGATGGTTGTAGAGGTGCATTTATGGTTTGAAGATGAAGCTCTAACGTCTATAATTATGTTCCCAACAACCACAACGGTTAGAATTTAATGAGAAGGTATAAAAACAAGCATTTCAAGCAACAACAACAACTATTGAACCTCAAGTAAACATCCAAGCAATCCAATCCAACTTCAAGCACTCTATTGCAAAATTCATACACTGAACTCTTATTCTTAAATTTTATTTTTTGTAATTGAGTTTGGGGAGTGTCAAATTGTATTTAGGGTACATTTTTCTTTTGAGAGAAACATTATTTTCCTATTTTCATCTTTGTAATTTTTTAGAGGTATAAATTAATCTCTAAGTAGAAAGATTAACTTAATTGTAAAGGTTAACCCTTAAACCTAGAATAATATTGAATTCATTAGTGAATTGGTTAAAAAATCCTTAGTGGGAGCTAAGATAGTGGATGTAGAGCTTGTCTTGAAGCTTGAACCATTATAAATCTTGTGTCCTCAAATTTCTATATTTTTACCAAATCTTTCACTTAAAATTTTAATTACCAATTCACTCCCTCTTAATCAATCTTATCATTCGATCAATTAACAATTTCTTAAACTACGCAAATATTAAGGGGGATTTTTGAAAGTTTTAAACTTAAAATTTTATTTTGGTTTTTTTATATCAAAAAGGAGATTATAAAACTAAAATTAATTTTGATAATAAATAAGTTAAAGAATTATTTTGAAATAAATTTTTAAGTCACTAAGTCAAACACACAAATTTAAGTCAAACCAAAATACAAAACAATTTCTTCTAAGTGTTTTTCAAAGCTAAACTTGTGTTTTTGTTATAACTGTTTCGATACACCTCAAATTGGTTTCGAAATAACCTTCATATTTTTAAACTAAGTTCTTCAATTTTGCCAGGCGTTTTGATACGGTCTATGATCGTTTCAATATGTTTTGAATCTTCCAAATTTGGTTTCGAAACTCTTAAAGTTGGTATTGAAACAAGCGTTTCGATATAACAATTGGTTGTTTCAATATCGTCCTGTATTTAATGAAAATCAATTAAAATTTCAAGGCGTTTCGATACACTCCTTGTCATTGTTTCGATACCGGTCAGCTTTTCCCAACAGTTATTTCAGATTTAAATATTTTGATCATTGTATAACAGGTAAACTTTAAATGTTGGTTAAACCATTTTGAAATGGCCCTAGGGGTGAATCGATACCGATTTTTACAGTTTCAAAACATTTTGATACAACTATCTAGTTTTTTTGATACACCCTTATTTTAAAGACTAATTGTTTCGATACCATGACATATGGTTTCGAAACCCCTTTAATAAATGCACAACGTCTGTTTCTATTTTGGTAACATTTCGAAATAGGTAGCCCATGTTTCGATATCGATGGTTGCAGAGATGCATTTATGGTGGGAAGATGAAGCTCTAACGTCTATAATTATGTTCCCAACAACCACAACGGTTAGAATTCAATGAGAATGTATAAAAATAAGCATTTCAAGCAGCAAAAACAACTATTGAATCTCAAGCAAACATTCAAGCAATCTAATCCAACTCCAAGCACTCTATTACAAAATTCATACACTCAACTCTTGTTCTTAATTTCCATTATTTGTAATTGAGTTTATGGAGTGTCAAATTGTATTTGGGGCATATTTTTCCTTTGAGAGAAACATTATTTGTCTATTTTCATCTTTGTAATCTTTGAGAGGTATAAGTTAATCTTTGGGTAGAAAAATTAACTTGATTGTTAAGGTTAACCATTGAACCTAGAAAAAGGTTGAATTTATTAGTGAATTGATTAGAAAATTCTTAGTGGGAGTTAAAGTAGTGGATGTAGAGCTTGTTTTAAAGTTTGACCATTATAAATCTTATGTCCATAACTATATATAATTCTCTAAGAAAAATATTTTCTATTTATGAAATATTTGGTGGAATGATAGTTTTAAAGAATTTATATTCGAATTTTTAAGATATTATTAGGAGGAATAATTATAAACCTGTAAAGCGTCTTTGTACATCATAAAATATATCTGGAAATATATTTATTGTATAAAATAGAAAAAAAATATATTATTAGTGAATCACCGGATGCACTTCATTAAAAGTTTTTGAAGTTAAAAACCTATAATTTTATTTTTAATTGACAGTGTACTTTGTTGTTATTATTTTATTTTGACAAAAGGTACAAGAAACTCCTAATTTTTTTTAAATTAATTAAGCGCTTAAATTATTTTGTACCCAAATAAATTTTTAAATCAAGAAGTTTAATCAATTACGTTATTTGATCGATTTTGATTGTTAAATATTAATTTTTTAGATGTTATTTACATATAACACATTACAAAATATCGTGTCACATTTAAAAATAATAATTTTTAAATAACTATAGTAGAATTTCTAAAAAAAAATATCAAGCGAAAATATTATGACATGATGCACTACAACAACAAATAAAAAAATTAAAATTTAATGGTCAAAGAGCTTAATTAATTAATTTTTTTTTGTTTAAGAGCTTAATTAATTGAATTTCTAGGTTCGAATGCTTAATTGAGTGAAAAAAAAAATTAAAGTCGTAATTGATTTTTTAAGTTCAAAGACTTCTCACACAATTAAGCCTTTTTTTTTACACATCAACCATACAATTTAACAAACAAAAGTAAAATAAGAACATAACTTATTAAAGATTTTAAAAGAATAAAAAATAACAAAAAAAAACAACGAACTGATAGATATTGAAGGGAAAAAAAACGACATTTAATTACATAATTCAACAACCCGGAATGAAAATTAAATTATCCAAAGACCATCGTCAACAAGCATAAACCAGATTATAAATTTGTACAATAAAAATCTATATATGATGTGATAGAATAATGCGGATCCTTTACTTTTAAGAGAATTTTCCTTTTGGTATGCAAACAGTGATCATTAAGTATGGGTGAAAGCGTCACAAGTCGAGTATGGTCGAATTGGTCTTGTATCGATCTTTTTAAAATATTTATCGTTAACGAAGATCAATTTTTTCTATTTTTCAAAAAAGATCAGAGTAAGGTTTAAAAGACAATATATCAAAACGGGATAAAACGGATAAATTAATATTTTAATTCAGGATGTGACACAATCAGGTTTAAGGGTTAGTACATCAAAGCAAGTTCAAAATGACCAAAAACTAACTCGCCCAGTCTTGTTATCATCCTACTTTTAACTCAAATAAATAGCTTTAAATCTAAATTAGATATGACCATTCATGTCAATGAGTCAGATGAATATACAACTTAAAATGATATGTTAAGAACTAGAGTTCAACAAGTTCAAGCTGCACAAATAAGATTAGAATATCTAAAAACAGTACTTCACAAGCTTAACCAAAAACAATCTCTTTAATAAGTATTTTTAAAATCTTGATCCAAACTCAAACTCAGATATAAATAATGGGGGTTTAACTTAAGGACATCTAAATGTGTTCATATTTTTACCTAGTGAACAAGTCTAAAAAATCGATTTAAATCAAGCTTCTTGAACACAGAAATATGACACCTATAAGACAGGGCGCTCGAGCAAGATAAACCCAGAAATAGAATGAAACCACTTCACCAAAAGAATCATATCGTTTCCAGGCGGACGACAGAAAAAAAAGACAGTTGAAAACTTCCCTTCAGTCTCATCGATTCAGTTGGTGCTGGCATTCATATCGCTACTTCTCCAAAACGGCAATCGTTGGATCTGTGAACGGACAGAGTCCAAGATACCCAGAGCGCTGCTGCTTGTAACACCATTGTTTGCATCCACTTCGATGTCAATATCCCTCCAGAACTTTATGATATGTAAACTTTCTTCCTCCGTTGACCGCTGGACAACGATTCTCGAAGCATAACCCTTCTTCATCATCTGTTGGCATATCTGTGATGGATTATTTGCTGTAAGAGTAACCATGTACAACCAACCCCGTTCCGACAAAAGCTTATCCGCAATAGGCAAAATCTTATCAATCACACTTCGACCATTCTCTCCTCCTGCCCATGATGAGGCAATCCCTTCACGACCCACTTCATCTTCGGGTGTTGGTACATAGGGTGGATTAACAACAAGAAGATCAATTGAACCAGCAAGACGACTCTCTAGTCCAGATGCAATGTCCGTATTTATCAACTCTGCATGAACTCCATGTGCTTCCATTGTTTCCCGAGTTACTGTAATAGCATGAGGATTGATATCAGTGGCAATAAACTGAGCCCCATTAGCTTCATCCCCAAGCATAAGCATTAGAGAAGTAATAACATAACCACTTCCACAACCCACTTCCATGCACAATATCGGTTTATGTTCCAACAAGTGTTTTTGATCGGACAAAAGTGCATCAACTAATGCGAATGAATCATCGCAGGGTTCGTAAACCTCAGGATGTGAACTCACAAGACGAATCTGGGCAGTTTTATAAGACATCTCCAAGTTCCCTGGCATAACAATGAGCAATAATATTACATTCAAATCATCAAAACAACCAATATCAAACATTCGATCTTCGAAAACTCAAAAACAAATCAACAGAGACAATCTAGGGAGGCTTAATGGGAACAATCCGTATTGGCAAACAGACCGAAAATGAATCATAAAGAGAGATCAACTGATGTACTAGATGGTTGCAAAATTTAAATCAATCTCAATAAGAAATTTGATGTTTTAACAACACACCGGAGGCCGCCAGACATACTGATCGGAGGTGTTCGAAAGTGGTTAACAGTTGCTCTTCTTAATCGGAGGTGTTCGAAAGTGGTTAACGGTTGCTCTTCTTAATCATATCATGTGAAACAGTAATCTATGAAGAACTGGGTTTATACTTATAGCATAGACATTTTCCTGAATCAAATTCTTCCTCAAAACCATTTTCCTTCTAACCAAACATAAATAAGAATAAATTCCATGAATTTCATTTACTTTTCCCTTTAAACTTTCATGAACAAAACATACCCTAAAAAAATTGCCTTTGTTTGATTATTGGATTTTCCCTAACATTCCAGTTAAACTGAATCAAAAAATTAAAATATGACATGCAAAACAAGCAACCCAATTCAACAAAACACAGAAACTTGATAAGGAAAACAAGAAAATTTCTGATCAAACAAATAAGTCTAAACTAAATAACTGTTATACAGAGTTCTAAGAAGCGAGAACGGAGGGAAGAAACCAAACCTGGGATTCACTGTCACAATCCGAAGAAATCCAATACCCACAAATTTGATCGGGAAAAAAAGAAACAACTGAAGAAGAGAACTAAAGAGAGTTACAGAGAGAAATAGAGATAAAAGAGAGAGAGAGAAATGAGATTAACAGTGTCGGCCCAATCAAGATTGAAGAAACTCAGGTCTTTATTAGTGATTTTAAGGGTTAATTCGACTAAACATCCCTCAAACTAATTCCTATATTCAAAATTGACCTTTCAATATCAGAACATTCTAATTGAATTATTGAAAAGTTTGATGAATAAATACTTCTTAGAAGTATTGTTAAAAATATTTTTAAATTGTTTGATTTAAAAATATAATGTTTGAGTTTGGTATTAAAATATTTTTAAGTAATATTTACTTCAGATATATTTTTTTAAAATAAAAATAAGTTAATTTGATGATATTTTAAATTTAATACTATAATATGTTAAATATTTTTAAATATAATAAATAATAATTATTTTATAATTTATTGATAGAATTTCGATATATAAAATATTTATTTAGAATGTTATAAAAGTTAAAAGTTTTTTCTCTTAGCACCTGGAACTGATATATTCGTATTGTATGTACACATGTATTTAGAGGTGACAACATATTTATTTAGATGGGGTTCGTATCAGGTTATTTTGAGTTTAGTTAATTTTTGGTATAAATAGTTTTTGATTTAGGTTTAACTCAGGTTAGATAGGGTTTGATTATAATTTAGTTCGAATTTATGTTATTTTGGATCAGGACTAGTTAATATTAGATAGTTTAGTTTTGGGGTTAATGTCGAATCGATTGAATTTTGGGACAAATTAATATCGGATGATATGAATTTTCAAGTTAAGTCAATGTTAAAATAGTCATTTTTTGGGTTAATATCAGATTAATTATTTTTCAGGTTAGATCAATATTAGATCGATCATTTATTTGAGTCAATATATGAAGATGATATTTTTAAGTTGTTTTATAGGACAAAAGATGATATTATACTATTAAATTATGATTAAAGTATAAAATAAATATTCGAATTATATCTCTTTTTTATAATAGGTGCTTAAAATATTATTAAATGAATACCTAAAGTTTCATTTTTCACTAAAATAGGTGCTAAAAATTTTATTTTTACTCAATTTTAAGTCAATCGAGACACATACTTAGAAGAAATTATTCTATGGACCGGTTCCAACACGTCATCTATGGTCCTTAAGAAAAAAAAAACAAATCCACGTCATCATTTTTTACACATCATCTACACACTCATAATTTTAATTTCTAAATCATCTCTCTAAATAAAATATATTAAAATTAAAAAAATGATAACGTAGATTTATTTTTTAATTAGGGTTTAGGGTTTAGTGTTTAGGGTTTAGGGTTAGGGTTAGGGTTAGGGTTTAGAATAAAAAACAAATCCACGTTATCATTTTTTTAATTTTAATATATTTTATCTAGAGAGATGATTTGGAAATTAAAATTATGAGTGTGCAGATGATGTGTAAAAAATGATGACGTGGATTTGTTTTTTGTTTTTAAGGACCATGGATGACGTGGTGGAACCGGTCCATAGAATAATTCCTCCATACTTGGACACTTTATTTTAACAATAAAAAATAAAATTATAAACACTTATTTCAATAAAAAAATACTTTAGATACTTATTTTATCAAAAAAATAAATATCTATTTTGGCTAAAAATATTTTATACATCTATTAAAAAAAAAACATAATTTTGACAGTCATTTTATAATTAAACCTTAAACTATTATTAAAGGTGGCTATTAATTAGTAATATAATACAAAAGCAAAATAGAACATATATATTTAAATAAATTAAATTTAGATTGTTTTTGATTTGAGTTATTTTTAGTTTTACTTGCTTACGTTTTAAGTTAATTTTTTATATAATTTATAAAAAAATTAAATAAAATTTAAAGTTTAAAATTAATTATTTTTTATATAATTTATATATTAAAATATAAAATACTATTTATTATTAATCTTATTTGAATTTACAATTTAAACTACAAGAATGTAGATCTTAAATGAAGATGTGAAGTAGCATCATTTGCATGTTCATAAATTTCCTGCTTAAAAACACGCTTCAAAGATCTTCCATTCAACCGCTCAAACCCTCCACCATTCAGTTCATCAAATCCACTTCTTGTGTTCATTTTCTTTGCAACATCTCTCATTTTCCATCCATTTTCTTCAAAATTCCCAGATCTAATTGAAAAAAAGTTACTGTTGAAAACTGGAAATACCTTGTCTCTTCTGCTTACAACCAAAGAGGAAATAAGAAGAACCCCAAAAAGTTTTAAACTTTCTGTTTCCAATTGATACGAATGGCATCATCTGATTCTGCTTCTCCTCTTCCTGTCGCCTTAGCTCCCTCAGCAGTTCCTGTACTTTTTTCCAGTTTTATTTTCTTATTGTTTTTTCTAGTTATAGTTGATTTTTTTTTTTTACAAGTTTGGATTTGATTAGAAATGTTAATGGTATTTTTCATACCCATTTTACAGAAAAAGGAGAATATCATTCCAGTAGGTTCAAAAATTGCGGTATGTTTTGGGGTTTTTTCTTTATTTAATTTACTGTATACTTCATATTCTTTGATGGGAATTACTTGATTTGATTCATTTCTAACTTCTAATTTCATTAGGAATTGAATGAATCAAGGACTGAGCTGCTCAATAGAATTCAAGGATTGAAACAGGTAATTCTGGAAAAATATTTTTTTCTTTTACAATATATGTTTATATATTTTAATTTTGGGTTTAATGTTTTTATCCATTAGGATCTGAAAAATTGGAGATCAAAACTGGACACCCAAGTTAAAATTTATCGAGATGTAAGTTCTTTGTTTATTCATGCTGAGATTGTCTGAAATCAGTGGAGAATGTTAGTTCCATGTCGAGTATTTAACACTTGAAGTTGCTGCATCTTTTACTTTGAAATGAAAGTTCATGATAAGAAAAATCTAGACATGGGTGTTTGTTTCCTGAGAAATCTGGCTTCAAGTACTCTGGTTTAAAACTTTATTTCCTCTTATATTATTGTACGAAACTGCAATCGAATAAGAAATTCTGTTGAGATTACTTGTATTATGTGCGTCTTTTGATGCTCATTGAAGTCTGCTAACATGTTAGCAATGAGCTTACTTTAGAGAACTTTAGGCCATTCTGGATAGAATAACAATACATAAATGTAGATTTCCAGTTTTTTCTGTCTGATTTTGATGTTTTACTCTTGCTACTGAATGGTTGAGACCTATGTTGGTTGAACCCTGCAACTTCATTTGCAGTGGAGGATGTCTCAACACATTCGGATATAAATTTGGGGTTACAAATGTATGATCCTCTAATTATATGAAAACACTTTTTAAAGAACGAGCACACCTATGTTGAGCTTGTATCCAGGGTGTTCGGCTCTTGTTCTCTTGTCTGAGCATCAGTTGAGACCAAGGATCTAAAAATTTGTGCTATTGTTTGAAAACATTGGTGGAAGAACTCGATCTTGACTAAGAAAACTTATAGTCAAGCAATAAATTGCCTTATTGCAGTTTTAGTTAGGTATCTCAATTAATAACACCTTTAATGGCATCACTTCTTAGGTTCATTTGCATGTATTCTTGCAGGAGCTCAGTGAACTGAAGAAAACACTCAACGTCGAAGTCGAGCAACTCCGTACGGTATGTTCTTCCCTTAAAAGGAAGATTTTTCTTTCTAAAATGACATGACTTTCAAGTAAAATGTTTCATTCTGAAAACAAGGAATTTCAAGAACTGAGGAACACTCTACATCAGCAACACGAAGATGTTACTGATAGCTTAAGAAATTTTGGGGTAAGTTTAATTTTGGGCTGTTCAGCACTTAATCGGACATGTGGTATAAGGATATCACTGTCCGACTCAAGTCCGAGTAACATAGTCGTATACCACTTGTTTTTCTCCATCGTCTATGGTTTTAGGAAACTGGAATGTGCTCCTAGGTTGAACCATTCGGAACTGTTGCAGCTGCAGGATGTGTCAGAGGGTGCAAAAGAGGCTGAAGATCCTAAGGTTGAAGAGAAGGATGAGGAATTGCATACTTCATCCGTAAAGGAAAATGGCAATGAAGTGAACAAATAGATGGGATTTATCATGGAATGTGCACTATTGTACTTGTACTGTGTTGTTGTGAACTACTATCATGTTTCTGAGGTTAAAATTCCAAGTCACATCTTGTTTTCTAGTTGAACAAACAGCTTTCATATGAAACCAAAAAAAAACTTATTCTTGTCTTCCAGTTTCAGCTTGGGTGTCATTGCCATTGAATTCTACTCTCAAGCCTATTTCAGTAGTTGAAGTTTCAAAATGTTCAATTTACTAATTAAAGTGTAGAAATTGGATGTTTTTTATCTATCCTTCATTAATTTTTTGATGACATACAACTACCGACAAATGAAGGAATTTTTTCAAAGATTTGAACAGTGGAAAACTTCATCAACATGAGAAAAACGATATACTAACATTACTTTTAAAAGATCATCTTCCACCGTTCAAGGTTTAAAAATAATGAAAAACATTAATGTCTAAACTTTAATGATAAAATAGATTTAATGTCTAAACTTTAATGAAAAAATTGAACATTTTAAAACTTGAATGACTAAAGTGTTAATGTCTAAACTTTAATGATAAAATAGATTTAATGTCTAAACTTTAATGAAAAAATTGAACATTTTAAAACTTGAATGACTAAAGTGACGATGATTTACCCATATTGCTTATAGAGGTCTGAGTTATTCAGATAAAGAGAAGATGGAAGCATGAACAAGCAGCAACTTACACAACAGATGCAATTTTGTTAACAGATCTTCTGATTATTCATATGCACGTACTTGAAGAGGATAATAGTTTGTGGTGAAATGTTAAAAGAAAAGACTCAACAACATATTTACATCGAAGACTCTAATGCATGGTTTTTAAGTAATACAAAATTTTTGTCTGCAACTATATACAATTTAAAAAATGTGCAAATCTGCAAAGCTTTGACATAAAATTCACACACAGGTTGATGCCTTAGAAGTACGGTGATTCGTTCCGAGAATAATCACGATCACAGTAACATCATCATGGTATTTCCTCCTCCTACCAGCAGGAATATTCATCAGTTCTTCCTTACTGAAACCTGTGATAGTAAAATCCGTCTTAGGGATTCGGATCTATTAATAAACGAATATACTGCTAAAGTTAAGAAACTTTAGTTCCTGGTTCAAATGAAATTAGGAGAAAGGCTTATGTTGGTTATGGAAATGGATATAGTCATTATCATAAAATTTACCTGCAGATTGAGCTGCTTTTATTAGAAGCTGCTCCACGAGAAATTTGGCAGGATCACCATAAGGGTTGCTTGAGATGTAAGAATGGACAAGCTTTACAGCCTCTTCATTGCTGAAGAAGTCGAATAAACCATCACTGCCAACTATAACAAAGTGATCAGATCTTGATACTTTGTGCACGTTCAGTGACGGTTCAGTGGAGATATATGGGGGGCTAATGAGGTTACGAACTCGAAGGATTCCCATCAGTGCATCATTCAGTTTTTCCTACAAGGATTAACGACAATGATATGCTAATTGCAGAAATACTAGCAATCACAATGTAAACAAGGCAGGTTAGATATCTTTTGTTGATAAATTAGTTCTTATTTACAGGTCTTGAATATTATTTTCGGGGCTAGGATGAAGTAATAGTAGTATAACGATTGGGAATACAAAGTTCTCATGTTCGGGTCAGAGCAATATGACTAGTATGTAGTGAACCTTCTTGAGAGGGAAAATTTAAATGACAAAAAATGCAAGGAAATTGTAATGAACAATGAGAAATATGAGTGCCTACCTTTTTCAAGTAGCCTACTCCAAATGCACGAGTGACCTTCAGTTTTCCTTTCACTTTTCCAGCTACTACGGCCATAGAGTCATCAGGATGCTCCTGCAAAAGTCGATTTCTTTCAACTTCATTATCAACAGTGTGACTATCAGTCAGCTGAATAGCTTTCAACCTTTCCCTCTGATCCATGTGATTGGTACCATCATATGTTGCCAATACAGCTCGGCTGTCACCTAAATTGAGTGTATACAGATCGTCTCCATGAAGAAAAACAACCAAAACACAAGATCCTATTGAAACTAAATCAGGACGGTCCTCCATTTCCTGCTCTACCATGTACAAGAAATCATTCTCGGCTTGACTCAGAGCACGTCGGAGGCTATCAAGCACCCCATGCCTAAATGAATCAGACGAGACTTCCATTTTACGGTCTTCAGTTTTCTTCATCAAGCTTTCAGCACTCGTGTACTTGGTGTTGTCAATCCTAGAAGGGTTTTTTGCCTTATTATCAACCATAATATCATCATGAAAATATTCAAAATATTCATTTGTAGTCAAACCATCGGGTGCTCTGGCGATATACTGCTTTGATTCCCGGTCTTGTAAACTAAAGTAAAATATTATGGTTTCGTATAATGTCCCAGCTAGAAAATCAGCTGCATCTCTACCATTAAAACCATCATAGATTGCACAAAAGAGCCACCCGTTCTCTTCAGAGCAGACTGCTTGAACCCTGTCTTCACCTGCGGCTCCTCCTGCAACTTGTACCTCTATACCATTAAATAAACCATCGGTTACAGAAGAAGCACTCATCGGTCTCAGTAAAAACGAATCAGTATCAGGTGAATAAACTGGACTTGGTGGACTGCAACTTAAGTTTGAGATACTGCTTTGCAGTGAAGATGATAATATATCCAACCTTGCAAGAGATGGTGAAGAGGGAACCCTACGGAATGAGTTAGGGGAATCCAAACTAGGAAGAATCTCAGCTCCGATCACACCATTACATATATTCGTGTTGGCCAATGTAGCATTGGCACTTAAGGCAGCACCTGACAAGCAAGAGAAACTGCCGTTCCTTGGCATTTCACTTCTAGACCGGATTTCATGCCTATTAGGAACGCTGAAAGGAATACCTTTGGGGTTGTTGCACTGATAGCCAAAACTAACCTTAATTTCCCCTTCGGGATTAACGAAATTTTCTCCTTGCATTATAGGCTGAAAGTGATTAAACATCTTCACTATGTAAGTTTTACATAGAAAAGGAGCATTAACATGATAAAGTCCGAAAATCAAATTTCATCTCGATCCAACATTTTACCTAAAGAAATCCATTGAACATCTCAAAAGGTAGCAATCAAAAACTGAAGTCGTGGAACACAAAACTTTCATTACAATAATTAATCATTCCTTTTGTTGCCTAAAGCCAAACTCATCTCACGACCAACAGGACATTATCATAATCTTAATTTAGAATTAGAACACATCAATCTGGATCTGAATAACGACCATATCATTAAAACCCAATTTTTATATATAAAAATAATGATTCTCAATTACTAACATGAGCTGATAAACATATAAAAATGGCCTATCTTTTATACAATTCAACAACAAAGCAACAAAAACAGTGACAAGGCTAATAAAGAATACTACTTTAATCAAAACATCACAATGAAATTCAACTAGAAGTAACTAGTTCAACTAACAAAACAAAACATTAAAATGAGGAATTAAACAAAAAGGGTACAAAGAAAAGGTAAAAAATAGAGAAACTTGATATTGAAATGGTAATAAAAAACAAATCTTTGGACAAACACAGGGTAAAGATAGGAAAAGAGAAGAAAACCCACCAGTGTATTGGGATCAACAAGGTCAAGAAAGGCAGAAAAGAACCATAAGTGTGGAGTTGGAAGGTTGATGCAGCCTGCAGGAGGGGGAGAAAGTAAGTGAAAGGTGTGAACTTTGGGGGGAAAGCAAAGAGGCAAAAGAAAAGGGGAGATTTGGGATTGAGTGGAGAATCTTGAAGCAGGAAGGCAAGAACGCGTTGTGCGTTGGTTCAATGGAGAATTGGATGGCAGGGAAAGAACGGGTGTTTTTTCTTTTTCTCTTTCTCTGCTAAATTTGGATTAATTTTCTTGAATATATCCTTAATTTCCCCTTCTTTTCTATATTTGTTTGGCTGTGGTTACCTTTCCTTTCCTGTCAGATTCACTATTAGCGGTTGTGCCGTTTTTCAAATTTCTACTCCCTCTTCTTCAAAGGGGTAAAGTTACCACTTGTCTACGACTTGTCAAACATCTTAAAACATAAACTATTTCTTTTTCTATAAAGATTTGAGGATTTTATATAATTTATTAAAATAAATTTTTATTTAATAATTAATAAGATATAGTTTTTTATGAAATTATTTTAATAAAAAATTATTATTAAATTGTTTTTGTGAGAAATAAAAAAATAAATATTAAACATCTAAAAATTAAATATTTTCAGTTTTTCACCTAAAAAAATCATTCTTTTTTCATGTTTTAAATTTTAGATAATTATTATACTCCTATATAATTATATATTAATATTTTTTATAAACATTTAATTTAATTTTTTTATTTTTTATCATTTTTTGGATATCGTCTTTATTGTGTTTGTTCAGAACACCCATTAATAAATATATTAATTTAGGGTGAATTTATTGTTGGAAAAACAGTGGTTTGTGGTCATCTTTGGAGTATATTTTAAACAAGTAAAGATGAGGTTTTGAATAAGGAAGTGGTTGATTCTTATTGTACGCCGTGAGATCTTTACAATGGTAGCTCATATGCTCAAAATCGTTGAGTGTATAATGAGAAATTGATGCTCAAAGTAGGAAGGTTAAGAATAAATAAGGAAGTAAGAACCCCTTATATCCCACATTGATAGGATAAATGGAGTGGGAGTTATTTATATACAACTAATAAAGAGGCCATTGAATGACTCTAATTGGTTTTGTGCCTCATGCGCAGGGGGTCCATCTGGGTTTGGGTGCACTTGTACAACGTGAATATTTGTTGAGGCTTATTGATATTTTACCCATTGTGTATATATTTTTCCTAATTTATTTTTTGAAAATATTCAGAAAAGAGTTTTAATTCAGATGAAATTCGAATTAAAAGCAGTTGAAATTGTTCTGAATAATAGAGAGATAATAGCTAATTTTAGTATTTAATTTGAATTTAATTCATTTTAAATAGTGGATAATTAAGTATTATCCGGATTTTTCGAATTTTAAATTCGAAAAACTGATCATTGTTGCCCTAATAATCCACTATAAATATGAGATGATTTCCTTATTTTACTTATCCCTCAAATCGTTTTCTCTCCTTTGATTTTCTTTTGGTGGTCGGTTAGTTCGAGAACTCAGCATAAGTGTTAGTGTTGGAGTTCTTCTAGTTGTATCTTGGGAGACAGACTACCAAACAACTCGACACCATCGGAGTGTCAAAAAATCTGTCTTAAAAAAATTGCTTCCGGCAGGCCTCAACTACGTTCCTATTTTAAATCAAATACGGTTTGAATTTCTTTTGTTATACTTTCCGATTGACGATTTAAATTGCTTTTATTAACATCTGTTTTCTTTTTGATCGTTTTGGAGTAAGATTGTTCTACATTTATTGTATGAGAGTCTAAAAAATTAAAAATGACCAACTAAAAATATTATCAAAATATATAAAATATTTAATTAATCTTATAATATTTTAAGTCATAACTTAAATTATATAAAAAAACAACCTCAGAAAAAATTAGTTGTTTAATAACATATTATCATAGATATTTTAACCTAATAACAATAAATAATATTTGGCAAGACAAAAGTTGAAGGGTCTACTTAATATTTTAACTAAATAAAAAGTATATTTTTATGAAGATATCGTAATAAAAAAATATTTTAAAATAAAAAGTTTACGCAAACCTTTTAATTTTATAATTTATAAATTTATATTAAGATTTAAAATTTAAAAGTTTTAAATCGTAAAAATTAAAGCTAGAATTTAAAATATTAAAATTATAAATTTAAATTTTATAATTTAAATATAAAAATTAATAAATTTCTTTTTATATAATTTTTTGATTAAAATCTCATACATAAAAATAAAATTGATAGGGTCTATTGGTATTATCACATGACTCATTCCAAGTTACAAACTGTATTTGTTCGTTGACCATTAGGTTTCGTAGCGTCCATTGTTTCATGATCCTGACGGCCAGACTCTTGTTTTAGTTGAAAGGGACAAGAAAAATAATCGATGATATAACAAAAACAATAATTAAAACTCATGGAAATATACGTATAAATATACTCTTTTCATCCCAAATATAATGTTTTTTATTAATTTTTTGAAAGTTAAATTTTATAAAATTTATCTATAATTATATTAAATATTTTAAATAATTAAATTTTATGAATTATATATCTAAAATCTATTCGATTAGAAATTTTTAAAATATATTTTTTTATATTTTATCAATAATAAATTTTAAATAATCAAGAGTCAAAGTTGAAAAAGTTTGATCCAAAAAAAGTCAATAAGAGACGATATTTATAGGATAGAGAGAGTATTTTTTAATCAATTACATTAGTTATGGTAGTATTTATTTTATAATATATTTTTAATCATTAAACATTAATCGCTTAATTATTGTGCTAGTATTACTGGTGTTCGGACTCGTAACATCCAGAAACAGTTGTTCATTTAATCACGGAGGCAAAATGATTTGTGATGAGTATAAACAACGGCAAATCGTTAAAATGAGTTAAACTTTAGGGTAAGTTACGTAAATGATAACAGAGATTTTAGGATAATTTAATTTTGGCCATTAGAACTTTTAAAATTTATAACATGGTTACTAGTTTTTTATTTTACTTTTAAAAATAACTGTCACAACAATTAAAAGAGATGAGCGGAAAAAGTTAAATACCATTCTATCTAGTTTTAATAAAAGTTGACGATAGTGATCATTTTGAAAGCAAAATAAAAGTTTAGTGACTATAGATAGGGTATAAAAATTTAATGACCAAAATAAAAATATCTTAAATCAAAACCATCACATAGATTACGAACCAAAATATTAACTTTTCAAACGCATATAGATTAAAACCTTTTTTTTTTTATAGTAGAGGACTAATTTTTTAGATATAATAAATGAGATGACAAAATGTTCTCTTTTTTTATGACAAAAAGGATTAAAAAGAATTTTTATATATATTATAAGGACTTACAATAGAATTTAACCAAGATTAGGATGTTTTTTAATGATTATAATGATCACAATAATATTTACTCTGAAATATATTCTTAATCGTTTAATCATTGTAACGTAATTATGATGTTTAAATTCTTAATTTTTAAAATAATAATAATTTTTTAACTACTTATATAAAATAATTAATGGATTATGATGTTTTAAAATTAAGACAAATCAGCCAGAATTTATTAAAAATTTTAAAGTCCGCAGTCAAAACTAAAAGGTTGTGGTGAGCAGATCAGATTCTGGCCTTTTCAAACCACTTGAAATGGTTGGTTTTGTTTTATTTATTTATTTATTTATATAATTCCTGTTGGATTCTGGTCCAGAATTTATTTGTTTCTATCATTGCTCTTTTCTCTGACTTAATTTTTATTGTTTAAAGTATTTGATTTTTATATATAGATTTATATTTAGATAATTATTAAAAATAATATTTAGATATATTAATAAATTTAAAATTTAAATATAATTTGCATTTTCATATCAAGGTGGATCCAAGAGGCATGATGACCCATGGTGAAATTATAATTTTTCCTATTATGATTTTTTATGACGTCATTTTTTTTAATTCAGCATAAAGATAGTTTGATAATTGATTCTTGAAAATTAAAGTATATGAAAAAAACTAAATGCATGATCTATTATTGTTTTGTTTATTTTAAGATATTAATCTTATGAGCTCTAACTAAATTAAGATTTATTTAATTTATAAATATTATTTAATTTGAAATTAATATGAGATAAAATTTGGTTGTCTTTAATTTAATTACCAATTAAATCTAATTAAATTTTTTTTAGAGTTGCTACTTGCTGATGATCATAAAACAACAAAAAATTCATTCCGTTTAAAATTGAATTAGAGAGTTGATTATCTATAAGGAAAGATTAACATCTTACGAACATCCGATATCAATTATATAAAATAATATTTTAATTTTTTATATAAAATAATTTAATTAATATTTTAATTAAATTAAAAAATAAATCTATGCTTATATGTAAAACATAAAGAAGAAAATATAGACAATAATAATAGTTAAATATTAATGTTGGTATTTCATATTAATAAAGATTATTTGGTCTATTGGTTTGCCAATTCCATTTTCCCTTGGGTTACCTAGGTTTAACTCTCCAGAATGGCATTCTTGTGCTAGATAATTTTTAATAAATTAAATATATAAAAATAATATCCTCTAATAAGGTGGTGACACGTGTTACAAATTAATTATATAATTATATTATTTTATTATAATAAAATTAAGATTAAATTAAAAAAATGTATGAATAACATAAAGTAAGTGTTTTATTTTATTTTTATCTGCCACATCATCAGTCTGTTAGTTTTTAATGATCGATGACTATATTGATACCATTTTAATAATTGACTGGTAGATTTGACGTTTTTTAAAGTATTGTGACCATTTCGATATCAACCTCATATGGTGACTATCTGTGTAGTTTACCTTTAATTTAATTACCAATTAAATCTAATTTAAAAAACGTTTGGAGTAGCTACCGATCACTTTGATAGGCTGAATATCTTAAAAACAACAAAATATTCATTTTTCTTAAAATTGGGTTCGAGAGTTAATTATGCGTGAAATAATATTAACACCTTATAAGTGCCCGATATCGGTACCTTAAAATTTGTTTGATATTTTGAAAATTTTAAAATAACATTTTAAATTTAATTTAAATATTAATTGATTTTTTTTATTATAAATGAAAATATTCTTTCTATATAAAAGATGTACTTTCAATTCAAATATAAATTAAAAGCATCATTATACGCTAATGACGCCCTCGATTATATTCCAAAAGTACATTGTTTATATGAAAAGAATTAAATGTATGATCAATTATGGTCTTGTTTGACCTACAAACATTATTTAATTCAAAGCTTGTATGAGATAGCACCAAGTTACCTTAAAGCATTGTAGCGAGCTTTTTAAAGTCCGAAGATGAAAACATAAATTAATTTTAAGGTGTAGGGTAAAAGATTTTAAATGCTACGACTAAATCCTCTTTAAAAATGTTATTTAAAAATATTAATTCTTTTAAAAATAATAAAATTAGAGTCATCACCGATCACTTAGGTAAACCAAACACCGTAGAAGAAAAACTAAAGATTCATTTTGAAAAAGGGTTCAAGAGTTAGTTACGCGTGAGAAAGGATTAGCACCCCATCGCGCCTGGAAATCGGTACCAAAAAATATTTTCTTTAAAATCTATTTTTGAACTTTAATTTAACTCTAAACCGATTTTTAAATTCAAAATTGACCTTATTAAACGGATTTACTTTAATTGGTGAATTCAAATTAATAAGGTTAAGGATACCTCAGATCATTCAAATAATACACAACATATATTAAACAAATCGTAATATACACAAATCGTAATCCTTAGTTTAGAGTTCGGATCCCATATGTTACCTTTACGCATAATGTAAACAAATCGTAATATACAACATATATTAAACAAAAATATTAGATAATAAACAAAGTGATAGACTGAAACATATGGACTATAATTCCCTTTTCATATATGTAAATTAAAAGCAATACACAACTATTTAAAGGACTTACAAATGAAAGATATATGCATGGAAAACAAACATTATACCCAGATGACAAAATTATAGAACATAAATACATGATACAAGTGAAGAAAACCTCACGCTGTTCATCGGTGAAGAAAACCTCACGGCGGAAGGCAACACATCCAAGAACAGAAGAGTCTCGACACCACAAAAAAACAGAGGTGATGTTCTAAAATCTCTCTTTTAGATTCAAAGTAAAAACAACATTTTTATACAAATAACTTCTTATTCTAAATAAGAACAAAACCCTCTTTTTGGTTTCTTTTAGAACAAAAACAAAATAGAGGGTTTTTTTATCTGGATTTTCATTCTCATTGACAGTTTTTTCTTGGTTTACAACCTAAAAAGGAAATAGTACATGGAAAACTCTTTTCTTGATAAAACCGAATCTCTCTTTTTTCTACATGAATGTTTTTCACTGGGTTTCTCTCTATGATTTTCCATTACAAACCGACCCCCCACATTTTACAATTTGCTTTCTTCCTTTTATACAAGACTTCACCCAAATACAATCATTTTCTAGATCTAACCTTCACTGTTGGATATCATTTTTTAGATCTAGAAATTTGATATCTTATTTTTATTGTTTCTGTGTATCTCAAGATGGTTGAGAACGGATGAAAATGATGGTCCCAAAAAATCTGGTGATGGCAGCAACAAATACGGTGGAGGACCCACGTCGCTGGAAGTAGCCGAACGGTCGCCCACGTGCATGAAAGGTCAAAGGGCATCCTTCTTTTAATCTTAGCCACTCAATTTGATTCAAGCTGGTTGCTCTCATTTGGTTTCTGTAACCAGAAACAAGGATGAAATTAGGATTTAGTCTATGGCCGGTTGGGCCTGATGAATGGGCTATGCATTTTATTTATTAAAGGGCTAGTAAATTAGAGAAGAGTGGGCTTTACTTATATTGGATATGGAATTTAAATATTTATAGACTCAAATTTTGATTTTAATATTTGTGGGCTTATTTATTATAGTAACATGATACATGATATTATATGCATGCAATAAAGTTATATGACACATAAATATAAATCAACTAATATGTAAATACTAATCATGAAATATGGATAAAACACATGATCATGTAATGCAATCTACTAATATACTTATGTACGTGTACAATAAAATGATGCATGTAACCAAGATTACTTACATGAATCTACGAACATGAATCATACATATACAAGTTCATCAATGCAACATTTAAATCCAATTTGAAACCTTATCTTGTACTTTTTTTTGCTAAATCAAAGTATGCGTAAAATGCTCATGTTCATACTCAAATCAATTCATGAATCATACATATTGGCGTTCAAGTGACAACTTGTTGTGAACCTTAAGCTCACCGAATACACAGATTCCTTATACCATAATTAGACACTTGGTCTCAACATGCATCGGTTGGACACATAGTCACCCTTGTATACATGTTACCCCCACTACGTACGGTCGGACACAAAGTCACTCTTGTTTATGTATGGGTCAACTATATGCACGGTCGGACACAAAGTCACCCTTGTTTTACATATAGGCAAGCTCTACATGCACGCTCGGACACATAGTCACCCTTGTTTACGTGTAGGCAACATCAATATTCTCATAATCTTTATAGTACACTTTATCCTATTGACATGTCATTTGTATTCGTAACTATAGTTAGTGTCACTAAGCCAATATCATTCCGATCATGCATGTTAACTTGTTGTTCATAATGCATTCAATGCATTCAAAATATGTTCATCAAGTGGACCAAAATCATGCTCAACGACTTAATCAAAGGTAAGGCAAATAACCACAATTTATTCCAAATCATTCTTATGCTTTCAAAAGCCATGAATACCATTCTAAACTATGCATTTGCAACAACTAACACATGCATTCATCATTTTAAAAATCCAATTTATGCATTCATAAAAAAAATCTCTACGAAAACATCTTCCACAAGGCTATTGCAAAATAGTCAAAACTTAGGAAATGCTTCAGAAATCATAGAAATCACTTACTCTTGAACTATAGAAAGCTTTTATACTATTCCATAATTCCCAAAACAAAACAAAACGTTTGTGAATCGCTTTTAACCCAAATACACTCACCGACAAGCAAAACAAGCTTTCGTCGATGCTCCAACGACAATGCCAATGCACCAGCCATTTAAGAGCCTTCTTGCACTTCCTCTATATCACCAAAACAGAGCATATACATATTAAAATATGCTCAACAAAGCAACAACACTAAACCTCCACCAACTCTACCAAAACCAAGCCGAAAAGGCCAAAAACTAAGCCGAAAACACTCGAAAATTACACCAGCCACCAACCTAACGAATCCAACACCTAAACCTCCTCAATTAGGAACTAAAAACACCTTCAAACCTTCCTTATACCTCCAGAAAAAACAGAACATAAAAAAACAACCTATAAAACCACCTGAAAACCACTTCTAACAACACCGATTCACTTATTCCGGAATTAAGACCATGTGAGATCTTTATAAAATTTATTTAACCATCCAAATAAGTATAATTCATATAGATTCATCCTAATTACAGTCTCAAACAAGATCCTAAATATTTTCTTGAAATTTCCACTGATTTGTAAGTCAAATTCTTGGGAATATCATTTAAAGAACCTTAGAATTGAAAATAAAACAATAAATTATCTTTGAGATGCTGATAACTCCGTAAAAAGGCTATATTTAGAGCCTTTTAACTTAAGTTATTTATTGTCTTTAAGAACATATAGGATCATTTAGACGCATTTAGGATCATAATATTGCATTTGGTGGTTGTTTATGTTTTTGTATTATTGGTGCGGAAATAGATGCTATTTTACGGGAAATGTCGTGTTTTTTGTTGATGTTGTGCAGGTAAAGTGAAGTGGGAAGTTGAGAAAATTTGTCATGGCATTCGCAGAAGGATAGCGATGAAAAAATGTCATGGCAAATACGTAGAACTCCTTTACTGCACTACAGGACAAGAAGATATTTTGAGAGGAGTGTCAGCTGGTGCCAATACAGCCTGACCACAGCCAATACTGCCTGGCTACTGCCACCACAGTAGGGAACCACAAGCCACCTCAGTAGGGGACCACTATCAGCTTTGTAGAAATGCCATCAAGTGAATGGGGGCAGAATTGGAATTTTCACTATCTTTTAGGGTTTTCACCCCCTCTTTATAAGAGATGGTGACCTAAGAAAATGTATCACCTTTGAGGCCTTTTGGGGAGCTAGAACATAAAAAAGGGACCTTTGGAGCTGGTTGCAGCGGAGGAAAGCTTCTACCTTTCTCTTCCAAACTCCGGAAGTATCCTCCATTGATAGAGATTGAAGGGAGTGACGTGCTAGGCACCCGAGATGGGCTAGCACGCTAAGGCGTCCCGTGGTGGTTGAAGAGTCGGCGACCTGATCAACCGATAGTGTCTTCTATCTTTCTTCCCTTGCTTTATTTTTCATATATTTTAAGAGGATGATTGTAAGGATGTATGTGGATGATACTTTCTTTAATTTTTACACCATCATGTGTTACTTTATTTAGGTGGATGTTATTATAGATGATTAACTTTTGCTTTTTATTAATATATAGCCTTCTATTTGTTTGTGTATTTGCTTTGCTCATAATTGTTAATCATTTAAGCATTGTAAGAGGCATGAGAGTGTCCCGTGTTTAGGTGCATGTTAGGTGTTCGAGAGAAACCTAGCTAAGATCCTTAGATCATCCGAGAGGAACTAAGGAGGATCTACTTGAGCAATGAGCTTCAGATAGTAACCAAAGCCTAATATGATCTTAGAGTACTCTAGAGAGATGTAAGTAAGGATTCAACGACTAAAATGAGTATGCTTTATCGATAGGCTAGTGTTGTGGCTGAGACCGAGAGGAAATGTCATGGCATTTTAGTTTGTTAGGTTTCTATGACTCGAGAGAGCGGGAACACTTTAGAAACCTCTATCGAGTAGATATACACCATAGATGCTATATGTTCATAGGAGTAAGGTTAAGAAGTCCATATGAACCTCCACCAATTATTCTCAGGAGAGCTCATCAATAGAGGGTTAGTCCAACATATTGTTTAAACGTGTTCTAGCATTCAATTTTTGCCTCCACATTTATAAACTGCTTTCATTGTTTTCTTTGCTTTATCTGTACTTCTGCAATCACATCAACATACTCTTCACTTACTGCTTCCATATATCCATCACGCCATCACCATCCATTCTATTTTTCCTTGGCATATTTTAGTTGCTTGCATCCTGAAATTGCCATAGCATTTCTCTATTACACCTTCACTGTACATATTCCACTTGTTTATATCTTTATCTCTAATTTTCTTTTAGTTAGTAACATCTTTTTGCCTTGACAAAATTGAGTTACATTTTAACCCGATCCTCGTGGGAACGATACTCACTCACCCTTTATTACTTGTATGACTTTGTATACTTGTACATATATGTGTGTTCACATAATCTATAATGGCACTACACAGAGCACAACAAATGCTTTCACCAAAATTGACGTGAATTCTCCTCTTGATTTTCCTTGAAATTAGCTTAAGATTTTATAAAACAAATGGAGAGGTTTTGATGAGGATGAAATGCTAATTAAAATGAGATGAATCTTGATAAAAGTGGAGAAGAATTCAGCAAAAGATTTGGGAAAATCATGGAGAGAAAATTAGAGAGAAAATGATGAGAAAATGGATTGACAAAGGAAAATGTGATTAATCATCAAATGAAAACCAATTTTGGCGAATGATCTCTAATGAAAACATTTTGGGTTAATGGCTATATAAGGATTTTAAGCTTTGGCTTACTTTTCAATTTAGTCACAAAAAACCAAATTTTTTGAAAAAAATACAATTTTGCCACTAACTTTTCAAATTTACATTTTAGTCACCTACAATAGTAATTAAGCTTAATCAAACCATATTAAGACTCAATTAACATTCCGTTAGCCTTAAAATATTATTTTAACATTTTTAGAACTTTTCTAGAAATTTACTATTCACCCGATTAAAATATTAATATTTTAATTACCCAAAATTAATGAACCGAAGAAATCCGATTCGACCCGAGTCGAACCTTCCTAAACAACATCAAAACTTCTAGACCCAAATTCGGGATGTTACATTCTCTTTTTTGCTCTTGGTTCCGACATCTACTCCAAGATTTCATCTTGCACAAGTGCAAAAAGAGTATAGGATTCGTTGGAGACAACATACGAGGGAACTAATGATGTCAAGGAGACTAAGATCGATCTTCTTAATCTCAACTACAAGAACTTCAAGATGAAGCCAGATAAAGACATCACCAAGATGTTTTATAGATTCTCGGTGATAGTCAATGAGTTTAAAGGTTTTGGTGAGATCATCCTAGTGGAGAAGCTCTTACGGAAGCTCATCTAATCTTTTCCCGAGTCTTGAAATAGCAAGAGAACGACTATCATTGAAGAAAAGGACCTCAAGACTTTAAAACTTGATTCTCTTGTGGGATCTTTTCTCACCCATGAGATCATGAAGAAAAGAAGAGAAGAAGACGGAAGATTTGAAGCTTGAAAAGAGAGAAGTAAAAAAGAAGAAGTAAGGCATTGATCTCTAAGCTTGAACATCTCAAGAGGAGGTTGACACTAGTGAAGAAGATGAGCTAGAGGAATTGGCCATGTTATCCAAAAGATTCACAAAGCTCATGAGAGTAAACCAGAATAGGAGATTCCAAAGAGAAAGAATTTAAAGGAAAGGGTAGAGAGGAAGAAAAAGATCAAATTATTTGCTATGAATGGAACAAACTGGGCACATAAGAACCGATTGCCCGCAATACAAGAAGAATGATTTTGAGAGAAAGAAGAAACAAAAAACTCATGTTGCCACTTGGAGTAATGAAGAGTCATCATCCGATGAGGACAAAGAAGTTGTCAATGTTTGTCTCATGGCTATTGATGAGCCAAAGGTAATCCTTGAATCATCTTGTAATGATCTTACTTATGATGAATTATATTATGCATATGATGAATTACAAGATGCTTATGATGAGTTGGTTTTAAAATTCAAAGAATCAATTTCGAAAAATAAGAAAACCATTTTCGATTTAAAAGAGAAAAATGATTCTTTGACAAAAACAAATTTGGAACTTGAAGAAAAGGTTGTTGGTTTGAAAGATGATTTAAATTTTTTTCAAAACGAAAATGTTAATTTAAACAACCTTATTTTTAGCTTGAGTGATGATCACCACAAAATGGTGAATGAGCTCAAAGAACAAATCAAAGTGGTTGGTAGCCCAAATTTTGAAAAAGGAAGTTCTTCAAAAACCAACCATGTGAAAAAAGAGTTTTAAGAACCACAAATAAAGAAATTTAAATAGGCATGTTAGGCATAAGAAGATTAGGAGTGTATAGGTTCCTAAGAAACTTATTGTTTCTAATAATATTCATGCCATTGCATCTTGGATTCCTAAGGGAACCAAGCTTTTGGGAACTAACTCTTATAGACCCAAAATGATTTGGGTACTAAAAATCAAAAACTAAATATTTGTTTGTAGGTTGAACATTGCTTCAAGGCCAAAGCCTCAAGTCAAAACATGTGGTACCTTGATAGTGGATGCTGAAGGCATAACACCGGAGATAAGAGACTATTTAAGGAGTTAGAGCTCAAAAGCGGTGGAGTAGTGACTTTTGGTGACAACTTCAAAGGCCAAATTAAGGGTATTGACTCTATTGGTAATCACTCATCTATTCTTATTGAAAATTTTCTTCTTGTTAAAGGTCTTAACATAATTTGTTGAGCATTAGTCAATTATGTGATAAAGGTTTCTATGTCTCTTTTGATAGATGTGGTTTCAAAATAATAGACATAAAATCTAATAAAACAATACTCATAGGTCATCGCATAGGAAATATTTATATGGTGTATCTAGATGAAATAAATCTTTTTCATGCATGCTTAGTTACTAGTGATGAAAATGATGCATAGTTATGGCATAGGAAACTATGAAATGCTATCATAAGTGTTTTAAAGATATTAATTTCCTAAAATCTCGTTAGAGGTTTACCTAAGCTTAAGTTTTCTTTAGACAAAATATGTGTTGCATGTGCTAAGGGTAAACAAAAACGAGTTTCTTTTAAGTCCATTAATGATGTTTCAACTAGTAAAGTATTACAATTGATTTATATAGATCTTTTTGGTCCAATTAGGACTACTAGCTTGGGTGGGAAATCATATGCATTTGTTATTGTTGATGATTACTCTAGATACATTTGGGTTCTATTTTTAAGTACTAAAGCTGAAGCCTTAGAAAAGTTCATCACATATTCAAATTTTTCTCAAAATGATTTTGATCAAAGAATTTCTCATATTAGAAGTGATCATGGAACCAAATTTTAAAATTTAGGTTTTGAGAATTTTTGTAATGAAAATGAGATTAACCATAATTTTCGGCTCCTTGCACTCCTCAACAAAATAGGGTTGTTGAGAGGAAAAATAGAATTTTAGAAGAAATGGATAAGATCATTCTTTATGAAAACAATTTACCTAAATATTTTTGGGCGGAAGACACAAACACTTCTTGTTATATTATTAATCGTGTAATGATTATGTCAATTTTAAAGAAGACTCCTTATGAGATTTTAAAATCCAAAAAGCCTAACATTAACTTTTTTCACCATTTTAGGTGCAAGTGTTTTGTTTTAAACAATGAAAAAGACAATTAGGTAAATTTGATGCAAAAAGTGATGAAGCTATTTTTCTTGGATATTCTCAATATTCAAAGGCTTATAGAGTTTTTAAAAAAAGAATCTTAATTGTAGAAGAGTCTATACATGTGGTTTTCGATGATAACCTCTTTCCTAGGAAGGATTCTTATGATGATGATGATGTAGGAATCATTGAAACTATTGATGAAGGACAAATATTAGGAACTAAAAATATTTCATTTAGGAGATGTAAAGCTTGAAAAAAGGGAAGAGAGCTACCCAAGAGAGTTCAACTATGTCAAGAGTGGTGAAATCTTGGGTGATAAATCCAAGGGGGTAACTACTCGTTCTTCTCTTAGATTAATGAATCATATTGCATTTATCTCATGCATAGAGCCTAAAAATATCAATGAAGCTTTAGATGATGATTTTTGGATATTGACTATGCAAGATGAATTAAATCAATTTGAGAGAAGTAATGTATGAACATTAGTTGATAGGCCTAGTAATAAATCTGCTATAGGAACTAAATGAGTCTTTAGAAACAAACTAGATGAAAGTGGTAACATTGTGAGAAATAAAGCTAGATTAATTGCTCAAGGTTACACTCAAGAAGAGGGAATAGATTTCGATGAAGCTTATGCACCTATAGTTAGGATGGAAGATTTTAGGATGTTACTTGAATTTGTATGTTATCATGATTTCAATCTTTTTCAAATGGATATTAAAAGCGCTTTTCTAAATGAATTTATAAATGAAGAAGTGTATGTTGAACAGCTACCGAGTTTTGAAGATCAAAAATTTTCAAACCATGTTTTTTAAATTGACTAAAGCTTTATATGGTTTGAAACAAGCTTCTAGAGCTTGGTATGAAAGACTTTCAAATTTTTTGATTGAAAAAGGCTTTGATAAAGGAAAGGTGAATACAATATTTTTTATAAAAAGGTTTAAAAATGATATATTAGTAGTTTAAATTTATGTTGATGACATTATCTTTGGTTTTACTAATGAATGTTATTGTCAAGAATTTTCAAAGATTATACAAGGTGAATTTGAGATGAGCATGATGGGGGAGCTCTCATTCTTCTTGGGACTCCAAATCAAGCAAATGAAGGATGATACCTTCATCAATCAAGCAAAGAATATTAAGGATATGCTCAAAAAGTTTGCCTTATTGAATGTGAAGCCTCAAGTCACTCTTATGAGCTCATCAACTAAGCTTGACAAGGATAAAGGAGGTAAATGTGTTGATTCTAAATTATATAGATCCATGATAGGTTCTTTGCTTTACCTTACCGCAAGTAAACCCAAAATTATGTTTAGTGTTTGTTTGTGTGCTAGGTTTTAAGCTAATCATAAAGAATCACACTTAGTAGCCATTAAAAGAATTTTTAGGTACTTTAGAAACACACATTGTTTAGATCTTTGGTATCCTAAAGACTTTTTAACCTTCATGCTTATTCAGATACGGATTATGAAGGTTGTAAGATAAATAGAAAAAGTACATTCAGAACATGTCAATTCTTAGGTAGTATGCTCATATCTTGGTTCTCTAAGAAATAAAATAGTGTAGCTTTATCTACCACCGAAGCAGAGTACATATCCTTAGAGAGTTGTTGTGCTCAAGTCCTTTGGATGAAGCAACAACTCTTAGATTATTACATTAGAGTTAAAACTATACCTCTACAATGTGATAACACTAGTGTTATATGTCTTACTAAGAACCTCATTCAACATTCTAGAACTAAACACATAGAAATAAGACATCACTTCATTAGAGATCATGTGTCTAAAAATGATATTGTTCTAGAGTTTGTTGACACTTTAAATTAATTAGCGAATATTTTTACCAAGCCTTTAGACAAAGAGCGTTTTTGGACCCTTAGGAGAGAGTTAGGTCTAACTAGTCTATCTTGAACCTTTTTGTGTTATTTTTGTGCAAAACTTACTTGAATCTTGATTGAATCATGCTTATGTTAATTTGTATCTTCATCCTTTCTTTTGATGGTTGTGTATGAAAAGAGATATTTCAGAGTTTGTGACGAGGTGTTTGGTTTGTCAACAAGTAAAGGCAGAAGTAGGATTGAGTGACCATGGACTTCGTCATCGGGTTGCCGATGATGTTGAGGAAGCATGATGCTATATAGGTTATAGTTGATCGGTTGACCAAGTCAGCTCACTTTTTACCCATGCGTATGGACTTCAGCTTCGAAAAGTTAGCATGGTTGTACATTAAGGAGATAGTGAGGGTGCACGGGGTACCATCGTCGATCATATCGGGTAGAGGTTCGAGGTTTACTACAAGGTTGTGGAGGTCGATCCATGAGGCTTTAGACACCAAGTTGTACTTCAGTACAACTTTTCATCCTCAAACCGATGGACAGTCTGAGAGAGTTATCCAAATCTTGGAAGATATGCTTCGATGTTGTGTTGTAGAATTTGCTCGTAGTTGGGAGAAGCAGTTACTGTTGGTAGAGTTTACTTACTATTATCAGTCAAGCATCAAGATGACTCCTTTTGAGACCTTGTACGGGAGCAGGTGTAAGACAAATTTGTGTTGGACAAAGCTTAATGAAAGAAAGATAGTGAGTTCGGAACTTGTTAAGGAAATCGAAGAAAAAGTTCAGATCATAAGGGAAAGGTTACAAGCAGCTTTTGACCGACAGAAGGCTTATGTGGATAAGAAGCGTAAGCACATCGAGTATGAGCTTAGTGAGAAAGTGTTTCTCAAGGTATCTTCATGGAAAGATATCATCCGAATTGGTTGCAAGGGAAAGTTAAGTCCAAGATACATCGGACTTTATGAGGTTCTTTAAAGGGTTAGGCTGATATCCTATCGGCTAGCTTTACCCCTAGAGTTTGCACATATACACGATGTGTTCCACATGTTTATATTGAGAAGTTATCGATTTGATCTTTCGTATGTGGTCCAGCTTGAGGAAATCGAAGTTAATACAGATTTGACTTACGAGGAAAGACCTATCAAAATCTTGGATAAAGGTGTTAAAGAGCTTCAGAATAAGTGTATACCATTGGTAAAAGTGTTGTAGAGAAACCACAGAGTCGAGGAGGTGACGTGAGAAGTGAAAAAGGACATGAGGGCTCAGTATCTACATATCTTACTGACAGGTAAATTTCAAGGATGAAATTTTCTTTAAGGAGGGGAGAGTTGTAACAATACAGATTCGGATCTGAGTGTCGAGTTAAACTGAGATGTTGAGCTTCAGTTTTGGGCCCTAAGTTTGGATGGTTTGGGCTTTAGGCTCTAGGTTTTAGTTTGGTGTTGGGCTTTAGGAGGTTGAGTGAGGGGTATTTTTGTAAATGCATAAATAGGTGAATGTAAGGGGTTTAAGGGGAGTTGGTCTGCAGGAGTGATATCATCACTTATTTTCTTTTCTTCCCAATCTCCTTCATCTTGGTGACAAGGAAAAAGGTGAGTAAAGGTTGAATTTTTGAGATTTTTTCTTAGAATCTCGTTTGCTTGTTAGAGAGGATATTATAGAGAACAAAGAGAACTATAAAATAAGTTAAAGGTTGTTTAGTTTGGAGAAGAAGAATGAGTGAGTGGGTAATCTGGGAATAAGTGTTTTAAAGAGGTTGTTTCTATGTTTCTTTTAAAAACATCCCCAAGCAAGGCCTAATTGTTTGTTTAACCTCCTTCTTGTAGAGAAAGAAGTGAAAGCTCCATCTCAAAGGCTAAGAAAAAAAGAAGGTTTGAAGAGGAAGAAGAGCTTATGGTTTTTGTTGTGTTGCTTAAGGTTGGTACTCCCAACTTATCCTTTTCATCAAGCATGTCATAGTAGAGTGCATTTCATGTAGATACATGTTTGTATGCTTGGTTGCTTGTGTTTGAACCATTAATGGTGAAATTCAGGATAATATGTTTGATGGCATGAAAATGATGTTAAAACACTTTAAACACCTCTAATATTGAGTAAGAATACTTTAGGATCGATTAGATTAAAGTTGTGAAGGTTTTTTAGAAATTTCAAGTGCAAAACCGCAGGTTCGTGCAGGGGGTATCAATACCGGAGGTCCGTGTATCGATACCCTTGAGAGAAGAATAGGCTAGAAAGGGCAAACATTTCGAAACGTCTCGCCTGTGTTTTGATACGGAGTCTTCTAGTGGCATTGCCATTCCGATACCTCATATAGGGTGTATCAAAACGGGTAGGTTCTCCTTAGTTAACCTGGTCGATGGTTAACGCATATCGATACCCTCTTTGTAAGGGTATCGATACCTGGTGTTTCGATACCCCCTTTGTTAGGGTATCTATACAGGTTGTTCCGATACCCTATGTAGGAGTATCGATACCCCTATATTATCTTGCTTAAGTCGATATAGAGATTGGGGTCAATAATTGTAATTAATGGTTCCCATTTATCTTTAAAACTAAAAAATGAATTGTTAAACTAAGATTAATGATTTTAACCCCGAAAGACAAAGTTATGATGAGTCTTAATACGTTTTGATGTGAAGTTCCTAGGTGGATCATTTGTGTGTATTGAGTCCTTGTATGATGGAAATTTGGATATCCAAAAGTGTTGCAACACGTCGAAGGCCATCCGATTTAATATTTCGGGTGATATATTGAAGACCTTTATTCCGAATGTTGGGCGGCCTTATTCGCAGATGTTCGATGTAACATTCTGAACATAGGATTGGTTGGGCAGCCTCTATCCCGATTACTTATTCCGAATATTGGACGACCTCGTTCGAAGATGCTCGATGTAACATTCCGAGCATAGGATTTGAGGGCGGCCACAATCCTGAGTGTAAGATCCCGATGATGTATGGACGCGAGCCTCACTTTTGTGTGTTGACTTATTGTGACTTGTATATGCTGTGTGCGATTTTATATTTTCATTTATGTTGTGTGGTAGGCAAGCATGATAGACCATTGTAACATGCATGATATTTATTTGCTTTGCTTTATTACTTATGATATACATGATGTTGTCCGAGTTTGATGTACTTACTAAGCTTTTGTAGCTCAGCGTTCGAAATGTATTTTCGTGCATAGGTTAGGTGAAGTCAGTTTTAGTGGAGCACCATCAAGGTTTGAATTTCAGCATCGACTATGTCTCAGAGTACATTTATAGATTAGTGGGCTAGTGCTTTGTCGAACCATATATGTATTTGTAACTCTATTTATTTATTTGGATCGAATGTTTTAAATGATTTGTAATATTTTGAAGCTCCGTAATATTTTAAATATTAGACCATGTCACATTTGGATTTGAAACCTCTGGTATGTTATGGTTTTATTTGGACTTGAACTGTTTTTACTTGGGCTTGAAGCCGAAATTTTGAAATACAGGTTTTGGGTCGAAAGCCCAATGTGGCACTGGGTGAGGTGTTAAAAATTATTTTTAATGTATATATAAATATATATATGTATGTTTATATATAATTATTTTGAGTCTGTTCACGAGCTTTTTGAGCCGATCTTGGGTAAGCTCGGCTCATTTAAATCCCGAGCCGAACCCAAACCCAAGTCGAGCTCACTCGAGCCGAGCTTTGACCGAGCCGAGCCCGAGTAGCTCGCGAACCGGCCAGGATCATTATCACCCCTAGTTACAACAATATTTTTCTTTTATCTAAATTAAATAAATATTTTTTTATTTTATTTTCTAACCAAATATTTCATGCAGGGAAAATGTTCTCCCAACCGGCAACACCTTAAGAAAATTTGTTTGACTGAAATATACATTCTTATCCTTTTTTATTCCCTATTTATGTTTTTATACTTATGGTTAGGATTTAAAAATTTATAGATAGAGTGTATTTTTAGGGTTTATGATTTTAAATTTAGGGTTAAAGGTTTTATTTGCTAGTACTAAATAGTGTAGGAATGGATATACTATTTATAATACTAGATGTACAACGACTATTGATTAATAGGATAATCGTAAAAAAACAAATCGAATAACCGTCTAAATAATAATCGTAACAAATGAATTGATTAACCATTTAGATAATAGCTAATTTATATAGAACAAACCTTAAATAAGAAATCGATCAAGTGGTTAGGTTCTTCTTCTTCGATTATCTCTAGAGTCATTAGGATAACTAATTCGTTGAGAGGGATTCTCTGAGGTTTTTTCGGTGGTTAGGTTCTTCCATGAAAACTATTATAGAAGATAATAAAAGCAAAAAATGACATTTTAATAGAGAATATTCAAGTTTAATAAAAATTATCTTTTAAAAAATAAATAAATTCTTCGATAAAAAATAAAAATATAAACTTTGAAGACCGAATATTTTGGTCAATAAAAGCTGTTTTTGAGAAAATGAAGAGGTTATTCAATGGAGGCCATTATAGAAAATAAAAATATAAACTTTGAGGAGTTAATATTCAGCTGGGATAGAAGCTGATTCTGAGGAAATACAAAATAAATAACTGTTGCCATTGTCTTCTAAAACAATTTATTTCTATTATGCAGAAAATAACCTCAACATTTGCAGAATACATATTAAATTGATTAATAGAAAGGATGAGTCTATTGTTTCGAATATCATCAAACATTACTAATATCGAATACTATTAAATTGAGTAATAAAAATAAATTCTAAAGACTCAATGTATAATTAATTTAATAATAAATTTATTTCAAATAATTTATAATTGTATGTTGATTCTTTAAATTTTTTTATCTTGATTAATTAATTTAATAGTTCAACAATGTTTAACATTAATGATGTTTAGCGGTATTCAATACAAGTTATAGAATTTTTTGATAATATTCGGATATACATGACTTTTTTAATTTTTTGAATCTAAATTTATAAAATTGTAAATATAATTTTTATCTACAAATTATCGTAATATTGTTATATGAATCTTAATAAAATTTATCATTCGCTAGATATTTAAATAATAAAAAATTAAATTTAAAATTTTGATTCCAAATCCAAATCTGAATTTGTATAAAAAATTGAATGGCCGAAGTCTAAATTCTTTAAAAATAAATATATTAATTCAGGTATCTGAATCTCAATTCATATCCTCAAAAGCAATTTGAGTTCAAATAATTAAAATGCAAATGTGTTTATCTAGGGTAAAGATTTCAGTATATACGTTTTGATAATAATTTTAGTACCTACAAAAATTCTCATAATTTTTATAAAAAAATATTTTTTTAGTTTAATATTTATGTACATAAATACTTACTCTAATAATAGTTTTCTTTTTTATTTTTTTATAATCTCAGATAAAGATTTCGGTACACACTATTTTAATTATAATTTCTGTAATAATTTTGTATAATTTATAATAATTATATTACATACTAAAATTTTTATCGTTCATGTAAGAAAATAAGATTTTTTTAGACAAATCCGTATGTACATAAACCCATAATTTTTAACTCTCGAAATTGATAGGATTCGTAAAACTTTGATGACTAGTCGTTTGATATTATTGAACGAGACCCAATTTATTTTAGTTTTGGTCATTCATCCATTTTATCGTTAAACATTTCAGTAAGATCACTTAGTTTTAAGTGACCAAAAGTTTAAGTCCCAAAACATAAGTGGTTTTACTGATCGTCTTTTAAAATCGATGATTAAATTTATACTAAAGATAAATATAGGTGACTAGCGCAGTAGTTAATCCTAGTTATTTTCTTTCTAAGAGATTAATTTACCCAAATTCTAAATTAAGAGGAACCTAAGAGGAGTTTTACCTTTTTATTTTTAGTGATATCTAGTAGACGTACTTTTCCCGAACATACACTTGAAAACGCAGGTTCAAAAGTTGGTTCAACTTTGTCCCGCGAAATGCAATTGCCAAATTTCCAAAAGCCTTCGTTCAATTCTTTCCTTTTTAATTGTTCGATGCTTTCAAATCTCTATTTGTCTGGTATTTAGATCCAAATTACAGAGCCGATTGCTGTAACGATACATTTGTTTTCGAAATTTTCATAGATTTTCTTCCGCATTCTAACCTATATTTTCTGAAATTTTCTGGGCTTGTTTTATTTTTAAGAAAAATCCGATCATTTTATTGTGTTTGGAAATATTTCGGGGGTTTCCCTTCCAAATTTTGGGTTTCAATGTTTTCTCTTTAAAAGCAGTTAATCTGGGTTTTTAGAAAAACCCTAGCCTCTCAAATCTGGTTTCATGGTTTTCGTTAAATGGGTATTGTAACTTTAGGGTTTAAAGTTTGTGGATTTCTTCAATGGGTGCTTTAGCAAGCAATCGTAAACGCGGTGGAGATGAATATTTCAATTCCAATTTCAACCACAAAAAGAAATCTCCACATCCAATTCCTGTGGATTTTCAGTTTTTCAAAAAAACCAAATTTTCTTTGAACCGAAGCACAGAAAAAGCAATTTTACCCCACAACAGCACGGTCTCGAGAATCTCTCGTTACCCAGAACCTAATATACCTTTCCCTATAGCAGTCCACGCTCCTGTCAGACATCTAAAATTTGGGTTACCAGGTTCAAAACACAACAAGGATTCGGCTAAAAGCGGTATGGGGAATTTCTTGAGTAGTAGATTCAGTAATGTGAAAAGGCCAGCTTGGAATGCTTTGAGCCATTTTAAGAAGGAAAAAGAAGTGATTTTTGTGGAGGATGATGAGAAGAAAGAAAAGGGAATGGTTACAAATGATCTTAAGGTTGAAGAAGTGGAGATCATTGAGAAAATGAAGAATAGTCTGGAAGAAGAGAAACATTTTCAGCCGTCGTCTTCATCTGCCATTACTGAGTTGAATAATGGGAGTTTGAGAGTGCATAGTTCATTGGACATGTCTTCATTAAGGAAGATTTCCGATGTGCAAGATTTAGACGTTTACAAGAAGTTGCTGGAGAGTAGAAATTCTAAGTTGAAGAAATTGCATTTTCAAATTGAGTTGAATGAGAAGCGCAAAGCTGGACTTGAGGCATTGAGACCCAAAAAGAAATCAGAGGAGGAGCAAGTAGAAGTAAGATTCTTTTGATTGCTTTGTTTTAACTGTGTTCCATTGTCTTGGTACAGTATTTTGAATCATTTTGTTGCTTCTAGAATAGAATAAATGACATTTTTTATTTGTTAAGAATGTTTGACATTAATGTTTTGTTGTTATTGTTTTATCATTTATTGAATTCCAGGTGTTACCTCCCGAGCCATTTATTCCTCTTACTGAGGAGGAGATGACTATGGTGTCTCGTGCTTTTTCTGTGAAAAACTGGTATGTAATAATTCTTGTGTTAGTACTTGATTATTTGATAGGATGCCACTTATAATTTGATGTCATTGTTTATGCGTGTTTTTGTAGGAGAAAGATATTAGTCTCTCACCAAAACTCGAGCATTGATATTAGAGGAGAAGTTTTGCAATGTCTGAAACCAGGAGCCTGGTTGAATGATGAGGTTGGTTTCGTTTTGTTCATGTTTATATCTTGTGTTGTATTATTGTATATCTGCATAGAGTAGCCTCTGGAGGATTTCTCGATTTGTCTGCATTCGATTAGGTCGTACTGGAATTAAGCTTTCTGGTAATCTGGTTTTAACACATATTTCTCTTTTATAGGTCATTAATCTATATCTTGAACTACTGAAAGAACGGGAAAACAGGGATCCACAGAAGTTTCTGAAATGCCATTTCTTCAATACCTTCTTTTATAAAAAGGTATTTTCTTGGTTCAATGTTCAGTGTTCCTGTACTTTACTTTGCTCGTTCGTACAGGTCTTTGTAACTATCATTTTCTTAGCTACTTTCTCCCTTCTGAATTATGTTGCCCAGTTAGTGAATCCAGAGAGTGGCTATAACTATAAAGCTGTCAAAAGATGGACTTCGCAAAGGAAGTTGGGGTACTGCTTATTGGACTGTGATAAAGTAAATGTTTGTCTTTTACTTTGATTCAACCTTTTTTTGCATGATTCATTGTATTTATCCTTAATTCATTTATTCCGTTTTGCTCAGATATTTGTCCCCATACACAAAGAAATACATTGGTGCTTGGCAGTTATCAATAAGAAAGATCAGAAATTCCAATATCTGGATTCACTAAAAGGAAAGGATCCAAACGTGATGAGAGCACTGGTATGATCTTCAGGGTTTTCTCTTTAGATGTATTATTTCGATGCACTTAATTAATTGGTCCAAAGTGCATTGTATAGTTTATAGGTTAGAGGATTCGGAGTTTACTTTCCTGTCAGCTGCTAGGCTCGTTTTCCCTCTACATCTTTATGCTGTAAATCTTTCTTTATCTTATTCACAATGATAGTTGCCTTGGTTTCAAGCCCACCCTTTCTACTCTTACCTCCTACAAAAAAATATCATCTTAAAAAAGTTTGTACTGTTTCTTTGGGCATTTACTTTAGAACTTGTTTAATAATAGTTGTAATGTGCCAGGCGAAATACTTTGTTGAAGAAGTGAAGGACAAGAGTGGAAAGAACATTGATATAAGTTCTTGGGAACAAGAATTTGTTGAAGACCTTCCTGCACAAGAGAATGGGTGTGTATTCTTGTATCTATTGCTGTTACATTTTATGTATCATGATGTATGTAATAGTAAAAAATAAATCAAGAAAAAACAGAATTAGGAATGAAGAAGATGAAGGTCATATTCCAGAGAAGAAATTAGGGGTGAGACAGAGAGAACCTTACCCAAATCAGACATACCCTAGATTGGGATAGCCCTACTCTTAATACAACCTAAACGGAAACGTTTCTCAAAAAAAAAAAAGAACAGGCTATACACAGCAGGTTATTTATCTCATACGCTGCGTTTTGACACTCATAAAAAGACAAGTAACACATCAATGTGTGGAATACTTAATTCTTCATAAGCTTATACAATTAATTTATGATGTGAAGTATTTGATTATGTGGTAGCGTAATAGGTATCTGAATCCTTTTCTACTAACCACTGATGGCAATTCCAAATATTTGGTGAAACTTTAATTATTACCTTTTAGTGCTAGTTTCATATGCCTTTTCTGTTAGAAATTTAGAATTCTAATTGTTTTCCCTGAATAATTTTCTTTATGTACAGGTTTGATTGTGGTATGTTTATGCTAAAATATATCGACTTTTATAGCAGAGGTTTACGTCTTTGTTTTAACCAGGTAAGTCCATGGAAATGATTTATTATGCTTGAAATTCGTGTTCTACTTTTTTTTTTGTGTGATTCAACTCTAGTACTCAAGTAAATAATCATTTAGACGTACTGTGTATTGTTTATATATATGACAAAAGACAGTAGATATTAATGTTCTCAGTTTTCACATGGACACATGCATTCGCTTGAAACACGAGGTCTGGTTATTTGCTTTTGAAGTGAGTCATGGTTTTCCGTGTTTTCGTAGGAACACATGTCATATTTTCGTTCAAGGACTGCCAAAGAAATTCTGAACTTGAGAGCTGATTGATCGAAAGTATGGACATACACTGCACAAGGGTATGCCTTTTTTTTTAAACTTCTTTGGAAGGCTTTTAGCAGGAACTTAAATGGTGTACAAAAAAGTTTGCTTCTGATCTGATTTTTCGATATAATTACCAAGACAACGGATGTTTTCGTATCAAATACGGAAGCAGTTAAATTTAAGGGTAGCCATTGAGATATATTGTAGGGTAGCAGAATTTTCCTAAATAAAACTCTCTTCTAACATCTTTATTTGTTTTATTTATCAGTTCTGCCTTGCTTTTGTCATGCCTTTGAAGATTTTCTCAATCACTTCTTTTTTTTGTCTGTTATTTCATCCTTTTTTGTTCTTGTAAAATGTAAGATTTTTTTATTTATTTTCTTTACCTTTCTGCATTTGCTTTGATATAGTGGACCCAAATTGGGTGAATTGAATCGGTTTATATCAAAGATTATGTTCAAACCATCGCTGGTTAAAACCGATTATTGCGTTTCGATTAATATTTCGGATTCAGAGTAAATCGAAATTTAGATTGAGTAATTATCATCTTGAGTTTGAATTATTAAATACTATAGTTGTAAAAGTTACATGATTTAGTTATTTATAAATACTATGATTTAACACTAATTAACAATAGTTAGCATCAAACGATAAAATCTTAAGCCTGTAGTGCTTTTATGACATCAAGAGAGAAATAAGATTAAACGATAAAAAAAAAGTTAAATTAAAAAAATAATTAAAATAATTATTCAAAATAATATTTTTTTTAAAATTAAAATTAATAAATATTTTTTTATTTTAAAAAATAAAATAAGAAAACATATATTATATTAATACCAATAAAAAAGAGAAAAAATTTAATAATATTATTTTTTATTTATTTTAATTTTTGATTACTCAACAAATATAAAATAAGTTAATTATAAAATAAAGTAATCTTTACTTTATACTTAAATTTGTATTTATCAATCAAAATAAATAACATGTATAATAATAAAAATATTAGGTAAGAAAAGATATATTTATGATACTTATAAGGCTTTATAAAATAAAAAATATTTTATTAATAATTTTAATAAAATAATTTATATTATTAATTTTTTAGAAAGTTACTATTTATTTTTAAATCGTTTATTAAGATTTTATAAGATTATTATTTAAATGTCTCTTCATTTGATTTTTTACTTTTTATTTAATATTATAACACTATTAATACAATTAACTTTAAGTTTTATTAGATCAATAATTTTGTGTCATAAAAATTAAAATTTTGACTTAACTAATTGTGTGGTATTAAATAATATTTTTAGATAAATTTATAAATTAATTTATTTTTAAGTTTAAAAACGTTAAACTTTTTCAACATAATTGAATTTTGAATTATTTTAAAAGAAAATTAAAAAATTAGTAACAAAAAATAATAAAAAAAAACTCTCAAGAACTAATAAGAACATAAGAGGGAATTAAAAAATATATATTTTTTACTTAGAGAATTGGATGAATATAAATGATGTGAATGGCCATTATTTATAATTCCGTACCTTATATCTGTCGATTCCTACTAATTTAATTGAACGGTTTAGATCAAAGCATATAAGTACAAATAGTATAAAATCAACATATTCTCCAAATATTTTAGAGCTTAGTCTTTTCAACAAAAAAATTGAGTACCATGTTACGCATGTAAACTAGATCTTATCTCGTGGGCTAGAACATTTGCATGAATGTTATCCAATTTCATAATCATTTATAAACTATAATGCGGAAACACTATGTCACTAATCGATCGTTAATAGCTTTATGAGTAGTTAATTTAACTAACGTTTAATCAAAAGAGAAAAAGAAAGAGAAAAAAATTTATTGTTCTCCATTGTCGTAGTCGGCTTTAAGATTCTTGTCGTTTTGTTGTTATTTTCTTCCTCCAATTCACTATCATTTACCCTTGATGATATCAGGCTAGATCAAGATTCAAAGTAAAAACTTTTTTTTGGTGAAAAACAGAAGAAAACTCAACATGTTCTTATAAAACGTGAGTAGTTTTTAGAAAAATTTGTTACATTTACCATTTATGTAATTTATTTTAGGTTTTGGTCAATGATCGGTTTGACCTTTTAATTTTTCATAATCTTTAAATTGATCCTTTAACTTTTAATTTTAACAAGGAGTAAAGGGGAAGGAATTTTCACCCTTAATTTTGATCTGTAATTACCACCAATCATCATTAAAGAACATATATCGAAATCATTAACTTTAAGTTACATGAATCATAATTTTTATCATTAAAATTCTATCATTCTCCCACTTGATTTATGTGTCGTTTGCAGTATAATGAAACCTTTAATTTTACACTTTAATTCATTTTCTACGTAACACATCATCCATACATGAATCAAGCTAATTGAATCACCACGGTCATAAACAAACAAGCCAATTAGATTCCTTCCATGTATCACAATTAATTTAATCTAATAATTCTTTAAATCGTTCCTTAATTATTAAGAAATAATTTAATTCTTAATATATGAAATCTTATTTCAGGATTTCACCCGGTCATCAAACAATAATCATGCATGCTTAAATTGATAATAACAATAAATGTCCAAGAAACAAATATAATCAATATCTAATATTGTTATAATAATGATGAACATAAAAACTATAATATATATACCTTACACATCAAGATGTCATTGTGTCGAGATATCTTATCTCTTTCTCCGAGAAAATAAACATTACCAGAAAAAAAAAAATCAGTTTAATTCTTTTTTTTTTCTCCACTCGGACCAATCCACCCACTTGACTTCTTGTATTTAAAGTGATTTGGGTATCTGCTCTGATGATATTATTGTTCCTACCATATGAAAGAAGATTCAGATAAAATATGCACTTCCTCGAGAATGAAAAAAATGAATCTAAATAACAAATTCCTTGCTACTCTTCTATGATACTGCTCCTCCAACCAAGAAACACATATAGCCAACAATAATTTTTCTCGTTTCAACACATCCGACATAATCTGAGTCTAAATAACCTATAGCCTTCATGCTATTTGTTTTTGTAGATGTGAGCATAAGGTTTTTGATTCCTTGTAAATACTTTAAATGCAGCTTTCTAATAATTTATACCAAGATTTGATTGATATCAATCAAACATACCTACAACATGATTGATATTTGTTCGAGTACATGTTATAGCATACATCAAGCTCTCAAACACTGAAGCATAAGAAATCTTATCCATCTTCTTATATTTCAATTCATTTTAAGACACTATGAGTTGCTGGATTTTTCTCCTTTATGAATTAAAACTGGACTATGCTTACTGTTTTTCATTCCAAATCTTTCTAGAACTTTTTCGATATAATTTTTTTGAGAAAGACCAAAAAATTCTTGTGATATGTCACGAAATATTTCTATTCCTATCACATAAGTTATTTCTCTCATATCTTTTATTTCAAAGTACTCAGAAAAAACTCTTTACATCGTACAACAAACTAATATCATTTGTAGCTAGTAAAATATCATCGACATAAAGATCTAAGATTACAAATTTACTCCTACTAACCTTTATGCAAATACACTTATCAACAGTGTTCTCTATAAATTCATACAATATAACTGTATTATTGAACTTTAAGTACCACTGTCTAAAGTTTTTTTTAATCCATAAATCGATTTTTTCAACTTACACACCATATTTTTCTTTCTTATGGCCTCAAAACCTTTAGGTTCAATCATATATACTTCCTATTCAAGTTGTCCATTTAGAAAAGCGGTCTTTACATCCATTTGGTAAAGCTCTAAATCATAATGGACCACTAAATCCATAATAATTCTTAAAGAGTCCTTATTTGATACTAGAGAGAACGTCTTTTTATAATTAATTTTATCCTTCTGAGTGAAACCTTTGGCTACAAGTTTAGCCTTATACCTTTTGTAACTTTTGAGTCACGTTTGGTCTTAAAGATCCGCTTATAGTAGATTTTTTTATACCCTACATGTAAAGCTACAAGTTCTAGAATTGATTCTTATCCATTGATTCTAACTCATCTTTCATGGCATTGAACTACTCGTTTGAATTGTTACTTTTCATGACTTCTTGAAAAGAGACTGAATCTTTATCAATACTCAAGTCACATTCGTGTTCAAGTGAATAAATCATATAATCATCAAAAATAACAAATCTACGTTCCCTTATAGATCTCCTCAATATAACTTATTCTGGATTCAGTTGAACTTCATGATTTTGTTTATTAGTCGTTATTTCATTGTTAGCGTCAATATCAAATGGGATTGGATCTCTTACATATTGTTCTTGTCTATTGTTACGATGTAATATTACAATAGAAATTACAACACCAGTTGTAGACTTTGATATTGACTGATCAACTACAATCTCTCTAATATACAATTTTCATATTTTATCACTCCTAATGACTTCTCTATTTTTAATATAACATGCATTTTCAAACTTATTTATTCATGTGCTATGGTTAGAACAATAAAATTTGTACTCCTTTGATTTTTTTAGATATTCTAAGAAAAATCTACTAACGATTCTAAAATTAGTACGTAGCTTTACATCAATTTTTATACTTCTCTATTTTTGATCCCAAACGTATATGCTCCTCAATCTACATTTTTTCCTGTCCACAATTCACAAGAAGTTTTAAGAAATGACTTATTAAGAATCCTATTGAGTAAATATGTAGCTTTTTGTAATGTGTACATCCATAAAAAAAGATATGCATAGAGTTGTTCCATAACATACTTCTAATCATATCCATCAGAGTACGATTTTACTTTTTAGCCACATAATTTTATTATGGTATACCAAATATTATATATTGTGCATATATGCATTTACTTTCAAGGAATCTTGCAAAAAGACCTAAACATTGTCCACTTTCAGTAGTAATGTCATAATATTCACCATTTCTATCAGATCTGAGTATCTTAATCTTTCTATCTATTTGTCTCTCAACTTCAATGATAAAAATTTTCAAACAATTATTGAGATTTTTCGGACAATAGATACATGTAATATATCTACAATAATCATCTATAAAAATGATAAAATATATCTCATTATTCCAGGATGTAACATCAAATAGGTTACATATGTCAGTGTGTATTAATTCAGGTAGTTCTGTAGCTCTGGTGGTAGATTTTTTCACTATATGTTTAGTATGCTTACTTTTAATGCAGTCTAAACACATGTCATTTTTGTCAATAAAATTCAATTGAGTTAAAATTTTATTTTTTTACCAATATAATTATCATTCTTTAGATATATGACCCAATATGTTATGCCATAGAATCATAAAATGTTCATTTGCAGTACTATATTTTACTTTATAATTGCATTCAATATAAAATAGGGAATCAAAAAAAATTCATCAAGATTGAAACGATATAAATTATCAAAGTACCAGTATCATAAAAGTATTTGTGTATACACAAAGAAAAAAAGATATGTCCAATCTTAAATTCAAATCCTAAATAATTCAACTTAAAAACTAAAATTAAATTCCGCACACTTAAAAATATAAAGACAACCTTCTAAATTCATGTGATTTTTATTATCCAAGACTAATTTGTAATTGCCAATGCCCTCAATATGTGCCTTCGTTTTATTTCTCATATAATTTTTTTTATTTTTTGTTATGGACTAGATCATTCTGAATCCCTAAGGAATACAAGAAACAAGAGTTGTAGCACTACTATTAAGCCATTAAGTATTTTTAGATACTTAAAGCAGATTTGATTCAAAAGTTACAAAAATATAGTTCATACCTCTCTTCTCAAACCAAACATTTCTCTTGAGACAATTTCTTTTTAAATATCCAATTTTATTACATAAAAAAATACTTATACACTTTCTAGAATGATCCCTTTATTTATAACTTTCGTGAAACCTTTTTTTCTTGTTTGGTTTGCCCTTACTGCTTATTCCTTGAAAAGAGTGAGCTGTAATATGGGTAATGTTGAATTTTTTAATCTTTTTTAATCTCGTTTTTCCTGAATAACTTTAGCCTTTAATTCATGAGGGGTATATTTCTTTATTAGGTTGTTGTAGCTGATTATAAAATACTCAAAATCGGTTGGAAGCGAGTTGATAATCATTTTTATCATTCATTTTTCACCAACCTCTACTTTTATATTCTTTAATTTAGTTGATAAATTGACCATATAAATGATATAATCATGCATTGACTTACTCAAATCAAATTTTTTTATCGTCAGTTTAGCCATCAATGTGTTAGTAATTTTAGAAAATAAGTGGTTAATTCAAGAATAAAAATAATAATAAATTTAAAATAAATATTATTATTTAACGAACAAAACAAACCCAAAAGCATGAAATAAAATAAATAAAAATATTTTAGATCAAACCCATTTTTTGGAAACAATAAGTAGGAATCGAGTTGAGGCCTGCACGATCGCAGTTTCCTTAAGACAGATTTTCTGCCACTCCGATTGTGCTGGAGCTTTGATGGTAGTCTGTCTACCAAGATACAATAACTAGAGGACCTCCAACAATAGCACGATTGCTGAGTTCCCGAGCCTTCTCTGCCTTTACCAATCACTGAAAGAAAACGAGAGAAAAAAACATTTTTGAATTGTTGAATGTGTTTTGAAACTGAAATTTTCATTCTTATTTATAGGAAAAATTAGGTCTAAACCAGTGAGAGTTCTAATCCAAATTAAATTTAAATTTCTTAGATTGTAGTTAAGTAAAATACAAGCTCTTCTCGAATATTAAAATAAAGAAATAAATTAAGGAAAAATATATTCACAACGGGTAAAATATCCATAAACTCACAAAAAACTTGTCCGATCCAAACATTTGCATGGCTTACGTCATGCACCCCAACACAAGAGTCAAGTCAATCAATGACAACTATGTGGGTAAGTGTATATAAACACTTCCTACTTTATTTATCCCATCCATATGGGATAATGGGGTTTCATTTCCTTATTCTATTCACGACCTTCTTATTTTGAGAATCAATTTCTCATGCATCACTCAACCATTTTGAGCATATGAGATACCGTTGTAAAGATCTCACGGAGTAGAATATGAATCAATAAATTACTTATTCGAATCCTTATCTTTATAATTTCAAAACATGCCTCAAAATTGGTCATTTCTTACTGTTTTTCTAACAAGCAATAACCTTACTTACACCTTCAATGCTAGCACATTCATTAAGAAGTTGCATGAAATCCTTCGCTACATTGGTTGTGGGCATTTATGATCATATAGTAGAATCCATAATTATCTTTATAAAGCTCAACAGAGTGTTATTCGCATCAATTCAAGCCGCATAATAATCTTTATCAGTTTGGGAGTTTCCCTTTGTCAACTTTGATGATTTATCATTAACTAATGCTTTTCGAAGTCCATAAATTTTAACATGGAATTTATATACTTATATCATTTAGTCTAGTTGAACCTGTTAAACTTGATTTCTTTAACATCATCTACAATTTTTAATTCTATAATAAAGTTAATTAGTTCGCACATTAAACACTTTGAATAAATTTAATAGACTTAAACACAAACTTTACATTACATTTAGGTCTATCTTTTGATGATCCTTAAACATAAACAATCGTATAATTGCATCAAATAAATTCATATATTTAACTATAATAGACTACTAAACTAGTTCAAATCAAGCATACAAGTTATCTTTGGATATTTTCATACATCAATTAAACTAGTTATTTTGTCTCTATTATTGTTAGGGGTGTTCAAAATTACCCGACTCGACTACCCGAAACAAAAATGACGGGTAATTTCCGAAAAAATACCCGACCGGGCCGGGTACCCGACCCGAGAATAATTGGATCGGGTTGGGCCGATTTTTTCCAATTACCGGGTACCCAACCCGATCCGACCAATTTAAAATTATATATTTTTTTAGTTTTAAATTATATTTTTATGGTAAGTTCCTTAATATTTATACATAAAATTAAATTTAAATCTTTAAATTAATTTTATGTTTTTATTATATACTTTTAATTTTTAAAAATTTTAAATATATTTTATTAATTTGTTAATATCGAAAGAAAAAAATGATATTAATATTTTTAATATCATTTTAACGATAAACTCTAATAAATATATGTGTATATATACATTAAAATATTTTAAAATTAACTTTAAATCACTAATATTTATGTTTGTTCATATATTATAAAATTTTAAATTTTGTGTTTAATATATGATTTTTTTAATTTTAAAATAAAAAATTTAAAATATATATACGAACTGGGTACCCGTTACGCGATTAACTGGGTACTCGATTTTTGCGGGTCGAAAAAATCACTACCCGAAGCAACCGGGTACCCGATTTTTTGGATACCCGAAAACCAAGTACCCGATAATGAACACCCCTAATTATTGTTATATATAACAGTATGGTCTACTTTTGGGTTACCTCATAAAACTAACTATTCATGACCATAATTGTTCATTCTAAGCTTTCATTGTTACTAGATATAAATAACTCTTTACGGTAAAGATGCAAGACAAAAAAAATCATGTGTCGTACTGCATGGATTTAGTCCGTACAAGTCAAACCACTTTGGTGACTAACAAACTTCTTTTAAATTTAAATCATAATTTTAATTTGATAACTTAAAACCCATAAAGCTTGTTATTACACCATTGTTATCTAGTTTTATAATCATCTATAAACTATAATGCAAAAATACTATATATTAATTGATCGTTAATAATTTTATGGGTAATTACGTTAACTAATATTTAATAAAAATAAAAGAAAAAAAGAAAGAAAAAAAAGCTTATTGTTCTCTATTGTTATAATCGTTTTTAAGATTTTTTTCGTCCCGTTATTATTTTTTTTCTCCAATTCACTATGATTCTGTCACGAGGTAAGTTATAATTTTATTTTTTTTTCTCATTCTACATCAATCACCTATCTAAGACTAAAGAGAGGATCACGAAGGTTCTCTTCAGCACCACGAAGGCACAAAAGCTCAAATTCTTGGTTCAAGTTAAATCGTTATATTGTAGTCTTGTTTAGTAATTATTTTTTTTTTTAATATTTTACGTTTGTTGATTTATAATATTTTTTTGACTAAGTTTAAAAAGATTTTTAATTTATAAAATTAAAAAAATGGGTTAGTTAACATAATTTATTTTTTAAGTTAATGTAAAATTATTTGTATTTTCTAGAAAAATACTATCATACATTTTTTCATTAGTTTAAAGTATGACCACATAATATACAATTATTTTATATTATATATATTTTAAAATATTAATAATTATTAGGATCTTAAAATATTATTAATATTATAATATTATTTTTTAAAATATCATTATTCAATAATAAATATAATTTATAATATTTTAATTTTATAAGTTTCCTTTTTATTTTCAAAAACTTCAAGCGGGAACTGAAACATTTTCAAAGAATTTCAAGTTTTCAATATTCCCTAAAACAGAGAAACCCATCCAAAGGGAAAAAAAATCCAGAGTGATTCAGCCATGGAAGAGACCATAGCAAGAATCCTCACAGAGCTTGAAGAAATCAATCAGATCCCAAGTACCCATAACCAATCTCAACTCATTTCTCCATCTACTCTGTTAGATCTTCAATCCCTTTTATCCGCCGGCGACCCAGACCTCATTTCCCAATTCTTCGATGAGCTCCCTTCCAAAACCCGTTCCGCTTCTTCACTCACCAACCTCTTATCTTTTACAATGGATTCCTCCCCTTCCCATTATCTTTTAGCTTCTAAAGTTTACCTCTCTCTTCTCCTTTCCCCAAATTCCCCTGTCTTCACTCTTTTCACTCCCATTTCCTTCCTTTCTCTTCTTCGTTCACTTCGACGTGCCTTTAAAAACCGTGTTTCGGCCCAACCCGAGGAGTCTTCCCCTTGCAACGCGCCGCCTATTAAGAAGGGGAAGCGTGGGGGGAAGGGTCGTGGAGTCCGGGGTAACGTTAGGAGATCGGGAGATTGTAGTGAGGAAGTAAGTGATTGTTTTGATATTAAAGAAGTCTTTAATGTATTTGAAATGCTGGTTTCCGTTTTGGGTTTGATTCATTTGGACAGGTTTCCTGATAGTTTGAAGTCTTTGGTACAAACTGTATGTGAGATTCCTTTGATGGCAATGGAAAAGATTGTGAATTCGGGTAGTTTTAATCGGCTAATGGGTCTGTGTTCGCGAGTTTTGAGTGGGGTGTTGAGGTCTGAACATGGAGAGATGGCTAATACTGCAGCTGAGGTCTTGAAAGCTTTATCACTATTGATATTGACGGTTAAATCGCAAGTAAGAAGTTTTGCATTGGGATTTGTGACGCAAAAGATGACAGAATTGGGAAATGAGAGTGATGAAGTTAAGAAAGCTGTTGTTAATTTCCCAAGGTATTTGGCTCAAAAGGCACCCGAGAAGGCCGAACCACGAGCTTTGGCTGTGGATTCGATAATGGAGGTTGTTAAAGTGATGGACTTTGAGGATCAAATAGGATATGTGGACTATGTCTTGAAAATGAGTCATGGGAAGACTAATCTTAGGCTGTTAGCTGTTGATCTTATTGCAATGATGTTAATGTCATTAAGGGATCCTTTTGGGGTGGATTCAGAAATTAAAACAAGGGATTATTGGGGGACAAAGTGTTTGGAAGCTTTGATCATGAGATGTTCAGATTTGAGTGCCGGAATTCGTGCTCGAGCCCTCTCAAGCTTAGCACAAGTTGTGGGGTTTTTGTCTAGTAATGATAGGAATAAAGGTGTTTTGAAGGAAGTAATGGGATTATCTGAAGGTGGAGAGTGGATGCCACAGTGTAGAATGAATGATCTTTTGAGGAATATGTGTATGGATGAGAAGGCAGCTGTAAGGAAGGCAGCACTGCTTCTGGTTACCAAGTTAATATCTCTTTTAGATGGTTCTATTGATGGAATCCTGCTCAAGACTATGGGTATGGCTTGTTCAGATCCACTGGTTAGCATACGAAAAGCTGCCATTTCTGCTCTCTCTGAGGTTAATTTTTACTTAATCTAGTTTCGTTGTTCAAATATGTTTCTTTGTCCACTATCACGCACACTATAGTGTTCAATTAATTTTTTATGACTTGATGCTTATTCATAGGTTCTTTATTCTCTTGTTAGGTATATTACAATGTTCAACTAGTTTTGTGATAATTTGATGCTTAATCATAGGTCAATGTGCAGTTAATCTAGTTTCCTTGTTGAAATAGATTTCTGTATTGCAATTATCATGTACATTACATACTCTATTAGTTTTGTGATGATTTGATGGTTAATCATAAGTCAATGTGTGGTAGGGTGTTGAATTAGTTTACTTCAGTAGTTATTTTCTTTGTTATGCATTTCTAAATCCCAGGTTACTTTCATACATTACAACATGCATGCATTTCTCAAATATGATTCTTTATTCACTTATTACAAAGTCCAATTAGTTTTGTGATGACGTGATGCTTAATCATGTTCATAAGGGAATGGATGTTGAATTAGTTGAATTCTTTGTTATGAACTTCTCAGTCCCAGTTTGAGTTTGTACATTACAATAAGTTTGCACTTCTCAAATATGTTTCTTTATTCGCTTGTCACATGCATTACGATTTTCAGTTAGTTTTGTGCCCATTTGATGCTTAATCGTAAGTCAACGCACTTTTTAATGTTGAATTAGTTTACATAAGTGGATATGTTTTTCGTTATGCACATTTCCATCCCAGGATGATTTTTTGCACAAATTTTTGCAGGCATTCAGAACATTTTCAGATGAAAGTGTGACTACTGAGTGGCTACATTCTGTTCCACGTTTAATAACAGATAATGAATCTAGCATTCAAGAAGAATGTGAGACCTTGTTCTTGGAATTGGTTTTGGAGCGTGTATCTAGAGCAGGACCGGTTTGCTCACCCAAGAAGGGATCTGCTTCATCTGATTCGTGTCTAACAGCAAAGAGTTTAGAGAGGGAGATGGAATTATTATTCCCTGGAGGTATATTGGTCCTTTTGAAAGGCATCTGCAATGGTGAGGTGGCTCCATGGGTGAAGAAGATTTGCACAAGCCTCGGGAAAAAGAAACGATTGAAACCAAATGTTGCTATTGCTCTTCAAAATGTTATAAAGACATCTAAATCTATCTGGTTGAGTCATTCCATGCCGATTCAGAAGTGGACAGCCCCAGCTGGTGCTTGGTTTCTTCTTTCAGAAGTGTCGGTATATCTTTTGAAAGCTGTTGACTGGGAATTCCTTCATCACCATTGGCAGCTCTTAGACAAGCATGGAGCAAAAGGCAACTTTCAAAATCTGCCTTTGCAAGGAAATGGATATGAAGATGAAGACAATGTAGAATCCAATTCAGTTGCATGGGCAGGAGATCGTGTTTTCCTCTTGCAAACCATATCAAATGTTTCCATTGAATTGCCTCCTGAACCTGCTGCAGATTTAGCTCACAACTTGCTTAAAAGAGTTGAAATGTTCAACATGCATTCAACAGAGGTATTTATCACATTGACAAACTTGAAATGCAGTAATATTTTGTTTATTCCCCTTCCTATTGCAAAATAAACTTGTTTGTATGCAGTCGGCCATACTACATCATATACATAATCAACACTGTTATATGACAGGTTAATGCTCATGTAAAAGCTCTCAGAACATTATGCAAGCTGAAGTCGTCAAATCCTGAGGAGGCCGATCAGCTTGTCATGAGATGGGGACGCCAGCTTCTTTCTAAAGCATATGAAATTTTAGAAAAGTACATTTCTGATAACAAAGAACCAAATACCGGTAATAGTTTCTTTACACCACCAAAAAGTGGGAGCAGAAAACGGAAGCGAGCGGCAGCGATGTCCAAGCTATTGTCAAAAGCAGTCACAGCAGTGTATACTGTTGGATCTTTAGTTGTTGTCTGTCCTACTGCTGATGTGAGCTCCATTGTTCCACTTTTATACACAGTCGTAACTTCAGGGAACTCTGATCCGAAGTTAAGTAAATTACCAGGGCCTAAGGTATCTTTGAAGCAAACGGCCCCTTCTTTGTACATTCAGGCATGGCTGACGTTGGGAAAAATTTGCCTTGCTGATGGGAAGCTTGCCAAAAGTTACATTCCTCTCTTTGTGCAGGTCTAGCCATCAACCCAATGGCTTCTCTAGTCTATACTCTGTAGTTTTTTTGTCTGATTTTCCAGTAATATTTTGCAATTCTTGATTCTTCAAAATGACCACTTTTTCGTTCATTCATATTCATTAGAACTTGCATGGCAAAACATTTATTTATAAACATAGCCTACAGCATCAATTCTTAGAATACATAGAAGGTTTCAAAACTATTTCTAAGCATCAAAGCTCATGCACTTATCTATATGCATTTCTTCTCACCCTATTGTTTCAAGTTATTTCACAGTATTTCTCAATGTCAGAAATTCCGAATGAAATTTGATAACAATGTTAACCATTCTCTTTGAAATACAGGAACTTGAAAAGAGTGATTGTGCAGCCCTTCGCAATAATCTTGTGGTGATGATGGCTGATTTCTGCGTTCGCTATACTGCTTTGGTTGATTGGTAAGTCCCGGAGAACTTGGTATAAATGACCCTAATCGGGGTAGTTTCTACAAAGCAGCTAACTAAAAAACGGAAAAATTTAGTAATGAATCCTTTTCTATGAGACTGATTGCTGTTGTATCGAACAATTCTTGTAATATACAGTTATATAGCTAAGATAACCAAGTGTCTCCGTGATCCATGCGAACTTGTCAGACGGCAGACTTTTATATTGCTCTCAAGATTACTACAAGTAAGTTTTCATTACTGGTTGTTTCACATGTGAAATTATAATAGCCTACTGAATGCTGTAATCTTGTTTTTAAATCCAGAGAGACTATGTGAAGTGGAGGGGAGTGCTATTCCTTCGGTTCCTTCTATGTCTTGTTGATGAATCTGAAAAAATAAGACAACTTGCTGATTTTCTTTTCGGAAATATTTTGAAAGGTAAAGGAACTTTAACAATTCTTTTATTATATCATTGTTGAAGTTTTTGCTCACTTTTGCAATGCATTTTTGTTGGATTGACTTCTGTGTATGTTTTTCTTTCAGCCAAGGCTCCACTTCTAGCTTACAATAGTTTTGTCGAAGCCATTTATGTGCTGAATGACTGCCGTGCATACAACGGACATAATGATTCCAAGAACTCGCAGACGGAGAATCGACTTTTCTCCATTAGGTACTCGTGAATTGTGTTCTTCATTCAGACACTGGAAAAAAATCATTTCTATAATTGAGGCATGTTTAAGATCTATTCAGTGTTTTCTTCTTCATCAATTCTATGTTACAATTTCCAGGGGTAATGATGAGAGGTCAAGGACTAAACGAATGCGGATCTATCTCTGCTTGCTGAAACAAATGGCACCAGAGCACCTTTTGGCCACCTTTGCAAAGTTATGTGCTGAGATTCTTGCTGCTGCATCGGATGGTATGCTAAATATTAATGATATAACTGGCCAAGCTGTTCTTCAGGTATGTCTGCCGAGATATGTTGCATATTTTGAGTGATTAGAGTCCATTACAAGCATTTCTTATATGTTGGTGGCGCAGGATGCTTTTCAAATTCTTGCCTGCAAAGAGATTCGACCATCAACCCATCGTGGAATTGCATCAGATACAGCAGAGGTAGGGGAAGAAAGCGGGGATAACAGTGCATCCGCTGCTGCTGCAAAAGGGAGGGCTATAACACAAGCAGTGAGAAAGGGTCTTATCCAAAACACCATCCCCATCTTTATAGAGCTAAAAAGGCTACTAGAAAGCAAGAACAGTCCCCTGACAGGTTCCCTCATGGATTGCCTGCGAGTCCTTCTCAAGGACTATAAAAACGAGATAGACGACATGTTGGTTGCGGATAAACAGCTTCAAAAGGAGCTCATATATGACATGCAGAAATACGAATCAGTGAAGGCTCGAACAACTGCTGCAGAGGCAGTTGCAAGCATGCAAAACCAAAGTGTCTATCGTTCACCGCCTTGTGTTTCGAAAGCTGCAACCGAAAATCATCCCAAAAACTATTTGAATCAGAAGTTATCGAGTGATTCAAAAGTGGCATCAGCAATGGCAGATGCGGCTGCAGAAGCCACTGCCCGGTTGGTACTAAGGGATGTTAACAAGGGAGCAATGACACCACCCCTCAACTCCATTAGTATGCCAAAACTCAAGTCTAACCAGGGAGGATGCTCTGCTAAAACTGATCGTCCTTCGAATGTATTGGAATCCTTGAGGAGACGAATAGATGATGAAAGTTGAAATCTACACGTTCTGTTTCATTTGGCCATTAGTAAAATGTCCATAGCAAAGATTTTGTATTCAAGTAAACTTAGATAATTGTTTATATTCAAGTCCATGTAGTTTTAGTTTGGTCATGCATTGCATTGAAGGGTTAGATTTTGTGCTTAAAAGTTGTCATATCTACAGCTTAATTGCTGGAAGGAAAGGTTTTCTGTCTGTGACTGCTGTGTAGGTTGCAACTTGCAAGCTGTGGAGAAAAATTGAGGAGACAAAGGCCCAGTCAGCACTAAACGCATACAGAGAAAGAAAAGGAGACGCATGAACTCATCTATGTAAAGGAAAGGACGCTTGAACAAGAAGATGGAGGCTTGGTTGCAGCACGACAGTGTACAACTACGGCTTTAGATGGGTACGGGTCAGGTCGGGTCAATTTCCGACCTATTCGAATCCCACCCGAACATAAATATCTTAAACCCGAGTTTAATCAGACTTAGAAGTTTTTTTTAATTCTAACTCGACTTGATCCGAAAATAAATATACTAAATCTGATTCCGACTTGACTTATAGAAAAAATAAAATAATAATAGTATTTTAAGTTTAAGGTTGATGAAAATTATAGCCTATCATACAAATTGACATGCATCAAACTTCATGGGCGAAGGATTGATGAAAATTAGGGTAAATGTGACTTAGAGACGAACATAAGTACAACTAGATCAAGCTGATAGGGTTTTGGGTTTGACTTGTCAAACTTTATTGGGAGTAAGATGCATAAGACTTAATTAGGCGTATTCAAAATTATCTAGCCTGGTTGATCTAATTTGATGATTCAACTATTTGGAATAAAAAGTTATTCGATTAGGTCCGGTATCTGACTCAAAAATAATTGGATTGGGCTTAATTTGATTTTTTTTAATTATTTGATATTTAATTTGATTAATTTTAATTTATATATTTTTTAATTTTAAATTATATTTTATCATAGATTTCTTAATATTTGTACCAAAAATTAAATTTAAATCTCTAAATTAATTTTATGTTTATATTATATACATCCAATTTTTAATTTTTTTAAATATATTTATATTAATTTATTAATACTAAAGGAGAACAAAGAAATTAATATTTTTAATATTATAATAGATAAATTTTAATAAATATATATGTGTAGTTTTAAAATTAATTTAAAATTATTAATTTTTTATGTTTGGTCATATATGTTATAAAATTTTAAAATTTATGTGTTTAATATGTGATTTTTTAATTTCAAATAAAAATATATAAACCGAATATTCGTTATACTATTAGCTAGATATCCAAACTTTACAGGTATCTGCTAGCAGATATCCTAATTAGATGAGTTAAATATAAGTTGAAAAAATAATATCCGATGAAATTGAATATCCGATTTAAATAAATCAGAATACAAATAAAAAATTGAATACTCGTTTTTTTAAGTTCCCAATAATAAAATACCCCCAGACATAACCCATCAAGTACTCGAGGTGTGAATCTTTGGTGATGTACATGGTGAGGGCGACAAAGAGCAAATGGAGTTGCTTTTATGGTGGACAACCCAATAAATTCCATCAAGAAACAGGGCAAATCAATACAAGAAAACTATGCCAACTATAGGATGAACTCAGACATGCATAAGAACAGTATTAACAAATAAAAACAAGGATAAACTAACTAAATGGTCATCCAACTTTTAGGACGCTATCAATTTAATCAATCAAACAAAAAACCTTTCAATTAAGTCAACATTGGTACATATAGAGCCAACGAATCATAAGAGTTAATGCGATGTTAAGGAATTTGTACATCGCTTGAAAATATATGTAACACCCCTACCTGTACATGGCGTTCTTCCCAAAGTCGTCGTGTACCGATAATATTTTCCTACATACATTATAAAATTAACCTAGATTCGTAAATATAAGTAAAAATTATATATATCCCAAAATAAATATTTAAATTGAATTATTTTTATAATTTCACGCAAAACTATATTTATAATCATTAATCATTATAAGTGTATTATCACAATAAAGTAATCTTACAGAACCAACAGAACACATTAATATAGATTCTCACTTTGTAACACAAAATATACAACTTCTTTTATTCTATTTAATAAAAAGAAGAATTTTTTTTTCATTGTTTTGGAAAATATTTCAAATGAATGAGTTTAAAGTTTTTTTCAAGACACTTTAAATGAAAAAAAAAATTAAATGTGTTTTCTTTAAAAAAAAAGTTTATGAAAATTAACACTCTTTTATTCTTTCATTTGAAATATTTTTGAAAATATATATATTTTTTAAATTAACAACAAAGTGTAGCAGTAAAATCTATAATATTCAATTATTTTATAACAACTAAATAATTTAATGACAATTTTATAATAAATGAATAGTTCAAGGATCATTTTGTAAGGAATTAATATAATTAAATAATACATTTATCATTTTATAACAATTATATAGTTTAATGATATTTTATAAAAATTAATACATTATTTAATTACTCATTTAACTCGTTGTCAGGTTATTAACATCTAAAAACTCAGTCCACAATTGTAACAGAATTAAAACTTCAATATTAAATTTTATATAACTAAAATAATTAATTTGATATAATTTAATAATCTTTTATAATCTTAAGCAAAAACAAATTTACCAATTTAATATGAATATCTAAAATAAATTAAAGAACTTCAATTTTTTAATACTTAAACTAACCATTTTCAATTTAATATTTTGGGTGTGTATGTAATATTTATATTTATTATTATTTTAGATTAACTAAATAAATATTCTCATGATAAATATTTAGATTCAAATATGTTTATAATAACTAATATAAATGTATAAAAATTATAGAAAATTTTTATATATATAAAATAAATTGCAGAGCTAAAAAAGAGGAAGAAATCTAAAAGATAATAAAAACCAACGGTTAGTCCTTCAACAGACGACACCGTACCTTTAAATTTAAGCAATGCACAGATCTATTTCCTATAATTTACAGGAAAAGAGAACTAGGGACCCCGATGGACCGTCGATGTATTAAAAAATGTATATTATATTAATATTTTATTAGGGCATCAAGGAATGAAAAAGTGTAGAATCGGGGTGGATTTTTTTTTTTTCGCTTTAACCCCAACTCGAAAATTAAAATATTTATCATGATCTGATTCGATTTTAATATTATTTTTTAATCTGATCTAAAATAATAAATACTATAATCCGATTCCAACCCAAGAAAAATTAATAAAAATATATAAATATACCGGATCAGATTAGATCAAAGAATTTATTTTAAATTCGACCTTAAACCAACTTAACTTTATTTTTATAATAACTCGACAACTTAAATTTATTTTTTTAAAATCGTCTTTACCGAATCTAATCAAAACCGAACGAATTAAATTACCATCCCTGAATATGTGAATTGCTTAATATATCAGCTACCCTTAAATATGGTTTACTTGTAAAATCGTTCATTAAAGTTTGTTCTCTGTAAATTTTAAGTATTATTTTGTTAAGTATTATCCCAAACATTTTTATTATCATCAATTTTAACCCTATCATTTTTCCATCCAAGGTGGTGACGTGGTGTTACAAGAGGAGACCATGTGGCATACTTCGGTAGTTTCGTTTGGAAAAACTTAATTTTAAAAAGTAATAATTATTTTATTAAAACGATTTTAAATATATTTCAAATTTGTAATTCTTGGAAATTGAAATATCAAGAAAAATAAAAATCCCAAAATATTTATTGAAAATAATATTATGTGTAATAAAAAAATAATTTATACTATTTACATTTCAAAAATCGTTCACCATGCGACACTCTAATAATAATAAGAGAGAATATTATTAAATTATCTCCTTAAATAATAAAAAATATTTTAAATATTTAATAATATAATATTTGGCTTAAAAAATATGGTTAATTTTACATGTTTCGAAATAAAATTATCTATAACCTTTTTTTTAATATCATTTTCTTCCAAAAGATCACTCTCGATTGTAATCAAAGTAAAATTATTTAATCTTTTTATGACGTAATTATTTGTAAGTATAACATTAAAAACATTAATTTTAAAAAATTTTATTCTATAGAAACAACAATAATAAGAATTTCTCTTAATATATTTAATCTTTTTGTAAAATTAACAAATAAAATAAAATATGTTGGACTATTTTAAAATAATCTCTCACTTTTATACGAAGTGTTTGCAATACCATCCAAAATCAAAGTAAAATTATTTAATCTTTGTTTTCTCGTATGATGTGACTACCTTAGCGAGTAAGATGACTGGACGACAATCGGCGGCGAGGGAAGACAAATGATTATCTAGGATTCGAAAGTTCTAAAGCGTGCAACGCACGCGCGCGTGAGGTGCACGCGAAACACGAAGAGGCGCGCGTGGGAGAGCGTGTGGAGGTATCATCAAGACGAAGAGACGCGCGATACACGAAGACGCGTGTGTTTGGTTGTTGTCCGCCTTTGATTCATGCTGGGAGGTATCATCAAGACGTGAGTTTCAACGGTTCTCTTCGCTTAGGGATAAGGAAGAAAACATACAAGGATGCTTTGTCGAACTATGGAATGTTGAATTGTCGACAAGGCATAACTCCGCCTAGGCAGCTGCGACGATCCTTTCTGCGATCCGCCGAGGCGGCAGTTCAACCAAGTGGATACTTAACATAACTGGATTCTCTTCTACAAAGCACTCCATCTAGCCCTGCATTTATCTTATTATTTTGTTAATTAATTTTATGTTTTTATAATTATCTTAGTTATAATTCACACCTTCAAATTACTTGTGTTTCTAATTTCCTTAGTGCAGTCATAAGAAGTAGCAAGGTTGACTCGGTCCTCGTGGGACCGACATCTTAAATACTACAATCTGACAAAGGTGGAATTAATAGGACTCCATAGCCTCCATCAGCCACCGACCACTTAGGTAAGCCAAATACCATAAAACAAACCGGATATTCATTTTTAAAACATTTGGGTTCAGGAGTCTGTTACGAGTAAGGACGATACTTACGAACGCATGAGATCGGAACCTTATTAATTACACGTGGCATTTTGGAATTTGAATAATAATATAAATTTAATTCGTCATTGTTAAAAGAATATCGTTTGAATGAGGATATCCGTTTATATAAGAAAGTACATTTCTTTTAAATACGAGCTGGAATAAGACTTCCTATAATAGAGAACCTTAACTCATATTTAAAGAAATATAAATTCTTCTCTAGAAGGTTTGAAATGCTTGACCGATTATTATCTTGTCAATTTTAAGTTCTAACCTATAGGGCTCCATCAATTTAATATTTAAAACCCTATTAAATTATTAATTTACCAAGTGTATTATGATAACATCCAAACGATTGGACACTACCATCTTGACACCGAATAAAATTAATAATACTATTAGTGTTTCTAGTTATTTACCTAAATAATTTTATTTAATTTTAACCCTAAATTATTTATCATTTTCTATGTTTCGGTGGCACGTCGAATGCGATACCAAAGTACACTCTCTTTGTCAACATAAAGTTATGTCAAAACATTGAACGCTTAGTGTATCCGAGATATATGATTAAAATTTTATTGTTACTATAATTATCTTCCTTTTTAAAATTAATTATTTAATTCAAGTGATTAACTATAAAAAGACTCTAATTTAATTATCTAAGTGTGAATTTTATGTCATCTTAAACCGATATTCTGTATGATTTAAAATATGCAAGCAAATAATTTAAAAGGCGACAAAAAAATACAAGAAAACTAAAAATACTAAGCCCAAATACAAAACCCAAGTGACCAAATTGGAGGGAATGCTCGAATAAAGAAACATAGCAGTAACTTGATGTAAATAGGCAACAAGATATACTTATCTCGATGTCTCTAAAAGTATTTTGCTTACCTCTGGTTCATCTGCGAGAGAGCAAACAAGAATGTCGTTGCTTCATAAACAACGTCCATTGAATAAACTTTGATGATCTCCACTAATGACCCATCTACCAATACACGTGATTCATCAAATATTCTGCGTTTTAGACTGCTCTCGAATATATTGAGTGCAGGCACCCATGTTCCAATAAGAATTTCACTCCATCAGCAGCAAGAGATTTGGCTATTGCCCAACCATATCCATTGTCATCATATAAGAACCAGTAGCTACTGTCGTTTCTATAGTTCCTTTTTTATTCGAATCACCCCATTATTCTCTCCTTCTACCAAAAATTCAATGAAAGCCTTGAAGGTATTCGTATTTGTTTTTCCTACATACAATACCAATGCCATGGCTAATGGTTAGATTGAAAACGGGGACCACCTTCATGAAGATTACATCACAGATTGGAATGTACTAAAACATGTCGCCTCCAACATGGGTCACACCCGGAATGCTTTGGTCACTCAAGCAAATCAAAAATTGATTCTTTTCCCCTGGGGATATTTCTGCAGATTTTCATTATGAATAAATTTGAATCAAGAAAACTTCCTTTCTGGTATAAACGACGATCTTCGATGATGTTTTTCGAACTCCGGTCAAGCTTCCGGTCACATTCTCCACTGATTTCGGATTCATACCGTGGCTTCAATTCGATTTGTGGCGAGAGTCACTTTCATTTCCTCTTGAATCGAAGCCATCTCATTGGTTCAGCAACTCCAACATCTCCTATGAATTTCACGTTCCCCTTGTTGCTCTTCTTCCTCTGTTTCACCTGAGCATTGGCAGCATTGCAAAGCCACCAAAAGTGGCCGTAGACCTCCCCCTTCCATTCTGAAAATTCTCTTATTCCCCCCCTCGAATTATGCTTCCTGAACATATGCCACAACTTGACAGTGCCTATGTTTCCACGTGAAAGATTGTCCATCATATTTATACAATTTATGTTTCAATTTCAATGATCCATCAAAGAAACTTCTTTGAAAATGGTTTTGAGACCAATGTGCTATGGCCACCATGATTGAAAAAACGTGAGAAAGAGCCGACCAACTTCGAAAGCAAAGGCAAGATTCCCCCTAAGCAGCCGAACTGGTCCCCCATCACCGTCATTCTCTGTCATATTCAAATGATATATCATGGCTCGGTCCTTTGATCGAAGAGAAGGGATTTCCCTTGCCTGGAACTGCCATCTTCGTGAACCCCCTTTTTCTCCCTCCTGAATCTGATAAAAAGAAATTTCTTTGTAACCGGTTCCAACTCCCTTCAATGGTAACCACCATCATCAATTCGTTTTTTTTGGTTTTAATTATTTTTTGAATTTTATTTATTTATATAATATTATTTATTTGTTATATTCATATTTAATATTTATTTGTAGTTTTGTTTTATATTCGAACTCGAACGAAACTCGGGTATTACAATGACACTCCCGACTCTAAGCATACGTATATAGACAATTAACTTAAAAAACTATATCAGATAGAAAAAGAAAACATTGTTACAAATAACAGAAAACTTCATTACAATAAATTTAATTACAACATAACTAACAATTTATAATTTAAAATTAATTAAAAATCCTCAAATAAAGATGAAACATCGTGTATCACGTGAAGTTAGCAGGGATTTCAGGATAAAACTAAAAATAACCATTTGGTTAACAAATAAGATGTTTTAATTTGCATGTTGCACACACACAAAGAATTTGTACAAACCAATCCAAGTATAAAATTTCATATATTTTTATAAATAAAGTCTGTATATCCTAATAATCAATGAAATATAACATACTTTTTAAATCATATATATATATATATATATATATATCAAAATCAATACGTACTCCATAATAAGTATGGAATATATCTTACTTTTTTATATATATTTTTTCAAAGTAAAAAAGTACTTTAGATATTTTTTTAAAAAATAACATGATTTTCATGTAAATTGAAAAGGGGTTAAAAAGATATGAAATTGGGGAAATTAAAAATTTAAAAATTAGGTTAAGATTTGGGATAAATTTTTAAAATTGAGGATATAAATCGATGTTACGTAATAAAAATTTAAAAAGATATGTTACGTAATAGGTGTTCTGTTGATTGGGGAACACCGATGATAACAACATAAAACAGTCTATGGCGATGAGAAAACGATAATCATATTCGAAAGTAAATAAACTATACAAATATCACCTTTCACGACTGGAACCAACACCGAATTAATAAAAATATTTAAAATATTTAAAGATAATAGATGATCGATCACGATGACAGATGATTGAAATCATCAGGAGCGACGATAGATAAATTCTAAACTGAGGAAAAGAGGATGAGTTCGATTTGATCGTTTATTTTAATAAAAATATTTAAAATATTTGAAGATAATAGATGATCGATCATGACGACAGATAATTGAAATCAGCAGGAACGACGATAAATAAATTCTAAACTGTGGAAAAGAGGATGAGTTTGATTTGATCGTTTATTTTAATAAAAATATTTAAAATATAATATAAAATATTAATTAATATTATATTTTTATTTTTCAAAAAAATATTTTAAATTATAAGTTTAATCCTTGTAATTTTAAACTTTATTAAAATATTTAATAATTTTTAATAATGTTCAGCATTAACGATGTGCGACGTTCGTTATAAAATTTTCTTTAAATTAATTAATAAATATTAAAATTTTTAAAGATTCAACATGCAATTATTTTTTAAACACGTTTTAAAGTTTAAAATTGATTTCGAAGGATTCTGTCTTAAAAACGTTTTAGAAGAAATATTTTTTCTTCGTTTTGAAAAATGTTCCAAACGAATGAGTATAAAGTTTCTTTTTATTCGAGACACATTTTAAATGAAAAGAATTAAAGTTGTTTTCTTTCAAGAAACGTTTATGAAAATTAAAACTCTTTTATTCATGAAATATTTTTGAAAATATAATTTTTTTAAATTAAAAATAAAATTTATTAGTAAAACCTATAGTAGTCAATTATTTTATAATTAAATAGTTTAATGACAATTTTATAACAAATAAATTAAATAATAAATTTATTATTTTATAACAATTATATAATTTAATGATCATGTTATAACAATTAATACATTATTTCAATTGCTTAATTAACTCGTTGTTAGGTTGTTAACATCTAAAAGTTCAGTATTCATTTGTAACATCAAAACTTTAATATTATTTTATAACCTTTGAAAATTCATATAATTTTCTTTGAATAATTTTTATCTAGGGTGAGAGGAGAGAAATTTGATAGTGATATTCATTGAACTCATAAATTTAAGTATTAATTTAGAACTTTTAATTATTTAATTTAAATTTAGTTTAATAGTTAAATAATTAAAATAACCAATTCGATAATAATTTAGCACTATTTATAATCTTAAGAAAAAAATTGGTTAATTTAATATGAATATGTAAACAATAAAATGAAGTACTTTATTTTTTTAATAATTAAAATGTTCATTTTCATGAAAAATTATATCATAGGTCAGTTTCACTACGTGTCCATGGACCAACCAATGATAACTAACCATCAATTTTTCCATATCATTTTTTTCAAGTGAATCTTTACTTTAAAAATTAAAAAATAATAATATAAATAATTATCATTGGTTGGTCCCATAGATAACGTGGTAAAACTGACCCATGATATAATTTATCCATTTTTATATTAAAAATTTAGTTACAATAAATTATCAACCAAAACAAATTGATCCATTTAATAATAATATCTAAACGATAGGAAAAATTAGAAAATGGTATATATATAAAAATTATAATTTTTATAAAAAATAATATAATTACAAAATTTTTATATATTTTTTAAAAAATTTAATTTATAAATTATAATTCATATTTTTTTTTAAAAAATGTATATCTTTTATAAAGATCATAAGAATTTTAGTATATATAAAAAATATGTATTAAAATTTTTGTAATTTAACTTTTTTTTAAGGCTATTGTTTTCTACTAAAACTTTTCTAATGGATAAGATTAAAGTAGTTTAATTTTTTAAAATATAAAATCAACGATTTCGATCCTTATCGTCCAAACATCAAATCGATTGGTCCAAACAAAGACAGCACACTTGAATTTCAACTGTTAGGAAGAAACACGTGTCGCCACTTCAACGCAATGACTGCGAAATCTATACCCACGAGTCACGACTCAGTTCACAAAGGGCCCAACCCAGTGTTGAAACATGACCTCCTCTCCCCCACTATAAATACCCCACTCCTTCAAACCCTAACCATCATCTTCTCCGCCATTCCGAAAGCAAAAGAAAAGAGGCGCAGTAGTTGTTCATATCCAAGCTAAAGCTACTGCGGGAGTTGTTCTTCTACAGGAGAATTGCTTCGGCAGTAGCTGCTAAAACATATATAACGTTATATTCTACTACTTTTTCTTACTGTTAAACCTGTAATAAATGGCTCGCTCGCTTTCTTCCTTCAAGCTCCTCCGTGATGCTGATTTACATGGTCTTTATGTATCCATGTCCAGGTGACTGAGAGTTTTTTATTTTATTTTTAAGGATCTTTTTTTGTTATTTTATGTTTGTTTTCTTTGTTATGGTTAATGATTTGGTGTTTTTGGTTTAAAGGAGAGGTTACTCGGCTACGCCGCCACCGGGGTCAGTGACGGCGAGATTTGGTAGGTCAGGAGTTATGGGGAAAGTTGAAGGAAAAGATTCGATGAAAGGGCATGCGTCGGAGACGAAGGTGACTTCTGCTTGGGCGCCTGATCCTGTGACTGGGTATTACCGGCCGGAGAACAGTGGGACTGAGATCGATGCGGTGGAGCTCCGGGATATGCTGTTGAATCATAGGGCTAAGCCACAGTAGAAAGTTTCTGTTTGAGATCGCCATAGTCGTAATCGTAGTAGAGCTGCGGTTGTGCTTCGCCTTTTGTTTCTTTACCGAGTGTTTTATGTTGTTTTCTGAATCAGAGTGTACTTTCACCTAATTCATAAAATTAATTAAATTACCAGTTTTTTTTTAATATTTAGATTTTTGAAATTAAAATTTTATAAATTGTGATAGATTTTAATTTTTAAAATTATAATTTTTGTTTTATTTTTCAAAATATTATATATTTTATAATATTGTACCAGTGTAATTTCATTATATTTTATTTTAAATATTAATTTTTAAAAAAATTAAATTTTAAAGGTTTCGATTTTGAAAATTTTAGAAAAAATATTATTTATAATCAAATTTAATTAAATTTAACTTTTAAAGATATTATAATAAATATAATGTTTTAAAATTTAATTAGGCATAAAATTTTAGAGGTCGTAAATAAAGCTTGTTTTTATATTATTATTATTATTATTATTATTATTATTATTATAGGCATAAAATTGACACTGTAATCAAAGAGATTTAATTTTGAATTTTAATCATAGTAAAAAAATAAATTATAATCAATAAATTAAAATTTGATTAATATTATTTTAAATGGAAACGTTAAACCACATTAATAGAAATAAAGGATAAATAAAATCATCGGTCAACAAATTATAATTAACGTAAATTACATCAGTGACTATCCAATTATTTGAGGATATCTATTTTGACCATCCAACTAAAGAACTTGTAATCAAGTACTTCAATTTTAAAACTTTTTCTATTTTGACCACTGCCGTTAAAATTCTGATGAAAAAATTAACAGTAATGACGTGACAGTTAATGGTGATGACGTGAACGTTAATTAAAATTTATAAAATTGTATATTTAATTCTTCTAATTTATTTATTATTTTAAATTACTTATAAAAATAAATTAATAAATAAAATTAATCACTCAATGCGGTTGTGACACAATTAATATATTTTTCTCCCCAATCAAGTGGTGACACATGTCACCACCTGATTGGTGAGAAAGAAGGAAAAAATGAAAATGAAGTGTTGATGCCTTAAGAGGGGATTTGAACCTTTGCCCTTTTGCTTATAAAATAAAAGGCTGAACAACTAAACTAATGCTTTTGTCTTAGTATTTGAATTACCCTAACAAAGGTTAATTTTTTAAATCGATTAATATTTAAATAAAAATATTAAATATTTAGATTTTAATTATTCGAATATTTGAATTTTGTTGTTTAAAATTTTTTATATTTTTTGTTCGAATAATTAAAATCTAAATATATTTATTTAAATATTTTTAAATTTGAATATTCGTGATTTTTATTCAGATATTCGAATAAAAAATATTTAAATATTTATGATTTTTATTCAAATATTCAAATATTTTTATTCGAATATTTAAAATATAAATATTTTTATTCCAATATTTTTTAATCAAAACAATTGAATATTTATTATTTTTCAACTAATATTTTTATTTATATATTTAATATTATTCATATATTTTAATTTGAATAATATTAAATAAAAATATTCAAATATTTAATATTAGAACATTTAATATTTGTATTTTAAATATTTAATTATTTTAATTTATTTATTAAATGTTTTATTATTTTAATTTAAATATTTAATATTTTAATTTAAATATTAATCGACTTGAAATTTTGTTATTCTAGGCTTTTACTAAAACTTGATCACTTAATAATATATGTGAATATACTATGATACAAAAAGTAACTTGTTTTAGTGGTTCACTTGTTGGTTAGGTGCTTGCAATGCTAGAGGTTGTGTGTTTAAATCTTTTTATATGCAAAAAAGTTTACATTTTATTTCTTCCACTAATCATTCACCAATCCGGTGGTGACACGTGTCATCAATCGATTGGATGATTAATTTTATTTATTAATTTAAAATTAGGATTAAAATAAATAAATTAGAGGGATTAAATGTGTAATTTTACCGATTTTAATTAACAGCCACGTCACTACTGTTAACTTTTCGTCAAAATTTTAACGGCAGTGACAAAAATAGGTAGAATTTCAAAGTTGGGGTACTTGATTGACGAATTTTTTAGTTGAGTAGTCAAAATAGGTATCCTCAAATAGTTGGGTGGTGTGTAGTTTACCCTTATTTTTATTTTCTGTTGTAAGTTATTTATTTTTAGTATATTTGTCGCTAATGTTATTTTTTAGTCATTAATATTACTTTTTTATCTTATTTGGTCACTCGATTATGGTTTTTTTTTTATCAGCAAATTATTAATTTTTTGGTGAAATTTTTAATAGTATGACTAAATAGAAAAAAAAATATAAAATTAGTGATGATTTTACTAAAAATAATAATTTAATGACCAAAACAATAAAAGATTAATAGTTTAAAGAAATAATGAAAGTAAATCGGATAAAAAATCATCTTTTTATCATGCCTCTATCTATGCTTCCTGTTAAAAAATTTTTAAAAAATGAATTTTAAACCATAACCATTATTTTCTGTATTCTAAACCCTAAATCTTAAATCTTAAAAATACACCATACCCCTAATTTCTTAAATCTAAACCAAAACCTCTAACTTAAAATCTTACACCCTACACCTCTAATTTAAAATAAAAACACAAATACATACATAAAAAAAAGATAAACAATTTGCACTCAAATGAATCAGGTTTGTTCTTTCCTTTCTTTGTTGAATGATTGATTTCGGCGAAAGTTGGGGACTGAGTGTATATTAGTCACATCGTATAAAAATTATATTCCGATGTGCTAGCGCATTTTCTTTAAAGAAAACAATAACTAGTATTGAGCATTTTTTTATGACAATGAATTTAGCTTGTGTCCCAAATGTAACATCCGGATTCGGGAAGTTATAACTTACATAACCAATTTAAGCGCCCATATGACCGTTTCGAAATGAGTTAACAACAATTTTTTTAAAATTATCTGTCAAACAACTGAGAAATTATATCATGGGTTAGTCCCACCATGTCATCCATGGGACCAACCAATATAAATTGTCCACCTCATTATTTTTTAATTTTTTAAGTGAAAATTCACTTGGGAAAAAATTATGACATGGAAAAATTGATGAAATGGACAGTTTTTATTGGTTGGTCCCATGGACAGGTGGTGGGACTGACCCATGATATAATTTTTTCAAACAACTACCCAAAAAATTTAAAACTCAAAGAGCCGTTGGGAAAATTGACTGGTATCAAAACAATGATTTGGCATATCGAAATGTCGTAATTTTTTACTTTAAACTTCATAAAATACAGACGGTATCAAAATAGCCAATGGTTGTATCGAAATGCCTATTTTGATAATAATTTTAAGTGTTTCAAGATAATTTTTCACAGTTTCAAAACATATCAAAACGGTTCTAGATCGTATTGAAACGCATCTTAAAATTTGAATAACTTAGTTAAAATTTTAAAGGTTGTATCAAAACCATTTTAAATAGTATCGAAACGCCTATAACAAAAATACAAGTTTGACTTTGATAAATACTTAGAAAATTTATTTTGTGTTTTTTGTTTGACTTAAGTTATTTATTTGACTTAAGGACTTAAAAGTTTATTTTAAATTGGTCTTTTAACTTCTTTATTATATCAAAATCAATTTTAACTTTATAATCTCTCCCTTTTTGATATAACAAAACCAAAATAAAATTTAAAGTTAAAATCTCAAAACTCCCCACTAGATTTTAGTTCTCCAAAACTGTTCATGTTTTGTTTGACCAAGAACAAAAATGCGATGATTTGACAATTGGCAGATGGAAAGACTGTTCATATCTACAGACGAATGTTATAAACCCATTGAAATGGCAATGAAGTACTTGGAAAGAAACTTAGATCCTTCCGAGTCACATAAATGATGGACAATTGATTAGTACAATTACAAACAATAAAAAACGTAATAAATAAGATTAAATAGATCATGAATTATATAAATTTAATTCAGTCAAAATTCGATCAAAATTAAATTTAATTGAAGTTCTATAACGATTAGGATTCGGATCCGTGTGTCGGGTTAATCCGAGGGATTTGGGTTTTGATTTTCGGCCCAAGTTTAATGATTTTGGGCCTCGAATTTATATTGGGTCTTGGTGGGCTGGGTTTTAGGGTGGTAGGCTAAGAGTATTTTTTAAATGTCAAAATAGACGTGAAAGGGAGGGGTTTATAGGGGTGTAAGTCTGCAAAGGTGATCTCATCACTTCTTTTCTTTTCTTTCCTATCCCCTTCATCTTGTAACAAAGAAAGAAGGTATGTAAAGGTTGAATCTTTGAAGTTTTGTGTGGGAATCTCATTTTTGAGGTGAAAGATAAGTTATAGAGGTGTTTTTTTATCTACATAAAGAGGTAAATATGAGTTAGTTTGGTGTAGAAGAAGAGGTGTATGGGAAATCCGGGAATGAGGTTTTGAGGGTTGTTTCTAAGTGTTCTTAATGTTTTTAAGAGTTAAAAATATCCCTTGCCGTGTTTAAGAGTTGGTTTTATCTCCTTCTTGTAGAGAAAAAAATTAGAGATCTATCATCAAGTTTGGACAAAGAAAAAAACTTGAAAGTGTGAACTCGAGTTTGCAGTTGTTTTTGCAAGAGGTTGGTACTCCCAACTCTTCTCTTCATCATTCATGTCATTGTAGTCTTGCATGCATGTAGCCCATGTGCTTGGATGCTTGGTTTTTAAGCTTTAGAACCTTTAATGGTGATTTTCGTATTAATGTGTTTAATGACAAGAAATTAATGTTAAAACACTCCCAAATAATCATAATATTGAGTAGAAACACTTTAGAATCATTTTGGATAAGCTTGGGGAAAACCCTTAGAAATTTTTAAGTGTAGACCTGCAATTCGTGTAGGGGTATCGATACCGGTGGTCCGTGTATCGATACCCCTAAGAGATAAACGAGATGTTTGGGCAAGCGTATCGAATCACGATTCGATACAAAATTCTCCAGTGGTATTTTCGATTCGATATTGGTATCGAATCGGGTAAGCTCTCTAAGTTTGACCTTTGAGTTGGTCAAAACATATCGTTACTAGTATCGATACTGCTTGTTTCGATACCTCCTTTGTGTGGGTATCGATACCCCTGTGTAATCTTACCCAAGTTAAGTATAGATTAAGGTTCGGTAATGGTATTTAAGGATCCTTATGAATCTTAAAAGCAATGAAATGAATTATTTAACTAAGATTGATGGTTATCACCCCAAAAGACTAAATTATGTTAAGCCTTAATACATCTTGATGTGGAGATCCTAGGTGGATCATTTGTGTGTGTTGAGTCCTTATTTGATGGAAATCCGGATATCCAAAAGTGTTGCAACACGTTGAAGGTCATCCGATGTAACATTCTGGGTGATGTATTGAAGACTTTTATTCTGAGTGTTGGGCGGCCTCACTCGAAGATGTTCGATGTAACATTCCGAGCATGGGATTATTTGGGCGGCCTCTATCCCTTTTAATTCCAGACGTTGGGTGGCCTCGTTCGAAGATGTCCGATGTAACATTCTAGGCATAGGATTTGAGGACGGTCTCAATCCTGAGTGTAGGATCCCGAGGTTGTATGGATGCAGGCCACTCTTGTGTGTTATATTGTTGTGACTTGTATATGTTGTGTACGATAATATACATTCATTTATACCATGTGGTAGGCAAGCATGCTAGACCATCATACCATGCACAATATTTATATATTTTACTTTACTGCTTATGATATGCATGATGTTGGCCGAGTTCGGCATACCATTGAGCTTTCGTAGCTCAGTGTTCGAAATGTGTTTTCGTGCGTAGGTTAGGTGAAGCCGGTTCCTGTAGAGAACCATCGAGGTTTGGATTTCAGCATCGACCGTGTTGTTAGAGTACAATTATTAGATTTAGTGGGCTAGTGCTTTGTCAAACCTTATATGTATTTGTAACTATATTTTAAAATGTTTTAAATAGTTTATAATATTTTGGGAGCTTCGTTGACTTTAAATTATTTTGGGTTTATGTTTTATTCGATTTAGACTTTATGAATCATATTTGGACTTGTGTTGGTTTTATTATTAGGCTTTTGATGAAAAATTTTGAAATACAAATTTTGGATCGGAGGCCCAATGTGACACCAAATCGAAAGTGTTACAAGCTCAAATTCAACTTAAGTTCTTGATAAATGAAATTGGGTTATTTGATACCAAAAACTCACGAGTTACTTAAAAATATAATATACTATTTTTTAATTTTTTTTATAATTTAAAATTTAAATTTCTAAATTTAAAACCTAAAAATCTAAACTCTAAACAAAGATCTTAAACCCTAAAATTAATCAACTTGAATTTACATGAGACGTGAAAATAAAAATTATTTTAATCTAACACGGTTAAAAATTAAATATTTGACACAATTAAACTCGAATGAAACTTGAACTCGACTTTAATTCTTAACGACTCAAGTCAAACTCAAAATTTTTAAACTTATTTAAAATTACTCAAGTTCAAACTCGACTAAAAAACTTAACGAGTAAAACCGCCCTTAGCACTAGAGTCACACCCCTGCATACAAGAATGTTTAAAGCAACTACTGATTAAATATACTCCTTTCTTTAATGTGGTTATAAAAGCAGGACAGTCAAACAAGACCATAGAGCTGTTTCAGGGGTAAGCATATGTCTTAAATACAAAACAACCATGTGAATGCATGTGACGAAGGCACAAACTCCCTTAACCTTAACCTATTAAAATACTAAACATTTGTTTGCCATTTCCAAATTACGCAGAAACACCAACACAAACCCTGTTTAGATCACAAATCATAGTGTTCATGGCAACTACAAATGTAATAAGACAAACCCAAATCACAAGATAAACAGTTCAAGATGGAATTATTTGCAGATATATGTAAGAAAACAGTAGGAAGAATCCAAGGGTGTAAATGGAACAGCATTACGAAGTATAGATATGTAACTGCAAACTTCTTAACCATTTAGCTTTGAACGGATAACAATGAAGGAATGTCCGACAGATTTGGGGTGGTGTTTTTGTTGGTCGGTTCTCTTATCATGGTAGTGGTGTCTTTCTTACCGGAAGATGGCTTGGCGAATGCTCTCATGGGACTAGCAAAAGCCCACCCCCAACTTTTGGTACTCTTCCCGTTCATGTTTTGATCCTCGGCTGAAGAGGATAGCCAGTATGATGACGATGAGGAGGAGGCTGAAGACGAAGTGATAATGAAACCACCGAAAAGGCCGCCGCATTTTACCCTTTCTTTCATCGCAGACCATGCGCCGACGGCGGCTGTGGTGGAAGTCTTGGGTTTGCCTTCTCTTTGGGATTCGACTCGCCTTAGAGTGCAATCCCCGAACCCGGTCGAAATCCTCTCGAAGAAATCGCCTGAGAAGCTCCGGCTTCCGCAGCCGACGGACCTGGATCTCGAAACCTTCCGCTCGAACGACGAACCAGTCGAGGGAGTGGTTTCGTTGGTGGGACTATCATCGTCCTCTATCACCACAACGCCTCCTTTTCTCGAAGAAACTATGTTTTTCTCCTTTGGTGGATTCACGATAGAACTAGACGAGGAAGCCCCTCCAACTGCGTCTGTCGCTACCGTTGAGACCGTGGCCGGAGGTGGTGCAACAGAAACAACTTTATCTTGCTTTTTGGAACCATGGGTCTTAGAAGAAAGGTAGAGAAAAGACCAAAAACCAGTTCTTTTCCTAGGGCTGAAGTCCCCACCATTGTCACCATCCAAGAACCGGCCTCTGATGGGAGCAGCCGTCGACTTGCTCCGCTTGAAAGCAATATTAGCACCATGGTGATGGCGATGATGATAAGGATCCTCCGATGATGCCACCGCCATCTTCTTCTTCTTCGCCAACAGGAAAGGGATCCTAGCTTTCCTCGTATAACATTCTTCATAATGACTACCATTATCATTCCTGGTTGACATGGGACGAACAACAGACAATGAACAAGTAGTAGCAGCAACATCACCACCACCGCCACTAACACTAACACCAACACCAAGACCACAGCCATTTCCGCCGGTGACAGATCTAAAAGGAGGAGGGGGAGAAAAAGAAGAAGAAGAAGAAGAGGGGCGAATGGGTAAAGGAAAAGAAGAAGAAACCAACTTCCCTAGCTTCTCTTGAAGGCAAAAAGCACAGATCCCACCTGGGTTATTTCTGTAAGGATGATTGCTGCATTGCATTCCATCTCCCATATCGTCGTCTCCAACACCAACACCAACACCTACAGTTACACCAACTCTTCCTCCTCCTTTGGATCCTTCCATCATATGTGAAACTTCAAAAGCAAAAGAAGAAGAAAATATCTGTAAAACCTTTGTTTCTTGTTACTGGTATTGCTCTCTTTTCATACCAAAGATCATGACTTTCTTTTTTTCCTACCAAGAGAGAGAGAGAGAAGCAGATAGAAACAAACAAAAGAAGGGGAAAGAAAGGGTCAGATGAGTGTAATTGAAAAGGGAGTTGAGGGAAGAATTAAAAGGTCGAGAGTCCCCAGGAGCACGTGGACGACTGACTTGCCTACACAGTAAACCAAGTGGAAATGAAATCGTACGTATACCGACAAACGCAAGCTAAACCCTAGTCTCTTTTCTTTTGTTTCCAAAGCACCTGTCAGCTTAGCACAAGAATCTGAAAACAAAGAGAGGCTCTCTATTCTGAGCCTGACTCACCGAGCTTAGCTCTTGGGAGGGTTAGTCATTAGAGTCCATTGCTTTGGAGTTTGTCAATTTTTTTTACAGTTCTTTTGCGTTACAATTAGAGCAAGATATGCTTCTGCTTTGTAAGCTAGGAATAAGGTTGAATCTTTCTTCTCTGACATTAATTTTTTTTATTATTGTTTTGATTTTATTTTGATTAATTTAAATTAATTTATATTGTACATTTAATTTTAATAAGTGTATCTTTAAATAAAAAATTTTTATGTATAAAATATCTCAAACCTAAAAAATCCATTATTTATGTATCTATAGATACACTTTACATAATATGAATTATATAATGGATTATTATCCTATACTATTATACAAAATTGGCTTAATATTTAGGTTGAGTGATTTATGTTGTATAGTTTATAATTTGTATTACGATAAAAATGTTTTTAACAACTAATTAAATAGTGATTTTAATTCTTAACTTTTTAAAGTGTTTTAAATTTTAACGTTTTATTTTGTATTAAAATAATTTATTCGGATGATATTTATTAGTTAATTAATATTAAAAGACATTTATGACATGATAAAACATATTGATATAGCATGTCATATAGATAAATATATTGACTTTATAAGATGAGGTATCGATTAAAATAATTTTATAAAATTTTATCAAATATAAATTATTTTTTAAATGATGTATCATTCTATCAAATTATTTTAAGTTGTTTATTGTCAATTGACTAATATTTTTATCTATGAAAAAAATCTTGACCTAAAATAAAATGTTAAGCATTAAAATTATTTTATAAGATATAAAATTATTTTTTAATAATGTGTCTTTTTACCAAATTATTTTAAGCCGTTTATTACCGATTGATGATATTTTTTATCTATAAAGAGATTTTTTTACTCAAAATAAAATGTTGAGCTTAAAATACTTTAAAAAATATTATTAAAATAATTATTCAGTTAAATATTAGAATAATTTCCTAAAAATATTAAATAAGGTTGAATGTAAATACATAACCTTTACAACTTTGTTAAACCCTAGTTGCCTCATCTTTTCTTTTTCCTCTAGTCGTTTTTTTTTTCAATTTTATTTTGATCAACCGCGATATCGGTCTTCATAAATTGTATCGAGGATCGATATTTTGTTTTTAAGGTAAATTACTCAGTGATTATACAATTAATTAAAAATGTTTATTTTGGTCATCGAATTATCAAACTCGTTAATCAAATCATTCAACTTATTAAAGTGACTTATTTTGATCACTATCGTTAAAATTCAAATGGAGGGTGACGGGACGATAATATGTTTGTTAATAAAAATCTGAAAAAATATACATTTAATCTATATTATTTATCTATTAAATCAATTTAATCTTAATTTTAATTATCATCATCTGATGATAACACGTCTCACCACCTGATTGACGAGAACAAAAGAAAAAAAATAAAAGGTTAAGTATAATTACCATTGGCTAGATATAAAGTCCTAAAATGTAATTACGTTTTTAATAAGAACTAAAGAATATTAAAAGAATTAATATAATTCCTAATCGATTAATATTTGAATTAAAATATTTAAATATCCAATATTCGAGTTAAAATATTTAAATACTTTTATTTAATATTAAAATATTTTAATTCAAAATATGTACCTTCAATCACTTAGGTAATCACTAAAATAATTTACCCAATATTTTTTATATCTCATTTTAGTTCGGCTTGCCCAAAAATGTTGCCGATTGCTAAGAAATATGGTTGGGCCGTGAATGTTATAATTTGCTTTAAGAAAAATTCGGATGCTCATTTTTTAGTTTAATTCTTAATTAATTATATATTTAATATTTTTATTTTTAAATTTAAATATTTATTTTTATGGAAATAAAAAATTTAAATATTTACTTTTATAAAAATTAAATTATTATTTAAAATAGAAGCCGAAACTTCCGAGCCTCCAGTGAGTTACTTCCTTAGTAAAAGAACCTCCCCTCTGATTCATTCGGACTTGAATCAAATTTTCCAATATCATCTGCTTGTCTTATCCATCCAATTTCATTTATTAAATCAATTCTATCCATCAAATTATGCAATTGGTATTTGAATTATTAGAAGAGATGATAGATTTTGATTTTAGGGATCAAATTTAACGATAATAATTAAAAAAAAAAGACAATAAAGAAAAAGATGAATGTATTTAAAGTGTCGGAATGTATCAATAATCAATTCATCTAATAAAATACTTATCCATTCAAGTAGTTTGTGACTTTAATCAATTTTATTTCGAATTTAAATTTGAACATAAATAATTAAATTTAAAATTAAATATAAAAAATAAGTTATTGTTTTTTTACTCTAAAAATGAATCTAATCGAAAAAACTCAAATGTTTTGTTCTTGATTTGAAAGTTATCTTCCAATTTATGAATGAGTTTAATCAAGTAAGTAACCCCTCGACCCGGTTTAGTCATCACTCGACTCGAATGAATTACGCGGGGAATATCGAAGCTAATTCGGAGACTTTCCCTGATAAATAACCCTAAAAATTAAACAACTATTTTTTTTCTTTTATCTTATTTAGATGTTTTATTTTGATCATACGTGTTCATTGATAGATTATATTCAATTGTAGCAGAAACAAATAAGGAACGAGTCTTAAAACGTACAAACATGCTTCAAAGACTAAAATATAATTTTTCAAAAATTAAATGACTAATTATGAAATTAGTGTTATCAATCTTTAATTAGGTTCATCACATGCTTGCACTTAAAAATTCAGTCCTAAATACACGTTATCCACGTATCATATACAACTTACTAGACACATTGCAACCTAGTTAGCAACAATATATTTAAAATCCTAAGAGCATACTTCAACTTCAACAATCTCATAAACACATATAAGAACAACAACAATATACTCAATATGGTTTCTATATGCATTCTAAAATGAATAATCACATCATAGACTTAACTCATAAATAGTCATGTTTCATTATCAACAATACTCAAATTCACACATAGAGATATCAAGAATCAAACTTTCATATAACTTTTATTATAACTAAAGAAATACTAATAAAAAATTTAAATCCAAGTCAGCTAACGTCAACATAGATAATCATCCTAGTTATTGAAAGTATAATTAGTGTAAACAATAATCTCAATAAGATATCACATCTCTATTGCTCTCTCACTATTACTAATACTAAAAAAGACATACTTGAGCTTTCACTTGACGATTACTTGGATCCTTGTTTCTCTTTGCTACCACAACATTATTTACTCTGCATTGCAAGGTAAAAGAGAAGGTAAGCATAAGCTTATAAAAACAAGTATAAAAACCCCTTGAAATGTAGTCCATATTAAACTGATTTCAACACTTTAAAACCAGTCAAAAACCAATTTAAAACCAAGTCAAAACCAAATAAAAACCAATTTAAAAGCCAAGTCATAACCAAATATAAACCAATTTGAAAATCAAGTCATGCTCTTTGTAAGAAAAATATTCATGACTCTCAATGTCATCTTTTGAAAATCAGCAAGCGTACCATGGCTCACACGCCACAAAACCTTTTTCAAATACCTTTTTGAAAACATATGCTTAATAAGCAAAACACAAGACTTACATGCTAATCACGATAAAACTTAATTGAAAACAATTTTTCATTTATCAAATACACATACAAAACTCGTTAGTATAAACAAAAAACTCGCATGAAGGCATAATGCCAAGACATGCCACATATGGGGCTAAAGCATCGTCCATACCTCGTATGAGAACTATACCACATACTCATACCTCTCATAAGTTAAACTCATGTACACGATGAATTAACTTCAATCATGTTTCTCATCTTAGCTTTCGGTATAAGCTACACTTAAATGCAATACAACACATTACCATAATTCAAGCAATAACTTTAATGCATCACTAAGGAATTTACTCACGTATATGAATTTTGTAATTTATAGTGCACTGTATATTCTATTGATCGCTCAACTTATCCATGTTACAATCATTTTTAATACCAATACAAAAACAAAAGCAATGCTCAAGTTTCGAGTTAAAAATAGTGAAATAACTCATACATACCGCCAATACATGCATCAAATGCATAAAATGGTAAAAACTATTTTTTTTATGTTTTCAAAATAAAACCGTGAAAGCATCATATGTATATAAAAACTTTTGTAAAATAAATCTCATGAACATTAAAAACACATGCATATTCACATTTGCATAACACAATATGAGTATGAATGAAACACATAGTAAAATACGGCATAATATGGAAACCTTTAAGAAAGTAATACTTTAAACTTACTTCCGAGTATAAGGAGTTTTTTCACACCTTCCCTACACCCCAAACCTTTAAAAACACATTTAAAACCTTGTCGTATAGGCAACCCTCATAATCCACTCACCAAATTATTGAAACTTGCTCGACAAGTCATCCAGAAACGCGATTCGACTTTCCGATCTCCTTCAAACTTTTTCCTCTACCTCCTAAATTGATTCAAGCATCAAAACCAGAGAATTAGTGCATTAAAACAAACCCAAATGTCCCTCAACTCGGGCCAATACAAAATAACCCCTAAACACACCATAAAACTTAATCGAAACTTACCGAAAATCTCTCCAAACACCACCTAAAATCCTTATGTTCGGGATTAAATACTTAATCTTAATTACATTTAAACACTTTAATATTCATTCATTTAGGCTACTAAAACAAACATGTAAAACCCTTGAACAAAAATCAAGAAAACAATGATTTTTTATTAAGAAAACCGATTTAATTGAACAAACTTTAAAGATCATTGCAATCAGCCAATAACATGAGAATTTCATTAAAGAAATTTAGCTTTTAGAGGTTTCAATGATTCTCTCCTCCAAAATTGATTCAACCTCCTTCTAAGGTAAAAAAACTAGTAAAATCGAAGAAAAACGAAGAGATTTTGAAGAAAAAAAATATAAATAATTAAGAAAACGAATTTTTATTGAAAAGATTAGCATTTACCTTTTAAAATATGAAGGATTTGCTTCCCAAAAGAGAAGTCAAAATGCTAAAAAAAAATAGGCCTATGTTTTGATGAAAAATAGGATTTAGAATTAATATTAAGTTATTTAGGTTATTAATTAAAATCATGAGTTATGGTTATTAAAATAGACCATTGGAAGGCTTAGACAAACTAGGATTACAATTGGATCAAAGTCCCTTAAAGATTTAAATTTTTGACTTAATTTGTAAAATTATCCTCAAGTTTTCAATTTTTACAAAATAGTCATTAATTTCAAAATCTTAGGGATTTAAGGTTCAATTTTCGAAATTGAGTTGACTAAAGTAATATATATATATATATATTAAATAAGTATTTTAGGATTTTTTTCATAATTTATTTCGATTAAAAAATAATTTTTAAGTATTTAATCCCGAAAGATACTAAACCGACGAAACTGATTCACTAAACTTTTAAACCCAATTTTAAAGCGTTACAAAGTAAATTCGAATAATTTAATCTTTTCGAAAAATAACACTTAAAAGTTTTTAAAACTAATACTTGTTGGATTTAGAAACATTTGTGGTTTCCCATGTTTTGTTTTTCCAAAACTTCTATCTTCTACGCTATACCTACTGTTCACAAATTTTATGATATAAAATGACATCTTATAGTTGACTAGGGATCTAATTGTAATATAAAATTATTATCTATTTTTTGCATTCTTATGTGAGAAATGCTCCGATTAAATTACTAGTAATTTTTATTTGAAAAATAAAAATAATTTAAATTGAAAAATAAAAATAAAAGATTTTTCAATTTACATCATTTATAAGATTAACTAATTAAATGTGTTTATTTAATTAATTTTTTATTTTATTTATTTTATCAAGTGAATTCTTATTTTGTAAAATTATTTTAAATTTAATTATTAATAAAAATTTATTTATAAAAAATTAAAAATATTTAAATAAATAAATATATTTAATCGATTGATATAAATAACGTGGTATAATTTATATATTTACACTTGAGAAATTAAAACTTCAAACCACTGCTGCGTTTATCATTGAATCGATAAAAAAAAAGTTTTAAATGTTCAATTGGATATTTATATCTCGTGGCAGAACAAGGGTAGACCTGTGGGCATGGAGGAGCCACCCTTACCCATGGGTGATCAAATGACACCCCAAAATTTTTGGATTAATATTTTTTTATACGATTTTTAATATATAAATTTTAAAAAAATAATAATAAATAACATCAATTTATAAACAATTGACACCTTTTAAATATAACTAAAAAAATAACATCTCTAAAATAATTTTTTAGCTCCGTCCCTGTCTGTGGGGCCAGGAGTTTCACAATTCTTTTGATAAAAAATATAAATTTAATCTTTTAAAATTTTTCAAACTTTTTTTTAATTGAAATTTTAATTTTCTTTTTAAAGTTTTACATATTTTTTACCAATTTTCTCCGTTGTAATTTTTAAGAGTGATAATATATTAAAATATGTTTGAGGGTGATAAAAATTGTAAAAAATTCAAAATTTTAGGGTGAACATTAAACCTGACAAACTTGATCTGAGAATCGAAAATTGAACCGATTTACTCAAACCAAAAACCGAACTGATCCGAACAAGATGATCCCAACGTGATCCAAAACCCGAACCGAAACCGAAACTGAAACAAAAACTGATCCAAAATCTAGAAGAACCGATATAGACCTGTAACCGTTTGACCTATAACCGATTTTCACCCGAACTGAAAGCAACCCGAAATTAGTTGCTCAAAACCGATCTAAACCGAACGTCAATCTGATTTTAACCCGATAATTGAGTCAAAGTGAATGAATAATTTAGTTTTACTATTGTTTATTTTTTTCGATTTTAATCTAAATCCATGTATTTACAAAAATTTATTTTTACTATTTTTTATTTTAACCCGATAATTGAGTCAAAGTAAATAAATAATTTATTTTAAACCCGAAATGAATAATTTATTTTTACGATTTTAATCTGAATCCATTTATTTACAAAAATGGCATTAGCCTTTAAATTACTAATACTGATTTTACTCGAATAAAAAACGAGATAAAAAATTCAAAAAATTCTAATACGAAATGTCATAATCCTTGAGTCATCCTATATCATTCTTCAAAATTTTGTGACATTTCAAGATCAAATGATTATCCAACTTTAAAATCGAAATTTTTCTCTTTTATAGCTTTTCACGCAAATCTTGCACCGAAAATATGATTCTCACCATTTTTCTTGTACTAATGTGAACTATTCATTTATGGAATAAAAATAATTATTGAGACCGTTATCAGGTTGGCCCTTATACCTTTTCTCTTTTCACTTTTATCTTTAAACAAATAAAAAGATATATTTTTATAAGAATATATGATTAATTCTATATATAATATACACGATTAGATTCCTACTCAAGTCCAACTCAAACCAAATTAACCCAAAAATTCAAAGATTGACCCGATCCAAACTACTCGATATGGACTTGGCTCGAGAACATCCGATCTAATATTGACCCGACCCAAAAATAACCGATCCGATATTGACCCGAATCATCGATCCGATATCCGAATCGACCTGAATTATCACATAACAGAATTAAAACTGAAACCGAAACCTGACCCGACCCGAATCTAAACCGATTACAAACAAACCAGAAATGAATCGAACAGAAACCGAACCGAACGACCCGCTTGCCATCTCTAGTGAACATAAGTTATAAATTTAAAGATTAATTTATAAAAACTATAAAAATTAAATTTAATATATAAAATTTAAGGTGAACACCTTAAAATATACATCTCACCCCTAATTCTCTAAACCCTAATCAAAACTCTTATATTTTAAACCTTAAACTCAATAATTTAAAATAAAAATACCAATAGAGACACGGTTAAAAGACAAATGATTTACCCGTCTTTTATATTTTTTTACGTTTTTTTTTTCTTTCACAAAACGTGACTGCATTGTCCCATGATTGAGCTCAAATAGTGTATAGTCTCCATCTATGGATTTTACTTCAACGTCTCTTTATGACTATAGTAATTATATAAATCATTACTTGCCATCAACACTTTTATCACTTTCTCATTGGAATCAATAGATCCATCTTTCCTTTCACACTTCCATTTAGTATATATAGTGAATTCGATAAATAGATACAATTTTAGTTTACATTAATTTAAATTTCAAATATTTTAAGTTATTTAAAGTTCTATCATGTTGAATATAGGATGATAAAGGGCAGCAGAAACAGAGGTGCAGATAATGAGGTCAAAGGGAGAAATTAGCATTTAGCCCTTCAAATTTTAAAAGTTTTATTTGTCCTTTTTTTAAAAAAATCTCAACAAGTTTTTTAATATCAATTATTAAAATCTCCCAATTTTCTAAAAGTTATTTTTTATCCATGCATGTATGATTTTATTGTGGGAAGAAATCATACAAGATATTATCAATGACCTCATTAAAAATCTTTATATACCTGAATGGATAAAAAATACTTGGCCTCAGGGACGAGCAAGAATTTTATATAAGGGTATAAATTATCAAGAAGTTATATTAGAAATGTAAAGTCTAAAATTATAAGAGTTTAAGAATGTAAAATTATATTATCAATAAAAAAATACAAAACATATATAAAACATAGGAGAACTTAAAATTTTTAAGAGGTGCTACTGCATGCGTAGGTAAATCCCTACTTAGCCTTAATAATATTACAAGACTAACACCAGCAGGGGTGTTCAAAATTACCCGACCCGATGACCCAAAACAAAAATATCGGGTAATTTCCAAAAAAAAAAAAAACTCGAACGGGCCGGGTACCCAACCCGAGAATTAATGGGCCAGGCTTGGGCCGAAATTTTTGAATTCTCGGGTACCCGACCCGATTAGTTTTATTATATATATATATATTTTAATTTTAAATTATATTTTTATTTTAAATTTCTTTAATATTTATACTTAAAATTAAATTTAAATCTCTAAATTAGTTTTATATTTGTATTATATACTTTTATGTTTTAAAATTTTCAAATATATTTTTATTAATTTACTGATACCGAAAGAAAAAACGGGATTAATACTTTTAACGTTATTTTAGTGATACAAATTTAATAAATATAGATGTATATATAAATTCAAATATTCTAAAATTAATTTTAACTCACTTCTTTTTATGTTTGGTTATGTATTATAATTTTTTAAAACTTATATGATTAATATTTAAATTTTTAATTTTAAAATAAATAATAAAAATTATGAACCGAGTACCCGTTACCCGATTAGCCAGGTACCCGAGTTCTACGGGTACCTGATAACAAATACCTGATTTAAATAGACCGGGATACGGACCGATTTTTTATGACCCGAAGGAACCGGGTACCCGATTTTTCGGATATCCGATAATGAATTCCCCTAAACACCAGTATGATGTACTATTTTAAAAGGTTAAGAACAAAGTGCAAATACTATTATATAACCACACAAATATTTAACTGTCACAAAACATGGAGAGTTATTGGGGTCTTGAGTAGTGCAAGTATTAAACAATTCCATAGATCTGTTTGATTTAGAATATTAGATTTGTGCTTTTGTGACTCATTTGCTTAGGGCTTAAGACAAATGACCGACGAATTAATATTAGGATACCATCTCCTACTCATATAAGGACAATTATTTAGGGTGATATATAGGGACCAGTCATGGTTTTAGGACACAAATTTAATGCACGTCCTTGTTATTAAATTCAATTTAATAACAAATTAGATTTGAGGTTTCAACGGACATAAATCCAAAAAGAAAAGATAAATCAGAGAAGTTTTAAAAAACGATTAAATGATAATACCGTATTTTTTTATAAAAGTTGTAAGAATTTTTATATATACTAAAATCCTTGTGATTTTTGTAAGAAAAAATGATATATACTGAATTTTTTATAAAAAGTATAAGAATTTCGGTTTATAAACTGAATTTTTGTTTGCGCCGAGTTTTATGGGCTTTAAATGGATAGACTCACTGCAGATGAGTTGTTGATTCGTTTTCTAGGCCTACTTTGCCTAAGCCTTAACCCCAAAAAAATTATTATTGGACTTGACCCACAGACTTCTTAGGTTCTACCAGTTTGACCTAATTTCGTGTTAATTCAGTTTTTCTTATGTTGTTAATTTGAAATTTAATACTCATGCTATTATTAATGAGAAACATGTTAGAGTTTACGTAAACATGCTTATTTTAAGGTTCATAAATTTTTTTGATTTTAGCTACAGTGATTATAGTAATATCTATTTTAGAGTATATACTTTTAACCATTCAACATTAATCGCTCAATCACTGTGCTGACAGTACTGATACTTGAACCTGTGACCTCCATAAACAACAATTGTTCCTTCGACCGATGAGGTTAAATATTTAATGATTAAAATATTATTTAAGGTTAAATATTTAATTTTTAAATTTTAAAAATTAAACAATCTTATTCATGGAAAAAAATTTCATTGCATATGCATCATATACTAATCCTATTAATATCATGAGTTAATATAAATCACTTGCACCATTAAACAAAATTTTGCTATTACGTTCTCGTTATAATATAAATATTCGTCTTATTTAAAAAAATAAAATTTAATAATTAAAAAAATACCACAAAGACGCTTGATGGTCAGAGAATACATCCAAGGCAAGATGATCAAAAAAAATTAAATTTAATTCATATTTCTTCATTTTTTTTACATAATTTAGAGAGTACTTAATTGTATATCTTTCACACTTTTTTTTTGTAAGGTTAAACTTATGTAAACACCCACCTTATGAGGGATATTGTTTACCAAATCATTCTTTGTAAAATGAGAGATTCTAGTTTAGTATTAATAAAAATTAGAATCTTTTTAATAAAAAAAAAAAAGTTATAATGATTATCCTTTGAATCGTTAAAAAGAAAGCATTCAATAGTAAATTAAAAAATCCTTACTGATGTGTTAAGATAGTGGATAAAAGTCGAACCACTCTAAAATCGTTCTTTATCCATTTTTTCAGTTTTAACTAATGTTTCAAAAAAAATAATTTAAATAATTTTGATACTTATTCGATAGACAAAATCAAGACTTTCACTTTTTCGTGACCCATGATTACTAGCTTGTGTAAATAACCTTATCTTATTCCTCAAATAGGAATATATAATTTTGTTGAACAGTGACTTGTTGATTGATTGAGAGTCTTTAATATAGTAAGTTATTCGATGATATAATTTAGGATGTTAATATGATGATAGAGATCTTGTTTTGATATTAATTATTGAACTCGAATATCTTTGATTGAATCGTTAAAAGGAATGAATTGACTTTATGAAGAAAATAGTGAAAGAAATATACAAAAAATTATAGTGGTTCGACTTCTTTAAAAAATCTATCTTTACTACTTTAGCTCTTCACAAAAGATTTTTCACAGATTCTTTAATTTTTTTAAGAATCAAATATTAACATTTAAGTATTATTGACATTTTGGTTTAACCAATGTTTTTGACAAAGAATATATCAATTTAATTCAAAAATAAATTTCTCTATACAATGAATGTTGCAATATGTATATCTAAGATTTATAGTTGCTTGAAGAGGTTTCTAAACTCTTTAATAGTTATATAACCGTTGTCAGTCATTAGGGTTGATTAGTATTAATTTTTAATATTAGATACTATTTGTGATGTAATGGATATCGATATTCGAATAAAATATTAATATTTATTTTAAAAAAATAACCATTACAAAATTTTAGGACATACCTGCACTCTATTCGCATATTTGTACCCAACTCAGAGTACTTGCACCAAAACACTTGACAGAAATTTTGGAAAACTTCACATAATGATATCGAGAATAAAATATTAATACTTAAAGTTATTTTTGAAACCTAAAGGTATTTTAAGAGTATTTGATTAAATTAAAAACACGTAGAATTGTTTAAAATTACTATTAGGATGTAAAAAGCTGATCCGACCTGAAAATTCGACTGAAACATGCTTGAGTTAGTGTCTGGTTTGTCCCGGGGATGTAATGACCCGAACTTAATCTGTATTCGACTGTTGTTGACCCGTACTCGAGCTGACCCTGTTACTATAGTAACCGAATCCAAACTGTATCCGACCGAGAATGACCCGAACCTGATTTTAACTTGTTACTATGGACCCGAAACCCGACCTGCATCCGACTGAAACGAACCTGAATCCGAGTCTAACCTGGCAGATAAACGATATTACCCGACCGAATCGACCCGGGACCTAATTTTACCTGACCTGTTTTGAACCTGACCTGTTCTGAACCTGACCTGATAAATGACCCGACTTCTTTTAAACTCGACATGTTATTGACCTGAACTAATATTAACAAGACTTAATATTTACACGACATATAATTAAATATATTTATAAATTGATAAAGTTAAAATATTAGTAAACATAATTAGACTTAAAAAATAGAATAGACAAGAGAGTTAATTTAGAGTTAAATATTTAAGTTTAGTATTTAATATTTAATTAAATTAATTTATTTACTATTTCATTTAGTTTTAATGTATTTAATTTTAATTAAAATTTTAAATTAATATTTTATTAAAAATTATAACTTTAAATTAATATTAAATTAAATTAACTTATTAAAATTAGGATTAATTAAGCTAAATTAAAATATAAAAACATAAATTATAAACATAATTAAAAGAATTCAAAAAGCAAATATATTTTTTTATTAAATTAATCTAAATTATGACTCAATTAAATTAAATTAAAATAATTGATAAAAAAAAGATAATTGATAAAAAAATAAAATTTTAGAGGGAAATAAACCACTCATTTTTTAAGTTTGAATTAATTTACTTTTAGTGTAAAAATTTTGGAGGGATATAAGTTACCCAAAATTTTGAAGAGAATTAGAAATAAGTTTTGATTATTATATAAAAAAGATGGAGAAATAAGTTACCCATATTTTTATAAGCATAAAGATAATTTTTAACCCTTAAAGTTTATGATTTTTATCATTTTGGCCTTCATCCTATTTTGGGATAAATTTAGCACTTAACCTATATCTTTTAACAAATATCTCATTTGTTTAACTAGCATGATGAGTAGATAGTTAAAAAATTAACGATAATAATATGTCATATATATGTAGAATGATATTTAAGATTTGAGAATGTTTAATAACCTTTATTTTAGATTTAATTAGTTTTTAATATTTTATTTGAATTTTAATTGTTTTATATTTTATGTTAGAATAAAATTATATTTTACATGTATATATTTGTCATTATCGTAAAAAAATTTACAATAATGACATGCCATATATATGTAGAATGAGCTAGATGTCATGTTATTTAAAATATATTATCACATATATATAACATGTCAATATCGTTAAACTTTTAACGGTTCAGTCATTATAAATAAGATATTTATCAAAAAGATATAGGTTAAGGGTTAAATTTATCTAAAAAAAGAATGAGGGTCAAAATGATGAACCTTAATGGTTAAAATTATCTTTATGCCATTTTCATACATAGTATCATTCTATATATAGTATAAATTCTATATATAATATAAATTTTATATTTTCATTTTTGAAATGTATTAAACTATATTGAATAGGTGTAAATTTCATGTTTCTATTTTTGAAATGTATTAAACTATAGTGTATCGGTATAATTTATAACATATTGAAATATATTAAAATTAAATTTTTTATCAATTTAATTATTATTAATTTATAATTTTTATAATTTAATCCTTACAATTTTATTTTTATTTCAATTGATTATTATTTATTTTTCTAATTTAGTTTAGTATTTTTAATAAGATGATATTTTATTTTATTAATGTTTATCCTTTTTAATTTAAAATTATATTTTTTTCTAATCAAATGTTTATTCCTTATTGATTTTTAATTTTTGTAATTTAGCTCAATTTTTAAGATATGAATCATTTGATGTTATTTTTGTTTAGTCTAGTGCGTAATATTTATTTTTAATAGGATTCATGTTAGTTAAAGATGTTAGATATTAAATAATTAATTCGAAATGAATGATCAATCATTCAACCTAAAGCTATCGGTTATTTACTTAATCACTTATTTGTATCAAATTCAAACTTAATAATTTTAATTAATATGAGTTTAAAATCCAAATTAATTCGACCTAAAATAAAATCCACTTGAAATGAACCCGAGTTGAAATGCAACCAAACTAAAATGAACTCGACCTGAAATCTATCTAACCTAAAATAAACTTGTCAATTATCTGATTTGGACCCGAACCGTTTGAACCCGACCTGAAATGGACCGACCTGAAAAGGATCGACCTGAATGGACCTACACCTGACCCGAATCGAATCAAAATATAAAATCAACCTGAAATGACTTGTATTCGATTTTACCCAACTTAAAACTCATCTGAGTAATTGTTTTTACGTCCCTAATCACTATGAACATATTTTCAATTTAAAATAGACTTTGAATAATTTTTATAATATTTAAATTAAGTTGAAGACATTTTTCACTTTATTATATCAAATAAATATTTCAACAATATATTTATATTTTATACTGAAATTGATTTTTTTATTAATAGTATTCTAAAGATAATGCTCGAACTCATACAAAATATGAACAAGGTAAACGTCTATTATGAACATCCATAATCATTAGAGCAGAATTTATTTGGGATCTTTTAATTTTGTTATTAACACCGGTGTACTAAAATAAAAGAATTTGATTTATAAAAGATGATTAATAGCAAATTTATATGTTTTTTTTTTTCACTAATTGAAGTATTTCAAATGAGATCGTTTCAGCAATTAAATAAAGGAATATATTTACATATAAAACAATACTTGACAGGTCTAAGCATTAAATAAAGTAATTTATTTTATATAATATCACCATATTGTTTGTCAATATTAACAATGAAAGACCTCATATCTTTTACTGTTGTGTCAACAGTATTTCATAGATATTAATACAAACTTTAACCTTTCAAGATTGTTTCTGAGATTCATATAAAACATGTTTATTTAGCTCACCTGGAAGTTGTATCCATATACCCATGGCAATGGAAATTCGAAAAGAAGAGATCGAATGGAGGCTCGTGACGCGATTGAAAACCTCTCCTATAATCTAGATTTCACCTGCACTGGTGCGCTCTGCAATCGAACAGTTCAGTCATCAGAAAGAGAAGAAATTACAGTTTGCAGTAGTTTACTGAAAACCATTGTGGTAGGTAATACTCCGGTGAAATCGGAGAATGAGCTCAGTTGCCATACAACAAGCATGGGAAAATACTGAAATTTGTTGAAATCGGATTTAACTGTTGCAACGAAACATATAGACTGTTCCGGTCCTTTAAGGCTTTTAGCTGTGTTGCACCAAGTGATTGACACTTGGACACGTAAAATTTAACCGGTTTACCTACTCGAAGACATGAAAAGGAACCAACATTCTGAATTTCCAATACTGTATCAAAATCTGTACATTTTAAGGTTTGCTTACCAGTGAAGCACCCTTGGCAGCTCTTTCAGCCAAGAAGGCACAAGGCTTGAAGAAATCTCCGTACATTTTAGACCACTCCTCCAGTCTAGAATAAATGTAGTTAGATCCAAGTGTGTCGGCCCAAAACATGATTCCTCCCCTGGGAAGAAGTTAAAAGCAATTTAGTTTACTGAGAAATCGGCAAAGTACCAGAAGTATTAGTGGAAATCTCGACATGGTTACGAACCTGTAAGGTGGAAATCCCATTCCCATAACAGCAGCAATGTCAAGGTCTGCTGCTTTCACTGCAATACCTTCAGCTAAAACTCGGCAGGCCTCATTCACCACCGGAAAGAATATCATCTCCACAATGTCCCTGTCGGATAATTTCACAAACTGCATACAAGTGTAATCCCAGAAATATGAGATTGAGAATTTGATTTACTGTCTTCATAACCGAATATTATGTTGCTCACACGTAACAGAGCTCGGTGTGATCATAACACCAAGCTAAGTAAAATAGGAGTGACACCACAAGAAACAGTGTTGAAGACAAACGGACCTTAGGATCAATGGCTACACCTGAAATGCTCCTAGACTGCTCGATGTACTTATTCAGGCTGGGATCAGGGCTGGCTTTTCCTTTATTATTGTACAAGTAAAACCCTTTACCGGTAGCTTCACCTGAAACAGTGGATCATGATAATAAGATATGCTTGAAGATGAATTTTGTTTGTTAGCCAATGCCCAAGGATGAAAATCATACCGGATCTCTTGTCCTCTTGCATAATCGGGACAAGCATTGATTTATAGGTTCGCTCAGGGAAGTTCTCAATGAACTGCATGGCAGTTGCAATTCCAACACCGAAACCAACCAGGTCAACCAATCTGCAAGAGTAAGAAACTTACTAAGAGCAGCTCACCAATACATTGAACTTCTTAGGAACAACTTCAAGAATAAAATACCGAGCCATATATTTTCCTCGAGAATTAGGTACCTGAATGGGCCCATTGGCATTCCAAACTTGGTAATTACTCGGTCAATTCGGTAAACATCAGTTCCCCGTTCAACAAGGAAAAGACATGCTTGTGTATATGGGAAGAACACCCTATTGACAGCAAAACCTGTGCAATTGCCTACAACAATTGGAGTCTTCTTTATTTTCTTCCCAACATCAAGCACGTCAACAATTATTTGGGGTGATGTTTGCTTGGCATGAACAATTTCCAATAGCGGCATGACATGAGCCGGACTGCATCGGATAGATATGTCAACAAATGAGCCATCCCCGTGAGGAAGCAGCACAAAAGAGCAAATGAACAGCAAGCTTTGCATAAAAAATAATACCTAAAGAAATGAGCCCCAACAATCCGATCCTGGGATTTGGTCCTCTGGCCGATCAAGTTCATATCAATAGTGGAAGTGTTACTTGCAAGTATGCAATGTGGAGGGCAGTATTTCTCTAGATCAGCAAAAATTTGTTGCTTCAAAGAAACATTCTCAATCACGGCCTGTTATAAGGATTAAAATCAAAATGATGAATATCAAAACCCCAGATAAAATACAGTACGGAAAGCAAGATTATAACACAAATTCTTTGCTACCTCTATGACCATGTCGACATCTCTAAAGCTTTCATAGTCAAGAACACCAGTAAGCAGAGAGATCGTTTTTTCAAACTTTTCCCGACTCATTTTCCCTTTCTTAACCCGACTTTGCAGATTGGCTGCACAAAAAGAATAGGATCTCACAAATCAAGCAAATGTCTCAAACAAACTAAGTGAAAATTGGTATCGAAAAAGAAAATAAATAATCCAGTAATGCTCACCTTTGACTCTTCCAATTCCAGCCTCCAAGAATTTCTCATTCACTTCTTTTAGGACTACCGGATAATTGCTAAGGATCAATGCCGTTGCTATCCCGGAGCCCATTAAACCTCCCCCAAGTACAGCAACTTTCTTCACCTGTCTCGGCACCAGGCCCCTGTCCGTAACCCCAGGAACCTGTTCATTGCTAAGAGGTCATGTTTGTAAAATGTTAATGCAGAAAAGATGGCAAGGTTAGGGGTAGCATATGGGTCACCTTTTACAAAGGGTAGGAGCAATTAATAGTTTGAAGAGTATAATGTAAAATAACTTCAGACTGTTTATTAAATATCAATTTTCTATCAATGACACATTGTAAGACACAAGTTTGAGCTTTGAGAAGATAAACTACATAAAAGAGCATATCAATTAATCAAAGAACTATAAACATCGATGATGAGAGAGACGGATGATCGAAATCAAAACTAGTTTTGGAATCCAGGATAACTGGAATGAAAACAGAAAAAGACTAATCATAGCTACCAAATTAAGGAGCTGAAAGATATAAATCTAAAATCAACAACTCTTTGTTTCAGAATCTATTAATTGTGTGTATGAAGGGTGAAAAAAGAAAAATCAACCTTTGATGTGCCACGCATAGCAAAGAAAACATTGATCAAGCTTTTGCAGGTATCGTATTTCAGAAGTTCTTGGAAAGCTTCTGCCTCCTGCCAAAATCAAATGTTCCATTTTAAAGTTTACTTTTAGATGTAAATAAAGTGGTCAAAGGAAAATTATTAAAACTGAAAAGAGGACTAGTAAAGACCTTCCACAGCCCTGCCCTAGGACCAGCAACTATACCCTCTTCGATAACATCAATACAAACCAAGGGATGTTTGAGATTTGGAGCTCGCTTACGAGCCTGCTCTCTAGCAAAGTTAAGTATTTCCCTTGCTTCTCCAAGGGCCTCTATCTTATCAGTTTTATAGAGAGTAGCAACCCATGGTTTTCTTCGTTCCAAAATATCTAGTGCCCACCGACGTGCAGTGTCTACCAATTCATTAGATGAAACGACCGCATCAACAAGTCCCAAATCAAAAGCTTCTTCACCTTTAACAGGCTTTGATGTCTATATAAGGGAAAGAAGGGAAGAAGAAAATGCTTGGTTAATGAACAGAGATTTTAATATAGTAACCACATCAAATCATACAAATGCCTGAGTAAAGCAAAAAAGCTGATCCTACAACATACCAACATCATCTCAAGGGATTTCATGAGACCAACGAGTCGTGGAAGTCGCTGTGTACCTGAGCCCATTTAGGAGCACAAAGCATAATATAAATAAAGCCAATAAAGCAATATGTCAAACTGACATACAAGAAATGGAAATCACAGTATCACACATACGAACTATCGTTAGTTACTTCAATATTCAATAGTTTCATATATGATTATATGTATAGATAAATAGCTGGCATAAGCAAATGAAAGTCATACCTCCAAACCCAGGAATGATCCCAAGCTGAAGCTCAGGCAGGCCTAATTGTGCAGTAGGTGTCGATATCCTTGCATGACATGTCTGAAAGGGAGACAGTATAATGATATTTTCTTTCCATCAAAAAAGATATACTGAATATGTAAATAAATACATACCATTGCAACCTCTAGACCCCCACCTAAGGCAAGGCCATCAATGGCAGCAACTGAGGGTTTTTTTGCAGCTGAATTACAAAGCATCTAGAATCAACATGGGTTCATATTCCATACAATTTGATATGAATTCCGGTTTAAAAATAATTATAACCAAGTGATTACCTTCTAAAGTGTCGGTGAAAACCTCAACTGATATATAGCCAAGCTTAGGCTGCTCCACTGGAAAACACAACTAGCCCGTCAATGTCAAACCAATGCAATATGACATTGATATATGTATATCTAAAGCACAATTATGCATACCTTTTCCTGATTGAAGTCCACCGAAAGACGTGATATCAAATCCACCAGAAAATTTTCCATTTGCACCTGCTCAAAAGACAAAAGACATTAGCATCTCGACAACCAATTCCAATATTTCTGGAAAACGGTAGCTGATATAATACATTTAAACAGCTTTTTATTGAATTTTAATGGTGATCTCCATGAACATACCTGTGACAACAATCGCCTTCACATCATCTCTTTGCAAGGCCTCATCATAATTCGCTTTTAAACTTAGCAACACTGAGGAGTGCACACAAAGGCAAGAGAAATCAATTGCATATTTTCTCACTTATACAAAATCACTAATATGGAATTAGGGAGGTGAATAACTATACTTTTCAGCTAACCATTTCACCACTGGGAAGTCACCAAATTTGGGTCAAATATACCAAGAAAAAAGCAGAACAGTTCAATTATAGCCCTAAATTTGCATTTGAATACCAATCATCCATTCATGCTTAACACTGCATCTTTTCTTTTCAACTTCAGTTATTCCATTTTTCTAATTCAACCAATAAATGAACCACGTTTTCAGTAGCATAGATTGAACCAATTACAAACCCACCACCAAAGAAGAAAGTAAAAGAATTTCAGTTCAACAGTAGTTGTGTAAGTATAGGACCCCTGTTTCCCAATCTTTGTAAGAAAAATGAAAACAAACACATCTGTTTTCTTTGTTCCTAAATAAAAAAAAATGCAATTGTTTTGCTAACAAACCAGAAAATTGAAACTTTTTTCCAACAATTTTCATAAAAACTCCATTTGAGTCATAAACAACAAAGAAATCCCAAACTCCACAACTCAAAACATAATCACAAGGCATGAAAATGAAAAGGGTAATTGCTAAAGAAGAAATGATCAGGAAAAAGGGTACCGTCAGGTGAGAGAGAATTGACAGGAGGATTGATGATTGTGATGATAGCAACCCCATCAGCTCCAACTTCCATCGTTGTTCTTCCATTGTCCTTGCTCCCCATTATCACTCTCTCTTAAGCTCTAATTGAATTTTTCAAAATCTGCAGTAAGAAACAAGGAAAATAATGGGTCTTGAAATTTCTCTCGGAAACAAAGTCAATATTAAAAGAATTCTGACAGGTTACATAAATAATAAATATATATAATTATTTATTAATTATCATCAAATGAATAATGAGATAGTTATAAAATTTTATATAATAATATATTTAATTTTTTATATTATAAATCTAACTGATTTAATTTTAACTATAAATAAATATCTAAATTATATATTTTTTATAATAAATATTTAATATTTTTTTATTAAAATAAGTACTTACGATTTATTTTAGTCTATTTTAAAGTCAATCTTTCAAAAAATATCACTCATTTATAATATGATATGTGATTTTATTTTTATTTCTATTTTAAAAATAAATAAAAAATATATCTCAAAAATTTTAAAATTATAAATTAAGCTCATATCTTTAAAGTCTAAAATCCCAAAAAATTATATTATTATTTTCGTAAGTAACCTCGATAGGCTCCATCATCATCGTTGTCATAGTCATCGTCTATTTCTGATAACCACTTATCATCTTAACTAGCAAGAGGTAAAAAAAGGAGTAAAATTTAATAGATAAACATAAACTTTAACCTCAAAATCTATCAAACTTATTAGAAATAAAAGCATTCTTTCACTTCTCGACGATAAAGTAGTGTATTATTTTTATTATTTAAATTTAGTTATTATAAAACATATTATATGATTTTTTACTTTTTCTTGTACAATAATATACAAAAAATTGTTTACTTTTTCTTATAACTGAGTTTTTAAATTCATAAAAACAAAATAAAAATATATAAAAAAAATATAGGATATATTTTTGTGCGCAAATGAAATTTGAAATTTAGGCGTATTTGATAAACGGAAAAAATAGTTATTGAAAAGTTAAATTTTAAATTTCAGAACACAAAAAATTAGTTCTAGTTTTATTTAAAAAAACGATATTATAGTGAGACCTCATTAATAAGTCTAAAAAACATATGTTGAATTTTTCTCAATTTATATTACAAGATTAAAAATTAAGTAAATTTTAATATATTTTAATTTTTTAAATATTGATTAAATAACTTTATCGATAAACATAAATAAAATAAGAATATAACCTATTAGAAGTTTAAAACATTTATAAAAAAAATCATAAATCTAAAAAATAAAAGACTTTCTCTTTACACTAAAAAAATTTTACGGTCTATTGTAATAAGAATCCTTGAAGAGTTATCAAAACACAAATTAAATAAAATCTCCAAAATCAACAATCATCTTTCACGCATGTTTTTAAAAATCGTAATTCACTAAAAATAATATTAATAAATAAACTCATAAAAAAAAATCATTCATGACCACCAACAAACACGAACTAAGAACAAGTGTTATGAAGGTCACCATATGAACACCAAACACCTACAAAATAACCATAAAAACGTACCATGAGATAAAGAAGTGTCATAAGACAGAAAAAATATACAAAGGTAGAAAAAAGCACAATAAAATGTACGAAATGTTAGACTTGGAGTGGCTCGATGCACAACCGATTAGATTAGCCAAGTGGTGGAGAAGTGGCAATTTGGTGGATAAGTGTGGAAGCAAAAAGATAAGAGTTGAACACAAGGATTTTAGAGTGGTTCGGCCTTCGAACAAGCACCTACATCCACTACCTTAGCTTTCCACTAAGGATTTCCAAATTCACTAAGAATTTCAACCTTTTAAGGCCAAAGGGATAACCTTACAATCCTAGACTCAAACCCGAATCTAGCATCCAAAGTTCACAACCGAACTTTGGGAATTCACTCAAACAAGAAAACTTAGCAAACTTGAATCCTTCTAATAAGGTTAATGTTTGCAACTAAGCACTCACCCAATTCCTAATTACACTTGAGCATATATTGACAATTAAGCTCACAAGTGTTTGTCTACCCAAATAATAGGAATTTAAGCACTAAGACAAATCTTTGATCATATTGTTGTTACAATTGAAGCATTAGTCTTCTCTTGATGCTTGAGGCTTCCTTTTATCATCCCAAATGATCTTCTAGCCGTTTATGACCGTTGGGGATGTTTTGGAGCCGTTGGAAAGTCAAAAAGTTGAACAATAAATTTTCACCTGCACAGAGGTTTCGAAACCTTTACCAGAGGTTTCAAAACTTTTTCAAAACTGTTTCCAAACCTTTACCAGAGGTTTGGAAACCTTTAGGCAATTCAAAAAATATAGTCGTTACAGGTCTAAGGTTTGGAAACCTTTATCAAGGTTTCGAAACTTTTCATCAAAAGTTTCCAAACTTTTTGCTAAAAGTTCCGAGACTTTCATTCCAGTAGCGAAAAGTTTGAGACTGGCCTGAGAGGTTTCGAAACCTTTAAAGGAGGTTTCGAAACTTTCATTTAAAATTCAATTTTAACTAATTAAAAAGCATTTCAAACACTTCTAAAATCTCTCAAAAACTTTTCAAACTTATTTTCAAGTTGTTTGAACATAAGAATCATTTTTGAATTCTTTTCAAATTAGTACAAAACATTTTTCAATTATTATATCAAAATCACTATCTCAACAATCTCCCCCTTTTTGATATAATAAAACTAACTTGAAAAATTGTTTTTGAGATTGCTCCCCCTTTGTAAAACAAAATTTGAATAAGAGAAATAAAGATTTGAACACATTAAAGCTCCCCCTTATTCATTTGAAAAACTAATTTTTCAAAACATTCTCCCCCTTTTTGTTATATCAAAAATGGTTCAAACAAATTTAAAAATCTTTAAAGTTCATAACGTAGGAGAATTTGAAAGATACCAATTGTTGGAAAAATTAAATATCAAAACAAAGGTTATGAAAACAAAAACTCCCCCTTACTCAAGGCATCATTAAGTGTTAGCCCAACATATATGATAAACTAGTTGAAATAAAACAAAAATAAGCAAATAAACACAAATTCAACTAGAAATTTTACCATACTTGAACCAAAGGTAGGATATGAAGCCTTCCTTCTTCAAGTGTCCTTCTTGTGTGTATGGAGCTCCCCCTTAATCTTGCACTTTGTTGCTCATATCTCCATCACACCTAAACAAGACAATCAAGTAATTTTTGGTATCCAAATTGCTTTAGATCCTTTAACGTTATTAGCATAAATTTTAGTCCCCTTAGGAATCCATCTTTCAATTTCATCCTTTTTGGTTGAAGTGATTAGTCCTTTTGGAACCCAAACACTTCTAAAACATTTTCCATCAATAAATCTAGGGGCACTAGATTGTCTCGTGTAAAAATTTGATTTTCCCAAATTATTTTTCTTTTCAAGCTCTTTGGAAATCAAATCTTTTTCCTTCTTAAGATCATCTAAAGCAATTTGATGATCTTTTTCAATCTTTTGAAGCAAATTTTGTAAATCGAAAACTTTAAGCTCAAAATCTTTTAATTTTGCTTCAATTTCGAAATTGGTTTTTGAAAGCAAATCATTTTCTAATTTAAGCTTTGAAATCATCTTTTTGTTTTTAGAAAATAAAGCCTTGAACTCAAAAGCCAATTTATCATAGGCTTCTTGTAACTCATCAAATGAATATGAATTTAAACAAGATGAGTTAGAAGTTACCTCCCCCTCATTGAGGGCCATCAAGCATAGGTAGGCTTCTTCATTTTCGGTGGAGTCATCATCACTCCATGTAGCCACATATGCTTGCTTTTTGGAAGATGATCCCCTTTTGATTGACTTGTGGGAGTTCTTCATCTTCTTCTTGGATTCGTGCTTTGAGGATTTTCTACTTTTGTTCCTCACGAATCGATCGAAGTCAATGAAGAGTTGGGCAAGCTCTTCATCTTCTTCACTATCCTCCTCACTTGAATCTTCAAAGTGGATGCACTTGGAGGATTTTAGAGCAACGGTGTTGATATTTACACCAAGCTCTTGAACCTTTTTCTTCCCCATCGCTCTAATCTCTTCCTTCTTCTTCTCTTCTTGTCTTCCTTTCATCATAATTTGATGTGTGAGGAGTGACCCCATGAGTTCATCAAGCTTGAGTGTCTTTAGATTTTTGGCTTCGATGATGACGGTCCTTTTTGAGTCCCATGACTCGGGAAGGGAATAGATGAGCTTACGAACAAGCTTCTCCTCCGGAATGATCTCTCCATATCCTCTAAGTCCATTGGTGATGATGGAGAATCGATCGAACATCTTTGCTATGTCCTCTTCCGGATTCATCTTGAAGTTCTCATACTTTTGATTGAGGAGTCCAATCTTGGTCTCCTTTACTTCGTTTGTACCCTCGTATGTGACTTCTAGCTTGTCCCAAACTTCCTTGGCACTTTCACAAGAAGATATCTTCTCATAGATGCTTGGATGAAATGCACAAACAAGAATATGCAAGGCTTTGTGATTAAGCACCATCTTCTTACGATCTTCCACGCTCCATTCCGCCTTTATTCCTTTTGGCACAAATGGTCCATCTTCAACTATATCCCATAGCTTGTAGTCTCTAGAGTTGATGAAATACTTCATCCTTATCTTCCATTGGGAGTAGTTGGACCCGTCAAAGAAAGATGGCTTGTCAATGGATTGAGCCATGGAATGTCGGTTGATCGTAAATTGGTCGAGCTCTCCGGATCTTCTCAATAGGATGTTAATCCTCCTTGATTGAGCCTCGCTCTGATACCAATTGTTAGACTTGGAGTGGCTCGATGCACAACCGATTAGATTAGCCAAGTGGTGGAGAAGTGACAATTTGGGTGGATAAGTGTGGAAGCAAAAAGATAAGAGTTGAACACAAGGATTTTAGAGTGGTTCGGCCTTCGAACAAGCACCTACATCCACTACCTTAGCTTCCCACTAAGGATTTCCAAATTCACTAAGAATTTCAACCTTTTAAGGCCAAAGGGATAACCTTACAATCCTAGACTCAAACCCGAATCTAGCATCCAAAGTTCACAACCGAACTTTGGGAATTCACTCAAACAAGAAAACTTAGCAAACTTGAATCCTTCTAATAAGGTTAATGTTTGCAACTAAGCACTCACCCAATTCCTAATTACACTTGAGCATATATTGACAATTAAGCTCACAAGTGTTTGTCTACCCAAATAATAGGAATTTAAGCACTAAGACAAATCTTTGATCATATTGTTGTTACAATTGAAGCATTAGTCTTCTCTTGATGCTTGAGGCTTCCTTTTATCATCCCAAATGAGCTTCTAGCCGTTTATGACCGTTGGGGATGTTTTGGAGCCGTTGGAAAGTCAAAAAGTTGAACAATAAATTTTCACCTGCACAGAGGTTTCGAAACCTTTACCAGAGGTTTCAAAACTTTTTCAAAACTGTTTCCAAACCTTTACCAGAGGTTTGGAAACCTTTAGGCAATTCAAAAAATATAGCCGTTACAGGTCTAAGGTTTGGAAACCTTTATCAAGGTTTCGAAACTTTTCATCAAAAGTTTCCAAACTTTTTGCTAAAAGTTCCGAGACTTTCATTCCAGTAGCGAAAAGTTTGAGACTGGCCTGAGAGGTTTCGAAACCTTTAAAGGAGATTTCGAAACTTTCATTTAAAATTCAATTTTAACTAATTAAAAAGCATTTCAAACACTTCTAAAATCTCTCAAAAACTTTTCAAACTTATTTTCAAGTTGTTTGAACATAAGAATCATTTTTGAATTCTTTTCAAATTAGTACAAAACATTTTTCAATTATTATATCAAAATCACTATCTCAACACGAAAAAATAAAATAAATAAATAAATAAAACTCTAACAATTGCAACCATGCTAAAATTAGTATTATCATCGATCAGAGAAAAAAATATACAATTAAGTTATGGAGACAAACAGTGCAAAGAGAATAAATATTTTTTATTTCTCTTGTTTTTTTTTTTAAAGTTTTTCTAATCTAATCTGAATCGATTCATGTTAAACACTTAATTTTAGTAGATAAATCTCTAGATAGAAATTTTTACATACACAATACCTTTAACTTAAGACCTACGTAAGCAGAATCAAGATATTTATCACTTAACTAACTCTTATCAGTATAAAATAAATATCTTTACCTCACTCAAAACTTCATTTATTAAGTTTTCTTTAACATGCCCCTAGTTTTTAAATTAAAATTAATTAGTTGTTAATTAGACTATAACCATCATTATTACTATTTTAATACAAAGAATAAATCTTAAATATATATAAGTAAAATTTACAAATGATCATTAATTTATTATTTATTTAATTTAATAACCAAATTTTTAATTATTTTAATATTATCATTAAATTCTAAATTTTATTTTAATTTTATCACTGACCCGTTAAATACTGTTTATTAACGGCGTGTTTAATGTTTTGATCAATGACAACGCAAGAGATGAATTATAGAAAGCTGAATATATAAAATTTAATAATATTATTAAAATAATTAAAAATTTAATTATTAAATAAAACAATTAATTAAAATTTAATAATTTCATTTTCCTTTTAAAGAGACATACTATAAAAATAGATCAGTTTATAAAATTTTTTACTGAATGAGAATCAAAAAATTCGAAGTATTAAAAATAATAAAAATAAATTATAGTTTTAAAAACACCTTGTAACATTCCTTTTTTATTCTAAATGGTAAAATCGACTTTTACGATATATAAAAAATGACCGATTTAAAAATACTATAAAAAATAAATAAAAGTCCACAATATTTTTTTATTCCTCTCTCTATATTTTGAACAATGACAAGGATCTGCGTCTTTTAGGCACCATTCAAGTGGCTCTCTTGTAGGCAAGGACAGTTGTAGGTGTAGTTTGATACTTCCAAGGTTTTACACATTACGACGTCGCTTTCATTTCTCTTTGACTTGGAATCGTGAATTCCAAGTGAGTTGTATTTTATGTTTAAATAGATTTTAACTCGTCGGCAGATAAAATATTCTTAGAATAATGAAAACTTTGATATAAATCTATTAAGTTCACATGGTAGGGGTAAGTATTATTTATAAATATGTTTCTTAAAATACATTAAAAATATAAAAAATAAAAATATTATTATCATGTTTGTTATTACTTTTTAAATAATAATTTTATTAAAAAATATTTATTTTTAAAATAAATATTAAGATTTAAATTCATATAAAATAATATAACACGGTTATTCTTGATCAGTCAAATAATTAATATATCTCTATAATAACTAAATTAGCTTTCATAATATTCAAAAGTTTTTATTAAATATTTAAAAATTAGTTAAATAATTAGTAAAATCTTAAAAAATCAAAATTTTAGTTTAAATATTTATTTTTTAAAATTTAAATTATCCTAAATACTTACCCTAAATTCTGTCAACAATAATAATCTCAAACACTAAAAATTATTTACGTAATCACTTTTCTCAATATCATCGCTCGCTCAAATTAAAATTTCTAAATAATTATTATTTTTAAAATGAAACAGAAAAAATATAAATATAAATTCACTTGCTAAAAATAACATAAAAATAACAACGATGTGATTGAATAATTTTTTCTGTTTCCCAATAGTGTCATTTTAAAATATTTAAATACTTGGAAGGGTTAAATATGTTCGATTCATTTATTTATTGGTTCTATACGAAAATTCTAATATTTAATTTATTTTTATTTTTAGATTAGATATTCAATTTAATTTTCAATTTTTTAAATTAAATATTAATCACAATATTTAGAGTTTGAAATTATTTAAAAATTTAAAAATCGAGAATTTCAATAGTTTTATAAATATTAATATTTTTATATTTAATATAAATTTAAATATTTCATAAATTAAACTAACATTTTAATTAAAAAATTTATACATTCGAATCTTATTATAATTAACAATTATTGTTTGTTATTTTAAAATTCTAAAATTTTTATAAAAATGATCTATAAATTTTTAAAAAATAATTAAATTAAATAATATTTTTAAATAATTAAATATTCAACTATTAATATTTAAATATTTAAATATTTAATTTTTATCAAATACAAATTATTATATTATCAATCTAAAAAATCAAAATTAAATCTGATCCTTATATGTAACAATAAATACCCCTAGTTATAGTCCATCAAAGCCACCGACCTATTTTACCTTCACGCCCATTTAGCCGGTAGGGCCCAGAATTGAAGAATTTAGAGGTTTATCTGATTAAATTTTGTTAATTTTAAAATTTGATAAATAACATATTAATTTGGAATCTAATTAATGTGGTGTTGTATCAAAGGAGGTAACGAGTTAGCGCCATAAAGATTGGCAGTAATTAAAGTTTACTCTTCTGACGGTAAAGCCATTAAAATGGAATCAAAATTCATAAATGGACAATAATTTAAATTTTATATAAACTTGCAAATTCTGATATTAAAATGTTTTGTAATTGGTTAGGTACTAATTTTGGGTATTGTCGGGGTGTTAACTCTTTCCCATACGTAATCGATTCCCGAACCCGTTTTTGAGTTTTTCGCAGATCAAAATTGTTGTTTTAATAAAATAAAATTTTTATTTTAATTTAGATATTTGATAAATAAATAATTATAACAGTAAGGGACAATTTAACATTACTTTTGAAAAGTGCGGTGGAAAAGTGTGGTGAAAAAGTGTAGAGAAAAAGTTCTTTTAGAATTTTTAGTTTGAGATATATACGTTTAGTATTGGTGTCAAAAAGTGTTTTTGAAAAAATAAATAACTATTTTAGACATGATGTTATAAGTTAAAAGATATATATTTAAATGATAATCAAATTCTTTTATATTATAATATTAACTTAAATTGTGATAAAATATAAAAATATTAATAAAAAAATACATAAATTATTTTAAAAAGTACTTTTGAGAAAAATGCTTTTTCAAAAGTGTTTTTTAGAAATTTGACATGAATATATATAATTTTTAAACTAAAAAAAATAGTTTGTTAAATATAATTATATATTTATAAAAAACAAATTATAATAAAACATAATAAATGAAGGTTAAAATTATAATTTGACTTCTAAAAATATTTTTTTCAACACGCTTTTCTCCAAAAGTTAACCGTTTAACATTGTTTCTGCATTCTAAATCAACTTTTGGTCCCAAAACTGATTTAGAACACAATATTAAACGCAACCTAAATCTAACAAAGTCTCACAAATTAGAAATGCTTCTTTTTAGAGTTTTGGATAGATGATGGATATATAAGAATTATAAAAACCTCTTGTCTTTCCTAATTATAAGAAAATCTTTAATAACATAAACTTAAATAACTAACAAAATTAAAAAAAAATCTATAAATAAAAAATCAATATATACATCTTTCAAATATATTTAAATAATGTTAGATTAAAAGAAATAAAATTTATAATATAATTAGTATTAATATATATATATAAAATATTGATAATTAATAAATTATTCAAATATATATCAAATATAATCATATCTTTATATATTATTTTATTTGTTTAAATATCAAACACATATTAACTATAAGTTAATTTTACTAAACATCTTTATATAGTTTATTAATAAAAATCTACTAGTCAAATGCAACTGACTAAAAAATCAATTAATGCAATTAGCTTAAAAATTAATTTTTATAATATAATCATGTACTTGTATATCATCTTTTGCTTGTTAAAATAATCAAACTATTAATTAGTAATTAATTTTTAAATATTTTATATAATTAATTAATATAAATCCTCTAATCAAATCAGATAATAGAATATGCTACTAGTTATTCACTAATTGTCAACCATAGTCATAATATACAATGACGAATGCATATAGTATATAAGGTAGGTACAGATCTACCTTAAATTTTTTTAAATTTACACATTCGTCTTTAATTTTTAAAATTTTATGAGTTAATCCATAATTTATTTAATGTATACAAGTTGTGTCTACCCTGAAATTTTAAAATTTTGTATATTTACCCTCAAATGTTTTTATGTATTTGTCACTGATAATACATTTGTACTTATTTTTTTTTTGTTTAACCATTAATTTTTTATTCATTTATCGACTAATCCATCGAATTTTATAAAAATTTATTATTTGATGATAATTTAATCTAATTTTTTAAATCACAACGTCAAAATTTAAATTTATAATTTCTTAAAATATCTAATATCTCATTTTATTAAATTAATTAATTATTGATATACTTGTACTGCTTTATCATCTTTAAGCACTATCATAAACATACCAATTAAGCAACCCCGAAATCCGTGGGATGACAAATGTGTGAATGTGTTTCACATAAACCAAACCAATAGTAGCAATCGACGTTGTAACTTCTGATTTGAGTGTAGATATCAAATCTGATTTGATTTATTTTTTAGATATTTAAGTTTGTAAATTGATAATATATTGATTTGTATTTTTTTTTCTGTTTTGAAAAATCGGTTTTTTGGATAATCAGATCAAATGTTTGGATATTCGATTATCTAAAAATATAATTTAATTTAATTATTTTTTAATTTAAAGGTTATATTTTTGAAAATTTTAAATTTTCAAATATAAAAAAATAATTAATTAAATATAACAAGCTTTACATCTATAAGAATTTTAGTTTTTTAATTTTCGGATATAGCAAACATCAAATTATTAAAAATAAAAAATAATATTAAAAAATATTTTTTTAATATTAAAATAATCCGAAACTCGAAATATTATAATCCGTATCAGATCTTGAAAATGAATCAAATATCTAATCTAAAAATAAAATAAAATCAGATATCTAAATTTTTGAATCAAATCAACAAATCATCAGATCGAATTAATCAAATCAAATATTTTAAAACAAGCAACCCTTTTCATCAATTCTTCACATGTAATCACAATAGCATTCAAGTAATGCCCTTTGGTTTCACTTGTTTCAGCCTGTGCTTTATAAATAACCTCGAGGCCCTCGACATAAAATAAAACAGAGTTTATCTTACACATAGACGGTTGAGAGTTCACATTCTCATCATCTTTGATAAAATCAGATTCGTCGCGTAGACATTCATAAATTGTTTTATTATAATTTTTAACGGATAACCCTAATTTAAGTTTAATATTACATCTTAATAGGAACAACTATACTTATTCAATTTATCTCTTTTAACATAAATCTCATGAGACAACACTTAAAAATTTTAATATAAATAGTAAGGATTCGTAGATTTTCTTTTAACCATAAAAAAATATGTCACACTATATAATTATAACTATTTTATGCTCACCAATTATTTATTTAATAAAATAAAAGTAAATAAATTTCAAATACATATAAAATATTTTTTAACTAAAACACTTGATATTCTAGTTTAATTTATGTTGTTTTATTTCTTTATACTATATTTATGATGGGGGCTCGTTGATTAATTAGAGAAATATTATATGGTTAAGATACGTAAAGCATAGGTTATACTGTTTGGCATTGCACTGATGCCTTAGGCTATACTTATCTCCACATTTAAAGCATAGGTTGTGAGACCTTTTGTATTCAATCAGAGATTGCTTGTTCCTTGTAAGTTGTTTGTATTCCTGGTGGTCACCAAGGCTCCTGAATTCTTTGTTGGATGTTGTTGTCCATTTGTGTTGTACGCTTTTGTTACGTACTTGTGCTTCATGTTTTTAATTTTCAATGAGAGTTCTAACAGCCTTGCTTGTCTGAATGCTTCGAGTAAGTCTCGGGGAAGATGCACCTTAATTTTGAGCTTAATCTCCTCCTTGAGTCCACTAATAAAACTTGATACAAAGTAAATCTCCTTTAGTAAAGCATTAACTTACAGCATATAGGGCTTAAGTTCTTCAAACTTATCCTGATATTCCTCCACAGTAGATCTTTATATTAACTTGTTGAATATTTCCACTACATCATTAAATTCTCTATCACAAATCGATGACTTAGATCAACCATAAATTCGTTCTAATAAATCCTGTTTTTCTGTATCTTATACCCATCAAACTAGGTTTCAGCTCTTCTCCCAAGGTACATAGTTGCAATTTCTAGCTTATGACTCTCTGGTATATTGAATATGGCAAAGTACTTTTCACACCTCCTTGTCCATCCTCTAGAGTTCTCACCTTCAAACATACGAAGCTCTATCTTAGGTTTAAGATTTAGAAAACTCTATAAGTTATCCTGACTACCTTTTCCATCCTAAGAGGTTCCTGCAACATTGATGTGTCCCCTTTTTTTATCCAGTTTTCTCCTATCTTCCATTTTTCCTTCGATGGTGCTATCATTTGAGGTTTAGTAGCTAGGATTTTCGGTTCATCTCTGTTCATGGAGTATCTTTTTTATCATCAATATAAGTTACTTGGACAGATCTCTTACCATCATGTTTTTGTTGGGTTTTGAGTAACGCTTGTCTAGGTGTTTCAGGGTTGCTGCTCCAGAGCTCTCTGCTGCCTTGGTTACAACATTTAAGAATTTTCTCAGGTTCGATCGAACTTTCTCTAAGTTAGAATCGAGCTAATTCATTCTGTCCACTAAAGTGTTCTTATTCACCTTCATTTCATCCATTTGACGCTGCAAAGTGGCCAAATCTTCATTTTGTTTTTTTTCCCAATGTGTTGGATTGTGAACCTGACTCTAATACCAATTGTAATGATATAGAAATCAAGAATCAAAAAAAAAAGATTTCAGAAGCAGAAGATTATAGGTTTCAGGAGAGAAAATCAAATTTCTTCATTCATAAGATAAAAACCAAGCTTAGCTTGTACAATCGCTAAATATCGTTAGATTGTACAAAAATTGGTTATTCATTTACAACTGGCTAACATCTCATAACAGACACATCTTCATTGGGTCTCCAATACTTGGGTCTGTATTCCGTTGGCCCAACTCCCCTTTTTATTTAATCCATTTGAATAACTAAGCTCTTTCTGTTGTCCCTGGACGACGTCGTTCAACGCCTGATCACCTGTTTTCCTTTTTCCTCACGTGTTCTTGTCTGAGAAGATAATTTCCCCCAATTCTATTCGACTCCTGTACTTCAATTCCTAATCCATCCAAATTCCCAAACTCTTTCATCTCCTGCCCTAATTTCATGGCCAATTCCATGACACAAAGATGCAACAAGGTTCCCATCGTATAGTTTCTTACATTGTCTTCTTGTACCGCTTGCTTCACGTACTCTACCGCTTGTTCCTTGAAATAGCTATACATATTTGAAACCAATTTTTATTCTTTTCAAACGAAATTGTATGGGATCAACTCAATATTGATTTTCTTTTCCAAATAGGTTCTTGGAGATTTAGAGAAAAAGAAAACAAAGACCGAATGATACAAACGGGAACGACGGAAGAAGGTTAAGAAAGATTCGAATTTTGATCGTCAACAACTCTTATTAGGGTTAGGATTGGGAACAAAATCTCTGAAATACCCTCAAAGATTACAAACTTTACCAACATACCCTTAAAGAAAATCCCTAATTCACCTAGGGTTTCGAATTTGGGAAATACTTAAATTAGGGTTTTTCTCGAGCTATTTTACGGGTGTTGCAATATTAAAGAAAATCCCTAATTGACCTAGGGTTTTTCATTGATGGGCATTTTCCAAGTGGAATGGTTAATGTTTTACTGCATAGTTGTTGTGTGAACCAATATGCAGAATTAAGAATTCATCAATTATGTACAAGAATTAAAGTGCACTTAGATGGTTGTTTGAGATAAATAGTTATTTTCAAGCTTAACAGAGAATAAGAATTTCATAATTTTCATATATAAGGTTTTTTAAAACATAACCAAAAGAAAAGACATACAACTCAAAAAACACCCCATATACTACATAAAAACATAACATATTAAGTTTACCACAAAGGAGTGAGTAAAACAGAACAATATTTTTATGGAGGAATTGTGCAGAATCCATTGACATTAAATAGTCGGACAAGATTAAGAACAACATTAAAATGCTATTGTTGTTGACTCCTCTGATCCTTAAAAAACCACAAGGGATGAGAAGAGTAGCTGTTCAAGTCAGTCTCATAACAATAGTCAGTCTTATTCTAGTGACTATGGAAAGACCGACGAAGTTTTTGTAAAGGAGGTCTCGAGAAGTTCAACTGCTGGTTCTGGATCAGAATCAAATGTGTGTATGCCGGTTGGAGACGATGTAGGAATGAATCTGCTTGTTAGTGTGGCTGCTGGAGCACTGATTGATTCTCCACAAAGAAAGGAACCCCTTGTTGAGCACTCTTACACAAGCGATGTAAAACTAAAACCTTCTGGGGATGAGGTTGTTCAAGATCATAATCAGTCTGTTGAGAGTGTTGCTGCTGTGCATCTAAAGTAGGCGGTGGGTGATAATTTTCAATGGCTAAGAATGCAGACAGCAAGATCAGTTCCTCCCAAGAAAAATATGGAGAGTTGAACAAGCATTTAACCTCTTCAAGTGTAATTTCCGAATCGTGTCCTAGAAATGGTAAATAAGAGGAAATTGCAAGCACAACATATTTGCCCACTTCCAGCATTGGGGAGAAGACTACTCATATCGGAAATTACAAAGAGCACCTGGAGAAAGAAGTTCTAAGCCCTTCAGCTGTACCTTCAGTTGAAATTGACAAGAAGAAAAATATCAGTGAAGGTTCAGAAAGAAGTTCATAAAGTCCTCAGAAGTCACCAATTGTTGAACATCCCCCCAAAGAAATAAAGAAATATGCTTTGCCTCCTGGTTTTGATAAAGATTCGGTTTTGGAAATTGTTGATGAAGTGAAGACTGATAAGATTGTCAAGATTGATGCATTTAATTGAGGCTTAATATTTTTTTTATATGTTAGATGGAGATTTATACTTGTTGTCAAATATATTTATTAATAGTATGATTGTTACTACTTTTTTCGTTTATTATAGGCATTATGCCTAAGATGAAATTAAATAACTTAAATATTGTTCAAGTTCCTCAAACAGAGAAAGAAAGAAATGGAGATAATTTGTTTGATGTTGGATCTTCACATATCCATGAAATAGTTGAAAATATAGAAATAAAAAGTATTTTTTAAAACTTTATTTGAATTATAACTATTTGTTATTATTGGAATTATTTTAATAAGTTTTTTGACTTGATATATTTTATATATATGTGGAAATGGTCGAAGGCGCAAGACTAGAGAGCGTATGACCTTGATAGAGTTATATGATCTCCCAGTTATAGAACGTGTGTGAAAGTTTTAAGAAACGATGCCGGCTAACCTATTGGGGCAAAAACAGATGTTTTGGTCAGTAATTTAGGCATTGTTGCACGTAATGCTTCAATTTTGCCAATTAATCATGAGTCATGGTGTCAGATATCGAATATTAACAAAAAACAAGATCTAGATCTTGTTAAGGTAATAATATTATTATATTACCTAATTCTTTACATTTAAATAGTAATATTTATATTTGTTTGGATTGTGTAATTTTTAGGATAAATTTTCTTTAGAGGTCTAGACGATTATGTGAAATATGTCTTAGAAAAGAAATGGAGAGACTATAAGAGGTTCTTGAAGAAGACATATTTCAAAAATAATCTTATCCTTTAAGAGAAGCTTCAAAATATTCTCATAGTAATACTACGATATCAGGGGATATGCAGTCAGGTTTTGGAGTTCAACAAAAAGAGAGGTAATATTTACAAAATTTAAAAAATAATATTATATCATTATAATATGAATTTTATATGTAATAAAATTGAAAATTACACAGGATCGAGAACGCATCGGAGTTGCTAGCAGACAAAAACAAAAATTTACTCGCACAACTAGGAAGAAAAGCTTCGCTCGTATAGCTAATGAAGAGGTATTATTTTTTTCTAAAAGATTATTTTTACTTGTATTACATTAAAGTTAATATCTATTTTTTATATGTTGTAGCTTATTACGATTGGTACTAACATTGGATCGATAAAGATCTTTGGTATTACACACACCAAAAAGGATGTCTCCCTAATTACTCCTGAAGTTGGAGAAATTATGGTATAGTCATTACTTATACAATTTTTATTATGTTTTAAATAATGTTTTCATTCATTATGTATTCATAAATGATTATCAGATGAAAATGAGGAAAAAAAACAGAGTATGAAAATACGGCTTCAATTGATGGTTATGCTAATATTGGAGATATTAAAAATTAAGTTTTTGTTAACGTTTTGGGTCCTAAAAGATATGTCCGAGTGCGTTGTTAAGGATCATTCGTTACACCAATAAAATATTTTGGATCAAACTCGTCTCAGTACATGTCATCATAAAGTCATTCTTTTCAAGCGGAAGTTAATGTTTAAAACAACAATTAACTCAATTTCAAGCCAAAATAGAAGCTAAAGAAGTTAGAGAGAAGCCGAGAGAGAAACAACATATCATAATCTTCATAAACAATTTCAAGATATGATGGCGATATTAAAGCACAACCAACAAAAGAATACATTACCTTAGTTGATTTTAGGTTTATTCGGGTTGTAGTTGTTACTTTTATTATTTCACTTAAAAATTGAATTATATTTCACTTTAATGTTCTAGACTTCACTTTATTTTAGTGGTTAAATATTATTATTATTTAAGTTATAATATAAATTTTTTAACTTAAGCAGTACCCATAGCGTCATTTAAAAGAAAACTCCACTAAAAAGCCAATTAAACAGTGGCATTTTTAATTGTAAACGTCACAACAAGACACGACAATTATAGCGTTTGTAGAATAAAACGCCGCTAAAGAACATGGATATTGCGTGTTTATAGTCACAAATGTCATTATAGTACACGATCTACAGTGGCGTTTGTAAAACAAAACACCATTAAAGATAATACATTAGCGATGTTTGACTAGTCAAATATAACTATAGATCATATACTATAGTAGCGTTTTGTAAAAAATAAACATCGCAAACTTTTGCAACGAAGGTTTTAGAAACACTTCTTGTGATGCTTTTTTCAGCACTAATATTTATAGCGACATTAAAAAGCGTAACTATATAACTTAAAAAGTGCCACTAGTTAGATCTTCTTGCTCTGGATTTGAAATCGCAACCCATAAAATTTCCAAAAATATATGAAGTTCGCGGAGGCCAACGAACTTAAAACACTCTTCAAAATCGAAGACATAAAGATCTTGCTTTGGATTAAAATGTTTCTATTTCATGTTCTTTGAAAACAGAATCCTGCACCTTTCTAGAGCCTTTCGACGACGGTCAAAGCCCAAAGCCGATGGCCGAGTTCATTCATCGGTAACCCTTCTTACATTGGCAACATCAAAACTTGAAGATAAGTTTTGAAAGGCCCTCTGTTATTCCATTTATGTAATGAGAGAATGCTCCAACGGTCGGGAAGATTTTAAATTTTATTTTTTTTAATTTTCAGTTAATTAATGAAACGATGCGTTTTGTTGGGCACCATACGCTGCGTTTGATGTAGGCTGTTTTAAGCCAGAAACCCTAAGGGTTATCAGTTATGTAATGAGAAAACAGTTAACTCTCTTCTTCACCACTCTCCCTCTCGACCTCCTCTCTGCAATTTCTACTCTTCTTTTCTCCTTTTCTTCAATTTTTCAGTGAGCGACGTTACAAGGGTATCAGAGCCAGGTTGATCCTCGGAATGGTAGACGGAGTAGTAACTCGACATCAGGCTGCAGTGTTAGCTGCTCAAGGGGGAATCACCACGGCGGCAGCTGGGAATACTCAAACCCAGGAATGGCAAGCAGAAGTGAATCGACTGCAAACATCCATGGAAGGCATGGAAGGGCGGTTAGATGCGAGAATGGATGACCGATTCAATGATATGAGGCAGTCGATGATGAATGACCTCCACAGGTTGCTGGAAATAGGGTTAGGGAAGAGGATAAGTCTCGAATCAGTACCAAACCCTCAGGAAGGAATCATGGGACCTCCACCGGGACGTGATACATCGGGGTGCTCCAATCCGAACCCAGGAAACGTGAACGTGAACCAGAACCCACCGATAATGGTGGTGGATGATGACAACGGGAGAATGGCACAGGTGGGGAACAACGGACCACAAAATAACTTTGCCTATAAGTTATTATGCCCAAAGTTCGATGGGAATGACTACAGAGGATGGATGTCAAAGTTAGAACAGTACCTGAAAGCCGAAAACGTACCTGAAGAAGTGAGGGTGAGACTGGTAATGCTACATTTGGAGGGGAAAGCGTTACAGTGGCACCAGTTTTTGGCAAGGACACATGGGGACCTGAACACGATGAGATGGGAGGAGTACTCCAAACTGATGAGGGATAGATTTTCTCCAGAAGGCTTCACCGACCCTTTCTCTGAGCTATTGGCTTTAAAGCAGACGGATTCGGTAGAATCATACTACGAGGAGTTCATCAGCTTACTGAATCAGGTACAATTACCCCCTGAATATGTGTTGAGCATGTTTAAACAGCACCTTAGGTTGGAGGTGAGTCAGTATGTAGAGCTGTTACAACCACAAACTCTGTTACATGCATTCCACATTGCTAAGAGAGTGGAAAGCATGTTTGGGGCAGGGCAAAAGAAGAGCTCATGGAGTCCTACTAGGACAACCCCCACTGTAGTCTTACCTACTTCTAATAGGACTAATAACAGCATGTATCGAAGTGCTGTGAGTCCTACTAGTAATACAGCTTCCAACAATCCTTCGAGAGCTATCACTCCAATGGCCTTGAGTCCTACTGGCCAGAAGAGTGGGGGAGTGAGTAGCAAGAGTCCTAATTGAACCATATCCTCGGCTGAAATTGAGGAGAGAAGGAAGAAGGGACTATGTTTCTGGTGTGCAGATAAGTACACACCAGGGCACAAATGTGCCAAGTCTCAGCTCTTCCAAATTATGGTGGAAGGATTGGAAGAAGAAGGAGAGCCAGAGGAGTTCCTGGATTACGAGGATAATAGGGAGTTGGCTAGTGGAGAGGCACCAGCAGTATCTTTGCAAGCTTTATGGGGAGCTTCTAGTTTTGAAACCATGAAACTGGAAATAGAAGTAGGGGGCAAAAGCTGATAACTCTGGTTGACTCTGGAAGTACCCATAACTTCCTCAGTTGGACAACAGTGAAGAGAATGAGAGTACAAGTAGAGAAGAAAATGCCATTGAAAGTTTCGGTGGCAGATGGGAAGACTTTAGAAACTATGGGAATTTGTAAGAAAGTAAGTTGGAAGATACAAGGAAAGAAGTTTGAAACTGACTTTTTGGTCCTTCCCTTAAAGGGCAGTGATGCTGTGTTGGGAGTCCAGTGGCTTTCCACCCTAGGAACAATTCATTGGGATTTTTCAAAGTTACAAATGAAGTTTATGTGAGGAGCAAAGGAAACTATTTTGAGGGGCATTCCACCCAAGAAAACAGAATGGGTAGAGAGCAAAGAGTGCAACAGATTACTGAAGGGGGCTAAGAGCAGATTTATGACCTCTTTACTGATGTTGTCAACTCATCTGGAATTCAAAGGAGGCAAAGGCAGAGAGGACAGCAGGATACAAGCAATACTGTCCAAGTATGCTGATGTGTTCGAGGAACCTAAAGGGCTTCCTCCTATAAGGGGACAAGATCATAAGATCCATTTGACTGATGAAAATATGGTGGTGAAGTCTAGACCATATAGGTATCCTGTTTGGCAGAAGGATGAGATTGAGAAGCTAGTTAAGGAGATGTTAGCTTCAGGAATTATAAGAGATAGTAATAGTGCTTTTTCATCACCCATTCTAATGGTGAAGAAGAAGGACAACTCCTGGAGGTTGTGCATTGATTACAGGAGACTCAACCAGGTGACACTCAAAGACAAATTTCCAATGCTAGTGGTGGAAGAATTGTTGGATGAATTGGGGAGAGCTAGGATCTTTTCTAAGCTGGATTTAAGATCCGGGTATCACCAGATCAGAATATGGGAGGAAGACATTCCCAAGACTGCTTTTAGGACCCATGAGGGTCACTACGAGTTTTTGGTAATGCCCTTTGGCCTTACCAATGCTCCAGCAACGTTCCAGGGAATGATGAATAAGGTTTTCAAGGATAAGTTAAGGAAAACAGTCCTGGTTTTTTTTGATGACATCCTTGTCTACTCAGCAGACTTGGATTCCCATATTCAGCATTTGAATGAGTTTCTCGAAGTTTTGAGGAATCATAAGCTCTATGCTAAAGAGAGCAAATGTTGTTTTAGGGCTGAGAGCATTGAATACTTGGGATATGTAATTGCCCAGGGGAACATTTCTATGGAAACCTCTAAAGTGAGCAGCATATTAGAGTGGCCAACCCCAATTTCAGTCAAGGAGGTAAGGAGTTTTCTGGGGCTTTCGGGATACTATAGGAGATTCATACAGAGGTATGGCATAATTGCTAAACCACTTACTAGGCTGTTGGGAAAGGGAGAGTGGAGGTGGACTCAAGAGGAAGAAGATGCCTTCCAAAAACTCAAGGCAGCAATAACATCAGCTCCAGTTTTGGCTCTCCCAGACTTCACAGAAATGTTTATGGTAGAGACGGATGAGTCAGAAATAGGGGTAGGGGTAGTCTTAATCCAGAAGAAGAAGCTCATTGCATTCTTCAGTAAAGCACTGGGAATCAAATACCAAAATCTATCAGTCTACGAAAAAAAGATGCAAGCAGTCTTATTGGCAGTTAAAAAATGGTACTCATACCTAATTGGGAGACACTTTCAGATCAGGACCGACCACCAAAGCCTTCGGTTCCTGTCCGAGAACCAGGCTGTCACTCCAGCACAGCAAAAATGGGTGGCCAGGATGATGGGGTTCGACTTTGAAATTGCTTACAAGAAGGGGATCAATAATGTAGTGGCAGATTCATTGTCCAGAAGGCCTGTGAGGGGAAGCTGCTCAACACTGAAAATCAGTAACATTACCAGTGAAACCTTTAGTAAGGTTGAGAGCTCGTGGCAGCAAGATGAGAAATTGAAGAGGCTCATTAAGGAGTTGGAAGAAGGGAAGAGGGAGCCAGGGAAATATACCTGGAATGGGAGACAATTGAGGAGAAAAGGGAAGCTTATGGTAGGGAATGACTTGGAATTGAGGAGAGATTTAATTAAGTACTTCCATGGGAGAAACATTGGAGGACACTCAGGGGTTCATGCCACTATTAAGAGAGTGAGCAGCATTTTCTACTGGAAAGGATTGAGAAAAGAAGTGAGGAACTGGGTGCGAGAATGTGAGACATGCCAGAGGTGTAAGGATGAGCTTCAGCATCCAAAGGGCCTCCTGCAACCCTTACCCATACCTGAAACGACTTGGTCGGCAGTGGGGATGGATTTTGTGGAGGGGTTACCAATGTCCAAGAAAAAAAATGTTATCCTGGTGGTTGTGGACAGGTTAACTAAATATGGTCACTTTGTGACCTTGGTACATCTATTCTCTGCGAAGGAAGTTGCCCAAATCTTTTTAGAAAATGTTTTTAAACTCCATGGAATGCCCAGTCATATTGTTTGTGACCGTGATAAGATTTTCATGAGTATCTTTTGGAAGGAGCTATTTCAGAAGTTGGAGTCACCATTAATGCCTCTACAGCTTATCATCCGGAGACGGACGGATAAACGGAGAGACTCAACAAGTGTTTGGAAACCTACCTGAGATGCATGACGAGAGTGAAACTGAAGAAATGGGCTGACTGGATACACCTGGCCGGGTAGTGGTACAACATCTTTTTCCATACCACCATCCAAACCACCCTTTTTGAGGCTTTGTATGGGTATGTTGCTCCTATCCACATCCCTTATGTTGCAGGTGATTCAGTAGTCGAATCAGTGGATAGAACCTTAATCAATCGAGAGGCCATTTTAAAGATGCTAAAGTTTCATATGAAGAGGACACATGACCGAATGAAGAGCCAAGCAGATAAGAGGAGAACAGAAGGGAAATTAGCAGTGGGAGAGTATGTTTATCTCAAGTTGCAACCTTATAGGCAACAGTCAGTCAGCCAACGGGAGTGTCAGAAGTTAGCAGCCAAATGGTTTGGTCTATTTTTGGTGCTGGAAAAGATAGGAGCAGTGGCCTACAAACTCAAGCTGCCAGAAGGATCGAAGGTTCATCCGGTCTTCCACATCTCCCAACTGAAGAAGCATATTGGAGGAGCACCTAGCCAACCTGATTTACCTGTGATTGGAGCTGATGGGGGAATCAGTAAAGAGCCTCACAGAATTCTAGACAAGAGAATTGGAAGGAGGGGAAGTCGGGCGACTACAGAAGTGCTGGTCGAATGGACCAACTCGTTTCCTAAAGACGCAACATGGGAAAATTTATACCAGCTACAGAACCAGTTTCCTGACTTCAACACCAATCCTTGAGGTCAAGGATTCTTTCGAGAGAAGGCCATTGTAATGAGAGAATGCTCCAACGGTCGGGAAGATTTTAAATTTTATTTTTTTTAATTTTCAGTTAATTAATGAAACGGTGCGTTTTGTTGGGCACCATACGCTGCGTTTGATGTAGGTTGTTTTAAGCCAGAAACCCTAAGGGTTATCAATTATGCAATGAGAAAACAGTTAACTCTCTTCTTCACCTCTCTCTCTCTCGACCTCCTCTCTGCAATTTCTACTCTTCTTTTCTCCTTTTCTTCAATTTTTCAGTGAGCGACGTTACAATTTATAATGAGCAAAAGTGAAAAAAGGTAATAATAATCCCCTTCTTTTATCAGAGAAAGGAAGACGATGAAGATATCGAAGACAACTACGAAAACCGGTCTTCCTAAGGTAAACCCTCAATTTTCTTTTATATTTGTGACTCAAATTAAGAAACAGAATACATCTTTTTTATTATTTCGAATGAAAATACCTTCTATAAAATCTTTCCATGTAGGAAAGAGGCGATGATTCACTTAGAAAAAATAAAGATCAACGGTCCTGATTATTTGGGACCATGGATGACATGGTGAACAGGGTTCACCGTATAATTTTTCCTTTATAATCGATTTACACTAAAATAAAAAGAAAAATACATGAAAATACTTTGATCGGATGATATTCTGAAATCCTTCTTCTCTTTTTGTTTGCATATTTGCTGGTGAGGATTGTCTCTAGCATTTGTACGAGCAAAGGACGAGGGACCACTAGCGTCTTCCGTTTCTTGGCAGGTTGTAGTAGAGAGGGGACTAGATGAGTTGGCAATGGTTGTTGTTGTGGAGTATGACGGGACACTGGCATGGCTTCAACGTAGCGCTGACGTGGTTGGGAGTTGAATGGTTCTAAGAAGGTGGAGAGACAGAGGAGAGTTGAAAGGTCTATTTCCAAAAGATTAATCTGGGAGAAGAATTACTTTCGGGTAATCGGGTTGAACATCCGGGTTAGTGGGTTAGGGGTTAATTGGTTATGATTTTTGGATTGTCTGGTAGGTCTTGATGTGTAAAGGGCTAAAGGTTTAATCGTTGGGATTTTGATAGATGATAGTATTATGTAATAGATCAATATTTTGTAAATGGACTTTAAATGGAATATTTATTTTGGGCTTTGAAATTTAATTTGTGGATATTTGGGTAATTTTGAATTATGTTATGTTTTTGGATTTTTATGGATTTTCGATTTAGGGTGTATTCAAGTTCTAGACAAAAATAGTGATTACAAGGAGGAACTAAAATCAGAAATTTGAGGCAAAAACGGAAGAAAAAAAGTCTCAACAAAAATTAAAGAGCAAATAACTCGAGTTTATCTTCAGTAAATCTTTCTTTAAATCGCTCAACGACTCTCAAGAAGACAATAATTTATATCAGAAGAAAAAATATATCAATGAATGATATAAAGACCCATAAAAAATCTAATGAAAGACAATAATAAGAAAAGAAAAAAAAAAGATAAAAGAACGAGAGAAAGAGAGGGGGTGGTTGCCACTTCAATAGTAAGAGAAGTGACACCACCTATGATAAACCAAAAGGAATAAGATTGTAGATAAAAAATTTTAGAGAGAAAATGAGGGATATTGGTTTCTACCTATGTGTTTGTCTTGAGATATTTATTTAATATAATTTAATAAAAATATTTTTAACTTTAAACAAAAATAAAAATAATTCAAAGATCATCAAATTAAAAAAAAATTATGTTTCAAAGTTTTAAAACTTGAAAAATATTTAATTGATATTTTATAATTATAATTTTTTAAAGCATTAAAAATATTTTTAAAAGTTTTGAAAATGAAAAAAAATGGCACTTTTCGTGAACACAAAGGGTACAAGTAAACCCTCTAAAATTTTACAATAACTTTTTTTAAATCGATATCTATATGTCGAGTATCGATGTCGACAATTACAAAAAATAATTGAATTTTCTTCCTCCAACGTCTTTAAACCACTCCATCGGATATAAACGAAAGTTACAAAAGTATATTCTTTGCTATATTAAGTTTTTCAAGATTTAAGGGATAGATTGTTCTTATGAAAACTAGGAAGATGTCTCTATCCTAGGTCATGAAAAGATAAGGATGTAAGGTTGCCCATTGTCCTCAAAGGCAAGAACTTGAATTGGAAAATCTTTAATGTGAATGTTGAGATAATAAATATAAATTTTGGTTAAAAGGTCGAATTATCTAAAATTAATCATGTAAAAATATTATTTTTTTCGAGTTTTGTTTTTTCAAATTCAAAATAAAAACTTTGGAGCTAATTTCATTTGAAGACATCAAACCTATCAATTTAAATCAAAGTAATGTTACATATGTAATTTTATCGAATACTAACACTTAAATGCTTGGAACCAAATAATCCTTGGACAATATTTACACTCGAATATTAGAATCGCAACAATTTTGTTTAACGCCGACATTTTTTGAACTAAGAACACATTTAACGCCCACATTAATTTGAATATTAAAATTGAAATAACAAAAATAACTTAGGTAAGGATTTTTTTAACAAACCAATTATTTTTTACGGTAAACCATCAAAATGTCGCTAAATTTTTAAATTTTAAATTTTATTATAAAATGATAACTTAAATTTTAGAGTTCGTTAAGTTGATGACGTGATAATTATATAATTTTGTATCATATTGAATTTATTATTTCATGTTTACATATTCAATCGATTTAATCATAATTCAAAAAACAATTTTAGCCTATTATGTAGACATTTTTTATTTGATCCTATTTTAAATTAAAAATAATTTAATATATTTTTTTCAATTAGACGGTAATACATGTTGTCATCTGGTTAAATAAAAAAAAGTTAAAAATTGGATTTAGGAAAAACCTATGCTTTTCATGTGAGAGTATCAGTAGAGGTGACAAACGAGTCGTTCGGTTCGGGTTTCTGTTTCTGTTTTAATTCGTTTATATGATAATTTAGGTTGATTCGAATATCGGATATGTGATTCGGATCAATATCGGACCATTTGTTTTTGGTTCGGGTCAATATCGTATCAGATCTTTTCGAGTCGGGTCCATATCGGGTCGTTCAGATCGGTTTGAATCGGGTCAATCTTTGAATTTTCGGGTTAATTTGGTTTGAGTTGGACTTGACTATGAATATAATCATGTATTCTTGTAAACATATATCTTTTTATTTGTTTGAGGATAAAAATGAAAAGAAGAAAAAGTATAAGTATCAAATTGATAACGATCCTAATAATTATTTTTATTCTATAAATGAATAGTTTACATCAGTACAAGAAAAATGGTGGAAATCAGATTTTCGGTGCAAGATTTGCGTGAAAAGATATAAAAGGAAAAAGTTTCGATTTTAAAGTTGGATAATCATTTAAGCTCGAAATGTCACAAAATTTTGAAGAATGATGTAGGATAACTCAAGGATTATGATATTTCATATTGGAATTGTTTTGAAATTTTTTGCCTTGATTTTTATTCGAGTAAAGACAATATTGGTAATTTAAGGGCTAAAGTCATTTTTGTAAATACATGGATTTGGATTAAAATCGTAAAAATAAATTATTCATTCCAGGTTTAAAATAAATTATTCATTTACTTTGACTCAATTATCGGGTTAAAATTGGATTGATATTCGGTTTAGATCGGTTTTGAGCAAGTTAATTTCGGGTTGATTTCGGTTTGGTGAAAATCGGTTCGGGTCAAATCAGTTACGAGTTTATATCGGTTCTTCTAGAATTCAGATCGATTTCGGTTCGGGTTCGGATCATATTAAAATCATATCGTTCAGATTCAATCGAATTTCGGTTCGAATAAACCGATTCGATTTTCGATTCTCAGATCAAGTTTGTCAGGTCTAAGTATCAAGGCCGTTCTCAATTGCTCAACCACTAGGTTAAAGCCTTTCATATTCTTTGAATATGAATGGAAACGATATACTCTATATCTTATGCTATTCTTTGGGTGTTTAAAAATATTTGATTTGATCTATTTGATTCAATTATTTGTTGATCTGATCCAAAAATTTGGATATCCAATTTAATTTTTAATTTCAAATCGGATATTTGATCTGATTTTAAATTTTCTGAATCTGATACGGATCATAATATTTTATGTTTCAGATTATCTGAAAATTTAAAAATCCAAAATTTTAAATTTTCATGAATATTAATCTTGTCATATTTAACAATTGATTGCTCGTTATATTCAAAAAATTAAAAATTTGAAACTTCTATAAAATATAAAGATTATTTAATATTTTTTATTTTTTAAAAATTTATTTATCATATTATTTTTATATAGTTTCGTGACATTTTAATATTATAGTTTTTTTTTTTTTATAAATTTTGTCCATGAATAAGTTGAGAGCCTCGATTAAAAATACTTATGTTTTTATTTATAATATATGATATAGTAATGACTGAATATTTAGAATATTAAAGGCTGTTATCTTACTATTATGGTTACGTGCATGAATCATTTAGTTTAATCGATTAAAGAAACGATTATTATTTTTTAATATTATAAATTTAAATACTAATAATAACAATATAATAAATGAATAATCAATAATTAATAATTAAAAATATACTCGACAGATAATACTGAAACCACCGAATTAAAAAATATATTACTACGGTTACGTCTCTTCAAAACAATGGGCTCCGTTACATTGTAACTAAACTCATAGAAACTCAACGACAGTTTAAATGTCATTTTGTGACAAAACTGCACTTTTGTTTTCGTAGGAAAATGCTGATCTCGGACGAGTAAAACTCGATTCGATTTTAATAAATTCGAATTGATTCAAAGTTAAAGTATTCAATTCGTTTTAATTAAATTTGAAATTTTATAAATTTGACTTAACTCGAAAAATTTTAAAAAGTTTGATTTATAAAATAAAAATTTGAATAACTCAAAATTTTTTAGTAATTAGAGGATTATTTTTAAATTTGAGACCAATCTCTCAAAATTTTATGATATATATATATATAAAGAAATATTTTCATATACGAAGAAATATATGTATATTTTATATGATTAGAGAAAATTGTTTAAATTGCAATCAAATTACACAATAATATGGTAAATAATTACAATTATATTTTTATAAGAACTCAAAAACTCGACTCGAATTAAATTTCTTTAACTCGACTTGAAATAAAAAAATTAAATAAAATTTAAGTTGTAAAGTATAATACATCAACTTAAATAACATAAAAACATTACAAAACTCGATTAAACATTATATATATTTTTTTTATTTGGGTTAGAAGTGGATTTTAGATTTTTAATAGGTATGGGCTTAATATGTATAATAAATTTATTTTTTTTATATTTTAAATAATTTAATTAATTAACTAATTTCAAAATAAATTAATCCATAATTAAATTTAAAAAATAATTATTCATCAAATGAAAAAATTTGATAATCGATTGTTTAATTAAACTAATTCAGTTAATTTAGTTTAACTTATCATATAAACATCCATAATATTACTACATAAAGATGACATATTCTAGTTATTTCGTGTACCAGCTAGAGGTTGATATAATTAAAAAAAACAGGTGTCGCCACCCGCATATGGCTACACCTGTTGTTACGATAAAAAACTTCATTTTCAAAAATAATGTTAGACACATTTATTTTTCTAATATTTTTATTTTAAAATATTATTTCTCTTAAAAAGCAAATAAATGAAATATAGATGATAATAAAAAATAGAGTATACTATTTTCGTCGTCACCCAATTAATTAGAGATATCTATTTTGATCATCGGACTATTGAATACGTCAATCAAATCACCCAACTTATTAAATCAATATATTTTGGTCATCGTCATTAAAACCCTAAAAAAAATAGCGTGCCAATTAAACAAAATCTGTAAAATTATATATTTAATCCTTATAATTTATTTATTAGTTTAATTTAATCATAATTTTAAATTAAAAATGTGTCATTACCGGATTGAAGGATTAATTTTATATTTTATTTATTATTTAATATATTTTTTCTCTAATAAGGTGATACACGTGATTGGAGAACAAATATAATAAAAAGAAAGAAAGAAAATGAAGAGTTTAAGCTTGAAAATTTTGAAACTGCGATGGAAGGGTGGAAAACAAACATTTAAATCAGTGGACTATAACTTTATTCATTTAAAGATTTTGTAACATAATGTATTTAAAATATATTTTTTGAAAAAAATTTAATAGAATAAATATAATATAAGGGATTCAAATATAATTTTAATAAAAAACATAATGTATTTAAAATATATTTTTTGAAAAAAATTTCAATAGAATAAATATAGTATAAGGGGTTCAAATATAATTTTAATAAAAAATAAAACAATATTAATCATTAAATATATAAAACTTAATATTCAAAAAATATATAATATTCAAATAAAAATATTCAAATATTTAATTTTTAATTAAAATATTTAAATATTTAATATTCAAATAAAAAATTGAATATTTAATACTCAAATCAAAAAATTCGAATATTAATCAAAATATTTAGATCAAAATTTTTGAATCAAACTTATTAAATATTTTAATTCAAAAATTAAATATTTGAATATTTAAATATTATGATTCAAATATTAAATATTTAAATATTAAAATATTCTAATATTTTAGTTTTCGAGTTTGAATATTTAATATTTGAACCACTTACACAATCATTTTTATTTTTATTAAAAATTAAAATATCTTAGCTTTGAATTTTGAATATTTTTTTATTAAATATAAAATTGTTCAAGTATTATTTTTAATTTTTATTTAAATTTAAACCACTTACACTATATTTATTGTGTTGAATTTTTTTAAGAATATATTTTAAATACATTATATTACAAAATCTTTTCATGAACAAAGCCTTAAATTTGTGTTTTAGATGCTTATTCTCCACCCTTCCATCATAGGTTAAAATCCCTAAAGCTCGAACTTTTTTTTCTCTAATCAGGTAGTGACTAATGATATGAATTGGATAATTAATTTTATTTTTTAATTTAAAAGTAAAATTAAATTAAAAAATAAATAAATTATAGAGATTAGATGTATAACTTTATAAGATTTTACTTAATTGGTACGTTATCATCTCCGTTAAAATTTAACGACAATAACCAAAATAGATCGATTTAATAAATTAGGTTACTTAACTAAAGAGTTTGATAGTTTGATGACCAAAGTAAGTATTCCTAATTAGTCAGATGACCAATGAAGTAATTTATCCTAAAAATATCAATGAATAATTAACCTTGTTAATTAGTAGTAATTATTGCTTCATTCCCTTTCCCGACAATACCAAAACGCAGTTGAGATGAAACAACATTTTCAATTGACAATTACTATGAAATGTTTTGTGTTTTGGAACACAACAAATGTACAAAAAATCTCATCATTCCTATAATTCTTTACTAACAATTCTTTTGTACAGTTATAAAAAAAATTGTCTAATGTAAAAGTTCTAGAAAATCTCGTTAATTATAAAACTGTTTAAAATTAATATTTAAACCGGCTATTGGTGATTAAGTTTAATTAGTTCTTAAGGGAGCAAAAATGAAGAAAAAATAACCGTGGGCTATGTGAGAGCAAAAATGATTTAGAAGAAACTCTATTTTAGCTTCTTTCCATTAAGAAAACGACAGCTCATAGCATTGTTATTACACAAAATTAGCCAAAATTTAAACCGGAAAATACAATTAAAATTAAGGGTAAATTACCCCAATGATCACCGAACTAATTAAAAATATCTATTTTGATCATCCAATTAAAAAACTCGTCAATCAGGTAACTTAACTTTAAAACCTTACTTATTTGAGTCACCAAACACTCAAATTTTCTTTAACTATTATATCAATGTCGTTACTTTTTTCTACTAAAATTTTAACGATGGTGACTCAAATAGGTATGGTTTCAAAGATAAATGATTTGATTGACGAAATTTTTAGTTGTGTAACTAAAATAGGTATCCCAATTTGTTTGGTGATCACCGGATAGTTTGCCCTAATATTAAACAAAGTAGAAATATATTAAAAAATATATATTTTTTCCATTCATGGCTGCTCCACTAGACACTAGTTTCGTCTTTCTCAATAGGCTTTACGATGATAGCGAGAACCTGGTGAAGGAGGAGGAGACGAAGGTTTCATTTTCCTGGAAGCCAAACAACAATTTTCTTTTTTCAAAGTTTCTTCTTCATCCATGAAAATTTGTCTGCACCTACACTCCTCGCTGCAAAAACCCCTATCCCCTCTACCAAAAATAGGGGGAAAACAGATCAGTCGTGTGAAAATTGAGAAAAAAAATCTGGGTTTTTACGAAAATAACTTACTTGTACATGTAGATGTCTTTTCCAGGTAAAAGTTTTTGTTTGCAGAGAAAACAATGCTCGAGAAAGGAAGGCAGTGATGTTGGGTGGCTTGACTGAGAAGATGAAGAAAACATGGTTTTTTAGTTGATTATATTGTTACGGTTCTTCTGATTCTCCAGGACTACACTCAGCCCCACCATTGTTTCATGCTTCTTGTTTCCTTAGGGAGAGAGGGGTGGTTTTGGGTTTTTCTTTGGTTGATGGGAAAATTACAGAATTATGAGAGAAAAAAGAATGGGGAAGGTGTAGATTTAAAGAGAAAGGGTGATGGCAGAGCTGATAAGAGGAGCAGCAGTAAGAAAGGACGATTTGCGTAGCCAAGGATTTGACTAGTCTGTCTATTCCTCTATAACTGCCACGTATACCTCTTATTTTAGTCTGCATTTCATTTTCTTTCTTTCTTTTCATGTCTTTTGTTTGTTTCTAATTATTATTATTATTATTATTATTATTATTATTATTATTATTATTATTATTATTATTATTATTATTATTATTATTATTATTATTATTATTACTTCTTTTAGAATGTAAATGAGCACGAGTAGATTTAAATTTAAATAATTTTAAAAGAAAATTAAATAATTTAATTTTGATATAATTGGTTAAGAATCAAATTTTGAATTTGGGTTTAGTTTAATTAAATTGACTTATAATATTTTGACTCAAATATTATATTTAGATCACAAGTTTAAATTATTCTCATATTTTTTTAATTTGTGAGTTTAATAAGTTTTAACATTATCATATTCAAACCATGATATTTCAAGTAGTTAAGTTCATAAATATTCAAAATATTTAAAAATATTTAATATAGCTTCAAATAATGATATTATAATATTTGACCACATATAGTTTAATTCAAAATAAAATTACGATTATATAAGATCCTATAAATGCAATTACCTAATACATCTAAGTATTTATATGCCTTTTTTCGATTGAATATCCTAAGAGCATTTGTTAAGGAGGATTCCCCTAACCTTTAAAAATGGACCTTAACCTATATATACATATATTAAAATATTTTTCTAGTTTATTGAATTATTAATGAATAAAAAAACTTGAATAACGAGGATTCCCCTGTATAAGCTTATGTAGTATTTAATTTGAATTCATCTATTAATAAATTTTATACTGAATTCTTAATTCAATCCCTAAATTATCTCTTTTACCTTTCCTATAATAATAATTATTCTTGAGGTTAACTTTGCACCCTCCGCGATGAAAATTACTAAATAAATTAGACTCATTGTATTATTTATGATTTTATCTAATAATAATTTTTTATCTTATTTTTAAGATAAATTTTTACCTATTTCTTCGGTGAGATAACATTAACTTGTATGTTTGAATGAATCCCCTTAAACTTATAAAAAAGAATTTTTTTTATAATTCTTTAACAATCAAGAAAACGAAAACAATAATAAAAATCAGACCTTATACCTAATTTCCTTTTCATATGCTTATCAAATAATTGATTTCCATTCTCCCAAGTTTTTCATGATTGATTAATGATAAATATTACACGTCAAACACTTTCACTTTCTTTAATTGTTTTTGGTTTTGAGTTAATAATTAACATATAAATATATAATCATCATTAAGCATCTAATTGTAATAAGTGTCTTGATCAGACTGAGATAGCTAGTTGAGAACGAAACGTATTTTTTTTCATTTTCAGAACATTAATATTTTTATTTATTATTAATTTACTAAATAAACACTTACTCTTTTATGCTAAAAAGTGGTCATTATTCTTTTTTTTTTTAATTTATATTTATATTCAAATTGTTTTATTTTTGTTGCATAATGTTTTTAGTTGTTATATATAATTCTTAAAATTGTCTGTTTCAAAAATAGTTCTATAATTTTATTAAAATCATATATTTTTTTATATTTATCATTTATTATTATTTTTAATTAAATATTCATTTTAAAAGGAAAGAGAGGAAGAGAGATGCATGCAATTAGAGGGGTAAATATTGACCCAACCTGAAAACTCAATTGAAATCAACTCGAATTTAAACTAGTTGTGATATGAGGTAATGATAACATGATGTTAATATAGCCCCGAGTTTGACACAATAATTTTGAATTTGAACTCGATATGTACCAGACTTGAGAACGATTCAAATCTGAATTAAACTCAATAATTTGATAAACGAACTCGACCTTCACCCGACCAAATATAAATCAAAATATTAAATTAACCCGACAAATAGCTAATATAACCCGATTTGAAATGATCTAGGAACCTATTTGATCCGATCTTTAACAAACAAGTTAGGCTTGAAGGTTCTTGATTTACAATCGATTTATCTTTGCCAAGTGATGGTGAACTCCTAATTTGGGTTATTTGTGGAAGCAAATAAGATAGGACAATAAACACAAGGATTTAGAGTGGTTCGAACTTCTAACCAAAGTCCTACATCCACTACCTTAGCTTTCCACTAAGGATTTCTCAAATTCACTAAGAATCTCTTTCTTTTGAGGACAAAGGGTTAACCTTACAACTTTGATTCAAATCCGAATCAAACATCCAAAGTTCACAACCCGAACTTTGAGAATCCTTTAAAACAAGAGATAAACTAAGCAAACTTTGATAATCCACCTAATAAGGCTAATAGTTTACAACGGAGTAACGACGAAGCTTCGCCGTTTTTTGGATTTTCGGGGTTAGAGTTCTTAAGAAACCAGAGAGATTTCTTTCTCTCATCTTTTTATATGAAGGAGAATAAGGTCGAAGGGGCAATTTTGGCTTAAATTTTGATATATATATATATATATATATTAAAAACCAAACCACGTCATTTAAGGGCTCTTAACCCATGTGGTGACCCGACCCGGAAGGAAGGATCCGTATGTTATGGTTAGTGAGTTAATTATAGAGTTGGTCCTTAGATTTTTTGGACATTTGGGCTTTTAATCACGGGAAAATCACATTTTGACTCCTTGAAATTTATTTCTTCTCTTCTAATTTCGTCCTCTTTTACTTAATTTTCTTTTGATTTCATTTAATTTTACCTCTGAACTTTGTTTTCTTTTAATTTTGCACCTATTTATTTTATTTTATTTATTTCGAATTTCATCATAAGATTTTGTTTTTTTACTTATTTTTAGTCCCTATCTTATACTATAATGTATATATTATATTTATACATCATATATTACATATATACATATTATATATATTAGGTATAACTCATTTAACATATTGTATATACATTTTTTTATCATATATTGTATATTATATATATATTTAATTCATTTATTTTATTTACATATTGTTGTTATTCTTTCTTTATTTTATTTATCTACTTTAACATCTAACACCTAACATCTAAAATTTAATTTCTCGTAATTAATTTTCTGCATTTTTATTTTTTGTTATTTATTTTATTGTAATTTAAATTCTTGAACTCTTTATTTTCTTGTATATATTTATGCTAGTATATATTTTGCTCAACATGTATCATTTAACATTTAATCTAATCTAATCTAATTAATAACAAATGTGGCATTTTAATGTTCGATCGTAAGCGAGTCCGACACCAGGCGTAGTGGTGGCGGTTTAGGCGTTTACCTTTGAATATTAGGGTCTTTAAAATATATTCGTATTCTTAAACGGATAATAAATTAATAAAAATTCGAACTTGCAAATTTTCAATTAGGGCAATTATATTCGATTAGGTACTAATTTTTGGGCAGTGTGGGATATTTCTATATCTCATCCGTAACTAACTCTAGAACCCATTTTTTTAGACTCTCTGATTTTAACGGTGTTTAGTCTATTAAAATGATCGGTGACAACTCTATTCTTTTCTAAAAATATATTCTCAATTCTTTTCGAACCCTAATTTTTAAATCATGTCTAAATTTTTTAAACCTATCTAAAGTTCCCTATTTCCCCCAATTTCTCACTTTTAAACTTTAATTTTAACCTAAGTTCACGTTCTTCAAAGTTTCTAATTTTTAAATAATTCTCAGTTTACATAAATATCCCCGCACCACCTTTTTTTAAAAAATCATTATTTTTTATAATTTGATTTTAAAACTTATACCTATATATTTTATAGCATTTAATTTCTAAAACGACCCCCCGTTGAAAGGGTCGTTACGCATCCCAATTGAGTTTTTAACCGTTAGTGATCGTTGGGATTGATTTGAATCCTTTTAGAGTTTATTTCAAGTTTAATTTTTGCTTTTGGTGCATGTGGTATCGAAATGCATGAAAGCCATTTCGATATTGACTTTTTGGAAAATAGCCGTTGAACTTGAATTTAAGGACCAGTATCGAAACACCTACAAGACGTATCGACACCCTTAGCTCATGGTATCGAAACAACTACATCTTCCAATAGTCGTTGAAGGTGTATCGAAACACCTAAGGCTGGTATCGAAATTAAATCTTCTAGTAGCAATTCGTATCAAAACGGTCCAAGATTGTATCGAAATGCCTATACTATTTTCTTTGAAAATAGACAAGTTGTATCGAAACGCCTGAGAGGCGTATCGAAACTCCTATGACATTTTATACTCTTTGGTTTCTTTAAAATATTTGAAACACATTTCGAAGCTTCTCAAAACCTCTTAAATATATTTTTTAAGTTGTTTGAACACAATGCCATTTTTAAAATCTTTTCAAGTCAGTCCAAATATTTTTCAATTATTATATCAAAACATATAGTTTTACAATCTCCCTTTTTTGATATAATAAAATCAACTTAAAAATTGTTTTTGAGATTACTCTCCCTTTGAGAAATAAAATTTGAATAAGAGTATTAAATAAAAAACACCCTTTTATTCATTTGAAAACATTTAAATATCAATTTTCACAACATTCTTCCCCTTTTTGTTATATCAAAAATGGTTGAAAAAACAAAGTTTAAAAACTATTTAAAGTTCATAACATATGGGAGTTTTAAAATGTCAATTGTTATAAAAAATTTTGAAATAAAATACCAAAAGTTAATTTATGAAACAAAAGGCTCCCATTACTCAAGGACTCAAACAAGGTTAGTCCAACAATTATGATAATCTAGTTTAAACAAAAGATAAACTAATTAAAACCTAACTAGATTTTTACCACACTTGAACTCAAGGGAGGATGTGAAATATTCCTTCTTCAAGTTTCCTTCTTGTTTGTATGGAGTTCCCCCTTAATATTGCACTTGATTGTTCAAACCTCCATACACCTAAATACGACAATCAAGTAATTTTTTGTATCCAAATTGCTTTGGATCCTTTGATATTAGTAGCACATAATTTTGTTCTCTTAGGAATCAATTTTTCAATTTTATCCTTTTTAGTGGAAGTGATTAGTCCTTTTGGGACCAAAACACTTCTAAAATATTTTCCATCAAAAAATTTAGGAGCACTAGATTGTCTCAAATAGAAGTTTGATTTTCCCAAATTATTTTTTGTTTTCAAGTTCTTTGAAAATTAAATCTTTTTCTTTCTTAAGATCATCTAAAGCAACTTGATCTTTTTTCATCTTTTGAAGTAAGTTTTTTAAATCAAAAACTTTAAGTTCAAACTCCTTCAACCTTGCTTCAAAATCAAATTTGGTTTTTAAAAGTAAATCATTTTCTAACTTTAATTTTGAAATAGTCTTTTTGTTTTTAAAAAATAAAACTTTAAACTTAAAAATTAATTTATCATAGGCATCTTGTAACACATCAAAAGACCTCCCCTCATTGAGGGCCATCAAGCATATATGGGTTACCTCTTCTTCGGTGATGTTTTCATTTCTCCAAGTTTTCATATATGCTTGCTTATTTTAAGATGATCCCTTTTTCATAGACTTGTGGGAATCCTTCATCTTCATCATTGATTCATGCTTTAAAGATTTCTTCATTTTGTTCTACATGAATCTTTTGAAGTCAATAAAGAGTTGATTCATCTCTTTATCTTCTTCATTATCCTCCCCACTTTATTTTTTAAAGTGGATACACTTGGAGATCTTGAGAGCCATGGTGTTGACATTCACACCAAGCTCTTGAACCTTCTTCTTCCCTATCGATCTAATCTCTTCTTCTTCTTTTCATCATAATTTGATGTGTGAGGAGAGACCCCATGAGTTCATCAAGCTTGAGAGTCTTTAGATTCTTGACTTCGATGATGTCGGTCCTTTTTGAGTCCCATGACTTGGAAGAGATTAGATAAGCTTTTGAACAAGCTTCTCCTTTAGAATGATCTCTCCATAGACTTTAAGTCTATTGGTGATGGTGGAGATTCGACCAAACATCTTCGTAATGTCTTCTTCTAGATTTATCTTGAAGTTCTCATACTCTTGGTTGAGGAGTCCAATCTTGATCTTCTTTACTTTATTTGTACCATCGTATGTGACTTCTAGCTTGTCCTAAACTTTATTGGCACTCTCACAAGAAGACATATTCTCATAAATGTTTGAATGGAATACACAAAAGAGAATATGCAAAGCCTTGCAATTAAGCGCCATCTTTTTATGATATTCCACGCTCTATTCCGCCTTTGTTCATTTAGGTACGAAAGATCCATCTTCAATTAAATCTCATAGCTTATAATCTTTGGACTTCATGAAGTACATCATCGTAGTCTTTCAATAGGAATAGTTTGACCCATCAAAGAAAGTAGGCTTGTCAATGGAATAAACAATGGATCACAGGTTGATTTGATGCTGGTCGAGCTAGTCAGGTCTTTCTAATAGGATGTTAATCCTTCTCGATTGAGTCTTGCTCTGATACCAATTGTTAGGCTTGAAGGTGCTTGATTTATAAATGATTTATCTTTGTCAAGTGATTAAGAACTCCTAATTTGGGTTTTTTGTGAAAGTAAATAAGATATAACAATAAACATAAGGATTTAGAGTGGTTTAAACTTCTAACCCAAATTTTACATCCACTACCTTAGCTTCCCACTAAGGATTTCACAAATTTACTAAGAATCTTTTCCTTTTGAGAACAAAGGGTTAACCTTACAACCTTGATTCAAACCCGAATCAAGCATTCAAAGTTGACAACTCAAACTTTGAGAATCTTCTCAAACAAGAGATAAACTAAACAAACTTTGATAATCCTTCTAATAAGATTAATAGTTTGCAACTAAGCTCTCACCAAATTCCTAAGAAACTTGAGCATACATATACATTAAGCTCACAAGTGTTGTCTACCCAAAGATAGAAATTAAAGCTGTAAGACATTTCTTTGATTATAAGATGTTGACAATGAGAATATTAGTCTTCTCTTGATGCTTGAGGTTTTCTTTTATCATCCCGATTGAGCTTCTAACCTTTTGTGACCGTTGGGATTGATTTGGAGCCGTTCGAAACTTATTTCAAGGTTGATTTTTACTTCTGGTGCACATGGTATCAGAACGCGTGGAAGTCATTTCGATATTGTCTATTGGGGAAATAGCCGTTGAACCTGCATTTAAAAACCAATATGAAACGCCTACAAAGCGTATTAAAACCCTTAGCTAATAATATCGAAACATGCTTTATTGCTCTTAGCCTGTGAGGGTTTTATAAAGTTTTTGAGGTTTTTATAAAGCCGTTGGAGGTGTATCGAAACATCTAAGGCTGATATTGAAACCAAATCTTCCAATAATAAAACGTATCGAAACAGTCTAAGACCGTATCAAAATGTCTATACTATTTTCTATAAAAATAAGCAAGCTGTATCGGAACGTCTAAGAGGAGTATCGAAACGCCTGAGACATTTTGTACTCTTTGACTTCTTTAAAATATTTGAAACACATTTAGAAGCTTTTCAAAAACCTCTTAAATATATTTTTATGTTGTTTGGACATAAAACTATTTTTAAATTTTTTTAAATTAATCCAAAACTATTTTTCAATTATTATATCAAAACATATAGTTCTACAAGACCTAACATGTTATAGCTCCTACCTATTATAAACTCGACCTAATATCATCCAAGTTCTCCAAGTAACTACATGCAAAGTTAAACAAAATAACTAGAACGTTTAAAACTATATCAATAGACCAATCAATAAATTCATTAAACCAACTAAGAAATCTTTTAAGGAGCAAACAATCTACAATTTTATTGAACAAACAATATAAAAAAAATATTGAAGTAAATATATAAAAATAGCACATACTAAACTATTAATAAATAAACTATCAGTATAAAATTAAATAAGTTTTACACCATATAAGTGAATCCAAATCAAAACATCCACACCCTCACACATATATACACTCTTCGCGTTAAATTTTAAAATTTAAAATTTCTAAATTATCTAGATAGTTTTTATAGATTTATAGTGTTATTTAATATTTTTAAATATTTTCCCTATATTTTTAAAGTTTTTAATATTTAATATAATTATATATGTATATATACCCTCAAAGAATTAATGTTTTAAATTATTATTTTTTTAAAATTAATTTCATTTAATATTTTTTTAAAATATTCATACATACTAAATTCTTAAAGATTATTTATATATATACTCATGACTTAAGATATTAAAATTTAAAACTATTAAATATTTTTCGTATAATTTTTAAGTATTTATTATGTTATTTAATAAATTTTAAAAAATTATTCTTGTGATTTTTATTTTTTAAAGTTTTAATATATATTCATTGTATTGGAATTTTAAATTTTAAAGCTTTTCTTATATATAATCTTTGAATTAAGATTTTTAATTTTTAAAATACTTAAAGGTTATTCATATAGTTTTTAAAGATCTGTAATATTATTTAATAATTTTTTAAATTATATATATATACTTAATGAATTAAGACGTTGAAAATTCGATGGACCAAACATACTCACTATGGAGGACTTAAGATTGATCACTAGAACGACATCGATTCTCTATGGTTGGTTAGCCTTTTATCTCCTCTTAATTTCTTAGTTACAATAACTTAGGTGGCAATGCCGATCATATACCAATTTGACGATAGAACTGACCATATACTATTTAGTCGACGGTACTAATCATATAACATTTAAGTAATATAACTGACATATAATAACCAATTAAGTGTACTAAAAAATATATAAACTAAGACTTAACCGAAAAATTTTTAATTACAATAAAAATAAAACTTTTATCAATACACACAAATATATTACAAAACACGTACCTTAATATTTCTGGACTCTTCTTCAATTTACCCTACACGAGCACACACCTCACTAATCTCTCAACTCTCGTACACCTCACGACACTCACTCTCACACACCTCACGCCACTGGATTCTCACATACATTCACCTTGCACACACCAACCTATTTATAGGTTTATATGTCGGTGGACATTGCTCCTATATGTCGGTGGAGCTTAGATATTTTATTAGGCGCTTTACAATATATTTTTTATATTAGTTAACACATTGGAGTAATCTAGAACATTAGAGAAAGAGGGAGAGAAGTCGGTGATTTCTAACATTAGATTTTAAATTTTAAAATTTTAAAGATTATTCAAAATATCTTTTAAAGATGTGTAGTATTATTTAATATTTTTAATGATTATTTATATATATTTTTTAATTTCTAATTTTTAAAATTTATATTTAAACTCATTGAATTTTATTCGAAAATGATGAGAATTTAATTTATTTAAAATCCATCTAAATCTAAATTAATCCAACTCAAATTTCATCTGAAACCTTTGTGACTTGACCTAAACTTGACCTAATATTTTGAATCATCCGACCTAAATTTTTATACGAAAACAAATTAATCCAATAATTAATCGGTTGGACCCAAACTCTTTAAATCAGCCTTGGTATTAACCAGATCTAAAGTTGAACAAAATTTGAGTTAAAATCAATTTGATATTGACTCAAATTCAAATTAATCCGAATTTAATCCAACTCGAATTAAAGTATTGATTTAACTCAACATAATTTAAATCCTCTCTAGCTTAACCTAATTTAACCGACATGAACCCTGACCGAATAGTAGATTTTACATCGCTCTATACACTGAGGTAGGTTAATGCGATATAGGTCAACAGATGGGCAGCTTGACTTGAGATATTAGGAGCAGATGTGTCACTGTCATAAATATTATTATGACAATAATATGTTCTCCCTATGGCTTATGAGATTGGGCTGAATTTGGTTAACCGTAAAACTAAATCGAATTGAGGTATTATGATTTATAAACTTATAAACTATGATTAATTACGGTTAATCGATTTAAATTAAATTAATTTTAATAAATTTTTAATTATTTTATAAGGTAAAAATATATATTTTATACTTAAATACTATAAATGTATTTTTATTTTTTATTTAAAAATGTGTTTAAATAAATATTTATAAAAAATATCTTAGATATTTATCATTTAATGTTTAAAAGTCATAAAATAAAACTATTTCGTCAATGTTGTGAATAAAGTAAAGAACAAAAATAAAATATGAGAAAAAGATGAGAGACAAAGAGAGAGATTTTATTATATTCTCAAAGTAGGATTGTATACAAAACTTAGGCCAAAAGTCTATATTTATAGGCATAAGATGGAAACCCTAATTCCAATGGATATTAAACCCTAATAATAAAGCCCATTAAACTTTAACTTAATATATGAATATCCACCGTGAATAAATATATTCATAACACTCCCCCTTGGCTATCCATGAAGATAATGTGCCTCGTTAAAACCTTACTAAGATAAAACCCCGTGGGAAAAAAATTCTTAGTGAAAGAAAAAGAGTACACACATCTTTGATAAGCATAACATGTTGCCTCGTTAAAAACCTTACCAGGAAAACCCATTGGGACAAAACCTCGGTTAAGGGAAAAAGAGTGCAACGCGTATTTACTCCCCCTCTTGAAAATATCGCATAAGATCTTTGAATCTTCATAATTCAATATTGAATATTCAAATGTTGAAGTAGATCATGCACTAGTGGATAAATCTTCCAAATCATTGCTTGAAATGATTCATTGAATAATATTCATCTAAAATCATGAGGGACGGAACTTGAAGAAATATGTTTCGTTTTATCATATTTGATATATCCACCTTGAGATATAAATTTTGTATTATCTCTTTACAAGGTAACTTGCATTTTATCTTATGAAAAACATTCACATATCTTCAGAATATGTTTAGCCAAACACATATTTCGGCTTTGCCTCATGCATAACAATTATTTAAAGGTAATGATATCGTAGCACTTAAATAATATTTCTGGATCAGCTAAGATACGATGCTTCCAGATCAAATAATGTATATATTGTGCTTTTAGACCAAGAATATCATTACCCTTTTCTTGAGGCAGAAAGAATCTTTGTTTACACTAAGAGACCTAACAACCATAAGGGTGATCAATGAATATGCATTATTCATGTAAAGTCTCTTTCAACATATTTCTGTATGTCGATTGATGCACAAGGATTTGAGGAGATCTCTTCACGAATCTCAACTATATTCAAATCATCGACAATAATAAAAATTCAGAACTAATCCACTTAATCAAAATGCTCGTGGAAATTAAACAATTCATATAGCATTATGCTAATAAATATTCAATGAGGCGATTATATCAAATACGCCTAAATCTTTCAATCCATAAAAAATATATTTAATATGGTTGAATAATGTTCTCGAGAACTTGAATTAACTGCTTCTGGCAGTCTAAATCCTTTTAGAAACTTCATGTAAATGTTTTTATCAAGAGGCTCACACAAATAAGATGTAACAACATCCATTAGACGAAACTATTTCATTTATTTCCAGAATATCTAAAAGTAATTGCATCCACCACCGAGGAATATATTTTCCTCATTCAATTTCATATCTTTGTGAGAATCCTTGTGCAACCAAATGAGCTTATATCTCATGATTTCCCCTTTTGATTTCTCTTTCTCACAAAGGCTTGTTTATATGCACGAGCTTTACACATTTCAATGTACGAGCTATAGGCTCAAATACTTCTCTTTTCAAAAGAGATTTAATTTCGCCTCAATTGCCTCTTTCATGTTGGCCAATCATTTCTTTATTTACATTGCCCAATTGACAATGATTCATGATCCACGTCATCAAATAAAATCTCTAGTGCTATATTGCATGCAAATATATTAACAACGTCGATTTAATTTTAGTTCCATTTATTACCAGACATGATATAATCTATTGAGATCTCTTTATTGTCAGGTACCTGAGTCATGTCAATGTCTCTGTTGGAGACCATTTAATCTCTTCTAGAGATTTTAATAATCATTGATTCCTTGATCAGATCATCATAAAATATAGCTCATTTTTCCTTTTTGAGGATCTCTTATCTTTGGAACTTACTTGTCTACTACGCTTTAAGCGTAAGTTAGACTCATTAGCAACTAGAGTTTATCCTTTCATGACATCAAATTTAATCGGAGCATACATAGCTGGTATACGTGACTTAGTCACTCTTTTAGGGTCAGCAAAACCATCTGACAATTAATTTGCTAAATGAATTATCCATTGAACTTATAGTTCACATTGTGTATTACATGGATCAAAAAGAAAAATAATAATTCATTTCAACTTATTTCTTTCCACAGCTATTTATTTTCTCCCTCTAATGTTGGGTAAATTGACTCATTAAAATGATAGTCAATAAATCCTCTATCAGAAGCTCTTACATATATTCCCAACAAAACTCATCTTTGTGCGTTGTGGTGGAGCAATTAAAATATATATCGCACACCCAAAAAATTGAGATGAGAAATATTTGGTTCCTAACGAAAAACCATTTATAATGGGGAGAACTTATAATCATTTGTTGGCTTGATGCGAATTAGTGATACTACATATAAAATGATATGTCATCAACATTATCAAGACCATTGTCTTTATAAGATAATCTGGAAAATATGCTCATAATTTTATCAATTGAGCAAGTAGCCTCGCAAACACCAGTTGCGGGTTAATAACAAGGATACATATAACCATCTAGTCGATGCATCGATAAAAATCATAAAATATCTAGATGGACTGTATGAAAGGTATATGGACCCATATATATCACCTTGAATCCGTTCTAGAAAATTAATAGATTTGCACTCTATCATAGTTGTTGATGATTGAATAATCAAAATGCTTTCATAGCAAGTATCACAAGAAAAATTATCTTGAAGAAACTCCTAGTTGTTCAATAAATGACCACATGAAAGTGTCAGCAATTTTTCGCATCATAATTGAACCGGGATGGTCTAACCGGTCATGTCAAATAAAATAATCAGTAAACATCTAGTTTACAATAGCATGAGCTTCAATTTGTACTAATTTTTATGTAGTACAATATGGATGACAGTACAAGTAATTTTGCCAAAATTTTATTATTGCCTTGAGTTATACTCGTAATATTGAGATTGTCATCATCCCTTTAACTGATATTCTCAATATATTTCTATAAATATCTTTAAAACTCAATATATCTTTGCCATTTTGACGAGTATAATACACTGTAAATATGAAATAAAGTTCCATTTGGCAATAACATATTTGCTCAACGAGCATAATGCACTGTAAATATGAGATAAAGTCTCATTTGGCAAATAACATATTTTCTCAGTCGGAGCTTTCTGTGTTATTAGTACTTCCGGATATAGTACTCATATTATTCACTTGCATTTAAAATGGGAAAATATGCATAATTATGCACCTTTTAATATGTGCTTTATTTCATTCACTTCGGGAAATGAAAAATATGTGCTCTGTACCATTCACTTCGGGGAATGAAAAAATATTAAAAAAAATAGCACATCAAATCAAATCAGATCAAAGATAAGCTCTCAAGATTTCTTCCGAAGCATTGATATTTTAGTACTTTGAGATATAGTACTCATATTTCCCTTGTATTTAAATGAGAAAATATTTTTTATGCTTAAGTATTGTATGAGTACTTGCACTGTCTGCTAAGCATAAATCGCCATACATTATTGCATATTTTATTCCGGAAGTAATCATATCCTTTTAAAGGAAAAATTAACATAAAAGATAAATAAATAATATATAAAATAAGTTAACATAAATAAATAATAAATGAAAATAAATTAACATAAAATAAATAAAAGATCTAAAGAAAATAAAATAAATGGCGGATTATTCTCTTGAAGGATTATGAGAAAATTATCAATATCCAATTGAGTTAGATCAATAACACCATTATTTTCGCCATAAAAAAAATATGTTTATATTTTCTTTAATTTATCATTCATGATTATGGATAAAGTCCATAATACTTCGACGTTTGATAAATACAAGATCAATGATTTATACCATCGCATTGATAACATAAAGATTTTAATATGATCTCTATCATTCTTGTCATCTTTATATTTTAACTTCTTATGGATATAAGTATTCTCAAAATAATCATCTTATCCATGTCTATTTTATGATTTTAATCATGATCACAATTACTAATGTGACATTTATTCTTTCCGCTATAAAATATTATATTCACTTCAGGGAATGGAGCGGAGACTGATAGGTTTTTAAAACCATTGTATGATATTGTGTCTGTAAGACAATATTAATGTGTGAAAAGTGGAGTATGTTTTTCTAACATATCCTCATCAATGATACTCTGTTACATAATTGAGTTTTATTCACTAACCATATAGTGAATTATCACGTTTGCATTCACTTCAAGGAATGAAACAAATTCAAAAATCGCATGGAATAAACACCATGCTTGTATAATTGCATGGAATAAACATCATGCTTGATTCACTTCAAGGAATAACATAAATCCAATAATCGCATGGAATAATCATCATGTTTGCATTCACTTCAAGGAATGTCATAAATTCAATAATTGCATGGAATAAGCATCATGCATGCATTCACTTCAGGGAATGTCTCCCATAAAAATTATTTGATCAAGACGATTTTCGTAACTTAAACTTGGGAGAAGTCTATAGTCGAGTTTTTCGATCCCAAAAAAATTGCTTTCAAGCAAATATAGACTTTATAATATTCATACTATTAAATAATAATTTATCAACCAATATATATACAATACATACAAGGAACAAAAATTTAATCCTTATACGCGGCGTTGTTAAACCAGTCCACAAGGTCCTTTAAAAAGAACCTCCTTTGAGACCAGTAGTCTCGCAGAACGGGATGTCCAACCAATATACTCGAATTAAACCAACATAACAAAGAATATATTAATTAATTAAAGGTTTAATATTTGTTCTAATATCATGTAATACTTTGAACATGATTAAAAACATAAACTTTCACCATAATAATAAAATAAACAAAATATTGATTATAAATAAAGATAAAAGAAGTCTCTAATTAAATAAATAAAATATACTGGACTTTCCACTAATTTGAATATATGGTAGATTTAGTTACCAATATCTTGTTAAAATCTTTTTTGGGAATTATCGACAAGAACCACGGTTTTTGAGCCACTTTATCGCTACACAAATACCAAACAACCAAAGATTTTAATAAATTAAAAATCAAATAAAAAATCAAGAGAAAAAAATAACAGATAATTAAAATATAATTGAGGGAGAAGAACTTATCTTTGATATACCAATAACAAATTCTTTTCAATAACTCCTTCAAGATTTGAACGAAAAACATCTTCGTTGGTTAGAGTCTCGTGCTGATAACGTGTTGTGAATAAAATAAAGAACAAGAATAAAATAGGAGAACAAAGATGAGAGACAAAGAGATATTTTATTATGTTCTCAAAGTAGGGTTGTATACAAAGCTTAGGCCAAAAGTCTATATTTATAGGCATAAGATGGAAACCCTAATTCCAATGGGTATTAAACCCTAATAATAAAGACCATTAAACTTTAACTTAATATATGGATATCCACCAAGAATAAATATATTCATAACAGTCAAGATAAAATACAAATTTTTATAAATTAATGTTAATATGGAAAATTGATAACCACGGTTAACCAAAATAAACCGGTGGTTACTAAAATAATTTACCGAATAAAACCGAACCCGAACCGAATGAACCCCTATTATGAGACCATCCGATCATTTTTTTTTATTTTATCTTTTAAGTACAAAGAGTTTCTGTGAAGAGACCGGTGGCGATGAATACTTTCATTTTATTTATTTTTATTTTATTTTAAAGAATAATTCATTTTTGATATAGATAAATGTAATTCGTATTGTGTATGACACGAATTACTAAGCATCATACCGCTAAATATGACTGACGTAAATTGTACGTTATTTGTTTTTTAATATTTTTAAATTTTTTAAATATAATTTGCACCTTGAAAGACGCAAATTTAGACAAAATATCGTGAGAAATAGCGCAAAAAATTTTAGATTTAAGAGTAATTCACATCATGCAGGATGTAAATTACATTCGAAAATTTTAAAAGTATTAAAATAAAACGGGTTAAAATCCACATCAACCATAATTTACATTTTGTAGGATGCGAATTAATAATTCACGTTGTGTATAATATAAATTAAGTCTACGTGTGAAAGAAAAGAATTATTCTTCAAAATTTTAAAAGAATTTATTTTTCTAATAAAAATTAACAACGGAATATTATTCCATTTAAGCCGAAACTGGTGCTACCCATTCAATTTATTTACTGATTCACAAGATAATTTTTTTTGAATAAGCTAATAGTGATTATAATAGTATCTGTTTTAGAATATAATCTCCACCATTTGACATTGATCGTTCAACCACTCTACTAAGACCGCTGGTACTTGAACCCATGACCTTTAGGAACAACAACCGTTCTTTTAATCACTCTACTGACGAGATATTTTGGTTGGTGTAAAAAATTAAAAAATATATATTATGGATATACACCTAATAATATAATAATAATATGCATACATGTTAAAAGAAAATAAATGCATAACAAATCAAAGCAGAATCTCACAGAACCTGGGCTTTCCTAAAACCCAAAACAAACTTGCTATTCTGACTAATAAGATAAGCCTAATTAATAAGACATCTATTGTAATACAAATTGAATTGAAGAAAAAGACTCTTTAAGGGTTATTTACATACAGATCTACCATCTAAAATAGTCAAATAAGAGTTTAACGTTTGGAATTTATATAAATTTGGGTTAATATTTTTGAATCTAAACAAATAAGAGCCTAACCTTTCAAAAATCAAATAAAGACTTAACTTTTAAAAGAATATATACTCCAAATATTTAGAAGATGGAAAGTAACAAAGAAGATCATTGAGTTGAAAGTACATTATTTTTAAGAAGCTCAAATCAACCAAAGTTAATAAATTCTTAATTTTTGACTCGTATCCATCAAGTACAAAATGGTTGATCCTTTGATAAAAAGAATTGATATTTTATTAATAGTGGTACGTATTAATAGATTTTAATTAAATAAATCGATTGAATTAAAATTTTTAATTGATATATTGAAATAATATATAATTTTAGAAATTTAATTATTAATTATTCGGTTTAAAATTAGTTAATTAATTAAATTAACTGAAATTATTATGTTTTATGTAACTCTATACACCGGCTTATGCGAAAAGCCCGAACTACAGTGGTCACATTGTTTTTTTTTCAAACATAAATCAAGTTTCAAGTAAAATCAAAATAACTTGTACAAATAAAAGATAAATTTGAATATCATTTTAAATATGTAAAAGTGTTACTAAAATAAGGTGTCCTAAAAACATCATTATTCGCAAAATAATTCGCAAATCCGATAATAAATATAATACGTTTAAACCACCAGAAATAAGATATAGGCGCATGTCACCCTTAACGCAAACCGGAAGATTTTAGAATAGTACATTTCTAAACGAGTAAAGTTCAAATTTTGTCAACTCGAAAAACTAAATTTATAATTTACAGTGAATATTAATTTTATTTTTTTAGAATGAGTCCCTAATTCTTTTTTAAAAATAAAGTTTGTGGGATTGAGATTTAGAAATTAGATTGTTTGATATAAAAATATAATAATATAAGTATATTTTGTTTAAATAATAATAATATTTAAAATAAATAAAAAATAAAAAAATAGAACTGAGTATCCGAAAGTAACCGGGTACCCAAAATTTTTTAATTTTGTGATACGGGCCCGATCCAAAAAATGACGATCTGGGTATCCGACCCGAACCCAAAATTTTTTCGTGTAAATACTCAATTTTTTATGTTCGAATAATCGGATAGTCGGATCAAATCATTCAATCGGGTACTTTTAAACACCCCTATTCACCATATCATTACTATATATAAATGCCTTAATTTCCTCGGTTTTAGGTACATCGAATGAATAAATCCTCACAGTACATGTTAAATGTTGGAGCATTAACTCTTCGAGTTTAGCAATGTTTGTAGTTTTCAATATATGTGCTGTTGAGTTGGTTCAGAAAAATGTTAAGGAACTTTATGATTTCTTAAGGTATTGGCAAAAAATTATTGGGTAATATTTATTTATTAAAAAATCAGGAAAATATATAATGATTAAAATATAATTGTAACACTTTAAAAAATTATTTTTAATTTTAAAACCTTAATTTAAGAATATTAAATTTAAACCCATAATTTTCAGATTCTAAATTTTTGAAATTCAAGTTTTTTAGGTTTTTAAGTTGATTTTCTAAATTTACTAATAAATTTTAGGATAAGAATATAAAATTTTAAAAGTTTAAAGTATGAATTTAAAATTTAAAATTTTAAAAATCCTAAAAAAATAGATGGCTAAATATGTAATTTATTTATTTTAATGATTTTGTTTTCAACGTGATTTTAATTATTATTTAAATAAAATTATTTTATTTGTTTATCTATTATTATAATATATATTTTGAAGTTTGAGAGCTCTTGGATAATCATTTTGTTTTTAAATTGAATTTTATTTTTCACCGAAATTAGTTATTTTTTATTTTTTATTAAAAAAATTCTACAATTAATTATTTTTTATTCAAAAATTATTTTATTTTAATTATTATTTCAATAAAACTCTTTATTTACTATTATAATATATATTATATAAAGTCCCAGATGAAGAGAAGAAATTTCTTTAAAATTATACAACCATTTTTAATATTTATTATATTTATAATATGATCTAAAGAATTTTAATTCTAATCGTAATCAATTATTTTTCTCTCTATATATAAATAGTATGATCTAAGAGAAAATCATAATTTTTTTCTCCATCAAGATTCTTTAAAGCCTATGTATTCATTCTCTATTTTTGTTTGAGTTCAAAACCATGTTATTCAGTAATTTGAGTCGGTTTGGCTAAGGTGTGTTCTCTCACTGGTGTTATATGTGTTTTTTTTAAAAATATATGTTTCTAACAAGCATTGTTTTAACTTGTCAAAATAAAATAAAGTCTCTTCGAAAATAAAATAAATAAGAGAAAGATAGAATAGTAGAAGAGGGTCGATCCACAGGGAATTTTGTATTTCCTAATCCAATTGATCTTCGTTTTTAATCTAGGATCTGCAACAATAAATAAAAAAAGGTGATAGTCGAGATTTAAAATGATCAAAGTGAAATGAAGTAGCAAATTAAAGAAAAAAAATAAGTTGAGATATCACAAATAATAAAATCGCCTCAAGCTAGCTTTGATTGGATTCTTTCGATTATTGAAATATATTTTCCTTCGGGATTCATGTCGGTTACAGTCAGCAAGGCCTAACCCTTTACAACTTGCTTTTCTCACATGTAACCGATCTTCCCAAGTCTATCTTCGGAAACCGATTCTTAAGTAAATTAGCCATGTCTATCGTCGTTAAAATACTTAGTTTTTAAACTAGAAAAGCCCGACTCGAAAGTTGTCTCACAAAGGATCGTTTCTGATCTCGTTTTTCCTTAGCGGGCCGCCGCTAAGTTTGTTCACAAGAAGTCGAAATGCCACAGGCCGATCCTTCCTCCCAACTATATTTTTAAACTTACAAACCAACAACTTCTTTCCGATAAGAAGTAATTTTAAAAAATAAGCGAGGTCGATTACCAAGCTTTTACGTTTAGAAAAATGAGAATGTATCCGGAAGGAAATTTAGTGCTTTGTTCAAATCTCACAATCGAATTGTTTCATTGCTAGCTCTTTGGCTTGAGAAAATTAATCAAGCATGATATTGTTTATCATGCTTGACATGTTTTGAAAATAACTTGTAAACATAAAATAAAAAAAGTGAAAATAAAATAAAAAAGAAAACTTTATTTAGAACAAACTAAGCAAAATAAAAAATCAAAGATAGATAAGATAAGATGATTAAAGATGATCCTCAAGCCTCTCCCAAGAGTGGGTATTTATAGGCTTAGGAATTACAAAGATAATAAAGGCAAAAAGATAAAATCCCGAAAATTAAGTTTTTAAATTAAAAATACATCCCAAAATTCACTCTATTTGCCTGGTTGACCTTATCCATACAGATTTTCTAGCTAGCCAATCCAAAAGATGTTGATAGTTATCATTCTAGCAGTCATCTCGGAAATCATACCCTTGAATCCAGCCATGAATCCAGAAAATCGAGAAATCTATAAAATTTTCATCTTTTAAGCTGGATTTCTTATCTTCAATGTCCTACATGGATAATGAATGAAAAGATCCAAATTAGCAACTCGTTTCGCTCAAGTATTTCGGGTGAAAGAATAGCTCATGCTTAAACTAATCAATCAATTACTATAGGCTTGTAACCTAATCTAATTTTCACTACTTAATATGAAAATGATGCAAAAATCAAGAAGACTTTAATATGGGTTGTAATAGGGTTAAGGTTCGGGTAGGATAAAGGCCGAAAATGGGGTTTGAAAAATTCAAGACAAAGAGAAAACTATTCCAAAGATTTATAAAAAAGAAAGAGAAGAAAAAAAATTTTCACTAGTTTTTTTATAGTTTATTCGAATAATTCTGCTCTATTTTTCTATAATGTATTTTTTTGCACTATTCGAATCAATTTTTTTTCTCTACACTGCACTGTTTTTTGTTCGAACAATTTAATTTTTTCTGGATGGTTTTGTTCGATTTTGCACAACTCTTTTTTTTCTTTTGAAATAACTTCACATTTGTCTTGAAAAGGGAACAAAAAAAGGAAAATATAATAAAATTGGTTTGAGTTTAAAAACATGGTGAGCAAAGAAAAGGATAAGGCTCAAAAAATGGTTCACTAAGGGGTAAACAAATAAAATAGGTAGGCTATTTTATTTGGGAAGAAAAATGATTTTAATCTTATTGCCTCTATCATATTATAGCATCATATTCAAAATGTGTAGTCTCAACAAGTATCGAGTTTCAAGTTCTAGAATGCAATCAATTAGTTTGGCATACTCGAATGAAACAAAGAGCACGAATAAAAATATGCTCATTAGACTCAAAACTCACATGAAAGGTTTATTGAACTAAGTCATGCATCCAATTCAATCGACAAATTCATGAAATTACCAAGAAAATTTACATAAATTAGTCATACTATTCTATCATGCATCCTAAATTCAACAAGAACAAGATTGAATTCATAAAGAAATACAAGGAAATTAAATAAAACTAGAAATTAAGAACAAAGCTTATCAACAATTCTCACCAAGAGATAGCTCAATTTCAATCACAAAGCATAAGCAAAAGTTATTTTGATTTCTAATCCCACCCCCTCACTTAAAATTATATTGTCCCAATATGAACAAATAAAATAAGGTGCAAAAGAGAGGGTGAAAATACTCCCTAATTTAATTCATGATTTTTGCTTCAAGAAGACTTGACTTTGATTGATTTTTGTTGTAATTCCTTGTTTTCGTCCTTATTTGATTGTGATCAACGAGGCACCTACAAAATTAAAATTGGAAAAATAAAAATGAAAAAATGAAAAAAACAAACCATACGAGTTTTAAAAAAAATAAAATGGGTTGTTTCCCCATCGAGCGCTATTTTTAACATCTTTAGCTCGATGACCTGGATCAGACTACAAGTACTTTGCTAAATATTTCCTCAAATTCTTGCACTTTGTCCAACTAAGGATCTCCTTACAAGAAAATTTTCGATCATAAAGTCCTTTCATTTTTCTTGATAAAATATTTTTGTTGCTCTTCCATTTATCTAGCGGTAATTTTAAGTCCAACTTTATTTCCTACATGATAGAAGAGAACAATTTAGATCTTGATGGAGTATTAAGTTTGTCATAATTAACTGAAAAAGTATGTTCAATCTTCTTGTATCTCTTATCAACATCGTCTAGATCCCTACAAAGTTTATAAACAAAATTAGTCTTCATAAAATTGTCGGCTAAAGGATCAATAATATCAACAAAATTCAAACATGCAACCGAATCGGGATATTCCATAGCTTTATATACATCAAATTTAATCACTTTTCCATCAAATTCCATAATTAATATTCCGCTACAGACATCGATCTTGGTATATGTTGTTGATAAGAAAGGGCGCCCAAGCAAAATTTCCTATCTGATGTTGTTGCGGTCATTTTCCATGTCAATATTGTAAAAAACAGCGGGAAAAATAAGATCGTTTACCTTTACCAATATGTTTTTTAATACTCCCTTAGGATAAATGATCGACCGATCAGTAAGTTGAACTGTTACCCGCGTCTCCTTTAATGGCTCGATCGAAATTTTATTGTAGATGCTTAATGGTATGAAGTTAATAGATGCACCTAGATCGCACATTGCTCTCTTGATTTTGAAATTTTCAATTTTGCATGGAATTACGAACATTCCTTGATCTTTGTACTTGGATGGTAAACACCTTTGAAAAATGGCGGATATATTTTCACTAAGATTTACCTTCTAAGTATCGGATATTCGCCTTCGATTTATGCACAAGTCCTTCAAAAATTTTGAATATTTGAAAACCTTTCGGATAACATCAAGTAGTAGAATATTGATTTCCACTTTCTTGAATATCTCGAGAATTTCTTTTTCTTCTTCTTTCTTGTCACGTCTAGCAAGTCTCCCTGGAAAAGGAGGAGGAATCTCATAAGTAGAAGATAAAGAAGAGCTAGGAATAATTTTACCTGAAACAAGTGAGGATGATGAATTTTCTTCTTGAATTTTTGATGAAGCTTTTTCTTCGGTCTCTTTGGTTTCTTCTTCTTCTGCTTTTTTGATCGTTTAGGTGCAATAACGTTACCATTCTACAAGGTTATAGTGGTCACGTTTTCCCTCGGATTGGTCTCCGTTTGTGAGGGTAATCGACCTTGATACTCTAAACGACTAACGGTTTGGACTAATTGGCTTATTTGTTTGTCAATTTCTTGAATATGGGATTGAGCTTGAGTTTAAAATTTTACTTGCGAGATAACCAATTTTTTGATAATGGTCTCAAGGGAAGTTTTCTGTGGCGCTTGATTTTGAAAAATAGGTGGTTTCGGTTGAAAGTTTAGGATTCTAATCCCATAGCTCATGTTGGGGTGATGTCTCCAACTAGGGTTAACTTTGCTACCATAAGGGTTGTATTCTCTTTGAGGAGGACCCGGAAAGTTGTTTATCGCATTAACATTAGCGCCCAACTCATCTTGTAGTAATAGAAACGAGTCTGTCGGACGGTCCAGCATAGTGCAAATTCCATAAACTTTTGCAACTCCAATTTTGCCTGAAACAAGAGAATTGACGATGTCAGCTAACTTGTCTATTTTATTTTCTAGCAAACATTACTTACCTTGTGAACCTGTCGTCTAGGTTCACTCAAAGAGCTTAATTGTTGCAAATTTGCGACCATGATAGAACTTAGAGCTCTCGCATTTTATGGCATCATGTTAATGAGGGCACCCCACTTGCAGCGTCTACCATCTTCTTATCCATCGGAAGCATCCCTTCGTAAAGATACTGAAGAAGAGTTTTCTCGGATAAGCCGTGTTGTGCATAACTGACACATAGCTAACTTGTCTATTTTATTTTCTAGCAAACATTACTTACCTTGTGAACCCGTCGTCTAGGTTCACTCAAAGAGCTTAATTGTTGCAAATTTGCGACCATGATAGAAATTAGAGCTCTCGCATTTTATGGCATCATGTTAATGAGGGCACCCCACTTGCAGCGTCTACCATCTTCTTATCCATCGGAAGCATCCCTTCGTAAAGATACTGAAGAAGAGTTTTCTCGGATAAGCCGTGTTGTGGATAACTGGCACATAGCTTCTTAAATCTCTCTCAATACTCATAAAGTGTTTCGTCATTCCTTTGTTGGATTCCCAATATGCTTCTCCTAAGTTCGTTCGCATTTGCCGCAAGAAAGTATTTGTCAATAAAAATACAAGTTAGTTCAGTCCAAGTAGTAATCGATTGTTTGATTCGCCATTCATTCCGGTTCGAATGTAGGATTAACGATTGGTGTTGCTTGAGGGGAGTCAATTGATGATTCTTTAAAGGATTGGTCACGAGATGGTGTTGCAGAAGTAGATTGTTGTTCCTTTTGTTGTTTCTTTTGTCGAAGCGTTTGACCGTGATTTCTATGAGCGCTTGCTTCGATTTTAGGTTGTATTCTACCAAAGTACCTGGGTTTTTCCATATCATAAAAACAAAGAAATTTGATTAGTAAATTGCCTAAAATTCCCCGATAACGACGCTAATTTTGACAAGTGTCGTTTTAACTTGTCAAAATAAAATAAAGCCACTTCGATTGATCGTCGTTTTTAATCCAGGATTTACAACAATAAATAAAAAAGGTGATAATCAATAATCAAAGTGAAATGAAGTAACAAATTAAAGAAGAAAATAAGTTGAGATATCACAAATAATAAAATCGCCTTGAGCTAGCTTTGATTGGATTCTTTCGATCATTGAAATACATTTTCCTTCGGGATTCATATCGGTTACAGTCTGCAAGGCCTAACCCATTACAACTTGCTTTTCTCACATGTAACCGATCTTTCCAAGTCTATCTTCGGAAACCGATTCTTAAGTAAATTAGCCTCGTCTATCATCGTTAAAATACTTAGTTTTTAAATTGGAAAAGCCCGACTCGGAAGTTGTCTCACCGAGAATCATTTCTGATCTCATTTTTCTGTAGCGGGCCGTCGCTAAGTGTGTTCACAAGAAGTCGAAATGCCAAAGGCTGATCCTTCCTCCCAACTATATTTTTAAACAAATTATAAACCAACAACATCTTTTTGGTAAGAAGTAATTTAAAAAAAATAAGTGAGGTTGATTACCAAGCTTTTATGTTTAGAAAAACGAGAATGTATCCCGGAAGGGAATTTAGTGGTTTGTTCAAATCTCACGGTCTAATCGTTTCATTGTTAGCTCTTTGGCTTGAGAAAATTAGCCAAGCATGATATTGTTTATCATGTTTGACATGTTTTGAAAATAACTTGTAAACATAAAATAAAAGAAAGTGAAAATGAAAAAAAAACTTTATTTAAAACAAACTAAGCAAAACACAAAATGAAAGATAAATAAGATAAGATGATTAAACATGATCCTCAAGCCTCTCCCACGAGTGGATATTTATAGGCTTAGGAATTACAAAGATAACAAAGGCAAAAAGATAATCCCTAAAATCAAATTTGTGAATTTAAAACACATCCTAGAATTATCTCTATTTGCCTGGTTGACCCTATCCATACAAATTTTCCAGCTAGCCTATCAAAAAGATGCTGATTGTTATCATTCTAGCAGTCATCCCAAAAATCTTGTCCGTGAATCCAACCATGAATCTAGAAAATCGAGAAATTTGTATATTTTTCACCTTTTAAGCTAGATTTCTTATTTTCAATGTCCTGCATTGATAATGAACGAAAAGATCCAAATTAACAACTTATAATAATAAATCAAGGACTAATTATTAATAAAATAATGTATAATTTAAGCACTAATCAATTTCTATGACATGGTTAAAATTTTGTGTTTTAAGAAAAATATTTGTGTTTTATTAGCATGTCAAATTTTTGTATAGTGACTTGATTAAACACTTGTGTTACCATGCATACATGTCATTATGATTTAAGAAATATATAAATTTTTTAAGATTTTAAGATCTCTCCCTTTTTCAAGTAATTATGATTTTTTATATCATATGAATTCATGTTTTCAGATAAACTGGGATTTCAAATAAATTATAATTTTGGATTGAAATGTGATTAGAGTATGTAGTTCTGATTTGTGTTGTGTGTATGAAATCATTAATACATCATATTTTGCATTCTTTTCTAAAATATTATTCTTGATAAATAATTTTGTAAATTGTGTTTTGTTGTTTTTACCTACAACTTAGAGATACACTAAGTTCTTTAGGTTATTTCATCTTAATTCCCGCTTACAAATCTTTTGACTTTAGCAATGTGGTACCTGAAGAATCTCATATTTTATTTGGTTATTTTATTTTTCTATATAAAACTAAATTTTAGTTATTCAAATTATTATTATTATTATTTTAGAAATTTTGATGTATTTGAGAATTAAAGTTATTTTCAGTATATATAAATATTTTTCTTATATTCAGATATTTTATTTAAACTATAAGACTATAATATTGTTTTTAACAAGTTTTTGAGATAATTTATTTTGGAAATTTTAGTTCTTTTTATGTTACCAATTCTTAGTTATAATTTTAACTTTTGGTTTTGACGATTTATTAAGTATTTAAATATTTTATAATTATTATGAAATAATATAAATTAAATTGATTTTGAGGGTAAAGTTTTTAACCTTAAAATTCGTAGTTTTGGCATATTTCTTATTGTGCTAAATGTTTATTTCTTCGTATGATATTGTTAAAATGAATTCAAATGTGTGTTTTCTTCTTGTGCTAAATAAGTGTTTCTTCCTGTGCTATTGTTCAATGAATTTAAATGTGTGTTCTCTTTTTATACTAAATGTGTGTTTTTTCATGTGCTATTGTTAAATGAATTTAAATGTATGTTCTCTTCTTGTGCTAAATGTGTTTTTCTTTCTGTTCTATTGTTAAATAAATTTAAATGTGTGTTATCTTCTTGTGCTAAATGTCTGTATCTTCTTGTTCTCTTGGTAAATGAATTTAAATGTGTGTTCTCTTCCTGTGTTAAATTTTTTGAGTTTTGTTTATCGTGACACTGTGATATTGAACATGCCATGCGAGACTGTGATCTTGAGTTACCCTGCGAGACTGTGATCAGATTGTCTAAACCGTATGCTTCGTATTCTATACGAATATCTTTGATTAGACTTTTGAGAATTGTGACATTGATTGCATAGCATGTGCATGGGGTGATATTGTACGGAGGAAGGTGATTCTACCAAACAAAGTTTTAACGAAATAAGGGGTGAGGAGTTATGGGGAACTACCTCCACAACGATCGGTTGATTTAGCCACCACTATATTTGGCATTTAGAGTATGAGACTGTATTCTCTTTGACACTGCATTCATCACTATATGTGTTTATTTACCATGAAAAATTATGTTATAACTGTGATTATGAAATGAGTGATATTGTGATATTTGTCTGCATTTTAGAGACACATTGAGCTTTATAGCTCATTCTCTTAGTTTATTTTTCAGATATCTGACCTATGAGTTGATACTCGAAGATCTCTATCGGATAACATTTTATTCTGTTTTCAGTACGATTATTTATAAACATTTTTATTTTAGTTATTTTGGGATTATTAGGAATTTGAGATGTTTTTAAACTTTATGCATAAAACCGTTTTATTCAATTTTCTCTATTTTTAATCAAAATAATTACTTTTAAATTATGCACTTAATATTTGGTATACAAATTCTATTTTAAATTACTTTATGCATTTACGTAATGTTAAAGTTTAAATAAAGATTTTAACCTATCATACACCTCAAGTTAAGTCTAGAGTGTTACAATAATGATTAAAATACCCAACACATTTTCATGAAAACTAAGAAACTAGTGATGTGTTTTTTCTTATTGTTCTTTCAGTTTTTAGGTTTTTGCCTTAATTAATCCGAATTAACTTGTGTCACATATATAATTTAAAATAGAATTTTCTGTGTATACAATGTCTCTAACCAAGACATGTTTAAGTGTAATAGAACAAGTTAGTGAAGAATCTTCAATGAAAAAACTATTTATAATGAACAAAATATTTTTTAATTATCCAACGTGATTATAAAATAGTATATGATCATTAACTTTTCAAAATTTGATAAATAGATAAGAATGAAGTCAAAACTTGAGATTAAAAAATAAAACATAAATGCTTAAAAATAGGAATGAAAAAATCATAAATAAATAATTTTTTTAAAAAATATTTAAATAGGGAGAAAAAGTAAAAAAAAATCGTTTCTGTAGGTAGGTCATCTAGGATGAAAAACATTTTTCTTTCAATTAAAACTACTTGATCGATTAAAATATTAATCCTCTAAAATCTTGTGAATAATTATTATTGTAAACATTATCATTGTTTACTAAATTATTCTAGTTTTTTATTTTAATCTTTAAATTATTATTTTAGGTAAAATTATCATTAACGTTATAATTTTTTAATTTTAATCACTAATCGTATTTTTTTTTCTATTTTGGTCATTAATCTATTGCTTTTTTTTGTCTATAATCATACTGATAGAGGTTATGGAGTCCTTGTTAATTTCATCTTTATTAGATTATAATATTTAAGATATCGATCCAACGAAGACTGAGTCGATTCTACTACTTCTTATAACTGCACTTAAGAAAACTAAAAACACAAATAATTGATGGATTTGATTAACTGCATTAACTAAACTATACTAAGTTATAGAAAGAAAATAATGAAAAAGACGAGGTTAGATTGAATATTTTGTAGAAGAGAATCCAGTTATATTGTTAATCCACTTATTAATGCAATGGGTTGAACTGCCGCCTCGGCGAGTTCACATAAACGGTCGCCGCAGCTGCCTAGGCGGGGTTATGCCTTGTCGACAATTTCTTAACCGAATTAGTCAATGCCCTTAGGCAAAGATTGTATTCTCTCCTTTCATGAGCCTAACTCTCCCGATATTAGACAAATGGATATTTCTTCACATACTTATCATCTCGAGCTCATATGTAAAGAAAGTTAAGTACCTAGAAAGAATAAACTATGAAATAGATTTGCATTAATAAATATCAATAACAATGTAACCATCCTCTCCAACTACTCCACAACAATCTAAACCTCGAAGGGAGTTTAGAATATATTATGGTCGGCGGTTAAGGATATGTTATGTGTGAAAACCCGACCTTTCTCCTCCTTTCAAACCTAAACCTAATAAGTGTCTTATATAGGCCAAGCCCTAAGTTGATCTTTCCATGCAAGAAAAAAGTTCTAGACAAGAAAGAAATCTAATTCCTAATTAAATTATATTAAATAAATCTTATTTCGAAAAATATCTCTTCCCGCGATTTGGCTTGGGCTTGACCTCCTAACTGAGTCGTCTTCTTTCTTTTGATCTTTGTCCTTTGATTTCGGTATCTTTTTCTCTTACTGTTGAGCATCACTTGCCATCTTTTATACTGTCGCGACGGATTTCAAAATGCTACTGTGGCGGATGCTTCATCTACAATTCAACATCTGTCTTAATTGGTTATCTGTGTAGTTTCCTGTCTAAGAAAAAAAATCATCAAATGTATATGTTTTATACCAATTAATGGGTAAATTCATAAAAATAATATTCGGATGCTGGAATATGACAAATAACCAAAAATATCTATTATCGCCTTTAATTCTGTCTTTATTAGCAATAAATGAGTAGGAAAATTTTATAAAAGATGAAGACTTTTAGGCACTCATCACACCCTCAAACTCAAATTGTTGCTTGTCCTCAAGTAATTCAAAAGATAATTTTAAGTAAGGAATTTTAAAGCAATATACCGTCCTGCCTATCACGGCAGAATTCTTTTCTTGACTTGGCCTCTTCTTGGTTTTAGGAATTCCTCAGAATTGGACTATAAGTCCTAGTGTGTGTGTGTAGCTGCGTTAAAGATGATTTTCTAAATTCTAATCCTTTTCTAGTTCAAGACTTCCGACTAAGATTTTCTTGATTCTTCTCCCAAAATAATTCTATAAATCTATATTGCTATAAACTTATATTGCTCTAGCCAGTCATGGGTACCTTAAGTGTTTAGCATATTGTCACTAGAGCAGGTGATAGGCACCTCTAGTAAGTTGGAGAATTCTAAGTCCTAGAGCCAGTAATGGTCACCTCTATGGACTAAAATTAGAGCCGGTCATAGGCACCTCTAGTTAAAATCTACGCCTAAGTCCTTATTGCTTTTCAAAGAAAATAACTTTTAAAATCAACTAAAACTAGAAGTGTTTTAAGATGTTTTCAGGCTCATAGTCTAATCCTAAGTACTAATCCTATCAAACCTTTCGGAATCCAAGTCTGGTGAATGGTGTAGACTGCGGCGGCGACTGGAGAATATATTACTGCCGAGGCAGTTTCAATAAAATTCAACTGACTTTTAAACAAAATTTTTGCAGTAATAATTAAGTAACTACGACAAGATTTTACACATTGATGAGATACTTGAATTACTTCCATACATTGCATTTACATATTACAAAAATAAAAAAAATGCTCCCCCAAACTCAAGGGATGCATTATCCTCAATGCATGGACATGGAGAGAATAAAATATAACCGAAAAAGAAAAGAAAAGAAAATGAAAAAAGAAAGATTACCGCCCTTAAAATGATTTGAAGGATCCAAATGAATTCTCAGAGTCAGTGTCGATTATAAGCTTGCGACGAGTGTTCGGTGGTTGGTGGGTGGTTGGCTTTGGTGGTTGTTGGGCCACCGCCTTTGGCGGGATCACCATTGGCTTTTTGGTAGAACGGTGTGATTGGACTCGGATAAGAGTTGGGTCTCGTAACTTCTTGTTCTCTAAATCCAATTTGATTGGGGATGAAGATGGTGCCTTTCTCTTCTGCCCTCCTTGTGTTACAGCAATAAATTTATCGGAAGCTCTAAGTTGTCTCGTCAAATCTTCTTCCTAATCACTCAAAGTGAAATTGAATTTTCTGGTGTAACTCATCTATTGATGGAGTCCATTTGGAGGAAATCAGCTACTAAGTCTGTTGAGAGTGGTTCGGTTGCAGCTACAACAGCTACGATGGTAGGAGAGACTAGGATAGTAGTTGAGACAGATGTTCCATGGATGTTGGTTGAGGCATGGAGAGATCGACTGTGAAGTCTAGAAATAGAGTTGTGCATATAGGGAGTTCTTCTCGAATGATGGAGATGATAGCGTTGTTGAACTCCTTTACATATTTCATGAAGGCTAGTTGCCTTTTTTCCATCCTTAGCAGTGTTTCTAGGACTCCTGCTTGTATAGTTTCATCCTTTGTTGGTTCTTCGGCTATCGCAGGTTCGGCCTCAGCCATCGAAGGGATGTAAGCTTGTGGAGTTGCTTCTTCCACTTGCATTCTTCCCATATAAATTTCATGTGTCTAGCCCACACGCCTCGGTGTGTACGTGTCTAAGGGCATGTTTGAGACTCTTTCTAAATTTCCTAAAACGGTAAATAAGGGAAGATAAGGATACCTTTTTTGTTGATGGCACATTCAAAGATCTATTCGCTGATGATAATGTCGACGTCGATCCTTCGATTATGAATGATAAAGTGGATAAACAACAATCATGGTTTGTCCATCATCTGGTTATGAGATGTTGGCAGTAGATTTCTTTTGATGATGGCATTCTAGAGTTTAGCTTCTTGGCGGAGATCACGTTAGTTGACAAATCCGCGGTACTTCCCCGTATTCCATTCAGCTCTGGGTATGTAGAGTTCGACTTTCATTGCTTTGTAATCATCTGTCGTCAAGGTGGTAACAAATGTAGTATGTTCGTCTGCTTTAAAGTGTAATCCATAGTGTGAATTAATGACGACATCGCCAATGGAATTGCCCTTTCTCTGAGGTAGGCATATGGGTTCTTTGCCACTGGTCTGTGGGTGTAGAATTCCCGTACCCATTCAAAATTTTCTGGATCTAGCTACCTGGGGAACTGCTATCATCTCTGAAAAGTTATTTCCGATAAAATGAAGGCTTCTAAACCTAGATCCTCTTCGTCTATGTAGTGGAAGCCTTGTTTCTCCCAGATTTGTCTATTCTTGAAGTTTCGCTCGTATTCCTACTCAACTGCCAGTATGGAGAACCGTTTAAACTTTGCTGCTATGGCAGGGTTTTCTCGTGGAGTTGACATATTTTTGAAGAGCTAAAAGAATTTTTTGTAGAGTAATTGTAATAGAGAGGAAGTCGTGAAGGGATAAAGCATTGCTTGTGTATTTATATTGGCGTAGACGACACATCGTTTAATTTGGTAGAGTGGTTATCATTATTCGTGGCGTGCATGCTACGCCATTCCAGTTGTCCCGCACTGGCGGCAGAATTGATGCAGATTCCACCTTGGGCGGCAAGTTTTCCCGCCCAGATGTTTTTTGTTTGTAGTAGGTCGTATGTGGGCTTGATTATCTTCATTGCACTTCTTTATTGGACCTAAAAGAAATGTGTGAATAAAATATTCTTAAATTAAATTTCTAAATTTTTAAATATGAATCCTAGAACTGAACTTAAATTTAATTCCTAAAGCATAAAAGTAAATAAGTATAATAAAATAGAATTAGGTTACTGTAAGAGTGTAATAAGATACATCTCCTGCAACAACCATCTTCCCCTTTTTAGATGGAGGAGAAGCTAATGTTCCAGTTGCTATCTCCTCATCAGGAGGTTTCCTTCGTATGTATTCTTGCTCCAGGGGAGTGCTGCCTCGGTAGAGGTTGCCTTGGCATACTTTGTTCAGGCAATCTGCCTCTGGATTGAAGTTGAATTTAGTTTTAACTTCAATTCTTTTGCATTCATCTGGTTCATCCTGATGCCTTAGATTTTTAAATACATTGATCTTTACTTATTGATCATTGAACCTTATGATCAATTCTCCTTTCTCACAGTCGATCAATGTTCTTCCTGTGGTTAGGAATGACCTTCCTAATATGATTGGTGCATGTTCATCTGCTTCACAATCAAGAATTAAGAAGTCAGCAGGAAAAATAAATTTATCCACCCTTATCAGAATATATTCAATTTTTCCTTCTGGTTGTACGTAAGAGCGGTCTGCCATTTGCAGCATAACTATTGTTGGCTTTGCTTACCCAATGTCTAGATTTTGAAATACTGACTTAGGCATGAGATTTATATTGGCGCCTAAGTCGCATAGTGCTTTACCCAAGATTGATTTTCGATAGAACATGGTATGGTGAAGCTACCAGGATCTTTTCTTTTGGTTATGGCTTTATTGTGCAGTATTGTCACACATCCTTTTGTTGCAGCAACTGTTTCAAATTCCCCAATTTTGTCCTTTTGAATATAATATCCTTAAGGAACTTAGCGTAGTTGGGCATTTGCTTAATTGCCTCCACTAAAAGTATATTTATATGTACCTATTCATGTATGTCTAGAAATTTCTTAAACTGGTACTCCTGCTTTTTCTATTTTAACCTTTATGGAAAAGATGGTGGTAGACGCAGATCTTCGATTTTTTTCATCACACTGAAACCTTATTTGTGGTGCGATTATGGCATCATCTTCTACGACAGTATTTTTAGCAGTATCTGCTGGTTCCTTTGCCTTATATGTTTCGTTAGTAGCTTATTCAGGGACTACTGTTTTAGGGGTCTTACCTACTGTTTGAGTAGGTATTTTAGGGTCCTTCAGTTGTAATCCACTTCTGGTCGATATGGCTTTACATTGTTCATGAGGACCAATTCTAGCGACTTCAGTATCTCTCGGGAGACCTCCCATGGGTATACTTTTCATCTGTTGTGCCATTTGTCCTACTGTGGTTTCCAGCGCCTTGAGAGCAGTTTCGTTATTCTGAATTCTTATTTTTTTTCTATCCATGAAAGTGTTAGCTCTTTGGATGAACTTGTTGGTATTTGCAATGTATGCACCAGTCTGGGCCATAAATGTTTGCAGTGTATTTTCCAAAGTCCGGACGTCTGTTGTTTGCTATGGCGGCGGTGCTTGCTATGACATCTGCTACTGAACAAATCTATTATTTTGCTGGAATCTCGTAGATTGCTCTGGTTGATGTTGCTTGTTAAGTGTATTATTAGGATTACTCTATGAGAAATTAGGGTGCTTCGTCTATGATGGGTTATAGTTGTTGGACATGTTGTTTCTATTAAAATTTCCAATATAGAAGGAAGATTCTGGATTGTGCGGGAATGTGTTCGAGTCATGATTGTCACCACATGTTTCGCAGAGAATGGTGACTGCTTTTAATTCTCGAACGTGACTTGTCTTTTGTAGATCCTTCACCATATTTGTCAAGGCGGACAGTTGGCTAAAATGGAATCTGAAGAATCTGAATTTGTCATGCCTCTTCTGGTGGTCGGGTGTTGATAATCGTTCTTCGCTAACCTATCCAAAATTTCTATACTCTCATGGGGTGAGCGGTCTAAGAGGGTGCTATTGGCGGAAGCATCAAGCATCATCCTTGGAGGGGTGTTAACTGCATTGTAGAAGATGGATACTTGGGTCCACTCAGGCAGACCATGCATGGGGCATTTTCAATATAGTTCTCTATATCGTTCTCATGCCTCATACATTGATTCTTCTTCATCTTGCCTGAATGACGTAATATCATTTCTGAGCTTGTCAGCCATATTGGTATAACTGAATCTGGCAAGGAAGCTTCTGCAAAATTCTATCCATGAATTCAACGATCCCGTCTAGAGGTTATTTAATCATGTTTTTGCCCTATCCCTCAATGAATAGGGAAATAATTTCAGCTTAAGGATTTTAGTTGAGAATCCTGACAGTTTAAATGAGTTATAGATCCCCCAAAAGGATTTAAGATACTGCCTAGCATCTTCATTGGTCGAACTCCCAAACTACCCTAGGGTGTTGATCATGTTGAACATGACCGGTTTTAGTTCGAAGTTCTTTGCCTCTATATTAGGCATCACAACAGCAGGAGTTAATCCATCTAAATCTTCCTCTAAATAATCTCAAACAGTTCGAGCACGTTTTTGTCTTGGAATATTTACTGGATCAACTACTGCGAAAGCACCACGGTTGTCTTACGTGGTGACGTTCATACCCGCGTTGTTTTGTTGGCCAGGGTCTACGTTCATTCTTTGGCATGCCCTTCGTTCAGATCTCGTACTATTTTTCAATTTCTGGGTCGTAAGGATATTGATCAATGGTAGGGTTGGACCTGGTCATGCATAAAACAATCTACGAAAGTTAAACTAAAATTAAATAAATAAAATAAACTAAAATAATTAAAAAGGTGTAGAAATAATTGGTAGTAAAACTGAGCGTCAGTCCTCGGTAACGACGCTAAATCTGGTAGAGGTTATGGAGTCCTTGTTAATTCTACCTTTTTCAGATTATAATATTTAAGATATCGATCCCACGAAGACTTAGTCGATTCTACTACTTATAACTGCACTTAAGAAAACTAAAAGCACAAGTAGTTGATGGGTTTGATTAACTTCATTAACTAGACTATACTAAGTTATAGAAAGATAATAATGAAAAAGACGAGGTTAGATTGAATGCTTTGTAGAGGAGAATCCAGTTATACTGTTAATCCACTTATTAATGCAATGAGTTGAACTGCCGCCTCGGCGGGTTCGCACAAAGGGTCGCCGTAGCTGCCTAGGCGGGGTTATGCCTTGTCAACAATTCAACTTTTCATAGTTAGACAGAGCATCCTTATGTGTCTTCTTCCTTATCCTTAAGTGAAGGGAACTGTTGAAACTCTCGTGTCTTGATGATATCTCCCGGCGTTAATCAAGGGTAGATAATAACCTCACATGCGTCTTGTTAGTCGCTAAAATCCTTAGGCGGTTAATTTCTCAACCGAAATAGTCAATGCCCTTGAGTAAAGACCGTATTCTCTTCTTTCACGAGCCTAACTCTCCCGATATTAGATAAATAGATATTTCTTCACATACTTATCATCTTGAGCTCATATGCAAAGAAAGTTAAGTACCTAGAAAGAATAAACTATGAAATAGATTTGCATTAATAAATATCAATAACAATGTAACCTTCCTCTCCATCTTCTCCACAATAATCTCAACCTCCAAGGGAGTTTAGAACATTTTATGGTCGGCGGCTAAGGATATGTTATGTGTGGAAACCCGACTTTTCTCCTCCTTTCAAACCTAAACCTAATAAGTGCCTTATATAGGTCAAGCCCTAAGTTGATCTTTCCATGCAAGAAAAGAGTTCTAGACAAGAAAGAAATCTAATTCCTAATTAAATTATATTAAATAAATCTTATTTCCTAAAATATCTCTTCCCGTGATTTGACTTGGACTTGACCTCCTAACTGAGCTGTCTTTTTTCGTTTGCTCTTTGTCCTTTGATTTCGGTATCTTTTCCTCTTATTGTTGAGCATCACTTTCCATCTTTTATACTGCCGCGGCGGACTTCAAAACGCTACCGTGGCGGATGCTTCATCTGCAATTCAGCATCTGTCGTAATTGGTTATCTGTGTAGTTTCGTGTCTAAGAAAGAAAACTATCAAATACATATGTTTTATACCAATTAATGGGTAAATTCATAAAAGTAGTATTCGGATGCTGGAATATGAGAAATAACCGAAAATATCTATTATCGCCTTTAATTCTATCTTTATTAGCAATAAATGTGTGGGAAAATGTTATAAAAGACGAGGACTTTTAGATACTCATCACATACCCTCCACCTGCACCGATTCGGGTTTAGGGTGAAAAAAATCTGACCCAACCCGACCAAATTTTTAAGCTTTAAAATCTGACCTGACCTAAATCATAAAAAAAATTAGGGACTTAATTATAAAAATAAAATTTAGGGATCTAATTGTAAAAAAATAAAATTTTAGTGACCTAATTGTAAAAAAATAATTTAAGTGACCTAATTGTATAATATATAGAGAGAGGGATCATTATTGCAAATATCTCTAAAATATATATACACTATTAGTCCCGGGTTGAATTTTTTCCACCCTAAACCCAACCTCGACCCGAGATCACCCTTAAAAAACCGACCCGATCCAAACCGAATTTTCTATCAAAATATCCAACCCATCGAGTTCGGGTTTCGTGCCCTAGGTACAGTGTTAAATTATGGGCAAAAGACATAAAAAGTCATTGTTTTCTATGTTCAAGCCAAGGTGTTGGTAAATGTCTAATGTCATTTTCGGAAGCCATGCACAATACGTCACTAACCATGCAAATGAAACTTTGATTGTGCATAATTGGGTGGTCCATTTGTTACAACGAAGGAAACACCTCAACATTATCTCCTCAAGTAGCATCTTTCCCTTTAATTTTCTCACTAGGCTCCATTGGCAGCCTGCTCTTCATTATTAAGATGACAGAATCGGTAGATTCTTGGTATCTGTTTGTGTCAAAATTTAAACTCCAAACAAATCATTCAAACTCGATTAAATTAAATCATAGGAGAAAATACAGAAAATCTCCTAAACACTAAAATCATGATCATTAAAATTACTTTTTTTTTTTCCTTCAGCAGAAATGTTGGACCAGTCCCTTGTATCAAAAAGGAGAAAAGTAGGAAAATTAGGTGGTACAAAGTTTTCTTACATTTCAACGAACACCAATCTTCATGTTCATTTTCTATTCGAAGCAATGATGAAGTTAGGCTATGTAATCTTTGACAGTTGAAAACTTTCTCAGTAACAAGTTTGAAAAAAACAAAACAAGAGAAACCAATGGAAAAGTAGCAGCAAGAAAGTGTGCTCAAAATTCAACGTGTTTAGCCCTAGGTTTAAGTAATGTCAAAGGTAAATTTTCTTTGTATGTTACTTTTTTAGCATGCAGGGAGAAAACCCTTTATTTATCTTTACATAAAGCTTTCAGTTTCTTAGTTTTGGAGCGGATTGATATATAGTGCAGTAACAAGGTGAGTTTAGTGTCCCAGAATTTGCAGATTGAAAAAGCAGCGCGTTTATGTGTCGGAGTGAAGACATTGATGTTTTAAGTTGTTATCTAATAAGATACTGTTTTTAGGTACTGAATGAGCTCAGATGACCAACCTAATCTAGGGACATGCACATGGTGCACATGTGTGCCAGCAGAATACTGTGTTGTTAGGTCCCCTGGCTTGATAACTATGGCTAGCTTGGTGGTTTGGCATCTTTTGTGGTGTCTTTAGGATTGGCACATTTTATTACTCTATCTTCAGCTCATGAGGGTTCAAAAGAGGATCAATTATGGGTTTTAGTAGGAAGATGGAAAATACCTGTTCAGGAAATACAACAATGGTTATACGTACTAAAGAGCTCATGACAGTTTAGCTTCGAGTCTTTTGACTGAATAGAGTTAAGTGATGGGTCAAATAAACTTGCTAATAATTACGTTGATAATGTTATTGTCATCCCTTTTATTATTCCTTTGTTTCGATATTTAATTTTTTTAAAAATTTTAACTTAATTATAAATTTATCCCTTCACTTTTATATGTTTATGCTTTATCCCAACCTCAAATTCTAACTACAGGATTCAAAAGCGGGTGTATAACAAATTTCAAAATCAAAACCTTTGAGGAAGGAGATGAATACTAAAGTTCCGAACTTTTGTACAATCCGTTAGCAAAGTTGTTAGAAAGGATTATATATTTCCTTTTCCAAAGATATAGGCTTTATTTAAAGTTATATATTACGTATAAGTATTTAAAGTATATAATTCTTTTATTTAGGTACACAAAATATATTTTAGTTAAATTAAGTAGTTAAAACATTTTTTTTGTCAAAATATGTAATTTGACCAATATATATTTTATCTAGATTCCTAAAAATTATCACGTGACATTGATTAAAGAATATCTTAGTACCCATTTATATATGTAATCATTAACTTTATATAGAGTTGTAAAACTCGAATTTAATTTTTATTTTATTTATTCTTAATATTGGGCTTGTTATTATTAAACAAAAAAATAAAAAATATTACTATATTATTATATATATGTGTTATTTAAATCAATAAAAAAATTTAAAAGTTACTATTATTATCCTTTTTAAATTTGGTTACTTTCTTTATAAACTAAAAAATCAAAAAAAAAAATTGGATAAGCATTGTATATTATCCAAGACAAGAAATACATCACCTATAATCACACTTGGGCATCCATCCCCCTAAGAAATTCTCCAAGATGTGCAAATAATTCTATTTACGTCATCCATGCGTATAACTCTATTCTGAGTTCGTATACAAATGATTTCCTTAATGCAACATAAAATGCTCTCAACAGTTCTACTAACATTCCTAAATAATCTCTTATTTCGTTCTTCCCACACAAAGTAAACAAAAGCACCCCAGGCAAGCTTTAAAATATGAACTATCAAAGACTTTCCTTTCAATTTGGAGCTCAACCACTATAGCTCATCATTCCATTCAAGCATCATTCTATGTAATCCACACATTTCCAAGACAGCAGCCCATATGCGTCTCGACAACCTGCATCCAGCAAAAATATGGTCCCTAGTTTCCTGAGCAGAATGACAAAGTACATAGTTCTCCTCAACATCCCTCCCCATAGCTCTAATCCTATCTTTGGTCGGCAACCGATTAAGAATTGCCATCCAAAGAATCATAGAGTGCTTTGGCACATGTAAACTGAACCAGACCAACTTGTACCAAGTAGCAGTGTCTTTATCTTCCCGAATCATTCCCCAAACTGAACCAACAGTCCATATGTTGTGCCCCCTGTCAATAAACGCTTGCAACTTACTCCTTTCATTTCATTTGTATATTATTTCATTTCATTTGCTTTTCTTTCGTATATTATATTAGTATATTATTATTTTTTTAATTATTATTATCATTATTATTATATGCATATATATAACAAATTAAATAAAAAAACCCATAAATGAAGTCCAAATAATATTAAGTATCAGTACATTTACAATAAATATATATATATATCAAATTATTTACAAAAACAAATAATATGATAATCACTAAGCCCAACAATGGGCCCATCTCTTATTACACAAGCTCATTCTCCCTAGCCCAAATATTCAATCCGGTAAGAAGAAAACCCTAATTGATCCTGTTATTCTATGTGCAGCCCGTTTGTGACCATTAAATCTTATATAGATCTAACAATCACGATTGAAGGAAGCAAAAGGATCCGGATACATAACTCACCGCACGCGCAGACCGCCCAGCTACTCATACGCGCATGCAACGCACGCTCCTGACTCTTCCACTGTCAGTCGACCTATCAGCTTTCACGATGGTCGTCGCCGGTGATCCCCTCCTTTGGTGACCGTTTCACACATGTAAACAAAAGAACCATGTCAGAAATTATACGATTCAAAATAAAAAACGCCAACAGTGCAGGGAATTACAAAGCAAAATCGACAAGAATCTCAGGAATTTCCAGTGTCCAAATCAGACGAATCCAAACAAAAAATGCCATTAAAACAACAGAATAGCATTTTCTTTTTATTCCATATAACTTGGTTATATAAACAGGGGATGAACAACCTTGTAAGGGATCTTCCCCACCTTTCGATCAATACAAAGAAAAACATTTGAGGTATATCCTTTTTGGTCATTTGCATGTATTAAAGAAAAATAACAAATAAGTTTAGGGTTGAGTTTTCTTTACCTTTGTTCTCTCCCCTTCGCTTCTTCTCTTTGATCGATAATAAACCTCGGCCATTTGGTGCCATTGGTGAACCGCAATCAGAAGGGAAGGAGTTTCTTTTGGATTGAATAAAAAAATTTTTCACTTCTGTTTTCGTAAAAAAAGGAAATTTAAATCTATGTTTTTCAAGTAAAGGGTCTTGTTTTCGGGTTGTTTAAGTTTATAAAAGCAAAAAAAAGAAGGTTTTTACCTCACCGGACGCCACTAGCGGCGGCCAATGTGGCGATTTCTGGGTTTGTGGCCAGCGGTTTTTGAAAAATGCAAAGGACATTTGAATGTTCTTATTGTTTTTTCTGGGTTCGGATGAAGAAATGAGAAAATTTAGGGCGGTTATTTGTTTTTGAAGTAAAAATAAACCAAAAAGGAATATTAATCTATTTTAGTTGTGTTTTATACTAGGGGTAAACAAATGGTTTTAGTAAGCTCATTAAATCCCTCCGTGTTTTTAAAATAACTCTCACAATCCCTGGAACTTTGTTTCATCCTTCAATTTTTTCATCCTTCAATTTGGTCACCGAATTTTATGATAAGCTCCTTTCCTTTTAATTTTACCCTGCTTGGTTTATTCTTTTTTAATTAAGACCTATTTTTGCTTTATATCAGCACTCTAATTTTGCTTTTCCCCTATTCAGATCACTAATTTTTAATGTTTTCCTTTGTCTTTTTAAATTTCTTCCTAAAGTTTTGTTTTCTTTCGATCTGGTCCCTTCTAGTAACCTTTTCTGTTTTTCTTAATATTCTCTAAGTTTCCATTTTATTTAATTTAATCCCTGAATACATTTATTTATGAATTTTTAATCCATTCATTTTATTATCTTGTTCATACATGTTTATTTTGTAAATATTATGGTATTTTTATATTTGTCTTTTTATTTATGTTTATGTGCCATATAATGCTTAAGTTTACATCTTAACATTAATTATTAAATGTGATATCTCTTTATTTGGTCTTCACGGGATCAATACCAGGCGTAATTGTAGCGGTGTATACATTTATCTTCAAATAAAGAGACGATTAATTTAAATGTCTATTTAATTCGAAAATTTTAAAATTAATTAAGCCGTGATTTTGTAAAGGTACTAATTTTTGGGTGATTTTAAACGATAAATCGTTTTTATTCGTAACTGACTCTCTAACCCAATTTATTTCGAATCTCATGTTTTTACGGTATCCGATCTACCAAAGTGACCGGTTGCGACTCCAATTTTTCGAAATCTTGTCCAATTGTTTTCCAATTATTTTTCAAGTTCCTTTTCAACATTTTTAATTTGTCTTTTGAATCATTTTTTAACCTTTCCTTAAATTTTTTATTTCTTTTATTTTAGGTCCTTTTCAAACTCTAATTTATCAATTTTTAAAAAAATTTCCAAAATTCCCAATTTTTCCAATTTTTTTTCCAATTTCCCAATTTTTCAAATTAAACCCAACATTCAAATGTTTTAAATACCTAATTCTAAATTCAAATCCTAATTTTTCAAAAATCTTTTCCCTAATTCCTTTTAAAATTCTCCTTTTTAAATGACATTTCCAAATTCAAAACTTAATCTTTAACTTTTTTAAAATAGCAACATTTTATTACAACTATTGATTATTTTTTAAAAGGATCGCTACAATATATAAAAAAGAACTTTAGCTACCTACTTTAATGAAAAAAATACTTTAAAAATTAAAAAGTAGACTTAGTACTACAGTAAAACAGGTTTTTAATGATGTTTTTTTAGTCCTATAGTGGTGTTTCTTAGTGTTGCTAAAAACTTTTTCGACGCTTAAAAAAGTACCACAATTAACGCCGCAACAGTTTGCAGCAGTTTTTTGAGTAAAAATACAACAAAAGGTCAAGATCGTTAGCGGCGTTTGTTTTTACAACGCTATTAAAAATTGTTCTTTAGCAGTGTTTATCTAAAGATCTTGACCTTTTGCAGTGTTTCTCTTTTCAAACACCGCCAAAAACCTATCCATTAGTTACGTTTGTGTTTATAAATGCCGCTAAATTTTTTTTAGCGGCATTTGTAAATACAAACGCTACAAGAAACCCATAATTTAATGATGTTTATTTTTACAAACGCCGCTATTAACATCATGATTCCAAAAATATATAATATAAATAATATATTATTTTAATATCAAGTTATGCACAAACAAAAAATGCAACCAAAATCTTTTGTTCTTACAAACAACATAAATTATTTCATCAATCGTTCATACAAATTATTAATGTTATAAGAAAAATCTTAGTACACTTCATTTTATCACCTTGCATGTCAAACCCAAAATAGGTGAATAAACCTTTACTACAGAGAGACTTCCTTTTAGTAATTGAAGAACCTAGGTTGACATTCGTACTCGTCCCTTGACTCTGAACCTTTTTGTAATGCCCAAAAATAGGCTTAAAAGTTAATGAACCAGTTTTGTTAGTATAACCTAGTTCAAGATTAAATACTTAAAAAGTAGTTTTAAATCAAAATAAATTATGTAAAAATATCCTAAAATCCTTATTTGATATATATTTAACTTTTTTCAACTCAATTTCGAAAATTGACCCTTGAATCCCTAAAATTTTGAAATTAGTGACTATTTTGCAAAAATTAAAAACTTAACGATAATTTTATAAACTAAACCACAACTTTGAATCTTTAAGGGACTTTGATTCAATCATAATAATATTTATCTAAGCCTTCCAAGGGTCTATTTTAATAACCCATAACACATAATTTTAATTAACAATAATAACTTACTATTAATCATAAAAAATTATTTTTCATCAAAACTTAAACCTATTTTTTTAGAATTTAGACTTTTCCTCTTCTTGGCAGTCACTCTATCATCTTTTCAAAGGTAAATATCAATCTTTTCAATAAAAATTTGTTTGGTTAATTCTTTATATTTTTCTTCTTCAAAATCTCTTAGTTTTTCTTCGATTTTACTTGTTTTTGAACCTTAGAAGGATGTTGGATCAATTTTGGAGGTGAGAATCATTTAAAACCCTGAAATATAAAGTTCTTTAATGAAATTTTTAAGTTCTTGGTTGATCACAACAATCTTTAAAGTCTTGAATTAATAAAATCGGTTTTCTTGATAAAAATTCTATTATTTTCTTGATTTTCATTCAAGGGTTTTATATGGATGTTTTTGATGACTAAATATATGAATCTTGAAGTTTTTATATGAAATTAAGATGATTTTTAAGTATCTAATCCCGAACATAAGGTTTAGGTGGTGTTTAGAGAGATTTTCGGTGAGTTTCGGTTAGGTTTTATGGTGTTTTTAGGGGTTGCCATGTATTGGTCCAACTTGAGGGACGTTTGGGTGTGTTTTAATGCACTAAACCCTCTGGGTTCGATGCTTGAATTAGGTTAAGAGATAGAGGAACAAGTTTGAAGGAGATTGGAAAGTCGAATCGTATTTTCGGGTGACTAGTCGAGCAAGTTCCAGTAAATTAATGAGTGGATTATGAGGGCTGCCAATTCGAAAGGGTTTTAAATGTGTTTTTCAAAGTTTTGGGGGTGTAGGAAAGGTGTGAAAAACTTCATATACTCGAAAGTAAGTCTAAAATATTGCTTTTCTTGAGTTGATCAATCTTTGGAAGATGTCCAAGAGGGGGTGAATTGGCAATTTTAAAATTTGGTAGAATAAATTTTCGGTAAAAATGCTAATAATAAAGAACAAGAGATTTATAATGGTTCAAGCTTCGAACAAGCTCTACATCCACCACCTTATCTCCCACTAAGGATTTTGAAACCAATTCACTATTGAATTCAACTTTTTCTAGGTTCAAGGGATAACCTTTACAAGCAAATCAATTTTCTACCCAAAATTGATTTGAACCTCACAAGATGTTACAAATGATTAGAGTGGGCTAAAAGGAATTCTCTCACAAGAAATAAATGCCTCAAATACAATTTAATACTCCCCAAACTTAAAATACAAGAATCAAATTTAAGAACACAAGTTGGGAGGCTAGGAAATGCAATAAGTACTTGGGAGTTGAATTTGATTGCTTGGATGTTGCTTTGAGGTTCAATAATCCTTAATGTTGTTGAAAATGCTTCATTTTGTACCTTCTCATTGATTTCTATCTATTGTGGCTGTTGGGAATGTAAATATGGCCGTTGAGACTTCACCTTCCCATAATAAATACACTCTACAACAGGCGGTATCGAAACACGAGCTACCTGTTTCGAAATAGACCAAGAATAGAAAGAGTCGTTGTGCATTAAAACAAGGGGTATCGAATCATGCTTCGATACCTTTTTGAAACTGTAAAGGTTAGTATTGAACCATGTTTCGAAATAGGCTAACCACCATTCAAAAATTAACTGCCACCAACGGTCAAAACATTTAAAGCTAAAAGAGACGTTGGGGATTAAGGGTGGTATCGATACTGGTATCGATACCATGGGTCAATTTTAAAATATATAAATAGTATTCGAAGTGCTTCGATACATGCTTCGAAACAGAGGCTGGTAGTGAGCTCGTGGTATTGAACGATGTTTCGATACCTGTTCTTGAACTCAAGAACAAGCTTTGAAAAATCCCAAGGGTATCGAATGGTGGTTCGATACCCTCGTGCAAAACACTTAGAAATTTTATTTAAAAAGTCTTTGTTTGACTTGAAATCAAAATATTGACTTAAGAACTTAAAAATTATTTCAAATTAGTCCTTGTATTTAATTGTTATATCAAAATCAAATTTAGTTTTACAGCTTTCTTAAAGTATCCCATATTATGCCTTGGTTTACTATGTGTTTTAGTCATGCTCATATTGTGTTGTGCATATATGAATATGCATGTGTTTTTAATGCTCATGAGATTGATTTTTAAAAAGTTTTTTATATGGATAAGATGCTCCTACGGTTTTGTTTTGAAAACGTGAGAAAAATATTTTTTTTACCGGTTTATGCATTTGATGCATGTATTTGTGAGATGCATGAATTTATTTCACTATTTTTAACTCCAAACTTGAGCATTGGTTTTTTTTTTTATTGGTATTAAAGATGATGAAACGTGGATAAGTTGATCGATCAATAGGATGTGAGTGCACTGAAATTATAAAATGCATATGTGTATTAAATGTCATAGTGATGCATTAGAGTTGATGCTTAGATTATGGTATATGTGTTGTATTAAATTTAAGCATTGCTTATCCCGGATACTAAGGTGAGATTTCGTAATTAGAGATAATCCATCAAGGGTATAAGTAGGCGATTTAGCCCTTATACGTGGTATGAGTAGCGATTTGACTCTCATATGTGGCATGCTAGTGATTGGCCTCATGCCTGGCATGTCTTGGCAAGTATGTCTACATGTGTATTTCCGTTTATCCTAACAATTAGTGATAGTCTAATCGGTTCACTAATACCAATACGTTGCAACGAGGTTTGCATGTGTATTTGATATGTGAATAAGTGGGTTTTCTTTAAGCTTTGTGTATGTAGAATGTAAGTCTTGTGTTCTACTTATTAAGCATGTGTTTTCAAAAAGGTATTTTAAAAGGTTTTATGACTCTTAGGCGATGGTACACTTGTTGTTTTTTAGATAGTGGCGTTGATGGCCATGGACATTGTTTTTACTTAGAGCATGACTTTTTTTAAAATTGATTTTCGTATATTATAGGCTATATTGCAAGGTGTTTTTAAATATTTTTTTATTCATTCACAAGCTTATGCTTACCCTCTCATTTAACTTGCAATACAGAGTATTTAATGTGGAGGCAGCAAACATAAGCAAAGATCTAGGTAACCGCCAAGTGAAAGCTCAAGTATGTCTTTATAATATTAGTAGTAGTGAGAGAGCAATGAGGATGAGATAACATATTGACATTGTTTCTTATGCTAAAGATCCTTTCAATGATTAGAATGGTTATCTATATTGACGTTAACTTTGTGACTTGGATTTAAATTGCCTATTGATATTTCTTTAGTTATAATAAAAGTTATATGAGAGTTTGATTCTTGATATCCCTATGTGTGAATTTGAATGTTGTTGATAATGAAGCGTGACTATTTATGAGTTGAATCTATGATGTGGTTATTTAGGTTGAAATGCATATATAAATCATGTTGAGTATATTGATGTTGTTTTTATGTGTTTATGAGATTGTTGAAGTTGAAGCATGCTCTTAGGAGTTTGAATATATTGTTGCTAACTAGGTTGCAATGTGTCTAGTAAGTTGTATATGATATGTGGGTAATGTGTATTTATGACAAAAATTTGAGATGCAAGTATATAATGAACCTAATTAAAGATTGGTAACACTAATTTTATAATTAGTCCTATAGTTTTTGAAAAAAATTACATTTTGTTCCTTGAAGCTTGTCTGTATGATTTAAGACTCGTTCCATTTTTCGCTACAATTGAATATAATCTATGCATGGACATGTAGGATCAAAATAAAGCATATAAATAAGAAAAAAATAGTCATTTAATTTTTAGGGTTATTTATCGGGACGAGTCTCCGGATTAGCCTCGATATTCCCTGTGTATCTCGTTTAAGTCATGTGGTGTCTATACCGGGTCAATGGTGTTACACTTTTATCCTTGGCACCCTGAACCAAGTCAATACAAACTATCAGTCAAACAAGAATATGTTAAAAGCCTAAAAAATAGAGAAAACATAAGAACATGTTGGCATTAAGACATGAATATTCTTAAAGAAAACAATAATTACCTTAATTACAGAATAAAGAATGGGTGTTTTCAATGGATCAAAATTTGACATTTTAGTTGCATTTAAACGGAGGGAGGGAGGTCATTCTTTAAAATATTATTTAATTTAAACAAAGAGTTGCATTTATGTGTGTTTAAATGCCTCTGATTTGCTTTCCAAACTCAATTTGTTAACCAAATACTTCATTAATAACTGCGCTATCATCTTTCCATCCCTAAAGATTCGAACAAAAATAGGATACGTTGAGTTTTTAAAACAAAAATAACACTAAAATTATCACCAAAAACCATTTAAATGAGTATAAAAAATTGTAAAAACACTTGTATATGTCCAAATTATCAGAAAGAACTTGTAATTATGATAAAATTTCACATACCTATGAATTCCATGACCAACACACGAAGCCTCAAAAGTAAGGGAGTTGGACGCCTGATCCCTGTAGCCTTAAGCCTGCAACTCAAAACAAACATCTCCACAGATGGAATGCAAGCACAATGATATACACATAATTACATATATTCCTTTGTTAAACAGAATCTAAGGTCAACTTTCAAGAAACATTAAATTAGGACCACTTTGTTTGGGCATTAAATTGTTTTGAGAACAATACAAAGTTTCGATCCTATAAGACCCTTCTTTTTAGGGTGTCTTAATAGTTGGAGGGCATTGGTTTATAATAATTAAAGCCCTCAGGTAGTTTTGTCATATTCCAACTAAAATCTCTATGTTAGCAACAAATATGACCCTAGCAGACATAGATTGTTTAACTTATGTATTACTTAAAAATTAGATTGTCATAGTTGGCAATGTTTATTCTCTTTGCCAAAAATAGTTGTCCAAACATGTCACAATGGGTCCAGTAGGGACTAGCATAAAAATGTTCTTTAACATGCCATGTGTTGATTTTAACATGGGATACATCATTTAAACTTTTATAGATTTTATACATAAGTTAAGCCACTAGTTCAAATATGAAATACAAGCCTAAATCTTTTCGGTTTACATTAATGTATCAAATCCTTCACTTACTGATGTGAGCAAACCTATGCCAGCAACCATTATCATGCGTTCTAAGGAAAAGAAAATCAGGAAAGTTTTTTTTCTTACTTGTACTTCAATTCTAGATTCATTCAATAATATTTATGCCTTAGTGTTATGGGCTTTATAATGTGTTGCATGTTGATATGTGACATATTAGACTATACTACTTTATATATGTTTAAGTATGTATATATGATATTAAGTATGTTTTAAGGATTGGTTTGATAGTGTTTGTTATGTTTCTAACTTATTTATAAGTTCATGTGTGTTATTGAATAAGTTTGCAAGTGTTTACACATTGTATTTATGTTTCCATTAAGTTTATAATACTTTGATGGATTCTTGTTATGTTTACATATAGGTACATAGAGAACATCAGCTCAAGAGAGCATATGCAGCTCAACACTAGCTCAAGAGGGTGTATGCATCTCAACACCAACTCAAGTTAATTATATTCAGCTCAGAAGAAGCTCAACGGAGTACACGCAGCTCACCTTAGCTCGAGGCAGCTTAGAGGCTTAGCTCCTTGATCAATTAAGCTCCTAACATTCTCAACTAGCTCGTTTCAACTCAACTCAATTTCCAGCTAACTCAACTCAAGATGAAGTGACCTACGATAGCTGAAACCTAACGTATCTTAAGTATGTGTCATGCATGTGGGACACATATGGAAGCCTTGTGTACATGTGTGGGTGTGTAAATGCATTTCAAGCCAAATAAGGCCCTTGTGCTTGAAGACCAAACGCCCAAGGGATAAGAATAAGTGGTTTATGTTCAAAATTCAAACATTTAACACATGTTAAATGTGTTTTTTGTGCCAAATCACTTGGCTGAAATTAAATGGCAACTAGAGTGGTTTATTTTAGTTATTTTCGTTTAAATAATGGTCACACATTCAAAATTCAGCCAACTTATTTCCCCTTCTAAATATTTTTTTATTTTATAAACACAAGGATACACACTTTGAGAAATAAATTTTACTTGAGAGATTTTCTCTTATTTAGTTCGTTTTAGAACTTTTCTGACTTTCAAACTTGTTTTGATTGTCATTTTGATACTTCGGGTTCCTAGATCGCTATCTAGAGGGTCTAAGTACTTTTGACGTTAAACAGATTCGGTTCGAGTTTTCTTAGTAGATTGTGCAAGTTCTTTCAAGTTTAGCGTTATCATTTGATTCCAGTAACAATATTCTCCATTGTTTAATGCTCGAGTTGCTGCCATGGATGTTTCTTGAAGCATTCATTTTCCTTGTTTTAAATAATCATCAAAACTCCCAACTCCTTCTTAATTTCTTTTCATTTTCATTTTTCCTTTCATTCCTAACTTCATCATGAATGTAACTTTGATTCCTTGTTTTCATGTTATTTTTATTGCAAGAACGTGCATACAACATTCCTAGATCCGTAACATACGAAGAAAATCCGTTTCGACAGGCTACATCGTATCACTTACATTCATCATGCAAGAATTGTAGATATTGATCCAAAACACGAGCTTCTCTTGATGGTTAAGGTTTTGCAAGTTCAAGGAGACAAGATTCGCAAGTAAGAGTTTGAGAAATGCAGCAAAAAGAACCACCACAGTTCTTTAGCAAAAATTTGTATCCCTATAATTTTCAAAAAAAATTGATATCCATGTACCTTGATTAATACAAAGAGAAGACAATCTTCCACGTCTCCTTAGAAATTTCTTGAGTGAACCAGACTGGCATAATTCGATTGCTATGTTCCATGTAGATTCTATCTTTCTAATAGAATCTTGTTTTCCTAATTTAGAGTTAATGCCATTACACATACATGGTAAAAGATAGTTTGAATTTTCCCTGAAGGATGATGTGTTGTTTGAACCATCTTCTGCTTTAAAACAAGAGGAGATCTTCATGAGAGAGGCTTTTCAATACATTAAATCAAATTTAGAACTTACAAAAATAGTTAATACAAATTATAAGAATACTGACCTTTTCGTTGAGCGTTTTTCAAAAACAATTTTGAATCATGTGTCTCTAGCAAATTAGAATCCATCTTAGTTACAGAAGAGAAGACCAACACCTCATTCTTTCGTATTCAACGGCAAAGGTTGTAACAACCATGCACCAATGCCATTAGAAGCTTTTATCATAGTGCTTAATTTAGGGTTTAGGACAAAACTTTGATCCAAATTCTGACGACAACGACAATCGTATATTGCGAATGGTGGTCAGGTGTAAGGTCGCAAGAAAGAGACGGTTTCGCCGGTGGTGGCGGTAACAGTCATGCACCGACGGTGAAGGAGATCAAAGAGAAAACGAGGGCGAGTGAACCTCTGAGAATGTAACACCATTGGTCCTAGAAGTTTAGAGTCCGATTTAGAGGTCTAGTGGACCGGGTTTTGTCGGTTTAGCCTAGTTTAGGATTAAATACTTAAAAAATAGTTTTAAATCAAAATAAATTTTTGAAAAATATTCAAAAATTATTAATTGACATATATTTGAATTATATAAACTCAATTTCAAAAATTGACCGTTGAATCCCTAAGATTTTGAAAATAGTGACTATTTTGTAAAAATTGAAAACTTGAGGATAATTTTATAAACTAATCCAAAAATTTGAATCTTTAAGTTAATTTGATATAATCCTAATCCTAGTTGATATAGTCTTTCCAAGAGACTATATAAACAACCTTTAACCACTTGTTTTAACCTAAGTAATCAAAATTCTCTAATTTTGATCTAAAACCCAAAAATTTACTTTCTAAAAATATTTCTTCTTTAAATTTTGGTTTTTCTTCTCCAAGGCAGTCTCTTCATTATATTTTCAAGGTAAATATCTATTATTTTCAATAAAATTTCGTTGGTTTATTTTCCTATATTTTTCTTTATCAAAATCTTTTCGTTTTTCTACAAGTTTTCTAGATTTTAAACCTTTGAAGGGTTGGGATCAATTTTGGAGGTGAGAATCATTCAAACCTCTGAAACCTAAAGTTCTTTAATGAAATTCCTAAGTTCTTGACTGATTGAAACAATCTTTAAAGTCTTGAACCAATAAAATCGGTTTTCTTGATAAAAATTTCATTGTTTTCTTGATTTTCGTTCAAGTTTTTTCCATGGGTGTTTTTGATGCCGAAATACATGAATTTTGAATTGTTTAGATGTAATTAAGATGAATTTTAAGTATCTAATCCCGTACATAAGTTTTAGGAGGTGTTTGGAGAGGTTTGAGGTGATTTTCGTTTAGGTTTTATGGTGTTTTTAGGGGCTTCCATGTATTGGTCCGAATTGAGGGATGTTTGGGTGTGTTATAATGCACTAAACCCTCTGATTTTGATGCTTTAATTAGGTCAAGAGGTAGAGGAACAAGTTTTAGGGAGATCAGAAAGCCGAATCATAATTTCGGTTACTTGTCAGACAAGTTCTGGTTATCGGTGAGTGGATTTGAGAGTGGGCTGCTTCAGCAGTGTTTTAAATTTGTTTTCAAAGTTCTTGGAGTGTGAGGAAGGTGTGACAAAACCTCCCCATACTCCGATGTAAGTTTTATGTTTGCTCTCGTAAACAAATGCTTATGTGACTATTTAAAATTGGTTTTAATGATTCCTCGATTTGTTTTCAAAATAAGTAAAAGATGGGTTTTTATCGGTTTATGCACATTGTGCATGAAATAGAGAAATTCATGTGATTTTTTACTGTTTTTAATGTAAAATTTGAGTATTTAGTTTTGTTTTGTGTTGGATATTAAGTTGATGGGCCTGGATAAGTTGATTGATCAATAGGATGTACAGTGCACTATAAATAAAATTTGTACGTGTGTAAATTCTTTGAGTGATGCATTAGAGGTTAGCCTAGTGTTGTGTGATATAATTGTTACCTTATCATATTCGGGTATGGCGAACTATCTCGAACACCAAGGTGGGATCTTTAGATTGTGATAGTCAGTCTGTGTGAATTAATGAACGATGTCATTCGCATGTGTCCGTTTATCCCAACATTTGGAGTTAACTCCATTCGTGTCACTTAACCAACATGTGAAAAACGCAAGTATAAACGTTTTATTGATTTTTGTGCAATTTGTAAATTGCATGTTTTTTCATAAAAGAGCTCAAAAGTTTTGAAGCATTGCTTGTTAAGCATGTAAGACTTGTTTTGTGGCGTATGCCATGTGTTAAACACTTGTTGATTTTTACACTAGTGACTTGATAGTCACAAATGATTTTCTTGAGCATGATTTGTTTTTAAATTGTGTAGTTAAATTATTTTATAATTCACTCACTAAGCGGAAGCTTAACCTCTTTTTTTCCTTGTAATGCAAATAAGAAGTGAGTTAGTCATCCGGGAAAGCAAGGAAAACTCTTAGTGTTTTTAATTCATATTATAGCTCAAGTATGTTGCTTTTATATTTTGAACCTTAGGTAGTTTAGGAAGCAATGGTGAAGAGGAACCTTATGACATATAAGTCGGTTATTTGAATATTGAATCTTGCACATTGGTATATTTGCTTTTATGTTAATGAAGTCTTTTTGGATTTAATTCATACATTGATTGTACCTAAGCATGTTGAATTATGACTTTGTTGAACATTGGTTTCAATTGTATTGAGAGCGTGGAACTAGAATGTTAATCATCTAGAAATCTTGTTGAATTCATGATATATGCCCTATAGGTTATTAAATGCATTTAGTACACTTTTAGATAACAAATATCTGGAAAATTACAATTAGATCCCTAAAACTTGTTCAATTAAATTAAAACTCGTTTCTCTTTAGTTTCTGCTGCAAATAAACACAGTCCTTGCATGAATATATAGGATCTAATCAATACATTTAGAAAAGATAAAGGAGAATGATTTAGGGTTGTTTATCGGGGTGAGTCTCTGGATTAGCCTTGGTATTCCCCGTGTAACTCGTTCGAGTCGGGTGTCGTCTAAACCGGGTCGAGGGGGTTACAGAGAGAGAAAGGGGAAAATCTGAATTATGGGGGGAAAGATAATTGATAGAGTAGTTGAAAGGTCAAATGGTATTTTAAATCTTACAAAAATAAAATTATCGTCGAGGCCACTATTCAAAAATAATTTATTGTTAAATTATATCATAAACAGACATTTGTTTTGGTGGTTAACACCTTAGTGGAGGGGAAATTAGTGAGGTTGTGTGTTCAAACCCCCCCCCCCCAATGCACATCCTTAATTTATTTTCATTTCATTTATTTCAGTGGCGTTTCTTTGCAAAAGCGTCACTAAAACTATGTTTTTAGAGGCGTTTGGTTATTATTCTAAAATATAATCTTCACCATTTGATATTGATCGCCCAATCACTCTGTTGGCATCGTTGGTGCTCAAACCCGTGACCTCTAGGAATAACAACCGTTTCTTTAACCACTTGGGCTAGAGGGCTCATGTGTTTGTGGTATATTTTTAATATGTAAGGATGAAGAATCGAATCATGAAATTATAATATCATATTTTATTTTATAAGATCTTTATAATAGTATCTCATATGTTTAAAATGGTTGAATGATTAATGAAAAATTAATATTCAAAATAAAAAAAAAAAATTGCAAAGATTGGAAAAAGAAAATATAAGCAACTATCGCATATTAGTTACAATACAAGTGTTAAAAATGTATATATAGTGGAACCAACCGCAAGTTTATAAGAAAAAGAATGTATACAAGTGTTAAGAAAACAATGATTTCATAGTCCTCAAGTTGTACTCGAATTTGCAACTAACCTCCAACATCATGGTCGATGGGGAACTAAACTAGTTCTTAAGAAAAAGAAAAGTAGTACATATTATATGAAACATGAGTTGGAAAATAACAATGGAGGCTAAAAAGTGTAGTTTGAATTTGTACCGTTAGATGCACATATTCTTGTGTATGTCCAACCAAAGCTTTTCATTTTCTTTTCTACTTTTCAAATCCATTCCCTTCTTTACATTTGTTGAGCAGCGTTTGGTCTGCATGTCCAAAATGATCTGTTTTCCCCACCAACTCCTTAGCCTTGATCGACTCTCGTTGCCAATCTGTCCTAAAAACCACTGCCAAAATGGAGATTACACATGCAATCTGAGCAGCTAGCAGCCCATAACAAATCCCCACGAACCCTAGTCCGCAAACAAAGCCTAGAACCATCGCCAAAGGTGCACCCACCATGTAAAACGAGTAAAAGTTTATGGTTGCACCAATCCCGGGCCTAGCACTCCCTCTTAGAATCCCACAACTTGTGGTTTGTGGACAATTTGCTAGCTCACACAATCCAATTATGGGTAGTACTATCATAGTTAGCTGTAGAACTTCATTATCCTCTGTGAAAACTCTTCCCCATGCATCTCGGCCTATAATGGTCCCTATTAGTCCCAAAAACGAGGTCAATACGGCTAGCCCTATGGCTACCACAGCTGCTAACCGCGCCCTGCTCGGCCTCCCCGCTCCGAGCTCGTTTCCAACACGGGTCGAGGCTGATGCACTGAGTGCCGTCGGTAAGGTGTACATGAGAGACGTAGTTTGTATCACTATTGCAGAAGTTGCCAAAGCAACTCGAGGCTCGGGTAAGTATCCTGCAAGAATCGTCATGAATTCATACCACCACCACTCTAAGCAAACAGCAATGCAACTTGGTATCGCCAATCGAAGAAGAACTCCCCATTCTTTCCCTATTAGATCCGTCGAAGAAGGTGATGGTGGTAGTGCCGGGGACAATGGCATCCAGTTCGATTCATCTTCGAGGACATGATGAGTAGATCGAGTGTACAACATGTGGCACAGAAGGAAGAAAAGGGTGCAAAAATTGGTGATGAAAGCGGAAATTGCTATCCCGGGGATGCCTAAACGTAAAGTAAAGGATAAAACGACTGTGATAGGTGGCTGTAAAAGGGTTGAAACTAAAGCCGACCACAGTAAAGGCCAAGTTGTTCCTTTACTACGCAAGTAAATACGTAGAGGATGAAGAAGGCTGTTGGCTAGAAGATCCGGGATAGCGAATTGGCAATAAAGGCTTGCGATTTTCGATATATCGGCATTTTGATTGATGCTTAGCATGAGAGGTTCAAGGTTAAACCATATCAAACCAATCGGCACAGAAGCAAGCAACAACATTATAATTGTTCTTTGCAAAGTGAGAGTAGCCATTGACAAGTTTTTCGAGCCGAATGCTTGACTGCAAAGGGATTCCATGCCGGTTGCAAGGCCAGACAAGACTGAGTAGCCACTGATGTTTGTGAAACCGATAGCTAAAGCCCCACCAGCAAGCTCAAGGTTGCCTAATCTTCCCATGCAAACAACTAAAACCATGTTCCTCAGGTAACTCACCAAGCTCATAGCTGCTATAGGGAACCCTATATCAGCTATTCTCTTTAGCTCCTCGGTCACCTGAATATACACAGTAAAACAAAAAACTCAGTAAAACAAAAACACTATAAAAGAGTGTCAAAAACTGTATACCTCTGCCATTGTTGGGTGCTTGTGATAAGATCTCAGTGCTTCAGGTTGGACCATATCTGTATTTCTCGGTTAACAGTGGATCACTCTAATTTCCTCTGCAGGGAGAAGTACATGGGGAAAGATGTTTTTATAAGCCAAGAAATTGTGGGGTATATGTTGTCGGGTATTTAACTTGTAGTTGTTCCTTAAAAGGGCATAAACAAAGCTACAATTCCATACCGTAAACATATATATATATAATGTATGGTAGTGATGTAAAACACTTGCAATGGAAAAACCTTATTTTAACCGTGCGATACTAGAAGCATGTTACTGTTACAATCAGAGTTGTCATTTTCCCTAGAAAATTGCAAACAAATCGATATAAATTTAATTCTATGTAAAATACTTATATAGTACCTCATTTATTCTTAGATTTCTGTTTTGATCACCCAACTACGTTAATAGTTTTAATGAAATTGTGTATAATGTTTTTTTCTTCCTATTTTGACACCTTATTGTTAAGTTTGACCTTTGAGTTAAGAAAAATTATGATGTTATATGATATCATAATAATTTTAATCCTAAAATTTATGTATTTTATTAAATTGATCATCATTCCAAACAATTCTATAAATTTTAATTTTAAAAATCCTAAAATTCGCTCCATATTTAATTTGAAATAATTATTAAATTAATTTTTAATAAATTATTAATTAATTAATTAATGTATCAAATTGTTAACAAATAAATTAGAATTGAAGGACAAACTAGATTTATTTTCCCACCTCCTCGTGTCAACATCTCCATGTGGTATTACGTCACCTCGGCCAGTCATACTATGCAAATATGATATATTAGCGAAGCACATCCATCCCTAGTTGATTGACGGTTTTCATTGAAGATAATTTTAAATAAAAATAAAACGTTAAATAATTATTAGTAATAAAAAAGAAAAATAAACATAATATAATATATATTTTTTAAAAAATTAATAAAATAACTAAAACAAAAACACGAGAATAATTAAAATATCATACTCTTGTCATTTCTTGTTTCTAGTAAGCATATTGAAATCAAACTTATCTTTTATAGTAAGGTGATTGAAATCAAATTTGGTTTCATCTTTGATCTATACAATGTAATGAAAATATTATTGAGAATCAGTAAAATAATTATATCCATAAAATATTGTTGGCAATAAGGTCATGTTTTGATCAGAGTCCCCGTCAAGAAGATATTATTTTTTAAAAAAAAATTAAATTATAGTTAATTTGTATTAGAAGCAAAGCACTTTTTTCACATGTTTTCCCAAATATCTTTTGATGCATCTATTGGCGGAGCTAGATATATAGGTAGAGTGTCATTAACGCCCTGAATATTTTTGAGAAAAAATATTTTTATATATAGTTTATAAATAAAATTAAATATATATGATAATTTTTAGAAATAAATTAATATCTATTTATATATAAATTAGTATCTTTTAAATATAGATTTTCGAATAAATTTCTGACTTTATAGCATCCAAAACTAAAAGTAAATTCAACCTTTCACGTCTCCTATTGGAGCCACGCCCCTTGTCTATTAAAGCTACTACAACAACGAACAACCTCCCTTTCTATATCATCTCTATATGTTTTCCTCCTTCCATAGCCTTAGTAATTAGTTTTCTTTCGATTTTGTTAGGAACGGAATAAAAATTTATTAAATTTTTAAATTTAAATATGTGAAGGGACTAATGTACTATTTAACTAATATTTAAACTACAAAGGATTTCAAAGGTTTTTATATCAATTAATTTACAAAGGCAACAATCCATTCGGTTCGGTTTGATTTTTCAATAAAATATGAATCGTATCATAGTTTGCGGTTTTTTAGAAAATAAACCGAATTCAAAATCGAATAATAAAAAAATCGAAAACCGAATTTTGTGGTTCAATTCGGTTAAAACTCGTGGTTTTATCGATTTTTTATAATTCAAAAAAAAAAGTAAGCAAAACAAATAATATATTTATTAGATCCTTAAATATTAATTTATTTTAGCATTAAGAGCAAAAAAGTTTATGTCTTGAGCCTTTAACAAAAATAAAAATTTTAAAGAAGAATTAAAAAAATAATTATTACAAAATAAATAACATATCTGAAAAATAAATCAAAAAATAATTATCTAATTAATATACACTCAATGATTCTATATCAACTTAAACATAAATATATAGCCTAATACATTGTTTGATTAAAGATAAACTCAAATATTCAATATCATAAAGTAAATATTATAAAAACATATTCGAATTTAAAATATGTTAATTAATTTAATATTATAAAAACACATCTAAATATTTCAAGAGACTATCATAAAAAATAAATTCAAATATTTTAAGAGATTATTTTTAAATATATTTGATATAGAATAAAAACTTAATATTTTTTTTAATTCAAGTTGATATGAAAAACCCGAATTTAAACGGATTTCTATGAAAAACTCGAAATCGAACCGAATTACAAATTTTAATTTTTAAACCAAACCTTAATATGTAAACCCGAACCAAATCGAACCGAACTACATAACTCGATTCGAATCGTTTTTCGGTTTTCTCGGTTTTATTTCTCACCCCTACTGTATATAGATGACAAATATATGTATATGTTTTGCACAAAATATCCACCCTTAAAATTTAGATCATAATACTAACCTTTAAGCACATGTCCCACAATCAGGCTACCCATAACGAACCTTCTCCGATTAGGATGACTTTTATCAGTCCAAAAAGGCATGTCCTAGTCCAACAACTGATACCTTTTAAACCAATTCCCCCTTCGATTTCAAGTAGCATATTATTCTCCAATTAACTCGTACACCTTTAGTTGGGGTATCACTCCCCTTTCAGAAAAATCTCATACGCATTTGTTCAATCCTAAATATGACAAATTTGGGTAGGATAAATTGTCTACACCAGTAATTCATAATACCAAATAGCATTGATCGAATAAGTTAGATTCTTCTTTCATAACTAAGTTTTCTTGAAGCCCAACAATGCAACTTATATTTAATTTTAGTTAAGAGAACTTGGTAGTCCTTTTCGCTTAACTTTCTTGTCATCAAAAGTACTCTCAAAAATCGCACAAGTAGAACTCCCAACCTGAACCCTGTAAATCTTTGTATTTAAGCAAGGTCAGTAGCTTGAATTCTATAGGTAAAAATCTCAATCTTAGCTACGTTTAATTGTAGGTCAAACATTAAGTAAAACTGTTCAAGAATAACAAAAATTCCAACAACATAATCAACATTAACCTTACATAATATTAAAAGATCATCAACAAAGCTTAGATTATTTTTCAATATTTATTATTAGGTTTGCTCTCAAAATTTATTTTTTAATATTTATTATTAGCGATCTAATTTTTTATAATATTTGTTATTAGGCTTTAATTTATTAAAGGTCTACTTTAAAATACAAAATTATTCAATATTTCTCTTATCAGAGTTCTAACATTTTTTGCAATAGTGTTAATAGGCCCCCCAATTTATTCTAATATTTGTTAATAAATACATACTATTAAAATTAATTTTTTTATTATTTATTATTAGAGTCTTGATTTTCTTCTAATATTTATTATTAATAGTATATACTTAAAAAAAATATTTTAATACTTATTATTAGAATTTAATTTTTAGATTCATTCGTAGATCACCAGAATCTCTAGAACGGGTTATATCAATATTAATGACAAAGAAAATTACAGATTTTTGCTTCATAACAGTCCAATTTCTCTTCAAATCATCACCAAAAACCCTAAACATGCTCATATAATACACAATGAAGGGACTGAATTGTTTATTTTAAAAATTAAATCATTATATCTCTATCAAAAGAAGTATCCTAGCTTCTTGTAATAAAAACACTTTTCATTGTCTTTAGATATTTAAAGTAATAATGTTGATGACTCTTATATATTTTCTATTTCTGCCATTAATGTTTAGAACAACCATCTTTTATATTTAGTATCCTCCCAATGTTGCTGTTGTAGGCATGCAACAATTATACTATAAAACATAATATAAAACATGTAGTTTTAAGATTAAAAGTTTAGTTCGGTTTGAAAACTACTTTTTCAAAGTTAATTTTTTAGTTTTTAATTTTTTTATAAACATTTTTAAATTTTTTATCTTCGTTTATATCAACAATATGTTTATATTTTTAAAAGAATATCTAAAATATATTTTTTATCTATTTAAAATATTTTTTTAATAATAATACCAAACTCTTATTTAAAATAAATAATTTAAAATCATTTTTTAAAATTATTTTTCAAAAATAATTTTTATCATATTTTCTAAAAATAATACCGAACCGGTGCTCGATCTATAAGCTCAAAGCACTCAAGGTTGACATTTGGGCGGATATACCATTACATTTCTTCCTTTCCCTCCACTTTTATGTTTGTTGGTTGTATTGGTTGCACAATCTCTTTTAGGTCGAAAAGCACGGTCGGATGCATGCAGTTTAGTGTGTAAAGGAAAATTTATTTTCACACACCCATTTCAAAGGGTGATTAACGAGTTGAGCAGTTCATGAGTTGCTCGAAATTTATACGGTTAAAATTTGTGAAATACTTGATTTGGATTGACTCGATTCAAACTCGAATTTGATTTGAGACATTAATGAGTTAAATGGAAGTAAATCTAATTTGATTCGATAAGTTCGCGAACAACGCGTTAATTTTTTAAATATTTATTTTTAGGTAAGTTTTTTAGTGAGCTTAATGAACAACAAGTCAAGCTTAACGAGCAACGAATCGAATTGAGCAAGAAATTTTTTTAATGAGTCGAGCACAATTTTAACAAGCTTAACGAGCAACGACTCGAGCAACAAAATTTTTTAACAAGCACGAATCAGGTACTGTCCAACTCATGATCGACTCGTTCGATAAGAACCCTTACCCATTTAAAAAAAACAATTATTTTGAACTTTTATTTTAAATATTTTTGGATTTTAGAGTTTTTTGTTACATTCTTTCTGTCTCAAAGGGAAGTGACTGTCAAAAGAAACCACAGATTTAGTGAATCTTTCCGATGAAAATCATGGTAGTGGGAAAGAATCTGTTTCATTGTCCACGTTTTTCTTGGTCTCATAATCTGTCTACATATACTACAAAATTTCCAACCAAATCTTTAGTTTTCGTCAACTATGGAGGCAAGATCGAGATTGCTTTGCCATAAAATCTGTCTGTCCGAATGTAAATTGTCTAATATGTGGTATGTCTGTATGCAAAAACATCTAATATTTGTTATTTGAACAAGGCCAAGTTAAGAAACTTTTTAAGTTATAAAAATCTTAAACTTTAAATCATTTACCCTAAAATATAAACACTAAAATAACTACAACAAATTTACTTATTAGTGATATTTAAAATATTGTCATTAAAATCTACATTTACGTCACAAATTAAATTTTGTGACATAAAATTTAGTGTCATGGCATTCATCACGCTAGGGTATCACTAAATGTCAAACGTGATAATGTATATTTTTTTATTATTTATTATAGAGTTTATCGTGACGCCAATGTAAAATATCACCTTATATTTTTTATTTAGTGACGCTAAATTACGTCACTCAATGATATAAAATTTGGTCATTAATAATACATATCATCACCATAAATATAATAAATTTATTATATAAGTGACGAAAGAAAGGTGTCACATTGTTAGTGACATAGTATATCGTCACTTAATAATAGTATGAATGACGATAATATCAAATGTCACCTTATAATTTATATTCAATGATAACTAATAACGTCATCAAATTAATATCAAATATCACCTTATAATTTATATTCAATAATAACTAATAACGTCTTCAAATTATATAAGAAATCATCATAAATAAATCTCAATGTCACAAACAATGCTTTAATTTTGAATTCTTGGAGACAAAAAAATACTATCACGTATTTAATAACACAATTGTTACCTAATAATAATTTGCATGACAATAAAATATAATGTTATTTTTTTATTTAAGCTTAAGGGTTCAATAAGCCCTTAAACTTTTGTGAAAAAATCAATTAAACCCTTAAATTTTTTTTGCACCCAATAAAGAACTCACTAAAAAAATTAATTTAGCCCTTAAATTATTGTATAAAATCAATTAAGCCCTTAAACTTTTTTTGTATCCAATTAAACCCTCGAACTCAAGAAAAAAATTAATTTGGCCATTTGATCAACTATAACCGTTAACTTTAACGTTTTTTTTTAATTTCTTTAACACTTGTCGCGACAAGATAATACCATTTATCGTTTTTAAGAAATTTTAAAATTTTAAAAATATATAAAAAATCTAAAAAACATTATAAAAATATTGAAAATTTTAAATTATTTAAAAATATAAAAATATTTTTTATAATTGTAAAGTAATATTTAATTTTTATTTTTAATCTTTTTAAAAAATATTAATTATCATTTTAAATTAAATTTTGAAATTAATTTTTTTATATTTTAAAAATATTTTTTTCATGATTTTTATATAATTTTAAAAATTCCTAGAAACGAAAAATTAGTGTTATTTTGTTGCAACATGTGTTAAAAATAAAAAATAAAAAAGGTTAAAGTTAACGGTTAAAGTTGATAAAATGGTGAAATTGATTTTTTTTTTTGAGTTCGAGATTTTAATTGGGTGTTTAAAAAGTTTAAGGGCTGAATTGATTTTTTTTTTTTGAGTTTGAAGGTTTAATTGAGTATAAAAAAAGTTTAAGGGATGAATTAATTTTTTTTACAAAAGTTTAAGGACTTATTAAAACCTTAAGCCTTTTATTTATAATTAATGACAATTATTTTACGTCATTAAAGTATACAAAATTTTATTGTTAATAATTTACACAAATAGTGCATTAAAATTAACCTATACACGACTAGAGAAATATCGTCATATTTTTAATAATATAATATGTTACCTAATAGTATTATGAATAACGCCATCTTATATAATCGTCATCAATATAATGATAAAATAAATATTCTCATATAATTAATGACAATATATATCATCAATTTATAGGCTAAAATAAAGTCAACATTACATATTTGTTCACTATAATAAAAAAATGCTATAAATGAAACTTTATAATTTATATTTTGTTACAATTTGTTAGAAACTATAAGGAAATTTATTTATATTAATACGAATGCAAAAAAGTATATATAATTTATTTATTACAAAGTAATAAAAATAAAATATAGCATTCACTAAGAATATAATAGTTCTATTATTAATAATATAAAAACATAAATATTTAAAAGTAATAAAAATAATATAATCATAAGATAATTTCTAAAATAGATGTGAGAATCTCAATTCAAATCTTGAGTTGATTGCGATCATATCGATAACGAATTTGATATATTGTTTGAATCTGCAAAAAAAATTAACATATTAATTATTATAATTAAAATTATATAATCATATTTATTTTCTAAATTAAACTATTTACCTGAAAATTGGAGTGGTGGAACTTGAATTCCGACGGCTAACAAAGCAGATCTCATAGTATCCATTTGAGTTTGAATCACTTCAAAATTCGACTTACAAGCATTAAGTTCATCTTCTTTATTCTTGAAACGCTTTTCTAAGTCGATTCTATCTGCACTTGAACTATTATTTTAGGCTTGGGCCCATAACCAAGTCCCGGAACGTATCCTGACCTCGTACCTAGCGCCTCTTCTAATATATCATCAATAGTCTTAAGCTCTACTCCTTCTTCTACTAGAGTTGATTGTAACTCTACCATCTTCTCCTAAAAATCAAAGCATTCATACATAAATAAAATAATTATTATATTAAAAATATATTTGAACTTATTTTACAAATTCTAACATAGGTTGCTTTTGCCTCAACATTTATTCCTCCTTTATTATTTGAATAATGAGTTGTCTAAATGGGCCTCAAAATGGATCGGTTAGAAACTTAACTGGATAAAAAGTTTGGAAATTAATTTTTTTTCTTCATAATTATTTTGAATTGATAGTAATCAAATATATGAAGACATAAATTTTGATTTAAACAACTTTTTGGGACGTTCTTGTAGAGATTTATGATGTGTAGTTCTAAACGGGTCTCAAAATGAACCCGTTGAAAATTTAACTGAGTAAAAAGTTCCAGAATTGATTTTTTTTAATATAATAAGTTTTCAATGCCCTTACTCAAATATATCAACTCATAAAATTAGATATAAATATCTTTTTGGATCGTTTTTGAAGAAATTTTTGACGTGCAAGTCTAAATGGGCCTAAAAATTGATCTGTTGGAAATTTAATCGGGTAAAAAGTTTTGGAATTCATTTTTTTCTTCATAATTATTTTGAATTGAAAGTAATCAAATATGATAACACATAAATTTTGATTTAAACTTCTTTTTGGGTCGTTCTTATAGAGATTTATGACGTATAGTTCTAAACGGGTCTCAAAATGGACCCGTTGAAAATTTAATTGACTTAAAAGTTTCAGAATTGATGTTTGTCAATATAATAAGTTTTCAGTGCCCTTACTCAAATATATCAACTCATAAAATTAGATATAAACATAGTTTTGGGTCGTTTTTGAATTGATAGTAATCAAATATATGAAGAAATAAATTTTGATTTAAACAACTTTTTGGGTCATTCTTGTAGAGATTTATGATGTGTAGTTCTAAACGGGTCTCAAAATGGACCCGTTGAAAATTTAACTAATTTAAAAGTTCTGGAATTGATGTTCGTCAATATAATAAGTTTTCAATGCCATTAATCAAATATATCAACTCATAAAATTAGATATGACATCTTTTTGGTCGTTTTTGAAGAAATTTTTGACGTGCAAGTCTAAATGGGCCTCAAAATAGATCGGTTGGAAATTTAACCGGGTAAAAAGTTTGGGAATTCATTTTTTTTCTTCATAATTATTTTGAATTGATAGTAATCAAATATGATAACACATAAATTTTGATTTAAACTTCTTTTTGGGTCGTTCCTGTAGAGATTTATGATGTGTAGTTCTAAACGGGTCTCAAAATGGACCCGTTAAAAATTTAACTAATTTAAAAGTTCTAGAATTGATGTTTGTCAATATAATAAGTTTTCAATGCCATTACTCAGATATATCAACTCATAAAATTATATATAAACATCTTTTTGGGTCGTTTTTGAAGAAATTTTTGACGTGCAAGTCTAAATGGGCCTCAAAATTGATCGGTTGGAAATTTAACCGGGTAAAAAATTTTGGAATTCATTTTTTTCTTCATAATTATTTTGAATTGATAGTAATAAAATATGATAACATATAAATTTTGATCTAAACTTGTTTTTGGGTCGTTCTTGTAGAGATTTATGACGTGTAATTCTAAACGGGTCTCAAAATGGACCCGTTGAAAATTTAATTGAGTTAAAAGTTTCGGAATTGATGTTTGTGAATACAATAAGTTTTCAATGCCCTTAATCAAATATATCAACTCATAAAATTAGATATAAAAATCTTTTTGATCGTTTTTGAAGAAATTTTTGACGTACAAGTCTAAGTGGGCCTTAAAATGGATCGGTTGGAAATTTAACCGGGTAAAAAGTTTTGGAATTCATTTTTTTCTTCATAATTATTTTGAATTGATAGTAATCAAATATGTGAACACATAAATTTTGATTTAAAATTTTTTTTGGGTCGTTCTTGTGGAGATTTATGACGTGTAGTTCTAAACGTGTCTCAAAATGGACCCGTTGAAATTTTAACTGAGTAAAAAGTTCTGGAATTGATGTTTTTCATTGTAATAAGTTTTCAATGCCCTTACTCAAATATACCAACTCATAAAATTAGATATAAACATCTTTTTGCGTCGTTTTTGAAGAAAGTTTTTACGTGCAAGTCTAAATGGGCCTCAAAATGGATCGGTTGGAAATTTAAGCGGGTAAAAAGTTTGGGAATTTATTTTTTCTTCATAATTATTTTGAATATAGTAATCAAATATATTAATATATAAATTTTGATTTAAACAATTTTTTGGGTCGTTCTTGTAGAGATTTATGACGTGTAGTTCTAAACGGGTCTTAAAATGGACCCATTGAAAATTTAACTGATTAAAAAGTTTCGGAATTGATGTTTTTCAATATAATAAGTTTTCGATGCCCTTACTCAAATATATCAACTCATAAAATTAGATATAAACATCTTTTCGTGCTGTTTTTGAAGAAATTTTTGACGTGTAAGTCTAAATGGGCCTCAAAATGTATTGGTTGGAAATTTAACCGAGTAAAAAGTTTTGGAATTCATTTTTTTCTCCATAATTATTTTGTATTGATAGTAATCAAATATATGAAGACATAAATTTTGATTTAAACAACTTTTTGGGTCATTCTTATAGAGATTTATGACGTGTCTCAAAATGGACCCGTTGAAAATTTAACTGAGTAAAAAGTTCCAGAATTGATTTTTTTTAATATAATAAGTTTTCAATGCCCTTACTCAAATATATCAACTCATAAAATTAGATAAAATATCTTTTCGGTCGTTTTTGAAGAAATTTTTGACGTGCAAGTCTAAATGGGCCTGATAACTCTTGAAAAAAGCTATATTTTAGGCATTTTCTACTTAAGTTATTGAGTTTTCTTAGGCTCATATAGATTCATTTAGTTGCATTTAGGTTCATAACATTGCATGTAGTTTTATAATTATGCGTTGGCATTTTCAGGTGGTAATAGGTGTTATTTCACTTGAAAGGTAGTCCTTTTGAGTTGTGTTATGCAGGTAACGCAAAGAATGGAAGTTGAGGCAATTTGTCATGGCATTCACAGAAGTACAGCGATGGGAAAATGCTATGACAAAACTACAGGACTCATGTGTTGAGCTAGACGACAAGGATATATTTTGATAAGAGTGTCAGCTTGTTCCATTACAGCCGGTTGGGACCACTACAGTCTGGCTACAACCACCTTAATAGGGGATTACAACCAATATGGTCTGAATGTGAGCCACCTCATTAGGGGACCACTTCAATCGGATCATTGAAGCATTAATGAAGAAATATGGTGCCACTCAAAGAATCGCCATAGCTTACCATCCTCAGACGAATGGACAAGCCAAAGTTTCGAATAGGGAGATTAAGTCCATCTTAGATAAAATTGTGAAGTCGAATAGAAAAGATTGGAGCTTGAAGCTGAACGATTCCTTATGGGTATATCATACTGCTTAAAAAGGTCATATCGGCATGTCCCCATATCGCCTTATCTTTGGTAAACCGTATCACTTACCGGTTGAATTGGAACATAAAGCTTACTGAGCGGTAAAAGAATATAATATACAAATGAATGCCGTCGGCGAAGTCAGGAAACTTCACATTCAAGAACTTGAAGAGATTAGGCGTAACGCTTATGACAGTTCACAGATTTATAAGGATAAAAAAAAGAATTCCATGACCGTCGTATTTTTTTTAAATTTTTTAATATTGGTTAGAAAGTTTTAATTTTTAATTATAAATTAAAAAATTTTGCAGGAAAATTCTGATCAAAATGGACAGGACCTTTTACTGTGCCTGAAGTATTTTCTCATGGTGTTATCGAAATTCAAGACGATTTAGGAGTTCGTTTCAAAGTGAATGGGCAGAGGTTGAAGCCATATTATGAAAATGCCTTTGTCAGTTTAATTGAAGAATTCGAATTGCAAACGCCTGAAGTTTGAATCAGGTCGTCGAGCTAACGACGTTAAATAAATGCGCTTAATGGGAGGCAACCCATTTTTACTATATTTATTTATTTTCAATATATTTTATTTTATTTTATTTGTTTATTTAGGTTCGGAAAAATTAAATAAATTTACACAGTAATAATTTTGGATTAAATTTTGTTTTATCCTTTCACATTTTAAATTATTTTAAAATAAATCTTTATCTTTATTTTATATTTTAAATTATTTTTATCTTGATTTTAATTATTTTTATTTATTTTTCAGTTTAGGATTTGAAATAAATTCAAACTCAAGATATGAGCTTTGGTGGAAAACATTTTTTAAATTTGGTTGATAATACCGTGACCCCCATTTTTGACCACCATCTCGATTCCTCTGGGAATTTTCACGACACGAACATGGAACAACCAAGCTTTGATCTGTAATACCCTAAAAATTATTCTTAATTTTAAACTCTAATTTTGAAATCCCAAATTAAAAATCCTAGTTTTTATATTCCCAATTTTGATTTTAAATTATTTTTCGAAATTTGAGGGAAATTTTTTGATAAGATTATAAAGTTTTGAAAGTTTTACATTTGAATTTAAAGATTAAAAGTTAAAGTGATTTGACGACTTTTAGATAAACAATTTGTTTTTAAATTGAATTTTACTTTTACTAAGATTATTATTTTTTTATTAAAAGTTTATCTATAATCAATCTTTTTATTAGAAATATTATTTTATTTAATTATTGTTTTATCAAAACTCTTTGTTTAATATTATATATATTATATAAAGTCTTAGATAATGATAAGAAGTTCCTTTGCAATTATACAACTTTATTTTTTATTATTATTATATTTATAATGTGATCTAATAGAATTTTAATTCTATTTAAGCTCAGTTATTTTTCTCACTATAAATACATATTTTGGTCTAAGAGAAAACCGTCAATTATTTTTCTTCCAACAAAGATTCTCTAAATCCTATGTCTTCCTTGTTTATTTCTGTTCGAGTTTGACAAAGGTGTATTCTCTTACTGTGCTATATATGTTTTTCGAAAATATAGTTTTTGTGTGACATGCTTAATATTTTGTGATTTGAAAAATATCATATTTTGCTAGCATGTTTAATTTTTGTACTGTAACTTTGATTGTGCACTTGTATTATCATGCATACATGTCATTATGATTTCAGAAATATTAAAGTTTTCAGATTTGAGATTTCACACTTTTGAAATAAATATGATTTTTATATCCTGTGAATTTGTGTTTTCAGATAATTTAAGAATTTAGACAAATTGTGATTTCAGATTGAATTGTGATTGTTTTCGAAATTTTAAATCATGTTACATCATATTGTGTGCATGGGTGGGATTGTATACGGAGGAAGTCGTGGCAGCTTTCCGGAAGCCTAAGACCACCCTGTGATTGATGACACTGTAAGTGAGGGTTCTGGGGAAGTCCTCCACTCGGACTGGTGACGTTGTAATTGGGAATTGTGTTGTGCGTATGATATCATTCATACATTATGATTTGCATTTTTCAAAAACTTTACTTTTGATAAAATTATTTATGTGAATTATATTTTAGTTTTTGAAATATTACTCTTGAAAAATAATTCTATAAATCGTGTTTTGTTTTTTATCTGCACCTTAGAGACACACTAAGCTCTTTAGCTTACCCCCTCTTAATATTTCTCTTACAGATCTTTGAACTTTTGGCGATGTGATACTTGGAGGATCTCATATTTTATTTAGTTATTTAATTATCCAAGCGAAAACTATTTTTAGATATTCAGGTTATTATTTATTATTTTGTAAATTTTGAGATATTTGGGATATTTATATTATCATTATGGTTTTATATTAAATTAAAGTATATATTTCTTTTAAAATTGGTTTTTTTGAAGGTAAAGTTTTCAAACGTGACTTCCTATATTCGACCTATTTCTTCTAGGTCAAAGCTTGAGAGATTAGAGGCTTTGGCAACCATAAGTTGTCCAAGATTCAGCCATAAGTTGTCCAAGACATAATCAACGAACTGTCAACCATTTCAACAACTTATAATTATAATTTTGGTTTTCACCATTAATAATTCTCAAGCTATCAATCAAGTTTTATCATGCACAATTCATGCAACAAATAGTATCATCATGAATTTCATGAGTTCATAAGGGTTAAAAGTAATACCAACCCGGTTTTAACAGTTTCCAAAGCCTCTAATCTCTCAAGCTTTGTTCATCCCCTTCCAGATAGCTTATAAGCCGCATTTTGAATTTTAAACTAGGATTTATCTTTTGTAATTTGAATTTAAATGTTTTTAGATTTATCTAGGATTTATCTCTTATTTTTAGGATTTGTAAAAGGCTATAAATACCCACCTTGGGTAAGCCTAGAACTCATTCCTCTTTTAATTCCAAATCCTAGAATTTTCTTTCATCTCTTATTTTCTTTATTTATTTTTCTTGTTTTTATTTTTTACTTTATTTTATTTTTATGTCGAGCATAATTCTTCCTATAATTATGTTCGGCTAAGTTTTTATTAGCCAAGGGCTTAAGCAATGACTTGATCCAAACGTAAGGATTTAAAAAGGTCATCAATAACTTCGTTTTTTTATTTCTTAAGTTTTTCTTTTAAACTTATTTATAAATCAAATTGATTTCAAAACTAAAGATTGACTTTGGTCAAGACGTTGATTTGATCATTTATGTGGGAGGAAAGATCGCCTATTGAAGCAACTCGACTTCCTGGGAACACATTAGCAAATTGATTGCTAAGAAGAAAACTAAGATTGGATCAGTTATTATTGAAATAATATAATCTAAGTTCGTTTTAAGATTTAAATATTTTTATCTACAAACATAGAGTTGGTGGATTAATCCATGAACCAATATAAAAGATAGCACTTGGGTATTCGGTTTGAAAGATTTGCTTCAAGGATTGAAACTTGAAAGCTAAGTGCCGACGTAAAATCCCTAAGTAAAAATATTTTTCCGATGATCTATTAAAGTTGAGTCAAAGCAAAAGCCTAAGGCTAGTTTTTATTATATTTAAATCAATTTCTTTATTTCATTTTCTTCAATTACTTAGCTTCATTATATTCGACAAAACCCCTTTTTACTCAAACATAATTCGACCAATCTTCTTGGATTGCCAATCGAACAGAACATAATCAGGAAGTTTCTAGTCCCTGTGGGATCGACCCTTACTTTTCCTTTACTATATTTAATTTTCTATTATTTATTTGAGAATAAGGATTTTATTTTTGACACTATACGACTCGTGTCAAGGCAAATGACACAAGAAATTTAGAGTGGTTCGGCCACGCCTACATCCACTACCTTAGCACACCACTAAGAATTTCAATCAATTTAATAATGAATTCAACCTTTTTCTCGGTTCAAGGGATAACTGTTACAACCCCATCTTTTGAACTTGGCTAAGATATAACCAACTCTAGTTTTTATCTAAGGCTAAACTAGAACCTCTCCTTTTACAAGGGATTTATTTTGTAAACTAAGTATCTCACAAAGGTGAGTGTTTACAATTATTAAGCTCACAAGAGAGTATGAGAAATTTACAATTAAAACACTCTCTAAAACACTATGTACAAGAAAAATCGGAAAATGTGAATTAAATTTAATTTCTCATGATCATTTTACTTGGATGTGTTCTCTAACCATCTTCAAGTGTCCCAAGCTTGATTTTATAGTATGAAATCATATTCTAACCGTTTATAGCTGTTGGGATGTTTTGGAGCCATTTGAAGCTGATTTCTAGGCAAATTTCTACTTTTGGTGCATATTGTATCGAAACGCGTGGAAGCCACTTCAATATTGTCACTTTGGGAAATAACCGTCGAACCTGCATTTAAGAACCGATATCGAAATGCTTATAGGGCGTATCGAAACCCTTAACTCATCGTACGACTCCTAGCCATTGTTTTTTATATAAAATCGGTGGGATTTTCATAAAGCCGTTGGAGGTGTATCAAAACACTTAAAATAAATTTCGATACTAGCATATCGAAATGAGTGTTTGCGGTATCAAAACCAAAAATCATAGTGGCAAATAGTATCAAAAAAGTTCAAGACCGTATCGAAACGACTATATAATTTTACCTTTAAAAATCTTAGCGGTATCGGAACACCTAAGAGGTATATCAAAATACATGGGTTAAATATACCTCTTTGATCTCTTTAAATCATTTTAAAACACATTCAAAATTCTCAAAAACCTCTTAAATATATTTTCAAATTGTTTGGACATAAGAACTATTCTTGAAATCTTTTCAAATTAGTCCAATTTTTTTTTCAATTATTATATCAAAATCAAATCTCAACATCAATACAAGACATTTCCAAGGTATTTCATTTACATTTCTCTATTTAGGTCATATGCATGATCAAAAATCATATTTCTCTGTTTTACCATTCGTTTTAGGCCTAAAGAGACCCACCAAGGCAATTAACATTATTTATTGACCCTTTGAACTCAAATGCTAAAATTTAGATAGATTTAATTGTTCTTACCGATATGCCTATAGGGGTATCGATACACCCCTCCATACTGGTACCCTTTCATCGAGTACCGATACCTAAAATATATTCGAATGATCTAATTATTTTTTCTTTAAGCCAGTATTAATACATCTATTTGGTGTACCAAAATCCAATACCGTTATGAGACCCTCCCGTACTAATACTCAACATTCAATTTATGCGTACCTATATCGAAAAACGATTTTAAAATTCCTTATTATCTAAGGTACTAACACACGAGTGATCGTATCGATATGCTCTCCTTGAAATCCCCTAATTTTCACTCATAGGTACATATAAAAGTACTTCTCATACCAGTACTCGAACTCAGATTTCCAAGTCTGAAGCTCGAAAACACATCTTCTTCTACCTAAAAGCCATCCTAAACTACCCAAAATTCACCCATAAGTTATCCAAGACATAATCAACGAAATGTCAACCATTTCAACAAAATAATAATTATAATTTTGGTTTTCACCATTAATAATTCTCAAGCTATCAATCAAGTTTTATCATACACAATTCATGCTACAAATAGTATCATCATGAATTTCATAAGTTCATAAGGGTTAGAAGTATACCAACCCGGTTTTAACAGTTGCCAAAGCCTCTAATCTCTCAAGCTTTGTTCATCCCCTTCCCTATATTCAACCTGGTTTTAACACATCACTGTTGGATGATGGTAAACATAAAAACAAGCTAAAAAAGAAGATTTGTTGTCTTCAACTCCCAAACTCGTTCTCCTTCTTTAAACCCCTAACAAGATCTTCGTCCTTACCATTTCAACACATTTTTACTTCAACACATAGATCCTTTCAAGTTGGTAACACTAGATTCCTTCATTAAAACGCGTTTCTCTCTCAAAGACTCAAATTTTACATCTTTAATCTTTTAATTTTTTTTAAAGAGATGAAGAGAATAAGAGAAATGAACTCACTTGCTTAGCTCATTTATTTCTTTTTCTCTACAAAGAAATAACCTTTTTTTTTATCTTTTAGGATTTCTCTACCAGAAAAACTCATTTATCCCTACCTAAAAACCCTTAGCTCAAGTTCATTCATAAAACAAGACCAATTAGGTTTCTAAGGCCCAAATTCGAGGTCCGTGACCCGATTTATACCCAACCCCTAAATTTCAATAGAATCTGGATCGTTTTATATAGTCTAAATATTTTATAGTTATTTTATATTATGATTAAATTGATCAAGTGTATAAATTTTAAGACTAAAAATTTTACTGATAAATTTGATAAAAAATAATTAAATAACTAAAATATAAAAATATGATAGTTTAGTGATCACTAATATAATTTTCTTTTTTAAAAAGATTTTATCTCTTATTTAAACATTAAAAAAAATGTAACTTAGAGGTTGTTGAATAAACAAATGGACTTGAGGTCCACGGAGGGGATATGGGGCTGAAATATATTTTCTTCAAAGCCCGCTGTAAAGGCAGGTAATTGATACGAAAAACATAATAAAACATCTACTTTTCTCGATCGTCACTATTTATACAGTGTTTCACGCTTCTAAAGTCGCCCCTTTTCCTCTCAGTTTTCATGCATTAGGGTTTGCCGATTGCATCCCCCAAATTTCAACTTCTTTCGATCTATCGCTCATTGTAATTTCCCATTATCCTGAATTTCTTAATTGTTTTTATTAGCCTATTTTCATTGACATGATAATTGTTTTCTGGTTCTGCCCTTATATTTACGAAACGCAAAACATGTTGAATTGTTTTCTATTGTTTCATTGACATTGTTTTGTATGTTGCTTATTGCAGATTTATTTTAGTTTTGATGTATTCGTCCAGAGGGACGAATGCCTACGGGCAGCAGCCCTACGTTGGCCAATCCGGATATTCCCATAATGTGAGTTTTTCTAATCATATTTCGTGTTAAAGTTGCTTTTTCAAGCTCCTCTTTTATAATTCGTTTCTAAAGGATTTGTTTCAATTTGTGTTGCATTATGATAGGATTGAATTGCACTGATTTTGAAACGTTTTTGTAAAGTTGTACTGGTTGGTCTGGACTCTGGGTAGTTTTGTGAGAAAAACAGATAAATTTACTTGCTTTGATATTGACGTCTGGATTAATCTTTGTTTGATTTCAAATTATTATCACAGTCTTCATTGTAGCTGAACGTTTCAATGTGTAATACGAGTGAATATTGTATTTTTGAGTCTGACATTGCGTCTAAATTCCTGGGATTGCTATGGCAAATTGGCAATAGAACTTTAGCATGTGTAATTCGAGACTTATCATGGATCTGGTTTTGTTTACAATTTTTGGCAAAATGTTGGTAGTTGGATGCTGGTTATTCTGGCAGTTCTGTGGGAGGACCTGATGGCGGAGCTCAGATGTCCTTGTCTTCTCGGCATTCATCAATTTTAGGTAGTTCTCAAGATGCAGAAGCTGATGGATACAGATCCCTTCCCTCAGTTTCAGCTCATTATGGGGGGCAGTATAGCTCTATATATGGCACAGCTGCTTTTAGTGCTACTCAGCAGGTCTGTGGAATCTGTTTTCTTTACATATGTGTTTGTTTTGGTAATTTGTAATCTTCATTTTTATCTATATTTGTTAAACCTTGTTATAGATGTTTGGGGACAAGGTCGCTTTAAACTACTTTATTATGTTTTTTGTTTCCTTGGGAGTTTATGACATGTATAGTATCCTTAATTTTGGTGATGAATACTATTGTTATATATGCATTGATTGAATTTTGAATTTGATTATTTTTTATATGTTCTAGGTTCCGGCTGCAAGTTCCAAAGGGGCTGGAGCATCAGCTTTGGAAGCTCGTAATGCTTATGCCTCTGCACTGACAGATTCACCAAAATTTGCATCTACTGACTATGTTTCATCATCAAATCATGGTTATAGTCACAAAGTTGATCAAATGTATGCAGAGAAGATTCCTGACTATCCTGCTGTGGAGAGAAGACAATTTGGGGAACGGAAAGGTGGTTATCCGGGGAGGGATTTGCCTAGTGATCCAACTGGAAGATATTCTGATTCTTCTATTTTTGGTCATCAGCATCAGGTCATCCAATTTCATATCCTTCTATCAGCGTCTTTTTTTAATCACGCTCCTTTTCATGTTCTGTATATAAATCTGCTCTCCCCTTCTCTTTTGTAATCTTGTTCCTTGTTCTACTTTGGTTTTAATCATTAATATTTGCTATCTTCTGGAACAGCCTGACATATATGACCGTCTTGATCAAGCAGTCTTGCTTCGACAAGAACAATTGCTCAAAGCTCAATCAGTATCGCATGATAATAGTTTGAGGTATTTATTATTTTTGTAGAATATTTACTGTACAATTTCCAGCAGAAGATGTTTGTGCATAATAGCAACAGGTCTTCACTTGTAGTAATTTTCTTGTAATATATGGCCGAGGTCAATCTTCTTATCCTTTATGGTGGTAGTCTGTTTACTGTGTGTTAGACAGTAATACAATGCTTACTAGACTGAGTGGCAACACGTTTCTGGCAGACAAACTGATTATCTTGCAGCAAGGAGTGCTGCTAGTCGTCATTCCACCCAAGATCTTTTGCCTTATGGAGGAAGATTAGATTCTGATCCCCGCATTTCATCATTGCTGAGCTCTTCCTCTTCTTATGGGGGACAAACCCCTTCGATATTAGGGGCAGGTCCAAGGAGAAATGTCGACGATCTCATGCATCCACCTACTTCTGCAAATCCTGGTTATGGTGTGAGCTTACCACCTGGTAGAGATTATGGAACAAAAGGGCTTCATGTTACAACCCTTGGGTCTGAATATCCTGATAGTACCTTATCACGCAGTGGTCTTCCTAGGATTGATGAACGCAAGGACGACAGGGCTGGTTACCTTAGGGAATTTGAGATGAGAGAGGAGGAGCGTCGTCGGGAGCATTTGCGTGAAAGAGAGAAAGACAGAGAGAGGGAAAGGGAGCGAGAGCGAGAACGACTACGAGAACGTGATCGTGAACGTGATCGTGAACGTTTGCGCATCTTGGAGCGACGGGAGAAGGAAAGAGAGCGGGAGAAGGAGAGAGAACGAGAGCGTAAGCGTGCACTTGAAGTTGCACGTGAAAGAACTCCACCGAGAGTTTCTAGGGATCACCGTGGTCCATCTTTGACTAAAGAGGCTCGACCTAGACGAGAATCCCCACGTCGTGAAGTTTCACATAGGTGGATCTTGATGTTTTACATTCCGTCCTGCTCTAGTTCTGAATGTTTAGATTCTTGTGTTACTCAGTCTTCATAACTAACTTCATGTTCTCTATTGCTGAAGGCGCCTTTCACCTGTTAAAGAAAAAAGAAGAGAATATGTATGCAAGGTAAAAAGGACAATGCAAGAGCATCCATTTGAAGATAGTTTGAACTTCTTCAAGAATTTGCTTTTTTCCCTTTTGGAATCTGATTTGTATTTTGAATCTTCCTGTTATTGCTCTTTCATGGGCATTAAACCCTTTTGCTGCTTCCTGTTGTTATTTGCCTCATGGTCTGCGGGGATCTTTGATTGGTTCCTAAACCTAGAGAACTCTTCATGTGTTTCTATGCCTTTGCTCAACTATTTTGAGTGTGTTGTTTTGACCCTTTGTTTCCGGGGAAGATCTTTTGCTCAGTTATTTCTTTGATTGGTTTCTTTTCCACATCTTCCCTTCCTTTTTCTTATCAAGTAAACATCATATTCCTTCTATGGAGACTATTTCAAAACTTTCAGAGTATCCTGGGTTTATATCGGCAAACTGCTCCAAACGGCGGTGGTTCATTGCAACTCATAGGTTTTCCAATTTATGAAAAATTACTCCTATAATAGAGAATTTATTGAAACTTCCTGAGTTGGGGATTTTTTCAATATATTTTCCTGTAATATTGTTCTGTATTCTTTTTTCTTTTCTTTCTGTTTGTGCATGCCATTTGAAATGTTCTTAATCCTTTTAGCAATGTTCTACTTAACTGCAGGTATATTCATCCAACCTGACAGATGTAGAGAGAGGCTATCTATCCATCAATAAGCGATACCCAAGACTTTTTGTATCTCCTGAATTTTCAAAGGTCTTCTCTCAAAATTCAGTTATACATTAAATTTGCATTCTTAGGTGTTCTGTTTTACTTAACATCTTCAACTGTTGTAGGTTGTTATAAACTGGCCAAAGGAGAATCTTAAGCTCTCCTTGCATACTCATGTCAGGTATCCTTCCTGGATGTCTTTAGTACTTGAATAGGCTTTTGACATCTCAACCAATATTGTTTTCTTGGTTTGCACTTTAAAGACATAAGGGTCTTGCCATTGTGGATGTAGAAATTTTATTTATAAACTGTTAATTTCTTAAACAATTAATTATTTTTAATATGTGAAAATTGCTAATGCATTGTTTTCCATGATGCTTGGACTTTACTTATCAAATAACGAAACAATTGAGCCAAAGATCAGTTGTTGAAATTTAAGTAGTCGTGGAATCCAAATTAGCATCCTTCCTTATTTTCATTTCATCTTGCTCATTTCTCCCTAATTAAATCAACCAATTGATTTTGCATCTTATGCTTTTATGGAATTGTAATAGTTTATTTTCTGTTGAGTGAAGCAGCTTCGAGCATGATTTCATTGAAGATAGTTTAGCTGAATCAAAGGAACTTTCCAGCAAGCTTGTGCCTTCTGAACCTGAAAAACCTGAACAGGGAAGTACAGTGTGGAATGCGAAGGTGGGCATTTGTAAATGTAGCGTCTATGAACGAAGCTATAGTTTTATGTATTGTATGTTTCTTTTTTATTTTGTGGGAAGAAGTTTTTTTTTTTCAACTCTGACTTGGTTATTTCATTTTTCTTCATTATGGAGGTTGTCTCCAGCCATTTCAACATAATACCTGATGATGGAACTGAGTTTTTGCTTATTAAAGCATTTAAACTGTGAATGTGTCCTTTGATTTTAAGTGTTTTCCATTTCATTAGTGGTTTTAAGAGTCTAGCTCTTCATTGGAATAATGTGATACTTTGGATTGGAGTCGCTTGAAATAATGTGCTACATTGGAAAAGCCAGTTTCCTTTGTACAATTCATGTGTAAAAATAATTCATGCATGATTTAAGATCTCTCAATGCATTTCCCTTTGTATTTCGTTGATTGGAATATTGAAGATTTATATCAAATATGATGATATTAATTATGCTTTAGTAATGTATGTGGTTTTGTTCAGATGGTTTTGATGAGTGGATTAAGCAGGAGTTCTTTGGAAGAGCTGTCATCTGAAAAAGCTCCTAATGACCGTATACCTCATATTTGCAATATTATAAGGTTTGCTGTTCTTAAAAAGGATCATTCTTTCATGGCAATTGGTGGGCCATGTGTTTCTTTTGATGGCAGTACTCCTGCTGGTGATGAATTGTCTCTAGTTCAAACAGCCAATAGGTTTGTCCTGTCCACTACTAGTTGAATGCTATGTATAGCTTGATTCATTTCTCATCAATTATTTTACTTGAGTCTTGAGCAGGTATGCAAAGGATGTTGTTAATCTTGATTTGCAGAAATGTCGGCATTGGAATCCGTTCCTTGAGGTATTCATTCTAATTATCATTATAAACCTTATTGGTTTTCAGAAGTGGCAAAACTGATAAAAGTTTTTTTTTCTTTAGATCTGAATCTTTTTAATCAAAACATTTGTTGCTGTCCTCGTTTATTTTATTTTTCTGAACTTATCACATAAGCTTAATTGTAAAAATGTTCATTCTATTGGACTTGAATTCCTTTTACATTGTTATTTCTCAGCATCCATGATTTGGACTTTAAATCCTTTGATATTGTCATTTCTCTGCATCCATGACCAAACCTTTTATTGGTTTCTGTATTTGTTATTTTTGGTCATTGTCTAGGCCAGCCACTCATGTCGATTGATGATGGTTATTCTTTATTTTGGCTTCATCTTGTGAGTAATTTGGGGAGATTACTTAAATGCATAAGTAAAAAAAGAGAAAGGTGCCATTTGCACTGATAGATATTGTTTAGGGTCTAGTCTATTTGATCATGGAAACCATATATTCTTGTAAAATGGTCGCCAAAACTTGAAACATGCAACACCATATGCTGGCAAAATGGTAGCCAAAACATAAGGAAATTGTCTAAAATTTAGTTGGTTGATAATGTTGAATTGGGTGGCAAGAATTCATCATCACATTTCCACATTTCCCATAAGATGAGCTTATAAGTTGTATTTATTTTTTTCTTGTAGCATCTTAATTTAAATTTTGTTTCCTGGGTACAAGAATCTAGTTTTGACTTTTACGTTCTCTTGTTTATATGCAGATACATTATGATAGAATTGGTAAGGATGGGCTGTTTAGCCATAAAGAGGTCACTGTACTGTTTGTTCCAGATTTATCCGAATGCCTCCCTTCACTTGATACCTGGCGAGCCCAATGGTTAGCTCACAAAAAAGCTGTTTCTGAGAGAGAAAGACAGCTGCCTTTGAAAAGAGAGGTAGCATCCTAATTTTTTTTTTCCAGCCTTTTCTGTAAGGTTTCTTGACACTCAATTGAATATCCGAAGAAATACCTGTGTGTATATATGAATGAGACTTGTTAAGAAGTATATGCTTGGTCTATTCATGTGAAATGTGAACCTTTGATGTATAAGCAGACATGTTGATCCACTGAACAAACGACAAGATGGAAGTATTAACATATTGCAAAATGTCAAAACCTTTGAAGGGTTATGCTTTACTTAAATGCATGCTGAACATCTTGATCCTTAAATTGGTGCCAAATTTCTAAAGATTTTTCTCAAACAATAGCTTTGAGCATTGCACTCGAGGACACTGTCAATCTAAGCAACTTGGTATCAGTTTTGGGTCAAGATGGATATATTAGTGGCCCGTAGTATATTACATCTTTCTCTGTATGTATATATTGTAATAAAATATGGAATAGTGAAGTTGTTACCCACTTCACTAATGGAAATTTTGTGTACTTTCAGAAATCAAAGGAGAGGAAGGAAGCATCAAAAGGTGAATTGATTAAATTCAAATTTCATCTTCTTACGCATTTTCTTACATTATTATATAGGCAGATCAATTATGAATTGGATCAATAGCTTCTTCTCTTTACTTTGATTTTTCATTTATGTTGAATAGACAAGGAAGCAGATACTACAAAACTAAATGACAAAGAAAAATCAGGAAAAAAGATTCCGTCTGTGTCAACTAGTCCCAGAGTAATTGCTAACAAAAAGGAGAACGTTGGAAAATGTATTGAAGGAGGTGCAGCTGAAGGAAAGATTACTGGGGGTGAAAATAAAGTTCACATAAAAGATGGCAGTGAAACAAATGTGGAGGGAGATCCTGAGAAAAAAGAAAGTGGTGAAGCTCCTCCTCCTGCTGCTAAGACAGGTGCTGTGAAGTCTGTGAAGAAAAAGATTATAAAGAGGATTGTCAAACAGAAAGTTGCAAATAAGGCAGCTGCGGAAGTAAATGAAGAAGCTGGAGATCAGAAAAATAAATCAAATATTGCTAGTCAACAGGAAGAATCCTCTGTTGGTAGTGCCGGGATGAAAACTTCTGTACAGAAAAAAAATACAAAAAAAGTTGTTGGCAAAAATGATCAGAGTGAAGATAATGGTGTTCCCCTTGAGGCAAAAATTGAGATAGGGACTGGATGCTCTGAAGATAAACCAAAGGATAATTCAGACGCCATTCCAGCAGCTGTAGAAAATGTCAGTGTGAAAACAACTATAAAAAAGAAAATTATTAAGAGGGTGCCTAAAAGAAAAGTTCCTGCCACACAAGCTAAGGATGAAGTAGCTGAAATTAAGAATGAAGGGGATGCGGATGAGAAAAAGGTGGCTCAAGATGGAGATGCAACCTCAAATATAGGTAAGCAAACAGGTTCAGAAAAACAAGGTAATGCTGCAAATTCGAGTAAATCAGAAATCAAGGCTGACAATGAGAATAAAAAGGATGGGAAATTAATAACTAACATGGAGTCTCCAAATGACAAGAAAAAGGATGACATGAAGGATACTTGTGATGTCAAGGGGGCCAAATTGAAGGAAGTGGAAAAGCCAGAAGATGACAAAGCTAGTAAAGATGAATCCCGAAGTAATTCTAGCAAAGAATCAAAAGTAAAGAGGAAACCTGAAGAACCATATCTGAAGCATCCTGGATTGATTCTACAGACAAAGTTGAACAAGGATTCTAGAGTAAGTTAATAATATGTTTTAAGCACTATGTTGCATGCTGGGCTGAACGTTTGTGAAGGAAAATATTTTTTATGCATAAACTATATAATATTCTGTATTTGTCTAATTATATGTTTTCATGCTTTGCAGTTGCGATCAGCATCGCTTTCACTGGATTCACTTTTGGATTATACTGACAAGGACATTGAAGAATCGACATTTGAGGTTTCTTTTTCCTCTTTACCTTTCTGGCTTAATATCTACACTTTCTTAATATCTGTCATCCTATATATATTTTCATTTGTAACTTCATGTTATCTGAAGCAAATTTTGTTTTTATTTACATCTAGTACATTCCATTTTTGCAGCTTTCATTATTTGCAGAGGTGATGTATGAAATGCTTCAGTATCAAATGGGTTGCCGTATTTTAACTTTTCTCCAGGTTGGTTTTGTGATGGTTATTGCTTATTTTACTTAACTCCCTATAAAAATCATCCTTTTCACTGTGTAGAAACTGCGAGTGAGATTTATGACAAAAAGAAATAAGCATAAGAGGCTACGGGAAGAAATCCATGATAAGGAAACCGAGAAAAAGTCGCCACCGAAAAAATCAAAAAGCAGTGAGCTCCCTGTGAAGGAAAATGAATCTTCTAAGGCAGATGCATCAAGTGCAGCTCAGCAAGCTCAGCAGGACGTTGAGATGACTGTGCAGGAAGAAACTACTGCTGGTCATGTTGAGGTGCCAAAGATGGAGGCAGGAAATAATGCTGATCATGTTGAGGAGCCAAATGTAAAAGATGAAATAGATGAAGAAGATCCGGAGGAGGATCCTGAAGAATATGAAGAAATGGATGATTCAAGTCCACAACCCAATTCCTCTAATGAGGTAGAGTTTCCTCCTTTTTGAACAGGGAAGTTGAAATGATTTTTCCAAGCATTATTTTCAGCAAGGGTTTCTGGACATATCCCTTGAATTTCAATCAAGTGGCTATGTGCTACTAATATTTTATGTTATCTTATGATCGACTTTCCATTTTACGGCTGGATTGCTCAAGGATAATTTGTTTTGATGAATTCATTTTCATATGATTAGTGTTATTATCCTTTGTAACTCACAGAAAAATGAAGAGAAGGAACAAGCAGATGCTAAGCCTGAGGATGTTGAGAAGGATGAAGCTGCGACATCCACCAAATCAGAAATCACCACAAAAGCTGCTAGTATGGAGTGTACGCCTGAGGGGGATATGTCTAGAAAGGAACAGCAGAAAGTTGATCCTAAAAAGCAGGTGCATGCTACCAAGGATTTGTTGCAGGTATTTTCCAATTCACTCTCATTCCCCATGCTTCAAATCTTTTCTTGTTTATGTTGTGTGGATTGTCTTTCTTCCCTTATTAATGTACTTCTTCTTTGTAATAGGCTTTCAGGTTTTTTGACCGGAATCGCGTTGGCTACATTAGGGTGGGATAAAAACTTAATACTTGATTGGTATAATATTAGTTCACACTAGTGAATAGTGATACTGACCTTTTATTCTGCAGGTGGAAGACATGAGGTTGATTATTCACAGTTTGGGGAAGTTTCTTTCTCATAGGGATGTCAAAGTGAGATACGTGATCCTTGTGATTCATTTTTGGGTTGTTTGTCTTAATTTGGCTTTTATGTGGTACTCTTGCTCTATGGTTATTGATGGCTCTGTTTACCTGCATCAGGAACTAGTGCAAAGTGCACTGTTAGAGAGCAACACAGGGAGGGATGATCACATTCTTTACGACAAGCTGGTTCGAATGTCTGAGATGTGAAAGTTTTTTTGGGTCTGACTGGTCATATGTTATCCTCCGCTTTGCATCTATTGATAAACAGCCATCAAAGGTGTGATTCCTAGGATATTTGAACAGGGTTTGAACTTGTCAATTCATAAAATGCGAGAGATTGCTTGCTCATGGAATCCTTTGTGATGAGATTAGTGTAATGTGATTAGCTGTCTTCGGTCTTGGCAATTGTTTATCTACATGTTTTCGTTTTCCTTATTTAATTGGAATTAGCAGTAGTTTAGATGATAATTTGTTGAATTTACGATAACTGGTGGTTGTAATCCATGTGATGGCAGTGGCAGACCAGTCATTTTATAGGATTCAGACAGCAGGAAAAAAGAGAATAGGATTAGTATGATTTTGACGGCAATACTGTCGTTTGAGTGAGCATTGTATCAGCACACGCAGCCAACCCAAAAGTTGAGAGTTGTGTAAATGGCATTAATGGGAGTCGGTGAATCGTATGATTAAAGTAGAAACTGTTGGCAATTGAGTAGAGAATCGAGGCCAACTGCTGTCATCATTCAATGCTTCTGTTTCAGCATTCGTCCTCTTCGCCTCACCCATACTTGAATATTCTTTCATCTATCAACAGACAAAACTGACTAACATACACTTGTTTCTGTGAGTAGCTGCTGATCGACTAAGATGATAAGCATTGGTTTGATTTTGTAGTGATAAGTGATACGGGTGGGTTTTATTTCAAAGCACAATCACTCGTCACTACCATACACGCCTGCCTTCACCAATCAACATTGATTTTGAGTAATCAGCCTCTTAATTTCTACAGTTCATTTCTACCATAATAAATCGATTGGAACCTTCAAGACAGGTCCAGGTTGGTGGACTGAATTTTATTCATCCCTCATTAATGTTTCATAGCCTTGTCTGATTTTCCTTTAATTACATGAACGAGGGGAGATATAACAAGAAACTGCAGACATTAAAATTCCAAATATCAAGTGTCTGTATTTTTTAACACTATTTTTAAAAATAAAAAAAATTGATGGTGTCTTTGTTACAATATTCAAAACTTGTTGTATCGTATTTTCTTACCACCTTTTAATTTAGTTGTTCCCAGACTCTTTTATTGACTTATGGCACACTTCCAGGAAATTTCATCATTTATTATAAGTAGCTCCACGATTTCATTTCATCACTTTAAATGCAGAATTCATGAGCAATCTTGCTTAATTTATTGATCATCAATTTCTCAACAGTTTTACTAGAGTAAGTTATGATGCATTCCATAGGATACTTTATATATTATTCAAAAGATTAATCACATTTCTTTTAAATTGATTGTCTTAAACAAGTTTATTTGTTGAGTTGATCGTTTTCTTGTATTCCCTTAGGTCATAGGTTCCAAACTATGAACACTCTCCTTCCTTTTTCCTTAAGTCCTATTTTCCCTCCCTTCTCTCTAAGTAGGATTAGGATTAGATTTATGGTTTATCCAAAACAAATATCATTTTATATTACCTAGTTTTAAATGAAATCGATTATTTTTAAATAAAAAATATTAGTACTTTTATTATATGATACGATAACCTAAAGAATATGGTTATAAAAGCAAGTATAATTGGTTGGTTGGTCAAGATACTTATCTTTGTTCTATTACATTTTTTAATATCCATCTTCTCTTCCCTTTAGATAAGATTAGAATTAAGATTTATAAAAAATATGATAGTCATAATACTTGATAAAACCTCATTATTGTAAGTTCGTTAATTTTTCAATCAATTACAGTAATTATAAGTAGTATTTGATCTATGACAATGAAATATTTTTTTTAAAATTAAACGTTTGTACTTAAAAAAAATAAAATAAAAATAAGATCTAATTTTAATATAAAATATTAAAATAATATAATATATTATATGATTAGTATGTTCGATTATCTAATTTATCTCAAATTCATAAATCATAATCAAATTAATTTTTTATTTATAAAAAAATTAAATTAGAATCGAATAATTAACTATTTTTTCAATTCAATTTTTTTAAATTTCAAAATCGTTATTTTTCGCACCTCTAGTAAATATGATGATTATAAAATGAAGATATAATTAATAAACAAGGGTATAATGGTCATATAGCATTAACCGACAGAACCGCCTACATATATTATTGCACTCGTATCATTTCCACTTGCAAAATCATCCAGATTTTCCTCGTTTTCCCGAGAAGTTTCCACCAAGTACACTGCATATTCTTCTCATACTATCGACCCAAAGGGGCCGTGGCGGCAAAGTAAGCAAGTTACGAGTCTATGGGTAGGTCTCCATGCTGCGAGAAGGTGGGGTTGAAGAAAGGGCCATGGACTCCTGAAGAAGATCAAAAGCTCTTGGCTTACATTGAACAACATGGCCATGGAAGCTGGCGTGCCTTGCCTCTCCAAGCTGGTCTTTATTATTATTATATGCTTCATTTTAGCTTTTCTCTTGCATCTATGTGTTTTGATCATACATGGATGGTGTCTCTATAGGACTTGAAAGATGTGGAAAAAGTTGCAGACTTCGGTGGATTAACTACTTGAGGCCTGATATCAAAAGAGGAAAGTTCAGTTTACAGGAAGAACAGACCATCATTCAACTCCATGCCCTTCTTGGAAACAGGTATCATCCAATAATTTTGTCTCACGGAGTTTTAAAGAGAAAATTGTATGATATTAAATAATTAAAATGACCTTTAGAAAAGTAAATTTTGTTTAGTTAAAAAATTAAAAGAATAAATTTATGTTTTTTTAAGGATTTAAGAATTAAACTGAGACTGAGAGATGATGTAATTAATTTGTGTAGTAGAAGTCTCTACTGCTAAGGATTTTTTATCCACCCTCCACAGGTGGTCTGCCATAGCTACTCATTTGCCCAAGAGAACAGACAATGAGATCAAGAACTACTGGAACACACATCTCAAGAAAAGACTGACCAAGATGGGGATCGATCCCGTCACTCACAAGCCTAAAACCGACGCCCTCGGTTCCGCCGCTGCTAACCTCAGCCACATGGCTCAATGGGAGAGTGCTCGCTTAGAAGCTGAAGCTAGGTTAGTCCGAGACTCCAAACTAGTCGTCCGAAACGCCCCTCCCCAAAACCACCTCGCTGTCGCTGCACCCTCTTCCTCTTGTATGACAACTAGACCGCAATGCCTCGACGTACTCAAAGCATGGCAAGGGGGATTGTTCACTTTCAACGTCGACACCTTGCAATCTCCAACATCAACGTTGAACTTCATGGAGAACACAACGCTGCCAATGTCGTTGTCGTCTGTTGGAATGTTGAACTTCGGTTGGAACTCGTCGATTCCTTGTGAAAGTGGGGATATTGTAAAAGCCGACAATGACAGTCGTGGAAATGAGTGGAAATGTTTGGAGAAACCGAACCAAATGGCAGAGCTAAAGGAAAGATTGCATGAAATGGACTGCTCTTCGGAGAGTGCATGGTTTCAAGAATTATTCGGGTTTCATGGTTTGTGACTTTGGAGATTTATCTGCAATGGAGTCTGAAGATCAACTAAAACATGAATGGGACGCTGCAACATCTGTTGCTTTTCATCTGTGCTTTGAGATGAACAGTTCGGTCTAGACTAGAATTTGAAGGATAAGTGCCTTCACAGTACCATTAACTGTAAACAAATCCTTGGAATTAATAAAAACTCAAAAGGGTTTTGGCCTATAGCTTATTTAATTAATAGCTTATTTAATTAAAAAATGAAATGATTATTGTTTTTAAAAATTACGAGTTCGAACATCAATAATTGAGCGATCAATATTTAATAATTGAGAGTATACATTAGAATAAATATTATTATAATCATTGTATAGCTGAATTGAATAAAAATTTAAAATTTATAATCATATCCTGATTTCTTTAGAAAAATAACCGTAATTTATATTAAAGAAAGAAAGATGGTAGTTGCACAAGAGTGATCGACTGAAACTAGTCGTCATTGATTTTTGGTAGTAATAATGGCAATGATCTCCTGTTGTTGAACACTTTTAAATATCTTGACATAATTAAATATGAAGAATTCATTTTTATTTTATTTTTCCTAACAAAAGATTAAAGTTAATTTGTCGTAAGCACCAAAAAAATTGGTAAGATAGAAATCCATTGCATTGGTGACCCTTTAAACAATGATATTCATTTATAACGAGTATTCCATCGAGTTGAATCAAGTAATTTTTTAAATAATTTAAGTTAATAATTTTTTATAACTTAAATTTTAGTTAAAAGTTTTACCATTTAAGTAGGGTTTATTAAATTTAAGTCGAATTATTAATTTTTTTAAAAAAATTAATTATAATTATTTATAATATTATAATATATTTAGTCTAACTTAAGTGAATTCTCTAATTATATAAGGTGTAAGACATATATATTCATATTTTTTTTATACATATGTAAGTAAGATTTATAATATTATTTAATAAAAATTATCATCTAAAATTTTAAAATATATATAATCTTATTTTTAAGGAAGTGAACTTTAAGGTTAAAGTATTGATAGAGTATGAACTAGTCCGAGAATGATGAGCATAAAGAATGTATATAAAAAATATAGTTGAAGGATCAAATTAAATAAAATATAAAGCTAAAAGATTAAATTAATAATATTTTAATATGAATTGATGTTACATAGATATTATATAGTGATGATAGTGGCGCGTGTAGTTTGAAATTGGTCAAAAATTGATTTAAAATGAAGGAGAAATTGAAAAAAAAATAGAAAATCATACAAACTTGAGGGATTAAAAAATAAGATATTTATTTTTAAAATTTTGAATCGAAACTAAATAGGTATTCTATCGTGGTTTAAGATTATTTAGTTCAAATTTGGTCAAAATATACTTAATAAGAAGGGGAAATTAAAAAAAAAAATCATACAAAGTTGATGGGCTAAATTGCAAAAAAAGAATATATATTTTTAAAACATAAATGAAAGCTAAATGAGTATTCTACCGATTTGAAAATGTATGATTCAAATTTGATTAAAATTGACTTAAAAAAATAAAGAAAACAAAAACTATATACTAAATCGCAAAACTATAAAATTTTATTTTTAATTTTTTGAGTTAAACAAATTCAAACTTCACTTGAACAGGATTTTTTCACAAGTTAAAAGTCTAATTAAAAGGATGATATATTGACAGCAAAAATGGTTTTATATTTTTTTTCAATTTTATAAATTATTTTTTATTGATATATCATTAACATATTTATTCATATGATAATATTATATTAACGTGTATTATTATTATCACATCATTTAAATTATTTATTGTTAATTGATTAAATTTTTTATCCAAATATCAACTATTACATTTAAATATAATATTACTCATTTTCATCCAAAATTGCTTAACACCATTCATAGAGCCTTTCTATATAGCATATGGTCATCAGGTCAATATTGAGAAAACAAGTATTAAATAATGGCATGGGATTACGTAATTGTATTAGTAGAAAAGGCAATAAATTAAAAAGAATGAAATAAGGGACTGACTTAGGGCCAAGGAATAAAGCAAAACAAGACCAAAATGAAAAGGAATGATTCAGTGAGTCGGTCGAAAAAGGAAACGTAAGGTCAACTCGTTTTAAAATTGATTAAATGTTTGATAAGGGACTAAACTAAAAGGGGAAATGAAATGCAAGAGGCTCAAGTTGTAATGAAATGCAACATGCAATATATATTATATACATATTTATATATTATTTACATATATTAATGTATATTATATAGTATATAAGTATACATGTACTTACATATATGCTTATATATTATATACATATACATACATATTATATATTTATATATATATTGATATTATACATTACATATTTTCATATATAATATATATTTTATATTTTCATATATAGTATTATTCTATATATAGTATAAGTTTTATATATAGAATATATTTTATATATAGTATAAATTTTATATTTTTATTTTTATAATGTATTAAACTATATTATATAGGTATAAATTATAATGTTTTAAAGTATATTAAAATTAAATTTTGAAGTTTCAAGGACAACACAACATTTAAGTGTTTTTGTGGTTAATTGTAGAGGGTAAAATTCTCACTAATAGCGAGCGAGTGTGGCGTCATATTGCGGTGAATTCGCGCAGTAAAATTTGTGGTACAACAGATGAATCAATTGACCATATTTTTTGATGGCGTTCAGTGGCTACCTTCGATTGATCAGATTTGATTAAAAGTGAATGTTGATAATTTTTTTTAAATTTCGATAAATGATTTAAATGCAACATTATAAAACAAAGTTATTTTAAAAAAATCTTTATATTAGATTCTGATATTTGAGATTGTTTTATATACGTTATAAATAAATTGAAATCATAAACATTTTACTCCGATAATGTTTCGAGAGAATCCATTGTGAAAACTTGTACTAGATTTATCAAAGAGGCAAGGTTAGTATTAAATTAATGTGTGCATGTCATGAGCTGAAACACTTGATCGGAGACACACCGGGGAGTAACAATGGGAGGATGGCATGTCCTCAATTTGGATGGAGATTGTTTGCCTGAAAATATTATTTTTTGTGGAGGAATGATTAGAGATGACAATAGTAACTGAATTATAGATGGCTTAAAATTAGTGGATTTTTGTTTTATATCATATGCAGATCTTTGGAGGTGTACGAAGGCCTTAACTATAACTATAGACTATAGTAAAGGTATTATAGGATGCTGCTTTCACATCTTTGTTGACTCAATATATACATATTTTTTTACAGAAATTGAATGGTCCATTTGTACATGTTTATCGGAGGCTAATAGAATTGTAGATTGGCTTGTAAAATTATTACGTAATGATTCGCTGAATAGCAAGATATTTTATCAAATTTCTGTGAGTGTTATGAGATTAGTAAATACGGATAGTAAAAGGGTGATGAGTATTGATTAGTTCTAAATGTTTTTATGTTTTTTCTCTTATTTTTCAAGATTTTATAGTTTTTTTTTGTGATAATTTCTATAGGAAGGGGCGTTCATTGTGGGATATCGGATTCGATTTTTTCGGATATTCGGGTTTTCGAATCAATGATATAATGATTCGTATCCAATCCAGAAAAAAGCAGATATCCTTATATTCAGATATCATATATTTGGATTGGATAGTCGAATATCCGATTATCCAAAAATACTATTTGATTATACTCATTTTTCGAATTTGAAGTTTGTATTTATAAAAATTTTAGAATTTTGAATATAATAAACAACAAATTACTAAATACAATAAGATTCACAATTATAAAGTTTTAATTTTTAAAATTTTTAAAGATAACAAGCATTAAATTGTTAAGTAGAACAAGATTAATATTAATAAAAATTTAAAATTTTGGATTTTCGGATTCTCGAATAATCCGAAACTTGAAATATTATAATCGGTATCCGATCTAAAAAATTTAAATCATATCGGATATCTGATCTAAAAATAAAAATTGAGTCTAATATCTGAATTTTTAGATTAGATCAATGGATAATCGGATCGATCGGATATTTTTGAATACCCATATCTATAGGTTTTCTTTTCTTTCATTTAAGATTAGAGAAATTTTAATGACATTTCTGGAAAAAAAATTTGTATAATTCTTTATAAAAATTCTAAAATGGACGTCAAACACCGCTAAATATTATTAAATTAATTAATGAAAAATAAAAATCTCAAAGATTAAACATATAATTAAAAAAATAAGACTCAACATATTATTATAAAATTATATATTAAATTTTTAAAATTTTTAATTTTTATTAATTAATTTAATAATATTTAATAATGCTCACCGTTAATCATTATTAACGCCAATTGTATACTCGTCCGATTCTTTATCTAATGAAATCATAACTTTAATCAAAATAAAGTATTAAAGGTTACTTGCTTTAAAAAGACGAGAGAAAACCGACTAATACACGTATTTTTTAGTATTATCATATTACTAGTTGCCTGCCACTGTAATAATGAAGAGCTTAAGGACAAAGTATTTACTTCCGACATGATAATCTAATGGTATAGGTTGTTGAGGCAAAACCATACCCCTTTTTGTTTTTATATTCAAGCAAGTTTGTGGATTACATTGTCGTATAGGCCTCTATGGTTGTCATCTTTCTTTGGCTTTCAGACACTACGTACAGTTAATTTATTTCAGCCCCTCTTGATCTTCCAAGGATCGTTTACGCGCTTTCAGGTTCAGCTCCAGACTTTGAGGTAACGGAGGTGTTCTCCCCCTGCGGAACAGAACCACAAGAACCCTCACCGTCCGGCAAAGATCAAAGACCTACACAATCAGATCCCATATGAAAAAAGTTTCATAGAAACACAAGGAAACAGTAAGGTATCGAATGAACTAACCGATGAGGCCTCGATCTCTGCAACACCTTCACATCCTTTCCCTCCCCCCTGCATTAAGTCACAATATTTTGCTGCTTCAGTCTCATCTTCGAATACCTGTATGTTTTAAGCATGGAGAACAGGAGGCAAAAAAGAATTGTAAAGCAGAGAGCATATTGAGGGGGGGGGGGGGGGGGGGGAAGGTATTGGAAGCCCTTGATTCATTCACAATCGACACTACACATTGAAAAATATCCGAAACACTTACAAGGACTCCTTCCCTAACATCCTCCACCAGCATATCAAACTTGGTATCGGATCTAGGCTGTTGTCCAGAACTCCGATTTGCTCCTTTAGAAAATAATAACCCAAGTTCCGTTTCGACTTCACTGTTAGAAGAAAAGAATGTTAAAGCAGGGCATCTATGAGAACAAGTCAATACCGGGGTTTTGAAAATACATTAGACCTGCGGTTTCTCCGAGTCTTCATTGTGCACAACTGATTTTCCTTGTGAGTTAGTACATATACTGGTTTCGAAGGATCTCTCCATGGATTTGCCTCCAACACTAAACAAAGATTGATTACCGAAGCTTTGTGAAAGAAAAGGGGTAAAAAAAGGATTTGGTGTACCATAAGAAAACAGCACGGGTTGTCAAATGATTTATAACCATTATCCTCATGTCAAAGACATATATGGATATTAGTACAAGTCTATAACACTCCAAACACACGAAAAAACCATAGAAAAACTTGACTATACACCTGAGTCCAAGTGATCTAGATGATGCTAGCATGATTGGTTAATTTTTGAAGAGAAAACAACAGGACACCGATCATCCAGTAGAAATAACAAGCTTTGTCTAAAGGCTAAGTTACCATTTCCAAGTTGTAAAAAGTTGAAGAAGCAAACAAGATAGATAAGATAAAGAGAGCTGAAAAAATGCATCAAAAACACCCAAAATTTGCAGAGCTTTTACCATCATAACTGCTACTATCAAAAGTTTGCTGCAAATGCCTCCTCATATCATACGCCCGAGAGGAAACCCGCTTCAGAAACTCGCCGGAAGTAGATGGAATCGTACCGTCCAAATGAAGCGCCCTTTCAACCTCTTCTTTCTCACCATCATCATCTTCTTCTCTCGCATCCCCATCGTTAAATTTGCATTTACAGTCAACAATTCGACTCGGTCTCCCTTTATAACAAGGCATGCTAAAGAAAGACGACAAGCGAGGAAGACGGTTATTCGTTAAGGGAAAGACAGCAACTTGGGGACGATGCCGCCGTTGCGTCGGCAAAGGGTTGATAGGAGGTAGAACTACAGATGGAGAGACCGACGACAGGGAATCCATGGGTTTATTTCTGTAAGACGATTTTCAAGGTAATTCGTGGGATTCAAAGGCGTAAAAGATGGAACTTTGTTGCCGTGAACAAGTGTGTAAACTCGGTTATTGTAGAAGAGGGGAATGAGAAGTTGGCTTTTGTGAACCTCTTCCTCCGTCTATGACGAATGAATCTACCAGATTTTTTTCTGCGGAGGTGGGCCAACCTAAGGTGTTGGGACTTGGGACAGACCAAACATGATGTAAGGCTCAGATCCCAGAATCTTGAAACTGAGGTTCATCTACGGTAATAATGCAATGAGATATTAAATTAATATTCCTTTTAATTAGTTTATTATAAATACATAGCCTTTCAACCTCATTTAAAAATATATACAACTCATAAGTTGAACTCGTTTTTTGTTAGAAGTATTTACAAAAATTATTTTTATATGAAACAATTTCTGTACGAGTTAGAATCACTTTTCAGTCTATATTAAAATATTGGATAAGAAGACATTTTTTAGGAAATAACTTTCATAAGATATTGAATTGTCAAAATTCTGTTACACGAAAATCACTTTGTACAAAAAATGATTTTTAAATAAAAGAAATTATTTAAAAAAATGATTTTTGTGTGAGTTTATTTTATTTTGTATTAAAATATTTAATTAATATTTGATTATTTATATTTAAATTAATTTATTTTATTTATTAAAAACGCGTATAATTTATATTTAAATAATGTAAGATAACTTAAAATTTAAATATTTATTACTAATATTAAAATGTAACAAAACAAGATTCAACAGACAACATCTAATTGAAATGAATGGAAGAAGAATTTATTTTCGTGCCTTCGTAGTTTGCAGATGTGTTCGATGTTTAGTTCAGTTCTTTAATTCTCTGTTTCTTTTCAAGTCGCCTAATGATGTTTATAGAATTATTTCTTCGTCTACTAACAGTGTAGTTGTTTCAATATTTTTTGATGAAATAGCTTGATCTTTAAATTTGACTATGATCTCGATGTATAACTTCGAATCATCTTGCGAAGATCTTTTGAACTTGACAATTTCAACATGTAATGTGTTTCAAGTCTAGGTTCATCAACAAGTATTTTTGCTTCCAAGTACAAAATTTTTCTTATTTTCGGTTTTCGAACCCCATCAATATCAACTAATACAACTCATCTTGATTGATATTGCTTCATGTCTAGGTTCATCAACGAATATTTTATAAAGGCTTCTAAAAACTTTAGCCGAGTGTTTGAGTAGAAAATGCAATCTGGATATGACTATTTTAGTTATTATGATGGACAAATGGTTGGAGATGCATCTTTAGGTATTGTATTTTAGTCGTCGAATATTGTTATAATGAGTTTCCCGAGGAAATTAACCTATAGGTCATTGATGAAGAAAGTATCGGAGAATGTTTCTTATGCTAAAGGAAAAAATGGAACCTTTAAAGTATCAAACCGACGTCGTTGGAGCCATTATACTATACAATCTACCATGTTACGAAAAACGATGATATAGATTGATGTTGGAATCCCACTTGCAGTATTCTTTAGGAGGGTCGTTAAAGTTGTTTGCAATATTTTCTGATGATGATGGTACTAGAGTGCCAGATTGAAGACATACAAGTTTTGACTTCGATCCTAATGTGTATAACTCGATGGTCAATTTAAGAGACAACTTCAATTTGTTTTCGACACATTGTTCACAGAACGATGTAGATATGGGATCGTCTTTGATGGTAAGACATTTGTGTGTAGTTGTTTTTGACTTTGACTTAAACTTACCACTAACCCAACCTTCGTGCGTAACTACTTCTAACTTTGACTTGAACCTACCACCAACCTAATATTCGTACGTAGCTACTGATAATCTTGGTGAATTATAGAGGTTCTAATTTGAGGATGATTAATCTAACGAAAAACCGGAAAGAGATCTCATCCCCGATGGTGATAAGCAAAGCCTCTTCTATGAAGAACATGAAGATGTTGAGGAGTCAGAGGTACAATTTGATGATGTACCTTACAACGTTCAACATACTTCTAGCAACGCAATGTCAATTTCTTTTTACTAGCCATCGTCCCACTTTATATCAGTTGATATGGAAGCCTTAAACGCTCTTGATTTTTTGCAATTCCTAATGATCGAGTAATACAACTAACATAGTGATTGTGAAATATATAAGGGAATGGTTTCCCAACAAAAGAACTACAATATACGTCACTCAATTACGTCCGATATGTACAAAAATACAACGAAAAAGTATATTGTTGAATGTATCCATAATAAGCAAGGATGTAAATGGAGGGTTCGTGTATCACGTCTGAAGAAACTAAATAACCTGTGGTAAATCACAAAATATGAAAAAACTTATACATACACCGTGGGCAGCCTTAGTCAGGATCATAAAAACTTGGATGTGCACGTGTTTTATGAGGCCTTCATTCTCTTGGTCAAAGCAAATCTACGGATAACAGTTAGAACTTTTATGACTTCAATCGTTTTCCAATAAGGATACATATTGAGTACCATAAAGCATGGTATGCAAGGTATCATGTACTATAAAAATTGTACGATCAATGGGAAGAATCATACAATGAATTGTGATCATGGCTTAATCTGATGCAAAAACACATACTGAGAACGATTGTAAAGCTCAAAATAGTACCAACGTATGAAAACGATTGTTTCATACGCATATTAAGTCAATTTAAATGATTATTTTTGATATTTTTGTAATGTGTTAATGTATTTCATCACTACAAACTGATGATTCATATCTATTGTACTTGGTTATATGAACGATACACGTAAATGTTATTGGCAGTTGCACAAGATGGTAATAGAAAGACTAATACAATTGCCTTTGTAGTAGTCAAAAACGAGATATCACTTATTGAAAATTCTTTCTAAAGAACTTGCGTAGGTATGTTCTATCACAAGTTTTACGGTATGGAGATGATGGAATATGCGTTATTTTTTATAGAGGCAAAGAGATCAAATACGCGATGCAATATATAGGTCGGTCTTAGCAACCTTATAATATTTATCATTAGTATTTTCTAAGACAAATTACGGTGAATTACTCGATCAAGTTTACGTGTAGATGAACGTATAATGGTGCTTCAAATGGGTTAATTTTTCACTTTCTTCGGTTTGAAGATATCTTTAAATTTATTATTCTTTATTAAGTTTTCCATTTTCATTGAATAGGCAACATGTATTAGTGAGACTTATGGAGTATTTTATTATGAATAAAGCATTCACCAATTACCAAGTTGTAATATTTAAGGTTGTCCAACCCATAAAAACTGGATACCTACACGGCAAATTATTCTTTCACTAAAATTATTCATGATGTTGAACTAGTTTGTTACTCTACTGGAATCCTGATGGTTGCACATTTTGTTGTTGCGGAATAAGTGCATTGTTGGGGTTACTCCGTGAAAAATTTGGATGTTTCTTCCATGTTGGATTGTATGTGTTGAATATGTTATTTCGGTTGAAATTTCCAACATAGAAGTTGGATTTTGGATTCTAAGGGAATTCATTCGAGTTATGATTTTCGCCACATAGTTCACAAAAAGAGACGATTACCTCAATTTCTTGAACGTTGCTGGGCTTTTGTAGATCTTTGACCATATTTGTTAATGCTAATAATTGGGTCAAGATTGAATCTAAAGAGTCTAGATTTTCTATTCCCCGCCTTGTTACTCCTCTCCTTATTGTCGAATGCTGATAATCATTATTTGCGAGTCTATCCAAGATTTCTAAACTTTCATGATATGGTCGGTCTAGAAGTGTGTACCGTTGGCCAAGATATCAAGCGTCATCCTTATTAATGTATTTATCGCGTTGTATAAGTTGGATACTTGAGTCCGTTCAGGTAATCCATGTATTAGGAATTTCCTATAAAGTTCTTTGTACCTCTTCAATGCCTCATATATAAATTCGTCATCTTCTTTCCTGAACGATGTAATTTCGTTCCTCAGTTTGTCTGAGTATAGTTAAAACATGCAAGAAAACTTCAACACAATTTCGTCCATGTGCTTAAGGATCACGGTTGAAGGTTGTTTAACCATGACTTTGCTTTATCCCTCAGTGAATAGGGAAATAGCTTAATCTTGAGTACATCAACGGATACTCCCAACAGTTTGAAAGAATTGCAAATTTCTAAGAAAGATTTAAAGTGTTATCGAGCATCCTCATTGACTGATCCTCCAAATTGCCCAAAGGTATTGATCATGTTAAACATGATCAGTTTAAGCTCGAAGTGTTGTGTGTCGATATTTGGCATGACGACAGCAGGTGTCAGCCCATCTAGATCTTCTTCTAGATAATTGCGAACTGTTCGAACATGTTCAGGTACTAGAAGATAATTTGGACCGATAACTACATATACTGCCAAGTGGATTGTCTCGATAACATTCATGCCAGTGTTGTTCCTTTACTGGCCAAGTGTTGGATTCATCCTTTCTCTTAACCTTTATCGAAGATTTTGTGAGATGTGCTTGATTTATGCGTCAGTATTTAGCATGATGATAGTAGGTGTCAGCCTATCCAAATCTTCTTCAAGATAATCGCGAACTGTATGGACACGTTCAGGTGCGGGAAGATTGGTTGGATCCACAATTGCATATGTGGCTAAAATACCTTCCTCGACGTCATTCATGCTAACGTTGTTTCCTTGCTGGCTAGGTGTTGGATTCATATTTTCTCTTAACCTTTGACGAAGATTTCGGGCAATACGCTCGATTTTAAGATCAAAAGGGTAATCGTTAGCTGATGGATTTGACTTGGTCATGCAACGAGACAACCTAGTTTATCAAGGTAATAAAAAAAATAAAAATAGATAGATGGGGTGCAGAAGTAATATACTGAAAGGTTAGAACGCTAGTCTGAGACAATGACGCCAAACTTGGTGAGGCTTATGGAGTTCTGTATTATGAATGAAGCGTCCACTTATTGCTAAGTTATAATATTTAAGATTGTCGAACACACAAGGACTGGATACCTACGCGGCAAATTATTCCTGCACTAAAAGTAAAAACACAAGTAATCTTGGTTTAGAGAATAATTAACTTAAAAAAATAAACTAAGTAAATAACTGAGATTAAGATGAAAGAAGTAAGGGCAGGTCGAATGCTTTGTTGAGTGAAGTCCAGTTGCAATATATTCTCCTCTTATTAATGCATGGGGTGAAGTGCCACCTCGGTAGGTCACTAAAGGATCGCCTTAGTTATCTCGGTAAGTTATGCCTTGTCGGCAGTTCAACTATTCATAGTTCGATAGAGCATCCTTAATTGTCTCCTGGTTATCCCTAATTCGGAGTACTATTGAAGATCATGTCTTGATAATATCTCGCAGCATGAATCAAGGGTGAACAACAAATAATAATATGCTTCGCTTTTGTCGCTGAAATCCTGGTTGGAGTAGTCAATGCCCAAGATCAAATATCGTATTATCTCGTTTCGTGAGTAGCATGTAAGAATTGATGTTTAAGCACTGAGGTGCAAACGATTTTTAAAAGACCATAAGCCTTGTCGTGTTTAAGGCATATAAGTCTTGAATTCTAAAAGCTTTTGTAAAGTTTGAGTTTAATGACACTTGTTGAGTTTAATGGTGGCATTGTTAGCCATGATTATCTTGATTTATTAGAGAGCATGACATGATTTTAAAGTGAAAAAATGGTTTATTTTGGGTTGTATTGCAAAGGTGGTTTTTTATGGGTTTTATCCATCATTAAGATTATGCTCACCTTCTCTTTTACCTTGCAGAGCAGAGTAAATGATGTTGAGGCAACAAAAAGGAAGCAAGGATTCCATGTAATCACCAAGAAATAGCTCAAGTATGACTTTATAATATTATTAGTAGTAAGAGAGTAATAGGGATGGGTTATTATATGATAAATATTGTCTATGGTATTGAGACATAAATGGTTGTAAGCCTTTACATATTTGATGATTATCAATGATGATAAAAGTTCTACATATGATTATTTTGAGTGTATTATGATAAAATTAGGTTGTGATGCTTTTAGCCGGAATGTTATACATTCTTAATTGGAGTGCAATGAGACTATTTGCTATTACATTAGTTATAACTTTGAATTGAATTGTCTTTTGATACTTATATTAATCTTCGTGATATTGATTTGAAGTTTTAAATTGAAGTTTGATTTTATGAGTGATTAAGAGGTTGTTGATATTAAAGCATGTTAATTGGTTTGAATTATGCTATTGTTGACTAGGTTGAAATTCATTTAATATATATGTTATGACACGTGTTTAATGTTATTTAGGAGAATATGCATCTAGAATTTTTTCGAACCTTTTAAGTTAGTAAATCTAGGAATTTGCAGTTTCTGGGCAGAGATTTTCGAAACACCTTCATAGGGTATCGAAACGCAAGCATGAACACAAGAGAAATCTGGAAAAATATACCTTGGGTATCGATACCATATGAACTCGTTTCGAAACGGCAGCTTCAACCCAATCACATGTATCAAAATGGGGCCTTAGTTGTATCGAAACGTGAACTTGTTATGCAGGGCATCGAGCGGCCGACGTTTTGATAACACCCTTGATAGTGCTAAATGATTTCGAAATAGGACCATAGGATATCGATACCTACAACCGTTAAGTTAGTTAAAGGCTGAAAAATAAGTGTAGGTTTCTTACGTTTTAGTCCTTAAAACTCTTGGATGCAATTAAATGAGTTGTAAATCTTATTTAGAGCTGAAATTTGACATGCAAGCATATAATGAACATAATTAAAGGTTGGTAACTTTAATTCATAATTGGTCCCTGGATTTCAAGAAATTTACATTTTGGTCCCTAATATATGTTCGATCGAATTAGGACTTGTTTCACATCCGTTTTTGTTGTAATTAGATACAAGTTATGCATGCAAATGTAAGAGATAAATAAAACATCTAGATAAGATAAAAGAAAAAATTAGGGTTATTTATCAAGGTGAGTCTCCGAATTAGTCTCGATATTTCTCGTGTAGTTTTTTCGAATCGAGTTTTGTATAGATTGCGTCGAGGGGGTTATAACTATAACGCGAGAAAAAAGGTCTTCCCAAATTAATACGAATATACTGTGTGAGGATTTGTTCGATCATAGAGAAACTACTAGACAACCAAAACTATGCATGATATGTAAGAATCCATGACACACAAGAAAAAATGTCCTAATAGATCCGACCCACGAATTGAGTAGGTCCAATACCATATATGAAATTCAAATCTTTTTATAACAATTTCAATGATTTTTTTTCAAAGAGTATTCCAATATCATTTGTCAAATTCAAAATTTTTATAACAATTTAAATGTATTAAAGATAAGTTACATTTTTGAAATATTTAATCTAATGACGCCTATGTCCATCCGTACCACAACATGGTAGACAGCAATCCCGCTGCGGATTTGTTCGCACCAATCTACCATCGTCTTTCCCTTTTTCTTCATCTTTGTCTTCTTGAACAGTATTTGCCTCTATAATAGAACATTTATCACTAAGACCAATATAAAATAGGTTTTGTACCAGTGTATGGTCTACCATACCAGATCCAAACTATAAAAACTGAGATACCAGAGGAACAAATACGGATAGAACTAAAAGAGGATAATATGATGGCAGTGACATCAGAACGGTAAAGGTACCCACAGTAGACATAAATGGATAAAGGAAGTTAGTGAAAAAAACCTTCTGAAGGTGGCTCAAACTGGGGAGAGAATGTAGGTTATGCCATCGGTGTCATAGGTGGTGAGCCTGAAACATTTGTTCCTCTTCCCAAACCTTGGTGTTGTATCGGTGGACGCTTTTAAGGAGCAACAACTATTTCTCACTCTCGCTCATCTGGGCTGAGTATATGTGATTTCCCATATTGTTTGAACCAAAGTATGTACTCGTATATGACACTATAATTATAATCGATCAAAAAAGGATCACCTGACCAATCTTTGCGCCCATAACGCAACCCAGGTAGAATGTCGCTCTGATCAATCTACATTCGTCTTTCCATATCTGGTTACACAGTGTAATACATCCAAATTGATAAGTTTGTCGGGAATTGGTTGGTCGTATTCAAATTGTTGAAGCACTCGATCAGCAGGATGCCACTTCACGATGGAATAATGGATCAATGTTACAATCGCCAACCAAATGTTTGAACTCTAAAATATCTCTTGAATAAAGTGCATAATATTTGGACCATCGTACGTGTCCAAACAAACTAAAAAAATATTATTTTAATTAAAAATCATAATTTAAAATATTAAAAATTCTAATTGAACAAATATTAAAAAAATTTAAATTATAATAATTTAAAATAATAAATAGAATTTCATAAATTTACATGATTAATCTTATCGATCAATAATCGAAAATCTTGTTGGGTTGTCGACAGTCCAAGGTGCGTTAATAGAGGAAAACACCTATTACACATAAAATAAAATAATTATTAAAAAATTACAAAATATATTATTTATCAACTAAATTAAAATTTAATTACCTCTGTACTAGTGGGAACTGAAATGGTGTCATCTAAATCAAACTAGGATGCAAGAAAGGCATTCGAAACCAAACTCATGATTGAAACATTAGTAAACAACCTCTTATCACATGTTTTTCAAGATCAATATTTTTACACTACACCCGGCTGATCCCCAACTTAATCGATCAGAATCTAAAAAATTACGAGATGATGCAATCATATCAAATGCATTTTATTACGGGATTTATTTGGTATCAAAATCCTGCCAAAAATTTATAAAATATGTGCATGGGTAAATCACTGATTTTTAATCAAATTATAAGACATACATATAAATAAAAAAAATCTAAAAAAATATTATCACTAATAAATATATTATTTACTTTCTTATTTTCTTCTAAAGCGTCATTTGGTAAATCAAAAATATTTATTCCAAAAAAATTTGGTATATTTTATCGTTATCCAATGATCCCGATATAATTCCAAGCAATTCATAGCATAAACCTACCCAATCACCTTTCACAATACCCATTTTAGGATCACCGTCAATACATAAACCAAGTTGAACGAAAACATCCTACAGAGTGATGGTAGCCTCACCAGACGAAAGATAAAATGTGTCTCTAGCCTCCACCTTTCTAGCAACGCGTTGATAAATGGAGGATGTAATTTACTTCTACCGATGATAGTACTAACATGACTAAATCCCGCTTCAATCAAGTAGGGATTATTTCCTCACGAGGTAGTTCCATGATACGATGATAATAACAATTCAATGCATATTCGTATTCCTTACAAATATTTTTTTAAAATTAATAAATAAATAAATTTAAAAAAATAAATAAAATATATTACCTCATTGTTTCTACATCAATAGTTAAAAATAATATTTCTCATCCAGTTTGTTTAAACACTCTATTGTATCAAATATATTTCGTAAATATGCCAAAAAAAATATTAGAAAGACAGAAAGAAACAAAAATATTTATAGAAAGCAATTTGGAATTATTTAAAATAAAGTAAGGTTGGCTATTTATAGGAGAGGTCACGCTATTTGGGAAGTGATATTAAATAAAATCACTTCCTATAAAAATCAATTTTCTTTAGAACGACGTAACTTAAGAGAAAATCGCTTTTTACAAGGCACGATTACTGTGATTCACACAGAAATAATCTTTTACAAAAAATGCAATTTCTTTTATATAAAAACCGCTTTATACACAAAACGATTTTTGTGCAACAGAGTTCTAACGATTTAATATCTTGCGGAAGTCGATTCTTACAAAAACGATTTCTTATCTAATATTTTAATTTAAACTAACGTGAAAAGTGATTCCAACTCAGACAAAAATCATTTTTTGATTTCCGTAAACGCTTCTCACAAAAAGTGAGTTAAGCTTACGTGTTCTGATAGAGATATAGATTTTTAAATGAAGTTAAAAGATATATATATATATATATATATAATAATTAAAAGGGAATATTAATTTAATATCACCTTAACAATAAAACATGAAGCAAATTTACTTTGTATATGATGAATGATGAAAGAGGATGACGCAGATATCTGGTAAAAAAGACAGGATGCAGCAAATTTGGAGATATTGACTCATATAAATATATTATAATATTATTAAAATGCATGTTGCACAATCTATCCCAAAATTGTTAAGAAGCTGAGGTACACCTTTGAAATTTTAATCCACTCCTATTCATGGCTCATTTTCTAAGAACACAGAACGCATTTTCTGCAAGTTCAGTTCAGTCATAACGCACAAGTGAGAAAATGAATCGTTCATTCCCATTTCAAGTAAAGTCTTGTAACCCTATTTTTATATACATTAATGAGCAAAAGCAATACGAAGATAACATCCCAGGGACCAAGGTACAGATTCTTGTCCAAACACCATATGCAGACTAAGAACTAAGTGAAGTTTTTATAAGGAATAGCAATTTTTAAAAGGTAAACTACTCCGATGACCACCCAATTAATGAGAATATTTATTTTGATCATTCAACTAGCGAACTCGCTAATTAGTCCACCCAACTTTTAAACCCTACTTATTTGTATCTTAAAATTCTAACATAAAAGGTTAACGGCGATGACATAACAATTGATTAAAATCTATAAAATTATACATTTAATCCTTTTAATTTATTTATTCAATCAATTTTATTTTATTTTTAATTAAATTAAATAAAATTAACTATACAATCAAATTAGGACACGTGCCTTATTTATTTTTAATTTTTATTTGTTAAATTTAATAAACCAATCGTCTGGTGACATATGTCACCTTTTGATTGGCCTTAGAGAAATTAAAGAAAATAAAATGAAAAAACTACTTACTGGGGAATTAAACCCACAACCTAATGGTGAATTAGGAGTGCACTAGCCATTACGCCACACTGATTTTAGGGACAAGCAGTACTGACATAACTAATTTAACCATTTCTTTTTTTTTAAACTGAAGGGATCTGACCTATTAAAGGACACTGATATAAATTTGATTTGAATAAAAATATTTGTATAATAAATATTCGTATAAAAATTATAAATATTTGAATAATTTAATTAAAAATATTTGATTTAAATATTTGAATTTTAAATATTTAAATAAAAAAATTCTGATATTCGAAAAAGTATTTAAATAATAAATATATAGATAAAATATTAATATGATAAATATTGAAATAAAAATATTTGAATACTTATGATTTTTATTCAAAACTTTGAATAAAAATATTTATGTTTATTCTTATATGTAAGAATAAAAATATTTATGATTTTTAATAAAAATATACGAATAAAAATATTTATGATTTTAATAAAAATATACGAATAAAAATATTTATGATTTTTAATAAAAAAATTAAGAATAAAAATCATAAATATTTTTATTCAAACTTTTGAATAAAAATTATAAGTATTCAAATATTTATCATATGAATATTTTTATTTGTATATTTATTATTCAATTTTTTTAATATCCAGATTTTTTATTCAAATATTTTAATCAAATATTTTTTTAATTTAATTATTCGAATATTTATGATTTTTATATAAATATTTTTATTTGAATATTTATTATACGAATATTTTTATTCGAATTAAAATTATGTCAGTACTTTTTAGTATGTCAGATCCTTTTAGTTTCACCAAGAACGAAATGGTTTAATAAATTATGCCAGTATTGCTTTCTCCTAAAATAAGCGTGGTGTAATGGCTGGAGCACTCTCATTTCACCATCAGGTTGCGGGTTCAATTTCACCCGTAAGTTTGACACATGTCACCATATGATTGGTTTATTAAAATTTAATAAATAAAAAATTAATGTGTCACCATACGATTGGTTTATTAGAATTTAATAAATAAAAATTAAAAATAAATGAGATACATGTTTAATTTGATTAGATAGTTAATTTTATTTAATTTAATTAAAAATATGATCAAATTGATTGAATAAATAAACTAAAGGGTTTAATATGTAACTTTATAGATTTTAATCAACTGTCACATCACCGCCGTTAACCTTTTTCGTTAACTGTGACACAAATAGATAGGGTTTAAAAGTTGGGTGACCTGATTAATGAATTCGTTAGTTAGATGGCCAAAATAAATTAATTGGATGTTCACTAGAAAATTTTACCCTTTTTAAAACAACATTTTGGCAAGGCTCCTCGGAGACATAGTGACCCTTGCCAAATCTAAAATAACGGGTCAAATTATAATTCAACATAACCACGTTTCTATGGAAGGCTCCTCAATCCATATTACCATTTTGCATCCAATACCTCCAAACAAAACTAGGGTTTGCGGGATCTTAGCAGCACCACCTAACATGTCCTAATGCATCAATAAGGATCACCTTGGAAAATAGCCAGATATTGTGCGTGTATGTATGGCTGGCTATTGACAAACCCATCCAATCGTACACAATGTTAACTTCCTGCACCAGCGCCTTCAGAGATAGTTTCATTTGAAGGAACAGAAACTTTTTCACCAGATACCACAGTATCAGCTTCACCATGCTTGAGCTCTGGTTCGTGATCAGGGAAAACCTCTGACTGCAAAGAGGGCGCAATGTTATTCACATGCAGCCATGTCAGTTCCCACAAGCTATCTCCACCTAGTGCACTTCTCTGCATGAGTACACCCCTTGCCTTCATTACAAGCAAAATGTTCTTAAGAAGCTCGAGCACTAGCTCCTGAAGCTTCTCACTTTTCTTACCACGAACTTTTACTTTCATATATTTTTCCATTCGGCTGAGCACACCAAGCCACAGTTTGAAGAATGTAGTCAACTGTGAGAGCTCATGGAGTAACTGTAAGAACACTTTGGAAAGGAGCTTTGTGGCAAGAATAAGCGTCCCTTCCATGTTGCGGTAGTCTTTCTGGTGTCCTTGAGCAATTTCAAGCAAGTCATCAAGCATTGTGAAGATTACAAGATCAAAACACTGCAACCATAAACCATGAGAAATGTGGATGCCTTCCACTCCAGTCAAGCACTTCTGCAATGATAGAAGAGCATGGTTTCTGACATCTTCTCTCTGGTCCAAACAAACTTTTCTGAGTCCCTGCACAAGCCTCAACCATAAATCACCGATATCCTGAAACATCTTGCCAGCATCCTCCTCTCCCATTGCTTCCTTGGCCTCATGGGTCCACCTTGCCAAACAATCAACAGAACCGGACATAAGATCCAATGCACGTACAGACCGCTCTGCCTGTCCAACACGAGACTCGGCAAACTGCCTAGCAGCATCTATGCAGAGAACATAATTGGCTGGAAGTAAGTGAGCCCCATCAGACATGATAAATAAAAGCGCTTCAAAACCTGCTTGAGATGCTTCTGGATGTCGGGCTGTGAAGGAAAGTAAAGATGTTATTGTACGCCACCCCATCTGTGATCTGATATGGGTAGCATTTGCCTTCACTAGGCGACTTACTTCCTGCGTAATCTGCTCACAGTACGCATCCGCCACTCGAGCATCAAGCTTCAAGACAAGTTGCAGGGACCTCAAGAGTTCATCAGCCAGGTTCTCTTTGTAAGGAAGCAACCTTTGGCAAATTCTAAGAAGCCCAAAAACAGCCTTCTCAACCAGGGCACAAGGCATAACAGTTGATTGGACAATATTAGCTATGTGCTCATAGACACCCTGCCATAGAAGCACAATCCTATCACGGTTGTTCAGGGTAATAGCAATAAGCAACTCCAGGCAGAAAACGGCAGTATCTTCATCCTCAGGTGAGCTACTTCCCTTCTGGGGCCTCCCTGCAGCCCAAATTAGGGCTCGTGCTAGCTGCAACAAAGATTCAGCTTGCAAAAACTTACTCTCAGTAAATATGCCGTCAATGTGGCATTTTTGAATTGTCTGAAGGGTGCGTTGATGAGCAGCAAGTTGTTGCTCAGTGGGCTGTGATCTTGGCTCCTCTGTATCCAGAGATAAAAGCTGACTGAACCGGCCCATCAATCCAGAGGATCTCCTGGGGGTTCCTATGGACTGTAAGTGAGCTGAAGACAAAGAATTCGTAATTGGCTTTCCATGACCAGGGTCTGCAGAGAGCTCTGACTCATCAGCTGCATCACTTGCTACACGAGCTGGAAGAAGCCCCAGCTTGTGCAGTCGCAAGATGCAATCCAGTATATTCCTCCAACCTGTGCGAATATAATCACCATATCTATTTGCAATAGTAAAAACAGTTACAGTTGCCATCCTTGCTTTGGTGTCGTCACCAAATGCTAACACTGGTTCCTCAACAGATGATGGATTCAGAAGGGTGGTAAATTTACAGAGAGACACAACTAGGTCATCCAGTACATCTTCAAGATGATGGCATGCTGAAATCTTAGCAACAGCTAAGAATCCATCAATACAGGTTTGGTAAACATCTTCATGTTCAGCATGATCAAATACAACAGAGATAGCAGCAATTGTTGGACCTGACATTATTGCAAACATATCATGGTCAAGGTATGCTCTAGAATCAGCTATAATGAACGGTGCAGTTTTCTTAGACTTGTGCATCAGATCTATCCACCGACTTGGGGTCATTTCAGGATAACCAAAGCCTTGCTCTGGAGTTGTGCGGATCTCATTCTTGCATATTGAATGGTATAATTCCGACAAAAATTCTCGAGGTAGATCATTGCCTCCATTTATATGCCGGTTATTCCGGATGAAATCCTCCTCTGTCATCTTTTTCTTTACTTGGACATTGTGCTGGTCAGTGTTGAGCATTATAAGTGAATATGATAACAACAAAGCAGCATCCTTGTTAGCTAGAATCTGCGGTGATTGCTCATAGTACCTCTCAGAGAATGCTTCCAGCACCCTTTGTATCTTCTGTGATTCTCCAGGCAATCGAAAAGTTTCCAGGAACAATCTTAGAGCAGTATCTAGATTCATATCTTGGAAATCAAATGTCCCAGCAAATTCGTGAAGAACCTGAACACAGAATTCATCATGGTTTCCCAGGAAATCCCCAACAAGATTCTTATCTAATCCAGCAGTGTACCTGAAAAAGCAAGCCACACTTTGGGGGTCAAGTTTGTCAGGCAAAAGATGTGTTCCTTGGAGAAACTCTAACCCTTTTTTTGGATCACGGTTGAAGTGATCAGCTCCAATCATCAACCTTCTTTTGATGTATTTTCTCCGCCTGACAAATGGAACCCAATGAACTGGATCAGCATAATTATCACACTTCACCATCCAGAATGGTAAATATTCCTCAAGAATAACTGGGGCCTGCTCTGAACTAACTGAACCATTCCCAATCCTCTCAGCCATTCCCTGGATAACAGCAATTAAACCATCCAAGGCAAGAATGTGCATCGCAGACAAAGGGCAGTTCACAGGGAATGCACTCTTTGACAACAAATTAGCAAGATCTTCAAACACATTGCGACATGTAATATCACAATCCAAATTAGCATACATCTCCACCATAAATGTTTTCTGCCTACAGAAATCAACTAGAGCTTCCATGGCCACCTCCTGCTGCTGGTACGAAGCTCCATATTTTCCTTGTGCAAGCCTCAGAATTACACAAGAAAAGAAAGCCTCAAGGTGTAGTTTGAGTTCTGTACGCAGATGATGATAAAGATTTAGAACAATACTACATACCATTGAAAGAATAAGTGGACTCATGGACAACCCAAATCGCATCAGATTACGAAATAATTCATCCTGAATCAAGCTCAATAGCCTTGGGTGACGACAGAAGGAAGGTCCACCCAATTCTATGGCAGAATTAATTAAGCCCAAAGCAAAAAGTGGAACATCTTCATCAAATGCCAGGCTATTTGAGCGTGGGTCCAGTCCCACGTGCTCAACAGCATTTAGTAAAGAACACAAAAAATGAAATATTTCCACCATACAAGGGACACCATATGGTTCTGTCATGAGGTGCAAATCATATGGAACTGTCTCCTTTCCATTACCAGCTACTACCATACTTTCTTCCCTCACAGTTCCTACCAGACCAGAGGAATTGGATGCAAAACTTCCAGAAGATGCTTGAACATCATACTCAGAGCCATTTCCATTTTCAGCTGGTTTAGCCGCAAAGGCATAATCATTATCTATTCCACCAAGCTGCAAAGCAGAAAACTCCGGATAAGATAAAGTAGTGATGAAAATCATAACCAGAAAAATAAAACATAACTGAAGAAATATCATTAGGCTTCTGGAACGAAGCTAAAGAAGAGGTAGAAACCAAAATTGAAAAGAGAGAGAAACACTAGAGCAAGCACCGACCTCTAGTTTAGCGGTGCTACTTCTGTTAACCAAGGCATGCTTTGTGTTCTCAACATTTGAAAGGTGTGAAAATATACACCTAACAAGTCCATGCATTGTGTGGCGAGCTATCCGTTGTAACAACTCACCTTTCTTCTCTGCTTGGTGAACTATTCGAAAGCAAGTGTTAACAATTGTGCAAACATGCTGATTACTCAACATAACTGAGGCCTTACTTTTCATGCAAGCAAGAAGAACCTGAAGTATCTTCATCAGAACCACTTCTTCTGAGGCAGGATCTGTCACCTCAAATCGGCAGCTAGTCACAGAATCAACTACCAATCGCATAGCATCTTCAACATTTACAGTATTTTGATCAATTACATCAAGGGTTAAAATTTTGTGAACAGAAGATAGAGCAACACCAGTGATGGATGCACCAGTTTCATCAGATTGAATCACATCTAAAAACGGCTGGAGATACGCGGCAGGGTTGATGGTATGCCACTGATTCTGCCACAAGAAAATGTGCTTCCGTAATGCCTTCAATGACTGAATTAAAGAGTGTTCTAGCTGATCGTCACTTGACATGTACCGACCACCCCATCTTACATTTCTCCTCATGACAGCTAATACAGAACCTACTTCTGAATTAATCATGCATGCTAAAGTAGCTTTGTTAGAATATGTAACATCATAGTCCTCAGGTTCTTCCTCAATTACCTTGATCCCAGATTGCAGCTTGAGACGCCCCATTTCTGAGTAATATCCTTCTGGAACCGAAGGCCTTTCTATATTTACCAACTGCTAGAAAGAAAGCCACAGGGATCCCACCAGTGCATAACCTTCAAAAATTACAAATATGGCATTATTAACAAGTTCACTAACAATTTCATAAACTAAAGAATCAACTACTTCTCAACAAGTAAAAGAAGATAAAAAAATCTTAAAGCAGCCTCAGTAGCTACACAAAATACGCAGAAGACTAAATAAGCAGCATGATAGCATGCATGATGTAGTAACACATGAAAGGAAATAGGTGCAGGTAAGCCTGTTAATTCATCTTGCAAAGCAAAGAGAAAGGCTACAGAAACATCTCAATACATAAGAAAGCAAAAGAAAGGAGAGGGGAAAATACTTGAATCAAATACTCCCAAACCACAGACCAAGGTGAGGCCAGCTTCTCCACTACAGATGCACAGAACCTCAAAATTCTGGCTCCATGTATACAATACACTTACTAGATATGAATCTCTGTGGTAAAAGTTATCTTTTGTTTATGAAATAAACTTCGAGTATAAACAACGGTTTAACGAACATGGTAAAGTTTCTAAAACCAAGCTCCCAGCCGGGGCAGTTTCAAACCAGAATCCACCTCCGAGCCTTACTGTTTCCTCCCTTCAACCAACCCTTCCACCCGGACATTAATACCATCAGTTCGCTACATGAAAACCACAAACACTTTAATCCTAAATCTGATACAAACTCGTAAAATATGATTAAAAATAAGGACAAAAGAAAAGAAACTTGAATTTCTAAATGCACAGACTTTGACTCATAGTTCGAGTTAACCTTCAAGACTCAAAATCGCTTTCCCCTTTGTTTTTAGTTTTCGGCCTTCATTTCATTTCCTCTACCTTATACTCCAGCTAAGCACATATATAAAACTTACAGCAAAATTAGGGAAAGAAAATAACTAAATCGTGGACGACGAAATTGAGATGAAATCGAGGAGGGGGGAGTTACCTGAGCGAGATCCAACAATGAATTGAGAGAAAATGGAAAACGAGAAAAGCAAAGCAGTCTTGAGATCGACTGAAAATGAAAGTGCGGTTTCCTCATTTACAAAAACAGCCCTTTAAAGTATTAGTAATTTTTTTGAATGAGCCTGTAGAAAAAGGTTTGATCCAAATTTTATCGAAATTAGATGGAAAATAGCCTTCGGCAATCTTCTATAAGTTCTTGGTAAAATATCTAAATTATCAGTTAACTATATTCCCAGACTGGTTTTGGTCATTATATTTTTAAAACGATCAATTTAACCATTAAATTTTATTTTTAACTTATTTTCTTAATTTTAAACAATTTTACTAATATTTTTTAGTTTAACTCGAGTTGCTACTATACAAATTTTTGACACAGATGTCTAATATTTTTTCAACTGAAATAAATATTTAAATTATATATTTTTTAAAATAAGTGCGTAATATTTTTTTTTACAGAAATAGATGCTTAAAGTTTTATTCCGTTAGTTTTTTAAAATAATATCGTTAAAAAAATTATTGAACTTATAAATAGGCGTTCAAATTATAAATTTTTTTTAAATAAGTACATAAAATTTTAAAGTATAAATGTAAACTCAAAAAAAAATTATGCCTCTAATCAGAGAAAAAAAATAAATGTATCGATCTGTTCGCTAATCACACTTGCTGTTTTAACTCAAATTATACCTGCAATTATTTATTTTTTACCAAATTTTTAATATTTTAATATTATTGTAAGAATATGATTATTAATATAAAATAATTATAAAAAACAAAAAAAAAATAAAACTGAAATTATGTAGACAAGGGAGGTCCACGTCTCCCCTCCCCCTTTTCCCACGCCTATATAAGGGGGAGCTGCCTTTTCTTTGACAACAAATTAAAGGGCCGGTGGAGGCCACCAATAAGAGAGCTTAAGCTCTCTGGTAGTGGCCAGTAACCCTTGTTTTTACTCGGTTCTATTGAGGATCTTGTTAAAAATTTTAGAGGGATTGTGGTAAATTTCGATAAGGACTACTCGATTTTAATCGTTCAAACTCTTAAGTATATTTTTTATATTTATGTTGTATTTTAGATATTTTTAATAAAAGTAGTTGTTTATTAATTTATTTAGTATTTAAATTTTTATTTATGTATGTTTTAATTTATTTTTTATGTTTAGGTGCTTTAAAATAAATGCGCACGTCAAATTAAAAACCAATTCGATCGTCAAACTAACCTGAGAAATTTAATATTAATAAAGCGGTAATTAAATAAAATATCAATTTCAGGGCAGTACAAGGTACTAATTTTTTCTCATCCGTAAACGAATCTCGAACCCCATTTTTTAAATCTTTGGTTTTACGGTGTCTGGTCTACCAAAACGGTCAGTGACGGTTCCAATTTTCTAAAAACCATTTTTAACCGAAAATCACAAGTGAAAATATTATTTTCAAAACGATACGAAAATATTTTCTAACACTAAAAAAGAATATTCAGCTACTCATTATATTTTTTTAGGTCGCTACAGTGCCCTTGGCTCTGTAGACTCCATCACATCTTTTCTTTATTGGCGTAAAGATAATTTTCACCCTTAACGTATATAATTTTTATCATTTTAGTCCTCATTCTTTTTTTAGGATAAATTTACCTCTTAATCTATATATTTTTGACAAATATCTCATTTTTTAACTACCATGATAACTGAACCGTTAACTACCATAATAACTGAACCGTTAAAAATTTAATAATGAGGACATGTCATATATATGTGATAATATATTTTTAAATGACTTAACAACTAGTATATTAAATACGTACACACGGAAGATAGTTTTATTCCAATATAAAATATAAAACAATTAAAATTTAAATAAAATATTAAAAAATAATTAAATTCAAAACAAAAAGGCTACTAAACATTCTCAACCCTAACTATGGTAGAATCAAAATTTTATCTAAAAAAAGTATGAACATAATCTGAAAAGGAATGGCTTTGTAGAGTTTGTTACCGGTAAATCAAAGATAAAGGGTTTTGATATTAATCAATTGTGTTTTTATTATTTTAGTTTAGAATTTAGGTATTTTAGTGGTTAATCTTAATTGGAGGTTTAGGGGTTTTATAAAGATCTTTTAGTTTAGTTAGGGTTAGAATATTTAGTAAGCTTTTGTTTTGGATTTAATTAATTTTTAATATTTTATTTAAATTTTAATTGTTTTACATTTTGTATTGAAATAAAATTATATTCTATATATGTGTATATTTAATAGGTTAGATTCTATGTCATTTAAAATATATTATCACATGTATATGACATGTTATTATCGTTAAATTTTAACTGTTCAATCAACATACTAATTAAGAAATGAGATATTTGTTAAAAAAACATAGATTAAGGGCTAAATTTATCCTAAAAAAGAATAATGGTCAATGTAATCACTAATTTTGTTTGAGTTGCCTAACATTTTACTTTTCTTTATCGATAATAACAGGCTTCCTGAACATGGGCTTTACTAGTAGAAGCACTATTATATGAGCATAATATAATGTGAAATCGTGTATATAATTCATGCTAATTGTCACGATCGTCTCATGTCGCATCGAGATCCCATCGTGACTAACCCGTTGAAGACCTAGCAGATGCGAGCAGATGCGAGCCTCGGAGGTGATTTGAGCGATCCCTAAGGAGCAACCAAGTAAGGATGCGAGTCAGGATGCTGTTGGAAGGCGTTGAAGGCCCTGTTCAGGAAGTGTCCCCGGTTCGAACAAAGCAACGTCTACTCGTGGCATACTTGGTAAGTTTTATTAGCTCTTTAGGGGGAAGCGAACTGGTGTTGGGTCTCCACCAGCCCCCTCGCCATAGGCTAGCAGTGGAGCTACCATGGTGTAAGCGACCTTCTCCTAGGCCCACGCGGGGCCTAGGTGTGCGGGCGTTGAGGCCTAGTGGAAGGCACAACGTTTCTCTTGGGCGAGTCCCTAGGGACGGTTTGGGGCCTTAGTGCCCCATATCGCGCTCGACTTGGAACCATGGGGTTGCCTTCTAGTATTCGCTAGGCCCTGCGAGTTTCCATGTTGGTTTGGTTATGTTACCCGATGTTGATCGAGATGACGCTTCCGTATTTGATCCTTGGTGAAGGACATGTTGAAGGCTGACTTGTCTAGGATGTGTTCCTTTTCAAGTGCCGCACGGCTTAGCCACTCATGGGTGCGAGGGCTAGGTCCGTGACACTAAGCATGTTTTTGTATTGTGTTTATTATGTATATTATGATTGAATGATTTACCTATTATTAAGTGTAAATGTATTATGTACGTGTATAATTTATATTCCATATCTATTGTATATATGTGAATGTGTTATTAATTATTGCTGGTATGGATAGTAATTAAAGTACATGTATAATAGTTTAGTATGTAATGTCGCATTGCATGTTGCATGTTTATTATAATAAGTAAATTATACTTGCATGTGTCATGTATTTTATTTAAAAAAAGAATTGAGTTTTTGATGAACTCTCAGATTAATGTAATGAATCTTAAGTAGTTAAGAGATGCAAAAAAGGGAGCTTAAAGTTATTCTGGATAAGAATGAGCAATACTAGAGGCAAAGGTCGAGAATCCAGTGACTTAAGAAAGGGAATAGAAATACAGGGTTTTTTCATGCTAGAGTTAATGGAGAAGGAAGGGGAATTTCATTAAGGGGGTGAAGGATGATAGTGGGGTGTGGCAGGAGGGGGTTGATAAGATTTTTGAGGTGGCTAAGGGTTTTTTCTCTAATCTCTATCGATCAAATGAGAGTCCTTCTTGTAGTCAGATCCTGGATGCTATTGAGATTTGTGTAACACAGGAAATAAACTTGAAGCTTTCTGTTGGATTCACGGTGGAGGAAGTCAAAGCAGCTTTTCTTCAAATTCACCCTAGTAAAGCCCCTGATTTTGATGGTATGCCTTCCTTTTTTTTCGCATTTTTTAACATATTATTGGTAATGATTTTATCTCTCTTTGTTTAGATCTTCTTAATGAGAAAGTAGGTATACATAATGTTAATAAGACTGTGTTAGTTCTTATTCCTAAGGTTGATAATCCTACTTTGCTTAAGCAGTTTAGTCCTATCAGCTTGTGTTCGATGGTCTATAAAACTTGTTCTAAGGTCTTGATGAATAGATTAAAGGAAATTATGCTTGAATGTATAGTTGAGAATCAGTGTGCTTTTGTTCCTGAGAGGTTGATTTCTGATAATTCATTGTTGTCCGTGAATTAGTTCACTTTCTTAGAGGTACTAAGATTAATCCTAATAAGGGAGCTGCTATTAAACTTGATATGGAGAAGGCTTATGATAGGATGAAATGGGGTTTCTTGGCTGATGTGATGATTAAGATGGGTTTTACTCATACTTGGTATGATTTGATTATGAGGTGCATCTCTCCTGTGTCTTACTGTTTTAGAATTAATGGAGTTGTTTTTGATTTTTTTTTCTCCTGAAAGAGGGCTGAGACAGGGTGACCCTTTATCACCTTTTTCTCTTTTTGTTTTGTACTCAAGGGTTGTCTGCATTATTGTTAAAAAATAAGAAGAGGGAAAGAATAAGGGTGTTAAGGCTAGTAGGTATGGTTCTAGAGTTAATCACTTACTCTATGTTGATGATTGTTTGTTTTTTATTAAGAATTCTATTGATGAGGCTAGATGTTTGAAGGATATTTTAGCTATTTACGAGAATGCTTTTAGACAGAAGGTAAATGTTGATAAATCTTTTATCTTTTTTAGTAATGGCATGTCTGATTCTAGCAAGCAGGCTATTTTGGATATTCTTCAGATGAGAGAGGAAGGGGATATTGGTTGTTATTTAGGCTTACCTTTAATTGTGGGAAAAAATAAAATTGATTCTTTAAATTTTTTAGGTGAAAATGTGGATAAGAGAATAGATGGTTGGACTAAGAACTTGTTATCCTTTGGTGGAAGAGAGGTGTTACTAAAATCTGTCATTCAAGCCTTACCCACTTATGCTATGCTTTGTTTTCTTTTACCTCATTGTATTATTGATCCAATCATATCTTCTATGAGGAGATTTTGGTGGTCTGGGAAGGCAGAGGAAAGAGGGTGGACACATGTTGCTTGGAAAAAGTTTTGTAGACCAAAAAAGGATGGAGGTTTGAATTTTAAAGATTTACATTTATTTAATATTGCTCTCTTAGGAAAACAGGTTTGGAGGTTGTTGGTTAATACAAGTTCTCTTTGCTTTAAAGTTTTGGCAGCTAAGTACTTTCTTACAGGGAAGGTGTTGGAAGCTAGTTTGGGGGATAAGCCTTCTTTTGTTTGGAGGAATATTTTTAAAGCAAAAAAGATACTAAAGGAAGGGTTTTATTGGAGAATTGGTATTAATAGTGAAGTGAATATGTTTAGTGAAAGGTGGGGAGGTGATAAACCAGTTGTGTTGTCTGAGTCTTATATGGATGTTGTGGTTCCAATTAAATTTAAGGAATTTATGAGAATTGATTGTAATGAATGGGATGAAAGAAAGGTTTTGCAGGTTTTTGATAGGGTTGTTGTTGTGTCCATTCTTAAATGTCCTATTGTTGCTGTCAAATCTGATTTTTTGGTTTGGGGTCATCACCCTTCAAAAATTTTTGTTACTAGGTCGGCTCATAAGTGACTACATGATCAAAGTAATATGGAAAGGGATTCTTCCCCCCATATGAAAAGTGATTTCTAAGCTTCCTACTCTGCCTAAGATTAAAATTTTTGGTTGGAGAATTGGCAATGATGCATTGCCTACTAGACAAAAGTTAGCTTTTGCAGGTTTGGGCTCTGGAACTTGTAAGTTGTGCAATTATGAAGAGGAGTCTTTGCTTCATGCTCTTAGGGACTGTCGTTTGGCTGAAGAAATCTTTTCTTTGAGTGGTTTAAACTCGATTCTTTCCCAGAACTATATTATTGATTGTAAAGAATGGATTGAAAAAGCTTTGAGTTCTCTTAACTCTGATCGATTTACTTTCTTTATAATTTTGTTATGGAATATATGAAACATGAGGAATCATTGGTTGCATAATGGTATTTTAACCACGGCCAGAATGGTGGTTGACAATTCTTAGCTTATTTTTTTAGATTTTTGCAGGCTAATGAGATGGCTTCTCATGATGTGCCTTGTAGCAAGGCTTCACATTGAATTAGGCCGAGTAATGATATTATCAAAATTAATGTTGATTTAGCTTTCTGAAATCTTCTGGTCAAGCTGTTGTTAGGGTCGTTGCAAAGAATAAATATGGTCTTGTGATTGATGGTTTGGTTTTCAAGTTAAAAGGTTCTTATTCATCAGAATCAGCTGAAGCTTGTGCTTTCTCGGAATGCTTGGAGTTAGCTGCAGATAATGGTTGGAGGAAGGTTCAAGTTGAAGGTGACTCCATGTCTATTGTAAACAAGTTGAATGCTTCTGCTTTGGACAGATCACTGGCAGCATGCTATTTGAGTGAAGCTCACTCTCTTCTCCATTCCAGTCCTGATGTGTGGTCTCTCACGTGAGTAGGGTGGCTAATCGAGTGACTCATGAACTTGCTCATTGTGCTTTATCTTTGAATACTCCTTTTTATTTTTCTTTTGAAATTCCTTCGTATATTGAACAATTTGTGTTGGACGATGTTATTTCTAGTTGAGTAATGCATTTTTGATTTTATAAAAAAAAAGTCATGTATTTTAACCTTACATGTGTTTTATTCTAATTGTTTGCATATAATTTATTTTTATTATTTATATGTGTTGTATATTTTAAATTTTGCATGTATATTTTAATAATTTTATAATAGTACATTAAAATTTAAAAAAATCAAATTAGATAATATCTGGTCTATTACATATTAAAGTTCAACTACTAAATATTATATGCCCCAAATAAATGTTCGCAACCCATTTTGATAGGCCCAACCGGCCAAAATTCAAACAAAATCCTAAATCATCTGATGACTTTTTTTATATGTGTGTGTTGCCGCCTCCGAAACGGTACCCTTAGATTTAATTCAATTGGACAGCCAAGATTCAATTGAGTAACCCTTCAGATCACTCCCGGGATATCTGCTGAGGCTACCGTACAATCCTTCGTACCAGCCCTAACCACTGTTACAAGCTAGAAACATTATTAGGTGAATTTTATTCACCATATCATTCATAATCTCAATTAATCAGGACCCTTAATCTTAATTTTTTTTAAGTGAATCATCATCTCTTTCTTACCTTACTTAGTGAATGGGTAGTTATTAGGTGATTATTTAAAGATCAACGGTCCTAATTGTTTGGACCATGAATGACGTGATGAACATAGTTCACGTAATAATCTAAAAAACCTAGAAAATAGAGAGAGAGTAGAAAGATTTCAGGGAGTTCGATTCCCAGAGAAATATTAAGAGAGGAGTTCAGTTATAATATAAAAATTAGAGAGGAATTCAGTTTGACTGAGAGGATTCAAGAGAGAAATTATTTAAAAGAGAGACTTGTATTCCATTTTTGGGTGTTAAACCCACACTTTGAAATGAAATAAAAAAAAAAATCCTCTGTTAGAGGTATAAATTTTTTTCCTTTGATCTTGTAGTTTACAAATATCATAAAGGAACGTTTTAAAATCCAAAATACTTGGATTTTGTTTTAAAAATCAGGGAAAGGTTCACAATCTATTCAAAGTCTTATAATTTTTCTTTCTGAAAAGAAATTGTTTGTTTTGATTTCAAAAAGAAAAGTAGGTGAGTTTACCTTATTTGCAGTACATACATATTAAACGGTTATAAATGTACATATGTATTCAAGTTATTTGTTATTTATGCTGGCTATATTTTATGTTGCAAGTTGTATTTTTAATGTATATATTGAATTAACTAATAGTGATCACAATAGTATTTGTTCTAAAATATAATCTCTACCATTTAAGATTAATCACTCAATCACTCTGTTGGTATCACTGATGCTCGAACTCGTAACCTTTAAAAATAACCGTTCTTTTTAACCATTTGGACTAGAAGGCTCATACAGTGTATATATATATATATATATATAAGCATTAGGTGTTACCTTTTGCATGTATTGTTATGGTTCATAATTTGCTATACCATAAATCTTCGTTTAAATGGTAGATATTATCATGTTTTGTTTTTTTCGTTTGTTTGTCACCATGTATAATATGATAGTTATATAAATACCTGCAAACTGTTCTTTTTATTAGATACTTTCGCATATTAATTAATTTTGAAATCAAAAGAGAGGTATTCATTGATTTTTATATTTGTATCATAATCATTTGGATTATTAGAGATTAATTAAATCTTCGAATTAATTTGAATATTTGTGTCATAATCCTTTAAATACTTGTATCATTTATAAAAGTGACGTACACGATTTGAACCTTAAACTAATGCGTCGGTCAATATTATTTGATGTCGACTTAGTCTTTGATACCGATTTGAGCAAAAAGGGGTTTTAAAATATTTTTGGTACCGATTTTCAAACGTGTTGGGGGTGTTAATCTTTCCCATGTGTAACCAACTCTCAAACCCTTTTTTAAAGTGAATCTCTTGTTTTATGGTGTCTGGTCTACTTAAGTGATCGGTGGCAAGTGGCGACTCTAATTTTATCGTTTTTAAAAGAATTAATATTTTCAAAGGAAATCAATTAGTAGCATCAAATACCTTTTGCTTCGCACAACTTTTCGAACTTAAAAAAATTGCTACAATCAAAATAATAAAAATTATAAATGTAAACGTAAAAATTATCTTTATGTCTTCTTTATTCGACTTATGCAGCAAGAAACGACCATCGATTAAAATTTTACATTTTTAGAATTTTGGGCTTTCATATGATATTCAGTTTCCGCCCAAACTTACCTCCGACTAGAGTGGACATGAGACTTCAGATTCCGATCCAACCTTATAGGGTATAATTTAAAAAAAAAAAAATCGGTTGGTTAGATGAAAAATTAACAAATGTTGGGTTGGATTATGTTTAAGTTTAGTGTGAATTTTTTTATCTAACCTGAATATTTAAAGATAATTATTATAATATTCATTTTTATATTTTTTAATTATATTTTTAATTTTGATTTATTAAATAAAAAGTAAAGATAAACTCTATATTTTCTTATTATCATCCCCTCTTAATATTTATTAATATAGTTAAAGTGCATTAATGAATATGCTGATATCGCTTTTCACCGTATCATCGTAACGAGAGATTATATTATAGATAAGTTTTTACGTTATCTATAAAATCAACCACTAAAAATTATTTATTTTATAATTTTCATGTCATATTTTTTAAGTTAATCTTCGCTTATATTTATTATTAATCTATTTTTAAAATAGTTTTTTCAAGTGAAAATTCACTTAAAAAAATATAATATAAAAAATGATGAGATTGATGATTTTTAGTGATTGATCTCATGGACACGTAATGAGACTTACCTATGATATAATTTTTCGATCATAACACTTTTCTCCAAAGCATTGAAGTATGATTTTAAGCAAACCCGATCATCGATTTTAATAATGATTATTATTTTATGTACAATCATTTTTTTTCATAAGTATCTTAATTTTAGATTTTAGTGTAAAAATTTAAAATTTATGATTTATGATTAGTATTTGAGATTATAGTTAGAATTTAAAGTTTAAAGTAATGTGATTAGGGCTTTAAAATCTCTCTAAATTTTAACTATAAACCTAAACTTTTATCAACAACTCATAAATTTAAAATTATAACATTTAAACCTCAAAACGTTAAATAAAATCTTTACCTTGAAAATTTTACAAATATTTATGCATTAAATAATTACACAATTAATATTTCGTTAAATGTTTCGCTTTGACTATTCACATAACATAAAAAGAATACGATAAAAGCGTGACTATGTTTGAAAGACACAAGATTAATATTGGATTGGATTCCGATAAACAAACAACTTAAAATGTATTCCGATGAACAAACAATTTAAAATGTTTTCACGAGAAATTATATCATAAACCTTTTTTATTATGTTATTCATGGTTCAAACAATTAAGTTTGTTTATTTTTAAATAACTACCTAATAACTACTTACTCATAATTACACGTAAGAAAATAGATGACGATTTACCTTGAAAAAATAAAATGAATGAATTTAATTAATTGAGACCACGTATAATATAACATAATTTCTTTATTTTCACAAACAGCCGTATTGTAGCCTTTGTATTCTTTCGCAACTAGGGGTGATAATGAGCCTAGCCGGCTCGCGAGCTACTCGGGCTCGGTTCGGTCAAAGCTCGACTTGAGTGAGCTCGACTCGAGATTTAAACGAGCCAAGCCGAACTTAGGTAAGCTCGGCTCGAAAAGCTCATGAACAGGCTCGGAATAATTATATATAAACATACATATATATGTTTATATATACATTAAAAATAATTTGTTTAGCAAAAAAAATAATAAAATAATTGAGAATAAATTTACTAAAAATAAATTAAATAAAATAAATTGAATAATACAAACTAAAACAAATTTACAAAACTATAAATAAAAAATAAACTATAAATAAATAAATAATAAAAATAATATAAAAAATTGTCTATTTCGAGCTAAACCGAACTGAACCTGACAAACTTTGAGCCCAAGCCGAGCCCAGTAATATTATTTTCGAGCCGAGCCTGGCTCGGTCTCGTTATCACCCCTATTCGCAATTATATTATAGTCACCCTAATTAAAAATTAACGGATTGAGAATAAAAAATAAAAAAAAGTTAAGAATGACTAACAAATGAATAAATTGGACCAATACATAATCTAATAAATCATGAGAATCACCACTATTAATTGCCAACAATTCATGTGAAACAACATATGATCCATGACAAAAGAATGCGTGGAATAAGAGAATCATATATTTATTGCCCACTAAACTAGTTTACATACAACACTAACCCTAATCATATGAAACAACATAGAATCCATGTACAAAAGAATGCATGGAATAAGAGGATTCTATATATTGCCCACTAAACTAGTTTACATACAACACTGAATCCCAATCAATCTAAATCCGACATTGCTTATGTTGTCGCCTGTTCTCTTGAATATACATATCAACTGCCTGAAATATGACAAATTTCCCATGCTTATTTCTCCTCCACAGTTGCAATTCAAAGATATTATGCTACATGCTCTTCTTTTAACCGTAATCGTGCTACTGGTTGTCGTCTGCTGTTCGCACGATTATTTATACCATGGTTGTTGGTTGCTATATCCTGTGTACTTCCTTGTGACGTGTTAGTGTTAGCCGTGCTGTGGCTGCTAGTTTTGGCAGCTGGTACATCGTGAGTATGTTTTCCCTCGTATGTTGTTATAACAGCCTTGGGATCGGTTGCAGCCCTCTCGACATGCTTACGGACATTGCATCCCGGTGTTGTACATTTATAGTAACTCCTGTGGAACCATAAAAATGCATTAGCGATAACATAAATAATCAAACACAGTAAAAGAGCAGAACACAATATAAAATACAGCATTCAACTTTGTCTCTTCACCATGATTAAAACAAAAGGCAAGTCTTATGTTTGTTCGAAGAGCACCGGGTGTACGGATAAACAATTACCTGGGATAAGGATTGCCTTTGACAACTTTCTGTCCATACTTGCGCCACCTATAGCCATCATCCAATAGATCAACTTTGCTTTTCGTCTGCACAATGATTCTAGATTCTGTGACAGTCTTATGTGAGGAAGAAGACTCTGAAATTCTAATTTCTGTATTTCTGCATAAAAAGAAAAAAGTTTCGTTGGATTGGGACTTTATCACTGATTCAATGGATAATGAGTATAGAAATATTTGCATACTGTCTTTTGCTGTCAGGTTCATCTTCATCTTTTTCATCGACACCGGTTTCATTATCACCTGCTTCATCACTATCACTTGTCCTGGAAACACGTTCAGCAGTAGCTAGGCTAGACTCCTGGTACTTGGACATTGAATAACCAGATGTCCCTTCTTTGATTATGCTCAAATTGCCACTCTGAAGATGGGAAGTAGATTCAGAATTTCCCTGATTATTCAAAGTTCCGCTTAAGCTTCCACTACCTTTTGCACGCTTATTCTGAGGAGGCTGATGGCTGTGCTGCCCTTTGTAAATGATTTCAGTGACCTGACCATCTAGTGATCTCTCAACCTTCTTCTTGACAGGACAACCAGGATGCGTGCACTTATAATAACTTCTTGGAAACTTGCTGCCTTTTACCTGTTTCTGACCATACTTTCGCCAGTTGTAGCCATCACTGGTAGGCTTATCAACGATCAACGAAGCAGGTTGGGATCTCTGATCAGACTGAGTTATGTCCGATGGTTGCTTCGTCGTAACACTAGAGGCTCGCAATGAGGTCGGCACATCATGATCAGTATTGGCAGTAAATGAAGAAACTTGTGCCAAAGATGGAGGTGTTGATGAAGATTCGGTGTGGATTTGCATATGCGAATGAGCTTGTGCAGCCTGGGCAGTGACCTGTGCTAGAGCCTGCTGGTGTGTCATTCCAAAAGGTCCCTATACATTTCATAGATAGAAGAAATTGGTTAAAATGATCGAATATAAAGGAAAAGGGCAAGGTATTGCATTTTCTCTTTCTTTTTTTTTAATCTTTCCATATGACCAAGTAAATCCTACTTGCCGCCATTAAGAATGACACCCCAAATTGCCACATGCAGTAATTCTAGACTTGAGTATGTATCTAATATTGATACGATCAGATTTCACAAATATTTCCATGTCTTTAGAGGATTGTCTAAAGAGCACCGATTTTAGGCCAGAGACCAATGATTCATTCTCTCAAACAAACAAACAATTCACAAGTAAATTTAACCATTAATTAACATGTACTAGTAAATAATTTAAAATAAAAATACATCCTTTAATTGAAAATTAAACTTGCTAATATTACCTGGGCACCAGGAGAAAACACACTAAATCCAGGAGACTCCAATAAGCTGGCAGGGCTCAATAACCCCTGCGGCATCGCAAAAAACGGTTGTGGATGCGTTATCACCAAACCGGCCGGCTTATTCTGTCTGAATCGCAACCCGGCCTCAGCTCCACCTTCAGCGAGGTTAACTTCACCCTGCTCCTCGGTCGTAGTAGGAAGAGGAAAGTCTAGTGTTCGAGGGGAGGCTGCTGCCGGCGACGCCATGGCACCAGCAAGCAGCTGAGAAAAGGATTTGAAATCATCGGTTGCAGAGAAGTAGTTCGAAACAAGCGTCATGGGACCTGGACTGAAGGCCATGAAGCCTGATCCAGCGTTGAAAAAGGCCTCCGTGAAAGGGCGTGGTGGTGGAGTAATCACCGGCCGTTTAGACGGCTTCTGGTCTTGGTTCTCATCATCAGCCATCAAAACGAGAAGGAAACAAGTGTTTTGGATTCTGAAATTGTAAGCTCCCCTTTCCCCTTTTGTGTGTTTTGGATCTGAATTGTAAGGCAAAGACATAAAAAGTCCACGCCTCCTTTTCCTTTTTTTTTTCTTTTCTTTTCGAAGGATGATGACTAGGGCGTAAATGAGACGAGACAGATCGTGAGCTACTCGAGTTCGATACGATTAAAGCTCGATTAAAATTTGACTCGATTAAATTCGAATTGAGTTCGAACTTGGTTCGAGTTCTTAACGAGTCGAGCCGAGCTACGTGATACTCGACTCGAGAAGTTCACGAGTTACTCGAAAACACAAATATACTATTTTTTATTTTTTATAATTTAAATCTAAATTTCTAAACTTAAAACCCTAAAATTTAAACCTTAAACATATGTGTTAAAACCTAAATTAAGATATTAAAAACTAAAATTAACAAGTTTGAGTTTATACATCTTGTGTATCAAGTTTTTTCTCTATTAGACTTTAAATGAGACGTTAGAGATAAGAGTTACTCGAGTCTAACACGGTCAAAGATCGGTCAATACTTGGCTTGATTAGGCTCGAAAAAAGCTTGAACTCGACTCGAGTTCTTAACGAGTCGAGCGGAGCTCAGATATTTCAAGCTCGAACTTGACTCGAAATTTTAACGAGTCAAACCGAACTTAGCACTATTCAAGTTCGACTCGGCTCATTTACACCCCTAATGATGACCAGTGAGTCTACCCATCTCATCTCATCGACGGATTTTTATTTTTATTTTAGGAATTCAAAATTATCATTATCAATACTAAATAATGCAAATATTTGAACTTATTTTTAGAATATACAATTTATTAACGATTTAAAATATTATTAAGTTTTTTTATTGAAACATAGAATGAAAATGACGCTACTGTTTTTACATCATTTATGCTTTTTTACGTAATATATTATGCTTGTAGGTTTATATTAATGGTGGAACAAACTCATTACTACTAGGGAAGATGATTTATATATTTTACTACCAAACACCTCAAGCAACCATCTTCATTAACAATTGTTTTTTTTTTTTTTATTTTCTAATCTTAATTTGCGATTTTGTTGGTTAGAATAAGATTAATTTGAAGATCCTTGAGTTGTGGTCTACGAATCTTAGGTTTATTCTCTTGTTATTTTCATAGTTAAATGATGCTATTAAAGTATTGTAATCCATTTTCCCATGTTATTGTATAGTTCAAGCTATTCAAGGTTGATGAGTATATTTCATGTTTCGAGAATGATTAAATATCATACTAATTGTTTATATTTTATTTGGGTCATTTTGTATATTGATAAGTTTAGAATAATCAGAGCATTCTGTGAAAATTTATAACACTCTCCATGATCTAATAGAAAATCGGGTCATAATTACTACCGATGAACAATAATAATAATTGTTTTTATGATAATTTAAAACTTGAGAGCAAAAATGTAAATTTATTAGTCTTAATTTTTTCGATGCAATAGTTTTTTTTAAAAATAAAATTTATATGATAACATGTTATGTATCAATTTTTGAAGTTAAATTGATATGGTTTGTTTGTTCAATTTAACCCTAATTTATTTTTAGAGATTAATCTTAAATTCTTGTAATCACTAGTTCCTTATATGTAATTACCCTTGTCTCTATGAAACTTATTGTAAATATAGTATGTATATCTAATTTCAGTAAATTTGGTGTTTTTTACTAGTTTAATTTCAGTGATCTATTAGTAGAGCTTATAAATCAATTTTAATATTTTTAATCAATTTATGGGTATTGATATCGGTATTCGATAGGTCATATCCATACACCTGGACATTATTACCCTTAGGACTAAAAGAGGGTATCGGTATAATTCTAGCCATATCAATATTTCATGTTACACAAAAATTTTAGTAGCATTTTATCATATTAGTACGAGTTAAGTCATATTAATATTAGACTTTAATGTTTATTGAAATCAATACAGTCTCTACCCATGCTAATAACCTTTTTATTGTATAAATTTTAATGTTGATTTATCGTACCAATATAACCAAGTTAGTATCAATATACCTTAATAATTTGATCTAATATCTCTATTGGTATCGATATGGCATGTTTTATAATGATAAATTTATCTGATTTATGTTCAATTTAAGCATCTAAACAATCTCCAATGCGTACGAAATTTTATTGACAGTATTCTTATGCATAATTCTAATTATACATCAAATTTTATTGTAATATAAATTTATTTATTTAGTTTTATCTTATTAGATATCTATGATGGCATTTTAATTATATTATTAATGTCTTAACAAGGTTTATTTTTTCAAAATTGATAACTCACCTTCAATAGTTCAATACATATATGAGTATACTTATTAAATAGCATACCAATGATCAATATATCAATGTCCTTATCTTACACACTAATAGATTTATTAAACTTACAAATAATACTAAAATAAACATATTATTATCGTATATTATTATTTTAAGAGTAATGAGATAAGCGAATACTTAAAAATTTTAAACGTGACTTACAATTTTTAACCACGACCAATTCTCAAAAGTATTTAAACCTGAAACATGCATAAAAATTAATTTATTAGGCATACTTTGTTTAATGAGGTAATGACCTTAGAATAACAATAAATATTATGGAAGCATGTATGTTCAATGCTCGATGTCATGAATTTATTTCTATGTCCTGTTGTTGCTTATTCTTTTAATAATCTTGTAATTTTTTTTTAATTTTCTATTAACATTATTCTCCTTGGATTTTAAGGCTACGGATTTTGGGTCTAGGAGTTTTTAGTTGGTTTAGACGATTTAATGAACCGAGATTAAAGATTCAAGTAAATTTAGGATAAAAATCAAAATAAATATTTTCGAGTGAGAAAATATAAAAGAAACATTCTAAAATTATTATTATTATTATTACGTAGATGATTTTGGTAAAATCAATTTTAAAAAATAAAAGTTGTACAACTACAGCTTCAAGAGTTATTATACACTCACCAAATGAAAAATGAAAAGTGTGTGTCTCTGGTCTCCAACGTTCAAGCAAACTAGTAATTAAATTAGGGACAATTTTAAAACCATGAAGGAAGGAAACATTATAAAAATCGAAAAACTGTAAGTAATAAATTATTGCTTCCTGAGGTTCTTTGATTTTCATTCCTCTACGACGAATATTATGCTCCACACCCTACAAAGAATTGAGTATAATAAATTACTGAACGTATTAAAGACAACAAATAACACATAATAAAATTTATAAATAATTTAATTACTTGTTCATCATGAATATGAGATTAAATATGCTCATGTCTACAATAAAATTCTTTCAGATATCATTTTTAAATAATCTGTCAAAAAATTAAAAGATAAAAAATAGACAAAATTATATTCGAATTAAACATAAAATTATATTCAAATATATCAAAATATAACTAAATTATCACTAAAATATATTTCTAGTTGTAATAATTTCTCGATTAATATTTTTCTACTAGTAAAAATCCAAACGTTATCAATTATTGTATATTCTTTTCCGTTCAATTTTATTTAAGGTTTAGGGTACAATGCTAATAGTTTTTTTTTATTATTATTATTGATTAAAATAAATTTTATTTATTTCACCGTTATTTATTTAATAATTTTAACATATTACTGCTAAACATTTTAATTTTTCTCTTTGTGATTTGTTTTAGCATTATCAACTATAGTACATTCTTCTCCATTCAACATCTTTACCATTATTAAATTATTTAATTCTAATTATTTAAGGGTTATAGTGATAATTTTTCAAAATATTTAACCAAATTCAAATATTTATCAAATAAGAATTTTAAAGTATTTTTTCCATATCTTATTTTTATAAAAAAATATTTTTTATGAATTAAATCTTAAATCTAGGCTAATATCTTTAATTAATTTAACCTAATCCTTAATTCCTAAATCTTAAACACTAAACCGTAAAAATTATTACTATAACCCTTAAATTCTCTTAGTCCAAGCCCAATACTTCAAAGCAAACCCAAAAGACTTCCATGGTCCAAATACGAGACCCACCTCGATTTAAATCCGACCTTTAGATTTCGGTAAAAACCCGGGTGTTACAGCCGAAGCTGTGCATTTAGCGATCAATAATATTGAACCGAGCGCCCATCACTGTCAGTAAGGTTAGTCAACCTGCATGGTTGCATCAAAACTTGACGGTTTTTGATTTTCCAAGTAGGTAAAGTGTATGTTTTGTATGTATCGGATGGTTCTCGAAACCCCTTCATCCTCATCCTAAATTACTTCATGTTCTTTGTTTTTTTCTTCCTCTTTTATAAGAGAGAAGAAAATAACAGTTGAATTCAAATAATTTACACGGTAACTTTACCCGAACCTAATTTTTTAATAAAATCGTAACTTGACATACCAAAAAATAACTGTGTAATTACGCAAATAAATTCAAGTGAATTATTTTATCATAGTCTAACTAGATCTCGTTGTTGTAAGAGGCGACTATAACTGACATTTGATGAACAAGTAGGCAAGATTAAAGCAAAATATAAAAGCTGCATTTGGACAGGATGATAATCATACTCCAATAAGCTTCCATCAAAATTGTGTCATCTATGACATCACTTTCGATTATAAAATAAAAAGATTGTCAAGTTACAAGCTTAAGTATAAAAAAACATATCTTTTACTATATATTTAAAAGATCATATCTTTTGAATATCAGACACTGACATCCAAATAAAATCCTTTGTAAAGAGTTGTGATTCTTAAATAAGATTCCTATAGGAATTATGGTTTCATATATATATATATATATATTCATTCTTGTAGCTTTTGAAAGTTTCGAGGTATTTACAGCTCAGTGGCCAAGTTTGATGGGTGAATGAAGTGGCAAACCACTTAGTTTAGTCCTAAAGCTACGTGTAGTCAAAACTCCAACACTTTTGCACTTATTCCTTAGTTTGTCCCTTTCAACTTGCCCCTTCACTGCAACCAAATGAGGATATTCTTTTTTCTTAAACAGTATTTGGCACAAATTCAGATAGATGTATGGGGCTTCCAACTCCTTTGCTGCTCCACTCTTTGGAGATGTGTTGACAGTTGAAGCAAATCGACAGTGGCTCCATTCGGACTCAAAAGACACGAACCTCGGAAACATCCATACGGTAATACTTCAATATTAACAGTATCAGAGACCACAGCAGGCCCTGCTTGGACAACACCCCCCAAAGAACATAGGGGATAGCAAGCTTGATTGATAAAGGGCTTAGCCATTCGAGTTCCAGTCGCATGACTTGACAAATCCTGGGATTGAGCTGACAGAAGAGAGAGAGCACAATCCGAGTGCGAAATATCATATAACTCTTTAACTGTTGATGCTGCATCAGGAGCATTGAAATGCCAGTGTTTCTCATTGCCAAAGAGGTTGTTCATACCTTGATACGATTGCAACAACTTATGTGATTTTCGGGAAAGGGTACCGAAATGAAACTTCCTTCTGCGCTCATTATGCCCAACTAGCCGTTTACGACAACTGCGCTTACGGTCATCGAATTCGGCAAGTAAATGGAACCTGATGAAGGAATATGAATTGCATTTAATACCAGAAATGATGTCAAAACATAGAATACAAATAAGTAGATCAAATTGAAGGGAGAAAAGAGAGAGAGCAAATAAAAACCAACCAAACCTGCTACATTGCTGACAAAATCTCATTTCAGTTCCATTGACAATAACTTTGGCCGTCTTAGAGTGAGCCTCACAAACTTTGTTCCTCTTGTAGTAATCTTTTGATGAGCTAAGATCCTTATTACAACCAAAAACTTGGCAGTGATGAGCATGAGAATATGAGCTTGTTGTTGGAGCTTTCTTCGACATCGAAAACGAAGAAACTATAGAAGTTCCCTTCATAAATCTACAAAAATCATTTGGTGAAGATTCTGGACTGTTGGAATCCATTAAAGCAGTTGAATGCTTGCTAGTACCAAATTGTTGTTCACCATAATATGAACTAGTGGTAACATCGCAATCAGAAGAAAGTAGCTTTTTAGCTGAACTGTAATTACCAAATTCATCAGCAAAAGTTCCCAGATTGGTGTTACCAAGAAATGGTTTGTTTTTCATATCAGCAAAGCCAAAATCCATGAATTCCGCGCCTTCCTCAACAGCTTCAAAATCATTTGAAGGCTTTAGTCCCCATTCATCAGTGAAGAGCAGGTGTTTCCCTTCACAGTCATAGCTCCATGAATCCATGAGGTGGAGAGTTTGGAGATAATGTAAATGCCTACACACAATTTATTAAAAAGAAAGAAAATGAATCATAAAAGGAAAAAGGAAAACTACCCGTTGTCAGAGATGAACAGACAGAATTCACTTGGGTTAATTAGTCTAGTCCCTGTGGGAAAACTATAGCATAACAACTTAGGGTGTTACAAGATTCCCATTTTCCTCTCCTTTTTCCTACAATTTTCTCGGGAACCAAGCAAAAACAAAAATACAACCAGGAAAGAAATGATGGTGAGTGTGTTTGGCTTACCAGGGAGGAAAAGAAGAGAGCAATGTTAAACGAAGATGAAAACAGAGATGGCTATATAGATAGATTGGTCAAGTATGAGGTGAAGTCTACGCAGATAGTGTGATTTCCACTACAACTATGCATTCTGTCTGAAAAGTATGTATGTCCAATTCTCCATGTCTTTCGGCGCTTTCAAAGTGTATTTGTTTCATAGTATTAAATTCCATATGAAAATGTCTAGTTCCATAGAGCACCATTAATGGAAATTGTTGTTTCCCTCTTGAAACTGACCATTTCCATGTGTAGTTTCATACACAGGCAAACCAAACCACTTGAGTCACCATGGTTTTGCAACTGGAACACATGAGAGCTTCCATGGTTTAAACCTTCCATTTGACGGAGACAGCAATGATGTTTAAACATTATCATATTGAGTGGAACTTAACCACATCTTTGGTCTCGGGATTTAAGGTTTAGAATTTAAGACAATTGAAATTTTTACTACAAGTAGTTAGGTAGTTGGATCCTTCAAATATGTAGGAAGGTGTTTGACCTGAAGATTAATGATATGATCCCTACCTGTTTTTTTATAGATTTATTCTAACAACCATTATTGCTCTCTTTGAATATGGAATACAAGTTAGCTACCTTGCTTTTGTGCTGTCCACTTGTATTCTTGATCCCTTCCCCATGTCTCTACATTTTCTCCAGCCATGGAAAACTCAATGAATTCTCCAGCTCTAACAGGTAATTAATACTTGTTTTCTTTTAAAATCTGAATCTGTTTTTTTTTTTTTTTTTTTAATTTTCTTTTGTTATTTTGGTTGATAGGTTTGGGTTTTCTACAGATCTAATCAATTCACTGGAAAGCTTTAAAATTCTGTATAGATCATGAGAACAAGTTTGTGTCTCTTATGGAGTATTAACAAGGAAGGTGTTCTTATCTCTTTTTTGGAGGGATTATTAGGCGAACCCCGTTCATCACGTTATCAATGATCTAGTAATCAGGATCGTTGATCTTTAAATAACCATCTAATAATTACCCACCCACTAAGTACACGTAGGAAAGAGGTGATAATTCACTTTAAAAAAAAATTAAGATCAACGATCCTAATTAATTAAGATTATGAATAACGTGGTAAACAGTGTTCGTCTAATTTTTTTTTTTATGCCTCTCAACTTTTTATTCGTCTTTCAGTTATTTTACCAGGTTTTGAGAACCCTAAAACATGGGGGTACTGTTTATCAAATTTTTTGATGGTTCATAAAATATCTGGGGAGTTAAATTAGCTTAGTGATTTTAAAGGTCACTATATATATTAAAAAAATTAAATTTAAAGCATTTTTTATTAAAATGCACTAATTGCAAGAATTTTCAATAATGGAAAAATTATATTTTCTTTTTTTTTCTTCGGTGTATGTTAAATTTTATAGAGATTAAATTTAAGAGTGTATATTTGAATAATTGTTCATTCAAATGAAATTATTTAAATTTATTAGTTATTTTGTTCTTTTAATTGTTAACCAAAGTAAAAGAAAATGAAAAAAAATTATTAATTCGGTTAATTTTTGAATTAATCAAAATTTATTTAAAAATTTAAGTAAATTATATAATTGATCACTAAATTATGCTAAAATGATTTTTTTAGTTATTAAATTTTTATTTTTATGCTAATTTGATAAAAATTTAATGATAATTTTATAATATATTAAAAAATAATTATTACTATTATATAATTTTTAAAAGCTTATTAATGACAAAAATAAATGTATATATAATGATTTTAGTTAATTTATTGAATTAATCGATAATCAATTTCTCAAAAAAAAATAATTGTTAACCGAATCAAAACCTAAAATTAATCGATTAAATTAATAAAAAATTATTTCAATAGATTAATTATTTCAATACGTTTTATTTCATAGGAACCCTGTTTAATGATAGTTTGCGAGCTTTAATTAATTAATTAATTACGGAGTTGCAAAAAGTAAATGTAATGTTAATGTTTAGTTAAATTTACGTAAGCAAAGCAAAATATATATATATATATATATATATTTCTTTTAAATATTATTATCCATGGCAGGTTTCAAGTATGTTATCAATTGATAGGTACATATTATATATAAAAATTAATCTATCTTTGAATAATTAACTAATTATCTTATGATTGAATTATATATTTATTTACGACTCAATCAATGTAACGATTCAGATTTCAGATTCAAATGTCAGGTTAACCCGAAACGTTGAGCTTCGTTTAGGTCTCAAATTTGGGTGTTGGGCTATAAGTTGGATTTAGGCTTGTGTGTTGTTGGGTCTAGAGTAATTTTTATGAAGGGTTTTATGGTACTTTCACAAAGGAAGACAAACAGAGATTTGAGGTTTAATGGTTTCTGCAGAAAATTTGAAGGGGTGAAGTTATCAACCTCTCTTTTCTCTCTTCTTCATCAGCTCATTTTCAAAGAAAAAATTAGAGTTAAAGTTGAGATCTTTCTGGTCTTTGCTTGAAAATCTCGTTTTGTGATTTGAGGGTAAGTTGTAGAGCCTTGAAAGATCTACATAACGAGATAAAAATGGTATGTTTTGGTAAAGGTTGGTGGTGAAGTGCTTGAAAAAGCAAGAACGAAAAAAGAGTTTTGAAGGTATTTCTTATCCATTTCTTTGATGTTTTTAGCTTCTAAAAATATCCCTAACAACGTCTAATTGTTGGTTTAATTTCTTTCTTATAGAGAAAGAAGTTGGGGAGCCTTCAAGGAAGTTTGGCAAGAAAAAAGCTTGAAAGAGTGGTTTCAAGGTTTTTGCAGCTTGTTTGCTCGAGGTTGGTATCCCTTCGATTCCTCTTTTGCATCAGACATCTCATGAGTAGCTTGCATTGCTTGTAGTATGAATACATGATTGCTTGGTTGGTAGCTTAGAGACCTTCGATGATGATTTTCGTAATAAGATATTTGATGGCTTAAAATTGATAAAAGCACACTTTAAACTCTTTTAATAATGTGTAGGAATAAATTAAGATCGAATGGTTTAAGTTTGGATAGTGTTCTAAGTGTTTTGAGGGTCCAAACCTATATTTTCATATAGGCGTTTCGATACCCTAGATAGAAAGGGAGAGCATAGTTAGCAGGCGTTTCGGTACACCAAGCCCATATTTCGATACCAAAAATTTCAGTAGCAAATCGTTTCGATACCTCATATATGACGTATTGAAACAAGTAGGTTTCCTGTTGGTCAATTTGAAAGGTCGTCTTAGCGTATCGATATATCAAGAAGGCGTTCAATATCGAGGCATTTCGATACCCTCTTTGTAAGCGTATCGATATGGTAGCGTTTCGATACCTCATATAGGCGTATTGAAACCCTTGAGCAATCTATCCAAGTTTTTAAGGGTTGAGTTTGTGTGTTCCATGAAGTAGCTATGGGTTCATAAGAGTTTATTAAGCTATAAAATAAATATTAAAACTTGGTTTTGGTGATAATGACTTTGATATGATGATAAATACCTGAGTCTTGGTCTTTGGTTTGGTCATGGTATAGTTTGGTGTGATGGTCCTAGGTGAATCATATTATGTGGTTGAGTCCTTGTGTGATGGAAATTCGGATATTCAAAATAGTGTTGCAACACAAAGAAGACCATCCAATGTAACATTCTGGGTGATGTATAAAAGATTTTAGGAATGGAGAATCCCAATGTTGTGTGGACACGAGCCTCATTCGAAGATGCTCGATGTAATATTTTGAGCATGAGATTTGGAAGATCTCGGTGTTATATAAACGCGAGCCTCAATCCCTAGATGTAGGATCCCTATGTTGTGTGGATGTGAGCCTATCCTAGAGTATGGGTTCCCAATGCTATGTGGACACAGACCCTACTCGTGGTGTAGGATCCCGATGTATGTATGGACGCGATCCTCACTACTTTGTATTTTAGTTTGGTTTAACATGTATATGTTGTATGCGATAATATACATTCATTTATATCATGTGTTTAGGCGATTATAGTAATATCATCATATCATGCATAATATTACATGTATTGTTCTACTTTATTCTACAGTGTCTATAATGATTGTAGCAATGATTGCATCACTAACTTTATTGCAAGGGTTTACGCCTTTACTTGGAAGAGTAGATAGATGATGCTTTAACCTATTGATTTCATACAAAATCCGAAGATAAAATTTGCATCCAACTTTGGTTCCATCTAATTTCTCAGCATATTCCCAAATTCCAACACACATCTTTTTCCCGAACCATGATAATGGTGGGAAGCGACTACCAAGAGCTTCACTTTGACCGGAAGAGAGAGATGATGTGGGAAGTTAAACGGTTTTTATCTCCAAAATAGGGATTATAGTTACATTAGGGTTAAGACTTTGACTTGTAAAACCCAAAATATCCTTTCTAGATATAATTTTTTCAAGAATACCCTTCAAAATAATCCTAAATTGAATCAAACTAAGGTTTTAAAATTGAGAAAATTAAAATTAAGGTTATCCCCTAATCCGATTTCGGGGGTATTACAGTCTAAAAGCTTAATAGATATTGTTCCTGAAATTACAGGGTTGGATGAGTTATTAAGTGATACGGGAGTTAAAGAAGATCAGACTGTAGATGGCTTCACCAAATTATTATCCACAGCTTACTTTCAGATTTTCAGGCAACGTCTAGGAGTTGTCTCTGTTGAAGAAGTAAAAAGAGGCAAAATTAGGAAGCATGTTGAATATTAATTAAGTTCTTGTCAGTTCTAGTAAGTAACTACTTTAAGTGGTTATCATGGATGGTTAATTAAAACTGATAACTATCATCCTCTCAGCTGTAATTTGTTAAGATGTTAAACGTCAAGCTTAAACATAGAGTTTTACCTGTCAACGTCCTGTCGGAACAATGATCTCTGAAAACTCGACACCTGGGGTTGGATCCGAATTACCAGTGGGTAGCAATCTTTGACCATCTATAGTGATAGGCAAAGTAACCCCAAAACATACGTTGGCCCTTCCATGAGTCCTATTGGCTTCTACCATTGAACTCCTCTGCTCCTGTTGCCATGCTAGCTCCAAGTTGCACAATACCTCCCCCATGCTCGGCCTCTCGCTTCCCTTGTCCGCTAAACACTTTGTTGCTATACCTGTAAATGTCTTGAAACATTCAGGGGTGATCTTCCCCTGTAGGAAAGTGTCGATGTTCTGATCCAGGGTCCCCATTTGATAACAATTCAGAGCCCAATCAGCCAAACTCACCTTGCTGTTGTCTTCTTCATTTTCGACCCTCTGTAATAAGGCGGGTCTAGCGAATAAAACTTCAAATAGAACAACTCCAAACGAGTACACATCGGATTTTTCAGTCAGTTTTCGTCGGCGATAATACTCCGGATCTAGGTACCCGAAGCTGCCTTTCACCAATGTACTTACATGAGTTTCAGATTCAGTCGTCATCATATTCGGCCCGATTTTGGATAACCCGAAATCCGAAACCTTGGCCTCCCAATTTTCATCTAATAGAATGTTTGTAGTTTTCACATCACGGTGAATGATACATCGCATCCCTGAAGTGTGAAGGTAATGGAGTCCTCGAGCTGCACCGATGCAAATCTTGAGCCTCCTCTTCCACGGAAGAGGTGATTCCATGGTCTTGTAAAGGTGAGGTGATTCCATGGTCTTGTAAAGGTGGTCTGCTAAAGTACCCTTTGCCATAAAACTGTAGACGAGAATCATTTCATTAGCTTCCATGCAACAGCCGATCAAAGAGACTAAATGACAGTGTCGAAGCTTCGAAAGTATGGCGATTTCGGTTTGGAATTCATTGATTCCTTGGCGTGATTCGGGATTCGAACGCTTTATAGCAACGGTGGTTAACGTATTTCCATCAATAATGCACCCCTTGTACACCTTCCCAAACCCTCCCGAGCCAAGTAATAAGGCATCCGAAAAGTTCTCGGTCGCCAACTTCATCTCAGCAAGAGAGAAGTGTGGGCAATCTTTTGACGACAGTAAGTATTTAGTTGTTCTTACTTTCCATTTTAAGTAAACTTGCCAATGTAATTTCAAACGTAAAACGACCCACCCACCGTACATTACAGACAATAGTACTCCGACCACTGTTAAAACTATGCAGAAAACAATCCAAAGGATATTAGGATGACTTGCAGATGAAGGGACCTTTCTTGCTTTGAATGGATTAGGTCCCGAGAGTGAGTTGTTTCCATCAGATAGTTTGAAGATTTCTAACCCATTCAAGATTGGCACACTATAACCTGAACCTATATGTTGGTGCATGAACATAAACAGAGATACTTCCTCCCGGTGTTCTCTTGAGAGACTAAGATTCACAAGAAAATCTCTATACACGGGAACTTCCATCTCCTGAATTAAGCTGGTTTCTGCATGAAAGGCACCGGAGTTGGTATAAATACGAACAACGATTCGATTTTCGTGGTCGAAATTCATACTTCTATGCGTGTATAAATGAACCCTAATAAGATAAATGAACCCAGAATCTACAGGGAGTGACCAGGTTATGTTATCTCTAAGAACCAATGACTGTCTAGCTGTTGTATAAACTTCCTTGGGGGCAGCGTAAGTTTGCAGCATCTCGGAGCCAGCGCTAATGTCTGCATTCATGAAGTGAACAACTTGTGTGTTAGGAAACAGATCATTGCCTTGATCTCCAGACCAGGAACGAGACATGCCGCTGTCATGAGCAGCTGAGATAGGGGAACCTCCGACGTTCACACGATACAAAGTCTCGAGAACTGTACGGTTCATCGAGAAAAATTGATTCATTTGTCCAATGATCGGCAATCGCAAATCTCCTAGATAAAGCTTCGGAGGCACGGAAACAACCTCGATCATGTTGACGAATCCATAGGCATCGGGATAATCAGAAGATGGGTTGAACAATATATTCAACGTATAGCCATCCACAACAACACAGTATTCCTTGATGATCTCAACATCAGAAGCTATATTATCGTAGGAAGACTTGGAAATAGATAAAAGATTGAAATTGCCGATACTAACATTAAACAATGCTTTGGATATGCTTAATCCTTGATAAGAGGTGGGATAAAAATGAAGCCTTACGAATTTGGGACCAGGTGAGACAGTAAATGTGCAATTGGATTGTGTCTTAAATATGCAGGCAGATGGTTTCGAAAATTCAAGTTCACTAGGGTTGGACATTGACACTCTTTGTTTGGAACTGAACTCGGATCCCTTGTTACGGCTCCATGCTTGGATATTAGGATTCGGCATAGTTGTGGACGAAGCACAACTTAGGATCTCAGACGAACCGGAGACAAAGAGATGGCACAGGAAGATGAGTCTGAGTAACATATTACAAAAACAAAAGTGCATTTTTAGTGTCTGTTTTGAGAATACCAAAGGTTGAAGATGGAACATTAACTAGAAAGGAAAGAAAGAAAGAACAAAAAAGTTGACTTCCATACCGTGTGGACCCCTAATATAAATGAACGTGCAGTTAGGACTGGGGAAGAAGAAAATGAAGTTTTGAATTTATGAACCCGGGTGGATGGGAGTGAGTGTTTTGAGTGCACAGATTGCGGAGAACGTTTGCTACACTGCATGGTAAGATACAAGGGGAGTCTGGAAGTGGACATGACGTTTAGGTTATACGAGAAATTATATATGGGTAAGTTTTACTATGTTATCTATTGACCGACCATTAAAAACTATCAATTTCATATTTTTTTAAGTGAATCTTCACTCATATTTAATGTTAATTCATTTTAAAAACAAAATTTTAAGTGAAAATTCACTTGAAAAATATATAACATAAAAAATAATAAAATAAATTATTTTTAATAGTTAATTTCACGGATATACGATAAAACTTACCCATAATATAATTTCTCAGGTTATATGAAGTTTATTTCCATCGGTTCCTTAAAGATCTGTCATCAGAAGGTTTGCTTTCGGATGTAAAACTTTGGATTCCAGGAGGGATGACTAACTCTGGTGACTGGTAAGCAACATCAAGATGCTCAAAATGGCATTCATCATATACAACATGGAACGGAAGGAAGCCAAGTGTTACAATCAACTGGTAGTTTTGTATCAATAAAAAATATTTAATATTATGTTTTCAATGGTTTTTTAAATGAATTTTTATTCATATTTAAAATATTTGATCGTATGATATATCAATAAAAATTATTTTTATATTATTATATAATTTTATAAAATTAATTTTTATTGATGTATTATTTTGTCAAGTCAACATTTATATTTGAAATTACTGTCAGTTTTATTTTAACGTGCATTATTATAGTTGATAGCCTTGCTGAACCTCACCATCATCGCCACTAGAGGCGTCCTCATTTCCCCAATTATCCATCACTAGTAACTAGTGAGAGGCATGCCAATCCAACATCAAACAGTTAAAACCTTTCATTTTAGGTGTTTGACTTCTAATTGATACGTTTCTCATTAGTTCTGAATCGTTACACTTAAAATTTAATTATTTTATTGTTAGGATATAAAAAAATACTAAAAAGGTGAATGAGATTTTTATTCGTGCTGAAAAGAAATTATCTACCGAGTCTACTCACTAAATCAACTTATTGAATTAACTCGTCTGAGTCAACTCAACGAGATCCGGCAGTGAGCACTAGCGTCGAGACGATGCTGGAGAGGCCGAGAAGGCAACGAGATCGAAGTGTTTAAAGAGTTCAGGTTGTTAACTTCAGAAGTTATATCGAGAACTGCTTTCGGAAGTAATTACTTAGAAGGGAAGAAAATCTTGGATATGTTGACGGAATTATCAATTCTAGTCTACAGAAGTTACTACAAAGCTAGTATTCCTGCTATATATCGGGTAATGTTCTACTTTGCTGGTCAAGAAACTTACTGGTTTGAAAAAAACAGAAAAGATGTTCTTGAGGTATTTGGTCTTCAAAATTTATAATTTAAATTCGACCCACCTACTGAGAAACTATTGATTAATACTAATAAGTGACTAAATCAATAATATAAGTAAATTTTAATGTTTTGATTCGTTATGGAACAGCTTTCATGTACCTAATTTTTGTAACTACCGGTGTATCCGACTAGTTAACAACAATGGATATAGCTTTGTTGATTTGGACATAAACATAGAAAAAACAAAATTTGCACTTATTCTAGTACCGTTTGTCGTTGACATCAAATCCCTTAATCATATATTTTTGATAAAAATATATTTTGACATTATTTTTAAGAAAAAAATCATATTAGAGTACGCAAGTTTAAAACTTGGATGTCCTCTTTGAAAACAACAATGTTAAAAGGAATAACGTTTTGCACCCAAACATGAACCGTAATATAAACAAGAATATTACCGAAAAATGTATAGATACAGATATAAATATTGACACTCACTTTCAAATTTGAATAATATACCTTGTACTCATATCCCGGGACAGAGATAGAATCAAACATTAAAAGGGGTAAGGGTCTATTAAACTTTAAAATCTAAAAATGGAGGGACAAAAATCTTATTTGACTATTATTTATACTAATAAGGACCCTAAATGTTATTATAACAAAAAAAATCGAGAGAGGTAAGAGCCCCTCTCATTACATACCTACCTTCGTCCCTGTAATTGCATCAGAGTCATATACTTCTAGCAAAATTATGGTGACTTTGTGGTATTTATCCGAATCAAATTAGAAATAACATCTTGAATTCACATTCATATATTTTTGCTGAATATGCAAAATCAGTTACAGAGAGTTAGTAGAGGTTAAATGTCATATATCCATATCCAACACATGTTTTCGATGCATACCCTTGTCGGACGTATACCTGTCCGGACAGTCATAAAGAAATCCGAGTAACATAGGCTTTTCAAATGTGCCGCCGAGGTCTCTTGGCAAGGGAAACACATTGATTGTATCTAAAACAATCAACCAGATGGTCGATCGTCAATCCGGCAGCTTGCATGAATGAATAAACGATGACCGGACCGACGAACCGGAACCCTCGTTTCAACAAGTCCCTGCTAATGGCTTCAGCTTTGGGGCTTCTAAGAGGAACATTCCTAGGGTACTTGTATTTGTTAATGGTCGGCTTGTGATTCACGTAACCCCATATGAAGCTACTGAAAGATCCAAATTCCTTCAAAATCTGTGGATTTGGACAGGGATTAACAAATCATTAAAGTAAATGCATTTTATAATCAAAATTACGAAGAAATAAATTTAGAGTTTGAATCTTAACGTACGTAAAACTTCCCTATCTGGATTCTAAAACTGTAAGAAAAATTTATAGTTAAAACTTGCCTTTTGTATGCATTTGGCATTGTGTATTATACACCTCACTCTGCTCTCAGCCAACATGATTGCTTTGTTTGATGATATGTCATTGATTTCTTTATCTCCCATTTTTGCAACAATTTCAGGATCAAAACCAGAAAAGGCTTCTCTGTAAGATCATTTTAAGAAATAAAGTTGCAAGCTTTAGTTCAAAAAATATTTTTGAATCTAGCACCGAATAATTAAAATTTTCACGGTAGCAAATTCGGAAATCGATTAAAATGTGTATAATTCGAACGAAAATTCAAGATAGTTGAAACTTGAGGAGTGTACCTATAAATCTGTTTTCTTTTCAAAATCTCAGTCCAATTGTAATCCATCAGCATACCCGACAACGCCAGCAGCTCGAACAGTTGACTGTTTGATCATTTATACCTTGAAGATTCATATATAAAAACAAAGATCGTGATTGTATTGAATCCGAACCACTTACTTGTCATCATAAACAGGAACTCCCCACTGTTCGTCATGAAACGATATGTATGCTTTATCTACACAAAGAAAAACCAACAATTAAAAGATCGTATTTAAATCCGTAGACAACTCTTACTGATGGTAACCAAGACAAATTTCTTGTTGACTAAGGTTGTCTTAATATTGCAGATGCTCTAATTTTTCACAATATTCTATACCTTATCTAAATTTAAGATGAATGTCTGATACAAATATTTTGTAATATCATGTTCGTAAAAGTAAACGATATGAGAGTCTTAAAAATGTTATATCTATTTTTGAATATGTATTGAATATAAATGTGAAATACAAAAACTAATCCGAAGGAGGTAATAATATTATTGTGACAGAAGAGAATTGGTTATTGATTAAATGGATTGGGGAGATTTTAGTTGGATATTGGCTAAAAAATTATGAGGACAAAGATTCAACACCACCTATCAAACACCAGGGTAGTTGAGATGTTGTCAAAAAAACAAATTAATGAACATCATCATTATTATTATTATTTTGACTGTATTATTACTATTTATTATTATTATTATTAAATAATGACCATTATCAACATTAAGGATTTGGTACAAAATTAATGTCAAATAATTGAACGTACAAATAATTCCAAAATCTTAAGCCGGTCGAAAATGCTAAATTAGACAAGCTGGATGAGTGATTGATTAGTTTAGTTGCATGATCACTGCCAAATTAAGATTCTATCAAAGCAATCGGGACAGAACCAAAATTTAAAGTTGAGAAGCAAAACCTAAAGTTTTGAAAGTGAAGAGGTAAATTTATAAATAAATTATTTAAAAAAAATAAATTAAAAGACAAAGATTAAAAAAAAAACTTTTTTCAAGGATGAGGGAGAGATTGTCTTTCCCCACTCTTATACAGTTCCGTCTTTAAAAGCAATCACAAAATACTCCTTTGTACTAGTTTATGTGTTTTACAATATTCATATGATTATTAAGTATAACCGTGAAACACATATTCAATTGCACGTTATTTGCAGTTTTTTGTAATGTATAGGACCAAATTCTAAAATCTTAAATTAGGGGACTGACTTCATAATTTTTGTAAAGTTAATGGATGAAATTAAAATTAGACCTTATCGGTAACGTACCACTATTCTCTGTAACCCAATTGCATCGCCTCACTTCTCCGTTTCCCGGGTCCTGCTGTTGTGGCTGCTGCTGTGGTTCCCGGCATTGTCGGACAGTTTTAACGACCGGCGTGAATGCTCTCCTCTCGTGATGAGGCGCGATCAAGCTGAGAGCTAAGGAGATCTTCTGTTCCAACGGTGTAGTACTACTCGAATGATCGGTCATCGACGAGTCATTCGAGTTTTGCGACAGAGACAACGATAACGACGATAGCGACAATGATGAACCGCTTCGTTCGAGCCCGATAGGGTAGATTTTCTTCAAGTTCTTCGGTGACACATGATGGCTTTGTGCCGGCTTCTCTAGTTCTTTCTTCTCCACATCATGTTTCCTGACATTTGCTCTAGACATGTTGGAGAAAACCATGGAGTCCTCTTGTTTTTGTAATGTGAAGATGAGTTTTAAATGTCGGAATAAAGTTTAGGGTTTCATATATAAAAGTTGGCATGGGTAAGTTGGTGAAACATGAATTTCATTTTTTTGGACATTTATTAAGCAAAACATAAAAAAAAAAATTAAAACAAAAACAGTAGGTTGGTAAGTTGGATATATTCCATATTAGTTTATTAAAAAGAATAATGCTTTTAAATTATTGAATTAGACCCTTAAGCTAACCTGATAATTTATTTAATGAATCTACATGCATAATTTATATATAATATATTTAACGGTCAACTCATGTTTTAAAATATATATATATATGTTTAATCCATATTTTAGTGATTTAGATTCTCATTAATTGGCTAGATTACTTAAACTAATCTGTAGACCATGCCCAATGATGTTGAAGGATTATCTGTTTACACTATTATTTCGATTTTCTTTTCAGTGAGTTTTTAAAATAGTTTATTTGTTAAAATGGTAAGTTTAAATTGAATATTAATTAAATGATTTTGATTTGATTCGATTTGATTCGAATTACGGTCAAACCATGAACATTTCCGAACAAGGCAAAGGAATTGATGGGATTTCTTTGTCTGTGCAGTCCACAGGTTTGCCTCAATTTTAGGACTAAGGAGTGTGAGTTAAGAATCATCATTTTCCCTCTTGGCGTTGAGAAAAACACTGCAACTAGAAAGACATTAAATAAAAACATGTATTTAGCATTACACCTAAAATTGACCTTCCACAATATATTAATTCCACAGCTAAAATTTATCAGAAAGGCTGGGTTTAGGAATGCTTTCTAAACCAACCAATTTTTGGGTCAAAAGCTGGTTTATAATGCAAAAGTAATGCTAAACAGTTAATTTTTAGAAAAAAAACTGCGTTTAAAAAGTGTTTTTCAACCTAAACGCAAAAGCTAAAATTTTTTGCTTTTACGTTTGGAAACGTGCTTTTAGGAGTCAGATTACAATTTTAAACTTCTTTTATTATGTTTTATTATAATTTAATTTTTATAAATACATAATTATATTTAATATAAATTATTTTTTAGTTTAAAATTTTTATATATTCATATAAAAATTATATATTTTCTCAAAAGTACTTTTAAAAAACACTTTTCAAAAATAATATATGTATTATTTATTAATATTTTTATATTTTATCATAATTTAAGTTAATATTATAATATAAAAAAATTGATTATCATTTAAATATATATTTTTTAACTTATAACATCATGTCTAAATTAGTCATTTAATTTCTCAAAAGCACTTTTTGAAAGCAATACTAAACACATATATCTCAAACTAAAAATTTCAAAAGAACTTTTCTAATGTACTTTTTCACCACACTTTTCCACTGCACCTTTTAAAAACAATGTTAAATTGACCCTAAATAAATATTTTTACCGAAAAAATTAATTTAGTCTTTCATTGAAAAACACATTCAATTAAGTCTTTCGATTCGTAAATTACATCAAATTCATTTTTTAATCGATATTGACCATTACTGTACTAACACGATAATTAATATTGTTGACATAGTTGTCAACGATGATGACGTGATAATACACATCTGATGATGACATGATAAATAGGTTAAATTAATTATTTTAACTAAACTCAAAAACATAATATGTTTTCTATCAAGTTCAGTGATATAACGGATTTTAATTAAAACTTCAATAACTTGAACTAAAAATTAAAATATATATATGTAATATTTAAATATTCATAAAATATTATAGAAAACAAAAACATTATAATAATTTAAAAAAAGTAAAAACATAAAATAAAAAAAATTATAAATATCAAAATTTAAATATATTTATAAACTATCGAAAAAGTATTCGGTTGTCTTTTATTATGCTAAATATTTTTCAATAGAATCATTTTTGTATTAGATTAGTAATGAAATCAAATTTCTTCTTATTTTCCGATATCAATTTTAATGAGCATCAATTTAATGTAGAAAATTGAAAAAATTAATTTTTATTGTTACTCTAATATAAAGTTAATTTCACTAAAAATTTGTTTAACAATGAAAATATTCAGACTTATAAAGTTAAAGACTTTTTCGATGAAATTGTTCAATTTTTATTATTTTTTAAAGAGTTAGATTTTTTGATGAAAGTGTTCAATTTTTATTACTTTTAAATATTTATTAATTTTAATTTTTATATTTAAACTTTATCATTTTATAATTTTTAATATATTTTAATTTTATATATTAATTATTATTTATAATAATTTTAAATATTTTTTATTCTTTTATTAAATTTATGCATTTTTATAAAATCTTAAAGAATATTTTTTTTTGAAAGTTCTCACTTTGCTTATTTTAAAAATTTTTAGGGACAACACCAATTTGCTAATTGATGTTTCATATACTTTGTTTATCGAAGTTCAACTTGAAAAACTAAATTATTCATCTTCGTTTAAAAATTAAACAAATCAATTAAAATAACTTGAAATTTAAGCCTGTCTCTAAAAAAAATAAGAACACTCTTTCTTTCCCGTAAAATCTTTTATTTCATCCCCTCTAGGATTAGAATTAAAATCTTTAAAATAATTACAAAATAGTATATTTATTCATACCTATGTGTAACTTTTTAGTGATCGACACATACTTTATAAATAAAATAATTCAAACCCTACTTTTATAAGATAAAGCATTTTCTTTTTTTTTTTCCTACGAAGTAAAAATTCCCTTTTAAGCCTCCTAGTGTTTTCCTTTTGGTCGATGTACCAATGATTATGTTTGGTAGGATTTGTCTTTTCTATATTGAGCATCTTAGTGTTTTTCCTTTGCTTGATGCTTTTTTCACCAACCAATAACTTCTCTTTCTCTGGCCAGTGTCACTCATATTTATATTGATACCAAATGGATAGTTTTGGAGATGATATAAAAATATTGTAATAAATACAGATATTTTATAAAATTTTACATTGAAGTAGAGTGGTATGTTTGGATAAAAGTTTAACTACTCTCTTAATAATCATACTCTCCTGGGAAATTCAAATTTTTAAAAAATTTTGGTTTAATTCAATACAATGACATGTATTTCTTTTAGTTTCTTTTTAATTATTCGGTCTACATGCTCATAAAGAACTTGTTATGATTCGAATCCGGATCTCATATGTGGGTCGGAGTGAGGGAATGGATGGATGTTATTAACTTTGAGTGGTTATTGATGTGGTTGATTATGCAGGGATGAAGAAAAACTCGGATTTAATAAAATTATTTTTTTAATTTTCGGTTTTGAAGTCTAAAAAACGGTAAAACGTGTGAAAAATTTGTAATAGGTTACAAACATTAAAATACGGTTAAACATTTTTTAACAATTAAATTATGATTAATAAATTAAATAACCATCGTAACAGGCGAAAATATAGTAAGTTGACCATGAACAAGCCTATTAATTATCCTGACTGCAACTTGCAAAGCCCTCGACGGCAACATACCATCTCAAATGTTGAAGACGACTCAGATTCTGAAACTCCCAACAGCTATGGTAAGAGATGAGTGTTGGAAGTGAAGGTGGGGTCGCAACAAGTAGTCCGGAGGTAGAGGAGTTTTGACAGACCGGTCGAAATCTAATTAGGCTACCTCAGATGGATGCAAGTTCCTTTGGATGATAAGGTTGCATCAACTTCATTAAGGAACTATTCATACATCAAGTCATAGATGAAAAGGTTCACATACCTAAAATTTCCTTCACTGGTTTATAACAATGTTGATGAGCTGCAACAGTCATTAATACAAAAATACAGAATCGATTCGGCAGCAGTGCTTCCCCGCTCCACTGGAAGAATGAAAGGAAACCTGCATGCACCGGATAATTTTGGAAACAAGTCAGAATGGGTAATCAAACTTGAGCACCAAATTGTAGCATATGCGAAAACGATGTAGCAATATCAAGTCTCAGCAATCATGGTCATGGTCCAGAAAAGATGAGAACAAACATACCCTGGATCGCCATCTTCAATATTCAAGCCTCTTTTCTTGTTATTCTGTGATTTCAAGCAAGGGATGATGATTAGAAACATGGGTCTACAAAAGGTAATCCGAAGAGAAATCCAATGTTATAAAAAACTACAAAATAAAAGACTGGTGCTTGAATCTAAACTTGTCTACAGAACCAAAAGAAGCAAAGAATACGATAAAAAGAATTACGGGTAGATTGCAATGTACAAGGTAAAAGCACAGATCAAGCAGAGGTACGACCATATAGATAAGCATGCACGATGAATCTCAGTAAATGAGAAAAGGTACCGTGAAACTAAAAGAATATTTACTCAAATTCCATGTATACAACCTTAAACAGTTTAAGGACTTAATTTAACCTAAGAACCTTCCATGTGTTGACCACACTCGCATATTGTAGCAGTCATACAGAAACTACGCAGAACCGGACCCGAGACACAATAACACAAGTGAACAATGTTTCAACAAACATACCTAATATTCAAATCACTACACAATTAATTGCTATGTGCAAAAGGCTCGATCCCCTAAAATAACATTAATAGGCAGAAAATTTTTCCTCACCTGAAGCAATAAATTCCCAAAGCTGTTGTAATTTCATGAATAACCGATGTCGCAAAGTGTAAGTAGAGGGATCCTATTTGATGAAAAGAGAAATATCAGACAAAATATTGCATCATACAAGAATCACCTACAGTAACTAAGAAAGCAGGCAGCATTGTACCTGTGAATACGCAATAACCGAGAAGAACCCAAAAATCATCAACTAAGGGAACACTGAAGGGAAAAAGGTAAACATCAATTAGCAATCATGTTCAAAACAATGGAAAAAAGGCATGCAATATGTCAGGTTAGAACTATGCTTACTCAGACTCGGGTGTGTAAGTATGTTCAAATTTATTTTTTCCCTGAATTAAATTTATTTGGAGGGTCCTTGAAGGATCATGTCCAACCAAGTATGTGCAAGAAATGTCAAACACAGGTACTTCATGAAAAATGAAAAGCCAGATAACGATATGCTCAGAAAGCAAAATCTCACACATACCCATCATTCAGCCTAGCTGTAAGAGCATTTGCAATTGCCAATGGAAGATACAAGAGTGACTGCAAACAAAACATACATAGAAGAGTTGAACAGTTTACTGATGAAATTTAGGTGGGACTCGTATTTAACATGTTGATTCGAATAAGAATGCTACATACCATGCACATGTTCGTTTTTAGTCCCTTGGGTTCATCACACAAGTGAGCCAAAATCATCCGTCCCTATCAAAAACACATAAATCCCTCAGTAATCATTTCAATAGGAATGTATCTTCCTACCTAAGCAGTACCAATAAATGATTCCAGGTGTTGTTCGGAGAAAGAAAAACCTAAAGCGTAAGAAATACCCATGATACAAGCAACATATTTATAAGGAAATATAGAAGTTATGAAATTGTAAAAAAAAAAATAGACAACAAGAAATATGAAGATAGATACAAACATAAGCCATATAAATAAAACTTAAAAGATATGCATAAGTGCTCCTTCATAGAAAGGGAGATTTTAAATTGTTCAACTTATAAAGGCTGTAATAGGGAGTAATTCCCCCAAGGAGTTCATAAAAATACCCCTCAACGAGAAGGCCGCTCAAAATAAACAAATAGAAATAGTAAAAACTTAATCATATAAAAATATCATGGACTTGTTTACTCTAATACATAGAAAATATTAAAAGAAAATTCGAGTGAAGAGGGAGAGAAATGGACAAGGGAATGGAAATAGAGATGGGTACGGATCAGGTCGGGTCGGATTTTCGGCCCACCCTCCACCCGACCTAGTTTTAAGGTGAAAAAATTCCGACCGACCCGACCCGATTTTTAAGCTTTAAAATCCAATCCGACCCGAATGATTAAAAAAATTAAATTTTAGGGACTTAATTGTAAAAAATAAAATTTAGGGATTTAATTGTAAAAAAATAATATTTTAGTGACCTAATTGTAAAAAAAATAATTTTAGTGACCTAATTGTATAAAATATATATAAAGAGGGAACATTATAGCAAATATTCTTAAAATATATGTAAAAAATTACACTATTAGTCCCGGGTCGGATTTTTTCCACCCTCAACCCGACCGGAAATCACCCTTAAAAAATGACCCAACCTGACCCGAATTTTCTATCAAAAATCAGATCAGATCGGGTCAAAACCCGTCGGGTTCCGTGTCCATCCCTAAATAGAAAGAACTTTTTGTTAGTTATCCAAGAAGTGATAGAGCTTGAGGAGAAGTCTAAGTTAACGAAGAGTATTAGAGTTTTTATTCAATATGTAATTAGAGTTTTTATTCAATATGTAATTAGAGTTTATTCCTAATTAGTAGTTTAGATTTATTAAAAGTCTTATTTAATTTGAGATAAAGTATAGTTTTAGTTATACTAAAACTCTATATTAGACTATTTAAAGGCTTACTCTGTAAGCATTTGAGAGTGAAGAATAATAAGAAAATACAGAGAAACATATTGTTCTCTCTGAAAAATATCTTTGTTTTATCTTCTTCAAATGATAAATCACTAACCACTGATCACATACAAATCACCATCATTCGTTGCATCTACGGCCACCATGGCCCCTTTCTCACGATTTTCGAGAAATCAAAAGCACCACAAATTAAAATAGTAAAAAGTTTTATTATTACAAAGCACACGAAAGGTAAAAAATACCATTGACTCATATTATGCATCCAAGCTAGAAGCAATCAAGGAACAGTCAAACTACAAAAAAAGCTAGTTTTTCACTCATAGTTACCAACAACAATCAAAAAGAGGACACGGGAGAGAGAATTTAAACTAGCAGAATTAACTCATTTTTTAGATAACAAACTACGAATGGAAGTACTACAAGATCCCAATAAACAACAGAGTAAACTTACCACAAGGAACCCAAATGCAAGTCCAGTTCCTAGTATAACCAAGTGTGGGAAGTTTCCCATGATATCCGAGGGTGACAGATAATCCCTTTACATTGAAAGAAAAAAGAATAAAGTTCCATGTAAAGCCTAAAAGAAATAATAGAAAAAATTATAAAAATGGAGAGGTTCAATTTACCAAACAAGCACTCCACCCATTAGTACAACAAAAGGATAAAGCTGCCAAGAAAGAACAAGCAAACCTCTTTTAAGCAATTAAGCATACCAGGAAGGAAGAATGAAATTCATTATATATAACCCAATTACCATTGCTAATGCCAATAACAGGTTTCCTTTTCGTGCCTGAACGACCTTATGGACGTTCTGAATACTGCAACAGAAAACGTATGAAGCCATAAGCAAAGCTCAAGCTGACATTAACCAGAGAGACAAGGCATCAATAATATAAAGAACCCTAAGAATGACACGAGATGTTCTCATGGGCGGAAACATTGGCACATGTATTTCATATGGGCCTAGGAAGAGAAAATCTCTTGGCAATCATCAAATATTTGGATATCAAGGCTAAGAGATAAAGAAAAAGAAAAAGGCCATTGTCGATGACAATGTGATTAGATTGTGCAACCATCCTCGTAATCAGAAGACCTAGTGTAACTGTAAGGCTACAATAATGCCAAAATGAAAGCATGAGAACAATCCACATCTCTATCATAAGGCTACAAGAATGCTTCACTATTTAACCCTAAATTAAATTGTTAGGATATGGCCACTTACTTGCAACTAACAGTAGGTATAACAGCAAATGCTATCATAAAATACAGCACAGCTCTGTATGTTGGAATTTCTAAACCAAAATAAGGAAGAAAAAGAATTAATAAGCAATAATAAAAGTTGAGGAGAATAATGGAAAAAGCAATAAACAAGCAAATGAGATATCTTAAAGAAAAAAAAAAACAAGAGTAACTTGAATAAAGTTAACAATCCAGCAATAACAATTTGTTGAGCTTGACTAGTATTTCTTATGAAGAATAATGATAATATAGAATTAACCAATCAAATATACGACACATAAACAGAAACAATTGTTATTACTTAGTAGATGATGATTTCAAAATACAATGCACCATTCGCAACTAGGTTTTGACAATCTAAAGAAATAAATAGAAGTACCAAATACATCAAATAACAAACGATCAAGAAAAATAATTGCACAAGATTGTAGAATAGGAATATTGCCGAAACAGCAGCAACATCAAGATAAGGTAGTTAAAAGAAGAACAAAATCAGAATATGGTGGCTATCATATAATGAGAAAGTTAAAGCAATCTCATTGGTGAATCCATCATAAACTTGTTCATGTAATAACTAGTAAAATATCACTAAGATATACCATATATTTCTTTTACAGTATTTGTGCTGCATCAACTAAAGAAGGCATTAGCTAATAATTCTTCAATTTTGAAGATAACGTAAAAAATAATAAAAAATAAAAACTTACCATTAAGAAAAGGTACCCAACTGAAGATGGGTATGGATTGTCCAAATTGCTGAACCCACCACTGGGCACCTTGAAGGGAAAAAAGATGCTGCAATTAGAACAGTAAAGGGAAAAAGAAAAGAACATAGAGTAAAAATATGAAATAAAAGTTCAAAATGTCAAAGTATGACAACTATAAGTAAAACAAAGGTTTCAAAGTAATTGTTGTTGAAGGCAGAAGAAACACAAAGTGAGGAAACATACCCAAAAATCCTGTCAAAAAGTGCATTACATATATCAAAGCAAGTCCCTCAGTTGGCCCATTAACTACGGGAAGGATCAGTGTGTTGGTGAAATAACTGAAAACATAACAGAAAAACAACAGAAGATTCAGCACTGCTAAACCTTCAACTGTGTGCCAGAAAACCACGTTAGAAACCCCTTCTTAAATTTTATGTAGCAAGGATGGATGTATAAAAGAGAAATACATATCAAACAACATACCCAAAACACCCCTAATGCAACATGAAATTATCACAACATTTTTTCACCCAATTACCCAACAAAATAGTGAAGTTTGCAAGAAAAAAGAGCAATTGGGAACAAATTTATAAAGACTTTTAGATAATGTAAGAATCTAAGAGTTTAGGAGAAAAGTAGTTTCTCTCTATTGGAATTAATCGAGAGAATAATTACAGAAGGATTAGTTCTTTTAAAGAACTAATTAGAATGTCCTAAGTTAAACTCTACCTTTATCTCTAGATTTTAGGAATTAGTTTTCTACTACATTACAAACTTCTAATCTAACTAGAACTCTAAAGTATGGGATTAATAGCAAAATGTATGGGATGGTTTCTTACAATGAGGGGGGAAAAATACAATTCAAATTGCTTACTGTTCCCATGTAGCTCCATAAAATGGGACAGCTGAAATTACCCAGAACCAGAAACTGTCTCTTCCACACATGGCAGTGCTCCCAAAGGCCATGGTTTCAAACTGTGAAAAAGTTTATCTTATATGTTGAGTTACTTGATTAACCATTGTTATGTAATGCAACAAGTTAACCACATACCGCACATGCAAGTGCATCACACCCTGTAGATTTTCAAAGACAACCAAAAATAATTATTTCATCAGAGAATGTTCTAATGTAAATAGCCACCGATGGAGAAAAAAACATGATAACTTGAAAATACCATGGTCAAAAAGTTCTCCAAGGGGACTAGAGGAGTTTGTTCTTCTGGCTTGTTTCCCATCCACAGCATCAAAAGTCTAGCATGTAATTACTAAAATGTCAAAAAGAACAAAACTAAAAAAGGTAAAATATAACACACCAATAGACCACAAATAAATAATTCTAGATACATTTCAACAAGAAGGTATAAACCTGATATAAAAACAGAAGTAACCCATGTGCAAAATGAACCCATCTTGGTGGGGGTGAATCCAACTGAGGGGAATAAACCTGAAACATAGATATAAATAAATAAACTCACTAAAAAATAATAGCAAAAAAGCATGTATCATCAGATAGTCACGGAAGCAACGGTTGTGCATCAAACACAGAAACTGCCTTCCGAAGAAATTAAATTTATTTCTATACTAAATGGGTAAGTGCATGTGAAAAAGAAAGAAAGTAGTGGTTCTCACAGGTTAAATCACCATAACCAAGTCAGATCAATATCCTTCTCATTGTTTAAATATTATTTACTTACAATATCACTTTTGATCACCATATCTTTAAAACTCTTTTTTTCATTAATTAGTTGCATTGATTCCAATGTCAGGCAGAGGGGAGACAATGATTCTTTAAATGAATTTCAATATCATTCAATATAAATATGCATACATCCAACTCAAACACACACAAGGAAAATGGCTAGAACTCAAACAACAATAGATAGACCACAAATTCCCATCTCCTTAAATATGAAAGTTAGAAGATATTCATCGATTAACATAAATTGGGACCAAAGATTTCCAAAAGGAATTTTCCAAATTGATGCTACGTTTCAATGAAAGAAAATTTGCAGAAACTCCCAATAAATAATAAAACTACCAGGAAAAACATCTTAAGTAAAAAAGGTTAGACCCAGGTACCAAAAATCAAAATAAAGATAACTTTGACAAAAATATGGAGAGAGAGAGAGTTCCCACTCACGTATCCAATCACTGCTGATGTAACCAAGAACATAAATCCTGTAAGTGTTATCTTAAGAAACAACAAAATAATAAATTAGTAATCAAATAAAATAAAACAGGCAATACAAGTCTATGCAACCCATCCGCTCAGACATGTGCAAGCTTGTATGTTCAATGAAGTCGCAATTCAGAAGTCATAACTCATAAGTACAACATACCATGTTTGGTCTGGAAAAAACACCAAGCCAGTAGTGAACACATACAGAAACATAAATACGTTAGTGCCAGCAAATATCACTGAAAACGACAAATAAGCTCAAGCATGATGTAGTGTTTGAAACATAAACTTTCACATTGATAATTTATTTTCCTTTCTGTAAGCACGGTTCTATATAAAATACCTAAATCCACTATATATACAGGTAGATAGGACACTATTCTTAAAACAAATGCAAAGACTACTGAAGCAATCAAAATGAAGAAGCAATCAGCAAATAAAGTTATGATTATTCAAAGTATTTAAAAAGGAAAGAAAAGAAAAGAATGAACTTACGGCATCCAAAGAGGGAAGAAGTTGACAAAGCGGCTCCAAAAGGGTTGCAAAACATATTTAGCAAGGTAAGAGTGATCCACACCACTGTATTTGTATCTTTTCAGAGCTGCTACACCATGTGCCCCTATATATCCCATTCTACCCAATCACAGTAACTGCCAAAGCTATACAGAAATTTTATCACAAATCGGTAATTCAAGCAAATGGGTATTGGTAACAATTTTCCAAGATAAGAAAGCATAAAAGAAAACCCATCAAAGAAATCCAATGGAATCAATATAAAGAAAAACCCATGCTTATTTTTCATCAAAAACGTAATCTTTTGAAAAAAAAACAGTTAAAGTTCAAGATTCCATTAACTTCGGAGTGAACAAAAACTTTTAGCTCTACACTAACTGAAGCTTTAAGAAATCATAAGTTAAAAGACTATAGAGAGAGATGGATTAGTAAAAATCATGAATACAAAGATCTTGAAGTGGAAATAATGAACAAAAAGGCCACAAACTGAAAGAGTAAAGCAGATCTAAGACCTAAAAGCAAGCAAGAAAATAAGAAAATGGGGGGAAATCGAAGTTTTCAAATCATACCAGATTGGGGCAGAGATCAATGCTTAGAAATTTGATTTGCAAAGGAGTCAACTGAGATCAAGTAAAACCAAAAGATGGTTTATTACATGCATAAACAAGAAATCATCCCAATTCTTTTATATTCTGTCTTTTTTCTTTTTACAATAACATATAAAAGTTTACTTTCTGACGGTTTTACCCTAAATTATATTTTCAATTTTTCTTTTAACCTAACATTTTCTACCTTCTACAAATATTTTAATAATATTTTATTTTATACATACACTTGTCCGTTATACGAGAATATGAATTTTTTTTGAAAGCACGAGACTATAAACTTATTAATAGATACACTACAAATTTTATTTACTATAGATATTAACAGTGTCTTTCCATTATTAATTTTTTATTCAAACTAATAATTGAAATCCAGTCGTTAGAATATATTGGGCCAAGACCATTTTTTACATATAAATAGATTGTAGAATTTTACTTTCTGATTCAAATACCGCATGACCTTGGCTTTGTATTCAAATGGATGCTTAAAGTTTGTATTAATGCCGAGAAGATTAGGCACCAAACGAAGAGAGAGTTAAAAGGGTGGTGATCAATGAATCCACAGGATGAGACCTAACTTGACGATTCAGCCCGGTCACATGGTTAGGTAAGGTTGGACTTCACAGCCTGTATATAGGGCAGCTCAGACAAGTGTAATGGTTGTCTTTTGTCAAGAGTAACTGGGGAAGGAAGGGATCCTTCTGTAGTAGGGTAGAGGTCTGAGAAGATATAATACTTATAGATCAAAGTAGGAAGATAACACTTTCGAACCAAGAACCTAAATTTATATACATAATGAGACCAAAAAAACAAAATTCAGATGCCAAAATATATATTTACCTGTATCAGAAAAGATAAATGAACTAAAAATAACCATCCAAGTCACCATATTTGGAAAGAGATGCAAATTACAATGCAGATACACGAATCAAATCATAAATTTCAATTAATTACAATTACAAGAATGAAGACCATAAGTATCAAATGTTTGTTAATTAACTAAATGCTCAGTAAGTTTTTTCTGTATACTTGAAGAATCATGTTCTTACACTTGTGTTCCAAAATGAAACAGATTCGATAGAGGTCTTGGAGTGAAAAAACAGATTACCATTAGATAGCTTTCTCCAACCATCTTGGCAATCTTAATGAAGTCTTCATTCCCATTCTGGTAAGGAACACGGAATACAAGAGGTGCAGCAGGAACACAAAGGACACACTATTGAGCAAAACCTGTTGAATTTGCATAATAATAACGGTTAAATGTCCAATTAAAGAGCCTGAAAATCAAAATAAGGGAGCATAAAAGTAGGGCGAATGTACCACAGTCCCAAATATGGAATATATGAAGTTCATCGACGGAATCAAATTGATGCCAACAGCGGCGAAAATGTACGAGAGTGAAGCATGGATGTTTATGGTGATCTGTAAAGCATTCGAAAGGACTGTGAAAGTTAATTTCCAATACTGAAGTACAAAGGCTAGAAATATAAAATGGATGTCGAGCTCAGAATTACCAAACCGAGTATGTTTTCTCTAATTAAGAAAGAGGTTGTCAAGACATAGCCCACCAAACCAATCGCCCGAGCCTGCAATATTAAAAATTGTCAACTATGGCAGATCATGTTATGAAGAATTACATAGAACCTTGCAAGGAAGAATGTGTGAAGGAGAAAGAACTACAAGCGTGCACAAGGAAACCGAGACTTTCCAATCAGCTCCCGACCTGAGAAAACAGAAAAAGAGCACGGAACTAGTTATTAACTAATTTCAATGTGTGAAAAAAGCTGGGAATTCCCCTTTTTTTTTTCTAATATCACATGTCGTTCAGATATATTTCCATAGGATAAAACATAACAAACATATACAAGGGCAGGCACTACATTTCTTATATGCTAAAGTACCAGTGTCCGAAAGGACCAAAACTAGTATTTGGAATGTGTTTAAACATGGATATGGGAGGGTATGGTTCTAAAATTATATAGAAAAACTTAAAAAAAAATAAGCATACCCCTATCAACTGACCTGAATCCTAATAACATAGCTTATATGTAAAGCCATAACAAACATATATAAGGGAAAGAACGACTAGTTACCTCCATAAAGCACCCATTGTGAAACCAGTTATTCCATGAGTAAGCTGCACGGGAAAATATGGAAAAGGTTGGTCATTATCATCATTGCTTACAGAAATAAATGTGAATTTCCACTACCACATTGCATTGCAGCTTTGGCTAAAAAACGGAACCATTTTGTATTGTAAAAAGAGTAATTTGCTTACTTGGTCAATTAACTTATAAGCTGCATAAAATGTACACACAACATGAGCGAAATACAGCAAAAGCATATCAGGCTTTTGCACTTGAAAAGAAAAATCAGCACAAGTTTTTCTACCAAATAGTGGCTTCATCATAACTCAAATCAAGCAAAACAAGCTCACAGTTAAGTTAGATTCAACTCACCAAATAGTTTATGGCTTTTACAGGGCCAGACAAGACAAACAATAACATAACAGTCGCCACCTGCCACAATAAAAGACCCTCTCAATAGTTAGAAACTAATGACTTTGGAATAGTATTGGCACACATTAGATCATCTGGTGAGCTACAAACCAACTGTTTCCTCCCACTCGCAACACCCCATCGCATAGAGGAGATCACGATCGGCAATGAAAAGAAACACCCAAAGTAGTTCTGTTTGCAAATTTTGATCACAGTTAGAAAAATGATTAGCAATAGTCCATAAACACAACATGTAATGTAATAAACTAAGAGTTGTTTCCAGAAAAACAAATACGTAAGAGTTCATACAGCTGAAATGAGAAGTTTTACACTCTAAAAATGACCCATCAAAGAGAAATGAATGAATCAAAAGACACAAAACACCATTAACGATACAGAGCAAAACTACTTCAATCCATGAGCTACGGTCCAAGATGCTGCATCATATGAAAACAAAGTTAACTATCATAAAAGCTCGAAAACACTAAAATTTTATGTGTTATCATACCAAATACCATTTGACCTAGACTATAGAATTAAACATAATATTTCCTATCTCACTCACAAACCCTGTTGCATGCTTGAAATTGAAACATCTTCATGGAAACCTCAAATTCTAATTATTTAGAGTTGCAGCTAATGAAACTAGTAACAATTAGAAGAATGACGAACACATTGCTCTAAATATAATAATCCAAAAAAAAACTGAAAATATACAACAACAAAAAAGATAAAACCATTTTTGCAATTGGAAACTGCGAAAAAAACCTCAATGGAGAGGGAGTTGCTCAAGAAGTAGACAAGTCCAGTAACAGCAGCAAACATGGAACACTCCACCAATCTCAGCGTCTTCCTATAAACGACACCATTGGGTGCCAAGTCTTCAAACTCCATAATCGACCCATCGCTGGGTCCTTCTTCACCGAAATAAACCGATGGTTCTACCTTAGAAACGCTTGAAATTTTGAAGCATCGGGCGGTTTTGGAGAAGGAAAGTGGAGATGATTGGAAGGGGAGTTTGGGAAAGAGGTGAAAGGAAGGAGGGAGACGGGGAAGGGGAGTTCGGGAAATACGGGAATGCACAGGTTTGTGTTGGATTTTGAGGAGATTACTGTTCATGGTTCTGGTTTTCTCCGACTCTGTCTTGTTTATTGGATTTTATCGTCGCCGTGAGGATAGGGAGACTGCGAGAGTCAAGTGGCCTATTCTGGGCTGTAAATGGGCCTTTCCTCCCTCTTCAAAAATGCTTTTATTGGGTCTTGTGGAAAAGATTTCTGGCATTTATATTTGATTTTCACTTTATAATTTACATTCAAACTTAGTATATTATGGTAATTATTTAATGTATCGTTAGCGAAATTTTCTTTTGGAGGCGGGTTTCTAAGATCATTATGATTCAAGTGTTCTTTTAGATTGATTAACTCTTAAATTTAAATTATAGACTATAAAATCTATTTTTAAACATAAAAACTTAGCCACCAACACTTAATACTAAAATCTAAAAGTTAAAATTTATAAAAAAACAAAATTTTTACCAGTATAAAATATTTTTTATTATATTATTATGTTCATTGCATATTTACAAAGAATAAAGTATGTAAAGAATTGTCGAGACCATTTTAAAAACGAAACGTGTGAAAAATAGCCTGACGAGTGAATTTTGAAAAATCGAGTTTTATTGCTTTTAAATATGAAAAACCAAATTTTATTGAAAACATTTGAATTTTAAAATTAATTTGGAGTCGCCACCGGCCACTTTGGTAGGCCAGACACCATAAAATAAACCAGAGATTCATTTTAAAAATATTTGGGTTCGGGAGTCGGTTACGCGTAAGGACGACCCCTACGAGCGCCCGAAAATCGGTACCTTTTAATTACACGTGGCATTTTGGTATTTCGAATAATAATATTAATTTAATCCGTTATTGGCAAATAAATATCGTTCGAATAAGAATATCCTTTTGGATAAGAAAATACATTTCTTTTAAATACGAGCCTAATAAGACGTCCTCTAGATAGGAAACCTTAACTCGTATTTAAAGAAATATAAGTTCTGCCCCAAAAGGTTTTAAAATGCATGATCGATTATTATCTTGTCGATTTTAAGTTCTAACCTAAAAAGGCTCTATCAATTTAAATATTTAAATCCTATTAAATTATTAATTTCACCGGGTGTATTATGATAACATCTGAATGCACGGACACTACCATTTCGACACCAAACAAAATTAATAATTCTATTGGTGCTACTAATCTTTACCTAATTTAATTTTATTAAATTCTAACCTTAAATTATTTATCATTTTCTACGTTTCGATGACGCGCCGAATACGATACCGAAATACACTCTTGGCCAACATAATGTCATTTCATAATACTGACCACTTAGTGTATCCAAGGTATAAGATTAGAATGCCATCGTTACTAAATTATCTCCCTATTTAATTAATTATTTAATTAAGGTGACTAATCCTAAAAAGGCTCTAATTTAATTAATCTAAGTGTAATTATATGTCACCTAAACATACATACTACATGACTTTAAAAATGCAAACATAATAAATAATTAAATAAAATAAAGTAAACAAAAAGATGAAGGAACTAAATTACTTTCGATTAAAACATGAGAGCTCGAAACAACATCGGGAAGTTCACTTGAAACAATAAGACTTACATAATAAAGGGTAAGAATTAAAAAGGCCAAAAAAGATTAAGCATGAATTAGACTTAATTAGATTATGGTAAATTAATTTTAAACTTAGAAAATTTTTAATTAAATTCACTTAATCATTTAATTAAAAAAATTTAAGTTTTAAAAATTAAATTAGCCCTAATTAAAGTGTAAATTAATCAAATTTTAGGTCAAGGGTTCAATTTAGGGTCAAAATAGATTTAATTAGATTAAATTAATTTTAAATCCAACTTAGAAATTAAATTAAATTCAATTAAGAACCTAATTAAATTAGAAATTAAATTAAATTCAATTAAGAACCTAATTAAATTATTTCTAAGTATTAAAAATTAAATTAATATCTAATTAACATCTAAATTAATTAAATTTTGAGTTTGGGGTTCAATTAGGGTCAAAATAAATTTAATTAGATCAAATTAATTTTAAATCCAACTTAAAAATTAAATTAAATTCAATTAAGAACCTAATTAAATTATTTCTAAGTGTTAAAAATGAAATTAATATGAAATTTGAGGTTTTAAGGGTTAAATTAAGGATATGGGGACTAAATTGAACTATACTTCAAAGTTCGACGGACCAAGGGAGTAATTTCCCTTGTTTTCACACAAACACCCAAAACCCAGAAAATTAGCCCAATTTGGATCAAAACACTCAAGTTTGCTTGATGTTCTTCTTTGTTCATCAAGAACAAGGATGAACACCAAGAACTTGAACCAAGAACTTCCATGGCTTCCACCTTCCGATCCAACGCCACCGCACTCCGACGAAGCCGACAAGTTCGCCGGTCATCACCAAAGCCCTCTGGCCGCCGGCACCTTTCTCCGGTGACCGTTTTCGGTGCCGGAAACTTCACCGGAAACTTTAAAAACACTCTAAAACTACCGAAAATCTCATTTTTCATGATCTAAACACTAAAACTTATCAAATCCCCCTTCAAATCACTGAAATTCATCAAAGCAACGCTTCCTTCTACCCAAAATATCCTCTAATCTACCCAGAACAAACTCCCAACACCATATTCAACTATAAACCAAACTGAAACCCCCCAACGATCAAGAGACAAAATTAAACAAATATTTTAATCCTAAATCGATCGGAAGTAAATCTAAAGTCCATTAAATCTATCCAAAGGCTTTAGGAACTAAAAAGATGAAGCAAAAGAGGAGAAAACCGAAACGAAGGACTTACCTCTCGGAGCCAAATTCAACTTCTCTAGTGATCCCTTCAATCCTCAACGATTAATCTCCTATTTTCCTTACTCCAAAATCCTGTGAACTCCTCTGTATCCTCTCCAAAGTCTGCCGAACCCACTAAAAATCAATCATGCTTGCCTTCCTCCCAAAAATTCCGTGAACTCCTCTTTTCTTAATTTAGTCTGCCCATGATCTCCAAAACTGCCATGACTCCTAACCATATCCAACTCCCTTCTTTTTTTAATTTTATTATTTTATTTTTATTATATTGTTAAATTTTATTTATTTTATTATTATTATTACTATTTATATTTACTTAGGCCTTAGGATAAAATTCGTGTATGACAAAAATACTTATAACACTCTAATATCTATCCATATTCGAAGTACGATATTTAAGTCTTCTTAATTTGATCTATAAAAAAATCTATTTAAAACTTTATAATTTGGCTTTCTCAAAATATTAATCTTTCATAAATTCATATAGATAAAATAACATTTAATTTAAATTTACAATTCAAAAGTTCTAAGTTTCAAAAAACCATACAATAAAAATAATAATTTAAAAGAGTTACATACTTTTTTGAAGGAAAAGAGTTACATAGTTGAGTATAGTAAGATCTTATAAATACAATCAGTCTAATAAAGATATCAAGTATTGTACTCTGAAGCAATCACAATGTAGGGAAGTCATCACTCTTCCGCGAAACAAACTATCAACCTACGCACGAAAAAACCATAAATTCTCACATTGAATTAACAAAAACTTAATGGTACATTTTTTCTTTACCATAATTTATAAAGATCATAAAACAAACATGAATAATAAATAAATAAATAATCAAGAGGGCACATGTAAGATTTCACAACTTAAAGATCATATATTAGCCATCCTAACTAGAGGCCTTAAATAACTTATCTTAAGGTATTATTAATTATAAGAAATTTCACATAATACAATTAGCTTACTTTGTTTGAAGTTACGCAACTCATTGAGTTATTTAAGCTCACATAACCATCGAGTTGAAGTATATCGTACTCTAATTATACAGTCTTAAATTATAAAAGTCATCATATCATCTACACAACATACATAAAATAAGCCATACAACATTTATACCTATTAGCCAATAAAATCCTATTTTATTTGTACTCACACAATCATCGAGTTACCCATATTCACATAGTTGTCAGGTTCATGAACTATAGATAGATCATTATAGTTATAGATACATCCTAGACATATTTGGATCATAATAAACACTAGTCTTTACATGTGGTCATTTAGTCTATCAGGTTATTCGAGTTCAAACAGCCCATCAAGTTACTTAAGTTCACACAACCCATCAAGTTATGTTTTCTTACTTGGATCATTATAGCCATGGATAGGTTCTTAACTGCACCCAGATTACTTAGTCCGTGGGTATATCGATATACTCATTCTCACTAGGGGTGAGCGTTCGAATGAGTCGAGTCGAGTGGAGTCAAAAAAATTTTGAGTTATTCGAGTTGAGTTAACATATTTTACAATTTGAACTCTTTTTGAATATTTTTCGATTCGAGTCGATTTTTGCGAGTTCGAGTCGATTTCGAGCCGATTCGATTTTTCGAGTTTATGTATAAATTTTAATTGCACTATTTATAATATTATTGTACATTTTGATTCTAGTTTTGTTAGGCTTGGAGTGGCTCGATGCACAACCGATTAACTTGCCAATTTGATGGAGAAAGAACACTTTGGGTGGTTTGTTGTGGAAGTAAAAAGATAAGAGTTGAACACAAGGATTTTAGAGTGGTTCGGCCTTCGAACAAGCACCTACATCCACTACCTTAGCTTCCCACTAAGGATTTCCAAATTCACTAAGAATTTCAACCTTTTGAGGCCAAAGGGATAACCTTACAATCCTAGACTCAAACCCGAATCTAGCATCCAAAGTTCAAGTTCACAACCGAACTTTAGGAATTCACTCAAACAAGAAAACTTAGCAAACTTGAATCCTTCTAATAAGGTTAATGTTTGCAACTACGCACTCACCCAATTCCTAATTACACTTGTGCATATATTGACAATTGAGCTCACAAGTGTTTGTCTACCCAAATAATAGGAAATTAAGCATTAAGACAATTTCTTGATCATAATGTTGTTACAAGTGAAGCATTAGTCTTCTCTTGATGCTTGAGGCTTCCTTTTATCATCCCAAATGAGCTTTTAGCCGTTGGTAACCGTTGAGGATGTTTTGGAGCCGTTTGGAGCTGATTACAAGGCTTATTTCCTCTTCTGGTGCAGGCGGTATCGAAACACGTAAAGGCTGTTTCGAAATAGCTGCTTTGGGAAATAGCCGTTGACCTGTATTTATGAACAGGTATTGATACTGGTATCGATACCGCTCCTAGCCGTTGGGGTTTTTTATAAAATCGTTTTGACCGTTGGGGGTGTTTCGAAACAGAGCATCACAGTGGCAAAAAGGTATCGATACCAGTATCGATACCACTGTGGTTTTGCCTTTGAAACCATGGTATTGAAGAACAGGTATCGAAACACCTTAAGGGTGTATCGAAACACCTGGGGTTAAAAACACTTATTTGGTTTCTTTAAATCGTTTAAAACATATTTAAAATCACTCAAAAACATGTTAAATATATTTTCAAGTAGTTTGGACATAAGAACCATTTTTGAAATCTTTTCAAATTAGTCCAAAACTATTTTTCAATTATTATATCAAAACATTAGTTCTACAAGTTTAAATAACTCTATATTTATATCTACATACATATTTTTTCATATTATTTATGTATAAATAAGATTTAAATTATTATTATTATTATTATTATTATTATTATTATTATTATTATTATCATCATATATCTTAGGTATGATTATGTCGTTTCATTAAATTACAAGTCTCATTAAAAACTTTTTTCTTATCTATAAAAGGCCAAAACGAGATAAAAATAATAATAAATTAAATACAATAAATATATAAATTAAAAAATATAAAATAATTTAAATAAAAATTGTATTAAATAAAATAAAAAATAAATTTGGAAAGTGTTGTAAAGAAATGAAATTTAAAGGTAAAAATAATAAAAAAGAGAAGATAGGACTGAAATAAAACTGAAAATAAAATTACATGGACTAAATGTGTAATTAGACTTTGGAAATTTTTGATTTTTTGATTTTTCGAATAACTTGAACTTTAAAAATTTTAACTCGACTCGAAATTGAAATTTTTTTGAGTTATTCGATTCGACTCGAATAACTTGAAATTAAAAAAAATTGATTTTTTCAATTCGAGTAAAGTTTTGCTCACCCCTAATTCACACACTCAAAGTATACATCCTATTATAGAAATATCAATGCACTAGCGTTAAAACATCTAAATTCTTTTATCTTAACACACAAGAAAATATATGTTTCTCGAACATTCAAACATCTCACCAAGAGATAAAAGGCACAAGTCAAACCATTGTAAATGTCTGAAGATATAATTCAATCCATTATAATTATTATTTTTTGGTCTTTCTAAGTTATAATATTCTTATCAATTCATCTTATGATCCGAGGCATTTTGATTATATAGGCATTTCTTTAACACACAATAAGAATCTTGATATCACACGGTATCAAATGATTCACCAAGGATCCTTATAAGTCACTATCACTAGTAATTTATCCTATAATTATCAAGTTATTAGCTCATTAATTCACATATGAGGTTTAAATCTTAATTTTTTAGTTTGATATTTATTTTATACCTTAAAAGTAAGTCTCTTATCTTGAATTATAAAATCTTAAACTTAATCTCAAATTTTTTTAGTAGCTTGCTCACTGAGTACCGATACTCTTATATAGGTATAAAAAACTTAAAAAATTAAAAATTAAAAATTAAAAATTAAAAAAAACTAAATTAAAAAAATCATAATCCCAAATCCTCAATTCAACCACTCTTGTTGTCATTGGTCATGTTTTCGGAGATGAAATGGAATGATCTCCCTCCATCTAAACACCCATATATCACTCGTCGTCGTTCGGTCGTTATTCATTGAGAATTATTCGAATGTATTTTTTTTATATTTTGATCTTCAATTAATTTTTTGTACGACTTTAATAATTTTTTGATGATTATGTGTTAGAGTAAATGATTGTGTTTGGGAACGCTGTAACCTTCAGCAACAAAATCAACTTAAATCATGATTTGAGTTTTTTAAAGTTAAGGATTTTGATTTTAAAATTTATTTTATAATTTTTAAAAATTTAGTTTTTTAAAATAAACTTAAAAAGTAAAAGAAATTAAAAAATAAAAAATAGTTTTTTAAAAGAATTTAGCTGAAATCAACACAAAACACTTAAATCTATAACAATTAAAATTTTGAACATTTATTTATAAAAAACATTTTAAACACCTAAAATTTAAAGGTAATATATTTTAAATACATTTTTTTATTTAATTTTAAAGTCAAATTAAGAGATCACTTTATAATTAAATTCGAATACTTAAAAATATCATTTCCAAGGGGTTGGTACGAAGAAGTCGATTGCGCCTACACAAAACTGACAGAAAAGTCTTAAGCCCTGTTTTTGGTTGATTTTAGTTGCTTTTCAAACTAGCTTTTTCACCCAACCTCAAAAGCTAAAATTTTTGGCTTTTGAATTGGATAAGCTAGTTTAAAAATAAAATTACTTATTTACCCTTATAATATATTTGTTAAAATAATATTTATACATATATAATTATAAAATAATATATATTTTATAATATTTTGTATTGAGAATAAAATTATTTTATTTTTAATTTATAATTGTTATGTTCGTATATAATCTAAAATATGTATATATTTTTAAATTAAATTTTATAAAAAATATTTTTTATTATAATTTAAATTTATTTTTTAATAATGATAACATTAATAAAAATTTAAAATTTTTAAATATAATTTAAGTTCACTAATATATCATGTTTAAAATAGACATTTTATCTTTTCAAAATTATTTTTTACTTTAATGACAAATACTACTTAATTTAATAAAATCACTTTTTCGACTACAGTTTTAAAATTATTTTTTTAACTGTACTTTTTATAAACAATATCAAACTATACTTAAACTATTGGGTTAAATGTAGAATTTCCTCGGCCTACAAAGCAAGCCCAGAGACTCCAACGTTCTAACATTTGCCGCCGACGCCTCTTCCCTGTCCCAATCTCTTTCTCAACTCTGAAACCGGATTACCAAAAGATTCAAGATTTGAAAAATCCCCCTGGTTCTTATAAAAGAACAAAGAAAAGGGAAAATAAACGGCAAAAATGGCGTGCAAGAAAGAGAAGCTTAAAATATTATTCACAATCGCCTCGGTTGCCGCAATATCAATCTTCTTCACAGCTCATCTAGTCAGGCGCCGCCTCCGCTCGAAGCACAGAAGATCTCAAACTACCTGTTATTTACACTCCGAGCCAAAGCCACAGCTGAGTTTCAAGCGTGTCTTAGCCGATAACGCCTATTCTTCTTTCAAACATTTTAACCGCCAACCGGATTCTGTTGACGGTAAATGACCGTCCTCTTCCCCTTCTACTTTTTATGAAGCTCCCTTTTTTTTTCTGAATGATCTGTTTATGTTGTAGAGAAATCCCCGAGTTTGACTCATCCTTATGAAGAGGAGATAACGGCATTGGTGGAGAATCCGCTGCTTCAGTTTTCTAGGATTGCGATGGATGATTTTGATGTGAAAATGGATGATTCTTATGTTTGGGTTGAATCCGAGTCGCAACTGAGTCAGCTAGCTCAAGTGTTGAGTGAACAGAAGGCTTTCGCTGTTGATACCGAGCAGCATAGCCTACGATCGTTTCTAGGCTTCACTGCTCTAATACAGGTCAATCACTGATATGGAATTGTTAAATTGTTGATCTTTGATTTCCTTTTGTTAATACTTTTTAATGGTATTAAGAGCAGATTTCTACTGAGAAGGAAGACTATTTGGTAGATACAATTGCCTTACATGGTTCAATGGGCATTCTTCGTCCAGTCTTCGCGGATCCTAATGTTTGCAAGGTATACTCCCCCCCCCCCCCCAAAAAAAAAATTAGGACTTGATCCAAAGTTGAATTCAGAATGTTGCACTTGGATGCTGAAGCAAATAGCAACTGTTAAGAACTAGAACTTTAAAATATGATCTCTTATCATGGAACGATTATTTATGGAACAATTATATTTTAAATAGCTTCCATTTGCAATTGGAGCCCAATGTTTTTCCTAGATAAGGCAAAGCCTTGGCCGAACTGTTTCTTTTGTATTTCCCTTCATGCAATGTTCATGCCTCCCCTGGGCATGGAAAGTAAAATTTTGATGTTTTCTCAATCTTATGAATTTTCTGATCAGTGCCATTTGATTTATGGTGAAATCCTGATCATGTGTTGGATTGCTTGGGATTGCAATGCAGGTGTTCCATGGGGCTGATGGTGATATTGTGTGGTTACAAAGAGACTTCCACATATATGTTGTCAATCTATTTGATACCGCTAAGGTGAACTTCTATAACTTGTTTCTCGCAAATATGGAAGGATTTCTCCTTGGTCAAATCTTAGTTGCCCAGAACTGCATGCAAGCAGATTGCAGGAATTATGCTTTATAACAAACGATTAATGAAATCGATTTTCTACTCAAATCACATTTCTCTTATGCTGACACAGGCATGTGAAGTTTTATCAAAGCCCCAAAAATCATTGGCGTACTTACTTGAAACTTATTGTGGTGTGTCCAAAAATAAATTATTACAGGTATTAAGTGCTTTACATTGCTCATCTTTTTAAAATTTTCTGTCTAGAACATTGACTTAAACTTATTTATTCTGATGTTGCATTGCATTACAGCGTGAGGACTGGAGACAACGTCCACTATCAGACGAAATGGTGCAATATGCTCGTACCGATGCACATTATCTACTGTATATTGCAAATTGTTTATATGCTGAGCTCAAACAACAGGACTGTGGTATGTTTGCTACCCAAAGCATGTTTAGATATTTAGTACTTTATATTGTCTGTCTTGAAATGGATTGGAAGTTTGGGACAACAGATTATAATAGATAAGTTCTCATAAATTGGTAATGATCAAGATTAAATGATTATTCCCGAAATCCAAAGAATATGACTATATTTGTTGAATGAAGACACTAGCAATTAATGAGTGTCAGTCTTCTTCTTCATTTGGTTGGGCTGGGAAGGGTGTTTAATAATGATAGTCGGTGGGGATCCAAATTTAAGTCCTCAGTTTGAGGCAAAAGTAGGTTTTTGGCATAAAGAACAAGGTGCATATAATATTTCACGTGGTATCTGTGCTTAAACTTAACTTTTAATTACAACTACTAGAAAGACCTATTATCTAGTACCTCCTGTAGCATTCACATGCTAATATATTAATGTATCAGAATATTCATCCTGCACCGATGAAAAGTTCAATTTTGTTCTTGAGGCTAGTCGGCGATCAAACATGATCTGCTTGCAACTCTATGCTAAAGAGATTGAAGGTTTTCCCGGGGAGTCTGCTGCATTTTCAATTCTTTCTCGCCAATTGAATGGTCAGGGATCTGCTCCTATGTCTGGTGAAACAAAGGTTCTTTCCCTCCATACTATTGGCTACAGACTCAAGAATCAGTAAAGGATTGGACATTCTTTCAATATATTGTACTTAATTTTACATTGTATTCTAATGTTTTGATCTTAATTGCAGTTTCAAGATCTTGTTCGGAGATTGTGTGCATGGAGAGATTTAATGGTAAGTGTTTACTTTAAACTACCAATTTAAGATTGCTTCAATACTCAATAAGACTGCATGTAGCATTCTTCTTATTTATTAAGGAAACACTGAGGCAACATTTTTTTTCTTGTCCTGTCAAACTTTGTTAATAATGCGGAGTGATCAATAAATGTGGTAATAGTTATCTACTGGAGTAATTTGTTGTGTTGGTATATATGAGAGCAGAAGATTTTCCATCATTTTAAGCTTTGTCTCTTATGAACCTCTCTTTTTTAAAGCAGAATACTTACAGTTCGTTTATTGTTTCATTTGTTTCGTTCTCTTGGTAACTGTAGTTATTGATTGATGTTTTACATGTGGTGCTATTTCTTTTCAGGCTCGTGTGCATGATGAGAGCACAAGATACATATTATCTGATTATGCTATTGTTGCTCTGTCTTTAAAAGTCCCTACAACTCAAGCAGATATATATGACACCATAATTCAAGCTGATTTGAATATTGACTCTTCAAATCTCAGCTCTTCACTGCTATCGCCTTCACCTCTTGTTTGCAGCCACTGGATAGATGTCCATCAACTAATCCAGGATAAGTTAGGCAATCTTGATAATTTTTTCCCGGTGGTTATTCAAAATTGCCTGGGTCCAAATGGGAGCTGTCCATTGTCTGCATTTAACTATGCTTTATTGATGAACTGTAGCCTCAAACTAGAATCTAAATTAGTATCCAAACAAAATGGGTTCAAAAACCCTAAACACATTTCTAAGAAAGCTTCTCGTCAACTATTCATTCAAAAATTTTCCTGCAAATCTCTAGTGTACCATAATTGTAGGATCTATGCAAATGATGGACGGCTATTATGTTATTGTGATCGCAGGAAGCTGGAATGGTTTGTTCTTTTTTCTGTACCTTATTTTTTTATTTAACCGCAAAATTTATGTTCAATTTGACAAGTTAAGCATTTTATCTTACAGGTATCTTCGTAGAGATTTGGCAAAACTTGTTGAGGATGACCCTCCTGCAATAATGCTTCTTTTTGAACCAAAAGGCCGCCCGGAGGATGAAGATAATGATTTTTATATCCAAAGTAAGAAAAATATATGTGTGGGCTGTGGTGAAGGCAATCACTACTTACGCTACCGAGTAATTCCCTCGTGCTATAGAGTTCACTTTCCTGAGCACTTGAAGAGCCATCGCTCTCATGACATAGTCCTGCTTTGTGTTGACTGTCATGAAGTTGCTCATGCTGCTGCTGAGAAATACAAGAGACGAATTGCTGGAGAATTCGGAATTCCACTTTATGTCCGTAAAGTGGTTGATTCAAACCAAGCCCCCATGATATCTGGGTCATCTGAGTCAACAAACTTTGAAGATTCAGGTGTCTTACCACTACAATTACGAACAGCTGCCAAGGCTCTTTTGCGTCATGGACCTGAAATGCCTCCCAACCGCCGTGATGAACTGACCCAGGTCTGAAAGCTTATCTTCCTATAGTTGTTTTCTGGTAAAAATCTAACGAGCAATATGTTCCTTTGAATTGTAATGAAAGGGGGCTGAAATCCTAAAGCAAAATGCTTAGCTGCTATGCACTAGTGTTAGCCTATGTTTGATCGGAACATCAAGATAGCTTCGGAAGTAGATGTGTTGTGGATTAATTGAACTAGACATTCAGATGCCTCATGTTTGATATAAAATTTATACTTTATGATTTGATTCATCTACAACATATTAAGTTGGAAGAGTCAAAGTCCCTGTTCATTTTGCATTTCCACCCGACTGGTGCTTGTATCAACTTTTGTTAGACAAAAGGAAAAGAAAATTGCTAGTATTATTTAATAATGTTTGTCACTTTGACTAATGCTTCTTTTTGACTCTTTCAGCTTGATGTTTATCATCGATCACAAACAGTTGTAGCACTTTGATGTATGTTTCACACTAGTTTCTTTAACAAATTAATCTGTTTTGCTTCTTCCTGTTGCTGTTGCAGATTGTTATGACTTATTATGGGGGAAGGGAGATCTCCAACGAAGATTTAGAAAGAGCCTTGGTAGTGGGCATGAGTCCTCATGAGCGAAGAAGACTCGAGAAGAAGAAAGGTTTATCTTTAAATCAGTCTACAACAATCCCTCCTGTTAAAGAACAAGAAATTAATGATGCGATGAGGATCTTATCTACCACATCAAACTCATCAAAAGTTAACAGTCCTGATGCTTCAGATTTTACTGCAGATGTTTCTCATTCACCGAAAGTTGATACATTGAAGGAAGCATCAGAGACAAAGGATGACCTGGATTTTTGTATGGTAACAGATACGGATCATACAGACAATCCTTCTACATGTTCTGATTCCAGAGTGACAACAGCTTGCAATGATATGGATTTGCATAGCAGTCGTATCTCCGAGACTGAAATTGTGTCTGCAGTCAATACTGATAACTTTGAGAGCAGCACATCAAATGAAATAGCTGACTCATCTTGTATGAGATACGAAGGAAACACGTCTTTTAAACTTAATAAAAGATTATCTCTGCTAGGACATGGACCCCATGGAAAACAAGTTGTTGATCATATATTAAATGAATGTGGAGAGGAAGGCATCAATCAATTTTGTCAGCGATGGAGGCAGGTCTTTGTTGAAGCTGTTCATCCTCGATTTTTACCCAGTGGCTGGGATGTGATGCACAGGTATGCGTCTGTACTATAATATTTGTTTGTAATTGTTTTAGCTTTCACGCTTATAGAAAATCTCTATGGAAAGGAGTGATGTAGAGAACTTTGGAAATTGTAGGAAGACTGAGGACACGGAAAGAGAAACCGAATTCATTGGATTTTGATTGATCTATATTGAATTTGAGAAGGTGATAAGTGTTCTAAAAAAGAATGATTACCATGTAAGGAAATACAGGAAGTCAGGAACATCGTAGGCTACAGTTTTAAGTCCTAAGGTTGTGCAGGGAGAAATTATGCAGTATCAAAACATAGGTTAATGCCTTCTTGACTTGTGGGCTGATGGTCTTAAAATGAAAGAATCACTTATTAGTAGCATTGTCCTTGCATTTAGGTCAATGCACAATACCCTCAATTATGGGAGTGTTTTTCTTGGTCTATCATAAGTCAATTATGATTTCATTAGATTGGAGGTTTATCAGTATTAATACTCTAAAACCATGATATATTCTGGTAGTAGCTTGTGCTATATCAAGTAGCCACTGTAATGACTTCTTTTCTCCAAGAATTCCCTCCTCCTTTAGGTTCAGATTTTAGCTCACTTGGAGCACTGTAATGCCTATACATGTTAAGTATCAACGAATATCTCATTTCATTATGTTGGAGTATGTTTTTGGCAGTGGTAGACGTGAATTTGGTGAGTTCAGCGTGTACAATCCTGCCAAGAAAGGAGACGATGGCAGTTAATGTTTTTCATCCAGACGATGGAAATGTAAACTCAAAGACGTTCCTGTTTGTTTGTCTTTCCCCATTTTTGAGATTTGGACTGTTCTGTAGACTTGAGTGTAACTGTCTCGTAGTTTGTTGTTGTTGTTTGAGCTGAGACAATCCATGTATGACTATTGTGTTACTCGTATAAACATGGACGAAAGTTGTTAAAATGTGTTAAGTTTTAAGCACAAACATGACGCAGGTATTGAACAACTGGACTAGTATATCTATATTTTTTTCTCGTCCTTTTAACCAACGTCAGATTGGTAGTGGAGCTACAAACAGCAAAATCAGACTTCCACTAATCTACTTGAAAACAGACAAACAAGACAATTTAGGTCGATAAGATTACTTGCATAATAGGATATTAATGTGCAAGGGGTGAGTGTATTGAGTAAAGTTAAAAATTTAAACTAATTGAGTTGACGAATATCTTTTATAACATAAATTTTATTAGATTATTTTTTGTTTAGGTTGAGTTATTGTTTTTGTTAAAATTTAATTTAAAACATTTATAATTTTATAATATTGATTAATTTTAATATAAAAATAATATGAGATACATATGTTTCATATTTTTTATACTGAATGTACATATAACAAGCAAACTAAAAAGACTCAAACTTAAATTTAAAAATCAATTCATTATTATTAAAAAATTTGAGAAATTCAAATTATATGTGCTTGTATTTTATATATTGATAGTGGGAAAAAAATATACTACCTTTATTAAAAGGTTAAACATAAAATCTAAAATCTTAAGTTATTTATTTTAAATCCTTAAACCTCTTACCTTAAAATTTTAATAAATCTACGTAAAGAAAACTTTTAGTTTACATAGTTTGTGTATCATTTGTTTATTAATATGAGTTATATTTTGATACACAATATATTAGAAATTACACATCCTTCTTATTTAAACTATATAATTTTGCACAAGCCCTCTAGCTCAAGTGGTTAAAGGAACGATTGTTGTTTCTAGAGGTCAGGGGTTCGAGCACCAACAATGTCGGCACAGTGAGCAAAGTGATTAAGCGATCAATGCCAAATAATGAATAATTATTATTCTAAAACAGATAATACTGTAATCACTCTAGCTTGTTAAAAAAAAAAAACTATACAATCTTAATCTTTAAAACTTAAAACTTTGTATTAAACTCTAATTATAATCTTAAATTCATAATCTAAATCATTAAAACTATATTTGATGTGCTTAATTACACCATTTGTAGATCAAACTTTATTGTAATATTATATGTCTCGATAATTGATACCGCCACTGCCAAAGGTGACTAAGAAAGCAAGTGAAGAAGCTCGGATCAGATTCATTAACCTCCGATTTGGTATCCTCGCTGTTTGCGACATTGAGCAATGTAGCAAGTCCAAAACTTTGTTAAAAAATGTAACTGCAGAGAAGTTCCAGTTCTCTCTGAAATTACATATGCTTGAAGCCTACTAATGTGACGAGAATTCGACCAAAACACTGCCTAGTTAAAGCATTACAGTGTGTTGCTACAACTTTACAAAGAATTGAAGATGCTAATACTAGTACCAAGTGATCCAACAATAAGCAGAACTTTCTTCCTGCTTTAAAATTTTCAAGGCATCAACTATGATTTTAATACCCTTGAAAAACGAACAAAAGCAATCTGTGAAAATAACAGAATGAGAAGGGGAATCTGAGATTTGATTCAAACTGTTTTTATTTTCAATTAAACAACACAATAAGAGTAAGTAACCAAATCTACAATCAAGGGATCAAGAAAGAGGGGGAAATATACTCAGACTCACAGATCAAGCTAGTTTCATTCCCTACTTACCAGATCCATAACTGGATCAGGCAAATCCAAAGCTGACTGTGTTGAATTAAGAAGTATCGGTCCTTTGGAGGCACATAGCTTCTTCCTTCCAAGACACCTAGGCCCGTAGGACCTCCCTGTCGCCAAAAGGCAAGGAAAGCTATCAACCGAAACAGAGAAGGGTTGATGAACGTTAGACGGAGGAGAGGACGGCGCGATCTGAAAGATGGAACTTGTTCGGTGTGATCTAGCGCTGATTCGTGAGTCTCTAAGGCGAGCAAGGGCGCCGGGTTTAAGGTACTTTAAGAAAGGCTCCGATCGAGTCAACGAATGTCTGGCAAAGGATCGGCACCGGATACCCATCGTCATCGGCGGCGGAGGATGAGGATCAAATGACAATGAAACCGCCTTCTGTTTCTGTTTTCTTTTCGATGGATATAGGGTTTGGGAGACAGGCAATTAGGGTGGATATTTTAAGGAGCGAGAGAAAGCGGGAAATTAAGGGAGGGAGGGAAGAGCTTTGAAAGTGAGATCAGAAGCGCGGAATTATGCATCGGAGGCTTGGAGGCGAGGGTGAGCAAAATTCGACCCTCAACTCGAAAAAATCGAATAATTTAGTTTGAGGTAAAAATATTCGATTCGCTTTGATTTAACTTGAAATTTTATAGATTCAACTTAAAAAAATTTTAAATAAAGTTCGAGTTATAGAATGAAAATTCGAATAATTTGAATAACTCGAAATTTTTAGTAATTAAATGATTAATTTTTAAGTTTGAGACGAATCTCTCATTTTTTTATGATGTATATACATTGATATATAAAAATATAAAGAAATATTGCTACATATTAAAAAAACACATATATGCATCTTATATAATTAGAAAAAACCGTTTAAATTACAATAAAATCATACTATAACATGGTAAATAATTACAATTAAATATTTATAGGATTTCGAAAACTCAACTCGATTCGACTCGACTCAAGTTTCTTAAACTCGACTCGAACTGAAAAAATTCAAATAAAATTTGAGTTGTAAAATATGACTCGTCAACTCGAATAACTCAAAATTTTTTGATTCGATTCGATCGAATACTCACCTCTACTTGGAGGGATAACATCATAAATATATATGAATATTAATTTTATTTTAATATAATATTAAAAAATATTTTTACTGTTTAATAAATAATTATTTTATTTATTTTAGTTAGTTAGTTTTTATTTTTTATTTTTTATTTTATGCTAAAATAATTTTTTATAAATAAATATTATTAATCAACTAATAATATATAATTTAAAAGTATTCATAGAATAACATTTTAAAAAATATTTTATATCCATGTAATTTTAATTTTTTTTTTAAGATTTGGGTGGAAATTATATTTTATAATAGATATTACTGTAATCACTATTAGCTTATTTAAAAAAATATTTTTAAATTTTTGTTATTTTATAAAGTTTGTATAGTTCTCTGTATGATATTTCTATTAAGGTGTGGACTATCATGTACCTAAACTTGTCATGTCATTTTAAATTATTTATCATCAGTTGATTAATAATTTTCATCTATATAGAGATCATTTTAATTCTAAAAAAATGATAAGAATTAAATTATTTAAAAATATAAATAATAAATGATTATTAAATCAAATGTTAAAAGTATTTAATAATATTTTTATTAATATTCAGTATTTCTAATTATTTTTTTATAATAGATTCTAAACTAATGTAAATATTGACTTTGATATTTATTAATCAAATTTACCTTACTTTTAATTATTTTTAAATGGGTTAAAATTCATTAATATTGTTTAAATTTAATTATTTTTAAATATTTTGAATTGTTGGATATCAATAATTAATAGTCCAGATCTTTTTTCTCATTTATTTAAATGATATTTTTTAAAATTTTTATTATTAATTAATATATTTATTTTTTATTTAACGGTTCAAAAAATTAAATTTTTAAGTTTTATATAGTATAAGATTATCTTATTATATATTTTAAGATATTTATTAATTAGCTGAATGATCAAATATCCTTGTTTTAAATTCTCAAAATTTACCTTACATACAATCATCTCTTCTTAATAAAAAATTTACATTCTAATTTTTTTTTTCTAATTCAAATATTTCATTGGTTTAATATATATACATATATCTTTCTTTAATTTAGTTCAAATTTAAACTTTCATGATTAATATATTTATATATCCTTATTCCATAAGGATAAATTATTTACCTATCTTAAATATGTTAGCATTTTATGTACTAATTTAAATGCGCATCTTTAGGTAATATTAAGGCATAAAGATAATTTTAATCTTAATATTTATAATTTTTATTATTTTAGTCTTCATCTTTTTTGGGATAAATTTAATCCTTAACCTATGTTTTTTTTTAAAAATAACTTATTTTTTAACTAACATAATGATTAGACCGTTAAAAATTTAACGATACTGACATGTCATATATATGTGATAATATATTTTAAATAACATGACATCTAGCCTTATTCTACATATATAATATATCATTATCGTTAAATTTTTTTACGATAATGACAAATATATACATGTAAAATATAATTTTATTCTAACATAAAATATAAAACAATTAAAACTCAAATAAAATATTAAAAATTAACTGAATCTAAAATAAAATATTACTAACCATTCTCAAATCTTAAATATCATTATACATATATATGACATATCATTCTCGTTAATTTTTTAACTATCTAATCATTGTGCTAGTTAAAAAATAAGATATTTGTCAAAAGATATAAGTTAATGGCTAAATTTATCCTAAAAAAGGATGAGGGTCTAAATGATAAAATTATAAACGTTAAGGGTTAAAATTATCTTTGTGCCTAATATTAGTTTACATAGTTACATGAATCAATATAAAATAAAGTATTGTATATAATTATTGAGTAATACTTTTAATAGTCTAGAGGTGGATACGAAAATAGTACATTTTCGTATTTAAGGAATTAAGCTAATATATATTTTTGTCATTTGATTGAATAATTATTTTAATTTTTATTTTTGAATCAATTTAAGTTAAAATATCTTTTTTTATATAAAAATTATTAGTTAACTGACGATAAATAATTTAAAATAACTTGAATGAATGGCGAGTAATTTATAAAAATATTTTTTTGTTGGTGTGTCATTATGTAAAGTCATCGTATTTGTTTAGATCATTTGTTATCAAGACATACACTATCATATAGGTTTGTCATGACGAGTTAAAAAAATATATTTTTTAATAATTTTATCGTCAATTGACTAACAACGTTTTCTATAAAAAAAAAAACCCGCCTAATTTAAGGCTACAAAGAAAACCAACGATTTTTAATCGTTAGATTTATTTAGATGTTTAATAGTCGTCCGATTAAAATAATAAAAAATAATATTTAAATATCACCCGGTTAATGGGTAATTTTTGAGTTTGGGTGATCTCGTGTAATAAAAACGATACCTACCATTTTTATTACGATTTTGTAATAAACTATGTATAACTTATAGTAATTTATGTATCTACTAAAATTCTCACCCTTTTTGTAATAAATTAGATTTTCTTATAGTAAAATATGTATGTACATTAATACTTACCCTAAGAGCTCTTTTGGGTTTAGATGAGATCTTGTACTAAATACGGTACCTACCGTTTTTATTACGATTTGTGCAATAAACTATGTACAACTTGTAGTAATTTATGTACCTACTAAAATTCTTACCCTTTTGTAATAAATTATGTTTTCTTGTAGTAAAATATGTATGTACATAAATACTTACCCTAAGAGCTCTTTTGGGTTTAGATGAGATATTGTACTAAATACGATACATACCGTTTTTATTGCGATTTGTGTAATAAACTATGTACAACTTGTAGTAATTTATGTACCTACTAAAATTCTTATCATTTCTGTAATAAATTATGTTTTCTTGTATAAAATATGTATGTACCTAAATGCTTACCTTAAGATGAGCTCTTTTGGTTTTGGATGAGATCTTGTAATAAATACGGTACATACCGCTTTTATTACGATTTGGGTAAGAAACTATGTACAACTTGTAATAATTTATGTACCTACTAAAATTCATACCTTTTTTATAATAAGGTTTTTCTTGTAGTAAAATATGTATGTACCTAAATGCTTACCTAAGATGAGCTCTTTTGGGTTTGGGTGAGATCTTGTACTAAGGCACCTACTGTTTTTATTATGATTTGTGTAATAAATTATGTACAACTTGTAGTAATTTATGTACCTACTAAAATTCTTATCGTTCTTGTAATAAATTACGTTTTTTGTAGGAAAATATGTATGTATTTAAATGCTTACCCTAAGTTAAGATCTTTTGGATTAGAGTGAAATCTTGTAATAAATATGATACCTACCGTTTTTATTACGATTTGTGTAATAAACTATGTACAACTTGTAGTAATTTATGTATCTAGTAAAACTCTTATCGTTTTTGTATTAAATTAAGTTTTCTTATAATAAATAGGTATGTGTCTAGATGCTTACCCTAAGATGAGCTTTTTTGGATTGGGATGAGATCTTGTAATAAATACGGTACTTACCATTTTTATTACGATTTTTATAATAAACTATATACAACTTGTAGTAATTTATGTACCTTCTAAAATTCTTATCGTTTTTGTAATAAATTAGGTTTTCTTGTAGTAAAATAGGTATGTACCTAAATGCTTACCCTAAGATGAGCTTTTTGGGATTTGGGTGAGATCTTGTAATAAATATGGTACCTACCATTTTTATTACGATTTGTGTAATGAACTATGCACAACTTGTAGTAATTTATATACCTACTAAAATTCTTATCGTTTTCTAACAAATTAGATTTTCTTGTAGTAAAATATGTATGTACCTAAATGCTTACTCAAAGATGAGCTTTTTTTGGATTTGGGTAAGATCTTGTAATAAATACGGTACCTACCATTTTTATTACGATTTGTGTAATAAATTATGTATAACTTGTAGTAATTTATCTACCTACTAAAATTTTTATTGTTTTTTTGTAATAAATAAGGTTTTCTTATAGTAAAATAGGTATATATATAAATCTTTATATCGTGATATTTTATGTATATACTATTTTTTTACAATTATTGTAATTATTTATGTACAAACCTCGTAATAAATTATGTACAAACCGGCTACATGCTGAATAGGTCAATCTTAAATTAACTTTATTTTAATGGTTTCACCCTAGAATCACCCATTGACTAACACTTTTCATATGCAAAAAGATCATTTTGACCCAAAATAAAATTTAAAGGTTAAATTGATTAAAAAAAATATGAACCAAAATAATTATTCAATCAAACGTTAGATACATTTTTGATATTATGCTTATTTTTTTCTTAACCCTTTAAAATTACTTTACAAATAAAGTTATTCGAACTTAAGTCTTCTAACATGAACGAAGTTAAAAATCAAGATCAATGGGGCTAAATAGTGAATATAATTAGCTATAGAAATAGGAGGGACAAAGTTTAAAGGAATTAATGAAGAAAACCCTACTCTTTTCCTTAAACTATGATCTTTCTTTAATACAGATTAAAGGAAGAGCAATGAGGGGTTTTGGACAGGCGCAATAAAAGCGATTGCACAGGACCTCTGAAAATTAAGGGCCTAAAATTTTTGATAAATTACATTCATTAATGTTAATCTCTAAATTCGTTATAAAAGTTTTGAAAATATTCTTAAGAAAGAGTTATAATTGTTTCTTATACGTGACAATTGATTATATAATCTTATTGATTATTCTTATTACAATTGTTTTGTAAAATCAATGAAGTTCTGAACAATCGCAATAGAAATAACTGTACAAGGACCCCTAAAAGAATAATTATTTTTAAGTATCATATTTTTAGAACTAGAAAGGTTATGAACAATTACTAAGAGACGTATTTTAATAAACTTTACAGGGTCCCAAAATCTTTAAACCGGGTGTTGAAAATGGGTGAAACTAGTTTCATTTTCTTTTGAAAGCCTTGCTTTGTTTCTTTGGTATGTTCTAAACATCTCTTCCCCACCCAATGGATTGCTTCATTCCTTTATAAGAGTATCCGAAAACAGAGACAGAGACGGGGGAAAAGGATAATAACAACAAGGTTCAATCGACAAGACAATATTTGCTTCAAAGACTTAATACAGACAAAGAATCAGAGTCATTATTTGAGAATAAAAAATTTAAAATTTATTAATATATAATATGTCTATTTTATAATTTATATTTGAGATACTGATTTTTCTCCGACAAATCTCTTCAAACTTGAATCCATCTTCAAATTCTGTCTCATGACGTCAGTGCATGAAGTCGAGCTCACTTGAGCGACACGTAAGATCAGACATGCATCTAAAAGACTGCCACTTTTCAAATTCGTTACTGGCAAGACACAAAAAAAAAAAAAATAAAACCCACCTCTTTCGCAACGGCGCTGGTGGTTGGCTTGGCTAGGCTATTCATTACGAATGCTTTCTGAAAGTCTAAATTTTTGTAAGGATTTTGCAGTGCATTGCTCGTCTTCGTTTAAAAGAAATAAGTAAATCAATCAGTAGAAGTTTGTAAAGTTAAGGGGAGAAAAGGTGAACAAACCAGAGAGAGATTGATGGGGCGATACGGCATCGGTGCGACGGTGATATCGTACAAGGTGAACGACGAAGCCAATGGGTGGAGGGACATCAACGACTCACCGCTCTGGCAGGATCGCTTGTTTCACATCCTCGCCACCCTTTACTTTCTCGTTGCCGTCGTTGCTATTGTATGGCCTCTCCTCCCTTTCTCCCGTTACTATTATATTTACTTGTAAGTAATTAGGGTTTCTCTCTGATTGATTGGCGTTATCTTGGAACACTTATGATTATTGCTTACAATAAAGACTCGGTTTATAAGAAGATTCTCTTGATGTCGTTGACATGAATGGCTATTTTCATCTACAATCCTTGTTCTCAACTCGTTTATTTGATTGATTTTATAGGTTCAATTGATACGGATACATTTGAGAGTTCCTGAGTTTGGTTGGACCACTCAGAAGGTCTTCCATTTACTAAATTTCCTGGTGAACGGGGGTTTGTATCTGAAAATTTTTGTTCATCACTTGTTCCCCAATTTAATTTTGTTTGTGTATTTATCAATGTTTTATTTGCATGACAGTTCGTGGGCTAGTCTTTGTTTTCAGGCGGAATGTGCAAGGCTTGCATCCAGAGGTTTGTGATGTTGAATTGCGTGTTCTGTTTTTTTTATGTTCTGGGGCATGAACTAATCATAATTTGTTGCTTACTTGCATTTTTGTTAGATTGTTCAACATATCTTGCTGGACATGCCAAGTCTAGCCTTCTTCACGACATATGCACTTCTGGTTTTGTTTTGGGCTGAGATCTACTACCAGGTTAGATTAATATGATTTGTGCTTCGCCAGGCATGCCGGTCTTGATTGTTCTGAAATAATTAAGTCAATTAGCTTTATCTTAACTCTGCATATCCTGAAACAGGCACGTGCCGAATCAACTGATGGACTTAGGCCGATTTTCTTTGCAATAAATGCGGTGGTTTATACGATTCAGGTGAAGTATTTTTTCCTATTATTTTGGTATAAGTGCACACAGAAAGAGAATTTGAAGTTGGATTCTTTCTACCGGAAGCTAGTCATATTTTTAAAGAAAAGAAGCATTCCATTACATAGTAGCAACCCTGATGCTGAATTGCTGAATCATGGTCAGATGAAAGTTAAATCGTGGTGTTTAGGATGTAAATGTTACTTTTTGTAAATTTTAGTAGCAAATTGGTAAATCCCAAAAATGTAGCAAATTGGACCTACAGTATAGCATTTTTCCACCCTAGCACGTTCAGTCATTCTTTCGGCCTTGTTGAGAAGTGTTGCATACTTAACTTTTTTTGGAAGTATGAGTTTTGTTGAGGGAATTGATTTCAGATTGCAATGTGGCTGGTATTGTGGTGGAAGTATATCCCAGTTTTGGTCCTTATATCGAAGATGTTCTTTGCAGGTAAGTATTTGTTATCTTATTAGATTTAATAGTTAACCATCAAATAGTTTAGTATGCTCTCGAAATTCATCATGCCTAATCACTCGGTAATTCGGAATACAATATAGATAACAATCGCTTGGTATTTGTTTTGATAATGAATGAAAGTTTTTGATCCTGACTTACGAAAATGGGCAGGTGTGTCATTGTTTGCAGCACTTGGGTTTTTACTATATGGTGGAAGGTAATATTGCCATATATTGTATTTTAGTGGACATTTATTCTAATCACTGATTATTCAGTTGGCAGTTATGTAGAAATTAGTATTTTATTGATAGATAAGCTTTGGGGTACTTGGTAGGGGTGCTCCTGGGTGATTAACCTTACCGGAATGAAAAGTTTGACATTTTTGTGAACCATTACCGTCTAAACGGTTAACCGATTTATTTGGTACAATAACTCGGTTAACCATGAACCGTTTTATACCTCGTATTGTATATAATATATTTATTACACTAATTTTAATAGTTTAAAGAATATCAACCAAAGAAATTCAAATAATGTCTTTAATATTTATATTATCTGAGACTTCAAAGTTCAAAATATTTGTTTTTGCTCAGTAAAAATGTAGTTTATTTTTATTAAAATATACCACTGGAAACAGTGAAATTAGATCAAATTACAATCTACTGCAACCATATCATATATAGACTGTTTTGGTTTAGGAAGAGCGTGGAAAAATATGTGTATGTACACTGTACACACATATATAACTTGTTCAATCCTTGCAGGCTTTTCTTTATGTTGCGGCGGTTCCCTGTAGAGTCCCAAGGCCGGCGTAATAAGTTGCAAGAAGTACAATTTACAATTTACTTCAATAGTAGAGTCGGCTTTTAATCCCCAAATTTGACTTTTTATTTACATTTTTTTGTTTTTTTACTTGGGCAGGTTGGTTATGTGACCATCATTTGCGTCTCATGTTTCCTAGTCAGATGCATTATGGTAGATTACTTATTTACTTTCTGGCTCTACGAACACTTCACATTTCAAAGTTGATAATAGTAGAAACATGTTCTATAGACCTTTGTGGAACTTCTAAATACACGTAATGTTATGGCACTCTTGTTTGAAAATGGAAGTGTTTTAGTTGAACCCTTTACCTGCTAAATTGGTTTGAATCTTGAGCTCTATTGTTGTGTTGTGTTTTAGATGTGCTTTTCTGCCTTTGACAAAGCTGCTGATCTTGATGTTTTGAACCACCCAGTTCTAAACTTCATTTATTACCTGGTATGTTTCATTGAAATACAGTTGCATAACCCTTGTTATTGCCATATCAAAACCAAAAGAATGTGCATTTTTGGTTGGGTGAGCACTGAGCTGAGTGTGTTCCATGTTTTTCTTGGACAGTTGGTGGAGATATTACCTTCAACATTGGTCCTCTTCATTTTGCGTAAGTTGCCACCACGCCGAGGCATTACCCAGTATCATCCGATACACTGATCTGTGAATGTTGACAGAAGAAGAGATGAAAGTAATGCTGTTCAACCTGGTTTCTGTAGCCTTCAAAGAAAGCAAAATAGGTACATGAACTCTACACCTTTTTACTGTGTTGCAAGTAAGGAAGGTTGTAGATTGTTGTAATAAATGGATACCATTTTGCGAGAGCCTGCGTGTACTAACAAATATGTATGTAAAGATGTTTGTTTGATACATAGATGAAACGAAGACATACTTAGGAAGACTGGTGTTGCTGAATCAGAAAATTAACGACAAATTCATAAGAACATCTGCAGAGTTTAATTTTCCTTATTTAAAAAAGTCAGAAGACGATTTTGTTCTCGAGGAAGGATCCCAACACTGATCTTATCCCATCGTGAATCCACCTCCAGGCTTTGATATGCCTTACAATATAGTAAATTATTTGTTCCAGCACGGTTACCTTCCTCCCACGGCACTCAATTCCCGTGTTCATCGAGGATGTGCTATAGAAACTGGTTACCTCCAAAGATTGTTGTTAAATGGATGACTGAGAAATACAAGGAGTACCGCAACAAAGCTTCCTAGTCCTCGTCATGCCCTGCTTCATGTGAATCAATCAAGGCATTTGCATTTCACCAACTTGTTCATATCTTTAACTTACCATAATTACCTGAGTAACGTGTTCATAAATAATTTTTACTGTCTTGACTAATCCTGTTGTTTTATATTTATTACGAAGATACAAATCAACTCTTGATTGATCAAATTTAATATAATATTTTACTTGAAAGTTAATAAAAGCTGTGAGTTAAGTCGGTTAAACCCAAGAACTCTGAGTTCATACTTGTCAAGTTGTAATTAAAGGGAAGAGTGATAAAAAAATCCAATTTTTCTTCACCAGATAGTCCTTTTTCTCCCTTTATTTTCGAACCAAAGGCACTACAAAACCAAATCTTCACAGATCTCTGTTTTTCCTTTTTCATGTTAAACCCATCAATCATCTCGCAGAAAACACAACCAAACGCAACCATTTTTTCAGATCTTAGCTAAACTAGACTAAACACACCCATTTTGCCGTTGCTTTGTTGCTACCCATTTCTTGTAAAAGGAAACCCCATTCTTAATATTTGTTTTTTTTTTCACTGAATTGTTCTGAAGTTGAATTATTTTGAGTGTTTAGAATTTCGTTTGATCATCTTTTAATTTATTTATGTTGTTTTAGTAGTTTGGGTAATTTGTTGGATTGGTTAGGGAGCTTATTTCGATTGTAATGCCATCGGGAAACGTAGTTTCGTTTGATAAAATGCAGTTCCCAGCTCCTGCTGCTGCAACTGGCGCTGTTGGTGATGCTGGTGGCGGCGGAGCTGCTGCATTCGGAGGAGAAATCCAGCAGCACCTACACCAGCAATGGTTCCCCGACGAGCGTGATGGGTTTATCCATTGGTTACGCGGGGAATTCGCAGCAGCGAATGCCATGATTGACTTGCTTTGTCACCATCTGCGTGAGGTTGGGGAGGTTGGAGAATATGATGCCGTCAATGCTTCCATTCAGCAAAGGAGATATACTTGGAATCCCGTGCTTCATATGCAGCAATACTTTCCTGTGGCCGATGTCTCGTATGCGCTCCAACAGGCAACGTGGAGGCGGAGACAACGGCTTTATGACCAAGGGAAAGTTGGGGGAAAGGAGTATAAAAGATCAACCTTTGGGTTCAAGGGTCATAGGGTAGAGCCGGTTGCTAAATTGCAGAATTCGATGGTGGATAGTGATGTGAATTTGACTGTTTCAACCGTTTTGGAGAGAAATGATAGAGTGGCTGAGAAATGTGAGGATGTTAAGTCGAGTGGTGGGGTGGGGAATGTGGATGATAAACCAGGTTAATTACTTGCGTCGTGCTCCTCTCTTTAATCTGTTTTGCCTTGCTTGTTAGTGAATACTGAATAATACCTTGGGTTGTTGTGGAGGTAATTAAAATTTTTGTATATCTAAAGGATTTTGGGTGTTGAATGTTGGTATTCTTGACTTTGGAACTGTTTAGTAGCTTATTCATATCTGAAACTCGTGTTGGACACATTTCTGGAGACGGGTATGCGGATATGAATCTTGGAGGATCTTGAACATATCTGTTTTCCTATATCTAATGGATTTTGGGTGTTGATATTGATGACATGTAACGAATACTTAAGAAAATAGAAAGGATTAGAGAGGTAGATAGATTAGGGATTCAAGAAAATAGAAAATTCTTCATTCATGAAAGGCTAGAAAACAGCTCAGCTCCATAAGGACACTATATACCCTAGGGTTGGTCCATGCTATTTTTGTACAGCTGGCAAATAACAGAAATTAACAACCAACATAAAGAAATAATATTAATTGTGCAGTGGATCAGAGTTGGGCTCGGTATCTGGGTCCACTGGTCCATTAAGCCTGCTGGTCTCATCCTCAAACGGCAGCGTTTTTTCAGCAAGCAGAACGGCGTCGTTCTTCCGAAGCCTGGTATTAGCACGTGCCTGATTAATGGCCTTCATCTTCAGCAGATTAGTACTCAATCCCCCAAATTCAAAATTCCCCAATCTCTTCGCATCAAACCCTAGTTTCTCCCCCAATTCATCCCCGATCATAACATTTCCCTCCCCTTCAGGAGATCCTTGTCCCCAAGGATCGAAGTCAGGAAATTGGGCCTTGAGCACGCTAAAATCTTCCCAGGTAGCATTCTCCGATCCCAAGTTCGACCATTGAATCAGTAACTGTGTCACAGCCTGATTATTTCTCTTTACCATTCGTTTATCCAGGACCATGGCAGGATACACCTTCACTTGCCCATCTTCAGTGACATCAGGAGGCTCCTTGAGGTAAGCTTCTTCGATCCAATTTTTTTTTTCAGAAGGCTTACATGAAATACTGGATGCAGTTTAGAATTCTGGGGTAATTCTAATCGATACGCTACTGACCCTATTTTTTCAATCACCTTGTAGGGTCCATAAAATTTGGCGACCAATTTCAGATTCTTCCGCAAGGCTATGGAGGTCTGTCTGTAGGGTTGCAACTTCAGGTAAGCTTCGTCCCCAACTGTAAATTGTCTGTCAGTTCTTCGTTTATCAACATAGTGCTTCATTCTCTGTTGAGCTTTGTCTAATTGTTCCTTCAGTATCTTGTTTAAATGCTCCCTGTCTCGAGTCTCTTCTTGCACACTGTTAACTTGGGACTCTCGGGTCCAAGTTAGCAGAGGTGGTTTGTACCCGTAGAGAGCTTCGAAGGGTGTCAAACCAAGGGCACTGTGGTAGTTAGTGTTATACCACCACTCTGCCTGAGGCAAATACCTTGCCCAACTACTAGGTTTTAAAAAACACATACATCTAAGATACTGCTCCATGCACTGATTCAACCTCTCAGTCTGACCATCTGTCTCTGGATGGTAGGCTGTGCTGAAATAGGTTGTAGTACCTGCCTGCTTCATCAATTCTCTCCAGAAGAGACTGGTGAATACCTTATCCCTGTCAGAGATAGTAATTTTAGGGGCTCCATGCAGCTTGTACACCTGATTTAAGTAGATCTTAGCCACTTCCAAGGCTGTGTAGGGATGTGATAGGGGTAGGAAGTGGCCATACTTAGTAAATTTGTCAATAATCACCAACACACAATTAAACTTCCCAGAAACTGGAAGACCTTCCACAAAGTCCATTGTAATTACTTCCCAAGCTTGAGTTGGGATGGGAATGGGTTGCAGTAGGCCTGGTTTGGCCAAATGCTCCTCCTTTGTCCTTTGACACACCTCACACTGTTGTACATAGTCCTTCACCATTCTCTTCAATATTGGCCAGTAGAAAGAGGATTTAATCCTCTGGTAGGTAGCCTGAATTCCAGAATGTCCCCCCTGTGGGGAATCATGCAGTTCTTGTAAGAGTTGCTGTCTTAAGTTCTCTGCCTCCCTAATATACACCCTGTTGTCATGTCTCAATACCCCTCGGGACAGATTCCAACTTTCCTTAGCTCCTTTGTCAACACTTAAGGCAGTGATAAGTTCTTGAGCTAAAACATCCTGCTGATAACTCTTTTTCACCTCCTGGACCCAACCTGGAATTAAGGAAGTTGCTGTGATTTCCTTAAATTCAGGTTCCTCCTCCATCCTTCTGGAAAATGCATCGGCCACTATATTGCTTTTCCCTTTCCTGTATTGGATAGTGTAGTCTAATCCCAACAGTTTGGTAAGCCCTTTTTTTTGAATAGTGGTTGTCAGTTTCTGTTCCAACAGATACTTTAAAGCTTCATGATCAGTCTTAATGACAAATGCATTGCCTTCTAGGTAATGCCTCCATTTGGTCACAGCCATAAAAATGGCCAAGTATTCCTTCTCGTAAATAGAGAGGTCTGCATCCTTAGGGCTTAGGGCTTTACTCAGATAAGCTATAGGCCTACCCTCTTGAGTAAGGACAACACCTATTCCCCTAGCACTCGCATCTGTTTCTAAGTAAAACATTTTTTCAAAGTTTGGAAGGGCTAGAACAGGAGCCCTACACATGGCTTCCTTTAACTGAATAAATGCCCTTTCAGCCTCTTCTGACCAATTAAATTCATCCTTTTTCAACAAACTGGTCAGTGGTTTACTGATGCCTCCATAATCCTTTATGAACTTTCTATAATATCCTGTGAGTCCTAAGAATCCCCTCAAGGATTTGAGAGTCTTAGGGAAGGGCCAATTCCTCATGGCCTCTATTTTTTCAGGATCTGTAGCCATCCCTTCTTTGGAAAACATGGCCTAAATACTCCACCTGTTGCTGCCCAAAGAAACACTTCTTCCTCTTTGCAAATAATTGATTGCTCCTTAAGACCTCCAACACCTGTCTTAGATGGCCCTTATGCTCTTCCATGGACTTACTGTAGACCAATATGTCATCAAAAAAAACCAGTACAAACTTTCTGAGGTAGGGTCCAAACAGGTTGTTCATGAGAGCTTGGAAAGTGGCTGGGGCATTGGTCAAGCCAAATGGCATGACCCTGAATTCATAATGCCCTTGATGTGTTCTGAAAGCAGTCTTGGGAATATCCTCTTGTCTCACCCTGATCTGCCAATACCCTGATCTTAAATCAATTTTTGAAAAGCATCCAGCCCCTCTTAGTTCATCCAGCAGATCCTCCACTACTGGTATAGGGAATTTATCTTTCTCTGTGGCAGCATTCAATTGTCTGTAATCTACACAGAACCTCCAGCTCCCATCCTTCTTTTTAACCATCAAGCAAGGAGCAACAAAAGGGCTCCTACTGGTCTGAATTACTGAATTTGTCAATATTTCAGCCACCTGCTTCTCAATTTCAGCCTTCTGGTGATATGGAAATCTATAGGGCCTCAAGTTAATAGGATTTGTACCAGGTTTCAACACAATGGCATGATCATAAACTCTTTCTGGTGGTAATTTTTTTGGTTCTCCAAAGATAGAGGCATATTCTTCCAGGACTTGCTGTAAAGGTCTGGGAACTTCCATCTCCTGCCCTTCTAAATTCAGTAAATATAGCTCTCCAAAACAGTCAGGTTCTCTGTCAGTCAATCTCCTCATCTTCTTTTCAGAGATCATTTTGATTTTTGCTTGTTTTTCCCCTCCTTGCAAAGTAACCTTCTGGCCTTCTTTTTCAAAACTGAGGGTCATTCTTTTGAAATCCAAGGTTACTAGGCTGTACCTACTCATCCAGTCCACCCCTAACACCATATCACTTCCCCCCATCTGCAATACTCTAAAGTCATGTTCAAATTCTTGCCATTGCATTTTCCAGATTAGTTGTTTGCTGATTGCAGGGCTATACAACTTTTCACCATTGGCCACTGTGATAGCAAATGGATTGGTGGAGAGCAGCTCTACTCCTTCCTTTGACCAACTGGGTGTGATGAAACTATGGGTGCTCCCACTGTCCACCAAAATGCTCAACATCTTCCCTTTAATAGACCCTGGAATTCTTAGTGTGTTACTTCCAACATTTCCAGTCAGTGCATTCATTGAAATCTCTAGCTCTGGTTCCTTTTGGTCTTCTTCTTCCTGATTCCCTGCATCCATGATTTCCTCCTCTACTGATTCTTCCCTCTCCTCTGCTTCCTCCATCACATTTAGTTGTTTCAGCTTGCACTGGTGACCTGGACTGTATTTCTCTCCACATTTAAAACAGAGATTGTTGGATCTCCTGTAGTCCAGTAGGGATTGTTTATTGTTTTGCATAGGAGTAGCAGTCTTGTAAGTAGTCAGGTTGCTGGAATTTTTTTGATGCCCTTGTTGATTGGTAGTGATGGTATTTCTGATAGAGTATTTGTGTCTCCTCTGCTCAATCTCCAAGGAAATTTCATAGAGTTTAGCTTGTCTGTAAGCTTCAGATAGGGTCTTTGGTGGGTGAATTCTGACTTTATGTCTCAATTCCTCCTTCAATCCACTGATGAAGCTTGATATGAAGTAGTCTTCACTCAGAGTGGCATTTATTTGATGCATAAAAGGTTTCAGTTCTTCAAATCTGTCCTGGTAGTCTTCTACTGTCGTTTTCTGAGACAATTTGTTGAACTCCTCTATCACATCATTGTAGGATTTGTTGCAAAATCTATGACATAAGTCTGCAATAAATTCATGCCAAGTAACCCTACATTTCTGCATCATGTACCCATCAAACCATGTTTCTGCTCTCCCACTAAGGTGCATAGTAGCAATTTCCAGTTTGTGAGTCTCAGGTATGTTAAATATTGCAAAATATTTTTCACACTTTCTTATCCATCCCCTTGGGTTTTCTCCTTCAAACATCTGAAGTTCAATCTTTGGTTTAAGATTCAGTGAACTCCATATATTATCATGACTATCTTTTTCCTTTTTCCAGGGTTCTTGCAGCATAGATATACCACCCTTCACATTTTCATTCTCTCCTATTTTCCATTTGTCACTTGATGATGCTACAAACTGAGGCTTAGAAGATAAAATTTCAGGTTCATTCATCCTCATGGAATACCTTTCATTATCATCAATAACAGTGACATGTACAGCCTTCTTACCTTCTTGCTTCTGTTGTGCCATGACTGGGGATGCTTTCTGTGTCTCAGGTGCCTTTGCTTTTGGACTTTCCGCGGCCCTGGTTACAGCTGCAAGAATCTTCTCCAAGTCTTCACGTACCTCATCCAAACGGGTGTCCATTTGATCCATTCTGTTCATTATGGTGTCCTTATCTCCCTTCAGTTCCTCAACTTGACGTTGCAATGCCACCAGCTCGGCGCTATCTCCCATCGCCTGTGACTTCTTAGGTTTTCCCAGTGTATTTGTTGGATCTTAAAACCAGCTCTGAGTACCAATTGTAACGAATACTTAAGAAAATAGAAAGGATTAGAGAGGTAGATAGATTAGGGATTCAAGAAGATAGAAAATTCTTCATTCATGAAAGGCTAGAAAACAGCTCAGCTCCATAAGGACACTATATACCCTAGGGTTGGTCCATGCTATTTTTGTACAGCTGGCAAATAACAGAAATTAACAACCAACATAAAGAAATAATATTAATTGTGCAGTGGATCAGAGTTGGGCTCGGTGTCTGGGTCCACTGGTCCATTAAGCCTGCTGGTCTCATCCTCAAACGGCAGCGTTTCTTCAGCAAGCAGAACGGCGTCATTCTTCCCAAGCCTGGTATTAGCACGTGCCTGATTAATGGCCTTCATCTTCAGCAGATTAGTACTCAATCCCCCAAATTCAAAATTTCCCAATCTCTTCGCATCAAACCCTAGTTTCTCCCCCAATTCATCCCCGATCATAACATGACATAGGAATTGATTACACAAGAAGTTACCATATTCGCTTCTTTCTTGGATTAGGCATATTATCCTAAGCAAGAAAGTAGTTTTTTTTTTCTTTGGTAAAATTTATATTGGGTGTAGGAGTTTAAAAGCAAGCTCTCTTGTTTCGAAATCATTACCATAATCTTTATTTCCACTTTAACCTGATCATGTATGATTTTGATATGATGGGTTGGGTTGCTTTTAGCTCGTAGTTTTCGAAAGTGAAAGCTACACTCCATACGAGTATCAGTTGCCATACATTTAATGTTGAGTATTTGGCTTAAGAGTTCATCTTATCTAAATTTATGTATTCTTTGTAAAAGAATCCTCCCCGTTCCTATTTTGCTAGAAAGGGAGAGAATAAACTTGGTAGGGTACTTAGTAGTTGTAGCATACGTTGGAACACCTGGAACTCAGGCATTTTATTTTCTTTGAATAGTTTGTTAGAGTAGTACATTTAGTTTCAGTGTGTTGTGTTATATCAATTTTCCTTTGTGATTGATCTTTCAGTGAACGATTTACATTCCTCACAAAATCAAAACGGAAAGCAGAATCTTGCTTTGAGCCCGAAAACTTTTGTTGCTAATGAGGTTTTTGACGGAAATTCGGTGATTCCTTTGACTTTAATTATAATATTTTGTGAAATTCTAGATAAACTGATGTCTTCTTGCATCTTTTCTATATTTTGTTTATATTTCTTATGCGGCGATGTTTTTATTATAAGATCAATGTGGTGGATGGCCTAAAATTGTACGGGAAACTGTTGGATGAGAAGGAAGTTTCTAATCTTGTTTCATTGGTGAATGACTTAAGAGCTGCAGGGAGAGGAGGACAATTGCAAGGCAAGTTCTCTACGTTCGTTTCCCTTTTTGGACAGCAAGAAGGAATAAGTATTTGCAGCTATTAGAGAAGAAATTCCTAAAAATATACTATAAATTTGACCTCCTATAAGAATGCATCTACTAGGGACTGTTCCGGGAATTGTCGAAGGCTATATTGCTCAGTCTTCTTTTCCTTTCCTTTGAATCATCCATGTCCAACATACCTTGGATGTGGCTATAATGATATAACTCTAAATACATGGCAAAACCTTTAAGTTTAAATGATCCATGCTATGCACATGACGGTTTCCAACATTCATACATGAGTTTGACTATCATAGGTTGAAGATGATAGTGTTTCTTTTAGTAACATTATGTGACAATTTGACAAGAAACAGGTCCGACATACGTGGCTTTCAGAAAACCAATGAAGGGACATGGCCAAGAGATGATTCAATTGGGCCTTCCAATTGCAGATGCACCTCTAGATGATGAAACTGCAGCAGGGGCTTCCAAAGGCATGTTTCTATATATTTAATTTTTTTGACATGCATATATATAACTGTGATTGTAATTCGTTTTAACTTTGTTTGAGCTTTAGCAGATCGGAGAACGGAAGCCTTTCCTGCCTTGCTGCAAGATGCTATTGGACGTTTGGTCGACCTGCAAGTTATGACTGTGAAGCCCGATTCTTGCATCATTGATGTCTATAATGAGGTTGGTAAAGATGGTGCTTCCTGTAGTTTTATATAAAACGATTAAGGATGATATTGTGGTGGCTTTTTCTTTCTAGGGTGATCATTCACAGCCTCGCACGTGTCCACCTTGGTTTGGAAAGCCTGTTTGCCTCCTCTTCTTGACTGAATGTGACGTTACTTTCGGAAGGGTAATTGCAGTTGATCACCCTGGGGACTTTCGAGGCTCTCTAAAACTTTCTCTTTCACCCGGGTAATTGTTTTACTGTTTCTCCAATAATGAACACATTCATGATCCTGCAAAAATTGAATAATATGTATATATTTCTGGATCACTAAGGAAAAATTTATGTATTTAGTCAATCTTGAAAACTGGTATTAACGCCTCAAAGGTATTTTGAGTTCCATAGGATTCTTTTGTTTTGTTTTATAGTCCTGAGATTGTGTTATTTCATAACAACTATCATGCAGATCTGTCCTTGTGATGGAAGGAAAATCAGCTTACTTCGCCAAGCATGCGCTGCCCTCCGTCCAGAAGCAGCGTGTACTTGTTACCTTTACCAAGTATCAACCGAGGAAATCTGTGTCTGGCAACCAGAGACTTGTTTTACCTTTCCTCTCTCAGTCGTCACAACAGTGTTTGCCATCGAGTAGGTCACCCAATCATTTTCAACATTCTGTTGGTCCCAAGCATTATGCAGCGGTACCAACAGACGTGCTGCCAGTCCCGTTGATTCAGCCACAATTTCCACCTCCGAATGGTGTTCAAAATTTATTTGTGCCTGGTTCAGTTGCTCTGGTTGCTGTCCCACCCGGTTTGACTGCTTGGCCAGCTACTCCTCCAAGGCATCCTCTACCAGTACCACATCTATCTATTCCTGGCACTGGAGTTTTCCTACCTCCCCCAGGCTCCGATAATTCATCACCTCAACTCTTGCCAACTACTGCGACTGAATTCAACATTCCTGTTGACACAACTTCCCCACCAGAAAATGAGACTGTCTCTCATCACTTCTCCTAGTGTGAGCTCGGCTGGTAAATCTCAAACCAATACAGCAATGGAAGTTTAGATGGAACTGGCAGCGGGTGAGCTATGTCCTATGATGGTAGCTACCAATAGTGTTGATGAAACCTGGTAGTGCAGTTGAGAGACGAAATCAAGTGTAAATAGTGTCTATACGAGACATTGAGTTCCATACCTTTTGTACATTTTAAAGAGGGAATGATCTGCAATCCACTTTGTTCTCTTTTCCTTTTGTTGTTTGGTCGTCTGGTTTACAACGTTTTCTGGATATGCTGCAGGCTGTAGCTATTTACAGTCCCACGATTTTATGGTAACTATAAGGATGTTATATTATTTTTTGAGGAAGGATTAAGAAGCTAAATTAGAAATGTATAAGTATGAAAGTATAAAAATTTAGAGGGTTAATAGAAAGACAAGAAATTAAAGGTTTAAACTAAATTTTTAAAATTTTTGAGGGTATTTAAAATTTTTAGGGGTGATCATCCTTTCAGCACTCGGTTTTCTGATGATCTTAGCAATTTTGGTTTGGATACGATTTAAACTTTTATTAATTAGGGGTGAGTAAAACTCGAATCAATTTGAAAAAAATAAATATTTTGATTCAAACTGAGGTAAAAATATTCAATTTATTTTGACTCAAATTTAAATTTTTATAAACTCGATTCGACTACAAAAAAATTTAAATGAAGTTTGAGTTATAAAATGAAAATTCAAATAATTCAAAAGTTTTAATAATATATAAAAATATGAAGAAATATTACCAAATATGAAAAAATATATAATGAAAATTGTTTAAACTATAATCAAATCGTATTATAACATAATAAATAATTATAATTAAATTTTGATAAGAACTCGAAAATTTGACTCGAATTGAATTTTTTCAACTTGAGTCGACTTGAAAATTTTTTGAACAAAAGTTCGAATGACAAAATTAAACTTTTTAATTCGAATAACTCAAAATTTTTTGACTCGATCAAACACTCACCCTATTCCTAATACATGATTATGGGTGGAACTTAAGAATTTTTGAAGAAATTATTAGATGAATCTATATTCATCACGTCATCTGTGGTCCAACTAAACAGCTTCGCTCATCTCAAAATAAATTACTTAATATCTACTCTCTAATTTTATATAAGAAAAAATAATGACTCACTTTAAAAAGAATAAGATGAACGAATCTGGTTAATTAAAACTACGGTGATAAATAAGATTTTATCTAATAATTTTTTGAGATTTTATTTCTTTAAAAATAAAATATTATATATAATATCTTTAATATTTTAAAATAAATCTTATTATGTTTTTCTTAAAACATTAATTTAATATGTTTTTCTTAAAAATTTTCTTTTATTATGGCCTTTCCTTATAAACTTTTAGTTCCGCTATTTTTTTTCGAGACATAATAATTCAGAGGGATGTGATATCAATGGATTCTTATGAGTTACGAAGAATGTAAAAACAAAAACTAAATTATAAAAATAATATAATAAACGAAAATCTAAATTAATACTAATAAAAAATATTTTTGGGTCTGCAAAACAAAATTTTCAAACATTTTAATGTTTACAGGCAAAGCAAACGATACTAAACTAGTGACGGAGTCGGAGATGGAGCATCCCAGGCTGATTCTACACAATTTCCTTACAGAAGATGAATGCAAGGTTAGAACCTAATTTTCAATCACACTTATAATCTATTTCATCTTCATATTATGAATGAATTTATCAAAAAAAACAAATAGGAATTGGAGTTCATACACAAGAGCAGCAGTACGATTGGATACAGGCCCAACGTGTTTTCAACAACGCTTTCTCATCTCATTGCCACGAACTCTTCGCATCTAATCATCCCTTTTCTTGGCATCAGAGGTTCTTTGTTAATCCTTTCGATTTCAATTCTGTTTCTTTACTAATATCTAATTCCAGTATTGTTAATTATTAGGTTTGAAATTTGATGTCCAGATAGGTTGAAAGAGAAGGCGGAGGAGTTCTTTGGTTGTGAATATGAGCTTGTTACCGAGTTCACTGGCCTCATTAGGTACCAATTTTGGCCTGAATTTTTAAGGAAGTTAATAGTAATAAAGGATTGTGTTTAGAGGATACTTGTCCATAATCATGTCCGAGTATCGGACATAGATACTTAAAAAGAAAAGTGAAAAGTTGTAGTGTATTTGCTTGTTTATTCACTTTACCTATGATTAATGTTATGATTATCAAATAATGAATATTGTAGTTGGAGCAGAGGAGCAAGTATAGGTTGGCATAGTGATGATAACAGGCCTTATCTCAAGCAACGCGATTTTACGGTGTGTGTTCACAGCTTTTTCTGGGGAAATATTAATGTCTTTTGCAGTAAGTCCTGCTGAGGGTGTTTCGTTTTTGTTTGAAGGCAGTATGTTATTTGAATAGTTATGGGAAGGATTTTGAAGGTGGATTGTTTCATTTCCAAGATGGGGAACCGAAAACGATTGCACCTATGGCTGGTGTAAGTGCAGCTGTTAAATGTTTTCTTGAGATATGTCTTCTCCTAGTATTTCTTGCACGGAATGTATAATCGTATTTTAGTAGTATGATTTTGATATGGATCTTATTGTGAGTTTCAGACATGGGTATGCTTAAATCTTTAAATGTTTCCCATTGTTTGGAGGGTTTAGCTCCATATCCATGTCCAGCGATGTCTTGGGTGCTTCGAGAAAAATGAATAGTCGTAGTAATTATTGAGGTCTAATTTGGAGAAGTACTTCTCCAAGTTTTACTTATAGGACTTAAATAAGGGGTAGAAACAGCTTTGGGATGCTAGTCATGAGGAAGGGAACATGATGTGGTCGGAGTGCCGAATTTCAGAGTCACCACTTTGCTTATGTGTAGAATGCCTTGGTTGCTAAGATTATCTTTACTTAATGAAATTTAAGGTATTTGGAAACTTCTACGGAGAGTCACCTCGTCTAAGTGAAGAAGTGGCCATGTCCATTTTATTAACCATTGAAACTAATGAAAGCGTGGTTACTCTGACATTTGATTGATACTTTTTATGTTAATATTTATCAGGATGTCGTGATTTATACAGCTGACAGCCGCAACACTCATTCAGTGGATGAGGTACTCTCTCTCTAATTACACACACAGACACACACACTCTAATTCGTCTATCAAAGGAAAAACGAGTGCAGGGTTCAATTGGGAAAGCCAACTTTAGCTGCTTAGTGTTTGGCTTGATATCTATTTTAAAGCAGGATTTTAAGCTTGGATATGAGCGAAGAAGATAGTGTCAAAACTGTCTTAGCTGAGTCACGCTCTTAGTGAAAAATTGACTTATACATAACTTCCGTTTTCTTTCATGACTCAACAATTTTATAAAACTCAATCCCATGTTGTAAGCGGTAAGAAAGTATTTCGGGGGGGAAAAAGTTGTTTAGGAATTGATGTGCTGCAATATATAAATGTGTTGGCGACTTGGCGTTTTACATAATTGGACAGGTAGTTGATGGAGAACGGCTGACGCTTACTTTATGGTTCAGTCGTGATAGTTCCCATGATGAGGATGCTAAACTTATTTTGCTACTTGAAGAAAACCTAATGCACAAGTCCAACAATGCGCCATGGTCATTCCTACCTTTTCCAGCATCGGATAGTATGTACTGGTTTTCTCCTAATCAAGCTTCTAATCAAGATGCTGAATTCGATATTCGCTTGGGAAGATTACATGCTCTTGGATTTGATGTATATTATTCCCAAGATTTGAACTTTACCACAGATTTGTCTGAACTCCTTATGAAACCAATGCAATTAGCAAGGCGAGATCAATTGCTTGACCATAAATTTGTCAACGTTCTGCATTCACTTCAGGTATCCTTGCTATGATATTTCAGCTTCAAAAATTTTGTTAGTTATGTGCAATAGAATAATAAGATATGATCATATTCGAATTTATCCATGAGATTAACTTAGTCTACTCATTGCAATTCCTAAACCTGTTTCAGCGGATATTCCAATCTTCCTATGTTAACCCGACTATATCTCTGATTCTGAACAGGTGGCACAGTTTTACTTTTGGGAATTGTGCAAATCTCAAGCTTTGACAAACGAAGTTCCATGCGGCAAAGTGGTTCGATTATCACAATCACAATCTGAGAAGATTGCTCAGGTGAATTCCGTTTTTCTGAAGGATACTAAACTGGTGGAGACGGTTTTGCATGGTGCAGATCAATGTTATTTTGAGCCAGCTGCGTTTTCTGCTGCTATTACTGCATGGGAGGACTATTCATGTAAGTTACATAAAGAAATATTATTGAGCTTGCCTCAGTGGAGAGCTCATCAAGCTATATATAGTATTAAATTCAATGTGTCATGATTCTCGACGAAATTTAGTTATAGAATCTATGGTGATCTTGTGATAAATACCTCAGTTTATTAGCTATTTTGGATCGTTAGATTTTATAGCCCAAAACTGTTTTGCTTTTCGATCAAATCAAATAAATCTGATTGGTTAAATTAATTTAAACTGATAAATGCTCACCCCTATCCTTTAAATGCATCATGCAAGTGTTAAAACTTTCCTGTGATTACTGAACAACTGTGGTTATTATGTGCCATAGCCTTTTGGTAGCAAACCACAAGGCTCAAGGGGCCAAAGTAGACAATTCCCCTTGGGGTGGAGTGTAACAATTGGTATCAAAGTTGGCTCAGGAGTTACTAGTGATGTGTCATTAGGATGGTGGGCCCTCGTTCTAATGGGAATGTCATGGTCCTACTTGTGAGACCTACTATTCTTTGAGTTCATTTTTGTCCAATTCGGAGGTTTCTTCTATGAAATAAGTTGGATTGTAATGACATTTTTCAGGCACTCCCTTTAGGTGTCGATGAATATTATTGGTTTTGGTAAGAACCAACAATTCAAGTGCTAACTTTAGTTGGTTATTACTGTTGACATTGTATTCATCTCGAACACATATCCCATATATGATACTTACACTCAAGTCAAGAGTAGCTGCTCTCTCTAAACAATAGGTGAAAGGTGAAAACTAGACGTATTTCTCATTTTAAGCACATCTTTGTCGAGCACATACCTCGGACCCAATTACTCACACCCGAATTGGACTGATATAGTTCCTTTTTCTACCCTATAGGAGAAAGTTGAAAACTAAATCTCTCTTTAAACGTATCATCATTGGACACATCCTATGTATCTGATATTCACATCCTAGTCGAAGTAACATAATTCTTCACTCTCCCTGACCCATAGGTGAAAGGTGAAAGGTGAAAGCTACATTTCTTTGTTATATTCCCTTCTTTTTGAAAACAGGTAACGTTATATTGTAGGATAAAGTGCTACAGTCTTATATGGAATGCTTTTTGTCTGAAGACTGGTTATGAAGGAAAGAGTGTTTGTGATTCATCATCAGTCCCAAAATTGCATTGGGACCTTTGTCCCCACATGCTGCATTTGCTGACATATTTTTGCTTTTATTTTATTTTTCAATTTTAAAATCTATGGATATTGCAGAGAAGCAACCAAAATCAGATGATATCATGAGAACTCAATCCAAAGGTACTATTCTGTATGTTATCTAAATCTAGATAGTAAATACGTATATGTGTCTGAATACCATGCATAAAGTATTGTTTTTTTTAGAAGAGTCTGAATAGCATGATGCAATGAAGCAGCAGGGGACAGTGCAACATATAAGGATAATCTCTGTAAATGTGGAAGTTATATCATTAAAATCAAAATGAACATCTGAATTAAGTTTAGATTTTGTTCCTGTTTTCGGACAGATTAGATATGAAAGTGGGTCTTAGTAGACAACTGGTCCCCTCTAGTGTGTGTTGAGAATCGAGGAGTTGAACCCCTTGGAATTGGTTTGTTTGATTGTTTATGGATCGGATTCTGTAGGGACATGTTCATCGGCCAACCTTATCTATTGGTGTGCTGCTTTTTGTTACTTTGTATTTTTTTCATATTTGATATTTAATTTTTAAAAAAATTATACCATGAATCTCACTTATTATGATCCCAATCAATGAAAATCACTTAATTCACTATTTTTTTTCTCTCATCATTTTGTGACTAGTGAATCTTCACTAACTTATTTTACATATTATTTGAAAAACATTTTTTATAAATTATATAATTGAATTGATGATAAAGAAAAAAAATGAATTATGTAGTTTTCTGTTAGATATTATAACTGATGCGATAAATTAGACTCAATGTATTTTTTTTATATTTGGGTACGAGTGTAAGAATATAATACTGAAGATTTTTTTAAAATATAAATATAATGCGATCTATTTTTAGTTTTGAATAAAATTAGACACGCTTTGCAAATAAAATTATGAGGAAAATATTTTTTCTTCATTGAAGCCATTCCTTTATCAAAATTTGGACATTAAATTTATCATTTAAAACAACAACAATAATAGTGGTAATTATTATATAAACCAATTGAATCCCATGTTTTCTAAGAAGTCGTAAGTGTTTCCTCATTAAGAACAACTTTCAAGGATTTTCCCAGGAAAATTTTTCAATTTTCTCTTCTCTCCAAATACATCTGAAACTAGAACATTACATGGTTGAATAAAAGATGGCTATTTTTTCTCTCTCCAAATGATTCAAACTTGGTCGAATTGCTTAAGCATTTGAGAAATGGTAAGAGTCTGAGGTGGAATTGGAAGGAGAGAAGGCTTTCCGATATGAGGCTCCGCCATAATGTGGTTGTCACGAGTGAGCCTGTGATGCCTTTTACGTACCGCTCTTACCGGTGGCTCCGCCGTCATCGCATTGTTCACCACCGTCGTCTGCTCCGATATCTTCTGTGAACTTTCTTCCGCAACCCTTTCTTGATTCCCCTTTCCATCCTAGAAAAACAAGTAACGTACTGAAAATTGCTGTAGTCTTCCGTCATTTTAATCTTTTTATTTGTCTAGATTAGAGAGTGCAAAAGGAAATAAGAGTATCGAAACGTACATGGATGGAAGAATTAGAGGAGATAAACATTGGGCATTTCACCGGCCGATCTTCATCTCGAGGTTCCACAGGATGTTCGACGGGACAGAAGAAAGCGACGTCGAACTCCACCTCCAGCGGCTGCGTGCGCAAGTCCATGTCCATTCCACCACCTTCAAGTTCCCAGCTCTGCCGCCTCACAACAACTTCAATTTCCTTTGTATCCTGAAAAACGAAACCAAACATTGATCCAATTCCAACCCTATATAAGATTTAATGAGAGATGGTACTGTATGATATGAATTGATGGCATAACTGCGTAGAAGAAAATTTTACTTTGTAGTAAATGAAGGAGAGATCGTAAATCAGAAGATAAAGAAGATGGAGCCTCCAACGAAGGAGAAGCACTGGGAGAGACAAGGCCGTGTGGGATCTCTGGCACAGGAAAACACCATCAAACCTCACTCGCATCATATTATAATATATAAATGTTCGAGTTGAGTCGAATTTACATTAAAAAATACAAACTTAAATTTACATTTGAAAATACAAATCAATTCAAAATTAAGATTTTTTCACTGGGTTCGAGTAACTTACAAGTATAAATATCTAGTTTATTATTTATTTGGTTCATCAAGATCAAAACATCTATCTGACATGAGTCCTCTATATGTTTTAAACAACAAAGGGTTTTGTCCTCAAACTTCAGAATTGAACTTTTTTTCGTTTCTTTATTCCTTTGGTAGGTCTGTGTCCCTGACTGGAGGGGGCCAGAGAGCTTTATCTTTTTGTTTTCCTCTTGGTGGAGTTGGGTTGAAAATAAAACAACAATCTTGTCAAAGGAATAGGAAGTTTAGTACCTTTTGATTTATAAATACTTGAATTTAAGATAGATGTGACAGCTTTATTTTGTATTAATACTATAGTTAAAACATGTACCATTTCATTTTCGGTCTATTTTACTGACATAACCTTTTATACCCAAAATTCTTGAAAAGAGAATATTTATAAAACGACACAGTCCAAGCAACAAAGAGGCAACCCCTTCGTTGTTTGCTTCATTTCATTGTAAGTATGACCAATAGCTTCGATGTATAATATGCCAATATTAGGGTAGGTAAAAATCTCGATTATCCAATCTCAATCACGGATTTGATAAGACACGATAGATTTTTATTTAGTGTTAATTTCGGTGGGACCGGGACTGGATCCAAAATTTAAGTTACGGTCATAACTGGGACCGAAACTGGATATTGATTTTTTGAACTCGGTACCCGGTAGGACCAATACCAATACAAAATATACGTTATTGTTTTTTTATTTTATTTTTCTTATCAAACTTTCTCTTTATGTACGAATATTATGAGTATGACTAGTTTTAAAACTTTAATTTTCAAGTCTACAATATTCTATTTTTCTTATTTAATATTATTATTGATATTTGAATTATTTTTTTTTAATTCCTTAATTTTTTAAGAATAAACTAATTAACCGCGTATCCGGTATCGAGTAACACAAAGGCAAAGCTATAATTGAGTATTCTTTAGATATGCGTTGAAGGGGGGCTTCCTTTCATGGCCATAAACTATACCAGTAGGCTATAAAATTGTAAAACACTTTTATTTATCGATCAACTTTTAAAATTTATAATACAATCACCGAATTAAATGGATTTTAAAAAAATGGATGTATATCGGGTAAATTAGGTGAAATTTTTATGAGAATGATTTGAACTTAAGACCTAAATTGACATTTGAATTGAAACTGTTACATTAATAATCTTTTTTTACTAGAGAAACCATCAAATGATAATCAGGGACGAAACTAAGTATAGCAGGAAAGGGGCTCTTGTCCCTCCCAATTTTTTTTGTATAATTTTATTTGAGGTCCCTCTTAATTTAAATAGTAATAAAATAAGTTTTTTTATTCTTTCAATTTTTAGATTTAAAAGTTTAATAGACATTTGACCTTTTTAATTTTTAGATTTAAAAGCTTAATAGATCTTTGCCCCTCTCAATGCTTGATCTTAACTCCGTCCCTGATGACAATAGAAATGAGAATAAAAAGAGTTAATAGTTATATCAAAACTAAAAATTAATTTTTTTAGTTCACCACTATTAACAATCGGATTAGCTTTAATTCAAACTACGTTAATTGTATGGTCAAATAAAATTTTCTTACTATTGGGATTGATTCATAATTACTCCGCTTATTGAAAATTTGGCCTTCGATAAAAGTACAAGTTTAGAAAATTAAGAATTCTTGGAAGACGACTTTAACGTGTGATGCTAATATTTTTTAACAACAATAACATAATGAAATTGAATTAAAAATTCAGTGATTGTATCGTAAGTTTTAAAACTTTTATGACCAAAGTGAAAACACCCTAAAATTCAAGGATTACTTGTGTACTTTACCTTTGGTTTAATATTCGAACGTTAAAACACCAATGACGAAATATATATATAAGAATGAGATATGTTATACAGTGTAAAAAAATTTAAATTCTATACGTATTTGGGTCGTTGGTTGGGTAAAATAAATATCTGAGATTAATAATAAGATATATAAAAATTATCACTTAAAAAAATAAAAACTAATCTATCAAATTCCTCGTCTAATAATCTAAAAAATATAAAACTATAAATTTTATATAATATAAATGGGTCATATATATATATATATATATACATATAAACTAAAAATGGCTAATAATTGGATAAACAAAGGTGAAGTTCACCCTTCTTTTTAATTGAACTTTTCTCACCTGTTACAAAGAGCGAACCAAATAAGCAATCTTAATAAAAAATATATATTTATCTTAAAGAGATTTATATTCAATCGTTTTATTTGTAAAATATGTGTATTATTAAAAAATTTAAAATATATATAAATAAATATTATCTTGTAATCTAAGAAAAATTCTAAAATAAATATCATGTATTGATATGTATTATTAATCATATGTACTGTTAATTAACACATTAGATTTAAAATGTTGATACAGTAAGTCTGTTTGTTAGAATCTTTTGAGGATGTTTGTTAGAATTAACCCAACTTTAAACTAGACTCCTACTACGTGCTCCAAGTCTGTAGGGGACAAATGGCAGATGATGGACAAGAAATAGTGGCCAAAATCATCTGTCACCACACATTTAGCCGGCGATCCTAAACAAATCCTTCGCACGGGACAAACAGTAGCTGTTGGCTGTTGCTGTTGGTTGAGGAATTTGTTGACCAAAAGGAATGAAAACACCAATTACAAACTGGAAAAACAGCTTCTACTTTGCTTAAAATAAAGAGCTTAAAAAACACCAATCCGTCGCCTTTGCTTTCTACTTGACTTCGGGTGAGGAAACATTTAGCGACGAAAAAAAAGAGAAACTATGGGGTTATGGAACAGAGTCTCCGGTGTTATCAAAGACAAAAACAGCATCATGGTGGCTAATTTGCCAGGGAAAAGCTCCTTCAGGAATCCAGGTCTAGAGACGGCCATCATAAAAGCCACGAGTCACGACGATTGTCGCATTGACAAAAGGAACGCTCAGATTGTGTTTTCTTGGATCCGGGCGTCGCAGATTAGTCTATGGCCGCTCATGTGGGCGTTGTCCAGAAGGATGGAAAAGACTAGAAGTTGGGTCGTCGCCATTAAAGGTCTGATGCTGGTGCATGGAGTCTTGCACTGTAAATGCCCGGCCGTTCAGAAGATGGGGCGTCTGCCTTTCAATTTGTCGAGTTTTAGCGACAAACATTCACGACCGAGCCAAACGTGGGGTTTCAATGCTTTTATACGCGAATACTACACGTTTTTAGATCAAAGAACTCTGATTTGGTCGGAGAACGGTAATGGAAACGGCAGCGACGACGGACGTTCATCGATGTCGCAACATCTTTCGAGAGTTCAAGAATGGCAATCTTTGCTCGACATGTTGCTTCGAATGAAGCCTCGAGACGAAAACATGAAAGTTGGTTTGATTTTCGAAGCCATGGATTGTATCATCATCGAAATATACGATGTTTATAGCAAAATCTGCACTGAAATCACAAAGATTTTGTTAAATGTATGTTCGGCAGAGAAATCCGAAGCTGCGACGGCGTTGAAGATACTCCAAAAGGCGACGGCACAAAGCGAAGAACTTGAGTCGTTTTTCGAGTTCTGCAAGGAATTCGGCGTTTTAAAGGCCGGTGAATTCCCGAGGGTTTCTCATATTCCAGAGGACGAAGTCGAAGAACTCGAAAGAATCATCAACGGGGCTTCAGCATGCAGGGAAGACGGAGATTTTTCTAAGGAAATCGACGACAGGTCCTCCATTGTTGAATACAAAGAAATGAAGGGAGCTCTTAAGACGGTGATAACCGAGAACTGGGTGCTTTTTGATGAAAATATTCAGATCCTTGAGGAAAAGACTGAACAGAATTGTCGTGCTGAAGAATCTTCTCCACTCATTCATCATCTTCCAGTTTATACTCAGCATGAAATCCCAGATTTCATATGTTTCTAGCAGTTCAACTTGAAGGAATCATAATGGGAAGATCATGTGGGTCTAAAATAAAAGGGTGTTAAGATTCGTTTAAAATGATGTTAATTTTATTTTTAATATTTTATAAATATATATAAGTTTGGGCGTACAACTATTTAACATTATGTATATAAAGAAAACTTATGAGATTATATATATTTGTTAGAAAACTGAACTCGAATAACTTGCCAACACACTTTATTCACCAATCGATCAAAATATAACATTTGACATATTTATTTTATTAAAAATAAAATTTTATAAAAAAAAATATGCAAGAATGTCAATTTCTCAATTTTGACATATTTATTTTATTTTATTCAAAATAAAATTTCAATTTTTACAAAGCAATCACAAATTTCATAAAATCGTCACACTTTCGCCGTTGATCACCACCTTAGATTATGCTCTTTCGATTGTTGGATCTAATAGGCTATTTTTCCCAATACATCATTGAAATTGACATTCAATTGGCACGCGGTTCATCATTTTCAAAAATTAGATTTTTTTGGATTTTCTAAAAAACTTAAAAATTTCAATATTTTTCCATGAATTAAAAAAATCAAATTATTAAAATCGTGTCAAGCATTGATTGGTTAATGTTTTTTTAACAATAATCAATTATCATGCACTTAATCACCTAAAGTTCAAAAAATAATTTAAGCAGTTTTTAATTTAATTTATAATTTAGACTTTCTTAATTGTTCATTTAAATATTAACTAAAGATGCAGACTGATGAAATGAAACCACCTCAAAAAATACTGTTGGAAAATTTATGATAATCCAAAAACTTGAAGCCTATCTTGGATGGGTAAAGATGAAAAATAATAAACTTAAATTAATGAAACCAACCCAAGCTAATCGAATCAAAGATGGTGCCTCAAGCTTGTTGAACCTTTTAGCCCAATTTAAAAACTATTTTTTGATTTTCTCATCTAAAATTTAGATAATTTTATCAGATAAAATCTTTTTTAATTGTGATTAACTGGAGCAAGGTGCCTTTTCCTACTTGGGTAAATGATAGGGGAGATTTAGAGTTTGAGAACCTGACAGCAGGCAATGGCCAGAAAATTGTTCTTCATCGGGTTATGGTGAACTCAAACTTGTCCATCGGATCGACCCTCCATGACCACAGTCCTTGACATGTTAGAATAGGGTCTGGAAAGGCCTCACAAACCAGTTGTAGAGATGCTATCACCTGAGACAATGGAGAGAAGCTCAGAGTAATATCAAAGCAGTTTTCTAAGACAAGTCTGTCATCTAGAAACCACAATTAGAGACAGTCAACACTCTAAGCTTTCATCTGCCTCATACAATGAATCAACATTTTCGAGTCTTACACAGGATTTGACATGCTTTCTTTCATCAGTACTGAAAACGAATCCTAAAATGTTCAACAATAACAGATAAATTTCTCTTGCACAAACGTAAATCAACACCAATAATAAATCAGTCACATGCTTATGCAAAGAAAGGGAATATAAAAATGTCATACATATCGGTTTAAAGAAAGCAGTATTTGGCTGCCGCCTGCCAGTCTTTACTAACACTTTTAGGGGATTATCCGAACAGGATAAAACAAATAAAAACTCACCCATGACTTAAATGGATGTTCTTAAAGCAGGAGCATAAATGAGAAACTACAAAGTTTGAAAGAACCGCGATGGGCACAGGAATATATATGTATACAGGTGAAGCAGACCATAAAGGATGGGGTTCGATGATCATTACCACTGGTTTTAAACCTACCTGATAGTGACAAACTTGTTGGTACCGTGTCTCGCCCAATGACTCCTCAAATCAATAGGATTACTCAAGTTATAATTTTCAGCTGCGAGTTTCTCAAGGACTTTCTTGAATGCTCCCTGACTCATTTTCCGGCCAGCTATTCTCGCACCACGCCTTTTGGTGCTCATTGGCAGAGGATACATAGATACATTTGTGGTACAACAAGCAGATTGCCAACCACCACAGCCCCATCGATAACATTGTTGAGGGGTTCCAGTGCATGAGCAAACTGGAACCGGAATGCTTGAAATATCCATGTCAAACCCATTTATTTGAATGTCAATACTCTTTTTTGCTTGCTTCACACGTTGAACTGTAGAATTGGCATTTTCCTTTGGCTTCCTAGGCGTTTTGGCCTTCGGCATCTTAGGGGCGGCCCCATCCTGCCTTTTCTTCTGTTGAACACTATCCTTATTAGTTGGTGGTTCTTCGACTCTACTTGTCACCATCTCATCTCTTGTAGAAGAATCAGGTGGTGGCTGTAAATTTGGCAAAGAGTTAGCTGATGAGGTTTCTAGAAGAATGCCGTAATTCGGGGTGGTGGCCTGTAACGTGTGGAAAAACTCTTCTCGTTCACTAATCCAACTATCCCGAACATAATTCACGGGGGTATGCGCCTCAGAAGCAATGCAGTCCCGTGGGTGAAAGGGTGTATTGGTATTATTAACCATGAGATTGTGATCTCGTCCGGGGATAATGGGTTTTGTGTTCCGTTCAACCATGCTCGACATTAGCTGTAGACTAAGATGCCCTTTAAAGGACGGTTCGTAGTAACCCCAATTAGGCATATTCAACACATCATCATCCATGAAGCTACAACAGAACAGAATTATTAACATTTATGTCATTCAAATACCAACAAATACTGCAGAAAAGGAAACAAAATCGAGAAAAGAAACATTGAAACAAAACCTAAGGCTTCCACTACGAAATGCGTCGCAGTTAGATGAAGGGAGATCAAAGTCAGATGCAATGACGTTCAAAGCTAGATAAAGATCAAACAGAAAAACACTCAAAATTCAAAGAAGATAAATAATCAGTTTGGTTTCTTAAAAAACAGACAAAAAGAAAATATTTACATTTCTAACTCTAAAATATAAAAACATACCTTCAATGAACTAAATTTCAAGAGGCAATGTTCATATTTTCCAGATCCAGATTATAAATATATAGCAAAATTGAAAATTTTAAGATTCCAAATCAGCAAAAATGGAAATCTAATGATACCAATAAAACAATTGGAAACTTTCAGATTCAAACTAGGTTCTAATTGTCCACATTTTTTCACTATCCAAACTTTCGGTGCATCGAAACCCATAATCAGATCTATTAAATAAAGCTAAAACCCTAAAAAACAACAAGTTATGGTGTTTCAAATTGGGAACTTCATAAGAACCTAGACCTATAATTCACAATTCGACTTTCACAGCTCAAATCAAGCAAACAAGCAGATAAATAAAATATATTCACAGTATAACAAATGAGTTAGGGACCCATAATTCCAAAAATTAGTTAGAAAAGAGAAAGCAATGAGAGACAAAGAAAGCAAAAATAAAATAAAAGTATAATAAAAATAAAAGAAGGAAAGAGAAACGGAAGTTAAAGGAAAAATAAAATCTTACTTTGAGAGTGTAACTGGATCTTTCGAGTTTTGGCCTTTCCGGAGAGAGAAAACTCAAAAGAAAAATTAACTAAAAAGATGTAAGAGAGAGAAAGAGAAGAAAACTAGACAGAAACTATGAAAGAGAAAGGGAAAGAGAGAATTAGACTGAAAAATAGAAAATCTTTGGCTATAACATTTTTGGCTTCTATTATGTGCAATGTTTGGTAGAAAAGATGGAGTAGAAATTTCGACTTCATGTTGGGGGATAAGTCAAAGTTTCAAAGAGATGGGGTTGATTTAGGTAATGTAACACCTCACGTATATTAAAAAAAATAAATGTATGAATGGAAAATGAAAATAAATGAGAAGTAAGGCCTTGAACTTGTGCCGTTTGGAATGGTTGATAAATAAACTTACCATCTGAGATAAGGCTTTAATTAGTCATGAGTTATTCTAAAAGTATTTTTGTTGGGTTGTCAATAAATAAATAAGTAAAAGTCTAGAAACCCTCTATGTACGATTATTTTTTTATGGGTAAAGTGCAACAAAGATCACTTAATTATAAGTATAGTTATATTTGAGTCACCTAATTATTAAAAGCTACATTTAAGTCATTTATTTATGGGTAAGGTTACATTTAGATCACCCAATTATTAAAGGTTACATTTGGGTCACTCAATTATAAGTAAGGTTACATTTGAGTCACCCTTTATATTTGAAAAGGTATATCAATTTGATTGTTTTTTTTTCTTCTAAATCACTTGTATAACTTTGTTAACATTAGAGTGTTTCATTTGAAATCATTAATTAATCTAATATACGAATTGATAAATTTTTTTCAAATATGAAGAGTGACCCAAATGTAACTTTATTTGTAATTGAGTGATCTAAATGTAAACTTTAATGATTAGGTGACCCAAATGTAACATTAACCATAAATGAATGACTCAAATTTAACTTTTAATAATTAAGTGACCTAAATATAAACTTACCTATAATTAAATGAACTCCATTGTATTTTAACTTTTTTTTTTTTTTATCTCCATTTTTGTTCAAATAAAAAGGGTACCAGTTTCCGGAGGGTTCTTTTCCCCTTTCCAGTCTCCGATCTTAGTTTGGCGTAACCAGCATTTCCTTTCCACTTTACCGCTGATCGCTACTCGCGGTGATTTGCTACCGTTCGTCGTTAAAAAGTAATCTAAAGTTCGGTGAGAATCAAAACCTTCATCCCCTACTTTCTGTGTTTATCGGCCTCACTTGTCTTCCAACTCGCTGATAAAGCCCAGGTATTTAATTTCTCAATTAAATCCTTATCCTTTAGTGTATTTTATCTGGGTGCTGTTGATTTAGGGATTTTTTTAAATGAGAAATTATTTGATGTTTTAAATCTTAATTGCATTACCAATCGCATTATTGCTGAAGTCGTAGATGATTTACAAGGTAAAATAATAATCGAATGTTTAATATAGAAAAGATGAAAATAAAATGATAATGATGATTAATATTACACAAATAAAAATATGTATATCTAAGGAATTCAATCTTATGGTTATCGGAATCCATAATTGAGTTAGCAATACTTGGATACTCTGGATATGAGGTTGAATGTATCTTACAATCTAAGTGACCTAGACAGAAAGCCTATATTCATTCTCTTTTTATACCAGAAACATCATTGTATAAAGCTGGCTATAGAAATTAAAAGAAAATGGTTCGGAAAGAATGCTATTATGGGTGCCTCCAATGACTTTTAATTGAATGTCACTTGTGTGCTTTATGTTTAGCTTTGCGGATTTTATGTGTTCAAGTAGCATTTTTCCTAGAAATCATTATAATTTAATATGGATTGTGTATGCTCTGTTGATGTTAAAACTGAGATTGTTAGTGCTCTTGCATTAATGGATGTAAAGTCTTTGAGGTTTGTTATAGTTAGTTACGATAGTTTTGTTATATGGTAAGTATCATGAAATGTAGTTCTGTAATCAACATTTACACACTTGACTATTGATTGGTTGCAACATGTTTCTTGTCGATCAGTTCTCTGTATTGGTTTTCTTCATCAATACTGAATTCGTATTGTACGGAAAAAAATGGGGATATATATATGACATGGGCATACTGTTGTGCCTATATCCTCCTTGGTAGCTTGCTCATCTCAAATTTCTACCTTCTTTTTTTAATTATGCCAATCCAATTTTTGTGATGAATTATAATTCGCATTAATCAGAGAATATGGTGAAATTCGACTTTGAATATGATTTGATTTATGGATTTGGTTTTATTTAAGGTATTTATGTTAAATTTAGTAATTGTATTTTACAATAAAAGGAAAATAAATAAAGCTTTTCCTTAGAATGACTTACGGAAAATTTACGTCCGTAGGCTCTGTAACTGCTTCCTCCTCCTTCAATCAGAGCAATTTGGATCAGAACTATCTTTTTTTCCTTTCCCAGCCACAATAAAACAAATCATTGGGTTTAGCTGTCTTAAGGTAATAACTCTCTTTGTCTTTCCTTATCGGAATCTATAATTATAGTTTCTTTTGAGTCCGTGAGACATGAAGTGAAATCCAGATTAACTGAATCCTTTCTTTTGATGGGTAAGTGAAGATGAAAGATCTGGTTAAAATTGAGTGAACCAAGTATCAAATATTGATTTTTTTTTTTTCATCTTTTCATTGTACCCAAATTGTTGGATTTAGATTTCCTCAGTGAATTCTATTACTCTCGGCTAATAATTTTCTGTTTTGCTTGGAGTGAATAACATATGTTTATTTTCTTATAACAAAGGACTCTACGGTTGGGAATTGCCTTGGATTGTGATAATTTGAATCCACATCCAAATGGAGTTTCTTTTGGTGTGACTGGAAGCCTCTCCAATGTAAAAATATTGAGCAAATCTAATGGAGTGTTGAAAGCAAGGCCTCTAGTCTTGGAAGGTCTAGTTCTAATTTTGCTGGAAAATAGCAGGGCAGGTATGTAGCATAAAACCTTGCAGATAGCTGATGGTCATTTACAAGTGCACACTTTTATGCCTCAGCTTATTAAATCTCAACTTTCTTGTACCATGGCAGGGCAACTGGTGCAGCATTATCTTCTAGAAGAGAGTGAGTGTATTACCTCAATTGAATTATTATTACTGGACTGTGCATTATATATATTCATTATATGTGCCAATTTCTGTTCTAGTATGTCTCTAAGAACTTTGTTTTAAAAATAGCGCCTAGGCGTCAGGAGGCAATGGGGATCTCGCCTAGATCGGTTCAGGCAAGGCGGCTGACGTTAGGCGACCCGAGGCGCTCGCCTAAAGCGCGTCGCCCAGAGAGCTTAAGTGACAAAAAATTGGTCACATGTTTAAATTAAAAAAAATAACTTATAACCCTGAAAATCGATTTAAAACTTGTTCTTGGTTCGTCTTGAAAATTAAAGGATTATACTCGATTTAAAAAAATTAATAAAATATTTTATATATTATATTAAAATATAATAAACATATATAATTAAAAACATATCGAATCAGGACTGACGTAAAATTTTTACCTTAAATTTAAACTCGTTCTGCTCTAATTGTTTCATTTTAAAACCTACCGGCCCCGATACCTAAAATGAAGACATGATAATTCAGTTACTTATTGCCATTTAAAAATGAAGACATCATAATTCAGTTACTTATACCCATTTTCTTTGATTTATAATTTGAAAGAGTATATAGGCTATTAGTTTTTTAACGAGGTTTTATTTTACTTTAAAAAATATATTCTTTATGTACAATGATATAAAATATTTCAGTACAATGATATAATGTTTTAAGTATAAAATATAATATAAAATTTTATAGCGTCTCGCCCATAAAAAACCCCTCACCTTCGACTTCATAAGCCTTTAGCACCTCGGAATGTCTTACGCCTCTTAAAACTAAGAGTAAGAAACAAGAAGCTAAATTGAATTATTTTTTGTCCCTTTTACGAGCCCATACAACTTAGGCAGGAGGCCCAATACCTTCTAAAATTGAACTGGGAGATGGGAAGAGAAAGAAAAAAAAAATGAAAACAAAACTAGACAGATGTAACCCTAATTGTAAAAGAGTAGAGGGATTAAAAATATAATTTAAACCTTAAAAAATGCAGGGATAAGCACAGGAAAGCGCGCCAAGCAAACACTCCGCTCTTCTTTGAGGTTTGAACTCGATTAGCTCCGATCATGGCCATCGACTGCCTCGTCCTTGGTAAATTCTAAACATTACCCACGGTTTATTCTCCCATATCACGAGTTCCCAATGTTTTCATTCGATCATTTTACAAACAAATCGACGATTTTAATTCTCAGGGGCAGGACAAGAAGTTGGGAAAAGCTGCGCGGTGGTGTCGATAAATGGAAAGAGAATCATGTTCGACTGTGGGATGCACATGGGATACACTGATTCTCGCCGATACCCAGATTTCTCTCTCATTTCAAAGACCGAAGATTTCGATAATGCTCTCACTTGTGTCATTGTTACTCACTTGTATTCTTTCCCTCACACAGTTGATTTACTCTCTTCTTTTGGTTCTTTCAGTGGATATAATTTTTCGGTTTGGATTTTTGACAAACTGTTTTTTTGCAGTCACTTGGATCATATTGGAGCGCTTCCTTATTTCACTGAAGTTTGCGGTTATAAGGGACCAATTTACATGACTGTAACTTCTCTCCCTCTATGTATTTGATAAAATGTGCCACTTGCGATATTACTGTTATTATTGTTTTGGTTTTATTTTTTTGATGTTTTTTTTTCCTGGTATTGGCAGTATCCGACAAAAGCATTGGCACCTTTGATGTTGGAGGACTACAGAAAAAATATGGACCGAAGGGGGGAGGACGAGCAATTTACTGCAGATCATATTGCTGAATGCATGGAAAAAGGTATTTGGATGGCCATTTCTTTTGCACATTTTATTCAGATGCTTCAATGCTTAAAACATGATGTTATTACGAGTAGCTTTATGCACATATGATGGATTGACTTGTCTTTCTGGTTCACCAGTTAGCAATTCAGAAACTGTCCTAACTTTCTAGGAGTGCCACTTTCCTTCCAATATGTTTCCAAAGTTGTGTCATTAGCTATGAATTGAATCATTTGCACAACCCTGTTATTTTTGGAGTATGGTTCTGGTTAAAGATTTATTATGATCTAAATTGGACTTGGAACCCCTTGCACAATTTTATGTTCTGTAATCTTCGTAGTAACCATTTTATCGAGGATATATCAAGATGACATTGCATACTGTACCTGGTATCAAGCTGCAATTTATGATTAACTATTCAGAAAATGCACGCAAGCATGAGATCAATTTATTATTTGGACATTAGGACTTCTCCTTGAATAGCATTACATAATGATCTCTGATCATTATTAGCTTCCTGATTTTACATGCTCTAAGTAGTTGAATTGAGAATTGGTCAACTTGAACCTCATCAAAGGTCTCATTTGATTTGAAACAAACTTTAAGTTTCACTATTTAAAATTAAAATCATGAACCTTCTATTGACTAACTAGGGGAATAGAATTGTAAAGATTTCCTTAATATATATGATCTAGTTTTCTTGCATGTTCACATGTATATTTTTATGAAAGACCAACTTCCTTGTTCTAATTACTTTCTTGAAGTGTACTGTCTGGAGTTCACTTTTTTTTTTTTTTTTCGATTTGAATCCTTATTGCAGTTATACCAGTGGATTTGAAGCAGACCGTGCAGGTTGATAAAGATCTTCAAATCCGTGCCTACTATGCAGGACATGTAAGCATTTTAATTTCAGTTCTAAAGCATGATCTTTATTAGCATTTTTCATATTTGTAGTACCTATACATGTGATCCGTTGGTATGTGAAAGATGCGTATTTATCATTGCAGATCTGCTAAGTATGTTAAATTTAATCTACTTTTATAGAGCCACCTCTCTTAGGTCTTAAGAGGGATGTTGAGGAATCCATTGAATAATGTTGGACCACAGTTTGAGCATTGAGTGCTGAAATATGAATTGCACTGTCGTAACTAGTTCTTTTGACCTCAAATTTTATTTTTTTTTAAAAAAGGAAGATAGTTCTTTGTGGCAGAATGGCTGTGGTAGAGAACTTTGTGAATTATGAGCATTGATGGGATGTTTTTTGGTTCCTCGAATTAATTATATTTTTGGTAATATGGGAGTCATGTGAGTAAATCATTGCAAATCAGGAGCAGCATTTAGTTTGGGAGGAGCAATCTAGGACCAACTAGTAAGTTCTGGTCTGGTCTTGACTTCACTCCTAGGACTGGATAGGTCAATCGAATCATATAAACTTATTAATGAAACCAAAGATTGTTGAGTCGGTACCGGAGTTGGAATGACAGCAGTGGCGACTGAAGACTGTGATGGCGGTAGGGTACGAGATTTGAGAAATATGGAACAACAGATGAAGAGCCGTAGGGAAAAAGGGAAATACTGTAGCATAAAACCTGAAATGCAACATTGAGTGGAGAGTATGTATAGTAGATAGCTAATTGACTAATGTAAGAATTAATCAACTAACTACCATGCTAATTTGACTCCATCTGTAATTAATCCTAAGCAACCAAATGAGTGAATGACAACTCAAAATAACAGTTTGCAGTTAAATAAAGAATTACTACTTTACTGTGACCATATTTTCTAATAAAGATATATGCATACATAAATATATATACACACACATATACTACCCGAGAACTTGGAGAACAAAGGAACTTGGTATCTCCTTTTTTACCGGATATTTATTCATATGCATTAACCAGTAATGGTGAGTACGATGAATTTACCTGTTTTTACTGGATACTTGTACAGTTTCATTTCATAGTCTACCCTCCTTTTTAAACTTCTTCACCGTTATTTACTGAAAATGGTGTCAGTAATTTCTATCTAAGTGGTTAATTTTCATTGTCATTGCTAGGTCATTGGGGCAGCAATGTTTTATGCAAAGGTGGGAGATGCTGCCTTGGTATACACAGGAGATTATAATATGACACCAGATAGACATCTCGGGGCAGCTCAGATTGATAGACTACAATTGGACCTTCTTATAACAGAGTATACAAATATAATATTTATCTTTTGTTTCATTAATAAGTAAAGTTCAGTTAGTAGTGCTTGATGAAAATTTTCCTAATAATATTCCCATAACAGGTCAACTTATGCAACAACCATACGTGATTCAAGATATGGGCGAGAGAGGGAGTTCCTTAAAGCTGTATGTATATACTACATTCACAATTTCAGGCTATTTTTTTGGCTTCATTTAGTTCCACTTGTGTTCCTCTCCTGATATTTAATTTGCTCTTGCACATTGCGACTATTTACTTTCTCTTTAGACCACTAAAGTTAGAGTATCTGTTCCACATGCTGTTGACATCTATGTGTTATCTTGCATCAACTATGTATTTTCTTATTTTATTTTAATTGTTCCTTTTTGTGGGAACATAGAGTGGGGACAAGAAGTTTTAATCAGTTGTGAATACCTGTGGTATTAGTCTCTTAAGTGCAGAGGATGATAATTAGATAACTGAGTGCTCTTAGATGCATAATTACTTCACTTGAAGAATGAGCTTACTGCTTATGGGAAGATTTTGTAAACTGGAGGTTAGTAGTTGGTCTCAGAAGTACCTGGTTAAATTTATTGTAGAAACTTCACTTGTGATTGACTAGATAGAGAGATGTGAAAGTCTGATTATTTCATTTGACCTGAGCATGTTCTATTTGGACATTCCTGATTTTAATACTTCTAACTTTTATGGATTACTATATTTGGTTCAGGTTTGTACCTTTAATTTTGAAGTTACATACACCCTACGGGATTGATTTTCTTCCTTTTTGTTATATTTATTTTGGTGGTGGGGTGGTGGTTGTTCTTTTCAGGTTCATAATTGTGTTGCTGCTGGAGGAAAGGTGCTTATTCCAACTTTTGCTCTAGGAAGAGCACAGGTATATATGTCGATCTTATATATATATGTATATTGTGTAGCTATGATTTATTTGGCTATTAAAATGATTTAGCTGGTAGCAAAAGTTCTAACTAGTATAGATTGAGGGCATGTTAACCATGTTAACAGATGGTTGTTCAAAGTTCCATACTTTTCAAATGATCACTAAGCATAAGGGAAACAAGTTCAAAAAATTTGTTCCATTGAATTGAATCAGTTTTCTTTTAGCAGTTTTGTTGATTTATAAAGGAATCAATAAATCTTGACCAATCTGCATATTTTTAAAAAGTAGTATTCCAAATTCAAGTTGCTTACAGTTATTGGTCATTTTTTTCACCTTGAACAATTAGGCTGTTGACTAGTCAAAGATGCCTTATGCTGAATATTTTGATATAACATGATTTGTGATTAATATCAAGTTCCATATGATTGTCACATAGGAACTATGTATACTATTGGAAGATTACTGGGAACGCATGAATCTAAAAGTTCCTATCTACTTCTCGGCAGGTTTGATCCATCTTTTGTCTTAAACTTTTTGCATCGTTGGTTCTTTTTATTGTCTTATCATATGGCAATGGGATCTAATTGCTCCTGTCAAATGTCAATGTCTTCATTCATAGCTTTATTTAAGTTAATTGATAGATAACGATTTTCTGCTGATGAGTTGGATTTATTGTGTTTCAGGTTTGACAATCCAAGCCAATATGTATTATAAAATGCTTATTAACTGGACGAGCCAGAAGATCAAGGACACATATGCCACACATAATGCATTTGATTTTAAAAATGGTACGAATCTTGCTGAAATAATGATTTATGAGACCTACCGGTTTACTTAGTTCCTTGTTCCTGCCATTGCTAAGTTTTTTCTTTTGAGAAGTTAATATCTGTGGTGGAGTTAATGATGTTGAACAGGGGACAGAATTAGGGACAAAACATGGATCAAAAGTTAAAATAGAATGTACTCATACTCCCATAGGAAACTACTACCAAACCCTAACATAAACACAAAAGGCTTAATATCATTTTGATGTCCTAAAGCTTAAATAACCTAAAATTTAATATATATATATATATGGGGGTATTCATGTGTGTATAAATTCTTCTTGAAGAGGCTGAATCTGAGAACTTGAATGTGTTAAAAATTAGTTCCTTTTGGTATTGAAGAATAGCATAAAGCAGGGAATTATCACCAAAAAATGAAGTGGTACAGCGACTTGCATGAATATACCAGGGTTAACATTTAGGAAGGGAAAAAGATCCTTTTTATGCTTCATCTGCTACTCTTTTGTTGCAGTTAGGAATTTTGACCGTTCTTTGATAAATGCTCCTGGACCTTGTGTTCTCTTTGCTACACCTGGTATGATTGTTGGTGGGTTTTCACTTGAGGTTTTTATGCAATGGGCGCCTTCTGAAAACAATCTTGTGACATTCCCTGGGTATGACTTTCTTATACATCATCAAGCTTACGCCTTACATCATAATGCTAGTATGACTACTTCTATAACATGAAACATAAGGGGAAAAAGAGAAAAAAACTATCTTATGTCAGTTATGTTCTGTGAATTTCTTTCTCTAATTTTCTCCTTTTGTAGGTATTGTGTGGCCGGAACGATAGGCCATAAGTTAATGTCTGGTAAACCAACCAAAATTGATTTGGACAAGGACACCCAAATTGATGTCCGATGCCAGGTTGAATCTCCTTTCCTATGCTTCAATTTTTTGTTTCTTCATTCATCTTCTTATTTCTGAAGTTCTATTTCTTTTTCAAATATATTTGACTTCGCATTTAATACGGACCCTCTTTTAATTAAAAAGGGACATCATTTATATGTATATTAATTCGTATTATAATTTGGTATTGCAGATTCATCAGCTATCTTTCAGTCCTCATACTGACGCCAAAGGAATTATGGATCTTGTCAAATTTCTCTCCCCGAAACACGCTATTCTTGTACATGGTGAGAAACCGAAAATGGCCACTCTTAAAGAAAGGATTCAATCTGAACTTGGGATCCAGTGTTATTGTCCGGCAAACAATGAAACAGTGACCATTCCTTCAACACACTACGTGAAAGCAGATGCATCAAATACCTTTATCCGGAGTTGCTTGAATCCGAACTTCAAGTTCTCAACCTGTAGTTCAGTAGATCATTCTTATTTGGATGCAAACGAATCGAAGGCTGTCTCAAGGCTTTCCGTAAGTGATGATAGAGTGTCCGAAGGTATCTTAGTTGTCGGAAAAGGCAAAAAGGCAAAGGTTATACACCAGGATGAGCTTCTGAATACTTTTGGAGAAAAACAGCATGAGATTCAGTTTGCCTATTGTTTCCCGATGCATATAACCAGAACTGAAGACACCCCATCTGCTTCCGCTTTGCTTTGCAGTCTTGAGGAATGCACTCTGATCCGTCGATTATCGACGATACTATCAAACGAACTTTCCGGAGTTCATATCCTTGATTTGGGGGAACTACTTCAAGTAGAATCATTCCGTGTATCTGTTTGTTCGTCTGACCCTTGCCCTCATAGATTATCCGGCAGTTTTCATAACAATTCTGACTCTGTTTTCTTTTGTTGCTGTTGGTCCGTAGCTGATGAAAACCTTGCCTGGAAAATTATTTCCATCATGAAAGGCTCTACTTTACAGAAGGATGAGTATCAGAATTCAGATATCTGATATACGCGTATGTTTTAAAAAAAAACTACTTATTTATTTTATCTATTTGGAGTATATAAATTTTTGATTAATTTAAGTGATTTTGTAGGAATGGAATGTGATTGGTGAGAATGTTAAGATATTTGATATATATTTAAAAATATCGATTAAAATGTTAATCAGGCTTTTATTTAAGAAAAATCACTATTATAAGAGATCTATATTCGAACATAAATGTCTGGTTAAAATGTTTTAGTTAATATGAATATATAATCTTACATTTGAAATTAATATTTAAATAATTAATATATTTTTTAAAATCTGTCTTTTTTAAGGATACCAATGAGGTGGGTCGATTTTTTAGTCGTTCCAACTCCAACTTAAAATGTAAGCTACCATTATCCGAACTTGTCCCGTCTTGAAATTTTGTATATTTCGTTTCGTTCTGTTTTGAAAAACGTAGAAATTAAAACTTGTCCTTGGTTCGTTTTGAAAATTAAATGATTATATTCGACCTAAAAAAATTAATAAAATATTTTATATATCATATAAAAATATATTGAATCAGGACTGATCGTAAAATTTTTACTTTAAATCCAATCTCGTTCCGCTCTAATTGTTTCATTTTAAAACCTACCCGCCCCAATACCTAAAATTCTTATTAAAAAGTTAATAATGGACTTATTGAGTAAGAGAGAGGGGCTAAGGTTTATTTTGGCATTGTGTTTCAAAAGCTTGGATTGAGATGAAACTTTTGAAACCAAGGGTTTAAAAAGCTAAAAAAATCTAGCTTCTGCAAACCATGGTTTTAAAAGCCAAAATTAAGAATAAAAAAATAAAGTGAGGTGAAAAAGCTTTAGCCATTTTAAGTGTTTTTCATTGTTTTTTAGTAAAAACATTTTTTTAAGTGCTTTTGAGTTGCCAAAAGCAACAAAAACACACCCTAAGATTAATAATGAGCACGATGGAATCACGAGTTACTCGGGTTCAACTTAGTCAAAGTTCGACTTGAGTGAGTTTGACTTGTGTTTGGACTCGGTTCGAGATCTTTGCGATATGATTCAAGTTCGACTCGAAAAACTCGTGAACACACTCAAAATAATTATATATAAATACATACTAAAAGTAATATTTTAATAAAAGAAAAATAATAAAATAAATTAGAAAAAATCACTAAAAATAAATTAGATATTATGTGTATATATTGTAAGAATATTTTGTGGTTATTTGGATTAATATATTTTTTAGATTTTTTTTTCTTTTCTAACATTAATTTTTTTTGGTATTGATTATAAAAGGATATTTTTAACGAGGTCTTATTTTTTTAAAAAAACATATTAAAATTGTTCATTTAAAATCAAGCCAAATCTAATTAGCTTTGAGCCTGAACCAAATTTTATAATATTATTTTCGAGACGAACTCGAATTTAAAATTTTGAGTTCACCGAACCTTTAACCTAAATGGAGCCTATATAACTCTTTTTGGCTGAACCTGAACCTGAACCTGACCCCTAAAAGGGACCAGGACTATTAATTAAAAAAATAAATAATTAAATAAATAGAAACACGTGTTGGAAAAAACCCACCGTACTGTATGGTAAAAATATAATAATCCATACTATTGGATTGTTAACACATGTTTGGGTTTGCTTTAGCTTTGCCGCCTTGTTGAGAACAATGGCTCGCAGGCTTTGTTCCCGCCTTTTCTTATTCAGAACGCCCAAACCCTGTTGGCAGCCATTTTCAAGGTCAAAATCCATACCTATTTCCATATGATTTCTTATCTTCGATATCTGAAATTTAAATGAAAAACTAAAAAGGTTAAAAACCCATTTCGTTTGCAGGTTAGAATCTCTTATAAATCCACTACTAAGTTCTTCTACAAGTCATCTTAATGGTGGGTTTTACCCGAATGTTCAAGGTAAGATTCCTGCTTCTCTTACGTGTAAATTTCCATTTTCCTTGATAATTTATCTCTTGAATGCATGTGAAGAAAGCCATTAAACTGTTGCTGTTATAGATGCAGTCAAAGTGTTTGTAAAAAGTATTAAGAGAAAGTATTTCTATTCATTTCCATGTATAATGTCATTTTTCTGAAACCCATTTAATGAATTTTATCTCTTGGCTTGTGAAGAATCCATTAGTCTTTGGTTTGGATGGTTGTTTTGAATTAGGCGCCAATATGGAATGTAACCAATGTGTTTGTAAAAAGTGCTAACAGAAAGAAGATGCTTGGGATTTTTCAGTTGAGATACTTTCTACTTTGTAGATATTGTTCATATTGTGTTTCTCTAATGAGGTTGATATATGATAGGTTTGAATTACATGGTTTTGTTTGTTTGTAATTGATTTTTAGATATGTTTATTGTGAAGAACTATGACCCTTAATACAGGACTTGATTAATTGGGTTCGGTTTAGTATTTTTGAAAAATGGTTTATTGGGTCATTGATTTTTTAAAATCGATCGCCTAAGCTAGTATAATTGGTTTTCGAAGCTTTAGAATCAAACAAACTGAATGGATTGAATGTTCATCCTTGTATTGTTGAATGTTTTCCAGTATTGCGATCATATGCTCGTGAAGGGGGTAAACATTACGATCTCTTTGGGAGCAAAACACCAGGCGATGAAGATTTCAGGAAGACCTGGCAGAAAGAGATGGATGAAGATGAGACCCTATGGACTGGCAGCGAAGATGAAAGTGACCTCGAAAACAATGAAACTGATTCCAAAACCGGCCAAAACCATCTGGAGAGAGAGATACGAAAAGCTAGACAGCAGGCCAAAGATCATTCAGAGCTAATCGATGCCGATGACAGTGATGAGTTAAGAAGCATATGGTCTGGAAGTGATGAGGAAAAGACGTTATGGACTGGTAGCGAAGGCGATGACTATGATGACATTCCTACGGAACCTTACCCTAATGAAGCTAGCGATAAGTACATCGATAAACTCTTCGAGTTCGAGGAAAAACCAAAGTACAGGACGATCTCGGAGTTACTGAAATCTGAGAAAGAACCCGAGGAGCTATCGCCGGGCAAGAAAGCAAGGAAACTAGCAGTAGAGAATGCGTTGAAGAAACTCAAGAAAGGACCGGATGGGCGATATACAAATGTTTGGGAAGTGATGAGCGATATCGACATTTTAATAGGAGCATTCGAGAACATAGTTTCGGGGCCGGAATATGAGGAGCTTCGAAAAGGAGGACCTAAGAAATTGAACATGGAGTTTTTCAAGGATATTCAAGCGCGGATGAGGGATCCGAACTATAAGTTCTCACCCGAGTTGAAGTTGAAACCAAAGAGCAAGCTGGTTCCAAAAAAGAAATGGCAGAAGACACAATCTAGGCGTAGGAAAGCTCAAAAGCGTTAGCCAACACTGTTTAAATTGCCTTACCTCTGTATTTACCTATGTAGGGATTGTGCTATGAATCTCCACAACTATGGGAGAATTTCACTATCTGTAGAAGGATTAGATTACTGGTGACTCGGTTTTGAATAGAGGTTTTATGAATTGCGGCTAGTCTGGTTCGGTCCGAATTCGTTTTAATAGTATTTTTTATTTAAATTTAATATAAAAACATGTTTATATTTTTCATATTATTTGGAGTAGTGAATTACAGAATATAGCTTGGGGATGGCTTGTGCTGGACTTGACGTATGTTTGTGCCGGGAGAACAAGTTTGTATCTTGGTCTGATTCATGGATGTCTTTAGTATAGTTGTAATTTGGTTTATAGACTGAGATTACAATTCAGATCATGGATTTGGATATTTATAAGCATTTGATTTTTCGTTTTATTTGTGTATTTGAATATTATGTATTTAAATAATATTTAGATTCGGATGTTATCATCTGTTGCAGATTTAAAATGGATACAAATAAACTTTACTACAGTTGTCTATGTGCAAGATGATAACGTCCGAATCCGAATCTATATATTATTTAAATATGAGTATGTTAGTTTTATTAAAATAAAAAAAATAGAGCTTACAACTCAAAAATAAATTCGATTTAAATATATTCTTAAAAACACAAAAATTAGTGTTTTATATCATAAATAAAAAATAAAAAATATTATTTAAAGACTTGGAACAAAATAAATATAAATATCATTTAAATTCGACGATAAAATATAAAAACCAACGAAAAGCAACATTAAAAAAATATATGTATTACAATGATAAAATATAAAAACCAACGAAAAGCAACATTAAAAAAAAATATATGTATTGCAATAGTAAAGCATGTTGACCATATGGTCATTACCGCACTCGATTGTGAATAAAAATAATGATTTTATGCTAATATCTAAATTCAATTCAAGGGTTCGATAGTTAAAAAAATAAAAGAAAGAAAAAAAATTTGCACAATTAAAGTTTAGATAATATATGATCATAAACATTGTTAACTCTTTGATAATAAATATAAATTGTAGAACTAATGTTTTGATATAATAATTGAAAAATAATTTTGAATTAATTTAAAAAAAATTTAAAAATAATTTTAAGTCTAAACAACTTGAAAGTAATTTTGATATATTTTATAAGGCTTTTGAATGTGTTCAAAATGATTTAAAGAAGCCAAAGTGTTCAAAATGCTCAGGCGTTTCGATATCATCTTTAATGGTATTGATATAGTTTTACTGTTTTCAAAGGATATTGCACATGCGTTTCGATACGGTATTGGACAGTTTCAATGCGTTTTGCTATTAGAAGATTTGATTTCGGTACAAAAAACACAAATACAAGTTTTAGGTAGTTCGACATACCTTTAACGACTTTATAAAAACCCAAAGATTTTATAAAAAAAACAATTATGAGTCGTATCGAAACAAGCTTTAACCGTTTCGATAAGGGGAGCAAAAGGTATTGATACCTCTTCAAGGTGTTTCGATATCGGTTCTTAAATACGGATCCAATAGCTATTTTTCAAAGAGGCAGTATCAATACCGGTTTCCTGAGTATCTATACCACTTGCACCAGAAACATAAATTGGCTTGGAAATCAACTCCAAATCAATCCCAACGATCATCAACGATTAGAAGCTCAATTAGGATGATAAAAGAAACTCTCAAGCATCAAGAGAAGACCAATGCTTCGATTGTAACAACAATATAATCAAGCAATTTTCTTAGTGCTTAATTTTCTATTGTTTGTGTAGACAAACACTTGTAAGCCTAATTATCAATGTATGCTCAAGTGTAATAACAATTGGGTGAGATCTTATATTACAATTATTCACCTTGTTAGAAGGATTACAAATTTGCTTATTTTTTTCTATTTGAGAGGTTTTTCAAAGTTCGGGTTGTGAACTTTAGATGTTATAGATTCGGGGATAGAACCTAGGTTGTAAGATTAACCCTTTGTCCTCAAAAGGTAGAAATTCTTAGTGAATTTGGGAAATCTTTAGTGAGAAGCTAAGGTAGTGGATGTAGGTGCTTTTTTGAAAGTCAAACCACCCTAAAATCCTTCTATATTTTTGTTTTCACTTCAAACCATCCAAATTATTATTTCTCCATCACTTGACAAGTGAGATCGGTTGTGCATCGAGTCTAATATAAATATTATAAATAAAATAAGTAAACACGAAACTCTTAACATAAATTTCAATATTTTTTTATTAAAAATGTTTGTTGGGTTTATATAATTTTCTAATTATAAGTTAAATAAAACTACAACTGTATCTGTGAAGACTTGACCACAGTTGGATGGATATAACAAACCAAGTGTTGTGTTGGGTGGAGATTAGGCCATTAGGTGAGAACAGACAAACATCCCGAGTGACCATAGACTTTGGCGTGATTCTAAGAACTAATTAATTTTTATTTTGATAAAGTACAATACCACTCGAGGAATGTTTAGGATAATTTTATTTTGTACATAAAACTTTAAACAATTATATTATAGTCACTAAATTTTTTATTCGTTTCCATTACAATCATTAAATATACTCACCTAAAAATCTAATTTTAAGAATTGATGCCGCCATAAAAGATCAATTTTCGATGGACAAATTGGTTGTTGATCGATCTCAATGGCTGAAAGGTTTCATTTGACCAGAAGATTAACATAATTTGATTTTAAACTAATTTAATGATTGAAAGTGATAGTTAAAATATTTGAATTTTTAGTTTCAATTGGGATTTGATTGATAATTAATGAGATTAATAGTTTTTTCGATGAGTTCGAACCAATAGAAATGACAAGAAGAATGAGTGTAGTTTGGTGACTTTTTACGAGAAAAATCATCAAACGACAATCCAATAAAAATTAAAAGATCAAATATTATTTATCGTTAGGATTATCTACTATCATTATGTTCATAATTTTTTTTTTTGCCTTCTATGATAATTATTGACTCTTAAAACTAATGTTTAAAAAGGAAAGAAGACCTTAACGATAGTTTTCAATGATAATGATTATAAGAAAATGAATTAAAAGTTGTTGTAATTCAAATTTTAAAAAGTTTGGTGACCAAAATAAAAATCGTAAAATTTTAGTGACCACAAGTATAATTTATCCTTTTCCTTTTACTATATTGGGTTTATTTCAGAGATATATACTTAAAGTTTTTTTTTTTCGTTTAAGTATTTTGATCAAAATTCTTAAGATTATTTAAATGAAAAATATGATGGATTTTTTTAAGTATTTATTTAAAAAATATTAATTTATAAAAGTTAATAAATGGATAATGGAAATTTTTGTAAATAAAAGTAAAAAGAAAATCCGTTTCGTCTATGCTTAGTGTTATGGGGCTAGACTACTGCTAGTCGTACCGTGCAGTCTTAGCCACTTTCTCGATCGAAATTTGACTAAGTCACTCTAAACTCACTAAGTAAAAGAACTTAAAAATATAAAGAATAACAAAATATAAAGTTTTTTACATATAAGGGGATTTGAACTCATAACCCCCAACATAATAAACATTCAACCAATAAGAGAACCAGTGAACCAAGTTACTTTTAATATCATAATATATTCACATATATTATTAAGTGATAAAGTTTTAGTAAAAGCCTAGAATAACAAAATTTCAAGTCCATTAATATTTAAATTAAAATATTAAATATTTAAATTAAAATATTAAAACATTTAATAAATAAATCAAAATAATTAAATATTCGAATATTAAATATTTGAATATTTCTATTTAATATTATTCGAATTAAGATATATGAATAATATTAAATATAAATAAAAATATTAGTTGAAAAATAATAAATATTCAAATATTTTGATTAAAAAATATTTATATTTTAAATATTCAAATAAAAATATTTGGATACTCAAATAAAAATTATAAATATTTAAATATTTTTTATTCTAATATATGAATAAAATCATGAATATTCGAATATTTGAATTTAAAAATATTCAAATAAAAATATTTAGATTTTAATTATTCGAACAAAAAATATAAAAATGTTTAAACAACGAAATTCAAATATTCGAATAATTAAAATCTAAATATTTTTATTTGAATATTTAGATTTTCATTTATTCGAATAATTAAAATCTAAATATTTAATATTTTTATTTAAATATTAATCGATTTAACAAAGGTAATTCAAATTCTAAGAGATAACCATTTAATACCACTCTTTCGGATTTTATATTATAAAGTTACATTGGCTCAGTGGTTTAACCTCTTGCTTATAAAGCAAGGGGTCAAGGGTTCAACTCCCCTTGGGGGCATTATTACTTTATTTTCAAGCTTCTCTTCTTTCTCACCAATCAGGTGACACGTGATTAATATGTTAATTAATAAATAATAAATAAATTAGAGGGATTAAATATGTAATTTTACAAATTTTAATTAACTGCCACGTCATCACTATTAACTTTTCCGTCAGATTTTTAACGGCAGTGGCCAAAATAGGTAGGGTTTCAAAGTTTGGGTACCTGATTGACGAGTTCTTTAGTTGGGTGGTCACTGGTGTAGTTTACCCTTAAATTAATTTTAAAGTTTTCTTAAAAACTAAGATCAAAATAGGTATCACCAATTAGTTGGGTGGTCACTGGTGTAGTTTACCCTTAAATTAATTTTAAAGTTTTCTTAAAAACTAAATTAAATTCTAATTTAGAACCTAATTAAATTTTTTAAAATCTTTAAAATTAATTTTAAGTCCTAATTAAAGTCTAAAAACAACTAATTACGAATCTAGGAGTCTAATCCATAAAAAAAACGAAACTAAAGAGGAAAAGAACTTACCGCCGGCGACCTCCTTTGCTTCCTCACCGATTGAAATCCTTCCCCTTACTCAAGCTTGTAATTGCTCCTTTGAATTCTGATCTCAACTCCTCCTCCTCTTCGTTTTTTTCTTTGCCCCTTTAACCTTGAAATCCTCCTCGTTTTATAGGCTTCAAATTCAGACTTTTGATTGAAGTAAAAAACTCCAAACAAAATTCAAATCCCTATAAACACTCTACCAACCAAAAAATCCTCAACTCCCTTATCTCTTATTTTTGAATTTTATTCTATTTTTATTCATTTTTTACTATTTTTTTAATTTTCTGTTATTTATTTTTGATTTTTAATGTTTTTATTATTTTTTTGTTTTTTTTGTTACATGATTATTATTATTATTTTTAAGAGAGAAATTCGTGTTGACAGTTTGCATTTGAATACTGACTATTAACATGTTTAAATCTTATTAGAAACATGCATAGGAATTAGGATACTGTTTACCGTGACATTGTTTGAAACATGTATAGAATCAGAAACACTTAAAGGACTTTCATGCAGTTAGAAGGGTGTCAAATCTTTCTCAAGTAGAATGGAGAGTGACCTTTTAAAAATTTTGTCTGCCCTTACATTGGATGATTATCTTTTTTCCTGTATTCATAAACGAGTTGTTTTTTTATCTCAACTGTTTACTTTGTTAACTTGTTTCTCTCTGTCTTTTGTATACAATTGCCAGCAAATAGTGACGCCAGTGCTTAATTTTTTTTCTGGCCAAGATAGCAGAGTTTGTTATTTTACTTGTGAAGCTCTATATAACATTGCAAAGGTGAAAGGAGATTGGTTAGCTTATGGTTTTTACTTTTTCTTCATTTATTGCTTTATTAACTAATGATGGACGGGATATGCTCTCATCTGCTGTACAGATTGTTCGGGGAGATTTTATCATATTTTTTAATCAAATATTTGACGCTCTATGCAAGCTATCGACTGTTTCAGCTGCCAATTTGCAGAGTGCAGCTCACCTTTTAGATCGGCTTGTGAAGGTTAATAATTACTCCCTCATCTATATATGGCGTCTCAGTAATCATGTGAAATATGGGATTTATTGCTCTTCTATTTTACCTTGTGATACAGGACATTGTTACTGAAAGTGACCAGTTCAGGTGTGCTTTATTGTAGGTCTTGTTCAAAATTTTTGAGAACTATTTTTAATGTTATTTTGTTTCTTTGTCTTCAGTATTGAAGAATTTATACCGTTGTTGAGAGAGCGCCTGAATGTGTTGAATCCCTTTGTTCGTCAGTTTTTGGTTGGATGGATAACAGTACTGGATAGTGTTCCAGATATTGACAGGTTGGGTTTCCTACCTGATTTTCTTGATGGTATTAAAATTACGGTCTTTTAAACTGATTTGCTACTTATCTATGAGATGTTATTTTGATTAACTAGATGTTGAAGTGTTGATAACTTTCAGGTTTGTTTAATATGTTAAGTGATTCTAGTCATGAAATACGACAACAAGCTGATTCAGCACTTTCAGAGTTTCTCCAAGAGATCAAGTACTCTCCATTAAGACTTCTACTATTATCTTGTTCTTGACTGCTATATTAGGTTCATCGGTGCTTGTTTTTAAGTTTCTTAAGCCATTATTGTCTTCTCCACACATCTTTATCGTAATGATATGATTGACACCTCAACGTTTTAGTTAAAAGAAGTTATGCCATTTTAAGTAATTCTCTTAAAAATTAAATATCATGTTCATTTGTAATTTTCTGACTCGAGCAGTGCTACTCTTGAAGTCTGTAGATTATGGTCGCATGGCTAAACTACTGGTGCAAAGAGCAGCTTCTCCTGATGAATTCACTCGGTTAACAGCTATCACTTGGGTAAGTAGAGTTAAGACCTAGGTTACAATGTAAAAGGAGATTAGTAAAGCTGAAAAAGGAAAGGTACATTGATGCTCCCCTTGACAATATATTTGTCCCTACTGTGATATTCTTAAATTTTCTTACTATTCATGGACCAATTATCCCATCTGGTATTTTCACATTTTGATTTACTCGTTGTATAGATAAATGAGTTTGTAAAACTTGGTGGAGACCAGCTTGTTCCTTACTATGCTGACATACTGGGAACCCTTCTGCCCTGCATATCTGATAAAGAAGAGAAAATTAGAGTGGTATGTTTATTTATTCTATATTCTTTCCATAACTATCTGCGACGCCTTTCAGAAATTCATTTGGAGTTCTTTCATTGGTATTAATTTTGTTTGTGTTTATATTTCATATTAGGTTGCTCGGGAAACCAATGAGGAGCTTCTTTCAATCAAGGGTGAACCTAAAGAAGCCTTTAATGTGGGAGCCATTCTCACCATTGCAAGGAGGTGTAGTTTTTGTTATCTGGGAAAAATTCTAGGTTTGAAATGTTACCAACTGTGTGCATACTCTTCTGTATTTGAATTTTGAAGAGCTATAAAGAAGTGCATAAAGTTGTGACTTGTTTTACTACTGAAATAATTACACATTACAATTATTTTGTTGTGATTACTATATTTTTTTACTGATCAGGCAACTGGATAGTGATTGGGAAGCCACAAGAATTGAAGCATTGCACTGGATATCAACCCTTTTAGACAGACATCGTTCTGAGGTGATGAGCTTGTTACTTGCTAAATTCATATACATCTGGTGGTGTGCATAATATATTGATTTTTTACAATCATCATAATGATATTTACTTGGAAAAAAAAACTTGAAGGTCCATGTTTTTATCATTGTTGAAGGATTTAAAGACTCCATAGATAAATTATCATCTCTTTTATAGGTTGTTTGGATTTCATGTTTGGTGGAAGCACATTGATGCAATGATGCTGCCTACCTGAAATCTTTCCACGTATCAAAAGACCTCATTTACCTGTGTAAGGGGGCATGATAATTTCTATGTAATGCAAAGAACACTGTATACACTCATTTAAAATCCTGAATTAGAATCTTATATTCAATTTAAATTTCTTATGTCAATATTTCTCCAAAATATAAGATGGCTAATGTTTTACCTAGAACAGGTCTTGTGTTTTCTAAATGACATATTTGACCCCCTTTTGAAAGCTCTATCTGATTCTTCTGATGAGGTAATTTTCTGCTTCTTGTATGTGTTCCGTATTTAATTGTTCCATACTTTCATTAAGGATTTTATTTCTTTATTCTTGTTCTTTATAGTGGTATCATTATAATTATAATGGATGAGCCTTATGTGTAACAATTTGTTTCTTGGATGAAACTGCTATTGTAACTTATAGCTAACTCAGTTGGTAATAACCTTATCCTCCTATAAATAGAAAGGGTGCCTTTGCAAGAGGTTTTCCTTGCCCATGTTCCCTCTTTTTTCTTCCTCTTTTGGAAGGAATTGGGGATTAAAGACAGAGTCTGTGATATACCGGTTAATTTGAAATGTTGGGCCTAAAAATATCAACAAAAATGGGAGAAAATGGGTGGGAAGATCAGTGGCGGATCTTGACCTTATAGTTTGAGGGGCCTAATTAAAATTTTCAAAATTTTATATGTCTAACCAAAATTTTCAAAAGTTTGAGGGATTTAGTGAGAAATTAGTTTTTAATTGTGAGAGTTTAATTAATTTTTTTTGAATAGTTTAATGAAATTTTTAACAATTTTGAGGGGGAAATTAAAAATATAGATAACTTTTAGAACTTTATGAGAATTTTTATAAATTTTGAGGGGTAATTAAAATTTCAAAAATATTTCAAGTGTATAATACAAATTTTCCAAAATTTTGCGGCACCAAAGCCCCCTCTGGCTCCATACACCATCTGCCCTGGGGAAGGTTATAGTACTTATGAAGAAGTAAAGAATTGTTACATTATACTGTGAGTGTGGTTTCTCTTTCTTGGACACAATTAGTTTCCTCTATGGCCTCCCTTTGGTTGTTCTCTTAATCTTGTTAGAAAAACAGCTTTGACATTTTATTCTAAAATTTGGCTCAAGTTACTACTAGTTAGTACATTTTAAGTTTTTACTATTTAGTTTATTTGGTTTCATTTCTAGTTGCGCTTTTATTGCAATTATTGGTCATGGTTACCACTCTCTTTAGCTCCAATAGTTTTCATTTTAAAGGCTGAATGGAAGACGATGGGGCAATGCCTAGGAAAAATTTCTTCCTAGGAATGTATTTGAAACATCTTAGTCATTACTAGTCCTTAGTCCTTAATTCCTATTTCTTTTGCCATCTATTAAATAGAGTGATGTCGCTTCCTCTCAAAAACATGTTATTTGACATAAAAATAAAATTTAAAACTTTTGATATTTGATTTTATGATTTTTAAGTGCAACTATTTATACAACTTCTCTTTTTTAACATATTTGTTATATGCTTGCTTGTGTAGTTTTAACTTTAAGGTGCTCATGTTTTTATATGCTAATTTAGTTTTCAAATTGGATTTTTGCCACTAGGTGGTGCTCCTGGTTCTTGACATTCATGCATGCATAGCACAAGACCCCCATCACTTCCACCAGCTCGTATTTTTGGTGCATAATTTCCAGATTGATCATTCTCTCCTGGGGAGGTTATTTTTGGCCCTTCAAGCCCCTGTTGGTTACTCTTATTAATTGTTTTGTTGTGTTGAACAGTCATGTAGGCTACATGGCCAACTAGCTATATTTATTATAACCATGTACTTGTGTCTTGTTTCTTTCTTTTGTAAATCACACTTCCGTTTTCTTAGGCGTGGTCCGTTGATAATCCGTAGACTTTGTGTTCTCTTGGGTGCTGAAAACGTCTACTGTGAGCTATCCACCATACTACAGGAAGAAACAGACCTAGATTTTGCCTGCATTATGGTTCAGGTTCTGTTGTCGTATATTTCAAAATTCAACTAATGCAACTATGCTCTTTGGTTAAAGTTATAAAATAAAGTAACTCCACAACTTTGAATATGTGATGGCCTTCACATTGTTCTAAAAGCTAAAATAGTTTTGAATTTTTACTTTTAATAGAATGTTATTTTCCATCAAGCACCAGATTTTTAATTTGATTCTCTTCTGTTTCAGGCTTTGAATTTAATTCTGCTCACTTCTTCTGAGCTATCTGAGCTTCGTAAACTTTTGAAACAGTCACTGGGCAATGCTGCCGGAAAAGATTTATTTGTTTCCTTGTATGCTTCATGTAGCCATTCACCCATGGCAATTATAAGTCTCTGTTTATTAGCTCAGGTAAGAAACTATCTCCTTGAAAAGTCTTGCCAATCTCTTGTTTTCTTTTGTGGTGGGCTAAGGGAAGGAGATCCGAGGTTGAGCCATCTACTTCCGTGATTGTTAATCTAGTCTTTATTTGCTCGATAGATGTATCAGCATGCAAATCCTGTTATTCAGTCCCTGGTCGAGGAAGATATTAATGTCAAATTCTTGGTTCAGCTTGATAAATTGGTTCGGTTGTTTGAAACTCCAATATTCAGCAACAACACCGTATACTTGCAGCAAAATCACAATCACGTAACACTTCCACTTCATTTTTGAAGGTATGCAATCTAAAAATTTATTGTTAAAAGAGTGAAATAACTTCAAATTAGATCGTATCATTGTATGTTTGGGAAGCTGCAATGTGCTTAGGGTTTAAGGTTTAGTGTAACTGCAAATTTATATTAAATAACTTCATGAAAAAGCATGCTTAGGCGTCCTCTTAAAGGTTTCAATGTGCTTTTGTTGTTTTGTCGCTAAGGCTCATTCCTTAGCAACTAGGATTTACCTCTATGCTATTTTCCAATCTCTTTTCTATGAGATTCAACTAACCATCACCCCTTTATGCAGGAGGGGCCAAAAGCCGAGGAACCCCGGCAACCTGCAACATCATACTCAAATAGGCCCCCTTCGAGACTATCTAAGAAAAGCCCGGGGCAGTCGCAAACTTGACCGGTCGAGATTATCTCAACACGGTCGTTGAGCCATGGTCCGGGTGAGATCCGTTTTCTGATAGTAGCTTGTACAATTGTATCATAGTAGTTTGTTTTCATTTTAATCTTATGGTGACAATTTGGGTTTCAAATATAAGCTTTGTGGGGTTTCAAAGCTATTCTTTTTTCTTTATAAACAAACTATGCCTGTGGTTCGTTTATTTTTATTGAAAAAAATACGTTCTTTTAGAGGGAGAACATGGATTTAGAAAAATACCATTCCTTTGTTCGTGGACTGCTCTAATTTAATGTACAAATTCATGATTGCTGAAACTATTATGCATATATTCTCCTTAATTTGTGTTTTTCTCTATAAATCGATTGTAAAATTGTCGAGGGATCTGTAAACATATAAACGAGTGCGTTATATATTTTATTAGACATTTTGTTGTTTCTCGTATTAATAATATTCATGTTTGATATTCAAATATGATGAGTATAGAAATTTCAACTCGATTTTATATTATAATGATTGATTCTAATTACAATTATTTGAATGTATTGATTATAAGAATAGCTTAAGTTGAATTGACTACGACAGTTTGGTTTCATTCTGGATTTTTTTAAAGATAATTATATATTTAGTATCTCATTTAATTTTATGTTTTGATATTAAATTATTTTTGACAAAATAATATTTAACGATATATTTTGTTTCTATTCTAGTGTGTGCTGTTAAAATACCAACAATATGTTGACTAAAAAAAGAGAAAAGTACATGACATGCTAGGAGAAAGAAATTATATTTGGTAGGTTGTCATATTATTTTCTCTCTTAGTATCTTTTTTAAATTTTAATCAATGTGACGTGTTGACTTGTAGAGAGAAAATAATGTATCAGCTAGGGATGACACGGAACTCAAACTCGATGGGTCCCGACCTAATCAAATCGGGTAGAAAATTTAAGTTTATGTTGTTTTTTTTCAAGAGTAATTTCGGGTTTGGGTTCAAGGTTAGGGTGAAAAAATCTTACTCGATTTGGGATTAATAGTATAATTTTTTATATATATTTTTAGAGATATTTACAATAACGATCTCTCATGTATATTTTTTTATACAATTAGGTCATTAAAATTGAATTTTTTACAATAAATTCATTAGAAATTTAATTTTTACAAGTAGATCTCTAAAATTTATTTTTTTATAATTAAGTCTTTAAAATTTAATTTTTTTAATAGTTCAGGTTGGAATTTGAAGCTTAAAAGTTGGGTCGGGTTCGTCTTGGGTGATACCTCCCTTAAATCGATCAGGTTGGGTGGAAGGTATCAATGTTCGAGTTGGGTGTGGGTGAGTTGAAAATCCAACCCTATTCTACCCATTCCTATCTTTAGTATCAACTTGTGATTTTTTCTCTTTTAATCACTATATCGTTGATTTTTTAACGATAAGTACCAAAATAAAAACAAAACGTAATATAAGGTATCATTTTATCAAAAGATACATAAGATATTAAAAAAAAAGGTAAAGATAAAATGTGAAATATGTAGTTATCATTTATTATTTTATTTTGAGTTTGAAGTTTTTACTTTTTAACTTGTTTTTGCCAAAATTGAACTTAGGTCTTGTTTTTAGACATTATTTGATAATACTTCAAATTCCTTCACAAATATTTTTTAGAAAATATTTGTCAAATAAGTAAAATATATGCTATGAAAATATATATAATTGTGTCGTAAATTATAAAATATTTATTTTTTATTTCATAAATGAAAAATAAAATTCGCTTCCATTCGAGTACTCGGTTGTTTCTTTTGTGAATAAAAAGATCCTTTTTAAACTATTTTTTCTAAAACAAAGAAAGAGAAGTGTGGAAACTCTCGGTCATTTACATCAGGATTGACGGGAGGGAACCGTCCTCTACTCCCCTCATTCAATTCGTAAAAGTTTGTTCCGACGAATAGGAATGGCCAAGTCTTCAGTCTTTCCGGGCTACCTATTTTCTTTGCTGTACCATGATTTTCACAAGGCATATATCTTCTCAAGATCAGAAGTATAATCATCCACATCGGATAGATTTGCAGAGTATGACCAGGAGAAAGACTTACGACCGCTCACTCGTTTGATTCGTCTCTGAGAATCGCTATGGAAAATACCAAAACGCTGACGGAAAACAAAGTAGCACATGCTGCCAAGAGTTCCGACCAGAATCGGTACTCCGATGATGGTTATAGTAACAGCCATCCATGAACTACGTTTTCCGACAACCACGAAAGCTATCGATAAAAATGCCCCACAGGTGCAAGCACAAGCAACCCACATCAGCTTGTTAACCACCGATACGACCTGTTTCTGAGCCGTTGTGTCCCATGCGACCAACGTGATCTGAACGACAACAACGGCGAGAGATATGAAGAGGGATATAGTGTTGAGGAGGCAGAAAACCTGGAAACCGACGTGATAGGATATGTTAGCCCTACCTATATCCGGTCCATCGCTTATGTATTGACCAGGCAAGTTGAAGATGGCCAAGAAAGCTATCGATGCAAACAACACAGCTACGACCGTGATGGAATTTGTGGTGTTCTGGACCGCTTCTCTGTGAAGTTTCCGAAGTTCTTTGGCGATTCCGGTTACTCTTCGGTTTGTTTTCTCGTTTTGTATAAACTGCGAGTGCACCTCGTGCTTAATATCACTCACTGTCCTCTTTAGCTCCATTGCTTCATCAACTTGACCGATATACCTAGCGTGCTTAGCACCAGACTCTGTTAGAGCTTCATTAATTCCGAGTGCAGATTCTCCATACTGGAGCTTATCTGCCAAATCCATCGCGGATTCGTGCTGATTATTTACGGCGTTGACATCGATTGATCTATAAGTCAACAACAAGCTCACATTCTGAAAATAAGAAGAAAACAGAACATAAGTAGATGAAAATGAACTTGTTACTCGAACTGAGTGTGAATATCAGATATAGGCAATAGGCATATGTGCCCACCACGGGTATGCTGTATATACACAAATACATGCAATCATGGATACCTGCAGGCGAGACTTCCTTGTAGCTATGTGCAATGCTGTGTTCCCCTTTTTGTCACGTTCGTTCAGAATGGAATGATCGGCGAGCAATATATCATCGACCACCACCGGACACTGACCCTTGACGGCCATATGGAGTGCGGTTTGGCCTTTCTTATCTTTGATGCTAACAATTCCTTGATCGCAATCGATAAGAGCTTTTACTACGTCGATCAGGCCATACCTAGCGGCCGTATGCAATGCGGTCTTTCCGTTCTTCCTCACTATCCTTATGCATCTGGCATCAGCACTCAATATCGCGTTCACCACATCCAAATGACCTTTAACAGCTGCAGAATACAGGGGACTTGTATTCGTCGAGTCGCATATCTGGCAAAGCTCCGGCCACATCCCCAAAACTTCCTTCACTATGCCTACACATTTCAGTACACAAATCCTATAAGGGTCAATCACAATTTACAAATGACCATATAAAACATGTTCAATTCAATGTTTTTACCTATCCTAAATCACATGGAAAACTCTATCTTTGCTCGTACTAGACTTACGCTGCTATCAATTATCTCAAATCTTAATATACCAAGAAAGATATACCGTCCAATACGTAATAACACTACTAAGCGTAGAAAGCTCTTCTATTCAATTTCTTCGCTATACGGTTCATCGGAGAGCAAAGGAGAGATCAAGGTTCGAGAAATAGTGAATGATCTTATATTACAGATACACAAAAAACACAATTATAAGGTGTTAAGATTAAATTAAATTAAGTTTTTAGCCATGTTACTCGAAGTCAGTCATACCAGATATCAGTACGTGTCTAAACCCATCTCTTTCCGATCAACCCAAAGTGAAAAAATCACCCAAATCAATACCCCAAAACAGTATAAACCATTAGAATTAAGACAGGGGATCCTACCCAAATGTCCCAACTTGGCAGCAACATGAAAAGTGTTGATATCCGACTTGGACCTGATCTTCACCACCTCCACATCACAAACCTTGATCAAATATCTGAAAATCTCCTTTGAATTGTTCTCTGCAGCAACATACAACCCGGTGGCACCGTATTCATTCCGAGCAACCATTAGATCAGAAAGCATGGATGACCCATCACACGGTTCATCTTTCTTCAACGTATCCAATAATTCCTTCACTGATTCGACCTCCCCAGATCCAACAGCTGCGAAGAAAGACTGTTGTGTTAATAAACGTAAAGGCTTTGCTTCCATAACTTCTTCTTCCCTCTTCTTTGATGTTCGTTTTTTCTATTTTTGGTTTGGTTTGTTGTTTTCTGTGTTGTCAAGGATACTCGAGAGAGAGAGAGATGCATTGACTTCATTTACCAGCTTTGTATTTATGATTAATTGATTGAAACTGATGAGTCTGCGTGTGACAAAGACTGTTAAAAAGAACGAACGAAAGCAGCAGGGGACAGGGGGATTAGATTAGTACCATCAATGTTTGGATTTATTCTCTATGGACGCGAGTTCGGTGGTTGAGTTGACTTATTAACTCGGTTTTAATATTAGAAGAATGTATATCGTTTGTTTTTTTATAATATTTTTTAATACGTTTATTTTAAAATAATAAATTTAAAATTTAGAATTTAAAATTAATAATTATAATTAGTGTTTAGAAAAATAATATATATATAAGTCATGTCTTTTGAATTTAAAATTGTAACATCCTGATAATAGAAAGAAAAAACACAAGTGCCGTAAACCAACTGAACGAATACGAATGAGGGTGTATTCATATTCGTTCGTTTAACTTTAATCGAACAAACGAACGAACATGAACATAAACGAACATAAATTTTCTTATTCGTGTTCGTTCGTTAAGGATTGTAGCTTGTTCATATTCGTTCGTTTAAATGATAAACGAACGAACATAAATGAACATAAAAGAACGTAAACGAACGAACATAAACGAACGTAAACGAACAAACATAAATGAACATAAACGAACGAAAATAAATAACATATATAATATATTAAATATTTAATATTTTGTATTAATTTGATTAATTCAGCTAATCAACTGATTTTAAACCGAATTAGTCGATAATTAAAATTAAAAAAAAACACTCTTAATTATTAGATAAAACCTAAAATTTAACTGATTAACTAGTTTTGTTTTGGTTCGATTCATTAACTCAGTTTAACAGAACAATAAACACCTCTAGCCTATAACAAGAAAGTTTTTTAACGAGTCATAAAATAAGACTTATCAACTCGAGTAACTCAAAATTTTTTGACTTGACTTACTTGATCTAATGTTCACCCTTAGATATATGTGAATAAATTTAAACGAACATAAATGAACGAACATAAACGAACGAACATAAATGAACGAACATAAACGAACAGATTACCGAACGTTCACGAACATAAATGAACGAATGAGCCCTTTGTTCATGCTCGATCGTTTAACTAAACGAACGAAAAATCTTGTTCATGTTCGTCCGTTTAATAAATAAACGAACATAAACGAACTTCTCGCCGAACAGTTCACGAACGATTCACCGAACTTTCGGTTCGATTACGGCCCTAACCACAATATCAACTAATAATAATGCTTATTTATCAAAACAAAAAGTAATGCTCATTTATAGTAGGATTGATAATATTTACGACCAGTTTATTACGTGCGTTGAATATTATTAATATTGAACACCGTTAAATACTATTAACACTAAACATCGTTTAATACTATTGAGTTGATTAAAAAAATTAAAAATCTTAAAGATTTATCATATAATAAAATTATAATTTAAATAATTATTAATTATATATTAAACTTTTAAAAATTTTAATCTTTATTAATTAATTTAATAGCGTACAACGATATTCAACAATAATAATCATTATAGGAAAAAGATTTTTAGTGATGTTTTTTTTTAATTTTATAATAGTGTTTTTTAGTGTCACTAAAAAAATTTTCAACACTTAAATTTTTTTCCGGATGTTTCATTGTATTATAATTTTTTAATATTTATTATACTTTATGTTTTTATTTTCTTTTTATTTTTAATTGATATTTTTTTTAATTGTAATTTGAAATTCATTAAGAATAATTTTTTTTCTAGGTACAAACGTTTCAATATTTTAAACACGTAAATATTTATTTTATAACCGAATAGTTTATTTTTATTTTAATAAATAGTACATTAATACGTGATCCAGTATCCTAATGTAATTTTTTTATTAAAAAACGTTATTTAAATGTTGCTTTTTATGAGAATCTCAACCATGAGAGAAATTATTATATGGACCGGTTTTATCACGTTATCCATGGTCCTTAATCATTAAAAATTAGACAACTAATTTTTTATTTTCTATGTCATTTTTTTTAGAGTGAATCTTCACTTTTTTATTGACATGTAAATAAGTAGTGGGTGATTAAATAGAGATTAATTAGGAAAGAAAAAGTGACATGAAAAATAAAAATTAATGTTCAATTTTTAATAGTTAGGGACCATGGATGACGTGGTAGAACCGGTCTATAGAATAATCTCTCCAACTGTGGGGTATTTTGTCTTTTTATTTTTGTTTTTTCCCTTAAGAATTAAGGAATATATAAGGTTTAATTGTGCTCCCGATCCCTATACTCTTTCTACATTTAAAATTCATCAACGCTATTTTTTTAATTATCTAAACTCATGCAAATAAAATCATCAAAGACTTCCATTAAATTAGATTATATGATATTTTAAAATAAAAAATTACTCACAACACTACTATTTAAAATCATTTTACTGTATTATCGATTGAATTTAAATTATTAAATAAAAAATTAAAAAATTTAAATTAGATTATCTGTCAACATATTATTATTGTCATATTCTATTATTACGATAGTGTTTATAGGGAACATATATTCTTCATTAGAGACAATGATGTTTGCCTAAATCTTTATTTTTTAAAAAGATATATTATTTTAATTATTTTTAATTATATTTTCTTGTATGGTTTGAATAAATAATATTTTAAAAATATATTATTTTATTAACATAAAAGAAAACAACAACAAATGTATTGCAACCCATCATGCAAAATGTTACTTTTATAAGATTAGGTTACATGTTAGAATACAAATTACACATTAAATACATATTTATATAGTGATATAAGTCATCATGCCTTGTCGCCACGCAAATACCAGCAGATCCGATCTCTTATATCTTCATCTGGGAATCAATGATGTTTCTTTGCTGCGGGGAGCTTAGGGTTCCATGGGCCGGCAATGGCTGGGAACAACAAATGTAGAGGTTAGATCAAGTAAAATATGGTCTAAATTAAGGGTATAAACGAATCGAATTGAGCTTGAATAGTGCTGAATTCAGTTCGATTTGTTAAGATTTTCAGTCGAGTTTGAGCTTAAGTAATTTTTCTTGCTAACGCGTTGCACCCACACAAACTAAATATGTTAGCTGGGAGGAACATTTAGTGTGGGTGCAAAGCGTTAGTAAGAAAAAATCTATAAAAGTTGTTATGATCCGATTGACATTATATAGTCTTAACTATCATCTTTGGTCTAAACGTAACTGTAGAGTACATGGAAAAGGACAAAGGCAAGCTTCGGAGATCTTTTGGCTTATAAAGAGAGATGTTATATTCAAATTGGTTGATTGTTGTTTTAAAATTTTTATCGAACTATAGCAATGAGATGGGAATATGTTAATATCTCATTCGAGATAGGTGATGGTGGTTAGATATTTTGTAAAGTGTTTTTTTAGGTATTCTTGGATAAATAAAGTTCAATTTATTTAAAAAAATATTTTCGAGTACCTCATGAGATTTTCGAGTTGAATATCAAGTAGCTCGGCTTGACTCAGAATTTGAATCGGGTCCAAGTTCTAATCGAGATCAATTAAGTAATTTAACCAAATTTAAACTGAGTCGAGCTTTAGTAATTCACAGTTTATCTCGTCTCAGTTACAGCCCTATTCTAAATCGTAAATTATTCAATTTCAACTCTAGAAAAGACCATAAATTATGTTTGAGAGATAGACAAATGAAGATGAATTCGATTAAATTCTGGAGAATAAACATGGATACAGGAAGCATACCTTCAGTTTCCAAACCTTTACATCCCGGAGCTTCGGTCCAGTCTAGTTGGAGCAGAATTTCTCCGCATTCGACGTCTTGGAGTTTGATCAGCATGTCTTGCGTGATCTTGCCGTTTTCCCAAACGATGCAGCTCTCTTCGGCGAGGCAGTTGGTGTGGCTCTGTTGTATCCGTTTCAATGTGCAACTGTTGGGGAGATTATGCAAACCCTTCGCCATCTTCAATGCCGCGATGTAGGGTTTAATGTCGATTACCGCAGTGCCCATTTGATCGTCTCCGGTAAACGTGTCTTTGTCGAAAACGGTCTGCAACAACGTCGAGAGAACCGATTAAAACGATCGAAAGATTTAAATCTCGTATTTATCATGTCACTTTTAAGGGTGAAATTTCAGATTCTCGTAAATAAAAAATCGAATAATATATGAATTAACTGAATTAAACTCGAGTTTAATTAATATTAAATACTAACAAAATGTTGATATTAAATACTTACCAAATGGACGGGAGCATCAGTGTCTTTGATTGAAAAAACCAACACTTCATTCCAAATGGGATTGCAGTTTCTTTTCACCACATGCGTCTTCATTTTCTGTAGAAATACTTATTAAATAAATATTTAATGTGTATCGATCTCGAATGAATCTCGAATATAAATATTACATATACGAGTTTATTTAATTTTTATATATTTAGAGAATCATATTATATATTCGGAAAACAATCGAGCATGCATCGATGAGTTTCGGGTATGAAAAATGATGAAGATAACTGACCTCTTGTCCTATTGTGATCACAACGTAAGGATCGCTGCTAATGGCATCACGAACAGCAAGATTAAGGCCTTTTCGGACAGTGATTTTAAGAAGCCCCAACGTATCCTCCATTGTTCAAACAACAAAAACCTAGGGGAAAAAGAAACACAACCTGATGCGACGAAAAAAATATAAAATTTCACGAACAAATGAATTGGATTGAATCAATCGAATCGATAATAAAAGATTAATATTTTCTTAATAACTGTTTGGATTCGATTGAATCAATCGTTTTAAATGCCGATGCAACGAAATATGATGTTTTAAATAGATGGATAAGAAGAAGAAAAAAAGACAGAAATGCATTGGAAATGAAACAAAAGAAATATATTTAAGTGGTTGGCCGATGTCTTCGCTACGAACATGTTTATTGTTAGGATTGTTTTATCATCGTCCGGTGTAAATTCACTTTTACTTGAACATTGTTATAAAGCTAAACGATGTCGTTTTAATTTTAACTATAAATTAATATAATTTGCTTATTTTCCACTTCTCTAATTAACGAAAGAACAGGTTTTTCCTTACGCACGTATGATCATTAAATTTATCGATTAATTATATTTACAGAAAATATTTTAGAGATTGATAATGAAAACTTATTTTTCGCAATCAGATCTGTTTTAGTGTTTAAATATTTGATTTAAAGATTATGATATAGATTTTATAGATTAAAGAATTGTAATTTGATTTTTAAAATAAAATTAGATATGTTTGTGGAGTATTATCAGAATAATAATTCATTTACTTACTATGCATATAAATTTGAGATTGATTCAATATTTTTATCATATCAAAAAGTTAAACATTTTAATTTATTTAGATTTAATTGTATCGCGTATCTAATTCTCAAATCATGATTCATTTTAAAATGGTTACTAAAATTTTGATCGTTTTAGTTTTAGACTCTTGAACATTTCAATTCCATCTACAATTAGGGTTTATATCGTATCGTATTTTCTTAACAAACAACGTTGTCATTTATTTTGATCGTTTTAGTTTTAGACTCTTGTCATTTATTCAAAGAAACAAAAGAATACAACACAAAAACTCAGATTAAACGAAGAAAAATAGAAAAAAAAAAGAACACATGAGAAAAATAAAAACATAAAACATATCAGACATCAAAATAAACATAAGAACAAAACTATCGTAATCCCTTTTTCAAGTGACTCGACGTTTTTTCCTTTAAAAATAAAACAATAGAGTCACCACCAATCTTTTTAAAAGTGTGATTGAATCACCTAAAAACGGGTCATTTTAATAAAATTATTTTATTTTATTAAAACAATAATTTTGGTATACGAAAAACAAAAACAAGTTCGGGAGTCGATTACTTGTGGGATAAGGGTTAGCACCCCACAACGTTCAAAATTGGTGCCTAGTCGATTATAAAATATTTTAACGTCAGAATTTGCAAGTTTAAATAAAATTTAATTTATTGTCTATTTATGAATTTGATTCCATTTTAAAGGTCTCACTTTCAGGAGAGTAAATTTTAATCATCGTTAATATTTTTGACGCTAACTCATTATTCTATTTGGTACAATACCGCATTAATTAAGTTTATTTTTTATAAGTAATCACAAATGCAATTGATGTGTTCAAATATTTTATTATTCTAAATTAATTATTATTAACCAAAGAGAAATATCTAAATGAGTTTTATCTATTAAGGTTAAAATGTAATAAGTATATTTTATAAACTTTAAATGTGAGAATATTTTTTTATTTTATTCTAAGACTTGGATTTTTAGTTCATAAGCCTTAGCGTTTTATTTAAGCTAAGAAAATAATTTTAAATTTTATCTGATTAAAAAAATATATAAAAAAAGGTAATGTTAATTTAATTTAAAAATGGTAAAAGAGAATTTATAATCTATTACCTTTTAAAGAAAAGACATGACAAAATGATTTTAATAAATTAAAATTAAAAATTTGGAATGGGGTTAATGATTGAATTAAAAGAAAAAAAATTGAAAAAAATTCTAAACACAACTAAATAAAAAGAAAATCAAATTTAATCAATTAACTTATTTTATTTAAAATGGGTATAAAACCCTAAAATATAATTTATCAATTTTTATTTTGAAAACAAAGATAAAACATCCTTTAAAAAAGACTCTTAATTGTTCATTAAATGCTCGTGTGAAAGATAAAATAGAAAAAACAAAGACTTTTATAACTCAAAAATAAATTACTCCAATTAAATTTGAAATAAAAAATAAAGAAAGAAAGATCACGAGCAAAATACCAAAAAATAAGCTTTTTTTTTTTATTCAACTTAGAATTTTCAATACAAACTTGGGAGCTCTCTTTAATTTTTTGGATGTTTAGGTGTATAAAAATTATGAGTGAATTATAAAAGTACAAGATGAATGATGAATGTGTTTACAAGTGAAGGAGGAGGAATTTATATAACATTTTTAACCCATAAATACATAAAAAAATAAAAAAATAAAAAAACACTAAATTAGGGTAAATTATCCCCTAAAAATCTTGATTTTCTTCCATTTACCATGTTCTTCAATTTAACCAATATCTATCCCAAATTTGATAACATTTTTCCTTTTTAGTTTGATTAAAATCCATATTTTCTCCCTTATTTCTTGATTTGAATTTGAGTTGTCCACTTCTTTTTTATTCGAAACAATCTCATTTTCTTTTTTTTCATATATTTTTGAATAAAAACAAAAATCAGTGAAAATTTTATGATAATAGTTGTCCCTTCTTTGCTTAATATGGTGAAACATGAATAAAGCAAAGAACAAAAGACATTGATTTTCACTGGGCACAAACTTGTTGGATGGTTTCATTCTTCTTACACTTGAATGGGTAGGCAAGTTTCATTCTCCTCATGTTTGAATGGATAAATGAGTTTTATTTTCTTCATGGCTCGAATAGATAAGCAGATATTAAAAAAAATCCTCCTCCTAATATTCGGATGGATAAGCGAGTTTTATTTTCCTCATACTCGAATACATAAGCATGTTATACTCTTCTCATTCCCGAGTAGATAGGCGGATTTTATTTTCCTTATACTTGAATAGATAAACAAATACTAAAAAATGATCCATTTTCTTCATGTTTGGATGGATACGTGGGTTCTATTCCCCTCATGCTCAAATAGATCTCCTCATGCCCGAGTAGATACGCGGGTTCTATTCTCTAATGCTTGAATAGATAAGCATATTCTACTCATGCTTGAAGGATTAACACCCTTACAACACCAAAAAATTGGTATCTAGCTGATTACAAAATATTTTAATATCGAAATTTGCAAAGATAAAATTTAATTTATTGTCTATTTATGAATTTGATTCTAATTTAACGGACCTACATCGTTAGGAGAATAAACTTTAATCACCACTAACATTTCTGGCGCTAACCTGCTACCTCCATTCGGTAGAACACCACATTAATTAAGATTCAATTTTTACAAGTAATCACAAAATGCAATTGATATGTTCAAATAATTTATTATTTTAAGTTAATTATTATTAACGTAAGAGAAATGTCTAAATGAAATTTACCTAGGTTAAAATATAATTATGTTTTATTAACTTTAAATATGATAAAGTATTCTTTTATTTTATTTTAAGGTTATAACCAGAATTTTTAGTACATAATCTTAAGGTTTTATTTAAGCTAAATAATAATTTTAAAATCCAGGGACGGATTTACTTGTATAGTGGGAGGGGCATTGCCCCCTAAATTTTATGGGATAATTTTATTTTAGCTCTTTATAATTTTAAAATTATTATAATTAAGTTTTTTTTTCTTTCTTGCCCTCTCCTAAAATTTTTATAGTTTATTATATTTTAAGATCATATAATCTAAAATTAATAAAATTAAACTTTGATTCTCCTTTATTTGGTTTAATTATTTTTAAGACCTTTCAATTTTAAGTTTTTTAAAATTAAGCCTAAACCTTTTTAATTTTTACAATTTAATTATTTTTTAAGATCTTATTATTTTAAAATTAATCGGTTTGCCCCCTCATAATTCGATCTTTACTCCTTCCCTATTAAAATCTATCTAATTAACAAAAGATATAAATGAAAGGTAATGTTGATTTACTTTAAAAATGACAAAAGAGTTAATTTATGCTTTATTACCTTTTAAAGAAAAAAACTTGACAAAATAGACTTGATAAATTAAAATTAATAATTTGAAATGGGTTAATAACTAAATTAAAAGTGAAAAAATAGACAATTGTAAAAACAATTAAATAGAAAAGTTTAAATGTAATCGAACTTTTATTTGAGACGAGTATAAATCCCAAAACACCATTTATAAACTTTTATTTTAAAATAAAGATCAAACATCTTTTTCAAAAAAAAATTAATTGTTCAGCAAATGTTTACGTGAAAGATAAAATAGAAAGAACAAAGGATTTTAATAAAATACTAAAAACTTTTTTTTTTGTATTTAACTTAAAAATTCTGATACAAACTTGAGAGCTCTCTTTATTTTTTATGCTTATGGCGTGTAAGAATTGTGAATGAGTTATAAGAGTAGAAGGTGAACGATGAATGTGAGTTGTGATGTTTGTTTACAGTGAAGGAAAAAAGGTTATATAAGTATTTTCAACTCAAATACATAAAAAAATAAAAAATTCATTAAATTGGGATAAATTTTCCCTTAAAATCTTGATTTTCTTTTAATTACCATGTTATTCAATTTGACCAAGATTTTATCCCAAATTTGATGACATTTTCTTTTTTAGTTTGATTCTAATCTATATTTTCTCCCTTATTTCCTTATTTGAATTTAAGTTGTTCTTTTTTTATTTAAAACAATCTTATATTCTTATTATTTTTTTATTTTTAAATAAAATAAAAATCAGTAAAAATCTAGTGATAACAAAAACAAACACACAAATAACGATTAAATAAACCTTATATGAAATTTAAGTGTTTAAAATTTTAAAGATTAATTTAGTATGAAAATCGTAGTTAAATGATAAAATTAAAATATTTAAATATAACGATCTGAAATTCTGAATAAAAAATTAAGAGTTGACCCAAGTTATAGACCTTTATGTTGGTTCATGTAATTAAACTCATTTGGGTCAAATTTAAGACTAATTAGATAAGAACTAACCCTTACAAACTTGAGTAGTGATCAAGTGATAACAAAGGAAAAAGTGAAGGATTTATGTGATAATTATACACTTTTTGAATTAAAAGGTTGAACCCCTTGTTTGGACATAGGCTTTAAGAGGTCAATAACCCTTTTATGAATTGTGAGATCACCCTTTCCTATACCTTTTTCCATCTATTTCTTCCCCCCAAATATCATGGTTTGGAATATTAAAGATTTAAGTTTATTTTTATCTTATTTTTTATATTTGAGATTTAAGATTGAGATATATTATTTTTTTAAAAGCTTTGAAAAAAATCATAATAATATAGTAAAAAAAATAAGTAAGAATTGTGTTTATGAGTTTTTTAAAAGGTTTAAGCTTTGAGGGTACTTATTAAAGGTGTTTAAATAATTAACTAAATTGAATTAATTGACCGAATCGAATTAATTCAGTTAAACGATCGATCATCGAATTTTGTCCGGTCGGTGAGTAGATAAAACTTTTTTGAAAATTCGGTTAATGGTTAATTCGGGTCGAAATCTGCTAATTGACCGAATTAATTGAAGTTTTTGTATTTTATATTTTATATATTTATTTTTAGTCACTAAATGTTTAAAAAATTATAAAATGGTCCTTAAACTTTATTAAATTAGTACAAGATGATAATTGATTTAATTTAACAGCCATGGAGTATTCTCATGATTTTGAAGTTATAATTTTGTAGCTAAGCGATGATAATTGATTTAATTTTTAATTCGAATTTCATATTTGTATGGCATGCAAAAGAGGTTAATGTAATTTTTCCTAGCTCGGTTTAATGAGAAAGGTCGAAAGAGTTTTGGGTAAGAGGTATTTTAATATTTTTAGTTTAAAGTTAGTATATTTCTAACTCCTTATTTCTTGAAGAGCATAAATTAATTAACTTGTTTGATTTTATTATATCGAGCCTATTAAATGTATGTTTTAATTTTATTGTTCGACTGATTTAAATTTAATTTTTTAATTGAGTTCTAAATTAAAATTTAAAAAGAAATAATAATCCATTTTTAACCAAATAGATATTTTGCTGACTTGATCTGAATTGTACCCATTTATTTACTTTATATATTATCACTGTTCTGTTTAGTTTCCTCCAAACTTTTGTTTCTTTCCCTAGAGTAACTCTCTTAAATCTTAACGCCAGCGTCTCAAGTAATGGAGTCCGTCGATTTCACCGAAGTGCACGATGCCGCTATTGCCGATGCTAACGGAGGCGTCAACCACGTCGACCACGGTTGGAAAAAGGTTTCGTATCCCAAACGCCAACGGAAGATCAATTCCAAGGCCGATCCCGAAAAGCCCAATCCTACTCGCGTTAACGGAACCCTAAGTAACGGGGCTCCTAACGTTTTCCTTTCCCTCGAGCAACAGTCCCAGGATCGCCGCCGTCGGATCCTAGAAGCTCAAAGAGCTGCTGATGCCGTTGATGCCGATGCTAAGGTTAAGAATAACAGATCGGATCTCGATGATGACGATGATAGTGATCTGGAAGGTGTTAAGCCTGAAGGAAAGACGGAAGAGGCGGAAAAGAAGGTGAAGCAAAAGAAGCCGAAGAAGCCTAAAGTTACTGTTGCTGAGGCGGCTGCGAAGATCGATCCAGCTGATCTCTCAGTTCATCTCGCTGTAAGCCTGCAACAATGATAGATTTCATTTTATTTGTTTAAGGAATCAATTGATTATCAATTTTTTTCGTTGCTCTTGGAATTAGGAATTGAGTGGCGAACAGCAGGAAATCCAGATGCAGAAGTTTGCGAATTTTTATGGGAAGGCATTTCAGGAAGTTGTAGCGGGACAGTTCCCTTGGGTGAAGATGTTTAAGGAGAGTACCGTTATCAAGCTTACAGATGTGAGTTTTTTTATTTATTATTTGCTTCTTTTTGGTATTTATTAATAACAATCTGGAAGTTTGGATTTGTCTGTGGACTGGTGAAAGGATGCATTTTTTATGTACTTTAATCTTGAAACTGGAAAGATAAGATCTTGCATGTTTGACTGATTAAATTAAATGGTTTTGCCAAAGCTTGATTTGTTGATTGTCTGGATAAGATGTGTTATCATCCGCCATTTTCCTAGGAAATGTCATTGGAATTCTTTAAAAAAGTATCTGCATGATTGTAATTGAATTGAAACCGACTGATGGTTATTTTTCATTGTATGATCTCGAAATATTTGTCATGTTAATTTCACATTTAAAACCTACACGTAATAAAAAAATCCCATCCTTTTGATATGGAATTATTTGAATTGATTTAGACAGGAGTGACTAATTTTCTTATTATGGTTCAGTGTTTTGTGAGGAGGCAGTTAAATTGCTAGATTGGGTTAGGTGGTTTACTTTACAGTATTTACATGTATTTTATAAATTCGTGGTACTAAAAGAACCCTTAATGAGTTAAACTGCTTTGGATTCACATATGGTTTCATATAATTTAGCAGCTTATAAATAATAAATCAGTCAAATAATGCAAATATAATTTGCAGTAAATGATTCATATTATGTTTATTAACATAGTATAAAAAAGAGGTCAGCCATTCTAGATGAATTGATTTTTTTCTTGTTGAGGCCGGTTTGCATTTAGGGGCTAGATTAAAAGAATTTGGGTTTTGGAATCCAACACTAGTAATGTCTCACTCGTACTTCAATTCAAAAATTTGGACAAATTCCTTTCTCTGGCCAAAGCAGTTAATCTATTCTTTGACAGATACCCCTTTCACATATCTCTGATGCTGTTTATAAGCCATCAGCCGAGTGGATCAGCCAACAATCCCTTGAGGCACTTGGTTTCTTCGTGTTATGGTCTTTAGACATTATTCTAGAGGATTTGGTGGCCCAACAAGCAAGCGCTAAGGGCTCCAAGAAAAATGTGCAACCTACTTCCTCGAAATCTAAGGTAACTTATTGGCAGTTTTGCTGTTCAGTTGGTTATTTTCCTTGGTCTTTTTATCCATCATGTTCTTTGGCAGTTTTTTATATATTATTTCCTTCCAAAATTTAGTGACTAGTACGTGTTTTATTTTGAATATTATGTCATGTGATTGATCTGGGAGACAATCTGTTTATGCTTCGACGGTTGCTTTAATTTACTGTCAGCTCAGGGAGCTTGAATTTCATTTCATCCAATGAACTTGAGAAACGCTTCTTCCTTTTCGTTTTTGTTTGGTTCTTTTGCATGCAATCCATAGAGGTTTTGTATTGTTGTGTTTAACTTTGTGAGTTAAAAAAGCATGTACCTCTAACTTTGGGCAAGAAATACAGTCCAACTCAATTTGGATTTGATATAAATATGTTATGCAGGTTGGTATATTTGTGGCATTAGCAATGGTATTGCGACGTAAACCTGATGCCTTAATTAGTGTATTGCCGAAGTTGAGAGAAAATTCGAAATATCAAGGACAAGATAAGCTCCCTGTTATTGTATGGATGATAATTCAGGTAAGTGGTGGCAATGCATCAATCTAACTGATATATAAATGTTGAAGGCTATTTAAATATCTGTTACTCGTTCCTCTTTAATAGCTTCTTATTTCACATATCAACATTGTACTGTTTAGGCATCCCGAGGAGATCTTCCTGTGGGGCTGTACATGTGGGCACATCACCTCTTGCCTATGGTTGGTGGCAAGAACTGTAATCCACAGTCCAGAGATCTAATTTTACAGCTAGTGGAATGGTATTAAGCTTCTTTAGTTTTCACCTTTTTTCCTATCCGGTCCACCTTTTAATTTTGTCTTTGAACTTCAAATTGATATAAGGATTATTGAATTCTTTCCCCTTTTGTCAAAGGATCTTATCTGCCTCAAAAGCTCGGTCAATTTTAGTAAATGCTGCTGTTAGGAAAGGGGAGCGTCTGGTGCCGCCATCTTCATTTGAGATTCTTATGCGAGTTACCTTCCCTGCATCTTCATCTAGAGTAAAGGTTAGGTTAAGAGTTCAACTCTGCATTTATCATGTAATTGATTAGATTTGAAATCATTATAGTCTCTCAATCTTCTTGCTATATTGTGGTAATGGTGTGCAGGCAACTGAAAGGTTTGAGGCCGTATATCCCACTGTAAAGGAAGTGGCTCTTGCTGGATCTCACGGAAGCAAAGCAATGAAACAAGTGGCTCTGCAGATGTTTCAATTTGCAATCAAAGCAGCGGGCGAAGGTAAGTTGTCTTTGAAAATATTTCTTGTAATTTCCACTCCCCCTTCCTTCACTTTGTTCTAATGGTAGTTTCGATGTCACTTTTCAATCAGCCACACCTGAGTTATCCAAAGAAGCAGCTGGAATAGTCATATGGTGTTTGAACCAAAATGCTGAATGCTACAAGCTTTGGGTGAGCTTTTTTTTTATAGGAAAGTGGCCTCGTTAAACTATTTTAGTTTTTTACAAAGTAGAAGAAGCTTCCTACTGATTTATTGTTTTATCTATTGCTTGTTGTGAATAGCAAAAGGCTTATCTTGACAATCTAGAAGCAAGTGTCGCCGTTCTTAGAAGACTTTCGGAGGAGTGGAAACAACACACAGGAAATTTTACTACTCTTGACAGTTTGAGAGAAACGGTCAAGGATTTTAGGAACAAGGTACTTACTATCTTGTGTCAGATATTCGTGTTTGTCCAACATGATTATATTCTGTTTTTTTCGAAGTTTTTTCTTTTGGAGTCGTATCTCTACACACCTGTCTGAATATGTCTGACACTGGTATGAGGGTACTTGAGGAAAATGAAAAATCAGAGCTACATAGCTTATTGTGCTACAAATTTAAGTTATTTGGACTCGGATGTGGGTGTCAATTAATGGATATATGTCCGATACTGGTATGTCCAAAAAAATTTTCTAATAATTGTTAACGGTCCTTAGGAGTATCATATCGCCTGTGCATTTTTGCAAATATGGCTCAGACATATTTTACGAACATGAAAGAGTCTTGCCTTGTGCATTTTTTCCAAATCATCCCATATAGTTTCTGATAAAAAAATGCAACTATATGGCATGATATTTATAACATTTGATGGAGAGTTTTTATTATCATCTGATTATGATTTTCCTTCTCTCCATTTTCAGAATGAAAAAGCAACCAGCGATGAAGCCTATGCGGCCAGACAGTCTCTGTTTCAAGATGCAGACAAGTACTGTAAGAACCTATTTGGAAAGCTATCCCGTGGCCATGGATGCTTGAAAGTTTTGGCCTTTGTTGTCGTCGCATTTGCTGTAGGTGCTGCTGTCGTATCCCCCAACATCGACGCCTCTGACTGGGACAAACTGTCTGAAGCTTTCAGTAGCCATGACTTGAACAAAGTGTTCCATGCTTTCAGCGCCTAACAATCTCTTCAACATGGTTTTTTAGATACACCTTTTTGGATCTAACTGTCGAGGGAAAAGAGTGTTGGTTTACTATGGTGCGTTTAGGATATCGACTACGAGGATCACTCCACTTCTGCACTGAGTTACATGTATTTCAAGTCATTTATTCTCACGACTTTTGTAGGTTCAAATACTTTGAGGCTTGGGTTCCTTGGCACTTGAGTGTGTGTGAAACATAACACAGTTAAAGTCGGTTCGGTTGAAACTGTTTTGCCTCAAGTTGATGCGGAGGTTCAATCCAAGTTCTGCTTGTGAAATGAATAATGGAATGTCTGAACTTATATTTGATATATGTTTATTATAATTAATTTGAAATTTATATTTGATTTTAGTGGATGAATATTTGATAAAGATTTTCTATGTTGAATTCTGTACAATAAATATAAAATATATTTTTTAAATATAAAGATTTAAATATTTGAACACGAATTAAGGAGGATTTAACGTCACCTAAAAAATATTCGTACACCTTTAATTAAATTAATTATTGAAAAAATTATACCCCCGGGAAATTAAGATTAGTAATATATAAAGGGTTCTTGGGTAACACGAATATCGTGTTGAAAACAATGCATGCAGCCGCCATTATCGCAGACCTTGCTGCTTCGACAAACCCATCAATAGCGATAAATCCCCCATTCACCTTCTTTACTCTCCGGTACTGCTAATCTCCCTTTCTTCAATATTTCGTTTTAAAAGAGAATCGTTGCTATTCGTGCCAATATCCTGCTGTTTATTGTTGAATTTTGTACGTTTATTGAAATTTTCTTGAATTTTCGTGCAACCCAGATCGTTAATTTGTTTTTATATAAGTATTTATATGGAAGATTATTGAATTGGGAATCTGAAATATGCCGCAGGAGGGGGGACCATGCGTTCCCTTTTTAGAGAAGAATTAAAATTTTAGGTCTTTAACTGTTTATTTATTTTCTCACTGTTGCCTTTCTTGCTGTTTTTTCTTATGACTAATTTAGATGATTCGAATAGCAAATTTTGAAATTAAACGAGGAATGTGACTTTACTGAGGAGGCTATATTGAGGCATTTAGAGAAAGAATACAGTTTGCCTTGGTCGCAGGCTAGTTTCTTGAGTCATCATCTGAAGAAGCTTTGTAGTAATGGAGGGATCATATGCGTTGGTAATGAACTATATGATCAATGGGGATGATGGGGATATCGGGAATGCTGAGAAGGGAGATCTAGCCTTAGTCCGAGAGAAGGGGAGTGAAGTCAAGGCTGTTGATGGATGGAGTGGGGTAAATGGTGATCTAGTTTTGGAGTCTGAGAATGGATGGGAAGTTGAAAGCCAAAGTGCTGAAGCTAGTGCCATGAATGCAGCACGGGAGCAAAGAATAGAAACCGGAACGGAGTCGGTTAAAGAGGTTCAAGAAGAAGGTCTAAACTTTAGTGGACAAATCCAAGTGGTTCATCAGTTAAAGATGCTTTGTGGGAATGGAGAGATCGTATCCGGCAACAATGAACTGGATATGGTCCAAGTGAATGATCGTGATTTTGGGAATGAGGAGATGAGTCATGGATTGAACTTTTCAAATAGCAATGAGAAGGAAGATCAAACTTTGTTCCAAGTAAAGGGGAGAGAGTTTAAGTCTATTGATGGCTGGAACGGGGTGACCGGTGTTCAAGCTGTGGAATCTGATGATCAATGTGAGCAAAGAACAGAGGGAATTAAAGAACAAAAGGAATGCAGAAAGGAACCACTTAGAGAGGTTCAGGAAGAAAGTCAAACCTTTAGTGCTCAAATTGAAGTGAATCATCATTTGGAGATGCATGGGGAGATTGATTGTGCCAATGAGGATCACTATATGGTTCAGGTGGATGGTGGTCAGTTGGATAAAGAGGATGAGGAGCTGAATCATCAATTGAGAATTTCAGATAGAGATGGTATGGAATATCAAACCTTGGTCCAAGTAGAGGGGAGAGAAGTTGAGGCTATTGATGGCTATAATGTGGTAAACAGTGATCAAGCGGCAGAATGTGAGAATCGATGTGAAGTTGAAAGAATTTGTGTTAAACTTGGTGATCAAAATAAAGCATGTGAGCAAGGAATGGAGGGATTTGAAGAACAAAATGATTGCAGAAGGGAATCACTTAAGAAGGTTCAAGAAGAAAGTCAAAACCTTAGTGGTCAAATCAAAGTAGCTGCAGAAGTCGAGGCAGCAAAAGGAAAGCTAACTAAGGTGGTTCAAAAACGAAGGGGACAAAAGGGAAAACGACAAAAGAGGACTAAACGACAGATAAAGGTAGTTCACCTTATATATCATATGTTAATTGTATTCCAATTAGCTATATTTTTCATATATTCTTAGTAATAAGAATATAAACTAAACAGATAAAACATGGCTGAATGGTCTTAGTTGGGTGAATAAAAGGTGAATTGGGGCTTCGGTGACTCTTATTGCAATTTCTTAGTAGGATAAAGGATTGTATGAATCAGTCATTTCATGTGAACAAAGAATATTTCCATTGAGAGAACTATTCAGTGTCTCCACAAATGATGTGTTGTAAATGGTCTAGTGCTTAGGTACCAACATACCGTGATTTACGTGTTACATTTCGAATACAAGTGATAGCTTTAATTGGGAAAATAAACTGAACAAATAAAACATGCTTATCCAATTAGGCTTAGTTGGGACTTGGGAAAATAAAAGATGACTTGGGTTATCCGTAACACTTATCATTGTTTACTGTTGTATGTATCGACCCTTACATGTCAAAAAATATTATTTCCATCAAGAGAACTATTCAGTATCCTCACAAATGGTATCTTGTAAATGGTCGAGTTCTTGAGTACCGTAATTTACATGTCATATTTTCATATTTTAGCTTTAGGTCACTCTTTAATCAAATGCTAGTATTACAGAAGGGTTTCCATAATTGGTTATAGATTATTAGACTTCAGTATTGCACCATTAACTTGTAACTAGGTTTCATATTTACTTTTTAGAATTGCAAATATTCTAGTATATGATATTTTCTGGAGATGTTAGGATGAAATCATTGGCGATCATACTTCTATCCGGCTTTAGTTACTTTTATTGTAAAAGAGATATTTAGCTGCACTAACTCACATGTTTTTGTGTTGGTTAATTTTTTTGTGATTGAATTTCAACAAGATTTGACAAACAACTTATTGAGATTTAATGCTTTATTGAACTGAGAAGGTACTGAAGAGTGATACTCCCTGGCCTATTATGGAAGATGAGAAGAAATATGTCGAGGAGCGGCAACAGCAAATAAATGGTGGAAATGGATTAACCAAATCTGGTGGTAAACAAGAGCAACCACACACCGAGGTAAGATGATAAGTGAGGGAGTCAACCCACACGACGGGAAAATTGACATCAGAACCAAGATGCAGGTATTGCCTTGTGATCGAGATGTAAAAATTTTGAAGACTTCACTTGCGAAGCATTCTGACCGTCTATTAGGAAAGCAAAAGAAAGAAGCTTTAAAGCATGGGCAGCAGAAAAGGAAGTTTTGCGACAGAAAAAGGAGTTTGTTTATTGTTTGTGCTCTTCCAGCATCACAATCAAGGACAAATATTGACCCAAAGGCACATAATCGGCTGACAGGTTCAACGTCCGCATCTCTTGAATCGAGGGAGTCGGAAGAGATCCTTTTACGGGAACTTAAGCATTCTACTCCTAGAAAGCCTAGAGGCCTTCGAAGGAATACATCAAAGAGATTCCGAATGTCCCAAGATGCAGAACCTGAGAAGCAAGAACAGCAGTTTCGAGAACCCCAAAAGCTCCAAGAATATGAAATAAAGACCAAGGAAGCAAAATTTGGCAGTGAGGAGGCAGCCGTATCCCCATCAATTAAAGTGAAAGACTCCATGGATCAAGGGCACCAAATGGGTTCATTTATTGTTTGTGCTCTGCCAGCATCACAATCAAAGGCAAATATTAACCCAAAGCAACATATGCCACTGAGAGACTCAACATCTCCATCTCTTGAATCGAGCGAGTTTGGTGAGATCCTTCTGCGGCATCTTAAGCTTTCTAATCCTCAAAAGCGTAGAGGTCTTCGAGGGAATACATCTAAGAGGTTTAGTGAAAGTGAGCCAAAACCGAATGGTATGTCCAAAGGTGTAGAACTCGACAAGCAAGAACAGCAGTTTCGTGAACCCAAAAAGCTCCGAGAAGATGAATTGAAGACCAAGCAACCAAATTTTTGTGGAGAGGAGGCAATGGATCAAGGGCACCCGATGGAGCGGATAAAGGTTTACGTTCGGAGAAGCAAATCTCATCGAAAAGATCCCAGAGACTCCAACACATTGTCATCAAATTCATAATAGCTTGCAAAGAAACAACTGTTTGGAGGTTCATATCCTGTAAAGTAATGATGCAGTTAATGTTTGTATAAACTTCGACACTGTCTTACCGGTTCATTTGCTTTTTATTGCTATGGCCTTGGCTCTGTTAGAGTCTATTTTAAGAAAGTACAAAAATAATTTTTATTAGATACTGGGTAAGTCAATCAGCTATATACACAATGTCTTTAAACTTGAAATATACTTAAACCGAACGAAATTGCTCATCACTTGGACCAATTCCTATTATTTACTTTTGAATATAAATCGATAATAAAATATTCGAAGATTTGGAGTAATATACACATTATTCGGAGTATGAGAAGAGAGAGGGAAATGGAGGTGTTGATATTTATATTATAATTAATTGAGGGACTCCTGATTGAACGTTACAGATTTTTTTTTAAAAAGTGAGGGACTAACAAGATAGATAGAACAAAAGTCGAGGGGTAAATTGAAAATGAGAAATAGTAAAGGACTAACCTTGTAATTTTACTATAGTAGGGGGCAAAATTTGTAGTAAGTGTATGCCCCCTCTTAAATTTCCTAGCTATACCTAAACTCAAACAGTCGAAATTCAATAATAAAAAATAAACTCAGCAATTAAATCATAAATTCTACTAATTGATTTGAAAGATCAAATTGGTTTCTTTTCTTGTTCTGTAATTTTGATTCATGGCACTTTAGTAGTAATCTCTACTGTCCCCGTACATACGCTCACAACGTAGCTACAACCCTACCCGGCCATGGCTCTTCCTCTTGGCAAGCTAACGATCCTCGTTGGTGCAGGTCCGTACAATCATCGCTCTTCTCCAATTTTTCACTTTTTTTTTTACTTGCGATTAAGTTATTGCTGGTTTTTTTTTTCAGAGCCCGTGTAAGCAATTTTTTTGTTTGGTTTAATGAGACTGAGTTTAGGGTTTTGGAAAAATCTGTGACATTTTGGTAAAATTTCAAGATTAATTGAATCTGGGTAAGCGTAGGTACCTCGCAAATATATAGTTTAGTGTCATATTAGATGGTGTATTGGGGAGCTGGATCGTAGCTGTGAATTGGAGGAATCCTGTTTTGGTTAGCTGAAGATTATCCACTTGATGGAAATTGTTTGAAAAACAAAGGGTTGTTGTAAATTAAAAGCTAGTGGGATTGAGCGGTGTCTAAATGGAATCACCAGCATGTATAATAATATCAACGTGGAATGTACATAAAACAGACAATTACTATCTGATTGTGAAGCGCCTTTTTTTTACCACTGGAGAATGATCCTATTACTTGTTATGATATTGGACAGTAAGCTCAGCGCGGCGAGAAAAGGAAAGAAGGCCTCTGTTGCTAAGTTTAACTTAGAGCTTTCTTCTTTTCGTGTTTTAAATGGATGAATTGATTAAACAAATCATTGCATTGATGATTACTCCAAACGTACTATGTTCAAATTCGAACATATTATTTTAATATGTTCTCTCCTTTACAGGGGTAATGTAGCTCCCAATTTTGCTATGCCTCTCGCTCATATGATATTTGGAACTAAAAAAATATAAATTCTATGGTTTCGATATTTCCCATATGTAATCCTGTTTAAGAACATTGGGGTGGATGAGTGCTAAGGTGGTGGTCAAACTTCCAGAATAGAATGGGCTAAGGAAAAATCTGAATACTAAAAGCTTCTTTTTTGTATTCCATTGTTTGTGATATATGTATTGATTGTTGAACCGTGCAACATGCGTGAAAGTAGGATACTCCAGATTTTGGGCTGAAGATGTTATTACTTTAATGCTTATTCCCTTTTAGAGGGGTAATGTAGCTAACAATTTTGATGTGCCTCTACTTAAATTAGCTATTGTTTGCCTTTTAGGAATTGTTGGCTCGATTCTTGCGAAAGAAGGAGGCATGTCAAGTGTTTCTGATTTCATCTCTGGTGCTTTCAAGGTATTTTCCCACTTTCCTGAGCCTTGACTTAAAACTAAATACATTTGTTTGTGTCCCTTAAAATATGTGAAATTGAGATGATGGTGCGTTTACTTTCTTCCTGAATTTTTAATTATTTGTCTCCTTTTGCAGATTGCTTACCGGCAACTTAAGAATGATGATTCTTCTTCGTCCGTAAAAAAGCCACACAATGACTATTTGGTGGCTCAGGTTTGTATTTGATCTTCCATGTCCATTATAAATTTTTCTTCTCTTCTTGTTTTCTTTATGGCTAGGCCCCCTTGACTAAATAATTTATGGTTGGAAGATATTTGTGATCTCAAGGTATTGATTATTGCAAAAATTTTAGTATTACTTAGAGATGACAGTAGGTTGCAAGTGCTTGAAAATTAATTTATCATGACATTTTAATTTGCATATTGTAGGTTTCTGCATGCATATTTTAGTATAAATTTTTATATTCATTTAAATCATGAAAAATAAAATGTTAGCATGAGATCTGGAAACTTGGCAGATAAGTTTGTGTGTATTATTGGATATCCTATATATTTTATACTCATTTAAATCATGAAAAATAAAATGTTAGCATGATGACTCCCTAGTATCTTGACACTTGCTTTACTATTTAAAAATTGTATAATTATAGCTTGTTTTCATTTACAGGTTAACAGCCTAAGGCAGGAACTGCAGATCTTGGCATCAAACAGACCAATTACAATTGTTACCGGACGTGGAACAGGTTATGATTGTTTCCAGTCTTTGACAGATGAAAGGAAAAATATTGTTGTGTATCTTGTACTAAATGAAACACATTCTAACTAGAAATGTTAACAAAAATATTCCAAATTTTATTGTCTTGTCATCCTTTTATGCTATATGCACAACTATTATGGTTCCATAGTTCCGTACAAATGATCAAATAATGAGTATCTCCTCTTAAATTGCTGCAAACTCTTTTATATTTATAATTGTTTTATTACTATTCTTATTTTTTTCTGGAGATATAGTGTCTTTCAATATAGATCAGTTATATTCAACACTGTCCAGTTCCTAATTATTATTTTGGGGAATGTTTTTGTTGCATGCAGGTGCCAGTAAATACAGCATAATCATTGTTGTTGTTGTAGTTGGATATGGCTATGTTTGGTGGAAGGTAATGAACTTTTATTCTCTTTTGTGTGTAAATATTTATATGTTGCTTATTAGGGAGCAAACTAAAAAGATGGTTGAATTCTGTGATAATTGAGCCTCATGAAAATTTCTGGCAAATTTTCATTTTCTTAATGGCCATGGCAGATGGCTTTTCCAAGTTAAAGAAACTGTTCTTTGCTTTCTGTTGGTTATATTTCATTTTATACACTTGAGTTCATTGTGTTTCTCATTGAAATTTGAGCACTTGGTGAGAATTTTATTAGGAGTGATGGATGACAGTCAGACTCAGCAATTGAAGCTGATGGATTGATGGTTATATGTTAGCACTGAAGTTTTTCACCATAGGAGTTTAAAATGTGTTCATAGTGAAGTATTGGAAGTGCTACATAGATAAACATTCAAATAAATGGTTTGCGTAAAACATGTGTCTTTACACTTGGCTATAAGTTATATTCCTTGACTGGTTTCAGGGTTGGAGACTTCCTGATATGATGTTTGCAACGAGGCGTAGTTTATCTGATGCACGTGATGCCATAGCCAAGCAACTTGAGAGTGTTTACTCGTCAATCTCGGCAAGTGTTTCTTTTACTTCTCATTTAAATTATTCATACACTACCTACATCCTTGAATTCTACAGTATATGAAGTGAAGGTTTCAAGTGCCAAGTTACTTGATTTTGGCTTCCATATTTATGTAACTGATTTTCTTTGAAATTGACTGAATTCTCCTTCGTCCCTCTTCCTTTGTCTCTAATTTTTTCTTGTTCCCTTCTAGGTTACCAGACGACACTTGTCGTCAAGAATTGAGAGTGTGGATAATCATTTGGATGAAATTGCTGACATTACTGCTACAACACAAGAGGAGGTTAGATATAAGACTAGTAGTAGCTTAAGTTTCTTGTATAGGGGGTCTCATTGTTATTCACTGAAAATTGATTGAGTTGTATAGGTTTCTCTGATACAAGACAAATCAAAGATGCTCAACACCAATGTTCAATCTGTTCGTTATGTAGTTCAAACTCTGGTAAGCGTATTTGACTGTTTGAAGAATTGATTTTGCTGTATGTTATACTTTCTGGATGTGAAACTAAGATGACCTCTCATCTTTTTGTATGTGGGGGTTGATTTGAAGGAAAGTAAGATTAAAAGAATAGAAGGGAAGCAGGTAATTCTTACATTAAACAAAAATGTACAGTGCAATATAAGTGAAAGTTGTGGCTGTTTTCATTGTTTTTGTTAATGTGTATGTTTTTCTATCATCTTCATAGGATATGACAAACGAAGGAGTAAGCTGGTTGTGTGATTATGCACAGACTATGGAACAGAATAAACCCGCTGATCGTATTCAGGTTTGTTTATGTCATGCATCTGATCTGAAATGAATTATGTGCTTTGCTCTTTTTCTCTCATTCTTTCAGTGGTAACTATTTGAGAAGATTTCGTCATACTAATGGATACAGTGATATACTTAAACATCAACAGATGATTGTTGTTCTTTTGTGATCACTGCTGATCACAATCATATTTCTACTTTTATGTCTTTAGATCCCCACATTTTAGATGGTGGTTTTCGTGTTGGTTCCTATGCTCATGTGTCTTCATCCCGAGTGTTATTTAATTCTTGCAGGCTTCACCGGCTAGCTCCTCCTCCAGGCCAGCTCTTGAAGCCCCAATGAGAACACTGTCGAGGGTCAGATTCTTTTTCTCTTTAATTCAGGATCCGATGAATGATTAGTCGCTCTAAAATTAAATAATGGTAAATCAGCTGTTGAAACTTGTTGTTTTTTAACACTCGTCTTTTCTTTGTGTTTAAGCAGAGTGGATCTTTGCCTCCCATTGTACCAGTGGAATCACCATCACCATCTTCTGATTCCAATGGGACTCCCAAGGTTAGTCGACTTTACAGAGTCCTGAATTATGAAAATTGAAAGAACAGAAAATTCCTCAAGAAGGGTGACAATGGTACAAGAAAGAAACCTCGGGATAGCGGATTTTCGGTTATTTTATCTTTTATGCAACCATAAGACTCACATGCATCGAAAAAATTGGTTCCACTTATCTTAAGAGACTTCATTTTTTAAGTTAAGTTGGTCCTTGGAATCTACATTCCTCCGACTTTTCATTTTTCTTGAAATGTCAATGTTTGAGACTTGTGGTTGAAAATTTTAGAAATAAATGATTTCCCCTTACCTATATCCAACACCCACTTAAGTAAATCCTTCTCTGTGATTTATTTTGTATCAGGTTAAGAGATCTCCAAGAAATGAAATCTCTGGTTTTGGCCTTAAGGTTTGTACCCGATTCGTTTGTTCATTCTTTCTCTCGTCTCGATGTATCCTTTATGGTTTCAATGGTTACATACGTATCTGGTTTTCAGGAAGTAGGTGAATCAAGCAGCCTCCATGCCAGCAACGGGAACCAAATCCCGGAAGACAGCACTAACAGCTCCTCAAGTTCTGGTTTCTTTGGGACAATGTTTTCCGGTCGGACCGGCTCTTTCCCTTTCCTTGCAAGAACTCGCAGCACAACAAATGCGGTGCTGCAACAGGTTGGAGGATCCAGTGGACAACAATAGTAAACATCTTATTTTGTGGTTGAGTATAATTTTATGTTGGTAGTGATGGCCTCAGGGTTTTGACCCGAAATGATCCGGTCTGAATTTACTCTATCCGTCCAATTGTTAGGTCTATTATAGTTTTTTAAATCTTGATACTGAATTTTATTGAAATAAAAGAAATTATAATTTTGAGGAATTTGGGGATTATGTCCACTAAAAATTTTAAAAAATAAAAATAAATCCAAATTAGCAATGACAGTTGGAATTTTTTAAAGAAATAAAAGAAATTATAATTTTGACAATGCAATCCTTTGAGGAAAAAATTATTCTATGATTATCTTTTTAACTTAAATTGTTTCACTTATAGCATCTAATTTATTTAAAGAAACTGCAAGCTTCCCATCCCACCACTCTTTCCGGTCGTTACCAAGCCTGGGACGACAGCCGAAAACTCGTTCCGAATCTTGTTTCAACTCCCGGTACATGTCGAAGGCAAACTAGTTGAAGATTCCATTGGTGTCGAAATCAACACAAGCCAGTATAGTATTTTCAAGTCGATTCGAGTTTTGTCCACCTAATTATGTCTATGTTTTACGCAAACCAACACAGGTAAAGTATTTTCCCACGAAACAAACAGGTATCTTCTAATAAGACTGAAACCGTGTTGGTGTTGCAACATATAAAAACGGGTACCGAAAGTCAGGTGTTTGTCTCTCTCAGTCTAAAAACAAAAAGAAAAATTCTTTCTATATTACTTTTTCTTTAGGTTTGAGTGATTCAGCATAAATTCCAAGGTACAGTGGGATGATTGGAGGAGACAACACAAGCCTCGAGCATCTTCTATATATAGGTCAGACTTCAGACATCTTTAACGACAACCCAAAAACATTCATTTCCTCTGCCTGTGGTTTGATATTTGCTTCAGAATACTTCAATGGAGACCACTCAGAAGAAAGGGTTCTTCCGAGGCAAGCTAGCAAAGTCTTTCTCTCGGGTCATCACCAAGCCTGGTAGCGGAAGCAGAAAGGTTGTACCCTGTTCGGCACCCACAGTTTCACTTTCAGACACCAACCGGAACATGGCAAAGACAAATCTTTCGAAGATTCCGATGGTGTCGTCCAAGCAACCAACCGGATTCCAACAACACAAGGCAGTGTCCTACTTTAACTCTCCTAGCTTTTACGACCACAACAACTATGCAAACCAAACATGGGGCCGTGGAGACGAAAACGTTGATTCCATGGCCACTGCCTACATTTCCAATATCAGACAACGTTTCAAGCTTGATGAGGTAAACAACTGAGTCTCCGCCATGGCCGAGCTTCAGGCATTACAATGTTCTAGTAGTTATGTTAGGCTTAGGGTTAGCTACTGTTTAATTGTATACTGCAAGGAGGATTAATACTTGTAGGGATGAGTTTTTGTCCGTCCTAAGGTATTGTTCTTGTTTAAGCCATATAAATTATAGGGTAAACTATACGGATAGTCACCATACTATGGGGTTAGTATCGATCTGACCACAATGCTTTAAAAAGAATCAAATACACCGGTAAACTATTGATTTGGTATTAAAATAACCACTTGCCGTTAAGGAAGTAACGGACTGATAACGTGACAGTTAAATTAAAATAGAATAATTACACATTTACTCCATGTTATTTATACATTTTTTTAATTTAGTCTTAATTTTATTATAATAAAATAATATAATTATTAATTTGGTGGTGACACGTGTCACCACCTGATTGGAGGAAGAAAATAAATTTAATAAATTAAATATATAAAAATAATATCCTCCAAACAAGTGTCACCACCAAATTAATAATTATATTATTTTATTATAATAAAATTAGGACTAAATTAAAAAAATGTATAAATAATATGGAGTAAATGTGTAATTATTCCATTTTAATTTAACTGTCATGTCATCAGTCCGTTACTTCCTTAACGGCAAGTGGCTATTTTAATACCAAATCAATAGTTTGTCGGTGTATTTGATTCTTTTTAAAGCATTATGGTCAGATCGATACTAACCTCATAGTATGGTGACTATCCGTGTAGTTTACCCTAAATTATATTATAAAACTAAGGTAATTGTATTACGAGTATTTAAATTATGACTCTGATTTTAAACTAGTTTTTAAAATTTTAATTGTTCTAATTCAATCTTTAAATTATGTCATTCATTTTGTATTAGTCTCTAAAATTTTGAATATTTTGATTCCATCCTCAAATATAATTTTATGGAATTGGTCTCAAAACTTTTTAACATTTTAATTTCATCTTTAAATTATCATTTATGTCATATCCTGATATTATATAATATCATCTATATTTACATCATAATTAACTATTTTACAAGAGTTTTATTGACATGAGATATTATTAATATATATTGATAATTTACGATAAAATTAGAATGTTTACAAATTTGAAGACTAGTTAAGAATAAGATTTATGGTTTGAGGAATCAATTAGAATAGTCTAAAGTTTAGGGAATACTTAAAATAAGAATCATAGTTATAGGATGAAATTAAAATGTTCAAAAGTTTTTACACTATGAAACAATTTCGAACAAAAAAACGTCATGTAATAGGGGATAAAAACAAAAAATAAAATTTAGTTACGTTAATTGTTCTAAATTAAGTAAACATATTGCTCGATTTGTTAATTTATTTATTTTTATTTTTATATTTTTATATCTTAAGTTCTATACTCATTATAAGGATTAGAATTAAAATTATAACTTATTTAAAAAATTTGGTCCAAATAATTTCAGATACAAAATAAAAATAATATATCTTAATTAAAAAACTCAAAGCCCAAAGTAGAGAATATATATATGTATATATGACTTGAGCCTTTAAAACCGATAATAATCGAGGCATATGGTATTTTGAAGAGCGACTATATGGTCTGCTGCTGCTCGGACTTTGCTCTACACGTTCCCTTAAGATAACGTTCTTTAAAAAATGAGTTCGAAAATTTTTAAATAAGGTTTAAAATATAAATTAATTTTTAAAATTGAGTATTAATGTATGTATATTATATAAAAAATGTAAAAATATATATCGTATATAATTATAAGAAATGATTTAAATTAGATTTAATTAATAATATAATATTATAAAATTTTATAATTAAATTTAAAGAAAAAAACGAGTCTACCCGATCATATGGATTGTTATACGTTAAATGACGAGCACTGAAACACAACCGCCCAACCAAATCTTCGAAGAGAATCCCTTACAACATCGTGGAAAATTCCTCATCCTAATCCTAACTTGAATCTTGTGCTCTTATAAAAAGATAATTGAACGTACCATATTTGGGTCAAAGTCGGTAATAGATGTAAGTATTCGATCAAGTCGAGTAATTTTTTTTTAAGTTATTTGAATTAATGTATTATATTTTATAACTTATTTTTTTTTTTATTTTAAGTCTATTTTTTAAAATCTTATACAAATTTAATTACAATTATCTATTATATTACAACATAATTTAATTCTAATTTAAACTATTTTAGTTCCTATATGTACCATCTTGTTGAAAGGTTGTTGTTAGGTACGGAAGTAATCAAACTGAAATTCTATTAAAGAACTAGCAAATTATAGTAGAAAAAAGATAGAAAGAAGAAGAGAAATAGAAACATACGTAGAAGAAGATAATAGTTTTACGATTTTTATATCCTTCCTCTATTTTTTAATTTTCTTTTAATAGTCACAATTGTAATCACCAAGTCTTTTCACGTTAGCTGTAAACTCCACTTATCCTTATCATATATTATTGATGATTTGGCAAAGGATTTGAGGTCATAACAATCATTCAAACTTATCATGAGAGTATAGCATAGGTTATTTCAGTGTCGCAACGTGATATTTAAACTTTAACTAGGGGCATTTTTTATACCCTTTCTTACCTTAGAAAAGTAAGGTCATTTTGTATCTTTAAATCGATAATCGTTTTTTGGTTAACCTCTTTTCTTTCTTCTCTTAAGACCAATAAGGGATAAAAGTAAGGACATCTTGTATCTTTAAATCGATAATCATTTTTTAGCTAACATCTTTTCCTCCTTCCCTCGAGACCAATAAAGGATAAAAGTAAAGACATATTGTATCCTTGAACCAATAATCATTTTTCGGCTAACCTCCGTTCTTCCTTCGCTTAAAATCAGTAAGAGATAAAAGTAAAGATACCTTATATCCTTAAACTGATAATCATTTTTTTTTTGCTAACTTCCGTTCCTTTTTCCCCTAAAAGTTAAAATCAATAAAAAGTAAAAATAAAAACATCTTGTATCCTTAAACCGATAATTATTTTTCAGCTAACCTCTGTTTCTCCTTCCCTTAAAACCAATAAAAGATAATATATAAATACTCACTTATTATTTATCGTGTATAGTCTTAGTCTCTGACTCACCCTCCATAAACGAACCTTGCGAAAGAACCCTTGAATTTTTTGGCATTAGATTTTCATAATGTTTGTGTTACTCAAATTAGCATTTTTACTTGCGCTTGTTTACCCCTGCACACACAGGTGCTTTTTCTTAAGGCGGAACACTAACCTCTTGATGCATTTTTACTTTCATAACTTCAAAAAGATCACTTAGCTCTGTTCATCTTCGGTGTAATAATGCTCGATCAATGAGGTTCTGAACAGACGCAATAAGAGCGACCGTACAGGACTCCCGAAATAGAGGGCTCCCAAATTTTGATAAACTACTTTCATTAGATGATGTTAATCTCGAAATTCATTAAAAAATTTTAAAAATACTATTAAAAAAGATGAGTTATAATTGTTAAAACGTTATAAATATTTTTAAAATGTGACAATTGATTATTACTATTACTATTACTTCAGTAGAACTAGTGAAGTTTTGGACAAACGCAATAAAACGGTCGCACAGGGGGCCCTAGAAAGGACATTTGCTTCTAAGGGCTACAATTTTATAACTAATTGACAATTACTTTTAAGAATCATATTTTAATAAATTATACAGGGTAGGGGTGAGTATTTGATCGAGTCGAGTCGAGTCAAAAAATTTTGAGTTATTCGAGTTGACGAGTCATATTTTACAATTCAAACTTTATTTGAAATTTTTTCGGTTTGAGTCGAGTTTAAGAAATTTGAGTCGAGTCGAATTGAGTCGAGTTTTCGAGTTCCTATAAATATTTAATTGTAATTATTTATCGTGTTAAAGTATGATTTGATTCTAATTTAAACGACTTTCTCTAATCATATAAAATATGCATAAATATTTTTTTTTCATATGTAGCAATATTTCTTTATATTTTTATATATCAATGTTTATATATCATAAAAAAATGAGAGATTTATTTCAAATTTAAAAAATAATCCTTTAATTATTAAAATTTTCAAGTTATTTGAGTTATTCGAATTTTCATTTTACAACTTGAACTTTATTTGAAAATTTTTCGAGTCGAGTCGAGACTATGAAATTTCGAGTCGAGTCAAAACGAGTCGAGTATTTTTGCTTCGAGTCGAATCAAATTATTCGACTTTTTCGAGTCGATTCGAGTTTTGCTCACCCCTAATACAAGACCACCAAATTCTTTGAACCGCCCATGTGCTCGATCACTAAGTTACTATGTACTCTATCAAAGGTGGTTGTTTCTAAAAAAAATACTTGTCTATCTTTGCACCCTTACCTTTATCATTAAAAGTACATTCTAACCTATAACTTTATAGATATTATCTTATCATCTTTTAAAAATAAGTAACGAATTAACTCGAAACAATATTTTTATTTTATTTCATTTCAGAAAGACAAACAACAAAGAAGCTTAAACATTCCATGAGGCAATAACCTCAAGACTCGACATTAGAACATGAAATCCGACACAAAGAAAATGAAATCAAACATCACAACCGACACTAACAAACATCAACCTAAGTACAAATGAACCTTAATCGCAAGAAAAAACACACAAATGAGTCCGAAATACAGCAACGAGTGGATCAAGATCGAAGCACCGCTGGTCTTAAAGTTACCGAACTCGACGCACCTATGGTGACCGGGGACCTGAAACAGCAGCCCCGGCGTTAGCAGCACGAAAAGAACCAATGACACGAAAACTGGACCCCAATCCGACATCGTCGTTGCCGCTGCAGATACTATGTAGGTTGTAAGAGAAATGATATTTGGTGGAGTGTTTATTTGATTACTGTGGGGGGTTATATGCAGAGAAAAAGTACGTGGGGAGCAGGAGAGCGTGGGGCGGCGTGGAGGGGAGGAAGCGAGCTAGATTCACTGCCAACGGAATAGTTTAATTCCCAGGAGTATTCTCTGATTTAGTTTTTTTAGGTACGAGGGTTAGGGTCAGGGTTTTTGAGTTTATGTAATTTTATATTTAAATTATTTTTATAATAAAATTAGATTAAATATGTTCGAGTTTAAATTAATTTAATAAGATTTTTGGGTTCTGATCAAAATTAACGGAAGATAAAATACATTTGATATTAACGAAAGATATCTACTTATATTCAATTTACTGATTGATTAACTTAAGTTGTATACTTTAAATAACGATCATAAAAACGATTTTTTAATCCAATTACTTTATTTAAACTATTAATCTTCCTTAAAAGATCTATAATATCATGCTAGTAAAACAATTAATAATTAATAAAAATATTATATTTTTAATGATTAGATATTAAAAGAAAAATCTTCTCACATGGCCGTACGTATTAAAATTTAATTGTAATTTAAAGTAAAATTGTTCATGAATCGGATTAAATTAAATTTTATTTACTTAATATTTCAAGGTTTTAAGTAAGTCTTGGTTTTCGTGATATCATTAGGCAAATGCAGAGAATATGTGACGTCCAAGTAAATTAAAGGATATATAAGCCTATTCCACGAGGGTTACCTCCATCGGTAACAATTTAATATTATTTAAATATATTTTAAATTTGATATATTATGTAGATAAAAACTTTTGTTTAAAGGTTTATATTAAAATTAAATGTCCGATACATATCAATTCGAATTAACTAATATAAAATTTTAAAAATTAAAATACATTAATCTTATTTATTAAAACCAAAAATCATTATACTGAAGTCAAAGTTGAATGCCTGAATTTAACTTGATTCATATTCTCAACTTATATATAAAGGCTATCACATCGTAGAAATGAGAACTGGTGACATTGGTAGTGGTACGACTGAAATACGACGTCATTTGTATGATAAATTTAAATCGGAATTGAATTAAAATTGAGTTTTGAAAAACAAGAAATTAATCAGGACATAAAAACATGTAAATAAAAGAAATTATATAAAATTTTAAAAACATACTATTAAATAAATGAAGAAAAAATAAAAGGAACTCAGGGGAGTGATGCTTTTGGTTTGCGAAGTTTATTTGAATTTGTTGAGCACTGGACGAGGACTGATGAGGTTTGGGGTATTATAATCTTTTATTTGAGAGGTCGGATTTTATCGAGTTGTGCTTAAGATCGATAGTTTTAAGGGATAGTTTCGATGGGTCTCATCATCTTAATAAACATTTGGATGTCCTCATACGTCGTGATTGGATTGTGTGTGCAACATGTTAGGCATGATGGAAACAAGGTGAGATTAAGAATGTAAGATTTGATAGTTTGAAGGTAGTTTATCGTGATTGGATTCTTTCATTACTATATGACAATATAGTTATATAGTTTAATGGATATGATTGTCACACTCATCTCGTTGGATTTTGTTAACTAAGAATGTAAGATTTGATAGTTTGAAGGTAATTTATCATGATATGCCTCTGAGGAGGATCCTTTCGTTATTATATAACGATATAGTTATATATAGTTCGGTGGATTGATTGCCAAACTCAGTATATTTTTATTTAAGTTTAAAGAGATTTTTAATGAAGCTCATATTAATAGCTCGGGGGATTCGTATGTTTCCATTCACTTTCTATCTATGGTTTGTTTTTAATTTATTTTAAGATCTTGTTATTTCTATATTGAAGATTGAATACTTTGCAATTCATTTTAGTTTTTTCTGATAAAACTGTAATAAATAAAGTTATTATAGAGTAATATTTTCATGTTGCGCAAGTTCTTTCACGTCCGTTGAAGCCAATTAAAATTCAGAACCACCTAGTACTTTGGCATGGCTCATTGCCGCGAGTCCATCAACCAAGTCAAATAATACAGTAATATCAGACCACTTTCTGTCAAAATATATGATGTGCCATCAAAGATACGGACCACCTCAGTATTGTTAGGTTCAACAATCACCCTCCTGTTAGTATTCCAAACATGTACCAAAACATTGTGTGCAGCCCAGTGTTCAACATTGAGAAAACAGCAACGGACGATAATCCAGTTTCTTTTTTCATCACGGATAACAACCCCCATTGCTGTCCAGCAATCATTTGCATTCCTTGTGCTATCACAGTTAACCTTGATCCAACCTGTTGGTGGACATTACCAAGATAATGACATAAAAGGTATGATCACTCGCATTAGTAAAGGTTTGCAGATACTCTTTCGCTAAACGACTACCTTGAGATAGGAGATCGTCCTTCTATTCTGATTCCACCTCCAATCAAACCCTAAACCTAAAAGCCAAAAACAATCGGGGGAGAGAAACCTTGGGAACAAAAGAGACGTAAACCTTCTAAAACTCCCCAGAATTCATATGGCAATACTCTTGATTTGACAATGTACTTGGAGAAAACAGATAAGTTACCATGATCATACATAAAATCACATCAAACCATAACCAGAGGGACAAAAACGGCACCATCCAAATTGAGACGAATCGAACTTGAGGGAGGTAGATTGGCCAACGCAGGAGTGATCGATCAACCATAGAGCTTCGCCCAGCAGGTGCTAATGGAAAGCAAAGGTGCAACAGCCATATGACATGGGATCATGTCTTTGATTTAATTTATAGTAAATTGTACAAGAACAAAAATATAGTGAATCACAAAAGTCAAAATAACTTAAAAACATTGTTTAGCAATGATTAATTGAATTACTAAAAAAGCTTTTCCACTGATATATTTATGGGGAAAAAATCATTTTATCAGAATAGTCGAAAAGCCAAAGGGTTGATTGAAAGAAAAAATGGACCAAACCAAATCCATGAAAGGTTTAAAAAAACTCAGACCAGACTAAACTGGTCTCACAGTTAGTCCGTTATCAGCTGAAGCATTAAAATAATAATATTTAGAACAATCAAACACGAAAGACTTATTGCCTTTAAAATTTTTTATCTTTAAATCTAAAACACGAAGGTAAAAAAAAATGGCTTACAAACTCACAACTAGACCTGAAACAATCCAATCATGAAGAGTGGAACTTCAAAAATTCTATACTGGCAGCTTCCTCGGGATTAAATTAAACCTGCAGTTCTCTCCATTGCTCATATGAGCATCAACAGACTTGTGCAATATGAAATGATGATAATAAAACAAGGAATTCTAGATCCAAGATGACCAACCACAACAGGAGACAGGAACAATATATATCACATGCAGCAAATATAACCAGCAATGCAATTATAAAGTGCCGCAATGGGATTAAGCTTAACTTAAGATGTTGTAAAGTAGGAGACATTAATCACGATCGAGTAAATTTCATATTGGATAAAACTGACTGCCGAAAAAGTATAAAGCCAATCTTCAAAAATCATAACATATCCCTGATTAGACCATGTTAACAGCCAAAACAAAAAGATGACAGAAGGGACCCTACCTCCTACATTCAAGTAGGAAAACTGAAGAAAACTACTCCCACAGGCCACAGGCCCCACATTACCTGACAATTTAACTCGTTAAAAGTTTAAATCTGAGTACTTGTTATTTCTAACAGAAGCTTTCTGTTAACACAATGACACCTCAACATGGAGTAGAAAAACTGAATGAGAAAACGAAAACATGCAGCCTGAAATAATTTCCCCACTAGCAAGTGTAGCAACATATCTAACAAGTCCACAGTAACATTGTCACTGGAATAAATGAGTTGATCTCAAAGTACAAAACCTAACTTAATGATAAATACCAGGATCAACCTGTAACATATTTCCCAGATTAGACGTCTGACACATAATGATGCCTCTATGATCCATAAAGACCATAAATACCATAGCATTAATACAACCGGACACTGATCATGAGAAGGTAGAGTAACTTGACAACTGCTGCAACATGACGACAACAAGACTGACTTTCAGACACCCATACTGAGCAAAGCTGGATGACAACTCTGGACCTTCTCAACCCTCAAACATGTCCTAGTACTCACTGGAACAGTAGATAATAGCAAATCAATGGAAAGAAAGACAAGAAAAACTAACAAGATAGCATTAGCACGTGTGTAGTGTGTACCTAAAACGCATCAAATTTGGTAATAGTTAAAAACAGACGAAATGAGAATGGGAAGGTGAAGGTAGAAGTCAAACAATTCTTTAACAATGAATGATTTGAAGAAAACTCGACGAGTTCTTAACTTGTACAAAAGTAACCAGCAAAAAAAACTAACTTCAAGTAGCAAACTAGAAGGAGAAAAGGCATCAGACCACAAACCTGGTCATTTTCATTTGCTGTTGGTGAGGGGGACTTCTCTGACTCAGACGGTTTTTCTGCTCCACAATTTTGTCTGTTGCACTTGGTCCTAAAAGGATAGTTAATATTGCTACATTTCTCACATTTCCAACTTCCCTCGGGCATCTTTTGTTCTGAAAAGCATAAAATACAGATGCATCAAATTTCAAAAACATAATGATTTTTACAAAATTTAAGAGAACTTACTTGAATTTTTATCAGGTTTTGCAGCCTGCATTTAAAAAAGAATATTATTACAAACAAAAACAGATTCATAACAAAAGAGTAATGTGATGTTTTATATATTAAGATGTTCTAAATAAAATTAAATCAAGAAAAACCTGAGGTCCAGGCTTCGGAGTGTTGCATTTTCGCATGTTACAGACGGTTCTGAAAGAAAAGTTAACATTCCCACATTTAGGGCATGTCCAATCATTATCACGTGTAGCATCTGCAAAGGATTAAGATAATCAAGTGGCTGCAGAAAGTGGTTGCAATGCTAAGATGACAGCCACTATGAACATAAAAGGTAGAGATATGGCATACCAGCACCCTTTTTCTGTGATTTATCATCTGGAAAAAATCCTGGCCTTGGTCCCTGTACGTGAAAATATATATTATATAACAATTTATTTTGCATGTAAAAATATTTTAGCTCCACCAAAAGTTAAAAAATTATGGTCAACTAGATCAGGAAAATTCCAGATCTGCAGTATGCCTACTGGTAGTAAAGAAATAGGTTTGTTGCATATCTCCAAAAGCACCATACATCCATGTAGATCAAGTTTACAATTACAGACCCAGAAAATGTGCAATTACAACATAGATAAGTGCACCGAAAGGCTAAGCTTGTAATCTTAATAAGACCGTCCTAATAAATAGTGATTTCAAAATAGCAATAACCTTCTGAACATACCATTGGAGGTGGCCCCATGGACAAGCTCAAGCCATAACGATCCATCAAAGGAGGTATGCCATACATCCCACCTGAAAAAGGACAATAAAACATAATAATGGGATACTTCAATAGCATACTTCAAGTTGCCAATATATGCATGGAGATGGTAGGGGATATTTAGCAGCTAAGAAAAAAACATATTACCATTTCCAGTCATAGAGCCACTAGAATAAGTATAAACAGGAGAACATAATAAGTAAAATGAAGGAAAGAGGATAGCATTTATAAACTGGAAAAAAATTACCATTTCCAATCATAGAGCCACTAGAATAAGGGGGTGGTCCAGACATATGCAGTGGTTGAAAGGGACTGCCACCAGGAAGACGACTTCCATAAGGATAAGCTGATCCTCCAGAAAATGGAACATCATATGGAGGAATAGAGGAACCATTGAAGATGGAAGACCCATAAGGTGGTGGTACACCCAGATACATTGATGATGGTGCACCAGGACCTACATAAGGAGCAGGAGACGAGTAATTTGGCGGGTGTTGTAGAGGCTTGGCAGCAGATTTCTGTAACGAAAAAATACCAACTTAATATTAAGAAGAAAAAGAAAAGGGGATAGTTTCTGAAGAGGTAACAAACAAATTGAAAGGAATTAATATCAACAGACTCTTCAAATGTAAATTGACTGCATAGACAGACTAAAGAAAAGCAAAACATGCAGTTGGACACATCTTTTTCCTTTACATCAACATAGAACTCTGTATTAAATGCATTAAAAACAACTCGCTAAGCGAAAAATTCAAAGAATCTACTCTTCAATTACTCATTCTGTTAAAGCAATTACAATGGGAATATCAGTAATATGAGCCAAAGCTACAACAATAAAAATCAACCACATTCAATGAGGCCAATACCATCAGTACTTACCGAATTATGATCAGCCGGCCTGGGTTGAGTGCAATTGCGCATATTGCAAGTAGTCCTAAATGAAAAATTCACATTCCCACAACTAGGGCATGTCCAATCATCTTCCCTACGACTACCTACAAAGTTTAACAACAAAATTACAACATCCCCAAAATAACACAAAAAAGTACAGAGATTAAATCCAATTCATTAGAATACCATCCGTTCTAGCACGCTTCGCAGCCGAAGAGTTTCTATTATCAACCTGAACAACAAAACAAATAAAACTTAAATAACCTTTAACACGTGCAATTTTTTTACGAAAGAAATCCGAAAGAACCCTAGTTTTGCTTGGATAATTGAAATCCGATATAAGTTGTAAATTACATCTCTATTTGATGTCGATGAATAGATCGAAAAGGATGAAATTGAGAGATTTGAGAAGAAAGAATACCTGAGACATTGAGGCGCGATCGGCGGAGATATGAATTTCCCGGTTTGGAGATTCGCAAGGGGACGAGAGAGCAAGTGAGTGAGGGAAACTTTTGGGAATTTTGCCCTAGAGATTAAAGGGCGGTGACGGGATTTTAACGGGAACAGTTATTGTAAGTGTGTACTAAAATATTCCATTCTATAAAAGGCTATTGCCGTCGATTATCCGACGCCGTTTCGACCATATTTTACGAAATATCTAAACAAATTAAACGAGTTTATCGTTAAATTTTTTCTTAAAGAAACTAAGAATATATTTTTTTAATATAAAACTAAGAATATATTTTTTTAATATAAAACTAAGAATATAAATATATAATTGAGGTTATATAATATATAAAAATATATAAGAAAATTTATAACAACGTATATCCATATATATAACAATATACATCCGCTTATATAGTGTTATTTTAGGTTAAACTATATCATATACGGTATACCACTTTAGGTATTATATTATTTTATACCAATAAACTTTTAATATGTTCGATTATTGCACTAAATTTTGATTTTAACTTTAATTATACTATTGTGTTGTTAGCTCGATAACGGTATGATAGTATGGATAAAAATAATATCGTTTTAGTGTATTATTGATGTTAAAACGATATCGTTTTAGGTATTATATTTTAATATGAATAAAAATAATATCGTTTTAGTGTATTATTGATATTTGAAACGATGTCATTTTATGTATTATATTTTAGGGTATATTAATTTTGTCATTAAATTTAAAAATGATTTTATTTTTATCATTGAACGTTTAGTCATCATTGTTAACCAATCATCGTCCGTCACATATTATCATTCACAATAATATTAATATCAAAACTATCAAATTTTATTTCTCTTTCTTTTTATCGACTTGGAGTTCCACGAGATTTACTCAAAATGATAAAATTAAAATAAAATGTCATACCTTAGGGTGCGTTTGGTTCACGGAATATAAGATTATCGTTGAGAATAAGATTACCGGAATGTTGTATTATCTTGTTTGGTTTGTTTGGCAGGAATATAAGATTACAGTGTTTGGTTAAAGGAATATAAGATAATAAAAATGTACGTTTTACCAAATTATCCTTGAGATATATTTTTCATTTTAACAAGTTAAATTCTTAATATTAAAGTTAAATTATATATTTTATATTGTATTTGTTTAAAATAGATAATTCATTCTATAAAAAAAATCTGTATATATATGTATATATTTTGAAAATATCTATATATTTATTTATTATTTTATATTTTAACTTCGTATCCTATTTATATTTAATATTTATTTATTTATTTGTATGTAATTACGCCTTATTTAATAATTCAAAATAGTAAATTAACCTAAAAATGAAAGGACGTGATTGAAATGTTTCTATTTTATCAAGGGCATTTTTGTCCTAAATACCCAGAATTCCCAAATACCTAAGAAAAGCAAGGGAATGAGATTCCTGGAATAAACACAAAAACACGCTACAGTTGGTAATCATCTTTTCCGGGTTGATGGGAATGAGAGCAAACCAAACATGGGAATAAGATTCCGGAATGTTGCATTACCGTTGAGAATGTTGTATTCCGCGATCCAAACGCACCCTTAGGGTTTAGGAGGCTTTCTTCGATTTAAGATTTTTATAGTGTTTGTTCAAAAATACGAACAATAAAAAGTTTTTTTTTTTTTTGAGAAGATAAAGAATACCTCAAAACTAGTTGGATCAAATAATTGTCTAAAGAGATTAAAGTATTGATGTGTAATTTTTTTAATTTTTATTGATTTTGAGTGAATTTCGTAAAAAAAAATTCGATGAGAAAAATATTAAAATACAAACATGGTTGGCCAACTTCAGTGGTCGAAATGTTCAGTGACACAAATATTTAAAAGTTTAGTATTAAAATTAATTCTTTTAAAATTGAATGCTTAAAATGACATCGTTTTGAATATTAATAATTATATTAAAATAATACCGTTTTATTTAGGTTGACAACTATCATTCACATCATCTCGTTATCATCGAGTTAACCTAATAATTTAATTAAAATAAAAAAACAAAAGGTTTAATGTTATAATTAAATAAATTAAAATTTTAATGGTATAAACGATTGATTTATATGATACGAGTGCAAATTATTTGTCCTTTTCTCATACCTCCATTTATGCCTCCGCTTTTAATTAGAGAGTTTAGGGTTTTAGGTTAAGGATTTTGGTTAGGGTTTAGGAAATTAGGGGTAGGGTGTATTTTTTAGGGTTCAGGGTTTAGAATATAGAAAATAAGAGTTTAAGGTTTAAAATTAATTTTAAAAAAAATAAAGTAGACGCCAAAAGAGGTATGGGGAAGGTATAATGAATTTTTGTTCAAGTTTATTTTTTTTAACAAAGACATATACATAATTGACTACCTTTTTGAGTTATATATATATATATATATATATATATATATATATATATATTATGATGAAAAGTTCTAGCGAACAACAATCTTAAAAAATAGTTAAAAATAATTATATTATTTTTTTATAAAAATATAAGAATTTTAGTATATATATCAAATTTTTATATAAAAATAAAAATTTTAGTATATATTATTTTCTTATAAAAATTATAAAATTTTGATATATACTAAAAATTATGTACCAAAACTCTTATAATTTTTATAAAAAAATGGTACAACCATTTTTTTAATTTTTTTATAGATGCAGTTTCTCATTTAATATTGTTTTAATTGTTAAATTAGTTCCTATTTTAACAGTTTATCAATTTAAATACAGAAGATAAAAATATATATACATTTTAAATATCAATTTATTAATTTAATCCTTAAAACATTTTTTTAAAAAAAGTAACCGGGTTTTATTTTTAATAATTTGAATTACTAAATTTGAAAAACAAAATAAAGGAAATAAAATAAAGGAAAATGATCATAATTGTCACCAAGTCTGGCTTTGCTAAGCATAATTAATAAATAAACAAACTCCCGTGCAGAAGCATACACAAACCTAAGCAAATTAAACTGGGAATGAAAATAAAAACACGGCAGCCGTAGCAACCAGCAGTGCCGCTGTCAAACCAACGAAGTGGCTTCCGAATTTGGTTCCGCTGGATTTACTATCGGTTTTCTCCGCCGCAGATGACGGTGTTCCAGTGGATGCTGCTGGAGTAGTAGGTGTCGCTGTTGCTTTCGAGGAGGAATTGGTGAAGATGGCGGCGTCTGGTGAGTTCGGAGATAAACCAAGAAGCTCTGTTTTTCCATTCATACGATCAGTGTAATTATTATAACTTAATATATAATTCGTTTAAAATAAAATGAAAATGATTATCAGGTGATAATCAAGTAAATTGTATATCTTTTATTATATATTTATTTTAAAATATATAGTTTAGAATAATAGGTTTAGGGTTTTAGGTTAGGAATTGCTATTAGGGTTTAGAGAGTAAGGGTAAGATTATATTTAAGGTGTAAGATTTAGAATTTAAGATATAAAAGTTAGGGTTAGGGTTTAAAATTTAATTTTAAAGAATATTTTTAAGGTATAAAGATAATTTTAACCCTTAACGTTTATAATTTTTATCGCTTTGATCCTTATTCTTTTTTAGGGATAAATTTAGCCCTTAACGTATATTTTTTTTGACAAATAGCTTATTTTTAACTACCGTGATAACTGTACCGTTAAAAATCTAACAATGATGATATGTCATATGCATGTGATAATATATTTTAAGTAACATGACATCTAACCTATCAAATACATATATATATATATATATGAAATATAATTTTATTCTAATATAAAATATAAAATAATTAAAATTTAAATAAAATATTAAAAAAATAATTAATTCTAAAATAAAATGCTACTAAACATTCTCAAATATAACTACGATAGAATCAAAATTATATCTTAAAAAATTAATTAATTTTGAACTATGTTCATATTGTTTTTAAGATAGGACTGATTCTATCGTAGTTAGGGTTGATAATGTTTAATAACCTTTTATTTTAAATTTAATTAATTTTTAATATTTTATTTGAATTTTAATTATTTTATATTTTATATTTAAATAAAATTATATTTCATATATATATATGTATTTGATAGGTTAGATATCATGCTATTTAAAATATATTATCATATGCATATGACAGGTTATCATCGTTAAATTTTTAACGGTCCAATTATCATGGTAGTTAAAAAATAAGTTCTTTGTCAAAAACATATAAGTTAAGTGCTAAATTTATCAAAAAAAAAGGACCAAAATGATAAACATTATAAACATTAAGGGTTAAAACTATTTTTATGCATATTTTTAAAGTATGACTTGAAAGAAGGCATGATCAAGGAGCATGAGATTTTTATTCTATATAAAGATATCCTACGGTATTCGTATTAGAGATGAATAAAACATGTTTCGACCCAAAAAATTAATTTTTTTAATTGATTTAATTTTTTTAATAAAGTTTGATTTATAATATAAAATTCGAATAACTTGAGATTTTTAAGTTTAAATCGACTTTTTTACTATGTTTGGTACATGTATATTACATATTAAATAATATAAAAAAATATATGTATGTCGTATATAATTATAAAAGATCATTTAAATTAGAACCAATTAGTATCATAACATTATAAATATTTTATAATTAAACTTGAACAAAAACTCTAACAAATAGACTTGACTTTAATTTTATAAACTTAATCAGAAAAATTAAATTATAACTATGATTTATCAACTCGACTGACTTAAATTTTTTTAAGTAACTAAACTACATCAAATACTCATTACTAACTAATATCCATTTCTTATGGGATATAAACAATGTTTTATTGAACCCAAATACACAATAAAAATATTTAAATTTAAATTTAAACTTCTCACAAAATATAAAATAATTAAATATTTTTAATCATTCAACCACTACTCATACTACTCACCTAAGTATTAGATCTAAGTAGTGACGGATGTATTTGTATTTAGGGTGGACATACATCCACCCTAAACTTTTTAAAATTTATATATTTATTTTTAATTTTTAAAAATTTTATAAGTTAGTCTTTAATTTTTTTAATATTTAATAATTATACCTATTTTAAAATTTTATACGTGTCTACCTCAAATATTTTTCGGTATCCACCACCGGATCTAAGCTATTTGCTCTAATCAAACACAGTTGAATATGAATATCATCAATTTCTTTGTGTCTGACTGTCTGTTATTCGGAGTTCATCATAATTTAACCGTGATTAAAGAGAGTAATAAGTCTTACTTGGGCAGTCGCTAACGCTCGCGTTCTTCAACTGGCAAGCAGAAGGAAGCTCAAAAAGCTTATCTTCCTGAACCCCTAAGCTCTTCAGATTCTGAGACCCGCTCTGAGTCTGCTGAAGAATATAACACAAACACTTGGGCTTCTTCTCTTTAATACCAGACACAGAGCTGCAGCATTCCTTCGTCGGCGCAGACACCTTCCCCTGAGCAAAGCTCAGGCAAGTCATCACGCTCTGGAAATCATTGCTGCACTCACTCATCAAACCACTGTCGTCCGCCGCCTTCACCGCCGCGAAGAGAAACAAAACTCCGATCACCGACAAGGCCATAATATCTTTTTTTTGTTGGTTGAGTTGAAACTCGAACTGCATGGGCGTTAGATTTTATAGAAGAACACGTATATAAAACTGGCAAATACTTAATGTTGTGTTCAGATTACAGTTGTGAACGAGGAGAGTGATGATTTAAGGGATGCGTTTTGAGCCGTGGGATGGGAAGTTTTGTGGTCCACGTTGTGAAAATCGACGGTTGCGATGCTTAGCGAAAAAGGAGAGTTAAGATGTATAAATGGGAGGGGATTGGGGTAGTTGGACAGCAATCTAAGAAATAAATCACTACTAATAATTCCAATGGAGTGATAAAATGTTTGATATTTTTAAATAAAAATTTAAATAATAAAATGTTTTAAAATTTTAATTTAAAATTTAATTTGATTAATCTTAAATATAATTAAATTATTTTTATGATCGAAATTAAAATATTAGTTATGGATTTCAGAAAAAAATGGGTTTCAATGAAGCTGAGCTGGCAGGCCTGCCTTGTGTGTGGAGACATTCCACGTGATGGGACTTTATTGATTAGAGATGAAAATGGCCCACTATTTGGAAAAATTATACGGTCAACCCTATTCACCACGTCATTTATGATCCCAAGCAATTAGGATCATTGATCTTATTTTTTTTTTCAAGTGAATCATCATCTCTTTTCTACATAGATTTAGTGGATGAATAGTTATTAGGTGATTATTTAAAGATTAACGGTCATGATTACTTGGATCATAGATGACATGGTGAACAGGGTTCACCGTATAATCTCTCCACTATTAGGGGTATTTGTTTATTGTTCAAAAATTAGATATTCGATTCTTTTAGATATTATATATATCGGTTTATATTTTAGTCTTTTTAATTAGTTATCTGTTATTGGGTATTTATGAAAATTGAGTATCAAAAAAATTGAATATCGAATATTTGATTTATTTTTTAATTTTAAAATTTGACTGTATGTTAACCACATAAAATTTAAAAGTTTTTAATACATAATCCAAACAAAAAAATTCGAAACTAGTTTTAACTTTGAAAGGTAAAATATTTAGGTATATATAAAAGTTTATCAAAAAAAATATATTAAAAAGATTAATCTCGATTCTAATTTTTCCCTTCAAATATCGTATTGACAAATCAATACAAATGCTTTAAAAAAATTAAACTTAAAAGTATATAATACAAACATAAAAAGAATTTAGTGATTTGAATTTAGTTTTGGAATAAAAATATTAAAAAACTAAAATAAATATATAATTTAAAATATAAAAAGATATTTTAAAAATGTCAAGTTGATACATGTTAATGGGAAAATTTCGGCCTAAGTCTGACCCGAGCACCTAAAAAATTATTAGGTCGGATATCCGACCTCAGAAAAATAAAAAAATTCTTTAAATTAATCGTTTATTTTATATAGAGTTACGGATAGTTAAGATTGAGTCAATCAAATCAAATAATTTTAAACACCCTTACTCACCATGAATTTGTGACATACTCCTTAAATAACTAGAGAATAAATTTAATAATCAGTGGGTAGTTGACAATGAATTATATTAGATCAAAGTTAATTATATTAGTTGATTTATTTAAGGGTTTATTAGTTAATTGTATAAAAATATTTGATAAAATTAATTTGTAACACTCTCGATCCGGTGTCACATTAAGCCTCCGACCCAAAATCAGTATTTCAAAATTTTGGCTTCAAGCCCATTTAAAAATGATCCAAGTCCACATAAAACCAAATAATTCAAAACATTAGGAGCTTCATTTAAGACCAATCATTTAAAATCATTCGATCCAAAATAAATAAGTTACAAATACATAGGGGTCAAAGTATTAGCTCACTACAGCAATTAATTGTACTTTGACACGAAGTCGATGTTGAAATCCCAACCTTAAAGGTGCTTGTCCAATCCAACTTCACCTAACCTACACACGAAAACACATTTCGAACGCTGAGCTACAAATGCTCAGTGGACTCTCAGTGGGTATATCGTCACTCGGCTAACGTCATGCATATCATGAATAAAGGAAAGCAATACATGTAATATCATGTATGATATGATGACGCTACCATAATCGCCTAAACACATGGTATAATGAGATGTATACTATCGCACACAACATATACATGTCAAACCAAACCAAAACACAAAGTAGTGAGGCTCGCGTCCACACAGTATCAGGATCTTACATCCGAGGATTGAGACCCACATCCACACAGCATCAAGATCCTAAAACTCCTCATGCTTGAAATATTACATCGTGCATCCTCAAATGAGGCTCGCGTTCACACAACATCGAGATCCTTCATTCGGAAAAGTCTTCAATACATCACACAGAAGTTACATTGAATGGTCTTCTTTGTATTATAACACTATTTTAGATATCCGAATTTTCATCACACAAAGACTCAATACACAATATGATCCACCTAAGATCTTCACATCAAAACATGTTATGACTAAGCCAAAAACCAAAACTCGAGCATTTATCATCACAATGGAGTCATTATCACCAAATCAAGTTTTAATATTTATTTTATGGCTTAATTAACTCTTAGAAACCTTTATCATAATTTATAGAACCCCAAGCTCATCCTTTAAAAGCTTGGGCAAAACTACCCAGGGATTTTGATACACTTATAGGGAGTATTGAAACGTCACTATATCGATACACCTACAAAGAGGGTATCGAAACATCTTGGTATCGATATGCCTCATTGGCGTATCGATACGCTTTGATGGTCCTTTCGAAATGACCAAGAGGAAACCTACTCGTTTCGATACACCCTATATGGAGCATCAGAACGATTTGCTACTGAAGTTTTGGGTATCGAAACGTCCACCTAGGAGTATCAAAATGTTTTGCTAATGGAATATTTGGTATTGAAATACGGGAATATCGAACCCCTGCACGAAAATACAGGTTTGTTTCTAAATTTTGCTTAGAACATTACCCAAACTTAAACCATTCGAGCCCAAATTATTCTTACACATTATTGAAGAAGTTTAAAGTGTGTTGCTATAAGTTTCAAGTCATTAAATATCTTATTACGAAAATCACCATTAAAGGTCTTTAAGCTATAACCAAGCAATTATGTATTCATACACAAATAATACAACCTACTCATGAAATGTTTGATGCAAAGAAAAGTTGTAGGGGTATCAACCTCGAGCAAAAAAACTGCAAAACTCAACAATCTCTCTTTCAAGCTTTTTCTTTGTCAATCCTTCTTGAGGACTCCCCAACTCTTTTCTCTACAAGAAGAAGTTAAAATCATCTATTAGACCTAGCTTTGTGAGATTCTATAAGCTAGAAACTTGATTAAAAACTGAGAAAAAAACTCCACAACACTCATTCCAGGATTTTGATCTTCAACCACACCAACAACCTTCCTCCACCTAAACCAACCATTTTTACCTTGAATTGTGGATCTCCTTAAGTCCTACAACTTACCCTCAAACTCTAAACAAGATTCCTCAGCAAAACCAACAAAATTTTCATATTTAACCCAATTTGTTAGGAGAAAAAGATGAAGAAGACAAGAATGACTTTATCCAACCACTTTTCTACAGAAAACTCATAACTTCCTCCCTTTTCTTTGTCCAGAATTATCAATTTATCAAAAAACCCTCTCATAAAATCACTTTGACCCCAAAACAACCAAAACCCAACTCTCAACTCAACCCAACACTCAAATCCAAGGCCCAAACGTCAGAACCCAATATTCCGGGTTAACCCGACCCTCAGATCCCAAATATGGGTCATTACATAATTGATAACTTATAGTTGTTTGATTATTTGAACAAACAAAATGACATATAATTATACGATTATATTCAATATGTATTTGAATAGTTTATTAATTATCAATATATCTATTAATATTAATTCAATTATAAAGATTATTTTTTAAATATAATATTACTAAATATATTTGAAAAATCTATATACTCTCTTCGTCCCATTTTTTTAGTTCATTATTGATTTTTTTTAGTCAAACTTTTCAACTTTGACTCATTATAGCTTTAAATCTATTATTGATAAAAATATATAAAAAAATATGTTTTAAAAATATTTAATCAAGTAGTTTAAAAATATATTTTATAAAATTTAATAAATTTAAATGTTTAAAATAACTATGGTCAAAGTTTTAAAATTTTGACTTTTAAAAAGTCAATATCGGACATTATACTGGGACAGAGAGAGTATTAATTTATTATATATGTAATTATTTTCGGTATAATTTAGGGCCAATTTGTAATTGATCTTAAAAAATATGGTGAGAAAGTGATTTTGAAATGTGATTTTCGGAAGTGTTTTTGTATTGTTTGGTTTTAAAATAAGAGTGTTTGATATTATAATAAAAAATACTTTTAAGTAGATAAAATATTTGTTTTAGATATTTATATTAAAAATATAAAAGAATTAATGATATAAACGATAATACATGAGCAATTTTACTTAAAAATATTTTTTTAAAAATAAAAACAAAAATTTTCAACTTTTGAATATCAATTTTAAAACTAAAAAAGTAATTATACCTAAAAAAACTACATATTTTTATTGTTTTTTCTTTCAAACTAACTTTTGAAACTAAAAATTAATTTAAAAAACAAAAAAAAATAAGCTCGTAATTAATTATTAAATTTAAATAAAATAATAATTGTTAAATTTGGTTATTTTGAGATTATTTATAATTATTAAGATTAAAAAGTCTTTATAATTCTTATGTCAAAATCTTTAATTTCACCCAACATTAAAAAATAACGAATTTAATTAGTCAAATATCTAACTTTGACTCAAACATTTAATTTTGATTTAAATATTATTTATTATAAAATTTAATGAGTACCGAGCATAAAAAATATTATAATAAAAAATTAGCAAATTTTATTTATTAATTAAATATTAATTTGATTGACATTACTATCGCACTAATATTAATAAATAGCTGTGATTTTAAATATATTTGAGTGCAAAATAATCTTCAATATAAACTTGGAGTGTAATGAAAATATCAAGCATAGTATCAGAAGGCTTAAAACTTTAGTATTTATTTTTATGTTAAAATCTGTATAAGTAATTTCAAATAAAACTTAAATTATTTATTTATTTTTAACTTAGCTTGAAATTTAAAAATTGAATGACCTATTTCTCTCCACGTGGACAGGTATTTCGCTAGCAAGATTCGGTGGCTTAAAATTAAATTCTAGTACTTTCTAATGGGAACGTGCTATAAAAACTCTAGAATTTATTATTTATTTAATATTTATATATATCAGTATAATTGAATTGAAAATTTTAAGGAATTATTACTACTATATATGGGATTGAAATATATATTGACAAATAAATGTACAGACTTTTCAGTTCCTTTGCTGCATTAAAAGTAGATTTGATTTGAAGTTGAGAAGGTGGTAACCGTTTTGTTTGGTGGAGACTTAATAAACACAAAAGGGGAGGTATTTTAGTTTTTATTTTTAAAAATATTTATTTATTAATTGAATAATTAAAAATATTTATATTTTTAAATTTTGAGTGAGATTGAATCTTAATATTTGTCTTTTTTATGCTGATTATTTTATTTAAAGAAAGAAAGAATGAAGTGAAGAAAAACACAAAAGACAAAGATATTGATGAAACAAAGAAAAATTAAGGGTAAAATATATAAACGATCACTGAACTTTTTAAGATAGATTTATTTAGTTATTATACTTTTAAAATATTGGATAAAATTAAATTGAACAAAAAATTAAAATTGGTACCAAGAAGTACCGACTTTGAATAGTGTTTTGATAATCTTTAAAATGTTTTCTACAAATCATTGTTCAAAGTTAGTATCTCTTGGTACCAATTTTAATTTTTATTCAATTTAATCTATTTTACTGTTCAAGTTGTACTCTTTTGAAATCTTTAAAACTATTGTTTAAAATATAATATTTGAGGAAATCAAATATTTTTAGAAATATACAGCAATCACATCCAGACCGACATCATGACTTAACAAAGTGTTACATACGGGTTTCAATGATGGTTCTGTGCCTATACGATGGTGCGGCTTTTGGTTACTCAAAGACTCTAACTAACATTTCCCTCTATACATGATCACATTCTACAGGCAAAGATGAATGAAAGAATGAAGGTCATATTACAAGAAATATTTCATCCGGTTATCTCTCCTCATAGCATTGTATACAGCTTGAACCTATACAGCACAATGAAGTCGATTAGAGGATATACAATCAGGGACGGAGCTAAGATCAAACATTGGGAGGGGCAAAGATCTATTAAGCTTTTAAATCTAAAAATTAGGAGGGGGCAAAAGCCTTATTTTATTACTATTTAAACTAAAAGGGATCTCATGTGTAATTATACCAAAAAATTAGGTATACAATTCTCGGTTTTTTGAACCGATTTTATTCTGTATTTTTAACATCTTAATCTTGATGTGTGAATGAAGGAGCACATAAACATATGCAAATGCCATGGTGTGTTTGCATGTATGCTTGAGCAAGAGAGAGAGATACCTGTTCACTAGAAACGACCCGAACAGGACCAATGTTGACAGATACATATTTTCCTCTAGATGAAACTTTCTGCCTCACCCGACCCTGTTACGAAACACTGTCAAATGTAGTTTATAAACGTATAGAGTGATGGATACAGGTAGACACATGTTTTGTATTCTTGCTTGTATGGATGAATTAATACAATTTGATCAAATAAAGAAAAAAGCAGATGAAAAATGGAAATAGCAGTTCGAATTTCAACACTGATATATTGACTATGAAGAGTTTTTACTTCAAGTATGTTCTTCCCCCTGAACTCAAGCTTACAGTAACAAATTATGATCCTTAATACATGCAACCTCTTCGGTTGCAACGTCATCAAGCAAAAGTTAACCCATTTCAGCTTAAGGAGATATCTTTGCGAAGAAATTCCAATATAAAATATACCTCTAGCAATTTATTCAAATACATCAAATAGACCCACAACTTCCAATATAAAATATCTGTACCGCTCAGATTTTCCGCATGAGTTGATACTCACTCCAATGGGTGCAACAGTTCCAATTTTATCCGTACTACAGGAGGCTACAACTTCCATTTAACCCTTAAATTTCTATTTCTATCGAAATTTCTAAATTCTTTGCTCAGTTACAACCTGACTGTTATGTTCATGTGGTACTTAGCTGTTATAATGCAGTCCCAGGTACCAATTTATTTGGTAAGCAAATAATTAGTTATATAGAATCCAGGAATGTGCAATATGCGAAGGTAATACATGTGCTGATGTGCATTTCACCCAAGTCTTTCTAAGTGAGATCTTGCCTCTACAGCAGCTCCAGCATACTCCTAACAAAGTGACATGTAAACTAATGCTAAGTCCGGAAGATCTCTACACTGATATATTCGAGATTTCATGGATTCATCTTCTTCCAAAAAGTAAATGTGTAAACCATAATGGTAGTTTTCACCATCACAAAAGCCTAGGTTCATCTACTTATAAGCTAATCACCTCAAATCTGTTCTACTGTCTATGTTGAAATGCATAAATAAATAGACACATAAACCAATAATTGATTTCCACTGTTATAGGTACCTCAGGAATTGGCTGTTGCAACACAGACTCCACAGCAACAATCATAGCTTGCACAAAATCATCACCTCCAGTTCCTATCGCTATAAATCCTCTAACAGTAGGATATGAGTTGACCTGACAAATTAAAGAAAACAACTTAGCAACCAAAAGAACATCAAAGCTTTCAGTATCCAGAATATAAACAATCTGCATGTACTGCAGGCAGCCTAATGAAGGAATCTCCAACCGAAGTGAATTCAATCCCTTTGGGTATAGTTTAAAAGCAAATGAAAATATATTGTCTCAAGCCCCTTAAAAAATTTGGGAATCAGGAAACAATATGACATACCTTCTGATCCAAAGCAAGCCATTCATTAGTTGAATCATCGGCTACTGTACCACCAATAACCACATTTGTTGTTTGGCCAATCCTCCCTTCTTTCTTTGATACCTCTGAAATTCAAAACCAAATAAACAAATCTATACACATGCATCTACAATCTATACACATCGAGTTTAAGCAGGCATCAAATTCCATTAGTAAACACTGATAAATGAACATGAAATCGTAGACACATACGCATGTTATTTACTTTTCAAGGGAGGAGTTCCTATTACTCGTACTCAGATGTGAATAACATATATGGATATACTTATGTTCAAATATTTTTCAATGTTCTTTTTTCTATATTTTTGGAGAAATTCTTAGAAAGTCATGTTTATGTATACATCAGATGAGGACACTTCAGAAAAAAAAAAAGAAAAAGAAAAAAAACTATATTCAGATTTCAGAAAAACAAATTTCTCTTAATATTATTGTTCAAAAGTTTCCAACTTTGCTGCTGCTAAACAGAATTATGATTGATTCAATTATAGTTCTCTTGGCTCTATCTTACTTGAAGCTATTGAAAATGTAATTTCCGTTGGGATTTGGTTCAATTTTTTACTATTGAAAGCTACGCTAAACTCTTTTATTTATAATAAAAATCTATTGTCTTTAATTTATCTAATCTCTTATCAGCTAATTAACAATGATTTATCTAAAAAAACAAAATAACCTTTAATCCAAAAGAGGAATGGAAGAACCTGAAATTGCTTTGAGAATGGCTTCCTGAGGAGGTCCTTGATCGAGTTGATCCTCCTCTGATTTCGACGAAGGTGTTTCGTTTTGAGAGCAACTCAGCGTCCGTATCCCGTTCCAAAAGTGAACGTCTCGAGCCTTAACGACCGTCATCCCGTAAGTGCCGTCGCTCCCTCTCTTGGCAGTGGCGAAGTTCCTCGACGAAATGAAATCCCAGCTCCGTCGCATAGGCTTCCACGCCTCCGTGACTGAAACGGAACGCAATACCATTCTGCACGCCATCTCAGATCCTTCCCTTGAGTGTTTCGTTTTGAATTGAATTCCAATTTTCTGGGTCTCCTTTATATATGAAGGCGCCGTCCATTAAATTAACGATATTTCTTCTCTTTCACTGGTTTATCTCTCCCCAAAAAAACTTCTCAGGGCTTCTCTAACTACAAAAAATTACTAAATTACCCTTCTCCTTAACTACATTATCCCCAATTTAGATATTAATAAATCTGAAACAAGTTGAAGTTATTTGAATAAGAACGTCAAGGTAGAAGCGAGTAAATTTCGATTTTATTTGAAAAATTAAATAATTTTATTAATTTGTAATAAAAATATTTGATTTATTTTTATTGAATTTAAAATTTATAAATTTAATTAAAAAAATTTATATAAAATTTAAGTTATAAAATTTATTTTTAAGTTCGAAATGAGTCTTTAAATTATTATAATATATATTAATATATATCATAAAAATATAAAGAAATATATATACTTATTTTATATGTTTAGAGAAAATCGTTTAAATTGTATTAAATCGTACTATAATATGATAAATGATTATAATTAAATTTTTATAAAAATTTAAAAACTCGTTTTAAATAAAAAAATTAAATAATAAAATATAATAGGTTTAACTTAAAATAACTTAAATTTTTTTACTTGACTCGACTCGATCAAATATTCATTCTACGATTTAAAAATGCTAAATCCATAAGTCAAACGTAATACAAGTACTAATCAGAGAATTTGACAAAAACAAATGATATCGTCATCATGTCCAATGGATGATAAGTTCACAAATCGGAGGATGTTTTGTGAACGGCTTAACTATCTTCCAATAGTACCGAGTGCACCTGATCCTAATAGTGAAACCGTTAATGAACTATATCGAAACCCTAATTTTGAATCACCAGCGTACTGTCTACTCCCGAGTAATTCTGAGTTAACTCACCGGCTCAGCAATATGTACGGATCCGAAAGAGCCAGTGACGATACAGAGCGAACTGCTTTCAGGAAAGCAGAAAAGAAGTACAGACTTTATTACGAAAATAATCCAAAATTCTCCAAAAAGTACATCAATTTTCGGCTTAAATCTTAAATTTTAGTTCAATTCTACATTAAAAACAATTTTTGATTGATTTGTTTTGTTTGGATTTCTCAGGAAGAAGCAACCTAAACAAGTCGATTTATCAGAGGTTTTGGATTTCAAATTCATTTCAGAGTTATTCAATCAGAAAGGTGAGCTTCCTGCGGGAGTTGTACATGTGAATCGTAGAATTGATCGTTCAATTTTTGGCTTGGAAAATCGCCCTGGTATGTATCCTTTTCCCTTTCGAAATCATTTTTTTTTACTATAGAGAGCATTTTTTGTAACATTTGGGAATTTGAATTTCGAAAGTAATTCGCATTCATGATTACTAATGAATTTGTTCAATGTCTGTTTGCTAATGAATTTGAAATTGATACTTGTGGATTCGAAATTCATGTTCTTATACATTTTAAATATTTAATCATATTAAATTTCTACTAATTTATGCGTAATCTATAAATATCTTTCTTACAAATTGTATGGCTAAAGAAATTTGAAATCTAAATCTTCAAAATTCATGTTCTGTACATAGCATTAATTCTTTTTTTTGTTGCTCTTAAAAATGCAGGGTTCTTTTTTATTCCCGGTGCATTAACCTTGGATGAACAATGTAAATGGATAAGGGGAAGTTTAACGAATTTTCCACAACCTCCAAACAGAACAAATCATAATGTTATTTATGGGCCTATAAGTAACCTGTTTGCTGCGGCAAAGGAAGGTAAAGTTTTGGTCGAGGAAGAAAAGTCCAACAATGATTTGGATTGTGAATCAAGTGGTTCTTTAAGCAATGGAGACTCCTATAGATGGAAGTTTTACGAGGAAGACATTGCACGATCAAGGGGAAAGACTTGCAAATCCGTCCCTGCTTCTGTTTTGCTTCGAAAGCTACGGTGGAGTACCCTTGGCCTTCAATTTAACTGGTCCAATGTAGGTATTCACTCATTTAGTCTTTCATCTTCTTGTATCTTTTGTTGGTGAGATATTTACTGTCTATTTACAGCACATGGTGATGAATGCTGATCGAATAGCTACCAGACAGAATTTTAGGGTTCTTCAATTTAATCTTGTTGATTGCTATAGGTTTGTTATATGATTCAGATTCTGTTATAGAAACTTATGTCGATGATGTTGATCATGCTCCTTTCTAACCTGATGCATGACATTATTTGTCTTGTATCATGTAAATTCCTGAATGCGTTATAATATATTATTCAAGTACAAATGATATGTTGACATACCCCTGACTTCATCTGATGCATAAAGATAAGCCTGCAATTACTCCTTTTCTTAAAAAAAAGGAAAATAAAGAAATAAAGGAGATTGTTTATGTCGAGATGATTTCTAGATTGAATGTATTTATGGTGCAGCGGAACTATGATGTGTCTTTGCCTTATAAAAGAATACCCGACTCACTCTGTCAGCTTGCTAAAAGAATGGCCACGCCTGCAATGCCTATTGGAGAAGAGTTCCTACCAGAGGCGGCAATTGTCAACTATTTTGGGTCAGGTATTCTTTGAAGACAATGGTTGCATGCATTGATGATAAATTCTCATTTTTCAGTAAATGCTATTTTTTGTTAAGCACCCTCACGCACAAAATAATTATGCTGGATTATTATTTAATTGATATGAATTGAGAGAACTTCAAATTTTATTTACACGGTTTGGAGTTCTTAGTACTATTGGGTGTAATTCTTCCGGATTATTTGTTCTACATCATCAGGTCACATGTTGCATAAAGTCCCGTCTCACGTACTTTTTAAATGCACTTCTATTTTTCCAGGTGATACACTTGGTGGTCACCTTGATGATATGGAAGCAGATTGGAGTAAACCTATTGTAAGCATGAGGTGATTTACTATTTCCTTGTTACTTAATCCCTTAAAACTAGAAAAACGGAAGCAACCATACTCTTAGGTTTGATTTTCGACTGTATTTTCTTTCTCAGTTTTGGCTGCAAAGCTATTTTCCTTCTCGGAGGAAAATCTAGAGAGGATGAACCAATAGCAATGTTTCTCCGAAGTGGCGATGTCGTACTCATGGCCGGAGAAGCAAGGGAATGCTTTCATGGTGAGATTTCTCTTCCATCGACTTTCTTTTCTAGCAAATAAGATACATATGCATAACATCAAAAAAGAATATCAGTCGAACCCGGGGCTTAGTCTAGTTGGTTCATATAATCACCTTCATGAGTGGCATCTGGCAAGTTCGGGTTTCAAATTCCAGTATCTGCCATCATTTTTTGTTACCGAAAGGGAAAGCAACATCTACTATAACTTGTATGCGTGACTAGTTTTTTTTTTTGTTGTTGTTGTGTGTGTTTTTATCACAATCGTCGTATTCTATTTCTTCTATCACGAATTGTTTTCTTTTCTAGCATCTTAAATAACCAAACAACTCCCAATTCTTGCAGGTGTGCCTCGCATATTCACAGACGAAGAAAACGCTGAAATAACCCCTCTTGAATCCGTGTTCTCGGACGAAGATGACCATTGTTTCCTAGACTATATAAGCACTTCAAGAATCAACATCAACATCAGGCAAGTCTTCTAATTCTATTTCAAGAAAGAAAGAAAAAAGAAAAAAAAAATGGTCATTTGGTATGCATTTTTATTCAATTAGTTCAATTTATTGTTTCAACTAACAAGTGTATAATGTCTGGCATTTTCAATCCATGCTTAAGCTGCTTGGATATGAATTTGTGTTTTATGTTACTCGTGCTCGAGTGTATGAACGAATTTGTGTCTGACACGGATATATACTTAACTCTTTCGAAGTTTTTGTCAAATGCTTCGAAAGATCGTGTTTTCACATCTATGTTAAAAAAACTGTGTTGGCATGATTATGATACATAACCACATTATCGACACTAAAATTTTCTAGCTCCGTCCCTACGAACAGCGATATGCATATTGGATATGCATATTACTACCGTGACAAACTCCAACCAAATCCTTATACGCAACAAAAGCCAATGCATTGCTTATACGCAGAGTGGTACTAACTTCCCTTCTATGGTCTAAAAACTAGCATATCTGTATTTTTTTCAATTATAATTATTTTTGTTTTTAAAATTATATTATTATTTAATTGATATTGTTGTTGTTCTAATAACTCCAATATTTCTAATTTGGTTAGAAAAATAAATAAGTAATATTCGTATGATTAAGAAAAGAAATAATCAGTGCAATGCAGAAATAGATTATAAATACTATCAAAACATACAAAAATTTATGTTCATAATCTATCATTAGTCGGTATGGATGAACAAACTGATAATCTAAACGTGTCAAATTCAGAATAAATTTGATTATTTGATATAATTATCGGTATCCAATGTATTTAATAATTAATCCAAATTAAATATTATAAAGGTTTATTATGAGGTAATTTGTCGACTCAGTTTAAATTTATAATGTAAAATTAAAATTTTAATGCCTCGTCTTAATAGACCAATTAATTTCTGTCAAGTAAATCTAAATATACTCATATAATTATATTTTTCGTATCTTATGATTTTTTTAAATTGTTTAAAGGTGACTTATAAAATTATATCCATTCACATATATTTTTAATTTTTTTAATAATATACACATATTTTACAGATAAAACAATATAAACTCATGTATCTAAGATAAATATCATTTTTACACTAAAATCACTTTTTGGGTTTCATACAATGGCGTATTTACGTACAAGTTTGGGTGGGTCCGTGCTCATTTTAAATTTTTTAAAGCTCACATGTTTAGTTTTAAAGTTTGGGTGTGCCGTGTTCATTTTAAATTTTTTATAGTTTATATTCACCTTCTAAACTATTGTGACTCGTATTTATCTTAAAATATATTTTTAGATCTAGTACTACTTGAGAGAAATTATATCATGGGTAAGTCTTACCATTTCATCCATGAGACCATCCACTAAAAAGCATATATCTCATCATTTTTTCATGTCATATTTTTCTAAGTAATTTTTCACTCATGTTTACTATTAATTCATTTTAAAAATAATTTTTTTAAGTAAAGATTTACTTAAAAAAATTATGACATAAAAAAATTGACGAGGTGTGTGAATTTTAGTGATTAATCTCATGTACACGTGACGAGACTCACCCCTAATATAATTTCCGACTGATTTGGTATTTTATAAATTTTATGTGATATTCTTACCTTATCTATAGTGTAGGATAATTATCCTCACCTTGGCAACAATCCAAACCTCTAAAGTCCAAAACGCCATATGCACCACCAAAAACACAGAGGCTTAACGTGTTCAATTCCAAGGCCACGTTGATTTTTTTGGGTACTTAAAACACAGCCAGGGATTTCACTTTTTTCTCAAGAAAAAATCTAAACTATATTTCAAATCTATTTCTTGGCTGATATTACTTCCTTTCTTCGTCTTCTCACTGTTACATAAACCGTTGAATTTAGAAAAAAAACTTCTCCGGCTACATGGTTCCGACCGTTTTGACTCAGGTGGCTACCGGATTGAGCGTCTTGGCCGGCGCAGTCTTAGTCAAATCCGTCATGGATCAGAAACCCATGGCCGGACCGTTTCAGAGATGCCCGACGTGCAACGGCACAGGGCGCATCGCGTGCATTTGTTCTCGTTGGTCCGATGGAGATGTCAGATGTCGGACTTGCGCCGGGTCGGGTCGTATGGCGTGTAGCAGCTGCGGTGGATCCGGTACCGGTCGACCCCTTCCGGTTCAGATTTCTGTCCGTCAGCCGACGAACCGTAATTTCTAAGTTATCAGGTATTGACTCTTATCCATAAACTTATATTTTACAGTTCTTTTTTAGGAAATTTTATAATGGGAAACGAACAAAGAGTCAACTGAATTGTAATCTTTACAACGAACTGTGTTGTGAATTGATATTATGAATTTGAAGAATCCTGTTGTAAAAGATTAACAATTCTGGGGTTGGAATTTCCATGAATATCTGAATTTAGTTTTTCCATGTTGGTGAATCTTGTTGAATAGTGTAGAAAAGTTGCAGTTTAGTGCAGTGGTTCTGAATGAATTTGATGCTCAATGGCAATGCTGTGATTAAATGAAGAAGTGGAGAAAATTGTTGGAAAATATTGAAGATTGTTGAATTGAGTGGAAAGAATTTGTTTGGGAGCCTGGAATATTTCCTGGGGAAAATGTCAGAAAATTTTAACAGGCTAGACCTAGACTTCGCTTTAATTCCTGGATTCTAGGTGTTTCTTGAACGTTGTGTCAGAATTCCGATTTCGGTGACTATTTATAAAATTTATCATATTTTTTAATTCAATTATATTTTGATATGCATAAAAGAATTTATATAACTTATAAAATCTAAAATCTAAATCATTAACCTTTAACTCTCTAAATCTTAAATTCTAAATTCTAAACTTAAATCTTAACGTTCTAAACCTTAAATACTAAATTTTAAAACTAAATGCAAGTATTTTATTTTCAATTTTGTCATATTTCATAACCTTATTTAATCTTGTAACATGCACAACCTTTTCATGAGAAATCAAACATATTATATGAATATTCATAAGCAAAGAGTTTGAACAACACACACAATTTTACAATGGCAAACCTAGCATTACCTCTAACAACACAACAACAAAAACCACAAAATCACTTAGATTTCTATTCTACGAATAAGAAAACAACAACTAATCTGAATCAGAGCTAGAATCTGACTTATGATCATCTAAATGTTCTTTATCCTTGGCTTCGGCTAGTTTAATTTGTTTACTAAACTCATCGACCGGTATCAACGGTAGATACCCGAACAAAGGATACCCTTTCCCACTCATGTCATTAACAAAACCGTTGTACTTACCGGACAAATTAGCCGCTGGTGGAACAACCTTCTCGGCCATCAAGCGGAAAGTGGAATTGTGATTCAGTTTAACCCACAATTTGGTTGAGCATACCACAACGAGCTGCTTGTACTCACCCGTGGCATAGTGCAATGCTCCACGCGGCCCCTTGGTTCGAGCCTCGTCGACTAGTTTCCCAACATGTTGTGCTGTCTTGTGAACCAAATCTTGGGCTTGGTAAATCGATTGCTTCGCTTTTGCAGGGACATGGTCATCGAATTTGTGTGAAGCCTCATCTACCTGCAATTATTTTAATTCATCTCGTTTTAGAGATATGAACGAAGTGGTTCACATCTTTAGAATTCAGTTTTAGCTGAGAGCTTGAGACTACTAAGAGTGTAACCGAGCCGAACTGAAGTTCTAAAATTCGAATCAAAATCGAATCATGTGAAGCCTCATCTACCTGCAGTTGTTTTAATTCATCCCGTTTTAAAGCCAGGAACAAATTGGTTCACAGTTCTTTTTACAGCTTTCAAATTCAATTCCAGCTAAGGTTTACTACTAACTTCTAAGGTTACTAGAGCCAAGTTGAACTGAAGATCTAAGAAGTTTGAATTCAACCCAAAATTCATATTTCAAAGATCGAAATTCGATTCAAACTCAATTGAGTTTTATTTTCACAGCTCGAACTCGATTCAAACCTCATTCAAATTTGCACTTTTTAGCCAAGAATAAGTTTGAGTACACATACATCTCATTTGATCCCTTAACTTTACCAATAAATTTGCAACTAAATTATCTTGCAAAAATGAATCTAGTTACTAAATTCAATCATTCAATTACTTAATGAAATTAAACAAGAGGGAAAAAAAAAAGGTGAATTCAAGAAACATACTAGATCCAAAACAAAGAATTATAAAAGAACGGACTCACCTTCTTATCAAGAAAGACAAGAAGATGATCAGGAACGTCCTTCAATCTCCCGTATACGGGACTAACGGCGGTCGTAACGACGCCCTCGACGGTTCCGACGGTGGATCTCAATGGACCGGAGTTCTGTTTGGCGTACTCATAAAGGTACGAAACGTAAATCAGGGTGCGGATCGCAGCCAATCTCACGAATCCTAAGTGCTTCAGGTCCTTGTTCTCAAACTGTACCTCCTAAATTAAAAAAAAAATAATATTAACGATTCCAATAATATAGATGAAAAGAAGAAAAAAATTGAAATACCTTCGTCTCCATGCTCGCCATCTTCTTTACCTAAGATTCTAGCAAGAATCTTTTCTTCCTATAGAAAAAGAAATTTGCATTAATTTATAGAGTTTCATGTTGTTATAGTTGATAAGATCCAACGGCTGATATTGGATTTAAGGAAGATGGGGGAATCTTGAGAGGGTGGGGGATTTCAGATGGACACATGGAAAGCTGGGGAATATAAAATGAAATAAATCTTTTTTGAAAAAAATTACCATACAATTTCACACAACAATCATAAATAGAGTATAAATTATAATATATTTTTTAATATTTTATTATATTTAAAATAAAAAGATTACAAAAGAATCGTATTATAAATATTAAAATTTTAATACGTAAAAGTAAAAGTAATAAAATTTTAAAAATATAAAAGATATTAAAGTATAAATTCCATTAGTTATATATAATCTAATAATTTTTTAAAGTAAATGTTTAATAAAATTACTATTTTAACCAAAATACTTTAAGAAAATCCACTTCGTGGATGAAGGTGAAAATGTAATTTACTGTTCTTTCTCTCTTAAAAAATTAATTGATGGATTGTTAACGGTTTAGAGGTTAAGTATATAAGTTTTTATATTATAATTAAAATTTAAAATTTCTAATTAAAATTAAAATTTTAATTATATTACTTTAAATTTAATTTTTGACCTTTAAAACTTAAATATAGTGTGTGTGATTCAAACGGAAGACAATGCACAAAAATATTAAAAAAATTAAAAATGTAAAATTTTTAAAAAAATGTCATAATAAATATAATATTAAAAAATAATATGAGTTTTCAATATATTTTTTTATATAATTTACCACGTATCACTCTTTGGTATTTAGGATATTTTTTTTAAAGACTACTACTTAAAATAATGAATATTTTTCTTGAGTCTTAAATTCGAGACTTGAAAAAAAAATAATAAATAGCTCTGATCAAACGATTACTAATAAAATATATAAATTGTTAAAAAAATATCATAGGATAACCGTTAATCGTTGGGCAATTATAATATTAGAGGATAATTATTTAAAAAATATTTTAAGTACCAAAAGTAAATAAAGATAAAATTATTGGTGTTATTTATATACTATGTCATCTATAATTTTAATTTATCGTTGTTATTTATAAAAATTAACAATCGATTATGTAAAAATTATTGATGAATTTTTGTTGGAACTGTTCAATTTATCCTTCAGAATCATATTAGATCTCGAATATGATAAAATATGATGAATTAAGATGATATTTTGTAAATACATAATTATTTTTTATTTTCTGATCGTCTAAAGAAAACAAAAAAAATATCATATTTTACAATTTTTGATCTAATGAACCTCTTAATAAAAAATTAATCGGAATCATCCGTTTAAGTCATCTAATATTCTAAAAAAATATATAATTTATTAAAAAATATATATATATATATAATAACTTTTGAGTATGTTATTTGTATATTAAGTTATTTATAATTCTAACTTGTCTTTATTGTTTTTTTTATTTTCTTAAAAAAGTATTTTTCAATGGTTTAATAATTTTATTGTGGGCCATGGGTGGCAATGAGATAAGTTAGAATAAAATAAAGTTTCGTATATATGAATTGTCGCTTCCATTAACAACTAAATGAAGAGCATGAAGTGTCACTCTCATTTAAAGATATTAAATTATAGTTTATATGTAAATTTGATTCTACCCTCTAATTAATTTTAACAAATTAATTTTTTATGATTTATATTTTAATAATAATATGATAAATATTTTTCAATTATTTTGCAATTTACATACGCATGGTGTAATTAGTTTCGCTAACCCATTGCTCATTAAAATATTAAACATCTAATAATATATATAAAAGGAAAAAAAATCTTATGTCTCTTTCTCATGCCTCTTTTGGTGCCTTCTTTGATTTTAAAAAAATAATTTTAAACTCTAAAATCTTATTTTCTATATCCTAAACCCTATACCCTACCCCTAATTCCCTAAGCCCTAACCAAAACCCTTAACCTAGAACCCTAAACCCTACACCCTAAAAAATACACCCTACCTCTAATTCCTTAAACCCTAACCTAGAACCCTAAAACCTAAACCTCTAATTTGAAGTGAGGGCATAAATGGAGGTATGGGGAAGGGGTAGATGATTTGCACTCATATAAAACATCATCTTATTTTAATTATGTAATCTTTTTTATAATTGAACGAAGATAAATAGATGAATAAAGAAAAATTATATCATGTGTTATTCCCATCACGTTATCTATGTGATAAATAAATAAAAAAATATCTATTTAATTATTTTATTTTTTACCTTATCACTTTTATCTAGTGAATCTTCACCAATATTTATTGTGAATTAGATTTAAAATCGTTTTTACAAAGTAAAGATTCATCTGATAAAAATGATTAGATATAAAAAATAATTAAATGAATACTTCTAATTGGTTGGTTTATAAATAACGTGACGAAAATGACACATGATATAATTTTTCATGAATAAGAATAACAAAAAATATAAAATTATCATTTAAAAATAAAAAATTATTAATTATTATCATTCAATTATCTAAATAGTATAAAAAATAATTAAATTTTATATCATATAAATAGATCTGTTGCAATAACTTGCGAATATTTCCTCCATCGGTCATGACTTATAAATTGACCACCACAGCGTTGACCGTGGTGTCTGATGGGATCATAGACTTCCCAACGTGCCTGCCATGCCATGGCCGTGGGTGTGGAGACGTGCCTGTTGAAAGATCGGATCCTTCGACACGACTGATAGACGTGATAGATGATCTTTTCATAAACTTTAAATTGAAGATCTTGGTCCAGATATTAATTTAATATATAATGATCTGTAATTGGTAAAAATAAAATCCCATAAAGAAAAGGGCCATTAATTCAAAAAAAAAAAAATTGAGAACATAAGACAATTCTTTTAATAGTTTTAAAGTTATTATAACGTAATATATATTTATATATATTTTTAATTTTTGATGTACGTATATATTTTACATAAAAAACAATAATTTGAATATATATATATTTTTATCAAATTGATTAAGATATTTATCTCGTACTTTGAAACTATGATCATTTGTAGACATAAAAAAATCCTTTAATTTATAGTGTTTTTGAATTCCTCTCCTAAAATATTAGTGCCCTCTGTCACGACCCGTTCTTTTCGACACGGTCGTGACATCGCAGGACCGAGCGAGATGCCTCTGGTTGTGCTTAAAGCTTGGGAGCGGGATAGCATTGAGAGTTTAGTACGTGTCGAGCAGTCGTCCTATCTTAGGATGAGCGTATTGATCGCGCACCACACTGGTCGGGAGCTATCCCCGCTTCCCTGATGAGCCCATGGGAGGGCGAAACCAGTGAGCATCGGAGATCGTAAAGGCTGAACCTTGGGTATCTGAGAGACCTGAGGTGCCACACGGGTAGAAGTCTCTGCGCCAAAACTCTGACCCCGTGACAAGTGGTATCAGAGCAAGGCTGTGTGCTAGCTGTGTGTTTACCAAGCGCCCCGTTGTTGCGGAGCGAGTCATGTTGACGAGCGTGTTAGCTCACACCCCAAGAAGAGGGTGTTCACAAGTAGGTCCTCAAGAGACGAGGACGGGTAGGCAGGAAGCTGTAGCGAAAGTTCTCCGGAAGTGCGACCCTTATCAGTGGTCGAGTTCGGGGGAATTGCACACTAGTTCCTGGCGAATCTAAAGAGAAGGTTAAGAGTTCCTCACCATGCATGAGGGCGTGCATGAATCAAGTGGGGGAGTTTGTCACAACCCGTTCTTTTCGACACGGTCGTGACATCGTAGGACCGAGCGAGATGCCTCTGGTTGTGCTTAAAGCTTGAGAGCGGGATAGCATTGAGAGTTTAGCACGTGCCGAGCAGTCGTCCTATCTTAGGATGGGCGTGCTGATCGCGCACCACACTGGTCGGGAGCTATCCCCGCTTCCCTGATGAGCCCATGGGAGGGCGAAACCAGTGAGCATCGGAGATCGTAAAGGCTGAACCTTGGGTATCTGAGAGACCTGAGGTGTCGCACGGGTAGAAGTCCCTGCGCCAAAACTCTGACCCCGTGACACCTCTATCTTTCTCACTTTTAAAATAACATTGTCCGAAGTTTATTTATTGAAATAATATTTATTTCTGTCTCGAATGATAAAATTACGTCATATTAACCTCGTTTGACATAATGCATCTTTATCCCATGTGATAACCTAGTCAAACATGCCAAAGAGTTTCTAGATGTACATGAAATATATATTTCGTCATCTGTATTTTTTCAAAGTTTTAAATTTATAAATAAAATTTTAAGTACACGTGAGAGACTAATTACGTTTGTCATAATCCGGAATCAAATCCGAATATCAGGTTAATCTAAAGTGTTGGTTTCAATGGTTGGGCCTTGGTTTTGTGTTTGGGTTGATTTTGGACCTTGAATTTAGGTATCTTGAGTTGTTGTTGGGCTTAAGGGTTGTAAGTTATGGGTATTTTATTAAATGCCTAAAGTGGATGAAATGGGGTGGTTTGGGGTTTATACTCATGCAGAGTGATATCACCCTATTTTCTTTTTTCTTCCTTCTTGGTAAGAGAAGAGAGTTGTTAAAGGTTGAATCTTTATTGTGTTGCTTGGAGATCTCGTTTTGAAGTTGAAGAAAGAGTTGTAGAGTTTTCTGTGATCTACCAAACAAGATAAACATGTATGGGGGAGGGGGGAGATGAGATTTAAGAATAAATGTTGAGTCGTGAATGAAAAAAGAGTTTTGGAAGCTTAAACCTCAATTTTTTTTTGTATCTTTAAACTCTAAAAATCTTTTTTCAATGATGTCTAATGTTTGGTTGACATCACTTTGTAGAAAAACAAGTTGAAGAGTCTTTTAAAAGTTTTGGGAAGGAGAAAACTTGAAGAGAAAAAAGAGGCGTGATTGCTGTGCTTTTTGCTTAAGGTTGATATTCGTCTAACTCTTAAACATCATACATTTGATGGATTTTGTCATTGTTGTATGAATGTGTTATGGTTGAATACTTGATAGCTTAGAACCCCCTCTAATGGTGGAATTTTGGTTTATTGATGAACCTCTGTAATCTAGGAGTAAACATGCTTAGATTCATCCCTATGTTGTGTAGGAATGAAGGGGAGATCAGCCATGTAGGTTGAGTTGAGAATTTTGGTGAATTCTCACCCTAGACCTACATTTTCAACAGGGATACTGATAAGTGGAGGTCCCGTATCGGTACACCCTGCTTGATTCAAATTCTATAAACGTTTTTCGGTATCAGTACACAAGGGGGTATTGATACCACCGTTACATTAGTTTTTGACATCAAAGGACGTATCGATACGCCAAATAGACATATCAATATCAACTTGGTCAGATACTGGTACGGGTAAGAGTTGTATCAGTACAGGTAGTTTTGACCTTGGTCTTCTCATAGCTGTTAACTTGGTGTATTGGTACACAAAGGAGGCGTATCGATACCAAGGGGAGTATCGGTATCCAATATAGGCGTATCGATACTCGTTGGGCAATCTGTCCAAAAATTAATACTTTCTAGAGGGGTTCTATAATTCAGGGTAAAGGGTTTTAGGGGTCTCTTAAGGTGTAAAATAAATACTAAAATTGAGAAATTAGCATTTTAACCCCGTTTGAGAGATATTTGGTTAAACACATGGTAACCGATATGTTATTGTTATGTGATGGAAATCAAATGAGTATTGATGATATAAATATATGGTATGGTAAGCTAGGAGCCTTGCTTAGTGTTGATTGGTCGCATATTATTATAATATTATGTGGTGGGTTCGGACACCCTTTATATATATATATGATCAAAGTATTGCAACACTCAAAGACTTTCCGAACGTAGGATCCCGATGCTTAGTGGACGTGGGCCAGTTTGAAGATGCTTGATGAACCATTCTAAGCATGAATGTAGGATCCTAATACTTAGTGGACGTGAGTCTCATCCCAAAATTTGAGATTTCGATGCTTAATGGACGTAGGCCCTGCTCGTAGTGTATGATCCCAATGCTTAGTGGTTGCGGGCCGCACTAATTATGTATATATATATTATATATATATATATATATATATAAGATATATGGAATTGAGATATTGTGTGGATTTCTCTTGATATGTATATGCTATGTGTCGATAATATGCATGCATGATATCCTTCGTTTAGGCGGATATGGTAGAGTCATTTTACTCTTGTTATGTCATTATTCATGCATCATAAGCTTATTTATGTTATGTGTGTAATCACTAATTTTATCTGGGGTATTAAACCCGATTTAAATTTTAATTTCAATTTGAATGACAAGCTTAAATAAAAATTTTAAATTATATATTATATTAATATATGTGTAGATATTTTTATGTTATTCAATATTTTAACTATATGTTTATATTTATTAAAACCAAAAAATCATCATATGTTACTATTTGGTCTTTCGTTATTATTATTTAATTTTTAATACTACTATTATTAGCTTTATTATTATTATTACTAATGTTTATTATTATTATTATTGTTATTATAATTATTATCATAAATATTATTATATCAGATTAATAAACAAACAAAGAAATAAATAATAAACCCATCTTTATTAACAGTCCATAAATACACAACCCAAGTTTATGAATTAAACATAAGCCCGTCATTATTAACAACAACCCATCTTGAACCCAATTCGGGCCTCAATCTAATAACCCAACATGAAAACCTTAATTAGCTAAGGCTCTTTTATCCGTGCGCAGCTTATCTTCAGCCGTTGGATCAAATTCAGATCCAACGACTCAGATCAAAGCGGATGAAGGATCATTCAACTCTCCACCCGCCCATGCGCGGCGTTTCTCTTGCCCCACGCGCGCGTCACTTGCACGCACAAGACCCTTCAGCTCCCAGACGACCCTTCCGTTTCTACCGGCCGGATTATTACCGGTGGTCCCCCTCATTCTCCGGCGGTCATACATACACAAAAAAAACAAAGAAATTGTCAGAATCACAATCGAAATACACCAAAATTCGTACAAGGCTAGTGCAAACAAAATGCAGATGAATTTCGACCAATTCAACAGAAATGTTAGAGGTAAAAAACAACAAAATTCTAGCACCAATATCAAAGAAATCAAAGCAAAACGCACCAAACATACAAGAATTTTTAGAACCAATAAATGATTTACTAGGCTTTTTTATATAACTGAAATTCTTGTAATTTTGGTTATAAAAAACGAATCATACCATTATTGTAAGGGTTCTCCCAATCACAAAAATCAATACAAACTAAGTGTTTTAGAGGTATAACCTCTGTTTTCTTTTTCGCATGCATAAAACCGAAATTAGGGGGTTCGATTTTACTTTTTTTTTGTTTTGCTTCTTCGCTTCCTTCTCTTGAGCCGACGAAAATCCTCATGCTTTCGAACATTGTCGGTGAGCCGAAGGGAGAGAAAACCCCTTTTTTCCTTCATGTTTTGTTTTAAAATCCGAAAAAGGTCTCATTTTTAGGAGAATCGATTTTAAGAGGAGAAGAAAAAGAGTTTCTTTTATCGGTTTTTAGAGAGGAATTCGAAAGATTTTGGGTTTATTGTTTGGTTTTGGTTTTGAAAACAAAAAAGGAAATCTTTGGTTTTTGTTTCGCTGGGCCCCGCTAGCAGCGGCTGACACGATTATTTTCTGGAAACACACGATGGAGTAATGGCCGAAAATGAAAAACATTTGAACTTGTTCTTCATTTTTGGGTTCAAGCTTAAAGAAAACAAAGAAAACGAGGCTGATTTTGGTTTTAAGTTTAATGAAAATGAAAAAGAGGAGATAAATCTTATTTCTGTTTGTCTTTTATACTCTCAAAACATTTTAAAAATGGTTTAATTTCTTTTTAAAACCCTTCGTCCCTCTTTATTCATTCCAGCATTCCTCCGAGCTTTGTTTCGTTTTTCAATCTAGTCCCGATTTCAATAATAATCGTCATTTTATTTTTGGTTTTATTACCTGTAGGTCCTTTCGTTTTTAGGAAAAAACTTTCGGGCCCTTCCTCTCTTCAAAATAGCGTTTCGAGGGCTTATATGATTTTAAATCCCTTCATTTTGGTCACTTACAGTAACATATTTATTTATTTTCTTTTTTATTTTAATTTCTTTTTTTATTCTTGTTTTATTTTGTTCATTTATGCATCTATTTGTATATTAATCATGCTTTTATTATTTCTTTTGCCATTCATGTTTATTATTTACTTATTTGTATTTTGTTGCATTTTGTTTATTTATTATTTATTTGTTTTATTCATTTTATACACTTTATGTTATACATGTATTTAATTTGGTATATTCTTTTGTACATATATTTGTTTTTATTTTCTTTATGTTTTTATGCATTCATTTATTTATGTACTTGTATGTTTGCATTTGTCATATTGTATATATTTTATTATGTTTTTTTTACCATATCATGTTACTTAATTTTTTATTGCATATATGTGGATGTAGCTTACTTTTGTTTCATTATTATGTGCTATGCCATACATTTATTTACTTGTGTTTATTTATGGGCATGTTTATTTTTATGTCTTTTATTCATGTCATATATACTTGCTTTGTTTTCTTTTTTCATGCACATGTATTTTTGTATTTATTGTTTACTTTAATATTGCTTAATCCACATCACACCATTAATTAATGAGCTTAAATAATTACGTCTTTATTCAGTCGTAACGAGCCCGTCTTCCAACGTATTGGTAGCGGTGTATGTGTTTACCTTCGAGTAAAGATACGATAAAAAAATAAACTTAATTTCAAACTTTAAACAAATCTCAATTTAATGTCACTTTAAAACAAAATTTCCAAAATTAATTAAGCGGTTATTTTGATAAAGGTGTCAATTTTGCGCGGTTTTTAAATGCTAACACTATTTTTAAACCATAACCGACTCTCGAACTCAATTTTAAAGAGTCTTTGGTTTTTACGGTGTCCGGCCTACCAAAGTGGTCGGTGGCAACTCCAACCCCTTTTAAACCATTTTTCAATCAAATTTTCAAATTATTTTCCAAACCCTGATATTAAAATTTCCTTTTCCATCAATTTTCAAACTTTCCCTTTTTCCATAAATTCCCAAATTCTAAATTTCAACCCCTAACCCTAGATGCCTAATTTAGGGTTAATATTTTAAAATCCTCAATTTTTCAAATTAAACCCTAATTTCAATTTCTCTTTTCAATTTCAATTCCCGAATTTTTAAACCTAGATTTCAATTTTTCCAATTTCAACCTAATTTTCTAAGTTTCCACTAGTAAACCCCTTTTTACATTACATATTTTTTTTTTCACACTCATTATTTTATATTATTACACTTCTAAAATTTTAAATTCTAAAAAGGGTCACTGCAATGTGCGATGTGAACCCGGTTGATAGAATACCCACTGAGCTTCTGTAGCTCAGCATTTCGAAATGTGTTTTCATGCGTTGAAACATCATCGTGGTTGGTTTCAGCAACGACTAGTTGTCAGAGTACTTTTACTAAATGCAATGGGCCATGTACTTGTAGAACCTTATATGTAATTGTAACTCTTATTTTAATTGTCTTGAGTCAGAATGTTTTAAAAGGACTTGTAATATTAGAGCTCCTTTCTTTTAGATTTGTTGTCTATGACATGGTTTAAATTCTAATGGACTTATCATGTTGGACTTGAAATTATTGTTTTTGGGTTTTTGGTTCCGAAAATTTTTGAAACGTGGATTTGGATCGGAGCCCAATATTTATCGGGTCGAGGGTGTTACAACGTCTTCCTGCTAATATTTTTTTACCCCTCTACCTTTTTACTCTTATAAATACCCTAATCTTCCTTGAAAATACGTTAAAAACAAGAAAAAAAACATTTAACCTTTGGGTTTAATCGATAATATTTAATTTATTGATAGACTATTAATAATTTTTTTTAATATCTAAATAAATTTAGAGGAAGAGATAAGCAACTTGGAACTCAAACCCTTGTCTATGACAGTAACAATCAATAACTCTATCACTTTGTCACCTTATGGATAAGGATAACCCCATGATCCATATAGGCGCCTGCAAAGGGTGAGACCATCGCCAATGGACAGGAGATGATTCAAGTTGATCATGAGATACTCTTAGGTCATTGAATTTACTTACATCATCTCTAGTTTTCCATACAGATTTAGGCATTCCACTAAACAGGTCAGAACAAATTCCAAAACGCATGTTTCATTTATATCCCTCACCCGGCTCAAGCTCAGTCGATAAAGCATTTGGTGATCCTCGAGGACTACCTCTTAGAGCCAGGATAATTCAACCATGTCTCGATCTACCGTGGTCGGCATCATCGGATGGTACTTGTAGTGAAGTTCTCCGACATCGTCACAGGATAGCATCTTCCAACCGTTTGGTCACACATAATAAACTGATTACCTAAGACTTGAGAAAGAGAGATACCGCTGGCGTCACCACAGTTGTCTGTTATCTTTACAAACGCCGCTAAAAATTTGGACATGTTGTGGTGTTTTTTGTCCAAAAATACCATAAACTATTAGGGCGTTGGTTTTAACAGCGTTTTTTGTGGTGTTTAAAAAAACGCCCGAATCGTTTTTAGCGACGCTTAAAAACGTCACTATAAAACTAAAAAAACACCCTGAAAAACGCCCAACCCCACCAACCGCGTTCCATTACCATAATTAAATGTCTCCGAGCCCGTTCATGATGACAAACCAATCAATACAATGTTCTGACTCCAGGGATACCTTTGAACCGAGCAATCACCTTCCAGACCTGCTTTATATATACTACTACTAGTAGTATAAATTTAATTTTTATGTGATATTAATTATATGCTATATAAAACTAAAATAAAAAAAGTATATAGGATTTTGAATATTGAAATTGAACCCCGATTCATAATTTAAATAGAACTAATATTTCAAATGTAATATTTTATTTAAAAAAAGTTAATTGCGATCAGGGTGTGTACAATTAATGATAACCCTTAATTGATATAATCGTATACTTTATAGACTAATTAACCTAATTGTTAAAGAGTAAACAGTTTTAGCTAATTAACCGTTAAAAATAATGATTAATGGTTATTATCACGGTTATCAGGGACAAAGTCAGGATCTGAGGTTGAAAGGGGCAAAACATAAATGTTTAAAAGTAAGGGTAAATTCATAAAAAAAATATTTTTTTAAAAAATTAAATAAGAGACAAAAATGAAAAAAAAATTCTTTGGTTATAAGTTTTAACAAGTGGTTAACCTAACGGGGTTATAAGTTTTATCTCTGACTTATTTCAACCTGAGATAATAAAACTATAACTTGACCTCAACTCGGCCTTGATATTTTAATAAAAATTCAATTAAACCTAACATGACCCAAAAAATTAATAAAATATTAAATATTATATATAAAAATATAATAAAAATATCAAATCAGGTCGAAGAATTTTTATCCTGATTCGATCTTAACTTGGCCTGATTTATTTTTTAATAATCCAGTCCAACCTTAATTTTTTTAAATAAAAAATTTACCCCTATCCATTCGGGTCAAGACCCGACAAATTTGAGTTATATTATCATCCTTAATCAAACAAACGTTATGTTTAGTCCTAAAACACCGTCAAGTCAGAGAAAACTTGTCGAGCATATAGGACGAATATGATTTAAGATTAAGTAAATCAACTTGATTAAGATTTAAATAAATATTTAGGGTAATTTTTTTCGGAACTCACCGTACACCAATGATGAATTTAAATAAAAAATAATATTATTTTAAAATTCGTCGTGCTTTTACGGTGAGTTTACTTATTTACTCTAATAATATTAGTCCTAGGAAATATAAGATTTTAAGTCACAGTTTAATAATAAAATTAGGAGCTAATAATCCTATTTTTGTCATTAACCCTATTATATGAGTTTCGATAGGGAACAACAATGACAGCATAAGGTACAAGCACTCAGTAGCGAGTTTTTGTCACGATGGAGGCGGGAAAAAGGGATTCAAAGGAGCAAAGTCTAACTCTGGAAGGAGAAAAGAACGACAACGTTTCACAAGCCATTCAGAACGACAACGTTTCAGTGAAGAAAAAGAGACAAAGAAGGGGCTGAGGAATTAGTTACTCACGTGTATGGATTGACTCGAGAAATTATATCATGGTCAGTCCTACCACGTCATCCATGGGATCAACTAATAGAAACTGTCCACCTTATTATTTTTTAATTTTTCAAGTGAAGATTCACTTAAGAAAAAATTATGACAAGGAAAAATTGATGAAGTGAGCAGTTTTTATTGGTTGGTCTATAAACAGGTGATGAGACTGACCCATGATATAATTTTTCAGATAGACTCGCAATTTTGTTGGAAGAGACTGAGGAGAGCATGACACCTGGCTAAGAATCATTATGTCTAGGTTTTATATTCCAATCGGCTTGTATTGATCACCATCTTTTTGGCTGATGTAAAAGCACTCTTTTTCTACAATCTATCATTAATTCTCTCCTGCAACCTCTCTTTTTCTTATTCTATTTACGGTAACATAACAGTTTTCTAAAGTCAAAGGTACTACTAATAGAAGCCATCCGCTTCACTGTCTCCTTGTTTGTTAATCACAATCCCCCTCTGGTAGAGTGACCAACTTTCAGTATCCTTCAAAGGGTAAAGCTTCAATTCTCTCTCTCTCTTTAATTTTCATTGTAGAAATTATAGCAGTAATTGATGTTGTTAACCTAATCGTACGTTAATCTAACTGTGGGTATGTTTTGTGAATGATGAAAGATTTCGCAGATCGCTGAAATTTTAGTCAACTGTTGATCAGACGGTTCAAATTTAGCCTTTTTTGTTTGTTTTCTTGGTTTTGAATCTTAATTAGAATAGTAATCGTTTAATCAGATTATTACTTATTTAGTTGGTGTTTTAGTAGTGGAGAAAACTATTTGACAATTGAATTTGAATGAAAGGTGTTGAATAGAGTTAAAAGAAAGCAGAATGAAATTAACCCCAAGAGAAGTGGAGAAGCTTGCCCTTCATAATGCAGGGTTCCTTGCCCAGAAGCGCCTGGCTCGTGGGCTTAAGCTCAATTATGCTGAAGCTACTGCTCTCATTGCTACTCAGGTGATTCCTATACTCTGCAATTTTGTGTGTATATTTGTGTGTATATGTATATCTACTGAGTCCATTTGTTTTGTACATTACTATGTCAATTTGTTATCCAGGCTAGGGGTGGGTGTTGGATACGGGTACGATTATATGTCTGATAAGGGCAGGTTCAGATTAAATGTTTCGAAGTGTCCCATATGTAAATGTATATATTACAATGTCAATTTGTTATCTGTAGTTGGTGTCGGTGTTGGATACGGGTATGAGTATATGTCTCGAGAAGGATATGTTCAAATCATTTGTTTCTAAGTGTCCCATATATAATTTAGGGGCACTTCTTTCCTCTTTCCACTGTTAGGAGTTGAGTTTTTACTCAATTTCGGTTACGAGAGGGAAGGTCCACTTTCTCTTCAAAATTGACATAGTAATACGGAGTGGAGTTTTTACTCAGTTTCTACTAATACGGGAATGATTCTATTTGTGTATTTTTTTTTTCTATTTTAGTTATGTGTGTTTTTATCTAATTGGTATTCTCATGCCTCAGGATATTCAATTTCATTGTTTCTTAGTAGCTAAGTTACTTGAATTCGGATGTGAATATTGGATTAGGATTTTTGCAACATGGACATGTTCAATTTGTTTCAAGATTTTCTTGTATTTTGAACATCTTTGGAGGACCATATTCCTATACCCGTGTCTAGATAAATGTTTGGGATGTTTCTAATACACAAATATTTCAAGAGAAAATGAAGACCAGACAATGAAGGATTTTGTTCGAAATTATTCATAAACAAAGTTATTGGCTTTTAGAGCTAAGTCAATTACATGCTTGTACTTTGCTGTGTCCCAATTTTCCCTTTTTGATTTTCTTAAAGATGTTTGAGGAAGATTCCAATTTCATATCCCTTTGGGTATGGTTTTCTACAATAGGTTCTTGAGTTTGTTCGTGATGGAGACAGGAGTGTGGCCGAATTGATGGACATCGGAAAACAACTTTTGGGAAGGTATGCCAGCATTTTGATTGGATTCTTCATTTCTCTTGAACCATTGGCACCTGACACTTATATCTGATACATTTTGAAACATGGATGTGTTGGTATGATCCTAAAAATGACCTTTCAAATTCGTGGAAAAAAAACTAGGATAACTTGGACATTCCTGTAAATGACACATACCCAGATCTAGCACTCACATCAAAATCTGAGTAACATTGGCTTTGACGATGTTTTGTTTTGAACAAATGAAATACATATTATTCTGAAGAAAGAAATAGTAATTTTATTTAATGTATAAACAGGAGGCAAGTTCTTTCGTCCGTTCCACATTTATTGGAATCTGTTCAGGTAACTATGTTTTAAGTGATCGTAAATGGCATATAATTTTCCTTTCCAATTCACCAATTATAGGTGTATGCTTTGTATCCTAAATGATATGCTTTTGTTTTTACTCTTCATCTTTGTAAAGTACTTAGGTCCCGCACATGGTTATGGAGATTTGACCTCTAAGGATCCTTGAAATACTTTAAATGCTTAAAAAATCTAATCATGTCTGTGTAGGATATGGGTATATATTCAACCCAAAAATGTCAGAATTTTCAGAAGATTTTCATATATTTAGGTGATCTTTTTTGAGGATCCTCATATTCATGTGTCGGACTTGAGTCTTGTGATGAAAACTTTAAGAAAAATGAAGAGTTGGAGCAATATAGGCTTCAAGAATCACGTTCCAGATTTTCTCTGCTTATATTGTGAACTCTTTTTTTTCCAAGTCAAAATCAGCCATGCATGTAAACTAATTCTTATTCTAATATTAGGTTGAGGGGACATTTCCTGACGGGACAAAGTTAATCACTATTCACTATCCAATCTCCAATGAACAAGGAAACCTGGAGCTTGCATTATATGGTTCTTTTCTTCCTGGTAGGCCATATATATATTTGGAAATACAGACTTTCGCAAAGAATATATGCATAATATATCAGTGATCTTAGCTGTTTTTTGACCCAAGTGTGAATGTTAGATGCTGATATGTGTGTAACATGGGCATTTTTATATTTTCTAAGTTTATTCCATGTATGTGTAGGGTATTTGGAGGATCATATCCTTGTACTCATGTTCAAATATGTTTCGTGCATGGATATTTTAAGCAAAATGAGTCGAAACATATTTTTCTACACAGATTTTTGCGTGCTTGACCTCAAATAAAAGAACAGGGCTTGAGCCCAGGTTTCAAAAAAAACCATTCCTTTTTGGCTCTAACCTACCTGACATTTTGAAATCTAAACTCCAAGACATATCAATACGCCATGTTGCTCTAACTCTTATTTTTCTTGAAGTATCTGTGATTGCTAGATACGAATGGAAATATTAATCCTCCACGGATCCTCCCAATACATGAAGACCAATGAAAACTTGTGCATATCCATTTTGGACTTATATTCATGTTCTACACTTAATTAACAGCCCAAATAAAATCATCAAATAAGTCTTTTCATAATTACTTTTATACTTGAACATTTAGTAGATTATGCAATTTTGGTTGGAACTTGGAATGGTACTGGTTGAGAATATGAAATGTCCCGATTGGAACTAAAAGAACACTGATAATGCAGTGCCATCCCATGAGAAACCCGAAATGGAAGATAGAACGGTTCCGGGTAATGTGATCCCCAAAAATGGGACTATTACACTTAATATCAACAGAAAAGCAGTACGTATCATCGTCACTAACAGAGGAGACAGGCCAGTTCAGGTGTTGCAAACTCTCTTCTTTTGTTCATGTCTTTATTTTTCTTGTTGATAATTTGATCAATTCTAAATCAGTTTCAGTCTATATTATTAGGATTTAAGTGTGTGTCAGAAACATATATGGTTAAATTTTTCTAAGTTTTTCTGGAGAATCCTCGGAGGTCATATTTCCATATCTATATGTAGGACATGAGTACTTCAAGAAAGTGCAAGCAACATAGCTTTTGGTACCACTTCATCAATGTGTACACAACTATGTTACTTGGACTCGAGTGTGAATGCAGGAAATGTTCAAATTTTTTCTAAGTTTTTCCCCATGTTTTTGGATGGTACTTGGAGGAACTTATCTTCATATCCATGTCCGAAAATGCCCGTATGTGTCGGAAACAAGCACTTAAAAATTGAAGGGTCAGAGTAACAGTACAAAGAAGTGACCTACAATACTACACCATATAGCTAACTGATATACTTTAGTTAATTTTTTTCAAGAATTGTAACATCTATGTGCTAATCCTTTGACAAATTTTCAGGTAGGAAGCCATTATCACTTTATCGAGGTAAACCCTCGGTTGATTTTCGATCGAAGTAAAGCATTCGGCATGCGGCTAAATATACCAGCAGGAACAGCTACAAGATTTGAGGTTGAGTTTTTTAACCTTCATCTGTTGAGAAGCTTCTTGGTTGATTTATTGATTAAGTCAATAAACAACTATTCATTGATCACATTGTGTACATCTATGTAGCTCTACTCACTAGTGAGTAGTGTGAGACATAGTTTCAGTCTATATTATTTAGACATGTATATATGTCTGACACAAGTATGCTCAATATTTGCTATGTATTTCCATATATTTTGAGATTCATACTCGTTCCAAGTCTAAATGTGTCGCACACTACTCACTAGTACTTTTAAGTAAAATGCAAGCTGGAACAATATAGGCAGAGATTAATCCCTTTCTAATAACCTGTGTTTCTCTCTCATGTTTTTTTTAACAAGAATGGTTCTTTTTTTAATGTATTTAGGAAATTATAGATTTTGTCATAAGAATCAATGACATAAAAAAGTAGTACTTAATGCCTTTCATTATACGGTTATGAAACATATGCTGGTTCGACTCTTCTATTTCTTTTCGGGAAGTGTATGTTTGGCATACATATCTAGTGATATTTGGATACATGTATAGGTATGATCTTCCAAGGACTTAGAAACAGGGACGAAGCCAAGATTTGGGGTTGGAAGGTAAATCATTAGTGTTTGAAAGTAGGGTGTAAATTCAAAACTAACCTAATTTTTAGAAAAATTTATATAAAAAAACAAAGGTAAAAAAATGTGGGGGGACAATTGCCCCTCTCCACCCCCATGTAACTTTGTCCCTGTGCCAAATACATTTAAATCTTGGAAAAAGTTGAACATACTTGTACCAGACATGTATCCATGTCCAACACTCACACTTATGTCCTGGAACTGAATGGTTAGGCACTTATTTTGGAGGAAACCTCAGAATTTATAATGATAATTGCACTCATTATGAAAATCTACATGTAAGAATTTGGAAGAGAGCATTCTGTTGATATAGGAGGGTTGTTTAAATGTTTCTATTACATTATTAGATATAGAATTATAATAAAAGTTCGTCCAGAAAATTTTACTAAGTGAACTTAATTAAATGTTCCTCTGGGTATTCATCATGGCTTATGTTACTCAAACTTGGGTGGATATAAGTATGTATTCAACATGGATATCTTCATTTTTTTGAATGATTCTTAAAGGGTCGTATCTTATAGCCATGTTTGGATGTGTTTTGGACACGGTTACTTCAAGAAAATGACGAATCTGAGTAACAATTCATTGGTTTAGGATCAGCAATTAATCTAACCTGATTCAGCAACTCTATTCTTTGACTGAAAGGTGTTTTCCTTTTCCAGCCCGGAGAAAGTAAAACCGTTGTGCTAGTCGACATTGCTGGTAAAAAAGTGATCAGAGGAGGAAACGGAATTGTTAATGGCCCTGTTGACGTTGTCAATATCAAAACTTTGATGGACACTATAAAGAGTAAAGATTATGGGCATATGGAAGACACAAATGCTAGGTTTATAACTTCAGCTAGAAACTTATTATTGCCTTGTTCTGCCTTTCTCTTATTTCACCAAAAGAATTTCTTGATTAGCTAGTCGTCTACTTAAATAATTAAATACAAAAGTATTGATGCCTTAACTTGTTTTGCAGCGAAGGCCAGACTGGAGAGGATCTTTATTTAACCACAACTATTTCTTCCGAGACATATGCTAACATGTATGGCCCTACTACTGGTGACCAGATCCGGCTTGCTGATACGAATCTGTATGCCGAAATAGAAAAGGATTTTACTGTCTATGGTGATGAATGTGTTTTCGGTGGCGGAAAAGTTTTAAGAGAGGGCATGGGACAATCTTCTGGTTATCAACCAGAAACAACTTTAGACACTGTTATAACAAATGCCGTGATTATTGATTACACTGGTATATTCAAGGCAGATATTGGTATTAAAAATGGTGTAATTATTGGAGTTGGGAAAGCAGGCAATCCAGATGTCATGGAAGGTGTAATGCCGAACATGATAATCGGTGTAAGTTCTTTCTGTGTGAAAGCAGTGTCCAGGTATAAATATACTAATGGTTGGTACCAATGACTCACAGGTTAACACTGAGGTGATTGCTGGAGAAGGAATGATCGTAACTGCAGGGGCTATCGACTGTCATGTGCACTTCATATGCCCTCAGTTGGTTCATGAAGCGATTTCAAGTGGTAAGCTACATTTTCAGGCATACTTTGCTAATAATGTTACCAAAATTCATAACATGCACAGGCATCACAACATTAATCGGAGGTGGGACTGGACCGGCGCACGGAACATGTGCAACTACTTGTACACCAGCTCCTTTGCAAATGAAAATGATGCTGCAGGCCACTGATGACTTTCCTTTAAATTTTGGGTTCACAGGGAAGGTAAGATTAAATTTAAAAATAATCTTGGTATATGCTATTTTGAAGTTCCTTTCCCTAATCTACAGATAAAATATTTATTTATTTTATAAAGATTAATTATAAGTTAAACAAAAATTTAAATTCTGTTCAGTTTGAACAATTGCTGTTTAAACTCTAAATTCCAAAAATCTGAGACATTTTTTTAAACGTGTATGATATATAACCCCCCATATGGAAAATCATAACCCCTGTATCATACACACATGTACTTGTATCCAACATTCACACGAAGTCCGAGTAACATAACCCTATATTCTTTAGACGTTATCTTGACATACTGGATAGAACTTTCTTTGTGCTCAAATCTTTTTTCTTTCCTTAGGGAAATGGTTCCAAACCCGAAGAACTGCATGGAATAGTCAGAGCTGGAGCAATGGGATTGAAGCTGCATGAGGATTGGGGATCTACACCTGCAGCAATAGACAATTGTTTGGATGTTGCAGAACACCATGATATCCAAGTCAGACAAACAAAAATGCCAGTTCTTTCCAATTTTTTTCTAAAAGCTCACATTTTTAACCATAAACTCATTTTTTATATCGATTAATTTTTGGCAGGTTAATATTCATACTGACACCTTGAATGAATCTGGATTTGTGGAACAAACAATTAGTTCATTTAAAGGAAGAACTATTCATACTTACCACAGGTATGAACTCTTGTCTCCCATCCCCTGACTAACAGATAAAAAACTGGATCGGATATCAAACTGGTTAGAGTTCTAATTGACGGGTTGAACACAAATCTATATTGGTCATGTGTGGGTTATTTTCCTTTTCATTTTGGGTTTAGAATAAAATGGTCATAGCTAATGGCTTTAAATTTTAGCTTGAATTCAGTCCCATTTATGAGCTTTTTTTAGTATAAACATCTTTCTCTTATTTTGGAAGTTAAGAGTTCTGAACTCTCTTAATTTTCGGTTAGCAGTTGGGTTCAGTTCATTGATGTTCATGATTGAAATAATATTGACAGTGAAGGTGCTGGTGGTGGTCATGCTCCAGATATCATCAGAGTATGCGGTGAAAAAAATGTGCTCCCCTCATCAACGAACCCGACACGCCCTTATACTTCGAATACTATAGATGAACATCTTGACATGCTGGTATGAGATGATAACATTGATGTTACTTGATGTCTTGAACTCAGATGCGAGCATGAGTCTGGCCCGGGTATGCTCAATTTTTTCTCTAATTTTTTTCTGTTCTCTTGTATTCCCATCTTTGCAGATGGTTTGCCATCACCTCAACAAGGATATTCCTGAAGATGTAGCGTTTGCAGAATCAAGGATTAGGGCGGAAACAATTGCTGCCGAAGACATATTGCACGACATGGGGGCAATAAGCATTATATCTTCCGATTCACAGGCTATGGGTCGCATCGGCGAGGTTTAATTCTAAATTCCACTTCTGTTACTCTTTGGCCTGCCATACTTTGATCTCTTAGAATGATTTTTGTGCGAGTAGTTGGTATTCATATGAAGACTTTTGCATGCTTATACGATTATCAAAGGTAGAAACCTTGGATTAAAAAAAGATTCAGAACAACATAAACCTTCTGAGTAGCACTTATTTCTCATTTTAAGAGACAACTCAGAAATTCCGTGATTTAAAGGCTGAAATAAGTTCGAATTCTTCTTTCCAGGTGATATGCAGAACATGGCAAACTGCACACAAGATGAGAGCAGAAAGGGATTCATTTGATCCTGCAGGCACTTCCAATCTAAGAATCAAGCGGTATATTGCAAAATACACCATAAATCCAGCCATTGCTAATGGCATTGCAAAATTTGTTGGTTCGGTCGAGGTAATATAATTTGCTTTGTTGCTTCAACTTTTTCCCCCTCATATGGATGTTGAAAATATCCACCTCATTGCATTCATAACCGCTCCACGAAGCAGATTTGAGCAAAATCTGTTGGCTTCGGAATTTTATCACTGAATTTCCCTTACATATTGGCAAAATGTGAATTCCTTATTTCAGGTGGGAAAGTTGGCTGATCTTGTTTTATGGAAACCAGCCTTTTTTGGGGCAAAACCTGAAATGGTAATCAAGGGTGGCATAATTGGTTGGGCTAACATGGGAGATGCTAATGCAAGCATCCCAACACCTGAACCGGTAAAATTGTACATGCTCTGATTGTTTTTCCTTAGTATTTGTGGCCAATGTTTGTTTTCAACTCATTCCTAGATACGACTCTTCAAATACATGAAAAAATTCTCGAAAGAATGAACCTACATACCCATAACCGATAACCGCATCTGATGAGTCGTTACAGGTGTTGTCAAGGCCAATGTTTGGAGCATTCGGCAAAGCTGCAAGCTCCAACTCCATTGCTTTCGTCAGCAAGGTTAGTTACACTACTTAGAGTTCTAAAGAGAGGTGAACCACTAGTATTATCCAAACAGAAACTGAATCCTATTCGCTAACACCCCAACTGAAAGCATTCCAGTTGAATTTGGCTTTAAGGTTTCTGTTTCTACACAGGCTGCTTTAGATAGCGGAATTATCGCGTCATACGGGCTGAAGAAGAGAGTAGAGGCTGTTGGAAATGTGAGAAATCTAACCAAGCTTGATATGAAGCTCAATGATGCTCTCCCTCGGATTCATGTAGATCCTGAAACCTATGTGGTGAGAGCCGATGACGAGGTTCTTACATGTTTTCCTGCGACCAGGGTCCCCTTGTCTCGGAATTATTTCCTCTTCTAGACCCATCCCTTGTACTTGTTTTTGAAATAAAAGGCATCATAGACATGGGAAATGTTTCCTCAAAGACTTGCATCGTATCAGTTATCCAAGTTGTCTGAAACACTTGTTGCAATTGGGCTGCCCTGGGGTTCTCAATTTTTTTAATTTCATCCTTTATCTAAGGTATGACAATTTTTACGCTTGAAACTTGATTTTTCTGTTTCTACTTTGGTCCCTAAAACATGTTAAATTTCTCAATTTAGTCACTGAATAGAAGCATTTTCTTATTTTCAGTATCTTGGACGATAACATGAATTACATATCCTCATCAAAAGGAAAATGGAGAATTCTACGACGGGCGTCGAACATTGCTGAATACCACTAATGATGAATATTGATGAACACCATTAAACTAATTAATAAATATTAATAATTTCAAGGATTCAGTATATAATTAATAAATATTTAAAATAAAATTTTAAGGAAATTATTTTTTATAAGGAAAATTACATAAATAGTCATCCAACTATCACTTATTTTTAGGATTGGTCTTCAAACTAATTTTTTTTTATCAAAATCATTTTAACATTTTATTTCATTAGTATTTTGGTCATCAACTGTTAAATATTTAACGGAGACTATGATATGTTATGGTTTAAAAATAATTTTAGTCATTCAAATTATTATATTATATCAAATTAATCCAAATAAAAATAACTCATTAAATATTTTAACTAAACCCTAATTTTTTTTCCTTTTTTTCTTCCTCTTGAAACGCTACTTTAAAAATTAATTTGTCAACTCTCTCTTTTTTTTGTGTGTCTTTGAACAACTTATTAAGTTTTAGATTATAAAAAATTATTTTAATTTTATAATTTATTCTTTTAAAATTTATGTTAAAAGAATAATTTCTTTTTCTTCGAATTGGGATGACGTTTTCGTCGAATAATTTCTTTTTCAGTCCAAAGAAGGTTGTGTTCCGACATCTAAAAAGTCATTGATGCCAAATTTGTGTGAATTTGTAGGAGTATCCATATAAAGATCGAAAAGTTGGGTTGCTCAATGAAAATTTAAGTGAAATCAAATTTTATTTAATCCCAAGAAAAATTTTACGACATGCGTCGAATTGATCTATATTTACATGTTTAAGATTTTATGACTATTGATCTATATAAACTTTTATGTGAATTGATAAATAGATTTTTTTTATAGGTTCAATAAACATTAAAAAATGATAGAAAATATATATACTAATAGTTTGAGAAAAGTTAAAGAATCTGGATTAAATTTTAAAAGAATAAATCGTAAATTTAAAGTGATTTTATATAACTTAAAATTTAATAAATTGCTCAAAGAAGCAAGAGAAATAAAGAGAGTTGACAAATTAATTTTTTAAAGTAATATTACAAGAAAAAAAAGAATTGAGATTTAGTTCAAATATTTGATGAGTTATATTCTATTACAATTAATCTGATATAATATAATAATTTTAGCCCCTAAAATTATTATTAAACCATGTCATATCATAATTTTTGTTAAATATTTAACAGTCAATGATCAAAATAATAATGAAATAAAATGTTAACAATGATTTTGCTGAAAAAAATTAGTTTGGTGATCAACCCAAAAATGAGTGATAGTTAGATGACCATTTGTGTAACTTTTCTTATAGAAAATAATTTAATTGAAATTTTATTTTAAATATTTATTAATTATATATTGAGTTCTTAAAATTTTTAATATTCATTAATTAATTCAATGGTATTCAGCAATATTCATCGTTAGTGGTGTTCAGTAATGTTCGACGTACGTTGTAGACTTATCAAAAAAAATACCCATATTGTATGAAAGCTTTTATACTTTGGTTTTGTAGATTTAAAATTTAAGATTTTTATATTAATCCAAAAGAATAAATATTAGATTTGTGCAAATTTCTACACAACTTTCAAGTTTACTAGGATGAAATTCAAGTGACAAGATCCAACGTATTCCTTCTCTACATTCGTAAATTAAATAAATAAAGAAGTGTAAAACTTTGACCAACGATGGGAGATTTTGCAGCTGTTTTACCATAGCTTTTCCATTGACAAAATATAATTTCTGAAGTTCCTAATGCAACCAAAGTAGATGGAATACAGTGGTGAAAATGGAAGGGGAATGGGAGCAATGGATATCCATACATATGGAATGTTCAAACAAATGGCTAGCCTAACGAAAGGACCTGGTGGCTGATAATTAGGGAGCTAAGATCAACTAGTATTTTTTGAAACAAACTAAAGTAAAATGAGTAAATCTCAGATTTCAGCAGGGCAGAGGGATTAGAAGACTACAAATGGAAGATCATCAAACACATCTTAGCAACACAAAACAATGAAAAATGATATTATAATAGATCAAAGTTTGCAGGGTACCTCGACTCAGCCGGAACGGACTACTAATTGAAAGTCAGATAAAATCCACAAAATATGCAGGTAACCTCCTCAACCTGCTGGCTTTGAGACTGCAGTTACATTCACAGATATGTCAGTAAAGGATTCCAGACATAAGTATAGAGCTTGGATCATTTGGACAATAAGAAGAAAAAAACTACAAAAGAGTACACAAGAGAGTTAAAATGTTAATTTCAGTGCTCTACTTTTGTGAAATTTAAGCATTTGTAAAAGCCTTGACGTAAACCACTATTCCTGCCACAACCCATTTTCTGCCATATTATAAGACAAATTTTCTCGATGAAAACTTTTTTCCCCAGAAATCTTAAAGGCAAGATATACACCAAAACAAAATCAAATCAATCATCAATTAGGAAGTACAGACCTACCATTTGGTAAAACCAGATAAAAAAAAGGCATAAAATAAAATCTTCTTCGACTTAATTAATGAATGAACACCTTACAAACAGTAATAGAAAAAAACAAATTATCTATTCAAATAGGTTGTCAAATCAACAAACAAATAAAGAACTTGGATTTATCAGAAACAGCTTGGAAGACGACTTCTTAAGTTTGGCAATTATAAATCGGTTTTTATTCCTTTCCCCCCACGGCTCTCACTATTACAAAATAGCAAATCTTTAACATGACTCATCACACGGATGGGAAAAATTTGCAACATCTCAACCTTCACAGCTTCTTTTCAACTCGTTAAGGTACTGTACTAAAACACCAAATAGGTGACGTTCTACTAGCAGCTATTTCAGGTCATGAAAACTCTTCTTCACTATCTCCAACTCGGTTAAAAATAATGATCCTATAAGATTAGGAAGTTAACCTAATATAGTTAAGTAGGTACTGCAATTTTCATACAGCAAAAGCAAACCCTCGTAGATAGACAATATTTACCTATGCCAATAAAACATTCCACAGATGCTGAATTAATAAATCACCTTTGATGTATAACGGTTACTGTCAATTTCTTCATCAATGAAACGCAAAGAATGTCCTCCTCACTCCACACCAACCGTCTCTTGCAAACACAAAATCGATTTTAAAAATGATAGAACTGCCAGTTGGAAGAAGCCATATTTTTTTAACATTCAAACCCAGCTATAAAAAAAAGGTTTACATCATTGTTCCAAATTCCAATAAAATACGTTACACAAGTCTCAGCTGAAACTGATTTCTTAAAGAAGAGAGCACCTTGCATTACAAGCAGTGTCAAATGCATTCTCATATGATGAGCAAAGCTGGAAATCAAATTAACCTGCAAATCATCTGGCTCACAGTAACAGGTACAGATAAACAATGTCTCCAGCCAAATCATCATCAGTGCCTGCTAAAAAACAGCAAGAATGATCTTCTGGAAACAAAGTTCACAACTTCCGTTGATGTGTCTCACCTCAATCATGACCCTCTAAAAAAAGTGGAAATTCTAAAACATGAAGATCAAATGGCACTGATGGATGAACTCTCTTAGCCAAACAAACCACCAGTCCCCAATTCCCCTTGTTGCCACTCCTTTTTACGTTGCTCTTGCAAGGGATCTGGACTCTTCAGCACTCTTCTCATTCGCCTAACATGATGCAAAGACCTTATTTGAAAATTAAATAACAAACAAAACCCAAATAACAAAAACAGAACAATACTCATGATGTCTTCTTGTTTCTATTGCTCAATACCTGTCTTGAGCATGTTGTGCAGGGAAAGTGGGCATGAAAGCTTTAGTCTTGGGAAGAGGAACTTCTTGAAACCACTCATGGTTAAGAGCATCTTCAGCTGTTATACGCTGAAGGTGATGAAAGAAGGCTCAATCAATCACACAAAAAGGAATAATGACAAGTAACTAAAATATACGCAATTACCTTTTCAGGATCATAAGTAAGAAGTTTATTTAGCAAGTCAAATCCCGCATCAGAGAGAACAGGTGTGCCGGTGAATGATGTGGCTGGAAACTTTTTGCGCAATAGATTATACCTGAAAGGAAATATATCAGTCATTAATACAATAGAAAATCAATGTTTTGTTATTGAACTGTCACCAATGGAGGCCAGAAAGCCAGAACAGAATCACCCAAAGCCGGAAGCCTGGGAAAACAGGGGGAAAATAAGCAACATGAATATTACACCCAACTGAATCTAAAATCAAATTATATAGATTTAATACTTACTGATGCTTGACAAAATTGACCTTGACACCAGGCAACTTCGAAAAACCAGGCCATATTATCTCATTTGGTGTGCCAAGTGTTCTGAAAATCTGCAATCAGTAAAACCCATGCAACAAATCCGAGAACATTAACCACCCTGGGCAGACCGAACTACTCCAGAAATAGCACGTCCAGATGGTAATGATTAATGAAAAGTGGGACAAACTAATTTAATTCACCTTGTCGAGTTGATCAAATTCAGTTTTCCCACTGAAAAGTGCTTCTTTCGATAGTAGTTCTGCCATGATACAACCTAGAGACCACATGTCAATTGAGGTGGAATATTGTCTTGCTCCCAGAAGAAGTTCTGGTGCCCTGCAAAACCAAAAATAAAGATTCCTAACAACTTGAACCCCAAAATATAACTGCTCAGATAATTAATCACCGAACTTAAGACACAGTGACACACTAACAATGCAAATGCAAATGCAAAAGCAAAAGTTTGAAAACTTTACAAATGGTAAAACTAGCTATCACTAATGCATATGGGGTTCATACTTCTAACTAAACCACAAAGGGAGAAGTCCAAATAATAATTCAGTCAAGCAAACTTTAAGACAAATTAACAGTGCAAAAACAAAAGATCAAGTCTTAAAAGTTTACAAACAGCACAAACAAGTTTGAAGTCTCAACAAGTTTACAAAAAGGGAGGTGCACACAGCATCTCATCAAGTCAAATATCATACCTTTTCACAGGCTTCCCCAAGGAACTATTACCTCAAGAGTTCAGACATATTGTTATGCAGCATTTAAACAGATGAGAATTGACAAATGGATGTTTCTCTCAATAATCAGAGCATTCAACACTTGCATAGCCAAATTCACATTTAATAATTATTTTCCATACACCCAATAACAATTCACAAACAGCTGATGAAATTTTAACGATGAAAAGAAATTTCCCATATACTTTATTTCATCAACAACATATGCAGATTAACACATGCAGGGAAGTGATCGAAGGTATGCATATCTCACCTGTACCAAAGAGTAACCACCAAATGCGTATATGGTTTTAATGGGCTTCCATATTGACGAGCCAACCCAAAATCACAAATCTTCAATTCACCTTGGTTATTTAAAAGCAGATTAGATGTCTTCAAATCTCGATGGAGAACCCAGTTATCATGAAGATATTTGACACCCTCCAGTAGCTGCAGCATCAAGCATTTAACCTCACTTTGGCTGAATGGTTGTTTCATTGTTTCCATCAGCCCTTTCAGATCATGTTCCATGTACTCCATCACCATAAAGATACTATCAAGGTTACTGCCTACAACTACTTCTTTAACATCTACAATCGATGGGTGATGAAATGAAAGAAGAATGTTTATTTCCCTCAGAGAGGTCAGAGGAAAACCTTCTCTTTCTTTCTCCATCTTTACCTTCTTCAATGCCACAATTTCCCCCGTCTTCTTGTCCCTAGCTCTGTACACAACACCATAAGTACCTTCATCTATCTTATTTAGTCTCTCAAATTCATCTACACTTCTACATCCCTGAAGCATGTTTACACTTCTTAAAGGAGGAGCTGGAGGTTCTTGTGTTCCAGGTGAATCGTTTTCATTCTCAGAATCTGTATGGGACTCCCTAAAGCCACTGTCATTTCTATCACGATCAACATCAATCTCCATGTAGTCATCCTTACCTGAATAATTATCGGGGTAATCATCCCCACTTCCAGACCTTGAATGTGCAGCTCGTTCATCAGATTCAGATGATCTGGCTCTAATTGCCTCGGAGCCTTCCCTGTTAAGCTCCCCAAGCTCTGGTGTTGCTGACTTATTCCAAGATTGTATATGAGCAGATTCTGAAAGAAGCAATTTTTTCTTCGTTTTAGGAATTTCCTTGTCTTCTAAAATTTCACCCTCATCACCAGGAGAACTATCACCAGATGCCCATCTTGAGGAAGATATATGCCGAGTCAGTACATAATCTTCATCGTCTAGCTGCCCAGCATCCTGATTGCCAACCTGCTCTTTTGGTGGGGACAAATCCAAATCAACAGGAGACTCCAAAGCAGAGTATCCAACAATTTCAGCAGCAGCAACTGGTGAAGGAGACTGTGGTTTCTGGCTTTTGCTTTCTCTAACAGGAGATGTCTGTACAGTCCCACCAGAGTTACTGTTTGGTGAACTGCGATGAGCTTTAGGCACCGCTGGTGGAGGAAAGGTTGTGACAGCTGGTGACTTCCTACGTTTCAATGCACTACTTAATTCCTTGTCATCTATATCCCATACTATCGGCGAGAACTTCCTCTTCTTCCCCACAGGAGACTGAGCCCCATTATTCGTTGTTTTCACAACCTCAGTATTTTTAGCCATGGCCTCGGACTCTATGGCATCCTCCGATCCACTTTCACTAGACAATTCACCAGGTTCCTTATCTACCACCCTATGAGATAACCCACATTGCCTGGGTCCACCACTACCTACACCACCCGCACTGCCACCACAATCACTTCTATTCAAAGAGGAACGATTGCCACCATTTACAACTTCCCTCTCCTTGATATCCTTTTGTCTTACCCTAACTCTATCTCTTGCTTCCCATACTCGAACCCTTTCACCATTACGGCTAGTATTCCTAGATGATTCATGATCTTTAGAATCACCAAATTCCCACCTCGTCACCTCAAATTCAGAATCCCTGTTCCTGAACCCATTATCATGGTAACCCCCACTCTTCCCAGCAGCCATGAGTAAACCTCAAATAGTCGGAAACCCAATTTCCAATTCAAGACAATCCCTCTCAAATGTTTCGTTATAAACCCTAAACCCTCGAAAACAACAAATTCAGTCCAATTTTTAAGGGAAAAAAACAAAAATCTAGGGTAACCAATACGAAATCATTCAAGAACAAGCAATCACAACATCCAAACCAAAGAAAGGTATCTGATCATCGATTTCCAAGATGAATAGCCCGAAAATAATCAGTTTACAATAGAAAAACAAAAGATGCAGGAGATAAACCCTAGAAATATTGGCGAAATTTTTTCAATGACGCATGGATTTTCCTGAAATCTCACAGCGAAATCAAGAAATCAAAGAGAAAATTGAAAATATCTAAGGCTTACCGATGAAGGAAAAACATGGACGTAACAGATGCAAGTCGGCGATCGCCGGTTCGCAGAGGGGGAAACAAAGATAAAAAGATAGCTTTCGATTTTTCCGAAACATCGAGAAAGCGAAGGCCAGAAAGGATTCTGGAGCCGAAACGCTGTGTTTTATTTTAGATTTTGCTAAACAGAATTAAATAAAGAGACAATTACACAGATGGCCACTAAATTATTTAGAGATATTTATTTCGGTCACTAAATTAAATAATTTATCATTCATATTATTAAATTTATTAAATTAACCTATTTTAGTCACTATCATTAAAATACTAATGGATAGATGATAAAAGTGAAATGTAAAAATTAACGGGTGACAGAGAAATGATTTAGAATTAACAAAAATTAATAAAACTATACATCTAGTTTATATTATTTATTTATTATATTAATTTAATTTTAATTTAATTAAATAAAAATACATATCATCATCGATTGAACGAGTTTATTTTAATTTTTAATTTATATTATTTATATCAATGATATGCTTGGGGTTTGAAGAAATCCCATGGCCTTACCACTGCTCCTATCCATTCTATATTTAATTAAATAAATTGGACCATTTTATATTTATCTTATAATATTATAAATATTAGGGAATAAAAAAGTAAAATTGTTAAAAAGATGTTCGAATTTAAAATATTTTAAATTAAATATTAAATCAGATATTTTAAATATTTGAATATATCTAGTAAAAGTTGGAGTTGAAATCATAATAAATTTATTCTCTTAATTTATCGATTGTCCAAAAATAAAATAATTGTGTCAGTTAAACTATCATAAATATTAATAATCAATTTGATGAACGGATATAAAATATGATAAGTTGTTTAATGGTAAGTCCCGATGATACATTATGTAAATTTTAAAATGTGAATAGTTAAATATAATAATTTATTTTGAAATAGGATCAAAATAATTGAATGTATTTAGGAGACTAAAATAGTCATTACGCCAAGTTATTATTTTAACTTTTACGATAGAGTGGTTTATTTGTCACAAAATTTTAATTGAGTGACATATTTATTTTGAAATAAATAATTAAATAATTGAGTTATTTTTTAAAAAAAATGATATTTTAATTTTATAAATAAAAGACTCGGATATTATGTTTTAAAAACAATAATTTATTTATTATTAAACATATAACCAAGTGATCCCTATTCCCTTACATATTTTACATAATAAATAATTTATTATTCTATTATTTATAATAATTTTAGATTATCTACTAAATTCTAAGTTTTTTTACTAAAACAAGAGTCTAAATCTAAGTATTAATTTCAACTAAACAAGTAACTACAAATTGGCTTAAAAGGATAAGATAGAATATTTCTAATTAAAGTAAAAAAAAATAAATCTAAACATTACAATTGAAACAATAAATTTAAAGATTATTTATATTTGATAAAAAATAATAAAGTGGGACAGAAATACAAATTATAGTTTTTTTAGTATTTTCTTTGTAACCAAGTAACTTATCTCTCAGAGAGGAGAGATTATACGGTGAACCCTATTCACAACGTCATTTATGGTCCAAGTAATCAGGACCGTTGATCTTTAAATAATCACCTAATAACTATCATTCACTAAGTTCATGTAGGAAAAAGATGATGATTCACATGAAAAAAAATTAAGATCAACGGTCCTGATTGTTTGGAACCATGGATAACGTGGTGAACAAGGTTTACCGTATAATTTTTTCTTAGAGAGAGACTATAAATCATAGGTTAAATCATCGATATTATTTTTTTTATCAGCAAACATCTTTTCTCTTGTGCCCGTCATTTTTTTTAATTTAATTTTTCTCAATTTAATAACTAAAAGAACAAGAACAAATTAAAAACACAAAGAACACCACACTTGCCTAGGCATGCCTTACATTTCTAGGCAGTTTGGTGAAATGAATGAATGTTTAAATGCAGGATTTGTGTTGAAATCATCAATGCCAAGAATCATTCAAACCATCCCGATATATCGAACACGGCTTCGGCGCCTTCTCGTCTACTAAAATCGATGCCTCTGATTGTTCGTCGGACCATCCTTTCAGATCTCCATATTTTCTCCATAAGCACAGGTGAAACGTCAAACAGACGAACTTGTTTTAGTTCAGGGAGACATTTCCAACCATGAGGCGATGTTGTAGGCAGTCAAAGATATATAGATCTTGCAGACTAGGCATCACTCCTCTGTTGATCACAATTGCTTTCAATTGACAGCATCTGGTGATTCTTAAAATCTTAAGCTTTGGGAATCCTTCAAGGAAGTCTAATCTCTCTCCCTCATATGCATTCAGTAGGGTGATTTCTCCAAGATTAGGCAATGCTTGGATGTGAGGAAGAAAATCATGCCTCAATCTAGACCACTGTAAACACAAATATGTGAGGTTGTCAAGCGAGTTAAACCAGTGTGGCACCTTCTCCAATTTCCCAGCTAAAACAAGTTTCTCAAGGTGAGAGGGAGCTGAACCAAGTGCATCCATCTTCAGTAGCTCATCTTCATTACATGATTTCACCACCAAGTATCTAAGGTGCACCATTTTCGAAATGGCGACGCACAAGTTTTTCTCATCGGTTTCCTTGACATTGCCAACGCCAAGCCTTCTCAGTTGTGTCATTTTGCTGAGTTGTTTGATGAAATCTCCTCTTGCTTCCACAAAGCTCAAAACTTGTAAGAAAAAGTGCAGATTCACTCAGATTTTTCACCCAGATATTACCATGATACTCTCCACTATTTTTCTCATTAGATTGTCTTGATTCTGAACAAAAAACTCGGTATCGTTGGTTTCTCTCTGCAATGCTTTTGATTCTTTTGTTGATACCTTGTAACTTGACACCAACTTGATGCCTGAGCAGCAGATTCTCGGGAAAATGAATGAGCTTCAAGAAAAAACTCGAGGGTGTAGCTTTCCAATTTTGTTGCTTGTTGAAATGGTACATATATTCGTCGATAACATCTTCGACTTCGTAGGCAATATCTCTGACATTTTCGACCCACAGATTATCCATTTCATTACTGGCTACTATTCCAGATCTTCTGTCAACATCATCAAGAAAAGCTTTCATGGTGTTGAGCTCAACCTTCATTTCATCTATTTCAGCTCCAACCTCTGTCAGCAACAAAGCTTCGTTTTCTAGAACAGATACGACCCTGCCCGTTATCAGATTTACAACACTTGATAACTCCATTGTTTTCATTCCAAAGGATCAGAACAATATCGAAACCAAAGATTTTAATTGAAGGAGACAAAGGGTTGACTTTAAACAATAAGTTGGTTTGATTTACTTAGTCCTGACCGGGACAAACCGTGTGAGTGACTTTGATTATTTTCCTGTTCCTATCCAACTCAGTGATGGGTAATTGTATATATTTTAGGGTAAACTACTTTAGTGACCACCGAACTAATTAAGGATATCTATTTTGATCATCCAATTAAAGAACTCGTCAATTAGGTCATCCAACTTTGAAACCCTACCTATTTGAGTCACCACCTAATTGAATAATTATATTATTTTATTATAATAAAATTATAACTAAATTATAAAAATGTATGAATAACATGGACTAAATGTGTAATTATTCCATTTTATATTTAACTGCCACGTCAGCAGTCCGTTACTCCTTTAACGGTAGATGACTATTTTAATACCAAATTAATAGTTTACTGGTGTATTTGATTCTTTTTAAAGTATTGTGGTCAGATCGATACCAACCTCATAATATGGTGACTATCCGTGTAGTTTACCCAATATATTATCATATGCATATGACATGTCATCATCGTTAGATTTTTAACGATTCAGTTATCATGGTGGTTAAAATATAAGTTATTTGTCAAAAAGATATAGGTTAAGAGCTAAATTTATCAAAAAAAAGAATAAGGGATAAAATGATAAAATTATAAACATTAAGGGTTAAAATTATCTTTATGCGTATTTTGATTTAATATCATTCAAATTAAAATATTTGAATATTTAAATTAAAGTATTCATTTATTTAATATTCAAATTAAACTTATTAAATATTTTAATTAAAATATTAATTTTTTAAATATTTTGATTCTAATCAATATATTCTAACATTAAATAAAAATATTTAATATAATATTCAAATATTTTGATATTAAATAAAAGTATTTAAATATTTTAATTCAAATATTGAGTATTTAAATATTTTAATTCAAATAATAAATATTTAAATATTTTAAATCAAATATTAAATATCCAGGTACTTTAATTATAATTAAAATATTTAAGATTTGTATATTAATTGAATAGAAATCTTATTAATTCCTTTAATAATATTTAGTTTTTACTAAAATCACCATTGTTTAATAATATATTTTTACACATTATATTAGAAAAATCACCTTCGCCCAGTGGTTCACCATTTGTTGGGTGCATGGTAAGTTGGAGGGTGTGGGTTCTCAAACTCCTTCAATAGCCCCAGCCAAATGAACTCAATTTTTTTTATTTCTGTCATTCTTTCTAACTAACCAGGTGGTGGCACGTATCATCAATCGATTGAGTGATTAATTTTATTTATTAATTTATTTTTATTTATTATTTAATATATTTTTCTCTTCATGTCACCATCGTTATTTTTTCTGTTAAAATTTAAACGATGGTAACTCAAATAGGTAGGGTTTTAAAATTGATTAACTTGATTGACGCGTTCTTTAGTTGGGTGGTCAAAATATATATCCTCAATTAATTCGGTAGTCATTGGGGTAGTTTACCCTATATTTTATTATTTGTGTTTCTTACTTGAATTGAGGGCCGTGAAACATGGAAAGAACGAGTAAAAATTTTTACCTTTTTATTGTGTGTTTTTTTATGTCTTCTACTTAAAAATCTTAGAAGGTAATCGATTTACCTCGAACCCTAATTCCCTGCAACTTAAAAATACACAAATGCATTATATCCCTAATTCTCTGAACCCTTATCAAAATATTTAACCTTAAATCATAAACTCATTAATTTAAAGTGAAAATACAAATAAAAATATATTTAGAAGGTAATCGATTTACCCCGGAAAGAAACTGCCTAAAAGCTTATCTATTCTTGACTTCGTCCCAAACATTTTTAATTCTTTATTGTTACGGGTTGTAAGGTATCGGATTAAGACATTTTAAATATTGTCTAATTCAATAAAATGGATTATTAATTAGGGGTGAAAAAAAAATCTGATTATTCGGTTTGGTTTTAGACCCGGTTAAATTCAGTAGATTTTTATTCGGTATGGTTATAAAGGGATTTAGACTATATTCAAAATTTAGTTCCCGGTAATAAACGAGATCAAGACTGAATTTTGATTTTATAAACTTGATACCTGGTGAATACCCGAAACCAATACCAAGTACTCATTACTAGTTTTCTTGCTTGTAATAGATAATATTATTTTGTTTATTTTTTCTTATCAAACTTTTTCTTTATGTATGAATATTATGAGTATGACTCATTTTAAAACTTTAAATTTCAAGCCTACAGTATTTTAATTTTATTATTTAATAATATTATTGGTGGTTAATTTTTTTTTTCTCCTACTGCTTATATTCTTTTAATAATAAACCAATTGACCAGGTACCCAATATTAATACCGGTTCTCACTAGTAACGAGACTGCATCTTAAAATTTAAGACCTAGTGTAACCAGGATTAATTCTGATATTTAAGAACCGATAGTTACCAAAATTAAGACCAATTCTAATTGAATTAACCGAATACCCGGTATTGCCCAAACCTATTATAAGCCTAACAAGGTCAGGGGAGATATTGAGACACAAGCAAGCTAAGATAGAATAATAATATTATACAGAATGCCTCTAATATATAATTCATATTTGGAATTTGTTATTCTTTCTCTCAATAATATCTGATTATATATTCTTTAATCAAAAGAAATATATAACAGATCTGTTACAAAAGAGTGGGTTTGAACAAGCCAAAAAACCTCCCTATACCTATGTAATAAATTTTTAAGAATCGAATGAGTTGACAAAAGTATCATGTCCTTACACTTCGTTTCTAATTCCTAATACCATACTTCAAAAGTATAACAGCATATGAAAGGAAACTCTAAACATACTTCGACACTTCTAATCGACAGGATTGCCAAAATCATTCGGACCATCTGGTTATATTGAAAACGGCTTCAGCACCTTCTTGTCTACTTAATGTGATACCTGTGATTGTTCTTTCATCCACTCTTTTTGATCTCCATATTGTCTGCAAAAGACAAGGAGACAAGTTGTACAAACCAACTTGGTTTAGATCAGACAGACTTTCCCAACCATGAGGCAATGTCGAAAACTGTGGGCAATCAGTGATAGTTAGCTCTTGAAGACCAGGCATCACTCCAGTATTGATCACAAGTGCTTTCAATCCAGGGCAGACCCTAATTCTTACAATCTTAAGCTTTGGGAATCCTTCAAGGAACTCTAATCGCTCTCCCTCGTAGGCATTGAGCATGTCAAAATGTCCAAGATTAGGCAATGCTTGGATGTGAGGAAGAAAATCATACCTCAATCTAGACCAATGTAAACACAGAAATGTTAGCTTGTCGAGTGAGTTAAAGTGTGGTACCTTCTGCAATTTCCCAGCTAACCAAAGTTTCTCCAGGGCGGGAGGGGCTGATTCAAGTGCATCCATCTTCACTTGCTCATCTTCATGGCATGATTTCACCAACAAGTAGCGAAGATATACCATTTTTGCAATGGCAAAGCACAAATTTTTCTCATCAGTTTCCTTGAAATTGGCAATGTTAAGCCTTGTCAATTGTGTCATTTTGCTGAGTTGCTTGATGAAATCGCCTCTTGCTTCCACTGCAGCTAAAACTTGTAAGTTGGTTAGCAAACAAATGTTGGATGGAACTACAATACCGAAACCAAAGTCGAATACCCCTCGGTTTACATTGAATCGATAAGAAACTAGATACCGGAGATTTTTCAACTTCACAATTCCTGCAGGAAGCTCTTTGATTTGAGTTTCCTTAAGAATTAGAAACTGTAAGTTGTAAAGCCTACCGATGGATTTCGGGAGCGCTTTCACTTGAGTTCTTGTTAAGTTAAGGTATCTCAAATTGAATAAATTCACCAATTCATCAGGGAGTTCATTGATTGGAGTGTCTTCCAAATCCAACACTCTCAATAACTGAAAACCAGAGGGCAGTCTGTTGAAGGAAGATTTAGAGGTTTCATTGACAGCAAAAACGAGCAATGAACGAACACGAGATAGTGCAGAGTTGCTTGCAACTTTCATCTCTTTCTCCTTCGCTTCAATTGTCCAACGACGGATTCCATCGTCTTCTACTTCTTTTGTACCATCAGATTTGGTAACAAACTTTACTGATTTTGATATGGAAATTGCAAACTCCCGCAGAATGTCATGCATCTTACATTCTTTAAGCCTCCCTGATCCACTCCTCCTTACAACTTGAATCAAGCCTCTGCCAATCAACTCTGTTACGTATCTCTCTGCAACAACTTCTGGAATTGCTTCTTTTATCGGTTCAACAAAGCCTTCAGCCATCCAGAGTCTAAGCAGCCTTTTCCGTTTGATCACATAATCTTCTGGTAATATGCAACAATATAGGAAACATTGCTTAAGTCTGTATGACAAATCATGGTAGCTGAGCAGTGAAATATACTTGAGCCTTTCAAAATACGTATCATTTTCGCTTAGTTCTCGATTTAAGTTGTTATAAACTTCGTTCCATTCGGAAATCAAGTTCTTAGAAGCCATCAAACCTCCCAAAGCCACAATAGCCAATGGCAAGCCTTCACATTTAGCAACCAGCTTTCTTGCTGAAGATACTAGATATGGAGGGCATTGTCCACCCATGCCAACAAAAGCTTTGTTGCAAAAAAGGGCCAGACTCTCATCAAATGGTAAGGGTTTGAGCCGATGTATGTGGTTTACAGCTCCAAATTTAAAGGAAGCAACGTCTTCCTTTCGCGTTGTGAGCAAGATTCGGCTTCCAATCCTATTGGCAGGCAGTGCTATGCTGATATCTTGCCAAAACTTGATGCTCCAAACATCATCTATCACAATGAGATATCTCCTTGGCTCCAAGAAGTTCAATAGTGCCTCCACCAATTCTCTATAGCTCATGGAGTCGATGTTGATCGTTTTATCGATTTTTTCTTTTGCCTTGTCGTATAGCTCTTTGATCATGGACTTGAAGAGCTCTGTGACAACATATTGCTGAGATATGGTGATCCAAGCACAACATTCAAAATGTTGCCTGACAACTTGCTTGTTGAAAGTGTTGGCGACGAGAGTTGTTTTGCCTAAACCACCCATCCCGACCACCGAAGTCATGGTCCTTTGAAGCTCTTGATCCATCAACCATCCCAACAACTCCCCTTGTGGCTTATCAATCCCAACAAGATCATCATCTTTAAGAAAAAGGGTAGATTCACTCAGATTTTTCACCCAGATATTACGAGCATTCTCTCTACCGATTTCCTCATTAGAGTTTCTCGATTCCGAACTAAAAACTCGGTATCGTTGGTTTCTCTCTGCAATGCTTTTGATCCTTTTGTTGATACCTTTTAACTTGACAGCTACTTGATGCCTGACCAACAGATTCTTGGGAAAATGAATGAGCTTCAAGAAAAAACTGAAGGGTGTACCCCTCCATTGTTGTTGCCTGTTGAAGTGGTACATGAATTCGTGGACAGCATCTTCAACTTCATAGGCAATGTCTCTGACATTTGTGATCCATTGGTTATCCATTTCATTGCTGGATACTACTTCAGATCTTCTGTCAGCATCCTCAAGGAAAGCTTTCATGGCTTTGAGCTCAAGCTTGATTTCATTGATTTCTACTCCAACCTTTGTCAGCAACGAGGCTTCATGTTCTATAACAGAGATGACCTTCCCCATTATCAGATCTATAGCGCTACATAACTCCATTGTTTCAAGCAAAGTTCCAATTCCAAAAGGCCTGACAATGATCAGATGTATATATCTGCAAATGAAAAACAAGTTGACATGAAAACTTTGATATTCAATCTTTTTACTTAAGATCATCATTTTCTTCCTAATCATTATTTTTTTTGATATTCAATCTTTTTACTTAAGATCATCATTTTCTTCCTAACCATCGGAGATTGATCATCGCTCAATCACTGTGCTGACATTATTAATACTCAAACCTGTGACCTTAACCATTGAGCTAGATGGTTTGTGCTCTTTCTAATCATTAATATCTTCAAAAACAAGTTAACTTTTATAAGCTTTTACATAAGTAAACTACCACACTAATTATAATCACAAACCTTATATCATTTAGAGTGCCATGGCATTGGCAGCCAGTTCCGTTCCGACTTCCGACTCAAATTCCGACTTGTTCTGCCATTGTTTTCTCATACCGATCAACACTTGGACAGTTTTGAGTTGGTGAGAAGAAGAAGAAGAAGAAGAAGATGGTCAATATGTGATAACAGCATGATTGCAGAGATATAACTGAAAGTGATAGGGTCTGTTAGAAGAGGAGGCCCTGTTGTTATTGCTATACAGCATGGATTCCCATCGTACGACATCAATGTGTATGGGATGACAAAGAAGGTAGTTCCGTCCGGACACGGATGAGAATTTTGAGTGTTAACAAAACTCGTGGAACTGTCCCTACCAACTCTGTTTTCTAGCATGTTTACGTACCATTTCTTCGAGAAACAAAGCTTTGAAGGTGATGAAAAGCATGGTCTCCTTTGGTTTTGACTCTTCTACCGCTTTCATACCGTCTCCGGCGGGAATCATTTATAAAAGGCTTAATATTCAAATAAGTAATTAAACTATGCTTGTGGATATTTTTAGTGTCTAAACCATTTTTAGTTTTAAATAAGTGTTTAAAGTTTTAATTTAAACTAGGCATAAAGATAATTTTAACCTTTAACGTTTATAGTTTTTGTCGTTTTGGCCCTTATTCTTTTTTGGGGATAAATTTAGCCCTTAACCTATATATTTTTGACAAATAGCTTATTTTTTAACTAGTTTGATGATTGGACTGTTAAAAATTTAACGATGATATATATGGAATATAATTTTAAATGACATGGAATGTAACCTATCAAATACATATATATGGAATATAATTTTACTCTAATATAAAATATAAAACAATTAAAATTCAAATAAAATATTAAAAATTAATTAATTCTAAAATAAAAATTATAAAATATTCTTAACCCTAACTACGATAAAATCAAAATCTTATTCGAATTGTGTTTATATTTTTTATTATATTACATACAATAAACTAAATTCACGGGAAAAAGGTTTCCATGAGACAATTGTGTCATAATAATTATGTATAAATTTTAAAAAATATGTTATTTGTTTTTTAATTTTAAAATATAATAAAAAAATATAAGCACAATTCGAATAAGATTTTGATTTTATCGTAGTTAGGGTTAAGAATATTTTATAATTTTTATTTTAGAATTAATTAATTTTTAATATTTTATTTGAATTTTAATTGTTTTATATTTTATATTAGAATAAAATTATATTCCATATATATATGTATTTGATAGGTTACATTCCATGTCATTTAAAATTATATTCCATATATATATCATCGTTAAATTTTTAACGGTCCAGTCATCAAACTAGTTAAAAAATAAGCTATTTGTCAAAAAGATATAGATTAAGGGTTAAATTTATCCCAAAAAAAGAATAAGGGCCAAAACGACAAAAACTATAAACGTTTAGGGTTAAAATTATCTTTATGCCTTTAAACTATTTTAAGTGTTTAACCTTTAATAAAAAATTGTTTGTCAATAAAAATATGACAAGTGGTTAGTTATAATTTTTAATTTGTTTTAATTATTTTTAAATAAAATTAAAATTTTACTTTTTAAATTAACAATTTTAAATTTTTACAAAATAGTCCCAAGACCTAAAATTTCTAAATTATCATTGTTATCACCGTTCACCGTCTAATCATAGATCACCACTATCAGGAACGGAGCCATGTTGTTCATGAGATTTTTTGGCATAATTATATTTAAGGTCCTTCGAAATTTAAATAGTAATAAAATAAGGCTTTTGCCCCTCTCAAATTTTAGATTTAGAGGTTTAATAGACCTTTGCCCCTCCCAATATTCGGTCTTGGCTTCGTCCCTGACCACTATCATCGTCGGACCACAATGATTGTTTTTCCCAACCATCCATTGCTTATAACTGACGGTTGGTATACCGATGACTTTATTTTTGCGATTTTGGTTTCTTTCAGCATTAAAAAGTCGATCGACACACCTATCACCAATTACTAGCGATGGGTGGTTAGGGGAAACGATCGTAGTAGTCCAGCGACGGTAGTTATGGTCTCTGATGATACAATAAACATCGATAACGATGATAATTTAGAGTTTTAGGGTTTGAAGTTAAAGATTTAAGACTATTTTATAAATATTTAAAATTTTTATTTTAAAAAAAATATATTAATTAAAACTAAATTAAATTAAAAAGAAAAAAATAAAATTTTAAAAAATAATAATAAAAATAATAATAATTTATAATTAAGCATTTAAAATGACCACAATTAAAATTTTAAACATTTATTTAAAACTAAAAATTATTTAAACACCAAAAATTATTTATAAGCATAGTTTAAACACCTATTTAACTATTAAGCCTTTATAAAAATGCTTTAACGTTTCCGGGAAGCCGACGTCAATGTATATATATAATTTTATTTTTTATGTTATATATTATGTCTTTATATTATTTTGCATACATATAATATTTTATTTATATTTTTCATTGTTTATATATGTTTCCATATTTTAATATTATTCTTATGTATTATTTGTTACATGTATACTATATGATTTTTATTATTGTATTATAATTTTTATATAGGAATTCAATATACATATTATCTGTGTGTGCATGTATTTATTTATATTTTTAATTATTCATGTTCTATATATATATATATATATATATATTTTTGTCTTGTTTATTTGAATATATTAATTGTCAATAAGGTATCCTTTTATTCGAAAGTAAGTGCGATTAGTATCAGACGTAGTGATAATGATTTTTTTTATTCTTAAATAATGCGATCTTTAAAATTTGCTCATATTTATCTTAAATTAATTAAATTTGAACAAATAAATTTTTAATTAAAGCAAATCATATTCTATTAGATACCAATTTTTAGACCGTACGAGGGTGTTAATCTTTTATCACCAGTAACCGACTCCTAAACCCTCTTTTTAAATTTTTATTATTATTTTACGATATTCGACCTATTAAAATGACCGACAATGACCTTACTTTTATTATTATTTTCCATATTACTCTTTTACTTAAAAATAAATGAATGTTTAAATATTATTTTTAGACAATTACAAAACCCTTTATTACAAATGATGAATTCCTTAGAGACCAAATTTTATTTTAATAAAAAAATCAGAAATAGATTATGTTTCGTCTTAATCGAAAATAATGAGTTCACTTTTAAATTAATTTAATATCAAATTTATTTTAACATATTTTAAAATATAGCATATAAACTTGTTTGTTTAAGCGAGGAAAACACTAGTACTTTTGTGAGGATATTTTTTTATATGAGCTTGTAAGTAACTTTAGAGATTGAGTACCCTATGTTTTCATGCATTATTGTTTCTTTGTATGGACATAACGAATGAGTTTCCTTAAATTGAACTTGATTAAAAGGAACTTATAATGAGTGATGAGCGAGGATCTTGTTATCATTAAGAGAGAACAACAATAATAATTTAAGTACCTTTTTAACACAAAAACTATATATATAGAATCTAAAAAGCTCGTCCCTTTAAAATTATACAGTAACTCTAAAAAATTAGAATACTATACAAATAGGGTTTATTTTGTGCTAAAGCATGTCAAGTATATTTTTCATTTTATTTATAAATATTTAATTCGTTTTGACCTATGTCTTTTTTTGACACTTACATACATTATCATAATTTTATTTGCATTACATCACAAGACATTGATCTAAGAATGATGGACTCATTAAAGATCGTTCATAAATCGAGAAAATACTAAATTTATAGATTAATTAAATACAATATTCAAAATTACAAGTTTCTCTCGTATATTTGTGAGTATTGTTCTTTGGAAACAGGGACGGAACCGAAGAATTTTTTCTCACTTTTGTCCTCTTATTTAAATTTTTTTAAAAATGTTTTTTTATGAATTTTCCCCCTACTTCTAAACATTTATGTTTTGTCCCCCTCAACCCCAAATCCTGGTTCCGTCCTTGTTCGAAAACCTTATCTAAATCAATATCTTTGCATTTAGAATATATACCTTGCATGTAACATATACATGCATTCATTTTTTAAATACTAGAGAAAATGAAGCCTTGCTGCTGTCAGAGGTTGGAGATGAAATGAAGCTTGAGCTCAAGGCCATGAAAGCATTCCTTGAAGATGCTGACAAAGGATCAGGAGTAGTATCCTGCAATGAAACGGATAATCAGTAGCATGAAAATGCCAGAGACACTGCCTACGATATCGACGAATACATGTACCACTTCAACAAGCAACACAAATATTAGATAATTGAATTCCAGTGACTCGTTTTTTCAATAACCAAGTGGAGTTTGAATATTTGTCTAATCTGAAACTCAAACATTGATTTTCTAAAATTCATGGACTTTTGTATGTACATATTCTGCAGATATCAGGCATCAAGTCTTCCTCATAAACTGTGGAACTCTTAATTCATATCTTCAAAGACAAATTTATGTTCTTCAATGGAGTTGACCCTTCTTTAAACTGTGTCTAAAAGGAAAGTCCGCACAATGGTTTCTCCAACAAGCCGCCATTTTCAATCATTTGAGCTCAGACAATTCATATATGCAACTTGTTTTGTCTATTCGTCTTCAATACTAGTCTGAAAGCTCTCGCTGTCGAGGCACAATTCGTCCTGATACCCTTCAAGATGTTTTTGCAGTTCACCCGCCATTGATGTCGATCTTCAACCGAGATCCTTAATGGTGATTATTATTATTGTTACTTTTGGATGATGATCTCAAGAACTCTGCCACCAGCTTTGAAAACGAAGAACCACTGTCCTCCAGTAATTTCCCAGGCTTATCGTACTCTGCAACTTGCCCTGGCATCAAGCAATAAATTTGTCTCAATCAGTTAAAACCAATGCTAGACAAAAACCAAATGGGGGATCGAATCAATCAAATATCCGGTTCTCAATTCAACCAATACTTGTTTCTCTATTTCTATGGTGTCCTGACTCCTGACAGAACAAGTCACCGGTTTTCAATCCAACTGATTGATCAAGTCGGTTCATTAGTCACCAGCTAAAGCCATTTTCCAAGAGCAATGTTTTACTTTAACATGATCTAAAACATTACACATGTAAGTAAAGTACGATCTTACCTTTGTCAAGGACAAGAACTAAGTCATTGTCGATAACAGTCGGTATCCTATGTGCCACAGTGATGACAGTACATCTGCTTGTCTCTTGTCTTATCGTCTCCTGAATCACATTATCCGTCGCTGTATCAATGGAAGCTGTTGCCTCATCCAACACTAGGATTCTCCTTTTCTTTAGAAGAACCCTTGCCAGGCAAACAAGTTGCCTTTGTCCAACACTCCAATTCTCTCCATCTTCAGCCACTGCACAAATAATAATGTTATTCGGACACTTCATTTTTCTTTAAATAATTTTGTCAGATACTCATTTCAGACACATATTGAACAAAGGTATGGAACTGTAACCCTTCAATGACCTTTTAAATACATGGAATAACTTGGAAAAGAAAAATAGAATAACAAGAAAAACAAGTATCAACTGCATTGAAAATTATACAAATGAAGTATAATTCATTTGTGAAATTACTAGACTTTTATACCTGGAGCACCGAGAAGCCTTTGATCCTGCCTCACCATGTTTGCAAGGTGACACTTGTTAAGGACCTGTCATGAGTTTATTTAGGTGAAACCGCAAAAATCAAGTAGAAAACTGAGCTTAGCTTAGTTGGTTTAATCAATCATCATGGTTTTCAGCATGTTCGGATTCGAATCCCAGAATCTGCAATCATTTTCTCTATATATATTTCCAGAGAAACCAGGATTTAACATTTTACCTCCCAGATTTCTTGATCTGTATGCTGCTGCAAAGGATCCAAATTGGATCTTATGGTTCCTTGAAACAATGTTGGATCTTGTGGGATTATCCCCAATCTAGACCTCAAATCCTGCAATCCAATGGTGGAAATATCAACTCCGTCAATAACGATTCGTCCACCTGAAGGCTCCACCACCCTGAAGAGAGCCTGAATCAAAGTGGACTTTCCGCTCCCTGTTCTTCCAACAACTCCAATCTTCATTTCTCCCGGGAAAGTGCAAGTTATACCTTTAAGAACCACAGGGAGAGTAGGTTTGTATTGCACTTGCAGGTTTTCAAGTACAATTGTTCCTTTTGTAGGCCACTCGGGTTTAGGCCTACAATCTTTGATCACTAAAGGAGCTTCGCTAGATATGTTTGTGAATTGAAGGATTCTCTCAACTGATATCATTTTGTTTTCGACGTTGCATAAGTTCCATATCACCCATGCCTGCAGTACATTCAAGTTCAAACCATATGTTGCTGCCAATCCTGCCATGCCTGATATACACAAAAATTAAATATGCTATTCAGCATGAAGAAACTTTGCGAAAGAAAATCAACTAATAAGGCAGTACAAAAGGACTTACTCGGGTCGATAGCAGACCTCGGCAAGCTCACCAGGATGATCAACACCAAGAAGAAGACAAAGTTGAAAAGAAAGTTGATTCTAACACAAAGCCATTCCATAGTGCCAGAGTTATGGAATGCTACACGAGAATAATCGTCAATTAAGCTCAGGTTTTTCTCCATGAACCTGTCTTCCTGGTTGAAACATCGAATTGTTCCGGACCCTGAGATGGACTCCGAGAAGTGGTGCAAGATTGGAGCTTTTCTAATTCCAACCATCCTAGCTAGCTCCCTAGCCGTTGTTATATAGTAGGTCTGCACATAAATTCGGGTATTTAAAGAGTTTGAAACCTCATGAAGACGCGAAAGTAAAATAAAACTTCTATAATATAAGTAATGATGGTTATATTAGCATTGTCTTTTGAAATTTAATCGGCATATTTTATATATTGTGTGAGATAAGTAGAAGATATGAACGTAGACAGATTGCTTCTTGCCTGATACCAGAAGGAGATTCCGAGGATTGCGACGAACAGAAGGAAGATCTGCCAGGCAACATGGGACATAAGGATAATGATGCTGAATAACTGAATAAGAGCAAAAGCGAGTCCAGCTAATCTGTAAGGAATATCGGTGTCTAATGTGCTTTGATCTGTAGAAGACTGTAATAACAAGAAAGAGAGAATTACATTTAGATTAATGAACTAATTAGGCAATATTATGAACTTTGTTGCAGACAAGAAACTTACTCTGTTGAGGATTCGGCTTGAGGGTGTTGAGTCAAAGAACGAAATGGGTGCTCGGAAAACCGATGTTATCATTCCAAGGAAGAGGCGTTGAGCTGTTTCGATTGCAATAGTTGCCAGAAAAACTGCCCTTCCTAGTATGAAGATGGAGCTTCCACCAGACAGCATAACAAATATGCCTATTAACTGTTCTCTTGATACCTTGTGATTTTCCTCAGTGGCCCAAGCAATCCAGTAATTGCTTCCAATTTGTAGTCCCTGAAAGAAAACTTGACATAGGAGGATGACCGGAACAAGAGCTCCCTTATAAGCTGCAGTGACAAAGGTTGAGTAAACAGTCCCTTTGACACGGCCGGTTTCCGTTTCTTCTTCTTGACTCTGATTGAAGAGCTTGCCATAGCAGATGGGATCTCCATATTTTTCTTCTATGACTTCAATTTGACTAATCTGACAGGGTCTGGCAGTCAAGGAATCATCACCTTGGGGTGGGTTCACTTGGTCCAGTGATTTCCTATGAGCATTCATTTGCCTAACAAGTTCACCATCAGAATCAGCAATCAACTCCTCATATTTTCCGGACTGGACAATGAGACCATCTTTCATCACCTACAAGAACACATGAAAAGGGTAAAACGACAGACTACAACAATTGGTTCTTAGTAGTTTATCAGTATGAAACAGTGATCTGTAGAAACTAACGAGAACAAGGTCTGCGGCATCTAGAAACTCCAATTGGTGTGTAGCATAAACGACAGTCTTCTGAGACAACAATCCCTTCAGACATTTCTGCAAAAAAGTTATTACACATGAGGCAACTTCATGTAAGAGAAATTTAAAAGAGAGTTGGGTTTTTTATTACATTGAACAAATGTGTTCCGGTATGAGCATCAACTGCACTGAAAGGGTCATCTAGGATATAAATATCAGAATCACTGTAAACTGCCCTAGCCAACTGAATCCTCTGCTTTTGGCCTCCACTTAAGTTCATTCCCCGTTCTCCGATGATACTCATATCTTTGTTATCCCACATCTCAATATCTTGGTTCAAGGCACATGCCTCGAGAACGTGCTCATAGAAAGCATTATCCATCTCATTCCCGAATAATATGTTCTCTCTGATAGTGCCTGTTTGAACCCAAGATCTCTGAGGAACGTAAGCCTTTTTCCCGTAAACCTTAATAACTGCACCAGAAATCCGAGGGATCTCACCTAGTATACTGCAAAGTAGGCTTGATTTACCCGAGCCTACGGAGCCACAAATAGCTATCTTATAGCCTTTCATTATTTTCATCTTCTCTTTGATTTTGATGGTTGGGTTTTTTAAGCTTTGGCTACTTGTGTCCCAAGCATATTCCCCTGCCTCAATTTCTATTGCAACATCAGATTCCTTTGGAGCACAACCAGTTATGAACTTCCATTGATCTTCTTCTCCAAGGAACTCTTGAATTCGATCAAGTGAGACTTTTGTCTGAGCAATCATGGAAATGAGCTCAGGAAGGTTGTATATTGGATCTTGTAGAATCCGAAAAGTTGCCAGAGCTGAAAGAACTGTTCCTGATGTTAATGGTGTTTTTAAGAAAATGCAAACACCAAATGTGATGACTGAAACGAGAGTCGGTGATGCCCAAAACAGAAATGCAACAGCTGAGCATGTATATAGATACTTCTTAAGCCAGTTTCTCTCTGTCTCCCTAAGTTGAAGAATCTTTTTCAAGAAAGTGGGCTCCCATGAATTAAGTTTCAAAACTCTCATGCTCTTTAGAGTCTCTGAAGTTGCCTTTATTCTCGAATCCTTAGCTTCCATGATCTTGGAGTGAAGTCTCTCTTGCCTATTGGCCAACGGAGTGTTACTTACCATCACCAAGATGGTAGCAAATACAGCAGCAACGGAAGGAGCTGCACCGAGATTCCTGTAAAGTATTACCAAGGCTAGAAAGACTTGGATTGGTAGCAACCAAACTCCATGAACGTACCAGAAAAAGTCTCCAATTCTCTCCGCATCCACATTTATAAGATTTACGATTTTACCATTGCTTGGACCAGCAAACTTAGTAGATAGAGACTTTTTATAAATCAATACCGTGAGAGCCGCACGAACCCTTATTCCGGTCCTCTGAGCATCAAAGTACCACAGGCGTTGAGTCAGTGATTCTGCGGTCTTTGAAAAGAAGAAGATAAATGCAAGAACCAGACCATATTTGTAGCTTGAGCCATCATTCTTTTGTGTTAAGAAATTCACAAAGCTGCTAATAAGAAAGGGTCCGATGTAGGAGGCAATTGTATTAAGCCCTGAACAAAAAACAAAAAGAAAGGGTAAACGTAAGCATTATAACATGTTACATAGCAGTGTCTGCAAATATGTACAATGAATTGAGAAAAGAAATACCTGCAAAAACCGCATTTACAGCCAGCGATTTCCATATGGTACCAGCTATTGCCTTAGGCAATGAAGTGACCTGCATTTTCTGTTTTCGAAGTGATTCTTCCAGTAGTAGTGAAGCATTTTCTGCAGTTTCAGATTCCGGAACTGTGGGAATATGGTGTAACTCGAGTTTCACGGTTCTACCCTTTTCAAAGAGGGGGTTTAGCCATTGAAATGTGAGTTGGCTCCAGATGCTAGCATTACTGAAATTACTATCATCTCTAGAGGAACTTCCATCCTCCTTGGGAAGCAATAAGGGACATTCTAGCTCACTGCTCTTACCAACCGCAAGAGGAAAACAGCAGCAAAGAAAAAGCAACAAAGGCAAGGAAGCAACATCCACAACGTCGGCTTCCGGTAACGAATAAGGCAGATCTCCGAATCCCAGGCGGCGTATAACATAAACAGCAACCGAAAACGAAACAAAGATGCAAGAAAACACCCACCATAGAATCAAAACTAAAGGAGGCCTTGTTTTAGGCCCCTTAAAAGCTTTGTTTTTCGAATAGATTGTAACTAAACTCGCTAGAAACCAAGTAATGGCTGAGGAAACAGATTTGGTAGGGACAATTACATGATTCCAATAACTATATAACCCAAATCCCAGGTGTAAAATAAAGATTATAATATTGGACACAACAATTACACCATTAAAAACTCTCACTTGTCTCCCTAATATTGCACCTTTGACATCATCATCATCATCATTACAATCACAACCCTGTCCATATCTCCTACGTTTCAATACGTCTACGGTAATCCATGTTAGCAAAACAATGGCAAATGGTGCACTTACAAATTCTAAAGCAACCTCCATTATTAAAGCTTGAAAACAATACTATAATCCCACTTCCCACCCACCCAAAATCAAAAAACAATGTTTAATCTGAAAAAAAAAATGCTTCTATCAGTGCACAGATTAAAAAAATCAAGAACTGAAACCGAGGAAATGAATCACTCACAAACATTCATTCATGGCATCGAGCAATGGTGTTTCAGTGTGGATTTGAAGAAATGAAAAACGCAGCAATGGGGGAAAAAGGTGTCGTGGAATCGATGGAACGTGGCTGGCGGTGATGAGGCTTTCTAGTGCTTTACATATATAGTGGATTTCTTTGTCTCAATGTTCATTAAAAAGGAAGGAGGGCCAAATAACAACAGTCGCCATCTCGGCATCGGAATCTTCCCCATAATCCATCTTTCTAATATAAAAATTAGGTTAAAAAACTATACTCACTAAAAAAAATTATTTTTTCCGATTAAATTTATTTAAATCATAATTTTATAAATTTGATTTATTAAAAATATATAAATATAACTTAAATTATAAAATAAGATTTAAATAATTTGAAAATTTTAATAATTAGTAATTAAGATTTTAATTTTAAGCTGAGTCGAGTCCATCAAATAATTAGTATAGGATTAGAGAAAGATATTTAAATTGAAATCAATTTGTAACATGTCATTTTAAATATTTACTATTAAATTTAAATAGAAATTTGAATAACTTGACTCGACTTAAAAAATCAAATAAAATTATTATAAAATAAAATTCGTCAACCTAACTAATTAAAAAAATGTCTTGACTCGATTAAATACTCATCCTTAATACAAATAATATCCAGGATCCAGCAGTTAAATAATATTTCAGTTTGATCCAATTTAAGAAACATATAATTTAATACATTATTTATATTATCTAGACTTATCTGTAAATCAAAGATATTGAGCATGTAAATAGTTAGATGGGAACTATTAAAGAGATATATTATTAAAAATATAAAATTAAATTATTAATAATAAATAAAAATTTAAAATTAAATTTTTTAATCTCAACAAAATTTAATTAACCTATCCATGTGTATCGATAAACAGAATGTTATAGTTAGCAATTGGAATTGATTTTAAATTGTCTTCATTTGGTAGTGCCTCCAGGCTATTTTAGTATTTGACAGCGAATCTTTTCCTTGAGAGCAGTATATTTTTTGGTTTAGCCAAAATATCTAATTATTAAAAATATTCTGAATAAAAAATAAATAATTTATCATAAAATATTTATAATTATTTTGATTATCCAAAAGTGTTTTTAACTTATGTCCTGTTTTATGTCGAATGAAGTTTGTCCTTTGGTTGACTAAGGATGACTTCAAGTATGTCGACATTTCACAGTTTGTCTCCCCCTTATTATCTAAATACTTTGAAAAGTTAGATTTTCAAGAAATAAATATCCTAAATTCGATCATAATTTATAAAGAATAAATTAATTTTAGAGACTTAATGTAAAAAATAATTTTGATAATTTTAATTATAAAAAATTAAAGATTAAAATTTAAATAAAAAATCAATTTTAAAGAGTTAATTATAAAAAGATATAAAAGATATTATTATAAATATCTTTAATTTTTTTTAAAAAAATACATAATTAATTTTAGATCATATCAGATATTTTTTATTATAAACTCGACCATAATCTATTTTTTAAAAAAAAATCTAATCTAATGAATTTGATTAAATTTCATAAAATACCATCCCAAACTATCGAGAGATTATTAGGTGAACTTTGTTCATCATGTCATCCATGGTCCAAGCAATCAGGACCGTTGATCTTTAAATAACCACTTAATAACTACTCACCCACTAGGTCCATGTAGGAAAGAGGTGATGATTTACTTGGATTAAAATTAAGATCAACGGTCCTGATTAATTAGGACCATGGATAACGTGGTGAACAAGGTTCACCTAATAATTTTTCCAAACTATCATGTGTAATGTACCCTTGTTTTTATTTTAAAATAATTAAATAATTATATATAAAAAATATTTGATGCATCAATACATATTTTTATATATCGTCAACGAATTAAATAACAATATTGAAGATAAATTTTATAATTATAAGAAATAATTTATTACACTCATGAAACATTAAATTTTATACTATCAATACATTAAATATAGATATTATATATATTAGTAGTAACGGAATTATTAAAGACATGAGAAGGATTGTGCCTCAAATTTATATTATTTTTTAAATTCATATTAATTTTAAAATAAACTAATTCTATTTTTTTAAATCGTCTAATCCTATTTCCGTTACTATTAACTTTCTTAGTCTGCCACTTTAGAATTAAAAACGTGTTTCAAATCTTCAATTTCCTTTACAGACTTTAATAGCATTAGCCTACCAGTTTTGAATACATTGTAAATGGTCACATTATATTCTCCCACTTTATCATGAACTTTTCTCTTGGTGGCCATCATATATATATATATATATTAAAATGGTATAAGTAACATTAAGGATAAGTAGGGATGAGCATGGAATCCGAATTTGACGGGTTTCGATCCGATACGATCTGATCATATTAGATATTTTGTAGAAAATTCAGGTTGTGTTGAATATTTTAAATGTAGTCTCAAGTCGGGTTTGAATTCGGGTTTAGGGTGGAAAAATCTTACCCGACCTGATTCGAGGTTAATACTGTAATTTTTCATATAATATTAGAGATATTTGTAATACTGATCCCTCCTTATATATATTTTATACAATTAGATTACTAAAATTAATTTTTTTATAATTAGATCACTAAAATTTTATTTTTAAAAAAAATTAGATCCCTAAAATCTTTTTTTATAATTAAACCTCTAAAATTTAAAAAAGATAGTAATAACTCAAATCGGTTCGTTGGCATATTTTAACCCCAGACTCGAGTCAAGTCAGATGGCTGAAAATATGACCTTATCCGACCCATGCCTATCTCTGAGGACAAAATTACTTGAATAAATTTGAGTTTTGTAGCTATATAATATGATTTAAATTACTATAGAATTAGACTTGGATTCAAGTATATATTTCAGCATTATGGAACTTAAATTTTGGATTGTCAGTTTTTTTAAATTGTAATGACTGTTTTTTTTCATATTATTAAGTATTAACGATGACATTAACCAAGTTATTTACTATTATATATAAAAACAAATTATAATATTATAGTATAAAGATTATGAATCTTTTAATTATTTGATAATGAATTATATTAGCCGATAATTGATTTGAATAACGAATTATATTAGTCGATTGTACAAAAGTATGATAAAATTAAATGATAATCGGTGGTTGTTTGATTATATAAACAATTAAAATGACATATAAAAATATAAGTATATTTAATATTTTTAATAATTTATTAATTATTAATATTTTATATTTATTAATATTAATTAAATTATAGAATATAATATTTAATACAACATTCTATTATTAATTTGAAGGATCAATATATTAATTTATTATTTATATAATTTAACTAATTATTAAATTTAGAATAAAATATAAATATTAGAAAATAAAAAAATATTAATGTACAAATAGCACAGTATAAATACGTGAGTGAAAAATTAAAATAGAAAACGTTAAATTTAAATTATTTGAATATCTTTGATAATTGTTAATGGTAAAATAGATTTTATAATTTTAATACCAAAACATCTAATTTCAAAAAGGTTTTACCGGCAGCTTTTCAAAATTAAATTTTTTTTATCCTAATCCGTTAAATTTTCAAATGTTTAAATTAATAAATTTAATCAATTAAATTTTTAACTTCAACTTTTAATTTTAATATAAATCATTATTTTTCAATCATGATCATAGTTAGAGGTGCTTAATGAGTTGAGCAGTTCGAATTCGACTCGGTCAAAACTCGATAAATACTCGACTCAGATTAGCTCGACTCGAATTTGAATTCGACTCGATACCTTGACGAGTTGAATCGAGTAAAGTTTAACTCGACTCAATAAGTTCGCGAGTAGCTCGTTAATTTTTTAAAATATTTTTTTAATAATTATTTTAAAATAATTTCATTCAAAAAATAAATTTAAATAATAATTATTAATGTATGAATTATTACTTTAATTTTAATACGCTAGTTTTGTGTATTTATTAAATGTTACTTTTGAATTTAGACTTTAAATTTTTTTATATTTTTTTGATATTTTTGGTTAAATTTGTTAATTTAAGTTAATATTATACCTCATATGGTATTATTAAATTTTACGTTTAGTTAAAAATAAGGTAAGTTTTTTAATGAGCTTAATGAGCAACGAGTCGAATTGAGCAACAAAATATTTTAATGAGCACGAGTCGAACACAATTTTAACGAGCTCAACGAGCAATAAATTTTTTTAACGAGCACAAATCGAGCAATGCTCAACTCGCGATCGATTCGCTCGATAAGTACCCCTAATCATAGTGTCATGATTAACAAAAAGTTTAAAAAATTGAGTATTTAAAAAGGTAAATCAATAAGGATGAAATATCATTATATATCACCATAAATAAATAAATAAAATTTAAGGTAAACACACACACACTTTTGCAACAGAAATCTGTACCGAAAAACAAATTATTTTTTTCTCAATTAGATCACGGTTAGGAGTGAATATTCGATTAAATTAAATAAAAAAAATTAAGTTATTTAAATTGAAAATTTTAATTTTATTATTCGAATTTGTATTTAAAATTTTTTGAGTCGAATCAAATTGAAAAAATCAATCTGATTCTAGTCAATTCAAATTTTTAAATTCTTATAAAAATTTAATTATAATTATATATTATGTTATGGTACATTTTGATTGTAATTTAAATTACTTTCATTAATCATATAATATATATATATATATATTTTTATATTTTTTATGTGATAATATTTATATATATATATACATATATATATCATAAAAATTAAGGGACTCATCTCGAGTTTAAAAATAAATTCTCTAATTACTAAAAATTTTGAATTTTTCGAGTTATTTAATTTTTCATTTTTATAATTCAAACTTTATTTTAAATTTTTCGGTTTAGTCGAATTTACGAAATTTCAAGTTGAATTAAGATGAGTTGGGTATTTTCATCTCGAATCGAGTTGAGTTATTCAAATTTTTAGAGTCGAATTGAGTTTTGTTCACCCCTAATCATAGCTTCGTCTGTCTAATTTGATCGATCTATATCGTACATTTAATTTTAGTGGATGAATTTTTTAAATTTTTTATATAAATAATGTTTCAAATTCAATATATATTTAAATGATACCAAATTATTTATCATTTAGATCAATCTTTATTAGTAAAGAGAATATTATTTTATAAATTATTAATTATAGAAAAGTTCAAATCATGGATGAATTAAACTTAATTAAAAATTACTATTTTCTAAATAAACTTTATAATATTTAATATAAATTAATTGATCAATAAATCAAACATCGATAATAATAAAAAACAATATTTATTGATTTATTCTTTAATAAAGGCGCCCCAGCATAGATTCCTGACGACCACTAATAGGAATCGTACAGCGCATGCTTGTGAGGACAATTCGCCTTTACAGTTTTATCAACGAATCATTTTCACTTCATCAAATGAATTCTCAGCCGTTCGATCTCAGTAAAGACTGGGGGACCAAAATCAGATGCATCGTTTTCATTTTTGATTGTGCATGATCGGTCACCATCACTCTAGGCTCAATCTAGTTCTCAATAAAACAGTTAATATGATTATGATTAAAAAAAACAATATTTTAAACATTAAAAAATATAATATTTTAAATATAATTATATCTAACTATAATTTTCAAAATGATAATTCGATAATTATAAGATTTGGACTAAAAATTTTATTAAACATCGAGTTTTTTATCACTTAATATATCATGCATTAAAAAAAAATGTTAATTTTGAAATTTATATTTAATATACTAGTATAAATTCATATATTATAAACTAACTAAAAGATATCACATATTAAAGTACTTATTTTAATTATTATTTTTAAATATACTAACGAATTAATGTGTCGTGATAGGGATAGACTCAGTGTTTCATGTAAAGGGAAACTATTAAGTTATATTAAAAATATAGCGGTACAAATTATAAGAGTTTAGGGATTGTAGAATTAAATTATCAATAGAAAATACGAAAAAAATATAAAATATAAGAGAATTTGAAGTTTTTAGAGGGTATGACTGCCCCTAACGCCCTTTAAGTTTCTCCTTGTGTCGTGATATAATTCATCGAAGATCATAACATCAAATAAAAACTAATCATAAGATAACAAGTTGATTTAGAGGATAAAATATTTGATCCTTTAAATAATATCATGAGTTCGAATCATAATATTATGAATGTAATAATACATTTATTCTAACAACAACGAGTTAATCTATTAGAATGAGCAAGGATGGAGCTACTAAGGGTTGTGGAGGAGCAATTGCCCTTCCCAAAGAATTTTTTTATTTTTGTTCCCTATTTAAATTCTTTTAAAAATTCTTTTTTATGAATCTGCCCTCTATTTTTAAACATTTATGTTTTGCCCTCTTCAACCCCAAATCTTAACTTCGTCTCTGAGAATGAGACACTAAATTTTTTTACGTAACGTCAGTATTTTAAATTATGATGTTGTGAATGTAATAATACATTTATTCTACCAACGAGACATTAAATCCCTTAAACAACTTCAAAATTTTAAATCACGATGTTATGAATATAATAATATATTTATTCTGCCGATAATTAGATAGTATATCATTTTAGCTAAAACAAATCATGATATTTTAAATAAAACAAATTAGATTAAAAATAATATATTTTTATAATATATATTTGAATATTAAATACAAATAATTATAAAAACCCACATTTATTCTATAATCTATACCTTGTAGCTGTCCATAGAGTTCGTTGGTGTGAGAGTGGCACACATTTTGTTATGGAGAAAGGAATCGAACACGTGTTGTCCAAGGAAAGGGAATGTGGAGTCATGTGTAGATTTCGTGCTTACCACGTGCTTTAAATGATTAATACCTGTATTTTCAGGGTGTGGTAGTTTTAAATTTAAGTTATCCAAATGGAATATTTGTCTCTTTTGTTTTTGGTTAGATTAAGGAATTTATTCAGATTTTTGTAGATATTAGTTTCCGAAATATTTATTATTTGAATTTGCGAATAATGGATTTAAAATCTTTTTACAGGTAAATCTCATAGAATTAAAATAGACACAAAATTTTATATATAAAATAAAAATTCATAAAAAATATATATAATAATTTAAAGACACAAAAAATATCAAATTATAAAATTAGATTATCACTGAATTATATAAAAATTTTAAAGACAGTCTCTGCCTAGATAAAACATTAAAATTTTATTTGTCGTCAAAATTTATAACCTAGATTTGGGGGCAAAAGTCCCTTTACAGACGTTAAAAAATTAATCTGTTTTAAAATAGTAGTTTAAGACGAAAAAATCAATCATTAAACGAGTGCTTAAAGTTAAACATAAATTATTTTAAGTTATTTTTATTAATAAACGAGCGTTTAGCACCACCACAACGACAAATACGTTAGGCGAGTAATTAAAAAATATTTATTTAAGATTTCACTTATTTTATAATATTTTAAAAAATATTTCATAAAACGTTTTATAAATACAAAATAAGCTTGAATTGGACATAAATCAATTAAAATATTTACCCAAAATCAAATCGAACCTATTTAACAAATAATTAACTGACCTCATGTTCCCAAATTATGACCTCAATCTAAATTTGTCCATGATTTTTTTATTCAAATTCAATCTCCAAACTATAACTCTTTGTTTGGAGGCTCGAACAGTCATTTTAAATTGATTTTCAATTTTTGAACGTTTTAATTTCATCCTTAAATTATCATTTATGTTATGTCATATTATTTCGTAAGACATAAGTGTTTGCATTACATTTAAAATATTTATTATATTTTTATTAAAACGAAATATAATTAGCGTATATTGATAATTTGGGGCTAAAACTAGAATGTTTAAAAGTTTGAAGATTGATTTAGAATAAGAGTTATAGTTTGAAATAAAACTAGAACGTTAAAAGATTTAAGGATAATTTAGAATGAGAATCGTAGTTTAAAGACAAAATTAAAATATTTAAATTTTTAAGAAATAATTTAAAGATATACAATACAATTAATTAGGGATGTTCAAAATTATAGGACTCGATTGACTCGACCCGACTATCCAAAACAAAAATATTGAGTAATTCCTGAAAAAATTACCCGACTGGACCGACTACTCGACCCGAGAATAATTGGGTTGGGTTTGGACTGATTTTTTACTTACTGGATACCCGACCCAACTAATTTTAATTTATATATTTTAGTTTTGAATTATATTTTTATTATAGATTCCTTAATATTTGTATAAAAATTATATTTAAATCTTAAAATTAAATTTATATTTGTATTATATACTTATAATTTTAAAATTTTTTAAGTATACTTTTATTAATTTATTAATATCAAAAGAAAAAAAACGATATTAATATTTTTAGTATCATTTTAGTGATAAACTTTAATAAATATATATGTATATATCTAACTATTCTAAAATTAACTTTAAATCACTAATTTTTTATGTTTGATCGTGTATTATAAAATTATAAAATTTATGTTGTGATTTTTTAAATTTTAAAATTAAAAAAATAAAAAATGTATATAAACCAGATATCGGTACCTGATTTGTCAGGTATCCGTTATCGGATACCCGATATCAATAAATCAAGACACAAACTAAAAAAATTAATACCTGAAAAAAATTAAGTATCCGATAATAAATATCCTTACATTATCTCAAATAATTTAATCTAATCATGTTGTTACCCAGTGGTGGATGTACTTGGTATTTAGGGTGGGCACAAACCCATCCTGAACTTTTTAAAGTACACACATTTGCTTTTAATTTTTTAAAATTTTATAGGTTAGTCCTTAAAATTTTTTAATATTTAATAATTTTGTCCACCTTAAAATTTTAAAATTTTAAATGTGCCCACCCTTAAATATTTTTTTTGATCCGCCACTGTTATTACCCACTTATCCATTAGATAGATTTTATTTTTTAATTAGTTCTTTATTTTGATCACTTTATGATAAAAAAAAAACATTTTTCCATACCAAATTTTTTTCATATTTTTAATAATACTTTGATTTTATTAATGACAAAAGTTTGTGTCCATGTTCCTTATCGAAAATAGAGAGAATAAATACTTAAAGTAGATAAGTTGGTTCACTTCTTTTGTATAAAATAATTAAATTAATTAAAGTAGCATAAATGTTCTAACACGACAAACATCCATGTGCTAGGACAATACCATAAAATTTATTAAAATAATACTACAATGGTCAGTCTAAACAAGTAGACAGGATATGAGGACATTAGATAAGATAATTCGGATATTTATGTCTTATTCATAGATTACCTCGAATCATTACCAAGTGCACGACCTTTTATAATATTATATTTTTGTATTTTCTAATATTTGTATATTATATAAATTTTGAGATGTTTATATCTTCGTATAGTGGGTATATTATTTCGATGTATCATGTTTTTATGTAAGGTTTAAATCCATAGAGTTTTGATATTTTAAATAACGATAAGAAGATAAATTATTCTTTGATTCTTGGGGATGAAGTTAAATAAGGGCGAAGAGGACAATCGTCACATTTAATCATTTGTATTTTATCATTAACTTCAAATTTTTACTCTGTTTCCGACGACTCTTTTTAATATACTATCAAATCACTCAAATAATAATTTTTAAAAATCATTTTTAAAATTCTAATGTGAAAAAATATAAATGAATATTCATTTGTAAAAAAATAATATAATCATAACCGATGTAATGAAAAAAAATTCATAATATAAATTTATAAAAAGAGAAATATGATATTCATATGTTATTATTAATAAATAATTAGTGTTGATAGGGACGGTATTATATTAGGAGTGAGAAAGCAATTGTCTCCGCTTTCGAATAATTTTTTTGTTCTCTTATTTAATTTTTTTTAAAAATTAATTTATTTATGAATCTAATTATCAATATAACGACCAATACAAGGTAGTCATTTTACTTTTGTACTAGGGACCAGAACTCTTGTGGTTGGAGTTTTACTTTGTTCTCAAAGAATAGTAAGGTACATTACAAGTATTTTAATATATTAATAATTCATAGTATAAATTTTTTAGCATATTTATATATTCATATCATTTTCCCGGATTTGTGACGATCAAGAAAATCAACAAATTTCACGAGAAAATCGAGGATGAGGAAATGACTGAACACAATGTCGACACATAATTGAACGAGGGAAGAAGACAATCCCGTGAAGCCATTCTTCACACTCAACCAGGGAGATGGAAGAGGACCACTAGGATGTCAATTCAAGGGAAACAAACATATTTCATCCAAGCAATGGATCAGAAATTCGTAAGCATCACTGTGATGATACATGCAAGGATCAACAGAAGACATGTGACTTGAAAAAGTTCTGCTACACAGCAAACACAAATGAACCAAACCATATTTCATTCGGCAATGGTGGCCGGAAATAACACCGAATAGATTAGTGCTCCACGTCTGCAGGTTCTCAAGTTCCACCTTAGTTTTGACACCAGACACTCCCTTGCCGCCACCATAAACACAAATATGTCGATTGCGTGCCAATGCCAAACATAAACACCACATTATTTCGGGGCAATACATGCAGCACAAGTTCTTTGAACCAAATGTGACTAAACCTTCTGTCAGCAGATTAGAAGGTAATGACAAACATAGATACCATAACTTTTGTGTTTCTTTTTGGAAGCTTCGAATCATCACAAGCACGGAACCTTAGCCGTGAATAAAAAGAAAATGTGGAATGTTTCAGTTTAGTCATGAAGATGAAGGCTGCCAACTTCAGGTAAACTGTATGTGTAAATCATGCTATCCGGTCTCTCGTGGCACTTTGTGAGTTCTAGCTGACAACAATCTGAGCAAAGGTACTCCAGACTAAACGTTTCCTCATACTCGCTGTCATTTATGCACCGACCACACTGAAGACAACGTAATATGCAAAGACAGCATGCCCTGCATAACTGAGCAGTATGGTCTTTCCTCTGGCAGTCCTCTGCAGGACAATCGTAAAGAAGCATCATGTTCTGGCATTTTGGGCAAATTTCAATATCAATGGCACGATCATCTTCACTAGAGAGATACAGATTTCTCCGGTTATAAAAATGTGGCTTGTGAACAATCTGCTGAATCTGGTTGTATATGCCCAACAAGAACTTCAGCTCTTCAAAATGATTCACTGTCACGCCAAAAAGCCCACCGACCCTCAAATGCTTCACACCTTGTGTGCCCATAGACTTCAAAGCCTTTAGGCTACTCAAAATACCCTCGATACTTAGCCTTGTACATCCAGGTACACTCAGCTACAAGAAGAAAAGAGAACATATGAATCCAAATATAAACCTGTAGAAAGACAGTTAAATTTCCCATTGAAAAATGCTTCAAAATCTACTGTTTCAAATTACTGACCGATACTTTTTCATTAAAAAATTTAGGTTTTCCGTGCAATAAAAAATAGCCATCAAAACAAATTTCCTATTTTTATGACAACAAAACATGATAACCAAACAGAGGCTAAAACATTCAAGTCTAACAAAGATGACAGAAACATGGATCAATTCAGCAAATGAATTGGATCTACTCATATATGTTGCTTGAGGAGAAAAAAAAATTCCATAATAACTCACCAGTAATCCTGCTTTCCACCTTTATTAAATAGGAAACTATTTCTAGGTTCGATATATTCAAATATGATGAGTCACATGTAATCCTTATGGACGTGTCTAGAGGCTTGTTATGTTTATCTTTAGCTGAGTTTGCAAGTTTTATAAAATCAATCTCATGTAAAGAGTTAATTTCAGCACAATAAATCAAAATCAGAGACTAGATAACAGTATCACTCAGCCCAAAATATAACAGTATGTCATATTACAACATGAGAACATCTTCAGTCATGTTCCAAATAATAAACTCCCACACATGATATGGTTAACTCGGACGCAGACAAAAAATTCAAAAGCAAAATGGCATGAACAAGTACACCAAGATTAGAAACCGATACAAGAATCAAAATCTCAATGCAACAAGCTAACCTTGATTAGCTTTGGATTATTTTCAACCACGCGCATAAGGCCCTCATCACTAATCCTTTTGCAATCTACCAGGCTCAAGCATTGCAGGTTACCTTGGGCCCTATTAGTTATTTGTAAAAGAGCATCATCAGTAAGCTTCTCGTTTAGTGGCTGATCAATGTGAATAATCCTCCATAAAAGAGGGTCATTCTGAACAATATTTCTTAGGGATGTGCAAACATTTTCTACCACTAAAAGATCCCTCACACCCAGATAACCAAGGGCCAAAATCAGAGCTTCATGAGGACCTTCTCTGGGAACTTGAGAACAAGTGTCACAATCCCGAAATTCTTCTTTTTCCCTGTCAACAGAAACCATGTCTTCATTCCCAGAACACAAAACTTCCCCAACATTACAATCTGATCCAAGGGAAGCAAAACCAGACACATCCCCTCCTTCCTGTACCCTGGAGCACCCACCAAACTGACCAGAAGAAAAACCTTTACACTCAAACCCCACACTTCCGGGGAATGTTTTGAACCACATGGCATTGTTCCGAATCACGTTCAATCCAGCAAACTGATAACTTCCATCACCAGTCCCCATCTCATCTCCAACGTAGAGACCATAATCAAATTCAAAGGCCCCAAGCCAACCAGTAATTGCGTTGAAAGTAGTGCTTATATCCATTCCAAAAGGATCCGATGGCAAAAGGTCGACTATATCATTAGAAACAGGCTCCTGAGGACCACATCGAGCATTGACCTTATCCCTTCCATAATCAAAGCAACCTTCAATTTCATGATTCGAACGACAAGGTTTCATATACCCATCTTCAGTCAAATTAGCAGGAAAGACCGGCCAATGGGAAAAATTCAACGCCATATTTTATATACAACCAATTATCCGACCTTCCCTTCCTCAATCACAACATTAACCAAAAACCCTAAATATCATTTTTTTTCTATGCAAACCCTAAAACCCTAGCTTCTTACTATTTCTCTCTTTTTGGGAGGGTTAGGGAAACAGCTAAAAAGAAATGAATTTAAAAAAACCCTCGATTTTGGATGACAAACTAAAACATCGCACCAAAAATTTCAGAGTTTTCTTCTTCTTAGGATCACCTAAATTTCAATCCCTAAATGGGGAAACAAAAAAAGGGGGCGGAATAATCAAACTTTTCAATCTATTCACACACACAAAAAAAAATCAATCCAATTTCCCCAACAAATCTTTTATTCATGTATATTTTTAAATCCCTCAAAAACACTAAACCTAACCAAAACTAGGGTTTGCTATGAATCAAACAGGTCAGACAAACTTTCCTTTTTCTAAAAAAAAAGGGATCAAAGTGGAAGAACCTGGATTGAGAGATAATCAAATCCACATTAAGATTACAGATTACCGGGAAAAACAAAAGATTCCCTAATTTCACTCCCGCGAAACGCAATCTACAGATATTTTTGCCAAATTCTCCAAATTTGGCAAAAGAGAAATCGTTTTTCTTCGGATTGGTGGCGGTTGAGAAACCGGGAAACTCGAACCAACACAAACGATCAAGGATGAAAAGATTTTTTTTTATTTTTTTATTTTTTTCTGTGGAGAGCGAGAAAATATAATAAAAATAGAAATGAAAGAGAGATAAAGAGAGAAAAGGGGATGCTTTTTAGGAGAAAGGGGGAAGGGAAGTGGCCTATATTGACACGTGTCATAAATATGATATTATTTTATTTTATGTCATATCACAAATAAAATTTTAAATTATACCATCATTTTCCTCTGACATTTCAAGGATTTTTTTTGTTAAAATAAATATTTATATTATATTTTTTATTTTAATATTTAAATTATTTTTATTAAAATAGGAATTTAAAATATTTGTTATTAAAATAAATATTAAAGTATTTTTTAATTAATATTAAAATTTAATTTGCAGGAATAAAATAAAAATATATATACTTTGAGTATTTATTTTGATAAAAAATATATTTATAATTTTTATTTTAATTAAAAATATTATTTTACATACTTAGATAAAAATAGATATTTATTTAAGATATAAGTTATATTTAATTAATATTTATATATCTATTTTAATAAAATAAATGATACACTTATTTAATTAGAAAATATATTTTAAATATTAACTTTGATAAAAAAATATTTTTAAATGTTTAAATAAAAATAATAATATACTTTAATACTTACTATATAAGCCGACAAAAAGACGAAAAAACCAAATAAAATGTTCCCAAACGACGTCGTTATTAGACACCGGTCGTTGATTTTTCTGGTTCTAGTTTTGCATTTGAAATTTTGACTAGGAAGGAAGAACTAAGAAGACGAGCGAGCAAACCAAGATGGAAAAGTTTTGAAATTATTTTTCGCTGTAAGTGTTTATTACAATTTCTCAAGTTTTAATTCTGGGTTTTATTACATTTTGTCTTTAATTAAGACTGCCTTGATTGTTTCAATTCATCTTAGAGATAAATTGGAATCTCGAATTGTCTGAAATTTGCTTTCTTTTTTAAATAAAAAAAAATTGAACTTTCCTTGTGGAAGAACAGAGAAACTAGTGGTGATCTTCTCTTTTGAGTGAGTTTAAATTTCTGGGTTTTGCTTTTTTCAAGCTTAATAGTTTGAATTTTTTGCAATTGGGTACTGTTCTTCTAGGCAAGACTGTTGGGTTGATTTTCCGACAAGAGGCTTGAAGCTGAACAAGGGTTTATGTTTTGGATGTTTGAGATTACTTCTCTTGTTTTACGGTTTGATTTTGGTTATTGTTTATGTTAGGGGATTTTGGTTCCACTATGGGTACAGTCTTTAATTTATCCTTATGAATTATGGTTTTTGGTTTATATCGAATGTAGATTTGGTTATAGCTGGATTGCTTATTAGTGATGAGAATTTTTAGGTGTTCGGATAATTTTTCGGAATCTGCATTGTGGAATTAAGGGGAGTGAATCATGCTCAAACAGATTCTAAGTAAGCTTCCTCGGAAATCGTTGAAGACAGGTGATCATCGTGAACACGGTGGACACCATAGTACTTATTCTAGTGTTTCAGGTGGTGGGTCGAGGAGTAGTGATATAGGGCTGGGCAAGTCTGGGAATTTGAATCTTCCATCTTGCACCGTACCTAATTCTACGACTGATGTTGGATGGAAAGCTGCAAATTAGAAGCCGAATGGGAACCATGTTGTCTCTTCTTATGAAGCATTGCCTGCTTTCAATGATGTTCTGGCTTCTGAGAGACAGAATCTATTCATAAAGAAGCTTAACTTGTGTTGTGTCGTATTTGATTTCACCGATCCCACCAAGAACCTCAAAGAAAAGGAGATCAAGCGGCATACATTGTTAAAGCTCGTAGAGTATGTGACTTCTGCGAATGGGAAATTTACAGATGCTGTTCTGCAAGAAATTGTCAAAATGGTATCTGCAAACTTGTTTAGGAGCCCTAATCCGCAACCACGAGAGAATAAAGTCGTTGAAGGCCTAGATTTGGAAGAGGAGGAGCCTTCAATGGATCCCTCTTGGCCACACTTACAAATTGTATACGAGTTTCTCTTGAGGTTTATCGCCTCACCCGAGACCGATGCAAAATTGGCCAAAAGATATGTTGATCAATCCTTTATCACGAAATTGCTTGACTTGTTTGATTCCGAAGATCCTAGAGAGAGGGAAGATTTGAAAACAATTCTTCATCGAATCTATGGGAATTTCATGGCCCATCGACCATTCATTAGGAAGGCTATAAACCAAACACAATGGGATTGCTGAACTTTTGGAAATTTTGGGCAGCATTATTAATGGGTTTGCTCTACCGCTGAAAGAAGAACATAAAGTGTTCCTTGTTCGGGTGTTAATTCCGCATAAGCCGAAATGCTTCGCACTGTATCATCATCAGTTATCTTACTGCATTACGCAGCTTGTCGAGAAAGACTGCAAGCTTGCCGATACCGACATTAGGGGGCTATTAAAGTACTGGCCTATCACGAATAGTTCGAAGGAAGTCATGTTCCTAAATGAATTGGAGGAAGTTTTAGAAGCAACTCAACCACCCGAGTTTCAGCGTTGCATGATCCCGTTATTTCACAAAATCGTACGATGTTTGAACAATCTGCACTTTCAGGTCAGAAACTTTGAAAGTTATGTTCTGCTTTATTTTTTATCTTCAATTTGGAGATCTTATTGTCTTTACTCAATATTTGGCTGCATCATATATGCTATGATCCAGGATTTTGGTTTTCCTTATATTTGGAGAACTATGCTCGAAACCATGTCCAAGTGGTGGTTTGAATTTGCTGATTGATGTTAGAACTACTTGAAGTTGGCTGATTGCAGAGCAGGGAAATGGTTAAGCAGTTGCTAAGACGGGATTAGTTAATATCAATACCCGATAAAATGTCATCACTGGTGAAATTAACAGATAATTGTACTGCTTATGAGCCGGAACGGTAGTGAGGTCCGGGATTCAGCTGATTCTGTTTTTGTGTGTTCTAGTGTCCCGTGGTCGAATTTGCAAAATTATAATAAGTTGATCTGTATGATATCGTATGAATTTTCCTTCCGATTTCTGAATTCATTTTTATTTTGGGGGTCATATTGCGTTGATTGATGATAGGTTCTACCGTTCTACGTATATTGTTTCGACTCCTCGTTCCCACGCATATAGGTACAAGGATATACGAATATAATCTTCCTAGGATCCTTGTATGATACTTGTATCCTCATCTGAGTAACTTAGGTTTCTATGATTGTGTCTTTCATCGTACTTATAATTTTGTTATTGCCATATGCAACTGCTGATTCCCGTATATTTTCCACTTCTCAGGTAACCGAGCGGGCTTTATTTTTGTGGAACAACGATCACATCAAGAACTTAATCATTCAAAATCGCAAAGTTATACTGCCGATTATATTCCGGTCATTGGAGAAAAATGCGAGATACCACTGGAATCAAGCCGTACATAGCTTGACTCTAAACGTCCGCAAAATCATCTATGATCTCGATCCAGACCTGTTCTAGTAATGCTTGCTCAAGATCCAAGAAGACGAATCGAAAGAGGAGGAACCAAAGCAAAACACCATAATACGTGGAAACGCTTGGAGGAACTTGCGGAAAAGAAAGATTTCAGTAATGAAGATACGCTCGGAACCCGCAAATCGACCGGTAATGGTTCCTCAGGTTAGATATAGATATAGATATAGATTTTATTAGTGTTTTTTAAAATATTATCTATTGGGGTGGAGCTGAAATATTGTCAATTTCTTTGCCTATGAAAATCTGAGATTATTGTGTATTGTAGGGTTCCAGCTTATTTAGTGAAGCCTAATAAACATTTGTTAAATTAATCTATTTATTATTGAATTTGTGCTTGTTTCATATATTTCGTTCTCGGTTTATTCGGTTTCGAAATGATTTGGTCAGTTACTTTCGGTTGTTTTACCATCATATTCTCTAATTCCTTGTTTTTTTTTATTATCTTCATGCCGATGGTACCGTATCGGTATTCGTCGTATCTCCATGCACATACAAGCTTGGATTGTTCAAATTACTCATTTTATTATTCTAAAATACAATTTTAAGCAAACAATATTAATAATATGGTATTTCTGACCAGGTGGTGGCAGTCCGGATATTCCGATGCCCATCCGGACGGACGGGTTGGGCAGATAACCTACAACTTACAACTCGAAGAACAAACAATTCAAGGCAGCAGACGTATTCACTTTCAGACATGAAACCAGACATTACATTCTACGAAACAACTAAACCAAGCAATGTTTCATCCTTTTCGAATGTGTCCATGTCTTCCTCTTTTAAGCTAATCCAAGCCTCGATTCCGTCTCCGGTTACAGTATCCATGAAAACAACAAGATTCTTAAAATTCAAGCTCGCCGAACCAACCCAAGCCGGTTTCCCCCACCCGAAATCGGCTTCATAAACCGGAAATCTGCATAAACTTGTGACGTTAAACGTAATCATCTCACCTTTAATGAATCTTTCAGCCCTCTCTTTGATGAAGTCCAAGTGTTGATTTGACCCTTCTCGGAGTTGTTTTATGTGTTCCGCATCGATTTTTCGTATTGATTCTCTGATCTGGTTAATGAGATTGTGAGAATCTCTTTCGGAGTTTTTGGTTGGGAGCGTCATCGCGATCCGGTACAAGTTCCCAAAACTATGGTCGGGAAGTGGCGGGTCGAATCGTTTACGTAAGTTTATTGCATGTACGATAGCGTAGAAGTGGCCATCTTCATCATCATGCTCGGAGTTCGCTTTCGTTGAGGCGATGAAACGACTCCACACAAAAGCCGATAAGGCCTCGACACGAGAAGGATATGCTTTGTCTCCAATATTCTCTTTGATTTCTTGTATTTTTGATGCATTGAATATGAACCTTTTCGTCACGATTCTTTCGGTCGATATGCCGTTTCTCGGTTCAAACCCTAACATCATCTTCGGTGGAAAGAGCTCAGCCGATACAAACTCTGGTAATGCTATCGAATTCCGATGATCTCCGTGACAAACAGCGGCCCAAGTTTTCAAAAATGTGAATAAAGACGACGCGTCTGCGATTTTATGAGAAATACAAACACCGATACCGAAGCCTCCACACTCGAAAACATTGAATTGAACACCAAAGGGAACTTCGTCAGCATCATTGAGCACAAATGGAAGCAATTTGTTGAGTTCGCCCGGCACAGGATTGTCCAAAACATCCGAAATTCCACATTGAACTCGAGCTTCCACGAAGGGTACGCCTTCATCATCGCAGTTTACAAGCATGTTATCGTTAATCCGACCGGCAAGTGGATAGAAATAGGTCAAGACATCGGACAAGGATTGTTTAAGACGGTCGATGACATTGATTTTGTTGTTGGATTCAATGTCACTTTCGGAAACAACTGACCGGTAGAATAAAACGAGAGGGTTATAAACCGGAGGCGATAATTGATCAAGAAACGAAAGCTGATAACGGCGAAACTGATCGGAAGTCGGGGAGGATGGCTTGATGATCTCCTTGGACAGTACTTCAACGATGAGCTTCATTTTTGCACTGAGACAAGCTTTGTGAACAAAGTACGTATACTTGGTACGTATATTTATAGAAATGCTAATGAGATTAAAAAAAATAAAAAATCCTTTAAAATATTCATATTTGATTACTTTTAATTTATACAAGAATGCCAATTTTAGGTTCAAATGTTTATTAGAATTTTTTTATTTAGGTTTTATTTTTGGTGTCTAGAGTCGAAAAACTAGGGTTTAAGATTCTACGGTTTAAGGTTAGAAATTTATATTTTACGGTTTAAATAGAAAGAGTTATATAATTTTTTACACGGTTTTTATTAGGGGTGAGAAAAATTCTATTTGACTCGAAAAATGAATAATTTCACTCTACTCAAGACAAAAATACTTGATTTGTCTTAACTCGATTGAAAAGTTCATAAACTCGACTCAATTAAAAAAATTAAATAAAGTTTTAGTTGTAAAATATCGAATAACTTGAAATTTTTAGTAATTAAAAGATTTATTTTTAAGTTCAAGATAAATCCTTCAATTTTTTATATACATATTGATATACAAAAATATGAAGAAATATTGTCACATTTGAAAATATATTTTTATATATACATATATTATATAATAGAGAAAGACGTTTAAATTGAAATCAAAACGTACTATAATATGATAAATAATTATAATTAATTTTTTTATAAGAACTCAAAAACTCGGCTCAGAATTTTTAAACTTGAATCGATAAAATAAATAAAATTTAAGTTGTAAAATATGACTCGTCAACTCTATTTTTTTACTTGACGTGTCATTAATCTTAAACAACTCTTAACCTCACAATTAAAAATATAACGTGTCATAAATCTTAAACTTAAACTTTAAATCTTTCGACTTTAAATTCTAAAATCTTAACTAATAAATATCGCGCGTGTCATTAATAAAACTCGTGGATATTGCATAATTTTCTCACCAAACACTAATATCTTGGGTTAAATTTTGTGTTTTCGTGCACCAAAATCACACTTTTGCTTCTTCAATTGCATAGCAGTGTTTGTTTCCCCAGAAATCCTTGAAAATTTTCCATGATTCTCCAATTTCTTGGACAACAGGAGAAAATGATTGTACATTATTATAATGTTTCTTCCTTAACAAGTTAAATCCGCCTGTCCAAACCGATAAGAGTAGGTATTGATTGGATTATATATATTTAATTAACTAATCAAACAGATCAAATTCAGTTAATTGAATTAGATAAATGAATTTAATTTTAACTGATAACTGAATAAATACAAATATTATTATAAAAATATTTAATTAAAATATAAAATATTTATATTCGATATTTTAGGGTTTAAATATTAAATTTAATGTTTAGAGGTTATGGGTTGCATTAGAATCTAAGATTTATAGGTTAGGGTTTAGGGTAATATGGTTAGAGATTTAAGTTTAAATATATAAACCTAAATTCTAAAATCTTAACTAACTCTAAACCTTAAATTGAACCTTAAACTTAAAAATTAAAATGTTAAAAAAAATTATATCGTTAGTATATGAAATAATTATTCAAATACAAGTAAAATGTAATTTAAATAGGAATAACTCTGGAATTCACATATAATTTAAATAGAGCAAAAATTTTATAAATTAATTAAGTGGTAGATAGTCTTCTTAAAATAAGATCAATCGAGTGACGGAATTTTTTTTTCTAGTTTAAACAAATATTGTTTTGTGTTTATCTCGATGTGATTGTCAAACTCGTCCTTAAGAATGGGCAATAAGAACGATGATCCAAGCCTACCTACAACGATTTAAATTTCAGAATTTGTAGGTTAATTAGTCCGAACCATGGGCCTCAAATGTTGGATCGAGAGTGTGGGTTTTGAGGCTCCAGAGAACCTTAGTGGATTTTCTCGTTAGTTTTTGGTATCCTCGTAAGTCTTTATCTCTTTCTTGCCATTTATTGTATCTTCAGTCACCATGTCCCCTTTCTCACACTTTGTGGTTGTATTTATCTTTTTGGTTAGCTAAACTCAATAAGTGTCCCAATAAAAAAATGGTGTTTATTTTAAGAAATACAAATTTAAATCGTTTATTTTACAAGGTGTACATACATTATCAAAAGATTAAGAAACACCAAAAAAGAGTGTGTTTTTGTTCGAAATTGGATTGGACTCATGTATAGTATCAATATGATACAAGTTGCTTGAACTTGATTTAATTCTACGTGAGTTTTAAATCTTACACAAATTATTTCGTGTTTATCAATATTACTTTGAATATGTTTAATCTACTCAAATAATTGTAGATTTTAAAAACTATATTACAACTTAATTTAATTTTTAGTACTCCATTGTATTACAGTATCATGCACTATAAATTATATAATACATAAAAAGAAGAGAAGAAAAAAAGAAAAATGTAAATTAAGTTTTATCAAGTAGGGTTAAAATAATATGCTTCACATAAATATAAAAAATTAAATTAAGTTGTTTGAGCTTGAAAATGGCCTTGTTTTCTTGATACATAAAGAAAGTAAATCCATAAATTATATGATACAAGTTGCTTGAGCTTGAAAATGGCCTTGTTTTATCAAGTAGGGTTAAAATAATATGCTTCACATAAATATAAAAAATTAGAACTCGAATTCACACAGGGGATGAAATGTAAAAATATTGCTAAAATATATACGACGAATGATGAAATTTGACCAACAAGGATTGATCTAAATGATAAGCAGCTTGATTCCGCTAAAGCAAATCTCAGGTTCGAAACTATACAACATTTATTCACATCATACTTGATAAATTTATTTAATTTTCTAAGGGAAAATAACTTGTATTAGATTTTACTATCCTTTTCACTGTTTATTAATATCCGAACTACTATGATGTAAATGACCTCTTAGACTCATGTAGAGACCAAACCGATGGTAAAGACATTTATTAATATCCGAATTTAATAATTTGTTAATAAATCCGAATTTATGAACATCAAGACCAAACCGATGGTACAATGTCACTCTAAGATAAATTCTTAGGGACAGTCGGAGGTCTCTATCGCACTCATGTAAAAACTTAGGGATTAACAACAAACATTTTTTTATTGAAAGAGTAGGGATTAACAACAAACATTTGCTATGTCATAAAGGATACAATATTTGAAGGACATGTTGCTTGATGATTATAAGACAGCGCTTCCAAGATATTATTTTCAACCTAAACTAGGGAAAAATTATATTATAGGTCCGACCTACCATGTCAGTCATGATCTCATCTAATAACAACCACTCACTTCACCATTAATCTCCAACTCACTTTTTTTCAACCAATTAATCTTCACTCATAATTTACATGTCATTTTAAAAATATATTTTTTAAAAATTATACTAATTATATGGTTGATTAGTGGCGGAATGAGTGGTTTTCATTGATTAGGGACCACGGCTGACGTGATAGGCCGAACCTATGATATAATCTCTCCAAACGAGGAAGCATGATTTTTACAAGGTCTGAATAACATAAATAAAATACAACTTCACAGTATCCAAATTCCTAAGAACATCAAACTTGGCACTGCAAATTGCAATGTCTTTCAACCAATCTGTAGAAACAATAAAAAAGAGAGATGAAACGAAATTAAACCACAAAAGTACAAACAAGACATTAGAAGGATTTATATTCTGCTTTATCTTCTCCTAAAATAAGATTTTCATAAAAAAATATAACACTAATAACTTCAATCATCAAGGATGCTTAAAATTTTGGAAAAGATAGAAAATATGATCTATGCGCAAGAGAAATAATACATCAAAATAACCTTCTCAAGCTTAATTCCAACATAAATATGACTAAAAACATTGTCAACCACGATTCAGAACACGAATCGACCCAAAAAATTCTCTGCCTAGCTCAATCCAGAATGCAGCAGCAAAGAGTATATTCCCAGGAGCAAACAATACAGAATCCAGAAACCCCATACAGTTTGAGGATATAAACTGCTTAAATAGAAACCAGGAAATATGTATTTACATCAACGGTTACAGTTGGATCAGCAACCCTATGAACAATTTGCATGTAGCTCAACGAAGCCTATTCTAAGCTAATGTATCAATTACAAGTATATAAAAGCATGAACAAGTGCTTAAACAGGAACAGGAGTGTATTTACAGTTGGAACAGCACCCGAAGTTACAAAATTGCATCTAGCTCCCATCTATGCCTATTCTAAGCTAACATATCGATTACAAGTGTGTACAAGCATGGGGAGAATGTGTGTTACATCAATGGTTACAGTTGGATTGGCGATCCCATGTTACAATTTGCGTTTAGCCGATCTATGCAAATTCTATGCTAACATATAAATTACAAGCGTATACAGCAGGCACAAATGCTTACACAGAAACTGGGGAACACATATGTATATCAACAGTTACAGTTCGATTGGCGACCCTATGTTACAATTTGCGTCTAGCTCATCTATGCCTATTCTAAGATAAACATACTGGTTACACATGTATACAAGCATGAACAAGTGTTGGCCTCGATTTCTGTACAAGACTTCCTACAAGACTCACCGGAAATCTGAATATGAAATCATACAAACAAGGAAAGAGGCCATTACAGGATATGGACCAAATAAACAGATTGAATTTTACAAGACAAAAATGCTTTACAAGACATGGACCAACATTACAATTCATGGATTTACTTTCTTTCTAAGAGTTACAATTTCTTAGCAGACTCAAAATATATTATATATATATTGCACACTTGAAAGGGCCAAAGCAAATATCAGAGGCCAATGAAGCCATCCATTCTAACACATCTTCCTCAACAAAGAGTTGCCTCATTTGACTCCCTGGACGTGATGATAAAAACAAACCCCTATGTCAATAGACATTAAAGAGGAAAAGAACAAAAGAAAAAAGCCAGACACTACCCCACAATCTATGTGCATTATTTAGTAACCGTACAAGAGTCTCATTATATTTCAGTAGTAAATAAAGCATGATGACTAATAGTCCTATAGGCATGATCCTCGTATCTATGAGACAACCAGTAGAAAAAGATGACGCGTTACATAGGTATGACACACAATAACTATAAACATGCAGAACATATTTAAGAATTGAGCACTAAAACAGGAAACTATAGCATTCTAGGTAAAACATAGTTTTTGAAACCACCCTCACTCGGAGGATAACTTTATCATTCGGTTAAAACTTCAGAACTAAAAGATGACCAAAAAGGGGGAAAGAGAGAATGCAGGAAAAAGAAGGGTTAGATGGGAAACCGGATACTCTAGGCAATCCTTCATTCTATTGGTGCTTTAACAAAAATGTCTTTTCAGCTGAATATTGAAAGACATCCACAACCCAGCAGCAAACTCAGCTTCAAATATATGAAAGAGGGAAAGGAAAACTCAAACACCAATCTTGAAAACATATAGCACGTATTATGATGTTTGGCAAATCTCAATTGATATGCATATAGAAAATGAGCAACTAAAGAACAAAACGATGAAGTAACCAGAAAACAGCATGATACAAGATTGAAGCAGCAAGAAAAAAGTAAAAAAGGATATGAAAGTCATCCTCACACAAACATATACAATATACATCATCTAGCCAGGTCTAAGATTTATGCCAATCAAACTTCCAGACCTATGAACCCACCTCAGTTCTATCCCCTATAAGAGGATGCTAAAAAATTTCACAAGCTAAAAGAAAATTTCTTATCAGCCAAGAAAGCAAACATATCAAAAGAATGTTTCTAAAGAACAAATCCCAACAATCATATGAACAAGATTTTCTAAGTATCATAATCACAAGCCAAGTAAGCATTCCCTTGAATATAGTGTTTTGCGGATAATTATAAACCCAATGTTGATATTCAGCTGTAGGATGTTAGGATTCCAACCCCACAAAGAATATCCACATCAATTAAAATACTATGTTTTCCAAGTTCCAAATACGAATACTAAGTTTCTTCATCTAATAGTAATAGTTGTTCTTTAGAATGCAGTAAGAAACAAAAAGGGAAGTCTATTCTTCCCCACCACCATGCAAGTAGCACTTACTTCTTCCTTAAGAAGCCACATCTGCATAAGGGTCAGCAATCATCACAGAGAATGCTGAAATGATAGAGCAATCAAGGCAAGGGAAACCGAGAGTGAAAACTTAATTAAAGGTCTCATAAGAAAGAGTAAAGAAGCATGCACATCATTGTTTGTCACTCTGATGGTAGGCGTCTCTTCTTCCCATAGTCCACATCCCTTGATCTAGACTTGTGCTCTTCTTCTCGGGTTGCATGGGACCTGCTGCGAGATCTTGAAGAAGACTGTCCCCTATCCCAGTCATCATCATAATCCTGGTCACGTCCACGATGTCGATGCTCTCTGTAGCTGTCTTTCTCTTCCCTGTAACGGTGTTCCCTATGCTCCCTCTCAGACCTGTCCAATTCCCGTTCCTTCTCATCATGATGCCTCCTCTCTGAATTGCTAGACCACTCACGCTCAGAACCCCACTCTTTTTCCCGAGTGGCACCACTTGACCTTCCTTTTTCATTGTTCGTATCCCCATACCCATACTCTGAAGCACCATCTTCACCACCATAACTAGATTCCCTAGTCTTACGATCATGCTTATCACCTCCCCACCCACCCATGTTTGAGTCAGTCCACATCCCCGTGTGAGGCCCATCCATGCCAGATAAGCCCATCATTCCCATTCCATTAGGTGCCATTCCACGACCAAAGAAAGCAGGATTGACATGAGGAGCAACACCAGCTAGTCCCATTGCATTAACAGCTGGAAATGAAGGAAGCATGCCTGGAAAACCTGGTCCTGGAAAACCTCCATAACTGCCTCCTCGACCCATATATGTTGGATCAAACCCAGCACCCATCATACCATGTGGATGCATCATGCCACCAGCAGGACCACCAAATCCAGGACCTCCTGGTCCTGGTCCATAGGCCCCAGCACCATAACCACCATTTCCAACTCCTGCCGAGCTCCCAACCATGTTCTTTACACCTACACCTCCCCTTCCTCTCATCGGTCCTCCACCACCACCTCGGTTAACACCTTGACCACCCCGTCCCCAGCCACCCCTTCCATAGTTCCTTCCTGTATCCCCACCTTGGTAATTCATATTACCACCTTTCCCAAAACCTTCATTTGGCCTCCTTCCTTGAGTCTGTACTTGAGGCTGGCCTTGGTCTTTGTTCATATAATTAGCTCCCATTTGCTTCAATGTTTGTGGTGAAGCAAAAGCCACAACGCAAGCTCGCCCATTGAACATATAACCATTCATTCCCTCTTTGCATGCGGCGGCTGATGCTGAATCATAGAACTCAACTTGACAATACCCTTTGGATTTACCACTAGCTCTCTCATCAAAGAACTTAATCTCCTTCACCCTTCCATATTGAGATAAAACACTCTCAAGCTCTGCATCAGTTGTCCACCAATGTAACTCACCAACAAACAGCATAGTTGGACCATTCTCAATAGGTGGTCGAACTTGATTTTCGTTCATCACAGGATGGTTTGCATTCATACCTATTTGATTAGGTGCAATCTGAGAAGCTCCTTGAGGACCACCAGTACCTGAATTTAGAGATTGAGCAGGGTTGTTAGAAATCTTTTGAGGCACACCAGAAGGACCAGTCCCAACCTTCAAGGATGCTGAAGTTATTCCTTGAAAACCCATATCTTTTACTTGCTTATCAGGGTTCATCTCCATAACACCACCCCCATGTGAATTGGTAGACCCAGATGGATAACTTCCAGATCCTATCTCTGGCCTGTTAACAGCTGGTTGCACCTCTGGTTCACGATAACCAACATTAACATTGGCGTACTTTCCTTGAACTGAAATTCCAGAGATGTTTTGCCCTTGTGAATCCCCAGGTTCACCTCTTGGTTCAGGAACCTCATTTTTATGAGCTTGAAATCCAGTACTACCCATGCCAGCTGGTTGTGCAGGGGCCTCAGGTCGTTGCAACTGAAGAAAACCTTCTCCAACATTAACATCATTATAGAGATCATCATATTCATCATCATCCCCCATCATCTCTACATCTGCAAGAGCAGGTATGGTCCCACTCCCTTGATACTGTATCTTTTGTGCTCCTCCATACTCGTCATCTCCAAAATCTATTTGTTCTTCAGCCATTGCCCAATTAACCTTTAAAGCATAAAAAGTGAGGGAGGGGAAAGAAAGGAGAGGTTATTACTAAATCCAACATTAAAAAATCATAAGGAAAAACGTTACTTTAAATCTGTATCAATCATGTCAAGAATACACAAATCCCAGAACAAATGTAATAAAAGCAAAAAAATACAAACTCCTAGTAAGGATCAATTTAGTGGTTTATTTCCATTAACCATAGATTTTAAGCATAACTACAAGGAAATCCACGTAATCAAACTCAGAAACAAAGAAAAAAACAAGTAGACAACACAATAACAAAACAAATTATTAAAAATTCACACAATATAAAATGCATCAAAAGTCAACTTTAGTGACATATTCTATCCAAGTAAAGGTAAAAGCCCTACATATTTCATCAAATCTTTTTTTTTAAAGGAAGCAGCACGAGGTACATCTAAACATCCAACTTGATAAATACACAGGAAATAAAACATAGGGAGCAAGAACAAGATGTATAATGTTGGAAAAACAGGTAAGTTTCTAATTATACATTTTTCAAAGTCAATAGTACCAACCATAACAGAAAACCAAAAAAGAAAGAATTACAAATACAATAAAATCAGTAAATGGAAAGAGAAATTAAAAAAGACCCACTATGGATAATCCTGATCTATTAGTACTATTATGATTTTAATGGTTTTTAATTATCTTATTCTTGCCTCTATTAGCTTCTCTTCTGCTTTGCCTTTAGCTTATTTGCAAATACCAAAACTCGGATCGAAGATCAAATTGGTTTGGCCATCGGTTTTCTGATTCAACCAGTTATAAATTCTAAATCCTAATAGCCAGATAAATACAATAACATCAAATTTACAACAAATTAACTAAATTTCAAACAAAAATCAGTGAAATCATAACCATAAAACAGTGCTAACATCGTAAGTTTCTTCAATCATAAATGGAAAGTTTCCATATTTCTAAAAAATTCTAAATGTTTTAGACTTTGTGCCCGTGTAAATTAATGAAATTTCCCTTAATAAACCATAATCTCTCTATATGGAAAGATTTGTGGGTAAAAACAAGAATCTAACCTTGAAATCTGAATGAAGAACAGGTGAAGGAAGAAGAGAAACGCCTGCTGCCGTCTGGGGATTTGCTTGGAAATGGGAAAGAAAGAACCAAGCACAAAAGCCAATGCCCTGAGAGCCTGATACGAGAGCGACCTAAGCTAAGCAAGAAGGATGGCTGAAAATGATGACCCAAATATCTTTTAAGGCCTAGTGGATACTTGTTAGGCCTTTCCATATATATTTTTTTTATCATTAGGGATTCGAAAAACGGCCCATAATAATAGAAAATTGTCGTTTATTTTTTTATTTATTCGATTTTTATTTTTAGAGTAAAATATATAAATAATTATTTAATTATAAAATTAATTTTAATTTTATCATTACACTTTTAATTGTATCAATAAAATCACTTAATTATATAAATAATTTCAATATGATAACCTATTATTAGAAACCAAACCACATAACTGATGTGGTTATAAATTAATAATTTAAGGTTATTAATTGATATTACGATAAAGGATAAGTCTATCATGCGTTGAATATTGTTGAATATCATTAATGATGAACATCGTTGAACACTACTAAATTAATTAATAAAAATTAAATTTTTTAAGGACTAAACATATAATTTTAAATTATTTAAAATAAAATTTTAAATAAATTATATATATTATATTTTATTTTTTAAATAAATTTTTAAATTATTTTTAATTTTAAAAATATTAAATATAAAACCCTAAACTCAACTTAAAAAATACTACAGAATAAATCCTAAAATCAAAACACTAGGTCATAAACTCTAAACCCTAAAATAATAAAATCATAAACCATAAAATCTAAAAATATAATTATAACCTAAACCCTAAAATAAAAAATTTTAAAACTCTAAAAAGTATAAACCCTAAACTTGAAATCTAAAATTAGTTTAAGATTTAGATATAGGGGTTTTGGTTATTTTAGGATTTAGGATTTTAGGGTTTAGATTTAGTGTTTATGGTTTAGTAATTTTATGGGTTTTGATTTTAGGGTTTTGAGATTTTATATTTTAGGGTTTAAAGTTTTATGTTTAGTGATTTAGGTTTTGAATTTTGGTTTTAGGGTTTAGAGTTATTTTTATTTTTTTAAAAATAATTTAAATTAGTATTTTATTTAATTATTTAAAAATAAAATAATATATAGAAAATAATTTAATATTTATTTTAAATAATTTATAATTACATGTTGAGTCCTTAAATTTTTTAGTCTTTATTAATTAGTTTAATAATGTTCAGCGGTGGTCATCATTAACAGTGTTTAGCGGTATTCGACGCCCGTTATAAAATTTTTCTATGATAAATTATTAATTTTAAAATTAATATTCAAGATTTGAATTAATACACAATATTAAGATTAACATTTGAGTTTAACATTAATTAACATTTGAGTTTATCGAATTAATCAATGTACACTTCTAATTTTAATTTACCCTACTATCTTTATTTATCTTTATATATTATATATTATTATATTACAAATGTATGTTATATAAGATTTAATTTTTTATACTGTATATTATATGTTATTAGGAAAATTCTACAACGGGCGTCGAACACTACTGAACATCATTAATATTGAATATTGTTGAACACTATTAAATTAATTAATAAAAAATTTAAATTTCAAGTACTCAATATGTAATTAATAAAAGAGTGATAAACTCAACATATACTTAATAATTGTATGATTAGTCCTTTAGATTTTATTTTTTTATAAATTAATTTAATAATGTTCATCGGTGTGCAATATTAACAACGTTCAGCGATGTTCGACGCCCGTTGTAGACTCATCCATGTTATTAATATATGGTTTAGTTATTTTTGTACGTTTACATTGATAACACATTTTAGGGAGAAGAAATTATTAAGACTTAATTTAGTTTTAACCAGGTGTGGGTGATACCGGGTACTCAACTGATTTGATTATAATTGGTTTCTGTTCTAATAATCACCAGTTTTTAAAAATTAAAATAAGTCTCGGTCATACCAAGTCTTAAATTTTAAGAATCGGTCCCATTACTGGTGGGAATCGGTTTTAATACCGGATACCGGTCAATTAATTTATTCTTAAAAAATATTGAGTAATTGGAGATTTTTTCAAACACCAATAATAATATTAAATAATAAAATTAGAACATTGTAGGCTTTAAAATTAAAATTTTAAAATTAGTCATATTCATATTATTTCATACATAAAGAGAAAGTTTGATAAAAAATAAACAAAAGAAAACTAATACCAAATATTTGGTATTGGTCCTGATTCTACTGGGTACCCACAGGGTATCAAGTCCAAAAAATCAAGATCTAGTCCCGATTATGACCGAGACATAAATTTTAAATTCAATCTCGATCTCACCTGAAACAATACCAAATAAAAATTTATCGAGTCTTACTGAATTCGAAACCAAATCGAGTAATCAAATTTTTTACCTACCCTTAACAGTAATTAATTAAGAGAAACTCAGTATTATAATATATCATGTTAGCTTTTTTTAGAAGACTTAGGGTAAATTTATTTAATAAATAGTGGATTACTTTTTGATGATTTAAATGTCAATAAAATATTTATATTTAAAAATTTTAATGTAACCGTATGATAACTACAATGAACAGATCAACTCCACTAACTCATTAAAAAAAACTCTAAATTTTTTATTTGATTCTACTTAAAATATTATGCTAATTTGATAATGTTTTTATTTTTAATTTAAAATTTAACTCTTCAAATAGTTGTATTAAACATCTCACTTTATTACGAGAGATTATTAGGTGAACTATGTTCACCAATCATCTATGGTCTCTGCAATTAAAACTGTTGATCTTTAAATAACCACTTAATAACTACCCACCCACTAAGTCCATGTAGAAAAGAGGTGATGGTTCACTTGAAAAAAAAATTAAGATCAACGATCCTGATTACTTGAGACCATGATTGATGTGGTGAATAATATTCACCTAATAATTTTTCCTTTTATTACATATAGTGACTAGCGACATGTTCTATCCTAAGTCAGTATATGAAAGACTGATTTTACATTGAGCCAAAGGTTCCATGGCAACACTGCTCTTAAATCAAATATTGAACCAAAATCTATGTTGGATTTTCCCTTGTTGCCACTCCTCGTGCTGTCCACAAGTTTGAACCACTGACTCCCAGGCTCGCACCGGCTATCTTGGTTCAAGCATTTGCAATCATTCACAACGACAGCACCGGTCGAATCCACATCAAGGCAAACCGACGTGCCGTTTCCGAGCTTCGCCGAGAGGTGCATCAACGATTCAGATACCGTTTCCCATTTTGAATTCGACCCGCCGCAGTCAGTTCCGAGCTTTGCCTTCGTCCCTGATTCATCGGCTTGTAAGCACAAGTTCGTTCCGTTTAATTCTAAAGTCTTCTGAGGTGAGTAATTCCATGGTTTCGAGTCGGCACATGGACCCAACCTCAAGAGGTCAGGCGATGGTTCGCCTAATATACAATGACCCGTTAAGGGATGAAAGATCACTTTGTGTAGTTCGGTTTCTGATAAGCCTGGTCCTGCATGCAAGTTTGGTACAAAGACATAAGGGGTTTATTGTAAATTTTTAGTAAAAATATAATAATTATATTAAAAAATTTTAAGTGTTACATATGTTTTGGATCGTTAGATAAGTGAAACAGATGATTTAAATTAATAATCGGTTATTTGAAGATTATCACTTAAAAAGGTGAGAAGTTAATTTGATCATCCGTTTTATTCATCCAATCATCTCAAAACGTGTAAAACTTACAGAGTTTTATATTATATCTCATCTCATCTCATCTCATATATATATACACGTATATATGTTATAGGATAAAATATATTAAAAGTCACTTAATTATAGGTTTATGACTAAATAGATTGTTCTTTTAAAAATAATAATCCGGTCACTTGATTTTAAGTTTATGAACAAATATGTTACTCAATTAAACTTTTGTGACGAACATATTATTTTGTCCTTAAAATTTATATATTTTATTAATTTGGTTCTAACTCGAAATAATTTTAAAAATCGAACATTTCATATTTAAAAATTTTAACATCGCTCAATCATGAAACACCTTCTGAACACTTATCACACTTCATGTTGTTGTCCGATATTCAACATATAAGATAGAATTTAGACAACTACCAGACTAAGAGAATAAACTCATTCTGACCTTAACGTCGTCCGACATAATCACTACACTGATTGAATTTATAAATATTAAGTTTCAAGCTTATTGAATTATTTTAAATTATAACCAAATTATATTATGTATAAATTTTGAGACTAAAATTGTTATTATACCAAATTTTTATTTTAATTCTAATGATAAAGTAATTTGTTTGTTTGAGTAACATATTTATCCATAAAATTATATTTAAGTGTCTAAATTATTATTTAAAAAAATTATTTACTTATTCGTGAATCTATAATTAAGTGATTGAATTTTAAGGAGATTAAAATTTTCTTACCTCGAAAAGGAGCTTGAAGTGCCTGCATCCGCTCTAGAAAGCTTGAATTCGTAACATCAGTCCAATTCCAATTCAAGATCCCATAGTACTCATTGACCCCGGCAGTCCCTTCTCTCAAATAATAGCTCCCGGCCAGCGTCCACAACGCCCACTCGAGGTCGAGCTCGGCCAACACACCCAAAAAACAGTTAAAGTACCTATTGTCATTCTCATTACTCCCTCTCATATCGACTCCGAACTCGCTCACCAATAACGGATACCCGGCGTCGACCAAAAATCCCGATGTACTCATCGTGTAGTTAACCGTTTTACCGCACATGTGGTTCTGGTTATTGGTTGTCCATCCATTATCATCAAAGTAGCTATACCAGTGGAGCTCGAACACTAGCTTCTGACTAAATGTGAGAGTCGGGAGTCGGTTTCGGATGAATGATAAGTCTCGAGAGAAACTTAGGCCGGAGAGGATAATGAGAATGTTAGGGTTGGCCAAATGCACAGCCTCGGCTCCTTTCTCCATGTACCTATAATTTTGGTGGTACAGAAATTAAAAATATAACATAAAGTACATATGGACCGTCATTTGAGTTACCAAATTTACCTGTACCAATCATTTGTGTTTTGTTTGCGACCTCTGAGTTCATTTCTCAAGCTCATAGCTACCACATTGGTGACATCTTTGAATAGGGTGGCCATCCGAGTCAGACCCGTGATCCATAGATCCGGATTAAAGTTCGGGTCGCCGAAAAAACCATCGCCGTCGGAGTAGCTGCAGCACCAACCGGGCTTACTTGAGTGATTGTCGAGTATGACCATTACATTGTTTTTCCCAAGACTAGATACCACTGCCTGATATTCAAATCAGTCCGGAAGTAAGATTTTAGGATTTATGTATTCGTATCGTGATATATATATTATTCTACTTAAATTTAAAATATTTTACTTTTTATATAAAATTTGATGAATTACGAATTTATGTTATACAAATTAAGTTGTAAAAATTGAAACGAATGCTAAATTAATTGAACGTTTATTTTTTTTTATTCAATCAGTTAAATCGATTCATTCAAATCATCTAAAAATAAATTAAAAATCATAAACTATATTTGTAATAATGTGTATGTTCGTTTTACGATTTATGTTCGAGGTGAGTAGTTGTCATTCCTAACAATATTATCTTTAAATTTTAAACCCGTGATTTTTAATAAAAGTATAATATATCTTGTTAATGCACCCAATATTTATTGATAAAAATATAAACCATATAATAAAATGAAAAGACCAAAAAATATTAAACTAAGAGAAATTATTTTCTCCCAAGATGATATATTTTTATAAAATTCGGATCGTGATCAAACCGATCAAACTAAAAATTTTAATTCAACCGACAATCTATCAATAGTTAAGTAGATTTAAAAAATCGGAATAATATTAAAAAAATATTTTTAATATTTGATTAAATTATTATTTTAATTTTAATTTTTTTGAAATAATTTATCTTTTAACATTTTGTTTTTAATCAAAATGATCCCTTTGCGGATGAAAACTATTAGTCAATCAAAGGTAAATGACTTGAAATGATGTGATAAATTTACATGACATATCAATTAAAAAATATTTTTATAAAATTATATAAAATATAAAATATTTTTTTCTAATAACATGTCATTCTATTATTATTTTAAGTTGATTATCCTTAATAGACTAAGGGTTTTCATTTATAGAGAACTAATTTATCAAAAATAAAATAATTAGAGCCAAATTTGAAAGTTAAGTGACCAAAATAAAAATAAGAGCGATGAAGGGTGTATTTTACTCTATTTTCCGCCAAGTTGTTTGAAAGTGGCGTTTCTCACGTTCGTTAGCTTTCGTCTTTCCTTAATCTCTCCTTATCCTAATGATCTGAAGTTGAAATCTAATCTTTTCTAGGTGAAGAAAAACACACAAATTCCATACCTGGAAAGCTTCTATGAGCGTAGCATTAATGATGGAAGGATTGTTGGTCTGGATACCGGCAATGGGTTCGAGCAGACCGAGTCCTTGAAACGATTGTCGAACGGTGAGAGATCCTAACGAGTCATTGGTGATCAAAAACAGCGGCCAACTGAGCCTAACGCAGTTGAACCCCATCGACACGATCTGCTCCGCTATCGAATCCATGGGTCGCTTGCTCAGCCCTTCTGCGACCATTGGCTCGAGATGCGACGACCAATTCACGCAGGCTAACTTCACTCGTCGCCCTTTCTCGTCGACGATCCAACGCGAGTTCGTCGAGAGAGGGAAGGATATGGATGGCTTAGCATGTTGGATGATGATGGTAATGAGTAGGAAGTGGAGGAGGAGGAAGAAACTAGAGAACTTTCTCATGGTTTTCGGTTTGGTGGTGTTGTTGGAAATATGTAATGCTTGAATCTCACACTCCATTTTTATAGGTTGTATGAGAGCAGTTCAGCTGATTTAAAATTCTCTTTGAATTTTAAATACTTAACCGAATAGATTTAATAACAAAATATCCGAGATTTAAATGGATATTTTCGGTTTTAAAATCTACTAGTTTTAGATAGATATTAACAGATTATCTGAGATTTAATTAGATTTTATCTGTTAATAAATCTAATTTTGAATATATTTTATCCGAGATTTAAATGTATATTTTCGGTTATAAAATCTACTAGTTTTAGATAGATATTAACAGATTATCTAAGATTTAATTAGATTTTATCTGTTAATAAATCTAATTTTAAATATATTTTATCCGAGATTTAAATGAATATTTTCGGTTATCAAATCTACTATTTTGGGATAAATATTATCTGATATTAAATTTAAATTTAAATCAGATTTTATTTGATTTTCGGACAGATTTACCCCTGCTTTCAACCTATAAATAAGATGTTTTTCTCTCATTTCTAATCATCCCATTCAGAGTTCATGAATGATATGCTCTAAAGTTTGAGTTAGAGCCTAAACAAAGATAAAAATATCTTTTGGACCAGAATTTGTTGCTTTCTTTATTTCTGAGATAAATGATTTAGACAACTTATCAAATCTTATAGCTCAAGTTTCTTGTTAGATGAGGATCCTAAAACTTATATAAAGAAGCTATGAGATCTATTGACGCTAGTTTTTGGAGAAGAGTTGTTAATGATAAACTATAGTCAATAATGTCTAAATCATACTTGGGAATTGGTAGACTTGCCTAAAGGATTTAAACCTATCAACAACAAATAAGTTCTTAAGAAGAAACTCATACCAGATGGGTCAATCTAGAGTAAGGCAAGGCTAGTAGTTATAAGGTTCACTCAAAAATATTAAAGAGTTTGACAGTTGAGATGTCATTTATACTCGAACCCCTTTTGACTCTAGCACTCATCTCGTTAAAAATAAAGGAAGCTGTGTTTCCCAGGTTGAATATGCTAAAATTATTGAAAGCTTAATGTTCTTAGTGAACTATACTCGACCCGATATTGCCTATCTAATGAGTAGATTAAGTAGATATACTCATAATCCAAGTGGTGAACATTGAATGACTCTTAGACGCTTACTAAAATACCTTAAGGGTATTATAGATTGGAAACTCAAATTTGTTGGCTATCTTGTTATTTGAAAGGATGTTGTGACGCCAACTAGGTTTCTAATAATGATGAGGTAAGCTCTACGAATGAATATGTTCTCACTTTAGGTGGAGTTGTAATCTTGTGGAAGTTTGCTAAGCAAACTTGTATTGCACGCTCCATCATAGAGTCAGAGTTTATAGCTCTAAACTTAACTAGGCAAGAAATCGAGTGGCTAAGGAATCTTTTAGCAAAGATACCTTTGTGGAAAAAACAGACTCCTCCGATATCTTTATTGTGAGATTCGTAATTTGCGATACATGTGGCTCTAAATCAAGTTTACAATGGTAAGAAGAGACACATTCGCATAAGGTACGAATATGTGAGGCACCTAATAAAGAACGGAGTACTTACCTTAGAGTATGTTAAGTCGGAGATGAATTTGGCTGATCCTACTACCAAAGGATTGAGCAGGAAACAAATTCTGGATTCATCGAGGGGGATGGGTCTTAAGCCCATTTGTTGAGAGATTCATGGTGGATACCCAACTTAGTTCTCTAAGTTCAATGTGGTTAAAAGAAACCATGAAAGAGACTCATAGTGTACATGTCCCTTTACCCAATCCCTATGACGTTTCATGTACATGCCCAGGTTGAGCTTAAATGCTCTTAATAAATTTATAGCCCAAGTTTAGGTGGTCTTAGTGAGAAAGACTTGATGAATTTACCGATTTTGGTTGAATAACTACTCTTAATAAGTTCTTAGACCTATTGCGAAGGACTAATTGAACTTATCGCTCGGAAGGATGAGTTTATTTTTAAACTCTTAATAAATTCTATCCAAAGAGGTTGGATTATTCTATTGAGAAGAACATTATTGAATTTACCGAACAAAGAGGTTGAGTTTTTTATTCTTAATGATTTCTTAGTCCAGAGTTTGGGTGGTTCGTTTAATATGAACTTGAAGAAAATCACCTTATTTCTTGTAAGGTTGAGCTTTATACAAAGCTCTTAATTATTTCATAGCCTAATTTTGGGTGGTTTATGTTGAGATAAACTTGATGAAATAACCTATGTAAGTGAGAAGAGTTAACTGCCTTCTATGAAAAACGATGGGCCGTTTTTCTAGTACACTTACTAAAATCCCGAGGTAAGATGGCTAAATATATATACTTTATGTATATACACATCTTCACATCGCGGACTGTGGTGGATGAAGGGATTGGTTATGTGTTATGAATTCACCCCGATCTTAGAAAGTTCAAGACTAGTTTCACTTATCTAAGAGGAGGATTACTCATCATCACTACGTACTAGTTCAAGATTCGTTCACTATGTACTTAAGTAACTAATCTCGCAAATGCTCGTCTAGTGATAGTCGAACTTTGTGACATCATGAGGATTCTTTCGCATTAGTGGGGGAATGTTGGAAATATGTAATGCTTGAATCTCACACTCTATTTTTATAGGTTGTATGAGAGCAGTTCAGTTGATTTAAAATTCTCTTTGAATTTTAAATACTTAACCGAATAGATTTAATAACAAAATATCCGAGATTTAAATGAGTATTTTCGGTTATAAAATCTACTAGTTTTAGATAGATATTAACAGATTATCTGAGATTTAATTAGATTTTATCTGTTAATAAATCTAATTTTGAATATATTTTATCCGAGATTTAAATGGATATTTTCGGTTATCAAATCTACTATTTTGGGATAGATATTATCTGATATTAAATTTAAATCAGATTTTATTTGATTTTCGGACAGATTTACCCCTGCTTTCAACCTATAAATAAGATGCTTTTCTCTCATTTTTAATCATCCCATTCAGAGTTCATCTGTCTTACTAAAGAGAGAATTAGAGAGCATCGTTCTGTTCGACTCCGGTTCCGACGATCAGTTCCTCTACAGTCCACTCCAAACTTTGGGTGTACACTGTTTGGAGGACCGTGCTAACCTTCGGGGGACAACCGCCTAAAGTAGCGAGTACACACATCGGGGCGATTTGTTTCTAAGGCAGTGGCCTCCATACCACGACACGGTCTAATTATCTTTCAGTTCGTTCATTTTATTTTTCTTGTCAGTGCTAACGCCCTGTTTTGCAGTCTATTTAACCAACAGATGTATCGTTGGCTTGTTGCATATGATATACAAGGGGAATAAGTCAAATTCAGTTAGGCTAAGAAATTTAATTGAAAAAATTATTCAAGTTTTGATTTTTTCGATTAAATAAAGATATTACATTCTTATATCGAGATTTAAATTCTTATAATCAGTGGCAAATTCAGAAAAATACTTGAGAATAGGTGTATGAAATTTTAAAATTTAAAGTGGGTACAACTCATTATAAAATTTTAAAAAATTGAAGGTAAGCCTTAAAAATTTCAAAATAGGCCTATGCCCAACCTGCCCTATTAATACATCCTCCGACGCTTATAATATGATTTTCGCATACATTAAAAGGATTCATTCATTATACCGCATGTCTCTAAATTAGTTATTAAACGTTTAAATACTTTAATATCATCTTCGAATTATAGTTTATATTCTAAATTGGTTTTTGAATTTTTAAATGTTATGGTTTATCTTAATTTATAGCCCTCATTCGAAATTACTCATTAAACGTTTAAATATTCTAATTTCGTCATAAAGTTATGACCCTCGTGATTTAAAGATTTTGACTAATTTAGAATGTTATGATTCATCCTAATTTATAGCCCTCATTCTAAATTAATCTATAAACATTTAAATATTCTAATTTCTTCATCAAGTTATGACCCTCATTCTAAATTAGTCTCTAAACTTTAATCGAAGATTTGAAGATTTTGAGGACTAATTTAGAACGAGGATCATAATTTATAGATAAAATTAAAATATTTAAAAATCTAAAAATCAATTTAAAATAAGTTATAATCAATTAATTTGAGCCAAATTTGTTTACTCTAATTAATCTGAATCATCCGTTTTAGTCATCTAACAATCTAAAAAATATATAAAACTTAAAGAATTTTACTTTATATAACTTGATCGTATTATTTTCTTAAATATATTTAAACCTAACCCTATATCCAAATATCACCTAACCTCAAACTTAATACACCCAAATATAAAAGAAAAACTTAAATCTCACTTTAAATTAAACCTTAAACACAACTCAAAGAAATTTCAGTTTTTAAAAATAAAATTTTAAGATGCTACTTATACTGATTTGACATCTCAACAACTAATTAGACTGTTAATATATAAAATTTTATGATGACACATATATTAATTTGACATCTCAATAATAAATTAGTATATTAACATATATAGACTGTCATTAAATATTGGGTCATCAATTGTTGTAAAGACACATATGTATTAAGTATCATTCTTTTGAAAATATAACAACTCCATTCAAGCACGAGCCTTCTAGTTCAAATGGTTAAAGGAACGATTATTATTTTAAAAGATCATGGGTTCGAGTATCAATAATGCCAACAGATTTATTGAGCGATTATATTCTAGAGTAGATACTACTATAATTACTATTAACTTGTTAAAAAAAGAATATAACTCAATTCAAGAAATGATCAAACGGAATTATATATATTTCGTAAAAAAATCTCTTCAAATATAAATAAAAAAAACAATTGTACAGATAGGCGAGGACATGGTAGGTCAGATTTTCGACTCACCCGTACTTGACCTAAATATTTATATCCTCCACTTTTCATCTAACTCGAATTGGTTTTAGAATGAAAATAATCCGACTTTATCGATTTTTAAGCTTTAAAACCTGATACATTAAAAAATAGAGGCTTAATTGTAAAAAAAATTTAGAGATTTAGTCGTAAAAAAATTAAAATTTTAGTAACCTAACTGTAAAATAATCATTTCTAATAATTTAATTGTATAAAAAATATATAAAGATAGAACATTATTATAAATATCCCTAAAAATATATAAAAAATTTACATTATTACTTCTGGGTCGGATCATATTTTTTAACTCTAAATCCAAAACCACCTTAAAAAGTAACCCAAACTCATTTTTTTATTAAAAAGTCTAATCCGATTCGATCAGATCGAATCAGAATCCGTCGAGTTGAATACCCATCCCTAACAATATGTCAAATATAAACATGTGTCAAAATAATAAAGGAAGCATTACATAACCAATATGCATCTAGCAACACCACGCTTATTACACATGTTTAGAACCACCGTCGATTGTTCAGGTTATAGTTTGCGGCCACCGATAATAACAAAGGTATGTGGGAGTAGGGAAGGATAAATACTTCGTCCCTTCAAAAAATTCATTTGTCCTTTTATAGATATTTTTAATTTACGTTTTTAATTTTAAACATTTATATTTTATTTTTTAACTTTAAATTATATTTTTATTTTTAACATCAATATTTTTGTTATATTTGTCCTAAGTTTCTCTCCTCGTCTCGAATGTTTGTCCTAAAATTTTTATTAAATCCATAAAAATTATAATTATATCATAATCAAAATATAAAATAATTAGATTAAAAAATTTAAAAATTCTTACAATCCAAAAACAAACAAAAATAAAAATTCCTATGAAAATAAGCTAGTTCAGAAACTTTCTGATTCTCCTTGTCTTTGTATAAACGAGACACATAATGAAAGATGGAGTTGTAGGCGATCCAAATCGTCGTGCAAAATATGCCACTACTTATTTTATCGGCAAGCAACCATCAACCGAGTGGGGATTAGGGATGTAAAAATAGTTACTCGGATGAGTTTCAGGTCAAGTACTGTCAGGTCGGGTAAAATCGGATACATGTCATTTCAGGTTGATTTGATGTTTTGACTCGATTCAGGTCGGGTGCTGGTTCATTTCAGGTCGGGTTCAAACGGTTCGGGTCCAAATCGAATAATTGACAGTTTCATTTCAGGTCGGGTCCATTTCAGTTCGGTTGTATTTCAGGTCGGGTTCATTTCAAGTCGGGTTTGTTTCAGATCGAATTAATTTTAATTTTATATTTTTAGTAATTTAAATTATTACTTTGATTTTTTATAAATATGTAAAAAAAAGAATAAATATTAGACCATAGAATTAAAGGTTAGATTTTAAAATTTTAAAAAATCAACAAAAATTATAACTTAATAATAATTAAAAGTATTAAAATTTTATCTTTAATATATTATAAATTTATAATTATACTATAGTTTAATATATTTCAAAAATTAAAAATAAATTTTCGATAATATATAAAATTAATACTATATAAGGAATTTATACTATATGTAAAAAATATATTATATGGAGTAATACTATAAATGAAATAATATTATTTTTGGAAATAGAATAATACTATATATGTATTAATAATATATGAAATAATACTATTTTTATAAATAAAATAATATTAGAATAAGAAATAATTCTATTTATGACGTAATATCATTTATGAAATAATACTATAAATAAATTAATATTATATATATATATATATATAGAAAATAAAATTATAATATATTAAAATATGGTATACATTACACTATATATATAATAAATTAATAATTTAATAACTAATATAAATATTTATATAATATATATTGATAATTAGATGTCTAGTAATTAGATATATTTTTTTTAATTCAGATATGTTATATGTATAAAATATTTATAATATATACAATTATTAATTATACATAATACATAACTATATAAGTACATTCTAACATTCATATATATAATATATGTATCAATGTATACATAATGATAGTAGATTAGTATTTAATAGTAGTAATAGTATTATACATAGTACATTAATATATTAATATATATATCAATAATTCAATACATCATATCTGTATATTATGTATATATATATATATATGTATATATAATAATTAGTAAATGTATATTATATACTATATATATAACATATGTATATGTATAATTGTATATAGTAATTCATATATAGTACATGTATACATGTATATATATAATATATGTATGTTATATTAATATATAATTATAAATTTTATATATGTATATATACATTAGTATATAGTACATGTATATATTAATATATATATGTATCATGTATGTTATAATCTATATGTATATGTATTATATATATGTATGTATAATATATTATACATATATCATACATGTTAACATATAATTAATTTTTAATATATGTATTAATATATGATATTATTAGTTTAGTACATGTAATATATATATGTATGTTAATAACTTAATATGTCACATGTTTTAGTATATATTAATACATTATACATATATATACATATGTATGTTAATAATATGAATATGTAATGTTATATATATAATATATATGTATGTTATATGTATATGTATTATATATACATTATATATATATGATATATTTATTTTTAATGTATATATTTGTATCATATTATATATATTATATAACATATTATATATATATATAAATCCCCTTAAATCCCTCCCACCCAGCCCCGCCTAAAATCAACCCCCTTAAAAGTTAAAATCAAAAAATTCCCTCCACCCCAAGGTCCAAACCGATTGAAATAAAAAAATTTTCTCCCTCCAAACTCAAAAATTTTCCCTCCCACCATATATTAAAATAAAAAATTATCCTTAAAATTATTTTTTTTCTTAAAATTTTAATTTTAAATTTACTTTAAAAGTCAAATCAATTTGACTCGAAGTAATTAATAAAAATATATATATTTATTATGATATATATATATATAATATTAATATATATACTTATATATATGTATATAAAATATATTAGATGTATACATCAATATATGTATATTTATCTTTTATATATATGTATATATACTAGATGTATATATTAATATATGTATATAATATACATTAATATATACTATGTATATAATACACTTTAATACACCAAACATGAATCTCATTAAAAATAAATATTATGTACTATATTAAATAAAAATATCATCAAATGATTCATATCTTAAAAATTGAGTTAAATTACAAAAATTAAAAAATAATAAGAAATAAACATTGGACTAGAAAGAATAAAGTCTTAAATTAAAAAGGATAAACATTAATTAAATAAAATGTCATCTTATTAAAATATTGGACTAAATTAAAAAAAATAATAGTCATTTTAGAATAAAAATAAAGTTATAAGGACTAAATTGTATAAATTATAAATTAATAATAGTTAAATTCGGTGAAAATCTATCTTTAATATATTTTAATATATTATAATTTATACCTATACAATATAGTTTATTATATTTTAAAAATAAAAATATAAAATTTATACTATATATAGAATGATACTAAAATATATATTATATATTGAAATATAGAATGTATAATACTATATAATATGATATATGTATATATATGTTTATAATATATAAATATATATATGTATACTTATATACTATCTAGTATACATTAATATATACTATAATCTATATAATATATTAGATGTATATATTAATATACGTATATACATCTTATATATATATTATATGATATATTAGATGTATTGTATATATTATAATATATGTGTATGTTTATATTATATGTATATCATATAGGTATTATATGTATGATTATAATATAAGTATATATGTTGTAATATAAAGTATATATTATATGTTTTAATGTATACATGTTATAGCATATAATATTTATGTTTTATAATATAAAACATATAATATAGTATATATTATACTTTAATACATATATATGTATGTATATGTATATACTTTAATATATGTATTATTACATTCGTCCTATTTTATTTGTTCTAACATATATATGTTATAACTTTAAATCTGTCATTGATAAAAATATAAAAAAAAATATATTTTAGATCTAATCAATTTGTTTTAAAATATATATTTTATAAAATTTAATAAATTAAAATATTTAAAATAATTATGGTCAAAGTTTTAAAATTTTGACTTTAAAAAGTCAATACTGAACTTCTTATATGGGACAGAGGGAGAAAAGATTTTAATATTTAAATTTTTAAAATTTTTTATTTGTTTACTAATATTTTTAATACGCATAATTTTTATATTTTACTTTAAAATTATTAGATTCACTAACAAATATTTTTTATCTCCAGTTTTGATCTTTCCTCTCCGCTAAAATATAAAAAATCCCCCAAATTGATTCCCCCTTCCCCGCTAAAATCAACCTCAAATTTCTAATAATTCCTCCAAATTGATCTGCCTCCCTCCCCGCTAAAATCAACCTCAAATTTCTACTTTTAAATTTACTCAATTTTCATCTTTCCCGGCTGAATTTTGATTTCCCCCACCCCACACGCTAAAATCAAAAAAATTTCCATTAAGTACTATTTTAGATATATATACTTATTATTATATTTATATCTATATATATTAGATATATTATTAATAATAATAATACTATATATATTAGTAATTAAAAATTAATAAACATAAATTATATAAATGTTATGTTGATATTAGTTCAAGTTAATAACAAGTCGGGTCATTTATCAGGTCGAGTTTAAAACAAGTCGGATAAAATCAGGTCCCGGGTTAATTCAGTCGGATAATATCGGTTATCTGCTAGGTCAGACTCGGGTTCAGGTTCGTTTCAGTCGAATACAGGTCAAGTTTCAGGTCCACGGTAACATGTTGAAATCGGGTTCGGGCCATTCTCGGTCGGATATAGTTCGGGTTCGATTACTACAGTAACAGGTTCAACTCGGGTTCGGATCAACAATAGTCGGATACAGATCAGGTTTAGATCATTACATTCCCAGGTCAAACCAAGTTCTGACTCGAACAAGTTTCAGGTAGGTTTTCAGGTCGGATCAGTTTTTTACATCCCTAGTGGGATAAGTCTTTCCAAGTGACCACTAATAAAAACAATAAATCAAAAACTAGCATCGATTGAATCTTTGTGCGAACAACAATCAATTGCTAGGGTATGTTGCAACATGCCATAAAGACAGACGAACCAAACCCCAAAACAAAAATAAAAAAATATGTCACAAGGACAGAAAAAAGCGTGTCACAAAGACAAAAAATAGAGTTTCTTATTAAAATAAAACAAAAAAATAATAGATCATGTGGTTGACAATCAATACTAAAATTAATTATCGAACTTCGATTAAAATGAAAAAAATAGAAAAGAGAGCGACAGTCGCAGAAAATTTTTAAAAACAGAAGAAAGGGTTTTAATACCGTTTTCTATTCTTTTACTTTTTATTTTACATTCTATTTTATTTTCTCTATTTTATGTGAAAAATATTACTACAGCGATCCCTTTTTTGAAAATATTTTAAAAAAACGGTTAAAAGGTTTAAAAGTTCGGTGAGATTTTAAAAAATCGGTATCCCGAGAGATGACACCTGAAGAACAGATGTCATTCTCATTGGAATATCATTTAAATTTAAAAATATGTGGGAATATTCGAAAATTCGGTATTCCGGGAGATGACACCTGAAGAATAGGATGTCACTCCTATTGGAATACCGTTTTAATTTAAAATCGGTTAATCGGTTGGAGTCGCCATCTATCATTCAAAAAGGTGGATCGAACACCAAGAAAACAAAACCAGAGATGGGTTCGGGAGTTGGTTACGTTTGGGGGAGGATTAGCACCCCCATAACGCCCAAAATTGGTACCAAAAAGTTCGCATCATAATTTTTAAGAAAATATAATATTCGGATTAAATTAATTTTTAATTAAAATACGTATCCTAATATCTACGATGATTCAAAGGAGACAACACCCGAAGAACGGGATGCTACTCCCAATAGAATACCTCGGGATAATATTTTCTAATAACAATAAAATAGAAATATAATATAAAAACAAAAATAATTAAACCATATTAATAAAACCAAAAAAAAAGTTACTAACATAATAAAGATTAATAATAATATAATACTAATATTAACATAAGTTATAAACTAATAATAATAATAATTATTTAATTATATTAACAAAAGTCATAATAATATATATAATATATAAAAACATAATATTTATAATATAAAAATAAAATATAATAACAATAAGGGTTAATTCTACAGAAGTTGGGGGTTAAAACATAAATACACATTGAAATCAGGGGTTACATTGATCAAAATATAAAAATATAGGGCTAGGTATACGAAATCAGTGACTAAAATTAAATAAAAACAAACTGGAGGATCGCAACAAAGGATACTAGAAATATAAGGACTGTGCGTGCAATTTGTCCATTAAGCCAGGTTAGGTGCGGGTCTGGGTTGGATGGCTGGATCGGTAGTGGATATCCAGGGCCGAAACGATGTTGTTTTGGGCCCTGTATCCAAGCACCAAAACGGCGTCGTTTCACTTATAATATTTATACATTTTGCTTATTAAAAAATAAGCCTCATCTCATTTGTTTCTTAGGTTTAGAACAGAACCATGAGAGAGCTCTCCCCTCTCTGGAGTTTGGCTGTCGTCGGTGAGAAGAGACGTCGGCCGCTGTCGCTGGCCACCGCGCCGACTATCGTTGCCGGTCGCTGGAGGGAAAAAGTTTCTTACTTTTTGGAAGATCTCGACACGATGAACGTGATGGTGGCCTCGGATTTTTGAAACAACAATTGTGGAAGCCTAGATCTAGAGATGAGTATTCGAATCTTTAAACTTTTTACCTCTTTTTCTCTCGATTTTTTGCTCCGATTTCCCTCCTCTCTATTTCCAATTAATGTTCGAATGTGTGTGTGTTATTGTGGTTGCTTTTTGTTTCGGTTTTGACTCTTGTTTTCTTCGAATGTATTTTTCATTCCCCATAAAAACTGAATACAAGCTAGATCTGGGTTTTAATACCCGAAAACATACATATAAAAAAACATATATTCTTTTTAGATCTACAATTTTTAGTTCTAATCATCTCTGATTTTGCAGGTGGAAAAGACCAAGGCGGTGAGGCGGTCCTTGGATGATGGCCGGCCTTCGGGGCGAATTAAAGTGTGACACGTGGCAGCCACGCGGTAGGCTAACTGCTGTACTTGGCGGCCACGCGTATGATCTTGCAAGCACAGAGACAGCGGCTGCTGAAGCTTGTTTATGGTTAGGTTAGGTTATCATATTAGGGTTTGTGGATTATTGGATATGAGTTTGGTTGTTAGGTTAATTTGGGCTACCGAGTTGTGAAATAGGTTATTACAGTTGCCCCTCTTTGCTCATTGTTGTGTAACGATAATAGAGCAAAGATAAAGAATAACCCATTTTACCTGGTATAGTTTCAGGGTTCCATTTGGTAAGGTTAAAGTTCTTTTTGGTAAATTTGAAGTTCTTTTTGATAAAGTTGGGGTTCTTTATAGTAAGGTTGTGGTTCTTTTGGGTAAGGTTTTGGTCTACCACCGCCACTTCTTGTTCTTTACTTGATCTTCTTTGCTGCTCCAGAACAAAATTCTTCAAAATTGAGACTTCGAACCTGCAACTTCTTCCTTGATTGTTCTTCTATCAGGTGCCTCGGATGAGCAGACTCTTCCTCTGTAGAGTCTTGCTTGTATTCAACAAAGTCTTTAGGCTGCAAGTTCTTTCTGTTGTTAAACTCTTCACCTTCAAATGTCGACATCATAAATTCTTCCTATATAGAATCTTTTACGTCTTAAGTTGAGAGACTTTCTTGTATTAAACTTCTCAGTTGATTCTCCTCTTGAATCTTGAGCCTTGTTGGTGCTTTATACAATCTTCATCTTGCAGTCGTGAGTTCTTTATTCTCTATTGAGTAGATCTAAATTCTCTTATGATTCTTGAATATCATCTCTCTTTAATTCGACTCTTAGATCTTTTTTACATTTTCCTCAAATGCATAGGGATTAACGGATTTGGAATACCTTTACCGATAGTCGTTTGCTTTGGGCTAGTTGTACCATTTTCCTAGGTACAATCAGTTTTTACCAATCAAGAGATTAGATTTTTTTTCAAAAGATTTATTTTCTTTCGACCATTTATGAAAATAGATTTCAATGAACGTTTGTATGGTCTTTATCTTGATCAATCATCTGATCTTCTTTGCATTTTCCCCAAATGCACAGAGATTAACGGATTTGGATTGCCTTTACCGATAGTCGTTTGTTCTGGGCTAATTGTACTATTTACTTGGGTACAATCAGTTTGCACCAATCAAGAGATTGGATTTTTCTGAAGGATTTATCTTCCTTCGACCATTTGCGAAAATGGATTTGGTGTACATTTAAATGGTCTTCATCGTTTGTCAATCATTTGGTATCCTTAGGGAAGGATTTAATTAAAAATTGGTTTTAAGAAAAACCTCTTTTTGAAATGATCGAGTTTGGTTTTGAGAAAAACCTCCTTTCGAAAAGATCATGTTTGACTTTATAGAAAAACATCCTTACGAAGTTTCTCTTTCTTTTCTCAAGAAAATTCTTTGAGTTACCATCTTGTATCTTAGTCTTGAGAAGACATCCTTGAAACACTAAACTCTCTTTGAATTTTTCCTCGGTGAACTCTTTGAACTGCAAACATCAAAGTATTAGTCATTAGTCTCAAAAATATATCCTTATGAATGAATTGAGTTTAGTGATGCATCCTTATAAAAGATTTGGATCAAAACTTCGAATTTTCAAAAGTTTCATTGAGAAATATCGAATTAAGAAATTCGACTGAAAAGGTTTCCTTACGAAAGGATCGAAAAAGTTTCCTTAAGAAATGATCGAATTAAAAAATTCGAATTCAACAAAGTATCCTTAAGAAATGATCGAATTAAAAAATTTGTTTTTGAAAAAGGATCCTTAAGAAAGGACCGAATTAAGAATTTCTTTTTCGAAAAGGTATCCTTAAGAAAAGACCGAATTAAGAATTCGTTTTTGAAAAGGTATCCTTAAGAAATAATCGAATTAAGAAATTCATTTAGTAAAGTAATGTCCGGTTCTATCCTTCTTGACATCAAAAGATATCCTTAAGAGAGGACCGAATTAAGAAATTCGTTTTTGAAAAGGTATCCTTAAGAAATGATCGAATTAAGAAATTCGTTTAGTAAAGTAATGTTCGGTTCTATCCGTCTTGACATCAAAAGGTATCCTTAAGAAAAGACCGAATTAAGAAATTTGTTTTTGAAAATATCCTATAAAATGATGCCCCGGTTCTGTCCATCTTGATATCAAAAGATATCCTTAAGAAAAGGACCGAATTAAGAAATTCGTTTAGTAAAGTGATGCCCGATTCTATCCGTCTTAACATCAAAAGGTATCCTTAAGAAAAGACCGAATTAAGAAATTCGTTTTCAAAAATATCCTATAAAATGATGCCCCGGTTCTGTCCGTCTTGACATCAAAAGGTATCCTTAAGAAAGGACCAAATTAAGAAATTTGTTTTCGAAAATATCCTATAAAATAATGTCCAGTTCTGTCCGTCTTGACATCAAAAGGTATCTTTAGGAAATGATCGAATTAAAAAATTCATTTAAAAAATACTCTGTAAAATGATGTCCCGGTTCTGTCCGTCTTGACATTAAAAGGTATCCTTAAGAAATGACTGAATTAAGAAATTCGTTTAGAAAATATCTTATAAAATGATGCCTCAGTTCTATCCGTCTTGACATCAAAAGGTCTTGTCATTGATGACGACTCGACATTAGATGATTTCTCCCTTTCTTTTTCGCAATAATCAAGGCATATGACTCTTAAACTTGTGTTTTCTTGATTGGTACAGAGATGCACAAAATTCTTCTACAAAGTTATCCTCTTGGACATTATCTGTTCAAAATCCTGTACAAAGGTTCACGTTAAAGATGATGCATGAGCATGATGCAAAGATGCATATGTTATGTAAAACACTATTATCACTATTAATGAGGATGCATATGTGCATGCAATTCGCTGAATCTTTTTCTTTTCATGTCATCACTTTCTGGTTAGGTAGATTTTGTCTCAGGACTATCTCCCAATATCATTCTTGTGCCCCAATGGAACTTGCCCCAAAAAATATCGTCTAATCGTTGTTCAATCTTCTAAGTCAAGTGACTTCGTTTGGTATCATTTCTTCACCAAAAGAATTGATTTTTTCAAGTTCTTTATCTTCTCTTGTATATTAGAATTTGAACTCTTGTATGTACATGAGATCTTTGTTTATTCCTGGTAATGATGCCCCAAAAATACTCGATCATCTCATATGATTCTCATCGTGTATGCTTGATTAATCATTCATAATAGTGGCCATAAAGGAGCAAATATGTAGCTTTCATTAAGATGAAAATTTTCTTACACATCATTTACTCTTACAAAAGGATCTTTACTATTTCAGGGCAAAAACTGACAAAGTTGATTCAACGTATTATTTCAAGAGAATATACAAGGAATCAACAGATAAACATCAAAATAGAGAGATCATCTCTCCAAAAACTTGTCATTCGAATTTCAAAAATACCAGCTTTAATCAGATCTTGAATTTTGTTTCTCAAAGCTCCGCAATTCTCTGTTGTGTGCCCCGTACTCCCTATATGGTAGTTGCATGTTGTATTAAAATCATATCTCTCAGGATAAGGAGAATCCTCCTGTTTGGATTGGACAGGAGTTAATAGTTTCTTCTCAACTAGTGTAGGGAGCAACTCAGTGTAAGTCATTGAAATCGAGTGAAGCACCTTCGTAGGCTTTGCTGCAAGTGAAGATTGGCATTGAAGCTGACTGGTTGAGTGAGAATCTACCATATGAATGTGAGTATCTTCTTCCTTATGAGAGGTAGCATTATAAGGATCATTTATCTTTCCCTTCTTAATTGCATCTTCAATGTGTTCTCCAGTCTTTACTACGTCCGCAAAGCTGGCAGAAACGTGGCTTATCAGTCGATCATACAAGACTCCTCTTAAAGTATCTAAAAACATAGGAGTAATGCCTCTTTCTTGAATTGGGGGCTGAACTTGAGCTGCCATGTTTCTCCATCGTTGAGCATATTCACGAAAATTATCATTTGATTTCTGTTCCAGGCTTTGTAGTATGAACCGATTTGGGATCAGATCTGTTACATGTTTATATTGATTCATGAAAGCTTTTGAGAGGTTACTCCATGATTTAATGTTATCTCGATTTAGTTGAGTGTACCATCGAATTTCTAACCCATCCAAACTATCCTAGAAACAATATATCAACGACTTCTCATTTCTCACAAAAGGTGCCATTTTTCTGTAGTACATAGTCAGATGTGCAGAAGGACATGTAGTTCTATCATACTTATAGAAGTCTGGTATTTTAAACTTTGGAGGGAGGAACAAGTCTGATACGAGACTTAGATCATTAGTCTCGTTTCCTTGTTCACATATTCCTAGTGTCGCCTTGAGTTGCTCTGTGAAGAGGTAGAACTTTTCGTCGCTTTTGTTTTCTATTTCAGCTTTGACTTTTTCTACCACATCCAAATCTATCACATCTTCATCTTGTAAAAAATCCAGGTCAACTGATTGCTTTATAAATGCTCTTTCTGGTTGACTAACGGATGCTCCTATAGTATTAAAGTATGTCTTTTTCTGAGGTGTTAACGTTTTGGTTTGAACCTTAACGTGAGATATTGTAATAGTGTCTTCTGGCTCCTTAGTAAGGTCTTTTATGGCTTTTCCTTTACCCAATATTGCAGTTATTTGGGCTAGGATCTTAGTTTGAGCCTGAAAGATCTGCTGGCTGATATTCTGATTGATATTCTAGGTGATATTTTGTTTGGCCTGATCTATGAGGGATTTGAGATCCTTCTGGTCTCATTCTAAGTTGGTCACTCTATTATCTATGATCTTGATCTTTAAACACGTATCGCAATGATGCAACCTAGATTCTGGCATGACATATGCACAACTAATTAATTTGATTCATCCTAGGTGATATGTGCAAGAAAAACTGTATAATTTAATGCAATGTCACGTTGAAATGAATGCAATAGAGGTGTTGATTCTTAAGTAACATCAAAAACGATTTTCATTAAGATAAAAAGGTCCTGATTATAATAAGTCGTCATAATGCTAATTACAGATAGGGGTTAGCCTGTACGCTTAAGACCTCTTTTCTTGTAGTAGTCTATGGTCACGAGCCCTAGTAGCGTCCCAAGGCTGACACACTTTTTTAATTCGTTGGCTTCCATCGTTAGGTCTTAGATATGGTGGACTACCGCTCGTGCTTGCTGTAGAATAACAATATCTTGAATTTCAAAACTACGTCAAGGCTCGGAACATGTGTTAATTGGTCTGGATATTAAGTAACGGTTTTATGTCACTAAATTCTTGCTGTAAGTCTTCCTTTAAATCTGAGCCACAATTCTGCCATGTCTCTTTCAACTCGTCAGGTTTATTCTGCTTTGGGATGATCAAAGTGGGCTCCCTAATTTCTAACACGTGGTCTTCTGATAAGTTGTTTTCTTTCTCCATTGGTATGCGTTCAGACCACCCTCATATTGTAGCGTTAGCACTTTTGTTGATACAGAACCTCTCATTCGTAATTGAGCATCTTATAGAATGTACTTTTGAATCAACAACATATGCATGAAATGATATGCAAAAATGGATGCAAAAGGAAGAAAAAAAACAAGACACATAAAAGGAAATGAGTTAGTAGTTAATCCAAAAATAATATACAAAATAAATGAAATAACAAAAAAAACAGTACAAATCATAAACAGGTAAAACACATATATAAAAAACAACCTAGAGGGTACTTCTAAATGGGCAGCATAACGATGCGATTTCGAAAGGATAGGTTTCTAAGGTTCACTATATGCGTTTTAGTTCTAAGGTAAGTGGTACCCAAACTGTCGCTGAGGACATCAATTCGGGGGAATATGACCCTTAATTATACGGGGGTGAGAACCTCACAGAATATAAGGACCAAAATTCCGGAAATGAATTATAACACTATACGAGGGTGAAGACCCCACGGAGCGAAGTAATCATTCTACTTAAAGGGTTCTTAATCTAATGCAAATGGAAATTAAAAATTAATTTAATTAAAATTTTATATTTTCTTAAAAATTATGATGCGAACCAGACTAAAAATTGTCCCCAGTGGAGTCGCCATCTGTAGCGACCCATTTTTTGAAAATATTTAAAAAAACGGTTAAAATGTTTAAAAGTTCGGTGAGATTTTAAAAATTTGGTATCCCAAGAGATTACACCTGAAGAACAGGATGCCAATCTCATTAGAATATCATTAAAATTTAAAAATCCGCGAGAATATTCAAAAATTTGGTATTCCGGGAGATGACACCTGAAGAACAGGATGCCACTCCTATTGGAATACCGTTTTAATTTAAAAATCGGTTAATCGGTTGGAGTCGCCATCGATCGTTCAAAAAGGTGGATCGAACACCAAGAAAACAAAACCAGAGATGGATTCGGGAGTTGGTTACGTTAGGGGAAGGATTAGCACCCCATAACGCCCAAAATTGGTACCTAAAAGTTCGCATCATAATTTTTAAGAAAATATAATATTCGGATTAAATTAATTTTTAATTAAAATGTGTATCCTAATATCCACGATGATTCAAAGGAGACAACACCCGAAGAACGAGATGCTACTCCAAATAAAATACCTCGGGATAATATTTTCTAATAATAATAAAACAGAAATATAATATAAAAACAAAAATAATTAAACCACATTAATAAAACCAAAAAAAGGTTACTAACATAATAAAGATTAATAATAATATAATACCAATATTAACATAAGTTATAAACTAATAATAATAATAAAATAATACTAATAATAATAAGGTTATAATAATAACAATAATAATAATAATAATTATTTAATTATATTAACAAAAGTCATAATAATATATATAATATATAAAAACATAATATTTATAATATAAAAATAAAATATAATAACAATAAGGGTTAATTCTGCAAAAAAACAGAAGTTGGGGGTTAAAACATAAATACACATTGAAATCAGGGGTTACATTGATCAAAATATAAAAACATAGGGCTAGATATGCGAAATCAGTGACTAAAATTAAATAAAAACAAACTGGAGGATCGCAACAAAGGATACTGGAAATATGAGGACTGTGTGTGCAATTTGCCCATTAAGCCGGGCTAGGCGCGGGTCCGGATCGGTAGTGGATATCCAGGACCGAAACGACATCGTTTTGGGCCCTGTATCCAGGCACCAAAACAGCGTCGTTTCACTTATAATATTTATACATTTTGCTTATTAAAAAATAAGCCTCATCTCATTTATTTCTTAGGTTCGGAACAGAACCATGAGAGAGCTCTCCCCTCTCTAGAGTTTGGCTGTCGCCGGTGAGGAGAGACGTCGGCCGTCGTCGCCGGCTACCGCGCCGGCTGTCGTTGCCGGTCGTTGGAGGGAAAAAATTTCTTACTTTCTAGAAGATCTCAACACGATGAACCTGATGGTGGCCTCGGATTTTTGAAACAACAATTGTGAAAGCCTAGATCTAGAGATGAGTATTTGAATCTTTAAACTTTTTTTACCTCTTTTTCTCTCGATTTTTGGCTCCGATTTCCATCCTCTCTATTTCTGATTGGTGTTCAAATGTGTGTGTGTTATTGTGGTTGCTTTTTATTTCGGTTTTGACTCTTGTTTTCTTCGAATGTATTTTTCATTCCCCGTAAAAACTGAATACAAGTTAGATTTAGGTTTTTACACCGAAGACATATATATAGAAAACATATATTCTTTTTAGATCTATAATTTTTAGATCTAATCATCTCTGATTTTGCAGGCGGAAAAGACAAAGACGGTGGGACGGTCCTTGGGTGGTGGCCGACCTTCAGGGCGAATGAAAGTGTGACACGTGGCAGCCACGCGTGTGATCTGGAAAGCACAGAGACGGCGGCGGCTGAAGCTTGTTTAGGATTAGGTTAGGTTAGGTTATCATATTAGGTTTGTGGGTTGTTGAATATGGGTTTAATTGTTGGGTTAATTTGGGCTACCGAGTTGTGAAATGGGTTATTACAATTACATGACATTGTTATTAAACTGTCGCCATGTTCTGTTTGGTGTCGTTGATTTTATTTAAAGGTTGTCGATTCGACATTTGAATATATAATATAATATAATACAATACGAACAATTAGGGTTAGGTAATGTGCAAGTAGTTTGTTTGCGTGCTCAAAGGGGTACTAATTTTGTAATACTTTCTAAGTATCTTCATATTTGTAATCAAACGTCAGAAAATTTATTTATTTATATACCGAGGTCAGGGTTGTTTATCGAAGAGTCGATCGTGAATTAAATAATGTTTGATTTGTGTTTGTTAAAAAAAGTTATTATTCAATTCGACTTGTTAAGCTTTTTAAAATCATGTCCTTTTTAAAAAAATTACTATTACTTAATTCTACTCGTTACTTGTTAAGCTTGACTAATTCCTCAATAAATTTATTAAAAAATTAACTTATTTTTAACTAAATGTAAATTTTAATAATATTATATGAGATTTAATATTAACATAAATTAATAAATTTAACAAAAAATATCGAAATAATGTATAAAACACTTTTAAAGTCTAAACGTTAAACTAACGATCTACAAATACACCAAACTGGTATATTAAAACTAAAGTAACAATTCACACGTTAATAGTTATTTAAATTTATTTTTTGAATGAATAATTCTAAAGTAATCACTAAAAAAGTATTTTAAAAATTTCACGAGTTCGTGAATTTAATGAATAGAGTTAGACTTTGTTCAATTCAACTTGTTAAGATATTGAATCGAATCAACCAGAGACAGACTCATGATGTAAGTGGGAGGAACTCTTGTCCCTTCTAATTTTTTTGGTATACTTACATTTAAGGTCCTTCATAATTTAGATAATAATAAAATAAGGCTTTTGTCCCTCCCAATTTTTAGATTTAAAGGTTTAATAGATCTTTGCCCCTCCCAATATTCGATCCTGACTCCGTCCCTAGAATCAACCGAATCTAGCTTTATCAAATTTTATTCGAGTTGAATTCCAACAACTCAAAAATTTCTCGAACTCGTTTAGTACACCAGCTTAGTTGGTAGGATTTATGTAAAGTTGTATTGGAAAATTCTAAAATAAATATTTTATATTGATATATAATTAATCAACAATCATATATATTGATATATATTATTAGTTACTTTAATAATTTTTCCGAACATGAGATATAAAATGTGATTATTCATTTTTTTAAAATAAAATATTTTATTGGAATTTTTTAATATTTTACTTACTTTTTATTTTAATATTTTTTTTATTCAATTACAATGGTTAGTAGTATCTGTTCTAGAGAAAGTTCTCAACCTTTCAACATTGCTCAATCACTGTGTTGATTGTACTGGTGCTCGAACTCGTGAGCTCTAAGAAGAACAACCGTTCCTTTAACTGATGAGGCTAGATAATTCGTGTTTTATTTTAATAATTAGATAAAATATATATATCATTTATACTTTTAAAATATTAATTTATTAACTGAATTTTATAAGTTAAATATTTCTATTACTTTTGTATTATTTTATTAACCCACTTATAATTAGGAGTGAATATTCGATCGAGGCAAGTCGAGTAAATTTTTTGAGTTATTTGAGTTGTTGAGTAATATTTTATAACTCAAACTTTATTTAATTTTTTTTCAATTCAAGTCGAGTCAAATTTTCGAGTTTCTATAAATATTTAATCATAATTATTTATCATGTTATAATACGATTTGATTCTAATTAAATGACTTTCTCTAGTCATGCAATATATGTATATATATTTTTCGTATAGGATGATATTTCTTCATATTTTTATATATTGATATATATCATAAAAATTAAGAGACTCGTCTTGAATTTAAAAATAAATCTTTTAATTACTAAAATTTTTGAGTTATTCAAGTTATTCGAATTTCTATTTTACAACTCAAACTTTATTTAAAATTTTTAAGTCGATTCGAGTTTATAAAATTTCGAGTCAAATCAAATGATTCAAATATTTTCGTCTTAAACCGACTTGATTTAAAGTGTCATAAATAATAAATATTAAGATCGACTTGATTTAAAGTAAAATATACTATAATTCTTTCTTTAAATTTAGATATGTTTTATTATTTTTTGAACAATACAATTAGACCGCGTCCCAACGGATCCAACTGCGAATACGCGTAAAAGGAGTAAATATAACCGTTGAAGTGACTCCATGAATCATCCGTATCCGATCCATATAAATCTGACACAACGGTGAAGAAAGATAGAAGCATCTGGAAAAAGTTTGGCGCTTGGCATTTTGAATTCGAAACACACACACAAAATCTGGGGATTTTAGGGTTTTACTCTCAGTTCTGTTTCCAATCGAACCATTAGGGTTTTTACTGTCCCCCAAGATCACAATGTAACTTTATATTTCTTCTTGAAATTATTATTATTTTTTTGATAATTTGATTTGCGCAATAAAACACATGTTTTTGCAGGGAAGTTGTTAGATTGCAAATTCCGTGTCCTCAATACGTTAATGGAGTCGGTCTTGAACCCGACCCGGATTGGAGTTTCCGTACTCTGTTATCGGAGCTTTATATCTCTTCTTCTGGTCCTTTGCCTTTTACAAAAACTAAATCAAGGTAACTTTTTCCCCCTTTTCCATCTTTGTGTTTTATGTGATTGTATCGGTTGAATTAAGCAATTTGTTTTTTTCTTCTTTTTAATGTATGAAATAGAGAATTTTATGGAGAAAAAGGCACCAAGAGAAGCTTAAATGCATTTGTAATGAAAATATTTGATGAGGAGTTTGAGGATAGTGAAAGTGAGAATGAGGAGATCCATGGTCATGATCGAAGTTTAGTGAAAGTTGCTCGATTTAATTGCGATGAAATTTATTTGAGGTATGGATTATGGTATTCCCATTTGTTTATTTTTAGTAAATATGAAGCCTTTATTTTCGTTTCAATAGTCAATGAGATAAATTTTCATGGTTTTTTATATAAAATTGTTTAACTTTCAGTAGCAGTGACGATGATTCTGATGATAAGCCGTTTCTTGATGTCCAACCCTACCTGATGAATGAAGTGGGGTTGGTGGAGAGTGCCTTATATGAGTTAACTAATGAGTATCAACTAGGCGTTAAGGTTTGTTGGATTAACTCCTCTTGAAGAGAGCTTAAGTTTTGTGCTTTCTGTACCGTGTTTGTTATGAACTTGATATTTTCTTCCATATGTAATTTATTGTTTGCTATAGTTCGTTAATGGATTATGATATAGCTTCTGAATGGACTTAACTACAGGAGGAAATTAGAAATGCAATCTTTGCATTAGAGACAGATTTGAGGACTGAGAGTGAACAGTCTTCCTCTGCACATTCTAAAGTTGAGAAATATAGAGAAGCAAGGCGGGAAGCGGAGAGAAAGTTTGATGTTCAGTATCAACGCAGAATGTAAGTATGCATTTCCTGTTTTGAATTGTTATTTACTCAAATATTCAGTTTGGGATTACAGTTTTGCTGCCCTCCTTGATTCTTTTTTTCCATTTTTTATTGATGCTGCATGATGCTCTATTATAGGCATGCTAACTGATCCTCATAGTCTATGTTGCTTGGACTTGGGTTTGAGTGTCAGATGTGAGGATGTGTTTAGGACATGTATGTTTTTCGTAAGTTTTTCCATGAATATGGATAGTTCTCCGAGGATCATATTCTCACATTCCGTGTCCAGATTTTTTTCCTCATAGTTAATTACTACATTCTCTGTCCCATTATCTTTTTCACGTCTTTTTTTGGCTGTTCCAAAATGAAATAATTGGTTTCCCCTTTTCGAATCCCATAACTCTTTTATTTAGACTATTTCCTTTTTTTTCAAATTTTTAACTTTTTGACAATAAAAAAGTACGTTGTATCAATATAATAATAAACAGATATATAATACTAAATATGTAAAAGTCAGTTTCTTTCTTGATATGCAAATAGGATGAGGGTAGTACTATGTTTGATTATTAAAAGGAATGAGAGTATGATTGCATACTTTTAAAGTAGATAGTAACAAATAAATATGTTAAAATTTAATGAGCTTGCAAGATTATCCATTGTGCTTGCTATTTTGGAAACCATTTTTTAAAATTTCTTGAAATTGCTACAGTGCAGAAGGACTTGATGCTCACTTGACTGCTGTCCAGAGGGATCATGAACTAAAATCTCAAATAGAGGAAAGGAGAATACGAAATGATGCAGCATATGAAGAAGCCAAGAGAAAGGAAAAGGCTCTTCAGGAAGAAAGACTACGCCAAGAAAAGGCCAAAGCAGAGGCAGAGGTTTGTTTTCTCTACCCCTAGTATGTAGTATATTAGACCTCTGGCATATGTTCCCCTGCACCTTTCGGTATAGGTCTGTGAAAACTCTCATTTGCTAGGTTTGTCATGCATGTAACTGAATTTTTAGGAAAACTTGTCTGATTGAACTTTAAAAGGACTTGGCTATTGTTAGAGTTCAAACAATGTTGCATGTCACTTTGCTTCCGTTTTCTTTGTACTTTATATGAGAGCCATGCTTCTTTGCAGTTTCTAATAATAACAGAAAACAAAAATAAAACAAGGAGAAATTACATGGTTCGGTTCATTGACATACATCCATGTAAAGATGGATTCAGAGAAAAGGAGAATACTATAGCCTGTTTTAATCTTTTAAAGATCATATTAATCGAGATAAGCACATAATTATAATAACAGTATAATAAATTAAATGGTCTTGTTATTTTGCATTTTTGTGTAGTTTTTGGTGTTCTTGTGCTATCTGATAGCTGATTCCCATTTGTGAGCCCTTTTCTCGACGAAACCTTGTGTGTTTGTAGATGAAGTTTATTTGTCTAGAAACATATATATTTACATTACTTCAATCCTTTTATGAACTATTTCCATTTTATAGGGTTTTTATTTCAAGGATGTTTACATTACTTTAATCCTTTTATGAACTATTTCCATTTTATAGGGTTTTTATTTCAAGGATGTTTACTTTATGAATAAGAAATTTATATACTACGTGCAGGCTAAACTTAAAGACGAGGAAGCCAATAGAATTGCTTTGGAAGCTAAGAGGATTGCAGCAAAAGAAGCAGCAGAAAAGGAAGCAGCTAAAGCCCCCAAAACTCCTACTTCTGAAGTGCCACAAGCAGCATCATTAGGAGGCCCAACTGCTACTAGTTCAGGAGCTTTAATTGCTCAGCCCAAGGGCTCTGAGAATGATAAAACAAATAAATCACAATCAGCAGGTATATTCGTTTATTTTCAGTTTAAAAACTTACTCTGAAACGAAACACACATGAAAAAATGTGAGACCGCAGTCGTAATTTCATTACCAGACATGTTTCTAATGAATGGTTGTTGGTTTCTGGACATTCTTTATGTTATCGTACTTTGTTTGAGTTTTTGCATTTCATGGATTTCAGTATGCCTTGTATAAATGCAGATGTATGTATGTATATATGTTTTGTTTTTCCTTTCTGGAAAACAAGAGTTTTATTCTAGGCAGTGCATCAATCTGTATCCAATGTCAATGATTTTTCCGTTCCAACTGTCAATGTGGCAGGTAATATGTTCAGGGCAACAGAGAGTGCTTTAAACCTAGAGAGGGAAAGGCTACAAAAATTAAAAGAGTCGGAAGGAATAAACCAATCGCTGAGATCAAGTTCAAATGAGGTATTTCTTCCATCTATGTTCGACTTGCATCTTTGGGTTATGTTACCTTGTAAGTTTGTAAATATTCTGCAACTCCTATCCTTCATTTCCTGGTATTGAACTGCAAACTACTTACATTTAGGATTTTATTGAAACTACAAACTTTTGGGAGGTAAAATATTGATTCCATACTTGTCAAAAAAGTAAGAATTAAATTACTAGAAAAAGAGGGTCATTATGTAAGTGGGTTACGTATTTGTATCATACTATTGGAAAGTGCTTTAGCTTCGTTATCATATTTTCTCTATTTCTCTATTTTCATTTCTGTGTCTTGACTTGCTTGTATTCATCAATCAATTGATTAACCAATGTTTTTTTGTATTTTAGGATTTTGGCAGCACTGAAAGGCATATTGCTAGGTTGATAAGACAAATAAGGGGTACTAATGACAATGTCATGTAAGTTGGATGTGTTCAATTTTTTGGTAGTTACTCTTTGTCAAGTTTGTAATATTTTCTGCATTATGAGTTACGTTTTTTTCAACTAGAATTTTAGTATCTGAAGTTCGGTGATGCTGTTAGATTTGTAACTCTATATGTAAACAATCTTTTGCAGCACAAAAGCTACCGAGCTTGTAAAGATTTTCAACAATCCCCGTTGCCCTCAAACCATAAGCATTGCATCTTTTGCTAAGAAGGTAATGACAATTGCTTGGCACTAAATGATACATCATTCTGAAGAAAATGTACAAAATGTCTTAACCGTTAAAAAGGCAAAGTCCGAATATGGTTCCACATTGAAAAGCTAATATAATTTTTTTACAATGAAACCAAACCTTTGGAAAGTGCCGTATTTTTTGATGAATTCACCAAGTAATGTAGCAATGGCCACACGTGGAACTAACTCAGTATTGAATCTCAAATCTATATATTATATGTCAATGGTACACATGTTTTTTTCTCATGTACTCAGAAATCAATTGGAATTAGTCAATATACTTCCAATGGATCTACAATTGTAGTTCTTTAATGCTTTGACTGTGAGAAATGATCATTCTGCTTTCGGATTGTATTTTGAAAATCCTTATGGTTATGGAGGTGCATTTCTCCTTTTGACACTTCAGGTTGTTTCTCACTGTGAAAGCCCTGATAATGCCCCCTTTGCCTGTGGTCATGTCATTATCCTTGTTACATCACAGGTACATCTTTTACAGTTCCATTTTTTTGTCTTGGATTGGGAGGGGTGGAGGCTTTCTACTGATCTTAAAATCGGAAATTTGATTTTAACATATAAACAATCCTTGTTTCCACAGTTCCCACAAGCAATGGATCTTGTTGTTGCTGAGCTACAAAGCGCTTGCATTTACACTGTCCCAAAGCATATATCATACTCCAAGGTAACTCTTTTTCAACATATGTAAGGCATATTTTTTTATCCATTTGGCTTACGATAGTTAGCCAATCCTGAAGAGTTAAAAGATGGCTCTCAAACTTGCCCTTGTTTCCCGAGTGTTTTCATTTGTTAAACATGTAGCTTTGCTTTCTTAAATTACTATCTTTCTTCCTGTTCAGCATTTACACACCTTTGACGTTTAGATGTTTAGTTTTGGTTGAAATTTCGAGTTCAAGGTCTGTTTAGTTTTAAGCTTCTGTTTATCTAGTTACTTCTTCTTGAAAGGTTAAACATGAATTAATTTGAATCGTGTTTGGTATTCCTCTCCTCTGTACTTTTTGCGTTCTTATATGGATGTAATTTGCTATTTCAGTCAGCCTTTGAATCCAAAGAAGCTTATTGGAAGGTTCTCGGATACCGAGAGGACGATGGGAAGATTGAAAGTAAAAAGGATTATTTGAAACGTTTGGAATCTTACATTAGGCTATATGGGGCACTGGTTCAGGTATGTTAATTGTCAAATCCAAAAGAAAGTAATGTTTCATTTCTTGTAATGCTTATCGATGCTTTTGTCCTCTATGCTCATAGCATCAATATTCGTTAAAAACGAGCTTGCTAACCGGAATTTTTCATTAATGGCAGACCGAGGTTGCAGGTCGCCAAAATGTCCATGGCCTAAATGATGGTTGGGCATGGCTTGCTAGGTTCCTAAATGTGCTCCCTGCCAATATTTATACCGCTGTGGCTTTGAACGCATTCCTGTAAGTAAGTTGGATTTCTCTCTGTTTACTTTTTGCATCGTACCGGCAACCGCTGAAAACAGGAACTTGCCGGAAAAAAATGTTACTGAAATTGAAAACCTGAATGCATTCTGCAAGGGACTAAATAAAACTAATACGGAGCCAATGTACTCACCGAGATATAAATTTCTTTCGGATTAACGATGGATGCATTTGTTTGTTTTTACAGACGGCTGGCTTAAGATCTAAACGCCTTAAGATCCGGAGAAGATCCGGAGCTGTGGCCGATTATAGCTGATATTCAATCCTACTTAGAAGACAAGAAATTCCTCCTAGAACCGGAGGGAAGGACTTTGCAGGGTTCTTTGTTATCGAGTGTCATGGTGCCGGACTCAGATTACCAGACCCCGTCTTTTTATCAACATAGTCGGAATTACTTCTGCACGAACCAACTGGAGAAATAATTTGCCAAGAGTTGTCCGAAAGCACATACAGTATGAAGCTGATATCTGATGTTCTTGCTCTCTTCATGACACAAATGTTTTGGGGAAGAAAATGGTTAAGACTTAAGATCCTTATGTCCATGTTTCAAGTTTATTTTATATTGTTGTGTTTTGGCGTATTGATTTGTTTTTAATTGATATTTTTTAAATAAAATAGATAGCATATAATCTCAATTAATTGATTCTATTTTTAAATTGGATTGTAAAAAAATTAAAATTGTTAAAGAAGAACCATTTATATAAAATACAGGTTTAAATTTGGTTAAGCATAATGACAAAATATTTTGTTTTATTTGAGTTAAAATAATTTTATATGACTGGAATTAACAGATAATTAACGATAAATAATTTAATAGAATAATATATTAGTAGAAAAAACTTGATTGATGTGTGATTTTAGAAAGTTAACATATTTGTTTATATGTTAATGTTTATCTTGGTGTATATTATTTTAAAATATTTAATATTACTTGACTAACGATTTTTATCTTTAAAAGGGTTATTTTTATTTAAAATAAAATGTTAAAAATTAAATTATATAAAAAAAATATATAAATTAAAATGATTATTTGATTGAACGCTATTTGTATATATATATTGAACAAGCTAATACTGATTATAGTAGTATTTGTTCTAGAATATAATCTCCATCATTTGACATTGATCGTTCAATCGCTCTGTTGGCATCGCTGGTGCTCAAACCCGTGGTCTATAGAAACATCAATCGTGTTATTTTTTTTATTTGTATTTTTATATTTTTTATGTGTGATAATTTATGTTTAGTATATTAAGTCACGGCATTTTTTAAAATTATAAATTTAATATCTGTATGGAGTATATTTCTCCACTTCTTTCTCTAGGTAAAAAATATTAAAAGAAAATTATATTCATAATTATCATTTTGAGTTTAATAAATAATCTTGGTGAAAAATAATGATATTTATCAAATAGATTTAGGTTTAAAATTTTTGTCCGTAAAATATGTATTCCTAATCAAAATAATAAAATAAAATATAAACATATATTATATTATAAATATTAAAATTAATAAAATAAATATCTATTTTAATTATATATTTTTCTCTCTTGATGATACATTCGTCGATAGTTTTGACGGATTCTCTCTATTCTGACAAACTTTAGCATTGAAGGAAAATTAATTTAGGGTTATATCAATCGTCATTAAACTATGAAAAGTAATTATTTTTTATTATTAAATTTTATTAAACCGTTATAAAATGACGTTAAATTAATTAAATTATTATTTTTTATAAAGTTCAATAATTATTTTTATAAATTTAATAATTATTTTATAATTTTTAAAACATAATTAAGTGATTTTTTGGTGTAATTTCCCCATTAATTTACTATGTATCACAAATTTTGAACCCGAAAACAAAGTAAAAATGCAAAATTAAAACAAAATCATTTATAGAAAAATTCTTGTTCTGTGTTTGAAGCAATGTTTCTCTCTTGAGACCCAAGTTGGAGGGCTTGAAACCACAATGCCACAATAACCATCCAACCAGTATTCATATCTCATTAGTCTTCCGAGCTCGGATCGAGCTCGGAACACCCATTTGATCGTAAACACGACCCGATTGTTCTTAATCTGGCTCCGAAACACTAGTGTTCGATTCAATGAAAGCCTAACCTTACTGGTGATCATATGAATGACTGGGAACTTGGACTGACCTTTTAAAACTGAGAATGGTTCTACATTTTGTGTAGCAATCAACGTTTTCTCGAAGTAAAGTTCGAGATACATGTGATTGAAATCGAAGTCCGCCTTCTTGTTCGGATTCGTGAAGTTGGCTACCATAGTAAAATTGGCATCAAGCTGGTAATCCAAGTCGACAGAGGCCGCATTTAAGGTGACACTTTTGAGATCGAAGAGTGGACTACGAGGGTGATAGGCGAAGATCATGACGAGGACTAGGCACCCTAGTACTATGATCAGCGACAGAATCAGACACAGAGTTGCCGCACACCATGTTAGAGGGTGGGTGCTTCGAGGGAAGAGTAGCGAACGAGGAGGCATTCTCTTAGGATGCTTGTGGCGTTGTTTACATCGACGCCGGTTTGCGTCCACGTCTGGCTTCGGTTAAAATGTGGGTTGGTTTCGACATGTGGATGAGCCATTCTAATAACTATATATGACTGGAAACTATGTAAAAGCAAAGTAATTAGCTAAAAGAGGATCAATTTCATGGAAACTTCATGTTGAAGCAAAGAATCAAAGCATAAGCCGAGTAAGGGAAGCAAGTAATCTTAAGGGTGGCATTGATTCTTGCTACTTGGAATTTTGGGCATGACAACAAGACTTGTATCATAATTATTATTCGAAGTCCTAGATTCGATTCAAAAAAAATTCATTACATGTATCATAATTATGTTCGATTTAGTTATTTTTCTTTTACTGGTCATACATTCATCGATTCGTGCCGATACCCTCCAACCGGCAAGAACTTCGGCCACCCAAACCCCTTCAACACTGTAGTGACATCAAAAGGTTCTAGCCAAGAAATGTAAAATTATTTTATGATTTTACATATGGATTGTATTGTACATCAGTGTTTGGTTCTGCATTTTCTCTCTCTTAAGACCCCAGTTGCAGGGCTTGAAGCTATGATGACACAATAACCATGCAACCAAGATGGATATTTCAATAAACCTCTGAGTTTTGGTCGAGCTCGGAACACCGCTTTGACTGAAAGCAGGATTTGATTGTTCTGGATCTGGTTCCGAAACGGCAGTGTTTCTTCCATTGAAAGCCTAACCTGACTGGTTATCATATGAATGTTTGAAAACATGGTCTCACCTTTTTCAGATGAGAAAGGTTCTATGTATTGAGTAGCGATCAGGGAATTCTTGAAGTAAAGACCAAGGTACATGTGACTGAAATCGATGCTCACCTTGTTTGGATTAGTGAAATTAACCAGTAGACTAACATCGGCATTGAGCAGGTAACCCATGTCAAGAGTGGCTGCATTCAAGGAGACACCATTGAGATCAAATAGTGGACTACGTGGTTGATAGATGAGATAGACTATGAGAACGATTAAGCACCCTAGTATCATGATCAACAAAAAAAAGTGACACAGAGTTGCAGCAGACCATGCTAGAGGGTTTGTTTGACGGTCCCCTGGGAGAAAAAGACTAGAGTGAGGACAATGCTCTTGGGGACGCTTGCCGTGGTGCTGGCAACCTTCAGTGATTTCACTAGTGGTCCTATCAATGACGAGCTAAGATGTTGGTCTTGAAGCTGGGGTTGCAGCACTGCTTCTTTTCGGGCCGGAACTTGAATCAATGAGGGTCGTGGTCGTAATTGAGGGCGTTGATCATCATTTTGTACTGGTGGTGGCACACAAACATGTAGTGGCAGGTGATTTTGGCTTTCATGATGAGGCTCCGGCGGTGATGGACCGAGTGGCTGAGGATGTTGGTCTTGGTCTTCAATACCTCGTAGCGGGACACGATAATTGTGATCGTGTCGTGGCAGCAAGGCAGCAGGTAGATATTGGCGTTGCTCCAGTGTTGTACCATCAGGATCTTCGATAAAATGTGGGTTGGCTTCTACATGTCGATGAGCCATTCTGGTAAGATGAATACATGACAAGAAACAACGTAAAGCAAAGGGATGAAGCACGGTAATTAGCAAAAAAGAATCGACTCCATGGGAAATTCATACAAAGGAAAAGAATCAAACAAAAACTATGAGAGGCAAATAATCTTTGATGATTCCTTTCCTAGATGTTATGTTAAGACAGGGTAGCCTTGGGTATCCATTTCTATTTCTCCTTTTCCGGCCATCTCAAATGAGGCTTTGATTCTTGCTACTCGGAACTTCGCTTATATATACTGTTTTCGAAGCCATAAAAGTACGTTTTGGACATGGCGACAAGACTTGTCCTTAGGTTGGGACAAGTTGCAGACTAAATTTCTTTTTAATTTTCCTTGCCACGGCCCATTTTGACCTGGCTTGGTGCATAGATTCAAATTTATTATTCTTAACATTAATGCTTTTATAATTAAATAAAATAAAAACTGAATTATTAAATAGTAATTTGGGCTGGCCGGAATCACTAAATGCATTGTCCAAGACTCCAAGGTCACATGGACAGGCCGCACAGGTAGCCCAGAGCCCCAGACTTGGACAGCTCTAATGGCAACATTTTGTGCGTTAACATGTGCATGATTAAATGATATGAGATGAAATGAATCATTCGTTTCAGAAAAAAAGGTAATGATTAAACAAAGTTAAAACAAATTACCATAAACATGAAGCCTGTTCCGCTTTTCCATTGCCCCGAAGCAAAACTACAATGGTTAATGTAGATTTGACAATGAGACAGAGATTCCAGCTGAAGATGAGAAAACTAGGCAGAGGGAATATAAATATGTCAAACTTATTACTAGGACTTGTGTGTTTGTTTTGGATATAGATATATGTCTGACGTGGGCAAAATGAGGTTCCTTAAAGTTTTTTCATAGATTTGAAGTGTCCTTAGTGTTTCCATATATTTGAAAAGTCAGATTACCCTATTGTCAAATAAATATCTGCATCACCAAGGCAAAGTATTCATTGGTTTCAGAGAGATATAATAACATACAATTTTGAGCTCACAACTTTTGAGAGCGCCAAATCCAATTTCAAGCATAGCATGGCAGAGTTCCCCCTGCAATACACAAGCATGCAGAAGGATATTGATTGGTGAAATGAATGCATAGATGAAAGTATGAACGGAGAAACCCATACTAGTTGTCACTTTATAATGATGATACAACCATGCTCTCATACTTGAAACTTATTCATGATCTTCAAATATATGACCTTAGCCCAATGGTAGGCTACATACCATTTTTTTCCTAGCGGCAATCTTCTTTTTAAGTAAAAAAATAGCAGAAATTGGCCTGCTAGTAAATTAGTATACAGTTCATCTACAAATATATTCAACAAAGCCAACAGCTCAAACCTGAGATTTATTTTCTAAGGGTCCGCAGCAAGGGCAAAACAGTGGCAAGAATAGAGGATCATAAGAAGAGCTTTAACCAAACAATCCATCCATTTGCTACTCAACATCAAGACCAAATAACTCACCTGAAAATGTGAAAATAGACAATCATATTGCTAAAGCTGAGGCAAGAATCGCCCTAACACTTATGCACTGCCAACCTGGGACATAATTCACTCTAAAGAAGCAATAAGAAAAGTTAAGTTGCTCTTAAACAAATCAGTTAACTAAACTTTAAAGCAAATGTGCAAGCACAGGATTAGATTAATGCACATTACCATGCAATTGAAAACAATGTTACAGTGCAGTGGCTTATAATAAAATACCACATTATAATTTCCATTGTATGTCATACCATTGCAACAGTTGTAATCTATATGTCAATTGGTATTCTAGCCACTTCATATTGAGTCCACTTTAGAGTATTCAGTATCTAGTTTTTAAGTTTACAGAAGTATTGCAAATAAGGCTATGGTAGGACTGGAAAAGCTGTCAGGGGGTGGCATTGCATTGCACTAGTGTAAAAAAATCAATAATACCATGAGCTGTTCTTAGAGCAAATCAAGTATTTCTTGAACAGCCGAAGAAGAAACCACCCAAAAGGCAAATGTGGATGTATGTTATGGGATTTGAAATGCAAAATGTTACCATGCTCATGCAGAGTCCGTTAAATGGATAGCATTGATCAATGTCTCAGAAACAGATCCATCAAGAGTAAAACCCTTCTCCATCATTTGATCCCATACTTTGCAAGCCTTAGAGAGCATTTTTTCTCTTAAGAGCCCTCCAATTATCAATTTGTAAGTCATCTCATCTGGAGAGAATCCTTTAGTCTGCATTTTCTCATATAGACGTAAAGCTTCAGTTACTCGATTAGACTTGCAAAACCCATTTATGAGGGTGTTGTATGAAATGACATCAGGTTTAATTCCCTGCATTATCATGTCATCAAAAATACCACAAGCCCTTTCAACCTTCCCATTTTTGCATAGGTGGTCAATAATTGTAGTATAGAAAATACGATCTGGCAATATATGCATCCTTGACATATAATCAATAAGCTCTTTAGCTACACCGGAACTACCTTCAATAAGAAAAGCTTTTATAAGAATCGTGAATGTCACCACATCAGGTGCAACCCCCTTCCTACCCATTTCCTCAAAAAGCTTGTAAGCTTTTCTAGTATGACCACCCTTGCAAAATGCTTTAATGATAGTATTATAAGAAACAGCATCAGCCAACCCATTCGCTTCCATCTTGTTCACCATCAATAAATATGCTTTATCCAGCCTATTAGCATTACAAAGACCCTTAATCATCTGGTTATAACTATACACATCAGGTCCTATCCCACTCCGCTCCATTTTCTTCATCAACTTCCTGGCCTCCTCCAACATAAGCTCATTACAAAAATAATTCAACAAAACATTATACGTAACCAAATCCGGCTCACACCCATTTTTTGACATAAACAGATTTATTGCCTGCGCCTTATCGATTCTGTTCATTCTACAAAACCCATTAATCAGTGCATTATAGAGCAATGAACTGAACTTGATGTCTCCACCTTTAATCACCTCAATAACAAGCTCATACGCCAAATCAACCTTTCCACCTTCACACAACGAAACGACAAGAGCACAGCATGCTTTATTATCTGGTTTAAAACCTTTCCCAACCATTTCCCTCCAGAAACCAACAGCATTATCGAGCTTCCTCGCTTTACACATCCCATCAATCATAATCGTATACGTTACAACATCCGGGTCTCTCCCTTTCTTAACCAAGCTATAAAAAACGTCTAAACCTAACTCTACCTTCTCCTCTCTAAACAAAAGATTCAAATAAATATTAAATGCCCAAATATCCGGAACGTAATGCAATTTATCCATGTCATCCAAAAGAAGCTGAATAAGATTAAAGTTCTTCACGGAGCACAAACCAGTGATAAATCGAGAATAAGTGAAGGGAGTCAGAGAGAAACCCTGGGGGAACATTTGGAAGTAGTAGTGTTCGGCTAAGTCGAAACGGGAATGGTGAATGAGGACACCAATGAATCGGTTATAGTCGATGCCGAAGACACGGCAATCTGAGTGAGTCATTTCGTCGAACAGGTTGATGGCTTGATCGATCAGGCCGGATTTAACGAGCCTCGAGATATGGGCACGGTATATTAGACGGGGCGTGCCCAGAACGTGATACATATCAGAGAATAATGCATATCAGATTGGATTTGAAAGGGTTGGGATCCGATCAGAATCGACATGAGAGAAGCATTGGCTTTAAAAAAAGTAAACAAAAGAGACGAAGAAAGTTTGATGCGAATGGGCACCGGCGATTTTGGCAGCCCGAAGAGTTCTTTGCGTGTACTTATTTGTACGAGGGATATGTTTTCTAGGTTGCACACGGTAGGTCCGGTGGGTATGGTTAACCGTAAAATTAAAAATTGAAAATCGAATCGAATTAAAGTATCGTAATTTATAAATTTATGAACCGTGGTTAATCGCGGGTAACTGAATTAAACTGAATTTGCTTTTTAATTAATTTTTAATTATTTTTATAAAGTAAAAATATATATTTTATACTTAAAATACTATAAATGTATTTTTATTTTTTTACTTAAAAAATAAATTTAAATAAATGTTTATGAAAAATATCTTAAAATATTTATCTTTTAATGTTTAAAAGTCAAAAAATAAAGATATTTTGTCAAGATAAAATATAAATTTTTATAAATTAACGTGAATATGAAAAAACGAAAACCGAGATTAACCGAACCGAAATCAATGGTTATTAAAATAGTTTATCGAATTAAACCGAACCCGAACCGAATACACCCCTAGCACACGGGTCTAATGAATTTTTTAAATCTTTAAAGTTTAAGATTTATGATTTAAAGTTTAGAGTTTGGGATTTAGGGTTTAAAATATAATAAGAATTTTAATAAAATAGGGTTTAATAATATTCAAACAATATTTGAAGTGACTTAATTAAAAATATTCAAACAATTTAAGATTTTATGAGATTTTTTAAACAAATTTAAGGGGTTTAATAAAAAATAAAATATTTGAAGAGTGTAGTTCTAATTTCTTTAGATACCGAGGGTGCCAAGGTAGGGTAGACCATACTATTGTATACGTTCTTAAATTATATCTTTTATTTTAAATAGTTCATAAACTTTTAAATATTTTAACTTTACTCTTAAATTATGATTTTTATTTTAAATTAATATTCTTTTTACATTCTAATTTTATCCTTAATTTATGATTCTTATTCTAAATTAGTATTTAAATTTTTGAACGTTCTAATTTAATTTTCAAATTATCATCATCTACATCATATCACATGTTAATAAAATTGTTATAAAAACTATTATGTGTCATATAAATATTAGTGTGTATTATACAATTATAAAATACATCATAAACAATAATTTGATGATGAAATTAAGACTTTCAAAAGTTTAGAAAATCAATTTAAAATGAGAATGATAGTTTGGGATGAAACTAGAATAATCAAAAAAATTAAGGATCAAATTAAAAAGAGTATCATAATTTAAGGATGAAATTGATATATATAAAAATTTAAAGATCAATATAGAATAAAATTGATATATCTAAAAGTTTAAAAATCAGTAAAGTAATAATTTAAGAGTGATTGGTGTATTTATCTCTAATCTAAATTAATTTATCAAAGTGTTAACATTTTTTATCGATATCTAAATAAATTAAAATTTAAAAGAAAAACACATATATAATTTGTTTATATAAATATTAGTTTTAGAGTTTAAATGATAATCCAAATTTTTAAAATCCAAGTATCATGTTTAAACCGAGACATAAACCTTAAAAGTCTACTTAGACTTATTATAGTTGAGGGTTTCAATTGGGAGAGTGTATAAAAGATTATTATGATTATTATGATAAGTACTTTCAGTATTAAGAGTAAAAATATTTCGTTGATGAAAGAAAGGTTATTTATCTTGAGAAAATCTTTAAGATGAGGTAAGAATAATTAAAATAGTGAAAAAATAAATTTTAAATAAAATTTTATTGAAAAAACGAATTTAAGATTTGGAAAGCTCAAATCCTGATATTTTAAATTATTTTAATTCTTTTATTTTTTTATTCATTAACACCATAGTAACCATTGCAAACCCATGTTATAGTAAAAGTTTTGAAGAATCTTTAAAGGAGTGAGAGAAGAAGAGTAAAACTCGAAAAGAGGTTTGGACATTTTGGTTGTTGCTAATTCGAAGTAAGTACATTTTTAATTTCTATGTGTTTATGAAACTTATGATATTAGTGTTAAACCATGATTGTGCATGTTTGAGCTTCGGTTGGTAGCTTTAAGAAGATAATGGTGAATTCTGAATTTGCAATTAAACTTCTTGAAATTGATTGTAATCCACTAGATATACCTCAGACAACTTGTAAGGGAGTTTTATGAGTCTTTGGGAAAGATTTGGTAAGGTTAGAGGTGTTCTTTGAGTTCTAGACCTAGAAATTTAGGTTCATATTGGTATGGGAGGTACTCGTATCGATACTCGTGAAAGAAAAATGGGTGAGATCACGGAAGATATACTGATACGACTTCCTACGTATAAGTACCCCTGTATTTTAAGGAATTTCAAAACCATTTAAGTGTATTGGTACGCGAGAACATATTGATACCACTATTCCATTGAGGTCACTTATCGATATGGATAGTCTCTGTAATGGTATTAGGGTATTGGTACACCAAATAGATATATTGGTATAGGGTTGATTTAGTCTTTTCGAATGCGTTTTGAGTATCGGTACTCAATGGAGGAGTATCGATATTGATTAGGGGCATACTGATTTTTCCTATAAACGTATCGATAATCGCATGCTAATCTATCCAAGTTTTATCTTTGAGTTCAGAGGGTTAATAATTTGAGTTAATAGTCTTAATGGGTTCCCTTATGCCTAAAATGAATAGTAACGAAAGAGAGAAACTTTAATTTCATGTATGATTTAAATACTGATTTAAGGATGTAACACCTTGAAACTACTTATGATATTGCGTAAGATTGTATTTGATAATTATAGTTATTATTATATGTTATGAGAATTATTGTACATCCAAATACTCAAAAGGGTGAAATTTGATGTTATATGACTCTGAACTACTTGTGTGAAATAGTGTTAGTTCTAATGTTTAGTGACCCCAAACTACACTCAAGTTATGTCGGAGAATAAGTTTTGAGGCTTAGTGATGATCGAATCCTACTCAAATGTGTGGCTTCCGATGTTATATGAATTCGTACCACACATCTAATATATATGTGTATATTGATGATTCATGAATATTTTAGAAATTGTCATGATGATAACATGTAAATATTATGTGTTTAGGCGATTATGATAGTTTCAATCATTCTCTTTCATCATATTTTGTTGCATACATTTAATTATAATTTGCATGATTGAGTGGAGATGTATTCACTAAGCTTTCATTAGCTCAGTGTTCAGAATCTTTATTTTTGTGTGCATGTTTCTAGGTGACGAGTCTATTCGAGGAGCATCATATATGATATATTTTAGTATCGATCATGGAAGAATACATCACTTAGATAGATGAGTTATGTATTCATATACCTATTTAATTTGTTGTAACTCTTTTAAACTAAGTTGTAATTGATCGAATGTTTTGGTGTTTTAAAATTGGAACTATTTAATACTTTTGAACTTGAATTATGTTTTATTCATTTAAATTAAATTGGTTTAGAACAATATATTGTCTTTTGAATTGAAAATAATTTAAAAATTTGGGTTCAGGTTGAACTTCAGACCCAAATCTTACACCCAAAACCGAGGGTGCTACATTAGATGTTTGGTTTAGGCTTTAGAGATTTAGATAACGTAGTTTTAAATTTTAAGATTAGGAAAATTCTACAACGAGCGTCGAACATTGTTGAACACCACTAACGATGAACATTGCTGAACATCATTGAACTAATTAATAAATATTAAAAATTTCAAGGACTCAATATATAATTAATAAATATTTAAAATAAAATTTTAATTAAATTATTTTCTATAAGGAAAACTACACAAATGGTCATCCAACTATCACTTATTTTTAGGGTTGATCACCAAACTAATTTTTTTTCATCAAAATCATTCTTAACATTTTATTTCATTATTATTTTGGTCATCGATCGTTAAATATTTAACAAAGTTTGTGATATGACATGGTTTAATAATATGGATGGTCATCTAACTATCATTCTTTTCTTGTGTTGGTCACCCAATTAATTTTTTCATCAAAACCATCATTAAAGTTTTATTTTGTTATATTTTGGTCATCAACTGTTAAATATTTAACGGAGACTATGATATGATATGGTTTAATAATAATTTTAATCCTTCAAATTATTACATTATATCAAATTAATCCAAATAAAAATAACTCATTAAATATTTTAACTAAACCCCAAAATTTTCATCCCTTTTCTTTTTCCTCTTGCAACACTACTTTAAAAATTAATTTGTCAACTCTCTATTTTTTTCTTGTGTCTTTGAACAACTTATTAAGTTTCAGATTATAAAAAATCATTTTAATTTTATAATTTATTCTTTTAAAATCTATGTTAAAAGAATAGTTTCTTTTTCTTCGAATCAAGATGACGTTTTTGTCGAATAATTTCTTTTTCAGTCCAAAGAAGGTTGTGTTCCGACATCTGAAAAGTCATTGATGCCAAATTTGTGTGAAGTTGTAAGAGTATCCATATAAAGATCGAAAAATTTGGTTGCTCAATGAAAATTTAAGTGAAACCAAATTTTATTTAATCCCCAAGAAAAATTTTACGACATGCGTCGAATTGATCTATATTTATATGTTAAAGATTTTATGACTATTGATCTATATAACTTTTATGTGAATTGATAAATCGAATTTTTTTATGGATCCGATAAACATAGAAAATGATAGAAAATATATATACTAGTAGTTTGGGAAAAGTTAAAGAAACTAGATTAAATTTTAAAAGAATAAATCATAAAATTAAAGTGATTTTATATAATATAAAATTTAATAAATTGCTCAAATACGCAAGAGAAATAAAGAATGTTGACAAATTATTTTTTAAAGTAATATTACAAGAGAAAAAAAATTAAGGTTTAGTTCAAATATTTGATGAGTTATATTCTATTAGAATTAATCTGATATAATATAATAATTTTAGGGACTAAAATTATTATTAAACATCTCATGTCACAAGTTTTGTTAAATATTTAACAGTCGATGACCAAAATAATAATAAAATAAAATGTTAATAATGATTTTGATGACCAACCCAAAAAATGAGTGATAGTTGAATGTCCATTTGTGTAGTTTTTCTTATAGAAAATAATTTAATTGAAATTTAATTTTAAATATTTATTTATTATATATTGAATCCTTAAAATTTTTAATACTTATTAATTAGTTTAATGGTGTTCAGCAATGTTCATCGTTAGTGATATTCAATAATGTTCGACGCACGTTGTAGACTTATCCAAAATTTTAATATTTAAAGATAATATTTTAAAATTATATAATTTTTTTACATAATTTATATCTAAAAATAATATATAATTTTAAAATATCCCGACTATTAAAATTAGTATTTTGTCTTCTGTTATTAGTATGTACACTGGAAAAATTATGCGAAGATGAGTAGGTTTACGGATGATAAAATTATTTGATCCGATTTAATTCCATCAAGTTTTTAGTTTTAAATTTCTAGAATGTTTTTAAAAATGTCAAGTCAAATCTAGAAGGATTCAGATATATGTTATTAGAAATTCTGTCTCATTTAGCTACGATATATATTTAAATAAATAATTATTTTTATTATCCATTATATAAAAATATTTTTATGGTTATTAAGTCATTTTTTTTATATATATTTTTTGGTTTTGTTCTTGTCATAAACTTTTTTACGTAGTTAATTTAAATTCGATTTTATTTTATTGTTGATATATTTATTTTGATATAATAATTAAAAAAAAATTAGATTAAATTAAAAATATTATAAAATTAATTTTAAGTTCAAACAACTTAAAAAATATGTTAAAATGATCATGGAACATTTTTAAGTCAAAATATAATTTTTATAGGTTCATAATGTCAAAAACATGCCCTTAATATTGATACTCAGTGTTCAGTATTGATATCTGTAAGCCGATATTGATACACAATATCGATACTCTTTTACCTGAAATTAGTATCCAATATCAATACCCATTTGTCTGGTATTGATATCCTTGGCAAATCAATTTTTCATAATAACTTTCAAGTATCGATACGGAACAATCAATATCGATATCCTTATCTTTGGTATTGTTACCCTTTATATTTTTCTCCAATGACTCTTTTCATATTAGACCAATATCGATACCTCTTCACGAGTATCAATACCTTCTGCTGCAGAAGTATAGATTTATTTGAAAATTGATCCATAACGGCTCCAAATCATCTCAACGGTCACCAACGGCTAGTAATTCAATTGGGAGCATAAAAGGATCCTTAAGCATCAATAGAAGACTAATAATTCATTGTCAACGTCTATTATGAATGCAAATCTTAGAGCTAAATTTCTCATTCTTGGGATAAACAAACACTTGTGAGACAAAATGTATATGTAAACTCAAGTGTATTAGGATATGGATGAGAGCTTTAGAGTGCAAACAATCTTTAAGAGGGATTTTAGTTTGCTTAGAATTTTCTTTATTTGAGAGGATTCCCAAAACTTGAGTTGTAAGCTTTGGATACTAGATTCAGGTTGCGAGTTTAGGTTATAAGATTATTCTTTTATCCTCAAAAGGAAGAAATTCATGGTGAATTTAGGAAGTCTTTAGTGAGAAGCTAAGATAGTAGATGTTGGATTTAGTTAGAAATCCAAACTACACTAAATCTTTGTGTTCTTTGTCAAATCTTTTTGCTTCCACCTCAATTCATCCAATCAACATCTTCTCTACCGACGATCAAATCGATTGTAGCATGAACCTAACATGTATTTTTATGTAGGTTTAAAGTCCTTCGAAATTATATTTTGTGATCGTGACGAAGGATTACTATAATCCAACTCTTACTATTGGTTAAGATTGTAATTTCTTTAATTTTTAGTCAGATCAAAATCAAATTTAAGATTTAGTGCATCAAGATAAATAAAATAATATTCTAATATAAAATGATACGACATTAAGTTTAAGGCTTTATAGATCAGGACAGGTTCGAGTGGTCTAAAACCAACCCTGCCCTATCTCGTTGTCATCCCTAAATGGGTTATGTTGCGACTCCCCTAAAAAATTAAATGTACTTTTATTCTTTAGAACTTTATCCCGATTAATCTAAATCAATTCATATAATATAACATTTTTAAATTAATTATAAGTATATAATTCTATACTTTTTATTGCAAAGAAACACACATAGTATCAAAGGCAAATATATACATTATATTAGTACAATCAACAACTGTAGCTAATTAAACTCCTAAGTTATGCATTTTAAAATATGTATTTTGATTTTAATCGGTTGTTAAGAGTTAGATTCTTAATTTTTATATAAAATAATTTTTAAAATTTATTGTTATCGTCTATCTTTTATATAAACTAAAAAAATCGAAAGATTAATCATTAAATCACTAAAATGATGGAATTGCAATTTGCTAAAGTACAGGGACATGATACAAAATTTGACCTTTTATTTTTGTAGACTTGATATGACTAAAGTACCCTTGCTAAATGAAGGTAACTTCAGCCACGCTTAGTTGATCTTTGGACACTTCAAATGTGGACTTCCTATTCTCAGTCGAATCTTACCACCACCACCGGCAGCCGAGAAAACCCGACTCCAAGAAGTATAAGCTGAGTTCTTGAAAGCTGGCTTACAGTCCGAAGCGATCTATGGTTGAGCTGAGGCACTCGGGCAGCTCGCTCGGGAGCCGAGCCTCTTCTTCTCCAATGAAACGCGACGAAGACGCTTCTCCTCTTATTCACGATCAAATCTCTCAAGGTGTAGACGATGACGATGATCCTAGACACACTCCACGAGATCGTGACCGTGCGTTTTGGTTTCAAACTCATTCGTTCTTCCCTTTCGTTAACGATGATCCTAGGTTTTCTCAACACTCCCACAAGATCTCGCTTTTCTTGATCGTTCTCATCGCCGTTGCTGGATTGATATCCATTTTCGCGATCTTACAGCGATTAGTAAGGATCTGATTCACTTTGTTTTAAAATAGTTGAAATAAATCGTTCATTTTCTAGATTTTTTAATATTGCGCAGGAATTTCTATTTTACAGTTTAAAGTTTTTTATATATATTTTTTAAAATAGTATTATTGATATTTGAAAAATAAATAAATGGAATGACGTAGCTGACTAAGCATGATTGAAGTTTAGCTTAATGATTCTTTTCATGGATTTGGTGTTTGTGTTACTATTACTATATATCTGTTAATCTTATTGTATAATTTGAGTGAAGTAGAAGAAATTTCTGGGTACTTATTGTTTCTAGATTCCTTAATCTTTGTATTGTCACACAAGAAATTCGTCTCTTTTATTTTTTTAAGGATTATTATTTTTAAAAATAATGGTATGATTGGTGTTTCATGTTTGGGGAAATTTTTAAATGGAATGAAGGAGCTGGTTAAGCATAATTTAAAGTTTAGCTGATTGGGTTTTTATTTTTAATTTTTTCCTTAATGAATATTTGAGGCTAACTCTTTTTTCATGGATTTGGTTTTTGTGTTAGTAATTCTAACATCTCTGTTAATCTATTTGTAGACTTCCCCGTATTTGTGTAAAAAAGATGGAATTGTTCTTCACTGCCCACGTGTAAGTTTCTGATGGATCTTTTTCTGGTTGTTATTGCTTCTCTTGTTGTAATGGTGGTCCGGGCTATTTATAAATTGTATTTCATGGGTTTTAGGTTAAGGAGAATCCTTCACTTTGGGAGAATCCTTTCTCTGCAACCACTTCTTGGAAACCTTGTGCTGAGCGCCGGGATGGTGGAATGTCGGGTATCTATAGCTTCCTTTATCAGTAATGTGTTATTGGTATCACCATCACCCATATATTGTTAAATGTATTTAAGAAATGTTTGATAATCTAAATTGTGAGTGCTAACTTTTGTTATGGATTGGAGAAGGAACATTTTTACCGACAATTTGGATATATAGCCTCATCATAGAAGTCCTTGGTTGTAGGTTTTGGTCATGGAGACCTAGTCCATTCAAACATTTTTAAGACGTCAAGTTGTTTCGTTTTCTTGTTCATGTTATCACAGCTTAGGTTATTGACTCTTGAACTAATCTGCAGACCTTCCCCCCGAGAATGAAACGAGTGGTTATATATTTATTCATGCTGAGGGTGGTCTAAATCAACAAAGAATTGCGGTATATATTCATTTCCTCTTTTTGTAACCTGATTGAGTTGAGTTCTTACCATTTTCGACTTTTAATTTTCAAATATATGTTATTGGAGTTGGTAGGAGGTTGTAAGCCCTTTTTGAATGATTGAACTATAAAATTACTGATGCTTTTATTTGGTGCCACTGACTTGGAGTTAAAGATCATGATTCACCTTGCAATTTCAAAGTGTTATGATGTTGTCATGTTGATGGTTGTAACACCAAACCTATGGATATAGAGACTAAAATTTTATTATTTTATTGACTTATGCTTTCCTATTGTTTCCCATGGACGTCTTTTGGAGTTAAATTCTTAAAATACCTGTAATTAAATAAAGAAGAAAGATGATTATAAGTACATCAGTGCCTAAGATGAGAATCTATAAAAAAGGTTATTTCTAAAAGTTCTTTTGCTGCTTGGTCTGTCGTGATTTATTTATCTTAGTTTTGGTTCTATACTTCTATTCTTGTTTGATGATTTCCCATGGACTTCTTTTGGAGTTAAATTCTTGTTTGATGATTTCCCAGCATCATTTTGCTTTTCTTAAATATAACTTTGCTGAATGACTTCTGAAAATATTAGTGATTTGGTATCTTCAATGACCATCCACAAACTTATGAATTTATTGTGTATCCAATGCCAGATATGTAACGCAGTGGCTGTGGCCAAAATTATGAACGCCACACTTATCCTGCCTGTGCTGAAACAGGACCAGATATGGAAAGATCAAACGTGAGATTTCTTCAATAACCTTATGCGTACTATTGGCCTTGTGCACATAATTGTTATAGCTGTGTAATAAGTTTTTTTTTATAATAGAGAAACAAAATGAAGTGACAGATTATTAGTTTAGCGAAAAGACAGTTATTAAACTAGAGCTCCCCAACCTTAATACATATAATTATCTTTATACCAAATATCATTTTTCTAAGACTACAGAGATTGAAATAAATATTTTGTTTTTACTATGTAGTGCCTTTGTTTCTCTCATATCCTATGATGTTAGAGTTCCAATAGTGCCTTGAAGTAGACTTCAAACAATATAACATGTGTCTACACAAATTTCTAGAAGTATCATAATTGCTTATTCATTCAAGTTAATTGAAGGTTGGCTTAAAACATTGTGAAGCTGTCAGTTTTATTAAAATACATTCTTGCAGTGAACTGGAATTTTAAGCTCTAAACTAACCATAGATTGGTGAAAATTCTGGGTTTTTCTCCCTGATATGTAAATCATTTCATTGCATTACTCACCAACCAGCTTCAGCAACAAAAATTCCTGCTTTTGTTTGTAATGTATTTGTAAAATCATTTGCAGGAAATTTGAAGACATTTTCGATGTTGATCATTTCATTGACTACTTGAAGGATGATGTGCGAATTGTACGTGAAATACCTGAGTGGTTTACTGACAAATCAGAATTGTTTACAAGCATAAGGTGATTTTACATGGTTCTCTATGTTGTCTATATGCTGGATTTCTATCACGATTAGCCAGATTACATCTGCCAATTTAGAAGCTGTTTGCTTCTATGAATTTGCTTCAATCATGTTTGCATCATGATTTTCCTTAACCTTGTGATTCTGAATTTATTTATTGATATGAAGCACTTGTAGACATTAAGCTAGAAGTGGGGAAATGTGGGTCCTCTATTGGACTTTGAATGATCGGACTTCTTTCATAGTGGCCTTTAATAGACATTAGACAACACAATAAAATTTTCGTTTCATTTTTTAGATTAGTTGACAGAGTGAGTTTATCTTTTGCTTTATTTAATTTTGGAAAAATGGTAACTTCTTGGCTTATGATTGATTCTCTTCCAAAAGAAAATGTTAAAATAACATATTGCTCATGTCTATGTTCGTGTTGTTCATTGTACACCTTCATCTTGCTAAATGTATATCACATGTGGTTTGGAACTTGTAGCCATTCAATCTCTCCAAACATGATATGATAATCCGAGGATCTATAAGAAATGTCTTAATACAAATTTATTCCAACCTTTTACAAGTGAAAATGTTTTCACCGGCTCAATTTTTTGATATGTTATAGACGGACTGTGAAGAACATTCCAAAATATGCACCGGCTCAATTTTATATTGACAATGTGCTGCCTCGGGTCAAAGAGAAGAAAATAATGGCCCTAAAGCCGTTTGTTGATAGACTTGGGTAAGTCATGGATCTGTCCGTGATGACTACTTCCAGAAAGTTTCTTTTCAGATAAGATATATGGGCTTGGATCATTAATCATCTTTTACTTCTTTGTATTTCCTTCCCAATTTCTCCTGGATAATGTTCAGGTATGATAATGTTCCTCCAGAAATCAATAGGCTAAGATGTAGGGTCAATTATCATGCTCTTAAATTTCTTCCGGAGATTGAGCAAATGTCAGATTTATTGGTCTCGAGGATGAGGAACCGCACAGGAAATCCAAATCCTTACATGTATGTAACATTTTCATTTAAGACTACTGATAGGTTGAATTGCTTCTATGTTAACTCCAAATTAACCAAAAGCTTGTTTCGTTCAGGGCTCTACATCTTAGGTTTGAGAAAGGGATGGTGGGTCTATCATTCTGCGATTTTGTTGGGACTAGGGAGGAGAAAGCTAAAATGGCAGAATACAGACAAAAAGAATGGCCTCGACGGTATAAGGTGTTCTGTAACAGCTTGCATAATCAGCTTGTTTGATTGTCAATAGCTAAAAATCGGACCAGATTATTTCTTATCTTTGTAGTAACCGGCAATGCAGAATGGATCCCATCTGTGGCAGCTCGCATTGCAGAAGCGGAAGGAGGGACGTTGTCCTCTTGAACCTGGGGAAGTGGCTGTGATTCTTCGGGCAATGGGATATCCCAAGGAGACTCAGATTTATGTTGCTTCTGGTCAGGTTTATGGTGGTCAGAACCGGATGGCGCCCTTAAGGAACATGTTTCCAAATCTGGTACATGCTTTCTTCATCTTTTCTATATAGAGTACTACAATCTCATTGTCCGGAACAACTGTTCCGTATTCAACAAGAAGAATACTAAGCAGCTTTTAAATTCTAACATTTGCCTATGTGTTAGTGTTTAGTATTCACAAGCAATTTTCTATAACCATATTCGATATGGGTATATATATTTCTTTTCTAGAGCTGAGTTTACGAAGTTACGATTTGGTCAACTCAAGTCGGAAAATTCAATTTTTTCGAGTTGAGTTTTGTTCATCCCTAAACGTCTAGTTTTAAGGAAAAATGAATTTTGCATAGTAAAGATGCTCATCATAATGCTTTTATAACAGGTTACCAAGGAAGAGTTAGCAAGCAAGGAGGAATTGGCGGTTTTCCGGAAGCACGTAACGAGCTTAGCTGCACTCGACTTCTTGGTCTGTCTTAAATCCGACGTGTTCGTAATGACTCATGGAGGTAACTTTGCTAAATTGATTATTGGTGCTCGAAGGTACCTGGGTCATCGTCAAAAATCTATAAAACCAGACAAGGGACTTATGTCTAAATCTTTTGGGGATCCTTACATGGGATGGGCAACTTTTGTAGAAGATGTAGTCGTCACCCACCAAACCCGAACCGGGTTGCCGGAAGAGACGTTCCCTAACTACGACCTCTGGGAAAATCCCCTGACTCCATGTATGTGTAAAGCATGATAACCATTTTTTTTCTTCTCATCATTCGATTATTCTTGTCAAGCTTCATCGACAGGAAACCGCATCGTATCCGATCAGATGGTCGAAGATCAAGATCACGAAGGGTATATTTCGAACTTTAACTTTTACATCTACTTAATTTGGTTGAGATTTGGAAGAAACTAAGCTTAGAAAGAAAAAGATAAAATCATATACAAATAAACAAGAAAAAATACAGTAAAGAAGCAAATAGATGTAAATATCAATGAATTATTGAAAATAGGGGTGTTCAATCGGTCGGTTCGGTTAACTGACCGAACCGAACTTTCAAAATTTTATTAATCGTATTTTTTCGTATTAACCGTTAACCGGTTCAAAATTTTTTGAAATTTTTTAACCGAACAAAAAAAATCGGTTAATACGATCGGTTAATCAAACTTTTAAAAATAAATTGGATAAATTATACAAATGGACATTAAACTATGTTAAAATAATTTTTTTAGACATTGAACTTTTAAAATTATAAAAAAAAAAATCAAATTTATCGAATTATTATGTTGATTCATCGTATTTTATAAATTATTGATAAATATTAAAATTTTTAATGATTATTTTTTAATTTAATAATTATTTTATGCTAATTTTTTTAAGTTTAATGACATTTTATAATTTTTAAAAATTTAATAACCAAAATAAATATATAAAAAATATATAATATATAAAAAGTTTGGTTAATTATAGAAAATATATAATATATAATAACCAAAATAAATATATAATATATAATTGACCGATAATTATATTATTTTATTATAATAAAATTAAGACTAAATTAAAAAAATATATAAATGACAAGGACTAAATGTATAATTATTCTATTTATATTAATTGCCACATCATCAGTCTGTTACTTCCTTAACGACAGATGGCTATTTTAATATCAAATTAATAGTTCACTGGTGTATTTGATTCTTTTTAAAATATTATGGTCAGATCGATACTAAACCCATAATATGTTGACTATTTGTGTAGTTTATTAAAATATAATTGAAAATTTTCTATATTCTAAAATTTAATTTTATATTAAATTATTTTTAATTGATTTAGCATAATCATACATTAGATATTTTAAATAGAGAGTTCAAATCAACACAAATTAATACCATAAATATTTGTTTTTCAATCTATACCTGAAATAAACACATTTTCCCAAGTCATTATATATATAAAAAATCTTCTAATTTATTTTTAAGTAAAGAAAAATTTAATCTTAATTTATAATAAATCAATAATACTTTTTATACTCGTAAAACTAAAATTGATTTTGATATAACATTTATGTTAAAAGATTATTTTTGTAATAAATTTTTAAGTTACTAAGTCAAATATTAAGATTCAAGTCAAACCAAGAACATTAAAATATTTTTCTAAGTGTTTTTACACGAAAGTTTCGATACCGACAAATTTTAGGATATAAAGATCTTTTAAATTAATATTTGAAATGTAGTGATGTTTAAAATAATATTAAGGATATAGACCATTTTGAATAGTAAAATACTGACCTCGTCATCATTTGACGGCGAGGTCTATCTGAGATGGAGAACGCCAGGTTTTACTGGCGAGGTTCAAGTCAATGCGATTCAATGCTGGAAATTAACATGGGGAATGGATTCATGTATGTATTAGCTTTAATGCATGTTTTTCATTTTGCACCCTTTTGACCACCCTTTGGTGACGTTCTCTACTTCTTTTCATGTAGGAATCGATACAGCAACACAAAAAAATACAGAAAATTGAAAGCACCTCGCCACCCTTTGGTGGCGCTGACTGTAACTCGCCCCAAAAAGGTGGCGTTCTCCCATGGCTTAACTCGGTTTACTCAGATAAAGTTTATGATGGCGTGGTATTATTTATTTTGGCCTATATACTAAATAATTTTTTAAATATTCTATATGCCTAAAGCAAATTTAAACAGAAATATACACCCAAGTTTACTTTCGATACCACTAGAACAGGTATCGATACCGTCCTTATTTTTTTCAAAGAATATTCTTGAGACTTAGAATAAGTATCGATACCTGTTTCGAAACCTAGACCTCACTGTCAACATTTGTTTTGAAATCTATATCGAACTGGACTTTGATTTTTAAATATTTTAAAATTACAAGCGTTTCGATACCTATATCAAAACCTTTAAAATCTTCAACGACTCTTTTGAGCATTAAATGACTTGACCATTAGTCACAGTTAAGCTTTAAAATAGTCGTTAACCCGTTTCAATACACGTTTCGATACAAAACTTCACAGTTTACTTAAGGTATCGAAACCTGTTTCGGTACGCCCCTATTAAATGCACGTCTCTTTCTATTTGTGGTATATTTCGAAACATGTAGCCCGTGTTTCGATATCAATTATTGCAAAATGCATTTATTATGGGAAGATGAAGTTCTAACGTCTTAATTTATGTTTTCAACAATCCTAACGGTTAAAAATCAATGAGAAGATATAAATTGAAGCATTTCAAGCAACATTAACAATTATTGAACCTCAAACAACTTCCAAGCATACAAATCCAACTCCAAAATACTTCATTGCAAATCTTTGACTTTCAACTCTTGTATTTCATTTTAATTCTTTGTATTTGAATTCGAGGAGAGTGAATATGTAATTGAGATATTTTATTCTTGTGAGAGAAACCCTTTTGTCCATCTTTCAACTCTTATAATTCTTTGTAAGGTCTAAGTCAATTTCGAATAGAAAATTGACTTGTTTATAAAGATTAGTCCTTGAACCTAAAAAAAAATTGAATTCATCTAGTGAATTGGTTTGAAGATCCTTAGTAGGAGCTAAGGTAGTAGATGTAGAGTTTGTTTCGAAACTTGAACCACTATAAATCTTGTGTCCTCATTTTTCTTTATTTTTACCGAAAAATCTTCCATAAAAATTTTAATAGCCAATTCACCTCCTCTTAGCCAATTTCATTGTTCGATCAACTCAACAATACTCCTATCAAATTAAATTTTAGTCTTAGATTATTTGTTCTCCCAAAATACATTAATTTCCTAATGTAACAAAAATTTAACAATATAACTTATTTTATAGTAAAATACAATTGTTTAATTATTTTTTTGATTTTATAGACTCACTTGATTTAACAATATTAGATTTTATGTAGTTTCCAAATATTAACGGTTAAATTTATTAAAATATTTTAAATTATAATTAAATTGATAGAATATATAAATTTTGAGAACTAAAAATACTGATAAAAATACCAAAACAATGAATGAAAATAAGTTGAAGTACCAACCTGAGAGCAACAATTGTTTAAGTACTAATTTGGGGAAAAGATACCTACTTCAGATATCAACTTAAAGTGACATACAAATTTTTTTGACCATTTGACTAAAAAAAATCCAATTTGAAGCATGTTATAATCTATTTTTTTAGCAAATTAACATCCTAGATAGAATCTAACTACATGAGTTTGATTTTTTTAACAAAAAGTCATATTCGAGCTTTAATCAGGAAACGTTGAGTTCGAACCAAACTTCAAGTCTCGAAAGTTTTAACCGGGCTTGAGGTTAAATACATAAAAGTCGTGTCAAAGGTCGAGACAGGCAAAGAACCGGTAAGGTTATCATACACTCTTATCCTACTCCAGCCCATAAAAACACCAAAAAGTGAATTTACAGACAGCTAACTATAGGAAGGCAACTGAAAGTAGATGAAATGGTACAAAAGTTGCAACAAAATCCCATGACTAACATAAACTGGGAAATGATTGAATCAAAAACTCGGCAATGCGAAGAGACTGAAATATATGTGCATGATGTTTTTTGTGAGAGCTCCAAATCATGGGTATGGCTATTGAAATCATGAGCATTGGGATAGAGTAATCATTGAAATATATCATTCAGCATACCTATTTCAGTTTCCTTTTCATTGTGCATCTCATTCATAGCTGGATACGACTGAATCGCAGATTTCAAGAGATCTTCCAGAGATACCACGAAACAGAAATGTCTTTATATGCTCGTGAACCTGTATAAACGAAATGAAACCCTTTTTTTCAAGCATCTTTATCGTCGAACAGGTGATCTTGACCTTGACCTCCTATCTCTGAGAAAAAAAGTTTGTAAATTAAACAAAGTAGAGAAACCTGAAAAGTTGGAAGGATCGGAATCCCGATGTTTTCACCTGGTTTGATGAAAGTTGCTTATGTCTCATAAACACTTAATCTAATTCTACGGTATGCATAGTAACATACCTGGTAGTCTCAGAAGAAGAGTAGGGAGAATGCCTGCGCTGAGAATGCTTGCTATGTGGTGACCGCAAAACATGTCTAGAAATGAAAACATACATCATACTGATTTGGTAAGTTAAAACATTATATAAATTGAGAAAAATGTCAGCCTTGGGCACAGTCAAACTTGATCATGACCATACAGTTACGTTATCATTTTCTTTTGGTGATAAATGAAAACTAAATACCTTCAAGCAATAACTAACTGAAAAAAACTTAGGAAAGAGGGTAAAAACAGAAAGAAAGTGACAGTCAGTTCTTATTGAATAAATCATATGGAACAAGAGCTTACGGAACATTCAACATAGCACCATTACTGATGGTGTCAAAATTTCCATCTAATTTGCATTAGAGAATGCACACATAAGTTAGATAATAATAATAATAATAATCGGTGTAGCAATAAAAGAGCTAAGATAACATAAAAAGGAATAAATATAGGTCACTTAAAGAAAGGTAAGACGTAACATTTCCATAGTCACAACCAGATCAGACTATAACATTCATATAAGATATTAGCAAATAACATGTAATTTGACAACACAATCAACATTTTTTTAACTAAAAAACTAGACGGGAACCATCCACTAAAATCACAAAAAAAAAAAAAACACTTGCAAGCAGAAACGATAATAATCAGAAGTACAATTCAAATGGGACAGTATATGAACAATGTGCTTCCTGGGGGAGCGATAGATATACCATGAAGGTGAAAGTCATGGTTCAGTAGTCAGTGGCATTTGGAAAAGGTCAAGGCGATTCTATAATTTAAGTTCCTATTAATTATCTTGACAATATTCTGCATAAAAACAATAGAACAGACCAAACCTGCAAAGGGTTCAATCTGCATAAAAAGATGCAAAACATGAATAAAAGTGATGAAGTATTGATACGGTTTACCTTCTTCTAGACTTGATAGGAGAAGGTGATGACTGTTTTCTTGAACGTGACTTCCTGTAGTACACAACAGAAAATTAGAAACTAAATAGCACAATTAAAGGACAAAAATGAATAAATAATCAATAGATCTCAATGACAAACCTCTTAGAACTGTCTGATGTTTCATCACTTGATTCATTATCATGATCACTAGATTTATCCTTGCTCTTTCTGCCTCTACTGCTAATAGACGAGGACCTTCTCTTGTGCCGGCTTGAGTCACTTCCACGTCTGTGTCTTGATCTATCTTCTTCTTTTGTCCGATCTCTTTTCCTGCCAACATCTTCTTTAGCACTAGCTCTATTAGATTTATCTGCATCTTTCATGTCGTCCTTGGCATCATGATGACTGGATCTTTTTCTTGAATCAGATTCCTTGGCTTTTCCCAAAGGTTTAGGCTCTTTCTCTCTCTCTTTTGAGCCATTTCGATCTTCTATCTTCTGCTTTCTAAGCCTTTCCTCCTCTCTCATATAATTCTCATCTCCCTTCTGCTCTCCCCTACTCTTAATAACCTCCAAACCCCTACCACTATCAGGTTTTTTACCGAACAAACTCTTTCTACTTTCATGGTTGTTCTTGTCTGATTTTACTCTCATTTCCCTACCTTGAGATTCGGATATTGTTGATCTTTTACCAGCATATTCATTAGGCAGCTCAGAATCAGATTTTTTTGTTACCTGTTCCCATAAAGTATCAGTCATCTTAGAACCATTATTTCCATCTTGCAGCTTTCCATTATTAATATTATTTTCATATCCAGAAACAACCTTAGAAGAAAATAATTTTTCATAGTTCCTATCTGCACTGTCTTCAGTAGTGTTTCTTCTGTCTTTTGAGTTCATATCACTTTCCATATTCTTTCCAACTTCCCTGTGCTCATCAAATACTGCATGTGAATTGCCATTCTCTGTTAGGACATTGTCTTGTGAAAGCTTATTAGTGCTGGACTGCACAAGAGCATCGTTACTCCTTGAATATGTCATCCCAGAACTTTGAATTTCACCATCTACATCATTATCGGAGGCATAATTTGCAAGGCCTAGCACATTGCCAGGGGAGCTTGAACTAGAATTCTCTTCGGCAGTGTCTGGTTTTTTTGCTTTACCTGGTACTAATACTCTTGCTGAAGCCTTAGAAGTTGAAACAAGTGAAGAAGATGGTTTTACCAAGTGATTTGAAGCAACAGTGTTGTGGTCAACTGCAGTTCAGCAGTTATTAGAAAAATGGTTAAATTAAAAGAAAAGATAGCATCATGAAAATATATAAATCACAGACAAGTTAGCTGAGTTCAGTATTTGCATAAGAAATATTCAGATGTCAGCACTCATTTACCTTCAACTATCGAGTCATCTTCGTTAACAACTTTGGTTGCAATTTCACTAAACAGCTCATCTGTGACCTGATCAAAGGCATGAATTAGATATACTGTGCACACACACAGACAGAAACACACAATAAAACCCTAAATGCTAAAACAGTAGCAACCTTTAAAAGGACTTCTGTTAGCACACGTTTTATTTCCTGGTTAATAGCTGCAGTCCTAGCAGCTTCAACATAATCCTACAGAAATAAAATGCAGTACGTCATGTCTAAAGGAAATCAAATTATAATGAGAAAAGTGATTTAAAGCAGAACAGTAAAACCTCATCATCATCCTCTTCAGTTGATCTAGAAGAATCAATGCTTTTGCTATCTGCTTGATCAGTTTTAGCCAAGGATTTATCAACAGCTTCATCCTCAATGGATTCTGTTTCTTCTTTAGCATCTTCTAGAGAAGACTTAGCTATAGTGGCTTTGTTCCTTAATATTTCTTCCTTAAACCAATTAGGCACAGGACCCTGGATAAAATTCCATGAGCACAACCCAGCAATATCACCATGAAGGTTTTCACATTTAAGAAAGTGATCTCAACTGTAGAGTATTAAATACCTTTTTGGGTCGTTCAGAAATGGCCCCGTATGCATCCCCAGGAAAAGCTGCAGTAGGATGAAGTTGTGCTCCCACGCCAAGGGCAAAAGGGGCAGTTGCAGATGGAATGTGTGGCTGAAAACTTGGCCCAGCAAACCTTGGAAATGAAGGTGCAGTGTGTCCAGAAACGGGGGAAGGTGCAGACAACGGATCGTGCTGAGAAATGGATTTTATATCAGCACGCTAAAACCTGTGAATAAATCAAAGATAACAGACAAGGCTCAAAGGAATACATGTGCTCCAGGTGGAAGAACAGGAGGATAAACTGCATCAGGTGCTACTGGAGGAGACCAGGAGTTAATTGAAGACGAAATAGCAATGGGATCAATGCCTCTTCCTATTGATTCATGATGAAGGGCATAATTGGATTGCATTTGTCGGTCATGATCATTATTAAACCTAGGTGCAAAAGTTAAAGGCCGATCTCTAAGATCAGCTGCAGGATCTGCTGCCTGATTGCCATACGGCAAAGACTGCTCACTAAGCACTGATCTACCAATATCAGGCAATGGGGGTTGCACATGATATGCTGACTCTTGAGCTGATGAAACGGGCAAAGGCACCGACTTATATGACTGCTCCTTTTCAGCTGCACAGTTTTCCTTCCCTGGAATTTTAGAGAGAAGTCAAATAGATAATAAAACAAAATCTGACATCCTTAGCAGCACTTGGCCGACTGTCATTACATGAAAAGCCAAAATTCTGCACTTCTCCTATCTTCTCTATAGAAGATATTTTGTTGACAGCAAGAGTAGCATGGAGAAAATGTTATCTACTTAAATCTTTCACCTAAAAAGATGGCTTAAGGCTTTAGCACTATCATGACTCAATACTTTAAAATGAAACATTACACAACTATACTAATCAGAAAATACAGCTAGAAAATATCTCATCTCATAAGTGGTTAGCTTTCCAGAAGAATCCTGATAATCTGCCAAAGAACACTTGTAACGACCCAGATTTCAAAATCCGATGGTTGGTTTAATCCAATGTGTGGGCTTCGCGTTTGGGTCATTAGTTTGGGCCTTGGGAGCCTTAGTGGGCTTGTGTATAGTTGTTGGGTTTTGGCCTTCAGTTAGTGGATGTGTTAGGATGATGTGGGATGGATATTGTAGTAACTTGCCCGTTTTGAAGAGGGGGAAAGGGTTTTTAATTTCCCTGCAGAAAGTTGGGATGATGAGATCACCATTGTCCCAACTTCCACCCACAAAGAAGGTTCAATCTTTGAGTTTAGAAGTGTGAATCTCGTAATTGTTGTTGAGGAAAGTTTAATCATCACTCAAGGATCTATCTATCAAGGTAAGAATGGTTGGTTTTGGTGGAGGTTGAAGAGGAAGAACGGTAATGGGGGATTTGACTCCATTTCTTGTTGTAGGATTCTTCCTTTTGCATATTTTAAGTTCCACCAATGTTGTAACTTGTTTTACAACATTTTCTTGTGGTGAAAAAAGTTGAAAATCCTTCCATGTTTATGTTTTCATATGACAAACAAAGCCATTAGGTTGACCATTAAAAGAGTGATATAACAATACAAAAGCAATCACTCAGAACCAAGTACATGTTTTCAAATAGCCTTTCTCAACTGAATATTTGCAGACAATTTGAAGTCATGCCAAGGAAAAAAAACTTTGAGCACCACAACATCCAAGAAATAAAAATTAAAACTAATGGAAGGAAAGACTCTCAAAGAACACCAACTTTGGGAAAAGGATAACATTATGAGATGGTCCAATCTTACACGAATTAATTACATAATATTAAACCATACTAAAACTAACATTTTCTAAATAATAAAAAGAAGTATGAATGCAATAAAAAAGGTACAAAGAACTAGAATACGACCCTTCCAGGTTAAATATATACCAGTCAGTCACGCTATCATTTTAGTTAGACTACATACCCAACATATCATGAGTTATTTTTCTTTCTGAATGATAGTCGCTTAAAGTACACAAAAAATTGTTCAAAAATATAGAACCGTCTTCGACCAATGGGTTCCAGAATTGTTATTATTTCAACACAAGAAAAGGATGTGTAGAAATGTGGCCTATAGAAGTAGTTCGTCAGCACAAGCTGCACAAGCAAGTTCAATTTACTAGGTGAAATTATTACCTGAAACTGAAGAATAACTAGAAGGTACCTCCTGCAGATGAATGGATGAACTGGCAGGTAAACTTTCTTGATGAAGAAATCCACTGCTCGGATCTGCAAGTGAAGTTCCATCTCCAACATGGTAAAGTGGACAACCATCAGGAACATATGAAGAAGGTCTGGAGCTGTTAGACAAAGTCTCAGTTGGATAAGTTGCCGGTGGTGCATGAGGAGATGCTGCTGGAACAGGGAACTGCTGATAGCTAGAAATTGGCAGTGACTGTTGAGCATCCATATAATGAGAATCAGCAGCATGGGCATATGGATTATGAAAATGATTTTGTTCTTCCTGCCTGCTAGCTGGAGTAATTTGTGATTGAACCGGCTGGTCCTGCATTGCAGCCATAGTGTTTGCCCATTCTCTAGCTTTGGCTCCCCAATCCTCCATGTTATTGTGGGCTGGCACCAGAAAATTATCACACACCAAATCCATCAACACCAACATACAATAAGAAAAACACAAGTTCAGATTAACTTCGATAACCAGGGAACATGGCTTGTATAGGTAGCAACACAAAAGTTCAGGTCATGTTGCAACCAGCAACTTACATTATATGGATAACCAACAGACAACGACCAATAGAACAATTTCCTTCACATTACCTTTATTTTGTACTATGAAATGCATTCCCCTAAGAACAGCAATTGGTTCCCGTTCCATTTAACCATAAGCAAGGTGGTGCAGTAGCACCCATTGAAATGAAGCCTTAATCATTCAATCTATCACTTTAATTACAATAACAAACACACAACATGTTGATATCAACCTAACATGTTTGCAGAGCCTTTGAGTTTCACAGTGTTTGTATAAGTAGTTAAATTAGCATACAGCACAAAATATATACATTCTTGGCATGTATAAGATAAAAATGCTTCAAAAAAATGCTCATATTAACATTTACCAGGACCAGTCTGCAGTCCTAAATATATGAAGATAACAATCTAATTCCACTGAAGCCTATAAAAAAAGATAAATATCATGGAGAATGAAATCAGGGAATCAGATAAATACCCACCTTGGTGATGAGACCAATTTGGATTGCTCCATTCCTATATAATGAAAAAAGAGCAAAAAGTCATTTGATGAAATGAACCCAAGAGGCAGTAATTTACTTAAAAATCAGAGAAAAAGGAATAAAAAGATTGAAATTAACCTGACTGACGTGAGATAAAGTATTGGGAATCTGCGAAGGAGGCATGTAAGGTCTAGGAACGGGAGGAGGAGGTGTCGGTTGAGGGAAGTGGTTACTTCCGTTATGAGTGTGCGGAGGAAAAGGATGAGGGTGCGGCGGAGGATAAGCGGAACGATCAGGATGCGGAGGCGGACCCCACTGGGAAGGCGGTTGCTGGGGCGAAGGAGGATGGTGCGGTAGCGCAGAATGAGACTGACTGTGCTGCTGTTGGTGGTACTGAAATTGGAATTGGTTGGAGTACCAAGCCCCCGGCGGCGGCGGAGCAGCAGCTCTCGTAGTTGGCTGTTGGTACTGGTAATAATGTTGTTGCTGGAGGTGGGGATCAGCCGGAGTAGGTGGTTGCAGCGGCGGAGGCCTCATGTATCGTTGCTGTTGCTGCTGCTGATACGCGTCCATTTTGTATATGGTAGGGTTTGGATTTTTGTGGAAAATTTCAGTAATTTTTCTTATGATCAGTTGAGATTAGTAGGCAAATAAAAGCAGATTAGGAGATGAGGAAAAGGGACTTTTTCCTCTTTATTTTTTGTTCTCTTTGTGAGGGTTGATTGAACCATAGGCCATGAACCCTAAGTTTCTTGTGTATAGATCCATGAAATTTTCTGCACTAAGTCCTACGAATGAAATAAAAAAAAAAAAAGAGTTATTTAGTTCTTTTTATTCAAATTAATAATAACTGTTATTTAGTTCTTTTTATTAAATTAAAAATTTTATTTGTTTAAAGTTTATAAGATTTAGTTAAATTAGATCATTGAAATTTTATCTAAATTTATTTATAAGTATATATATAATATATATTATATACGTACTTATATATTATATAAATATACATATATATATATATTTATATATTATATACATATATATTATATTATATATAATATAATCTAATATATTTCATATTTTTATATATTCTATATATTTTATATATAAAATATATTTCATATATAATATAAATTTTATATTTCTATTTTTAAAATTATTAAATTATATTTTATAAGTATAAATTATAATGTATTAAAGTATATTAAAATTAATTTTTTTATCGAATTGAACTATTATTAATTTATAATTTTTATAATTTAGTCCTTATAACTTTATTTTTATTTTAAATTGACTACTAGTTATTTCTTTTAATTTAGTATAGTGTTTTTAATAAGATAATATTTTATTTTATTAATGTTTATCATTTTTAATTTAAAATCTTATTCTTTTTAGTTCAATGTTTATTTTTTTATTAATTTTTATTTTTGTAATTTAACTCATTTTTTAAGATATGAATCATTTGATGATATTTTGTTTAGTGTAGTGCGTAATATTTATTTTTAATGGATTCATGTTAGTTAAAGACGTTAGATATTGAATAATTAATTCAAAATGAATGATAAACCATTTAGCCTAAAGTTTATCGGTTATTTACTTAATTTCTTATTTATATTAAACTTAAACTTAATAATTTTAATTAATATGAATTTAAAACCCGAATTAATTGGACTTGAAATAAAACCGACTTGAAATGAACCTGTCAGTTATCTTATTTAGACCCGAACCGTTTGAACCCGACCTGAAATTGACCCGACCTGAAACGAACCTACACCTAACCCAAATCGAGTCAAAACATCAAATCAACCTGAAATAATTTGTATCTGATTTTATCCGACCTGAAACCTATCCGAATAACTGTTTTTACATCCCTACTCAAAATGTTTGAAAGTTTATTATTTTCTTTAGGATGAGTCTACCACGTGCGTCGAACATTGTTGAACACCACTAACGATGAACACCGTTGAACACTATTAAATCAATTAATAAAAATTAAAAATTTTAAGGACTAAACATATAATTTAAAATAATTTAAAATAAAATTTTAAACAAATTATATATTATATTTTATTTTTTAAAATAATTTATTTAAATTATTTTTAATTTAAAAATAAAAAATATTAAATTAAAAATCTAAAACCCTAAACTCAAAGGCTAAAAATACTAAACATTAAATCCTAAAATCTAAAACACTAAATCATAAATTCTAAACCCTAAAATCTAAAAATATAATCATACCTTAAACCCTAAAATAAAAAAATTGAAACTCTAAAAAGTATAAACCCTAAACTTGAAGCCCAAAATTAGTTTAAGATTTAAGATTTTAGAGTTTTAGGTTAAGGGGTTTTGATTATTTTAGGGTCTAGATTTAGTATTTATGATTTATTTTAGGGTTTATATTTTAGGGTTTGGAGTTTAATGTTTAGTGATTTAGGTTTTGGATTTTGGTTTTAGGGTTTAAAGTTTAAGATTTTTTATTTTTTAAAATTAATTTAAATTAATATTTTATTCAATTATTTAAAAATAAAATAAAAATATATAAAAAGTAATTTAATAAAAATTTTATTTTAAATATTTTATAATTATATGTTGAGTCCTTAAAGTTTTTAGTCTTTATTAATTAGTTTAATAGTGTTCTACAATGTTCATCATTAACGGTGTTTAATGGTGTTCGACGCCCGTTATAGAATTTTTCTTTTCTTTAATATTGATGGGAACTTATTTTGGCATTTTGGGTTGTTTCTGCAATTATATCCGATGAAAAAGGTAAAGTCGTCGTAATTTCTTGGTGATTTTGCTTCATTTTTATATTTTAAGATTAAATTGAAATAAGTTAAAATTATAGGGATTAAAATAAAAATTCTCAAAAAGTTCTTTCAAAAGTGTTGCTGCTGACCAATTTCGAAATTCAGTCATCCAACTTCTCTAATTTTTCACTCCAATCTTTCAAATTTGCCTTCGACTTTTTCACTCTTTTGTTATTTCCCAAAGTTGAGTCATTTGTTTATATTCCCTTAGGGTGTTCAAAATTTCGGTTAACCGAATTAACCGACCGAACCGAAATTTTTTTGGTTAATCGGTCGGTTAATTTTAGATTGGATCGGTTAACGGTTAATGATTTTTTGGAATTTCGGTTATCAGTTAATTCGGTTCGAAATCGGTTAATTAACCGAATTAACCGGAATTTTTATATTATTATTATATATTTTTATATGTTTATTTTTAGTCATTAAATTTGTAAAAATTATAAAATGGTCATTAAATTTTATAAAATTAGCATAAAATAATAATTAAATTTATTAAATTAAAAAAATAATTATTAAATTTTTTAATATTTATCAGTAATTTATAATGTATGATGAATCAATGTAATAATTCGATAAGTCTAATGGGTTTTTTATAATTTTTGAAAGTTCTGTGCCTAAAAAATTATTTTAACATAGCTTAGTGATCATTTGTGTAATTTATCAATTTTTTTAAAAAAATTCGGTTAACCGATTTAACCGATCGGATTAACCGGACTTTTTTGGTTCGGTTAAAAATTTTCGTTTTTCGGTTCGGTTAACGGTTAATACAAAAAAAATTCCAGTTAATAAAATTTTGGAAGTTCGGTTCAGTCGGTTAACCGAACCGACCGTTTGAACACCCCTATATTCCCTCGTCTGATGATTTATCGAAATCGAGCCATTTCTTATATTCTCTCCTCCAATAATTTCTCAGAGTCCGATCATTTGCCTATATTCTCTCCTTCAATGGTTTCTCGGAGTTTACTATATTTTTAACGAGAGATTATATCATGAACCATTTTCTGACATATAGTCCACACAATCAGGTTAGTTCATCTTTAAGTAATTACTTATAACTACCCTCTCAGTAATTACATGTAAAAAAATAATGATGATTCACCTTGAATAAAATACAAGATAGATGAATCTGATTGATTAGGATCACGGATGACGTAGTGGAAATGATTCATGATATAATAAGATTGGGTAACAAATACTAAAAAAACTAAAAAAACTACAGATACGATTGGGTAAAAATCCTCTGGCTCTTTATCATGCCTCGAACAATATCTCCTATTGAAAATTTAAAAAAATTAAATTTTAAACCCTAACCCTTATTTTCTATATCCTAAACCCTACACCCTACACCCTACCCCTAATTCCCTAAACTCTAACCACAACCCCTAACCTTAAACCCTTAACCTTACGCCCCTAAACCATCTAATTTGAAGCGGAGGCACGATTGGATGCATGATAAAGAGGTAGACGATCTACACCCCATAAGATCACACTTGATATTAAAACGATGATGTATTTCAACTACTCGTTTAACTATGACATATCTAGAATCCTCTGATTATTTTCAGTAAAAAATAACATAATGTTATTTATAAGAGATTGGGGTTCAAGTAATTTGTCTTAATGCTTGTGTACTTTATTAAAAAACTAAAAAATTAATTAACAGATACTATCATAAGATCATATTAGATATTGAAAAATGATATATCTATATAACAATCATGCACAAATATATAATATATCTTTGCATCGAGATTTCAATACAAGGCTCCACCGTCCTTCGTACTACTTGTGTGTATACAGTCACCGCTCATACGCGTGTTTCAAGCGATTCAAAGATTTAAAGAATCACGTTCAATTTATTTAAATTAAAATTTTATTTTATAATACGAAAGATATTTAAGAACCTTTAATTTGTTAGTACAAAAGTTGGAAATTTTGGGCACAATGACATTTTATTTTTCTCGCTAGTAAAAAATAATTTAAATTTTGAGTGATTTCTGTAAAAGTGTTTATAAATATCTGATCCAATTATTTGGTTTGATTATTTACTGTTTTGATTTAAAATTTTAATTATCTGATTTGATTTTTTATTTTTGAATCAAATATTTAATCTATATTCGAATAATTTATTTGTATCTGATGATAACTTAAAAATGAACAAATACTTCGAGACAAATCACATGCAAGACTAGTGGAGACATATTACTCCCTTGAATCAGATAATTTCCTTGTGAAGTGTCATTTGCGTTTATTACTCCCTTTAATTTTTATCATTTCCTACGGACGATTCATTTGTTTAAATTTAATTATTGATAACGCATCGTCATGATGTTAAATAAATATAACCTTAATCTCAATAATAAAATAAATTATAGTAAAATAGTAAGAGTAAGGGTCGATTCAAAAAGACTAAGAGATTCACGAATTTCTTGCTTTCGATCTTAATTCTAACGTAACTTACAAAGAAAAGTAAAAAGGGTTTGGAAGTTGAGATAAAAAAAATAAAATATAATTTAAAGAAAAAAAATTAAATTAAGAGGATTAAAATGAAAATTCAATTGATAAAATCAGCATTTGACTAAAGTTTATTCCTCAATGATTCAAGTATCTAAGATAATTTTTTCATCTCAACCATGTGTGACTATAAGTTCATGGGTGGGTGTGGGTGGGGCAATCGCCCCCAAACCCCGAAGAATTTTGTTATATTTTTGTTCTCAAATTTAACTTTTTTTTTTTATGAATTTGTCCTTCCTACTTTTAAACATTTACGTTTTGTCCCCTAACCATAAATCTTAGCTCTGTCCCTTTGACTTTGACTTGTGAAAACATAACTTAACATGATTATGATAAAAATCACACTTAACACTTTAAAAAAAAATAAATAAAAAAGCTAATGAACAAAAAGAAAAAAGAAAAGAATCTTACAAAAACTAAAAATTTGAAACAATAAAAAATGAGAAATGAAAATGAGATGATTTGAGTCTTACCCTAATAGGGTACTTATAGTCCTAAAAACCATAAAAAAACATTTAAAATAGAAAGATAATCTTTAATAAAATTTTAAAGATAATTCATAAAAATAATTCAAATAAAATCAATTAAAATCTTAAGGATAATTTAAAAGTTTTGAATTTTAAATCGAATTTGATATGCTCTATTGTTGTTGTTGTTGCGCATGTAATGTACTACACAATTTGAATAAAAGTATAAACTTATCGTCAAATTATAGTATAAAAGATATCGTTCTCCACGGATTGAGGTTATGTTCGCAATTTATTGTTCTGTACAAAAAAAGTAAAAACACAAGTGATTTGATTTTAGTGTTAAAAATAAATAAAAGTAAATAACTAAAACTAATAAATTAAAGAACCGAGAAATCAAGTTGAGAAAGAAGGCTATATTATATCATTAAAGTAAAATTTTCTCTCCCGATATTAGACAAATAAATTTTTTCTTATAATTTTCTATCTCGAGCTTGAATACAAGAAATATTAAAAACTAAGAATAAATCAACCTTGAATCTTAATATTGCATTAATAAAGACTTCAACAAAATATAACGTTTTCTCACACTACTCCACAACTTAATCTTAATCCTAAGAAAAATTAAAATATGATGGGGATGTCAACGACAAGAGATTCTTGGCTACAAGATCACACAATATCAAGATTCTTTACTCTCCTCGTAGGGTATGATATTTAAAACACAACTACATAGATAATTTTTTTGACACATATAATTGTTTATGAGCCAAGCCAAACATGGTCAATTTCAGGTTCGACTCGTTATCATCCCTAAGGTCATGCCCCTAAGATTTTAAAATATTGTTAATAGAACCTTAAAAAATTTAAATTGTTTTAATTCGTTCCTCAAAATGTTTGAAAGTTTATTATTTTCTTTAATATTGGTGAAAACTTATTTAGGCATTTGGAATTGTTTCTACAATGATATCTCGACGAAAAAGGTAAAGTTGTAATTTCTTGATGCTTTTGCTTCATTTTTAATATTTTTAGGACTAAATTGAAATAAGTTAAAATTATATGGACTGAAATAAATTTTTTTGCCAACTTGTCTAATTTCACTCCAATCTTTCAAACTTATCTCTTCCAATTTCACCCCAAATTTTCTTTCAAAATTTTCACTCCTTTGGTGATTTCCCAAAGTCGAGACATTTATTTATATTTTTTCATCTGATGATTTCTTGGACTCGAGTTATTCTTATATTCTCTCCTCCGATGATTTCTCGGAGTAGAATCATTTACTTATATTCTCTCCTTCGTTGTTTTCTCGGAGTTTACTATTTTTTTAACACAACCACATAGATCGTTTATTTAGAAGAATGGCAAGATATTGCCATGATACATAACCCCTTTGCAACATAAACAGAACCTACATGACCCCAGCAACAAGCATTGGGATGCTTATTTTGCATAAAGAAATAAAAAGCCAACCACTAGACTAGTTTTTGGTGATGCCAGCGCATGAGAATGTAAGAGGAGGATAATCAGCAACACACACGACCTCGGGACAACATTCACTACACTCTTCGACGGGTCCTGAGAAAACACAGGTTTTAATTGGATTGTTAACTGAGAAAACATTGGCGAAAGGGTACCGGATATTGGCATTGCGAATAGTAGAGAACGGTATAGCTTGGTTACGAGCCGCCATCACAGTTGGAGTCATAGCAGTCGAAACCACCACTGCCATGGCAACCATAAGTAGCACAAACTTCCTGCACTCCATTTCTTGTAGTAACAAAAGGATTAGATTTGTTGTTATAGAATAGGGTATGGATGAACCTAAAGTGTCACACAAGACTCCTTTATATAGGCAAGGTGATACACCACAACCACGCATTTAGATAAGACATCTATCAGGGCGGTACAAAAATTTTGGGGGCGTATACAATTTATTAAAATATGATATAATTATTTGTTTTAACAATTATAATTTATATTTTTAAGAGCATTTTCAAGATTTTTATCATGAATTTTAAGATTAACATCATTTAAAAAATATAATTTATCAAATTTTTGGACCCTCTTTTTAAAGTCCCCTATGCGGTTGTTCTTATTGTATCTATCCAGAATTACCACGGATATCCATAGTACAATTACTCATTTAACTATAACATAGCTAGAATCCTCTTATTGTTCTCATTAAAAAAGAAATTATTGTTATTTATAAGATTTTATAATTTAAAATTTAAATTTAAATTTTTAGAGTTGAACATAAAAAATATAGCGTTAAATCCGTGAATTCATATGAAACATGTGCCTAAGATATTCATTGCACGCGAAAAAACTCGTTCAAATAAAATAAATCGAATAAAAGATGAAACATGTGCCTTTTAGACAATGTGTAGCAATGTAATAAATTCGACAAAAGAGATAAGAAATCACAACCACTCATTTGGTTACGACTTATCTACAACACAACCACTCGTTTGGTTAAGATAATTAGAATTTTTTTAGTGATTTCTGTAAAAGTGTTCATATATATTTAATTCAATTATTTGGTCTGATTATTTGTTATTTTGATTTAAAAATTTAATTATTCGATATAATTTTATTTTTGAATCAGATACTTAATTTATATTCAAGTAATTTATCTGAAACTTAAGTTGAAACCTTAAAAAATAATAAATACTCCGGACAGATCACATGCAAGACTAGAGGGGACCATGCCCCCAAGAGTTTAGGGTGTAGGTTTTAGGGATTATGATATAAAAAATTAGGGTTAGAGTTTAAAATTTAAATTTTTAGAAATTTTCAACAGGAGGTACAGAAAGAGGCATAAGAGGCAGAGGATTTTTACTCTTATATTTCAACCACTCATTTAACTATGACATATCTAGAATCCTCTTATTATTAAAAAAAAAAAAGAAAATATTGTTATTTATAAGATACTTGGGTTCAAGTAACTTATTTGTAGTACCGGTATACGTTATTTAAATCTAAAAAAACTAACAAATACTATCACTAGATCACATTAGATATTAAAAACATGATATATCTACATTACAATCATGCACAAATATATCTTTTGCATTGAGATTTCAATACAAGGCTCCACACATCCTTCAAGCTACTTGTGTGTATATTAAAGATTTAAAGAATTACGTGCAATTTATAAAAATTAAAGTCCTTATTTTATAATGCAAGAGAGATTTAAGGGCCTCTAACTTGTGAGTAGAAAAGGTAAGAATTTTTGGTCGTAAAATCTTTTAGCTGAAAATAAATAATTCAATCGATTTATATATCTGAATTTTATTCATATATTTTAATTTGTCAAATTTTGGTCTCCATACTTTATGAAAACTGAGAATTTTTTAGTTTGGTTGTATAATACTGAAGTTCTTTTATTACTATTTCAACCAATTTATACGTAACAAATTAGCAAAATCAAGAATTTAAGTTCACTTTTTTCCGAGATTAGCTTATTAAGTTTTGATAATTTATTACTTTAATATATCTGTGTTCGTAAAAAAGAGAGATAAAATTTATATTTAATTCGATAATTGAACGAATGAAGTAGAGAATAAATAGTGTAGAAAAATGCAGGTTTTCCATCAAAATGTAGGATTTTAGTTGATAAAAAATATAAAATTATAAGTGTTGATTCGGACGAGAGTCGAGAGAGATGGTGGTTTGCGGTGGTTAGAAGTTGCCGATGGCAACGGGTTGGTCAATCAGTCGTGATTCACCCCTTCTAACTTGGACGAATAGTCTTTTAACGATGTTACTGATCACATTAAGATTAATGACGGATACTTTGAATTTGAGAGGGAAGCGAGTTCGAGTTTGAGCTCAACAGACTTGTTTGGAAAGGGGATTAAGAAAATAAAGATGGGAAACAAAGATGTAGAAAATTTCAAATATCTTTTATTGCTGACAAATGCCATTCAATGTTCCTTCTCAGCAAACAATTCCAAATGGAAAACTACTGAAAACGACCAAGTGGAAAACGAAAAAAAAAAAAGAAAACAGGGACCGAATTCACGAACCGGCAACTTAGGCAGCTGCAGTGATGTAATGGATTGCCTCCTGGCAAATACCGGTCATCGTAGCTTCCGGACCGTAAACCTACGAGAAAAGAATAAAAATATCAGCAAATGTTTTAGTTTGGGAAAGGATACCAGCAATAATTTCTGGCTTGCATTGTATAAGTTCTATATAGTATTGATACCTCAATAGGGATTCCGATTTCCTCCCCGAGTGCCCGCATTTTTGCGAGACCCCTCTGGTAATTCGGACCTCCTCTCCTCACATATAACTGCATCCGGGCAGCTTTGAGCTTTGATTCCTATATAAATTTGCACATCCAGTAAGTTTTAACATATATAGGGGGACAACAAGTGAAGCAATGCACCACAATAGTTAAGCTCACCTTCTCCTTCAAGGCTCGAATTATGCCATTAAATGTAGCACCCACATCGGTAAAGTTGGCTATTCCTCCACCGATTACAAGGGCTCTCTTGCGACCATCAGGGTCTGCGGTCGCACACTGTTGAGGAACGATGAAATTATTCACAAGCAAAAAAACAAATGCTTAAACCAGTTTGAGAATGTAGGTTAGCGAGCACAGGAAAAAAATGTGCTCATGATGCTATGAATGCATGGTAAGTTTTATATCTGGAATTCCTCGAAAAATATTTCAGTCTTCGACAAAATATTGAAACAGCATTAGTCGGTCAAGTACGAGATCCAGAGTTGTACTTTAGCAACATTATAAATTTATAATATACATCAAGATCCAGAGTCCTTACGTCAATTACTACTCTGGCATACTGCAATACTTCCTCTTCATTTGGTGCTCCACTATATTCTGCATAGTTTCCAAGCTCAGAAGCAAAGCCAAGATCTCCGACCTGATTTGGCAATGAATGACACGAGTAAATTAAAAGCATGACCAATGCCTTAAAATTTCAGGGTTATAGTCCTATCCGAAAAACATGGAGAAGAAAAGTAAGAGAACCTACTGTATCAGCATAGATGACACTTGCACCTCCTCCAGCTACCATTGTCCAGATGCGTCCCTTAGGGTTCAACACTGTAAATTTCAAAGACGCACTTGTCTGCAATACAAATATTTTATTGGATGATGCTATTAAAAGAAATGCAACACATTGTATACCACATACCACTTATATCAGAGTAACTGGAGTGTAAACTGAATGGAATATTCAGGTTTACTTATAGATAATATATGCAACGAGTTGATCAATACATTGTCATGTCATATCATATTCAGCTCAAGTTTCCACTCCAATAGGATGATTAGCAAGTAAAAGAATAGTTGCCTAAAATGCCAACTATCTATTAAATCTAATGTACCTTCTCATCTAGCCCATGAATATAGCTTTCAGTTGCACTCATAACTCTTCCAAAAGGCAATGGAAATTCGATATTTCCCCACCTACAAAGAAATGAAATTGCATCAGTTGAATTCCATCCCTTGTTCCACATTGCATTGAAACAATAAATAGAGAAAACTACTGATTAAAGGGGATATACTTCTTGAAGTTCTTGAAAGCAGCAGTGTCATCCAGCTCGCCCCTCATGTCCAAAGGATAAGGCTTTCCATCAACCAGTGCGAAGGGGTTCATCTCAAGAAAAGTGAAGTCCAGATCTGACATTTTCAAACTTGAAAAGTTAGTAGCATGGTCCAAATATTATTTTTAATTAGCTTTATATTTAAGCCAGATATATGTCATACCTTGAAACAGAGTAAAAATCACTTTAATGAACTCTTCAGTTTCTCCTTTGATCTATAATAAAAGAACATATATTTAGTTAAAGATTCAAAGAGCATTTTGCATAATGCATACATGCTAATTTTCTGATGTAATTTGAAAATCTATTTGATTAAGTTTTCCATTGGAAGAAGGAACGTGTTCAAGTTAAGCAAAAGAAAATCTAAAGCAAAAGTAAAGAAAATAGGGAAACTAGTGAAAATGTGAAACTACAGTCAAGAAGCAAAGGCAAATCACAAAATCATTGATTACTTGGAAAAATTACCTCCAAGGGAAGGGTTGCAACAAGTGGAGCACAAACTTCTGATGTGAAAGGAGACCCAGTTGGGACAAATATGGTCTTAACCTGTATGAAGGACAACCCATCTTAACTAAGAAACTATTAAGGTAAAAACAAAACAAGAAACGAAGTTAAACTGAGAAAAAGTCTCAGATGATCTCAAAGAACCTTATCCCAGTTCTCTTCAATTTCAATCCCTCCACACTCTGAAAAGCTAATGCTGCAACCAAGTCGCTCAGAGACGATGTTAAGGTAGAACTCTTCATTGTGAGGGATGAAAGGTTCAACGATGAAAGTTGTAACAGGTCCTTTGCATCCACCCATTTCCACCTATAGGTCATGAGAAATTAAAGTCGAACCCTCAACCTTAATAAGGACAAATTAATGGCTGTAAAAAACACAAACAGGAAGCAAACCTCTTTGCCTAGACGCTCTTTCACAAAAGCAATAACTTGAGCAAAATCCAGATTTAAGCCAACCAAACCACTCTTTCCACGCTTTCCAAACAACATATCAGGTTTAACAACCAGTTTCTGCGACGATAGCCACGGCTCCTTCTCTACTAGCTGATTGAAATCGGTTGATTCCGTAATCTAAAATCCACGGGTCCAACCAAACAAATCACTCAAAGTTCAACGAATCAAGGAATATCAACATCTTAAATTCATAAAATCAGCAACACGACCAGACAAATCACTCAAAGCTCAATTACATACAATAATCATAAATCTCAAAACTTCCTGATCTGGAAATAATTTTCTTTTTCATAAAACTAAAGAGTGATTAAAGCAACCGAATCTTCCTAACTTCATACTAGATCCGGAAATTCAAAGAGCGAACAGTATTTTTCTAAGATTTGCCTAAAAATAATAAGAAAATGAAATAATAATACAAATCAAACTAAAATAAAGGAAATATTGATAAACTTCACAATGAATAGTGAGATCTAGACCGAGAAATTGAACTAAACATCAATTCAAACTAATCATCTAAGAAAGACTAATACAATTATACAAATCGAACCAAAAAACCGAAATGTCAATGAACTTTGAAATGAATAGAGATCTAGAAGTAGAAATTCAACTAACTTGTGCAGATTTGATTGGCAAATCTTTTCCGGAAAGCCTCTTGAAATGCTCTTTCAACAACCTCTTGGAATCGAACTCTCTGATCTTCTTGCGTGCCATTTCCTGTGTGTGTTTTCTCTGGAAAAAAAATTCAAACGAATCAAAAACTTTGGAACCAAATCAACCTTTTCAAATCAGATCTAAACAAATGTAACGAAAATCTAAAGAAAAAAAACGATAAATGGGAGAAATACCGTTGAATGATAAGCGAAGCGGAAGGTTGTCCAAACTAGAAAGCAGCTTGGGTAGCAGTTGGTGGTTTGGTGTATTTATAGTGGCGAATTTAGTTTATTTTGAATTTAATTTTGCTTTTAAATAATCCAAGAATTTTCTCTTTTTTATTTTAGAAAATAATGGAATTATTCATTTATTACATTGAAATTATTTTTTTAATTACGATAATAAGGTTGTCGAGAAATTATTTATGAAAATGAAATAATTCTTATAATAATTGTTAAAGTAGTCCTATATTTTCTTAAATAAAAAGTCAAATTTGGAAACCAAATAATATATTAAACTAATAAAAAAATCTTAAAAAATAGCTAATACGATGTCGAATTGAGAAATTGACGTACGATTAAGAAAACGAGTATTCTGTGACATTAAAGCATTATTTTTCAAGATTAAATGGAATAGGGAATGACGGAAAAACAAGAAAAAGAAGTTGAAAGAGCAAGAAAATGAATGAATTATTATAACAAAATTATTTTATAAATAGGACGGATTTAGAATTCGGGATTATGAAATAAAATATAATTGTTTGAAAGTGAAGGAATAAATTTATAAATAAATTAAATTTTAGAATATTATATAAAATGAAAAATAATAAAAAATAATTTAAAAATAATTGTTCATCTTCAGTCTTTACCCTTATGTAGATTCGTCTTTATTTATAAACAGAGTTATTTTAAACTTAAAGTTTTAATTTATGATTTAAAATTTATATATAATTTAAAAAATAATGTTCAAAGGTTAAAGTTAAATTTTATAATTTAAGGTATTTAATTCAGAGTTTTAAGTTTTAAAATTAAGAATAATTTTTTAATTAAAATATATATGTTTGTGTAATTAAGAGTTTTGTCCGAATTTACTTTAGTTCTAGTTTAGATATATTATTGTTAGCAGTTCAACCGTATATTTTGATGCAGTTTAAATAGAATTCTCTTATATCATTTGTCTACATCAGGTGTGCAAACGAGTCGAGTCGAGCTTGAGTAATGCTAAGCTCGGTTCGATTCATTAAGATTTCTAGTCGAGTTTGAGCTTGAATAATTTTAAATGAGCTTAAAAAATTTAAGTTCGGTTCGGCTCGTTAAGAGTCAAGTTCGAGCTTTATTTGAGCCTAATCGAGTCAAATATAGATCGATCTTTGATCGTATTAGACTCGAGTAACTCTTATTTGTTAGATCTCATTTAAAGCCTAATGGAGAGAAAAGTTTGATACACAAATTGTGTAAACTCAATCTTATTAATTTTAGGGTATAGTGTGTTAATTTAAGGTTTAAGACTTATGTTTAAGATTTAATTTAGATTTTAAATTATAAAAATAAAAAATAGTATATTTATAATTTTGAGTACCTCGTGAGATTTTTGAGTGGAGTATCATGCAGCTCGGTTCGTCAAGAACTCGAGTTGAGTTTGAGCTCAAACCGAGTCAAACTCGAGTAACTCGCGATATGTCTCGTCTTATTTACGGACCTAGATTAGATCGTTAAAGGAAGATAAAAAAAATTAATTAAATTTTATATAATATGACTGGATCTTAAATATATCTAAGGATCAAATTATATATTCGAGTTCATCTTTGATCCTATATTTTAAATTACTTATCTGTGATTGAATTTTTTTTTGTTAATCTTTCACTTTCATGTACATTTGAGTTGGTCCATGGTTGCTCCTAACTGGTATTATTCAAAGGCAAGCATCCTATCTGGTGAACTTTTTTTTATTCCTGCAAAAATAATTTAGAGCCGCCTAAAATGACGAAATTGGAGACAATGACAAAGTTAATTACTAGAATAGTAAAAAAATATATTTTATTTATTTGATTAAAGTATTTACTTATAATCACGAAAAAAATAACAGTATCTTTTATATATATCGTAAAATAATCACATAAAATTACATTTAAAAAAATTAAATCTTAATATTTAAACTTTAAACTATAATCTTTAATTTTAATTACAAATGATTGAATTTATTTTAATTTTAATATTAAAAAATATGGTTCGTTCAAAAACAGAAACTAAATATATTTATTTTTTATTTTCTAATTTCGTAACAAACATATATCTTGCTGTTGCAAGTTGTTTGCCAACTACAACTAGGATCTGCCAAAAAAAATAATATTTAGTATTTTTGAGGAAATCCATTTTTATTATTTTTAGAATTTTACAAAATAGAGAATCAAAGGAATTCAAAAAATTAAAACTATTAAATATTTTATGCAGAAATAAACATCTTTTTAAGAAATTACCAAAAAGCAGAATCAAAGGAATTCAATAAAAATAAAACGGATGAGTCTATAACAGGCGTCGAACACTGCTGAACACTACTAACGCTGAATATTGTTGAACATCATTAAATTAATTAATAAAAATTTAAAATTTTAAGGGCTTAATATATAATTAATAATTATTTAAAATAAAATTTTAATTAAATTATTTTTATAAAAAAAACTACAAGAATAACCACCCAACTTTCATCTTTTTTTTCCTGTTTTGGTCATTTAACTAAAATTTTTCGTCAAAACAATCACTAACATTTTATATCTTTTATTATTTTGATCACCAATTATTAAATATTTAGCGAAGATTATGACATGACATTGTTTAATTATAATTTTAATCCTTAAAATTATTGTATTATATCAATTTAATACCAATAAAAAATAACTCATAAAATTTTTTGCTTTTTTACAGATTTTATAAGACTCTGTATAGTGAAAGAATGAATGGAAAAAGAAGTATCTTTTAAAATCTAATCCTTTTTAAAAGTTATATAAAACATCCTGAGATACGTTATCCTAGCAAATTAACTTTTAGAGTGGTGCTACAAAGGAAGAAGAAAAGAGATAAAAAAAAATTGGGTTTAGTCTAATTATATGATGAGTTATTTTTTATTAGGATTAAATTGATATAATATAATAATTTTAAGATTAAAATTGTTTTTAAACAATATCATGTCATAATCTCCATTAAATATTCAAAAGGTCGGTGACCAGAATAATAAAGAAATAAAATGTTAGTGATTTTTTTAACTAAATATTTATTTGAGTGATCAAAACAAAAAAAATGTGATAGTTGGGTGATTACTCGTATAGTTTTTCCTATGAAAATAATTTACTTTAAATTTTATTTTAAATAATTATTAATTGCTTGTTAAGTCCTTAAAATTTTTAATTAAGTCCCTAAAATTTTTAATCTTTATTAATTAATTTAATAATATTCATCGTTAGTGGTGTTCAACGATGTTTGACGCTAGTTATAGAATTTTCCAAATAAAACACTAAATATTTATTTGGAGAAAATTTTAACTATAAACTTTAGTGGGGGTAAAGTATATTTTTACCAATAGATTAATTTAAGATTTTGTTATTTTTTAAGGGACTAAAAGTCAATTTAACCATTACCATATTCTTTAAATAACATTTTTTCGAATAATTTAGAATTGAATTTTTTTTTTACAAAGAATTATAAGAATTTAACCTTTAAAATAAGACTGAAATTTTGATTATCGAATATTAAAGATAATAAAATTATATAGATGTTATATTTTTATTAATTATGATTTTAAAAATGAGAGAGTTTAGCTTATGTAACACTAAACACATGGTTGCGTCACGTACACGGCAAATACACCTAAACATGTTTAGCTTTCAATTATTTCCTTTGGTAATTATTATGTTTTAATAACTGAATTTATTTAAATATGAATTTATCACGTGCATCGAATAATATTAATATCAATAAAGTTAAATATTATTGAATATTATTAAATAAATTAATAAATATTAAAAATTTTAAGAACTTAACATGCAATTAATAATTATATGTTAAGTCTTTTATTCTTTTATTAATTATATATTGAGTCTTTATTTTAATTTAATAATTAATTTAATAATATTTAACAGCTTTTAATATTAATAGTGTTTAATAATATTTTACGCGGTTATAAATTTTTTTAAACTAAAATAAAAACATATTATAAATGCAAATAAAAACTAAAAGAAACAAAATATTAAAATAAAAAATAAAAAAATATTAATGGTCCGCAATAAACGGTAAAATAAATATCGTCGCCACCTAATAAGAATGAAATAAAAAATATAAATAATACTACTTTGGTCAGATAAAGTCACGAGCAGACAGTGTTGACCTCGTTTTATTATTTGTCTTAAATGAAAAGTATATATATATATATATATATATATATATTTTAATTTAATATAAAATATATTTTATAAATAGACGATTGAAGACGACAAGAGAAAAAAATTGAGAATTTAGATTTTTATTATTCGCAGGGATTTATGGATTGAATTGAATATTTTTATTATTTTAAGATTATTTAATATAAATGTTAGTTTTTCAAGAAATAATTTAAAATTTAAGATTTTATCATATGTTTTAATTATGTAATAAATTTTTAACCGGTCAAATACTTCAAATTTAACGATTAAAATTTTAAATATTTAATTTTATATAAAAATAATTTATACTCAAAAATTTTAAAAATATATATTTTTGGCAACATTCATTTAAGCCTTATAATTTTTCCTGCTCAACTACAGTATTTAGTCAAGCCTCCTCCCAATTTTCATTCTTATCTTATTTGTTGGCGACTATATTATAAATAGGGATTAACTGAGGGAATGTTTAGGTATGGTTGTATTTTAAAGAAAATCGTATATAATTTAAATTTTTTTGGGCATAAAGATAATTTTAATTTTTAACGTTTATAATTTTATCATTTTGATCTTTATTTTTTTTAGGGATCAATTTAGCCCTTAACTTATATCTTTTTGACAAATATCTTGTTTTTAACTAGTTTGATGATTGGACCGTTAAAAATTTAACGATGATACATATATGGAATATAATTTTAAATAACCTATCAAATACATATATATAGAGAGAATATAATTTTATTCTAATATAAAATATAAAATAATTAAAATTCAAATAAAATATTAAAAAATAATTAATTCTAAAATAAAAAGCTACTAAACATTCATAACCCTAACTACGATAAAATTAAAATCTTATTTTAAAAAAAATAATTAATTTCAAATTATGTTTATATTATTTAAGATAGGATTTTTGATTCTATCGTAATTATGGTAGTAAATGGTTAGTAGCCTTTTATTTTAAAATTTAGTTAATTTTTAATATTTTATTTGAATTTTATTTGTTTTATATTTTAAATTAGAATAAAATTATATTTCATATATGTGTATTTGATATGTTAGATGTTATGTCATTTAAAATTATATTCCATATATACGTATCATCGTTAAATTTTTAACGGTCCAATCATCAAACTAGTTAAAAAATAAGGTATTTGTCAAAAAGATATAGGTTAAAGGCTAAATTTATCCCAAAAAATAAGGATTAAAATGATAAAAATTATAAACATTAAAAATTAAAATTATCTTTATGCCTTTTTTTAATAATAACCTAATTTTTTATCTATAATTTTTTAATATAAAATTTTAAAATTTATACATATGAGATAAAAATTTGTGACTAGCGTTATACATAAGGATGATAAAAAGCTGAGAAAATATATAAAAAGTATATATAAAAAAATTTAAATTGTTATAGGATAAAATTTTTTTAAGGGATATTACTATACGAGCATTTAATGTACCAATTTTAAAATGGGTATTTAAAAATATTTAATCTTATAATAACGTTGATCCGGTGTTTCATTGAGCCTCCGACTAAAAACTTGTATTTCAAAAGCCCAAGGAATAAGTTTAAATCCAAAACCATCACAAGTCATCCGATCACTTGTCTCTCACCCACCTATATTTCTGCACAATAATTGTTAAATAAAATTATAACATGATTTAAACTTAAAAATATTTAATCAAAATGTTAAAAAAATATAATTTAAATTTAATCTAATAATTTAAAATAAAAAAATTCTACAACGGACGTCGAACACTACTGAACATCATTAATGTCGAACATTGTTGAGCACCATTAAATTAATTAATAAAAATATAAAATCTCAAGAACTCAATATGTAAGTAATAAAAGAGTGATAAACTCAACGTATAATGAATAATTGTATGATTAGTCTTTTAGGATTTTATTTTTTATAAATTAATTTTATAATGTTCAACAGTGTTTAACATTAGTGATATTCAACGGTGTTCGACGCCCGTTATAAACTCATCCTTTAAAATATTATATTTTATAATATTTTAATATATGAGTCTACCATGCGCGTCGAACACCATTGAACATCACTAATACTACACATTATTAAATTAATTAATAAAAATTAAAAATCTTAAAGACTCAACATATAATTAATAATTATATGTTGAGTCTATCACTCTTTTATTAATTGCATGTTGAGTCCTTAAAATTTTTAATCTTTATTAATTAATTTAATGCTGTTCAACGGTGTTTAATATTAGTATTATTTATCAATATTCGACCCGTTATAGAATTTTCCTTTCTTATTCGTTTTGAAACTTGATTTGTGATTTTATAACCTTAAATTAAGACATCAAATCCTAGACTCACCCAGAGGACAGAAGATTAAGACAAATTGTTAATATACTGATAATACTAAAAAAGAGGAGAAAGAATGAAATATATTAGGACTGTGTATTTGATGAATTACCTAAAAAAAGTCTTAATCTATATTTTTAACTATTAATTGAACTATTTTTTTTTTAAAAAAAATATTAACTGAATTGAAAAAAACTGGTTAATTCAGTTGATTTCTGAGTTCATTGGTTTTATAATAAAATTTTAAGAAAATTATATAAAGTCATTAAGTTGTACAAAAAAATCTTTTTAATCATTAAATTTTTAAAAATTATAAAACAATCAATACATTTATCAAACTATTACAAAATGTTCATTGAACATTGCACATTATAAATTGTTAGTAAATTTTAATAAGTTTAAGACTTAAGGGTTTAATAAGCCCTTGAACTTTTGAAAAAAAATCAATTAAGCCCTTAAATTTTTTTATACCAATAAAGCCCTCAAACTCAAGAAAAAAAATTAATTTAGCCCTTAAACTCTTACAAAAAATCAATTAAGCTCTTAAACATTTTTTGCATCCAATTAAGCCCTTAAAGTCAAGAAAAAAATCAATTTGACCCTTTGACCGTTAACTTTAAACTTTATTTTTTTGAATTTTTTGACATTTGTCGCAATAAGATAATATCACTTGTCGTTTTTAAGAAATTTTAAAATTTCAAAGAATATATAAAAAATTGATTTTTTTGAAAATTCTAAAATTAATTTAAAATACAAAAATATTTTTATAGTTGTATACTAATATTTAATATTTTTATTTTTTTAATCTTTTTAAAAAATTATTATCTATCATTTTAAATTAAATTTCGGAATTAAAAATATTTTATATAATTTTTTTATAATTTTAAAGTAGTGTTATTTTGTTGTAACACATGTTAAAAAAAGTTAAAGTTAACGGTCAAAGTTGGTTAAAGGGTCAAATTGATTTTTTTTGAGTTTGAGGGTTTAATTGAGTATTAAAAAAATTTAAGGTCTGAATTGATTTTTTTTATTGAGTTTGAGGGCTTAATTGAGTGTAAAAAAAAAAGGGCTTAATTGATTTTTTGCAAAAAGTTTAAGAGCTTATTAAACCCTTAAGCCTAAGTTTAATAACCATTTTGAAATAATTTAATAAATTTAGTGATATTTTTCTTCTAATTTGATAAAGTTTAATGACTACTTTATAATATATCAAATATTTAATGATCATTCTATACCTCGCAAAAGTTCAATCACCAAAAATAAAAATAAATAATATATAATAATTTTGATTCATTTAATCAATTCGATTAATTAACTGATTTTAAACCGAATTAACCTAAAATTAAGTTTTTAAAAAATCTCTTAACTATTAATCAATCTTACTTAAAATTAATCCATCTATTAACTAAAAAATAATTTAATCGATTAATTAGATTAAAATAAAAAATGCACCTCTAATTTTTCCGACCCCTTTCATCCCATTCGTTCATTACGTCAAGAGTCGGATGACATCCTATGTAGTATGTAAAGCGGCGATTCATTAAATTTATCGTTTACAGATTGGTAAGATAATTTTCCTTAAAACGAATTTTGTATTATAATTATGATGATATTTTATTGAGTCATTTATGATCTAAATTATTGAAATTATCCTTAATTTTCGTATAAGTTACAAATCTTTGATTTAATCAGATAAAATTATTAAACTTTTATTATTAACAAATTAAATCATTCACACTAGTATCGTTAAATATTTTAATGAAAAAACTAACTCAATAATCCTACTAGACATGTTTTTCCATGTCAGCAAGTTAATATTAATTAAAATTAAAGAAAAATATTATTTTTTATATTAAATTATTAAAGAAATCTAGTAAATTTATATCGATTGAATTACAAATTTTTAATAATTTAATGTTAAAAAGATTTTACATATTTTTTTTCTTTAATTTTAATTATATTAACTTGCTAACATGAAAAATATGTCTAGTAGGATTATTGAGTCAACTTTCCCGTTAAAATAATTAACGATGTTAGTGTGAATGATTTAATTTGTTAATAATAAAAGTTTAATGATTTGATATGATTAAATTAAAGGTTTGTGACCTATACGAAAGTAGATGGTAAGTTTAATGATTTAAATTGTATATGACTCTATTTTATTTGATAATTTTTTAATAATTTATTTATATGTTTATTCATTTCATTTAAATTATATATATAAAAAAGTAATTTATTGTTGATTATTTAATTTTAAATCACATCGAAAGATTCATTTTAATGTATTGAATATAATTTTTTTTAATAAGTTAATAGTGATTACAGTAGTATCTGTTCTGAAATATAATCTCCACCATTTGGATATTGCTGGCATCGTTGGTGTTCGAACCTATGACCTCCAAAAACAACAATTATTCTTTTAACCACTTAGATAGAGGACTCATGCTTGAATACAATTATACTTTGTTAATAAGATTACTTAATTATTTAAATGACAATATCAATCAAGCTATAAAAACCTAATAGAGAGGATAACATATCAATTAATAAAAATTAAAATAATTATACATTTAGTTATATTATTTACATATTATATGAATTTAGTCTTAACATTAATTTTAAAAAAACTATAAAATTTTAGTAAACGTAAAATTAGATAATCAATAAAAAAAATACTTAAATCATATATAAATTAGAAATTTTCATGACATAACAACACTCTAACACCTCCTTGAGTCGTCCTTGTATAACAATTTGTTTTATGTACATTACCTAAATCGAATATTTAATTTTAAACCTAGCCCTTCGTATAATTAAATCAATCAATAATTTATAATAATTTTGAAAATATTTTATTTACTTAAACAAATAAGTATCTTTTTAAAAATAATATCCCTGTAATAACCAATAAATTAAGTATCTTTAAGGGATTTTAAATCTATTTTTTCTTATTTTATTTAATATTTGAACACACCTTTTGGTCTGTACCATCCACAGTTAAAGGACACCGAATCCCTTACTTTAACTTTGTTAAAGAAAATAAAAGCAAAGGAATAAAGAGAGAGGTCCCACAGCAAAGCAGAAGCAAGAGACCAATAGGGCAGATATTTTTAATTTTAAATATTTATTTTATACTAGAAAATTGAAAATCAAACCAAATCTAGACCTATTTTATCTGCGTAATTATCCAACTAAACTAATTAAATAAATTTAAATAATTATCAAATGTAAATTAAATCAAATTAAATCAAATTCATTTTCTTTTTCTTTTTCTTTTCTCGAACCCTACCATTTGGGAACATGGCAATGGTTCTGTCATAATTTGCTTTACTCGGATCCCAATGTTGAATCCCTAGTGCTTTTTGTCCTTCAAAATCGCCGCCAAAGACATCAAATTTGACCGGTAAGAGAAATATATAAATCAAATTTAATTTTATTTCTAATTTTATCAGTAAATCAAATTAATCAAAGTTAATTATACCACGCGCCTTCAAATAATAACTTTATTTTAACTTAATTGACACACATTCGAATGTTTTAATTTCGTTTTCAAATTATAGTTCTTATTTTAAAATTGATCTTTAAACGTTTAAACATTTTAGTTTTATCTTAATTTCAAGTATAGTCTAACCGTATATACTTTTTGTATAGTTATCAATATCCAACTCTTTAGTTAATTAATTTAGATCTAATACTATAGAGATCTATTATGAGAATTAGGGTTGTAAATGAGACGAGACAGATCGTGAGTTACTTGAGCTCGACTTGAGCTTGAACTCGGCTCGAGTTCGTAAGGAGCTGAGCCGAGCTGCATGATAATCGACTTGAAAAGCTCACGAGCTACTTGAAAACATAAATATCTATTTTTTTTATTTTTTATAATTTAAAATCTAAATTTCTAAACTTAAAACCTAAAATCTAAACCTTAAACATAAGTCTTAAATCTTAAATTAAGACATTAAAACCTAAAATTAACAAGTTTGAGTTTATACAATTTGTGTATCAAAGTTTTTTATCCATTAGGTTTTAAATGAGACGTGAGAGATAAGAGAGTTACTCGAATCTAAAACGGTCAAAGATTGGTCAAAACTTAACTTGATTAGGCTCGAAAAAAGCTCGAACTCGACTCGAGTTCTTAACGAGCCGAACTGAGCTCAGATATTTCAATCTCGTTTAAAGTTACTCAAGCTCGAATTCGACTCGAAATCTTAACGAGCTGAGCCAAGCTTAGCACTGCTCGAGTTCGACTCGACTCGTTTACACCCCTAATAAAAATGATTCTCTCAATTTAATTTTCTCTATTCACAATGCTAAAACTCGAACTTTTAACCTTGTTTAATCAATATAATACTTCATCTCACTAAATTAACTAGTTATTGATAAACACATTCGTTATTAATAAATATTATTAAAAATATTAATCAATATTAAAGATTAATATAACATAAATTATAAATCATATTACAAATATAATAAATTAATCCCTTTAATATTTGATTTTGAGTTTGTCCCATATTCCAATCCAATAATTGCTGTGTCAGCAAACGCTCTCACAGTACCCCAAGGCAGCCAAAATCTTACTTTCTCTCTTTACAAAGCAGCAGCTGGAAGATCTTTACTTGTCACTCTTTAATAGTGAAGCCTCTACCTTTACTAATTGGAAGCATTGCTCTTCAAGTATTGAAATTGTAAAAATATGCTCTAAGTCCTCGTACATTCAAAGAGTTTAAGATTTAGTCCTACTTAAAACACTTTAAGATTAAGTTATTTGATTTAAAAAGCTATATTTCTACTCCAATAACTCACACCATTAGTATTTCTAGTTAAAAAATTTATTCGATTAATATTTAAATTAAAACTAACCTAAAATATCATTGTACCAAAAAAAAAAATAAAGGATACAACATCTTCCGATACATGAATGACTTTTGTTCCTTGTTGATAGGATTAAGGATTTAAAAAATTGTCAGCAACCGCTATAACGATCATTATTTAACGGTAATGCTACAAGCTAAAATTGTTAATAGAAAAATAACGGTAAAATTCAAAATCACACTAATAACGGTCAATAAAGGCCACAATTTAACAGTTAACGAACAATAGCGGTGGTTTATTCTCGTAATTTCAAAAATTCCCACAAAATAAGAATCATCCATCAAATTTTAACTCCAGAAGTTAAAAATAAAAAAATATATATAAATAAATTTATTATATTTATATCTATTATGATTTATAATAAGTGGTGCGAATTTAAAAAAAGTCATGATTGTGACACTTACAATGACTGCAATAGCAATCGTTATATCTGCAACTGTAATAAACGCAATGCGATCGACGAAAACACTTTTTAAATTCTTGGATGGGATTTCTGATTTTTTAAGTATAAGGTCTAAATCTCAAAATTTATTCAAGCGCGAGGACTGGCTTTGAAATTTTCCCTCTAACCAAAGCACATTCATTACTTAAATGAATCTCTTGTGACAATCAAATGTTCTTTACTTGTTCAAAGAGTTTCCTCTGTCTCTCTTTATCTTCACTCTCATAAGAGCACAGAGTTGCAGACATTCAGACAAAATAAACCAAACTCTCTTCATTTCCTACAAAACCTATATCCTCGTACCTTAAACCCGACCAAAGCAATCCATGTCGACTGAAACACAACAGCCCGTTGTAATGTATCCCAACAGTCTTCCCTCAGGGCAAGCATTGCCATCCCAAATTCCCCACTCCGATGGATCCTTCGGCACGGTTTTCATTGTGCTTGCAGTGATCATCATCGTATCATCAACAGCTTGCTTCCTAGGAAGACTCTGCAACCGGCGCATGAGCCAGACGAAACCGGCGGCCACTAAGCAAAACAAGAAACATGATCCCCGACACAAAGGAAACGACATAGAGTTGGGGTTCGATGGTCCGGTTCGTACGGCGAAACCGGTCGGCGCCCATGGTAGTGGTGGAGACCAGAGCAAGAGGTTCAAAATGCTTGGAAATGAAGATCCCAGAGGGTTCAGATCAATGCCTGGAGGCCATGGGGATTTCAAAGGTTTCAAACTGCATCCAAATGGTGATTTTAAAGGATCTAAAATACATGCAAATGGGGATCTCAAAGGTCAAAATAAACAAGTTGATCATGGAGCAATCTAAGGCTAGCTGTTTCGATATATGGGTTAGGATTCACTTACATCACGTAGAACTTATTTAATTTTACATAATTTTAAACAGTTTGATGAATGTGTATGAACTAGTAACATCATTCGATAGTTAAAAATATGTAAAACTAAATGAGTTTTACGTGATGTAAGAGAATATTATCTTTCTATTCGATAAAAAAAGATAGAAGTCATATTGTTGATATGAATTCTTCGTCGCTTCAGGTAAGGCTTAATCAACTAAATATTGTATATTTTATGTTTTTCAAATTTCTTTATCTTTTTTGTTCACTATATTGTTATTTTTATGATGATGCACTTGTAAGGGTTGCCTGTGTTAGGTTGATCAACTAGGCAAAATTTTCTATGATATGCTTATCACATAAAATTTTGTATTAGAAGTTTAATGTTATATCAACAAGTGTCTTTTAGTAAAGGTTTTATTGATCGTCAAAACGTTTTATCCCGTACGTATGTCTTGTTAAAAAATTTTCTAAACTTAAATGAAAAAAAGTATAATCTATATCGTACAATAAACAAAAACAGTGCTAAAAAGCACACATACTACACTCAGAGATGGAGTTAGGATTTAAAATTAGAAACAACACATGATATCTAAAAATGAGAAGCAAATTCATACTAAAACATTTTTTAAAAAAATTAAATAAAGATTTTTTTTTTTAAAAAAAATCAAAAGTAAAAACCAATAGTCTCTCTCACCCATTTACCTCCGTTCCTGACTGCACCAACAACATCACCGATACAAAGAGCTCGAACACATAGACAGCACCAACAACACATCACTAAAACAAAGGCTCAATTCGACTCGTTACAATAATAATAATAAAATAAGTATCCATATAAAGTGTGACTTCAAAAATAGACACCAGCATCCATATTATTTTTTAATTTATAAGATTTAAACTAAAATATTATTTCAAAATATCAATTTTTTCTATCACTCAATCTAATAGTTATATCATTATTTTGGGTAAACTATTACGCTAATCACTTTCGTTTACCCCTAGTACATTTTTAGTCACCGATTTTAAAAAACGACCAGTAAGATCACTATCATTTTCGGGACGTAAATATTTGATCACCCCGTCGTTAAGTGCCGTTAAACCTAAACAAAAAAATGACATGGCCGCTGACTAAAGATTTTTTTTTTCACCTTTCATCCACATGTACTGAGACCGGTTCTTAAAACACTTTCATCCTCTCTACGATTCTCTCTCTAGTGCTGGTTCATGAAGCTTTTTCCTTCTCTCAACAATTCTCTCTAGTGCAGCAGGATAATCAAGACTTGAATGTGGATAATCATTTCAGATCTGATGATCTTCACATCGACTTCCACCTTCTTTGGCCAGAAAATAGAAGATTGTTTGATTGAATGATCAAATGTAGATTTGGGGGTTTGGTTTCCGACAACGTTGATGAGATTCAACTTGGGTTTTGGGGATTGTACTAAGAGTTGAGTCTCTAATTTATTGATCCTGAATCTCAGTTTTTTGATGTAGGTTATTGCATCAACGTTGAGTTTGTGTAGAACCGATGGTTCAGTCTCTCCCGCCTCTGTCGTTCTGCTTCCACATGTTTTATAGGGGTTTCTTTCCCAGTCTCAGGTTTGCGCCTTCTATTCTTCGATCCGCTGACATTGAACTCCATTTCTGCATAAGCGAAATAGCTGTCGAAACCAGCAAAGGAGTCCGGTAACAACCTGACTAAACTTTTAGTTTCTTTCTTTCTCACTCTCTAGTCTTCCACAATTATCTCCGACGATCTCAACTCTTTCACTCCAAACGGTGTAAAAAGGTAGAGTAAGGTTAGAATTTCTCGCATTCGAGCTTCTCTAACTCGCTCGCATTGGTACAATTGGAGTTCATGGTCTTCACTCAACCAAGTATAAATAACTTGATACTTGTTGATTGTTAGATAATAAATACAGTAATTTGAGCAGGTTTTAAGAATTTATAAAAGGAATGTGCTCAAAATGTTTTAATCATTGGTTCAGTTTTACAATCAAAGGGGAAGTAAGTTCTATTTCCCTAAATGTTCTATATATTGATTCTGGTACTGTCTTCCATTATGAAACAATGGATGTAGGTTCATTGTTAAATGAGATCGATTCTAAGATGTGTATAGCTACTGCATCTTTATTTTTTTAGAACGATTTCTGTTTTGTAGAAAAAATTGTTTTGCCGATTCATGTGGTAATATTTTTATAGAAAGGATGAAAAAGCTTCGATCTCCTTCAACTGCAGTGTAAGTATGGTGTTCTGGTTTAACAACACTAGAGAGAGAATTGAAGAGAGGATGAAGACGTTTTAAGAACCAGTCTCCGTACACGTGGATGAAAGGTGAAAAAAAGAAATTTCCGTCAGCTGCCATGTCATTTTTCTGTTTAGATTTAACGGCACTTAACGATTGGGTGATCAATACACTCCGGAAACAATAGTGACCTTACTGGTCATTTTTCAAAATCGGTGACTAAAAATGTACTGGGGATAAACGAAAGTGACTAGCGCAGTAGTTTACCCCATTATTTTTTTATTCTATTTTAATTATAATATATTATCATAATTTTAAATAAATTTACGTATACTTATAGACAGTATTACTAAAAAAATTGTTTTTCTTTTTATATTTCACAGTGCTAAAAAATATCTCTACGTTTACAAAAACAATGTTCTGTGAAAACAACATAATTTTTAACCAAAAGTTCAATAGACCGTCATTTGAAGCGACCACTGCCGTAGTTCCCCGACGCGCCACCTTCACTATACGCGCTGCTTTTTTTAAATGGCTGAGTTTCCAGCTCGCCGCTGTTGAACTCGCTCGAGCTGTACTCGGACTTCCATGAAACTTGTCCATGTGATATTTCCTTGGAACATAAACCTTCGGTAAGAACGTCACATTCGGAGCCGGTGTCACTACCGAATGCCATCTTCCGGAAGATCGAAATTTCGTCGCTGTACTTCCCGGAATCGTAACTGGTGCTATAGCCGACTTTTACTCCGTTCGAAAGATCCGACCCCTCGAAGTCTAAAGCTCTTACTACCTGTAAAATCAATGGCAGAACTCAACAAAGTGACGATTTTAAATAATTTTAAATTTAGGGGACTAACAATGAATTATAAATTTTTGAAGGAGTTAAAAAATAATACCATTGTCTCATCGTTATAAATTTCAATATTTTGTGGGACTATAACCCACTAGTCCTAAGTATGATCACTCTCTGTGTATAAAATATTTACGAGACTCATGCATAATGTTACGGGGTTAGATTGCTATTCACGATGGAGATAATAGAGTTCTTAACGAATTAGTTTATTTAGGATGATTTAATCTATGGATAAATTAAGCATTAGGGTTTTGGTTTCGATCGATCGGACGAATTGGGTTCATGTTAATCGGGTTATATTTTCAGAGTTAGATGTCTAATTATATCGTATTTTCAGGTTCGATAACATTACCAACGCCATCCGTGGCCGCTTCGTGGCAGAATGCCGCACACAGGCGCCGGCGGCCTCGATCATCGTCAACACCTCACTCTCGACGTAACGTTTTTCGAGCCGTGGATCGAGTAATTCGCTGTAATCGCCACTTTCAAGGGCTTGAATGAGTCGAGGCCTTGCCTGCAAAAATTACAAGACTACTTGCTTAATTGAATATTCAAAATATACGGTTAAATTATGGTTTTGGTCCTTCTATTCTGCTGAAATTTAAGATTTAGTCCCTATATTTTCATACCATGTAAGAAATTATGTCAAATTAAAATATAATTAAAAAAAACATACCCATTCGACCAAACTTTCTTCTCCCAAGGGCTGAGTTGGATCGACAGGTTTTCTCCCTGTTATAAGTTCTAAAAGCACAACTCCAAATGAGAAAACATCTGATCTGTACGTTAATTTCCCACTTGATGCATACTCTGGTGCCAAATACCTGAAAGACAAATAGAATAAGTATTTTAATAAAATAAAATGAAGAAAAAAAATCATAAATCAAATCTCAAATTTAAAATTAATTACGTTACTATTTCGTACAATCGTTTGTAAAACAATCTCAAAATTGTTGAAAACGTAACCTACCCGAATGTCCCCATGACTCGAGTTGAAACATGGGTTTGACTAGTGTCGTTAAGTCTGGCAAGTCCAAAATCGGCCACCTGTAACGTTCAAAAGTTTTAATCTCAATCATTCATTTTAACTCATCCAACGATTCTAAAAAGATATAAAACTAAATAGTTTCGCGAGGATTCGTTGCCTGTGCTTCGAAATCATCTTCCAATAGAATGTTGGCTGACTTAATGTCCCTGTGGATAATTCTTGGTTGACCTGAAAGTATAGCATGATAAAGAAAATAATGAAAAAATAAAACCCTAATTGGATGATATTGTAAAAAGTAGAAGATTAAATTATGTAAAGTTAAAGTAAGTATAGGGGCTAAATGTAAAACATAAACATAGTTGAGGGACTGAAGTCATAATTTTAAACATATTAAACATACAATCTTCATGCAAATATGCTAAACCCTTGGCAGCTCCAACAGCAATCTTGACTCTTTTGGGCCATTCAAGCACTGGCATATCTTTACCTGTTGCACAAGATTTCCCGATATTAGGACCGAACCGTAAGGTTTGCATTTTCAGGGGGTGTTTTAGCAAATAAGCCATTATCTTACCATGCAAATGATGTTGAAGAGTCTGATTCCCAACGAAATCATATATGAGCAGCCTTTGGTTCTCGGCAATGCAATAGCCAACCAAAGACACCAAATGCCTATGGTGGATACGGCTTATGATCTCGACTTCGGCCTTGAACTCTCGATCCCCTTGCCCGCTGCCTGCTTTTAGTCGCTTGACGGCCACGAATCGACCGTCGGGCAATCGGCCCTTGTAGACGCACCCGAAACCACCTTCTCTGATGACGTTCTCACGGGCGAACCCGTCGGTCATTTCCATCAACTCTTCGTACGTGAAAAATGTCTTGGAGCCGGCTATAAAACCGGGCTCCGGACTAAGGAAAAATTGTCCTCTTAGACCCTCGGAACTGTTCACCAGGGATGATTCTTTGCCAGCCACATCTGCATAGCTATGATAATTGTTAAATTAAACGGAAACAATTGAAGTAAAAGAATAAAAAAAATAAAAGGATTAATTTCACAGAATGTCCCTAAAGTATATACCATGTTTTAAATTAGTCTCTAATTTTTTCAAAACATTCAAATTAATCCTTTAGGGTTTAATTTGACAGTGAATTTCATTTTCATTACCTGATTTCACTTCAATATTAGCATGTGGTGGCGCATAATTACCAGGGAGAGCTTGTTGTTTATGTTTTCTTGTCCTCTTGAGGATGAAAAACAAGGCAATGAAGACAACGATGAAAAATGCCCCCGCCCCCGCCGCATCGAGCACAACGTCGTAGGTAGAATTTGTCAAATGAATTTTGTTTTGTGTGTGATTTTTAGAGCCTCCTCCCGAGGATGGAGATGAATGGTCTACATTAACGGAGCTTGGGGGCCGGGGAGCATGCGTATGTTGAGAAGATCCCGATGCATTCGTTGATGGAGATGTTGGAGGTGGCGGAGTAGGTGTTGAAGATGAAGATGCATTTTTCGGTAGAGATTGTTTATTCACAAAAGGTGGTGGTGGTGGTGATTGTTGCATAGGAGGAGGTGGTGATGGTGACGGAGGTGACTGCAATTCCTTCGTGGAAGGGCTTGGAGGTGATGGTGATTTTTGCTTAGGTATAAGAGGTGGTGGTGACGACGGTGAAGACAATGGCGATGGCGATGGTGACGGTGAATAAGACGAATCCGTGGAAGGACTAAGGGATGAATCAGACAATGACGTTGGCGATTCTGTAGGAGGTGAACTCGTATTTGATGATGGTGGTGATTTCTCAGGCGATGGAGATGAATCTTCTTCAGAAGAATCATCGGTGGAAGATGTGTTCGAATTTGAATTTGGTGGTGACGGCGGTGACGAATCATCATTTGTCGATTCATTGTCAGAATCCGAGTCTTGTGATTGCGGAGGAGAAGGGCTCGACGAATTTTGTTCAAGCTTCAACGACCCCTTCGACTCCGACATTTCTCCGACAATTCTCCGACAATTCCACAATATTTTCTTCCAACAATAAGAAGAAAAAAACAAAGTTCTACGATCAAATTAACATTGGTCCAATGTAGAAAACAAAACTATGTCAACTCTATTTTCTTCCATCAAATTACTTGGAATTTGCATGGAAACATTGAACATGTCAACAAGAAAATAAGAGAAAAAATATTTATGTTTAAAAATATAATAAAAAATATTTAAAAAATAGAATGAAAAGCATAAATTAGGGTTAAAATGATGGAAAAACACTAGAAGCAACAAAGGAAAGGATTATTCGTTGTTTTCGATGTTTCTCTTTCTTTTAGATTTTTTTTCCTCTTATTTCGGATTACCGTCTAACTTATTTTTATAATTTTATTTTGATAAATTATGTAAATCATTACTAAACTTTATTTTTAAACACCTTTTGGTCAGTAAAGTTTTGAAAAATTCAATTCACTCACTAAAAGTTAGACATTAATTTTCTCTTGACACTCCACCATTAATTACTATTATCAACTATTGTTAAATTTCATCTCTAATTATTTTTTGAGATTTTGATGTAATGATTCTTCATACAAACAATATAAATTTTAAATTTGGCATACTTTTGAAATATTGGATTAATATATAATTTTAAATTTGACATTCTTCACTCTCAGGTGGGTCCACTCCAACTCGAATAAATTTGATTTATTTTAATTCGAACTCTAAACCTTACGCATCAAAATATGGCTCAAAGTTACCATTTCTTCACATTTTCCAACATATTCATATTTTTCTTGATCTTTTGACATCATATATTTTATACATGAATCATTGATGCTCGAACTCGTAACCTCTAGAAAGAACAATCGTTCCTTTAACCACTTAGGCTAGAGACTCATGTTGACCAATTCACGACTTGGAAACATAAATTCCTTTAATGTACGTATAGCAATGGGGTGGATAAGTAATTTAAATAAAAAAAAATTAATGTATAAGGTTCGATAATATAGTTTAATTGGTAAATAATTTAATTATATTTAAATAAATTTTAAATTTAAAATATTATGTAAAAAAAAATCTCTACTAAAAAATTTAACTACCAAAATTAAATCTAATTTTAACTCATCTATATATAATTCATTGACTTAAAATCCTCGAAGAAAAGGGGAAATAAAATCTCAATGTGAATCTCAATTAAACTCATAAGTCATAAGTCCATATTCGATTGAAAATGTAAGAGGACGTGAGAGTGAGTAATTCACTATATTTCAATTTAACTCATAAGTCTATATTATTCATTGATTTATGAATAGAAAAGGATCAAAATAATATATACATTATATTAAATTGTACGTTAAAATAACTTTAAAAAATTTTAAATAAAATTTGAGTTGTAAAACGAAAATTCGAATAAAAAAATTTATTTTTAAGTTCGAGACAAATCCTTCAAATTTTTGTATTATATTGATATATAAAAATATAAAGAAATATTGTTACACATAAAATAATATATACACATAGCTTATAAGATTAGTGAAAGTTGTTTAAATTACAATCAAATCGTACTATAACATAATAAATAATTATAATTAAATCTTTAAAAGAATTCGAAACTCAACTCGACTTGACTTTTTTCAACTCGACTCGATTTGAAAAAAAATTGAATAAAAGTTCGAATGATAAAATTAGACTCGTCAACTCGAATAACTCGAAATTTTTTGACTCGACTCGATCAAACGCTAACAGAAATAAAAAAAAAAAACCCTAAAGAACTAGGATTTTATTTTTGTGAAAAACAAGATGAGATTATAAGCTTATTAGAGATCTATTTATACACATTCATGAAAACATGCAGCTGGTAACCGAAAGAGGTTAAAGCTGTTAACCTAGCTAACAAAGTTAAACTTGTTAACTAACCCTTAATCCAACTAACATCTCTTAACACTCAACATCCTCCCTACTCCTTCCACCTTCAACTTCACTTAAGAAAAACACTCCCAACTTTTACCTAAACATATCAAAGTAAGTCCTTGAAAGTGGTTTAGTCATTCCATTAGCAATCTGGTGCTCAGCAAGCATGTAATTCACTCCGAGCTTGTTTACTGCTACCTTTTCTCTAACAAAGTGAACATCTAACTCAACGTGCTTCAATTTTGAGTGATAAACTGGGTTTGCACACATAGCAATGGCAATGGAATTGTCACTCCACACTATAGGAATGTCACCAATTTTGATTGTTATTTCATCAAGCAAACTGGTTAGCCAAATTACTTCTGAAGATACATCAGCTAGCCCTCGATACTCAGCTTCTATGGTGGAGCGGGACAAATTTTTTTGTTTTTTCGAGTTCCAGATTACCAAGTTCTCTCTTTAGAACACACAACTTCCTGATACTAATCTTTTGTCATCTAAACTTCCTTCCCAGTCTACATCAGTAAACGCGACAAGCTTACAATGTGTATCTAAAGGGGAGAAGACAAGTCCAAAATCCGATATTCCACTTAGGTAGCGTAGCAATCGTTTAGCTGCTGCAAGGTGTTGCTCACATGGGCTATGCATAAATTGAGCAAATTTGTTGACATTGAACGCAATATCTAGCCTTGTGTGACAAGCATAAAATAAGCCTCCCATAATGCTTCTATACTCAGTAGCATCTTGAAGTGGAATGCCATCTTGAGTAAGCTTCAAGGATGCTATCACGGGAGTTGGTGTAGAGTTTGCATTCTCCATATGTGCCCTCGCAAGCAGTTCCTTTATGTATTTCTTCTGGCTGAGCACAATTGAATTCTCTGCCTTGACTACATTCATGCCTAAGAAGAAGCTCAGCTCACCAAGATCTTTCAAAGAAAATTTTTCCCCTAACAACTTCACCACAGCTTCAATATCATTAACAGATTCTCCTATCACTATTATGTTATTGGCATAAACTAGAACATATAGTGACCCTCCAGACTCCTTCTTGATGAACAAGGATGTATCAACATGTGATATTTTAAAGCCTATTTCAATAAAAAAAACTTCCCAGTTTGGCATACCAGTTTCGTGGGGCTTGCCTGAAACCATATAGTGCATTCTCTAACCTGCACACCAGCTTGGATTCATCAGGTGCCCTTTGTTCAAAGCCTTCTGGCTACTCCATAAAGATTTCCTCATGCAACTCTCCATTGAGGAAGGCATTGTTCACGTCCACTTGCTTGGGAGTCCACTTGTTTTGAACTGCTAAGGACAATATTACATTGATGGTTGAGGCTTTCATTACGGGACTAAAGTTGTCCTGAAAGTCTTGGCTGGGAACCTGAGAATAGCCTTTAGCTACCAACCGAGCTTTATATATTTGCAATGAGTCATCGACATTCTTCTTGACTCGAAACAACCATTTGCAGCCTACCATATTCCTTCCTTCAGGTGGTGGAACTAAGACCCAAGTCCCATTCTTTATAAGAGCTGCATACTTATCAATCACAACAGCTTTCCAATGAGGTATCTAAAAAGCTTCTTCAACTGAATTGGGTTCGACCAGTTCATCATTCATAATAGCAGCAAAAGTCTTTGGTTTGTAGATACCAATCTTGCTCCTAGTGATCATAGGGTAAGTGTTCTGATCAGGCCTAACAACTTTTGGAACGACAGATGAGGGTTCTCTCAAGATAGGTTGAAGTACCTAATTTGAAGCATTAGCAGCTCTTGTAGTACGATTGGTATCATTCGAGTAATTTTCAAGAGATTCTTGATCAGCTAATTGGCTATGGTCATCTTCTCTAACACCTGAGGTAGGTGGATCAACACCTGGTTCAGTATGCACTGGTCCAATGGATCGACCAGAACGACTTGAGGGTGAGTGAATACTTGCATTACTAGGGGCAGTGGATTGCCTAGTGCTCCCAAGGTTACCGAGAGAACCTACAGGAGATGGACTCGACCTCAACTGATGTGACACGAGCCTACGAGACCCTCTGTTGGAATTCATGCAAACTCGAGCAGCACCATCAACGATAGGAAACACAACAGGTGATGTTGGGTGATGAATGATAGCTTTGGAAGACAACTTGTGAGCCATGTCATCTGCTGCAAAAGGAAATACTTTTTCATCAAACACTACGTGTCTTGATATATAAAGCTTACCCTCAGAGGCCAAACATAGATAGCCTTTATGATTCGAGCTGTAACTAAAAAAGGTGTATGGTTGCGATCAAAAGTTGAGTTTGTGTGTCTGATAGGCGTGTATGTGAGGATAACACCTGCACCCGAATACCTTGAGATCACCATAATCAGGTAGCTTGTGATACAACTTTTCAAATGGAGATTCTCCTTTCAACACTGAAGAAGGCAAACGATTAATCAGATGCACAACAGTACTTACAGCAAATGCCCAGAACTAGAAAGGAAGAGAAGCTTAGGCCAGTAAAGTCAATGTAGTTTTAACGATGTGTCAATGTTTTCTCTCGACAACGTCATTCTGCTCAGACGTATGAGGACACACCAACCTGTGTTTAATTCTCATAGTCTGCAATATAAGGGACAACACCCTATACTCACCTCCCCAATCTGACTGGAGCTTTTTAATGGAGGTCTTAAACTGATTTTGAACCATGGCTTGAAACAATTTAAAAGCACACACAACTTGGTCATTGGTTTTAAGCAAATACATCCAACAATATTGAGAGTGACCACCAACAAAGGACATGTAGTATTTAAACCCATTTAATTCAATATGGGAGGGACCCTATAGATCAGTAAACACCACTTGAAAGGGTGACTCATACACTATTAGAGAATCCTTGAAGGGCAATTTATGACTCTTACTCACTCTATAAGAGTTGCACATACTGGAATCAGATGTCATTTTATTAGAAACATTCAAACTCAACATTTTACAGACTTGAACAAGTGATAAATCAGCAGGATGGCCAAGTCTTTTATGTCAAAGCTCATACAATTCAGAATTACAATTAGCTACATTTGCTTCAACAAAATTGGAAGTATAATTAGGCTGAGGATTGCATGTAGCATCAAAGTGATACAAGCCTTGTCGTTCAGCCCTTCGAGGCAGCACCTCTCCAGTCTTTTCATCCTTAACCAAGCATCTATTTGCATGAAACTCAAAGAATACTGATTTATCCTTAGCACACTTCGAAACAGAAAATAAATTCTTAGTGATCAAAGGCACGTGAAATAAATTATTAATAACAATTTGACGAAAAACAATATTAATAACAGACACACTAGATTAAGAGATATGCAAGTCATGACCATTTCCCACAAGTAACTTACTTGTTCTTGTGTAATCGGTGTCATTCATCACCTTGTTCGCATCATTAGTCACATGGTGTGTAGCCTCTGAGTCTACCACCCAATTATCAGATGTAGAAACTACTCCAGAATATCCAGATCCACAGCAAGTCAAACACGATTGTTCATCACATACAGAAGCAACATTAACATTTACAGAATCCTTCGAAGCACTCGCACCAGCAGCCAAGACTCCAACAAAATCTTTGTTGAATCGTTGTCAGCATCGATCAATTGAATGTTTATTTTTTCCACAAAGCTGACATTAAAGACGCAGACGACCTCGACCTGTAGCCTTGAATCCAGGTCTTCCTCCTGAATTTTGATAGAATCGGGTCCCTTGGGAAACACCAAAGGATTGCACCTGAGCAACATTTGCCACAATAGGCACCATACCTTGTGAACTAAAACCTGAATTCTGATTGTTGTGAACACAACCTCCTCCATGACTAGAATTTGATGACTGTAATTGTGCTATATTTGCTAGCATGAGTATCATTTATTGAGAATGAAAACGTCTTAGTTATGCTTTAGCATCAACGAGCACTGTCTTAACTCCATCCAAAGTGAAAGTGTCTTTACTGGTAACAATAGCTCTGAACGACTGATACTCAGCTGGTAAACCATTCAATATGGTAACAATTTGTTCAAGATCGTAGACTGGACTATCACAGTTAGACAATGCATCAAACACTTCTTCAATTTGTGTAAGATAAGATCGCATATTTAAATCTCATTTGCGAATTGAATGAAGCTTGCAATGAAAACCCATTGCACTGATTGTAGACTTGTTCGCAAAGAACTGTAGAATAGTACTTCACACCTTGACCGTTGTTTCAGCACCAACGAACTAAGGAAGCAAGGTGACACTGATGGTCGAGAGCAACCATGACGCAAGAGCGCTAGCTTGGGCAACAAAGATCTCATAGTCTTCATTAGAAACAACTTCTCCATCCTCATTTACGATCGTCTTCGAAGGAGGTACGTCGACTCTAGTTAGGAATCTATCTAGACGATGGTTGCGCACAGTAAAAAAACTTGTTGCTTCCACAAAAGAAAATTAAGTTCATCAAAAACCACATTCACACGCTTATGAGTGAACATCTTTCCCTGAGCAAGAACCGGATTAGGTATAGCCATGAGACCAGGAAGAACAAAGAGGGAAAGAAAAAAAAAATTGTAGAGAGAAAGACGATCGAAAAAGATAGCAGGGATTCAGGCTCCAAAACCACTGGCGACTGATACCATAATAGAAATCCAAAAAAAAAAAAATAAAGAATTAGGATTTTATTTCTGTGAAAAACAAAATGAGATTACAAGCTTCTTAGAGATCTATTTATACACATTCATGAAAGCATAAAACCCCCGACTCAAAATTCAGCTCAAAGTTTTGATTCACTCCATGGATTAATTTATATTTTATTTAAAATTTAAAAAATAAATTAAAAATTAATTATTTTAACTAACATTTCACGTAATTTAACGACTTCACGACTAAAACATAAAACCCCGGTCTTGTAATTTCTATCTCACAAACGAAAGCTGAATTGTGCTGTCAGGAAATGAAACAGCAGCCCCGTAGAAATGGGATATGTCCATTTCATTTGTCTAGGTGGGGAGTATAAGACCATGACATGGAACTGGAATTACAACTACTAATACTCAATAATTATAGTTATAAGGTCTAATTTTACTTTAGTCCCTCTACTTTAATTTCTAACATAATTTGATTCAAATCGATAACACTATTCGTTGTTTTTGTTTACCAGATGTGTGAGAAATTATTTTATTGTTATGGTCATACAGTCCGAGTCATGTGAGAAAAATCTATAACCATGAACAAACAATAATAAATTTATATATCGACCAAATATTAGGTTCAGTGACAAACTATAGGGGGTGTGGGTGGGAGCAAAAATCCTTTACCTCTTTTTTATGTATTTTTTTTGTGCTTTCTATTAAATTTTTTTAAAAAATGAATTTTAAATCCTAATTTTAATTTTCTATATCTAAACCCTACACTCTAAACCCTACCCCTAATTCCCTAAAGCCTAACCACAACCCTACACCCTACACCCTAAACCCTCTAATTTAAAGTGAAAGTACAAATGGATGCATGGGTAAGAGGTAGACGATTTGCACCCTGTGGGTGGGGTATAATTCATCTATCTTTTTTCCATGCCTCTGTTTTAAATTAAAGGTTTAGGATTCAAGGTTAAAGGTTGTGGTAAGGGTTTAGGGAATTAGGGGTAGGGCGTATTTTTTTAGGGTGCATAATATAGAAAATAAGGATTAGAGCCAACTTTTAGAAATTTTTCAAAGGATGCGCTGTAAGGAGGCAGATGATTCTTACTCGTGTGGGTGAAGAATTTTTTTACTTTTATTCTCTTTTAAAATTTTTAAAAATTTTGATTTATTTATAAATTTGTCCTCAATTTTTAAATATTTATGTTTATCCCCGATCCCAGATGATGAGGCTATTAAAAGGAAATTCACATTAACGCTTTAATGATAACAATTTTACAATGTTATCAATTTAGGCCTAGAGTAAAATTGTAAAAGTGGAGGCACTAGATTATGTCAAACCAAAGTAGAGGGATTAAACCTCTAGTTTTTACCCAATACAGGGACTAAAACCATAAATCTAAAAAAGAATTTATCGTTAAATTTTATAATATTTGATTTAGATTAATCGATTAAAGAATCAAACATACGTTGTTATAAAAAAAATATCGTTAAACAATCAAAAACCAACACAATAACCGGGGACGAAGTCATAATTTAAAGTTGGGAGACAAAACACAAATGTTTAGAAGTAGAGAAGTAAATTTATAAAAAAATAATTTTTTAAAAAAATTAAATATGAAGATAAAATAAAAAAAATCTTCAGGAGCGATTGTTCCTCCCTGCCCCTTAATAATTCCGCCCTGACAATGACTGTCGTACTAGTAACAGCGGCCTATTTGGAAGATACTACGTTGTAATGATCAATTTTACTTTCAGTCCCTTTTTGAGTTGTTTCATTTCTCTTTCACAGCAAAGACAAGAAAGAGAAAGAAAAGAAAAATAGTGATTGAGCTCTCTAGAACATTCCCAAGCTATATATACACATGTCCTCTTTCAATAATCAACATATTGAAAAACTTTAGTTCTCTAGGTGTTATTAGCATGGAGAACGGCGGTCGATCGACGCGGATCAACCGGTGTGTAATCGAACGAGAACGGAGGCGACGCATGAAAGTTTTGTTCACCAAGCTACCCACTTTGCTTCCTACTCATCCAACCAAGGTAAATTCCATGACTCATTGCCATGTGTTGGATTAAATTTCGCTTTGGAGGGCCTTTTTGCTTAAAACCATCTTTCGGTTTTAGATGTCGGTGCCGGAGATAGTGGATCGAGCGACGACGTACGTGAAGGAGTTGCAAACGCGGATGGAGCGGTACGAGGGGACAAAGGTGCAATTGGAGGCGGCTTATGAAATGAAGAAGAGGAGGAAGATAAGGCCAGTGCTTAGTGTTAGAGATTTTGGTTCAAATTTGGAAGTGAATTTGATCACAGGGTTGAACATGGAGTTTGCATTGTCTGATTTCATCAATATTCTTCAAGAGGGAGGAGATGATATCATAAGTGCCACTTGCCATCACGTGGGAGATAGGGCAATCTATACCATCCTTTCTCAGGTATGTATATGTATGCATATAATAACATTTTCATGTGTATATCTGTATGTGCATGTAACCTCCCTTTCCTAGTTTAAATGAGATCAAGCTAAAAAATTTCTCTGCTTGAGATCATGCATGCAAGCGGGATATAAATAAAGTTGCGGGCATATTTTTAGTTGTGTTGCGCTTATCAGAATTGTGAACATAACGAATGTTATTGTGATCTTTGCTAGTATCGTGATAATAAATATTTAAAAATTATATATTATTATAAATATAACGGTTATGAGTATCGCAACTTCAGACAATACCAAATTGATATATAACGTTCACTTTAACTATCGCAAACCGCTATTTAAATCCAATGAAACCTTTCTTTCCCTTTCCAAACTTAATAATATATTATATCTTTGTTTTAAAAGGCATGCTTTAGGCGCTCGGAGGCGAGGTGCGGCCAGGCGTCGGAAAAATCACATCCACTGTTTCGGACGAAGCGATTTACAGGAAGCGCTCGCCTCTGATATGAGTCGTCGGAGGCGAGAGGCGAGTGCCTCTGGCGCCTTTTGCCGATGAGACTACCCAGAAAACAAATTAAAAAATTGTGAAGAAGATTAAACCGGAAAGTTTGGATATCAGAACAAGAAGACGCACAACAAGAAGAAGATGAAAAGATAAAAACGTGTTAAAATTGATTTTTTTATATTTTATATAGGCATAAAGATAATTTTCACCCTTAACGTTTATAATTTTTGTCATTTTGGTCTCTATTCTTTTTTGGGATAAATTTAGTCCTTGATCTATGTTTTTTTAACAAATAACTCATTTTTTAACTACTATGATAACTAAACCGTTAAAAATTTAATAATGGTAACATATCATATATATATATATGATAATATATTTTAAATGACATATAATCTAAACTATTAAATATATACATATATAGAATATAATTTTATTTCAGTATAAAATATAAAAAAAATTAAATTTAAATAAAATATTAAAAATTAATTAAATACAAAACAAAAATTTACTAAATATTCTCAACCCTAACTAAACTAAAATATCTTTATAAAACCCTAAAACTCCGATTTAGATTAAAACTAAAATACCTAAATTCTAAATTAAAATAATAAAAATTCAATTGATTATTATCAAAAAATTTTATCTTTGATTCACCGGTAACAAACTATACAAACACTTTCTTCTCAGGTTATGTTCATACCTTTTAAGATAAAATTTTGATTTTACTATAGTTAAGGTTGAAAATATTTAGTAGCCTTTTGTTTTAGATTTAATTAATTTTTAATAAATAAAAAAATAATTTTTAATATTTTATTTAAATTTTAATTATTTTATATTTTTAGATTGGAATAAAACTATATCCCACGTTTATGTATTTGATATACTAGATATTAAGTCATTTAAAATATATTATTACATATATATGACATGCCTTCATTATTAAATATTTAACGGTTCAGTTATCATGGTAGTTAAAAAATGAGTTATTTGTTAAAAAGATAAAGATCAAGGGCTAAATTTATTCAAAAAAAAATAAGGACTAAAATGACCAAAATTATAAACGTTAAAGGTGAAAACTATCTTTATGCCTTTTATATATACAATAAAGACAATGAAAGTTGGACCTTTATGGCAAGCTTGGTAGCAAGGGGAAATTGGGCCAGTTCGACGAAAATACCCTTATTAATTTGACTAAAGGTTAAAATAATTTATAAGGGTAAAATTGTATTTAAATTAAAATAAATTTAGAATTAATTTTTTATACTTTTATTATTATTAGTAGTAGTAGAACACTTATTATAGAGAAAATATTAATATTAATTTTAATTTTAATATAAATTAATATAATAAAATAATTTATTAAATATTAATTTATTTAATAAATTATTAAATTATATATTTAAATAATATTATTTAATATTTTTATTCTTAATAATTTTAAATACAATTACAATATTTTAGTATTTTAGTATCTATAATATAGTTATCATGTTTTAAATATAAAATAAATTATAGAATTAATTTATAAGTTTTTAAGATAAAAACGTCTCACCTACAAAAAAACTAACGTTTCTCCTAGCACCTCACGCCTCGACTCTAAAGATATTTTGCGAGCGCCTCACGCTTTAAAAACTAAGTATTATATATAATGTGTGTAGCTTGATCTCATTTAAGCTTTCAAGTACACTTGCTAGCATAGTTTAATCGTTTTTTTTTTCTCATTAATCAATAGGTTTCTTCTTCTATTATTTTTAACCTTGCTGAATAATATTAAGGGTGGAATATAGTTAGTGTTTTTATTATTATTATTTATTTTTTATTTAAAGAAATATATCATATAGGAACAAATGGGTTAACCTAGTTTGGATAATATTGTATTTTAGTTGTTTGTGAATGCAAAAGCTTTGTTGAAAATGAATCTCATAGATTTTGTCCATTTAAATCCTTGTTTTGCAGGCTATCTATCCTAGAATTGGTATTGCAACTTCAAGTGTGCATGAGAGGTTGAATGGCCTAATATGTTGAAAAAAGAAACTCATTCCTAATTAAAATTGGAGGTACAATTGCTATAAGATATAATAGCTCAAGGGGTTTTTTATCTTTCATAATTGTCTTACTGTCTATGTCGAGATTTGTGATTATCATTTTCAATAATATTATCTTTAAAGTTCGAATCTAATACTATGTTTAAGCTATAGAGTACTCTCTAATATGAAAGGGGAAACAATTGTACTCTTAATTTCATATTAATAATATCATTGCGCTTGTATAGCTTAACATGTTATATACAAGGATTAATTACTGTAAAAGTCACATTTGTTTGCTCCCGGTAAAAATTTGATCACTTATTTTGAAAAATCAACTAATAAGATCACTTACGTTTTCGAGTTGTAAACTTTTGGTCACTTCGACGTTAAATATCGTTAATGATTGACGGAAAGATGATTTGGCATAATTAAACATGAATGAATTACTTAAATAGTCTCTAAATAATTATTTTACTTTTATTTCATTTTAAATTTAACCCTCAAAATTTAAAATTATATATTTTTACCATCTTCCCAAAATAAATCTTTATTTCCTTCTCCCGTGCAGACCATAGAGTTTCAAAATCAAAGGTTCTCCGTTTAAATTTAACTCTTATCATCTATTCTCACTGAATAACAATATTTTAATACGGGAATAGATGACCAAATTATTATACATTTTCTCTTTTGTTTCCTTCTCCTGTGTAGACTCAAAAAAAAAATTACTTTTATTTCATTTTATATGTCCATACAGCTTTTTCTTGCAAAGATGACAAGAGTTGAGAAAATCAAAGGTTGGGTATTCACCATCTTCGACGAGATTCATCGTCGTTGACGATGATATTTTCTTAACTGCTTCGAACAACCTATTTCTATCATAACTTGAATTATTATTAATATTTCTTTCGATTCTTTGTTCGTCGCCATTGAAATGCACCTTGATAGATGATTTTTCAGGTCGCCGATGGTTTATCACGACGGTGTAATCTTCCAAACTATCCATCTCCAAACCCATGAATTCGTCTCTGAGTATGTCGTGACTGTTGCCGCCGTGGTTCACGATGATCGTCGTCGAACTGGAAATAGATTTTTCCATCGAAGCAATTATTTCGAGACCGCCGTCGCCGAAGTTAAACCTTTTAGAACCACTCGGTAATACGGTTTTAAGATCAAATGGACCCTCTGGGGCTTCTTGAAGGATCCCAAAACCCAAATTTCTAGTCAGAAATGAGTAGCTTCGACAGATTTTCGATCAAGGGTCGAGCTCTCCTCCCTAACATGGTGGTGATTGGTTGTTGAAAGGTTGGAGGAAAAGAAAAATTCGGTGGTTGTTTTTATAATTTTCTTTTTCACCAAGTTGAAGAGTTTTTTAGCCCATGATTTAGTTTGGAGCTATATGGATGATGATTGTTGTTTTGGTGGGTTAATTCTAAAAAATCCAGCTTAGTTTGAATATGAAGTTTAGTTTTTTAGGAAAGATGGTGAAAATATATGATTTTAAAATTTTGAGTATTAAATTAAAAATAAAATAAAAATAAAATAAATATTTATGGACTATTTAGGTAATTTATTCATTTTTTATTGTGTTAAATCATCTTTTCGTCAACCATTAACGACATTTAACGTCGAAGGTACCAAAAGTTTACAGCCCGAAAATGTAAGTGACCTTATTGATTTATTTTTAAAATCGGTGACCAAATTTATACTGGAAGCAAACAAAGATACTTTTACGGTAAATTAACCCTATATACAATGAAAAAACTGAATAGGACGGAAAGGGACAATCGTCTCTATTCCCAAAGATTTTTTTTTATTTTTATTCCTTATTTAATTTTTTTTTAAGAAATTGGTTTATTTATGAAATTGTCTCTCCCCTACTTTTAAACTTTTATATTTTGCTCTCAATCTCAAATCCTGACATTCTTCCTGGTTATATATACATAATAGTAGAGATACAATCATAATTACGTAATCCAATATGCATACACACATCCAACATAAGTAATAAAAAGAAGAAAGATATATTAGATGAAACTTCAAATTTTGAAAATTATTTGTAATAATATTTGAAACAAAATATATTTTATTTGTGAATTTAAAAGAGAATAACAAAAGAAAATATAGTTGGAATAACATCTATAATTATTATGCATGCATGGGCTATCTACATAGCATGGTTGGCTTTGAAGTTTTTAGACATTGGTATGACTATCATTTGCATTAGATGTTATGGAAGTATGGTGGGGAATGTAAGGACAAAGAAGAATTGAAATGACATTTGAGGTATGGATAAAGGTATACAACTTAAAGTATAGAAAATTAAGTTTAGGGTTTACTGTATAAATAAAGTTTGCTAAGTGAGAGTAATAATCTTTTGTTAAAGTGGTTGAGGATTCAGTCATTTCTTTCAACATGACAGGATTTTAAAATTTGTAGTCGGTTCAATTAGTTCCGAAGAGAATCGGCATTGCTCGCGCCGCCTTCAGCACATCGGCGGGTCAACTTAATTCTGTTTAAATGGCTTTGGTTTGGACTAATTATGAACTTTCTCAATGGTGTAGCCATGGATTTGGCAGGGAAGATTGGCATTTCAAGCAATAAAAACTTCAAAATCCTCAGTTTAGCTGATTGGAAGATGTTTCAGCTACTGAAATGGCAAAAGACAATATTACTAAGCACCATACTAATGCCGAATAACATATCGATTCAATGTAATATACATCGACATCAATACATACCAATACTAGAATAAAAACGTATGTGCACCCGATATGATATTGACTACCTTACCAAAAAAATCAACAAGAGCTTTATGTTAAACTTCACCAGCACTGTAATAAATAATTTTCATATAATATATCCAAACGGACTACTGACATCTGAACATGATACACATACCTCACCTATTTCATATGTATTCATGTTGTGATGGATGCATATTATAGTACTCATGTTATATTTCATATTCCGGGATTCACATGTGTCCGAACACAAATTACGGAACGAGAGTCATGTTCATAAGTGTATCAGTATCTCTTTGATAACAGTGTGATAAAATCCCTACATATATAAAAAAACCTAGTCACCTCTAGCCAACACAAGAGGTTTGGATAAAAGGCTCTCCAATACAAATGAATGAATGCCTTGTAAACATCATCATCATCATCAGTTTTGAATATATGCATCTAAAACTGGTCAATTTGAATCCTAGCCTCCACTTCTAACTCTCTCTCTTGCATGATAATGGTATTGCGAGATTTCATTCAGTTTTTTCGGTTAAAACTATACAGAGGCAATTTCAAAACTTTTTACAGTACCTGATTTGCCGATGATGCATTTGAATGTGAGGACCATAACTATGCAAGCTGTACACAGATGGCACCCGATCCGCTGGTGTGTTATTTTTCAGCACCAGATTCATGCAGGAGCACCAACTTAAACCGAGTTGTTAAGAGGAAGGTGAAGATTGTGAACCAACCATATCCTCGTTGGCACTTTGGAATTGTTCTATAAGTAAATTTCGTATTTTCACTCTCAAGCCAGAGGCTTGTTCGGGTCTGAACCATTGCCTGCCAAACTGAAAATTGGAAACAGGATAAACAGGTTAACAACAGAATGAGAAAAGTTTTGTACAAGATCACAGAGGAACACATCAGGTACCATTGCTAAATCTTTCTTTTTCAGTCTTTCAGGGGCCTCTTCAATGAAGCGCTCCATAAAATAAAGAACAAAAAGACCACAATCATAATCATTCTTTTGTTGGGGAACCTGGCCAAAAAGGAAGTATCAACAGAAACCTAAAGTTATGGTTTCAGAATGAGAAACCGATGACTATATTTATGAAAAGATAGCTGAAGTGATTTAGTCCTCAAAGTTGATCATGCCACGTATATATTCCTAGCAAGATAACCTTAAACATAAATTCTTGTAGCAGACATCATTTTATTTGTACCAAGGCACCAAATTTCTTAGCAACATGTTTATTCAGCAAAAGTGATTAATTGAAGTCTAAACAATTTTACAAATGAAAAAAAAAAATTAAGACTATCCTTTTGTAAAAATATTTATTGTGAGAAAGCGGTCATGGTGGCCGGAGATGCAATGAATGATGGTGATTTTTATATAATTTATGGTTAGGGATTTGATGTTTGAAAAGAATGAAGAAAATATTTTTCAGAGAACAAGTATAGTCTTCTAGGTATTTTTCTCCTCTTATTAGATTCATAGGAATAGTACATATTTATATATAAAGACTGACTTGGTATTCTAGGAAACTAAAGATACAATCTCATATATGATTTCTAAAGATGTTCTACTAAAGTTGACTTTTCATAAGTAAAAGATACATAATATATTCTCATACTTAACCTAGAATAATATTCTCCCATAATTATACGTACTAACCAACACTCCCCCTCAAACTAGTGTGTATATGTTGTATACATCTAGTTTGGATAAAAAACCATCAAAGGTTACTCTGGGAAGTGCCTTGGTAAAAACATCCGCAACTTGATTTGTGGTAAGAATGTAGTTAAGCTTCACAATCCCACTGATGACCTTCTCTGAAATAGATGTTTGAGATTTGCATTCAAATGCAAATAGATCAACATCTTTGCTGGAAATAAGTCTTTGTATATGATGTGCATGATATACGAAGTGATCAAAAGAAACTACACTCCCTGATAGTTACACAGACTAGAATTTCAGCTTGAATCTTTGATGTAGAATCCTTAAAGAATATTATCTAGTTTTTAAAGCTAAACTATAACTTTTTCATCTATCTTTTTGGATGGATGGCTAAGATAGAACCAAATAGTTTTTAAGGCTAAACTATAACCTTCACTATCTTTTACAATGGATGGCTAAGATAGAAACCATTAAATAGAGAATAAAACAACAAAATTAAACGAGAAGAAATTTCATCAGAGATGTAAGATTCCAACAAGAGAGAAGCCAAGGAACGAGTATGGTCTAATGACTAGCGAAAGATAAAAACGATAATCTGAAAAATTAGATTGTCGATTTGTTTTTATTAGAGATAGTAGCAATGGTGACAATATGAAGATCGTTATTGAATCTGATACCATGTGAGAAAGCGGCCATGGTGGTCAGAGATGCAATGAATGATGGTGATTTGTGTATGATCTGTGGTTAAGGATTTGATGTTTGAAAAGAATGAAGAAAATATTTTTCAGAGAACAAGTGTAGTTTTCTAGGTACTTTTCTCTTATTAAAGTCATAGGAAGAATACATATTTATACATAAAGACTGACTTAGTATTCTAGGAAACAAAAGACAATCCCATATATGATTTCTAAAGATATTCTACTAAAATTGACTTTCCATAAGTAAAAGATACATAATATATTCCCATACTTAACCTAGAATAATATCTTCCCATAATTATACGTACTAACCAACATTTATGTTCAAAAGATTTAATCCTGCGGTGGACAATAGATGAAAGGGGGAAATATGTATTAGAGTATTGTGCTTTTTTTTTCAAGGTCCATAGATCAAGTAACGATTACTTGATATTGTTGTAGGCTTGTAGCATGTAAAACAAACTCATTTCTAAAGATGTTTAATGTTAGAAAGCATGCACAGATAATATCGTAAATTAACTTTTATCATGCAACTTCACAAGAAAGAAAAGAAACATTTCAATTTTATGACCAAGGAAAGGAAGTTCATTTGCTGAGGTAACTGAAGATCAATATTCAAAGTCCATAAATAAATGAGACGATTTATGATACTGCAAATTAAAACTTACAGCTATTGTTCTCTCGTCAATCCTGCGGGGGAGATTTTCCCATATTCTGTCTGCGATTGGAAGATCTGATGGAGCAACCTCCTGATTCAAATAGTTCCATTCTTCCTTCATGTAGCTAAAAACCAAGATTCAAATTGTCTATTAGGCTTAAGAACCCCATAAGGAGGCAAACCAGTCGAGCATTGGTTACCAATAGCTATGCATAACTTTGGACAACCGAAAATTGACCCAGTAAGCTTCCATTCAAAAGTTCATGCAACATTAATTAGACGGTGCAATAGCTGAAAGATGTTGAAGATTTCCATATAACCGAATCATTTTACTTGTATCACTTAAGAAGAAACGAATGAGCAGATGTGCAGGTTTCCAAATCATGCTATTATAAACAGATAATACACTATCTTGATGAAAGTTCCTTTTGCATATCATAAGGCTTCTAATTTTATGAATATACAGACAAAGACAAATTATAGCACTGCATCACCATTTACAACCCCTTGGCTTATTTTGTCTCACCTTTTAATGTTCTTAAAAACCAATCTGCTAGAATGAAGTCCCAGTGAATCCAAATGAAGGATAATAGGTCCTGATTCATCTTCCTTGTCAGGTATACAAATGATGACCAAGCTCCAGTGGAAACTGGATACATGAAAGGTAACAATAGAGTCAAAAGATCTGAATAAGTTCAACCCAAATTAATGAGGAGAAGGCAGTGAAAATAGAGGGAAAGATACTTAGAGGTACTAAATCAACTTATTCATAACAAATGGCTTAATCCATTTATCCATATCAATTCACCCTTTTGAAACAACCAATCTAGTTTATTTTTTTCAAACAATTCTCACTCTTAAGCATGCCAAATAGAAGCACATAATTAACCTTCTTAGTTAACAGAAAGCAGAATAGTCACTCAAAAACTAGCCAAGAGACACAAGACAATAGGCTGTGACTTATGGCAATGATCACTTGATAGTATTTTGTTCATTACAGACAGAAAATTTGATTATCATTACATGGTTGGATAAAACAGTATCCTGTCCTATACATCTTTTTCAGAGACAAAGAGACGCGACAGTTAAAATGTTCTGTTCATGTAACAGTACCATTTTAGTAAAAAAAAGTCCACTTATAATTTCTAATCCAAGGAAATTACGAAGGTGAGGAGATGATAATCATTATTTTAAGAAATGAAAACGTATTTTGATATGCAAGAATTGATGGAAGGTACATAATAGTGTTTTCATTGTCCCTCATTTTGAGAAAACTGTGTTTCTATGTCTGCAGACACTCTCATTCCCTTCTAATCCTCTTCTTTCCTTTGTTCCTCCCATGTTTACATTCGCAGGCCAGCATTAAGATGCATAATGTCCACAATATTGAAACAAAGGGCCACACTCTCCCCTTCACCAACTCCTGTTTCCAATCCTTTTCAAATCAAAGTCCCCGCTTTTATTTATACCAATTCTTTTTTAAAATGTACATAATGCTTTTTCTAACAGTGACAACCATCTGGACATGGAATTGCAGTTTCCAACACATTTTCAAATCCATATCTATGCAATATCATGCAAATGAAGTTCTCTTGCAGTGCATGTAGTAACAGGAACTCGGCAATAATAAACATTTATAGGTTTGAAGGGAACGTTATACACGCTTGAATGAAAATATCTATAGCAGGAAAACTCACTCTTCATTGATTGGAATAAGAATATATGCTTTCTGGAAAATATTAACACCTCTCCACCACCTTCTGAACTTGATGAATAAGGAATCGTTGTCACTCCCCTAGTTAGAGGAAAAAAAAACAAAGACCTCACAAGCATGAGTTGGAGAAATAATAATCGTGATAGTCAAATAGCTTGACAGTTCAGCAAATTATACACAGGCACTAAATATAATCATTGATCTAGTCAAAGCAAATATTTGAAAAATAGATGTCTCTGAAAAATTAAACTAGTGCATAAATCAAACATATAGTATTTTTCTGAAATTAAAAATGGCTATTGATCTCAAGTTGCTTTATTCATAAACAAAAATAAAATGACTTAAAGAGTGAAGCTTAAAAATTATAGCATTATCTTATTAAAAGAAAAAGATCATAATAGCATTAGCATCGCAGAAATACTCAAGAACCTAGTTCTACCAGATCAGGTCCAATGAAGCTGATTGAAAATGATTCCAGAAATCTCAAATCAGCATGATGTATTCACCTTACACAGCAAAAGGAATTCATCTATAAGAGAGCATTAAAGATAAAACCTTGCATGATACAGCTTCTTTCAGCTTCGGGTAAAAGTACGTGTTAAAAATATGATAGTCACATATTGCTCTAGTTGTTGGGGATGCCTGCCGCCGCAAATATCTGGCCAAATGTACAAAATGTGGTTAAACTAGAAGTCCAGAGCTCCATATTGTAAGATCTATTATCTAGCATCTATTCAACAGTTTTCTAACGAAATCAAGCATTTAAACTGTTTTCCCTAAAAAATGAAATTTCAAAAGTCAGGTTTTCCAAACAACCATAACAAAGATGTCTGACAGCATATTGGAAATTTAAGTTCAGATTTTAAAACTCAAGCAGTAAGTTTCTTATGCTGATTTCACATAGCATTCAAAAGCACAATGTCAATTCTCGAATACTAGGGGAAACCTGTTTTCTGGTACAAACATTGTTTCAATAAACTACAATTCTAAAACTGTTCTTTTGTTTTTCTAGAATTAAGGCACATCCGCACAAGGCATACACTTACACGACACTGAAATTGCCCAACCCTCTTGAAACAGAATAAACTTTTACTTGGATGGTCTGACCAATATTTATCTTCCATCTGTAAGTAGGTTAAATTCCAACCCAACTCAAACAAATTGGACCCAATACAAATCCAGGGGAAAAAAAGATTCAAACCATAGCTGGTCAGAATGCAAAATGACCCAATGGGAACAATCTTACACACTCAACTGTAACTCCTTAAAGTTGAGAAGCTGCCATGTGATAAAATTACACGTATTTGTAATCACTTAAACACTTACCGGATGTAAAAGTTCATAATTTGAGATGTCAAGAAGGTTTCAGGAGCAAGACTATCAATATCACCAAAAGAAATATCGACAGATTCTGGATCATCCCTGTATCGATATAACAGACCGATTAAATTCTGCTAAAATTGTCTGCAGAAACCATCCATTAAAAAAGGCATCACTAACCTTGATGGGTAATAGATCCTAGCATCCTTTTTGCTGAAAATTTGTCAAAAAGATAAGATAGTGCTGGGAGCAACCAAATTGTAAACTATTGTATAGTGGAAAGAGAAAAATATAGATAGTTCCACTAACCAATTCGGAAGTTTAATTTCAGGCTCTGTTGTCTCTACTGACAGCGGTTCTTCCTCATCTACAATAACAACAGGCTCGCCCTGTTTCAGTTATATACCATTGAATCAGTGATCAATCAATAAATAAAGACAAAACCTAATTATGGTGACCGCAGAAATTTTCATCACAATGCAACCAAAAATGTACATTGACTACTGATAGCAAAACCTATATTTTCATGGCAGGATGCATTCTTTGGCTTTTTAAGATTTCGAATTTAGAAAGACAATTAAGAGACCAACAATCATCTGATGTATTGTTGTCCATTCCCCAAATGTCAAAATCTCCAAAGTAACCAACTTATGAGTTTCACAGAAAACATATGTACGCTATGAAGAATTTTTCAGAATTTAAGTGTCTCAGAGCATGTCCAAACATAACAAGTATTTTAGAATATTCTTAAGTTGCAGTCAGACTAAGATAAGTCAATAACACAGGAATGGACACACACTCCCTTCTTCCGTTAGTCAATAGTGCGAGACAAGACAATAATAGAGAAGCTGGGCCTTATGGAAGCTAAATCAAGACATGACTGACATTTCCTAGAACAGTGAGTTGAAAACTTATTAAAATTAGAATCAAATCATGAAGGATAGAAACTTAAAGCTAAATCAAGAATCTGTTGTAGCTGTTAATAAGATACTAATGACAAAGGATTCGATAAATAGCATGCAATATCCTAAACATTCCCAAACAACACTGATATTATCTGCAGTATCACAATGACACGTGATTAATTACATGTAGCTTAAACTCTGATCCTAAATCAGTCCTACTTCAATAGTGACATTCACAAAATGAGCAGGCGGTCAACCCTAGACGATTACGATAGTAATAGAAGAAAGAAAAGTAGGCACACCTGCCTACAACTTGAATCATTTGGTGGACGAACTTGAATAGCATCATTCCTACAGAAAAGGAATGAGGAAATTCAAAAAACATGCAAATCAATTATTGAACTACTCAATTATACAGAAAACAAGATCAGTTAACAGAAATATGTCAAACATTATATTGACTATCTTTAATGGATAGCAAACAGTCAAAATTAAAATGCTAACATGTATATAAAAGAATTTTATTAAAAAATAGATTGCAAGATGTAGAAAAAAACCCAGATAATTTCAGCTACATGCAATATGAGAGATGAATTCCTGATTGAGAATTTCAAGAATCAGCTATTGGTATTTTCAGCCTCAGAAATAAATGAGTAATAAATAAAATTGCTTACTTTGAAGTACTTTGCAAGTAGTCATCTGTGTCAAAAAGAGAAGACCATGTAGCTGTCCTACTCTTTTGATCACCAAAAGAAGGCTTTCTATAGTTTAGTGAACTTCTATGTCTTGGTGATCTTCTAACTATCATCCTTTCACTCTGTGAAAAATCCCCATTGCATTTGTTTTTTTGGTTTCCACAATGATTCAAAACTGAACTGTTCCCAAATGTGTTGAGTGACCTTGAATCTGTCTGTAACATGATGTACAAGAACAATAACGTTCCATGGTGATATCCAATAACAAAGTCCTATCCTACAATCTATCACTTAATTTAGGAACATTTAGAAGAAACTGCATTTCGCACTGAACAATGCAAAAAAAGAGTTATATTTCAGTAGAGTGGTAGCAAATTTACATTTTCTTCCAACTTTTTGCAAAAACTAGCACCAAATGCAGACTGCGAGAAAGGTTGCTTTGATTTACGCAGATTTTCAAAGCCATTGGAAGAACCTGCAAGAAGCATTTAACTTAAATAGATTTCAAAAAAACGGAATTCTAAAGTTACATAGAAATTGCCCTGCTTATGCACGTAAGCCATCAGTACACTGATCCTTAAAAGACTACACATCTTGAGATCGAAACAATCAGAGCACCAAGGAGTCAGGGTTCTAAGTACTATACTGGCTAGATCATTACTAGCATCATGGTAACCATACCCGGAAAAGGGGAACATAACATGATCAACCAGACAAGTTCGATTTCACTCCAATGCAAACATCTACAAAGAAAAAATAGGAGAAAAATTCATCTGTTACAGCCCAAATTCAGTCTATTCTGATCAACATGATCTTTAATCAAAGTACATTTTCCCCAACAAACTACAGCAGGAAAACTTCTGCCCTTATGCCACGTTATCTCAAACTACACCCTTTTGTGTCAAATGCCATCAGCTCAATTTTAATGCGATGGAGCACAACTACCTAGGTTTGTCCCCATCCGGGGATAACCTTCATAATTACATAAGTAACAAAAATGAACCATTTCAAGTTGTATTCTGTACCATGTCAAATAGGCCAAAGTTAAGGATAAAACCATATCACTACAGTAACCTCAGGATCAACATAATTCCATGTATGCTTGGAAAATGGAAACCAAAGTTCACTGAAGACTCCCACACAAGACTTGAAAAATATCCCAAATTACACGAAACCTTACCAACAGTATGTGAGCTTGGAGGATGCGAGAGCTTCTCACATTCATCAGCAACCTGTCCCACAAATGAATAATGAAAACAATCAATGTTTTACTTTGCAAAAGGGTAAACAACCAATCTTTTATTTTTACTTTGCAATTGTTTGGAAAAGGGGGAAATTCACTGTAAAAACACAATCACTGTCTATTCACCTACATTAGTACCCAAAATAAATAGTTTTAATTTCCAAACAATCCCTCATGCAACATTCCTAATTTCGTTCTTCTCTATCATTTTACTGTAAGACCGAATTAGTCAGAGAAACAAACCAATCTCGCTCGCGAAAGCGTTCTCCGTTTTTTCTCCTCCTCAAGTTGCTCAAGTTGATCCCTAATCTTCTTGCCTTTATCCGGCAATTTAAAGCCCATGCATTCCAGATTCCGCTCTTGCCGTTGAATCTTCTCTTCCAGCATAGCATCAGTCCAATTTTCCCAAAATTCCTCTTTACCATGATCATCGCCGTCGCCCGTTGCGGCAGATTTCCTAGGCGGAAGTTGTGGTTCCGCCTTGATAACCACTAAGGGCGGTGGTTGCTCCTCATCGCCGTCGTCCTTTGAGAGTAGCTTGTTCCAATCGAGGTCTAATTTCCTCTTCTTGTTCTCTTCTGCTTCCATGCAAATCAAATTAGACTGATTTCCCCCCACCCCTTTTTCTTCCGTGAATACTCCTGATTCCAACTCTTTTCAACTTGCAAGTTGCAGGTAGGGATGGCAATATGACCCGGACCCGATAAGTAACGAGTTTTTCTATTAAAATAAATAAATTTGAATGGAATCAAATTGAATGAAATCGAATTATTAAAAAAAAAATCAGGTTAGAATTGGGCTGGGTTTAGTTGAATTCAATTTATGACGTAAACTTTTAGTGTGATATATTTATATATATTTATTATATATGATATTTAAAAAATAGATTAGATAGAATTTAATCAATCATAATTGATTTATAATTTTTTTATTAAATCAAATTAGATTAAGTTAAGAATAAAATATATTAAGACGGGATTGGACAAAATCAAAACGGATGATTTGATTTTTGAGTCGTAATTAAAACGACTAAAAACATAATTCATTCGTGATCATTCATAGATCAATTAATAAATATATATATTTAATTATTTTTATTTTATCTTTGTACCTAATAAATCTTTACAGAATTATTTTTAAAATTAATATACTATAAATCTTTACCCCGGCCACCATTCTCAACCTTTTCTCATGGCTTTTGTCGTAGAAACACACGAACCGGCAACCAACGCCCCACACGAAAAACACGAGCATCAACAAGAACCCTCGTCCCTCGCTGCCTCTGCAAAGATAAATCGAGAGTCCTAGAGCATCAGGCCCGTGTATCCCCTCCAGCTCCGCGACCACGATACTCACATTCCAAACAGACGTTCCTTCTAAAAAATTCTCCAACAGTGTCACGCTAACTGTTCGAAGAAATGCCGCTGAGAACGAATTATAGAAAAAGTTCATCACAATGATATAGTAGTAACCATGTCGACACGAGTAGAAAACCGGTAGAAACGAAGTGAACATACGTAGAAGTAACAAACATGCCTTTACACCTTTCTCTTTCGACAAGTCTTCGTACCATTTCCACCACCGTAATCGGTTTTTCCTTCATGTACGTTATCGATGCCGATTCCATGGTAACCACCGCAACGCAGAGCTTCGGCAGATGAAGTGAGAGAAGCTGGTAAAGAGCCACTTGAACTGGTTTGTAAAAGAAACCATTAGTCATTGTTCCTACATCGGGTTCTCTCAGTACATCGGAGAAGACGATGAATACTCATCGAAGCATGATTTCGTGTAAAACCAGGGAGAAAAACAAGGGAATGGAAGCCATGAAACAAAGTACGATCGTGTTGGTTGATTTGAAAGGGATCAGAGAAGCTTGTTTGAGTATGTGAAAGAGATTTAGCTTATGATTTAGCCTATGGGTATGATTCTCCGTCTCAGTTCCGTTCAAGTTTCCATTGAAGGGTTTTGTTTATGGTTTTAAATGATATATTTGTAAGCATTAAATGAGCATAAACGCAACGAAAAAGATTAAAATAAATAACTCCAACCATTGTCAAGCCTTATGCTAAATTAAGATGTGGTTGTACCACCGTCGAGCCCGTCGGACCACCGTGGTAACACCTCGAACCATCATAAAATTAAAGAACTCGGCTACAAAATTAACTCCAACCGTCAAGATCTTCTAAGCACACGAGAACCTCGCTAGATGGAATTCTTTATGCAATATGAATTGCTTTGATTCTTGGTGCTTAGGGATCTTGTGATAATGGGTATTTATAGAAGTGATTTACCATGTAAATCACTCCAATTGGACAAAAATGCCCCCAACTACACGGCATGATGGCCCTTAACTGAAACATAACCTACACGTCCATCACAAAGTGAAATTGGAACATGCTTAACAAAATGAGAGTGGAAGCCACATGTTCGCTGCATGTTGCCTATGTAACTGCCACGAACCATATCCTACATTCTCCCACTTGGTTTGTATTTGTTCATAAGACTTAAAGTCAAAACATAATGTATGAATCATGGCGACATTTCCTCTAATGATTGAGTTGTATCTTCCATGTATCACAATATATCAAGTCTTAACGTTTTAGCCTATATACTTAATGAATAAACCTAATGTTTATTCTACATCCAAACTTTAGTGATATTTCTCGAAACAATTAACTTAATGTGTACACAACATAAATGAGAAATATCAAACTTTATTAGAGTTTCAACTAAATTGTTCTTATAATGAAAATTACAAAGTACGAACAAGTCTCATAGTGACAACATGATCCTTATATTTATGTGGTGGCATGCCCTTAGTCAAAGGATCAGCTAACATCTGCTCAATGTTAATGTGCTCAATGACCACTTTCTTTTCTTTAACACGTTCTCTTATGGCTAGATACTTAATGTCGATGTGTTTACTTCGACTTCCACTTCCGTTGTTCTTAGCCATAAAGACAACAACTAAATTGTCACAATATATTCTTAATGGCCTAGAGATTGAATCCACAAGTCTAAGCCCAGAAATGAAACTCTTTAACCATATTCCATGTGAGGTAGCCTCAAAACATGAAACGAACTTGACCTCCATAGTGGAAGTAGCAGTTAAGGTCTACTTAATGCTTCTCCAAGATATAGCTCCGTTGGCAAACATAAATATGTAACCTGATATTGATTTACATGAATCAACACAACTAGTAAAGTCTGAATCGGAGTAGTCAATCACCTCCAAATGGTTAGATCGTCTATATGTAAGCATATATTCTTTTATCCCTTTGAGGTATCTTGAAACCTTTTTTGCAGCTTTCCAGTGGTATATACCTAGATTACTCTAATATCTTCCCAACATCCCAACGACAAATGTAATGTCAGGTCTTGTACAGACTTGAGCATACATCAGGCTTCCAACAACAGAAGCATATGGAATGTTTCTCATTTGCCCCTTCTCAAATTTGTTCTTCGGGTATTGGTTCAAATTGAATTTATCATCCTTCAAGATAGGAGCAACACTAGGTGAACAATCTTTCATTCGAAATCTTTCATTAGAAATCTTTCTAAAACTTTGTTGATATAGGTTTCTTGAGATAAACCTAAGACACCTTTATATCTATCACGATGAATCTTAATACCAATGACATAAGATGCATCACCCATATCTTTTATATCAAAGTTTTTAGAAAAAAAAATTGTTTCACCTCATGTAGCATACCTTTATCATTCGTTATAAGTAAAATGTCATCCACATATAGGATAAGGAAACAAATTTTATTCTCACTGACCTTCTGTATATACATTGATCCATGATATTCTCAACAAAACCAAATGAAAAGATAACTTCATGTAATTTTAAATACCACTGTCAGGAGGTTTGTTCCAATCTATATATAGATTTCTTTAACTTGCAAACTAAGTGATCACCATCACTAAAGGAAAATCCTTCAGGTTGTTTCTTGTATACCTCTTCCTCTAGATCACCATTAAGAAATGTAGTTTTCATATTCATCTGTTGTAACTCAAGGTCAAATTGAGCTACTAGTGCTAACAAAATGTGCAAGGAATCTTTCTTAGATACTGAACTAAAAGTCTCAGTGTAATCGATTCCTTCTCGCTGAGTGAATCCTTTAGCAACGAGTCTTACTTTATATCTTTCAATGTTGCCTTTTGAGTCTCTTTTTATTTTGAAGACCCATTTACATTCAATGGCTTTACACTATCAGGCAACGGTACAAAATCCCAAACTTCGTTGCTCTTCATAGAATTCATCTCATCCTTCATAGCATCATACTATAATTGTGACTCATTGCAGCTTATGGCACTTAAAAATGATTCAGGGTTATTTTTAGTTCTAACATTATAGTCAGATTCTTGTAAATACACAAAATAATCATTAGAAATTGTTGATTTTCTTTCTCTAATAGATCTTCTTAATGTTGAATCAATATTCTCTTGTGGATCATGTTGTTCAACTGGTTGTTCAATAATTTCTGGAATTTCTTGAACAACTTGATCTATTAGAGTATTTTCAGCAACTTGTGGAACTTCATTGATTGGTTGTCCAACACCCGATTGAGCTTGAGGGGTGTTATATATGATAACCAATCTCTCACTTGAAGTGGATGGTTGATCTACGGGTATTAAATCCCGAGACATATCGCTCCCACTGATTGAGTCATTCTCAAGAAATTTTGCATTTCTTGATTCCACAATTTTAGTACTAGTAGATGGATGATAGAATCTTTAACATTTAGACTTTTTGGCATATCCAATGAAATATCCACTAATAGTCCTTGGGTCCAGTTTCTTTTCTTGAGGATTATAAATTCTCACTTCAGACGGGCATTCCCAAACACGTATATGTCGAAAACTAGGTTTCCATTCTTTAAATAACTCAAAAGGTGTCTTTGAGACAGTCTTGGTTGCGACCCGGTTTAATATATACATAGTCGTCTTGAGAGCTTCAACCCATAAAAACTTAGATAGCTTAGAGCTACTAAGCGTACTTCGCACCATGTCCATTAAAGTTCGGTTTCTTCTTTCCGCAACATCATTCTGATCAGGCGAGTCTGGCATGGTGTATTGGGCAATTATACCTTTTTCTTGAAAAAACTTCACAAATGGACCTATGTGTTTGTCCATCTTCTGTGTATCTACCATAATACTCACCACCTCTATCCATTCTCACAATCTTTACTTGTTTTCCGTATTGTTTCTCTACTTCAACCTTGAAAACCTTAAAGGCTTCTAACACTTCACTTTTATGATGAAACATGTAGAGATACATGTATCGTGAATAATCATCTATGAAAGTGATGAAGTATTTCTGACCTTGCACATCTATATCTGGGCAATAGATATCAGAATGGATGATTTCCAATATGGTCGAACTCCTCTCGACACCTTTCTTTGATTTGTTAGTCTACTTACCCTTAATGCAGTCTACACAAGTATCAAAATCAGTAAAATCTAAGGTATTGAGTACTCCATCAATTACTAATCTTTTAATCCTTTCAATGGAGATATGTCTTAATCTCCGATGCCATAAAGTAATCTTTATTTATAAGACAACGTTTAGTACCAGTTTGAATATACATAACATTATGAGTGACATTATTTTGTAAATCAATAGAGTAAAGACCATCACATAAAACTTTATTTCCAATAATTTTAGATTTATAAAATAAATTGAAACCAACATTCGAGAAACAATACCCCTAGGGTACAAGTCTTGAAACGAAAATTAAATTTCTAGAAAAACTAGGAATGTAAAAAGTCTTTTCTAAAATTAAAACAAAGTCACTACTAAGTACTAATTCACGGGTTCCAATAACTTCCACATGCGATTGTATCTTGTTTCCTGAATAGAAGTATCGCTCAGCTCCCACTGGTTCCCTCAGATTTTTTAATCCCTGTAAGAAATTTGAGACATGAATTGTAGAACCAGAATCAATCCACCATGTGTTATAATTAACATCAACCATGTTTGACTCAAAGCAAACAAGTGAGATTGATTTACCTTTCTTTTCAAGCCAGCCCTTATACTTGACACAGTCCTTCTTCATGTGTCTCTTCTTTTTACAGAAGAAACACGTGGACTCTTACTTGATGTCAATTTAGGGTTACATTTTAGCTTTCCTCTTTTGCTTGGCTTGGACTGAATTTTTTCCTTGAGTAACCGTCAGTGCGCTCTCTCTCATTTCTAGTATGAGCCTACCCTCTTCTTGATCACACATGGTCAAAAGATCATCAATAGACCATTTATCTTTATGTTTGTTATAAGAAATCTTAAATGGCCCATTTGAGGAGGAAGAGTGTATATAGTGCACTAGAAAATATTCAGACATTTCAACCTCAAGTGCTTTAAGGCGAGCTGTCAAATCTCGCATCTTAGTGATGTGATCACGCACACCTTTCACCGTAGTGAGCCTTAGAGATGTGAACTTCATAATTAAGGTGTTGGCTAATGACTTTTGAGAAGTCTGAAACTGTTTCTCTATAGCTTTTAATAACTTTTGGACATTCTCATAATGCTCAATTGAGCCACGAACATCAGCAGGAACCTTGCGCTTAATGAACATAATCTTAAGCGATTGGATCGCTCCCACTTTTCATATAGAGGAAGATCAGCCTGATTGCTGGTGTCACTTATATGTAGTTCAGATTTCCTTATAGCATAGTCAATATCCATACACCCTAATTGCAGAAGAATATCTTCCTTCCAGAACTTAAAGTTCTCACTAGTTAATTCAAGGATATCTACTCTATTATCAGAGATATTCACAGGTAATAATGCTGCAAAATAAATTGTCATACATACTTAATATAAATTTGAGGCAAACATAAGCTATAATTTACCAATGCAAATTATAGAAATAATGAATCTAGTGACATAAAAATTGTCTGTGGACTAAATTTTTAATTCGATTAGATTCATTTGATAGAATTTTTTTATCCTTTATATAAAAATTATTAAATTTATTTTTATAACTCCTGTGGGTAATTATAAAAATTCATCTAATAATTTTTACCTTAATTTTAAGGGATTTAATATCTAAGCTTTATGTATGTGATTTTTAACCTTAGTAATTTTATTTAACTAAAGATGATGTGGCTAGTCTTTAACTAAATAAAATTATTAAAATCACTTAACTAGATATTAACCCTAAATTTTATTTAATATTGTTGCTTGTTTCATTATGCAATATTTTATGTCTAGTCCTTATGAGATCCTTAATATGATTTTATTTAATTAAAGTTGTTGTGGCTAATTCTCTAATTAAATAAATTATTTGGATCCTTAACTATAGTTTTATTGTTAAAGCTTTATGCAATAAGTCTTAAGGTTTATGTACCTAATTTTATGTATATAACTAAGTTATAGTATATCCTAATTTAGGTACATATTATATATTAATTTCTAAAATTTATTTAAGTAAAAATAAATTAATAAATTTTAGAAATTAATCTTGTGGTTTTAAACAAAGATTCTACAACATAATTTTTCTCAAAATTTATAGATTCAAAGATCAAAATGACATTTTAATTTTGAGAAAAATTTTACATGACAAGGCAGAGATTTAACATGGCTCTGATACCAAATGTAAGCATTAAACGAGCATAAACGCAATGGAAAAGGATCAAAATAAATACCTCCAGATATTATCAAACCTTATGCCAAATTGAGATGTGGTTGCACCACCGTCGAGCTCGTTGGACCATTGTGGTAACACCTCGAACCATCGTAAAATTAAAGAACTCGGCTACAAAATTAACTCCAACTGCCAAGATCTTCTAAGCACACGAGAACCTCACTAGATGGAATTCTTTATGCAATATGAATTGCTTTGATTCTTGGTGCTTAGGGACCTTGTGATAATGGGTATTTATAGGAGTAATTTAGTAAATCACTCCAATTGGACAAAAATGCCCCCAATTACACAGCATGATGGCCCTTAACCGAAACATAACCTACACGTCCATCACAAAGTGAAATTAGAACGTGCTTAACAAAAGGAGAGTGAAAGTCACATGTTCGCTGCATGTTGCCTATGCAACTGCCACGAACCATATCCTACAATATTCTGAATCGTATACAATGAAAAGATTTGCCTACAAGGCCAAACCAAATGGGCTTGGAGCCATTGTTTATGGTTTGACAAGTGATACTGATATAAGACGAAGTTGGGTTAATATCGGGTGTTTATTATTGGAAATTTGATTTTTAGGTATCTAAAACATCGAATATCTTATTTAAGTATCTACTTTGTTAGTCGTGTTTCGGATCGTTACATCTGAGTACTTGTTATTTAGGTATTTATAAAATTTGAGCACTCAAAAAATCGGGTAGCGGATATTCGGTTCATGATTTTTTTTATTTTAAAATTTAAAAAACATATATAAAAAATATTTTTTAAAATTTTAAACTTGAAATTTTAAAAATATATAATACAAACATAGAAAGAACTTAAGGGATTTAAATTTAGTTTTGGGTAAAAATATTAAGAAACTTAAAATAAAAATATAATTTAAAATATAAAAATATATTTTAAATTTTGTCGGGTACCTAGTACGGAAAACATTCGGTCAATATATTGGCCCGTGTCCTAAAAAAATTACTGAATCGACCCAACCAAAAAAATTAAAAAATTCTTAAAATACCCATCCATTTTGTATCATGTAACCGAGTCGGATCAATTGGATCAGGTAATTTTGAACACCCCTAATTATTATTGGGAGACCAAAATTACAAAGGTTTGAAATATTAAGGAATGGTTAATTATATAATTAAGGTATAATATCAAAAATATCTCATAATATTTAATTGAATAATTATTTTTTATAATTTTTTAATCAATTTAATTTATAATATTTTATGTTGAGTTAAAATATTTTTTATAGATTGACATGTAGGTTTGCTACGTCATTTCAAGTTATTTATTATTAATTAACTAATATTTTTATTAACATATAAGTTATTTTGACTCAAAATAAATCGTTGAAGGTTAAATTGACTAAAAAAAAAAATAAAGACCAAAATAACTATTTAATCAAACGTTGGAGATATTTTTTAACTTTATTCGTAATTTTTTAAGAGAAAAACAATGATCTAAAATATTTCTAGACCAAAATTTTAGTATCTCTCCGACTCCCACTTCCATGTACATCCGTCTTAAGTGATCATGTATTTTATCTTATGATAAATTATATTAAAATAGTTTTATATTTTAATACATAAGTTATGTAAAAATTATATTTTCTATGTTTCACTTACAATATAGCATAAATAATTTAAATGATAAATTTATCCTTAAAAAGCTATTTTTTATATTTTTGACGAAAATTAAAAATGATATAAAGATAAATTTATCTTGTAAAACTTAAGAAATAAATGACTGACCATAAGATATATTTTATTTTTATCATAAAATCAAACTTTTAACCTTAAAATTAAGAGATAAGATGAGTAGTCATAACAAAAATATCTTACGTTGGAGTGATAATTTTATGAGATAAAGAGAATACAAAACTTTTTATTTTAACTAAAAATATATAAGTGATTTTAAATTTTAAACCCCAAACTTAAAATTATAATTATAAATCTTAAATTTTATTGGTATAGTATAAAAACATATTTATCAACATATTTCCCTTTAAAATATTTTATATTCTTATACACTTTCATTTGTTAACAAATTATTTATTATAAATTTTAAAATATTTATTATTATACTATATATGATGACAGATTCAAACATACTTAAATATGTCTTATTCTAGTTTACTTCTATTTTATCATATTTAATATTACAGTGTTTGACCATAGCTTTCTTTTTGACTTGATTTGGTTACTTTGACATCAACAGTTTCAGAAACTACGGCTTTCGTCGCGGTCGGTATTACTGAATGACTGAATGGAAGGAAAATTCTATTACGAGTGTTTGAATATTATTAAACATTATTAATATTGAATATTATTAAATATTAATAAATTAATTAATAACGATTGAAAATCGTAAGGACTTAACATGTAATTAATAAGAGTGATAGACTCAATATATAGTTATGAATTGCATGTTGAGTCTTTAAAATTTTTAATCTTTATTAATTAATTTAATGATATTTAACGATGTTTAGCGTTAGTGATGTTCAGTGATATTCGATACTTGTGGTAGACTCGTCCAAATGGGAAACACATTTTTTTCTTGGATTAGGGAATTAAATAGTCAATTAAATTAAAGAAATATTTTATATATAAACGTGTGTGAAGTTAAAGTTTATTTAATTTTTTTATTTAGAGTTTAAAGATTTATATTATTGTTTAAAATTTTGATCGTAAGAGTAAAAATTAAGGTTCATGGTTAGAATTTAAGGTTTAAAGTATTTAAAGTAAGCTAATTTGAATGAATATTCTCTTTTAATGTTTTTAATAGGAAAATATATTATTTTAGACAAAATTTGAAAAAAAAATATCACTTTCCGTCCATGCAAGTTAAATTTGTGTTTGGTCAAACGTGAATTTTGTATAATAAAAATTTGATAAATTAGTTTCTCTTTCTTACCTTTCGAATTAGAGTTTAGTCAAACGTATATAGCTTAAAGTAGTAGAGTTCTGGACAGACGAGCGACTGCACATGACTTCTAAAAAAGAAGGCTCAAAATTTTGATAAAGTATATTCATTAGATGATGTTAATCTTAAAATCCATTATAAAAAAATTTGAAAATACTCTTAAGAAATATGAGTTATAATTGTTAAACCATTATAATTATTTTCTAAATGTGACAATTGATTATAATATTTTATTGTTTATTCCTATTACTATTGCTTCTGTAGAACTAGTAAAGTTCTGTACAAACGTAATAGAAACGACGATACAAGGGTCCTAAAAAGGATATTTGCTTATAAGAGCCACTTTTTATAACTAGTGGGGTTAGAGACAATTGGTTCTAAGGCCGCATTTTAATAAAGTGTATTTTTTTAAACTGCCCCTAGTTCAAAGGGAATATTTTTAAAAAAAATTATTTGAATGAATATATTTTTCCAATTAAAAAATTAAAAGGGAATATTCATTCAAATTAGCCTTCAAACGAAGGATTTAAGTTTTATATTTTTAACTTAAATAGGAAATATTGTGTATTAAAATATAACCTTAAATTAAAGTAATAGAAATATACTAATAACCGTTACTAAATTGTTAAATAAAATATATATCACAGATTTATTTATCACATTAGTTATAATCTCAACTCTCGACTAATAAAATTTACCTATTTTTTATTATATCAATTTTTCAACTAATAATTCTTTATTAACTATTTTACACATCATTTAAAAAAAGTTTTTTAGAAGTTATTATATAGTTGGAATAATGACACTGAAAAAAATGGGTAGTTTATTTTTTTCGATAGTATAATTGATATGGTAAGTTAAGCTCGTGATATAATTTTTGATTAAATGATATAATCAAATTCAAGCCCTTACTAAATATTAATAATCCAATTTAATCCTTTTTTAACTTTTTTATTAAATAAAATTTTTAATTTTTGACCATGAGAGTGATTTTAAAGAAGTTTCAAAGCAATTTCATGGGGACCATGAGAGTGAATTTAATGGGATTCCAAAACATATAGGTTTGAATTATGGTTTTAGTCTGGTTTTATGTAAAAGTTTAAATTTTAATCGAATTAATTTGTCGTAATTTGATTCTTTTATTTTTATAATGTTATTAGTAGGTTTAAATCGATAGTATAGTCAAATGACGAAATGGATCTATTAATAACATTATAAAAACAGAGGGATGGGATTATGCTAAATTAAAAGTTTAGGGATTAGATCTTAAATTTAAGCATAATAGAGGGACTAAAATCATATTTGGATATTAGACCAACTATTACAAATATATATTATATAATCTCAATTCATCATATTATTTACGATCTCATTCACGTATTCGAATTGTCCATTTTACTTTATGCACTAAATTTTAAGTTTTATAATAGACGATAGAGTTATGACTTACTTTTTAGACCGACTCGAATATTTATAAAAAAGTTGTGTCAAAATTGGGGACTAACCAGAATAGGTGAAGCAATCTATCCCTGTATATAGTGTGAAAATGATTTCACTTTTAGAACATTTTTATTATATTATTTATTTTTTGAATTTTTTAATGCAAACATTAATATAATTGCATTTAATTTGCAGCCAAACAGTCATTATTTTAAGGTAATCCGTCATTAACATATGCTAATTGAGTTTTTGCAATATTTTGTCTATCTTAAGTACTTAGTTTTGATTAATTAAATATGAAAATTAAATATAATTAAAATAATTATGTTTTTCATCTATTACTTTTTCTTTTAAAACATTGATATTCAGTTCATTGGTCAAGTAATTGTAATCAAATATTATATAAACTCGTTATAGGATAATTCTTTCAACTTAATTTACTTTATTAATAATATCAAAAATCGAACTCCATGTCATATTCAAGATTTTTTCTTTATAGTTTTATAAATAAAATTAATACCGTATAAACTCGATATGAGACGTATAACAGGGAAAAATGAATAATGACCAACTTAAACTATTGGATATATTGTTTTGTTACTCAAGTTTGACTGCATCAGTAATAATCATAAATCGAGTGATTCTAATTCTTCATGACTGTCGATAAAATCATAATCAGAAACTAATATCGTTAAAATCTTTGTGCAAGTAACAAACGACCGTTGGAGTATGTTGAAATCATTTTATAAAGACAAATGAAACTAGCAAAAGAAACATGCCACAAGAATAGTGAAACTCTTACTACAAAAGACATATTATTATTAAAATATAAATTTTATTTTTTATAATTATGTTTAAAATGTTATATTCGTATAAATTTTGATACATAAATAATATATATTATATAATTTCAATTTTTTAATAAATCTAAATCTAAATTGTTATTTCATATCGTAGGGTGTTTGTTATTTTTGGTGTATTATCAATCTAAATAAAGATACAAGATAAAGATAAAAGAGGGCTATAAGTTGTGCATAAACCCTTTTGGAAATTATAGAACTATAAGTTAATTCATGGTAAAATTATATACCGACCCTCCTAAAATGAAAAGGTTTTGATTTGGTCCTAAAAGCTATAAACTTATGAGCTAATAAAATAATAAATTTACTCTACAACCCATAAAATTTATAATTCAATCTCAAATTCACCCTTAAAACTTATATTTGTCTTCTACATTTTGGGGGGACATCATAATAACAATATACAAGATTTTATCGAAATTCGAGTGTCGTAAAAAAATACAAATCATCGTAAACTAGAGAAATGGTTATATGATTTACTCTACAACCCATAAAATTTATAATTCAATTTCAAATTCACCCTTAAAAATTTATATTTGTCTTCTAATTTTTTTTTTTTGGTGGGGCATCATAATAACAATAAACAAAATTTTGTCGGAATTCAAGTGTCGTAAAAAAACACAAATCATCATAAACTAGAGAAATGGTTATATGGTCCTGGCTCATCAGGTTATTCATGGTCTCATCCAAAGATATTTATCTATTTATTGATTATGTACGAATAGGGATGGCAACGGGGCGGGGCAAGATTTTGGCTGCCTCGACCCCAACCCGATTTGGTAATTTCTAAACTCGACCCCGACCCAACCCGGGTTAAAATATTAATTTATCCGCCCTATTTCGTCCCGATGTATTATTTCTTAAACCTAATCCCGACCCGACCCGAAAAAATTTTAAAAATAATATTCGTCGACGATAAAAGTTAGATTCGATCAATCTTTTATCACAATTATAAATTATGGTTTTTAAGTAACTTTAAATCTATGTAAAAAAATAAAATATAATTTAAATTACTCACATGTTAAATTACATATTTAAAAGAAGAAAAAACTTGAATCCTCGACTAACATAATCGAATATATTGAAATTTGAATATCTAATAATTTTTTATTATAATAATAAACTTCAAAAGTATAAAAATTACTTAAACCCATAAAAATATTTATATATAATGATTTTTTTATAAATATAATAAAATATATAAAAATATATCGGGGCAGGGCGAGAAATTTCAAACAAATACACGAACCCAACCGTACCCGACTTAATGATTTTTAAGCCCCGCCCCGCCCGATCCCCGAAATTTAGAAAAAAAAATTCGCACGGATCAGATTAGGGACAAATATTTTTGCCATCCCTATGTACGAAAAATATAAAAATTCACATTAAAAGAAAAAAAATGAAGATTCACACTAGAAAATAAAAAAATAAAAAAAATATTATTAGATGAGACTATAAATAACGTAATTAATCAAAACTATCAAATAATATTTCCGTAAATTAATGTATTCCAAATTCAGACATGGAATAATTCATTGACATCTTAAGTCTACAATAGGGTTAAAATGAAATAATTAGAGATGAGAAACCAATCTCTTGCCCTTTCCAAAAATAAATAAATAAAACTTTGACACCAATACAAATGAAGGAAAGCACCTTCTCAACTGCTACTCTCAAATCCCGATCACCTTAGACAAAGAGAAAAAAACTCACATCACTCATGTTTTTATTCGAGTTCTTATTATTCTTATGTTTTAATCATATTCATAAAGTATATGTTTTCATAGAGTATATATTTATAATGTATAATTATATAAAGATATTTTTTCTCGAGGTATCTGTTAATGTCTCAAGACTTTCTAATATTATCGTCAATTGTCGTATTTCGGTTTAAAATTTTTAATCTGATTTTCTTCCGAAGCTCACGCGAGACGTTTTGTCAGACGAGCTTCTCCTATCTCTTAAGATAAACTAACTCATGTGCAATTGTAGTTCACATGGAACCTTTCACCTCTTAGGGCTTCAAAGTTTTTATTTGAATATTTGTTACTATCACCAAGATCTATATTGACGGTTACTTCAGCTAGACTTGCTCTCCGAATTTTATATCCTCCTACTCATCAAGGACCGATGACAATCTGATGAGTGAGATTGATTCATGATAATTAAGGATAAGTATTCGATTGAGATAAGTTAAAAAAATCTCTATTCAAATCGAGTCGAGTTAAATTTCTATTCAAATTTAATTATTAATATTTTTAATATTATAGTACTAGACTTCTGTATGAGATATACAAATACTAAATCAATCTATTTACTATCATAAATTTTAAGTTAATTAAAATTTATTTTATAATTTAAACTTTATTTAAAAAATTTTAAATTAAATCGAATTTATAAAATTAAGATAGGTGGATTATATGAAGGGTTGTAATCAAAATTAGGTATGGCAAGAAGTACCAACTTCTATTTCCCCCTTTCAACAGCTTTTTCTTTCCCTTAAAGTACATCTCTCAATGTCATTGTTGTTGTTGGAGTATTTTCTAAATCTAACTTCACTTGCTCAATACGTACTCTTTGGAACCCATTCCTCCAATCTCTACCCATTCACTCAATTTTTAAGTGTTCTTTATAATCAACTTCATGCAGCTCAACTGTTCGACATATTGTCTCTGTCATGTAATATAACCCATAAAATTATCAGCACTGAAGGATCGATCCGGAGAAGAGCAAAACGATGCCTTTCGGGTTAGTTTCGGCTTGGAACAAACGCAGGAGAAGCAAGTCCCAGGATCATACTGACCCATGTATGTTAATTTTCCTTCATGTGAGAATGTAATTCGCCATTTTTTTGAGCTCCAACTTTGTTGTTTTCCTACCCCTTTTTTTCCAGGGATTTATAAACCAGTAGAGTGCTGGCAAATTGAGGAAAATCAAATTCCCAGGCCAACAAAGAGACACCAGGGATCATCAGTTTTCACGCTAAAGGAGATGGAGGAAGCAACGTGTTGTTTCAGTGAGGAGAATCTACTTGGGAAAGGAGGATTCGGCCGAGTTTATAAGGGCACTCTAAGATCAGGAGAGGTATTTATAATCTTGGTTTACTTTAATTATTATTTAAGTCTAGTAAAATTTGATTCTAGTTATTCAAATAACTTAAATCAAATTATAATCTAATTTAAAGTTCGAATAAATAACTCGATTTAAATGATTTAGTTCGAATTTTGAAGGTTTTATTCGAATTATACAGATAACTTGAAAAAATCAAATAATTAAACTTTCGGTAATGGTGGGAGAGCTCTTATATTCTTCTGAAGAAAAGATGATTGTATCAACTGTTAATTACATCAAACATTACAATGGTAAAGATACAATCAACATAATCTATAGAGGCTAGGATCTGATTATGTTGAGTTGAGTCAAGTCAAAATATTTTAAGTTATTCTAGTTTACGAGTTTTATTTTACGGTTTAAACTTTATTTGAAATTGTCTCGATTCAAATCGAGTTTATGAAATTTAATGCAAGTTGAGTTTTTAAGTTTCTATACAAATTTAATTATAATTATTTTTTTATTTTTTTAATTATAATTATTTATAATATCATAGTACATATTAATTTCAATTTAAAAGACTTTCTATATCTATATGCATTATACATATATTTTTTTCCGTATTTTTCATATTAGGTATATAATCTCAAGCATAATTGAGGGTCTCAACTCGAATTTAAAAATTATCTATTAATTACCCAAAATTTTAAATTATTCGAGTTACTTGAATTTTTATTTTACAACATATTTTTTTGATTTTTTTGACTCAAATCAAGTTTATAAAATTTTAACTCGAGTTAAGACGAATTAATTTTTTATATCAAATAAAAAATATTTTTTTTAAATCGAATCAAGTTTTTCTTGTGATCCATATTAAATCGGACCAAGAGTAATGCTATCAAATGCCTAATGGGCCAATGCATGTCCTACCGAATTAGCTAATCTCTTTACATTCTTATATATAAATTGAATTAATTGAGATTTTTTACCTTCTCATTTGATCTTGTATTGTTCTTAATAAATAAAGTAAAATGGTTAAATTTCATTACCAGTCCATGTATTATACATAAGTTGTAGATTTTAAGGTTAATTGCACTAAACATTCTTAAAATCTGTCAAGCCGTATTAGCTTAGGTGTCAAATTGTAAACACATTTTTACCAATTGCATGATAATTTGGACATGACAGATCAGGGGTAAAACATAAATATTTAAAAAGTTAGATGACAAATTAAAAAATAAAATTTATATATAAGGATAAAGGTGAAAAAATTGTCCCCACCTACACATACCTCTGTCACTGCTTGGAAAAATTATACGGTAAACCCTGTTCACCACGTCATCTATGGTCCCAAGTAATCAGGACCGTTGATCTTAATTTTTTTTCAAGTGAATCATCATCTCTTTCCTACATGGACTTAGTGGATGGGTGGTTATTAGGTGGTTATTTAAAGATCAACGGTCTTGATTGCTTGGACCATGAATAACGTGATGAACAAGGTTCACCGTATAATCTCTCCACTGCTTGACATATTAAAAATGTAGATCTAAAAGATTCTACCGTGTAAGTTCTTTTTAACAATTCATGTTCAAATTGTCACTTGACACCTACATTGACGGCTAGGCTAAAAAAGACTTATTGATGCAATATTGATAATTTGATGACTCAATTAGAACATTATGAAGCTTAGGGAACAATTAGATATTAGATGATAGTTTGAGGGTGTTTGGTAAAATTAACCCTTTATGTTAACTAGAATATATTTATTTAACTCGATTCATTCGAATTGAAAAAAATGGTTGACAAAATATGACTTATAAACTCGAATACAAAACTTTTCCCCTATGATACTCAACTGGATGAAATACTCAAATTTGTTCTTTTGTGCATTCTGAAGGTTGTTGCAATCAAGAAAATGGATCTCCCAGCATTCAAAGAAGCAGAAGGAGAACGGGAGTTTCGTGTAGAAGTCGACATCTTAAGCAGACTCGACCACCCGAATCTGGTGTCGTTGATAGGTTACTGTGCAGACGGGAAGCACCGGTTTCTCGTCTACGAATACATGCAGAAAGGGAACCTGCAAGATCATTTAAATGGTTAGTTTTTTAAAATTTGTATTCTGATCAAATCCTGCATCGGTTTATAACATCTATTATCGGATTTAAAACCGGTTCAAATAGGTATCGGTGAAACGAAAGTGGATTGGCCTTCGAGGCTGAAAGTGGCAATCGGTGCAGCTAGAGGGCTAGCTTATCTACATTCAAGCTCTGCTGTTGGAATTCCAATTGTTCATAGAGATTTTAAGTCCACCAATGTTCTTCTCAATGCCAACTTTGAAGCCAAGGTATGAAAATTTAGTTACTTGTACATGAAGTAATGACGATTTAAGTATTTATAAGTTCTAAATTAGATCGAATCGAGTTGAATCGGGAACTGAGGCTACTCTTCCACAGATATCTGATTTTGGACTAGCCAAATTGATGCCAGAGGGTCATGACATTTATGTAACAGCCAGAGTTCTAGGCACATTTGGCTATTTTGATCCTGAATATACTTCGGTATGCATACTTCGTCTCTCCTGATTGTTTCTTTTCGTTACTTGTGTTCGGGTTACTATTTGATATATTGATGATACGTATCTCGTTTGATTTTTCATTTGTTTCTTCGATGACAGACAGGGAAACTAACTTTACGAAGCGATGTTTACGCATTCGGAGTGGTTCTTTTAGAGCTTTTGACAGGACGCAGAGCTGTTGACATAAACCAAGGACCAAATGATCAAAACCTTGTCCTCCAAGTAACTAAACATTCCTCCGATTCTTCATTTTTCTTAAAACTATATCATATCCGACACTCGTTCTTGATGCACATTCGAATATGTGAATGAAAATAAGCCAGTGGTACATGTTTCAGGTTAGGCACATACTGAACGACCGGAAGAAGTTACGAAAGGTGATCGACCCAGAGATGGCTCAGAGTTCATTCACCATCGAATCTATAGCAATGTTTGCAAACCTGGCATCCCGGTGTGTCCGTGTCGAGAGCGGTGAGCGGCCATCGATGCTGCAATGCGTGAGGGAACTCCAGCTGATTTTCAGCACAAATGCAAAAGGCCTAGGTATGCCTTTTAGGATGCGTTAAAAGAGTTGAGAAATGCAGATTTTTATACCAGCACTGGAAACTGTATCATATCAACAATAAAGCTGCTCTAAATTATGAGCAAAACATTATTACGATGGTGATTCGATAAAAGGCGATCGAATGAAATCCGACTAGGATCCGTCGACACCTGATTTTGTTCGAAATCGTTATCGAAATAATAATATTTCCTAATATGTTTAGTTGTAATCTAGCATCACCTATTTGTTTGCTGATGTTTTTGCTTACCGCAACTAATTCTATGCATTGCACAGTTTGTATAGACATTGTGAAATAGATTAAAATTGTGTTAAATTTGCATATTTAGTCCTTCCAAATGTTTATAATTTAACTTAAGTTCTTTTTATTTTTTTTAATTTTTTTTGCTTTAAGCCTTTAACTCTTAAAATTTTATAATTGAACTTTAATTGGTAACACCTCCCAGGAGACTTCCAAAATTATTTAGCATACAATATTCATAACACCACCAATATTTAGGAAATTCTTCCATTATCAATATAATTATGTTATTATATATGAAATTAAATTATTGATGTGTAAAAGTTTATATAATTCAATAATTTAAAAATATATAAAATAACATGAACATGATATAAATATATATTTTTCGAATTCAATCAATATTTATGTCAAATTAAAATTTAGGGACTAAAATTTAAATTTAAAAATAGTACAGGGAGCTGTGTTAAAATTACATAAAAATATTAATGGATAGGAATTTATATATTTTTGAACATGTGAAAAATAACACTAATACATGAAACAAAAATAGAAATTCATATAAATTGAGACTCAATACAAATATATACAAATACATATTAATTAGTGCTAAATCTTTTAAAGTGTCAAAATTATATTAAATTTCTCGTATAAAAAATATTTTTTAGTCGTTAAAACACTTTAAAAAATCAAATAAAAATCAAAACAAAGATTATTAAGCTTTTTAAAAGTTTAGTTAGACTTTTTTATTTATAAAAAAATAAACTAAACTTTAAAAAATAATCTAGACTCTTTAAATTTAAAAGAATTTAATCAACTGTTAAGCTTCTCTAACTGAAAATAGTAAGGATGAAATCAGAAAATTTTGAAGGGTCAAAATTGAAATTATTTTATTTAGAAAGTTAAAATTATTTTTTTTTTTAATTTCTTAAGGACTTAAACTATAAGTTTTTTTACCAAAATATATTTTTTACCATTATATTTTTAGTATAAAGATAATTTTAACCTTTAATGTTTATGATTTTTTATCATTTGGGGTTTCATCATTTTTAGGATAAATTTAGCTTTTGACTTATATCTTTTTGACAAATATCTCATTTTTTAACTAGCATAATGATTAGATAGTTAAAAATTAACAATAATGATATGTCATATGTAGAATGATATTTAAGATTTGAGAATGCTTAGTAACCTTTTATTTTAGATTTAATTAATTTTTAATATTTTATTTAAATTTTAATTATTTTATATTTTATGTTAATAATAAAATTATATTTTACATGTATATATTTATCATTATCGTAAAAAATTTAACAATAATGACATGTTATATATATACGTAAAATAAGGCTAGATGCCATATTATTTAAAATATATTATCACATATATATATATATATGACATGTCAATATTGTTAAAGTTTTAATGGTCTAATTATTATATTAATTAAAAAAGTTATTTATTAAAAAAACATATATTATAATAAAAATTATATTAATAAAAATTATAAACGTTAGAATTAAAATTATCTGGATATATTTTTTACTACACCATTATAATAATACAAAGCCAATCAAAACATCTTGATTTAGTTTAGTTTGACTTCTAAACAATCAAGGATATTTTATATTAATCATATATTTTCAGCCTGCATCTCAATGCATCTGCCTGCCCAGAATTTGTTTTGGAATTCCCAAAAGACAAAAGAAAAGGTATTGATCAGAACTCTGAAAAACTGCACCCAATTTAATGTTATTAGCAAGTACCAAAACCCTGCTCCAATCACATTCTTTTCTCTCTTCAATCCTCCATAGACTGTTCTTCAAATTTTGCAGACATGGTTAAGAAAATATATTAGCTTCAGAAACTGATATCCACCTTTCACATGCATGGATTAAATTACGCTTGTGGTTGTATTTTTATCACGTTATTATCGTTATTATGAATAAGAATGAATAAATTCAAATAAAAAACTGAACCTTTTATAAAAAATTTCAACTCGAAATTTCATAATTCGTATCGAATAAATTTTGATATGTAACATGAGTTTAACTATATTTAAAGTATTATTTAAAATTCAAGCTTACAAACTTATTTAAAGGAAATTTAACTTTTGCTAGTAAAAATATATATTTTTTCTCAAGTATTACTTAAGGTGCAAGAGTTATGTTCCATGGCAAGCTTTTCATTGATGTGAAAAAAAGGAAAAGCTTTCATCTTTACTTGGTCAGAAACTCATAAGAGCCTTTATTCATTTTGATTTCCTACAAATTTAAAACTAGTTTTCTTTTCTTTTTTTATATAATTAGTAGAGTAATTCAAGCTTACTTTGGTAAAGGTGATGGTGGAGATGCTCTTTTCCATGTACCATAAGCCTTTAGCTTTACGTGTTTGATGAAAAAAGAGTGTATTTCAGTCTAATTTCACCATTAAAAGAAGTTTAGAAAATCAGAAAAGAAATCAAATCCAAGGGAAGATTCCCCCATTTGGTTCAAACTTCAAACAAGAGGAATTGTTTTGCCTTTTGGCTTTTTTCCTCTTCACACTTCACACTCTTTTTTCATTGGTGTAAAAGAACAACAATTTATTACGCTTTAAAGCAGAGTCATTGAATAATTAATTCTACTGATTCCTCTGTTGTTTTTCTTCTTTTTTGTCTGTCATTTCACTGCATTTTGTCCACCACCTTGCTTGCTTACTTCCATTGCAAGGGGAATTGTGATAAATTTTCCGGGGTTTTGTTGTTGGTTTTTGCAACATTTTTCAACTTGGAATCACTTTTGGCGATTTGGGTTTTGTTTTTAGAGTGTGGGGTTTGATAAAGTTTTGATTTTTATAACGTTTGGAGTTTGGGGGAAAGAAATGGCAGGCGGAGGAGGTGGCGGTCGAGGTGGAGGAGCTGCGCCACCACCAAAACAGGAAGAGTTACAGCCACATCCAGTCAAGGATCAATTACCCAACATTGCTTATTGCATTACTAGTCCTCCTCCTTGGCGTGAGTTTCTTTATATTTGAAAATCTCTTCAAAATTTCTGATACATTGATTCAAGTGTTTATTTTTGAACCAAATATGTATTTTTTTGTTCTCTTCAATACAGCTGAAGCTATATTGTTGGGTTTTCAACATTACTTGGTGATGCTTGGGACCACTGTTCTCATACCAACCTCTCTTGTTCCTCAAATGGGAGGTGGAAATGTATTTTTTTTCTCTCTTACAAATAATCAATTAGTTTTCTTCATGTTCTTTTGTTTTATTTTTTGTCTCAATTTGTTCTTTGCATTAGGAAGAGAAGGCCAAGATGATCCAGACATTGCTGTTTGTTGCTGGGGTGAATACTTTGTTTCAAACATTTTTCGGTACTCGTCTGCCTGCGGTGATCGGAGGTTCTTATACCTTTGTGCCGACGACCATTTCAATTATCTTGGCCGGCAGATATAGTGACATTGTGAATCCTCAGGAGGTTGCTTCAACAAGATCCTAAAGTTTTGTATTATATATTTATGTGATGTGATTATGTAAGCCCTGCCCCTGAAATCTGAATTCGATTGGTTTTGATGTATTGAATATGCAGAAATTTGAGAAGATAATGCGTGGGATCCAGGGTCCTCTTATTGTTGCCTCAACTCTTCAGATCGTTCTCGGGTTTAGTGGCCTTTGGCGTAACGTTGCTAGGTAAGTTTAAGCATTGCTCTGGTTTAAGCATCTCCTTTCTTTTCTGGTTTGTTGTCTTACTCTTCAATAAAACCAAGTTTTGCATGATGATGTTGGTTAAATAATCTTTTAACCAGTATGTATCATCGTGCTAACCCGCTTGTGAATTCCGAAAACTCTTCAATTAGACTCTGTGGTGCTTATCTGGTTAAATGCAAGATACAAGTTGCTACGGACAGCTTGGAGACTCAATGTACTTTCATTTGTTTTTATACCTTTCAATGCTAATGATCCAGGCTTTTAAGTCCACTATCTGCTGTTCCGCTGGTTGCTATGTCCGGCTTTGGGCTCTATGAGCTCGGTTTTCCTGTGGTATGTATCGACGTCTTCTTTTGGGATGGACATGTCTGTTGCCATAAAATTGCTTGATCGTTTTGTTTTACTGAAGTCTGGATATTTCTTTTGTAGCTTGCGAAATGCATTGAAATCGGGATACCACAGATCATCCTTCTAGTACTTTTCTCACAGGTAGTTTAGATTGTCCAGTCACGGATGCCCTTTTTCTTTAAATAGTGGCACTAAATAGAAACAATCACCTTGGTGAATTTATTGCAGTATATACCTCATATGGTACGTGGGGAGCGGCATGTGTTTGATCGCTTTGCTGTCATATTCTCAGTTGTGATTGTCTGGATATATGCTCACCTGCTCACTGTTGGTGGAGCATATAAGAACACAGGACCAAAAACTCAATTAAGCTGTCGAACTGATCGTGCTGGGATTATAGGTGCTGCTCCTTGGTAAGTCTTTGTTGTTTCTTCCTTCACAAGGTAATATGTTCATATGGTGATGCAGACCCTTACGAAATCGAATTAAGATACGTGAAGTTCATTTTTTTGCGGTATATATAAGAATAGAATGTACATTTAATTGATCGTCATCTGTCGTTGTTATTGCACTACACTTTGTGAATAGGATAAGAGTTCCATATCCTTTTCAATGGGGAGCTCCTTCATTCGATGCCGGAGAATCTTTTGCTATGATGGCAGCTTCATTTGTTGCTCTTGTAGAGGTTTGTTCTTGTTTCCATTATCCCGATATCCGCCTCGTTTCCATAGAAAATGCAACCTTCATTGTAAATGTTCATTTCTCTGATCTTGTTGTGATTAAACAGTCTACTGGTACCTTCATTGCTGTTTCAAGATATGCAAGTGCCACTCCGTTGCCCCCTTCCATTCTTAGCCGTGGTATCGGTTGGCAGGTAAAATGTTTTTCGACCGGCTGATATATGCATATCTGGTAATCGATTGATGAAATATCTATGTGATCAAATTGCCAAAATTAATTTGCTTGGAGATAGAAACTTGGCGAGTAAGGATGATCAAATGCCTAAACTTCTAAGCAGCTAATTGTAATTCTCAGGTTCATCATGCCAGTTTTATATGGTCTTTGCAGTTCTGCTTCTAATATGTCTTTTTTTGTTCTGATCATAGGGTGTCGGCATTCTCTTTTCTGGGATATTCGGAACCGGGAATGGATCTTCCGTTTCAGCGTAAGATTCTTTTGTGGAACCATTGTGATATTTGACTGTTTGCATTAAATTTTATACCTTCATTTAAACCTTCCGGCATTCGATGTAGTGAGAATGCCGGTCTGTTGGCACTGACTCGTGTTGGCAGTCGAAGAGTTGTCCAGATATCTGCCGGGTTCATGATCTTCTTCTCCATCCTTGGTAATTATCAAAATGCCACTCTCTCACACCCTCTTTCTTTCATATGTATTTATAACTTTCCATGCATTCTCAATCAGGGAAATTTGGAGCCGTTTTCGCCTCAATTCCGCCCCCTATTATTGCAGCTTTATATTGTCTTTTCTTTGCATATGTTGGTGAGTCTTGTATGAATCAAAGTTTTATCATTTCTGTTCCATTCAAGAGTTTCATAATTCGAGATTCGTCCTAAATACTTATGTCGTGTTCAGGTTCGGCGGGTCTCGGGTTGCTTCAGTTCTGCAATTTAAACAGCTTCAGAACAAAGTTCATATTAGGTTTCTCTGTATTCATGGGCTTATCAATACCACAGTACTTCAACGAGTACACAGCAGTTAACGCTTACGGTCCGGTTCACACCAGAGCCAGATGGGTACTACCTCGTTTCCATATACTCTTTTACAATTTTCATGGGATTTTTTAACCTTAATCTGTTGCTTGTTTGCAGTTCAATGACATGATAAATGTGCCGTTCTCGTCGGAAGCATTCGTTGCTGGTTTACTTGCGATGTTTCTCGATGTCACATTGCACGGGAAAGACACCGCAACTAGGAAGGACCGCGGAATGCACTGGTGGGACAAGTTCCGATCATTCAAAACCGACACAAGAAGCGAGGAGTTCTATTCCTTGCCCTTCAATCTCAACAAGTTCTTCCCATCAGTGTGATTCCGGGCAGAGTTTTCAAATGGTACTGTCCATTTTTACCATTGTTTTGACACTTAAAAAGACATGTTTATCAAGTTCTTTGGCCTTAGTTTATCACCGTAAGTCCCGAAATGATGGGTTGTGTTCGATGTCTGTATCCGATTCATTAACTAAATAGTACTGTTGCTTGGCTATGTTACATGAATTTTTTGTTTTTAAAAGATACTCGCATTCAATGTCTCGACACATTTAAATAGGGGCACGAGAGGTCAGATTCGGGAAAAAAAGAACATATACTGCATTTGAACAAAAATGAATTGCTTTGTTGTACATGTCTAGAAACCAGACCTGTCTGTTTTGTTACATAAGCAAGTTTGTGTTCTGTTCCACATCAGCATAACTAAACTAATAGCTAAATCAATGTCAAAATACCACTCAAAGCATACACCTTTATCCCCTGCTGCTCACTGTGTGTAACTCCATGATATGCAGAGTTATTGACAATGAATCACTCACCTGTTGCCCTTTTCATCTAGTTGTACTGCAGCTCAACCAGGTTGTCTCTATCCTTTTTCACGGGTTCGGTCCCATATTTTACTTTTTAAGGGTGGCAACTTTGATTCCGCCCATGTTGGTAAATTGGAAACCCATAGAGCTGTGCCGTTTTCTCTGTGCTTAAAATCGGGGAACTTTTCTTTTACCTTTCCATTTATCTGCAAGCCGCAATAAATCGTAAATATTAAATAAAGATTTAGGTCTAAACGAGGAGTAGAACTCTCGTTATACCTTATCCAATCTGTTGTCCCACCACATACTCGGGTTTTCCACCAAGTCCTTCCAGGGATCATCCCCTGAATCAAATAAAATTTTATGACACTATGCATCATGCTCATAATTGATACATTCGAAGGCTAGAAGGTGCTTCAACATTTGGACCAGTCAATTGGACAGGTTGTGTTGGTATTGGATTGAGTAGATTCAGGAATGCCAGAGTTTCTCTGTCATGCCATGTCATGTTCGGGTCATTTTTAGGCACTGGTTGGGCATGTTGGAGTTGTTGATTCTTTATGGTCAAATTGGGTACGGGTTCAAGTTGAACGGAATGTATTTTAGGTTGGGGTCAGGTTCAAGTCCTGTTGGTACTGTGCAACAGGGAGCCAATGTCTACACAATCATTGCAATGAAAACAATACAATATCTATTTAACTATCCATTTATGTTGGTTCAACTTACCTGACACTTTAATAGGGATTGATTTATTACTAGGAATATCGAACTCCACTCCTTCAAGTCTAGATACAACCCACTTTGGTCCATTCTTTAGCCAAAGTGCACGAACCCCATCTTTGCATTTAAAATCGGGGTAATTCGGTTTTACCTGTAAATAAAACAATAAGCATCAATTCATATGCAAAAAAGATGAAACATAAATCTATCAAGGAGTACCAATCCATTAAGCTTCGATTGACGGTAATCCTTCCATTCTTTTGGATTATCAAGAAGATGTTTCCATGCATCCGCTGCAATTTCAGTACCTCCCTTGGTTCTAGCTGAAAGGAGTTAGGAAGCCTACTTGGTGAGCACGGTCAAGAACAAAACCAACAAAATTATACAATAGCAGTCAGCAAATGGTGCAAGTCAATCAAAATTACATGTAAAACATTGAAGGTTCGTGTGAAATTTACTTTCCGCATTCTACCAATTGTTTTTCTTGTGAGTGTTAAATTTCTTCAGTAAAGACCAAGTGAAATAGAAAATCTAAATCACAATGCAAATAAATTTAAGTCGATCGTAACCTACTGTCAATGCCAACATAATAAAAACTTTAGCTTTGTTGAAAGACATACAAGTCTTACCTTGGGCAACTTAAAGCACAAAATACATCTAATGTCATCGAAAGAGTTCAACTTATATTCTTCACTGATAAGAAAATATTCTAGAATAACCATAGAGACTCACCAGAATAAGTTAAGGTCATTTCTTCTTTAGGGGGTGCATCGCTTTTCTTCTTGGGAGGCGATTTATCAACAAAGTTGATACTACGCACCAGAACCTACCATGTAGAAAGATGGATATTATAGCTTTTAATAAGAAAAAATATGGACACAAATCTAATAACAATAACACAAATCATATAGCTGCTTTGTGTTTGAAAGTAATGTTTCAGTCAGGTTATTTTCCACCACATGCTCAATGAACCACACATTTATAGCAGGCCGAAACAGAACTGAGAATTATGTTCTCAGGTCTCACTATTGTAGGGTTGGTGTGCAGTGTCATTTAGTCAGGTTTTGCCTTAAAATGAAACCTCTTTCAACTATACAACATGATTCTTGCAATGCAACAGAGTTGGACTTTCATCCGGATCCAAATGAAACATCATTTTTCACATAGATAAATCCTTGCCCCACTAGGCAAGAGTATAGCAAGGTACAAATTCAGTTTCGTAGGACATGTATTTCTATGAAATTCATAATGAAGTAATTAACCGCAGGTTACAATGATCCTATTTACAATCTACCTAAGAACAAAAATCAAATTTTGAAATTTTGAAACAAAGGGTGAGGTAAACACATAAAAACTCTTGAATGGAACTGTAAAAGAGATGCAATTTCAGTTCCTTCGGAAACAGGTTCGAACAATGAGGATTGATACCAGCACTTACCAATTATACACTTCTTTAGATTAAACAAAAGAGAAACTTTGGTTCTAAGAAACTCCAGTTTCTTACAAATTATACCCACAAAAACAGAACATTCTACCTGGACATTGGATTGATTTTGAGTTGCACCAGAAGGTGGATCAACACTGAGTTGCCCATCTATATAAACATGATCATTTTCTTTTACATGAAAAACGGCCACATGAGCCAAATCACCCTCAAATGTAATCGGAATCCTAATACGAAAACAGTGAAATTTAACATCATTAAACTGTATGAAAACCCTAATAATATCAAGAAAAAACTTCAAAGTCGGGAAGATGAGAGTGTACCAACGAGTAGGAGCATTACAGGAAGAGTTCTGGGAAATAACAGTGCGGGCCAAGAATTTCCCGTCGGGGGCAGCCTCGAACTGAACCGGCTTATGAATGTAACCGGAGAAGGCGACGGTGTTGGACACCTTGGACTGGTAGGGTATCGTAGAAGGCTTGGGCCATTCTTTTGGCGGCGGTGCTGCAGCTGGGGGTTTAGAGTCGGTGGGTTTCGCCAATTTGGTCGGCCACGATTGTGAAGCGAACCATCTTCTTTTGAGCCGATGGGACTGAAAAGTTGCAGTTTTTACGACTGAGTTCATCGTTGATCGTCTTCGACGATCAGAACCGGAGATTCGTGAGGGTTAAAAAGCTAAAACCCTAGCTTTCTCTTTTAGGCTCGGGTCAAGGCTCGACCGGCGTCAGCATGCCGGTTTGAAAGAAAGGATTAATTCACGTTTTGCTCCCTGAACTATACTAGGGTAAATTATACTGGTAAATCCCTGAACTCTTAGAGAACTTTTATTTTGGTTATAAAACTTTTAAAATTTGCACTAGAATTATTAAATATTTAATTTGATTTTCTTATAGTTACTGTTGTTTGATGTTGTCGTTATTAAATAAATTGACTGTATAGCAAGTTTTAAAAAATTGATAATCAAAATAAAAACGTTTAAAGATTTATGGATTGTCAATTTAATTTATTGTTATGTATATCCTTTATTATATTTTAATCCCTAAAATATTATTTCCGTCTTTGACATATAAATAAAAAAGAAAACTATAATAGATGTCGCTAAATTATTATCAATGATTCAAAAATATTATTGATCTTAAAAAAATTTGAATCTAATATTAAATTTTATTTTCTAACTCATTTATGTCACACTATTATTAATTTTTGACGAAATCATTAACATAAAACATCATTATTTTGGTGCAACTGTTTTAAAGTCTAATTTAAAAGAAAAGGATATATTTTTTTTCCGAAAAAATTAATAAAACTCATACTCTCCGAGGGATTTAAATCCTAAAGTATTTAGATATAAGGAGTAAACTTTAACCACTAAACACCATGAAATTATAAAGTATTTATCAGAAATATAATATATGTCAAACTACATTTAAAATTAATTTAAATTATTTTATAAATAATATAAAATGTTATTTACATGGATACCATTATATATAAATATAAATAAATTGTCTTTATATATTATTTTAGAAACATAAAAATATTTGTACAAATAACATATAAGAATCTTAAATTCTTAAACCATAAACTATAGAGCTTAAATCTTAAGATTTGGATTTGAGTTTTAAGAGTTTATAAGATATTACTATATCAATATCTATTGTTATATAAATTTATCATATTATTACTACTTAGTCATTTAGCATTAATTGAATAATATTTTTTATTCACATGAAAATTATTTTACCTAAACTAAATGTCGCGATCGTTTTAAAACTGAAAACGTGTGGAAAAATAACTTGACGAATTGGTTTTGAAAAATACGAATTTTATTATTTTTAATCTTGAAAAAATCCAAATTTTAAAATAAACCTATTTTAATTTTAAAAATTGATTTGGAGTCGCCACCGGCCACTTTGGTTGGCCGGACACCATAAAACAAACTAGAGATTCGTTAAAAACATTTGGGTTCGGGAGTCGGTTACGTGTAAGGACGACCCTTACAAACGCCCAAAAATTGGTACCTTATTAATTTCACGTGGCATTTTGATATTTTGAATATAGATATTAATTTAATTCTTCATTGTTAATTAAACATTGCTTAAATTGAGGATATCCTTTTGATTAAGAAAATATATCTCTTTTAAACTCAGGCTTAATGAAACGTCCTTTAGATAGGAAATCTCACCCAAATGTAAAGAAATATAAATTTCGCCTCAAAAGGTTTAAATGCATGACCGTTTTTTATCTTGTTCATTTTAAGTTCTAACTTAGGAGGGCTCCATTAATTAAATATTAAAACCCTATTTAAATTATTAATTTCACCAAGTGTATGATAACATCCGAATGCTCGGACACTACCATCTTGTCACTTAATAAAATTAATAACTTTACTAATGTCACTAATTTTTACCTACCAATTTTATTTAATTCTAAACCTAAATTTTTTTCATCAAATTCTAGGTTTTTAATAACACATGAATTCGATACCAAGGTACACTCTTTAGGCCAACATCATGGTACGTCAAAACACCGGCTTTTCAGTGTATCCAGGGTATAAGATTCAAATACTATCGTTACTAATTACCTCCCTATTTAATTAATTAATTAAAGCAACTAATCCTAAAAGTCTCTAAATTAATTAACTAAATGATATTAAGTGATCTCCTAAATATGCCATGTGATTTTTTAAAATGAAACATAATTAAATAAAATAAAATAAATAAACAAAATAAAGGAACTTGATTACTTTTCATTAAAAATATGAGAGTTCGAATTACAACCAAGATGATCAAAATTGAGCACAAAGGGACTTACATGGTAAAGATAAAAAAAAAGACAAGAGTTCAATTTCAAGGGATGAATTAGATTTAATTAAGTTTAATTAATTTTAAGATTTAGAATCTTTAATTAAATTAATAATTTAATCAAATTTTCCTAAGCTTTAAATTTTAATTAATCCTAATTAAAGTCAAGTTTGATAAAAATTTAGTTTTAAGGTTCACTTAGGTTAAATTAGATCTAATTAGGTTAAATTAATTTTAAATTTTATCTTAGAAACTAAATTAAATTCAACTAAGAACCTAATTAAATAATTTCTAAGCCTTTTTTAAAAAAATTTAAACCTAATTAATATCTAGAGCTTTAGGGTTCAATTTAGGTTCAAACAAGATTTAATTAGATTAAAATAATTTTAAATTCAACCTTAGAAATTAAATTAAATTCAACCAAGAACCTAATTAAATAATTTCTAAGCCTTAAAATTAAATTAATACCTAATTAACATCTAATATTTGATTAAATTAACACCTAATTAAATTAACACCACTCGAATGACATCCTAAAAACACTTAAATCTACCCGGATTCAAGAACACTCATCCATCTTCCCGGAGTCTAACTTAAACATGAAAAAAAGTAAGAAACAACCAAGAAAAAGCTCTCACCAATACTTTTGGATGATTCCCGTCAAGTGCTTGCCTTTCACCGATTTCCTCCTCTTCGATTCCCCTCTTCTCGGTTCAAACTTTTAGATTCTTTGATTTCATTCCCTTTTTTCATATTCGAAGGCCTCTATTTAAAGGATTTGAATCAAACATCCTAAACTAATTCAAAGTCCACCAAATCCCTAAAATTTCTCCCTCAAATCTCTCAACATAATCCCCACTAAATCTAAAACTCTCCCATATCTTCAAAATTTTCTGTTTTTTATTTTTATTTTATTTTTTGTATTTTTTTATCTTTTTATTTAATTTTTTAGTTATTTATATTATTATTATTATTTACAGAAATTCGTGTTAACACTAAAATATATAAAATTGAATTATTTTTGAAAAATAAATGCCAAAAGAGTAAATTAAAGGTTAGAATTTTTATATTATACCATTAAATTTAGAGTTATATTGAGTTGGATTACTCCCTCCGTCCCACAAATAATGTCTCTTATTGACTTTTTGAAAGTCAAAATTTTTAAACTTTGATTATAATTATATTAAATATATTAAATAATTAAAATTTATAAATTATATATTTAAAATCTACTCTATCAGAGGTTTCTAAAATATATTTTTCATATTTTTATCAATAATAAATTTTAAATAATCATTAGTCAAAGTTCAAAAAAATTGACCCCCAAAAAGTTAATAAGGGACATTATTTTTGAGACAGAAAATATATTTTTAAATAAAATGATACATTTTCTTATCGTTTACAAAATTTAAACATGATATTAAATTATTTTCTTTTTTTATCTGATTTTAACTATTCATTTCACTTTTGAAATAAAAACTTTCGACCTTAGTTATGTGAGATTATTAGGCGAACCTTATTCATCACGTTATTCATGATCCAAGTAATCAGGATGTTAATTTTTAAATAACTTTTTAATAATTAACCACCCACTGATTACATGTAAGAAAGAGGTGATGATTTATCTTAAAAAAACTGAGATAGACAAATTTGATTGGTTGGGATCACAAATGATATGGTGAACATGAAAAATTATTTGGTGAACCCGGTTCACCATGTCATCTGTGGTCCTAAGCAATCAAAATCGTTCATCTCAATTTTTTAAGGTGAATCATCACCTCTTTCTTACATGTAATTAGTGGTTGGATAGTTATTAAATAATTATTTAAAGATGAACAGTTTTGATTGTTTGGACCATAATGACGTGGTGAACATAATTCACCTAATAATCTCTTGGTAAACATGATTCATGTAATAATTATTTCCTTAATTACTTATTGTGCTCTAATAAATTCCTATTAAGAAAAAATAAATTATATTAAACAATTATTAAAGGTAGGGTTGAGCAAAATATCTGGATATACGCGATAGGAGCGACCGCACAAGGTCTTTAAAAAAAAGCCCAAAATTTTGATAAACTACATTCATTGGATGATATTAATCTTGAAATTTTACGTTATAATTATATCCTAAATGTGATAATTGATTCTAGAATATTATTGATTATTCCTATTTCTATTGTTTCTAAGGAACTAATAAGGTTCTGGACAAGCGTAATAGAAACGACCGTATATGGACCCTAAAAAAGACAATTACTTTTAAGGATCACAATTTTAAAACTAAAAAAAATTATGAACAATTATTTTTAAGAGACACATTTTAATAAATTATATAAGTCCTAAAAATCTTTGAAATGCCCTTACTCATACTACTGTTTTCGACCATCACTAAATATCTTTATCAATATGACAAAGCTACAATATTTTTAAAAGTATATATAATTTAGAAAAACAATTAATATTTTTTAAGATAAATTATTTTTAAATTCTAACGCCATAATTTAAATTAATCAACCGAATAAAATATTGTTTAAACTATGTAATTATCCGTCCATACCCCTACATAGAAAATTATAGTATTTTCTATTTGCATACAATATCTATAGGTGGTAACGTGAAGTAGAATCTTTGCTCTACACTTGTCTTGTAGTCAGTAATTAAAACTTTTTTCATAAAAACACAATTTATCGACAATTATTCCGATTAATTTAATACAATATTTTCATTGAAAATAACACATTCTAATTCTTAAAGAATGGATTTGTAATGGAGTTATTGGGGTTTTCGAACAGACAAGATCCAACCTTTTCATGTCGTTGTTTCAGTATCTCTTGCCGAATTATGACCCAAGCTGTGCTCTTTATTTAATACCCAAAGCTTTTCACTTTCTCACTGGTCTTTAGATTTCAAACTCTGTTTGTTTGTTTTTTCATTTTCCGGTGGAAAATACGATGGGAATTGACGGTGTAACCGGAGAAGAAGGTGGAGCGAGGAGAAGAATGTGTTCATGCACCAAAGACGATTTTCTACCGGAGGAGTCGTTCAAGAGCTGGGGAAATTACGTCCAAGCACTTAAGGAAACTCCGGGTCGGTTCAAGGACCGACTGTTGACCCGATCGCTGGACACGACGGAGCTCTACGAAATCAAGGCTCGGAGTCAGCATGAGATGAAGAAGAATCTATCATGGTGGGACCTTATTTGGTTTGGTATCGGTGCCGTTATAGGAGCCGGAATATTCGTTCTTACTGGACTCCAAGCACAAAAAGTCTCCGGTCCCGCCGTCGTTTTGTCGTTTGTGGTGTCGGGTGTGTCGGCCATGCTTTCAGTGTTTTGCTACACAGAGTTCGCCGTTGAAATCCCCGTTGCAGGGGGGTCATTTGCTTACCTTAGAGTGGAGTTAGGTGATTTCATGGCCTTCGTTGCCGCCGGTAACATCCTTCTCGAGTACGTTATCGGAGGTGCCGCGGTGGCGCGGTCGTGGACTTCGTACTTCGCCACCCTCTGCAACCATGATTCTGAAGATTTCCTCATCGTAGTCAACAGCATGCCTAAGGACTACGGTAAACTCGACCCCATCGCCGTCGTTGTCGTCTGCGTCATCTGCATCCTCGCTGTCCTTAGCACCAAGGGCTCATCACGCTTCAATTACGTCGCCTCCGTCATCCACGTTATTGTTATCCTCTTCATAATCATCGCCGGCTTCACGAAAGCTGACACCAAGAACTACAAGGACTTCACTCCGTTCGGTGTCCATGGTATTTTCAAGTCGTCCGCCGTTCTTTTCTTCGCATACGTCGGATTTGACGCCGTCTCCACAATGGCGGAGGAAACTAAGAACCCTGCTCGCGACATCCCTATCGGTCTCATCGGCTCGATGTTGATAACGACGACTGCATATTGTCTGCTCGCGGTGGTGTTATGCCTAATGCAACCGTACCCGCAGATCGACAAAGATGCACCATTTTCGGTGGCGTTCGAAGCAGTAGGGATGTCATGGGCTAAGTACGTCGTGGCCGCCGGTGCGTTGAAAGGGATGACGACGGTTCTACTCGTCGGCGCCGTCGGTCAAGCTCGATATCTAACGCATATTGCTCGAACCCACATGATGCCACCATGGTTAGCACAAGTCCATCCAAAGACAGGAACGCCGATCAACGCCACCATCGTCATGCTTGCTGCGACCGCCATTATCGGCTTCTTCACCGATCTCGGTGTTCTTGCAAACCTTCTATCCATCTCAACATTATTCATCTTCTTGCTCGTGGCTCTCGCTCTTATAGTCCGGCGGTATTACATGAGCGGCGAGACGAGTACGGCGGACCGGAACAAACTAATCGCATGCATCGCGCTTATTCTAACGTCTTCCACCGCAACGGCTGCTTATTGGGGATTGAGTGAAAACAACGACTGGATCGCATACGTGATCACCCTCCCGATTTGGTTGTTAGCCACGGCGGGGATCGCGGTGTTTGTTCCACAGGCAAGGAAGCCGAAAGTGTGGGGAGTACCACTGGTTCCATGGCTGCCGTCTCTGTCCATAGCGATAAACATATTCCTGCTTGGATCAATCGACGGTGCGTCGTTTAAGAGGTTCGGGATGTGGACTATTGTTCTGCTGTTGTACTATTTCTTCTTCGGATTACACGCGTCGTATGATACGGCGAAGGAATCGGGAGAAAACAAGATCGGAGAGGGATGGAAGAAAGTCGAAGAAGGACAAAGTGAGAGTATTTCTGCTGCCGGCGGCGGCGGCGGTGTGTCTTCAGATCAGGCCAAGTGACATGCTGCATGCATGTAAGTAATAAGAGTGTTCGTTAATGCACGTACGTATATGCATGCAAGCATGAGCTTGCCTGATCTGGGGAATAGTTAGGGATCTTAATAATTCTGCTTATGTAATTCTAGCTTCTGGTTAAAAGAAAGAATTTTTTGTTTGTTAAGTTCGATTGATAATATTATTAGTATAATATTTTAAAATATGTATAATAATGTATGTTTAAAGTATTTAATATTCTCGAATTTAAGAGTAGATTATTACACTGATAAAATTTGGTGAACGAGTTTGAGGGTTAATTTGAAACTCTAAAAATTAGAGGTTAAAAATAAATTTTGAAAAAAATGAAGGTTTACTTTAATTTTTCAAGAAAAATGAGATCTAATTAAAATTTTGGAATTCTAAAAAAATAATTTTGGGGGGCAAATACCATAGTTTAACCTTTAACACAAAAAACAAATGGATTAATTACCATGTTGGTACATGAACTATATTAATTTTTCAGTTTTATACATAATATTTTAGAACTATCAATTTCATACATAAAATATTTCACCATCAACTACTTTGCACACTTCCATCATAGAATCTGACGTGACACAAAACTGACTAAAAATTGACACATTTCATACATAATATTTTAAAATAAGCAATTTCATACCGTGTGCTTTACCGGATCAAAATTGCTCGAAAAAGTATAGTGACTAATTCATAACTTAAGTAAAATACAAACGACCATTCACAGAATTCGACCTTTTCCAATCTCAATAACAAAAGCGTTCTTGTATCCAGGACACATATATAAACAAACCCGTCTCTTGTATTGGCGTTTAAGAACAACAAAAGATGATTGACTCTATGCACACCAATATTGTCAACACCTAAAACAAGCTAACAAACATTAAAAAAAACACCATAACAACTTGCTGCAATTGCTGTGATTTTGTGTCTGAAAATGGTGATTCTTTTTTACTTACTGTTGAAATTCTGACGAAGAGCATCAATGAGAAGGACTGCATCTTCTGGTCTCTGACCCCTCTTGTAAACTTTGAAGTGTAACTCGCAATGGCTTGTGCTCGATGCACTCCATTGTTTAAGCACTTTCATTGAGTAAGGGCCTTTAGTGGTACCGTGTGGACTAATGCAATACCATATGGAACAATCATGATCTGCTGATGCTTGGTGGCTCGCTGCAATAGCTGCTTCGTCTATTTCGTTATCGCTTAAATCAATCACCTCGACTTGGTGGTTTTCCGCCTTTACATGCACACTGACATCGGTAGTGGCATCACCATGTTTATGTTGATTCAATTGATGAAGGGTTTTAGTTTGGCTGTCCGCAGATTCTTGTTGTGGCAATAGACTTGAATCTTCTTGTCTTTCATTGTCACTTAATTCTATCACCTCAGCTAGGTGATTTTCCACCTTTAAATGCTCACTCATGCCGACAACAGGCATAGCTATCGTTTCCCCAGCACTAACAGCATCACCATGTTTATGTTGATTTTCCGGACTAACACGTCCAGTTTGGCTGCTGCCTGCACATTCTTCTTCTGGCAATGACAGAGGAAGAGATGTCCCGTTACAGCTCTGTTTTACTTCTTGAGAATTTTGATTCCTCAGTGTTTCATCACCTTCGACTCTGGTAGAAATAAATGCCTTCTTCACGTCTTGCTGGTTTCCTTCTGGAATAAGTACAGCAAATACATTTCAATAGGGACTTAACCAAATATGATTTGTTTGATGCACTTTTATGAAACTCGGGGCAGAGGTCTCCGGTGGATGAGAATTCGAGTCTTTCCTATCTATTTCATGCAAAGCAAGATCATTCCATCTCCTTGAGACTCCAACCAGTTTAATATTCATTTGACAAAGGAAATTATATTTCACCTTTACTTATTTCATATGCAAACCAAAATCATAAGCATATCATACCTGCAGCATCCATTCCATCATTCTGGCAACGAGAGACTACATTGTTCTCCAAAATGCATTTTTGAATTCCAGAGACTGTTCTCGGGGCTGATTCCGACGAGGCTTTATGCTCTTCTCTAAATTCTCTCAAAGAGTCCTTTGAGACAGATTCAGGCTCTGCAGCCTCCGCCACCACTTCCGGAATCTCATGAAGTAGGCGTGATTGTTCTGAAGGTGTCAGAAGTAGTTGCATTTTGTCCATGTACTCAGAGAGCGTATTAACAGGTTAAGGGTCACTTTGCCTTCTTGAAATATGTATGCTTCTTTCTATACATCAGTGGTGTTACCTACAGAAATAGTGATTATTTATCGATAGTTTTTCTATATATTTCGAAACTATAAACTCATGAAACTCAAACTATATAAAAAGGATATTCTCTCCTCCATCCTTTCTCATTGGCCCGGTTGATCTGGCTTTGTAACAAAACCAGCTCATTCTTAATCCACTGGTACATTATTCAGGACAATGCAGCAAAATTAGAGTGAAAAATAAATTAAAAAGACCAAAATCGAGAAGAGTAAGCATAGGAGTGATTTGATCCCCATTAAGCATTACGCATTTTGAGATTCATAACTTAAATTTCGAAAGGGTCCTGATTCTTAAATATTGAATTCAGAATACATACATGTTTTGTTATATCCTCGTGTAGGCTTCTGGCTTTCTGCTGCAGCTGCAGCTGCCCAACATGGGAATCGGGTTAGTTGTTTTTAATTTCAGACAGTAATTCATTTTCCATGCAAAGAATGTGGTTCTTTTCCACTCTTTGTTTTTCGTTTCCCTTCTCTTTGCAAGGGAAGGTGTATAGTTTTATTCTTCTTGAAGGATTTGTGTCCGACACTAATGTCAGACAAGTGAATATAGGGATATGACCTCCAAGGATCCTTGAAATACATGGAGAAACTTAGATAGAACTAACCACACCTGTGCCAGATACATACTCGTATCGGACACTCGCACCGAGTCTGAGTATCATAGTTCTATACCACATAGTATATAAATACATGTAAATAAAATATACTTTGTATTAAAGCATTTCCAAGAGGCGAGGTGATCTTGTAAATCAGCTGCATGTTCCTGAAATAATTTAATTAAGAACTTACAACAGTAGGTCTTTCAAGCGAGCGAGTTCCCATCCGCTGATTTAAATCCTTAATTTCTTCCTGCAAACAGGAGAAGACAGTTAAGTACATTATTTGGCAATATGCAATGGAATGGAAAAAAAATCACCAAGAGAGTTCTACTTCAATCAATTACGGACAACCAATATCCTCTGAGAAACTTGTCATCTTTTTCTAAGAATTTTATTGCAGAGTCACACAATTGATGTGAAATTGTTTTAATTACAAACTTCAAGGTTTTATATACTTGTCACAGGTAAGAAACTTCTTACACCAGTTGATTCTGGCCTCCGACCTACTAAGACTCGATAATTCTTGTTTGAACCAAGAAAAAAAAAATCGAAATATTAACTATAAAATTACCTCAGTGAAGTCATTATCTGATAGCTCACAGACACGGACATCTTTTAGCCTGTTAGAAACTTGCAAGAGAATCGTAGAATTTGTCTCTTCCTTCATCGAAGTTTCCTTTATACCTATAAGAAGTAATATAAAATACATGATAGTTGCATCTTGTCTTAAGAACATCAACCATTGAAGCATGAGGCTAAACCTTATCGTTTAAAAGGACATACTGAAATCAAATTAGACAAGCAACTAGCACAAGTTGTATGCATTGAAGAAAATATTTTCTCTATACTTGCTTGGTATAAAAGTACAAACAAATAAAAGTTTTTTGCTATTAACACTTGCTAGAAGAGATTAATAGTTGTTTAAACAATTACCTTTGACTTGCACTAGAATGTGAGAATTCTTCTGGAAGTAGCCATTAGGATCTGATTTTACCCTCACGAAACTTCCAACCATTTTATCGTTAAAGGTATGGAGTTGTTGTGCTAGCTCCAGCACCAAACTCCTCTTCAGATAGACAAGTTTTATGTTTCTAGAAACTATGGCTGCCAAATAGCTTTGCTGATGACTTGTAGCTATTTCCTTTTCCTCAAACTTCCGATCAGGGCTCGGCTTTCGCCGCCTTTTACAAGTAACAGAGTCACTATCATCTTCTTCCAAACTAAATCCAACTGAGGACTCTGATTTCTCCAAGTTCTCTGAAAAATGAACTGTCAGTAGCTTATAGATACCATTTTTGTTGACTGATTTCCTTCCCAAAAGAGATTGCAACGTTTCATCACAAATAACTTTCTTCTTTTTTTCAGGATGAAACAGCTTGTGCTCCTTGCAGTATTCTGTAACAATGGTTGCAACATCATACTGAGACAATTCTTGAGTCACATCTTTACCAATAGACATCAAGAATTCAGCAAGTTGTTTAGATGCCCATCCAAGGTATTCCTTTTTCTTCGGCTTTCCCTTTCTTTTAGTCGAAGATAGCTTTCCTCTCTTCTTTTTCCTACACTGCACTCGGTTATTTCTCCAATCATCACTCTCGGATATACTATCATCTTCAGAGTCCCTGATGTCTTCTTTACAATTGTAGCTTGCTTGATTATCGCAATTTTTCCCGGTCTTCAACAGACGATCTGAGGAATACAATTGTTGTGAAGTCAATCCTTCCTTTTCCTTCACCACCTCCCAATAGTATTTGAAAAGGTATTCATATGTTGCTCCATCATTAAAGTCTACCTTCTCCTACAAATCAAGAGGAAATCAGTTTGTCAAAGAACAACATTTACAAACACGTGCCAATGGTCTTTGGCCAAGAAGAACACGGTAGCTATTTATCAAGAAAATCCGTTTTAACACCGCATTTGTTCCTTTGAAATTGAATGAGAAACATATTCCAAAAGAAAAACGAAAGCACGAAAGCAACTTTATATAAATTTAACACAACTTAGTAGGAAGAAACCCGTACCCCCTTTGAGTTGACATTCTTCTTGTCTTCGATAAGTAGTGCTAGCTCTAAACACATATTGCATAGACCCTTTGTCCCTTTGATTACTGCAAATTCGGTGTCACAGAGACAGCGCCCGCATACGGCAAACGGACAACAAAAGCAACGAAATTTTGCTTGTTTATTGCAGAGGAAGCAAAAGTGCCAACCTGAAACATAGGTGCAGCATGTTAGCCAGTATCATGCATCATATACACTACATATTCCAACATTATAACATGTTATCTTCAATATACTTCGAGGCTTGGTTCGATTCAAACATTTTGACACTACTTCAAACAGCTAAAGATCAAGCATTGTTCAGCTACCACCAGAAAACAGGGAATTCATTACTTACCACAAAGCCAGCGGTCTTCGGTTTCCAACAGCGAATCATCCCTTCCGGCGCACTGAGGATGAAAACTTTTAAGACAATTACTACATACAACCAAATTGCAACAATTAGTATTTAAAAGGAAGGTTACCAACATACATTAATTATACCAAAATTTTCTATAAAAAATCACTAACATTATAAACTGATTAAGTGTGTTTAGCATTGCTTTCTACAAAAAAAATGACAGCAAAAAGCCCTTCAAAAGTGATGTTATAACCCTCTTTTTAACTACAATAGCAATGTTAAACCAGCCAAAAGATTGCTCTAATTAAATAATATTTGGCTAAAAAAATTTACTTTTTTAACATAAAATAACATTACTGTTGATAATATTCAATCAAGGTATATATATACACTTAAGTCCTGCTTGGTCTGGGGAACTGTGAGGAGACAGCAATGGTCCTACCTACTATCCATGGTTGGAGCAGAATTTTATGTTATGCCAATTTAGATCATTAATAGAAAATAAAAAGAAAATTATATCCGAATTTTAAATTCTCATCCCCCCAACATCTCCATCACACCCAAACCCACCTTTATAAATGAATAAACAATGACCCATTGGTCTTTTGCCTTGTTTCTTTGTACATATAAACTTGAAAATTGTTGGGTAAAGGGTTTAGAACACTCACTTGTGGTCACAAACCCTGAGCAAGCCTCCATCTTTGCAAAAGAAGCAGTAATCTTCAGCGATTTCTTCCTTCTTTCTTGTATTTTTCCTTGTCATTTTCCTTCAAAATTTTCCAGGAAAAAAGTTAGAAACTTTCAGTTTTTAGAGCCAGAAATCGATCAATTTGCGAAACTACCCAGAGATCAGTCCAGAGATGAATATACCTTGAAATCTTAAAACCCCAAAACTGTAGCTTAATCAGAATCTCGTTGGGATTTTTCTTTCAAAGCAAACAACAAAAATCATGGACCGAAGCAAACTTAGTGGATTCCATTAGAATGTTAATTAAGGGAATGCAAAAAGTCAGTCCTCTAAATATTTGACATCAATTTTGTTCACGTGAAAAAACTATGTGAGCATTACTTGTTTTTGGCTTAATAATCATGAAAGTGTTTAATTATATTTATTATTAGAATAATTATATTTTTAGTATTCTATGCTTCCTATTTTAATATTTTAGTTATTTTTATAAAATAATATATAAAATATATTAAAAATAAATATAATTACGGATATACTTGCTGTAAAAGGACGTGAAACTAATGTGACATTATTATAGTATTTTTTCTAACTAATAAGGTGGTGTCACCACCCACTAAACACAAAATAAAATGCTTAGCTTTAATTGCATTTGTTGGGATTCAAACCCAACATTTTTTTGGTACAAAGGCAAGCATCAAACCACTAAATCAACCTATTTTACTTAATTTGTTTTCACTGATATATATATATATTTATTTTATACAATGTTCCTATAATAATAATAATAATAAAAAACTTGTATATTTAACTTATATAATCTTTGATCCCTGTAGGTAGATACAAATTCATATCGTAGAACTAAAAGTATCCTAAAATTTTAGTATAATTTAAAAAAAAAATTAAATTCAATTGTTATCATCAGCGTTGGTCGTATTTTTGATGATAGAATGAAAAGTCATTCTTTCGTCGAAAATATTAGACAATAAAATAAATTATTTGACATTTTTAAAGTTTTTACACAATATCGATCAATTTTAGGTGATACAGATAAATGGTTGTGATAATCCAGTATAAATGTGAGAGAAGGTGATGTAATAATCGGTGGCGAAATCGCCCCCGATCAAGATTTGAATTTTGGGTAATAGAGATTTTAAAATTTTGGGTTATTTATGAAATTTGAGATTATTTTTTATTTATTTTTAAATATAATTTTTAAAAATTGATATGTGACAGTTAACGATAAAAATTAATAGATAATAATATCTTGTACTTATTTGAGTAACGATAAAAAAGTTAAACACTAAAGTGGACAAAAATGTTATACAATAAACTAAAAAAATAAGTATAAATTAAACATTTTTTCGATTATTAAACTATTGTTTTTGTGCACCATTCTAATTTATTGAACATACTATATAAATTACTATATGCATAGTTAAGATGTTTGAAAAAAATGAGTATTTTCGATTTTATGATTTTAAAATGGGTTTAAGAAAAATCATTAGAATATATAAATTATATGAAACTATTATTTTTGTGCACCATTCTAATTTATTGAACATACTATATCTAACCTCGTTTGTAGAATAATGGACTAATTATTTCTAATTACTTGATAAAGGTTGAGTAACTTAATTGTGACAGTAACCCATAATATTTTTAAAAAATTATATATACATTGTATGATAGCTAGGAGCTTTGTTTTATGCTGATAGGTTACCTAGTTGCTGAGTTATTGATTGATAAGATTCGAAAACCTAAGGTAAAGTGTTATAACACCTCGAAGACTATCGAATAAAGGATCCCAATACTTAGTGAAAGTGAAAATTACTATCTATGAGATGTGTGAACTCTTCTTTTCATATGTATATGCTATGTGCAGATATATACATGCATGAATTGCTATGTGTTTAGGCAGTGTTATCTTGTCATGATATCATTCATATTATGTGGCTTTATTTATGGTTCAAAGGAGCACTATCAAGGGTTGAATTTTCAGTATCGACTTAATGTTTATATATCATAGCTTAAATATGAAATGTTTGTTGATTTTTTTACATTGTTTATGTATTAAAATATAGTTGTGTATATATATATATATATTATGATTCACTTATATTATGTAAAACTCAATTATTTTTATATTTTTTATGAACCGTCGTATGAAAGTAATAAATGACTATAAAAATTGTAAGTGATGATTTTTAAATTTTCTATCGTTAACCTCAATCAACTATCTATTTTCATCTAATGATCTAAAAATATATAATTTTTTTAATTTTACATAATATAAAATGATCAATCATATCTAATATATATATAATAATCTTATACTATACAAAATTTAAAAGTTTAATAATTTTTGAACTATTAAATAATAGGTAAAGATAATTGAGATTAATAATAACAAAATAAAGATCGAAAAAAAGTAACCTTAAGATTGTATACAAAATAGATAATTAGTGATGGCTGAACTGATATTCCAATTAATTATAGTTGAAAACGCTAGTACAATAATAAGATATTTTGTTAAAATTTGAATAAATATATAAAACTTAATATTTGGCCTAGTGACCCCAAGTCAATTAGTCTAACAAAATAGTTGTAAAAATAATAATAACTTTATTTATTCATGCCATCCAAATCTTTGACCACAACATAAGAATCAAGATAACATAACAAAGTTAACAGACACAGTCCCTAAAGAAAATCATCAAATGTTTCATCCTCGGAAGATTGGTCTTTACACAAAAAAACAACCTTTTCACTAGTTTTGTTTCAACTCCAAGCCCAATTTATATCTTGGAGCTGTTTTAAAGGTTTACTTTATTTAAGAATGTCTTACCTCTTATCATGTAAGAAACATACATCATTGATCAAAATTCAATCATTTCGTTTCGGTTCCGAAATAGACGATATTAAAAAACGGAGATGAATCAGGAAGTCGATTCCTTCAGATAAGCAATGAGATCAGCACGATCCTGTGGCTTCTTCAATCCAGGGAAAACCATCTTTGTCCCCGGAATATACTGTGCAAAACAAAATTTACCAATGAAATGATATTGGTAAAGAGAGTGAGATTAACGAAGCTAAGATAGTATAGAATCAAAAGCATAATGCTGTGAAAATGCAAACATAGTAATAATAACGGCAGATGTAATGCAATCATCAATAAGAGGATAAAATGACACGGACCATCGAGAACACATAGCTATAGTAGGAGAAATCAAACATTAACAATGAATAACTACTGTACCACATGAGAACAACTTGTAAGAAATCAACTTCTTCGCTCAACAAAAGGAGATAATTTCTCAAAAACAACAGTGTGTTCCTCCTTTGTACATAAATAACATCCTTACAACTTTACATCGTATATTTAAGCCGGATAAAAAAAACATTATTTTGCACAAAAATGTTATCTTTCATTAATGGAGCTTGATGACCAATCAGTAGAACAAAAAATGTTATGCTGAAACAAGCAATATCAACCATTCCATGTCCTCATGCTAGCAGCTTCACCAGTAAGGCCAATAACAATATTTCAAACCCCGGAAAGCAAACGTGATGGGGGGGGGACTTTACTTTAAAGTACCACTTCGACACGGATTAGTCTCAAGTCCAATGTGACTTTGGATATAATAGGCATGGACACCCACCCAAAAAAAAACTACTCCCTCCGTATTGACTCTTTGAAAGTCAATTTTTTTAAACTTTGACTATAATTATATTAAATATTTTAAATAATTAAATTTTATAAATTATATATCTAAAATCTACTCGATTAGAAGTTTTTAAAATATATTTTTTCATATTTTTATCAATAATAAATTTTAAATAATCAAGAGTCAAAGATAAAAAAGTTTGACCCAAAAAAAGTCAATAAGAGACAAAATTTATGGGACAAAGGGAGTAATTGTTTTCATATTAGGAAACAGATAAACAGTTCATAATGCGAGTGAATAGGAGAGCCCCTTCGACTAGCACATCCTACAAACTTCATTGTAATTTAAAAAACCATGTTGTTATGGTTGCAAGGGTTGAGGGAATACATGGGTGGTTTTCAGAAGTTGGATTGTTTCTAGTAGTTTTAACCAACTTTATTTGACAGCCCATGTCTATATATATAAGTTAACATGACTGTAAAAAGATATGTGATGTCAATTGTTGTAAAACAATTATCTTTTCTTTCTAATAACTCTTCTTTTCATGTATTTCTTCTTCTTCCTTTAATTCTCTTTCTGCAATATATTCTTTAGTTGTTAGAAAGATTCCTAACACCATGACAAAGTCTCATGGAATTCATTCCTAGCATGGTTCCCTTCGTGTATCCATTACAAACATATAATAGCACGCAAAGCTCATATCATTAAACTCAAAACAACACAAAACTTGCACATACCTTCTTAGGATTAAGCAAGTAGTCATATAATGTCTTCTCTTCCCAAATCACAGCCATGTTTTTGTTAGCAGCAGAGTAGGAATATCCCGTGGTTGTGCCAGACTGCCTCCCAAAGAGTCCATTCAAATTAGGCCCTGCAAATTTCGAAGATCCATTCCCAACTTATTATCCCCTAATCCTTAAAACAAGGATGAAAATTAATACTTAATCTTTTCATTTAAAAATTGTTGTAGATTAGAACCAATAATTGCGCGAGTTAATTTGGTTCCAAGTCAGATCAACTCGAATTGGATTGATTTGGGCAGGTTAGTCTTCATATCCCAAAGCTCGAGTTCTCAAGTCAGTTCATAACAGGTTCGGACTGTTTCGGATTCAGATTAGAGGGTTAGAATCGTTACTTTTATGATCAAATCAGATTAGATTTCGTCTGATCCGGTCAGGCTTTGGGATTCAAGCCAGGATTTGATCATATTGTTTCGATGCAAACCCTAGTATTCATTCATTCATTTATTCGAGGAACTTACACCTATACAAAACTGTCATGAACGGAGACGCTATACAAACAAACCGATAGGATTGAAAATTAATTTTATAAAAGAAGGGCACAAAACAAATCAGATCTGAGAGAAAGTGACTGACCTTGCTTGTGACCGGCGCCTTTATCGACGGTGTGGCATTGCGCGCACTTAGTCTTGAAGATCTTCTCCCCGGATTTCGAATCTCCAGGAGGCGCTTGTTCGAATGTGGCCATTGCTTTTTTTTTTTTATTTCAAAGCTGTTTTTGTTTGTTCGTCTATGGTGTGCTTTGTTTGGTGTACCGAAAAGCTTTGGCTAGGGTTTGGGCGCATAGAAAACACACGAAGCACGTGATGACAGATAGACAATGGAACCTATACGTCCGCATTGGGTCAAATCTACTAAAAAAGTAAGTCTAATTAAATCGTTTTTTATAACCATAATAATATATATTTTCATATTTTTAATATATAATATAAATATTAAATAAAATTGATAAACTCGATTCGAACTTTAAAAGTGATTAAAATAGATATTTTACTTGCCCAATTGTAATTTAACTTGATCCGGTCTGATTGGATCGAATTTTTCGATGAAAAAATCGGGTTCGAATCAAATTGGGTCGGATATTTTTTAGAGTCACGTCGGATCGAGTTCGATTTTAAAGTGTAAAACATCTAATCAGATCTGATCCAGAATTAAATATGTAATTTTTTATAATTTTTAAAAATATTTATAATAATTATTCTCTATGTATATTTTTTTATAATTAGGACCATAAATTCAGTCCTTAAAATTATATTTTTTATAATTAAATCCCCTAAAATTATTTTTTTACAACTTACCCCTAAAATTATTTTTTATAGGTCAAGTCAAATCAAAATTAGGACATTTATTTTCAAATTTTAAAAAAAGTGTTCAGATCGAGTCAAAGTCAAATTTATTTTCGGTTCGGTTTGATTAAAAGACTATCGATTTAAACGTACCAAAATAAACATCAAATTTAGAGGCAGAAAAATAAAAGATAAAAGGGGATTCAAATTAGAAATTCCATCAAAGCAAAAAAAAAAAAACTATCATCTCTAAAATTAGAAGAAAAATAAGAACCCAAGAATAAAAATCCTTATTGAAAGCTAAACCCTTTACAACCAGTTTCTTTGTCGCAAAATTGATGATCTCTTCCCTACATTTTAGGGTACATGAATAGGAGACCTCATTGGCCACCCAACATGAGGGGGTGAGCCCGGTAGGCTTCCATCCCGGCTAGGAGAAAAAAGGCTCAGTTCCACGAATGCCCCGGTCGAGGTCGAGGTCTCATCTCTTATAAAAGTTCGGAAAGAAATTGATCCTCGCTTAGTAGAGGCGTCGGAATCACGATCGGGGCTCATCGCAACACTTCCTTCAAGATGACCAGTATTAGCAATAAGTGCAACGGTGTCATTATGATCGCCAAGAACAGCCCTTCTCCGAGTCTCCAAGTCATTAAGTTTTCCGAGGGCTAGACAATCGGCCACCGGGCAGTATACAAGAATGACAATACAGACCCCAGCACAACATATCAGGACAAGAAAAGCTGAGAATGAAAGAGCTTCAAACAGAAATTGCTCTGGTCTTGAGAAAACAGATAAGCCAAGTAAAAGAACCCTTAAAGGAAGAAAAGTCGAAACCGATAAAATCAATGTATAAACTCTCTTCTGCAAACCCTTATTGATAACCAATTTCAAAATCCGCCTTCCGAGCCATAATAAATAGGCAGTCAAGACGGTGGCAAAGAGACCAAGAAGAAGGGTATTCAGTAAAGGGTAAGTGCAAAGAGCTATATCATTGGAATTTTGCATCCCTGGGGTAGCAATTCTAGTGAAATACGGCGGTAACTCGCTTCTAACGGCGAGTAACTCGGGTCCAATCAAAACAAGAAATAGTTGAAGAACAAACAACGGGAGGCAGAGAAGGAGAACACAACCTGCTGTTTTCCCATTCCATTTTCGGCTTAGGATTCCTGTGTCTATATTCTGTAAAGGTGCATGAAGAAGAAACACCAAAATGAGGAAGAGGCAAGGTTCTGCAAAACCTAAGTTCGAAACAATGTAACATTTGCAGATGTTTTCTTGCCATTTCGAATCAAATGCATTAAACACCCTTCCTTGCGTCCTTAAAAAATTTAGCCGTATAATTTCACCAAACCCCCACCAAATGGTGAACAAAACGAATGTGATTCTGATGATCCAAGGACCACTGAAGTAACTGAGCTGAATAAATCTTTGTCTAGGAGCACGAGAATGCAAGTAAAATGTGTATCCAATGCACATCAAACCAAGAAGAATCAACAAAGCAACTAGACTGACTGTCAACACACCGAATGCTTCGGCAGAAATTCTCGTCAGGGGCATTACCCGAAACACAGATTCCACGCATGCTCTCTGCTATAATGGATGCAAAGGATCCTCTGATGTACAAGGTACCTTCCGAGAATTATTTCTAGAAGCTATTACTGAACCAATACTGGATGATACAAAGAATAACCACCTAAGAAGATGAACAAGCAGGAACTTATCAACAGAATTTATGTATCTTCTTTCCAGTCCAGTAGATCCACAAGTCAAGCAATCAATTCAAAACTAACAAATTTCATATGTAGTCAGCCGTTTCACCCACTAACCTTCAAGTTTTTGTTCTGAATTTTATTATTTGATCCAAGAACCTGTGAAACAGGAAAGGGGAACATAAATCAAATTGTAACAAAAAAAATATCAAGCAAAAACCAATACAAAAGAAGGATTTAAAGAAGTTTGACGAACTTCTCCACATTCAAGTAAACTAATTCTTTCAAGGGGGAAAAACTGATCCAAAACTCCCAGTTCAGAGAGATTTATCATAAAAACAAAGCAATGCTTTCAAACACCTAATCACAGAGCAAGTCAGTGAGACAGATTTACAATCACCTAATACACAAAACATTCTCAAGAAAAGAACTTCAAAATGTGTTGGATGAAAGCCATGTTAAGGCCACTTATATAACAGTCTATATGTGAACAGATATGAATCATATTAAATACATTATTAGGCAAACACGCCAGACGCCAAGTTGCCAGTGAAGACTAATCCAAATTACCCTATGAAAAACGTATGACCAATATCATTTATGCAAGTTAGGAAAAAATTTAAGAAAATGTCACTATTTATGGCTAGTACACGAGTATTATTCCCATATGCATCACTATTAATGTCTTTCTCATTAAGACAATGAATTCTTACATGTCATGTTTATTAAACATTTGAGAAAACAACAAGTGATAGTACAGATAATAGCTTATCACATCAACATAAACAAAAGTAACGCATCACTATCAATGTCTATGGCAGCAGGACAACAAATTCCAGAATGACATCTTAATTATGCATTTGAGTCCACAATCAAAGATAATACAGGCCATACGTTTCCGCATCATTATTAACGTATGTCAGTGTGACAACGAATTCTTATGTGTCATCTTAATTAAACATTTGCGACACCAATCAATGGCAATACAGGCCATAGATTTCCAAAACAACATAACAGAAAGTAACACCTCATATTGAAAAGACAAAATACAGATATTAAACAAGAATTTAGACATTTTAGTAAATAACCGTTGTGCAAGAGAGACAACTTTATACAAAATTAGCAAATCAAAAGCCACACTTTACAACATTTAGAGAAATATACTAAACTCAATCCCTAATAAACTATAATTGACCAAAATGAGATATACTATAATCATTTATGAAGAGGAGTTCAATCAAAATATCCACATAGGTCATAGGCAAAAGGTTAAAAGAATATGTATCCACATAGGTTATAGGCAAAAGGTTAAAAGAATAAACTCCAAAGGGAAAGTTTAAGTAATAGCACACAACAAAAGCTCTTTTTTTATCATACAATAATCCTATTTAACACAATGTGAACAATATGTCTATGAATGCCCTTAACAACAAAGAAGATGAAATGTAGCTAGCCCCCACCATATCTCACTAGACAATTAGCATACTAAGGACGTTACACTAAATGTTCTTTCTTATAGAAAATGTCCACAGTAATAAATGATAAGACAAGAACTTAGTTCTTATAGTCACATCTCACAAATAAATAACATATCAATAGCACAAAACGTCAGTATAAATCTAGATAAGTTTGAAAGTTCTCCATTACTTTGAACTTAGACAGGAACATTGCTATCAAAAGAGAAATTCATTATTTATGCAATTAACCCACTGAAACATGTAAGCGTGATTTTCTTCTAAAGTTGATATAATTATAAAGGATAAACTGCAAAATCTGTACACTTATTCCTGTTCTTTTCTCTCCGTTTGTCACCAACTACAAATTACTCAAATAAATCCCAAATTATTATCTAAACATTTTTCCCCCAAAAAAGAACAAAATACTCAAATTAATCAAATCTTCAACATTCATCGTCACTGCATGCAGTACAATCACTAAAGTAAGAAAAGTACCAGAAAATAAACTAAAAATCCACAAAAAATAACACAGTAATTTCAACAACACCATAGAAAACTCCAAACAAAACCAAAAATGAGTGAAATTTAGATCAGCGAAGAGCTTACAAAACGAAGAATCTTAATCCGTCGAATTTGGGAGACGAAATGCAGAATCAAACAAAAGCAGATCGAGGAAACCCTAAAACTGGATGTAAAGTGAAAGCCAATGTGCGGACGGAGAGAGAAGGGAAGTTAGGGGAATAGGTGAGTAGGAAATTGTTGGTGACAGGCTGTCTCCAGCTGTGTTACCCGAGCCACTTGCTTCGGAGTTCTTTGACTGGGATTAGGCTCGGTATGTTTCCCGTGCCTACGTGATTTTTGCCTGGGCGACGTTTCAATGCGATTTGCTTACCCTTTTCTTGATCAGGGTTAACTCAACAAATCATCCCCAAACTATTGCATAATATCTAAATTGACCTCAGAAATTTCAGGCATTCAAATTAAATCCTTAAAATATCATATCAATCAAGTCCTTACATCAGTGCAACCTCAGTTGCAATGTTCAAAACTAGCTGGGATCGAAAGCGAAGCATACTCAAAAATACGTGAATTGAATTTTAAAGGTATACTTCCAAAAATGCCCTTAATATTTAATTAAATAATTATTTTAGCCTATATTTTTAATTAATTTAACTTTAATGTTTTTTTTAAATGATCCCTTTACTTAGGGATGAACATTCAAGCGAGTTGTGTCGAGTCGAGTCAACATATTTTTTAACTTGAATTTATTTTTTGAATTTTTTCGAGTTTAATTTGATTCGGTTTTAGCGAGTTCGAATCGAGTCGATTTTTCGAGTTTATGTATAAATTTAATTGTATTATTTATAATACTATAGTAAATTTTGACTTTAATTTAAACGATTCTCTCTTTATATTTACATACATATTTTTATATTATTTTTTACATGTATAAATAAGATTTTAAATTATTGTTATTATTATTATTATTTTATTATCAAATACCTTAGGAATGAATATGTTATTTTATTAAATTACGAGCCTCGTTAGAATTTTTTTATCTAGAAAAGACCAAAACGAAATAAAATAATGATAAATTAAATACAATAATATAAATACATAAATTAAAAATATAAATAATTAACCTAGTTTATATAATATAAATAAATAAATAAATAAAAGTTATATTAAATAAAATAAAAAATATGGAAAGTGGTCATATTATAAAGAAAAGAAAATTAAAATGTAAAAATAATAAAAAAGAGAAGATATGGTTGAAATAAAACTGAAAATAAAACTGCATGGACTAAATGTATAATTAGACCCTGGAAATTTTCGAGTTATTCGATTTTTTGAGTAACTCAAACTTTAAAAATTTGAACTAGATTCGAAATCAAATTTTTTGAGTTAATCAATTCGACTCGAATAACTCGAAATTGAAAAAACGATTTTTCGAGTCGAGTTTTTCTCTACTCATAAAAATTATTAGACAATTAACGATAAATAATTTTAAATGATTTGATAGAATAACACGTCATTAAAAAATTAAAATAAAAGTTAATTATATCACACATTTTCAAGATATGAACTTTGTTTTAAATTGGTCTTTAAATTTTTGAACATTCTTTTTCTGTCATTAAACTATGATTATCATTTAAAATTAGCCTCCATAATTTAAAATATTATACTTTTGTCACCAAAATAAGATTGTCATTCTAAATTGGTCCCTCAAATGTTTGAACATTTTAATTTCATCCCTCAAATTAACAATATTTGCTAATTATATTATATATTAATAAAATAATTATAAAATTTGTTAATTTACATGTAAATGTTATTGTTTATTTTGTAATAAAATGATGTATCATAAACGACATTTTGAGGATGAAACTGAAACACTAAAACATTTAAGGATTAATGATAAAGATCTTGTGACACAACCGCAATTATGATGAGGCTATGTGGGAGCCCAAGATTATCGTTAAAGTTCAGTATCCACGTCCTTTCATTATAGATAAATTTTGAAATCAATTTTTTAAAGGGAATTATAACAATAAAACCTTAATTTAGTTTTAAAATCCTTGATTATTAGGGATTAATTAAAAATAGTGGCATTTGTGTAATAACTTAAAGTTTTAGGTCTTTTGTGTAAAATAAAATATTCAGAAAAAAATCCCTCGACTGACATGGTACTCATAATTGAGAAAATAGTACAATCACAATCCTTCGACACACATAAAACAAACTTTTTTATAGTGCACTTCAAATCTTATGATACGTTAATTATCTCCGGTTATATATTTTTCATCATCACTTAACCATTATATTCATTTTAAATATGTCTCCTCACTATTTTTCATATGCAACATATAAACTAAATTCAAATGCAATAAAACATGTTAATACCATCATCAACTTACCTTTTGAAAATCATTTTTTAAATCTACATATAATCAAATATATATAAATTGTTTGCACTGAATTTTATATTAAATCATGCATATAAACAATAGGTAACAAATTATGTATTCTTATATTTATAAAACATATAACAAAAATGAGAATAAAATGTCAAGTCTTATTTTCAAACTTAGTTAAGCTTGTTAAACTTCGGGTGTGTTTTTGGTTGTTGTGAGAAACCTTGCTTTCGTTCCAAACCAAGATTTTTTTAAAGCTAAAAAAATAAGCTTTTTCAAACCTATGTTTTGAAAAGTTGGTTTGAGAATAAGACAAAAAAATTACAATCAAAAGTTATCTTCTTATTTTAACGTTTTTGATTGCTTTTAATAAAAGCACTTAAAAAGTGCTTCTAAGTTATCAAAAGTAACCAAAATTACTCTTAATCTAAATATTCAAATAAACTTTTAAGCTTTTTATAAATTGCAAACCACATTTTCACTTATCAAATTCACAAAAACCTCTTGTCGATGTGAGATTTAAGCATTTGACGCTTTTAGAACCTCAATCAATTCACGTATTAACCTCTCTTGTTTCAATTACATAAAAATATAGTAAAAATGTATTATTATGCGTTCAAATCCTCAATAACAATATCCCTACATCAATCATCATCTCTCAACCAAACGTCAATCAAAACATCATAATATGATGTGTAAATTGTCTACCTTTTTCTCATGCCTCCGTTTATGCCTCTGTTTTAAATTAGAGAGTTTAGGGGTTATGGTTGAGGTTTTAAAGTTAGGGTTTAAGGGAAATAAGGGTTAAAATTTAAAATTCAATTTTTAAAAAATTTTCAAAGGAAACATAAAAGGATGTGATAAAGAGGTAGATAACTTTTACTCTGTGATATCATCTAATAACATTCAAAAGTATATCTAACTTAATAAACTCAGAATACACAAATAGCCTAAAATCTAACTACAAATTATCTAAAAATAACAATTAAATGAACTTCAGAATATTTTGCGTAAATCTCTTTAAATAACATCAAAACAGATTAATAATGTAATCTTAAATAATTATGATCAATAAAATATATTCTATTATCATTTTTTTTTCAATAATCCAATTGAAACACAATTAAATTTATAATTCTTGATTTAATATATAAAATATATTAAAAATCATATCAAAATATTTAAAGATTTGAGAATTTCACTAAAAACTCTTATATTAGAGGTGAAAAACAAAAATCATCTTCAATTATAGACTTCATTCTCAATTGGTTTGATTTATTTAAAAACTCTTGATAAAATTAAAAAGATTTTGATGAAGAATAGTAGAAAAATCATTAGAAAATAAAAAAATAAAAAAAAAATAAATTCTGAAAATTTTGGTAAGAAAGTAGTAGTTTTTTTTTTAAATTAAAGTGAAAGCTAATAGACTAGATTACATAGAAGTAGTCTTGTAGTAGGGGGAACGTCAATATCTCTGATAAGAAAGTAGTAGTTTGACTAACGGGATTTGAGAGAAAAATCTCTTGGTAAAAAATAGTTCTATAAAAAATGAATTTGGTTATTAAACTATTATCTAATTAAGTTACTAATTAACTCTTTTAAATAATTTTAAAATAGTCAAAATTAAAAAAAAATGTCTAATTTAAAATAAGAGTTTAATAATTCTTTAAAGATTTTTTTTTATTTACTCACTAAAATAATTTTTAAAAATAATGGATAAAGATAAAAAAAATCTAAAATATTTAATCGGGTCAAGGATAAATTTATATTTTAAAATTTGGGTAGAACTTAGAATGAGTAAATATATATTACTTTTCGAGTCGAGTCAGATGAAAATAATTATATTTCATCCATACTATTAAGAGGTGAAGAAGGGAATACTGACAATTAATCAGACCATTATTTCATCCATACTTAATTAAAAATGCATTTAAAATTTAAAATATATTTAATTAGAAATATCTAATTAGAAAGATTCTAAACATTAATTTTATACTTAATCATTAAAAATATATTTATACTATAAAGTAGGGGTGAGCAAAACTCGACTCGACTCGAAAAAATTGATTTTTTTTCAATTTTGAGTTATTCGAGTCGAGTTATTCGAGTTATTCGAGTCAACTCGAATAACTCGTAAAATTTTCGAGTTCGAGTCGAGTTGGAAATTTAGAAACTCAAAAAACTGAAAAACCGAAATTATAAAACTACGTCGTTTTATGTATAAAATAAAATTATACGCGTTTAACCTTAAAGGCTAAAGGCTGAAATTTTCCCTTCTCACCTCTCAGGACAAACACACTGCGTACTCCAATTTTCTCTCGACATATAACCTAAATTTCCAATCTCTACTGCATTCAACTTTGAATCTTAAGTTTGGGCATTAAAGAATTCATTCAAGATTCTTCAAAATTCAAGACTTCATTCAAGATTCTTCAAAATTCAAGACTTCGAGGTAATTAATTGTTTATTTTTATTTTTTATTAATCTTTATTTTTTTTGTTTTTCAAATTAACCATCGATTAGGTCTATTTATTTATTTTTCTTAATCTTTAATTAGGTTTTCTATTAATCTTAAGTTTGGGCATCACAAAATTCATTGAAGATTCTCCAAAGTTCAAGACTTCAAGGTAATTAATTAATTTTCTTATTTTTTTTATTAATCGATTGTTTATATTTAATTAAAATCCAAATAGGTTTAGTCGATTAGATTGCTCTATTTCTTTGATTCTTTTCCTTGAAATTACATATATCTTAAACATTATAATTGTAATTCTACACAACAATATTGTCATATCTGCAAGAATTATTTTTGTCTTATTTAATTTCATGGTAATTTTTTGAAAGATCTATAAGTGTTAAATTAATTTTACAACCCTTTTATGATCTTACATTGAAGGTGTCTGGATCATTGCATGTCACTGCTAATTGCTTTTGGGAAACATTGATAGAAATACATTGGCTACTTGATGAATGGTTGAAATGTGATGATTTAGACATAGTCTCCATGGCTTCTAAAATGAAGGAAAAGTACATCAAGTATTGGGGTGATGCCACAAACATAAACTTTCTAGTTTACTTGGTAGTTATCTTAGACCCACGACGTAAAATGAGCTTTGTGGATTTTGGGGTGCATCTACTTTTCCCCAATGTTGCTAGTGAGGTTATGAAGATGATTGAAAGAGACTTGCATTGTTTGTTTGATGAATACTCTTCTATTGCGGGGAGAGTTCAAGATCATGATCTATCAAGTGTTCCGACCAAAGTTTCTACATAATTGCATCAATCAAAGACAAGTTTGGCCGTTCAACAGTATCTTTTAAAAAAACAACGAGTTGGTTCAGAAAATAAATCTGAGTTGGATAAATATTTGAATGATGAAGAAGATGAAAATAACTCGACTTCATTTGATTTGTTATTATGGTGGAAAGTTAATAAGTCCAAGATACCCTATTCTTGCTCAAATAGCTCGAGATATTTTTTCTACTCCAATCTCGACAGTTGCCTCAGAAAGTGCATTCAGCACCGGTGGACGTGTTCTAGATGGTTTTCGAAGTTCGTTAACTCCAACTATGGTTGAAGCTTTGATATGCACTCAGGATTGGCTTCGAAAATCTAAAGATTCCATCAACCTTGACGGGTATGTTACGGAACTCCAAGACATGGAAGATGGTAATATTTTATTTTAATTAATAAAGTTAAATTTTTTATGTCATTGCTCATATAATGTTATTTAAAATTTAACTAATATATTTATTTTTGATTTTGTTAGATTTGTCAAGAATTCCCGAAAATCAAGAAACTTCTTCAAAAATGCCAGTATTGCACGAAGAAGAAGACTAAAATATTTAGCAATATAACTTGACGGCTAGAGAAAAAGTTTATTGCAATTTATCTTTTAAATTATTATGTTTTTGTTTTTCGTTGGTTGTATCATTTGACATGTGATGTTGGATTTTCTGAACTAACTTGTGTTTTTATTTGATTTAGTTATTAATATATTTTAGGGCACTTTTTCCTTCTTTTGCTATCTTTGATGTTGCTTCTTTTGCTTCAGTTATCTTATATAATTAAAGAAATTTATTTTAATTAGAATTAAATCGTACTTTAACATTATAAATAGTTATAATTAAATTTATGAATGAACTCGAAAAATCGACTCGACTCGAACTCGATAAACTCGACTCGAATTGAAAAAATTCAAATTAAGTTTGAGTTGAAAAATAGGACTCGTCAACTCGAATAACTCAAAATTTTTTAACTCGACTCGACTCGATCGAACGCTCACCCCTACTATAAAGTTTGAGTACAACACAAAATACATAAGCTTCATAATAGTTTTAACAATATTCTACACATAATAATATACTATCAAAATTTAAGATATAGAAAGATATCATCAACATTTTGAACATGAATATTTAATTAACATAAAATAACATAAAATAAATGAATCTTTCATGAATTAATACATGCAAACCATAAAATAATTTTGTTGAGAAATTAATTTTGATATAATAATTAAAAAATATTTTGTACTAATTTAAAAAGATTTTAAAAATAATTCTTATGTTCAAACAATTTAAAAATAAGTTTAAAAAGTTTTTTTAGAGGTTTTAGAAGTTTTTGAAACATTTTAAAAATAGTCAAACTTGTGTTTTCAAATGAAAGTTTCGAAACCTCTCATGTAGAATGACTTTTTTCTTGAAACCTTATCAAAGGCTTCAAAACCTTAGTCCTGTAACGGTTATATTTTTGTAAGGTTTCGAAACCTCTGTGTAGGTAAAAATTTAATGCTCAATTTTATGACATCCCAACGATCATAAACGACTAAAATATGATTTCACATTATAAAATCAAGTTTGAGACACTTGAAGATGGTTAGAGAACACATCCAAGCAAAATGATCAAGAGAAATTAAGTCTAATTCATATTTTATCATTTATCTTGTACATAGAGTTTTAAAGAGTATTTTAATTATAAATTTTTTGTACTCTCTTGTGAGCTTAATAGTTGTGAACACACACCTTTGTGAGGTACTTAGTTTATCAAACAAATCCTTTGTAAAAGGAGATGTTCTAGTTTAGCCTTAGATAAAAACTAGAGTTGGTTTTATCTTAGCCAAATTCAAAAAGATAGGATTGTAACAGTTATCCCTTGAACTGGTAAAAAAGTTGAATTCGTTAGTGAATTGGTTGAAATTCTTAGTAGTGTGCTAAGATAGTGGATGTGGACATAGCCGAACCACTCTAAAATTATTATATTATTTGTCCAAATATTTTGATTTTAGCAAATTCAACCAAACATATAAAACAACTATTCTTGATGGTAATCGGTGATTGATTCGAGCTTACGCATCAAGTCTTTTAATTTAGTATCAGAGCATTGTCTCCATCAATTTGGACTAACATCCGAGAGAAAAGATCTATCGATCGAAGTCCACAATTCAAGTAAATGACTTGATTTGAAGAAGGCCGCTCTATCATGTGTCCTTCGCTCTTCAAAGGAGAAAGCTACTTCCAATGAAAAAAATATCATAAAGCTCTTCATCAATTTTCATGATTTTGAGATTTGAGACATTATTAAAGATGGCTACTTGAAAGCTCCCCCCCAAAAGAAGAAGAAACGATAGAGTCTCAATTACACGAAGACAAAGCTAAACACCAAGACGATGCACATCCTTCTTTGTGACCTTAATGAGGACATCTCAAAGAAAATCTTCACATATAAGAGTACCAAAGTAATGTGGGAGAAACTTTAAAGAACCTATAACAAAGAAGAGAAGAAAGATGAAATCTCATCAAGTACAATCTCAAATATAATTTTTCAAGTTGGTTTTATTATATAAAAATGGTAGATTGTTGAGATATTGATTTTAATATAATAATTGAAAAAATATTTTGTACTAATTTGAAAAGATTTTAAAAATAGTTCTTATGTTTAAATAACTTGAAAATAAATTTAAAAAGTTTTTGAGAGGTTTTAGAAGTGTTTGAAACGTTTTAAAATAGTTAAACTTATGTTTTTAAATGAAAGTTTCGAAACTTTCCCTTAAGGTTTCAAAATCTCTCAGACAAAATGACTTTTTTCTTTAAACCTTATCAAAGGTTTCGAAACCTTAAGAAAAGTTTCAAAATCTTGATATTGTAACAACTATATTTTTGTATGGTTTCAAAACCTCTGGTAAATGTTTCAAATTCTCCATGCAGGTGAAAATTTAATGCTCAACTTCATGACTTCTCAACGGCTCCAAAACATCCCATTGGCCATAAAACGGCTAAAATATGATTCCACACTATAAAACTAAGCTTGGGAAACTTGAGGATGGTTAAAGAACACATTCAAACAAAATGATCAGATTTGTGAGGTACTTAGTTTACCAAATAACTCTCTTATAAAATGAGAGGTTCTAGTTTAGCCTTAGATACAAATTAGACTTGATTATATCTTAACCAATTCCAAAAAGATAGAGTTGTAACAGTTATCCTTTGAATCGGTAAAAATGTTGAATTCATTAGTGAATTGCTTGAAATCCTTAGTGGTGTGCTAAGGTAGTGAATATAGGCGTGATTGAACCACTCTAAAATCATTGTGTCATTTGTCCAAATATTTTAATTTTAGCAAATTCAATCTAACACCAAAAATAATCCTTCTTGACGGTAACCGGTGATCGATTCGAGATTACGCATCAAGTCTTTCAAATTAAATATATAAAAATAAATTAATAACAATCAACCTATATATGATTTTTCGTCTAATAAAAAATATAACTGTTTAAAACTAGCATCACCTCAAGTCAATCATTGACATTGATCTTAGAATAAATATCTCGCATCCTATATTTTAATTTTTATAACCTTTTATTATTTTAAAATATTTTATCTTTATTCGATAAAATATTTGATATTATTCGTAAAAAATATTTATAATGTATTATAAGTATCATTATATAATAGATAGTTATATATTAAATGAGACTTTAATATAATTTATCATTAAGATTTAATAATATTAAAATTAGAATTTTTATTTTATGTATAAAAAATAGTGTTTGGATAAAAATATTGTACACTATCATATTTGACCTTGTTTGACAATTAGCGAATAAATGATAGCGGATTACATTAGTTGATAGTTAATATCATTAGTTGATTTTATTATTAGATTGTATAAAAGTGTTTGATAAAATTAATCAACATTTGATAGATATTTAATTATTTAAATAAATAAAATAACATATAAGGATCTGATTGTATTAGATATTTGTTTAAATAATTTATTAGTTATTAATATTTTATATATAAATTAAATTATGAAAAATAAATTTTAATATAACATTGTTAAGTATATTTGAATGATTTATATTAGGGGTGATTATTCGATCGAGTCGAGTCGAGTCAAAAAATTTTGAGTTATTCGAGTTTACAAGTCATATTGTACAACTCAAACTTTATTTGAATTTTTTTTCGGTTCGAGTTGAGTTTAAGAAATTCGAGTCGAGTTGAACCGAGTCGAATTTTCGAGTTCCTATAAATATTAATTTGTAATTATTTATCATGTTATAGTATGATTTGATTTCAATTTAAACGACTTTCTCTAATCATATAAGATATTTATCTATATATTTTTTTCATATGTAGCGATATTTTTTATATTTTTATATATCAATGTATATATATCATAAAAAATTGATAGATTCGTCTTAAACTTAAAAAATAATCCTTTAATTATTAAAAATTTCGAGTTATTCGAATTTCTATTTTACAACTCAAACTTTATTTGAAATTTTTTCAGTCGAATTGAGTTTATGAAATTTTGAGTCGAGTCAAAACGAGTCGAGTATTTTTGCCTCGAGTCGAGTTATTTGGTTTTTTCGAATCGAGTCGAGTTTTGCTCACCCCTAATTTATATATTATTTTACTATTTATATAATTAGTTTTAATATAATTTAATTTTTAAATATAAATATAAATATAAACGTACGAGAATAAATATAAAAAATAACTTATAAATGTCATAATATAAATACATGAAAGTAAAAAATTTAAAATAAAAAATGTTAAATATACGTTATTTGAAAAGGTTTTTTTATATAATTATTATGAATAAAAAATCTTTATAATTTTTATATAAATCTTTTAATTTTAAAAAGCTTATTTTAGCAGCCTTTTTAAAAATTAAATTTTTATTTAAATATTTTATTTATTAAACATTCAAATTAATAAATTTAACGATTAAACCTTTAATATTAATTTAAATATTTAATTTTAATTCAAACATTAATTATTAAAAATATAATACTAGACTCTTTCATAATTTTTTTTTATCTTTCTTTTAAAAAATATTTTTAAAAATAATAATAAAAAAAACATTGATCTCAATTACCCGTACCCGTTTTAACTCAGATCGGATCTAAATTGATTCGTAACGTATACCCTTTCACCCTACAAAAACCCTACTAACCCTCGCTTATATTCCTCCATTTCCACACTCTCCTCCTTGCAGCGGCTACAAGGTTCTCTTTCATTTCTTCTCTTTCTCTCACGCTTTCTTTTTATAAGATTGCTACTCACAGCCTTTAATTCCTCTTCTGTTTTGTGTTTTCAGATCTGAACTTTGAGTTTCGTTGTTGTCAATCAAGCTATGGCTTTGGTGAGTGTCGTTTTCCCCTTAATCCATTGATTTTGGTACTTTAGCTTGTAAAAATCATATAAAACGAAGTGATTACGGAGAAATCAGTGAATTGATTTTCAACTGGAATTCAAAGCGTCGAAGTGAAAGTTTTGCTGTAGCATTTTGGATATAAATGAAGTAGAGAAATGAATATGATGTTGTATTCTTATGCTCGCAACTTAATGAAATAGTTGACGGATTTTTGCAAATAATATCTGTCACAAATGGATTTTAATCACTGCACTTCTGGTTTCAATTGTGATCGAGAAAAAAAAAGAATTGAATCTTACTGCAGAGAGGTGTTTTAAGATTTAAGGTGATAGATTAAGTGTGTATAATAGATGGAGTCTGATGGAGATGCTAAGTATTATCAATTTTAGAATGTGAAAATGAGTGATTGTTTTTGCGAAAATACTAAGATCTGAGTTCAGATTTGATATGATTTATGATTTGAATGATTTACAAAAAATATATATATATATATAATAATTATAATAATAAGAATGTCAAATCTACTGTTAAATAAGCATCTAGTAAATCCATAAATGTCTCATTTACATTACATTTGTTTTCTTTTTAACTTTATGGTATTTATGATCCAATTCCATTTTTTGGTATCCGAGTTCGAAAATGCAACCTAAAAGAATTCCTGCAAAAGAAGTGTGTTTTCCCTTTTTATTTTATAGGAATTGATTGTCGTGTTTGTTGTTGGAATTACCTTTTTAAACATTGTGGATGTTTGATTTACATGCAGGTCTTGCATGCTGGAAACACAAACAAAAATGCCTTCAAGGCACTCATTGCCGCAGAATACAGTGGCGTGGAGGTCAAATTGGTTCAGAACTTTGAGATGGGTGTCTCGAATAAAACTCCCGAGTTCCTCAAGATGAATCCCATCGGAAAGGTAACCATGCTCTGTAATAGATTAAATTTTGGGAGAATACTTTCATTTTTGTAAGTTGTATTTTTTTCTTCTTTGAATTCTCTGAAAAGAATACCTGTGACATTTATATAGGTTCCTGTTCTGGAAACACCCGAGGGTCCCATATTCGAGAGCAATGCTATTGCTCGTTATGGTTAGAAGCCACAAACTGATATCTTACATTTCCATCCGGTGATGGTTATTTACTTATTTATATCCTTGCTTTTGTTTGCAGTTACTCGCTTGAAGGCTGACAACCCTCTAGTTGGCTCTACATTGATTGATTCTGTAAGATTTTCTTACTGCCAATACCATGCTTTTCTGGCTCGGTTAAGTTTATTTCAATTCATTGTACTTACTGTTTGTATATATATTTGCTTGATTTTTCTCAGGCTCATATTGAACAGTGGATTGATTTTGCATCCATGGAAGTTGATGCTAATATTTCAAAATGGCTGTATCCAAGATTGGGTTTTTTTGTTTACCTTCCTCCAGTAAGTTATATATACAGTAGCTCTTGAGTTTTTTTTATTCCTCAGGTTCATGTATCATTTTAATTTGTTTTATTTGCTAAGATCGTGTCCATTATTGCTTCTACGATTCTTGTTCTATGCATTTGAAGAGGATCAAAACATTGTAGGGCAACATCTGTAGGCTCTTCATACTACTTTTTTGTGTTCTTAGTTTCTTCAAATTAACGGATATAAGCGCTTGAAATTCTAGGAATTTTGGTACAAAAGCACGCCTGTTGGACTGAGTAGGCTGGCTTTGTCTTCTTATTTATTTGAAGAGATTAGGTTGTTTGTTCTTTGATTCCTTTGTTGTCATTTTTCCCATCTAGTGTTAATCAATTTTCCAATTTATTTTAATGTAGGCTGAGGAAGCTGCTATTGCTTCATTGAAGAGAGCGCTGGATGCATTAAGTATTCACCTTGCTTCCAATACCTACCTGGTCGGGCACTCGGTCACCCTTGCTGATATTATCTTGACATGCAACCTATATTCGGGTTTCTCCAGGATCTTGACCAAGAGTTTCACATCGGAATTTCCTCATGTTGAGAGGTACTTCTGGACCATGGTTAATCAACCAAATTTCAAGAAGGTTCTCGGTGAAGTAAAGCAGGTAGAGACTGTGCCACCTGTTGCATCAAAGAAGCCTGCATCCCAGCCTAAAGAGACTAAACCAAAGGCCAAGGCTGAACCAAAGAAAGAAGCCAAAAAGGAGGTTGAGAAACAGCCAGCCAAGGCAGAAGCCGCAGAGGAGGAAGAGGCACCGAAGCCCAAACCGAAGAATCCTCTCGATTTGCTGCCTCCCAGTAAGATGGTACTAGATGATTGGAAGAGGTTATACTCTAATACAAAGACAAATTTCCGTGAGGTTGCAATTAAAGGTATCCTAATTGATTTCATTACTCATTGTTTCAGACTGTGATTTCCAAATTCTGATTTATTTTCTCGTGTATTTTTATTACAGGATTCTGGGACATGTACGACCCCGAGGGATACTCACTCTGGTTCTGTGACTACAAGTACAACGAGGAGAACACAGTCTCATTCGTCACCATGAACAAAGTAGGAGGATTCTTGCAGAGAATAGATTTGGCACGCAAGTATGCTTTCGGCAAGATGTTGGTGATTGGATCCGAGCCTCCATTCAAGGTCAAGGGACTGTGGCTTTTCCGTGGGCAACAAATCCCTCAATTTGTCCTCGACGAGTGCTACGACATGGAACTCTATGAGTGGAAGAAGGTCGACATCACAGACGAATCCCAGAAGGAACGTGTTAGTCAGATGATCGAAGACTGTGAACCTTTCGAGGGAGAGCCTCTGTTGGATGCCAAGTGCTTCAAGTGATAAGTTTGGCGTATGTCTCTTCCTTCAAGCTTTTCTATTATCCATGCTATAATCTTTCCGTTCTGTTTGGTAGACCTGTGTTTGTTATTATTTGGGAATTCAAATACTGTTTTCCTGATGGTAAGCGTATGAAGTTTTGGTAATTTCTCAGTGCTGTTTTTGGTTTTGTTTCACAGTTGGTTATAAAGACTACTTTTTGGTTTTGGCTTTTGTTTTTTTTCCTGTTCTTGTCTCGAAATACTTATTATTTATCCAATAGGTCAAATTACTTGATCTTTGTACTTGAAAATTGAAAGAATAAGTTTTACTTTTTTTTAAAAAAAAACCCAACATTTTTCCTTGTTTCAAGTTGAATAAAAAATAATTATCAAAATTTGATAATCGAAAAACCTGAAATTAAGAATGATTAATAAATTAAATGAAATATTAAAATTTGTAATTCGATTAAAACCTTGAGATTTTAAAACAATAAACTATTAAAAATCGAGAGAAAAAGGAAAATATTAAATATTTAATTTAATGATAAATTAATTAGGAGAAATTATATTATGAGCCCAACATATCATGTCTGTTATGGCCCTCATTTAATTATAATCATTCACTTCACCACTAATTTTTATCTTATTTTTTCAGAATTTTTACTCATAATTTTTATGTCACTTTAAAAATATAATTTCTGAAAATTATATTAATTACATGGCTGATTAGTGGTAGAATGAGTGATTTTTATTGGTTAGGGACCATGATTGACGTGGTAGGCCGAACTATAATATAATCTCTCGTTAGTTAGAGATGATATTTGATATCGATTAATAGCCATTTTAATTAGGGCCGAGTAAATTTAAATTCAATAAAGTTGAATTATTGAAAATTATTTTTGAATAACTTGAATAATTTAATTTTTTTAATAATTATTAGTTTAATTTTTAATCATTTCTGTTTGATACATATATTATATTTATATATGAACATATACGTATTATATAAGTTTATAGAAAACTATTTAAAGTAGAATAAATTAGTATTAATTATAAATATTAATAATTAAATTTGAAAAAAAAATTAATTTAAATCGATTTGTATTTTATAAATTTGACTTAAATCTTTTTAAAATAAAATTTAAATTTTAAAATATAATTTTTTAACGACGACCAATCTAAATATTGTAAAATACGAGTATTTATTTCTTTTATCATTATGTACTAAATTATAAATCGATCAAAGTTCATAGGTGAATTTGATATTTAACCTTTTTATATTTACGGTAAAATCCATAAATTATCACTAAACTGTGATATTTTTAATACATATCATTCGTTAAAGGACCAATAATCAAATTAAAATAAAATTAAAAATTTAATAATTATATTAATATAATATAAAATTTAATTATTAAATTAAATAATTGATTAAAATTTAATTATAACTTTAGCCTTATATTTATCCCAACTATTTCTTTCTTTTGGTAAGTATTATCAAGCTATCGTACGCTGCAGAAGACCAATTCCCCTTTCTCTGAGATGACTAAAATTCCAAGGAGTAGATCGCTGCGTTTTCTACTATTCTTCGCTTCCGTTTCTCTGCAATTCATTTCAGGTATCCTTTCTAAACTGCTCAGTACGCAGTAATTTTTTGTTATTTTTCTGAAGGAAGTTGATTTCTTGTTAAATTGGAATATCGAATAATTTTGACTGAAGTTCGAATCATCAATCGCATGAAAATCAAGTTAATTTTTAAAATTTTCACTTCTTCATCGAGAGTAGGCAATCTTATGTGTTGATATTGTTTCGAATTTCTCCTGTACTTATTAGGCTAAACTACGAATTAAATTTCTCATGTTTGGCTCATGAGAAAAAAATAAGAATAGAACTGCTTTTGAGGAATTGCGAATTTGCGATTCTGTGAAACTTTATCTGTGAAGTAAGAATTTTACTTTGAAGAATGAACCGACAGCTATAGGTATAACGTCTTCTATTCTGATTTGCTTTTGAGAATCTTGAACTCTCTAATAGGTAGGCGACTGAGATTTCATCCTACTTGATCCAGTTTCCGTGAAACTTAGGGAAATTATGATTTCGATAAAATAATGGTGTTTCGCATACATATGTAATCTAGATCCATTGACTTGTGTTGCATGCATCGATAGTTTGAACCTTCTTCAGCTGAATTTGTTAGAACAATTTTTTAAGTTACTGTGATGGACTTTAAATTAGAATTTGTTCTTATTACTTGACAAATTATTGAAAATGTTAACACGATTTTCTTCGTATTGTTTCCTTTTTCCAGTTTTTTCTGATGACTCTACGAATTCAGAAACCATCTCCAAGAAAAAGTCGAATCGAAATAGTAACGTAGGGACCATGGTAGTTATCATATTGATTGTTCTGGCTGTGTTGGGGTTGTTTTCGTTTTTCCTTTTCAAGGTATGGCAGAAAAGGAAACGAGATGAGCAACATGCCCGTCTTTTAAAGTTGTTTGAAGAAGATGGTGATCTCGAGGCTGAACTTGGTCTCCAAGACTGAAGCCATCAATGAGAACTGAGTTCATCCCCTTTGAGGTGTGTAGACTGTAGATAAACCGTCTTTATGATCCTCATTCAACTAGATTCAGCTACATTGTTTAGTTTATAAGTCGAACAAGAGTTTTTCGGTATTGGTGTTCGTATTTTAGTAGTTGCATATAGACGAAAACTTTGTAACCATATCCAGTTATGTAGATCTTTAGGGTTCACCACAAAGGGCACTCTCCCCATGCATGTTAAAGCTTGAAAATAAAGCCTATAATACTAATATCAATCATGTGCATCTATGTCAATCTGTCTCCTTTCTGCATATCCATGCATGCATCTTTGTGTTTAAGTTATCATATAGACTGCTTCATGTTGATTCTGTGACATTGGGTGTTCTATTCTTCTATAGCTCCCGGCATACTTTATTTCTTTCTCTTCATATCCGATCCGACATGGGAATCAATGTCTTGTTTTTGTTTAGAAAACCCATTTATCTGACAATGAACACCAGGATTTGTTGCTTAGATGATTTCTCAACCATAAGTTGTAGCATTTGTGATATGCGAAACCGAAATTTGGGGATATGACCTCTAAAGATCCCCAAAGTTCAATTATGTTTGCCCCGGATACGCATCGTATCCGACACTGGCACCTAAATCTGAATAACATAGAATTTAAGCTTTGTATATTCTTAGGGTTCTAATCATTGAAACCATGGAATAGCAGCCAAAGGAAAGTGAAAATAGCTAGTGCTATGTGAACAAAAAGGTAGAATCAGAACTTGTGCAAAAGGTCCAAATAGTGTAAGTATTATGCCTGTCAAAATTTCAATTTGTTTCGGTCTATTTTGATCAATATTAATTTGTATTGGTATGCATAGGCGTTATCGATTGTTACATATTTTATTTTATTTTACTTTTTGTATATTTACATTTCGAAATAAAAATAATCTTTAATCAAGTCAACGAGTTTAATTAATAATGTTAAGATACATATATTTTCACACACATATATATGTAATTGAGATATATTTGTATTATATAACATATAAAAATATTTTTTTAAAATTAAGAATAAACTTTAAAATAAACTACTATTATATACCAACACAATATGGACAGAAATTATCATTTTTTTGGGATTTTTTATGTTCCAACACTAAAAAATAAAATTCTCAATTTTTAGTTTTTAAATGCTAATCTTAAAATTTAAGACGTAATTTTTTAATATTTGGAATGATTTAATAAAAAAAAGTTTAAACTGTCTAATTGTTATTGTTTGGTATTTTTAATGTTCTTTTTCATAATAGAGTGAAATTTAAATTTTCAATGTAAAATTTAAGATTTAAATTTACCCGAGTTCTTTTTCTTTTTTTTTTATGCTTCAATATTAAAGAATTTTAAATTTTAATTCACAATCTTAAATTATAAAATTTAAACCTTAAACCCTAAAAACATACCATGCCCTAAAATTTTTAAACCCTAACTTAATCTTTAAGATATGTGCATAAATATTTTTAAACCCTAACTTAATCTTTAAGATATGTGCATAAATAGGGACATGGAAAGTTGTACGATTTGAATATAAACAAAATAAAAGTTTATAAGTATTTTTAATCACTCGTTTAATAAAAAAATCTCGATCTTTCTTATTTTCTTTGTATATATCTTTCGTATCCATTCTATGATCTATAGTCTGTCTAATTAATTTTTTACTTAACTATTTATATCCATAACCCTATAAGTTGACAATTGAAATAATCAACTTCATGGTTTTCCCCCACTCTCTATGGCATGAAATTTACAACTTTCATGGACATAAATGTTCTATCCTTGATGCTTAATTTTTGCTACTTTTGTGGACATTGTTCTTCTGCTTCGTGCATAAATTGGTAAAACAGAAAATCAAACTCCAAACATCATCAGGAACATTAAAAAAAAAACAGACATCATCATGTCCAACGCCAAGGAACAACAAAGCCAGACCAACCAACTGCTCAAAGGTTTGTCTACAGACAACAGACCTTACGCCAACTACCATGTCGTGGAGGATTGTAACCAACAGGTCTACGCACCGGAAGGACACATGCAACTCCAGCTGAAGAAACCGGAGAGCAGCAACACCAACGCTCCCATGTTTTCCGGTCCCGACGTGTGCGACACCGATAAGCACGTCCTCCTCAACGCTACCTCCCACTAGGGCAGCCGGTGACGCCTATATTCTAATGAATAGCAGAAATTGTGTTTTCTTTTGCCAATAAAATGTAACTTGATGCTTCTTCATTGTAGTTTCAAGAAAATTGTAATTCATTACTAATTAAATAAATTTTCATTTATTTCGGCAAATGTTATTGTGGTTCACTTATTACCGTTGTCGAACTAGGGATGACAATTAAGTAAGTATACGGCTCGATTTTGATCCGATTTTTATGTTTATTCTCTTATTTTTTTTCTCGGGTTTGATTTTATTTAAAACATCAAATGTATAAATTAATGTGAAAGATGAACAAATACCATAAATGTCTGATGACTAGAAATGAATGGGGTGATAGGAGCAGGGTGTCTCTAAAAAATTTAAATTTTCGTATAACTGATGTATTTCTTATTTTATATTAATGATTTAATTTTATGTTCTCTAAATTGTTAATTCTCATGTAAGTATTATTGTGTATTATATAATAACATGATACGGAATAAATAATAATTTGAGGATGAAATTAAAATATTCAAAAGTTTGGAGGATCAATTTCAAATGTGGTTCATAATTTGGTGAAGAAACTGAAATATTTAAAAGTTTGGAGATCAGTTTAAATAAAGATCATAGTTTAGGTATGAAACTAGAATATTCAAAAGTTTATAGATTAATTTAAAATGAAAATTATAGTTTGAAGAAAAAATTAAAACATTTAAAAGTTGAGAAACTAATTTAAAATAAATGACATAGTTTAAAAACGCGTGGTACAATTAATTTATCTTTTTATAATAAACATTTATAATAATCAATTTAAATTAATCAATTGAATATTGACATAATAACATCATTTTGTATGTTTTATCCAAAATACCCCAACTTACCTAAATTAATCCAATATTAAAATGAAAGAAATTATTGCTTTTAATAAAAGTTTTATTTTATCTTCTTCTAGTTTATTATTTTTTTTTCCAAATTGATTAAATGATTAATGAAATCTTGATAAAAATTGTAAAGAAAGGTTTAGATGCATAAATCAGATTTTATTTTTATAATTATCGGTATTATTCTATTAATTCAAATTTAAATATTATAAAATAATTCTTTTAATACAATTTATTTTATTTATTTAGACTTGAATTATAAATACTATATAAATAATCTATAATATTATCCTAAAGGACGAAAGAAATGAATGCAATGACTCAGGTGTGGAAAGCAGGCAGTGTTGAAGCAAGCCACGTGGCTAGATAAGTTACCAACCGTTGGATTTTGTACATGCCAAGGAAACAGATCCACTGTGATGGTCTAATAGGGCCATGCCCCCATAGGATTTGGTAAAATTATCATTATGTTTCTTAATTTTAAAATTATTTAATTACATCATTTAAAAAAATACTATTGTTTTCTTATAATTATTAAAATTTCACATTAATATATGATTACGTGTAATTCTAAATTGGATTAGTATTACCATATAAACTTTATATGTACAACTTAGATTGTCATGGTTAGAAATTATAAATATGTTAATTTAATTTTTAATTTTTAAATATATATTTAAAACAGTTGATTTTGTAATGACTTAAATTATTGAAGTTTCAATTTCAAAGAAAATATATCATGAACCTGACTTATCACATCGTTCATGGTCTCATCCAATCATAATCACTTACTTCATCACTATCTTTCAAGTTCTTTTTTTTTCAATCAATGAGTCTCCACTCATTTTTTCCCATGTTATTTAAAAAATATATTTTTTAAAAATTATTTACAGTTCTTTTTTTTCATGTTGTGTCTTTTTTTTTCATCACTATCTTACAACTTGGAATTTTTGTCTATTTAAACTCCTAATTTTCATTTATTTAAACTTTTGTCCTTTTTATTTTTATAATTAATTACACTGTAGCTCTTTAAATTTGCCTGTCTAATCTTAATTACTGACTCAGTTGCTGATGCAATCTACATAGATTTTGGTTGTCCCATAGGGTGGGACCTGGACACAACTGAAGTAGGAGTGCATGGTGATTGGTGTCCCCACTCCCGGCGCAGTTACCGTATTTCGACGATCCGATGATTGCGGCTGATTTGTCCGAGGGTAAATTTACAGCCACGTCATGCGACAGGAACTGTAAATAGTAGGGTAAACTACCTGTAAAGTATTGCTCACATCTTATTCAGCCCTTTACATGGTCGAATCATAAATGATGGATTAGGTCTAGCATCATAAATGAGTCTAACTGTTACATGTGCTTGGCTTCACAGTCTCCTCTCTATATTAAGACTTGAAGCTCTACTCACTCTAGTAACCTCACAATGGCTTCTGGGATGAAAAAAATATTCTCAAAGAAACTCAGTGCAACAGATGCCAAGAGCAAGCTGGCAGTTCCGACAAGAAGAATGCGTTTCTTGCCAAGATTCAAAGGAAGACGTACCATCGACATTGAACTCATTTGTGGCACAAAGACCTGGCCCATCGCATACATTATCAGCGATGATGATTTCAACCTGAGGCCTACATTCAGCAACACTACAAAAAAATGTCTAAATAGTGAGAGAATTTGTAAGAGAGTTTGTGAGGGAATTTGATTTTAGTGACGGAATTTCCGACAAAAGAGAATGGTCAGCAAAACACTGGTCAGAAATAATATTTTCGATAGAATGATGTAATCCGTCAAAAACTTTGTGACGGAAATCCGTCAGTAAATTATTAACGGAATATTTAAAATTCGTCAGAAATTTAAATCTTAATTTTTTTAAAAAAAATATTTTTTTTGCGGGATTCCAAGTTAAATTTTTTTGATTCCCTCCAAAAACTTAAAATTTTAATTTCCGAGAGATTCATATGTTCCGTCGAAAATTTAAATATTATATTTAAAAATCCTGTGATTCATATTTTTTTTCATTCCCTTCATTTTAATACATTAACAATAAATATAATTGTTTTGCTCATAAACCATACGATTCAAATTCCATTTTCAATCCAATATTGCAATTCAGAAAATAAAAAAGTATATACGAGTGCTACAACACAAATATTGCAAAACTAAAATTGTATTTATAGTTGCGGATATAATTTTTATACAAAGTGTTACAATACATTTATTTTTAGACAATCGAAAACACAATATCTAAGGTATATCAAATTTTTTTTCAAAGACCATTTTCTTCAAAGCACCTCTCTGCGACGAATCTACTTCTTAAAAAGCGCCATGGATCAGTTCCAGCCCCTATCCTGCATGTATAACCCCACAATACCACTCTCAATCATAAATATATATGTACGTATGTATGTGTAGAAAATGGAGAAAGATCAAATATATGAAGGTTCCGATTTTACCTCTAAACACCAGCCAAGGTGCGGAAAGCCAAAGAGTTGCTTACTGTGGAATGGTTACTGGCCTTCAAACTTTAATGGAGAATAAGAAATTTTCTTAAAGAATGAAAAGTTGAAAAAATAGAAGAGATTGATGAAGGTGAAAGAAGATGAAAGGGTGTGAAAAAAAGCTGATATATATAGACAGAATGATATATAAAATATTTTATTTTATTTTTCCGACAGATTACATCTTTTCCGTCACAAATTTGAATCTAATTTTTTTAAAAAAGCGGGAAAACTTTTTAGATTTTTTATTCCCTCCAATATGAAATTTTTAGTTTTAGAGGGATTACATATATTCCATCAGAAATCTAAATTATATTTTTATTATATATATATATTATTATTACTTTTAATAGTTTAAAAATATATACTAAATAAATTAAGAGAATATGAAATTAAAATTTAAATTTTTTAAAAAAAATATTAAAATATTGATGGATACACATATTCGATGATAATAAATTATAATTTTAAAAAATATTATATAGTTTTTTTGTATATTATATATTTAAAGTGTGATATTAATTTTAGATTATTTATAATAAACAAGGTCACTCTCTAAAAATCTCCTTCTAAATCCTAAAGGAAGAAAAAAAAACACTAACCTCGTTGCTTTTTCATTGATAAACAATTAAAAGTATAAAATTATTACTGTTCTATAAAACATTATAATATTAAAAAAAATAAAATAAAAAAACAAAAGTAAATATCATTTGAAATTTTAAAAGTATCTCCCTATTGCGTTATTGTGACACTCCTTCTCGTATCTGAACATCGAATACGAGTTGATGATATCAAAAATAATTATTTTTTTTATAAAACTAAATACATAAGTGATGAAATAATTTTCAAGCATACCAAAAATTCATTTTTTGTAATTAAAGATTTTAAATTATCATAATAAAAAGTCTCGTTATAAATTTAATAAACATAGAATATAATTTTAAGCATGATACAATTTAACTAAAACAAATTAAATTTTAGTAAGTTCATACTATCATATATATATATATAAATAAAGTACCATAAAACTATTTAAAAGTTAGGAGTTCTTATACAAAACATGTCAAGTTTATCAAATATATACATGTCATTATAGAAATCAAAGTGTATTAGTCTTTGTATTATCCGAATTAATTTCTTTGTTTCATAAATGTGTAAGTATAACATTATCTTCTGGTATTAACTTTTGTATTATCCGATATTGTAATTTTAAAATGTATTAATTTAAAAAATATTGGCAACTTAGACTAATTGCTACTGTGCTCTATGGTGATGAATAAATTAAAACAATAGAGATGAATATATTATATTTTTTTAAGCTTTCAAATAATAATTTATATTATAATTATATTTTTTAACTTAAAAACGTATATTATTTTATTTGTTTGTTTATATTATATTAATTTTTATTTGATTTGTTTGTTTATACTTAAATTAGATTTATGAAAAAAATATTATTTTTATTTCCGACAGAATTATTATTCTCTCACAAACCAAGTAGGTATATTTTTTTATTAAAATAAACATAAATTTGCGACGGAATCATTATTTCGTCATAAATAAAAATAATATTTTTTATTCTATTTACCAAAATTTCTGACAGAAAAGATATTAAGTCAGTATTATCAAACATTGTGACGAAATAATTTATTTTCATCAGTAAATTATGACGGATTTAAAATCCGTCGGAACATTTTCCTCGGTAAATTGAAATTTTCTTGTAGTGCAAGGGGTGGTCAAAGTTTGCTGCCGACAATGGACTCAAGCTTGACGATAAAATCAGCTGCTACCAAGTAGGTCCTTTGCTCTATAGGGTTGAAGTGGAGAAGCCTGTCGTTGATGCTGGTGGCACTGGCAGCAACCGACGCAGAGCTGATCTTCCTTCTCCTGATCTCTCTTTGAACCACGAAGAGGGAGAAACCAGCTTGGCAAAACGACCACAGGAGCTCCCTCGGGATGTTGCTGGTGCATCCCGTCTCAAGGAGCTTGCCCGTTGTGCCACCGACACTCCCCGTGCCAAAACCATGCCCCAGAGTTCCAAACCTGCTCAAGTTTTAAGGCAAAACCTTCAAGATCTTACTAATTCGGTATATAAAAAAGTGTAGAAATCATAAGCTTTTCTTAGTTATGTCATCTTCTAGTTCATTTTTAAAATTTCTAGTTTTGGATTTTCCGTGTTTTGCAGGGACCTAAACCTCTCTGGTTATTTGGTAATGATATAAGTCCCCCAGTGGCCATGGAGGCTCCAGTTAAGGAGGTTGGGAAAGGAAAAGACAAGACGGAAACCAAGCTCTCCGTTCTCGCTGCTGAAGGTGGTGCAATGGAGGCTCACGGTGGCCGTGGCAACCTGCTCCCTGCAAGGAAGAAGATGCGAAGCTGTTCAGCGTTCAGATAAAGAAAGTGTGGTTTCTTATAGCTTTACTATTTCAGACAAAGCAACGTCAAAGTATCTGTCGGCAAATGCCATGCTAGTTTTCTTGTTTAAAAAAATGAGTGGCCTGTAGGCTGTAGTTGCTTGTTTCAACCTTTCGCTTCCAATCAATGTGTAATCTCTTCAAATCCAAAAGGTTTTTTTTAGAAAAGCTCGTGTGTTGGTAATCTCTTTGTTAATTAAAGTCGAAAATGAGCGCAAATCGTGTACCTCTTTTTTATGCATTTATTTATGCATGTCTCCGCTTCAAACTATAGGTTTAGGGTTTTAGATTAGGAGTTTTAATTAGGGTTTAAGGAATTCGGGGTAGGATGTATTTTTTAGGGTATAGTGTTTAGGATTTAGGATGTAAAAAATAAGGGTTAGGATTTAAAATTTAATTTTTCAGTAAATTTTCAAAGGAGACATATAAAAGAGGTAGAAGATTTTTGCTCGTCGAAAATATCTGAACAGTCCTCTAACGATTGAGTACAATTTGTCTATTTTTTAATTGTGTCTGTATTGATATCTTTACTTTAAATTAATAGTTTATAGTTTAGGGTTTAAGGTTCAAGGTTATGGATAAGGTTTAAGAAATTAACGGTAAGATATATATTTTAGGGTATAAGATTTAAGATATAAAAAATTAAGATTAAATTTAAAATAAATAAAAAAATATTTAGTAAAAAAATAAAATAAGACATGATTAAGAGTAAAAGATTTCTACTCCTAACGATTTTGTACCATGTTTATGAAACTTTAAATCATGATATTAAAAGTTAAATATTTTGTTAGGAGGATGAGAATAAATTAGAGGTAACAATTGCCTCTAAAAATAGTGTGATATTAATTTATTTAAAAATAGTGTTAAATTTATTTTAATTTCATATATAAAAAATTATAAAGAAATTTAAAAAATTTACACGCATTCCCACTTCTGGTACATTCCACTCCTGGATCACCTGGAGAGAAGGATGCAAGTGTTTTTCTAGATTTTTTATTAAAAAAATCTAAAATTAATTATTTTCTCAAAAATATTAATTTTTACCTATATTTTTATTAAAAGAATCGGGTTAAAAAATCAAAGATAACGAGATCAAAATTTAAAAGAATTTATAGAAATCAAGAATCATCGAAGATTTTTGTATTTAAGAATGATTTCAAACTAATTATTGTTGTATTTTATGTTTAGTTAATAATTCAATTATATTGACATGGATATTTTATTTTTCATATGCTTTTAATGTTTTTCGAATTCTGTCAAACGAGAGTTGACATTGTATGCTTATTGTATCTTAATATCTTAATAAACTTCGAAAAATGATTAATTGCCGGATAATAAGGTGAGATATTTTGAGAAAAGATTAAAATTTAATCGAGTTAATTCATGAAAAACATTCATTATAGAGATATATGAGTTTTATCATGGTTAACTTATGGCATTGATCATCGAAAGAGACTGTCAATCTTGTGAACAGAATAACAGTCGTAGAAGAAGAATTAATATGAGAGTAAAATAGATTACTTTTATTGAACAAAGGACGATGTATATAAAAAGCATATGATGAACCCTACTTTTTTGAATTTAGATTGACCTCTCAAGGAGAAATTATATCATAAATTATTTTTATCACGTCATTCGTGGTCTTAACTAATCAGATTCATTTATATCACTTTTTAAAGTGAATTATCACCTCTTTCTTACCTGTAATAAGTTATAAATAAATAATTATCAGATAATTATTTAAAAATAAACGGACTTAATTACATATACGTCGGATAACGTGTTGGAAATGGTTATAATCTCTCCCATCCAAGCCATAGTAGTTAGATTACAAGTGGATTTAATTATTGTTTTTGTCCTTTTATTACCTTCATAGCTTTAGAGAAGCACGTGGATGCATTAATTAAATATTAATTTAAAAAAACTGGAAGTCCAAGCCTGCCGTGATTATATTATCGAACGTCTCCGCAAGACCAGGACCACACGGCTTGTAAAAATCGTAACCGATCGCGCGATTTTATGAAAAAAACATGGTATGCTCTTTTTGATATTTTCTAATATTAAAAATTAAATTTTAATTTTTTATCTTAATTTTTAATTTTTTTTAAAAAATTATCCTATCCCATAATTTTTTAGATTTGAAACCTTAATTTCAGTGCCTAAACAGGTGTCGATGGACTAATAAGAGCCACTCATCCCATCTTTTTCATCTTTGTTGAAAAGAATTTTAATTGTTAGGTAGCCAAATGAGTATTAAATTATCTGAAAAAATAAAAAATAATTGAAAAATTATAAATTATAAATAATAATTATTTATATTTTGTCATAAAACAATAATTATGTCCTTAACTTTTGTTCAAGAGATGATATGATTATTAATTTTTTATATAATAACATATTTAGTTTTTTATAATTATATATTCAGTTAATTTAATAATAATAAAAATAATTTAATAAATTTAACCCTCAATTTTTATACATCGTTGTACTTTAGTCCCAATTTTAAGAAATTAACCCTAGAAAATACAGGTAAGCATTAAATATGAAAGTACATGCGATAAAAGTACATATCACTTTAAGTATGACATGAATAAAAATAAAAATCGATGATATAAGAATTATAATTTAAAGACATTTAAAATATTAAATTTAAAAATATTATAATCTAAAGACACATAATATAATTAATTTTTATTTAATAATTAAATTTCTAGTTTTTTTTTCTGAGATTGAGATTTTTTTGTCACGTCCCAATGAAATGTCACGTACTCACTAGTCAAGAAACATATTCAAAATGGATTTTTAATTATTTTTAGTTTATAAATCATAAATTTATTTATTTTTCAATATAAAAAATACATAAAAGTATATAAAAAAAGATTTTTTTCTTGAAAAGTACTTGTCCGAAAGTCTCGGTTAGAAGTAGAGCCGGTCCATGTCCCCACCCAACCATATTTATTAATTTAATTTATGATTGAGACTTTCTTTTTTGTCATATCCCGACAACATATGACCTGGTGAAGAAACCTATGGTTTTCATTACCTAAATCTATTAGTGCGCCCACTTTCCTTTTTCAACATATTTAAAATGCACTTTTCATTATTTATTTGTTTTGTTTCACACTCACCGGAAATAACCCCAGAGCTGGACCAAACTCAGGCTTGACACAGGAGCAGGCGCTACGCTACTTTGTAAAAAAACATTCTTGTTAAAATTTGATCCAACTTAAAATTTTAATTGAAATTTATTTGAGTTAAAATTTAATTTGATTTAAAAATACGATGATTTAAAATTATTATGTAATAGAATATTATTGATTTGAATTTAAGTTTGACATGTTACTGTAATAACTAAATTTGACTTGTCTCCAACCGACAACACCTACAACCAACATGCACCAGATTGAAATTAACCTGAACTTAAGATTGACCTGAAAGATAATCTATATTTTTCAATTTAATCGACCGAAGATACAATTTTATTCGATCTATTTTAAACTCGATATGTTAATTGACCCGACTTGTTTTGAACTTTATCTGTTGTTAACTTGAACTAATATTGATATGAATTGAAATTCAGCTGACATGTAATCGAGGAAACCTGTGATTTAATGGATTTAAAGTGTTGATTAATATATTATTAATTTTTAATCAATTTAAAGTATTAAATACTTTTTTGTCACATGTATATAATCAATTAAAATATAAAAAGGAAATATTAGTGTAACGCATTGTCACATTATGCATCCGACCCAAAACCATATTTAAAAATTTCTGTTTTTAAAGCTCAAATAACAAGTTCACAATCAAAACCATAACAAGTCCATTTAATTAAAATCAAAGATATCCAAAACGATTGGAGCTCCAAAATAGTTACAAACAATTCAAAACATTCGACACAATTTAAATAAGAGTTACAACACATATAGATTCTACAAGTACATAGCCCAAATACATCAAGAATTTGTACTCTGACACTAAGTCAATGTTGAAATCTCAACCTCGATGGTGCTGCTCTGGTTCGCGACTTCACCTAACTTACGTACGAAAACACATTTCGAAATGCTGAACTATAGAAGCTCAGTGGGTACACCGCTACTCGACCAACATCGCATATATCATGAATACAATAATGCAATACATGTAATGTCATTCATGGTATGATGACGCTACCATAAACGCATAAAGACAAGGCATCATAAATGTATACTAACGCACACAACATATACATGTCAAACCAAAATCACAAGGCAGTGAGGCCCGCATCCACACAATATTAAGATCCTACACTACGAGTGAGGCTCACGCCCACACAACATCGAGATCCTACAATCTAAGATTGAGGTCCATGTCCACACAACATCGAGATCCACAAAATCCATGCTCGAAATATTACATCGAGCATCTTCGAATGAGGTCTGCTTCCACACAGTATCGAGATCCTCTATTCGAAATAGTCTTTAATACATTACCTAAAATATTATATCGGATGACCTTCTTTGTATTGGAACATCCGGATTCCCATCACACAAGAGTTTTCCCTAAACTAAGCAACCTAACAACACATAGCAAGATTTTAACTATCACAAAGCATGAACACCAACAAGGATTAGTACTTGTTTTTAACCCAATTATTCATATTTGAGGTTAATTTATCAATTTATTGGTTTTAGTACTTGTTTTTTTTTTACCTTAAGAAACCCTTAGACTAGCACAAATTATAGAGCCCTCGAACGAAAGTACTAATTTTTGAACGGATTGACTAACGAGTATCGACACACATATTTGGACATCGGTACGCCACCCAATATCGGTATACCCCAAAGGCGTATTAATAATCAAAGCTTTATAAGAGTACCAAATTTCCTACCTGTACCGATGCAGCCCAGCCCCGTATCGGTACCGATTTGAACTAGTACGATAAGTTGATATGGTGTATCGATACACCTACATAGTTTTAAATCAATGAAATAGTGGTATCGATACATCCTTGCATACCCATATCGAAAAACGTTTCTAGAATTTTAATTAAGCAAGGGGTATCGATACGCAGGATTGGTGTACCGATACGCCTGCTATCTAAACCCTTAATTTCCCTTTATGGTACCGAAACGCTCTTAATCCGTATCGATACGCCTACACGAAAATATAAGTCTGGACCTAAAATTTGTCAAGAACTAAAATCAAACCATTTCCAATGATTACCAAACTATTCCTACATGATATTGAGGTGATAAAAGGTGTGTTATCATCAATTTCAACTCATTAAACAATCCAATCCAAATTTTACCATTAAAGCTCCTTAAGCTACCAACTAAGAAAAAATGCATATCACAAGCAATGCAACCTAATTTCAATGAGATGTATGATGCAATGGGAGTTAGAGGGGTACCAACCTTAAGCAAAATGAACTGCAAATTCATATTTCAACTCCCTCAAGCTTTCTCCTTATTAAGCTTCTGAGAGGATTTTTCAATCTTTCTTTGCAAGAAGAGATTAAAACAAGCAATTAGACTTGTTAGAGATGTTTTTAGAAGCTAAAAAAAATATCAAAGAAACATATAAAGAACTCCCTTAACACCCTTGTCCCGTTCTTGCTTCTTCAAGCACTTCAACACCAACCTCCACTAAAATACATCATTTTTACCTTGACTTGTTTCTCTTCTATGAACTCACCAAGATCAAGCCTTTTTACTCAAGTTTCTCTTCTATGAAGATGGGAGAAAAGCTATAAGATAACCTCGCTTCATCAGAAAATACATCCATTTCCATCTCCCTCTATGTCATTCAAGAGTGATATTACCATAAAACCCTCCATAAAAATCCCGTAGGCCTAACAACAAGCCCAAACTCAACTAACAGATCGACACTCTAACCCAAAGCCCAAACGAGATTTAAACGTTGGAGTTCAACTCTCCGAGTTAACTTGACACTTGGATTCAAAATCTGGGTTGTTACAATTAGATTTAGATATTCATTTAATAATACTAAGTTTAAAATTTTGTTTAATAATTTAATATGCTTAGTATTAACCCATTCAAAATAAATAGAAAAATATAATATTTATCTTAAAAGACCCGAGTTTAAATATTTTTTTGTAAGTTATATATATTATCAAAAGATTATAAATATATATAATCAAATACTATACTATAATCATTTACAATTAAAAAATTTATAGATAGAGGTGATTAAAATTCGACTCGAAAAAAAGAATAACTCAACTCGAGGATAAAATATTTGTCTCGTTTTGACTAGACTCGAAATTTTATAAACTCGACTCTACTTGAAAATTTCAAATAAAGTTCATGTTGTAAAATGGAAATTTGAATAATTCGAATAACTCAAAATTTTTAGTAATTAAAGAATTTATTTTTAAGTTCGAGATGAGTCTGTCAATTTTCTACGATATATATTGATATATGAAAAAATGAAGAAAAATTATCACATATGAAGAAATATATACATACATATCTTATATGATTAGAGAAAGTCGTTTAAATTAAAACTAAATTGTACTATAACAAGATAAATAATTAAAATTAAATTTTTATAAGAATTCAAGAACTCGACTCGAATTTCTTAAACTCAACTCTAATTTCTTGAACTCGGCTCAAAAAATTCAAATAAAGTTTGAATGGTAAAATATTACTTGTAAACTCAAATAATTTAAATTTTTTAATCAGATTGAACGAATACTCACCCCTATCTATAGGTAAGCCGTTTTAAAGACATTCCCACCTAAGCTAGGTAAGTTTTGTTAAAAATCCGTTTAGATTGTTCAGTTTACCTTTAAGCCTATCTGTCATTTGTCTGGCCGTTTTAGAGTTGTTGGGTAGGGTTAATTTAGGTTATAAAATTTACAATTTTTACTCTGTAAATTAATTTCAATAGACTAAACAAGTCACTCAATTCTTCAAAAAAGTGCATCAAATAACATACTATTTATAAACAAGTTATGTCCAATGGCAGACCCTCAGGAACTGCAACAACAACCTACGACGGTTCAAAAATTTTAAGAGTCATGTGTAATTTAATTAATATATGGCCTAAAAAATAATTATTCATAATCTTTACTAGTTATAAAATTATAGCCCTTAGAAGTAAATGTCTTTTCTAGAGGTCCTGGGCGACCATTTATATTGTATATGTCCAAAACATCACCAATTCTACAAAATCAATAGTAATAAGAACAATCAATAAGATTTTATAATCAATTATCGCATTTAAGAAATAATTATAATGTTTTAACAATTATAACTCATCTTTCTTAATAATATTTTTAAATTTTTTAATGAATTTCGAAATTAATATCATCTAATGAATGTAATTTATCAAAATTTTAAAACTTTTCTTTTTAAGAACCTTGTACGGTCGCTTCTATTATACATGTCCGAAACTCCACGGACAACAACAACAATCGTAATTGCAACAGCAAAAAATTCCAGCAGTCTCAATGCCAATGGTAGACTAGTTGTCTTTTATTCAACAGACAGGTCTCAGAAGTAAGCCTGCTGGTGATTGAAGTGGAGTGGTTTTTAGCCTACCAGTAACTCATGGATGTCTTTATGACAAAAACAGGATATGTCTGTGACAGGGACATATTTAAATATTTTTGAATTAAATATAAAATAATTTAAAATTTATAATCTATATATTATTTATATAAGCCAACATATCGTAAAAATATTATTTATGGGAGGTTTACTCCAGTGAAAATGATAAAAAAAAAAAAACTTTTTTTTTTATTTTCAATCCTAATTTTAAACCCAACTATTCTGGTGTTGAAGCAAGTCACGTGGCTAAAGAGATCACCAAGCGTTGGAATACCTAATTTATGTATCTGCCAAAGGAAACAGATCCACTGTTCATAGTCTAAGAGGGCCATGCTGGGATTTGATAAAAAAATAAACTATATAAAAAATCATCTAATTAGTTATGAGTTGATATTTAAATAATTATTATTTTCTAAAATAATAAAAATATATCATTTAATTAATAAAATAGTTCAATATATTTATATATCGTTAAAATTTAAAGAGTTATGATATTATAATTAAAAATAATATAATTATATATTTAATTTATATTATTTATATATTTTTTTGAATTTAAGGAGAAAATTCAAAACAAGCCAACGGTTGCAGAGGTAATTGAACCCAAGCTAAAGGGATGGAAACTAATGGGTTAGTCACTACAAGAAAAACAACATCAAAAATAAAAACCAACATCAATATATATGTATTTTTTTATATTTGTTGTTTTATATTCATAAATGTAATTATATATAATAAATATTAAAAATTTAAAAATAATAATGGGTGATATAAGAATCATAATTTGAAGATATATAAAATATTAAAAATTTAAAAATATTATAATTTAAAGCACATAATATAATTAAATTTTTAATTTTTATCTGAGATTGAGATTTTTTTGTCATGTGGCACGTACATGATCATATCGTTGTCCCTTCACGAGTCAATAATCATAATTTGATTTGATCTGAAAATATAAAAATCTAAAATGGATCTGTAATCGATTATTATTGATCAGAACTCGAGTTAGACTCATTAATATAGTAATTGAACTCAAATTGTATCCAATCAATAACAGTTCGAACACGAATTGAACCCATTACTATAAACTCAAAACTCGACTTGTACCCAATTGAAATTAACCTGAATCTGAGATTAACCTGGAAGACAACTGATATTATCCAACTAAACCGACACGAGATTCGATTTTATCCGAACTGTTAATTGATTCGAGTATTTATTTTAAACTCGACCTGTGATTGATCTGAATTGATATTGATATAACTTAATATTTATTTTGATATAATTAAAGAATTCTATGATTTAATAAATTTAAAATATCGATAAGTGATGATATTTAAGCAGTTCAGCGTTCAGATAAAGGAAGTGTTTCCTTTTGCTTTTGTATTTCAGGCAGAACAACGCCAAAGTATCTGTCGGCAGTTGCCATGCTTGTTTTCTTGTTTAATAAAACTGAGTGACCTGTGCTGTAGTTGCTTGCTTCAACCTTTCTATTCTAAACGAGTAAGAAAATTTAAATCACGATATTTAAAAGTAAATAAAATTTTTAAGAGGATAAGAACAAATTAGAGGTAACAGTTTCATTTAAAAATACCGATTATTTTTAATGTGGTATTAATTTATTTAAAAATACTGTCAAATTTATTTTAATTTTATATAAAAAATTTAAAAGAATTTTTTAAAAAATTAACACTCTTTGTAAGAGTATCTCCGCCGCGACTAAAAATTATTAAAAAATAAATTCTAATCTTAGCTTTTGTACTCTAAACTTAAAAATATATTTTATCTTTAATTTTTTAAATCTTAAGAATAACCCTTAACTTAGAATTCAAAATTTAATATCGTTTTTCTTTTTAATTTCTAATTACGTTTTATTGGCGGAGTTTAATATATAGTAAGTTATGGTATGTTTATAATGTGATTAGGACTGATAATGAGTATGACCGACTTGTGAATTATTCAGGTTTGATTTAGCACAGTCACAGTTCGATTTGAGTGAATTCAACTCAGGTTTGACTCGAATTCTTAACAAGCTGAACTGAATCGAACCAAACTCGATTTAAAAAATCATGAATAGGCTCCGAATAATTATATATATATTAAAAATAGCATTTTTTAGTAAAAGAAAAAAATAAAATAAATAGGATAAACCCATTAAAAATAAATTAACTAAAACAATTTGGATATTATGTGTTTATATTATAAAAATATTTCTTGGTTATTATTTTTCCCTTTTTGACATTTAATTTTGTTGCGATGTTGATTATAAAGAGTTTCTAACGATGACCCATCTTTTATAAAAAATATAATAAAATTCATTTCAAGTTGGTGAAATCAAGCCTGATGAGCTTAAGCCTAAACCGAACCCTATAATATTATTTTTATTCGAGTTTAAGCCTAAAATTTTAAACTTATTGAACCTCGGCTCGTTATCCCTTTATCAATAAAAATACAATAAATACAAAATTTAAATTATTATTATTTTTATAATAATTTAGGTGAATAATATCACAACAAATATCTATACTAAAATTTAAGTTTTAATACTCAACGGCTGATCTAAAATATTATAAAACTTATAAAATTTTAATTAATAACATTTTAATTATTATATTTTAATAACACCATATCATAATCGTACCATATCTTATTATACTTTAAATGCACATAAAAATCAATCGCGCGATACATTAATTTGCGGCAGAGAGACGACCTCTTACTACATATTGGCAAATAAGATGGCGACAAGTGGACAACAATCTTTGGTGGAGTAATAATCAAGTGGACAAGCAGTATCTGAGAAGTAGCTGAACTAACTCGTGTACAAGGATTTTTAATTTTAAAGATAAATAATTTAATCCCTTTCGACGCGTATTATAGAACGTAAAATTAGGTTAAAAGAGGTTTATTTTATTTTAAAGAGTTAAAGAATTTTACGTTTTACGAGATATATAATATAAATTTATATCGTATATGATACGAATTAGATCAAATTTATATACGCAAATTAGGTCGAATTCGTATATGCAAATTAAGCCTACGTGTATAGAAAGATAATAGTTTGAGTCTGATCTATTTGACCAGATCTATCTAAGTTGATTTGAGTCCGATCTGACTCGAAATATTATATAATAAGCATAAAAAAATAATATTCATGAAAATTCAAACTTTCAGATTTTTAGAAAACCCAAAACTTGAAATATTATAATCCCTATCCGATCTTAAAAAATTAAAATCAGATCAGATATTTAATCTAAATTAAAAAATAGTTGAGATATTTAAATTTTTTATTCGATCAACGGATAATCAGAATAAATCGATTAGATCCGACATTTTAACACCCAAAAACTTGGGACTATGTATAATTATCTTTTACCTAGATAAACTTGATTTCTAACTTTATTCTTGCTTAAAGTAATGCTTGTTGAAATTATAATATGATTTCAAGGATCAGGGATTCAGCCTTTTTCCCATTCCTTTGCCTGTGATTGTGACTTGATGCGATTTAGACTACAAAGAGACAAGAATTAAGAAAAATTAAACAAGATGATTAAGAGTGATTAAATTAATCAAAATTCAAAGAGAATAGGATTTAATTAAATTATTTAAAAAATTAAATATTAATTTCCCAAAAAATTGAAGGCCAAGCCTTTTCTGATTATATTATCGTCCATCTCTGCGAGACCCGGACCACGAGGCTTGTAAAAATCGTAATCGATCGCGCGATGCACGAATTCGCCGCATAGAGACGGCGTTTTAGGGGAAAATGTTATGCTCTTTTTTATATATTTATATATTTTTTAATATTAATAAAAATGAATTTTAAATTTTAAGTTTTAGAAATATATTATATCTTATAATTTTTTAAACTATAACTTTAAATAAAAAATTTAATCGTAATTCTTAAATTTAAATTTTAATATAGAGATATTAGAACTAATCATGATTAATTATACAATTAAAAATCGATGCGAACATAGACGTTTGGATGATTTATGATTTTTAAATTCAAGAACTATAATGATTAAGTTAAACTGAATTTAATTTTTTAATTAATTTATAAATATTTTTATAAGATAAAATATATATTTTATACTTTAAACACTATATATTTTTAATAATATTTTTATTTAAAAAACAAATTTTCAATAAGTACATATAAAAAATCTTAAACTTTATCTTTTTAACGTTTAAAAATCATAAAAATTATTTTTTAAAACAAAATATAAAATTTAAAACAAATATTAATAAAAAATAATTATTAAAATAATTTATTAAACTAAATCAAAATCCAATATACTCTAAATATATATCTATATCTAAAGATATCCAAAAGCAGACAAGATTTGTTCCATAAAAAGTACAGCATTTGTTGGTCCAAACATCAAGGTAAGAGTAGGTGGACAACTGAGAAAACGTCTTTTCTCGGCTTCTACTTTTCCAGGAAAATGACACCATCGAAGATTTTAATTTTTTAAAGAGTCAAATAGCCAAATAATCATTAAATTATTTTAAAAACAGAACGATAACTATTTTTTAAAAATTATAAAATAATAATTAAATTTTTATAATTTTTTTATAAAATGATATTTAATTTGTTAACTTCCATTAAAAAATAATATAATTGTTAAAATTTTTTATAATAATATATTTAATAAATTTAATAATAATATAAAAAAATTCAATAAATTTAACCGTTAATTTTTATATATTATTATACTTTAATCTTAATTCTAAATCGATAAAAGTAGTTGACCCTTTAGGCATGAATAAGAATGATAATTGATGGTATGAGAAATATAATTTAAAATAAAATTAAAATTAAAATATTAAGAAATTAGAGACGTCTATGACATTATGGTTGTAATTAATTTTTATTTATTAATTAACTTTAAATCACCCATGGTGGCATATCCTGAGTAAATATCACGTGACCATATCGTTGTCACTAGTTAAATCTATTGGGACGCCCACTTTCCTTTTATGATATGACTTGAAAGTTTGGATGACTGAAAATAAATAATAAAATGTAATTATATATATTTTATTTTACGTAATTATTAAACTCGTCAATCAAGATATTAAATTTAATAAATCAATCTATTTTGATCAGTATTATTAAAATATTAATAGAATATGATAGATGATGATATAACAATTAACGAAATCTTATAAAATTATATATCCAGTCTTTTTTATTTACTTACTATATTAATTTTAATTTAATTTTATTTAGTATTTAATATATTTTTCTTGTTGTCACCTTATAAAAGGGAAATCAAGAATAAATGAAAGAATGCTTAGCATAGGGTTTGAACTCACCGTCTTAAAGATAAAAACTCATGCTTTTATCACTACATCAAATTAATTTAATATATATCTTATAATATAATAAATGTCAGAGGATAAAGAAATAAAATGGTTGATAGGATATAATATATATCCTATTATGTCGCATGTACTTCACATATATAACATAAATCGATTAACATATCATACTTGCCATATCTATTACCCGAACCCACACACATTATCTCTAAGTGAGCTTGATGCAACATATGTTAAAAGTTATCAACAAATGCAATAGGGAAGACACCTATAAATTGAGACTTATTAAAATTAAAAAAATAAAGATACTTTAATTAAAATAATTTTAAGATTTTTAAAAAGGACTAAATTAAAATTTTAAAACCTTAGGAGGATGTGAGCCCATTAGCTTAATAAGGAACCGCCTTTTTTTTTGAACAAGTTAATAATGATTACAGTAGTATCTTTTGTTTTAGAATATAATCTTCATTCCATTTGACATTGATCGCTCAATCACTCTATTAAGATCGTTGGTACTTAAACCCATAACCTCCAACAAATTCCGTTAACTGTTTGGGCTAGAAGTCTCGTGCAGAAACCGCCTTTTCTAATTGTTAAAAATAGACAATGTGCATAATTAATTCAAAGGTTTTGAAGCTGGCTGTTTATTTAAAGGAACACTATAAATATGAGTAAATCTTCTTTATCTGAATCATGTCTTATTTTAAATTAATAAGTTTAAGGTTTGGGGTTTAACGTTTAAAGTTAGGGGTTATGTTTATGGTATAAAAAATTAGGATTAAAGTTTATTTTTAAGGTGTAAAATTTAGGGTTTAAGACCTAAAAAAATAAGATTCAGATTTAAAATTTTAAAATTTTTAACAAAAATACAAAATGAGTCACAATTAAAAAAATAAGATTTTTACTTATAAATATGTGAATCTATTGTCTACAAGGAAAGACTATTGTAATCACTAATTTTATCCGGTTTAAATTCGTGTTTTAATTTTAATTTCAATTCGAATAACGGGCTTGTATTCGATAATCAAAATGCAAAAAATGGTATTTGTTTACCTTTTTGAATTTTGTATTACCTAAATTCTATCAACTTGATATCTTGTAAATAACATACATATATAGTTTATTTTAGTCTTTCTATTATTTTCTTATTACTATTATTATTTTTACTATTATTATTTTTATTATTATTAATATTATTATTTTTTTTTATTATTATTTTTATCCTTTTTCTTCTTCTTCTTATTATTATCTTCATTCTTTTATTTTATTATTATTTTTATTATCATCTTTTATTATTGTTATTTTCCATCACTTTATTTTCATTTTTATTATTATTTTTATTATTATTATTTTTTTTATTTTTAATTATTTTTATTTTTATTATCATTTTCATTTTTATTATTATTATTTCTATTATTATTATTTTTATTATTATTATTATTACTTTTATTGTTATTATATCCGGTTAACATTATAATATATTAGTATTAAATAAATCCAACTCAAACTAAAACCCAAAATGAAATAAAGCCCAAACGTTTTATTAGAGTCCAGTTACAATTATCAGCCCATTACACATCTAGCCCATACAATTAAACCCATATCAATAAAAAATTAAGCCCAAATTTAAAATTATCCTAAGCCCATCTGTTTTGTTTCCCAGGAGAAACCCTAACAGCTACAGGCGCAACCCAATCTCGCCCGTTGGATCAGAAATTGATCCAACGGCTCCAGATGAAGAGATGGAAGTATCCAGAAGGCCCCACGCGCCCACGCGTGACGAGTGGCTACCATCCACGCGCGCGTGTGCTGCACCCGCGAGACGTCTCAACTCCCTGGCGACTGTTCGTCTTCCTCGCCGCCGATTGCCTCCGTGGATCGTCCTCCGGCAACGATTCATGCATAAACAAACAAAAAGCATGTCAGACAATGTACGAATCATCAGAAAAATGACACTAATCGCAGAGAAATTCAGAAGGGATTACAGCCAAAAAATCAGAGGCCCCAATACGGACCGGACAATTTCATAGCAGCAAAGGACATTAACCAAAATGACATTTCTTTTTTCTCGTGTAATATCTTTGGTTATAAAATCAAAAGAACAGAGGATGTAATTTTTTCCCATCATCATCAATATAGCAAAAGTTTCAAAGGTAGAATTTTTATTGCATGCATCAAAAAAATAAAAAGAACTTTTTTTTAGAGTTGAGTTTACCTTCGAATGGGAACCCCGACCCTTCAATGATCCTTTCCCATTTCACCGGTGATAAAAACGAAGGCTATTAAACCTTCGGTGGTGTGCCGTCGTGAGGGAAAGCAGAGGAGAGTCGGATTCTCTTGTTTCGAACGAGCACTAGCGTCCTCTTTTTTTTTCTTCGCCCTTTTCAGATCTAAACCAGGGGATTTCTAATCTTTTTTTTAGGGTGTCGTTGCAAATCGATTTGGGGTTTCGAAAAAGAAGTTTTTTTTTTCTTTTTTTCTTGAGCGTTTTAGTTTCGCCGACCATCGTCAGCGGTGGTCGGAATCTGGGTATAGTGGCATTTTCTGGAAACACGGATGAACATGAAGAACATGTTCATCATGTTCTTCATTTGACTGAAAGGATTCAAAGGTTTTCAGAGGATCTGCTGTTTTGAGGGGATGAGAAAAAGAAAATTGTTTGGTTTTTTGTGTTTTATACTCGTCCCCAAAATTAAAAAGGATTTATTACTTCATTTAAACCCTCCCGTGTCGCCGAAATCATCTCCCAAGTCCCTGAAGTTTTCTAATTTCTTACAATTTAATCACCAATCTGGTGATTTTATCCCGTTTCGAATGGTTTTATTTCTTTTAAGTCCCTCCGCGTTTTGTACTCTCTTTTTTGAGCACTTCCCCTGGAGTAAATCACCTTTTAAGTCCCTGAGATTTCGTTTCGAATTATAATCTGCTCCTATTTCAGTTTCTTTTTATTTATTATTTTAGTTTTTGTTTTAGTTTTAAATATAAATATTTATTTATTTGTTTTTTTAAATGTAACCTCCATTAGATCCTATTCATATTCAATTGTTGTTCATTTTGCTTTTATCGCTTTTATTTGTTTATGATTATAGTTAGTCTTTGTTGTATTTTGTTATGCTTTTATTTTAATTCTATGTTTTATTTATTTAATCATGCTTTTTGTTTTACCTTTTTATTCCATGCACACCTCATTTTTATGAACTTTACTTGTGTAGATATTCATTTATTAGTTATTTAATTGTTGACATATTATTAATTTACAATTTACTTATGTTTTTTTTCTATATCATGTTTTATTGTTTTATGTTTTAATTTTTATGCCTTTCATAGTACATAGCTTAGTTGTAACTTTCGTTTTTTATCATGTTTATGTTCCTTATTATGTATCTATAGTATCATGCCTTAGTTGTTCACACTTTGCATATATTTACATTACATTCATTTCTTGGTCACATAGTTGCTTTGTTTTCTTTTAAAAAATTTTAAACACCTTGTTTCTTCGTATCACTATTTATGCTCTTTTGCGTTCATATTGTTAGTTATATCGTTGTTTTATTTTGCTATATTACATCTTACACCTCATATTTGCTAATTAATGAATTTAATTTTAAACATCTTTGTTCGGTCGTAACGGGCCCGTGTTCCAATGCAATGGTCGCGGTGTATGCGTTGCCTTCGAATAGAGACCCGGTAAAAATAAAATTGATTCGAATCTTTAAACAAAAATAATTTAAATGCCATTTTAATTCAAAAATATTCAAAATTAATTAAGCGGTAATTTATTCTAAAGGTACCAATTTTTGGGCAGTTTTTAAACACTAAACTTGTTTTAAAAACGTAACCGACTCTCGAACCCAAACACTCCGAATCTCTGGTTTTACGGTGTCCGGTCCACCAAAAGTGACCAGTGGCGACTCCAAAATTTTTAAACATTCCCAATATTTTTTTAATCCTTAATTTTTAAAATTCTCGGTTTTCTTTTTTTAGGTTTTCCAAACCCTAATTTCTAAACTTTAAACCCTAAATTAAAAAAGGATTCATTTTTTTAACCTAATTCTTAATTTTTTTCGTGACCCCTATTTTCATTTATACCTAATACTTAAACCTTTTCAAAAGAGGGATCGCTACAGTTGGCGACTCCGCTGGGGACAAAATTTTTCAAACGAGTCAAGCCTTGTTTTTAAATACCGCTTAATTAATTTTGGATATTTTTGAATTAAAGTGGCAATTAAATTATCATTTGTTTATTAATTCGAAGTTATATCATTTTAACCCGTCTCTTTAAGTGGGGGGAAAATACTAAGGCTTTCGTAAGGATATTGTTCCTTCGTAGGGGCCTAGTAAAGTACCTTCGGGGCTCGATTACCCTATGTCTTCGTAGGAATATTGTTTCCTCGTATGGGCATAGCGAAAGGGTCCTCTCGAATTGAACTCGATTGAGATGAGCCTATAATGGGTGATGATCGGGGGCCTTGCTACTCTTAGAAGAGGACAGCAAGGACAATTCGGGTACCTCTTAGAACCAAAATTGCATTTAGAGAACTAGTAAACCCACCCCATTAGAGCCATGCGGATACCCTAGGGGAATTAGGTATGATATCTAGATTTTGTTTATCTTGCTATTCTTCTATGTCTTTTGTTTACATCATTTATTTGTGGTTTTGTTATTTATGGCATCCTTACTAACACATTTCCTTTTTCCTTTTGTTTGTTTTGTTTTCTTTTTTTCCTTTTTTTCTTGTTGCATTCTTTTTGCATTCCTTTTTAAAGGTGTTGATTCGAGTGGTTTGCCCGCTTTGAGAGCTTTCATTATGGATAAAAGTCTTCTAGGTGACCAAGATAAGAACTCAGCAATTCGACATTGGTCCGAAGTCAACCAAAAGGTCTTTGGAGACAGTCAACCAAGCGAACGCATTGTGCCCGGGTACACGTATGTTAGTTTACAACAGAATGATTTGTATGAGCTAAAGGAAATATGGGAAAGTTGGGAAGCAAGGGTACAAGATTTGTTCCGTGAGAATTATGGGGATATAGCTCAGTTAATATATGTCAGAATTAATCAGCCTTTGCTCAGAGCCGCCTTTCAGTTCTGGAATCCCGCTTTTTGCTGTTTCACCTTCAATGGGAATGATTTGATGCCAACAATAGAAGAATACACAGCTTTGATAAATAGAAGAAATGTCAACAAGGATTGGATCTACTCGAAGCCTTCTAAGTCTCAGAATTACCATTCGAAATTAAGTTCTCTAGCCGGAATGAGTGATGCGTGGGCTAAAGGGATAATTCAGGTTCGGGGAGAAAGTATTGCGTTTTCATGGGAGAGCATCCGGGACATAATACCAGTGCATCCGGATGAGGAAATGAAGATGGACTTGTTTGCTATAGGCATATACGGATTGATTATTTTTCCTCGAGTATTGGGCAATATAGATGTGGCCATTCTTGACTTGTTCGATCGTTTAAAGAAGAAGGCTAATCCGGTAATGGCCATACTAACAGAAACCTTCATTTCTTTGAATGCCTGTCGGAAGCATGAGGAGGGACGTTTCAGAGGGTGTGTACAGCTTCTTCAGGTATGGATACAGAGTCACTTTTGGAAGGAGCCAACTCAGGTCTTGTCCGGTATATTTCAAGGAAGTTTCTCCCCGGTGCAAGAATATTTAGCTAGAGAATGGCGAGAGGACCTCGATAAAAGAAAATGGTCGGAAATCTTTAAGAATCTACGGGATGATGATATTGTGTGGAGAGTTCCGTGGATGGGTCACGAGTTTCATTTCCTTTACAGAATCGGAGACTACAATTGGGTCATGATGATTGGCTTACACGGAGGAATTGCCTGTGCACCTCTTCTGGTATCTAGACAGTTCGGATCTCGCCAATTTGTTCCTTTTACGGCAGGTTTGAGTGAAGCTGAGTTCCCTTTTAAGAACGAGTATCGACCTAAGGTTCAGAAGATAACAAGGGCGTGGGGTTACTGTTACCGTATTCGAGTAGAAGGAAGTAATCAAGGAATGACCACTCCGGACTATGATCTTTGGAGACGTATCAGGGTTAATGACAGAATCCCGATATCCGACCACGAGCCTACGATGACATTGGAAGAACACATGCGCATTGTCCCTTCTGAAGCCGATATACTAAGGAGTGAGATGGATGAGGTTAGGAAACAGATGGAGGAGATGAAAGCCCAGTACGCGGAAGAACTATACAAAGTAAGTTTGGATCTCGACGTTAAGGATGGGACAATTAAACAGCTAAAGAAGGATAATGAAGATTTGAGTGAGAAAAATGCCCTCTATCAGAAAGATACCATCAAGCTGTATGCTCAGGTGCAAACTGCTAACCGAAAGAAATTTCTCGCCGTAGAAAAGGAAAGGATGAACGGGCTTCGAATCCTAGAAGAAGAAAAAGAAAGGGGTAAACAAGCCATGAATAGGGAAATAGAGACCCGCGAGGCCGAAATTGAGAAAGAAAAGAGGGATGCTAGAAGAGCAATCAGTCAAGAGAGGGAAAGGTACCGGGAGGAGAAAGAGAAAGGAAAACAAACTGTAGCGTGGGAAAGGGAAAACACTAATGCATGGAAGAGAAGGGCTCAGGAAAATAAGAATCGTTTTTGTGAGATGCAAAATCTGTATGTCTCTACTTCTAAAACTCTAAAACAGTGTCAAGCTCAGAATGCTCTGTTGGAACACAAGGTCGAGGATTTGGACCGCTCTTTAGAGAAATATGTGGCCAGAAATGGGTTTTTGGAATTACAGCTCAGTCAACAAGAAAATGCATCGCTTCAAGCACGGATAGGAGAGTTAGAAGCCAAGGTTCAAGACTATTTGGGACGACTAGTGGTCCTCGAGGGGGCTGCACAAGGAGGAGACAGTTATTGGTTGCTTCGTCTTCGTGATGCTACTCGCATGATACAAGATCGTGATGATTACAACACCACTCTAATGGTGCAAGTACAAGAAGTGGCCCAGTATGTGAAAAACCTAGCCGCGGAAGCTGAAGCCTTGACACCCTTTGTGACACAAGACATGAAAGAAGCAACCCGTTTTGTTCAACTACTCAAAGTAATTCAAGATTTAGGAACTAGGGCTGACGCCTATCTGTAGTTTTTATTTCCCCTTTGTAATGAAGACTTTTTAGAATTTAATGAAAGTTGGTTCAAGGACGATCACTAAATGAGTCAACACCTTTATTTGCATTGCTTATCTTTTTGAAGCATTTCATCATTTGCATTCATTCATTCATGCATTTTATATGCATTAATCATGTATACAATTTAAATTAACTTAGGAAATGTTGTAAAACAGAATTTGCAATCATTCCGCATCCATACTGCACTCGATCTCAAGTGAGGAAGATGGAGGAACAATTCAGCAAGTTAGAAGAAGATCTGAGAGCCTAGATAAAAAGATCACAGTTGGAACTGAAAGAAACCATGTTGAAAGCTCAGCAAGATATGTTGGAACAGCTCACCCAGATGTTAGGACTTAAGCCATCAGATGATACGAAAGGAAAAGGAAAGGTGGAAAATCCGTTTCAAACTGGGGTAGAACAGGCATACTCTCCCATTGTTATCGGCTCAGCCCCTGCCCCACAAAAGGGAACAACATTTAGTTTTCGAGCCGGAACATCGATTCAGAATCCATTGTTTGAGGCGGCTGAAAGTGATGAGAATGCAGGCGAAAACGTGCCTGATTTGGATGAACTTGAAAAGTTCAGTAGAGTAAAGGCAGAGTTCTCTAAACAGCTTGAGGAGACTAGGAAAGACCTTGAAGAAAAGCTCCGGGTTAGAGAAATAGAAGAGGATTCTCTTGGACTGAATGCGGGCGACCTTAGCTTAGTCCCCGATGTAGAAATTCCCCCGAAGTTCAGAACACCCGAGTTCGAAAAGTACGACGACACAACATGTCCCACTGCACATGTGACGATGTTCTGTCGAAAGATGGCCGGATTCACTAGCAATGAAAAACTTTTCATTCATTGCTTCCAAGACAGCTTGATAGGGTCAGCGGCGAGGTGGTATAATCAGTTGACCCGTGCACAGATTAAGTCATGGAAGGACTTAGCAAAAGCTTTCATTGATCAGTACAAGCATGTTACTGATATGATTCCCAACAGACTTATGCTACAGAATTTAGAACAGAAGAAAAGTGAAAGCCTTCGCGAATATGCTGAGCGATGGCGAGATCTCGCGGCACAAGTACAACCGCCACTTCGTGAAAACGAAATCACTCCCATGTTTGTGGATACTTTGAGAGGTGTGCTGTATGACCGACTCATCAGCAATCCGATAAGTAACTTTGCTGAATTAGTCATGACTGGCGAACGCGTCGAGGCGGCCATCAAAAGTGGTAGGATTGAGGGAGGTGAATCGCTCAAAAAGCAATTCAAGAGAAAGGAACATGAAGTAAATGCTTTCGAAACATGTCAGAATTTAACAATATCGCAACCACAGCCTGCTAACAATACTTAGGGAGGTGGTAGAAGGGATGATAGGAAGCCGAAGAAGGAATTTGAGAAGACGACCTTCACCCCGATCCCAATCCCGTACAAGGAGTTGTACGCTCAGCTACACAAAGCTGATTTGGTACGACCTTTTCATGTGACTCCTTTCAGTCCATCATATCCAGCATGGTATGATGCGAAAGCACACTGCGAATATCATGCCGGTGTTCCGGGTCATAACATTGAGAACTGTATAGCCTTTAAGAAGCTCGTTCAGAATTTGTTAAATACGGGAGTCTTATAGTTGGGGGAACCAAGTACCACAAGCAACCCACTTCCTAACCACGGGAATAAGGGGATCAATAGTATTGAGAAAGAATCCCCTAAAAGGGCCATATCTATGGTATCAGATATACGATCCCCTTTGAGATGGGTGTTCCGACATTTGTGCATGGCCCGTTTGATAGACCGAGGGATGGTAATTGTGAAGGAGAGATGTGGTCGATACTGTGAATATCACCAGTCTAATGATCATGACATTCAGGTTTCCACGGAATTTCGGAGTAAAGTGCAAGCACTCATGGATACTAAAGAAATTGAGTTCTTCGCAAAATATGAGGAGGAAAATCCAGAAATCTGTATGACTGATATCCCAAGTAACAAATACACTGCTCAAAGACCTTTTATCATCAGTCGGAGGGTGAACGAGGAGGGGTCTTCTAGCCAAAACGCTCCGAGGCTCATAATTTCTCCTCCCTCGACCTTTCCTTTTAAAAGCACACAGAGGGTGCCTTGGAATTACGCCGCTAATATCACTACACCCAGAAATCCAGGAGTGCAAGGAGCCCTTACTCCGGAAGAGGGGAGGCCAGCCCAGGAAGGTGATACATCGGGGCAGAATCCTGAAATAGTGAGTGAAGTGGGGCACTTTACGAGGAGCGGGAGATGTTACTCCCCTCAGGAGGAGAAGAAACCCGACGAACAAAAGGGTAAGGGCAAGCTTGTTGAACCAGAGGCAGAAAAAGTATTCGGGGATGATCCTCCCTCAAAGATTCTCGAGCCCGTAACTGAGGCTCAGGCCCAGGAGTTTTTAAGGTTCCTGAAGCACAGTGAGTACAATGTGGTTGATCAGCTTCGAAAACAACCGGCCTGAATCACGGTGCTTGACTTGTTGCTAAATTCGGAAAAACACCGAGAAGCATTGTTAAAGGTGTTGAATCAAACTTTCGTAGAACAAGACATCACTGTCAAGAAGCTTGATCAGATTGTGAATCACATAGCTGCCGATAATTATATCACTTTCAGTGATGATAAAATCCCAGAGGAAGGAAGAGGCTCAACAAAAGCTTTCAATATCACAACTCACTGCAAGGGGCATGTTTTGCCCGGAGTGCTTATCGACAACGGGTCTGCCCTCAATGTTATGCCCATGGCTACTTTACAACGACTGCCTATTGATGGCTCTCATATGAAGTTCTATCAGAATACTGTCCGGGCATTTGATGGCACTCAGAGGGAAGTGGCCGGGAAAATTGAGATACCCCTGCTTATAGGCCCAGTTGAATATGTCATAGAGTTTGTGGTGATGAACATCCGACCGTCATACAATTGCTTATTAGGGAGGCCGTGGATTCATGCAGCCGGGGCTGTCCCTTCTTCTCTTTATCAGAAGCTGAAGTATGTGATGGAGGGAAAGCTTGTGACAGTCAAAGCGGAAGAAGACGTTGTCGCTGCTGTAACTTCGGATGTTCCCTATGTGCCCCCTGCTGAAGATGCCCTAGAATGCTCCTTCCGGGCCTTGGAATTCATCAATGCCACTTTTTTGGCAGAGGGAAGTCGGATTCCAACTCTGAGATACTTGAATTGCACTAAGATGGTGGTGATTGAGACTGTCGGAAAAGGGGCTAGGAAAGGGAAAGGACTCGGAAAGAATTTGCAAGGATGTCTAAAAGTCAGAAGCGTCATTGACAAGAGGGACAGATTTGGGTTAGGATTTCACCCTACCTATTTGCAAAGGAAACAAGAAAGGAAGAGGAAGGAAGAGCAAAGAAGAGCCCGACTCAGAGGAGAAGATATCCCATGGAAACCCATAGCCAAGACTGATCTCAAGAATAGTTTCACCTTCAGAGGAATTGAGAATTCTGGGGAAAAGGTGCACCAAGCCAATGTAGAAGGACAGAAGTTTTACGAGGCTGAGCTCATGAGTGAAATCTTCGAAATGATGGATGTAAATATGATCTCTCAAAATACCAAGGGAAAGTCTGCTCTGCTTGCCATTCGTCCATGCCTCCCGGATGAAAAGCTCAACAATTGGACCAGCGTCGATCTGCCTGTAGTTGTTAAGAGTGAATCAAAGTAATGTCTAAAAAACACCTCCCATTCACTTTCGCCCAAAGCAATGGGGTTTCTTTGTAAAGGGCATCTATGTTAATCTGCATTTCAATGAAAATAGAGGGCTTCATGCTCTTTTTCTCAAATGGCAAACAATCTTCTTTTCATACATTTTGTTTCTTGCATTCTTTATTTCTTTATTCTTTATTTGTAAAATATGTATACTATTTCCCAACATAGGAAATTTAAATTCTTGCAGGTTCAATAATATCGATTGTATGAATGATACTAAACTTAATCCTGTACCGAATTTCGAACAACCTGTACTTGTCGCAGAAGCCGAAGAAGAGGAAGAAGAGTTAGAGATCCCCGATGAGTTAATAAGGTTGATGGCTAGTGAAGAAAAGCAGATACTGCCCCATCAGGAGGATCTGGAGATAATAAATTTGGGATCTGAAGAAGAAAGAAGAGAAGTAAAAATAGGCACCACTTTAGCATCAGACTCAAGGAAAAAATTAGTTGGGTTGCTTTCAGAGTTTAAAGATGTTTTTGCTTGGACGTATCAAGATATGTCAGGTCTAAATACAGATATTGTTGTACACAAGCTACCCACGCGACCGGAGAATAAGCCCTTCCAACAGAAGCTCCGTAGGTTGAGAACGGATATGTTGTTGAAAATTAGAGAAGAAGTGAGAAAGCAGTTCGAGGCCGGGTTCTTGAAAGTAACAAAGTACCCAGAATGGGTTGCGAATATTGTGCCGGTGCCCAAAAAGGATGGGAAAGTATGCATGTGCGTAGATTATCGTGATCTCAATAAGGTCAGTCCCAAGGATAATTTTCCTCTCCCGCATATTGACACTCTTGTTGATAATACTGCGGGGCACTCATGGTTTTCTTTCATGGACGGATTTTCGGGATATAATCAGATCAAGATGTGCCCTGATGACATGGAAAAAACCACCTTCGTGACACTGTGGGGGACGTTCTGCTATAGAGTAATTCCTTTCGGATTGAAGAATGCCGGGGCCACGTATTAGAGAGCGATGGTGACTCTTTTTCATGATATGATGCACAAAGAAATCGAAGTATATGTGGATGACATGATCGCTAAATCCAAGACGGAGAATGAACATCTTCAGAATCTGCAAAAGTTGTTTCTGAGGTTAAGAAAATATCAGTTGAAGCTCAATCCCGCCAAATGTACTTTCGCAGTAACCTCCGGGAAGCTTCTCGGGTTCGTAGTTAGCCGAAGAGGCATAGAAATTGATCCAGATAAAGTCAAGGCCATAAGGGACCTCCCGCCACCGCAAACACAAAAGGAAGTTCGAGGTTTCTTAGGGAGGCCGAACTACATCTCCCGTTTCATATCTCAGTTAACGGATAAGTGTGACCCCATTTTCAGACTTCTCCGTAAAAACGACCCGGGAACCTGGGATGAAGATTGTCAGACAGCATTTGAGAAAGTCAAGGATTATCTGACTAAAGCCCTAGTTTTAGTGGCTCCCGTGCCCGATCGACCGTTGATTTTATACCTAACAGTTTTTGAGAACTCAATGGGCTGTGTGTTGGGCCAACAAGACGAGTCAGGGAGGAAGGAAAGGGCAATTTACTATTTGAGTAAGAAGTTCACGGAGGGCGAATCTCGATATCCGCAAACTCAAAAGTTGTGTTGTGCCTTGGTTTGGGCAACTAAAAGGCTAAGACAGTATATGTTGTATCACACCACCTATCTGATATCGCGGTCCGATCCCTTAAAAGCCTTGATGGAAGCACCCGCGTTGATAGGAAAGATAGCTCGATGGCAGATGCTTTTGTCTGAATTCGATATTGTGTATGTAAATCAAAAATCCGTAAAGGGCAGTGCAGTGGCCGATTTCTTAGCAAGTCGAGCTGCAAATAATTATGAATCCCTGAACTTTGATTTCCCAGATGAAGATTTGATATCTGCCACAGTCGAGGGAGGAATAACTGAGACTGCATCGCCATGGAAACTATATTTTGATGGGGCTTCTAATGCCCTCGGGCACGGAATAGGGGCAATGTTGGTCTCTCCGGAAGAAGTTCATTATCCGCTCACGAGCAGATTGAATTTCTTTTGCACTAATAATATGGCAGAATACGAAGCTTGCATAATGGGCTTGTACGCAGCTATTGAACGCAAAGTTCGTGTCCTTCAGGTGTTCGGAGACTCTTCGTTAGTCATTTATCAGTTACGGCAAGAGTGGGAAATCAAGGACCCTAAGTTGATCAAGTATTATAACCTGATTCAGGATTTGATTCAGAACTTTGAAAGAATCAGTTTTGAATATCTACCGAGGGAGGATAACCAAATGGCTGATGCTTTGGCCACTCTAGCCGCGACTTTCAAGACAAACACGAAGGCTCAAATGAGGTCGCTAGAAATGCAAAGCATTGAACTGCCTGCCCACTGTTATGGAGTGAAAGAGGAGAAAGATGGGAATCCTTGGTATCACGATATTCTGCAGTACATCAAATCTCAAGTTTATCCCGAGGGAGCCACAGATGTTGATAAAAGGACTATTAGGAGAATGGCAGCTGGGGATGTCCTTGATGGGGATATCTTGTACAAAAGAGGAAGTGATCAGGTGCTAATGAGATGTGTTGGAGCCCAAGAAGCTAAAACTATAGTAACAGAAATACATGAAGGCGTATGCGGGACTCATGCCAATGGTTTTGCAATGGCTAGAAAAATCATGAGATGTGGCTATTATTGGTCAACGATGGAAGGAGACTGTATCAATTATGCCAGAAGATGTCACAAATGTCAGATTTATGCGGATAAAATTCACTCCCCACCGTTGCCATTACATACTTTGAACGCACCTTGGCCTTTTGCTGCCTGGGGGATAGATGTCATCGGACAGATTCATCCTAAGGCATCTAACGGGCACTGTTTCATTTTAGTAGCAATTGATTATTTCACTAAGTGGGTGGAGGCTGCTTCCTACGCCAACATCACGCGAGCCACGGTCTGTAGGTTTTTGAAAAAAGAGATCATCTGTCGTTATGGTTTGCCAGAAAGAATCATTACGGATAACGTTACTAATCTGAACAACAAGATGATTTCTGAGGTGTGCGAACAGTTCAAGATTATGCATCACAACTCTACTGCATATCGACCCAAGATGAACGGAGCAGTTGAGGCTACTAATAAGAACATTAAGAGGATCATAGCAAAAACTACAGATACTTTCAAGGATTGGCACGAGAAGTTGCCTTTTGCTTTGTTTGCTTATCGAACCTCAATACGAACCTCAACCGGGGTAACCCCATACTCACTGGTTTACGGTATGGAAGCAGTCCTACCACTCGAAGTTGAGATACCTTCTCTCCGCATTCTGAGTGAATCTAAATTGGAAGATGCCGAATGGGTACAAGTCAGGATAGACAATCTCAACCTGATAGAGGAAAAGAGGTTGAACGCCATATGTCATGGTCAAATGTATCAGAAGAGAATGATGCGAGCCTATAATAAGAAAGTTAGGCCTCGTGAGTTTCAGGAAGGGGATATGGTGCTAAAAAGGGTTTTACCTATTCAAAAGGATTTCCGAGGAAAATGGATGCCTAACTGGGAAGGACCATACGTTGTGAAGAAGGTCTTTTCAGGGGGAGCTGTCATTCTGGCAGAAATGGACGGGAATGAGTTGAGTAATCCTGTGAATTCAAATTGGATCAAGAGGTATTATGCCTGAGAAGAAGAAAAAAAAAGGAGAAAAAACGGAGGGTCTAGGGTGAAAACCCGAAAAAGGCACCTTAGGACCATAGGAGGGTTTAAGGTGAAAATCCGGAAAGGACGCCTTAGAACCGAAGGAGATTTTGAGTTGAAAACCCGAAAGGGCAGCTCAAATATTGGCAAGGTCCGACACTTCGTCAGCTCTCTTGGAGACTACTGTGATCAAGTCGGGAAGCGAGATCTTTGATGCGGTTGATGAGTTCTCGTATCATTCATACCTTCAATATTGCGAAGTCTGTTTAGAGTTTAATTCTCCTGCTTTTCTTGCATATTCCGTGTTTGCCATGACTTTTGGAATATAATAGCTATATTAAATATTTCTATTTTGCATCATATTCATTTCTTTAGTATATTCGTAAATAAATCAACCCGGAACATCAATAAACAAAGTTTTTTCGAGGTTGCTATGATTCATCTCATCATCTACCGATCGGAGAGAAGCAGAATCCAAATCAATCCACAGTAACCAATAGAGATCGTCGAAGATTCAATTTTACTAGGCGAAAACCCTAAAGGGCGCCTAAGAAAGATAAGAAGAAAGAAGAAAGATAAGAAAAGAAAAAAAGGGAGAAAGAAAAGAGAAAAGGAAAAATAGAAAAAAAGAAAGAGAAAAAGAGAAAAGAAAGAAGAAAAAAAAAAGAAAAAAAAGAAGAAAAGAAAAAAAAGAAGAAGAAGAAAAAAGAAGAAGAAGAAGAAGAAAAAAGGGGAGAAAAGAAAAAGGGAAAAGGGAGAAGAAAGTCGTCAAAAAAAAATCTGCAAACGGGTGTCCTGAAAGGAGTAAATTTAGGAATCCCGTTGTTCAAGTCAGAAGATGGCTTGGGTCCTAACATAGGGAGCGATTACAGAGAAGATGTGAAACCAGAGAGGCCAGATCCGAATGACTTTCGTTTGTGACTCGAACATGCATCATGTAGAATAGGAGCATGCTAACCCGTACCATGTCATCTCATATGCATTTACAGGAAAGAAGAACACTAGCACTTCAATGCTCGCCCACCACGGTATACGCTCGAAGAGAGGGACCGTCAGATGCTGCTATGATCAGAAATCAGAGCATCTTGAAGATGTAGATCCTACGGAGAAGGGATCAACATTATTTTTGCGACATACGCTCGAAGAGAGGGGTCGCCCATCACGGTATACGCTCGAAGAGAGGGACCGTCAGATGCTGCGATGATCAGAAATCAAAGCATCTCGAAGATGTAGATCCTACGGAGAAGGGATCAACATTATTTTTGCGACATACGCTCGAAGAGAGGGGTCGCCCATCACGGTATACGCTCGAAGAGAGGGACCGCCAGATGCTGCAATGATCAGAAATCAGAGCATCTCGAAGATATAGATCCTACGGAGAAGGGATCAACATTATTTTTGCGACATACGCTCAAAGAGAGGGGTCGCCCACTACGGTATACGCTCGAAGAGAGGGACCGTCAGATGCTGCAATGATCAGAAGTCAGAGCATCTTGAGGATGTGGATTCTACGGAGAAGGGATCAACATTGTCAGAATTCTAGATTTAGGGTTTCATATAGGAGAGACTCAGATCGAAGACTATTGCGAAGAGTTTTATATAGGAAAAACTCAAAGTTTTTTAGAAATTGGTTCTATATAGGAAAGATCAATTTCTTCAACAGTTCAGGGCTTAAAGTCTCATAGAGGGGGGACCCATAACTCAGACTCTTTTAATTTGTCCAAAATATCAAAATAAGGGAATCAAAGCTCGCTTCTGATAAATATCGTTTGATATGTGCAGGGGACCTCAAGTTGAAATGTCGATCGTGGCAGGCTGATCAGGAGATCAAGGAATGGGGAGGATGTCAAAGCAAAAAGGGGGGCTTTCGAATCAGTCTCCAAACAGGGAAGTCGGATAAAATTAGTGTTTTTTGTCTTTGCTTCATCATTGTTTTACAACGATAAGCAAAGAGGGGCAACTGTAATCACTAATTTTATCCGGTCTAAATTCGTGGTTTAATTTTAATTTCAATTCGAATAACGGGCTTGTATTCGATAATCAAAATGCAAAAAATGGTATTTGTTTACCTTTTTGAATTTTGTATTACCTAAATTCTATCAACTTGATATCTTGTAAATAACATACATATATAGTTTATTTTAGTCTTTCTATTATTTTCTTATTACTATTATTATTTTTACTATTATTATTTTTACTATTATTATTTTTATTATTATTAATATTATTATTTTTTTTTTCTTCTTCTTATTTTTATCCTTTTTCTTCTTCTTATTATCTTCATTCTTTTATTTTATTATTATTTTTATTATCATCTTTTATTATTGTTATTTTTCATCACTTTATTTTCATTTTTATTATTATTTTTATTATTATTTTTATTTTTATTATTTTTATTTTTAATTATTTTTATTTTTATTATCATTTTCATTTTTATTTTTATTATTATTTTTATTATTATTATTATTACTTTTATTATTATTATATCCGGTTAACATTATAATATATTAGTATTAAATAAATCCAACTCAAACTAAAACCCAAAATGGAATAAAGCCCAAACGTTTTATTAGAGTCCAGTTACAATTATCAGCCCATTACACATCTAGCCCATACAATTAAACCCATATCAATAAAAAATTAAGCCCAAATTTAAAATTATCTTAAGCCCATCTGTTTTGTTTCCCAGGAGAAACCCTAACAGCTACAGGCGCAACCCAATCTCGCCTGTTGGATCAGAAATTGATCCAACGGCTCCAGATGAAGAGATGGAAGTATCCAGAAGGCCCCACGCGCCCACGCGCGACGAGTGGCTACCATCCACGCGCGCGTGTGCTGCACCCGCGAGACGTCTCAACTCCCTGGTGACTGTTCGTCTTCCTCGCCGTCGATTGCCTCCGTGGATCGTCCTCCGGCAACGATTCATGCATAAACAAACAAAAAGCATGTCAGACAATGTACGAATCATCAGAAAAATGACACTAATCGCAGAGAAATTCAGAAGGGATTACAGCCAAAAAATCAGAGGCCCCAATACGGACCGGACAATTTCATAGCAGCAAAGGACATTAACCAAAAGGACATTTCCTTTTTCTCGTGTAATATCTTTGGTTATAAAATCAAAAGAACAGAGGATGTAATTTTTTCCCATCATCATCAATATAGCAAAAGTTTCAAAGGTAGAATTTTTATTGCATGCATCAAAAAAATAAAAAGAACTTTTTTTTAGAGTTGAGTTTACCTTCGAATGGGAACCCCGACCCTTCAATGATCCTTTCCCATTTCACCGGTGATAAAAACGGAGGCTATTAAACCTTCGGTGGTGTGCCGTCGTGAGGGAAAGCAGAGGAGAGTCGGATTCTCTTGTTTCGAACGAGCACTAGCGTCCTCTTTTTTTTTCTTCGCCCTTTTCAGATCTAAACCAGGGGATTTCTAATCTTTTTTTTTTGGGTGTCGTTGCAAATCTATTTGGGGTTTCGAAAAAGAAATTTTTTTTTCTTTTTTTCTTGAGCGTTTTAGTTTCGCCGACCACCGTCAGCGATGGTCGGAATCTGGGTATAGTGGCATTTTCTGGAAACACGGATGAACATGAAGAACATGTTCATCATGTTCTTCATTTGACTGAAAGGATTCAAAGGTTTTCATAGGATCTGTTGTTTTGAGGGGATGAGAAAAAGAAAATTGTTTTGTTTTTTGTGTTTTATACTCGTCCCCAAAATTAAAAAGGATTTATTACTTCATTTAAACCCTCCCGTGTCGCCGAAATCATCTCCCAAGTCCCTGAAGTTTTCTAATTTCTTACAATTTAATCACCAATCTGGTGATTTTATCCCGTTTCGAATGGTTTTATTTCTTTTATGTCCCTCCGCGTTTTGTACTCTTTTTTTTGAGCACTTCCCCTGGAGTAAATCACCTTTTAAGTCCCTGAGATTTCGTTTCGAATTATAATCTGCTCCTATTTCAGTTTCTTTTTATTTATTATTTTAGTTTTTGTTTTAGTTTTAAATATAAATATTTATTTATTTGTTTTTTTAAATGTAACCTCCATTAGATCCTATTCATATTCAATTGTTGTTCATTTTGCTTTATCGCTTTTATTTGTTTATGATTATAGTTAGTCTTTGTTGCATTTTGTTATGCTTTTATTTTAATTCTATGTTTTATTTATTTAATCATGCTTTTTGTTTTACCTTTTTATTCCATGCACACCTCATTTTTATGAACTTTACTTGTGTAGATATTCATTTATTAGTTATTTAATTGTTGACATATTATTAATTTACAATTTACTTATGTTTTTTTTCTATATCATGTTTTATTGTTTTATGTTTTAATTTTTATGCCTTTCATAGTACATAGCTTAGTTGTAACTTTCGTTTTTTATCATGTTTATGTTCCTTATTATGTATCTATAGTATCATGCCTTAGTTGTTCACACTTTGCATATATTTACATTACATTCATTTCTTGGTCACATAGTTGCTTTGTTTTCTTTTAAAAAATTTTAAACACCTTGTTTCTTCGTATCACTATTTATGCTCTTTTACGTTCATATTGTTAGTTATATCGTTGTTTTATTTTGCTATATTACATCTTACACCTCATATTTGCTAATTAATGAATTTAATTTTAAACATCTTTGTTCGGTCGTAACGGGCCCGTGTTCCAATGCAATGGTCACGGTGTATGCGTTGCCTTCGAATAGAGACCCGGTAAAAATAAAATTGATTCGAATCTTTAAACAAAAATAATTTAAATGCCATTTTAATTCAAAAATATTCAAAATTAATTAAGCGGTAATTTATTCTAAAGGTACCAATTTTTGGGCAGTTTTTAAACACTAAACTTGTTTTAAAAACGTAACCGACTCTCGAACCCAAACACTCCGAATCTCTGGTTTTACGGTGTCCGGTCCACCAAAAGTGACCGGTGGCGACTCCAAAATTTTTAAACATTCCCAATATTTTTTTAATCCCTAATTTTTAAAATTCTCGGTTTCCTTTTTTTAGGTTTTCCAAACCCTAATTTCTAAACTTTAAACCCTAAATTAAAAAAGGATCCATTTTTTTAACCTAATTCTTAATTTTTTTAGTGATCCCTATTTTCATTTATACCTAATACTTAAACCTTTTCAAAAGAGGGATCGCTACAACTATCTTTAAAAAAATTCAATTAAACTATTTTTTAAAAATAAATGTATTTTATTATTCAAGAAAGAGATGCCGCTTGTTTTGAAGTATATATGTATTATGTTATCTCGTTAAGAATTATTCAATTAGTTTGATTTAATATATTATTTATAGTCTAATCCAATAATAAATTTTTATTTTATTTTTTAAAAATAATTTTTCATTTTCTTTTGTAATATAATTTTTTTATATATCACTAAATAAATAAGTCTTATAAAATATAATTACCGATAATATAATAAATCGAAACTATATAATGATTTTTCATTCCGAAATTCTATCCCTTTTATTTAGTTAATGAATAGTATTTCTGTAGATTAGCGAAAAAACAAAGGTTGAATTTTCACTTTCCAACTGACCAAATTAGGTAGCGTGTAAGCTTAACAAGTGAAAGGAGATGAAATTTAATTGGACACTCAGAATCTGATACCTTCTTGATTCTAGAAGGAAGATCAATTGGAAGAACAATCCGCTGCTCTGTGCACTACAAATAAGCCCTGAAGTTACTTTAAGGTCTTGAAGTTTTGATAGCAAGTATCAATACTTTCCATTAGTAAACCAGGCAAACTCCATGGCAGCTCAATCCAAAGAGAGGTTGTTCTCAAAGAAGCTTAAAGTTACGGACATCAACAAGAGATTGGCGATTCCGACAAAAATCCTGTCTTCATTGCCAGATTTTAATGGAGGCCATGCAGTCAAAATTCAACTTGTGCACGGCATAAAGACCTGGGACATTGAGTGCACTGTTCGCAAACAAGGGTACAAGAAGCCTGTATTCTCCGGTGGGTTATGGAGAGATTTTGTTGAAGGCAACAAACTCAAGGTTGGTGATAGTATCACCATGTACAAAGTGAAAGATGATGATGGGAGTTCTTCCCACTATAGGGTTGAGCTTGAAATGGAGCAGACAGGTTCCAGAAACCAAGACCGCTCCCATGATCTAGTCGATGAAACCGAGTTCGGAAACAAGAAAGCCAATACTTTGGACACTGAAACTAAGTGCTTTGGTGGAAATATGACGGATATTGGCATGGGCGAGGATGAACCTCCACTCGTTTCACTCTATATGGCCAAAAAAGAAAGTGAAATCAATTTCTTTGGTCTGTCCACTGAGGCAATGCCCTATGGTTATGGCACCATTCATCAATTAGCTGCGGCTAGAGAATCATTGTGCAACACTATGACTGATCCAAGCCTTAGCTTGGACTTGATTCTGGGACAACCCACTCCTGCGGAAGAAATGAACTTAGATTTGACCCTGGCTCCACTAAATGCTTAGGGTGTATAGTTCGAGGAACACCACCCTCTGCACACTGAAAATGGTGTTGCTGTCGAGTATCACAAGTTCGGTGAGGGCTTAGAACGAAATTCTACTACTACTACTATTTAAGTTAAGTACTTATTTTCTTGTCTGTGTTTGTACTGTTCTTTGGATATTGTTTTGGTTTCTCTGTGATGTCTTTGCCTGATCTAATAAATTAATAATACCGCTGCTTGTCAGATTCTCTTTTGTTTATTGATTTATGGTTTATTAAATTCTCTGGTTGATTTGATAAGAATGGTGCACACGAGGTTTGGTTGTTGTGTCTCTTTGGTTTTGTTGACTTTGTTACTCTGGGGTGCCTTCATCGTCTCCAGCATCAACATTCAGATCCAACTCTCATACCACATAGATCGCCGCCGCCGGAAGGTTAAAGCTCAAGCTTTTCGTCCTTAACCACTTATGTATGTATGTGTGTATATCTTCTTTTGTCTGACCAGTTTCTCTTATTACATGGATGGATTGCCTGCCTGTTCTTTTCTTCCCCGGCGATAGGAAATTTATCGGTACAAGATTTATGATTAGGGTTTAGGTTTCTTCTTCCCTTTTTCAAGTGATTACTTTCCAACGAAACCTTCTTTTCACTCGGCTGTGGATCTTTAAGGCAATTTCATTACCGGATGGATTAGAAAAAATTATATCATGGGTTTTCTCGAGTTTTTTCGTTACATTATTTATACTCTTGATTAATAAAAATAATTTTTTTTAAAAATTTTTATGTTGTATTTTATCAAATCATGTCTTAGTAAGGGAAGAGTTAGCAAGAAAGCAAGGGAAAGAAGATGAAAGACTTGATATAAACAATAGTATGTTTTATGTTGTAACAATTTTTTTTGTTGCTTTAGACTTATTTCAGGCCTAAGATGCTGGTTGGCGCCTTATTGAAGGTATTGATATGGTTGTTATGAGTTATGCATCGAGTCATTGAATTGTGTTTTCCTTGTTACGTTGTTGGTTTGGACATATTTGATAATTGGTTTAAATCATGCCTAAGCTATTGTAATGCTTTGTATGAGTATATACGATAGTTTGAAGTGAACCAAAGTGTCATATGTTAGATCTAAAAGTCATTATAGGTCCTGGTAAAAGTACTTGTTGCTAACCCTATTGTCTCACAAGCTACAAGGTGTCTGAACCAGTGCTTTATCATTCATCATCTTCTTCATTGTAAAAGCAAGGCTAAGAGTCATGGCAAATGGTAGACCCTAAGGAACTGCAACAGCAATCAACTCCAGCATTCTTGTAGTTATTCATAAACGGTCCTTGCATCAATACAACAAAACTCCATCATGAGCTCCCTTTGTCCATCCTTCCATTGCTATCCCAACTATCAACGACACAAAAGCGCACTCCCCAAGGATCATAAGGGTCATGTCTTGAAGTGATTCCCAAACAAATGTCAAGTAACTCTAAGCTTTAGCCTAGGTAAACTTATTGATTCCATAGACCTGGTATCTTTTATTCAACAGACCGATATCAGAAGTTAGCCTACTGGTGGTTGAAATGGAGAGTTTTTCGGCGATGCAATCCACTCCACCGTGAATCTTTAGTTTCTTCGAATCAGGCGGTATATTTAGCGATATATTTGTCAAAATTAAAAATATAATAATCATATCCAAATTATCTCATAATTAAATGATCATCTATGTAGTTGTTCTAAATTCAATTATTTATACCCAGAGAAAATAGTTTGGTGGTTTTGTAGTTCATTTTGTTGGTCGTTTTTTGTGTATGATCATGTTGTAGTGTCTTTTATCTATGTTCTATTGTTTTCTTTTTCTTCTTATCTCTAGCTGACTTTCTTAATTACCTGGAATTTGTCGAACTATCACTACATCTTGAGGCACAGTTAGGTCAATTCATGACAATAGTTGACGTTAGAGGTGGCAAACGGGTGGTTTGGTTTGGTTTCGATTCGAATTGTTTCAGTTCGGTTTATTTTTTGGTTTGTTTTTATTTGGTTTAGATTTAGTTTGAGTCGGTTTGAGTTTCGATTTCGGTTTTAATTCGGTCATATGATAATTCGGGTCGATTCGAATATCGGATCGGTGATTTGGGTCAATATATTTGAATTTTCGGGTTAATTTGATTTGAGTTGAATTTGACTATGAATCTAATCGTGTATATTATATATATAATTAATTATATATTCTTGTAAAAATATATCTTTTTATTTGTTTAAGGATAAAAGTGAAAAAAGAACAAAAAATATAAGAACAACTTGATAATGATCTTAATAATTATTTTTATTCCTTAAATGAATAATTCACATCAGTCCAAGAAAAATGATGGGAATCAGATTTTCGGTGCAAGATTTGCATGAAAAGCTATAAAAGGAAAAAATTGATTTTAAAGTTGGATAATCCTTTGACCTCAAAATGTCACAAAATTTTGAAGAATGATGTAGGATGAATCGAGGATTATGGTATTTCGTATTTGAATTATTTTGAAATTTTTTGACTCAGTTTTTATTCGAGTAAAGGCAGTATTGATAATTTAAGGGCTAATGTCATTTTTGTAAATATATGAAATCGGATTAAAATCGTAAAAATAAATTATTTATTTCGGTTTTAAAATAAATTATTCATTCACTTTAACTCAATTATCGGGTTAAAATAAAAAAATAGTAAAAATAAATTTTTATAAATACATGGATTCAGATTAAAATCATAAAAATAAACAGTAGTAAATATAAATTATTCATTCACTTTGAATCAATTATCGGGTTAAAATCGGATTGATGTTCGATTTAGATCAATTTTGAGCAAGTTAATTTCGGGTTGTTTTCGGTTCGGGTCAAATCGATGATAAGTGTTCAAAATAGTTAATATATTTTGCTTAATTACTCTTTGATTTGATGAATTAAGTTACTGATCTTGGTGTTTTCGTATGTTTTGGTGCATGACTCTGAATCTAGAAAATGCACTTAAATGATTGATTTTCTGAAGTTTTTTTTTATTTTTTGGATCGAGTCTGGATTGGTGGACATGACTTTGGACATGAAAATCTGACGTGGCACTTGCTCAACAACTTCTAGAAGATGACATCATCAAGCGTGTGATAGCTTATCAACGTTCTAGATAGCTTATCAGCCAATATTTGAATTTTAAATTAGGATTTATCTTTTTTAATTTGAATTTAAATATTTTTAGGATTTTCTTGGATTTATCCCTTATTTTAGGGTTTGTAGAAGGCTATAAATACCTACCTTGGGTAAACCTAGAACACATCCTTCATTTTTCTAAATTTCATCTCTTTTTTATAGGTTTTATAAAAGTTTTCTTTATTTATTTTCCTTATTTTTTATTATTTTATTTTATTTATTATGTTGAGCATATTTCTTTCCATAATTATGCTCCGTTAATTCTCTATAGCCAAGTGCTTAAGCAATGACTCGATCTAAATGTGAGGATTGAAAAAGCACATCGACAATTTTGTCATTTTATTTCTCTAAGTTTTTTTTTGAACTTATTTTTAAATCAAATTGATTTCAAAACTAAAGATTGACTTTCGTCAAGACGTTGATTTAATCACTTGTGAGAGGAAAGATCGGTTATCGAAGCAAATTCGACTTCCTGGGATCACATTCGCAAATTGATTGCTAAGAGAAAAACTAAGATTTGATCAATTATTATTGAAATAACATAATCCAAGTCGGTCTAAATGATTTAAATGTTTTTATCTACAAACATTGAGTTGGTGGATTAATCCATGAAATCAATATCAAAGATAGCACTTCGGTATTCGGTTTTGAAAGTTTTGCTTCAAGGATTGAACCTTGAATGCTAAGTATTGACGTAAAATCTCGAAGTGAAATCTTTTCTGATGATCAATTAAAATCAAGTCAAAGTGAAAGCCTAAGGCTAGTTTTTATTATAATTAAATCACTTTCTCATTTTATTCTCTTCCATTACTTAGTTTTACTTTATTCAACAACTTTTTTTTTCCTCAAACATTATTTGATCAACCTTCTTGGATCACCAATCAAACAAAGCATAATCAGGAAGTTTTTAGTCCTTGTAGGATCGACTATTACTTCTCCTTTGCTATATTATTTTCCTATTTATTATTTAAGAATAAAGAATTTATTTTTGACACTACACTACGTGTGTCAATCGGTTATGGATCTATATCGGTTCTTTTAGAATTTGGATCGATTTCGGTTTTAATTTTGGTTTGGGTTTCGGATCACATTAGGATCATTTTATTTGGATTCAATCGTGTTTTAGTTCGGATACACTGGTTTGGTATTCGATTCTCCAATTAAGTTTGTCAGGTCTAGTTTGTAGGACAATTTTTGTAGTGCTGTTTGGATGTTTTGGGTTCTTTGTGATGTCTTTGCCTGATCTAATAAATTAATACGACCGCTGCTTGTCAGATTCTCTTTTGTTTATTGACCAAATGACGTGTATCAGTTGCATGCAAAACGTTTTGTGCACTTCCAAAACTATGTGAACAAAGGAGAAAGAGTTATATTAGAAGTGTATATGTTCTTAGTTGTCGGGAAGAAATAGCATATGGAGATGACAGCTTGAAGGACAAAAGCGTAAATTGCCAAAACACGAGTGATGAGACCTATTAGCGTAGTCGCTACGAAATTGCGTTATACATGAAATTACTATATTTTTAAAATAATAATTATAAAATCAGAATACTATTTAAATAAATAAAAAATAAGTTTTGCATGTTAAAAGTTAATTATATGAAGAGACAATTAATAAAATTAATATAACAATATATTTTATTTTAAATATAAAACTAGCTCTTAATAAAATCACTCTCAAATAGAAGTGTTTGACACAGCTTACGACTGAAAGCAAAAAGTTAAAAATTATATGTACCAAACTCACCCTAACTGTACATATCAAAATTTTAATTAAAAAATATTACTTTTATGCAATCAAATGACTCAAAAATATTTTATTATCTACAAATCGTTTGTATAATTTATCTTTTATTTTATAAGATTTTTAAAATTTCAAATTGAAATTTCTATGTTAAAAATTGTCCTTAATTTTTTAGTTAAAAAATATTTTAAAATTGTACGAATCATCTAATTTTAATGGTTAAGAGAACGGATATTATTTTTAAAGGTTATGGGTTCGGGCATCAGTAATGTCAGCACAGTATTTAAACAATCAATATCTAATAATTGAGAGTATACTCTAGAACATATAATACTATAGCTGATTCAAAAAAAACTCTAAAATCAGAACTATTTATGTTGTTACCTTTTATATATAAGATTTTTTTATAAGGATATATATAAGGTTTTTAAATGGTTTAAATTGAATATTCTTTTAAAAAATCTCTCTAATTTTATTTCATTTAAAATTTTAATACATGACCACACTATAAAATGTAAAAATAAATTTTAATTTTTTAACAAATGCTACTGAATTTTATTAAATTCATAAAAAATATAATTATATTATCTTTAAGTAAAAAATTAGATTAAACAATTCAAACATTTTACAACCCAAAAAATAAAGAAAATAAAATTTTTATAGAATTAAGCATACCAATAAAATTCATAAGCTTCTTGAATCTCTTTGTCTATGTCCAAACGAGACGCATAAAGAAGGAAGAAGGAGTTGTAGACGATCCAAACTGTCATGTAAAAAGTATCGTCACCCGGACTGATTTCATCGGCAAACAACCATCAATCGAGTTGGGATATAACTTTTCAAAAGACCACTGACAAAAAAATAAATCAGAAAGTAGTGTCAATTGAATCAAACCACAAGAGCAGATAAATCAAACCACCGGTAAACAACAATTGATCGCTAGGGTATGCTGAAACGTGCTACAAGAGCAGATGACTCAAACCACAAAATGAATACATGTCACAAAGACAGAAGAAAACGTGTCACAAGGACAGAAAAATCGTGCTGTAAAAGGAGAGATTATTATTAAAATTGAAAATAAAAATAATAAATTTATAGATCCGGTGGTCGACAACCAATATTAAGATTAATTACCGACCACCAATAAAAAAGATAAATCAAAGAAAAGAAGGATTAAAAACGAAAAGATTTTGAAGAAAGGAGAGAGCAACTCGAATTTTAAAATGCAGTTTTCTTCCTAAAAAAATTTAGATTTTTTTATTTTAATAAAAAATATAATTTTTTTTGATCTTGTTGGGATATGTGAGTTAAACACAAATACTAGACTGAACTTTTAGAGTGAGTGCAGTTGGTTGAAAATAGAAACTATAAGAATTGTCATTATCCGTTTAGTTTGTGATAGTTTTTACTATTATTTATGGTTAAAGCTTACAATGTACAATGTACGTAGATGAACAAACAAAAGTGTCAACATTACTGCTGGCCGAGCTCAAAAACAAAAGGGTCGACATTTATGAGGGCCTGTACAATCAACCATGAAGCAAAAATAAGTGCATGAAGGGAATTTTTGTAAGTGTGTGATATTCGTATCATCCACGTCGTAGGAATGCACTCTAACCCGAATGGATTCAAAGAGATTTGATTTGCACCCTCTCCCATGTGAGACTACACCATAAATTATCATATGCGTGTGCTTGAATGTCTTTGCTACGCTTCTCAACACTAAAGAATTGGGTAAAAATCAGGGTGCAAATCAATTTCCTCCTACCTCCGTTTATGTTAAATCAGATCAGAGGTTTAGGGTTTAAAGTTTTAGTTTATGGATTTTGGTTAGGATTTAAGGGATTAGGGGTAAGATGTATTTTCTAGGGTGTAAGGTTTAGGATATAAAAAATAAAGGTTAGGGTTTAAAATTCAATTTTTAATAAATTTTCAAAGGAGGCACGGAAAAGAGGTAGAAGACTTTTATTCTAAAAATCATCTGTCTCTTTTTTATACCTCCTTCCACGGTGCAAATCGTCTCTTTTTTATGCCTCTATTTATGCCTCCATTTTAAATTAGAGGGTTTAGGGTTTTAGTTTAGGGGTTTTAGTTAAGGCTTAGTGAATTAGGAGTAGGTGTATTTTTTTGGTATAGGATTTAGGGTTTAGGTATAAAAAATAAGGGTTAGGGTTTAAAATTCAATTTTTTAGTAAGTTTTCAAAGGAGACGTACAAGGAGACACAGAAAAGAGACAGAAAAATTTTGCTCCTGCTTCCATACCTCATTTGAAATATATTTCAAAAAATGAATTTTCAACTATAACCCTTATTTTTTATATATTAAACCCTAAATCTTATACCTTAGAAGATACACTTTACCTCTAATTCCATAAATCCTAATCAACCCCAACCCTATACCTTAAACCCTCCAATTTGAAATGGGGGCATGGAAGGAGGCAAAAAAAAGGTAGATGATTTCCACCCAAACAATTGTCAAAATTAATGGGAGTAAATCATCTGCCTTTTTATCATGCTTACATTCGTTTCTCCGCTTCAAATTAGAGGGTTTATGATTATGATTTAAGGTTAGGGATGTGGTTAGGATTTAAGGAATTTGGGGTATATATGATATATTTTTTTAAGACGTAGGATTTAGGATATAGAAACTAAAAGTGAGGGTTCAAAAATCCAATTTTTTAACAGGATACAAGATAAGGAAGCTGAGGATTTTTACCCTAATTTGTAGTACTACAAAAACTCATAAACACTTACAAAGAGAAACAATCCACTCCTCTGCTGCCTATAAAAATACCACTAAAGTTTCTTTTATTTCTTGAAGTAAGTTTTAGTAGCAATTATCAATACTTTCCGTTAGTAAACCAGGCAAACACCATGGCAGCTCAATCCAAAGAGATGTTCTCAAAGAAGCTTACAGTTACGGACATCAACAACAGATTGGCGATTCCGCCAAAAATCTTATCTTCCTTGCCAGGTTTTAATGGGGGCCATGCCATCCACATTGAACTTGTGCACGGAACAAAGACTTGGCCAATTGTGTGCACTGTTCGCAAACAAGGGTACAAGAAGCCTGTATTTTCCGGTAGATTATGGAGAAATTTTGTAATAGGTTGTAAACTCAAGGTTGGTGATACAATCACCATGTACATAGTGAAAGATGATGATGGGAGTTCTTCCCACTATAGGGTTGAACTTGAAATGGAGCAGACAGGTTCCAGCAACCAAGACCGCTCTCTTCCTTCCCATGCTCTAGTCGATGAAACCGAGTTCGGATTCGGAAACAAGAAAGCCAATACTTTGGACACTGAAACAAAGTATTTTGGTGGTAATAGGAAGGATATTGGCATGGGCGAGGGCGAACCTCCACTCGTTTCATCCTCTATGGTCATAAAAGAAAGCGAAATCAACTTCTTTGGTCTGTCCGCTGAGGCAATACCCTATGGTTATGCCACCATTGATCAATTAGCTGCGTCTGGAGAATCATTGTGCAACACTATGACTGATCCAAGCCTTAGCTTGGACTTGGTTCTGCGACAACCCACTCCTCCTGCGGGACAAATGAACTTAGATTTGACCCTGGCTCCACCAAACGCTTAGGGTGTATAGTTCGGGGAACACAACTATCTGCTCACTGAAAATGGTGGTGGTGGTGTCGTGTGTCACAAGTTCGATGAGGATTAGAACAAAATTCTAGTACTACTATTTAAGTTGAGTTCTTTCTGTTGTTGTCTGTTTTTGTATTTCGCTGTGTTTGTATGGTTTGTCTTTGCCTGATATAATAATAACGCTTCTCGTCAGATTCTTTTTTGTTTATTAAATTATCTACTTGATTTGATAAGAAGGGTATACAGCAGGTTTGGTGGTTGTGTTTCCTCAGTCTCGTTGACTTCCTAATCTATATGGATGCCTTGATTGTCTCCGAGGTCTCCATAGGGATCCAACTTCCATAGGCCATACCAGATCGATCTCCGCCACCGGAAGGAGAAAGCTCAACCTTTCCATCTTAACTGGGTCTGGGTGACATCTTCAAGAATTTATTTCAGCTTTGCTCTATGAGTTCCACGATTGGTTTCAGAATCGGTTTTCGTACACACAGATGTATGTATATCAGTCTTTTATCTTTCATGAGTGAGATCTTATTACATGGATGGATAGCCTTCCTATTCCTTTCTTTCAAGCGATAGGAAATTTATAATTTCTTTTTATTATACGTCCTTCCAGTTTCTTGCATCTTCGTCCCGACTAATTTAGATCGAGCACACTAATTTTAATAAATAAAAAAAAACTCTCAAAAAAATTTTCTGCATGCATTAGATGTGAAACTCAAGACCTGCTTTAAAGTGCTCGGTACTTGCTTTCAAATTAGGGTTCATAATTCTTCTTTACTTTCTAAGTGATTTCAAACACTTTCCAACAAAACCTTCTTTCACTATCCCAAGCTTTTGAATTGATTCCATCTTCCTTCAGTTTCAAAGATTTCTAGGCATTATACAACTAAAAAAATGAATTGTTGCTAAAAAAACCATTATTTAATTAATTGTTAAATTAAGCTGTTAACTACTTGCTTCTTTTTATTAATCAGTACAAACAATTTCATATTTTGATGAATTTATATCGGTATAAATATTATATATATAATAAATTATGTGAAAGTTTTATAATTTGTTTTTACAAAATTCGATATTAGTGATTAATTATCAAGTGGATACTAGCGGTATAGATTGCACTCATTGTTTTTTATGATTTGTTTTTACAAAAATCTTTAAAGCTCTCTGTGTAGGGATGTAAACGAACCGAACGTTTAGTGAATTGTTCGTTAATCGTTTGGTGAGAAGTTTGTTTATATTCGTTTATTTATTAAATGAGCGAACATGAAACAAGATTTTTTGTTCGTTTAATTAAATGAATGAACATGATAAAGAGCTTGTTCGTTTATTTATCTTCGTGATCATTCAGTAATCTATTCACTTATATTCATTTGTTTATGATTGTTTATGTTCGTTCGTTTATATTCATTTAAATTTATTCACTTGTGTCTAGGGGTGTTCTTTGTTCAATTCGATCGAACTAACCTACTAACCTAAAACAAAATTTGTCAATTTATCCGCTAATTTTGATTTTTTTTAAATTTTAATTATCAATTAATTCGGTTTAAAATCGATTAATAATATAATATTAACGAATATTAGTTGGTGACTATTGGAATAATGATTAAATTGGGTAACCTGATTAATGAGTTTGATAGTTCGATGATTAAAATATGTATCTCTTATTAATTGCTGACTACTAGAGTAATTTACCCTAATTAATATTATAATATTTTTATATTCTTTTATTTAACCTAATAACGAATATAAACTAACGATTCATAAACGGTTTATTAAACTTATTGTTTATTTACACCCCAAGGCCTACTTATGTCTCGGGAGGGTCTCTTCCCCAAGCAGCCGAAGCACTTCATTTCGATACTGAAGTGAACCTTTTCGTCGGTCATCTTAGCACCAAATATACCGATGGATGGTTTGGCAATCACAGGATCAACGAAAGCTGGAGTTTGGGAGGCTTAATTTTTACGATAAATATTATTAGGGGTTTAATTTTTTAATCTTGTTATTAGGGTTTAATTGTACTCTAATATTTATTATTATAAGACTAATCTTAAAATTTATTGTTTTAATATTTGTTATTAGGTATTTGATTTTTCTCTATAGATCCATTTTTTAACATTGTTATCATGAGCTTAATTTTTTTTATCAAAATCTAGTCATTAAGGGCCTACTGTTAAATTTTATTTTTCAATATATTTGTTATTAGTGTCTATTTTTTCCTAATACTTATATTAGAGGTTTATTTTTTAATTATTATTATTATTATGACCTAATTTTTTTTAATACTTATTATTAGGAGCTCAGTTTTTTTCTCAATATTTATTATTAATATTCAATTTTTATCAAAACTTGTTATTTAGAGGCTTATTTTTTTTCAACTCAATTTAATTTTTTATAATACTGATTAAAAATTAATTTTTTAATACTTATTATTAGAGACATAATTTTTAAATTTATTTTAAGGTTATTAAAATCTCAGAACGGCTATGATTCTAAGAGCATACAAATTCTCTCGAAACATTGATGCAACAATATATTTCTTCGAGTGATGCTAGGCTTCAAAAGCCCGAGGCAATGATCCAAGAGCAAAATGCAACTTTAAGGGCATTGAAAAACCTATGTCAAGAAGGCAGGGTGATGTTGCCACAACACTGGATGCAACCATCATGCTTGATCAGGGGATGGTTCTCAATGTGTCTGAAAATGGCATGCTTTAGGAGTGAGAAAATAGTGGTGGTGTTTCCTCAACTATATATATACTCACTCAGCAATGGGTGGAGCCAAATTCAAATCTAACTAGCATATGGAGTACTGGGTTGTCCTAGAACCAACTCCAAGCTAAGCTTTTGATCAGGACATGGTTCTTGAGTTATGCAGCCAAAACACTTGAAAGTGCGAGTTGCAACATGGGCAAGCTCCATGGTAGACATAGATCCCTCCTGTTTCATCGTTCCATCAGGCGCTTGCTTTCGCTTATTTCTCACTTTTCTGTTGCATATGGCAGTGGCAGCAGGCTTCTCGTTCTCCACTTCAACCCTATAGAGCGAATCTTGCACTTTGTACATGCTGATTCTATCGCCAACATTGAGTTTGTTTCCGATAACCCACCGGAGAAAACAGGCTTCTTGTACCCTTTCCTTCTGACATTACAATCAATTGGCCACACCCTTGTCCCGTACATGAGATGAATCTTGATTCCATGGCTTCCATTGAAAGCTGGCAAAGAAGGCAGAATTTTTGACGGAATCGCCAACCTCTTCTTGATGTCAGCTTCTGTGAGTAACTTTGAGAACATCTCTGTGGCCTGAGCTGCCATGGTGGCTAGAGGCTGCGCTTGCACAGAGAGGATAATACCAATTGTATGAGCTACGAAATCACTTTGAAATGAGCTGTGTGTGTGTGTGTGTGTGTGTGTATTGACATAGAGGCAGGTGGGTGGAGTGCATGTTGCATGCAAAATGGAATCTCCTTAGTTTCCGTGAAGAAATATCATACGTAATGACCTCTTGAAGGACAAAAGCGTAATTTCTCAAAACACGAGTGCTTCCGCCTACATTTAATTATACGATACGAAATTGTGTTATGCAGCTTCTGCTTTGTAAACAATTTCCCTGTTTTATCTGAAATACAAAAGCTCAAGGGTTTCTTTTTAATGAAGTTATTAATCTTCCAAGAGTAGTAATTTTTATGATTAGATTATTCAAAAAATATTATATAATTCATGAATTATTTGTTTAATTTATTTGTAATTTTATAAAGAAGATATTCTAAGAGAATAAATGTTTTTGTTGGGTCGTGAATCTAAGACCTTGAAAAAAGGATAAGAACAAGTTAACAGTTATGATCAATCGATCATTAATATTTATTAATATATAAATTTAAAAGTAATGAATATAAATAAACAATTCTGATTAATCGATTATTAATACTCAATTAAAAAATATAATTTTATTTTTTAATAACGATGTGTGATGTATTTCAAACTTAAAATTTTTAATATACAAAATTTAATAAAACATTTAAAATTATTAAATTAAAATTTCTGTTAAAAATTTTAATACATGACCCCACTATAAAATACGTGACATATTTAAAATTTTAATACATCACTCCACTATAAAATATAAAAATTAAACTTTAAAAAATTATTTTTATATTGTAAAAATCATCTTATAGTAGTTTTTTTAATAAATCAATGACATCCGATTTAGATTTTAACACTATTTTCTGTTATTTTCACTCTTATTCTTTTAGTCACATTTCAAAATATTAATTTTATATTGCTAAAATCTTGTGATGCTTTTTTTTAATAAATCAATGACATCCGTTTTCTATTTTTGTACGATTTTCTATTATTTCACTCTTCTTCCTTTAGTCACGTTTCAAACCTCTTAAGGTTATGATTAGACTTAAAAAAAAAACAATTATTTATTAGTTTCAAATATTAATAGTGTTATTTTTCTAACCTAATCTTTTCTCTGACATGAATTATTTTGTCTCAGTAGTTAAGGAAACAATTGTTATTCCTGAAAGTCTCGGGTTCGAACACTAATGATGTTGACATAGTGATTGAGCGATCAATGTTCAATTGTTGAGAGTATACTCTAGAACAGATACTTAATTGATTGATTGTAATACCCCTGAAACCGGGTCAATAAAACGGTCCGAATAAAATTATAAAATTAAATGGACTAAGTGTATATCATATTAGAAGTTGTGACCAAATTGAATTAAATAAAAACAAGAGGGGAGTGCATGTTGGATTAGCAAATTCCTTTATTTGCCCTTGGGCATTAAATTGCTAAGGAAGTGAGTGGGGGCAAAATGGTCATTTTTCACCCCTTTAATGAGAAAGAAAATAAAAAAAAGGAATCAGCCCCCTTCCTTCATCCTTCTCGCGTGAAAGAGGAGAAATATAGGAGAAAAAGGGGTTTCCATGGGAGCTTAAGAGTGTGAGCTTGGAAGCTTTGCATGTTCGATCAAAAACGTTAGAAAGTCGAAAATAAAGATTCCCGGTAAGTTTTCTTTCATTAACTAAGATGCTAGAAGGTGGGTTCTTGAGTTTTTAAATGAATCTATGATGTCTTTAAATTAAAGTTTGGTGTATGGAAACTTGAATTTAGAATTTCAATCGTTTGGGTTTAGTTCAAGAAACTTGAGCAAGTGAGTAAGAAACCTAAAATTTGGGATTTTGTAGATACATTATGTGAGCTAATTGATTAGGAGATATGATGAAATTAAGGATTAATTGATGTTAGTTCCATGATTGGAAGGGCTGGAAATTCTTGAAATGTTGAGAATTGGGAATCGAATTATGAAATGGAACTTAGCCGAAAAAGCTTAGAGATGCTATTCTAGGTAGCCAACTTTGAGAATTTTCCTAGATCGGGATTTAAGGAATTTGGAGCTGAAACTTTAGACTATGATACTCATGTATACCTAGTTTAAGAGGAAATTTACGGAACCTAAATCCGAGTCCGGTAGAGGAAGATAGAAGTTGTTCCGTAAGACTACCCGAGCAGTTCCGGGAAAATCCAACCAGAACTATTCGAATTAAATTTGAAGCTGATCGAATAGGAAATTAAATGTAAGGTTAATTTTACCTCGTAGAGGGTTCTTCTAGCTTTCCAACGAGGTATAATGGACTAAAATCGGACATCTAAGCTAGGAGATATGTTCGTTTCGCCAAAGGGGGGGTAGCAAATTGTTCGTAATGAACAAATGTGTATGTTTATTTTGGTTAAGCTTGTAAACGCTTGAAATAGTTGTTGGAAAATGTATTAATACCTAGTTGTTATGTGTGAATTGTTAAAAACTCCGAGAGAAGAAGTTAACGAGGATCAAGAGAGGATCGAGGCAACAAAAAGGCGAGGCAAAGGGGTTGTGATCTACAACCCGTGATAGCTCGGAATATTGGTGAGTGTAGCAAACCTTAGGGTTAGGACCTAGGGTCCTAACCATTTGATTATTTGAATTGCTTTGTAATGTAACCGGATTAAGTAAATATTTGACATTTCGGGAAGGAGGATTAATTAGTTATGACTTGTTTGGCTCCATGTTTGAGTACTAGATAAATAACTAGTTTAGAGCATTTGCATAGCTCGGAAATGCCAAGGTAAGTATTAACACGCGGCTAAGGAGGCCAGGTATGTTAGTCATGCATGAGTTATGTCCATGATAGCCTGAAATGTGTTTGCTTTGATATGTAGCATGACTTATGCCTTGGATTTTGGTAACATGTAACATGTATTTGCTTTGATATGTAGCATGACTTATGCCTTGGATTTTGGTAACATGTAACATGCATTTGCTTTGATATGTAGCATGACTTATGCCTTGGATATTTGGTAACATGAAATATGTATATGTTTGATATGTTAGTAGCATGACTTGATGCTTTAATATGCCATGTTATGTGCATCACCCGTGACAAGAATTTGACTAAGTAAAATGGAAAACAAATTGAATAAGAAATTATGATTGAGCCTTTGGTTATAGTTGGTCATAGGTTGTACGGCATGTCTAGAGTCTGAGCTCATTTGTTAGTACTTCGGTACTTCTGATCAGTACTTCGGTACTTCTGTTGGTACTAAGGGTACCTTTGTTGGTGGTTAGTCACCATTTGTAGATACCATGGGTATCTTTTGTTAGTGTCCTAGTGGCACTTTTGTTAGTACCTTGGTTACTTCTGTTGACTCGTTACCTAGTCTAACTATACCAAGGCAACGTTTGAAAGTAATTTGGAAGATTAAATTAATATAATTGTCATAGGACATCTGAAATGTAATTGCTATTAAGCATTTGACTTGTACTTGCCATAGGCATTTGATATGATTCGGACTTGTGTATTGATATGTATATTCCATAGGGCTTTTGACATGATTTGAACATTGCATATTTGATATGTATTTGCCATAGGGCATTTGATATGATATGAAGTTAATATGAACACTTGATATGCACTTGCTATTGGTCATTTGATATGAATTGAACATGAGCATTGGAGATGACTCTACCATATGATACTTGTATATGACTTGTCATTGTACTTTGAACATGATTATATGATGTACTAAATGTCATATGTAAATGACTTGTTGTTCATTCGATGTTTATCATTTGTTATAATTCATGTCTAAATTGGTTAGACTTAGGCTACCTCACTAAGTACTTCTTAGTACTTACGCTCTTTGTTTCCTCCTTCCCAAACAACAGGTTCACAAGTTAAAGGAGTAGACCAAGCTTGAATCGGAGCAAGGACACGGGTAGCAAGCTAACGTATGGTATTTTGATAGTTTTGTAACTCCTATTATAGGGTGGCATAGTGATCATGTTAGTATAGTATGTGCATTTTGATAGCAAGCTCACGATGTGTATATATTCATATGATCATTTAGGCTTTTGGTTTGTAAGCCATAAGGCAAACATTCATGATAGGCTAGTCATGTATGTTTTGGGTTCTTGGTTATGGTTGGCATGATGGCTTGAATGAATGCATTTGGTATATGATTAGCTTAGCTTTGTGTCTAGGTCATGAGAACCTAGGAATCTAATTTTTGATTGTTTAGCAGCCACAGAAATGATAAGGTTAAATGCTTGTCCTAAGTAGGGATGATTCAAATGTTAAAGTGCATAATGAATTGACTAAAATGGATAAATTGGCGAATCGAAATAGGTTCCCTAAGTATGTCTTATGATCCTTAAGGTTTAGGATTGAGTTAAGGTCATTTAGATAGCCTTTTTGAAATGTCTAAGTGTTTAGAAGGCTTGAAATTGTCCATTTCGAGCAGGGGTATCGATACCATTAGCTTGGGTATCGATACCACCTTTGGCAAAAACATTTTGCATCGAAGCACGTTCCGATACTGGGGATTCCAGTAGCATTTTGGTATCGATACCCGTTTCAATACTGGCTACCCAGCCTTGGTCAACGGGTCAACACTAAGGACCAGTATCGATACCTGGTTCGATACCCCTGTATCGATACCAACAATAGGGGCATCGATACCACCTTACTGCATGGGTTCAAATTTAATAATGGATAATTGCTTGGGTAATAAGGTATAATTGATGATAGTTTAATGAATACAATTTGACGTAACAGTTTGACCAATTTAATTGAAGCTACGATTAATTAGTGGAGAGTAGCTAGGTTTCAAATTGGAAATTGTTTAAGTATCCAAAAAGTTTTAAATTGGTCTCGAACTTGTAAGTAATATAAGATTTGAACCGTAATATGAACAAATATTATTAAAGAACTGACTTGCAATATTTCGTAAATAAGCAAATTGTGTAAACTTGACCAACCCACAATGTTTTACAAATAGTCATTTGTTTGAATTTTGTTTACATTATTCGAGTTTGTATGTCCGGTTGACGCCCCGTCTCCTAACCCGGGGCGAGGGTGTCACATTTTAGTGGTATCAGAGCTTTTGGTTACATGATTCTCGGACCGAAAGTAATATGCATGCATCATATAGGATTGAACTATGCCACCTAGGAGTTTTATACCGTACTTGCTTGTGTTCTTGCCTATTTGAATAATATTTTGTCTACTTTTGTAGTATGGTTGATACGAGACTTGCCTTGGGAGATGAAAGTCCCGAGGGATCATCTAGTGAAAATGAGAATGTAAGGGTGGAACAGAATCCACCGTTAGAACAAGAGCCACCCCCGGTGGAAGTTGCTCCTGAGCCAGTGGTTCCGATTATGCAAGACGTTCAGAGGGAATGTCTTCTGAGCATGAAGGGGATGTTTGATCAATTAGTATCTGATTTGAGACAAGACCGACCCACTGTCCCTGCTGAGGTTAGACCAAGTAGGGCTCCTATTGAGAAACTTGCTCGATATCGAGCCTTTACCTTTGCGGGTGTTAATGAGGATAAGCCCGAGGAACCCGAACAGTGGTTGGAAAGGACCACTCAGATTTTGACTAAGCAACTACAGTGCTCAGACGAACAAAAACTCGAGTGTGCTATTTCGCTTCTAGCTGATGAAGCCTTAAGTTGGTGGGAGACCACAACTTTAACTGTTCCCACCGATTCTATCACATGGGACTTCTTTGTGGAGGAGTTCAAAAAGAAATACATTAGTGAGCAGTATTTGGCTGAAAGAAGAAGGAAGTTTTTGTACTTGAAGCAGGCTAATAGGCCAATAGAGCAGTATGTGGCAGACTTTTGTAAGTACTGCAAATATGGAGCTGAGTATATCAAGACTGAGAAATAGAAGTGTCAGATGTTTATTGATGGGCTAAATGATGAAATGAGCCCTATGTTCACAGCTTTGGGGATTACAGATTTTCAGATTTTAGTCAACCGGGCTATTGCTACCGAAGCCAAGATGAAGGCTTCAGAGAAAAGAAAGGGTGGAAATAGGAATGACAAGAAACAAAAATGGGAAGATAGGTCTGATTGGAACGTGAAGAAAACCAAGAGTCAGAGAGAAGGCTCTTCGACCTACCACCATGAATCCAAGAGCCATTACGTGCCAAAACAACAAACAGCGAATAGACCTCCTGCCCCGGTTGCATCTGTTCATATTACGGGAAATTCTGGAAGAGCTCAAGCTTGTCAGTTCTGTCAGAAGTTTCATGCTGGACCTTGTCGGCTCCAGATGAAACTATGCTATGCTTGTGGTGGATCAGACCATTTTATCTGGGATTGTCCTCAGAATCCGAATAGGAGCACACCTCAGTCTCGTGCCTATCAGAGTCCTCCACCTCAGAATAGAAACAAAGGCCCGGGACAGGCCCATTCTGGGAATCAGAGTAGAGGAAAGGACCGTCAATCAGCCCCTCCTCGTCAAGGATCTCAAGCTCCTGCTAGGATGTATCATGTTCGTGGTAGAGAGGAGGAAGAGTCTCCCGATGTTATTGCAGGTACAATTGAATTAAATTCGAGTCCTGCATATGCTTTGATAGATTCAGGATCTACCCATTCTTTTGTATGTTCCAAAATGCTTGTAAAGACTAAGTTAGAGCCTGAAAATAGTGATAGGGGTCTTGTAGTATCAAACCCTATAGGAGGCATAATGAATGTTAACCTCGTTTGTAAGGACTCTCCAATCTCAATTCGAAGTATTCCTTTTCGGATTGATTTGTTTGTATTACCAACTTGTGAGTTCGATCTTATATTGGGGTTGGACTGGTTAACCAAACATGAAGCTTGGATTGACTGTCAGAACAAGAGATTGTATCTTCGTGGCTTGGGAAAGGAGTCAATCCTCCTAATTGATAAGAAACCAACTTCAATTTTTGCTGCTATGGTTTTACAAGATGAATATGACTTCGGGTTGCCAAAGATTCCTGTGGTATCCGAATTTGTTGATGTCTTCCTGGAGGAACTCCCTGGTCTTCCTCCAACTAGAGAAGTGGAATTTGGGATTGAAGTCCAGCCTGGGACTAATCCGGTGTCAATTGCCCCTTACCGAATGGCACCTATTGAGTTGAAGGAACTTAAGAAGCAGCTCCAAGAGCTACAAGATAAAGGATTTATTCGTCCTAGTTCCTCACCATGGGGTGCTCCTGTTTTGTTCGTAAAGAAGAAAGATGGAACAATGAGACTTTGTATTGATTACCGGCAACTGAATCGGGTTACTATTAAGAACAAGTACCCTCTGCCTAGGATCGAAGATCTATTTGATCAACTTAATAATGCTACGGTATTCTCCCGGATTGATCTTCGATCAGGGTACTATCAGATGAGAGTAAAAGAGGAAGATGTTCCTAAGACGGCTTTCAGAACTCGATATGGACATTTTGAATTCCTGGTGATGCCATTTGGGCTAACCAATGCACCAGCTGCATTCATGGATCTCATGAATCGAATGTTCAGACCTCATCTTGACAAGTTTGTGGTTGTCTTCATTGATGACATATTGGTGTATTCTCGAACCAAAGAGGAACACTCAAAACACCTTCGAATTGTATTGCGAACACTTCGGGAACGTCAAATGTTTGCCAAGTTCTCCAAGTGTGAGTTCTGGTTATCGGAAGTATCATTCCTTGGCCATGTTATCTCGGCAGAAGGAATCAAAGTCAATGCTAAGAAAGTACAAACTATTCTGGATTGGAGACCTCCAAGAAATATTACTGAGGTTAGAAGTTTTCTTGGTTTAGCCGGGTATTATAGGAGATTCGTTAAAGGATTCTCCACCATCGCCTTGCCTTTGACTAAGCTTCTAAGAAAAGATAAGTTGTTTGAATGGTCAGAGGACCAACAGAGGAGTTTTGATCAGCTTAAGCAAGCCTTAACTCATGCTCCTGTCCTTATCCAACCGGAATCCGGTAAGGAATTTACCGTGTATAGTGATACTTCACATTCGGGACTAGGTTGTGTCTTAATGCAAGAAAACAAAGTGGTTGCTTATGCATCAAGGCAATTGAAGCCTCATGAGTTGAATTATCCGACACATAACCTCGAGTTAGCTGCCATTGTTTTTGCCCTCAAGATATGGAGGCATTACTTATATGGTGAAAAATGTTATCTGTACACCGATCACAAGAGTCTCAAATACCTCCTGACTCAAAAGGATTTGAATTTGAGGCAAAGGAGATGGATGGAATTGCTAAAGGATTATGACTTGGTCATTGATTACCATCCCGGAAAAGTGAACGTGGTGGCCGATGCTCTTAGTCGTAAACCGACCTTGGGTAAGTCATTTAATAGCTTTGAAATATTGCAAGTTTCCTTTGAATATATGTATCTGATTTAAAAATTTCCTTGTAGCCCCAAATTCGATTAATGCTCATCTTCGAGTATATCGAAAGCAAGGATATTTGTCTGAACTCCAGGTTCAGTCTGATCTGATTTTGAGGATCAAAGGTCTACAACAGTCTGACTCTGAACTTCAAGCTATTGCATCAAAGCTTGATTCGAAAGCTAATGTCGAATTCTCCCTTAGTTCGGATGGGTTACTCTGCTTTAAAGATAGAATATGTGTTCCGAACAATGAGGAATTAAAAAGGGATATCCTACAAGAAGCACACCAAAGCCCGTTCTCGATCCATCCTGGTTCTGTTAAGATGTATAAGGATTTGAAATCCTTGTATTGGTGGCCTGGAATGAAAGCAGCCATCACAGATTTCGTATCCCGATGTTTGACGTGTCAGAAAGTTAAGACTGAACACCGAGCTCCTACAGGGTTGCTACAACCTATCGAACTAACCGAATGGAAATGGGATCGGGTAACAATGGATTTTGTCACTGGATTACCTGTTACACCGAGGAAGAGTGATGCTATTTGGGTGATAGTTGATAGACTCACCAAATCTACACATTTTATCCCGGTCCGAAAGAACATGACCTCAGAGACCTTAGCTGAATTGTATATCCGTGAGGTGATTCGATTACATGGTGTACCAACGTCCATCATTTCTGACAGAGATCCGAAATTCACCTCCAGATTTTGGAAGTCCTTGCAGAAAGCTCTTGGAACTAAAGTACATCTTAGTACTGCTTTTCATCCGCAGTCCGATGGTCAATCAGAAAGAGTAATATAAGTACTGGAAGACATGTTACGTGCTTGTGTTATAGACTTCGGGAAGAATTGGGAGAAGTCCCTGCCCTTAGTAGAATTTGCATACAATAATAGTTATCAAACATCGATTCAGATGGCTCCTTTTGAAGGTCTATACGGGAGAAAATGCAGAACTCTCTTGTGTTGGTCTGAATTGGGTGAGAATAAGGTTTTGGGACCCGAGATGATCCGGGAAACTGAGGAACAAATCCGAGTTATTCACGATCGTTTGAAACAAGCCTTCGATAGACAAAAAGCTTATGCAGACTTGAAACGAAGAGACATTCAGTACGACGTGGGGGACAAGGTCTTCCTAAAAGTATCTCCTTGGAAGAAAGTGTTCAGATTCGGGAAAAGAGGGAAGCTTAGCCCTCGCTTCATTGGACCATTTGAGATTGTTGAAAGAATTGGCCCGGTGGCCTATCGTTTGGCTCTCCCTAGTGAATTTGACAAAATACACAATGTGTTCCATGTTTCTATGCTGAGAATATACAGATCCGATCCCTCTCATGTTCTGGAACCTGAAGAACTGGAATTAAATCCTGATTTGTCTTACGAAGAGGAACCGGTTCAGATACTGGATCGAGAAGTTAAAAGACTTCGCAACAAGAACGTTCCCTTAGTAAATGTCCTTTGGAGGAATCACAAGAAAGAAGAAGCTACTTGGGAACCCGAGGATACAATGAAAGCCCAATATCCGCAACTGTTCCCTTCAGGTAAATTCGAGGACGAATTTCTTTTAAGGAGGGGAGAATTGTAATACCCCTGAAACCGGGTCAATAAAACGGTTCGAATAAAATTATAAAATTAAATGGACTAAGTGTATATCATATTAGAAGTTGTGACCAAATTGAATTAAATAAAAACAAGAGGGGAGTGCATGTTGGATTAGCAAATTCCTTTATTTGCCCTTGGGCATTAAATTGCTAAGGAAGTGAGTGGGGGCAAAATGGTCATTTTTCACCCCTTTAATGAGAAAGAAAATAAAAAAAAAGGAATCAGCCCCCTTCCTTCATCCTTCTCGCGTGAAAGAGGAGAAATATAGGAGAAAAAGGGGTTTCCATGGGAGCTTAAGAGTGTGAGCTTGGAAGCTTTACATGTTCGATCAAAAACGTTAGAAAGTCGAAAATAAAGATTCCCGGTAAGTTTTCTTTCATTAACTAAGATGCTAGAAGGTGGGTTCTTGAGTTTTTAAATGAATCTATGATGTCTTTAAATTAAAGTTTGGTGTATGGAAACTTGAATTTAGAATTTCAATCGTTTGGGTTTAGTTCAAGAAACTTGAGCAAGTGAGTAAGAAACCTAAAATTTGGGATTTTGTAGATACATTATGTGAGCTAATTGATTAGGAGATATGATGAAATTAAGGATTAATTGATGTTAGTTCCATGATTGGAAGGGCTGGAAATTCTTGAAATGTTGAGAATTGGGAATCGAATTATGAAATGGAACTTAGCCGAAAAAGCTTAGAGATGCTATTCTAGGTAGCCAACTTTGAGAATTTCCCTAGGTCGGGATTTAAGGAATTTGGAGCTGAAACTTTAGACTATGATACTCATGTATACCTAGTTTAAGAGGAAATTTACGGAACCTAAATCCGAGTCCGGTAGAGGAAGATAGAAGTTGTTCCGTAAGACTACCCGAGCAGTTCCGGGAAAATCCGACCAGAACTATTCGAATTAAATTTGAAGCTGATCGAATAGGAAATTAAATGTAAGGTTAATTTTACCTCGTAGAGGGTTCTTCTAGCTTTCCAACGAGGTATAATAGACTAAAATCGGACATCTAAGCTAGGAGATATGTTCGTTTCGCCAAAGGGGGGTAGCAAATTGTTCGTAATGAACAAATGTGTATGTTTATTTTGGTTAAGCTTGTAAACGCTTGAAATAGTTGTTGGAAAATGTATTAATACCTAGTTGTTATGTGTGAATTGTTAAAAACTCCGAGAGAAGAAGTTAACGAGGATCAAGAGAGGATCGAGGCAACAAAAAGGGGAGGCAAAGGGGTTGTGATCTATAACCCGTGATAGCTCGGAATATTGGTGAGTGTAGCAAACCTTAGGGTTAGGACCTAGGGTCCTAACCATTTGATTATTTGAATTGCTTTGTAATGTAACCGGATTAAGTAAATATTTGACATTTCGGGAAGGAGGATTAATTAGTTATGACTTGTTTGGCTCCATGTTTGAGTACTAGATAAATAACTAGTTTAGAGCATTTGCATAGCTCGGAAATGCCAAGGTAAGTATTGACACGCGGCTAAGGAGGCCAGGTATGTTAGTCATGCATGAGTTATGTCCATGATAGCCTGAAATGTGTTTGCTTTGATATGTAGCATGACTTATGCCTTGGATTTTGGTAACATGTAACATGCATTTGCTTTGATATGTAGCATGACTTATGCCTTGGATATTTGGTAACATGAAATATGTATATGTTTGATATGTTAGTAGCATGACTTGATGCTTTAATATGCCATGTTATGTGCATCACCCGTGACAAGAATTTGACTAAGTAAAATGGAAAACAAATTGAATAAGAAATTATGATTGAGCCTTTGGTTATAGTTGGTCATAGGTTGTACGGCATGCCTAGAGTCTGAGCTCATTTGTTAGTACTTCGGTACTTCTGATCAGTACTTCGGTACTTCTGTTGGTACTAAGGGTACCTTTGTTGGTGGTTAGTCACCATTTGTAGATACCATGGGTATCTTTTGTTAGTGTCCTAGTGGCACTTTTGTTAGTACCTTGGTTACTTCTGTTGACTCGTTACCTAGTCTAACTATACCAAGGCAACGTTTGAAAGTAATTTGGAAGATTAAATTAATATAATTGTCATAGGACATCTGAAATGTAATTGCTATTAAGCATTTGACTTGTACTTGCCATAGGCATTTGATATGATTCGGACTTGTGTATTGATATGTATATGCCATAGGGCTTTTGACATGATTTGAACATTGCATATTTGATATGTATTTGCCATAGGGCATTTGATATGATATGAAGTTAATATGAACACTTGATATGCACTTGCTATTGGTCATTTGATATGAATTGAACATGAGCATTGGAGATGACTCTACCATATGATACTTGTATATGACTTGTCATTGTACTTTGAACATGATTATATGATGTACTAAATGTCATATGTAAATGACTTGTTGTTCATTCGATGTTTATCATTTGTTATAATTCATGTCTAAATTGGTTAGACTTAGGCTACCTCACTAAGTACTTCTTAGTACTTACGCTCTTTGTTTCCTCCTTCCCAAACAACAGGTTCACAAGTTAAAGGAGTAGACCAAGCTTGAATCGGAGCAAGGACACGGGTAGCAAGCTAACGTATGGTATTTTGATAGTTTTGTAACTCCTATTATAGGGTGGCATAGTGATCATGTTAGTATAGTATGTGCATTTTGATAGCAAGCTCACGATGTGTATATATTCATATGATCATTTAGGCTTTTGGTTTGTAAGCCATAAGGCAAACATTCATGATAGGCTAGTCATGTATGTTTTGGGTTCTTGGTTATGGTTGGCATGATGGCTTGAATGAATGCATTTGGTATATGATTAGCTTAGCTTTGTGTCTAGGTCATGAGAACCTAGGAATCTAATTTTTGATTGTTTAGCAGCCACAGAAATGATAAGGTTAAATGCTTGTCCTAAGTAGGGATGATTCAAACGTTAAAGTGCATAATGAATTGACTAAAATGGATAAATTGGCGAATCGAAATAGGTTCCCTAAGTATGTCTTATGATCCTTAAGGTTTAGGATTGAGTTAAGGTCATTTAGATAGCCTTTTTGAAATGTCTAAGTGTTTAGAAGGCTTGAAATTGTCCATTTCGAGCAGGGGTATCGATACCATTAGCTTGGGTATCGATACCACCTTTGGTAAAAATATTTTGCATCGAAGCACGTTCTGATACTGGGGATTCCAGTAGCATTTTGGTATCGATACCCGTTTCGATACTGGCTACCCAGCCTTGGTCAACGGGTCAACACTAAGGACCAGTATCGATACCTGGTTTGATACCCCTGTATCGATACCAACAATAGGGGCATCGATACCACCTTACTGCATGGGTTCAAATTTAATAATGGATAATTGCTTGGGTAATAAGGTATAATTGATGATAGTTTAATGAATACAATTTGACGTAACAGTTTGACCAATTTAATTGAAGCTACGATTAATTAGTGGAGAGTAGCTAGGTTTCGAATTGGAAATTGTTTAAGTATCCAAAAAGTTTTAAATTGGTCTCGAACTTGTAAGTAATATAAGATTTGAACCGTAATATGAACAAATATTATTAAAGAACTGACTTGCAATATTTCGTAAATAAGCAAATTGTGTAAACTTGACCAACCCACAATGTTTTACAAATAGTCATTTGTTTGAATTTTGTTTACATTATTCGAGTTTGTATGTCCGGTTGACGCCCCGTCTCCTAACCCGGGGCGAGGGTGTCACATTGCTTTTATGTGTTTTCTGTGCAGGACTCTAATTCTAAAAAATATGCTCAAAATGGTAAAATCCTACGATTTTTCTCCAAATTTAAGGTTGGATTAGTGGCCATGAATTAGAACATGAAAATTCCGATGTGGTGCCACGTCAGCACATTCTAGAAGATGATGTCAACATGGTTGATAACTTATCATTCGATTGATAGCTTATCCACACGACTGATAACTTATCAAGTGCATAAAATAACTTATCATTTAAATTTTAAATTTTAAATTAGGACTTAATTTGTTATGAATATATTTATCTATGGTGAATATCCATATGTTAAGTTAAACTTTAGTGGTTTTATTATTAGGGTTTAATACCCATTGGAATTAGAGTTTCTATCTTATGCCTATAAATATAGACTTTTAAACAAAGCATTGTACACAACCCTACCTTAGGAATATAATACAAATCTCTATCTTTTGTCTCTCATCTTTGTTCTCCTATTTACTCTTATTCTTTACTTTATTCACAACACGTCATCAACACGAGACTCTACCCAACAGAGGTATTTGTCGTTCGAATCCTAAAGGAGTTATTAAAAAAATGTTACTAGCATGAATCAAAGATAAGTTCTTCTTCCTCAATTATATTCTAATTATTGATTTATCTTTCTTTCTTGATTTTTAACTTGATTTTTAATTTTTAAAATCTTTGGTTGTTTGGTGTTTGAGTAGCGATAAAGTGGCTCAATTACCGTGATACTTGTCGATAATTCTCAAAAAAGATTTTAATAAAATATTGGTGATTAAACCTACCATATATTCAAATTATTGGAAAGTCTGATATAGTTTACTTATTTAATTTGAGATTTTTTTATCTTTATTTATAATCAATATTTGTTTATTTTATTATTACGATGAAAGTTTAAATTTTTAATAATATTCAAAGTATTACATGATATTGGAACAAATATTAAAAATTAATATATTCTTTGTTATGTTGGTTTAATCCGAGTATATTGGCTGCACATCCCGTTCTGCGAGGCTACTAGTCTCAAAGGAGGTTCTTTTTAAAAGACCTTGTGGACTGGTTTAACAACGTCGCGTATGAGGATTAAATTTTTATTCCTTGTATGTATTGTATATATATTGGTTGATCAATTACTATTTAATAGTTTGAATGATATAAAGTTTATATTTGCTTCAAAGCAATATTATTTTTATGTCGAAAAGCTCGACTATAGACTTATTCAAAGTTCAAGTTACGAAAATTGTCTTGATTCAAAAAATTTTATGGGAGGTATTCCCTGAAGTGAATGCATGCATGATGCTTATTCCATGCAATTATTGGATTTATGACATTCCTTAAAGTGAATGCAAGCATGATGTTTATTCCATGCGATAATGCAAGTATGATGTTTATTTCTTGCGACCATTAAATTTGTTTCATTCCTTAAAGTGAATGCAAACGTGATAATTCACTATATGATTAGTGAATAAAACACTTTATGTGCCAGAGTATCACTGATGAGGATATATTAGAAAAACATACTCAATTTTTCACACATTAATGTTGTCCTATAGACACAATATCATGAAAAGGTTTTAAATACCTATTAGTCCCCGCTCTATTCAATTCCCTGAAGTGAATGTGATATTTTATAGCAGAACGAATAAAAACCACATTAGTAATTGTGGTTGAGATTGAGGTCATAAAATAAACATGGATAAGATGATTCTTTTGAGAATGCTTATATCCACCAGAAGTGAAATTATAAAGGTGACAAGAATGATAGAGATCATATCAAAATATTTATATTATCAATGCGATGGTACAAACCATTGATCTCGTACTGTCAAACGCCGAAGTATTATGGATTTTATCCATAATCATGAATGATAAATGAAAAAAATATAAACAAATTTTCTTTGTGGCGTAAATAATTATGACGTTGTTGGTCCAACTCACTTGGATATTGTTAATTTTTCCATAATCCTTCAAGAGAATAATTCGCCATTTATTTTATTTCCCTTATAACATCTAAAGGAAATAATTAATCTTTTATTTATTTAGTTTATGTTAATTTATTTTTATTTATTATCTATTTATGTTAATTTATTTTATATATTATTTATTTATGATTTATGTTAATTTTTTTTAATTTATTTTATATATTATTTATTTAAGTTTTTTGTTAATTTATCATTTGAAGAATATTATCACTTCCGTAATAAAATTTACAATGAATTGTGGCTATTTATGTCAAGCAAACAGTGCAAGTACTCATACTGTACTTAAGCATAAGAAATATTTTCCCATTTAAATACAAGGGAAAATATAAGTACTATATCTCAAATTACTGAAATATCAATGCTTCGAAAGAGCTTTTGAGAGTTTATCTTTGATAAATAACCAATTTGATATAATATGCTATATTTAATATTTTTTATTCCCCGAAGTGAATGGTACAAGCATATAATTTTCATTCCCCGAAGTGAATGAAATAAAGCACATATTAAAAGGTGCATAATTATGCGTATTTTCTCATTTTAAATTCAAGGGAATAATGTAAATACTATATCCGGAAGTACTAATATCACATAAGGCTTCAACCGAGTAAATATTTTATTGACAAATGAAACTTTATTTCATATGTACAGTGCATTATACTCATCAAAGTTGCGAAGAGACTTATTGAGTTTTAAACATATTTATAAAAATATATTGAGAATATTAGTTAAGAGGATGCTGACTATCTCAATATTACGAGTATAACTCAAGGTAATAAAAAAAATCTTTGCAAAATTAAATGCATTGTCATTCGTATGATACTACAAAAGAATTAGTACAAATTGAAGCTTATGCTATGGTAAACCAAATGTTTATTGATAATTTTATTTGGCATGACCGGTTAGGTCATCCCGGTTAAATTATGATGTAAAAATTTGTTGACACTTTTATATGGTCACTTATTGAAGAATTAAGATTTTCTTCAAGGTAATTTTCATTTTATACTTGCTATGAAAGCAATTTGGTTATTCAATCATCAACAGTTAATATAGAGTGTAAAATTATTAATTTTCTGGAACAGATACAATATGATATATATGGGCCAATATACCTTTCTTACAGTCCATCTAGATATTTTATGATTTTTATCGATGCATCGACTAGATAGTTATATATATCTTTGTTATTAACACGCAACTTGGTGTTTGCGAGGCTACTTGCTCAGTTGATAAAATTACGAGTACATTTTCCAAATTATCTTATAAAGACAAACGGTCTTGACAATATTGATGATATGTCATCTTACATGCAGTATCACTAATTCGCATCAAGCCAATAAATGATCATAAGTTCTCCCCATTATAAATGGTTTTGATCAGGAACAAAATATTTCTCATCTTAGATTCTTTGAGTGTGCGATATATGTTCTAATTGCTCCACCACAATGCACAAAGATGAGTTTTATTGAGAATATATATTAGATTTAAATATTTTAAGCTTATAATAGGAGATTTATTTACAACCCGATTTACTGACTATTATTTTAATGAGTCAGTTTACCCAACATTAGGGGAAGGAAATAAATAGCTAGAGAAATAAATAAGTTGGAATGAATTATCATTTTCTCATTTTGATCAATGTACTACACAATGTGAACTATAAGTCCAAAGGATAATTCATTCAGTAAATCAATTGCCAGATGATTTTGCTGACCCTACAAAGTAACTTTGTCACGTATACCAACTATGAATGCTCCGATTACATTTGATGTCATAGAAAGACAAACTCTAGTTGCTAATGAGTCTAACTTACGCTTGAAGCGTAGTAAACAAGTTCCAAAGATAAAAAATCCTCGATAAAGAAAATGAACTATACTTTATGATGGTCTGATTGATGAATCATTGAATTATAAAATCTTAAGAATATATTAAAAGGTCTCCAACAGAGACATTGACATGACTCAGGTACCTAATAATAAAGAGATCTCAATAGATTATGTTATTGTCTGATAATAAGTGAAACTGGAATTAATTCGACGTCGTTAATATATTTACATACAATATATAACTAGAGATTTTATTTGATGATATGGATCATGAATCATTGTCAATTGGGCAATACAAACAAAGAAATGATTGACCAACATGAAAGAGACAATTAAGGCAAAACTAAAATCTCTTTCGAAAAGAGAAGTACTTGGGTTTATAGCACGTACATTGAAATGTGAAAAGCTTGTGGATATAAATGAGCATTTGTGAGAAAGAGAAATTAAAAGGGGAAATTATGAGATATAAGCTCATTTGGTTGAACAAGGATTCTCACAAAGACACGAAATTGATTATTGTGAAAATATATTCCCCGGTGGTGGATGCAACTACTTTTAGATTTTGATCAGTTTGACGATAAATAAAATTACTCAGTTTCTGCCTAATGGATGTTATTACGTCTTGTTTGAATAGGCTTCTTGATCGTAATATTTACATGAAACTTCCAAAAAGATTTAGATTGTCATAAGTAATTAATTCAAGTTCTCGAGAATATTATTCAATCATATTGAATATATCCTTTTTATGGATTGAAACAATTTAGGCGTATTTGATATAATCGCCTCATTGAATGCTTATTAGCATAATGTTATATGAATTGTTTAATTTCCCCGAGCATTTTTATTAAGAGGTTTAGCTCTGAATTTTTATTGTTGTGTATGTCGATGATTTGAATATCATTAAGACTCATGAAAAGATCTCCTCAAATCATTGTGCATCAATCGACATACAGAAAAATGTTGAAAGAGACTTTACATGCATAACGCATATTCATTGATCACCCTTATGGTTGCTAGGTCTTTTAATGTAAACAAAGATTCTTTCAGCTTCAAGAAAAGGATAATGATATTCTTGGTCTAAAAGCACAATATATACATTATTTGATCTAGAAGCAGCGTATCTTAGCTGGTCTAGAAATATTATTTAAGTGCTACGAGATCATTACCTTTTTGTTATGCATGAGGCAAAACCGAAATATGTGTTTGGCTAAACATATCCTGAAGATATGTGAATTGCTTTCACAAGATAAGATGCATGCTATCTTGTGTAGAGATAATGCAAAATTTATATCTCAAGGTAGATATATCAAATGTGATAAAACAAAATATATTTTTTTAAGTTTCGTCCTTCATGATCTTTAGAAGAATAATATCCAATGAATCGTTTCAAGTAATAATTTGGAAGATTTATCTAACTAGTGCATAAGCTACTTCAATATTTGAATATTAATTTCAATATTGAATTATGAAGATTCAATGATCTTATGTGATATTTTTATGAGGGGGAGTAAATATGTGTTGCACTCTTTTTTCCTTAATCAAGGTTTTGTCCCAATGAGTTTTTCTGGTAAGGTTTTTAATGAGGCAACATGTTATGCGTATCAAAGATGTATGTACTCTTTTTCCTTTACTAAGATTTTTTCTTTCCCATAGGGTTTTTATCTTAGTAAGGTTTTAACGAAGCACATTATCTTCATGGATATCCAAGGTGGAGTGTTATGAATATGTTTATTTATGGTGGATATCCATATATTTAGTTAAACTTTAATGGGCTTTATTATTAGGGTTTAATACCCATTGGAATTAGGGTTTCCATTTTATGCTATAAATATAGATTTTTAGACAAAACATTATACACAACCCTACTTTGGAAATATAATACAAATTTCCCTCTTTTGTCTCTCATCTTTGTTCTCCTATTTACTCTTATTCTTTACTTTATTCACAACATAATTTAAATTATTTAGGAATTATCTTTTGTTTATATTTAAATTATTTTAGGATTTGAAGAGACTATAAATATATTTGTAAAACAAATAGTCCCTCGTCTATTGTTATTTGTTTCATTTTTATTTTGAATATATAAATATCTCTTCCCTTAATTTTTTTACTCTTTTTATTTTCTTTATTTAAGTAAAATACGCTAAGCATGATTTCTTTTATAATCATGCTTAGTTAATTTTCTTTTAAGTCGAGAGTTACAACAATGACTCGATTTCAATGGGAGGATTGAAAAGTGTTTTGAAAATTTTGAGAATCTCTTTCAGTTTTCTAAGCTTAAATTTCTAAACCAAAGATTAACTAACCGATAATCAGTATTATTGAAAAAAGATAATCCGGATCGCTTTTTTTTGAACCCTTGGAGGTAACTAACCGATTTGAATTCTGAAGTAAAAAAATTTATTTCCGATTTAGAATCAATACCTAAATCTTAAACATATATAATGATTCTTTTTCAATTAAAATGTCGCTTGAATTTCTTTGTGTTCTTGCTATTTTATCAAACCCCCTGAAATATCATTCAACTCTCTCCTTGGCTTTCTGATCAAACAAACATTAGTCAGAAAGTTTTTCGAGTCCTTATGGGATTAACCCTTAATTTGCTTTTTTACACATTATTTTTTTTATTATCAAGGAAAGAGTTATTTTTTACGTGAAAACGACGTGTATCATGTATATATATATATATATAGTTGAAACCAATTTAAAATAAGGAAAAGTGATTATAAGTGACTTATATAACTTGATGTTTATCATAATAACTCGAATGGTGTGCATGTATATAAGATAATGTTTGTGAGCTGAATGATTTACCTTGCTAGGTTATAAGGATCTCATATCTTGAGTGGTTAATTAAGATAACTAAATGAATCACAAATCACTTAAACATGTTAGTGAATTCTTGTCTCTTAAGCTATAAGATATTAAGTTAAGAAAAGTTTTAAATTATCCTAATTTTTGCTTTTTCCAATAATACTTTCAAACCGGTCTATTAGTAAATCAGGGAAAGAACGTTATATTTTTAAATCTAAGAATTTTAAATGTTCTTATTTGAATTTATATATAGATCAGACTCATATCGAATATGAATTAAATTCAGATCGGATCATGATAATATCGATATTTGATTTACCTCCTATTAGGACTCGGATTTTTTTAATTCAAATTCGAACTTTTTACCGGATTTAGATCGAATTTTTTTCTTTAAATCAAATCAGATTGAGATTATATTATCATCACCGTTGATGAGCGCAGAGAATCAAAATGGGAAACAAACGCAATACAAGTCTACACGGGATAATTATATTACCATCTCACAGTCTCCGTCTCGATTTTTAGAAAAGTCATTGCCTTAACTGACTTTTTTTTTAGTTCTGATCTTCATCAGAGTATTTTGTTTGAATTGTGTGATTCTAATTCTATTCATTTAAATAAAATAAATTTATGCCGACTTTGGAGTATATGAATAATGAATTGGCGTTTTCTAATGAAAAAGATTGTGGGTTCATATTAAATAAAGAATAGACCATGAGTGAGTTTATTACAGGTTTCCCGGCATGTCTCTCTAATCCCCATCTCTTGTTTCTTTCTTTTCATTTGTTTCCCAAGCCTTTAAGATACCTCAGCCTCAGCCACAAATATAAATCAAACCCTAAAGTTTCTTTTAGCTCTTGAAGTAACTTTGGATAGAAATTATCAATACTTTCCATTAGTAAACCAGGCAAGAATCATGTCTGCAGCTCAATCCACTGAGATGTTGTTCTCAAAGAAGCTTAAAGTTACGGACATCAACAAGAGATTGGCGATTCCGTCAAAAATCTTGTCTTCCTTGCCAGGTTTCAATGGAGGCCATGCCATCCACATTGAACTTGTGCACGGAACAAAGACTTGGCCAATTGTGTGCACTGTTCGCACACAAGGGTACAAGAAGCCTGTATTCTCCGGTAGATTATGGAGAAATTTCGTAATAGGTACTAAACTCAAGGTTGGTGATACAATCACCATGTACATAGTGAAAGATGATGATGGGAGTTCTTCCCACTATTGGGTTGAACTTGAAATGGAGCAGACAGGTTCCAGCAACCAAGACCGCTCTCTTCCTTCCCATGCTCTAGTCGATGAAACCGAGTTCGGATTCGGAAACAAGAAAGACAATACTTTGGACACTGAAACAAAGTGTTTTGGTGGTAATAGGAAGGATATTGGAATGGGCGAGGGCGAACCTCCACTCGTTTCATCCTCTATGGTCATAAAAGAAAGCGAAATCAATTTCTTTGGTCTGTCCGCTGAGGCAATACCCTATGGTTATGCCACCATTGATCAATTAGCTGCGTCTGGAGAATCATTGTGCAACACTATGACTCATCCAAGCCTTAGCTTGGACTTGGTTCTGCGACAACCCACTCCTGCGGGACAAATGAACTTAGATTTGACCCTGGCTCCACCAAACGCTTAGGGTGTATAGTTCGGGGAACACAACCATCTGCTCACTGAAAATGGTGGTGGTGGTGTCGTGTGTCACAAGTTCGATGAGGATTAGAACAAAATTCTAGTACTACTATTTAAGTTGAGTTCTTTCTGTTCTTGTCTGTGTTTGTATTTCGCTGTGTTTGTTTTGTTTGTATGGTTTGTCTTTGCCTGATATAATAATAACGCTTCTCGTCAGATTCTTTTTTGTTTATTAAATTATCTACTTGATTTGATAAGAAGGGTATACAGCAGGTTTGGTGGTTATGTTTCCTTAGTCTCGTTGACTTCCTAATCTATATGGATGCCTTGATTGTCTCCGTCTCCGATGAGATCCAACTCCCATAGGCCATACCAGATCGATCTCCGCCACCAGAAGGTAAAAGCTCAACCTTTTCATCTTTACTGGGTCTGGGTGACATCTTCAAGAATTCGTTTCAGCTTTGCTCTATGAGTTCCACGACTGTTTCTGAATCGGTTTTCGTATGTATGTATGTATGTATTTCCAGCTTATCTTATTACATGGATGGAGATGGATTGCCTTCCTGTTGTTTTCTTTTATCCATATTTAAGATTAGGGTTCAGAGTTCTTCACTCTAAGTTTTTATAAACACTTTCCAAGAAAACCTTCTTTTCACTTTGGCTGGTCATCTGTAAGGCAAATTCATCTACTTGCTCAATTTGTTTCTGGTAGATTTAGAGTCTCAATTCAATCAGAGTCCAGTAAAACCCAACTCAAAAAATGTATATACATTTTTTAAATTTCGAGTTATTTAAGTTAAATTGTTCGAGTTATTTGAGTCAACTAGAGTAACTTCAAAAATTCAATTTTAATTTTTTTAAAAAAATCAAATTTTATAATTTTGTGATTTAGTCATTGTTTTCATTTTTCTTCAATTTCTCCTTCACTTTAAGTTGATTTTGACAAAATTTAAACCACGTGTCCCTAAAACAATGTAGAATACTAATTTAACTTTAATTTCTATTTTTGAAAATGATTTTCATTATTTTTCATTTTAGCCCCTTAATTTTCTTATTTCTTTAATTTTCTTCGTTTTAAGTTAATTTTTGACCAGATTTGAACCACATGTTCTTAAACCACTCTAAATACCTATTTAGATTTGATTCATATTTTTAAATTACTTTTCCTAGTTTTACAATTTAGCCCATAAAATTTTGAATAATTTCTCATTTCTATAATTTCTCTTTTCATTTTAAGTGTAACGACCGGGTTTTTCCAAGTCAACATCGGGCATTGAATCGAACCATAGATCATCAGGTCGGGAACGTGTTTGAGCTTGTGGGGTCGTGTTGGATCGTGATGGGCCTCGGCCTTGCTTGTTAGGCTTTTCGGGTTTGTTGTGGGATTGCTTGTTGGGCTTGGCTTTTGGATTTAGGGTTGGAAGAGATGTTAGTGAAGGGCAAAGGAATAATTTCCCTACCCGTTCACTTAACGACCAACTACCCTAAGGAAAAGGGATCATCTCTTTCATCATCTCCTTAATCTTCTTCTTCTTTCCCTCCCCAACTTAAGAGAAAGATGAAAACTTGTTGTTGAGGATGAGGAATCATGTTTTGGCTATCAAGGAAGTTTTGTTCAGCTCGAAGAGATCTATCAACCAAGGGTTACATCTTTAGCTTTGGTGGGAAAGGTTGGAGAGCTCAAAATCAAAGTTTGAAAGTGAGAAAAGCTAGGAAGAAGCTTTAATCCTTGTTTGTGCCCAAGGTCAGTACATCTCTGACTTTTACCCTTCATATGCCTCATAAAATGTTGTTTTGATTGGTTGGTAGTTCTAGATTGCTTGAGATGGGTGTTTGGAAACCTTAGAACCCTATAAATGGTAAAATTCGTATTAGATGTTGAATTGATGAAAAACTATGGGGAAATCACCCCTTAAGCCTTATTTAACTTGTAGAATAAATTTGGGATTTAACCATATAGGTTGGGTGATAGTTCTTGGTGTTTTACAGCCTTAGAAATGCAAGTTCGTGCAGACATATCGATACACGGGGAGGATGTATCAATACCCTATAGGCAAAACTTAGGTGATAAAGGCAGGCATAACGATACGTCTTGCCTGTGTTTCGATACAGATCTTTACAATGGCATCTCTGATTCGATACCTGTATCGAATTAGATAAGCCCTCTTCGGTTAACCTTAGAGTTGGTCAAAGCATATCGATACCCGTATCGATATTTGGTGTTTCGATACTCCTTTGGAGTGGGTATTGATACAAGATGTTTTGATACCCCAGGTTGGAGTATCGATACCCCTGAGTAATTTGCTCAAGTTTTTAAGGGAAAAGTTGGAAAGTCTCATAATATTATCCTAGGGGTCTTATGGGTCGTTTAAACTATAAAATGAATTATGAAACAAATGGAACGAGTGTAATGTCCCGACACGGGAGATTATAACGAATAACTTAATAAAAGATAAATGACTTAATTATTATTATGTTTCCCTAAGAATCCCAGGTAGATCGGAAAATAACACGTGATGGTTAGGGTACTTGTTGAGTGTTGGTAGGACACCAATATAATTTAGGGGACTATGGTTAGTAAAAAATCTAAAGAGGATCGTGTGAATAACCTAGTGGTTTGGGTATTTAATCTTAATTACGAGAGATGACTTAGAATATTAAAAGCATGTCTTGAACTTTGTAAATGGTTTGACTTGTAACCGTTATATGTGTATTCGTGTGTGGATGCTCGGGGAACATGTTTTACTTATGTCTTGTTATTTGAAATCCGGATATCCATAAGTTTTGCAACATGTCGAAGGTCATCTGATGTAATATTTTGGGTGATGTATCGAAGACCTTTATTTCGAGTGTTGGGCGACCTCACTCGAAGATGTTCAATGTAACATTCCGAACATGGGATTGGTTAGACGGCCTCCATCCCTATATTATTCCGAGTTTTGGGCAGCCTCACTCGAAGATGTTCGATGTAAAATTTCGAACATGGGATTGGTTGTGCGGCCTCCATCCCTATATTATTTCAAGTGTTGGGCGGTCTCACTCGAAGATGTTCAATGTAACATTCTGAACATGAGATTGGTTGAGCGGCCTCCATCCCTATATTATTCCGAGTGTTGGGAGGCCTCACTCGAAGATGTTCGATGTAACATTTCAAACATGGGATTGGTTGGGCAGCCTCTATCCCTATATTATTTCGAGTGTTGGACGGCGTCACTCGAAGATGTTCGATGTAACATTCCGAGCATAGGATTTGAGATGTTGTGTGGACACGGGCCTCACTATATTACGTTTATATCTTGAGATAGTTAACTTGATAACTCTAACTAAGGCAGAATAGAAGATGAACCTTAGTTAGATGCCTTTCTGTGCACTTTTGACTATGTTATCTTGTTTGCTCGTTTTATGAGCTTATGAATTGTTAGAGTTGAGATGTACCACTGAGCTTATTAGCTCAGCGTGCGAAATTTATGGTTTTTTCGTTGCGTAGGTGACAGGTAGCTTTGGGTGGAGCACATCGAGGAGGATTTCCTCAGCATCAGAGCCGTTTTAAGAGTATAATACTTGATCTTTAGTAGGACTTAATGTATTCATAGGACCTTACCACATATCAATTCTGTATCTTTACTTTGGATTTTATTTTGAATCGGATAATGTATTTTAAAAGGAGGTCCTATTTTGTAAACACTTTATTATATTTTATTTTGATATACGTGGATTAATGAAACGTGATATTTCAAGTATTTGAACACATGCTTTTAAAAAAATTTTGATGGATCGGATTTTGGGTGACTTGAATGTGACACTTTGGATCTAGATCGGGATTGGGGTGTTACATTAAGTTTATTTTGACGAAACTTAAACCACATGATTCATTAACAATATATAATATCGATTAACTTCAATTCATATTTTTAACATAAGTATTTTTTTAGTCCTTTAACATTAGATTTTATTCAATCTGCTCATTTAATTAATTTTTTTATAAAAGAATTCTTCACAACAATTCATTGACAAATGTGTATTACCATTAATATTTTATTCCCAAAAAATCTTTATTTAAAAATAATATTATAAATATATTTTAGAAGTTTAAATGATGTTTTTATTAAATAACATCACAATCTTATTTATCATATGAAAAAATATGAAGAAATATATATGTATATCTTATATGATTAAAGAAATTTATTTAAATTGAAAGCAAATGGTACTATAATATGATAAATAATTATAATTAAGTTTGTATATGAACTCAAAAACCTGACTCGAACTAAACTCAATTTTATAAATTTGAATTTAATCAAAAAAATTAAAGTTAAATTTGAATTGTAAAACATGATGCGTCAACTCGAATAAATTGATTTTTTTGTTCGATTCGAATGAACACTCACCCCTAAATTCAATCATATTCTTGTTGCGAAATAATGAGTCAACAATGAATAAAAAATCCTCTGTGTTTTTTGATATCTCTGTTTATGTCTCTGTACTAAAAAATAAAGTTTATACTTTAGAGTTATAATTTAGAATTAGAGTTTAATATTAATATTTAAAGTTTATGATTTAAAATATTAAGTTATGACTTAAAATTCAATTTTTAACGTTGAGCATAAAAAAGACCAAAAAAAAGTAAAGGTTGTGCACGAGCTTTCTAGTCCAAGTGGTTAAAGGAACGGTTGATGTTCAGAGAGAACACCGATTCGAGCACTAGCGATACCAGTAGAGTGATTGAGCGATTAATATCAAATGATTGAGATTATATTCTACAACAGATACTACTGTAATCACTATTAACTTGTTCAAAAAAATAGTAAAGTTTGTCCTTGAATAATCCTCATTTATGTGAATATACAAAGGATTTGTTTCACGATTAGTTATCAATATTTTATATTAATTAATAATTGTTTGACAATCAGTGAATAACTGATTTTACTAACATATTGTATTATTAATCACCATTAAACTAACCCACTTATGAAAACTAAAATTTTTATTGTCAGTATATGAGATAATAATTTATAGTTTATTCATTATCAATATATTTTGTATTTATATAAAAATATTTTTTAATATAATATTACTAAGTATATTTGAAGATCTATATATTAATTTATATTCTTATATTTTTTTAATATTATTTGATTGATTGTTAATTTAATATAAATAGTGGCGGTTAAATTCAGGTTAAATTGAAGATTATTTATGGTTGTTAAGGATAAAAGAATCATTATAATTCATACGTTAAAATATCTAGTTTCAAGAAAATAGGTATTTTGATTAACTAAAAAATGAATAATTAAAAAATTATCTAATTAATTTGTTAAATGAAGTTGCTAATTACTTGCTTCTTTTATCTCTGTTAGGACGAAATTAAAAAAATTAGATGATATAATTCAAAAAAATTTAAAAAGAATTTTTTAGATGGGTGGTAATAAATAGTTTTTTTTATTTTTTTAAGGGATGTTAATATTAATTTGAAGTAAGGGTGTTTATTATCGGATATCGAATCTGATTTTTTCGATTTTTGAGTTTTTGAATCATTAATATAATAATATGTATCTGATATGAAAAAACAGATATCTGTATATTCAAATATTCGGATACTAAATTATTAAAAAATATAATTTAATTATATTAATTTTTTTAATTTGAAGGTTGTATTTATAAAAATTTTAGAATTCCGAATATAATAAACAATAATTATTAAATACAATAAAATTAAAAATTATAAAAATTTTAATTTTTAAAATTTTTAAATATAACAAATACTAAATTGTTAAATGGAACAAGATTAATATTAATAAAAATTTTAATTTTTGGATTTTCGGATTTTCTGATAATCCAAAACGTGAAATATTTTGATCCGTATCCGATCCAAAAAACTTAAAATCGGATCAGATATTTAATTCAAAAATAAGAATTGGATCGAATATCAAAATTTTCGAATTAAATCAATAAATAATCGAATTAAATCGATTGAATCGAATATTTTTAAACTCCCCTAATTTGAAATTGTGTGTATTTATTTTTAAATAATATTTTATAGACTTAAAATCATCTTATAGTATTTTTTTAATAAATCAATGACATACGTCTTAGATTTTTATAATATTTACTTTAATTCACTCTTTTTGTTCTTTTTAGTCACATTTCAAGCTTCTAAGATTATGATTAGACTTTTTCTAAAATAAATTATTTATTAGTTTCAAATATTCAATAGTTTCTAAGATTCTCGATTACTGATATTTTTATTTTATTTTTTAATTTTAGTAAAAATAATTTTTGTCTTTGTGGCTTATTTGTCTTTGTATCTTTTATAAAGATTTATGATTTTATTAGTAATTTGATTGTGTTTTATTTTATATTTTTTTATTTAAGATGACATTTTTTATTTTTTGATTTGAATTTTTTGATTTAATTTTTTTTAACATTTCAAATATATATTTTTTAATGGTTATAAAAAAATTCTTAATCGTACATTTAGTTTAAGGTTTTTTTTTTTAAATTCGAATTGGGTTTGACCCAATTCAAGCTTATATGTTTAATGATTTTTTAAATATATATTTCAAACAAAACAACTAGATTTATAAATCATATAGATATACGCTTAGTTAGGGTTGAATATTTGATAAGTGGAGTCGAATAAAAAATCGAATTATTCGAATTGATAAGTTATATTTTAAAATTTAAATTTTTATTTTTTATATCCTAAATTTTAAACTTTACACACTAAAAAATACACTCTATTGGAACTAAAAAATTTAGATAGAAACAAGTTAACTTAAGAAGCATGTCCAAAACGAACCATCCTAGCCATCCACACATATCGAACATATATGTTTGTTCCATAGCCTCACTTCAGCATCTGTCATTCAAGTCACGATCCTGGCTTGCTCCGAGCCATTTCGAGCTTAACTCCAATGGTTCGCTCTTTTCTCGAGCCGAATTTAAGCTCGAAAAACTTATTTGAGTGATTTTCGAGCAACAAATCGGCTCGATTACAACCTTAGTAATCCCGTCACGAACCTGGCCGCTTGCTCGATATAGACTCGCTGCAACATGCAGTGATGGCGAGGTAGAACATAATTAAGTAACAAGCCATGCTGCTGCTTTGTTGCTCATTCCCAGGCACCGATCCCATCAAAGCTGTAATTTCATTACGGATTTCAGCCAAGGAACGAAACGGCTCGACGGTAAGAACTTGCCGTAAAACCTCTTCGACGAGCATGCATGGAAGATCGACGTGTATACTTTCACTAACCAGCATCCTCTCCAGCTTCCAAATCTTGCTTTCCGTATCCATGACAGACCATGCCGAAGCAACGGACGGATCTTGGCCGAGGATATGCGGTAGCAAGAGGAAGATCTCGTTGAAGGCGGCACCGTAATCTTGGTCGTACACGATGAAAAGCCAGTTCATGTGGGGGATGCAAAGGGTTACAAGGTGGTAGAGATTGTGTAAGACGTCGGATTCTTCTCCGGTGAAGAATAGTCGGCAAATCAGGGTTTTGCGTTTACATTTGCAGGCTAAGGTTAAGGTGATGAAGTGGAGTAGTGAGTCGAGCATTTGAGTGAGGTGATGACTCGCATGGTCGACTCGGTTGAATCGTGATTTCAGTTCCTGTGAAGGATTATCGATGATTTCCATGGCAGAACAGTGAGTCGGTTCTGGTTAATTAAACTCAATCACTGGTTCGACAACTATGTTCCCTGAGTCATGGTTTTATAGAGAGAGAGTTTTGATTTGTGAACTCACTGAGTCAGTGGATCAGTGAACACGGTTCTTAGCATAAACTTTTATCTCTGCTGCTGTCGTTTTGCTATAATCGAACGAAACCGGTCGTATGACCCAAACACGAAATCCATATCGCAATCAGTCGCGCGTTACAGCTAATGATTTTATTTTTTAATTTTTTAATTATATATTCTTATTAAAATAAATATTTAAATTGATCTTAAAAATAGATAAAAAAAATAATAATAATATAAATATTTAAAAACAATAAAAAATTCTAGACATCTAAAAAATTTTAAAAAATAGATATCTAAAAGATATACATTTTATTTATATGTGAAAGTTTGATAGTGATGTATTAAATCAGGTTTGAGTCAATTTTTTAAGTATTAAATGCCCGACCAGATTAAACTAATTTTAATATATTTTTTAATTTTAAATTATATATTTATTTTAATTTCTTTAATATTTATACTTAAAATTAAATTTAAATCTTAAAATTAGTTATTTGCGTTAATGTTCTTTACTTTTAAGTTTTAAAATTTTAAATAGATTTTTATTAATTTATTAATACTGAAAAAAATACGATTAATATTTTGAATCTTATTTTAATAATTAACTTTAATAAATATACATATCTAAATATTTTAATCACTAATTTTTATGTTCGATATGAATTATAAAATTTTAAAATTTATATAATTAATATATGGTTTTTTAATTTTTAAAATAAAAAAATATAAATCCGATATTCGTTACCCAATTAGTCGAGTACTAAAGTTTTACGGATACCTGATAATGGGTATCAATTTAAATATATCCGAGAAAATCAACCAAAAAATTATTACCCGAAAAAGCTGACTAAAGTTTTACGGATACCTGATAATGGGTATCAATTTTTTAACATGAGATATAGTTATATTTCTTTTAATTTTTTCATTTATTATTCTTAAAAATAACTTTTATATATTTAATTTGTTAGAAGATATATATTTTATTCATATATTAGACACGAACATTAGATTTAAGTATATTTAAGACAATTAAGAATCTGAGTAACATAAGATTCTTCTAAAAATTCAAAGATTTAATATTTTATAAATATTAATCTTGTTAAACTATTTTTTATTTAATTTCCAACGGAACTATTACTCTATCTTGAATTAAATTAATACTTTTTCTTATTTTTAATGAAACTATTATTCCGTTGTAAATTGAATTGATTTTTTTTATTTCCTACGAAATCATTATTTTATTACAAATTGAATTGATTTTTTATTATTAAAATGAAGAAAAAAATTATACTAACGTGTTTTATTCTGGAGATCTCTCAAGAGAAATGAAGTTGAAAGCCGTCAAACCGATGGGTGAGAAACGCGAGTCACAGTCGGAAACTCTAGCAAAATCGCGCTACTACCTACGACTGAGTCTGAGTACACGTAAACCTGTCGAAGGGAGTCGCATACTTAGTTTAGTATAAAATATTTGGGTAAATTATTTAAATGATTATATAATTATTTTTTCATTATTTTTTTAACAATAATAATTAAAATAAATTAATCAACTAATACAATGATCAAAATATATACCCAATTAATTAATTGGGTGATCACTCGTTACCTTTATTATTATTATTACGTGGTTACATCGTTGCCTTTGATCATAGATTATGTTTCTTATCAATCCATGTCACCATCAAATCTACTGTGCTCTTTGGCTAGGGCACGGCAAACTTGGGGCATTGGGGGGAAGACGAGAGTGTTCAGACATAACCAACAGAATCGTAGGATACCAGTCAGCAGAGCGAGAGAGCTTACAGAAGCAAAGCAAAGCAAAGCAACCAATGAACTCAACCATGCCCCCATATATATCTCACCTCTTGAATCTCTTCTTCACTCTTAAACATGACATTAGAAGAATTATTCGAAAAGACTCTTACAAAGACGGATGTCAAGAAGAGACTGTCTGTTCCGACGAAGAACAAAACATGTTTCTTGGATTTCGGAGGCAGACATAACGTGACGTTTAAGGTGTTGGACAGAAATGGCACAGTGTGGACATTTGATTGTTCGATAAGGAAGAAGAAGGAATATCCGAAGCCGGTTCTTAGTAAGGGGTGGCTTCAATTTGTGCGGCAGTGGAAGCTAGAAAAGAGTGATAAAGTGATCTTTTATAGGCAGACGATGGACAAAGCTGGTAAGGGGAACTATAGAATCAAAGTGATCAGAAGAGAACCTTTACCGATAATCCAGAACCGCGAAGCTGATAAAACCACGGCGGTAGTGAAATATATGGACAATGAAGATATGGCAACCACAACCTCTGACTTCAACGATAAAGCCAGTGTCAACATTGAAGAGGAGGCAACCATGACCTCCGGCAGCACCGATAAAGCCATAACCTTTGACCAGACAAAAGGGCTTCATAATCAACATGGCTTCATGTTTGAATTGATTAGCCTGAAGCCAGATACAGCAGTTAATGATAGCAAATTCAACAAGTTAGGCTCACAAGAACAAAGAGAAAAGAACCATCTATGCATTCCAACTCTACAAAACAACAGCACGGATGAAATTCCGGTTACCAGTTCAACTGTTCCTTACTTTGTGTTCCTTTGATGGCTCCCTACCCAACCTCTTCTCTGTACTGAGTACTTAAGTCGAAACTAGAGATATTTTGTTGTAATTCCCTAAGTCCCAAGGATTTAATAAAATTTACCAAGCACACGAGTTTCATCCAGAGAAGCTAACATTGTACTTCCATACAGTGACTAATTTTCAACAAGAACTGTAAACTAGTATGAGCATTTATACAAATTACTCCCAGTAATCATACGTACTCAATCAAAAAGGCAAACATGTTCTCTATATTGTATCGTCATTATGGTTGCAATGGGGATTGCATTACCAGAAAAAGGGAAAAACAGATAAATGAAAAAAGGGGCAGGATACAAAAACTCTGGAGGTTCTTACTCTCGCCAAAGAAGTTCCCGATCCACCTTTGTACCTTAAAGTCTTCAAAACGTCTGATATGAAGTGCGAGTAAACCACCCATGTATCCATCGTAAAGGACTAGAGACCAAGCTTTGAGAGAAGTTCCCTCCATCTTGGGGTCTCTTCATCAAAAATGTAGGTCAATGGTGAAACTAACACTCCACTGCCTCCAATCTGCACCAGAAAACATTCAAATTCATCAACTATGATGAGCACTGCTAAAACCCTTGTTCTTTCAGTACATTCTTTTTCTTTGGGGGGCTGGCATCGAAATGGGTTGCATTGCCTAAAATAATAGTAATGATCTTTGGCAGCCACCTATAACTCAAGAAATTCTTCTTTGTTTACTTCGGTATAGTATTTGACTATTTGTGATTCTTTGATGCCAAGCCATTGAAAAGAATAGCAGGATGTTTGATACACCTCAAAACACATAATATCTCAACAAGCCAAACAACATTTTTGGACAAAAAATAATGTGAACAACACCTCTAAAGCAATACGGTTCTCTTTTCATTATGGACACCAGAATGCAGGAAAGCAAAAAAATACGAGGTAGTATGCTCATTAGAATACAGATCAAGACTTGCTGATGCTGCTAATAGAGCAAGCATGAAAACCACAATTTCCATAACGTATAGGTATTATTTATTATATAATTCATCATGACTTACCGCTCTCAACTGTTGTACAGATTTATATAGAGCTTTTTTTGGTACGCATATGACTATCGCATAGTAGTCAGCAGCTACTTTTCCATCACGCTTGCAAAAAACCGGAGATACTGTGGGCCCCTGTAACGTGCAAACACGGAATAATTTTAATAGCCTTCTTGGGTAGGAAAATATTTAATTAATTCAAATTCAAATTTGTAATAATTTCATCCCAAAAGTGAGTCCAGAGAGAAATCATTTAAAATCTCACCTGCAACCCAGATAACGATGGCTGGCTCAGTACTCGCTCAGCTACTTCCTCTGCGCTACAGCCCCTCATATTTGCAGTTACCTGCCATAAGAAAATAAAAAGGAATAATACAGGGGAGAAAACGAAAAAGAAAACCACAAAGAACAACAAATATACATACCGTGAACTGACCAACTGCCCTCAAATGAGCCTCAAATCTTTCTAGTATCTCGTGTGTTGTGTCTAGCGCTCCCTTCCTCTGGATTAATGCTTTTCGGCTTGCAACTAGAACAGCCTGAAGAATAATGGACTAGAGATCAGGCAAGATATTCTAAAAACAAATACTTTTAAAATAGTAGACTACAGACAACCAAATAACATGCTTGAAAGTTGCAATAGGAAAAAGGTATATCAGGTTTACCTGGCTTTCCAATACAACTCCACCTTCAATTTCTTTCAAGTTGTTTTCCCTTAGTGTTGTTCCACTACTCACAAGGTCCAAGATTGCATCAGCAATTCCCATCTATATTAATAAGAAATGGGCCGTCACTTTTTCAAACTGCTTCATCCTAATCTAGAAGCACTGACTATTGATACTTTCAAATATCACTTCATTAAGGCAACATTTTGTTCTGTCAATATCAATTGGGTGAAAGACAGAAAGGAAACTAAGGCACGTAGAATACTGCAAGTTATATTTAAACATTGTAAATTGAGCTATATCTTCGTACCCTCATAAGAAAAGAGCATAGTTGCATTTAGGATCAAATACCCAATTAATAAAGGGCTTCAATACGAATTCAATATGGAGTTTTTAGTTAGGCGGCACCTTTTCGATTATTTATTGACTGATAAGCTTCTATTTCTTTTCTTTTCTTTTCTCAATTAATATCTTAGTTTCTACAATAGTCTCATTGCTATCTTCCTTTATTATTTCGTCTTCCGTATGTCATGTAGACCACCTCGCTTTCCTACACAAACTTCTTTTTGTTTTTATCATCTAACCCCACAATGGGGAAGAAACAGTTTTTCTCTCATCACCTATCAAATAATGCATGCCTATACAATTTAAAGTATAGAAAAGAAAAAACAAACAAAGAAGAGAGCTAAGCTATTTACAGTTTATGAATACAGGAAACAATCTCAAAACCCTAAACAATCCATAGATAGAAGAAAAATCCTGGTACTCACAAAACTGTTGAAGGATGAGAAACTTTTTCATTCAATTTTAAATAACTTCAAATAAAAGCTAAAATGCAGGTACTCCAGAAGAATTTAACATTTACCGCAGGAGCAGCCTCTAAGGCTCCATCAGCAGTTGAAAAGGTCACATGCTTTAATCCATTTTCATTCATAAATTTAGGACCAAGCTGCGAAGAGAAGACAGAAAAGGAATTAAAGTCAAATATGAAAAATTGAAAATAAGTAATAATCTAACCAAAACAGATGCCAAAAGAATTTCTAAGAACAGCATAATTATCAAAAATTATTGCAGCATATATCATACATAAGTGAAGCCAGTTGCAACTCTTAGAGGTCTATCAACAGTCCACTGGGGCATCTGGGCTAGCTCCTTCAGTGAATTGACATTCTCAAAGATCCCGTACTTGGGAATCTGAGCAAAAATGTGCGAAGCATCAATAGCAAGGACATAAGGAGAAAAAAAAAAAGTGCCTAGATAATAGTAACAAAGGGTTTGCTTACTGCAAGGGATAAATGGCAATCTCCATACTCGAGGGCATCATGAACAATGATAAGATCTTCATCACCCTGTTAAAAGTATTGAAACAATAAAGCTTTATTCTAAATTCCCTTGTTTTCAAGACACTCTTTTTGTACATTGGTAGAAAAGGTTAAGTGCAACACCAGTTTACCTCCAAAGTTAACTCTAGAAGGCCTAGATGGCATATAACTAGTCCTAAGATGACATGGAAAAGTAATCCGGAAGACAGGAATTCTAACATATTCAATGCATAGAATTAAATATTTGAATTCTCAGTAGCATTTTGATAATGTCGGACTTATCCAAAGAATGCTGTTAGTGATAATGCCCTACACTTTAATATTTACCTGCCCATATTCACTGACAGTATCAAGCCCCATGATACCAAGATCTAAATCTCCAGATAAAAGTTTCCGAACAATGTCTTTGGGCCGCTGAAACCAGACTTCAATATTGGGAAGCTGAACCAAAAACAAATTGTCATATACAGGTCCCATGTAACAATGCAGATTGAGATAGAGAAAGATAGCACACACCTGAGGTATTTGCGCAACATACTGCCTAGGATTGACCTGTTTAACTGACAATTGACAATCCTTTTGCAAGAAATACAGAATAATGGAAGGGGTCAGAACATAGAATGTGAGAGATTGTTTTCTTTTCTTTTTATAAAAAAAATGAAGACGTGGTGCATAATATTCAAACATAATTATTACACATTTTTATTAATCAAAAAAAGGATAAATTTCAAGTTTAGAATTAACATTGATATGATACTAAAGCCTAAAGGTAATACATGAACTTCGATTTAATATAATTATCTACATAAAACTTTGATTTTGATTCAATTGTGCACATTTCTGGATAAATATAGTTGTTTGTCTATGCATTCGAAATGATGTTAATAATTTCCGAAAATTGAATCAAGTCAAAATCTCATACAAATTTATCATATTGCACATAAACCTAAACTTGTGTGCACAGCAAGTGCCAATTCCTCTCTTTTACAATTTCACGGATAAAATGAAAAAAAAATCCAAAGAAAATAAATTATAATAAACAAAAACAAATCAAATCTGCATACAATTAACAGTTAAAATAAATAAAACACCAATTTTCTCAGGTGAAAAAACAGAGAGGTAAGCAGTAGTACCTTGAGTAAATCGAGAGTGTCAGCAGCCATGCGACCTTTGCTAGGCAAACCAAGACGAATCTCATCCCTTTCAGTGACTCTGCTATCGAGTTTTCCATTAACGACGGTCGTTTCGGACTGCGACGAACAACAATAGGTGAAGCTACGGCGAGAAACCGAAACGTATAACGACGGAGGAGGAAGCGATATTGAAACGGCCGGCGTGAACGCGGAGGTGAATTGCTGGAAACACGGTTGTAACAGAGACATCCTTGTATGGTTGCACCGTAATGAAAACCCTAAAACGGTTATCGGATCTCACTCGGTGGAGACTTGAAAGTGAAATAAATAAGTTGAAAAATACAGCGACGAACGAGGGATCGATGAGAATTGGAAGGTAGTACACGTGTCGTGTCTGTGGGAATTGAGGGTATGATTCCATGCGGTCGGGTATATTGTGATTGGTGGAGTTGAGAGTTGGATATTTTAAAAAACAGTTTTTGAGAATGAATTATGTCCGTGGAAATTTCCATAGAGATAATATCACCGTCAATTGTTTTTCTTAAATAAATTTCCATATAGAAAATAATTTTTTAAAAAATCCTAAAAATATTTATTTTTATAAAATAATCTTTAAATTCTTAAAAATAATTTTTGCCGTCAATTATTTTTCTTGAGTATACTTTTTTTTAATCATTTGAGTATATTTTTTATCATGAAATTTAATTAGTTATTTATTTTAACACGAAATTGATAAAAACGACGAATAACATTAGTTGAATGTTTATTTTATGTTCAACGTTTGATTAATAGTTTAATACGTCATTTATTGTTTTCAATGATACTGTATTAATAAAAATAATTGATTAGAATCGATAATTAAAAGAATATATTCGGCACGAAGATTGATGATAAAAACGACGATGATTTAGGGTATGTCTAAAAAAATATTATAGATTAATTTTTAAAAATTTTGATTTTTTATTAAATTTAAAAAATATATATTTAAAAATATTGTTTTTATTTTTTTATTTTGATTAATTTAATTTTTTATTCAAATTAATCAAATACTTACATACGTTTAAGATCAAATTAGAACGTTTTAAATGAAACAATATAAGGAAAATTTTGAAGAATAATCAGGCCAAGTATTTTAATATGGTATATAAAGATCCAGTGATGGTTCTGGACAGACGCAATAGGAGCGACCGCACAAGGCCCTGAACATTAAAAACCCTAAATTTTTGATAAATTATTATTAATCTCGAAATTTATTATAAAAATTTTGAAAATATTCTTAAAAAGGAGTTATAATTGTTTTTCTAAATGTGACAATTGATTATAGAATTTTATTAATTATTTTTATTACTATTGCTTTGTAAAATCAATAAGGTTCTAAACAAACGTAATAGAAATGACTGTACAAAGACCCCTAAAAATAACAATTGCTTTTAAAGATCATATTTTTAGAACTAGTGCAGGTTATGAATAATTGCTTTTAAATGCAACATTTTAATAAGTTGCACAGGCCACTAAAATCTTTGAATCGACCATGTAAGGATCCTCAAGTGATATTTTAGGATCTAAGTCATTTTCTATAGTACCACAAAAAAAAACGACACCTGACGTTTCTTTGTGTGTTTAATATTTTGTCATTAGAGTCGCACAAAAAATGCCATATGCAAGTGGGAGTTAAAGGAAAAAAGGCATGTTTGGTTTTTTGTGTGATACTATAAAAAATGGCCTAGATCCCAAAATATCACTTGGGAATAGGGGTGAGCGTTCGAGCGAGTCGAGTCAAAAAATTTAGAGTTATTCGAGTTGAGTCTACATATTTTACAATTTGAATTTTTTTTGAAATTTTTTCGATTCGAGTTTGTGGTTTTAGCGAGTTCGAATCGAGTTCGAGTCGATTCGATTTTTCGAGTTTATGTATAAATTTAATTATACTATTTATAATATTATAGTATATTTATATTCTAATTTAAACGACTCTCTCTTTATATCTACATACATATTTTTTATATTATTTTTTACGTGATAAATAAGATTTTGAAGAATTATTATTATTATTATTATCATCATCATCATCATCATTAAATACTTTAAGTATGAATATGTCATTTTATTAAATTATGAACCTCGTTAATTTTTTTTTCTTATTTAGAAAGGCAAAACAAGATAAAAATAATAATAATTAAATACAATAATATAAATATATAAGTTAAAAAATATAAAAATAATATAATTTAAATAATATAAAAAATAAATAAAAAAGTATTAAAAATAAATATGGAAAGTGAACCATATCGTAAAGAAAAAAATTAAAATGTAAGAATAATAAAAAAAAGAGAAGATATAACTGAAATAAAACTAAAAAAAACTATAGGGATTAAGTGTGTAATTAGGCCCTAGAAAAGTTTGAATTATTTGATATTTCGAGTAACTTGAACTTTGGAAATTTGAATTCGACTTGAAATCAAAATTTTTTTGAGTTATTTGATTCAACTAGAATAATTTGAATCAAATAACTCGAAATTAAAAAGAAAATCGATTTTTTCGAGTCGAGTAAAATTTTTTTATTTATTCAAGTTGAGTCAACATGAAAGGCGTTGATGCGTAAGCTCGAATCGATCACCGATTACTGTCAAGAGGGTTGTTTTTGATGCTTGGTTGAATTTGCTAAAATCGAAAGATTGAGACAAAGAACACAATGATTTTAGAGTGGTTCGGCCACGCCTACATCCACTACCTTAGCACACCACTAAGGATTTCAACCAATTCACTAAAGAATTCGACCTTTTTACCGGTTCAAGGAATAACCGTTACAACCCTATCTTTTGGACTTGGCTAAGATAAAACCAACTCTAGTTTTTGTCTAAGGCTAAACTAGAACCTCTCCTTTTACAAAGGGATTTGTTTGGTAAACTAAGTACCTCACAAAGGTGGGTGTTTACACAATTAAGCTCACAAGAGAATACAAGATTTACAATAAAATCACTCTCTTAAGACTATGTACAAGAGAAAAGGAAAATGGGGATTTAAACTCAATTTCTCTTGACCATGTTTCTTGGATGATGTCTCTTGCCTTCTTCAAGTGTCCCAAGCTTGCTTTTATAGTGTGGAATCATATTCTAGCCGTTTATAGCCGTTGGGGATGTTTTGGAGCCGTTTGGAAGTCAAAAAGTTGAACATTAAATTTTCACCTGCACAGAGGTTTCGAAACCTTTACCAGAGGTTTCGAAATTTTTTCAAAACTGTTTCCAAACCTTTACCAGAGGTTTGGAAACCTTTAAGCAATTCAAAAGCCGTTACAGGTCTAAGGTTTCGAAACCTTTATCAAGGTTTCGAAACTTTTCATCAAAATTTTCTAAACTTTTTGCTAAAAGTTTCAAGACTTTCATTCTAGTAGCGAAATGTTTGAGACTGGCCTGAGAGGTTTCGAAACCTTTAAAGGAGGTTTCGAAACTTTCATTTAAAATTCAATTTTAACTATTTTAAAAAGTATTTCAAACAGTTCTAAAATCTCTCAAAAACTTTTCAAACTTATTTTCAAGTTGTTTGAACATAAGAATCATTTTTGAATTCTTTTCAAATTAGTACAAAACATTTTTCAATTATTATATCAAAATCAATATCTCAACACAACATATTTTACAATTTGAACTTTTTAAAAAAATTTTCCGATTCGAGTCGGTTTTAGCGAGTTCGATTCGATTTGATTCAATTCAATTTTTCCACTTTATGTATAAATATAATTATACTATTTATAATACTATAGTACATTTTGACTCTAATTTAAACGACTCTTTATATCTACATATATTTTTTTCATATTATTTTTTACATGTATAAATATGATTTTGAATTATTATTATTATTATTATCATCATCATCATCATCATCAAATACCTTATGTATGAATATGTCATTTCATTAAATTACGAGCCTCGTTAAAAACTTTTTTCTTATCTAGAAAAGATCAAAACAAGATAAAAATAATGATAAATTAAATACAATCATATAAATATATAAATTAAAAATATAAAATATAATTAAATAATATAAATAATGTAAATAAAAATTGTATTAAAAAATTAAAATAAATATGAAAAGTGACTATATTAAAAAAGAAAATTAAAATAAAAAAAATGATATGACTTAGATAAAATTGAAAATAAAATTATATGGACTAAATGTGTAGTATCCTAAAATTTTTAAATTATTCAATTTTTTTAGTAATTTGAACTTTAGAAATTTAAACTCGATTCGAAATTGATTTTTTTTTCGAGTTATTTAATTCATCTTAAATAATTCAAATAATTTAAATTGAATAACTCAAAATTAAAAAATTGATTTTTTCAAGTCGAATCGAATTTTATTCGCCCTTAATTGAAAATCTTTATATTCCAAATTCAAATATTTAGTTGGATTACTCTACAAATTTCGTCCAAATTTATCATATCCGATTAATATATCAATATAGAAGAAGAAAAAACGCGCATTTCCTCCACGCGCCATATATTTTTTTATTTCTCTGGCATTTCCTTTCTAAGAAACCAGTTGAAAATAATTAAATCTCCCGAACTCACCAAACAACTCGGCAAACTCGGTCGTTCTCATCCCGGCTGACAGACAGCCAACTCTCTTCAGTTCCATTTGCCGCTCTCTTAAGACGTGAGATCCACTCCTTCCGATCCAACTCACCCTGCGTCGACCCAGTAAACTCTCTCTTCTTCAATTATCATTGTAAATATTTGTCGCATTTCCACTCGTTTCTAATTTTTGTCCTCCTCCTATTTCAACGTCTTTCTCTAATTGTCTCTTTTTGTCTAGATACCATTGTTCTCGTTATACTAAGGACTCACTGCTATTTGTACTAATCATTTTTGGGAGGCCAAGATCGGGTAAAATCGCGATTGATTTCGAGATTCATGAACTCGTTTTTAAGACTCGGTCCGAGTTCTGAGCTGATTAAGGATCGGATCGAGCTGAGCTGATTTAGGGATTTGAGGGAGAAAATCATAGCTTTAAAGTATGGCGGGTGTACGAAGATGGACTGAGGGGATGTCCTCAGATAATGTCAAGGGTTTGATTTTAGCGCTTTCTTCCAGCTTATTTATTGGGGCCAGTTTCATTGTTAAGAAAAAAGGGTTGAAGAAAGCTGGTTCTTCTGGTATCAGGGCAGGTACTGCAATTTATCAAACTTTTACTAATAAATTGTCTTCTTTTATTGATATTTAGAATTGGGGTTCTTGTTTTATTAGAATTGGGAATTTAATGAACTAACACAGACATTAAATCTATCTGAGTGCAAGTGTTTTAGCAAAGTTATGCATGATCTGTGAAAGTGATGTATATGCCTGTAATAGATGATGCTAGAGAAAAAATGGCATATTTGTTTAGTTGTTGCATATATTGTTATGTTGCTTTGAAATTAGCACTATTCACCTCAGTTACCTGAGGAACTTTTTGGGATGCATTTGCTATCATTTAGTGGTTTTTCAAGTTTTCATTCTTTAGGACTTGTATTGCTCTGGTGCTTAACACAGTGCCAATGACATTTGTTTTATTGGTTTTTACCATTTGCACAGGAGTTGGAGGCTATTCTTACTTGTCGGAACCACTGTGGTGGATAGGCATGATAACAAGTAAGTTTTGTGGATTTTGGTTGATCATTAACTCAATTTTTCATGTTCTTGTTTCCCTATTGAGATTTAGGAACCTCTCCTTCTTTAGCCCTTTCGATGTTTTGTTGGCATCTATAGAAATCTTTCTTAATTTCGGTGCATACTTTCATCTTAAGACTTAATGTTCAGGGACTATTCAAACTGTGTAGTCTTGTTAAATTTACTTAGTTGTTTTGGTTGCTTATGGACTATGGTTCATGATTCTGGATGGAAAATGGTTAATTTTATTTCTTAATCGGCTGTGATACAGTGGTTGTGGGGGAAATTGCTAATTTTGCAGCTTATGCATTTGCACCCGCTATACTGGTTACTCCTCTTGGTGCCCTCAGCATCATCATCAGGCATGGATCTATATCACTCAAAATTTAGATTTAGTCCTTTGTTGTTGATTGCTAACTATTGTCTCTTGCAGTGCGTTTCTTGCACATATAATTTTACAGGAAAGATTACATACTTTTGGGATTCTTGGTTGTGCTTTATGTGTTGTGGGATCTACAACTATTGTTTTGCATGCTCCACCAGAACGCCAGATTGAATCCGTAACAGAAGTTTGGAATCTTGCTACAGAGCCAGGTTCCATTTTGTTATATTTCCCTTGGCTCTGAACAACGTGTTATACTTAAAATTGTTGAACTGCAAACAAAGGAAATGATTGTAGATCCTCTTTGATCCTCTCAGGGTTCCTCTTTTACATAGCACTGGTGTTAACAGTTGTCTTTATACTTATATTCCGCTTTGTACCGCAATATGGACAGACACACATTATGGTTTACATTGCAGTTCGCTCTCTTGTGGGTTCCATCTCGGTATGCATCCCTATCAAGTTGGTTGTAACTTCTTTTTTGCCTTTCAATATATTTGCAGAATTTTATTTCTCAAAGTGTTCTTTCACAGGTCATGAGTGTTAAAGCACTTGGTATAGCCTTGAAATTGACCTTTTCAGGAATGAATCAGCTTGTATATCCACAAACATGGGCCTTTACTTTAGTTGTGGTTACTTGTGTGCTTACTCAAATTAATTATCTAAACAAGGTAACGGTTAGTCGTCTTTTCTTTTTCCCTTTCGTTATCTATCTCAATGTCTTTCATGTTACCCTTCAAAGAAATGAAACAAGAGAGCAAACTGGGGAATGTGAAGAGAGAAATACATTGAAATTTGTCAAATTTTACTTTCTATTTCATCTCTAGTTAGAACTATTTATAGGAGTAAATTGGAATTTTTCTTTTCTTGAAGATCACTAAGTTAATTAACAAATGTAATCTTAAAACTTGTCTTGGTCACTAGGTAATTAAAAATTTATAGGAAGTGTTTACTATGCTTATGGATATGCTTGTTCATGATGCTCTCAATCATTAGTTTAAATCTACTGACATTTATCCATTTATGATTACCGTACTCCGAGATGTGACTTGATCACTACCTTGATTTTGTGTTGGCCGTGTTTGCCAAATTGGGACTTCTGTTTCACACTATTATTCTTGTTATTGCCTTTGTAATTGCAGGCGCTTGACACCTTCAACACAGCTGTTGTTTCCCCCATCTACTATGTTATGTTCACATCACTGACTATTTTAGCGAGTGTCATCATGTTTAAGGTAATCACCAGTCATTTACTATCGTTCGGAACCAGACCTGTTCGAACTTAATTATCGAATCCATTTGTCTATGATATGCAATGAATTGCTTAATCTATTATTTATATGCTTCCGCTATCTTCTTCTCTATTTCAAAACTAAAATTTTGACTTAATAGAATGCTTACTAGTTACTAGTTAGCATTCTTATTATCGAACGTTACCCATCGAAATTGAAATTTATTTTATCAGGATTGGGACAGGCAGACCCCGACACAGATTATAACAGAGATGTGTGGATTTGTAACCATCCTTTCAGGAACTTTTCTTCTCCACAAAACCAAGGATATGGTTGATGGTATGATCTCATCAACCTTGAATTTCTTTTCTCGTTCATTCATAGAGATTAACGCACTCATGTTAGCACATGAAGCATATTGCAGAATCACTTCATTTGAAGCTTTTTTAGAATTTTAAACATTTGATGAATCGTGTTAAACCAGGTCCAAGCTTGACATCTATGTCAATTCGAGCACTAAAGCATGACGAAGAGGATGGATTTGATGAAGGCATCCCTCTTAAGCGCCAGGATTCATCGAGAATATCTTGATTGAAACTTTAAGTCATCAATGCCATTCAACAAATCTCAGTAGATCTTATGGGTGGGGAGAAGCCTTGTCGATGTCAATGTGTATCCGATCACGCCCGGATTTTTGGAAGGTGAAACTATTTGTGGCTCTTTTACCAGTCGGATTCAAGATCAAACTATATAAACTTTAGATCTTTTTTCCTTGTATAAACTACATATCCATAGTTGTCACCATGTGAGGAAAACAAGAACAAAGAAAGGAATCAAATAGAAGCAAATCTTTTGCAATATTGATTTGGTAGATCCACCATTGTTCCCATTTTCATTTATTTGAAATGTCAGCTCAATTCTACATATGTGCTTGATTTTCAAAATACAATGTGTGAGTGAAGTTATACGTATTATGCAAGTGTATTAGCAACGTCGAAGCAAAACACAAGAAATCGAATCGAGTAACGATGTCCTATCTTCGCATTCACTTGGCTATTTGCTTTAGGAGAGCAGACACAGAAGCACAATGAGTGGACTCATAGTTGCATTTCTCGCAGCAAGATTGCAGCAGCTGGATTACTTTTTGGCACCTACAATGCATATAAAACGGACCACTTTACAACCAATGAGTACAAAATGACCCGATTTAGAATGATTGGAACTCGAATCATCCGAACTCGAAGTAAATCAAACAAGTAATCCAAAATGAATGTAAACCAAGTGTCAACCCCCAAAATGACTTCAAAAAACGAGCAGCAAACTCGAAAGAATCAAATTCGAAACAACTCAAAATTAAACCAAACCTGAAAGAACCTAAACTTAAAACCTACATTGATCATGTAGAGCGATATTGACATGTCTAGTATCTCTTCTCGAATCGAAAAAAACAACACCAAACGTGAAAGAACAGAATCCGAAACAACTCAAACTCAAAACTGAACCAAATCCGAAATAACCTAAACATTCTAGTATCTGTTCTCGAATCGAAAAACCCAACATCAAACGTGAATGAACACAATTCGAAACAACTCAAACACAAAACTGAACCAAACCCGAAATAACGTAAACAATCTTAACCCCTAAATGGACAGATAAGAGTGATATTGACATGTCAATTAGGAGATACATCTTTTTCTGGTTTAGTTTTCTTATTCACAAACAGGATCCAAATTAAGCATCCATTTTTTTTATAAACAATTGCAGCATTAAGGATGAATCAAACTGATACAAGCATTTTTAAGTTCTAAGCTAATCCAAAATAATTCTAATCCGTGTCAACTCAATATGAAATGAACCTAGAATGACTCAAACTCAAATGAATCTGATTTGAAACAACTCAAAACTGAACCAATCCCAAAATACACTAAACTCGAAGTGATCTTAACCTAAAAACCGACACATCTAGTAAGTGACATAGCTTTTGCTAATTTAGTTTTTTTATTCACAAACAGAACTCAAATTAAGCATCAACAATTGCATTATCAAGGATGAATCAAATTAAGTACTTAACCAAGGAAAATCAATCAAATTACTTTGGGAAATCAAAAGAAAATCTTACCTTTGAGGAAGGAAATTGTTCTTGGAGAGACACGCTTGGATATCGCAAGCTTCTCTCTTGCAAGGCTCTTTGCTAGGCTGCGCCATCTCTTTCGTTGCTCTGAATTAATTTCTCCACTCTAAAATCTAATATTCGCAGCTCCAAATTTGTTGGGAAAAAATACTATGTTATATCGGATGTTTAAAAATATTCGACACCATTTAATTTAAAATTTTATTAATTTAATCTGAAAATTTAAATATAAGATTTAATTTTTATTTTTGAATCGGATACCCAATTTAATATCGGACAATAAAGACTCTTCGGTTCACGCAAGCTTAGAATCTCTTAGATTTGGGGTAATTTATTTCTGGTCGATTTCGGTCATTTTGATCTTGTGTTTAAGGGTAAATATATATTTTAGTCCTCTAATTTGGTTTAAATGTTTAATTAGGTATTAAAGTTTTTTCTGGTCCAATTAATCATTTGAATTTGGTTTCTAACTTCAATTTGATGTTTGATTTTTTTTTCTTTAAATAGGTATATAAAATTAACTTTTTATTCAATTTAGTCCAAATAAATGGTTTATATGTACGTAATATACTATTAATTATTTTAATTAATTTTAAATTTTAAGAATTAATTATTTTAATTAATTTTTATAATAGTTTCTGTGTTGATTTAATTTAAGGGTAAAGTTTATAAATAATTATTAAGTTTTACCAAATTATTTAATTTAATAACTAAATATTTTATTATTTTAATGTTATCGTTAAATTTTTAGTTTTATTTTATTTTTGCCACTGGTTTATTAACAATTATTAAAAAGGTGACGTGACTGTTAAAATATTTTATAGGCTAATACATTTGATGAACGTTTATACATTTAGTTTTAATTTAAAAGAAATAATAAATTTAATTATTATTATTATTTTATTTTATTTTATTCTTAATTGAAAATAATTTAATATTTTAATCCTTCAATTATACAACTAATATTATCTTGTCCTTTCGATCTCTAAATTTAACACTATTATAATCTTTTAAATACAATTTAATGAGATAATTATGATATAGTCTTATAAAATTTTACAGAATTGATTGGGTATGGTTGGGACTTGAGAGACGCAAGATAACATTAGTTATATAATTAAGTGATTAAAATAAAATGTTAAATTATTTTTAATTAAAAATAAAATAAAATTTATTATTTTTTAATTAAAACTAAATTATTTGAATATATAAATATAAAGGGCTAAATTTATTATTATAAAAATATTTTAACAGATATACCACCGTTTAAATAATAGTTAACTGGTCGGTTACCAAATTAAAATAAAATAAAAAATTTAATAATAGCATTAAAACAATTAAAAATTTAGTTATCAAATTGAATAATTGATTAAAATTTATTGATCATTTATAATTTTTACCTGTAAATTAAAATGAATACAAGAATTATTATATAAATAAAATTTTAGTTATTTTTAAAATAAAAATAAAAGAAAATATAAAAATATTTTTAAATTTATTCTAAAAGAAGATAATAATTTTTAAAATTTTAAAATTAGTTAAAATAATTGATAATATATTATAAGATATATAAATAATAATACATGATATTCACTGTATTCTCTTTAAATTATATATGTTTATCCAGAATTAAGTAATAAAATAAAAATTATTATTAGAATTTGGATCGCATTAAGAATATTAAAAATATTATAATCAAATTAAATTAAATTTAAATTAGAATAAATTAGTTTTTTTAATTCATATCAGAATTTGCACTTGCCGTGTAAGTCTCCACGTGGCTCAATCAAGTTGAAAGCCTTTTTCCCTTTGAAGGCAAAGTCTAAAGCCAAAGCTTCCGTCTTGTCTGTCAAAAGTCGTCATACTTAAAAGCCTTAACTTTATCTTCTTCTTCCCTCTGATTATCGATTGAAAACAAGATGGAACATATCGAACCAGTCATTGAAATTTACAGAAACAAATTTAAACAAGCTTCGATTTTATGGGCGGAGGGTTTCAGAGAAGCTTGTTGTCTGCACAGAGTTGCCGTTCTTTGCTACAGGTTTATGTTCTTTTTATTTCTTGTAATTAATCACTCCAATTTATTGTTTTCGGGAACCAAAATATGGGTTCTTCAAAAGATTTGAATTTTAGTTCATGTTGATGGGTTTTGTTCTGTTTTTTGTCAGGTCGAAGAAGCTTTTGATTAGAACCGGACAGTGTTTTCTTTTGAATGGATTCATCTTCTTAGGAAGGTAAAGCTGAGTTTTTTGTTTTTTTCCCAGAATTTCTTATTGGCAAATGGATTTAATTTTGCTTGTTTTTTGTTTTGTTTTTGTTTTCAGTTTGTTTGTCTTGAATTCAGTTGTTATCCCAATACTACAATGGATATTGCCTGATCATTACACGCAGACCGGTTGTGAAGGAATGTCTGAATTCCATGGTGTCTTCAAATTTTATTCCTTCTTGCGTGGCTTCCTCATACAACTATTTTATGTAAGTGTTTAGGTTCAGATGAATTTAAGTTGTTAATGTTTGGTTTAGTGGAATTGTGTTGATTTGTGTATGATACAAATCCTAATTAGTGACCACTCCTTGCCTGCAAACTCCCCTATTGTTGCTACTTACGGTGTCGATAATCGATATAGTCGTTGTATGCTTTCCGATTGCTTTCGAAAAGAAAAGTTCAGTGTTGTACCCTATATCTCTATGTCTTATTTCCTAAATTACCTATAAGATCCAAAGCTGTTCGAGGAATTAACCAGGAATTTTGTGCTTTGTGTTCCATTGCTATCACAGCCGTACCGTGCACATTGTTTCATTTTCTGCATGTGTTATTGCTGTTGTTGATTTTATGCTTTTATATAGTTTGTAAGTGTAGTTCCGAAAACATATATGTCTTGAAAGGATTTAGAAACTAGATGATGCTTTTCGTGTCTTGTTGTCTTTGTCTTGCTATGAGAAGTTAACTTAATCAAACCAGGTTCCATCACCTATTTGATTTATCATCTGCAGGTATTTTGGTTCTATCCCTTGTACGTTTTCAGCTTTATTCTGAGCAATCTCTGGTACTTTTCTCATCCATCGTGCTTTGCGACGTTGTAATTTACTGTCATATTCTTGTGGACCTTCTTATCCTGTAATCGTTTATATTACCGAATGGAATTTAAACCAAATGTTGAAGTTATCCATTTTTGTGTTTCTGTTTGAACCAACAATGTCTTGGTCCAGGTACAATGACATTGCTATGCATGGTTTCGCTGCAATGGGGAGATCCGGGCCTTCTGCGGTGGAATCCTCGAAACAAAATGATAAATTGACCTCAGACAGCAAAGCGCATGCAGCAAGGCCGACTGGCCTCGGAGGGTACTAATAACTTTGGGAGTTCTTAAACAAAAAATTAAACTTTGCATAGATGTGGAAGTCTGGTTTTCATTTTATGTTTACTTGCAGGATCATGATCGGAATAGGGGAGCAGGTATATTCGGTGCTTCTTCTCACTTTCTTTTTCGTAGAGGTAAAAATTACCGTCTATATCATATATTTCCGGTCTTCCTTTAACATTTTGCTGTGTTTGAAGTTATCTATACTTTTCGAGACGATGACTCGCATCCTTTTACGATTTACATGTAGGTTTATGCCACGGGATTTATACCCTATGTCGGGAAGGCACTCAATTTCGTACTTCTTTCTTGGATGTATGCTTATTACTGTTTCGAGTATGTGGTAAAAACGTAGTATTCGTTTTCGCAATCGTTTTCCTCTTAGTCTAAGCTAGATAATGGCTAAATAACATTTGAACTTCTTAGGTACAAATGGAACTTTACGGAATGGGGACTGGAAAAGAGACTGGACTTCTTCGAAACTAATTGGGCGTTCTTTGCTGGTTTTGGTAACTACTTTTCACTGTAACCGATTCTCTTCGAGATTGCCATTACGGAAGTGAAAAAACCTCGAGAAAATTAGTACTTTTACAAGTTGAAAATAGGAACTAGACAACTCTTTGTTGAACAGACAGTTATATCATGTCTGATCACCATATTCGAACTGTACTTGTAGGAAGTCCTTGTGTTCTGGCTATCTTCTTTTTCTCACCTCTCGTGAGCTACGGTCTTATGGCCATACTCTTCCCTCTGGTTCGTCTCGAGTCTCTCGACCCTTTTTCTATTCTCTCAGTGATTATAGAATCTCTACTGAAACATTGGACGGTCTTTAACATGCATGTTTTTCAGTTTGTTCTAACTGCAACAGGCACTGAGGCCGAGCAAGTTATTTCTGCTCGAAGAATACGATTTAGTGGCGGCGAGTTAGGGAAGCTTCCGATATTTTATGCAGCGGATACATTATTGTAAGCTACCTGCTTTAACTAGCTTTAAAACACTTCAACTTCTGTTTTTCGATGTAATCGTTTATTTCTTCTCTAGGATGCGAGTCTTGTCCCTCCTCCCATCGGAATCCCAAGGACGAATGCAAGACGATAAAACGTTATAACAGATACTGTCTCATGTTCTCGAAACTTCTCATCAGTAAATCCATTTCGACAAGCACGAAAACCGGCAGTTGTTTCAAAATTTTCATCCAAGAATCTTCCCGACACCGGCACGGTCGTCGGCATTTCTTTTTTGTATCAGTGTCGAATACATAAAACTGCAGAAATTAGAAGTGTAAAAGCATATACTATCACTGATTTCTGCCCAGAAATGTGTATATATAGTTTGGTATCATTAAGTTTTAAATGAAAATAATTTAAGTGAGAAATTTGTATGCTGTGAAGTTTGGTTTTTATTACATCCCAGAACCGGACCGAACAGGTTCGTTGGACCAGTTCTTACATGTAGCAAGCACAAACCATCTTATGAGAATGATTATTATTTTTAAAAATTATAGTTCGAACATCAGTATTTATAATATAATGATTAAAGGGTTAATGTTTAATGGTTAAGAGTATATTTTAAAATAAATATTATTTATAATTATTGCAGTTGGTTAAAAAAATTACATGTATAACAAAATAAAAAATAGTTTTGACCCTTTTATTATATATAAATTTCATATTTAATTCTTATATTTGAATTTTTAACATAATTCCATTCTTTACTTTTGAAAAGAAAATTTGGTCGTATTGTATTTTATTTTAATTTTTAATATTTTAATATTATCGTTTAACAATGATTTTTATTTTAAATCGGTTGTCAAAATTTTAAAATCTTTTAATATCATCTCAAATAATTACTTTTATTTCTAAATAAGTCCTTAAATTTGTAAATATTTTAATTTTATCTAATATATTAATTATATCTCGTGTTAATAAATTATTATTAAAATTATTAAGTATCATGTAAACGTGGATGTGATTGTATAATAATATGATATGACATAAACGATAATTGAAGATAAAATTAGAGCATTGATAAGTTTGAAGACTAATTCAGATTGAGATTCATTAGCGATGAAATTAAAATATTTAAATTAAAAAAATAATTTAAAATAAAAATTTTAATTTAAAATTATATTAAAAACCCTTAATAATATAGTTCGAATTATGTCGATCAAATTATGCCATAAATTAGAAGTTAAATTTAAATAAATAGAACCATACTAAATCCCACAATCCACGAATTAGATGTCATAGAGTTATTCTTGATTTTAATAATATAGAGGTGGTCAAAATATTTAATCGTTCATTGGAGAGTTTAACTGGGTTATGTTTAGTAACAGTCGCACATAAATTATTATCGTGTTTTTAATAAATTAAAATTTACAAAATAAATCATCGTATTAACAAGGTGACGAATTAGTTAGCTTAGAAAAAGGCTTTATTACGGTTTTAGTTTTCGATAATCCATCGATTTACCTATCAGAACAAAATTAACAAGGTACCTAACTACTTATAACCTTAATTTCTCTCATATGTAAAATCAAATGTATTTTCCTCAAGGGAAAAAAGAATGAACCTGTCACACAAGGGAATATTTAAGAAGCTCACTAACCAAACTTAATAAAATAAATTCCCTACGACTGTTATTGAGAATTATCAGGGTCTTCATCTCCATTATCTGAACTACCTTTCCCTTGAGTCTGGTGTTGATGATGTTCCATGGGACTATTTTGGTCGGAATTCATGTTCGGTCCAGAATACGCAGTAAGAGCTGCCAACATCCCCAGATTAGTCTCCGACATCCCTAATCCGAGGTGTTGCGAAGGTTGTTGTTGTTGATGTTGCAGTAACATGGAACCTAATTGCAAGGGACTGGCTCTACCACTTTGGAATTCAATGTTTCCTTGGAGATTAAACCTTGGTACAAACTGCAACGGTGACTGCAATGTATTCCCACTTGCCGTTCCGAATGGCCACATCTGAGCCTCGGATGGACCGGCTCCAGATGCCGATGTACTGCCTGTAACCGGAAGCATCCAAAACGTGCTTCCGGTTACGGTAGTGGGAGCTGGTGTTACCGCCCACATGGCGGTAGCGGGAAGTATTGTTGAAGGTGGTTTAGGCAATTGAGTTCTTAAACCGGTTTTTAAAGACTTGATAGAAGATCTATCACCGTCATCGTCACCGTTCCTGCTTCGGCCACCGGTATCGGCTTCGCCTTGTTGATTATCATCCTTAAACAAATCCTCTCCAAAACGTTTCCTCATGTAGTTCTCACTTGAAGAATTCCCACTATCTCCTCCTCCACCGCTATCGGGTAAAGCTTCGGCTATTTGATCTGCTGTTAAAATCTGTTGCTGTTGCTGGTGGTGGTGAAAACCCAACAGACCACCGTGAGCAAAACCATCTTCATACGGGTTGGGATGAGAAGCCAAAGCCAAAGTGCCGTGGAACGAGTGAGGAGCCGATTTCGACGGTGGAGCTGAAATCGTCGACCCACTACTCCTCAACGAAACATTAAGAGTCGAAAAATTCGCCGGTATAGTACCGGTCCCGGTGGCTGCTATGATAGCCGGTTCAGCCTGTTGTAAAAGCCACTCAATCGTTTCACCATCAGATTTATGACCTAACTCCCTCGTCAACTGAAAAACCCTAGCAGCACAAGCCGCGGGCATTCGTATACGCCTCCCCCGACCGTCGACTTTCGTGTGACGGTCCTTGGTGGAACGTTTCGCCGGTGGGTTACCCGTGGTGGCACTTGTCGTCGTCGTTGTAGATCTGGTTGCGATAGCTAGAGAAGCGTCAACAAGCTTAGATGAATCGGTTTTAGTAGTACAAGCTGAAGAAGACGAACCAAGAGGCGGCGCAGCGGTGGTTGTATGATGAAGAACATGATGACGGTGTCGTTGAAGCTGAGAGACGGCAGTTGAATCAAAAGGGTTGTTGTAGCTGCTTTGAGAAGGAGCTGCTGAAGATCTAGCGTTGTCATCAAGAGGGACCAGATTGGTCTGAGAATATGTACGTTCCATCTGGTTTGTGGGTTTTGAGACACAGGGTTTGGTTCTTATTTTAATACGGAGAGGCTCTTCGTTTCAAAGTTGATTCATCATCAACCCCAATGAGTTGTTGTTTAGTGACTTGGAAGTTGGACCTATTTGTAATAAAAAAAAAGTGTGTTGGACCGAATGAGGGACATGGAATTTGTGTAGGGTTCTTTTGTTTTGTCTGAATGATTGTTGTCTCTTTGTCGAAGGGAGAGGATGACAGCGGGGCGAAGAAAACTCAATTCAAAAAATTTGAATAATTCGATTTATTTTGATTTAATTTAAAATATTATAAATTTAATTTAATTAAAAAATTAAATAAAATTTAAATTATAAAATAAATTTTTGAATAACTTGAATAATTCAAATTTTTTAATAATTAAAAGATTTTTTAATTTCGAGATAAGTCTCTTAATTTTTTTTGATATATATATTGATATATAAAAATATGAAGAGATATTATCACATACGAAGAAATATATACATATATTATATGATTAGAGAAAGTCATTTAAATTAGAATAAAATATACTATAACATGATAAATAATTACAATTAAATATTTATAGGAACTCTAAAACTCGACTTGATTTTCTTAAACTTGACTCAAATCAAAAAAAATTAAATAAAGTTTGAGTTGTAAAATATGACTCGTCAACTCGAACAATTCAAAAAATTTTAACTCGACTCGATCAAATACTCACTCCTACTAGTAGCATGTATAAAGCTAGAATTTGAGGTTAGGATAAAACGTTAATATTTAAAAATAAAATTAATTCATAATTAATTTTATTTTTTAAAAATTTAAATAGAGAAAAATCTTTAAGAGATGGGAGAGACGATTGTCTCTTCCCACCCCATATACTTTTATCTAGGTTTAAAAAAATCGATTCAATTGATTGAATATTCATTATAATTCAATAATTATCAATCGAGTATTCTTTGATATTTTAATAAATATTAATTCGGTCAAATAATTGAGGTGTCTAATTGATAATAAAAATTCTTGAGGGATCATATTGTGAAATGAGATATAACTGATGACCAAATCACTATTTAACCCTAATAGAAAATGAAAAAAAAAAAAAAAAGTTGTACTCGTGGGGTCAAATAAAGAATGTCAAAAATCGTCCCTTTACTTTTACAGTTTTACATGTTCCCATACAGAGACAAAGCGAAGCAGTTGAGAGTTTCAGGAATGTAAAATTCCCATTCTACCCTCATTTTCAGTCAAGGAATCCTGTCCATACTGTGGACAACATTGTCATGAAATTCCAGCAACACAAATCTAAACTTGGTGGTGAATACAAGAGATTTAAGTGGGTTTCTACAAAAATGGTGTAATTATAATTTCAGTCCTTAAAGTTCAAAATTTAATCTTTTTACTTTAATTTGGTAGTACAGATTGAAAACACCAATCCATTATTTTAAGTATTTACCTTCAAATTTTTTTAATTTTAATGAATTAGTTTTTAATTTTTTATAACATTTATAATTTATATCTACAAAAAAATTTTAAGATTTTACGTGTATCTACTTTTAAATATATTTTTAGACATGTCACTATTTATAGACGATGATTTAAAGTATTCAATTAATTGAAATTTTACCATCTTAATTATTCAATTGAATAATAAAATAAAATCATGTCATCATTAATGAAAGTAATCTATTTTGACATAATAATAACATTATAAAATAGAAAGACTAAAGTGTGTCAAATAAAAAATAAATGAACTATTTTAATATAGTATAAAACTAAAATCAAAATAGACATGTAATTTTTTTTTAATAAGCTAACGGTTATTACAATAGTATCTGTTTTAAAATATAATTTTTATCATTTGACATTGATCGCTCAATTACTCTGTTAACATCGTTGATGCTCGAATTCGTAACCTTTAAGAACAACAATCGTTCCGTTAATTACTTGGGTTAAAAGTTTCGTGCTAAACGTGGAAAATTTTAATATAAATGTAATACTATATATTTAATAAAAACTGTAAATCACATTTAAATTTAATAAATACAAGACTTGATATAGAATATGCAGTTGGCAGCTGGTAAGCATCGAGTGCAGTTGGACAGCTCATGGTCTCATATACCCACCCAACCCCACAGTTCCAGTTTTTTAAATTTAATTTAATAATTATTTTATCTTTTGTTTTGGATTGCCAACAAAACCCAGAATAGAAACCTATTATTTTGAATTTTGATAAGATTGTAATTATATATACGAGATACGATTAACGGTGAAAAACCCCCGATTACACGGTTTTGATTTTTGATCCGACAAGATCTGATAAATTTTTATTCGGTATTAATTTTGGTGGGATCGAGAGTGAAGTCAATTTAAATTCTGGTGATAATCGGGACTGGGATAGGATCTTGATCTTTTAGACATGGTACCCGGTGGGTATTCAATAGGACCGGAACAAATACCAAATAGTCGCTATTGATTTTCTTTTGTTTATTTTTCTTATCAAACTTTCTCTTTATGCATGAATATTATAAGTATGACTAGTTTTAAAACTTTAATTTTCAAGCTTACAATATTTTACTTTTATTATTTAATATTATTATTGGTGGTTGAATTTTTTTCTTCAATTATACAATTTTTTAAAGAATAAACTAAATGATCGGGTATTCGATATTGGAACTGATTTTTACCAATAACAGGACCGATTCTTAAAATTTAAAACCGGGATCAAACCAATTCTATTCAAATTAGCAGGTATCTGGTCTTACCCATCCCTAACAATTAAGTTATACAATATAAAATTCTTTCATTTTTATATATTTTTTGAATCACTGAATGATTGAATTAAGTAGTTTTGACGGGTGAATTTCCTGACATAATTTTTTTCTATATATAATATCTCAAATTTAAAATATATTTAAATAAAATCAATTGTTTATCATTTTAATTAAACATTGTTGATAAAATAAAATATTATATTACTAGTATTATTATAATTCACAACACTAACCAGACAGCAAAAATCCACCTGGACCCATTTTCTTTTCTTTGTTAATAAAATACGAACTTAAGGAGTGATTTTAAAAAAATAATATTTATTTTAAAAGATTTAATTTTAAATAATTTTACTTTTAAGATGTATTTTTATTATAAAAAAGTTGAACAAAATATAAATAATACATTATAACCACCTAAAGATAATTACAAAATAGTAAAACACAACTCTGCTCCTAAACATAATATAATATAATTATTATATTTTAATACATAAATTACGTAAATAAATTATATAATAATTTTGTAAATTTAAAATTTAAATTATAATCATAAAATTTAAATTTTATACTTATATATTAAATCTTTAAATTTTAATTTAAAATTTTAAAATTTAAAATCAAAAAATTTATATAAATTTATACAAATTTATGTATTAAAATATTTTTTTAAAAAATAATCATTACGATATTATAATAATATTATTAATTCAGCAAATTAAATAATTATTTTATAACAATTTATAAATTTAATAACTATATACAGTGACCAAAATGATTATTTTATTATAATTCAAAGACTATTGGTGTACTCTCCTTATAAAAAATGAAAAATAAAATAAAGTCTAGATTTGAACAGATAATCATCTAATCATCCCTATCTAATTAATTCCATTAATAATAACATTAGTCCAACCCATATCTTCATCCCTATCATCTTCAACATTATTTAATTCAACAAATATTTTAAAATATTAGGCGTTGGTATTTTATATTTATATTAAAAATAATAATTTTAATCAGACTGACAAGATTACACGTGTGACTTCAAATAAACAAATAAATAGTACACTAATTATAATGATTATCGTTATAAGGTTATTATCCTCTATTCAAAAGATATGTTTTATAGAATATACATTAATATCGTTTATATGTCTAAAGTTGTTATTTTTATAGGATTATTTTTTTTCAGACATAATAATTTTCCTGTTTAAATTTGTGATGTCTTCATCACGAATTTTTGCTTTTATGATTAATTAATTATTATAGTTGTCCATCATACCTGTTCCACTCATAAACGTTCGACATAAAATTAGATAATCAAATGACCACTCTGATATCACTTGTCAGGAAAATTATCCTCTTCACAAAATTTTAATTATATATGATTTTTTATTAATTTTTTTAAATTTATTAAATTTTAATTATTTAGAATCTTTTATATTTATGTTCGTTTATTTAATGTTCATGTATATTAAGCGAACATAATATATAATATATTAGTCAAGAGTTAAGAGACTCAATTTAAATTTAAAAATTAATTTATAGATTATTAAAAAATTAAATTATTCCAATTTCTTTTTATAATTTAAATTTATTTTAATTTTTAAAGTTAAATTTATAAATTATTATTCGACCCGAACTTAGATAATCTCATACTTTTCCTAAACTTGTAATGATATATTTCTCTCTTTTAAGTTTTTGAATTTGAAACCCAAAGCTCACCATTTCTTAAATGTTACAAAGTTTCAAGTGTTTAAAATAAAAATATATAATTATGATTATAGTCCTTTAAGTGTACTTGGAATTTGAAAAATAACCCTTCATTGAAATTTAATATAATTAGGTCTCTCTATTTCTTCTAATTGAAAATAATTTTAATTGTTGTCGTTAAAGTGATATATCAAAACTTAATTTTACTTTTATTCAATCATGCAATTAATTTCACGTGAAAATCTAGCCGACCATGGACAAAATTAATTTTTTTAGAGGTCCAAATTAGATTGACATTATGTCGTGACCTCTTTAAAAACACGAATTTAAGTTTTTTTTTAATTAAACACGAATTTACCAAACACGAATTTATTATATTTTCAGGTTTTTTTAATTTTTATTATTTTTCTGTCATTTAATATTTTATTATATTTTCAGTTTTTTATATTTTATTAAAGAATTCGTGTTGACACATTATTATTATTGGGGCCAATGTGTAATTTGACCATTTATATGAGATTGAAGTGTCATTCTACCCTTTTTCATAAAGGTACAGATCTATCAGGCAACTAGACATCACATGCAGTTCACGTGCTCCTGTGTCAGTCCCACACTGATTAGGTAAAGTCTTGTTTGTTTGTTAGTAAATATTCGTCATCTTTTCACGGTTCTCGAAATCTCACGGCGGAAACAGCGAAGTTTAAAGATAAAAATAGGATCAGTTTGATATTATTAAATTAATATCTAAATTCTATATTTTTGAATTATTATTTTTATAATAAATTCGTTGTAGAAACATAATTAATTTTCTAATTGGAATTTGTCGTACATGTTAGAAAAAATAAATTATTAAAAATTTATTTTACATTTTCAATATACTGAAGAACAAAAATTTAAAAAATTAAAACATCAAAAATTAATTTTAATATTTAGTTTCATGATTAACAAAAAAATGACATTGGCTATATATGAACCTAGTTATAATGTAACTTTTTTATTTTATTTTTTTGTTAATATAAGATTCTTGAAGCTAAAATATAATAGTAAATTTTTTAGCTAAAAAATTCTCATATTAATAAAAATAAAAATTTGTATTACAAAATTATTACCCTCTTTATAAAAAATATATCTAATATAATATACAATATCATTATATATATCTAAAGATTTTTTTTTTCGACATAAAATTAATATTTTTTGTCACTTTTTAAACGTGTCACTTTAACGGTTTACATATAACTAATGTCAACATTTTTTTTAATAAATAATAGAGTTAAATATCAAAATTGGTTCTTAATAGTTCAATTTTTTTTGAACTTTCATTCTTCAATGTATTGAGGATGTGAAATGCATTTCTAATAATTTATTTATTTTTCTTTCAATAAAAACTTTTAATTTTAAAAATTTTAATTAAAACTTGTCACGCATAATGAACGAATTATAATTAGGGTTAAAATTTAAGGTTTAATACATAGACTTTAGTTTTTTAAAAAGTTAATTTACATATTTAAATTTTTTACACAATATATATTTTAAATCAGCTAAAATGTTATAGTAGTATCTATTATTCTAGAGTATACTCTCAACTATTAGATACTGATCGCTCAATCATTGTACTAATATTATTGGTACTTGAACTCGTGATCTCTAGAAATATTATGATATGAATGCGACATAAAAATAATTTTAATCCTTAACGTTTATAATTTTTATCATTTTGGTTCTTATTCTTCTTTTGGGATAAATTTAGCCCTTAACCTATATTTTTTTACAAATGTCTTTTTTTTAACTAGCATGATGACTGGACCGTTAAAAATTTAACGATGATGACATGTCATATGCATATGATAATATTATTTTAATGACATGACATCTAACCTATCAAATCCATATATATAAAATATAATTTTATTCTGATATTAAAATTCAAATAAGATATTAAAAATTAATTAATTCTAAAACTAAAGGTTACTAAACATTCCTTACCCTAACTATAATAAAATCAAAATCTTATCTTAAAAAAATATGAATCCAGTCAAAAAAAAATCGTAGATTTAATTAAAGCTCAAAACCTAAAACTTCAAATTTATTGCTTTTTAAATTTAAATACAAATCTTAAACTATAACCTTAAACCTTCTGATTTAGGTTAAACACTAAAATACACAAATTTTAAATTAAAACAATAAAACTCAATTAATTAATATCAAAATCTTTTACCTTTAATTCATCGTTAATAAACTCTACAAAACTTTTCATTTTATCAAAATTAAAGTAGAGAATGTTTAGTAACGTTTTATAATTTTATATATTTTATAAGCCGCGACACTATTAGCCTCTATTATTATTATTATCCCTTGTGTCTATTTTTTCATCAGACAAGATTTATACTAACAAATAAATAAGTTTGGACAGTTTAATATTAAAATATGCAATGTATAATATTTTAAAAAATTAAAATAATTAAATTATTATATATAGATAACGTGTTCTACTAGTAGCATGTTTTGGACAGTTTTCCAATCTTGGTCTTATTCTTGATATTTTATTACAACGAATCACCGCAATCATTTCCATTGAAGAACACTATGGAAATCTCCTTACAGTTTCAGGAACATCTCCTTTCTGCACTCTTTTTAACCATAATCATCACCATATCAACGGCCATCATCATTGCTGCAGGCAAGAAGAAACACCAGAGGAGACCCCCAGAGCCAGCGGGGGCGTTACCGTTTCTCGGTCATCTTCATCTCCTAGGAAAAAAACAGCTGCTACATAGAACATTTGCAGACATGGCTGACAAGTACGGACCAGCCTTCTCGATCCGTCTCGGGATTCATCGGGCACTTGTGGTCAGTAACTGGGAAGTTGCCAAGGAATGTTTCACGACCAATGATAAGGTCTTCCTCACACGTCCAAAATCCATAGCCATAAAGCATATGGGGTATGACCATAACATGTTAGGCTTCGCTCCTTATGGACCGTATTGGCGCAGCATAAGGAAACTAGCAACGGTGGAGCTCCTCTCTAGTCGCCGCCTTGAGTTACTCAAGCATGTTCCCGATGCAGAAATCAATGGTTTTATAAAGGGATTGTATGAGCAGTCGGTGAAGAACGGAGGCGGTGCTGAGGTGGAAATGAAGGAAAGAATTGGCGACTTAGCAACGAATATCATTGTGAAGATGATTGCTGGGAAAACATATCATGGTACCGAAGGAAGCTGCGATGAGGAATCGAGGCGATGCCAGAAGGCCTTGTGTGATTTCTTTTATCTGACAGGGTTGTTCTTGTTTACTGATGCAGTGCCTTTTCTTGGTTGGCTTGATGTAGTGATGGGAAACATAGGAAAAATAAAACAGACAGCAAAGGAGTTGGATTCTGTACTTGGAAGCTGGGTAAACGAGCACCGCGGAAGGAGGCGCAACGAAGGCATCGGAGGGGACCATGATTTTATGGATGTTATGTTGTCGATCATGGAAGAAAGCAAGGTTCCATCTCAAGAGGCTGATGTTACCATTAAAGCAACTTGCTTGGTATGTTACTGTTAAGTAGAATTATGTAATTTATAGAAACATGAGACAACAGATTACCTTTGATTAGGCAATTGTGATTGCAGAGTCTTGTCTTGGGTGGCGTCGATACGAATGTGGTCACACTCACTTGGGCAATCTCCCTGTTGTTGAATAACCGCCATGTGCTGAAGAAGGCTCAAGATGAACTCGACATCCATGTCGGAAGGCAACGGCAAGTGGAAGAGTCGGACTTAAACAATTTGGCATACCTGCAAGCCATTATCAAGGAAACAATGCGGTTATATCCAGCAGCGCCTCTCTCTGTACCGAGAGAAGCCATGGAGGACTGTACAGTAGCTGGCTTCCATGTTCCTGCAGGCACTCGACTTTTGGTTAACCTCTGGAAGTTGCAGCGTGACCCCGGAATTTGGCATAAGCCATTAGAGTTCTTACCTGAGAGATTCCTCAGTGACCATGCCAACATAGATGTGAGGGGTCAGAACTTTGAGCTTCTACCATTTGGTTGTGGTAGAAGGATTTGTCCAGGTATCACTTTCGCGCTTCGGTTCCAGCACTTAGCTTTGGCTCGACTGCTTCACGGATTTGAATGGGGAACGGTCTCGGATGGTGCAGTAGATATGAGTGAAAGCCCCGGATTAACGGTTCCTAAAGCTACACCATTAGAGGTTACTCTTACACCAAAGTTACCTTCCATGCTCTATAGGTAACTGGCACAAGATGCACATGGCTTGGTTTGCAATTCATTTTTGTTGAATGCACAGGTGTGTTCTCAAATGACTGTTAAATCAATTGCCTTTTCTATGAAAAGAAGAATAAAAACCAAAGAATTTATTTTTTCAAGTTGTATGTATGTAGAGAATCTAGTAAATGAAAGGAAAAGCACTCGAGGATACTTTTTTCTGAAGAACAAGTCGTATATTGTTTCACAATTGAGTTCTGTGTAAAGAATCTGTTTTTCCTACACCTAATTTCAAGTGGGGTTTCCTCAATTTTACAGTTTGAATGAGAAAAAATGGTTCATGAGGTTGAGCTTGCCTCTATATCCGTCGATGACATCTCGGTATTGACTAAGCTATTTTCGGTATCGTTCCACTTCAGAATGTGTCTGCTGTATCTTAATGCTTCATCAACAGAATCAGGTTCCAAGCCGGTAACCATCGAAACGTACAACTTCCGGTCACTAAGAGAATTGAACAATCTCTTAAACTTCGTAGCGATGTACTGAAAGGCACTCTGCGATAGTGAAGTGTGATTATTTCTATTATTGCTGAAGTTGTAGTGATTATGGCTGATAACTGGGTTGAAGTCACGGAACCATTCACATCGAGTGAGAGGAACCTGGTCGATCTTTTCCTCGAGCAGATCAGCTTTGTTGAGTATGAGAAGGAAGTTCTTTTTCTCAAAGGTTGGATGGCTGACTATACTCTCAAACAGTTGCTTGCTTGCCAACATTTTGTTTGTGAGAACTCCGTTGCTGTCTAATGAAAACTCGTCATAGTCGGTCAACGAGACGGTGAATAGGACAATATCGACGTCTTCAAACATTTCCAACCACTTACATTTCTCGCCGAGGCTACTGGGATGCAGTCTAATAAGCTGGTACCTGTTGATTCAAAGCAAGAGATGCTAAGCATGATAAGCATATATGAACTTGTCCTATGATGCACTGTACAAGTTGTACATTTAAGCATAGGCTAGAATATAACTATTAACTAACCTTGCTGATGGATCATGCTGATAACCATCAATGGCGATTTCTCGTTCTATTAGGGGAAACGAGAATTCCGTGCAAGAGAGTCCATTCGATGATGTAATTCCCTCGGCATACAAGATATCCATGTCGGACGGCTCGTAATCCGTCCTTGAGATCTCAATAGCCTGAGAAGAAGATAAGCATGTAAACATCGGTAAATGAATTAGACAAGAAGAGGTTGGAAGATGTTTCTATTAAACTAAAAGTCCACACAGCAGGCTTACCCGTTCTAGGAAATAAGTAGCAATTCTTGGCAGCATTTCTAGTTCATGCCTCCGGTTATATGTGGCCTGAAAGGCTGCATCATTCCACAGCTCCCCGATAAACGGTGCATATTCACGAGTAGCAGCAGGGAAGATGACTTCCAAATTGCCGGACACCATCACTTGGACAAGCCAATCCGAGAAAGCTTTCAGTTTTGGGGAAATGGAATATTTTGTTTTGCCATCAATCTGCCTTCCTCTATCCTCCTGTAATATTTCTTCTTCAAATCGTTCTCGCCCCTGAAGCAATATAGCAAGGTAGCCATACAATTTGCTTTGGATCATCGATTTGATACTCCGGCGTTCGTTCTCTGAGAAAGAAATATTATACAGAACCTTGGCCTGAAATAAGCAAGTAACAAATTTAATGTTTCATCAGACAGTATATTCTGCATTTCCACAGTCATAAAACCAAAGTTTGGAAGTCATAAACATCAAGAAAAAGGAATCATTATTGAAGGTAGTGCTGTCTAGAAGCATAATTTAGGATTTATTTAAAATCTGTCACCAGTTGCATATTATGAATTCACAATAGCTTAAGATATAGAAATAACTAAAAGGTGACAGATGAGACATGGCAATGTTGGTTGGCCAGAGCTCAATGGTATATCAGCTATGCATCCGAGTTCTCAATCTAAGCTGAAAGGATAAAGGATGGTATGTGGAAAAGAACACAAGTAACAATTCAATTTACAGACCCCAAATGTGGGGAAATGGTTAATTGAATAAGTTTACATGATTGGTATATTACCTGTTTATATATCGTACTTGTGCCGGACTTTGGATAGCCAACTAGAAGAATTTTGGGAAGTACTTGTGCCGGACTCTGGCTGACATCCTCTCCGGCAGGATTCATGGTATTAGGAGGAACCGGCAAAGACATGAGAGTGCAAAAAAGCTTGACTCCCATCTGAAAATAAGGTACATCCATGTTATTTCTGGTGCAGGATGCAAGGAAAAATAATTATGCCTACGCGATATGCATATCCGTATGCAAATATACCTTGTTCCATATTGGCCCCTTTATATTATTCTGACCCTCCTCCTGGTAGGATCCATCTGCACTTAGCCAATAGCTAGGATTTCCTTCGCAATGAACTCCTGCTAACTGCAAATATTTAACAGAATGTCAGTGAGTGAACTTGTATTATACGTCTATAAAAACATTTGTTTAAAAGAACTCGATCATGTATAGCACAACAACCTGCAGCATCCACAGCTCTTTTTTAGTAATCACTCGACTGTTTACGATTATTTTCGTATTTCCATTGCTAGCATTACTCTTGATGTGAGCTCCAACATTTAGCTGGGCAGTAATAATCTGGCATGGCTCATGTCCTTCCTGATTTCCAACAGAGCAGTAGTTCAAGTTTTAATGGAGGAAGATGGCAGTCATATAATGTAAAAGAAGAAAAAAGTTTGGTTATTACCTTTCCCCAGAATCCGGACAATTTATCATACCAATAGAATCCAGGTTTTAGCTTCTTTGGTGGGTTTTGGCAGGTCTGCAAAACCTGCAACTCGTCTTGAGTCAATGGCTCTCCATTCACGATAACCAGCTGTGGTGGTAGCTGGTTAGCCTCACAGGTCTTCTCTGATCTCATTACCCTTTGAAGTTCCAACTCACCGAGCAGCTGCTTGAGAAGCCGAGAACATTTTCCGAGACTTTCTCGCCTTGACTCGTGTATTTTCTTACCTATGCAAGTAATACATTTTCTTCCCTCCGGCATCGACCCCATTGTTCTCAATACACACTTATAACAATACTTGGCATTACAAACAATGCAGATCTCCTTCAATGTAAACCGGTTTCCCTTTAAACACCGATAACATGATCCCTTTTTTTCGTTCCTCGCAATAGGTTGTTCGTCAAGGATGATGCTTTCTGTCTCGGAATAATCGGACTCTTCAACGTCGCATGATTCAGGTTCCCGGAAAGTCACAACAGATGGTTTTCTGACATGGGAAGGAGTCTCATTGTTAACATCAGAAATCTCCTGAATTTCAGAACATCCTACTCCACCATCACCATCATCAATTCCCTCACCTAATGAATCCAAACTATCGACAGTAACCGATAATTCATTCGACAAACCAGGATGAACTATGGATTTCCGAGCTGAGCCAAGTTTAGAGGCAAATCTTTTGTCTTTGGGTGGCTTTTGGTTCACTGGATTGATCTTTACAATTGGTTGGATAACTGGCAATGAAACATCATTCAAAGAGAAGGAAGAGGAAACTTCGGCAGCCGTCGGAAGGCAGTCCAGGTCCACCGGAACTAATTTGGGGATATCAAAATTGATCGGAGGACCATTATACTCTATAGCAAAAGAGTATTCAATGCTAAAATCTTCATCTACAGGAGCTGATTTCTCAAAAGGAAGGATCTTTCTTAGAAGGGTAGCCATGGTTTCTTCCAATTCTCAACTCCAGAAAAAAAAACATGAAGAATTTAGCCACCAACAACCAAAACAAATAAACCCCCCTGTTTTTTCCCCTTTCAAACAATCAAAACAAGCTAATTTATTTCCTTTAATCCCCAAACCAACCTGAAAAAGACCCCTTTGTTTTCCTTTTCTTATAGGCTTACTGAGCAAGAAAATCAAACATAGAAAGACAGGAAAATCTGGGGAAATTCCAAGCAAACAAATAAAGACTGAAAACGGAGATTCTTGTCTAACCAGTAAACTATGGAGACCTTCGAGACGACCGAGTGACATGCTTTTAGTGTTAGATTTTTCAATGATTTTCCTTGTCAACACGCTGATGAAGAAATTTCCGGGAAAGACTGATGGAAACTGAGGATTGAAGAAGTCAAACTCAAACACACGGACTGCCAGCATCAACCACCATCACTGCTTGTTTACAAATACTTTGGGTCAACCAACAAATCAGAGTATTAAGTGAACGCGGACAGAAATTGGAGGCTAATTGGCTCTTTGACGTAGTTTGGAATCACGTCATCTCTATAACGTGTTTTGTGTTTGGATGGCAAGAAAGTTGACATGATGCTGAGGACATGAAATGAAAGTCTTTGGTGATACTAAAAATTACAACAACAATAAAATTTAGGGTAAATTAATCTTCAAATATTTTGATTTAAATACTAAATAAACCAATATTTTAATTCAAATATTCGCATTCAAAAATTAAATATTCAAAGATTTTAATTCAATATTTTGATTTGAATATTAAATATTTTATTAAATATTAAATATTTAATGATTAAATATTTTATTTTTATTAAAGTTAGATTCAAACCCTTTACACCATATTTATTTTATTGAATTTTTTAAAGAATATATTTTAAATATATTATGTTACAAAATCATTGCATGAATAATATTGTAGCTGAGTGATTAGGATACTTGTTATTCATCTTTTCAACTCGGGTTTAACCTATAAAGCTTAAATTTTTCATTTTCTTTCTTCCCTTTCTTTCTCTCTGATTAGGATTGAATGAATTATTTTATTTATTGATTTAAAATTATAAATAAATTATAAAAATTAAATGTATAATTTTATAGATTTTACTTAACTGATACGTCATCTTTTCCGTTAGGATTTTAACAGCGTTGACCCAAATAGGTTGATCTAATAAGTTGGGTGGCTTGATTGACGAGTTTTTTAGTTCGATAACAAAAATAAATATCTCCAATTAGTTGGGTGATGACCGGAGTAATTTATCCTAAAATTTAACACCTCTATCTAAGTTCAACCAATATTTTTATGATGTTCCATCTGATATAAATTTTAAAGTAAAAATTTAAACCTTGCATGATATAAATATATTTTTAATTTTTATTCAATAAAATAATAAGTTAGTTGAAAAGAATGTAAATAGAGGTGATGCATTATAATAATTATTTTAATTTATTAAAAAGTAATTAAATATAGATGAAGCTAAAATTAAATTACGAGAGAGCAAATAGATTAACTTTAAAACAAATATTATCTTAAAAAGTAATTAAATCATGAAAATTTAAAGAATTAAGTTTAATTTTTTAAATTTTAGAATTTAAAGTTAAAAAAATTGGGAGCAAAAAGAGTTTAATTGCAATAATTTTAAAATTATTTAGACTAAAAATATAATTAAACTACTTTATAAAATTAGACAAATCTAAATTAGATGACCATCCCTATAGGATAACCCCTACCTTATATATTTGGGGACTAAATTGCGTATTATACCAAAATAAAATTATTATTTTTTTAAATATATGTAATTAAATTAGTATGTTCCAGAAGTTCGAAATTCTGTATCTTGAAGTTTGAGTGGGTCGTTGTAGGTCTATTTTTTTAAACAGAAACACTGAAAGACTAATCATCAGTCTTCCATAAGTTCTTCTGAATGGAAGACTTGAATTGGTCATTACAGATTTTATATTCTTAAAACTCTTAGAATACTCGTTAATCAGATTCACTTAAAAAAAATATATCACGCTAAAATTGATCGAATTTAGAAGATTATGATATCAAAGTTTTAAGAAATTATGTTATGAATCCTTTTTACCAGGTCATTTAAGTCTCAATTAATCAGATTTATTTATCTTATTTTTTAAGGTAAATCATCACTTATTTCCTACATATAATTAATATGTGGATAGTAACTTAAAAAACGAAAGGACTTGATTGCTTGGATCACGGGATATGTTGAACAAAGTTCATGAGATAATCTCTTTTCCAAAAGAGAAAAAACTAAAGTTCAATGTCAGATTTGTATTCTTTTAATTTCGATAATAATTTTAAAACAATAATCATAATTGAATGATATACGATATAGTTAATATTTTTTAATAATTCTTATTTTAATAAGAGGATACAGGAGAAATTTGTTCTTAATATGTACTGAATTAAGAGAGAAGAAAGCGTGTCAACTGAGAATTTTTAACCACATATTTTAGATATTATTAATTATTTTTTAAAATATTTATTAATTGAATTTTAATTTGACTTGCATTGTAATTCTTAAAATAACCTTTAATTTAGATATTTGAAGAAATTATAAATAAATTGTTGTATAAAAATAAGTAAATTGTATCATACGTTCCTGAATTATAATTTTTATTCTAAATTGGCCTATAAACTTTTAAGCATTTCAATTTTGTCCTTAAAGTAAGACCCTTTGTTCTAAATTGCCCCCAAAACTTTTGAACACTCCGATTTAATCTCAAACTATGACTCCCTTTATAAATTGGTTGTCAAACTTTTGAATATTTTTATTTCATCACAAATTATCTACATACGCTAATCACATCCTATATTAATAAGATCATTAAAAAATTATTAATTATCATATAAACATTTATGTGTATTATGTAATAATATGACGTAGCAGAAATGATAATTTGATGATAAAATTAAAATGTTCAAAAATTTAAAATCATTTAATATAAGAATCATATATATCTTTGATCACTAAATCAATTAATAGATCTCGTCCACGTGCATAGCTTTATATAAAGCCTTTGTGAATTGGTAAAATTGTAGACATAACAATTAAGACCCATTACTCTTTGGATCGGCATAGGCCCATATGTCATACTTGTGTAACCTAAAGATTTTGTTCGATTTTATTACTGTTTATATTTGATCTTAGTTACGTCCTTAAAATAAGTGTGAGCGAAAAATAAAAAAATAAGAGAAATATTTAATGGTCAATACCTTCCATTGCAAAATTACAAGTAGGCAATGCCATATTACAATTTGGAGGAAAAAAAAAAGAAGGAAAATGAATAAGTAAAATATCATGTACCAAATGAGTAATTTTACCAACCTTAAGCTTCAAGTAACATGCCAAGGCAGCATGCACATGAGCTACTCATTCTATCTTCTTCATGCATAGACTGGAATAATTTGAAATACCCTCTTTTTTATCCGAGGTGGCAGTTAAAATCATTGAGTTTGTACGGCGTGGCACCGTCCTCCGCCGCCGGAAGTGCCGTCCACGGCCAAGGCTCGATGGAATCCCTACTAAATAAACCTGCCTCTTGGTTTTCGCTCTCCCTCGTTCGGAAATTCAGCCTCATCCTCGGTCAGTTCGTGGTCTGAAATGAAACCGTGCTGGATGTCTTTCAGGTCTGGCGCATGTTCGGACACACGCCAGACCTTTATGGACTTATCCAGGCTACCGCTATAAACAATCCACTTACGGTTGGCGTTGCTTGACGTCTCGCGATCTTCTTCAACCGCTAAGCATTTCACCGGGCCGGTGTGACCGGTTAGGACCGACAGGCACATGTGGATGCCGCCTTCTTCTCGCCTCCAAACGCATATGCTCTTATCGGCGGAGCCGCTGAACACCAAGTTGCCGGCGGTATCCATGCAGAGAACCGCCATTTTATGCCCCCTTAAAATCCCGCCGTGAGTTAGGTGTTGGTTCCCGTATTCCCAGAAGTTGACGAGCCCGTCGGACGATCCGCAGTACAATGTCGCAGATTCCTGGCTCACGGCCAACGCCGTCACCGCGTTCTCTTGTTTCAACAACATTTGAACCATGGTATGCTTAGTTCCTTTCTCCATAAACTCTCTCTTCCAGGACTTGACCGTTCCGTCGGCTGAGCCTGTAAACACGAAGTCTTCGAATCCAGTGACGACGGAGTTTATAGCATCGTCATGTGCGTCGTCGACGGATTCCAAGCACTTATGATTCTCTATCCGCCACACTTTCATGGTTTTATCCCAGGATCCTGAATACAACAGCCCGTGTTCTTCATTCAAGCTCAGGCACGACACAGCGTCGAAATGTTTGATCCGAAGAACACTCCGTTTCTTCCGAACGTCGACGTAGTTCTTCGGCTTAACGGAGCTTTTCATGAAATCAGTGAACGCCGGGAAACTACCATGTTTTTTTATCACGCTAGGGTTCGACGACGAGACCTTCCAGCTACGGATTTTACCGTCTTGATGACCGGTGAAGATCCGATCACCCAATACAATAATGGCTTTGACCAACCCACTTTTAGCTTTGAAACCCGAAAACTCCTTCATGTTCTTCCAGACACGGATGTTCTTGCTATCAGTGCCTGTGTATAACATATCACCAACGGCGGCCAATGAATAAATATGACCTTCTTCTTTCACGATGGAACCGATGAGTCCGGTTTGACCGAAATCGTTCTCGAGCGCAGACGTATGGAAATTCCAGGGAGAAGGGTGGTTCCACGGCGACGGCGACATCAAGTAAGGATTAGGAGAACCCTCGCAGCTGGTGCTGTATGAATACCTCGGGCTTGCCATTGAAGCATTGCTTTTACGGTGTGGTGAGTCGTCGTCTTCCTCTCCAACGCCGTTGTTTATTGGAAATAGCGTGTTCAGATTACTTGGTCGGCCATGGTGGTGGCCAGCCTGCTCCAAAAACATCGTTTCCACCTGGAAATTTTGGTAAGAATAATTTGAATCTGTAATGTCAAAAGGGAAAATCTGTGCGAGAGATTGTTTTGAGGGTCAAATGATGAGATTATATATAGATGGAGATTGAATTCGTGTTTGGTAAATATGAGGTTATGGGATTTGGACACGTGGTGGGGTGAAATATATTAGGAGATTCAACTTTGTTTGGTAATAAAAATCCATGTTTAGAACCATTGAAAGTTCAAATTCTTCAAAAGCACCAATTTTAAAATTCCAATTAATAGAAATTTAAAATATTTGTTAAAATGCCGATTGAATTTAGTTCGATTAGTGTCTGCATAATATATAAAAAATTAAAATTAAATATGTTTAAACGTTCTATACCCTTTTATTTACGAGAAGTATAAACGTAAAGCGCGTATCAAAGTGTATGTTCATATAGAAGATATATATTTAAACAAACTTTTATTACATGGCCCCAACTCATCACGTTATTCATAGTCTCACCCAATAATAAATTTTCATCTAATTTTTTAAGGTTAATCTTTACTTCTTTCTTATATATCACTAAATGAATGAGACTATAAATAACGTGATTAGTTGAGACCACGTAATAATTTCTCCATTTCTAGGACTATGACATCAAGGGTGAAGCTAGGATATATATTCTAAGGGGTTGAAATAATTCTTTTTAAACTTTAGGGGATCAAAACTAAAATTTTCCATGTTAAAATGTATTAAATTGATTTATAAATTCTTAAGAGGATTAAAGATATAAAATTTTCATTAATTAAGGATTAATAGGATTTAAACTTTGATTTAAAATCCGATTGAGTTTAAATTAAGGGTAAACTACTCCGGTGACCACATAACTAATTGAGGATATCTATTTTGGTCACCTAACTAAACAACTCGTCAATCAGGTGACCTAACTTTTAAACCCTACCTATTTTAGCCATTACCGTTAAAATTCAAACGGAGAAGTTAACAACAGTGACGTGACAGTTAAATAAAATCTGCATAATTACACATTCAATCCTTGTAGTTTATTTATTATTTTAATTTAATCCTAATTTTAAATTAATAAATAAAATCATCACTCGATCTATTGATAACACGTGTCATCATCGAATTGGATGACTAATTTTTATTTTTATTTTATATTATTATATTTATTTTCTCCAACCGGATTGTGACACATGTCACCACCAAAAGATGACACATGTCATCATTGAAATAGTTTATCATTGTAGTAGTTTATCATTAACGTAATATATAAGAGGACACGGAATCAATAATAAAATATCGATAAAATCAAAAATCAATAATCTAATCACATAATTTTTTTACATAAATAAAACCCATCCTTTATTTAAACATGTTATTATGATACTAATGTTGGTTCATTAGATTGAATAATATGTCCTTATATCGGTCATGAGGTGATGATTGAAACATATCTATCACACTCAATTGTGCATGCTTTCTCCACTAGTGGCAAGCCAAAATTCAAATGAAAACAATGTCTATGAGGCTTTGGTCTTATAGTGCCTTTACAAGTGGACCATCACCATACATATAGTATGATGATCTCTCTAGTAACTTCTATTACCATTTATCATCGTTTATATATTCATAGAGTCGTCTTAAATATTTTCAGGATATAAACAAAAATTTAAAAATAATTTTTTATATATTATTTTAAATAATTAATTTAATATTTTACTAATATCTTATAGACTGAAGTAGGGATGGTTCAAAGATTTTGGAGGTCCTGTCCAATTTATTAAAATGTGACCCTTAAAAGCAATTATTCATAACCTTAACTAATTCTAAAAACGTAGTCCTTAAAAATAATTATCCTTTTTAAGGCCTCTTGTGCGGTCATTTCTATTGCGATTATCCAGAACCTCAGTGATTTTACAAAGCAATAGTGATAGATATGATCAATAAGATTCTATAATCAATTGTCACATCTAGGAAATAATTATAACTCATATTTCTTAAGAATACTTTCAAAACTTTTATAATAAATTTCGAGATTAACATCATCTAATGAATGTAATTTATCAAATTTTGGAACCCTATTTTTCAAAGACCCTGTGCGGTCGCTTCTATTGTATATATCTAGAACCCACTGGATAGAGAAGAATAACAAAGAATTAGATTCAAATAATACATAAATTATTATTTGGATGACTCAACTCGCTCCTAGCCACAAGTTGGCTAATCAAGCTCTTTCTGGGTTGGTTCATTGTACCACTACTCCCAACTTGAACCATTCCCTGCGCAGACACTACCTGTCTTCCCCATTTGCTGGTGCAAATTGGTTTGGTGACGCCCATCACAATTATTTTGCTTTTCCAAACCTCGACAACTCCTTTTTAACCCATGTCTTGTCACCCATATTCTCCTCTCTCCATGATTCATGCTAGCTACTGGTTTCTAAAACCTTTTCTTTGTTCCAGAAATGGACACCATTAAGGACAAACATGAAAGACACCAATCAACATTAAACAACATGCACAAGGACATGTCCCTGTAATCCTCTCCACTCTTTGGTTAGGTCCCATCCCTTAATAATGTTATGTCACAACTCGTGTCGAATATATATTCGTATCCGACATTAGCTCATTTGATATTTCTTAAGCAACTGAACCCTAGAAGAAGAAGAATATTTTAAGTGATCCATACACCCTAGCACAAGTGGGAGATCATCTTTACGGGGAATTTTAGCCACGTAAAGTGGCGGGTCCAAAATTTTTTTTAGGGTGGACACTTTTTACGGTGTAAAAGGGACTTGACGTTCTCCATTTTAAACTAATTACCTCCATAGGTAATTACACCATCATCTGAGAAGTTATTTTATTGATAAATTACCTCCATAGGTAATTACACTATCAGCTGAATTAGATAAAAGCAATGACATCAATTAATTCAGGGTTGACACCAATTATATTTAGGGTGAACACTAATATATAAAATAAATATTTAATAGATCAAATTTAAATTTCAGGTGAGCCCGGATTCGCCAGTGGCCACATATAGTGATCTTACACTTGGCTTGATTCTATTCCTTCCATTTTATATTAAACTTTTAGTATCAAACAAAATAGACGATTAAAAAATGCGAGAGATTTTATATAATCTATTAAGATGATATTTTTTAAAATAAACATTTTTTGATTTTTTATATGTATGATAAAATGATTTTTGAATAAAAATGAATTTAAAAGGACACAAAATCTATGAAGTATATCATTATATTTTCCCTATATGCTTTACCATTACTCTAAAATTCGAAATTCTGATTAAAAACATGTTATAAAATCATGGACTAACCAACAACTTGCCTCACGAAGTTTTCTTTCGGTACAGAGTAAGTGTTAGAAAAATAGTATAGTACATGAATATTTTTGAGTTTAAATTTGAGTGGGTTTTATTAGTCAAATTAATTGAGATTAAGTGTATTATTAATCTACTATAAAAGTAGATGAAAATTGTATATTTATATGCTCAAAATGTTCAGTGGATGAATGAGAAATTATTGCTCAAAATAACACCCATGATATTGAAAAAATAAGATGAAAAGTAGAATATCCCAAACTTGATGGAACATAGATTTGGAAAGCTTTATATATAAAAGTTCTTCATATTATTGTTAGAAATAAGACAAAAGCTTAGACTTGACACCTTCAATTTGCAATAGTTAACTTATTTTAAAGTCAAAGATGAGGCTTTAAACACTAGAATTAAACTACATTTTTATGAAGTTACAGACCCTTCAGCTGGTTGTAACTTCTTATTTATTTTTAGATTAATTATATTATTTTTATCATTTGATTTCTGAAATTTGTAACTCTTCAGAAATTTTAACACAACAGATTAATTATGTTATTATGAGGTCCCCTGTCTGAACATTATAAAAGGGGACCTCTTGCTCCTATCTCAACACTTTGAAAACCATAAAAATTCTCTAGCCAAATTCCTGATATTATTCTGCTTCTGTAAAGCTAGTTGTTGCAGTCAAGGTTGCGTTGCTCTCTTTGCTGTATTCACCGTTGTATCTTGGGAGACAGACGTCCCATAGTAACTCTAGCATCTGGAGGAGACGAATTTGCTTTAAGGACACTATGATAGCACAAACTTCAATCAACGTTTTAAGAACCGTTTATTATTTTTTTGGTTTTTTGTGATCTTTGTATTTTTATTTTATATGTTTTATTTTAATTTCATTTACAGAAATTGTTATTTAACATTTTATTAACTTGCTTTGTTTATTTTTGTTACAGTAAGATAATTATATTGACTAATATAATGATTTAGGGTTTTCATATGCCTTTAAGTTAGTTTTCTTTCGTCATCCACTTGATTTGAACCAATCGAACTAGAGGTTAGATATCTTAATTAAGATTAAGAATTCAAATTTTGATCTTATTAGTAAAGCAAACTTGGTTGGTACGTTCGCCTTCATATGATTTATTGATTGAACAATTCATATCAAATATATTCCTCTATGTGAGTGACCCTCCTAATTTAGTTTTATTCATTTTGAATGTCAATCATTTGATCCGAATTAATCAACCAACGTAATATATGCCTTAAGTAAGGTTAATTTCATATTTTGACCTTATAAATGAAACAACCTAGTAGATATGACCCTTTTTAATAAAATTTTATAGTATTTAATTTAAATTAATCGATTAAAAAATAAATATAAACGATTACTTTAAAAAATATTTGAAAAGTGGAAAACTATTTTTAAGTTATTATATAAAAAATTTAAAAATTTTAAATAGGCTCGGGCTTCGTCAACAAACTTGGAAACAAAGAGGCCCGAGAAACAAAGCCGCCATTGATTCCCCTTGGTCCACAAAGCTACCTGTTTTAAGTAGGCGGGGGCAAGATAATCCATCCGACTAATTTGAATAGAATTAGTAATGATTTCGGTTATTATCAGTTCCTGAAAATTGAAATCAGTTTCGATTTCGGTTATATTGACTCCCAAATTTTAAGAATCGATCTCGTTACTGTGGGTACTAGTTCAAATATCGGGTGTTCGATCAATTAGTTTATTCTTAAAAAAATTGAATAATTAGAGAAAAAAATTTAAACCACCAATATTAATATTAAATAATAAAATTAGAATGTTGTAGACGTGAAAATTAAAGTATTAAAACTAATCATACTCATAATATTCATACATAAAGAGAAAGTTTGATAAGAAAAATAAATAAAAGAAAACCAATATTGGATATTTGGTATTGGTCTCGGTCCTACTGGGTACCCACCGGGTACTGGATCCAAAAACTCAAGATCAAGTCTCAGCCCCGGTTATGATCGGGACCTAAATTTTAGATCCAGTCTCGGTCCCATCGAAATCAATACCAGATAAAAATCTATCGGGTATTACCGAATCCAAGATCGGGACCGGATAATCGGGTTTTTTGCTCACCCTAATTTTAAGTAGGATTATGTATTTTTTTTTGATAAATATAAATGAAATCCAAAATTAAAAATATACGAAATTGAGTTAATTATTTTTTATTTTAATATGATATTTTAAAATAAAATTGATTCATTCACGATTTATATTTTTGAGTAAACTTAAATGCTCGGTTTATCTGATAAGTTATTTATAATATTTATAACTTTTATGTGTTAGAGTACTCTGTACCCTAACGATTATGATATCTTTTAAATTCTATAAAATTATTCGGTCTGATTCGATTACTAAAAGTGTAAAATTCTTAATTTTTAACATTTTTCAGACCGTTTGCACTTCTATTGTAACCAAACTACTAAATCTAATGTTAATAAACTGAATAAAGAAATCATTATCTAAATCTAAGGAAATACAATATTTTAATCAATCAATTAATCGGTTATTTAATTTAAGGGTAAACTACCCGATGATCATCCAAATATTTGAGGATACTTATTTTGGCAATTCAATTAAAGAATTCGTCAATTAGGTCACCTAATTTTGAAACCTTACCTATTTGAGTTACAGCTATTAAAATTTTAACAAAAAAGTTAACGGTAATGACGTGACAGTTAATGGTGGTGATGTAGACATTGATTAAAATCTGTAAAATTACACATTTAATTTTTCTAATTTATCTATTATTTTAATTTAATCCTGTCAGCAATAGATTGGATGATTATTTTTATTTATTAATTATTTAATATATTTTTATCTCCAATCGAATGTTGATACGTATCACCACCTGGTTGGTGAGATAGATTAGAAGAAAAAAATATTAAATTTATTTGCCTATAAGGAAATTCAAACCACCACTTTTCAACAATCCACCCAACAAACCAATGAGTGAACCACTGAACCAAGATGAAGTATGTGTAATGACATACTCACATGTATTATTAAATGATTAATTTGTTAGTAATAGCCTAAAAGGAATTATATTATTTCAAATTGATTAATATTTTGAATATTCGAATATTAAATATTTGTATATTTTAATTCGAATAATTTAATATTTAATATTTTAAATATTCAAAGATTAAATATTTTAATATTTTGATACAAATACTTTAATATTTAATATTTGAATATTTTAATTTAAATATTCAAATATTTTAATATTTAATATTTTAAATATTCAAATATTAAATATTCAAATATTAAATATTTTTATATTTTAATATTTTTGATTCGAATAGTTTAATATTTAATATTTGCAATTTAAAATAATAAAATATTTAATAAATAAATCAAAATATTTAAAATTCAAATATTGAATAATCAAATATTAAATAATTGAATAATCAAATATTACATATTTGAATATTTTTATTTAATATCATTTGAATTAGAATATTTGAATATTTGAATTAATATTTAAAAACATTTAATATTTGAATTAAAATATTCATTTATTTAATTTAAAATATTTTGATTCGAATACTTTAATATTTTAATTTAAATATTAATCGATTTGAAATATTATAATTTCTTTAATACATTTTAGGCTATTAATAACAAATTAATCATTTAATAATACATGTGAATATACTATAACACAAAATTCATCTTGGTTGAGTGATTTATTTGTTGGTTGGGTACTTCATTGGTCGGTCCTATAGACACGTGGTAGGACTGACCTATGATATAGTTTTTCCTTCCAATGTTATATTCCTATTTTCAATGCCCCCAAGGGAATACACGCGTAAAATATATGTTTAAAATAAATATTCTATTTATTTAAAATAATTCTCGACAGCAACGTCAAATAATTCTATTTTAAATAAAATAATTCAAAATTATTTTTAATTATATTTTAAAATAATTGTCTATCATATTTTTTAAAAATAATGTAAAATTAGTCTTTAATTGTTTCGTATAATAAAAATTTTAAGTTTTAGATCAATTTATCATTAATTTTTGAAAATTTTAAAATTTAACACCGTTTTTTATTTTTATTTATATTATAATTACGATAATATCAATTTTAATATTGATCATTGATTTTTAATATTTTTTATTTGTTATATTTATTTTTATTTTTATAAATTTAAGGTTAAAAATTATAAATATAATTAAAAAATTAAAGATAATATATCATTTTTAAAGTTTAAAATTTATTTTTTTTATAACTAAATCAAAGTACCGTACTCAAACAGAACCTTAGCTCTCCATCTTCCTCCACGTGGCATTTAATGTCTCAACCATGGCGAAATCCACCCGGGAGCTTCTCATTGGTTACACCACTTTCCAGTCTTCAAGAACACAACGGTGAATTGTTTATTTATGTTCTGTTTTGTTCCCTCTTGGTCGTCTCCATAATCTGAAAGAAGATTGAATTCTGGAAAGAAGAAGAAAAGGATGAGTTATTTATCAACCAGGGCTAAGCAAGAAACTACTCATCTGATGAGTTCCGATTTCAAAGATCTTATCTTTGCTGCTAAGAAGCTCGCCGGTCATGCCGTCATGTTGGGTTCTTCAGGATTTGGGGTTTCAGTTTTTGAGTGGATCGCTTCTTTTGCCGCCATGTACGTTACCTTCTATCCATAGCTTCATCCTCTGATCTTAGGGTTACTTGTTATTATTCTGTCTGTCCTTGTGGTTGATGCAGATATCTACTGATTTTGGACCGAACTAACTGGAAAACAAACATTCTTACAACATTGTTGATCCCATATATCTTCTTGAGTCTTCCTTGGGTGTTGTTCAGCGCCTTCAGGTAAAGATCCATTCTCTGTTAAATTCTTGTAGCTGTCATGGATGGAGTCAGGATTAGATAATAAGAGGGACAAAGGCTTAATTCGAGGGCACGGCCCTCCCATACCATTAACAGCTTCGCCCATGGCTCGGGTATTCTGTTTTCTCTTCGAGACTGATTAATTGTTCGATTCGGTTATGCAGAGGAGATATTGGGAAATGGATTGCTTTTGTTGCAGTCGTTTTGCGCTTGTTCTTCCCTAGACGTTTCCCAGGTACGATACTTGTTTAACCCTGTTGATAACTTGATATCCCCTTGCTGAACTGATGGATTGAATTTGAACATAGGATTAGGTTGTCTGTTTGGCCATGTTAGTGCAGTAGCCTACTTGATCTGTTTAGTGACAAGTTTATTGATCCTGTAGTTTAAGTTGTTCGAGGTAATTCTTGACACGTTTGTCGTCTTGTCGGGTTCTGATAGTTACTTGCCATGCTAAATGGCTTGACTTTCCGACTGTCAACTGGACAAGCAGAGTGTTTACGACTTCATGGAAGTCATACGCTTTCCTTGCACCTTAGCCTGTTGGTATTAGGCTATATTGCTTTTGTTGCAGTCATTTTGTGCTTGTTCTTCCCTAGACGTTTCCCAGGTATGATACTTGTATAACCCTGTTGATAACTTGATATCCCCTTGCTGAGCTGATGGATTGAATTCGAACATAGGATTAGGTTGTCTGTTTTGGCCATGTTAGTGCAGTAGCCTACTTGATCTGTTTAGTAACAAGTTTATTGATCCTGTAGCTTAAGTTGTTCGAGGTACTTCTTGACACGTTTGTCGTCTTGTCGGGTTCTGATAGTTACTTGCCATGCTAAATGGCTAGACTTTCCGGCTGTCAACTGGACAAGCCGAGTGTTTACGATTTGTTTCACTATGTTGATATACCCTTGGTGATGGATCGAACTCGAAAATGGGAATAGGTTGTCTGTTTGGCCATGTTAGTGCACTAGCCTACTTGATCCACTTAGTGATCGGTTCATCGACCCTGTATCATAAGTTGTTCGATGTACTTCTTGACACGGTTGTTGGGTTTTGATAGTTACCTGCGGTGCTAAATGGCTCAACTTTCTGGCTGACGACCGGACAAGTTGGGTGATTAAGACTTGGTGTGCATCTTAGGCTTTCCTTGCAACATAGCCTGTTAGTTTATAGGTTGAATAACTCGCTAAGGACTGATACAGATACTTGTTTTGTCTTGTAGTATTTGAAAGGTTATGCACTGAAATGGTTGGTTTATTGACAACTTCTATCTGAAACTGCAGATTGGCTGGAATTACCGGCGGCTTTGATTCTTCTGATTGTGGTGGCTCCGAGCTTATTCTCGAGCACAATCCGAAACAATGTGGTTGGTGTGTTAATATGCCTTGCCATTGCTTGTTATCTTCTTCAAGAACACATCAGGGCATCAGGTGGGTTTCGGAATTCGTTCACAAAGGCGCACGGGATATCGAACTCGATCGGCATCGTTCTCCTGTTGGTCTATCCCGCCTGGGCTTTGATCATTGAAATCCTTTAGTTTTCTGGATTTTCATTGCATTGTTTCCTAGTATATTGCACTATATTTAAGGGATTGGTTCTTGTGCTAAGACATGTTTCTTGTTAATGCATTTAAATGTCTCTCTTGCTATTAGCTTAATTTATTACCTATATTCATATTTATATTCAAAGACGAGCATAGGTTGGGTTGGGTCAAATTTTTAAGCTATCTAAACAGTAAACTTGATTTTGATTTCGATCCGTCCTGAAAATAAACATTTTAAATTTGACCAAATTCCAGCCTTTCTTATAGAAAAAATAATTTAGAGAGTTATTGTAAAAAATAATTTTAAGTGACTTAATTATAAAAAAAACTATAGTTTTAAAAACTAAATTATGAACAGAAAATTCAATTTTAATGATCAAATTATAAAAAAATAATGATAAAAAAAATATTATTATAAATATACCTAAATATTTTAAAAAATACATAATTAATTCAATGTTAGGTTGAATATTTTATATCCTAAACTTATATATGACTTGATTTTTTCCTCAATAAAAACCCGATTTAAATTTATTTATTTTTTATTAAAAAATTTGACCCGATCTAACCATGTCAGATAATCTACACATTCCCACCTATATTAGCTGGTGATGAATTGGTACCCAATTTCACATTTTTCTTTTAAATTGGTACATATGTTCTTGATCTTCTAAAAAGATTTGGTTTGAATGATTGCAAACCTGCACCTACTCCTATGGTTCTTGGACAACAATTATTTAATCTCAATTTAATACTTAAATTTGAAATTTTTTCAAATTAATATATGTGTTAATTTAACATCTTAATAACTAATCGAATTATTGATGTGATATTGATTAATTAAAATAATAATATTATTAAATTATGTGTCACAATTTAGTTGCTTATTGTAATATGTACCAATTTGAATTGTTTTCAAATTTGAGTACCAAATTGTATAATAAGCCAAAAAAACATTGAAATGCTTCCTCTCCTTAACATTAAAACCCCAATGCGGCTAGGGTTTTAGTCTTTCTCCCCATCGACCATTCAAATCGAAAAGCGCAACCCAACTCAAGCAGAAGCAGCCATGTTCCCAGGTATGTTTATGCGCAAACCAGACAAGGCGGTGGCCTTGAAACAGCTGAAAGCACACGTGGCTATGTTTGGGGTCTGGGTAGCCGTGGTTCGTGTCACCCCTTACATTCTCCATTACCTCTCTGATGAAAAGGACGAGCTCAAGCTTGAGTTCTAGAGTCAGGTAATAAGTTAAAGATTTATACTTTATTTCAATCTGGAATCCTTAGTATAAGAACAAGGTCAATTTCGGGGAACGGATATTGTTTGCTATGTGGGTTTTTACAGATACGGATTATTAATATCTGGGTTAATACCAATTGTTTAGTTTGTATGCTCAAGACATATTTAGGGAGATAATCTGAATGATGGATATGGAAGGAGATGATTTGCATATGGCTATGGCTGTTTTTATGTAAATGAAAGTTCCCCAAATGGTTATACTCTGTAAGACTAAGAGGGGCTGAATTGCTTAAATTCTAATGAACAAGGACTTATTAAGTATTTAAACTTAAAAATAGGAGGGGGAGGGGGGGGGGTTGGCATGGCTTAATTTGACTGATATTTAAGATGAACCAGGATGCCTTGTCCTATAGGTGGACTTTGGTTTCGTTCCGATGGCTCTTTGGATTTCTGGATTGTCATTTTTGTTAAAACTTTGGAGTATATTCATTGGCTTGGGGTGACCTCCTTTTAGTGTTTGATTTACTTACAAGTTGTTATTACTGTCTCGTGTTCGAGTTGAGTGTGTTATAACAGCGATGAAAGCCTTTCTTTGTATCCGTTTACATAAGTGTGCATTTTTCTAAACCTCCATAGCTGTAAACAAATCCCTATTTTCATGAGCATGTCTTTTTTTTTTTTTCTTCATTTCTTTGTTCCGAATGTCATTGTTATCTAAATTAGTCTCTTTGTGTTCGGTTGTTTGTGATTTGTATGCCCGTATTAAACGATGATTTTTATGGTGGAAATCGAAATAGAATACTGTTATTTCACTTATACTGTGATCGATGGATAAGATTATCGGCCAAGTTTAGTGGCTGGGAAAACAGATTGCTTCTTTTAGATGATGATTTGTTGTTGAAGCCCTTAGCATGTGTCCCTCATTTACTTTACTAGCAACGTTTGTCCTGTATCATTTCTTGCTGATTTTTCATCCTTATATGGTGCAGTGGATTTACATGGAGAATTGAATCGGGATATGAAAGAGTTTGCGAGTTCTGGTTTCCTTGTCCGCTGTAGTATGAGGCCGAAGTGTAATCACATTAGGTACTTGTGTGCTTGCTTTGGTCATGCTTGTTAGTCTTTTTATTCAAATGAAACCAATCATAACTACTTGAATATACATTTATCTGGTTCTCTGTTAGTATTTGGATTTTAGATAAGATTTTCAGAGGCCCGATACATTTTCGGTGTTTCCTCGTTTTTTATTAAGTAGAGAGATTTTACATTCCAAAGACAACTGCCAAGACTCGAACTTACAGAAGAGTAGACAATATGCAACTGATACTATCTGAACCGACGAAGTTAAATCTCATTAAGCCTGAGATCATGGCACCATTTCAGCTTTAATGGCTGCAACCAGACGATCATAAGCTTCCCCCCATGCATTCTTCATCTCAGCTGACCACATTTCTGGAACTGCTCCCTTTATGGTTTCCAGAAGAGCAAACTTTGTCACCTCGAAGTGTTCATCAACTACGCCATACTTGAAATGTGTAGCACCTAGTTTCTTCAATGTCGTCTGCCTCACTGTGACTTTGCCGGCTTTCCGGAGTTGAACTGCCGATTCACACGTCTGCAGGGATAAAACATGTTCATGACATCAATACACTAAGAAAAAGATCAGGTAGAATCCGAGCATACTAGAGGGACCACAATACTTTTTCACCATATTTCTAAAAATAATATCAAATGGACTCTTAATCGTTTGACCTTACTTACCATGACAAAGACAGACATGGCATGGGGCTTGAGCTTTGTGTTTTGCTCCAATGGAACATCTGAGTCTCTCAAGAATGAGAACATCTTCTTGGCTGATGGTGCAATCTCAAAAATCCTGTCCCATTCAATCAAAAATCTCAATAAAAGCAAACACAAAAATAAGAAATAAATACAATGCTTACTTCAAGAAGAAGTTAAGCCCCAATTCAGCTGAGTTCTTCTTCATCACACTCCATGATTTCACCACCAAAGATTCTTGTTCTTCACTGAAAACTTTGCCTTCATAGGTAGCCATTGTTGTTTCAAATAACTCTGGGATTTTTGCAGAAAAGGTTGATTTCCAGAACTGTAATCTTTGCAGTATTTATACACCAATCCTTGTAAAGATTAATATTAACTCTTCAAGACCCTGAGGAGCCAACTTTCATGTTGGCCACCGTAAGATATCTTCAGCCACCACCATAGGGTTCCAAAACCAGGGGCTTGCCACATGCCATGGATTTACAGAACATTGTTTTGGTAGCTTTGAACTTTAGAACATTGAAGGCTTTGACATTTAGATGAGAGTTGTAAAGATATCTATAAAAAATGTTGACAAATTATGCATCAGTAAGGGTTAGGTTGACCTCTAGAGATTTTTTGGGAAAATTACATGAATGGTCACCAAACTTAAAAATGATCTTTTTGGCCGTTAATGTTTTAAAAAATTATAATTGGTCATTAGATTTATTGAATGGTTACAAAAGGGTCACTATACGTTATAAAATAGGTATAAGTTTCGATAAGTTTTAAGGATCATTTTGTAATACTTCAATAAATTTTAATGACCATTTTGTAAGAATTCAATAAATTTTAATGATCATTTTGTAAGAATTCAATAAATTTAATGAATTGTAATTTTTGAACCTTTAAGTGGTCAAAAAGATCGTTTTTGCTTAGTTTAATGACCATTTGTGTATTTTACCATAAACTTTTTTCATCCATTCCAAAGAAAAAGCATAATAGTAAAATCGAAAAGGTCAAATAATGGTTGTGGTCCCTATGTTATATTCAAATTTGAGAATTAGTCCATGTGTTTTAATTTTGCATATTTCGATCCCTTTATTTCTATAAACTTGGAAGGGTTTTTAAGGGAAAAAATGAATTGACAACATTTTAATCAGGACTAAATTCCAAATTTTAACATATAATGGTACCGAACATAATTTGACCAAAATCGAACTCCCTTGAGGGCCATCCTAGACCACAACAACTAAAGGGAAGCTAAAAGTAGCTTGGTTCTTTTCTATTTCAATCCTTTTAGTGCATTGCACAAGGCTAGAGATCACTAGGCTAATTCTTTTGGAAACAGGTATTGAAATGCAAAGTTGTGAGGGATCCACTCAATAATTTTCCCACTTTTCCTATTGCAAGATTGCTGAATGTTCTTCCTCAGGGGACCAGGCATAAATTTCTCAACCACCTGTAGTAAACCAGCTGAGCAAATATCTGCATCTTTAGCAAAATGTTCCATGATCTTTGGTAACATGACCTTTTGCTCTTTGTTGACACTAAAGTTTGCCTGGATGTACTCTTCTTTCGCGACTTCGAGTTCCCGGTACACTTCCTTTGGTGTGTATATTCGGACCTAGATCGAATAAGATAGATGATTAGTGATTAGAAAAATGTATTGAGAACTAACTTATTTAATCCCTCAACAGGAATGAATTATGACAAATGAGTGTACCGCAGGGTCCGAATAGCTTCCTGAACTAAGTGCAAAATGCAGAAGAGGTTCCCGGGACTCGATTGCATAGTCTCTTAGATGATCATCGACCTTAAATTTCATCTTCGAAGGAAAAAGATACCGTAGCCACTGCAAGCAGATGAAAGTTTCATGTGATCTCGTGTTGGTTATACTTGTTGCAAACAAATGGATTTTACCTGTCCAGGACGAGGCAAGCGACATTGGAGAATCGAACTCTGTAATGTGTCTATGCTTATGGTATGCCCTCCAACACTATATGCAGCCTGTATCATCATCATAATCACCATCCATAGGATTGTCAAAAACATCCACTGCATAATCCATCTGTAAAAGCAATCCGATAAGCTCACCTTGTGTAACAAGGACAATCTCTTTGGATAGTTTTTCGGAATACCGTAGACCAAATATGCCTGTATGAACACAAAGAATCCATTTTTTCAAGGTTATTACTTGAAAATTAAATACGATGAATATTGATAAGTGGAACATTACATGCATCACCACAGAATTGTGTACATTAATCCAGAAAGCTAGCTTTTCATCATGTGTCATTCTTGTAACATCAATTTCATCCAGCTGATAAACAAGTGACATATAGTATTGCAGCTCATGTTCAATATCTTGTAACCTTTTACTGTCTCTGCAAATCCCTTGAACCTTGACCGTTTTGAAGGTCGGTCCACTGCATTCCTTCGATTCTGCGATACTATCATCAACTGAAAATTTCTTACACCGTGGGGTGCTCCACATATCTTCAACTGATGATGAATATGAAATAGGAGAAGAAAAGTTATCACGGTTATTCAGAGGTGGATCTGCAAGTTCACAATATATGGTTGAAATAGTCTTGATCATCTCCTCGGAAAGTCGGTTCGGTGTTTTGGGAACACGATGAGAAATGTCGGTCTCGAAATGGTCTGCCAAGCTGAGTCCGTTTGAAGCATTTATCTGAGCTTTCTGGAAAAGGGAAGGAAAACAAGGAAAATCAGAAGCCAGAAGTCATGTACACAATGCAACTGAAATGACATGGACTCGGATTACCTCCAACATGGACAAAGGCAGAGAATGGTATAAATCTACAGTTTTATCTACATTTCTTTGTGGAGAAGTAACTGAATATTCCCATCCCCGTGACAGCGAAGACTGGCTCCGATAAATGCCGGAATCCAACAGTTCCTTACTGCCCCAAACATCAATGCATTCCTCTGTAGGATTTTCCACTATGGTCTTCAAACACGAGACTCGTCTATCGAAAGTTTTACGGTACAATGAGAGCAGATACTTCTCCATACAAGCAATTTTCAATTCTAAAACTGCAATATCCTTTAACAATTCCTTAGCAGCCTGGAATTACATGAGTGAACTCATTAACCATCTATAATGTAATTATTCTGCAAGAGCATGGAAGTTAAGAGTTAATTTACTTTGTGGTTAAAATTTTCAACTGGTACATCATAGGTAAAAGGCCTATCACTTAATGCCTTCTCTAATGCACGCCGAACCGCAAATTGGTCCTGCAATCGTTCCCGATGCTGTAGAATCTGCAGAAAAAAATGATAATATTGTAACTGAACTTTGCATATATATATATATATATGTATGTATGTATGTCTGGCCAATTTTACCTCTTGTTTTAAAGAGTTTTGAAATTTGGTGTTGCAAGTTTGATTCTTCTTTGTTTCAACATGACTCTTTGTGGCTTGCTCAAATGGATAACTGCCAAAAAAATTTTTTTACCAACCATCACCAGCTGAAAATAGACTCTAGCTCAATGACATAGCTTATAAGATCCCAGAGAGCTACCTGCTGGAGCGCTTGTGTGTTGCTTCCATGGACTGCAGCTCCAAATTCGAATCGGAACCCTGCCAATTCGCTTCAACCATGGTAATATCAATGGTACCCCCTAGTGGAGAATACAAAATTCACAGAAACAGCATTAAATGCAGCAAATACTACCATCAGATATTGACAAAATTTTCAAACCCCATAGAGAAAAAAAATGGCCAGAAGGAAACATCCAAAGCCTGCATTAATTGCAACAGAATATAGTATAAGATCTGCACATAAACAATCTATTGGAATGAGACTACTCACAGAGATACTCTTTTGAAAGAGGATGAACAGACAAATTAGCTGTTTACAGTGGCTAAAGGGCTAAAAGGGTGTCCAATTTTTTGACCAGTTCCTTTGCCTTTGAAAGCCATTGCCACCTTTGTAGATGTCTTTTTAGGCATTTGCATTAAAAGAAGTAAAATCAGTATTTGTTGTGCCTTTGTGGGCTTTCAATCATGTATTTTGAACTTTACATTTCATTTTGTTCCTATGCCATTCAAGCCAGGGGATCCACTTTGATTTGGCTCCACCAAGAAATGGTTTGTGCATGCAAATTATATGGCTTTTAGGCCGCTTCATGACCAAGTAATAATAATAAGTGCATGAGATGAATGCATGCAAACCATCATTTCTTGACTTAGCTAGCTTTGGTATTACATGTATGGCTGGTTAGATTGAGTTGAACTATGTAAAACATATAACTGAATCGAATATTCACTGTCGAATTCAATTTATTTAGGATGATGTGTAGTCATCTCTTTTTAATAACCAAAAGGGAAGCAACACTCAAAGGGGATGAACGTTGAAGGTAAAGGTGATGACGAGCCAAGCCAAGTCCGAGCTTGCAGTTTTTCGAGCTTGAATAAACACTTTTACTATAATTTTTTTTATAAAGGAGGAGGTCTCGTTAAAATCCCGAGCTTGAATAATATATATATATATATATATAATTATTTCGAGTATATTCACAAGTTTTTCGAGCCAAGTTTGAATCGGCTCGGTACAACTTGTTAAGGTCTCGAATCGAGTTTACTTGAACCAAACTTTGACCGAGTCAAACTCGAATAACTTGCAAGCCGGTCAAGCTCATTATCACTCCTAGTTGAACGTCAGAATAAATACATAAGATTAATGTTTTTTATATGAAATGACTGCTTTAGTGGGCATTCCTTTGTCTAATTCCCTTTGACCAAGGGAAAAACAACTAGAATCCAGTCCATAAAAGCTTTTGCCTTTCTCGATTCTTTATGAAAAGTTCTATTGCCTTTCTTTTCATGGGATATGGTGCTACAAATGCAGAAAAATATTAAAAAAGAAATTGGTTCAAATTTTCATTTGTCATATTCATGAGTACTTTCGTTTCCGTTTAGTTGGTTGTCAAGCATGTTGCCATGGATCTATGATTGACTGATCTGGTTTGAACTTTTCCAGGGTTTCAGAAAGCTCAGAGTCCTGCTCGATGCCGAAAGAATCGACTGAAGGACCAAGCTTATCAGTGTTGGCATCAGACATCATCGTCGGCGGTAATGACAAAGATATCTTAAGCAAAATGGCAAACATAATGAATGTATACTTTGATCTCTTAAACTTGCTGAACTTGCGGGTGACAAAGCCTTGAGGGACCTGTGAGGACCTAAAGAGGACAAGTCCTGCATATGTTCTCATGGCACAAGTCGACTCGGTCAGACCATCATTGTCAAAAATGGGTTTTAATCAAAGATCCAAGCAAACTCCATAGTTACCAACAGATGCAAAGCTAAGCAATTAAATGTATCTCAAAGGAGGAAACTTTGCACAACTCAAAGCTCAGGTTTGAGAAATTAACTCATATATTTCAAAGCCTAAGGCTTCTGTACATTAAAAGGATTTTCAGTTCACACAACCTTTGAGAGATAAAAGAACCTATGGAAATTAAGAAGTGATCTTCCAAATATCTCTATAAAACTGAAAAGAAGCACAAAAAGGGGGGATAAAATAGATGCTATGCAGGCAAAGTAAATCATTTGAGTGGTTCTATGCTCAATCCATAAAATCATCAAACCCCATTAGATAGTGAAAAGTCTCTAGTTAGATTTTGTACATATGTACTTATCTAGAAAATGACTATTAGAGAGATCAATTCCGGTCAAGAACCTCAGCTGGCAAATTTAGATCGAAGAAACCACCTACATAACTCTCTGTCTTAAGTTGCTTCGGTGATGGGCAACCACTGTCATCTGAACTCCCAAAGCTGAAAGACCGGCCACGTTTGCCTACATTGCAATGTATAAGTAAAATCTTTAAAATATATATGAGTTTTATATGTGTGAGTGTGTGATCTGCAAAAAGATAAGAACACATACCACTGGTGCCACATTCGGAGGGAAGGCATTTACCAGTAGTAGTACTGGCTTTACTATTCCGACAGGCAGCAAGCTCTGATGCTTTCTCGATGCCCTTGGATTTGTATGGAGCTATACTATGGGTATTTCGTTGGAGAGAACCCAATAAATCATTCTCAATGCATTCATACCTGCAAGCAAAAGCCTTAGCATTTGAATTTAAAACTCATAAACAATTAAACATCAATTAGTAGTTGATATGTAATAACTATACTCACATTTTCTTACAAAGGTTATCAATGATCACTGAAAGATTGATTACATGCATTCGAATCTCCATAACTTTATCATCGGTATATTGATCAAAGGGCTCTTCCAAAAACTTGGAAAGCTTCTCAACATTTGCCTCAAGCTGCTGCTGCTGATCCTCAAATAGATGCTGTTTTATTTCTCTTTCCTCATCTGTCATTTCATCCTTGAATAATTCTTCTCCAAACATGTAAAATGCAAACGGGTATGAATATGAAAGAACCCGCCTTGATCTGAAAAGTCTAAGAAGTCCATTATTTACCCAGCTGAAATCTCTAAGTCTTGATTCCCTCTCTTCTGAAATTGATACCTTCTCCAGTATAGTCTCCTTCAGTTTACTCTCAAGCTTAAACGAATCTGTATGAGCTTTATAACAGTTATGATAGTGCATATAACGATAGAGGTCTCGCTTTGCCCTTTCGGTCTTGTTCTCACGGTCTTCTATGTAGCGACCACAGCTATGACCAGCAATTCTTGACCACGTATGGTCCCGCCCAGTAGCAGCACCACACAGCCAACTGCATTAGTTGGAAAAGAGAGAAATGTGATAAAGTAAATCATTTTCACCAGTGCATAAGTCATGTAAACAAACCGAATAGTATAATTACAAATAAATTAAACAGGAGAGCGGAGGAAAACAAGTCATTTATGCTCTTCTTAATGTGGCAGCTTGTGCAAGTTCAAAAACAATTGATTTGAAAACATTTAAGCTAGAACCAAACACTTAAATCTGGAGAACTAATTTTCACCACAATAATGTTAGACACCTTTCAGAAAATTGCAAACAGTAGTTAACATAAAAGGAAATCCTTACCAAAATGCTTGTCCGCAGATACAGCTCACAAGATTACATCCACCATTCTTCTCCACAGGTTTGTGACACTTTGGACAAGGCTTAGTATGAACAGTGATCCAATTGACTGTTTCTGATTCATCTCGGCACTTCTTCATCCAAAGCTCCCACATCATACATGAACATGGCGAGTGTAATTCGGATAAGCAACTAAAACAAAACTGTACACCACAAGAACACTCTACCTCACAAAATTCATCATCCTCAAGGCGTATTGCATTTCCACAATGAGGAGTACTAGGGCACCATTTAACCATCCTATTATCTTCGATGTATGACTCGAGAAGAAAACGATCAAATTTCTCCGCTAGATCAGGATGCCTTTTACCAACTAGATTTCTGACAACAGCTTCATCACAAATAGCATTGCACTTGTGTGCCATGCATCTAATGTGCTTACTTTGACCCTCATTTATCTTCACAACAAAATGTTCTGTCCAACCTGGAGAAAGGAGGAAAAAAATCAACTCAATAGACTAAAATGTGCAAGGTGTTACAACTTGAATCATTTTGTGCACACACTATGAAATTTGATATGTATTTTGAGTAGATTTGCAATTTCTAGGGGTCAATTTGAAGAGTTCTAAGCATTGTCTACAAGCTGAAGTTATATGGTACATATGCATGCTTTAAGAACAACACGCAGATTAAATGAGAATTCTTACAGTCATTGCAAAAGGCATGACCACAGTCCATTTTCGACATCTTATCACCAGGTAACTCCTCTATGCATATGTCACACATTGCTGTCGATGAAGATGACACCGGTGCTTCTGTATCCTCACTCTCAACAACAGAAACACCCGCTTCAGAAAACAAGTCCGTTTTCCCCTTCTCCACAAGTACGGAAAGCAACTTCTCAACATCCCATCGGTAATGAATTAGTAAAGTCCGAGCATGGTGCTCCCTAAGTGATAGCATCTCCATTACTCTGCGCAAATCTTTCCTCTAACAAAACAATCAATTCAATTCCAATCCTAAAACATAAAACACACATTCACCGGAAACCAAAAAAAAAAAGAGAAAGGGAATAAATTTTTACCTGAGCTGCCAAAAGTGATTCTCTTGTAATAACCTGCATAAAACCATAAAGTGTTACAACACAAGTATGTCCATTCTAAGACTTAAGGACAAATAAGAACCAAAAAGGGAGATGAAGATAATATAACTAGGGGTGTAAACGAGCCGAGTCGAGCTCGAGTAGTGCTAAGCTCGGCTCGGATCGTTAAGATTTCGAGTCGAGTTCGAGCTTGAGTAATTTTAAACGAGCCTGAAAAATCTGAGCTCGACTTGACTCGTTAAGAACTCGAGTAGAGTTCGAGCTTTTTTCGAGCCTAATCGAGCAAAGTATTGACCGATCTTTGATCTTGTTAGGCTCGAGAAACTCTTATCTCTCAAGTCTCATTTAAAGTCTAATGGAGAAAAATATTGTGTAAACTCAAGCTTGTTAATTTAGCTTGTTAATTTTAGGTTTTAATAGGTTAATTTAGGGTTTAAAACTTATGTTTAGGGTTTTAAGTTTAGAAATTTAGATTTTAAATTATAAAAAAATAGTATATTTATATTTTCGAGTAGCTCGTGAACTTTGGATATGTCTCGTCTCATTTACTGTACTAAATATAACCCATAAAAACCATTTAACCAGTTCTTCTCCATCAAGATAAATTCCCTCCCCCCTATGTTCCTGAAGGTGAAAAGTTCAATATACACAATGCATTATAGTATAACAAAAAGCACGAAACACATACAAGAGGCTATACACATCAGATTGAGAGAAAAATTAATCAAATTCAACGATCAGCAGCTCTTCTGCTTCTGAAATCAAAGAACTCCTTAATGAGAACATGAAAAACACATCCGCACACTAAATAATAAATCTTTAAGCTCATTCAAATTACCCATCATCTCAAAATCCACAAGACACCCAAAACCACCTTTAACCAAAAGAACAAAAAAACAGAAAACCCAGAATCAATAAATCAATAACAAATTGAATTCCTAAGAAGACTATGAAAAAAGAACTTGACCTTGGTAGAGGTACACTTTGAAAGTTCCCACTGTGAATCATAGTCCTCATTCTCCAGACCGTCGAGGGAGTCTTGATCGGACGAATAGTAGTAATCCTCATCGCTGCTCCCACAATCCTCCATGGACAGATCAATCAACCGGATTCCAAATTTATCTGTTACAATAATAAATAATACTGTTCTTGTTGAAATAAGAATTGAATCTATTCGTTTCAAGTTAATAATTTTACTATCTATTTGCAGAGTGTAAGAGAAGAAGAAGGATTGGAAAACGATGTTTACAACAGAAAGAACCAATTCAATGATTTCTTCTTCTTTTTCTTTTAAATATTTAAAAGTTTGTCAGGGAGAAGGAAGATGGAGGTGGGGAAGAATATGCTTTCTTAGCTTAAATGCACACTTTTGAAAGTACGAAACGCTGTCGTTTCACTTTTGTTCTCCGCTTTCCTAGATTTTTAAATAGGCCTGCTGGCAAAATAAATTGTTATCCTCGTACAAGTTTCTTCGAACTCAATTTAATTAAAATTCGTTAAATATTCAATTTAGATTTATTTGATTAAATTTAAATATGTTTTAAGATCTTGACAAGTTGAATTAGGTAAAGTCTAATTTAATTCGATAAATTCACAAACAACTTGTTAATTTTTTAAAATATTTTTTAGTATTTTTAAGATTATTTTATTTAAAAAATAAATCAAATAATAATTTTTAATTTATAGATTGTTATTTTAGTATTAATATACTAATTTGATGTATTTGTAAATTGTTCATTTAGAATTTGGACTTTAAAAATGTATTTTACGCTCTTTTGATATTTTTTAATTAAATATATTAATTTATTTTAATATTGAGTCTAATATGTTTTAATAAAATTTACTTTTAGTAAAAAAATATAATAAAAATTTTAGTGAGTTTAACGAGTAATGAGTCGAGTTTAAAAAGCAATAAGTCGAGTTGAGCAATAAATTTTTATAATGAGCACGAGTCAAGCATAACTTTAACAAATTTAACGAGTAATGAATCGAGCCGAACAATAAAATTTTTAATCAACATAAACCAAATACTCGTAATTCACTGCTCCCTTTATGAGTTTACCTATGCTTAATTGAAAACTCGATTTTAAAAGTTGTGACCAAAATAAACGCGGTTTAAAAATTCGGTGATTAGTGTATTTTAATTTTAGTATAAAGATAATTTTAACCCTTAATGTTTATAATTTTTATCACTTTGACCCTAATTTTTTTTTAAGATAAATTTAACTCTTAAACTATATATTATTGACAAATAACTTATTTTTTAACTAACACAATGATTAAACCGTTAAAAATTTAACGATATTGACATGTCATATATATGTGATAATATATTTTAAATAACATGACATCTAGTATCATTCTACATATATATAATATATCGTTATCGTTAAATTTTTTTACGATAATGACAAATATATACATGTGAAATATAATTTTATTCTAACATAAAATATAAAATAATTAAAATTCAAATAAAATATTAAAATTAATTAAATCTAAAATAAAAGCTACTAAGAATTCTCAAATTTTAAATATCATTCTACATGTATATACATATTATATTCGTTAATTTTTAACTATCTAACCATTATGTTAGTTAAAAATGAGATATTTGTTAAAAAAAATATAGATTAAAAACTAAATTTATCCTAAAAAAGATGAGAGCCAAAATGATGAAATCATAATCGTTAAGGGTTAAAATTATCTTTATGTCTTTAAGTTTTTACCTTTATTTTATTTAGACATAAAGATAATTTTAACCCTTAACGTTTAAAATTTTTATCATTTTGAACCTTATTTTTTTAGGATAAATTTAGCCCTTAACCTATATCTTTTTGACAAATAACTTATTTTTTAACTACCATGATAATTGGACCGTTAAAAATCTAACGATGATGACATGTCATATGCATATGATAATATATTTTAAATGACATGGCATCTAACCTATCAAATACATACATATATATATATATATATATATATATATATGAAATATAATTTTATTCCAATATAAAATATAAAATAATTAAAATTTAAATAAAAATATTAAAAAATAATTAATTCTAAAATAAATGTTACTAAACATTCTCAACCCTAACTACGATAGAATCAAAATTCTATCTTACAAAAATTAATTAATTTCCTAGTTAGGGTTGTGAATGTTTAGTAGCCTTTATTTTAGAATTAATTAATTTTAATATTTTATTTGAATTTCAATTATTTTATATTTTATATTAGAATAAAATTATATTTCATATATATGTATTTGATAGGTTAGATGTCATGTTATTTAAAATATATTATCATATGCATATGATATATCATCATTATTAGATTTTTAACGATCCAGTTATCATGGTAGTTAAAAAATAAACTATTTGTTAAAAAGATATAGGTTAAGGGCTAAATCTATCCAAAAAAAGAATAAGGGTTAAAATGATAAAAATTATAAATATTAAGGATTAAAATTATCTTTATGCCTTTTATTTATTATGTGTGTTATTCTACTAATATTATCTAGTAATAGTATAATATATGATTTTAAAGGATTAATATTTATGAACTTGTAAAATAAACAAACAAGGATACTTTAATGAAGTGATGGTTTTTAAATCTATAATATATATAGTTTTAAAAGAGTAAAAATCTTATACTTCATCAGTTTTTTTATGTCTTTTATTGAAGTTTTTTTTAAAAAAAATTAAATTTTAAGTATTAATCTTTATTTCTTATATCTTAAACCTAAATCCTACACTTTAAAAAATACATCCTATCTCTCATTTCCTAAACCCTAATGACAACCTCTAATTTAAAACAAAAGCATAGGAGGTACGAAAAAGAGACAAAGGATTTTCAAAGTGTAAATCGTCTACCCCTAATCGTGCCCTTATTGGTTCTCCTACTTTAAATTATAGGATCTACGTTAAATTAATGGGTTTAGAATTTAGGGTTCAAAGTTCGAGATTATGGTTAGAGTTTAGAGAATTAGAGGTAAGGTGTTTTTTAGGGTGTATGGTTTAAAGTTTAGGATGTAAAAAATTAGAGTTAGGATTTAAAATTCAAATTTTAAAACTTTCAATAAGAGCATGAAAAGAGGCACAATTAAAGGTAGAAAATTTTTACTCGATTTTAAAGAGTTAAAATTCAAAAAATTCATTAACTAATCTAATATCCAAAAATGATATATATATTTTTTATTTTGTATAAATTTAAATCTCGAAATAAAAATATAATATCTTTATTTAATTAAAGAGTTTATATTCAATATCTTGAAAAACAAACAAACAAGGAAACTTTAATTAGTTTGTACTTAGCATTTTTTTGTTACAAAACCATAATCATGGGAAGACAAAGTTTGGACAAATATGAGAATTACACAAGTACCATATTTAATTAAGGCTTAATTAAACATTGGTTTAAATAATCAATAGCAACAATTTTTTAGCATAAATCTTTGGGATTCTGTAATAAGTAATTAATTAACTTGTTTTTAGAAAAACATTGGTATTGCATAATAATTAGTTAAGAAGTGTATAATTTAAAATTAAATATTTTTTAATTTCGATTTTTTTGATTTAATATTGATTTAATATTTAATGTTGATTTAATATTGATTTAATATTTAATTTCAAAAAAACATTGGTATTGATTTAATATTTAATGTGGTGTAAAAATTTTGATTTTTGAGTAAGATATTTTTTTGAAATTTGAAAATTTTATGTTAGTTAATGTATAAAATAGTATATATATTTTTAGTTTAAATTTAACGTGATTTTTTAATATAATTTTTATTAAAATAGTGTATGTTGTGAATAAAGTAAAGAATATGAACGAAGTAGAAAAAACAAAGATGAGAGACAAAAGAGAGAGATTTGTATTATATTCTAAAAGTAGGGTTGTATATAATGATTTCACAAACTCATCTATTTATAGGCATAAGAAGTAATAATATATTAAACTCATCTTTATAATTTCACTTTTAGTGAATAATAAGCTTTCTCAAAAGAATCATCTTATCCATGTTTATTTTATGACCTCAATCGCAACCACAATTACTAATGTGGCTTTTATTCATTCCGCTATAAAATATCACATTCACCTCAGAGAATGAAGCAAAGACTAATAGGTATTTAAAACCTTTTCATGATATTGTGTCTGTAAGACAATATTAGTGTGAAAAGTGGAATATGTTTTTCTAACATATCCTCATCAATGATACTCTGGAACATAATTGAGTTTTTATTCACTAACCATATAGTGAATTATCACGTTTGCATTTAGAAATAAATTTAATAATCGCATGGAATAAACATCATGCTTGCATTCACTTTAAGGAATTATATAAATCCAATAATCGCATGAAATAAACATCATGCTTGCATTCACTTCAGTGAATGCCTCCCATAAACATTCTTAAATCAAGATAATTTTCGTAACTTGAATTTGGGAGAAGTCAATAGTCGAGTTTTTCGAAACAAAAATATCGCTTTCAAGCAAATAAAGATTTTATAACATTTATAATATTAAATAGTAATTGATCAACCAATATATATACAATACATACAAGGAACTAAAAAATTAATCCCCATACGCGGCGTTGTTAAGCCAGTCCACAAGGTCCTTTAAAAAGAACCTCATTTGAGATCAGTAGCCTCGCAGAACGGGATGTCCAGCCAATATACTCGGATTAAACCAACATAACATAAAAATATTAATTAAATAAAATATAATTGACTTTTACCATAGTGATCGGTTTTTACCCTTTGCCTAACTTAATAGCTTTGGAATTGTCGACAAGAACCACGGTAATTGAGTCACTTTATCGCTACACAAAACCAAACAACTAAAGATTTTTTAAAACTTAAAAATCAAGTTAAAGATCAAGAAAGAAAAATAATCAGTAATTAAAATATAATTGAGGGAAAGAACTTATCTTTGATTTATGCTAGTAACAAATTCTTTTCAATAACTCCTTTAAGATTCGAACGACAAATACCTCTGTTGGTTAGAGTCTCGTGCTGATAACGTATTATGAATAAAGTAAAGAATAGGAACGAAGTAAGAGAACAAAGATGAGAGACAAAAGAGAAATGTTTGTATTATATTCTCAAAGTAGGGTTGTATACAATGCTTTCACAAACTCGTTTATTTATAGACATAAAAAGTATATAATATATTAAACTCTAATTAATGAAGATAATATTCCTAATGATAGAGTTCTTATTACGATAGACATCCACATAAATAAATATTGTTCATAACAATGTATATATTTTTAGACATTCATGTTAATTTTTTTTTTTTTTATATTGATAGATACTCTCGTTATGGAGCTAAATATTTACCTAATGATCTTGCAAATTTAGACAATGAAAACCAAGTTGATTGTTTAAGTTTGTTTGAAAAATTGATGAGAAGTGAAATTTTGTAAGACACCAAAAAAAATTCATTTTATTGAGAGAAAATATCTATTAAGAAGCTTGATTTTTTAGATCCGTTAACTATTATCGAAAATTTTCATTTTATTAAAAAGCGAAGGGTTGTCGCAAAACATATTAAGAAGAGAGATTTTAATAAATTAATATCGTAAAAAATAAGATTATTGTTGATTTGGTTTGTCGAAAATTCAATGGGTTGACGAATGTCTTCATTTTTATGTCTTCGGTACTTCGGTTGGCATTAGAAGAAGTGACATTTTGTGTGGGTCATGAGGATATTATTCCTATTAGGGGCGGGAAAAATCTTAATTACTTGATTTCTGTTCCGGATCTAATTAAATTTAGTAGATTTTTATTTGAAATTGATTTTAGTAGAATCGAGACCTAATCTAAAATTTAAGTCCTGGTTATAACCGGAATCAAGATTGGATCTTGATTTTTTGGATCCGATCCCGAGTGAGTACCCAATAAAACCGAGACCAATACTAAATATTCAATACTGTTTTTCTTTCTTGTAAGATATAATATTTTTTGTTTATTTTTTCTTATCAAACTTTTTTTTATGTATGAATATTATAAGTATGATTCATTTTAAAAATTTAATTTTAAAGCATACAATATTCTAATTTCATTTTTAATATTATTGTTGATGGTTAATTTTTTCTCCTATTACTCATATTTTTTAATAATAATGCAATTGATCGAGTATCCAATATTAGTACCGGTTTTCACTAGTAACGATACCGATTCTTAAAATTTAGGATCCGATATGATTGGAAACGAGATTGATTCTAATTTTCAAAAATCGATAGTTACCGAAACCGAAATCAGAATTGATTCTAATCAAATTAACCAAATCCGAACAAAACCTAATTCCTATACATGTCGGTGAGGTTTTGGGGTGTTGTTTGCTTAGGCGTGGTGCGAGTGTGGTAATGTTGATTGTAGCTTATTGTGCATCAAGGAGAGAAGCATTAATAGGTTGGGAGGGATAATAAATTGTAAAATTTTAAAATCGTTTAGTTAAAATTAAATTTTGATGATCGACATGTCAAATTATTGCATTGACCTTTGATTAATGGTTAACTGTTCAAATATTGAACTTTAATTTAGTTTTGTTATTGATTAAGGATCTTATTGAAAATATTAAACATTGTTTGGTGATTAAATTATGAATATTAAAACTATCAAAATAAAAGTGTAAAGATTAAAAAGTTAAAACATTAACCTCAAGATTAGTTAAAACATTAAAAAGTTAAAAGTTAAAACCATTTGATTAAATGGTTAACTGCTCAATCACCGCCACGTGGGATAAGCTAATGAAATTACTTCCTCCGTAGAGAAAAAAGAAATTATATCATGGGTCTGGCTTACCATATCAGTTATTTCGTTCAATTATAATCACTCATTTATTATTATTTTTTAAGTTTTTTTTTTCATTTCTACTTTTTTTTCATGTCATTTAAAAATATATTTTCTAAAAATTAGATTAATAAAATTGATAATTAATGATAAAATGAATGATTTTCATTAATTAAGGACCACGAATATTACGAACTGGACCTATAATATAATCTCTCCGTAAAAAGTTTTATGATTATTAAGTAATAAAAGAGAGGAGAAATGAATAACAGAAACAACCGCTGATAAAAATTTATTAAGCTCTATTCATCATCTTCCTCTATGTTTACGGATTAAGCAAGCACTTTCATTAGAGGTTATTTTATTCAAGATTTATTTTATATTATCGATTTTAATTTATTTTTATCGATCTAGTAAGATAAATTTGTTTGTAGAAAAGTTGTTTTTGGGTGATTTGAGAGAGTATAGACAGGTACAGAGTTGTTCTTTCGAATTCTAAACTTAGAAATTTGGGCTCGAGTATCGTTACGAAGGTACCCGTATCGGTATCCATAAGAGGAAAAATTAAAATTTTTGAGACAACGTACCTATACGGCTCCCCGTTTATCAGTACCCCTACATTTTGAGTATTTATAAAATCGTTTTTAGGTACCGGTATGCGAGTACATATCGGTACCACTATTTCATTGAAGTCAAGTATTGGTACGGGTGCCTTCTTACCGGTACGTACTAGATACCGGTATGTCAAATAAGTGTATCGGTACGGATTAATAAAGATAATTTAAATTATTCAAATGTGTTTTGGGTATCGATACTCAATGAGGAAGTATCGATATTGGTTAGGGCCGTACCGATACCCCTATAGTGTATCAGTACGCGCATGTTAATTTGTCTAAATTTTACCGTTTGAATTTGAAGGGTCGATAGATTGTGTAGATAGCCTTAGTGGGTTACTTTAAGCCTAAAATAAATAGTAAAATTGAGAAATAAGAAATTTGATTATGTACCACTCAAACATGAAATTATGGATTTAATGCCTTCAAATGACTTGAATTGGTGTGTAAACTTGTGTTGGATACTTATGTTTACTGTTGATGATATGAGAATGTTGGTACGGGATCCGAATACTCAAAAGATGACTTTCGATGCTGTGTGACTTCGAACCACGAACGATTGTAAGTTTCGATGCTTATTGACTCTAGACACACTCAAGGTATGTGAGAGTGCGAGTTTCAATGCTTAGTGATTTCAAACTATTGAAGGTATGTGAGGATGTGAATTCCAATGCTTAGTAACTCCTGACACAATCATATATTGTTTAAACATATGTTGATGATTAAGAATGTTATGAAATTGCTATGAATTTACCATGCAAAATACTATATGTTTAGACGGTTATTGTAACGCCAATCTTATTCATCCAGCACATCTTGTTGCTTACATTTAATAATGATTTGCATAAATCACGATTGAATAACATGTATCCACTGAACTTTCATTAACTTAGAGTTCAGAATTCTTTGTTTTTCGTGCGCAGGATTTTAGGGGATGATTGGTTTGTGAAGCACCATCAACGATAGGTCTCAACATCGATCTCTTGGAGGAGTACACTACTTAGATAGATAGACCATTTATTCCAGAACCTATTTAAGTTTGTGTAATTTTTATAAACCCATTTGTATTTGATCGAATGTTGTTGTTTTTAAATTGAATCTCTTTAATACTTTTAAAATTGAACTTATATTTTATTATCTGATTTCAATGAATTTGATTAATGAACCTTCTTTTGGATTTGGAAATGATTTAAAGTTTTTGAGTTTAGATTGGGTTTGAGGCCTAAATGTTGTACCAGAACCGAATGTGTTAATATCCACTATCGTATATCGATCAAAAGGTTAAATTATTGATTTCATTGGTATAATATGCTATTGAGAAGCATTTACAATGAACATCAATATTCGTAGTATTTTAATTGCTTTATTCTTGAATATTTCATTAAGATATATAAGTCTAATGAATCTCATTTTAATATATTTTAGGTTAAAAAAATCAAAGATCGAAAATCCGGATACAAGTTATTTTTAACGAGTCACAATGAACATATATAATTATAATAAATGGCATAGTGTCTAAACATACTTTGAATAATAATTTGTTGTAAGATATTGATCTAACTATTGATGTATGGTTGAATGACCTAAACTGAACTTTTAAAAGCATGCTAATATGATAATATTGATGTATTGGACTCTAAATAATGACATTATAATAAATATATTCGAAATATTATAAAATTATTTACGCTTAATTATAAACATAAAAATTTTATCAAAAAAATTTGGTAAACATTAGACATCATTTAAGTGCCTAATTCAAATAAAAATCAGATTTAGGGTGCACGTACCGGTACGAAGTGGACCTATACCAATACATATAGTTACTGAATGCGTGCTGATAATGACATAGCTCGTATCGATGTTAATTTTAAATTCGAAAGAAATAATGACGTAATAGTACGATCTCTTCGAATACAAATACCGATACAAGTAAATTAGTTTAAAAGATATAAAAACAAGATTAAAATATTACATATTAGTCATTGATTTTGTATTGAATAATTAATTAGACCCCAAATGAATCTCAACACTGAAATTTGACATCAAAGCTACATAAGCATTGAATTACACATTGGCGTAGTTAATTATAGACAAGGACTTAAAAATTATAAAATTTATAGTTTATTCTCCCAACTCTATAAAATTACATATTACACCTAAAATAAATAATATTCTTTCACATCGATCCGATTGATGCTCTTATTGCATTGAATTTAAGTGACATCAAATTATTGTATCGCGTCGAACCATTTCTAAGTCACCCTAATCACTGTACCGACCATCATGTTGTTCATCAATACATCTCCGACCTGGTTTTTTACTAGACCCGAAAGAGGACGTTACATAACTCCTCCCAGATATTTTGATATAATTATATTTTGTCTTTTTTAATTTAAATATTACTAAAATAAAGTCTTTAATACTCTTAATTTTGAGAATATAAGAGCTTAATAAATTATTGTTCCTCCCGATTCTTAATCTTAACTCTACCCTACGTACATCGAGTATGTGGGTTAAGGTATTTCCAAATTAACGTTTTATTCATTTTCTTATGCCTCATTGTTTTATCCTATTTATATTATCGTGTTGTACTATTTTTCTTTACGATATAGGAATATTTTTTGTAATATACACTATAATATTTACTTGTATAATACTATTTTATTTTATATATCACACCATTAATTAATATTAAAATTATCAAAAAATGAAAAATAATTTATTAAAAATACTATAAGGTGAATGGTGGCACCATGTCAATGAGATAATATCACATCCATGTCGAAGCCACGTATAAGGATGAGATATCTGTTCACAATTTCTTTTTCTCTATAATTTGTATATAAAAATTAAAAAAATATATAAATAACATTATTTTTATAAATAAAAAATACTTTTTAATATATTTTTTCATCAAAATCTTATAACTTTTTACAGTAAAGCAAAATTTACACATCGCATTAAATGTCGGATAAAGTTAATATAAAATTTGGAAAATTTATAATTTTCATTTAATTCACGAGCAACTTTCGATTATTATTTATTTGAAAAAAATAATATTACAAATAATTTGGAAACAAAATATTGGAAAAATCATTATTATAATAATTTTAAGATACTAATCAATATAAAGTTGAAAATTATATAAAGGTTTATATTCAACTTACCATGTTTATAATTATTTCAATAGAAAATTTATATTTTTATTATTTTTCGAATTTCAAAGATTGATTTAAGAGAAAAAGTAGTTAAGTATTGAAAGTATAATTATAATCTCTTAAAATTTGTTTCCCTTAGAGTGCAAGAAAACTTGAAAAATACCAATTTCTCTCTAAGCTTATTAGGTTCAACAATGGCAACTTTGAAGCAAGCCAAGAGCAGCAACGCTAATGCTAAGGCAACCCGGGGCCGGCAGAAGATTCAGATAAAGAAACTCGAGAGCGAAAGCAGTCGACAGGTAACTTTCTCGAAGCGTCGCAACGGTCTCTTCAAAAAGGCGAGTGAACTTTGTGTGTTATGTGGCGCGGACATCGGCATCATCGTGTTCTCTCCGAAAGGGAAACCGTTTTGCTTCGGGCACCCGAATATTGATGTGATACTACATCGTTTTCTTAGAGAAGACCCTATCGGTTCGACGTCAACCGGCGTTATCGACCCGTGTTTTGACGAGTTTAAGGACGAGTGTCAAGAGGCGTTGGACAAACTCGAGGTCGAAAAGAAGCGAATTAAGGAGATTGAAAAGGAGAATGAAGAGAAGAAGAGGAAGGGAGAGTTTTGGTGGGATGAGCCTATTGATAATAGTATGGGGATTGATGAACTTGAAGCATATGCTAAAGCAATGGAGGAGTTGCGGAACAATGTGGCTAACAGGGCTAATGAATTGATGGGAGACATATTCGCGACCGCTGCTGCCGCCACGATGACCATCCCTGGTGGCTTGGAGAATGGTTTTCCGGTCCAAAACGGCGGTTTTGCCGTCGGAGAGTCCAGTGGCTATGGTGATTTTGGTCTTGGGATTGAAGGTTTTAATTTCGGTCATGGTCCTGACTTAGATTATTAACTATCTCTATCCATCATTAAGGTATCCCTAATCGCTTACGTTATGAAATTAATCTGTTTAGTTTCACATTATTGTATGAACAACATTGATCTATATATGATCATATATAATGAAGTAGTTAATTAATTAGTTTTTTTATTTTTAATTGAAACTGAAATGTGAATTAATTAGTCTAAATCATTTAATTTAATTTTATATGTTTTATAAGTTTGGTTAATTCAAGTTTTTAAATTTTTTCGGGTCATGTCAAGTTTTTATTATGTTCATTAGTTCATTAGATGATTTTCATGTTAGGTTATCCTGTTTTCCTTTATGTGAATTTAATCGATAAAAATTCTTTATTTTTTTGACATTTTTATTTAGGTTCTCTCTAAAAATATTAGGCTCAGGATTATTACCTAGAGTTTAAGGAATTGAAGTTAAGTTTAGGGTCTAGAATTTAAAGTTAAAATTTTTTTGAATAATTTCTACATAAGAGGAAGGAAATTTTGTTTATAATAGGTCTTAAACTCACAACTTAAGCGAAGAGAAATGTTTCAACTGAGAGCTTTAATCATTTGTTCTAGGGATTGTTAACGATTTAAGATTTTTATTCAAATTTAATACTCGAGTTTAGTTTCTGTTTAGATATACATGTTCGAGTCCAAAGTATGAATTATATTCAAGTGCAAATCTAGTAAGTTCGAATCGTTAGACATATCAAGTTGAATCTGACTTACAATTGAATTAACCTACTGGGTCATAAACTCACAACCCAAGGGAAGAAGAATGCGTTAACTGAGAGTCTTAGCCATTTATTTTAGGGATCGTTGACAATTTAAGGTTATAAAAATGACATGAGATTTTTGTTTAAATTTAACCTTCGAGTTTAGTTCCTATTTACATATACATATTTGAGTCCTAAGTATGAATTATTTTCAAGTTTAAATTCAATAAATTCGAATCGTTAAACACATCGAATCAAGTTGAATCTGACTCAAAATTTAATTAACATAACAATCTTGAACTTCTTTTTTCTAGTGATGATGAATGTTTCACCAATTACATTAATACCCGATCTTATTCCTTTCATTTATCTAGGGGACAATATTCATATGGTGTTTTTTTCTCATAATTTTTCTTTTAATATATATGTTTGACCATAAAAAAAGAATACATGATTCTTCTATATTTTTTATTTTATAATTAAAATAAAATATGATATTATACAATTTATTTTAGTTATATTAAAATTTTATATCAGTTTATTTAAAGATTTATTTTGTATACATTTGATAATTAAGAATAATAAAAATTACAGAGAAACACGTTGTTCTCTCTAAAAATATAATATCCATCTTCTTTAAACAATACATCCTTCATCATCGATCACACACAAACCATCATCATTTATTACATCTTCAACCATCGTACTCATTTTTTACAATATTTTTATATTAAACTTAATTTAAATAAATTTAATTTATGTTCAATGCATATCAAACTGGCATCATTCATTACATCTTCGATTATCATGACCCATTTCCAACATATTAAGTTAATTGTCTAACAAGTTCGTGTTCTTTAACATGCATATCTTGATGTAATCATGGAAGGGTCATAGATGCCATTTTATGTCATTAATATTCAACTTCATACATAACTTAGTCTTTCATGCATTTAATCAAATGACCATCACATATACACCGACGAAACTAAATAAGGGTAAGAGAGACAATAGCTTCTTACTCAAGAAAAAATTTATTTTTTATTTTTGTTTTTTTATTTAATTTTTTTAAAAAATTTAATTTATTTATAAATTTATCTCTTAATTTCAAATCTTCACTTCATCTATACAATAAACATATCTCATGTTCAACGTATTAGAAAGCATGCTCATATCCAATTTTTCTTGTAATTACCTTCTCTAATCTAATAAATGTCTAATGGGTTATTTCATGAATCGAACACCTCATACATACATGGCATGCTTAACATGCAATTAAACACTTATCTACTAAGCCAATCATATGAACACCAAATGAATTATTCCTTGAAATAAATCATCATATCACCAAAATTTCATGTATCATATGTCATAATGCACACGTGTTCATATCACAAATTTTCATATACGACCATGGAGAGATTATTAGGTGAACCCTGTTTACCACGTCATTTATGATTCAATTTATTATAGGGTTCACCTAATTACATGTAAGAAAGAGGTGATGATTCACCTTAACAATATTTAAGATGAACGATCATGATTAATTAAGATCATGGATGACATGGTGAACATGGTTCACCTAATATTTTTTTATAACCATGACTAGGGATGATAAGGAGCCGAGCCAAGCCCGACCCAGGCCAGGCCAGGCTCGGCTCGGAAACATGCATATATGGGCTCGGCTCGGCTCGAGGCTCGCCGAGCTCGGGTCGAAAATAATATTACTAGACTCGACTCGGGCTCAAAGCTCGTCAGGCTCGGCTCGGTTTGGGTCAAAATGGACAATTTTCTACATTATTTTTATTATTTATTTATTTATTTGTAGTTTATTTATTATTTATAGTTTTGTAAATTTGTTTTAGTTGATAATATTTATTTTATTTTATTTAATTTATTTTTAGTGAATTTATTTTTAATTATTTTATTATTTTTTTGCTAAATAAATTATTTTTAATGTATATATATATATATGTTTATATATAATTATTCCGAGCTTGTTCACGAGTTTTTCGAGCCAAACCCAAACCCGAATTGAGCTCACTCGAGCCGAGCCCAAGTAACTCGCGAGCCGGCCAGACTCATTATAACCCATGACATATGCCACCATTATCACCCCTAACCATGACATATGTCACCATTTTCGGAGTTACAGAAAAATTATAACATTATTTAGAGTTTGAGAAATGACTTACAACCTTCATTAATAATCGATTCCTTTTCAAGTTCATAATCTAAAAATATATGTCAGTAAAATGTATTAGGCTTACTTAACCTAAGTGAGATAAGGAGCTTGCATAACATCACATATAAAAATAATTATATTTTAATAAAATCAAGCACAAAGTAATACCAATACTTATAATAAAATCAAAATTCCACCTTATTGTATCTTAAACATATTTTATTTGAATTCAAAGTCATATCTTAAGTGTATCTTATTAGTTCATAATCATGTATTATTTATGTCTTTTGAGAGTTTATAGACATGTTTTGTTCATGTCTTATCCATAATAGTTTTTTTATATATAATTTTTGTGTTTTTATTATTTTGTCCCTTGAATCACATTAAACATAAATAATTCGATTTGTATTTAATTATATTGACCCATATTATATATGACCCATAACAGAAAGCACATGAATATATAATTACGAGTCTCTTTCTCTTCCATCATCTCCTGTTATGGATGAAGTGGACCTAACGTCACGTGATGCAGAAATCATGGTAACGAACCCTGATCATGAGGAGACGGGTGAGCAGAATCCAACAGAAAAGGGAAGCCAAGTTTTACGCAGAGGAGCTAGAATGAGGAGGGTCCCAAAGGCCTTAACTGATTTTGTCCTTTCTTAATAATTAGCTAGTATAAATAAAGGATCAACGTGATGAGGAAAGGCATGAAAATTCTATGAAACAATTCTAAATCTATAAATCTTATTTCTTCTTATTCTCCTTCTCTTGCTATTTCTGATATCTCACAATAATTTGGTTAACAACACAAAAGCTATCAAAGCCCTGCAAGATCAAACCTCCTCCTTGCAGAAACATGCTGAAGATTAGTCGCGGTGGAATGAGGACACGCAACGTACATTGAAGGATCTTGCTCGACAATTGACCGCCATATCGACTCACATAAGGATGCAACCAGATGGTAGTGACGAGGCTGCAGTTGTTCGAGGAAAGGTTAAGGTTAAGATGGAATCCTATGATGCTTTTTCATTTGCTTCGCGACCAGTTCAAGTGGAATTACCCATTTTCACAGGCCGGGATCCAGAAGAATGGTTGGCGTCGGCGTAGGATTTCTTTGAGTTTTATAACACTGAGGACCACCATCGTGTCACCATGACTTCGTTTCGGATGGAGGGAACGACCAAGAAATGGTTCAGATGGATGCAATGACAGAGACAACTGGCTGGCTGGAACCATTTGGTAGAAGCCATTTGTCGCCGATTCGCAGTGACAGAAATTGACTCACTTGAGGGACAACTAACCAAGCTGGTACAAACTATTACAGTGGAGGATTATCAAACCATGTTTGAAGAGTTGGCACTACGCATGACGACGAATCTGTCCGAGGGGTTCCTAACTCAATGTTTTATTTCCGGGCTTAAGTCAGATATCAAGCACGAGGTGCTCTCTCAACGTCCAACAATGATGATGGATGTATTAGGGTTGGCGAGGTTTCATGAGGCTAGATTAAATGATGCAAAACGAATGTTCGGATGAGCATCCGGGTCCAAACTACCTCTCTTGTTGCCCACTCCCACGATTCAGATGCAAGGACCCAAAATATTACCAGGGAGACCTCCACCAATGGCGACAAATTCATTTAAGACAAATGCCATTCAACCTTGAAGGCTTTCGGCAACTGAGGTGCAAGTACGAAAAGAGAAAGGACTTTGTTATTATTGCGATGAAAAATACATTCCGGGACACAAATGTAAGGATCCTCAACTCTTTGTCTTGGATGATGAAGCTGGTTATGCGACGGATGGGATTGAAAAGCTCTTGGGTGAAGCGTCTAAAGAAGAACAAGAAAATTGAGAGGAAGAAATGCAAGAGCAGTTCATGGTGTCTTTCAATGCTTTAGCTGGGTGTGTGACACCAAACACTTTGCGGGTTCAAGGGGAAGTGAACGGTAGGATGGTACGCATAATGATCGATGGGGAAGCACCCACAATTTTGTGTAATCCCGAACAACAAGATATTTAGGTTTACTAGTAACGTCTACTCCTAATTTTGGAGTATTGGTTGGCAATGGTGAGAAAATGAAGAACGAAGGATGTATCCGAGATCTTCGATTGTAGGTGCAAGGTACAGAGATTAAAGCTGATTTCTATGTCTTACCGTTGGAAGGAGCTGAGATGATTTTGGGTGTGGCATGGATGGCAACGCTAGGACCAGTTACCATGGATTTCTTTCGGTTTCAGTTTCAGTTTCGACAAGGAGAAGTGAACCATTTGTGGCAAGGTGAAGTGAGTTCTGATCCTCAATCGGTGTGCTATCAAGCCTTCAAACGAATGACCGAAACCAAGGTAGTGGTTTCTTACTTTTATCTACAATTGGAACAAGACGCGAAGAATATTGGGATAGCAGAATCAATAGACATGAGTAGTATACTTACAGAATTTGCCGACGTATTTGCCCCTCAAACTGAATTACTACCTAAGTGAGAACATGATCATTCAATTCATTTGGATCCTACTAGCAAACCGGTAAATGTAAAACCATACCGCTACCCCCATTTTCGGAAACAAGAAGTGGAACGGCAGGTGCAACAACAAATGTCACAACAATTGATTCGAAAAAGTCATAGTACATTTTCTTCCCCAGTTTTGTTGGTAAAGAAAAAAGATGGCACTTGGCATTTTTGTGTGGATTATCGAGCGTTAAACGCTATCACTATAAAGGATAAATTCCCAATTCCAACAAAAGAAGAGTTATTTGATGAGCTGGGTGGATCGAAATTCTTTTCTAAACTTGAATTATTGGCCGGGTACCATCAGATAAGGGTAAGAGCTGAAGATGTGGCTAAGACAACATTCCGTACACACGAGGGCCACTACGAATTCCTTGTTATGTTGTTTGGATTAACCAATGCGCCATCAACATTTTAAGCAACTATGAACGACTTATTTCGGCCTTATTTATGTAAGTTTGTTCTTGTGTTTTTGGACGACATCTTGGTATATAGCAAAGATTGGTCAATGCATGTGGAGCATGTCCGACAAGTACTACAGATTTTGCGAGGCAATGGTTTAGTGGCCAAACGATCCAAATGCTCTTTCGTTCAAGAAAGCGTTGAAAACTTGGGACATATAATATCGCGGGAAGGGTTGGCTGTCGACCCAAACAAAGTAGAAGCAATCAAAGTATGGCCTCAACCAACATCGGTGAAGGGAGTTCGCGGATATGTGGGAATTGTAGGGTACTATCGCAAATTTATTAAGGGATTTGCCACTATTGCTGCTCCCTTATCAGACTTACTGAGGAAAGGGGATTTATTTGAATAGACCAACGAATCACGAATGGCATAGAAATGGATGTCTACGTTCACGAAAGGGGATTTATTTGAATAGACCAACGAATCACGAAAGGGGATTTATTTGAATAGATCAGCAATTAAATAAATGTCTACGTTCAACTCCAGTTTTGGGATTACCAGATTTTAACAAAGAATTTATCATAGAAATGGATGCTTCCGGGTTTGGAATCGGGGTAGTGTTGCATCAGGGGAATCAACCCTTAGCATTCTATAGCCAAAATTGAGCCCGAGATGCAAGGGGATTCAACGTACCATAGAGAGATGTTTGTTATTACTCAAGCGGTAGGGAAATGGCGACAGTACCCTCTCGGATGAAAGTTTACGATCATAACCGACTAACGCTCCCTATGCGAGCTCACACAACAAACGATTCAAACCCCAAAACAGCAGCGATGGCTATCCAAATTGATCGGCTATGATTTTGAGATTCGTTATCGACCGGGGAAATTAAACAATGTGGCTGATGCCTTATCTAGAGAAACGAGAGCAAGTTTTCTCGCTTTGTCACGACCGATATTTGGAGTATTGAATGATATCAGATTGACATCTCAACGTGACCTTGAGCTTGAACAAATTTGAAATAAATTAGCACAAGGAACTGAGAAAGGAAAGGAATATATAGAACAAGAAGGTATGGTGATTTTCCAAGGTAGAATTATGGTGCCAAATGAAAAAGCTTTAAGAGCTTTGTTGCTGCGGGAGTATCACAATTCAAAACTTGGGGTCCACTCAAGAATTCACTGAACTTTTCAGAGGTTGTCCACGAATTTCTTTTGGAAGAACATGCGTAGGGATGTACGCGACTATGTTCGACAATGCTAAACTTGCTAAAGAATGAAGAGTGAAAGTTTTGAAACCTGCCAGTCTGCTCCAACCCTTACGATTCCTACGCAAGTTTTCGAAGATCTAGTGCTTGATTTCATTGTGGGTTTACCCAAATCTAATGGAAAGAAAACAATACTTGTGGTGGTTAATCGGTTGACAAAGTATGGACATTTCTTTGCTCTTCCTCGAAAATTTGATAGCAAAGGAGTAGCCAAAGTGTTGGTGCAAGAAGTGATCAAATTGCATGGGATTCCAAGAACTCTAGTCAATGATCGGGATAGTGTATTTGTCAGTGAAGTTTGGACTGAAATGGCAAGGTTGCAAGGAACCGAGCTATGTATGAGCTTGACTTACCACCCTCAAACTGATGGGAAAACGGAAACACTAAATCGTTGTTTGGAGATGTATCTTCGATGCATGGTAAATGAAGATCCAACCAAGTGGGAATCAAATCTTTCTTGGGCTGAGTATTGGTACAATACGATATATCAAAATTCCGCTGGAATAACTCCTTTTAGAGCGCTATACGGTCAAGAACCACCTACCATGGTTAGCTACTTGAAGGGAAGGACAAGGAATGAGTTGGTAGATCATGAGTTGCAATAAAGGGATGAGTTATTAAAAGTGCTTAAAACTAACTTATGGAAGGCCCAGGTTCGTATGAAGAATCAAACGGATAAACATCGATGAGAATTAGATTTGAAAGTCGGGAGTTGGGTGTTTGTCAAGCTGCAACCATATTGAAAATTATCCCTTCGGTTGAGAAGACAACAAAAGCTAAGCCCTTGACTTTTTGGACCATACCAAGTGGCGAAACGAGTAGGGGCAATAGCTTACAGGTTGAAGCTACCAGAGTCGGCAAAGATTCACCCAATGTTTCATATCTCGCAACTTAAGACTGCCGAGGATAATCATTACAACAGATCACATCCTTACCACTTATGAAGGATGGTTGTTCCAAAACGACCGAAGTCGAGAACCTTGAGAACAAGGTTCCAGTCGAACAAGGGGGTAATGTTACGGATGAAGTGGACCTAACGTCACGTGATGCATCAACCATGATAAAGAACCCTGATCATGAGGAGATGGGTGAGCAAAATCCAACAGAAAAGGGAAGCCAAATTTTACGTAGAGGAGCTAGAATGAGGAGGGTCCCAAAGGCCTTAACTGATTTTGTCCTTTCTTGGTAATTAGCTAGCATAAATAAAGGATCAGTGTGATGAGGAAAAGCATAAAAATTCTATGAAACAATTCTAAATCTATCAATCTTATTTCTTTTCCTCCTTCTCTCGCTATTTCTGATATCTCACAACATCTTCCCAAAACCCCACAACATCCCAAAGAACATGTAGGCATATGCCATGTTATTGTGTCCAAAATCCTTATTAATTCTTAGTTTTATTCTTTGATCTTATTTCATTAATAGGACAGGACAGGACAAGTGTTGGTTCATAAACATTCATTTGCTATTTGGTTACAAATACAAATTATTAATAATTGTCACGCATGCCTGCTGTCAATACCCCACCACCTTTCCACCGTTTGAAGCGAAAGGACACCTTTCTTTAAAGCTACGGCCGTAAACGAAGTCCTTGCTGAGTGAATCGTTAAATTGTTCGACGGAAAGTTTGTTTAAGTATTTTTTATTTACGGAGGAATATAAATAAGATTTTTCGTTCGTTCGTTTAATTAAATGAATCAATATGAATAAAGTTTTAGTTCGTTTAATTAAATGAACGAACATGAATAAAATGCTCGTTCGTTCATTTATGTTCGTGAACATTCAGTAATCCGTTTGTTTATGTTCGTTCATTTATGTTCGTGAGCATTCGGTAATCTGTTCGTTTATGTTCGTTTATTTATGTCCATTCGTTTATATTCATTTATGTTTGCTCGTTTATGTTCATTTATGTTTGTTTAAATTTATTTACATATGTCTAAGGGTGAGCATTAGATCAAGTCAACTCGAGTAAAAAAAATTGAGTTACTCGAGTTGAGAAGTCTTGTTTTATGACTCGTTAAAAACTTCGTTGTTCTAGGCTAAGGTGTTCATTGTTCTATTAAACCGAACTAACCAATCGAACCAAAAGAAAATTGACTAATTAGTTAAATTTTAAATTTCGTCCAAGAATTAAGATTTTTTTTTTAAATTTTAATTATCGATTAATTTAATTTATAATCTGTTAATTAATTTAATTAATCGAATTAATCTAAAATATTAAATATTTATCATATTAGCTATGTTATGTATGTTCGTTCGTTCATGTTTATTTATCATTTAAACGAACATGAACAAGAAATTTTATATTCGTTTATGTTCGTGTACGTACGTTAATTTGTTCGGTTAAAGTTAAATGAACGAACATAAACACATCCTCGTTCGTGTTTGTTCGATTTGTTTACATCCCCTATTTAAAGCTTTTTTATTGTTTTATTTTAGGGTAAACTACACGAGATAAAACTTAACTTTAATCTTTATATTGAATATATTATTAAAAAGATTTTTATCTAAAATATCATTAAATTATTGTAAACTCTATGAATTAGCGAAACCGTTAATACAAAACGATATCATTTTGATATAGCTGTTTTGATGCTTAAGATAAGTCAAAATAATATTGTTTTATTAAAAAAAATAAGAAAACATTATATTTAAGGTGACTTGAGTCAAGAACCTCAAAAATGAAAATGATTTATACCAAAACACCAACCTAACTTAAAGACTTGACAATATCCTAACAAAAATGTATATAAATAATACTGCAGTTGAACTTAATTTGATTTATCTCATGATATAATTTTATAATATTTAAATAATTAATTTATAAATAAAATATATTAATTTATAATTTATATTATAAAATTAAAATATTATTTATAATATATATAACTAAACTTTAAATCCTAAACCTTAAATCATACATGTAACTATCTCAACTCTAAACTATAACGTACCTAAATCTTGAATTTCAAACCCAAACCCAAACCATAAATATACAACTAAATTTTAAATCCTAAAATTAAAATATTATTTATAATATATTAGAATTTGAAATATAAATTATAAATAATATTTAGAATTTGGAGTTTAAGATTTAGTTATATATTTAATTAAGTTTGAGTTTGAGATTTTAGATTTAATTATATATATATATATAGAGAGAGAGAGAGAGAGAGTAACAGTTTAGTTAGTTATATGTATGGTTTAATATTTGTTGTTTAAGGGTTAGTTGTGTGTATTATAAATAATATTTTAGATTTATAATATAAATTGTAAATAATATTTATTTATAATATTAATATATTTATCGTTATGAATATCTTTATTTATGGTGGATATTCATATATTTAATGAGACTTTAGTATACTTTATTATTAAAGTTTAATATCCATTGAAATTAGGGTTTTCATCCTATTCCTATAAATATAGACTTTTGAAGAAAGTATTAGACACAATCATACTTTGAGAATATAATACAAATTTCTCTCTTTTTATCTCTCATCTTTGTTCATTTATTTTATTTTTATTCTTTACTTTATTCACAACACGTTATCAGCAAGAGACTAACCAACGAAGGTATTTGTTGTTTGAATCTAAAAGGAGTTATTGAAAAGAATTTGTTACTAGCATGAATCAAAGATAAGTTCTTCTCCTTCTATTGTATTTTAATTACCAATTATTTTTCTCTGTTGATCTTTAACTTGATTTTTAGTTTTTGAAAAATCATTGGTTATTTGGTGTTTGTGTAGCGATAGAGTGACTCAATTACCGTGGTTCTTGTCAATAATTCCTAAAAAAGATTTTGACAAGATATCGGTGACTAAATCTGTAATATATTCAACTTAGCTTGGAAGTCTGGTATATTTTACTTATTTATCTTGATATAGTGGATGATTAATTATTTTCAAATTAAGGTATGGTTGTTCAAAGCGGGGAATTAACATCTGTTTAAAACATAATAAAAAATAGGTATAGTGTTTTTGCACCTATTTAATTTGAGTTTTTTTTTCTCTTTATTTATGATCATTATTTTTTTTATTTTATTATTGCGATGAAAGTTTATATTTTTAATCATGTTTTAAGTATTGCATGATACTGGAATAAATATCGAACCTTTAATTAATTAATATATTCTCTGTTATATTGGTTTAATCTTATTATATTGGCTGAACATCCCGTTATACGAGGCTATTGGTCTCAAAGGAGGTTCTTTTTAAAGGTCATTATAGATTGGTTTAACAATGTCGCGTATGAGGATCAAACTTTTGTTCTTTTTAGTATATATATTGGTTGATCAATTAATATTTAATAGTATAAATATTATAAAGTCTATATTTGCTTGACAATATTTTTTGTACCGAAAAACTCGACTATAGACTTTTTCCAAATTCAAGTTACGAAAGTCGTCTTGATCCAAGAAATTTTATAAGAGCCATTCCCTAAAGCGAATGCAAGCATGATGTTTATGCCATGAGATTATTGGATTTGTTTCATTCCTTGAAGTGGATGCAAAAGTAATACTTCACTATATGGTTAGTAAATAAAACTCAGTTACGCGAATATTTCAAATTAAATTGAAATTTTATGGTTAGAATATCACTAATGTTTTCCTGTAGACACAATATCATGAAAAAATAGGACCATTGGTAAAATGTAAAAATTTTAAAAAATATAAGTTACAAATATAAGACATGAAAGATTCTAAGGACTAGATGTGTAGCCAGACCACCTAGGGACTAAATTATAAGAATGGGAAGTATGACTAGTGATTAAAATTTAAGAATTAAATATGTTTTGTGATTAAAGTATAAGAAAGTAAACTTAAAAGGATAGAGTAAATAAGGGAAAATATTAGTGGTTCATAGTTAATTAAACTATGAGGATTTTTTATGAAAAGGAAAAGTAATTAAAGGACTAAAATAATAATTTACCCATTATCTTAAAACGGTGAATATGTTTGTCGTTTTCTCCTATTATGCCTAATTAAGCCCATGAGTGGTAGTGGAATATCATGGAATTTAGCAAGTTAGGTGTCTTGCCACATGTAATGGAAATGGAAGGAAGGGTGACATATTTTACATTTGTCATTTAAGAATAGGTTGGAACCATTATAAAATAAAGAGTAAATTACATAAATTTTCACTAAATTTTAATCTTTATATCGAATATATCATTAAAATAAAATTTGATACATGAAATACCATTAAACTTTATTTATTGTTATTATTATACCACTGAATTATCTTAAACTACACAAATATCATTCGATTGTTAAAATAATAACAGACTCGTTAAATACAAAATAATATCGTTTTGGTATAGTTGTTTTTTTTATGGGTAAAGAAGTGTACACGCTTATGCCTCGTTAAAAAACCTCCCTAAACCTAAATGGAGGTAAAAGAGTGCACAAGCGAGTACTTACAAGATCAGTTCCACAAACGGCTACAAGAAACCAAGACATTAATCAGGGACCAAATCAGCCTGGACTAGCTGAATAACATCACTAGGTGGTGTATTATAAATACACAATCCAATCGGTTTACCTCTCATCATCCTAGCAAGAAAATCCGCAACCATGTTTAGTTGTCGACTCATCCGCCTCACTTGCACCTCCCATCGCCTATCAAGCAAATCATACACCAAATCCACAATCGCTGCACCTTGTAAGGCCTTGGTATTTCGATGAAAAATATTCATCGCTTGACCATTGTCGAATTCAAAAATTACTCTACGAAAACCACACTTCCATGCATGGACCAACCCATCATGTATTGCCCATAATTCAGATAACAAAACCGAGCAAATCCCAATACTACGCCCGAAGCCAAATAACCATTCACCACCCGCACCACGAACGACATCCCCGGTAGAAGCCATACCCGTCGCGCCACCAACTGCCCCATCCACGTTGACCTTAACCCATTCCCGATCTGGGTAACCCCATTGTTGTTTTGGAGCATCCAGACCATGTAACACACTCAAAACAGGCAAATAACTCTACACATCGTTTGCTAGCCTCTGGCTGACTATCGCTATATCCCCTTTCATTACGTTGTCCGGGTCAAACACACGCAGGCATCATTGCTTCCATAGTAACCAACAACCGATCGCGAACTTCACCCCTTAATCTGTTATGTTTCGCGAAAAGCCGTATCGCTCCTACAAATTACCGGTAAACCATGCATCAAAATCCATGTTCAAAAACGAAACCAATAAGCTCAGGTTAACCCATTACCTCCATAATCGAGGAGCCTCTCCATAATCCTTGAGCATATACGCTAATGTTTCCAGCTCCGGGTGACACACATGGCAGCTACCCGACGATTATAGATGCCTTCTAACCCTTTTTCGGTGTTGGTCAAGAGTTTACCCTACAACGCTAAATAAAGGAAAACCTGGATGCGATGAGGTAATTTTATATGCCATAACCACGACCAACTAGGCAAACCCGAGTCACCCTGAAACTTCATTAAGTAGGCATAAGCAGACTTGGTAGTGAATTGACGGTCGCCTTCCCACCGCCATCCCGGTCAATCAGGTCCTAAAGCAGCGTGAGGTGGTGGTGATGATGCTATTGGTTGCACCAAATGTAACAACAGACACTTCAATAACAATTCCTAGTTCCACTCGCCATTTGCCGCAAGCATTGTTGCAACCGGTTGTGCGCGATATGGCACATTAGATCCAATACTATCAAGAATTTTATCCTCATTCTCTAGCCATATGTCATCCCCAGAAGTCAGTCTTCCACCCGTTCCGAATATTCCAACATAAACTCACGCACCTCATCCCACACACTACTCAGTCCTCCCACAATCTTGATGCTACAGGTTTAGCGATAGTATCCAGAATCCCTAGCGGCCATCTGTACTTGCCTTTCAAAATCTTAATCCAAAGTTTATCCTCATCACATATTAATGACATTCCAAGTTTCATTAACAATGCCTTATTCTGACACTCAAAATCTTTAAAACCGATCCCAACATTATTCATAGGTTTTTCATCGTATGCCAATTAACGAGTGCCATAGAATTATTATCACCTTTAACACCCCAGACAAACCTACGGATTTTCTTTTCCAATTCATCATACACACTCTTTGGTAATTTGTTCGTCTGCATAACATATAGCGGTATGGCCTGTAAGACTGCTTTAGTAAGAGTTATTCTCCCTGCTAAAGAAAGAGACTTCACCACCCAACCAGCAAGCCATTGCTCCACCTTATCAATCAAATATCTATAGGTCTCTTTTGTAACCCGTCTATGTAAGAGAGGAACTCCAAGATATCATCCTAAATTTTCACCTCCTCATAGCCAATGTCATGTACAATAGTAGATCGAACATTACTATCACAATTCTTTGAAAAAAAATGCGAGTCTTCCCCATGCTAACTTTATGTCTAGAACAATCACAGAAACGTTGCAAAATTTTCTATCAACTCCATCTGTATCGTTGTTGCCTCCGCAAATAGAACAAGATCATCTACAAAAAATAAATACGATAAACCTGACCCATTACGCGAAAGTCTAATTGGTTTCCAACTTCCCTCTGAAATCTTCCTATCAATCGCGTGAGACAAACGTTCCATGCAAAGTACAAGCAAATACGGAGATAGTGGATCCCTCTGTCTTATTCCATGTGATGGTGAAAAATAATCCGTCGTTGACCCATTCCAACTAATATATGTAATAACGGATTTGATACATAACATCACCCACTGAATAAATAGAGTTGGCACCCCCAGTTCCATTAAAGTTTCTTCTATGAAGTCCCACTCGAGGCGGTCATACGTTTTCTCCAAATCTACCTTAATGGCCATCCAAGTTGTGCGTCCAGATTTTCGTTCCATTAAATGTATAACTTCCTGAGCAAGGATCACATTATCAATAATGTGTCTATCCGAAACAAAAGTTGCTTGATTATCTGAAACCCATGTAGGCAGGAAAGGCTTAAGTCTGTCTACTAGCAATTTGGTCACCACCTTATACATTACTGTGCAAAGACTGATAGGTCGGTATTGGCTAATCATCTTAGGCGCCGCAACCTTTGGGATTTGACAAGCAAAGTTCTATTGGTATAGTTGTTTTGATGTCTAAGATAATTCAAAACGATGTTGTTTATTAAAGAAAATTTAAAAAATATTGCATTAGGGAGAGTTAAACCAAAAACCTCAAGAATAAAAAATTTACACTAAACTATCAAACCAACTTAAGAACTTCATATAATTCTAAGGAAAATAATATACAAATAATATTATAGTTGAACTTAGTTTTATTTATCTTGTGATATAATTTTATAATATTTATTATATAATTTCATAAATATATTAACATTATATATAAATATTATTTATAATTTATATTATAAATCTAAAATATTATCTATAATTCATTCTAACTTATTTTTTCAACTATTTTATTTTCTCTCTCTAATTTTAGGTAAACTGACTCATTAAAATGATAGTCAGTAAATCGAACTGTAAATAAATCTCCTATCATAAGCTCAAAATATTTAAATATAAAGGAGAATTTAAACCTGACATATATTCCAGTAAAATTTAATTTTGTGCGTTGTGATGGAGCAATTAGAATATATACTACACACCAAAAAAATCTAAGATGAAAAATATTTAATTCTGACCAAAAACCATTTATAATAGGGAGAACTTATGATCATTTGTTGGCTTGATATGAATTAATGATACTACATGTAAAATAACATGTCATCAACATTATCAAGATTGACTGTCTTTATAAGATAATCTGAAAAAATGTGCTCGTAATTTTATCAACTGAGCAAGTAGCCTCACAAACATCAAGTTGCAAGTTAATAACAATGATACATATGACATCTGGCCGATGCATTGATCAAAATTATAAAATATCTAGATGGACTATAAGAAAGGTGTATGGGCCCATATATATCACCTCGTATCTGTTCTAAAAAATTAATAAATTTATACTTTATCTTAGCTGATGATAATTGCATAATCAAATTGCTTTTATAGCAAGTATCATATGAAAATATTATCTTGAATTTTTTTAGTTATTTAATAAATGACCACATAAAAATGTTAATAAATTTTCGTATCATAATTAAAACGGGATGACTTAACTAGTCATGCCAAATAAAATTATCAGTAAACAACTGGTTTAAAATAACATGAACTTTAATTTGTACTAATTCTTCTGTAGTACAATATGGATGACAATGCATGTAATTTTGTCAAGATTTTCTTATTGCCTTGAGTTATACTCGTAATATTGAGATAGTTGGTATCTCCTTGACTAATATTCTCAATATATTTATGCAAGCTCGAATCGATCACCGATTATTATCAAGATGATTGTTTTTGGTGTTTAGTTGAATTTTCTAAAATCGAAAGATTGGGGCAAATGACACAAGAATTTTAGAGTGGTTCGGTAATGCCTACATCCACTACCTTAGCACACCACAAAAGATTTCAACCAATTCAGTAATTAATTCAACCATTTACTTGGTTCAAGGGATAATCGTTACAACCTTATCTTTTGGACTTGGCTAAGATAGAATCAACTTTAGTTTTTATCTAAGGCTAAACTATAACCTCTCCTTTTAGAAGAGATTTGTTTGGTAAACAAAGTACCTCACAAAGGTGTGTGTTTACAATAATTAAGCTCGCAAGAAAGTAATAGAAATTTACAATTAAATCACTCTCTAAAACACTATGTACAAGAGAAAAAGGAAAATATGAATTATACTTAATTTCTCTTGATCATTTTGTTTGGATGTGTTTTCTAACCATCTTCAAGTATCTCAAGCTTATTTTTATAGTGTGAAATTATATTCTAACCGTTTATAGCCGTTGGGATGTTTTGAAGTCGTTGGGAAATAAAGCTAAACATTAAATTTTCACCTACACAAATAAAGGTTTCGAAATCTTATAAAAATATAGCCGTTACAAGACCAATGTTTCGAAACCTTTACTAGAGGTTTCGAAACCTTTGCTAAGGTTTCAATAAAAAGATCACTCTACCTTGAGAGGTTTCAAAACCTTAAGTGAAGGTTTCAAAACTTTAATTTGAAAACACAAGTTTGGCTATTTTAAGATATTTCAAACACTTCTAAAACCTCTCATAAACTTTTCAAACTTATTTTCAAGTTATTTGAACATAAGGACTATTTTTGAAATCTTTTCAAATTAGCCCAAAACATTTTTCAATTATTATATCAAAATCAATATCTCAACATAAAAAATAAAAAAATTTACATAAATCATTATTAAATTTTATTCTCAAATTTATTTTGGTCATTAAACTTTTAAAATATTTAATTTAATCATTAAAATTTTAGATATTAAATTTTTTTTGTCACTTTTGTATTAATTTTTTGACGTCTATTTACCAAAAATAAAAAGAAACAACTGATAAAATTAAATATTGAACGACCACCATTTATAATACATATCCGACGACAATAAACGATAAAATAATAAACGATATTTAATATTTAAATTTTAATAAAAAAATTAAATATTTTAAAAATTAAATAATTAAAATATATGTTAGCCTGTAAATGATTAGCAGTGATGTTAGCCTCTCATATTTTTCGGGAAATAAATGATGAGATGAATTGTTTTTAGTGGTTGATTTTATAAATAATACGATGAGATTTACTTATGATATAATTTCTTCGATACAATAGAAACAATAGTTAACAAGTGTCTATATTAAAATGGGAAATTATTGCAATTGTCATAATGTTTGGGAACATAGTGGTCGGTGTATTGTCAATATCCTGACTACCTTAAAATGTTTGGAATTTTCTGCTTGTTTTTAGAGCGCGTTGAACGTGCGACTCTAACATACTAATATTATATAAAAAAAATCTTTTTAAATAGTTGTTTATGTAAATAACTCTCGATTAATGTTATTAAAAAAATTTAAATCGTTTACGTAAGACGTATTTTAGAAAACAACAAATTCTGAGCTTTTTTTTATATATAATGAGTTGATTTTTTTATATTATTGATAACATTATTGTTACTCAAGAAGTCATGCATTCGAAGGCTAATGAAAATGGGAAGAAGGCACGGATAGCAATCAAAGTAGATTTAGAAAAGGCGTATGATCATTTTGACTAGGACTTTATAGAAGAAACTTTGAGTTTGACAGGTATTTCGGTTAAACTTACTATGACATGTGTTCGATTTGTGACAACTCAAGTTATTTGGAATGGAGAATTATCTGCGGAATTTAAACCATCACGAGGGATTCGACAGGGTGATCTTTTATCGCCATATATCTTTGTCTTATGCATGGAGCGTCTTTCTCAAATTATTGAACAACAAGTGGGTAACCGGGATAGAAAACCTATTAAAATTGGAAGTAAGGGTCCTTCTTGTTGGAAAAAAAGTGATATGTTACCATCTTTGGAGCATATTTTGAATGAGTAAAGATAAGGTTTCGAATAAGGAAATGGTTGATTCCTATTCTACGTCGTGAGATCTTTACAACGGTAGCTCATATGCTCAAAGTTGTTGAGTAGTGAATGAGAAATTGATGATCAAAGTAGGAAGGTCAAGAATAAATAAGGAATGTAGAACCCCTTATCCCACATTGGTAGGATAAATGGATTGGGAAGTGTTTATATACAACTACTCATATAAAGATCATTGAATGACTTTAGATGATTTTGTGCCTAGTGTGTATGAGGTGCAAATCCAATCTTATTTGGGTTAGGGTGCACTTGCACAACATGGGCAACGCAAATGTCTTGACTTTTCGAGGCTTGTGAATATTTTACCCGTTGTGTATATTTTTTCCTTAATTTATTTTTTGAAAATATTCAGAAAAGAGTTTTCATTCAGATAAAATTCGAATTAAAAGCAATTGAAACTGCTCTAGATATTGGAGAGATAATAGCTAATTTTAGTATTTAATTTGAATTTAATTCATTTTAAATACTGGATAATTAAGCATTATCCGGATTTTTTGAATTTTAAAATTCGGAAAACTGATCATTGTTGCCCTAGCATTCCACTATAAATATGAGATGATTTCCTCAATTTTACTCATCTCTCAAAAATCGTTTTTTCTCCTCTGATTTACTCTCGGTGATCGGCAAAGGCAAGAACAGTTCGAGAACTCAGCAGAAGTGCTACTGTTGGAGTTCTTCTAGTTGTTGTATCTTGGGAGATAGACTAGAAAACAACTCGACACCATCGGAGTGGTAAAAAATCTATCTTAAGGAAACTGCTTCCGGAAGGCCTCAACTCGAATCCGTTTTCCAATCAAAAATCCAGTTTGAATTTTATACTTTTTAATTCTTGGATTTTTTCAAAATGTTACTAACCTCTGTTGTTTTGTTTTATCGTCTGAGAGTAAGATTGTTCTACAATCTTAAGACAAATTCTTTCTTAATTCTTAATCCGAGACGATAAAATCGTCAAAGAGATTGCAAACAATCTGTTTCAGGATTTAATCCTGCCATTTTGAAATGGGTTTGCTAAAGTCTCAAGATTGGTGACAAATTTGTTTATATAGAAATTGTCAAAGTTAAACAAGAAATTTATTTCTGTTTATTGGAATTAATTTGAATTCCAATCATTTCTTTTACAGAAACAAATGGCTACCGGAGAATCTAGAAATTCAAAGGTCGCAGTACCTGCAAAGACCTCCAAACAAGTCCAGAGTATGGATGCAGCGGCTGTGAATGTTAATCAAAATGAAAAGCCGGCCAAATTCACTGGACAAAACTTCAAGACATGGTAGCAAAAGATGTTGTTTTATCTGACCATGTTGAACATGAGAAATTATTTAACAAATGATCCTCCTATTATTAATATAGGGGATGGGGAAGGGCAGGTTGACACGGTCACTGCCATCAAGATAAAAGAGGAATGGAAAGACGGTGATTATATGTGCCGGAAATACATTCTAAATGGATTACAATATTCTTTGTATCCGGTATACTATATATACGAAACTGCTAAGTAGTTATGGAAAGCTTTGGACAATAAGTACAAAGTAGATGATGCTGGGGCTAAAAAGTTTTTAGTCACAAAATTCTTGAATTTTACTATGGTTGATTCAAAATCATTAGTAACTCAAGTTGAAGAACTCCAACTAATTATTCATGGAATTCATGCAGAATGAATGCTCAACGAGACTTTCCAAGTAGCCGTCATCACGGAAAAATTGCCTCCCGGATAGACTGATTTCAAGAGTTACTTGAAGCATAAGAGGAAGGAGATGAGTATGGAAGAGCTGATCTCCATTCTTCGAATTGAAGAAGACAACAGAGATAATGCCGGGAAATCTCAAATAAGAGAAGCAAAGGCAAATAATGTCGAAGCCCGGAAAGGAAAACAACCGCAAAGGCCCCAAGCTAAACCAAAGTTGTTTCCAAGTGGTGGGATCTTCAAGAAAGAGAAGTTCAATGGATCGTGCTTCAATTGCGGGAAAATGGGGCACAAATCCTCCGAGTGCAGGCTTTCCAAAAGAGTGAAAGCCAGAGAGGTCAACATCGTAGAATATGAAGACCTAGTTGTTGTAGTATCTGAAGTCAACATGGTTGACTCAAACCCAAGAGAGTGGTGGCTGGACACAGGAGCCACACGTCATATATGTTGTGACAAAAACTCATTTCATGAGATGACACCATGTGATAATGGAGAAAAACTCTACATGGGTAATGCTGCAACTTCCACGATAAAAAAAAGGGAATCGTGGTGTTGAAGATGACACCATTACCAAAACAAATGAAAATAGGTCCAAAAACAATGGATTGTATTTTCATTGGCTATGCTGAACATAATAATGTTTATCGGTTTCTTGTGTATGAATAAAAAAATCCAGAGATTCACAAAAACATGATAATGGAGTCAAAGGATGCAGCTTTCTTTGAGAATATATTTCCCTATAAAACTAGGGAAGTTGATCAATTTGTTACAAAACGAACATTGGACGATATGTCTTCAAATGATCAACAAGAGGATGAATCCGAACAAAAGCCAAGAAGGAGCAAAAGGGATAGGATAGAAAAATCCTTTGGATTTGACTTCCTAACCTATATGATAGAGGATGAACCTCTAACATATAATGAAGCTATACGTTCCTCCGAAAGCACCTTTTGAAAAGATGCCATAAAAAGTGAAATTGATTCTATCTTGCAAAATCATATATGAGAATTAGTGGACCTTTCTCCGGGAATTAAACCATTAAACTCAAAATGGATTTTCAAATGGAAAATGAAAACAGATGGAACAATTGATAAATACAAGGCACGGTTGGTAATAAAAGGATACTGACAAAAGGAAGACCTTGATTATTTTGATACGTTTTCCCCCGTATCAAGAATAACATATATTAGGATGATACTTGCTATTGTTGCACTAAAAAATCTCGAAGTGCATTAAATGAATGTTAAAACTGTTTTCCTAAATAGAGAACAAGACAAAGAAATATACATGGAATAACCTGAGGGTCATATAGTTTCAGGTCAAGAAAGGAAAGTTGGTAGATTGGTGAAGTCTTTATATGGGCTAAAATAAGAACCAAAACAATGGCATGAGAAGTTCTTCAATGTCATGATGACAAACAACTACAAAATAAATGAGTGTCATAAATGTGTATATTTCAAAACTATGGACATTGGATACATCATCTTATGTCTATACGTAGATGACATACTCATTGTAGGAAGCAACAATGAGATGGTACACCGTACCAAGAACATGTTAAATTCAAATTTTGACATGAAAGATATGGGATTAGCTGATACGATTTTGGGTATCCAAATAACAAGATCAACAAAAGGTCTCATATTAAGTCAATCACACTACGTGGATAAGATTCTTGAAAGATTTGACAAGGATGATTGTGGTACAACTACAATTTCTCTAGATCCATGCTTTAATCTATCTAAGAATAAAGAAGAAAGTATCAATCAAGTGGAATACCCAAGGGTCATAGGCAGCTTAGTGTACCTCATGAGCTGTACAAGATCAAATCTTGCTTTTACTGTAAGCAGTCTAAGTAGATTCACAAGCAATCCAGGAAAAGATCACTGGAAAGTAATAATGAAGGTACTGAGGTATCTTAGATACACTCGGGACTACGGGTTGCATTATTCCAAAGACTCTTCCGTCTTAGAAGGATACTCTGATGCGAGTTGGATATCTGACATACAAGATATCAAAGGAACAAGTGGATATGTGTTCACTCTAGGTGAAGGAGACGTATCTTGGAAATCCTCAAGACAAACGGTTATAACCAGATCCACAATGAAATCTGAGTTTGTGGCTCTAGATAAAACTAGAGAAGAAGCCGAATGGATAAGGCAATTTCTTAAAGATATCCCTGAATGGGAAAAACTTGTGCCCACTGTGTGCATATACTGCAACAATCAAGCAACGATCGCTAGGGTACAAAATTTTATGTATAACGGCAAGTCAAGACATATGCGTCAACAACACAACACTGTTAGAGAACTTATCTCGGATGGAGTTATCTCTATTGACTTTTTTATTTCAAAGGATAACATTGCAGATCCGCTAACCAAAGGGTTAAACCAAGATCAAGTTGAAATAACATCGAAAAGAATGGAACTAAATCCTATGAAAAATAAAGGCTGTGAAGGAAAACCCTACCTAGCTGACTGGATATCCCAAGATTTAGGTTCAAAGGGACAACCTAATTGCATAGACTTGTGTGGTCACTGTGGGGTTCCTTCCCCAAGTCCATTCCTATTATGTGAATAGTGATAAGAATTTGGTAAAGGTTAAGCAAAAGCTTTTAATGGCCATTTTGTGCTTCGGTGAGCCGAGCAACATGAGTCACCTATGTGAGAGTGAAGTGGGGCTGCTTCAAGGAGTCTATTGGGTATAGTTCTTTCATACTCTTATAGAACCAAGAGATGTCCATGGCCTTAAGGGTATAACCATGAGAGCTGAAACTCTTGTTAGAGAGATAGGTGTGTAAAGTATGTCATTGTTTACACCAACGGCTGACAGTTCAAGGACATCGCGTCTACTGATTAGCTAGTAAAGTAAATATGCTTTCACAAGGGAATGTTCAAAGGAGGAAACCTACCTATCCTATGCATCTATCAATCGTAGAGCTTATCACCACAATGTGCCAAAATGTTTTTGATATAATCATCAATTTCATTCATGTGGGGGATTATTGAAAAAACAGTGACATGTGACCATCTTTGAAGCATATTTTGAATGAGTAAAGATGAGATTTCGAATAAGGAAATGGTTGATTCCTATTCTATGTCGTGAGATCTTTACAACAGTAGCTCATATGCTCAAAGTCGTTGAGTAGTGAATGAGAAATTGATGCTCAAAGTATGAAGGTCAAGAATAAATAAGGAATGTAGAACCCCTTATCCCATATTGGTAGGATAAATGGATTGAGAAGTGTTTGTATACAACTACCCATATAAAGGTCATTGAATGACTTTAGATGACTTTGTACCTCGCGCGTAGGGGGTGCGAATCCAATCCCATTAGGGTTGGGGCGCACCCGCACGGTGTGGGCAACGCGAATGTCCAGATCGGTCGGGCCTTTCCGAGGCTTTCGGATATTTTACCCATTGTGCATATTTTTTCCTTAATTTATTTTTTGAAAATATTCAGAAAAGAATTTTAATTCAGATAAAATTCGAATTAAAAGCAGTTGAAACTGCTCTGGATATTGGAGAGATGATAGCTAATTTTAGTATTTAATTTGAATTTAATTCATTTTAAATACTGGATAATTAAACATTATCCAGATTTTTCGAATTTTAAAATTCGAAAAACTTATCACTGTTTCCCTAGCATTCCACTATAAATATGAGATGATTTCCTCAGTTTTACTCATCCCTCAAAAATCGTTTTCTCTCCTCTGATTTTCTCTCGGTGATCGGCAAAAGTAAAACAGTTCGAGAACTCAACATAAATGCTACTGTTGGAGTTCTTCTAGTTGTTGTATCTTGGTAGACAGACTACCAAACAACTCGGCACCATCGGAGTGACAAAAAATCTTTCTTAAGGAAACTGCTTCCGGCAGGCCTCAACTCGAATCCGTTTTCCAATCAAAAATCCGGTTTGAATTTTATACTTTTTAATTCTCGGATTTTTTCGAATATTACTAACCTTTGTTATTTTGTTTTATGGAGTAATATTGTTCTACACAGCTCTCTCTCATTTATTCTTTGTCGATGATCTTATATTATTTGTTGAAGCTAATATGAGCCAATTGAGAACAATAAAGAAAGTTATGGAGGTTTTTTGTGCAGCTTCTGGTCATAGGGTGAGTATAGCTAAGAATCAAATTCATTTTTCTAGAAATTGTCCTAGTCATATGAGATCAAATGTTGCCGCTAGTTTTGGAGTTTAAGAAGTTGCAAATCTAGAAAGATATCTTGGAGATCCCCTATTACATTCAAGAGTCACTAATGCTACCTATGCTTATTTTCTTGAACGGATGAACCTTCGACTTTCAGGGTGGGCTGCAAAAACATTATCACTAGCAGATCGTATAACTCTTGCTAAAGTTGTTTTACAGTCTATTTCAATTTATGCAATGCAATCAACATGGGTGCCGAAAAGTGTGTATGAAGCTATGGAAAAGTTGATTCGTAGATTTATTTGGGGTTCGGATTTGGGTGGTTCTGGTTTGTCTTTAGTTTGCTGGGATTCAATGCAGAAAATAACTGACGAGGGAGGTTTAGGAATTAAAAACGTATCTTCTTATAACAAGGCTTTTGTTCTTAAAATTGCCTTTCAACTTGTATCGAATAATGAGAAACTTTGGATTCAAGTTTTACGTGCAAAATATAAAGTCAATGAGGTGTTGCCACTCAGTATTCGAAGATCAAAATGTTCAAGATTATGCATGGTTTGATGAGTGTGTGGAAAGATCTTATGTAGTGCATAAGTTGGAATATTGATGATGGTAAAGATACTGATTTTTGGTATGATAATTGGCTTGAATCAGAAGTTAAATTAGTTACCAAGTGTACCTTGAATACAGGACCACGTCCGTGCACTATTGCTGATATGGTAACTAGATTTGGTTAGTGGAATTAGGAACTAATTTCTGTCTCATTACCAATGAAAATTGTGCAACAAATTGCAGCAGTTCCTCCCCTCGTGCGGAGGCTGGACCTAATATTATAGGATGGCGGTGGGAAGCTAATCGTTGTTTTTCTACAAAGTCAGCGTATAAGACGATAACAACAACCGGTGTAAGTGAAGGGGACTGTATTTGAAAATCTATATGGGGCTTGAAAGTGATGCAACGGGTTAAGGTTTTCATGTGGCTTGCATTCCATGATTGGTACAGATTAAGAAGATCGATCGTTGCACAAACAAGATAGTTAATTGGCTAGCTGCTTCATGTAGAGGGGACCGATAACATTGACAGTTTTTGAGGAGCCATCGGAGAATTTAACTGAACTTATTCAGCAGAAGATTGATTCTAGCAACCAGCTATTGCTTTGTTATTTGTTTTAAAAATAGATAAAAAATTATATTTTAAAAAATACGAGATGCACAAAAAATTAGTAAGACAAATTAATGTGTCATGATAATTTTATAGAAAATTTACATTTTACAAATAACGAGTTACCATTGTATGAAACCCTCAACCCTAATCAATGTATTTAAAAGGTTATAATTATTTAACTTAATTAAAATCTAATTTAATTGATTTAATTTTTTAATGTATAATTAACATATTCGTAAGATGATGTTTAATCGTATATAAAATCTAGTTTGAACTAATTATTTATAAGATCATGATATTTTGAAAGATGATTCAAGTATATGGAAAATCTTAATTATTTAGAAAGATCCTAATTATTTGAAAAATATGCTAAATCATGATAATTTGACCTAATTATCGTTAATAAAAATTTAATATAAATCATAAAAATATTTATTTTCCCTAAATTAAATATCCTAATTAGCGTAGAATATTTGAAATAAAAGTCATAATATAAAAAGATATTATATTTATTAGGATCAAGATATTATCTAAAAATTTTAATTATTTTTGGCGCACAAATCCTGCAGTAATTTTTAATTATTTTTTTTTCTAAATTATTAATAATTTATTTATTTAATCATTGATGAATTTTAAATTTTACGAAACTTGCTATTCGCATATAACAAGATCATGGTTCGTGTTCTCCAAAAACACGAGAAAGCCTTACGTAGATGATTTGGGGTATTTTTTAAATAACGGCCGAAGGTCATTTATATAAATAATTATTTAAAATGAATTTTTTTATAATATTATCATCTAACAGGTACAATACTTATAAGACATAAATTTAATATTAAAATTGTTATATTTTTTATAATATTTTAAATTGATAATATTCTTATATTATGAAGGTCTATTATTATTACGTATGGTGCTTTGTGACTTTACTCAGATTTTTTTGTGACGTATGGTTTTTATATTATCAGAACCATACGTCGTAAAAAAAATCTATATTAGAAATTAGAGGACAATAAAAATTATTAATTTTGTACAATTTTGCTTAATTCTTTTATATGAAATATCACATGTACGATGTGAATTAGTGGTAGGACTTGGCCTCCACTAGACCCCATCTATATCTTCAGTTCAATTCTTAGTGATAATAGACCATCGTAAGACTACTTTTAAATCATAAATTTTAAATTCATTAAAAATATTTATTTATTTTTTATTTTTTTAAGATAAGATTAAGAGATTAAGATATTTTCATTCTATATGTATTCGTTCCTGATAGAACGGATTTCAGAATTTTATATAAGGGGATACAAACTATCAAAAATATATATTATAAATGTAGCGGTACAAAATTACTAGAGTTTATAGGGTGTAAAATTAGATTATCAATAGAAAATATTAGGGGTGTTCATTACCGGGTACCCGAAAAACCGGATACCTGATTCCTTCAGGTATTGGTTTTTTGGCCCGTGTCTCGGCCCATTTATATCGGGTATCCAGCTAATCGGGTAACAGGTACCCAGTTCATATATTTAATTTTATTTATTTTTATTTTAAAATAAAAAAATCACATATTAAACACAAACTTTAAAATTTTATAATATTTGAACAAACATGAATATATACACATATATTTATTAAAGTTTATCGTGTTTTTTTCGATATTAACAAATTAATAAAATATATTTAAAATTTTTAAAAATTAAAAGTATATAATACAAAAATAAAATTAATTTAAAGATTTAAATTTAATTTTATGTACAAATATTAAGGAACTTACCATAAAAATATAATTTAAAACTAAAAATATATATAATTTTAAATTAGTCGAGTCGGGTACCCAGTAATTGAAAAAAATCTGCCTAAGCCCGGCCCAATTATTCTCGGATCGGATAATTTTTTTTCATGAATTACCCGTTATTTTATTTCGGGTAGTCGGGTTGGATAATTTTGAACACACCTAAAAATATATAAGATATAAAAAAATTTTAAAATTTTTAGAGGGTACGGTTGCACCCAACGCCACTTAAATTCATCCTTGATTATTTGAAATATATAAAATAAATATGCTAAAACATAATAAAATTTTAGCCACGTTTTTACAATGTATGATGATAATTTTTAGCGTCGCTAAATTTTTCATGACGTAAATAAAAACCTTGGAAGAAACATGTACAGTTGACGTTAGCGGCGTGTGTATCAGAAAAGCTGCAAAATATTACGTTATATAAACGGTATTTGATCATCAAAACACCGTTATTTACGTTTTTAGTGGCGGTTTTACTATAAACGCCGCAGTATGTTTTGAATTTTAGTAATATTTTTGACGTTTTATTTGCGAACACCGTCGTATGATTAATTTTAATTGTCATTTTTTTTATCACAAAGAACGTTAATCACCATATCTTTTTTCAAAAAAAAAACCCGTTAATCACCATAGCTTTAGTGGCGTTTTTATGGGCAAATAGTGTATTAAATGCAAAGTTTGAAAGACATTATATTTTAATTAATGTTTTAAATCGAAATTTTAAGCGGTTTGAATAGACGGTTTAAAATACATCGATATTAAATTATTTTTATCATTAAATAAACGGTTTTAATGAGACGTATAAATAGATTTGACTTTATGATATCATTAGTAAAATCATATTGGCTTAAAGATTTAACAAGTCTTTAAATTTTTTAAAAAAATTAAATAAGTTCTTAAATATATTTTTGCAATTAATTAAGTCTTCAAACTCAAGAAAAAACTTAATTTTATCCTTAAAATCTTGAAAAGAAATCAATTAAGCCCTTATATTTTTTTTACATCCAATTGATCCCTCAAACTCAAGGGAAAAAAATCAATTTGATCCTTTGATAACTTTGACCATTAATTTTAATATTTTTTAAAAAAAATCTTTAACACATGTCACAACAAGATAATACCATTTATCGTTTTTAGAAAATTTTAAATTTTTAAAAAATATATTAAACAATCTAAAAAATTATTAAAAAATCTTGAAAATTATTAAGAAATTTTAAAAATTTCTACAACGGACAAGTGATATTATTTTGTTGTAATACGTGTCAAAATTTTTTAAAAAAATATTAAAATTAACGATCAAAGTTAGTTAAAGGACCAAATAAATTTTTTTCTTGAGTTTAAAAGCTTAATTTGATGTAAAAAAATTAAGGACTTAATTAATTTTTTGTAAAAGTTTAAGGGCTAAATTAATTTTTTTTTTTTGAATTTGAGAGCTTAATTGAGTAAAAAAATTAAGGATTTGATTTATTTTTTAAAAAAAATTTAAAAATTTATTAAACCCTTAAGTCAATCAAATTCAACCAACAAAATAAAATATACATCAATCAAGATTTCATAATTATCTTATCCCACAAATAAAAAGAATACCTACTTGACAAGCAATCAAATTATGTAAAAACAAATAATAAATTTATGTAAAAGAAACAAAATTTTACATATTTTATTGATTAATCAAATGTATATATATAATTCGATATTTTTTGTATAAATTTTACCACAATTAACCATAACTAACTAAAGTAAAAATACATTTACTGCGATATAAATTTTACTTAATTCTGACCAAAATCTCGAATTTATCATATACTTATTATTCACGACGGATATAACTTTTTACATCCACTATCGTCACTATCCATCAAACTTATATTCATCCGAAAAGTTACGATACGAAATTCACAAAATTATACTTATCCCAATACTTTAAACAAAGAGTAACAGATAGAAATTTTTGCTGCGGACAGAATTGGTCATAGCATAATGCATATGCTGCCTAAGTAATCCATGGAGTTCCTTCTCAGACTTTTATGTCCTTATTTCTTTGGGGAGTCCTATAATAAGCAGGCACAGTTAGAGGAAAGAACATTTGCCTCACTCCTTCGGACCATATAAAGGGCAAAAGTATGCTTGATGCAACCTGAAAGGCAACACATAGAAAAGGCATTGTTAATTCGTATATTTGTATCGTGTTCGTGTTGCATAAGAACTGTTTAGTAGAGATACTAACCCAAAGGAGTTTAGCTCCGTTCCACAAGCGTTTCGGAGAAGGGAACGGGAGTAACAACCGACCGACGCCGTATATTGCGATGGCAACGATATGAAGTGCCAAGCTTAATGGACGAGGACATAGACCAGAGACCATTGCTGACACTCCATTTGTGAAAGCCCCTCCGAGTCTCAAGTATCCGACACATGCCTGTTGTAAATCCTCCATTACGGGACTCGACGGGGCGCTGAACACGATCTGTAGGACGTATGCCAGTGTGTTTATCGTCGATGACATCGGCTGCAATGTGGATATCTTCAGTGTCATTTACTTGCACAATGCATACGAAACATGAACTTGCAATACCTTTCTCAGAGTATAAAATGACTCGAGATATTTGCAGACGGCAGATGCATCGGATAGATCATGCAAGGGTCTTAGAAGATCCCTCAGTAAAACAACATCGGATAGTGCAACAGTCATCCCCCCTCCGGTTATAGCATGCCGCGAATTGACTGCGTCGCCTATCAAAAGCGCACCGGGAGTCCGGTATGGATCAGCAGGCATGTTTCTATTTGGCATCACTCTTATGTTATTCTTCGTCTCTATTGCAGCAATAAAGGCAGTGTACAATTCAGGAAGAACCTGAAATGAATCAATCACAGTATTAGTCCATAGATTGAGCCAAATTCGATCCCTTGATAAATCGAGAAAAGACGGTTCCGACTACATTGGGAGCCACTAGACTTTTCAAGTAATGCGCCATTGCACCATCCGAAACCGAAGGTACATTTCGAGTAGGTATATCCACCAAGCAACGGATTTCGGTGCTGCTAATCGGATAAAATAGGATCGGTGAAGGTTCTGCTAATATAAGAGCTCCATAATTTTCCTTTGGAAGCTTACAGTTCGTCAGGACTAAACCAGCGAAATAAGAAGGCACATCAACCTGCAGTAACAATCAAGACCTTTACATACATAAATGTATTCTTAAAGCATAAAATTTCACAAGACTTGCTAAGAATTTTCACCTTGGGATTGCAGAGAGAGCGTCTCAAATTCGAGAAACAACCGTCACAGACAACGGTGAGAGGAGCGTATGCCGTCTGAAATAGACCATTCTTATCTTTGTAGTGCACACCTTTGACAGTCCCGTTCTCTTGAATCAGTGATGTTACGGTCCCTTGTTCTAGACTCACACTGCATTACAGAGTAATTTGATATCAGGACAAATGTTGTGACATCGTATGTCGAAATCGAACAAAGATTGAGACGGAACCGATGTATACTTGTGAAGAGATGCGGCTTTGTTCCGCAACCTTTGAACGAATCGACCGTTATGGAAGTATCTTCCTGCAACATGGGACTGATACTTCTCCAGAGGAAAAGATATAGGGACATGCTTTCCATCCTTGTACAGAACATAACCCAGAATTCGAACAGCATCGATCTCGTCAACACAATCTGTAGTACAGCAATGAATGTCACATTGCAGCCGCTATTCAAATTTAACATATTTTTCTTGTTGTTTACCTTCAAGGCCTAACTCAATTAACTTGAGGTAGCCCCCTGGCATCAGGCCTTCGCCGGCGATCCTCTTGGGCGCCTTCAAGTCCCTCTCGATCACTCGTACTCGATATGCATCCTGCAACATGTTACATGTTACATGACAGTTAAATCCAATTCAAAAGGTAGGAAACTGAGATGATCTAACTATTGAATTCCGACCTTTCCAAGAGAATAGGCAAGAGCAGCACCGGCAACACCAGCACCGACTATGATAACATCCTTTGTCCCAACAGACGCACAGTTTTTCCTCGAAACCTTCATGGAAGCTGGTGTTTTCAGCTTGCTCAGTCCCCGGGATCTGACAAGAGAAGTGTAGAAGAAGAAAACAAGTCCCAGAAAAGAAGCTATAACGCCTGCAACTTCAAATATGTAATGGTCGGCCATTGATGGAAGAACAACAAGGTATGAAATGAATTGTTTCCTTCACGGCTTTGCTTCTTCAAAGTTGAAGCGAAGGGAGTAATTTATAGAGTAATGTATAGCTTTTTTCTTCGTTCATGGCTTCCATGATTCCACCAGTGTCAACTGGCTTATCCTTTCGCAGCATGTGGCTGGCATCAATCACATCCTATGTTAGGAACTTAGGCTACCAAATTTTTGCGTCTGATAATAATCACATGTGGTTTTATGATTTAAGAAGAAGACATGACTAGCAACAAAAGATTTTTGTTTAGTAATAAAAGCTTTAAATATATTAGGGTCCGTCTCTGAATTTTTTTTTCCGTTTTTATTTTCTTTATATTTTAACATTAAAAAATTAAATTTTAAGTTTTTTTTTTAATTATAATGAAGGTTTAAAAAACCAAGATTAAGAAGCACAAGTAAAAATATCCCTTTCTAAAAGGGATTGTAGGTAATGAGGAGACTTATCAAGAGTGGTTAAAATATAGATGGGAGTCATTCATTTTCTTTGCTATTCTGTCTCTCAGAGAGTCTCCTTCACGTGGAATCCATTGTAACTCTGTAATTCAACTCTTCCAACGTAATCTATCAATAACTCGAACAAAAGAGTTTGAACTCAGACGTGCATTGCAATCTAAGATCATGGTAATCGCTTCAAAACAGTCAGATTGAATTATAACATATTCAAAACCATTGTTCCAAGCGACTTCGAGTCCTGTATAAATTGCCCATAACTCGGCATTTAATACCGAAAAAACTCCTAACAATCTGTTGAAACCCAAAATCCATCCTCTATCACTATCACGAATAAGGCTACCTATCGAACTTATACCCGTGCTGTAATGAACTGCTCCATCAACATTAAGGCACACCCAACCTGAACTTGGTCGAATCCAAGAATGAAAAATTATCGGAACACTTGATGTTGATGCACAAGGAGTGCTCCTGTAGAAACGAGCCCAAGTTAAACCCTGCTGGAAAATCCTAGGCGATGATTGTCTCAAATTGTTAAAGATTAGATCATTCCTACTCTTCTAGATTTGCCATAGCAGAGAAACAAAAATCAGATTTCAAGGAGTATCTTCAGATATAACAATATTCATAGAGAGTAGATTCGAACTTAACCATGAGTGCAAGTCATCAGTGAAGAAACTAGCCAATGAGGCACATGGGAGGGTGCTTAACCAGACATTTCTAGACTCCAGACAATCACGCAAAGCATGGATGACAGTTTCCGAACTCATATGACAACGAGAGCATGTAGCTAGCAATGTGACAAAAGGATTGGCGACATCTCTCGACATAAAAAGACATCTTAACCTAAAATCAATTATAAATTATAAACTATACCTATAAAATTATATACCTTTAATTTTTTAAACCATCTTAACTTAAATTCTTTATAATATAGAGCATAAAACGGCATTAAAAAAGAGCATAGAGCATAAAAAGGCATTAAAAAAGAGCATAGAATTTCTATTTCTCCGTATGATATGTAACATTTAATGGTATGTAACATTTAAAAGTTTATTTCGAAGAATAATTTAGTCACTATTTATGTATTTTATCTAAATATTAAATCTTATATTTTAACCTTAATTTCTAAACTTTAAAAACTAAACCATGAAACTTAAAAACTAAGCCCTATAAATTAACACATACTCTAAATCTTTGACCTTAAATCGTAATTTTAATACTGGGGTATAACTAGGTATACCAAAAAATATACACAATTTATATTCAATAGTTTGAGATAACAACGAGGTAAGATGGATTTTTGACCTCGACTTCGACACAAAATCTAAAAAATTCTAGTTTGATCCTGCCTCACCCCTAATTTAATATGTTTTTTGTATTATCTGATCAAATAAAAATATAATTCGATCTTAAAATTTTTCTTAAAAAAATCCAACAAAACATATTCATCCTAAAATTTTTAATAAAAGTGTTAAATTAAATAAAAAATATAATCAATGATCGTCAATGAACTTTTAATGACATATGTAATCATCTAATCTTACATATAAATAACACCCTTACAATTACACCACAACTTACTCTTTAGGATATCATATGCATATATAACAGTTCTCTCTCCTGCTGCAACAACCACAGTCACTTCAGAAGTAGGCACCACTACTTCAGCAACAGTACCTTGATCCAACAGATCATCCAGAGAAACATCAGTAATTTGGAAAAGAATTAACAGTTATAGCTTCCATAACAATACCATAACTATGGATTTCCGAATCGCTGTCAATAAAAAGTTTGCGGCGGCTTTTAAGCGGGGACTCTACTGTCCGAATTGGACTGATAGTGAACTTCTTGACAGATCGATGTGATTGGACTCGGATGGAAGTGAGGTCCTGCATGGGATCCTTTTTCAGTAGACAAGTTACATGCTGATCAGGCTTACAATTTTCTGAGAAACATCAGTAATTGGAAAAGAATCAACAGTTATAACTTCCATAACAATACCATGACTATGGATTTCCAAATAAGCCTTAACATGACCAAGGCTTCACCTTGGTTAACAATAGGGCCAACAGCTTCAAGTGTCCTAGCTGTACTTATAGTTCACCATCAGTATCTTCTGAACCCAGGCCCTTCTTAGAATATTTCTCACCCAAATTCCCAAAGATCATGCAATAGTGTTCACAACTAGGCGTGTAAACGAGTCGAGTGGAGTTGGAGTAGTGTTAAGCTCGACTTTAAGATTTCGAATCGAGTTCGAACTTTAGTAATTTTAAACGAGCCTGAAATATTTGAGCTTGGCTCGGCTCGTTAAGAACTCGAGTCAAGTTCGAGCTTTTTTCAAGCCTAATCGAGTCATATATTGACCAATCTTTAATCGTGTTAGACTCGAGTAACTCTTATCTCTCATGTCTTATTTAAACCCTAAAGGAGAAAAAACTTTGATACACAAGTTGTATAAACTCAAACTTGTTAATTTTAGGTTTTAATATCTTAATTTAGGGTTTAAGACTTATGTTTAAGGTTTAGATTTTAGGGTTTTAAGTTTAGAAATTTAGATTTTAAATTATAAAAAAATAAAAAATTATATATTTATGTTTTCGAGTCGACTATCATGTAGTTCGGCTCGACTCGTTAAGAACTCAAACCGAGTTCAAACTCGAGTCGAATCCAATCAAATCGAATTTTAACAGAGCTTTAATCGAATCGAACTTAAGTAACTTACGATTTGTCTCGCCTCATTTACTCCGCTATTCACAACATGAAGGAGCCAAAACCAGCTTCACCCCAACAACATTCACCCAAAATCAAGAGATTCCTCTAAGGTTTTTGTAGCGACCCTTAAAAAAGTTTTAAAATTAGGTGTAAATAATAAATGAGGGTTACTAGTTTGAAGATTTGAAATTAGGCTAAAAAAGAACTTTAAAATTTGGGGTTTAAAATTTGGTAATTAAGGCTTAGAAAACCTAAAAGGGAAATTGAAAATTTTATTAAAAATTAGGGATTTGAAAAATATTTGGAAGGTTTAAAAATATTGGAGTCGCCACCGGTCACTTTTGGGTAGACCGGACACCGGAAAACCAGAGATTCGAAGTGTTTGGGTTCGAGAGTCGGTTACGGTTTAAAAACAGATTTAGTGTTTAAAAACTGCCCAAAAATTGGTACCTTTAAAATAAATTACCGCTTAATTAATTTTGGATATTTTTGAATTAAAGTGACATTTAAATTATTTTTTGTTTAAAGATTCGAATCAATTTTATTTTTATCGGGTCTCTATTCGAAGACAACGCATACACCGCGACCATTGCATTGGAACGCAGGCCCGTTACGACCGAATAAAGATGTTTAAAATTAAATTCATTAAGTAATAGGTAAAATATGACTTAGAGCAAAAAAGAAACAAAGTATACAAAAAGATTATAAACAAATACAAAGTACATGTAAACAAATAAGGCATGGAATAATAAGAGTAACATAAACTAAATGATTGCAAAGGAAAATATAAAACAATATTTACAAGAATTCAAGATACATATATGACAAAACAAGCATTCATGAATATCATGATAAAAGCTAATAAGGCAAGTAACCTAACATAGTATAACAAAAAGGCACAAGAATAATCATGCAAAATAAATATACAAAATACATGTCACATGTAAACAATAAAGTAAACACAAACAAATAAATGGGCAAGACATGAATAAAAGATTACAAATACAACGAAAAGAAAGGAAACGTATACAAAAGTAAGTGAACCATAACAAAAACATAAATAAAAGACATGATATAATCAACAATAATTATGATGAAAACTAAAAAAGGTACAAACATGAACTAAACAAACGTGTAAAATATAACTAAAAGAAAAATATAAGTATATGCATGATTTTAAAAAATAATAAACAAGATGGGAAGATAAATAAATAAATAGAAAAGCATTAAAAGAGGCCAAAATGAACAAAATAATTCGAACAGTGACTAAATTATAAAATTTTGAAAACATCTGGGGACCTCTGAAGTGATTAAACCAAGGGGAAGAGCTTAAGCAAGAACTACAAAACACGGAGGGACTTGTATTTAATTAAACCATTTGAATAAAACGTTTATTATCGAAATCAGGACCAAAATGTAAACTAAATGGAAACACAAGGGACCACAGGCCTGATTATGTTGACACGGGGGGTTCATGAATGTAAAAATCCCATTTTTAAAATATGGGGTTAGTATAAATAACAAACAGATTTTAATCAACCCCCTTTTAGCCCATTTTTCAAACCGAAACGAAAATAAATCTCCCCCATCCTCTGTTTTATCTCAACCAAAACCCAGAAATATATGAACACTCAACGTGTTCATCTTGTTTCCCAGAAAACCACCGCAAAACGCTGCAAATCCCAGATTCCGGCCACCGCTAGCGGTGGCCGGCGAAGCAAAACTCTAAAAAAACTTCCCCTTTCCAAGCCAAAACAGAAGACAAAACACTCATTTTCTGATTTAGACACCGAAACAAACAAAAAGAAGCCTTGAAATCTTTCCAGAAAGATAAACAAAAAGAAAGACTCTTTTTTTGGTTGACCAGAGGCGAAAAAAAAGCTAGGAGGAGTCTCCTTTCCACTTCGGCTCACCGACAACGACCCAAGGATCGCGAGGCTTGTCGCCGAGTTCAAGATCGGAAGAACCAAACCGAAAAAAAAGAAAGGTAAAATACAACTAAAAAACTTTCCCTTTTCGATTTTTTTTATATGCGTACGAATGAAAGGGGAGGTTTTTTACCTCAAAAATTCTATGCTTCTATTGATTGTTATGGTGGCCGAGAGACCTTACAAAATGAAAATCGGTCCTCTTATATCCGATTTTTTGATTACACTGCATTCCTAATATGCTATAGCTTCTTTGTGACCTTTGGATGTATGCGTGCCCTCTGCATTTTTCTGGAAATTTTTGGTTGAATCCCTGATTACCTCTGAAACCTGTTGGTGAATAGGCTGAAATTCTCTGCATCCTGCTGCAAGTTTCGTACATTCTGACACTCTTTGTTTTTGTTTGTATGCGAAATATGGTGGCCGGAATCGGAGAACGGCGACGGTCGGAGCGGACAGAGGAGCCATCTGGTCATTGAATCGTCGCGTGCGTGGGTTACACGCGCGCGTGTTGTGCACGCGGTATACAAAGGGACGCGCGTGGATGAGCTGCCGTTTCTCCCTTCGTAATCTGGACCATTGGATCTGAGTTTGATCCAACGGTGGTAGACGAGCTGCGCGAGACAACAAAAGAGGCATTAGGGTTTTTTATCTAAATTGGGCTTGTGATTTAATTAATGGGCTTGTAATTTAATTATTGGGTTTGTAATTTATCCGGGCTTGACATTATATTGGAATGGGCTTAATGTTCATTGGTGCATGGGTTTAATTTATTTATGTTTTATTTATTTAAAACATAAAATTAAATAATAATAATAATAACAAAAGATAATAATAACATAAAATAACATTAACAAATAAAAACAAAATAAAATAAAAATAATAATGAAAAATAAAATAAAAAAGAAAAAACGAATGATAATAAAGTAAAATGATAAAATACTAATAGTAAAATTAGCAAATAAACCGATAAGATAAGAGAAATGTACATCATGAACACATTAATAACAATAACCAAAATGAAGTAAGTAACCGGTTTGCCGAAAAAATAATATATGATATATATATTAAAAGGAAGTGGTAGAAACAAAATATTAGTATGTACAATTTTAATATATATACTAAAGTAATATTTTTGTGATTTCTTTGGATAAAACACACATACGCTAATGAAGTAATTTTCGATTCTTTTTATGACATTCTCAAGCCCATTATTGAAATAAAAATTAAAATTAAACCCGAATTTAAACACCGGATAAAATTAATGATTACAGTTTTCTCCCAAAAACAGTTTTATTACAGACCACAGTACTTACACCTTTAATTTCAGCATTTTCCTTCCAAAAACAGTGTCCACATGAGATATATCTTTAATTCTAGCTTTAGTGTCTTAGTTTTAAAGGGAGCCGCTATGCAGGAAGGCGGTCGTCTTCTATGATAAGACATATTCTTTTATTTTAAAAATTTATATATTAAACCTAAAGTATATTTTATACTTAAAAACTTCATAATCATATTATAAATTTTAAAATGTTAAAATATTTTGCTTAAATATAAAATTTAAAACTATTAAAGATAAATATATTAAAATATTAATAAATTTATATTAATTAAATACATAATTTAAATATTTTATTTATATTAATAAATATTTAAAATATATTATTTTATTATATTAATTTATATCAAATAATATTAAAATGAATATTTTGGTCTATAATAAATATTTGAGTAATAAAATTAATAATATAATTTTCATAAATTTTAAATAATAATAACAAAATCATATAATAAAATGATAATACAAGAAAAAACTCAAGTTTGTTATGAACAAGAGCCGAGACACATTTTTCATGATACGTAAAAATTAAAATAATAAAATCCGGTAGTCTTAGAATTAACACACAACAATAAAACTTCCAAAATATAATAAATACAATATAATGAACAATCAGTTCATCAAAATCAATCTTTTTTTTTTCTTCAACTTAAAAGTTTTGTTCTTTAAATCTAAAAATCGTAAAACGTAGTGCCTTTCGTCCATTAAAAAGCACTGAAATGTACACTTACCGTCACCCGTCGTATGTCTTTTAAGTGCGACTAACATCTTTTATATATTTGTACGAAGAAAGACATTCGTTCATACTATCGGTAGAGTTTATAAGACCACGACTAATCCTGAAAGGGGTAGATAAAAAAAAGAGCATGTCGTATTAATGGAGAATTTTAAAAATCTATTTTTTCTGGATCAATCCAAAACAAATATCGTCTTTGAATTTTCGGTACGAAACAAAAAATAAATTAAATTCAAAGTTAGGTCGAGCGAATAAATGGATAGAACTCTGAGATATTTTTCCAATCGTACCTAATGTTTTAAACCCGTTTAGACACGTTTTTTAAAACTAAGTAGGATGTATCTTCGTGAAAATCTTCATTGTGAAATGTGAAGGATGGTGTCCACACCTTCAGTTCTTGTAGCGACTAAATTTTGAAAATTGTTTTCTATTTAAATTTTTTTTATGATTTTGGAAAAATATGGATTTTGAATGGATTTTGAATAAAATTTGTAGAATCGTTATCGTTCATTTAGTTTAGGTAAATCGGATACTGTAAGATAATTAAAAAATATATTTAGAAGTCGGTTATGGGTGAGATACGGTTAACATCTCATCTACGTCCAAAAATTAGTACCTAAATACTTATATATGTGACTAACAAATAAATGTCTCGCTCGAATGTCTTGGGACTACATTCTAATTTGGGATGTAAATCGTCTGCCCCTTTATTATGCCTCTATCAGTATTCTATTTTAAAATAATAGATTTATAATTTTGGGTTCACGGTTAAAGATTATGATTAAAAATTAAAAAATTACGGATAAATATATATTTTTGAGTGTAACAAGATAAATAACATGCTTACACAAAGCAAAAAATAAAAAACCATGACTAACCCACAAGAATATAGAGCAAAATTAATATTAAGGAAACCCCAAAACAAGTTTCTTGTTTATGGTAGAAAGGAAATAAATTTAAAGATTCTCTTAAACATTAAAAGAAATAATTTTAAAACATTTAATTTAAAACTAATTAGGACACTAAATAATAAAGTTGGCTTTTAAAATAGAGAAAATTATGTATTTAGTACTTTAATTATGTTCGTGTTATTGTTTTGGTATCTTAACTATTATTTATAGTAAAATGATATTTAATATTATATATTTGTTTTATTTTGATACTCACTCGTTAAAATTTAATAGAGATGATGATATGGTTTGATGTAATCACAATTTTAGTTTAAAATACGTATATATATATATTATAAATTTAGTCCAAAATTTAGCACTTTAAATATCATCTTAATTTTGGATAAATCATCATCTAAATTTTGATAGATTTTATTTAAGTTTTTTCTACTTCCTCGTATTCTCGCCAGTATCTCAAACGTGGAGTTTGGATCCTCTAATAGACCTCTGATTAGCCCCATTGATCCTCAAATCCTAAATCTTTAATCATCTCTGGAGTGTTTTTAAACCCGAAACCCAAAAAATGTATCCAACTTGAAAAAAAAAAACCAAAATTTTATAATTTTATTCTAAAAATTAAAATAATATTTAAATGGATAGAATTTTAGATTAAACTTATAGATTATATAAGTTTTTTTTACTAAAACTATTATTGATCCAAATTACGTAACCATTTTCGTTAATTTTAAACAGGTGAAGATACCAAAACATAACAAAAATATAATATTAGATATCATTTTATTAAAAATAATAATTGAGGCACCAAAACAATAAGTCAGGGATAATTAGGATAATTAGGATAGTAAACAAAGGGGAACTTCTCCATTTCATTTCACAAAGAAAATGGGTACACTTAAGAAAACAAGTTCTATGCAAACTAAAAATAACAACTAAAGCCTCACAAAAAAACCTAGCGACAGCTTTCTTTCTCAAAATTTTTTTTTTCGTGTTATATTTTGATCGTTTTTTTTAATCGGAGATCGACAATCAATTTTAGTATTAATTGTCGATCACCAGATCCATTACTTTTTTTATTTTATTTTAATAAAAATCTTTTATTTTTCTGTCTTTATGACACGGTTTTTTCTGTCCTTCTGGCATGTTTTTATTTTTGTTTTAGGGTTTGATTCGTCTGTCTTTATGACATGTTGCAGCATACCCTAGCGATCGATTGTTGTTCGCACAGAGGTTCAATCGATGCTAGTTTCTGATTTATTGTGTTTGTTTGTGGTCACTTGGAAAGACTTATCCCCACTCGGTTGATGGTTGTTTGTCGATAAAATCAGTCCTTGGTAGCGGTACTTTTTACACGATAATTTGGATCGCCTACAACTCCTTCTTCCTTCACTCTAAATCTCGTTTGAACAGAGACAAAGAGATTTAAGAAGCTTCAGAATTTTATTGGTATGTCTATTTTTATAAAAATTTTATTTTTCTTTATTTTTGGTTATAAAAATTTTTCAATTTTTTATAATCTAATTATTTTACTTCTTGATTATATTATAATTTTTTATAAATTTTATAAAAATTCAATAGCATTTTAAAAAAAAACTAAAGCTCCTTCGCATCATCAACGACAGGCGGCTTCACAGGCCAGCCGCCATGGCCAAGAACCAACGAAATAGGGCTCCCGACTACAAAATCCAAGACCCTAAATGATTTTGTTATAGGGTTTAGGAGTTTATATATAAAAGTTTAAATTTCAATTATAATAATTAGAATTTAAGGTTATGTTATAATTTAGTGTTTAGTTTGACGTGTAAACATCACGTTTAATCCGAAATTTCGAGATCTTGATGGGTAAGGGCGGAGCCATATATGAAATTGGGGTGTCCGTTGACACTCTAAAATTTAAAAAATATATTTTTTTATATAATTTATATAGAAAAACTTAAATATATATAATTAATACCCTTTATAAATAATTAACTCTTTTCAAATACTAATCAAGAAAATAACACTCCTTAGATAAATTTTTTCCGTTAGTGACTCACATGTCTTTTTAAATATTAATAAAAAAAATAACATTCCTTAAATAAATTCTTGTCTCTATCCAGTTGGTGGGCTTACATAAAGTTAGGCTTTGAGTTAGACCAACAAGTGAATTAGGCAGGTATTGGAAAGGAGCAAAAAGGTAATTACTCTACCCTTTAATGATAAAATAATTGCTTGCTTGCTTGTTATAGTGTCTTAGGTCGTAAGAAGCTTGAAACCCCGTTAATGATATTTTTTAAAATTGGTGTTAAAATGATGTGAAAATGATAATAAATTATTTAAATAATTTTTCATAGCTTGTATTTTCGATTTAGGATTTTATCTCGATGGTTAAGAGTTATGGGAATGGACTTTTAAGCTCTAAATGAATTAATATTGATACCCCTTTGATCTAAGTGGCATTACACAAGCAAAATACAAAAAAAAAAGTATCGGTACCGGTAAGGGTCATATCAATATGCGTTGTTTTATTGAAATTTCTATAGCGTTTTCGAGTACCAGTACGCTTGGGATTGTATTAATACTGGTGGAGTATTGGTACATGGCCTCGTGTATCAATACACGATTTTTGGATTAAACCCCTTATTGTATGAAGTCGAGTATTGGTACGTGTAAAATATATTGATACTCGTAGTCGCGTACCGATACTCATAGGTGAGTATTGATGTTGAGTATCCAAAAGTATTATTTTTATTATCCTTTTTACTCTTGTTATTGTTAGAATTAAGCATAATATTAATTACATAATTAGTTATTCATGCATATTTACATAATTTCTTTAATTGTTATATTTAATTTATATTTTGGTTAAATTGCATGGAAAAAGATACTGTGGTTCTGTGTTTCATTTGATGCTAAGTTGGAAGAAATTACAAGGAGATGAAGTTGATTTACAAGATCATGGAGAGATTCTAGGAGATTGGACTTGATAAGGAAATAAAGATTTGAATTAATTTGAATTCTCTAAAGAGATAATTATCTCTTTATCAAATTAATTCTCATCACATAATTTGACCTATGAAGATCCTATAAAAAGGAAGATTTACGTCCCAACAAATGGAGCCGATCGTGGGAGAGAGTAAAGAAGGAGGTTGCCGAATTTCCCGTTGTATTTTTCTTGTTATTTCGAATGATGAGAGGATTTATTCTTTGTATATTTTTCCCAGCCATGAACTAATTTAAAGTTGGTTTGGGTTATTTTGTTTTATGGTTTGATTTCAATTGAATTCTATCTAAGCTTTTGAGTGTTCTTAATTAAGGTTTGTCTATTCTTGGTGTTAATTTGGTTTGCGGGAAAACTGGGAAAGGACACCAATAAATGATTCATTTATCTAGATTCGGGAGGATTAGATTCACGAAACAAATAGGCATGGTTTGATCCAAGTGCGAAAGAACTAATCCGGCTTAGGGATAAGTGCAGGATTTCAACGGCTAATATAAGCTACGCTTTGCCGAACCTTAAGGATAGTCCCCAAATTGCCCGAGCAATTTTCTCCTTGCAATTGCCCAAACATTTTACGAACTGACAACTCGAAGAACTGACATAGTCAATCCGACTGAGCCCGATTGCTGGAACGAGTTGAGTGGTGCGAGCACCCACTTGCAAGGAAAAATTTATTCGTCCATCACTCCATAACTCAGGATAACCCAGCCAAATCTCTTTTATCGATTACTCCACTTTATTTCACCCGTTTATTTTATTATTTATTTCAATTAAATCAATTCTATAAATCAATTGTGTCTTTATTTCAGTGCAAGAAATTAAATTCCGGAAGAAGCACCAATCCCTGTGGAGACGATATCTTTTTATACTATAACTTGAAAATGTGTACACTTAAACGCAATTGCGAACATTTAAAACACGCAACAATTTATACTCATTGGGTAATCTGTCCAAAAAATTAAGTTTTGAGTTTAAAGACTATAATTCGAGAACTAAAACCTAATGAATCTCTAAAATGGTAGACCAAATAATAAAACTGAGAAATCGAGTTTTTAACCTCATATGTTGGCTTAATGAGTAATTAACTTGGTAATATTCGAGTAATAACTTGTAGTAGTAAACTATAGAGATCCCTTGGTGAATCAAATATTGAAGTGGGTTGTGTGATATTAGGGTCTTGTGTGCCGAAAGGACACCTAGTTAATTGAATCACCCTTTATTTGTTGAGATCTAGGTATCTGGTGAAAATGTTGTAAAATCATGATAAGTGATTTGAATGTATGTTTTGATGCTATGCATCTTTGAACCACATTTGTTGATGTAGGATGAGAGATTTTAAGTACGAATGCATGATTCGAAATTGTGTGATACTATATCTTACCTTGTTTGTATTATCTATGTATTATCCTGAGGCTTAAAACATTGAGACTCACTCTAAGTTTGTGGTATGTCTTAATGTTGCATGAGATAATGATCTTGTCACTAAAGCATACCACAAACCTAGAAAGAATGCGTGATCCGAGATTGTGTGATATTGTATCTCACTTTGTGTGTATTATATCAAAGTTATGAGACATTGAAGCTATTCTAGATTTGTGGTATGCCTTAATGATGTGTGAGATATTGATCTTGTCAATTATTATGTGTTCTGACAATTATGATCATATCATGTATATGTCTTGACATAATATCTTGTAACATGTTCTTATGATTTGCATAAAGCATGATTGAGTGAAAAATGTTTTCATTTAGTTTTGTTAGTCCAACGTTTAAAATTATTGTTTTCGATTGTATGTTAGTAGGTTGTTCATAACCATTAGCTTGAACCACTATTATTTGAGTGGATCATTTATTCATAAGACTATATACATTTTTGGTATGAGCCCTTTAGTCCTAACAGTTAATGGAACAGTTGTTTTTCCTAGAGGTCACGGGTTCGAGCACCAGCGATGTCAGCAAAGTGATTGAGTTATCAAATATTAAATGGTGATTATTATATTCTAGAATAAAGGTGGTTTAAATTATTTTATTTAAAAATTATAGAATTTGAAAGATAAAAAATATTATAATATTGATTTATATTCAATAGAGTGAAGACGAAAAAAAACTTTTATAAATATTTTAATTTTAAGGTTTGTGGATTAATTTTAGAGTTTATAGTTTATGTTTAGAGGTTTATAAATTAATAATTGATGTTTTTATTTATGGTTTAAGATTTATTGTTAGAATTAAGGGTATTATGGATAAAATTTTGATTTAACCTATAAATCTCAAAATATAAATTTAAACTCTAAATTTTAAATACAAATCTTAAAAATTTAATCGCAGACCCTAAATTAAATCTCTAAACCCTAAAATAAAGAGCTCGTGAAAGTTTTTTCACCATCGATGTATGAAATATAAATCTATAAAATAAAAGATAAAGTATTCATATACCACTAGATTTTAACGTTTGTATAGTTTTTATATTCAACTTTAAATTGTTTTGATTCTCCATTAAATTATATTTTTAACTTGTTTCGCTCCTATATTGTATGTTATTATTGAATAGAGGTGGCAAATGGGTCATTCGGTTCAGTTCGGTTTCGGTTTGGATTGTTTCGGTTCGATTTATTTCGGGTTTTTTTACATTCGGTTTCGATTCGGTCCGGATCGGTTCTGGTTTCGATTTCGGTTTTAATTCGATTATATGATAATTCGGTTCGGTTCGGATATCGGATCGGTGATTCGGGTCAATATTGGATCGGTTATTTTTGTGTCGGGTCAATATCGGATCGGATATTTTCGGGTCTGGTCCATGTCGGGTCATTCGGATCGGGTCAATCTTTGAATTTTCGAGTTAATTTGGTTTGAGTTGGACTTAAGTATAAATGTAATCGTCTATATTATATATAGAATTAATCATATATTCTTGTAAAATATATCTTTTTTATTTCATATTGGAATTGTTTTAAAAAATTTTGCCTCAGCTTTTATTCGAGTAGAGTCAATATTGGTAATTTAAGGGATAATGCCATTTTTGTAAATACATGGATTCATTAATAGCATTTTGATATTTTTATAACACCCTAAATTTTTTTAAAAAATAAATTGATTTTTAAAGAAAAATGTAATATTAAAAATTAAATTATTATCAGATGTAGTGATTAATTAGTATTATCATAATACAAAAAAATAATAAAATATATATTATTTAATTATTTATCATATTGTTAAAAATAAACAATAGTAAAAATATATTGTTCATTCACTTTAACTCAATTATCTGGTTAAAATCGGATTGATGTTCGGTTTAGATCGGTTTTGAGCAAGTTAATTTCGGGCTGCTTTCGGTTCGGGTCTATATCGGTTATGGGTCTATATCGGTTACAGGTCTATATCGGTTCTTCTAGAATTTGGATCGATTTCGATTCGGGTTTCGGTTCACGCTAAATCATCAATTTTGGTTTCGGTTCGGGTAAATCGGTTCGATTTTTGATTCTCGGATCAAGTTTGTCAGGTCTATTATTGAATTATTCCTTAAACTATACAAATTTTTTAAAGTTACCTCTTTAATAAAAAAGATTTTAGTCTAATTTCCTAAAATTTAGGAGTATAATAAGCCACAAAAATAGAGGACAAATTAAGAAAACATATATAATTTAGCGGAGAAAAGTGTATTAAACCTCGTTGATATATACAATTCTAGTGTTTGGCCCGGTGATTAGGCTTTCGACTCTGGGTACAAATGATTTGAATATTCTCAAAAGCGTACATACGATGGATAAAATTCGATTCGACTTAAAAAAATTAAATTATTTGAATTGATTTAATATATATATATGTATTGTATATAATTATAGAAATCCAGTTAAATCAGAATAAATTAGTATTAAAATATTATAAATGTTTACAATTAAATTTAAACAAAAATTCAAACAATTCGACTTTTATTTTAAAAACTCGACCCGACTAAAAAATTTAAATAAAATTTAAATTATAAAATATGAATCTTTAACTCAATTAACTTAAAAAAATTACCCAAGTCAATCAAATGACTACTCTCACATACATATTTAATAGGGATATAAAAAGCTTACTCGGCTTGAAAACCCGACTGAACCTTGTTCGAGTCAGAATCTGGTTTAACCCGAGGATGTAATGACCCGAACCTGATCTGTATCCGACTATTTTTGATCCAAACCCGATTTGGACATGTTATTATTGTAACCGAACCCGACCTAAAATGAACTCGACCTGAAATGAACTTTCTAGTTATCTGATTTTGACCTGAACTGAAATAAACCCGACCTGAAATTGCCCGCACCTGACCCAAATCTAGTCAAAATATCAAACCAACCTAAAATAACCTATATCTGATTTTATTCGACCTGACAGTAGAGGTCAGTGTTCGAGGAGTCAAGTCAAAAAATTTCGAGTTATTCGAGTTGAGTCATCATATTTTGTAATTTGAATTTTTTTTTATTCAAGTCGATTTTGGCGAGTTTGAGTCGATTCAATTTTCAATTTTATGTATAAATTTTAATTATACTATTTACAATACTATAATATAGTTCGATTATAATTTAAATGGTTTTCTCTTTATATTTACATACATATTTTTTCATATTGTTTTTTATATGTGTAAAAACAGATTTTAAATTATTATTATCATCAATCAAATATCTTATGTATGAATATGTCATTTTTTTAAATTATATGTTTTATTAATAACTTCTTTCTTATCTATGTAAGACTAAAACTAGACAAAAATAATGATAAATTAAATACAAAAATTAAAAAAACAAATAGCATAATATAAAAGATACAAATAAAAATTCTATTAAATAAATGAATCTAGAACGTTATCAGATTATAAAAAATAAAATGTAAAAAAAGAAGAAGAAGGAACTGAAAATAAAATTACATGGGTTAAATGTGTTATTAGCCTCTATAATTACTAAAAGTTTTGAGTTTTTTTTTTCATTTTACAACTTGAACTTAATTTAAAAAATTTTCGAGTCGATTCGAGTTTACAAAATTTCGAGTCAAGTTAAAAAGAGTCTAGTTTTTTCACCTCGATTCAAGTCCAAAAAATCGATTTTTTCGAGTTGAGTTTTGCTCACCCCTACCTAACACAGTACCTGATCTAAAACTCATCCAATTAACTATTTTTACGTCCTAATATTTAAAACAATTTAAGATTCAATGAAGAAAACGACACAAACATTAAAATTCAACGTTTTAGATAATTTCAAGAACGACACAAACATTATAAGTGTTTATTCACTAATAATAATATAAAAACTGAACTATAAAATGGCATTAGTAATTAAAATAGGAAAGAGGAATCGAACAAAAGATAAAGGAAAAGAAGAAGATGAAGTAATTAAAATGGATAAAAAGAATAACTATATATATATATATTGTAATTTAATAAAAGGGTAAAAACTAGAAATGGTAAAGGGTTAATATAAAATATGTTTTCCCTTTATAAAATAAATTACTGTATTTAAAAAAATCGAATTTAAACCTCGAACAAAATTAATGATTACATAGTTCAAATTATTTTATTTAAAAAATTCGCATAAATGTAAAAGATAAAAAAATATTATAATATGGATTTATATTTGATAGAGTGATGATATAAAAAAAATTATAAATATTTTAATTTTAGAGTTTAAAATTTATGTTTATAGGGTTTATAAATAAGTAGTTTGAGTTTTTATTTAGGGTTTACGATTTATTGTTAGAATTCAGGGTATTATGGGTAGGAATTTAGGTTTAAAGATTTAAACCCTAAATTTTAAACGCAAACATTAAAAATTAAATCTTAAACACTAAATTAAGTGTTTATCAAAAAAAATGTATAAAATATAAATCCATAAAATAAAAGATGAATTACTCCATATATCACTAGATTATAGTTTTTATACTGAACTCTAAATTGTCATGATTCTCGATAGCCTTAATACATTTTCTCCTAAACTATATTTATTTTCTTAATTTATCACTTAAATTATATTTTGTCATGTTTTGCCCCTGTATTTTATGTTATTATTCCATTTCCCCCTAAGTTATATCAATTTTTTAAAATTATCCTTCAAAGAGGGATAATTTGGTTCAATTTTTTAAAATTTTACGGGCACAATAGGCTAAAATGTATATACGAAAACAAGTATAGTTAAGTGGGGAAAAATGTATTAAGTTTTGTTAATATAAACAATTCTGGTGTTTGCTCGAAAGCGTATATACGATTGAAAATTTTTGATTTGACTTAAAAACATTGAATTATTTAAATTGATTTGATATATATGTATTGTATATGATTAAATTTGGTTAAATCAGAATAAATTAATATCATAATATTAGAAATTTTTATAATAAATTTTAACAAAAACTCGAACAACTCCACTCGAATTTTATAAATTAGAACTGACTAATGCCACATACCTATCGAACCTCATCTTTACTCATTCAAAATATGCTTCAAAGATGGTCACATATCACTGTTTTTCCAACAATCCCCCACATGAATGAAATTGATGATTGTATCAAAAACATTTTGGCACATTGTGGTGATAGGCTCTACGATTGATAGATGCATAGGATAGGTAGGAGTCCTCCTTTGAACATTCCCTTGTGAAAGTATATTTACTTTACTAGCTAATCAGTAGACGCGATGTTCTTGAACTATCAGTCGTTGGTGTAAACGATGGCATACTTCACATACCTATCTCTCTGACAAGAGTTTCAGCTCTCATGGTTATGCCCTTAAGGCCATGGACATCTCTTATTTCTGCAAGAGTATGAGAGAATTGTACCCAATAGTCTCTTTGAAGCGGCCTCACTTCACTCTCACATAGGTGACTCATGTTGCTCGGCTCACCGAAGCATACAATGGTCATTAAAAGCTTTTGCTTAACCTTTACCAAATTCTTGCCACTGTTCACATCATAGGAATGAACTTGGGGAAGGAACCCCCACAGTGACCACACAGGTCTATGCAATTAGGTTGTCCCTTTGAACCTAGATCTTGGGATCTTCAGTCAACTAGGTAGGGTTTTTTCTTCACATAGCGCCTTTATTTTTCATGGGCTTTAGTCTTATTCCTTTCGATATTTTCTCAACTTGATAACGGTTTAAACCTTTGGTTAGGGGATCCGCAATGCTATCCTTTGATCTTAAAAAATCAATAGAGATAACTTCATTTGAGACAAGTTTTCTAACGGTGTTATGTTGTCGACACATATGTCTCGACTTATCGTTATACATAAAATTTTGTGCCCTAGCAATCGTTGCTTGATTGTCGCAGTATATGCACACAATGGGTACTGGTTTTTCCCATTCAAGGATATCCTCAAGAAATTGCCTTAATCATTCGGCTTCTTCTCCAGCTTTATCTAGAGCTACAAACTCAGATTCCATTCTGGATCTGGTTATAACCGTTTGTCTTGAGGATTTCCAAGATACGGCTCCTCCTCCTAGAGTGAACATATATCTGCTTATGCCTTTGGTATTTTGTATGCTAGATATCCAACTCGCATCGAAGTATCCTTCTAAGAAGGCAAGGTCTTTGGAATAATGCAATCCGTAGTCCCGAGTGTATCTAAGGTACTTCAATACCTTCACTATTGCTTTCCAATGATTTTTCCTAGATTGCTCGTGAATTTGCTTAGACTGCTTATAGTAAAAGCAATATCTGGTCTTGTGCAGCTCATGAGATACATTAAGTTGCCTATGACCCTTGCATATTCCACTTGATTGATACTTTCTTCTTTCTTCTTAGATAGATTAAAGCAAGGGTCTAGAGGAATTGTAGTTGTACCACAATCATCCTTACCAAATTTTTCAAGAATCTTATCCGCGTAGTGTGATTGAATTAATATGAGACTTTCTGTTGATCGTTTTTATTTGGATACCCAAAATTGTATCAGCTAATCTCATATCTTTCATGTCAAAATTTAAATTTAACATATTCTTGGTACAGTGTACCATCTCATTGTTGTTTCCTACAATGAGTATGTCATCTACATATAGATATAGGATGACGTATCCAATGTCCGTAGTTTTGACATATACACATTTATCACACTCATTTATTTTGAAGCCGTTTGTCATCATGACATTATCTAACTTCTCATGCCATTGTTTTGGTGTTGGTTTAAGCCCATATAAAGACTTTACCAATCTACAAACTTTCCTTTCTTGACCTGAAACTACATGACCCTCAGGTTGTTCCATGTATATTTCTTCGTCATGTTCTCCATTTAGGAAAGTAGTTTTAACATCCATTTGATGCACTTTGAGATTTCTTAGTGCAGCAATAGCAAATATCATCCTAATAGATATTATTCTTGATACGGGGGAAAACGTATCAAAATAATCAAGGCCTTCCTTTTGTCGGTATCCTTTTATTACCAACTGTGCCTTGTATTTATCAATTGTTCCATCTTTTTTCATTTTCCATTTAAAAATCCATTTTGAGTTTAGTGGTTTAATTCCCGGAGGAAGGTCCACTAATTCCCATGTATGATTTTGCAAGATAGAATCAATTTCACTTTTTATGGCATCTTTCTAAAAGGTGCTTTCGGAGGAACGTATAGCTTCATTATACGTTAGAGGTTCATCCTCTAGCATATAGGTTAGAAAGTCAGATCCAAAGGATTTTTCTATCCTACCCCTTTTTCTCCTTCTTGGCTCTTGTTCAGATTCATCCTCTTGTTGATCATTTGAAGACATATCGTCTAATGTTCGTTTTGTAACAAACTGATCAACTTCCCTAGTTTTATAGGGAAATATATTCTCAAAGAAAGATGCATTCTTTGACTCCATTATCTTGTTTTTGTGAATCTTTGGATTTTTTGATACATACACAAGAAACCGATAAGCATTGCTATGTTCTGCATAGCCAATGAAAATATAATCCACTGTTTTTGAACCTATTTTCATTTGTTTTGGTGGTGAAGCCATTACCTTTGCAAGACACCCCCATATTTTTAAGTGTTGGTAAGAAGGTTTTCGAGCTTTCCATAATTCATATAGTGTCTTGTCTTTTTTTTCTGTGGGACCTTATTTAAAAGGTAATTTTCCAAAACAACGGCTTCCCCCCACATTTTCTGAGGTAACCCAGAACTTCCTAATAGAGCATTCATCATTTCTTTTAGAGTCCGATTTTTACGTTCGGCTACTCCATTAGATTGAGGAGAATACGGTGATGTTATCTCGTGAATAATACCATGTTGTGTGCAATATTCACCAAATGGATTAACATATTCGCCACCACGATCACTCCTTACCATCTTAATTTTCTTATTAAGTTGGTTTTCAACTTCTTGCTTATAGATTATAAACTTATCTATAGCTTCGTCTTTACTTTTTAATAAGTATATGTGACAATATCTTATACTATCATCGATGAAGGTAATAAAGAATTTATTTCCTTCTCTCGTTTGGACAAATTTTAAGTCGCAAACGTCGCTATGAATTAAGTCAAGTGGCATTGTACTTCTTTCAATAGTTTGAAACGAAGTTCTTGTTGATTTTGCTTCAACACATATTTCACATTTTGACTTATAAACAATGTGAAATAAGGGAATGTGGTCCATTTTAATTAACCTTCGCAAGGTATCATAATTGACATGTCCAAGTCTACCATGTCATAAATTAAATGACTCAAGCATATAAGCAAAAGAAGAAGTTGCATTCTTATTCTTATTCATATTCTTAATATGAGATTTTATAGAGATAGCATTGAGTTTCCACATTCCATATAGTACATATACCCTACCCACAAACATTCCCCCTTAGTTAAAATTAACTTTTGGGATTCAAAAACCATCCTAAATCCGTGAACGCTTAGAAGTGTTCCAGAAACAAGGTTCTTGCGTATGTCAGGTATATACAGCACATTCTGAAGCTTAAGTTCCTTTCCAGAAGTCATCTTCAACACCACGGTTCCTTTCCCTTTTACCATGGAAGTTGCAATATTACCCATGTAGAGTTTCTCTCCATTATCGCATGGTGTCAGCTCATGAAATGAGTTTTCGTCACAACAGATATGACGAGTGGCTCCTGTGTCCAGCCACCACTCTCTTGGGTTTGAGTCAACTATGTTGACTTCAGATATCACAACAACTAGGTTTTCATCTTCCATGACGTTGACCTCTTTGGCTTTCACTCTCTTTGGAAGCCTACATTCTGAAGATCTATGCCCCATTTTTCCACAATTGAAGCATGATCTTTTGAACTTCTCCTTTTTGAAGATTCTACCACTTGGTCCCAACTTTGGTTTAGGTGTGGAGACCTTTGAATTTCCAGATTCTCCAGTATTCGTTTTTTCTGCGCAATAAACAATTGGAATTCAAATTAATTCCAATAAACAGAAATAAAAATTTCTTGTTTAAATCTGACAATTTCTGCGAACAGATTTGTCACCACTTTTGAGATTTTTTCGCAAACCCGTTTAAGAACGGCATGATAAATCCTGAAATAGATTGTTTGCTATCTCTTTGACGATTTGATCATCTTGGATTGAGAAAGTAAATAATTGGAAAAAGGATTTGTCTTAAGATTGTAAAACAATTTTACTCCAAAACGATCAAAAAGAAAAAAAAAGATGTTAATAAAACAAATAGAAAACGTAAATAGGAAAGTATAACAAAAGAAATTCAAACCGAATTTTAATCGTAAAACGAAATAAAGTTGAGGCCTACCGGAAGAAGTTTCCTTAAGACAGATTTTCTGTCACTCTGAGGTTGCCGAGTTGTTTGGTAGTCTGTCTCTCAAGATACAACAACTAGAAGAACTCCGAACAGTAGTACTTCTGCCAAGTTCTCAAACTGCTCTTATCTTTGCTGATCATCGATAGAAAAACAAAGGGGAGGAAAGCGTTTTTTGGATAAGTGAAACAGAGAAAAACATATCATATATATAGTGGATTTCTAGGGCAACAGTGGTCTGAAAATTTCCCGAATTAAGATTCGAAAATCTGGGAATCTGAAAAATCTGGGAATTCGTAAAATCGGGGATTGATTTTCAATAATTTGGTATCTAATTCAAATTAAATACCATAATTATCCATAATTATCTAATTCAATAATTAAATAACGGAATCTTAATTAAGTCTATTTTTGACATAAGGATGTAATTGAAAAGAATAAAAGATATTTAGTGACTATTGGAGGGATAATTAGTAGTTAAGCAGTTACATAAGTTGGTTACCTGTATAGGTAATTGGTTGTTGAGCTGATTAGTTATATAGGTAATTAAGATGTTGAGTTTGTTCATTGATAAGTTGTTAATCCTTTCAGCACTTATCTAAATGTAGCTATGTACTCTTTATAAGATATACAAGTCAGTAATATGCAGTTTCAGTAAAGATAAGTTTTTGATATTGACTAAATTGTAAAAATTAAAATTTTAAGGATAAAATTATAAACTTTAAAAAGTTAAGAGAACAACGTTGTAATTTTTACTTTTTTGAGAGGTGAATCACCTCCTGGTTAGGGCTCTTTCACGTGAAGGAATGACAACCTTGTCATTGGATATGACACAAATTAAAAGGGATAAGAAAAATAAGATAAGATAGAAAATTATTTAATTAAAATAATGTTTTTCCTTTATGGAAGGAAATCCTCTTATTGGTTCAAGAAGGAGGCAGCAATTATGGATCTTTACCGGAAAACTAAGGGGATAAAGTAAGTAGAAAATGTCCCAAATAAAGAAAAAAACCACCATGAATTATAAGCTTTTCAAAGTCTCCATCTTTCGTAACCTCTAAAAAGAAAATAAACTTATACCTCCATTGTTGTTTTCTTCCTAGAGCAAGCAAGTATTCCAATCTCATCTTTGTTATTGATTGATTTTAAGATGCCAAATTAAAACCTGAAGAGTGATGAATTAAACCCCTCTATTTATTGTTGGATTCCATGGATGGTTTATGTTTAATTCTAAGAAGAGTTTTGAAAGGTTGATGTTAAGATACATATATTCTAAGCTTAATCTATGGAATTTGTATTGCTTAAAGGCTTCTTTAAGCTCAAAAATCGAAATTATGTTGTTAAATATGTTAGTGAAAATTTTTATGGATTTGTCTAATTAAATTCGTAGAGGATTGTTACGTGTAGTTACTTTTATAGGTAAACAATTTAAATATTTAGTTTGTCTGTTACGTGTAGTTATCTGTATAGGTAAATAATTCAAGTATTCAATTACCTATATAGGTAAACAATTCAAGTATTCAGTTATCTGTATAGGTTACCTAAAGCTTATATATATAAGCTTATATGAGTATAAATGATTTCTTTTGGTATATTATACGAATAAGAAATTCGTTTTCTTTCAGTTTACAATAAGGATTCACCATCGATTCCTATTCAAGCTAAGGGCAAAGAAATTGTCATTCAAGAATCGTGAAGGTTTTTTGTGTCGAGGTGAGTGTAGTTGAGTCATGAGAGAAAGCTAGATGATTTTCTCATTTCATTATATCATTTATTGTTTACATGAATCATGACCATGGCAAGGATATGACATTGGACCCATGTAAGGTATTGTGGTAAGTTATGGTAAGCTTCCTTTAACGTATTGTTATTTATTAGATCATTGTTACATTGAATCGTTGAAATTTTGATCATTGAATATGTCATTGAAGCATTGATTATATTGAAATGGTTAATCATGTTATATGGATCATTGGACTCATCGACATGGACTTAAGGGTCAAAATCATTGTTATTGATTTATGAGAACTATGGGTAATGTCATTGGAAATTGTTTATTGGCGTAAATGTATTGAACCCTGGATTCGAATGAAAATTAGATACAATTGGCATGCCATAGGATTCATGAGCTTATTGGTACAAGTGGACTACCGTCCTTGGGCTACGACCTATATTTAGCGAGACGGAGGGATGATTTGTGTATTGGTCATTTTGGCGAAGCGGGAATTAGACCATTTATTGACTTGGCGAGGCGTTGAAGTCCGCGTATCTACTGTCTTGATCAATCGAAGGATTTATAATGACTTATTGACTTCATTGTTATGACATATGCATCATTGTTATTGAATATTGAACTATTATCAAGAATCATTGAACATTAGCCTAATTTGAAGTTATGACATAAGAGCATGTTATTGTATGTATTCTATACATTAATATTATTATTGACTACCTCACTAGGCAATGTATGCTCAATGCATTCATTTTCATGCACTTTCAGGTTATAGTCGTTGGAGAAGAGGTGGATCCTTTCTACAAGGTCTTGACAAGTCACATATAGTGGTAAAGTAAGCCTATTCTAAATATACTCTTAGAATGAAGGTAAATGGTCTTGTTGAGTCCTATTTATGTACTCTAATGTGTTGATAATTTGCATGTTATACCTAGACTCTAATGAGGTAAAAGGACCCTAAGGTAAATAGTATAAATGGCTAAATAAGCAAAATGAGTATAAAAGGTAAAAACCTAGTAAATGAATTTGAAATGTCTTAAAACTAGGTATGCCGTTAAAATATACTTAAGATAGATTGCTTGTAAAATTTTGTGAGAACTGAATCTCATCTACTAGGTTGAACTAATAAAAAAATTAGCTAAGATTTGACATTATAGGTCAGTCGTATAGGAACGGGGTTTTGGCTTTTCGATACGGCATGCTTAACATCTGGGAAAAATCTAGAAATTAGTAAGGGTATCGAAACATGTTTAACGGAAATATCGATCTTGAACCTCAATATCGAAACAGCTCCTAAGTGTTTCGATACACCCATTTTGGTCAAACCTTGTTACGTCCATAGGTAATCACTTTTCTCTTAGGACCACTAGTTACCTCTATAGGTAATTACGGTTCCCTTAGTAACTCTTGTTACCTCTATAGGTAATTATTGTTCTCTTAGTAATTTCTTTTACCTTTGTAAGTAATTGTGTTTCTCTTAGTAAGCATAAAAGATTCTTAATATTAATAATTAAAATTAAATTAAATTGAATTATAAAAAATGTTATCGTATCACCGAATCCTCCGATCGAATAACTACTCCCACATACATATTTAAAACAATTATTCAATGAAAAAACCCGACAAAAACATTGAAATTTAACGTTTTCGATAATTTTAAAAAATTTTAAAAAAAAAGTCTCAACATTAATGATTTGTAGGTCCCAAATTGGCTTTGATTGTCAAATTTTTTACTGGTTTTTCCGACAGATAAGTGAACATGTAATCTCTTCTTGGGATTTCATTTTCAATAAAATGGACACTTCAACAATAGTATGCGGAGTCATTATTTTCATTTTATTTTATTTTTAAAAAAAAAAGCTAATAGTGATAGTATCTGTTCTAAAATATAATCTTCACCATTTAAAATTGATCGCTCAATTACTCTACTACTATAACTAGTACTCAAACCTGTAATCTCTAGGAACAACAATAATTTCATTAACCGCTTGAGTTAGAGGATTCGTGCCATTATTTTCATTTTAAAATAATAATGTATTAAAAAATTTGATATCATATTGATTTTTGTATGTTATATAATTAAATTTAGATAAAATATTTATTTTAAATTATATATTCAAGGTCACAATTAAAATTCACACTCATGTTAATAGCGGTGGAACACAAGCGGGGAATGTGGTGTCATTAAGTAAAAATTATTACATGAACTCATTATACCACCTACGTTATGGTTTCTAACCAATTAAATTAAATGTGATTTTTTATTGTCTTGAGTTATACTTGTAATATTGAGATAGTTGGTATCTCCTTGACTAATATTCTCAATATATTTAAGCAAACTCGAATCGATCACCGATTATCATCAAGATAGTTGTTTTTGGTGTTTAGTTGAATTTTCTAAAATCGAAAGATTGAGGCAAATGACACAAGAATTTTAGAGTGGTTCGGCAATGCCTACATCCATTACCTTAGCACACTACAAAAGATTTCAACCAATTCAGTAATTAATTCAAGCATTTACTTGGTTCAAGAAATAATCGTTACAACCTTATCTTTTGGACTTGGCTAAGATAAAATCAACTTTAGTTTTTATCTAAGGCTAAACTAGAACCTCTCCTTTTAGAAGAGATTTGTTTGGTAAACAAAGTACCTCACAAAGGTAGGTGTTTACAATAATTAAGCTCACAAGAAAGTAATAGGAATTTACAATTAAATCACTCTCTAAAACACTATGTACAAGAGAAAAAGGAAAATATGAATTATACTTAATTTCTCTTGATCATTTTGTTTAGATGTGTTTTCTAACCATCTTCAAGTATCCCAAGTTTGTTTTTATAGTGTGAAATTATATTCTAACCGTTTATAGCTGTTGGGATGTTTTGGAGTCGTTGGGAAGTTATAAAATTAAACATTAAATTTTCACATACACAAATACTTCAAAACCTTTACCAAAGGTTTCCAAACCTTATAAAAATATAGCCGTTACAAGACCAATGTTTCGAAGCCTTTACTAGAGGTTTCGAAACCTTTGCTAATGTTTCAATAAAAAGATCACTCTACCTTGAGAGGTTTCAAAACCTTAAGTGAAAGTTTCAACACTTTAATTTGAAAACACAAGTTTGGCTATTTTAAGACATTTCAAACACTTCTAAAACCTCTCATAAACTTTTCAAACTTATTTTCAAGTTGTTTGAACATTTTTGAAATTAGTCCAAAACATTTTTCAATTATTATATCAAAATCAATATCTCAACATAAAAAATAAAAAAAATTACATAAATCAATATCTCAACACTTCTAGATCACGTCCGTGCACTATTGCTGATATGGTAACTAGATCTGGTGAGTGGACTTGAGAACTAATTTCTGTCTCATTACCAATGAAAATTGTGCAACAAATTGCAGCAGTTCCTCCCCTCGTGCGGAGGCTGGACCTAATATTATAGGATGGCGGTGGGAAGCTAATCGTTGTTTTTCTACAAAGTCAGCGTATAAGACGATAACAACAACTGGTGTAAGTGAAGGGGACTGTATTTGAAAATCTATATGGGGCTTGAAAGTGATGCAACGGGTTAAGGTTTTCATGTGGCTTGCATTCCATGATTGGTACAGATTAAGAAGATCGATCGTTGTACAAACAAGATAGCTAATTGGCTAGCTGCTTCATGTAGAGGGGGACCGATAAGGTAGACAATTTTTAAGGAGCCACCAGAGAATTTAATTGAACTTATTTAACAGAAGACTGATTCTAGCAACTAGCTATTGCTTTGTTATTTGTTTAAAAAAATAGATAAAAAATTATATTTTAAAAAATACGAGATGCTCCAAAAAACTAATAAGACAAATTAATATATCAAGATAATTTTATAGAAAATTCACATTTTACAAATAACGAGTTACCATTGTATGAAACCCTCAACCCTAATCAATGTATTTAAAAGGTTATAATTATTTAACTTAATTAAATTCTAACTTAATTGACTTAATTTTTTAATGTATAATTAACGTATTCGTAAGATGATGTTTAAACGTATATAAAATCTAGTTTGAACTAATTATTTATAAGATCCTGATATTTTGAAAGATGATTCAAGTATACGGAAAATCTTAATTATTTAGAAAGATCCTAATTATTTGAAAAATATGCTAAATCATGATAATTTGACCTAATTATCGTTAATAAAAATTTAATATAAATCATAAAAATATTTATTTTCCCTAAATTAAATATCCTAATTAGCGTAGAATATTTGAAATAAAAAAGTCATAATATAAAAAGATATTATATTTATTAGGATCAAGATATTATCTAAAAAATATATTATTTAAATTTTAATTATTTTTGGCGCACAAATCCTGCAGTAATTTTTAATTATTATTTTTTTTTCTAAATTACTAATATTTTATTTTATTTAATCATTGATGAATTTTAAATTTTACGAAACTTGCTATTCGCATATAACGAGATCTGGTTCGTGTTCTCCAAAACACGAGAAAGCCTTACGTAGATGATTTGGGGTATTTTTTAAATAACGGCCGAAGGTCATTTATATAAATAATTATTTAAAATGAATTTTTTTATAATATTATCGTCTAACATGTGATATAGTTTGGTACAATACTTATAAGACATAAAATTTAATATTAAAATTGTTATATTTTTATACTATTTTAAATTGATAATATTTTTATATTATGAAGGTCTATTATTATTACGTATGGTGCTTTGTGACTTTACTCAGATTTTTTGCGACGTATGGTTTTTATATTATAAGAAGCATACATCGTCAAAAAATCTATATTAGAAATTAGAGGATAATAAAAAATATTAATTTTGTACAATTTTGTTTAATTTTTTTATATGAAATATCACATGTACGATGTGAATTAGTGGTAGGACTTGGCCTCCACTAGACCCCATCTATATCTTGGGTTCAATTCTTAGTGATAATATACCATCTTTTAAATCATAAATTATAAATTCATTAAAAATATTTTATTTATTTTTTAGATTTTTTAAGATAAGATTAAGAGATTAAGATATTTTCATTCTATATGTATTCGTCCCTGATAGGGACGGATGTCAGAATTTTATATAAGGGGATGCAAACTATCAAGAATATATATTATAAATGTAGGGGTACAAAATTACTAGAGTTTATAGGGTGTAAAATTAGATTATCAATAGAAAATATTATGGGTGTTCATTATCGGATACCAGGTTTTCGGGTACCCAAAAAACTGGGTACCTGGTTCCTTCAGGTATTGATTTTTTGGCCCGTGTCCTGGCCTATTTATATCGGGTACCCATTATCAAGTATCTGCAAAAATCGGGTACCCGACTAAACGGGTAACGGGTACCCGGTTCGTATACTTATTTTTAAATTTTAAAATTTTATAATATATGAACAAACATAAATATTAGTGATTTAAAGTTAATTTTAAAATATTTAAATATATATACACATATATTTATTAAAGTTTATCTTTAAAATGATATTAAAAATATTAATATCGTTTTTTTCTTCCGATATTAACAAATTAATAAAATATATTTAAAATTTTTAAAAATAAAAGTAAATAGTACAAAAATAAAATTAATTTAAAGATTTAAATTTAATTTTATGTACAAATATTAAGGAACTTACCATAAAAATATAATTTAAAACTAAAAAGTATATATAATTTTAAATTAGTCGAGTTCGGTCGGGTACCCGGTAATTGAAAAAAATCGGCCCAAGCCCGGTCTAATTATTCTCGGGTCGGATACCCGGCCCGACCGGGTAATTTTTTTTCAAGAATTACCTGTCATTTTGTTTCAGATAGTCGGGTCGGGTAATTTTAAACACCCTAAAAAATATATTAGATATAAAAAAACTTTAAAATTTTAGAGGGTGCGGTTGCACCCCAACGCCCCTTAAATTCATCCTTATTTATTTGAAATATATAAAATAAATATACTAAAACATAATAAAATTTTAGCGACGTTTTATAATATATGATGATATTTTTTAGCGTCGCTAAATTTTTCGAGACATAAATAAAAACCTTGGAAGAAACATGTACAGTTGACATTACGGCGTGTGTATCAGAAAAGCTGCAAATTATTACGCTATATAAACGGTATTTGATCATCAAAACACCGTTATTTACGTTTTTAGTGGCGGTTTTATTATAAACGCCGCAGTATGTTTTGAATTTTAGTAATATTTTTGACGTTTTATTTGCGAACACTGTCGTATGATTAATTTTAATTGTCATTTTTTTTATCACAAAGAACGTTAATCACCATATCTTTTTTCAAAAAAAAAACCCGTTAATCACCATAGCTTTAGTGGCGTTTTTATGGGCAAATAGCGTATTAAATGCAAAGTTTGAAAGACATTATATTTTAATTAATGTTTTAAATCGAAATTTTAAGCGGTTTGAATAGACAGTTTAAAATACATCGATATTAAATTATTTTTATCATTAAATAAACGGTTTTAATGAGAAGTATAAATAGACCATTCTTATCTTTGTAGTGCACACCTTTGACAGTCCCGTTCTCTTGAATCAGTGATGTTACGGTCCCTTGTTCTAGACTCACACTGCATTACGGAGTAATTTGATATCAGGACAAATGTTGTGACATCGTATGTCGAAATCAAACAAAGATTGAGACGGAACCGATGTATACTTGCAAAGAGATGCGGCTTTGTTCCGCAACCTTTGAACGAATCGACCGTTATGAAAGTATCTTCCTGCAACATGGGACTGATACTTCTCCAGAGGAAAAGATATAGGGATATCCTTTCCATCCTTGTACAGAACATAACCCAGAATTCGAACAGCATCGATCTCATCAACACAATCTGTAGTACAGCAATGAATGTCACATTGTAGCCGCTATTCAAATTTAACATATTTTTCTTGTTGTTTACCTTCAAGGCCTAACTCAATTAACTTGAGGTATCCCCCTGGCATCAGGCCTTCGCCGGCGATCCTCTCGGGCGCCTTCAAGTCCCTCTCGATCACTCGTACTTGATATCCATCCTGCAACATGTTACATGTTACATGACAGTTAAATCCAATTCAAAAGGTAGGAAACTGAGATGATCCAACTATTGAATTCCGACCTTTCCAAGAGAATAGGCAAGAGCAGCACCGGCAACACCAGCACCGACTATGATAACATCCTTTGTCCCAACAGACGCACAGTTTTCCCTCGAAACCTCTACGGAAGCTGGTGTTTTCAGCTTGTTCAGTCCCCGGGATCTGACAAGAGAAGTGTAGAAGAAGAAAACAAGTCCCAGAAAAGAAGCTATAACGCCTGCAACTTCAAATATGTAATGGTCGGCCATTGATGGAAGAACAACAAGGTATGAAATGAATTGTTTCCTTCACGGCTTTGCTTCTTCAAAGTTGAAGCGAAAGGAGTAATTTATAGAGTAATGTATAGCTTTTTTCTTCGTTCATGGCTTCCATGATTCCATCAGTGTCAACTGGCTTATCCTTTCGCAGCATGTGGCTGGCATCAATCACATCCAAGGTTAGGCACTTAGGCTACCAAATTTTTGCGTCTGATAATAATCACATGTGGTTTTATGATTTAAGATAAAGAGCATTGAAGAAGACATGACTAGCAACAAAAGATTTTTGTTTAGTAATAAAAGCTTTAAATATATTAGGGTCCGTCTCTGAATTTTTTTTCCCGTTTTTATTTTCTTTATATTTTAACATTAAAAAACTAAATTTTAAGTTTTTTTTTTTTTTTTTAATTATAATGAAGGTTTAAAAAATCAAGATCAAGAAGCACAAGTAAAAATATTTCTTTCTAAAAGGGATTGTAGGTAATAAGGAGGCTTATCAAGAGTGGTTAAAATATAAATGAGAGTCATTCCTTTCCTTTGCTATTCTGTCTGTCAGAGAGTCTCCTTCACATGGAATCCATTGTAACTCTGTAATCCAACTCTTCCAACGTAATCTATCAATAGCTCGAACAAAAGAGTTTGAACTCAGACGTGCATTGCATTCTAAGATCATGGTAATTGCTTCAAGACAGTCAGATTGAATCAAAACATATTCAAAGCCATTGTTCCAAGCGACTTCGAGTCCTGTATAAATTACCCATAACTCAACATTTAATGCCGAAACAACTCTTAGCAATCTGTTGAAACCCAAAATCTATCCTCCATCACTATCACGAATAAGGTTACCTATCGAACTTATACCCATGTTGTAATGAACTGCTCCATCAACATTAAGGCACACCCAACCTGAACTTGACCGAATCCAAGAAAGAGAAATTATCGGAACACTTGATGTTGATGCACAAGGAGTACTCCTGTAGAAACGAGCCCAAGTTAAACCCCGCTGGAAAATCTTAGGCGATGATTGTCTCAAATTGTTAAAGACTAGATCATTCCTACTCTTCCAGATTTGCCATAGCAGAGAAACAAAAATCAGATTCCAAGGAGTATCTTCAGATATAACAATATTCGTAGGGAGTAGATTCGAACTTAACCATGAGTGCAAGTCATCAATGAAAAAACCGGCCAATCAGGCATGTGGGAGGGTGCTTAACTAGACATTTCTAGACTCCAGACAATCACACAAAGCATGGATGACAATTTTCGAACTCATATGACAACGAGGGCATGTAGCAGTGTGACCAAAGGATCGGCGACATCTCTCGACATAAAAAGACATCTTAACCTAAAATCGATTATAAATTATAAATTATACCTATAAAATTATAAACCCTTAATTTTTTAAACATCTTAACCTAAAATCTTTATAATACAGAGCATAAAAAGGCATTAAAAAAGAGCATAAAATTTCTATTTCTCTGTATGTAACATTTAATGGTATGTAACATTTGAAAGTTTATTTTGAAGAATAATTTAGTCACTATTTATGTACTTTATCTAAAAACTAAACCTTACATTTTAACTTTAATTTCTAAACTTTAAAAACTAACATGAACCTTGAAAATTAAGCCCTATAAATTAACAGAGACTCTAAATCTTTGACCCTAAATCGTAATTTTAATATTGGGGTATAACTAGGTATACCAAAAAAATGATACACAATTTATATTTGATAGTTTGAGATAACAACGAGGTAAGATGGATTTTTGACCTCGACTTCGACACAAAATCTAAAAAATTCTAGTTTGATCCCGCCTCGCCCCTAATTTAATATGTTTTTTATATTATCTAATCAAATAAAAATATAACTCGATCTTAAATTTTTTCTTAAAAGAATCCAACAAAACATACGCATCCTAAATTTTTTAATAAAAATATTAAATTAAATAAAAATATAATCAATCATCATGAATGAATTTTTAATGACATGTGTCATCATCTAATTTTACATATAAATAACACCCTTACCACTACACTACAACTTACTCTTTAGGATATCATGTACATCATTTTATAGAACAATTCTCTCTCTCCTGCTGCAACAACCACAGTCACTTCAGAAGTAGGCATCACTACTTCAGCAACAGTACCTTGATCCAACAGATCATCCAGAGAAACATCAGTAACTTGGAAAAGAATCAACATTTATAGCTTCCATAACAGTACCATGATTATGGATTTCCGAATAGCTGTCAATAAAAAGTTTGCGGCGGCTTTTAAGCGGGGACTATACTATCCGAATTGGACTGGTAGTGAACTTCTTAACAGATCGATGTGATTGGAATCGGATGAAAGTGGGGTCCTGCATGGGCTCCTTTTTCGGTAGACAAGTTACATGCTGATCAGGCTTACAATTTTCTGAGAAACATTAGTAATTGGAAAAGAATCAACAGTTATAGCTTCCATACCAATACCATGACTGGACTTCCAAATAAGCCTTAACATGACCAAGGCTTACCTTGGTGTTAGTAGCCAACCTTTTAAAATCGATCTAAAATGAAAACAATCACTACTTTAAAAAGTTGAAAATTAGGAATCAAATTAGGGATTTAAAGTAAAAAATTGAAAATGATTTGAAAAAAAAAAGGATTTTAAATTGAAGATTTCCCAAAACTAGAAAGTTAGATTTAAATTGGGGAATTAGGTATTGAAAAGAGGAATTTAGAATTTAGACCCTAAAAAAACAGGGATTTGAAAATTGGCAAAATTAAGGATTTAAAAAAAAAAATTGAAATTTGGGAAATTTACAAATTGAGAATTAGGGTTTAAAAAAACAATCGGGGAAGTGATTTAAAAAGATTAAAGAAATAAATTTTAAAAAAGATTTTTAAAAACGGGTTGGAGTCGTCACCGGTTACTTTTGGTAGATCAGACACCGGAAAATCAGAGATTCGAAAAAGACGGGTTCGAGAGTCGATTACGATTTAAAACGGGGTTAGCGTTAAAACCGCCCAAAATTGGTACTTTTATCCAAATTACCCCTTAATTAATTTTAGAATTTCCTTTTTTAAAATGACATTAAATTGGGATTTGTTTAAGGATTCGAATTAAGTTTTATTTTTACAGTGTCTTTATTCGAAGGCAACGCATACACCGCTGACACTACGTTTGAGAGAGCGCTCGTTACGACTGAATAAAAACGTATTTAATAAAGTTTATTAATTAATGGTTGGATGTGAATTGCAAAAAGAAATTACATCGCAGTATATACGGTACAAAATAAAAAACAATAAAGTAAAATACACATGTGAAACATTCATTACATGACAAAATATAAATAAAATACAACAAATAAAAATGCATAAATAAAAAATGCATGACAAACTAAAATAAAAGCATAATAAAGTAAATAAACGTTACAAATAAACTATCTAATATGAATAATAAAGTAAACATGAATGAAATATACATGGCATAATAAACACAAAAGTAACAAAATAATAAACATGTAAGCAAACTAGAAAATAAATGCATGATGCTGAGTACTCAAAAGTTCTCTTTTTTATATCATTTTTTCACTCGATTATTGCTAATAATAGACAGATTTAATGACAATATTGGATAAAACTGCTTATTCTCCATTTTCCAGCATCTCAATACGGATTTCATGAATTTATCTATCTTTGATATAAAACAGGTGCGGTTAATGGATTTTTCTCATAAACAGAAAACTACCACACAGGTAATGCCAGATAGCACGATGGATGCTGGAAACCAAAGCTGAATTGCAGATGAGCACCTGCTACGATAGAGGTCGCGACAACCGATGCCGCAGTAGCACCTGAAGAACAAATGTCGATATGATAGGCGATCTGAAGAGAAAAATAAGGTGGACGTTTTAAGACAAGCGACATATCGGAGCTGGAAAACACACGGAAAGTCAACGTCAAAGGCCACGCGGGAAAAGAATCCTTATAGGAATAAACTAGAAAATAAAATAAATATCTTTTATTTATGTACTTAACTTGTGTTTTACTCCAAGTTATATTCCTACTTTTCAAAGTAGGAATACGATCTTTTATTCTCTCTTGGCATTCACTTTCTTTGCATATGAGCTCGAGATGATAAGTATGTGAAGAAATATCCATTTGTCTAATATCGGGAGAGTTAGGCTCATAAAATGAGAGAATACGGTCTTTGCTCAAGGGTATTGACTAATCAAGCTATTATTTCAGCGACTAACAAGACGCATGTGTGGTTGTTATCCGCCCTTGATTAACGCCGGGAGGTATCATCAAGACACGAGGGGGTTTCAATAGTTTTCTTCGCTTAGGGATAAGGAAGAAGACATATAAGGATGCTCTGTCGAACTATGAGTTGTTGAATTATCGACAAGGCATAACCCCGCCTAGGCAGTTGCGACGACCCTTTGTACGAACCCGCCGAGACAGCAGTTCAACCCTATTGCATTATAAGAACGAGACAATTACATTCTGATTCCACACTACGAAGCACTCTAACCTGCCCTACTTTTCCATCCTTGATTTCTTGATCATTTATCTTTATTACTTTAATTAGTTTCCTTAGTTATAATTCAAACTCAATTATCTGTGTCTTTAGTTTTCCATTGTGCAGGAAGAATAATTTGTGTAAGTAACGCCAATCCTCGTGGAATCGACATCTTAAATACTATAATCTGATAAAGGTGGAACCAATAAGACACCATAGCCTTCATCACATGACGTAAATTCAACATAAATACAAATAAATAGCCAAGATAAAGGTACGGATAAGTAAACAAACTGTGATTTAATTAAATGAAAATAAAAATTTGAAGAACCCAAAACAGAATATTTTATTACTGGAAAAGGGATCAAATTAAAACAAAAACAGAATCTTGAGTCAAAATTGGGGAAAAACACATTTTATTTATAAACAATGACTAGATTATAAAGATATAAAAAATTATACCCTCCAAACGCTATTTTTAAGCGAGGAAAGGCCTGAAAGTTTGTTCATAAACACGAAGGGACCTGTCCGAAATAAAAACATCTTAAAATAGATGGTTATGGTAAAAAAGGGGACGAGATCGAAAGGAAAATGAAAGTTGAGAGGACCTGGGTGTTAATATTTTATAACGGTGGGATTAAAAAAAAATTAAACCAAAATTAAAATGTTTAATGACTACAAAACTCATTTTATTTCGTCAAAAACACCCCCTTTTACCATTTTATTCAAACCGAAAGAAATAAAAAAAAAAACTCTCTCTGTTCTTCAAGAATAAACCCAGAAACAAGGAGGTGTCCGGCGAGGCTTTACCGTGAAACCCAGGTTCCGGCCACCGTCGGCGGTGTCCGACAAACCTAAAAACCTTCCCTTTTTTGTTTCGAAAACCAAAACCCAATTTGAAATCTTTGTTTCAAAAAACCGAACAAAACGTGTCCTTTAAAAGAAAACTGAAGCAAAAAAAAACTTGGATCTCAAACCCCCTCTTGTTCATTTCGAAGGAAGAAAAAGGAACAAGGTCCCCTCTCCTTCTCGGCTCAACAAATTGGCACAAAGGCCAAGGCTTTTCGCCGTAGAAGAAGGTCGGAAAGGCACGAAGTTTCGAAGATAAAAAAAAATTAGTCTATTTCTTTTTTGTTCCGATGAATGCTACTGGGAACTCAAGAGAATTTTACCTCTAAAAAGTTGCTTCTTTTTTTTGTATTGATGAGATGGGTCGGGAATCCTTTACATGGTGTTCTCGGCTTTCTTTTATGACCGAAAAGAATTACATGAATATGGAAATCCTAAATATTGCTATTGGCTCTCTGATTTTGAATTTTTGTGTGTGTTGGTGAAATCCGAATATACTTCTGAAATCGTTGGCCGAGTGCCTTTGAAATTTCTCTGATTCTTATCGAAATGTCCCCTGAAAATTCTGATTTTTTGGCCATATTGCTCTATAAAATTGTTGTATGAATCCTGATGCATTTGTTTTTGTTTGCATGTGAACGGTCGGAGCAACAAAAGGGGGACCATTGAACATCGGAGATCGGACGGTGACCGAAAAAACCGAAGAGCCATCTGGGATTTGAATGGCCTGCGTGTGCAGCGCACGCGCGACTAGGGGCACCGAACGGGAGCACGTGGCGCGTGCAGAGAGCTGGAGGGTCTTTCTTGTTTCAATCTAGATTGAATCCAACGGTGGGCGGCCAACTGCACATGAATAAGAAAGGGATTAGGGTTTCGGTTATCTAGGATTGACCGATTGGGCTCACAAATTCGGGCTTGTAATTAATTTAGATTGAGCTTTGTATTTTATTAATAAAAACAGGCTTGTTATCTGTTGGGTTTAATTTTTGTAAATAGACTGAAATTAATAAACATTTGAGCTTTTATTTATTTATATTTTGTTTATTAAATAAGCATAATAATATAAAAGAAAATAACATTAATAATAGAAATAATAATAATAATAATAAAACCAATCGAATGATATAAATAAACCAATAACAAATAAATAAAATAACCGACAATAATAAGGTAAAAATAAACTTATTATATACATAAGTATAATATTCTCTTTTTTGAATTTTCAAACAAAGTAATAAATTAAAAACGTAATGTATATATAATCTTGGGGGCTTTAACTAAACAAAACTAACATTTTTTTTTAATTTTGATTTAATAATAATTGGGTAAAATCGACATAGAGCTTCAATTAAAAGAAAAACTAATACACATTGTAATATTTTTGTGATTTTTCTTTAAATATGATGATAAAGGTATTTATAATATTTATTTTTTTATTTTTTTAATTTTTAAATTAAAAACACATATATTATAATAAAGTAATATTTTTTTATTATTTTTTTGGTTTAACAACTACAGACTCGTTATTAAGAATTGAAACAAAATTAAAACCGGATTAAAACCCCGAATAAAATTAATGATTACAGTTAACAATAGGGCGAACAGCTTCAAGTGTCCTAGCTGTACTTATAGTTCACCATCAGTATCTTCTGAACCCAGACCCTTCTTAGAACATTTCTCCCCCAAATGTCCAAAGATCATGCAACAATGTTCACAACCAGCTAGTCGTGTAAACGAGTCGAGTTCTAATAGTGCTAAGCTCCGCTCGGTTCGTTAAGATTTCGAATCGAGTTTGAGCTTGAGTAATTTTAAACGAGCTTAAAATATCTGAGCTTGGCTTGGCTCGTTAAGAAATCGAGTCGAGTTTGAGTTTTTTTCGAGCCTAATTGAGTTATGTATTGACCGATCTTTGATCATGTTAGACTCGAATAACTCTTATCTCTCATGTCTCATTTAAACCCTAAAGGAGAAAAAACTTTGATACACAAGTTGTATAAACTCAAACTTATTAATTTTAGGTTTTAATATCTTAATTTAGGGTTTAAGACTTATGTTTAAGGTTTAGATTTTGTTTTAAGTTTAGAAATTTAGATTTTAAATTATAAAAAAATAAAAAATAGCATATATTTGTTTTTGAGTAGCTCGTGAGCTTTTCGAGTCGAGTATAATGTAGTTCGATTCGACTCGTTAAGAACTCGAACCGAATTCGAACTCGAATCGAGTCCAATCAAATTGAATTTTAACCTAACTTTAACCGAGTCGAGCTCAAATAACTTACGATTTGTCTCGCCTCATTTACTGTGCTATTTACGAGATGGAGCCCTGCTTCACCCCAACAACGTTCAAACCCAAAATCAAAAGACTCCTCTAAGGTTTTCTCCCCAAAACAGTTTTATTAGAGACCAGAGTATTTGACACCTTTAATTTCAGCATTTTCCTTCCAAAAACAGTGTCCACATGAGATACATCTTTAGTTCTTGCTTCGGTGTCTTAGTTTTAAACGGTGTCTTAGTTTTAAAGTGCGCTATGCACGAAGGCGCTCGTCTTCTATGATAAAACATATTCTTTTATTTTAAAAATTTATATATTAAGTATTAACCCTAGAATATATTTTATACTTAAAAACCTAATAATTATATTATAAATTTTAAATTTGTAAAAATATTTCACTTAAATATAAATTTTAAAACTATTAAAAATAAATATATTAAAATATTAATAAATTTATATTAATTAAATACATAATTTTAATATTTTATTTATATCAATAAATATTTTATTATATTAATTTATATCAAATAATATTAAAATTAATATTTTGGTCTATAATAAATATTTAAGTAATAAAATTAATAATATAATTTTCATAAATTTTAAATAATAATAACAAAATCATATAATAAAATGATAATACAGGGAAAAACTCAAGTCTGTAATGAACAAGAGCCGAGACACATAAATGTCTCGTTATCGTTATCGTTCATTTAGTTTAGGTAAATTGGATACCATAAGATAATTAAAAAATATATTTAGAAGTTGGTTATGGGTGAGATACAGTTAACAACTCATCTACATCCAAAAATTAGTACCTAAATACTTGTATGCGTGACTAACAAATAAATGTCTTGCTCGAATGTCTTGGGACCACATTCTCATTTGGGATGTAAATCGCCTGCCTCTTTATTGTGCCTCTATCAGTATTCTATTTTAAAATAATAGATTTATAGTTTTGGGTTCACGGTTAGAGATTATGATTAAAAATTAAAAAATTACGGATAAATATATTTTTTTAGTGTAATAAGGGAAATAACATGCTTACACAAAGCAACAAATAAAAAACTATGACTAACCCACAAGAATATACAGCAAAATTAATCTTAAGGAAACCCCAAAACAATTTTCTTGCTTATGGTAAAAAGGAAAAAAATTTAAAGATTCTCTTAAACATTAAAAGAAATAATTTTAAAACATTTAATTTAAAACTAATTAGGACACTAAATAATAAAGTTGGCTTTTAAAATAGAGAAAATTATGTATTTAGTACTTTAACTATGTTCGTGTTATTGTTTTGGTATCTTAACTATTATTTATAATAAAATGATATTTAATATTATATTTTTGTTTTATTTTGATACTCACTCGTTAAAATTTAATAGAAATGATGATATGGTTTGATGTAATCATAATTTTAGTTTAAAATACTTATATATATTATAAATTTACTCCAAAATTTAGCACTTTAAATATCATCTTAATTTTGGATAAAACATCATCGAAATTTTGATAGAATTTTATTTAAGTTCTTTCTACTTCTTGTATTCTCGCCACTATCTCAATAGTGGAGTTTGGATCCTCTAATAGACCTCTGATTAGCCTCATTGATCCTGAAATCCTAAATCTTTAATCATCTCTAGAGTGTTTTTAAACCCTAAACCCAAAAATGTATCCAACTTGAAAAAAAAACCCAAAAAATTTATAATTTTATCCTAAAAATTAAAATAATATTTAAACTGATAGAATTTTAGATTAAACTTATAGACTATATAAGTTTTTTCTTACTAAAACTATTATTGATCCAAACTACGTAACCATTTTCGTTAATTTTAAACAGGTGAAGATACCAAAACATAACAAAAATATAATATTAGATATCATTTTATTAAAAATAATAATTGAGGCACCAGACCAATAAGTCAGGGATAATTAGGATATTAAATATGTACTTTTCCCCTTTAAAATAAAGTAAACAAAGGGGAACTTCTCCATTTCATTTCACAAAGAAAATGGGTACACTTAAGAAAACAAGTTCTATGCAAACTAAAAATAACAACTAAAGCCTCACAAAAAAACCTAGCGACAGCTTTCTTTCTCAAAATTTTTTTTTTCGTGTTATATTTTGATCGTTTTTTTTAATCGGAGATCGACAATCAATTTTAGTATTAATTGTCGATCACCAGATCCATTACTTTTTTTATTTTATTTTAATAAAAATCTTTTATTTTTCTGTCTTTATGACACGGTTTTTTCTGTCCTTCTGGCATGTTTTTATTTTTGTTTTAGGGTTTGATTCGTCTGTCTTTATGACATGTTGCAGCATACCCTAGCGATCGATTGTTGTTCGCACAGAGGTTCAATCAATGCTAGTTTTTTATTTATTGTGTTTATCTGTGATCACTTGAAAAGACTTAGCGCCACTCAGTCCCACTCGGTTGATAGTTGTTTGCCGATAAAATCAGTCCTGGGTAGCAGTACTTTTTGCACGACAATTTGGATCGCCTACAACTCCTTCTTCCTTCACTATGCGTCTCGTTTGGACAAAGACAAAGAGATTCAAGAAGCTTCTGAATTTTATTGGTATGCCTATTTTTATAAGAATTTTATTTTTCTCTGTTTTTTGGTTATAAGAATTTTTATTTTTTTTTATAATTCTATTATTTTGCTTCTTAGTTATAATATAATTATAATTTTTTTTATAAATTTAATAAAAATTCAGTAGTATTTGAAAAAAAAACTAAGCTCCTTCGCATCATCAACAACAGGTGTAAACATCAGGGGCCAACCGCCATGGCCAATAACCAACGAAATAGGGCTCCCGACTACAAAATCCAAGACCCTAAATGATTTAGTTATAGTGTTTAGGAGTTTATATATAAAAGTTTAAAATTCAACTATAATAATTGGAATTTAAGGTTATGTTATAATTTAGAGTTTAGCTTGACGTGTAAACATCACGTTTAATCCGAAATTTCGAGATCTTGGTAGATAAGGGCGGAGTCATATATGAAATTGGGGTGTTTGTTGACACACTAAAATTTTAAAAATTATATATTTTTATATAATTTATATAGAAAAATTTAAATATATATAATTAATACCTTTATAAATAATTTGACACTCCTTTATAAATAATTATCTCTTTTCAAATGCTAATCAAGAAAATAACACTCCTTAAATAAATTCTTGACTCTGTCCCATTGATGGGCTTACATCTTTTTTTAAATATTGATTAAGAAAATAGCATCCCTTAAATAAATTCTTGGCTCCACCCCATTAGTGGGCTTACATAAAGTTAGGCTTTGAGTTAGACCAACAAGTGAATTAGGCAGGTGTTGGAAGGGAGAAAAAAGGTAATTACCCTACCCTTTAATGATAAAATAATTGCTTGCTTGCTTGTTATAGTTTCTTCGGTCGTAAGAAGCTTGAAATCCCGTTAATGATATTTTTTAAAATTGGTGTTAAAATGATGTGAAAATGATAATATATTATTTAAATAATTTTTCATAGCTTGTATTTTCGATTTAGGATTTTATCTTGATGGTTAAAAGTTATGGGAATGGACTTTTAAGCTCTAAAATTTGAATTTTGAACTCGCGTACCGGTACTAAATGAATTAATATTGATACCCCTTTGATCTAAGTGGCATTACTCAAGCAAAATACAAAAAAAAAGTATCGATACCAGTAAAGGTCATATCAATATGCACTGTTTTATTGAAATTTCTATAGCGCTTTCGAGTACCAGTACGCTTGGGATTGTATTAATACTGGTGGAGTATTGGTACATGGCCTCGTGTATCAATACAAGATTTTTGGCTCAAACTCCTTATTGTATGAAGTTGAGTATTGATACGTGTAAAATATATTAATACTTTTAGTTGCGTATTTATACTCATAGGTGAGTATTGATACTTAATCTGCCCCAAAAATTAAGTTTTGAGTTTAAAGACTCTATAATTCGAGAACTAAAACCTAATGAATTATTAGATAAAGATTTGTATGTTGGTTATTAAATTAGTTAAGTAGTTAAAAGTTTGTTAAGCAGTCTCTTAGGATCACTTTGGGGTTATAAAACCAAGTAATTGTAATGAGTTCATCAAGCCTTTGATTTATCTCAATTGAAAAATAATATCAAACTTCTTTCTCATTGTTTCTTTATTCTCGCGTTTCTTTACATATTTCATTTACACTATGGCTGAATTCTCACATGAATCTCTAAAATGGTAGACCAAATAATAAAACTGAGAAATCGAGTTTTTAACCTCGTATGTTGGCTTAATGAGTAATTAACTTGGTAAAATTCGAGTAATAACTTGTAGTAGTAAACTACAGAGATCCCTTGGTGAATCAAATATTGATGTGGGTTGGTGATATTAGGGTGTTGTTGTGTGCTAGAAGGACACCTAGTTAATTGAATCACCCTTTATTTGTTGAGATCTAGGTATCTAGTGAAAGTGTTTTAAAATCATGATAAGTGATCTGAATGTATGTTTTGATGTTATGCATCTTTGAACCATATTTGTTGATGTACGATAAGAGATTTTAAGTACGAATGCATGATTCGAAATTGTGTGATACTATATCTTACCTTGTGTGTATTATCTATGTATTATCCCGAGGCTTAAAACATTGAGACTCGCTCTAAGTTTGTGGTATGTCTTAATGTTGCATGAGATAATGATCTTGTCACTAAAGCATACCACAAACCTAGAAAGAATGCGTGATCCGAGATTGTGTGATATTGTATCTCACTTTGTGTGTATTATATCAAAGTTATGAGACATTGAAGCTATTCTAGATTTGTGGTATGCCTTAATGATGTGTGAGATATTGATCTTGTCAATTATTATGTGTTCTGACAATTATGATCACATCATTGTTGTATATGTCATGACATCATATCTTGTAACATGTTGTTATGATTTACATAAAGCATGATTGAGTGAATAACGTTTTCATTTAGTTTTGTTAGTCCAACGTTTAAAATTATTGTTTTCGATTGTACGGTAGTAGGTTGTTCGTAACCATTAGCTTGTAAAATTTTCTACGACTATCATTTGAGTGGAACATTTATTCATAAGACTATATAAATTTTTGGTATGAGCCCTCTAGCCCTAACAGTTAACGGAACAGCGATCAATATTAAATGGTTATTATTATATTCTAGAATAGAGGTGGTTTAAATTATTTTATTTAAAAATTATAGAATTTGAAAGATAAAAAATATTATAATATTGATTTATATTCAATAGAGTGAAGACGAAAAAAAAACTTTTTATAAATATTTTAATTTTAAGGTTTGTGGATTAATTTTAGAGCTTATAGTTTATGTTTAGAGGTTTATAAATTAATAATTGATGTTTTAATTTATGGTTTAAGATTTATTTTTAGAATTTAGGGGTATTATGGATAAAATTTTGATTTAACCTATAAATCTCAAAATATAAATTTAAACTCTAAATTTTAAATACAAATCTTAAAAATTTAATCTCAACCTTAAACTAAATCTCTAAACCCTAAAATAAAGAGCTCATGAAAGTTTTTCACCATCGATGTATGAAATATAAATCTATAAAATAAAAAAAGTATTCATATACCACTAGATTTTAACGTTTGTATAGTTTTTATATTCAACTTTAAATAGTTTTGATTCTCCATTAAATTATATTTTTAACTTGTTTCGCTCCTATATTGTATGTTATTATTGAATAGAGGTGAAAAACGGGTCATTCGGTTTCGGTTCGGATTGTTTTGGTTCGGTTTATTTTGGGTTTGGTTGTATTCAGTTTAGATTTGGTTCGGATCGGTTCTGGTTTCGGTTTCAGTTTTAATTCAGTTATATGATAATTCGGTTCGGTTCGGATATCGGATCAGTGATTCGGGTCAATATTAGATCGGTTATTTTCGGGTCGGGTCAATATCGGATGAGATGTTTTTGGGTCGGGTCCATATCGGGTCATTTGGATCGGTTCGGATTGGGTCAATCTTTGAATTTTCGGGTTAATTTGGTTTGAGTTGGACTTAAGTATAAATGTAATCGTCTATATTATATATAGAATTAATCATATATTCTTGTAAAATATATCTTTTTTATTTTATATTGGAATTGTTTTGAAAATTTTTGCCTCAGCTTTTATTCGAGTAGAGTCAATATTGGTAATTTAAGGGATAATGTCATTTTTGTAAATACATGGATTCATTAATAATATTTTGGTCATTTTTATAACACCCCAAATTTTAAAAAAATAAATTGATTTTTAAAGAAAAAAATGTGATATTAAAAATTAAATTATTATCAGATGTAGTGATTAATTAGTATTATCGTAATACAAAAAGATAATAAAATATATATTATTTAATTATTTATCATATTGTTAAAAAATAAACAATAGTAAAAATATATTATTCATTCACTTTGACTCAATTATCGGGTTAAAATCGGATTGATGTTCAGTTTAGATCGGTTTTGAGCAAGTTAATTTCAGGTTGCTTTCGGTTCGGGTGAAAATTGGTTACGGGTCTATATCGGTTCTTCTAGAATTCGGATCAATTTTGGTTCGGGTTTTGGGTCACGCTAAATCATCAATTTCGGTTTCGGTTTTAGTTTCGATTCGGATAAATCGGTTCGATTCTAGGTTCTCGGATCAAGTTTGCCAAGTCTGTTATTGAATTGTTCCTTAAACTATACCAATTTTTTAAAGTTACCTCTTTAATAAAAAAGATTTTAGTCTAATTTCCTAAAATTTAGGATTATAATAAGCCACAAAAATAGAGGACAAATTAAGAAAACATACATAATTTAGCGGAGAAAAGTGTATTAAACATACATAATTTTTGAGTCGATTCGAGTTTATAAAATTTCGAGTCAAGTTAAAAAGAGTCTAGTTTTTCACTTCGATTCGAGTCCAAAAAATCGATTTTTTCGAGTCGAGTTTTGCTCACCCCTACCTAACACAGTACCTGATCTAAAACTCATCCAATTAACTATTTTTACGTCCTAATATTTAAAACAATTTAAGATTCAATGAAGAAAACGACACAAACATTAAAATTCAACGTTTTAGATAATTTCAAGAACGACACAAACATTATAAGTGTTTATTCACTAATAATAATATAAAAACTGAACTATAAAATGGCATTAGTAATTAAAATAGGAAAGAGGAATCGAACAAAAGATAAAGGAAAAGAAGAAGATGAAGTAATTAAAATGAATAAAAAGAATAACTATATATATATATTGTAATTTAATAAAAGGGTAAAAACTAGAAATGGTAAAGGGTTAATATAAAATATGTTTTCCCTTTATAAAATAAATTACTGTATTTAAAAAAATCGAATTTAAACCTCGAACAAAATTAATGATTACATAGTTCAAATTATTTTATTTAAAAAATTCGCATAAATGTAAAAGATAAAAAAATATTATAATATGGATTTATATTTGATAGAGTGATGATATAAAAAAATTATAAATATTTTAATTTTAGAGTTTAAAATTTATGTTTATAGGGTTTATAAATAAATAGTTTGAGTTTTTATTTAGGGTTTACGATTTATTGTTAGAATTCAGGGTATTATGGGTAGGAATTTAGGTTTAAAGATTTAAACCCTAAATTTTAAACGCAAACATTAAAAATTAAATCTTAAACACTAAATTAAGTGATTATCAAAAAAAATGTATAAAATATAAATCCATAAAATAAAAGATGAATTACTCCATATATCACTAGATTATAGTTTTTATACTGAACTCTAAATTGTCATGATTCTCGATAGCCTTAATACATTTTCTCCTAAACTATATTTATTTTCTTAATTTTTCACTTAAATTATTTTTTGTCATGTTTTGCCCCTGTATTTTATGTTATTATTCCATTTCCCCCTAAGTTATATAAATTTTTTAAAATTATCCTTCAAATAGGGATAGTTTGGATCAATTTTATAAAATTTAACGGGCACAATAGGCTAAAATGTATATACGAAAACAGGTATAGTTAAGTGGGAAAAAATGTATTAAGTTTTGTTAATATAAAAAATTCTGGTGTTGGCTCGAAAGCGTATATACGATTGAAAATTTTTGATTTGACTTTAAAAAATTGAATTATTTGAATTGATTTGATATATATGTATTGTATATGATTAAATTCGGTTAAATAAGATTAAATTAATATCATAATATTAGAAATTTTTATAATAAATTTTAACAAAAACTCGAACAACTCCACTCGAATTTTATAAATTAGAACTGAGTAAAAAAGATTAAATAAAGTTTGAATTATAAAATATATTCAATTCAATTAACTTCAATTTTTTATTCAAATCGATCAAATAATTACTCCCACATACATATTTAAAACAATTTAAGATTCAATGAAAAAGACAACACAAACATTAAAATTTAAAGTTTTAGATAATTTTAAAAATGAAAAAGATAAGTGTTTCAACATTAATCGATCAATTCTTTGTTTCAAAATAACACGTAGAGGAAGATTTTTTAATATCAGAAGAATACAATATTTGACCTTTAGTTTAAGTTTATCATATTCATAGGATTACCATAAATTGAGTTAATATTTTACTTTGGATTTTACTTAAGTCAATGGTTGATGTATATTAAATGAAACTCCGATTTTAATTTTGAATTACTTGAGTTTTATACTATTTTAAATGGTTGAACTCATTTTACGATCTTTTGAATTTTTGAAAGATGAACTATTAAGCAAAAGTTTGTAAAAACAGATTTTTGGATCGGAGACTCAATGTGACACTCGGGTTGAGGGTGTTACACTGTAAATCAATTTTAGAGTTTATAGTTTATGTTTAGAGGTTTATAAATTAGTTATTGGAGTTTTTATTTAGGGTTTAGGGTATTGTGGGTAAGAATTTAGGGTACTATGGGTAAGAATTTAAGTTTAACCTATAAATCTCAAAATATAAATTTAAATTTTAAATTCTAAATATAAGTCTTAAAAATTAAATCCTAGATCTTAAATTAAATCTTTAAACCTTAAAATAAAGAGTTTGTGAAAAAAAAATCTCCACTAATGTATGAAATATAAATCCATAAAATAACAGATAAATTACTCCATATATCACTCGATTTTAACGTTTATATAGTTTTTATATTAAACTTCGAATTGTTTTGATTGTGATAGGCTTAATATATATTATATTTATTTTTTTTAATTTATCACTTAAATTATTTTTTGACTTGTTTTGCGCCTATATTTTATGTTATTATTAAGCTATCACCTAAATTATATCGATTATTTCAAGTTTCATCTAAATAGGGATGATTTTAGTTCAATTTTTTAAAAATTAGGGGTACAATAGACAAAAAAATTAGAGGACAAATTACGAAAACATGTATAATTAAGTTCGAAGATGTATTAAACTTTGTCGATATAAACAATTCTAGTGTTTGGCCCGGTGATTAGGTTTTCCACCTTTGGTACAAATAATTTCGATTCGATTTAAAAAATTAAATTATTTGAACTGATTTGATATATATTTATTGTATATGATTATAGAAATTTGGTTAAATTATAATAAATTAGTATTATAATATTATAAATATTTATAATTAAATTTGAATAAAAATTGAAATAACTCGATTCGAATTTTATAAACTCAACCCGACTAAAATATTAAATAAAATTTGATTTATAAAATATGATTGTAACACCCCGAAAGCCGGTCTAGTCGGAATTATTTCCCGATTATTGGAATTTTATACTGAAAATTCTTAAATATAATATTGAAACCCTTTTGTATTCAATAATTAAATAACGGAATCTTAATTAAGTCTAATTTTGACATAAGGATGTAATTAAAAAGAATAAAAGATATTTAGTGACTATTGGAGGGATAATTAGTAGTTAAGTAGATACATAGGCTGGTTACCTGTATAGGTAATTGGTTGTTGAGCTGGTTAGTTATATAAATAATTAAGATGTTGAGTTTGTTCATTGATAAGTTGTTAATCCTTTCAGCACTTGTCTAAATGCAACTATGTACTCTTTATAAGATATGCAAGTCAATAATATGTAGTTTCAGTAAAGATAAGTTTTTGATATTGACTGAATTGTAAAAATTAAAAGTTCAAAGATAAAATTATAAACTTTGAAAAGTTAAGAGAACAACGTTGTAATTTTTACTTTTTGAAAGGTGAATCACCTCCTGGGTTCTTTCACGTGAAGGAATGACAATCTTGTCATTAAATATGACACAAATTAAAAGGGATTAAAAAAAGTAAGATAAGATAGAAAATTATTTAATTAAAATAATATTTTTTCTTTATGGAAGGAAATCCTCTCATTGGTTCAAGAAGGGGACAACAATTATGAATCTTTACCGAAAAACTAAGGTGATAAAGTAAGTAGAAAATGTCTCAAATAAAGAAAGAAATTTACCGTGAACTTATTGTTGGAAGAATGGTATGGTAATGAACATTTTGGAGATTAAATTTATGTGGGTTCTATTAGTCAAATTAATTGGGACTAAGTGGATGATTAATCTACTATAAGAGTAGATGGAATTATATATTTACAAGATCAAAATGTTCAATGGGTGAATGAGAAATTGTTGCTCAATGTGACACCCATGATGTTGGAAAAATAAAATGAAAATATGAAAAATAGAATGTCCCACATTTATTGGGAATATTGATTTGGAAAGCTTTATATATAAAAGTTCTTCATGCTATTATTGGAAATAAGCCTGGGTGTACCTAGCCTATCACTTTATGCTAGTATTGATTGATTATTATGGAAGTCAAAAGATGGGCCTTGGGGTCGTTGGGATTCTAAAATGATAGATTTTTTTCTACTTTTCTGACTTTATTTTTTCAACAGATATTATAGAATTAAACCATCTTTTATGGAGTTGCAGACCCTTCAGCTGGTTGTAACCTCCAATTTATTTGGATTAATTCTCTGTTAAATACCATTTTGAATTCAGGAAGTTGTAACTCTTCAAGAAATTATAATTACATATTAATTCTGTAATTAAACATGTCCCCTGCATGAACACTATAAAAGGAACTCTCTTGCTCCTATCTCAACACACTAAAAACAAAGCATCCTCTAGCCAAAATTCTTGATAGTGTTCTGCTTCTGTGAAGTTCGCTGTTACAGTTAAAGTTGTGTTGCTCTCTTTGCTGCAGTCTACCGTTGTATCCTGGGAGACAGACGTTCCATAGAAACTCCAGCTCCGGGAGGGAACGAATCTGTTTTAAGAATACTGTGATAGCACAGGCCTCGGTTTAAGTTTTTCAGAAACGTTTTATTGGTTTTTCTTTGTTTCTGTAATCTTTTTATTTTCTTTTTATATGGTTTATTTTTATTACAGAATTGTGTGCTTAACATTTTATTAACTTGTTTTGTTTGTTTTGGATTACACTTATAAGCTTTTCAAAGTTTTCGTAACCTCCAAAAAGAAAAAAAAAGCTTACACCTCCATTGTTGTTTTCTTCTTAGAGTAAGCAAGCATTCCAATCTCATCTTTATTATTGATTGATTTTAAGATACCAAATTAAAGCCTGAAGAGTGGTGAGTTAAACCCTCTATTTATTGTTGGATTCCATGGATGATTTATGTTTAATTCCAAGAAGAGTTTTGAAAGGTTGATGTTAAGATACATATATTCTAAGCTTAATCCATGGAATTTGTATTGCTTGAAGGCTTCTTTAAGCTCAAAAATCAAAATTACGTTGTTAAATATGTTAGTGATAATTTCCATGGATTTGTCTAGTTAAATTCGTAGAGGATTATTATGTTTAGTTACCTTTATAGGTAAACAATTCAAATATTTAGTTCGTTTGTTACATGTAGTTATCTATATAGGTAAATAGTTCAAGTATTTAGTTACCTGTATAGGTAAACAGTTCAAGTATTCAGTTATCTTTATAGGTTACCTAAAGCTTATATATATAAGCTTATATGAGTATAAATGGTTAATTTTGGTATATTATACGAATAAGAAATTCGTTTTCTTTCAGTTTACAATAAGGATTCATCATCAATTCCTATTCAAGCTAAGGGCAAAGAAGTTGTCATTCAAGAACCGTGAAGGCTTTTTGTGTCGAGGTGAGTGTAGTTTAGTCATGAGAGAAAGCTAGATGATTTTTCCATTTCATTATATCATTTATTGTTTACATGAATCATGACCATGACAAGGATATGACATTGGACCCATGTAAGGTATTGTGGTAAGTTATGGTAAGCTTCCTTGAACGTATTGTTATTTATTAGATTATTGTTGCATTGAATCATTGAAATTTTGATCATTGAATATGTCGTTGAAGCATTTATTATATTGAAATGGTTAATCATGCTATATGGATCATTGGACTCATCGACATAAACTTAAAGGTCAAAATCATTATTATTGATTTATGAGAACTATAGATAATATCATTGGAAATTGTCTATTGGTGTAAATGTATTGAACCCTGGATTCGAGTGAAAATTAGATACAATTGGCATGCCATAGAATTCATGAGCTCATTAGTACGGGTGGACTATCGTCCTTGGGCTACGACCTATATTTGGTGAGGCGGAGGAATGATTTGTGTATTGGTCATTTTGGCGAGGCGAGAATTAGACCATTTATTGACTTGGCGAGGCATAGAAGTCCGCGTATCTACTATCTTGATCAATCGAAGAGTTTATAATGACTTATTGACTTCATTGTTATGACATATGCATCATTGTTATTGAATATTGAACTATTATCAAGAATCATTGAACATTGGTCTAATTTGAAATTATGACATAAAAGTGTGTAATTGTATGCATTTTATACATTGATATTATTATTGACAATCTCACTAGGTAATGTATGCTCAATGCATTCATTTTCATGCACTTTCAGGTTATAGTCGTTGAAGAAGAGATGGATCCTTTCTACAAGGCCTTGGCAAGTCACATATAGTGGTAAAGTAAGCCTATTCTGAATATACTCTTAGAAGGGAGGCAAATGGTCTTGTTGAGTCCTATTTATGTATTCTGATGTGTTGATAATTTGCATGTTATACCTAGACTCTAATGAGGCAAAAGGACCCTAAGGTAAATAGTATAAATGGCTAAATATGTAAAATGAGTATAAAAGGTAAAAACCTAATAAATGGATTTGAAATGTCTTGAAACTAGGTATACCGTTAAAATATACTTAAGATAAATTGTTTGTAAGATTTTGTGAGAACTGGATCTCATCTACTAGGTTGAACTAATTAAAAAATTAGCTAAGATTTGACATTATAGGTCAGTCGTATAGGAACGGGTTTTTGGTTGTTCGATACGGTATGCTTAACATCTGGGAAAAATCTAGAAATTAGTAAGGGTATCGAAACAGGTTTAACGGAAATATCGATCTTGAACCTCAATATCGAAACAACTCCTAAGTGTTTCGATACACCCATTTTGGTCAAACCTTGTTACCTCCGTAGGTAATCACTTTTCTCTTAGGACCACTAGTTACCTCTATAGGTAATTACGGTTTCCTTAGTAACTCTTGTTACCTCTATAGGTAATTATTGTTTTCTTAGTAATTTCTATTACCTTTGTAAGTAATTGTGTTTCTCTTAGTAAGCAGAAAAGATTCTTAACATTAATAATTATAATTTAATTAAATTGAATTATAAAAAAAAATGTCATCGAATCACCGAATCCTTCGACCGTAGCATCTTTCGATTTAGTTCTTTATCAGGCCGAGAAGAGGTGTTACAATGACTCTTAACTCAATTAACTTAAAAAATTTTACTAAGTCGATCGATAACTACTCCCACATACATATTTAAAACAATTATTCAGTGAAAAAAACGACAAAATCATTGAAATTTAACGTTTTCGATAATTTTAAAAATTAAAAAAAAAAAGTCTCAACATTAATGATTTGTAGGTCCCAAATTGGCTTTGATTGTCGAGAGATTCAAGCTGTGGGGAGAAGGAAAGAAGATTTGGAACAAAACACAACCACCAACGGTTGATATTAACTGTTTGTTAATTTATTTTGAGGAACATATCTTGTCAAATTTTTTACTGGTTTTTCCGACAGATAAGTGAACATGTAAGCTCTTGTTGGGATTTCATTTTCAATAAAATGGACACTTCAACAATAATATGCGAAGTCATTATTTTCATTTTATTTTATTTTTTTTTAAAAAAAAAAGCTAATAGTGATAGTATCTGTTCTAAAATATAATCTTCACCATTTGAAATTGATCGCTCGATTACTCTAATGATATAATTGGTACTCGAACCTATAATCTCTATGAACAACAATAATTTCATTAACCGCTTGAGTTAGAGTACTCATGCCATTATTTTTATTTTAAAATAATAATGTATTAAAAAATTTGATATCATATTGATTTTTGTATGTTATATAATTAAATTTAGATAAAATATTTATTTTAAATTATATATTCAAGGTCACAATTAAAATTCACACTCATATTAGTAGTGGTGGAACACAAGCGGGGAATGTGGTGTCATTAAGCAGAAATTATTACAAGAACTCATTATACCACCTACGTTATGGTTTCTAACCAATTAAATTAATATACATCATATATTTTTTTATATCATATTCACACATAATTATTTTCTAAATCATTTACTTTAATGTCTTTGATTTAAAAAGGAAAGAAAATATTACCAAAAATTTTTTGTGCTATCTTTCTCTTTATTCTTTAAAATTTTCTTTAATTAATTTCTTTTTTTATATAGATTTGGGGTTTAGGGTTAGGATTTAGTATTTAGATTTTGGGTTTTGGGTTTAGTGTTTATGTTTTAGGGTTAGGGTTATAGTGGTATGGTTTAGGGTTTATGTTTATGGGGTTATGGGTTAGGATTTAGGATTTAGGATTCATGGTTTAGGGTTTAGGGTTCAGGGTTATATTTATGATTTATGATTTAGGGTTTAAGGTTAAGGGTTAAGATTTGGGGTTCTCAGTTTAGGGTTAAGGGCTAGTAGTTAGGGTTTAGAGAAAACAATTAAGAAAAAGTTTGAAGAGTAAAAAATAAGACAACATAAAAAATCTTTGGTAATATTTTCTTTCCTTTTTTAAATCAAAGGCATCAAAGTAGATGATTTGTAGGATGCTTATGTGTGAATATGATATGGAAAAAATATATGATGTGCATTAATTTGATTGGTTGAGACTATGACACCCTCGCCCCGGGTTAGAAGATGGAGTTGTCGACCGGACATTTAAACTTATAATTTAGACCAAGCTTGAGTTTAATTGTAAAAATGTTTCGGTAACTAGTAAGTTAATTCAAGTCAATTAAATGTAATACTTACCATTTTTGGGCCCAATTTAAATACTTTCCATATTTATTCATTTAACCGATTCGATTCTCAATTTCCATACGTATATCAATTATGATCTCAATTGAACTTGTACTAATCCTCTAACCGAATTTTTATTCAATTAATCATCACCCAACTTACCTTATTGATCAAGCTTATCTTTAATTTCTTTTAAGTTTGAACCAATTCAGTTAGGAGGGTATCGGTACCCCTACAAGGTGGTATCGAACTGGGATTCGATACCGATCATAGGCGTTGACTGTTGACTTATTGACTTTAGGGAAAGAAATCTTGGTTCGAACCGGGCTTTGATACTTTTTTGCCACTGGAGGCCCTAGTACCGAACCATGTATCGAATCGGGCCTTCTTCGTTGACTCGTTGACCATGGATGGGTAGCTTGGTTCGATACCAGTATCGAACCAGGGCAACTTGAGGAGTTCACTGCCAAGGGTGCTATCGATACCCAAGCTAGTGGTATCGATACCCCAGCTCGAAATTGGCAAATTTCAAGCCTTTCAACACTTAGACATTTCCAAGGACTATCTAGATGTTCTCAACCCATCCCTAAGCCTTAAGAGTTATTAGACATGCTTAAACAACATATAAAAATTCACTAAACCTATTCGTTTTAGCCAATTCATTATACATTCCAATATTCAAACCGTTCCTCACTTAAGATAATCTTCTTGCCTTATCTTTAGCATGGCTACTTGAGTAATCATGTTAGTATCCTAAGTTCACATGTCCTAAACACCAAGATAATTGAACCATTTACCAAATGCATGCTTCCAAGGCCAACATACCAACCAAAGCCAAGAACTCAAAATATGCAAGGCCAGCCTACCATGAACATTATGCCTTAGGGCTTACATACCATAACAATTACCAAGCCACGTATATATATATACAAACCATGGGACGAGCCCTAAAATGCATAGGCTAATAAAATATGCTCACTAATGCCACCATAACTAGGAGTTAATCAAAATACAAATACCATACTTTAGATTTCTTTGTGTCCTTGCTCCGATTCAATCTCGACCTAACCCTTTAACTCGTGAACCTGTTGTTTGGCAAGGAAGAAACAAGAGAGCATAAGTACTAAGAAGTAGTTAGTGAGGTAGCCCTAAGTCTAACCAATTTAGACATTAGTCAAGGCAAATAATATGCTTCAAATAACAATCAACCAATTACACATAACAATCCAAACATCGTATAACATGCTTAACATATAGCTTATTTATCATGATTATATGCATCCAATTCATTATGCCAATAACATGCAACTCAATTTCAATACTATAGGCTCAATAGACAATTCATGCTTAGATGTTCAATAGCAAGTCATATTCAATATTCCATGGCAAAATCATATCCAATGCTCAAATCCATATCATATCGAATGCTCGAAGGCAATATCATATCAAATGCTCAAAGGAAAGTTCATATCAAATGCTCTATGGCAAATTCATATCATATGCTCTATGGAAAAATCTTATTTGTAGTCTTTCAAATTAGTTTCAAATAAAGCCTTGGTATAGTTAGACTAGGTAAGCGAGTCAACAGAAGTACCACAAGATACTGACAGAAGTGCCACAAGGACACTAACAAAAGATACCCATGGTACCTACAAATGGTGACTAACCACCAACAAAGGTACCTATATTACCAACAGAAGTATCGAAGTACTGATCAAAAGTACCAAAGTACTAACAAATGAGCTCAGACCCTAGGCATGCCGTACTACCTATGACCAACTATAGATCAAGGCTCAATCGAAGTTTCACATTCAGTTCATCTTCCATTTTACTTATTCAAGTTCCTTATTATAATGATGTACATGACATGGCATTATTAAGAGCATGTATTAAGTTACTATTCTCAAAACATATGTTATACCATCATATCAAGGTATATAACATGTTATCATATCAAAACAAATATCATGTTATCATGTCGAAGAATATATGTCATGCCACTAACAAAGCATTTATCACGCTAGCTTAAGGTCTTACCCATCATATTACCAAACAAATGATCAAATTACAAAGACATGTTTCATGCATGAATCACATACATGGTATCTGTAGCTGCGTGCCATTACTTACCTCGGCATTTCCGAGCTATGCAAAATGTATTAATCTAGTCTAACACCTAGCATACAATCATGGCATCAAATATGTTCTTAACATTTAATCCTCCTTCCCATATTACCAAATAGTTTATTAGTCCGGTTAAAATTCAAATCAATTCAAATAACAAAGGTGGTTAGGACCCTAGGTCCTAACCCTAAGGTTTTCCACACTCACCAATTCTCCAAGCTATCAAGGGTTGTAGATCGTAACCCCATTGCCTCGTTTCCTCACTACGTCGAGCCTCTTTGATCTTCAATCTCTTCTCTAGGGTTATCGAGCTATTTAAACTTGCTTTCCTATTAAGTCTTCCTACCCATGCAAGGATTTTAGGCCTTCTTTCTTTTGATTATAAGAATGGAGCAATGAATGAGGTGAAGTTTCCTCTCCCTTCTTCTTTTCTTTTTCACGTGAGAATGATGGAGGAAGAAGGAATTTTTGCCTAATTTTTTTTTTATCATTATTGGGTGCAAAAAGTCCATTTGCCCCTTACTTTAATCTTTTGAGAAATTGGATGACTAAAGGCAACCAAGAGAAATTGAGATTTAACATGCAATCCTATTGTTCTATCTTTATTTCATTCTAGTCATCCATATTTCGTCCTTTAGATTTTCCTTTTAATTAAATTAAGTCCCTCAATTACCCAATTTGACCTTCAATTAGTTAATTTAATTATTAATTGGTCATGTTATCTCTTAGCCCCTTTTTGAGGGTGTTACAATTCTCCCCTCCTTAAAAATAAATTTGCCCTCGAATTTACCTGAAGGGAACAACTGCGGATACCGTGCTTTCATTGTGTCCTCGGGTTCCTAAGTAGCTTCTTCCTTCTTGTGATTTCTCCAAAGAACTTTCACCAAAGGCACATTCTTATTTCGAAGTCTTTTGGTTTCCCGATCAAGGATCTGAACCGGTTCTTCCTCATACAACAAGTCGAGATTCAATTCTAACTCTTCCGGTTCTAAAACATGAGAAGGATCGGATCGATACTTTCTTAACATAGAAACATGAAACACATTGTGTATCTTGCCGGACTCACTAGGGAGAGCCAGACGATAGGCCATCGGGCTAATTCTTTCAATAATCTTAAAAGGTCCAATGAATCGAGGACTAAGATTTCCTCTTTTCCCGAACCTGAAGACTTTCTTCCAAGGAGAAACTTTTAGGAAGACCTCGTCTCCTACATTGTACTGAATGTCTCTTCGTTTCAAGTCTTCATAAGCCTTTTGTCTATCGAAGGCTTTCTTCAATCGATCATGAATAATTCGAACTTGTTCCTCTGTCTCCCAGATCATTTCAGGTCCCAAAACCTTATTTTCTCCCAATTCTGACCAACACAAAGGAGTTCTACATTTCCTCCCGTACAGAGATTCAAAGGGAGCCATTTGAATCGATGCTTGATAGCTATTGTTGTATGCAAATTCCACTAAGCGTAGGGACTTTTCCCAATTCTACCCAAAGTCTATAACACAAGCACGTAACATATCCTTCAATACTTGTATCACTCTTTCCGACTGACCATCAGATTGCGGATGAAAAGCAGTGCTAAGATGCACTTTAGTTCCGAGAGCCTTTTGCAAAGACTTCCAAAATCTAGACGTGAAATTCGAATCTCTATCTGAAATGATCGATGTTGGTACATGTAGTCGAATCACCTCACAGATGTACAGCTCGTCTAAGATCTCCGAGTTCATGTTCTTTCAAACTGAGATAAAATGTGTAGACTTAATGAGTCTATCAACAATCACCCAAACAGTATCATTCTTTCTCGGTGTAATCGGCAAACTAGTGACAAAATCCATCGTTAGCCGATCCCATTTCCATTCAGGTAGTTCAATAGGCTGAAGCAGTCCCGTAGGAGCTCGATGTTCAGCCTTAACTTTCTAACATGTCAAACATCGGGATACAAAATCTGTGATGGCTGCTTTCATGCCAGGCCACCAATACAAGGATTTCAAGTCTTTATACATCTTAACAGAACTAGGATGGATCGAGAACGAGCTTTGATTTGCTTCTTATAGTATATCTCTTTTCAGTTCCTCATTATTTGGAACGTATATTCTATCTCTAAAGTAGAGCAATCCATTTGAATGGAGGAAGGATTCGACATTAGCTTTCGAATCAAGCTTGAGTGCAATAGCTTAAAGCTCAGAATCAAATTGTTGAAGATCCTTGATCCTCAAAATCAAATCAGATTGAACTTGAAGTTCAGACAAATATCCTTGCTTTCGATATAACCGAAGGTGAGCATTGATCGAATTCGGGGCTACAAGGAAAATTTTCAAATTAGGTACGAATATTCAAAGGAAGCTTCTAGCATTTCAAAACTATCAAATAGCTTACCCAATGTTGGTTTACGATTAAGAGCATCAGCCACCACGTTGGCCTTTCTGGGATGGTAATCAATGACCAAGTCGTAATCTTTTAGCAATTTCATCCATCTTCTCTGCCTCAAATTCAAATCCTTCTGATTTAGGAGGTATTTAAGACTTTTGTGATCGGTGTAAAAGTAACACTTCTCACCGTATAAATAGTGTCTCCAAATCTTGAGAGCAAACACAATATCAGCTAATTCAAGGTCATGTGTGGGATAGTTCAGTTCATGAAGCTTCAACTGCCTTGATGCATAAGCAACCACATTATTTCCTTGCATTAGGACACAACCTAGTCCCGAATGAGAGGCATCACTATACACGGTAAATTCCTTACCAGATTCCGGTTGGATAAGGACAAGAGCATGAGTCAAGGCTTGCTTGAGTTGATCAAAGCTTCTTTGTTGGTCCTCGAACCATTCAAACAATTGATCCTTTCGGAGAAGCTTAGTTAAGGGCAAGGCAATTGTGTAAAATCCCTTAACAAACCTCTTATAATACCCGGCTAAACCAAGGAAACTTGTAACTTCACTAACATTTCTCGGAGGTCTCCAATCCAGAATGGTTTGCACTTTTTTTGCATCAACTTTAATTCCTTCTGCCGAGATGACATGGCCAAGGAATGATACTTCCGATAAACAAAATTCACACTTGGAGAACTTGGCAAATATTTGACGTTCCCGAAGTGTTCGCAGAACAATTCGAAGGTGTTCTGAGTGTTCCTCCATGTTTCGAGAATACACCAGAATGTCATCAATGAAGACAACTACAAACTTATCAAGATGAGACTTGAACATCCGATTCATTAGATCAATGAATGTCGCTGGGGCATTGGTTAGTCCAAATGGCATCACCAGGAATTCAAAATGTCCATATCGAGTTCTAAAAGCAGTTTTAGGAACATCTTCCTCTTTTACTCTCATCTGATAGTACCCCAATCGAAGATCAATCCGAGAGAACACCGTAGCACTCTTGAGTTGATCAAATAGATCTTCAATCCTAAGCAAAGGATACTTGTTCTTGATAGTCACCTGATTCAACTATCGGTAGTCGATACAAAGCCTCATTGTACCATCTTTCTTCTTTACAAATAAAACAGGAGCACCCCATGGTGAAGAGCTAGGGCGTATGAATCCCTTATCTTGTAGCTCTTGGAGTTGTTTTTTGAGCTCTTTCAATTTTATTGGTGCCATTCTATATGGAGCAATCGACACCGGATTAGTCTCAGGCTGGACTTCAATCCCGAATTTCACTTCTCTAGTTGGAGGAAGCCTAGGGAGTTCCGCAGGGAAGACATCAACAAATTCGAATACCACTGGAATCTTTGACAACCTGAAGTCATATTCGTCTTGTAAAACCATAGCAACAAAGATCGAAGTTGGTTTCTTGTCAATTAGGAGAATTGACTCCTTTCCCAAGCCACGAAGATACAATCTTCTATTCTGACAGTCGATCCAAGCTTCATGTTTGGTTAACCAATCTAACCCCAATATAAGGTCGAACTCACAAGTTGGTAAAACAAACAAATCAATCCCAAAAGGAATACTTCGAATTGAGACCGGAGAGTCTTTATAAACGAGGTTAACATTCATTATATCTCCTATAGGGTTTGATACTACAAGACCCCTATCAATATTTTCAAGCTCTAAGTTAGTCTTTACAAGCATTTTAGAACATACAAAGGAGTCAGTAGATCGTGAATCTATCAAAGAATATGTAGGACTTAAATTTAATTCAACGGTACCTGCAATCACATCGAGAGACTCTTTTTCTCCCTTACCGCGGATGTTGTAACATTCTAGAAGGAGCTCGAGATTCCTGACGAGGAGTGGCTGACTGGTGGTCCTTTCCTCTATTCTGATTCTCGGATTAGGTCTGTCTCGGACCCTTGTTTCTATTCTGAGGTGGAGGACTCTGATAGGCACGAGACTAAGGTGTGACTCTATTCGGATTCTGAAGACAATCCCTGATAAAATGGTCTGATCCACCGCAAGCATAACATAGTTTCATTTGAAGTCGACAAGGTCCAGCATGAAACTTCTGACAGAACTGACAAGCCTGAACTTTTCCAGAATTTCTCATGCTATGAACAGATGCAACCGGGGCCGAAGGTCTATTTGCCGACTGAGGTCTCGACACATAATGGCTCTTGAACTCATGGTGGTATGTCAAAGAGCCTTCTCTCTGACTCTTGACTTTTTTCGTATTCCATTCAGGTTTATCTTCCCACTTGAGTTTCTCGTCGTTCTTATTTCCACCCTTTCTTTTCTCCGAAGCTTTCATCTTGGCTTCGGTAGCAATAGCCCTGTTGACTAGAATATGAAAGTCTGTGATCCCTAAAGCTGAAAACATAGGGCTCATTTCATCATTTAGCCCATCTATAAACATCTGACACATCTGTTTCTCGGTCTTGATATATTCAACTCTATATTTGTAGTATTTATAAAAGTCCGCCACATACTGTTCTATAGGCCTATTAGCCTGCTTCAAATACAAAAACCTCCTTCTTCTTTCAGCCAGATACTACTCACTAATATACTTCTTTTTAAACTCCTCCACAAAGAAGTCCCATGTAACAGAGTCGATGGGAACAGTCAAGGTTGTTGTCTCCCACCAACTTAAGGCTTCATCAGCTAAAAGCGAGATAGCACACTTAAGTTTGTGTTCGTCCGAGCACTGTAGTTGCTTAGTTAAAATCTGAGTGTTTCTTTCCAACCATTGTTCGGGTTCCTCGGGTTTTTCTTCATTACAACCCACGAAAGTAAAGGCTCGGTATCGAGCAAGCTTCTCAATCGGTGCCTTACTTGGCACAACATTAACAGGAGCAGGACGATCTTGTCTCAAGTCAGACACTAACTGATTAAACATTCCCTTCATACTCATAAGACATTCCCTCTGAACGTCCTGCACAACTGGGGCTACCTACTCAGGGGGAGCTTCCACCGGAGGTGGTTCTTGTTCTAACGGAGGATTCTGTTCCATCCTCAAGTCATCATTCTCGTCAGATGAGCCCTTAGGAATTTCATCACCTAGGATCAATCTTGTATCAACCATACTACAAAAAGGTGAACAAATATTATTCATTTAACCGAAAGCATATTACTTTCGGCCCGAGAATCATGTAACCGAAAGCTCTAATACCAAAAAATGTGACACCCTCTCCCCGGGTTAAGAGACGGAAGTGTCGACCGAATATTTAAACTTATAATTTAGACCAATCTTGAGTTTAATTATAAAAATGATTCGGTAACTTGTAAGTTAATTCAAGTCAATTAAATGTAATACTTACCAATTTTGGGGTCAATTTAAATCCTTTTCATATTTATTCATTTAACCGATTCGATTCTCAATTTCCATACGTATATCAATTATGATCTCAATTGAACTTGTACTAATCCTCTAACCGAATTTTTATTCATTTAATCATCACCTAACTTACCTTATTGATCAAGCTTATCTTTAATTTTTTTAAGTTTGAACCAATTCAGTTTGGAGGGTATCGTTACCCCTACAAGGTGGTATCGAAACAGGTATCGAACTGGGGTTCGATACCGGTCATAGGGGTTGACTGTTGACTTATTAACTTTAGGGCAAGGCATCTTGGTTCAAACCGGGATTTGATACCTTTTTGCCATTGAAGGCCCCAGTACCGAACCATGTATCGAACCGGGCCTTCTTCGTTGACTCGTTGACCATGGATGGATAGCCTGGTTCGATATTGGTATCGAACTAGGAGAAATTGAGGAGCTCACTGTTAAGGGTGGTATCGATACCCCTGCTCGAAATTGCCAAATTTCAAACCTTTCAACACTTAGACATTTCCAGGGGCTATCTAGATGTTCTCAACCCATCCCTAAGCCTTAAGGGTCATTAGACATGCTTAGACAACATATAACAATTCACTAAACCTATTCGTTTTAGCCAATTCATTATACATTCCAATATTCAAACCGTTCCTCACTTAGGACAATCTTCTTGCCTTATCTTTACTATGGGTACTTGAGTAATCATGTTAGTATCCTAAGTTCACATGTCCTAAACACCAAGATAATTGAACCATTTACCAAATGCATGCTTCTAAGGCCAACAAACCAACCAAAGCCAAGAACTCAAAATATGCAAGGCTAGCCTACCATGAACATTATGCCTTAGGGCTTACATACCATAACAATTACCAAGCCACATATTTATACAAACAATGGGACGAGCCCTCAAATGCATAGGCTAACAAAATATGCTCACTAATGCCACCATAAATAGGAGTTAATCAAAATAAAAATACAATACTTTAGCTTGTTTTGTGTCCTTGCTCCAGTTCAATCTCGATCTAACCCTTTAACTCGTGAACCTGTTGTTTGGGAAAGAGGAAACAAGAGAGCGTAAGTACTAAGAAGTACTTAGTTAGGTAGCCCTAAGTCTAACCAATTTAGACATTAGTCAAGGCAAATAATATGCTTCAAATAACAATCAACCAATTACACATAGCAATCTGAACATCGTATAACATGCTTAACATATAGCTTATTTATCATGCTTATCATGCATCCAATTTATTATGCCAATAACATGCAACTCAATTTCAATACTATAGGCTCAATAGTCAATTCATGCTTAGATATTCAATAGCAAGTCATATTCAATATTCTATGGCAAAATCATATACAATGCTCAAATCTATATCATATCGAATGCTCGAAGGCAATGTCATATCAAATGCTCTAAGGCAAGTTCATATCAAATGCTTTATGGCAAATTCATATCATATGCTCTGGCAAATTCATATCTTATGCTCTATGGAAAAATCTTATTTTTAGTCTTTCAAATTAGTTTCAAATGATGCCTTGGTATAGTTAGACTAGGTAAGCGAGTCAACAGAAGTACCACAAGGTACTGGCAGAAGTGCCACAAGGACACTAACAAAAGATACCCATGGTATCTACAAATGGTGACTAACCACCAACAAAGGTACCCATAGTACCAACAGAAGTACCGAAGTACTGATCAAAAGTACCGAAGTACTAACAAATGAGCTCAGACCCTAGGCATGTCGTACTACCTGTGACCAACTATAGACCAAGGCTCAATCGGAGTTTCACATTCAGTTGATCTTCCATTTTACTTATTCAAGTTCCTTATTACAATGATGTACATGACATGGCATTATTAAGAGCATGTATTAAGCTACTATTCTCAAAACATATGTTATACCATCAAATCAAGGCATATAACATGTTATCATATCAAAACAAATGTCATGTTATCATGTCGAAGCATATATGTCATACCACTAACCAAGCATCTATCATGCTAGCTTAAGGTCTTACCCATCGTATTACCAAACAAATGATCAAATCACAAAGACATGCTTCATGCATAAATCACATACCTGGCATCCGTAGCCGCGTGCCATTACTTACCTCGGCATTTCCGAGCTATGCAAAATGTATTAAGCTAGTCTAACACCTAAAATACAATCATGGAATCAAACATGTTCTTAACATTTAATCCTCCTTCCCATATTACCAAATAGTTTATTGGTCCGGTTATTATTCAAATCAATTCAAATAACAAAGGTGGTTAGGACCCTAGGTCCTAACCCTAAGGTTTGCCACACTTACCAATTCTCTGAGCTATCAAGGGTTGTAGATTGCAACCCCTTTGCCTCGTTTCCTCGCTACGTCGAGCCTCTCTTGATCTTCAATCTCTTCTCTCGGGTTATCAAGATATTTAAACTTGTTTTCCTATCAAGTCTTCCTACCCATGCAAGGATTTTAGGTCTTCTTTCTTTTGATTATAAGAATGGAGCAATGAAGGTTGTGAAGTTTTCTCTTCCTTCTTCTTTTCTTTCTCACGTGAGAATGAGGGAGGAAAAAGGAATTTTTGTCCAATTTTGTTTGATCATTATTGGGTGTAAAAAGTCTATTTGCCCCTTACTTTAATCTTTTGAGCAATTGGATGACTAAGGGCAACCAAGGGAAATTGAGATTTAGCATGCAATCCTATTGTTCTATCTTTATTTCATTCTAGTCATCCATATTTAGTCCTTTTGATTTTCCTTTTATTTAAATTAAGTCTCTCAATTACCCAATTTGACTTTCAATTAGTCGATTTAATTATTAATTGGTCATGTTATCTCTTAGCTCCTTTTTGAGGGTGTTACAGAGACCATATCCTAGGTGATGGAACGGGTTCACGTAATAATTTCTCGTCATTAAGGGTGTTAGAAATTATTCGATTTAATTGATCTAATTCAACTATTTCGACGATATGGTATAAAATAGGTGAGTAATTTAAAAATTTTATTGTTATCAGGTTGTATACCTGATCCAATAATTTTCTTAGGTATTCGATTCATACTTTATCGAATTTTTTTCTTATAGAATACTCGACTTAATCCAGTACTTTTAAAATATATTTTTATATTTTAAATTACATATTTATTTTAGGCTTTTTAATAATTTTATTCTAAATTAAATTTAAATCCTTAAATTCTTTCTATGTTTGTATTATATACTTCAAAATTTTAAATTTAATTTTTTTTAAACAAAAATTGTATTGATTTATCATTATGATATTTAAAGGAAAAAAACATAATCAAGATTAAGTTTATAAACATACTCAATTATATCCCTACATATTTAAAAAGTTATATTTTAGACCCTTAAATTTTTTAAAATTTTAATTTAGAACCTGTTTTTAGAAATTTATATTTAGCTTAAAATTTATTAATGTACTCAATTATATCCTCACATAATTTTAAAAACTTCTCACTAAGTCCCTCCAATTTTAAAAGTTTTAGTTAGAATCCAATTTTTTTTGTTGAAAAAATAATTCAAACCCTTCAAAAAATTTTAAAAAATTACTTTAAACGTAGGCTTTTTAAGTTTTAATCTTCCCTCCAAACTCTCTCATCAAATTTCGTCAATAGTTCTAATCAGTAATCACAACACTATCTTTACCCGAGCCGAAATTTTCCCGGGAAAACTAATATCCAAAATCAGAAATTCATAATAAATGTCTAAAAATTGAGTTTTTGTCAAATTCCCAATCACATATAGACGGGGGACATGGAATGAATTGTCTTAATTTCCCATGTAGTACAAACTGAAAATACCCTTGTGATGTATGGAGACTGAAGTGTTTGAGGGTCATTTTCTGCCTTGACTAATCAATTTAATTTGCTGTGGATCACTAAAGCAAATCTAACTAGACTATATCATCTATCTTTTTCAAATCAATGAATGTACTATGTTACTCACAAAACTCAAACTATAAAAATTGGGTTCCGTTAAAGATATTTTTAACCCTTAATATTTATAATTTTTATCATTTTGGTCCTTATTTTTTTTTGGATAAATTTAGCCTAACCTATATCTTTTTTACAGATATATTATTTTTTAACTAGCTTGATGACTGAACCGTTCAGAATTTAACGATAATGACATATCATATGTATATGATAATATATTTTAAATGACATGACATTTAACCTATCAAATACATAGGAATATAATTTTATTTCAATATAAAATATAGAACAATTAAAATTTAAACAAAATATTAAAAATTAATTAAGTCTAAAATAAAAGGCTACTAAACATTCATAACCGATAGAATCAAAATCCTATCTTAAAAAAATATTGTTCGAAATTAATTAATTTTTTAAGATAAAATTTTGATTTTATCGTAATTAGGTTTGAGAATGTTTAGTAGCCTTTTATTTTAGAATTAATTATTTTTTAATATTTTATATAAATTTTAATTTTTTATATTTTATATTGGAATAAAATTATATTTTATATATATGTATTTGATAGGTTAGATGTCATATCATTTAAAATATATTATCATATGCATATGGCATATCATCATCGTTAAATTTTTAACGGTCCACTCATTATACTAATTTAAAAAATAAGATATTTGTCAAAAAGATATAGGTTAAAGGCTAAATTTTTCAAAAAAAAAGAATAAGGGCCAAAACAGTAAAAAATAAACGTTAAGGGTTAAAATTATCTTTATGCCTTCTTTAAATATAGGCCATTTGAAGTTTTTATTTGAAAAAATACGGTGTTAGAAGTTTATTTTCGAATATAGACCAATTTTTGCAGTATAGGTAGGAGAATGTTACTTGTATATGACGACATGGGGGTAGAATACTATGTGCAAATAGCGTTCTTTAATTTTTAAATATTTTTTTGAATTGAAGGGAGAATGTCACCTGCGCATGATGTTCTCCTATCAGTATTGTAAAAATTAACCTAAATTCTCAAATATAGGTGAAAATCACTTATATTCTAAAATAAAAATTTAAGTGAAATTTTTCTCAAAAAAAATCATAAAAATTGTACTACAGAAATCGACAAATAGACCTAAACATTCTTATTAAAATTAAAATAAAATTAGATCGTGTCTCTAAAAACATCGTCAAAAGCGATCTTATAAAAAATGAAAAAACATTTTGGAGAAAAATTTAAGTTAAACATTTTAGGATAAATTAATGAATGGTAAATACCTTTCTTTTATTTTACTTAAACAAAAGTATTTATATGTAATAATTTTTTTAATATGCTAGTGTGATCGTAAGTTAGTATTTGTTTAATTTTAAAAAAAATAATATATATTTATATACATAATATTCGAACTCAGATCACCTAAATAAAATATATGGTATTCAACTATAATGATTTTTTATGTTTAAAATATCATAAAATTTAAAATTATATTATATGGTATTCTATCACGTACACTGTAAAAATTAACCTAAAATTTAAAATAAAATTAAAATTTTTATATTTTAAAATTTAATTTTAGATTAGATTATTTCAAAAATTTTCCCCTCAATTGTCAACTTATAATATAATGCGTGCAATTTTATTTATAAATATTTTACATTGGGTTAATCTCAATTAGTATTTAATAAGGTTGACAATCGAAAATTTTTGAGTATTTAAAAAGATTAAGATCCACTTACATTGAAAGTATAATTTATAGTTTCACATATTTTTTAAATTATTAGATGAAAAAAATAGATGATTGAAATTATTTATTTATTTTTTAAGTGATACGGATTATATCCGTATATATATATATATATATATATATATATATATATATATATATATATATATATTACTATTATTCTATAAACTTAAAAAGCTGCACGTAGTTTCTTCACAAGATCTGTCACTGTCATGCAGAAGCTGGTATCCATCTGCAAAAAAATGGAGATTATTAAAGAAAGAATTTACATCAATCACTTCTCATCGCATGTCTGCAATATTGCAGAAGAGAATATATTTGGTAGGATAGATAAAATTTGATAAGAAAAATTAAAATTTTTAATTAAAATTATAATTTTATAAGTTCGATTTAATATTACCTAATTCATCTAACCCCTCTTGAATCTCGTTAAAATGTGAACTAAATGAATAAATGAACGTACCAAAAAGCTCTTCCAAAAATTTCGTGTGGGTCCTAATACTTACGTATTTTTTGACATGTATAGTTAAGGACGAAACTAAGATTTTGGGTTGAGGGGACAAAACAGAAATGTTTAAAAGTAAAGGGGCAGATTCATAAAAAACAATTTTTAAAAAAATTTAAATAGGCGGACAAAAATTTTAAAAATAAATCTTCAATCGCCCCCCCTACCCCTTAGTAGCTCCGTCCCTATATATAGTCGTGTCTTTTATTATTTAGGTCAAAATTTGAGAAGATGTAAAATCATTAATTTTATATTTAAAAAATTTTAAAATATATAATCTATAGCGTTGAACTTCTTAATAAACACATTTTTAGAGGAAAAAAACATAATAGTTTCATGACAAATGGCATCAAATTCGTCATTTGACTGTTCGATTTTATGTTTAACACCCATAAAAAGAGACAGACAGAGTCAACAACCGAGATAAAAAAGTTCATTGTGACGAGAACGTCACGATCAGATTGAGTGAGAAAAAGTATCATGTCTAATAAAAAACAAAATCATTGATCTCACATCATAAAAATCTCAAAATATATAAACGATAACATTGTATATCTTACCAGATGTATTTTTAAAATAAAAAGTAATAACCCATAACATTAACATATCTTCTTTATTAAAAATACGATAAAAGAATAACTTCAAATATAGTCCTTTAATAGAGAAGAAATCTCTTGCTTCCTAATAGTACCTTCTTTCATGTTTTTTATTAAAAAAAATTAAAAAAACTAAATTCTAAACCCTAACCCTAATTTTTTATATCCTAAATATTAAACCTTACGCCTTAAAAAATACACACTACCCCTAATTTATACCACTTCTTACCATAGTTTTATTATTCATAGAAATTTAATAATTATTTTATAATTAATTCTAAGTACATAATTTTAACCTATTCATTGTTTTGATAATGACCCTACATTTTAAATCATTTTATAATATGAAATAAAGAAAGTAGACGAAATAATGATAAGTCGAAAGATTCTCAATTTTTTTATTAATGAACATATAGATAAGTTATTACAAATTTATCAACAAACAAAATAAAATATCTTCACGAATTATGATCCCAAACTGTATTCTAAAGAAATTATCCAACGAACCGCAAACGGTAAAACTAACGAATTGTGATATTTAAGGGTGTTTAAATTTAGGTATTCATATATTTGAGTATCTAAAGTATCGGGTATTTAAGGATTCGGATACTTAAACAATTAGACCATATCCTGACTTAAATTTTTCAGGTATCCTATACTTCGGATACCGAATACTTGGGTACCTGTTTTTTTATAAATTTTCAATTTAATTTTTAAAAAATAAATTTTAATACCCTATTTACATAAAAATTAAAATTACATAATCTAATATCTAAACATAAAATTTTAATACCTTATTTACATGATCTAAACATAAAATTTAAGATAAAATCACATAATCTAACTTGGGAAAAAAACATAAGCCTAGGAGATTTTTTTAATAATTTTAATTAGTTTAATTTATTTTAATATATAAATAATAATAATAATAATAAAAGAAAAAAACTTAAAATTTTAAAAATAAAGTTTATTATTTAATATTTTTAATTTATTTTAATTTAGTAATTAGTTTAATTTATTTTAATAAAATAATACATATCTAAGTCCATAAAGTTTGAATTTTGTTAACTCATAAAATTAAATTTATTATTTTATAATAAATCTTAATTTTTTTTACAATGAGTGTCTATTTTTTAAAAAAAAATTAAGTTTGAGATATTTAGATTTAAAAATTAGATTATTTGATTTGAGAATATAGTGAATATAAGGGTATTTTATTTAAATAATAATTAAATATAAGAATCTAGTGCCCGAAAGTAACCTGGTACCTGAAGACTTTTAATTTTATTACTCGGGTTTCAACCCGAAAAATGACGGGCTGAATATCTGACCCGTATAAGAAAAAATTTTGGATAAATACTCGATTATTTAAGTTCAGATAATCGGATCATATTTTTTTAACACTCCTGGTTATCTTGTATTTATTCCGTAAATAAAATAAACCACAATTAAGTAACACTGATTTAACTAACTTTGATTCAATTTAAATAAATAAATAAAATTTAAGTTATAAGATAGTCTTCGTAAATTCGATTAACTTAATTTTTTTAATCATTAGAATGCTTACTCCTAAATAAAGTTTAAGTCAAAGTACCTGAGCAACGATGGTCATGTGAATGGCAGAGCTCCCGAACGTCATTACATTGCTGCTGCTGACCGTCAGCTGAGATTTTTCGACCTCAGAAATGATTTTCTCGGGAAACCCTTTCCTTTTCTCGCAGTAAATTCTTACCAGAACACTTTGGTCATAATACCTAGCTTCGATCTCCGGTAATGGCTCGTCGAACGGGGCACTGAAATCGTGATCCCAGCTTGAAAATCCATCGTCTGTATCAGCCAAGACTTGGTATTTCTTGACGAAAACTACAGATTCCATTGATTTCTGCCTTGCCTGATCTTCAAGTGTCTTCACTTTCTCCTGCAGTTGTTTCACATACTTGATTGCATCCCCAAGAACAGTTATCTTATCCATCTGCCAACCATGGTATTAAATTAATTATAGGAGTATACATATAGGTAGAATTGCACCGGACATCTTCAAACTATAATTGATTCATGTACATATAAATTTTTATCAATTATGTTTATAATTCGATAGATACACACGTGTTTATAATTCGACCATGTTTTATAAATGGAATCATCTAAGTTATAGAATAATGATATTAAGATGAAATGTTTTAAAGTGTAGAAACAAATTTAGAATTTGAGATATAATTTGACTTAGGGTGGAATTAACCCATTATTTACTTATATTACCTTCTTTAAGCCAGGAACTAAAGCAGATAAAGCTATGAACTTCTGGTTGAGCCTTTCTCTCCGTTTCCTTTCAGCCATGATATGATCATTTGTCTGAGAAATTCTGCTGCTTTTGCTCGGACCATGATTTCGGGTTCGAAAACGGTTGTTGTCGGAACTGGGAAAAGGGAGAGTGTTTGGGGTTGCTGCATGTGTTTTGCTTCTGCATGAATCCCAGACGTTGCTGGTTTTAAGCTGTTTCGGAGGTCTATCAATGGAGGCAGGGCTGTTACTGTAATTATCACCAAAAGGGTTGTCTCCGAAAGAAGAAGGTGGCGCTGGGAGCTGGGCGGCGACGCTGAGTTCATCGAGCGAGTTCATATGCCACTGAGTGAAAGAGTTGGGATCCTCCATTAATCTCTGTGGGTTCCAGATTTCAACCAGTTCATGCAACTCTGTGATTTCATCCATTTTGTTTTCAATACAGTTGTGATTAACCAAATCTCAGGGCTCGTGCTTGTTATATAGTACACCTTGCGCGAACATGTACAGGATGTAAAAAGTTGATGGATCAAAAAACCCGATTGAAATTTATTTGAGTCAGGATGTGATGATCCGAAATCGATCTGTAATTGATTGTCGTTGATATAAACCCGAATTGGACATGTTACGTAATAACTGAACCTAACTTGTATCTTATCAAGAACGACACGAACTTGAATTGAAATTGTTACTATAGACTCGAAATCTGACATACACCCGACTGAAATAAACCTGAATCCGAGATTAACTTTATAGATAATTGATATAATTCGACTGAATCGACCCGTGATCCGATTTTATTCGATTTATTTTGAACCCGACATGTTAATTGACCCAATTTGTTGTTGACGTAAACTAATATTTACCTATAATGTGTGCTAAAAGATGCGCAATTAAGTGCAAGTGTACACGTCAAGTAATAAAGTGATAAACATTTATCGAATATCGTCTCCACAGGAATTGATATACTTAATATGTTTCCTTTAGTCTTCTTGCTTCTATAAGAGAAGAGTAAAAACACAATTTAATTTGATATTGAATTAACTAATAAACTAAGCTAACTAAAGTAATAACAATTATGAGAGAGATATGGTAGGATCTAGTTGTATCGTATAGTGGATTCGATTAATATGCTTCCTGTTCCAATACAATTTCAATGCACTGCCTCAGCAATACTGCAGATACTGTCTCGGCGGCGATAATGTTCTCTGTCGCGGCAATCCCTTGCTCTTGGGCAGATTTACCAAAGTTCAGCAAAGTGTCCGTGTATGGCTCCGTTTATCCCTAAGTCGAAACGTTGTTGAAGGTCAGTCCTTGATGATACCTCCCGGCGTTAAGCAATTATAATCAACAACCAATCCCACAATTCTTTTAGCCGCTAAAACTCTTAACCTATCCCTAGGCTGAGTTAGTATCCCCAATTAAGTGAATATCGTACTTACTCCTTTCGGGAGTCTAACTCTCCCGAGTCTAGACAAATGGATTACTTACAAACTTCCCTCCCGGGCATGGATACAAGAACAAAGAATGGCAAAGAGTAAGCAAATTTCAATATTTTATTGCATTGAAATAAGAATCAAAATACAATATACTCTCACAAATACTTAACAACCTTCACCAACACCCTAAGAAAACTTAGAACATGATGGGAAGAATTGTTCCTAAGACTCTCTCAAAATATGTCTAGTTAATTCTCTCTAATTTTCGCCTCTTCTAAACCCTAGGACGGCTATGCCTTTATATAGGCTTGGCCTAGGGCAAACATTTCCAATTAGAGTACAACTTGGAGTAGGGAACAAGATATGCACTTTAGGTTAAATATTTCCAAGTTTGATCTTCTAGAAGGTTTAATCCCGCATGGCGTTGTCCTTGGGCTTTTCTTGTGTTGTTTAGGTTTGAATACTGGGCTTCTTGCTCAGCAATACTCTCCTCAATTTTCTTTTTCAACCGCCAGCCATATCGTTTTTTCTCCTCTACTGCCTCAGCATCAGGTCTTGCCTCAGCCTCATTCTGCTGTCTCGACAGTACTTGTTCCTGCACAGATAGGAAAATGCAGTAAAGTACTCATTTTCTACAAATATAATCTTTGATATCACAATTAAGTCTATGTATTGGTTCAAGTAGGTGTAGAATTGATGATAAGTTCTTATGAAAAGTGTAGAAAGCGACAGTGATTTGAGCACTTATCACACACCCAAACTCGAACTATTGCTTGTCCTCAAGCAATGCAAACCATGAATTTGTCAAACTTTATTCTCTTTTGGTCTTATGCTTCCATCTATTCTTCCCACCATAACTATGTCTATTCTTTAGTCTTGACCTTTCGGTTACTCAAGGGTGTACCTAGAAGACAAACTATAAGGCTAGTGTGTGTGTGCGTTTTTATGGACAAGTTTGAGTGAAGACCTTCTTAGATAAACTCTAAGTTTAAGACAAGTAGACTTGGTTTTAGTGTACTCTTCTTATAACAACAATTCCTTGAGTCGATTTCGGGCACCTCAAGTATTGTGTTTTCTATATCTTAACTCTTAATTTCTTTTGTTATTCTTTTATATATACTAGAGCCAATTTCGGGCACCTCTAGCATGAAGAAGAGTCTTTCCTAGAGCCGGTCATAGGCACCTCTAGTCACCTTTCCAAAATCTAAGTCTTTATCACCTAAGTTCATTAAAAGAATTCCTATAGCCAAATAAGTCCTCAAAAGTGTTTTAAAGTTCAACCTTATAGCAAGCTTCTAAGTTTCTCTCCTTAAGTATCCTAGAGTCAAATCTTCAAAACAGATCCTAACTATGGTAAGGAGAAAGATTTTTATTGCCTTTAAGAGTAAATTAAGACAATACTGATGAAAAGCAGTGCAAAAGTATGGCAACGTTTTTAAGTACAGTGGTGGATATAAAACAAAAAATTTTATCACTAAAACTTTCTTTTTCATGGCAGGTCCGCGGCAGTAGATACCCTCGACAGTGGCTCTACACCCCCAAACTCAAACCAAGCATTATCCTCAATGCTTAATTTAGGGGTAGGCAGTAGGTAATAAAAATATATAAGCAGAGAAAAAAATCAGAATCAGTTTATATTAGCAACAATAAAGAAGAACAATTAATATGATTCAGAAGAACTTTCTTCCACAATTTGTCTTCTCTGTCTGGCTACTGATGACTGTGCCCTTGGTGATGGCGATGGCTTTGCTCTTCTCGGCGGCTGAACTCTCGTTGGTGTGGCCCTCTTTATTGGGGCATTGACTTCTTCTCCTCCTTCATCGTTTGTATCCATGATTTTAGTGCCTCCTTCATTTTTCAGATCTGCCCCGGCAGGCTGGATACTAGGATTGGCAGTTGATGAGCTTTGATGAACGTAAGCATCTATCTCAGCTGATAGACTGCCCATTGGTATCGGTGATCTTGGGGGAATGTTGAAAACTATCATTCTCTTTGAAGGTCTTCTGCTTTCGGATGATACCGTGGCAGCGTCTGTTGCCCTAGATGGGCCGGCTGCGTGATATTGCTGCTGTGGTCTGGAGATAAAAAATGGTCTCGAACCTGGGGCTGGAGTGGTCTTTGTGTAAGGTGCTGCTGTTACAAATATGTTTGTAGGGCATTCTGGAAATTATATTCATTGGTTGGGGAAGCTCTGCATCATCATCTAGGCAAGCGTGTTGTTGAAGTTTCGTTTGTATTCCATGTATCTTTGTTGGCGAAGGTCCATGGCTTCCATCCTTAGAAGAATCTCCTGGTATGGATCTGATGTGGTAGAGGCTTCAGTAGTGCTAGGTACATCTGTCGTGTACTGCCCTTCGGCAGTGAAATCAGTAGTAAATTGTTTCAGCGTTGCCTGGACAGGTTCTGCTTGTGTGATCTGCATCACTTTGTGGCAGAATTCTCTAGTCTAACCTTGCCTTGCTGGTGTGTATTCATCTGTTTCTTCTATTGGGACACCTACAACAATGCATAAAGCAGAGATTAAACAGGGAAATATAATGGTCCACGTTCTTTCTTACCATAATCATGAATTTCCCGAAGGATGATCTCTCAAACGTCTATGGTTCGCTTGTTGATGATTGAGTGGATCAGTACCAATCTCTTGAGGTCCACTGTGCTGTTGTGGGAAGTAGGGATGAGACGTCTCTTGACGAATGTGCACCACATTTTTTCCTCGGGCTTAAGGCTTTACCTTGTCACAGAACCTCTATAGGCGTCGGTTTCTCATGGAGTATTATTTTAACAAAGTTTCTCCTTGATTTGTTCGTAATTTTGTGTGGTGATGTCATCTATGAATTCGGCATGTCGATCTCGTCTTGGTGTTTTCCGTAGAACTTATTAATTGTCTCAGCATCAAGGCATACAGGTCTACCCCGACAGTGGATAAATAGGTTGTCCTTGTTGGGTCCATGTGCATTGAACTCGCGCACTATGGTCGCATTGGCTTGATCAGGTGGTAGGTAGAAGAGTTGTCATTTTTTATGCTGAATTTTGTTGAACAAATAATGCTCAATGCCGAGATTGTCTTCCTCATATTTCTAAAATCCCTGTTCTTCCCACAGTTACCGAGCGACAAAAGATTTGTTGAATCTTTCTGCAATAGTGAAGGGGGCAAATATGGTGTATGCTGCCATTGATGATTGTTAGATTGAGAGTTTTGATCGAGATTTCTGGAAAAAATTTCAAGGATATTGTGAGAGTATTGTGAGAGCAAGAGTAGAATTCTAAAGAAATTTTAAGAATGCAAGAGTGAATAGTTCAAGAGTAGGCTGTTGTTTATATAGGCCTCGGCAGTGTAACCATTTTAACCACTAGCCATTTTGTAGCTGTTTTGAATATACTGCCCGTTAGCATTCACTACCGTAGTGTAAAACTCGTCAGATAGCCATTACACTGTTTCTGCCCGTTAGGATTTCTGCGGCTTCTGACACTGTTTACTATCCTCGGCAGAATTTTTGCTCTTAACTATTTCTCTTTTATTCTTGATTTTATTATCCTAAAAAACTGAAATAAACTTAATAATAAAAATATTACTTAAAAGGAAATAAAAAAATAAGCATATAACAACTAATCTTAATATAATAAGATAAAATAAAAGGGAAGAGATTAGGCTACTGGTGGAGTGCATGTAAATGCATATCCTAAATTGCTCGTCTCTTGTTAGCCTGATTTTTCTTGTAGTTGGTGGCCAATCTCTTCTTTCTTTCTTGCCTCTCCATTGGTCTTAATTTTCTTACCAAATAATCTACCGAGCATACTACCAAGGCAGGATATTTTGGCATCAGCTTTTGTTGTTTGGAGGGCTTTGCACTCTTATGGACTATCAAATTTTCTCAAATTATGGAATGCATTGAGTTTGACTTGCTGATCATTGACCCTCATTGTTAACTCTCCGTTTTCCACATCTATCAAGGTTCGTCCAGTAGCAAGGAAAGGTCTTCCTAGGATGATCGGTGCATTTTCATCTGCTTCACAATCAAGGACAAGGAAGTCGACATGGAAAATAAACTTGTCAACCCTTACCAATATGTCCTCAATTTTTTTCTTCTGGATGCACATAGGATCTATTCGCAAGTTGGAGCAACACTTTCGTAGGTTTCGCTCTTCCTATACCAAGTTTCTGAAAAACTGATTTAGGCATGAGATTTATGCTTGCCCCTAGGTCACAAAGTGTCTTTCCTTCATAGTTGTTACCAATCGCACAAGGTATGGTGAAGCATCCAGGATCTTTCAGTTTGGGTGACATGCGATTGTGCAGCATTGCCATGCATCCTTCAGTTGCTGTCATTGTCTCAAACTCACCTCGCTTCTTTCTTTTGGACACAATGTCCTTCAAGAATTTAGAGTATTTGGGCATTTGTTCAATTGCCTCAACGAATGGCAAGTTGATGTGGACTTGCTTTAATATATCAAGGAATTTCTTAAACTGATGGTCCTGTTTCTATTTTTTCAGCCTTTGTGGGAAAGGTGGTGGTGGTCGCATCTTATCCAGGGTTTCATTAGATTGGAATTTAATACCTAGGACCACTTTTTGTCTTGCTGTCTCGGTAGGAAGTGTAAGTGCTGCCGAGCTTTCTGCTAGGGCATCATCTTCGTGCTCAGTTTGTTCAGCATCCAAGTCCTTATTATCTGTATTTTCCTGTATTGTTTGTGGAGCCTTGGTTGCTGACTTACCCATTGTTTCTTTCAGTTGTAGTCCACTTCTTGTGGTGGTTGCTTTGTAATGTTCATGGTCCATTCCTTTAGCAACTTCAGTATTGCTAGGTAATCCCCGTTGTGGTCTTGTATTTTGTCTTTGAGCGAATTGACCAACTTGGGTTTCTAGTGATTTTATAGCAACTTCTTGGTTTTGTAGCCTTATCTTTGTTTTGTTCATGAAGTCATCAGTCCTCTTCATGAAATTATTGTTCTCAGCCATATATGATTCAGTTTTTATAATAAAGGCCTTGAGAGTATTTTCTAGTGAATTCATAGGCTGTTGTTGCTGATGCATCTGCTGCGGCGGCAGTGACTGTTGCATCTACTGCTGTGGTAGTGGATGGTAATTTGAGGTTTGGTTGGTGGGGTTTAATTCATTGTTGGGATTGCTCCATGAAAAGTTTGGGTGCCTTTTCCAAGCCGGATTGTATGTATTTGACATCATGTTGTTATTCCGGTTGTAGTTTCCCACATAAAATCCAGTTTCCTCGTCTTGCATATACTCAGAAGAATTTATAGCTTTCACTTCGTGAGTATTCTATTGTACTTGCATGTTCTGAACTATTTTTGTTAAGGATGTCAACTGTGCTGCCATCGAATTATTGGTTTCTATTTCAGTTATTGTGGCATGACGTCTTAACCCTCCTCGCCTAGAAGTAGAAAATTGAAAATCATTTCTTACGAGTTTGTTCAGAATCTCTATAGCTTCTTTCGGGGCCTTGTAAAGGAATGTACCGTTTGCTGAGGCATCCAACATCATTCTAGTCGGGGCATTGGTGGCATTATAGAACACAGTTACTTGCATCCATAATGGGAATCCATGTAGTGGACATCTGTTCAGTAACTCTCTGTAGCGTTCCCAAGCCTCGTATATAGGTTCGTCATCAGCTTGTCTAAATGAAGTGATCTCATTACGAATTCTATCATATAGATTTGTAGGGTTAAATCTCGTAATGAACTCTCAGCAGAGATCGCTCCAAGATCCAATTGATCCTGCCAAAATGTTGTTCAAACAGGTTTTGGCCCTATCCCTCAATGAATAGGGGAAAAGTTCCAGCCTCAAAATATCTTCATGTACTCCTTTGATTTTGAAAGAGTTGCATACTTCCATGAAGGATTTGAGATGTTGCCTAGCATCTTCTGTTGCAGCCCCACTGAATTGTCCAATAGTATTTAGCATATTGAACATTACTGATTTAAGTTCAAAGTGGGTTGCCTCAATCTCTGGTGTAACAACCCCAGGGTTTAATCCATTTAAATCTTCCACCAGAAAGTCTCTGACAGTTAGCTGTCGCGGCAGTGGTTACGGCAGTGGTTGCTGTTGATGGCCTCCAATGCGTTCAGGTAGGTTCTGATTTCCTTGATTCACTATCATGGCTCCTTAGATCTGTCTTCTCAGACTCTGATAAGTCCTTTCAATTTCTGGGTCGATATCACGTAATGGAGTACTAGGGTTAGCCTTGGTCATACACCAAAAACCAAAAAAAATAAAAATAACTAAAAGTAAAAGTAACTAAAAAATAAAAGCAAGAATATAAAGAAAACAAAATTCAGTTGTCAATCCCTGGAAACGGCGCCAAAAACTTGATGCGTGCTAAAAGATGCGCAATTAAGTGTAAGTGTATACGTCAAGTAATAAAGTGATAAGCATTTATCGAATATCGTCTCTACAGGGATTGATATACTTAATATGTTTCCTTTAGTCTTCTTGCTTCTATAAGAGGAAAGTAAAAACATAATTTAGTTTGATATTGAATTAACTAATAAACTAACCTAACTAAAGTAATAACAATTATGAGAGAGATAGGGTAGGATCCAGTTGTATCGTATTGTGGATTTCATTGATCAGCTTCTTGTTCCAATGCAATTTCACTGCACTGCCTCGGCATTACTGCAGATATTGTCTCGGTAGCGATAATATTCTCTGTCGCGGCAATCCCTTGCTCTTGGACAGATTTACCAAAGTTTGGCAAAGTGTCCGTGTATGGCTCCGCTTATCCCTAAGTCGAAACGCTGTTGAAGGTCAATCTTTGATGATACCTCTCGGCATTAATCAATTATAACCAACAACCAATCCCACACTTCTTTTAGCCACTGAAACTCTTAACCTATCCCTAAGCTGAGTTAGTATCCCCAATTAAGTGAATATCGTACTTACTCCTTTCGTGAGCCTAAATCTCCTCAGTCTAGACAAATGGATTACTTACAAACTTCCCTTCGGGCTTGAATGCAAGAACAAAGAATGACAAAGAGTAAGCAAACTTCGATATTTTATTGCATTGAAATAAGAATCAAAATACAATATACTCTCACAAATACTTAACAACCTTCACCAACACCCTAAGAAAACTTAGAACATGACGGAAGAATTGTTCCTAAGACTCTCTCAAAATATGTCTAGCTAATTCTCTCTAATTTTTGCCTCTTCTAAACCCTAGGACGGCTATGCCTTTATATAGGCTTGGCCTAGGGCAAACCTTTCCTAATTAGAGTACAACTTGGAGTAAGGAACAAGATATGCACTTTAGGTTAAATATTTCCAAGTTTGATCTTCTAGAAGGTTTAATCCTGCGTGTCCTTGTCCTTGGGCTTTTCTTGTGTTGTTTAGCTCCGAATCTTGGGCTTCTTGTTTAGCAATGCTCTCTTCAATTTTCTTTTTCAACCGCCAGCCATATCGCTTTTTCTCTCCTCTGCTGCCTCGATATCAGGTCCTGCCTCGGCCTCATTCTGCTGCCTCGGCAGTACTTGTTCCTGCACAGATAGGAAAATGCAGTAAAGTATGCATTTTCTACAAATATAATCTTTAATAGCATTTTCCTAAATATATCACATTAAGTCCATGCATTGGTTCAAGTAGGTGTAGAATTGATGATAAGTGCCCATGAAAAGCGTAGAAAGTGAGAGTGATTTGAGCATTTATCAACCTACTTAGTATTTACATGAAATATAATTGAGAAAATCTATAACTCGATAAATTTAAAATGTTGATAAATATCAATTATTATTTTTTTTAAATTAATTTAAAATGTTAAATAATTTTTTGTTATATATATAATAAATAAATTAAAAATATAAAAAATAAAGTTAGATATTTATTTAACACCATTAATAAATTCAAAACTTTGTTAAATAATTTAATGCTCTATAATAATTTAATACGTTTATTACCAACCCATTCAATATAAATTATTTATTTAACATATTTAAATATATTTTTTATCGTATTTTATATTATGCTTTTATTTTTACATATAAAAGACGGTCATTTTTAATTATCTTTGAGTACTAAAGTACACCATAACTTAAATTAATTTTTTTTTTCTTATTAACTAGACTAAAATTTACTATGGAACATTGGAAACTCTTCGTTGATTATTTGACTTGATAAGAACCAAATATAAGTAAACATAAAAATTAATAAAACTTTATTTTTGTTTACGTTAGTTCTTAAAATTTAATCTTTGGGATTAAGTACATCAAAACTTCATTTTTATTTCTAATTAAATTTTATTTATTTTTTGTAATTTAGTCTAATATTTTTAATATGATGATATTTGTGTTCATGTTAGTCCCTTAAAATTTTATTTTTTACTAGAATTATTATTTTTTAATTTTTAATATTTACATTAATATTTCATATATGAATCATATGATACGATGATATTTTTGTTCATTCTTGTGCCTAGTATTTATTTTTAATATGATTCATGTTCGTTAAAGTCATTAAATAATTCACTCGAAATGATACAACCCATAGTCTATTGATTAATGGTGTCAAACTTAAACTGAATACGAATTCGAAATTCGAATTAATCTAACCTGAAATGTAACCGACTTGAAATAAACTCGACCTGAAGTCCACATGAGCCTCACTTTAACTCGAATTAACTCGTCAATTAGCTGATTCAAACCCAAACTATTTTGATTCAAATTGAAATAAACTCGATATAAAATAAACTTGACCCGAAAGGAACCCGAATTAAAAGAACTCAACTTAAAACTGACCTATATCCGATAGACCCTAATCAAATCAAAATATCAAATCAATTTAAAATGACTTAAACTTGACAAAATTCAACCTAACAAGACGTCACTTAACAAAATTTGACCAAAATTCCATTTGACTATTTATTTTTACATTCTTAATTTAATACACATATTTATATTCAGATATGAATACGAGAACGTGACATCCAAATAGATTAAAACCACATGTGGATTCCAGAAATCGTACCGGAGATGTGTCTGATGATGGGTGGCTAGAGCTAGCCTAGAATTACAAGACACCAGTGCGGAGTAAGTGGAGTTGCCGTCTTGGTCAATTTCATGTCTGCTATATCCTTGACGGGTAATAAGGACATGTTAAAAACGATACAAATTAAAAAAAAAAAAAGGGAGAGAAGTAAAGAAAAGGGTTACATATAAAAAATTATTAGATGAACTTTGTTTACATGTTATTTATGGCCTCAAGCAATCAGAACTGTTCATTTTAATTTTTTTTTAAGGTGGGTGGATAGTTATTAAGTAGCTATTTACATATGAACGATTCTGATTGTTTGGACTATGATTAACGTGGTAAACAGAGTTCACCTAATAACCTCTTGTTATAAAGGCGTAAAAATTGTATCTACTTTTTTGTTTATATGTATACTATAAAAACTACCTGAGTTTTGGTTACGATTTAAGGTTAAAGTTTAGAGTTTAAAGTAATAAATATATAAATATATTTTTAAAATATAAAGTTTATGATTAAGATATAAAATTTAATTCAGACTTAAAATTTAATTTTTTTAATGTTAAACATAAAAATAGACGCAAAAAGAGACAAATGAGTAAAAAATCCTAAACAAAATAGTCCTTAAATTATTATTATACTTTTGTTTTATCTTTAATTTGACCTTAAAAAATTTAAAACTTTATATTTTTATCACCTTCTCCAAAAAAAAACATTACCCTAACACTTATTCAAACCCTAAAATCTCATCAAAATAACATTGAAACAAAATCTCCTTCCTTTGTGTCGATAATTGAAATAAAAATAACTTCACAGCAAAACGAATCGAATACTAAGTGAAGAAATCAAAAATTTCGTTTTATTGTAGGAAAATTACCAGAGATGAGCTTTGTTTCTAATCTCGAGGAGCTTCACCCTATGGGAAAATAAATTCAGTAGAAATATCCCATAATCTATCTGCAATGTTTTCAAACTCGAAGTCATTAATTTTAGAGCCAACTCGTTCTCTGGCCATATTCCAACCAACCTTGGCAACTTGAGGTTTCTAAAGAAGTTACTCCTTTAGAAAAACAATTTGACCACTCCAAATGGTCATTGGAGCTTTTTTCTTTCATTGCTCAATTGCAGATCCTTAACACATGTAGACCTGTCAGTGAACCCTTTGGGAGGAGTTCTTTCGACTTTTATCTCGAATCTCCCTACTTCGTTCCGGTTTTTCTTGATTGCAGAATGCAACATTGGTTTGAAGAATCTATTTGAATTGTCATGGAAATCGGTTGCACCATTCACATGGAAATCGATAGCTTAAACGATGTCACGAAGGTACAACTTAACTCCAATAGATTCAATGGATCCATTTCAGTGATAATATGAAGGCTAGAGAACCTCCAGCTTTCGAGTCTTGCTAAAAACCAGTTACAGAGCTCTATCCCACATTACATTTGTGGTTCAAAAAAATTGTCTGAATTGTCATTAGAGCAAAATGAGCTCGATGGACCGTTATCGGCATGTTTCAGTAGGCTTATTTCTTTGAGAAAACTCAAGTTGTACTCCAACAAATTGCATTCAGAAATCCCTTTAAGTTTTTGGACCTTGGGAGATATCCAAGAAGTATACATGTCGTCTAACTATTTCAATGGTTCACTTCCACCCGACATCGGAAATTTGAAAGTCGTTACTAACTTGGATTTGTCCGGAAATCTTTTCTCTAGTGATATTCCTCTTGCTCTCGGACAACTTCGTAATGTATAGGATCTACGTCTTTCTCATAACAGATTGTCAGATCTTATTCCTGCATCCTTTGGCGACTTGATAAGTTTGACAAACAAACAAAAATAATTTCACTCGTATTTGGTTGATTTGGCTGTGAAATTATTTTTGTTTCAATTGTCAGACATAAAGGAAGGATATTTTATTTCAATGGTATTTGGATGAGGATTTTGGGATTTGGATATTGGTTAGGGTTAAGGTTAAGGTTTTTTGGAGAAGATGGTAAAAATATAAAATTTTAAAATTTTTAGGGTCAAATTAAAGATAAAACAAAAAAATAATAATAGTTTAAGGACTATTTAAGTAATTTATCATTTTTTATTGTGTTAAATTATCTTTTCGTTAATTTTTAACGGCACTTAACGTTGGAATGACCAAAACTTTACACCTCAAAAACGTTAGTGACCTTATTGGTCGTTTTTAAAAATTGGTGACTAAAAGTGTACTGAGGGTAAATGAAAGTGACTAGCACAATAGTTTACCCAATAATTAATTCTAACACTAAATTTTAAATTATAAATCTTATAACCTAAAAATAGACCCTATACAAAATACTTTAAACACTAACTTTAACCGTAAACCTTAATCTTAAATCTCAAATTTATTTTTTAATGATAGAAATTAAATAAGGGCACCAAAAAAGAATACGAGATTTTTACTCAAAATTTTGAATAGAAAATATATAAATTTTTGATAACCTATTAATATATGTCCCACACTAAAATAATAGGTTTAAACTCTACTATTATAATTTATAATTAAAATATAAAATATTAAACATAGAACTTATGATATAAAATTTTAATTTTTTAATTATTAAAATATAAATAATGACAAAGAAGAAGAAGAAAATATTCTACCAATCTAACCTCTAACATTGATAGTGTAGTTTGGAGTTCGGTTACTGTCTCCAATGGAAAAGTCAAGGTTAAGATATTTCATACCCAAGCTCAATTATTATGGTTATTATTATACTTCATCCTAGGATGATAAAATTTGATTCGATTCAAAAAAATTGAATAACGAGACAAAAATACTTGATTAGTTTTGATTCGATTCAAAATTTTATAAACTTGGCTCGACTCAAAAAATTCAAATAAAGTTTGAATTGTAAAATAAAATTTTAAATAACTCTAATAACTCAAAATTTTAGTAATTAAAGGATTTATTTTTAAGTTTGAGATGAATCTCTCAATTTTTTATGATATATATATTGATATATGAAAATATTAAGAAATATTACCACATATGAATATGTATATATACATATATTATATAATTAAGAATTTCATTGAAATTAGAATCAAATTGTATTATAACATGATAAATAATTATAATTAAATACTTATAGGAACTCAAAAACTCGACTTGATTCTACTCGAATTTATTATACTTGACTTGAATTGAAAAAAAAAATTAAATAAAGTTTGAGTTGTAAAATATGACTCGTCAACTCGAATAACTCAAAAAATTTTGACTCGACTTCACTCGATCAAATACTCACCCCTAATTTACCCCATTTTCTTTTTAGATCGAACCTTTTAAAACGATATAATCGAGAGATTAATCTTTTAAAATATTAAATAAAAATTGTCATTTTCGAACACGCTCAAATAAAAATTTAATATACTTATATTTTGATAAATTTTGAATTTAATCTTAATTCTACGAGAGAGAAGATGTTCTAAAGAAAATAAATAGTGTTCTTAGTGGGTTTATAACGTATAATTTAAACTATGAGAAAGTAAAAAGGAGCAGTTTAATCAATCGGCTAAATATCTTTGCCCACGTAAAAAACTAATGTATTTTAATATGCTCAAATGTTAGCCCTTATATGAAAATATTTTATTCGAACAAAATAAAAAATGACACCCTTATTTGACAGTTTTTGAAAGATTAAACCCTAATTCAAGAGAAATTATCCTATAAGACCTTTTTACTACGTTATTCATGATTTTAATTAATAAAAAACTATTTTATATATGAAATATCATTTTAAAAGATTAGACTTTTAATTCGAATAAAACTTAAAAGATTAGACTATTATTTGAACATTTATCCCTAAATTTAATTTTTATAGTTACTAAAATATATTAATATTATTGCATTCCTAAAAAAATTAACAAATAATAATTAATTATAAATTTTAATTTAATTATCATCTTAATTTTTTTATATTATTATCATCTTAATTAACTAAATCTTTTATAAAGAAAAATGGAAATACCGAGATACAAGTAGGGATGACCATTTGACCCGACCTGATCTGATAGAGTTTTCTTAGAAGGCATAAAGATAATTTTAACCCTTAACATTTATAATTTTTTATCATTTTGTTCCTTATTCTTTTTTTTTGGATAAATTTAGCCCTTAACTTATATCTCTTTGACAAATATCTTATTTTTTAACTAGTATGATAAGATCGTTAAAAATTTAACGATGATGATATGTAATATGCATATGATAATATATTTTAAATGACATGGCATATAACCTATTAAATACACATATATATGGAATATAATTTTATTCTAATATAAAATAATTAAAATTCAAATAAAATGTACATGAGCCATTTTTGAATGCTACAACTATGGGTGGAAATAATGAAAATAATCCTGGTTCAAATCCATTCACTGCTTTATTGGGTAATCAAGGTGGTCCTCAAGCTAGAAACTCAACTATTAACACTTCTACAACTAATTCTGAAACTGCTCAGGGACAAACTTCCCCAAACACAAATCCTCTCCCTAACCCTTGGAGCAACACCGCTGTTGGTGGTAAGTATTTTATACTTCATTGAAGCATCTTTTCTGTCTTGTCTAGCTATACTCTTTTGTCCAATGTGCACATTTTTATAGTTTATGCACATGCTGCTGAGATGAATGGTAGACTGATTCCAATGTTATCGATTGATGAGGAAAATTATGAAAGCTTGATCCTGAAAGTTGTTGGTCTAAATATTTTTGATCATGTAGACTTTATTAATGTTTAAAAGAAAGCATTATTCTGCGTTATGCAGTTGCCGGGTGAATGGTTTGATTGAGATTCTTGTAATTATAGTTTGTTGTCCTGTGTAATGTTGCATGCTTATAGACTATTATCTTTTGATGTTTTGCAATTGGATAAGGGATTCTTTCTTATTTAGATAAGTTTGTACATAAACCTAAATTGATGTGGCCTGTTATATTTCAGCACCACTTGAAATTGACTTTGCCTTACTGGAATATCTAAAATGTTTAGGTCATGTTGATGCAGCATGGTGATGAATTATTTTTAGATTTTGTTTCGAGTTTTCCAATATAAATGAGGGGTTCATTCACATTTGGAAAAGGAAAATGGAATGGTATGTTAAAACTAAAGTTTCCGACTCCGTTTTACCACGGTTTCAGCATTAAAAGCAATATTGTAATTCGGGCATTGATCAACCCAGTAAGTGATAGTACCTGTGTTTTCCATTGATCTAAAAATAGAATCATTTGTTTTATTTGCTACTATTGACATCTTCATTGGAATACTAGTTCCCCCAGAAGAACTGTATGCTACACAACTATCACAACTCCAAGAAATGGGTTTCCACGATACGCAAGAGAATATCAGAGCTCTACGAGTGACTGCCGGAAACGTCCATGCTGCAGTCGAGAGACTTTTGGGAAATCCGGGGCTGTAATTCCTTGAAATTGGATGCTTTTCTTTAATTTTAACCGAGAAACTCTCCCATGTAAGGATGCTTTAAAAGGATCAAGAAACATCCACCGATTTCGATATTGTACCCGAGAACTTGAAGTTGTTGATATAGGCTTTAAGCATATCATTTCATCTTTTGGCAGTTTGCTTCTGTACATACACATTGAATTACTCTTCTTTTTATAATTTGTAAAAGTTTTAAAAAGTATGTTTCTGAGTTTATGATTTTTGTTCTTCCTTTGTAATGATTCTAATTTAGTTGTCTATCCCAGTAAAGCTGTGTATTCAGAACCAATAAACCTTTCATTGATAACCTCAAGGATTACAAGACCTGGACGGTGCAGCAGCAAAAGAAGCAGACTGCCTTGACAAAGTTGCATGACTTTTGTATGAAAGAAAAAAGAAAAACAGAAATATAAACTTCAATCTCCACCCTTACAGAACTCTGCCTGATGAACAAAGATCTGCAAACCAGAAACATACACTCCCATCCCACCACACACATGCACTTGGAAATTAACGTCTCACTCGGATTCTATACAAGTCCTCGTCGTGTTCCTTGTCATAAAGAGTGAGCATAGCGCCATTGTTCTTTCGAAAGAAAAGCTCCCAGTCTTTTCCCCTGATGCAGTACTTGTCACCTCTTTCCCTGTTGCATTCAAAATCCCACTTAACAGATCCGTCCCAAACCTCTAAAGTCATCGGACCATCGGGAAGAGAACGGTTAGGATCAACAAATATCCACTGCGTTTTGTGGCATTTTTTCAGATTCACTTCCCCGATTGATGTCATTTCTTCAGCAACAAAAAGACAAACTTTGTTTTTCCCTTTTCTCTCCAACTGAGATGTGAGAAGATTGGAATGTGATTGTAGTTCTAAAACAACCCATGGGTCTGTATATTTATAGGTGAAGTTGGTCTGGTTACTCGAGCAAAGAAAGAAGATGAGTGCTTGTGAAAATGTATCTCGTCGCGAGAACACTATAAACTGCTCTGTCATGGTTCCGAATTCTAGAATGTTTGTCGCGCCAGACATAGCGTGAAAGCTCGATGCTGGGTTTCTTTACAGCCTAATATACTTGGTCAAACAGGGAGGGCATCGCTCGGTAGCGAGAGTCCGTGTCGAAAGTTTTATCTTGTGGCTCAAGTCATTGCTCGACCCTTTGGTTTTAACACAGAAACTCTCAAACCAGCTCGATCGCCAACATAACATATCAGCCGCAATGTGACTTTGACTGTGGGATACACAGATGTTTAGTCCCTGCACTTTGTAATCTTTCTTGATTTAGTCCCTAATCTTTGTTTTTGTTTACATTAGTCCTAAAATCTGGAAACTTTTTTAAACTGGCTTCTAAACTTGACACTAGTATTCTCTGGACTCTAAGGTGAGATTGTTTGGTCACCCGAAGGTATTTCATTTTAATAAACAACATTTTTTTCTAATAAAATATCTTATATTGTTTTATTTTAAAATTAATATATTTACTTTAAAATAGTTATACTTAATTTTTAATGTCAGATTAACCTACAAATGATTTATTTTGCTTAATCTAATATAAGAAATTTATATATTTAGTACTCTAATTATGTACATGTTATTGTTTTGATACACAACTTTCTTTTTTTATAATCATACTTTTTATCCAAAATACTCTTATTATCAGTGGGGTTCTGGACAGACGCAATAAGAGCAACCGCACAAGGCCCCTTAAAAAAGAGGCCCCAAAATTTCTATAAACTACATTCTTTAATGATGTTAATCTCGAAAATCATTGTAAAAAATTTAAAAATGCTCTTAAGAAATATAAGTTATAATTCTTAAAATGTTATAATTATGTCTTAAATGTGACAATTGATTATAGAATTTTATTGATTATTTCTATTACTATTGCTTTCGTAGAACTAGTGAGATTTTGGAAAAACATAATAGAAACAACCCCACATGGGCCCCTAAAAAAGACAACTGCTTCTGAGGCCACATTTTTAGAACTAGTGTGATTATGGACAATTACTTCTGAGGGTCACATTTTAATAAATTGCACATGGCCCCCAAAATCTTTGAACCGCCCCCGCTTATTATATATTATTAATTTCGAGTAAAATATTATCTTAATTTTGATAGAATCTTGTCTTCTCACTTTTTCACTCATCGTTAGGGGTGGGCAAAACTCTAATCGACTCGAAAAAACCGTTTTTTTTTTTAATTTCGAGTTATTCGAGTCACTTGAATAACTCGAGTGAATTTTGAGTTCGAGTCGGTTTTGAATTTTGGAATTTTGAATATTTGAAAAACCAAAATTTAATTTTGAAACTTTTACGTTTTGGTCATTATTTCATAACTTTTTCAATTGAACTCCGATTTAGTCGCAATTTTTTTAATATTCATTTTTTGAGATGAACATGAGATTTAAAATAAAACCTATTAATAAAATTAATATTTTTTGGATCTAAAACTTTTAAAAATTTACTATTAGATCTCTAAAGTTTTGAAATTTTATTGTTTAGCCATTGAATGATAAATATTTATATATGTGATAATAATTTTTCTTCATTTGTAATCTAAAAAAAGACCCAAATCTATATAGTACTATCTGTTAAAAGTTTTAGTTAAGTCCCTAAATTTTGATAAGTTTACATTTTTGTCCTTGAATTTTGAAAAGTTTACAATATAATCTCAATTGTTTGAAATTGAAATGTATCTATATTATGATTTCTGATGATGGACAATTTTCTTTGATTCTGTGAATGTTTTGAATTATTTTTCGATGATACTTTCGATCTGAATTTTAATGAGACCATACTTTAATGAAGTAACATATTATATGTAAAAATATTATTATAAATATATTATATTTTTTTATGACAATTGATTTATTAAATTATATTAAAAATCTTATTTACACATGCAAAAAATAGTTCTTATCACTTTGAACTATAATATTATAAATAATTATAATTAAATTTGTACAAAAATTCGAAACTCGACTCAACTCGAATTTTATAAACTCGACTCAAAAAAATTTCAAATAAAGTTTGAATGATAAAATAGGACGTGCCAACTCGAATAACTCGAAATTTTTTGACTTGACTCGACTCGATCGATTGAATACCCAGCCCTACTCATTGTATTCTCACCGATATTTCGATCATGAAATTTAGGTCTTCCAATAGATCCCATATTAGCTCTCATTTATTACCAAATTCTAATATTTTGATCCTTAGACTTTTTTTTTAAAAAAAAACTCCAGCACCTAAAAAATGAAAGTATTTTATTTGAGTGATGAAATTACAAACGTTCTAAACCTTTTGGCTACGATAACATGATTTACCTAAAAATTGTTCAATTTTTTCAAAAGGATGCTAGTTTTGCTATTTGTGGATTTTTGATCGATCAGAGCGCGCGTGAGGGCATGGGTGCGGAAGGCAATTCGATCGAGTCGTGGCTCGCTCACGATGCACTAGGTGAAGAGAGATGCCGTGATTGCCGCAAGTTCTAGCTTTGGGTCCAAGTTATAGCGCGACGCTTTTTACTTAACCGAGAAGATATCAAACCAGCTCGCTCGTCCACCGCCCATATGAGCTATTCGTTTACCGGGTACCCGGTTTTCGGGTACTAAAAAAACTGGATACCTAATTCTTTCAAGTAATAAAAAATCGATATATATTTTGGTTTATTTAAATCAGATACCTGTTATCGGGTACCCGATTAGTAGGTATCTGATTTATAATAATTATTTTTTATTTTAAAAATAAAAAATATATATTAAATTTATAAATTTTAAAATACACAACGAAACATAAAAATTATTGATTTAAAATTAATTTTAGAATATTTAGATTTATATACATTTATATTTATTAAATTTTATCACTAAAATAACATTAAAAGTATTATTCCATTTTTTTCTTTCGGTATTAATAAATTAATAAAAATATATTTAAAAATTTTAAAACTTAAAAGTATATAATACAAACATAAAACTAATTTAGAGATTTAAATTTAATTTTAGGTATAAATATTAAAGAAATCTATAATAAAAAATATAATTTAAAACTAAAAAATATATATAATAAAACTAGTCAGTCTGGGTACCTGGATATTGAAAATTTTTGGTCTAAACCTGACCCAATGATTCTTGGGTCGAGTATTTAACCTGGTTAGATTTTTTTCGAAAATTATCCGATATTTTTATTTCGGATCGTCAAATTGAATCAATCGAGTTAGATAATTTTGAACACACCTAATTTCAGCCACGATGATGCTTTGATTTCAGGATACAAGGATGTTTAGTCCCTATACTTAGTAGTCTTTCTTAATTTAGTCCTTATTCTTTCTTTTTGTTTAAGGTAAATTACGTAAATTAGTATGAACTATACTTTTAAACTTACCTCGATCACTAAAATTTTAAGTGTTTATTTTACTCACTGAAATTTAAACATTAGACGTTTTTGTCACTCTTCCGTTAATTTTTTTGCCGCATTTATTTATTAAAAAATAAAAAATTTCTTCAAACAATATATATATAAAAAAAAAACTGACTCCATAAAACAGAAGACGAAAATCGGTAAGAGTTTGAAACAATGTTTGAGAGTGAAATTTAAACAATGTTTGCCGCATTACATGGCAACTGCCTTCACTCACTTCCTGTTTACATCAGACTCTAAAACCAAAGAGTTTGAAACTCTATCCAGTGTAGAAAATAGAAATACAGTCCTAATAAAGTAGCAATTTCAAAATTTGCATGAAATGTGGAGCAAGATTCAAGAGTTGTACTGTAAACTCGAGCATCGACGAGAGAACATCGGGGAAGTAAACAACCTTCACCATGGATACAGAGCTTTACAAATAAACTAAAGCAGTCAGCCCAACGAATTGCTATCCATTTGCAGAAATACAGAAACAGGGTGCACTTAGGCAGCAGGTACTTCACCACTTACTCTGCATCATGCCCCTGCAATCATGGCTTCCGAAGCCGTTGACCAGTGACGTTAGCGTTGACTGCTGACGTGGCAGCTGACGTGGCTGCTGACGTGGCAGCGTTGACTGCTGACGTGGCAGCTGACGTCAGCGTTGACTTTGCTGACGTCAGCGTTGACTTTGACCAAAAAGTCAAATTTTTTCAAAAACCCCTATTTTATGTTTTTCGACGTCCTGAGTCCATCCGTGAAGTCCGTTTTTCGAAATTCAATCCCGAAAGCCTCCAAATTGGACTTTAAAGTCTTGATTCAAACTTTTCTTCTAAGTTAAGTTAAGTTCAGAGTTTTAATCTGGGTCTAATATCGATACCTGTTTACTTGTAGGATCTCATAGTCCTCCCGATCGAGTACCGACCCAGCCTGGTTCCTCCCGGTTCGACCCGGCTCGTGATCCGATCGTGACTCGTATGTATTCTCTCTCTAGTGAATAAATCCAGTATCTAGACTTCTGTATTGATATAAAATCTTATCGTGTACCTATAGGGTCCAGTACAGCTGCAGAGCGAGGCTCAGCCGCCCAGTAGACCACCTGTTTGCTTCTACTCTTTTGAGGTGTGTTCCCTTACGTGCTATATATTGTATATCATTGCTTTTCTGTTTTTACAATCAAGCATGTACAATTGACTATTTCTGGACTTTACCTTGACACACATGTTGAACTTGATCACATTCTGCTTTGCTATATGCCTGATATGTTTTACATGACATGTCCTGATTTAGCATTACATGATATCTGGATAAATACTGTCACTGCCATCATTATACCTGTTATTACTGCATGCTTATCACTTTAGGTTTGGGGATGATGAGTAGTGCCTGTTATTCGGTTCAGCCTTGATCCAATTGGTAATTCCATCCTGTTACGGTTCTTAGCTACGGTTAGGGTAATTCCGTCCTAATATCGGTTCCCGTGCCAAAGCCGGGGTAATTCCGTCCTGTTTACGGTACCTTTGCCCCTTTGGGCTTAGGTTAATGCTTGTACTAGATACTGTTCTGGCGAACCGTATCCTGGAGATCGGATGGGGGTAGAATATCATGCCATGCATCTCATGCATTGTTTTTCTAATATCATTGTATATTGTTTTACCTGTGATTTTTGTGTACTGTTGGAACACACTGGGCTCCATAGCTCATTCTTGTTTTCTTCCCCTTTCAGATACCCGTAGATAGGCTTTCTAGATTGGCACTCGGAGGATCTACACCTCTCAGACTATCTTTTGATGTAACGCTTATATTTTCCGGGTTTTTAATCATGGTGACATGTGCCTATTTCGCCACTGTTATGCCTATATTTTGTTACAGGATGATTTTAACCCATTACGTTTTATTACGATGATATGGATTGTTTTACGAGCAATATTTTGAACGCATATTACTTTTGAGATTTACAGTTACTATGATTATATGGATTATGGTCGAAACCATGATTTTGATAGAATTGTCGTCTTTACAAGATATCTTGATTTTTGGTTAAACTTGTATTTGTTTTATGTTCGTTTGGAAAAAAAAATGTAACTACTTTAGGTCGGACTTTCCGCATAGGCCGGTCTAGGGGGTTACATTTAGTTGGTATCAGAGCTTTTGGTTTTAAGATTCTCGGACTGTGATGGATCCTAAATAAAACGTTTTCTGCTAAACTGTTTTTAATTAATATCTGAAAGGCCATGTCACTTATATCTTTTGTACTGTGTATGATTCTCCAGTGCCAATTCTAATCCCATAAACTCTATTCTTGTAGATTACCTGAGACTCATGAGTGCCCGTAGAGCTCGTCGGACCACCCGAGGGCGTGGTCGTACGACTAGCTTCGCCAATCCTGTAGAGGAGCCTATCAGTGGCCCTCCGCCCATCACTCCTGTAGACCCTCCCATTCCTGCTAGCACCACTGTACCGCTTGGCCCACATCCTCCTACGGGAATAGGTATGTCTACCCCGGTCAGAGGGGCACCAGTACCGAGCACCGAGCCTGCTAATACAATGACAGATGAGACCCTTAGTAGACAGTTCCTTCAGCTGATACAGGGAGCTGTCAGAGCTTCAAGTGCTATGCCAGATACTCCTATCTCTCAGATCCTGATCGCCAATGGAGTAAGGACTTGTTCTAGATCCCTGACAGGTGCACCTTCTGAGGCTGAGTCATGGTTGTATGACACTGAGAGACGCATGGACCAGCTGGGTTTGGAGCCAGCTAAGAGATATTTGGGAGTTATGTCTATGCTTGATGGTAATGCCCACGTCTGGTGGGAGTCTGTGGTTAGCAGTGTATCGCCTGATATGTTGACTTGGGACTTCTTCAAGGAGCAGTTCAGGAACCGTTTCCTGGGGGAGCGTTATCTATGAGAGAGGCGTCAAGCCTTCAAGGACTTGATTCAGGGTACCATGACAGTGGCCGAGTATAAGTTACAGTTTCTGGATCTGATGAGGTATGGTTCTGGGTTAGTGGCTACATAGAAGGATAGGTGCGACAAGTTTCTTGAGGGTCTCTGTATCGATATCAGAGACAGAGTAGCCACGCACCATGATACCGTATTTGAGGATCTTGTGAATCGTGTCAAGACAGCTGAGGACTTGGAGAAGCTTTCTGATAGTCAGATCATCAGGGATCAGGATCGTGATAGGGGTAGAGATAGGGATCGCAGGAAGGACCGTAACTGATCTGGGGGACACGGCCATGGTGAGTCCTTTAGTCGCCCTGATAAGAGGGCTCGATCTGCACCGAGTCAGAGAGGTGGTTCTCACCATCGGCCTACGGCACCTCCGGACTCTGCCGTCAGCCGAAGTGGTTCTTCTGGGTTTCTGACTGTATCAGTATGTGACTTTTGTGGCAATCTGCATAAGGGCGAGTGTAGGAAGAAGACTGGAGCATGTTTTCGATGTGGATCTTCCGAGCACTTTCTGAGAGAATGCCCACACCCACCTTCTGCTGGTCGACCATCGACCCATACCCCTGTGCACACTCAGACTCCTTCCCAATCTCAGACATCTGTTCAGACACCTGCTACGGGGCGTTTTCAGGGTAGAGCTTCTGGGTCTGTTGCTAGATCCGATACCCGGGGCCGAGGCCACCAGAGTGGTGGACCACCTGTTTCTGAGGCTCGTCAGCCAGCACTAGTTTATGCTACCAGACATCGTGATGACCGAGACGAGCCAAATGTTATCGCAGGTACTTTTACCATCCTTTATGTCCCGTACTTTGCCTTGCTTGACAATGGTTCCACCCACTCCTATGTATCCAAGTCAGTATCTGGCGATCTTCCAATCTCTGTTGAGGACACCGAGAGTGTTGTGACCGTTATGAGCCCCGTGGGACAATCCTTATCTATGAATAAGGTATTTCAGAGATGTCCCCTTGTTGTGGAAGGGGAAGTGTTTCTGGCGGACCTTATGGAACTTCCTTTACAGAAGTTTGATCTTATCTTGGGGATGGACTGGTTATCTGAACATCGTGTTAGTCTGGACTACGAGGCCAAAAGGGCCACGTTAAGGACTCAGGATGGACGATCCGTAGTTTTGGTTGGTGAACGTCGAGGTTATCTGACCAATGTTGTATCAGTTTTGACTGCTGACAGGATGATCCGTAAGGGATACGAGACCTTTATTGCCTGTTTCCTTAACAAAAAGGGGTCTCTATCCAAGATCGAGGAAATTCGCACTGTTAGCGAGTTTCCTGAGGAGCTACCGGGTCTCCCTCCAGACAGGGAGGTTGAGTTCGAGATTGAGACTTATCCCGGATCAACACCAGTTTCTATGGCCCCGTACCGTATGGCTCCGAAAGAGTTGTAGGAGTTAAAAGTTCAGTTACAGGAACTGCTTGATCGAGGGTTCATCCGACCTAGCTCTTCCCCTAGGGAGCTCCTGTACTCTTTGTTAAAAAGAAGGATGGTTCCCTTCGGTTGTGTATCGACTACCGGAAGCTTAACAAGCTAACGGTGAAGAACAAGTACCCTTTACCTAGGATTGATGACTTGTTTGACCAGTTTCGGGGAGCTACAGTCTTCTCAAAGATTGATCTTCGATCTGGGTACTATCAGTTGAAGGTTAAGGGCTCGGATGTTGCTAAGACTGTTATTCGCACCAGGTATGGGCATTACGAGTTTTTAGTGATGCCTTTCGGGTTGACTAATGCTCTTGCTGCCTTCATGGACCTGATGAACCGTGTCTTCCGACCCTATCTGGACCAGTTTGTTGTTGTGTTCATTGATGATATCCTGGTTTACTCCCGTTCTGAGGATGAGCATGTTGGGCATCTGAGAGTAGTGCTGCAGACTCTTAGAGAGCATCGGTTATATGCTAAGCTAAGTAAGTGTGAGTTTTGGCTTAGTGAGGTGGCTTTTCTGGGACATGTTGTTTCAGCTAAGGGTATCCAGGTGGATCCGAGCAAAATTGATGCAATCACCAGTTGGAAGCCTCCCAGAAACGTTTCTAAGATCCGTAGTTTTCTAGGCTTAGCTGGTATTACCGATGCTTTGTCGAGGGTTTCTCCATCATCGCTGCCCCTTTGACAAAGCTTCTGATGAAAGATGTTCCTTTTGTGTGGTCTGAGGCCCAGCAATCTAGTTTTGACCAGTTGAAATCAGCCTTGACCCAAGCTTCAGTTTTAGCACAACCTGAGTCAGGAAAGGACTTTACAGTTTACAGTGATGCCTCGCACTCTGGACTTGGATGTGTTTTGATGCAGGATGGTAAGGTGATCGCTTATGCATCACGCCAGTTGAGACCACATGAGTGTAACTATCCCACCCATGATCTTGAGCTTGCTGCAGTGGTTTTTGCTTTAAAAATCTGGAGACACTATCTCTACGGAGAGAAGTGTTATATCTTTACCGATCATAAGAGCCTGAAGTACCTCCTCACTCAGAAGGAGCTTAACCTGAGACAGCGTCATTGGTTGGAGCTTCTTAAGGATTATGACTGCGAGATTGAGTACCACCCGGGGAAAGCTAATGTTGTGGCTGATGCTTTGAGTCGTAAGACCATATCAGACCTGAGATCCCTATTTGCCAGGATGAGTGTATATGATGATGGTAGCCTACTAGCTGAGTTACAGGTCAAACCGACCTTGGCCGAGCAGATCAAGGCCAAGTAGCGGTTAGATGACTCCTTACTTCCTGTTATGCAGCAAGTTGAGGAAGGATCCACCTCTGTTTATTCTTTTGATCAGGATGGAGTCCTTTGTTTTAACGGTCGATACTGTGTACCCAACGATTCTGAGTTGAGACAGACCATTCTCAGAGAGGCTCATAGTAGTCCTTATGCTATGCATCCCGGAGGGGATAAGATGTATCAGAACCTGAAACAGAGATACCGTTGGGTAGGTATGAAAAAGGATATCTCAGACTATGTATCCAGATGCTTGACTTGTCAACAGGTGAAAGCAGAACATCAGCATCCTTCTGGTCTCTTGCAACCTATCAAGATTCCAGAATGGAAATGGGAGCGAATCATGATGGACTTTGTTACTGGTTTACCTCTGACCCCGTCTAAGAAAGACTCTGTCTGGGTTGTTGTTGATAGACTTACAAAGTCGGCTCACTTTATTCCTGTCCGGGTCACTTATTCTCTGGAAAAGCTGGCTAGACTGTATATTTCTGAGATTGTCAGATTGTATGGGGTACCCTTGTCTATCATTTCTGACCGAGATCCGAGGTTTACTTCCCATTTCTGGACAGCTTTACAGTCTGCTTTGGGTACCCGTCTGAATTTCAGTACATCTTTTTACCCTCAGATGGATGGTCAGTCTGAGAGAGTGATACAGATCCTGGAGGATATGTTACGGGGTTGTGTTTTAGACTTCCGAGGCAATTGGGAGGATTTCTTGCCCCTAGCAGAGTTTGCTTATAATAACAGTTATCAGGCTAGCATCCGTATGGCACCTTACGAGGCTTTGTATGGTCGTAAGTGTCGTACCCCTATCTGTTGGACAGAGTTATATGATCGGAAGACTTTGGGTCCTGAGTTGATTCAGGAAACTGAGGAGACTGTTAGATTGATCCGAGATCGTCTGAAGTAAGCTTTTGATAGACAGAAATCGTATGTTGATCGGAGGAGGAAGGACATCGAGTTTGAGGTTGGTGATCAGGTTTTCTTGAAAGTCTCTCCATGGAAGAAAGTTCTAAGGTTTGGACGTAAGGGCAAGTTGAGCCCGAGATATATTGGACCATACCGTATTCTGAAAAGAATCGGGCCTGTTGCTTATCAGCTAGAGTTACCTCCTCAGCTTAGCCGTATTCATGATGTGTTTCATGTATCCATGTTGAGACAGTACCATCCGGATCCGAGTCACATCATTCAGGTTCAGGATGTTGAGTTACGACCAGACTTGTCTTATGAGGAGGAACCTATTCAGATCTTAGAGTTTGATGAGAGAGTCCTGAGAAGAAGGCGTATCCCTATGGTTAAAGTTCAGTGGAGAAACCGTAGCCCTTCTGATGCCACCTGGGAGATCGAGGAATCTATGAGGGAGAAATTCCCGCATCTGTTCAGTCCAGGTAAATTTCGAGGACGAAATTTCTTTTTAGAGGGGGAGAGTTGTAACAACTGATCTTGGGTCAAAAAAAAATAAAAGGAAAAAGTGTGGTTGTGGGGTTTCAAACCCACAACCCTTACCTTGTTTAACCTACAACCTAACCAGCTAAGCTATGTAGCTCTTGTGTTTTTTCTGCAACCGCTTATCTATAACTTAACCTTGTTTCGGATAATAATATTAATAATAATAGCTTCGAATAAATCTGGGGGGGTTCATGTTAGAACCATTTAAGATCAAAACATCCAGCTATTCGAAACTTTTCAACCCCTCACTTGCCCCCACCTCCGGCCGTCGTGCAACCTGTCCACCACCGCGCCGTGTCGTGCACCACCACCACCGGAGTGTTCGCCGCCGTCCCCCGACCAAAACCCCTCCATCGACGCGCCCTTCCTCCGTCGCCTCCGCCGTGAATCAGGGAGTGAAGATTCGTCGAATCTAGGGTTTAAACCCTTCGGTTCCTTCGTCGTTTCAGGTCGCCACCGGCATCACTCAGACGCGTCGTCTCCTTCGCTGTGTCAACCGTTGGCCGCCGTTGGCCGCCGTTCAACCGTTGGCCGTTCAGGCCTCGAGTTATTCGAGTCGTTCGAATATTTGAAAAACCGAAATTTAATTTTGAAACTTTTATGTTTTGGTCACTATTTTATAACTTTTTTAATTGAACTCCGATCTAGTCGAATTTTTTTTTAATATTCATTTTTTGAGATGAACATGAGATCAAAAATAAAACCTATTAATAAAATTAATATTTTTTTGACCTAAAACTTTTAAAAATTTACTATTAGATCCCTAAAGTTCTGAAATTTTATTGTTTAGTCATTAAATGATAAATATTTATATATGTGATAATAATTTTCCATCATTTGTAATCTAAAAAAAGATCCAAATCTATATAGCACTAACTGTTAAAAGTTTTAGTTAAGTCCCTAAATTTTGATAAGTTTACATTTTTGTCCCTGTATTTTGAAAAGTTTACAATATAATCTCAATTGTTTGAAATCAGAATGTATCTAAATTATGATTTCTGATGATGGACAATTTTTTTTTGATTTTGTGAATGTTTTATATTTATTTGTCTTTGATTTCAAGATTGATTGTTCTGAATTATTTTTCGGTGACACTTTCGATCCGAATTTTAATGAGACCATACTTTAATGAAATAACATACCACATTTAAAAATATTATTATAAATATATTATATTTTTTATGACAACTGATTTATTAAATTATATTAAAAATCTTATTTACACATGTAAAAAATATGAAGTCCTTATCACTTTGAACTATAATATTATAAATAATTATAATTAAATTTGTACAAAAATTCGAAACTCGACTCGAATTTTATAAATTCGACTAGAAAAAATTTCAAATAAAGTTTGAATGATAAAATAGGACATGACAACTCGAATAACTCGAAATTTTTTGACTTGACTCAATCGAATGTCCGGCCCTACTCGTCGTATTCTCACCGATATTTCGATCATGAAATTTAGGTCTTCCAATAGATCCCATATTAGCTCTCATTTATTCCCAATTTCTAATGTTTTGATCCTTAGACCCATTTTTTTAAATCCAGCACCTAAAAAATGAAAGTATTTTATTTGAGTGATGAAATTACAAACGTTCTAAACCTTTTGGCTACGATAACGTAATTTACCTAAAAATTGTTCAATTTTTTTCAAAAGGATGCTAGTTTTGCTATTTGTGGATTTTTGATCGATCAGAGCGCGCGTGAGGGCATGGGTGCGGAAGGCGATTCGATCGAGTCGTGGCTCGCTCACGATGCACTAGGTGAAGAGAGATGCCGTGATTGCCGCAAGCTCTAGCTTTGGGTCCAAGTTATAGCGCGACGCTTTTTACTTAACCGAGAAGATATCAAACCAGCTCGCTCGTCCACCGCCCATATGAGCTATTCGTTACCGGTACCCGGGTTTCGGTTACTCAAAAAACTGGGTACCTGATTCCTTCGAGTAATAAAAAATCGATATGTGTTTTAGTTTATTTAAATCAGATAGCCATTATCAAGTACTCAATTAATCGTGTAGCAGATATCTGATTTATAATAATTACTTTTATTTTAAAAATAAAAAATATATATTAAATTTATAAATTTTAATAAACACAACGAAACATAAAAATGATTGATTTAAAATTAATTTTAGAATATTTAAATTTATATATATCTATATTTATTAAATTTTATCACTAAAATAACATTAAAAGTAGTATCTCATTTTTTCGGTATTAATAAATTAATAAAAATATATTTAAAAATTTTAAAACTTAAAAGTATATAATACAAACATAAAACTAATTTAAAGATTTAAATTTAATTTTAGGTATAAATATTAAGGAAATCTATAATAAAAATATAATTTAAAACTAAAAAATATATAATAAAACTAGTCAGGTCAGGTACTTGGATATTGAAAATTTTTGGTCCAAGCCCGACCCAATAATTCTTGGGTCGGGTATTTAACTTGGTTAGATATTTTTCAAAAATTATCCGATATTTTTGTTTCGGGTCATCAAATCGAATCAATCGAGTTAGATAATTTTAAACACACCTAATATCAGCCACGATGATGCTTTGATTTCCGGATACAAGGATGTTTAGTCCCTATACTTAGTAGTCTTTCTTAATTTAGTCCTTATTCTTTCTTTTTGTTTAAGGTAAATTATGTAAATTAGTATTGAACTGTACTTTTAAACTTATTTCGATCACTAAAATTTTAAGTGTTTATTTTACTCACTGAAATTTTGAACATTAGACGTTTTTGTTACTCTTCCGTTAATTTTTTTACCGCATTTATTTATTAAAAAATAAAAAATTTCTTCAAACAATATATATAAAAAAACTGACTCCATAAAACAGAAGACGGAAATCGGTAAGAGTTTGAAACAATGTTTGAGAGTGAGATTTCCGAATTATATACACTATCCTTACATGGTTATAATACATGGCAACTGCCTTCACTCACTTCCTGTTTACATCAGACTCTAAAACCAAAGAGTTTGAAACTCTATCCAGTGTAGAAAATAGAAATATAGTCCTAATAAAGTAGCAATTTCAAAATTTGCATGAAATGTGGAGCAAGATTCAAGAGTTGTACTGTAAACTCGAGCATCGACGAGAGAACATCGGGGAAGTAAACAACCTTCACCATGGATACAGAGCTTTACAAATAAACTCAAGCAATCAGCTCAAAGAATTGCTATCCATTTGCAGAAATACAGAAACAGGGTGCACTTAGGCAGCAGGTACTTCACCACTTACTCTGCATCATTCCCCCTGCAATCATGGCTTCCGAAGCCGATGAAACTAAAATGAATATCTTGCATGAGTGCACTGTGTAGGAAATCCTCCATGAATAACGAATTAACCCTTGGTTAATTACCAGTAACCCCCACACCTATCTTCAGACAAATGGGAACTTAAACCACCAAGTTCACCAGTAATCAAGAAGTTCATTTTTCTGGGGTCGCAAACTTGGTATGCTTCCCTGACCCCAACCTTTCTGTACCCGTTTAAGGCATTTCAAGGTGATTCCACTACCATCATCTCTGTAAAAGAATATTTAATAGAAGCTACATCAAGTACACCAAATAATATACAGAGCACCAAACATTCCTAAGACCAACAGAACCAAAGAAAAAAATAGGCAGAAAACGGAATTACTATTTGTCATACCTGTGCACTATTGTTTGCCAGTCATCGCCACCATACTTTGTTTCTTTTCTATGGATTGATTCCTTTGCTTTTCGAGATATCTTGTTTTCTACTCTACCATCTGAAGCCATCTCCAACATCTTTTCTGCAAGTTCATCAGCCTCGTGCTTGTCTCCCTTTTTACCCAACTCATCAACCACTGGCATAAATGATGCAGGATCAAAGCTGTATCCTTTGACAATCAACTTGTGCAAAATACCACTAGCTTCCTCCAACTTCCCATCTTTACAAAGTTTTTCAATGAGATCTTTATAAAGGAAATTACCCAGATGAAAAGATTTATCTATTGCAGCTTCAAAGACCACTTTAGCTTCTGACACTTGCCCGCCCACAAGCAACTCGTTGAACATTAAACTATATAAGGCTTCCTTGTGGCCACATATACTTAGAGCAATCTCGAATAACTCCTTAGCTACTCCCAAATCACATGCCTTGCAGAAAGCTTCTATTAACATCCTGAAGGAAGAAATATTAGGGTTTATACCCATTTGCAGCATATCATCCAAGATAGATGTTGTGTCCTGGATTTTCCCGATTTTGCAAAGAGATCGAATAATATTATTGTATCTGCAAACATTAGGAGTAATCCCTCTTTCTCTCATCTCATCAACTAGTCCATAAATCGGATATAGGTAATTTCCGGTTGATTTGATGTTTTGACTCGATTCGGGTGGGGTGCAGGTCCATTTCAGGTCGGGTCCGTTTCAGGTCGGGTCCATTTCAGGTCGGGTTGAAACGGATCGGGTCCAAATCGGATAATTGACAATTTCATTTCAGGTCGAGTAGGTTTCAGGTCGGGTTCATTTTAGTTCGGTTGCATTTTAGGTCAGGTTCATTTCAGGTCGGATTTATTTCAAGTCGGTTTTATTTCGGGTCAAATTAATTTTGATTTTATATTTATATTAATTTAAATTATTAATTTTGATTTTGTATTAATACGTAAAAAACGAATAAAATCTTACACCATAAAGTTAAAGATAAAAATTTGAAATTAAAAAAAAAATCAACATTAACTTGTAAGGACTCAATTACAAAAATTAAAAATTAAAAACCTTAAAATAAATTAGAAAAATCAGTAATAATCAATTAAAAAAATAACTTCTAAGTTATAAGGATTAAATTACAAAAATTATAACTTAATAATAATTAAAAGTATTAAAAATTTATCTTTAATACAATATAAATTTATAATTATACTATAGTTTAATATATTTCAAAAATTAGAAATAAATTTTAGACAATGTATAGAATTTATACTATAATTCTATAAATGGAATAATAGTATATATAAAATTAATACTATATAAGGAATTTATACTATTTATAGAAAATATACTATATATAGAGTGATACTATAATTAGACTAATATTATTTTTGGAAGTAAAATAATACTAGAATAAGGAATAATACTATTTATGACATAATATCATTTATGGAATAATACTATTTTTGCAAATGGAATAATATTATAAATGAATTAATATTATATATATAAAAAATAAAATTATAATAAATATTAAAATATGGTATACATTACACTATATATATTTATAATGTATACAATTATTAATTATACATAATATTAATACATAACATAACTACATTAACATGAGTACATTTTAATTTTTAACATTCTTATTTATATATATATAATAAATATTTGTATGAATGTAACAATGTATATATTTATATATATATATATATATATGTATATGTATAATTGTATACATGTATATATAATATATATCATATTATTCATATATGTATCATGTATGTTACATCAATATGTACATAACATAACTACATTAACATAACATAAGTGATAATAAGTAAATTCTAACAAATAAGAATTAGTAATTAGTAATTTAGTACATGTATATATATGTAATATGTATATATATATCATATATGTAAATATAATATGTATGTTATATCAATATGTAATTATAATTTATATATATATGTATATATAAATAATACATTAGTATATAGTACATGTATATATTAATATATAATGTATCATGTAAGCTATAATATATATATATATAATATGTATAATGTAATATATATATGTATATTATATTGTTATATGTATATATATATATAATATTATAAATATACCATACATGTTATTATGTTAACATGTAATTTGTTGAGTGTTACAATCGATCAAAAAACTCCAAGAGGGGGTGAATTGGATTTTTAAAATTTGGTGGACACTAATTGCAAAGGAAGGAAATTGCAAGAAGATTTAGAGTGGTTCAACTTCCTCAATGAAGTCTACATCCACTACCTTAGTGGCCACACTAAGGATTTTCCATAAATTCACTAATTTGTCTTTCCTTTAAGGATAAGGAGTAACCTTACACAATTCAATAGACTTATACCCCAAAGTCTATTGAATCAATCCCCAAATTTGAGTACAAAGAAGCAAACAAGGAAATCCTCATAAGGTAGATGTTTGCACAAATTAAGCTCTCTCACACCCAATTAAACACTAGTAAAAGATTACAAATGAAGAACACACTAGTGTTTTTGCAAGAAAGGTTGGAAATGAAGCATAATTTGAATCCATGAATGCTTGAATCTTTAGATAGGCTTTCTTGTTGTTCCAATATGTTTTTCAGACCTCTTTTTGTATGCTCTTAATTGATTCTAACCATTTGTAGCCGTTGGAAGTACTTTGGAGCCGTTGGTTGTCATTAAGATTGAGTATTTAATGCTCACCTACACAGAAGTTTCGAAACATTTACCAGAGGTTTCGAAACCTTTAAGAATTTTAAATAAAGTAGTCGTTATAGGTTGAAAGTTTCGAAACATTTAAACAAGGTTTCGAAACCTTGCCAGAGTTTCAAAAAGCAGGTCATTTTATCCTGAAAGTTTCGAAACCTTTCAACAAGGTTTCGAAACTTTTAGCTTTGGAAAACACTTTTGACCATTTTATTGACTTTTAAAAGTATATTCAATGTAGATAAAAAGTCAAACATATTATAAACCATTTTGACAACTTTAAATTGAGTTTTTGAAAATTTTATTTCGAGAAAAATATTTTACAAATTTTTATAAATTAGTCCTTTGAAAATTTATTTTAAGTTATATCAAAATAAGTCTAACAATATTAATTTTTAATATATGTATTAATATATAATATTAGTAGTTTAGTACATGTATTATATATATATTAGTGTATCATGTATGTTAATAATTTAATGCCACATGTATATTGTATTAGACTATTAGTACACTATACATAACTACGTTGATATTTATACATATATAATTATGTATGTTATGTTAAATTGTTAATAATGTAAATATCTAATTTTATATACTTAAAGTTATATGTATTATATATATTAATATATATGTATGTAATATGTATATGTATTATAGATTTATAGTATTATACATATATACGGAATATATTATATATATCATACATACATATTTATTTTGAATGTATATATATGTATCAATTATCATATTATGTATATATATATTTATAATATGTATTATATCATATATATATATAACATATTATAATTCATATATTATATATATCATAATTCATACATACATCTTTATTTTTAATGTATATATGTATCATATTATATATGTATATTATACATATATTATATATATAAATATAATATACATATATTGATATATAACAATTAACATATATTACATTTACATATATATATATATCATATATTATACATATTTAATATGTACATACTACAAAATATATAAATACTATATAATATATACATAGTATACAAATACTATATAAATTAAATACTATATAATAATACAATGATTAAATTATAAAGAAAATAAAATTTTTGGGTTAATTTGAAACGAATTAGGACCCACTTGTAAGAAATTAAAGACACAACGGATGACTTGAATAATTAGACGCAGTCTGTAACACCCGACCCGGATGTCACAATGAGCCTCCGGTCCAAAACCCATATTTCAAAATTTCCTTTAAAAGTCCAACAATAAAAATCACGTAAAGTCCAAAATCAATTCCATAGTCCACTTAAATTAAAACAAGCCCAAAATAATTCATAGTGAATTGGAGCTCCAAATTATATTACAGACTATTTTAAAACATTAGACCCAAATAAAATAACAGAGTTACAATACATATAGGGTTTGGCATAGTACTAAGCCCACTACATTTAATAACTGTACTCTGACAATACGGTCGATGCTGAAAGTCCAAACCTTGATAGTGCTCCGCGAATCCCGCTCTACCTAACCTACGCACGAAAACAGATTTCGAACACTGAGCCACACAAGCTCAGTGGATACGCCAAACCTGGCCAACATCATGCATATCAAAGCAGTAAAGCATGGCATATAAATCACATGCATGGTATGAAGATCTAGCATGCTTGCCTAACACATGGCATAAATGAGTGTATACTATCGCACACAGCATATACAGTCATATAAGTCAACACACAAGAGCGAGGCCCGCGTCCATACAGCATCGGGATTCTACACTCAGGATTAAGGCCGCCCTCAAATCTTATGCCCGGAATGTTACATCGGACATCTTCAAACGAGGCCGCCCAACGTTCGGAAAAAGGTGGAGGCCGCCCAACCAACCCTATGCTAGGAATGTTACATCGAACATCTTCGAGTGAGGCCGCCCAACACTCGAAATAAAAGTCTTCAATCATCACCCGACATGTTACATCGGATGGCCTTCAATGTGTTGCAACACTTATGGATATCCGGATTCCAACATACAAAGACTCGACCACACAAACGATCCACCTAGGATCTCATCACAACAAGATATATTAAAGTCTTATCTCAATTAGTCTTTCGGAGTTATAACCTCAACTTAGTTCGACAATTCATTTCATAGCTTTTAGATTTAAGTATTTATTTATTGAGATCACCGAAGCCTTAAATTCTACCCAACTTAGCCAAAACGCACAGGGGTATCGATACCCTTAAGTAGGATATTAGAACACCCTGTACCGATACCCACCCAAATAGGGTATCGAAACATAGAGGTATCGATACCAGTATCGATACCCCTTGACCAAAGTCAAAGTCAACAAAAGAAGGAAGACAGTTTCGAAACACGTATCGATACCAAAAGTTTTTAGAAACCCTTGGTATCGAAACAAGGTTCGATACCGTTGACCATCTTTAAAAGTCAACAGAAGGGAAGAACCCGTTTCGAAACACGTATCGATACCAAAAGTTTCTGGAAACCCTCGGTATCGAAGCATGGTTCGATACCCCTGGGCAACAAGCCAAAATACACTCACTGGTATCGATACCGGTAGCCTGAGTATCGATACCCCCTGCATGAAATGCAGGTTTGCACTTAGAATTTCTAGATTTTCAATCCCAAACTTAATTTAATCGATCCTAAAGTGTTCCTACTCAATATTAATGATTTTTAGAGTATTTTTAACACCAATTTCCAACCCTTAAACACCTTAATACGGATTCTACTATTAACACATACCAAGCTCAAACCAAGCACACACATGCACCAAACCTATATGAATATTTCTACCATGATATGAAAAATAATTAGAAGAGTTGGGAGTACCAACCTCTTAGCAAAACAGCAGCAGAACATCCTCTAACCACTCTTCAAGCTTTTCCCCCTCCAAAGCTAGTTGATGGCTCACAAGCCTCTTTCTCTGCAAGAGAAAGATGAAGAACGGGTTAGGCACACCTTGAGAAAGACTTTAGAAGCATAACACACTAAAAGAGTACAGATTTAAGCCTCTAAAAAACTTGTTCTCGAGCTCAAGCTAAAACCCTCAAAAAACCCATCTCTCCACTAAACTAGCTCATCCCTAACTTATTTTGTAGATCCTTGGAAGCCCTACAACCTTCCTTCCTACCCAGAAATGAGATCCTTTACCAAACCGATAAAAACCTCACCTTTTTGTTCTTCCTTACCTTGCTACAAGGATGAAGAGGATGAAGGAAAAAGGGGGAAGATGAGCTCACTCTGCAGGAGAAATTAACCCCTCTACACCCCTCTTTGTCATCTAAAAGGCATTTACCAAAGTACCCTCACCTACAACTCACAAGTCCAACAAGCTAAGGGCCCAACAAGCCCAAAACCACACTAACCCGAGCCTAAACCCGAGGCCCAACACAATGGGTTAACCCGAAACACTAAATCGAGAGTTCGAGTCGTTACACGGTCCAATTAAAAACACGCGGATCTTTTGAAAATACGTGGATTCTCTTAACCCGACCCAATCATTATATAAGCCCAAAAATCAAGCCAAAGTCTCATTTTTTATTTCATTTTCTCTCTCTCTTATTTTTTCCGAAATTTTTCTCTCATTCTCTCTCTAAATCCTCTATCTTCTCTCTAGAATAACACCCAATTTTCCAGAAAACTTGTGTTTTTTCGATTAATACACAAGTTTTTCTTCATTGATCTTCAGATGTTCTTCATTGTTCATCTGATATTCATCCAAAAAGCTTCCTAGATCTTCCACAAACACCAAAAATCCTCTCCAAAAGGTGATTCTACTCGATCTAACACTTTTTCTCTCAAAAACTCAAACATTGTTCTTCCCAAATCCATCTCAGATCTTCAATAAACATTCAATCCTTTCCTAACCTGTTTCTTTTCGATCAAACCTCAAACCCAAAACCCAAAACCACAATACCTAATTCTTAATCCTTAATCTTTAAACCCTAAATCATTTACCTTTTACCTTTTACCCAAAACCCTAATCCCCAAACCTTAACCCTTCTGATCCCTAAACCCTAAACTTGAATCCCTAATCTCTAAAGCCTAAACCCTTTACCTTTTATCCTAAACCCTAAATCCCAATCCCCAAACCCTTCTAATCCCTAAACCCCAAACCTTTCAACTTCTTATCCCTTCGTATTCCTTCCAGAAGCTTCAACTTTTCATATACATATACCTTTGTATTCTGTGTAAGTTCATTTAATTTCTTTTATTTCCTTTTTCATATTCATTATAAATATTAATTATGTTTATTTCTTTTCAGGTGTTGATATTCTGTGTAAGTTCATATTCTGTGAATCTGTTTTGTAAGTGTTGGTATTCTTTCTGTTCTTTCGGATTATTATCTCTTCTTTTTATCACTGTAAGTGTTCTTATTCTTTCTGTTAATATTGATGGTTCTGTTTATTCTTATCTTTTTGTTTTTTATTTTTATCTCTATAAGATCTCTGTTTATCTCATGTTCTCTGAAAATGGTTTGTTGGTTTATTGTTTTTGGGTTGATTTTTCATCCCATGTTCACTGTTTTTTTGTTGTTGGTTGTTCTTTCTTATTTTTATTGTTGTTCATCCCATGTTTACTGGTTTTTTGTTGGTTGTTCCTATCTCTGTAAATGGTTTAATCTGAGTATATGGGCTGGACTACTCGACCTGCGATGCTACTGGTGTCAAAAGAGGTTTCTAAAGGACCTCATGGATTGGTTTTAACAACGTCAAGTACAAGGATTAAACATTTGTTTAGGTCTTAGTGTTTTTTTGCTTTTAGTCTGATGTATTTTATTCTAATGTCCTTTGAATTTATGTTTAAAACGAAATTAACCTTAAAGTAACCGAAATTGTGTCTAAAACGACTTTAGTGAGTTTGGGTTAAACAGTGAGAAACAGCTTTAGTGAGAGATTGCATCTATTATTAAATTAAGAGAAATTGTTAAGTTTATTGACTCTTCTGATTCTAGACTTTGCAGCTTTGAGTTGAATGTGAAAGATTGTGGTTCTTCTTTTTTTGGTAAGTTGATTTTGGATGTACCTACTCGATAGAACTCTACTTACTTAATGCTTTGTATGGCACTTGAAGCTAGGTTAGCTATTAACTTATTTATTAATAGGGAAAATGACCTTGATATAATTACTGATGTTAAATGGGAAACTGCTCAATTAATCTGTGATTTCCTTGAGCCTTTCTTTGAAATTACTAATATGTTTTCTGGTTCCAAGTATTCTACTGTTAATTTATACCTGCTAATATTATTTCTATAGAGAAATTGTTGTGTGATACTCACAATGATCCTTGTGAGGGTGTTTCTAAAATGACAAGACCAATGCTTGAGTTGTATGAGAATGGTTTAGGGTTTAGGGTTTAGGGATTTATTGATATGATCGCTCAACTATTCTCTCCTTTGTTGTTTTACTTGATCCCAGATATAAGTTACAACTTTTGAAAGAGTTGTATGTTGTCCTCTATGTTGAGGATGAGGTTGACAGAAGGGTGAGTATTGTTTATAACGAGTTTGTTAATTTATATATATTTTATTCAAAGTCTATCCTCTATTCCTCCTCTAATTCTTATGTTCAAAGCAACTCTTCTTAAAGTAGTACAAGTCTATCCAGTTCTAGTCGACCTCTAACTTTTAAAAAGTCTAATCTTTTCAGGTGAGCTTATTTAATTTTTTAAGTTCATATATTGTTATTTTTTAAATTTTTACAAACTGTTAATACCCTTTTATTTTCAGAACTTTGATGCAAATTTAGTTGTATCAAGGAATGAAAAATCTGACGTGGACTCATACATTAATCTTCCCCTGATCCTTCGTTCTAAGGATAACCAATTTGATATTTTGGAGTATTGGAAGGCACAAGCTATTTCTTTCCCTGTTTTTGCACAAATGGCAAGAGATGTTTTAGCAATTCCAATCACTTCTGTTGCTTCTGAATCTTCCTTCAGTATGTGAGGAAGAATTTTGAACAAATTGAGGGCTAAACTTCTACCCAAAAATGTTGAAATTTTTGTAACAACCCGTAATTGGTTGTATGGTTTTGAACCGGAGGAAAAGGATGAAGATTATCTTACTGTTGTGCAAGACTCTTCAATTCTAAGTCCTACTAAAGATTGAAATCAAGTTAAAGGTAAACCCTCTGATTATTTAATGTTTTTTCTTTTTTAATATTTATTAATTTATAATTTTATTTCTTTTTTAACCTGTTTCAGGCTTTCTTCGGAGCTGAATGGTATTGTGTGAAAGACTTTGTGGAGCTGAAAACAGGTATTTTATCTTAATGCTTATAATTTTAACTTACTGTTAATTTTTTATGCTTATCTCTAGATGTTGTCTGTTAATTGTATGATGCTTACGATTATGCTTATGAATGGTTTAGGGTTATTGTCGCGACCGTTTTAAAACCGAAACGTGTGAAAATAGCCTGACGATTTAATTTTGAAAAATCTGAATTTAATTGCTTTTAATCGTAAATTGTGAAAATCGGAGTCTTGTTAAAAACATTTAATTTTAATTTAAAATTGATTTGGAGTCGCCACCGGCCACTTTGGTAGGCCAGACACCATAAAATGAACCAGAGATTCATTTTGAAAATTTGGGCGTAAAGACGACCCTTACGAGCGCTCGGGATCGATACCTTATTAATTACACGTGGCATTTCGGTATTTAGAATACAAATATTAATTTAATCCGTCATTGGTAAATAAATATCATTCGAATAAGAATATCCTTTTGGATGAGAAAATATATTTCTTTTAAATATGAGCTTGAAAAAAGACGTCCTCTAGATATGAAACATTAACTCGTATTTAAAGAAATATAAGTTCTCCCTCAAAAGGTTTTAAATGCATATGACCGATTATTATCTAGTGCATTTTAAGTTTTAACCTAAAAGGCTCCATTAATTAAAATATTTAAACCCTATTAAATTATTAATTTCACTGATTGTATTATGATAACATCCAAATGCACAGACACTACTATCTCGACACCAAACAAAATTAATAATATTATTGATGCTACTAGTCTTTGCCTAATTAATTTTATTAAATTCTAACCCTAAAATATTTACCATTTTCTATGTTTCGATGACACGTCGAATACGATATCAAAGTACACTATAGATTAATTTTATTAAATTTTAACCCTAAAATATTTACCCTAAAATATTAATTTTATTAAATTCTAACCTTCGCTTTAAATTAGAGGTTTTAAGGGTTAAGGTTCAAGGTTAGGAGTTGTGGTTGTGGTTAAGGTCTAGAGAATTAGGGGTAAGTGTATTTTTTAGGGCGTAAGATTTAAAGTTTAAAATATAGAAAATAAGGGTTGTAGTTTAAAATTTAATATTTTAAAATTAAAAAAAAAAAAGAGCAGATGATTTATGCAATTCACAAAGTGTTTTCATCCCGTTGATGCCTCATGCATCAGGATTCTACGAGGACAAAGAAGTCTGTGTTGAATGAGAGCCTTTGGTACCTGATGTTAGGGTGAGTATTCGATTGAGTCGAGTCAAAAAATTTTAAATTATTTGAGTTGACAAGTCATATTCTACAACTCAAATTTTATTTAAAATTTTTTCGATTCGAGTCAAGTTTTCGAGTTCCTATAAATATTTTATTGTAATTATTTATCATGTTATAGTACGATTTGATGTCAATTTAAACGACTTTCTTTAATCATATAAGACATGTATATGTATATATATATTTTTCATCTATAGTAATATTTCTTTATATTTTTATATATCAATGTATATATATCATAAAAAGTTGAGAGACTCATCTCAAACTTAAAAATAAATCCTTTAATTATTAAAAATTTCGAGTTATTCGAATTTTTATTTTACAACTCAAACTTTATTTAAAATTTTTTCGATTCGAGTCAAAACGAGTCAGGTATTTTCACCTCGAGTCGAGTTATTCAGTTTTTCGAATCGAGTTTTGCTCATCCCTACCTAATGCATCGCGATTCTACAAAAATTGTGTTTCACGAGGAAAAATTATATTATAGGTAAGTCCCATCACGTGTCCATGGGATCAATCATTAAAAATCACACATCTCATCATTTTTTACGTATCATATTTTTTCCAAAGTGAATCTTCACTTGAAAAAACTATTTTTAAAATAAATTAACGGTAAATATAAGTGAAGATTCACTTAAAAAAAATATAACATGAAAAAAATAATAAAATAAATTATTTTTAATAATTGATCTCATAGATGACATAATAAAACTTACCCATAACATAATTTCTGCTACCATACCATTTACAATCCTCAAGTCCAAATCAAACAAGAAGGCCAAACCTGAAGCTCTCGAGTCTCGATTACAGAGTCTTCTTCGAAAATACTTGGGGCAGAAGGGACTTTTACTTTCCTTCTCTTTTACTCGTTTCTTTAAAATTTAAAGAATTAGAGTATAAATCGTTTATCTCTTAATCGTGTCTTTATTGGTGTTTTTATTTTAAATTAATAAATTTAAGATTTAGGATTCAGGGTTAAGAGTTATAGTTATGGTTTAAAAAATTAAGGATATAATGTATTTTTAAAGTATATATTTTAGGGTTTAAGGTTAGAGTTTTAAATTTTTTTAACATGAGACATGAAAAGAAACACCGTTAAAATACCTGAATATTGTAATTCAAGATCTGATCGTGGCCTTAGATTTCTCCTTGGCATGATGTTCCATTATAAATATGAGAATTTAAAACTTGTTTACTAAGTGTATATTAAAGGCACGGACATAAGTTAGATTTTATAATAAATGAACTACGTACGTAAACTTTTAAGAAATTATATTAAAAATTTAAATTATGATGATGACAATTTACTTGAGTTGTTGGAAGTTAAGATGGCCTTGAATAGGGAAGCCAACAAAGAGGAAATGTTTTGGGAGCAGCGTGCAAGAATCAATTAGTTATAACACTGCTTTTTTCACAATTGGGCATCATATCGGAAGAAGAAAAACAAAATTACTGTTCTCAAGGATGTGTCTGGTAATGAGGTTTCGGGTGATTCGGAAATTTTAGATTTAGCTACCAATTATTTTAAGGAAGTTTTTACGTGTTCTGATGTTTCAGATACGGGTATTATTATGGATAAAGTCACTCCTATTATTTCAGAGGCTATGAATAATGAACTTCTGAAGGCTTATACTCGGAAAAATTTTATGATGCGCTAAAGGTTATGACTCCTCTTAAAGTTTCTGGATTGGATGGTTTCCCGGCTATTTTTTATCAAAAATGTTGGCACTTTATAGGAGAGGAGATTTTTGATTTTGTTATTTCTATGTTAATCGGAGGACAAGCCTTTAATGATTTTAATACAACGAGTATTGTTTTAGTTCCAAAAGTGAAAAATCCAAGAAGCTTGGATCAATTTCGGCCAATTAGTCTTTGTTCTGTACTTTATAAAATTCTTGCTAAAGTTGTTGTCAATCGTTTTCGCAAAATTCTGAATATATGTATTGATCAAGCTCAGAGTGCTTTCATTCCAAATAGATTAATATCTAATAATATCCTTATAGCATATGAGCTTTTGTATTCTATGAAGATTAAGAAATCCGGTAAAGTTGGTTCTTTTGCGTTAAAACTTGACATGAGTAAAGCTTATGACAGAGTCAATTGAAATTTTTTGAAACAGATGCTTTTGAAGATGGGTTTTGATACGAATTGGGTATCTCTTATCTTGCGTTGTGTTATATCAGTCTCTTATTCGGTGCATCTCAATGGCTTGGATGGTGATCGTTTTATTTCGACTCGTGGGATTCGACAAAAGAATCCTTTAAGTCCTTATTTATTCTTAATTTGTGCAGAAGGATTTTCTACTCTACTGAACGTTGTCAAACATGCAAATGAGTTGAAAGGAGCAAAGACGGGAAGATATGGAGTACCTATTATTCATTTACTCTTTGTCGACGATAATATTCTTTTCGATTTTAGTACTATTGAGGAAGCGTCTCTTATCCATAATCTTTTATCCTGCTATGAACAAGTTTCTGGTCAGCTTGTTAATTTTTCAAAATCTTTTATTTTCTTCAGCTCTAATGTGTCTCAACGTGTCAAGAATCAAATTAGCAACCTTTTCTCAGTTCGTGTGGTTTCGAATATGGAGAAATATTTGGGTTTACCAATTATGGTTGGGAAACACAAAAAGGAGGCTTTCAATAATCTTTGTGATAAGTTGAAGAAAAGAGTAGATATATGATACAATCGTTTTCTATCTATGGGAGGCAAGGAAGTATTTATTAAATCAGTTCTTCAATCTATTCTAATTTATACCATGCAATGTTTTTTATTGCCTAGAGTTCTATGTAATTCTATGAAAGCTATCATGTGCAACTTTTGGTGGCAAAACAGTGAAACTAATAAAGGAATTCATTGGACGAGTTGGAAGAATCTTTGTTACCCCAAGAGGTTAGGCGGGTTAGACTTTCGTGATCTGTCTAAATTCAATATTGCTCTACTAGCAAAGCAAGGATGGTATATTCTTAATAAACTCGATTGCTTACTTGCAAGGATCCTCAAAGCTAGATACTATCACAATGGAACTTTCTTGACAGCTTGTCTAGGATCTTATCCTTCGTATACATGGAAGAGTATTTTTAGTGCTCGTGGACTTCTTGAAAAATTAACTCCATCTAATTTACGTAAAGAAAATTGGCGACCACCTGAATCGAAATTCTAAAAGGTTAATTATGATGCTAGTTTTGACTCAATAAATGAGATCTCTTCTTCTGGAATTATCATCCGTAATCATATTGGGTTGACTATGATAGCAAGCTCTACACACCATAGACATGTTTTAGATCCAGAAGTAGCTGAAGCACTCGCTTGTGATCAGGCTTTAAGGCTCGTACAAGACACAGGTTTCAATAAAATTATTGTTGAGGGTGATTCACTTCAGGTTATCAACAAGATTTTAAAGTTTAGTCTTGATAGATCAACTGTGAGTTCGATTATCTACAACATTAGGGAGAGAGCAAAGGTTTTTGATTCAATTTCCTTTATCCACACCCATCGGGAGCAGAATTAAGCGGCAAATGCTCTTGCTCGTTTGGGAAGATCTTTGCATTCTTGTCGAGTTTGGATTGAAGAAGATCTGATAGAAATTGGAGATGTTCTTCAAAGAGACCGAAGAGGAATTAGCTTTCAAGGATGATTGAGTCTCTCATATGATCGGTGCATCATCTTTAATCACTCCGATCACCTAAGATGATTTTACTTTCCTACACTCGGTTTTATCAATGTTATAATTGCCTTAGTATTATGGTTGCGTGTAGAAAGTATGGTTGGGTTGTGTTTCGTTTTTTATTTTTGTGTTTTATTTTTATTTTTCGTCTTATTTTTTGAAACACTATGTTTTTCATTCTCTTAATAAAATATTCAGCCTTACCAGTTAAAAAAAATTAAATTATGAAATTGAATTATTAATAAAAAAATAAAGAAACCGTGAGAATTTAAAATTTTAGGGATATTGTCGCTTTTAATACCTTTCGGTCCATTATAATTAAAGATTTTCATTTGTATTTATTTTTGATAATATATCTAATATTTGAATCCATAAGAATGATCCAAATCTTTAATATTCGAATTCGAACAAAAAAGGATTAAGTAGAACAATTGATATGGCATTGCTATGTATTGTGTCTTAGAGAAATTATATTATGGGTAAATCTCACTACGTGTTTATGAGACCAAGTATTAAAATCATTCATATCATTATTTTTTTATGTTATATATTTTTCAAAGTGAATATTCACTTGAAAAAATTGTTTTTAAAATGAATTAACAGTAAATATGATTGAAGATTTACTTTAAAAAATAAATGACATAAAAAATGATGATATGAATAATTTTTAGTAATTGGTCTCATAAATGGTGTGATAAAATTTATTTATAGTCAGGGACAGAGTTAGGATCAAGCATTGGGAGGGGCAAATACTTATTAAGCTTTTAAATATAAAAATCAGAAAAGATAAAAAAAATTTAATACTATTTAAACTAAAAAGGACCTTAAGTGTAATTATACCAAAACAATTGAGGCTATTGCACCTCCCATGATACACAGCTCAGTCACTACCTATGGTATAATTTCTCTTAAGAGGTTTCGTTTTTGAATAATTCCATCCTTTGTCCCTCAGTTACAATATAAACTGGAATTATGGGCGGCTTCCACATGCATTTAAAGACACAATTACCTTTATAGAGATCAATAAAACTAAAAAATTAATCATTGAACTCGTTTTAATAAAAACTTTAAAAAATTAACGAAAAAAGATATCGATATCTCTTTTTTAATAATACGGAAATAAATCACAAAAATAACCATATTTAAAAACCAATTCCAAACTCGAGTACACACGTAAACTTGAGTAGAAATCTTTTACCTTTTAATTATTTATTTTTTCATGTATCTTACTAAAATATTATAAAAACGAATTTTAAACTTTATCCTTAATTTTCTACATCATAAACCCTAAATCTTACCTTAAAAATATATCGTACCCTTAATTCTTTAAATCTTAATCACAATCTCTAACCCTAAACCCTAAATCTTAAACTTACTAATTTAAAATAAAAACATCAATAAAGACACGATTAAAAAATAAACGATTTACGCCCTTAAATTTAATGCAACAGTTAAGTGTTTGTTTTAGAAGTCCTAGGTTTGGTTCGCTTAAAACACAGTTTATATTTTTTTAAATTTTTTTACTAATACGAAATAATACATATTGTCTTCTTATCCAAAGGTTAAAATACGATCAAATTAAAAAAATATATAAATAGAAAATTAATATATTATTTGTATAAATTTATTTAATTATGACGTTAATAATTTTATTGACAGTTAATATGGGTTGTTTGATAAAAACCAAACAAAAAATTAGTAACCGTTAACAATATTTTATTCAATGATGAAAATATAACTGAATTTCATTATTTAATAAAAATAAAATAATTATATACGAACGTAAAATTTTATACGAGTGTTTAAATTATTAAAATATTATATTTAAAATATAAAAAATATAAAATTAAATTATTAATAAAAATATAAAAAAAATTAAAATCTAAATTAAAATTTCAGAAAAATTTAAGAGGACAATCATACCCTCAGCACTTACGACTTTGAACATAATTACATTTATTTAAGAAACGTTTATCACTTTTAGATAAAAATCGTTTATCTCTAATTATCTCTTTTGGTACTTCAGTTTTAAAATAATGATTTTAGAATTTAGAGTTAGATTTTAAAATTTATAATTATAATTTAAGAAATTTACTGTAAAGTATATTTTAAGGTATAAAATTCAGAGTTTAAGATATAAAAGTTAAAATTATTATTTAAATTTAATTTTAATATGAAATATAAAAACCCTTAATAAAACAAAAAAATTATTCTATTTTTTATCAGTTGATTTAATTTGTCAAAAACAAAATTTTAAATTTTAAAATAAAAAATATTAAATATTAAATATTTTAAAAATCCTATTTTGGAAATTTTTATTAACCCCTAAACTGAAACCAAATCTCTCTCTTGTAAACTAGTCCAACCGACTCTCACATCTCCAGTTCTCCCAGGTTCACTTGTTGATAAATCCGAGGAACACGCAAACACAAACACAAACTCTGTTCCGAAGTTCAAACAAAATCTATCTCTGGTCCGGAAATATAAATCCAGTCGACTAGGATTGCTGGAATCTATCTGTTGTTGCACCTTTCTTTGAAATAATATCCCTTCTTTTTTACCGGGAATAAAGCCGAGGAGATGGCCGGAAAGTTGACCGAGTCCGACGCAGGCAACGGAGAGAGAGAGGGGGTCATTGGGTTGTTGAAATCAATGAACAGAAACGAGGTTTTTGAAGCTTTGTCGATAGGGTTTTGCCAACACTGCGAAGATCTTCTGGAGAAACGGATTCATCAGATCTTGAAGAGTAAGAATCTTATCAACCGGGATTTAAATTGTGATTTCGATCGCGTTATTTGAATCAGGTTTACTGGTTTCTTTCTTTTAGGGTTTCTTTCAAGTTTTTTTTTAATTTCTTTTGATTTTATATTCCAATAATTTTCAATGCTTTTAGTTCATCTGATATATGATGTTATTAACTCTGATTATCTGTTTTGATTCCATGTTGCTAGAAAAACTTTGAAAGGATTTGATTAATTGATTATGATATATGATATTATTTCTGATTATCTGATTTACAGGAAGAGGTAGTGAAACATCTTTGTCCAATGGAGAAACCATTGTGGACTCGAATTCTACCCCAGCACCGGATTTGTCGAGCGGCAAACAGCTTGCTCTTCCCCTGCCCTCCACTGCGAATTTCGATATCTTGCTTAATGATGGACTTGGTGGAACTGTGGTTAACAATGGATTGTCTGAGGAACAAAAGGAGCATTTAAGGTTCTCCCAAGTTGGTAGGAAGAAGGATTTCGTTCACACCGAGAAGGTAGATGGGAAGCCGGTGAATGTTCTTAAAGGACTCGAGCTTCATACGAAGGTGTTCAATGCCGACGAGCAGAAGAAAATTGTGGAATGTGTTTATGATCTTCAACGTATGGGCCAAAAGGGGCAACTTAGAGGTAAATTTTTAGTAAACTTAGGCTTGCTTACCTTGATGATATAAGCTTTAGTACTAGAATGATTCGACTTGCCTATATGTTCTTGAGCTAAAACCGAATGCCAAGTGATGGTGAAACTGAAATTAGCTTAATATCTCGAGTATACAGTTTGCTTGTACTGGTAATAATATAGGTGTTTTTCGTTTGAATCATGTTTGCAGAACGTACATACACAGAACCGAGGAAATGGATGCGTGGCAAAGGTCGTGTTACGATACAGTTTGGATGTTGTTACAATTATGCAGTGGTAATTTCCAGTTCTTGGTTCTTAATTTTTCCCCACTCTGCTTTGTGTGTTTGTCCCAAATTTTATCTTAATATTTGAACCTTTAAAACAGGATAAAAACGGAAACCCACCGGGAATCATTCGGGATGAAGAAGTTGATCCCTTGCCCCCGTTGTTCAAACAGATGATCAAGAGGATGGTCCGGTGGCATATTTTGCCTCCGGCGTGTATTCCCAATAGTTGCATCGTAAACATTTATGACGAAGGGGATTGCATTCCTCCACATATCGATCATCACGACTTCCTTAGGCCTTTCTGCACCGTGTCTTTCTTGACTCAATGCAATATTCTCTTCGGTTCGAGTTTGAAGATTGTGAGTCCAGGAGAGTTCTCCGGACCTGTATCTATACCTTTGCCTGTAGGGTATGTCCTCATATTTTTTACATAGTTTGTTTTTTTGATTTAGCTACAATGATTACAGTAGTATCTGTTTTAGAGTATATACTCTCAATCACTATGTCCGATTTAATTATCGTCTTTTGAATTCTAACCTAACACTTGTGTGCACTGTGCAGATCTGTGTTTATTCTAAACGGTAACGGAGCTGACATTGCAAAGCACTGTGTCCCAGCTGTTCCCGGAAAAAGGTATCCGAGCTAAATCTTTTCCGATTAATCAGAAAACTCATTTGTCTCGAATATTCGTATACTCAACAATTTTATGTTGCTGATGTCTGTGCAGGATATCCATTACGTTCCGGAGAATGGACGATAGCAAACTTCCGTACCAATTTTCACCGGATCCGGAGTTATTGAGAATTAGACCATTGGCAGTTTCTCCTAGAGCAAATTCTTCCCCGCAAGGCTATCATCAAAGGCCGATTGTGAACTCTTCCTTTGTGAAGGCAACTGTTCAACAAAACCAGCACCGAAATGGCAAACTTATCAAGGATAAATCCGAACGAGAGACCATGGAAACAATGAAGAACGATTCCTTCCTCGGTAGAAACGATGATTTTCCTCCGCTCGGTAAACCGAACAAAGCAAGATCAAGGCGATGATGAACTTTTGCTTCTAATAGATATGTAACATTTAGATTTCTTAGAGTTTTCATTCATGTAAGAACTTTATATTTCATTCATTGCTCTTCTACTATATATAACAGCATCAGTTCTAGGGAATAAGATATTATGGTATATTAACTAAATTTAGCCTTCAACATTAATACTTTGTGTCAATTTGGTCCATTCACTGCCTCATCATTGTTTTACCAGAAAAAAAAAAAAAAAAAAAACATAATTGATTAATTCTCTATTCTCACAGGCTCATTATTTTTTTAAAAATATATGTTTAATAGAGTGTATAATGTTATATTAGAGCTGAGCATGGGTTGTGTCAAGTCAAGTTTTTGTGCACACGAATTTGGCTTAAACATAAATACTCTAAACCGATTGTCCACACGAATTTGGCTCAAACATAAATATTCTAAACCGATTTTAACCTGAATATTTTTAAAAAATTATTTTGATCCGACCCAAAATAGATATATTAAACCTAACTTGGATCGATCCGACCTATAAAAAATAATTTAGAAAACTTAATTGTAAAAAATTAATTTTATAAAACTTAATTATAAATATATAAAGAGTAAGGTATTATTATAAATATCCTTAAAAATTATGAAAAAATTAAATATTTAGTCCTAGATCGAGTTTAATCAGATATTTTAATCCTAAACCCGAATTCAACTTTCTCTCACTAAATGCCCAATCCAAACCTGAACCCGACCGAATCAGTTAAAATGCCAACATCACTTATACATCTTTAAAAAATTTCTTTTCGATCCTCGGCTTGATCAGAATATCTTCTACCTGCATATGATAGTTGCTTTGCTGCGGAATAACTCTATCAACAAGAGGAGTGCAGTCTTTCACACTCTACTTCCTGGTCACCGGTGGCAAACCGAGATATCTCACAGGGAGACTACCTGCTTAGTTCCCAGTACATCTTGCAATTCCTATTCACAAAATTCATATTTAATACTACATAAACTACAAAATGCCACCTCATTAATTGATACTATTAGCAAAGTTGATCTGCATACAAGAGTTGATGAACATAACATTCTGATTAAAATCAAAATTTAACAAACCAAACACAAACATAAACCAACTTCTCCAGTTCAATCATTTTGAGCCAAAAGCGAAAGACAACTTCGGTCGCAATTTGTTCTTTCCCAGTAATTTCATCTGATTTAGACGTTCTTCCTCCTGCTGCTGCTGCTTCCGTTTCGTTGCCTCTTCCTTTTGTCTCTGAAGCTCCACTAACTCATGATATCTTTCTTCCTCCCTCTGCTGCTGTTCCAGTGCTTCCCTTCTCTGAGCTTCTTCCACCCTCCTCCGGTTCTCTTCGAGCATCTTTTCTAACTCCTCTCTCTCTTTTTGAACTTGCTCCTGTTAACAAAATCAGTCAACATTGATCATAAAATGGCAGGAAATAGTCACAACTATAAGCCAGAAAGTCGATAAACACATCACCATATAGAGTTGATTTGAAACAAACATAAATAGACAAGAAATCACATGATTTTGTCTAAAGATATTTACCTCTTTTTTCCTAGCCTCGACAAGGGCCGCTTCTCTTTCTTTTTCAAGTTGAGCTGCAACTTCATCTTTAAGTCTTCTCCTTCCCTCCTCTAATTGCTTATGAATTTCCTGCTTGATTTCCTCAGAGTTCAAGCTCTCTTCAACCTTTTTCTGAATCGCTTCTTCCAATCTCCTAGAAGTCTCTTCTTCAATGAGTTTCAGTTCTGCTTCTTGTTGACGCCTGGAAAACAAAAGAAATGTCAAGCGGGAAAATGAAACATGCATTTGAGGAAATATGCTGCAACCTTTCATTACAGATATCTTTCCAAACCAGAAAACAATACCAACCAACCAACCAACCAACCAACCCCAAAAAAAGCTGACATGTCATGTTTGCTTTTTCTTTCTTTCCTTATCTCACCATCTTTCTTGATGCACTACGTAACTATAATAAATGGGCAAACTAACCTTCATGATGACAAAGGCACTAAATTATGCTATGCTTTTAAGGCATACCTCTAAACGAACCTGATCCAAACAAAAGAATTATGAAACTGGTGAACAGTAGAGAAAGGTGCATCCAATCAGATCATCAAATATAACAAAGTCGAATTATAGCAGTATCTTCCTTCAGAAAATCCTGTGGAGAAGAATATCAAGTAACTTGACACAAATTTATAACTAATCACCGTAATACTTCAAACTCAAAGTACGCGTCTTGACGAGAAGAGTTTATATCTTTTTATGGACACCATTTTTCAATGGATCATGAAAGATATTCAACTTAAAATATTTAGTCAGAATGGCTTTCACTGTAATAACAAAACCAACAGAACTAAGATGCTTGGACAGCACAATCATTTCTCTTAGTGTTCTACAAAACCGCAAGCACGTAAATCTCTCTATCTCCCCCCTTTCTGGTCTTTTTTTTGTATGTCTATGGAAGCAAAATTGAACGAGTTGTACAAAGTAGCACGTGCATAACACAGAATGTAAGCAATGTAAAATCCATCAAGATTAGGAACGTAAGGTAAAGGGGTTTGTGTGCACGCAATGCTAGTAACGTTCTTTGCCCTTCAAGAAGAACTTAAGGCCAGGAAAAGAGTTTAGAGTTTTGTAAGACCTAACAACCCACATGGGAACTTTACGTTTATGTCTCCCTTATGATTTGTAGTTATGCCATCCTAGTAAACCAAATATCATATTGTTATGACAAAAACTACACAATATCAGCTTCCACCAGAGTGGTGACTCCATAGCACAATGGTAATGAGACTCAAATATCAATAAAATAAATAAATATTGAACATGTAGCAAAAGTCAAGAAAAATTAAATAAAAGTATAGGATGCAATTCAAGAACAGTAGAAAGAAAAATCAAAATAGCCCACATAAATTCGATATACCTTTTCCTCTCCTCTTCTTTTTTCAGTTTCTCAATAGCATTTTTGCGGTCTATTGACCCAAGATTTGGGCTAGATGATTTATGTGTAGGAGACAATGAAGAACTCCTACTTCTTTGCCTCTTATAACGCTTTGGAGTCGAAGAACGACTTTTATGACGTCTTGCAGTTGGAGAACGACTTTTGTAGCGCCGTGGACTAATGGAACGACTCTTTCTTCTGTACAGAAACAAAAATTATTGAGCAACAGCAACAGAATTCGGGCATGCTAGCTACACAAACTAAGAATGTGTAAAGCTCACCATGTAGCAGAAATAAATATAAAAGCATATACAGTTACCTCATACATTGTTAAGATAAGCATTGAGCTCCATCATTTATGACATGAAGAAGATAAAGTTACATTCAAGCAACGAAAGGAACCCATCGGCACCCATCACCTGCTCACTTCCCATCTCATGTGATGGGAAGAAACTGTCTTTAATGTTCTAACGAAGAGCATGCTTCCTATCACTGTCATAGACTTCTTTAAACTTTGCTCCAAGTGTTTTTGAATTTAGCATATATGATATTTCCAATTTACCAATCAAAATGGAAGTTCTTCAGATGTCAAATGCTCACTGAGTTGATAATTTCATAGAAGATATTGAACAATACACTGTCAAGCATTATTCGAAGAATTCAGCTACACTTCGTTATCAGGCAGGTGTTCATTAAACACAAATCTATAGTCCTGAATGTACTTAAGGAAGTCAGGCAGTGATTCCAATCTGAACAAAAAATATGTGCCACGCACATGACAAGACATAGACAACCAAAAGATTGAACTGCAATGCAAAGACACTGAAAGCTCCACTCTAAAAAAGGCCAACAGCATATCCTCAACTGCAGCAGCACCTTCAATTTGGAACATTCAAAAATCTAATTGCCACTCGTTATCAAATTCTTGTCCACAATCCAATTCTAGAAAAGCAACCATAATTCTATACAGAAAACAAGCTACATAGTCTTTCCAGTAAATCCGAATGAGCAGCAAAATATGTACAAATAAGTAGCTTACAAATAAACTTGAAGAATTTGTAATTCCAATCCAAAAACAAACTCCAAAGTTCCAACCTTTCTTACAAAACTCCTTACAGTATCTTGTATGTTAACAAATTAACACAAACAGTATGAACATAAACGGGATCACCTGCTATAAGAATAAGATGAATATGGCGACTGGCTTCTCTCCCTACGGCTCCTCCTCCCATGCCTATGCCTTACAGGAGAAGGTGAATATCTCCGCCTATATGAGGGCGAGCGAGACCATGACCTTGACAAATCTCGAGGCATCTGCTATTAGTTAATCAGGTCACCGTTATGAAATGAGATATCTGTTTTCATAAAATCACCACAGATATACAAATTTTCTCCTGCGAAATTAAAATATTTATAGTGAGGTCAATGAAACTAAAAAAGAATAGAGTTGGATTCATCATCCTTAATCAAATGAAAACACAATATTGCTCATCGAAAAACAAAAATTGTCAGCTTAATATATAAGATTTTTCTTTTCAACATTCCTTTCCTGATCTCTCAAATTTTCCAGTCAAACAAACAAAAGGAAAAGAAATCAGATGGATTTAAAACAATAGAATAAACCCTAGAGCAGGCCAACCTGAGGACAAATACCGAAAATCTTAAGAAACCTCGATTTACACGAAATTGACATCCAATAATTAAAAAGAAAAGAAACCAAATCATATATAAAGCAAAACATAACCAAACCCTAAATTGCAGCAATTAAGCAAATAACATGAACGCAAAGCAAAATTAGAGAGAAATACCAAAATCTTAAGAAACCTCGCTTTACATGAAATTGACATTAAACAATTAAAAAATAAACCAAATCATATATAAAGCAAATCATAATCAAACCCTAAATTGCATCAATTAGGCAAATAACATGAACGGAAAGCAAAATTAGAGAGGGAATCTGTTGAATAATCTATTATAACTATTCAGCATACTGAGCGAAAGAAATTTCGGTACCAATAATTTGGTTGAATTTGATGAAATTATCGAACTTCAGATCGGAAAGGTTCTACATTTGCTTTCAATAGCTTTTAGGTTTAAGTGGGAAGAACAAAACATTATAATTATTCAGAAAACATCCAGAACTATCTCTCATATTATAAATCAGTCCCTAAAGTTTGAAATATTTTAATTGAGTCCAAAAAATAATTATTTCCGCTAATCTAACAATTAATTGAGTCATTAAAAGTTAGCTTTGATCTAATATAGACCATATTAAAAATATGTAGATTAAAGTGTAATTTATGTGCATTTATTATTATGTATAGAGTATAGTTTGCATTTATTATTAAAGTATATTAAAATTTATTATTTTTTGGATCGAGTCATGTTTAATTGGATTTTTTTTAAATATTGATATCAAATCAGATAAAAATATATATTAATGTCGAGATAGAGCCAAAATGAATATTTTAATTTTCGGATCGAGAGTGGAGCGATTAAAAAAATCACCTTATCCTACTTTATTCTCATCCATAGATAAATTATTTTTTTTAATACGTCATATCTAAATTGTTATTACTTTTGAAATACTCAAATTTACGATAAATGGCTATTACTATAGATGAATATACATAGAAAATGAGCGATTCATGCTCGTTCAAAAAATTTTGGTCCGGTAACATTTAATTCAATTAAATTTAAATTATTAAAAGGAACAATTTTATATCTTTAATATACACCTTAAAATAAACATATATATTATAAATTTATTTTATTTTGGATTATTACAAAATTATAAAATAATTTTCATTTTGGATTATTAAACATATTTTTGAAATATGATATTATTAAAGTTACAAGTTACATTATTTTTTTTAATGAGTGAATTTAGGTATGAACTTTAAATATAATATTATTAACCATTAATTGGATTATATTTTATATAAAAAATATTATGTTGAGTGTTGCAATCGGTCGAAAAACGCCAAGAGGGGGTGAATTGGATTTTTAAAAATTGGTGGACACTAATTGCAAAGGTAGAAAATTGCAAGGTGATTTAGAGTGGTTCAACTTCTTCAATGAAGTCTACATCCACTACCTTAGTGACCACACTAAGGATTTTCCACAAATTCACTAATTTGTCTTTTCTTTAAGGATAAAGAGTAACCTTACACAATTCAATAGACTTATACCCAAAGTCTATTGAATCAATCCCCAAATTTAAGTACAAAGAAGCAAACAAGAAAATCCTCACAAGGTAAATGTTTACACAAATTAAGCTCTCACACACACTCAATTAAACACTAGTAAAAGATTACAAATGAAGAACACACTATTATTTTTGCAAGAAAGGTTGAAAATGAAGCACAACTTAAATCTATGAATGCTTGAATCTTTTGATAGGCTTTCTTGTTGTTCCAATATATTTTTCAAACCTCTTTTGTATGCTTTTAATTGTTTCTAACCGTTTGTAGCCGTTAGGAGTACTTTGGAGTCGTTGGTTGTCATTAAGATTGAGCATTTAATGCTCACCTGCACAGAAGTTTCGAAACCTTTACCAGAGGTTTCGAAACCTTTAAGAATTTTTTAAATAAAACTAGCCGTTATAGGTTGAAAGTTTCGAAACCTTTCAACAAAGTTTCGAGACTTTTAGCTTTGGAAAGCACTTTTGATCATTTAAAGAACAAAATTTGATTCAAAGTGAATTTAAATTTGGGTAAAATCATATTTATTTGTATAATATGTATTGTTGGTTTATATTTTTATTTTAATTATCTTTAATTGTTTAAATTAAAATACAATTTATTATATATAATATGTTAGATTACATGTAATTTAAAATATATTATTACATGTATATATCATATTATCACCGTTAAATTTATAACGCTCTAACCGACGTGAAAGTTAAATAATGAATAAATTTACAAAACTTAGGATTAAATTTTGTGATAGGTCCAAAAATCATATAAAGATAAATCTATTTAAAATTAAAAAATAACAATAAATATCTATATATGATATTAATAATATATATCGGTATATGACATTCGGCCTAGACTCATTTAAAAATATTAAATTCTTATATTTAAATCTTTTGGTTTTTTTTGACATGACACTCCAAAAGTATTAACATGGTATAATCGGCGGCGGATGTAGCTATATAATAGGGTGAGATTGGGTTACCTTAAATTTTTAAAGTTCACACATTTGTCTTTAATTTTTAAAAGTTTATGAGTTAATCCTTTATTTTTAAATATTTATAAATGTAGACATCTAAAATTTTAAAATTTTATGTGTGTTTACCCTCAAATATTTATAGTTAAAAAATCTAACTTTTGAATAATTAGATTTTGACCCTCAATGAGAATTCGAACATCTTTACTAAACAGAGTCTAATACATTGATAGAAAGGGACGAGAGTTAAAATATTTTCGAGTTCGATAAAAAATTTAGGAATTAAATTGAAAAATAAATAAATTCAGGGACTAAATGATATATAATCCCAAAAATGGTGTCGAATACAAAGGCCTTCCAATAGCCCAAAACTGATGCAGCCCTGGTTTTCGACCGAACCACCCAAATAAACCGGGCCTATGAGCAGATCCCTCAGCCGCCCAAATTTGCAAAGCTATTTAATGCTGCGATAAAGGTCAAAGCTTTCTCGATAAATCAAGCAGCAGGTAACTGAATCCTAGCCTCGTTGTCAAGTTTCTCTGCACCGAGACGCAGATCCATTTCATTCTTCGTCAAAGTCCCTGGTCAAAGCTTAAAATCCGAAGAGATGTCGGGGAATGTTGACTTGCGGCGGTCGGTGATGATCCGGTCGGCGGTGTTCGTTGTATTGCTATTGGGTTTGAGTAATGCTCCGGCCGGTGACGCTATATGGTTGTCCGTTCCTAAGACCGGCACCAAGTGTGTATCCGAGGAAATCCAGGGCAACGTCGTCGTTTTGGCCGACTACCTCGTTGTTTCCGAGGATCACGGTCACGTACCTGCCATGTCAGTCAAGGTGTATTTCCTAATTCCGAATTTTGCCGCTTTTCTTTTCATTTTCCCTAATTCCGAATTTCAATCTGTTAGGACAATATTGTTAGGGTTTTGACTAGTATAGTTTTAAATTTCAAAAAAAAAGGGAAAAATTAATGAAAATTGCAAATCAAACTAGGGGCGATGGTTAGATTTGTTGACGTTGTGCTTGAAATAGATTGTTTTTGATGTAGGCGTAGGAATTGTTTTGTTTTAGGGGAAACAATTGACCATTTTAGCTGTAATTTTTGTAGATATGAGCTGAAGAATTAGCAAATTATGGAAGAACAGATGTGTATTTATAGCTTGAAATTTCAGGGGGAAAAACATACATGGAGTTCTTGGTTTGGAATCCAATGGTATTTTGATGGAACTGTTGACTTGATCTCTCTAAGTTAATAAGAATGAAAATTTAGGGATGATATTGTAAAAATAATGAAATCAACATTGAAGTTATCCCTATATTTTCGAGGATCTGCTTCTTTATCTACAGATTTGCTCTGTAGGATACTGTACTTTATCTTTGAGGCAAAGAAACATTTAGTCCTTAAACTTGGCAAATTTTCCCAAATTGATCCCTGGACTTTTATTGTCCTCTTTAATCCCCTGGATTTGGCAATTTTTCCCATTTAGTCCTTTAGATGATGTGACACTCTTATATTATGTCACATGAGTCAATCTCAGGGTGCCATGTCGTCAAAATACCAAATATCCAAGTTCAAGGACTAATGTGGACCAAAAAGTTCAGGGACCAAGTCGGGAAATGTTTCCTAATTCAGACACTAAATATGTTGCTTTACCCTTGATATCTTAAATATAATTTGCATCACGGAAATGGAAACTGTAAACACCGATGGCGGCATCCCTTTGAGTGTAATTTACTTGCCGTAGTCTTCTAACTCCCTGTTTGTATTGTATAGGTGACATCCCCTTATGGGAACAATCTTTACCACAAGGAAAATGTGACCCATGGTCAATTTGCATTCACAACTGAGGAGGCTGGCAATTACCTAGCATGTTTTGGGTCTGATGGCCAGTATCAAGGATCTGAAGAACTTAGTGTCCACATTGACTGGAAAACTGGCATTGCAGCTAAAGACTGGGAGTCGGTGGCCAGAAAAGAAAAAATTGAGGTGAGCCTTTTTTTTATTTTCTTGTTCAATCATGTTCCATTTTAGGGAGCAAACCATGGGTCTGAAATAGTTTGCAGACTAAAATGTTGGTTCGAAATTTTTGAGATGGTGGTGTTTGAGGGTTTTTGTTTCTGCTGGTATGAAGATTACTAAGAACTCTTTTATTGCGAAGCTTGTGCTTTAAGTAAACCACAAGCAACACCAATCCACTTCTGCTCAAAAGGATTTTAGTATTTTTTTATTTAATCTTTTTGCTCTGTGGAGTTTGTGTGAGGTTAGGCTGATAGAACAATTACATGCATGTCTAAAGCTCGGAACTTCATATCGCTGAGTCAAACATTTTGAATGACCTCGGAATTCATTCACAGATAAGTTCTGTTGGTTTGATGACTTGATAAACTGGTTTCTGAAGAAGTAAATGAAATGGGTATTTAAATTGAAATCAAATGTTCTCTCATATTTCTGTTTCTATACACTTCACCTTTATATTCATTTGTGTGTTTCGTCGTGCTTATTCATATAGGGTGTTGAACTCGAGCTGGTGAAACTTGAGGCAGCAGTAGAGGCCATTCACACTAACTTAATCTATATGAAGGACAGGTAACTGTTAATATTTCTTTTTAGGTCTTGCTCAAATTTTAAGCTTACTTTTAAAAGTCAGCTAGCATCCTGTGTTTACGCCATCCTTGTCGTACTACAGAGAAGCGGAGCTGAGGTCTACAAGCGAGACCACAAACGCCAGGGTCGCGTGGTTCAGTATCATGTCTTTGGGTATTTGCATCGCGGCGTCATGTCTGCAGATTTGGTACTTGAAGCGATACTTTCAAAAGAAGAAGCTCATCTGAAATTATAAACCCTTTGATTGGTAGGAGAGAAAATTCCAAAACTTGTTCTTTCTCTTTGTTAATTTTATTTTCATATATGTTCTACAAGGAAAGTTTTGACATTTACAATACCAAGAGAATTGCTTTAGTTTCCAGACACTTCAATTATGCTTTGATCGGATTTTATAATGCCTTCCAATGGTTGTTTTACTTTTACAAGTCCTTTAAATACCTTTAATGATTGGTTTAGGACTAGTGTTTTAATTTAACAGAGCCGATGTACCGAACTCTCTTGCAAATTCACGAGTCTACAGAAAAGGAAATAAAAATAGAGATAGAAGAGAAAGAGAATAAATTTAGAGAGGAAGAACAAGTTGGTTCATAAACTTTTGCATAACATCCCTTGTTACCCTTCATATATACCCCATCTGTTACACAAACAAACAAATGAAGTTTTACAGGCTGTCAACTCTCTCATTTCATTTGATTGTTGCCCAAGCCTCTGAGTTGTATTGTGATTGTTGACTTGACTGCTCATTAGTCTCCCATTCATAATAATACCATCCCTCGAAAAAGAACCTTGTCCTCAAGGTTTCTTTTCGCCATCTCAATTGAAACTAATATAAGTTCATCTAATATGGTCATGTCTTTTGGAATATCAACTATCTGATTGTATCCTGTGATCTTTGTGATAAAAGTTTCTTGCATTGCTGAACTCTGATGATATAGGTATTTGAACTTCGAGAGTACCTAAACTGTCCAATTTCCTCAGAACCTCTTCGATCATGGCTTTGATTTTGGAGAAGACAGAACCAGTGAACTTGGGTTTATCTTCCTTCTTGAAACCAACTCAAGTTTCAAAGAATTTAGTAACACCAGTCATATAATTGATCATTAGGAGTTTTTCCTCGCAAATGTCGACCAAGGTTAACGAATCGACAATATTAGTTCTTATTGTCTCAGGATTATGAGTTTCACACCAAGCCACTTTTAGTCTACCAATCACACCAACTACATTGAAAATATAGGTTGACTAGACAGTTTGGAGATCAACTAAAAATTGTAAAAGTTGATCCAAACGCACCATTCCATACTCAAAAGGTATGATCTGTTTCTCATATAGCTTCCCCAGTAATCCACCTATCCACGTTCTTGAAATTTCCAAATTCTTGAGTCTGGAACCATGTTCAAGCTTGTCAATGGCCATAAACTTACAGTCCGGATCATGGAGAATGAGTTGGTTACAGACATGGGATGCAATAACACATGGAGCTATAAGGTCAAGGATGCTTTTCTGTGCGTATCTATTAGCTATCCTATAACTATAGATGCTGGATGATGTCTCCATATGAATTCCTTGAATCATGTCTCTCTTAAAGTTATCTGACATCTTTAAAGTTTCTTTTGTCACCAAAACTCTTATAATCCCATTGAAATGGAATAATGTTTTTGTCCATCTAAAGGCACAAGGGTCTAGTATCATCACATCCTTGTATATATTCCAAACTTGTTTGACATCAATACCACTCAAACGTCCAGTGATTTGGGTTATACACTTTCCCATTATCAATAATCTAAAAGCATATGGGTCATCATTTTCAACAAATTTATTGACAGTCGTAAGCATAACCGAATAAGCTCTTTCAAGCTTTTCCCTAACATCAATATTTCTCAAAAAGACGAGCTTAGTAACGTTTTCTTCGTACACTCCTTTAGTAGAATCAAACTTACACCCAATAATCACAAGACATAACATTACTAGACTGATATCATCTTTATCAAAAATTCAAAGAAAGGTGTTGACAGAGCTAGCGAACCTGGGAGTTTAAAGAGATGGGTGATTGCTGCCTTTGAGTTCTCTACCAAGAAATTGTAAGAGATAAAATTAAGAACAAAAATTTTAAGAGGTAAAGAAAACAGATAGAGCAAAGGAAGATTAAGAAAATTCTCTCTGTCAAACAGAAGAGCCAAAATTTCTAAATTCAATTGATGAAAACCAAATACTAGGGCAAGACAAACCTTTTAAACCCTTTACATCAAAACGTTAAGTTTAACTAAATATATGAAATAGAGAAAATAACATTATAAGACCTAAACAAAATCTTTATTTACAAAAAGGTTCCTGACAAATCTCCCTACTTGAATTAATCCTTGTCCTCAAGGATTAAAATAAGATCTATTTTTTTTGATGATTAGACCAAACGTGTCCACATACTCTTCTAGCTTTGATCAAAAGTGAAGTATAGACCAACAACAATTTCTTTATGACGACAACATGCACAATCTCATAATTTTTCGGATTCTTGTCCTCATTCATCACAATAGTCTCCCGGGAACGATCTCTCACCTTGTCTTGAAGTTGAGAAACAACATCGACCAGTTCAAACTCTTGTGCACATTTATTACAAGTTGCAAGCAAATCATCAATAAGTTCTCCTTGCTTTTCATACTTCAACCATGCCTTCATTATAAGCTTCTCATGGACAGTAGCAATTCTTTGCCAAACAGAACCAAAGCTTCTCCACGTCAATTTGGTTTCTCCAAATCCTCTAAAGATCTTCACAATCACCAAATGAAGTCTTCTTAATTCCCTCTTTATGTCATGCCAATACTCTCTTGCAAGCACATTAACCTTCCTTTTATCCATACCTGACAACTCGTCTTTCTTACTGCATCTCATATCCATCACCAGTGGCCAATACTCCAATGCCCTGGAGTTAATTTTCTTCAAGTCATCACCCATTTTATTGTTTAGTTGTGCAAACCAATCTACAATCCAGATTTTCACTTTACACCCAGTAGAGGTAAGTAGCCAAAGATAATAAAACCATCCACTTTGGTCATTAGAGTCTGTGAATATAGCTTGGTGTATAAAGTCATACTCTTATGGCAAGACATTCTCTTTTGAGGAAAATTCTTCAGCTTTTTTCTCAAGTAAAGCAAATAATACACTGCAATTATGCCATGCCGAGTAGTCGCTAAAATTCTTATAAACCATATCCTCAGTATAATTCCATTCATCTTTTTTAGATTTGTTCCGCAATTCACTCCACCACTTAAAAACAACCACCGTATGAAAGATATATGCTCCCATTACTATGATGCTCAAAATTCTACCCGAATTACCAACTATACTTAATGCTAGTTCGCTATTATCAACATGACTTAGAAGTATTAAACAATATTTATTCACGACTTCATCGATCATATCAACAAGGTTTCCTCCAAGATCAAAACTTTTTCCAGAGTTATATAATGATGTAGGTACTCTATCATACCATACAACAATATCAAAATTTTTCATCCAACAAATTACTCTTTCTAATTTTATTCCACCATCCCTCATTAATAATCTAAAATCATAAAGATCATCAACATCAATCAAGTTACTAGTATCATTATATATATTGATCACATTTATACCTAAATTTCTTGGATCATGCGGTAGACATAACTTGTGATCCCACAGTTGGTCCACTTCTCTCGATTCCATTTCAATTTCATCAGGCTTAGTGTTGCTCTCTAACTGTTTTGATTGACACGTTAGGTGGCTAATCTTTTCATCCTCTAGTGAAGGACTCAACCCAGAGAACGAATCTACTGCAGGTTCTGTCGGGATTAGTTGAGCCACAAAAGAAGCCGTGAATAAATTAGGAGACTCCTCCTTAGGAGACTCCTCTGACTCTTCAACCACACACAAGTTCATCCCAACTTTAATTGGTTTTTCATTCAATTCCTCAGACTCCCACAGATTTTCTCCATCTTCGATTGATTTCTTAAACTTTGTGCTTGGAACAGAAGGTTTTGTCCCTAAATTCTCAATTGATTCATTGTCGACAACCATGATCTCATCATCTTTAAAGAATTGAATATCCATCTGACAACACCATCGTAGATATAACGCCCCTGAAGAATTTTTTTAGCAGATACGACATTCTGACTCTCTCGAAATTGGACTAAGATAGGAAAGTCACTGAATTTTGAAACCGGGACAATCTTCTCCACCAACCCATATGGTGAGAAAACTTGATACAAAACTTCTGTAGTGATAGGATATACCATATTAATGACGGTAACCGATAGGACTTTGTTCTGCGCATCACCTTGTCCCGGAATATTTAGATTTTCGCTGAAATCCTTTTGTGGTACTCTTCCCAAATAACGTTCAAACAAAACTAACACGTTCTATCGGAACTGGTCCCAAATCGGATCTTCGCCCATAGATGACATACCAAAAGAGGTGAAAATCCTTGAGCAACAGATTACAGAGAATAAGGGCTAAAATCGAAGGCTCTGATGCCTTTTTAAGAGATAAAATTAAGAACAAGAATTTTAAGAGGTAAAGAAAACAGATAGAGCAAAGGAAGATTAAGAAAATTCTCTGTCAAACAGAAGAGCCAAAATTTCTAAATTCAATCGATGAAAATCAAATACTAGGGCAAGACAAACCTTTTAAACCCTTACATCAAAACGTTAAGTTTAACTAAATATATGAAATAGAGAAAATAATATTATAAGACCTAAACAAAATCTTTATTTACAAAAAGGTCCCTGACAGAAATTAGTTTATCAACAATTTCAATATCAATGGGTGTTAGCATTTCGTCGAACACCTGATGGGTCTCTATGATTGAGTTATCTTGCTTAGTCTCAACTTTACTCGTCTCGTCGTAAGTAGCGGATATCGAAGTCGTTAGTCTCAGTTTGGACGAGATAATAGTTAGGTAGCGTTTTATATCTGTAGCGACCCTCCTTTTAGAATCGAGTTTAGATAAAAATTTCACTATTTTGAAAAAGTAAAAATTAGGAAAGTTGAAATTGTTCCAAAATTAGGAATTATGTTTAGAGATTGAAAGATTTGAGATTTTGATCTAAAATTTGAAATTTCAGGATAAAAATTAGGGATTTGATTTGAAAATGGTGAATTTTAAAATTGAAAAGGGAATTAGGGTTACGAATTGGAAATTTTGATTTGAAAAAATGAAAACCTTCGAATAAGGTTAAAAGGATTTTGAAATTAGGGTTTCAAATTGGGATTTGAAAATTTAGGGATTTAGGGTTTGAAAACATCTAAAAGAAATTAAAAAAGGGGAAAAGATTTAAAAAGGGGTGGAGTCGCCACCAACCACTTTGGTAGACCGGATACCGTAAAAATCAGAGATTCGGAAAAGACGGATTCGAGAGTCGGTTACGGTTTAAAATCGGGTTTAGGATTTAAAAACCGTCCAAAATTGACACCTTTAAAATAACCGCTTAATTAATTTTTGGAAATTTCGTTTTAAAGTGGTATTTAAATTAAAGTTTGTTTAAATATTCGAATTAAGTTTTATTTTTTACCGTGTCTTTATTCGAAGACAACGCATACACCGCGACCACTACATTTGAACGCGGGCCCGTTACGATCGAATAAAGACATTGAAATTAAAATTTATTAATTAAATATAGTGGTTGTAATTTATAAAGTAAATAAAGCTCATAAAAAAATGACATATGTACAACATTAAAATAAACAACATATTTGAAATAAAATAAAAGAAATGCATGAGACAATAAATTAAAACATAAAAAAAATGTACAACATAAAGCATAAATAAATTAAAAGGATAATGAAATAAATGCATACAACATGAATAATAATACAAATGCAACAAAACATATATATACAAATGAATGAACAAAATAATAGTATGCATGAATAAATGACATGGTATAATATGATATAAACTAGCATAAATAAAATGTATGGTAAAATAAAAATATACAGCAAAATAAATAAACAAATAACTAAAATAAAAAGGGGGGGTTAAGTTAAATAATAAAAATGGAAATTTAAACCAAAATAAAAGAAAAATAACCACCGGAAATGGCCGAAATAAAAGATTTTTGAAAGTATGGAGGACCTCGAAAGTAGTTTAAAAAGGGGAAAGGGTCTGAAAACATAATCCAAAACACGAAGGGACTTTCATAAAAATTTAACCATTTTGAAATGGACGATTAAAACATGCATAAGGACCAAATTAAAAGACGGATCAAAAGACGCAGGACCTTGGGCGTCATTAAAACGGGACGGAAGGATTTATAATGCTAAAAGCCCATTTTTTTTTTATTTTCTAAGTATAAAACATAAACAAATTTCAAAACCTCTCATTCTTCATTCTTCATTCGAAAAACAGAGTGAGAAATAGAATTTTCTCTCTGATTGTTGCCCAAGCTTCTGAGTTGTATGGCTAATTCTGGAAAAAGTCCCTAAAAAAAGTCTAAAATAAGCCTTAACTGCTTTACCAGGTCACATTATGCACATAAAACTATATACATAATTTCTTACAAAAACTGTACGAAAAACGGTACATACATAAATTAACACAAAAATAGTAAGAATTTGTGTATATACACAATTCTTTACAAAAACTGTAAGAAAAATAGTACATACATAAATTGTTACAAACGTAAGGATTTGTGTACATACATAAATCACTACGAGAATACATAAATTTGCACAAAAATGATAAGGATTTGTGTACGTACACAATTCCTTACAAAGTATACACAACAGCTTACGAAAATTGTAAGAAAAAAGGTATGTACACAAATCCTTACCACTTCAAAACCATGAGCTAAAGGAGGCTTCCAAAGGTAAGGATTTGTGTACATACACAATTTCCTACAAGAATACACAATATGGCACGAGAACGGTAAGGATTTGTGTTTGTACACAAATCCTTACAAAGTATACACAACGGCTTACGAAAACCGTAAGAAAAAAGATATGTACACAAATCCTTACCACTTCAAAACCATGAGCTAAAGGAGGCTTCCAAAGGTAAGGATTTGTGTACATACACAATTTCTTAAGAGAATACACAATATGACACGAAAACTGTAAGGGTTTGTGTTTGTACACAAATCCTTACAAAGTATACACAACGACTTACGAAAACCGTAAGAAAAAAGGTATGTACACAAATCCTTACCACTTCAAAACCATGAGCTAAAGGAGGCTTCCAAGGGTAAGGATTTGTGTACATACACAATTTCCTAGAAGAATACACAAAATGACACGAAAACGGTAAGGATTTGTGTTTGTACACAAATCCTTACAAAGTATGCACAACGGCTTACGAAAATCGTAAGAAAAAAGGTATGTACACAAATCCTTACGACTTCAAAACCATGAGCTAAAGGAGGCTTCCAAGGGTAAGGATTTGTGTACATACATAATTTCCTACAAGAATACACAATATGGCACGAAAACGGTAAGAATTTGTGTTTGTATACAAATCTTTACAAAGTATACACAACGGCTTACGAAAACCATAAGAAAAAAAGTATGTATACAAATCCTTACGACTTCAAAATCATGAGCTAAAGGAGGCATCCAAGGGTAAGGATTTGTGTATATACATAATTTCCTACAAGAATACACAATATGGCACCAAAATGGTAAGGATTTATGTTTGTACACAATTCCTTACAAAGTATACACAACGGCTTACGAAAACTGTAAGAAAAAAGGTATGTATACAAATCCTTACGACTTCAAAACCAAGAGCTAAAGGAGGCATCCAAGGGTAAGGATTTGTGTACATACACAATTTCCTACAAGAATACACAATATGACACGAAAACAGTAAAGATTTATGTTTGTACACAAATCCTTACAAAGTATACACAACGGTTTACAAAAATCGTAAGAAAAAAAGTATGTACACAAATCCTTACGACTTCAAAATCATGAGCTAAAGGAGGAATCCAAGGGTAAGAATTTGTATACATACACAATTTCCTACAAGAATACACAATATGGCACCCAAATAGTAAGAATTTATGTTTGTACACAATTCCTTACAAAGTATACACAACAGCTTACGAAAACCGTAAGAAAAAAGGTATGTACACAAATCCTTACGACTTCAAAACCAAGAGCTAAAGGAGGAATCCAAGGGTAAGGATTTGTGTACATACACAATTTCCTACAAGAATACACAATATGGCACCAAAATGGTAAGGATTTATGTTTGTACACAATTCCTTACAAAGTATACACAACGGCTTACAAAAACCATAAGAAAAAAGGTATGTACACAAATCCTTACGACTTCAAAATCATGAGCTAAAGGAGGAATCCAAGGGTAAGAATTTGTATACATACACAATTTCCTACAAGAATACACAATATGGCACCCAAATAGTAAGAATTTATGTTTGTACACAATTCCTTACAAAGTATACACAACGGCTTACGAAAACCGTAAGAAAATTCAAAACCAAGATCTAAAAGAGGAATCCAAGGGTAAGGATTTGTGTACATACACAATTTCCTACAAGAATACACAATATGGCACCAAAATGGTAAGGATTTATGTTTGTACACAATTCCTTACAAAGTATACACAACGGCTTACAAAAACCATAAGAAAAAAGGTATGTACACAAATCCTTACGACTTCAAAACCAAGAGCTAAAGGAGGCATCCAAGGGTAAGGATTTGTGTACATACATAATTTCCTACAAGAATACACAATATGACACCAAAATAGTAAGAATTTATGTTTGTACACAATTCTTTACAAAGTATACACAATGGCTTACGAAAACCATAAGAAAAAAAGGTATTTACACAAATCCTTACGACTTCAAAACCAAGAGCTAAAGGAGGCATCCAAGGGTAATGATTTATATACATACACAATTTCTTACAAGAATACACAATATGACACCAAAAATGATAAGGATTTGTGTTTGTACACAATTCTTTACAAAGTATACACAACGGCTTACGAAAAACGTAAAGATAACGGTATGTACACAAATCCTTATGGCTTCTAACCATGAGCTAAAAGAGACCATCTAAGGGTAAGGGTTTGTGTACATACACAAATAGCTAAGAGTATACATAAATTGCCACAAAAATGGTAAGGATTTGTTTATGTACACAATTTCTTACAAAGTATACACAATGGCTTATGAAAAACGTAAGAAAAAATGTACGTACACAAATCCTTATGATTTCGAAATCATAAGCTAAAGGAGGACATCTAAGGGTAAGGATTTGTGTACATACCTTTCTCCTTATAGTTTTCGTAAGCATTTGTGTATATTTTGTAGAGATTTGTGTACATACATAAATCCTTACATCTCTTGTACCAATTTTATGTATTCTCGTAGTAAATTGTGTATGTACACAAATCCTTACCTTTGGATGGCTCCTTTATCTCATGGTGAGAAGTTGTAAGGAATTGTGTACATACCTTTTTTCTTACGGTTTTTGTAAGCCATTGTGTATACTTTGTAAGGAATTGTGTACAAACACAAATCCTTACCTTTGGATGACTCTCTCATAGGTGTTGACTTGATTGCTCATTAGTCTCACATTCATAACAACAAAGTTCGAGCTCAATCGAGTTTTACTCTCGAACCTCAAGCTCAATTTGGAATAAAGATTGAATTGTTTGAGTTTGCTTGAATAACCATCGATATTTAATTTATTAATCTAGATTTGTTATTGAAGATAGGGGTGTTTAAAAATACTTGGCATGATTGACTCGACCCGATTATCCAATTATTCAAACACAAATGATCGGTTATTTACTTGAAAAAAATAGTATGGGTTGGGTATCAGACCCATTCTATTGGCCCAAAAACTTATTTGAAAAGCAATCCTAAACAAGCCCTAAGTCTATTAAATCTGGTTGTTTTTGCTATCAGAGAGCCTTGGTATCTCCGACTGACCCATTCTCTAAGTTTATGAATTTGGAGTCAAGTTGTTCGAGTTTTTCAAATTTAATTATAAATATATTTATGTTATAGTTGAATGACTTGAATCGAATTTCAAAACTAATTCGCTTATTACTAAAAGTCATCCGAGATTTATTTTATAACTCAAATTTTATTTTAATTTTTCGGATATTACGATTCAAGTGAGTTTTTTTACAGTCAAGTTGAAAATTTTGGTTTTCTCTGATCGAGTTTTGCTCGCCCTTATAGATAATTGTTTAAACATGGAGGACAATTTTTATCTAGGGTAATGGTATATTATATGTTGGATCGAGATTCTTTTTTCTGCTGTCTTGAGATTTTCTGATTTTGCAATATTATTTTGAGGTGTAGTTTGCAGATGGCAAAAGGTAGCAAAGGACGCCGTGGAATCACTTTCCGGCCGAGTCCCTACTCGTTCACCTCTCGCGATCAAGACATTTCCAAGGATTTGTAATTGTACCCAAAAACTGTTACAAAGCTTTGGACAAGAAAGGTTTGGAAGACACAACATGTGTTGGAGTTCCCTCACAATGCTGTTCTTCTTCTCTGCTCATCCCATGACAAGGGCTGCCGTCCTTACATGTGCATCCGATACTCGAACTGCCTTGACCAGTACAAGAAGTTGTACACTAAAGTAGTCTCGTCCAATGAGGATGAACTTCTTAGTTCTTCCGTTTGGCCTGTCGAGAAGTGTGAAGCAACTAAACTTGCTTGTCCACTGTGCCGGGGTCAGGTAAAAGGATGGATTGTAGTGGAACCTGCAGCTGCAAGGGAGTATTTGACTACTAGAAAGAGAAGCTGCATGCAGGATGACTGCACCTTTGTTGGGAGTTTTAAGGAAACACATGAGATCAGATCATCCGTGCGCTCAACCACGAGAAGTGGACCCGATTCGAAAGCAGAAATGGAGGAGGCTTGTACGGGAACAGGAGCAGGAGCAGGAGGATGGGATACACAATACTAGGGGCAATGCTTTTCGGCGATTATATAAGAGAAGGAAATCACCGTGGTTTTAGGCGATTATTTGTATTTTAAGAAAAAATATACAGTGAACCTTGTTCACCACGTCATCTATGGTCTTAAGTAATTAGGACCATTGATCTTAATTTTTTTTCAAGTGAATCATCACCTCTTTCATACATGTACTTAGTGGGTGGATAATTATTAGGTGGTTATTTAAAGTCAACGGTCTTGATTGCTTGGACCGTGGATGACGTGATGAACAAGGTTCACCGTATAATCTCTCGTATTTTAGATATGGTTAACTCATAAATAAGTGCTTAAATTGTATATTTTTCAAAATACGTGTCTAATATTTTTTTGACTAAAGTAAGTGTCTTGATTATACATTTTTTTCTGAAATAGGTGCCTAATATTTTTTTTGCTGAAATAGGTACCTACAGTTTCATTCTATTAGTGTTTTAGGGTAATACTGTTAAAAAAACTGTTTAACTTATAAATAGGTGCTCAAATTATAAATTTTTTAATATAAATTTTTAATGTTTTTTTGAAATAAGTACCTAAACTATATATTTTTTATTAAAAATAATTATATATTTTTATAAATAAAAATTAAAACTTAATTTTATAATTAAAAAATAAAATAAACAACTAGGAACCACAACTATTTTTATATTAAATGAATTTTAAAAATAATATCTTAACCAGAAAAAATATATTTTATCTAATTTTTTCTTCTAATCGTATACTAACTTTTCCTTGAATCATTAAATTATTTTTAAGTTAAAATAAAAATAAAATAAATTTATTTTTTTTAATAAAATGTAATTGAAATTAATAGAATTAAGTTTTCTTTTAATGTAATAATTATATTTTTTTTATTTATGATATTTTTTATTATATAGTTTGGGTACTTATTTTAACCAAAAAATATTAGACACTTATATTAGAAAAATTGTATAGTTTGAACATATATTTATAAGTTAAATAATTTTTTTAATAGTGTTACCTTAAAACACTAAGCGAATAAAATTTTTGGCACTTATTTAAAGAAAAAATACATTATGCACCTATTTCAGAAAAAAAATATATAGTTTAGACACTTATTTTAGTCAAAAAAACATTAGGCACCTATTTCAGAAAAAAAAAATGTATAGTTTAGAGACTTATTTCTGAGTTAAACCTTTAGATTTTAAATCGATTTTTATAATATGTTATATGCACATAGTAGAAGAACATCACGTACATATGACGTTATTCCTTTAAATTAAAAAAATAAATAAAAATAAAGAATGATACTTTCAAGTAACGCCTTCCTCCCAAATCATAATTTATAGGTGACGTTGTTTAGATGTATTATAACTTTTGATATGAATTCTAAACTAAAATTAAAATACCTTATTTTCTTAAATAATAACTCTAAAACATACTATATTCAGTCGGACCTTCATCCTTTATTAATATTTAATAATTTAATTTCTAAAAATCTAGAAAATATATTTTCCACTGTTCTAAACTCTAATTTTTTTCGTATTCAAAATCGAAAAATTATTAAATAAATTAGACTTATCGGTATTTTAATTAAAACAAACTTCTAAGATGCATTATTCAATTAACTTTCTCATTTATAATTTCATTAAGATTAAAAGATTTTTTCGTGTCTGATAAGTTTACGTGTCAGTTTCTTATTGGATGATTGTACGGATAGAACGGAACTTCACAAATCCTAAAACCCTAATTCCCCAATCCGAGTGTACATCAGCCTTCGGTCACTCTGTGTTGAACAGCTTTTTCAATACATATAAGCTTCTCTATCTTGTTCCCTTTCGGTAAAACTCAAAGCTTCCTCTCAGCCGCTCTGCTTCGCCCAGGTAACTCCCTCTTCTTATTTTGGTGTTGTTCTTCCTTTGTTTCTCTAACCCTAGATCTCGATTACGTCTTTGCTTTCGTTTTATTTGGTGTGGATTTAACCTCTGAATGATTTGCAACCTTGGGTTTTGTTTTGTTTCTAAGAAAAACTGAGACTTGAAACGGATTTTTTTTTTCTTTTTTGGGTCCGAAAAGGATAACAATGGACCGGTACCAGAAGGTGGAGAAACCGAAAGCTGAAACACCCATAAACGAGAATGAACTCAGGGTTACAGCTCAAGGGAGAATGAGGAATTACATTTCTTATGCCATCACTCTGTTTCAGGTTTTCCCCCTTTTTTCCTGTTGGGTATTGGCATTGCGTTGAATGTATTGTAATGCTAGGTTTGATTTTGTTGTTGAAGAAGAAAGTGGTGTGTTTCTGGTTATGGAACATTCTATTGATTTGATTTCGTGGTGTCGTATTTTGTAGGAGAAAGGTGCAGACGAGATTGTACTTAAAGCCACGGGCAGAGCTATCAACAAGACTGTCATGATTGCTGAATTGGTTAAGGTGTTCTTTTTTTCAATCCTCTAGGGTTTAAGTTTCACATTTCTTACATTTGATTTTGCTGTCGATTTTGTTAACAACATTGTAGTCTTAATATGTGGAAACATGTATGTTTTAGTGTTATATGGTATATGGATATGTATTTATATGTATGTACCCTTTGATTTTGTACTAAAATGTATTAATTTTCTCCCAGAGGAGGATTGCTGGTCTTCATCAGAACACATCGATTGGATCCATAGACATAACCGACACATGGGAACCATTGGAAGAAGGCCTTCTTCCGTAAGAACCTATTTGTTTCTAGTACTAAAAGCATTAATTTTCTTGCTAGAACTAATGTCATTGCCACTGATGCTCGGTTTGCTTGTGCAGCATAGAAACCACCCGCCATGTTTCGATAATCACGATTGCTTTGTCCAAAAGGGAGCTGGATTCATCTTTGATAGGGTAGGTGATTTCTTTTTATCTGTATTTAAAAGTTAACAATGTTGGAAGCAGTATTGTATGCCAGATTCTGTTCCTGATTAATGATGTCTTGCCATGCTGTTTTGTTGGTCTGTTGCTTTTATGTCAGATATCAGCCTCCGATCCCAGCAGATCAAGTGAAGCCATTGACCGAGTTTGAGGACAATGAAGGAGGTTAGAAAATTATCTAGAATTAATGATTATGCATTTCTAGTTTATGTCTAGTCTTGCATTAATTGATATTTGTACTCCCGTATCATGGAAATCGAAGGCCTTCCTTAAACATTCAAACCCATGCACATGGTCAAGGAAAGTGTGGAGTTGTAGCCAAACATCATGTCTTGTTTTGTACTATGTAGCATTAAAGGTGTTTGAGCAAAAAGATTTTCCTTCTCTTTTAGTACTTGGGACACGTTGAGAAGATAAAATCCATTTAGAATTTTGGCTTTGTCATTTTGCTTTTCCAATGTCGGTGTGCTTAGTCTGGTGATGAGTAAAAGGACACTTTTTGGGAAAGGTTAATTGAATAACATATATTTTCGAGTGAAAAATGGTTGAGGGGGCAGTAGAGGTTGACAGCAAGGTTACTGCGATGTTTGTTGGTTACAGATATGGACTTTCCATAAATGGCTCTATATCTACTAATTATTAAATTTATTTCTGCACATATCGACCGACACTTAGATAAGAATGTTACTTGTGCAGGCAATGTCAATGGTGGCATGGCGGAGAACAGGAATGGAGGATATGATGGTGGGCGAGGTTATGGATCCAGACCTCGAGGTCGTGGGAGGGGACGTAATTTCCGAGGGCGTGGGAGAGGGTATGGTGGTGGAAATATGCAATGGGACTCGGGATATTACCAGGGTAATGTCCCATCAGAACCATTGCCTTCCCAGGGGCGGGGTAAGTCTTTGTTTCCAATGCTTTCCTTTCAATTTTCTGTTTTAGCGACTCGAAAGACCCAACATTCTTTCTTCCAAATTTCAACACAAGCCTAAACATGTTCTTAAGCAAAATGATTGTTCTCACCATTTTTGGCTAATCAGTGATTATGGCAGGTCGTGGACGGGGGAGGGGGAGGGGACGCGGTCGCGGTCGAGCTCAAGATTTCGTATCTGATGGTCCATTCCAGAAAGGTGCCTGAGCATCAAGCACCATCCTAGATTCTTCTGCAGAACTATGGCTCTAGATTGAAACAAAACCAGTGGACGTCTGCTCTATTCATCGTCAGTCTGTTTAAAAAAACAAAAAAACCCTTTTAGACATTATTTAAGTCTTTGTTTGCTTGAGAAATTGTGATCCAAGGAACCTTATAATAGTTGTTTTCATTCTAGGCCGCCATTTTTGTAGGAAAGTTGATAGGATAGCTTATCTCTCAGCCAATGTTGTAAAATTTTCAGCTTTATTTCCCCCCAATAATAGAGCAGTACATTTATTCTTCCAAGTATTTCGTATTCTAATAGCCGTATTATACAAATATTGGATACCATATGAATACAGATAGAAGCTATGTTTTCTTCAACACAACACGCACTAGAAAATATAGGGAGATGTATGTTGCATGCAGACTCTGATCTTCCAGGAGCTAACCCAAATTCCCCTCTGCCATGGAATCTGCACAAATTCCATAAAACCATGAAAAAAATACTCTGTTTTTGGGTGTCTGGTAATCAGACGTGCCTAGACTATATCCAGAGGGGGAGTCGGATGAAAACGGTAGCCTTACCTGGACTGCATTGAATCTGGCATTTGCGATCGCAGCGTTGCCTAAGCCTTGCTGCAATCAATCAACCAAAACAAACTTAATCACAATTCATAAACCAGAAAAGACCATGAAAATTAGATTTTTTCTCCAAGTACTTACAGTTGGTTAGAGGGCAACCGGTAGCACAAACGTCCAAGCAATCCACCTGTGGCTCAACACTTTCCATCTGTGAACTGATAATGCAGAAAATGAAAACTGCAACTATCATCATCTTCTTCATCCCATCTTCTTTTCCCTTTATCTTCTCCTTTAATGGATGACCTTTTCCCCTTTGTTATGAATGATTTTCGTATTTATATAGACGCAACTTGTTGAAACCGCTCATTAACTTGCATTGAACTACGTATTGGCTATGTCCATGAGCAGGCTCCCCTAGCAGCCACTGAAACTTATGGGCTATGGCAGCTGCCTACTTTTACTCAAATTATGCTTTTTGTCTCAGCACGTGTCAACATGTGGTTTACTCAAGCTCTACTTAAGAGCGCAAAGAAACCCTTTTTTATTGAAATATTTCTACTCGTAAACAATATAATATGCTAGCAGCTAGCTATATTGGGGTATAATAACAAAGTAATAATCAGTTTCATGCGTGTCCAAATTTGACCTTTGAATTACAATTGAATAAAAGAATCCACTCTTCATATCCCTCTGTAAATGACAAGAAAACAAAAAATAGGTGTCTTCTGCAATGTCTGCAGATCTTTGGACACTTCAAGCTGCTACTGGGGTCAAAATTGAAGCTCTAGAAATGGACATTTCAAGCTTGAACTATTGGAGGTGGAGCTTCTATGTCTTCTTCATCTATTTCCATGTTCTCACCTTGTTTTTCTTCTTCTTTTGGTTTATATGAATCTACATCAACTGCTGGCTCTGGTACTAACTGAGTTTTCCGCTTCACCTCTTTGGCTTTGCCCCATAGCACCACGTATACTCCGCACACGATCATGATTCCTCCTATGACACTGTTAATTTCAATAAAGAAAGTTATTCGGATTCGAGTGTGAGTTTCGTGTACATAGAAATGGTGACTGAATTTGGATTCAGGTCATGGAATTCAGGTTTGTATTATTCTAGACTCATGCTTTCCAAGTTTGATACATGTAGGTCATGACTATTTCAAGTTCGGGTTCAGACTCGATATATGTATTTGAATCGAAATTAGTATGATTTTGTACAAGGTTCTATACAAGTAAAAATGAAATGGTGTACCTTCCTATGTACAGCTTTTCATCAAGTAACAAAGATCCAACAATGGCAACAAAGACAAGTCCCAAAGGATTGAAGATAGATGCATACAAAGGACCCATCAAACGAATCGCCCATGAAATCAAGAACACCAGCAAAGCAGATCCCATGATTCCCTGCAGACAACAACCACATCTCCATATGTCAACAAACATGTCCAAAATTTCAGACATTATTAAAAACAAGACCAGCAAACATACCACATAAGAAACTGCTAAAAGCCTAACATTCCAGCCAAGCCTCCATTGGCTCCAATCTCTCACAGTGCAGAGTGCAAACACAACCCCTTGTATTGATCCCATTACACACATCAGAGCAGTGCTGGAACAAAGGTAAGGGAATCTGACACTCATTTTGGCCTGATGAAATCGAAACATAAGTAAAACAGAACATGTAACTTGTAAGTACAACTGTACAATGAAGTTTGTGTAATATAAAGCAAGCAAGAAAGAGTTTACCTGAGTGATCAACCACATAGAGAAAGAAATGCAACTCAGAAGACCGTAAAAAGCTCCGAGAACGAACCTGCCGGTGTCCTCATGTGACACCGCTGATGTTCCGGGACTTGTATTCGGTTGATTTTGAGGATTCTTCAAAAGGTTGAAATGTGTAGACCAGAGGTATATCACTATACCTTTGTAAAAAGTGAACACCATTGCTCCACCTATCCCTACTAATGTCCCACACACTTTTGCCCTCCCTGCACTTGTTCTGATTGCCAGTTTCTCCATCCTGTCATGAAAATACCAAACCTTGTGAATAGGAGACAAAGAACTCGTACCGACCCGACCCGAGACATAATCGGGCCACCGGAAACCGAAAAAGGAGTAAGAAATGTACTTGAAACAAATGGCCAAAATGAAAGTAAAGGCTGGTGCAAGGTTGATCATGGCAGCAACAAAAGTTGCAGATGTAAGCGCCAAGCTCTGCAGGTAAAGGTTTTGACCCATTGAACCTCTGCTTCAACAAGCTTAAATTCAGTCCTTTTTCTGGGATTTTTCAACATAAAAAATGAAATAATTCATATTTTTTTCCAAAAAAACTCACCCGAACAATCCACAAAGAAATGCTTGAAACACAACCTTCCGATTGATTTTCTCCAAACTCTTCCTGGGGAAAAAAGAACAAAAACCAAAGATTTCAATATCTGACATATGAAAACAGAAACGAATATATTCGATTCGACTCGACTCGAACCTTTCGAAGATTAATGCAAGAGGAACCATAATAACAGAGGCAAACATGAATCTGTAAACCACAATCAGTCGCAGACTCATCCCATCATTAGCAGCTAATTTATACATTACATTAATCCCTGCAAATATAATCTGAACCACCACCATTAACAATGGCGGCTTTAACTTATGAACAAGATTTCCAAAACGTTCCATTCTATAAAACAACCTAAAATTTTTTAAGAACAATATTTTATTTTTTTCTTCTTGCTTCTAATCTGAACCAAAAGAGAAAATAGGTGTTTAATTATTTAGATATTTTCTATAACTTCCTAGTTCCCAGAGTTGTACTAAATATAGAACGTTTCAGTTGTGGTATGAACTTGAACAGAATTGAGTTAGATTCTCATGCAAAAATCATGTAATATTATTTATTTATTTATTATTTATTATAATTGAGTAAAAATTAAAATTTTATTATATAATATACTATTGTTGACATATGATAACATAATTTTTAATAAGTTAATGAATTATAATTTATAAACTTTGTTAATTAATGCACGAACCATCTAGCTTCAGTGGTTAAGGAACAATTGTTATTTTTGGAGGCTACGAGTTCAAGCACAAGTAAATATAGCATAGTCATTGAACGATCAATGTTCAATGGATCTGATTTTTCGGATATCTAAAATTTCGGATTGGATTTTCGGATATCCAAATATCTGAATTTATGACTTAATTTAAGTATTTTTTTTTAATTTTACGGTCTTATTGAAGAAAATTTTGGGTTTTCAAATATAACAATCAACAAATTATTGAATATAATAATATTTTTATCCATGTAATTTTCAAATTTTTATATATAACAAGTAAAAATATCGAATATAACAAAATTTGTACTAATAAAAAAATTGAATTTTCAGATATCAGATAATCGAATATCCGATCCAAAAATGAAACTACTATCCGTATTCGATCCAAAATTTTTAAATATCTGATCTAAATTATCCAAAAAATAAAAACGAATTGAATATTTAAATTTCAAATCGAACCAATAAATCAACGCATCAAATCAGTTAGATCTGACTCTTTTACACCCAACTACAATATACTTGCATCTTTAAATAATAATTCCAGTAAATTATAATTTTTGACGTATTTTTTAATTCTTATTTTAATTATTAAAATTAAAAATATAATTTAATCATTAAAATTTTATTTTTCTGTTAACGATAACTCAAACATTAAATGAAAATTTAAAAGTGACATAATAACTATGCCTGACGATCATATATTATTCACATCATTCTTCTATCTTTTTTCTTAAGATAAAGTTTATAGTTTTATTTCAATGTCACGTTGATGTTACAATTATCATTATCCCACGTTTTCTATAATCGTTTAAGAAATTGATAAATTTGTCTCATCGTTTTTTATTATTTTATTAGTAGGATGTTCAAATAAGTAATTCGGTCAGTGGTCGAACCGAATTACTAAAAACGACCGAATTATTAAAAACTGAATTAATTGAACTTTTTAAATTTTTAATTGTTAACCCAATCGAATTTTTTCGAAATACATTAATTGAATCGAACAAATTTTGGCTAGTTCCATCGGTTAATTCAGTTAACCGAATTTGTTATAAAATTTTGGGTAAAGTACACAAACGATCACTCAACAATGTTGAAATAGTCTTTTTAGTTACCGAACTTTCAAAAACTATAAAACAACCATTAAACTTATCTAATTATTATAAATTGATCATGTAATCATTGTATATTATAAATTATTGATAAATATTAAAATTTTTAATGAATATTTTTTAATAATTTAATAAATATAATTATCATTTTACATTAATTTATTATAATTTAATGACCAATTTATAATTTTTAAAAGTTTAGTGACTAAAAACAAATATATATAATATATAAAATATAGAATTTTGGTTAATTCAAATAATTAACTTATTTCGAACTGAATTAACCGTTAACCGAACCTTAAAAAAAACTTTAACCACTCACTGACTGAACAAAGTCCGGTAACCGACCATTTAACCAAATTAATTCGATTTAACCGACCGTTAGAACACCCCTATTTATTAGTTTAGATTTTCTAAAAAACACTTAGAACACCCCTATTTACTTTTTTAATGTCGTTTAATGTTGAGAGGTCCATTGAAATAAATATGTGGCTAAAACTTTTTTTCGATTTTGATTATATTAGTTCAACATAATATTGATTTTATATTACCCTTTTTAGTATAAAAATTAAATAAATTGAAATTGAATCGAATATGATCAATAGTTTATAAGTTTATAATAATTCAAATCGAACGAATTAAATTATTTATAATTAATTTATATCTCAAATAGTGAAGATAAGTTAAAATTACTATATAAGAATCATTCATTGGTTTTATTTACTCGGTAAACTAATTATTTTAGAAATATTTATTTATTTTTATAAAATTATATTCCTTCTGTTCCAGAAATAATGTCTCTTATTGATTTTTTAAAATTATTTTTTAAAAAATTTGACTATAATTATATTAAATATATTAAATAATTAAATTTTATAAAATATATATTTAGAATCTATTCGATTATAAATTTTTAAACTATATTTTTTTTATAATTTTATCAATAATAAATTTTAAATAATAATGAGTCAAAAAATAAATAAAAATTGATAAAAAAAATCAGGAAAAAGTTTATGGGATAGATAGAAAGAATATCAAATAAAATCCAAAAAATCATAAACCAAAATCAATCAAATCACATCATATTAAAATATAATAATATAATCAAAATAAATCGTTCTTCTATTTTTATACAAGTATATTTTTTTCACATGAATAAATGTGAAATTATGTTGAAAATATAATAAACAATATATATACAAGATCAAGTTACACACATTTTTTTATCATTAAATGATTAAAATGGATAATTCAGATTAACAGTCGGTCTTGTGACGATTGTGAAAAATATTAAAGAGGTAATCTGAGTTATTATTTCAATCATCCAATGATGGAAAAAATATATAAAACTTAAAAATTGTTATGAATATCTTTATTTATAGTGGATATCCATATATTAAGTTAAGCTTTAATGGGCTTTATTATTAGAGTTTAATACCCATTGGAATTAGGGTTCTATTTTATGCCTATAAATATAGATTTTTAGACAAAACATTATACACAATCTTACTTTGAGAATATAATAAAAATATATCTCTTTTGTCTCTCTTCTTATTTTATATATTTTATTCTTATTCTTTAATTTATTTACAACTCATTATCAGCACGAAATGCTAACCAACGGAGATATTTGTCGTTCAAATTTAAAAGAAATTATTGAAAAGAATTTATTACTAGGATGAATCAAAGATAAGTTCTTCTCCTTCAATTATATTTTAATTATCGATTTATCTTTCTTTCTTGATTTTTGACTTGATTTTTAATTTTTAAAAAATCTTTGGTTGTTTGGTGTTTGTGTAGTGATGAAATGACTCAATTACCATGATGCTTGTCGATAATTTCTAAAAAAGATTTTTAAAAAATATTGGTGATTAAACCTACCATATATTCAAATTAGTGAAAAGTTTGGTATGTTTTATTTATTTAATTTGAGTTTTTTGTCTTTATTTATAACTAATATTTGTTTATTTTATTATTATGATGAAAGTTTATGTTTTAATCATGCTCTAAGTATTACATGATATTAGAATAAATATTAAACCTTTAATTAATTAATAGGTTCTTTATTATGTTGGTTTAATACGAGTATATTGATTGGACATCCCGTTCTGCGAGGCTACTAGTCTCGAAGGAGGTTCTTTTTAAAGGACCTTGTAGAATGATTTAACAACGTCGCGTATGAGGATTAAAATTTTGTTCCTTATATGTATTGCATGTATATTGGTTGATCAATTACTATTTAATAGTATGAATATTATAAAATCTATATTTACTTAAAAACAATATTTTTGTGTCAAAAAACTCGATTACAGACTTCTCCCAAGTTTAAGTTATGAAAATCGTCTTGATTCAAGAATTTTTATGGGAGGCATTCACTAAAGTGAATGCATGCATGATGATTATTTCATGCAATTATTGGATTTATGTCATTCCTTGAAGTAAATGCAAGCATGATATTTATTCCATGCGATTATTGGATTTATGCCATTCCCTGAAGTGAATATAAGCATGTTGTTTATTCCATGCGATTATTGAATTTGTTTCATTCCTTAAAGTGAATGTAAACGTGATAATTCACAACATGGCTAGTGAATAAAACTCAATTATGTGCCTGAGTATCACTGATGAGGATATGTTAAAAAAACATACTCCACTTCTAACACATTAATGTTGTCTTACAGACACAATATCATGAAAATGTTTTAAATACCTATTAGTCTCTGCTTTATTCCCTGAAGTGAATATGATATTTTATAGCGGAATGAATCAATGAATAAAAGAAACAATAATAATTGTGGTTGCGATTGAGGTCATAAAATAAACATGGATAAGATGATTCTTTTGAGAATGTTTATATCCCACCAGGGTGAATTATAAGAATGACAAGAATGATAGAGATCATATCAAATCTTTATGTTATCAATGTGATGGTACAAACCATTGGTCTTGTACTTGTCCAATGCCGAAATATTATGGACTTTATCTATAATTATGAATGATAAATGGAAGAAAATATAAAAAAAATTCTTTGTGGCGTAAATAATTATGGCGTTGTTGGTCCAACTCAATTGAATATTGTTAATTTTCTCATAATCCTTCAAGAGAATAATTCGCCATTTATTTTATTTTCCTTATAAAATCTAAAAGAAATAATTGATCTTTTATTTATTTTATTTTATTTTATTTCAATTTTTTATTTATTATTTATTTATGTTAATTTATTTTATATATCATTTATTTACGTTTTATGTTAATTTATCATTAATTTATTTTATATATTATTTATTTACGTTTTATGTTAATTTATCCTATGAAGAATATTATCACTTTTGGAATAAAATCTATAATGAATTGTGATTATTTATGCCAAGTAGACAGTGCAAGTACTCATACTATACTTAAGCATAAGAAATATTTTCTCATTTAAATGCAAGGGAAAATGTGAGTACTATATCTCAAAGTACTTAAATATCAATACTTTTGAAGAGCTTTTGAGAGTTTATCTTTGATAGATAATCGATTTGATATAATGTACTATATTTAATATTTTCTATTCCCCGAAGTGAATGGTACAAAGTACATATTTTTCATTTCCCGAAGTGGATGAAATAAAGCATATATTAAAATATGCATAATTATGCATATTTTCTTATTTTAAATGCAAGAGAATAATGTAAGTACTATATCCGAAAGTGCTACTATCACAGAAGGCTCCATCTGAACAAATATGTTATTGCCAAAAGAGGCTTTATTCCATATTTACAGTGCATTATTCTCGTCAAAGTCGCGAAGAGACTTATTGAGTTTTAAAGATATTTATAGAAATATATTGAGAATATCAATAAAATCTCAATTTATAAGTATAACTCAAGGCAATAATTTTTTTTTGACAAAATTACATGCATTATCATCCATATTGTACTAAAGAAGAATTAGTACAAATTGAAGCTCATGCTATTGTAAACCAGATGTTTATTGATAATAAACCAGATTCAATTATGACACAAAAATTTGTTGACACTTTTATGTGGTCACTTATTGAAGAACTAAAATTTTCTTCAAGGTAATCTTTCATATGATACTTGCTATGAAAGTAATCTGATTATCCAATCATCAACAACTAAGATAGAGTGTAAATCTATTAATTTTCTAGAACGGATACAAGGTGATATATGTGAACCCATACACCTTTCTTACAGTTCATCTAGATATTTTACGATCTTTAACGATCCATCGACTAGATGATTATATGTATCCTTATTATTAACCAACAACTTGGTGTTTGCGAGGCCATTTACTCAATTGATAAAATTAAAAGCATATTTTTCAGATATCTTATAAAGACAATTGGTCTTGATAATATTGACGACATGTCATTTTACATGTAGTATCACTAATTCGTATCAAGCCAATAAATGATCATAAGTTCTCCCTATTACAAATAGTTTTTGGTCTAGAACTAAACATTTCTTATCTTAAATTTTTTGATGTGCGATATATGTTCTAATTGCTTCACCATAACGCATAAAGATGAGTTTTGTTGGGAATATATATCAGATTTAAATATCTTAAGCTTTTGATAAGAAATTTATTTACAACCAAATTTACTGACTATCATTTTAATGAGTTAGTTTACCCAACATTATGGGGAGAAAATTAATAGTTGGGAAGAAATAAGTTGGAACAAATTATCATTTTCTCATTTTGATCCACATACTACATAATGTGAACTATAAGTTCAAAGGATAATTCATTTAGCAAATCAATTGTCAGATTATTTTGCAAACCTAAAAGAGTGACTAAGTCACGTATATCAACTATGAATGCTCTAATTAAATTTGATGTCCTGAAAGGTCAAACTCTAGTTGCTAATTAGTCTAACTTATGCTTGAAGCGTAGTAGACAAGTAAGTTCCAAAGATAAAGAAATCCTCGAAAAAGAGAATGAACTATATTTTATGATGGTCTGATCGAGGAATCAATGAAATATGAAAATATTAAGAAGAGATTAAAAGGTCTCTAATAGAAACATTGACATGAATAGGGTACCGGATAATAAAGAGATCTCGATAGATTATGTCATGTCTGGTAATAAGTAGAACTGGCATTAAACTGACGTCGATAATATATTTACATACAATATAACACTAGAGATTTTATTTGATGATCTGGATCATGAATTATTGTCAATTGGGCAATATAAACAAAGAAATGATTGACCAACATGAAAGAGGCAATTGAGGCAAAACTAAAATCTCTTTCCAAAAAAGAAGTACTTAGGCCTATAACCCGTACATTGAAATGTGTAAAGTTCGTGGATATAAATGGACATTTGTGAGAAAGAGAAATTAAAAGGGGAAATAATGAGATATAAACTCATTTGGTTGTACAAAGATTCTCACAAAGACATAAAATTGATTATGAGGAAAATATATTTCTTGGTGGTGAATGCAACTACTTTTAGATTTTAATCAGTCTCACAATAAATAAAATTACTCAGTTTCTGCCTAATGGATATTGTTACATCCTATTTGAATGAGCCTCTTGATAGTATATTTACATGAAACTTCTTAAAAGATTTAGATTGCTATAAGCAGTTAATCCAAGTTCTCGAGAATATTATTCGATCATATTGAATATATTTTTTTATGACTTGAAATAATTTAGGCGTATTTGATATGATCGCCTCATTGAATACTTATTAGCATAATGCTATATGAATCGTTTAATTTTTCCGAGTATTTTTATTAAGAGGCTTAGCTTTGAATTTTTATTGTTATGTATGTCGATCTGAATATCGTTGAGACTCGTGAAGAGATCTCCTCAAATCCTTATACATCAATCGATATACAGAAAAATATTGAAAGAGACTTTACATGCATAACGCATATTCATTGATCACCCTTATAGTTGTTAGGTCTCTTAATGTAAACAAAGATTCTTTTCGTCTCAAGAAAAATGTAATGATATTCTTGGTCTAAAAGCAGAATATATACATTATTTGATCTAAAAGCATCGTATCTTAACTGGTCCAGAAATATTATTTAAGTGCTACGAGATTATTACTTTTAAATAATTATTATGCATGAGGTAAAAGCTGAAATATGTACTTGTCTAAACATATCCTGAAGATATGTGAATTGTTTTAACAAGATAAGATGCAAACTATCTTGTATAGAGATAATGCAAAATTTATATCTTAAGGTGGATATATCAAATATGATAAAAGGAAACATATTTTTTTTTAAGTTTCATCCCTCATGATCTTCAGAAGAATAGTATTCAATGAATCATTTCAAGTAATAATTTGGAAGATTTATCCAACTAGTGCATAATCTACTTCAATATTTGAAGATTGTATTCAATATTGAATTATGAAGATTCAAAGATCTTATGTGATATTTTTATGAGGGGGAGTAAATATAAATTGTACTCTTTTTTCCTTAACCGAGGTTTTGTCCCAATGAGTTTTCCTATTAAGGTTTTTAATGAGGCAACATGTTATGCGTATCAAAGATGCGTGTACTCTTTTTCCTTCACTAAGAATTTTTTCCCACGGTGTTTTTATCTTAGTAAGGTTTTAACGAGGTACATTATCTTCATTGATATCCAAGGGGGAGTGTTATGAATATTTTTATTTATAGTGAATATCTATATATTAAGTTAAACTATTATGGGCTTTATTAGAGTTTAATACCCATTGGAATTAGGATTTTCATCTTATGCCTATAAATATAGACTTTTAGACAAAACATTATCCACAACCCTACTTTGAGAATATAATAAAAGTCTTTCTTTTGTCTCTCATTTTTTCATACATATTGTTCTTGTTCTTTACTTTATTTACAACAAAAGTTTTATAATGTATAACTTGATCCTATCTAATATATTTATATATAAAAATAGAATATATTAAAAAAGTTATAAAATCTTAAATAAATAAAAACGGAAAAATCTCATAAATATTGTTGTTTAAGTTTTTTCCCCATAATATTATACTAGAAAAAATATTTCTTAAAATATTATTGATTTTATAGTAAAAGAGAAGTTGGATCCATTGGAATCCAACTTTGAATAATAATTTATTTTTTTAGATTAAAAAATTAAAATCGAGAGCAGGAAATTCCGATTTTGAATAGTTAAAAATTAAAAAAATAAAGTCAATGACAAGAAGTAAAAAATTTTAAAAAAAACTAAAGTCGGTGGCAAGAGGTTCTGACTCTAAATAATGTTTTTATTTTTTTAATCTGATCACTATTCATAGCCAAATTCTAATGAATCTGACTTCACCTTAACCGTTGAAAGTATAATATTTTAGGAAATAATTTTTCAAATGTAATATTATGGAAAAAATCCAAATAACAATATTTATGATATTTAACCAAATAAAAACACAATTTGACTTCACTTCCCAAATAAAAATAAATCAACAACACAAAATGCTATGAACATGTTTCCTTCTTCCTCTCTTTTCCCACCCTTAATTTTCCAAGTATTTTTATCTATCGTTCACCCTTAGAAACAATGGTTGTCCCGGTTCTGGCTTCGTTTACCTTGGGTTCTTTTTTAGCCTCTTTTTTTGCTTCATCGGTTTTAACTTGAGCCACAACCTTAGCTTTTTCTTCTTTTTTTTCAGCTTCCGTCATTGTTTTTTCTTCTTTCTTTTGGGTCTCTACCTTTATTGTTGTTGCTTTCTTTTCAGCTTCTGCTATTGTTTTCTCTTCTTTCTTTTGGCTCTCTACCTTTGCTTCTGCTTTCAGAAATTTTTGGGTCTCTACCTTTGCTTCTGCTTCTCCTTTCTTTTTAGCTTCTACCATTGTTTTTTCTTCTTTCTTTTGGGTCTCTACCTTTGCTTCTGCTTCTCCTTTCTTTTTAGCTTCTGTCATTGTTTTTTCTTCTTTCTTTTGGTCTCTACCTTTGTTTCTCCTTCTTCTTTCTTTTCAGCTTCCGTTATTATTTTTTCTTCTTTCTTTTGGGTTTCTACTTTTTCTTTCGTTTCTCCTTTTTGGAACTTTTGGGTCTCTACCTTTATTTCTTCTTCTTCTTCTTCTTTCTTTTTAGCTTTCGCCATTGTTTTTTCTTCTTTTTTTTGGGTCTTTACCTTTGCTTCTGCTTCTCCTTTCTGAAATTTTTGGGTCTCTACCTTTACTTCTGCTTCTTTCTTTTCAGCTTCTGTCATTGTTTTTTCTTTTTTCTTTTGAGTCTCTACCCTTGCTTCTTCTTTTTCTTTCTTTTCAACCTCCTTCGTTGTTGTTTCTTCTTTCTTTTGAGTCTCTATCGTTGTTTCTGCTTCTGTTTCTTTTCTTTCGATCTCTTCTTTTGCTTCTGTTTTTTCTGCTTTCTTTTCGGCCTCAACAATAACTTTTTCTTCCTTTAGTTCTTCATTCTTTTCTCCCTAGAAAATCAATACATCAATTTAAAAAAATGGGAAAAATAAATACATAGTGTGTCAACTTTTTATTTTAGTATCTTAAATATTTTGTTTAATAAATATTTATAGCATATTCTTTTATTAAAATATGTTCTTAAAAGTAGGGGTGTAAGCGAGCTGAGTCGAGTTTGATTAGTATTAAGTTCGGCTTGGTTCGTTAAGATTTTGAGTCAAGTTCGAGTTTAAGTAATTTCAAATTAGCCTGAAAAATCTGAACTCGGTTCGACTCGTTAAGAACTTGAGTCGAGTTCGAGTTTTTTCTGAGCCTAATCGAGTAACTCTTATCTCTCACGTCTTATTTAAAGACTAATGGAGAAAAAACTTTGATACACAAGTTGCATAAACTCAAGCTTGTTAATTTTAGGTTTTAGTATGTTAATTTAGAGTTTAAGACTTATGTTTAAGGTTTAGATTTTAGGATTTTAAGTTTAGAAATTTAGATTTTAAATTATAAAAAATAAAAAAAAGTATATTTATATTTTCGAGTAACTCGTGAGCTTTCCGAGTCGGGTATCATGTAGCTCGGCTTGTCAATAATTCAAGTCGAGTTCGAGTTCGAGCTGAGTCCAATCAAGTCGAGTTTTGATCGAGCTTTGACCTAGTCGAGCTCGAGTAGCTCGCGATATGTCTAGTCTCATTTACAATCCTACTTAAAAGTATTTTAATTATTAAAGTAAAAACTTAAAATATATTTTTTGTGTGAAAATAATGGGAAATTTACATGGATATGGAAGATGGGGAAAAATTCCCAAAATATTGATGATGAGAAATTATTTTTTAAAATATTAAAGATTGAACAGTGCATTAAAAGGCGGATTTAAGACACTCCGACTTTGAACAGTAGAAAGCTTCAAGACACTGATCATGATATGATATGATGCCAAAGTCGACATCTCTTAAACCCGTCTTTAAACTTCTTACTGTTCAAAATCGGAGTGTCTCGAACCCAACTTTTAATACAATGTTCAATCTTCAATATTTGAGAAATAATTTCTCAAATCATCAATATTTTATGAATTTTTTTCTCATCCTCAATATCGATGTAAATTTTCCAAAAATAAATACCTAATAAAATTTTCTAGAACTTATACTATAAAAAGCTTAAATGAAAAATCAATCCCTAAATTATACACTTCGTTTGTTTTTAATGCTTGAACTATTTTTTTTATTAAAATAAATATTTAAATTATTATTTTTGGTTACTTTAAGTCTGATAGTAAAAAGATTTATTTCAGCCAATAAGATGTTGATACGCCACAAAAATCTTTCGACCAAAAAACAGTTTAGGGACTAAAAAAAAAGTAAGATATAGTTTAAGTATTTATTTTGAAAAAAAAAATTAATATCCTTATGACCAAAAACAATTGTTTAAATAGTTATTTTAACAAAAGAATAGTTTAAAGGCTAAAAACAAATAAAGGAAATAGTTCAAGGGCTGACTTTTATTTAAGCCATGAAAAAATATATACTTCATATATTTATATTAAAAAATATTTTATATATCTATTTTGAAAAGATATACTTTAAATATTTATGTTGATAAAAATATTTTAAATACTTAAATAAAAAAATTTAATATACCTTAAAAGAGTTATTTATAATATAAGCCTTTAGAAAACTATGATACTAGGTGTGTTCAAAATTATCTATCCGATTACCCTGACACGATTATTCGATACAAAATAGACAGATATTTGAAGGATTTTTTTAAATTTTTTCGGGCCGGGTTATGAGCCAAAGGTTTTCTTTTATCGGGTACCACACCCGATAATTGTTAATATATATTATTTTAAATTATACTTTTATTTTAAGTTTCTTAATATTTTTACTCCAAAACTAAATTTAAATCTCTAAATTTTTTTGATGTATTTTATATTTTTAAATTTTAAGTTTAAAATTAAAAAAATATATAATTATATATTTAATATATAATTTTTAAAATTTTTAAAAATAAAAAATTATAAACTGGATATCTGTTATCTATTTTTTCGGGTAACTATAGCTTTTAGGTATCCAAGTAACGGATGTCCGAATATAACGGGCCGAGACACAGACCAACAAAATAGATACCAAGATAAACTGGATACTCGGTATTTCGAGCACCCAAAACCAAGTACCTGATAGTGTAACATCCCTACTATATAAAAAAATGGAAAGTTAGAATAACGTTACATTGTCAAGCAAGTAACGAAAGGATTGTGCTTCGGTTTCCTCAAATTCATTGGCCTTGTTTTCTACTACTTCCTCGGTGGTTTTTTGATCAGCCTCCGGCCGAAGGGATTCCGCCATGGTGTCGGCTTCAGGTTTCGTTGCAGCTGCGGCAGCCGAGTCTTCTTCTTTCAACACCTTTGGCTTACTAGCGCAAGCACCCATGTTGGAGAAAGGTTGAAAGAAGAAGAAGAAGGAAACAAGTTATGAAAAAATAAAGGAAATGAAGCTTTTTTTATTTTTTTATGATCCTCAGGCTTAATATTGAGGTGTTTTATAGTGTTCTGGTCTTATGATTTTGAGTGGAAAAGAGAGATTTAAGGGAATCAATGGCTGACAGATTATGCCTATATATTTGTCTCGAAATAACTGAAATATTGTTAGGGATATATGAAAAGGGATAATTATTTGATATATCGATAAATATTTTAATTTTAGGGTTTAAGGATTTAATTTAAGTGATAAAATTTAGGGTTTAGGTTTAATAGTTTATAATTTAGGATTTATATATTAAAAATTAGATTCTCAATGTATTATACTAAAATCTAATCCTTAAATCTTAACACTACCCTTAAATTGTAACCATTGCCCATAAATTCTAAACCTCTATACTTAAACTCTACGCTCTAAATTAAGTCCCTAAATTTTAAAACTAAGGTGCTTATGGAAACTAATTTTTTTTACCACCATTGTATTAATTAGATATAAATCATATATATTTATATGTATACAATGTTAGAATAAACAAGCTAATGCATGTATCATTTCATATATATATATATACATGGGTGATTAACGAGTTGAGCAGATCGTGAGTTATTCGAACTCGATTCGGTCAAAACTCGATAAATACTCGACTTAGATTAGCTTGACTCAAACTCGAACTCGACTCGATACCTTAACGAGTTAAATTGAGCAAAGTCTAACTCGACTCGATAAGTTCGCGAACAACTCATTAATTTTTTAAAATATTTTTTAATAATTACTTTAAAATAATTTCATTCAAAAAAATTTAAATAATAATTATTAACGTGTGAATTGTTACTTTAATTTTAATATGCTAGTTTGATGTGTTTATGAAATATTACTTTTAAATTTAGACTTTAAAAATATTTTTTACACTCTTTTTGATATTTTTGGTTAAATTTATTAATTTAAGTTAATATTGAGCTTCATATGGTATTATTAAATTTTACTTTTAATTAAAAATAAGATAAGCTTTTAATGAGCAACAAATTGAGCTTATCGAGCAACGAGTAGAGTTGAGCAACAAAATATTTTAACGATCATGAGTCGAGCACAATTTTAACGAGCTTAACGAGTAACGAGTCGAGTAACAAAATTTTTTAACGAGCACGAGTCGAACAATGTCCAACTCGTGATCGACTCGCTCGATAAGCACCCTTATATATATGCATAAAAGATTATATATGCAAAACTTAAAAATTTACAATTTTTTGAATAATTGGATGAAAGTACATGAATGATTGAAATTATAAGAAAAAAAAAAAGATTATCATGTGAGAAAAAAATATAAAAAAAAAATATTTTTAATCATTTATTTGCATTTATCCAACAGTTTAAAAATATATAAAAATAATTGATTTTTTTGATTTAATAGTATGATTTTATTGATTAAAAACCTCCGTAGACCTATGTGGAGGAAAAGAGTACCTATGAAAAAACCTTATCTGATAACATATGCATCATATGAAACCAACAAACATGAAAACTACATAGGAAACATTCTCAATCGCCTCCTAAAGCTCCCTCACGATCCGTAACAACCAAATCTCTAACAACCAACGAAGTCTTATAAAAGATACGAGTCTCAAGCGTAGAGTTCCTCAACAATTTAGCTAAATTATCTGCCACTTTATTCACCTCTCGGAACACATGAATAATTTTAACATTGCAATCATGTTGAAGTAATTCTTGTATATAAGAATTTAAATGTGAAAATAATGCACCATTCTTATTAGTCAACATATTGACTGCAATTAAATTATCTAGCTCAATCCTCAAACGTCGGATGCCAATTCGTCAAGCGTGATAAAGTCCCTCATATACACCCCATAAGTCTGTGTCTAAAACCTCACAAGACCCATAAATTTTTACTTAATGTAAGTGGATTTTAATATATGTGTAGAGAATGGAACAACACGATGATCCGATACTGAGATGGTTAAGTTGTATAACTTCAAAATTAATAGGAACCTAATAAGTGTTTAAACACAAAATTTAGAGGAGTCAGCTTAATTTAATTAATTTTGAAATGATTGGGACTTAAAACATTGGAGTATTTGATAAAAAAAAAAAAGTTAGGCAGTCCACTCTAGAGGTGGTAAACCGATCCAAAACTTGAACCGTTTTATTTGATTGAGACTCGATATCAACTCGAATATGATGATCTAAAACCTGAAATAAATTAAATCAAATCGAAGTCGATCAGATTTTTAGTTAAACCGTTATGGACTAATCCAAATTTCAAGTGAATAAACCTGGATTAATTTCATCCCATATGAAAGCAACTAGAAATAAAAAAAAAAAAAAAAGATTTGATGTGAACTGACACACAACACGCCAAAAAGTTAAATATACTGACTTTATAATATTATATATGAGTCTAGAAAACAGATCATGCCTAAAAATCGGACTGAAATATATGAATTTTTTTATTGAATCGATCTTGACTCAATCCAAAATTAAACCAAATCTGATTTGAACCTGTCCCGAACCAAACCTGTGTTCCACCTCTAGTCCACTCTCAAACTCGTGTAGTTCAGTACCTATATATACATATATGGACTTTTATAGATTTGGAAAAATATGCTTTGTATGGATAAGAATCTTATAGATTTATAATGTTGGCATTTATGGAATTTTATCAATTCTTGGAATAAAATCAGTATGCTTGTGTATGGAAAGTAATAAACCAGAAACCTGAACCCAAGGCAATGGAAATTCACAAAGCTAACATAGACATGCATTCACAAGATACAAGGGGTAGTCATTGGAAATGGTAGATAAAGTTTGAAACTATTGAAAACAACAACCATTGCTAGGGGGGGGGGGGGGGGGGGAGGACAGCTTTGATGGATATACATATTAAAGGATATAAAGAGAGAGATACAGATCCCGAGCTTGAATCGATATCGCTTAAACCCTTTCGAGATCTGTTCTTTCCTGCTCAAGTTGCATTGCTATGCATTCATTTACAAGTTTCAGACACTTGTTTTCCACTCTCATCTTGTCCAGCTTCAAGTCCTGTTTCAAGCTTCGACGCTTCCACTTCAACCGCTGCTTCTCTAAGTTGAGCATCTTGTACTTCAGCTGTAACTTTCGCTTCTCTAGTTGACACGCTCGATGTTCCATCCATTGCTTCTGTGATCTATCTGCTTCATGGTCTTCATGGCATTGGCAAGTCAGATTCCGATGAGTTGCATTATGCAGTGGTTGAGCATATGAAATTTGGTTGAAGTCCGTCACTTTCAAAGGATTCCCAATATCTGCAACTTTGTTTTCATTTGTTCGTTTCAACCACATTGCAGAGACAGCAGAAAACTCAGAATTTTCCCCGTTGTACTCGGTTGTATCACCTTGAGCATTTGAAGTTTGATTAGAATGGGATGGCTTTGAAGTATTCACAAAACCTGAAATATCATTTTCATTAATCAGGTTCAAACACTTCACCGAGAACTCCGGGAGCCCAGAAGTTGCCCCATTATCCTTAGCTCTATCAACTTCAGCAAGTGCTCCGGTGTTTTGATCAGTACCATCAAGCACAGGTTGGTTCAATTCAAGAAGCTTGTAATCATCTTCTTTCTTCAGAATGAACAGCAAAGACCGCAGCAAATCTGGATCATGAGGTAGATACAATCGATTACCATTATGATACGAGCACATCTCTTCGAAAAACAAATGTTTTGAGGTCAAAAGTTTTCTTGCTTCTTCTTTTCCCTTCTCGGATATATCTATTATGTCCAAAAGCTTAGGGTTCTCAACAACTTTACAAGAAATGCCTCTCCCCAGTAAATCATTCAGTCTCCGATATGTTTTGTTCAAATTATTGAACTTGTCCTCACATTGTTGAGGAGATACATGGTAACCCCGATCAGACATGACCTTTGAAACACACCTCCATTTTCCTTGTTTCTTCAAAAGAGAAGCCACTTTTGTCTGACTAGCCGCACAATCAGTAGAAGGTTCCTCCCCGATGTAAGAAAGAATAGTAATCAAAAGCTTTACACTTTTTCCAGTCCATTTCACGCGTTGCCAGGGTAACCGATCCTCACTCTTGCCAGCTTCATTGTGCTTGAGTTTGCACTGTTCAGCACAATTTAACACATCATCCTCGATAACAACGCTTTCCCGCATCTCGTTTTCAGCTAAAGCAAAAGCAGAACATTGGGATGTGTGCGGCTTTTGTTTGTATTGAAGCTGTACCGATTCTCGTTGATCTAGACAACCATCTAACCATCCCTGCCGCAAGTCACCACCTGCTGCTGGTTTATCTTCCATTGTTTTCAACTAAATATGCGATGAACTCTTTGGATCAGCTACTAAAAGATAAGTTCAACAGGATACTATCCGGTTATTTAGCTAGTATGTCGATAATATCAGAGCAAAATTGAAGAGATCACCAGACAAAAACAGTTAAAGTCATTCTCAGTTCAGCACCAAGCTACAAAGTCCCATGGAATGAGCTTCGTTCCCTGCATAATAGTTGCTACAATTATATTTTTTGGTAACTTAAGCAAAACCTTTTACAGCCAAAATCCATCTAATATCTAAGAATGATCGGGAAAAATGACACAAATACATAAAAGTAGATTCAAATTATAGCCAAACATAGATCTGTTTCCAATTAATCTATTCAAAACAGAAATTTATGAAAGTGAAAGCAATTTCTTAACCGGAGATCTAAAGAAACTCAAATAGCCAAAACGAACTTATCTGCTGCTGCATGAAGAAGAAAACCATTACCTCCATCAGACCATTTGCTCCCTCTTTACAATCTGCAAATGTGTAAACAGCAGATAGATATAACATAAACGGCCCTAGGGGCAAACTATGAATGCTTTGGAATTAGTGAAAACCGACGATAAAAATGAAACGCTCAATAGGTAACGCTGGCACATATAGCTTCGGTTTTAAGTTAAGCATGATATCTAGGTGCCACTTGTCGGTTCATTAATGCATACGATAGAGGGTAGAAAACATGGCTTACCATAGGATATGTTCAAAATTTATAACAATAAGCTTGAATTGATGAAACAAGATAACATAAGGCATCATTCAGGAAAACATAAGATTATATTGAAAATCTTAAACAAAACACAGCAAAATTATAAGCCAGCAAGTTTTTCATTACATTAAACTTAAAATAGGCTTCCAAGATGTAACCCGGCTCACAACATGTACTCAGTTTTAGACACTGCTCATTTTCTTGTTCCTAATTTGAATGCTAAACCCTTGTTTACAAGCTTCATGCATTCATTTTCCAGCCTCATCTTACCCAAATCCCAATCCTTGTTCCAATTTTTCTTTCTCCACTTAAACAGCTCCTTCTCAAGTGCAAGTTTTCGGGCCTGAATTTGTATCTTCTGCTTTTTCAACTCAAGTAAGCGAAATGCCATCCACTGCTCTTGCAACCCATATGAGCTGTTGTAGGTAGGGTAAAAATGACTCAAATCATATTGATCATTTTGTTTAGAAGCTTCTGACTTTCTGGCATACTCCACAATATTCGAAGGACTGCCGACAATAACGGCTTTCATTTCATTCATTAATTTACACCTCTTTGAGGGTGGCTCCGTAAACCTGGAAGTTCCCTTACTATCTTCTGTTCCCTCAAATCCACCATTAGGTGCAGCATCTTGCTGTTCTTTCTCAAACTCATCATCCCCATTCTGTTGCCTCGACTGATTAGGCTCATCATCTTCTCTGCTTCCAAGAACCAACTGTAAGGAGCGCATCAACTCCGGATCATGAGGAAGACGCAGTCTGTTCCCTGTATGGTATGAACACATTTCCTGATAAAACAGATTCTTCAAGCTCAAAATTTTCTTCACCTCCTCCTTTATCTTAACAGGTACATTTATTACGTCCAAAAGCTTCGGGTTCTCTACAACCTCGCAAGAACTGCCTTTTCCTAGAACATCATTTAGTCTCTTGTATCTTTTATTTAAATCACTGAACTTGTCCTCGCATTGCTGCGGCGATACATGATGACCCTTTTCGACCATGAGTTTCGAAACGCATTTCCACTTCCCTGCCTTATCCACCATAGATGATTTTCTTCTAACACCACCTAGACAATCAGAAGAAGCACCCTCATCAATATAGCAAACAGCATTAATCAAAAGCCTAACCATTTGTGGTGTCCATTTCACTCGCAGCCACAAGAACTCACCTTTCCCCTCGGAACAATCATCACCTCCATCAGCACCACCTTTTTCATCAGAATAGTTCCAATTACCATCACTTTGTTTTTTGATTTCTTTCATATTCTCGGACGTGAACGGAAAAAACATCTTGAATTTGGGAACCTTGCTGCTGGTAAAATTGTAGGTCTAACCCTTGTTCAACCTGTAATGACCCTAGTGAATCTAAATAAGGAAATGACTGAGTCTGACCACCTTAATCAGATTATTAACTGATGTTGGATTTCCTTCCATATTCTGTCAACCAAAGAAAAATCAGATCTTTTTAAAGCCAAAATACATGAAAAAATTTCAATACAACTTTCAATGTAGCTTACAAGCTTTTAAGGCTAAATTGCCATAATTGGAAATTGAAAACCAGGCAAGGAAGTGCCTGCTAACACAAGTAGGTCAATTAAAGCACAATCTTTGAGAGATACAACAATTAAAACGAAATCCAACACTAAGAATCAGAAAATCTCAAACAAATTAACACCCAAATTGCATGCAGCATTGCAAAAATCAAATGTAACCCCCAATTCGTTCACTGAAGCTAACAAACACAGTATTGGGATTCTTTTCAAACGGAAAAAATCAGTTCTAAAGCAGAAGAAAGAGACTTATCTGTCACAAAAGCAGAGACCCATTTCGTCATATAATCTTGTTGTTTTCCTCCCCTTAACAAATAAAGTTAAAAATGTCATCTTTTGGCTCCAAAGCTCTCCTTTTCTGTCATACGAGCTTGTAGTTATGCTATACGACATGGGTACTATTTGATTGAACTCAAAACGAGTATTTGGCATGGCTGGGTCAGACCCGACCCGGTTATAGTAGTTTGGGTTGAAAATATGAATAGTATTTTTAGGCCATGTTATCGTGTTTTAATATTATTTTTTTGATATATATTGATACTCTTATATTTTAAATAAATTCGGTATATACCGAATTTTTTATAAAAGTTTAAATTTTTTTAAAGTATAAAAGTTTTAATACATACCGAATTTATTATAATTTTTATAATAATTTTGATATAAGTCTCATTTTTACCTTAAAAATTCTCAATAATATCTTTTAAAGAATTATTTTGATCTAAAATAAAATATCGAGAATTAAAATATTCTAAAAAATAATACCGGACAAATTGACTATTCAGTAAATATTCTGTACATTTTTTTCACATTATGCGTATTCAAGAAAATAACCCTAAAACCTGTTAAAGGAAACTTATTAATGTTGTATGGAATCACATGTTAAAGCTTAAACAGGCTTATGCCCTACAAAGTTTATGCATTTGCTTTCTTCTTGTTGTTTAATTTGCATCAGCATACAGTGCTTTAATCTCTTCAACATCATCATAGCTGCCAAGGAAAACAGGAGACCTCTCATGTATCTTCCCTGGAACCAAATCAAGTGCCTGCAAATCCATGGAAAAACAACAATTCATGAGGATGTTGTTGGCTTATATGATTCGAATGGTACGGAACTCGATGCCGAGTCGAGTTTTCTCCATGGCAAGCAAATGTTTGTCACATTACCCTTTGTTTTCCAGTGAAAGCTTGACCTCCAGCTTGCTCCATCAGGTATGACATTGGGAAGACTTCATATAGAAGACTGTATTGGGAAAGAAGTTTGATTTAAATGGTCACAATTGCAATGGAAAAATGAAGGTTTCGAATCAATGGTTTACCGTAGCTTTCCGTTGGGACTTTTCTTATCAGCAGGGTATAGGAAGATACCGCCGTAAAGCAGTGTTCGGTGGATGTCTGCAACCATGCTGCAATGGTGAATGCCATTAGTGGAAGCAAAGGAAAAGATAAAGTAATCTCCGGTTAAAAATACTCGTGTCCGATGCTCACATTTCGAGTCCGAGTAACTTAACGAGAGCCTAAGAGTAAATACCTTCCAATGTATCTAAGGGACCTTGGAGGTGAACCATCTGTAGGGAACTTGCATTTCTCCACAAACTTTGTAGTTGGCTCATCCCAATTCTTGGCATTTCCTTCATTTACTGAATAAATCTTTCCCTTTTTCGGTACCTTAATGCTGGGATGGGTTAATATGAACTCGCCGAGAGACGGATCAAGTGTGAAGCCGTTAACGCCACTCCCAGTACTCAGCACTAGCTGCAAATCAGAAATAAAGGACACTTTCTTTGTGTTTCAAGTGTCAAAACAAAAATGATTTTAAGTTGCTGTAAATGCTGGTCTAGGTGATTGCTTTTACCGTGCAGGCACTTCCATACATGCAATAACCGGCCGCTACGAGGTTTTTTCCGGCTTGCAATACATCATTGATCGTCGGATTGGCTTCATCTTTCACCAGATAAATCCCGAAAATCTGATTACATGAGGGAAAATCAGACATCCATGTTTACTCATAAACCAGTTTACTATGAAGCAAACAGCAAGCTTACAGTTCCTATGGAAACACCACAGTCAATGTTTGAGGATCCATCCAATGGGTCAAAAACAACAATGTATCTGCATGTACAACACAAAGTTAGCCTAGAGTTCGTAACCGATACTTGGACTCTTCATCATGTTCGAGACATATTCGAGCACAAATTTTATGAATACAATCTTTTAAACACAACGGTGACGGATTTCTACATCCAACACTCATACAAGATGAGTATCAAACCTTCCACGCTTCGACGGATCGACGAATATAGCCTCTTCATTCTCCTCCGAAACCAAAATGCACTACACAAAATCACACATAAGGGTTATGCACTGATCTTCATTCAATCAAACAGATTAACAAATAGATTTTCAGGCTTACTGTTCTTCCACTGCTAATCAAAGCCTTAACAAAAACTTCATTTGAAAGCACATCCAGCTTCTTTTGCTCTTCACCCTAAACAGAGGAGAAACTCTAAATTCATACAATAGAAGATATATAGGTAATGGAAGCCATTAAGGGATTTAAATTACAGTCGCAGTTACGTTTTCGATCACAATACTTTATAACAATTGAGGACATAGAATATGCTAGTGCGGTCATTGCAGACCCTTATTTTCTACGATAACAATTTCAGACGGTCTGCTACCACCGTATAGCAGCTGCTAATGCGGTAGTGGACCGCCTGATTTAACGATGAAGGTAATGGTATACCTGGATATTGGTCTCTCCTGCAAGTCCAAATAGCTTTGCAAGACCCGCCTGCACATACAGAACAATGACTTTGCAAGTGAAATCTGATATTTCAGAACTACAAAAACACCAAAAAGAAGATCAAGAGTGTAAAATGACCTTGCTAACAGAAGAGCATACGAATTTGCAGCCAAGAACAATGTGATTGAGCAAGATGGTGAAATCGCCCCGAGATTCAGGGTACTTGGTTTGCTCATTCAGGACATGGCGAGTGATGGTCATCAAATCAGTCCTATGAGCATCCGCTTCATGATCCATGGCAAACCCTTTTTTTTCTCAACACAAAAATCAAATCTTTCCTCTCAAGATCGGATTAAAGCTTTCTTTTTTGGATCAAATGAAATTAAAAAGGGTTAAAACTTGAAGAGCGAAGAACCCTTTTTTCTTCTGTTTGTGTTGCGTAAGATTTGGGAGAATAAAGATAATAGTAGTATTCCACGTTTTGAGGATAACAAGATGTAAAGTTTGATGATGAAAAACCTATATATATATATATATACATATATATAATCAACATCAACAACAGAGTCGATTCTGGTTGGTCAATGGAGGATGAGAATGACACGTTAGGGCTGCGTTGATTACAATCTCACATGGCTGTGAGTCATCAAGAATCAAAAGTCAGCTCTTTTTAGTTTCAATCTATGCTGTTTCTGATGTTGCAAGGCCTTAGCTTTTGATTTACAATGGCGGTTTTGGGTTCCGGTAATACGGGAGAGCATAAATCCGTTCTCAGTTGGTTCGGTTTTGGTGAGTTGCTCGGTTTAGTATAAAAATATCGAAAAAATTATTAATTAATTTAAAAATTAAAATATTTATATTATATCATTTTATATGAGTTTAAATTATTAATAATTTTTTATTTAATTAAAAAATATAAAAAATATGAACTTAATCGTTTAATTATCTTTTGTATCGAATCATATTTTAAAACTCATAAAAAATTAATTATTTGAGTCAAGTTTTACGATGATAACCATTACAAGGTTAATGTTAAGCGTTTAAATTATGACGATATTTGAATGGTTTAAATTTTGATTTTTGTGAATAAAAATATTGAATTAAAATGATCGTATTTATATTAATTTTTTATAAAACTCAATTTAAATTAGTCGATAATAATTACGTTGTAAACCCAAAAAATTAAAATAACAATTTTTTGTTGTTGTGATGGGTCTATTATTTTTTTAAGATATATTTAATAAGATGTAGAATGTTATTATTTATATATCTTAAATGTCACGAATCGATCATACTCCTAATAATTTATTTGTAATGATTATTCACTACGCCTATCCTACTCATGAATGTTTTATGTCTAAAATCATTTTTATATAAAATTAATATTCTTTTATCTCTTTTCAGAAAATATATTTCTAATAAGATCACGAGTTGACCGTATGAATTTTTATTAAATCCTCATTTATGATAATAATTAATTGTATAAAAAAATATCTATCAATTCTGATCTGAAACTAAAAATTAAGTAAACTAATCGAATGATCATTATATCTTTAAAATTTTATCAATTTAGTCATATTTATCTTAAAAAAAAATACATTTTAATCACCACCATTAACTCCTTAACTGTGTTTCACGAGAAATTATTTAATGGGTAAGTCTCACCGCATATTAAATCAACCACTAAAATTATCCATCTTATCATTTTTTTCATGTCATATTTTTCTAAGTGAATCTTTACTCATATTTACTGTTAATTTATTTTAAAAATAATTGTTTCAAGTGAAGATTCATTTGGGAAAATATGACATGAAAAAATTGATAAGATGAATAAGTTTTAGTAGTTGGTCCCATAGACAAATGATGAGACTTACCCATGATATAACTTCTCGTGTTTAACTCAATATATCACCTTTTCCAAGCCTAAAATTTAAACCCGAGACATTTAGTTTAAAATCGCAATGCACAATTATTAAATTAAACTAAAATATTTGTTCCATGATTAAGATTAGAGATGGATACGGATCGGGTTAGATTTTCAGTCCACTCGCATTCCATTCGACCTGAATTTAGGGTAAAAAATTTGATCCGAATCGGTCCAATTTTTAAGTTTTAAAATTCGACCCGACCCAAATCATTAAAAAATTTTAAATTTTAAGGATTTAATTGTAAAAAAAATAAAATTTAGGGATCTAATTATAAAAAATAAATTTTCAGTGACCTAATTGTAAAAGAAAATAATTATGTTTAAAATATATATAAAGAGGGATCATTATTGCAAATATCCTTAAAATATATATGAAAAAATTACACTATTAATCTTGGGTCGAGTTGGGTCGAATTTTTTCCATCCTAAAACCGAAACCGACCCGAGATCACCCTTGAAAAAATTCTCTCCGACTAGAACTCGAATTTTCTACAAAAAATTCGACCAGTTCAGACCGGGTCAAATCGAAACCCGACGGTTCGGGTTCTATACCCATCCCTAATTAGGATTATTTTTTGTAATTTTATAAAATGAATACAATTAACTTTATTATTAATATTATAAATAATGTAATTTTATAAAATGAATACAATTAACTTTATTATTAATGTAGTCTTAAGACTATTTATTCCAAACAAATGCAACAAATACATTATGTCCAATGGTTGTACATTGGGGTTTTATTAATTCTCAAATATTTTAATTTTTATTTGACAATAATATTTGTGGGTAAAAGGAATTAAATATTATTGTTATTTTTTTCGAATTAATACAAACCATTTAATTCTCAAAATATTATATTTTAAATATTAATATTAAAGCCCAACTTAAAATCTGACTTTAAATAATAATTTATTTTTTCAAATTAAAAATTTAAAGTCATGAACAAGAGACTTCGACTTTAAATAGTAAAAAAAACTCTAGAAAACGATAAAATCAGTAGTAATAGGCTTCGACTATGAATAATATTTTTATATTTTAGTTCGATTATTGTTTATAGTCAGATTTTAATGAGTCTGATTTTAATATTATTGTTTAAAATATAATAATTTTAATAATTACTTGGATTGATTTTGCATTGTGATTTGTTTAACGAAAACCCTATCTGCTTTTTTTCTTAAAATTTTTTCATAGTCGTTCTTTACTTTGATCAATCCTTTTGACCGGTGGTCAGCAATCAATCTTGATATTGGTCGTTGATCACCGAATATATTATTTTCTTTGTTTTTGCTTTTAATTTTAATAAGAATCTTTTTTTTATAGCACGCTCTTTTTGTCTTTGTGACACGCTTTTCTTATGTCGTTCTGACATATTTTTGTTATTATTTTGTGATTTGATTCATCTGTCTTCGTGACATGTTTCAGCATACCCTAGCAATCGATTTTTGTTCTCACCGAGATTCAATCGATGCTAGTTTCTAATTTTTGTTTTGTCGGTGGTCACTTGAAAAGATTTACCCCCACTCGGTTGATGGTTGTTCGCCGATGAAATTAGTCCTGGGTAGCGATATTTTTTGCGTGACAGGTTGGATCGCCTACAACTCCTTTCTTCATTATGCGTCTCGTTTGGACAGAGACAAGGAGATTCAGGAAACTTTTGAATTTTATTGGTATGCTTATCTCCATAGAAATATTTATTTTTTTTTGTTTTGGGGCCGTAAGAATTTCGAATTGTTTAATCCAATTATTTTACTTCTTGATTGTGATGCAATTATAATTTTTCTATGAATTTAATAAAAATTTAATGATATTTATAAAAAAATATAATAATTTAAGAATTAAAAAAGTTTATGCCATATTTGAAAAAAAAAATGCCACGTTTAAGAAAATTTGTCTATATTTATGATTATGATAGTTGTGACAAACAATTATTTACCGCATAACAACATTAAATTATTTATGATTTAACTTTAAATGAACGTTTAACCGCTCAAAATTAAAGTAATACAAATGAAGAATAAAATGCTTGAAAAACTCGAGATTATTAACCTAAAATGATTCAAACTCGAAATAATTAAAATTTATCAAATCCAAATGGCTTACCCGACCCAAAACAATCCGGTCCGTGTTCCAGTCCAAACTTTTGATATTTGGAGACCTTAACACAGTTTATGACTTGGCTAAACCGAGGTCTTCACTCCATACGGCGGTCCGGTTAGCAATCGAGCGTCGATACATCAATCCTGCCGCTCAAGATACTATATTTCCATAACAAAAGACAAGGCTGACAAGGTCAAGGAAGCAAGCAGCTGGCGGCAATGGTTGTCTCTCTTCAACCTGGACTCGCCCTTTATTTTCAATCACTTGTTTGATCCAGAAACCGTAACTCTCTCCTCCATTTTCATGGGAACAACAAAGCTTACCCAAGCACTCCTCAAAAACACTAAAAAACCAGAACTAGCATGGCAACTCTTCAAGCGGATTCAATCTTCACAATCCAATCCGTCTGTTCTTTCATCAGTACCCACCATTGCCCGTATCCTTATCCGTTCCAAAATGCTCCCGGAAATTGATCAACTTCACCGCCTCCTCTTATCCTCACAGAACCAGCAAAATTCCCTCCGTTCTCTCATTTCCCTTGTCAATCTCTTAGCTAAATATGGTTTCTTTGATAAAGCCTTTTCCCAGTTTCAGTCCATTCGAACAAACTTCCCACAAAACCCGCCGTCCATTTGTTTGTACAATGTTCTCTTTGGATGTTGTATTAAAGAAAGACGTTCGGATTGTGTGCTTTGGTTGTATAAAGATATGGTTTTTGCCGGTGTTTCTCCACAGACTTATACTTTTAATCTTTTGATTTGTGGGTTGTGTGATTTGGGTCATTTGGAGGACGCCCGAGAGTTGTTTGATAAAATGCCTGATAAAGGTTGCCTACCGAATGAATTTAGTTTTGGGATTTTGGTTCGCGGGTATTGCAGGTTTGGCCTTGCTAATAAAGGGGTGGAGCTTTTGGATGAGATGAAAAGGTTCAGGATTTTGCCAAATAGAGTTGTGTATAATACATTGATCTCGAGTTTCTGTAAGGAAGGTGGAACTGATGATGCTGAAAAATTGGTAGAAAGAATGAGGGAGGATGGTTTGTTTCCTGATGTTGTGACATTCAATGCTAGAATATCCGCTCTTTGTAAAGCGGGTAAAGTTCTTGAAGCATCAAGGATTTTTAGGGATATGCAAATAGATGAAGTGTTGGGGCTACCTCGGCCTAATGTTATAACCTATAATCTAATGCTTGAAGGGTTCTGTAAGCAAGGGATGCTGGTGGAAGCAAAGAACTTGGTTGAGTCCATGGAGAAAATTGGTGATTTGATGAATTTAGAGAGTTATAATATTTGGTTATTGGGGTTGCTAAGAAATGGAAAGTTAGTAGAGGCTCAATTGGTACTTAAAGACATGGTAAATAAAGGCGTAGAACCTAACATTTACTCGTATAACATTGTGATGGACGGTCTTTGCAAGAGTGGGATGCTTTCGGACGCAAGAATGGTGATGGGTTTTATCATGAGGAGTGGTCTTTCTCCTGATACAGTAACTTACAGCACTTTACTGCATGGCTACTGTTGTAAAGGGAAGTTATCTGAAGCAAATGATATTCTAAATGAGATGATGAGAAATGGTTGTGTCCCTAATACTTATACTTGCAATATTTTGCTGCATAGCTTGTGGAAAGAGGGTAAAATATTAGAGGCAGAAGAGTTATTGCAAAAGATGAATGAAAAAGGTTACGGTGTGGATACTGTGACCTGCAATATTGTAATTGCCGGTTTGTGTAAAAGTGAGAAGTTGGAAAAAGCTATGGAAATCGCCAATGAGATGTGGACGCATGGAAGTGCTGCTCTAGGAAACCTTGGAAACTCATTTATTGGCCTAGTTGATGATGTTAGCTGTAGCATGAAATGTACTCCTGACTTGGTTACATATTCTATCCTAATCAGTGCTCTATGTAAGGTGGGAAGGATAGATGAGGCTAAAGGGAAATTCAAAGAGATGATGGGTAAAAACGTGCAACCTGATGCGGTTATTTTTGATACTTTCATCCATATTTTCTGTAAAGAAGGAAAGATCTCTTCTGCATTTCGTGTTCTCAAAGATATGGAGAAAAACGGATGTAATAAGAGCATACAGACTTATAATTCACTGATTCTAGGCCTAGGAAGTAAAAATCAAATATTTGAGATTTATGGACTAGTTGATGAGATGAGAGAAAGAGGGATTACTCCTAATGTTTGCACATACAATAATATTATTCGATCTCTTTGCAAAATCGGGAAAATCCAGGACACAACATCTATCTTGGATGATATGCTGCAAATGGGTATAAACCCTAATATTTCTTCCTTCAGGATGTTAATAGAAGCTTTCTGCAAGGCATGTGATTTGGGAGTAGCTAAGGAGTTATTCGAGATTGCTCTAAGTATATGTGGCCACAAGGAAGCCTTATATAGTTTAATGTTCAACGAGTTGCTTGTGGGCGGGCAAGTGTCAGAAGCTAAAGTGGTCTTTGAAGCTGCAATAGATAAATCTTTTCATCTGGGTAATTTCCTTTATAAAGATCTCATTGAAAAACTTTGTAAAGATGGGAAGTTGGAGGAAGCTAGTGGTATTTTGCACAAGTTGATTGTCAAAGGATACAGCTTTGATCCTGCATCATTTATGCCAGTGGTTGATGAGTTGGGTAAAAAGGGAGACAAGCACGAGGCTGATGAACTTGCAGAAAAGATGTTGGAGATGGCTTCAGATGGTAGAGTAGAAAACAAGATATCTCGAAAAGCAAAGGAATCAATCCATAGAAAAGAAACAAAGTATGGTGGCGATGACTGGCAAACAATAGTGCACAGGTATGACAAATAGTAATTCCGTTTTCTGCCTATTTTTTTCTTTGGTTCTGTTGGTCTTAGGAATGTTTGGTGCTCTGTATATTATTTGGTGTACTTGATGTAGCTTCTATTAAATATTCTTTTACAGAGATGATGGTAGTGGAATCACCTTGAAATGCCTTAAACGGGTACAGAAAGGTTGGGGTCAGGGAAGCATACCAAGTTTGCGACCCCAGAAAAATGAACTTCTTGATTACTGGTGAACTTGGTGGTTTAAGTTCCCATTTGTCTGAAGATAGGTGTGGGGGTTACTGGTAATTAACCAAGGGTTAATTCGTTATTCATGGAGGATTTCCTACACAGTGCACTCATGCAAGATATTCATTTTAGTTTCATCGGCTTCGGAAGCCATGATTGCAGGGGGAATGATGCAGAGTAAGTGGTGAAGTACCTGCTGCCTAAGTGCACCCTGTTTCTGTATTTCTGCAAATGGATAGCAATTCTTTGAGCTGATTGCTTGAGTTTATTTGTAAAGCTCTGTATCCATGGTGAAGGTTGTTTACTTCCCCGATGTTCTCTCGTCGATGCTCGAGTTTACAGTACAACTCTTGAATCTTGCTCCACATTTCATGCAAATTTTGAAATTGCTACTTTATTAGGACTATATTTCTATTTTCTACACTGGATAGAGTTTCAAACTCTTTGGTTTTAGAGTCTGATGTAAACAGGAAGTGAGTGAAGGCAGTTGCCATGTATTATAACCATGTAAGGATAGTGTATATAATTCGGAAATCTCACTCTCAAACATTGTTTCAAACTCTTACCGATTTCCGTCTTCTGTTTTATGGAGTCAGTTTTTTTATATATATTGTTTGAAGAAATTTTTTATTTTTTAATAAATAAATGCGGTAAAAAAATTAACGGAAGAGTAACAAAAACGTCTAATGTTCAAAATTTCAGTGAATAAAATAAACACTTAAAATTTTAGTGATCGAAATAAGTTTAAAAGTACAGTTCAATACTAATTTACATAATTTACCTTAAACAAAAAGAAAGAATAAGGACTAAATTAAGAAAGACTACTAAGTATAGGGACTAAACATCCTTGTATCCGGAAATCAAAGCATCATCGTGGCTGATATTAGGTGTGTTTAAAATTATCTAACTCGATTGATTCGATTTGACGACCCGAAACAAAAATATCGGATAATTTTTGAAAAATATCTAACCAAGTTAAATACCCGACCCAAGAATTATTGGGTCGGGCTTGGACCAAAAATTTTCAATATCCAAGTACCTGACCTGACTAGTTTTATTATATATTTTTTAGTTTTAAATTATATTTTTATTATAGATTTCCTTAATATTTATACCTAAAATTAAATTTAAATCTTTAAATTAGTTTTATGTTTGTATTATATACTTTTAAGTTTTAAAATTTTTAAATATATTTTTATTAATTTATTAATACCGAAAAAATGAGATACTACTTTTAATGTTATTTTAGTGATAAAATTTAATAAATATAGATATATATAAATTTAAATATTCTAAAATTAATTTTAAATCAATCATTTTTATGTTTCGTTGTGTTTATTAAAATTTATAAATTTAATATATATTTTTTATTTTTAAAATAAAAGTAATTATTATAAATCAGATATCTGCTACACGATTAATTGAGTACTTGATAATGGCTATCTGATTTAAATAAACTAAAACACATATCGATTTTTTATTACTCGAAGGAATCAGATACCCAGTTTTTTGAGTAACCGAAACCCGGGTACCGGTAACGAATAGCTCATATGGGCGGTGAGCGAGCTGGTTTGATATCTTCTCGGTTAAGTAAAAAGCGTCGCGCTATAACTTGGACCCAAAGCTAGAGCTTGCGGCAATCACGGCATCTCTCTTCACCTAGTGCATCGTGAGCGAGCCACGACTCGATCGAATCGCCTTCCGCACCCATGCCCTCACGCGCGCTCTGATCGATCAAAAATCCACAAATAGCAAAACTAGCATCCTTTTGAAAAAAATTGAACAATTTTTAGGTAAATTACGTTATCGTAGCCAAAAGGTTTAGAACGTTTGTAATTTCATCACTCAAATAAAATACTTTCATTTTTTAGGTGCTGGATTTAAAAAAATGGGTCTAAGGATCAAAACATTAGAAATTGGGAATAAATGAGAGCTAATATGGGATCTATTGGAAGACCTAAATTTCATGATCGAAATATCGGTGAGAATACGACGAGTAGGGCCGGACATTCGATTGAGTCAAGTCAAAAAATTTCGAGTTATTCGAGTTGTCATGTCCTATTTTATCATTCAAACTTTATTTAAAATTTTTTCTAGTCGAATTTATAAAATTCGAGTCGAGTTTCGAATTTTTGTACAAATTTAATTATAATTATTTATAATATTATAGTTCAAAGTGATAAGGACTTCATATTTTTTACATGTGTAAATAAGATTTTTAATATAATTTAATAAATCAGTTGTCATAAAAAATATAATATATTTATAATAATATTTTTAAATGTGGTATGTTATTTCATTAAAGTATGGTCTCATTAAAATTCGGATCGAAAGTGTCACCGAAAAATAATTCAGAACAATCAATCTTGAAATCAAAGACAAATAAATATAAAACATTCACAAAATCAAAAAAAAAAATTGTCCATCATCAGAAATCATAATTTAGATACATTCTGATTTCAAACAATTGAGATTATATTGTAAACTTTTCAAAATACAGGGACAAAAATGTAAACTTATCAAAATTTAGGGACTTAACTAAAACTTTTAACAGTTAGTGCTATATAGATTTGGATCTTTTTTTAGATTACAAATGATGGAAAATTATTATCACATATATAAATATTTATCATTTAATGACTAAACAATAAAATTTCAGAACTTTAGGGATCTAATAGTAAATTTTTAAAAGTTTTAGGTCAAAAAAATATTAATTTTATTAATAGGTTTTATTTTTGATCTCATGTTCATCTCAAAAAATGAATATTAAAAAAAAATTCGACTAGATCGGAGTTCAATTAAAAAAGTTATAAAATAGTGACCAAAACATAAAAGTTTCAAAATTAAATTTCGGTTTTTCAAATATTCGAACGACTCGAATAACTCGAACAAATCGAATAACTCGACTCGAATAACTCAAAATTTAAAAAAATCGATTTTTTCGAGTCGATTCGAGTTTTGCCCACCCCTAAAGATGAGTGAGAAAGTAAGAAGACAACATTCTATCAAAATTAAGATAATATTTTACTCAAAATTAATAATATATAATAAGCGGGTGCGGTTCAAAGATTTTGGGGGCCGTGTGCAATTTGTTAAAATGTGATCCTTAGAAATAATTGTTCATAATCACACTAGTTCTAAAAATGTGGCCTTAGAAGCAATTGTCTTTTTTAGGGGCCCATGTGCGATTGTTTCTATTATGTCTTTCCAAAATCTAACTAGTTCTACAAAAATAATAGTAATAGGAATAATTAATAAAATTCTATAATCAATTGTCACATTTAGGACATAATTATAACATTTTAAGAATTATAACTTATATTTCTTAAGAGCATTTTCAAAATTTTTACAATGATTTTCGAGATTAACATCGTTAAAGAATGTAATTTATAGAAATTTTGGGGACCTCTTTTTTAAGGGACCCTGTGTGGTTGCTCCTATTTCGTCTGTCCAGAACTTCACTGATAATAAAAGTATTTTAGATAAAAAGTATGATTATAAAAAAAGAAAATTGTGTATCAAAACAATAACATGTACATAATTATAGTACTAAATATATAAATTTCTTATATTAGATTAAGCAAAATAAATTATTTGTAGGTTAATCTGACATTAAAAATTAAGTATAACTATTTTAAAGTAAATATATTAATTTTAAAATAAAACAATATAGGATATTTTATTAGAAAAAAATGTTGTTTATTAAAAAGAAATACATTCGGGTGACCAAACAATCTCACCTTAGAGTCCAGAGAATACTAGTCTCAAGTTTAGAAGCCAGTTTAAAAAAGTTTCCAGATTTTAGGACTAATGTAAACAAAAACAAAGATTAGGGACTAAATCAAGAAAGATTACAAAGTGCAGGGACTAAACATCTGTGTATCCCACAGTCAAAGTCACATTGCGGCTGATATGTTGTCATGTTGGCGATCGAGCTGGTTTGAGAGTTTCTGTGTTAAAACCAGAGGATCGAGCAATGACTTGAGCCACAAGATACAACTTTCGACACGGACTCTCGCTACCGAGCGATGCCCTCTCTGTTTGACCAAGTATATTAGGCTGTAAAGAAACCCAGCATCGAGCTTTCACGCTATGTCTGGCGCCACAAACATTCTAGAATTCGGAACCATGACAGAGCAGTTTATAGTGTTCTCGCGACGAGATACATTTTCACAAGCACTCATCTTCTTTCTTTGCTCGAGTAACCAGACCAACTTCACCTATAAATATACAGACCCATGGGTTGTTTTAGAACTACAATCACACTCCAATCTTCTCACATCTCAGTTGGAGAGAAAAACAAAGTTCATCTTTTTGTTGCTGAAGAAATGGCATCAATCGGGGAAGTGAATCTGAAAAAATGCCACAAAACGCAGTGGATATTTGTTGATCCTAACCGTTCTCTTCCCGATGGTCCGATGACTTTAGAGGTTTGGGACGGATCTGTTAAGTGGGATTTTGAATGCAACAGGGAAAGAGGTGACAAGTACTGCATCAGGGGAAAAGACTGGGAGCTTTTCTTTCGAAAGAACAATGGCGCTATGCTCACTCTTTATGACAAGGAAGACGACGAGGACTTCTACAGAATCCGAGTGAGACGTTAATGTCCGAGTGCATGTGTGTGGTGGGATGGGAGTGTATGTTTCTGGTTTGCAGATCTTTGTTCATCAGGCAGAATTCTGTAAGGGTGGAGAATTGAAGTTTATATTTCTGTTTTTCTTTTTTCTTTCATACAAAAATCATGCAACTTTGTCAAGGCAGTCTGCTTCTTTTGCTGCTGCACCGTCCAGGTCTTGTAATCCTTGAGGTTATCAATGAAAGGTTTATTGGTTCTGAATACACAGCTTTAATGGGATAGACAACTAAATTAGAATCATTACAAAGGAAGAACAAAAATCATAAACTCAGAAACATACTTTTTAAAACTTTTACAAATTATAAAAAGAAGAGTAATTCAATGTGTATGTACAGAAGCAAACTGCCAAAAGATGAAATGATATGCTTAAAGCCTATATCAACAACTTCAAGTTCTCGGGTACAATATCGAAATCGGTGGATGTTTCTTGATCCTTTTAAAGCATCCTTACATGGGAGAGTTTCTCGGTTAAAATTAAAGAAAAGCATCAAATTTCAAGGAATTACAGCCCCGGATTTCCCAAAAGTCTCTCGACTGCAGCATGGACGTTTCCCGCAGTCGCTCGTAGAGCTCTGATATTCTCTTGCGTATCATGGAAACCCATTTCTTGCAGTTGTGATAGTTGTGTAGCATACAGTTCTTCTGGGGGAACTAGTATTCCAATGAAGATGTCAATAGTAGCAAATAAAACAAAAATCTTCATAAAAATATAATAACAATGCTAACCATCAGGTTGGTTGGGGACACCTAGGCCACCAGCACCTAGTCCGCCAAACATATTCATCAACAAGTCAAGATTAGCAGTTCCTGGTGCTGCTGAAAATGCAATCGAAAGGGTAAAAACATACAGCCGGTTGAAAAAACTGGTAAAGGAAGATAGCAAAGCAAACTAGAGAAAGCCCTAGGCAGAGTTTGATGAAGTAATCTTCATGCCCCATTTTACAGAATTAACTACAGTTCGGAATTATTTTAACCTGTACCTGTAGTACCACCAGTCTGTGCTGAATCCCTGTAAGAAAGCCAAATGAGTTTAAAAAAAAAAGCAATGATAATCATCACTCCATTTTGTAATCATGTTCTGCCCGAATTACTATAAAAAATGATTCTATTTTTAGATCAATGGAAAACACAGGTACTATCACTTACTGGGTTGATTGTTGTCGATTGAGAGACACAATGGACTGTTGTAAAGCTAACATTTGCTGCGAGAAATAAAAAGAAAAGAGGGGCAAGGTTAATATAGGTGACTTCACTGTCAAAACAGTCCTGGAAAAAACAGCAAATAATCCGATATTATAAAGTGAGGTAGCCTTAACATATCAGCTACGGTGAGCTTATATAAAGAAATATATATTGATGCAAAACCATATCAAGTTATGTAAGCTTTTCGCATTTATCAAGAGAGAATTCAGTTACACTTATGTCAGAACATACTTGCATTGTCTCGGGGGAAAACATCTGACGAAGTACTTCTGGGTTTTGCATCATTTCTCTCAATTGAGGGTTCAAATCAAACATACTACGCAGTTGGGGGTTTTGATTCATAATCTAAAAAGTAAAAAACAGATTGTTAACAACTAAAAATTAACAAATGAAAATCTTATATTTAAGTGATTCCTCAAAATACCTGACTCATATATTGGGGATTAGACATTATGCTCTGCATCATTTGCGATATTGCTGGGTTTTGCAATAACTGAGTCAACTGAGAAGCATCTGCCATTCCATTCATCATTGGAGGCAGATCTGGAAGTCCAAGGCCTCCCAGACCACCAATACCTGGTGTCCTGGCATCTGTGGCAGGATTTGGCCTTGCAGTACTGTTGTTCTGGGTCCCCCCTGACAATTTACAACACATGGTAATTCATCAGGAAATTAGGATCTAAAACACAGATACAGCAATCTCATCAAAAGAAAACAAAATATTTAGATGATCTAGTTTCCTCAATATTGCCTTTAATGCTGAAAACGTGGTAAAACGGAGTAGGAAACTTTAGTTTTAACATACCATTCCATTTTCCTTTTCCTAATGTGAATGAATCCCTCATTTATATTGGAAAACTCGAAACAAAATCTAAAAATAATTCATCACCATGCTGCATCAACATGACCTAAACATTTTAGATATTCCAGTAAAGGCAATGTCAATTTCAAGTGGTGCTGAAATATAACAGGCCACATCAATTTAGGTTTATGTACAAACTTATCTAAATAAGAAAGAATCCCTTATCCAATTGCAAAACATCAAAAGATAATAGTCTATAAGCATGCAACATTACACAGGACAACAAACTATAATTACAAGAATCTCAATCAAACCATTCACCCGGCAACTGCATAACGCAGAATAATGCTTTCTTTTAAACATTGATAAAGTCTACATGATCAAAAATATTTAGACCAACAACTTTCAGGATCAAGCTTTCATAATTTTCCTCATCAATCGATAACATTGGAATTAGTCTACCATTCATCTCAGCAGCATGTGCATAAAATATAAAAATGTGCACATTGGACAAAAGAGTATAGCTAGACAAGACAGAAAAGATGCTTCAATGAAGTATAAAATACTTACCACCAACAGCGGTGTTGCTCCAAGGGTTAGGGAGAGGATTTGTGTTTGGGGAAGTTTGTCCCTGAGCAGTTTCAGAATTAGTTGTAGAAGTGTTAATAGTTGAGTTTCTAGCTTGAGGACCACCTTGATTACCCAATAAAGCAGTGAATGGATTTGAACTCGGATTATTTTCATTATTTCCACCCATAGTTGTAGCATTCAAAAATGGCTCCTGTACATTTTCATACATACGCCTAAGCATGTTAAATCCTTCGGGAGAGGCTTCAATATTACTCATAGCCCTGTCAGTGTTTCGCATCATTTCACGCATGAGTTCAGGGTTTCTTGCAGCTTCCAATGTCTGACGGAGAATGCTAGGATCATTAAGTATATGACTAAGCTCCGGATTCTGATCAATAATTTCACGCATTTGCAGATTGCTCATAATCAAACTGCGCATCAACTCCGGGTTATTCATCAAACTTTGAATAGCAGGTGTATTCATTATTTCCCTCATCATGTTGGGATTTTGTGTCAGTTGTTGTTGTACTTGTTCAAATTCAAGAAGTCCGGATCCAAACAAACCTAAACCTCCTCCTCCACCACCACCACCAAGTGAACTAAGTCCAGTGAATAAGGATGCTCCGAGACCAGCACCTTCATTCGAATCAATACCCCGTGTTACCCCTGGTGCAGTATTATCCGCTGCAACATTTGTTGTAGCCGAAGGAGGAGGTGCAGATGAAGATGGGGCAAAACCACGAACCAGGTGAACGGTATGATCAGCTTGCAAACCTTCAATAGGGAAAACGTCAAGTGATTAAAGGATGGATATATTATAATTAATGCCTTTCAATTTCAATGATCATGTCACAATCTTTGGTAACTTCAGGTTAAACAATCAAATATATAGCCATCTAAACCAGCTCAACAAAATCAATACCAAATCACCAAAACCAGCACATTCTCAAGTAAACACCTAAATATCCATTCTAAGAAAATCAAGCATTTTCCTCCTAGTTTCAAAACTTACTACCAGAACAATTTTTCTTCTAGAAAACCCACCATTCTCTAACAATTTTCTTATCATTCAATCAAGAAAGGAAATACCCAGAAATTATAAGGTTTAAAAAACATATTTTTCCCTATAGGCAATTAAAGCATACCATAAGTTTGAAGGGATTGGTCGTCCTTCAAGATTCGCCCTTTATAAATCAATCGTTGCTGATCAGCTGGGGTATCGCAATTCTGAGCCAAAAGAGCTTTGAAAGATCCAACACTCGACTCTAGGATGGCCCTCACCGCGAATTTTGTGCCGTTGGAGCAGCGGATATTAACCATCACTCCCTCTTCTTCTCCCCCTCCATTGCCACCGAGTCCTGACTCACTCGAATTACCTTCCGCACCCATATTCTCCCTGTCTCAAATCGATCCAAATCTCTAGAGAGAAAAAAGAATTACCTTTTCCTGTTTCTGTAGGTTTGTGTTTCTTCTCTTTCTTTTCCTTTTCCTATCTAGAGTTGAAATTAATTTCTGAAAAATAATTGAAAATTGGGAAAATTTGTAAAACTGAATCGTAAAAACCAAGGGATTTTAGATTTGGAGAAAATTGGGGATTTTAACAGAGCAGAGCTTTGTTCGGGTCTGTGTAAGACGCCATAATGCTTGTATTATTCTTATTAGGTTAGTATCATTATTATTGGGATGCTTATATTTTACTTAAGGGATAATGATATATATTGATATTTTATTTATATTTTTATGTAGTATTGTATTTTTAATAAAATTATAATAAATGTTACGTTTTATTTTTATTTTGATAATTTATGTTAAAAAATAAATAATATATTAATTTTAAAAAATCACACGTGACAAGTTATCGTATCATTCTTTTCTCTTAGTCAGCATGCTATATTGATTAAAATTATAAAAATATATGTGATACGTTGACTAATAGAGAGAAAATGACGTGATAGTCTGTCTTATGTGATTTTTTTTCTTTTAGTCAATATGTCATGTGTGTTTTTTCTTAGTCAGTATGTTATTGATTTTTTTAATCAATGGGGTACCAAAATAAAAAATATAATATAATATTAGGTATCATTTAAAAAAAATTGAGGTATTAAAATAAAAAATAAATAAAAATAGGAAACAATTATCTCTTTAATTAATAAGGTTATTTTTAAATTTAGAATATATATTTTAATAAAAATATAAATTCTCTTATTTATATTTCAACCTCCTATCGGGGTTTTAAGTCGAATTAATTATGATTAAATTAATTAAAATTTTATTTTTTTTGGATATATTTTTTTCAAATTTAGGTAGAGTCATTTAAGGTTTTATACATTTGGGATTTAGATTATTTTGCTCAAATTATCTCATATTCAAATAAATTTCGAATATCGATTAATTTATAAACTCGAATAAAAATTAATACGTCTAATCTTGAAAATGTTAGCATATATGTGTCTTCAATAAATGGATGAATCTACCACGTGCGTCGAACATTATTGAACATCACTAACGATGAACACCGCTGAATATTATTAAAAAAATTATTAAAAATTAAAAATTTCAAAGACTAAACATATAATTTTAAATTATTTAAAATAAAATTTTAAGCAAATTATATATTATATTTTAATTTTTTAAAATAATTTTTTAAAATTGTTATTAATTTAAAAATAAAATATTAAATCCAAAACCTAAAACCCTAAACTCAAACTAAAAATATCAATCTTTAAATTCTAAAATCCAAAACATTAAATCATAAACTCTAAACCCTAAAACAATAAAACCCTAAACCATAAAATCTAAAATTATAACCATAATCTAAACTCTAAAAAAATTTTGAAACTTTAAAAAATATAAACCCTAAATTTGAAACCCAAAATTAGTTTAAGATTTAGATACAAGGTTTTGGTTATTTCAAGGTTTAAATTTAGTGTTTATGGTTTAATATTTTTAAGGTTTTAATTTTAGGGTTTTGATTTAGGGTTTTTGAGATTTTATATTTTAGGGTTTAGAGTTTAATATTTAGTGATTTAGGTTTTGAATTTTAGTTTTAGGGTTTAGAGTTTAGGATTTTTTTATTTTTTAAATTAATTTAAATTAACATTTTATTAAATTATTTTAAAAAATAATATATAAAAAATAATTTAATAAAAATTTTATTTTAAATAATTTATAATTATACGTTAAGTCCTTAAATTTTTTAAACTTTATTAATTAGTTTAATAATGTTCAGCGGTATTCATCGTTAGCGGTATTCAGCAGTATTCGACGCCCGTTATAAAATTTTACTCAATAAATATACAAAATAAATTAAAAATATAATTATATCATTTAAATTCGGATCTAAATTTGATTTTTTTAAAGACAAATACAATATTCAATTTAATTAATAGTTTTTAATATATTTTGAAAAGACTTTAAAGAATCATATCTCCATCCATGTCAGAATGATCATCAAACAAAAACGTTACGCATACTTAAAAATAAGATTCAAAACAATATATAAAGGGTACATTACTCTAGTAACCACCAAATTGTATAAGTGTACTATTTTGGTCACCGAATTATCAAACTCGTCAATCAAATCACTAAATTTATTAAATTGACTTATTTTAACCATCGCCGGTAAAACCCTAACATGCGAACCTTATTTCATTACACTGTAACAGTGTTATAATCAGCCTTAAATTGCAATAATAATAAGTATTGTTTGTAATGAGGGTCAAATCTTAATTATTTCAAGGAAAACCCCATTGAGGAAGAAGAAGTAAATCAGTCTAGCTTAGCTATGACTGCATCAACAACTTCTTGAGTAGTGCTAACCCCGCCGAGATCTTTAGTCCGATACCGGCCCTCTAAGATTACTCGTTTCACTGCATTTTCGAGTCGATCCGCGAATGAAGGGAACTGGAGATGTCTCAACATCATGGCAGAGGAGAGAAGCAATGCAACTGGATTCGCCTTCTTTTGCTCTACTATAGATTCTTTTCCCACGTTCCCCGCCGAAGCACCTTGCTCGAACACGGCATATTCAGCTCCCACATTGCCTACAGCAAAAGAGCATTGTTTAACGAAAGCGAGAATGATCACACGACACTGTCAGGTTCCGGATTATGTTCATGCCAAGAGAAGATAGGGAAGAACAGAAAAGGCTAAAACCAACGCATGTTAGTGGGAATCGGAACACATTATCGAGTAATCTTATACCTCCAGGCATGACACCAGTGCCTCCAGCTATACCAGCTGCCGTATTTGCAACAAGATTTCCATAGAGGTTAGGAGTAACCTAAACATAAACACAAACACAAACACGAAGGTTAAACCACCGGAAAAACAACATAAATGGGACAATGACCCGTACATCACCGATCCAAAGTCGAGAAATTTTGTAGTTTATGACTATCTCTATCTTCATGTTGAACTAGTTCAAGACACTGTATGCATCACAGCAATAATACACATATAACATCGGCCTGGTAACATCACACAATCAAAAAGAATTTCATAGGATTGTATTGTCAGATGTTAATATATACCTATGTTATTTGGACTCGAACGGGAGAGTCGGAAAGTTTTGCTTAAAGTCAGATGTTAATATATACCTATGTTATCAAAAAGATGCCCAAATACGTACATCAGCGATCCAAAGTCGAGAAATTTAGTAGTCTATGACTATCTCTATCTTCATGTTGAACTAGTTCAAGACATTGTATGTATCACAACAATAATACACATATACCACTGCCCTGTAACATCACACAATCAAAAGGAATTTCATAAGATTTTATTGTCAAATGTTAATATATACCTATGTTATTTGGACTCGAACCGGAGAGTTGGAAAATTTTGTTTAAAGTCAGATGTTAATATATACCTATATTATAAAAAAGATGCCAAAAACCATACATCAGCGATCCAAAGTCGAGAAATTTTGTAGTCTATGACTATCTCTATCTTCATGTTGAACTAGTTCAAGACACTGTATGCATCACAGCAATAATACACATATAACATCGGCCTGGTAACATCACACAATCAAAAAGAATTTCATAGGATTGTATTGTCAAATATTAATATATGTACGTTATTTGGAATCGAACAGGAGAGTCGGATATATGGGCATACATATAAGTTAGCACAAGGGAAGACCATATATGGAAGAAAGTTTCTTAGAAATGATTAAAACCCAAGTATGCCAAATGCTAAAAGCTGTAAGACAACTAAGTTTCAACAATCAATCTATAGTTCTATCCCACATACAATCCAATTCTCACTCCTTTGATCAAGACGGTTGAGAGTTCGATTTCAATAAGTAAATCGAGCTAGTGCAGAAAGATTATTGAAGCAAAGCAGCACTGCTCTCAATAAGGGTATGTTCGATTTTGCTAAGGTTTCCCACAGATTTAAAAGGGTCCTTCAAAGGCCATATCTTTATACTTGTTTCCGAATATGTTTCGGACACATCCAAAAACATTGTATTCCGGAAGGGGAAGATCAAATTTAAAACATCTAATTAGCTAATCATATGTGCAATATCATCATTCCAGAACATCAATGACTAAACAATCTATAGTTCTATCCCACTTCCAATTCTCACTCCTTCGATCAAGCCGGTTGAGAGTTCGATTTCAATAAGAAAATCGAGCTAGTACAGAAAGATTATTGAAGCAAAGCAGCAATGCTCTCGATATGGGTATGTTCGATTTTGCTAAGGCTTCCCACAGATTTAAAAGGGCCCTTCAAAGGCTAGATCTTTATGCTTGTTTCTGAATATGCTTCGAACACATCCAACAACATTGTATACCAGAAGGGGAAGATCGAATTTAAAACACCTAATCAGCTAATCATATGTGCAATATCATCATTCAAAAACATCAATGACTACCAAGCAAAGGACTTCATACTAAAAGATTATCTGTAATATATGGCATACCATGACATCGAATTGCTCCGGTTTCGAAACAAGTTGCATACAACAATTGTCCACAATGATTTCATTGTACTTGATACTCGGATACTTAGTGGCAACTTCACGGCAAGACTCCAAGAACAATCCATCAGCAAGTTTCATAATGTTGGCCTTATGAACAGCAGTAACCTTCTTTCGATTGTTCAAATAAGCATATTCGAATGCGTATTTCGCAATCCGTTCGGAACAGAACTTGGTTATAACCTAACAAAAATACCAAAAGAAACAAAATCACACAACTTGAAAATATTCAATCTTTCATAAAAGTAATTGAATTCAACTTAGTTAATTTACCTTAAGGCTCTCAACAACTCCGGGCACAACCTCGTGTTCGAGACCGGAGTATTCGCCTTCAGTGTTCTCTCTTATTACAACGATATCCACGTTCTCATGTCTGGTTGGCAGACCCGGCAAGTTACAGCAGTTAACCAGAGAAGCGTATAGATCCAGTTCTTTTCTCAATTGCATATTCAATGAACTGATACCGCCTCCCATGGGTGTTTTCAACCCGCCTTTCAGACAAACCTTGTTCTTCCTAATGGAATCCATGACTTCCGGCGGCACCTGCTTCATGTCGCCGTGGACGTCGTACTTCTCGAAATATACCGGCGCGTGCATCGCTTCCATCACTTGCTCCACCGCGTTCGTCACCAGCGGTCCGATCCCATCTCCTGGGATAAGAGTCACGGGTCTCGGGGCACCATCTCCCGGCCGGGGCATGTACGTCACGGTTCGGGTTTGGGTTTTTCCGGCTATAAGGGTTCTCAGTAGAGGAAGAGATCTGCGTGACGTGGCCATCTTCGGGGTGGCGGAGCTTTGAGATCTCGGAGTTGTTGTCAAATTAGGATTTGAAAGTCTGAGAGAAAGTGGAAAATAAACTTAAACATGAGTTGCAGAAAGTTCCATTGACGACAAGTGGAGGAATGGTAAAGGGAGAGAAAAGTGGTAAATTTGCAAAGTAGCCCTTGTATTTTAAAGATTCTATGTTTTTGACACATAACTTTTATAGACCCTTACTTTGTGGGCTGACTTATTTTGACCAAGACAATCTACTAAGCTTTTGCTTTTGCTTTTCCCTCATTTATAATAATATTTTGAGTTCAGTCTATTTCAAATTTAAATCATTTCGGGTTCGTATTACTTTGGATTATTCGAGTTTGTTAGCCAAATCATCATAAGTTTAGGTACTTTTTATTATTCGTTTGCGTATTTTGGATCGATAACATTTCCTGTTTAAATTAGTTCTGACTTAAATCGTATTAAATTTGACTCATTTTAAATTTAATTAGACGTATCTGATTTATTAACTAAAGGAGTATGCTCTGGGACGGAAGGATTCGAACCTCCGGATAGCGGGACCAAAACCCGTTGCCTTACCACTTGGCCACGCCCCAAATAGATTTCTATTTGAAACTACTAAACACTAATATGGGTATTCCTTGTTCGTCAATTCCAGTTCCAAATAGCTATGGAATAGAGTAGATTCTTGCTACGATTTTTGCACGTATGGATAGAGAATTAAATAGAGAATTAAACCTAATTTATTGATCATTACATAGAATTCAATTAAGATATTGTATGAAAGTATGATTTCTTCTATTCTCTTGTAAGAATTGAAGGCTTTTTGATTGGGTGAGTTCAAAGAAGTATTGTTTAGTCGGTCAAATCAAAATATTAGTATCAAATTTATTTACTCAGTAATTTGATTCAAATATTACATAAATTTATAAGTAATTTTTTTAATTTAATTTATTCTATTTTTATTGTTATTCTTAAAATATTAATTTGAGTAATAATAATACTTGAATTTAATACAGATTTATATTTAGATATTATAAAATAATATAAATATTTGGAAATTAGCAATTATTGTCAGATAATTTTTTAATAATTGACAAACAACTTAGGATTTATTGATTGGGTGAAAAAGACAGGAGTCCTGAAAATGCCATTGTCGACAAGTAGGAGGAAATAAATAAAGTAAGATAAATGAGAATTTTGTAAAATAGCCCTTTCATTTTAGAGATTTTATGTTTTGGACAAGGAGATTTTATAAACCTTTAATTGGTGGACTGATTCGCTCAATTTTTTTATGTATTGGATTGATAAATTCAGATGTTATCGGTACGAGCAAGATTATATCAATACGAGTTTTGGTTAAGAATGTAAATGATACGGGACAGACCATGAGTTACTCGAATTCGATTCGGTCAAAGCTCGGTCAAAACTTGACTCGAGCTCGAACTCGACTCGAGTTTTTAACGAACCGAGTCGAGTTACATGATACTCGACTCGAAAAGCTCACGAGTTACTTGAAAACATAAATATACTATATTTTTATTTTTTTATAATTTAAAATTTAATTTTTTAAACTTAAAACCCTAAAATCTAAACCTTAAACATAAGTCTTAAACCCAAAATTAAGATAATAAAATCTAAAATTAACAAGTTTGATTTTACACAACTTGTGCATCAAAGTTTTTTCTCCATTACGAATTAAATGAGACAAGAGAAATAAGAGTTACTAGAGTCTAACACAGTCAAATATCGGTCAACACTTGGTTCAATTAGGCTCGAAAAAAGCTCGGACTCGACTCGAATTCTTAACGAGCCAAGCTGGACTTAGCACTACTCGAGCTCGACTCGACTCGTTTACACTCCTAGTTTTGGCAATGTTGAAATTTTGTTTGATATTTTAAAAATGTATTGAAATAGGTTAATTTGTATCGAATTTGCTCGTTTTATTTTGTCTTACTGACTTGAAAATATTTTTAAATTCTTTTTAAATTAGTTCAAAATTATTTTTAATTTATTATATCAAAATTAATATTTCACCATGATTGATCCGAGAATTGGGTTGTTACACGATTTAAGAATAATAGAATATTTTTTTATATTTTTAAAAATATTCATAATAATATTTCTTTCTATATTTTTTATAATTAAGTTATTATAATTTATTTTTTATAATTGATCCTTCAAATTTAGGGTAAACTACCCTAGTGACCACCCAACTATTTTTGGATACCTATTTTGGCCACCCAACTAAAGAACTCATCAATTAGGTCACCGAACTTTAAAATCCTACCTATTTAGGTCACCCGCCATTAAAAAAATAACGGTGAATCTGACGTGGCTGTAAAAAACTTTTTTTATGCTTTGTTGGACACATAATGCCACATAATCTAAGGGTATTTGGCAAAATTCAATTTTTATTTAATGGAACCCTAATTATCTCTCTTTTCACTTTACTCTATTGTCTTCAACATCTCTTCTTTCTTTGTTGGGAAGAAGAAATACTCTAAAAAATAAAAGATTTCAAGCTTCTAATCAAAATGAATGGATATAATTTAGATCGAAAATACTTCTGTGGAGCACGTTCTTCATTGAAGATAGCACAGAAAGCTAATAATCCTAGGAGAAGATTTTTAGGTTGTGAAAATTATGGACAAAAATTCAATTATAATTTATTATTCCTGCACAATAGAAAAGTAAAGAAAAATAAAGACACATATAATTGAGTATGAATTATAACTAAGAAAACTAATTAAAGCGATAAAGATAATTGATCAAGAAATCAAGGATGAAAAAGTGGGGTAGGTTAGAGTGCTTCATGGTGTGAAATTAGAATATAATTGTCTCGTTCTTATAATGCAATAGGGTTGAACTGCCGTCATGGCGGGTCGCACTAAGGGTCGCTTTGGCTGTCTAAGCGGGGTTATGCCTTGTCGACAACTCAACTTTTCATAGTTTGACAGAGCATCCTTGTTTGTCTCCTCCTTATCCCTAAACTCGAAGAACTGTTGAAATCCATGTCTTGATGATATCTCCTAGCGTGAATCAATGATGAACAACAACCAAACACATGCATCCTTTTAGTCGCTGAAACCCTTGTGGATTAGTCGATGTCCTTGAGCAAAGACTGTATTCTCTCGTTTTGTGAGCCTAACTCTATTGATATTAGACAAATAGATTTTTCTTTACATACTATCTTACCGAGCTCATATGCAAAGAAGAGTAAACGCCAAGAGAGAATAAACTATGAAAATAGAATTGCATTAATAAGAACTAAACGAATTACAAACTTTCTTCCACAACTACTCTACAATCTAACCTAAACCTCAAGGGAACGATAGAGGAAGTTAAGGTTTAAAGCTTGAATTCAAGATATCATCCTCTCTACATAGGTTACGGTTTATATAAGCTTGGCCTAGGGCAAACCTTTCTAAAGTAGGAATTTAACTTGGAGTAAAACACAAGTACATAAATAAAATATCTTTATTTTATTTCCTAGTTTATTCCTATAAGGATTCTTTTCCCACGTGGCTTTGACTTTGACTTTTCATGCATTTCTCAGCTCTGATTTCTATACCGCTTGTCTTAAAATGTCCATCTTATTTTTTTTCTTTATACTGTCTATCATATCAATATTTATTTTTCAAGTTCTGCCGCGACATCCAAAGTGTTGCCAAGGCGGGTTTTTATCTGCATTTCAGCTTCAGTTTCCAACATCCATCATGTTATCTAGCATTATTTGTGTAACAGTTTTCTGTCTAAGAGAAAAAACCATTAACTGTACCTGTTTTATGTCAAATAATAGATAAATTCGTGAAATATGTATTGAGATGCTGAAAAATGGAAAATAAACAAAATTATTCAATATTGCCCTTAAACTTGTCCTTTACAAGCAATAAACGAGTGGGAAAATGATATAAAAATTAGGACTTTATGCACTTATCACATTTCTCCATAATCAAGGTGTAGAACTCTCTTGAGTTGTAGAGGTGAGCATCCATCTAACAGTATAAACTGGTGGAGGATTTTGTTTGCCTTTGGACTGTTACCTTGATGTGTAACTGAACTCTCATGAGTGGTAGGAATTGACATCCATCTAGAAGTTTTCACTTGTGGTTGAGGTTTGTTTGTTTCTGCTTGTGGTTGAGGTCGATTTGTTTCCACAGGTGGTTGAGGTTGGTTTGTTTTTACTGGTGATTGAGTTATTTCAATATCTGTTTTGTTGCAAAAATTAAGCCCCACCTTAAACTTTGGTTTAAAAATATCAACAATGATATTAAATTCAGGATATGTAAGTTTCCTATTAGGACAATCAGAGTTTGACTCATCTAAACTATGTAATGAGTCAGAATGTACATCATCATTCTCACTATCAATCCTGAAATTATCATTGTTCTCCACTTCAGGTCCATGTATACTGTTAGGAACCCCTTAAAAACTTCATCCACTTCATTCTCACTATCAACAAACCCAAACTCAGAGCTACTAGATTTTTCATTTTTCATAGTCCAAATCTTCTGAGTCAGAATCAACACTAGCTTCAATTTCAACAACAACTTCATCACTAGTGTCCTCAACATTTTGTTCAGCTTCAACATCTCCCTCACTAGTTTATTTAACATCCATTTTATTTTCACTACTAACAGGATAGGGTATAAACTCTCCAAATATATATGAACATAATAATCCCTAGGTAATTTGCTAATTATCTCTAGAATATCCTTATCACTACCTAAAGGCTTCACCTCAAGTGGATTTTCAGAAACTCTCCAGTATATCTTCATTGTATAGGTTAAGTCTAACTTAGAAATCATACCAGTAACCTCAAATATGCTCATTTCATCCATATCACATCGGTCAAAATAATCAAGAGAAGTTTCAGTATATACCAATTTTTTTTGACAAAAAAACCACCATAGTGAATGACTAAGGTGAATTGTGTTGAGTTTTGTTTTACAGAATAAAAAAGACAAAGAAATATTCTAAGTCAACATTACAAGACAAACTTTAAGATATATATAAAAATAGCATTAATTCTTCAACTAACCAATAAAGTAATCAGGCTATATCCCACAAACTTTTTCTTACAACATAGTTATTTCACATGCAAAAATCCCATATAAAGCAATTAAAACATACCAGACAAAGTACAATAATATTATTTTTTTGTAGACATTGATAAAAATATGTATGCAGAAATCATAGTCAAATTTCAGTAAACTAATCAAATTAATATATAACCAAATTTAAGTAAACAATATAATCAAAATCTAAAGTTAACAAATATTTAAGTCACAAACACATAATATATACGGAATTCACAAACAATATAACCAAATTTTATTAAACCCTAATCAAATTTCGATAATCAAGTTTAATTAAATCCTAATCGATTTTTTCATCAATTAATCAAAACAAAAAATTTAATTAAATCCTAATCGATTTTTAAAAAGTTTAAAAATTGAAAACCTATCGTATAACGTTTCACATTTTATCTTCTTCGAAGAACTGTACCCATATCAATGTCGACTGAAATCAACGCACAGACAAATTTATAAAGTTTTTTTTGGTTTAACAATAACCGAATCGATCAAATCGATCAAATATGAAGAAACAATGGAGAATTTTTAAGATTCTCTCGAGAGTTTTTTGGGAGTGAATGAAAAAAACTTTTCAAATTCTAAAGGTTAAACCATTTTTAAACGTGGAAAAGAAAAATAATATTAATTGACACATATACATCACAGCTTGTTTTTAACAGCCACGTCAGATTCACCGTTAGTTTTTTAACGGTGGGTGACCCAAATAAGTAGGGTTTTAAAGTCCGGTGACCTGATTGACGAATTTTTTAGCTGGGTAGCCAAAATAAGTATCCCCGAATAGTTGGGTGGTCATTGGGGTAGTTTATCCTAAAATTTATTTTCTTTATAATTAAATTTTAACGAATCAATTTAGATTTAAGTGTATAATTTTTTGATTAAATAATTTAAAAAGAAGTGTTATTGGATCAAAGTTGGATAGGTAAAAATTTGACCCGACTCGTGCACATACTATGTAGAGGTATACATTTCGGATTATCCGAACCGGTTTGAAATTTTGGATATCCGAAATTTTTGGATCAATATTTTAACAATCAGTATCCGATCCGAAAAATTAGATATTCGATTTTTGGATATCCGAAATTTTGGATCAAGTTTTTGGATATCCGAATATCCGAATTTATGACTTAATTTAAGTATTTTTTTAATTTGACAGTCTTATTCAGGAAATTTTTTGTTTTCGAATATAATAATCAACAAATTATTTGATATAACAATATTTTTATCCATAAAACTTTTAAATTTTCATCTATAACAAGTAAAAATATCAAATATAACAAAAATTATACCTATAAAAAATTTAAATTTTCGGATATCGAATAATTAAGTATCCAATCCAAAAGTAAAACCACTATCCATATTCGACCCAAAATTTTCAGATATCCAATCTAAATCATCCAAAAAACAGAAAGCGGATTGGATATCTAAAATTTCGAATCAAACAAATCAGATCAGATTTTTTTTATACACCCCTAAATTACTATGGACCACATTTGTGTGAAAGTAGATACTAAAGTAGTCTTTCCAATCCAAACGCGGCCTTAGAAGGAATTCCCCTTTTTGATATCAAGACAGACCACTTGCAAGTTGCAACCGGGAAAACAAAAGTGAAAGAAAACCAGGACGGAGATGGGAACGTCGTCGATTTTACGCAACAGATACTGGATTCTCAGGCATGGAAAAAGCATACCCAACGAGAAAGGTCTCATTGTTTCTTCATTGGTCAGTCAATCAATTCCTTCACCTCTCTTCTAACATTATCTGTCTTGTCTGTATACTCTTTGATCTCGATTAGCACACATATTCGAACATGAATACGAAATGTAATGCCCTAAAAACATAAACTAAATATATTCGTGTCGGACACCTACCGGAACATTAAGCTATATGGGTCTATAAAGAAAATTGTGAAATTGGTACATGTTTTGTTTAGATGCCAACCGATGCTAAGCTTCTCTGCCGTAGTATTAAATTGCGGTTACGGTATGTGTTGCAGACGTAATTTAATACAATGTTCACTGGGTACCATAAAATTTCAGTTTTTTTTTTCACTTGTCTCTAGTTATTAACCAATATTTAGAATCCCATCAGGAAAATGGTATTCGTCTCGAATATCGGTTGGCATCGGAAGGTGTAGAGCAAGCTCAATTGGCTGGAAGATTGTTCCTGAAGGTAACTGCTGCTCATATAATTTTAGCATAAGATGAACAAATTTACACTGCTGAAAAGAAGGTTTCTTTTAATAGGATGTAGGCTCTAAGCACTATGTTTGCCTTTTTGTTAATGTTCCTATGTTGCTTTACTTGTTGACGATTTGCATACCGAGTGCAGGAACTGAAGGAAAACAACTTCCCGCTTGAGAATGTTCGTATTTGTTACTCGCCGTTTGCAAGGACGAGTCATACGGCAGAGGTTGTCGCATCGGTTTTGAATCTTCCATTTGAGGGTCCTCAATGCAAGGTGAACTTATAGTAACTGAGATGCTGAACTTGATTACGTGTCAAGTTACCCTGCTTTCGATTTCAATCTTTTCTTGAGGGAAAATTTGTTATATCGGATTTGGTTGATTGGATAGGTCATAGAAGATCTTCGAGAGCGATATTTTGGCCCTTCATTCGAGCTTCTGTCGCATGATAAAGTAAGTGACAAGTAAAGAGGCTCAACTTATAAGGACACTTTCATATAACACACTTTAGGCTCATTGCCACTTGAGTCTTTATTAACTTTTGCTGAATCTTATAAACAGTATCCGGAAATATGGGCAATGGACGAAAAGGATCCTTTCACAAGGCCAGAAGGTGGAGAAAGTGTTGATGATGTGGTTGCTAGGCTTGCAACTGCTATGGCAACTATGGAATCCGAATACCAGGGGTAAACCCCTTCACCTTTCTTTAACTTTCGAACTTACAAAACCTGCGAATTATGTCCGGAATACCAAGTAGCTTCGTCCTTTTCGTTTTTCTGTTTTCTGATACGAGTCATGCTTAAAATCATATCAAGTTGTGAAATAATAGATATATTCTCCTCCCATAGTAGGTCAACTTCCAGCAAATAGAGTTAAATAGAAAAGAAAAGGCTTTGCTGTGTAGAGGCATGAGAAATACTTAAAAATGAGCATGGAATTGTTTGTGATTGGAATCATGAAACACTTTAGACTGGTTAAACTCATGATGAAGATCATAGTTTATTAGAATTGTTATTTCGATGTTATGCGACTACTCGGACTAGGGTAGAAGTATCGAATATAGGTATGTGGAATCTTTCGTTTTCTATGTATTTTTAGATTTTTTTTGTAGTGTCATAGTCACATTCTTGTATTCATGTCTGAGTATACATTGGAGTGACATAGTTCCGATCTGCTCTATAAATAAAAGGGTATGCAACATTAGCATAATCATGATAGCATGCTGAATTGCTGATGCCAAGTCTAATCTGAAGTTAATACTGTTTCTTTCCCGAAACAGATGTGCGATCATGATTGTCAGCCATGGTGATCCGTTGCAAATCTTGCAAACCATACTCGACGCTTCTTCAAAACAGACAGAATCAAATTGCAGCGACTTTGCATCGAGAATTCAAGCTGTTAGAATCCCTTCTATTCTGTCTCAGCACCGAAAGTTCGCACTGCTTACGGGAGAGCTTAGAACAGTTATATAATCTGTTGGAAAAAACCTCGAGCAGGCCTGCATTTCATGTCTGAATAATTAACTTGAACATTTACATTGATCAATCTTCCATAACATTGGAGAAGAGAGATCCATTGGTCTTAAAATGGTGAAATCACTATGTTATTGATAAGGGAGATGTTATATTGCTACTACTTTCTACTTAGGAACGGCATTTGATACTCCTTTATAAATTGAACATTAAATTATTGAACGTTTAAGTGTGTTTGATCCTATGCTTTTATGTATATTGTATCAATATTTTAATATATAATTTGATATATTTCACGCTTATATATTAAAAGATATTAAATATTTAAAAGGCGTTTAGTTTACGAAATATATTATTATCAGAAATAAGATTCTTAAAATATTATATTACCAGACAGAATACTTGGAATGTTATGTTATGTTATTTGATATGATTTGATTGTGTAATACCATTTAAATGTTAAATTAATATAAAATAAAATATTTAGTGGATTTACACTTAAATAATTAGCTATTTAGTTATATGCAATAAATAGACTAATATATATTTTTTTTTTGTAATTTTAAGGTTATTTTAATATAAAATGACATGAGTTAATAAATACATAAGATTTTGATAAAAAAATATTATTATTGATAATATTCTTTTCTGATTTGATGAAAATGAACACAAACTAAACATAAAAAATAAACTTTCAAAAATGATTATTAGTTCTAATAATAATTATTTTCACGAATCAAACACAGATAAACACAGATAAAGTAGGGTGAGCGTTTGAGTGAGCCAAGTTAAAAAAATTTGAGATTTTCTAATTGAGTCAACATATTTTACGACTTGATTTTTTTAAAAAGTTTTTCGATTTGAGTTGATTTCAACGAGTGAATCGATTCGATTTTTTGAGTTTATATATAAATTTAATTGTATTATTTATAATATTATAGTATACTTTGACTCTAATTTAAACGACTCTCTCTTTATATCTACATATATAATTTTTATATTATTTTTACATATATAAATAAGATTTTGAATTATTATTATTATTATCAAATACTTTAGGTACGAATATGTCATTTTATTAAATTACAAGCCTTGTTAAAAACTTTTCTCTTAGTTAGAAAAAGCCAAAATGAGATAAAAATAATGATAGATTAAATACAATAATATAGATACATAAATTAAAAAAATATGAAATAATTTAAATAATATAAAAAATATAAATAAGATTGTATTAAATAAAATAAAAATAAATATGAAAAGTGATCATATTAAAAAAAAATTAAAATACAAAAAAAAAGAAAAGAAAAAATATGACCGAAATAAAACTACATGAACTAAACGTGTAATTAGATCTTAAAAATTTTCAAGTTATTAGATTTTTCAAGTAACTCAAACCCGTGACATCTACTTTAAACGACTCTCGCTTGTACTAAACTCGTGACCTCTAAGAATAATTGTTCCTTTAACCATTTGGGTTAGAGAACTCGTGAACTAATAAAATATTTAAAACTATATTTAAAACTACTATAATGTGTGATTCAATATTTTAAAAGTATGATAATTTAAAACTGAAGTTATGAGGTAGTATGTTTAAATGAAAACAGATGAAAAATGTCATGTAAATATTAAATAAGACCTACTTAACAACTAATAAAGAATATTTTCAACACTTATTATTTTACTTTTATTTCTTTTAACCCTATTATCCTCAGTTTTTCAATACTCACTCCTCTATCCTATAAAAATTTATAATACCCAAACCCAAAGGTTTAAATAGCAAAAGTTACTCATAAAAAAATAAAAAGGGTCAAGTGCACAAATAAAACACTCGTTTTTTCGGTTTTTCGACTGCGATTTAAGATTTAAACCCATATCTTCTAAGGCGAAGATTATCCGTTTTTTCATTGAGACGCTTGTTGGGTTCAAACAACAATGCCATTATATATATTCTCTATGAAATCAGTTCATGTTTGATCCCAACACAACTTCTCAATGAAATCAGTTCATATTTCATCTCAATTGTCCCAGAAAAATTTTGACAGTTGACGAGGGAGAAATCAAATTGAAAAAGGACATGAGCTTCAGTTTCTGAAACAATGGAGTTTGGGTTGAAGGTGGCAATGCACCAATAGAAGCTGACATAGCCATCTTGGTCACCAGACTCGAATGCGAAAAAAAGCTCAAAGACGTGTTCATTTCCTAAACCTTCCAAGACTACATCCCCGGATCCTCGGATGCAGCCCTTCCACTCTACAGGTCAGTTACCCACAATAACCCGACGATACACGATGCAATATAAAACACTTTAAACACGATTATAAAAACATGATGTAAACAGAGTGGTGCTGTTTAATCAAAGAGTACATTCGGCGAGTATTTCGAATATATTTACCTCAGAGATGAGATAGCAGAGCTTCTCGATGGGACATTCCAGCTACCAAGCATGAAAGAGATGGAAAAGAATAAAGATATAAAACAATGGGATGGATACTTGAAACAATACTCAGGATCTCAAAAAACAAAAGCAGTTCGAACAATGATGAAAATGGAAGCTTACTGCTCTCCAAGTCCTGGTGCAGGAACCACCAAGGTCCAGTTTTCGATAGGATTCTGTAAAAACAAACAGATTTTAGACTTGAGCTTGGAACACTGCAATATATCTTGTAACATACAAATTCGTTTTTGAAAATTTTACCTGATAAATCCCGCTGTCATTCGCAGAACCATAAAAAGAGTTAAGCACGACCAAACCCCTCGAAGATCGAGAACCTTAGGAACAAAGAGCAAAAATGCAGAAGAGATGGCACTCACTAACATCTAGAGAACACATAAAATACATGTCAGAAGAAGAAACCTGTTCGGTTTTAGATCCAAAACTAATGACACTGAAATTTTCATCAGGCAGCTTACCATAGAACAAGCTGCATAAGGAAAGTCCGAGATGCCGTAGTGGAGACCATCAAATATGAACGCTAGGGCATTTTATAGGTTGACTAACGCTGACAAACTACAATAATTTTATAAGAAACTGTTATACAGATCCGACGACAATCATAAATGCAGAAGCAAAACAAAGGGAAAAGCTTATTGGATGTTGATTTGAATACTTACCAGCACTCCAGTTCTAGCAATGGCTAGAACCTCAGCATCTTGTGTGAACAAGGTCGCCAAAGAGCTAAAGGATACACCTAGGATTGCAGCCAACAAAACACCTGTGACAACCCCTATCTGTAAAGCCACTTGCATCAAGTTAGTGGTTGGTATATAAAAACAGATGTCAACATAATGAAAGATAGGTGATAACAATTGTATGGAAATCCCGGTAAAAGCTTACCTTCAACACAAAGTTAGCAACTTCCTTCACGGTCTGTAGTTCGCCTTTAGATAGATAACTTGCAATCAATGCCTACAAGAAGAAGAATGTTAGAAGGGTGGTGTTATTCCTCACTAGTCAAAGCATGATTAGAATTTCTTGACATGCAAAATAATGATATACAGTTGGCGTGATCACGTGTTGTAAGTTATCAGAGAAGTGTTAGAGCTTGAGAGGAGTTAAAAGTTTTTATTTAATGAGTAATTAAAGTTTATTTATAATCAATATTTTAGATTTACTAAAAGTCTTATTTAAATTAAGAATAAAAATTATTTAAATTAAAGATAAAAATATAATTTTAGTTATATTAAAACTCTATATATCAACCTATTCAAAGCTTTACTCTCTCTATATTTAATAATTAAGAATAATAAGAAAATATGGAAAAACACATTCTCTCTAAAAAATATCGTGTTTATCTTCTTCAAACAACAAATCCTTAATCACCGATCACACAAAAACCACCATCATTCATTGCATCTTCGGCTACCATGACCCCTCTTCTTAGTTTTAAAAGGTGCAAAGGGACCCTAGAGCCAAGGCGCAAGGCGAAGGCGCACGTCTTTTATAAGCGAGGCGTACTTTTATACCAATAAACCTGTAAATCAATTATGTAACATATTTTGTACACAAAATAACATTAGCATTTGCATAGGCTTCTGTTGCACTTCATCTTATTAGTTGAGAATTGTCTATCAAATGATATCTTACATTCTTACTTTTAATTGATACAAAGTGTATTAGATTTTTCTCTTTTTAAAAAATAACTTATGGAATATACATGGATTAGTTCCTTTCAAATCTTCTATTACTTTAATTTTTGCATACATCTTTTTCTTACCACTGAGCCAACTCAACAACAATGTAAAGAATGTAATCAGGATTCATGACTTTTTGTTACAATGACAAACAGATAAAGGATTGAGTTTGGCATGAGAAATACAAAGAAGAAGCTACAATTAATGAACCATTGTTGTATACTTCCAGCATTTGTTGACTAGAATTTCTAATCAATATTTTAAATTTTTACACCCATATTATTTCAAATTTCTACTGCCTCACGTGAATATATCAATTTTTGATATCATTTCGTTGAGGGAAGAGGTTAAGGATTGAAACCAAATCAATCAGAAAGGAGGAGAAAATTGTAAACTAAACATGGTGATTTTCTGTGCCTATACATGTGAGACAGATTGAAAATGTGAACTTAATTTTAAAAGAAAAAAAAAACCTTTGTCAAGAGAGGACTTTGGATCAGGTTTAATTAAAGAAAACAAACAGAAGAGAAGAGAGGAAGAACAAAATGTGCATATATAAAGAAAGCAAACAGAAAGAAAGCATCAACTAGGAAAAAAAAGAAAAATTATAGCAAACAAAAATATCAGGTTTGAATCATTATCGTGTATTTTAAATGAAAAAAAAACAAAGAGAAAAAAAATTAAAGGAAGACTGAATAGAAGGATGAATCGGCAACCTACATGAATCCTGATGCAGATGAGAGTCGAGAAGCGGCTAAGTGAGTTTTTAGGAAAGTAATTAGGGTTATGTAATTTTTAGAGTTAAAAATTCACGTGTCTCCCATCACCTTCAGGTTAAGAACATACGACTCTTTATTTGTGAGTCACGTGAATCACCTTTAGAATTTAAAAATTCACGTGACTGGCTTCAGAGTAAAAGAAATTCAGAAGCGCAAATGACGCAATGCCTATCACCCCTGAAAATGCCCTAAAAGCGCGCGCCTCCCATCGCCTGCCGTGAATCACCTCCCCTTGGTCATCTCAGGCGACATTCTGATCGCCCATCTACGCCTCGCGCCTTTTAAAACACAACCCCTCTCTCACATGGTATCAAAGCCAACGGTTTTGATGTCGTCACTACTAATGTCATCTCTAATCTGAAACAGATCGACAATATAATTTTTAAAAAACACATCATTTTTTTTGTTGTCATTAAGCCACACTCGTTCCTTGGATTCTCCCTCATTGGAACCTTAAATCTTTGGTAAAATTTCTACTCGTTTAATTTCGTTGATTCTCTATTTAATAGTTCTATCTTAGCTAATAAAAAAGATAGATAAAAATGTTATAGTTTAGCCTTAAAAACTATTTAGCTCTAGTTTAGCCATCCATCCTAAAAGATAGAAGAAAATGTTATAGTTTAGCCTTAAAAACTATTTGGTTCTATTTTAGTCATCCATCCTAAAAGATAGTGAAAGAGGTTATAGGTTTGAGCGAGAGTGTAATTTATCATAGAAGTGTTAAGAGCTTGAAGGAGTGTTAAGAGTTTTTATTGGATGTGTAATTAAAGTTTATTCATATTCAGAAGTTTAGATTTACTAGAAATCTCATTTAAATGAGGAATAACTATTATTTAAATTAAATATAAAAGTATAATTTTAGTTATATTAAAACTTTATTTCAGTCTGTTTAAAGGTTTATTCTGTATACATTTGATAATTAAGAATAATAAAAAAATATAGAAAAACATATTGTTCTCTCTAAAAAAATATCGTATTCATCTTCTTCAAACAATAAATTCCTAACCACCGATCACACACAAGCCACCATCATTCATTGCATCTCTGATCACCATGACCTTTTTCTCACACGCTTTTGTAACCATAAGTAGCTGAATTTAGGGAATCTAGTTTTCTATCTATTTATGGTATCTGTGTCTGATCTCAATGATTGTTTTGATTAAAATCTCAATAGGTAAATCACCAAGTATCACACGGGATGAGAGAGGACGTGAGTAAATGATAATAACATACAGACATGCCGTGGAGAATTATGTACCTGACCGGATGTAGAAAGCGCATCTGTTATAAGAGATACAGCAAGCCATACTTGCATGCATATCTGATGAGCAGCCATAGGCAGTGAACCTTGACGAGCAGCCATAGACGTTGCCAGTGTCAGTGTTGTTAGTACCGAAAGAGTTCTTCCCATAAGAAAACCACCTGTAAAAACCATTTTTCAGTGAGAAAATACATAACATAAAACAATATAGCCATCCAAGAACATAAAAGTTAGACATCCTAACCAGAGAAAGGTTTATAAAATCGAGGGCTATAATTATGATAACAAAAAATGTTCTCCACATAGCACAACCTTGTCTCTTGAAGCTAGTAAACAAAATATTACCAGATCTTATGTAGCTACCAAATTGCAATCCCCCCATCTTTGGGGACATTAATACAACTTTCTTGTTTAAATACCTAATCATCAGAAAGGCAACAATGTACCTGATACAAGAAAAATATTATAGTGTCATTTCAATGAAAACAACTCATTAAAGGCAAGAAAGGAATTAATGCCCAAAGCAGACATGCTTACTGAGATAAAACAGTGGAGAGAGCTGCCCCGGTCATACCCATTCGAAGCCCATACATAAGTATGGGGAAAAAGAGTATGGATAATACATTACCAACACCTGCATTAGAAGCAACCACTTTAATTAGTCAACTTCGAAACTATTACACTGTGGCTTTGTAAACGGTCACTTAAAATGTAAATGATTTCTACAAACTGTCAATGAAAATCGGTAAAGAAAGTTTGTAGACACAAATTACAGTCCATGTATTCTAAGGTATGTGTTCAACATAAGTAAACACAGACATAGTTCATTCCAGTCCCTTCAAAACACTTACCTAAACAGAAAACAGGAGTCTGTGTATCTTTGAACCCACGAAAAATTCCTTGAAGAGTCAAGGTGACTACCACCGCGGGAGCTCCAAGAGCTCTAAGCAAAAGAAAATGTTTCGCTGGAACATGCATATCTGATGTCTGTAAGAGGAGAAAAACAAGACAAGAAGCTTCCATATTATAACTAGCAGTATTTTAGCAAAGGAGGAGCAAGAGAAGGGACGACTAAAAGATAAAGCAAAAAAAAAATACAATAAACCTAACTTACTGAGGGTACTCCAATCCACTTAAGAAATAATCCAGATCCAAGAGCTATTGCCAATGCCTCAAAGATGCCAATCAAAATTGCTAGAACTAAAGCTGTTGACACAGATGATAATTGCTTTCTCTCGAGAGTCTTACCATTAGTACTCTTTGCTTCAAAATGAGAATTCAAATAGTAAAAGATCAAGCGAAAATGTTCAATCACCTACATAATCTGGTAACATAAACTAGTGACAAGATTAAACAAAATCAGCATGCATTACCAATCTCCAATTCACCTGCTGACAAATTTTCAATTGCATTTCTTGAGATGTCTTTAGCAACAAAGGAAGTTGCAACACTAGAGAGAGGAATATTGAACAACTTTGATACTACGTTAAAAATCGATACAGAAACACCAGCAGAAGCCAAAGCCACAGAACCTGCCGAAACAACAAAAAAATCTCAATAAATATATTAAACCATTGATTAATTTCAAATTTTGAAGCCTGAAAAAGTGTGCTCTAGCTGCAGATTCTATAATTCCAAATTTCAATTACTTGAAACCACACACTAAATCAGCATAAACATACAAATTTATTTATTTGGAAATTGGAATTCGGTGACATATTTATTTTTTGGAGAAGTCAGTAGCAATTTGCAACAGATAAATGAGTAAAACATCCGTACTTTAGAGAAGCATATTCTTCAGAATATATATAGGGTTATATTTTGATCCACAAACTGTGTAAAAAATTTAGACAACCCTTATATAAAATTTAAACCCTAAACCCTAAATTCTAACCATGAACCTTAAATTCTACGCCCTACACACTAAATCCCTAAACCCTAAAATTAAAGAGCTTGTGTAAACTAAAGATTACACAAGCTTGTATATCAAAGTATTTTCCATATATATATACATATATAAATTAAAAGACTAACAAAAAAAACAAAAAAAAGAAACTTGAACTAAATTTTTAGTCTATTACAAAAGAACAAACTTATTCACATCAAACAATCAAAAGAACGAAAATATAATTAATCTAGCGATTAAAGCAATGGGGCAAAATTAAAATTAAAGAATTGATCATACTATATCTCCCAATATATGCTGTCTCCATCAGTAGTGCAAAGGGATCAATAGCCTGTCCAGCAATCGCTGGCAGAGAAAGCATAATAAGTTCCCTCTTGACATCCACAGACGTCCCTGATACCTCACTGCAAATTGGAAATTCAAAGTTTATACTAGGACGTAAGAATTGGCAAAATGGAGTTCTAGAGCTCACCCATTAAGAAAAAGGCAATGAAGGAAGCAGATATGGAGAACCACGGTACTCAAACTATTCTTGAATTTGATATTGATAGCATGAATGATACATCATTTTACAAAGTCAACTGTTTCACTTCCTTTATTCCTTAAAGTTCAATTTTACTATTCTGCTAGAGGGGGGAAGAAAACATTACATTCCAGAAATCAATAACTACGTTCTTCACAGCCATTACACAAACCAAACTACATCAAAGCCTTAATAAACTATGAAAGAATGAGATAAATGTGTCGCAACAATCTTACTGAACATCAACATTCTGAGTTGAAATTGCACTTGTCCGGGAAGTATCCTCTTCTTCATTCAGCGTGAGTCTCTCCCCAGCATCTTCCACATCAAAACCAGAACCTAACTGACTGTGAAGTGCTGGAGAGTGGCGATTCCTATGTGCCAGTAATGGTGACAACAATGAATTTCTATGCACTGCAGATGTGTAGTAGCTCCACTCACCATCTCTATAGCCTAATTCCTTCCTACATTTACCAATTTCAAATTTGTTTACTAAAGAATGAGAACTCGTGTACTTATTTATCTTGTCCCATTCCCACTTTCTATATGTCAATCCACTTGAAATTGTGGAACCTTTGAAACTTGTTAGTGTCATAGCATAGAATTACCAATTTTAGAATCTACCAAACCTGAAAATCACGGCGAAAGATTAGATAAAAAAAATCATGTAATTCTTAATTTCCAAATTTGAGCAAAGCAAGAAAAATCAAATTTGATTGAATAATATGAGCCTATTACCAAGAAATAAACAAAAGAGAAAAGACTTTCTTGATCCTTTCTCCTTTTAATTTCAAAAAACTGAAACGAAACTAAACTGAAAAGAGCAAATCGGGAAAGTAACTCGATTGTACAACATATTTTTCAACATACACCTACGAAACTAAATTTCCTTTACTTAGTCAAGAGAAAACTTCCTGGAGATTTCTGTTTGGTTCTCCAGGAAAAAAAACGAGGCAGACGAAAAATGAAACCGAAGAAACGACGAGAAATTCCGTAATGAAAAGGAAGGAAAATTACCGTTCTAGAGGAAGTGGATCATCGCCATTGATAAACTACTGAGAGGTAGCTTAGCTTCAAATCTCAACAAAAACACTGGAAAAGTGAATCCGATAACTAAACCGTGGGCTTCAATTTTAGTCTACGGTTCATTGCGACGCCCACAAGGTTCTTGTCTTCTAGCGTATAACCGCCCATTATAAAATAAAGGGTTTATTGCATTGAAGGTCCATACATTATGATTCGAAATTTGTAGTGGTCCTAAAACTTTGAAATATTTAATTGGGTTAATTGCACAATACTTTCCCATACTATGGCCATAATTGTACATGGACTTTAAATTTTTAAATATTTTAATTTTCTCTTTAATCAATAGTTTTTATTGTAATTGGACTTTTAAACTAGCTGCGGGAAATACAAATAATGTTGATTTAAATCGTAAATAATTTAGTATTATTTAAGTATGATTTGAATTTGAAGTGTAGGGTATTTAAAATTTTTTACTAGAAGGCTCACTTATCAAAACTAAATATGTGACGTAAAATTTGAAGGAAATATATAAATAAAGATGAAAAATTTGAAAATAAATAAAAATTTTAGCTCTTAATAGTTGATAATTGCCTTCTTCGTGTTGTTGGAGGGTCTTGGAGCAAAAGTAACGAACATATTTATCCCGACGTTTGTAACTATAAATATCGTCACTATATATGTTGACCTATTATGACGTTTGTACGAGTAAAACGTAATAAATTAACGACGCTTGCATACGCGATATTTTGGTGGCATTTTTTAGCGTCAATAAAGTATATAAAGACGTTTTAAAACATTGACGATAAAATTAAAAAAGTCATAAAAGATCTATTTTTATATAGGACTCTTACGAATGAATCAAATCAAAAGAATACGAATGAGTGTGTTCATGTTCGTTTGTTTAATTTTAACTAAACAAATGAACACGAACATAAAATTTTTTGTTCGTGTTCGTTCACTAAGAAATATAACTTATTCGTATTTATTCATGTCCGTTCGTTAACATAATAAACGAACACAAAAATGAACATACTCGTTAGTTAACCAATTTCAAACTGAATAATTGATAATTAAAATTCGAAAAAACTCATAGAAACCTAAAATTATCCAATAGATTAACTAATTTTTTTTAGTTCAGTTGATTAGTTCGATTAGTTCGGCTTAACGAACAATGAACACCCCTAAACATAAGTTAATAAAATAAACGAACATATACAAACGCAAATGAACATATATAAATAAATGAATTACCAAACGTTCACGAATATAAATGAACGAATAAGCCCTTTGTTCATTTCGTTCATTTAATTAAACGAACAAAAAATCTTGTTTATGTTCGTTCGTTTAATAATTAAATGAATATAAACGAATTTCCCGCTGAACTATTCACCAAACGTTCAGTTTGTTTATAGTACTGTAACCTCATAAATCCTACACTTTAAACTGAATCTTTAAACCTAAAACCAAAACACTTATAAAAATAATAAATTTTCTTTCTCATTGTAAAACTAAAGGTATCAAAATAAAAATAAAAATAATTTTACATTCAATTTTATGAAAAAATATATGAGATACAAAAACAAAAACACCAATAAAAAATGCGTACTAAATGGATAGTTTACATTAATTTTTTTTAACAAGAAAATGAATTTCATTGACAATAAAAGTTAAAACCTGTAAAAGGACCAAATAAAAATCAAAATATTCACTTGAATGTGTTCATCTTTCATAAAAACCTAACAGAGAAACACCAAAATTTGTAATAATATCGTTTTATTGGTGCCATTAAAAATTAAACAAAAAACAACTACAAAGGATAAACCAGATGTTCAGAACAAAAGACCAGAAGCTATCCTTACATGAACTGAAAAAGAAATGTACATTATGTTCTCACCTTTCTTCCAGTCGACGAAGAACAGATTCGGCGAAGCTTTGTTGTCTGCAAAGGGCAACAATAACCCATTTAGAATACCAATAACCGATCGACAAACGTAAGAATAAATAATGAAAAGCATGCTGCATGTAGAAAACGTGTCGAGAATTTTCGGTAGTCAACTAATAACTGATATGATTACGTGTTATAAGGGTATGTTAACGGGGAGAAAGGATCGAGTTGTAAGAATGTGGATGAAGTGTTTAGATGGTAAATTGTTGATGCATTGACAAATAAGCTATGGAGAATGAACACATAGTTGCAGGTATGATTTAAAATCTTGAAAGATATAAGGAAATATGGAAAGAATGAGCAGAGGTTTTCTCATACTTTCGCTCTCTATGCTTAGGGCTTGGGCGAGAATACTTCAGATATCCGTCCCATGGAACCTTTTTAAGACCAGCACGAACGGATATTATGTCTCTGACCCTGTATAGAAAGATATCAGCTGAATCAAATATCTTGCTTCTCTCTCTAGGGAAGACTTGAAACGTGTTAATCGGTGACCTAAACTACTGACTTCCACTAATAAAGAATAGACCTAACCTCTCCGCAAACTCGATGGGTGTTTCTCCGGGCCTTAGATTCTGGGGCTCTAGGTACCAAACATCGCAAACAACGGCCCAGGATGTCATAAGCTGCAACAGATGCATTGTGAAGGACTGCCTGCAGAAAATGGAATATTGGTAAGACCTCATAAGTATGACAAACCACAAAATGAGAGACATTTTATATCAGTGTAGGGACAGTTGAAAGACCCAGGGATCGATTCCTTACTTCCGGCTATTCCAAAAAGCATCAACAAAAATTTTATTGTACTTTATTGCGACTGGGCAAACCGTGCAACCAAGTTCAAACGCACCCTAAACATCATCAAAGAAACCAAGATGTCAAAGAATGCAGGAAACATGAGAAAGGAACAACTTAAGCAATTCTCCCTAAACTCTAGCAGCTATACCTTCTTGAACATAACGCTGTATTGATTGTTTACACACGTCCCTTCAGGAAATATGAGAAGAGGGTTATTGTCAGCCCCCTGACTATGATCCCTTAACCTGAAATTCACGAGTTTATACGATCATGAGATGAAAATAATATTGTTTATTAACGTTTTCCCAACTCTGATTGTACTTACTTCCTTGCTACAATTTCACGATCTTTAGCCTCTGAACGGTTAAACCAAATACACCCTACACTCTCTAAAATAGTGCTTTGTAGCAGTCCTAGAAAAATTGGTAAAGGATTATAGAGATATCAGTAGGAAATCTTGAAGTTCGTATCAGACAAAACAACAGAAAAGGGAGAAAATTTGCAGAACACGGACGTATATATTTCACAATATGGAGAATAATATGAAGAGGATTCTATAATGTCAATGGCCTAATATGTAAGAGGGATAGTCTAATATTCTAATAATCAAAACCTTACATATAACCGAATGAGAAAAAACAATTCAAGTATACTCGGAAGAACATGCAACAAGAGTAATCAGCTAAATAACAATCCCCTACAACATTAAAATCTATACACAACAGAAATAATCAGCTAAGTAACAATCCCCTACAACATTAAAATCTATACACAACAGAAATAATCAGCTAACGAAAATTCCCTATAAAATTAAAATCTATATGCTATAGAAGTAATCAACTAATTAAAAATCCCCTACAACATTAATATGTGGTGTGTGTGTGTGTGCATACTTCTTAACTATGTATGTTCTCACTACTACTTACCGACCCATCCAGGGTGCTTCTGCATAATGACGGCAAATGCAGTCATCTGTTCTAATATGATGAAATCGATCATAGAAGTATGATTGGCCACAAACACCTGTTCAATCCACGGAAGATAGCTCAGATATATTTTAAATTGCAGAGAGAGAGAGGCAGCATAAAAGGGGTACTAAACATAAATAACCGGACAAAACCTTAATGAAACTAAATCGAAAACCAAAGTCTTAGTGATATAAAGGGAAGAAAGAAGAGTAAGCTAAACCTGCTTGGGCCGCATGCTAGGCCGTGGTCCATGGTACTTAACCACTCCAGTCCAGGAAGCAACAAAGAAGCTGCAGATTAGCTCCACCAAAACCCTCTGAAAAGCAAATATGACAAACCAACTATGTTGAAGTATAATCATTTCAATGGAAAATGCACTAGAATAAAGGTAACAAGTTTGCTAGAAAACCACAGGAAATCACCGAAGAGAGAACGATAAAAGTTGCCTGTTTAGAACTTTAAAACTTTTATTCCATCACAAGCACACATGCAAACAAATATACATAGACAAACAAAAGAGAAATAAAAGCTGCACGAACTAGAAATGCATAAAAGTTCACACCTCCAGCTTTTTCCGCAACGCATCATTTCCTTTGAGAAGAAAGTGCACAGGAATGAAGCATGAAAGAAATATTATCCATCCTATTGTCAAAATTAAGACCCTGCGGATCAAACAGCATAACCGAAACTCAGATACAATCCAAACATTTCAACATACCATACACTGAAACTGAGACAAGCACACTTCATTCAAACAAACACCATCATGCATTAAACAGTCCGAGAAGTAGAAAGGCTAACCTCACAGGGAACAAAATCAAGTACCGAACTACCACACCGAAACACCATAGAGGAAACAAATACACATTCCAGTTCCACGGTTCCGGAGGGTTCGACTTAAAACACCTCGTGAATGAATCCTGCTCGTTGAGAACACATCTATAATCAGTTAAATCTTAAACAAAAAAAATCCATCGTACTTCTCAAGATTAAAACTTTACAGAAAAAACATATAAACCCATACAAACAAACCCATTAAATCATTTGAATTTTCTCTGATGCCAGAGAAACATGCAGAACTCTTACAAGGAAATAAATAGAGATAGAACTTACATCAACAATGGCACCAGCAGCTTCAGTTAAAATGGGAGAAATGTCGAGCAAATCGCGTCTGGAGCCATTTTCAATAAAACCATAACCAATAAACAAATCAATCAAATAATTAACTGATTCTTTAAAGAAAAAAATTGGGGAAAGTGGGAATTACAGGTGAAGCTTGCCGTGGGGTTCATGAATTGAGGCTCCAGAAGGGAGATAATCTTCGATGTTGGGTCGATCCAAGTCCAATTCGGAGCTTGATGGTTTGAGTTTCCCTTCACTGTTGCTCATGCTTCTTCCCTTTCGTTGCTTTGCTGCCGATGCGGTCTGGAATCTGGATTAAGCTTGGGTGTAGATAATTTCAGCTTCCCTTACCTGTTTTTTTCAAGTATAGTTTTTTTTTTTTTTCAAGTTAAATTTTGGCTTAAAGATAGTTTTCATCCTTAACGTTTATAATTTTTATCATTTTGGCCTTATTATTTTTTAGATAAATTTAGCCCTTAATCTTTATCTTTTTAACAAATAACTCATTTTTTAACTACCATGATAACTGAACCGTTAAAAATTTAATAATGATGACATGTCATATATATGTAATAATATATTTTAAATAACTTAACATCTAGTATATCAAATACATAAACGTGAGATATAATTACATTTTGATTTTATTTTAGATAAAATTTTGATTTTATTTTAGTTAAGGTTAAGAATGTTTAGTAGCCTTTTGTTTTAAATTTAATTATATTTTAATAAATAAAAAATTAATTTTTAATATTTTATTTAAATTTTAATTATTTTATATTTTTAGATTGGAATAAAACTATATCCCACGTTTATGTATTTGATATACTAGATGTTAAGTCATTTAAAATATATTATTACATATATAATATGTTACCATTATTAAATTTTTAACGGTTCAGTTATCATGGTAGTTAAAAAATGAGTTATTTGTTAAAAAGACATAGGTCAAGGGCTAAATTTATCCTAAAAAAAGAATAAGGGCCAAAATAACAAAAATTATAAACGTTAAGGGTGAAAACTATCTTTATGCCTTAAATTTTTATCATTTTGGATTTTTTTTATAAATTTAATCTTTAATTTATCTTTTTGACAAATAATTTATTTTTTAACTATTATGATAATAATTATATCGTTAAAAATTTAACGATGATGACATGTCATATACATATGATAATATATTTTAAATGACACGGTATCTAACCTATCAAAAATGTATATATAATATAAGTTTATTCCAATATAAAATATAAAATAATTTAAATTCAAATAAAATAAAATATTAAAAATTAATTAATTCTAAAATAAAAGGCTACTAAACACTCTCAACCTTAATTACAATAGAATCAAAGTCCTATCTTAAAAAATATGAACAAAAATATATATAAAATATAATTTTATTCTAATATAAAATATAAAACAATTAAAATTCAAATAAAATATTAAAAATTAATTAATTTTAAAATAAAGGGCTAAATTATATTTCATATATATATATGTATTAGATAGGTTAGATACCATGTCATTTAAAATATCATATGCATATGACATGTTATTATTGTTAGATTTTTAACGGTCTAGTTATTATGATAGTTAAAAAATAAGCTATTTGTCAAAAAAATATAGGTTAAGGGCTAAATTTATCCAAAAAAAATAAGGGCCAAACGATAAAAATTATATACGTTAGTAGTTAAAATTATCTTTATACCTTTTTTCCACGTAGATGTTTATAGTTTTTTAGGGTCCTTTAGGATTCTTAAATTTTAATTATTTATATTTTTAAATTCATCAAATAAATAAACATAATTTTAACTTATTTAAAATAATAAAATATTTTTTCTCTATATAACTAACGCTAAAAAATTAAATTCTAAATTCTAAACCTAAATTATAAATCTTAAACTCTACACTAAAACCTAATCTTAAATCTTAACTATAAATCATAATCATAATCATAAACTTTAAACTTATATTTAATATTAAAATATAAGTAAAAAACCAAAATAGGTAAAAAAAAAATCTATTCCTAATATTCTCTTATTACAGAAGAATTTATTCTATTTTTTACTTAAAATTCCAAAAATCTCTGAGATATCCTATTTAAGGATATATCTATCTAATAGTGTTTAATGATAAATCAAAATATGGGTAGGTGGGTAGGTGAGAACATCATTTGGCTGCATGGAACCATTAGCGTTTGAATTTAAAATTTAAGATATCTTAATTATTTAAATATCAATTGTCTAAGGTTTAGATTTTGGGTTTAGGGTTATAATGTTAAGTTTATGATTTAAAGTTTAGAATTTGTTTTTATATTATTTTAATTAAAATATTTTAAATTAAAATAATTATAAAGAACAAGGTTTTAATTTATTTTTTTTGAGTTAAGACCAAATTGTTTGAACATACAAAAAAAACTAAATGTGTTATTATATAAAATAATTCATTGAATTATCAAGTCATACTTTTAATAACCATGATCAATTAGGACCAAAACTAAAAGTATAATAAATATAATCATAATTCAACTTATTAAGATTTCTATATTAAAAGACTCATATATTAATAGTTATTTTTTAATATTTATCTAATAGTTAAATTATATATCTAATATTAATTTGATTAAATTTGTGTATAACAAATTTTTACATATATAATTCATTTGATATATGTTTATTTTAAGAGTGGGTGTGATCATGTAAGTTCTTGTAACGTTAGTAGAAAATATTAGAACATTTTTAAATTCTAACATTACAAATAATAGATGATATCTAACAATATGATATTATTTCCTAAGTTACAAGAAGTTATGATTCGACATAACCTCTTCAATTATTATATTCTTTTATCTTTTATATCTAGATTGAGTACAAATAAAAAAACAGACACTTATTTGTCTAATATTTCTTAAGATTTTGAGTATACTATTATTAATGAACAACTATGACATCTCATATTAATTTATTCGAGTATGATCAAACATTTTTACTCTCAATCAATCAACTGACCTACGATATTGCTTTAATTATGTCGGAGAGAAAGATTTTATCTTGATCAATCATATCTGTAACACCCTAACCCGAATGCCACATTTGAGATATAAGCTCAACTCGTATCCCATAAATTTTTCGCAATTTCAAGTCAAATCCAAAATGTACCACCAAGTACGATATATGATTAAAAACGATATTAAATATAAAAGGTAGTTTAACAAATCTGAAAATATAAATGGAGCTTCAAATATAAGTTTGATAAAACATTTGACCTTGACAATTTAAATCAAATAGAGTTACAAATTACAACATAGGTCCCACAAATACATAGCCCACTACGATGGTGCTCCGCTGCGTCACTTGATCATCTGTCTACTTACCTACACATGGAAACAAATTCCAAAATGTTGGGCTACTAAAGCTCAATGGGTACACAACCTATTGCTTGTGCTTCAAGTGAATCATAACTATAAACATGCTAGATGAGAATATGATTATATGGTATGACAAACTCAACCAAAGTATAAAAATAAACAAATAAAAAGTGAGGCCCACTGTCAACCTGACACTGGGTAACTTACCCGACCAGGAATCTTATATCAGACTGCTCAGAATCTCACATCTAGTGGGACTCAGAATCTCACATCGAGCTAAGTCATCACCTGGAATCTCACATCGGATGACCTTCGATACATCATCTGAAATCTCATATCGGATGGTCTTCATTGTGTTGCAACACTTTTACTCATTGGGTATCCGGATCTCACTAAACAAAGACTTAACCAAACAAGATGATCCACCTAGGATTTTATATCAAATAATATCACAACCAAACCAATACCAAGCATGCAAGACATATTTTCATCATATCAATGTCCATATTACCAATTCCAAATTTTATTAATCATTTTATGGCTTAAACAACTCATAAGAACCCATAACATGAATTACGAAACCCCTAAACTCGATCCTTAAAAACTTGGCCAGATTGCCCATAAGTATCAATACAACTATATGGGGTATCAAAACACCCCGATATTGATACGCTTACCATACGTATCGATATGCTAGACCACCACTTCGAAGATTACCAAGGGAGACTTACCCGTATTGATACACCTACATTGAGGTATCGAAATACTCCAAGTATCGATATGCCTCTATATGCGTATCGATACGCTAAGCTAAACAACTTAGTAAGATCCATAAGAAAACCCACTCGTATGGATATGCCTATCAAGGGGTGTTGAAACGAAATTCTACTAGAGATTTGGATATCGAAACACCCACCAAGAGGGTGTCGAAATGATTTGTCACTGAAAAATCTAGTTTCGATACTCGGTCATGGCATTTCGAAATGCCTATCATTCTAGCCTTTGTTTTCTCTTTGCGGTATCGATACCTCGACCAAGGGTATCGATACCCTTGCACAAAAATGTAGGTCTGCAACCTAAAATGCTTAAGAACACCAATCTAAACTGAACCAATCGATCACAAAATATTCTTACACATTATTGAAGTAGTTTAACTGAGTTTCTAACCAATTTTACCTAATACCAACAACCATAGTAAAAATCACCATTAAAGTATGCATAGGCTCTAACCTAAACCAAACCAATCAAGCATGCCAAAAATGATGATGCATATGAAATGCAAAGGATTTAGAAGTGTACCAACCTCCAAAAATGAGCTGAAGAACTCCAAAGAAACCCTTAGACTTTCTCCTTACCCAAGCTTCTTGATGGTTCTCTTTGCTCTCCAACTATAAAGAAGATTATCAATAAGTTACTGCACTATTAAGACGATTAAAAGAAGCTAAAACAATCCCTTAACCAGCCTAACACACCTTCAAAAACCCATTCTCATTCATCCCTAAATCACCCAACCAAAAACCTAACTTCCACCATTTTACACCAAACTTACCTTGCAAGATAGATCTTCAAGAGCTAAACAAACTTTTCTCTATCTTTAAAACATGATTCTGCAAGCTTGACCTCCAAAAACCAACATTTGATGAAGTGTTTGGGTGAGAAGAAGGAGACAATAAAAAGGAGATGAGTTAATATCTTTTACAAAGTGCAGAAAATAATTCTTCATACCCCATTGTTTTCATCCCAAAATGATTTACCAAAAATCCCCTTTAGCTCAACACCCAAATCAAGTCCTACAACAACTCCTAAGCCCAACAAGATCCTCCTGACCCAAATACGAGGCCCACTACCTCGGGTTAACTAGACTCCGAGTCCCGAAATTCGGGTTGTGACAATATTCCACTATATAAATTATGATATCTAATATCAATCTTTATAATATAATCAATTACGACACATGTTTAACTGTATCAAAATATGTCACTCATAATATTATACTTGAAATAGACAGTATGGATGTGGTTCGTATTTTGCAAAAACGGATTGCAGGAGGTGGTTTGACATCGTTGGTTAGAATGATTTGTTCATTACTTGATCAATCTTGAGAGATCAAAATTTATCATATTCATCGGATATTGAACAAAGTTGCTGCTGGATTAGTCAAAATGGCTTAATCTAGTGATGTTCCTTCATTTGGAGAACAAGACTTCTCATCTTGTGTCTTCATGTTTCCACTAGATGCAATTTTGGCTTTGGTTCATGATGACTTGTAACCCAATGTGGATGTGGGTCTCTAAAATTTATTTATGTGTTTTTTTTATCGTTTTGTAAATACTATCAAGTGTGCTCTTTTTTCCTCATTTAGGTTTAGGAAGGTTTTTTAATAAGACACTTGACAATACGTTTCTTTCTCAAATTTATCAAAAAATAATAATGACATCAAATCTGAAGATCATACATATAATTATGACTAAGAGTAATATTGTGACTGTTTACATAATGATTCAAGAAACACACGTAGCGGGTGAGTTTAATATGTCATTCTTTAACACATAATTATGTATTAATTTTGACATTTGCATATCAATGATAATACTTTATCACCAATTAATTACATATTAATCAAAATACATTATTATTATCTATATCAGCAATTTGACATTAATATTGAAGAAAAAAATTATTTCCCAAAATATAGAACCCTGAAAAATATTTTTTAAAGTATTGAACTTTCTATAGTAATTTTAAAGTCGGATTCAAAAGAATCCGACTATGAACAATATTTTAAAAAAATAAAAAATAAATAAAAGAAGGGTTCAGGAGAACCCGACTATGAACAATGTTCACTGTACTCTCTTACTGTATTCTGCTACTGTACTGTGCTGACTGCACTGTGCTCATTGTTCACTGCACTGGTATTTATTTATTTATTTATTTTAAAATTACTAAAAGAATCCGACTTTAAAATTACTGTAAAAAGTTTAATATTTTGAAAAATATTTTTCAAGGTTCTATATTTTAAGAAATAAACTTTTATTCTTTAATATTAACGTCAAATTGCCTATCTATATCCATAATACTTTTACTAAAGATATTTAAAAGTAACTATGTTTTTCTGAAGACTTTATTTCTACACATAAAATAGCAACCGAAAATAATAATGACATTGTCTCTCAATAAAATAAAATAAATATTATTTATAATCATCTTATAATTATTCTACGGACATATATACTCTAACATAAAAACTATAAATATATTTTTTAATTATTTCTAATAACTAAATACGAAACTTCTTTGAATAACCAATATTTAAGTTGAACTAACAATATTTTAGATAAGCTTTTGGTGTTTGACAACAAATTTACTGATTCGAAGTCAAAATTTAGAATCAAAATTATAAAATATAAATATTTATAAATAAAGATATAAATTTATAGATAAATTATAATTTTTAAAATTTAAATAAAAAAATCTTTAAAGATTAAAAACGATTATTTTTCTCTATCTCTATGTAACTTCGTCTCTGCCTATACTTAATAAAAACTTTATAGAAGTTGGAAGTTTGTAATGTATTTTGTTCTAATAAAAATATATATTAAATCATAATTTTCGATTAAAATAATAATTACGATCTAAATTAATTGTCACACAAATTAAGCTGTATAACTAACTAAATCAACTCAAGTTGAAGATTAAGAAGTAATTATAAAATTCTCATGACTTAGGGAGGGTAAAACTCGTTGTGCTCAAGGTAAAAGGTAATTTAAAGATTTAAGAAGCTTTTTTTTATACAAATTTTAAGATATTTATATTTTTTAAAAAAATAAATATTTGTTGATTTGTGATCTGCGTGGTAAGTTTAATTTTAAATAGAAATGGATTAAATTAATTATATCGCATTTTCTTAAATTATAACCTTTGTATTAATATATGTTTTTAAATTTTTAAATATTTCAGTTTTATCTCTAAATTGTGTCTTTCATTTTAAATTAATCTTTAAATTTTTAAACATTTTATTTTCATCCTTAAACTAGGATCTTATTTATAAATTGGTACCTAAACTTTTTGAATATTCAAATTTTATCCTCAAATTATCATTTATAGCATATCATATTATTACATAATACACTTTATTATTTCATGAAAATTAATAATTTTTACAACGATTTTATTAATCTATGTTATAATTAGTACACAGTCATAATTTAGGGATAAAATTAGAATGTTCAAATAGTTTGAGGACCAATTTAAAATAAGAATCACATTTTAATGATGAAACTTGAATACTCAAAAGTTTGAGGACCAATTTAAAATAAAAATCATAATTTAAAAATGAAATTAGAATATTTAAAAATTTTATTTTTCCGATATATTCTACTATCGGTCAAAAACTATTTTTTTGCATGTTCAAAACTATCTTGTATAAAAATATTATCTATTCGAATATTAAAATATATAAATTTATAATTAGTTAAAATATTCAAGTTTAAGTAAACTCAAAACTCTTTTTTATTTTATTTTTAATATTAAAAAATATTGTGAACTTATCATTAATTTAAACTAGAATATAAATGTTTGAGTTCTGTTAGAGTTCTAGATACGAATCTACCTTGATTCAGAAGGATAGAGTCATCACGTTGAGGGAATTTTCAATTTTGTTTTGGATTTCTGCCTGAAATTTGGACTGTTTTCTGCAACATATTTAAGAAGATTGGAGCTTAAGAATTCAATGGAAAACACGATGACTATGTTGAAGAATTTGAAACAGTTTATGTTTTGTTTGAAAAATCTGATCACGAGAACGAAGATGAGAGAACGGAATGATGTAATCTATGTTCATGGCTCCGATAACTTTCATATCAAGCTTAAACTCATCCTCCGGCGGAATCGCCACGGTGTCTTCTCACTTATCTCCACCGTCTCCGGTTGTGTCGTTCTGTTACTCTTCTCCGTCTCCGTTTTCTTTTCTCCGCCTAACGCAACCAACCTCTTCCTCCCTCGCCGTAACTCCGTACGTCTCTTAACTATTTTTTCACTATCTTGCTCATGCGATGTTCGTGTAAAGTAATATTCTCCGATTCGTATTCGTTTGTTCAGGTGGTAGAAGAACGAGCGGCGTTGGAATCCGATTTTGACGCGGTGTTTCGAGTTCCGGTACGATTTACTTTCTTTTTACTCCACGAACTGAATGTTGATTTTTCGTTTTTCGATTCGATGAGTCGTTTGGATTTTAATTTCATATCTTTGATTAATTGATTTTGTGTTTTTTTAGGCAAATGGAGGAAGTTTAAGTCGAGATTTATGGAGTTCCAGTCAATCGAAGTTCTACTACGGTTGCAGCAACGCCTCGAACAAGTTTCAAAGTAAAGTATTCCAAATTTGAATCCCTCTACAATTTAAGAATCTTCATTTTCTTTTACAGAAATCTAAATTCTTTCTCCATTTAGAATTTGGCATAGGCAATGATAATTGAAATTATTATACTCTTCAAGAATCAGTTCTGTTCTACTCATCTTTTTTGATATTATTGAATTTTTCCTCCTCTTCCTGTGTTTCGAAAGTATTTTCCACGTAAATATTAGTGTATATTTGCTCACTACAGGTTCTTGATTATTCATTTTCTTGTTACGTTTTAGCTGCTGGTGTGAAAACACGTCCGGATCGATACTTGTTGATTGCTACTAGTGGAGGGCTAAATCAACAACGAACAGGGGTACTTTTTTTATGAACTATTCACGCTTATTTGGTTTTAGATGCTGAATTCTTATGTATTATAAATTTATAACCTCTATTTGCTACAGATAATAGACGCTGTTGTTGCAGCTTACATATTAAACGCAACACTAGTCATTCCCAGGCTAGACCAGCATTCATATTGGACAGATACCAGGTCTGGTGCTGATCTTCATGTTTAATCTCCAATTCTTGGAAATGGTTTACATTCATTGTGTTTATATGTGATGTGGGGTTATTTGGTGCACAGTTGTTTTGCTGAAATATTCAATGTTGACTGGTTCATTTCATCTCTCTCTCGGGACGTTGAAATCATCAAAGAGCTGCCATTAAAGGATGGTAAAGCTTGGATTCCAGCTACCATGCGTGTTCCAAGGAAGTGTGATCCAGAATGCTATGAGACTCGTGTTCTACCTGTTCTGAAGAAAAAGCAGGTAACTAAATAGGTTGAAATTAGTTTGATAATTGCTATGAATCAACCATTGTTACCCTAATTGTTTATAATTAGGGTTGAGTATTTGATTGAGTCGAATAAATAATTTCTTTTTTCAATTTAGTTGAATTGATGAATCATATTTTATAATTTATTTGGAAATTTTTGAGTCATGAGTTTATAAAATTCAAATCCATTCAAATTTAATTGTAAACATTTATAATATTATTGTATTAATTAGTTTCAATTTATATTTATATTTCTTCATATGTAATATATTTGACTTGACTGTGAAATTCGAAGTTCCTTTTATATAATTTAAACTTAATTTAAATTTTTAATCGAGTTTGTAAAATTATGATTTGAGTTAATTTTTTATCACATGGAGTTAAAATAAAAAAATTAAAATTTTCTAATTAAATCAAGTTTTGCATGCACCTAATTATAATTAATAGCCCAATATTTCTACTCATTTGATGCAGTCTTGAGAAATACTAGTTGATAAACTATGTTACAACCAACTGTCATGGTCATGGAACTATCATATTATTTAAAAAATTGATTTTTTCACCACCATTTTCTTGGTTGTAGGCTGTTGAGCTTACAAAGTTTGATTACAGGCTTTCGAATAGTTTGGACACAGATTTACAAAAACTGAGATGTAGGGTAAACTACCATGCTCTAAGATTCACAGATCCCATTCTTGAAATGGGTAAACTCTTGGTTGAAAGGATGAGGTTGAAAGCCAAGCATTTTATCGCCCTGCACTTGAGGTATGAACCTGATATGCTCGCGTTTTCCGGATGTTATTACGGCGGAGGGGACGAAGAAAGGGCGGAACTCGGTGCAATCCGGAAAAGGTGGAAAACCTTACATGTAAGGCCTCACAAGTTAAAGAAACATCTAAGAATCCTAAATATATTCTGAAGAAGCATTAAAACATGTTTATTCTGGTGTGGACTGCAGGTAAGCGATCCGGAAAAGGTAAGACGGCAAGGAAAATGTCCGTTGACACCGGAGGAAATTGGCCTAATGCTAAGAGCATTGGGGTTTGGAAGTGATGTTCACGTTTATGTGGCATCAGGTGAGGTATACGGAGGTGAAGAGTCATTAGCACCATTGAAAGCACTCTTCCCCAATTTTCATTCAAAACAGACACTAGCCCCTAAGGAGTTAGCACGGTATTCTTCTTTCCCCGGTCGGATGGCTGCATTGGACTACATTGTTTGCGACGAAAGCGATGTTTTCGTCACAAACAATAACGGAAACATGGCTCGAATATTAGCCGGTCGAAGGTATGCAAGTGCCACTCCTTCCCCCTTGTCACACTTATGTAAATCAATCACATGCACATCATGTCAACACTCTTTTTCCTATTGCCGGAGATACTTTGGACACAAACCAACAATTCGGCCAAACGCTAAGAAACTGCACCAATTGTTCTTGGACCGGAATAACATGACATGGGGAGAGTTTTCGTCGAAGGTTCGAACTTCTCAGATCGGTTTCATGGGAGAACCGATCGAAGCGGAACCCGGAAAAGGTGAGTTTCATGAAAATCCTAATAGCTGCTTATGTCATGCTAAAGAAGTTGAAACCATTCAAAATCAAACTTATGTGGATAATCATCAAAATGATGCTCTTGAAATGAGTTATGAATATCAGTCCATTGAGGATGATCCAGATTGGGTTGACGTTGATTATTTAGATAGCATTAGTGTACTTAATCAGTTGCCTAATAGGGCTAACTTTGTGTTAACCGAACAAGACCTAGCCGAAGTTGAAGAGATTCTTTTAGACTAAATATTTTTTTATTATTTCGGATCGAATCATTTCGAGTTTAACTCGATTTGTTTTTGACCTACTAATGTGACCATGTACATAGAAACACCAGGAAAGTCAAAATTTTCAGTTGAGTTTTTTTTTTTTTTTTTAAATTAATCTAAGGTACTTTTTTTTTACATTATTGTTATTTTCTATATTTTTTTATTGCTCTTAACGTTAGGTTCAGTGATGAAACTCAAACATTATTATTAAGGGTGCATTTAAAATTATCTAAATCTAGAGGGGCCAACAGTGAACTTTTTTTTTTGAGGGGTTAATTAGTAGAGCAATTTTATTATAATTTTTTTTTTAATTTTTTTTAAGAATTTCAAGCGAATAAAATATTAACCAACAAACTTAAATATCGTGATTGGTCTCATCTCATTTACGTCCTTAATAATAATAATAATTGTTAAATGAATTTATTCATTATTATTATTAAACTACATGTAGTTTAGTTAAATTTAGTTTCAAAAATTAAAAAATTAATATATAATATTTTTAAGTATTTTGTGAATTTTTTAAGTTAAATATTAAGTAGTTTAGCTCGACTTATTAAAAATTTAAATTGAATTCGAATTCAAAATCAAATTAAATTTTAATCGAATTAGACTTAATAACTTATGATTTGTTTTGTAATATTTACGGTTTCTACTTTAATAATACTATTATTTTATTAATTATTTAATGAAATGAATTCTTAACCCTAAATCACATAAATAAAACTTTTAATTATTTAATGAAATGATTCTTAAACCCTAAATCACATAAATAAAACTTTTTGATTGAAATTTAAGAAAGCCGTGTTTGGTTCAGTGCACTTTTGTCAATGAAGTACGGTCGTAGTCAGCTGAATCGTTCTCGGTTGTGAGTAAAGGTGAGCTTTCCAACGAATCGTCGAATTAAGTTAAAATTTTTTGAGTTATTTGAGTTGATCAGTCTAATTTTATAACTTAAATTTTATTTATTTTTTAATTTGATTTGAGTTTATTTAGTTCAAATCAAATGTATTTTTTGAGTTTATATATAAATTTTAGATATAATTATTTATAATGTTATAATACGTTGTCGACTTTTTCTAAATTTATAAGATCTTGGTTCATATATATATTCATATTATTTTTCATATAGGTAAATAAAATTTGAAATTATATTATAATTATTAAATTCATATGAAAAAATATATACTTAAATTATATTAATGTTAATATACATGCGTCAATGAATTGATATGAAAAATAAAAGTAAACAAAAATATAGTTGAATGTTCAAATTGAATAAAATCTAAAGTTAAAGAACTACATAATAAAAAGAATATTTGTTAAAAATATGAATTGGAGTTACATTGATGTTATATATTGTTAGTGAATCGTGTGGTTTAATTTTCGTCAAGAATAGACATAAAAAAAAAGAAATTGAAAAAAAAACGAGAAATCATTTAAAGTTGAGGGGCTAAATTACAAAGCTAAAAAAATAATTTAAAATATATGAATTAAGCTAAATAAGTATCCCACAATGGAGAGATTATACGGTGAACCTTGTTCACCACGTCATTTATGGTCAAAGCAATTAGGACCGTTGATCTTTAAATAACCACCTAATGACTTTAAAAGTATGTGGTTCAAATGTAAAAAAAGAATAACATAAATCGAAGAAACGATTTAAGAAATAAGAAAAACATACAAAGTTAAAAGAGTAAATTGAAAAATATAAAATTTATTGTTTTTTTTTAAATAATCTTAATTAATATAGAATATGTTATCCGATTTTCATAAAAAATGACTTAAGATGCAAGAGAAATGAAGAAAAATAAAATTAGGATTAAATCATAAAATTATAATATTTAATTTTCGTTTTTTAACTTTTTGAGTTAGATTTCAATTCGACTCAAATTTGAATTTTTTATTTACTTGAGTTGACTCAAATAACTTAAAAATTTTAGGTCGAATTAAATTTTCACATGCTATATATGACTTTATAACGCCAATGATTCTAAATGGAAATTAACTGATAGTTGATAGCAGATTACATTAGTTGATAGTTGATAGCTTAATTGATTTGACTAGCAAATTGTATTAGTTCATTGTATAAAATTATTTGATAAAATTAACTGAAAGTTGTTTCATTATTTAAACAAATAAAATGACATATAAGGATATTATTATATTAAAATAGAACAAGATTGAATTTAGGTTATTTCAAGATTTTTTGATTTTTTCGATAATTGTTAAAGGTAAAGGGTTAATTACTGCGGAGGTCACGTTTGTTTGCCCCCAATACAAATTTAGTCACTGATTTTGAAAATCAACCAGTATGGTCACGTATGTTTTCGGACTGTAAACTTATGGTCATTCCGACGTTAAAAGCCGTAAAGTGTTAACGGAAAGATGATTTGGCACAATAAGAAAATGATAAATTACCTAAATAGTCACTAAATAATTATCTTATTTTTATTTTATCTTTAATTTAACCATTAAAATTTAAATTTTTATAATTTTACCATCTTCTTAAAATAACACTTATTTTTTTAAGTTTTTATGAAGTAGGAAACATCTACAATTTCCTTGTCTTCAGCCCATTTCCCTCCCTTTCTCCTTTTATTTATAGTCACTTTCGTCCCTTTCTCGTTTATCCAAAAACGTAAGTGACCATACAGGTTGATTTTTAAAATCATTGACTAAATTTGTACCGTGGGCAAACAAACGTGACCTCCGCAGTAATTAACCCAAAGGTAAATGAGTTTTTATAATTTTTATTTCAAAATATCTAATTAAAAAAATAATCATATTAGAAACTTTTTAAAAGTAGAAATTTCACACCAATTCACCATTCCAATATGTTATTCATCAAATATCTAAATTGACGGATTTAACTGATCAAACCTCTAAATTAGGAGAGATTATATCATAGACCCGACCTACCACGTTAGCCGTGGTCCTTAACCAATGAAAATCATCCATTCCACCACTAATAAGTCATGTAATTAAAATAATTTTTAGAAATTATATTTTTAAAATGACAAAAATTATGAGTGAAGATTCATTGGTTAGAAAAAATGAGTTGGAGATTAGTGGTGAAGTGAGTGGTTATAATTGGATGTGACCATGACTGACGTGGTAGATCGGGCCCATGATATAATTTCTCTTATATTAGACTCAAGCCACCATTTACTAAACAAGGCGATAAGCTTACTGAAGCAAATTGGAAATCTTCAGGGACCTAGCAGAGTATTTTCCCTTTGAAAACATACTTAAATCAAGAAGAATCAAATTTAAAACATTTAAAATCCCAAGAGTTACGGGTAGGGTTGAGCAAAACTCGACTCGACTCGAAAAAACTGAATAACTTGATTCGACTCGAGGCAAAAATACTTAACTCGTTTTGACTCGACTCGAAATTTTATAAACTCGACTCGATTAAAAAAATCAAATAAAGTTTAAGTTGTAAAATAGAAATTCGAATAACTCAAAAATTTTAGTAATTAAAGAATTTATTTTTAAGTTCGAGATGAGTCTCTCAATTTTTTATGATATATATCTTGATATATGAAAATATGAAGAAATATTGTCACATATGAAGAAATATATACATATATATCTTGTATGATTAACGAAAGTTGTTTAAATTAGAATTAAATTATACTATAAATCAATTCAAATCATGGCGAAAATACTCAACTCGTTTTGACTCGACTCGATTCAAAAAAATTTCAAATAAAGTTTGAGTTGTAAAATAGAAATTCGTGTCGATGTCACATTGAACTTCCGGCCTAAAAACCTATATTTCAAAATTTCTTTCAAAAGCCCAATAATAAAACCAACTCAAATTCAAATATAATTCATAAAATCCATTCAAGTTAAAAACATAAGCCCAAAATAATTTAAAGTAGTTGGAGCTTCAAAATATTACAAATCAGTTTAAAACATTCGAACCAAATAAATAAACAGAGTTACAAATACACATAGGGTTCGACAAAGTACTAGCCCACTAAATCTATAATTGTACTCTGACACATATTCAATGTTGAAATCCAAATCTCGATGGTGCTCCACTGAAATCGGCTTCACCTAACCTACGCACGAAAACACATTCGAACGTTGAGCTACGAAAGCTCAGTGGGTACGCCGAACTCGACCGACATCATACATATCAAAAGCAATAAAGCAAAACATATAAAAATCATGCATGCTGTGATAGCCTATCATGCTTGTCTATCACATGGCATAAATGAAAGTATAAAATTGCACACAACATATACAAGTCACAACAAGTCAACACACAAAATTGAGTCCAGCGTCCACACAACATCAGGATCCTACACTTAGGATTGAGGCCGTCCTTAAATCCTATGCTCGAAATATTACATCGAACATCTTCAAACGAGGTCACCTAACGTTCAAAATAAATAATAGGGATGAAGGTCGCCCAACCAATCATATGTTCGGAATGTTACATCGAACATCTTCGAATGAGGCTGCCCAACATTCGGAATAAAGGTTTTCAATACATCACCCAAAATATTACATCGGATGGCCTTCAACATGTTGCAACACTTTTAGATATCCGGATTTCCATCAAACAAGGATTCAACACACACAAATGATCCACCTAGGATCTTCAGAATAAGACATATCAAGACTCATCATATCTTAGTTTATCGGGGTTAAGATTATCGATCTTGGTTTAACAATCCATTTTATAGCTTTTAAGATTAATAGAAACTCTTAGTTACAATTACCGAACCCTTGAGTCCACTTAATATTGGCAGGATTACACAGGGTTTCGATACTCTTATATGGGGTATCGGAACAGCCTGTGTCGATACCCTTACAAAGGGGGAATCGATACGCATTGACCAACGACCAGGTCAACTAAGGGGAGCCTACCCATTTTGATACACCCTATATGGGGTACTAGAACCGCAATGTCACTTTAAAGATTCGTATCGGTACAGGGGAAAGGCGTTTTGAAATGCCTGCCCTGTCTAGCCTATTATCCTCTTAGGGGTATCGATACACGGTCCTCCAATATCGATACCCCCTGCACGAACATGTAATTTTGCACTTAAATTTCTAAGAAACTTTTCCAACTTTAATTTAATCGATCCTAAAGTGTTCCTACTCAATATTATGAGTGTTTAGAGTGTTTTAATATCATTTTCGTCCCATCAATCACATTAATACGAAAATCACCATTAATGATTCTTGAGCTTCAAACTAGCCCTCATGCATGAAAATTTATATGTATGCAAACTACCATGGTATGGATGAAGATAGAAAAAGTTGAGAGTACCAACCTTTTACAAAACAACAACAAAACCCGAGCTTCTCTTCCTCTTCAAGCTTTTCCTTTTCCCAAGCTTGTTGATGACTCACAACCTACTTTCTCTGCAAGAGAAAGATGGACAACGATTATGAACGTCTTCAGATGATTTCTAGAGCTTAAAAACACTAGAAGATTCAGATTTTAAGCTCCTAAAACTCAATCTCAAACTCAACCCATAACCCCCACTCAAACCTTCATCCTCACCAAACCTATGCATTCTTACATCTTTCTATAGATCCTTAACAGCACTAAAAAAACTTCTTCATCTCAAAATCGAGATTCTCAACGCTCACAATAAAGATTGCATCTTTTCTCTCTTCTTTCTTGCAACTATGAAGGAAGGAAAATGGGAGGAAAGAAGGAAGAATGAGGTCACCCTCTGCAGGATAGTTAAACCCATCCATCTCACAAATTCATCTCATTTGTGCATTTACTAAAATGCCCCTAACTCAATCTCCTAAAGCCCAACACCAAACCAAAGCCTAGAGCCTAAAGCCTAAACCATCCAAGTTCGGAGCCCAAAATCGAAGCCCAACATCTCGATTTAACTCGACACTCGAATCTGAATCTGGATCGTTACAATTAGAATAACTCAGAATTTTTAGTAATTAAAGAATTTATTTTTAAGTTCGAGATGAGTCTCTCAATTTTTTATGATATATATCTTGATATATGAAAATATGAATAAATATTGTCACATATGAAGAAATATATACATATATATCTTGTATGATTAAAGAAATTTGTTTAAATTGGAATTAAATTATACTATAAATCAATTCGAATCGAGGCGAAAATTCTCTACTCGATTCGAAAAAATTTTAAATAAAGTTTGAGTTGTAAGATGGAAACTTGAATAACTCAAAATTTTTAGTAATTAAAGAATTTATTTTTAAGTTCGAGACGAGTCTCAATTTTTTATGATATATATCTTGAAATGTGAAAATATGAAGAAATATTGTCACATGTGAAGAAATATATACATATATATCTTGTATGATTAAAGAAAGTTGTTTAAATTGTAATTAAATTATACTATAACATAATAAATAATTAAAATTAAATTTCTATTAGAACTCGAAAACTCAATTTGACTCAACTTGACTCGAATTTTTAAACTCGACTCAAATTGAAAAAAAATCAAATAAAGTTTGAATGGTAAAATATGACTCGTAAACTCGAATAACTCAAAAAATTTTGACTCGACTCGACTTGATCAAATACTCACCCCTAGTTGCGGGCTTCATAAAACCAAATTAAAACAGAATGAAACTCCAAAAGGGGACTAAAATAAAAAAGACAAAGTTAAAAGGCTCACAAAAGGAATTTAGCCATTGAAAAATTGTGACTTAGCTTTAAAGGGGACAAAATTAAAAACTGCTTAAAAACACAAGGACTGCTAAAAGAGTTTTAAAAAATAAAAACCTCTGCGATATAAATATAAAAGGACGGAGGATTTTATTTTATAAATATTTTATTTTCCGAGTTTGAAAGACTATATAATTTAGTTAATTTGATATTCATCTCATAAAGTCAAGGACAAATATAAATTAATTAAATTAATTCGAACGGTATTTTGTTTAAAGGCTTCAAGTAATCTAAACTTAGGGGTGTGCATTATTCGTTTTAACCGAATTAATTGACCAAACTAAAATTATTTCAGTTAATTCAATCGGTTAATTTTTGATAAATTTGGCTAACGGTTATTTTTTTAATTTAATTATCGGTTAATTCAGTTTGAAATTAATTAATTAACCGAAATTATTATATATTAAATATTATATATATTTATTTTAGTCATTTAAATTTTAAAAAATATAAAATATTCATTAAATTTTTTTATTATAAAATGGTCACTAAATTTTGTATTAAATTAGTATAAATAAAATTTTATTGACTAAAAAATTATTTTAACATAATTTAGTGACCTGTTTTGTAATTTAACTAAAATTTATAATAAATTTCGGTTAATTAACCGAAATAATTTTGGTTCGGTTAATTCGGTTAACGATTAAAATTTTAAAAAAATTAATTAATTCGGTTCGACAACCGACCGAACTAACCTAATGCACAACCCTATCTAAATCTAAATTTAATTTAACCGGTTTAAAACTTGTAATACCCAAATTTCGTCCGGATTCGAATATAAATAAGGCCTACGTAAATATAATTAAATAAATAATATTCATAAAAAAATCAAAAAATAATAAATAAATAAAAAATATATGGACAAGGTGGCATTCGGTTACCATGTGGGGTTGGTTTTACAACCGGTTACCAACATAACCGAAAAAAGGGCGTTTCTCTGCGGAAGAAAAGGAGGGACCACTCTCTCTATTTGTTGCTTCTCGGATATTTCACTAAAAGGGTTTTTTTCCATGAACATGGAGGATAACCTGCAGGAATGACTTTCACCGTCCATGGGACCAAGAATATTAATGTCAATGCCTTACAATTACATTCAGGGTTCATCTTGTTTAAATTCCAGGTTAAGCTCAAGAACAAATACGACCAAAGCGAGAGAAATCAACTGCTGAACCTGAACTCGCCTCTTCTTCAACCTCTGGTCTCAATTTCACCATTCGGAATCAGAACCACGCAAGAAAATGGTGTCGTTTTGCAGGATCCTATCGGCGTTGGGAGGAATGGAGTCGATGATGCCACTTCATAGTGCCATTGCTTCTGCTCGGTTACAATCAAGCATCGCTGTCGATTCCTCCTGCTGGAGCTGGCTATCTCAAAGGGGCCTCATTTTCCATGGAGCAAAGAGAGGGGTCCACATTTTGGTTTTGCAGAGAACAAGGCCGAAAGGTAATGTTCATTTGTATTTTTTTTATTAATTATATTTATTTATAATATTTTATTTAATACTTTAATTTATTATTTTATTTGTTTGTTTGAATGTTTTTAAATACATGTAGTATATTTGTTTAGGTGAACACCTAATTTATATTTAGATAATTAAATTAGAGCCTTTTAGGGTTAGTTACTCTAATTAAAATAATTAATTAAATAGGGAGATAATTTAGTAACGATGGCGTTCTAATCTTATACCTTGGATATACTAAGTGGTCAGTATTATGAAATGACATTATCTTGACCAAGAGTGTACTTCGGTATCGTATTTGGCGCGTCATCGAAACATAGAAAATTGTAAAGAATTTAAGGTTAGAATTTAATAAAATTAATTAGGTAAAGATTAGTAGCACCAATAGAATTATTAATTTTGTTTGATGTCAAAATGGTAGTGTCCGTGCATTCGGATGTTATCATAATACACCCGGTGAAATTAATAATTTAATAAGATTTAAATATTTAAATTGATGGAGCCTTTTTAGGTTAGAACTTAAAATCGATAAGATAATAATTGATCATGCATTTTAAAACCTTTTGGGGCAGAACTTATATTTCTTTAAATAAGAGTTAAGGTTTCCTATCTAGAGGACGTCTTATTAAGCTCGTATTTAAAAGAAATATATTTTATTATCCAAAAGGATATTCTTATTCGAACAATATTTATTTGCCAATAACGGATTAAATTAATATTATTATTCGAAATACCGAAATGCCACGTGTAATTAAAAGGTACCGATTTTCGGGCGCTCGTAAGGGTCGTCCTTACGCGTAACCGACGCCCGAACCCAATGTTTTAAAAATAAATCTCTGGTTTATTTTATGGTGTCTAGCCTACCAAAGTGGCCGGTGGCGACTCCAAATTAATTTTAAAATTCAAATGTTTTCAATAAAATTTGTTTTTCATATTTTCAGATTTTTCAAAATCAACTCGCCAGGCTATTTTTCACACCATTTCGGTTTTTAAAACGGTCGCGACAAAACTTATACCATAATAAGTCAAGGACATAATTTAAATTAATTAAATTAAATTTTTTAAATCTTGAAACTAAACCTAAAAGCTCGCTACCAAACACGAACGAAGCTAACACATATAGAATACAATAAGCAAACATAAATAAGGACAATATTAGAATATAAACAATTTTAAATGCTAAAATTTAAACATGTAATGCAATATGGGTAAAAATATTAAATAAAACAAAAAATAGGGATTAAATATGAAATTTACATTAAAAAGGATCAAATTGAAAACATTTTAAAAATCCCAAGGAAAAAAAAGATATTTTCCCTTTAAAACAAATTTAATATAAAAAGAGACAAATCTAAAAGATCTCAAATCTCCAGGGATGGCGAGCAGAAATAAACCAATTTAAAATGGAATTACTTTAAAAAAGACTAAATCGAAGACAAAAGCAAAGATTGAGGGGCTAAAAGGGTATTAACCTCTTTAAAAACTATATGGATCACAGGTCAAATTTACAAAAGCAATGGGATCTAATAATAATTTATCCTTTTTATGTTTTTAAAACATATAAAACCTAACAATTAGCCGAAAACCAACCTTCTATCAATTTTTAAAAAAACAAATCCCTTAACGCTTAATATCCTCTAAATTTAAGGTTTTAAGTAGAAATAAACAAAATTCGACTCAACTTAAAAAATATTTTTTTAATTTAAAATTAATTGATTTGAGTTATTTGATTAAATCGAATAAATTTTAAAAAAAAATCATTTTGAATTGAATTCAAAAATAACTTGAAAATATTCTTTTTAATTGTAGTGTCTAATTGCATATTTAGTCTTATAATTTTATTTTTAGTTTTATTTTAGTATTTTTTCTTCTATTTTTTATTTTTTATTTTTAATTTTTTACAACACGATTACTTTCCACATTTATTTTTTGCTTTATTTAAATAAATTTTATTTTATATTTTATATTATGCTGTTTATTTTATATTTTTTAATTTTTGTATTTAATTTATCGTTATTTTTTATTTTGTCTTGACCTTATTTAGATAAGGAAGAGGTTTTTAATAAGGTCTATAATTAATAAAATGATATATTCATACCTAAGATATTGATTATAATAATAATAATATAAATAATTCAAAATCTTTTTTACACATAACAGTACAATTAAAATTTATATATAAACTTTAAAAATCAAATCGATTCAAACTCATTAAAATCGACTCAAATTCAAAATGCGAACGATCCCCGTCACTCTCAACCACACTCGCCGCCGCTAGTCGGTGTCAGTTACCTAAATCGTATTCCCTAGAAGCTGTTATTTAATTATTATTATTATTATTATTATTATTATTATTATTATTATTATTATTAATATAATATTTTTTTATTTAATCAAAAGATTTATGTTTCTGGTGTTAAAGTACCAAATCGTCCCTGGATACGCCATCCTTAGGCAGACCACCCGATGCCGGATGTATATCGAACGTAGGGTGTGTCCGTGTCTATCCTAAATCCATCACTAAGATTATTAATATCGGATTTAGAATATAATAAAAATATATATAATTATGATAAAACTTAATTTTTATTTCTATTTATAGAGGACTCTAAGAGAAATGATATTTCCGGTGAATTTTTAATTCGAGACCTAAAAAAAAACAGATAAGCAATTATATCTAACCGACCATCGACACTTATTAAAAATATAATTAATGTTAAGTTTTCAAAAACATTGGTTTTTGTATGCAATAAAAGAAATATTAAATCTAATTTTACCAACCAACAAAACATTTTAAAACTATATACAAAACTAAAATATTAATTATTGAAATTAATAACCTATACTACCTTTAAAAGAGAAGATGTAATTAATATTCTATAATTTAAAATCGTGATCTTTTGTTCTAAAAAAAATTATATTCAATAATTTTTCAAATCATTTAAATTATTTTTTAAATTTTACTTGTACATCGCGGAATTTTAAAATTACTATCATTTTTTGTTTTAGAAATAATCTGTAGTTTTTCCTTTTTAATCTTCGCTCACTCAAAAATTAATAATTTTTAATATATAACATAAAATCAACACCATATTTTAAATTAGTTTAGATTTCTCATGTAGTTATCAAAATATAAGGCTCGCCGATTAATATTATAATTTTTTATGATTTTTAAAGTTATTGCTAAAACAGTTTTCTAAGAAATTTAGTCAATTTTCTTTTTATAAATTTTCAACATTCAAATATATATTTATATATATATATATATATCGAAATCGATCATCAAATATTTTAAATAAAAGTAGATTAAATCTAGTTTACAACGATATATAGATCATTATTTAATTGTTTTTATAAATTTTACAAAAAATTTTTAAATTTTTTTCGGTCGATCATACTTAAATTATGAGATTATTTTTTTTAAATAGATAAATTACTCGTATAACCATTCAACTTTATAAAATATTAGATATCCAGATAAATATTTTTTGAGGATCTCTAAAGTAACTTATACGATAGGTTATCCATATTTAAAACCATTTAAAGTCCATTTATTCACATTTATAATATCTTTGAAAATTTACTATTAAGCAGTTGATAAACAATTTAATTTTATTAAAATCAATTTATGGACCACAAATTTTTAATAGCTCAATTTCAATAATTTAATCAATTTTTATTTTTCTATTAATATTAGCATAATTATAAACATTAAATAAGACGGCTTAATAGATGCATTTAAAAACTACATTTAATAGTATTTTTTATTATATAATAATTGTGAAATTTATTAAATTAAAATTATATATATATATATTATCTTTTTTTTTAAAGAGTTAATAGTGATTACAATAGTATCTGTTCTAGAATAATCTTCACCATTTGACATTGATCGTTCAAATCACTCTGCTGGCTTCGCTGGTGTTTAAACCCATAACCTCTAAAAATAACAACCGTCCCTTTGACTACTTAGGCTAGAGGACTCGTGCATATATATATATATTATGTTACTTATAGATTTAGTTCTTATTCTCTAATTTGATTATTTTAAGTGATATAACTTGATTATATTGTCTTGGTATTTTGAGTGAATTAAAATTTTATAATTTTAAAAAGTATATAAGTCGAACCCAATGAGTATAAAGTCATTATAAGTTAATATCTGTTTATACATTTTCTTTAACTTTTTAATAATACGCATACAGCTTGTAAACAAAATAATTTAGATTTGTGTATCTTAAGATGAATATCATTCACTTTTCCATTGAAATACTTGTTGGATTCAACGGGACAATGAATAAATAGAAAGCGATGACATATGGGTTCTTTTCGTATACAAATGTGAAAGATTATTCGAATTATTTTTCTAGACAATAATTTTGTCCAGATTTAAAAAATATAATTTTTATAAAAATTATTTTTTAATAATTTAGATAATAAATAAATGCCAAAAATAAGAATATATTTTATAAAATTTATATCATATAAATAAAAATAATAACCGAAAATATTATTAAAAATGTTTGAATAGAATCAATAGGGATTGGTCCAAATCGTAAGCAGTCTTATAAAACTAAAATTGATTTTGATATAACAATTATGTATAAGGACTATTTTACAATAAATTTTTAAGTCCCTAAGTTAAACTTTATGCTTTAAGTCAAACCAAGAACTTTAAAATAATTTTTCTAAGTATTTTTATACAGGTGTTTTGATACCAATAGGTATGGTATCAATACCGACCTTTATTTTCATAAAAGGTTTTTGATACATGATTCGATACCATTTAAATTTCAAAAGCTCACTGCCAAAGTTTGTTTCGAACCATGTATCGAAACAACCTTTAATTTCTTAAATATTTTAAAATTATGAACCTGTATCTATACTAGTATCGATACACCCCTTCAATTCCAACGACTATTTTAGCATTAAATGAGTCGACTGTTGGTGACAGTTAAGACGTTAAATGGTGGTTAGCCTATTCCGAAACATGTTTCGATACCGACCTTTACAGTTTCATAAAGGTATCGAACCATGGTTCGATACCCCTTGTATTAAATGCACAACGGCTCTTTCTACTTTGGTCTGTTTCGAAACAAGTTCTTCGTGTTTCGATACCGCCTGCTACAGAGTGCATTTATGATGTGAAGATGAAGTTCCAACGGCCTTATTTACATTTCCAACAACCACAACGGTTAGAAATCAATGAGAGGGTACAAAATGAAGCATTTTCAACAACATTAACGACTATTGAACCTCAAGCAACATCCAAACACACAAAATCCAAGTCATAACACTTCATTGCATATTCTTGACTCCCAACTTGTGTACTTCATTTTGATTATTTGTAATTAAGTTTGGGGGGAGTGTTTTTGTATTTGGGGCTTATCAACCTTGTGAGAGTAACTTATTTGCCCATCTTTCTTCAATTTTAATCTTGTGAGGTTGAATCAATTCTTCTACCGAAGAATTGATTCGAATTGTAACGGTTATTCCTTGAACCGAGAAAAAGGTCGAATTCCATTAGTGAATTGGTTTCAAAATCCTTAGTGGGAGCTAAGGTAGTGAATGTAGAGCTTGTTCCGAAGCTTGAAACACTATAATTCCTTGTGTCCTTCATTTTCACATTTTTACCAAAATTCATCCACCGAAAAATTTCAATTGTCAATTCACCTCCCTCTTGGCCATCTTTCAAGATCGATCAACTCAACAAGTTTGGTTTCGCTTAAGCAAATCTTAGGTTCGAGACGTTACATACGTAAAAAAAAATTATCAGGAGACTCACCCACCAAAACTAGGTATGTGACACGGGTTGATCCGGATTAATCAGAACGAGATATTAAAAATATTTGAATAAAAAAAAGTAACATTATGTAACGTATTAATTAACATGTATGATTTCTTTAAAACTATTAAATAAGTCAAGTTAGGTAAGATATTCATTGGGAAGAGAGTTTTATTAGGTAGAAAAATATGAGTTTTAAAGAATAATATCGATAGGATAGTTTTATTATTTTAAAAAATAAATATAAAAAGACAAAGACAAAATTATGAAATAATATTTTTTTTATATTCAATTTTTTTTGGTGTTATTTTAATTTTTATATGTTTTTATAATATATTTTTTTCTGTTTTGTTAGACGTTTTTATCTTATGACACGTTTTTATCTATCTTTATGATATATTTATATTAATAGAACGATCTTTCTATACTCAACTCTGATTTATGATTATCATTATTTTTATTATTTTAATTCCCTTTTGTGGTTTGCTTGTTAATATAATCGGTTCTATTTTGTGAAATAAAAATATTAAATTATTTTTATTTTGATCATTTTTTTGAATTAGCTAATAGTGATTACAATATTATTTGTTCTAGAATATAATCTCTATCATTGTACATTGATCGCTTTATCATTTCGTTGATATCATTGGTGTTCGAATCCCTGACCTCTAAAAACAAAAATCATTTTTTAACCACTTAAACTAGAGGGTTCGTACTATTTACTTCGATTTTTAAGTATATAAAATGCATAGAGACACTGTATTTTATTTCCTGCTTCATTCCTAATATTTATCTCATCTTTATCGTTATAAGTTGTTAGAAATATTTTGTTAGTCTGATATTTTATTCTCTATTTTTTCAATTCTTTATTTATTATTTTTATGCTATATTCTTATTTTATTTTAAAATATATATCTTACCATTTTATTTCAGTAATAAATTAGGCCGACATATTATTAATAAAATTAAAGTCTTCACATATCTATAAGCTATAAGCTATAAGCTATTTGAAGTCATTAAAAATTATTTGCGTGAATTAAAGAGTAGTTCAGTGACTTAGGAGGGTCGACGGTCAAGGTTTAATATACATCATTTACCAAGATTTGATAAAGGATATCAGGCTCAATAAAATTATTATTTTTAAAAATTATCCCATTTAAATTATTATTTTTAAAAAAATTAAATAATTTTTTAATTATTTACCACTGCACAATATTTACCACTACATATTTCAATGTTCTGCTGATTTTTTAATATCTTAATAGTGATGCTATGTCGAATAATAATCGTGATGGTATACTAAAAGTGATTCGTGATCATTCATTGGTTCTAGTTTAATAGTGATGTTGTGTCAATTAATGATCGTGATAAAACGATAACGATAATCCGTAATTATTCCGATGAATGAATCAAGAATTATCATAAAATAATTTAAATTAATCTCAAGTAATTTAACATTATAATATTTATCATAAAATATTATATAATACCGTGTTGGTTTAATAGTTAAGGTCTAGCCTTTGTATTTGTAGGTCTTAGGCTCAAACCCTTTAAAGTATACGTTTGATTTTTTTTTTTGATAAAACGACGTCGTTTTGAGTTAAATTAAACTTTAAAATAATCGCATCAAAATTTCATGTTTTGAGTTAATGTCTTATTTTAAATTTACGATAAAATGATAAACAAATTAAAAATAAAATTTAATATTATATTTAAATAATTTTATTAAATAATTTTAAAGTTTAATGACAACTTATCCTAAAAATTAATAGAATGCATTAAAATTCGTTTAATGCATTACCAAACATTAGTATACTGAAATAAAATTTTGGATATTGAAATTTATATTTAACTCACATTTTTTTAATTTTTTTAATTATATAAAATATATAAAATTTAAAAGTTTATAATATATAATCTAAAAATACAAAATTTAATAATTTGATGTTACTTTTAAATTTTAAACCACTATTTACAATAACTTATTTTAACTCCCTACCGAACATGCGCTAGGGTGGAGGGAGATTAGCCCTATGACTTTTTAGTAAGGATAAATTATGCAAAATTTGGTTTAGATTAATTTTAATTTGTCCATTAGCCTTTAGGTTCTTTAAAGAGTCATTAACTTGCAATTAATTAGTTAATTGGGTAAAAGAATCATGGTCAGTAGGGTTGAGTATGGTTAACCATAAAAGTGAATTTTGAACTGGACTGAGGTACTATCGTTTATAAATTTATGAATTGTGATTAATCGCGGTTAATCGAATTAAATCGAATTTGATTTTTAATTATTTTTATAAGATAAATATATATATATATTATACTTAAAATACTATAAATATATTTTTATTTTTATCTTTACTTAAAAATATTTATGAAAAATATCTTAAATATTTTACCTTTTTATTGTTTAAAAGTCATAAAATAAAGCTATTTTGTCAATATAAAATACATTTTTTAAAAAAACTAAAGTTAATATAAAAAAATCGAGATTAATCTAACAGAAAATAGTTGATTGCTAAAATAACTTACTGAATTAAACCGAACCGAATACACCCGTAATGATTAGTTTATTTTAGCTTAATTGATATTACATTCATTGTTCCTATAAATCTCATCCTAAACACTTCTTTTCATCGTCAAGAATAGGCTAAGAGTTTCAAAAGAGAAAAAAATATTAAGATGGGAGATGCTGAAGCTCAAGCTGATATAGACATTTGGAATTATGTCTTCGGACATTCAAAAATGTCAGTCGTTAAATGTGCTATTGAGCTTGGGATTGCCGACGTTATTGAAAACCACGGCAGCCCTATGACACTGTCCGAATTAGCCGCCTCCCTCCGATGCGATCCGTCGCGTCTTCACCGTATCATGCGGTTCCTAGTCCATTTCCATGTATTCAAACAAGAACCCATCGGCCAAGACTCCATGGGGTTCTCATTGACACCATTGTCCCGTCGTTTCCTCAAACAAGGAGACAAGACAATGGTGCCTATTATACTGCTAGAATCCAGCCCTGTCATGTTAGGACCATGGCATAATCTTAGTGCTCGAGTGCTCGAGACCGGGAATGTTTCGCCATTCGAATCAGAAAAAGGGATGGATATATGGAGCTACACCGAGGCAAACCCCGGTCATAACAAACTATTTAACGATGCGATGGCTTGTACTGCTAGAAGGACGATCCGGGATATAATCGAAGGATGTCCGGAAGTGTTCGACGGTGTCGAAAGCTTGGTCGATGTCGGAGGAGGTAATGGGACTAGTTTGAGTCTTTTAATTAAGGCATTCCCTAAGATTCGTGGCATCAATTTGGATCTTCCTCATGTTGTGGCTGCTGCACCAACATTTGATGGCATTGAAAACGTTGGAGGAGACATGTTCAAGTCAGTTCCAAAGGCTGACGTTGCTCTTTTAATGGTTAGATACTTCTTACCCTTCATATCTGCGATGTATATATCGGGTAAAAATCATCTCTTTTTCATGTCTCATTTCATAATTTTTTCCCTAACCTTTATTTTTTATATCCTAAACCTTAAACCCTAAAAATACAACATACCCTAATTCCCTAAACCCTAACCACAACCTTGAACCTTAAGCCTTAAACCCTCTAATTTAAAATGGAGGAATCGAAGAAAGCATGAAAAAGAGATAAATGATTTTCATCCGTATATATTAGGCTTACCTGTCGTAATTAAATTATGCATTTTTTTTAATTTAGTGTATAATTTTTTGGATTAAATTGATATGAATTCTCCGAAATACAATAAAAATAGGAAAAATTAAAAATAGGGAAAATAGGAAAAAGTAACATATTTTTGGTATTTTTATTATTTTAAAATTAGAAATTTTATAATTTTATAAAACCTAAAATCTTTAAATTCTTTAAAAAAAATTCAAGCTAAAACCCTAAATTCTTCCCCTTTCATTATCGGTCACCCTTACATTCGTCGGACTCCACAATAGAAAACCCTATTATCCTCCATCAAAAATAAACGAATGAATTTTTGATTACTCAATCGACGAATATTCAATAATGAAGAAAAAAGAGACTGGACGAGCTTCTAACCTATAGCTAGAGGGTGTTTGATACCAAACGGTGAGATATGTGGCACCTGAGTGATGAACGGTGAACCACTAACGTGTGGGGAGACCGGATGGCGAGAGTGAAATGATTTGAGAGTTTGATTGAAAAAAAGTTAAAACTTAAGATTTTTAATATATATATAAAGAAATTTAAAAACTAAATAAATAAAAAATAAGCTTCATATAGTTATAATTGGATGATAATTTAACCTGAAATAAACGTTAACCATTAAACTGAAAAACATCTAAATTATGCACATTTCTGACGTTTAACCTATATATTATCGTAACCTGATTAATTTATACATGTTTTTATGAATTATAGTGGGTTTTACACGATTGGGACGACGAAGAATGCATTAAAATCCTAACAAAATGTCGAGAAGCAATTCCGACAGACAAAGGTAAGGTCATAATCGTGGGGGCAGTGTTAGGAGAAGAGAGTAAAGCCGATGAGCTAGAATTCGTAAGGTTGATGCTAGACATGGTGATGATGACTCATACGAACAAAGGGAAAGAGAAAACTTTAAAGGAATGGAGCTACATTCTTCAACAGTCAGGATTTACACGATTCAATATCAAATCAATCCATACCGTTGAATCTGTCATTGAAGCTTTTCCTTAAATAATATATTACGGGTTTTTATGATTAACTAAAATATTAAGAAGGTTAAATTATAGATTCTATTTTAAAGAATAATGTATTTATTTTATTATAATTAATCATCGTAGTAATGACGGTTAATCATGAACACCCCTAGACAATGTACTTCACAATGGTTTGTCTTAAATCTACTACTACAATAAAACCTTGTTTGCTGTGAGACATGTCTATTTGCTCTTTATTTATTGAAAAATAAATGTTCAAAAGTTTTTTTTAATTAAAATAAATATTTAGTTTTATTCTTTTATCGTAAGATTTTTTTTGATAGATATTAAAAAATTTAAAATTTAATTAAACAATACATATTGATAGATTTTTATTTATTTTATTTTATTTATTTTAAAAAACCATAATAACAAAAATTCTCAAAGATATGAAGATAACAAAATGATTTTTATACTTCAAAATATATATCGAATAAACTCGAAATGAATGTCCTTAAATCTTTATTCTTTCTCTACTCTTAACGATGTGTTTTTAAATTAAAAATAATGATAAATTGACATTTTATTAATATGTTGAAAAGTTTTTTTCAAAAAGTGATCCTGTATTTTTGAATTTTAAATTTAAGTGTTATTATTACTGTCAAAAAGTGTTTTTAAGAAGATGATGATTATTTTAGATATAATTAATATTATAAGTTATATATATAAGATCTGTAAATTCTTTAATGTTATAATATATGAAATATATCAACTTAAATTATCATAAAAATATAAAAAAAATAATTTTATCAATAAATATATATTCTTTAATAAAGTACGGGTACGGTTGACCCATATTGATGCGACCTCTACATAGGCACGTCGGTGCGGCTAAAGCTCATACATATGACTTATTCGTGAATTTTTACTATCTTCTCGAATTACGATTTGGTACACTTTATTCAATTCCTAAAATTTATAAAAGTTATTAGGGTTGATTACTAATATGTTTAATCCATTAATACTATTTATTGTCTTTATGATCACTCAATTCAAACAAGGATTGCATGACTATACGAATGTTCACACCTTAACATATAATATTATAATTGATACAAGTTATTTTATATTCGAAGTATAATCAACCATCACACAGATATCTAACTCATATCATCAATCCTTACCCCATGCATACTCATTATCTACCAATTTTGCATATACCGACATGCAAGACAATCACATTAATGATGCATATGAAACAATATGATTTTGAGATGTTCAAACCTTAAATCAATATCGTCAAAATCTTTATATGGAATTCTCTGACAATCCATATAATATAAGGTCTACTCTCGAACAATCCTCTTATAACAAAAAATATAAAAATATTTACTCTATGGACTTCTTATATTATTCACAAGGTTAAACGCATAAAAACAACTTAATAAGTTTGAATTTAACGAAACAGACTATGTCATTGAATCTGAAACGTCAAGAAACTCTTAAGAAGAGTCTATTGGAAAAAGTCAATGTCGGTCAACGACGTGCAACGATGCTCATCTATAGTTGTTGGTAGATAACGATGACTCGATTGGATCAACTTAGATCAGGCTAAGTCGACTTAACTCGATTCAAACTAAGTCAACTCGATCCGACTAGAGTCAAATCGATAAGTCAGCTTGATGGGTTGAAGCAGAACTATGCCCACACGTGGGCGGCAACGTGTGGACCATGTGCAATCACCTTTGATGGTCGTTCGATGGTGGTAAGACTTCTCCTAACTCTTGACACTTTTGAAAGCGGTGGTGGCTTTTGTTTTTCGATTTGAACTCTTTAACTCCTTCAAATAGAAAATCTAAAAGTTGTTTTCTCTCACCCCGACGAACGCTGGTAACTCTTATGACGTGATAATTGTCGGTCGACTCATCTTGATGAAATATTTTTAATGATTTTGAAGGTGACAAAATTAGACAGTTAAATATCTATAGATCGAAATTTAAAGTTTGTTCCCCTATTTTTTTTTTCTTTTCTCGTTTCTTTCTTTCTCTTTCCTCTCTCCTATCAGCTCATATTTATTTGAAAATAAACCATTTTATTCCTTTCCTCTCTTTTGTTTTCTTTACATATTTATTTATTTGTTAACTCCACTAAATAACCTGCACCTCATTTACCCATTTTCACTAGATTCAGTCTAATTATCCTTGATTGGATCCCCAACGGTTAACTCATAATCCGGATCTAAGACCCGATTTACCGAGAGATTATACGGTGAACCCTGTTCACCACGTCATCTATGGTCCAAGCAATCAGGACCGTTGATCTTTAAATAATCACCTAATAACTACCCACCCACTAAGTCCATGTAGGAAAGAGGTGATGATTTACTTGGAAAAAAATTAAGATCAACAGTCCTGATTGCTTGAGACCATGGATGACGTGGTGAACAAGGTTCACTGTATAATTTTTCCGATTTACTTAACCCAAAATCGAGTCTTTACAACAATAATTCTATAGAAACCCGTTTTCAAGACAAAGATAAGGCCATGTAAGAATGCAATGGCCTCTCCCTAAAAAGCTGATCCAATATGGTATGGAACTCGACTACATGCTCCTAAAATCTAGCCATCTTTGTCTCAAATTAGAATGCCCAAACTTTAAATCTACAACAAGAACCAATATCAATGTTGATTTTGACGATCCACCCATCTAGAAAAGACCAATTGGCATGGTGTGAGGATTTAGGATGCTTCAATGTCGAAATTAAAGCTTCCATTCCATGGTCACAACCAAAGATAAAAGGTAAGAACCTTGTCTGATCGATATTGAGATTTTAAACATACTTGAAACCTTTTTTTTTTTTCATTAATGTATGATTAATGACCCTATCTCTTCTTAAATGTGAGATTCTCACCACTCAACCTTATGACGTTCTTGTTATGAGTTTTTGCTCTCGTGATTGACATCTTGTCATGATTGTTTACCTTACTTGCTCCTCTCATGGGCGTTCGGCGTAAAATAGAACAGTGAAAGAGTCGTTTTAATATCACTTGTCAGAGGGTCATTACCCTCTTTTGATAGGATATGTAACGTTATTGTTTACATATCTCCAAACTTCTTTTTTTTCGACGTGAGATTAATAACTTTTGTCTCTTCTTAGACGTGATATTTATGTGTCTTTTTCATTTAACTTTAAAATAAATTAATGTTTTAATTTTATAATAGTGTCGAAGTTGACACAACACTTGAAATTGTCCTAAATTACCTAATTCCATCGAACAAAAAACAAAACATTTAATTCCAATCAACAGAAACCACAAGTAGTAGCAGATATCTTCTGTGTCTAATTATCTACCACAAGTAACAGAAGGAATCTTCTATGCAATAATCTCGGTTTTAAAGAGAGAAAAAAGAGACAGGAAAAGAGATCAAGATGGGTGATACTCGAGCCGAAGCAGACATCTGGAATTATGTCTTCGGATATTCAAAAATGGCGGTTGTTAAATGTGCCATTGAGCTTGGGGTTGCCGACGTTATTGAAAACCACGGCAGCCCCATGACACTATCCGAGTTAGCCACCGCCCTCGGATGTGAACCGTCGCGTCTTCAACGCATCATGCGGTTCCTGGTCCATTTCCATGTATTCAAACAGGAACCCATCGGCTTCTCACTGACGCCGTTCTCTCGTCGTCTGCTAAAACATGGAGAAAAAACAATGGTGCCTTTTATACTGCTAAATTCCAGCCCTATCTCGTTAGCGCCATGGCATAGTCTCAGCGCTCGAGTCCTCGAGAGTGGAAATATTTCGCCGTTTGAAGCAGCACACGGGATTGATCTATGGAGCTACACCGAGGCCAACCCTGGTTATAGCAAACTCTTTAACGATGCCATGGCTTGTGGTACTAGACTGACGATCCCGAGATAATCGAACGATGTCCGGAAGTGTTCGACGGTGTCGAAAGCTTGGTCGATGTCGCTGGAGGTAACGGGACAGCTTTGAGTCTTTTAATTAAGGCATTCCCAAGGATTCGAGGCATCAACTTGGATCTCCCTCATGTTGTGGCTGCAGCACCAATATTCGAAAGAATCGAAAACGTTGGAGGTGACATGTTCATGTCTGTCCCAAATGCCGACGCTGTTCTTTTAATGGTTAGACACTTTTTACCTACATATCAGCAACGTATGTATATTACCTTAACATGACTGATATATACAAGTACAATGTATAAATCGTCTACCTTTTTCTCATGTTTTTATACATGTTTCCATTTTAAATTAAAAGGTTTAGGGTTCAAATGTCGACGTTGTTCTTTTAATTGTTAGACACTTTTTACCCTACATATCAACAACGTATGTATATTACCTTAACATGATTGATATATTCAAGGACAAGGTATAAATCGTTTACCTCTTTCTCATGTTTCTATACATGTTTTCGTTTTAAATTAGAGGTTTAGGGTTCAAGGTTAGGGGTTGTGGTTAGGGTTTAAGAAATTAGGGGTAGGATGTTTTTTAGGGTGTATGATTTAGTGTTTAGGATATAGAAAAAATGGTTATGGTTTAAAATTCAATTTTTTAGAAATTTTTTACAGAAGGCATGGATGGAAAATGATAAAGAGGTAGAGGATTTTTACTCTCTAAATATAGAGGTGGGAGACGGGTCATTGGGTTCGGGCTATTTTGGTTCTAATAACAATCGATTTAAATTCGTTTTGGGTCTGATTTAAATTTTTATTTTAATTCGGGTCTACGTTGATTTCAGTTTTGGGATTAGGTCGAGTAGGTTGAGTTTTGGTTTGGTTAATATCAATTTGGTTATTTTAGGTCGATTAACTTTAAATCGGGTCATTATCGAGTTAGCAAAAGATAGATTGGTTTTGGTCGGGTTTTCAGGTCAAGTTTTTACACCTTATATATCACTCAGTATAATATATATAGATAGATAGATTTTGGTGAATTGTTCGACAATTTACATCCTTTCTATCTTTATTTATTTTATTTTATTTTTATTTTGGGTTATCTTCGGTTTGAGTGAAAATCAATTTAGGTTCATTCGTTTCAGTTAAAAATCGGTTCGGGTCTATTTTCAGTTCAACTAGAATTTGGATCGGTTTCGATTCGGATCGAGTTCTGAATCAAAATCAAATCATTGCATTCAAGTTAATTTTGGATTTTAATTTGAATAAATCAGTTCGATTTACGAATCTCGGATCAAGTTTGTCGGACGTACTTATATATGTTATTTTTCCTGTGAATTGCAGTGGGTTTTGCAAGATTGGGACGATGAAGAATGCATTAAAATCCTAACAAAATGTCGAGAAGCCATTCCAGACGATAAAGGTAAGGTCATAATTGTTGAAGCAGTAGTTGAAGAAGATAACAAAGATGATGATCTTGAATCTGTAAGGTTGATGTTAGACATGGTGATGATGACTCATACTAACAAAGGGAAACAAAGAACTAAAGGAATTGAGCTGTGTTCTTCAACGATCTGGATTTACACGATTCAATATCAAATCAATCCACACCGTTGAACCTGTCATCGAAGCTTTTCCTTAGAGAAAGAAATCTATGGCTCTCCGCATTGGTTTATCTTGTTGAAGAAATTTTATGACCAAGGTCAAGGGGTTTGATGGTTGTTAGAGCAAGTGGAAGATCTTACAGGGTGGTTCGAATATTTAAGGGTGATATACAATATAATAAAATAAAGTTTTTAATTTTAAAAAATATCATCTATGTTTAATTGAGTAATCATTTGTTTTCTATTTTTTATAGTAATTCTAGATAAATGTATTGATTTGAAAAATATAAGTGAAAAATAATTTTATAAAATAATATAAATATTAAATATTTTTATTTTTGTTAATTTATCATTTTGTCAAGTCATTTTAAATTGTTTAACGATATTTTTTTAACAATTTTCATACAATTTTTATCTACATATTGATCATTTTGACCCAAAATAAAATATTGAAGATTGAATTATTCAAAAAATAGGGTTCAAAGTGATTATTCAATCAAACATTAGAGGCGTTTTTTTTGGCTTTATGCCTTTAAAAATTAATATTTATTAACGTATCGTATGTATGATAGGTTGGAGAAATTATTACATGAACTCATTCCACCACCTAAAATATGGTCTTCAACCAATTAAATTAAGACACAATATATTTATTTCCATATCATATTTACACATAAGCATTGTCCAAATCATCCAATTTAATGTCTTTGATTTAAAAAAGGAAAAAAATATTACTAAAGATTTCTTATAGCATCTTTCTCTTTGTTCTTTAAAATTTTCCTAATTAACTTTTTTATAGATTTGGGGTTTAAGGTTTGGGGTTTAGGGTTGGAGATTATGGGTTTAGGGTTTAGGTTTAAGGGTTAGGGCTAGGGGTTATTGTTCATGTTTAGGATTAGAGTTTAGGGTTAGGGTTTAGGGATTAAAAAAACATAATTAAAAAATTAAACAATAAAGAGAAAGAGAACATAAAAATCTTTGGTAATATTTTTTTTTAAAATCAAAGACATTAAAGTGGGTGATTTGGATAATGCTTATGTGTGAATATGATATGGAAAAAATATATTATGTGTCTTAATTTAATTGGTTGGGACCATATCATAGGTGATGGAACGGATCCATGTAATAATTTCTCGATAGGTTGACTTTTGAATAAAAATGAGTATAATATGACTCAAAATCTATGAAGTACATTAATATTTTATTATTTCTACTATTTTACCATAAGTCGATAACTATTTTTTCCTTCTTATAAACAGTTAATTTAATTATTTTAAGAATATGTACGATCATTTTTATTAAACGTATCTAAAATCACACTTTATATAATATATTTAAGTTTGTTCCTATTTTTATGTAACATTCAATCATGGAGATTTTTAGATAAGATTCCTTGTTGATTTTGTGGCTTGAAAAGGAAAAAATATATCATGGTCAGTCCCACCACGTGTTCATAGGATCGATCAATGATAACTACCCACTTCATCAACTTTTTCATGTCATATTTTTTTTCAAAGTGAACCTTCACTTTAAAAATTAAAAAATAATGAGGTGAATAATTATCATTGGTCGATCCCATGGATAATGTGGTAGGACTAACCCATAATATAATTTCTCCTCGAAAAGACAAGCAAATTGACATAGGACTTATTTGGTTGTACGAGAAAATAACATGTGTGTTGAAAATGTGATACGAGAAAATTAATTTTTGATCCTTAAATTTTAGATTATTTTTAAGTTTAATCATTAAAACTCAAGTATAAATAGACTTAAATTTTGTCATTAACAATTTTCGACATCTATATTGTCTCTCTCGTTTGTTTCGCTTCTCTCATTTGTAGTATTTAAATTTTTTTAAGAATTTTATTTGTTTGTACTAATTTTATATTAGTGAAGTTATCATTTACTAATGATGCATGAGCGGTAGATATTTTCGTCGAATCTCGTAAATTTGATGTGTTCTCTATATTATTTATTTTGCTTGTTTATTATTAGATTTTTTATCGAGTTTCAATAATCGATAGTTAGTGAGTTTGTTAGCCGTGCAAATTTTGGTAGTTTTAATCTTGATATTTAAGTTCATATTTGAAGCAAGGTTTGTGTGGGATATAATCTAACATCCCTATAATTAGTATTAGAGCTTCGGTGGAAGTTATCTTAGTTGCTGGAAATTATAAATTTGTAGACAATGTGTATTGATCCAAGTATATGTTTGAAAAATGATATGATACATGGACATTTTAGAGCTTAAATTTGAGTGGGTTACATTAGTCAAATTAATTAGGACTAAGTGGATTATAAATCTACTACAAAAGTAGATGAAATTTGTATATTTACATGCTCAAAATGTTCAATGGATGAATGAGAAATTGTTGCTTAATGTAACACCCATGATGTTGAAAAAATAAAATTATCCCAAACTTGTTGAAAACATAGATTTGGAAAGCTCTATATATAGAAGTTATTTATGTTATTGTAAGAAACAAGACAAAGGCTTGGACTTGAAACCTTAAGGCTAGCCCTTGTTGACTTTAATAAAAGTCAAAGATGGTTTAGCATTAGTTTTATATATAGATTTTTTTTCTCTACTTTTCTGACTTAATTTTCAATAAATACTATAAAATTGAACCACTTTTTGAATTCTGAAAATTGTAACTCTTCAGGAATTTTTAATTATGTAATTACATAATTATGTAATTTTTAATTACATATTAATTATGTAATTAAATATGTCCCCTGTTTGAACACTATAAAAGGAGACCCCTTGTTTATATCTCAACACACTGAAACCATAAACATCCTCTAACTAGATTCTTGATAGTGTTCTACTTCTGTAAAGTTCGTCGTTACAGTTAAAGTTACGTTGCTCTCTTTGCTGCATTCCATCGATGTATCCTGGGAGACAGATGTTCCATAAAAACTACAGCTCTGGGAGGGGACGAATCTGTTTTAAGGACACTGTGATAGCATAGGCTTCAGTCCAAGTTTTTTGATCGTTTATTTTTTATTTTTATTATCTTTGAATTTCTATTTTATATGTTTTATTTCAATTTCATTTACAGAAATTGTTCTTAACATTTATTAACTTGATTTGTTTATTTTGTTACAGCATATACATAGCAGTACAAGTTTATGCATACCGGTACATATATGTATATTTGGACCAAATGATTAAAAAGGATATTGATACATGATTAAACGTATCGGTACAAATTTTTTACATTAAATTTTAAAATTTAATGGGTACCGATACAAAAAAAAGCTTGCATCGATTCTCTCATTCATCTATGGCTTGGTACTAGGGGTGAGTGTTTGATCGAGTCGAGTAAAAAATTTCGAGTTATTCGAGTTGACAAATCATATTTTACAACTCAAACTTTATTTAAATTTTTTTCGGTTTGAGTCGAGTTTAAGAAATTCGAGTCGAGTCGAATCGAATCAAGTCGAGTTTTCGAGTTCCTATAAATATTTAATCGTAATTATTTGTCATGTTACATTATGATTTTCAATTTAAATGACTTTCTCTAATCATATAAGATATCCATATATATATATATATATTTTTCTTCATATGTAGCAATATTTCTTTATATTTTTATTTATCAATATATATCATAAAAATTTGATAGATTTGTCTCAAATTTAAAAATTATTCCTTTAATTACTAAAATTTTTGAGTTATTCGAGTTATTCAAATTTTTATTTTACAACTCGAACTTTATTTGAAATTTTTTCGAGTCGAGTCGAGTTTATGAAATTTTGAGTCGAGTAAATATTTTCGACTCAAATCAAATTAAATTATTCATTTTTTTCGAATCGAGTTTTACTCACCTTTACCTGGTACAAGTATGAAATTATCCGTACCGATGGTGAATTTCATCTTTGAAATTTGGGAGTTATACTGAGTATCAATATGGAAGGTTTCATATTAGTAGCGACGGATTTAAAATTTTAGGAATAGAGGTCAAAAATATTTTTTAAAATAAATAAATAATATTTTACTTTTATATATCGAATTAAAAAAAATTAAAGAAGAAATTTACACCAACTTATAGAGGTGTACATTCAATTAATTCAGTTAGTAGCCAAACCGAATTAATCAAAACCGAATTAATCAAAAATTTTAAAATCTTAACCGTTAATCGTAGCAAATTACCTTTAACCGAATTAATCGAACCAAAATTATTTCTGTTAATTAGTCAAATTAACCGAAATTTATTATAAATATTGGTTAAATTACATAATATATCACTAAATTATGCTAAAATAATTTTTTAGTCACTAAACTTTAATTTTATACTAATTTAATACAAAATTTAGTGATATTTTATATTATAAAAAACTTAATGAATATTTTATAATTTTTAAAAGTTAAATGACCAAAAATAGATGTATATAATATATATAATATTTAATATATAATAATTTCGGTTAATTAACCGATTTCGAATCGAATTAATCGATAACCAAAATTTTAAAATAAAATTAACCGTTAACCGAATTTACTAAAAATTAACCGATTGAATTAACTAAAATAATTTTGGTTCAATCAGTTAATTCGATTAAAACTGAATAATGCATACCCCTATTAACTTAGGTGTGTTTTCAAAAAATAGGGATACAATTACTTCTTTAGAGGTTGCATGTATCCGTCACTTCTCTATACTAATACCTTTATATTGGTATTTTTGTATAATACGATTTAGTCTTTATCGATACTTATTTTGACTCTGAATTTAAATAAACTTTAATATATTAATACCACCTTTTAAATATCGGTACCGAAGTAAGTAATTCTGTTATGAATCTAAACCTGTTTGTAAATTTTATAATAAGGTCCTTATTATTGATAGGGTTAATTGAGAATGAAAATGACCTCAAAGTTCTTTGAAAATTTGGTATGCATGTATAATATGAGTTTAATTTATTCTTGGTACTATTAATCTTTGTAAGGGGTTGAACTTTCTAAATTTTACAATTTGGTCCCTAAATATTGAATATATTACATTATAGTTCTTATTGATAAATTGATTAATTAAATGACAACCTTATGATTATATTTGTTGAAACATTGCAACACTGACATCCATTGATTGAATCATCATACTTACGACATCGGTTTTTATCGTATAGTTTCTGATATTAATATCGGTAATATTTTTGATCCGATTCTCTACCAGACCAGAAATAAAGTGTATTATAATTAGTAATTGTAATGAGATAGGAAGGTTCGTTGTTAAATCCAGTTCTACTTCATAATTACTGAAAATTATCTTACCCGTAATCTTATTAAACTCATTAACATATGCAGGGACGTAGTTATATTGAATAGTTCCTCCCAAATTTTTTTGGTATAATTACATTTAAGATCCTTCTTAGTTTAAATAATAATAAGATAAAGTTTTTATCTTTCTTAAACTTTTAAATTTAAAGATTTAATAAACAATTGTTCCTCCCGATATTTGGTCGTCCTTGAACATATGATTTTTTTATACCCATCTAGTACTATGTAACATTTTCTGTATCATTTTCTGACGGTTTCTACTTTGGGTAAGGTAAGGTCCAAAAAGGACAAGAACCCACATATGATTTGGTCTGAGAGAGAGTGGACTTGTTTGCTCATCAAAACAAAATAATGGATCATTTCCCAAAAATCTTTGAGAAGAATGGATTTTGATGAAGAAATATAATTCCAATGGGATTTAGTTGGATTTTTTATGAAAATATTATAAAAAATAATATATTTTATCATAACACTTGTTTTTACGTAATCATACCACTTGATATTATCAATTTGGTTTTAGACAAATTTATACAGCTGTCAAAGACATACTTGATTCTTTCATCTAACACACAACAGACTTATCTGAAAGTTGTTTCATATGACAGTTGGGTCCCACTAATTCTAAAAAAATATTATACAATCTCTACCACCACGTAATCCATTTAACCATATATATAATAAAAATTCATTTTATAAAAAAATAAAAGAGATAAATCATAGTAAAAAAATAAAATAAAAAAAATATTATTAGATGAGATCATAAAATTTAAAATTTTAATTTTAATTAAAAAATTTAATATTTTATTTTATTAAATCAATTAATTATATAATCCTTTGCAGAACATTAGTTGATATTTTGAAATTAAATAAACTAATATGTATAAATATTAGGCTTAAATATACCCCAAGTCTAAAATAAACTAGAGTATCCATGTTTCTTAATTATATATGTTCATAATTATTTTCTGTAATTAATATAAATCTATTTATATCATACATATAATTTTAATAAATAAATTTTTTAATAAAATAATTTTATATACTCAAAATAATATAAATTACTTACTATTTGAATTAATTATTTTTTAATGTACAAAATCTTTAATAAAAATAAGAGTAACAAATACAATGGACAAGGGAAAGACCCTCTATGCCTGGTACTAGGATAACATTTATTATTACAATTTGGACTCAAAATAATAAAACAGGTTCTTTTGTAGCCACGATGTATTGTTATCATAAAACCGGCTACATTCGAGCGTCGACCCCTCGCCGCTTCGTTGGCAATGTTCCTGCCTACGCCCCCTCACCTCGTTAATCTCACCCGACTTTTGGTGACCCTCAAAGGCCAAATTGCCACGTCATCCGTTCCCTGTCCGACACGTATACCGAAACTCGGATCATTCCTTCCCCAGATCCGGATCCTCTTAAGTCAACTCGTTCATCTTCCTCTATATTTGCGCCACGTGGGGTTACGAACTCGTGTCGTCCATTCCCACGCCACGTGATATATTTTATTTTGCTAATAATTAATAAATTAAATCCGCAACTAATCTCGGCAAAATTTGGGGAATATAAAGATTTTAATTTTTATTTAAGAATTTAAGGATCCCAAAAGATATTTGGGATCTAGGCCATTTGCTACAGTGACATGAGGAAGTCGCCACCTGCAGGTGGCGACGGGATTATTTTAATCTTTTATCGGCTCAAAGTGAGCCGTGTAAATGGAAAAGGTGAAATCGCCACCTCCAGGTGGCGATGGAATTTGTATGAATTCAAAGTTTCTGCAGAAATTTATGCAAAGGCTGAAAGTGCTGTTCATGTTGCATGGCATCGCCACCTCGAGGTGGCGATGGAATTTGAATAGCAACCAGGTCGCCGCCTCCAGGTGGCGATGGAATTTTTCTATATAAGACTCCAACGTTCATTGCTCTTAATTTGAGTACGGTGAGAATCGATTGCCGTTGAAATTTTAGAAAAAATTAGTGAGTTTTGTTATGGTGATGGTGATAAATTAAAATTGTTTATTATTATTACTTTTATGCTATTTTTATAAATAATTTATTTTCTGTTATTTTTATGAATATGCAGATATAATGAGTTCTTCAAATTATATTGATATTGATAATCTTGTTGGTCGATGGGGAGAATCGCTGGATGATTTTAGCGATGATGAAGAAAATATTGTACCTCTTGGTGAAGATCCTGACGCGAATATACTCGATCCGGATGATGTGCAAACAGTTTTGGAAAATATGAATAGAGGACAAATTGTGGATGTTGAAGATGATGTATGGGAAGCCGTTGTCGCTAAACTTGGTATGAATAATGATCCACCTGCTTGGGGTTACGTTGAACCAGAGCCCGAGCCAATGCAACCTATTTACCCATCTTACGAACCATCATCTCGTATGCTTAAGGTGGACTATAGTGCCATGCGAGATCTGGAGCATGAAGCTCATGTATTTGGTTCTTCCTCATCTTCTCACTATGGAGAATTAATATTAAAGGCTCAATTTAATACAAAGAAAGATGCATAATTAGCTGTTAAGGAGTACTGTATCAAAAGACATATGAGGTTCTGTGTGGCTGAATCGAATACACAAACCTATTGCGTACGTTGTATCAATTGGAAGAGCTAATGTCCTTGGTGGATAAGAATATCATTTCGACAAAGGAGTCAAATGTGGGAGGTTACTCGATTCAATGAGCAACATACATGTTTAAATGTATCCTTATCGCAAGACCATATTAATTTAGACTCTGATCTAATCTGTTCATACATTAGATTATTGGTTGAAAAAGAATCACGAATTTCAATTGCAGTTTTAATAGCGTCCATCAGGAATCAACTTGGATATATTCTCTCATACTATAAGGCATGGATGGCGAAGCAAAAGACAATGATACAAGTTTATGGAGACTGGGATAAATCGTATAATGAGTTGTCGGGTCTTATTCGAGCAATGAAAATCTTCATCCCAGGAACTATGATAGAGTATGAGACCATACCAGCATGCAACGTACGAGGTGAACAATTGTTCGGTAAAAAGATATTTAGTAAGTTATTTTGGGCATTTAATGCTTGCATTGAAGGCTTCCCATTTTGTAAGCGCATGATTCAGGTGGATGGTACATGGTTATATGGGAAGTACGATCATATATTACTTGTTGCCGTTGCACAAGACGGAGATAGTAATATATTTTCAATTGCATTTTCCATAGTTGAGTCTGAAGACGCTGATGGATGGGAATTTTTTTTGAGACATTTACGAAACCATGTAGTGAAAGAAGATGGAGTATGCATGATTTCTGATCGAGGTACCACGCTATTATCAGTAATCGACAGACCCGGAAGTTTATGGTCTCCTCCGCATGCATATCCCGCATATTGTATTCGACACATTGCAGCGAATGCTAAAAAAAGGTTTAGGAATAATGAAATCCGGAAAGAGATTTTAGGTGCAGGTAATTTTTTAATTATTTAATAGATAAATTTAATTAATTAATTAATTAATTTATGATTTGTTCATATTTTATTATTAATATTTTTTATTTTTTAATGAAGGGTACGAACTAATTCAACCGAAGTTCGATGCAAGAATAAGAAGGTTGAGACGACATGGTGGACTAGTATTTAAGTTTGCAAATGATATCCCCAAAGAAAGATGGTCACAAGCGTACGATGAAGGTAGACGTTACGGACATATGACAACAAACCTTGCCGAAGCAATAAATTCTGTGCTTAAGGGAACACGACATCTCCCTATTGCAAGTATTGTGTGGGAGACGTATTTTCGATTGGGTAAGGTGTGGGCCGATAAAGGACAAGAGGTTAATGCTCGAATAAATAGTGGACAGACTTGGAGCCAAACCCTACACGATCGAATGACTTCACTTCAAGCGGATGCAAGCTCTATGAGGGTAAGAAATTTCGACCCAAGTGGTGCCGAATTTACTATTGAAGCTATGGTTCGAGGTGAGTCAAAAATGTTTGTAGTTAACCTTCATCAAAAGATTCGCGTTGTTCGAAACAAGTTCATTTATCACAAGAGTCTGGTCCAAGTCAATGTTCTCAAGAACCAATAGAAGAAGAAAACCAACAGCCGACATTTGGGGATATGACAGCTTATCAAACAAGATTCACTGATGATGGAGGATACATACCCCAATTTCAGTATCCGACTATTAGTAATCCAACTATTAGTAGCCCATCATACAATCTTGAAGATATGTATGGAACCCCACCTTTTTTTAGCGATGAACAGACTCCGGATCAACCACGAAGAATGGTTCAACCTCCAAGACGTTACGATTAGACATCATCTTTACACCGACAGGAATTACCGAGGAGGCGAAGAAAATAAATTTTTATCATCATGTTCTTACGTTTAAACTACAATGTACTTGAGAATTTTATTTGAATCAATATTTAAATAGTGACAAAATAATTTTATTAAATTTTAGAATCGAACCACAAAATTTTAACGCAAGATTCAAACTTAAAATAATTTTTTTATTCAATCCCCAAAATACGAGTTAAATAGAGATAATATATTCGATTTAAAAAAATATTTTATTTAACCATATAAACCATTACATTCGATTTTGAGCCGATATAAACCATATAAACCATTAAATAGAGATAATATATTCGATTTTAAAAAATATATTCGACTTAAAATATTTTATTCGACTTAAAATAATATATACGAGTTAAATTTCGATTTAATATATTTGATATAATAGTTTGAACCAGTGTTGGATTCAGTGCATTCATACCAAAATTCCATCGCCACCTGGAGGTGGCGATTTCACCTTTTCCATTTACGCGGCTCACTTTGAGCCGATAAAAGATTAAAATAATCCCGTCATGTCACTGTAGCAAATGGCCTAGATCCCCAAATATCTTTTGGGGATCCTTAAATTTTTAAATAAAAATTAAAATCTTTATATTCCCCAAATTTTGCCACTAATCTCCTTCCACCTAGTTGAGATTGGAACGTTTATTAAAAATGTTTTGTATTAAAACACGTGTATTTTAAAGTCTTGGTAGGCAAAGGTCACATCTCATTAATTGTTGAGTCCTTTGATTATTCAGAGTATTAAAAAATATTCGATCTGATCAATCTAACTCAATTATTAATTAATTTAATTTAAAAGTTTAAATATTTAATCTGTTTTTATTTTTTAAATGGATATCCAATCTGATTTTAAATTTTCTAGATCAGATGTAAATTATAATATTTTAAGCTTTAATTATATAAAAATTCCAAAAAAAAAATTAACATTATTTTTTATTTTTGATAATTTGATGGTTGTTATATGCAAAAATTAAAATAATTAAAGTTTTTATATATGTGGATCTTATTATATTTAATCATTTGTTGTTTGTTATATTTGAGAAATTAAAAAATAAATAATCTGATATTCGAAAATCTGATCTGATTATTCAATTATCTGAAAAGCCGATATCTATAAAGACGGGTCATTATATTACCGATCCGGAAAGCCGATATACAAAAAATTGAATTAGAGACCGGTCACTATATTATCGATTCGAAAACTTAAATATCCAAAAAATTAGATCAGACTAAATCTAATATCCGACGATAGATACTCCTATCAACTATGACCCGATTATTTATTAAAATTTGTAATTATAAAAAATTATAAATTAATCTCTTAATTTAAAAAATAATAAATTGATTTTAACAGATAATGGTATAATAACTAATAAAAATTGATATAATAATATATTTAGTCTTAATTCTCTACTAAATTATTATCTTATATTCTGTTATATATTCCACCAATATAATTGAATTAAATTCAATTAATTATATAATTACATTTTTTTAATTGGGAATATTTCTTTTTAAAGTTATTTATTTTGATAATAAAGAGAGCTAGCCAAAATCAAAGGTGACCCTACTGAGAGAATGATGCTCCAAACACTGAGGAGCCATGATACTTAGGGATAATATATTATTTGATATTTAAATTTTATTTCAATATTAATTTAATATTTAACTTTTTTATTTTCTAATTAAATGTTTATGTTTAGTTTCTATTGTTATACAATGTGATACTCATATCCAACGTCGAACTTAATAAAAATTTTAAATTTTAAAATTAAGATATTTATAATTTTGTTTGTTTGTTTTTACTGTCAGTACATGATATATTTTCTTAACTTTAATGGGGTTAATATACAAATTTGATGCTTGGTGTGACTCCAATTTTAAAATTAAGAAATTATAAATTAATAAGATGATAAAATTATTATTTAATCTCATAAAAATATAATTTATATTATTATAAATTTAAATTTTTTAAATGATTATATAAACTATACATCAATATCTCGTTACCATTCTATTTGTGGCTTTTGTTCTGTCAATATTTATGGTGTAGGGTCCCAGGATGGTTTTTTCATGTTCACGTTTTCCTTTATGTATTTGGGGTTTGTTGTCACCATCTATGCATTAAAGTGAGTAAAAATATTCAATTCAATTTAAAAAATTTTATTTTTAGATTAATATTTTATCTAATTTTTATTTTTCAAATCGAATGAATGTGAATCATAATATTTTATGTTTTGGATTATTTAAAATTTAAAAATTCAAATTTTTATGAATATTAATATTTAAAAAATTAAAATTTTCATAAATACAAACCTTATTATATTTAGAAATTTGTTGCTAACAATATTTGAAATTCTTAATTTTTCATAAATAATATCATATGATCCTAAAAGTATTTAAATTAAATTATGTATTAAACATCAAGCAATCAATTTGAATATCGATATATCTATTTTTCTAGATCGGATAAGAATCATTATATTTATTGAACCAAAATTTTAAAAAATAATTCTTTGAATAGATCGAATTTAATATCCGAAAAATAATACCTTATTATGTACTTTTGAATCAACTACAGTGATTATAATAGTATCTATTCTAAAGTATACTCTTAACCATTAAACATTGATCGCTCAATCTTTGTACTGACATTACTAATGTTTATGAAAAATAATACTTTACTGATGTTCAAACCATGACTTCCGAGAATAACATTCATTTCTTTAACCACTAAAGCAAGATAATTCGTGCTACCATGATGTGTAGGAGTGAGCAAAACTCGACTCAACTTGAAAAATCTGAATAATTTGACACGATTCAAGGCAAAAATACTCAACTCGTTTTGATTCGACTCGAAATTTTATAAACTCGACTCAAAAATAATCAAATAAAGTTTGAGTTATAAAATGAAAATTCGAAAAACTTAAAATTTTTAATAATTAAAAGATTTATTTTTAAGTTTGAGATGAGTCCTAATTTTTTATGATATATATATATATATATAATATAAAGAAATATTGTTACATATGAAAAAATATAAATATATATATGTATATCATATATGATTAGAGAAAGTTATTTAAATTAGAATCAAATCATATTATAACATGTTAAATAATAACAATTAAATATTTATAAAACTCGACTTGATTCGACTCAACTCGAATTTCTTAATCTCGTCTTGAATCAAAAAAATTTAAATAAATTTAAGTTATAAAATATGACTCGCTAACTCAAATAATTTAAAATTTTTTAATTCAACTCAACTAGATCGAATACTCACCTCTACCGATGTGTACCTTCAAACGATCTTATGTTTCTTTATATTCTTTCTTTCGCTTTCTGAAATGTTTCTAGGCGATATGATTACGAATAAGATATTAATGGTCAGTATATTATATTTCAAAAAATTGTACATTAAAATTAAATTCAGATACAAAATAATATATTAACTTTTAATTTATAAATCAAAATCTTCCAATTTAGTAAATAAATTTTTTAATTTGATTGAATGTTTATTTTTATATAATAATTAATATCTAATTATTTAATATAAATTAATTATTAGATGAAAAAAATTATTCTTCTTTTGATGTTCTTTTTATGTCTAAATAAGGGTGAGTGTTCGATAGTCGAGTCGAGTAAAAAATTTTTGATTTATTCGAGTTGATGAGTCTAATTTTATAATTCAAACTTTCATTCAAAAGAATTCGAGTTTGGTCGAGTTGAATTGAAAAAATTCAAGTCAAGTCAAGTCGAGTTTCGAGTTTTTTTTTAAATTTAATTGTAATTATTTATTATATTATAGTATGATTTGATTGTAATTTAAGCAATTTTCACTAATCATATAAGCTATATATATATTTCTTCATGTGTAGCAATATTTTTTCACATTTTTATATATCAATATATATTATAAAAGTTTGAGGAACTTTTCTCAAACTTAAAAATAAATCTTTTAATTACTAAAAAAATTTTGAGTTATTCGAATTTTTGTTTTATAACTCAAACTTTATTTGAAATTTTTCGAGTTATTCGAGTCTATGAAATTTTGAGTCGAGACAAAAAGAGTCAAATATTTTCACCTCGAGTCAAGTCGAGTTATTCGGTTTTTTTATGTCGAGTTTTGCTCACCCTTATGTCTAAATATTAAAAAAATAAATTATAATTTTTAACCCTAAATTCTAAACTACAGTACCTTAAATCCTAAAAATACACATTACCCAAGATTTCATAAATCCTAACGCTAAACTCTAAATCATATTTGTTATGTATGTGAGGTATCGAAAAAAAAAATATATCATGGGTTGTTTCCGCCATATCATTTATGGAACCAACCAATCAAAAACATCTATTACGTTCAGATTTGTTTAATAAAATAACCTACAAGATTATTTGTTTCGTTCAGTATTTTTATATCGTATTTTAAAATTTTAATTAGATCGAGACAAGAGATATTATTAACAATTATTGATTTTTTTTTAAATATTATTTTTTGTCTTTAATTTTATCTGTAAAAATTTTTGGTGAACTAAATCTCAAAAGCCCTTTTTAATATGTTGTAATATTCATATTGTACCTTCTTTTATTTTAATAAAATTCTATTATATTCTTAGAAAAAAATATTATTTTAATTTAATAAAATCAATAGTACGACGAGGACAAAACCGTCTTTTCAGATCCTGACCTTATCCAATTAATGGGGTACCAAGAATATGCCGGATCTTCTTTTGATTATTAGAGATCAACTCTTTAATAAATTATTAAATTTTTTTTATATAATATTATACGTTCATGTTGAATCTCGTGATTTCTTATATGATGCTTCAACCTATTTAAATTATTGATTAAATAATTTTATTTTAATAGTACAAAAATCTATTATAAAAATAATTTGTTTAATCTATTTTATTTTATGGATAAAATATATTGTTTATTGTTTAATAATTTTTATTTTTATTTTGGTTACTCAATTTCAAAAATTTTATTTAATAACTAGATTTTATGTATTAAACATTTTGGGTCACTTACAAATAGTTTATTATTTATTATTATTGAACTTTTTAATATTATTAAATATAAAAATAATTTAAAATAAATAATAAAATAATTTATTATTATTAAAATTTTTAAAAAAATTAAAATAACCATCGTTGCTTGTCATCAATGTCGACCAGTATCGATCATCGTCGTTCTTCAAAATTAGTATCCGTTTGACGCTAAATTGTAATGGGAGACTCATTTTGATACATTGAGTCTGAACTCGATAATTGTTTCACCGAAAAATATTTTAAAATTTGAGAATCACGATATAAATATTTTAGTTTTCTCACTTTCAATCTCCTTCTAAATTTCACAATGCTCTTCAAAAAAAATAGAGGTTGAATTCGGATTCAAGGGAGTAAGCCGAAGTGATCGGTAAAATATGAGATCGAACCATCACAATATACGACCGTCGACGACAACGACGAATGATGACGAACCTATGATTTAGTTTTCTTTTTTAAAAATATCTTTATATTAAATAATAAAAAAATATTATATCATGCTAAAATAATAAAAAAAATATTTATGAGTAACTAGAGACGTGTATAAAGTTCAATTATTAAATAAAAAATTTTGAAAGTTAAGTTACCAAAATAAGAATGAGAAGATGTTGAGTGATGAATAGTGTATAAAGTTCTTAATTGTCCGAAAATCGATTTTTTTATTTTTATTTTTAATAATTTGATGCTTTTTATGTTCGGAAATTAAAACAATTAAAAATTTTATAGGTGTGAATCTTGTTATATTTAATCATTTGTTATATGTTATACTCAAAATTTTTAAATTTTTTATAAATATATCCTTTAAATTCGAAAAAAAAAACTATTAAATTAAAATATATTTTCTGATAATTGGATATCTTAAAATCTGATTAAATTATCCGAAAATCTAGATATCCAAAAAAGTATAAAATACAGATCACTATATTATCGATTTAAAGACCTAGATATAAAAAAATATAGAATCCGATTCGATATCCGATGATGAACACTTTTATTTATCATACGTCCTTGTATATATTATATCAACAATTAGAGATGGCAAACGAGTCATTCAGTTTGAATTTGGTTCGAGTCATTTTGGTTCTAACTATAATCGACTTAAATTTGTTTCGGATCGATTTGAGTTTGGTTTAAATTTTTTATTTTAGTTCGGATCTATGTTGATTTCGGTTCTAGTATCGAATCCAGACGAATGAATTTTGGTTTGGTTGACTCTTAGTTTGGTTAATATCAATTTGCTTATTTACGGGTCGATTGATTTCGAGTCAGGTCAATATCGGGTTAGCAAGAGATCAATTAGTTTCAGTCAGGTTTTTAGGCCGAGTTAGTCTTTTACATCCTATATATTACTTTGAATAGTATGTATATTTGATTTTTTTGTTGAATTGTGCGACAATTCACGTCCTATTTTTCTTTATTTATTTATTTTAATATATTTCATTTATTTTGGGTTGCCTTTAATTCGAGTTGCTTTTGATTTGAGTGAAATCAAATTGAGTCTATTTTGTTCAATTGAAAACCGATTCGGGTTTATTTAGTTAGTTGAAAATCAGTTCTGGTACATTTTGAGTTCAACTAAAATTCTGATCGATTTCGGTGCAGAGTCATTTTGGTTCTAACTATAATCGGTTTAAGTTTATTTCGGGTCGATTCGAGTTTGGTTTAAATTTTCTATTTTAGTTCGGATCTATGTTAATTTCGGTTCTAGTGTCGAGTCCAGACGAATGATTTTTGGTTCGCTTGACTCTCAGTTTGGTTAATACCGATTTGGTTATTTACGGGTCGATTAATTTCGAGTCGGGTCAATATCAGGTTAGCAAGAGATCAATTAGTTTCAGTCAGGTTTTTAGGCCGAGTTAGTCTTTTACACCTTATATATCACTTTGAATAGTATGTATATTTGATTTTTTAGTGAATTGTGCGATAATCCACATCCTATTTTTCTTTATTTATTTATTTTGGGTTGCCTTTAATTCGAGTTGCTTTTGATTCGGGTGAAATCAATTTGAGTCTATTTTGTTCAATTGAAAATCGATTCGGGTTTATTTAGTTCAGTTGAAAATCAGTTTTGGTCCATTTTAGGTTCAACTAAAATTTAGATCGATTTCGGTGTAGTTTCTTTGGGGCTTTGAATCAAGTTTGGATCATCATATTTGAATCAATTCTGAGTCTCGATTTAAATAAATCGGTTCGATTCTTAAATCTCAAGTCAAATTTATTGTAACGACCCAAATTTTAAAATTCGAAGGTCGGGTTAACCCATAACATTAAGACTTCGTTTTTGAGCTCAAGAGCCTTTTTCGGGCTGATATTAGGCCTTGAGCTTAGGTTTTGTAGGTTTTTATTGGGCCAAGTAATCATTAAGTGAAGGTAATTGAGTAATTTAGTTTATAGATGAAAAAAAGATAAAATTTTATTTCTCTACTGAGGAGTTAGAATGTGAGTTCATCTTGTCCTTGTAGTTTCTTTTTTCTTAATCCTCCTACCCTAAATCCGAGATTTAAGGAATAATCTTTGAGAAGATTGATGTGAATCATATTTTTGTGATTGAAATGAAGTTGTAGAGTATTAAAGAATCTACAAAATAAAGTAAAAAAATATCGAGTTTGTTAGACGAAAATTTTTGACGAGGCTAAAGAGAAAAGAACGAGAAAGAGTGATGTTGAGCTATTTTTTAGTTTTGTTAAAATTTTTAGTTCTTAGAATCATCTCTAGTAATGTCTAATTATTGGTTTAATTCCTTGTAGAGAAAGAGGTTTGAGGGTCATCAAGAGCTCTTGGGAAGGAGAATGCTTGAGCTAGAAAAAAATTCTTGCTTTCAACTTGTTTTGCTCTAGGTTAGTACACATAACTCTCATAGATTCATGCATATCATGAAGTTAAGCTTTGATGCATGATTTGGTGTTATTGGTTGATTATGAATAGTTAGACTCTTTAATGGAAACTTTGTGTATGGTTGTTAGAATGATGTAAAATGAGCAGAAACACACTCTAAATTATCTTCATAACTTGTAAGATCAAATTGGGGCTTAATCATATAGGTGAGAATGAATTTTTGATGAAATCCTAACCCAAACCTACAATTTTATACACACGTACCAATACGATTTGGGAGTATATTGATGCGTTAGAATAAATAATGGGGCTAATCTAAAGGGATGTATTAGTACAGCTCCTCGCGTATTGATATCCCTTACTTAATTTGAATTTCAGTAACGTTTGTGCATACCGATATACAGGGTATATCAGTACTGCTATTGCATTTTATGTTAGTGCCTAGGCGTACTGGTACATCAAATAAGTGTATCGGTACAGATGTAGATTGGTACCAGTATGAGGGTTAACCGTATCAATACAAGTAGGTATTTTTGGTCGTTTGAAGCTAAATAATGTATCAGTACGACTTAAGGGCATAACGATACATGGAGAGTACTGATACCCCACATAGGTATATCAGTACATGCTAGATAACCTGTTCAAAAATTAGTGTTTGAGTTTGAAGGTTCTATAATTTGAGGTAAATGGTCTTAGGGGTCTCCTAAGATGTAAAATGAATACTAAAACTGAAAAACTGATACTTTAACATTGTTTATGGAATGATTAGCTCACTAATTGGTACATGTTGGTTGACTTAATGGTGGTAGTAACCCATTGGGTCATTGGTGGATTATATATGTGTTGTGTGGTAGCTAGAAACTTTACTGTGTGCTGATAGGCTACCTAATGGTTGGATATTATTTAATGGGATCTGGATACTGTATATAAAGTGTTACAACACCTCAAAGACTATCGAATAGGAAATCTTAATATTTAGTGAATGTTGGCCTCATTTAAAGATGTTTAACAAACCATTCCAAGCATGGATTGATGATCTCGATGCTTAGGGAACGTGAATCTCATCCCTAGAATATAGAATCTCGATGCTTAGTGAATGCAAGTCTGTTCGTAGTGTAGGATCCCGATGCTCAATGGACGCGGGCCTCACTACTTATACTATTACTATATATAAGATACTGTGTGGATTTCTCTTTCATATGAATATGTTATGTGCGAATATATGCATGTATGGATATCATGTATTTAGGCGGTTATGAAAACATCATTGTTTCTTTGTATGATGTTATTCATATTGTATTACTTTATTTATGTATGTGCGATATTTGATCAAATGACGGTGTATCCACTTAGATTTTGTAGCTCAATGTTCATAATGTATTTTCATGCACAAGTTTCTTGGTTGCACATTAGTTTGGAGGAGCACCATTAAGAGTTTAATTTTTAGCATCAACTTTGTGTTTAGAGTACAATTATCAAGTGATTTGGACAATGTACTTGTAGGATCCTATATGTGTATTTGTAACTCTTATTTTAAATTAGGCTTGAGTCAAATATTTACAAAAAAAGTTATACTATTTTAGAGCTTCGTTACTTTTGAACTACTCGAATTTTACTTTTGAACTAGTTGAATTTTATATCGTTTTGAGATGAATGAACTTATTTTGGAATTTGGAGGTGTTTAATGGACTTTTAAAATAAAATTTTTAACACGAGTTTTGAGTCAGAAGCTAAATATGATATCTGGATAGAGATATTACATTTACCAAGTCTATCTATAACGTATTAATCGAGTTTAATATAAAATTAAATCAAATTCTTAAAATAAATATCACACTCAAACCATAACAATTAAAAGATATCAAACTTTTTATTATCCGAACCTATTTACTTTCATGTAAATAAATCCCACCTCGGCATGATTCAGCGGTGCGCACACTATAATTAAACCATTAAATATTCTTCAATCCAAAATGATAATATTTTCTGAAAATGATTAATTAATTATTAATAAATGTTAAATCTGCAAATCTTATATAAACTCAACGTAAACGAAAAGCAAATCATCATCACACTCACGCCTTTCCTTTTTTTTTTTTCAATGGTGATGGAAGTAAATAACGAGAGTTGCGGGTGCAAGGTGAAGGACGCGTCGCCGTTCCAGAGCCGCCACCAACAGCGGCAGAAACACGAAGTGTACAATGAAGTGTTGCGGCGGCTTCGAGAATCCGGCAAAGACGAAGCTAATCGGCCCGGTTTCGAAGACGAGCTTTGGAATCACTTCAAACGTCTCCCTACACGGTATAATCTGTTTAGTGTTTAGCATTTCTTGTTTTCCTTCAAAATTTACTACATGCAAAGAATACAGTTTTTTTTTAAAAAAAATAAAAACTATGAACATTTTCGATTTTTTTTTTTTTTGTTATATATCTATATCTGTTGAAGTACTGAATCTCAGATACGATTTTTTCTTTTTAATGTTTGGATCTGGTGCTTCAATGAATATAAAGCCTTTGCAGTTGAGGAGTTGTTTGGCTTAATATTACGGTTAAATCAGTAGCGCTTAATATGCAATTTTCTCGCTTAAATTTTTGTTGAAATTCTTAATTACTGGATTAATATCTTTTTTTTTACTTTTTTAGAATTGTTTTTTTGATGTTTGGCTTGCCGCCGATAAGATCCGAAACAAATAGAGTGAAGCAGATTTGATAGTTTCCTTTTTACATGTTTCTTTTAATTTCTCTATAAATTGAATATTCTGATTTTTGTTAACTGAGTGTGTGTGATTATATGTTCAGATATGCGTCGGATGTGAATGTGGAAAGAGCAGAAGATGTTCTGATGCACAAGAGATTGCTGTATTGGGCTCATGATCCTGCCAACAGACCGGCCATGGAAGTTCGGCTTGTGCAGGTGACTAGCTTTCTTGTGGGTTACATTTCATGTATAGGAATTGTGATTTGCTCTGAACTTTAGTATAAGAAAAAAATTGTTGTTTTTAAACTTTTTTTCTCGTTCTTAGAATGATCTGTATTTTTGAAAAAACAAAATTTGTGAGATCTCCCTTCTTAATATCTCACTTTTTTTTACATTATTAGAAATAGTCATTGTATATGACATTGCATACAAGGGTGACCATATATATGCGAAAACAATTGGGATTTGAATTATTATTTTGGTCTTTTGAGGCTCTGGTCCTGTGGTGTGCTGCAAAATAAAAAAGTTTTGCTATGCATTTTTGCAATCAAGCGACTCTATTCAGCTGATTTATTTTTTATTTTTTATTATTTATCTTTGACGTTTTGAAAAATGAGTGCAGAAGTGCATGCATCAATTTTCACTAATTGTTAGTGTTAGGTTTATGGATCTGGACTATGAAGGATTTGCCCCAAATCTTGGTAGGCTAGTATAAGGTCTTTTGGTCTTGATTTTGTCTTCGATTAGTTGGCTGAAAATGACTTATTCTTTTAGTTTGTGTCTGTATACTTCATCTTCACATCATGGAGATCAATTTCATGCTTTTCTGTTCAATTCATAGTAATGGTGGAAAGATTTTTTTTTTGTCAAAACCTTCATTAAGCATACGTTGTTTTACAAAAGATTACAAAACTATGGGGGGGAGAAACCCAATTGGATGGACAAGATTCAATATAATGAATGTTTTTTCATATACATAATGTTGTTTGATTGCTTGTTGGAATTGGTAGGTGCATTTTGGCTGTTTATCTAAGCTGTAGATTATCCCTTTTAAATCTTTCTAAAATGAATGTTAGCATTGAATTATAGCTGTCAATAAACACATCAATTATCTAGTTGACAATGGCAGTTGCTATTGCTGAATAGGGCTATAAACATGAAGTTATGAAAGCTATGTTTTATTTGATATAATGTGCATGCTCAACACTATTAGCATATTAATTATAATGTTTTCTAAACACATTTCCCCCTTCCTTTTCTCACTATGTAAACCATAACCATGTGATATCTTATGCAATTCATTGTTACTTTTAAATTGCATGTGTTTCTCACTCTCACAGATGTTTCTTCTATTTGTTATTGCTTTTATACCCATCTCTGGATAAGTTCATGTGAGCATCTACATATTTCTTCTACGTATTCAAGTTCTGCATTTGAAATAATATGTTGTCTAAATGTGATATTCTGTTGGTCCAAGATCTTTGTTCTTAAACGTTCAGTACTATTTTTAAACTTTGTTTGCAGTCAAATGTATCATGATGGTTATCTACCTGTGTAGGTTCAATCTACTTCTGATGAGAGTTCGACTGATTCCTCTCTTTCAAACCTCCCATGTGAGGAGTCTGTTCAAAATTCTCCAAGACACTCTAGCAGACAGAGGTTTACTTTTTATTTTTTGCTTTGCACATTGACTATGTCGTTAATGATACTGACAGTTCTAGCTGCCTTTTAAATTGTCAGCATACATCCACCACCTGCCTTTGGCTCATCGCCTAATCTTGCACTGGAAGCAAATCAGTCTAAGGATCAAGATGGAGATAATTCTATACCTGCCAATTCACATGTTTCCTGGTATTTAGCTATTTGTTTCTACTAAAACTTTGGTTAGGTTAGTGGTAGTTTGATTTTTTGGACTTGACCATCTCATAGTAGTTTTTTTAATATTTTGCATGGGATCTTTTTAATAATTAGGAGTGCTTGAATTGATAAGGTCTTGTAAACTTCAACCTTCTTACCCAAGAGAAATGCTTCCTCACCCACCATCTTATGTTGACTTCAATTTTAGGTGTGTTTTTGCACAGTTATGTGCTGACTTTGAGTCATTTTCAGCTTTCATCTGTCTGCCTTACTGTTCACCGATCGATACTCGTGTCATTTTTGATGAAACTTATAGATGATTTATAACCATTTTGGATGGTGAAATTTACATTCTTTCATGCTGATGCAGGCCCATGCATGAAGTTACATTTTCAACTGAAGACAAACCGAAGCTTCTTAGTCAGGTATACAATATGTTTGTCTTTATATATGCATACAATATAAATTTTTGGAAAGGGTTCTTGAATTCTTAGGAGCTGCATACAAGAGAAAAATATGGATAGTGAAATTATACATTCATATAAGCCTGAGAACCAAAATTTACCTCCAAAATGTGGCACAAAAGGGGTATATGCTCCCTTGAATTTGATAACAAGAAGTGAGAATTTGCAGGAATTGAATTAGTGGAATTCTTCCCTTCCTTTTGACAACCTGTTGGAACGATGGGTCTGAGACTGTTTATTGACTTTGTGTAGCAGTGAAAGTTTGGAACAATGGGTCTGAGACTTACGCTTTGGTTTTGACTATGGGTGTATTTTTTTTATCATCTGTTATCTTGAAGTCGCTTTAATAACTCAGATGGTTGCACTCCTAGATTCTTTTGGAATAAAATAGCAATAACAATGCTCCTTAGGTTACATATGAGTTCATGATTCAATCAACTGCCCGAACATATTTGTCTTTGATTGATCATATTGCATGTAAAAGTAGGTATTTATTTTGTTGTTATCAAAACTTGAACTACTCCAGTAGAAAATTCACAAGCTTATATGCAAAATGTATCTCTTAAATATTTTGACCATGCAATATTGCTTCTCTTTCCATTGATCATGCCAATGCGTACTTGCAGTTCAGCTCATTGCTTGCTGAGATTGGGCTGAACATCCAGGAAGCACATGTATTTTCCACAATCGATGGTTACTCATTGGATGTTTTTGTTGTTGATGGTTGGCCTTATGAGGTACTTTTCTTTTTAATATCATACTTCTATAGCTATAGTCTATAGACATAATTGTTTTCTACAATGAATATTTAACTAAAACTAAAAAAGCAGCACTTCTCATGATTTGTTTTTCTATGTTATGTTTATGTCAAATTATGTCATTTCCCCCCACAACTTATGGATTCTTTCATTTGTTAGTTATTTTTGCTTTCCTTGTATTCATGTAGAAATTGTATTTGGAGAACTAGATGAGTGTATGTTGCTGTATGAAATGGATTAAGGTTTGGTATTACAGAATTATAATTGTTTTACATCTTTCTGCTTGACGGACTTCTGTTATAAACTTGTCAGGAAACCGAGTTGCTTAAAATTGCTTTGGAAAAGGAAATCTTAAAAATTGAGGTAATTCTCTATGCAGTTTAAGTGTGTTAATTTTCTTTTAAAACTTATTGTATCTCGGGTATTAAAAATGAAGGATAGTTTTTGCTAGATGTTCTTGTTTAGTCCTAGCAATTTTAAACATGATAGGACTAGATATATACAAAACACGAATCGGCACAAAATTTAAATGACATGAATACATGAACTTGTCAAATTTTATATTAATATATGACCCTCTGCTGATTAATATGGAATGTTGTGCTGTTAGTCCAAAAGTGACTGTTTATCATTTTCACCTTACCTATCTTGTTCACATACTTATTGAGACTTGAGAGTCTAATTAGAAGAATAATAAGAAGAAAAATCTACCTGTCGCTTTTATGTTTTTTTGTATAGAAGCAATATTGGGTGAAGCAACATTCCTTTTCTCCTTCGAGGGACCATGATGTAATGGACACCAATGATGACCAGATTTATGTGGCAATTCCTAATGACGGGATTGATGTTTGGGAAATTGATCCTAGGCACTTGAAGTTCGAGAACAAAGTTGCATCTGGGTCATATGGTGATCTGTAAGTGAAATTACTACTTTCTGATCGGTTTATTTATTTATTTTGAGCATTGAGATAATTGAAGAAAAGTCCTTTGGCGAGTGAAGTGGTAAACTCTCTGACTGGTTTTGAGCTTTGACATATTGTCCTTTTAAAACTGTTTTAGGTATAAAGGTACTTACCGTAGTCAGGAAGTGGCTATTAAGGTCCTCAAGCCGGAGCGAATAAATACCGATTTGCAGAAAGAGTTCGCCCAGGAGATTTTCATCATGAGGTTTTTGGCCAAATATTAAATTTTAATATTTTTATGAAACTAGAATTCTTTCTTTTTGGATGACTGCATTGGTTTTAGGAAATATCTGTTCCTTTCATTGTCTATTTCCTTCAAAACTCGCAGGAAAGTTAGGCACAAGAATGTTGTACAATTTATTGGCGCATGTACCAAGCCTCCAAACTTGTATATTGTAACAGGTACCCTGCTGATTCTTTAGTTGCTTTTATTAACCTGTTGAAAGCGAGATTTATGATTATTATTCTTTTCTAGACGAAAAAGAAGTTCTAATATTAGTTTTCTCTCTTTTGCCTTCTACTTGCTTGTCTCTCTGCAGAATTTATGTCCGGCGGAAGCGTATACGATTACCTTCATAAGCAAAAAGGTGTTTTCAAGCTTCCGTCCTTGCTTAAAATTTCGATAGATGTTTCGAAAGGGATGAACTACCTGCACCAAAATAATATAATCCACCGGGATTTGAAGGCTCCCAATCTTCTTATGGATGAAAATGAAGTAAGATGATTAAACTTTTGCTTAAGTTTGTTCTTTCAACCGACTTAGACCGGTCCTTAATTAGTCCGAATAAATTAATTTCCTCCGTAATAACATAGTTGGTGTTCTTATAATGATCTAATTATAAATTTCATCTGTCTACGGAAATTGAGAGGTTAGTCTCTTTTAGAAAAAACTGACTAGTCCAATTGAGTAAATACTGTACTAACTTCATGTATTTGTCATAACTGAACTAATTTCTCATATTTTCGGAAATATGTGACCGAATTTTGACAAATTAAAATAGAGCAACTTATTTCTTAGATTTTTTAAAATGGAGAGATGAAATTTAGAACTATACCTTTCAAATTTAACGCTTTCATGCATTGTTTGCATCTTAATGAACATTTGTTATGTGCTTTTATACAGGTGGTTAAGGTTGCTGATTTTGGTGTTGCTAGAGTGAAAGCTCAGTCCGGGGTTATGACGGCTGAAACAGGAACGTATCGATGGATGGCTCCTGAGGTGAGCTCTTGATTGAATATAAGATAGGATCAAGTTATACAATGAAAAAATTTTCTAAGTTTTACATGTTTTTTGGATCATTAGATAATTAAAACTGATGATTCAAATTAACAGCCGGTTATACGAAGTTTATCATTTAAGAAAAAAAGTAAAGAGTTAATTTGAGTTATTCATTTCAATCATTTAACAATCCAAAAAACGTTTAAAACTTAGAGAGTTTTACACTATATAACTTAATCCTATCTCCTGAATAGATGGATAGAGAAATAGACAGACAAGATCTACTTGCATTGTGTAAAACTCAATTACTTTTACAATTTTTGGACCGTTGGACAAAATAAATGGCTAAAAATTTTTTTATCTTTTTTTTCCTAAGCGATAATCTTTACATTCATTGTTATATGATCTAAAACACGTTTAGTTTTACATTAATCCATGATCATTGGGTGGATGAGATTAACAATAAAAAATATAAAGATTATCGATTGAAAAAAATAAAAAAATAATTTACCATTTATTATAATTATCCAACTGTTTAAAATTAGTGTAAAACTAAATGAGATTATTATTCTTATTCTCATCGGTTGTTCATCTCATTGTTTCCTTACTATTGTTCTTTTTCATTGAAGGTTATTGAACATAAGCCCTATGATCACAAGGCCGACGTCTTCAGTTTTGGTATCGTTTTGTGGGAGTTGTTAACCGGAAAGGTTCATATTTAACATGTTTGGATTATTTTCATTAAGATTTGGCTGGTTTCTTATGGTTACTTCTTTATATTGTTTATTGTCAGCTTCCATATGAAAGCTTAACCCCATTACAAGCTGCTGTCGGAGTCGTTCAAAAGGTAACTCATCGATTAAATCTCGATTTAATCTTGATAATCAGTGATTTAAGTTACAGTTGCAATTGCGTTTTCAATTGTAGCGTTTTATCATAGTTGCAGATAACAACAAATGAATTACGATTATTACATATCATTATTTTTTACAATAGTAATTTTTTAGTGTTAAAACTTTGAAATAACAGTCTCAATAACAGTTGCGGACGCAAATTTAAATCCCTATCATAACCGAGGATTATTCCACGGTGCTTGGAACTTTACTATGACATAGAAGTAACATTTTGGTTTGATTTGTTGATTTTAGGGTCTACGTCCCATAATTCCGAAGAACACTAACCCAAAGCTTGCTGAACTGCTTGAGAGATGCTGGCAACTAGATCCAACACGAAGACCCGATTTTTCTGAAATTATAGAGATTTTACGACAAATTGCGGACGAGGTTCGTTTTTATTCTCTACCTCCATGATTCGTTTTTTTATAGCAGGGACGGAATTAGAAATTTTTTAGAGACATGGTTGAATTAAAAAATTGAGAGGTTGAAAGGTCAAAATGAGATTTTTATCGTTGTACTAGTTTCATTTTTTTACAATTTTTGAAGGCATTAAATCATAAAGGTATATTTTTGTGATTAAAATGTAATTTTATTATTTTTAAAGGGATTAAACAGAAACTTTACCATTTTGGGCTGTCCCTTTAGGCAAAAATTCTGTATTTTTTAAATGCCACTTTTATGTTCTAACCTTAAAAAATTATGTCCTAATTTTAAATTTTAAAAACCTAAATAACGAATCCGAAAGGGATATAAATTTTCTAGATTTTAATATTAAACTCTAACCTAAAATTTTCTAAACTCTTAACATTTTGATTTATTAACGGAAGAAGCTGATATAATTTGGTTAATTTAAACTTTGATACTAAATTCAGTGACCTAAAATTTAATTATCCATTTTCTTCCATGCACTTTTTAGTGTCTTTAACATAAAGATGAATAGGATAAATTATAAAATAAGTATTTAAATTATATATATTTTATAGGTAATTAAAATATTTTTTAATAAAAATAAATATTTAAAATTTTATTTTTAATTTTAGTAAGTACCTAAAGTATTTTGACTGAAACAAATATCTAAAATTTTATTTTAATTTGTTTTAAAATTAATTAACGTACGTATTTATTTTAATTAAAAATAAAATTTTAAATACTACATTCTTGTAAGTAAAAGATAGGCATAAAGATAATTTTAACCCTTAACGTTTATAACTTTTATTATTTTGGCCCTTATTCTTTTTTTGAGATAAATTTAGCCCTTAATCTTTTTGACAAATAACTTAATTTTTAACTATGACCATTAAAAATCTAACAATGATGACATGTCTATGATAATATATTTTAAATAACATGACATCTAACCTATAAATATATATATAATATAATTTTATTCTAATATAAAATGTAAAAAAGTAAAATTTAAATAAAATATTAAAAATTAATTAATTATAAAATAAAATACTACTAAACATTCTCAACCCTAACTACGATGGGATCAAAATCTTACCTTAAAAAAATAATTAATTTCAAACTGTGTTCATATTTTTTTTAATATAGGATTTTGATTCTATCGTAGTTAGGGTTGAGAAAGTTTAGTAGCTTTATATTTTAGAATTAATTAATTTCTTAATATTTTATTAGAATTAATTATTTTTTTAATATTTTATTAGAATAAAATTATATTTCATATATATATATTTGATAGATTAGATGTCATTTCATTTAAAATATGTCATATGCATATGACATGTCATCATTGTTAGACTTTTAACGATCCAGTTATCATAGTAGTTAAAAAATAAATTATTTATCAAAAAGATATAGGTTAAGGGCTAAATTTATCAAAAAAAATAACAAACGATAAAAATTATAAACATTAAGGATTAAAAGTATCTTTATACCTAAAAGATATTATAAATACCTATTATAATAACATCTTAGTTAATGAATCTGATCATTGGCTTTTACTTTTCACCTTTAATCTCTCTCTCTCAAATTCTAACACCAGCTGAGTCGTAAAACAGGTGAGAGGCGAAGTCGAAGACCGCCGCGTTAACCGCCGTAAAGATAAATCTTCAGGAGGGTTTCTGTCGGTCCTTAGAAGAGGAGGTGGCAGCCACTAAGGTTAGACATTACTATACAGTATACAGTGGTGTTTATTCACCCGCTACCACCATTTTCATCGCCACTGTACAGTGATTTATTCGACGATCGAGTTCCGTAATCGGGTTTTTGTCTCGATTTCCTCGTCTTTCTCATCGTTGTTTAACCAGCCATTCCTTTGTTCTCTAGGGTTTAGGGCTTGTGAATCTGTAACAAGGGTGGCCAAGAATGAGCTTTGTAACTTAGTTATTTTTACTGCGGCCTTATTATATTCAACAAAGCACGAATCATCTTGTCTTAGTGGTTAAAGAAACGGTTGTTATTTCTAGAGGTTATGGTTCAAGTACTAGTAACGTCAACATTGTAATTGAAAGATTAATGTCAAATAGTCAAAAGTATATTCTAAAACATATACTACTGTAAATAATGTAGCTGATTAAAAAAAACATTACACACAAAATGTTTTATATAATTTTTAATAATTAGATAATTGAAACGAATGTCTTAAATCTTATTTTTTTCTTAAACGATAATCTTCACATAATCGATTGTTAATATGAGTTATCCGTTTCAATCATACAATAATCTATAAAAAGTGTAAAACTTAGAGAGTTTTACACTTTATAACTTGGTCTTATCTCGTTATCATATATTTATATTTGACAAATTTTAATAGTATTAGGGTATATAGTATTAGGGTAATAGTTTCAAAGGTGAAAATTAAAAATTTCATTAATTTTAGGGTTTATAGATTAAATTTAGGTTGTAAGGTTTAAGATTATAATGATAAAATTTAGAGATAATGATTAGAATTTATGATTTATGGTTAAAATTTAAGATTTAAAAATAAAAACTTAATCCTCTTGTCATATCACCCTAACCTCTAATTTTTAATTCTAAATTATAACTTTAATTTTAATCATTATACCTAAATTCTAAACCCTAAATATAAAACATAAACTATAAATTAAATTTCTATAACTTAACTAAGATACTTATAAAAATTTTAAATTTTACGTCGAATATCAAATATAAATCCATATTTATAAGTTAAACTAAGACATTTCCCAAAAGATATTAAAAATAAATTATAAATTTAGAGTCACTTATTGTATATCTAAATATAAATTAAATTATCATACTCCTTGACACATTCAGACATTGCATCTTAAATCACTTTAGTGAAGCTTTTTTTATATCACATGTGAACTCCAATCTTAAATCTTATTTCAATGAAATTTTATTAGATTAATTGATACTCGGTTCATCTTAACTTTTAAAAATCGAAAATATGTAAAAATATACTGAAATTGTTGAGTGTCATGTTTTGTTTTATTAAAAAAATTAATTATTTTGTATACACTTGAACTAAAAAAGTTTCTACTAACACATCAATTTTAGGGTTTAGAGTTTTTATTTATTGTTTAATGTTTAAGAATTTAAGTGAAAGAGTTTTAAATTTAGACGCGTGGTTAGAATTTAGAGTTTATAAGTTAAAACCTAAATTCCTAATCGTAGTACCTTAGATTTTAACACTAAACCATAAATTTTAACCATAAATTTTAACCATAAATCTCTAAATTAGGTCCATAAACTATAAAACTAAGGGCGCTTGTGAAAACTTTTCATGTTCATAATCCATTCATGAGATTTTTTCTATGAAAGAAATTAATATTTTTTATAGATTTATATTCTATATATTATCGATAAAAACTAAAATTTTTCACAAACACCTTAGTTTAAAGGTTTAGAGGTTGACGTTTTGTTTTAAGGGTAACATGATTAACATTTAGGTTTTAACCTCAAAACTTTAATTCTAAACCTAAAATCAAAATTTTAACCATTATATCTAAATTCTAAACATATAAATCCTACACTCTAAACTAAGACCCTAAACCTAAAAATTAAAACACTTATAGAAACTTTTAATTTTCACTGCTGGTGTATAGGATAATTTATATACATGCTATGTTTAGTGTAAAATAAATTTTCATGCTAAAACAATATCAATTACTAAAATTTAATGTTAAAATGATATTGATTTCTAGTTTAGTAATATAATCGTCGCAAAACTTAAAGTTTGGTGTATATATGATGTAGTTTACCAAAAGTTATCATATTTATTATTTAAAAACTAAAAACTAAATCTCTAATTTTTAATCTTAAAATTTAATTATAAATCAACGAATAAAAAGATAAAAAAAATATACAATATATATTGAATAATTATTTGATTTATAGGCGATGGAAATTTTAGTTTTCGCAAGTGTAGTTTTAGGATTTAGGGACTTAGTTTAGGGGTAAGGTTTAGGAGTTTTGATTTAGTAGTTTAGACTTTAGTATTTGTGGATGAAATTTTGGGTTTAGGGTTTATATGTTTAAACTTGTACCTTTATTATATTATCCTAAAACCTAAAATCCATCCTCCAAACTCTAACCTATAAATTTTAATTATTACATCTAAATTCTAAAAACTTGCATACAAATCCTACACCCTAAACTAGATAACAGAACCCAAAAATTAGGGTGCTTGTGAAGTATACACAATCAGTGTATTGGATATAATCTACATTGTTAGAGTAGTATCTGTGTTTTAGAGTATACTCTCAACCATTAGACATTGATCATTCAATCATTGTGCTAACATTATTGGTGCTCGAACCCGTGACTTCTAGGAACAACAATCGTTCCTTTAATCACTAAGGCTAAATTAAAATTGATAGGCTCAACTCAACTTTAAAATTTAATACATTAATTATCAAAAATTTTAAATTATTCAAGTTAATTAAATTTTATTTTAAAACTCAAATTTTATTTAACAGTTTTCAAATCATGTTTATGAAATTATGAATTGAATATTCTTGTATCAATATGAGTCGAATATTTTATTTTTTTGAGTTATATTACGTTCACTTCTAATTAAAAAGAATTTTGCTATTCACAATCCCAAGGTTGTCGATAAAACTTTAATAAATTCTTATAAATAATGTTTGTTTTACTTCTTTAATAGAATTAATAAAATATAATTGTCAACACGAAAATAATATTATAATAATAATAATATAATTAATATAATAATTAATAATATAAATAAATATAATATCAAAATATAAAAAAAATAAAAATAAAAAAACTGAAAAACAGAAACAGGGGAGTTACCAGATTTAGTGGGGTGGTTTCCAGGTTTTTCTCTCTATTTTTGAAAAGAGAAAGTTGTTCCTTTCGGTTGAGGGGAGGAGATGTGCAGTGATGGGGATCATGGGAGAAGAAATGACTTAAATTCTAGAGAAGCCAGAAAAGTGAGGGGGAGCCATTTGTACGTCTCTTCTTCTTTGGCGCAAGGGGTGTTGGCTTTTTCGATTTTTTTCCTTAGCAAAGAAGAGAAAGGGAAGACAGCAAACTGTTGAAACAGTGAAAGAAGAAGAAGATGGTTGCAAACAGTTTTTGATCTATGGCAAAAAGATGCCTTCTTTTCTGCAGCAGAAGCAGGATTCTATCCCTCTGAGTTTGGTGATCGAACATCTTTTCAAAAAGAACCTCTTCACGGACAAGATGAACGGACACTGGAAAGCGATCAAAAGGGTGCAAACACTGCTATGGGAACAGCAAGCACATCAGAAGATGGATATACTTGGAGGGAGTATGGACAGAAGCAGGTAAAAGGAAGTGAATATCCGCGAAGCTATTATAAATTTACTCATCCAAATTGTCAGGTGAAGAAGAAGAATCAAGTATATTCTTTGGTTCCAAAGCTTTTAGTTTTTGCAGAACCCCCCAATGCAACCAGCTTCGAAAATGTCAACGATAATGGCGGCCAAAGTGACTTCGATTCAACAATTCAACTTCAACCCTTCAGTTTACTTGCGAGTCCTCAAAATGCTACTGAATTTCACCACTTTGTCATTTCCGTCAATCAGTTTCTCCTTAATGAATCAACATCCACACACGCTGCTGCCATGAAACCCAACACAAATACACTGAAAATAAAGGAAATATGGTAAGAGAAGTGGTATAAAGCACTTTGCTTGGTTGGTGGCTACTGTTCAAAGTCTCTTGTTCATTGCCATCACGTGACCATCATTAAACCAAAGACCGAAGAGCGCAGGGAATGCTATGGTGTTTCAAAAGTACCGAAGAGCACAAGTTTCTTGCTGGAACATGACATGGAGTATAGCTGTATAGGATAAAGATTCGAACCACGCGGGTTCAAAGCTTTACGTCTCGAACTCATAACACATTTGGAGAAGAAACCGATCTGGTTTGTGAATATTGTTAATCGATAAGATGGCAACATCTAGTCAGTCGATACTAAAGAACGTATGGGCAAACTTCATTGGTGGAGAACAAGTGCCGAGCGTTGACGGTTCTAGGGAGATTCTACAAAGGCTGTCGAGCCTTGGGAGGTGGATATCAATGGGAGCTGACGCATGGGGGGCTTCTCTTTGATCAGGGGGTCTCCTGGCTGCTGCACTCGACTTCCAGCAGCAACATCGGGGGTCGGTGGTCATCTATAGCTGGAGAGAGTGGGGTTTGGGGGGCATTGAACAGCTGGGTGCTGCATAATCTACAGAGTTTTCGCCAACGGTCATCACTAGGACCCCACACCAACGAGACATGGAGGACAGGCATGGAAGCAATAGCATCGGGGGAGATCGGCAGCCTGCAGGTGCTTCTCTTTCGGTTGAGTGGTGCCGGCTTTTTTGATTGAATCAAAAACAAACGAAGAAGAGAGTTAAATGAAGCTTAAGATATAGCACTAATGGCATCAACACGAACCAAGCTCTGTAGGTTTTTGACCTCGTCTCTAAGGCCGGCCTATTTCAATGGTTCGATTCGGCCGAACCCATTTTACCGAAGCTTCTCTTCTCCTTCCTCAGCTGCAGCGGTGGCCGTGGCGCATCAGAGACAAAGAGACCCAATAGGACCAGAAGCAGTAACTGCAATTTTGGGGTATAGTCACTGCCATCAATGAGCACATAATCGATATTGCTCCTTCTGAGAGGCATCCTGGCTCTGTTGATTCTTCGTCGTTCCCTTATGGGTTGTGCATATCTGCACTAAAGGACTTGGAAACTTTGGTTGAGGTTGTAGCAGAGCAGTACTATGGTGATAAGAAATGGAATTTTATTGTTGTTACGGAAGCTATCAAGTAGAAGACTGGGGTGAAGACTAAAAATCTTGATATACTTGTGGTGAATTTCAGCTTGTTTAATCCGATGTCGTCGCTTTCGGCCATGATTGTTATTCGATACGAGCATTCCGCAGATCGAGTAAATTAATCTCTCGAAACCAATTCAGTATCCGAAGATTTCAAGTAAGATGACATACAAATTTAAGTGAACCTGATCGCTTGCAAACCAAACAAATTCTTGGAGCATCAAACAGTGGCGAAGAGATTAAGTTGCAAATTCTAGAGATTCCATCACTAATCAATTTGGATGAATGCTTTTCGGTACTATCACATTCCAGTGATTTTCATCTAAATTTGGTTACAACTAAACTTGGACTTCGAAGGTAAAAATTCATCTAATTATTGTTTATTGATTTGTTTTATTTAAATATTTATTTGCTTGCTTGCCTGTATAATTTATTTTATTTATTTAATTTTTATTTTGCTTGCATATTTTTAAAATCATGTAGTATGTAGGGTCATTTAATTCTCATTTAGTTAATTAATTTAGAGCCTTTTAGGACTAGTCACTTAAATTAATTTAATTAGGGAGAAAATTTAGTAACATAGCATGTAAATCTTATGTCTCGGATACACTAAAGAGGTTGGTGTTTTTGACGCACTATGATGCTGACCTAGAGAGTGTAACTTGGCATCGAATTTACGTGTTATTAAAAACTTAGAATTTTGATGAAAACTTAGGTTTAGAATTAAAAAATGGATAGTTAAATAACTAGTAAACGCTAGTAACTTAGGTTTTAAAAACTTAAGTAATGAAGCCTTTTCTAGGATTAGAACTTAAAATGAACAAGATAAAAAAATAATCATGCATTTTTACTTTAGCCTTTTGAGGCGGAAGTTACATTCTTTTAAATTTGGGTGAGGTTTCCTATCTAGAGGACGTCTCGTTCAACTCAAGTTTAAAGGTGGTGTAACTTCTAAATCAAAAAGGATATCCAAATTCAAATAATGTTCATTTAACAATGGGAAATTAAATTAATATCTTTCTTCAAAATGTCAATGCCACGTAATGTTTTTTTTCAAGGTACCAGTTTTGGGCGTTTGTAAGGGTCGTCCTTACACGTAACCGACTCCCGAACCCAATGTTTTTAAAATGAATCTCTGGTTTATTTTTTTATGGTGTCTGGCCTACCGAAGTGGCCGGTGGCGACTCCAAGTCAACCTTTTTCAAAATTAAATTATGTTTTCCTAAAATTTGGGTTTTTTTGAGATTAATAAAATTCATATTTTTGAAAATCAATCGTCGAATACTATTTTCCACCTAAAAATCGCGTTTTTTTAAACGAGGTCGCGACAATAATTAATTATATTTTTAAAAAAATTGTGTTTAATATAATTAATATTTACCTAAAATAGTTTATGATTTAGAGTTTAGAATTAGGTTAAGACTAAGGTTCAAATTTAAGTTTAAGATTTAATATTTAAGGTTCAGGGTCTAATAGTTAAGGTTATGTTTATATTTATGGTTTAGGATTAGGTTTAGGGTTTATGATTTAGTAGTTAAGGTTTATATTTATGTTTAGGTTTAGTAGTTAAGATTTAGAATTTATGGTTTAAAGTTTAATATTTAAGATTTATGGTTTAGCATTTAGGTTTAAGAATTATGATTTAAGGTTAATGTTTAGTGTTAGATTTAGGTTTAGATTTAATGTTTAAGGATTAATATTTATGGTTTAAGTTTTAGAAATATAATTAATAAAATATAATTTTTTAAGGATACAATTAACTATATTCTATTTAAAATCAAATAAATATTAATAATAAAATATTTAAAATTTTTATTTACAATCCTAAAAGATGTCAATAACAAACCCATTAAAAGATATTAAATAAATTCAACTCACTATATTATCCGTAATCTCATTAATAAAATATAGGCATAAAGATAATTTTAACCCTTAACGTTTGTAGTTTTTATCATTTTGTCCCTTATTTTTTTGGGATAAATTTAGCCCTTAACCTATATCTTTTTGACAAATATCTTATTTTTTAACTAACTTGATGATTGGACCGCTAAAAGTTTAACGATTATATATAGAGAGAATATAATTTTATTCCAATATAAAATATAAAACAATTAAAATTCAAATATATTAAAAATTAATTAATTCTAAAATAAAAGGCTACTAAACATTCTTAATCTTAACTACGATAAAATCAAAATACTATCTTAAGAAAATTAATTAATTTCAAATTGTGTTTATATATTTTTAAGATAGGATTTTGATTCTATCATAATTAGGGTTGTGAATGTTTAGTAGCCTTTTATTTTAGAATTAATTAATTTTTAATATTTTATTTGAATTTTAATTGTTTTATATTTTATATTGAAATAAAATTATATTCTCTATATATGTATTTGATAGATTAGATGTCATGTTATTTAAAATTATATTCCATATATATGCATTATTGTTAAACTTTTAAAGGTCCAGTCATCAAACTAGTTAAAAAATGAGATATTTGCAAAAAAAAATATAGATTAAGGGCTAAATTTATCAAAAAAAATAAGGACCAAAATAATAAAAACCACAAACGGTAAGGGTTAAAATTATCTTTATGCTTAAAATATATCTTACAATAATTTCTCCGTGGAATGCGACGTGTCAAACTGTCATTGAAGAACCCTTCACATCAAGAAAACGGTACCGTTTCGCTTTTATTTTAGACGTACGTGCAATGCAATCGCGTACATTGACGCGTAAAAACCTAAGCGTAGAAAACTCATATAAAGCCAGCAGAGAGACGAAGATGCTTTAATGGTATTTCAATCTTTTTTTCCGGGAAAAATAAATAAAAAATCAAAATCAAAACTTGTTTGGGTTTCAATTTCGAATTCTTTAAAATATCCATATAAGACACATTGCTTCAACAATCACTTTTATTTTATTTTTATAATGATGATGAAGAGTAAAAGGCCAAGTGTGGACAAGGCGTTGGTTGATGTTTGGCAACGGGAAGTCGGTGCACTCTCGACTAGGAATTTCGCACACCGGCGTGCTGCTTCTGAGGTATAACTCCACTCTTATCCTGGATAGCCTTATCCCTGTTTCTTCCCCCCTTGTTCTGCTACTGATTCTCAATGGGGAAATTTATTAGTGATCGGTTATTAATGAAACCGATTCTGGGTTTAGTACAGTTATTTGTTTGTATTTTGATTGGTTGATGGCATTTTTAGTTTCTTTTTTCGATTTGCAACTTCGAATTTATCTGGGATTTACAAAATAAATTGTGGGTCTGAAATAGTGATAGGAAAAAAGCAGTGATCAAGATGTCATTTAAAAAAATACATGTCAACGGTGGTTCATGTTCGGATTCGTGGCTAGCCCCCAAGAGTACCCCAACACTTGTTGGTAATCAAAATGTCTTCTTTAACAAAGATTATATCAGAAGTATTTTTGATCCTTTTCTTTCAATTTTTTCTTCAAAAGCATAGTTTTAGGTAATTACAATGTCAGCACTCTCTTTTGAATTGCTATAATTGTTGTCAGTCTTATAGACTGCCATTTTATTTAATTCCGGTGTTAGGTAGCCATATTAAGCTCCGACTATTCCGGACCGGAGTCGGATCAGACCCAAAATGGGGGATAACTTTTTCCATTTGATGTAGTTGTTAATTAGCTTTGTTTCCTTGTGTGTTAATGTTTTGAATGAATGGATGTGATTATTGCATTGTTTTTTTATTGCTAATATGGTTGTGATATAAGTTCTAGACAACTGAGAGTAAATGCAAGGTGGGAATCTGAAGTTTTAATCTTTATATCTTGCAACAAGTTTTGTTGGTTAATTTATCTTATGTTCCCAGGATCTTGTGCTCCGACTCGAGATTTACAAGAAACTTGAAAAGCACCGAGGTTGTGTGAACACTTTGAGCTTTAATGCTGATGGTAACATTTTAGTCTCAGGCTCTGATGATAAGAGGGTTATACTATGGGATTGGGAAACGGGGCATGCCAAGCTTACTTTCCAGTCGGGCCATGTCAACAATGTTTTCCAAGCAAAATTCATGCCTTACTCAGATGATCGCACCATGGTTACTTGTGCTGCTGATGGACAGGTGAATTTTTATTTAGTCATGGCCCTTTTTTTTAAAAAACATGAGGATCAATTTAGAGAGCTCCTCAAGTCCAGTGCTCAAATTTCATCATGAATTGTGTCCCTTTTTGTGCAAGTGTTAATTGTTTTAGTGTACCATTAATTTTGTCCCTTTGATGAGCTTGGGTGATTTTTGTCCATTGCCCTGAGGGTAGACACTTTATAACTCTAGGGTAGATATGAAGGTATACCCTTTAAATGAAGCCAAACCATGGTAGCCTAGACCGATTTGTGTTCCTTATCTAATGCATCAAACCCTCCTAAACCTATCTCGACAAAAGCCATGAAAGTTGAAGCTAGCTTCATTCCCTTGTTTTATTCATCTACCCCTTGTATAGAAAATATTACCAAGGGCAGAAATGGCTAAGAGAAGGATGAAGGACTTATATTATAATTGTGATGAATCGTAGTACTGTTAGGCGCCAATGTATGAAACTCCTTTGGTTGGAATTAGCTGATTAAAATGACGTAGAACTAACTAGTAACTGAAGTTGTGACTGAACTGGGCTGATTATATTGTCAAGTATCCTGGCTTCGAGCGCGACAATAAGCTCATTTCCACTAGGTGAGTATCGTTGTGAACACTTAGTAGTTTTTAGGAGGGACGCTTGGGAGAAGTTATTGGTGGGACTCAGAATAGAAGTTATTTTAGACTCTTAAAATAGATGTGTTGGTAGAACTTTTTTAGTTTGATTTACTTTAATTAATGTAATCTCTATTTAAATGGACGATTAATAAAACAATGGCAAGTTGAACTATAATCAAAACCCTAACTAGATCTGGGTCTCTCTAACGAGTCCTAAGGTTTCAGGCTCCCTTTCATGAGTTTGAATGATTTTCGTCCATCACCCATGAATCTATATCGGACTCATAGTCCTAACAGTTTACAAAGTTCTTAAAGCTGAATGAGTTGACTCAAACTGAGTCACTAATCTTCTCTCTTTGAATGCCATGTGAAAGTTAAAAAGCTAAGTTTCTTTAAGCTTTCTCCTCTTTTCTGGATTCCAAAGGATTTTAAGTTCTAATCTATTAATATCATGTATTATTTCAATTCCCTGTTTTATGGTATGTGGTGATTAGTAACAAAGTACCAAATTTTTGTTAAACTGTAAAATTTTTATCTTCTTCCAGTATAAGCATCGTTGCATCTAGTTGTACATTTTTCCTTCTAGAAGAAAAATTAAGCTTTATGAAAGCGGTGTGCTAAGCAGCTAACCTTTAGCATGTACGGTAGCAAAGAACTGGGTATACCGAATATTAATGGAGTTCCTCTTAATCTTAATTGGCAACTGTTTCATATTTGTAGGTTCGACAAGCTCAAATTTTGGAACGTGGTGTCGAAACTAAGCTGTTGGCCCAACATCAGGGACAAGCTCATAAATTGGCCCTTGAACCAGGGAGCCCTCATATATTTTACACTTGTGGTGAAGATGGATTAGTGCAGCATGTATGTTGTATTGTTGTGTTTAACTGCCAAGTCATCATTATTTCTTTTAAATCCTTTTAGTTGATAAATTTATGAAATTTTGTGGGATTGAAGAAGCAGAAACGTCTGGTTAACGAAAACTTATATTAAGTCATACACCCGAGTTGGAAAACCTTGAATTCAATTTTTACCAGGTTCTCTGCAGTTAATTATTTTCTTGCCACCTTATGTTTTCTCTACTGGCTCTTTGCCAGAAAAAAGTGGTGTCTTAAATGCCAGAACATTATCTCAACATGGTTTTGTTGTGTTATTGTTGTCTTGTTTATGCTGTATGATAAACTTTCCTCTAATAATATGTTTTTTCCTATGGATTTTATGTAGCTGACTTGGACAGCACTTTCACTTGCATTTCAGATTGATCTTAGAACTGCAGCACCCACGGTACTTTTCACATGCCGTCCAATTGATGATAGCGGAGCTTGTGTGCCATTTATCCGTCTCAATACTATTGCTATCGATCCAAGGAATCCAAATCTCTTTGCAGTTGCAGGATCGGATGAATATACTCGCCTTTATGATATTCGCAAATATAAGTGGGATGGCTCAACTGATTTTGGTCAACCAACAGATTATTTTTGCCCCCCTCATTTGATCGGTGATGATCAAGTTTGTATAACTGGCTTGGCTTTTTCAGACCAGAGTGAGCTTCTTGTCTCCTACAGTGATGAGTTCATCTATCTCTTTACACGGGATATGGGGCTGGGTCCCAATCCGGTTCCATCATCTACGTTATCTGCATGTAATGAAGCAAGTGAAATCAGATTTGATCACTCGGCTATGGATACTGATGAGAAAGCTATTCCTCAAGTTTATAAGGGGCATAGAAATCGCGAGACAGTGAAAGGTGTGAGCTTCTTTGGACCTAAATCTGACTACGTGGTTAGCGGATCCGACTGTGGACGTATATTTATTTGGAAGAAGAAAGGCGGAGAGCTCATTCGTGTTATGGAAGCAGATAAGGATGTGGTAAACTGTATCGAGTCTCATCCTCATACCACAGTTGTTGCTAGCAGTGGTATCGAGTCCGACATCAAGATATGGACTCCAAAGGCTATTGATAAAGCTACTCTTCCTGTAAATGTCGAACAGGTATGCCTTGTCCTTCTAATCTCCTATAGAAACAAAAATATTAAGAAGAAAATAAAACTGTAATACAATTCAAGCTCCATTACTTGCGAATGGTTCCGAAACTAGCTCTCTTTCCTTGTCATTTTAAGTCTTTTTCGATGTTGATGATTATGGTGAGACCAACGACAATGTGATGACAATGATGATAGCATTGACAACATTAAAAAGTTCCTTGGTACTTATAATGAATGCTTATTGTTGACGACAATGGCGATTTTTGTAATTTTGCACTTTTTGTGTCCAGTTTGAACCAAAACCTAGGACCTGGATGTACCAACTATCTACTCCTGAGGAACTGATGTTGCACTTGTTTTCACTGCAAAGGGGAGATAGTATCCAGGGACGGGACGCGGAAAACTCGTCGTCAGCACCAAGCCGGGAACTTCTACAGCTTATATTGGCATTCAATGCCCTAGGTGAGGCTTCTTCGGACGAAGGTGGGAATGCCACCAGTCCGGAGGACTTGTTTTGTTGAATGGATCATGCATTCATGCCATGGTGGCAGGCAACCTGTTGCCATGCTTTAGTAAATTGTACATAAAATGGGGATTTAAATTACATTAAGCAGGTGAAAAGCAAAACTCGGTTCAAGAAAGTTATATTTCGAGTTGACTCGAAAAATCAAATAAAGTTTAGGTTATTAAGATATGCTCCTTGAAGTTTCCAAACAAATACAAACCAGAAAATTTTATGCTAAAAAACACAGGAAATCAAAAGGATTAAACCGAGTCAAACACCTTGGACTGCAAGACACCACAGACGTGTTGCCAGAGTTTTCAGTCTCCATGTTTTCCATTTGGACAGATAAGATTAGCTTAGCACTGATATTCATATCTATTTAAATCGAATATATTCATATTTAACACTCACTTTTGGTTTAAGTAGTGGTGGACCTAAGCATTAGATAGGTTGACATAAGTTCAACCTGAGTTTTTTAAATTTCATACATTTATTTTTAATGTTTTTTAAATTTTATAAATTAGTCATTACATTTTTTAATATTTATAAGGCATGTATACCTTGAAATTTTATGTAAGCTCATCCTCAAATATTTTTCTGAATCCATCACTGGGTTTAGAAGTAAATATTTCATATATTGACGAAAGAAATTAAAAGATAGCGGACAAAATTCATGATTTAGGTTTGAACTAAAGGTTCATAAGTTAAAATCTAAATCCTTAACATATTGCACTAAAAGTTAAACCCTAGATTTTAATTTTAAGCCTTAATTCTAATCAATATCCATAAATTCTAAATCCTTACATCTAAATTTTTAAACTTTACTCCTCAAACTAAATCTTTAAATTTTAAACTAAATCTTTAAATCTTTTAATTTTATATTTTAAATCAAATCTTTAAACTCTGACGATAATATACAAAATATAAATCTTTGGTTTAATATAACATTAAAAGCTTCTTAGATTAAAGTTCAAGTTTCACCTTCTATGAATTATGGGGTGAGTTTTCTTTAAATCTAAGAGTACAACCATAGAATAGTCTATTATAATTAAATGGTTTAAATTAATTCAGATTCAACATCGTACCGTATTTACAAATTCAGTCACTAATTAACAGTCAAATCTGAAAAAAAAATGAATTCAGTCGGCTTTATCGTCGTCGACGGTCATTACCGCTTCCGTCGACGGCAAAAACACCTCCTTGACGTTCCTCAAAATGACGTTGAATGTCCACAAAAAGCACCCACATTCACGGCAACACCCTTCCTTAACCCTCCCGAGCAAACCCTTTTTGCCGTCCACCACCGGGATTCCGCCGGGCTGCAAATAAGCTAACGCAGCATGCTTGACGAGTGGATTCTTGATGGGAACTTCTCGCCAGCTAGAATTATTCGCCGTCGTGCTCATCGTCGGAGAACTGAGCATCAGACTGGACGATCCGGGCGGCAACAAATCCCTCAAGCTGGTGTAAGAACCAGAATGCACCGTTATCATCTCCACGTCGGAAAACTGAGATGGACCGAAGCCACCGTTGTGTAAGAAAAAAATTGGAGAAGACGACGGAGAAAATATTGAAGAAGGACGATGATGGATGGTTTCTTTATTTGTATTTGGGTTTTCAATTATAGGATTGTCGGTTTCCATGAATCAATAATGAAAACAAAAATAATTCATTTTTCCTGTAAATTTTTTCCTGAAATGACAGGGAAAGCTGATGTTTTAAGGTTACTGGGGAAGCTGGAGGAGAAAATGAAGAGTAATTCACGCGCTTTATAGAGCGTTTACGGAACCATATTAATGGGGTAAAGACATCTGTTGAGCAAAGGACTTGCGACGCTTGTATGGTGTTAGATGCGCGTGGGGAAAGTCGACAATGCTTTAGAATTTCTGACGCTTTAAGAAAACTGTCACTGAAAGTGAAAAGTTTGTTTTACAAACGGATATGCGAATTATATTTTTTAGTAGATATTTAAAATATATTTTAGTTAAAATAGGTATTTAAAATTATATTTTTAATAATATATATATATTTAAAATATTTTTTTGATAGAAATAAATTATTTTTTAATTAAAATTGTGTCAAAAAAAATGTTTTAATTGATTTTAAAATAATTTAAAATAAAATTTTAGATATTTATTTTAAAATAATTTAAAATAAAATATTAAAATAAAAATATTTTAAGCATTAAAAATAAAAACTTTAAGTGTATATTTTAAAAAAATATATTCTAAACACCTATTACAAAAGAATTAATGAATACTTATTTTATAATTAACTTAAAAAACTAAATAAAAGATTTTCTTCGGATAGGGAGAATCGTTAAACAAATAATATTATATTTGATAATTTATATTATATTTGATACAGGAATAGTTTGACACTGAAAAGTATTAATTTAAAAGATATTTTTTAAATATATTTTTAAATTAAAATATTTAATATTATTGTTAAATTTTATTTTTATTTATTTTAGATATGTTTTTTAAAAAATAAAATAATTGATAATGTAAACGAAGACATAATATTTTTTTAAAAGTGATTTAAAAAAAAGCTAAAATCCAAAATTTTTAAATTTTAAAAAAATACTTTTCAAATCAAGCTAAAAAATATTTTTTATCTATTTTACATTACTTTTGGTCTCAAAATCATTTTTAATCCAAAAATAATTTTTAAAAGCATTAAAGAACTAAATCTTAATCTAATATTAATTGTTTTATTCTTAATTAAAAATTTTAAAAATAAAAAAGTTATTTGATCGGGTAAAATTAAAAAAATTGAATAACTTGAGTTAGGAGTATTATTTTATAACTTAGATTTATTTATTTATTTTACCAAAATATATAATTTTTTATTGTAATTTTATTATATATATTTATATCGTTATAATACTAATTAATTTTAGTTTAAATTTTATATAATTATATACTAGTATGATATATATATAGGCATAAAGATAGTTTTCACCCTTAACGTTTATAATTTTGGTCATTTTAGTCCCTATTCTTTTTTTGGGATAAATTTAGCCCTTGACCTTTATCTTTTTAACAAATAACTCATTTTTTAACTATCATGATAACTGAACCGTTAAATATTTAATAATGATGCATGTCATATATATGTAATAATATATTTTAAAATGATTTAACATCTAGTATATCAAATACATAAACGCGGGATATAGTTTTATTCCAATCTAAAAATATAAAATAATTAAATTTTAAATAAAATATTAAAAATTATTTTTTTATTTATTAAAAATTAATTAAATATAAAACAAAAGGCTACTAAACATTTTCAACCTTAATTATAGTAAAATCAAATTTTTATCTAAAAAGGTATGAACATAATCTGAGAAGAAAGTGTTTTGTATAGTTTGTTACTGGTGAATCAAAGATAATTTTTTTTTGATAATAATCAATTGGATTTTTATTATTTTAATTTAGAATTTAGGTATTTTAGTTTTAATCTAAATCAGAGTTTTAGGGTTTTATTAAGATATTTTAGTTTAGTTAAGGTTGAGAATATTTAATAAATTTTTGTTTTGTATTTAATTAATTTTTAATATTTTATTTAAATTTTAATTTTTTTCTATTTTATACTAGAATAAAATTATATCTTATATATATATATTTAATAGGTTAGATTATATGTCATTTAAAATATATTATCACATATATACGATATGTTACTATTATTAAATTTTTAACGGTTCAGTTATCATGATAGTTAAAAAATAAGTTATTTGTTAAAAAAACATAAATTAAAGGCTAAATTTATCTTAAAAAAGAATAAGGACTAAAATGACCAAAACTATAAACGTTAAGGGTGAAAATTATGTTTATGCCTATATATATTTATACTTTAATACGAAATATCTCTCTATATTAGGCAAATTTTTTGAAATATCTTTTTTGTATTAAATCAAATAAAAATAATTCATTTTTCAGATGAAACTACTAAAGCCTAATGGAGCTCGAGAAATGGTTTTTATACCGTTTATCATTTCCATGCATTCCCATCTTCTTGGTAACAACAAATGAGTCTGTGATTTTACTCGTTTTAAGGAGAAAGACAATTCCTCGCTAAAAAAGGAAAATCTTTGACAGGACAAGGTTTCTTACATTTCTCGGAAAGCAAATTATTAAAAAGAAATAGAGAGAGGGGAGAATTCTGTGTAGTTAATTTAGCATCACCTGGATCATCAGATCAGATATTCAAAACCCAGACTTGATTTTTTCTTGAGATTGATTCCAAGGATTCATTGTTTTTCGAAAACCCAGTTTTCAGGCGGTGTTGTGCTCCTCGTACAGATCAGAAAATATGTAATTGCAGCCATTTCTTCCTTTCTTTTACATGGTTAGTTTCAATGTTTTGAGTTTTCCGGTTTCATAAAGCTTGAACGTTCTGGGTTCTTTTTGAGTTATAAGAAGGTACCTTTTTTTCGTTCGTTTAGATTCAATTCTTGCCCTTTTCTGATTCCTATGATTCTGGGATTTTATGGGTTTTTTTTCAGTTATAAATGTACCCTTTTCTTGGTTCTTTTAGCTTCAATGTTGTCTTCAATGTTGCATTATGTTGCCAGACCTTTCCCTATGTGTTTAGATTTGAATGTTGTTTGCAGAAACATAGGAACTTGTTGCCAAGGCAAATCCCGGCTGAAATGGTGGATCGGAGCGGTGGCGCTGAGTATGTCGAATTGGGGGAACGTTGTTCCCCCAAGCTAGTTAAGTACCAAAAGGTATCTGTTATTCCTCTGGTTTTCCTAATCTTCTATGAGGTCTCAGGGGGACCATTTGGCATTGAAGATAGTGTTAAAGCAGGTGGCCCTCTTTTGGCTCTCCTTGGTTTCTTGCTTGTTCCATTTGTATGGAGTGTGCCGGAGGCATTAATAACGGCGGAGTTAGGCACAATGTTCCCGGAGAATGGTGGCTATGTTGTCTGGGTGTCATCAGCTTTAGGTCCTTTCTGGGGTTTCCAACAAGGATGGATGAAATGGCTAAGTGGGGTTATTGATAATGCATTGTATCCGGTTTTATTTCTCGATTACCTGAAATCGGATATACCGGAATTGGAAGGCGGTCTGCGGAGGACGATCACGGTGTTGGCATTAACTATAGTTCTTACGTATATGAGCTATAGGGGGCTAACCATTGTAGGATGGGTGGCAATATATCTTGGGGTGTTTTCTCTTATTCCTTTCATTTTCATGGGATTTGTGGCAATTCCAAGATTGAACCCTTCAAGGTGGCTTGTGATGGACCTTGATCATGTAAATTGGAGTCTGTTCTTGAACACACTCTTTTGGAATCTGAACTATTGGGACTCCATTAGTACTCTTGCTGGTGAGGTCGAGAATCCGAGCAAAACACTTCCGAAATCTCTTTTTTATGCTCTTTTATTAGTCATTTTCGGATACTTTTTCCCTCTTTTGATTGGCACCGGTGCGGTTCCGCTCGATCGCGAGCTTTGGACCGATGGATATTTCTCTGACATTGCTAAAATGCTTGGAGGTGTCTGGCTGCTAACATGGGTACAAGCTGCGGCTGCTCTATCGAACATGGGGATGTTTCTTGCCGAGATGAGTAGCGATTCGTTCCAGCTCGAAGGGATCGCGATTCGAGGGATGCTTCCCGAGATTTTTGCAAAGAGGTCACGTTATGGAACCCCTTTGGTTGGAATCTTGCTCTCTGCATCAGGTGTTATACTACTGTCATGGATGAGCTTCCAAGAGATCATGGCAGCAGAGAACTTCCTATACTGTTTCGGTATGATCATGGAGTTCATAGCATTCGTGAAGCTAAGGATAGATCATCCAACCGAATCAAGGCCGTACAAGATCCCCGTCGGTACGATCGGATCGATTATAATGTGCATCCCTCCGACACTGATGATTCTTGTGGTTTTAGCCTTTGCATCTTTCAAAGTCATGGTAATTAGCCTGGTTGCAGTGATAATTGGGCTTGTTCTTGAGCCATGTTTAAGGTACACAGAAAGAAAGAGATGGTTCAAATACTCCATAGTTGCAGACAACCATGACTATGATCCTGCAGATCAGTAGTGTAATAGAAAAACATGTTAGCATGTCATGTCACCACAATTTTCTCTTTTGTTCCATTTTCCTTTTCCTGTAACCTCTGATAAAAGATCAGTACCAAATAGTTGTACTTACCAGTGTAACACCTGTAACAAAAGTGTAAGAACATGTTTGTACTGTAGACTACTATTAATTAAATAAAGAGAGATGAAACTATCCCAGGTGGTTGACATCTTTGTACTCTTCTTGTGTTCTTTCGAAGTTGTTCAGCACAGAACCAATGACTTCTCGGGACTCGATAAGTATGACCACGTCTTCTAGCATGATTGTATATTCTATACACAAAATAAAATGTATGTATCTTCGGTTTTTTATCCTTAATTAGAATGATAATCATGTTAAGAATTAACTTATACCCATAAATAAATATCGTATAATAAAATCCGGTCGCCTGAGAGATTTTTTGTCTTAATGATTTAATGATGTTTAAAGATATTCTTATATCTGTAATTAATATATTAAGTTAAACAAAATTATTAATAAATTATACAAGTGGGGAATTTCTTGTGAATATTTCTACGGTAAATTTGAAGCGGTACCTTTAGAAACCAACTTTGAATAGTGATTTTAGATTTTTAAGTGAAGACAGAGCCAAAATACGTCGATTTTCAACAAGAATTTTGAATTTCTAAAATCATAGTGATCAAAGGCTATACCGGAGATGTTAAAGTCAGAGTCTTTTGACTCTGTCTTTAACTCAAAATTCAAAATTACTGTTGAAAATTATTGTCTAAAGGTATTGACCTTTAACTTTATTATTAAATCATCAATATTTTAAGAAATAAACCTTGAAAAACAATATTTTGAATTTTTTTTCTGACATCAATATTAACATAAATAATCTATAAATCTAAAACTATCAACGTGTTGATTTTTTTAATAAACCTTGAGGAACATAAATTTTCGGATAAAAGTGATTGATTTTTTTAATAAAAAATTATTTAAAAATTTATATCATCTCTAAAGTTGCATGCCAAGTAAGAAAATATTAACAACCAAGACGAATCCAAGATTTGAGATTAAGGAGAACATAACATAAATATTTAGAAATAAAGGGGACAAATTCATAAAAAATAATTTTAAAAATATTTAAATAAAAGAAGAAAAATAAAAAAATCTTCAGGGTGGATGGGGTAAGGTGGGGGACAGGGCCTCCACTCACCCCACACAACTACGTCCTGTTAAGACTAAATCTAATAATAGTATTACTATATTAAATAAATAATAATTATAATCAAATAAAAAATAAAATTTAAAATGTTTTTATAATTTAATTTTTATTTATGAGATCAAACTCTAAATTTTAATTTAAAATTTTTAATGAGTTTTTTTATCAAATTAATATACTCTTTTAATATCTTTTTCTAACAAGATTCTCATAACCCAATAATTTATAATAAAATAAGATTATAATAGTAATAGCAAAACCTAAATCCCTCTTTATTCTTCGTTTTCTCTTTGGCTTTCAAACCCTAAAAAGAATTTTTTCACGTCGTCGTCATCAGATCAGCATCTAGAACCGCGCGATTTCACCTCTTGGTAGTCGGCGCGACGTCAATCCCCTCTCCTCAACGTCGACAAATCATCTCCCTGTAAGTTTCATCAGCTCGCCTCCCTTTTACACTCTCATGCTCACTCTTATCGCCCGCGCATGGATTTTTTTTTTTTTGCTTTTACAGTAACCGAAAAAAGGGGGATAGCGGCACGTTACCACCGTTATTTACCGCTACCCGTTAAATTGCGGCCGCGATCCACCGTTAATGGTGTGATTCCGCGTCCCACCGGCGGCGTTACCGCTAAATAACGGCCGCTATAGCAGTCGCGGGCTGTTTTTTTGAAACCCTGAATTTATTGGTATAATATGATCAAATTGAGCGGACAAGTTTGATGCTTATGAATTATGAACAATTCTTTAGTTAATTCGTTTCATTTTCTACTTAGTTTTGTTAATTAATGATTGCAAACTGTATTTTGGTGAGAAATATCTATAATTTTGCTTGTGAAACTTATTTGAATTATCTGAAAGTGGTACTGGAATTGTTATTTAACTTTATTTTCAGGTCAAAGCTAGTAAAAATAATATGGAAGAAGACCGCAGAGTGCATCCGGATTGTATCAATGCATTGAATCCATACCATGAATGTGTTGAATATTGCTTTAGAAAGATTGCTGAAGCCAAGGCAAAGAAGGATCAAGAAGAGACAGGTTTGAATGTTGTTTTTGTAATTCTTACATTAATGGGGTTTTGTTTTTGTGTTTCCCGCCTTGCCCTCGATCTCTCATTGGAATGTTTTATGTTTTATTAAACCCAAATCTCTTTTCCTTTTTCATCTCAGAAGCTGTGCTATCAGACCGTGGCCAGTCTGGTAGATGTGCTGCATATCAAGAACAAGATGTACAAGGTGGAGCACCTGAACCGGAAGAAAATTCTGATGACGATAATAACCACCCAGCTGAAGAGGACATTGAAGTAGATGTTACAAACCTTACCGGGAGGCAGAAAAAATTATTTGAATTGAGGCTGAAGATGGTTAGTTTGCTTATCCTTTCCTAGAAATCTGTTCCTTTTTATCATCATTATGTTTAATTTTGTTACTGTGATTCCAGAATGAGGCAAGAAAAGCCAATCAAACAGCAATGGTGGCTGAAAAGAAAAGAATGGAAGCTCCACCGGAATCTAGAGGAATTTCTAAGCAAAAATGGCTAGAGGAAAGGAAGAAAAAGATAGGAAAACTTCTGGATGCTAATGGCTTGGATTTGCAAAAAGCATATATGCTAGACACTCAAGAGGCAGCAGAGGCAAAATATAAGAAATGGGAAAAGGATCCTGCTCCATTTGGTTGGGATGGTATGCTTCAAACTGCTCCTGTAATCTATATTTTATTCTATTATCTTGGTTATTTTGTTATCATATTTCATGGTTTGTTATGTTACTCTCTTTTTTCCCGGTTTTCATGTCATACCACCAATTTACACAAGTACAGTTTCCTTGATGTTTTTGTTTTTCTGATGGAAAGTGAAGAGAAAAATGTAAAAAAGGAACCTAAAACATGGACAAATAGCAAAACGAAAAGGCACTTTAATATGTCAATGAGTCTAATCTGTGTGTTTTTATGGATGGACTTCACAGTTTTCAACCAGAAGACATTGTACAATGCATACAAAAAACGGACGAAGAACATTGATGTTGACCTAGAAGAATACAACAAAATGAAAGAAGCTGATCCAGAGTTTTACCGTGAAGCTTCGAGTCTCCAATATGGGAAGGTATGGTTGCTGATTTCGTTCGATGTTTTCTTGGCAATGTGATTTATTTGAATGCAAGTTTCTTGCGTTATTGCACAGGCACCTAAGGTTTCAGAAGATAAGATTGAGAAGATGGTGAAAGAGCTTAAAGACCGAGACGAAAAGCGCAAGTCATTTAGCAGGAGGAGGAAGTTCCATGATGAGAAGGATATCGATTCCATCAATGATCGTAACGAGCATTTCAACAAGAAAATCGAGCGGGCCTTTGGAAAATACACATTGGAAATCAAAAATAATCTCGAACGAGGAACTGCATTGCCTGACTAAGGTATATATATTACTGGATATGATGCTTTTGTCTGAATGCCTTAACCTAACTGAAAGCCTTGGGTTTCCTTTGCCTGGTTTCCTTGCATTCTTAAATTCATGGATATGTATTTCATTTTCTTAGAATCTCAACTTGGCTTTCTGGTTTGATCAGATGACACTTATCCGATGCCTTGAACATTTTGGAATGTATTTCATTTCTTGCTTTACCTTTGAGCTTTGCTCTACCATTGAGTTTTCCCGAGTTCATCTGTAACTCTAAATCCAAAACTTAAAGTCAAACCCCAACTCATTTTTGTTTAATCTGGGTGTAGTCTAGGAGGTGAAATTTATTTATTTTTATTATTGTTTTCTCTTTCATTGCGGTCTCGGGTCCCAATCATTTTGCTATTCTCATGTAGACATTCTGTAGCAAGACGACAAATTAAGTTTTCCTGACTCGTTCTTTTAAACTAAAATTTTCAAGTAAATTGATTGGATATTTGATCAAAAATGGTTTGGGATCGTTGGACGTGTGTTAAGTAGCAGAAGTCACTGCCTGAATACAAACAGCCGCTCATAAAAAAGCCTGCTGGTGTCGATTTATGGCCGTAGGCATCGAACACCAACAAATCCTGCTTTCCCATACTATCGGAGCCTTTCAAGTCGGGCAAAAAGAAGAAAAAAGAATGTTTCAACTGATTATGTTCCACAGTTTCGTGAGAAAGATGAACTTGACTCGGTTATAAACTGCCTGACACATGGACCACCATTAAAGGGGTGTAGATTTTCACTGGTCATCTTCCGGCTGCTTATCTTCATCCTTCTTTGGTTGCGACTGGTAGAAAGTAAAAGTTACAACTTAACTACTAGACCAGCAATCTAAAATCCCATTGAGTTGTTAAGTTCAATGAAACAAACCTCGGATTGGCCTGGCAAAGATGCTAGCAGATCTTTCACATTTGGGTCATTTAGGTCAACTCCCGGAAGCTGTAAATGCCATAACGCATTACAATCGAAGAAACCGGTTACAGGTTTTAAAAGGCGGAATCAATTTAGACTTACTGATGAAAGAATGGAAGACATCAAAGACTGATCTATCAACACCTTGCTGACATCTGATGGAGTTGGTGAGTCCTTTGAACCATCCTGCATGGACATCTGAAGTGCTGCGAGGAAGAAAGTTTGGCATTTCGTTTAGAAGTGGGTGATAAATCCATGCATTTGGCTATTTTATATATCTACAAGTAGAATGCAAACCAATGTGAAGGAAAATCCTGACATACTCAATTGTAGGCGTAAAATGGCTTTTAAAATAATCACCTTACATTAGAGATAAGAGAATGTTTTAACATTGAAGTGTGCAAACTAAACCTGGTACGGTTTAAGTCTTAGGAAAGATTCGATTTGTTGGATTTATAAATATCGCGGACTATCAGGACACTGCACTCAAAAGGATTGGTAGACCCTTTTTTCCATAGAAAGAGAGATGTAGCTTGATGCAAGTATACATCTTAATAAGTTGAAACAACCAACAAAATTAAAGGACATACCTAAGGCAAATTCCGGATCGTCATTAGTTGCCTCGGACATTTGAGCATCGCCTGCAGAAGAATCAGATCCAGGGATATTCGTTGACAATGCAGCACCCTGCTTAGGCAAATCATCCTCATCCTGTCATAACATCAGTCAGCAAAACCCAATTCAAAACTCAAGATGTATTGTCCAATGTTATTAGATAGTGATTTGTGGAATGGTGAAATATACCGACTTCAAGGTAATAGTTACCATTGGATCAGAAACTTTTTCAGTAGCAGTTGAAGTAGTCTGAGAATCAGACTGTGGTTCTGCTTCCTCTTCTTTCTCTTGTCCACCAGCTTCTTGCCTTGCCCTTTCCTCTTCCATGGAAATCCTTAGAGCAAGTGCCAGCTCTGGATCTATATTTGCATCTACGCCAAAATCAAAGCCCGAAACACCAGCAGCAGCAAAGCTGCTTCCTCCTTTCCCATCACCAGTGAACACAGGTGTGCTGGCATAGAGATAAAAAAATAATATCATTCACAAAATCACTATTTAGTAAGCAACATAAGCGAAGACAGACACTAGCTTCTTACTCAAATGTGAGAATTCACACACACACACACACATAATCTGAAGAAAGAATCAGAAGGAACCAAGTGAAACCTGCTAAGGACATCGGAAAATGCATTCTGAGTCTGACCAGGACGAACATGAACTATGTGACTGGTGTCATTATTATTAACAGATCCAAGAAGAGCCTCCAATTTTTCTGGCTTTCCATCTTCTTCCTCACCAAAGTCGACAATATCGAGAGCTACGCTATTCTTTTTCAGCTTCTTTCCAATAATCTCCAATGCCTTTTTTTCATGCTTAATAGGGCTGAGAACATAAAGCATATGAGGAAAAAAAAGGGTTATATTCAAACCGAAACAAACAAGCAAATCAAAGGCTAACACGATATACCTTCCAGCAAAAACTATAATCCTTTGCTGCTGATTTTTGTTTTGGCGATGCTTCAGAGCCAACTGAGCAGTCAAAATTCCAGCGGCTAGGTTCATCTCACCCCCTATTTCAAGATCTGTGAAATGTATTGAAAAGCATACAGAGAAGGTGACAATGATGAGGCAACTGATAAAATGGAAGGATGATGACCTTCGAGTCCGAAATGCATAAACAAAATATTACAGATTAATCGTTAATTATATGGTGATTTTGCATTAGATGAGAAACTACATTAAATATATAACTCACTAACTCCGCCGGCAAAGACAAGTTCTCCATTTCTGAACTCTAAAGTAGACAAATCAGTACCACACTTGCTTAATTTTATCTTCCATAATAATTGTAAAACGGGGTTCTTTCAACATAAGCTAATCTATTTCCACAAGCAGTTCAAAGAACCCTAAACTTAATATTCAAACATAACTAAAAACCCTAAATTAAGAAAAGAAATAGGTGAATCAAAAGTACCATGCATGCAAGACAAGATTTTCCCGTGATCACTGGTAGGAGTAGCCAATACACGAACTCCTTTACCCGCCATAGTCAAAATCCCGACCGTGTTCTCCGGATTAGACTGCAATTAATCCATTAAACAAAATCAAGTTCCCAATTCTCATCAAGAAAAAAAAAGGAGAAATCTAGCTTAATCTCACATTCACTAAATATCTTAAGAAAAATCAGTAACTTTTCACCTGGGTTTTAGCTCCACATATAAGATTGACGGCGTCAGCTTGGGCTTGAAATCTGGTCGGAACATAATCGCCGTTTCTCATCCATTCCGAGTTATCAATGCATATCATAGTAGCCTAAATGATTCATTTGAAAAACCCAAAAAAAGAAGAAAATCAAAGAAACCTTAATTCAAGAAACGTATAAAGATAGTTGAAGGAGATAAAGAAAGGATCTTTTGGCATGGGTTACCTCGAGAACCATGGTTGCAGAAGCGACGGAAGACGGAGAGTAGTAAGCTTGGAAGAGAAGCAACTGAACACACCGATGAGTTTCTTGATTTGCTTCTCTGCCCCTTTCAACTGCTAAAATATATTTATTTATAGAACAGTCCCTGAAGTTTTTCTTTTTTTCATATTGCGTTTAGATGATAAAATATATGGGATAATGGCACATATACCCCTATTGTTTAGCAAAACGTTTAATGTGATATTCGCACTTTTCAAATGTTTAATATATTTATGTACTTTGTCTCGTCTTTTAGAAGGATAAGTCTATAATGTGCGTCGAATATTGATGAACACTACTAACGATAAATATTGTTGAACACTATTAAACTAATTAATAAAAATTAAAAATTTTAAAGACTTAATATATAATTAATAAATATTTAAAATAAAATTTCAATTAAATTATTTTTTATAAGAAAAACTACACAAATGGTCATCTAATTATCACTCATTTTTTGGGTTGGGCACTAAATTATTTTTTACATCCAAATCATTGTTAACATTTTATTTCATTATTATTTTGGCCATCGACTGTTAAATATTTAACAAAAATTGTGACGACATGATTTAATAATGTGGATGCTCATTCAACTATCATTCTTTTCTTGTGTTGGTCACCCAACTAATTTTTTCATCAAAATCACCATTAAAATTTTATTTTGTTATATTTTGGTCATCAACTGTTAAATATTTAACGGAGACTATGATATGGTATGATTTAATAATAATTTTAGTCCTTTAAATTATTACATTATATAAAATCAATCCAAATAAAAAATAACTCATCAAATATTTTAACTAAACCCCAAAATTTTCATCATTTTTCTTCTTCCTCTTGCAACGCTACTTTAAAAATTAATTTGTCAACTCTCTCTTTATTTTTCTTGTGCCTTTGAACAACTTATTAAGTTTCAGATTATAAAAAATCATTTTAATTTTATAATTTATTCTTTTAAAATCTAAGTTAAAAGAATAGTTTTTTTTTCTTTGAATCGGGATGACGTTTTCATCAAATAGTTTTTTTTCAGTCCGAAGAAGATTGTGTTCCGACATCTGAAAAGTCACTGATGCCAAATTTGTGTAAAGTTATAGGAGTATCCATATGAAGATCGAAAAGTTGGGTTGCTCAATGAAAATTTAAATAAAACCAAATTTTATTTAATTCTAAGAAAAATTTTACGACATGCGTCAAATTGATCTATATTTACATGTCAAAGATTTTATGACTATTGATCTATATAAACTTTTATGCGAATTGATAAATCGAATTTTTTATAGATCCAATAAACATAAAAAAATTATAAATATATATACTAGTAGTTTGGGAAAAGTTAAAGAAATTAGATTAAATTTTAAAAGAATAAATCATAAAATTAAAGGGATTTTTTATAATCTGAAACTTAATAAATTGTTCAAAGACGCAAAAGAAATAAAGAGAGTTGACAAATTATTTTTTTAAAATAATATTACAAGAGCAAAAAGGAAAAAGAATTGAGGTTTAGTTCAAATATTTAATGAGTTATATTCTATTAGAATTAATCTGAGATAATATAATAATTTTAGAGACTAAAATTATTATTAAACCATGTCATGTCATAGTTTTTGTTAAATATTTAACAGTCGATGACCAAAATAATAATGAAATAAAATGTTAACAATGATTTTGATAAAAAAATTAGTTTGATGACCAACTCAAAAAATGTGTGATAATTGGATGATCATTTGTGTAATTTTCTTTATAGAAAATAATTTAATTGAAATTTTATTTTAAATATTTATTAATTATATATTGAGTTCTTAAAATTTTTAATATTTATTAATTAGTTTAATGGTGTTCAGCAACGTTCATCGTTAGTGGTGTTCAGCAATGTTCGACGCCCGTTGTAGAATTTTTCCTTTTCGAAATATCTAAATTTAATGAGCAATTTCGATAAATAAAAAGATGATATTTATTTAAAAAAATAATTTTAAATAAATAATTATTTAAAAATTATTTAAAAATATTTTTAAAGAAAAATTAATTAATTAAGCATAGAGTCATGTTCAACCCTTAACCTTGTGTACAACTTTCAATTTATGAATTAAGCGGGGATGATTTTGGACATAGTTGATAAGTGCCATCATGATAGATTATCAGGGACGTTTTACAAATTTTGTACATATTTACGAACTATGTGCATAATTTCTGTTAAGAAAACGGTATATACATAAATTGTTACAAATATAAAGATTTATGTATATACATAAATCTTTACAAATATTGTAAGAAAAATGGTATATACATAAAATTTTATAACGTAAGGATTTATGTACATACACAATTTGCTATAAATTGGTACAAATATTGTAAGGATTTGTGTATGTACACAAATCCCTACAAAGTATACACAAATGCTTACGAAAACCGTAAGTAAAAAGGTATGTACACAAATCCTTACAACTTCTCCCCATACGTTAAAGAAGGTCATCCAAGGGTAAGGATTTGTGTACATACACAATTCGCTACGAGAATATATAATATGCCACAAAAACGATAAAAAATTAAGTATGTACACAATTCCTTACAAAGTATACACAATGACTTACGAAAACCGTAAGTAAAGAGGTATGTACACAAATCATTACAACTTCTCACCATGAGTTAAAGGAGGCCATCCAAGGGTAAGGATTTGTGTACAAACACAATTGGCTACGAGTATACATAATATGACACAAAAACGATAAGGATTTGTATACATACACAATTGGCTACGAGTATACATAATTTGGCACAAAAAGAGTAAGGATTTGTGTATGTACACAATTCCTTACAAAATATACATAATGACTTACAAAAAATGTAAGGAAAAAGATATGTACACAGATCTTTACAACTTCTCACCATGAGCTAAAGGATACCATCCAAGGGTAAGGATTTGTGTACATACACAATAAGCTACGATTATACATAAATTGGTACAAATATTGTAAGGATTTATATATATACACAAATTCCTACAAAGTATACACAAATGCTTACAAAAACCGTAAGTAAAAAGGTATGTACACAAATGCTTACAACTTCTCACCATGAGCTAAAGGAGGCCATCCAAGGGTAAGGATTTGTGTACATACACAATTGTTTACGAGTATAAATAATATGCCACAAAAACGGTAAGGCTTTGTGTATGTACACAATTCTTTATAAAGTATACACAATGGCTTACGAAAACCGTAAGGAAAAAGGTATGTACACAAATCCTTATAACTTCTCACTATGAGCTAAAAGAGGTAATCCAGGGTAAGGATTTGTGTACATATACAATTATTTACGAGTACATAATATGCCACAAAAACGGTAAGGATTTTTATATGTACATAATTTCTTACAGAGTATACACAATAGCTTACAAAAACCGTAAGGAAAACGGTATGTACACAAATCCTTACAACTTCTCCCCATGAGTTAAAGGAGGCCATCCAAGGGTAAGGATTTGTGTACATACACAATTGGCTACAAGAATACATAATATGCCATAAAAACGGTAAGGATTTGTGTATGTACACAATTCCTTACAAAGTATACACAATGGCTTACAAAAACCGTAAGGGAAAAGGTATGTACACAAATCCTTACAACTTCTCACCATGAGCTAAAGGGGGCCATCCAAGGGTAAGGATTTATGTACATACACAATTGGCTATGATTATACACAAATTGCTAGAAATATTGTAATGATTTTTGTTTGTACATAAAATCCCTACAAAGTATACAAAAATGTTTACAAAAACCGTAAGGAAAAAGGTATGTACACAAATTCTTACAACTTCTTATCATGAGCTAAAGGAGGCCATCCAAGGATAAAGATTCGTGTACATACACAATTGTTTACGAGTATACATAATATGCCACAAAAACAATAAGGCTTTGTGTATGTACACAATTCTTTATAAAGTATACACAATGGCTTACGAAAACCGTAAGGAAAAAGGTATGTACACAAATCCTTACAATTTCTCACCATGAGCTAAAGGAGGCCAGCCAAGGGTAAGAATTTGTTTACCTACACAATTGTTCACGAGTATACATAATATGCCATAAAAACGGTAAAGATTTGTGTATGTACATAATTCTTTACAAAGTATACACAAATGCTTACGAAAACCGTAAGGAAAAAGGTATGTACACAAATCCTTACAACTTCTCACCATGAGCTAAAGGAGGTCATCTAAGGGTAAGGATTTATATACATACACAATTGGCTACGATAATATACAAATTGTTAGAAATATTGTAAGGATTTTTGTTTGTACATAAATCCCTACAAAGTATAACAAATACTTACGAAAACCGTAAGGAAAAAGGTATGTACACAAATCCTTACAACTTCTCACCATGAGCTAAAAGAGGCCTTCCAAGGATAAGGATTTGTTTACATACACGATTGGCTACGAGTATACATAATATGGCACAAAAATGGTAAGGATTTGTGTATGTATACAATTCCTTACAAAGTATACACAATGGATTACGAAAACCGTAAGAAAAAAAGTATGTACACAAATCCTTACAATCACTCACCACTCACAAAAAATTTTAAGTGATTCAATTCGAATGCTTTTTTAATAATATATAAGTATCGAAACACTGAAAATGTGTTTCAAAACTTTTTGAAACTGTCAAAAATGGTTTATAAACGCATTTCATTATGTTCTGAAACTCCAATTCACAGATTTCAAATGTTTTTGAAGGGGAATAATTATTTTGAAACCCATCATGGTTGTATACCCATAATGATTGTATAGAAACTGAAATTAACAGTGTCAATTTGTAACGAAACACTTGAATATTCGTTTCGAAACTGTAATGTGAAGCAGGCCATTCATTTTTAAACTGGGTTTTGGAGGCATTTTCTGCAACATTTTTTTAGTTTTATATGATCTTAAAGTTTGAAATGAAGTTCGAAAAAAAATTATATATGTGTTGACATGTCATCTTAAGAACAATCAAATGTAAGGGTATAACGAATCAGGTTCGAGCATTATCGACCTTTATTAATCTCAATTTATTAAGATTTTAAGTTGTATTTGAGCTTTAGTAATATCAACATATACATTTCATGCCGAGTTACTAATTATAATTGCACAACACACAAATTGATTATTGGCCACTAGAGATAGAGTTTTTGATTTTTTTCTCTCAAATTTTATCGCTACTGGTATTCTCAAGAATTGCTCAACTAAAATTAATAACCATTATCTATATATGTTGATATACTTTTTCTTAACTATTACACAATGAATAAATCTTAAATTAAAAATCTAAAAAGCATGGTAAAAATATCTCTGTTAAAATTGTCAAAAATGCAGTTTCTACATTAGTTGATTCTAAAGCTGATGTCTCCATGAAGAATATGTTCTCTCTTTGAGCAAACTCTTGTGCATCTTCCCTTGGAACTGTTCTCAAATTCCCCAATTCACACTTGTTTCCGATGAGATAGTGTTTTTCCAGCAGCAAGGAAGCTTATATCAAGATGATTGTTCATTGAAGCCCTGCTTTTTATTTTTCTGCAAAGCAAAGTATAATAAATTGTTAAGATCAGTTCAGTCAGAACTGAAACTTGAAAATGATAAGATATGAGAAAATATGTCATATGTTGGCAAGTTCCATCATTGATTTTAAAGACAATATATCAGGATTTAAGAGACAAAATATCATAAGACGTAAAACTATAAGATTTATGGTACCATTAAAACTACCTAATTAACCATTTCTTAAGGTAAGGATTCTTATTGCTTGAGCTAATGTGACTAAAGCTAAATGATAGAATAAAGATGAAAGAAAGTAAAGTTGAAAACAAAAATTAAAATAAGAATTAGAACAACTTTTCCATCCATCTCATGAATTTTACCCCTTTTCCATGAATTTCGAGTTTTATACTTTGGACGTTTAAGCTGAAAGATTCAAAGTTCCAACAACTTTCTTGTTCAATAAAAAACATACATCACATTTAGTATGAAATGTAGGTCCAACTTTAATTCCATCAACAAAATGAAAACAACATAGCAACAATAGCTGTTAGAGGCTTCAAATAAGTTATTAATCATATTTATGAACTATTATTTATTCGTCTGATTAAATTCATACACACCTAATAAAACATGCTCTACGAAATCAGGCAGAAGTAGTGAGATATAATAACAAAAGAAATCCAGACAAAATATGGATTAATTAGTTAGTTCAAAGAACTGACATTGGAGCTGAAACTCTTGAGTCTTATCGAACACGAATGCGACTAATCATTCTTCGAAGAATCAGATAAAGTTTTAAGATTAAAAACTAGAGTATTCCCTTTAATCAAAAGCTATCAAACTACTAAAGTACTTATTGATCTCCTTAGTCATCCCAGAAATTTTATAGTTATAAGAGTTTTCTACGGTAAATCTCTCCTTTTTGACACACACAACACAATTACAAATTTAAACTATATACAGGGACAAGATAAAATCTAGATGGAGGTTATCAACATTTTGAGATCCCTACAAAAGCAATTGTTCACATGCACATGTGTTGAAAAGGTTGACAAGGTAAGGAGTTGTCAACAAGTGTGTGTGCCTACTTCAAAGAAATTAGAAATATTTTATCTGAAACTTATAAAGAAAATTAACGGCACCACTTTCTACAGAATGCTAAAGCAGAAACTAACAAGCTTTGTGTAATATGATTACCGGTAAGATATTTTGTAAGTCATTTTTTAACAAATCATATAAATATGCCAGTTGTATTAATCAATTAAAAGTTTCCAACTCGAACATAACGAATCCAACCATGCAGGTATATCAGTAATTGCACTAAACAATACATGGATCCCCAAAAGGACTAGTGGTCAAGAGATGCTGGTAAAATCAACCATCCTATCCTACTGATGCACTAACTTTTTATTTTGATGTAAAGTTAACCCTAAAATATGATCTAAGTGCATTTATAATCATTTTTTGGATGAAAAAAGTCACATGGCTGCATCTAACAGTTAATAAAGTTCAAGACAGTTAGATAAAAAATATGAGTGCTTCAAAGTTAGATTACGCATGAATATATATATATATATATATATATATATAATACGAGTGCTTCAAAGTTCATCATCTTTTTTCTCCATTTACCCTCTAAAGGGTTGCTGGAACTGTAACTAAAAAGCATTCTCAGAGGTCTTGGAAAGTTATGCTACTCAGACTCGGGTGAAAGTATAGAACAAGGTATAGTTAGATTTTAAATATTTAGAGAATCCTTGGAGGTCATATTCCAACATCTAAGCGTCAGACATGGATAATTCATGAAAAATGAAGAGTCCAAGCAAGAAAATTAGAAAAGTGCAATTGTTGCTATTCAGTCTCCTAAGATAGGGTTCCGATCCCAGAATAATTCCCTGCATTAAATGGTATGTCTAGGAACAAAATTTACAAGTAAAATATTGCATTACATCATCCTAAAGAATACTTAATACTAAGGGAATCTAGCTAGCACCTTCTTTATTGTAACCTACAAAGAACTAGCAGCCTTGGTATTCCACAAAGGTGTAATATTTGTTTTGGAGTTGGTTTTAAGAAAAATAATATTTTTTTTTTAGAATTTTAAAAGTTCTTAATTGTTCTTAAAAAAATTTCATAGCTACAACTTCAAAAACAGATAAAGTATATAGGATTTAAATCTCTTCCAAGCCTAGATCTGCTTCGATATCATCTAAAACATCATATTTATATCAAAATATATAAATTAAATGCAAACGGAAATTTGGGTTACTAAAATTTCGACCGACGATGCAATGCCAAGTGGATTCATGTTTCTTGTCGAATTCCTTCTTTATATGTTCCGCCATATCTTTCTCTACGTTGTTCTTCTCAAATGCGTAATCAAAAACCCCCCAAAAAGAAGAAAACACACACTCAAAGTTAACAAATTTTAGATAGTTATTAATAAACGAAGATCAAATGAACAAAACCCAAAAACAAAATCAAATCAAAAACCATTAAAATCGAGTGAAAATAGGAGTTTGAGGAAAAAAAAGAGTGGAGATAACTAACGAAGATGATAATATTGACGGCTTTCTTTGACATATCTTCTTTCATGTCGATGCTTTTGATGACAACTTTCCTCGCAGGTGAAGTAGTCAACTCCGTAATATGCGCCGAAGAATGTTTCCGTTCATCGGATGTAGGTTTCACCGTCTGAGCCGTCAGTGGTTTGCGAGGCCATGACCTGAGCTAGTCGTTGAGCCGGACTGGGTATCCATACACAATATGAGACATCCCTAAACGGTTCGAACCGAAGAAGAGAAAGAAATTATAACAACATCAGAAAATAAACATTATACCCAAATTAAATCAGAAACATGGAGCCCTAAACTAATCCTAAACTAAAAAAAAATAAACTGTACTTAGAAGATTTAAAAAAAAAATAAAGAGATGAAAGTTACCTGAAACTCGGGCTTCCTTTGTGCTTACATGATGAACTAATCATGGCAGCTTCTACTAAGATTGGGAAAGAAGATTAGCGAAGAAAGGGAAAGAAATTTGGGGTTATCGTGATTTGGCAAGAAAATTAGCGAAGAAGATATGGATTCCCGCTCAAGGGTTTTGTTTTTAATTTAGGAATGAATTAAGTAGCCGGTAAAAGTCATTGGAACTGTTTACCAACTTAAAAACCATTTTAATCGGACGGTTGAAGATTACACAAATCAATCCTACGTTTGTTTATTAGGAGACATTTTTTTAGGGTTTTTTTAAGAGGGATTTTTTTAGACACTTCTCCTTTCAACTGCTAAAATATATTTATTTATAAAACAGTCCCTGAAGTTTTTCTCTTTTTCATATTGCGTTTAGATGATAAAATATATGGGATAATGGCACATATACCCCTATTGTTTAGCAAAACGTTTAATGTGATATTCGCACTTTTCAAATGTTTAATATATTTATGTACTTTGTCTCGTCTTTTAGAAATATCTAAATTTAATGAGCAGTTTCGGTAAATAAAAAGATGATATTTATTTAAAAAATAATTTTGAATAAATAATTCTTTTAAATATTTTTAAAGAAAAATTAATTAATTAAGCATAGAGTCATGGTAATAGTTCAATCCTTAACCTTGTGTACAACTTTCAATTTATGAATTAAGCGGGGATGATTTTGGACATAGTTGATAAGTGCGGTCATGATAGATTATCAGGGACGTTTTAAAAATTTTAGAGCCTTGTACAATTTATTAAAACGTGACCCTTAAAAATAATTATTCATAATTTTCATTAGTTCTAAAAATGTGGTCCTTATAAGCAATTGTTCTTTTTAGAGGGCATTGTACGATCATTTTTATTGTGTCTGTCCAGAATTTCATTAGTTTTATAGAAACAATAGTAATATGAATAAACAATAAGACTCTATAATCAATTATCACATTTACGAAATAATTATAACGTTTTAACTATTATAACTCATATTTCTTAAGATCATTTTTCAAATTTTTAAAATGAATTTCAAGATTAACATCATCCAATGAATATCATTTATTAAAATTTTGGGACCCCGCTTTTTTAGGAACCCTTGTGCGGTCGCTTATACTGGGATTATCCGGAATCTTTACTGTAGATTATGATACTGAAAAAATAAAATCAATTTAGTAGGCAGATCATGAAATAAAAATATAATGTGATTAGGAAAATAATTAAGATTTGCTATTATGTCGGTAGTTTTGTTAGCTTCACATGAAATCTATAAAAAAATCAATCATTCATCTGACATTTCGTAATTTATCGATAGCACGAAAAAAATATTTAAATTATTTTCTATGTTCAAAGAATTTAAATAATTAATTGTTTTAAAGATATCTGACTGTATTGAGAGGCATTCAAAACTATTTTTCTAAGCAACTTTAGATATGGGTACGCAAGGGCGTATCTGATCATGATCGGTCACTATAAAAATGGATAAATTATATTATAAACCACTTAATCATTTATAAAATTATGATTAATTATTTAATTATTATAAATTATAGTTAAATCACTCAATTAAAGATTTAATTATTATTCAATCATTCTCTGACATCTAATAAAATTAGGTATAATGACAATTTTTCTCCAAAAATCTATATATTTTATTAATGTAGTCTTAATTCAAAATAATAAAAGATGTAATTTTAAATATTTAAAAATAGATCAGTTTAATTATTTTTCTCTTAAATCACAGTATACCATTGTTAATATTAAAATATTTTATTTATATTATAATTAATCTAATGTATAAATTTATAATATATAAATATATTTTTAATTATTTTTAATTTATATTTATATTTAATATCTATAATTATTAAAATTTATTTAAAATTATTTTTAAAAATATTTAATTTTAGTTATTACTATACTGTAATTTGCTTCGAAAGTTAAATTTTTTGTTTTATTATACAATATTTTTAATGATTATATTATTTTTTATATTAAAAAAAATCTTTTTCAGTATGGTTCTTTTATATCAATTATGAGTATTTTAAATAATTTTTCACCCCTGCTTGTATCGAGAAACACCCAACTCTCATCCGGTTGTATCCAATGATTCAATTAAAAAATTAGGTAATTTAAATTTTATTCGTATTTAGTTATAAATATTTATATGATTTGTAAGTGGTTTAATAGATTAAATATTATCTAAAATTATATAATATATTTATTAATATTTACATGGTTTGAGCTTGTTGCTCTTTTTTCTTTCCAATTTAATAAAAAAATTGAGTACTTTAAATTTTATTCATATTTAGTTATAAATAATTAAATGATTCATAATTTATTTAGTAAATTAAATATTATCTAAAATTATATAATATATTTATTAATATTATTTTTAAAAAATGAAATTTGAGAGAAGTATATGATAAAAATATAAAGGAATCGAATTGATGATTTTTTTCAAAGAACTATAATAATAAAACTAAATCGAAAAATATAAAATTAAGAAATTATATGAAGAAAATAATATTTTTTTAGAAAATGAAATTAAAGTTACATCTGATAATGATTCAAATTTAGTAAAAAAAAATTACACTGAAGGAGGAAACAAAGAAATCATACGTAACTCTAAGTAATATTTTACATTATTTTATTTTATTTTTTAATCTAATCAAATTTATAAATTCAAGTTAAATTTATAAATTTGAGTCAAGTTAAAAAAATAATTTATTCAAATCGAATTGAGTTTTGATTATATATATTTAAATTGGTTAAAAAATTATAAACAACCATCCGTTTAGTGAATCATCAATGAAACATTCAAAAAAATATTTATTTATTAAACAAACAAATAAAAACAATATTTTTAATCATTTGATTAAATGAACAAATACAAATAAAAAGCATGATCATTATCTATTTTCATAAATAAATTTTTTATTCATTTAATTAAATAAATGATCGTGAAAAAAATTTATTCGTTTATTTACGATCGTAAACATTCAACGATTGTCCATTTACGATCATAAACATTCAACGATTATCCATTCATTTCAACGATTATCCATTCATTTACATCGACTCAGTTCATTAGGAAGAAAAACACTAAATTATTTTTACTCTACCTTCCAAGTGAGGAGGAGTGAACGTTCGAGCGAGTCAAGTCAAAAAAATTTGAGTTATTCGAGTTGAGTCAACATATTTTATAACTTAAGCTTTTTTAAAATTTTTTTTGATTCAATTCGATTTTGCGAATTCGAGTCCAGTTCGATTCGATTTTTTAAATTTATATATAAATTTTAATTACACTATTTATAATATTATATACATTTTAATTCTAATTTAAAAGACTCTCTCTTTATATCTACATACATATTTTTATATTATTATTATTATCATCAAATACCTTAAATATAAATGTATCATTCTATAAAATTAAAAGTCTAATTAATTTTTTTTCTATCTAGTTTTCTCCAAAACAAGATAAAAATAATAAACTAAATACAATAATATAAATACATAAATTTAAAAACTATAAAATAATTAACATATTTAAATAATATAAATAAAATTATATTAAATAAAATAAAAAAATAAATATGAAAAGTGATCACATATTGTAAAAAAATAAAAATTAAAAAGATAAAAATAAAAAGAGAATATGACTAAAATAAAACTAGTAATTAGACGTTGGAAATTTTTGAGTTATTTAATTTTTCGAGTAATTCGAACTTTAAAAATTTGACTCAACTCAAAATAGAATTTTTTCCGAGTTATTCGATTCGTCTCGAATAACTCAAAATTAAAAAAAATCAATTTTTTCGATTCTAGTTATACTCACCCTAACGAGTCCTACCATCACAGCACCGAATAGTCAAAATTATTGCGGTTTAGGGTTTTCCTATGCTCGTTTAGATTCATTTATGCATATAAATGAACACAAATAAACTACAAAACTTGATGAACGACAAAAAACTATTCATTTACTTGTTCATGTTAGTTCAGTTAAATTTAAAGAAATAAACTAACATATCATCGTTCCCATTTGGTTTTATTCTACCACCAAGCAATGTAGCAATCGGGAAGGGTAGACACAGAATACGAATCGGAAACACACTGATTTATGAAACAAAAAACTTTCAATACTTGTACATAGACATGAGCTGCTACACACAGAATTAATGCAGGAAAAAACAAAACACATTGATTTATTTGGTCAGCAAGACAACCAATTATAATCTCAAAATATGAAGGAAAAACAAACAACTTCAACAATAAAAAAATAGGGAAAAACTTAATGAGGTAACTATGCTGATAAAAGACAATCTTTAACAAAAGCCAATGCCAAATAGTTCATAGCCCTATCAAAATTGTTCTAAAGACAGCATTGGCAAGAATAACAATCACAGAGAAAGATCTCAGCATAAACTCTAACATCATAGACATCAAAAAAGTTCAAATGAAGCGGCTCGTACCCCATTGTATGGAACTTAGGATTCTCATTCTGCAGCATGACCGTTCTCCGTATTCTCGGTACTGGATTCCAGAAGAAAATATGTATATATCAGAAATAGCAATGTGAAGTTATTGTGACAAAATTGACACACAAAAGCAAACTCAAACTCGAACAATAGTAAAAACAGGGATCTAACAGGAGTGGTGTTTTTCCATTAAAAACATAAGAACATTGCCACATATTTTTTCTGAGGGATCAAAACCACCCATCACTTTGTTAATTATTACTAATTCATGAATATAGATAAGATGGAGTTTTGAAAAGTATAACCACTTCTAAGTTCTCAAACTCTTCGATATACAAGGGACTTTTGAGGAGTATAACTAACAGGTTCTTGCAGATAAGACACTTTTTCCATACTTTCAAAATTTATGGGAAATGTAAGTGCTAAAATAGAAGTGAAAACAGAAAGAGGAGCATGACAAATGGGAAGTTCTAGGGTGAGACGGATTGAAATGAGGTAGAACAGAAATTTTTACAAAAATTGTAATAATTTTGATATCAATTTTTCGGTGAATAACAAATTTATTACAAAATGTGTAAGCATTTCTATATATACCGAATTTCTTACAAATTTTTTTTAAAATTTTCAAAAGTGTAAGAATTTTGGTATACATTGAAAAGTTGATAACCAAATTCTTCCAATTTTTGCAAGAATTTCGGTTTCACCGCATTTTAGTCTCATTCGTTAGAAAAAAACCCATGACAGATGAAAAAGATGCATAGTTATTTGTTCTTTAGCTAGTTAAAGTGTAGCTCATTTCCCAGAAATATTTTTTTCAAATACTTCTATATAGGTAAGAAAAACCTGTTCCAACACAATTCTGACATGCAAGAGATTCAATTACACTACTTCTACTCTGTTTCTTAAAATCAAATCAGTTTCAAATAGAAACACCAAAAACCAACCATATAAAGCAAAAGACATCAATCAATGTTCATGTGATATATATCAAATAAAGCAATATTCTAAAATTAACCAAGCTATCAAATTTCAGTTGATTGAATAAACCTTTGGGGTTGATCAGCATCAACTTCAGCTGCAGCTTCAACAGGTTCAGTCTTCCTCCAGCTCTTATCAACCGGGGCATGGCCATTACCAAAGCTTATCTTTCGTCCTCTCTCTTTCTCTGTTACAGTAACTGTTTCTTTAATCTTCACAGCTTCAAGCTTCTCATCAATCTCCTTCCAGTCTTTCCCCTTTTCCTTCAACACCTCCTCTCTCGGTCTCGCATCACCAAAAGGATTTGCGCCTTTGGGCTTGGCCACAGTCGAATCCTCCGTCACAGGTACCGTGCGTGGCTGAAGAACAAGCTTTGGCCTCGCCCCACCACTACCAACAACAGCACTACCGGCCTCCTCCTTTTTCTTTCCCCAGTTATCCAAATCTCTTGGTGAATCCCTTGATTGAAGTGAATCAAAACTGGTTCTTCTCTCAAAACCCGCACCAAATCTCCTAGCCGGCGGTGCACCATTGGGGCTTATATTATTACTTTTACCAGCAGCCCAGTTATCTACTTCATCGGCTTTCGATTGAGAATCAAAAAAGCCTCCTCCTCCGCTGCCTCTTTCCCTCCTCTCAAATCCACCACCAAATCCGTTTCCGGTTGGCGTGGATTTCTTAACGGATGCCCAATTATCGATCTCATCAGCGCGTGAAGGAGTAATTTCTCTATTGGAATCTCTGTTCGAAACCCTAGAAGATCCCCATCTACCATTACTCGACGAATCATCTCCGTTGGAATTACCGTATCTGTTCGAACCGTACGATTTAAAACCGCCGCCGAGCCGGTTACGATCGAGTTCCTCGGGGGCACGTTCGCGAGGACCGGTGGGGAGCGCGAGGACCTCCTCGTGAGTGAGGCGTGTCGGCTCGCTCGACTTGGACGATCCATAGGTAAATTCAGCCAGGGATACGGTTTGGCCCTTCTTTTTCTTGGACTTGGTGGGGGCAGCGGCGGATAAAGAAGGGAAATCGGCGAGCTTTTCCGTGGAAGAAACGGCACGGGTTTCCTGTTTGAGTTCAGCTTCGTTCTCTTCGGCGTCGAGAGCCCACGCGCCAGGTTTTCCCCAAGGAGAAGATACGGTTGCCGCCATGATTTTGTTTTCTTGAGTGCTTTGGCGCTGTCTCGAAGCTTGCGTTTTAGGTCGAGGAAGGTTGCGTTTGACAGAAAAATAGAGCGAGGGGGGTTCTTATATGGGAAGAAGATGGGAGAATATCTGACGGTGGAGATAATTTAGAATTAATATATATTAGGGTAAATTATAATATTGGTCACTTTATATATACAATTATATTTTAATCACTTAACTTTTAAAAATTATATTTCGATCACTCATTCATATATTAAATTATATTTAGGTCACTCAATTATAGGTAAATTTATGATCGAGTCACCTTTTATATTTGAAAAATTATATTAATTTAGTCTTTTTTTTAAATTACTTGTACATCCTCGTTAATATTAGAGTACTTTATTTGAAATTATTAATTAATTTAATATAAAAATTGATAAAAAAAATTAAAAGATAAAAAATAATTTAAATATAACATTACCTATAATTGAATGATCTAAATATAACTTTTATTAATTGAATGACCTAAATATAATTTTATTCATAATTAAGTAACTCAAATATAATTTTTAATAATTAAGTAATTTAAATATATTTTTACCCATAATTAAGTTATCTATGTTATAGTTTACCCTATATATTTTGGTACTGAAATTAATTTCGAATAGTTTGGGTTGTTTAAATTTCTGTAGAATTTTATTTATTTATTCGGATGTTTAAGTAGATTTTTTTGTATATATATTTTTTAAAAATAAATTTTTACTTTTATAAATAAATATAAGGGAATAACAGTTATTTATTCAGTTATTATTTCTTTATTTTAATGTTATTTTTTTAAAACCGTCATCTTCATTATTATTGTTTGTTATCGGTATATTCTAATATTTAAAACATTAAATTTAATATTAAAATTAATTTAAAATATCAATACGTATATTTATTCAATAACTTTTAATTAGATGAAATGTTGTTTTTTATTTGTTTTAAAATAATAACTTAAAAAATACATTTCTCACCTTTCCAAGTTAAATAAAAAACCTGAAAAAAAAATCAGCACGTTACATTATTAAACGATTTTGATCGATAAATTACTTAAATAAAATTTAGAAAATAAGAAGAAAAATATTTAATTAAAAAAATTAAATACCGGTCCAATTGATTGAACCGTTTGATTTTTTATTTTAATTTATAATTTTTTAAACTGTCTGGACAATATTCAATTCCATCGATTTTGAAAACTCTACCCGCAACTCGCCTATCATTTTTTCTAAGGATGAGTCTATAATAGGCGTCGAACACCACTAAACATCATTAATGTTGAACACCGTTGAACATTATTAAATTAATTTATAAAACGTAAAAATCTAAAGGACTAATCATACAATTATTAGTTATATGTTGAGTTTATCACTCTTTTAAATTTGTATTAATTAATTTAATAGTGTTCAACAATGTTCAACATTAGTAGTGTTCAGCAGTGTTCGACACCCGTTGTAGAGTTTTCCTTTTTGTAATCGATGCCGACATAAATTGTAGGAGGGTAAACCACACTCGTAATCATCTAACTAATTAAAAATATTTATTTTAATTATCGAAATATTAAATTTATTAATTAAATCATTTAATTTATTAAATTAATATATTTTAATTACTGTTGTTAAAATTTCAATATAAAAAAGTGATATAACAGTTAATTAAAATTTATAAAATTATATATTTAATTGTTATAATTTATCTATTATTTTAATTTAATCATCCAATTAAATAATTAATTTTATTTTTATTTTATTGTTAGTCACCGTATGATTGATGAGAAACAAATAAAATAAATAAAATTAGAATGAAATGCATTGGGTGAGAATTAAACCCATACATAATGGGTTAGATAGCAATATTTTAGTCACTGAGCCAACATCATACATATGATATAGGATACTAACATACGCTTAGGGATGTAAAAACAGTTATTCAGATGGGTTTTAGGTCGTGTACTGTCAGGTCGGGTAAAATCAAATACAGGTCATTTCAAGTTGATTTGATGTTTTGACTCGATTCAGGTCGGGTGCAGGTCCATTTCGGGTCGGGTCCGTTTCAGGTCGGATCCATTTCAGGTCGGGTTCAAACGGTTCGGGTTCAAATTGGATAATTGGCAGTTTCATTTCAGGTCGGGTAGATTTCAGGTCGGGTCCATTTCAGTTCAGTTGCATTTCAGGTCGGATTCATTTCAAGTCGGTTTTGTTTCAGGTCGAATTAATTTTGATTTTATATTCATAATAATTTAAATTATTAATTTTGATTTTCTATAAATACGTAAAAAACGAATAAATATTAGACCATAAAATTAAAGATTAAATTTTGAAATTTAAAAAAATCAACATTAACTTGTAAGGACTCAATTACAAAAGTTAAAAATTAAAAATATTAAAGTATATTACAAAAACTAGTAATAAATAATAATCAATTCAAATAAATTAACTTGTAAGTTATAAGGACTAAATTATAAAAAATATAAATAAATAATAATTAAAAGTATTAAAAATCTAACTTTAATAATTAATACATTATAAAATAATTATACTATAGTTTAATATATTTTAAAAATGAAAAAATAAATTTTAAACAATGTATATAATTTATACTATAAATGGAATATTAGTTATATAAAATTAATACTATCTAAGGAATTCATATTATATGTAGAAAATATACTATATATGAAGTATTAAGTAATACTATAAATGAACTAAAACTATTTTTGAAAATAGAATAATACTATATATGGATTAATAATATATGAAATAATATTATTTTTGGAAGTAAAATAATACTAGAATAAGAAATAATACTATATATGGAGTAATACTATAAATGAACTAATACTATTTTTGGAAATAGAATAATACCATATATGGATTAATAATATATGAAATAATATTATTTTTGGAATTAAAGTAATACTAGAATAAAAAATAATACTATATATGAAGTAATACTATTTTTGAAAATAGAATAATACTGTATATGTATAATATATGGATAATATATTTATAAATTATAATATATACAACTATTAATTATACTATATATACAATGTATGCATAATAATTAGTAAATGTATTATGTATATTATATGACATATGTATGTTAATATTATATGACATGTATAATTGTATATGTATAATGTATATATAATAATTAGTAAATGTATTATGTATATTATATATTAATATGTTAATATATTAATATATATTTTATATGTATATGTAGTATATATTAATATATATATTTTATATGTATTATGTATATTTATAATATATTATACATATATCATAATTCATACATGTTAATATATATATTTTTATACATGTATTATATATATCATATATATGTAGTTTAGTATATGTATTCTATACTATTAATCTATTAGACATTTATCATAATTCATACATATTAATATATATGTAGTTTAGTATATATATTAATATATATCATATTATCATATATATATATATATATATGTAGTTTAGTATATGTATTAGACATTTAGACTATTATTACATAATTACATTATACAGATGTTATACATATGTATTAATAATGTAATGTTATATATTTATATACTTATATGTATATGTATTATATATATTAATATATATATATATTATATGTATGTTAATTAATAAGTTATATGTACGTATATACATTATATATATGATATATCATATATGTATATTAATTTTTAATCTATATATAATAAATATATATATCATAGTATATTATTATATTATACATATATATAATATGTATAATGTATTCTATTTATACATATATTATAATATACATATATAATATATTAGCATATATTACATATATAAATAGTAAATACGTATGTTATATAACATATTAATATATGCATGTTAGCATATTATATATATACATACTATATAATGTATTAATATACATATACTATATAAATACTATATTATATAAATATTATATAGTATATACATATCATATAAATACTATAGCATATATTAATACTATACATTATATAAGTATTTAGACAATTATACATAGTATATATAGTATATAGTATATATACATTAATATATAAATACTATATATCATACTAGTATTTATATAGTATATAGTATTTATATATTATATATAAATACATTAATATATAAATAAAGTGACTAAATTAAGAAAAAAAATAAAAGTTAAAGTTAAATTTTAAACAGATTAGGACAAAATTGTAAGAAATTCAAAACACAACGGATAACATCTAGTATTTAACCCAAATGTTAGGCGCGACCCGTTTCAAAACACGCGGATCTTTTAACCCGATTCGTTCAGTTTTTAAACCAAAAAATTAGATCAAAAGCCTCATTTCTCATAATCCAGTCTCTCTCTTGAATTTCTGCTTGAATTTCTCTCTTCTTCTCTCTCTAAATCCTCTGTCTTCTCTTTAGGAAAAACACCAAATTTCCAGAAACCTTCAAGTTTTTCGATTGAAATACTTGAATTTCTTCACTGTTCATCATTTGTTCTTCAGAGTTCATCACTTGTTCTTCAGTGTTCATCTATTGTTCATCCCAAAACCCTTCCAGATCTTCCACAAACACTTAACCTCTCCTAAAACTTGTTTCTCTTCGATCAAAACCCTTTTTTCCTCAAGAATTCAAACCTTTTTTCGAAATTCATTCCAGATCTTCCACAAACATCCCAATTTTTCTAAACTTGTTTCTCTTCGATCAAACCCCAAGCCCTAATCTAAAACCCCAAACCCAACCCACAACCCCCAAACTTTAATTCCCAAACCCTAATCCGTAACCCTATCCCTAACCCATAAACTCTAAACCTAAATCCTAAATCCTAAACCCTTCTGATCCCTAAACCCTAAACTCTTCTAATTTCGAAACCCTTCAGCTTCTTATCCCTTCCAGAAGCTTCAACCTTTCAGATACCTTATCCCTTCATATTCTGTGTAAGTTCATTATATTTCTTTTCTTTCATTTTTCAGATTCATTTCAGATATTAATTATGTTTTTGTTTTTTCAGGTTCTTCATTGTTTATTTAGTAGTTGTGAATCTGGTCTGTAAGTTTTGATATTATTATCTCTGTAAGTTTTTACTTTTATTATTATATTTTCCGCCTTAATTTTATCTCTGTTTATTCTTATATTTTCATATTTTTATTTGGTTGGTATTCTTATCTCTGTTTATTCTTATATATTCTACCTTAATTTTATCTTTGTTTATTTTTATATTTTCTGCCTTAATTTTATCTCTGTTTATCACTGTAATTTTTTTGGTTTTTCTCTATAATGTTTGGTTGTTCTCTGTTACTTGACAGAGGTCCAATTGAGCAAAGTGAACCACACTCTAAAAGAGGTATGTTCCTCTCTTTTATATCTTAATTTCTATTAATTTTTTATATTTTCTTGGTTCTTATACACTTTGTTTTCTGGTTTTAAGATGATGCACACGAGGGAGATTCTGAAATTGTTTGCAACTCAAAGAGGAAGGTTGTTAGTGGAAATACCAGTGAGTTTGGGAGAAGAACTTCCCCTGTTTGGGATCATTACTCATTCATTAAGCTTCCAGAAGGTATTTATGCCCAATGTAAGTATTGTAAAATAAAAAAAATATAAAGCTGATTCTTATGTTGGTACCTCTAACCCGAAAAGACATACTGAAAAATGTCAAGCTTATAAAGACTATCTTGCTTCTAATATTAGTAGTAGTACTGAATCTTCTTTTGATTAGAAAAAGTATTGTGAATTATTTGCCGAGGCTATTCTCTGTCATGGTTATGCTTTAAGTGTAGTTGGACATGATAAACTTAGGGCTTTGCATCAGTATTTAAATCCAGCTATTAGAGATATATCTAGGTATACCATTACCAAACATTGTATGTTAAAGCATGAAACACATAAAAAATTGTTACTTGATTCTTTGCATTCTGTTTCAAGTCGTATCTACTTTACATGTGATGGATGGTCTGCTTGCACTTCTCGTTCTTACCATGTTCTTACTGCTCATTATGTTGATAATAACTAAAAACTTCAATCGAAAATTTTAAATTTTCAACGATTTTCCCCTCCACATGATGGTGAGTCTATTTATAAGTTTGTAAAAAAATTTCTACGTGAGTGGTGTCTTGAGAAGAAAGTTTTTACAATTACACTTGATAATGCTTCTACCAATGATAGAATGGTTAGACGTCTGAAAAATGATTTGTATGCCATTTCTCCTCTCTCATACAATGGTAAGTATTTTCATGTTCGATGTGCTGCTCATATTTTGAACTTGATAATTCAAAAGGGTTTGAAGGTAATTGATTCTTCTGTTATTAAATTAAGAGAAATTGTTAAGTTTATTAACTCTTCTGATTCTAGACTTTGCAGCTTTGAGTTGGCTGTGAAAGATTGTGGTTCTTCTTTTTTTGGTAAGTTGATTTTGGATGTACCTACTCGATGGAACTCTACTTACTTCATGCTTTGTAGGGCACTTGAAGCTAGATTAGCTATTAAATTATTTTTTAGTAGGGAAAATAACCTTGATATAATTACTGATCTTGAATGGGAAACTGCTCAATTAATCTGTTATTTCCTTGAGCCTTTCTTTGAAATTACTAATATGTTTTCTGGTTCCAAGTATCCTACTGTTAATTTATACTTGGCTAATATTGTTTTTATAGAGAAATTATTATGTGATGCTCACAATGATCCTTGTGAGGGTGTTTCTAAAGTGGCAGGACCAATGCTGGAGTTGTATGAGAAGTATTAGTCTGATCAATCAACTATTCTCTCCTTTGCTGTTTTACTTGATCCCAGATATAAGTTACAACTTTTGAAGGAGTTGTATGTTGTCCTCTATGTTGAGGATGAGGTTGACAGAATGGTGAGTATTGTTTATAATGAGTTTGTTAATTTATATATATTTTTATTCAAAGTTTGTCCTCTGCTCCTTCTCTAATTCTTCTGTTCAAAGCAACTCTTCTCAAAGTAGTACAAGCCTGTCCAGTTCTAGTCGACCTCCAACTTTTAAAAAGTCTAATCTTTTTCAAGTGAGCTGATTTATTTTTTTTAAGTTCATATATTATTCTTTTTTAAATTTTTACAAACTGTTAATACCCTTTATTTTTAGAACTTTAATGCAAATTTGGCTGTCTCAAGGAGTAGAAAATCTGATATGGACTCATACATTAATCTTCCACTGATCCCTCGTTCTGAGGATAGCCAATTTGATATTTTGGAGTATTGGAAGGCATAAGCTATTTCTTTCCATGTTCTTGCGCAAATGGCAAAAGATATTTTAGCCATTCCAATCACTTCTGTTGTTTCTGAATCTTCCTTTAGTATGAGAGGAAGAATTTTGAACAAATTGAGGGCTAAACTTCTATCAAAAAATGTTGAAATTTTTGTAACAACTCGTAATTGGTTGTATGGTTTTGAACCGGAGAAAAAGGATGAAGATTATCTTACTGTTGTGCAAGACTCTTCAATTCTAAGTCCTAGTGAAGATTGAAATCAAGTTAAAGGTAAACCCTCTGAATTTGTAATGTTTTTTTCTTTTCAATATTTATTAATTTATAATTTATTTCTTTTTTACTTTGTTTCAGGATTTCTTTGGAGCTGAATGGTACTGTGTGAAAGACTTTGTGGAGCTGAAAACAAGTATTTTATCTTAAAGCTTATAATTTTATCTTACTGTTAATTTTGGATGCTTATGTTTAGATGCTTATTGTTAATTGTATAATGCTTATGCTTATGCTTATGAATGGTTCTTTGCATCTAAATATATGTTTAGATGATATGGTTTAGGGTAGATTATGATTCTGATGCTTATGATATGTCTTATGTTATGATACTTATGTTTAGATGCTTACTGTTAATTGTATGATGCTTATGCTTATGAATGATATTGTCTTATGACTTATGTTTAGATGATATGGTTTAGGGTAGATTATGATGCTTATGATATGTCTTATGATGTTTATGCTTATGATATGCTTATTGTTAATTGTATGATACTTATATTTAGATGCTTACTGTTAATTGTATGCTTATGATATGACTTATTATATTATGCTTATGATGTTTATGATATTATTCTTACTGTTAATTTTTTTTGGTATGTTATGAGTTATGACTTATAACATAGGATTATTGTTGCTGTGGTTGATTGCTCTCTACTACTGGTTATTGATTGGATTAATGCTGCTGGTTGGTGATTGGATTAATGTTGCTGGTTTCTCATAGCTGTTGATTTTTTTTATCTAATTAATTGCCCTTGGTTATTTTATCTTGGTTTCTTAGGTAAGAAGTTACCCATAATTAACCTTGTTGGTTGCTTTTAGATTTTTTAGTACTCGATGATGATAATTCTAATAGCAAAGTATTTGCATATCGTATTGTAAAACTTTTGCTATAAGATCTGAGAGCTTACAGTCTATAATTTAAACTTTTACTATAAAATTTTGTATATGATGTTCATTTATAATTTTTATTAAGTTTCTTTTGTAAGTTTTACATTATTGAATAATAAAATAATTATATTTCTCAATTTACAGTGTACTTTAAATTTAATTCTGAAGTGATCTCAGTTTTTTTGCTTTTCAATGGCTTAAAGAAGTATAATCTTATTTTTAGCAAATTAAAATCATATCTGATGGATATTGGGTATTAAAATTGGAACTTAAATTATTTTGACTTGAATAATTTTTAACAAATTATTAATTTTTAACAAATTTATTAATTTGAACTTAAATTAGTTAAAATCATATGACTTGGAATTGAATAATTTTTAATAAATTATTAATTTGGTTATACATATGACTTAAAATATGTAAAATTTTATAAAATTTATTAATTTTTTAAACTTATAAATTATAACTTATAAGTCTAATATCAAATTTTTTTAGTAAACAATTTAAAATTAATAAATATTTGTAATATAATTTATATAAATATTGGTAATAAGTATGTTATAAATATTAAAATATAAATGTATCAATGTTTATAATAAAATCATTACAAATATTATATAAGTATGTTATAACTTATATGCACAATATAAATATGTGTAATAAAATTGAACTATGAATTATTAATTAAAAATTAATAAACACAAATTATATAAATATTATATCCATATTAAAATTATAATATAAGTATGTTATATAAATATTAATATCTATAATAATAATATTATTTTATATTTGTATTAAAAGTATGATATAAGTAATTAACTAAGTAAGTATGTTATATAACTTATTTAAATGTTATGTTGATATTAGTTCAGGTTAATAACAGGTCGGGTTTAAAACATATCGGGTTTAAAATATGTCGAGAAAAATCAGGTCTCGGATTAATTCAGTCGGGTAATATTGGTTATCTTCCAGGTCAGACTCGGGTTTGGGTTCGTTTCAGTCGGATATAGGTTGGGTTTCAGGTCTACAGTAATAGGTTAAAATCGGGTTCAGGTCAATCTCGGTCGGATACAGTTCAGGTTCGGTTACTACAGTAACAGGTCCAACTCGGGTTCGGGTCAACAACAGTCGAATACAGATCAGGTTCGGGTCATTAATCTCTGGGTCAAACCAAGTTCTGACTCGAACAGGTTTCAGGCGGGTTTTCAGGTCGGGTCAGCTTTTTACATCCCTACATACGCTATCAAAATATTACTTCGCTGGTGAAAACTAAAAAGTATAATTAGGGGTGTGCAAAAAAGCGAAAAACCGAAATCAATTCCGAAACTTAAAAAACTGAATCGAAAAAATGGTTAATCGAACCAAAAAATCAATTTTGGTATATATTTATATTTTTTATTTAAAAATTAGTTCGATTACGATTCATGATTTTTATTAAATTTTACTCTCGAATCACTAATCAACTCCAAGTCACTAATACTAATAATAAATTAACACTAATTTCAGATTTCATAAAGATTCAAAACAATTAAAAAAATAATACTACATAATTACTATTTTACTTACTAATAATATATAATCACTAATTAACTCCAAATCACAATTACCGATAATAAAAGGTAAAATTACTACTCAACTCAAATTCAAATCTTCATCTTCTTCCTCCTACTCAACTTAACTCAACTCAAATCTATCAAATATAATTCTCTTAAAACCAACACATAGAATAAAAAAATAAATTCATATATTATAAAAATAAATAAAATATAATTCTTTACAACTAAACTAAACACATAAAATAAAAAATTAAAATAATTGAAAAAATTATTAAAATACTTACAATATAATTCTATTCAATTCTTCTTCTTTAAACTATTAATCAACTCAAATCTATCAACACAATATAACAATACATATATAAAAAAACCCAAATAAAAAATTAACATTAGTTAAACTAAAGTAAAAAAAATTAAAAAATTATAATATTAAAAAATAATACTTGATAATTTTTCTAACATTTTTTTTCTCCAATAACTCTTACTCTTTTAAATTTTTACAACTCATTTATCAAATTTGTTATCATTCATGTACTTTATTTTTCAACAAATAAATTAATTCCCAATAAATTCACACTCCCCAGCACCACTACACTCCACTCTATTGCCGTCTTATATCTACACGGCTACCCGATCAAACACCATTTAAAATCAGATTCTTTCGTATCCATCTTTAAATATTGTTAAAAGGATTAAGATTAATTCGTAAAGATGTCAAAATCGACATCTCTTGTTTTTATTTTTTTCTTCAAATTTATCTGAACACTATTGAAAGTCCGAGGTTAATTGCTTCGACTTCAATGGCATTGTTGAAACCGCAATATTATGGGTAATAAACTTGGCAAAGCAATATTATGAGAATATTTTTCCATACATATTATTGACGTGAATTTTTCAATAATATGTAGTATTTGAATTAAAATAGTTATTTATTTAATATTTAAATATTTAATATTTTAGTTTTTGAATACTTAATATTTAAATATTTTAATTTTTAAATGTTTAATGTTTAAATTTAATATTTGAATTTTACTCTTTATTTTTATCGATAAAATAATACGTTAATAGCATATGTTAGTATCTATATCACATAAATGATGTTTGCTTAGTGGTTATAGCATTACTTTCTAGCCTATTGTGTATCGGTTCAATTCCCCATTAGCATATTTTATTTTTTTCTCACTAATTAAGTGGTAACATATATCATCACCTGATTAGAAGAGAAAATATATTAAATATTAAATAAATAAAAAGTATAATTAATCATCTAAAATTAGATCATTAATTTTATTTGAATTTAAAATTAGATTTAAATTGAAATAAGAAATAAATTATAAGAATTAAATATGTAAATTTATAAATTTTAGATAACTGACACTTCGTCCTCTTCTTTAGAATTTTTATGACGACAACTAAAATAAATCAATTTAATAAATTAAATACCTTAATTGATAAATTCAATAATTCAATAATAACCCTAATTAGTTGATTGATCAATGATAGAATTTACTCATTTTAGTATTAATAATTAATCATGATGATTTATTTTTTGTATAATTTTTATTTGATTTACTTTTTGTTTTTCATTTTATTATATTTTTTGTATTTATGCTATAATTTTTGTCTTTATAACATACCATTATCTTATTAGTTTATGATATTTTTTATGATTATTTTGTAGGTTTTAATGTTCCGTACAATAATCTTATAATGTTTTTTTATATACTTATCAGTAATCACCGTTAGAGGTTAGTAATTGGTTTATTAGTTGGTTAGTAGGTTGTTAAGTTCTTCATAGGTTGTTAGATATTAAGCTATAAATACTGTATTGGGGTTATACTTTTGAATACATGGAAATTCATTTCTGATGAAAAGTTAGATTCTTCTACTCTATACTATTGTTCTTTCTCACACGTAAAACCACCACACCACACGTCCTCTACATTCCCGGCATCAATGCCGCCATTCTCACATGGTATCAGAGTCATTAACGATCTTGTTATTGATTTTCATTCGTTTTTGCTGTCGTCGATCTTGAAATCGTCGTGCCTCTGTTGTCTTCCAAGTCTGATTGCCTCATCCGTTATTTCTTTCGTTTCAGATCTTATTAGTGCCTTATCAATTTTCGATTCTTTTGGTTTTCCTTGCAATTTTCACCGCTTACGTTTACTATCTAGATCTATCTACCAAATCTACCGTCCCACTTTTTTTTGGACGCCTTCACTGCTCCATTGTCACAAAATCTCAAAATTCTCATAGCCTCCCACCATTTTCGTCATCACAGACTCTTCCATTGTCAATGCTTTCCATGAAATTACTCTTGAAGAAGCACAAAGATACTTTCCCCATATTGTTTCACATCAAAATCGTTGGGATCAATGGTGTGTTGATTTTTCATCCCGATATCTTTCTTGACGACCATTGGATGGTTCATGCCGTTCTTGATCTATTGACAATGAGGGTTGGGATCATATTAAAGCCTCGATTTGCGACTTCAATCTTAGTTTGTTGTCAGAGGTTGTGGACACAAGAGTGTCATTGAATGGATGCATGTTTTCTGTTTGTCAAACTAGAAGTGATTTGTTTCGTTCACGATCAGGCTAAAATTAGTTCTTGAATGAATTCTTTACGACAAAAGTTTAATTCTGTAATGTCTTTGCCTATTGAAGTTTTCCTTTGTGGCGTCTGTTTCTTCTTTGAAAACGGTTAATATCAGCTTCAAGAATGTTAAGTTCAACATACACTTTTCCACCATAGAGTTTTTCAAGCCAATTAGCGTCAGAGAAAATAGCATTAAAATTAAAAGTTTCAAAAGGCACGCTCAGATTCTTCAGAAAAGTAAGTAGCTGTCGGAGTAGAGGCAGCTGATGAGTGCATAAAAGACAGTTATTTATTACTCTTCCCATGGTACTTTATGCACCTATTATACGCTAACTTGAACCGAATTATGAATTCTTTACTCAAATATTGGATATTCCGTTAACATCACTTATAAAGTTAATATTTATAGAGAATGTATATATTATTATAATTTTTGTACATGCAGGAATATCCAGAGTTGAAGTGGCAAAAAAACAGTGTTGAAGCCAAGGCAGAAGCATGGCCGCGGCAGAATCCAGTGTGGCAGCACCAATAATGAAGGCTCAATAGAAGATAAAAATATAGAGAATATTTTGGAAGAAACAACGTATCAATTGGACCAGGCTAGCATGCTAAAAGCCCAATTAAAAGACCAAGCGGGAAAACCCTTCTAGAAGGCGACAAACTTGGAAATATCAGAATCCTTGAAGAAGACTTGTTCCCTAGTCCAAGTTGAAGTCTATTTAGGAAAGGTTTGCCCTAGGTTAAGACTATAAATACCCTAGCCGACCACATTATCTAGGAAAGCCGATTTGTAGAGAAAATCCTTCCTCCCTAAGAATTTTACTTCCACGATAACATGTTCTAAATTTCTTAGGGATAAGTGAAGGTTGTTGATATTAGTGAGAGGAGATTGATTCTTGTATCATTGTTTTTATGCAATAAAATCAGAGTTTGCTTATCCTATTGTCATTCCTTGTTCTTGTATCCAAGCTCGAGAGGGAAGTTTGCAAGTAATTTATTTATCTAGCATCAAGAGGTGTAGATTCACGAAAGGGATAAGTACGGTGTCGTAGACACTAACTCGGCCTATGCCCTTGTGGAGGCACTAAGGGGTAGGTTAAGAGTTTCAGCAGCTAAAAAAAGTGTTTGATTGGTTGGTGGTTATCTTTGATTTACGCCGAGAGGTATTGTCAAGGACCGAGCATCAATAGCACTTTGACTCAAAGATGAGCGGAGTCACCTACGGACACTTTACTGAACTTTGATACTTCTTCTCATGAGAAAGAGATTGCCACGACAGAAGAGTACCAACGTTGCCGAGGCAGTATCTGCAGTACTATCGAAGCAGTGTTGTGTGATTGCATTGGACAAGAAGAAGATCAATTGAATCCACTAATTGATGCATTTGGATCCTACCCACTTTCTCTATAATCGTTCTCAACTATTTATTTTATGTTTTGTTATTTACTTATTTAGTTAGATAAAACAAATCATCTTATTTGTTTCTTTATTTTATTTTCAGGAGCAAGGGAACGAAGGAAGACATATTAAGTATACCAATCTCTATGGAGACGATACACGATATACTTATCATTTTATTACTTGATGACGTGTACACTTGCACTCAAAATAACGCTTACACCACGCCTATCAAGTTTTTGGCGCCGTTGCCGGGGATTGACAACTGAATTTTGTTTTTTTTAATTTTATTTCTCATTAATTATTAATTTAACTCTAACTTTAACTATCTATTTTATTTTTGTTTTTATTAATTTTTATTTATTTGGTTTATGACCAGGGCAAATCCGAGTGGACCATTGTACGAGTTGGACCCCGAGATTGAACGTACAAGACATAATCTAAGACGCAATCTGTTCCAAACTACGTACAATCCACCGAGAGGACAAATGTCACCAGTTGATTATAATGTACTGCCACCAGCAATACCGCAACAGCCACTGCCGCAACCACTACCGAGGCAGCCTACTGTCAGAGACTATCTGGTGGAAGATCTAAGCGGGCTCAACCCTGGCGTAGTCACCCCTGAGATTGAAGTAACTCACTTTGAGCTCAAACCAGTGATGTTCAACATGTTGAACACAATTGGACAGTTTGGTGGGTCTGCTACTGAAGATGTAAGGCAGCATCTCAAATCTTTCATGGAAGTGTGCAATTCTTTTAAGATTCAAGGAGTCCATGAAGATATCTGTGCTTAAAATTGTTCCCCTATTCACTGAGGGGTAGGGAGAAGACTTGGTTGAATGGTATCCCAGCAGGATCAATTGGATCTTGGGAGGAACTTTGCCGAGAATTCATTACGAGGTTCAATCCGACAAATCTCTATGATCGCATTCATAATGAAATCATATCATTCCGGCAAGATGAAGATGAACCGATGTATGAGGCATGGGAACGTTACAGAGAATTATTAAATAAATGCCCCTTACATGGTTTTCCCTTGTGGACGCAAGTCTCCATGTTCTATAATGTTACTAATGCCTCCACAAGGATGATGCTAAATGCTTCAGCAAATGGGACACTTTTAGATAGAGCACCCGCGGAAGCCATTGAAATTCTGAACAAGCTCGCAAGGAACAATTTCCAATTTCCTACATCGAGGCGAGGAGGAATGAGACGTCATGCTACAGCCCATGAATTAGACACATCAAGCTCGGTGGCAGCACAATTGGCTTCTTTGACCAAGATGGTTCAGAATATGCAACCCCAAAGAAGTTTACATGAGGTTAAGGCAGTTAACTCATCAGATTATATGCCATATGAGGAGACCGACCTATATGTTGGAAGTTATAACAGAAACAATCCAATAATGTCCAACAATTATAACCCATCTTCGAAAAGGCATCCGAACTTCTTCTAGAGTAACCCTAATAATGCCTTGAATCCAAATTAATCAAGCCCCTGGATTTCAGTATTAGAACCAAAACCTGCCGCAACAGAACACTCAGTAGCCCAGGCCACAACAGCAGATACAACAACAATAGTCTCTAAATACGCTGGCAGATTCTCTCACAGCTTTTATGTCAAAGACTAATGCTTACATAATGGAGAATAACCGCTTCATGAAGAGAACTGATGACTTCATGAATAGAACGAAGATGAGACTGCAGAACCAGGAGGCTGCAATAAAATCCTTTGAAACCCAGGTTGGTCAAATCGCCCAACGACAAAATACTCGACCACCTAGAGGTTTACCTAGCAATACTAAAGTTGCTAAGGTGTTAGGCCATGAGCAATGTAAGGTAATCACAACCAGAAGTGGCCTACAGCTGAAAAAAAAAGGGACCTTAACCGAAAGAGTCCAACCAGAAAAACAACCACATAAGAACTCAGAGGTTGAGCAGGACCCTGCCGAAAGCTCTGCCACGGTAACAGAACCAGCAGTATCAGAACCTTCCGCCGAGGTAGCTGCAGAAAAAGTTACCCCAGGTATAAAACTCAATATCCAAGCAAACTTGGAGGATATCAGACCACCACCTCCTTTTCCACAGAGGTTGATGAAGCAGAAACATGACCACCAATTTCAGAAGTTCCTAGACATCCTGAACCAGGTCCATATTAACTTTCCACTAGTTGAGGCTATTGAACAAATTCCCAACTATGCCAAGTTTTTAAAGGACATAGTATCCAAACGACGAAGGCTAAGAGAATTTGAAACGGTGGCAACCACTAAAGGTTGCATGACCATGCTACATAATCATATGCCACCCAAACTAAAAGATCCTGGATGCTTCACAATTTCTTGTGCGATTGGAGATGGTTACAAAGGAAAGACCCTATGCGACTTGGGAGCAAGCATCAACTTAATGTCCAAATCAGTTTTTCAGAAACTTGGAATAGGACGGGAAAAACCAACAACAGTATTGCTCCAACTTGCGGGTCGGTCTTACGTGCATCCTAAAGGCAAAATTGAGGACATTCTGGTGAAAGTTGACAAGTTCATATTTCCTACCGACTTTCTTGTCCTTGACTGTGAAGCCGACGAAAATGCACCGATCATATTGGGTCGACCTTTCCTTGCTACTAGAAGTACCATCATTGATGTAGAAAATGGCGAGCTCACAATGAGAATAAATGATCAACAAATCAAGTTGAACGCCTTCCACAATATTCTAAATTCAGACGCTCCAACAGAATGCAAGGCTCTCCATACACCAAATATGGGTACTAAAACATCCTGCCTGGGCAGCATGCTCGGCAGACTGTTCGGCAAAAGAATAAAACCCAAAGGATAAGCCGAATGCACCGAAGGGACTGGCCAACTCATGAAGACAATACGGGCCAAAATGAGATAACGAAAGTGGGAGATGCATTTACATGCACTCCTCAAGTAACCTAATATTTTCCCTTCAATTTCAGTTATTATATTAGGATTAGTATATATAGTATTATTTTCAGCATTCTTTATTTTTAAGTATTTTGTTATTTTTAGTATTTTGTTACTATGCTTTATTTTCAGTATTTTATATTTTATCTTCAGTGTTTTTAATTTTTTTAATAAAGCCATAAAAGCAGGAAAAATTTGCCACAGAAGGAAGTCTGCTGCCGCGGCAGCACTGTGTCAGAACCACAGAAATCCTTAACGGGTAGAAACAGTATAACGACTATCTGCCGAGAAATCCGCCGCGACAGTAACTGTGCATCAAGGCAGTAAATGCCTAATGGCTAGTATTTTTAACATTCATATTTTTACAGCTTATATAAGTAAGACTCACTGCTGTGCATTATTTACTTTTGTATTCTTGTTATTTTAGTTGCTTTCACAATCTTTCTCTCACTACTTCGTGTAATTTTCAGAACAATCTCTATTCACTCCAGAAATTCTCAAACCACCCTACACGAACAATTCAATGGCTTTTTACACAAGATTTGCCCCAGCCGTTGTTGCTGAAAGATTCAACCGATCATTCGTTTCTCGACAACTATGGGAAGAACAGGAATTTCAACAGAACAATGAAATATACTTCGGCATGATTCATACCTGTTCAACAAAATTCAGCATCAGGATTGGGAGGCTTTCTGCCTATAGCCTCAACCGGCGAATGCCACAATTGTGAGGGAATTTTACGCGAATTGCCCAAGCAAAGACACCCTCTTCATTCACTGCCGAGGCAGACCAGTGCAACTTGATGCCAAATTCATCAATGACTTTTATGGTCTCACACCCACACGGGATGATCATGTCGACTACGTAGAAAGTATCACCACTCAAGACTATGAGGAGATTAAGTATGAGCTTTGTTAAAACAACACTTCATGGGAAACCGATGCCCATAAGAGTTCAGTAACACGACAGAGTCTAATACCCGAAGCCAAGATGTGGTGTACGTTTGTCAAAAGACGACTTATCCCAACTTCCCACAACAGCACAGTGGATCGCAAAAGACTGGCGCTGATCCAGTCCATCATCAAAAAGAGAAGCATCAACGTTGGAGAGATCATCCTTCATAAAATCCATAAATGTGGTAAGAAGGAACGTGGACCATTGTACTTCCCATGTTTAATCTCTGCCTTGTGCATTAATGCAGGAGTGCCAGTTGAAGATACAAATGAATACACGCCAACTAGGCAGGGATGGAAAAGAGACTTATACCACCGAGTTATACAGATAACACATGCAGAGCCTATTCAAGCAACACCGCAATAGTTCACTGCCAACTTCACCGCCGGAGGGCAGTACTCAACAAAAGCACCAGCCTCTGCCGAGCCAACTGTAGTAGCAGACCTATACCTAGAAATTCTGTAAAGGATGGCAACCATGGACCTTCACCAACAGAGCTACATGGAGTACCAGTGCGACTTCAACACGTCTCTAGCCAATATGATGATGCAGAGCTTCCCACATCAAGGGGCACAATTTCCTGAATTCCCAACCAATATGTTCGTCACTGCCGCCTCTTATACCGATACAACACCTGCTCCAGGAACGCAACCATCTTTCCAGCGACGACCGTACCAATAATTTTATGCTGTCAGACCTTCTAGGCCAGCAAGGTCTACCGAAGTATCATCTACTAGCCAAAGGTCATCTAAGAGGCAGGCTGTCTTTAACTCTCCCCAAAGAGAATCGATTCCTATGCCCAGTCTCAGTAGGGATACTCTATCTCGAGAAATTGATGAATACCACAGTTCATCCTATGCATCAGCAATACCCACTGCCACAATAGGAGGAGAAACAGAAATCATAGACACTGATGAAGAAGGGGATGAGGTTACAGCATCGACGCACCGCACACTGCCTAGTAGAGTGCAACCGCATCGGTAGGCCAAACAAAAACAATCACCAGGATAAGGATCCAGGAGAAAGGCATCATCAGCAAGGCATAGGAGAATGCTCCGTACAAACAGCTCCTCGGAGTCATTATAAATAATGTTTTACTGCTCTTATATTTTTGAATATTTAATTGTTGTTTGCTTTATATTTTGAGCATTGAGGATAATGCTTGGTTTGAGTTTGGGGGAGATTGAAGGTGTAGAAGCACTGCCAAGGCTATCCAATGCTGCGGCATTACCATAAAGGGAGTAAATTCTTACTGAAAATTTGTTTCTCTTTTCTTGAATTTATGTTTGTAATCTTGCATTGTCTTATGTCAGCTTTGCTTTAGTTTACTCCTTTAAGGCTATAGAAATTTTTCTTCTTACCATGGCCAAGTTCTGTTTTGAAGGGATAACCATATGATACTCATGGAATAAAACTTAGAAGCTTGCTTTAGGGTTAGAAAGAAAATAAACACTTTTTGGACTTGTTTGGTTTAGGAGTTCTTTTAATAAACTTAGGTGATAAAGACTTAGAACTTGTTGGAAAAATAACTAGAGGTGCCTATCACCGGCTCTAGTTTTGCTCTCCTTCATGCTAGAGGTGCCCAAAACTGGCTCTAGTATGCTAAATAGGTGGTTAAGAAGAAAAAGAATAAATAAGAAAAAGAAGGAAATAAAAAACACATATCTTGAGGTGCGTGAAATTGGCTCAAGACTTGTTGTTTTAAGGAGATAGATAATCCAAGATTCTACTTGTCTTGAACTTAGAGTTTATCTAAGAAAGCCTTGAATCAGCCTTGTCCATTAAAACGCACACACTCACCTAGCCCTATAGTTTGTTTCTTAGTAGAAGTCCTTGGGTAAACTAATGGCTAAAACGGAGAGATAGACATGACCATGGTGGGAGAATAGATGGAAGAGTAAGACCAAAGGGGAGTAAGGTTTAGCAATTTGATGTTTGGCATTGCTTGAGGACAAGCAATAGTTCGAGTTTAGGGGTATTTGATGAGTGCCTAAAAGGCAGTTATTTATTACCCTTCCCATGGTACTTTATGCACCTATTATACACCAACTTGAACCGAATTATGAACTCTTTGCTCAAATATTGGATATTCCGTTATCATCACTTACAAAGTTAATATTTATAGAGAATGTAGATATTATTATAATTTTTGTACATACAGGAATATCCAGAGCTGAAGCGGTAGAAAAGCAGTGTTGAGGCCGAGGCAGAAGCATAGTCGCGGTAGAATCCAGTGTGGCAGCACCAATAATGGAGGCACATTAAAAGATAAAAATATAGAGAATATTTTGGAAGACACAACGCATCAATTGGACTAGGCTAGCGTGCTAAAAGCCCAATTAAAAGACCAAGTGGGAAAATCCTTCTAGAAGGCGACAAACTTGGAAATATCAGAATCCTTGAATAAGACTTGTTCCTTACTCCAAGTTGAAGTCTATTTAGGAAAGGTTTGCCCTAGGTTAAGACTATAAATACCCTAGCCGACCATATTGTCTAGGATAGCCGATTTGTAGAGAAAACCCTTCCTCCCTAAGAATTTTACTTCCACGATAACATGTTCTAAATTTCTTAGGGATAGGTGAAGGTTGTTGATATTAGTGAGAGGAGATTGATTCTTGTATCTTTGTTTTTATGCAATAAAATCAGAGTTTGCTTATCCTATTGCCATTCCTTGTTCTTGTATCCAAGCTCAAGAGGGAAGTTTGCAAGTAATCTATTTATCTAGCATCGAGAGGTGTAGATTCACGAAAGGGATAAGTACGGTGTCGTAGACACTAACTCGGCCTATGCCCTTGTGGAGGCACTAAGGGGTAGGTTAAGAGTTTCAGCAGCTAAAAAAAGTGTTTGATTGGTTGGTGGTTATCTTTGATTTACGCCGAGAGGTATCGTCAAGGACCGAGCATCAATAGCACTTTGACTCAAAGATGAGCGGAGTCACCTACGGACACTTTACTGAACTTTGATACTTCTTCTCATGAGAAAGAGATTGCCACGACAGAAGAGTACCAACGTTGCCGAGGCAGTATCTGCAGTACTATCGAAGCAGTGTTGTGTGATTGCATTGGACAAGAAGAAGATCAATTGAATCTACTAATTGACGCAACTGGATCCTACTCATTTTCTCTATAATCATTCTCAACTCTTTATTTTATATTTTGTTATTTACTTATTTAGTTAGATAAAACAAATCATCTTATTTGTGTCTTTATTTTATTTTTAGGTGCAAGGGAACGAAGGAAGACATATTATGTATACCAATCCCTGTGGAGATGATACACGATATACTTATCATTTTATTACTTGACGACGTGTACACTTGCACTCAAAATAGCGCTTATACCATGCCTATCAGCAACAGTTGCGAGTTCAGGTGTGGTTAAACCAATATCCCCGTTTGGGTTGGTAAGAAGCACGATTGGCTTCTATAAAGAGAAAGTAAATCATCAGTCTGCAGATGATCTCTACCTTCATTCTGTTTTCACCCCTGGATTGGTAGGAAGTACACAAGAGTGTCATTGAATGGACGCATGTTTTTTGTTTGTCAAACTAGAAGTGGTTTGTTTCGTTCACGATCGGGCTGAAATTAGTTCTTGAATAAATTCTTTACGACAAAAGTTTAATTTTGTAATGTCTTTGCCTATTGAAGTTTTCCTTTGTGGCGTCTATTTCTTCTTTGAAAACGATCAATATCAGCTTCAAGAATATTAAGTTCAACATACACTTTTCCACCGCAGAGTTTTTCAAGCTAATTGGCGTCTGAGAAAATAGAATTAAAATCAAAAGTTTCAAAGAGAAAGCTCAGATTCATCAGAAAAAGTAAGTAGCTGTCGGAGTAGAGGCAGCAGTTGCGAGTTTAGGTGCGGCTAAATCAATATCCCCATCTGGGTTGGTAGGAAGCACGGTTGGCTGTTATAAAAAAAATTAAATCATCAGTCTGTAGATGATCTCTAGCCTCATTCTATTTTCACCCCTGGGTTTTAAAATTCTAAATTGGCATCTGTTTCGGCTTTGCTTGAGAAAATTGTAAAGTTGCACATGGTGCTTCAGAAGCTCAGTTACACGGAAATTGCTTCTTTATCTACAAATACATCGGTGAGTGTTAATTTTCGGTTATGTTTTTGAAGTCTCTAGAGGCATGAATAAGACACAAGTTTTGATGATTATCGAAGCTAAGATTGTTATTGTTTGATCTACTTATTGGTTTTGGAAGCTAGCAAATGTTAGATTTTTCTTCAAGAACTGTGAAGTTTCTTTTCTTCATTGTCAGTCTACTTCATGCACAAAGGTTACTTGAAATTTTAGTTTCATAATCAAGTTTGGAAGATAGAAAATATATGGAGAATGTATCGTGTTTAACAGCCTTGCACTTCTTAACCAGACATAATAGGGTGTTTTCTTGCCCAAGAAAGACTTCAGATTACATCCGGGAGTTTATAGCTTAACTGTCTTTCTCCCACCATTTTCATCATCACAGACTCTTCCATTGTCAATGTATTCCATGAAAGTACTCTTAAAGAAGCACAAAGATAGTTTCCCCATATTGTTTCAAATCAAGATCGCTGGGATTAATGGTGTGTTGATTTTGCATCCCGATATCTTTCTTGACGACCCTTGGATGGTTCATGTCGTTCTTGATCTGTTGACAATGAGGGTTGGGATCATATTAAAGCCTCGATTCATGACTTTAATCTTAGTTTGTTGTTAGAGGTTGTGGACACAAGAGTTTCATTGAATGGACACATGTTTTCTGTTTATCGAACTAGAAGTGATTTGTTTCGTTCACGATCGGGCTGAAATTGGTTCTTGAATGAATTCTTTACGATAAAAGTTTAATTCTGTAATGTCTTTGCCTATTGAATTTTTCCTTTGTGGTGTCTGTTTTTTCTTTAGAAACGATCAATATCAGCTTCAAGAATGTTTCGTTCAACATACACTTTTCCACTACAGAGTTTTTCAAGCCAATTGGCGTCTAAAAAAATAGCATTAAAATCAAAAGTTTTAAAAAGCAAGCTCAGATTCATCAGAAATGTAAGTAGCTGTCAGAGTAAAGGCAGTAGCTGCGGGTTCAAGTGCGGCTAAATCAATATCCTCGTCTGGGTTGGTAGGAAGCACGGTTGACTGCTATAAAAAAAAAGTAAATTATCAGTCTACAGATGATCTCTAGCCTCATTCTGTTTTTACCCCTGGTTTAAAAATTCTAAATTGGCATCTGTTTCGCTTTGCTTGAGAAAATTATAAAGTTGCACGTGGTACTTCGGAAGCTCAGTTATACGGAAATTACATCTTTATCTACAAATACATCGGTGAGTGATTTAATTCCTGGTTATGTTTTTGAAGTCTCCAAAGGTATGAATAAGGAACGAGTTTTGATGATTATCGAAGCTAAGATTGTTGTTATTGTTTGAGCTACTTATTGGTTTTGGAAGGTAGCAAATGTTGGATTTTTCTTCAAGAACGGTGAAGTTTCTTTTCTTCATTGTCAGTCTATTTCATGCACAAAAGTTACTTGAAATTTTGGTTTCACAATCTAGTTTGGAAGATAGAAAATATCTGGGGAATGTATCGTTTTTAACAGCCTTGCATTCCTTAACAAGACATAATAGGGTGTTTTCTTGCTCGAGAAAGGCTTCAGATTACATCCGGGAGTTTGTAGCTTAACCGTTTTTTTCCCAACAAAAAGAAGGATCAAATAAGTGGAAAGTAAAACAATAACCACGAAAGAAGAATAGATTTCTGGAAAAAAAATTAGAAGGTGAGTTAGAAGAACGAATGGGAAAAAATTCCTTCGATTCTCTGTAAGCCACCAAGCAAGAAATATAAGTATTTTTTAAAGAATTCCCGAGGAAGAAGAAAACATAGTGAATGAAGAGGTTTTAAGAAAGCAATTATGGCTTAAACAATTCTTTTGACTCGAGCAATTTCATTCAGTATTTTTTGATTTACAAGCTTAAAAAACTTGAAGAAGTAGAGTGAATGTTAGAGGTTAGTAATTGGTTTATTAGTTGGTTAATAGGTTGTTAGATATTATGCTATAAATGTTGTATTGGGGTTATACTTTTGAATACATGGAAATTCATTTCTAATGAAAAGTTAGATTCTTCTACTCTATTGTTCTTTCCTCACACGTAAAACCACCACACCACCACGTCCATCACATTCCCGGCATCAATGTTGTCATTCTCACAGTCATTAGAATTTAATTTTCATATTTTGTTTTTCAGAATATATATTAAAGGTAATTATTTATTTTAGAGACTTTATCTAGTTATTTTCTAATAATTCTGTAGAGATCCTTACAACAATAGACTATAAAGATTTTTTTTATGTAAAAAAGAAAATATTTGATCTCAGATTCTCAGTAATACACCACTTGTTTTTCATTTTAAATTTGTTGTTTGCTACGTTGAAACATGTATTTAATTGTCTTTTGATCACATTTTTTTGTTTATCAATAAAATTATCTTATTGATGTAAAAAAAATTCTTATTTAATTAATTAAATTATTATTTCTCATTCAATTGTTCAATATCAATCACGATTAATAGTAACGAGATAAGATATTATGTTTCATAAGTAAGGTCTAGTGATTTAAATCTTGAAATTACGAGCGAAAGAAATTGAATTGACATAATCATTTTCATAATATATGTATAATTTGATTCTAATTAATCGATCAGCAGGTTAGATAGCAATAATTACTAAAAGATTAGGGATAGGTATGGAAGACGAATCTGACATGTTCTAATCCGACCCGGTTCAATCGTGTTGGATTCTTTTAGTAGAAAATTCGGGTTCGATCATGTTTTTTAAGGGTTATCTCAAGTCGGGTCAAATTCGTGTTTAGGGTAGCAAAAATCTGACCTGACCCGACCCGTGATTAATAATATAATTTTTCATAATATTTTAAGGATATTTGCGTAATGAACCCTCCTTATGTATTTTATATAATTATATCATTAAAATTATTTTTTTATAATTAGGTAACTAAAAATTTATTTTTTTATAAATAGATCTTTAAATTTTTTTACAATTAAATCCCTATTTTTTAAAAAATATAATGACTCGGGCCGATTGAATCGGGTTGGGTTTTGAAGTTTAAAAATCGAGTTGAGTCGGAGGATTTTTTCACCCTAATCTCGAGTCAAATCGAGTGATGAATGTACAGGTTCAGATGAATCGAAAATCTGATCCTACCCGACCCGTACCCATACCCATTTTTACCAAAGATTACATGGAATCAAATTCTGTTTGTGGTTCATTGAAAAAGGCTTGTCACCTGGTTTTCAGCCACTATTTTTTTAAAAGCTGCTTATTTCTAAAGCTGAATCCAAAGGCTTGTAACTTTGGAACTTTATGGACAGAAAACCAAAAAGATTCGATGGGAATACAACAGCTTAAAAGATTTAGGATGGAGCACAAAAATAGAAGAAAATTGATATTAAACAAATTAATAGTGATCATAATAGTATATGTTCTAGAATATAATCTTCACCATTTGACATTGACCGCTCAATCACTCTATTGACATCGTTGGTGCTTAAACCCGTAACTTCTAAGAACAACAACCGTTCCGTTAACCGCTTGGGTTAGAGAGCTCGTGCATAAAACCATGTTTATTCTAACAATATAGAATCATAGATCCACTCATTTTTATTACCACCTATTAAAAATAAACATTCCAAACACATTACCTTATGTAATTTTCTTACACATTCTTAATTTAAACATTTTTCAAATGTTTTTACATAATTTCTCACTTTTATTGCATGCAGAAAGCTGCATGAAACATGGAACACCAAACATTTCACTACTTTACGTACACAATATTACCGGAAGAGATTACACATACTTCAAGGACGATATGGAGCAACCGGTGGCAACGGCGGCCATTTACCGAACTTGGGGTGGTGGAAATACTTAGGAGGAAGCTTGGGGATCGGCGGGCATGGCTTCTTAGGCAACGGAGGAAGCTTCGGAATTGGAGGAAGAGGCTTATGAGGAATAGGAGGGTAAGGCTTCGGCTTGTAAATCGGAACCGGCGGAGGAAGCGGCTTCGTGTAGACCGGTACCGGAGGCTTGTAGACTGGAGGCTTATAGACTGGAACCGGATGAGGCTTATAGACAGGAACCGGCGGAGGAAGCGGCTTCGTGTAGACCGGTACCGGAGGCTTGTAGACTGGAGGCTTATAGACTGGAACCGGATGAGGCTTATAAACTGGAGGCTTATAGACAGGAACGGGATGAGGCTTATAAACTGGAGGTTTATAAACCGGCGGCTTGTATATCGGAACCGGAGGCGGAAGCGGCTTCTTGTAAATCGGAGGGTAAGGGTAATGATGGTGAAAGAAGTTTTTCAGTGGCGGAAGCTTTGGCACTGGAGAGAGCTTATGGTGGTGAGGCCAAAAGAAGGCGGAGGCACATGTTACTGGCGAGAATTTGAGCTTCCCATTCAGCCCGAATTGGTGTTTATCGTCGCCGGTGGATTTGAAAACGATCTTGGAGGATTCGAGGCCGTCTTGGGAAGGACAAGGTTGAGCCGATGCACTGTGTAGCTGCGCATAGCATTGTTCTTTCAACTTTCCGTCTTCAACCAAGTCGTCGGGGAGTGATACTTTGAACTTTCCTTCACCGTCGAGCTCGCCAGAGCCTCGAGTTTTGAAGATTTTTCCGTTTTCAGGCTTGCAATCTACGGTGACACGAAGCCCTGAGAAGAGAAAGAACAACTATATATAATAACATCATGGGAAAATAATATAGATTTTTTTTAAAAAAAAACCTAAGTCCTAACTAAAATTACTAATAAAATCCAAAATATAGACTATAACATTAACATATATATAGGGTTAAATGATATTTTAATTTTTGAAATCGTATCTCATTATTATTTTATTATTCGAATAATATGACATGTGTGTCCTGTAAAATAATTATGGGTCAGGTATTGATAGACTCGCATTCGGTTTAAAAACTTAATATGATTATCATTAATTTTGATAAAATATAGAATTTCTTTATCATTTCCCTTTCGAATTTTTTGAAGTTTTTTAAATTTAAATGATAGTAACAACGTCAAAATTAAAAAGTTTACGAGACAAATTAAATTTTAGTTATCAAATTGATAACATGTACAGTTTCAAAGGCTAAAGTATTGTCTAACCAATAATATAACGTGTAGTCAGACATCCGATATTATAATTAAAAATTTTAAGGGTCAAATTAAATCGAATTTTAATCATCAAAGTGATAACGTGGTACAGTTTTAATGACCATTTACCCATGCAATGCATTGAACACAAGTCAACAAGTCCATACCTGAAACTGCTTGTCTGATCTCCAAGTTAATATCAGAACAATCTTCACATTCCCCAACCCCGACCACTTCCACTGTCTTAGCACTGCACAAGCTCGACACAGACAGCATCAGCAAGCACACAAGTGCACCACCTCGACATACGAGGCTTCCCATTGTTGCTACAAACAAAGGGTTGGACTTGGTGTGATATATCACAGCTTGTATCCCAAACCTCTCATTATATACTCTTGTCTGAAAGCAAAGGGTTACCGACAGACACAAAACTTAAATGGCCTCACATGAGGTTAGGGTCCCTTTGAAAGAGATAGTAATGTGCCAACACAACTAATGGTTTCAGTTTGTGCAAATTGGTATTATTTCTTCATTCAATGTGCTCTCTCAACTGCACAACAAACAACTAAATTATATGGGTTGGGTTTCCCCTGCTAATTAAAGCGATGATTTTCACATAATCGATTATCAATCTCAGTCATCCGTTTTAGTCATCTAATGATCCAAAAATCGTCTAAAACTTAAAAAATTTTATACTATATAACTTGATCCTAGTTATCTCTATGTTAGCTAAGTGAAATGGGTAGATGAGATTAACCCATTGTTTCTTAAAAATAATATTTTTACATATCTTACTTTTAATCTCATTCAATAATCATGAATTAGTGTAAAAGAATATAAACCGTCTACCTTCTTCTCAACTATATTGCCATCCAATTAATTACTAAAAACTATTGTCGTCTAAATTGACGTCACTATCATGAAGACCTTTAAACTATTTTCCATGTAATATATACATGGCGGTGCTTGTATATTTTTAAGTAATTTAGTTTATGATTTATTTATAAAATAAAAAATATAAATTGTATATGATTAATTCAATTATTTGATATGACATAATATAAAAAAAATTCTAACATTTGATTGGATTTTTATTTTGGTTTTTATTTTTTAAAATAATTTAATTTTTAAAGTTTTGTTTCGTATCAAAATTATTTTTTACGGATAAAATCTGTTAGTTAATTGATGAAAAATAACTTAAAATGACTTGACAGACTAATATATCATAAGAAAAATATATTTTGTATTTTATATTTTAAATAATTTTATAAAATTATATTTTGATTGATATATCCTTATATAAAGTCAGTATATTTGTCTCTATAACATTACTCTCGCGATGAACAGTATCATGTATTTTTTTTATCATTTTAAACTATTTATTATCAGTTAACTGACAGTTTTCGTTCGTAAAAGGACTATTTTGACACAAAACATTGATAGTTAAATTATTTAAAAAATAAAGATTAAAATAATAATTTAATCAAATGTTAGAGATATTTTTTTATTACGCCTATTATTTTTTGAAAGCTTATTTGAAATATTCTGCTAGATTCTCAAACCAAAACCAAAACGAATAAATAAAAAAATTATGTTAAACTAATTCGATTTAATCAACTCTACGGGTGTATAAAATTGGGTTCGGTTAACCGATAAATTCGGGTCACTCAGTTCTCGATCCTAAACTGTAACCATTCAATTGGTTAACCATTTATCTGGTTAACCGAAAATTTTGGTTCAAATCAGTTTGGGTAACGGTTTTAAATTCGGGTCACTCAATTCTCTATCCTAAACCATAACCATTCAACTGGTTAACCATCTATCCGATTAACCGAAAATTTCGGTTCAAATCAGTTTGGGTAACGATTTTTTATTTTATTTATTAACGATATAAGTTTTAATAACATGTTAGAAAAATATATAATTTTAAAAAATAATGCTCGATATTAGTATATTTTTTAATATTAGAATTTTACTTTTCTAAAATTAGAAAAATAAATTAAAATATAATTTTTAATATAAAATATTAAAATAATATATAATATAATAATATATATTATATAACTGGTCAGTTTAACCGTTTTTAACCGTTTTTTTAAATCGTAAACCATAACCAAATCATTTTTTTTATAAAAAGAATAAAAATTCGATCCAAAATCAAATTTTTCGGTTTGTTTAACCATTTTTTGTTCGTTTTTTTAATTTTAGAACCGGTTTCGATTTACCAGTTTTTTTGCACACCCCTATTCAACTCGTTCCCCATCCAATTTAACTAATTACAAATAAAAAATCTTTTTTAAACATAAATTTAATGTCAATGCTATATTTAGTTGCACTTATTTTTCAACCCCATTGTTTTTTCTTTGTCTTAACAAAGACAAGTGATGTGAATAGCATGTGATTAAAAGAGAAATAATGAGGGATTTTAAAGGTTGAAAATCTAGTTATAGGTCACATACTAAAATGGACTGTCAAACACTAGAAAATTTAAAATTAAGACATCATTAAGCACCTTCATATTTGGTGAGAAGATAGAAAATGGGGAGATGATGTTAAGTTTTTTAATATAATTGATTTATAAATTGAATTGGATCAAATCGGGTAATTAAAATTTAAAGATTTAAAAATAATCTAGTAAATTGAGTTCGTTATTATTGATGTTAGTCTAAATATTAATTATTAATATTTTTGTCTACTTTTTTAAAATTAGATTTATCGTTATCTTTTTAGTAGGCACATTATAACAATATAAGTTTTTAGTAATGATAAAATCAATTATTATCGTGTGTTATGTTTCATGTTGATGTTACTTATATTTCGTTATAATGATATTTATTTGTATTTTTATCTTTTGAGTTATTTTATTAAATTTTATAAAAAAACTGTTAACTTTTATGTATATTTTTAAAAATATTTTTATTTCGATATTTATGCATTTTAAATAAATAAATAATGATTTAAATTTGATAAAAAGTTTAGTGAGTAATGATTTTGTAAGGTGTGACGCAGAGTGATGTTTTTAATATAACGCCGCAAGTTTAGGTGTTAAGAATTGAAAACACGATTCCAATCAAAATCATACCGGTATGACTATGTGTACAATGAGCGGGTAAAAGACCCGATTATTTGATTTCGGATTTAATAGATTTTTATTTGGTATTAATTTTAGAGTAAATTATACGGATAGTTACAATATTATTGACTTAATATTGATCTGACTATAATGCTTTAAAAAGAATCAAATACACGAGTAAACTATTAATTTGATATTAAAATAGCTATCGACCGTTAGAAATTAACGGAGCAGCTGATGTGACCGTTAAAAATAATTAAAATAATTACACATTTACTTCCTATTATTCATACATTTTTATAATTTAGTCTTAATTTTATTATAATAAAATAATATAATTATTTAATTAGGTGGTGACACGTGTCGCCACCTTATTGGACGATTACATTTATATATATTTAATTTATTAAATTTATTTTTATCCTCCAATATATATATGTACCATAAATATATATATATATACTGGTACTTTATAACTTAAAGTTATTCTTTGTTTAGTGGTTGACTCATGGGGTTTTCATTTATAATACTCAAGTTCAATTCCCTTTGGATGCAGGGGTCCATATTTTACATTTTGTTCTTTAATTAGGTGGTGACACGTGTCACCATCTTATTGGATCGTGTCACCACCTAATTGGAGGATAAAAATAAATTTAATAAATTAAATATATATAAATATAATCATCCATGTCACCACCTAATTAAATAATTATATTATTTTATTATAATAAAATTAGTATTAAATTATAAAAATGTATGAATAATAAGGAGTAAATGTGTAATTATTCTAATTATTTTTAACGGCCACGTCAGCTGCTCCGTTAATTTCTAACGGTCGATGGCTATTTTAATACTAAATTAATAGTTTATCGGTGTATTTGATTCTTTTTAAAGCATTGTGGTCAGATCGATACTAACCCCATAGTATTGTGGTTATCCGTATAATTTATCCTTAATTTTAATAAGATCAAGATTAAATCTAAAATTTAAGTCTTGGATATAATCGAGACCAAAATTAAATCTTGATTTTCTAGGGTATTCGGTGGGTATTCATTAGGATCAATATCAATATCGAGTATTAAGTACTAGTTTTTTTGCTTGTAATAGATAATATTTTTTTGTTTATTTTTTCTTATAAAACTTTTTTTATGTACGAATATTATAAGTATTACTCATTTTAAAATTTTAATTTTTAAGCCTATAATATTCTAATTTTATTATTTAATAATATTATTGGTGATTTAAAAAAAATTCTTTTGTTGCTCATATTTTCTTAATAGTAAACCAATTGATCGGATACCTGATATTGATATTGGTTCCCACTAGTAACAAGATTGAATCCTAAAATTTAGGATCCAGTGTAACCAGGACCGAGACTAGATTCAATTTTCAAGAACCAATGGTTATCGAGTCCAGGATCAATTTTAGTCAAATTATCCGGGTACCTGGTCTTACCCACCCTAATGTGTAATATTTAAGTCAAAAATTATGCGGTGTGAACCGATTTAGTTTAAATAATAAAAAATGATGTATTTTATTTAAGTTATTTAGGTTTGAGTACAATGTGTATATAATATATATGCATTATTAAAAGACTAAAAAAATTTGAACATACATTACCTTATAATCATATCATCGTACTCAAAAAAAATCATATGTTGTAACTAAGGATGATAACAAACTGAGTTCAAGCCTGTTCAGATTCGATTTAAAAATAATATTATTAAGTTTGATTCATGTTCAAAGCTCGTTTAACTTTAAATTTCAGACCTTTTGGGTTCACGAGCTTTTTGAGTCAAACTTGTATTGACTCAACATGTTAAGGCCTCAAGCTAAGCTCAAACTTAAATTGAACTCATTTAGATTAAATTTTAATAGAACCAAATCCGAATAACTTGTCAGTTGATCAAACCCGTTATCATCCCCTAAATGTGATTTATGATTAGATTGAACTTATTGTATTGACTCGGTATGTTAAGGTCTCAGGCTGATTCCAAATTTAAATTGAACTCATTTAAATTAAATTTTAATTGAACCAAATTAGAATAACTTGCAAGTCGATCAAACCTGTTATCACCACTAACCATAATAACAACTTAACAATATTAAAATATACAAGTATATATAATTATTTGAGCTCGTTCACAAGTTTTTCAAACTAAACTTATATTGACTCGACATGTTAAAGTCTTAAACTGAGTTCAAACTTAAATTGAGCTTATTTAAATTTAATTTTAATGGAACCAAATCTAAATAATTTACTAGTCAAACAAACCTTTTGATTATGTATTTATGATGTATTCAGATAACCAATATAATTTTATATTAAATAAAACTAACTATATTCTAAAACACTTTAATTTGAGATTATTAATTGATTAAGTGGTCCATAATATTTATACTATCTTTTTTTTTATAACAATATATCTTGTTGCTATTATTAAAAGATAAAGTAAAAACAAAAGTCTTGAGAAAACAAATAAAAAAACAAGAAAAAACACACACAAAGCAACCGGTTCAGCTTCATCCTCTGGTGGAAAAGAAAACTTTCAGTAAAAAACTAGTAGACCAGGATCAGAAAAGGAAGCAACAAGAACAAATAGAGCCTTTGTTCAAAAGAGATCTTGCATAAAGAAGGAAGAGAGATACTTCTATGAAGCATCCGAGGATACCAATTCCTCAACTGATAGTTGAACCTCTTCAACCCAAAAGCGATCTTCATCTCCTTGTGAAATATCTTGAGCAATCCCATGAGCCACGCGGTTTCCTTGCCTCGGGATGAAAGTAAAATCACATGTACTGAAAAATTTTACTATTTCCTTTATTTCCCAAATGATTGCACTAATTACTAACATATCTTTTTCTTTTGATTGAATTTTTTTAATAATTGAAAGACAATCGCCTTCAACAATGGCTGACGATAATCCCAAATCAGATGTGAAAATAATGGCATGTAAAGCTGCCAAAGCTTCAGCTGCAAAAGGAGATTGAACGCGCAGAACTTTTCGTCGACATGCTCCCATGACTTTTCCAAGATGATTCCTTACTACAATACCAGACCATGAGATCATAGTACTTGAGGTAAATTTCGCATCAAAGTTTACTTTTACTATGTTCTGTGGAGGAGGATTCCATCTAGTATCATTACAAAAATTGAACTTTGAAGTTGAGATCCAACCATAGAAAATTCTAGACAAGATGAACGAATGAATGAAGTAAGTTCTTCTGTAGTTCTCACAATTCCTTCATGATATTTTTTGTTTCGAGCAAACCAGATAGCCCAGATAGCAATTAAAATTTATGAATGTTTCTGTACTGATACAGAAAGAAGAATCCAACTCAGCCACTCTTGGAACTCAATAGCATAGTAAAACTCAGGACTAACATATCCTAATTTTTGTCAGATAGAAGTTGCAAAAGAACAATCTCTTGTCACATGAATTAAACTCTCATAAATATTAGGACATGCAGGACACCATGGATCATTAGCTATCCTTTTGGTATATAAATTTTGCTTTGTTGGAACAAAATTATGCAGAGATTTCCATACCTGAATCTTAATTTTTGAAGGGCAATTGATCGACCAAAAATTCTTGTGAATAGCTTTATCTCCCAGATTATCTAGAGAATGGTTCAATAAGAGCCTATATCCGCTTCGAACAGAGTAACAACCAGAGTTTTCCCCATTCCAAACAACCTTGTCTACTTGATTGAAATGAGATAGAGGAATAGATAGGATCTTATTTGCATCTTCGTTGCAGAAAATAGAATTGATTAAAACTTCATCCCATTCATTTGTTACTGCATTTATTAAATCAGAAACATGTGTCACTGAAGAAATATGAGGAGATTCAATCTTTTGTAAATTAGGTCCTGGAAGCCAATAATCATTCCAAATATTGATAGAGACACCATTTCCCACTTTCCATCTTAAACCCTTCTCAAAAAGTCCCCTTGCACTCCAAATACTCCTCCAAATGAGAGAAGGACTTGAGCCTAGATTTGCGAATAGGAAATTAGAATTTGAAAAATATTTAGCTTTCAAGAATCTTCCAACAAGAGAATCTGGTCTTTCAATAAGTCTCCAACTTTGTTTTGATAATAAAGAAATATTAAATTTCATAAAGTCCCTAAAACCCAAACCACCATCCTCTTTTAAATTACAGAGAGTAGTCCAAGCGCACCAATGAATTCCTTTTCTCCTCTCTGATTTTCGCCACCAAAAATTTCCCATAATTGACTCTAAGCCTTTACAAAGAGTTTTGGTAGTAAAAAAACACTCATTGTGTACACAGAAATAGCTTGTAAAACACTCTTTATGAAAACTTTTTTCCCCCTTGAGATAAAGGTTTAATGCTCCACATATTTACTGTCGATTCCATTTTATCACGTATTTCTCTAAATGCCTTTGTTTTATCACGACCAACAATAGTAGGAAGCCCCAAATATTTTTCTGGATTTGTAGAATTACTGACTTCAAAAATATTTTTAAGAGCATTACGATTTTTCATAGAAACATTTGTTGAGAAGAACAATCCTGATTTATCGTAGTTGATCAATTGACCTGAGCTTTCAGAATAGACATGAAGTAGATTTTTCAGAGTAATAGCTTCTGAAGGGGATGCTTCACCAAAAATAAGACTATCATCCGCAAAAAGTAAATGAGTTATCGTAGGGGCATATCTATTAAGACGAAAACCACTTAGTTGTTGTCTAGAATGAGCCCCTCGAAGAATCACCGATAATCCTTCACTACAGAATAAAAACAAGTAAGGACTAAGAGGATTCCCTAACGTAAACCTCTTGATGGAAGAAAACAATTCTTTAATTCACCATTAATCACCACTGAATAAGATACTATAGAGATACATCTATAAATCCAAGAAGTCCAATTTGTCGAGAAACCCATTTTGTGCATAATAGTCTGAACAAAATTCCATTCAACTCTATCATAGGCTTTGCTCATATCAAGCTTTAGAGCAAAATTTCTTTTTCTTCCGTTTTTATTCTTTTGAAAAGAATGAAGAATTTCATAGACAGTAATCACATTGTTAGTTATCGAACGTTTTGGGACAAAAGCACTCTGCGCATCATCAATACAAAAATCCATAACAACTTGAAGACGATTTGTTAACATTTTTGAGACAATTTTAAAGATAGCATTACAGAGGCTTATAGGTTTATAGTGAGACATATTAGAAGCATTTTTACGCTTTGGAATAAGCACTATATGTGTATCGTTCACATCACTCATCTCATATTCCCCTTGGATCAATCCAATACAATAACAGGAAATTTCATCCCTTATAATATGCCAGAAACGATAAAAAATTGCGCCAAGACCATCTTCGCCTGCAGCTTTAAGAGCTCCCATTTCTTTTATCGCTTGAAAAACCTCCCCCTTTGTAAAATCACGAACCAAATTATCATTCATTTCAGCAGTAATACAGGTAGGAATCATGTCCAAAATAATGTCATTAGGGACAATATTTTAAGATTTAAAAAGAGATGAAAAATAATCCTCTGCCACAACATGAATATCCTTTGGATCAACCATTCTAGTACCATTTGTTGATTCTAGGAATGTAATTTTATTCCTCCTTTTCCTTTGTGTTGCATGACGATGGAAAAAGGTTGTGTTCCGATCCCCATGTTGGAGCCAATTAGCTCTAGCTCGTTGTTCCCAATAAAGTTCAGACTTATCCGATTCAATGTTTAAAGCTAGTTTGGTTTGCATAATCTCCCCCAAAACTTCATCCGTTGGATTTTGATTTGTTAAAAAAACAAGCTGCTTACGAAGATCAACAATCTTAAAACTCTTCGATCTTTTAATATTACGAAACTATTGATTCAGACCCATATTGACTTTCCTTAACCGTTTAGGAATTGATCCTTCTGAGAGATCCCATAGACGTTGAACTTCAACTTCACAAGACTCCTCTAAAAGCCATGCTGCCTCAAATTTTAAATGCCAATAACATCTCTGACGAGCGTCTATACCAGTATCAAGTAATAAAGGACAGTGATCGGACATGGAATGCAATAAGTGAGATACAGAATTATTAGGAAAAGCTGACCACCAAGATTCATTTGCCACCCCTCTATCAAGTCTCTCCCGAATATTTGTAGCTTCAAAATTTCCCCTCTCCCATGTATACCAGTTACTATTATATCCAAGATCCGACAAATTGCAATGTTCCAAGGTCTCCCAAAAAGAATTCATTTGTCTTAGATTACGCAATCGACCACCCTTCTTCTCAAAAGAATACATGATCTCATTAAAATCCCCAATGACAACCCAAGGAATATCCGGAAGATCATTTAACTGATTTAATAGATTCAAAGATAGACTGCGACGTTGTTCCTCCGGCTCTCCATAAAAACCAATACATCGCCACTGATAACTATCTGAGTCCCTCTGAATGATAACGTCAATATGGTTGTTAGAGTAAGATCAAAGCATTACATCACAATCATATCTCCAAGCAAAACATAAACCTCCTACTGCCTCTTGAACCAACATCCACACCATTGATAAAACCCCATCTTTGTCTAACTTTCAACATAACAAAAGCTTCAACTTTTGTTTCCATTAAAAAAATAACCGATGGATTATTGTCTCTCAGCATATGCTGAAGACGTTGTCTTGCCCGAAGTTTTCCCAAACCTCGGACATTCCAGCTAAGTAGTTTCATAATTGACGGCGGGCCTGTTAAGTAGGCCGGTCGATGAAGATGAATTGTGAGAGGCAGGTTCTCGTACCACAGTAGATAAATCCTTATCAGCGAAAAAATCTAACGTAGAGAAAATAGCCCGACTCCTTTTATTACCTTCTGGATGTTCCACTGGATTGTCCTCAGCATGCAAACCCATCTGGACATCAGAGTTATTAATTGGATATTGGATAAGATTAGCTGGGGAAATAGAACTACTAGGAGCATGGCTAGAAAAAAGCCGAGATTGTTGCACATCAGTAGAATTAAATCTTTGATTTTCTCTTACAGAATTTCCTTGATTCGCGCCCCCACAAAATTCCATCGTCTCTCAGCCATTGACTTACTAGAAGTTGACGCCGATCAGGAGCTCGCAAGGAGATATCCTATTATAGGGGAAGATTCTGAGTTGTTGAATTTAAACATATAGGACAAAATCCTTCTCCATGGCCTAACTTACCACAAAGAAAACAAAAAAGTTTTATTTTCTCATATTGAAAACGAACATAAAATTCAACTCCATTTTTTTGAGTCATTTTTTCTTCCTTTCCAAAGATAGACGAGAATCAAAACGAACTCTTATCCTCATCATATCTATAATATCTTAATTTATGTAAATTTTAATTCTAACATATATATTTATGCAAAATTATAATATCTTTTCATTTAACAAAAAATAATTCAATTTCAATCTTTTAAGGAAATTAATTACACATAACCAGTTATAATAAAATTTTCAAGAGAATCGAAAAATTATACAGTGAACCCTGTTCACCACGTCATCCATGGTCCCAAGCAATCAGAACCGTTGATCTTAATTTTTTTCCAAGTGAATCATCACCTCTTTCCTACATGGACTTAGTGGATGGGTAGTTATTAGGTGGTTATTTAAAGATCAACAGTCCTGATTGCTTGGACCATAGATGACGTGGTGAACAGGGTTCACCGTATAATCTCTCAAGAGAATCGGTCATAATTTTTTTAAACATTTTATTTATTTTTCTAACTATTGAGTTTCACTAATTTTTATAAAATTTCACGAGGATTTTGATAAAAAAAATTATGATATATATTTTAAGAGGCTCGAGATAATAAAAGAATACAATAAGATACGATATAAACACGAGCAAACATGAAAATAGAAGATCAAACTCAAGCAATGCTTAATTGTATTTATAAAACTAAAGGTGGCTAAACTAGAGGTGGTTAACGAGTTGAGCAGCTCGTGAGTTATTTGAACTCGACTCGGATTAGCTCGGTTCGAATTTGAAATTGAATCGATACTTTAACGAGTTGAATGGAGCAAAGTCTAACTCAACTCGATAAGTTCGCGAGAAGCTCGCTAATTTTTTAAAATATTTTTTAATAATTACTTTAATATAATTTTATTAAAAAAAATTAAATACTAATTATTAATGTGTGAATTATTACTTTAATTTTAATATTCTAGTTTGGTGTATTTATGGAATGTTATTTTTGAATTTAGACTTTAAAAATGTTTTATACACTCTTTTTGATATTTTTGGTTAAATTTGTTAATTTAAGTTAATATTAAGCCTCATATAGTATTATTAAATTTTACTTTTAGTTAAAAATAAGGTAAGTTTTTTAATGAGTTTAACGAGTAATAAGTTGAGCTTAACGAGCAACGAGTCGAGTTGAGCAACAAAATATTTTAATGAGCATGAATCGAGCACAATTTTAACGAGCAACGAGTCGAGTCGAGTAACAAAAATTTTTAACGAGCACGAGTCGAGCAATTCTCAACTCGCGATCGACTCGCTCGATAAGCACCCTAAGGCTGAACCGAATTATCAAAAATCGAATTAATCGAATTCTTTAAAATTTTATTCGTTAATCAAACTGAACTTTTTTCGAAATACATTAACCAAATAAATTTCGGCTAGTTCGGTCGGTTAATTTGGTTAATCGAAATTTGTTATAAAATTTTGGATAAATCACACAAATGATCACTCAACAATGTTAAAATAGTCTTTTTAACCACCAAACTTTTAAAAATTATAAAACAACCATTAAACTTATCTAATTATTATAAATTGATCATTTAATTATTGTATATTATAAATTATTGAAAAATATTAAAAATTTTAATGAATATTTTTTAATAATTTAATAAATATAATCATCATTTTTATATTAATTTGATAAAATTTAATGATCAATTTATAATTTTTAAAAGTTTAGTGACCAAAAACAAATATATATAATATATAAAATATAGAATTTTGGTTAATTAACATATTTCAAACCAAAATAACCGTTAACTAAACTTTAAAAAAAACTTTAACCACTCACCGACAAAACAAAGTTCGGTGACCGACCGTTATCGTATTAATTCGGTTTGATCGATTTATTCAATTTAGCCGACGGTTTAAACACCCCTAGGTAAGGGTGCCAAATTATGCAAAATTTTTCAATAAAAAAGAATAAAGATAGTAAAAAAAGAGAACCGAAATAATCAATGTATCACGAACAAAGATTCAAATAGTGGTACGCAATCGTGATATAACGGTAACGATAATATTTAAAAATAATAGTATATAATAACCATAATTTATATATTATTATCCATAACTCCAATAAAATATTATAACTGAAAACTTGACCTCAATACAATTTAAATATTTAATTGTTAATCGTAACGATATAGATAAACTCTATGATTAGCTGCACTGTAAGATTTTGAACACTAGCCTCGATAGCAATGACTAGGGGCAAAGCTACGTGGGGTGGTGAGATTTTTTCTTTATTTTTTTATATATATATTAAAAATTAAATTATTTATAAATTTGTATTTTTATTTTAAATATTTATATTTTACTTTAACTCAAATCTTGATTTCTAATAAATTTTAACATATATAATAAAAAATTATTAAAATTTATAATATAATAAGAACTAAAATTATTTTTAACATTTTGATTAAAATATTAGTAAAATTAAATATCTAAATTAAATAAAAAAATAATTTTACAATTTAAATTAAGAGAAAATACGACTAAAAAATAAAAGATGACATAATTGAAATGGTATTTATTAATCCCTATTTAAAGTCTGAGTGAACAAGTATTACAAGTTAAAACAAGTTATAAATACAATACATATCTAATATCTCATATCCTTAAAGATACGTAAAATAAGGAGATAAATTAAATGGCTTATAAATAAGCGCTTAACCGCTAAAACAAAGAAATAATCTAGTCTCAGTTTTTTGGTTTAATCGGGTATAATTTAAACTTTTTAATTTTAGATTAATTTAATTATCTTTGTATTTTAGTAACTTTTCTCTTACTCGTACTTAGTCCAGTTAAATTTCCGTCATAACCGCAAGCATGAAAAAATCATCTTATCCGAAAGTACATAACTTGATTTCGGTCCATGCAAGCGTCTATTTCGTTCTATTTCGTTCTTGTCAAAGATAATAACTAAAAACCAATCTATACTAGTCTTATAATTATCATCCGCAGTGATTTACTCTTTCCAACTTTCTGAATCCATGTGAAAAACTCATGCGAACGACCATTGACAAAGTTGCATAATCCATTGCCATACTTGGCTCGAGTAACTGTACTCTCCAAACAGGTGATCTCTCGTCTCTTGTTCAGCTCCGCACCGCATGCACATAGGGTTAGTCCGGTATCCCTAACGTAACACCCAACTTCGAGTAGGCAACCTGTTAAGCAAGGGACGGAACCAGAATTTGAGGTTAAAGAAGGTAAAACATAAATGTTTAAAAGTAAGAGGATAAATTCATAAAAATTAAATAAAGAGACAAAAATAAAAATAAAAATTTTTCAGGGTGAAGAAGAACAATTTCGTCCTTGTGTCCAGCACTACGAGCCAAGAGATGAAATAGTATAAACCACCCAAAACTAGCTTTGTGTCACGATGTTTTTTCTTGCTTGTGCTGTAATGAGATTGGCCTATAGTCTGTAGTCTTCATGGGAGCCATCACTTTGGGAACAAGGATACTTACAGTCGAATTAAAAGCAGCAGGCAATGTAAGAAGAACTGCTGGAAGAATTTTGCTGTGTAACCATCAGAGTCTGGTGTTTTGTCTCCTTTTATCCCAAACAAGATATCTTTGATCTCTCTTTACAACTCATCAGGACACTGTATCACACTTGGATCAGTCTGTCGGAGATAGTGTGAGAAAAATTAAATAAAAAATTAATTTTAAGACTTAATTATAAAAAATATATAGATAGAGGACTATTATTAATTATAAATATCTTTAAAAGTTTATAAAAAATTATATATTTAATCTTAAACCGGGTCGGATATTTTATACCGTAAATCTGAACTCGACGATACTCTAAAAAACCGATTAAGACGAATCGGGTAAAATACCCATCCTTAATGATAACATCATAGAGTTACTTCGTTTTTCTTCAATCTTGATAGTTTAATCTGTTTATTTAGTTAATAATATATAAAAAAAAATAAATTGATCGAAAACATATTTTAAATACATATGAATCGACCGAATACACGCTTTAAATACAAAGACATGACCCTTTAAATATCATTTAAATACACACAAAAATTTAAATATATTCGAATATTATGTGGCTTATAGGATACATTTGAGACGTAGAGGACCAATTTATCAGACAATTTTATATGAGTTTGGCCCCATATGGTTTAATATTACATAAATATCAACTACCTAAGCTTACATCACCAAATTCCTCAAGAATCACAATAATACAAAGGAAAATCCTACGACTTGCGTCGAACATTGCTTAACATCACTAACAATAAATATTGTTGAATAACATTAAACTAATTAATAAAGATTAAAAATTTTAAGGACTCAATATATAATTAATAAATATTTAAAATAAAATTTCAATTAAATTATTTTCTATAAGGAAAACTACACAAATGGTCATCCAACTATCACTCATTTTTTAGGTTGGTCACCAAACTAATTTTTTCATCAAAATCATTGTTAACTTTTTATTTCATTATTATTTTGGTCACCGACTGTTAAATATTTAACAAAAATTGTGACATGACATGGTTTAATAATATGGATGGTCATTCAACTATCATTCTTTTCTTGTGTTGGTCACCCAACTAATTTTTTCATCAAAATCATCATTAAAATTTTATTTTATTTTATTATATTTTGGTCATCAATTATTAAATATTTAAGGAAAACTATGATATGGTATGGTTTAATAATAATTTTAGTCCTTCAAATTATTATATTATATCAAATTAATCCAAATAAAAATTAACTCATCAAATATTTTAACTAAACCCCAAAATTTTCACCCCTTTTCTTCTTCCTCTTGCAACGCTACTTTAAAAATTAATTTATCAACTCTCTCCTTATTTTTCGTGTGTCTTTGAACAACTTATTAAGTTTCAGATTATTTAAAATCATTTTAATTTTATAATTTATTCTTTTAAAATCTAAGATAAAAGAATATTTTTTTCTTCGAATCAGGATGACATTTTCGTAAAATAGTTTCTTTTTCAGTTCAAGGAAGGTTGTATTCCGACATCTGAAAAGTCATTGATGCCAAATTTGTGTGAAATTGTAGGAGTATCCATATAAAGATCGTAAATTTGGGTTGTTCAATGAAAATTTAAGTGAAATCCAATTTTATTTAATCCCAAAAAAAATTTTACGACATGCGTCGAATTGATCTATATTTACATGTTAAAAATTTTATGACTATTGATCTATATAAACTTTTATGTGAATTGATAAATCAAATTTTTTTATAAATCCAATAAACATAAAAATGATAGAAAATATATATTAATAGTTTGTGAAAAGTTAAAGAAACTATATTAAATTTTTAAAAAATAAATCATAAAATTAAAGTGATTTTATATAATTTAAAATTTAATAAATTATTCAAAGACGCAAGAGAAATAAAGAGAGTTGATAAATTAATTTTTTAAAGTAATATTACAAGAGAAAAAAGGAAAAAGAATTGAGGTTTAATTCAAATATTTAAAATAAGTTATATTCTCTTAAAATTAATTTGATATAATATAATAATTTTAGGGACTAAAATTATTATTAAACCATGTCATGTCACAATTTTTATTAAATATTTAACAGTCGATGACCAAAATAATAATGAAATAAAATGTTAACAATGATTTTGATAAAAAAATTAATTTGGTGATCAACCCAAAAAATAAGTGATAATTGGATGATCATTTGTGTAGTTTTCCTTATAGAAAATAATTTAATTAAAATTTTATTTTAAATATTTATTAATTATATATTGAGTCCTTGAAATTTTTTATATTTATTAATTAGTTTAATGGTGTTCAATAATATTCATTATTAGTGGTGTTCAACAATGTTCGACACATGTCGTAGACTTATCTTAATACAAAAGAAGTAGAAACTTCTTGAATATCAATTCTCTTTTAATTTGTGGTCCATTAAATTGTTTGGAAGCAATACATTCTAACAATTAATTTTGATTTGAACTTAAAAATTCGACACAATTAATTCGAATCAAAATTTTATTAAACCTAATTTTATCATAAGATGTTAACAACTGGGAGCTTGAATTATACAAATTCGAGATATTGATTCAATCCGAAATGACTTTAGAAACTAGAATGACCTAGAATTCAAATTAACTTGAATCCAAAACAATTCAAACAAAAATGATTATGAAATTTTAAAACTCGAATTGATTTAATTTAAACTGATCTAATTTAAAATTAACTCAACTCAAATACTTGACGAATAGAAATTCTCTACTTTTTCAGTGTAGTGTAAATCGTCTGCCTCTTTATTGTGCATTCATTTGGTGTCCCTATTTTAAATTAGTGAGTTTAGGGTTTAGGGTTAGAGATTATGGTTAGGGTTCAAGGAATTAGGGGTATGATGTATTTTTTAGTGTTTAAGATTTAAGATGTAAAAAATTAGAGTTAGAGTTTAGAAATTAAATTTTAAGAATTTTTTAGTAGGGACATAGAAGAGAAAATGATTAAGAAGCGGATGATTTCTACTTCTTTTGGTAATATAATATTACCTATCATATTACTGATAATATAACATTACCTGTCATATTATTGGTAATATTATATTATCTTGTTTGATTTATTTACCTAAAATGTGAGATGACATTATTTAGTTAAGGAAATGTAAGATTACTTAAAAAAGAAATTTTATTAAATTACCCTTATGTAATATTTTTAAAAGGTTAAATTTTTAATATTGAATTAAAAATATTTATATTCATAGAATTATTTACATTATATTTAAATTTTATATAAAAATAATTTATTATTAGTATAATTAATATATTAAACTTATTTAAATAATATTATGATTTTGAGTCCACATATTCTCTGTCTTTATTGATTTTTTAATTTTCAATTTCTCCATTTTAGGTATCAATTTTTTATCTGTACAATAAAAAAAACTTTAAATCTATATTTTTCACTAACAGAAAACGAAACTTGTAAATAATTTTTCTAAAACAAAACTTGTAATCAATTTATTTTTCTAAAACAAAACTTGTAATCAATTATTTTTTTCAACTCATCATTTTTACCAAGTGAATCTTCAGTAACATTTATTGTAAATCAAGTTTAAAACAGTTTTTACCAGTGAAGATTCACTTGGTAAAAATGATGAGTTGGAAAAAAATAATTAAATAGATATTTTTTATTGATTAGTCTCATAGATAACGTGGTGAGAATGTCCCATAATATAATTTCTCTAATCGTAGAAAATCTTTTATTACCAAATAATAAAAATTCCCACCAACCAAAGTGGGGTAGATAATTCTAAAAAAATCATTTCTACCTGTAATGTTTATTTCCTCCATCCAAACGCATCCTAAATCGATTTGTTTAGAGACATAAATACGATGGATACTTGAAGAATATTCCCCCAACAATTCTTCTTCACCACTTCATGTCCCAATCCATACACATTCCTCTATCTATATATACACATACATAGCAAAACACAAGTTCATCATGCAAACCACAACCAAGGCATTCTCACATCTTCAAATCACCACCACAATGGCTATAATCCGAGTGCCTAGGATCATCCAAGCTAAGGCCAACCCCACTTCAAGAGATGTTCCGAAAGGTTATATGGCGGTCTACGTTGGAGAGACGACACAAACGAAACGATTCGTGGTGCCGATTTCGTTGTTGAATCAACCTTCGTTTCGGCAATTGTTAAGCATCGCCGAGGAAGAGTTCGGGTTCAATCATCCTATGGGTGGTCTAAAAATTCCTTGCGAAGAAGAAGTCTTCATTGATCTCACTTCACACTTGTATTGATTTTTCCTTTTTCCCTGTTTAAACAATTAGATGAGAATAGAGATACAATATATTTATGTATGTTCATTTACATCTTTCTGTTGTTTTTTATGTCAGAAAGAGATGATAAAAATATGAACTTTGCAAGAAAATTATTTCGATATAAAATAAAATTACAGATTTTTTAAAGAATTACTCAGTTTCTTTTAATTGATTTACATGTAAATTTATTATTGGTTAAACGTATTTAATTAGATTTTCATGTAACTCTGACCGCGCGACTGAATAATAATAAAAATAAAATTGCAACGTCTCTACTTCTATTGGAACTAATAATGTTATCATTTTAAACTTTGTATAAATTATAGGGACTAAAACCATAATTAAACCAATAAATACTGTTTCAGAAGAATGAAAGACCTTACGGTTGGTCCAACCACAACAATTTGCTGGGTAGACATTTGATTTCAGGGTAAGTAATTGTTTACCCTGAAATCTAAATTATACCCTAACACGGATTGAAAATATTTATAACTAATAATTTTTTATAATATTATTAATATATATATTTTTTTAAAAAAATGTTTTTAAATCCGTCTTGTGAGTTTTCATACAAAATAACAAAACATCCCTGAGATGAATAGAAATAAGAACAACTTTTAACTGTGTTCTCGAATTTATTAACTCATATATGTATATATTTTTTGTTACGTGTTATAGATGTCGGATACAAATATTTTAATTATAAATAATATTTAGTGTAACATCGGAGATAACAATGTTAATGTCGCTGTCCGAAGTAGTTGTGAAATGATCTCACAGGTTCTTCTGCCTGGAGCTTCTCCTGGTTGATGAGAGAGCAACGTCTCTATTCAAGCCATGGTGGACCTTCCTCCTCGTGCCATAGTCTTTCTCCTTCATACAACATTGCATGTGTGCTTGTCATAGATTGGGAACTGTGGGAGTAATTTGTTTTGCTCTTTTCGTTCGAAATGAGCGTAAATAAATAGATTTACGAACATATAAACAAAAATATTTATGATATTATATAAATATATTTACGAGTTAGTGAATTTTAGGACATAATTGAAAGTTATTCCTCTTACTTCAATTTAGCTTAAAGATGTCTTGAACTTTGCATGAAAACGGTCTGAGACGGATTCAAAAATATTTTTAAAGTAAAAACGTGTGTATTAATAATATAATTGAAAGTTATTCCTCTTACTTCAATTCAGCTTATTTTAGTTTTTAATCTAACTCATATACTTGCGTAGTGTGATAATTTATTTTTGTATTTAATTTATTCGAGTTAATTTGAATAATTTATTACAATAAATTAAATTTGATGCGAGCTTGCAACTCAAGAAACCAAAAAAACTAAATTTTATAGTTTTTTAAATTTAGCTTATGATTTTTTTCTTCATTTCTTTTATTATTTTAAGTATATTTTAACTAATTCTTAAAGTACTATATAATATTTATTTAGCTTTAATTTATATGTTTTAAAATAATTTTTTTTCTTTTTACAATTTAGTTCTTCAATATTATATGATTTCCTCTTTATTATTTTCCCTTTTTTTAAGTTTGTTTTTTATTAAATTTAACTACATATTTCACTATCACTGTATAATATCTACGTAATTTTAATTCATATTTCAACAAAAGAATCATTTACAATCTAGTCTATTAACTTTTCATTTTTTTTCAATTTGGTCCTTTAACTATATTTTTTATATTTTTTCTTATCATCAATTTCTGGACTCTATAAATCCGGTATGGTATTGAAGAAACAGTGCCACAGTTCCTATGGAGGTTGCCAATTGCCACAGTGCCACAGTTCCTATGGAGGTTGCCAATTGCCACAGTGCTTGCAAGAAGAACTGGGGAGGTTTCAATGAAAAAACAGCAAAAATTAAAATAAAGAAAGGAGAGAAATTTTGTCAGAAGTGGGATTTGAACCCACGCCCTCGTTAGAGGACCAGAACTTGAGTCTGACGCCTTAGACCACTCGGCCATCCTGACTTTTCGATTTTAATTTTGTTAAACGACAATAGAGGATACTAAAGTATAAACATGAATATTGGAACGTATCAAAGTTTATATGAATTTCCACCAGAAGGTCGAATGCCAAATAAAAATATAAACAGTATTCAAGTGTAGCAAAAATTATAAGAATTTTTACTATTAATATTTTGTATTTATGAGACGTTTTTCCCCTTTTAATATATTCTTAATATATTTTAAAATATATATGTTTATCTTACGATTTAGAGAGATTATATCATAGGTTCGACTCGTCATGTCAGTTGTGGTCCCTAACCAATAAAAATCACTCATTCCACTACTAATCATCCATGTCATTAATATAATCTTCAAAAAAATATATTTTTTAAATAACATGAAAAAGATGAGTGAAGATTTATTGATTAAAAAAAATAACTTAAAAAATAGTGATAAAGTGAGTGATTATAATTGAATAGGACCATGACTGATGTGATAAGTTAGGCCTATAATATAATTTCTTTACTATTTATAATTGAGATAAGAGATTTCCCTTCGAACCTTTTCGATAATATCCTTTACAAATTTTGAACATACGTCCTTTATCTAAGAATACAATATAACTTTTTTTTCCATCATTTAATTATTATTTTTTTTACTTTTTATGTTATATTGAATGAAGTCGCAACTATTTTTTAAATTTTTAAATAAAACTCTAATGGTAATTTAATTTTTTTTACCTTTCAGATTTTAAGATCTCGTCCTGATTAATTTATCCGCGTCGTACACTTAATTTTGGTGGGTAAGTCTCCCAGCAGAGATTTTTCACGTACACAATATATCGAATCTAAAATTTGTTTAAGCAAAACCAAACTACTTACGACTTAAACCAACACGATAATCTCAGTATTTTTTTTAATAAACCCCCGCTATTATATTGTAGTATTTATTTTTTTAAAAGATTAAATATTTTATAAATAAATATTTGAATTTAGATCTCATGTCTCTTTTAAAGCTAATTTTGAATTTAAATCATGATTGGTAGTCAGTAATTTGAGGCCTGTACTTGATCCAGTTTTGGCGGGCGTATAAAGGTAGAACAATTGAAATCAAAATTCATTCGATTATACGTTCAAATTTCAATCTACTCTTGATCATCTACAGGTTTTACTACGATCGACGCCCGTTGATTTCCTGGTGAAATGTCTCTGATGAAGCGGCCGCAGCGAATCTAATACAATGGCGGAAGGTGGAACCACCGGAAATGAAAATAATAAGAATTGTATAAACGGCAACGATACTAATGAAACCGTTAGAAAGGGAGTAAGGGCGTTGGATCCGGAGGTTTTCTGTTGCGTGCTTCAACCGTCGGCTTCCGATTCTGGAACCGATTACATAGGCATTCGCAGAATTCTTCTCGCTCGCAAAGCGGAGTCCGGTTGTTATCGCCGACTTGTAAGCTCTCTGTCTGTCGGTTCTGCTTTGTTTATATGGATCTATGATTTGATAGTTTGAGAGCATGATTTTGAACGACTAATATTCCAAATTCTTTTAAATCAAACCTTTTAATATGCTTCGTTGTTTTTGGCTTGCTTCGCTGAATTATGTGAAGGATTGGAGATGTAATGGAAAAGGTTATGTGGCGTACAGGAATTACATGCGTAGGCCTAGAAACTGGGAAAAAATACATACATCAAGCAGCTCAAGCACTACTGGAAATAGGTACTGGAATTTATCCAAAAAATACACCTTTTTGTTATTTATTTATTTATTCGCTTCAAGAATTGAGGCTAACAATTGCATTGGTTAGATTGAATGTATGGCAGTGGCTAAGGGCTAAAGGACGATTTATGAAAAAATAGGGATGAGTTAAAAAATAAAAACTCGAACTTTGTTTATTCGAATTTGTTATATAAATTTAAGTTATAAAATATGATTTATTAACCGACTTATTAAAAATCTTTTGACTCGACCGAATGTTGACCCTAAGAACAATTATTTACTTCTTGTGAGTTTGTTTTAAAAAAAACATCTTTGATACAATTCTGACATCAGGTTAATTTACTGTTTGATGCAGTGGGAGATGGTTATCAGCTTCAAATTCATTCTCCCATTTGTTTGAGTTGGAAAACTGGACCAACTCTAGCAAAGTATGTATCGATTACAACTTTCTACTATGATTTTTTGTTCTCAATCAGTTATTGACATGTAGATTCTAATTATATTGTTTATTTGCACGATGCATTGTGCCTTAAATCCTCATGTTCTTGATGATGAAAATGAAAGAACATAAGATCCCTAAGTACTTATCCGTTCACAAGGATCTTCTTGCATGTCAATGTCTTGAAAACCTTTTCATTTTCATAGACCCGGCATGGTACCTACATAATATATAGGAAAATGTACCATTAACAATTTCTACACATGTATCCTTACCATAACGAAAAGACTTCGATTTATGCTGCTGCTGCTGTAATCATAAGATTCAAACCTTCATTTAAACAGTTCTTTTAAAGAATTGAGATGAGTTGTATGCTTTTCCACCATTGCAGGATAAAGTTAGTGTCACTGCTACTTCAAATCAAAGAACAAGTATCAGCTGTAGAATGAGTGATAGTGAACGCCCACGTCAACAAGCACTTGAACCTGCATACTCTTTTGTAGGAATGCACTGCATATTCGATCAGTGCGAAGCAGCTGGTACCTTTTTATAATTTTTCAATGCAATCTGGAATTCTTTCATCTTTGACATACGTTTTCTGAGCAATGAATTTCAGTCTTTCTAAAACGAAGGATATGATTGGTCTTTAAGCAGTTACAGTTTTGAATTCTTTCATCTTTGACATACGTTTTTTGAGCAATGAATTTCATTCTTTCTAAAACGAAGGATATAATCGGTCTTTAAGCAGTTACAGTTTTGAAGTTCGGGCACATGAGTTCTGATCTACTCGCATATGGGGCATCAGATGGGACTCTGGTAGTTTGCAACATCTCCGACCCGCCTTCAATTATCAAGCAATTAAGCGGGCATTCAAAAGATGTCACAGGTCGGATTACCTGGTATTGTTTCAGTTGTCTTTCTTATAACTTAAAGTACTTGTAGTCATGTTATCTGCTATTTGTTTTTTCATTTACTGAAATCATGATCTTGTTCATATGTGATTTGCATGGTCCATTCCTGCTTCTTTATTTTCGATTTCCATGTTTTTAGTGGAATTGGACTAGATCAAGAAGGTAGTTACTACTTCTTCATATTGTAAAGCATCTTTCACAGTTTAAGCTGAATGAGTTAGATATCGCGATCGGGGATATATTCGATACAGTTTATGAGGCTTAGCATGGTAGAATAACTAGATTTCAGTTCAGAAATTGATGTGAAAGTTGGAGCAAAATTTTCTTGGCAGGAATATGTACTATGCAATAAATCAAGTTGGAACTCTTTTAGATCTTATTTATTAGAGAAATAGTTTTGGACAGAGTTGGTTAAGAACTGCAGGTCATTTGAATTTGCTGATTACCTGTTATACATTATTGATAGCATCATTAAATTTCTAGTGTCAGTAAGATTGAACTCTGTTTAGATAACCATGTTTATGATTTTCCACTGTGTTATCAGATTTTGATTTCTCATCAAACAATCAGTACATTGCATCTTCATCAAAGGACAAAACTGTGCGAGTATGGGATATATCGAAAGGCGTTTGCATTCGAGTAATCTATGGAGTCTATCCACAATTGTGCATCAGATTTCACCCTGTATGTACATATCAACGTTTATAATACATAACTTTCAAGCCATGCAATTTTTTATGTTCTTTGTGTGTGTGTGTGTTTGCTCGGCATGTTCTTAGGTTTATGGCCTGCAATAATCTGGAATTCGATTCTGTAGCAACCTGTGATCAAGAACGGTGTATGCATTTTTATACGAATTAACAACCAAGTGAACAAGTGTTTTTGTCTGTCTTTCTTGTCTGCAGGTAAACAACAACTTCCTTTCAGTTGGGAATGCAAATAAAGAGATCACTGTAAGCACACCTCCATGCCTTTGATCATATCTAGCCTAACATAAGGAGCATACTTTGGTTGATGTGATATGCTAGATTGTCCAAAATATATATATATATATTTTTTTTGTCTCAGTATTTTCATGACAGTTAAATAAATTTAAAGCTTTGTAACTCGATCTCGTTATCAAAGGTTGCTTGCATGTATGAATTTATCCAATTCAATCAAGTCCAACATTTAATCTTTGGCACTTATTTTGTGCACACCAGGTCTTCAATTTCAGCACTGGTAGGGTTGTCACTAAATCAAGCTTCGACAGTGAGGTTACCGCAATGGACCATGATCCTGCTGGTCAGCTCGTTTTCTGTGGAGATGCACAGGTATCTCCTATTTTGTCATAATCCAGGTCAGAAATTTAAATTACGACTGTTTCCGATCACTGTATTTTGGATGTATTACGATCACTGTGAGCGGTTATTAGGCATAAAGATAATCTTAACCATTAACGTTTATAGTTTTTGTCGTTTTGGTCCTTTTTTGGGATAAATTTAACCTTTAACCTATATATTTTTGACAAATATCTTATTTTTTAACTAGCTTGATGACTGGATCGTTAAAAATTTAACGATAATATATATATAGAATATAATTTTAAAGGCATAAAGATGGTTTTCACCCTTAACGTTTATAATTTTTGTCATTTTGGCCCTTATTTTTTGGGGATAAATTTAACCTTAACCTATGTCTTTTTAACAAATAACTCATTTTTTAACTACCGTGATAACTGAACCGTTAAAAATTTAATAATGATAACTAATATATTTTAAATGACATAGAATCTAACCTATTAAACATATACATATATAATATAATTTTATTCTAGTATAAAATATAAAATACTTAAAATTTAAATGAAATATTAAAAATTAATTAAATCCAAAACAAAAATTTAGTAAATATTCTCAACCTTAACTAAATTAAAATATCTTTATAAAACCCTAAAAATCCGATTTAGATTAAAATTAAAATACCTAAATTCTAAACTAAAATAATAATAATTCAATTGATTATTATTAAAATTAGGGGTGAGTATTCGATCGAGTTGAGTCGAGTCAAAAAATTTTGAGTTATTCGAGTTTACGAGTCATATTTTACAACTCAAACTTTATTTGAAATTTTTTCAGTTCGAGTCGAGTTTAAGAAATTCGAGTCGAATCGAGTCGAGTTTTCGAGTTCCTATAAATATTTATTTGTAATTATTTATCATATTATAATATGATTTGATTTCAATTTAAACGACTTTCTCTAATCATATAAGATATTTATCTATATATTTTTCATATGTAGCGATATTTTTTTATATTTTTATATATCAATGTATATATCATAAAAAATTGATAGACTCGTTTTAAACTTAAAAATTAATCATTTAATTATTAAAAATTTTGAGTTTTTCGAGTTATTTGAATTTCCATTTTACAACTCAAACTTTATTTGAAATTTTTTTGAGTCGAGTCTAGTCTATGAAATTTCAAATCGAGTATTTTCACCTCGAGTCGAGTTATTCAGTTTTTTCGAGTAGAGTCAAGTTTTGCTCACCCCTAATCAAAATTATTTATCTTTGATTCACCGGTAACAAACTCTATAAAACCATTTCTTTTCAGATTATGTTCATAATTTTTTAGATAAAATTTTAATTTTAATATAGTTAAGGTTGAAAATATTTAGTAGCCTTTATTTTAGATTTAATTAATTTTTAATGAATAAAAAATTAATTTTTAATATTTCATTTGAATTTTAATTTTAATTGTTTTATATTTTTAGATTAGAATAAAATTATATTCTATATATACATATATTTTTAATAGGTTAGATTCTATGTCATTTAAAATATATTATCACATATATATGACAAGTTATCGTTATTAAATTTTTAACGGTTCAGTTATAATGGTAGTTAAAAAATGAGTCATTTGTTAAAAAGACATAGGTTAAGGGCTAAATTTATCTAAAAAAAAGAATAAGGGCTAAAATGATAAAAATTATAAACGTTAAGGGTGAAAATTATTTTTATGTCAATTTTAAATGATATGGAATGTAACCTATCAAATACATATATATATATATGAAATATAATTTTATTTCAATATAAAATATAAAATATTTAAAATTTAAATAAAATACTAAAAAGTAATTAAATCTAAAATAAAAAAAATTATTAAACATTCTTAACCCTAACTACGATAGAATCAAAGTCTCATCTTAAAAAATATAAATACAATTCGAATAAGATTTTGATTTTATCGTAGTTAGGGTTAAAAATGTTTAATAATCTAATATTTTATAATTATTTAATTTTTAATATTTTATTTGAATTTTAATTATTTTATATTAGAATAAAATTATATTCTATATATATATATGCATTTGATAGGTTGCATGTCATGTCACTTAAAATTATATTTCATATATATATATATGTGTATCATCGTTAAATTTTTAACGTTCCAGTCATCAATCTAGTTAAAAAATTAAATATTTGTCAAAAAGATATAGGTTAAAAATTAAATTTATCCAAAAAAAATAAATGCTAAAACAACAAAAATTATAAGGGTTAAAAAGGTTAAAATTATCTTTATGCCCCGTTATTATGATAAACGACCGCTATTTGAATTCTTAGTTTGGATAATCACTGAAATTTAGGTGGTCTTTTAGAAAGTTTCTTACGGGATGATATTCGGCAGGGGTGCATATACTCGGTTACTATGGACTCCCGTACAGGCGTATTATCCCGTTCTCGTCGATATAGAAGTAGCAACAAAAACAAACCGAAATATCCAGTCCTGACCGTGCAGTACCGAAGTTTCTCTTTGATGGCAAAGGGTCCTGTGCTGTTGACATGCACTCAAGACGGAATTATTCTGTTCTTCAGGTCAGTTCTGGACGTCGTATCTATATCACCGATCATTACGAATAACTAACCGATCCGTATGTCCATGTTTCAGTGTCGCCTTGGAATCACAAGGCTACCTAACCCTTCGGTGTTCGCTCAAATTAAGTTCGCGGGTTCACAGCGTCCGAGCATCCTTCTGCCCTCTGCTTTCCCTTGACAAGGGAGAATACATAGGTTCGAGCATCCTTCTGCCCTCTTCTTTCCCTTGACAAGGGAGAATACATAGGTTCGGTTCCCGATTTCAATTGCCATAATGTACTACCTTTGCTGAGATTGTGCTTTTTTGCTGCAAAGTCGTCGGGAGCGAGGATTCGAACGTCGACTTCTATGACTTAACTCCGCCAAAGCAGCCTACATGTGTAAACAAGCTTCAGGTTCGACCCTCGCCTGACCCGAATTCTTTTAGCAACTTTGGTAAACTATCAACTACCCATAAATCATTTGTTGTACACAGGGTCATAGTTTTCCAGTCATAGGAGTAGCTTGGAACCATGGGGAGAATTTGTTGGCTTCATCAGACCTTTCTGGCCTGGTTATAGTATGGAAAAGAGCCAAAACATAACAGACCCAACACTACTTACACAGAGATACACAAGGTAAAAAAGCCATTATTCAATTATAAATATTATATTTATTATACACAAAATATATTTACATCCATTTAGTTTATATATGGTGTATAGTTGTATATATTATTTAAAATTATAAAATTATTTAAATATTTATATATTTAATAGCTGATTATAAAAGAGTTGAAATTTCAAAGAAGATTCACAAAGGACACACAAATCATATTATTACATAACATATATACAAAAACAAAATTAACGGTAGATTTTTTTTATTTCACATAGCTATTTCTCAATGCTTGTGACCATGATGACCGGGAAGTTTTTCTTTTATTTTCTCCATTACACTCTTCTTCTCGTGCCGATCAGCATCGTGGTGGTGCTGGCCTGGCGCAGTGGTGGTCGTGGTGGTTCTGATTTCCGATTGCTCCTCCTCTGGAAACTTTCCACCGGATAGCTTCTCCTTTACTTTCTCCTTCAGCCCTTTCTTCCTTCTACCACCCTTCCCATCATCCTCGGACTGCAAAATCATCAAAAATTAATATCCATAGGAAAATAAATAAATATAAATTATAGAGAATTACTATTATTACATATAGTAAAATAAAAAAACACTTATTTTTTAAATATTATCAAAAAAATATTTAAAATTTTAATTACCGAGCTAGAGCTAGAGCTGCTGGAACGTTGAATCTTTTCTCCTCCTGAAGCCCCCAAATGAGTGTGCTGCTGCTGCTGCTGTTGACGGTGCAACTGCTGTTGTTGATGTCCGGCGGCAGAGCCAATGTCATGTCCCATTAAACCCGACAGTGTCGTCGTCGCCCCCGGGTTCTTGGTGGCGACACCGGTGACATAAACCGGGTTGCCGTGTTCGTCGGTCAACTGAACAGGGTTTCCATGTTCGTCGGTGAGTTGAATAGGGTTGCCGTGTATGTCTCTTAAGTCAGCCATGCTTGGAAAGGAGGAGGTGTGTTTTATATATATAGTAAGGGCTGGTTTTATTTGCATGTAAAATTAAGTGGATAATACTTACACGTGGCAAGTAGGACGTTTATGATCTTGCCACGTTGGGAAGCGAGAAGGACAGGTGTCAATAAAATATGTAAGTGATAAAATGGGCAGGTCGGCTGGTCTGACATTGGGATAATGAAAGAAATGTTGAAATTGCATTAAAAATTTAGGAATATTTTTATTTTATTTTATCGGTTTTTGAGATTTTATCATATTAATTTAGATTAATATAAAATATAAATTTAATTTTAATAAATGAGTCTTTTTAATAAAAAAATTTATATAATATTTTAAATTTAAAATTTATTTAAATGAAATTAAATTATTTGTTATTTAGATCGATTTTTATTAATTAAAATATAAATGTTGATATTAATAAAATATATATATATATAAACTAAAAAATTGAAGTTTTCAGAGTATAAAAATATTAAACCGTTAAAAATATAAAATTTAAAATCCCTAAACATTTTAACTTCAAACCATAAATTAAATCTCTAAATTACGAAAAGTAAAACTTGATTCAAAAATTAAATAACTCACCTCAATTTAAGGTAAAAATACTCGATTTATTTTAACTCGAATTAAATTTTATAGACTTGATTCGAAAAAAATTTAAATAAAGTTTGAGTTATAAAATGAAAATTCAAATAAGTCAAAATTTTTAGTAATTAAAGGATTTATTTTTAAGTTTGAGATGAATCTCTCAAATTTTTATGATATATACATTGATATATAAAAATAAAAAGAAATGTTGTTATATATGAAAAATATATATATATCTTATATAATCATATAAAGTCATTTAAATTGAAATCAAATCATATTATAACATGATAAATAATTATAATTAAATATTTATAGAAACTTAAAAACTCGATTCGAACCTAAAAAAATTCAAATAAAGTTTGAGTCGTAAAATATGATTCATCAATTCGAATAACTCAAAACTTTTTGACTCGACTCGATTCGATCGAATATTCACCCGTATCGAATCATAAAATTAAAATATTTAAGATTTTTTTATTTTTATCATCAATATATTAGATATAAATCTAATATTTTCTGATACATCAATTAAACTGTTTTACTGATAAACAAAAGTAAAACAAGAACATAACCTATTAGAGATTTTTAAATATCAAAAATTAATAATAAAATTAAGCACTATACCAGCCAGATGAGACACTTTTAGAAAAAAAAAATCTCTATGATTCATTAAATAGTTAAAATATAAATTAAATAAAATCTCTAAAATCAATAATTATCTTTTATATTTATTTTTAAAATATTATCCGTTATGAATTATATAAACAAATAATTTTTAAAAAACTAAATTATCTAAAATTACCGATAAATATAAATCATAAACAAGTGTTATGAGAATCGCTGTATACATATTAATATTTATAAAAATAAAAAAGAACACTAAAATAGAAAAACATGTTAAGAAGACAAAGAAAAACATAATAAATATATAAATAAAATAAAATAAAATAATAATAAATTTTAAAACTAAGAGTGCGTTTGATTCATGTAAAATATAATTATTTTTTGAAATAAAATTACTGAAATGTATCATTACCTAATATATTATTGAAATGTTATATTATTTTTTTAGTTTATTTGACAAGAATATAAGATGACAGTATTTAGTTTAAAGAATATAAGATTACTTAAATATATAATTTATCAAATTATCCTTTGATATATATTAATAAAATAACATATTTATACTGTTATAATTAAATTTTAAAAATATTACTTACAATTATTTAAAAATGTTAAAATTATTAAATTATGATTATTTTTTTCGACAAATCAAGAAATCCCTTTTATAAAATAGAACTCCTTAAAGACTTTTTTTTCATTCCCGCTGAAACCTCTCATTGGCACATTAAATATCGATTATTATATAGAGTTTTCGTACATTTATAAAGAAATATCAATTATTATATAGATACATAAACAGGATCATAATAAAAAAAATAACACAATTATAATATGAACGTACATATTAAAATGTAATTGATTAATTAAATATTATCATTAAGTTCAATATTTAACAAAATATTATATTTTGATGCACCCTTTTTATAAAATAATATATACTTTTTATTTAAAATATAAAATTCAATATCTAAATATATAATTCTAAAAACTTTAAATTTTAATCCAATTTAACCCCTTATTTCTTTGTTCTCTCCAGCAATTTATTTTTTCTTTGCCTTAATAACGGGAAAACCACTAAATGTAACTCCTTTAGTCTGGCCTAGACAGAACCGACACTAACAGGTTACACAGGGAATATCGAACTAAACCCGTGAAGGTCCGAATCGATACATAACCCTGAAAATCGATATATTTTTTTAGATACATAATTATGTTCTTACATGTCTTGATCTCATACAAAGCATTAACGGAAGTAATCTGATCACAATCAAGTATCTGATTAAATACGTAAGTGAATTAAGGACTAAAACGTAAAACTTTTAAATTCTAATGACAAAGTAGAAATTCTTTCATCAAAGTTCAATTAAACATACAAGTATCCCTCACAGAAAATTTCAAATCAAACGGAGCATTCTAGCATTGTTAATTGCATGTTTCACCAATTTAGAGACCAAAATGTAAATCTTTCAAATTACAAAGACTTTGTCCAAATTAAGTTAGTCATCTTGAAATTAAATCAACTTTATGCATCCATGTGAAGTTTCAGCTCAAAATAACATCTGTAGGTACATTAGTTGAACAAAGAAAGATATCCGGAACTAAAATGCAATTTTCAACAACTATCGGTTTCTGGCAACCAAAGGTTTCGAAACCTTTATGTTAGTGGCGGGCTGGCGGCCGTCCACATTTTATATTTTTAAATTTAGGGGTATGATTATAATTTAAGATTTACGGTTAAAAATTAATATTTATAAATTAAAATATGATCACTAATCATATTTTTCTAAAAACTAAATCTTAACTTTTAAATATAATATCTAACCCTAAGAGTAAAAATCATTTGCCTATCATTTTATGTCTTTTTTTATTTTTTTTTTAAAGTTGAATTTTAACTTTAATCATAACTCTTATTTTCTATATCCTAAACCTTAATCCTACACCCTAAAAAATACACCATATCACTAATTTTCTAAATCCTACGCCCTAAAAATACACTATATCTCTAATCCCCTAAACCCTAGCCACAACCCCTAATTTTAAATCCTAAACCCTAATCTCTTTAATTTAAAACATAGGTATAAAAGGGTGTATGAAAAAAAATAGACGATTTATACCCTAACCCTAAATCTTAATTTTAAAATTTTTATACTTAAATTCTTAATCAATAAATCTTAAATAAATATCTATAAAAATGTATTTACACGAGTTTTAAAGTATTATATTAATCAATTTTAATGATAATTAAAATTAATCCTTCCTTTTAACTAAAAAACCATCCATTTTTATTAAATTCAACCATTTAAAAACATGTAAATTATTTTTGTTTCAATACTGTCTGAATCTGGATCCGAGAAATTAAAAGTGGAACATGTTATCTGCAGATGCCATGAGAGGCTGATTCAAGGAGGACAAATCCAAAGTGTTAAGGAAGCTGTCAACCGACGATTCATCGGAATCATCAAACCTTGCAGTTCCGTTATGATCGTCACCGTCGTTCAGGAAACCCACGATTTCATTCAAACACTCCAACCTGTGGCTGAGCTCCCCCAGTTGAGCTCGGAGCACCGAGTTCTCAGCCTCCACGTTCAACAGGTGTTGCGCAGAGAAGTGTATGGTGGTGACGATGTCGTGATTCTGTTTCTGCAGCCGAGTCACGGTTGCCGTCAGATCGTCCAAATGCTTCCGTTTCTTCCTCCTCGATCTCCTCGCCGATTCTCGGTTCGACACCATTCGTTTCCGTTTGATTTCCTCCATTAAAGCCTGCAAATCTTTCTCAGACGAGACTGAGTTTTGGGTTAACGTGGTTGAACCAGATGATGTCCCGCTTGAAGAAGCCATGGAATTTGCAGAATCCAAAAACAAAACCCAAATCTCTCTCTCTCTCTCTCTATATATATATATATATATGAAGATAAATAATGGTGGAAATGGATTGTTTTTATTGTACTTATGCTACGTAGTACAGCCAGTATAGGAAAACAACTGAGAAAGATTGAACCAGATGATTTCTGCGTATGAATGTTGACTTGGTCATAAACCCAGAAAGGAAATTTCAGTGAGAATTGGAGACATGAATCTCAAACATCAAGAACACAAGAGTGAGCATCAAGATGTTTGATTGTTTTAAGACTCTGTCGTAATTGCAACAAGAACACTGGGAAAACAATAACCAGAGCTTGGATTGAAGAAACAAAACTCTAACAAGGAGGAAGGTAAGGGAAAGGAAAGTAGAGGGATTAAGCAAGTGAAAGGATGTGGGATTTATAGAAGGAAAAAGGGATCTGCAACTGCAAGTTGATGGAACATGTGGAGGCTGAGGGAGAGAGATGGAAGGGAAGGCTCCACAACTGGGTACATCCAGCTGGGAGCCATCTCCGGTTTACATGGGGGGGGGGGGGGGGGTGGATAGTTAGTAGTAAGGGTGAGTAAAAGGGAATCCAAAAAATCGAATAACTCGATATAATTATTTAATTGGGCTTGATTTAATTTAAAATTTTATGAACTTCACTTGATTAAAAAAATTTAAATAAAATTTAAGTTATAAAATAAAAATTTGAATTCAAAATTTTAATAATTAAAAGATTTATTTTTAAGTTTAAGACGAGTTCCTCGATTTTTTATTATATATATTGATATATAAAAATACAAAGAAATATATGTATATATATATCTTATATGATTAGAGAAAGTCGTTTAAATTAGAATCAAATTGTATTATAACGTGATAAATAATTACAATTAAATTTTTATAGAAAATCTAAAACTCGACTCGAAAAAAAATCAAATAAAGTTTGAGTTGTAAAATATGACTCATCAACTCGAATAAATCAAAAAAATTACTCGATTTGATCAAAAAAATTAAAAATCAATAAAAATATTTTATATATTTTATAAAAAATATAAATCATTTTTAAAAAAAATAAGAAATTCATATCAACCTAATTTCGCGTTTTACAAAATGTAAAGTAACACGATGCCAATTATATTTACGTGTAAAAAAGATTATTTTTAAAAATAAAATTAAAAAAATTAGATAAAAAAATATTCATCTAATTAACCCTTAAATATGATTGTTAGTGTAATATTTATGAAGATGTACGTTTAAGTGTGCTTAAATAAGTATTATCCTCTGATTTAAAGATTTAAATAGTTAAATTATTATATAAAAAATTAAAGTAAAAAAATATACTTAAATAAATTTATTGACAAATATCTTTGAAGCAACACCGATGAAAAGCCAATCTATATAGAAGTTGAAAAAAAAACAGTTGAACTTCATTAAAGATTATTTTAAAAATGATTATTCTTTTAAAAATCATTAAAAATTATTTAAAAAAATTCTTTTAAATACAAAAATGAAATAAAATTATTTTTAAAATAGTATAAATTATCTTATCTCATTGGTTAAAAAGAATAGTTATTGTTCATAAAGGTAATGGGTTCAGGCATATAGTAATTGAGTGGTTTATCCATCCAATTTTTTAATTAAAAAAATAAGGATCTCCAATTGATATTTGAGGATCTAAGCCAAAATGAATAGTGTAAATGGGAGAAGGTGACATTCTCCCTTCAAAATTAACAAAAAATATTAAAATAAAGGAGAACACCATCTGCAGGTGGCGTCCTCCCCCAAGTCGCCACTTGCAGGTGACGTCCTCCTATGTTCACGGTAGTTTTTGACCTATATTCTAAAATAAACTTTAAACATCTTATTTACCCAAATAAAAAATCTAAATGACCTTAAAATCTAAAGCTTCCTTTTAATTCACTATCTAATGATTTATGTTTTAAAATTTATAAATTAAAATTAAAATTTTAAATTAAATTAAATATGTTTGTATAAATTTAATTTACATTGATAACGTAGCTACTAATAACACTTTAATTAAAATCATAAAAAAAAAAGACATGCCCTACCATAAAACATGTCCAAAAACATGATCTGTTGAATATGTATAGGGCAAAATCTGTCTTCCAATATTTGTAGGCCCTGGGATTTCTTTTTCTTCCAAAAACCTTATAATATTAGCAGCCAAAGCAGTAAAGTTGGACATGAAAACATGTTAAATTATCAAAAACCACTGGATTTTCATGTCCCCCAACAATTCTTGTCTTAGAGTGCTACCCATTGCTGACTTAGCCAGGAAGAAAAACATCTTGTGAGGTAGTAGCCGGCCCGAATATGGTATCGAAAACGTCTCATCTTTAATTTCGTATCGTATAATCATATTCTACATAAAATTACCGACTTTATAATATGAATACAGAAAATGGTTGAGATAGGATTGTGTAGGAGTGTAGATAAGATATTGGATAGATCGATTTCTACTAGACAATGATCAAACCGGATTCAGATTAATAACTTTCGAGTAGGATTTTAACCCTGATTAACCCGTTGAATTCGGAGGTGTGATCCAAATCCATAGTTATTTTTTTAGCTTTTGAAGCAGTAAAAATTTTGGTAACTTGCATTTTTTTTTTCATTTCTTTCTTGTCAATGAATTTTTGAAGCTCATGTTGTTTACTAAGAGCATCCTCAAGTGCCTGCATATGGAAAGATGAAAAACTAAACAGGTTATGTATGTATGTGTGTATGTATATGTGTATGTGTGTGCATGTATGTATGTGTGTACATTCATGTATGTGTGCATGTGTGTGCGCGCACCTTCTTAATTTGGGATAGTTATTTTTAGGGTGGACAAGATCGGGTATCCGGTCAATTTAAATAGTATTGGTCCTGGTTTCGGTAACTATTGGTTCTTAGAAATTGAAACCAGTTTCGGTCATACTTAGTCTTAAATTTTAAGAATCGGTCTTGTTAATGGTAGATATCGGTTCCAATACTGGGTACCTGGTCAATTAATTTTTTTTTTAAAAAAAAATTCGAGTAATTGGAGCAAAAAATTTCAACAACAAATAATAATATTAAATAATAAAATTAGAATATCGTAGACTTAAAATTAAAGTTTTAAAACTAGTCATACTCATAATATTCATACATAAAGAAAAAGTTTGATAAGAAAAATAAACAAAAGAAAACCAATACCCAATATTTGGTATTGGTCCCGGTACTACTAGTACCCACCGGGTACCGGGTCCAAAAAATCAAGATTCAATCCCGATCCCGGTTATGACCGGGACTTAAATTTTGGATCTAGTCTCGGTCACACCGAAACTAATATTAGATAAAAATCCACCGGGTCTTACTGGATTCGGACCGAGACCAGTAATTGGGTTTTTTGCCCACCCCTTCTTTTTCGAGGATGCTGACTCTGCTTAGAGCAACATTCAACTTCTCTTCTTTGTCGGGTGGCGTGGCGCCTGGTTTCGCACTGAGGAGGACCGTTTTCTCTTCGAGTTCGGCCATGCGCTTCGCCATGGCCAAGAACTCTGCGTTAGTGATCGGCACTGGCAACTGAGAGCCAGGGCCTGTGATTTGCTTAGCACAGTAAACTTTACCACCACCATACATCAGGGCTTCCCTTTGTTTCTTCGGCATGCTACAGAACATGCGAACCATGGCTATGGTTCCCATCACGAACGCCATGATTCCTCCGAAAATGCCGCTTCCCGTTCCTTCACTAGGTTTTCTACCATTCTTCACCAGGTAACTATCTGCAGTTTTGGAGAAAAAAGGTGGCAACATAAACAATTATGTAATATTATGATCTGAAAAATCCATAAAATTGAACCTGAACCCTTAAGAAGTGGCATCAAGCAGGTCCGGAGTCCGGACTTCGAATCTCAGCATTTGCAACCCTTTCCTTACCCCAAAAACATGGTCTTTGATCTACTCATAGAATGTTAACAAAAAATGGAAATAATGTATACGAAATTAACCTTTGGAGACGGTCAACTTATTGTTTTCCCCGGGTTTAGGCCAAGAAGCATCCATGCCCTTGTCAACCATAGGAATAAGTTGGTCATAGTCATAGAAACCTTGGCACCTTTTTCTTGATTGGAATCTGAAATATATGAACACATGTATTTATGTTAACACATGGGACTAGGATTGACAGAAACATTGAAAACTGAGACTTCAATAGGAAGTTTCAGCCCCAAACTCGATCGGAGATATCTTTACATGTTGGAAGCCTATAACTTGCTCGTAATTTCTTTTCGGTGTAAGGATAGGGGAAAGAGTTGCAGATGTTAACATTAGAACCCTGTACTTGTTATGGGATTGCTTTACAGGTTAGAAGACTAGACATCAAACTTACTTCAGGAACCGGAAACGATAATGGATTCCATTCAGACCATTCAGCGCTGTCCATAGCTATTTCCTTGTCGTAGGAGTGAAGCTTCATGGTCCAAGACATCAAAACAGAATGTTATGCATTCAATTTGACATCTGCAACTTGGCTATAAGTGATCGATTACCTCTCGGCATGCTTTCTTATCGATGATGCCCGACACAGTTCTCCATTTGCTCTTGGCCTCACCATTTTTGACTCTCTGCTCATCAATGTGACAGTTGTTCATTTCTTTATTCCAACAACAATGCAAAGTAGATATTATCCCAAAAATCGATCGATCTTTGGGTGAATACCTTCAATATTTCCGGATCATTCCATGGACCCTTGTCAGAAACCATGCACCCTCCTTTGTCTGCACAATTGCAGGTGTCACCAAAAAACTCAGGTAGTTCACTGTTAAAGATCATAAAAACATGTGTGATAAATGCATACTTTATCGGAACGACCTATCAATCGATCGAGATGAGACTTACCTAGCATCAATAACTTCCAGCAATTTACTTAGGTATTTGCTACCCAAAACCTGGTGAATATAACATAAAAGTTGTTTGGCAAACATATGGTGGCAAAAGCAAGTCTATTTTCAAGTGAATATTGCTTACATGGATTTTCGAAGTGGTCTTCGGGTCAAGGAACGATTTAACCGTGCTCCATAACAGCTTAAATCCAGAACCAGCATTTATGATATACATGTTGTTAAGAGTCTGCAATATATATTAAACATTCAAGTAGCTTCATCTAAACTCAGAAAACATGCAAGTGCATGACTAACTCGATCGAGAAAGTTTTATGAGGGAACTGGAGCAGGCTACCGTGAGACGAAAGATGTTTTTAAGATTCTATTCCAAACTATTATATCCATGAATCTCAGGGCATACTAAACAGAGTGCTTATGGATTAATGACTTACCTCAGGACATTTGTCACCATCGATCTTCTGAAGGCGCTAAAGGATCTTTCTAGCAGACTTGTTGAAGCTTCTAAGCCCCTGAAAGCTCGTTCATGATGTAAATATTAGAAGTGCAACAAATCCAAATTCGGAAAAATAAACAACAAAAAACTCACATACCACTCCTTCGACATCCAATATAGTCGTGTTCTGAGTAATGTGTTTTTTCGCTGCAATAGATGCAGCAGGAAACTTAACACTCAAGGTCTTTTCAAAGTCCTTTACATGGTACTCAGATAACGGTCTATCGTTGTTACTTGAGTTAGCTTGTTCACATCGACTTGTCCAAGTCTTTCGATATAAACCGGTCGTCCAGCTTTATCAACTCCATGATATCCTTAAGGATAGTACTTTATCACTTCATCGTGTTCCTTGAAATCGAAATCCTAAACAAACGAATTCAAAACATGAAAATTCAGATGAAAATTACAAAGATGAAACATATACTCAATGTTAATAAATATTTATACCTCCATGATTGTATTTGTGTCAGTCTCAAAATCCTTCCTCCATTGGAGCATATCTGCCCACATTTGCTTTGCTTTCTCTTGATCAAATTTCTTGGCCTTCAGAAATCTGTACTCAACAGATAATGAGTTAATGTGCATCGAATATACGTTACTCGGACTCCAATATAAATCATATACGGGCACATTCGTTTTAATATTATCATCAAAAAGAAGGAAAAAAATGGATGAAAGATTGTATACCTCAGCATCATGTGATGATCATTATGTTTAGCATGCAATAGATCAGCCGAGATAAGTGCCTGTCGAAATGCAGCCACCGATTGTAGCTCTTTAGCATCAAGGTAATCTTCGATACACTCAGCAGACATAACTCTGCTATGTCTCCTGATTTGCTTAAGAGAATGTCTGAATTTGGTTGAGGAACTCATTGGTTTTTTCTTAAGACTCCCAAGCCTCGTCTTCTTCTCATCCGCAGAACTCCCTACATCAGATTTTTCAACAACACCTGCAAAACACAACCCATTTTGTCATTCTATCAGGTACTTGGTGTGCCATGATTGATTCTCTTTTGTCATCAAATTATGCAAGCATAGTTATATAAAAGACTCACACATTCGACCTTGTCGATCGACGGCTAAAGACGAAGTGCCGGACATGAATTACAGCAACCACCTTGTAATGACGTTCAACACCTGGTTACAAGAAAAGGTTTAGCCTCAGATTTGCATGTCATCAAATGTAAAAACATCAAACACATGATCATGATCATCATCATACATAAAATATACCAAAAACAGCACAAAACAAACAAAATAGAAAAAAATTTGTATAATTAAGGAGAATGATGTGAAAAACCAATGACTATGCAGGATCAAAAAGGAAGATGATCCATAGAAGAATGTTGAATGAGAGTTAAATCGACATATTTAGTTCTGTGTGGAAAATCTGTAACTTATAAGGTTCTTTCTTAACGTTTACTAGTCTGGACAAAGTTCTAAAATAAAATGGAGAGAGAGAAGGGAGTTTGGCAATTTATATGGGACTCCATTGAAAACATTTTCATTTGTTTTTGTATCTTTAAACTATATTTGTTTATTAATTTTAATTTCTTAATAAAAATATATATTTATACAAATAAACTATTCGAATATGAATTATCTAAAAATAATATCTATTTTTTTTATTAAACCACTCATTATATTTAATAACTTATAGAATTAGTGTAACAAATAATGTAAAAATGAATATTACAAATGAAAAAAAATAAATTCTAGCAAATTTAAATATTTATAGTTTTCGAATCTTAAATAAAAAGGCAAGATTGGTAAAAATATAAATAAATCCGGTACAATAAAAGCGAAATATGAATGTTCGCAAACATTACACAAATATTAAACAAACATGTTTATGAACATTAAACAAACGTACATGAACACCAACCAAAAACAAATAAACGAACACAAACATGATTGTAAAAACATAAACGAACCGGATATGAATACCTTCAAACATAAACAAACAAACAAACACGAACAAATCTTATTCATTCAAACTAAGCTCGATTCATTTACACAACACTAGACTTCAACCCCTATTTGATTATATATTGAGAATAAGAACGAAAGGGATCTCAATCAGTACACAGACTCAATATGTGAAAAAATTATTAAAGATTGAAAATTTTATGTCTTAAATTATACATATAATATAAGAATTATACATGAAAAAAATAATAAATATAATATTAGATTGAAAATTTTATTACAAGTATAATGCAGCAATATTGAACATAGTGAACCAAATATAAATATAGCAGATATCCATAAACTTGGATGTTTTCAACATTCATACAAACACAAGCAGCCATGGATGAAACAAGTTCAAGTTTAAATTGTCTTTTTTTTTTAACACAAAATGTGCACAGTTATGACCAGCAGTCTTTCCAACAGCAAAAACAATTGAAAGAGAAAAAACACAAAACTGTCTGATACAACCATTGCTCTTGTGTGTGTATATGCTATAAAGCTACATGTGCAAGGTGTAATGGTTTATCCCCATAATAATTTAATTGATTCCGAGACGACAGATGGGATTACGTTTGATGAGACTAAGATCGACCTGCAATGGCAATCGCGCATTTATAAGTAAATTCCATCCGAAAAGAACAACTACATGGAAAGGAAAATGTGTTGGCATATGTATTAGTACCTTGTGTCCGAACAGATCCCTAATGTTATCGATTCCATAGAGTATCATAGTCGGCCTACATCCATGCAAATGAATAAGAAATATCGAGATGTCCTTCAAGTTTTGGTCCAGAAAATGTTGAAAAGATGATATTAAAAATATTTCATTAAGAACCGTCCTTGGGGAAAGACGAATATTACCTTTCAAGCGAAAGACCCCAAGCAATAACACGAACATCCTCGGGGAATCCCATTGGAAGCAACATTTCAGGTCTGAACATGCCGGAATTTCCGATTTCCACCCATTTTTTCAAGCCTTCATGATAACTGATAAAAACAAAAATGACCTATCAAATATATGTTTATCAAATACGTAGTAAACATGATCAGAGAAACATGTGATGTATCACCTGAATATCTCCATGCTAGGTTCAGTATATGGGTTGTAAGCAGGCTTGAAACGCAACTTGGACATTCCTGAAAGAGATCATAGAGAAAGTATAATCTTTAATTCCATTACTCACAGTTTCATCATCACTGCCATTCCTAAGACGGTTCTTGGAACAGATAAACCAACTTTCTGATGATAAAGCATAAACTTGTCCAGAAACACTACAGGTTAGAATATATTGAAGTGTTAAAACCAAACACTTGGTCCTATTTATTAAACAATGTTGTTACGGAACTCTAGTTGATGTAGAATGATTATGATGATCGTTACCTAGTCGCGAGAAAAAGTCATTCAGTACACCAATCAAATCACCAAGAGTAAGCCCGCGATCACATACTAAACCTAAAGCAAAAGAAATCATTTGCACAAGTTTAGTGAATCATTAGATGAGACATTAATCAGCTATTAGTGCAATAGATATTGGTCCCAGCTTGGATCCAGTTAACATAATAGGAAGCTGGACTCGAGTGAATGAAGCTAGTGCAGATGCACACAGCTTATAAATAATACCTTCAATCTGATGGAACTCTGCAAGATGAGTTCGGTCCACAGACTCATTTCTGAACACACGATCTATTGAGAAGTATCTTTTGGGGGCAAAAGGTTGCTGAAGATGAAACCAGAAAGCAAATGAGCATTCAAACTCACAGGTACTAGTTAGTTAACAATGATGCAACCAACACCGGCAACAAACTCAACAACTAATAACATTGAGCAGTATTCACAACTTTAAAATCCAAATGAAAAGTTTATGAGAAAAACTTAAGAAAATAAGGGATTTTGAATTTAGTTCAAACAGCCAGTTGAACGTGGTTACTATTCACAAGGATGGATGAAGATAAATGAAGACGATCAAACCTTTGCTAGAGCATAAAGCATTCTAGTAGAGACAGCAGTCGTATGAGTACGCAGCAGGTTTTTGTTTGCTTCCTCTCTTTTCCAGTCGTACATATATCTTTTGGAATATGAATAAAGATATTAATCAATTAATCAATTTCATGGTAGTGAAATATGAAGGCAAAAGGACCAGAAAAAGAAATTTTGCATACCCCCTGGAGCCATAACCACCAGATTCATGAACACGCTTCACCAACTCAACATAATCTTCAGGCAGTTCCCTTGTTGTGGATGGAGCTGCAAATGAATGCTCCAAATAAGTGGCCAGACAGAGTAGAAAGGGCATCTGATAGTCATCCGGTCAATTGAAACATACCTTCCAGAAAGAATGTATCATGTGAATCACGTGCAGGGTGTTGTTGTGGCTGGAACAATGCATCAAAGTTCCAGAAGCTACAAGTGGAAACAGATATAGGAAACCAACTTTAGCAACCAACTTATTCTGGTCCGGCATAGAGGAAAGAAATAGTTAGAATGTAAATGTAGGATTCAGGTTCCTTCCAATGAGTTCTTTCAAGGAAGCTAGAGGCATGCACATGTTCTATTCTCAGGTTTCCTTAACATGGATATGTTGCTTTCTCAAAGAAGCCATACAAAAGAAATAACTGGCCATATCAACTACCTGCTTTCAACGAAATTGTTTGTTGGCATCTCCTCAAACCTGTAGCCAGAGCAAAATGAAAATATGTATTAATATCTAAAAGTTGACAAACAAAATCCAGCAAAAACAATCAAACCAAAAGAGAAAAGAAAAACTGTTCTTCAATTTGAATGTAGAGTAAGATTTATTAGCTCAAAACTTACCCCATTTGAAGAAATATGTTCTTCAATTGTTGTTTCACCTGAAAATAAAATAAGACTAAAAACGTTAATTCCACAACGAACATGCGGATGACTAAGCAATCAAAAGTTACAGATTCAATCAAGTATAAGACATGGGAAAACAACCTTGGAAGAGAACTATCTGCATTATATTGTGCACAAAATATGACGTTCACAAGTTGAAATATAGGTGCCACAAAGAATAACAATAATGTCTTACTCAGACCAAAAAGAAAGGCAGTTTATTTATCCTCGCAAAGCTATTGTCTCTTCCACCCATTTTTATGGCAGATAAGAAATATAGACCTTTAACAATTATTTAGTTGCAAATGATTGCAAAACTACAATGTTCATAAAACTACATATATTTAACAGGCTAGTGCCCTCATTTTTATTTTTTAAAGCTTAATCATTTCCTCAAAGCTAAATGATGTTGATAAATATACAGAAATATCCCTGCCTTGAGCAATGGATGAAGATGGCCAGTTTCAGCAGGCGGTCCTTTAGCATTGAAGTTATACTCTTTGAACTCCAATTCCTTCCAGTCACCCCTAAAAGAAAGTAACCATGTATAAATGTAGGTCCAATAAACTCCCTTTGGAGCAGAGCACCATAGCTAAATAATAAGACAAAAAAGTAAGGGATTCAACTTCGGCAACAAAATTCTAACTTCACAAACATATTTAACACGCCTACGGAATACCTCTGTAGATTCTCTCGAGTCAGATCAGTAGCAACTTTTTTTCTTTTAGGGGCATAGTTAGGTCCTTTTCTCACCGAGTAACCTTTCCATGTCCTAAAACACGATGCAATTGGGACACAATCAGTAATATTAACAAATACACATACAATGAAAGAATATCGAAAATGAGTGCAAGGGGGTGGATGATCACTGTGCAACAATAAGCTTCCTTGCTTTAAGTGCATTAACATCATCTTTGCCGATTTCCTGAAGTAAAAGTAATCAACTTTAAGCACTGAATTGAAAGGAAAAAGCAAAATTAAACCCATTCACATCGATACACAGGAAACCATTCATACAATAAGCTTAAAGCAAAACAGTGAGAGAAAGTTAACTTATTAAAATGGTGAAATACCTCTCCATTTTGTACTCTAATAAGTAAATCCTTGACCTTGTCTTCAACATGTTGAACCTAAAACAAAGCAAAAACTACTGATAAATAACATATTCACATAAAACACGATCACATTCAAGAACATCAACCATAAACACTATTACTTTTCTCGAAACTTGCTTTCCCATGTCGACCCATTTGTTTTTCCCAGCCTGTGAGCACCCAATTTTGAAAACTGAAGGCTCGAGCTTTTTCTGCAAAAAATGAACAGCTTTACATGTTGGGCAAAGAGCTTACCAATAGATCCAAACAAAAAGTTAAAAATCAGCAACACTGACCTGTAGCTCATCTTTAGAAATGGAACCTTCTTGAGGGACGGCTAAGAAGAGTTGAACTTCAGGGGAACCATCGGCGGCATATTTCTTTCCTTCGTCGGTGAGAACCCAACTCTCTCTTTTGATGTCTTGAGCATCGATGTAGCGGAAACCGTGGAGGCTCTTGATTACATTAACGACGTCGTTGTGGTGGAGACCGTGTTGGGCAGCGAATTGTCCAGAATCCGGGATCTCTTCGGCGGAAGCCAAGTAACCGAGTATTGCATCTTCCGCCATTGCTGCCGCCGCCGCTGTAGTTTCGAGTTTCCTCAGTGAGGAAGTCGCAGACACCCCCAAAACTGAATTCTTTAGCGTTGCGTCTGGCTTGAACAATTTTTAGGGCAAAAATGCCAATAGGCAAAGGCAATGGCTTTGGGCTTCACTTCTGGGTTATAATTGTGAGGGTAAACTATTTGGGTTTGATTTTTTAACTGAAATAATTGATCGAATCGAATATTTTTATATTTATTATTTTAATTATGAAACATTTAATTTTAGATTATAAAAATAAAAAATAATTATAAATTAAATAAAAATATGATTCGATTTTGTTCATATAATTATACTTATTAAACTTATAAAATCATAAACCTTTTGAACATTATAATTTAAATATTTTTTATCTTTATCAATTTATTAAATCAAATTAAGTTACAAAGTATAGGAGTTGAATCTTAAACCAAACATTTAAAATTAAACTCACTCAAGTCCTTTTTACTACATAAATGATGGGATAAATTAGTGGTTATCCCTTATTTTTAATTATATTTATAGAATAAAAATTTTCATGTTTTTTTAGATGTGTATATTCTTCCGACACTAAAATATTAAATTCTAAGTTCTAACCCTAAATTTTGAATTCTAAATCATAAATTTTCTAAATTTTAATTTTAAACGTTAATCCTTAACTTTAAATTTAATTTAATTTTTAATGTAGGGTATAAATAGTGGTACAAAAAAGATAAGAGGATTTTTATTTGTATTTATGGTGTTTTCTTAAAAAAAATAATCAAAATAACGTGTTTATATGGTTTAAAAAATAAAATATTAAATTGATCGTTCAAAGCTAACATATTTTCGTTTTATAGGATCCATTTTTATTTTTTTTATTCAAAGTCCTAAAAACATCTAATTATAGTTAAATAACTAAACATAGGATAAGTCTATAACGTGCGTCGAACATTGCTGAATACCACTAACGATGAATATTACTGAACACCATTAAACTAATTAATAAATATCAAAAATTTTAAGGACTCAATATATAATTAATAAATATTTAAAATAAAATTTTAATTAAATTATCTTCTATAAGGAAAACTACACAAATGATCATCCAACTATCACTTATTTTTTGGATTGGTTACCAAATTAATTTTTTTTTATCAAAATCATTATTAACATTTTATTTCATTATTATTTTGGTCATCGACTGTTAAATATTTAACAAATTTTGTGACATGACATGGTTTAATAATAATTGTAGTCCCTAAAATTGTTATATTATATCGAATTAATTTTAATAGAATATAACTCATCAAATATTTGAACTAAACCTTAATTCTTTTTTTTCTCTTGCAATGTTACTTTAAAAAAAATAATTTGTCAACTCTTTTTATTTCTCTTGAGTCTTTTAACAATTTATTAAATTTTAAATTATATAAAATCACTTTAATTTTATGATTTATTTTTTAAAAATTTAATATAGTTTCTTTAACTTTTCACAAATTATTAATATATATATGTATATATATATATATTTTCTATCATTTTTTATGTTTATCGGATCTATAAAAAATTCGATTTATCAATTCATATAAAAGTTTATATAGATCAATAGTCATAAAATCTTTAACATGTAAATATAGATCAATTCGACGCATGTCATAAAATTTTTCTTAGGATTAAATAAAATTTAGTTTCACTTAAATTTTCATTGAACAACTCAAATTTTCGATCTTTATATGGATACTCCTACAATTTCACACAAATTTGGCATCAGTAACTTTTCAGATGTCGGAACACAACCTTTCTTGGACTGAAAAAGAAATTATTTTACGAAAATGTCATCCCAGTTCGAAGAAAAAATTATTCTTTTAATTTAGATTTTAAAAGAATAAATTATAAAATTAAAATAATTTTTTATAATCTGAAACTTAATAAGTTATTCAAAGACACAAGAAAAATAAAGAGAGTGTTGACAAATTAATTTTTAAAGTAGCGTTACAAGAGGAAGAAGAAAAAGGATAAAAATTTTGGGGTTTAGTTAAAATATTTGATGAGTTATTTTTTATTTGGATTAATTTGATATAATGTAATAATTTGAAGGACTAAAATTATTATTAAACCATACCATATCATAATTTTTGTTAAATATTTAACAGTTGTTGACCAAAATATAATAAAATAAAATTTTAATGATGATTTTGATGAAAAAATTAGTTGGGTGACCAACACAAGAAAAGAATGATAGTTGGATGATCATCCATATTATTAAACCATGTCATGTCACAATTTTTGTTAAATATTTAACAGTCGGTGACCAAAATAATAATGAAATAAAATGTTAACAATGATTTTGATGAAAAAAATTAGTTTGGTGACCAACCTCAAAAATGAGTGATAGTTGGATGACCATTTGTATAGTTTTCCTTATAAAAAATAATTTAATTAAAATTTTATTTTAAATATTTATTAATTACTTATTGAGTCCTTGAAATTTTTAATATTTATTAATTAGTTTAATAGTGTTCAGCAATGATCATCGTTAGTGGTGTTCAGCAATGTTCGACGCCCGTTGTAGAATTTTTCCTAAACATATTTACAACATTATAAATTTCACTTAATTACAGTTAATTAACTATTTAACTAAAACATACTTATAACAGTATAAATTTTACTTAACCAGACATGTTACATATTGTAGCAACCCGTTTAAAAAAATAATTTTAGGTGTAGGTCACTAGTGGAAGTTAAAAATCGGGAATTAAAATTCCCCCCCAAATTAGAAAATTTGGGTTTAGTTTTCAAAAATTAGGTCTTAGAAACTGAAAATTAGATTTAAATTGAAAAGGGGAATTTAGACCTAAAATTCGGGAATTAGGGTTTAAAGTTGGGCATCTTGAAAATTAGGGTTTGAAAAGACCTAAATTAAAGGTGAATTGAAAATTTTAGGGATTAAATTGAAAAGGAGAAATTTGAAAATTAGGGTCAAAATAAAAAGAATTTTAAAATTAGGGTTTAAAAAGTTAAGGAATTGGAATGAATTTGGGGGTTTAAAGAGGTTACAAACGGGTTGGAGTCGCCACTGGCCACTTTGGTAGGCCGGACACCGTAAAAACCAGAGATTCGAAGAAGACGGGTCCGAAAGTCGGTTACGGTTCAAAAACGGGTTTAGGGTTTTAAAAACCGCCCAAAATTGGCACCTTTATCAAAATAACCGCTTAAATAAATTTTGAAATTTAAAAATTAAAGTGGCGTTTAAATTAAAATTTGCTTAATATTCGAATTAGATTTTATTTTTTACCGTGTCTTTATTCGAAGGCAACGTGTACACCGCGACCATTACGTTGGAGCACGGGTCCGTTACGACCGAATAAAAACATATTTCTTAGGTTGCTTAATTAAATATGATATGAATAAGACCAAAACAAAGATACATAAAAAAGACATAGATAAAAGCACATATGTTATGCAAAACAAAAAGCATAATGAAGAAACAGGCATGCATAATGTGACATAACAACACATGTACAAACATGAAATAATATGTATACAAAAAGTACACAAGTATATAAATTATTAAAATACATAGATAAATAATGCATAACAATATATGTATAAGTAAAATAAACATGTATAAATAGGTGAGAAAATGCAACACAACATGCGAATGCAACACAAATAATACATAATCATGAAATAAATAAAACATGCACCACAAGATAAAATACATAAAATAAATGTTCATGGCATAAATTACATGAAGTAAAAAGGTTGAATAGATTAATGAAAAAGGATAAAAAAACATAAAAGACCTCTGTAAATGACGAAATTAAAAAGCTTTTTAAAGATTGGAGGACCTCAAAAAGGAATTAACCAAGGGGGAAGGTTTAAAATAAGAACTACAGAACACGGAGGGACCTGGGTTTAATTAACCCATTCGAAAAAGATAATTAACATTGAAATAGTGACTGAATTAAAACATGGGTTAAAACCATCAGGACCAAGGAGATGATTATTTTAGGACGGAGGGGTTTAAAAATGTAATAAAACCGCTTTTAAATATTTTTAGGGAGTATAAAACTCACCTGAAACAAAAAAAGTTGACCCTTTTACCATTTTTATAAATCTAAAAAAGAAAAATGAGAGGTTTTCTCTCAAATTCAACCCAAATCCAGGAGAGGAGTATGAACACTTAAGAGTTTCATCTCCTCTGCCGTGTTTACCAGAATCCGACCATCGTCTATGGTGGCCGGCAACCCTAAAGAGAGCCGAGAATCCCCTTTCGGAAATAAAACAGACACCTTCTCCCTTTCTCTGATATTTGCTTTGAAAATTATTCCTTCCTCTTCTCAATCTCAGTTCACCGGTGGCGCAAAGACCATGGTTTATCACCGACGAAAGAGAGTCATAGGAGATCGACCAAAAAGGTGATGGTTCTCAACCCTAGTTCGTTTATTTTTACACAAAAAAAACTCGATAGTTGAAAGGATTTTACCTCTGAATGTGTTTTCTTTGTATTGATCGAAAATGAGAGGGGAAAAAAGAACCCTTTACATCGTTGTTTGAATCGGTTATATAGCCGATTTACATGAGAGAAAAAAGAAAATAATGGTTCTGCTATTTTGTTTCTACCCCTCTGATATGCTGTCGATTTGGTCGTATATGTGTACTGGAAATTTGTTTGCATTCTGAATATTGTCCGCAATTTGGCCGATTATCCCTCTGACATTCTCTGAATTTTCGTTGTAAATTGGCCTCTGAAATTTCAGATTTCCGGTATAAATCTGACATTTTCTCCATGTTTTTTGTTTGTATGTGTTGCCGGACAAGCGAGGGAACCACCGGAATCACGTCGGACGGCGAACGGAAGCTGAGGGGGCGACTGGATATCCGAATGGTTGGGCGCGTGTAACGCACGCGCGCGTGAGAAGCCAGAGCGTTAGCGTGTGGTGCGTGCTCGGATCAGGGAGGCTTATCCCTTTCTCATCTCGACCGTTGGATCTAAGAGCTGATCCAACGATCCTGGAGCGGCTGCGCGAGAAAAACAGAGGGAGATTAGGGTTTTATCTACCGGTTGAGATCAGATAAAAGTGGGCCAAATGTAATTTAATTGTGATGGGCCATTAAAAACAGTGGGCTAGTTATTATTATTGGGTCAGATTATTAATATTATTAGAATGAATTTCCAATATTTGTAATGGACTTCAATAAATAAGACATTTGATTTTATTTATATGTTTTATTTATTATATAAATATATAATAATATATAATAACAATAAAACCGAATAATAATAATAATAAACTTAATAATAAAATATATTATTAATAATAATAAATAAATAAGAAAGGTAACCGAAAATAATAATGATTAAAAGATAAAACCGAACACGAGTATAAACATATATATAAAAGAAACAATAATACATATTTAATATTTTGCCATTTTAAATAAAACAATAGTAATATATACATATATTTACAAGAATAAAAGAAAAACAAAATGCTAATGTTTTCGTAATTTTAAAATATTAATGCCCGTTATTAGAATTAAAATTAAGCACGGGTTTAGACCCGGATAAAATTAGTGATTACAGCTGCCCCTCTTTGCTTATCGTTGTAAAACAATGATAAAGCAAAAACAAAAAACACTAATTTTATCCGACTTCCCTGTTTGAAGACTCGGATCCAAAAGCCCTTTCTTCGCAGTTTGGCTAGCCCTTCCGTTCCTTTGACCCCTTGATTAGCTCGCCTCGAACAAACATATGTCATGAGGCCACCTGCTCACATGAAAAAGAAATTTCGGAAGCAAATTTTAGATTCCCTCATTGATAGTTTGAGCCTTTTTTTTTAATTCTGAGCTGCGAGTTCCTTCTATATGAATCTTTGAGCTCCAAAAAAGTTGAAAACATTGATCCTTCCTATACAGAATCAATCTCTAAAAGCTTTGAGTTCTCCCTATATCAAACTCTTCGCCAAGTTTTTGATCGAGTCTCTCCTGTATGAAACTCTGAATCTTAAACTCTGAAAATTATGATGCATCAAGTTCCTTCTATATAGACCCTTTTGCTGAAATCTTCGATCGAGTCTCTCCTATATGAAACTCTAAATCTAGTACTGTTTCGGGGTTGATTCCTTCTCAATAGAATTAATAACTGTGAGATGTTTTGAGTTTTTCTTATAGAACTCATCGCCACAAAACTCGAATTGAGTCTCTTCTATATGAAACCCTAAACTTTGAAATGTTGAGGATGCTGATCCCTTTTCTAGAACCATCCACCTTGAAAAACTATGTCCCTTCTATATGAAACCCGGTTTCTGAAATTGTGAGCTACAAGTTTCTTCTGTGTGAAACTCTCACTCGAGTGCTGAAAGTGTTGATCCTTTCTCTGTAGAATCATCAATCTTAAGAAGCTGAGTCCTTTCTATACAAAACTTGTCATCTGAAAACTGTGAGCAAATAAGTCCTTTCTCTATGAAACCTTTACTCGAATACTGAAAATATCGATCCCTTCTCTGTAGAATCGTCTACTCGAAGGCTGAGGCGATGATCCTTTCTTTGTACAATCATCCACGCTAAAGTTTTTTCTCTTATCAAGCTATGCATTCACAATTTTTTTCTCTTTGGGTACTTGTCAGAAATAGGTAGAAATGTATGTATGTGTGTGTTAGAATACCTTTTAATCCTAGGGATGCCTAACTATGAATGCATATGTCAACATGCCCCTAATCTTAGGGATGATGAATTTTTTTCTCTTTAGTGTTTGAGGGTGAACCCTTAAAAAGATCAACCTTGGATACTTCGGGCTTTCCACTTCACTGAATCTTCTTCTGGGTAGGAGACCATTTTCTTGTGTTGGTCAAACATAGGGTCTACGGAATGCTAGACCAAGGTTAGAAAGTTGTCTTTGCTTGCTATTGAAGCCAGGGTGAACACTTGCCCCAAAAATATAGTCAACTAGCGCAAAGTCTTGAAAGGTCACATCGCTCGCAAAATCTTGTGATTAAATATGCCCCAACCGCTAACGGGTTTCATCTTCTCGAAAGGTTTGGCTTAATAGAAGCCTCTTTTCACAATTTCTGTCATGACTTAGACTGAATCTGACTCTGAGAAAACTTTGGCCCCTATGCTGGAAGACGGTCTCTCTGCCCCAATAAAAATTTGCCCCCCAAAATTTTGCTTTCTCTGTTTGGTTCAAAATCTAGACTTCTCCAATAATAAGCTCGGAAAAACTTGTCTCATAAAAGTTGCCACTCACGGGCTTAATCTAAGATGATTAAATACATCAATGTCCTTGCATTTTTTTTAAAAGTAAATCTTTCGAATCTTTCGGATAGCGATTTCACAGACGACGTCTTTATGAGTAAAACTGATAGTAAAAATAAAAGGAGTTGGATCCTTGGATATTCAATGCTAGAGTATCTCAGACTCGACACTTAATAGTCAATGTTTCGCCTTGAGATGTTGTGTCGATATTTGAAGTGCCAAAATTCTACTCAAAATGCCCGGCTCATCCTCATGATTACCGTACTCGCTTGATCTACTTAAAAACTACTCTTTCTAGTTCTCAAATTTGTTTTCTCTTGTTACTCGGTTCGAGAATTCCAAGTGTAAGCATGTGTTTCTGTTTGCACTTAATTTGATGTATTAGGGTGTCAGTGTCTTCAAAGAGTCATCACTGACGCTAGGGTATCGAACTGGTGGAACTCTGGCTCCTTATTAGGCGTGTTCTTCCCCCACAGCTCCATCAGGATGCTCCGAGACTTATTGAACTGCTCGTTGAAGTTTTAATACTTTCGCCTCTTTTTTTTCTTCTCTTTCTTTTTGCTTTTCTTTTTTTTCTCTCTCTTTTTTCTTCTTCTTCCCCTTTTTTTTAAAGCTTTTTAATGTTTCTTCTCTCTTGGAATTCTCAACACTGAGTAAGTTCACTTTCCACGGGACCTTCTTATCATCGAACATTACCGAAGGAGTAGTAGTCTTGTTTCTCAAGTTTTCCGACCGAAGCAGATTGAAGACAAAATTCTACTTCATTGTGATTACAACATTTAATTAATTACTTTCTTTTTGTGTTTCTGAATCGGGGACACAATAAGCATTAAATATCCAAGAATCGCAAAGAGTGTAAGAAAAGGTATATTTAAAAATGTGCACCTCGTCATTGTATTAAAAACATGATAGAAGCCCTTTACAAAAGTTCATCGCTACTTTCGGGCCAAAGTAACGAGATTGATTAAAAAACGCAAGAAGACTAATGCAAACAAACATCAAAAAAGGCTAGAAATGAGATGCATGAACTTCTGGGCAGACAGGATCGATATGGACTTCAACTATCAAGCCTTGTTGTGATTCGGAAGGGGATTGTTCTTCACATCTGGAGAGTCTAGCTTAATAACTCCAGAATTCAACAGATTTTGCACCATTTTCTTGAAAGCGACGCAATTCTCGATGGTATGCCCCGGAACTCCGGCGTGGTACTCGTAGTGGGCATCGGCATCGTACCATGCCGGGTAAGGTGGACTGTAAGGAGTCACATGATAGGGTCGGACTAAATCTGCCTTGTGCAACTGATCATACATCTCCTCGTATGATACCGGCAAAGGAGTAAAAGTCATCTTCTCATTTTCCTTCTTGGGAGGTCTAGTTTCCCTCTTATTCGAGCCTTGAGCTGTCCTAGAAATTGTAAAATTCTTAGGGTTCTGATAAGAGGCAGTGTAATTCACTTCATGATCCTTCTTTTTTGGATACCTTGACATACTTTCGCCGGTTTTGAGTTTTCCGCTTCTAAAAGCAACCTCGATAGATTCTGCCGTGTTCACGAATTCGGCGAATCCTAGGGATATGTTACTAATCATCTTCTCATAAAGTGGACCATGAAGAGAGTCCACGAACAGGCGGGTAATTTCTCCTTCCAGAACCGGAGGCTGAACCTGAGCTACTATGTCTCTCCACCTTTGGGCGTACTGCCGAATGGTCTCGTCTTGCCCCTGGGTCAGACTCTGAAACATAGTTCGGTTCGGGACCATGTCCTTCACATGCTTGTATTGTTCGGTGAAGAATCTGGACAAGTCTTTCCACGACTTCACGTTGCCCCGATTGAGCTGGGCATATCAACGGGCAGCTGCCCCGGTCAGACTATCCTGAAAACAATGGATAAGAAGCTTCTCATTTCTCAAGTGTGCCGCCATCTTGCGGCAATACATCATTAGGTGAGCTGAGGGGCAAGTGGTCCCATCATACTTCTCAAAGTCCGGCACCTTGAACTTAGGCGGGATGACCAAGTCAGACACTAAGCTTAGCTCGTAGGTATCGATTCCGTAGTCTTCGGTTGCTTGCAGCAGGCTGACTTTCTCCTCGACCTAGAGGCGTTGCTCTTCAAACTTCTTCTCAAACTCTTTCCTCAACCTAGACTCTACCTCGTTCATCAAGTCTAAATCGGGAACTTCAATATTGGCCTCATTGTTTAAACCTTGACCCACGTCGATCGGGTGGCTAGCAGATGCCCCGGAAATGTAAATACCTTTTAGAACTGATGCTTCAGGTTGAGCTCTAGTGTGAAAAGTGTTTCCACCTAAGTCTTCCATGTTAGACTGCTCGTCAGAAACTTCGGCCTTTCCGTGGTCGGCCTTTCGAACAACTCAGTGAGCTTGGAGATGATGTCATTCTGAGACTTCTCGATCCTTGCCTCAATATTGGTCAAGCGATCCTCTATTTCTTTTTGTGATTTCTCAACATTTGCTAACCTCTCATCCATGACTCTTGATTGAGAACAAGTGTTGTAAGAGTGCGGAATGATTGCGGTTTGAGAAAACTGCCACGAGATATCCAAGGTCAATCTTTTTGTCTTATTGATGAATGCAAAAATGTATGCATGCATGAAATGAGTGCAAGCAAAGGTATCAATCATGCTAGTGATCGCCCTTTGAGCAACTTTCACTGATTGAAAGATTTTATTGTTTCTATTGTTTTGTCTTTCCTTTTTTCTTCTTTTTTTCTTTTCCCTTTTTTTCTCTCTTTTTTCCTTCTCTCTCTCTTTTTCTCTTTTCTTTCTCTTTTTTCTTAATCTCATTTTTCTCTCTTTTTTCCTCACATTCTTCTTTTTCTCACTCGTCTTCCTTTTTTTTATTTTAACTCTTTAACTATGGTGAAAGCCTCTAATTGGACAAACCACTCAGACCAACACCTTCATGAAATATCGATGCCAAAAAAAAAAAAACAATCACATAGAAGACAAGACAAAACAACCCTATTTATCTCATCTAAAAGAACCTTGGTTAACCGTATGGCTCTAATCGGGTAGGCTTTCTAATTCTCTAAATGTAGTTTTGGTTCTACCGAGGTACCCAAATTGTCCTCGCTGTCCTCTTCTAAGAGTAGCAAGGCCCCCGATCGTCACCCATTATAGGCTCATCTCGATCGAGTTCAATTTAGGGGGACCCTTTCGCTATGACCATACGAAGGAACAATATCCTCACGAAAGCATAGGGTAGTCGAGCCCTGAAGGTACTTTGCTAGGCCCATACGAAGGAACAATATCCTTACGAAAGCACTAGCGTTTTCCCCCAACTTAGAAAGACGGGTTGAAATGATATTACCTCGAATTGATAAACAAATAATAATTTGATTGCCACTTTAATTCAAAAGTTCCAAAATTAATTTAGCGGTTTTTTTTGAAAACAAGGCTTGACTCGTTAGTTTTTTAAAAAAAACGTTCCCAGCGGAGTCGCCAACTGTAGCAACCCGTTTAAAAAAATAATTTTAGGTGTAGGTCACTAGTGGAAGTTAAAAATTGGGAATTAAAATTCCCCCCAAAATTAGAAAATTTGGGTTTAGTTTTCAAAAATTAGGTCTTAGAAACTGAAAATTAGATTTAAATTGAAAAAGGGAATTTAGACCTAAAATTCGGGAATTAGGGTTTAAAGTTGGGCATCTTGAAAATTGGGGTTTGAAAAGACCTAAATTAAAGGTGAATTGAAAAATTTAGAGATTAAATTGAAAAGGGGAAATTTGAAAATTAGGGTCGAAATAAAAAGAATTTTAAAATTAGGGTTTAAAAAGTTAGGGATTTGGAACGAATTTAGGGGTTTAAAGAGGTTACAAACGGGTTGGAGTCGCCACCGGCCACTTTGGTAGGCCGGACACCGTAAAAACCAGAGATTCGAAGAAGACGGGTCCGAGAGTCGGTTACGGTTCAAAAACGGGTTTAGGGTTTTAAAAACCGCCCAAAATTGGCACCTTTATCAAAATAACCGCTTAAATAAATTTTGAAATTTAAAAATTAAAGTGGCGTTTAAATTAAAATTTGCTTAATATTCGAATTAGATTTTATTTTTTACCGTGTCTTTATTCGAAGGCAACGTGTACACCGCGACCATTACGTTGGAGCACGGGTCCGTTACGACCGAATAAAAACATATTTCTTAGGTTGCTTAATTAAATATGATATGAATAAGACCAAAACAAAGATACATAAAAAAGACATAGATAAAAGCACATATGTTATGCAAAACAAAAAGCATAATGAAGAAACAGGCATGCATAATGTGACATAACAACACATGTACAAACATGAAATAATATGTATACAAAAAGTACACAAGTATATAAATTATTAAAATACATAGATAAATAATGCATAACAATATATGTATAAGTAAAATAAACATGTATAAATAGGTGAGAAAATGCAACACAACATGCGAATGCAACACAAATAATACATAATCATGAAATAAATAAAACATGCACCACAAGATAAAATACATAAAATAAATGTTCATGGCATAAATTACATGAAGTAAAAAGGTTGAATAGATTAATGAAAAAGGATAAAAAAACATAAAAGACCTCTGTAAATGACGAAATTAAAAAGCTTTTTAAAGATTGGAGGACCTCAAAAAGGAATTAACCAAGGGGGAAGGTTTAAAATAAGAACTACAGAACACGGAGGGACCTGGGTTTAATTAACCCATTCGAAAAAGATAATTAACATTGAAATAGTGACTGAATTAAAACATGGGTTAAAACCATCAGGACCAAGGAGATGATTATTTTAGGACGGAGGGGTTTAAAAATGTAATAAAACCGCTTTTAAATATTTTTAGGGAGTATAAAACTCACCTGAAACAAAAAAAGTTGACCCTTTTACCATTTTTATAAATCTAAAAAAGAAAAATGAGAGGTTTTCTCTCAAATTCAACCCAAATCCAGGAGAGGAGTATGAACACTTAAGAGTTTCATCTCCTCTGCCGTGTTTACCAGAATCCGACCATCGTCTATGGTGGCCGGCAACCCTAAAGAGAGCCGAGAATCCCCTTTCGAAAATAAAACAGACACCTTCTCCCTTTCTCTGATATTTGCTTTGAAAATTATTCCTTCCTCTTCTCAATCTCAGTTCACCGGTGGCGCAAAGACCATGGTTTATCACCGACGAAGGAGAGTCATAGGAGATCGACCAAAAAGGTGATGGTTCTCAACCCTAGTTCGTTTATTTTTACATAAAAAAGACTCGATAGTCGAAAGGATTTTACCTCTGAATGTGTTTTCTTTGTATTGATCGAAAATGAGAGGGGAAAAAAGAACCCTTTACATCGTTGTTTGAATCGGTTATATAGCCGATTTACATGAGAGAAAAAAGAAAATAATGGTTCTACTATTTTGTTTCTACCCTTCTGATATGCTGTCGATTTGGTCGTATATGTGTACTGGAAATTTGTTTGCATTCTGAATATTGTCCGCAATTTGGCCGATTATCCCTCTGACATTCTCTGAATTTTCGTTGTAAATTGGCCTCTGAAATTTCAGATTTCCGGTATAAATCTGACATTTTCTCCATGTTTTTTGTTTGCATGTGTTGCTGGACAAGCGAGGGAACCACCGGAATCACGTCGGACGGCGAACGGAAGCTAAGGGGGCGACTGGATATCCGAACGGCTGGGCGCGTGTAACGCACGCGCGCGTGAGAAGCCAGAGCGTTAGCATGTGGCGCGTGCTCGGATCAGGGAGGCTTATCCCTTTCTCATCTCGACCGTTGGATCTAAAAGTTGATCCAACGGTCCTAAAGCGGTTGCGCGAGAAAAACAGAGGGAGATTAGGGTTTTATCTACCGGTTGGGCTCAGATAAGAGTGGGCCGAATGTAATTTAATATTGATGGGCCATTAAAAACAGTGGTGTAACACCCCTAAAATCGGATAATAATTGATTCGAATAAACCGTAAATAAAACCGAATCCTATGCTAAATGAGTTAGGATAAAGATGGAATTGAATTGCAAGAGAAACATAAAATTTACATGGTAAATACATGAATTACCTAAACTACCCTTAGTGATAAAGGTAACTCTAGTTGTGACTTAAAGGGGTAAAATGGACCTTTCACCCTCATTTAATGAGACACAAAATTCAGCCTATTCCTCCCCTCTCATTCTCACGTGAAAAACAAACATTTGGGGGAGAGAGGGAGCTTTTGAGGGAAGCCATTGAAGAAGGACTCTAAAGCTTTGCATGTGGATTAAATCCATTAGGAAGCCAAATCTAAAGGTTAGGTAAGTTCATCTCTCCTCAATCAAGTATTTTAGGGTTTTGAATTTGGGGGTTTTGACTCTTCAAAGAATTTACAAGTTAATTGGTTAATGTAAACCTAGTTTAAGGACTTTGTTAGCTTGGGTTTAACTTTGAAGGCATGGAAAATAAGCTAGGAAGCTTGAATTGTAGATTTTTGTAAATGGGTTAAGGGTGATGTTTAATTTGTTAAGATGGTGAAATTGGTGGTTAGTTGATGTTGAATTCCATGTTTTAGATGCTGGAAAAATTTATAAGCCTTAGTTCGGATTAGTTTCGGACATTGGAAAAAGGGGGTTGGCCGAAATAGCCTAGAATTGCTTCTCCGGGTAGCTATCTTTGTGAATTTCCCTAGGTTGGGATTTAAGGAATTTGGAGCTTAAATTTTAGATTATGATACTCATGTATACCTAGTTTAAGAGGAAATTTACGGAACTTAAATCTGAGTCCGGTAGAGGAAGATATAAGTTGTTCCGTAAGGCTACCCGAGCAGTCCCGGGAAAATCCGACCAGAACTGTTCGAATTAAATCTGGAGCCAATCGAATAGGAATTAAAATGCAAGGTTAATTGGTCCTTGTAGATAATTCTTCTAGCTTTCCAACGAGGTAAAATGGGCTAAAATCGGACATCGAAGCTAGGAGATATGATCGTTTCGCTACAGGGTAGCAAAATTGTTCATAAAGAGGCAAATGTACATGCTTGTAATTGTTAGGCTTAAGATTGTTTGAAATGTACAATTGAAGAAGTGTTAATACAAGCTATTATATGTTAATTGTTAGATACCCCGGGGGAAGAAATTAACGAGGATCAAGAGAGGATCGAGGCAACAAAAAGAAGAGGCAAAGGGGTTGTGATCTACAACCCGTGATAGCTCAGAATATTGGTGAGTGTAGCGAACCTTAGGGTTAGGACCTAGGGTCCTAACCATTTGATTATTTGATTTGCTTTGTAATGTAACCGGATTAAATAAATATTTGACATTATGGGAAGGAAGACTAATTAATAAGGACTTGTTTGGCTCCATGTTTGAGTACTAGATAAATAACTAGTTTAGAGCATTTGCATAGCTCGGAAATGCCAAGGTAAGTATTGGCACGCGGCTAAGGATGCCAGGTATGTTAGTCATGCATGAGTTATGACCATGATAGCCTGAAATGTATTCGCTTTGATATGTAGCATGACTTATACCTTGGATTTTGGTAACATGTAATGTGTATTTGCTTTGATATGTAGCATGACTTATACCTTGGATTTTGGTAACATGTAATGTGTATTTTCTTTGATATGTAGCATGATTTATGAATTGAATTTTGGTAACATGTAATATGAATATGTTTGATATGTTAGTAACATGACTTGATGCTTTTAATATGCCATGTTATGTGCATTACCCGTGACAAGAATTTGACTAAGTAAAATGGAAGACAAATTGAATAAGAAATTATGATTGAGCCTTGGGCAACGTTTGAAATTGATTCGAAAGATTAAAATTAATGTAATTGTTAGTAAGCATTTGACATGAACTTGCCATAGGCATTTGACATGATTTGGACTTGAGTATTGATATGTATATGCCATAGGGCTTTTGATATGACTTGTACATTGCACATTTGATATGTATTTTCCATAAGGCATTTGATTCGATTTTGGATTTGAGCCTTGATATGTACTTGCCATAGGGCCTAAATTATGAATTGAATTTGAGCACATGTTATGACTTGTCATTGTACATTTGAGCATGTTGTTGATATGCTATTTGCTATATGTAATTGCTTGATGCTTAATTGAAGTATGTCACATGTTATAATTTATGTCCAAATTGGTTAGACTTAGGCTACCTCACTAAGTACTTCCTAGTACTTACGCTCCTTGTTTCCTCCTTCCCAAACAACAGGTTCTCAAGTTAAAGGAGTAGACCAAGCTTGAATCGGAGCAAGGACACGGAAAGCAAGCCAACGTATGGTATTTTGATAGTTTTTGTAACTCCTATTATAGGGTGGCATAGTGATCATGTTAGTTTAGTATTTGCATTTGATAGCTAGCTTGATGTGTATATTCAAATGGACATGTAAGCTTTTGGGTTTGTAAGCCATAAGGCACAACATTCATAGTAGGCTAGCCTTATATGTTTTGAGTTGGCTATGGTTGGCATGATGGCATGGTAGCATGCATTTGGTATATGGTTAACTTAACATTGTGTCTAGATCATGTGAATCTAGGACCTATCATGTTTGCATGAGTAGCCATAGAAAAGAAAAGGTTAAATGCTTGTCCTAAGTAGGGATAATTTCAAATGTTAAAATGCATAATGAAGTGGCTAAAATGGATAAGTGGCGAATCGAAATAGGTTACCTAAGCATGTCTTATGATTCTTAAGGCTTAGGTTTGAGTTAAGGTCATTTAGATAGCCCTTTTGAAATGTCTAAGTGTTTGAAAGCCTTGAATTTGTCATCCTCGAGCAGGGGTATCGATACCAACATTAGGGGTATCGATACCACTTTTGGCAGAAACTTTTCGTTCCGAAGCTTGAATCGATACCAAGCTTTGACCTTTGGTCAACGTGTCAAGGAGACAAGCCAGTACCGATACCTATTTCGGTACTGGTGCTTCCAGAAACTTTTTGCACCGATGCCAGCATCGATACCAACTACCCAGACTTGGTTAACGGGTCAACACCAAGGACCAGTATCGATACCTGGTTCGATACCCCTGTATCGATACCAACAATAGGGGCATCGGTACCACCTTACTACATGGGTTCAAATTTGATAAGGATAATTGCTTGACTAATAAGGTATAATTGATGATAGTTAAATGAAAACATTTTGATATATAAGTTTGATCAATTTAATTGGAGTTATAATTAATTAATGGAGAGTAGCTAAGTTTGAATTGGTAATTGTTTAAGTATCCAAAAAGTTTTAAATTGGTCTCGAACTTGGGTAAGTAATATAAGATCTGAACCGTAAAATGGACAAATATTATTATTAAGGAGTTGACTTGCAATGTTTTGTAAATAAACAAAATGCATAAATTTGACCAACTCTCAATGTTTTACAACAAGTCGTTTGTTTGAGTTTGATTACATTATTCGAGTTCGTATGTCCGGTCGACGCCCCCGTCTCCTAACCCGGGGCGAGGGTGTCACAAGTGGGCTAGTTATTATTATTGGGTCAGATTATTAATATTATTAGAATGGATTTCCAATATTTGTAATGGACTTTAATAAATAAGACATTTGATTTTATTTATATATTTTATTTATTATATAAATATATAATAATATATAATAACAATAAAACCGAATAATAATAATAATAAACTTAATAATAAAATATATTATTAATAATAATAAATAAATAAGAAAGGTAACCGAAAATAATAATGATTAAAAGATAAAACCGAACACGAGTATAAACATATATATAAAAGAAACAATAATACATATTTAATATTTCGCCATTTTAAATAAAACAATAGTAATATATACATATATTTACAAGAACAAAAGAAAAACAAAATGCTAATGTTTTCGTAATTTTAAAATATTAATGCCCGTTATTAGAATTAAAATTAAGCACGGGTTTAGACCCGGATAAAATTAGTAATTACACATATTTACCGGTATATGATTGAGTTTAAATTAATTGAGTTCAAAGTCTACAAACTTAAAAATATTAATATATTTTAAAATAAACTAAAATCCTAATACATAAAACACCAACATAAAGGGTATAATAAAAGTCTACGATATAAATGATCCAAAATCTATGTAGTGAGTAATTAATAGACAGACATATATGATACGAGTTCGTTCTTAAATCTATCACCTATCGTGCTTCCTACAACGGAATATGATTTTTTACATCCACAACATATACTCATCTCTGCTTGAAGCAGGTGCAATGCTGTCTATAATTTTTATAGGTAATAGTTTGTCCAAACCCACAGATTTACGACATTTATAACAACTAAACACATGTCTGTCCACAAAATACAATACAACGGGTTATATCTGATCTTAAGATGCCCTAAGAGTTTGGTAAGGTTGTGGATGCTTCATTTGCAGCACCTAAACTCAATCCAAACTATCAACTACAACGATACAAAAGCATAGAAGGAATTGTTCCGTGTTAGACATACGCTCGACTATTTCGACTACAATATGATTAAAAGGAGAACAAAAACCATCTGCTCCTTCCTCCTATGATCATGAGATGTTAGTCGATCACGTAATTTAGGCAGTGGTGTCTGGATTCCTCGGAGATGAATCAATGGTATGGTTGGACACAAATGAATTTGCTACGAGTTCAGTTCGAGTAAATTCTCAAGCTATTAAAAGCACCCAAAATGACTTGTAATGCTAATGCTGATGAGAACTGCAACTATAAAGGGTACTCACCGGATTAATCTCGTGATTGATGACACCGTTGTATTAGGAATGGATAGAAAAAGTCTATTCACAACTGATACGAATAACGACTACTTGGTTCCAATGGGGGAAAGATTGTCCTGGCTAGAAGGCCGAATTGAACTCCCTGCAACTGTTGAGGAGACGTATGGGTTGGAAGGGGTAGGAGTCATAGGACCCATGGGTCTCGACATTGGCGGTCTTGGGGCTTTCATGCTCATAGGAGGCCTTGCAACTGAATTTGCAAAGTTTGGTGCAACTCTATTTGCAGCATTCGGTGGTGGCATTGCTCTAGCGGAAGAAGCTGGCAAACCCAGTCGAGCAGCAATTATCTGTGATCGCTCATAGAAAAGCCTCTGCCTTGACCTGTCCAATTGCTCCTTCACCCTCATCACAACTCCCTCCATGTCATTGAAGAATGCTAATTTGGCTTCTGTCTTATGTAACTGCAAAGACTTAAAGCCTCAGAAAACTTGGGGTTTGCTCCAGTTGCATATTTATAGGAGAAAGAGATCGAATGTATTTTGCAACTAACCTGTTTTTCTATTAATGATGCAGTAAGTTGTCGGATTTGGAGCTCTTCCTGATCTGCTAGAAGTTTTGCCTTCACAGCTGCTGCTGAGAGTGCCGTAACCGCAGCACGTTTTACTTTATCGATGCTACTATTATCTTCTCTGTCCTTAGTGTCATGGCTCTTGTTTTTACCTTCTTCAATCTTGTCTGCAAAAAACAATAAGATAAACAATACAATCCAAAATTGATGTAGGCAGTTTTCCAACAGACGATCATTATAATATATTCGGTGCCGAACATTATAAAAAAGCCACACATACAAAGGTTTCAACTTTCCAAGCTGCTCTAAGTAAAACCTTGTAATATTTTTGCCAAATTGACTCCCTGTAATATTTTTTATTTGAAAATCTTGGTTCTTTTAACTTATGTTCAACTTTACCCTTAATTGCTGACCTGACAATTATAAAAACAGGTCAAAACCACAATTTCAGTACTCCAAATTTACAACTTTTATCAATTTGACACTTCAAAAAAGTTGTAAACCTAGATGATGGGAAAATTATATTGTTCAATTAATGATAATTTCTTATTTGTTTTTTAAGATTTAAGGGTCAAACTGATAAAACTGCAAACGAAGGGAGCTAAAAAGTTATTCTGGCTTTTCTTTGTCTGTCAGGTCAACAATTAACAGTAGAATTGAACAGATGTTAGGAAAGGAACCAAGATTTTCAAATAAAAAACATTCGTTTTCGATTATGTGACTTTCACATTCTAAACAAGATATTTATACAAGAAAAGAGAGAAACCTGGGGTTACTCCATTTCCATTTCCAGAATTTGACGTGACTGGTTGGTGATGCTCACTCTTTTCAGAAGGTTGTGAAACAGATGTTGTTTCAGCACCATTTGATGCCTCTGCAGGCTCAGTAAATTCTCTACCAAGACTTGGTTTAACAGGTTTTTGTACATTCTTTGTTTTGGATAGAGAAGAGGAAGTTGTTTCTAGATTTTCTAATGCATTAGCTGGTTCAGATAGCTGTCCCTCAGGCTTCAATGCAGCTGCATCACAATTCTCATTCTTTTCCCCTGGAATGGAATCAGACATATCTACTTCCTTCACTGCTTTTGGAGGCTTAGAAGGCTCTTTTGCTGTTTCCTTACTGCCTGTCTCCTCCCGAAAACTAGGTAGAACCTGGGATGTTATGTTGATACCCTTGTTACACTTGGTTGATGATCCCTTGATTGATTAATAATGCTGGATTCATTCAAATTACCTTTTTATCTTCCTCATTAGTTGCAATATTGCTGGACTCTTTTTTATTCATGGTTAAGTCATTGGGCGAAGGTGATGTCACCTTCTCTTCAGGAAGAGAAACTTCGGTGTTTTGGTCACCATGGTTGCTCAATGAACTTTTCTGGTCCCCCTCGAGGCTTTTGTCTTCCAAGGTTTTCACATTTTGAGCATCCCTATTACCCATATCATTGACAACACTGTGTCTCTAACTAACATCAGATTATGTTCACAAATTGATAAGGAAATATAAGGTTGACATAGGCTAACATACCTGTCAGAACATGTTGGTTCCTTCTTGTCATTTGGTGGGTCTTCCAAAACAAAGCAGTTCTTTGTAGCCAGTTGAATGCTAGGGCAACTACCAGATAAAAATTTCAGTGAACTCTGGGCTGAAGCAGCAGCTATGTTGGGTCCGACCAGACGCGCAAGGAACCCTGCCTGCAGACGGAGCAACATTAAGTTCATAACATATCACCAACAAATAGAGAGAGGTAAATGATGATTAGTGGAACAAGTTGAGGGCCAACATTTTCAGGAGAAAACTCACAAAGATTAATGAAACAAACCTTTATACAGAAGTGCTTATGATTCTTTTATAAAAACGTACAGAGCACATGATAGATTAATAAAAGAATGACATAGCAATCATTTAAAAGGAAGAGGAAAAAAGGACTAGAAGAAACCATTGTTGATGGGCAGAAAAGCAAACTGCAATAGGACAGCATTTTGACAAGGTTTGATCATTCATTTGATTGCAAAGCAAGCCGCCATATCTCTTACATTGGGGTCGGAAAGGGCTCTAATGTTATTCCAAAGCAGAAACAAAATATTCCGAGATAATTTTTTAGGATGAGAAAACTATTTCAGAAGCCATGAACAAAGTAGATAAATTTAGATAGTTAAATGACTCAGTTTTCCCATCATATGCATCAATTGATAAAACCTAAATTAAATACTTACACATTCAACTTACCAATGCCATGACAGGATTTCCTACATCAGCAAATGAAAGTGTGCTTTCAGACGTTAAATTATAACCAATAGCTTCAAATGCCTCTCTTAGTGCCACAAGTGCACAATTTTCAGTTGTGTCTTTTCCGTCTTTTGCCACGTTTGTTTCTTCTGGTTTTGATGTTTCTTCACCACCATTTACATCAGTTACAGTGTCAGGCGTAGACATTTCCTCACTAGCTCTCACTTCTTTTCCATATTCAGGTTTTGAAGTATCCATTGGTGTAGTCTTGTCCAGATCCTCTTGAGGAGAAGTCTTACTCTCCGTTGTTTCCGAATCATCTTTAGGGACAGATGTTTCATCACTACCGGCAGCTGGTCCAGCAGTTTCTTTTGAATTGGTGTTTATGTTATCATCGCTATTAAAGAATACATCCTCAATTGGCATTTGAACAAAGTGCAGCATACATTGTGCCTTAGTTTTTGTAGCAACATGATCCGCAATCTCATTCCAGTTCTCTTTAAAAAGTTCAAGTGCCTCAAGGAGGAGGAGGGTTTCCTGATCTGTCCACTTGCCACCACTAAGATCAGGGGCCTCAGCTGGTTCCATGAGGATAAAATCCGAAGAAGACATGCCAGAGCCAAATTTCCGGTTGCTAAAGCAATCAGTACATAAGTCAAAATCGGCCTGTCAAATATAAACATAATTACATCATAAAGAAATGGAAAAGTAAGTCAATAAATAAATAAATAAAACAAATTACTAAATTAGTTATTTTCCATTTTTATAATGCACATTATAAAAATCTTCAAAGACCAATGGCTTATCGTTGTAAGTAAACAGATTGCACTGGTAGAGCAAACAATTTATGCTCATTTCTTATTTGATGGACAAGCAGCAGTAGCTAAAAAGTTTTGTGGATTTCCCGTTTTATTTACCACTTGGCTTGAACCAAAGATGCCATATAAATTGATTTTGCAGAAGTAGAATTCCCTCCAACTCTCTTAGAAATATAGGATTTGTGAAAAATGAAGAACATATGCATACAAATACATATATCGGTACAATGCAGGCAATATTGGAACATTGACTACCACCAGAAGAAAACTAAGAAAGAACTCATGCAGTTATTTTCACTTTGTAGTGCACAAAATAATTTGACGCTTAGACAAGTATATACTAGTCAGTATTCAGTAACTCACCTGCTTCTGGCAATGGTAACGCTTCCGAGAGCAATCAGCTGAACAAGAGTTGCAATGGTACTCAACCGATGGTCCCTCAGGTATCACCAAGTCCTCAGCAAGCGCAGATTCTGGAAGATACCCAGATGGTACAGATGGAGTTGAAAGGTTAGACTTGGTAATAACTTGTGGGTGTGATTCAATTTCCTCAAAGTGAAACAATTTTTCAAGCAAAGAATCCTTGTCGGCCATTCCATCCCCATCGGCTTTGGGCACAACTGAACCAGCAGGAGGGAATGGATGAAAGTTAATCAAACCCCAGTACTCCAGGAACTCCAATACTTCCTGCCTTGCATCCAAGTCACCAACTTCAAGAACTTCAAGATCTTTCAACTCAATCTGCCTACTTGGATTTGCATGAAATTTCTTCATAATCCAATTACGAATCTCCATGTATACATCAGGGGTACGATTTGGGGATTTCCCATTAAAGAAAGAAGACAGGATACTCTCCTCAAGATGATGAATTTTTGTCCATGAAAACCATCCTGTGAGTAAAATGATAAGATGAATACAAAAATTGACAACAAAGAAAATACCAAAGAGTCTAATAGTTCAGTTTCTTCTTTTTCAATATTTATAGCATCAAAATAAGTGCTTCCCGATGAAGCCAATTTATTTAGAGTCCTGGTTTGCACTCGGCTAATGAGAACTAAGATTGACATTCTTTTTGCAATTTGTGTATCCATGACTTAATCGAGTTTAAGTAGGTTATGAGACATTCATGTATTAACATGACTTAATCGAGTTTAAGTAGGTTATGAGACATTCATGTATTAACATGACTTAATCCACATAATTTTTCCAATTCACTAGCACAAACTAAAGTTGCAAAAGATAAAGACCACCTTTCTTTCCCTTTCCTTCCCATTTCCCATCAACCAAACAAGGAAAAAAAGGAGTGGAATAGAAAAACTCACCGCAATGATTAGGAACAACATGCGCATTACTGTCACGAGATCTAATAGCCTCAAACTCAGCCTCAATCTTAGCTTCCAAAGCCTCCCACTCTTCACTTGCCTTATTCAATTCCTCCAAATCTTCCTCCTTCACAGTTAGTTTCACCGCACTCGCCTCTTCAAGCTTCACGCCATCCGATCCCGAACTCGAACCCAAGGCAACGTTTCCACTGGGCGCCCCTTGGCGAGCCCTGGTTAAAGGACCGTCGTGGTTAACCGGAAGGTGGGAGATCAAGTTTGACTTCTCTCGAGTAACCCTTTTCGACGGCGTTGATGAAGAGCCTGAACCGGAAAGCGAATTGGCTTTTCTCTTCAGCGCTCCACCTCGACGGCGAGTTGATGCAGACTCCGGCTCCGCAGAGCTCGGCCCCGCCGGTGAGTTACTCGCGTCCCGGCGTTTCTCCTCCATCACGGGTCGCGGGGTTTGGTTTTAATGGGGAAAAGAGGTTTTCAGTCGGTTCAGTGTGAATATTTGGTTGATTTGAGCCGAAAATCCAAGGAGTGTGAATTATTGTAGTTATAAATTGGGCCGAATTTATAACGACTTATCTGTTGAGCCGCTAGTACCGGCCCATAGTAATAACGTTACATTTCTAGAAATTGAAGATCAAGGAAATATGGACCAGATGTGTGTATTCGATCGAATCGAGTTAAGTCAAGTCAAAGAATTTTGAGTTATTCAAATTAAATAATCTATATTTATCATTTGAATTTTTATTCAAAAAAATTCAAGTAAAGTTGAGCTGGAGAAATTCGAGTTGAGTCGAGTCGAATCGAGTTTTTGTATTCTTATAAACATTTAATTATAATTATTTATTATATTATAGTATGGTTGATTTAATTTAAACGAATTTTACTAATCATATAAGATATATATTTCTTCATATTTTTTCATATGTGATAATATTTCTTTATATTTTGATATATCAATATATATATCATAAAAATTTGAAGAACTCATTTCGAATTTTAAAATAAATTTCTCTAATTAGAAAAATTCAAATTATTCAAATTTTTAGTTTATAACTCAAATTTTATTTAAAAAATTTTCGAATTGAATTAAGTTTATAATATTTTTAATCGAATCAAGATAAGTCGAATATTTTTGTGTCAAATCAATTTTTTAATTTTTTTGAATCGAATCAAATTTTGTTTACCCTGATCGGATTGAGAAGCTGCAAAATGAATTAAAGCATAATAAAGCTGCAGAGTAAAGTTATTGTTGTTTGATAAGATAAGAAATTCAGGTGGAAAGACAATTGTCCTTCCTCACATCGTGTAATTTTATTTTTAATGGTTTCGTTTTTTTAGAAGTTGTTCCTACTTATACTTGGAGAAGACTTATACTTGGAGAAGCGAGTATAGTACAACCATGTTTCTGTAACACCCGACCCGGATGTCATATTGGACTTCCGGCCCAAAACCCGTATTTTAAAATTTCTTTTAAAAGTCCAATAATAAATTCAAATAAAGTTCAAAACCGATCCATTAAATCCACTTAAATTAAAACAAGCCCAAAAATAGTTTTAAGTAATTCGGAGCTCCAAAATATTATAGACCATTTAAAAACATTCGACCCAATTTAAAATAACAGAGTTACAAGTTATAATAGGGTTCAACATAGAACTAGCCCATTGTCTAATAAATGTACTCTAACAACACGGTCGATGCTGAAATCCAAACCTCGATGATGCTCCACGAGACCTGCTTCACCTAACCTACGCACGAAAACACATTTCGAACGTTGAGCCAACAAGCTCAGTGGATACGCCAAACTCGGCCAACATCATGCATATCAAAAGCAGTAAAGCATGACATATAAATCTCATGCATGGTATGATGATCTAGCATGCTTGCCTAACTTATGGCATAAATGAATGTATATTATCGCACACAACATATACAACCACACAAGTCAACACACAAGAGTGAGGCCCGTGTCCACACAGCATCGGGATCCTATATTCAGGATTGAGGTCGCCCTCAAATCCTATGCCCGAAATGTTATATCGGACATCTTCGAACGAGGTCGCCCAACACTCGGAATAAAAGTCTTCAATCATCACCCGACATGTTACATCGGATGGCCTTCAATGTGTTGCAACACTTGTGGATATCCAGATTTCCAACACTCAAAGACTCAAACCACACAAACGATCCACCTAGGATTTTATCACAATAAAACATATTAAACATTATCATACTTAAGTCTTTCAGGGTTATGATTATCAATCTTAGTTTGATAATTTGTTTCGTAACTTTTAGATTAAAGTAATTATTTATTAAGATCACCGAGCCCCAAAACTCTACCGAACTTGGCCAAAATATACAGGGGTATCGAAACACCCAGCATCGATGCCCATCCAAAGAGGGTATCGAAACACAAGGGTATCGATACCAGTATCGATACTCTTTGACCACCTTAAAAGTCAACACAAGGGGAAAGAACCGTTTCGATATAGGTATCGATACAAAAAGTTAATGGAAGCCCCAGTATCGAACCATGGTTCGATACCCCTGAACGACAAGCCAAAAATACACTCATGGGTATCGATATAGATAGCCCGAGTATCGATACCCCCTGCACGAAATGCAGGTCTGCACTTAGAAATTCTAGAATTCCAACCCCAAACTTAATCTAATGGATTCCAAAGTCTTCCTACTTATTTTTAAAAGTGTTTAAGGTGTTTTAATATCATTTATTAGCCCTTTAACACAAAGCTACGAATTTCACCATTAACACATGTCAAGCTCAAACCAAGCACACACATACACCAAACTATATGAATGCTTCCTACCATGATATGTATAATGATTAGAAGAGTTAGGAGTACCAATCTTAGTACAAGCAATAGCTCAAAACGTTCATTCTTCCTCTCCTCAAGCTTTCTTCTTCCCAAGGCTTGTTGATGGCTCACAACCCTCTTTCTCTATTAGAAAAAGATGAAAAACGGATTAGCAAAGTCTTGGGATGATTCTTGAGCCTAAAAACACTTAGAAAACTCATATTTTAAGCTCTGAAAACTCAAACCCGAGCTCAAGCCAAAACTCCCACTAAAACCTTCATCCTTACCAAACTAATCCATCTTTACCTCTTTGCATAGATCTTAACCACCCCAGCAACTCCTTCTCTTGTACTAAAACGTGATTCCCAACCTAACCCAAGAAAGCTTGGAAATTTCTTCATTTTCTGCAGAGAAATTAAGTTTCTCTCCCTCCCTATGTGTCTAGCAAGCATAAGGACCAAACTTCCCCTCAAGACAACACTTGGGCCTAAGGTAACCCCAAAAAATGGCCCCAAACCACACAAACCCGAGCCCAAACCCAAAGTCCAAACCCAAAGCCTAAACCCTCGAGTTAACCCGACACTCGGATCCTAATCTAGATCGTTACAACTCTCTCATCCTCAAAGAAAATTTCGTCCTCAAAATTTACATGTCAGGAAGAGATGAGGATACTGAGCTCTCATGTCCTTCTCCGATTCCCAAGTTGTCTCTTCGATCCTATGGTTCCTCCACAAAATCTTTACCAAAGGTATACTCTTATTCTTAAGTTCTTTGACTCATCTATCCACGATTTCGACGGGCCTTTCCTCGTAAGCCAAATCCATATTAACTTCGATCTCCTCAAGCTGAACCATGTGCGAAGGATCAAAATGGTAACATCTCAACATAGACACATAGAATACATCGTGTATACGTACCAACTCTAGAGGCAAGACTAGCCGATAAGCTACCAGTCCAACCCTCTGAAGCACCTCATAAGGCCCGATATACCTTAGACTCAACTTTTCCTTACGACCAAACCGGATGATACCCTTCCACGGAGATACCTTGAGAAACACTTTCTCACTAAGCACATACTCGATGTGCCTACGCTTTTTATCCGCATAAGCCTTCTGTCTGTCAAAAGTTGCTTGTAACATCTCCTTGATGATCTAAATTTTCTCCTCAGTTTCATTTACCAACTTTGAGCCCATAATCTTCTTCTCGTTGAGCTCCGTCCAACACAAAGGTGTCCTACACCTGCGTCTATACAAGGCCTCAAAAGGAGTTATCTTGATGCTCGACTGATAACTGTTGTTGTAAGCAAACTCTACCAACGGTAACTACTCCTCCCAACTACGAGCGAAGTCTACCGCACAATACCGAAACATATCCTCCAAGATGTAGATAACTCTCTCAGACTGTCCGTCGGTCTGAGGATGAAAAGTTGTATTGAAGTGCAACTTGGTGTCTAAAGTCTCGTGGATAGACCTCCACAACCTCGTTGTAAACCTCAGATCCCTATCCGATATGATCGATGAAGGTACACCATGCAACCTTACGATCTCCTTGAAGCACAACTGAGCCAACTTTTCCAAACTAAAGTTCATCCTTACCGGTAAGAAGTGAGCTGACTTGGTCAACCGGTCAACTATGACCCATATAGCATCATGGTTCCACTGTGGAATCTGGATAGGCTGAAGCAAACCTGATGGAACCTGATGCTCCGGTTTCACTTGCTGACATGTCAGACATCTTTTCACAAACTCTGACACATCTCTTTTCATGCACGACCACCAAAAGAAGGGACGAAGATCTTGGTACATCTTGTTACTACCCGGATGAACGGAGAATGGACTACGGTGAGCTTCCCTCAAGATACGATTCCTCAAATCCTCCAAGGCAAGAACACACAACCGACCTTGAAAGTACAAGAAACCACCATCTCGTACTTCAAAGTCTGACGATTCACCTCTCTGAACAGCCTCTAACTGAGCTATCAACTCCTCATCTAACACTTGTTCTCTCTTTATCTCCTGAACAAGCGTGATCTCCACACGCAACTCAGCCAACAACCCACCATCATCGGTCATCCTCAACCGAGCAAAAAAGGCTCTCAAGTCCGATATGGACTTCCTACTCAGGGTATCTGTGACCATATTCGCCTTGTTGGGATGATACTCTATGACACAGTCATAGTCCTTTAACAACTCTATCCATCGATGTTGTCTTAGATTCAACTCTTTTTGGGTAAGAAGATACTTCAAACTCTTGTGGTCGGTGTAGATGTAGCACTTTTCCCCATAGAGATAATGCCTTCAAATCTTCAAAGCGAAGATCACTATTGTCAGCTCAAGATCATGTGTAGGATAGTTCCTCTCATGGGGTTTCAACTGCCTCGAGGCGTAAGCAACCACCTTACCCTCTTTCATGAGCATACAACCTAACCCATTCAAGGAAGCATCATTAAATATCACATAATTTTTTCTCAATTCCGGTTGCGTCAAGACCGGTGCCTCTGTAAGGTAAGCCTTAAGCTGCTCAAAACTCTGTTGTCTCCTCTCGTTCCATGCAAACGGAACTCCCTTCTGAAGCAACTTGGTCAAAGGTGCCGCTATGATCGAAAAACCCTTAACAAATCTCATATAGTATCCGGTAAGTCCAAGAAAGCTACGAACTTCTTATACATTCCTTGGTGGTTTCTATTCCACCACAGCTTGGATCTTCTGAGGATCGACTCGGATACCATCTGCTGCAACTATGTGGCCAAGAAACGCCACCTCTGATAACCAAAACTCACACTTACTGAACTTGGTGTACAGACGGCTATCCCTCAACATCTGAAGAACAACCCTTAGGTGATAGTCATGCTCCTCCTCCGAGCGTGAATACACAAAGATGTCACCGATGAATACAACCACAAATTAATCTAGATACGGCTGAAAGATCAGGTTCATCAAGTCCATAAAAGCTGCAGATGCATTCGTGAGCCTAAACGGCATCACTAGAAACTCATAGTGTCTGTACCGCGTCTTAAAAGCGGTTTTCTGAACATTCTCATCCACCACCTTCAACTGATAGTACTCTGACCTCAGGTCTATCTTAGAAAACACACGGGCACCCCTCAACTGATCAAAGAGATCATCGATCTTAGGCAAAGGATAACGATTCTTGATCATGACCTTATTGAGTTGACGGTAGTCGATGCACATCCTCATCGATTCATCCTTCTTCTTAACAAACAAAACAGGTTCTCCTCAAGGTGACACACTCGGTCTGATAAAACTTCTCTCAAGCAACTCCTGGATCTGCTGCTTTAACCCTCTCATCTCTGTCGGTGCCATACGATAAGGTGTTGTAGACACCGGTGCCGTACCAGACAACACCTCTATCTAGAACTCTAACTCACGATCGGGTTGTAAACTAGGTAACTCCTCTGAAAAGATATCGGGATACTCACAAACTGTCCTCAAGTTCTCTAAAGCTGGGCTACCAACACTCACATCCACCACGTGAGCTAAGAAAGCCTCACAACCTTGCTGGATTAACTTCTGAGCTGTCAACGCTGACACCATATTTAATAAACACGGGTTTCTCTCACCCCTTACCACAAGCTTACAACCATCGGCCACTCGCAACTTCAAACTTTTAGATCTATATCCCAAACTTGCATCATGTTCGAACAACCAATCCATCCTAAGGATTACGTCGAACTCCTAAAACGGCAAGACCATAAGATCGGCCGAGAAGATTGATCCTTGCACCTCGATCTAACACCTCTGATAGACCTTATCCACCAACACATCCAACCTCAACGGGCTTGTCACACGGACCCCTATCTCAAGATCCTCCGTTGGTAACCCCCACTTCTGAGATATCCCACTACGGATGTACGAGTGGGTAGACCCCGAGTCCACAAGAGCTATTATAGGTAAAAAACAAACTGAACGTACCTGAGATCACATCGGTAGCATCACAGTCCTCATGTGCCCTCACAACATACTGTCTCGCTGGTGCTCTAGCGGTGGATTGAAAAGTGCCTCCTGAAGCATGGCTAGCTCCGCCACGAGAGAACCCACGACCCCTCTGAGCCTGAAACACAATCCACTGAGCCTGACCGGGAGGAGACGTCACAACCTCAGGATAGTCCCTCATAAGGTGATCCGGGGACCCACACTGAAAACAAACTCTGGTATTGCCCCAACATTCTTCTCGATGGCTCCGGCCACAATACCTGCAGGTCTGAACACTGACACTCCTCTGGACCCCCAGTAGAAGAAGATACAAACTGCCTCCTACGTCCCACAGACTCTGACCTCTGATCTGACCTTGAACCCTGATTCGATGCTCTTCTATTCTGGTTCTAACGGTTCCTACTCCTACCAGAGTGAGACTGAGAGTTACCCGCACGACTCTGACTGGCTCCACCGGAGACTCCCTGACCAACAGACGGCCCATAGGTCAAACCTTGAACCTACTCCAACAACTTAGCACTGATAGCTAACTCTGAAAACACTGCGGGTTGTCTAGCAGTGAGATAAGTCTGGATTTTCTTCCTCAGACCTCTCAAGAACCTCTTACACCTCATCTTCTCTATAGCAACAAGCTCTGGGGCATATCGGCCCAACTGAAGGAACTCTTGCTCATAAACGAAGACCGAACGGTTCCCTTGAACCAGATGGGTAAACCGTTCTCTCAGGGTCTCGATGTAGGTCTCACCCACATACTTGCTCTCAAACTCCTCAATAAAGTCTTTCCACTTAGGACGATGGGGATACCAACCCTGCTCAACAGTCTTCCACCACTCTTTTGCGTTGCCCTTGAAAAGCGACAACACACACGATAACTTATCCTCGAATCTCAGTCTCATCTGTCTCATGATCCATCTTGTGTCGTACAACCACTACTTCGCCTGTAAGGGATTATCTTATCCCGTACCAAAGAAGTCAATAGCACCCTATCTTCGCACCCTCTCAACCGGTGTCTCACGAGGTGTAGAAGACGACCTCGGTATAGCTCTCACTATTCGGTGCAAGGTCCGATTCAGCTACGCAAAGTAGTTGGCCCCTTGACCAACTCCGTTATCCGATGACACCTCCTCATCAGGCTCATACTCATAGTCGGAGTCTCCTCCTCGAGAACCCCGACTCTCCTCCTGATCTTTTGGGGTTACGATTATCAATCAAAGTTCGATAATTCGTTTTGTAACTTTTAGATTAAAGTAATTATTTATTAGGATCACCGAACCCCAAAACTCTACCTAACTTGGCCAAAATACACATGGGTATCAATACCCTTAGGTAGGGTATCGAAACACCCAGCATCGATGCTCATTCAAAGAGGGTATCGAAACACAAGGGTATCGATACCAGTATCGATACTCTTTGACCACCTCAAAAGTCAACACAAGGGGAAAGAACCATTTTGATATAGGTATCGATACAAAAAGTTACTGGAAGCCCCGATATCGAATCATGGTTTGATACCCCTGAACGACAAGCCAAAAATACACTCATGGGTATCGATATTGATAGCTCGAGTATCGATACGCCCTGCACGAAATACAGGTCTACACTTAGAAATTCTAGAGTTTCAGCCCCAAACTTAATCTAATGGATTCCAAAGTCTTCCTACTCGTTTTTAAGAGTGTTTATGATATTTTAATATCATTTATCACCCCTTTAACACAAAGCTACGAATTTCACCATTAACATATGTCAAGCTCAAACCAAGCACACACATACACCAAACTATATGAATGCTTCCTACCATGATATGCATAATGATTAGAATAGTTGGAAGTACCAACCTTAGTACAAGCAATAACTCAAAATGTCCACTCTTCCTCTCCTCAAGCTTTCTTCCTTCCAAGGCTTGTTGATGGCTCACAACCCTCTTTCTCTACAAGAGAAAGATGAAGAACGGATTAGCAAAGTCTTGGGATGATTCTTGAGCCTAAAAACACTTAAAAAACTCAGATTCTAAGCTCTTAAAACTCAAACTCAAGCTCAAGCCAAAACTTCCACCAAAACCTTCATCCTTACCAAACTAATCCATCTTTACCTCTTTGCATAGATCTCAACTACCCCAGCAACTCCCTCTCTTGCACTAAAACGTGATTCCCAACCTAACCCAACAAAGCTTGGAACTTTCTTCATTTTCTGCAGAGAAATTAAGTTTCTCTCTCTCCCATGTGTTTAGCAAGCATAAGAACCAAACTTCCCCTCAAGACAACACTTGGGCCTAAGGTAACCCAAAACAATGGCCCAAAACCACACAAACCCGAGCCCAAACTCGAAGCCCAAACCCTCGGGTTAACCCGACACTCAGATCCGAATTCGGGTCGTTACAGTTTCTTTCTTGTGATGTCATGAATAATCATGTAAGTTAGATGTTTTGCCTTTAACGTGTAAATAATCAGACATAATAAACAGGATAAATTACTTAAATAATCATTAAATTATTATTTTATTTTTAATTTTATCTCAAAATTTTAAAACTTTATCTTTTTATAATCTTTTTTAAAAAATCTCTATGTTACAGAGTTCAACCAACATAGGTTTCAACCATTTAGTAGTGAAAACATTAAATCAAAAAGAAATAAAACGTAAGTGATTTTATTAGTCGTTTTTTAAAATCGATGATTAAATTTATACTAGAAAAAAATAAAAGCGACTATTACAGTAATTAACCCTTTATTAAAATGAGACTCTTATTTTATAATCAATAAGATATATTATCTCGGATTCTTAGGTTTGAATCCCCTAAAGATGTGAATTTTCTCTCTAAAACATCATTTTGAGTATCAGTATAAATACATCAAAATGATATCTTTAAGATTTAGATTCTAATATTAACGATTTGGATTTAACTGGTCAAATCGTTCATTTTTATTCTTTTATATCTTCTTAGGTCATGAGTTTAAACCATTAAAAACACACCCCTTTTTCTATAACTCTCTTTTTTCTTCTCTAGACAGAGTTACAATTAGAATTTAGATTTGTCATACATACATAAAGATAAAAATGTAATGGTCCCCAAAAATATATTAGTTTTGTATTTTTTCTCTCTTTCAATTGATTATATTAATCTCGTATATAAAATTAAATTAAATTCGATCCAAACCAACTCGTAAATATACTTAATTTTCGATAGATGTTGCCATGTCATGAGATGTTAATACGTTTAAAATAAGTATAAAAATCAAATTTATACATGAAACAAAATGTTAATATTGTGGAACATAAAACACATGCTATTGAAACTAAGAAATTGCACACCATAAATTATCCGGGTAAATTACACATTACATCACCAACTTTTTTATCTCTTTTATTTTTGTCACCGAAATCTAATTTTTTTAATTTAATCATCAGACTTTTACAAATTTTTATTTTAAACATTTTATAGTTAAATACTTAACGACACATTGACCAGACATCTTTCTCTCTAGGTAAATACCATAAATTATACAAACTTAACATCACCCGACTCATAAAACACCTTGATTAATTTTTCATCACATCTCGTTTCGGGCTTTAAGATCCTTTTGTGACCGGTAGAGACAAAGTTACTAAAGGATGGGAGGGACAATCGTCCCCCAACCCATGAAGATTTTTTTATATATTTTTATTTTCTTATTTAAATTCTTTTAAAAATTATATTTTTATGAATTTGTCCCTACTTTTAAATATTTATGTTTTATCCCTTTTAACCCAAAATCCCGGGTCCGTCCCCGATGGTGGACACAATAATGGTGCCGGTTTCCATCCTCCGCCTGAAATGCTGTGTTAGCTTTGGGGTCACATGAAGGCTGAATTGCAGAACCGAGGGAATCGTATTCAAGACCGAACTTTTACTTCCCAGTTCTCCGATCACCGATCTGAAAATCAATTCAAAAACAGATTATATATATATATATATATATATATATTTATTTATATATACAAACATATACAACTAATTGCTTACCTTGAAGATGTTACAGTTGAGACCAATTCCATGCCTTGTTCATCGGCTGATATGGCAACCATGAACAGTTTCGGCACCACAAATAACTGCCCGCTCTCAACTTTGGAGTTCAGCACAAGCTTGCCTTGGAGACCAACAATCTGTACTTTGCCGGTTCCTTTTGCAACATAGAACAGCCGTGGATGAGATGCGTACGACGGTGCCCGGGTGGCGTTGGTTGCAAGTACTATGCGATTGACATTAAGCCCTACTTGTTCAAGTAGAGGAAACTGGGTAGCCTCTAAGGTGGTGGATTTGCCAGCTTTGTCGACTTCGACATCAGGACACGAAACATCGATGTTTCGGGTCCAAATATTTAGGACATCCTCGTTCGGTTTGGGGATGGTTTTAGCTTCTTCTTCACTGAGCTTGAGGAGCAACACACCCTTTTGAGAACCTGCAAGTTTTTCAGCTTCTTCTACACTGATTTGGTATGTTTTGGCAATGAATTCAGGAGAGAAAGCAGCTAAGTGACCCAGAGATCCAGTTAACAAGAAGTAGGTGATTTCACCGGCAACATAGGCATTGGTCGCGTCCCCTAAGAAGACGATAACAACATCTGAATCTCCATAATTGTACCACCATGAAACTGATGCATAGGGAACTGGTATAATGTCCCCTTTCTTAAGACCTATGAAAGCCATTGTCTCTTTTGTGTTTCCTGGTATTGTCAATCCAACTCCACATACACCTAAAACAAGATCATTAGAACTTCAATTGAATTCAAATGGGCGTAAATGAACGGAGTTTGACGATCTATTTGTGAACTGTTCGAATAAAATTCGTTTATATTTATTTATTAAGATAAATAAACGAGTATAAGAAGACTCACCCTCAAGAACATAACCTACTTTGGGGCAATCCGCATAGTGGGGAAGAGCAAAGCCCCGCGGTTTCAGTACAAGTTTACCAGCTGCAACTTTTGCCTCACCGAGCACCGGAGACTCGGCAGCCGCCCAGTTGTAGTATCCACCGCCTTCCGTCTCTGCGAAAGTTGCCGGAAACATGGGAGATAAGTCCATATCCATTTCTTCACTTGCACTCTCCTCCTTCCTTCTGCAAATCAAGAATATTATTATTAACTGAGAATATTAGCTTGGTTGGAAGCTCTGTTGGAGTTCAACTATCGTATATATAGAAAGTTAGCTTGGAATGGAAAATCGGTCGTCTTTTTCTTTTTTATTAATATTTAATTTAAAATATTTAAAGTTTAGAGTTTAAGGGTAAGAATTATGATTAGAATTATAAAATTAGAAATAAGATATAATTTTAAAGTGTAAGATATAGAATTTAAAATTTTAAAAATAATAATTAAGAAAAAAAATTGTTTTTTTTAATTTTTAATAAGAACACAAAAAAGAGACAAATAATTTTTACGCATATCTAAGTTGTACCATTTTATTATTATTAGACCACCAATTTTTTAGAAAAACATATATCTAAATATCGTTTTAAGTTCATTATTTAAAAAATAATTTAAAGTTTAAAAGAAAAATAATTTAAATATTTATTTAATAAAATATAATTTAAAAATTAAAAACAAAAATATATAATTTAAGTATTGATTTTATTTTTAAATCAAAATTAGAGGTGCATGTTGTTATTTTTTATTGTCTCTTTCGGTGTTCTCACCTTAAAATCGTGAATTTAGAGTTTATTATTTAAAGAATTAATAGTATAATATATTTTTTAAGATATAAAAATTAAAAATTAAAATTTTTAAATAACATAAAAAATTAGGGGTGCGGTTCGGTTAATTCGGTTAGCCGACCGAACTGAAATTATTTTAGTTAATTCGGTTGGTTAATTTTTAGTAAATTCAGTTAACAATTATTTTTTTTATAATTCGATTATCGGTTAATTCTGTTCGAAATCGGTTAATTAACCAAATTAACCAAAATTATATATATTAAATATTATATATTTATTTTTAGTCATTTAACTTTTAAAATATTATAAAATATATTAATTTTTTTATATTATAAAATGGTGACTAAATTTTCTATTAAATTAATATAAAATAAAATTTTAATCATTAAAAAATTATTTTAGCTTGATTTAGCGACCTATTACATAATTTAATTAAAAATTTTAATAAATTTTAGTTAATTCAATTAATTCGGCTAATAGTTAAAATAATTTTGGTTCGGTTAATTTAGTTTAAAAAATTCGATTTGATTAACAGTTAAGACTTTAAAATTTTAATTAATTCAGTTTGACCATCGACCGAATTAACCGAGAGTTTTTTTTTCAACTTCCAGCCGCTTAAGTTGACTTAAATGTTTGAAAAGAGTTTGGGAGCATACCACGTGATACGAGTTTAAGAAGAACACGTTAACCGTATCAAAGAACGTAAAGACACCTAGAAAAACGTCTGTTTTTTTCACACCACGTTGTACTCGAATATTTAGATGACATTGTTTTTTTTAATAAGTTTTAGGGTATAAAATGTACTCGAATATTTAGAATTAAATTAATTAAATTTATAAATATTTTTATATAAAATTAAAAAGTTATTTATTTTTTACCATTAAATTATGATGATTTTTCTTATTATTGTTATAATTTTATGTTTTGTCATTTACAGTTTTTTTTAATTTATTTTAAAAAAATAAGTAAAAATTTTAAAAATATTAAGTGACAATACTGAAATATAATATATTGTACCAATTGATCCAAAATTTTATTAGTTTTTACAATAAATATCGATTAAAAGGAATAATCAAATTAATTTATTGTTTGATCATTAATTATGGGTAAAATTATATTTGAATCACTTAATTATTAGAAATTATATTTTAATCACTCAATTATGGGTAATTATATTTGAGTCACCCAATTAATAAAGGTTATATTTAGATGACCAAATTATAAGTAAGTTTACATTTGAGTCACCCTTCATATTTAAAAAAAATATTAATTTGTGTATTAAATTAATTAATGATTTTAAATGAAATACTCTAATATTAACAAGGGTATACAAGTGATGGGTGAACCTAATCCTAAACTTATCTATAATTCAATGATCCAAATATAACTTTTAATAATTAGGTAACCTAAATATGATATAGAGTTCGAACCTAAAATCCTTTAAAGAAATTATTATATAATCTCGGTTTATTATAGCATTTATGATCCTATTTAATAAGATTCATCTATTTAATAATCTATAAAAAATTTAAAAAATTACCTTAAAAATAAGATAAAAATTATTATTAAATGAAATCATAAATAACGTGGTGAACCAAATCAATCTAATATATTTTTTCTTAAATTGATATAAATGTTTGAGAAGATTGTACAAGATTCGGAGTATTAGGAGTGTAGCTTGGGAGTATTAGGAGTTTGTATTCGGTTAATTAGGTCGGTGGCGGAACCGAATTAACTAAAATCGAATTAACGAAAATTTTGAAATTTTAACCGTTAACTAAACCGAATTACCTTTAACCGAATTAAAATTATTTTAGTTAATTAGCTGAATTAACCGAAATTTATTATAAATTTTAGTTAAATTACATAATATGTCACTAAATTATGATAAAATAATTTTTTAATCACTAAACTTTGATTTTATGTTAATTTAATAAAAATTTATTGACATTTTATAATATAACAAATTTAATGAATATTTTATAATTTTTAAAAGTTAAATGATTAAAAATAAATAAATATAATATATATAATATTTAATATATAATAATTTCGGTTAATTCGGCTCATTAACAAATTTTAAATTGAATTAACCGATATCTTTTTTTAAAAAAATATTCATTAACCGAAATTACCAAAAAAATAATTGATCGAATTAACCGAAATAATTTTAATTCAATCGATTAATATTATTAAAACCGAATAATGCACACCCCTAACCCAAATAACAATTTACGACACCTACGTATACTCTTCCCTCATTGTAACCGAAAGGTCATTTTCATTGCCGACTATATATGTGACATATATATATTAATTTTATTCTAATTACATGTGTACAGGGACAAACCTAAAATTTTATATAAGAGAATATAAATTATATAAAAAAATTATATTATAAACGTAAAAATATAAAATTATAAGAATTTAAAGATTCAGAATTAAACTATCAATAAAATATAAAAAATATATAAAATATAAAAAAAAAACTTAAAATTTTTAAAGGTACGACTATATCCCGAACATATACCCCTATGTTCGAACCCTATGTGTGTTTTAAAGAATAATTTTAAATCTTAAAAGGTATTTGAATATTTGAGGATATCTTTAAATTTCAAGAGAAGTAGGATGGATTTAGGTATAGGTTTTTGTTGTTTTTAAAAAATACGATAAAAAATAATTATAAAATATAATTTTAAAAATATTTTAAATTATTTTTAAAAAATAAGATGATTTTTTTAATAAGAACATGTTAACCGTGACCAAAAAAGGTAATGACACCTACGTGAAAGGTCATTTTCATTGCCGACTATATATATGACATATACCTATCAATTTTATTTGGATTATATGTGTATCGGGACGGACTCTAAATTTTATATAAATAAATATAAATTATAAAGAAATTATATTTTAAATGTAAGGGGTGCAAAGTTATAAGAGTTTAGGGTGCATAATTAAATTATTAATAAAAAATATAAATATATAATATAAAAAATTTTAAAATTTTTAAAGGGTGCGACTGCACTTCAAACATATACCCTTAGGTCCATCCCTACGTGTGTTTTAAAAAAATAGGTAAACTACATAAATGGTCCTTCAACTATGCTCTAATTATCTCTTGCATCTCTCGACTTTATAAGTTACAAATTGGACCCACGGAATATACATTTAGCGTTAAAAAGGAGGGACTAAATTGATAGATTATTAAAATTATATGAGTTAATATCTAGAAGTAGGGTCAAATAAAAATAAATGTAGAATTTGAGGATAAATTGTGTAATTATATCAATTTATATTAACTGTCACATCATCAACCGTTAAATTTTTAATGATTTTGAAATAATTTGTTATAATTTTTAAATTGTGGGACTAATTTGTAACTTATAATTGTTGATTGATGTAAAAGATAAATAGAGCGTAGTCGAAGGATATTTTATGTAGTTTACCAAAAAAAAATTTAAACCCTAAAAGGTATTTGAATATTTGAGGACATCTCAAGCCCTTAACCCTAAAAAATATTGTTTAATTTTTATCCTCGGAAGTTGATTTAGGTTTAGGTTTTATTGTTTTTAAAATATACGATGATAAAGTAAATTTAAAATATATTTTTAAATTATTTATTTTAAAATATGAGTGTTTAATATTAGTATAAAAATATTTTTAAATAAATAAAATATTTATTTTAAACATTTATTTTAAATATATAAAAACAAGTAATAATGAGAATATATGAATAATTTTATTTTTAAATATCTAAAATTTAAAAATTTCAACTTCTGAAAATTACTTTTAAAATTAAAATAAACAACAATTTTGGACGGAAAAACTACATATTTTTTAATATTTTATTTAATCTTAAATCAATTTTTAGAGTTAAAAATTGGTTCAAAAAGTAACCAAAAATAAAGCTTTGATGTTCAATTTTCTTGAATCCATAACGTTTGCCATATTATATAGTTTTTTTATGTAATGGTGTTTTGGCCTAGGTTTTGAGTTTTTATCCAAAAATAATTCAAAAATATATTTTATCTTAATTTAATTATGAAATAAATAAATATAAGCTTAAAATATATTTAAATATTATTTAATTAAAAATTAAGAATTATTGATTGTTAAGACAACTTAATTTTTTCTATGCGATGGATACAAATAAAATCTATCAAAAGTTATATTGTTTTATTTAAACTAAATTATTTAAAATTTAATATATTTATTTTCCTCTAATTAAAAGGTAACACATGTTACCACCTGTAAAATAAAAAGAAGGTTGAAATCCAATAAAAACAATCAAACATAAAATCTATCAAAAGTTATACTTACAACCTTACCACTGCAACTAGGGCCGTAAATAAGACGAGACAGATCGCGAGCTACTCGAACTCGACTCGATCAAAACTCGACTCGATTGGACTCGGTTCGAGCTCGAACTCAGCTCGAGGTCTTGACGAGCCGAGACGAGCTACATGATACTCGACTCGAAAAGCTCACGAGCTACTCGAAAATATAAATATACTTTGAAACCCTAAAATTTAAACCTTAAACATAAGTCTTACACTCTAAATTAACATACTAAAACCTAAAATTAACAAACTTGAGTTTACACAACTTGTGTATCAAAGTTTTTTCTCCGTTAGGCTTTAAATGAGACGTAAGAGATAAGAGTTACTCAAGTCTAACATGGTCAAAGATCGGTTAATACTTAGCTCGATTAGGCTCGAAAAAAGCTCGAACTCGACTCGAGTTCTAAACGAGTCGAGCCGAGCTTAGATTTTTTAGGCTCGTTTGAAATTACTCAAGCTCGAACTCGACTCGAAATCTTAACGAGTCGAACCGAGCTTAGCACTACACCCCTAACTACACCAATGTACTTTTAGTGATATAAAATATATCTTTTTATATACATATCTTATAAAACAGTAAATGTTAAAAAAAATAAAAATAATTGAAAGATGAATTAAATCTAAATTATTTTAGAATATTAAATATTCTAATATTTTAATTTTAATATTTAATATTCAGATTAAAATATTTAAAATTAAAATTATTATTTTAATTAGAACATTAATTTTTCAAATTAAAGTATTAAAATATTTATTTTACATATTTAATATTTAAAAATATTCTAGGTTTGATTTATCTTTTAATTATTTAATTTTTTTTCACTAACATTTATTGTTTTATAAGATATGAATATAATAGAATGAATTTTATATTAGTAATGCAATAGTAAAGGTACAAGTATATGTTATGCTCATCCCCTTTCCTCGACCATAACCGAGCAAACTGCGTCAGATCCGATCGAGTGTGATGCCTCAAAGCTTGGTCAAGGAGATGTGTCCTGCTTTTAAGCATTGTAATGTTTTAAGAACAAGGTTCTTGTTTTAGCTTTGTTCCATGTTTTTAAGAGTTTTCCTTAAGCTATGGAAAAGTGTCCCCTGTTCGAGCAAATGAACGTGTACTCGGGGCATTTTCATAATGTTTTGTTCGCATATATGTAGGGGGTGGACAGTTGAGTGGACTGCTCCACGGGTCTAGGCATAGGTGAATTCCTACACATCATTAGGGCGGCGCCTACCGCTAGACGATGATGTGCATTTGCCTTTCTTGTAATCCCAACGCTTTATTTAATAAGACCACTTTTATTTTTTCTACGAAGAAAGTCGAGGTCTACTTGGTGCATCTGCTATGCCCCACGATTTCGGCAGTGGCTTAAAGACTAGTGTTGTGGATGAGAATAGACTTATGTGGCCTTGATGCCGACGCTTGCGTGATGGATCCTTAGTGACAAAACATTATGGAGATGCCCCGAGTACACGTTCATTTGCTCGAACGGGGGAAACTTTTCCATAGCCTAAGGAAAACTCTTAGACGAGACAGATCGCGAGCTATTCGAACTCGACTCGGTCAAAGCTCGGTCAAAACTCGACTCGATTGGACTCAGCTCGAGCTCGAACTCAGCTTGAGTTCTTGACGAGCCGAGACGAGCTACATGATACTCGACTCGAAAAGCTCACGAGCTACTCGAAAATATAAATATACTTTGAAACCCTAAAATTTAAACCTTAAACATAAGTGTTACACTCTAAATTAACATACTAAAACTTAAAATTAACAAACTTGAGTTTACACAACTTGTGTATCAAAGTTTTTTCTCCGTTAGGCTTTAAATGAGACGTAAGAGATAAGAGTTACTCAAGTCTAACATGGTCAAAGATCGATTAATACTTAGCTCGATTAGGCTCGAAAAAAGCTCGAACTCGACTCGAGTTCTAAACGAGTCGAGCCGAGCTTAGATTTTTTAGGCTCGTTTGAAATTACTCAAGCTCGAACTCGACTCGAAATCTTAACGAGTCGAGCCGAGCTTAGCACTACACCCCTAACTACACCAATGTACTTTTAGTGCTATAAAATATATCTTTTTATATACATATTTTATAAAACAGTAAATGTTAAAAAAATAAAAATAGTTGAAAGATGAATTAAATCTAAATTATTTTAGAATATTAAATATTCTAATATTTTAATTTTAATATTTAATATTCAGATTAAAATATTTAAAATTAAAATTATTATTTTAATTAGAACATTAATTTTTCAAATTAAAGTATTAAAATATTTATTTTACATATTTAATATTTAAAAATATTCTAGGTTTGATTTATCTTTTAATTATTTAATTTTTTTTTCACTAACACTTATTGTTTTATAAGATATGAATATAAGAGAATGAATTTTATATTAGTAATGCAATAGTAAAGGTACAAGTATAACACTTAATAGGTCCTAGGTTTGATTCCTTTTATTGTATTTCAACCTTCCTAATTTTTATTTTGGCAAGTTATGACATGTGTTATCTCATGATTATAAAAATAATATATTAAATAAAATCAATTTAAAATTAAAATTAAAATTAATCATCTAATCAGGTGATAACACTTAACTCATTCTCCGATTTGGAGTAAACACTTTCAATGCATCACCTATACGGTTATAATCAGAATAAATTCTATTGAAATATCACCTCAATAATAATAAGGTTCACATCCTAAAGCAATGTAGGGTGATGAAGATGGTAGCTAAATTGGATGTTGAAATTCTTTATCATTTTTGAAACTAGAGTTAAGCATGGTAAAGCTAGTGACTTGATGGCAAGCTTTAAAGATGATTGAAATGTTTAGGGGAATTCTTTTTAGTAAGCTAGAGTGATTACAGTAGTATTTGTTTTAGAATATAGTCTTCCATTATTTGACATTGATCACTCAATCACTCAGCTGACATCGTTGGTGTTCGAACCCCTGATCTCTAGGAACAAGAACCATTTCTTTAACTACTTGGGTTAGAGAGCTTGTGCGTTTTGGGGAATTCTAATTACATGGAGAATGGTAGGATCTGAGTTTTCTGAAAGAACCATCTTGACTTTATTGTGTTTCAGCAAAATACTCAGTCTTCATCCTTGAAGGCAAATCTCAATGTGAAGGATTTGGTGATCACTGCTTTTTAGTGTTGCAATGATGAATCAAATAGAAAATCTCTTTGGGAACAATTACATGGAATTGATGAGTGTATAGAGGGTGCTTAAAGAGTACAACAAGAGATATTACAACAAGATAAATAAAAGATATGTTTTTATTGGCACTTTTTAAAATTGCTGCTAACACTTAAATTTTAGTGGCGTCTTACTAAAAAGTATAACAGATTTATATATAGTGACGATTTTAGAAAAACGTCACTAAAAATATAAATATTATGATATTTTTTAAAAACGCCGCTAAAAGTATCATAAAAAGCTTATTCTGATGTTACGGGTGAGCAAAACTCGATTCTGTCGGAAAATCACCGGTAGTGTGACTGTTGCTCGTGTAAACTGAGAGGAAGAAAGAAGAAGCTTAGGTTTTATTAAGTTGTGTAAAAAGTAATACAAGACCTCTTTATTTATACACATTCATCACGTGGGTTTTAACCTTCTAACTACCTAAACAACTCAACTAACTCAACTACTTTAACACTCCCCCTCAAGTTGGAGGATGATAAACGTCTTTCATCCCCAACTTGCTTACAAGGTACTCATGTTGAGTTGCTCCCAATCCTTTAGTCATTATATCTGCCTCTTGCTCTTTAGTTGATATATGTTGCGTGCTCACGACCCCTTTCTGGATTTTTTCTCGCACAAAATGGCAGTCTATCTCAATGTGTTTGGTCCTCTCGTGGAATACTGGATTAGTGGCTATCTGTAATGCTGCTTGACTATCACAAAATAGGGTTGCGGCCATGCTATGTTCGACTCCAAGCTCCTTAAGTAATCCCAGCAACCACACCAATTCTGCTACTGTAGAAGCCATGCACCTATACTCCGCTTCTGCTGACGACCGAGACACAGTGGTTTGTTTTTTCGACTTCCAGCACACTAGTGAGTCTCCAAGCTTGATGCAGTAACCCGATATTGACTTCCGAGACATGGGGCAACTTGCCCAGTCTGAATCACAAAACCCTCTTAATTCTGGTTTTGAGTTGGCTGATAAAAGAATCCCTTGAGCCGGATTCTTTCGTATGTATCTAACGACTCGCAATGCTGCCTCATAATGAACCTTCTTAGGAGCTTGCATGAACTGACTTAAATGCTGGACTGCAAAGGCAATGTCTGGCCGCGTATTGGTTAGGTAAAGTAACCTACCAATCAACCTCTGATAAATGGTAACATCCTCCAACAATTCACTCGTTGTTTCCTTCTTCAGATGTTCATCATAGTCCGTTGATGTATATTGTACATTCTGTTCCAAAGGAGTTGAAGCATTCTTGGCTCCCCCTGTCCCTGAATCTGCTATCAACTCAAGAGCATACTTCCTTTGGTGCAAGATTATCCCTAGCTTGGATCGAACCACCTCAATACCTAAGAAATATCTGAGTTGCCCCAAATCCTTCATTCTGAAATTCTGATGCAAAATTCCTTTTAGTTCAGTGATCAGACCATCATCACTTCCTGTAATGAGCAAGCCATCCACATAGATGAGTAATACAACCAATTTACCATTCTGAGCCTTAGTGAACAGCGAGTAGTCAAGCATGCTTTGTGCATAACCATTAGCTATCAAGGCTTCTGTTAATTTCAAGTTCCACTGCCTTGACGCTTGCTTTAATCCATACAAGGACTTGAGCAGTCTACAAACTGATACTTGGACCCCCCCTGACTGCGAAAACCTTGAGGCAAATCCATATAGACCTCCTCATGAAGGTCACCTTGCAGAAAAGCATTAAACACATCCATTTGATACAAAGGCCAATCATACATAGCTGCTAGGGCAATGATCATGCGCACCGTTACTTGCTTAGCCACTGGAGAAAAAGTATCATGGAAATCGACACCAGCTCGTTAATTGTACCCCTTGGCAACGAGCCTAGCTTTAAACCTTTCGACCGAGCCATCTGAGTTATACTTTACTTTATACACCCATTTGCAACCAATGGGAGTTTTTCCAGGAGGCAAGTCGACCACCTTCCACGTACCATTAACCTCGAGAGCTTGAACTTCCTGCTGCATGGCCTCCACCCATCTTTTGTCAACAACTGCCTGTTGGTAAGTTTGAGGTTCCACAATGGCAGACAACGAGATGGCAAAAGTACGAGTGTGAGAAGGTAAATGTATATATGACACTGAGTTAGAGATGGGATGCTGACCTGGAGGCAGTGTGCTCGATGAAGAAGGATTGGCAGTACAAATAAAATCAGACAACCAGGAGGGTGGTTTGGAAACTCTTGTAGACTTTCGAAGAACTGGAAGAGGATGTAAAACTGGAGGTGGTAATGGAGATGGGGGAACAGTGTCTGGTGATGGAGTAGTTTCTGGTGATGGAGGAATAGGTTCTGGACGTTGACCAGTGGTAAAGGACAATCCAGGGTTGTTTTGTGAAGGACTCGATGAGGTAGGCATGTCTGGAGATACAATCATACTTTCCTGAGGTGGTACAATAGATGGAATATGCAAAAAATCATGATCCAGTATAATTGTATCTTGACAAATGGGAAATAAAGGAGATGTGAACAAAGGCTTTTGAAAAGGAAAGATACTCTCATGAAATACAACATCTCTACTCACAAAAAACTTGTGCTGTTCAATATTAAAGAGTTTATACCCCTTCTGCACCTCTGAATATCCCATAAAAACAGATGGATGTGCTCGAGATCCAAACTTATCCTTGTTATTGAGAACTGTTGCATAGCAAAGGCAACCAAAGACTCGAAGATGAGACAAACTCGAAGGCTTATTATACAATAACTCATAGGGTGTTTTCTAGTTGAGAACAACAGTAGGCAATCTATTTATCAGGTAACATGCTGTTAAAATACATTCCCCCCAGAACTTGATAGGGACATAAGATTGGAATTTAAGTGCTCTGGCAATATTAAGAAGGTGTTTGTGTTTACGTTCTGCCACACCATTTTGCTGTGGAGTGTAAACACATGAGCTTTGGTGAATAATTCCTTTGGATAAGAAAAACTCATTGCCCTCATTGGTAAAGAATTCTGAACCATTATCACTCCTAATGGTTTTGATAGTTGTAGAGAAGTGATTCTGTACATAGAAAACAAACTGTTTTAGGGTTATTATGGCATCACTTTTGAGTTTCAAGAGATAAACCCAAGTCATTCTAGTGAAGTCGTCGACTATTGTAAGGAAAAACCTATGTCCACTATGCGTAGAAGTTCTATATGCACCCCAAAGGTCAACATGAACAAGACAGAAGGGCTGAGATTCTCGTGTGTGACTAACAGGAAAAGGCAAACGTGTTTGCTTAGCAAGAGGACACACACCACACTGTTTTATATAGGAATCATTAGACAAAGTAGGAAGCAGATGAGTCATTTTATTCATGGTGGTCAAAGAAACATGGCCTAAACGAGCATGCCATATTACAGAAGATACATCATTATGAACCACATTTGTACACAAGGAATCTGATTGATGAACTAAAGAACAGTTGGTTGGAGAAGAAACTGACTGGAAAAAATATAGGTCTGCCTTGACTTTACCAATCCCCTTCATCTTGCCATTGCAAAAGTCCTGGAAGACACAAAAATCAGGATAAAAGAGGACACAACAATTAAGTTCTTTGGTAAGTTGAGAAACGGATAATAAATTGTAATGAAAGTCAGGAATGTGAAGAACTTTGGACAAGGTTATCGTAGGAGAAATATTACAAGATCCAATATGAGAAATTTTGGTTTTCCTACCATTCGACAATTGAACAAAGGAGGGAGAGTCGCAAGTAACAGGAGAGCACAAACTTTCTAAGTCATAAGTCATGTGGTTAGTTGCACCAGTGTCAAGTATCCATTCTTTGGTGCAAGAAATAACATTCATACCTGCCATATGAGCTGATGCTTTAACATCAGTACCTTTTCCCAACAATTCCAGAATCTGCTGATATTGTTCTGGTGTAAAATGAGGTGTTTGTGACACACCATTGTTATCTGCTGGTACAGAAACATCTGCCACTATGTCAGAAGATACCAAGTTGCTGGCAGGTATTTTCTTCCTTGTAAACTTAAAATCCGCTGGATATCCAACAAGTTTATAACAAGTCTCCCTCTTGTGACCCTTAATGTGACAATGGTCACAAACTCCATTAAACCGTTTCTTGTTGAACTGTTGACTACTCCCTGTGTTGGTATATAATGCTGTTGGCAAGATTTGATAGCTGGCTGCATTGTGCCGTTGACTTTCTTCTTGAGTAAGCATGGAATATGCTTGATTGACAGTGGGTAATGGCTTCATCAACAGGATCTGACTACGAACCGATGCATACGTTTCATTCAAGCCCATTAAAAACTGAAACAATCGTTGTTGTTTCAAGTTACCATTGTTCCTTGTCGCAGCATCGCACTCAAACACATCAAAAGGAGCTATGGCATCATACTCATCCCATAACAACCGTAACTTAGTATGATAAACTGAAATAGATGATGTACCTTGTACTTGCGTTGCAATCTCGCGGTGCAAAAAGAAAACCCGTGATCCATCCACCTTGTCAAAACGTTCTTTGAGATCAGCCCACACCAACGCTGCGCTAGAAGCGAAAACCACACCAGCCGAGAGTTCTTGACTAACAGAATTCAGGATCCAAGAAAGTACCAGGGCATTACACCGTTTCCAGTGAGATTGCAAGTCATCAGGAGTGTTCTCCAGGGAGCAAGAACCATCGATAAATCCGAGTTTGTTTTTTGCCAACAATGCAATGCGCATGGACCTACTCCACACGTTGTAATTCTCAATCCCAGTGAGCTGGTGAGAAACCAGCACCGTTCCAGGAGTATCCGAGGGATGCAAATACAAGTGATGTGTGTAATCGAGTTGTCCAGTAACAGCCATTAACGAGATAAAGGAACAAAAAAGAAAGAATCTGCTAAAGGAAAACAAGAAGCATTCTTCAAGAACTTGGGATGAAGAACGTTACCAATCGTAACCGTCAACGGAAAGACGAAGAACGACCGCCGGCGCCGACTCTGATACCATGTCGGAAAGTCACCGGTAGTGTGACTGTTGCTCGTGTAAACTGAGAGGAAGAAAGAAGAAGCTTAGGTTTTATTAAGTTGTGTAAAAAGTAATACAAGACCTCTTTATTTATACACATTCATCACGTGGGTTTTAACCTTCTAACTACCTAAACAACTCAACTAACTCAACTACTTTAACAGATTCGACTCAAAAAAACAAAATAACTCAACTCGATTTGAGGCGAAAATACCTGACTCGTTTTGACTCGGCTCGAAAAGATTTCAAATAAAGTTCGAGTTGTAAAATGAAAATTCGAATAACTCAAAATTTTTAGTAATTAAATAATTAATTTTTAAGTTTGAGATGAGTATCAAATTTTTATGATATATATACATTGATAGATAAAAATATAAAGAAATATTACTACATATGAAAATATATATATATACATATCTTATATGATTAGAGAAAGTCGTTTAAATTAGAATCAAATCATACTATAACATGATAAATAATTATAATTAAATATTTATAGGAACTCGAAAACTTGAGCCGATTCGAATCGAAAAATTTTTAAATAAAGTTTGAGTTATAAAATATGATTCGTCAACTCGAATAACTTAAAAAATCTTGACTCAACTCGATTGAATACTTATGCTTATATGCCGTAGTGCCAAAAGAGAGATGCAACTTTGTAATCTGAATTCTAGTTGTTGGAGCTTGAAAAGGCTGAAACGCAAGGACACAAACCATCATAAAATCCAAGTCAAAGAATCGAAGAAACCCATTCACTTGAACTAATCACAAGGAAACTCAAACCAAAGAAGCCGAAAGCCCACGTCTATAAATTTTTGTTGCGAACATTTTAAATCGAGTATGTGAAAAATAGCCTAGTGAGTTGGTTTTTGAATTAGGTTTTTTGTTATAATTATTTATTTATATTTAAAATATTATTTATTTATCTATTGCTATTTAATATTTACTTGTGATTTTATTTATTCTCGAATACCCGAACGAAATTCGGGTATTACAGTCTTCAAGACAGCAAAATGACATAAACTGTCAAGAATTGATAGATATTTTTGACAGTTTATGCCCTATCTTGTTTGTTTTAACATTAAAAATTAAAAAAAAAATTATCGTTGTATTAATAATTTTAAAAATATCAACAATTAATAAGTCGAGTGAAACATGGTATTAGATCATTTAAGTAAAGTCAATGATCAAATTTTAACATCGTAAATAGAATAAATTGAATTATAGGAGTCACTTGTATAATAAATTTTTAAAACATTCGATCTAGATTAATTAATTGATGAGCTAAATATCAAAAATAGACTTTAAAATTTAAAATTAGACAACTGTAATAATAAATAAAAGAAAGTTAAGAACATAACCTTTCAAAGGTTTTAGATCAAATATTTTTTTTATCGCAATAAATCTCTGAAATTCGTTGTAAGAAGCTAGCTAGTGAAATCCCAATAGAAAATTGTAAACACCTTTCACATCAATTTTATAGATTTCGATATATTGATAAACAACCATAAAAAGATTAAATTACTTGTAATTATCGACAAATCTAAATAAAAATAATCGTCATAAAAAACGGTATACGAATATTAAATATTTACAAAGGTATCTAAAAAACGTGTCAACAAGATAAAAAAAGACATATCATAAAAACATAAAAATACAACAAAATTTGTAAAAAGTAGATAATAAAAACACGTAGAATTCTATTAAAACTAAAATAATAATAATAAAAAATCCTAAACAAGATATAAAAAATATGATTTTTTTAAAAAAAAATTGAGGATCAACAACCAACAAAATTAAAAAAGCAAAGGGCTATGTGGGAGACAACTAATGGCTAATTCATTTTCTTTTAACTACTCTTTTAAATACCGATAATTATAAAAATATACGAAATTCGCAAATATAATAATAAAAAATTATCAAAAACTAAAATGATAAAAATTCAACACGTTAATGGTTAAATTATAAGAAAAAATGATAATTATTTTCATGCTTATATTGAGTGGCTTAACATATTTAATTTTATATACCTTTTACTGTATTAACATTTATATTAATCGAGTTAAATTTAATTCTATTTAATAAAAAAATTGCTCGGCTATTCAGTAATTATACTTCAAATAAAATACTCGTAATTGAAGTACATGTTAACCGTTATAGTAGGTTGTAGGTTAACAAATGAACAACCTAGCAGCAGAAATTAGCAAGAGACGAGATTTTAAGAGACAATGGATGTTTCCTTGTTATAAGTGGAAGCACCCTAGACGGTTATATTACAAACTGGTTCACCATTCTTACAACATTTGATTCAACTTACAAAGCTAACTATTTTATTACATGATATCAATTAAATGATATCTTTTATTCTGATAGAAAGCTCCTTCATGCTGAAACTAAATGTTGACATCCAACACGGGGTTTCCATGACCATCTCTTTTCAGAGGACGGCTTTGGCCAAGTCCATGACAAAAGAGGTTTTAGTTTCCTGAGTTTTGTCTTCTTTCTCGGTGCTTTCATGAGATTGGTCGGTTTTCTTCAAAGCATTCATGGCCTCTTGAGACAGATAGTTGTATTGGGGACGGTTAGGGTCGAATTCCTTGAGAAAAGCGTTCTTCATGGCCTCTTGAGACAAGTAGTTGTATTGTGGACGGTTCGGGTCGAATTCCTTGAGAAAAGCGTTCTTCATGGCCTCCTGAGACAGGTAGTTGTATTGGGGACGGTTTGGGTCGAAGTCCTTGAGAAAAGAGTTCTTCATGGCCTCTTGAGATAAGTAGTTGTATTGGGGACGGTTCGGATCGAAGTCCTTGAGAAAAGCGTTCTTCATTGCCTCCTGAGACAAGTAGTTGTACTGGGGACGGTTCGGGTCGAAGTCCTTGAGGAAAGCGTTCTTCATTGCCTCCTGAGACAAGTAGTTGTACTGGGGACGGTTCGGGTCGAAGTCCTTGAGGAAAGCGTTCTTCATTGCCTCCTGAGACAAGTAGTTGTACTGGGGACGGTTTGGGTCGAAGTCCTTGAGGAAAGCGTTCGTCATGGCCTCTTGAGACAAGTAGTTGTATTGTGGACGGTTCGGGTCGAAGTCCTTGAGGAAAGCGTTTTTCATGGCTTCCTGAGAAAGATAATTGTATTGAGGACGGTTAGGGTCGAAATCTTTCATAAAAGCGTTTTTCATGGCCTCTTGAGAAAGATAGTTATATTGGGGACGGTTAGGGTCAAAATCTTTGAGAAAAGTGTTTTTCATAGCTTCCTGAGACAAGTAATTGTACTGAGGACGATTGGGATCGAAGTCCTTGAGAAACGATTTATCATCTTCAGTCGCAGTCTTCTCCTTCATTTCGTTTTTACTTCCTTCTTCCAACACTTTTCTTGCAGCATTAGTTTTCGCAAACTGCAGAACATTTAAACAATGAGATATGACCAGGAAAAAACATAAAAACCCCGACAGATTGTTAAACCCGAGCTCTATCAATCTTTTTGTCTGCAAATATTTACATTAATTAACTTGATCTTCATGCAATTGCTAAAGGAATGAAAAAGATTCTAATGAGACTGAAATATACCAGAAGAAGGCAAAGCAGTGCGAAGAATGCCAAAGAGGAATTCATGATTGCAGAGAACGCCAGTAGACTTCACTAAACCTTTTCAAGGATAGCTTGGCTTCAGCATCAGCTCCATGACATATATAGAGGGAGGAAATATCAATAAAATAATAAAATAGAAGTAAATAATTGTCACCTAACCAACATGGTGGATTCATGAAGAGAGAGGGAGGACACGTGTCTATCACAAAATATGAAATTTTTTCGATCAAATATTTATTTTATTTATTGTAGGTATCTTAAAATTTAAATATGTTTTGTTATCTGTTTATTAATTGTATCTAGGGATGACCGACATATACAATTTTGTTGATTCAACTACAAATAATTTAATTTATAATATATATATACATTATTAAATGATAAAAAAATATTATTTTGTAATATTTTAAATCATTAAAAAATTATCTTAATCCGTTTATACAGAAAATTAAAGACTCCATAATAAAAATAAAAGTGTGGCCAATTATAGTAATGACTAGAGGTTTTTAACGAGTTGAGCAACTCGAACGAGCTGTTTAAATTCGACTCAATCAAAACTCGATAAATATTTGATTTAGATTGACTTGACTCGAACTTGAATTTGACTCGAGACCTTAACGAGTTGAATAAAGCAAAGTCTAATTGGACTCGATAAGTTCGCGAACAACTCGTAATTTTTTAAAATACTTTTGCAGTAATTATTTTAAAATTATTTCATTAAAAAATTAAATATAAATAATAATTATTAATTTATGATTTTTTTAATTTTAATATGTTAGTTTGATGTATTTATGAAATGTTACTTTCGGATTTAGACTTTAACAGTGTTTTATAGACTCTTTTTATATTCTTTTGTTAATTTATGTTAATATTATGCCTCATATAGTATTATTAAATATCACTTTAGTTACAAATAAGATAAATTTTTTAGTGAGCTTACAAAATAAGCCAAGCTTAACGAGTAACGAGTCAAGTTGAGCAGTAAAATATTTTAACGAGCATGAACCGATCATAATTTTAATGATCTTAACAAGCAACGAGACGAATCAAATAATAAAAAAATTTAACGATCACGAATCAAGTACCATCTAACTCACGATCGACTTACTCGATAAATACTCCTATTAATGACCCATGTCTCGTTCCACCTACCCTCAATAAATTGTTGTCCCCAAATTTAATGGTTTGGGTTATTTTTTTAATAGTTTAAGTAATTTTATAAGGAAAGAGAAGTGGAGTTTTCAGGAATCCAATTCAATATTTTCCCCCCGAAACTGACAAATTTTATTAATATAAAATTAAATGATACTAACTAAAGAGTAAGATCTTCAAATATTCTGTAACATATAAAAATCGAAATATCACCTAAAACGAAACAACAATATAATATCAGACGAAATAGATAATGAGATCCACATAAGATATTAAAGGGATGTATTTTATCGAAGGGTCAATATTGTACTATTTATTAAAATAGTGTTTTTAAATTAAAAAATAAATAAATTTATTAATTTGTATATTAAATTTAATCTCTTTTACATGAGAAAGTAAAATAATATTACGTCCGTCTAAGGTTTACCGCTCAAAGAAGTTATATGTTTGTATTTTTTAAAAGACATAAAGATAATTTCAATCTTTAACGTTTATAATTTTTATTATTTTGGTCTTTATTCTTTTTTGGATAAATTTAGCTCTTAACCTTTTTTTGACAAATATCTTAATTTTTAACTAGTATGATGATTGGGCCGTTAAAAATTTAACGATGATGACTTATCATATGTATATAATAATATATTTTAAATGACATTTGCATATAACCTATCAAATATATATATTAAAAATTTTAATCAAGAGCGTAATTAATTTTCAGTTTACGTGTACCTCTTTATTTAGAAGTTTAGTTTTTCTTGTAGAACATTGCTTCAATGGGGGATTTTCTCTATTTTTTTCTCGAAAAAGAATATACTGTCTAACTAAAATATTAGTAAGAACTTCAAACACAAATATATAATATCTTGAAAACAAATAAAAATATTTCTAACGATAAATTATCATTTAATAATAACAAAATCACAAAAGTGATATAATACAAATCAATTAATTTTTAATATTTTATTTAAATTTTAATTGTTTTATATTTTATATTAGGATAAAATTATATTCTATATATTTAATATATTTGATAGGTTAAATGTTATGTCATTTAAAATATATTATCATATGCATATAATAAGTCATTATCGTTAAGTTTTTAACGGTTCAGTCATCGTGCTAGTTAAAAATAAGATATTTATCAAAAAGATATAAGTTAAGTGCTAAATTTATCTAAAAAATAAGACCAAAACGATAAAAATTATATACGTTAAGGGTTGAAATAATATTTATGCCTTTTTAAAATTATATTTGTTATTGAGGTCTATTTTTTTAAAAAAAATTGTTATTGGGGTCTAATTTATCTCATGTGATTTATCTCTAGTTTATAAGTAATATTTTCCTTTTTCTTTACTGATATTTAACTTAAATAATTTTGAGACATTCGTTTTCTTTGGATATTGTAAAGTCACTTGTACTCAATGGCGGAGTCAGAAATTTTTTTAAGAGGTGTCATTTTTAAATTATATTTAAGGGGTGTCAATTATTTATAAATTAGTGTTACTTATTTATTAATTTAAAAATATATAAATTATACATATAAAAAAATTGATCCAAAATATTTTGGGTGTCATTTGACCATCCATTTCAATGGTTGGCTCCGCCCATGTTTGTACTACGTCTGTCCATAACTATAGGTGTAAATAAACTGGGCGTGAATGTACAAAAATACGTCTGTACTCATTTGTTTTTTACTATTTTTTTTATTAATGTTAGTTAGGACGTTTATTTACTTTTAAAAGTGTTCATTTTAGTTTGTTTACATGTTTACGAACATATTTATTTATATGTTAATCAACATATTCGTGTATCGTTTACAAAGTTCAGCAACCAACACTCTTTTTACTCTTTTATTTGCAAGTAAAAGAAAAATGGTGAATTATGTAACTAGTCCTTAAATTTTTTAAGCTTCACAGTTTAAACTTTAAACTTTATCTTGTGTTCAATTTAATCTCAACTTTCATCAATATTTAAAATGTAAAAAAAAGAAAAAAAAGATTAGGTAAATGAGTCGTAAACGATCTTGTTCGTGAACATAAATAAATCAAACATATCTATATTTGTATCCATTCTTTTATTAAATGAACATAAAAATTTTGTTCATACTCGTTTGTTTATATGATTAATTAAAGAAAAACTATATTTAATATTATAAAAAAAACTAAATTCAAGACTAAATGAATTTAATGATAAAAGTTTAGTTTATAAAATAATATTATTAAAGGTTATAAAAGTTTTATATAAATGTTTTTTTAGTTAAAATAGATGCTTAAAATTTTATTCTGAGAGCATTTGAAGGTACTACCGATAAAAAAATTCACCACTCAATCATAATTTAACATGTTCTTATTTTATAAATAAAAATAATAATTTTGAAATAAATCTAAAAAAATATATTTTTTAAAAAGTCTCAAATTTCTAAAACTTTAAACCTCAAAATCTTAAGATTAATACAACTACCATCATCTATAGTCTCGCTAGATCTCTCTGTCGTCCGTTTCTCTTAATCACCATCGTCGGTAACCAGCGAGAGATATTACAATCGGATGTTGAACGACTATAGCCTTCTATGTTCATTATTTGATGTCCGATTTTAATCTCTCATATTGATTATCGATGATGGGTAATTGAAGAAAATCGACGGTGAATTAAGATGACGAAGATGACAGATAAGACTATCAATGATAATTATGACATCAATTTTAATTTTAAGGTTTGAGGTTTTAAAAGATTTTAAGATTATTTTGTGTTTTTTAAAAATTTCAAATATTAATTTATTCTCATACGAAATTGATAATGCGATCCAAATGAGATATTAAGGGGATGCATTTTATTACTACACTTGAGATATAACATCTTTATTTTGTGTATTTTTATAGGGTTATTATACATTATTCGATAGAGACTTAAAGATTTAAGAGCCGTTGTATAATTTATTAAAATAAAATTTTTATTTTAAAAAAATATTTATTGATTTATATATGTAATAAATCTGACCCTGGATAAGGGTAATAAAAACGTTCGTCCGGGATTTACGTTCAAGAAAGTTATATGTTTATATTTTTAAAAATATTAAGTTGGATTAATGATTAAGAGTAATTTTAATTATTATGTCCATAATAGTATATGTTATTAAAAATATTCACAAACATGATATTTACAATGATCAAAATAACATTTATAATATCTTAATCATGATAAGTGTAACACGGTTATAAATTAATTTGATAAATTATTTTTTTACTTAAAAAAATTGATTTAAAAAACTAACTATAGATGGTTTGGTTGTTTTCAAATTTTACTAATAAAAAATAAAATAAAATATATCATTCATAATTTAATATACATATATATATATTATTTTGATCACTTATTCAAAAAAAATATTTAATAACTAAATTTTATATGTTGAATATTTTTATCACACAAATATTTTATTATTATTTAATATAAAGTAATTAAAAAAGAAACAAGAGAAAACAAAACATCTGTCGACCATCAATTCATTGTTATTGTCGCCGACCACTATCTAACATTCGATCTTAATAAAAAAGATAATGATTTATTTTAAAAGATTCAACTTCAAATAATTTAATTTATAATATATATACATTATTAAATGATAAAAAAACATTATTTTGTAATATTTTAAATCATCAAAAAATTATCTTAATCCGTTTATACAGAAAATTAAAGACTCCATGATAAAAATAAAAATGTGGCCGATTATAGTAATGATTAGAGGTGTTTAACGAGTTGAGTAACTCGAACGAGCTGTTTAAATTCGACTTAATCAAAATTCGATAAATATTTGATTTAGATTAATTTGACTCGAACTTGAATTCGACTCGAGACCTTAACGAGTTGAATCAAGCAAAGTCTAATTAGACTCGAAAAGTTCGCGAACAACTCGTAATTTTTTAAATTATTTTTTTAGTAATTATTTTAAAATTATTTCATTCAAAAATTAAATATAAATAATAATTATTAATTTGTGATTTTTTTAATTTTAATATGTTAGTTTGATGTATTTATGGATTGTTACTTTCCGATTTAGACTTTAACAGTGTTTTATAGACTCTTTTTATATTCTTTTGTTAATTTATGTTAATATTATGCCTCATATAGTATTATTAAATATTACTTTAGTTACAAATAAGATAAATTTTTTAGTGAGCTTACAAAATAGGTCAAGCTTAACGAGCAACGAGTCAAGTTGAGCAACAAAATATTTTAACGAGCATGACTCGATCATACTTTTAACGATCTTAACAAGCAACGAGACGAATCAAACAATAAAAAAATTTTAACGATCACAAATCAAGTACCTTCTAACTCGCGATCGACTTACTCAATAAATACCCTATTAATGACCCATATCTCGTTCCACCTACCCTCAATAAATGGTTGTCCTCAAATTTAATGGTTTGGGTTATTTTTTGGCATAAAGATAATTTTCACCCTTAACGTTTATAATTTTGGTCATTTTAGCTCCTATTCTTTTTTTGGGATAAACTTAGCCCTTTACTTTATCTTTTTAACAAATAACTTATTTTTTAACTACCATGATAATTGAACCGTTAAATATTTAATAATGATGACATGTTATATATATGTAATAATATATTTTAAATGATTTAGCATCTAGTATATCAAATACATAAACGCGGGATATAGTTTTATTCCAATCTAAAAATATAAAACAATTAAAATTTAAATAAAATATTAAAAATTATTATTTTTTATTTATTAAAAATTAATTAAATCTAAAATAAAAGGCTACTAAATATTTTCAATCTTAACTATAGTAAAATCAAAATTTTATCTAAAAAGGTATGAACATAATCCGAGAAGAAAGTGTTTTGTATAGTTTGTTATCGGTGAATTAAAGATAAAATTTTTTGAAAATAATCAATTGGATTTTTATTATTTTAGTTTAGAATTTAGGTATTTTAATTTTAATCTAAATCGGAGTTTTAGGGTTTTATAAAGATATTTTAGTTTAGCTAGGGTTAGAGAATATTTAGTAAATTTTTGTTTTGTATTTAATTAATTTTAATATTTTATTTAAATTTAAATTTTTTATATTTTATACTAGAATAAAATTATATTTTATATATATGTATATATTTAATAGGTTAGATTATATGTCATTTAAAATATATTATCACATATATATATATGATATATTACCATTATTAAATTTTTAATGGTTCAATTATCAGAGTAGTTAAAAAATGAGTTATTTGTTAAAAAACATAGATCAAGGACTAAATTTATCCCAAAAAGGAATAGGGGCCAAAATGACAAAAATTATAAACGTTAAGGGTGAAAATTATCTTTATGCTTTATTTTTTTAATAGTTTAAGTAATTTTATAAGGAATGAGAATGGAGTTTTCAGGAATCCAATTCAATATTTTTATTAAGATCTTCAAATATTCTGTAACATATAAAAATCGAAATGTCACCTAAAACGAAACAACAATAGAATCTCATACGAAATAGATAATGAGATCCACATGAGATATTAAAGGGATGTATTTTATTGAAGGGTCAATATTGTACTATTTATTAAAATAATGTTTTTAAATTAAAAAAATAAATAAATTTATTAATTTGTATACTAAATTTAATCTCTTTTACACGAGAAACTAAATTTAATTTTGCTTAATCATAAAGCCTTGCACATTCTTGTTTGTGCATTCCATCCAAGCATCTATGAGAAGATACCTTCTTGTGATAGTGCCAAGAAAGTTTAGGACAAGCTAGAAGTCACATACGAATGAATAAACGAAGTAAAGGAGACCAAGATTAGACTCCTCAACCAAGAGTATGAGAACTTCAAGATGAATTTGGAAGAGGACATAGCAAAGATGTTTGACCGTTTCTCCACCATCACCAATGGACTTAGAGGATATAGAGAGATCATTCCGGAGGAGAAGCTTGTTCGTAAGTTCATCTATTCCCTTCCCGAGTCATGGGACTCGAAAAGGACCGCCATCATCGAAGCCAAAAATCTAAAGACACTCAAGCTTGATTAACTCATACGGTCACTCCTCACACATTAAATTATGATGAAAAGAAGACAAGAGGAGAAGAAGAAGGAAGAGATTATAGCGATGGGGGAAAAGAAGGTTCAAGAGCTTGGTGTAAATATCAACACCGTTGCTCTAAAATCCTCCAAGTACATCCACTTTGAAGATTCAAGTGAGGAGGATAGTGAAGAAGATGAAGAGCTTGACCAACTCTTCATTGACTTCGATCGATTCGTGAGGAACAAAAGTAAAAAATCCTCAAAGCACGAATTCAAGAAGAAGATGAAAGACTTCCACAAGTTAATCAAAAGAGGATCATCTTCAAAGAAGCAAACATATGTCGCTACTTGGAGTGATGAGGACTCCACCGAAAATGAAGAAGCCAACCTATGCTTGATGGCCCTCAATGAGGGGGAGGTAACTTCTAACTTATCTTGTTTAAATTCATATTCCTTTGATGAGTTACAAGAAGCCTATGACAAATTGAATTTTGAGTTTAAGACTTTATTTTCTAAAAACAAAAAGATAATTTCAAAGCTTAAATTAGAAAATGATTTACTTTCAAAAACCAATTTTGAATTTGAAGCAAAATTAAAAGATTTTGAGCTTAAAGTTTTTGATTTACAAAACTTACTTTAAAAGATAGAAAAAGATCATCAAGTTGCTTTAGATGATCTTAAGAAGGAAAAAAACTTGATTTCCAAAGAACTTGAAATGAAAAATAATTTGGGAAAATCAAACTTTTATATGAGATAATCTAGTGCCCTTAGATTTATTGATGGAAAATGTTTTAGAAGTGTTTGGGTCCCAAAAGGACTAATCACTTCAACTAAAAAGGATGAAATTGAAAAATGGATTCTTAAGGGGACTAAAATTTGTGCTACTAACGTTAAAGAATCCAAAGCAATTTGGATACCAAAAATTACTTGATTGTCTTGTTTAGGTGTGATGGAGGTATGAGCATCAAAGTACAAGATTAAGTGGGAGCTCCATACACACAAGAAAGACACTTGAAGAAGGAAGGATTCACATCCTACCTTTGATTCAAGTGTGGTAAAATTTCTAGTTGAATTTGTGTTTATTTGCTTATTTGTGTTTTATTTCAACTAGTTTATCATATATATTAGACTAACACTTAGTGATGCCTTGAGTAAGGGGGAGTTTTTGTTTTCATAACCTATGTTTTGATACTTAATTTTTCCAACAATTGATATCTTTCAAATTCTCCTACGTTATGAACTTTAAAGATTTTGATACTTAAAGATTTTCAAACTTGTTTTGAACCATTTTTGATATAACAAAAAGGGGGAGAATGTTATGAAAAATTGCTTTTCAAAGACTTCCATATGGATAAGAGGGAACTTTAAATGACTTTATTCTTTAATTCTCTTATTCAAAGTTTATTTGACAAAGGGTGAGCAATCTCAAAAACAATTTTTTAAGTTAGTTTTATTATATCAAAAAGGCGAAGATTGTAGAACTAATGTTTTGATATAATAATTAAAAAATAGTTTTGGACTAATTTGAAAAGATTTCAAAAATGGTTCTTATGTCCAAACTACTTGAAAATATATTTAAGATGTTTTTGAGTGATTTTAAATATATTTTAAATGATTTAAAGAAACCAAATAAGTGTTTTTAACCCAAGTGTTTCGATACACCCTTAAGGTGTTTCGATACCTGTTCATCAATGCAAGGTTTTCAAAGAAAAAATCACAGTGGTATCGATACCCTTTCCCACTGTGATGTTTGGTTTCTATACCGGTATCTATACCAGTTTCTATATCGGTATCCATACCACCTGTTTTTATACCGGTATCTATACCGTCTGTTTCTATACCGGTATCTATACCGCTTGTTTCTATACCGGTATCTATACCACCTGTTCTATACCGGTATCTATACCTGTTTCGATACCGGTTTCTAAACACCCTCAACGGTCAAAACGATTTTATGAAAACCCCCAACGGTTAGAAGCGGTATCGATACTAGTTCTTAAATATAGGTCAACGGTTATTTCCCAAAGAGGATGTTTCGATACCAATTCAAGCGATATCGATACCACTTGCACCAGAAATAGAAATATGCCTTGTAATCAGCTCCAAACGGCTCTAAAACATCTCCAACGGTCATAAACGGCTAGAAGCTTATTTGGGATGATAAAAGGAAGTCTCAAGCATCAAGAGAAGACTAATGCTTCAATTGTAACAACATTATGATCAATAAATTATCTTAGAGCATAATTCTCATCTTTTAGGTAGACAACACTTGTGAGCTCAATGTTAATGTATGCTCAAGTGTCTTAGGATTGGGTGAGTGCTTAGTTGCAAACACTAGCCTTATTAGAAGGATTCAAGTTTGCTAAGTTTTTCTTGTTTGAGTGAATTCCTAAAGTTCGGGTTGTGAACTTTGGATGCTTGATTCGGGTTATGAATCAAGGTTGTAAGGTTATCCCTTTGTTCCTCAAAAGGTTGAAATTCTTAGTGAATTTGGAAATCCTTAGTGGGAAGCTAAGGTAGTGGATGTAGGTGCTTGTTCGAAGGCCGAACCACTCTAAAATCATTGTGTTATTTTTGCTTCCACAATAAATCACCCAAAGTGTTCTTTCTCCATCAAACTGGCAAGTTAATCGGTTGTGCATCGAGTCACTCCAAGCCTAACAAAACCTTTTCTAGTTCTTCTTTAAATCAGTCTTTTCTCTTTTTTTACCCTTCAACTACATCTGACAAAGGTATCAAAATGGTGATGGAATGAAAATTTAAGTGTCGCTTATCTTTCTTCAAAAACGTGAATCTGAATATAGTTGAAGGAAAATTTAATTATTAGTTAATCCTAATTTAAAATATATGGGTAGAATTAGGGACGTAAGATAGGGTATTAGGATGATTTTAGATTGGATCAAGTTAGTTCAGGCCAAATCGATTTAAGGTGTATCAACTTAAGTTAATGGTTTAGTTCAAATCAAGTTTGAGTTGACTCTAACTCGGTGTAAGATTATTCTTAACTTAAATTTTGTTTAAATTTACACTAAGTCAAATTCAAATTGAGTCGATACTATATTCACATCAAAACAGTTTGAGTTTAAGTACTAAATTTTGGGAGGATTCAAATTCAGATAGAATTTAATCATGTCTTAGCTGAGTTTAGATGGAATTCAGGTCAGATTATTACATGCAAGAGCAAAGCTTAAATTTTTAGTTTAAGGTGTGTTTAAAATTTTTATGAATAATTTTTTTAATTTGGTGAGAATAAATAATAGGTGTTAATTTTTTTAATGGGTATCATTTTTTATAAGATATCAATATTCATTTAAAGTTATATTAATTTAGTTTTTAATATTATTTTACATTAAATTTATAGAGGAAAATTTCCTCTAATTTTTTTGGGTTATATATGATACCCATTAAATATATGTGGCTCCGTCTATAATTACATATATGTTATTAAGTTAAAGTTTAATAAGCTTTATTATTTGGGTTTAATACCCATTAGAATTAGGGTTTTCATCTTATGCCTATAAATATAGACTTTTGGCCAAAGCTTTGTACACAACACTACTTTGAGAATATAATAAAATCTTTCTCTTTGTCTCTCATCTTTGTTCTCCTATTTTATTCTTGTTCTTTACTTTATTCACAACACGTTATCAGCATGAGACTCTAACCAACGAAGGCGTTTATCGTTCGAATCTTGAAGGAGTTGTTGAAAAGAATTTGTTACTAGCATAAATCAAAGATAAGTTTTTCTCCCTCAATTATATTTTAATTATCAGTTATTTTTCTCTCTTGATCTTTGAATTGAATTTTAATTTATTAAAAATCTTTGGTTGTTTGGTGTTTGTGTAGCGATAAAGTGGCTCAAATACCGTGATTCTTATTGACAATACCCGAAAAAGATTTTAACAAGATATTGGTAACTAAATCTACCATATAGTGAAAAGTTTGGTATATTTTACCTATTTAATTTAAGATTTTTGTCTTTATTATAACCAATATTTGTTTATTTTATTATTACGATGAAAGTTTATGTTTTTAATCATGTTCAAAGTATTACATGATATTGGAACAAATATTAAACCTTTAATTAATTAATATGTTCTTTATTATGTTGGTTTAGTCCGAGTATATTGGCTGGACATCCCGTTCTACGAGGCTACTGGTCTCAAAGGAGGTTCCTTTTAAAGGATTAAATTTTTGTTCATTGTATGTACTATATATATTGGTTGATCAATTACTATTTAATAGTATGAATATTATAAAGTTTATATTTGTTTGAATGCAATACTAATTTTATGTCGAAAAAAAAAACTCGACTATAAACTTCTCCCAAGTTCAAGTTACGAAAATCGTCTTGATCAAAGAATTTTTATAGGAGGCATTCCCTGAAGTGAATGCATGCATGATGTTTATTCCATGCAATTATTGAAATTATGACATTCCTTAAAGTGAATGCAAGCATGATGATTATTTCATGCGATTATTGGATTTATGACATTCCTTGAAGTGAATGCAAGCATGATGATTATTACATGCAATTATCGAATTTATGTCATTTCTTGAAGTGAATGCAAGCATGATGTTTATTCCATGCGATTATTGAATTTGTTTCATTCTTTAAAGTAAATGCAAACGTGATAATTCACAATATGGTTAGTGAACAAAACTCAATTATGTTCCAGAGTATCACTGATGAGGATATGTTAGAAAAATATACTCCACTTTTCACATATTAATGTGGTCTTACAGACACGATATCATACAAGGGTTTTAAATACCTATCAGTCTCCGCTCCATTCCCTGAAGTAAATATGATATTTTATAGCGAAAAGAATAAATGTCACATTAGTAATTATGATAATGATTGAGATCATAAAATAGACATGGATAAGGTAATTATTTTGAGAATACTTATATCCACAAGAATGATAGAGATCATATTAAAATCTTTATGTTATCAATGCGATGGTACAAACCATTGATCTCGTATTTGTCAAACGCCGAAGTATTATGGACTTTATCTATAATCATGAATGATAAATTAAAGAAAATATAAACAGATTTTCTTTGTGGCGAAAATAATTGTGTTATTGATCCAACTCAATTGGATATTGATAATTTTCTCATAATCCTTCAAGAGAATAATCCGCCATTTATTTTATTTTCTTTAGATCTTTTATTTATTTTATTTTATGTTAATTTTTTTTATTTATTATTTATTTATATTAACTTACTTTATATATTATTTATTTATTTTTTATGTTAATTTTTCTTTAAAAGAATATGTTTACTTCTGGAATAAAATATATAATAATTTATGGCAGTTTATGCTTAGCAGACAGTGCAAATACTCATACAATCTTTAAGCACAAGAAATATTTTCCCATTTAAATACAAGGGAAATATGAGTACTATATCTCAAAGTACTAAAATATCAGTACTTCGGAAGAGATCTTGAGAGCTTATCTTTGATCCGATTTGATATGATGTGCTATTTTTTAAATATTTTTCCATTCTCCGAAGTGAATGGTACATGGCACATATTTTTCATTTCCCGAAGTAAATGAAATAAAGCACGTATTAAAAGGTGCATAATTATGCATATTTTCCCATTTTAAATGCAAGAGAATATTATGAGTACTATATCCGGAAGCATTAATATCATAGAAAGCTTCGACTGAACAAATATGTTATTTACCAAATAAGACTTTATCTCATATTTACAGTGCATTATGCTCGTTGAGCAAATATGTTATTGTCAAATGAGACTTCATCTCATATTTACAGTATATTATACTCGTCAAAGTCGCAAAGAGACTTATTGAATTTTAAAGATATTTGCAAAAATATATTAAGAATATTAGTCAAGGGGATACTGACTATCTCAATATTACGAGTATAACTCACGACAATAATAAAATATTGGCAAAATTATATACACTGTCATCCATATTGTACTACATAAGAATTAGTACAAATTGAAGCTCATGCTATTGTAAACTAGATGTTTAGTGATTATTTTATTTGGCATGATCGGTTAGACCATCTCGATTCAATTATGATACGAAAAATTGCTGACACTTTCATGTGGTCATTTATTGAAGAACTAGGAGTTTCTTCAAGGTAATTTTTCTTGTGATACTTGCTATGAAAGCATTTTGATTATTCAATCATCAACAACTATAATAGAGTGAAAATCTATTAATTTTCTAGAACGGATACAAGGTGATATATATGGGCCCATACACCTTTTTTAAAGATCATCTAGATATTTTACAATTTTTATCGATGCATCGACTAGATGGTTATATGTATCCTTGTTATTAACCCGCAACTTGGTGTTTGCGAGGCTACTTGCTCAGTTGATAAAATTACGAGCATATATTCCAGATTATTTTCTAAAGACAATCAATCTTGATAATATTGATGACATGTAATTTTACATGTAGTATCACAAATTCGCATCAAGCTAACAAATGATCATAAGTTTTCCCCATTATAAATAGTTTTCGGTTAGGAACCAAATATTTCTCATCTCAATTTTTTGGGTGTGCGGTATATATTCTAATTAATCCACCACAACGCACAAAGATGAGTTTTGTTGGGAATATATATAAGAGCTTCTGATAGAGGATTTATTGACTATCATTTTAATGAGTCAATTTACCCAATATTAAGGGGAGAAAATAAATAGTTGGGGAAAGAAATAAGTTGGAATTAATTATCATTTTCTCTTTTTGATCCACGTAATACACAATGCGAACTATAAGTTCAATGGATAATTCATTTAGCAAATCAATTGCCAGATGATTTTGCTGAACCTAAAAGAGTGACTAAGTCACGTAAACCAGCTATGAATGCTCTGATTAAATTTGATGTCATGAAAGGATAAAGTCTAGTTTCTAATTAGTTTAACTTATGCTTAAAGCGTAGTAGACAAGTAAGTTCCAAAGATAAGAGATCCTCAAAAAGGAAAATGAGTTATATTTTATGATGGTCTGATCGAAGAATCAATGATTACAAAAATCTCTAGAATAGATTAAATGGTCTCCAACAAAGACATTGACATGACTCAGGTACCTGACAATAAAGAGATCTTAATAGATTATGTCATGTCTGGTAATAAATGGAACTGAAATTAAACCGACGTTGTTAATATATTTGCATGCAATATAGCACTAGAGATTTTATTTGATAATGTGGATCATGAATCATTTTCAATTGGACAAAGAAATGATTGACCAACATGAAAGAGGCAATTGAGGCGAAACTAAAATCTTTTTTCAAAAAGAGAAGTATTTGGGCCTATAGCCTGTACATTGAAATATGTAAAGCTCGGATGAATCATGGGATAATCCTGTTCGTGTTTTAGTTGATGTTTCGATTGCTTGCAACTCAGTCTGGTCTCCACCGATTGCTGGTTCTGAAAGTAGTGTACTGGCAGTATTGATTGAGGCTATTTGGTGTGGGAAAAACAACTTAATAATTGAAATTGATTCCAAAGTGATTCAAAGCTGGTTAAATGATTATTCATTCCGACCATGGCGTTGGGAAGGTGGAGGTCTGCCATCTGCAAAACATTGCAAATGGTGGTCTGAATTTTGTATATGTCTTCAAAGTCTGATGGTAAAACATGTTCTGCTGTCTCTTTTCTTGGTGGGGCTAATGGTGGGTGATATAGCTATACTGGGTGGAAGATGGATGTGATTTTGAAGGTTCTCGCAGGGTTAAATCATCTGTCTCTTTATGATGCATCCTCTTATAATTTATTTAATTTTTTAATTAAATTTTTAATCTTAATCTTTATTTTTATATCCTATACTTTAAACCTTACGCCCTAAAAATATATCTTACTCTTAATTTCCGAAACCATAATTATAACCCTAACTTTAAACTTTAGACTTTAAACTTTAAATCTTTAATTTGAAACAAAACCATAAAAAAACGCATAAAAAAGAGACAGATGATTCCTATCCTCGGAAAGCTGTTTGATCAACCTTTACCTTACTCTTGGTGGAAATTTTTAAAAGGCTTCCGAAAGTTCAATGACTATTATGATATAACTTACCTGGATATTATAAGGTTTTGAATTTAAAAAAAAATATTTTATTTAAAAATTATATATAAATAATTTTTTAAAAATTTATAAATAATATATAAAATATTATATTGTATCACGTGACAACCATATATAAAAATTAATAATTAAAATTTTTAACTGAATTATTTTATTCATTTATTGACTTAACCCCCCTTTAAGTTCCCCAAGAAAATATGTATTTTTTATTGTGCCTGGTCCATGCAATGACTGCTTGTATTTAAACCTGTCTCTCTCTATTTCTGTCTCTTCAGAGAAATCAGCGTAAGCAATGAAAGCAGTGGGGCCTCGAGAAACTTTACAGAATTCCATACAAATTCAAACCCTAATAATTTAAATTTTTTAAAATTTCATCCTTATTTTACCCAGTATTATAATTTAGCGGTGAGAAAAGAAGCACAACAATCAAAGCGGCCTAGGAAAAACAGAGGGGAAAGCTACAGTGATGTGAAAATGAATTATAGTATTGCAGACGATGAAGGTGTGGGAATAGGGTAAGTAGGGGTGTTTAAATTCGGGTATTTAAGAGCGTTTAAGTTTAAGTATTTGTGGGAGCCTCCTGAACCATTACATGAAAGCTGTCGGCTCTACAACAATCAATCTGTTTAAGGAAAGTATTTTTTTAATTCTCAAATAATCTATTTTTAGTCACAAACAAATATCTAATCTAAAATTATATAATTTCTTTATTCTGCATGGGGCATGCATGACTCATCGTATTTAAACCTCCCTATCCATTTCTGTGTCTTTATAGAAATTTGTGGGAGCCTCCTGAACCATTACATGAAAGCTGTCGGCTCTACAACAATCCCCTTCCTGTGTCCTAACCACACCAAACTACAATCAATGGTCATGTTATTTTCTAAAGAAGAAATACGGAAGTAGCGATAAATGAGAAAAATAGACCAGCGTTATGATTAGGATTTAAAAAATTAAGAATGAAATGCATTTTTAGGGTGTAAGGTCTAGTATGTAAAAATTAAGGTTAGAGTTTATAATTTATTTTTTAATAATTTTTTAATAGGGGAATAGAAGGGACATGATTAGGAAGCAAAGGATTTTTACTCATCATGATCAGGAGTAGGGATGTAAAAAGTTGATCAGATTCGAAACTTTGACTGAAACTTATTTGAGTCAGAATCTAGTTTGATCCGGGGATGTGATGATTCGAAACTGATATATAATCATCTTTCATTGATTCGAATCAGAGTTGGACATGTTACTGTAGTAATCGAACTCGATTTACATTCGAATGAGAACGATTTGAACTCGAATTGAATATGTGACTGTAAACCTGAAACATGACCTGCTCCCGATTAAAATGAACCCAAACCCAAGATTTTCTTTAAAGATAACCGATATTACCTTACTGAATAGATCCAAGATCTCATTTTATTTGACTTGTTTTGAACCTGACCTGTTGTTGACTCGAACATATCTTGATCTAGCTTGGTATTTACATGTAATTGGAGAAGTTTAATTATGAATTTGAAGTGCTGATAATTATATAGTATTAAATATCGATAAATATAAACTATTAATTTTTTTAATCAATTTAAAGTGTTAAATAATTTTTTTGTCATATATATATATATAATCGATTAAAAATATATATAAAAAAGAAAAGATTTTATTTAACACTTTTAAGTTTAAAATTTTATTAAATAATTTAATGTTTAATAATAATTCAATATGCTTGATAGTTGGTACTAACTCTCTCAATATAATATGTTTTATTAAATAAAGATTATATTCTTTTACCGAGATTCAAACCCACAAAAATAAAATAATCCTCGATGATAGAGTATCTTTAATCATTATTTCAATCAATAAATTCCAATAAATATAAATTATTTATCAAATTTAAACTACTAAATTTAAATTAAATTAAAATTTAAACTCTCTTATTCATATCATTATATGTACCATTACAATTTTTATATCCATGTTGAACTATCTTGTTTGTCTTTACCTTTGAAATATAAAATTTATAATTTTAATTTAGTGAATAATAAAATATTTAAAGAGTTAGTAATAATTAAAAACTTTTACTTGAATTATTTTATTAATTTAATACTTAAACCCCCTATTAAGTGACCCTGAAATATTCTGTATTTTTTCTTCTGCATGGGACATGCATGAGTGTTATCTACTTCAGTGTCTGCATAGAAATCAGTTGATGCAGTAAAGCGGTGGCAGACAAGAGACTCCCTTTCGGGTAGAGTTTACAACAATTACACGTGTGAGTAAGATGGGATACCCAATTAATTTAAGGTATAAATATAATTTTAATTAACGTTTATAATTTTTATCGTTTTAGTCTTTATTTTTTTTAGATAAATTTAGCCCTTGAGCTGTATCTTTTGACAAATAATTTATTTTTAACTACTCTGATAGTTGGGTCGTTAAAAATTCAACGATGATAATGTGTCGTATGCATATGGTAATATATTTTAAATGACATGACATATAACCTATCAAATACATATATATAATATATAATTTTATTCTAATATAAAATATAAAAAAATTGAAATTTAAATAAAATATTAAAAATTAATTAATTCTAAAATAAAAGGCTACTAAACATTTCAACCCTAATTAATTTTAAATGACATGAATTTTGATTCTATCGTAGTTAGGGTTGAGAATGTTAGTAACATTTTATTTTAAAATTAATTATTTTTTTAATATTTTTTTAAATTTTAATTGTTTTATATTTTAGATTAGAATAAAATTGTATTTCATATATATTTATGTATTTGATAGGTTGGATGTCATATTATTTAGAATATATTATTATATGTATATGTCATCATTGTTAGATTTTAACGGTTATCATGGTAGTTAAGAAAACAAGCTATTTGTCAAAAAAATATAGGTTAAGGACTAAATTTATCCCAAAAAAGAATAAGGGCCAAAACGATAAAAATTATAAACGTTAAGGGTTAAAATTATCTTTATGCCTTAATTTAATCGGAAAAGATTTTAGTTTTAGTAATTATTAATTTTTAAAATTTATAATTAATTTCTGATTATATTATATCCTAAATTTTTAAAATTAATTTTGTTATTAATAAAAATCAATACTAATATCGAACATTCGATCAATTAATTATTATTAAAAAATTTGAACAATAAAAAAAATTTAATCACCAATAATAATATTAAATAACAAAATTAGAATATTATAACTTAAAAATTAAAGTTTTAAAATGAGACATATTCATAATATTCATACATAAAAATAAAGTTTGATTAAAAATAATCAAAAGAATATTATTTATTATCAGTAAGAAAATTAGTATCGGGTACATGATATTGGTTTAATCTTATTGAGTACCCATCAAGTAACAGATCCAAAAAATTAAGATTCAGTTTTTATCTCAGTTACGACCTAAACTTAAATTTTAGATCCAATTTCAAATCTATCAAATTCAATTTTAAATAAAAATCAATCAAGACTAATCTGATCCAGATTCAAAACCGAATAATCAAATTTTTGTTTATCTTTAAATAACTCTATCCAACTAATTTGCGTATAATTAATCGTATCGTGTATCATAATTATTAGCCAATATAATTACTCTGTATCGTATCGTATCTTTAAATTCATACATGACGATATCTGACGTGATAGATTTTAACAGTCAAATCAATGATAACTTTTAAAACTCGATTTATTCAAATTTTTTAGAAAAATTGACGAATGTGATTTACTTAAAATTTGAAAATTAAATTTGAATCTGAATATTTAAAAATATCCCTTTTTTAGAACTTTACCTTTCTATTATTTAAATTTTTATTTGAATATTTTTTAAGACTATTTTTAAATTTTATTTTTAGCTTTATCTTTAGATTATTTCAAGTTATAAATATCCCCTTAGGGTGAAACTTACTTTTATTATAATTTCTTATTTATTTTTTTAAATTATGTTAAGTATTAATTCCATTATTTTAGTTAATTTTTCAATTAACAGAAGGCTTAAAATATTGACTCAAATTTTATTGTGAGAATTAAAAAATAACTAATAGCTTCATATATCTTTCTTAAATTTTATTTTTTTTAAATTTTACACTTTCAATTTAAAAAGAGTTCATTGATTTGAACATTGTTTTGATTTAGAGTTGGAAAGAAAGATTAACCTATCAACCTTAGTTTCTTGGATCCATCCTTGTTCTCTATTACTATAGTATTAATTTAAAAATAATTTATTAGATAATTACGACACTGATTAATAATATATATTTTAAAAATTTTATTTAAAAATAATAATAATATTTTTAATCTTTAATATTTTAAAACTAATTAAAATAATTAATAATATATTGCAATATATAGCATTTACTATAGAATTATTCATTTCATTGCAGGTATCAAAGTTAGTGCAAAGCAATGAAAGCAGTGAAAAACACAAAAAAATTGTTTACATATATATATATAATAAACAATGGTCAATTTATATATATATATATATGTATATATGATTTTCTTTTTAATTTTCATATGTTATATTTGTATTTAATTAATTTTCATTATTTTATCATTTTATGTTCATATTGTGTATAGCTTCATCATATATTTTATATTTTTTTCATAATGGTTCGATTTCAGAAAAGATTTGTTCACGCTATCAGGGACGGAGTCAGGATTTAAGATTAAAGGGGATAAAACATAATATTTAAAATTAAGGGGCAAATTTATAAAAATAATTTTTAAAAAAATTAAATAAGACAAAAATAAAAAATTTTAGGGTTGAGGGACGATTGCCCCTCTCCACCTCCACTTAGTTTCGTCTCTGCAAGTCATGTTTATGTTATATTTATTTTTCTCATATTTTGTATATATTTCTTCAAGGGTAAATAATTTTAGATACAACACTGAAGAGAATCCGTTGAAAGAGAGTTGACAATAATTCTACCACACAGGATTAAATTTTAGATATTAGTTATTATAAATAAAAAAATTAATATTTATTCTATTTTTAAATATTATTTACTTTTAACCTTGAATCTTAAATCTCTAATTTTTAAAAAAACATAAAAGAAGAAATGAAAAAAAAAATTCAATCCAGTGTTGTCGTCTCTATCACAACCCTTACCAACCACACCAAACTACAATCAATGGTCAGTTTTTTCGGTTTTATTATATATATACGTGTTTAAAGATTTTTTTTAAATTAAAATATTTAAAGTCTATCTTATAATATAGATAAAAAATTTCAATACAAGTAGAAAAACACTAACAATAAATAATTATTTGAGAAAAATAAGTATTTGTAGTAAATTATGATTTAAGAAAAACACTAACAATAAATAATTATTTTGGTCTTCATCCTATTTTTGGATAAATTTAGTCCTTAACTTATATATTTTTAACAAATATCTCATTTTTTAACTAGCATGATGAGTAGACAGTTAAAAGATTAACGATAATGATATTTCATATATATTTAGAATGATATTTAAGATATGAGAATGCTTAGTAGTTTTTTATTTTAGATTTAATTATTTTTAATACTCCCTCTGTCCCATAAATATTGTCTCTTATAGATTTTTTTAGGTCAAACTTTTTAATTTTGATTCTTGATTATTTAAAAATTATTATTGATATAAATATAAAAAATATATTTTAAAAACTTCTAATCGAGTAGATTTTAGATATATAATTTATAAAATTTAATTATTTAAAATATTTAATATAATTATAGTCAAAGTTTAAAAATTTGATGAATGTAAAAATTAATATCGATTATTAGTTTTGTTTTTAAATCTGTATTAAAAAATAATAAATATGTTAAAAATTATAATACGTTATAAGTTAATTTATAATTAAACCGTCTATTAATCATATATTAATGGTTATAAAAAATAATAAACTTTAAGAGAAATTATTTTATTAACTTAGAGACTTCAACCCATTAAGTGCCCCAAGAAAAGATATATATTTTATTTTGCGTGGGCCATACAATGACTGTTTGTATTTAAACCTGTCTCTCTCTATTTCTGTCTCTTCAGAGAAATCAGCGTAAGCAATGAAAGCAGTGGGGGCCTCGAAATTAAAACCCTAACGGCATAGGAAAAGAGAGAGGGGAAACGGTTCAATGCGACACTTGGAAACTAATTTGTTAGGTTGTTGAATCTCAACGGTAAAAAAAATTCGACTCGAAAAAATTAAATAATTAAATTTAATTTAAAGTAAAAATATTTTAATCCTTTTAATTTAATTTAAATTTTTATAAATTTAACTCAAAATTTTTTAAATGAAATTCGAGTTATGAAATAAAAATTCAAATAACTCGAAGTTTTTTATAATTCGAAAATTTATTTTTAAACTCAAGACCAGTCTCTCAATTTTTTAGGATATAAATATATTAATATATAAAAGTATGAAGAAATATTACCACATACAAAAAATATAAAGAAATATATATACATATCTTATATGATTAGAGAAAGTCATTTAAATTCAAATCAAATCGTACTATAACATGATAAATAGTTACAATTAAATATTTATAAAAACTCAAAACCTAACACGAATTTCTTAAACTCGAATCAAATCAAAAAATTCAAATAAAATTTAAGTTTTAAAAATGACTAATTAACTCGTATCTCAAAATTTTTTGACTCGACTCAATCGAATACCCATCCTACCGAGAACATTAATCCAGACGAGAACCTAAAATCTAAAAAAATAATAAAAAAATAGTGCAAAGCAACGAAAACAAAAGAGCTACGAGGATTTATATTAGATAATTTTATCTAGTGAAGCTCAATAAAATTGCATTTTTCTATTTTGATTACTAATATTATGTTTTTTTCTATTATGGTCACGAACATATTGTTTATTCTCTGTTTTTTTTTTTTCTTTTGAACCGTTATTTTTATTGTTAGTTTTCAACGACGAGAAATTAAAACCGAAAAATATAACAATAGTAAGGATTTTGTAAAAAATAATAGTTTTGTGACCAAAAATTAATTTTTTAACAACAAATTATAATAAAATTGAATTAAAAGTTTATTGATTATAATGTAAGTTTTTAGATTCCAGTGATCAATGTGAAAGAATACTAAAGTTCAGTGATTATCAGTGTAGTTTATCCAAAAAATATTTAATATTTATTTATTTGAAAAATCAACTCTTAATTATTTTTTCTATTTTTCATTTGATCTCCTAAACTATTTTTGGTCAAGCTAAATATCTAACCTAACATTGTATAATTATACTAAACTTAATTTCACTTAAGTTTTTTATTCTCTAAAGCAAAATTACACTATGTAAATAGCTATAATCTTTCAAATATATTTATATGATGCGTATTGATTCTTCGATGTCAATATATCTCTAACTATATATATCATGTTTGTTTATATAATAATTAGCGCTTATCAATAATTATTGCACAAATGAAAATAAATTAAATATTATTATATTGATTTTGAGATATTTATTTTGATATAACTTGATAAAAATATTTTTAGATTTAAATATAATAAAAAATATTTAAAGTCGAATAATTTAAAAAATATATTTAAAAGGTTTTTAAAAGAATTTCTGACTTAAACAAAATTTTAATGACTTAAAAGTCAAAAATTAATTGCTCGTACTAGTACGATCTTTGTAGTATGCCATCTATTTCTAGTAAGCAACTTTTGTATCGGTACATGCTTGGTCATATCGATATGCATTGTACTACCAGACTGATATAGATATATCTACCTGTATGTTCTATAAATTTTCTATGACTCTTTCCTCGTTTAATATGTATTGATACAATAAAACGCATACTGATATTCGGGTGGAAATCATTTTCCTCTTTTTTATGTATATATTTGTGTCTTCATTTTAAATTAAAGGTTTAGGGTTTAAGGTTAGAGATTGGGGTTAAGGTTTAGGGAATTAGGTATAGGTATATTTTTAGGATTTAGGGTTTAAAATTCAATTTTTAAAAAATTTTAACAGGAGGCACAAAAAGATGCATAGAAAAGAGGTATAAGATTTTTGCTCCATGATATCCACTATACGGGTTAGGGTTTAGGATATCAGAGAGAAAATCCTCTACCTCTTTTCTATGCATCTTTTTGTGCCTCGTTAAAATTTTTAAAAAAAATTAAATTTAAAACTGTAACCCTAATTTTTTATATCCTAAACCCTACACCTTACACCTTGAAGAATACACCCTAACCCTAATTCTCCAATTTATAACCACAACCCTAACCTTAAACCCTAAATCCTATACCTTAAACCTATAATTAAAAAAAGGAGGCACAAATGGATGCATATAAAAGAGATAGACGATTTGCACCTTATAGACTCTGGTTAGAAGATTAAACTACTTTAAAATCGAATGTGTCAAATGTTTATTTCCTTTTCTGATTTTTTTCCCAAATCTAAAAGAAATTTTACATTCCCTAGCTCAAAGATTAGATCTCTTACATTATATCCATTAAAGGTTAGTATTTGATAAGTAGAATAAAAAAATTGAATTAATAAAATTAATAGGTCATATTCTAAAATTCAAATTTTATTTAAAATATTTCGAATCAAGTCAAATTTATAAAACTGAAATCAGTCAAATTGAGTGTTGTTCAAGTTTCTTTTCAACTTTAATTTTTAATATTTAGTATAATATTATGATATTAGTTGGTTTTAATTTAAACAATTATTTTATAATTATATATATTTTTCATATGTAATATTTAAATATCTGTCAGAACTGAAAAACTCGACTCGAATTTAAAATCAAACCTTTAATCACTAAAAAATTAAGTTACTCACGTCTCTTTTATATTTATTTTTTTTTGATTTTTTAAAAATTGAATTTATGAAATTAATCTTTAAGTTGACTCCAGTTTTTCCGTCGAACCAAGATCGATCTATAAGGGAATATCTTTGCCATCTTCGTTACCGTCGATGGTTGTCAACCTGAACGCTACAAACGTACACTATTTCAAACAAAGCAACACGATTTTAATATTCTTAACGAACCGAGATAAATTCAGTTTATTTACTGTCCTAATTAAACTCCGATATTAAGCAGTAGTTTTTATTTTTCATTTTATTCCATAGTACATGCATTCATGCCATACAGCCAGCCCCCTTATTTTCACTTGGGGATGGGAACAGCAGCTAGATCGTACGCCGTGAAGAAGTGGCAGACCTCCGATTCCCCTGGCTTGACGCCGAGAAGACGGAAAGCGACATGATCATCGGTCAATTTCGAGGTATCCATGTGACAGAAGAAGATCGAGTCGACCACCTCGCTGTCGTCGCCCCTGAGGAGAACCTTGTACACTTTGTTGTCAACGCCTAGTTGGTAGTGACAATGGTACACTGGATAAGGATACGGCTGGTTATGACATGGTACGATGTTTCCGGTCGCAACCTCTTTGAAATCCAACACAGTGTAGTTCTGGATGAGTGGAGTTGTCTGTGAAACCAGAGATGATCTTAGGATTTCGACTTCAGCGTCTGATCCTAAGACATGTCGTGCAAAATCAACCAGGGATTCTACGGTGGTGACACAGCCGCGGATCTCTCCTACTCTCGGTTCCTGCTCGCAGAGCGCGAGTGTTTGCCGCATCCCCAAGGCTTGTTTCGAGTCGGGGGAGAAGGAGAAGAACCGAAGAAGCTCGGGAACCGCCGAAGACGAGAAAGGAATGCGTTGGATCATTTCCTTAGAGTAAAACTTCACAGAAGATGGCTCCTTGTAAGGAAAAGCGATAGCCATTCTTTTCCCAACCACAAGATCTTTGATGAGGGCGAACACCTTGGCCGTAGGGTCCTTGATAGCATCCATGCTCAAGGCCGAGCCGATGTGGGACGACGAATGGTCCATGCTCGGGAGTCGTAGAACATCGACTCCATTCGAGGTTACACCAGTAGCAAGCTATCGAAAAGGATAGAAGATTTTTGTTCGAACAAATATCGAATTAATATTAAAGATATAATTGAAAAACACTATTTATACCATAAGATTAAAGGTCGAAGAATAATTACCGTGACAAAAAGCAGGAAGAGGAAGCTGGAAGAAACGAATCCATTGCCCATTCTTTCTTCAACTTTGCTCACCCTTCACCTTTGTTTTCCGTTTATAAAGAAGGATGGTGTTTTTGGATGGTCTGGATAATAAAAAGTTGGGTGATCTACAATGTTTAGTCATCGAACGTTTAATGTGTTTCGACTTTTGGCATCAACTTATAAAACGTTTCAATTTAGACACTAAACTATCTAAATTGTTAGGTAACAATTCACATGCATTTTCAGTAAATCTCAATAAAATATCTCATTAATAAGTAAAATAATTAAAAATGAAGGACTTATAATTAAATATTAATTTTTATACATGATTAAAAATTAATTATAATTTAGTTCTCTTCCTTTTTTTTTATTGAAACGAAACTGACAGAGCATTCAATTGTTTGAGTTCTCCTAACAATGGTAGTTCAATGCACGATTTTCCTTAGGACATAAAAATTATCTGATTTAAAAATTAGATTAAAATTAATTTGAGTTTGAATTGATAATGATTTGAAATATAATGAGTTAAATTTGATTTAAGTATTTTTTTTGTTGATTTAAATTAATTCGATTCGAATTAAAAAAAATAATACTATAAGTTATCTGACGCAAAAATGTAACCATATCTCATAATAACTCAACCTGACTTTAACTCAGATTTAGTATAGACTTCATCTGAATTTCGCACAAAATTAATCTTATTTTAATTAAGTCTTATTCGAAACCGATTTGGCCTGATCTAAATTTAATTTGATATATTATTGTGAATAAAATAAAGAACAAGAATAAAATAGAAGAACAAAGATGAGAGACAAAGAGAGAGATTTTATTATATTCTCAAAGTAGGGTTGTGTACAAAGCTTTGGCCAAAAGTCTATATTTATAGGCATAAGATGAAAACCCTAATTCCAATGGGTATTAAACCCTAATAATAAAGCCCATTAAACTTTAACTTAATATATGGATATCCACCATGAATAAATATATTCATAACACTCCCCCTTGGATATCCATGAAGATAATGTGCCTCGTTAAAACCTTACTAAGATAAAAACCCCGTCGGCAAAAAAATCTTAGTGAAGGAAAAAGAGTACACATATCTTTGATACGTATAACATGTTGCCTCATTAAAAACCTTACCAGGAAAACCCATTGGGACAAAACCTCGGTTAAAGGAAAAAGAGTGCAACGCGTATTTACTCCCCCTCATGAAAATATCACATAAGACCTTTGAATCTTCATAATTCAATATTGAATACAAACTTCAAATGTTGAAGTAGATCATGCACTAGTGGATAAATCTTCCAAATTATTGCTTGAAATAATTCATTGAATAATATTCATCTAAAAATCACGAGGGACGAAACTTGAAGAAATATGTTTCGTTTTATCATATTTGATATATCCACCTTGAGATATAAATTTTGTATTATCTTTTTACAAGATAGCTTGCATCTTATCTTGTGAAAAACATTCACATATCTTCAGGATATGTTTAGCCAAACACATATTTCGGCTTTGCCTCATGCATAATAATTATTTAAAGGTAATGATCTCGTAGCACTTAAATAATATTTCTGGACCAGCTAAGATACGATGCTTCTAGATCAAATAATGTATATATTATGTTTTTAGACCAAGAATATCATTACCCTTTTCTTGAGGCAGAAAGAATCTTTGTTTACATTAAGAGACCTAACAACCATAAGGGTGATCAATGAATATGCATTATTCATGTAAAGTCTCTTTCAACATTTTTCTGTATGTCGATTGATATACAAGAATTTGAGAAGATCTTTTCACGAGTCTCAACTATATTCAAATCATCGACAACAATAAAAATTCAGAACTAATCCACTTAATCAAAATGCTCGGGGAAATTAAACAATTCATATAGCATTATGCTAATAAGTATTCAATGAGGCGATTATATCAAATACGCCTAAATCTTTCAATCCATAAAAGATATATTTAATATGGTTGAATAATGTTCTCGAGAACTTGAATTAACTGCTTCTGGTAGTCTAAATCCTTTTAGAAGCTTCATGTAAATATTTTTATCAAGAGGCTCACACAAATAAGATGTAACAACATCCATTAGACGAAACTAAGTCATTTCATTTATTGCCAGAATATCTAAAAGTAATTGCATCCACCACCGAGAAATATATTTTCCTCATTCAATTTTATGTCTTTGTGAGAATCCTTGTGCAACCAAATGAGCTTATATCTCATGATTTCTCCTTTTGGTTTCTCTTTCTCATAAAGGCTCGTTTATATCTACGAGCTTTACATATTTCAATGTACAGGCTATAGGCCCAAATACTTCTCTTTTTGAAAAAAGATTTTAGTTTCGCCTCAATTGCCTCTTTCATGTTGGTCAATCATTTCTTTGTCCAATTGAAAATGATTCATGATCCACATTATCAAATAAAATCTCTAGTGCTATATTGCATGCAAATATATTAACAACGTCGGTTTAATTTCAGTTCCATTTATTACCAGACATGACATAATCTATTAAGATCTCTTTATTGTCAGGTACCTGAGTCATGTCAATGTCTTTGTTGGAGACCATTTAATCTATTCTAGAGATTTTTGTAATCATTGATTCTTCGATCAGACCATCATAAAATATAACTCATTTTCCTTTTTGAGGATCTCTTATCTTTGGAACTTACTTGTCTACTACGCTTTAAGCATAAGTTAAACTAATTAGAAACTAGACTTTATCCTTTCATGACATCAAATTTAATCAGAGCATTCATAGCTGGTTTACGTGACTTAGTCACTCTTTTAGGTTCAGCAAAATCATCTGGCAATTGATTTGCTAAATGAATTATCCATTGAACTTATAGTTCGCATTGTGTATTACGTGGATCAAAAAGAGAAAATGATAATTAATTCCAACTTATTTCTTTCCCCAACTATTTATTTTCTCCCCTTAATATTGGGTAAATTGACTCATTAAAATGATAGTCAATAAATCCTCTATCAGAAGCTCTTATATATATTCCCAACAAAACTCATCTTTGTGCGTTGTGGTGGATTAATTAGAATATATACCGCACACCCAAAAAATTGAGATGAGAAATATTTGGTTCCTAACCGAAAACTATTTATAATGGGGAAAACTTATGATCATTTGTTAGCTTGATGCGAATTTGTGATACTACATGTAAAATTACATGTCATCAATATTATCAAGATTGATTGTCTTTAGAAAATAATCTGGAATATATGCTCGTAATTTTATCAACTGAGCAAGTAGCCTCGCAAACACCAAGTTGCGGGTTAATAACAAGGATACATATAACCATCTAGTCGATGCATCGATAAAAATTGTAAAATATCTAGATGATCTTTAAAAAAGGTGTATGGGCCCATATATATCACCTTGTATCCGTTCTAGAAAATTAATAGATTTTCACTCTATTATAGTTGTTGATGATTGAATAATCAAAATGCTTTCATAGCAAGTATCACAAGAAAAATTACCTTGAAGAAACTCCTAGTTCTTCAATAAATGACCACATGAAAGTGTCAGCAATTTTTCGTATCATAATTGAATCGAGATGGTTTAACCGATCATGCCAAATAAAATAATCACTAAACATCTAGTTTACAATAGCATGAGCTTCAATTTGTACTAATTCTTATGTAGTACAATATGGATGACAGTGTATATAATTTTGCCAATATTTTATTATTGTCGTGAGTTATACTCGTAATATTGAGATAGTCAGTATCCCCTTGACTAATATTCTTAATATATTTTTGCAAATATCTTTAAAATTCAATAAGTCTCTTTGCGACTTTGACGAGTATAATATACTGTAAATATGAGATGAAGTCTCATTTGACAATAACATATTTGCTCAACGAGCATAATGCACTGTAAATATGAGATAAAGTCTTATTTGGTAAATAACATATTTGTTCAGTCGAAGCTTTCTGTGATATTAATGCTTCCGGATATAGTACTCATAATATTCTCTTGCATTTAAAATGGGAAAATATGCATAATTATGCACCTTTTAATACGTGCTTTATTTCATTTACTTCGGGAAATGAAAAATATGTGCCATGTACCATTCACTTCGGAGAATGGAAAAATATTTAAAAAATAGCACATCATATCAAATCGGATCAAAGATAAGCTCTCAAGATCTCTTCCGAAGTACTGATATTTTAGTACTTTGAGATATAGTACTCATATTTCCCTTGTATTTAAATGGGAAAATATTTCTTGTGCTTAAAGATTGTATGAGTATTTGCACTGTCTGCTAAGCATAAACTGCCATAAATTATTATATATTTTATTCCAGAAGTAAACATATTCTTTTAAAGAAAAATTAACATAAAAAATAAATAAATAATATATAAAGTAAGTTAATATAAATAAATAATAAATAAAAAAAATTAACATAAAATAAAATAAATAAAAGATCTAAAGAAAATAAAATAAATGGCGGATTATTCTCTTGAAGGATTATGAGAAAATTATCAATATCCAATTGAGTTGGATCAATAACACAATTATTTTCGCCACAAAGAAAATCTGTTTATATTTTCTTTAATTTATCATTCATGATTATAGATAAAGTCCATAATACTTCGGCGTTTGACAAATACGAGATCAATGGTTTGTACCATCGCATTGATAACATAAAGATTTTAATATGATCTCTATCATTCTTGTGGATATAAGTATTCTCAAAATAATTACCTTATCCATGTCTATTTTATGATCTCAATCATTATCATAATTACTAATGTGACATTTATTCTTTTCGCTATAAAATATCATATTTACTTCAGGGAATGGAGCGGAGACTGATAGGTATTTAAAACCCTTGTATGATATCGTGTCTGTAAGACCACATTAATATGTGAAAAGTGGAGTATATTTTTCTAACATATCCTCATCAGTGATACTCTGGAACATAATTGAGTTTTGTTCACTAACCATATTGTGAATTATCACGTTTGCATTTACTTTAAAGAATGAAACAAATTCAATAATCGCATGGAATAAACATCATGCTTGCATTCACTTCAAGAAATGACATAAATTCGATAATTGCATGTAATAATCATCATGCTTGCATTCACTTCAAGGAATGTCATAAATCCAATAATCGCATGAAATAATCATCATGCTTGCATTCACTTTAAGGAATGTCATAATTTCAATAATTGCATGGAATAAACATCATGCATGCATTCACTTCAGGGAATGCCTCCTATAAAAATTCTTTGATCAAGACGATTTTCGTAACTTGAACTTGGGAGAAGTTTATAGTCGAGTTTTTTTTTTCGACATAAAATTAGTATTGCATTCAAACAAATATAAACTTTATAATATTCATACTATTAAATAGTAATTGATCAACCAATATATATAGTACATACAATGAACAAAAATTTAATCCTTTAAAAAGAACCTCCTTTGAGACCAGTAGCCTCGTAGAACGGGATGTCCAGCCAATATACTCGGACTAAACCAACATAATAAAGAACATATTAATTAATTAAAGGTTTAATATTTGTTCCAATATCATGTAATACTTTGAACATGATTAAAAACATAAACTTTCATCGTAATAATAAAATAAACAAATATTGGTTATAATAAAGACAAAAATCTTAAATTAAATAGGTAAAATATACCAAACTTTTCACTATATGGTAGATTTAGTTACCAATATCTTGTTAAAATCTTTTTCGGGTATTGTCAATAAGAATCACGGTATTTGAGCCACTTTATCGCTACACAAACACCAAACAACCAAAGATTTTTAATAAATTAAAATTCAATTCAAAGATCAAGAGAGAAAAATAACTGATAATTAAAATATAATTGAGGGAGAAAAACTTATCTTTGATTTATGCTAGTAACAAATTCTTTTCAACAACTCCTTCAAGATTCGAACGATAAACGCCTTCGTTGGTTAGAGTCTCATGCTGATAACGTGTTGTGAATAAAGTAAAGAACAAGAATAAAATAGGAGAACAAAGATGAGAGACAAAGAGAAAGATTTTATTATATTCTCAAAGTAGTGTTGTGTACAAAGCTTTGGCCAAAAGTCTATATTTATAGGCATAAGATGAAAACCCTAATTCTAATGGGTATTAAACCCAAATAATAAAGCTCATTAAACTTTAACTTAATAACATATATGTAATTATAGACGGAGCCACATATATTTAATGGGTATCATATATAACCCAAAAAAATTAGAGGAAATTTTCCTCTATAAATTTAATGTAAAATAATATTAAAAACTAAATTAATATAACTTTAAATGAATATTGATATCTTATAAAAAATGATACCCATTAAAAAAATTAACACCTATTATTTATTCTCACCAAATTAAAAAAATTATTCATAAAAATTTTAAACACACCTTAAACTAAAAATTTAAGCTTTGCTCTTGCATGTAATAATCTGACCTGAATTCCATCTAAACTCAGCTAAGACATGATTAAATTCTATCTGAATTTGAATCCTCTCAAAATTTAGTACTTAAACTCAAACTGTTTTGATGTGAATATAGTATCGACTCAATTTGAATTTGACTTAGTGTAAATTTAAACAAAATTTAAGTTAAGAATAATCTTACACCGAGTTAGAGTCAACTCAAACTTGATTTGAACTAAACCATTAACTTAAGTTGATACACCTTAAATCGATTTGGCCTGAACTAACTTGATCCAATCTAAAATCATCCTAATACCCTATCTTACGTCCCTAATTCTACCCATATATTTTAAATTAGGATTAACTAATAATTAAATTTTCCTTCAACTATATTCAGATTCACGTTTTTGAAGAAAGATAAGCGACACTTAAATTTTCATTCCATCACCATTTTGATACCTTTGTCAGATGTAGTTGAAGGGTAAAAAAAGAGAAAAGACTGATTTAAAGAAGAACTAGAAAAGGTTTTGTTAGGCTTGGAGTGACTCGATGCACAACCGATTAACTTGCCAATTTGATGGAGAAAGAACACTTTGGGTGATTTATTGTGGAAGCAAAAATAACACAATGATTTTAGAGTGGTTCGGCCTTCGAACAAGCACCTACATCCACTACCTTAGCTTCCCACTAAGGATTTCCAAATTCACTAAGAATTTCAACCTTTTGAGGAACAAAGGGATAACCTTACAACCTTGATTCATAACCCGAATCAAGCATCCAAAGTTCACAACCCGAACTTTAGGAATTCACTCAAACAAGAAAAACTTAGCAAACTTGAATCCTTCTAATAAGGCTAGTGTTTGCAACTAAGCACTCACCCAATCCTAAGACACTTGAGCATACATTAACATTGAGCTCACAAGTGTTGTCTACCTAAAAGATGAGAATTATGCTTTAAGATAATTTATTGATCATAATGTTGTTACAATTGAAGCATTAGTCTTCTCTTGATGCTTGAGACTTCCTTTTATCATCCCAAATAAGCTTCTAGCCGTTTATGACCGTTGGAGATGTTTTAGAGCCGTTTGGAGCTGATTACAAGGCATATTTCTATTTCTGGTGCAAGTGGTATCGATATCGCTTGAATTGGTATCGAAACATCCTCTTTGGGAAATAACCATTGACCTATATTTAAGAACTGGTATCGATACCGCTTCTAACCGTTGGGGGGTTTCATAAAATCGTTTTGACCGTTGAGGGTGTTTAGAAACCGGTATCAAAACAGGTATAGATACCGGTATAGAACAGGTGGTATAGATACCGGTATAGAAACAAGCGGTATAGATATCGGTATAGAAACAGACGGTATAGATACCGGTATAAAAACAGGTGGTATGGATACCGATATAGAAACTGGTATAGATACCGGTATAGAAACCAAACATCACAGTGGGAAAGGGTATCGATACCACTGTGATTTTTCCTTTGAAAACCTTGCATTGATGAACAGGTATCGAAACACCTTAAGGGTGTATCGAAACACTTGGGTTAAAAACACTTATTTGGTTTCTTTAAATCATTTAAAATATATTTAAAATCACTCAAAAACATCTTAAATATATTTTCAAGTAGTTTGGACATAAGAACCATTTTTGAAATCTTTTCAAATTAGTCCAAAACTATTTTTTAATTATTATATCAAAACATTAGTTCTACAATCTTCGCCTTTTTGATATAATAAAACTAACTTAAAAAATTGTTTTTGAGATTGCTCACCCTTTGTCAAATAAACTTTGAATAAGAGAATTAAAGAATAAAGTCATTTAAAGTTCCCTCTTATCCATATGGAAGTCTTTGAAAAACAATTTTTCATAACATTCTCCCCCTTTTTGTTATATCAAAAATGGTTCAAAACAAGTTTGAAAATCTTTAAGTATCAAAATCTTTAAAGTTCATAACGTAGGAGAATTTGAAAGATATCAATTGTTGGAAAAATTAAGTATCAAAACATAGGTTATGAAAACAAAAACTCCCCCTTACTCAAGGCATCACTAAGTGTTAGTCTAATATATATGATAAACTAGTTGAAATAAAACACAAATAAGCAAATAAACACAAATTCAACTAGAAATTTTACCACACTTGAATCAAAGGTAGGATGTGAATCCTTCCTTCTTCAAGTGTCTTTCTTGTGTGTATGGAGCTCCCACTTAATCTTGTACTTTGATGCTCATACCTCCATCACACCTAAACAAGACAATCAAGTAATTTTTGGTATCCAAATTGCTTTGGATCCTTTAACGTTAGTAGCACAAATTTTAGTCCCCTTAAGAATCCATTTTTCAATTTCATCCTTTTTAGTTGAAGTGATTAGTCCTTTTGGGACCCAAACACTTCTAAAACATTTTCCATCAATAAATCTAAGGGCACTAGATTATCTCATATAAAAGTTTGATTTTCCCAAATTATTTTTCATTTCAAGTTCTTTGGAAATCAAGTTTTTTTCCTTCTTAAGATCATCTAAAGCAACTTGATGATCTTTTTCTATCTTTTAAAGTAAGTTTTGTAAATCAAAAACTTTAAGCTCAAAATCTTTTAATTTTGCTTCAAATTCAAAATTGGTTTTTGAAAGTAAATCATTTTCTAATTTAAGCTTTGAAATTATCTTTTTGTTTTTAGAAAATAAAGTCTTAAACTCAAAATTCAATTTGTCATAGGCTTTTTGTAACTCATCAAAGGAATATGAATTTAAACAAGATAAGTTAGAAGTTACCTCCCCCTCATTGAGGGCCATCAAGCATAGGTTGGCTTCTTCATTTTCGGTGGAGTCCTCATCACTCCAAGTAGCGACATATGTTTGCTTCTTTGAAGATGATCCTCTTTTGATTAACTTGTGGAAGTCTTTCATCTTCTTCTTGAATTCGTGCTTTGAGGATTTTTTACTTTTGTTCCTCACGAATCGATCGAAGTCAATGAAGAGTTGGTCAAGCTCTTGAACCTTCTTTTCCCCCATCGCTATAATCTCTTCCTTCTTCTTCTCCTCTTGTCTTCTTTTCATCATAATTTAATGTGTGAGGAGTGACCGTATGAGTTAATCAAGCTTGAGTGTCTTTAGATTTTTGGCTTCGATGATGGCGGTCCTTTTTGAGTCCCATGACTCGGGAAGGGAATAGATGAACTTACGAACAAGCTTCTCCTCCAGAATGATCTCTCTATATCCTCTAAGTCCATTGGTGATGGTGGAGAAACGATCAAACATCTTTGCTATGTCCTCTTCCAAATTCATCTTGAAGTTCTCATACTCTTGGTTGAGGAGTCTAATCTTGGTCTCCTTTACTTCGTTTATTCATTCGTATGTGACTTCTAGATTGTCCTAAACTTTCTTGGCACTATCACAAGAAGGTATCTTCTCATAGATGCTTGGATGGAATGCACAAACAAGAATGTGCAAGGCTTTATGATTAAGCACCATCTTCTTGCGATCTTTCACGCTCCATTCCGTCTTTATTCCTTTTGGTACAAATGGTTCATCTTCAACTATATCCCATAGCTTGTAGTCTCTAGAGTTGATGAAATACTTCATCCTTATCTTCCATTAGAAGTAGTTGGACCCGTCAAAGAAAGGTGGCTTGTCAATGGATTGAGCCATGGAATATCGGTTGATTGTAAATTGGTCGAGCTCTCTAAATCTTCTCAACAGAATGTTAATTCTCCTTGATTCAGCCTTGCTCTGATACCAATTGTTAGGTTTGGAGTGGCTCAATGCACAATCGATTAACTTACCAATTTGATGGAGAAAGAACACTTTGAGTGATTTATTGTGGAAGCAAAAATAACACAATGATTTTAGAGTGGTTCGGCCTTCGAACAAGCACCTACATCCACTACCTTAGCTTCCCACTAAAGATTTCCAAATTCACTAAGAATTTCAACCTTTTGAGGAACAAAGGGATAATCTTACAACCTTGATTCACAACCCGAATCAAGCATCCAAAGTTCATAACCCGAACTTTGGGAATTCACTCAAACAAGAAAAACTTAGCAAATTTGAATCCTTTTAATAAGGCTAGTGTTTGCAACTAAGCACTCACCCAATCCTAAGACACTTGAGCATACATTAACATTGAGCTCACAAGTGTTGTCTACCCAAAAGATGAGAATTATGCTCTAAGACAATTTCTTGATCATAATGTTGTTAGAATTGAAGCATTAGTCTTCTCTTGATGCTTGAGACTTCCTTTTATCATCCCAAATGAGCTTCTAGCCGTTTATGACCGTTGGGGATGTTTTGGAGCCATTTGGACCTGATTACAAGGCATATTTCTGTTTCTAGTGCAGGTGGTATCGATACCGCTTGAACTGGTATCAGAACACCCTCTTTGTGAAATAACCGTTGACCTGCATTTAAGAACTGGTATCGATACCGCTCCTAGCCGTTAGGGGTTTTCATAAAATCGTTTTAACCGTTGAGGGTGTTTAGAAACCGGTATCGAAACAGGTATAGATACCAGTATAGAAACAGGTGGTATAGATATTGGTATAGAAACAAGCGGTATAGAAATAAGCGGTATAGATACCGGTATAGAAACAAGTGATATGGATACCGGTATAGAAACTGGTATAGATACCGGTATAGAAACCAAACATCACAGTGGGAAAGGGTATCGGTAACAGTATCGATACCACTGTGATTTTGCCTTTGAAAACCTTGCATTGATGAACAGGTATCGAAACACCTTAAGGGTGTATCGGAACACCTGGGTTAAAAATACTTATTTGGTTTCTTTAAATCATTTAAAACATATTTAAAATCACTCAAAAACATCTTAAATATATTTTTAAGTAGTTTGGACATAAAAACCATTTTTGAAATCTTTTCAAATTAGTCCAGAACTATTTTTTAATTATTATATCAAAACATTAGTTCTACAGGTTTATATATATATATTATATGCATAAACTAGATATATTAGCGGTGTTTAAAATTTCACTTAATCGAATTAATTGATTGAATTAAAGATTTTTAGTTAGTTGGTCGATTAATTTTAAGTTAGATTGGTTAACTATTATTGATTTTTTTAAACTTTAGTTATTGTTTAATTCAGTTCGAAATCAGTTAATTAATCAAATTAACTAAAATTTTTAACATATATATTATATTTTTATTTTTAATCATTAAACATTTAAAAATTATAAAATGATAATTAAAATTTTAATATATTATAAATAATCATTAAACTTTATCAAACTAGCACAAACATTAAATTTATCAAGTTATTAAAAAATAATTATTAATTTTTAGTATTTATCAATAATTTATAACGTATAATGAATCAATATCATTCTGTAATAATTCAATAAGTTTAATGGTTGTTTTATGTTTTGAAAGTTCAGTAAACAAAAATTATATTAACATAATTTAGTGAATATCTGTGTAATTTACTTAATTTTATATCAAATTTTGGTTAATTTAAAAATGAGCTAAATTAACCGATTTTTTAATTTAGTTAAAAATTTTCATTTTTTATTTGATTAAGGTTAATAAAAAATTTAAATTCTTAAAAGTTCAGTTTATTTCATTAATCAAACCAACCTTTTAAACGCCTCTAAATTTTAAAATAGAAAAAAACTTGATATATGAAAACAATGACATTCAATATAATTTTGGAATTTCTTTTGAGATAATGAAATAGTCTTGTGGTAAGTAAAAATTTATAGTAATTAACACAGTACTAAAAAACGAAGGATATTGTTATAAGTCTCGTTAAAAACATTTTTAAGTTTAGATAAAAAATAAGAATACTTATAGCAATACTAAAAAAATGAGTAATAATATAGGGTTTAAATCGTTTGTTCACTAATTGTGTCCCTATTAGTATTTCGTTTTAAATTAGTGAGTTTAGGGTTGAGTTTAAGATTAGTGGTTGTGGTTAGGGTTTAAGGAATTAGAGGTAAGATGTATTTTTAAGGTATAAGATTTAAGGTATAAGATATAAAAAATTAGAATTAAGGTTTCGAATTTAACTTTAAATTTTTTTAACAAAGACTATAAAAGAAAACACGATTACGGGATCAAAAGTTTCTACTCAATAACTTATTCACAAAGCCCTCACAGAGTAACTTATCCACCATGCAAGATCTGCACAGCGGTCTCGTTATTGAGCTCCAATTTAATCCCTTGAAACTCAATATATCTATATTTTATTCGAAACTTTTGATTAAATTTTAATTTTTTTTATGCATGGTAATTTGTATGATCTAGTTTAATGTGTCTTGATTATAAAGATACCCAAATTATATATTTTGTTTACATTATGATTATAAACCCTCGTATTTCGGAACATTTTCATTTTTAGTAGAACTAGGGATAGAGCTCCCTTGAGCCTCAAGGGCCAGTTCTCTCGGGGGTTAACCAAAAGTAGAATAAATACTTATTTTCAAATTTTTTATGTAATAATAATTTTGGTCTTTATAAGTTAAAATATTATATAAAATAAGTCTTAACCAATAAATTTTGAGTTTAAATACTTAATAAATGTTGTAAATAAAATAATAAAGAACTAAAACAAGAATAAAGAACAAAGAGAAAATAGAAAGAAATATATTTGTATTATTTTTAATATTGACTTATATACAATGCCTTTACAAACTCATCTATTTATAGGCATAAGCAGTACATAATGTATTAAACTCTAATTAATGAAGATAATATTTTTAATGATAGAGTTCTTATTATGATAGACATCCATATAGATAATATTCATAGCACTCCCCCTTGGATGTCTATTAAGATAATGTGCCTCGTTAAAACCTTACTAAGATAAAAACTCCGTGGGAAAAAAATCTAAGTGAAGGAAAAAGAGTACACACATCTTTGATATGCATAACATGTTGTCTCATTAAAAACCTTACCAAGAAAACCCATTGGGACAAAACTTTGGTTAAGGGAAAGAGAGTTCATGAAAATATCACATAATATCTTTGAATCTCCATAATTCAATATTAAATACTATCCTCAAATATTGAGGTAGATCATTTACATTAAGAGACTTAGCAACCATAAGGGTGATCAATAATTATGCGTTATGCATGTGAAGTCTCTTTAAATATCTTTTCTGTATGTCGATTGATGCATAAGGACTTGAGGAGATCTCTTCACGAGTCTCAGTGATATTCAAATCATCGATATACACCATAATAAAATTCAAAGCTAAATCTCTTAATAAATATACTGAAGGAAATTAAATAGTTAATATAGTATCATACTAAATAAGTATTCAATGAGGCTATTATATCAAATACGCTTAAATTATTTCAATCCATAAAAGATATATTCGATATGGTTAAATAATATTCTCGAGAACTTGAATGAATTGCTTATGGTAATCTAAATCTTTCCAGAAGTTTCATGTAAATATTACTGTCAAGAAGCCCATTCAAATATGATGTAACAACATCCATTAGGCAGAAACTGAATAATTACCAGACTGATCAAAATCTAAAAGTAGTTGCATCCACCACCGACAAATATTTTCCTCATAATCAATTTCGTGTCTTTGTGAGAATCCTTGTGCAACCAAATGAGCTTATATCTTATGATTTCTTCTTTTGATTTCTCTTTCTCACAAAGGCTCGTTTATATCTACGAGCTTTACACATTTCAATGTACGGGTTATAGGCCCAAGTACTTCTCTTTTCAAAAGAGATTTTAGTTTCGCCTAAATTACCTCTTTCATGTTGGCCAATCATTTCTTTGTTTATGTTTCCCAATTGACAATGGTTCATGATCCACATCATCAAATAAAATCTCTAGTTCTATATTGTATGTAAATATATTAACAACATCGATTTAATTTCAGTTCCACTTATTACCAGACATGACATAATCTATTGAGATCTCTTTATTATCAGGTACCTGAGTCATGTCAATATCTCTGTTGGAGACCATTTAATCTTTTCTAAAGATTTTTATAATCATTGATTCCTCGATCAGACCATCATAAAATATAGCTTCTTTTCTTTTTAGAGGATCTTTTATCTTTGGAACTTGTCTACTATGCTTTAACGGTAAGTTAGATTCATTAGCAACTAGAGTTTGTCCTTCCATAACATCAAATTTAATAGGAGCATTCATAGTTGGTATACGTGACTTAATCACTCTTTTAGGGTCAACAAAATCATCTGACAATTAATTTGCTAAATGAATTATCCATTGAACTTATAGTTCACATTGTGTAATACATGGATCAAAAAGAGAAAATGATAATTCATTCCAACTTATTTCTTTCCCCAACTATTTATTAGTCAATAAATCGGGTTGTAAATAAATTTTCTATCAGAAGCTCAAGATATTTAAATCTGATACATATTCCCAATAAAACTCATCTTTGTGCGTTGTGGTGGAGCAATTAGAACATATATCGCACACAAAAAATCTAAGATAAGAAATATTTGGTTCCTAACCAAAAACCATTTGTAATAGGGAGAACTTATGATCATTTGTTGGCTTGATGCAAATTTGTGATACTACATGTAAAATTACATGTCATCAATATTATGAAGACTGATTGTCTTTATAAATTAATCTGGAAAATATGCTCGTAATTTTATCAATTGAGCAAGTAGCCTCGCAAACACCAAGTTGTGGGTTAATAATAAGGATACACATAACCATCTAGTCGATGCATCGATAAAAATCATAAAATATCTAGATGTTCTTTAAGAAAGGTGTATATGCCCATATATATCACCTTGTATCCGTTCCAGAAAATTAATAACATTCTATCTTAGATTTTGATGATTGAATAATCAAATTGCTTCCATAGCAAGTATCACGTGAAATATTACCATGAAGAAAATATTAGTTCTTCAATAAATGACCACATAAAAGTGTCAGCAAATTTTCGCATCATAATTGAACCGAGATGATCTAACTGGTCATACAAAATAAAATTATCAGTGAACATCTAGTTTATAATAGCATGAACTTCAATTTGTACTAATTCTTATGTAGTACAATATGAATGGCAATGCATGTAATTTTGTGAAAACTTTCTTATTGCATTGAGTTATACTCGTAATATTCAGATAATCAACATCCATTTGATAGATATTCTCAATATATTTTTACAAATATCTTTAAAATTGAATAAGTCTCTTTGCGACTTTGACGAGCATAATGCACTATAAATATAGAATAAAGTTCCATTTGGCAATAATATATTTGCTTAATCGAAGCCTTCTGTGATATTAGTACTTCCGAATATAGTACTCACATTATTCCCTTGAATTTAAAATGGGAAAAAATGCATAACCATGTACCTTTTAATATGTGTTTTATTTCATTCACTTCGGGTAATGAAAAATATGTGTTTTGTACCATTCACTTCAGGAAATAGCAAAATATTAAATATAACACATTATATCAAATCACTTATCTATCAAAGATAAACTCTCAAAAGATCTTCCGAAGCATTGATATTTTGGTACTTTGAGATATAGTACTCATATTTCCCTTGTTTTTAATTGGAAAAATATTTCTTATGCTTAAGTATTGTATGAGTACTTGCATTGTCTGCTAAGTATAAAACGCCATAAATTATTGCATATTTTATTACGGAAGTAATCATATTCTTTTAAAGAAAAAATTAACATAAAAGATAAATAAATAATATATAAAGTAAGTTAACATAAATATATAATAAATAAAAATAAATTAACATTAAACAAAATAAAATAAATATCAATTATTCCTTTTAGAATTTATAAAGGAAATAAATGGCGAATTATTCCCTTCAAGGGTTATGAGAAAAATTATCAATATCTAATTGAGTTGGACCAATAACGCCATTATTTTCGCCATAAAGAAAATCTGTTTATATTTTCTTTAATTTATCATTCATGATTATGGATAAAGTCTATAATACTTCAGCGTTTGACAAGTACGAGATTAATGGTTTGTAACATCGCATTGATAACATAAAGATTTTGATATGATCTCTATCATTCTTGTCATCTTTATAATTCTACTTCTTGTGGATATAAGCATTCTCAAAATAATCATCTTATCCATGTTTATTTTATGATCTCAATCATGACCATATTTACTAATGTGACATTTATTCTTTCCGCTATAAAATGTCATATTCACTTCAGGGAATGGAGCGAAGACTAATAGGTATATAAAACCCTTGTATGATATTGTGTCTGTAAGACAACATTAATGCATGAAAAATGGAGTATGTTTTTCTAACATATCCTCATCAGTGATACTCTTGCACATAATTGAGTTTTATTCACTAACCATACAGTGAATTATCACGTTTACATTCATTTCAAGGAATGAAACAAATTTAATAATCGCATGGAATAAACATCATATTTGCATTTACTTTGGGGAATGATATAAACCAAATAATCGCATGGAATAATCATCATGCTTGCATTCACTTCAGAGAATGCCTCCCATAAAAATTCTTTGATCAAGAAAATTTTCGTAACTTGAACTTGGGAGAAGTTTATAGTCTAGTTTTTTCGACATAAAATAGTATTCCTTTCAAGCAAATATAAACTTTATAATATTCATACTATTAAATAGTAATTGATCAACCAATATATATATACAATAAGGAACAAAAATTTAGTCCTTACACATGGCGTTGTTAAACCAGTCCACAAGATCCTTTAAAAAGAACTTCCTTTGAGACCAGTAGCCTCGCAGAACGGGATGTCCTTCCAATATACTCGGATTAAACCAACATAATAAAGAACAAATTAATTAAAGATTTAATATTTGTTCTAATATCATGTAATACTTAGAACATGATTAAAACATAAACTTTTATCATCATAATAAAATAAACAAATATTGGTTATAACAAAGACAAAAATCTCAAATTAAATAAGTAAAATATACCAAACTTTTCACTATATGGTAGATTTAGTTACCAATATCTTGTTAAAATCTTTTTTGGGAATTATCAATAAGAACCACAGTATTCGAGCCACTTTATCGCTACAAAAACACCAAACAACCAAAGATTTTTAATAAATTAAAAATCAAATCAAAGATCAAGAGAGAAAAATAACTGATAATTAAAATATAATTGAGGAAGAAGAACTTATCTTTGATTTATGCTAGTAACAAATTCTTTTCAATAACTCCTTCAAGATTCGAACAACAAACGCCTCTGTTGGTTAGAGTCTCATGCTGATAACGTGTTGTAAATAAAATAATGAAGAACTAAAACAAGAATAAAGAACAAGAATGAAAGAACAAAGAGAAGATAGAAAGAAATATATTTGTATTATTTTCAATATTGACTTGTATACAATGCTTTCACAAACTCATCCATATATAGGCATAAGCAGTACATAATATATTAAACTTTAATTAATGAAGATAATATTTTTAATGATAGAGTTCTTATTATGATAGACATTCATATAGATAATATTCATAACAATAAACTTTTATATTTTTAAATATAACATTTTAATCTTTGAATCATGTTTTCGTCCATAAATAAAAGAGTGAACTTTCTATCAAAAAATTTAAGAATGGAATCATAAATATGTGTATATAATATATATTAATTTAACACTGTAAATTAATTAAAAAATTAATAATTTATATTTATCGATATTTAATTTATAATTTATCAACACTTTAAATTTATTAAATCTTAGATTTTATCAGTTATATGTCAGGTAAATATCAAGTTATGTCAATATATGTATAGGCCAACAATAAGTCAGGTTAATTAACAGGTTAAATTCAAAACATATTAGGTAAAATCGAATCTTGAATTAATTTAGTCGGATAATATCGGTTATATGTCAGATTAATCTCGGGTTGGTATAGGTTGAGTTTCGAATTTACAGTAATAGGTTCAATTCGAGTTTGAGTCATTCTCAATTGGATGCATGTGGGGTTCAATTACTACAATAATAGGTTCAACTCAAATTTGAATCAACAACAGTCGATTATAAATCAACTTTAGGTCATTGCAACCTCGAATCAAACTAAGTTCCGATTCAAGCAGATTTCAGTCGAATTTTTAACTTAGGTCAGCTTTTTATATCCTTATTTACATTGAATGGGTTGTGCATAACGTACAAAATTCTTTCCCCCTGCTGGATGTATCTTTCTATGTTTACTCCTGGAAAATTAAATTCTACGACCGAACCTAAATTATAAATTCTAACATAAAATTATAGACTTTAAAAAATATTTTATCCTCAATTTTTTACACCTTTACTAAACTCTGATCCTAAATTTTATTTTTTTCTATGAGATATAAATGAGTATCGAAAACATGGTGAAGATTTTTATTACAGTAAATTACATAAATAGTCTTTCGATAATCACTTGACTCTTTGGTGAGTCTCCCTACTATTTAAAGTTACCAACGGGTCCCCGACTTAAAAAATAATAAATCAATCTAATATAGTTAAAAATTAAACGACCGAAAACATACTTATTATTATAAATCAATACACATATTTTAAAATTATTAGAATTTGACCCTAAATTTAAAAAATCAACACTAAATATTTATACATTTATTATAATTCACTCAATTATAAAAAAAACTTCAATATTTTAAAAATACATCAATTTATTCTATATTCTCAATATTTATACATTTCTTGTACAAAATGATAATAGAACCAAAATTATCCTTCATTTTTTTTTTTCTCTCCACCATTCTCACGCAACCAAAGACTCATGTAGAAGCTTCACCTTGCTTCTTCCTATTCTATTGTTCCTATTTTAATTTTTGTTAACGAAAAATAACGATATAGAGAAAAGCTCAAATAAAGTAGGAATCGGGTGTAAATCGTTTATCTTTTAATTATGTCTTTATTTTAAATTAGAGAGCTTAGGGTTTATGATTTATGGTTAAGGGTTGTGGTTAGAGTATAGAAAATTAGGGGTAAGTGTATATTTTAAGGGTAGAGTTTAAGACTTAGAAAATTAGTGTTAGGGTTTAGAATTCAATTTTTTTAAAAAATTAACGAAGACATAGAAAGAGATCATACAGTTAGGGAAAAATTATATTATGGGCTTGACTTACCACATCAGTCATGGTCTCATACAATCATAATCACTCACTTCACTACTTTCTTCCAAGACATTTTTTCAACCAATAAATCTCCGTTCATATTTTCTATATCACTTAAAAAATATATTTTTTGAAAGTTAGATTAATGACAGGGATGATTAGTGGTGAAATAAGTGATTTTCATTGGTTAGAGACAACAAATGATGTGGCGAATCATGTCGGTGATTAGGGATGGCAATGGGTCGGATCTGGACCGGATCCAGTTAGATCCAGATCCAGATCTATTTTTACACCATGGATCCAGATTCGCGGGTCTAGAAAATTGAGACCCAGATCCAGATCCAATGGATCTTACAGATCCGGGTCTAAAACGGGTCCAAAATGGATCTTTTAAAAAATGACTATTCGACCTATTTTTAACGTAATAAAACTATCATTAATTAATTTCATGTCACAATTTCGATGAAGAAAAGATTAATTTCAATTAACTAGTATCAGGATAAAAAACGATAAATTAAAATATTAAAAAAACTCAACAATTACACAAATATCTTTTGAGTAACACAAATATTAAGAAATGTAGATCATAAAATATTTCACTGTCTTAAATCGAATATCGTACTTTTACTTTTTAGAGTACTAGTCTTCATCACTACTTAAATCATAAACATCCTTAAACAAATGAGAAACTACCAACTAAAGAGAATTTTTTTATAAAAATAATATTTATAAAATTTAAATATTAATGTTAAGGTTACGTAATATAATAACTTTTTTATATAACTTGTCAATGATATTTATCATTTCCGCATCATCATGACAATCTTTATTAATAGTAGAAAAAACATGTATTCCTTCAAAAAAATTTATTATCATAAATAAATAAAAATTATATTAGACAATAATATAAAATATAAAACCTACTATTATATATTTATATATTTTTTAAAACTAAAGGTGAGTTTTTTAATAAATAGGTAAACAGATCCGGGTCTAAGTTCGAGTTTTAAATGTCAGATCTAGATACGTATTTTAATCAGAAGATCCAGATCCGACCCAAATTCATTGGGTCTAAAATTTTAAAATCCAAACCCTATAAAACGGTTCTGGATCTACGAATCCGGGTCGGGTCCAGGATCCATTGCCATCCCTACCGTGATATAATCTCTCCACAATTAAGAGGTATATAATTTTTACTCGTATAAATTAGGTAAAAAATTAAAAATAAAAATATATATGAATAACTTTAGACAATTCGAGCTTAATTCAGTCTAATCTAAAATAAAATAAAAAATAATAATAGTCAATTATATCCATCAAAATCTGCAAAATGCGAGTGAGAGAGAATTTAAAAGTTGAAATAAAATCAAAACAATTGGAATAAAATCAATAGATTTTAGAGCAAGAATATATTTGCTTCTTTTATTGTCGTTCTTATGCGTTTGCTCTTCTAATTTATATTTTTGGTACTTTAACGGTAATAAATTATAGTTAATATTAGACAAATACAAAAAAGATAGACAATAAAAAATAAATTTTTGTTATCGCATGTTTCTCTTACCTATAAAAGTTTTAAAAAAACAATTATGGTATGTAATGCTTCCTTTAGAAAGGGGGAGTAGAAAGTACTCGAGAGGCTTGTGTTAGTTAGAATTTCGTTTGTCATCCAAGTGTAAAGGAAGTTTGAGTGTTACGGGATTTTGTTTCATGGAATAAAGCTTTCATGACAAAAGACATTTGATTGCTTGTTATTTAAGGGGTTCTATTTCGATTGCATGGATAAACTATTATATTTTAAAACGAGATTCTATTTGAAAGGTAAACCTTAAAATTACTCATAGTTGAATATGAAAACCCTAAAATTACTCATAGTTAAACATGAAAAAAGCTACGAGATGATTTAGTGATTATTTGGAGTGAATTGTAAGGAGGGTATAACACTAAAAAGTTGTGGAATATTTTAAGGCACGAGAAGAAAAAAGTTCCTTGATGTGAAGTTGTGTGAAAAAGATTTTCGACCCCTAAATATTCTTTTATTACTTGGCTTGTTGTTTTAGATCGATTATCGATAAAGAGTCGAATGGTGAGTTGGGGTATCCAAATTGACCCTGATTGTTTGTTTTGTGATGGTGTTGAACTTGAGACCCGAGATCACCTGTTTGAAGATTGTACTTTTTGACTTGGGTATGACATTTACTTGCTTTTGCTTGCAAGTCACAATGGACTGATAAGGTTGGTTTGTTAGCTTTAACTGGGTTTCACAGTTTGGAAAGGAAAAATCCATATGAGCTTCAATTGTGTATTTGATTTGTTGTGAATTAAGCTACCATGTCTGAAAAAAGATAAAATAAACGAGATAAAATTAAAAATTAAATCGATAAAAATTTAAATATCGATGGTTAAAATTTTAAAATTACGCTCAAATTTTAATAACGCGTAAAAGTTAAATATTATATTTATTATTAATCATATTTCAAATAACGATTATTTTATTTATTTTTAATTTTTTAATAATATTAAATTAATGTGTTAATTATTTTAAATCAAGAGTTTAATTTATAATTTCATATAATTAAAAGATTTAATAAAAAAATGAATTATAGTTGAGGTACCAATTTCATGTAATTCATCCTTTCTATTCCATGTATGACCCACTGTATCATTTTCAGTGTACACAGTGAAGGGGGTGGGAGACTCAAGAACTGTCAAAATCTGTTCATGGGATTTTTTCTTCTTTTATATAAATTTATTTATGTTTTGTCTTATTTATCCTCATGTGATTTTTCTTGGGAACATACTTATATTGGAAACAACATAAATTTTGACATGTTATAATTCATGTATTGTCTGAGTTTCAAGAGAAAAATGAATTAAATTTTTTTTGTAGGATTATTCTTTAAAAAATGAGGATTTTATCATTAAATTTATTTAGTTTAGGAGTGTGCATAATTAACTGTATTTGTTATTCGATATAATCGTCATATTTTATATGTTAATTAATCAAATCGTTAAAATTAAACGTTCCAGTTATTCGAATCGTTAAAATGATGATTAATGGTTACGATTACGGTTATAAGTTTTTATTAATGGTTAATCTATAGGTTAATAGTTATTAAATTGTTTATATATTTAAAATATAAAATAATTTTTTATATTTTGATTTCTATGCATTGAACTTAATTATTATATGTTAAGTTAAACATTTGTCTTTAAAACTTTGATAATATTATGTAGTTTTTTATGTCTTGAACTTTGATGCATTGCTACAATGTTATGCGTTGTAAATTTTTTAAACTTTAAAATTTTATAAAGCTTGTGGGTTTTGTCTTGTGTTGAAACTTTATAGTATGTAAAAATATTTTAATTACGGTGTAAGTGATTAGAATATCTTTATTTAAGTATTTTTATAAATATTTTAATATATTATTTATTATAGAGATAATTATATTATTCTCTAAAAATAATGAATACATTAAAAAATTATAATAGGTTACAAATTAAACTATAATTGAATCGTTGGTTAACCACATCTTAACGGTTAATCGTTACGGTTGATAAATGGGTCATGCATAATTTAAGAGGTAGCGTCGTATGCATGTAGTATTTGATCAATTTGATTATGACTGATTGGGGATACCTATTTTGGTCACCCAATTAAAGAACTCGTCAATTAGGTACCCCAACTTTAAAACCTACTTATTTTGGCTACTGTCATTAAAATCCTGACGAAAAAGTTAACAGCAGAGACGTGGCTGTTAATTAAAATCGGTAAAATTATATATTTAATCCCTCTAACTTTTTTATTATTTTAATTTAATCATAATTTTAAATTAAAAAATAAAATTAATTATCCAATCGGGTGATGACACGTGTCATCGCTGGACTTGAAGATTAATTTTATTTTTTAATTTATTCTTATTAAATTATTTATTATATATTCCTCTCCAATCGGGTGGTGACACGTGTCACCACCGATTGATGAGAGTTAAAGGGGAGAAATAAAATCACAAACCACGTCCTCCAGGTTGAAAACCAATGCCCAAACCACCGGACTAGAACAATTATATTGTCTTGAATCATAACACATTATATTTAACGATTACTTTGTTGTTGAAAAGTAAAAAGTATAAAATGAATTTAACGTTCATTGGTATTCGAATTAAAATATTTGAATATTTAATATTTGAAATAGAATAATTGTGTATTTAATATTCAAATCAAATTTATTAAATATTTTGATTCGAATATTAAAATATTTAAATATTTTGATTTGAATATTAAATATTTGTATATTATGATTTAATATTTTAAATATTTGTTAATTTAACATTCGAATCAAATTCAAATATTTTAACTATTATTTAACATATGAATGTTATTTAAAACAAAGGAATGTTAAATAATTGTTAAAAATATTCAAATTTGATTCGAATATTTAAAACATTAAATTTGATTCGAATCAAATTGTTTTACGTTAAATTTAAAATTCGTTTATTAAATATCTAATAAATTTGATTCGAATGTTAAATTAACAAATATTTAAAATATTAAATCATAATATACGGATATTTAATATTCGAATCAAATCAAAATATTCAAATATTTAATAAATTTGATTCGAATATTAAATATACAATTATTGTATTTTAAATATTAAATATTCAAATATTTTAATTCGAATACCAATAAACTTTAAGTCCCGTTAAATTCATTTTATACTTTTTACTTTTCAACAACAAAGTAATCATTAAATATAATGTGTTGTGATTCATAGCAATGTAATTGTTTTAGTTTGGTGGTTTGGGTATTAGTTTTCAACTTGGAGGATATGGGTTCAAGTCTTAGCTCGCTCAATTCTTGTGATTTTATTTTTCCCCTTTAACTTTCACCAATCAGTTGGATAGTTAATTTTATTTTTTTAATTTAAAATTATGATTAAATTAAAATAATAAAAAAGTTAGAGGGATTAAATGTGTAATTTTAACGATTTTAATTAACAACCACGTCACTATTGTTAACTTTTCTGTCAGAATTTTAACGGTAGTGGCCAAAATAGGTAGGGTTTCAAAGTTGGGTATCTGATTGACGAGTTCTTTAGTTGGATGGCCAAAATAGGTATCCCTAATTAATTGGGTGGTCACTGAAATAGTTTACCCTTTTAAATATTGTTGAAAGTAGGGATTAAATTGAATAAGAGATACACTTTAAAGTTCAAACCGTGAAGCCTGAGAAATTTAAGGACTAATGACAGTTTCATCATTTTCATTTTACTTGCAAATAAAAGAGTAGAAAGAGTGATGGTTGCCCAAAATTTGAACATATATAAACACATGTTTGTCAACATGAAACGAATATATTGATAAACATATAAACAAATATATTTGTAACTATATAAATAAACGAACATGAATATTTTTAAAAATAAATAATTGTCTCAACCAATATTAATAAAAAAAGTTATAATAAACAAACAAGTACGAACTCATCCTTGTACATTCAAGCTCAGTTCATTTACACTTATAATTATGGACACACGTAATACAAGTGACTGCACAATATCTAAAGAAAACAGGGGTCTCAAAATTATTTAAGTTAAATATTTATAAAAAAAAAAAGAGAAGAGATTACTTATAAACTAAAGATAAATCACATGAGATAATAAAATGATATTATGTTTCGTGAATTTCGAGTCATGTTGTACTCATAATTCATGCTATATTCAAAGGTTAGTCTACCATGTATTTTTAGTGGCCCATGACCGATATGGAAAATAGACCTTAAATCAGATATTTAAATTGTAATTTTGATTGTATTTATTAGTGTTATGATTATTATGATTGTAGATATTATAGACGCTATTTTGTTCATTATGAGTATCGTAATTGTGAATTTTTTAATAACGTATGTTATTGTAGACATAATGATTACAGATATCACAGTTTTAAATACTATTGCTACTGTTATATGACAACCATTATTACAGTTGTATATCGCTATTTAAATTCATGTCATTAATAAGAAGTCATAATAAATAAATAAATTTTAAGAGTAGGTTCATGATAAGTATTAAGAAGTAGGGTATTTGATAAAAAAATATTATTTTTTAAAATTTTGAAAGTATGTTTATAATAATAAATATTGAGAAAAAAATTATGCCTCAAATGAAAAATATTAAAAAAATAAAATTTAAATATATAACCTCAATAATAAAAATCGTATATTAATAAATATTAAAAAGTTTGACCTTCAATAATATTTTAAAAAATAAAACCATTAACGATAAATATAATTTATAAAAAATACAAACATATAACTTCCTTAAACAATAGAATCGTGCACTATTACTACCCTGATTTAGGGTAGACCTATAATGTATTCAAATCAATAAATATTATTATTCTTTTAAATTTAAAATTTTTATTTTAGTGAATTATGCAATACCTATAAAAATTTTAAGCCTCTATTAAATAATGTGTAATAACCAGAGACGAAGTCAGGATTTGGGATTGAGGGAGGTAAAACATAAATGTTTAGAAGTGAGGGACAAATTCATAAAAAAAAATATTTTTAAAAGAATTTAAATAAAGAAACAAAAATAAAAAAAATCTTTGGGGTAGGGAACGATTGCCCTACCCAACTATAATGTGGCTCCGTCCCTGATAATAACCCTAGTAAAATACACAAAACGTACATGTTAACATAAAGTTTGTCCATTTTAAAAAGATATTAGAGTCTCAAACAATAATTGTAGATACAAGAGAAAAGAAAATATATTTAAAAATTACGATAATTGCTACAGTGAACGGGGATAACATCATATGCACGTAGTATTCTCTCTTAAATTGTTGCCCTTTATTCCCTTAAACGATAAATGAATCATGTATAATTTAAAAGGTAATTTCATGTGCACATGACGTTATTCCTATCCACCGTAATAATTACTATAATTTTTAAAATATATATTACTTCCTCTTACATCTTTAATTATTTTTTGAAACTTTAATATCTCGTAAATTTGCCTCTCAAGTTTAATAATAAAATACATCTCTTTAATATCTCATGTGGATCGCATTTGATTTCGTCTGAGATTCTACTGTTGTTTCGTTTTAGGTGACATTTCGAATTTTATATGTTACAAAGTATATTTGGAGATCTTTAGTAGTTAGTAGGGGTGTTCATTGTCAGGGTACCCGAAATTCCAGGTACTCGGTTCGTTCGGATACTTTAATCATCGACACATGTCCTGGTCCATTAATTTTAGGTATTTATTTTTGGATACTCATAAAAATTGTCCCGAGATTTCGGGTACCGGGTACCCATTAATTTTTAGATCTTTTATTAAATAGATTTTTTCGACAGCGTTGTGAGTTGTCGAGTTCAACAGGACCGAACCGTCACAACCCTTAGATCTTAAAGGACCTTACCCTAACGAAACAATCATGGAAATGCATTCCGAGGAACTTTGTAGGCAACGCTGGATTCATGGCAACACTTTTCTCAGTAGCGTTCTTGATTATGATCTCTACGTCAGGACATGTCTGCTTGTAATAATGCTTCTTAAGGCTATTTTCATGGCAGGTCCCAACAACTCTAAAGACCAGCATGCACAACAAAATAAAAGCCCGGTCGAATAAAATAAAATGTTATATTTAATCGGGTCGTCGGGTACCCGACATATATTGATTTTGCGGCCCAAGTCCGGCCCATGTACTCGGGAAAATTATCGAGTCGGGTACTCGGCCCAATAAAAAAATAAAAATTTAAAAAATATCCGTCTATTTTAAATCGGGTAATAGAGTTTTTAAGCCGGGTCAATCGGGTCGGGTAATTTTAAACACCCCTAGTAGTTAGTATCATTTAATTTTATATTAATAAAATTTGTCAGTTTCGGAAAAAATATTGAATTGGATTCCTGAAAACTCCACTTATTTTTCCAAATAAAATTACTTAAACTAATAAAAAATAATCCAAACCATTAAATTTGGGGACAACCATTTATTGAGGGTAGGTGGAACGAGATATGGGTCATTAATATTAGGATAGGTAAGATTGAGTATTTAGTCAATTTGATTATGACTGATTTTGATAATCATTGAGTTTTAAAAATTAGAATTAGTTTCGGTCTCAGTTATATCGTATTTTAAATTCTAAGATTCAGTCACGTTACTAGTAGGAATCAATACCAATATTGGAAACCCAATCATTTGATTTATTATTAAGAAAATCTAAGCAATAGGAGGAAATTTTCAACCATCAATAATAATTTTAAATAATAAAATTAGAAAATTTTAGACTTAAAAATTAAAGTTCTAAAATAAGTCATAATATTCATATATAAAGTGAATGTTTAATAAGAAAAATAAACAAAATAACGTTTATAAGCAAAAAAATCATTGGATACTTGGTATAGATCTCGATTTTTTGGGTACTAGATCTAAAAAATAAAAATTCAGTCTCGTCTTAGTTATGACCAAAATCTAAATTTTGGATCTAATCTCAATCCCATCAAAACTAATAATAAGTAAAAACTCACTAAATTTAACCGGATTGCGATTAAAACCGAATAATCGGGATTTTTTGTCCATCCTTAATTAATATAATTGGCCATATGTTTATTTCTTTTATTAAGTCTTTAATTTTTTGCATGAACGGATTTAGATATTTTTTTAATAATTTTTTTATCCAGACCGCATGCTAGATGGTGACCATCGCTTTAAATATTTTTATATTAAAAATAAAAATATTAAAATAACAATAAAATATTTATGATTAATTAAAAATATTTAAGGTATAAAATTCAATATTTAAAAAGTTAAAAGTTAAACAATCAAAATAAAAAATGGTTGAAGAATAAACAATATTAAATCAATTTATTATTATTTTTAAATCCAGAGATTAATTAATTATTTCAAATAATTAAAAGATTTAATAAAGAATTACTCCTAGTCAACATATCATTTAATGTCATTTACCCTTTCTATTCCACGTATGACACTATGTATTTAAATATTGTATTATCCTCATATAATTTTTCTGATACTGTCTTCAGATTTATAGTATTTCTTGGGAACGTACTCAGATTGGAAACAACATAAATCAGATATTTATTTTTTTATTAACAATGAAGATGTCATCTTACGCCTCGTTAAAATTTTTTTTAATTTAAATAAAAAAAAATACGTTTGATAACAAGATATACAGAAGACTAAAACAACTCGGTATGAAAAGAACGACAAAAGCGATGATAAAGACGACCGACTCTATCACATCAAAGCAATGGTTGAACTGGTCATGAGCATTATCTAAGATGTTTAATAATGGATTCGTATTTATCGATTTAATTATGGGTAGGATTATATACATAAATTATTTATTGATTTAATAATGCGTAATAACCTAAGTAAAATACATAAAATATACATGTTACATCCCACGTGTACTAATAAAATACATCCCTTTAATATCCCATGCGGACAGCATTATCGATTTCGTACGAGATTATATTGTTGTTTCGTTTTAAGAGACATTTCGATTTTTATATGTTACAGAGTATTCGAAGATGTTACTCTTTAGTTGGTACACTTTCTGTCTCAAATTAATATCTATTATTATTTTTAATTTTGATTTATAATTATTTAAAATTTATTATTGATAAAAATATAAAAAATTATATATTTTAAAATCTTTTATTAATTTTTTAAATATATATCTTATAATAATTAATTCATTAAAATTTTTTAATATAAATAAAGTTAAACTCTTAAAACATTAATTTTATAAAAAAAATATACTAAAAATATATATCTTATAAAAATTTAAATATATATCGTATAAAAATTTTATTATATATCAATTTTTTATAAAAAATTATAAAAATTTTTGTATATAAAAAAATATATTAAAATTAATATAAACTTTATAATAATTTTGATACAGTCACTTTTTAACCTTTCACTTTTAAAAACACGATATGGGTCTTTAATATCATTAGCCGCATGTTAATTTTTATTATTAAGTCTTTAATTTTCTACATAATCGGGTAAGATATTTCTTAATGATTTTTTTATCCAGACCGCATATATGTTATATAGTACTTGAAAATCTTACAATTTAGTTATTAACACGTCATTTTAGAAAAAAAAATATATTGCATTGGATTCCTGAAAACTTCAATTTTTTTTCCTTAAAAATACTTAAATTATTTAAAAATAACTCAAACCAATTATATTGGAGATAAACCATTTATTGATGGCAGGTGGAAGTAGATACGGGCCATTAATATAAATGGCCACTTGTTTATTTTTGTTATTAATTCCTTAATTTTCAGTTTAGTGGAATTAAGATATTTTTATGAAAATTCTAGACCGACCTTTAATATTACTGAACATCATTAATGTTGAATATCGTTGAATATCATTAAATTAATTAATAAAAATTAAAAATTTTAAGGAATCAATATGTAATTAATAAAAGAGTGGTAGACTTAACATATAACTAATAATTGTGTGTTGATTCATATAGATTTTTAATATTTATCAACTAATTTAATAATGTTCAACGGTGTTCAGCGTTAGTAGAGTGATTAACGGTATTTGACGCCTGTTGTAGACTCATCTTATTTTTTAATGATTTAAAAAATTCTAAAGTAGGACAAGTTTATATTTTTTTTATCATCTGATAATGTATATATTATAATAAAATTATTCGAATTTGAATCTTTTAGAATAAATATTTTTTATCAAGATCATATGTTAGATGGTAGTCGACAATGGTGATGACAAATAGTGGTCGACGGACAGTGATGGATCCAAAAATATTTGAGAGGGTGGATACAAGTCAAGATATTTTTAGAGTGGACACAAATCATAAAAATCTTAAAATTTCAGTATGGGCACAAATCATAAAAAATTAAAAATTTAAGGATTAATTCATAAAATTTAAAAATTCAAAGTCAAATGTATGAACTTTAAAAAATTGAAGGTGAACACGGGTCTATCTCCCTTTTATGTAGATTCACCGCTGCCTACAAATGATTTTTTTACTTAGTTTATGTCGAATAATAATAAAATTATATCATACTATAATAATAACAACATATTAATGTGTAAAGAAAACGTTTTAACGTATAAAATTCAGTTATTAAATAAAAAAATTAAAAGTTGAGTGATAAAATAAAAGTAAAAAATTATTAAGTTATGAATAGTTTATTTTATTCTATTTGTTATTAATCAGATTTAAAAATAACCAGGTCATCTATAATTAATTTTTAACGATATTAAATTAATTTATTATTTTTAAAATTAAAATAACAATATTTTCTTAATTTTACCTATTTAAAAATACAATATCGTATTTATCCTCATGTGATTTTTCTTATACCCTCTTCAGGAGAAATTATATGGGTCAGTCTCACCACGTCATCTATAGGACCGACCAATGATAATCATTCACCTCATTATTTTTTAATTTTTAAAGTAAAGATTCATCTGAGAAAAAAATATGATATGAAAAAGTTGATGAAGTGGGTAGTTATCATTGGTCGGTCCCATGGACACGTAGTGGGACTGACCCATGATATAATTTTTCCCTCTTCAGATTTATATTATTTCTTGGGACCATATTCATATTCGAAACACCATAAATTTTGACATACTATAATTCATGTATTTTGTCTGAGTTTCTAGAGAATTTTTTTTTAGGATTATGCTCATTTTTTGCGTTTAAAGTATGTCGTAATCGTTGTATATCGGGGTAAAAATTGTCTGACGATTAATCTTTAAAAAATAATTTTTATCATTAAATTCATTTAGTCTTGAATTTAGTTTTTTTTATATTAAATATATTTTTTCTTTAATTAATCATATAAATAAACGAGTATGAACAAAATTTTTATGTTCATTTAATAAATGAATGGATACAAACACAGATATGTTTGATTTATTTATGTTCACGAACAAAATCGTTTACGACTCATTTACCTAACTCTTTTTTTCCTTTTCTTTTTACATTTTAAATATTGATGAAAGTTGAGATTAAATTGAACACATGATAAATTTTAAAGTTTAAACTGTGAAGCTTAAAAAAATTTAAGGACTAGTGATATAATTTCACCATTTTTCTTTTACTTGCAAATAAAAGAGTAAAAAGAGCATTGCTTGCCCAACATTTGAGATTTGTAAACGTTAAACGAATATGTTAATGAACATATAAATAAAATATATTAATAAATATATAAACAAACGAATATGAGTATTTTTAAAAATAAATAAACATCTCAACCAACATTAATAAAAAATTAGTAATAAACAAGTGAGTACGAACGCAACTTTATACATTCAAGCCTAATTTATTTAGGCGTATAGTTATGGACAGAAATAATACAAGTGATTATACAATATTCAAAGAAAACGAGGGTCTCAAAATTATTTAAGTTAAATATTTATAAGGAAAAAGAAAAAAAATTACTTATAAACTAGAGATAAATCACATGAGATAATAAAATAATATTATGTTTCGTGAATTTTGAGTCATATTATACTCATAATTCATGCTATATTCAAAGGTTAGTCTACCATGCATTTTTTTGGCCCGAAGCCAATCTAACAAAAAGATTATTTGTGATCGTGTTACGTTTATCATGATTGTAGACATTATAAATGCTATTTTGTTCATTGTGAGTATCGTGATTGTGATTTTTTAATAACATATTTTATTATGTACATAATGATTATAGATATCACGATTTAGATACTATTACTATTGTTATCTAATAACCATTATTACATTTGTATATCACTATTTAAATTCATGTCATTAATAAAAATAATAAATAAATAAATAAATTTTAAGAGTAGATTCATAGTAAGTATTAAAAAATAGGGTATTTGATAAAAATTATTATTTTTTAAATTTTAAAAAGTATGTTTAAGAGAAAAATTGTGCCTCAAATAACAAGTATTAAAATAAGTAAATTTTAAAAATATACCCCTAATAATAAAAATAAAAAAGTCACATATAGATTTTTTAGTATAAATTTTTGTTCAATCAGTTATTTATTATCGTTAAATATTGATAAATTGATATAACGAAAAAATTAGAATAAACTATTACAATAATGATTTACGTTTATTCCATGTAATTTTAAAATAAAAGTGAAAAGATTTTGTAATTAAAATTAGAATAAATTATTACAATAATTCAGTTATTAAATAAAACTTTTTAAAAATTATTTGATTAAAATAAATATACCATATCAATTTATTAATTTTCTAAATCAGAAGATTAGTTTATTATTTCTAATAGTTAAGAAATTTAATTAAGAATTAATCATAGTCAACAAAGCATTTAATGTATTTAAACCTCTCTATCGATTTTAGTGTCTTATTTAAAATACAACATCGTATTTATCATCAAGTATTTTTCTTATACTGTCTTCAGATTTATAGTATTTATTGGGAAAATAGGTATATTCGAAACACCATATATCAGATATTTAAACTGAACACAAGGTGAAATTATTTAATGGATTCGTATTTATCGACTCATTTAATGGATTTTTTATATTTTAATTATTAGTGAGATTAAGTATTAAATTGAATATTATGTGAATTTTAGGGTTTAAATTATGAAGTTTGAGAAACTTAAGGATTAATGATATAGTTTTACCAATTTTCTTTTACTCGCAAATAAAAAGGTTACCCGATATTTAAACATTTCTGAACATATAAACGAATATGTTTATGACTTTCAAACGAATATATTGATAAATATATAAATAAATATGGTTATAAACATAGAATGAATATATGCACGAGCGTTAAACGAACAAGTCCACAAGCGCTAAAGGAACGAACACAAACATATTCAAAAATAAACAAGCAAACATGAATCGAACATGAACATGAACACTTTTTTTTGATAAATGCTACTGAATTTTTATTAAATACGTAAAAAATTATAATTATATCGTAATCAAGAAGTAAAATAATTGGATTAAAAAAATCCAAAAATTCTTACAACCCAAAAACAAAGAAAAATAAAATTCCTATGGAAATAAGCATACCAATAAAATTCAGAAGCTTTCTAAATCTCATTGTCTCTGTCCAAACGAGATGCATAGTGAAGGAAGAAGGAGTTGTAGGCGATCCAAACTATCGTGCAAAAGGTACCGTTACCCAGAACTGATTTTATTGGTAAACAACCATCAACAGAGTGGGGATAAGTCTTTCCAAGTGACCACGATAAAAACAATAGATCAGAAACTAGCATCGATTGAATCTTTGTGTGAACAACAATCGATCGCTAGGGTATGCTACAACATGCCATAAAGACAGACGAATTGTAGAACTAATGTTTTGATATAATAATTGAAAAATAGTTTTAGACTAATTTGAAAAGATTTCAAAAATGGTTCTTATGTCCAAACTACTTTAAATTATATTTAAGATGTTTTTGAGAAAGTTTAAAAGTGTTTTAAATGAGTTAAAGAAACTAAATGAGTGATTTTTACCCAGGTGTTTCGGTACACCTTTAAGGTGTTTCGATACCTGTTCTTCGTGACATGTTTTCAAAGGCAAAAATCACAGTGGTATCGATACTGGTATCGATACCCTTTTCACCACTGTGATGTTTCATTTCTATACCGGTATCCATACCACCTGTTTTTATACTGGTATCTATATCAGTTTCTATACCGGTATTCATACCACATGTTTCTATATCGATATCTATACCATCTGTTTCTATACCGATTCCTATACCTGTTTCGATACCGGTTTCTAAACACCCCCTACGGTTAAAACGATTTTATGAAAACCCCCAACAGCTAGGAGCGGTATTGATATCGGTATCGATACCACCTGTACCAGAAACAGAAATATACCTTGTAATCAGCTCCAAACGGCTCCAAAACATCCCCAACGGTCATAAACGGCTAGAAGCTCATTTGGGATGATAAAAGGAAGCCTTAAGCATCAAGAGAAGACTAATGCTTCACTTGTAACAACATTATGATCAAAAAATTATCTTAGTACTTAATTTCCTATTATTTGGGTAGACAAACACTTGTGAGCTTAATTGTCAATATATGCTCAAGTATAATTAGGAATTGGGTGAGTGCTTAGTTGCAAACACTAGCCTTATTAGAAGGATTAAACAAGTTTGCTAAGTTTTCTCTTTGTTGAGTGAATTCCCAAAGTTCGGGTTGTAAACTTTGGATGCTAGATTCGGGTTTATGTCTAGGATTATAAGGTTATCCCTTTGGCCTCAAAAGGTTAAAATTCTTAGTGAATTTGGAAATCCTTAGTGGGAAGCTAAGGTAGTGGATGTAGGTGCTTATTCGAAGGTCGAACCATTCTAAAATCATTGTGTTATTTTTGCTTCCACAACAAATCACCAAAAGTGTTTCTTCTCCATCAAATTGACAAGTTAATCGATTGTGCATCGAGCCATTCCAAGCCTAACAATTGGTATCAGAGCGAGGCTCAATCTAGGAGGATTAACATCCTATTGAGAAAATCCGGTAAGCTCGACCAATTTATAATCAACCGATATTCCATGGCTCAATCCATTGACAAACCACCTTTCTTTGACGGGTCCAACTACTCTAAATGGAAGATAAGGATGAATTATTTCATCAACTCTAAAGAATACAAGCTATGGGATATAGTTGAAGATAGACCATTTGTGCCAAAAGGAATAAAGGCAGAATGGAGCATGGAAGATCGCAAGAAGATGATGCTTAATCACAAGGCCTTGCATATTCTTGTTTGTATATTCCATCCAAGTATCTATGAGAAGATATCTTCTTTTGAAAGTGCCAAGGAAGTTTGAGACAAGCTCAAAGTTACATACGAGGGAACAAACGAAGTAATAGAGACCAAGATTGGACTCCTCAACCAAGAATATGAGAACTCTAAGATGAATCTGAAAGAGGATATAGCAAAGATATTCGATCGATTCTCCCTCATCACCAATGGACTTAGAGGATATAGAGAGATCATTCTGGAGGAGAAGCTTGTTCGTAAGCTTATCTATTCCCTTCCCGAGTCATGGGATTCGAAAATGACCGCTATCATCGAAGCAAAGAATTTGAAGACTCTCAAGCTTGATGAACTCATGGGGTCACTCCTCACACATCAAATCATGATGAAAGGAAGAGAAGAGAAGAAGAAGAAGAAAGAGATAAAAAGAAAGAGATAAGAAAGAATAGGGAAGAAGAAGGTTCAAGAGCTTGGTGTAAATGTCAACAACGTTGCTCTAAAATCCTCCAAGTGTATCCATTTTGAAGATTCAAGTGAGGAGGATAGTGAAGAAGATGAAGAGCTTGCCCAACTCTTCATTGACTTCGATCGATTCGTGAGGAACAAAAGTAAGAGATCCTCAAAGACGAATCAAAGAAGAAGATGAAGGACTCCCACAAGTCTATCAAAAAAGGATCATCTTCAAAGAAACAAGCATATGTGGCTACTTGGAGTGATGAGGACTCCATCGAAAATGAAGAAGCCAACCTATGCTTGATGGCCCTCAATGAGGGGGAGGTAGCTTCTAACTCTCATACTTTAAATTCTTATACACTTGATGAGTTACAAGAAGCTTATGATAAATTAGTTTTTGTTTTCAAAATTATATTTTCAAAGAAAAAGAAGTTGATTTCAAAGTTGAAAATTGAAAATGATTTACTTTTGAAAACCAATTTAGAGTTTGAAGCAAAAATGAAAGATTTTGAATTTAAAGTTTTTGATTTACAAAATTTGCTTCAAACGATGGAAAAAGATCATTAAATTGCTTTAGATGATCTTAAGAAGGAAAAAGATTTGATTTTCAAAGAGCTTGAAAAGAAAAATAATTTGGGAAAATCAAATTTTTACATGAGACAATCTAGTGCCCCTAGATTTATTGATGGAAAATGTTTTAGAAGTGTTTGGGTTCCAAAAGGACTAGTCACTTCAACCAAAAAGGATGAAATTGGAAGATGAATTCCTAAGGGGACTAAAATTTGTGTTACTAACGTTAAAGGATCCAAAGCATTTTGGATACAAAAAATTACTTGATCGTCTTGTTTAGGTGTGGTGAAGATATGAGCAACAAAGTGCAAGATTAAGGGGGAGCTCCATACACACAAGAAAGACACTTAAAGAAGGAAGGCTTCACATCTTACCTTTGATTCAAGTGTGGTAAAATCTCTAGTTGAATTTGTGTTTATTTGCTTATTTTTGTTTTATTTCAACTAGTTTATCATATATGTTGGACTAACACTTAATGATGCCTTGAGTAAGGGGGAGTTTTTGTTTTCATAACCTATGTTTTGATACTTATTTTTTCCAACAATTGATATCTTTCAAATTTTCCTATGTTATGAGTTTTAAAGTTTTTCAAACTTGGTTTGAACTATTTTTGATATAATAAAAAGGGGAGAATATTGTGAAAAATTGTTTTTAAAAGAATTTCAAATGGATAAGAGGGAACTTTAAACGATTTAATCTTTAATTCTCTTATTCAAAGTTTATTTGACAAAAGGGGAGAAATCTCAAAAACAATTTTTCAAGTTGGTTTTATTATATCAAAAAGGGGGAGATTGTAGAACTAATGTTTTGATATAATAATTAAAAAATAGTTTTGGACTAATTTGAAAAGATTTCAAAAATGGTTCTTATGTCCAAACTATTTGAAATTATATTTAAGATGTTTTTGAGAAAGTTTAAAAGTGTTTTAAATGAATTAAAAAAACCAAATGAGTGATTTTTACTCAGGTGTTTCAATACACCTTCAAGGTGTTTCGATACTTGTTCTTCGTGACATGTTTTCAAAGGCAAAAATGACAGTGGTATCGATGCCCTTTCACCACTGTGATGTTTGATTTCTATACCGGTATCTATACCAGTTTCTATACCGGTATCCATACCACCTATTTCTATACCGGTATCTATACAAGTTTCTATACCGGTATCCATACCACATGTTTCTATACCGGTATCTATACCATCTGTTTCTATACCGGTATCTATACATGTTTCGATACCGGTTTCTATACCTATTTCGATACCGGTTTCTAAACACCCTCAACGGTCAAAACGATTTTATGAAAACCCCAACGGCTAGGAGCGGTATCTATACTGGTATCGATACCACCTGCATCAGAAACAGAAATATGCCTTGTAATCAGCTCCAAACGGCTCCAAAACATCCCCAACGGTCATAAACGGCTAGAAGCTCATTTGGGATGATAAAATGAAATCTCAAGCATCAAGAGAAGACTAATGCTTCACTTGTAATAACATTATGATCAAGAAATTGTCTTAGTACTTAATTTCCTATTATTTGGGTAGACAAACACTTGTGAGCTTAATTGTAATATATGCTCAAGTATAATTAGGAATTGGGTGAGTGTTTAGTTGCAAACACTAGCCTTATTAGAAGGACTAAACAAGTTTGCTAAGTTTTCTCTTTGTTGAGTGAATTCCCAAAGTTCAGGTTGTGAGCTTTGGATGTTAGATTTGGGTTTGAGTCTAGGATTGTAAGGTTATCCCTTTGGCCTCAAAAGGTTGAAATTCTTAGTAAATTTGGAAATCCTTAGTGGGAAGCTAAGGTAGTGGATGTAGGTGCTTGTTCGAAGGCCGAACCACTCTAAAATCATTGTGTTATTTTTGCTTCCACAACAAATCACCCAAAGTGTTTCTTCTCCATCAAATTGAAAAGTTAATCGGTTGTGCATCGAGCCACTCCAAGCCTAACAATAATCAAACCCCAAAACAAAAATAAAAATATGTCACAAGGACAGAAAAAAGCGTGTCACAAAGAAAGAAAAATAGATATTCTTATTAAAATAAAATAAGAAAAAGTAATGGATCCGGTGGTCGACAACCAGTACTAAAATTGATTGTCGATCACCGATCAAAATAAAAAACGAAAAAAGATGAAATTTTTGGAGAAAGAACAGCGACTAACATGAACATTTTTAAAACTAAACAAGCAAATATAAGTGCATCCTTGTTGATTCAAACCCTATTCATTTACGCTAATAATTCTTGACAGATGTAATAAAAGTGAAAATTGTACCCCCTAAAAAAATATATGATCTCAAAAATTTTTAAGTTAAATACTTGCAAGGAAAAAAAAGTAAGATATTACTTTTAAACTACTAATAAATCACATGAGAAAATAAAATAATATTATGTTTCGTGAATTTTGAGTATTGTTAAACTCGTTCTTTATTTAAAAGTTAGTTTATTACATACTTTGGTGGCCCAAGGTATATCTAAAAATGGACTCTAAAATAGATATTTAAATTGTGATTTCGATTATATTTTTGATCGTATTACATTTATCATGATTATAAATATTATATCTAATATTTTGAGCACCACGAATATAGTAATTATATTTTTTTTAATAATATACGCTACTATGAACATAACAATTATATATATCACAGTTCTAGATGGTGTCTCTATCGCAATATAACAGTGAATATTAAAAATTGATCCCTTAATATATTAAATTTATTTTTTTAACTTTAAGAGTATGCTCATAATAACAAATATTAGAAGAAAAGAGAAGGCCTTAAATATCAAGTATTAGAAAAACAATTAAATCCTAAGAGTAAACTCGTAATAATAAAAATTAAAAAATGGCTACATGTTAATAAGTATTAAAAAAATTAGACTTTTAACAATAAATTTTAAAAATTTTAAATATATAATAAAAAATATAATTTTAAAAAATATAAACATATAAATTTTTTGAGTGTAGACCTTAAACCGACGTAATATTATTTTACTTTCTCACGTAAAAGAGATTAAATTTAGTATATAAATTAAAAAATTATATTTTTCTAAATTTAAAAACACTATTTTAATAAATAGTACAATGACCCTTCAATATCTCATGTGGATCACATTATCGATTTCGTCTGATATTATATTGTTGTTTCGTTTTAGGTGACATTTTGATTTTTATATGTTACAGAGTATATTTGAAGATCTTACTCTTTAGTTAGTATCGTTTAAGTTTATATTAATAAAATTTGTCAGTTTCAGAAAAAAAAATATTAAAAATACTTAAATTATTAAAAAAATAACCCACACCATTTAATTTGGGGACAAACATTTATTGAGGGTAGGTGGAAGGAGATATGGATCATTAATTGGGGTATTTATCGAGTAAATCGATCGCAAGTTAGATGGTATTAGATTCGTGATTGTTAATTTTTTTTATTGTTTGATTCGTTTCGTTGTTTGCTAAGTTTGTTAAAATTTTGATAGATTCATGCTCATTAAAATATTTTGTTGTTCAACTCGACTCGTTGCTCGTTAGGCTTATTGTTCAGTAAGCTCACTAAAAACTTATTTTATTTGTAACTAAAAATAATATTTAATAATACTATATGGGGCATAATATTAACATAAATTAATAAATTTAACAAAAAAAATATCAAAAGAGTTTATAAAACACTTTCAAAATCCAAATAATTACTGAAAAAAGTATTTTAAAAAATTAACGAGTTGTTGGCGAACTTATCGAATTTAGTTAAACTTTGCTCGATTTAACTCGTTAAGGTTTCAAGTTGAATTTAAGTTTGAATCAAGTCATTCTCTTAAAATAAATCATTATCTTTTTACTAAAATTGAATGTTAGATAATGGTTGACGACAGTAACAATGAATGATGGTCCGACAGATGATTTGATTTTTCTTGTTTTTTTTTAATTACTTTATATTAAATAATAATAAAAATGTTATATTATATTAAAACAATAATAAAATATTTATGTGTGACAAAAATATTCAATGTACAAAGTTCAATTATTAAAAAAAAATTAAAAATTAAGTGATTAAAATAAAAATAAAAAATATTGAATTATGAATGATATATTATATTTTATTTGTTATTAATAAAATTTGAAAACAAACACGTTATCTATCGTTAATTTTTAATAACATCAAATTAATTTATTAATTTTTTAAGTCAAAAAATTAATTTATAATTTAGAATAATTAAAAGATTTAATAAAAAAATTAAATCATCGATAGGAGGTTCGAGAACTTCTCTTACAAGTGATGTTTAATAGAAGAAAATAAAAAATATCATTGCTACAACATTAAATCGAAAAAGAAAATATTAAAATATGTAAGAATTTTTCCTACGAGACAATTTTTCTGAATTTAATGCAAATTTTATCGTAAAAACCAAAATAAATCTCACCTAATCTTATTTTCCTGATTTTTATTCAAAATAATAATATATTCTTAATTTTACGTATTTAAAAAATACAATATCATATTTATCCTCATGTGATTTTTCTTATACTGTCTTCAGATTTATATTATTTCTTGGGACCAGACTCATATTGGAAACACCATAAATTTTGACATACTATAATTCATGTATTTTGTCTGAGTTTCAAGAGAGAAAAAATTAAAACAATTTTGTAGGATTATGCTCATGTTTTTTTTTTCGCTTAAAGTATGTCTGATTATTTTGTGTCCAAATAAAAATAGTTTGACAATTAATATTTAAAAATTAGGATTTTATCATTAAATTTATTTAGTCTTGAATTTAGATTTTTGTATTATATATAATCTTTTCTTTAATTAATCATGTAAATAAACAAGTATAAATTAAATTTTTATGTTCATTTAATAAACGAACGAACACAAACATAGATGTCTTTGATTTATTTATGTTCACGAACAAGATTATTTACCGACTCATTTGTTCGATCCCCTTTTGCTTTTTACTTTTTATATTTAGAATATTGATGAAAGTAGGGAATAATTTGAACATAAAATCAACTTTAAAGTTTAAAGTGTGAAACTTGAGAAGTTTAAGAACTAGTGACATAATTTCACAAATTATCTTTTTTTTTTTATTTTATCTACGATGATTACAGTAGTATCTGTTCTAGAGTATATACTCTCAACCATTGGACATTGATCGTTCAATCACTGTACTGACAATACTGGTGCTCAAACTCGTGACCCCATGAACAATAACTGTTTCTTCAACCGATGTTCCTAGATGGTTCGTACCACAAATTATCTTTTACTTGCAAATTAAAGGGTAGAAAGAGCGTTGGTTGCCCAACATTTGAACATATAAACAAATATGTTTGTGAATGCTGAACGAATATATTGGTGAACATATAAATAAACACGCTCTTAAATATATAAACAAACGAACATAAATATTTTTAAAAATAAATAAATAAATACGAATACAACCTTATACATTTAATTCCGGTCCATTTATACCTATAGTTTTGGACAGACGTAATATAAATGATCACACAATATCCTAGAAAAACGAGTGTCTCAAAATTATTTAAGTTAAATATTTACAAAAAAAAATGAAGAGATTACTTATAGACCAAAAATGATATTATGTTTCGTGAATTTTGAGTTATATGCTCTCAAAAGTTAATCAACTATGTATTTTTTGCGGTCCAAAGAGAATATGGAAAATGAACTCTAAATTAGATATTTAAATTATAGTTATGATCGTATTTATGATTGTGTTACGTTTATCATGATTACATATATTATAGATGTCATTTTGATCGTTGCAAGTATCATGATTGTGATTTTTTTAATAAGATTTGTTATTATGGACATAATAATTGTAGATATCACAATTTTAGATGAATATTATTATTGTAATAACAACCATTATTGCGGTTGTATACCATGTTATTTAAATTCATGTCCTTAATAGTACGTAATAAAAAATAAATAAATTTTAAGAGAATTTATAAATACAAGTATTAAAAATTTGAACCCCTGATTAAAAAAAATTAAATTTCTTTTTAAATTTTAAGAGTATATCATAATAACAAATTTCAAGAAAAAATTATGCCTCAAATGATAAATATTAAAAAAAAAAATTTAAGAGTATATTCATAATAATAAAATTTAAAAAATAATCACATTAAAAAGATTAACCTTAATAATAAATATTAGAATTAAAATTACTCTTAATCATTAATTCAACTTAATATTTTTAAAATATAAACATGTAACTTTTTTGAACGTAGATCCCGGACGAACGTTTTTATTACCCTTATCTAGGGTCAGATTTATTACATATATAAATCAATAAATATTTTCTTTTTTAAATAAAAATTTTATTTTAATAAATTATACAACGACTCTTAAATCTTTAAGTCTCTATCGAATAATGTGTAATAACCCTATAAAAGTACACAAAATAAAGATGTTATATCTCAAGTGTAGTAATAAAATACATCCCCTTAATATCTCATGTGAATCGCATTATCAATTTCGTATGAGAATAAATTAATATTTGAAAATTTTTAAAAACACAAAATAATCTTAAAATATTTTAAAATATCAAACCTTAAAATTAAAATTGATGTCACAATTATCGTTGATAGTCTTATCAGGTCCTGTTATCTTCGTCATCTTAGGTCACCTTCGATTTTCTTCAATCACCCATCATCGATAATCAACATGAGAGATTAAAATCGGGCATCAAATAATGAACATAAAAGGCTATAGTCGTTCAACATTCGATTGTAATACCTCTCGCTGATTACTGACGATGGTGGTTAAGAGAAACAGACGACAGAGAGATCTAGCGAGAATATAGATGATGGTAGTTGTATTAATCTTAAGATTTTGAGGTTTAAAGTTTTAGAAATTTGAGACTTTTTAAAAAAATATTTTTTTTAGATTTATTTCAAAATTATTATTTTTATTTATAAAATAAGAACATGTTAAATTATGATTGAGTGGTGAATTTTTTTATCGGTGATACCTTCAAATGCTATTAGAATAAAATTTTAAGCATCTATTTTAACTAAAAAAACATTTATATAAAACTTTTATAACCTTTAATAATATTATTTTATAAACTAAACTTTTATCATTAAATTCATTTAGTCTTGAATTTAGTTTTTTTTTATATTAAATATAATTTTTCTTTAATTAATCATATAAACAAACGAGTATGAACAAAATTTTTATGTTCATTTAATAAAAGAATGGATACAAACATAGATATGTTTGATTTATTTATGTTCACGAACAAGATTGTTTACGACTCATTTACCTAATTCTTTTTTTTTATATTTTAAATATTGATGAAAGTTGAGATTAAATTGAACACAAGATAAAGTTTAAAGTTTAAACTGTGAAGCTTAAAAAATTTAAGGACTAGTTACATAATTCACCAATTTTCTTTTACTTGCAAATAAAAGAGTAAAAAAGAGTTTGTTGCCCCATATTTGAACTTTGTAAACGTTACACGAATATGTTGATGAACATATAAATAAATATGTTCGTAAATATATAAACAAACTAAAATGAACACTTTTAAAAGTAAATAAACGTCTTAACTAACATTAATAAAAAAAATAGTAAAAAACAAACGAGTACAGACGTATTTTTGTACATTCAAGCCCAGTTTATTTACACCTATAGTTATGGACAGACGTAGTACAAGCATGGGCGGAGCCAACCGTTGAAATGGATTGTCAAATGACACCTCAAATATTTTGGATCAATTTTTTTATATGTATAATTTATATATTTTTAAATTAATAAATAAATAACACTAATTTATAAATAATTGACACCTTTTAAATATAATTTTGAAAAATGACACATCTTAAAAAAATTTCTGACTCCGACATTAAATACAAAGTGACTGTACAATAGCCAAAGAAAACGAATGTCTCAAAATTATTTAAGTTAAATATCAGTAAAGCAAAAGGAAAATATTACTTATAAACTAGGGATAAATCGTATTAAATAGTAAAATAATATTATGTTTCCGTAAATTTTGAGTCATGCTATACTCATAATTCATGCTATATTCAAAGGTTAGTCTACCCTGTATTTTTGTGGCCCGAGGCCAATCTAAAAAATAGATTCTATTTATGATCGTATTACGTTTATCATGATTGTAGACATTATAAATGTTATTTTATTCATTGTATCGTGATTGTAAATTTTTAATAACATATTTTATTATGTACATAATGATTATAGATATCACGATTTAGATACTATTACTATTGTTATCTAACAAGCATTGTTACATTTGTATATTGCTATTTAAATTCCCGTCATTAATAAAATATAATAAAAAATAAATAAATTTTAAGAGTAGATTCATTGTAAGTATTAAAAAAAATAAGGTATTTGATAAAAATAATATTTTTTTAAATTTTAAAAGTATGTTCATACTAAAAAAATATTGAGAGAAAAATTATGCCTAAAATAATAAGTATTAGAAAAAAGCAAATTTTAAAAATATACCCCTAATAATAAAAATAAAAAAGTCACATATAGATTTTTTAGTATAAACTTTTGTTCAATCAGTAATTTATTTTCGTTAAATATTGATAAATTGATATGACAAAAAAATTAGAGTAAATTATTACAATAATGACTTACGTTTATTCCATGTAATTTTAAAATGAAAAGATTTCATAATTAAAATTAGAATAAATTATTATAATAATTCAGTTTTTAAATAAAACTTTTTGAAAATTATTTGATTAAAATAAAAGTAAGAAAATTATTGAAGGACGAAAGATACCATATCAATATATTAATTTTCTAAATCAAAAGATTAATTTATTATTTCTAATAGTTAAGAGATTTAATTAAGAATTAATCAAAGTCAAATTATTTTAGTGTTGATGTTAAAAAACCTAATTCTCCTGAAATCTTTTACTGTCACAGATTTGTTTTTTTTCTTCTTTGAGTGCCGACGGCGGCACTAATCTTAATATTGGTCGCCGTCCACCGGACTCTATCGTTTTTTTTATTAATAAATAATTCTGCTCTTGTGGCATGATTTACTCTACCTTTTGGTACGTTTTTTTTGTCGTTTGGCATGTTTTTTTTTTCTTTTGTTTTTTTAAGGTTGGATCTGACGACGTCATGACTGATCAAGATGACGCTTATTTGTTATCACAATGATCTTCCTTACTTTAGACCCTCAGATTAAATATGGATACGCGATTTGCGCTCGTGGATAGTTTACCGCGACGCTCTGTTCTTATTTGTGTTTCTCAGTGATCTTCATAGATTAATCCCCTTTTGGTTCGTTTACTGATGCAATCAGATTTGTTCGTATCTATCTTTTCGATCGAATCTTCGGATAAATTTTAAACTTTTTCATGTATGGTCCTTGTCTAATCTAGAGTGACTAATTTTAAGAAAATGATCGAATTATAATTGTAAACTATTATTATAATATTGAGTATTTTCTTGTTAATAAAATTAACTTGCATCTATTAAAAAAATTAATCATAGTCAACATAGCATTTAATGTATTTAAACCTCTATCGATTTTAGCGTACGCAATGAGAACTCGGTGGGAGTCTCGAGAACTATCAAAATCTGTTCAGGGGATTTTTTTATTATTTTATATATTTTGTTTATTTTTGTTTTATTTAAAATACAACATCGTATTTATCAGATATTTAAATTGAACACAAGGTGGAATTATTTAATGGATTCGTTTTATCGACTCATTTAATGGATTTTTTTATATTTTAATTATTAGTGACATTAAGTATTAAATTGAATATTATGTGAATTTTAAGGTTTAAATTGTGAAGTTTGAGAAACTTAAGGATTAATGATATAATTTTACCAATTTTCTTTTACTCTCAAATAAAAAGGTACAAAGCGTTGGTTACCCGATATTTGAACATTTCTGAACATATAAACGAATATGTCTATAAATGTTAAACGAATATGTTAATAAATATATAAATAAATATGGTTATAAACATAGAATGAATATGTGCACGAGCGTTAAACGAACAAGTCCACAAGCGCTAAAGGAACGAACACAAACATATTCAAAAATAAATAAATAAACACGAATCGAATATAAACACTTTTAAAACCAAACAAGCGAACATAAACGTATTCTTGTTCATTCAAGCCCAGTTCATTTACATTTATAATTCTTGACAGATGTAACAGAAGTGACGATCCTGTACCCAAAAAATATGATCTCGAAATTTATTAAGTTAAATACTTACAAGAAAAACAGTAAAATATTACTTTTAAACTACTAATAAATCATATGAGAAAATAAAATGATATTACATTTCGTGAATTTTATGCATTGTTAGGCTCGTTCTTTAATTAAAATTCAGTTTATTACATACTTAAGTGGCCCAAGCCATGTCTAAAAATGGACCCTAAATTAGATATTTAAATTGTGGTTTTAATTATATTAATATTTGTGTTATGTTTATCGTGATTGTAAATATTATATATTATTTTGGGCACTATAAATATAGTAATTATAATTTTTTTTATAATATACGCTACTGTGGATATAATAGTTATATGTATCATAATTTTAAATGGAATCGCTATCTCCATATAACAATTGTTGTTGTGTCTTTAATAACAAATAATAAAAAATAAATAAATTTTAAGAGTAAGTTTATAATAAAAAAATATTTTTTTTTAAATTTTAAAAGTGTCTTCATAATAACAAATAGGATGAGTTTATCACGTGCGACGAACATCGTTGAACACCACTATTGCTGAACATTGTTGAACACTATTAAATTAGTTAATAAAAATTAAAAACTTGAAGGACTGAATATATAATTAATAATTATTTTTAAAAAATCAATTAAATTAAATTTATTTCCATATATGTTAAAATTTAAAAATTTAAAATAAGAATAAATTATATACTTAGTATCTTAGTTATTTTTGTATTTTTATTTTTGTACTCAAACTAATTTTTTTAATAGAATAATACCTAACGATACATATTATTTTTATTTTGATACCCAAATTATTAAAATTAAAAAGAAACATAATATTGCTTGGTCAAATAACAATTTTAGACCCTAAAACTTATATAATGTATCAATTTATTCTACAATGCTATCAATTTAAATATTATTTTTAAGTTTTAGATTAAAAATATAATTTCTCTCTTCTTTTTCTATCCAAATTATAAAATATTAGATATCGAACATTTTCTTTGTTGTCAATATTATTTTTTATAAAATTTCATCTATTTTTTAATTTGTCCAAAAATAATATTGACTTTAATAACAATAAAAAAGTAAAACATTAAAAAGTAAAATTCAACTAAACGAAATTAAAAAAACAATAGCCGATTCCACAAATTGAAATTAAAATTAAATTAAATTAATCTTCGTTTTTAATTAAAAATATTCTTTGCGTTAAGAGTTTTAAATAAAAATAACTTTTTTTCCTAAAAGTTTTTAAAACAAATGATATTTTTATATATTTGATCATCGTTTCACTCTGGATTTTTTTAATCAACCAAAATTTATCGTTTAATTTTGTTTTTTAATGGGTTCAACTTATTTTGATTTGCGATATCTTTGAATTTTTTAATAATTGTTTCTTTTCTTTTCTAGTTTTATATTATTTCATTTTGTTCCAAAGTCGAAAGCTTTTGGTTACAAGTTTTTCGATAATGTGCTGAAAACAAAAAGATGCTCTTTGGTGATTGTAGGTCTTTGTCAAGGCTTAGAAGATCAAGGTTTATTTCGACCAAAAATTAAAAATAATGTTTAAATCGAATAAATTGATAGATTGTATAAATTTTAGGGACTAAAATAATTATTTGTTCAAGCAACATCTTTGTTTTCATTTATTTTTAATAGTTAAGGTACCAAAATAGAAATAATGTGTAACGTTAGGTACCATTTTATTAAAAAAAATTAATTTGAGTACAAAAATAGAAATACAAAAATAGGTGATATACTAAATGTATAGTTTACCCTTATTTAAAAATTTTAAATTTTAATATATATGAAAATAAATTTAATTTAATTGATTTTTTTTAAAATAATCAATAATTATATGTTGAGTCCTATAAATTTTTATTTTTATTAATTAATTTAATAGTGTTCATTGGTGTTCAGCGATAGTGGTGTTCAGCGGTATTCAACGCCCGTTGTAGAATTTTCCTAACAAATATTGGAAGAAAAAAGAAACCTTAAATAACAAGTATTAAAAAAAATGAATTCTAAGAATAGACCTATAATAATAAAAATTAAAAAACCTGCTACATATTAATAAGTATTAAAAAATTAGACCCAATAACAAAAATTTTAAAAAAACTCAATAAAAAATATAATTTTAAAAAGGCATAAAGATAATTTTAACCCTTAACATTTATAATTTTTATCATTTTGGCCTTATTTTTTTGGATAAATTTAGCCCTTAACTTATATCTTTTTGATAAATATCTTATTTTTTAACTAGCACGATGACTGAACCGTTAAAAATTTAACGATGATGACTTGTCATATGCATATGATAATATATTTTAAATGACATGACATCTAACCTATCAAATATATGAAATATAATTTTATCCCAATATAAAATAATTAAAATTCAAATAAAATATTAAAAATTATCAAGTATTATATCACTTTTGTGTAGGAATGGGCACGGGTCGGGTCGGGTCAGATTTTTGATTCACCCGCACCCGACTTGAAAAATCATACCCTTCATCCGTCACCCGACCCGACCCGAGTTTAGGGTGAAAAAATCTGATCCGACCCGACCTAAATCATTAAAAAAATTAAAATTTTAGGGACTAAACTGTAAAAAAAATAAAATTTAGGAATCTAATTGTAAAAATATTTAATTTTAGTGACCTAATTGTAAAAAAAATAATTTTAGTGATATAATTGTATAAAAAATATATAAACAGGGGTCATTATTATAAATATCCCTAAAATATATATGGGAAAATTACATTATTAGTCCCGAGTCGGGTTGAGTTGGATTTTTTCCACCCTAAACCCGAACCCGATGTTAAGTGTTATAATTTACTGTTTTTAGTTCCCTTTTTACTCATGGTTATTGTTTTATTTAAGCATTTAATTAGTTATAAGTTCATATTTTCATGCATATTCATTAATTGTCACTTTATTTCCTTGTTTGGTTATTTTTTGTTATTTTCGGTAGAAAAGATGTTGTTGTGGTTTATTTCTTTATTTGCAGAAGGAATCTTAGAAAGGGAAATATTCTAACTTGATTATTTCCATGTCTATATTATTCCTTTAACTTTGTTGACCGGAAATCTCCATAAAAGGAGGGGATTAGTGTCCAAGAGAAAGAGAGGAGGCTGGATCGAGAGATTGGAGAGGAAGCAAGTGATAATTGTTTTTCTTTGTCTCTTTTATTATTTTGAGTGATGAGAGGAATGTTATTTGACAACTATTGCCCAGCCATGAACTAATTTTAGTTGGCTTGAGTTATTTCTATGTTATGAATATTTAGTTTGATTTTATTTAAGTGTTTGGTGTGTTCTTAATTGGGGTTTATCTACTCTTGACAATTAAACTTGTTTGCGAGAGAATCGGAAGAGGACTCGATAAACGATTTATTTATCCAGATCCGGGAGGATTAGATTCACGAAACGAGTAGATATGGTTCGATCCAAGTGCGAAACAACTAATCCGGCTTAGGGATAAGTGCAGGATTTCAACGGCTAAGAAAAGCTATGCTTTATCGAACCTCAAGGATAGTTGTCCAACATTGCCCAGGCAATTCCCTCGTCGCCAGTGCCCAAACAATCTACGAACTGATAACTCGGAGAAATGTCATAAGCAATCGATTGAGCTCAATTGCCTCGGCAAGTAGGGTGGTGCGAGCACTCATTCACGAAAACGAAATTATTCGACAGTCATTAATAATTCGGAATAACCCAGCCTCATTTCTCAATCATTATCTAAACTATTTTATTTGCTCATTTATTTTTTTTCAGTTTATTTCAATACAACCTTCTAAATAAATTGTGTTTTTTATTATTACAGTGCAAGAGATTAAATTCCAAAAGGCGCACCAATCCCTGTGGATTCGATACATTTATACTATAACTTGAACGTGTACACTTGCACGCAATCGTGAAGTTCATTTACACGCCTACAAGTTTTTGGCGTCATTGCCGGGGATTGACAATAGCGACTTTGCTTTTAGTTTCTTGCTTTTTATTTTAAGTTTTTAATTATTTTTCGGATTCAAAGAATTTACAAATTTGGTTTTGTTGCTGTGTATGACCAGTGCAAGACCATCATGAGAAGAGCATTCATTTGAACCCGAAATTGAAAAAGTATTTCGTAGAAGGAGACGTGAACAAAGAGCAACAATGGCAGATCCTGTTCCTCTTATCGGCAATCAACATGCCGCGGCTATGGGTGATGACATAGATGGGCAACAACCAATCCGTATAGAACGAAGATCCATTAGAAATTATTTGGAAGAAGATCTCAATGGATTAAATCCATGAGTTATTGCACCTGAAATTGAAGCGGCACATTTCGAGTTGAAGCCAATAATGTTTAGTATGATCAATACGATTGGCCAATTCAGCGGATCGACAACTGAAGATGCTCAACAACATCTCAAGTCTTTTTTGGAGATTTGCAATTCATTCAAGATTCAGGGAGTTCACGAGGATGTTTTAAGATTAAAACTATTCCCATATTCATTACGAGATAGAGCAAAAATGTGGTTCAATAGTATTCCATCCGGTTCTGTAAGAACTTGGATGGAATTATGTCATAATTTTATTGCTCGATTTAGTTCAACAAGCTTAACTGATAGATTACGTAACGAAATTACTTCTTTTCGACAGGGTGATGACGAGGCGGTGTACGAAGCATGGGAACGATATAGAGAACTCTTATGCAAATGTCCCATGCATGGATTTGCATTATGGACACAAGTGCCGATATTCTACAACGCTGTGAACATGCCCACTAGGATGATGTTAGATGTCTCGAAAAATGATGTATTCTTAGAAAAATCAGAAGAAGAAGCAATGGAAATCTTGAATCGCGTGGCAAAGAATGATTACCAATTCCCTAATGCTATATGAGGAGGAATTAAACGGAACAACACTAAAAACGACGCATTGGGTGCAATTGCTTCACAATTGGCTACCTTAACGAATCTGGTTATGAATATGCAGTGTCCAAGTAACACGAAGGAAATCAAGGTATTGAATTCTTTTTGTGATTTATGTAATGGTGACCATGATTCTTCTGAGTGTTTTCAGAATCCAGAGTCGAGTTTTTATGTGGGGAATTATAATTGGAACAATGCAATGTCAAATACCTATAATTCGGCTAGGGATAAGTGCAGGATTTCAACGGCTAAGAAAAGCTACGCTTTACCAAACCTCAAGAATAGTTGCCCAGCATTGCCCAGGCAATTCCTTCGTCGCCATTGCCCAAACAATCTACGAACTGACAACTCGGAGAAATGTCATAAGCAAACGATTGAGCCCAATTGCCGTGGCAAGTAGGGTGGTGCGAGCATCCATTCACAAAGAAGAAATCATTTGACAGTCATTCATAATTCGGAATAACTTAGCCACGCCTTTCTCATTGATTGCTCCAATCTATCTTACTTGTTTGTTTTGTTATTTAATTTTAATATCAATTCTATCAAACAATTATGTCTTTATTTTCAGTGCAAGAAATTAAAGTTCGGAAGGCGCACCAATCCCTGTGGATTCGATACATTTATACTATAAGTTGAACGTGTACACTTGTATGCAATCGCGGAGTACATTTACACGCAACACCCGACCCGAGACCACCCTTGAAAAAAACCTGACCCGACCTGACCCGAACCTGAATTTTTCACCAAAAAATACGACCCGATCGGACCGGATCGGATCAGAACTCGTCGGGTTCGAGTTCCGTGTCCATCCCTACTTTTTTGATTTTGTTATTATTAAATGATAATTTATCGTTAGAAATATTTTTATTTGTTTTCAAGATATTATATATTTGTGTTGAAGTTCTTACTAATATTTTAGTTAGACAGTATATTCTTTTTCGAGAAAAAAATAGAGAAAAATCCCCCATTGAAGCAATTGTTCTACAAGAAAAACTAAACTTCTAAATAAAGAGGTACACGTAAACTGAAAACTAATTACTTTGATTAAAATTTTTAATATATATATTTGATAGGTTATATGCAATGTCATTTAAAATATATTATCATATACATATAACAAGTCATCATTGTTAAATTTTTAACGGTCCAATCATCATACTAGTTAAAAATTAAGATATTTGTCAAAAAGAAATAGGTTAAGGGCTAAATTTATCCAAAAAAAATAAAGACCAAAATAATAAAAATTATAAACGTTAAAGGTTGAAATTATCTTTATGCTTTTTAAAAAATACAAACATATAACTTCTTTGAGCGGTAAACCTTAGACGAACGTAATTTTTTTTAGTTTCTCGTGTAAAAGAGATTAAATTTAGTATACAAATTAATAAATTTATTTATTTTTTTAATTTAAAAACATTATTTTAATAAATAGTACAATATTGACCCTTCAATAAAATACATCCCTTTAATATCTCATGTGGATCTCATTATCTATTTCGTATGAGATTCTATTGTTGTTTCGTTTTAGGTGACATTTCGATTTTTATATGTTACAGAATATTTGAAGATCTTAATAAAAATATTGAATTGGATTCCTGAAAACTCCATTCTCATTCCTTATAAAATTACTTAAACTATTAAAAAAATAAAGCATAAAGATAATTTTCACCCTTAACGTTTATAATTTTTGTCATTTTGGCCCCTATTCCTTTTTGGGATAAATTTAGTCCTTGATCTATGTTTTTTAACAAATAACTCATTTTTTAACTACTCTGATAATTGAACCATTAAAAATTTAATAATGGTAATATATCATATATATATATATATGTGATAATATATTTTAAATGACATATAATCTAACCTATTAAATATATACATATATATAAAATATAATTTTATTCTAGTATAAAATATAAAAAATTTAAATTTAAATAAAATATTAAAATTAATTAAATACAAAACAAAAATTTACTAAATATTCTCTAACCCTAGCTAAACTAAAATATCTTTATAAAACCCTAAAACTCCGATTTAGATTAAAATTAAAATACCTAAATTCTAAACTAAAATAATAAAAATCCAATTGATTATTTTCAAAAAATTTTATCTTTAATTCACCGATAACAAACTATACAAAACACTTTCTTCTCGGATTATGTTCATACCTTTTTAGATAAAATTTTGATTTTACTATAGTTAAGATTGAAAATATTTAGTAGCCTTTTATTTTAGATTTAATTAATTTTTAATAAATAAAAAATAATAATTTTTAATATTTTATTTAAATTTTAATTGTTTTATATTTTTAGATTGGAATAAAACTATATCCCGCGTTTATGTATTTGATATACTAGATGTTAAATCATTTAAAATATATTATTACATATATATAACATGTCATCATTATTAAATATTTAACGGTTCAATTATCATGGTAGTTAAAAAATAAGTTATTTGTTAAAAAGATAAAGTAAAGGGCTAAGTTTATCCCAAAAAAAGAATAGGAGCTAAAATGACCAAAATTATAAACGTTAAGGGTGAAAATTATCTTTATGCCAAAAAATAACCCAAACCATTAAATTTGAGGACAACCATTTATTGAGGGTAGGTGGAACGAGATATGGGTCATTAATAGGGTATTTATTGAGTAAGTCGATCGCGAGTTAGAAGGTACTTGATTTGTGATCGTTAAAATTTTTTTATTGTTTGATTCGTCTCGTTGCTTGTTAAGATCGTTAAAAGTATGATCGAGTCATGCTCGTTAAAATATTTTGTTGCTCAACTTGACTCGTTGCTCGTTAAGCTTGACCTATTTTGTAAGCTCACTAAAAAATTTATCTTATTTGTAACTAAAGTAATATTTAATAATACTATATGAGGCATAATATTAACATAAATTAACAAAAGAATATAAAAAGAGTCTATAAAACACTGTTAAAGTCTAAATCGGAAAGTAACAATCCATAAATACATCAAACTAACATATTAAAATTAAAAAAATCACAAATTAATAATTATTATTTATATTTAATTTTTGAATGAAATAATTTTAAAATAATTACTAAAAAAATAATTTAAAAAATTACGAGTTGTTCGCGAACTTTTCGAGTCTAATTAGACTTTGCTTGATTCAACTCGTTAAGGTCTCGAGTCGAATTCAAGTTCGAGTCAAATTAATCTAAATCAAATATTTATCGAATTTTGATTAAGTCGAATTTAAACAGCTCGTTCGAGTTACTCAACTCGTTAAACACCTCTAATCATTACTATAATCGGCCACATTTTTATTTTTATCATGGAGTCTTTAATTTTCTGTATAAACGGATTAAGATAATTTTTTGATGATTTAAAATATTACAAAATAATGTTTTTTTATCATTTAATAATGTATATATATTATAAATTAAATTATTTGAAGTTGAATCTTTTAAAATAAATCATTATCTTTTTTATTAAGATCGAATGTTAGATAGTGGTCGGCGACAATAACAATGAATTGATGGTCGACAGATGTTTTGTTTTCTCTTGTTTCTTTTTTAATTACTTTATATTAAATAATAATAAAATATTTGTGTGATAAAAATATTCAACATATAAAATTTAGTTATTAAATATTTTTTTTGAATAAGTGATCAAAATAATATATATATATGTATATTAAATTATGAATGATATATTTTATTTTATTTTTTATTAGTAAAATTTGAAAACAACCAAACCATCTATAGTTAGTTTTTTAAATCAATTTTTTTAAGTAAAAAAATAATTTATCAAATTAATTTATAACCGTGTTACACTTATCATGATTAAGATATTATAAATGTTATTTTGATCATTGTAAATATCATGTTTGTGAATATTTTTAATAACATATACTATTATGGACATAATAATTAAAATTACTCTTAATCATTAATCCAACTTAATATTTTTAAAAATATAAACATATAACTTTCTTGAACGTAAATCCCGGACGAACGTTTTTATTACCCTTATCCAGGGTCAGATTTATTACATATATAAATCAATAAATATTTTTTTAAAATAAAAATTTTATTTTAATAAATTATACAACGGCTCTTAAATCTTTAAGTCTCTATCGAATAATGTATAATAACCCTATAAAAATACACAAAATAAAGATGTTATATCTCAAGTGTAGTAATAAAATGCATCCCCTTAATATCTCATTTGGATCGCATTATCAATTTCGTATGAGAATAAATTAATATTTGAAATTTTTAAAAAACACAAAATAATCTTAAAATCTTTTAAAACCTCAAACCTTAAAATTAAAATTGATGTCATAATTATCATTGATAGTCTTATCTGTCATCTTCGTCATCTTAATTCACCGTCGATTTTCTTCAATTACCCATCATCGATAATCAATATGAGAGATTAAAATCGGACATCAAATAATGAACATAGAAGGCTATAGTCGTTCAACATCCGATTGTAATATCTCTCGCTGGTTACCGACGATGGTGATTAAGAGAAACGGACGACAGAGAGATCTAGCGAGACTATAGATGATGGTAGTTGTATTAATCTTAAGATTTTGAGGTTTAAAGTTTTAGAAATTTGAGACTTTTTAAAAAATATATTTTTTTAGATTTATTTCAAAATTATTATTTTTATTTATAAAATAAGAACATGTTAAATTATGATTGAGTGGTGAATTTTTTTATCGGTAGTACCTTCAAATGCTCTCAGAATAAAATTTTAAGCATCTATTTTAACTAAAAAAACATTTATATAAAACTTTTATAACCTTTAATAATATTATTTTATAAACTAAACTTTTATCATTAAATTCATTTAGTCTTGAATTTAGTTTTTTTTATAATATTAAATATAGTTTTTCTTTAATTAATCATATAAACAAACGAGTATGAACAAAATTTTTATGTTCATTTAATAAAAGAATGGATACAAATATAGATATGTTTGATTTATTTATGTTCACGAACAAGATCGTTTACGACTCATTTACCTAATCTTTTTTTTCTTTTTTTTACATTTTAAATATTGATGAAAGTTGAGATTAAATTGAACACAAGATAAAGTTTAAAGTTTAAACTGTGAAGCTTAAAAAATTTAAGGACTAGTTACATAATTCACCATTTTTCTTTTACTTGCAAATAAAAGAGTAAAAAGAGTGTTGGTTGCTGAACTTTGTAAACGATACACGAATATGTTGATTAACATATAAATAAATATGTTCGTAAACATGTAAACAAACTAAAATGAACACTTTTAAAAGTAAATAAACGTCCTAACTAACATTAATAAAAAAAATAGTAAAAAACAAATGAGTACAGACGTATTTTTGTACATTCACGCCCAGTTTATTTACACCTATAGTTATGGACAGACGTAGTACAAACATGGGCGGAGCCAACCATTGAAATGGATGGTCAAATGACACCCAAAATATTTTGGATCAATTTTTTTATATGTATAATTTATATATTTTTAAATTAATAAATAAGTAACACTAATTTATAAATAATTGACACCCCTTAAATATAATTTAAAAATGACACCTCTTAAAAAAATTTCTGACTCCGCCATTGAGTACAAGTGACTTTACAATATCCAAAGAAAACGAATGTCTCAAAATTATTTAAGTTAAATATCAGTAAAGAAAAAGGAAAATATTACTTATAAACTAGAGATAAATCACATGAGATAAATTAGACCCCAATAACAATTTTTTTTAAAAAAATAGACCTCAATAACAAATATAATTTTAAAAAGGCATAAATATTATTTCAACCCTTAACGTATATAATTTTTATCGTTTTGGTCTTATTTTTTAGATAAATTTAGCACTTAACTTATATCTTTTTGATAAATATCTTATTTTTAACTAGCACGATGACTGAACCGTTAAAAACTTAACGATAATGACTTATTATATGCATATGATAATATATTTTAAATGACATAACATTTAACCTATCAAATATATTAAATATATAGAATATAATTTTATCCTAATATAAAATATAAAACAATTAAAATTTAAATAAAATATTAAAAATTAATTGATTTGTATTATATCACTTTTGTGATTTTGTTATTATTAAATGATAATTTATCGTTAGAAATATTTTTATTTGTTTTCAAGATATTATATATTTGTGTTTGAAGTTCTTACTAATATTTTAGTTAGACAGTATATTCTTTTTCGAGAAAAAAATAGAGAAAATCCCCCATTGAAGCAATGTTCTACAAGAAAAACTAAACTTCTAAATAAAGAGGTACACGTAAACTGAAAATTAATTACGCTCTTGATTAAAATTTTTAATATATATATTTGATAGGTTATATGCAAATGTCATTTAAAATATATTATTATATACATATGATAAGTCATCATCGTTAAATTTTTAACGGCCCAATCATCATACTAGTTAAAAATTAAGATATTTGTCAAAAAAAGGTTAAGAGCTAAATTTATCCAAAAAAGAATAAAGACCAAAATAATAAAAATTATAAACGTTAAAGATTGAAATTATCTTTATGTCTTTTAAAAAATACAAACATATAACTTCTTTGAGCGGTAAACCTTAGACGGACGTAATATTATTTTACTTTCTCATGTAAAAGAGATTAAATTTAATATACAAATTAATAAATTTATTTATTTTTTAATTTAAAAACACTATTTTAATAAATAGTACAATATTGACCCTTCGATAAAATACATCCCTTTAATATCTTATGTGGATCTCATTATCTATTTCGTCTGATATTATATTGTTGTTTCGTTTTAGGTGATATTTCGATTTTTATATGTTACAGAATATTTGAAGATCTTACTCTTTAGTTAGTATCATTTAATTTTATATTAATAAAATTTGTCAGTTTCGGGGGGAAAATATTGAATTGGATTCCTGAAAACTCCACTTCTCTTTCCTTATAAAATTACTTAAACTATTAAAAAAATAACCCAAACCATTAAATTTGGGGACAACAATTTATTGAGGGTAGGTGGAACGAGACATGGGTCATTAATAGGAGTATTTATCGAGTAAGTCGATCGTGAGTTAGATGGTACTTGATTCGTGATCGTTAAATTTTTTTATTATTTGATTCGTCTCGTTGCTTGTTAAGATCATTAAAATTATGATCGGTTCATGCTCGTTAAAATATTTTACTGCTCAACTTGACTCGTTACTCGTTAAGCTTGGCTTATTTTGTAAGCTCACTAAAAAATTTATCTTATTTGTAACTAAAGTGATATTTAATAATACTATATGAGGCATAATATTAACATAAATTAACAAAAGAATATAAAAAGAGTCTATAAAACACTGTTAAAGTCTAAATCCGAAAGTAACATTTCATAAATACATCAAACTAACATATTAAAATTAAAAAAATCATAAATTAATAATTATTATTTATATTTAATTTTTTAATGAAATAATTTTAAAATAATTACTGCAAAAGTATTTTAAAAAATTACGAGTTGTTCGCGAACTTATCGAGTCCAATTAGACTTTGCTTTATTCAACTCGTTAAGGTCTCGAGTCAAATTCAAGTTCGAGTCAAGTCAATCTAAATCAAATATTTATCGAGTTTTGATTGAGTCGAATTTAAACAGCTCGTTCGAGTTGCTCAACTCGTTAAAAACCTCTAGTCATTACTATAATTGGCCACACTTTTATTTTTATTATGGAGTCTTTAATTTTCTGTATAAACGGATTAAGATAATTTTTTAATGATTTAAAATATTACAAAATAATATTTTTTTATCATTTAATAATGTATATATATATTATAAATTAAATTATTTGTAGTTGAATCAACAAAATTGTATATGTCGGTCATCCCTAGATACAATTAATAAACAGATAACAAAACATATTTAAATTTTAAGATACCTACAATAAATAAAATAAATATTTGATCGAAAAAATTTTATATTTTGTGATAGACACGTGTCCTCCCTCTCTCTTCATGAATCCACCATGTTGGTTAGGTGACAATTATTTACTTCTATTTTATTATTTTATTGATATTTCCTCCCTCTATATATGTCATGGAGCTGATGCTGAAGCCAAGCTATCCTTGAAAAGGTTTAGTGAAGTCTACTGGCGTTCTCTGCAATCATGAATTCCTCTTTGGCATTCTTCGCACTGCTTTGCCTTCTTCTGGTATATTTCAGTCTCATTAGAATCTTTTTCATTCCTTTAGCAATTGCATGAAGATCAAGTTAATTAATGTAAATATTTGCAGACAAAAAGATTGATAGAGCTCGGGTTTAACAATCTGTCGGGGTTTTTATGTTTTTTCCTGGTCATATCTCATTGTTTAAATGTTCTGCAGTTTGCGAAAACTAATGCTGCAAGAAAAGTGTTGGAAGAAGGAAGTAAAAACGAAATGAAGGAGAAGACTGCGACTGAAGATGATAAATCGTTTCTCAAGGACTTCGATCCCAATCGTCCTCAGTACAATTACTTGTCTCAGGAAGCTATGAAAAACACTTTTCTCAAAGATTTTGACCCTAACCGTCCCCAATATAACTATCTTTCTCAAGAGGCCATGAAAAACGCTTTTATGAAAGATTTCGACCCTAACCGTCCTCAATACAATTATCTTTCTCAGGAAGCCATGAAAAACGCTTTCCTCAAGGACTTCGACCCGAACCGTCCACAATACAACTACTTGTCTCAAGAGGCCATGACGAACGCTTTCCTCAAGGACTTCGACCCAAACCGTCCCCAGTACAACTACTTGTCTCAGGAGGCAATGAAAAACGCTTTCCTCAAGGACTTCGACCCGAACCGTCCCCAGTACAACTACTTGTCTCAGGAGGCAATGAAGAACGCTTTCCTCAAGGACTTCGACCCGAACCGTCCCCAGTACAACTACTTGTCTCAGGAGGCAATGAAGAACGCTTTTCTCAAGGACTTCGATCCGAACCGTCCCCAATACAACTACTTATCTCAAGAGGCCATGAAGAACTCTTTTCTCAAGGACTTCGACCCAAACCGTCCCCAATACAACTACCTGTCTCAGGAGGCCATGAAGAACGCTTTTCTCAAGGAATTCGACCCGAACCGTCCACAATACAACTACTTGTCTCAAGAGGCCATGAAGAACGCTTTTCTCAAGGAATTCGACCCTAACCGTCCCCAATACAATTATCTATCTCAAGAGGCCATGAAGAACGCTTTTCTCAAGGACTTCGACCCGAACCGTCCACAATACAACTACTTGTCTCAAGAGGCCATGAAGAACGCTTTTCTCAAGGAATTCGACCCTAACCGTCCCCAATACAACTATCTGTCTCAAGAGGCCATGAAAAACACTTTTCTCAAAGAATTCAACCCAAACCGTCCCCAATACAATTACCTGTCTCAAGAGGCCATGAATGCTTTGAAGAAAACTGACCAATCTCCTGAAAGCACCGAAAAAGATGACAAAACTCAGGAAACTAAAACCTCTTTTGTGATGGATTTGGCCAAAGCCGTCCTCTGAAAAGAGATGGTCATGGAAATCCAGTGTTGGATGTCAACATTTAGTTTCAGCATGAAGGAGCTTTCTATCAGAATAAAAGATATCATTTAATTGATATCATGTAATAAAATAGTTAGCTTTGTAAGTTGAATCAAATGTTGTCAGAATGGTTAGCCAGTTTGTAATATATCCGTCAAGGGTGCTTCTACTTATAATAATGAAACATCCAATATCTTCTCTAAAATTTACCTCTTGCTAATTTCCTTTAGACTTGCTTCTAAGGTTGTTCGATTCACATCCCAACTTTCAACAACAATTTTCTTCTCTCGAGAATGTTGTCAATTAAAAGTGTTCTAATTTAAGTATAATTGTGGAATTTCAACTCAGTTTAGCTCGAATGATAGTGTTATTAAAGCAACACACATGAGGATATGAGATCAAATATGTTTAAGCATTCAATATCTTTTAATTTATAAGTGTAGATGGTAATATTAGTCTTATATTAGTTATTGACGACCAATGATCTTTCTTACTTTCTATTTCTCTTATTTTTTTTTTTATATTTGTTACAATACGAATCTTCTATGTTTTGGGTTCCTACTTTTTGTATATTTTATTTTATCTACTTTTATGACAAGATTTTTCTCTTACATCTAAAGTATGATTTTTGTTTGTCAGTCTAAATAATGAACAATATCATTACTTAATCGTATAATTCGTCTTCAGCCCAATGCACAATGGTATATAAAGTCCAAATATAACAGACTTTAAAACTGAGTAACCTCTCCTAACAACCCAACGGCTCAAGGAGCCCAATAACTTTTGAATTTGCTGCTATAACCACAACATTTGTGTTTTTCACTGTCATCCTGTGAATATTATGTGAGAATGGTGGCATTAGGGGTGAGTAAAATTCGAATCGACTCGAAAAAATCGAATAATTCGACTTGACTTGAGGCAAAAATACTCAACTCGTTTTGACTCGACTCGAAATTTCATAGACTCGACTCGACTCGACTCGAAAAAATTTTAAATAAAGTTTGAGTTGTAAAATGAAAACTCGAATAACTCGAAAATTTTAGTAATTAAAGAAATAATTTTCAAGTTTAAGACGAATCTCTCAATTTTATATAATATATACAAATATAAAAAATATTGCTACATATGAAAAAAATAAACATGTATATCTTATATGATTAGAGAAAGTCGTTTAGATTGGAATCAAATCATACTATATATGATAAATAATTATAATTAAATATTTATAGGAACTCGAAACTCGACTAGATTCGATTCGACTCGAATTTCTTAAACTCGACTCGAACCGAAAAAATTTCAAATAAAGTTTGAGTTGTAAAATGTGACTCATCAACTCTAATAACTCGAAATTTTTTGACTTGACTCGACTCGATCGAATACTCACCCCTAGGCGGCATTGTACCGGAGATGAGACGGACGGTGGTGGTTTACGTGTGAAGAAGATAAAAGCAGTTGGAGACTTGGAGTAAGAAAATATTAAAGGGTTAATTATTGTGGAAGTCACTTATGTTTGAGTGTAGTACAAAGTTAGTTACCCATTTTGAAAATTAATCAGTACAATCACATACGTTTTCGGGGTGTAAACATATAGTCACTCCGATGTGAGCTGATTACGTGACTCCCCAAATTATATACACATAACCAACGTCTTTATTTCTTATTTTTTTGTAACCCTAAAAAATTTCCTCTTGAAGAAGAAGAGAAAGAAACATTTTCAAAAAAAAAAACATTCTAAGAAGATGAAAACAAGGAGTGAAATACCCATTATAATAAAAACACTCAATATCATCCGCCATTGTTTCTTTTTTCAACCAGTTATTGTGGTTTCTTCATTATGAATTTATAATCTTTACGCAAATAGTTTCTCGCCATTAAAAGCTTTTACGTTTGTAATTTCTGTTCCCATGAGAAATCGGTAGTCTTCTCTCACTAAAAAGCTTCATTTGCCAACTCAAAAGCTTTACCTTTTTGTTCTTATAAAACAACATTTTTCGTTACCCATTAAAAGGTCTCTTCATTTGTCACATAATCAGCCCACATGGATCAAACGTGGAAAAAAATAATTTTTTAATTTGTCGGATCATCTTTCCGTTACCCATTAACGGTCTTTAATATCGGAGTGACCATATGTTTACACCCCAAAAACGTATGTGATTATACTGATTGATTTTTAAAATGGGTGACTGACTTTGTACTGCGCTCAAACATAAGTGACTTCCACAGTAATTAACCCAATATTAAAATACAACAAAGTATTATTTTCTTAGAAAATTCATTCAATCTTGGTTGTTGATGTTCATAATACCAATGGGTTTATAAAGCTTAATTACAACAAATTTTATAACTACCTAACAACTCAACAATCTAAATAACTAGTTTTAGCTAACTAATATAGTGATTAACAAATTAATTACAACTAATTAGGTAACTATCTAACATTTACCCTGCTTTTTCGTGCTTCTGGATTTTCTTTAAATTGGCCTCAGAGCATAAGGTACAGTAAATTGATCTTTAAGTAAAAAATTTTGCAATGACTCTTGAACTTGAATTGTGTCATTAGTTGATCCTCAAGCAATAAACTCATACCAAACAAAAAAGTTCATTTCTCAATTACTTTCTTCATCATTCATTATCCTTCTTTTATCCAGAATTCTTTTGAAACAAAACTTGCATTTTTTACTAGTGGTTCATCAAGAATCCAAGATAGTCTTCGTCCTTTCATTCTTTTTTACTCATTGTTTTGTCATACAATTTTTTCATCTAGAATTCCTTCAAAAAACTTTTTTCAATATTCCATGTCTTCCTCCATCACTTAATCAACCTTTATTTTTGTTGGGAGCAATGCGGTTAAGCTACATGTTCTTAGATGCAATCTGAAGTCTCTATTCGGCAAGAAAGTGTTAATTATCCAAGAAATGAAGTCTAAGTTAATGAGGATTGTTAGAGTTTTTATTTAATATGTAATTAGAATTTATTCCTAATTAGTAGTTTAGATTTATTAGAAGTCTTATTTAAATTATGAATAAATATAATATAGTTTTAGTTATATTAAAACTCTATGTTATCTTATTTAAAGGCTTACTCTGTAAACATTTAAGTGTGAAGAATAACAAAAAAACATATTATTCTCTGTTGAAAATATTATTTTTCTCTATTGTTAAACTCTATCTTTTCATATTTTATTATTCATTGTTTATCAGCGTTCGTGTTGTTCGGCCACCATGATCCATTTTTCACAAAAAGTAACTTTTTATGTCTGGTTAATGGAGAGCTAGGTTGTTGAACTTTAAACTCCTCCTCCCCCAAGATTTTTTTCTCATGAAAACTTGACTTTAAAGCCTAAATTTCAAAATACACCGTGTATGAAGCAAAACGGCAAGCAATGACCACTCTCAAGGAAATAAATATCAACTAGACACCATTATTCTATAAGCACGAACAACCAACATTGACAATCTAACTAGTAACTACTCTTTTAACTAATTAAAAGAGTCTATCTTCTTATTTTCTCTAACATTTATCCGAATTTTTAATATTTTTTCTTGTTTTATCAATTTTTTAAATCAAGACTCTGGAAGAAGTTGTTGCTTGCGAAAGCAGATTCAAAACCTTCATGATTATTGTACAATATTATGGCAGTAATGTGGTCATAGTTCAGCAATACTTTGCAAATTCTATATGCTTGTTGATGATGCTCATGTGGCTTCATGTCTAGTGCAAAGGGTGTTTTTTTTTCCTTGTTTCTTAAACTTCTTTTTTCAATCAAGAAGAGAATCAAAGGTAGTCTTATCCTTTTGTTCTTCTTTACTCATTGTTCTGTCATACAACTTTTTCATCTAGAATTCCTTAAAAAAATCTTCTCAATTTTCCTTGTCTTACTCCATCACTTAATCAACCTTTCTTTTTATTGGAAGCAAGGCAGTTAAGCTACATGTTCTTAAAATTCTAAAAATGTTGTTATTTTCACATAGTATCATTCGTCGTCAATCTTGATGTCGTTCTGCCTTCGTTGTCTTTACTTCCAATATTGTTTCTTTATCCCTTCAAGGTTTTTTGTTGGTTTTTGGATCTTGATTGTTTTCTTCAACGCTCTGATAGCTATGGAGAGTCATTCTCTTTTTCTTCATATATGTCGTCGATAATCAGCTTCCTCAGTTGTGACTTTCATATACGCCACTAGTTTGGTTCTCCTATTGTTGTTGCATGTGCGAATCACTCGATTCTTTCATCTTAATAGAGAGGTTTATTGTTTATAGTTGTCGATTTCCAACCTTTTCTATCTCATTTCCTTTTTCATCGTCGATTCTTCATTCGTAGATGAACTATGTATCACAAGGTCGAGCTTCCCACCCGTGCATGCGAAGACGTTGATAAGAGATTTTATGTTTCCCAAAGGGAAAATCAACGTCGTTAATGAATACCGTGTTTCGTTGTCAGAGAGTCCAAAATTGGTAGAGGAATTTAGAATCTTGTCACTTTGATTTCTCATGTGATGATCCAAAATAGTATCTGTCCTTATTTCTTGTTGATTTGAATTCTAAATGATTTGTCTTTTTCTAAACCAGATTTGAATTGATTTGTCTTCGCCAAGAGTTTGTGACATGGTTAATAAAGGATTTGTTGTTTCTCTATATTGAATTCAGAACTTTGTAATAATGAATGTTGTTTAATATACATCCTTCAAATGTTAATGATTATTTTAGTGACTATGTTCAATTTTTCTTTACTACTTCTCATGCTATTTCAAGTTGTTGGTTCACGTGCATTTATTATATGGTTCTTGTTGGCAATTTATGATGTATAGCTGCTGGTTTGTTCATACTAAAGTTGAAAATCGATATGTTTCATTTAGAACTTGTATATTGTGTTTGAGTTTAGTTCAAAAAAAAATACAGGTACTATAAGTTGAAAAATATTTAATTTATTTGTTGGTTTGTGTTTGATTCTATTTAGTCATTTTCTTTTTGAAAAAGATTGAAGCATCTGCAATTTTTGATTTACTCTCGAGTTATTGACTGGCATGATAGAATTTTGCTACTGCTTTTACTTCATTTTAGTTCATAGTTATCAAGTTGTTGCATTACTCTTGTGATTGAGCAGCTAATCTGGTGAACAAAGTGTCAGCGGTTATTGTTGGAAACTAGGATTGTTGGAATTGTGTTCAAAGATCAGTTTGAATGTTTCTTTCTTCATTGTGAATTGATTCTCCCACAAGGTAATTTGAAGCTTGATATTTCATAGTTAAGGATACATAGAAGAAAATCTTTGAGGAGTGTATAGTGTTTAATAGCCTTGTGTTTTATTAACCAGATAAAAGAAAGTGTTCTCTTACTTGAAAGAAGGTTTTAGATTGCACTCGAAAGCTAGACACTTAATAACATTGTTTAAAAAAAGTTTCAAATAAGTGAGGAGGACAATGAAGATTATGAAAAATTTACCAAATAATTTTGAATGAAAATTTTGGAAAGAAGAACAAAAGGGAGAAAAATAAACCCCTTCGATTCTTGGTTAAAGAAAAAAATTTAAGAAACATGAAAAAAACACCCTTTGCACTAGACATGAAGCCACATGAGCACTATCTGTAACCTCTAAATTTAACCTAATTTCTTAGATTAAAATTTAGGGTTTACGCTAGCAAAACTTGTTTCGTAAGTTAGAATTTAAAGGATTAAAATACAATTTTCTCAAAATGAAAATAATAGAAATACTGAAATTTATCGATTAAAATTATCTGAAAGTTCAACCCATGTTTATAATAAATTTTAACAATACTGAAAACCGTTTAATGTCCAAAGTCCAATGTTCAATATCAGAAAACTCAATATACGAAACTAAAGTTGTTATATTGAAGTCTATAAAACATACGAAAAAATTCTGAAAATAAGACCCTCCAAGTACCTATGCCTAGATCTGAGTATCTGAAACAAAAACTGTGGGGGTGTAAGCTTGAGAGCTTAGTGTGTCTCTAGTGTGCATATAAACATGATTACATTACAGAAAAGCATGACACAGAACATAATAGCATATTACAAATCAGTACAGTACATGTGATGTAATGTATGTAAGATATGATATGCACACAACACCGAACACCATCAGAAGAGAAGGTTCCCCTGAACCACTCTAACTCCAACACACCATCAAAAGTGAAACTCGATCTGAAGATGGAGCCATTGAACAGAAGTGGTTACTCGACCCGTAGGTGGAGCCACTAAACAGAAGTGGTTACTCGACCCGAAGGTAGAGCCACTGATCATAAGTGATACTCACCAATAGGTGAAATCACTGAACTTTACCTATATATTATCCGACCGATGCAATAACATGAATAGTTAACAGAGACTGAATGCTTGCCTGAGAACTAACATAAGGTATGCATAATAGTTTCAGAAATAACAAAATCAAAGTTTTCATAATTTCTAAATTAGATATCACACAGAGCATAATATTAATGAGTGCCTAAAAGTCCTAATTTTTATATCATTTTCCCATTTAATTATTGTCAATAAATGACAAATTTAAGTATAATATTAGATAATTCTGAGTATTTTCCATATTTTAGCATCTCAACACCGATTTCATAAATCTATCTATTTTTGGCATAAAACAGATGTATTTGATGGTTTTCTTTCTTAGACAGGAAATTATATTACAGGAGTTGCCAAACAAGAGGATGGATGCTAGAAACCAAAGCTGGAATGCAGATGAGCACCCGCCACGACATCACTTTGGAGGCCGCGATAACCGATGCTGTGGCAGCACCTGAAGAACAAATGTCGATATGATAGGCGATCTGAAATGAAAAATAAGGTGGATGTTTTAAGACAAACAATATAGAAATCGGATCTGAGAAACGCATGAAAAGTCAAGCTCAAAGGCCACGCGAAAAAAAAGTCCTTATAGGAATAAACTAGGAAATAAAATAAAGATATTTTATTTATGTACTTAACTTGTGTTTTCTCCAAGTTGTATTCCTACTTTGGAAAGGTTTGCCCTAGGTCAAGCCTATATAAAGCATAGCCTATGTAGAGAGGATGGTATCTTGAAATCAAGTTTCATAGAAAAACCCTAACTTCCTCCATCGCCCCCTTGGGGTTTAGGTTAGTTTGTGGAGTAGATGTGGAAGAAAGTTTGTAATTTGTTTAGTTCTTATTAATGCAATTTCAGAATTCATAGTTTATTCTCTCTTGATATTTACTCTTCTTGCATATGAGCTCGGGAGATGTAGGTTCACAAAATGAGAGAATACGATCTTTGCTCATGGGCATTGGCTAATTCGGTTGAGAGATTAATCGCCAAAGATTTCAGCGACTAATAAGACGCATGTGTTTGGTTGTTGTCTACCCTTGGTTCATGTCGGGAGGTATTATTAAGACGTGAGTTTCAACAGTTCTCTTCGCTTAGGGATAAGGAAGAAGACATACAAAGATGCTCTGTCGAACTATGAGTTGTTGAATTATCGATAAGGCATAACCCCGCCTAGATAGCTACAATGACCCTTAGTATGACCCGCCGAGGCGGCAGTTCAATCCTATTACATTATAAGAACGAGACAATTACATTTTGATTCCACACTACGAAGCACTCTAACCTGCCCCACTTTTCCATCCTTGATTTCTTGATCTCTTATCTTTATTGCTTTAATTAGTTTTATTAGTTATAATTCAAACCCAATTTACTTGTGCTTTTAGTTTCACACTACGAAGCACTCTAACCTGCCCTACTTTTCCATCCTTGATTTCTTGACCACTTATCTTTATTGCTTTAATTAGTTTTATTAGTTATAATTCAAACCCAATTTACTTGTGTTTTTAGTTTTCTTAGTGCAGTTATAGTAGTGAAGTCGACTTAGTCCCTGTGGGTTCGACAACCTAAAATATTACAATATGACAAAGGTGGAATTAACAGGACTCCATAGCCTCCATCAGATTTGGCATCATTGTCGAGGATTGACACTCAATTTTACTACTAATTATTTCTTTACCCTTTTAATTATTTTACTTTATTTTATTTAGTTTTAGTTTTTGTCTTAACTCACAAGTCTTGTTTTGTGTATGACCATGTCCAATCCGACTTTGATCAATACTCTTATGATCCAGAAATCGAAAAAACAACACGAGATCTGAAACGTAAGGCACGCCAAAGAATGAACGTAGAACCTAGCCAACAAAACAACACGGGTATGAATGCCGCCGCGGTAGACAACCGTGGTGCTTTTGCAGTTGTTGACCCAATAAACAATCCAAGACAGGAACGCGCATGAACCATTCGAGATTATTTAAAGGAAGATTTAGATGGATTAACTCATGTTGTTGTGATGCCTAACATAGAGGCAGAGCACTTCGAATTAAAACTGGTCATGTTCAATACCTTAGGCCAGTTTGGGGGTTCAGCCAAGGAAGATGTTCAGTAACATCTTAAATCCTTTTTAGAAATTTGTAACTCGTTTAAGCTGTCGGAAGTCTCAACCGACATCCTTAAGCTGAAATTGTTCCCATATTCACTGAGGGATAGGGCAAAATCTTGGTTAAACAACCTCCAGCCATGATCATTGAACTCATGGACAAAACTATGTCGAAGCTTCCTTGCCAGATTCAGTTACACCAATATGATTGATAAACTCATAAACGACATAACATCCTTTAGGCAAGACGAAGACGAATCAATGTATGAGGCTTGGGAAAGATACAGAGAACTATACAGAAAATGCCCCATGCATGGTCTTCTTGAGTGGACCCAAGTATCCATCTTCTACAATGCAATTAACACCCCTACGAGGATGATGCTTGATCCTTCCGCCAATGGCACTCTCTTGGATCGCCCACCCCATGAGAGTTTAGAAATTTTGGATAGGTTGGCAAAGAATGACTATCAACACCCAACCACCCGAAGAGGCATAAATAGACGAGGTATGATAACTTCTGATTCTACAGATTCTATCCTAGCACAACTATCAGCCCTAACCAACATGGTCAAGAATCTGCATAAACCAAGACATTCGAGAAGTAAAAGCAGTCATCGTTCTTTGTGAAACATGTGGTGACAACCATGACTCAAACGCATGCCCACACAATCCAAAATCTTCCTTCTATGTTGGAAACTTTAATAGAAATAATATGTCCAACAATTACAACCCATCATGGAGGAAGCATCCTAATTTCTCATGGAGCAAACATAATAATGCACTTAACATGCAACATCAATCTCATGCCTAAGTCAGTATTTTAGAAGCTATGCATTGGGCAAGCAAAACCAACAACAGTGATGCTGCAGCTGACAGATCGCTCCTACGTACAACCAGAAGGAAAAATTGAAGACTCTAGTAAGGGTGAATAAATTTATTTTTCTTGCTGACTTCTTAATTCTTAATTTTGAAGTAGATGAACATGCACCAATCATATTGGGAAAGTCATTCCTAACCACAGGAAGAACGTTGATCGATTGCGAGAAAGAAGAATTGATCATAATGGTCAATGATCAACAAGTAAAGATCAATGTGTTTAAAACTTTAAGGCATCAGGACGAACCAGATGAAGGCCAAAGAATTGAAGCTAAAACTGAGTTTAACTTCAAAACAGAAATAGACTGCCTGAACAAACCAGGCAACACGCCCCTTGAACAACAATATATTCGAAAGAAACCACTTGATGAGGAGACAACAACTGGGATATCAGCTTCTCCTCCATCCAAAAGGGGAGATGGTTGCTGCCGAAGATTCATTTTATTGCACTTCTGCAGTAACCTAAATTTCTATCTCTTTGTCCTTGATTTCTTTTATGTTTTAGGATTAGATTTTTAGTTTCTACTTTAAGAATTAGATTTTAAATTTTCAAAATTTAAGTTTTTAGAATTTTATTATTTCCATAGTTTTTATTAATATTCCTTACAGTTATTTAGGTACCAATAAAGAAGAAAAAACCATGAAGCACATAAAATGGTCATGAAATCAAGCTCACTGTCCCACCTAAGAAACGATCAAGGTGGTTGGCCACCCAAAAGCAAGTTGATGCGTGTTAGATATACGCAATTTTAGTATAAGTGAACACGTTACCAAGTAATAAAGTGATGAGTATCATCGGATATCGTCTCCACAGGGATTGATATACTTAATATGCTTTCTTTAGTCTTCTTGTTCTGTAAAAGAAATAAAGTAAAAACACAATTAATTGGGTTGTGATTGAACTAAATAATAATAACTAAATAAAGATAGAAAAATAAGATAATGAAGGTGACCAGAATCCAGTTGTGTTGCATAGTGGGATTGATCAACTTGTTCTTGTCCAATGCAATTGTACAACACTGCCTTGGCAAGACTACAGATTACTACCTCGACAGAGGTGTCACTCGTCTGTTGCGATAATCTCTTGCTCTTGAGCAGACTTTATCAAAGTTTGGCAAAGTGTCCTTTAATGATTCTGCTTATCTCTAAGTTAAAATACTATTGATGACCAGTTCTTGATGATACCTCTCAGCGTGAATCAATTATAATCACCAACCAATCCCATACTTCTCTTAACTGCTGAAACTCTTAACCTATCTATAGGTCGAGTTAGTATTTCCCGATTGAAATACCGTACTTATCCCTTTCGTGAATCTAACTCTCTCGATATTAGATTAATAAATTATTCACAAACTTCTCTCTCGAGCTTGAATGCAAGAACAATGAATGATAAAGAATAATCAAACTTCGATATTTTATTGCATTAGAAACAAGAAACAAAGTTTGACTTCCTCACACTAATACTTTACAACCTTCACCTAAGCCTAAACAAAATTAGAACATAATGTAGGAAAGAAAAACTAAATCTAATTCTATATTCTAAGCTATGAATCTAATGTCTCTTCTTCCTTTGGACGGCTATGCCTTATATAGGCTTGGCCTAGGGCAAACCTTTCTTAAGTAGAATACAACTTGAAGTATGGAAAAAAGTTATGTACATAAATAAAATATTTCCAAGTTTAATTCTTCTAGAAGACTTTCCCTCGTGGCCTTGTCTTTGGGCTTTTCTCGTGTTATCCTGCTTCGATCCTTGGGCTTCTTGTCCAGCAACATTCTCCTCATTTTTATCCTTAGCTTGTCTGCCACATCGCTACTTGTCTTATGCTGCCTCGGCATCAGGTCCTACCTCGACCACAGTTTGCTATCGCGGCAATGTTTCTTCCTGTACAGATACAAAAATGCAATAAAGCTTGCTTTTTTTGTAAATATTATCTTTAACAGCATAATCGCTAAATATATCACATTAAGTATATGAATTATTCCAAGTAGGTGTAGAATTGATGATTAATGCCCATGAAAAGTGTAGAAAGTGATAGTGAGTTGAGCACTTATCACAAGTGACAGCGGGTTTGCGTCCCTAGAACTTCATCTCTCCCGTTTTATTTTATACTTCTTCATTATTGTTTTTTGAGTGTAGTTTTTAGTTTCTTTCTCAACAAACTCCACACAAACTGATGACCCTCAGAATACAGAAGAGGCCAAACGCAACATAGAAATAATGGTTTATCTTTTCCTTGACTCCTAATTTTTATCTTGTCTTTTATTGTTGCCTTATGTTCAGATACATGTATTGAGAATAATGCATCCTTCGAGTTTGGGAGAGTATTGATCCTATTTTATAACTTATAAATATCTTTCATGTATGAAAAGTATTCGGATTATCCTACTACTATATCTTTCATGTATGAAAAGTATTCGGATTATCCTACTACTACCTTAATTTCTGTCTTTATAGTAATTTCAATTTGATGCAATTTTTTTAAGTCTACTGAATTTTATTGAAACTGCCTTGGCAACAATATATTCTCTAGCCGCCGCAGTAGTATGCTCCATTCACCAGACTTGAAATCAGAAAGGTCTCTTAGGATTAATACTTAGGATTAGACTATGAGCCTGAAAACATCTTAAACACTGCTAGTCTTAGTTGATTTTAAAAGTTCTTTTCTTTGATAAGTAATAAGGACTTAGACTTAGATTTTTTAACTAGAGGTGCCTATCACCGGCTCTAGTTTAGTCCATTGAGGTGCCCATGACTGGCTCTAGGACTTAAGTTTCTCTCACTTACTAGAGGTGCCCAAAATTGACTCTAGTAAGAGTAGCTAAAAACTTGAGGTGCCCGAAACCGGCTCAAGCAATCTAAGTACATAGCAATATATATTTATATACAGATTAGGGAGAAAGAAAAAGAATTGAAGAAAAATTTAAATCGGAAGTCTTGAGCTAGAAAAAAAGGATTAAAACTTAGAAAATCAACTTTGACAATTCCTTACTTAATTTTATCTTTTGCATTGCTTGAGTACAAGCAATAGTTCGAGTTTAGGGGTGTGATGAGTGCCTAAAAGTCCTAATTTTTATATCATTTTCCCACTCAATTATTGTCAATAAATGACAGATTTAAGTATAATATTAGATAATTTTAAGTATTTTCTATATTCCAGTATCTCAACACCGATTTCATAAATTTATCTATTTTTGGCATAAAACAGATGCATTTAATGGTTTTCTTTCTTAGACAGGAAACTATATCACAGGAGTTACCAAACAAGAGGATAGATGCTGGAAACCAAAGCTGGAATGCAGATGAGTGATCAAGAGGATGGATGCTGGAAACCAAGGTGGACGTTTTAAGACAAACGACATAGAAATCAGAGCTGGGAAACGTATGAAAAGTCAAGCTCAAAGACCACGCGGGAAAAGAGTCCTTATAGGAATAAACTAGGAAATAAAATAAAGATCTTTTATTTATGTACTTAACTTGTGTTTTACTTCAAGTTGTATTCCTACTTTGGAAAGGTTTGCCCTAAGCCAAGCCTATATAAAATATAGCCTATGTAGAGAGGAGGGTATCTCGAAATCAAGTTCCATAGAAAAACCTTAACTTCCTCCATCTCCCTCTTGGGGTTTAGGTTAGTTTGTGGAGTAGTTGTGGAAGAAAGTTTGTAATTTGTTTAGTTCTTATTAATGCAATTTTAGAATTCATAGTTTATTCTCTCTTGATATTTACTCTTCTTGCATATGAGCTCGAAAGATAAGTATGTGAGAAAAACTCATTTGCCTAGCATCGGGAGATATAGGTTCACGAAATGAGAGAATATGGTATTTGCTCATGGGCATTGACTAATCCGTTTGAGAGATTAACCGCCCAGGATTTCAATGACTAATAAGACGCATGTGTTTGATTGTTGTCCACCCTTGATTCACGTCGGGAGGTATTATCAAGACATGGGTTTCAACAGTTCTCTTCGTTTAGGGATAAGGGAGAAGACATACAAGGATACTCTGTCGAACTATGAGTTATTGAATTATCGACAAGGCATAACCCCCTCTCTAGGCAGCTATGACAACCCTTAGTGCAACCCGCCGAGACGGCAGTTCAACCTTATTGCATTATAAGAACGAGACAATTACTTTCTGATTCCACACTACGAAGCACTCTAACCTGCCCTACTTTTTCATCCTTGATTTCTTGATCACTTATCTTTATTGCTTTAATTAGTTTTATTAGTTATAATTCAAACCCGATTTACTTGTGTTTTTAGTTTTCTTAGTATAGTTATAAGAAGTAGTGAAGTCGACTTAGTCCCTATCGGTTCGACAACCTAAAATATTATAATTTGACAAAGGTGGAATTAACAGGACTCCATAGCCTCCATCAAATATTAGTAAATTCAGAAAATCACAGAAACAATACAATCAATATATATATACAAAGATCACAAAATATGCATATAGAAGTAATGTAAAGTATCGGGAGAGACACACCTGAAGCAGATCACTTAACGTTAATAGTGACGTCTACTGGGCTCAGTCCTAGTACAAGGTCTAGCTGACGTAGAACCTACGAGTAACACAAAGTAAGATACACTACTATACCACTATTCAATATAAACACACGAAACAGAATAACCAGATAACTTACGTGCGCGTCCCGAAGTCTGATGAACATAAGGTCGTCTAGGAGGAGGAAGAAGAAGAAACTCGGGGTCCGAATCCACGTCACTTGAACCAAACAGTAACTATTTTAGATTCTGATAAAGATAACTTTCGATTGAACACTCGAACTAAAAAGTCTTAAAAAACACACTTCGGGCTTGAATTTTGTAAAACGGACAGCGCCATCGAACTTAGGACATCAAAAAACATGAAGTGAGACTGAGTCTGAAAAGGTCAACGATGACGTCAGCTTTGGTCAAAACTGACGTCAACAGGTGATGTCAGCAGCGACGTCAACAGTGACGTTAGCAATTCGGGTCACGGGTCGGATCGGGTCGGGTCGTACGGGTCACCAGGATTTTCCCAAAAAAATCTAAAATAATCCAGATTTTTCCCAAACCTAAAAACACCAGAAAAATTTGATCGATTCCCCCTAAAACCGATTCAAACTCGAGTCAAAACATTTCTTAAAACCTGGAAACTGGATTTGAACCTTAACAAACTTTCCATCTTTTCTAAAAATTCAAAAATCAGAAACGAAAACCCCTCTTTCTTTTACATAGCGAGACAGAACAAATTAAGGAGAAAAGGCATTGAAAACTTACCAAACACACAAATTAAAGATCGAAGGAAGGCTACTCGGTTGGATTGAAACATAGAAAGAATGAGAAAAATAAAACTATCGAATAAGGAGGATTCAAGACCAAGAATTAAAACCGATCAAGAGAAATAAGGGAAGAAAACTGTTACCAAAATTAAATTGGTTAAATTATCCAACAAGGGTCTGAGTTTTTTTAAAGTTTCCAACAGAACCCTTAACTTTCTAAACATTACAAAATAGTCACTGAAATTCAAATTAAGCTTATTCTAAAAATTCTCAAATTCTAGATTTCAAATTAGAGATTTTAAAATAATTAGGGTTTCAGAATTAGGATAAATTTAGGGTGTTACACCATCAACAAGCAAATAGAATTAGGGGGCGGCTGCAAGAACTTCTGCCAAAGTCTTGATTCAAGAAACTGATAGAAGAAAAAAAATTAAGAAGCCAAGTGAATGTTAGAGAAAATAAGAAGTTAAACTATTTTAATTAGTTAAAATTGTAGTTATAGTTAGTTTTAATTTGGGCTATATAAACCGTAATGGTTACTTACACTATTAATCCATTTCATTTTAATAAAATAAGTTTTTTCTATATTCTATACCAAATATCTAACTATTAATTTTTTTATATTCTGTCGTTTATTGATCTCATAAGGCAACCATGTGTTCATTCTCACATATCGTAGGGATTTTGCATGTATTGTGCCACGTTGTTTACGGCAAATGACACATCATGATTCATGTCTTGTACGAAAAATGACACATCTTGTTTGCAGAGTTTTTGAGATGGTGTCATAGCAGTAGGTCTTGCTCCTAACATATCATTCATTTAAAGCAACTTTGAGATTAATAAAAATAAAAATAAAAAGATTGTTGAAGAATGAACGACATTATATAAATTTATTATTTTTTTAATTGGGAGATTAATTTATTATTTATAATACATAAGAGATTTAATAAAGAATTAATCGTTAGTTTAGCCTTTCTATTCCATGTCTGACACTATGTATTATTTAAACCTCTCTATTGATTTCAGTGTACGCAGTGAAGTCGGTGGGATGCTCCAGAACTGTCAAAATTCTGTTTATATATATTTGTTTATGTTTTGTCTTATTTATCCTCATGTCATTTTTCTGATACTGTCTTCAGATTCATAGTATTTCTTGGGACCAGACTCTTATTGGAAACAACATAAATTTTGACATACTATAATTCATGTTTTGTAGGATTATGCTCATGTTTTTCTGTGTTTAAAGTATGTCGTGATCATTTTATATTGGGTAAAAAGAGTCTGACCATTAATTTTTAAAAATTAAGATTTTCTTATTAAAGTCATTTAGTCTTGAATTTAGGTTTTCATATTAAATATAATTTTTTCTTTAATTAATCATGTAAATAAAAGAGTATAAACGAATTTTTATATTTATTTAATAAATGAACAAATGTATATATATATTTGATTTATTTATGTTCACGAACAAGATTGTTTAACTCATTTATTCAATTCCCTTTTCCTTTTCCTTTTTTTTATATTTTAAATATTGGTGAAAATAAAGACTAAATCGAATTTAATGTAAATTTTAAAGTTTAAAGTGTGAAGCTTGAGAAGTTTAAGGATCAGTGGCATAATTTTACCAGTTTTCTTTTATTTGCAAATAAAAGAGTAGAAAAAGTGTTTGTTGACCTGAGCAAATAAACACATATGTACGTGAACATTAAACGAATATGTTAATAAATATATAAATAAGTATATTCGTAATCATTAAACAAAAAAACAATAACACTTTTAAAAATATATAAATGTCCTAATCAGCATTGATAAAAAATTATAATAAATAAATTAGTACGAACTCATGCTTGTACATTCAAGTCCAATTCATTTACACCCATGGTCATGTACAAGTGTAGTATAAGTGGCTGCACAATATCCTAAGAAAATGAGGATCACAAAATTATTGAAGTTAAATATTTGTAAGGAAAAAAAAAGGAAGAGATAGTAACTCATTCTCTATTCAAAGGTTAGTCTATTATGTATTTTTTTGGCCTAAGACGAATCTGAAAGAGAGACTTTAAATCAGATATTTAAATTGCAATTTTGATCGTATTTATGATCGTTTTACGTTATCATGATCGTATTTAGAGGTCTAATGAACTGATTTAGTCAGTTAAACCTAGTTTAGGATTAAATTCTTAAAAATCAGTTTTTGGAAAAATATTCTAAAATTATTATTTGACTTATATTTGACTTTGATCAAATCAATTTTAAAAATTAACCATTGAATCCTTGAGATGTTGAAATTAGTGAATATTTTATAAAAATTTAAAATTTAGTGACCAAATTTTAATTGGGTCAAAACTTTGTACTTTTAAGGGGCTTTGATCCAATCCTATTCCTAACTGATCTAAACCTTTCAAGAGCCTATATAAACAACCTTTAATAACTTGTAATCAAAATTTCCCAATTTTGATTCAAAACCTAAAATTTCACTTTTAAAATATATCTCTCTTCCTTATTTCGGTTTCTTCTTCCCCAATGCAGCTTTTTCATTATCTTTTCAAGGTAAATATCTATTCTTTTTAATTAAATTTTGTTGGTTTATTTTCTTATAATTTTCTTCTTCAAGTTCTCTTCGGTTTTCTTCAGTTTTACTTTTTTTAAACCTTGAAAGGAGGTTGAATCAAATTTAGAGGTGAGAATCATTCAAACCTCTGAATTAAAAGTTATTTAATGAAATTTCCAAGTTCTTGGCTGATTGTAATAATCTTTAAAGTCTTGAATCAATAAAATCGGTTTTCTTGATAAAAAAAATTCATTATTTTCTTGATTTTGGTATAAGGTTAATACTTAACTGTTTTTGTTGCCTAAATAAAATCGATTTTTAGGATTAGTCACTCTAATTGATTAAATAATTTTATTAGAAAAAATATAGTAAATGAATGGTGTATTTAATAATATACCTCAAATAAACTAAGTTGGTCGGTTTCTCATCGTATGAGACGTTGACCAAGGGTGTACTTTGGTATCACACTTAATGTGTCATTTTTATTTATAAAATGATAAATAATATAAGGTTAGTGTAAAAATAAAATTAATTAAGTAAACAACTAGAAGAACAAATAGTAATGTTATTAATTTCTCTAAGTGTCTAGATAGTAGTGCCAATTGTTTTGGTGTTACCATAATACCTTTGGAAAATTAATAATATAATAACCTTAATTATTTAATTAATGGAGCATAATAGGATAAAACATAAAATTGATCAGATAATAATTTGTCATGCATTTAAATCTTTTGGAGTAGAAATTATATTTCTACAAAATACGAGTTAAGGTTTGTTAACGTAAATGAATTTTATTCAAGCTCGTATTTACGAGAAATGTATTTTCTTATCCAAAAGTATACCTTCATTCGAATGATATTCATTTCAAAATGATGGATTAAATTGAGATTATAGTTCGAAATGCGAAAATATCACATGTAATTAATAAGGAACTGATTTCGAAATGCCAAAATGCCAAAAGGATACCTTCATTCGAATGATATTCCTTACGCGAAATCGACTCCCGAACCCAAATGTTTTAAAAGAATTTCTAGTTTATTTTATGGTGTCTTACCTATCAAAGTGGCCGGTAGCGACTCTAAATTGTTTTAAAATTAAAAAGATTTGTTCTAATTAAAAATCCTAATTTTTAAATTAACAATTAAAAAGAAAAAAACTTGATTTTTAAAATTCAATCCCCGGGTTAATTTGACACATCTTGTTTGCTGGTTCATTTTGCATGTATTGTGCCACGTTGTTTACAGCAAATGACACATCATGTCTTGTATGAAAAATGACACATCTTGTTTGCTGAGTTTTTGAGATGGTGTCATAGCAGTAGGTGTTGCTCCTAACATATCATTCTTTTGAAGCAACTCTGAGATAAATTTATATTTGGCTCAAGAAGACACTATGTAGTGTGGTTAAGCAGTTTGTAATATATTCGTTTATAATAAGGAAACATCTATTATCTTGGCAAAAAAATTGTCTCTTGCTAATTTATTTTCCATTTGGTTTAAGGTTGTTCGATTCAGATGGAACTTTCAACAATAATTTTCTGCTGGTAAGAATTTGTTCAATTACAAGTGTTTTAATTTAAGTAAACTGTAGAATGTCGATTCATTTTAATTCGAACGATAACATCGTTAATACAATACACATAAGAATATGAGATCGAGTATATTTAAACATCAAATGTTTTTTATTTTATAAGCATTGACGACAGCAGCAGTCTTGTGCTAGTTTTCGATGGGTGATAGTCTTTCTTATTTTTTTTATTTTCTCTTATTTCTTATTGCACAATTGTTAATTCAAAGTGAGAAAAATATAAATATTATTAAAATAAATCAAATTATATATTCATTGCAGGAAATAAATTATGAATTAAATCAAATCGAAAGAGAACATATTGAAGAATACACGAATATAGTTTTCTTAAGACAAATTTTAATCAATCCTTATGCTTAAGTTGTTTGAGTCAACACGACTGTAGAGATCATAATTGTAACTTTATTTTTCCCATCATCAAAAATGGTATATAATTTTTAAGAGTTTCAAATAGTATATCAATAATAAGGATAAATTATTAAACTATAGTGGCCGACTATATTACTAAACTAGTTTCGCCTATGATTTTCGAGTTTCTCGAAAAAGAATATACTGTCTAACTAAAATATTAGTAAAAACTTCAACACAAATATATAATATCTTGAAAACAAATAAAAATATTTCTAACAATAAATTATCATTTAATAATAACAAAATCACAAAAGTGATATAATACAAATAATTAATTTTTAATATTTTATTTGAATTTTAATTATTTTATACTTTATATTGGGATAAAATTATATTCCATATATTTAATATATTTGATAGGTTAGATGTCATGCCATTTAAAATATATTATCATATGCATATGACAAGTCATCATCGTTAAATTTTTAATGGTTCAGTCATCGTGCTAGTTAAAAATAAGATATTTATCAAAAAGATATAAATTGAGGGTTAAATTTATCCAAAAAATAAGACCAAAATTATAAAAATTATAAACGTTAAAAGTTAAAATAATATTTATGCCTTTTTAAAATTATATTTGGTATTGAGATCTATTTTTTTTTAATTTTTGTTATTGGGTTTAATTTTTTAATAATTATTAATATGTAGCTGATTTTTTTAATTATTATTATTATAGGTCTATTCTTAGAATTTATTTTTTTAATACTTGTTATTTAAGGTTACTTTTTTTTTTTCTTCCAATATTTGTTATTATGAACATACTTTTAAAATTAAAAAAAATATATTTTTTATTATAAATTTACTCTTAAAATTTATTTATTTATTATTATTTGTTATTAAAGACACAACAACAATTATTATATGGCACTAGCGATTCCATTTAAAACTATAATACATATAACTATTATATCTACGGTAGCGTATATTATTAATAAAATTTTATAACTACTATATTCATAGTGCCCAAAATAATATATAATATTTACGATCATGATAAACATAACACGAATATTAATATAATTAAAACCATAATTTAAATATCGAATTTAGGGTCCATTTTTAGACATGGCTTGGGCCACATAAGTATATAATAAACTGATTTTTAAATAAAGAACGAGTCTAACGATGCATAAAATTCACGAAACGTAATATCAATTTATTTTCTCATGTGATTTATTAGTAGTTTAAAAGTAATATCTTGCTGTTTTTTGGGGGGGCACAGGGTCGTCACTTCTGTTAAATTTTATTTTTAAATAAAATTTTATTAGTAGTTTAAAAGTATTTAACTTTATAAATTTCGAGATCATATTTTTTTGGGGCACAGGGTCGTCACTTCTGTTACATCTGTCAAGAATTATAAATATAAACGAACTGGTTTTAAATGAACAAAAATACGTTCATGTTTGCTTATTTGGTTTTAAAAATATTTATATTCGATTCGTATTTATTTATTTTTAAATATATTCATGTTCGTTCCTTTAGCGCTTGTGGACTTGTTAGTTTAACGTTTGTACACATATTCATTTTATGTTTATAACCATATTTATTTATATATTTATTAACATATTTGTTTAACATTCATAAACATGTTCGTTTATATATTCAGAAATGTTCAAATATCGGGTAACCAACACTTTGTACCTTTTTATTTGCGAGTAAAAGAAAATTGGTAAAATTATATCATTAATCCTTAAGTTTCTCAAACTTCATAATTTAAACCTTAAAATTCACATAATATTCAATTTAATACTTAATCTCACTGATAATTAAAATATTAAAAAATCCATTAAATGAGTCGATAAATACGAATCCATTAAATAATTCCACCTTGTTTTCAATTTAAATATCTGATAAATACGATGTTGTATTTTAAATAAAAAAATCCCCCCAACAGATTTTGATAGTTCTCGAGACTCCCACCGAGTTCATTGCGTACGCTTAAATCGATCGAGAGCTTTAAATACATTAAATGCTATGTTGACTATGATTAATTCTTAATTAAATCTCTTAACTATTAGAAATAGTAAATTAGTCTTCTGATTTAGAAAATTAATAAATTGATATGGTATCTTTCGTCCTTCAATAATTTTCTTACTTTTATTTTAATCAAATAATTTTTAAAAAGTTTTATTTAAAAACTGAATTATTGTAATAATTTATTCTAATTTTAATTACTGAAATCTTTTCGCTTTTATTTTAAAATTACATGGAATAAATGTAAGTCATTATTGTAATAATTTACTCTAATTTTTTTTTGTCATATCAATTTATTAATATTTAACGATAATAAATGACTGATTGAATAAAAGTTTATACTAAAAAATCTATATGTGACTTTTTTATTTTTATTATTAGGGGTATATTTTTAAAATTTACTTGTTTTAATACTTGTTATTTAAGGCATAATTTTTCTAGTAAAAATACTTTTAAAATTTAAGAAAATAATAATTTGGCATAAAGATAATTTTCACCCTTAACGTTTATAATTTTTGTCATTTTGGCCCATATTCTTTTTTGGGGATAAATTTAGCCCTTGATCTATGTTTTTTTAACAAATAACTCTTTTTTTAACTACCATTATAACTGAACAGTTAAAAATTTAATAATGGTAACATATCATATATATATGTGTGATAATATATTTTAAATGACATATAATCTAACCTATTAAATATATACATATATAGAGAGAGAGAATATAATTTTATTCCGGTATAAAATATAAAAAAATTAAAATTTAAATAAAATATTAAAAATTAATTAAATACAAAACAAAAATTTACTAAATGTTATCAATCCTAACTAAACTAAAATATCTTTATAAAACCCTAAAACTTCGATTTAGATTAAACTAAAATACCAAAATTCTAAATTAAAATAATAAAAATCCAATTGATTATTATCAAAAAATTTTATCTTTGATTCACCGGTAACAAACTATACAAAACACTTTCTTCTCAGATTATGTTCATACCTTTTTAGATAAAATTTTGATTTTACTATAGTTAAGGTTGAAAATATTTATTAGCCTTTTGTTTTAGATTTAATTAATTTTTAATAAATAAAAAAATAATTTTTAATATTTTATTTAAATTTTAATTGTTTTATATTTTTAGATTGAAATAAAACTATATCACGCGTTTATGTATTTGATATGCTAGAAGTTAAGTCATTTAAAATATATTATTACATATATGACATGTCATCATTATTAAATATTTAACGGTTCAGTTATCATGATAGTTAAAGAATGAGTTATTTGTTAAAAAGATAAAGGTCAAGGGCTAAATTTATCCAAAAAAAGAATAAGGGCTAAAATGACCAAAATTATAAACATTAAGGGTGAAAACTATCTTTATGCCTAATAATTTTTATCAAATACCTTATTTTTTAATACTTACAATGAATCTACTCCTAAAATTTATTTATTTATTATTATTTTTTATTAATGACAGGAATTTAAATAGCAATATACAAATGTAACAATGCTTGTTAGATAACAATAGTAATAGTATCTAAATCGTGATATCTATAATCATTATGTACATAATAACATATGTTATTAAAAATTCACAATCATGATACTTACAATGAACAAAATAGCATTTATAATATCTACAATCATGATAAACATAACACGATCATAAATACAATCATAAATAGGGTTTATTTTTTAGATTGCCTCGGGCCACAAAAATACATGGTAGACTAACCTTTAAATATAACATGAATTATGAGTATAACATGACTCAAAATTTACAAAACATAATATTAATTTATTATCTCATGTGATTTATCTCTAGTTTATAAGTAATATTTTCCTTTTTCTTTACTAATATTTAATTTAAATAATTTTGAGACATTCGTTTTCTTTGGATATTGTATAGTCACTTGTACTCAAGGGCGGAGCCAAAAATTTTTTTAAGAGGTGTCATTTTTTAAAATTATATTTAAGGGGTGTCAATTATTTATAAATTAGTGTTATTTATTAATTTAAAAATATATAAATTATATATATAAAAAATTGATCCAAAATATTTGGGGTGTCATTTGACCACCCATTTCAATGGTTGGCTCCGCCCATGCTTGTAATACGTCTGTCCATAACTATAGGTGTAAATAAACTGGGCTTGAATGTACAAAAATATGTTTGTACTCGTTTGTTTATTACTATTTTTTTTATTAATGTTGGTTAGGACGTTTATTTACTTTTAAAAGTGTTCATTTTAGTTTGTTTATATGTTTACGAACATATTTATTTATATGTTGGTCAACATATCTGTGTAATGTTTACAAAGTTTAAATATGGGGCAACCAATACTCTTTTTTACTCTTTTATTTGTATGGTGAGAGATGTGCAGTATACACAGATCACAAGAGGTTGAAGTATCTGATGACATAGAAAGAGTTGAATCTGAGGCAACGCAGGTAGTAGAGTTATTGAAAGACTATGAATCTCAAGATTTAGTACAATCCGAGTAAAGTCAATGTAGTGGCAAATGCTTGAGTAGGGAAGTAACCATTGAGTTGAGAGTTATGTTTGCTATATTGAACTTATCGGATGATGATGACTTGGTAGCCGGGCTTCAGGTTAGGACTACTTTGAGTCAGTTGGTTAGAGAGAAACAGTTGTCAGATGGATCTTTGGTACCTCACGTACAAGATATAATCAAAGGATGATCTACAGAGTACAGTTCAAAGATAATGGTGTACTGTGTTTCAGAGACAGAGTGGTTATGTTGAATGACAGTGATTGAAGACGTATGATTCTGACCAAAACGTACAATAGTCTTTTTGCTACACGTCCAGGTAGTACAAAAATATATTGTGGGTTGTAGGATGAGTACTTCTGGTTTGGTCTGAAGAGAGATGTTACCGATTATGTGAGTAAGTATATGGTTTATCAGAGAGTTAAAGCAGAATATCAGTTTCCATCTGATTTGTTATAGTCGTTGAAGATTTTTGAATGAAAACGGGAAATGGAAAATTATCGCCATAGATTTTGTATTCGGTTTGTCGTGACCTCTTCGAAAAAGAACATCAGTTTGTGGTTATAATTGATCGTTTCATGAAGTGTGCTCATTTTATTATTGTTCATACGACTTACTTGTTAGGTAAGTTGGCAAAATTATACGTCAGTGGGGTTGTGAGACTGTATGGTGTACCAAAATCGATTGTGTCTAACAGATATTTGAGATTCACAGCCAGATTTTGGGAGTGTTTGCACAGTGCTTTAAGGTAGCCATTTGAATTTCAGTACTTCATATCATCCTCAGTCAGATGGGCAATCAGAGAGAGTGATTCGGATTCTTGAGGATATGCTCTGGTGTTGTATCATTGATTTTTAAGATACTTGAGAGAAGTACCTACCATTGGTTGAGTTTGCGTATAACAACAGTTATCAGTCGAGTATTTAGATGGTTCCGTATGAGGCTTTGAATGGCTAAAAGTACATAACTTTGTTTTATTGGGTTGAAGCATGTTAGAATTGATATTGATGCCAATTATGCTTAAGGAGACTACCGAGAAATTGAAATTGATTTGTGATAAGTTAAGGACAGCTTCAGATAGGCAGAAATCATATGCAGATTTGAAACTGACAGAAATAGAGTATGAGGTAGAAGAAAAGTGTCACCGTGTAAAGAGATCATCCGTTTGGAAGGAAAAACAAGTTAAGTCCAAGGTTTATAGAACCGTATGAGGTTGCTCTTTTTGCACTTGTTTCCCTTAGGTAAATTTCGAGGAAAAAATTTTCTTTAAAGAGGGGAGAGTTGTAACGACTCAGATTCGGATTCGAGCGTCGGGTTAATCTGAGGGTTATGAGCTTCGGTTTTGGTCTCGAGTTTAGTGGTTTTGGGCTTCGGTTTTGTGTTGGGTCTTGTTGGGCTTGTTTGGTTGTTGGGCTTGAGAGATTTTAGGCCTTGGGAGTTTTATGTGAAGGATAATTTGGTAATTGTCTAAATAGGTTGAATAAGGAGTTGGTTTGAGTGTGTGTGCTGGGAACTTTCTTTCATCTTCTTCCTTGCAACCTCAAGAGGAAGTGAAGCATAAAGGTTGAATCTTTGGAGTTTTGAGGGAGAATCTCGATTTTGAGCTGAAGGGAAAGTTGTAGGGTTGTTAGAGATCTATCTAAAGAGGTAAAAATGTGTTGGTCTTGTGAGAAAAAAGGGTTTTGAGTTGGGGTTTGTGATAAGAACGAGATTGAGGTTTTAAGGGTCTAAATCTCAGTTTCTTGAGTTCATTTTTGTTCTAAGATTCTCCTCAAATGGTGGCTAATGGTTAAGTGTCTTCCTCTTGTAGAGAAACAAGTTGGAACACCATCTTCAAGCTTGGGAAAGGAGAAAGCTTAAGTGGGAGGAAAGAGTTCGTTTTTGTTGTGCTTGATAAGGTTAGTACTCCCAACTCTTCTAATCTTCATGCATTTCATGGTAGATTGCATTACATGTAAATTTTGGGGCATGATTGCTTGGTTTTAAGCTTTGAGTGCTTTAATGGTGGAATTTGTGCTAATGAGTTAAAAGACTGGAAAATGGTATTAAAAAACTCTAAACATCAGTAATAATGATTTGAAATGCCTTAGGTTTGGTTAAGTTAGGGGTTGATCCATAGAAATTTTCAGGTGAAACTTAGAGGTTCGTGCAGGGAGTATCGATACGGGCCACCGGTATCGATACCCCTGAGAGGAACTTAGGCTTGAAGAGCAAGGGTATCGAACCATGGTTCGATACCGATGGATTCTAGAAACTTTTTGTATCGATACTCGTATCGAAATGGTCCCTTCTCTTTTGTTGACTTTTTGAATTGATCAACGGTATCGATACTAGTATCGATACCTATGTGTTTCGATACCCTCTTTGGGTGGGTATCGATACAGGGTGTTTCAATACCCTACCTAAGGGTATCGATACCCTGTGTATTTTGGCCAAGATGGGTTGAGTTTTGGGCTCGGTGTTTCTCGATAAATAAATACTTTAATCTAAAAGCTACGAAACGAATTATCGAACTAAGATTGATGTTATAACTCCGAAAGACTAATTGAGATAATCTTAAACATCTTGTTCTGCTATCATCCTAGGTGGATCGTTTGTGTGGTTTGAGTCTTTGTGTGTTAGAAATCCGAATATCCATAAGTGTTACAACACGTTGAAGGCCATCCGATGTAACATGCTGGGTGATGATTGAAGACTTTTATGTCGAGTGTTGGGCGGCCTCACTCGAAGATGTTCGATATAACATTCCGAGCATAGGGTTGGTTGGGCGACCTTCACCCCTTTCCGAATATTGGGCGGCCTCGTTCGAAGATGTCAGATGTAACATTTCGGGTATAGGATTTGAGGGCAGCCTCAATCCTGAGTGTAGGATCCCGATGCTGTGTGGACGCAGGCCTCACTCTTGTGTGTTGACATGATTGATTTGTATATGCTGTGTGTGATAATATACATTTCATTATGTCATGTGATAGGCGAGCATGCTAGATCATCATATCATGCACGAGATCTATATGCCATGCTTTACTGCTTTGATATGCATGATGTTGGCCGAGTTTGGCGTATCCACTGAGCTTGTGTGACTCAGCGTTTGAAATCTATTTTCGTGTGTAGGTTAGGTGAAACGGGTTCCATGGAGCACCATTGAGGTTTGGATTTCAGCATCGACTTCGTGTCAGGGTACAGTGATAGATGTAGCGGGCTAGTACTTTGTTAGACCTATATATATTTTTGTAACTCTGTCATTTTAATTGAGTCAAATGTTTTAAATGGGTTTGTAGTAATTTGGAGCTCCGATCACTTTAAACTATTTTGGGCTTTTGGTTTAAATTAAATGGATTTTATGGATCATAATTGGACTTGAATTGACTTTATTATTGGATTTTCAAAGGAAATTTTGAAAGACGGGTTTGGGACTGGAGGCCCAATATGACATCCGGGTCAGGGTGTTACATCACAGTTTAAACTTTAAACTTTATCTTGTGTTCAATTTAATCTCAACTTTCATCAATATTTAAAATGTAAAAAAAAGGAAAAAAAAGGATTAGATAAATGAGTCGTAAATGATCTTGTTCATGAACATAAATAAATCAAACATATCTATGTTTGTATCCATTCTTTTATTAAATGAACAAAAAAGTTTTGTTCATACTTGTTTGTTTATATGATTAGGCATAAAGATAGTTTTCACCCTTAACGTTTATAATTTTAGTCATTTTGGCTCTTATTTTTTTTTAAAATAAATTTAGCTCTTAACCTATGTCTTTTTAACAAATAACTCATTTTTTAACTACCATGATAACTGAACCGTTAAAAATTTAATAATGATAACTTGTCATATATATGTGATAATATATTTTAAATGACATAGAATCTAACCTATTAAACATATACATATATATAGAATATAATTTTATTCTAATCTAAAAATATAAAACAATTAAAATTCAAATTCAAATGAAATATTAAACATTAATTTTTTATTCATTAAAAATTAATTAAATCTAAAAATAAAAGGCTTATTATTTTAGTTTGGAATTTAGATATTTTAGTTTTAATCTAAATCGGATTTTTAGTGTTTTTTAAAGATATTTTAGTTTAGTTAGGGTTGAGAATATTTATTAAATTTTTCTTTTGGATTTAATTAAGTTTTAATATTTCATTTGAATTTGAATTTTAATTGTTTTACATTTTTAGATTAGAATAAAATTATATTATATATGTATATGTTTAATAGGTTAGATTCTATGTCATTTAAAATATATTATCACATATATATATATATGACAAGTTATCATTATTAAATTTTTAACGGTTCAATTATAATGGTAATTAAAAAATGAGTTATTTGTTAAAAGGACATAGGTTAAGGGCTAAATTTATCTCAAAAAAAGAATAAGAGCCAAAATGACAAATTATAAACGTTAAGGGTGAAAATTATCTTTATGCCATATGATTAATTAAAGAAAAACTATATTTAATATAAAAAAAAACTAAATTCAAGACTAAATGAATTTAATGATAAAAATTTAGTTTATAAAATAATATTATTAAAGGTTATAAAAGTTTTATATAAATGCTTTTTAGTTAAAATAGATTCTTAAATTTTATTCTGGTAACATTTGAAGGTACCACTGTTAAAAAAATTCTCCACTCAATCATAATTTAATATGTGCTTATTTTATAAATAAAAATAATAATCTTGAAATAAATCTAAACAAATTATTTTTTTAAAAAAGTCTTAAATTTCTAAAACTTCAAACCTCAAAATCTTAACATTGATACAACTATCATCATCTATATTCTCGTTAGATCTCTTTATCGTTCGTTTCTCTTAACCACCATCGTCGGTAATCAGCGAGAGGTATTACAATCGGATGTTGAACGACTATAGCCTTCTATGTTCATTATTTGATGTCCGATTTTAATCTCTCATGTTGATTATCGATGCTGGGTGATTGAAGAAAATCAAAGGTGACCTAAGATGACGAAGATGACAGTACCTAATAAGACTATCAACAATAATTGTGACATCAATTTTAATTTTAAGGTTTGAGATTTTCAAAGATTTTAAGATTATTTTGTGTTTTTAAAAATTTTCAAATATTAATTTATTCTCATACAAAATTGATAATGCGATCAACATGAGATATTAAGGGGATGTATTTTATTACTACACTTGAGATATAACATCTTTATTTTGTCTACTTTTATAGGGTTATTACACATTATTCGATAGAGACTTAAAGATTTAAGAGTCGTTGTATAATTTATTAAAATAAAATTTTTATTTAAAAAAGAAAATATTTATTGATTTATATATGTAATAAATCTGACCCTGGATAAGGGTAATAAAAACGTTCGTCCGGGATCTACGTTCAAGAAAGTTATATGTTTATATTTTTAAAAATATTAAGTTGAATTAATGATTAAGAGTAATTTTAATTCTAATATTATTTATTGAGGTTAATTTTTTAATTTGATTATTTTTTAAATTTTATTATTATGAATATACTCTTAAAATTTATTTTTTTAATATTTATCATCTTAGGCATAATTTTTTCTTGAAATTTGTTATTATGATATACTCTTAAAATTCAAAAAGAAATTTAATATTTTTTTAATCAGGGGTTCAAATTTTTAATACTTGTATTTATAAACTCTCTTAAAATTTATTTATTTTTTATTATGTACTATTAAGGACATGAATTTAAATAACATGGTATACAACTGCAGTAATGTTTGTTATTACAATAACAATATTCATCTAAAATTGTGATATCTATAATTATTATGTCCATAATAACGTATCTTATTAAAAAAATCACAATCATGATACTTACAATTAGGGGTGAGTGTTCGAGCGAGTCGAGTCAAAAATTTTCGAGTTATTCGAATTGATATATTATTTAGTGTAAGGGTCAAAAATTTTCTTGCAACTAGGGGTGAAAATTTTTCTTGTAACTGTCCCCCGAGTCAAAAATTTTCTTCTTCTTAAGGATGGTTTTGGTTCTTAGAACACTTCTTCTTTTTCTGGTTTGTTTGATTTTTCGTTAGTTGTTGAGTTTTGGTTCAATGGATATTATGGTGTGTACTATTTTCTTCCATTTAGGTTTAGGGAGGTTTTTAACGAGGCACATTATAATTCGTCCTATGTATGATCTATTCTAATATAATCATACCTTTTTACCAAAAAATAATAGGAAAAAATTTAAAGGGGGTAAAATATTCGTAAGTCCATGAATGGCTCAATCAGTTCAAATATTCGTATTTCCCACGTCATGCAGGTTTGCCCCAATTCGAATGGGTTCAATTCACTTCAATTTACACCCCCTACTCCGACACGTGAAACATAATTTCCGTTCAAATCATTTAATAATTATAAAGTACGTAAGTGTATATCAACTACCTTACTTTGAGCATTAATTTTTCATGTATCACTCAACCGTTTTGAGCATATAAGATAGCGTTGTAAAGCTCTCATAAGATAAAATAAAATCTTATAAAATCATTATTCGAATCTTCTCCTTTACTCATTCAAAATATAACTCAAAATTATAATTTTTCTCACTTTTCCAATATTTTTTTTATTACTGATCCAAATCTCTTATATTTTGGATTTTAAATTTTGTACATTTTGTTATGTTTTGTTTCGTCTGCTTTTATGATTGTATTTTTTTTACCTTTACGATATGTTTTTTGTTTGTCTTATGATACTGATTTTATTTATTTTTATGATAGTTTGATATACGTATAACGATCATCAAGACATACATTCTTAATTAAAGTATCGATTTTTTATAATTAGGTCTTATTTATGATAGTTTATCGATGTTTTTAAAACTATTAGTAGCGTAGATTGTAATATTAATTTTGTGGATCATCTCTCCTACATCATTACTTAAAGCGTATAATTAAATAAAGACAAATATATATATATGTTGAATTTCTATAAATGATGAAAGACATTATTATAAGAATTTTGATTTCTCTTCATATTTGAAGGTATATTTTGTTACATCTCTCCTTATTATAAGAATTTTGATTTCTCCTACATCAACGCTAACTCCCATAAAAAAAATTAATGTCCTAATTATGCCGCATCATCATGAATATATAACAAAATTTTGAATCACAAGTTGGAGCTGGTAAAATTTGAGTCCGGATGAGAAGAATAATATTTAGAGAAAAATTTTAAAAAATAATTTTTAATTAATATGTTTGAAACTAAAATTATGCCAAAATTTAATAAAAAATTATTCGATAATTATTTTTTTAAAATACTGCAGCAAACGAAGCCTAAATAGCAAAGAATCACAGCAATCAAAGCGGTGGGATCCGATATGATTATTAGAAGATAATATTTATTTATAATATTTTGTATGTATAATTTTTTAATAATTTTTTGTTATTATAAGATAAAATTTATTTATAAAAGTATAAATAAATTAGTTTTAAACGAGTAAGATTACATTTATTTTTATTTGTTTATTTTTAATTTTGATGAGTTGAGTTTATTATAGGGGGAAATTTTATGTAATTATCAATTTTGATGACAAAAATTAATGCAATTAAAAAAATATAAAACAACATTACTAATGATTTACAGAGTAATTAGATTAATGCATTAATCTAATTATTGGAGTAATAAAGTTGTCGGTTTAGAGTTTTTTAACGATGTTTGTATATTATGTAATGTTTTTTTATATCATTTCAGAGTGTTTTAATATGATAATTCTCATTTAAAAAATTGATAAATTAAAATTATCATAGATATTCTACTCTCTCTAACCTTCTGCCGCCGTTTCTTCTCAAATTCTATCTTTTTCGGTTTTTCGTTTTGATCGTTTCTTTTGATCTTTTGACCGGTGGTCGACAATCAATTTTAGTGTTGGTTGCCGACCACCAGATCTATCTTTTTTTCTTGTTTTATTTTAATAAAGATCTTTTTTTCTGTCTTTGTGACACGTTTTTCTATGTCCTTGTGACATGTTTTTATTTTTGTTTTGAGGTTTGATCCGTCTGTCCTTATGGCATGTTGTAGCATACCCTAGCGATCGGTTGTTGTTCGCCCAGAGATTCAATCGATGCTAGTTTTCTGATTTATTGTTTTGTCGGTGGTCACTTGGAAAGACTAATCCCCACTCAGTTGATGGTTGTTTGTCGATAAAATCAGTCCTAGGTAGCGGTACTTTTTGCACAAACAGTTTGAATCGCCTACAACTCCTTCTTCCTTCATTATGCGTCCCGTTTGGACAGAGACAATGAGATTCAGGAAGCTGCTGAATTTTATTGTTATGCTTATTTTCATATGAATTTTATTTTTCGTTGTTTTTGGGTTGTAAGAATTTTTGGATTTTTTTAATCCAATTGTTTTGCTTCTTAATTACGTTGTAATCATAATTTTCTATGGATTTAATAAAAATTCAGTAGCATTTATCAAAAAATTGATATCGACAAGTATGAAGATACATATTGTAAATCCAAAGTATATTAAATTTGTATCTTTATACATTACAATAATAAATATAGATAGTATGATAGAAAGATGGTAAAAAAGATGCATCTTTTTACCATACTATCGAGTTTTACATGTTATTATTAATTCTAGTCCAAGTGGTTAACGGAACGGTTGTTGTTCCTAGAGCACCAGGATGCTAGCAGAGTGGTTGAGCGATCAATGTCAAATGGTGAAGATTATATTCTAGAACAGGCACTACGGTAATCACTATTAGTGATGAGTGCCTAAAAGTCCTCAATTTTCATATCATTTCTGCAATCATTTATTGCTAATAAAGACAGAATTAAATGCAATAATAGATATTTCTGATTATATTTTATATCTCAGCATCTGTATACTATTTTTATGAATTTATTCATTATTTGGCATAAAACAGATATGTTTGATAGTTTTCTTTCTTAGACAGGAAACTAGATCACAAAAAGAGCCAAAGAAGAAAATAGATGTTGAATTGCAGATGAAGCATCCGCCACGGTAGCGTTCTGAAGACTGTCGCGGCAGCATAAAAAGAAGACAAGAGATGCTCAACAGGAAGAGGGAAAGATACCTGATGAGTGCCTAAAAGGCAGTTATTTACTACCCTTCTCATGGTACTTTATGCATCTATTATACACCAACTTGAACTAAAATATGGACTCATTGCATAATATTGGATATTCTGTTATTACTACTTACAAAGCTTACATTTATAGAGAATGCAGATATTATTACATATTCTGTACATGCAGGGATATCTAGGGCTGAGGCAGCAGAGAAGCATCATTGAGGCTGAGGTAGAGACAAGGCCGCGACAGCATCCAGAGTGGCAACATCAACATTGTAGGCGAATGAAAGACAAAAATATAGAGAACATTCTGGAAGATGCAGCGCACCAATTGGACCAGGCTAACGCACTAAAAGACCAAGTCAAAGACCAAACGGGAAAATCCTTCTAGAAGACTGCAAACTTGGAAACATCAAATCTCATGTAGAAGACTTGCTCCCTACTCCAAGTTAGAGTCTATTTAGGAAAGGTTTATCCTAGGTTAAGACTATATATAGCCTAGCCGGCGATATTGTTTAGAGAGCCGATTTTAGAGAAACATTTCCCTTAAGATTTGTACCTATCGACATTATGTTCTAAATCTCTTAGGGATAGGTGAAGGTTGTAGATATTAGTGAGAGGAGATTGTTTCTTGTTTCTTTGTTCTAATACAATAATAATATCAAAGTTTGCTTATCTTATTGCCATTCCTTGTTCTTGCATTCAAGCTCGAGAGAGAAGTTTGTAAGTAATCTATTTATCTAGCATTGAGAGAGTTAGATTCACGAAAGGGATAAGTACGGTGTTGACGATACTAACTCGGTCTAGAGATAGGTTAAGAGTTTCAGAAGCTAAAAGAAGTGTTGGATTGGTTGATGATTATCGTTGATTCATGCTGAGGGGTATCATCAAAGACCAGTCATCAATAGCATTCTGACTTAGAGATAAGCGGAGTCAACTACGAACACTTTGCTGAACTTTGATGCATCTTCCCAAGAGCAAGAGATTGCCGCGGCAAAGAACACTAACGCTACCGAGGTTGTATCTACAATATTGCCGAAGCAGTGCTGTGTAATTGCATTGGACAAGAAGAAGATCAATCGAATCCACTAATTGACGCAGCTGGATCCTACCCATTTTCTCTATATCGTTCTCAATCCTTTATTTTATGTTTTGTTATTTAGTTACTTAGTTAAACAAATCCACTTATCTGTGTTTTTACTTTATCTTTCAGAAGCAAGGGAACAATGGGAGACATATTAAGTATACCAATCCCTGTGGAGACGATACATGATATACTTATCACTTTATTACTTGCGACGTGTACACTGCACAGTTACACTATTATTACACGCATCAATACCGAAAGACAAAGAGTAAAAGAAAGAAGACAACTCAATTAGAAAGTCGAGCCCAAGCCAAACCGCGGGAATAGGTATTTTATGAAATAAGATTTATTTAATATAATTTAATTAGGAATTAGATTTCTCTTCTATTTAGAACTCTTTCCTTGTATGGAAAGATCAACTCAGGACTTAGCCTATATAAGACACTTATTAGGTTTAAATTTAAAAGAAAGGAAGATCTCGGTTTACACACATAACATATCCTTAACAACCGACCACAATATGTTCTAAACTCTTCTTGAGGTTTAGATTGTTGTGGAGTAGATAAAGAGGAAGGTTACATTGTTATTGATATTTATTAATGCAAAACTTATTTCATAGTTTATTCTTTCTGGGTACTTAACTTTCTTTACATATGAGCTTGAGATGATAAGTATGTGAAGAAATATCTATTTGTCTAATATCAGAAGAGTTAGGCTCATTAAACGAGAGGATACGGTCTTTGCTCAAGGGCATTGACTAATCTGGGTCAAATTTCAGTGACTAACAAGACGCATGTGAGGTTGCGATCTATCCTTTATTAACGTCGGGAGGTATCATCAAGACACGAGGATTTTAACAATTTTCTTCGCTTAGGGATAAGGAAGAAACATATAAGGTTGCTCTGTCGAACTATGAAAAGTTGAATTGTCGACAAGGCATAACCCCGCCTAGGCAGCTGTGGCGACCCCATTGCATTAATAAGTGGATTAGCAATATAGCTGGATTCTTCTCTACAAAGCATTCAATCTAACATCGTTCTTCTCATTATTATCTTTTCATAATTTAATTTAGTTTAGTTAATGCAATTAAACCAATCCAATTACTTGTGCTTTTAAATTTCTTAAGTGCAGTTATAAGAAGTAGTATAATCGACTCAGTCTTCGTGGGATCAATATCTTAAATATTACAATCTGAAAAAGGTGGAATTTAATAAGGACTTCATAGCCTCCATCAGATTTGGCGTCGTTGCCGGGGACTAACGCTCAATTTTACTACCAATTATTTCTGCATTTTTTATTATTTTAGTTTATTTATTTAGTTTTAGTTTCAGTTTAACTTTTGTGGGTTATTTTGTGCATGACTAGGTCCAACCTTACCATCGATCAATACCCTTAGGACCCACAAACCACAAATAAAAAACAACAACATGAGGTCTGAAACGAAGGGCATGCCAAAGAATGAACGTAGATCCTGGCCAACAAAACAACGTGGGTATGAACGTTGATGCAGCAGACAATCGTGGTGCCTTCACAGTAGTTGATCTAGTAAATATTCTAAGACAGGAACACGCTCGAACTGTTCGAGACTATTTAGAGGAAGATTTAGATGGGTTAACTCCTGTTGTTGTGATACCTAATATAGAGGCAGAGTACTTCGAACTAAAATCGATCATGTTCAACATGATCAACACCCTAGGCTAGTTTGGGGGTTCGGCCAATGAAGATGCTCGGCAGCATTTTAAGTCCTTTTTGGAAATTTGTAATTGTTTAAACTACCAGGAGTCTCAGTCGACATTCTTAAGCTGAAATTATTTCCCTATTCACTGAGGGATAGGGAAAAAGCATGGTTAAATAACCTCCAACCGGGATCATTGAATTCATGGACAGAACTATGCTGAAGCTTCCTTACTAGATTCAGTTACACCAATATGATTGACAAGCTCAGAAACTACATAACATCCTTTAGGCAAGATGAAGACGAATCAATGTATGAGGCATGGGAAAGATACAGAGAGTTATACAGAAAATGCCTCATGCATGGTCTGTCTGAGTGGACCCAAATATCCATCTTCTACAATGCAGTGAACACCCCTACGAGGATGATGCTTGATGCTTCCGCCAATGGCACCCTATTAGACCGCCCACCTCATGAGAGTACAGAAATTCTGGATAGGCTAGCAAAGAACAATTATCAACACCCAACCACCAGAAGAGGCATAAATAGACGAGGCATGATAAATTAAGATTCTTCGAATTTCATTCTAGCCCAATTATCCGTCTTGACAAATATGGTGAAGGATCTATAAAAGCCAAGTCACACTCGAGAAGTAAAAGCAGTCACCATTCTCTACGAAACATGTGGTGACAATCATAACTCGAACGCATTCCCGTACAACCAAAATCTTTCTTCTATGTTGGAAATTTTAATAGAAACAATATGTCAAACAACTATAATCCATCATGGAGGAAGTATTCTAATTTCTCATGGAGCAATCCTAATAATGCACTTAACACGCAACATTAACCAGTGCAATCTACGGGATTAAAATAAAATAATAGATTTGCTCAGTAACCGATGCCGCAGTAGGCACCGCCTCCGCAACAAACAATAGATGTCCAGACTTTTGAAAATACACTACAAACATTTATGGTCCAGACCGGTGCATACATTGCAAATTCAAACAAGTTCATTCAAAGAGCTGACACTTTCATGGACAAAATAGAAATGAGAATACAGAATAACGAAGCTGCTCTCAAGGCACTGGAAACCATAATAGGACAAATGGCACAACAAATGAAAAGCAGACCCATAGGAGGTCTCCCGAGTGATACTGAAGTCGTTAGAATTGGTCCTCATGAACAATGTAAAGCCATATCGACCAAAATTGGATTACAACTGAAGGACCCTGAAATACCTGCTCAAACATTAGGTAAGACCCCTAAAACAGTAGCCCCTGAAGAAGCTACTGACGAAACATCTAAGGCAAAGAAACCAACAGATACTATCGAACATACTATTATAGCAGATGATGTCATAACCGCACCACAGATAAGATTTCAGTGCGATGAAAAGATCGAAGATCTGCACCCGCCACCACCTTTTCCATAAAGGTTAAAACAACAAAAGCAGGAGTACCAATTTAAGAAATTCCTAGATATACTTAAATAGGTATATATAAATATACCTTTAGTTGAGGCAATTAAGAAAATGCCCAACTACGCCAAATTCTTTAAGGACATTATATCCAAAAAGATAAAAAATAGGAAATTTGAAACAATTGCCGAAACGAAAAGATGTGTGGCAATGCTGCATAACAAGGCCACCACAAAAAAAAGATCCTGGTAGCTTCATCATACCATGTGCTATCAGTGACCAATACATGGGAAAGGCACTATGCGACTTTTAGGCGCCAGCATAAATCTCATGTCTAAGTCAGTATTTCAAAAGCTAGGCATCGGGCAAGCAAAACCAACACCAGTTATGCTGCAGCTGACAGATCGCTCTTACGTACAACCTGAAGGAAAAATTAAAGATATTCTGATAAGGGTGGATAAATTTATTTTTTCTGCTGACTTCTTAATTCTTGATTGTGAAGCAGATGAGCACGCTCCGATCATATTAGAAAGGTCATTTCTAGCCACAAGAAGAACATTGATCGACAGTAAGAAAGAAGAATTGATCACAAGGGTTAATGATCAACAAGTGAAGATCAACGTATTCAAAAATCTAAGGCATCAGGATGAACCAGATGAATGCAAAAGAATTGAAGTTAAAACTGAGTTCAACTTTAATCTAGAAGCAGATTGCCTAAACAGTATCTGCCAAGGCAACCTTTGCCGAGACAGCACATCCCTTGAACAACAATACATTCGAAAGAAACCACCAGATAAGGAGACACCAACTGGAACATCAGCTTCTCCTCCAAACAAAAAGAGGAAGATGGTTGTTGTTGAAGATGCAATTTATTACATTTTTGTAGTAACCTAAAATTTCTATTTCTTAGTCCCTAATTTAGTTTTTATAATTTAGGAATTAGAATATTATTTTTAGTTTTAAGATTTAGATTTTAACTCTCATAATTTAGTTTTAAATATTAATTTCTCACATTTTCTACTATTCAGTTTTTAGGTCCAATAAAGAAATAAAGATGATCAAGCCCAAAAACGCAGCCTAATTTAGAAAAAAATATCTCGACGGAAAACTTGTCGTCCAAGTCGAAGCCGCATCATTTCTTCCAGGAGTGCGGGTCAGCTGAATGGCGTAGCATGCATGCCAAGAATAATGATGACGCTGCTGTCGTTTCCAACGGTTGGCCGTCTTCGCCTATAAATAGTGAAGAAAGCTTCATCTTTTCTACACTTCCTCTCGATTACAATTACTCTGCAAAATCTCTGTTAGCTCTTCAAAAATATGTCAAATCTACGAGAAAACCCTACCGAAATAGTAAAGTTCAAAAGGTTCTCCACACCGGTAGTGGAACATGAATACGAGCGAAACTTCAAGAATAGACAGATCTGGGAGAAGCAAGGCTTCCATTATACAGAAGAAGAGGATCTAGGTCTGGAAGACTTCATTTTCTCAAAAATAACTTTTCAGAGATGGCAGCAACTCGCCAGGCAGCCAGATCCAGCAAATATTGAATGGGCATGGGAATTCTATGCTCACCGACCAGTGGCAAAAAATCCATACACCTACCTCAGGGGAAGAGCAATACATATAGCAGACGTTGTTATCAATGCCTACTTCAGCCTTGACACCGAAACTGATGAACATGCTGCGTTCGAAGCCGCCTTGACGATAGAGGATTACGAAGCAATAAAAACGAAACTCTACATGCCTAGAACCGAATGCAATACAGGAAAGCATCATGGATCTGTTAGCTGTAAAGATTTACAACCAAAAGCCAAATTGTGGAACACATTTGTAAAAAGGAATCTACTGTCAACATCTCATAATCATACAATAGATCGACCATGCTTGGCTCTAATTCATTCAATCATCCACAATCGAAGGATAAACGTAGGTTGTATCATTAGTGAGCAAATCTTTGAGTGTACAACCAAAGACAAAGATATACTAATTTTTCCATACTTAATAACTGCCTTAGCCAGGCTAGAAAGTGTACCAACGATGCCATTCGACACATATACACCGGAGCGAAAGGGGTGGACCAAGGATGTGTACATCAAAAGAATACAAGTAGAGGAAGTTGTCCCACAAACATTCATCCCTCCCGCCCCAATATCCGTCGACGCTGCACACCCAACAGACGCAGAAGAAGAAGCCACCCCAATACCAAGGGATGTCCTGAACACTCTACTATGGATAGAGAAGAGACAACTGGAATTCATGAATTATGTCAAAGAATTCAACAATGTCATAATAGCCACAATCATAAATGAACTTCCAATATCTGAAACGATCTTCCCAGAATTCAACATAGATATCTCAACCCCACAACAGTATCTATCTACTTCTTTCTAAACAAATATTGCCTCCGCCATAGTACTTGTATCTCCTGTAGCTACTACTGAGGCTGTCGCAATAGAAACATTCTCCGCCACCTCAGCAACTACAGCAAAAAAGACAGACTCTATTCAAAAAGCTATCTCACCAGCAGATTCTAGTTTACTAAATTGGAGCAATTCATCAGATGACATGAAATCCTTCATGCAAACCATAAAGGAGAATATTTCTCCCAAAACAGCACAAAGAGAACAGAAGAGAAAGGCAACCACTTCATCCCCAATCAACTTGGATCCAAAAGAGGAGCAACAATAAGACTCAACTCATATTCGAGTCCAGCCACACCGATCTGCCAAGAAGACGATGGTGAGCCCCTTAAAGATAGCAGCCCAACAACCGCCGAAGCCAATTACCCAGCAGACATCAAACATTGGTCGAAAGCTGATAACCGACAGTGATTCTGAGGATTCATTTAGATCTTCTACATCTTTCTAAGGACAGTAGTTTTTCTCATTTTATCTTTATATTTTTTTCTTTTTGTTTATTTTCGGTTATGTCCATGTTCATGCATTAAAGATAATGCATTCCTTGAGTTTGAGGGAGCATTTGTCTATTTTGTAATATGTAAATGCAATGTATGGAAGTAATCAAAATATCTCATTAATGCTTTAAATCTTGTCATATTTATTTAAGTATTACTGCAAAAAAAAAATCTAAGTCTGTTGAATTTTATTGAAATTACCTCGGCAGTCATACATTCTCCAGCTGCCGATGCAATCTGCATCATTCACTAGACTTGAATTCCTAAGGGTTTGCTAGGATTAGTACTTATGATTATACTATGAACCTGAAAACATCTTAAAACACTGCTAGTCTTAGTTGATTTTAAAAGTTCTTTTCTTTGAAAAGCAATAAGGACTTAGGCTTAGATTTTAAACTAGAGGTGCCTATCACCGGCTTTAGTTAGTCCATAGAGGTGCCCATGACTGACTCTAGGACTTAGAATTCTTCCGTTTACTAAAGGTGCCTATTACTAGCTCTAGTGAGAATATGCTAAACACTTGAGGTGCCCATGACTGGCTCAAGCAAGTATAATTATATAGCAATATATAATTATACATCAGTTTCAGGGAGAAAGAAAACAAAAGAATTAAGAAATCTTAAGTCGAAAGTCTTAAGCTAGAAAAAGGATTAGAACTTAGAGAATCAGCTTTGACATAGCTACACACACACTAAGACTCATAGTCCAGTTCCGAGGAATTCCTAAAACCAAGAAGTGGCTGAGTTAAGAAAGGAATTCTGCTGCGGAAGGCAGGACGATATATTGATTTAAAATTTCCTACTTAAAACTTATCTTTTTCATTGCTTGAGGACAAGCAATAGTTCGAGTTTGGGGTGTGACGAGTACCTAAAAGTCCTACATTTTCACATCATTTCTCCAATCATTTATTTCTAATAAAGACAGAATTAAATACAATAATAGATATTTCTGATTATTTTCTACATCTCAACATTCGAATACTATTTTTATGAATTTATCTATTATTTGGCATAAAATATATATGTTTGATAGTTTTCTTTCTTAGACAGGAAACTAGATCACAGAAAGAGCCAAAGAAGAAAATAGATACCGAATTGCAGATGAAGTATCCGCTACGGCAATGTTCTGAAGACTGTTGTGGCAGCGTAAAAAACGACAAGAGATGCTCAACAGGAAGAGGGAAAGATATCAAAAGACAAATAGTAAAAGAAAAAAGACAACTCAATTAGGAAGTCGAGCCCAAGACAAACCGCGAAAAGAGACATTTTAGGAAATAAGATTTATTTAATATAATATAATTAGGAATTAGATTTTTCTTCTGTTTAGAACTCTTTCCTTGCATCGAAAGATCAACTTAGGACTTAGCCTATATAAGGCACTTATTAGAATCTAAGCCTTGATTAATGCCAGGAGGTATCATCAAGACACAGGGATTTCAACAATTTTCTTCGTTTAAGGATAAAGAAGAAACATATAAGACTACTCTGTCGAACTATGAAAAGTTGAATTGTCGACAAGGCATAACCCTGCCTAGGTAGCTGCGGCGACCCTTTGTGCGATCCGCCGAGGCGACAATTCAACCCATTGCATTAATAAGTGGATTAACAATATAACTGGATTCTCCTCTACAAAGCATTCAATCTAACCTTGTTCTTCTCATTATTATCTTTCCATAATTTAATTTAGTTTAGTTAATGCAATTAAACCAATCCAATTATTTGTGCTTTTAAATTTCTTAAGTGCAGTTATAAGAAGTAGTAGAATCGATTCAGTCTTCGTGAGATCGATATCTTAAATATTACAATTTGACAAAGGTAGAATTTAACAAGGACTCCATAGCCTCCATCAATTAGCTTGTTCAAAAAAAAGTGAGATTATAATTTTTCTTAAATCCTTGATAAAATGACAAGTTTCATTTAAATTAATTGCTTTAACTGATAATTTTTACTATGATACAAAAATATTAATTCATCTTGATTTTAATAGTATTATCGTACATTGATAAATATGGTTTAAATTTTAAATAAAATTTAAATTATAAATTAAAAATATGAATAGCATAAAATTAAAAAAAATTATAATTATTTGATCAATTTTTAAATTCGAAAGCAATACGTGGTGCAGCTCCCGCGATACAAACTTAGTTGGAGTAGATTTCTTTTTAGACAAGTTTACTTTGTAATTAGGTAATTAGTCCTATATAGAATCAGGCTTAGCTGTTTATGTTATAGGTAAACGGAAAACAATAATTATCGTAAAATAGGTTCGTAAATATCGAACGAACACTAATAAAAGTGTGTTTATGTTTGTTCGTTTAGTTTTAATCAAATAAATAAACGAATACGAACATAAACGAACACAAAACTTTTTGTTCATGTTCATTTATTGAGGAATGTTGCTTGTTTATGTTCGTTTGTTAACATGATAAACGAACATAAACGAACACAAAAGAACATGGGTTAGTTCAATTAATTCAGTTAATTAATCGATTTTAAACTAAATTAATTGATAATTAAAATTAAAAATAAACCTTAACCCTTAATCGAAACCTAAAATTATCTAATAGATTATTCAATTTTATTATGGTTTGATCAGTTAGATTGAACATAAACAAACGGATATAAATGAACAAATATAAATGGATGAATTATCGAACATTCATAAACATAAATGAACAAACAAACTTTTTGTTTGTGTTCATTCATTTAATTAAACGAATAAAAAAACTTATTTATATTCGTTCGTTTAATAAATAAACGAACTTTCAACTAAATGATTCATGAACGATTCACTAAACGTTTAATTCGTTTACAGACATCGTAGAATAAAAGTGATACTAAGACTTTACGTAAAAAATTATTGATAAAACAATCACAAATAAAGGAAGAACTCATTATAATATCTAAATAATAAAAGATGAATATATAAGTAATTAGTCCTATATATATAACGAGGCTCCACGGTTGAAACTAGGGGTGTTTATTGTTGTATATCGAATCAAACTGGATCTGATTTTTTTAGTTTTTTTAGTTTTTATATCGACGATATAGTACTTCGTATTCAATCTAAGAAAAAAAACTTGAATATCTGTATATTCGGATATCTGATAGTCGGATAGGATAGTTGAATATCTAATTATCCGAAAATATAGTTTGATTAAACTAATTTTTCGAATTTGAAAGATGTATTTATGAAAATTTTGGAATTTGAATATAATAAACAATAAATTACCAAATACAACCAGATTTACATTTACAAAAGTTTTAATTTTTTTAAAATTTTGAATATAATAAGCATTAAATAATATAAATATTATGACTTGTATTCAATCCGAAAAATCAAAATTGGATCAAATATCTGATTCAAAAATAAAAATAAGATCGAATATCCAAATTTTCAAATCAGATCGGATTTTTTGATTTTCGGATAATCCAAAACTTAAAATATTGTGATATGTATTCGATCTAAAAAACTTAAAATCAAATTAAATATCCAATTTAAAAATAAAAATGAGATAAAATATCCAATTTTCAAATCAGATCAATAGATAATCAGATCAGATCGATCAATTAAATATTTTTAAACAAATATATTTGGAAAGGACAGAAAGCCTTTTCATCCTATTAAATGGCTCTGTCTCTAATTAAAAAGAACTCTTTTATTAATATATCACATCATCATTTGACGAAAATTAACGATTCAATTATTAAATTATAATAAATAAATATTATAAATAACCAAAATATAATTTTCTGGATCGAAATTGAACAAAAGGAAAAAATTATCGTTAGACATAATTAATTTTTTAAAAAATTAAATAATAATTAAATTATGAGTAAAATAGTCCTTTTATTTTTATTTGTTTTTTTTTTGTCACTGACATCGAAAAAAATAATATTTTGGTTATTCACGTATTCGGGTTATAATATTTTGATCACTTAAAATACGTTAACCTCCGTTAGGCTGCTAACGTGACACGTTAATAAAAAATTTAATTTTTAATTTAAATCTTTAAATTTTTAAAAGATTATTTTATAACTTAAAAAAAAAACTAAAATCAATTTATAATCCCTAAATTTCTTTTCTCCAACATGAAGAAGTCGGGAGTAACAAAATAACCGGAAGGGATGTCGGGAGCAAGGTACTATGGTGGGAAACAGTACATTGATAAAATCGAAATCCCTTGTCAAAAACGGGCAATTGGAAGCTTTCAAACTTGATTCCGAGAAAAAAAATAGGAAAGAAGCTTTAAGTTCTGATTTACGATCGTTGAAATTGTCATGCACGACACCACCGATAATCAACACCATTTAAAAAGTCTTATCGAAACAAATTTAACGGTAGTTATCACATCGTCTTTCGAATTAGCGTTTGTCAGGACGAAGAGAAAGAAATTTCGGGGAGGATAAGTTAAGGTGATTATAACAAGAAAATGGTTAGGGTGGAGTTGAGGTTTTGGGAGGATAAGTTGGTTTTAATTTTTTTTAAAAAAAATGAAAATAGATTTTTAAAAGTTTAGGGATTAAATTACTAAATAATAATTTTATTAATGTGCCATGTCATCGGTTTAACGAAGGTTAACGTTCAAAAACAAAATGGCTAAAATGTTATTTTTTTTAAAATCGATGACTTAAAAAGAATATATTAAAAACAAACGGAACTATATGTATAATTTACCTTTAAATTATTTTTACAATACAACTATTTATAATATTTTTATGAAGTTTAAAAATATTCACCCGCGACTGTAATTTATAAAGAAATAGATAAGAAACATAAATAATCACTAAATTAAATAAAAATATTTTTTATTAAAGTTTTTGAAATTATATATTAATTATTAAATTTATTAAAAATTTTAAAATCATCATTAAACTTTATCAAACTATTACAAAATTATAATTAAAACTTATTAAACTATTACATATGATCCTTAAACTTATCAAAATTTATCACTATCTTATAAAATATCATGATAATTGATAATTTATAAAAAAAAATAGATAAATTTAATAATTATTTAATAATTTCCTAAACTTCAATATCCAAAAAAATATTATTAGTTAATTTAGTGACCATTTCTGTATTTTACCCGAAAATAATTTACATAATCTGATGCTGTAGTTTGAACTCAACTCAAGCCCAACCAAAACCCATCTACGCCAGCCTCGTCGCTTTCAACTGTTCAGCCTCCGTTTGTCAAGGAAAAAATGATTAAATAGAACGGATGCCGATCAAAGTCAGGATCTTTGAGAAACAAACAAATATTTTCAATACCCAGAAAAGAAATTCTTCAAAAGTTGAACGGAGACGAAGAAAAACGATGAAAGCTCGATTCATCTGAAAGTTTGGAACATAGATTGAGAGGGTATGGATCCGGAGCAAACGTTTATAAGGGTTCAAGAGAGATTTTCGCAGATATTAACACCCAGAGTGAGAGTTGCTTTGGAGTATGTTTATCTCTTTATTGCCATTACTTCCTTTTCGATTCTTGTTGTCATGCACGCCAATTATGTTCAACAGGTATTTCGACTCTCTCTCACTTTTTTTTTCTGTTTTTTTATTGGAATTTCTTTGATTTGTATTTTGGGTTTTCTTGTAAGTAGTTTAATTGGGTTCTAAGTGCTTAGTTTATGCAAGTTTCAGAAAATCCTCTTTGGGTGTTTCTAGTATTATAGTTTTGATTGGTTATTTTTGTATATATAATTTTTTTTGTTATGATTTCAGCATGGTTTAGTTTTGTTTTTCATTTCAATTTACTCATGGACGTTTGGCCAACTGATTTTAATTGTATAATTGATGATTGCCATGATTCTGAGTATGCAAAACTACTCCAAACAGTCAAATTATTCGATTCGCTTATGACTCTCTCAACTCTGCCTATATCACATGAAAATATGAAGAAATATATGTGTTGTATATGATTATAGAAGGCCGTTTAATTGGAACTAATTAGTACCATAACATTATAAACTCGAAGTTTTCAAATAAATTTTGAGTTATAAAATAGGACTCATCAATCCGACTAACTTGATTTTTTTTTACTCAAATGGATCAAATGGATACCCCCATGATCAACACATCCTTCAAAATATGTTTTCTAAATGGAAATAGTTAGAGATGGTTCGTTGTTTGTGAAATAGCTTGTCAGAATTGATAATATCACCAGGCAGGAGATGCTTGTTTTCTTAGGAATTGAACTGGGATTTCAGTGGAAGAGGGATGACAGCATGTGTTTTCGTTATTTAATTATTCTGTTTTGTTTCTCTTCTTTAAATTGCTTTTCTTAGTATGTAAGGAAGACTTACAATGATTGTGATTTTTCTTGCATATGAAGCCTGGCTGTTCGAGTGAGCTCTCTGGAGTTGAATCTAACGATGTTCAACTTGTTCAGATTAAGGTAGGCAACCGGATTTTATTTTTGTAACATATGAATGCTACATAATTTGTCAAGAGAAGAGAACTCTGTTTAATATCAAATGAGTACACCTTAGACTTCATATTTGTTTCTTTATTGTAGATAACCAGTGCTGGCTTGTGGTCAGAAGATGAGTCTGAACCTACTGTTGTAAATAATCCTGATCCGGAAACTGTAACTGAAAATATAGAAGTGGCAAATGCTGTTGATGAGGGGTTGATGTTCTTGGATGCTAAATTTTGGTTGAACTGGTTTGGTTCCAGTGCTAGGAGGGGAAAATTGGCATTGAAGTTCTGGAAGACTGATGACGAATTTATTGAGAAGAAAGCAGAAAGCTTTACCAATGGTGAAAGCTCTAAGCCAACTTTGGATGATGCGGTTCTTAAAACCGAGAAAGAGGAGACACATAATAGTTTCTATTTATCCGCAAAAGAGACATTTAAAGCAGCTTTTCTGCACTTCGGCAAAAAGTGGCACAGACGTTTAACTTTAGTTTGGAGACATGGCATTTGGATGGTTGGAAGTTTCCAGAAGCTGCGGGTGAGTGAATAAGGAAGCAAACGTGTTCTTATTTCAAGGCTTAAACTTGTGTTTGCTGAGTTTGAACTTCTTAAGTGCAGAATATAACAGGTTTACGTTTAAATCTCGACGTTCCTAAATGGTTACATATACTTCACTTGGATAAGCTTAACTCAAGTGCAGGTAAATTACGTCCTACTGTATAATCATTTTTGTTCTTGCGGTGCATTATGATTATTCAGAGATACTTGTGAATCCATGGGTTTCTTGAGCATGAATATCAAATTGCAATAGCTGGTGCAGTGTATGTAGTTCTACATCAACGTGGTACCCATAGTGTGACAATCTTCTTTGTATGTCTGTTGTCCATAATCTAATAAGACACAATCTGTTCTGAGTGCAAGCTTAACCTAAGATTATTTTTCTTAATTGCTTTCACTAACATACACACAGACATGTGCACGATATGTTATATCTAAGTTGGTATTTTTTGCATTCATAGGATGTGAAATAGTTATGAATAGTTTTAAATGTGTTGTTGATTGCAGTGCACTGGCTCGAGAGAAGAAGTAAAGCATTTGAACCAACTTATCTCTATACCATGGAAAAGGTATTTTCTCTCTCTTCTGAATTCCTGCTGTTGTTTTGGTGAATGTTTGCTGCATTCAAGCTGTATTAGTGTTTTTGGACAAATAATCAGTCATGTTTTGAAGCTTAGTATCTTATATTGATAAAAAAAAATGCTGCTGCTGCAGGGTTATTTCTTGCTGCCTGAAGCAGCCAAGTCACGGCATAATATACGTACTATTAATATTAGCATATCAGCTCGACATCCCTGTTTTGGGAACAGGTTAAATGTGTTGACCTTTACTATTTGCTTCTGCCATTTTCATCTTTTCTTAGGGGTGTATCATGTCATCTGCTTTATCGGCTTGTTCTCGATCTAAATGCTATTACTAAACAAAATAAATAAGCCGTATATTAATGAATGCTATCTTATTGCAGGTGGCAGCAACTTCTCATCAATAGATTTGTTGGGTATGACACTATTTTGATGAATAGTTTATTGCACCAGCCTGGTCAAGGTAATACATTGTTATATGGATGCCGCATTTCACTTCTTTTAGTGGCTTTTTGAGCAATGTAGAACAAAATGTGTTTATACGGGCTGTATCACACAGTATTTAATATGTAATATGTTTCCCAGGATTTCTCTCCCTATTTCATTTTAAGATTATTTTATCTTTTTAAGCATGTCTTTCATTTTATTCTTAATATACTTCTTCGTGTTTGTCAAATATCACAGGGTAGTTTAATTTTTAATTTTGTTGATGACATGCGAAGTACTGTTTCCTGCTCCAGTTTTAAGCATGTCTTTCATTTTATTCCTAATGTACATCTCTCTAACATTGTGTAATTCACATTAGTGTTGAAAGTGGCCTTCTTGTGATGAGAAGCCAACTCTCTGCAGATCCTTCTAGCCGTAATGTTGGCTTTTGTTTTACATAAATATTTTCAGTCACCTACTTAAATTGAATGATTTTTACATATATTGCATATAGCATATGATGGAGGCTAATTTTAGAATATGCATTATGATTGTGGGCTTAATGAATTAATTGGAATATATTGATGCATTTAGTGTCTTTTTTTGTAGTGTGATTTCTGGGCTATTTTGTCACTTTATACTCTTTATACATATTTGGAAACTGTATTTCAGGTTATCTTTATAATTTTCAGACAAAGGAATTCTACAATCTTAGTTATGCTCAAGCATTGCCACATGGCTCCACAAGAGTTGGAGGTTTGTGGTTTTAACTTCTTTTCATACATTAAGATTTTTATTACACAAGCTTGGCCATCCAATGTTATAATTTGGACCGATTTGTTTTGCAATTATTTACGACCCCATCAAAGATGGGTGTGCTTTTAAGTCTTTGCCCATCTGCACTTGAAGATGCTAATGTAATTTGGAGCACATCCTCAAAAAACACAAAAATAAAGATAAAAGTAGCAAGAATAAGAAAGAAAGAGCTAGAAATGGTGAGAAAAATGACAGTCCTTATAAAATGGCTAAGATGAATATATGATTGTTACGTTACATTCATTTCTTTAATCTTGTTTTGAAACAAGGGGATGGAATTTTCCTTGGGTGAGTTATGTTATTTTTTTATCTGGTTTCAATGCAGACTATCTTGTCACAAAGTGTGGCGTGCTCATGATGTCTTTGTTTGTATTTTTCACTACCACCATGTCAGTATCATTTACATTGAGGGAAACTCAGACACGCATGCTGAAGTTCACAGGTTGGTTCAATTTCATTCTCTCCAGGAGATGTCACATATGGTGCAAGCAACTCAAAGTTTGTGTATCCCTGGGATTATGTTTGTTCCATTTTTTTCTTTAGCAGTTCATGATTGAAAAGCGGATGCTAATATGTCTCCCTTATCTAAATCCTTTAAGATGAAGTGTCTCTCAATCGGATTATATTGATGGATGAATCATGTGACTAGAGTGTTGCGGAAGTGCTTTTTTGTTTCCGTAATGCATCATTTATTCTTTCAATCTTTAAATATGTATCGATATCTCTTTTTTTTCCCTCAAATTATTGCAGTGCAGCTTCAACACCATGCTCGACACAGGCTTCCAACATTTCAATTGATATTTGTGCATGTGATTGAATCACTTGTATTTGTACCGGTAATTGCCTAAATCTTATCTCAAATTAAGTACTCTTCAAAGCCTTTTTCTGATTATAACACATCTCTTTACTTTTCATTTGAATTTCCAAGTGCCGTCACTAGCCTCTTACAGAATGTCATTGTTTTCTGGCAGATTATGATTGGCATCCTATTTTTTCTATTCGAGTTCTATGATGATCAGCTCTTGGCTTTCATGGTTCTAATTCTTGTCTGGTTGTGTGAATTATTTATACTGATCAGGTCTCTCTCCTTTTCTCTCTTAATTAGTCAACATTGGGTTATGCATGTTTTCTTAGGCGTGTAGGTAGGTGAGTGTTATGTTACTAAGACTATAGTACTTGTGTCAGGCATATTTTCGGATATCATGATTAGGATAACCCTACATGGAAAATCTTTAAAAAATTGAACATGTCCGTCCAGGACACATGCTGTTTGACACAACATCCGACTCGGAGTAACATAGGGTAGGTGATGTCTTTTTTCGCGTTTTCACTGGATTTTCGAGTTTATATGTTCAATGCACGCCATTGTGATTCTACCATATTTTTGGAATCACCTCTCCTAGATGAGATGAGATGGTCATTTCATCTTGTTTGCTTTTTGATTGGGTTTGGGGAATATGTACAATGCACACCTATGCATCAAAACACGTTTACTTGTTTACTTTTTGATGCAATACCTATTTCAATATGATTGTTTCTGTCACAAAATTGCAGTGTTCGGACTCCGATATCGATGAAGTTTTTTCCACGCTTCTTTTTGCTCTACTTTCTGGTCTTTCACATTTATTTCTTCTGCTATGCTTATGGTATCATCTTATACTTTTCAGAATATTGGTTTTCTTTACTGGGTATTTATTTATTTATCTGAACTCTTATGTTTCTAATTTCTCCAGGCTTTTCGTATTTGGCACTTTCCACTACTGCAGCATTCATGCAGCACCTTATTCTGTACTTCTGGAATCGTTTCGAGGTAATGATTATTGAACAGCCCAAAAATTTCGTTTTCTGTATGATGATTTGGATCTCGTGTTTTATGACTATTAGATTATGCCAATATTCAAAAGCCTGAGCGTTTAATCCGTTATTCCCTTAGGTACCTGCTCTTCAAAGGTTCATGCAAAATAGGCGGTCTCAGCTTCAACAACCTCCGGATTTTCATATCACATCCTCTACTATACTTGCGTCTACACTACACATTACACGATTGAACACCAGGAATCCCGGTGTGGTTCGACCCGATCCGAACTCTGTGACAGGGTTGATACCTGGACCTGGCCAAGAAGTAGGAGCAAATGGAGTTGGAGAAGCTGTCGGACTTCGAGGGCAGTCAGAAAATGAAAACATGGGCCAGGGTGGCAACCCTATGCAGAATCCCGGACAACCTGAGCTTCAGCAAGCCGAAGCCGGTCCTAATCCTGGAACTCTGAATTCATTCAGTTCATTGTTATTATGGATCTTGGGAGGTGCTTCATCCGAAGGTCGCAATTTGTTTCTTTCCATGTTTTGAGATGTGAGAGAGCAAGGGCAGGTCTATACCGATCACCCAAACGAAAACCGAGCAACGCAGAACGTGCAGTAGCCAGGTTGTCTTTACGAAAGGGATGAAGACGGTAGAGACCAGCCATTTAGATGCAGGTTGTATAGCTAATGTTCTGATTAAATTAGTTTCCCCTTTTGTTCGTTCATTTTCTTTTTATGTGAGATTTATAGCCTTGTGAAGTCAAAATTTGGAATAAAAGCGAAGAGTAAAGTTCTCAACATCAAATGATCTATATTTTGTGATAATAATAATAATAATAATAATAATAATAATAATAATAATTTAATTCGATAAAAAATATTTTAAAGGAGGTATAGAGAAGATGAACGTGATCGAAAAATTTAATCTCGTTTTTTATTATATTAAATCTATTTAGTCCTCTTAGTAGTGTTATACTTAGTTTTACACTATATATTATAGTTAAGGAGGTTGGAGAGCTCTTCAAGGTTCAAGACAAGAGTAGAGCTTGAAGTTGGTACAAGCTAACTATGTTGGTGACTTAAGTTTATTACACTCTTAATTCCTTTATTTCTTGTGCATCATAAATATAATTATTTTATATGATTTTTGATATTTTGTAAGCTTAAAAGCTTGATTTTGGGTGATAATAATAAAATTCGAATGAAGTGTTTAAAATTTATAAAATTGGTTCTAATTCTCCTAAAACATCTTCTATAATATGTATGATTATCTTTAGGGTTATATTAAGGTTTTGAAGAGTTAAAAATGATTTCTGATCGCTAAAATATATGAGTTTTAGGTTTGAGTACCAATATGAGTTAGTCGTTTACCAGTGTTATGTGACCTGATTTGGCTCCTATTTCGTATGATATGGTATAATTATGCCTTGTAAGCTATTATTGTTGATTGATATTGATTGTATGTGCTTAGATAATCAGACTTGTGCCACATTATATTCATGTTTATTTATTCATCTCTTTAACTACATGTTTATATTTATAATCTGCATGAAACATGGTAGGGTAAAGATGTATCACTAAGCTTCCGAACTCAATATTTATAATTATTATTTTCTTGCGTAGGTTTTCAGACGATTATGTGCATCCAAAAAATTCATCAAAATAGGACGGACTATAGCGCATTGTGTGAATAAGAGTATAACACTTAAATTTATCGGACAATATAATCATAGGATCCATTTATTTTAATCTATAACTCTTAAAATTATGATTCTCGATGAATGCTTAATTTCTAAATATTTTATCATATATGAAATTTTTTATGCTAATGCTTAAATATTTTGTATAACTATATCCTAAAAGATGATTGGATTTATAAAACACTTTGAACTTAAGCTCGAATTATTTAAAAATTTTATAAATATTTTTGGATTTGATGACTAATACGACTTCGAGTTTAAAATATTATATATACAATCATATTAAAGGTTTGTATCAATTTCAAAAATGTAAGTATACGATTATAACAAAAAAAAAATAATTTAATAAGTTATAATTATACGATTATAACATTATACTTTTTTTTTCTTATAAAGCATGATATTAGGGAAAAATTATTAAATTATAAATGTTTTTTTCACACTTGTAGAACTTTTAAATTGAGACCTTAGTTGAGAATCCGTGTCTCTTTTCGAGTTAAATATGAGTTAGCGTTCGAGCGAGTCGAGTCGATTTAAAATTTTTTAAGTTATTTGAGTTGAGTCATCATATTTTACAATTTAAATTTTTTTGAATTTTTTTCGATTTAAGTTGATTTTAGCGAGTTCGACTCGATCAAATTTTAGGTTTTATGTATAAATTTTAATTATACTATTTATAATAATATAATATAGTTTGATTGTAATTTAAACGGTTTTCTCTTTATATTTTACATACATATTTCTTCATATTATTTTTTACATGGGTAAAAAAAAGATTTTAAATTATTATTTTCATTAATCAAATATTTTAGGTATGAATATGTCATTTCATTAAATTACAAGTTTTATTAATAATTTTTTTCTTATCTAGGTAAGATTAAAACTAGACAAAAGATAATGATAAATTAAATACAATAATTAAAAATAACAAATAACATGATATAAAAAATACAAATAAAAATTATATTAAATAAATTAAAAAATAAATCTAAAACGTGATCAGATTATAAAAAAAAATAAAATATAAAAAATGGAAATTAAAATATATAAAAAAAGAAGGGAACGAAAATAAAACTACATGGTTAAATGTGCAATTAGCCTCTATAATTACAAAAAAATTCGAGTTATTCGATTTCTATTTTACAACTTGAACTTAATTTGAAATTTTTTGAATCGATTTGAGTTTATAAAATTTCGAATCGAGTCAAAATGAGTCGAGTTTTTCATCTCGATTCGAGTCAAAAAATTTAATTTTTTCGAGTCGAATCGAATTTTGCTTACCCTACGTATGATATTTTTTTAATATTTGTATGAATAAAATCTCATTTATTAAAAAAACAAATAATTATTTCATATATCAATATTAAAATTTTATTTTTACAAATATAATTAAATTCACTTTAAAATTAAAATTTTAATTTTTAACCCAAAATTATAAACTTAAACTCTTCGACCCTAAACTAATCTATATACCTTAAATTTAACTCCTTATGAAAAACAAAATTTGCCCTAAATTTTACGTCCATTAAAATTTGAAATCGAATCCAGGTACCACCTTATACCCTATGTCATTTCAAGTTTCTAGATTTCCGAAAATACCTTTGATCTTTTTATGCAATGACGATAAAGGCAGGATCTTTTTTTGCCAGAAGTCTTCGCTTATAGTCGTCTCTCTGAGATACTCTACTCTCAAAAGTCCGATCCCTCTAAGTTACTCGTCAATGTCGGATCTATTTCTATTTGAAATCATATAGAGATCGATTGGAAAAGGCTAGTTTCATTCTACCCAAATGGATCCACGTGTCGGATCTCGGTTTTGCATTTTGTTCTTCCTCACCTGTTCTTTAATATGTGGGTTCACTTTTGTTGGAGCTCAAAATCAAAGGCCAAAGAACGTTCAAGTTGCGATTCGGGCTAAATGGTCGGGTACTCCTTTGCTTTTGGAAGCCGGGTCTGTTCTCTTTCTTGCTCTTATTTCTTGAATTATTGCCTTAGCCGGTGGTTAATGGGTCTCTTGTTCTGGAATTCATATATTTATTCATATCTGTTGGTATTTGATTATATGTTTGGATTGGAGTTATGCTCGTGGAGTAGTTTTGGGAAAGGGGTTACTTTTTGTTCTTTCAATAGTTTTTAGTGTTAGTTTAGTTTTCTATATCTAAATCCACATTTTTTATGCTTTTGTAATTGTTACAGTGAATTACTTTCGAAGGAGTCGAAAAACCTGTTTTGGGAGTTCATTGATGGCTGGCTACATGTTGCAAAAGCTGAGGGTGATTCTCATTCAGCTAAAGACTGCCTTGTCAAGATTTTGAAGCATGGCAGCTCTCTTTTAAGTGAATCTTTGGCATCTTTACTTGAATTCTCCTTGACTCTAAGATCGGCATCCCCTCGATTGGTGCTTTACCGGCAACTAGCTGAGGAGTCTCTTTCTTCTTTTCCGTTGCCGGATGATAGTTACTCGCACAATGTGAGCGAGGGTGATGTTAGTGAAGCCGTGGGAACTAAAAAGTTGGACCCCTTGCTTGTTGGTGTAAACCCGAGAAGCCCTCATGGAAAATGTTGTTGGGTGGACATTGGTGAGGAGTTGTTCTTTGATGTTGCAGAACTTCTGTCGTGGCTTCAGAGACACACTGAAATGTAATGTGGCTCTTTATGTATATGTGTTTTTGTTTTTAAATATCATTTTTGTTAAATTTGAAGAGGCCAAAAGTTACTTATGATTGAATACTCGTTACTTTCATTTATTGGTTGCCAGCAGCGGAGACTCCTTTCAGCAGCCTGAATTATATGAATTTGATCACATTCATTTTGATTCAAATATTATGAGCCCTGTTGCTATTCTGTATGGTGCTCTTGGAACAGAATGTTTTAGGGAGTTCCATCTTACCCTAGTTCAAGCTGCCAAAGAGGTCAGTTTGGTGCAGTTGAATTTGTTGTGTTCTCACATTAGATTTTCTTTTGCTCATAAACCAGATAACATATATGATTTTTTCCATATTGATAATTCCTGTGTTTGTTTTTGCTTTATGAACATATTTAATCACATATTAACTGGCGTCTGGCAAGCATCATTTGAAATAAAGAACCTATCGCAACCAAAATAAGCTAGACTTCTTGTTTGAATTAATAACTTATTTGACATCCATCTGGTGCTTAGTGGGATCCTTCATCTCGGTTTTGAGCTGACTCAGACACTCAGTAGTATCTAATTGATTCATTATATGCTTTGTTTACTGGCCTGGCAGAATACTATATGCATACAGTTTTTCTCCCAATTCATGCTTCTCTTCATCTATTTCAAGGATTATGATATCACAGTGTTTGGTGCAGTTTCTGTTGTAAATTTTCTGATTTACTTTTTATTTTATGTCCAGGGAAAAGTTAAGTATGTTGTCAGGCCAGTATTACCTTCTGGTTGTGAAGGAGAAGTTGGCCCATGCGGGGCTGTTGGTGCAATGGATTCCTTAAACTTGGGTGGCTATGGTGTAGAGCTTGCTTTGAAGAATATGGAGTATAAGGCCATGGATGACAGTACCGTAAGGAAAGGTTAACACTCTTCTTTAGTCATAGTGTGCTCTGTATTGCACTCTTCTCTCTTTAATTTTTTTTCTTTGTTGAACTTTTTTTATTTGCTCCATATTAATACATCTCATTCTTCTTTATAGTTTTCAAATGTAATTCAATAACTTCTTGGGAATGCCCATGGTGTTCTATTACAAATATGATTATCTTGAAAAAAATTTATGCATTCACTCATTTTTTTTTTTGTTAACAGGCTTGCTTGTTTGTTTCTAATCACATGCTTTGTTGCTTTGGTTGAGGTATCTAAGGGCTTGAGGTTTGAGTTGCAGGTGTAACACTAGAAGATCCTCACACTGAAGATCTTAGCCAAGAAGTTAGAGGGTTTATATTTTCAAAAATTCTGGTTCGCTATACTTCAGCTATCCTTTATTCCCCTTATGTTCTTCCAATACAAGTTACAACTGGTTCAAGGAACATTAGTTACATTGACATATATGAATAAACTTAAAGCATTGGTCCTTTCTCTTTGGAGAGTAGCCAACAGCCCAACACTGGTCATAGTGATTTTCTAACTGCGAAACGTGTACCAATTCATGCTGAAGTTAGTATTTCATTTTATTTCCTTTTGCAGGAACGGAAACCTGACCTTGCTTCAGAGATAATGGCATTCAGGGATTATCTTTTGTTAGCAACAATATCAGACGCACTTGATATTTCGGAACTGAAAGGTACTGTTTACTTAAGTTTTTTTTTTCTACTTATGAATGTCTAATCTTCAAATTGCAAAATATCCCCTCCTTGAACAGATTTAGGACATCAAACTGCACAGAGAATAGTACAAGCCTCTGATCCTTTGCAGTCAATGCAAGAAATCAACCAAAATTTTCCTAGTGTAGTGTCTTCTTTATCTCGAACGAAGGTAAGTTCTTGACGACTCTCTCAATGTTTTACCAGCTGTAAAATATATGATATAGACTCCAACAATAAGGTGTCCACTTGTGTTTTTCTAATCAATGTATACAAGTTTATGCATTTTTCAGATAAATGATTCAGTTAAAGATGAGATTATTGCAAATCAGAGAATGATCCCTCCTGGAAAGTCCTTAATGGCTTTGAATGGTGCTTTAGTCAACATCGAAGATCTTGACCTTTATCTGTAATGCTTTTTCTCTCCCATTTCTCTTGTTCTTCACTGGAAATTTTATCTGTTTAGAATTCATGACATTTTTAAATATTTATCTTTGGCCTCTATGGACATTGTTTCCATACGTTTTTTAACCGAACATATTTCTTAAAATTTAAAATAAAAAATATTTTTATCACTTAAATTTAATACTTACATGATTAAAATCAATCATTAACTGCTATGATTCTGCGTGCTGAATTTTGAATTCAGTTAATTTGAAGAAGATTTTCTTAGAACTGAAACCAATTTATGCAGCTGCATTTAGGATTTTTTATGAAAACTTGACGTTCGATGTTGTGATATATTCTTTGAAATCAATTGTACTGTTGAATCTTTTAATATAATCCAGGAATGTCACTCTGGAGTTTTTTACAGACAGTTCTGTGGCAGTTTGTTTTATATTAATGCTTTTCACCCTTTCAAGAGTTTGTCATTAACTTTTTATTTATTATTATTTGAATGCCTTTACACCAACTTGATTGGTGTAGTATTACTTCGGAATCTCTAATATTATGTTTTTGTCATTAATTTTTCATAGATTGATTGATATGGTCCATCAGGAGCTGTCCTTGGCTGATCAGTTCTCAAAGTTGAAGGTGGATAATTCTAAGTTCCATTTTGTTTGATTGATCAGTTAAATATAATAAAATGTTTTCCTTTATATCATATATATTTATCTCAAAATATATAACTTTATTAATGGAATGTCTAAATTAGTAACTGTTTTTCCTTTTTGTTCCCATTGTCTACCATGTTCAAATAAGTTTGAAAATGCACCATCTGGGAACTGAGGACAGTAGTATAAATATAGAAGCAGAGTGTTTAGATGTATGTTTTGTGGCTTCCACTAAAATAAACAATAAATATCTATTGTTTCCTTTAACGGGGATTTGGATAATTAATTTCATACAAGGAGTGCATGTGTATCTAATATATAAGAGTCATTTGTTGTGCACCCATTATGAGTCTTTTTTACGTGATGCGTTTAATTTATTGTTAACAATTAAAATCAAATTGATCGTCATTGCCTTACCATTGTTCTCATGCTTATTTCTGACCAATTGGCACATTATGATATATATTTTGATGAATCTCTTTCTTGTTTTTAGAAGACCTATTATACATGAGCTTCTTGTCAGGTCATTTTGTCATGCATCTCTTGTGCATCGGCCTCTATACTCAATTAACTTATGGATTCTACTGTTTTCAGCTTCCTAGTGGCTCTGTACGGAAACTTCTATCAACTGTGGCTCCTCCTGAGTCCGATACGTTCCGAGTTGACTTTCGATCTTCCCATGTTCATTTTCTGAACAACTTGGAGGAGGATGCCATGTATAGGCGTTGGAGTAGTAATATAAATGATGTATGTTAGTTTATCCTAATATCTCTCTTAAACAATATGATAGCTCTGCATGTGTGATCTTCTGTTAATGGTTGCTAAAAAGAATGTCTTCTGATGACATTTTGTGCAGATCTTAATGCCTGTCTTTCCCGGCCAGTTGCGTTATATCCGTAAGAATCTGTTCCATGCAGTTTATGTTCTTGATCCAGCAACAGTTTCTGGTCTTCAGGCATGTTTTCTTCTGTCTTCTGAATGTTTGATCTCTCTCATTTGTTGCATTATCTTGGTCACAGTTTTCTTACCATAAATTTCAACTGGTATCTTGCAGTCTATCGATGTGATTACATCTTTCTATGAGAATAGTTTCCCGATGAGATTTGGGATACTACTATATTCTACAGAATTCATCAAAAAAATTGAACAGAGTGGTGGTGAACTTCATTCATCTGATTTCGAGCATGACAGTGAAATTGAGGATGATAAATCCAGTTTGGTAGTTGCTTAACTTAGTCAATTGCTTTTTGTTGTACCTTTTGTTTAATTTGATGTTATCTCTGCTGAACCATGGTTTCTCTTCAGTTATTTCAATACTTCATTATGTTGCCAAGCATCATTGAAGTTTCTGTTTTGCAACATGCGATGCTCATAAACATTGTCAACTGTAATTTCTTTGCAGATTATACAACTTTTCATCTATATCAAAGAAAACCACGGAACTCAAACAGCTTTTCAGTTTTTGAGCAATGTATGGGTTTGATATTCATACCACCTTTTTTGTGCTTGTACCTTCTGATGATTTTATGTAAACTACAATTCTCTTTAGTTTTTACTATTGGCTTTATTCCAGTGTTTCTCTGTTGTTTATCTTCAATATATTCTGAAATGGTTGGGAGAAAGAGATGTTTGAGGTTAAATCATATGCCCTTGACTAACTTAAATTTGTTATGGTACTTATTTTCACCCTATAAAAACTTCTTTTTTTTCTCTTTTAGCTATTGATATACTCATCTTTAAATTTGCCTATATAAGCTTTTGACGTGTATATTGCAAAAGACTAAGAAGATTTATATGAGTACTTTTCGTGTGTGAAAATTTAAACTAATGAATCTATGCACAGTTTTTTTTAAATAACATGTATTTGACATATAATTTTCTGCTGTATTTTTATTGTTATTTTTATCATATCTACAAAATGCCATGTTATGCCTTAGAATAGGAAATGACTTGTTTCTACTTTCTATACCTGGTAATCATAAACCGATCCTGTAAGTGGGTAAGACTTTCTTGAAAGTTGAGGGAGATAGGAGAATTTCAAAAGTATGGATGATTTTGAGAAGTATAGGGGGTGTATGACACTCCTTGCCATGATTCTTTATTCCCATGGATAACCTGCTGCATCACAATTTACTAATATGGTGGGTGCATTTTGACAGTTTCAACTAAAATTTCTACGTACTTGTGATAGATAAATCAACTACGAACAGAATCTGCTGACTCAACAGATGAGGCTCTTGAAATGCACCATATTGAAGAGGCATTTGTGGAAACACTATTGTAAGTTTTAAAAATTTATGTTATGCTACTTACACTTGCTGATGCTTCACTAATTTTGGGATATTTGGATTTTCTTGGTAAATCAATGTGTTGTTATGGTAGGCCGAAAGTTAAATCTCCACCACAAGAAATTCTGTTAAAGCTGGAAAAGGAACGAACTTATAAGGAATTGTCCCAAGATAGCTCCTTGTTTGTTTTTAAGTTGGGTGTCAGCAAGCTGCAGTGCTGCCTCTTGATGAATGGTCTTATCTTTGATTCTAGTGAGGTACTTATATCGCTCATTTATTCAGTTACAGCATCTCTTTCTTAACTTGCACCTTTTGACTACTTAGTGCATCCCTTTTTTTTTTTGAGTTTATTACCTTTTTGGAAAAGTTTTTAATTGGCACCTATGCTTAATGAATCTGTTTTGCCAGACTGTAGTTTTTTTCTCTTAAATGTGGTTTTCCTTGCGGAAAATTATAATGATATTCTAGTTTCTTTTACATTTAGATTTTGAAGATTACTTCCATGTCTTGAGTTCCTTTGGTGATTACTATATGTAGTACTTAACCATTTATATGAATCCTTTTTTTATTTTATCGTGATGATTTTCTTGCACTTCATATAGTTTTTAAAACTTCATTCTTTGTTTGGTTGCATAAGCATGAACAGAAGGAAAAGCTTAATTGTGACATGAGTTTTAAAATCATAATATAAAAATAATTAGTAAAAAACTAAACTTGAATTTGAAAAGATGAGTAAAAACTCAAGCAAAAAACTAAGACCTCTTCAAAATAAGTAAAATATTTTTATTTCTTTTGTTGAAAATAAGTTATTTGAGTGGCCAAAACTTATCAAGTGAAGTTAGTTTATAGCTAACTTAGCATTAGTTCAAACTTGCATGACCTTTTTTGTGTTTATTTTGGGCAGGAAGCTCTTATAAATGCCATGAATGATGAGCTTCCTAGAATACAAGAACAAGTTTACTATGGGCGAATAAATTCTCACACTGATGTGCTGGACAAATTCCTTTCTGAAAATGGTGTCAGTCGCTATAACCCCCAGGTAAAGTGTCGGTTAGATATTTTGCAACATGGCAGCAATCTATTACTATGATATGTTGTAAATAGATACTGGTTGGATGTAGATTATTGTTGGTGGCAAGGTCAAACCGAAGTTTGTATCTCTAGCTTCATCAATCCTTGGAGGGGAATCTGTACTGAATGAAATTAATTACTTACATTCTCCTGAAAGTAAGCAGATGTTATGTTAGTTATTAATTCCGTTTTTACTATTTTCGGTAGGTATTTGCATCCTAACATGTTTAATGACTTGATCAATGCCAGCTGTAGATGATGTGAAGCCTGTAACTCATCTTCTTGCCGTTGAGGTCACATCAAGAAAAGGGATAAAGTTACTTCTTGAAGGAATCCATTATCTGGTATTCTTTATCAATATTTCTGTTTGATTGTTATATCCTCTTATGGTTTTCATGACTATTATCATTGATGATCTACTAAATACTAATTCTTGCACTATTCCAGATCCAAGGGTCCAAAAATGCTCGTGTTGGTGTGTTATTTACTGCTAGTCAGGATACTGATTTGTCTAGCATTCTACTTGTGAAGACCTTTGAGATCACTGCAGCGTCATATAGGTTCCCCATGTCTAATTGTTCTTATAGGCTTTTATGTCATGATATTGAATCTTGTAAATATGCTTTAGACTATTGATTCTAAGTTGATATTATTTGCATTATTGTTGCTTTTGCAGTCATAAGAAGAAGGTATTGGAGTTTTTAGATCAAGTGTGCTCGTTTTATGAGCATAATTACATTCTTAGATCTCCTGATGCAGCTGAAAGCACTCAAGCATTCATTAGTAAGGTCTACGAACTTGCTGAGGCAAATGAACTGCCTTCTAAGGCATATAAATCCTCTCTATCTGAAGCTTCCCATCTGAAGTTGCGAGAACATTTGAATAAGGTAATATTAGTTTACTTTTTTGCTTTTATAGGATGTTCAAGCTCTCACTGGATGCTTTTATTTTTTTTCTGGTTTGACATGTTTTAGTCCTGTTCTAGTCTAAGTTCCTCTTGTGAGGGTTGTTAGTGATGTAGTCTGGATCAATGTTGATTATTGTTTCTAATTCTCATATTGACATTAATATGTTATATTGCAATTTTATCCAGGTGGCTCAATTTTTATATCGGCAATTTGGGATAGCATCTGGTGTTAATGCAGTCATTACCAACGGAAGGGTTTGTCTCATCTCTCTTAAATGTGTCATAAAATATAGGATTATTGTTGAACTGATTCCTTGTTTTATGTTCCAATTGCCAATGTTTTTTTCCTGCTGCTTATGAAACTGATTTTATTATAACGTTCTTATTTTTCTATTTAACAGGTTACTTCTCTTGAAGCTGGTGTATTTCTGGGTGATGATCTACATCTTCTGGAGTCTGTCGAGTTTAAGCATAGAATAAAACACATTGCAGAGATTGTTGAGGAAGTTAATTGGCAAGGAATTGACCCTGACATGTTAACAAGGTTTGTTGGTTTTCATTTAATCTAAACCCATATAGGTATTTGGGGAATAGTTTTATCAAGATCATTATGCATTTATCCCTTTGTGTGGTTTTCTTGTCACGATAACTTGCGCAAGCCACTGATTGTACTTGTTTAGATACTTCCTCCTGATTGTCAGTTACCATTTCAAGTTTGATTAGCAATCTGATTTTTGTTATTTACGGAAAAATATAATACTGTACTGTACATTGCAACATTTCATTTTTTGGGCTAGATATACTGCGTTGTACTGATTTTATTCATGCTTTCAGTAAATATGTCAGTGATATTATTATGCTTGTGACGTCTTCAATGGCTACAAGGGAGCGAAGTACTGAAAGTGTACGCTTTGAGATTTTGAATGCACAATATAGGTAAGTACTTCTAAAGCATTTTGTTGCCAATGAGGACCTATTCTTTTTTTTTTCCTTTTGTTTTGGCAGAATTGTATTTTCTCAAAATCATGCTGCATTTCATGTCTTCTGATTTTCTTTTTGAAGTTATACATTTTGCTATATCATTTAATAATGTAGTTCATTCCAATAAATCTCCATATTTATGTGCTATATGACTGGTGGATATTTGTTAGAGTTTGAGGAGATGTCTAAATTAACGAGGAGTGTTAAAGTTTTTTATTTAATATATAATTAGAATTTATTCTTAATTAGTAGTTTAGATTTGTTAGAAATCTTATTTAAATTATAGATAAAGTATAATTTTAGTCATATTAAAACTCTATTTTAGCTTATTTAAAGGCTTACTTTGTAACTATTTGATATAGAAAAATAATAAGAAAATACAGAGAAATATTTTATTCTCTCTGAAAATATCCTCTTCATCCCCTTCAAACAACAAAACTATAGCTATTTATTACACACAAACCACCTTCATCCGTTGCATCTACGGCCACCATGACCCATTTCTCACATGGTATCAAAGCCAATAACGGCCTTGATGTTGTCACCATTGTTGTCATCTGTAATCAGAAACAAATCGATGATTTGATTTTTCAGATACAAATCATTTTTTTTCGTTGCTATCATTAGACCACACTCGTTCATTGGCTTCTCCCTCATGAAAATCTTACATCATCTTGATATTGTCACTGTTACTGTCATGTTTAATCTGAAATATATCAACGTTTGGACTTTTCAGATACATCTTATTTTTTTCGCTGCTGTTAATAGATCACACTCGTTCTCTAGCTTTTCCTTTGTGGAAATCTTACATCTCTGGTGAAATATCTACTCGTTTAATTTTGTTAGTTCTTTATTTAATGGTTCTATCTTAGCCAATCAAAAAAATAGTAAAAAATGTAACCCCTAAACCCGACCTAAAATAATAGTTTGAATCTAAAAAGTTACGTTTGAAAACTTTACCCTCAAGAAACCAATTTTAAAAAATATATGCTTTAATTTAAAATAAAATTATAATGATAATATAAATATCCTAAATATCTCAAAATTTATAAAATAATAAATAATAAGCTGAATAACTAAAAATATTTTCGTTTTGATAATGAAAAACAGAATAAAATTTGAGATCCTCCAAGTACCGCATCGCTAAAGTTCAAAGATTTGTAAGAGAAAAATTAAGAGGGGGTAAGCTAAAAAGCTTAATGTGTCTCTAAGGTGTAAAAAAAACACAGTTTATAAAATTATTTTTCAAGAGTAATATTTCAAAAAAATAAAATACGGTTCACATAAGTAATTTTGTCAAGAATATAGTTTTGGAAAAATGCAGATCATGATGTATGAATGATATCATACACACAACACAAATCCCAACTACAGCGTCATCAATTAGAGTGGAGGTGTTCCCCAAAACCCTCACCTACAACGTCACCGAAATCTGAGAGTGGTCTTAGGCTTCTGGAAAGCTGTCACGACTTCCTCCGTACACAATCTTATCCCATGCACACAATATGATGTAACATGATTTGAAAATCCGAAAACAATCATAATTCAATCCAAAATCATAATTTGTCTGAAATGTCAATTTATTCGAAAACACAATTCACAAGATTAAAAATCATATTTACTCTTAAAAATGTGAAATCTCAAATCTGAAAATTTTAATACTTCTCAAATCGTAATGACATGTATGCATGATAACACAAATGCACAATCAAAATCACAATACAAAAATTAGACATGCTAACAAAACATGAGTATTTTTCAAAAACAAAATATTAAGTATGTCACAAAAAATATAATTTTTAGAAAAAAACATATAGCACAAGTTGGAGAACACACCTTAGCCAAAGCGATTCAAATTTCTGAATAACCAGGTCTTGAACTCGAACAGAAATAAACAAGGAATATATACGTTTTAGAGAATCTTGATGAAAAAAATAATTGAGGATTTTCTCTTAAACCAAAATATGTATATATAGAGAAAAAAAAAACTAATTCCTATTAGAATAAAATTCTACTAAACCATAACAAATTTAATAAAATAATAATAAAAAAAAGATTACAGAATTTTAAAGGGATTTTCTTTCTTTATCTAAAACTTTATATAATATATTATAAATAAAAAGTTTTGATAAAACAATAATTAAAATAAAATAATATTTTTAATAAAAAATTTTATCCCAAAAATTCTCTTAAATATAGAAAATCAATTTAAAACCTTCAAGAAAAATTAGGGTTCAAAAATTAGGAATAATTTTAGGGTGTTACAAAAATGTTATAGTTTAACCTTAAAAAATTATTTGGTTCTATCTTAGCCATCCGTTTCAAAAGATAGGAGAAAAGATTAAAAAAAGTTATAGTTTAGCCTTAAAAAGCTATTTGGTTCTATCTTAGTCATCCATCCAAAAAGATAGGTGAAAAGGTTATAGTTTAGCCTTAAAAACTAAATATATTTTTAAAGGATTCTACATTAAAGGTTCAAGTTGAAATTTTAGATCATGTAACTACCAACATGAGGGGAGTGTAGATTCTTTTGATCACTTCGTACATTATTCACATCAGATTTTTTAATCAAGAACCACATGTTGAGCATCTCAATCAAAGACTTCTGACTCAAGAACAAGGAGCATTTTTCTCGAAGAAACAACATAAGAAAAAAGAGTAGAGCATCACATCCAAGATTCAAGTTGGTGTTCTACTACGTTTGTTATCCAAAAAGTGTTAAGCTTGAGAAGAAGTCTAAATTAACGAGGAGTGTTAGAGTTTTTTATTTAATACATAATTAAAGTTTATTCCTAATTAGTAGTTTAGATTTATTAGAAGTCTTATTTAAATTAGGAATAAATATTATTTAAATTAGAGATAAAAGTATAATTTTAGTCATATTAAAACTTTATTTTAGCCTATTTAAAGGCTTACTTTGTAATCATTTGATATAAAAGAATAATAAGAAAATACAAAGAAATATTTTGTTCTCTCTGAAAAATATCCTCATCTTCTTCAAACAACAAATCTCTAACTACTTATTACACATAAATCACCTCCATCCGTTGCATCTACGGCTACCATGGCCCCTTTCTCGCAATATTTACAAAAGAAGAGCACGGTTCAACCGTAGTTCCAAACTCAATTCCATGATTGTTTCTGTTTTCCCTACCAACCTCTCTACTTCGCCATGCTCTTAGATTTGAGAGACATTTATTTCTATGTGTAATTCCCCATCATTCGTCAAATGAAGCTAATTGAGTAACTGTGATCAACCCAATTGATTTTGAGGAAAGACATGCAGCACCGAAGCTATCAAGCAAAAGGAAAATGTAGTTTACTTGACCTCCTCACCATGCATTTCATTCTGTCAAAAATGGATTTCTTCCTTCTAATCCTTTACATAACGCTTTAGTCTAATCGAATATTAGTCACTTTGAGCTTCTACGTGAAAAAAAATTATAATATTTTCATTCTCCTTGTAAACAAAATGATCCCCTATGTAACTATTGTAAGATTTAATTTTTAACAACTTTCTGTTTGAGACCCTCATCTTGTGTTCTTAAAGCTGCATCTTGCATGCTAGTTTCATTTTTATGTGTTTAAATCTATCCCGTTAGACTCCATATTTATAGATTACTCATGTTTGCCATTTATCAAATAGTGTTTGTTTCATTCTGTGTTTTTAACCCCCATTTCTTTTGACTTGTCATTCTCAGATATCTAACTCGTGCCTTTTTTTTATTTTGGAAATGTTCCCCAGTGCTGTTGTTCTTAACAATGAGAATTCTAGTATTCATATCGATGCGGTTGTTGATCCTCTAAGTCCATCAGGACAGAAACTGTCATCACTTCTTCGTGTCCTGGCTAAGTATGTCCATCCAAGCATGCGCATTGTACTAAATCCCATGGTGAGCTGATATTTATAATCTTTGTTATCTTTGCTATCCTGTGTTCCTGAATAGAAATATTATTGAAGAGAACATAAAAACAAAAGCATTCCTATTTAATTACATTGAACTAACTCTCGTTGTGAGTCAATATTTGCGGTGTTTGTTATATCTGTGATACTTGTGAATAGAGAGTCTAATCGGGGGATGGGGCGAAGTGTGTTCTCGTGCCAAGGGAAATATAGAATAAGACAATGGGCTCAGTCCATGTAGAGGACAGGGAAAGATCATTCCATGAGGTAAATATTGAAAAGAATGATAAGAATAGAAGCAAGAGTTCTGACTGTATTTCCCAAGGCCAAAGTAGGTAATATGAAACTTGCAACATCACACATTTTTTAATTAAAGCATTCTGCACGGTAACCTTTCTTTCATTTTGTTCCTTGCTTGAAGTCGTTTAATTGCAATTTTTTTAGGAAAACATTATAAGCAATTACTTCTGTGACAGAGTTCCCTTGTTGATCTTCCCTTGAAGAACTATTACAGATATGTGATCCCAGCCATGGTATGCATCTCACTTTAGAAACCACTCAAATTTGAGAACTCAAAAATGGTTTTTTAGCTGTGTTAGAACCTTGCAGGAAGATTTTAGCAGCACTGATTACACGGTAAATGGACCGAAAGCCTTTTTTGCAAATATGCCATTGTCGAAAACACTTACCATGAACCTGGATGTTCCTGAACCATGGCTTGTGGAGCCTGTCATTGCTGTGTATGCTTCTTCTTCTTCCTTATTATTAACATCATGATTTCTTTCTTTGTCTATTGACTTTCCCATATATTCCTTACAAAATGTTGAAGACTTGCTTCATTATGTACCTTACTGCATTGTCTAATCTCATTCCGTGTGAATATAAATACTTCAGTCATGACCTGGACAATATTTTGCTTGAGAACCTGGGAGACACTAGGACATTGCAAGCAGTTTTTGAACTAGAAGCTCTTGTTCTGACTGGTGAGTTTGTTTCTGTTTGGAAATAATGCAATTTGTGAACCTAACTGGAGTAGTAGGAGGTACTCTGTACATTTTATTAAAGACTTTTGTGCGCAATTTAGGTCATTGTGCTGAGAAGGATCGTGACCCTCCCAGAGGTCTTCAGCTAATTCTTGGAACAAAGAATACACCTCATTTGGTTGATACTATTGTGATGGCCAACTTGGGGTATTGGCAGATGAAAGTATCTCCTGGAGTTTGGTATCTACAACTTGCTCCAGGCAGAAGTTCTGAGTTGTATCTTTTCAGAGATGACGGTGATAATGGAAATCAAGAGAAATCTTTGTCAAAGCGAATTACTATAAATGATTTGAGGGGTAAAGTTGTTCATCTTGAAGTAGTGAAGGAAAAGGGAAAAGAGCAAGAAAAATTGCTTATTTCATCTGATGATGACAAGCGTTCGAAAGAAAAGGTGAGGTTTTTCTTTTTGTTTGAAATGTAATTCACAATCTTCTTTTCTTTTCTCATGGGCGACTGAGGGATCTTAATGCCTCGCAGGGACATAATGGCTGGAATTCAAACATTCTCAAATGGGCTTCTGGTTTTATTGGTAGCAGCGAGAAATCAAAAAAGAGTCATGACAGTTTGGTGGTGAGCCTCCTACCACCCGGCATAAATTTATGTTCATTTGGTGTTCTGTTATACTTCACCTTAATTAGGATTCATTGTTATTTGTTGCAAGAAATGGCCAATGGGTATAAATATGAGCCTCTGAGAAGGGATCAGAATAAGAAAGATGATATGAGAAAAGAAAAGAATGATTGCCCCTTAAACCATAGTTAAAGTAAGCTACAATTGTAGTTGTGAGAGGGAGTCTATAAGCTGCTTAGTTTTTTCCCACCGATATTAGTTTCTGGGTGCTGCTGTAGTACGGACTTTATTACTCTTGTCCTAACCTTAGCCCTAGAAACCCCAGATCAAACCATCACTCAGGTCTAATAATATGGTAGCAGATCAATATTGTAAACATCGCATTAGTATGTATGTATGTATATATGTTTGTTATCATCACCGTTCAAAGCCTCATTACAGTTGAAAGATGAGCAACACTTGGTTTTATTTTCTTAGATCTTTCACCCTTCACTCTCCTTATGGTATGCCGGCACGGCTATGTTTCCCTTACTGTTTGATATTTATATGTATTTTCATCCTCAAAGTATTGAAATCACTTATTCATTTCCCTCCCTCAGGATCATGGGAAAGGTGGTCGACGAGGAAAAACAATTAACATTTTTTCAATTGCTTCAGGGCATTTGTAAGTGCTTGTAGAGTTTTCAGCGTGTACACGTTTGTTTTCTTGTACTTAACTCCATTATTTCTCTTCAAGATTGTAGTTTACATACAACACTCTATTAGAACTTATTTTTGTCTTCTTGCTTGTGTTGTCTCTTTTCTAACTTTAACCGGTTATCATGACAGTGAAGTTGACGAAATTATTGTGTAGTAAATGCTATTGCTTGCAGTTTAAGTGGGATGGCAGTATGTTTTGAAAATATTTTTCAATCTAAAACATTATCGGATGTAGCAAATGAATGGACATGTTGCGCTCTCATGTTGCATTAAATTCGTACTTCTGCACTTGCTGCTGAAGTTAAAATATTGTAATCTATTAAGTTTGAAACATGAGCTCTTCCACACATTCAAAAAAGTTCGATTATCTGCCTGTGAGATGACAACATTTTTGGTATATTCACTTTACTAATCCTGAATCATTTTTTAACTAATTTTGATTTTTTTTGCAGATATGAACGTTTCCTTAAAATTATGATTTTAAGTGTATTAAAGAATACCAATCGTCCAGTGAAATTCTGGTTTATAAAGAACTACTTGTCTCCTCAGTTCAAGGTTGTATATAACCTTTCGGCGTTCTTTTCGTCTTGTCTAGCACTTATTTCCCCCTGTTAATGTATGATTTGAATAGTACATGTCTAATGCACGAATGCTTTCGGGTTATGCAGGATGTGATTCCGCATATGGCTCAGGAATATGGCTTTGGCTATGAACTAGTTACCTACAAATGGCCTACATGGCTGCACAAGCAGACAGAAAAGCAGCGAATTATTTGGGCATACAAGATTCTGTTCCTTGATGTTATATTTCCCATTTCATTGGAAAAGGTCTCTATTTTCCTTTTCCTGTTCTTGTTAGAAATCTGTACTCTTCTACTGCATTTGTTGCCTAATTTCATGCATGAAAATGCATGTGCAGGTTATATTTGTAGACGCGGATCAAGTTGTGAGAGCGGATATAGGAGAACTCTATGACATGGATATAAAGGGAAGACCTCTTGCATATACTCCTTTCTGCGATAACAATAAGGACATGGATGGATATCGATTTTGGAGACAAGTAATGTGCTACCACACCTGTCCCTGCAAAACTAACCTTTTCCTCGGTTTCTGTTTCATTTCTTTTATCACCTGGAAACAAGAACTATAATACAACTGTTGATTCTAATTATGCGCTCCTTATTCCTCTTCTCGGTACAGGGATTCTGGAGAGAGCATTTGCGGGGCAGACCATACCATATTAGGTTTGTGATCACTATCAAATTCTATAATGGTAAACGTCTTTCCTTCTTAACATGACATGGTCTTAACGTGTCGTACTTCGACAGTGCATTGTATGTGGTTGACTTGGTGAAGTTCCGTGAGACGGCAGCTGGTGATAATTTAAGAGTCTTCTATGAAAGTCTTAGCAAAGATCCGAACAGTCTAGCCAATCTGGATCAGGCAAGTTAAAGACACAGCTTCATCACCGATTATTTTTGCTTAATGTATGTATACACACGACATCAAATAACCATGATTACTTTTTCAGGATCTTCCAAACTATGCTCAGCATACAGTACCGATCTTTTCGTTGCCCCAAGAATGGCTGTGGTGTGAATCATGGTGTGGTAATGCCACAAAATCGAAGGCTAAAACAATCGATCTTTGCAACAATCCAATGACAAAAGAACCAAAACTTCAGGTATTCCGTAATCGAACATTATTCTATATTTCTTCGCCACTGAATCTCATTATCTTCATACCACTTTCCTTTGTCATTGCATCACGTTTTGATCATCTGTAATTCTGTATCATATACCAATGCTCAGGGTGCTAGAAGAATAGTTTCTGAGTGGATAGATCTTGATTTTGAGGCTAGAAAATTCACTGCCAAAATACTAGGTGATGAAATGGACAATCCTGATCCAGCAACATCGTCGACACCGCCATCTGAACCTTCATCTAACGACCGAGACCGATCATCGGATGATCTAGAATATAAGGCAGAGTTGTGAAACATTTGGAATAAGAAAAAAACTATTTTTTGATACTCGATCGCTGACCATTTTCCGAAACCGAAAACCACGATAACATATCTTGAGCCGAAATCGAAGCTGTCATTACTAACTCGAGACTTATCAATTATGATGACAATATTATATGTAGACTGGTGGTTGATGATCCAGTATGAAAAGCAGCAGTTTTTGACAGAGAGAATTGATTCATAGATTGGATTTTGTAATATTTTTATCTATATTTTATATGCACATCCTGTATACCTAGGATGGACACAGGTGGGTTTTTTATTACCTTACCCCAATAAAGTACTTGTTGGAACAAGGATTATTGTTGTTGCTCCAAAAGTTAGAAAAGTCTGATTTTGGCTTTTTGAAACTAGGGTTTGGATTTTTGTTATATTTACGTCTAGTTTGGTTTGGTTATAATTAATATAGGGTAAACTACACAGATAGTCATTATACTATGGGGTTAGTATCGATCTGACCATAATACTTTAAAAAGAATCAAATACATCGGTAAACTATTGATTTGGTATTAAAATAGCCATCTGCTGTTAAGGAAGTAACAGATTGATGTGGCAGTTAAATATAAAATAAAATAATTATACATTTAATCTCTATTATTTATACATTTTTATAATTTAGTTATAATTTTATTATAATTAAATAATATATTTATTTAATTAGATGGTGACACGTATCACCACCTTATTAGAAGGATATATTTATATATTAGATTGATTTATTAAATTTATTTTCATCATCTAATCAGGTGGTGACACATTTGATTAAAGGAAGAAAGCAAAATTAACTGGTGTTGGGAATAGTTGAACCCATAACCCTCGGAACCTTTGTCCAACAACCCACGCACTGAACCAAAATAATTTTAATGATATAAAACCCTTCAAAATTTATATATTGCTATAGTTTTCTGTATTTATTTCCATAAAATCATAGATTTAATTCTTAATTTAATTAAAATATTAATTAAATTATTTTATATAATTTATTTAAATTATAATAAAATTTTATTTAACAAACCCTATCATTTAGTAAATCTAATATATATAAATATATCCTTCCAATAAGGTGGTGACACGTGTCACCACCTGATTGGAGGATGAAAATAAATTTAATAAATCTAATATATATAAATATATCCTTCCAATAAGGTGGTGGCACGTGTCACCACCTAATTAAGTAAATATATTATTTAATTATAATAAAATTATGACTAAATTATAAAAATGTATGAATAACAGGGACTAAATGTGTAATTATTTTATTTTATATTTAACTACCACGTCATCAGTCGTTACTTCCTTAACGACAGATGGCTATGTTAATACCAAATCAATAGTTTACCGGTGTATTTAATTCTTTTTAGAGCATTGTGGTCAGATCGATACTAACCCCATAGTATGGTGACTATCTATATAGTTTACCCATTAATATATTATATTATTTTTTGATAATAAAAGAATACTACCATTGACCTCGTTAAAATCCTTCCTAATCTTAAATGGAAGAAAAAAAAATACCACATGAAAATATTTACAGGGAAAAAATAAGATTAACCTAAGACCAAATTGTCAAAAAGCATTACGATCAAAAAATAACCTAATTCACATGACAACACAAGACTAACCATTATGACTAATGATTACACCATCAGCACTAGGGCTGTAAATGAGACGAGACAGATCGCGAGTTACTCGAGCTCGACTCGGTCAAAGCTTGGTCAAAACTCAACTCGATTGAACTCGGCTCAAGCTTGAACTCGGGTCGAGTTCTTGACGAGCCGAACCGAGCTATATGATACTCGACTCGAAAAGATCACGAGCTACTCAAAAATATAAATATACTTTAAAACTCTAAACTCTAAACATAAGTCTTACACTCTAAATTAACATACTAAAACTTAAAATTAACAAGCTTGAGTGTACACAACTTGTGTATCAAAGTTTTTTCTCCGTTAGGCTTTAAATGAGATGTAAGAGATAAGAGTTACTCAAGTCTAACATGGTCAGAGATCGGTTAACAGTTAGCTCGATTAGGCTCGAACTTGACTCGAGTTCTAAACGAGTCGAGCCGGGCTCATATTTTTTAGGCTCGTTTAAAATTACCCAAGTTTGAACTCGACTCGAAATCTTAACAAGTCGAGCCGAGCTTAGCACTACTCGAGCTCGACTCGACTCGTTTACACGCCTAATCAGCACCACTCGTAGTCTTCAAACCAACAATTTCTGTATTAACAACATCCTTAAGATTATAAGGGAGGTTAACAAAAGATGTTCACCAATGAAAAAATCACGACTCATCGAAGCGAGATGATCAACTACAACATTACAATCACGATGGATATGAAAAATATACACTCTTCAATACGATCAAAAATGTTAAATATAACAGACACCAAAGCACTCTCAATAAGAATATCCGATTCCTTATGCATGATTCTAACAACATCCAAATTATCAACTTTCAAAATAACCTGTCGAAAACCAAAACTCCAAACATGCAAAAGAATATTTAGAGCAGACCATAATTCAGAAAAAAGAATAGAACAAATATCAAGCTACGAGTAAATTCAAACAATTAAGATCCATCATGATTACGTAAGACATCACCTGCCGCAGCCATAACATCACATGAACGAATCACACCATCAGAATTAGCTTTGATCCAACCAATAGACGGAGGTTGCCAAGTCAATTGAGGGCTTATGGTGGATCCTCTTTTAATTTGTGACTGAACGGCTAAGAAGTCTGAAGTAAGACGTTCTTTACAATACCGAATATCCTTTCTTTGAACATATTGATAATTAATGATGCGGTTACATCTATTTTTTCAGATGATCCAATAAAAGACTGAAAAACGCACATCAATTCAGTGAATTTAAATAATTTTATCTATGTTATTAATATTATAGAACATCCACTCATCAAAATGCAAAGCAAAAAAATAGCTCTCTTAGAAGATACAATAAGCTCTATTTACAACCTATGACTTGCAGTGCAAAATCTCAACACATGATCTAGACTTTCAACCCCGTGATGATATATCGTGCACTCTGCAGAAGTGGTCAAATGTCTCCTCAAGCGTTCTTCATTAATTAGCAAACAGTTCTGAACAACAATCTAAAGAAAAATTCTAACTCTCGATGACAAGTGTAACGACCACAACTTCTTTTAATTAAAGGATCTAGGCATACAAGCTTTCGGTTCAAGAAAATTGTACGCAAATTTAGTAAAAAAGTTACGATTTTGTTCTATCTCCATTCAGGAAGATCACCACCCAATAAATCTTGGGGAGGTGGATTAGAATCAATCTTTCGAAGAATATATTCAGACAAAAGAAGTTGTAGACGAGACCAATCCCACGATCCATTATTTAATCTATATTATAAACATATTTTTATATGTACGTTTCATAGCTGCGAAATTTAATATATTATTATTTTATACGCGGATTAAGTGATATTTATCATAGCTGAAAGTAATTTTTATTTTTGTCAAATTATATCCTCATACTTATTTTCTTGTATTTATATCATTGTAAATATATTAATCTTAAAACATAAGTCATAAACAATAAATTTAACCTTAAACTTTAACTCTAACCTAAATTTAAACTTTAAATCTAAAATCTTTAACCTTAAATTATTAACTTTAAATAATATATCATTAACTCTAAATTTGAAATCTTAATTCTTAAATTTTAGACCCTAAATTAAAAAATAAACTATAAACTTAAACCTTAAAACAATAAAACCCAAACACTAAACTTTAAGCCCTGATTAATGAACTTTAAACCTTAAACCTTAATTTCAATTTTAAACTTTAAAATCTAAACTTTTAACCCTAAATCATAAACCTTAAACTTAAAACACTAAACCATGAATTCTAAACCCTATAAAATAAATCTTAAATCATAAACCCTAAACCTTAAACCTTAAACATAAACTCTAAAACTATAAACTTGTTAAACCCTAACTCTAAACCCTAAGTCATTAGTCATAATCCCATAACACTAAACCATGAATCTCAAACCCTAAATCTTTAAATTATAAACCTTAAATCTTAACTTCAAATACCAACCCTAAATCATGAATCTAAAATCCAAAACTTAAACCACAACTCAAGCAATAAAGCTTATAATCTAAAATTTAAACTTTAAATCACGAATTATTTTAAACTCTAAAGCCTAAAAATAATATATAAGAAAGAATATAAAACTAAATTTTTAGGGTAAAATGATACATTCATACGTAATATTATGAGACAGGGGTCATGGTGACCAAAGATACAATGAATGATGATGGTTGATTTGTTGTTTAAAGAAGATTTTTTTTAGAGAAATCAATATTTTTCTTTGTATTTTTTTATTATTCTTCACAATTAAATACTTATAAAGTAAGCCTTTAAATAGGTCAATATAAAATTTTAATATAACTAAAATTATACTTTTATATCTAATTTAAATAAAACTTCTAATAAACATAAACTACTAATTAAAAATAAACTCTAATTATATATTAAATAAAAACTTTAATACTCCTCGGTAACTTATACTTCTCTTCAAGCTCTAACATTTCTTGAATAGCTAACCAATATTTATTTTTTAACTTTATCAAAAATTTTACAATCAAACATCTTAATATTATAACAATGATCCTTAAGTTAATATATTTTGAAATTTATAATATAATATTTAAAATAAATATTTTACTTTTCTAAAAATAATTTTTAACTACAATCTTAAGTAATTATATTTTTAAATTAAATATTTTAAAAATATTTTTACACATCATTTTCTAAAAATAATATCAAATTGATCTCTATTATTACTGGATCACATAAATATAATGGGATGGAGTAACCTGATACGTAAAAAAAAGTACAGAAGTAAAATAAAAAAATAAAATATCAATTAAAAATGTGTATATAATATGAGGACTAAAATTAATAATAATCCTTTTTTATATAAGTACCGCAAAGTCAAAAGTCACCACCGATCTAGACAGTAGGAGAAGAGAATGTAAAAAAATTGAAAAAAAGACTCTCTCTCTCTCTCCCCCAAATCTTAACAAGAAACAAGAAAAGGAGAGAGAACTCATCGCCGTCGTCCTCCGATCGGTCTCCGGAACTCCAGATCCGACCATCTATGGCCATGTCATCTTCCGTACGATCCTCCTCTCTTCTCGGCTTCCTTCTCTTCTTCTTTCTCTCTCCTGCTTTCGCTTCCGAGTCAGATCACAAGGTAATCTCTCCTTTTTCCCTCTTACTTCAACTAAAACCCTATTACCGAACTTTTTTCTTCTTAATTCCTTTTCTAAGCACCGCTTTTGATTTGTGCAAATTCGTGGTTTACCCGTCATTCAAGACATTTGTTATACAAGAAAAAAAGAACTGAGAATTTGTTATTTTCTTGCAAGTATCAAGTGTAAGAAATCTTAGGTAAATTATCTACGAAATGGTTTAAGTCTTTTACGTGCATGTTTAGGTATGTACTTTAAAGATTGTTATGCACGCTTGAATTGTTTCATATCCACGTTTAGGTTCTATTCGTGGTTCAGGTATCATTTTTTATACAAATCTTAACGTGAATTATCGATGAAATGGTCGATGGATTTATATGTACAGTTTAAATACAGATCTTATCACTTTTGAACTCTTTTTGGTGGGTTGATCATTGTACTATTCGTTTTTAACATTGGGTTTCAATCATTCACCTTTACCAGTAAATTTGAATTTTGATCTGCGATCTTGAATTGAATTATCAGTGTAAGGATTATGGTTCAAGCTAGATTTGCCAAAACTTGTCTATCTCTTGTTGAATTGACTTATCAGCTGGGAACTGGTTTCTTGTAAAATATTCTTACTGCTTTATATGCTTTCTCAAAGTGTCTATCTGAATGTTGGTCCTTCTTTGATACCAATGTTACATCATCGTATCCTGTGCTTGTCCTTGTATTAAAATCAGATTTCTTCTCAATGAGAACTTAAGTTTATAGTTGATATACATACTTTTTATTGTTGCATGTATATGGATTCTGTAATATTTTTCTTCTGTTTCTTTACTTCAATAGCTATGGTCAACTCTTATAAACACTCGTCTTGGTTTTCCTTGCAGTATCAACCAGATGATCCAGTTACCCTATGGGTGAATAAAGTTGGCCCATACAACAATCCACAAGAAACATATAACTATTACATCCTTCCGTTTTGTCATGCGGGTAACAATCCTGCTCACAAGTGGGGTGGTCTTGGTGAGGTCCTTGGTGGAAATGAACTGATCGATAGCCAAATTGATATAAAGTTCCAAAGTATGTTCTTTTTTCATTTTTAGAATCTTATTTTGATTGCTGCAATTCCTTTAGTAATTATTTTCCATGTTTTTGATTTATATTCTTTCTTCTGCTCGTTGTGTTTTTCTTCAACAGAGGTTGTTGACAAAAGTACCATTTGCCGACTGGAACTTGATGAGACAAAGGTCAGACAGTTCAAGGATGCTATTGAGAACAGCTATTGGTTTGAATTCTTTGTGGGTATGATTAGCTTTTAATTCTTTTATTTAATAATAGTAAGTGTGCACAAATAGAGCTACAAAGATACTGATGCTTGACAGATTGGTTGACTACTGAAAATCTCAGGATTTGAAAGCATGAAATTCTTTTGGCATTGAGTGGATATTTGATGTATTTAGGTATCATTTTATCTATATTGCTTGCCTTGTTGGAGGACTTACTCTATCTTCCTTGATTTTCTGTTTTTGCCATGTTTGTGCTCTTAACAATACTGAAAGTTCAGATGATCTGCCTTTATGGGGTATGCATAGCCTACTCTCTTTCCCTTTTATCTGGTTTATTAATCCTTATGGGTTGCCTCTGAAGAGTTTGTCTTTTAATTTTAGGCTTTGTTGGCGAGCTGCATCCTGATAAGAACAGTGATAATGGCAAACATGTCCTCTACACGCATAAGAATATTGTTATTAAGTACAATAAGGATCAGGTTTGTGGTTCCTGGCATATAGATGGCTTCCATCCCTATTCTTTAATCTGCTATTGTTGGTGACCACTCTTCAATTTTGCAGATTATTCATGTCAATCTCACTCAAGAGAGTCCAAAACCACTGGAAGCAGGCAGAGTATTGGACATGACATACTCTGTCAAATGGATTCCAACTAATGTTACTTTTGCCTGTCGCTTTGATGTTTATTTGGACTATCCTTTCTTTGAGCACCAAGTAAGTAACATTGTCGGTGATGATTTTCTACTCTAGTGAATTCTTTTTCGTTCTTTCAATTGCAACGGTTTTCATTTATTTTCACAAGTCTTGCATTAGACTCTTCTGTATTCTTTGATTTTCTGAAACATGTGTAATATGTAGATCCATTGGTTCTCTGTTTTCAATTCATTCATGATGGTTATCTTCCTCACTGGTTTGGTGTCAATGATCTTGTTGCGAACTCTGAGAAATGACTATGCGAAGTATGCAAGGGAAGATGATGATCTGGAAAGCTTGGTAATAATATCTGGACCCTTTCTTTTTCCTATTCTTTAAGGAAAGTTTTGTTATTTGAAAATTCATGTTCTCCTTGCAATTTCACCTATGCTCTCAGGAAAGGGATGTGAGTGAAGAGTCTGGTTGGAAACTAGTCCATGGTGATGTTTTTCGGCCTCCTCGCAATTTGTCCCTGCTTTCTGCTGTTGTTGGCACAGGTGCACAGCTAGCGATGCTTGTTCTCCTTGTCATCTTACTGGCAATTGTGGGAACGTTGTATGTCGGGTATGTTGAGAAGCTAGTATGATTTGAAACATCATGAGAGTTGTGTATGTCTATATTTATTATAAAACCCTAGAGAGTTGGTAGCACTAATTTAGTGAGACCAACTCAATTGAGAATTGATAAAAGAACTAAAAGTTTTTTTTCGTACATATGAAATCGAAAGTGTTCAAGTCTCTTCACTTAAAAAAATGAATTTAAGGGAAAAAATCTTACTTGAAAAAACTTCCCATTTTATTTTAGTACTTGCTAGTTTTAAAAGATAAACAAAAAGAAGAAAAAATCAGCCTGCATGCAGCCCTCAGTGGGATCCCTTTGTAAGAGGACTTATATTTTATGAGCCTTTTTTTGTACACTGACTTGTTCTCTGGTTTTGACATTTCAACTTTAAGCTTTTCGAGTACTAACAATTTTATATGTTGACTATTTGGTTCAGGAGAGGAGCAATTGTCACAACATTTATACTGTGTTATGCTTTTACATCATTCATTTCTGGTTACGTGAGTGGTGGAATGTACTCACGCAATGGGGGTATACGCATTATCATTTATCCTTTCTCACTTGCATTTGTTACTCTAGTTGTCTCTCATTCTACAAAGTTTGATCTTTCTTTCTTCTTCTCTCTCTCTATTTTATTTTCAGGTAAAAATTGGATAAAGTCTATGATCCTCACAGCATCTCTGTTCCCCTTTACGGTCTTTGCAATTGGTTTCATCTTGAACACAATCGCCATATTTTATGGATCTCTAGCAGCAATTCCTTTTGGAACAATGGTGGTTGTTTTTGTAATTTGGGCTTTTATTTCATTCCCCCTGGCCCTTCTTGGTACAGTTGTTGGAAGAAATTGGAGTGGTGCTCCAAATAATCCATGCCGTGTGAAGACCATTCCTCGCCCAATTCCAGAAAAGAAATGGTATCTTACTCCTGTCGTCTCTATGATGGGAGGACTTCTTCCATTTGGCAGCATATTCATTGAAATGTATTTTGTCTTCACATCCTTCTGGAATTACAAGGTGAAATTCTTATCCCTATGTTTTATTTGCTTCACGGTGATTTAAAATTGCGATTTGCTATTTTTTTGTACCAATAGTTTTGGTTGGTAACTGGTCGGGTGGAAATTACTATTCCCTCCGTCCCACAAATCTTGTACTTTGCGACTTTTTATGTAATTTTAGGAAGAAAAAGCTTGTGCAATAGATGTGTTGTAAATAATTAAAATGACAAATTTATCCTTGAGAACTAAAAGTTTGTTTTGTTGGAAAACTAAAAGTGGTTGAGTTTTTCAACGAGACAATATAAGTGGGACGGGACAAGTTTTATGGGACAGGGAGAGTATATGCTTTTTTAATATGCTGATGAATGCCCGAACATTTTGACATGTAAATTATGTGTTTTGCAGGTTTATTATGTCTATGGCTTTATGTTGCTGGTCTTCCTGATTCTAATCATTGTAACCATTTGTGTAACGATCGTGGGAACATATTTCCTGCTAAATGCTGAGAACTACCATTGGCAATGGACGTCCTTCTTCTCCGCTGCCTCGACCGCAATCTACGTGTACTTGTACTCCATTTACTATTACCATGTCAAAACCAAGATGTCAGGCTTCTTCCAGACCAGCTTCTACTTTGGATATACTTTGATGTTCTGTCTTGGTTTGGGAATTCTCTGCGGTGAGTTTTGAAAAATATAAGCATTTGGTCTTGGTTTGGGAATTCACTGTTGTCTACATCTTTATCATTTCCTTTTACGAAATGCAGGTGCCGTTGGTTATCTCGGCTCGAATCTGTTCGTAAGGAGGATCTATAGAAACATCAAGTGCGACTAAACCTTTTGTTGTTTGAATGTATAACCGACAGTGCTTCCCCAAGGCATCTGTAGTTGTCGTCGAAGCAATAAACGGTAAGACGAAGTAAACGGTAAGACGAAGGTACAGGTTGAGAGATCCCGGAGCAAAGCCTAGAGATGAAAATCACAGGGTTTTGAAGGTAAGGGACAATATTGTATTGTTGGTTGGTTTGCATGAGATTTTGCCTTGACTCGTTCTTTTACACACAGATGTATAATCGGAAGCCTGATTTAGAATGGCAGGAAAAGAACAAACTATATATATTGGACTGCTTTTGGTTAAAACATAAAAAGCTTTCTACGTTTTTGAATTTAATTTAAGGGTTGATATTAAAATTTTTAAATAAATTAGTCTTTTTCGTAGAGATTCTCATTTCTTAATTAATTCATTTTTATTTATCAGTGATTTTTAAAAAATATGTTTTTTATTAAAAATTCTGAATTTTTTATTTTTAAAATTTTTTATTAATATATTTTAAAAATTTAATTTTTTTTATATATTTTTATATAATAAATTTATTTGATAGTTTTTTATTATATTAATTTACTTTAATCAAAAAAATAAAAATTTATGTTAACATGGCACGATGTTATTGGTTATATTTTTAAAAATAAAAAAGTCAGAATTTTTAAAATAATTTATGTTACGTGTTAAACTTTAGATAGAAAAATCTGAAAAATACTTGAGGTACTAAATTAGAAAAAATAAATAAACGTTAGGCGTAAAATGTGCATTTAATTTATTTTAAGTTTTACAAGTGTCAACGTGTTTATTTATTATTTTATATTTTAAAGATCCTGATGTTTAATGGTAAAGATTTTTTTAATAACGTCAAGGTACCAACTGATATGATGTTTTGGGATGAATAATTGTATTTAATTAAGTGTATAAATCAATAACATAATGATGTTTTAAAATTAGTACTAAGTTTTTTACGTTCAATTTTAAGTAATAACTGTAATTGTCTTATCTTTCTAAAATTTTATAAGATTATTTCCAAATTTAATTTATGTTGTTACCATTGCATTTAAGTTGTTTAGGATATTTTTGGACATTTTCTTCGATAGTTTTTGTCGATTTTTTTATAAATGGGGCGATTTTCGATCACTTGTAATACAAAAATTTCTCTGTAAATCATTTAAAAAAGAGAAAAATATCAAAAATCGATGATTTTCGAGAGAATTAAAATATTAAAACATTTTATTCATGGGTTTGGATCAGCGTAGTCATCTTGGCCTCAAGGGGGTAACGGGTCGTTTTGTAATAGAATCAAAATATTAAGCATCATTTTATAATATTTAAAACTTTAGTTACTATTTTATTTTTTAAAAAAGTTTTACTATTTTAGTATGGTACCCTTTAATTTATCGCTTGGATTAATTAGGTTAAAAAGTAAAGATAAAGGTATAAAGATAATTTTTACCCTTAATGTTTATAATTTTTTTTATTTTGGCCCCTATTTTTTTTAGGGATAAATTTAGCCCTTGATCTATACTTTTTTAACAAATAACTCATTTTTTAACTACTGTGATAACTGAACCGTTAAAAATTTAATAATGGTAACATATCATATATATATATATGTGATAATATATTTTAAATGACATATAATCTAAACTATTAAATATATACATATATATAGAATATAATTTTATTCCAGTATAAAATATAAAAAATTAAAATTTAAATGAAATATTAAAAATTAATTAAATACAAAACAAAAATTTACTAAATATTCTCAACCCTAACTAAACTAAAATATCTTTATAAAATCCTAAAACTCTGATTTAGATTAAAACTAAAATACTTAAATTCAAAATTAAAATAATAAAAATCCAATTGATTATTATCAAAAATTTTTATCTTTGATTCACCGGTAACAAACTATACGAAACACTTTCTTCTCAAATTATGTTCATACCTTTTTAGATAAAATTTTGATTTTACAATAGTTAAGGTTGAAAATATTTAGTAGCCTTTTGTTTTAGATTTAATTAATTTTTAATATTTTATTTAAATTTTAATTGTTTTATATTTTTAGATTGAAATAAGACTATAACTAGCGTTTATGTATTTGATATACTAAATGTTAAGTCATTTAAAATATATTATTACATATATATGACATATCATCATTATTAAATATTTAACGGTTCAGTTATCATGGTAGTTAAAAAATGAGTTATTTGTTAAAAAAAATAAAGGTTAAGGGCTAAATTTATCCAAAAAAAAAAAGAATAAAGGCTAAAATGACCAAAATTATAAACGTTAAGGGTGAAAATTATCTTTATGCCTAAAGATAAACTATCACGGATGCTCAGGAATATATATAGGTTAATTATTTAAAGCTACGTTAGGGTCACCAATTTATAATAATGTTATATTTGAATAATCTAATTATTAACGATTATATCACTCAATTATGGATAAATCTATGATTTAGTTTTTTTATTTAAAAAGTATTTAATTTTTTTTGTATCACTTGTATACTCTCGTTAATATTACTTTATTAAAATCATTAATTAATCTAATACACAAATTGATAAAAAAAAATTAAAATATAAAAATGAATACAAATATAACTTTACTTATAATTAAATAATTTAAATATAATTTTTAATAATTAAATAATCTAAATATAATCTTATTTATAATTAAATAATCTAAATATATCTTTTAATAATTAAATAATCTAAATATACCTTTTAATAATTATTAATCTAAATATAATCTTATTTATAATTAAATAATCTAAATATATCTAAATGAATATTTTAGCCCAACAACAATGAATGCTTTGTTTTTTTCAAGAAAGTGAGAGCACCGTGAGATTACAAAAGCAGCGAAGTATCTTTCTTGCTTTAATCCCGTCGAGATTGAAAAAAGGGCAAATTTAATTCGTTTATGGAAGAAGAAGAAGAAGCGGAATCGAGATTGGAAGAAGGGAGAAAAGGAACTACCTTCCATGTCCACTGGATCCAAAACAGAAACAACAAAGATTTATAGGGGATAAAAAATAGTATTCAAATGGGGAAAAGCCCATTCTCGCTCCGCCGTCCCTCCATTAGGCGACGGCGTCCGAAATCTACGACGACAACTCAATCGCAACCTATTGGAGCCGCTTCATCATCTTCACCACGGCCTTCTAGTACGGGAAACTTGATCGGAGGCGGCGGAGGTGGTGTTGGGATGGGGGCGGCGGGGAAGGGAAAGAAGAAGGCGGCGGGATCAAGGCTTTGGATGAGATTCGACACGGGTGGGGTTTCGGAACTGGTGGAATACGATAAGAGTGCGATCATTAAAAGGGCTTCGATTCCCGCTAGGGATTTGAGGATCCTTGGCCCTGTCTTCTCTCACTCCTCCACGATTCTTGGTAGGTTTAAAATTCTCTGGGTAAATTGCTTTTGATGGATTTAGTTGATGTAAGGGTTCGCCTGATTTAGTGTTCCTTTATGTACTGAGGATTTATGAACTAGGAAGTGTAGAAGCTGTGAGTTTAGAGTGGAATTGCATATGATGTTAAGATTCAGATTTTAGAGCTGTAGAAAAAGTGACTCTAGTTTTTAGGTTTTGAAGATTGCTTCTAAAAGAAAGATAGAGAACATTTTGGTTAGAAATGAGTGCCACTGAGTGGTTTCCTAGTTTCCTTGCTGGTTAAACCTCTCATTTTTTCTTGAAGTACCCATTTTCTGTGCCGTGTCCAACAAGTATCTTCCCGATTTTGGTACATGACCATGGATCTTCGAATTTCAAAATATATGGAGAAAGTCGGAAACTTGGGGGATGAACATTTTAGTTGACTGTTACTCTCTTGAAGTATTCCCTTGGTTTAGGGTTCATTGCTCAACTCTTGAGCATGTATTGTTACTCACTCTCTGTTGATTGTTGAATTTTAGTTGGATTCTACAATGAGAATCGATTGAACGTTTTATTGGATATTAATTAAAGGTTTAGTTTGTTTTGGTTATGAATTGCACTTCTGATAGTAAGCTGAATATAGTGTTCAGGCAGATCCAGTTAGAAAAACTCATATGTTAAGGTTACATGTACATGACACCGCCATGCTTAATCACTCGAATTCCTTGGCAGTTAGCACTATTTTGATTTAGAATCTTTTTTTGCGAGCAACCAAGCATGTTTATTCTGTTATTATCCGACTTTGATATGATTTTTACCTCGCTCTATTTCATTATTTTGATATATGGATCAAACAAATAAGAATATTGGATGCTCTGTTTAGTTGTAAACATCTTGGAACAGTTGATGGAATTTTTGCCTAGCTATTCTAATCTGTTTTTTACCTTGATTTATTTTGCTATTTTGACATATGTATCAAACAATTGACGATATCGGATGCTTTGTTTACTCATTGTTATCATTAAACAATTAAGACATCTTTCTGAATTTCTATTGTATAATTTCCAGCCCGGGAGAAAGCTATGGTTGTCAATTTAGAGTTTATAAAGGCCATAGTTACAGCTGAAGAAATTCTCATACTGGATCCTCTACAACAGGAGGTTCTTCAATTCGTGGATCAACTACGACTGCAACTTCCCCATAGAAGTGCATATTACACTCGAGGAGCAGTCACGGGGGATGTAAATGATAGTGAGAACCATGTTTCAACTGGTGGACATTGGTTGCCTGTTCCAGAAGCCATGGAGGGTTTGCAGTGTGAGCTTCCATTCGAGTTTCAGGTCCTGGAGATAGCATTAGAGGTTGTCTGCTCATTTCTGGATAAAAGTGTGGCAGAACTCGAGAGGGATGCTTACCCTGTGTTGGATGAACTGGCCCGAAATGTCAGTACCAAGAATCTGGAGCATGTACGGAGTCTGAAAAGCAATCTCACTCGTCTTCTTGCACGAGTACAAAAGGTATTTTTCTTGTATGCTTCTTTCCATGTCCTAGCTGTTGCTCATAAGGAGAATGTTCCGTATCTGGTTTCGGTGTTTCTGCCTTTGAAGGGAGGGAGGACCAATCACATGACATGCCAGAATGATCAGAATTCGAATATAAATTCCCCAGCATCGGGTGGAATAATATATGATCCATTAAAGATGTAACTGATTGATGTTGCTTGTTAAATGTCAGGTGAGGGATGAAATTGAACATCTACTAGATGACAACGAAGATATGGCAAATCTGTATTTGACAAGAAAGTGGATCCAAAATCAGCAATTGGAGGCTTTATCAGGTGCTGCAGCCTCAAATAGCATCACTACTATCATACCTCGTCTACCTCGACTTGGTTCAAACAGGAGTGTAAGTCTGGTGAGCAGCCACAATTTGGACGACGATGACGTCGAGGATTTAGAGATGTTGCTCGAGGCTTATTTCATGCAGCTGGATGGAACACGAAACAAGATATTATCTGTGAGTATTTATCTTTATTATGCAGCATCGATGCGTCTACTTTCATCTCCCTCACTTCCTACATTCGCAGGTACGCGAGTACATCGATGACACAGAAGACTACGTTAACATCCAACTCGACAACCAACGAAACGAGCTCATTCAACTTCAATTAACCTTGACCATTGCATCGTTCGCCATATCCATCGAAACGTTAGTAGCCGGGTGGTTTGGCATGAACATCCCTTATACATGGGATCACAAGGAGGGGATATTTAATATCTTTGTGGGATGTATTACAGCAGGGAGTGTGCTGATTTTCCTGCTTATCCTAGGATATGCCAGATGGAAGAAGCTGATTGGTTCTTAAAACTGTTCCTCGTCATCATGCCATTGTAGTTCCGGGTGTGTAAGACTGGATTCAGTTGACAGTTAATAAACGGTTGTGGTTGATCGGTTAATGCAGATCGATTAATTTCGTATCTTAAATGTACCCATTAAATCGTTAAATATATTATGATTATTTTTAAATATCAAATTTAATAACATTTTAAATTTAAATACTGCAGATTTAAATGGTTTAGCTGCGGTTAATCAATTCAAATATTAAAATCGCGAGTTTTTATATATATTTTTAACTCTATGATAAGGTATATATATCTTGTAAAAAAACTGTTTGAATCTTAATTTCTTGGGATGAAGATCACTTTTTCAATGGACAGTAGAAAATTATTGTCGTACGAGTATCAATAGTGCTTTAAATGAGTGTTCTTTGTCCGATTTAGGTTACGTTTAGTCTTGCGTTTTAAACCAGTTTTTGAGTCAAAGATGATTTAGAACGCAGAAATAATGTTAAACAATTAACTTTTGGGGAAAAAAAATTACGTTGGAAAAGTGTTTTTTAACGCAAAAGCTAAAATTTTTAGTTTTTGCGATTGGAGAAGTGTTTTTAGGAGTCAAATTATAATTTTAATCTTCATTTATTATATTTTATTATAATTTAATTTTTACAAATATCATAATTATATTTAACTTGATTTATTTTTTTAATTTAAAAATTATATATATTCATGTCAAATTTTTATAAAAATATTTTTCTCAAAAGCCACTTTTGAAAAATATTTTTTAAAAATAATTTATGTATTCATTTATTAATATTTTTATATTTTATTATAGTTTAAGTTAATATTATAATATGAAAGAATTTGATTATCATGTAAATATATATTTTTTGACTTATAATATCATATCTAAAATAGTCATTTATTTTATCAAAAATACTTTTTGATAGCAATACTAAACTGACCTTTAGTAACTAAATAAATATTTTACCATAATTAAAAATTTTAACTTCTCTGGAAATAGCCGTTAAATGCCGATGGACGTTTTAAAATCTCAAGTGAACGTAGTTTTAATGTTTTAAAAATTTAGTTTATGGCTAAGATTCAGGTTAGATTTAACTTTTGAATCTAGGATTTAAAGTTTTGTCGACGAATAATTTTATATTAGATATGAATCTATAAAATTTTTAAGACAAAGCATAATTTTAATAAACTACTTAAAAATAAAATTTTATACAAATTTAAAATTTTAAGGAATGGTTGTTTTTCAACCCTCTACCCATCACTAATTAAAGGTTTAAAGACTATATTATATAATTTAAATAAAAAAGATGGTGTAAATTTTTTACCCATTATATATAAAAATATATTTTTAATTTTTCGTTTTTATTTGTATATTAAAATATAATTTTGATGGGCCCTCCATCTTTAGACCTTTCTTCATGTGGACAAAACTCCAGACTCGCACGATAACTCGTCCTGTTGGATGAGGTGTCGTTTCAAACATCAATGGAATCTCCGTCTCCCTCCTCCTTCCCCCTCTATATATATTTCAGCTCAGTTGTGTTCTTTAGGCACTTCTCCGATAACAAAACCAACAGCTCCGTCCGACCACCGCAAAGAAACAGAACCCTCTTCTGCCATGGCAGTTTTCGTCAAAGTTCTAACCAAAATCGACGTGGAGAGAACATTGTCAATACCAGACGGCTGCTTAAAAGCTTTACAACACTCCCAAGGCATCCATGGCAAGGAATTGCAGGTCAAAGACGATGTCGGAATCCTATGGAACTTCCGTTGCATAATTCGATCTGGGGTTGTCCCGAAACTGGACATCGTCTCCGGTTGGATCCAATTTGTCCGATTCAAACAACTCAACTCCGGCGACTGTGTCGTGCTTTACAGAGACGACGACTCACTTACAGGGGCACATTACAAGATCGAAGTTTTCAGGAGCCATGAATCTTCAAGTTTTGGTCATACAAAAGAAATTTAGCATCAAAAACAAACCCTTTTTTTTCAGATTGTAAAGATTCATCATTTGTCTAATTTTACCCAACACGACAGCTCTGGGTTTTTTTCTTTCCAGTTTCCATGGCTGACAAGCTGAGAACAATTCTTTATCTGTGTGAAAAGTTCATAGAGATTGATAATACAAGTTTTCTTCAAAAACCCATTTCCCTGTTCCAATTATGGAAGAAAAGTTATTGAAAAAAAATCAATTCGAGGCGAAAAAACCCAGATATTTACGAAGGAATGAATTGTTTGTTTAGGACAGTCGCATTTTCGGTCCAAATTTTATCGCGGTTACAGATAATCAGAGAAGAATTATTATTATTACAGATTATTAATTTTTATAATTTAGATAATATTAAAAATTTAAAATAACGATTTAAATAATAATCGCGAATCCGGATTTAATGTTTGGGTATTGATCGTTCGAAAACAAACGAAATGTACCGATTCCTTGTAATGAACCGCGTGCTGCCTCGCGAGTATCTCGATAAAGGGAAGGTTTCACTCGGAATCGCGCGATTTCCACTGCCGTAGACGGTCAAAACACTTTAGTATTTTTAAGGGTAAATTGCACTCTTGGGTCCCCCGAGTATAGGATACTTTTTTGTCATTGAAAATTCAACTGACAATAAATAAGAAATTGATCTATTTTCATTAAAATTTTGAGTAATAGTGATATGTCACTTAATAAAATTGATATAATAATAAATTTAGACCTTAAATTTTTCTTAATTTTAAAAAATTAAATATCAACATTTAAATAGCATATCAATTTAATCTCATTCCCCTTCATCTGAATTGAAAAAAAAGTAATTTACAAGTCAAATTGAAAATTAGAAAAGTGCAGAAAAAAAATTAATTATTAACCATAAATTTTAGCTTAAGGGATAATTTTATCTCATATAAGGTGTTATTTTAATAATTATATCCTCTTATCTAATATTCTTTATCAATATTTTTGTTTGAGGTCACATCAAGAAAAGGGATAAAGTTACTTCTCGAAGGAATCTATTATCTGGTATTCTTTATCAATATTTATGTTTGATTATTATATCCTCTTATGGTTGTCATAACTATTATCATTGATGATCTACTAAATACTAATTCTTGCACTATTCCAGCTCTAAGGGTCCAAAAATGCTCGTGTTGGTGTGCTATTTACTGCTAGTCAGGATACTGATTTGTTTAGCATTCTGTGCGAGTTCCTTTATAGGGGTAGGGATTACAAAAAGGATGTTGCCGCCATCACGAAAGCATGGAAACATACTTTAAAAATGGAGCCATTCGACGAGAGGCCTAGGGTCACTCCGGAATATCGACGATGGAGAAATCAGAGGATCAATGACGACATCTCGACTCGAGATTCAGAAGTCAATAGGCCGTTGGAAGAGCAGCTCCTAGTAAAACCTTCAGAAGCAGAGATTGCCAGACAGGATTACCAAGAAAAGTATATCAGCATAGAGATGCAACTATCGAGGTTAGAAAATGAAAGAAACCAATTGGAATTCGGCATTCAGTCACAGGAGCAGGAAATGCTAAGACTGAAAAAAGGAAAAAGTAAAGCCGAGGAGGATTTAAACGATCTACAAGGGAATTATAAAAAGCTCCGAGAGTCAGCAAAATACGTTGAACTTAGAAAACTCTTTGCCGATTGGAAATTAGAAATTTATGAAGAAAAGAAGAAAACCCGCTATTGGGAAAACAAGTTCAACGAGGCACAGAATCAACAGGCTCTGGATCAGGAAGAGCTAAATCGTGTCAGAACTGAAAATGTTAGTTTGAGAGGTCAAGTCATCAGTTTGGAAGAGACTTTTCAGAACTATCATCAGAACTCGATATCCCAGTTAGAAGCGAGCCGAGAGGAAAACAAAACCCTAAAAAGACAGGTTAGAGATATAGAAGCCGCCCTACAAGCTAGTAAAGCACAAATCAATTATCTAGAAGAATTGCGCCACTAGGGTGAGCAACAATGGAAAGCCCGACTTAACGAGACTCAAGAGCAAGTCCAGGATAGAAATCATACCATGTCTGAGGCCTTGGTACAAGTCCGGGAAGTTGCTGAGTACCTACAAGCGTTGACAGTTCAGGCCGAAGTTCTTAGCTTGCAGTTTGAGGCGGAATCAAGCAAAGGCAGGAAGCTCGCGTCACTACTTAAAAAGATCAAGGCTTTGGGTGTAAAGACTAAGCAATATATGTGAAGCGAGCCCACCTTGTGTATAGAAAGTCTTGTTCTAAAATGAGCTTCCTTTTTAAAGTTGTACTAAAATCAACACCTTTTGTAAACGTTTTGAGATGTTAATATAATGTGTTGGTTTGCATAAATATTCCATCATATTAGTTGCATCTATGCATTATCATGCTATATGGTTTTTCTATGATTCTAATGTTTTCAAGGTGCTATCAATACAGTAATACTGGAACCTGGTCAAATTCAACATACACACTTTACTAGATTTAAATCCAAGAGAATGGAAGAAAGACTAGCCAAGATCGAACAAGCTTATGAAGAAATGAAGCGAGACATGGAAAGCAAACTAGATAAAACACAACAGGATATGCGTACTCATATTTCACACACCCAGGATGATTTGCTCGCAAAGATCACGCAGTTGTTAGCAAAAAATGAGCTAAAAAGAAATAAGGGAATCGGTACTGAACCAAGCACAATGGCCGAAGACTCAGGGACTTCTCTTCAAACCCATGGTCTGGTTGAAATTCCCAAAGGACAAACTAGCCAAAATGAAACTCATTTTCAAGGGGGTTTAGTCATTCATAACCCTAATGATTATACAGTTCCCGATTTTAATGAAATTGAGAAATCCAAAGCCGAGTTGCTAAATGAACTTGAAGATTGGTGTAAGCAGCTGGAGGAAAAATTTAAAGCGATAGAGAACGTAGATCAGTTCCCTAAGATGGAAGCAAAGGAGCTAAGTCTGGTGCCTGATCTGGTATTACCCCTAAAGTTTAAAGTGCCAGATTTTGAGAAATACAACGGGACAACATATCCCGAGGCTTATTTGACCATTTTCATCAGGCGAATGACAGGTTACATCATAATGATCCTTTACTGATTCATTGTTTTCAGGACAGCTTAACAGGTTCTGTGGCGAGGTGGTATAACTAATTGAGCTGCACGAAGATTCGTTCATGGAAGGACTTGGCACAAGACTTCGTGCGACAATACAACCATGTTATTGATATAACTCCAGACCGGGTCACTCTTCAAAACATAGAAAAAAGGCATGATGAAAGCTTCAGACATTATACACAGCGTTGGAGAGACGTAGCGGCTTAAGTACAACCCTCATTATTAAAGAAAGAAATGATAATGCTTTTCGTTGAAACATTGAAGAAGCCTTTCCTTGGACGGATTTTAGGAGACGCCATGAAGGACTTCTCAGATATTATAATGAATGGCGAAATGATAGAATAAGCCATTCGAAACGGAAAGCTTGAAGACGAAGAGTCATCCAAAAAGTCATACTACAAGAAAAAAACAATAAAGGTGGAGATTTCTGTGTCCATGATGTCAATTATTCCAAGGCATCAACGTGGCAATTCAAAGCTTCATCATCAAATACACAGAAACAGAATCAGAAAACAGAAAGGGAGTTCACACTTATTCCCATATCCTACGGTGAACTTTTCAAGAACTTGTACAACGCACATGTGGTTTCACCTTTTTATTTGAAGTCGATGCAACCACATATCCAAAATGATACAATACGAATACCCAATACGAATACCAGGCTGGAGCAGTGGGGCATTCGATTGGAGACTACATTGGTTTCAAAAAGCTCATTGAAAAGCTCATGCAGATAGGAGTCGTGAGATTCGATAATACTGTAGGAACCAATGATGCAGGAAATCCGCTACCTAATCACACAGAGCCTAGGGTGAACACGGTCACTGATCAAAACAACAGAAGGATAAAATACAGTGTGGAGGAGGTGAAATCTCCACTAAAATGGGTGTGGAAAAAGATTGTTGAAAGAGGCTTGATACCACCGGCGTTTGGAGGTATGGAAGCTATTCATCGATCATGTCTTTATCATAATATGATGGACCATCCGATACACGATTGTATGGAATTTGTAAAGCCTCTTCAATAGTCTTAGGAATTCGTTCTTCATCCAAACATGTTGTAAATGCTTTCATAGATGAGATCAACTTCCCATAGCCGGCATACCTTTGAATAGGGTATTTAGTATACTGTCTAACTCATTTTCTCTTTGCGATAGGTACACATTCAAATTCAAGTAGATGAGAAGGAATATTAGTTGTGTCGTTACCTTCACTTTCTTCACAAGCAGTAGGATTTAAGTCTGACAAATACCAGTTTGCAAAGTGGTCTCAAGAATTTCTTTCTTTTTCTGGTATAGCCTTGAAGAGGTTTTAGAGGAGATTGTAATAGTGATATAGGTTTGTTTGGTGAATTGACAGGAGTAGTAGAGGTAGGTGAGTTGACATGAGTAGTAGAGGTAGGTGAAGGATATGAACTTTCAATAAGATTTGGTGGTAAATATTGGTTAGGATATAAAAAGGTTTTTGAGGGAATGGATGGACTAATTTGAGTATGAGTAGGCTGAAGATCAATATAATTCTCCCCCTGAGTCGCAGCCTTGGAAAAATAAGGATCGTGTTCAAAAAAGGTTAGGTCTAATGAAATAAAAACTTTCTAAGTGGGTGGATGGTAACATTTGAAGCCTTTCTTTAGTGAAGAATACCCTATTAGAACACATTTGATAGCCTTTGGATCTAATTTAGACTTAGAGGGATCTAAATTTTGCACAAAAACAGAGCATCCAAACACTCTCAAAGTAAGAGTGGAAGATATTGGTTTAAAATTGGGAAAACTATCTAGGAATACATCCCTGGGTGTTCGAAAGTTTAGGACTTTGTTAGGCATCCGATTTATTAGGTGTGTAGTTGTTAATAGGGCTTCACCCCACAAGTACTTTGGTACATGACTAGTGAACATTAGGGCTCTAGTTACTTCTAATAGGTGTCTATTTTTTCTTTCTGTAACTTCATTTTACTGTGGAGTGTCAACACATGAACTTATTTGGACTATCCTCTTTTTTAGAAAAAAATTCCTAAGGATTGTGTGAAAAATTCACCCCATTGTCAGATTTAAACATCTGAATTTTACTGTTAAATTGAGTTTCAACCATATTGTAAAACCTTTGAAAGACAAAAGATACCTCTGTTTTTTCTTTCAATAAATAGACCCAGGTAGTTCGACTATGATCATCAATAAATATGACAAACCATCTACTCCATTGATATTCTTTACCTTAGAAGGGTCCCAAACATCATTGTGAATCAAAGAGAAGGAATGTGAGGGTTTATGAGATGATGATGAATAACTAGCTTTTGTTTGTTTAGCAAGTGGACAAATATGACATTTAAAGGAAGATGGTTTTTTATTAATAAATAAATGTGGAAACATCTTTGCAAGATAATTGAAATTTGGATGACCTAACTAAAATGCCATAACATAACATTATCAATTTATCCTAAAGAATTGAAGCACGAAGGAGAAAAAATTTGGACAGGGTTATTGTTGTTGGTCAAAATGTAGAGACCACCTTGTAGCCTAGCATTTCCAATCCTCTTCCCCGAATTCGGTGCCTGTAAAAAACATTCTTTTTTAGTAAAACAGAAAGAACAATTTAGATTTTTGGAGAGTTTGCTCACAGACAGTAGGTTAAAATTCAAACTAGGCAGAAAAAACATTTTTAAGGACTAGATCATTATTAATAAATACAGTACCAATGCCTTTAATTGGAGATAGGGAACCATCAGCTATTTTAATAGAACTTTTTGAGCATGAAAGAGTAAAGTGAATGAGTATTTCTTTGTTACCAGTCATATGATCAGAAAAACCTGGATCAATTATCCAATTTGACGTATGTGCCGTGGAGAGAAGAGCAGTAGAGGAGGATTGTTGATGGATACCTTCATCGTCTGCTAGGGTTAGATTTCCTTCACTACTACTGTTAAACTTATTGAATAATTGTTGTAATTCTAACATTTGTTATGTTGTGAAACCACTTTGTTGTTTTATCGTGACAGCAGCAAATGAGACTTCCTTTGATGGTTTTTGTACTGAATTTTTTCTATCAGATGGTTTACCTTGTAACTTTCAACATTTTTCTTTTAAGTGTCCTGGCTTTTTGCAATAGTCACATACGATTCTACCTCTCCTTTTTTGATTAGAAGGGGCCTGGGTAACTAGAGCAGAATTATCAAGGGCAAGAGCATCAGAAAACATATATGATCTCATGTTTTCTTCCCTTCGAACTTCAAAAAAAGCTTCCCTCAGAGATGGTAAAGGGTTGCTACTGAGGATTTTGGATTTGACAGGATCCCATTCTTTGTTTAACCCATTTAAAAACTGAAAACCCTTTTTTGCATAATTATTTTTCTGTATAAGGCAGCATCAGAGGTTGTTTCCCATTCGTGTGTCTCAAACAGATCAAGTTGTTGCCATAGGGTTGTTAGGGTAGTATAAAATTATGTAACAGTAAGTCCTTCTTGCTTGAGATTAAAGGCCTTGCTTTCAATCACAAATAATTCAGAATTGTTGTTTGTACTGGAGTATATTTCTCGAACAGCAGTCCAAACTTCACCTGCTGTTTTATACAACAGAAATTAAGAGCTAACTTCTGGTGACATTGTGTTGAGCAACCAAGACATGACTCTCCTATTCTCTTAGCCCACTTTTCATAACCTTGATCATTGACAATTTTTTTTCCTGTAATATATCCTAGGGTTTCTCGACCAATGAAAAAGATTTTAACAGATTGCGACCATTGAAGGTAATTATGGCCGACAAGTCTGTGACAAGTAACAGTGGTTTCTGTTACTTCTGAAAATCTACCATGGTGGCAGTGGAGGTTAAGGGTGATGCTATTTCACTTGACGTGGATTGAGGAAAAGCCATGGAAGAAATCTTGTCGATAGGATCGATTTAGATTGATACCATGTTGATAAGTAGATAAACGATAGGTTTTTGAGTAAACTTGATTTGTTTATTCCATTGATTAAAGAACAAGTTTACAAACTCTTTTATAGCCTAAGAAAGGGACTTCTAATTGAATTAAGAGTCCTAGATATCCTAAACTTTAGACTCTTAAGTATAAGACTTTAACTATGACTAAGATTTTTTTATAAAAATAAACTCTTAATAAACTAACTATTAATTATTTTACTATTAAATCTCGACAACTAGCAATTTTTGACCCCAAACAACTCTGAAGTGTTATCAGCACTAAAATAGGTATCTCTGTATGCGGTCTAGATTTCTGCAGTAGTCTGGTACAACATAAAATTCTCTCCCACTTCTGAAATCATCGAGTTGATGAGCCATGATATTATTATGGTGTTCTCACTCAACCAAGTGTTGTATTTAGGGTTTGTAGTGGCTGGAATTGGCGAGGATTCATCGAGATATGCACCTTTTCTTCTGCCAGTGATATAGAGACCAACAGATTGCGACCATGGAAGGTAGTTGTGGCCATTTAATTTGAGTGGTAATAAGGGAGAGAGATGAATCAGAAATTTGAGATTCTGATTGTGAAGGAGTATTTTGACTACTAACCTTAGAAATCGAATGATCTGGGTTAGTCATGATGGGATGAGAATCAAGAACACAGAAAACAGAAGGAAAAAAGATTCGATACTCAAAAGAATAGAGTCGGATGAAGGATCGGTCTAACTTGATACCATGTTAAAACAGAGACTAAAGATTCTCTGTCGACTTAACTTTATTCAAAGTATTAAAGTCTAATAAATAGACTCTAAGAAAAGAGTTTACAACAGAATAAACTACCTATCTGAGATAAGTCTCTAAAACAATTTAAAGATAAATAAACTAACTAATAAAACTCCTAAAAAATAGGTCTTTATCTTTAAATGATAAAATCCTATAGAACAAAATATTTATTCCTAATTGATATAATCAACAGTTTTGCATAGAAAGAAGCTGCATTGAACTAGAACCAACATTATTACCAACCGCTGAAACCAAAGGTGCTAGTGTTGTGCTAGGATGCATGTGGATATTTGTGTTACATCTAGAATTTCCAACACCAACAAGACTAACTTGCAGGTAAGCCAATAATCCAAACTTAAGTCGATCAACCAAACTTAACTCAAATGATACATCATATGTTAATCTAGAACAATTTTGGACTGTATTAGAATTTATAGCCACAACTAGTAGCCATATTGTTCTGCCATAAAGAAGTAGAGGGCTATAAAGTTTGTTTTGTAGATTCTCCACTGCAATATCAACAACTAAATTCCATAGATTTTTTCTTTCATTATAAAACCCCATTGGTTTGGTGCAGTGCCTATGATATAGCCACATCTCGTATCCTTCAAGAGTACTTGTTGAAATTGCAAGTCAAAACAAAAAGTTCAAAACAGGATTGGACTAAACTCATGCTCACTTCTAGAGTTCTTAGTGGCTATAATTGTTTCCAGACGATCAAGACTACAAAATTCCATCTCAATTAACATTATAACATTGCTAACGAAGATGCCAGGATCAAAAAATTCAGATTGTACCAATTGTAATGGTTCTAACTTCAAACACTCCTTCATAGTGAAAATATAGTTATTAAGCGAAAACTCATCCAAATTGTTACCTCGAATACCAACGAAGTCGATTTCGGTTCTTTCACTAATATCTTTCATTCTTGCCCTTACTTGTATTCTATTAGACATGTGATCCAATACCTTGAACTCTTGACCATTTTTGTAGAAATTTTCATCAATTACATGAACAAATAACGATTGTTCGATCACACAACCATTCTTTTGAAATCGTAATTCTTTGACTTGCAATTTTCTTGTATGTTGTCACAGACAATTTATCGAGCACCTGAAATTCCAGAGGGTCCGCTACCAACGGTTCTTGTTCTATCTCAGTCAATTCTGTGTTTTGATTGTTTCGTGATTCATTTGATTGTTTCGTATTTCCCTTTTTAATGATGTTTTTTACTTATTTATATAAGCAGATGATGACAAGTAGGTATAGTAGGACGCCATCTGCAGGGATTAAGTGGGCAGGATTTTACAGACATTTCAGGTTCAATAAGTGGCTCGTTTTTTCGTTTGTTTATTTATTTGTTACTCTTGTGTTGCTTTCATATGAATACGTGCACAAAACGGAGGCGGAAAATGATAAAGATAGGACAAACATAAAATAAAGTTTTAAATTCTTAAAAATAAAAATAAGTTTTATTAATATATTGTTGAATCATGTAAGCAAGAGAAAGTTGAAAAGAAAAAGAAAAAAATATAAGGAGGAAGAATAGAAGAACGAAAAAAATAGGAGAGAAGAAATATTTGTAGGTATTCAAGCCGTACTCAATATGTCACACAACTTTCGATTGAAGTATCCGTGCTTCATAGTCTTTTATTTCTTTGAAAAGGTTTTAAATTTATTTGTTTTAGACTATTGCTGTTGTTTGTTTGCTCAGCTCAAGAGCTGCTGTAAATGATGATTTGGCGACTGCAGATTCAAGCCTTACATTCATGGAAGGAAAGGTAAGAATATTGAATGATCAATGGAAGTTGCTTCTTATTGGTGATTATTAATGTCCTTCAAAGTTGTTCATATCTTTTCATATAGTATTTCAAAAAGATGGTGTGTGTTCAATGGTCTTTCTGGTGTATCATAGGAAGGGAGTGATTATATCAAGAGATTTTGATTCCCAAATGAAGTTCACAAGCACAAGTATTTAAAACCTAGCATTACCGTCTGCAGAAAACAGGGGAATTGCTTGAATTAACCCAACTGTAAATGGATTCCCATTGGTGGTTCCCAGTACCGTATCTAGATTTGTATACTGTTATAAGCTTTTTGTACTTCCCTTTTTTAGTTATGAAAAGGTGGTAGTGTTGTATAAGATTTCAGTTTCACCAACGGTTGTTATTGTCAGATTGTCTAGTAGATTTTCACTATTTCTGTATCATAGTAAAACAGAGTTAAGGCATTAATGTGTTTGGTGTCCATTGAAATTTGGATTAACATATCTTTAAGTGTCACAAAATGTCCCAGGTTGAACACTTTATTTGATTTTGGGAGAGTGTAAACAAGAAGAGGTTGGTTGCTTTTAAAACACGTTGTTTCTAAATGAGAGAGTTAGTTTTTTCCTAAGATGAGAAATCGGTGCTCTTACAATATTTAAATCTTTGGGCTTATATGGCTCCTATGTTACAGAATAGGATTACGGAAAAATTTCTTGTGGTGGCCTCAATGTCCTCTCATGTGTTTACATGACTTGTCTTTGGGAGATTACACAATAGCAATTATGGAAGTTGCCCAGGTGTTCAATCATGCTTGTAGTTGTAACCACAACTTTAATCCTTGATGTTATTTCTTAATTTTCACTTCAATATTCCAATAGCCATTGAATGTTCTTTAGGTTGAAGATGTTCATCTAGGGTGATAACGAGCGGAGTCCGAGCCTACCTAGGCTCAACTTGGTCTCGAAGCCCATCGAGCTTGAAATTTTAGGTTCAAGCTCAAATTAGATAGTTGAGCTTGGCTCCGGGCTCGAGCTGAGCTTGTTGCTTTCCTCAGATTGTTTTTAAATATTATTTTTTGAAGTTTTGAAAAATAACATGTGAAAATCTATTTGGAAAAAGATAATATTTATTTTTTGAAGTCTTCAAGTAACCATAATACATTTTCTAAATTATACAAGTCCACAAGGAGAAGGGGATTTAAAGTATTTAACCATGAAAACAAGTTAACAACACTGAAACATACAAGTTTATATGGAGTATATATTAGATATAATTATTCCAACCCTTTTCTCGAGCTTTTCGAACCGAACTTGGATTGGCTCGGATCAGCGTGTTAAGGTCTTGAGCTGAGCACAAACTATGTCGAACTCACTCAAGCCAAGCTTTGACCGAGCCGAATCCAAGTAGCTTGCTAGCAGTCAGGCTCATTATCGCTCTAAGTGCATCAAACACATCCTGGTACAGTATTTGCTTTATAAGATCCTATGTTATAAAACATTCTAGAATATATGTCCAAGGCAGTGCAGACTTCGATTCAGAAACAATTAAACAAACAGTTGAAGAAAAGTGCCTTATGCCATTGTTAAACTCCTTTGGTATGTCTTGTTTTAATTGTTGTTGCACATAGAGTGTTAACATGTTTTAAACTTGTCCTGGAAAAACTACTTTGTCACTTCTCCTTTGTACCTAGTTTTGATTTAGCACTCTATTGAGATAGTGGTACATTTTCCAGGAACGACTTGACCCATTTTCAATTGTTACCGATGAACTATCACCTGTTGCTACCAGGCTGCGGTCAATGGTAGCAGCTGAAGTATGTAAATGTTCTTTCTCAGGTCTTCTAAATGTTTTATTAGTTTTTCTTTTTTCTGGTTTTAAAAGGTAGAAGAACTTCCTCTCTTGTGATAAATCTGCGTATCCATTTCCTACAGGATCCTAATCTTGCTTCAGCAGCAGAGTACTTCTTCAAAATTGGGGCTGAAGGAAAAAGGTTTCGTCCAACGGTAATAACAATGGTGACTTAAGGCTAATTCTAAAAGTTGCTGTCTTTTCTTCAACTGTAATTACTTTTGTGTGTCATGAACAAGGTAAGATGATAGAATACCTCTTTCTTATTTTGCATAAGAGATCAATCAGCTAACTAACTTTGAAAACAAGTCCGTTCATCACGCCCTTGCCTTTTGGAACTCGTCTTATTCAAATAATATGAATAACATAGCCCACTTTACATGTGCAACTTTAGCAAAAGAGTCTTTCAACATGGTTATTTCTGTATTATTCTGTTTTAAGTTCGTAATCTTATAGTTCAGATTATGGTTACTTTCCAAATGGCTATTTTAGTTGTTCTATGTAGGTTTTACTTTTAATGGCGACAGCTTTGAATGTGCGTATACCTGGACTATCTCATGCTGGAGTTGAAGATACCTTGCCAGCTGATTTGCGTACAAGGCAGCAGCGTATAGTCGAGATCACAGAGATGATCCATGTCTGTTAAATATTTATGTCTCCTTTGCATTCAGTTTTACCTCTGCAGTTACTTGGCTGTCAAGTAACTTCTTCAAAGTTTCTTCTAGACTAACTTGGCCGTGCCCTTGAATCAGGTGGCAAGCCTGCTTCATGATGATGTCTTGGATGATGCAGATACAAGGCGTGGTGTTGGTTCTCTAAATGCTGTAATGGGAAATAAGGTTGGTTTTGTTGTCCCCTTGAAATAAGGTTCTACAAGTTCTCATTTTTTTCGAGACTCATTTTATATTTACTCTTGGTAAAAGTAGTTCTTAAGTTATGCTAATTGAGCTGTTTATGGCTCTTTCATCTGGCTAAAGAAGAGAGCTACTAGATGATTGGAACAATTTTTTCCTAAGAATTTCTGTTTGTAACGCAGTTGGCTGTCTTAGCTGGAGATTTCCTCCTTTCTCGAGCTCGCTTGACCCTTGCTTCTTTGAAAAATACAGAGGTATTTTTTAACCCTTAACTTGTCCTATATTTACCAACAATGCAGACTGTCACCCTGAATTACTATTTGGGATCTGTGGCTTTTGGGTGTATGTAGGTTGTCACCTTAATCGCAACAGTTGTTGAGAATCTTGTTACCGGGGAAACCATGCAACTTACAACTGCTTCTACTCAACGGTTTAGGTACATAATTTTGCTATTTTCTCAAAATTTAATTTCTAATTTGCATTTTGCTTTATGTGAATAGACATTAAAAGTCTTATGATGAAATTTTCTTCCTATTGGAGAATTTTCACCCTGGCATTTATAATGATTTTTTTTTTTATATTTTGCTTCTCCTGCTTAATGCTGAGCAGTATTAATACTGTCGAATACATGTAATTTGATCATTCTACAAACATCTGGATTCTGGAAGTAATGAAGGCTTGATGTTATCTTCAGCCTTTTGATTCTTTTAATGTTTTAAGTTCCCCCATAGAACAGATATTCGAAGTTAAGCAATATGCATGGCAAACTATTAGTCCAAGTTATCCACTTAAGCTATAAAAACACCCTTGCTATGAAAGAATTCACAGCACAGAGTAAAAGGAAAAGACTTTTCTGCCTTTACCGAACACCCTTCTCAATTAGCTTCTGTTAAATCTGTCCAACAGTATTATTTTTGGAAAATGGGAAGAAATTAAGATAGAAAATGACTACTGCTGATGCAGTTGAGTGTTGTCTGAAGGGATGAAGAACTGCAGTTTCCTTTTATAGCAAGTGTAATATTTTAAATAGGTATGTTTGTCTTTTTTTATGCATATTAATTTTCCTTAATCGTTATAAAGTAATAGTTTAATTGAAATATTAAAAGTTTGATTGAGATGGAAACTCGTGAGTATTACCATGCTTGATTGCTAGTTAATCAAGCTTGAGAATGTATTTCACGTATTTTGCAAGTCACTTGCCTATTTATACCCCGTTAATTCATTGCAAATGTGCTGATTTCTTGTCCTCCCCTTTCTGTTTTTGTTAACATTTGTCTCCATCTAATTTCATATCCATGACAAGGGATGAATCATTGCTGTCTCATTAACAGTCTCAGGATTGCACTTTTAATCATGTAATCTCTCTAAATCTTTTTTTCTTTGTTTTTTTGGGTAAATGCAGCATGGAGTATTACATGCAAAAGACATACAACAAGACTGCATCCCTGATGTCAAACAGCTGCAAGTCAGTTGCCATTCTTGCTGGGCACACGGCAGAAGTTGCAAAGTTGGCCTTTGAGTATGGAAAAAATCTGGTTTGTAAATTCCACAATTTTTTTCTTGGCCACAGAAAAAAAAATCCTCAAGTTTCTAGTGGGAACCTATTTGAGATTATGCTGCATTTTACCAAATATCATCCAAGAGAATTTTGTGCTGTAGTAACACCTATTATCATGTATGTATGATATGGTTACCTGATATAGTAGACACTGAAGATTACTTAAAGGATATTCGATATCCTATTGTTCATGCTTCATACAGTTTTCACTGGAAAATTATGCAAAAGTTTAATCTAAAGATACAAAAATACTACTCTTTTCACCCAATACACTTTGGATTATGTTTTAGGTTTATTTTCAAGCTCAGCCTTAGAACATGGTGCATAATTAATTACAAAGGTAGTTGCATGCTTTATCCTTGCCATGTCATCTGACAATATCAAACATGTCTTTATTCTCACCATCTGCTTATTTACTTTTCTGCAGGGATTAGCATTTCAATTGATAGATGATGTTCTTGATTTCACAGGCACATCAGCATCCCTTGGCAAGGGTTCTTTGTCTGATATCCGACACGTAATTCATCTACCTTAATGATTTTTATCCCCATTCTTGCATCATCTTTTTGTCATTCTAAAATTTTAAGTGGTAGAATTGATGGAAAGAAATCCACAGGAGATCTGGACAAACCTTCTAACCACATTTCATGGTCTTCAATTGTTCAGCCATCTAAGTTTGAAATTTTTAGTTTAAAACTTCTAAACCCTCTCTATTTTTCTATCCTTGTGGTCATGGGTCCGGTTCATGCTCTTTGATCTCATTCATGAATCTTAATGCCCATTTAATGGTGTCTATGAAGGCATGTTATATAAGTTATTATAGGTGGTATCGTACAAACTTTATGTTTATAGAGTATTTGAGTTGAGCCTCTCTGAACACATTTATGAATCTTAGCGATGGAAGAAAAAAAGACGTCTACTTCATGAATATTAACGATACCGCATTTCGAAAGAAATGTTTTAAATGAATTTTTTCCATGGTGAATAAAATGATGTCCATCTGTCTTGTAAAAATGTGTTGCAGGGCATCATAACAGCTCCAATCCTGTTTGCCATGGAAGAATTTCCTCAATTGCGTGCAGTTGTTGACAAGGGATTTGACAACCCTGCAAATGTTGACATAGTAAGGCTCTTTTGCAATTTCTAATGCTATTCTGATATAATGTCACTGCAAGATCCAAAATTCCATTAAAAATTTTCTCGTATCAAACGTTAAAAGTGTTGCAGGGCATCAAATGTTCGTCTTAGAGCCAACAATATTTGTGCCATGATGTTCACAATGACTGAATCTTGTATCGAATACAGGCTCTCGAGTATCTCGGGAAGAGTAGGGGAATAGAAAGGACCAAGGAACTAGCCCTGAAGCATGCAAACCTAGCTGCATCAGCCATTGATTCACTTCCCCCAAGTGATGATGAAGCTGTAAGACAGTCGAGACAGGCACTTGTTGATCTCACTCAAAAAGTTATCACCAGAAACAAGTAAAAGACTCTCAAGGTAGTTTTCACCAACACAGATTTACGTCAATAACTCCCTAAATTCCTTAGTTATTGAGGGATTTTATTATTCTTACCTTGTATTATTGCATTTTTCCTTTGCAACATAGTCAAAATAAACCTCAAAACCTTTCGGTTTTTCCTTGTCAGATCAGAAATTCTTATTGTATGAATTTCAATCCAAATTTTATATGCGAAAACGTCATGTTATGTAGGTTTCTTTGGGAGCGATATTTTTTTTCAGGTCTGTTTCTAGTCTAATATTTTTTTAAAAAATCAACGAAAATTGTTAGTTTAACGGTGCGTTTGATATACGAAAAAGGTGATTACCAAGGATAATAATCTTTTTTAAATTTATATTTTCATGTTTGGTTTAAGAGCATTTTCATTGAGCGGTATTATTCTTTTCCTAATAATCACTCTTTTCTCTCAAATTGTGGGAATGTTGTTCTCTTCACACTTTTAGATATTATACAATTTTAATGTTTATATTGATTCTTTATTATATTTTTAATTACATGATTAATTATTTATTTATGATATAAATTTATTAAATATTTTTATTTAATATTATCTTAATATATAAATATTGCTGCTCATATTTAAATAATATTATAATATTTAACAATATATTTTTATAAATATTGTATTTATGATGTTTTTAAGGTTATAAAATGAGATTATACGTTGTCTAAGATTGAATAAGATTGAATGTGTGATGATATTAATTTTATTATTTGATTTATTAGATATTTTTATCTTAAAAAAATAGTAGTTAATTTATTTTTACCATTTTTATAATTTTTGTAATTTATTTTAATTTGTTCAATAAATGTGTAATGCCATAAAAAATCAAAAAATTAAACTTATCAGACATTTGATATTTGTTCATGAAAAAAAAAGTGAATAGAGAGATATAAATATATTTTCTAAAATATAATTTAATATATTAATTATATTATAAATATAAATTTTTATAAGTTTTATATAATATGACAAAAATAGTTTTATAAATTTTTTGTAAAGATTTTTAATTTAATTAAAATTTAATTTGTTAAAAGTACTGGTAAATATTACTTGTAACCCTCTCGACCTGGTCTAGACACCACCTGACTTGAACGAGCTACACGGGGAATACTAAGGTTAATTTGAAGATTCGCCCCGATAAATAACCCTAAAAAATTTTCTTTTATCTTATCTAGATTCTTTAATTAGATCCTACATGTTCATGCAAGGACTGAGTCCAATTACAATGAAAACCGAAAAGAAACGAATCCTAATTTAACTAAACAAGTTATAGGGACCTAATTATAATTTTCTAGAATTATATAGACTAATCGTGAAATTAAAGTTGTCAATCCTTAATTAAGTTTATTACATGCTTAAGTCTCAATTTTCAGCTTAAAATAATATCTACAAGTCATTTAATTGCATGCTCAAAGTTTAGGGACTAAAACGTAAAATTTTAAAGTATATTTTAACTTATAACAAACTTAACGGTCAGGGATATCGAAACACCCTTAGCTCGTTCGATACGCAGACTATCCCCGTCGATGCCCTACGATGCAAGCCCGCGTTTCGATACAATATAAGCCCGTTCCGATACGATTCAGCACTGTTAAAATGAGTTCTAGAACCTGGGTAATGTGTGATACGCCTGCTTGATCCATTTTAAAACGATCTCTTACAGCTTCGATACCTAAGCTTATTTTCCTAGATTTTTCTCGTGTTCTTGTCTGGGTATCGATACCCTAAGGTATCGTTTTGAAACCATCTGCCTAGAAACTATAGATTTTCTAAATTTCAAGCCTCCAAAGGTTTCAAGACATTCTTTATATGCAAATTCACCTAAAAAAACTTTAAGCACATATCATGACATATTAGATAGATGCAATTTAACCTAGTCAGCAACAATATACTTAACTCCCATTAATATGCTTCAACATCAACAATCTTATAAACACATGGAAGAACCACCTCAATATACTCAATATGATTTTTAGATGGATTCCAACCTAAATAACCTCATCATAGATTCAACTCATAAATAGTCATGCTTCATTATCAATAACACTCAAATTCATACATAGGGATATCAAGAATCAAACTTCAATATAACTTTTATTATAACTAAAGGAATACCAATAGGTCATTCAAATCAAGTCACAAAGATAACATCAACATAGATAATCATTCTAGCCTTTGAAAGTGTAAATAGCATAAACATCATTCTCAATATGATATCTCATCCACATTGCTCTCTCACTATTACTAATGTTATAAAGATATACTTGAGCTTTTTACTTGGCGATTACATAAAATCATTGCTTCTTTTTTGTTGTCTCCACATTTAATACTCTGGATTGCAAGGTAAATGAGAGGGTAAGCATAAATTTAGTGAGTGAATAAAAATAAGTATAAAAACATCTTGCAATGCAGCCCATAATATACCAAAATCAATTTTAAACCAAGTCAAGCTCTAAGTAAAAACAATATCCATGATCGTCAACGTCACTATTTAAAAAAAGATCAACAAGTGTAAATAACTATGGCTCATAAGCCACCAAACCATTCAAAAATACCTTTTTGAAATCACATGCTTTGTAAGCAAAACCAAGTCTTACACGCTACACATAGCAAGATTTATAAAACGTTTGAAATCAGATCAAACAATAGCAAATTCCATTTGCATTGAAAATCAGTAAAACATTAAACTTTTGTTTTCTCGTGTTGGTATTAGTGATACGATTAGCCTTATCTTTAATCGTTGAGATAAATAGAAACTCGCATGGAGGCATGAATGCCAAAACATGTCACGTATGGGGCTATATCGCCACCCATACCTCGTATGAGGGTGTACCACCTACTCATACCTTGCATAAGTTAAACTCATGAACACTATGGATTATCTCCAATCATGTTTCCCACCTTAGCATCTGATATATGCTATGCTTAAATGCAACACAACACATATACCACAACCCAAGCATAAGCTCTAATGCATCGCTAAGGAATTTATCACACATATACGAATTTTATAAATATAAAGAGTGCACTAACATCCTATTGATCCATCAACTTATCCTTATTAACATCATCTCGATATCCGATACAAAACAAAATTAATGCTCAAGTTTTAAGTTAAAAATAGTGTATTAACCACATGCATCCCACTATCTCATGCATCAAATGCATAAACCGTTTAAATCACTTTTCTTATATTTTCAAAACAAAACCGTGAGAGCATCAAAAACCTTTGTAAAAGTATCTCATGAGTATTAAAACACATGCATAATCAAGTATGCAAAACACAATAAGAGCATGACTAAAAACATAGTAAAAATGCGGCATAACATGGGAACCTTTTAGAAAGCAAAACGTTTAACTTACTAAAGTTTCTCACACCTTCCCTACACCTAAAACCTTTGAAAACACGTTAAAACACTATCGTAGCAGCTCACTCTCATAATCAACTCATAAATTACCGAAACTTGCTCGACAAGTCATCGGGGAATACGATTCGGCTTTCCGATCTCCCTTAAACTTGCTCCTCTACCTCTTAATCTGATTCAAGCATCAAAACCAGAGGGTTTAGTGCATTAAAACGCACTCAAACAACCCTCAAGTCGAACCAATACATGACAACCCCTAAAAACACCATAAAACCTAACCGAAACTCATCGAAAATCCTTTCAAACACCACATAAACCTTATGTATGAGATTAGATACTTAAAAGTCATCTTAATTACATTTAACAATTCAAATTCATGTATTTAGGCATCAAAAATAACCATGTAAAATTTTTATCAAGAAAACCAATTTTATTGATTTAAGACTTTAAAGATTTTTGCAATCAACCAAGAACTTAGAAATTTCATTAAGGAACTTTAGGTTTCATAGGTTTGAATGATTCTCACCTCCAAAACTGATCCAACTTCCTTCCAAAGTTTAAAAATAAGTAAAATCGAAGAAAAACGATGAGATTTTGAAGAAAAAAATTATAAAAAATTAAACCAATGAATTTTTATTAAAAAGAATGAATATTTATCTTGAAAAGATGATAAAGAGGCTGCCTTGGAGAAGAGGAAACCGAAATTCAAAGAAGGGTTATATTTAAAAGTGAATTTGTGGGTTTTGGATCAGAATTGAGGAATTTTAATTACTTAAGTTAAAAACAAGTGATTAAAGGTTGTTTATATAGGCTCTTGGAAGGTTTACATCAGCTAGGATTAGGATTGGATCAATTCCCCTTAAAGATTCAAAGTTTTGGCTTAGTTTATAAAATTGTCTTCAAATTTTTAATTTTTACAAAATAGTCACTAATTTCAAAATATTAGAGATTCAAGGATCAATTTTTGAAATTGATTTTACCTAAGTCAAATATATTTCAATAATAATTTTAGGATATTTTTCCAATATTTATTTTCATCAAAAACCAATTTTTAAGTATTTAATCTCAAATTAGACTAAACCGACGAAATTGATTCACTAAACCGAAATGTTATAAAAAGTAACCTTTTAGGTTGGTGGTTTTTCTATAAGTTTCGAAACTTGGTTTATGATTTTCTGACAAGTTTCGAAACTTACCACCTACTTAAAATATTATCAAAAAGTACAACATTTCAATTGAGTGGAATTTTAAGTTTAGAGTTTTCTGTTAGCCTTAAATTAAGGCCATTATTTGTAGGTTGACCCCAGTTAAGAAACAGGAGGATTGTGATTTAAGGCCAGTAGAGACCCACAAAAACAGATCACCAACTCTTTAAGGCCAGTATATTCAAGTGGAATCTATTATAACTCTGTAATCCAACTCTTCAAGTGGAATCTATTATAACTCTGTAATCTAACTCTTCCAACGTAAACTATAATGGGATATCAAGTCATCTTGATATTCTGTCTGCCAGAGAGTTTCCTTCAAGTGGAATCTATTATAACTCTATAATCCAACTCTTCCAACGTAAACTATAATGAGATATTCTGTTTTATTAGGTAAATTATACTTGTGATCACCAAAATTTTTAAGGTAGATGTAATATGGTTATTAAGATATTTTTTATTAAAATCTTTATCGTTAAAAATATTTCACTTCAGAAAAATGACTGATGATACTTTATGTAATTTTAAATTAATATTTTATTATTATTATTATTATTTAATTAGAGAAATGATCTTTCCCTAAATATCTACGTAACCTTGTGTTTTATAAAAAGTGTTTATAGAAATTGAGTAGAAATTGAGTTTCTTGTTGGACTATATTGAACTCACTTCCTGCAAAAACTGAGTTCAATACAATTTAATACTTGAATACAAAAATTTATAGACATATTTGAGGTGTTTTTTGGACGAGACGTAGTATTAGAATTTACTTTCAGTTGAAACAAATATTGGTATATACGAGACATTATAACCAGGGCAATAAAACACATTAAAAATGGTTCCAAAACTTAGTTTTATGCACTAAAAACAAGCTAAAATGAGTTGATAAGCATGTTCGATGGGTTTTTTTGGAAAGTTAATCGAAAATTTTACGTAATTTTTAAGCTTAAAGGCGTAGTATTGATATTTATCTTTCAATTGAGGTTAATATTGACACATATGAAGCATTATAAACAAGGTAAAAATTGTGTAAGCAATGGTCTTAAACTTTGGTTTTTGATAGACATATTTGCATGGTGTTTATGGGATACTAATAAAAAAATTATCATAAATTTTAAAGTTAGAGGCGTATTATTACAACTTATTTATTAGTTGAGGATGATATTAGTATATATAAAATATTATAATAACACATTGAAAATGGTTCTAAACTAAAAAAATTGAAACTTAACGAAGAGATTTTGTTAATTAGAAAAGGTTTAAATGCTCATTTGTCCCTTGAAGTATATATTTTTTTCGAACAAACTCTTAAAGTATTTTTTAGGACGTTTCCCCTAAACTATAAATTGTTATTCCCTTTGATTTTATTATTAGCGTTCATCCAAAAATGCATAAACAAATCAGAACATGTCATGTCATTAATAAATAAAAAGCCAATTGAATTTAATAAAAAGAATAAGTTATACGCTTACTTTGCCTAATTTTTATTTTTATTAAATTTAATCTTAAAAATATATATTTAATGACCTCATTTTTTCTATTTTTTATAAATTAATCCAGTAATTTTATTGTGCTTATATTTTTTATAATTTAGTCCTCTAAATCTTTATTTAACTCACAATTTATCTCTATTATTTTATAATTTTTATAATTTAGTTTAATATTTTTAATACAAGTATATTTTTGTTCAGTTTAGTCTTAAAAATCTATATTTAATCCCAAATTGACCCTATTATTTTATATTTTTTATAATTTAGTCCAAAATATAACCATTTTATAATTTTTATAATTTAGTCCAAAATTTTAAATATAAGTATATTTTTGTTCAATTTAATCCAAAAATCATTGTTAGACCCAAAATTAACCCCAATTTCCTTATAGTTTTTATAAATTAGTCCAATATTTTAAATATAATCACATTTTTGTTCAATTTAATTCATAAATATTTATTTAACCCGCACTTGACCTCTACTACTTTTCCATTTTTATAATTTAGTCTAATATTTTAAAATTACAAATTAAAATCTCATTTTTACTTTAATTATTTTGGGGGGAGGGGGGTATATATAATTTTCCATTACCTACGCTTTAAAACCTAAGGATTTGAAGATGAATTTACATGAGCAAAATCAGAGACAAAGGATGCCAGAGGCTTACATGGTCTCAGGAACTACGTTTCTCCATGCACGTGATTGTAACCTAAGCTTTTGATTTTTTTACAAACCGATCTTTATTAACAGGGTTTAATCTTTTGTTTTGTTTTAAAAATATATTTTCTAATTTTAAGCATTAATATTTATGATATTTTTAGAAATTTATAATTTTTTATAATTATAAAAGATTAAATTCATACTTTCACTAAAATTCATGATTCAAACTATAACTAAATTACTTTTATTAACATATCACATCATATACTAGAAAATATTCGAGCGATCATTTACTAATAATTTGATCGTATAAGTGACTAGAATGTAACTTGTAAACGTTGAGTGTTCAAAATAAAAGAAAACTGAAACAGAAGTGACTCCTCACGTAGTTCACCCAAGATAAAAAATAATAATTAAACTTGATCTATACTATTCTTTGACCTATATTAATAGACCTCTTACTTAATAGGTCTCCTACTCCTATGCTTGGGTACGTATCGTCCGTAATGGAGGTGTACTTTTATCGTACTAGTTTAATTGATATAATTATTAATGTAATATTTTAAGAAAAATGTGAACTTGAACGTAATTAAACGATTAATTATTTTACTATAAGAACGATAATTTTATTAAAAAATTAAAAATATAATAAAAGTTTATAATTTATATAAATAAAATTGATTCGGACATATTTTTAATAATACGAGAACTAATATCTCTATATAGACAAGATTTTATTTAAAAAGAAAAAAAAGTAATTTAAAGGTTTGAAACAAAATTAATACAAATATTATCAAAGTTTGACGATAAAAGATAAAATCAACAATAAAAACTATTAAAAATATATATATTACAATAATAAAGTATATTGACAACACGATTATTACCATAATTCAATCACGAATAAGAGAAAAATTTTAAAAAAAAAATCATTTTGATTAGTTGTGATAACATAAAATTCAATTATTAAAAAATCAAATAAACAATATTAAAAACAAATTAAAAGAAAAAATATCAAAATACAAAAAACATGTACCAAAAAAAATCATGTTACAAGAATATATTTACTAAATTTAAAATAAATAATTTATTATCTATCGCAATCAATACTAAAATTAATAATACCCTCAATCATATAAAATTAAAAGGAAAATGAAAACGTAAGCAGGAGAAGAAGAGATGAGCTACATATTAATATTTTTAATAATAATACAAAACATGACCCAACGATAATGTATGTTAAAATTTAAATATATATATATATACTATAAATAAGATTATTTAAATTCAGAGAAATTGATCCACCTAACTATAAGTTTTTAGGAGAAATTGTAACTCTTTAAGCGTTTATCACTCATAACAATAATAAACATATTTATTAAAAAAGTGTTCAAAATAAAACACAAAATTAAATTTAAACGAAAAAATTAAAAAAAAATTGGTCAATTTAATTGAATAATGGAGCTTAAAAGAAAATATTAAAAAATAGATATATTTAAAAAATATTTAAGAGAGTAACCCATAAAAAATAGTATTCTTTAAATTTAATATATTTTCAGCTTAGTCTAACGATCTACATAAATCTCACCACCTGATGAGATCCAAATAACGCTCTAAATTTTGATATATTTTCTAAAATTATCCCCTAAACATCATTTCCCCCCTAAAAACTTATATGAAAATTTTATTATTTTTATAAAAAATAGGCATAAAGATAATTTTAACCTTAACGTTTATAATTTTGGCCCTTATTCTTTTTTTGATAAATTTAGCCCTTAATCTATATCTTTTTGACAAATAACTTATTTTTTAACTACCATGATAATTGGACAGTTAAAAATTTAACAATAATGACATATCATATGCATATGATAATATATTTTAAATAACATGACATCTAACCTATTAAATATATATATATATATAAAATATAATTTTATTCTAATATAAAATATAAAATAATCCAAATTCAAATAAAATATTAAAAATTAATTAATTCTAAAATAAAAGGCTACTAAACATTCTCGACCCTATCTACGATAGAATCAAAGTCTTATCTTAAAGAAATATGAACACAGTTCGAAATTAATTAATTTTTTAAGGTAGGATTTTGATTCTATGGTAGTTAGGGTTGAAAATGTTTACTAGTATTTTATTTTAGAATTAATTAATTTTTTAATATTTTATTTAAATTTTAATTATTTTATATTTTTTTAAAAAGAATAAAATTATATTTCATATATATATATATTTGATAGGTTAAATGTCATGTTATTTAAAATATATTATCATATGCATATGACATGTCATCATTGTTAGATTTTTAACGATTTAGTTATCATGGTAGTTAAAAAATAAGCTATTTGTCAAAAAATATATATTAAAGGTTAAATTTATCCAAAAAAATAAGGGCCAAAACAATAAAAATTATAAACGTTAATGGTTAAAATTATCTTTATCCCTAAAAAAATAAAAGATTATAAAAAACTTATATGAAATTATATTTTAATAGATAATTAAAAATATAAATATGCAAAGTAATGTAACGTAATCCATGTCTTGCAATTTCAAAGCTTCTGTTATTACCGTCTCTGGTGTTTGATGTGAAGTAGTTGTCTTTCGAATTTTCCTATTTATGTTCTTTAAACCAAATCTGTGTCTTGCAAGCATGTTTCTTCTGGTTTTCTAGTTTCCCCGGAAACCCATTTCATTCATGTTGTTTTTGTTAAAAAAGAAGGAATACAATAATTTTACGAATTTTGTAAAAGAAGTGAAATGGCGGCGGTTTTTGCCGACTGGATTATGCTAACGGTTTTGGTTATGGAGGCCGCAATAGTTATGGACGGTTTTGAACCGATTTTGAAGCTGGACAGAAGGATTCCATTGGTGAGTCATGAACTCGATTTGAGCTGACTCAGAGAACGTGACAGACTCAGGCATGGAAGGTTGTTGCAGTCTTCAGTCGGTGTGGTGGATTTTCCAGTTCAAGGCACCTACGATCCTTTTCTTGTTGGGTAATACTTTTTGATTCTTGAATTTGAATTCCCATGCTATTATTAGATTCCTTTTCTGTTCATCATTTCAATGGCTAAAATTGATTTGATTTCTTTTGTTTTGTTCTTTAGATTATATTATACAAAATTACAGTTAGGTTCTCCTCCAAAGGAGTACTACGTACTGGAAGTGATTTTTTATGGATAGGTTGCAATTCCTGCAATGGTTGCCCAGAATCTAGTGGACTTGGTGTAAATTCACTTTTTTCCCAATGATATTTGTTTTTTTAAAACATAAAGTACTTAGAGATACTATGTTGTTGTTGTTTCTGTTCTTACAGATTGAACTTAATTCCTATGATCCTGGAAGTTCATCAACATCTTCATTTATCTCATGTTCAGACCCAAGATGTAATGCAGGATTTGAATCTTTGGATTCCGGTTGTTCAGGTCAGGGCAACCAATGCAGCTACACCTTTCAGTATGGACATGGCAGTGGAACATCAGGGTATTATGTAGCTGATTTGTTGTATTTCGATACAGGGATCGACCAATGCGAATTCTACAGCTCCCATTGTGTTCGGGTGAGTCAAATAGTTTATCGATATTGCTATATGAATGGTCCATGTTTGTGTTTCTTATTGGTTGGCTTTAAGTTATGGATTGTGAAACAGCTGCAGCATGTTACAGACCGGAGACTTGACAAAGTCTGAGCGAGCGGTTGATGGAATTTTCGGGTTGGGACAGCAGAGTTTATCTGTAATCTCACAACTTTCCTCACAGGGAATAGCACCTAAAGTATTTTCTCATTGCCTAAAGGGAAATAATGGTGGTGGGGGTATACTTGTTTTCGGCGAGATTTTGGAACCAAATATGGTTTATACTCCGCTTGTCCCATCGCAGTAAGTTATTCTTATTGTAGAAACTATGTTTTCTTGTATTTAATTTTTGTTTGCATATATGTTTCTTTATCATGCTTTAGTTTATATTCACTGTTTGGAAGTTTATTTACAGTTTCCGACTTGCTGTTTGCATCAGTTTTTGGTATGATGCAATAGTCTTACACGCATAGGTTTCTTAGCCTGGTTGTGTTGAGATCAAACCGGGCATGAGGAAAAGCCCGATTGGAATGCAAAAGAGTTGATGGCAATTTGCTTAATCAAATCTTGCCCCACTGAGTTTCAGACATTTGCGGAGCATTTCAGTTGGCGGACAAGTTTTATCAATTGATCCGTCAGTATTTTCAACATCAAGCCGCCGAGGAACAATAGTTGATTCCGGGACAACTTTGGCATACCTAGCTGACGAAGCTTGTGATGCTTTCGCCGATGCTGTAAGTATACTGCTAGTTTTATTGACACTTGTACATTAGTAAGGAGAATCTTCAGTTAAAATTATGCTCTTCATCTGCGATGTGCGGCTTTCTGATTAATGAAAAAAGTACTATGGCTGCAGAGGATGAATCTAATGACTTCAATTATATTATCTTCTTTTCCAGATAACGAAAACTGTTTCACAAACTGTGCGGCCTTTTCTTTCCAAAGGAAACCGATGCTATCTAATAACCTCGAGGTCAAGTTCCGACTTCTGGTATTTCACTTCGTTCCATTGTGTTAAATTGTCTAACACAATTATAACTGACACCATGTTAACATTTGATTCAGTGTCGCCGACATATTCCATTGTAACACCCCGAATATCGGGTTAGTAAATACGGTACGAATATTGTAAATTAAATCAAGTCATGAGTAAAATAATGAGAATCAAAAAGGGACTTAATTGAACCAAATGAAAAAAACCAAGGATTGCATGTTAAATTTCTGGTTTCCATTAATTGCCCTTGGACACTAATTGTTAGAGAATTTTTAATGAGGGGCAAAATAATCATTTGCACCCCAATTGAGACAAAACAAAACTAGCCAAAAATCCTCCCCTTCATCCTCATTTTCACGCCAACACTAGAGCAAGGAAGAGGAGAGGGTTTTTGAGAGAATTTCCATGGAATTTGAGGAAGCTAAGTGAAATTTATGCATGTTTAAGGAATCGAATTGGGAAATCAAGCCTAAATATTGTGGTAAGTTCTTTTTCCCTAAATCGAAAATTTTAGGGTTTGAGCATTTGGGGTTTTTAATGTTATATGATGTCTTGATGTTAGATTAAGGATTTTAATTGGTTGGATTTAGCTATTGAAGCATGAACGAAATTGTTAGGAAGCTTGAAACCTAGATTACGTAAATGTTGTGTATATGGATTAAAGGATTCAAATAATGGAAGAAGGAGGTGTTAGGTAATGTTAACTTCATGCTTAGGATGCTGGAAATTCTTGGAAATAGCTTAGAGTTTTGGAATTAAAAGTAAGAAATGAAGAGTAGCCGAAAATGCCTAGAAACACCATTCCGGGTAGCCAACTTTGAGAATTTCCCTAGGTCGGGATTTAAGGGGTTTAGAGCTGAAACTTTGGATAATGATACCCATGTATACCTAGTTTAAGAGGAAATTTACGGAACCTAAATCCGAGTCCGGTAGAGGAAAATATACGCGTTGCCGTAGGGCTACCCGAGCAGTCCTGGAAATCCGGCCAGGTCTGTTTCGATCAAAATCTGGAGCTAATCGAATAAGGATTAAAATATGAGGTTAATTGTACGTTGTAGATAATTCTTCTATCTTTCCAACGAGGTAAAATGGACTTAAATCGGACATCGGAGCTAGGAGATATGACCGTTTCGCTAAAGGATAGCAAAACTGTCCGTAACAAATAAATACACATGTTTATCTTTGTTAAGACTAGTATTGCTTGGATTAAAGGATTGAATGTGTGACCTAATGAATGATACATGTATATGGATTGTTAGATACCCCGAGAGAAGAAGTTAACGAGGAGCAAGAGAGGCTCGAAGCATCAAGGAAAAGAGGCAAAGGGGTTGTGATCTATAACCCTTGATAATTCGGAGTAGAGTGAGTGTGGCAAACCTTGGGGTTAGGACCTAGGGTCCTAACCACCCCTTTTCTTATTGAATTAATATATCATGTAAATGGACTAATCGAATATCCGGTAAAAAGGGAAGGAGGCTAATGTTAAATGACTTGCTTGTTAGATTATAAGTATTAGCTTAGCTCATATGCATTGCTTGGAAATGCCAAGGTATGTATGGCACGCGGCTATGGATGCCAGGTACGTAAATCATGCATAGAGCATGTATTGGTGATGCGACATATTGTTGATAATATGGTATGCATGTTAATTGTAATGCATTGATTGACATACTTGCCTTGGATATTTCCACATGATGACATGATTGAATTGCTATAAATAAATTGAAAGAAGTATTGTAATTGCCTTGTATCAACATGTAAGTGATACTTGTTCTTGGTAATGTGAACTTAATAACATAAATGAATATTGAAATGTTATTGAGCCTTGGTCTATAGTCGGTCATAGGTTGTACGGCATGCCTAGGATCTTGAGCTCATTGTTTAGTGCTACGGCACTCATGTTTAGTACTTCGGTACTCTTGTTGGTACTATGGGTACCGTGTTTTGGTGGTGAGTCACCAATTGTTAGATACTATGGGTATCTCTTGATAGTACCTTTGTGGTACTCATGTTAGTGCCTTTGTGGTACTCATGTTAGTGTCTTCATGACACTCTTGTTGACTCGTTACCGTGTCCTTCTATACCTAAGGCATCACCCGAATGTAAATTGAAAGATTAAAGGTTCAAAAGTGACTTATACTTACACGTAATGACTTGAATGTTATTGACACTTGATCATGCATTGATATTGACTATAGAAATGTAATTGATGCTAAGTGTAGCACTTGAATGTAACATGGTTATTGATATTGAAATGTTCATATGGCTATAGGTAGCCCTTGAAATGGATTACTTAATGATGGCATGAGAATTGAAAAATGACTAATGAGATAGGAACATTAATGTTATGCTAGTTGAGCATATAGACCATGATATGATACGAATGACATAAACGTTATCTATGAGAGCATTTTGCTATGATATTGGTTATTGTTGATTTGTGTATTGATAGACCATTGCCATGAATTAAACCGTATGTTTAATTGAACCATGATATATCTTGTTATTGCATCATGTCTAATTTGGTTAGACTAGGGTCACCTCACTAAGTACTTCTTTGTACTTACACTCCCCTTGTTTCCTCCTTCCCAAACAACAGGTTCACGTGTTAAAGAGGTAGATCAAGCTTGATTCGGAGCAAGGACACAAAGCAAGCAAGAGTATGGTATCTTGTATTTTGATTTAACTCCTAGTATGGTGGCATTAGTGATCTTATTTTGTTAGTTCATGCATTCGAGGGCTTGGCCCATGGTTTGTATATATTTGTGCATATGGTTTGTAAGCCATAAGGCATCACTATACTTGGTTAGCTTTTGATATGGTTGGGGATTGCTCATGGAGCCTTAGCTAGGGTGATGTATGTTAATATGCAAATGATAAGTCCTATGGTCTAACATGTAGGTCATGAGGTTAAGGTAGGATCAACTAATGGTCATGGACATTATGCAATGGTTAGACTGTTATTTGGAGCCTACACATGTTAAATTGATCCCTTAAGGTTAGTGGTAGTCTAAGGTTGCACCTAGAGTGACCCCTGACACATGCATATGGTAGGTGTGCATGCAATTAGAAAAAGGTGAAGTTAGTTGATTGTCATGGAGAAAAGAAATGAAATAACATAAGGGTTAGATTGTTCAATGGCTTAGATCAATGACACTAGACTTAGCAAGTGGTTCAAGCAAGATGCTAGGATTGCCTAAGGGTTGAATATGTTCCTTAATGGTCTAAGGAAGAAATGAGAATCAATGTAAACCCATAGAAATGTGTCTAAGTGTTTAAAGGCTTGAAATTACCCATTTCGAGTAGGGGTATCGATACCACTAGCTTGGGTATCGATACCACCCTTGGCAGAAAGTTTTGGAACCGATGCTGGTATCGATACCACCCTTGGCAGAAAGTTTTGGTACCGATGCTTGTATCGAAACAGGCTTCCCAGCCTTGGTCAACGGGTCAACGTAGGCAACCTGTATCGAAACCAGGTATCGATACCTGTTCCGATACTGACTTCGATACCTTTAATAATATGGATTTAAACATGTAAAAATGGAGTTGATTTGAATAATTTGATAAGATTAACGGTGGTTAAATGAACGAGAATTGATTAAGGGTAAATTACCAAGTTCAATGGAAATTATAAATGTTGTATAATTGGAAATTTGGAATCGAACTGATTAATTTAATAAGTAGAGAAAAGTTTTAAATTGACCTCAAAATGAACAAGTATTACATGAGATTGTCTTAAATTAAACCCGTAATGTTTTACAATGAATACAAATTCAAATTAAATGTCCAGTCGACACTCTCGTCTCCTAACCCGGGGCGAGGGTGTCACAAAGTTAGTCTGAACTTTGCTGGTGGAGCCTCCTTGATTTTAACCCCCCCGGACTATCTCATACAGGAGAATTCTATTGTGTGTTTTCTAAAGCTTAGACATGCATACATATGTCAATCTACTTATAACTTGTTCTCTTTCGATTATATTGTAATCAGTGTCTGATTTTCTTTGATTGGACAAAATTAATGGACCCTTCTACCTTATTTATTTCAGATCCTATAAGCTTTCTGAAAACTTTCTGTTTATGCTGTGTGGTTGATCTTCTTTTCCTAATATACTGTTTTAGTCTAAGTCAAAGTTATTGAAAAATGCTTTAAAATTTAACTTTAGTGTGAAAGAACTTGTTCAGGCATCATGTCATTTTCATTTCATATCCCGGATTTTTGAATGTAATAGGCGACTTCGATTTTTACAGGGTGGTGCAACAGTTTGGTGCATTGGATTTCAGAAAATTCCTGGTCAAGGGATAACGATCTTGGGAGGTACTTTCAGTTAACCGAATGTATTAATAGTTTGAAGAGTTGATGAACTTTGGATATTCCTGAAATCATTCAATTTTCTTGAAGTTGTGATTAAGATTACCTAGTGCAAGAATTTTGGGTTTTTCTAATCATTGATTCGGATGCTTTCGGTCTCAATCTTCGTTTTGCAGAACTTGTTCTAAAAGACAAAATCTTCGTTTATGATCTAGCAAATCAACGGATTGGATGGACCGACTATGACTGTAAGTTGGATAGCATGATTTCGAATGAGAAAATATTTTGTTGATAATCTACGCCGCAACAAACCATTTAATCTGTTAAAGCTGTGCTTTCACCATATCAGAGTTGCATATTAGCAATGATGAAACTTTAAAATGATCTAAATATACCCCAAGAAAATTCTTCAAACCAATTTTATATCAATGTTGAATCTGCTCCCTTGTGTATATCGATTAGGTTCAATGTCTGTCAATGTGTCTGCGAATCTTAATTCCGGCAGAACGGAATTTGTCAACGGGGGGCAGATGAGCAATGATGGTTCATCAAAGGAGCATCTCTGGAGCATGATAGCTCTACTAATACCTATATTCGTGCTTTACGCTCTACTGTTTTCCAAGCATATATTTTAAGGATTCTGGAATTAACACATTTGGCTTTCGTTGTATAGTTTTCACCGGTTTCGACGGAGCAAACGGCAGAATCACGATTAATTACTTCATTGCAGCTAAGTTTGTGTCTGGCTGCCTTTTGTGAAACACAGTTTAAGGGCTCTGTTTTCTCGTCTGAGTGTGCCTTCTTGCAGTTATAGATTTTAGATGTCCAAGTCTTTTGGCAATGCTGTAAATTACGTTCATATATATCACTTTCACAGTAAATTCAATTTATACGGAGTCTTTTGGCATTCATTGATTCTTTGGCATTAGCTGCTGGTACCCCAGTGAACTTCTTATTGAACCTCTGCCAACAACGATCAGCAGTATGATCAGTCTTCCCACAAATCTGGCATTGTAGTCGAGGACACCCTCGACCTCCTCCTTTATAGCCTGGCTTTCCCCCTTGACTTTGATAGGATCGGCTCCCTTGGTAACCATTGGTAGACTGGACTTGAGCCACATTTGCCACAACATGCGACATATTATGACTAAAGTTTGAGTTTTGACGAGTAAAAGAGCACCCCCTTGAATTTGTATTAGGAGGTTGAACCTGTGCAACATTGGCAAGCATAGGCAGCATATTTTGTGTTTTGAACCCTATAAGTTGAGCCTCAACATTAACCAGAACATTCTTTACCCCATCCAAAGAAAATGCTTCTTTGCTGGAAGTGATGATGGCCTTGAATGGTTGGTATTCAACTGTTAACACATTCAAGATCGTAGCAATTTGTTCAAGATCAGAAACATTGCTCCCACAACTTGATAAAAAATCACATACCTTCTTGGTTTATGTAAGATAGGCACGCATGCTCTCATCACCTTTGTGAATGGAATGAAGTTTACAGTGAAGATTCATGGCACTGGTAGTGGACTTATTTGCAAGGAATTGCAACACTGTGTTCCAAACTGTATTGGCAGTCTCAACACCCACAAACTGAGGAAGGAGATTCGCACTTATCATAGACAGCAACCACGATGCCAGAGCGCTATCTTGAGCCACATAAATCTCATAATCTTCATTAGGTATCAACTCCCCATCTTCATTGAGGATCGTCTCGGGTGGTGGTTTGGCAGCTCCAACCAGTAACTTCTCCAACCTATGTCTCCTAACAGTCAAGAGTATATGTTGCTTCCACAGCAGAAAATTCATTTCATCTAGGACAACATTGACTCTTTTATTTGTAAAAGCCTTGACACTCTTTGAAAGCTCAACAACTTCAAGAGTACTTCCAGTAGACATCATGAATACTCAAGAAGAAAACACACACAAGTAACTGAACCAAAGAAGAAGATAAGCAGGGAGAAAAAAAACGAAAACACAGCAACAAAGACTAGGCTCCAAAACCATTGACGATTGATACCATATTGAATACTCAAGCAAACATAAGATGATCAACAAGATGATTTTATTGAACTCAAAAAGATAATTACGCATAGGCCTAAGCTCATTTATTTATACACAAAGAGATGAGCTTTAGGAAGTAGCTCGGCTAACTGAAAGTTAGTTAGCTTACGCAAAACTGATCCTTAACTGACTAACAAACATTCTTCAGGAAGCTTTCACTCAAAGCTTAATAAAATTTTTACTGCATACTATGATGTATGTGAGCTCATTTTTACCAACAACAATGATGTCCGACACTCGTGTCTGACACATAAATATGAGATATAATCTTGAAAAAATACTTTAAATTAAAACATAACCGTATCCGATACTCGCGTTAATAACATATCTCTAAACCTTACAAAAATCCCAGAAATAAAATAGAAACAAAACACAATAAAGGTAAGAAATTCGAACTTTTTCTGAGTACAACTCCCTCAGTTTCAGTCTCATAGGGGAAAGATCAAGAACTGGTCTAGATGATCCAAAAATGGGATAATTACGATAAAGATACCTCAAAATTCTCTTCTTTAACCACCATAGTTTTAGATCATAGAACCACAAATTTGCAGATAAGTTGTAAATTTTCCCAGGAACCAAACATAGAGAGAGAACGAAAGAAGACTTAACTAGCTTCTTGTCTTGAGGAATGGAGGGTACCATTAACTTGTAGAAGATGCAGACATTGTTGGTCTGGGGCAAAGATGGACTCATTGGCTGTGACATTGTTTTCTTTGACCATCAGGAAATGAAAACCTCTGAGACAAGGATTTTTATACTACTATTATTTTTTTATACTTTTCACTAAATTTTTATTAAATTTATAAAAAAAATTATAATTATAATATATTCGAAAAAATCAAAAAAATTATTTTAATGAAGATAAGTATACTATCAAGATTCAGGAAGCTTCTGAATAAGGAGTGGTGAACGATCTAAACCATCAAGCAAAATATTCCGCTACTCAAAACTGATTATATCGGTATACAACCATCTACCGAGTAGGATCTAACCATCAATGACCATCGACAAAATCATAATCAGAAATTAGCGCCGGTTCAAATCTCCGCAACAATCGGCTGCTAGGGTATGCTGAATCATGCCACAAGAATAGATAAAATAAATCACAAAAATAAAAAAAAAAGTATCACAAGGACATAGAATACGTTTACCATGAAGGTAGAAATTATTATTAACATATAAGAAAATAAAAGGATAAGAATAATAATAAATCATGTGGTCGACAACCATAAATGAAGAACCGCAACAAGAAAATAAAACCTAAAAAATATAATAAAAGAGAAAAAAATAGTTTTATACTATTTTAGTGATAAATATATAATAAATCATGTGGTGATTGATCGATAGTACCAATCAAAATATTTAGTGATAAATATATAATCATTTAAAAATTTAATGCAAGATCAATATTTCACTATACTTCGGTGCTTAAAGTAATATTTGTTAAATTGATTAATAGTAATCACAGTAATATCTGTTCTAAAATATAATCTCAATCATTTGATATTAATCGTTCAATGATTCTGCTATCATCACTGGTATTCGAATAAAATTTTGGCTATATCATCAATGTGTCGAAAAAATCCATCAATGTCATCTCATTTAAGTTTTAATATTATAATTAAAGCTAATATTTCACTCACTAGATCAACTAGCGATATGAACCTTTCTAATTATTCCCATCAAATAAAATTATATATATAAGATGTGATCTTGTTATACGTACATAACCTATTTAGTTTTACAATAAATTATTGAATTAGTGAAATAGATGGATGAAATTGATAATAGAAAATGTAAAGATTATCGTTTAAAAAAATAATTTAATCATTTATTACCATTTATTACCCTTGTAGATATTATAATTAAATCAAAATCTTCTAAGATAAGTATCATCCGTTTTTTTTTATTAGAATCACTTTCCGTTAATTTTTAAATACATGATTCATGATAAAGTTTAATAATGATAATTAGATTAATTTTTGAGATTTTGTAAAATGTAAAATTTCATACCAAACAAACAGATCATAGAATATATCCAAAAACTCATTTTTTCCGGTCCAGTTCAACATCATCAGCTTGGAGAAAATATTAACATTGCTAATCGAACCACAAAATTTTAGCATCTATTGTTCTAAGTAGCTAAAAGCTCCCCATTAAAGCTTATGAACATAGCAGTTGAATTTCTTTTGGATCCAGATCGATTTCGCATCACCGGGAAAAGATTAAGTTACTTTCACGGTGGTTCGACGTTGCTGAAACTTTTCGGCCACGATACATTAGCTGGTTTAACTCGGACCCGGTGTCACACGAAATATGGTAACTTTGAGCATGAATTCCCTTGATTGGAGCAGCTCAAAGATGCAGACATCTCCTTCCCCCAAGTTGTTATCCGACGAAAATTCGTACCACCCGCGACTCAACTTAGCCTTGCCTTCTCTGTAAAGACATTGAACTGACCACTGTCTCCCATCCGGAAGCTGAAGTTTAATGAATCCTGAAAGACCGCTTAGGTACTTCTTAGCAAAGCTCGACGGTAAGTACTGCAAAATAAGAATCAAAATGTACAGTGAGACGTGCTGTCGGCTCGGGTGAAACAGAGAGGACATGTACGGCGCATCACATGCTATACAAACCATGATACATCCTCGATATAGATATGATGGTCGTAAGACAACCCTGCAGAAAGGGTTCATTGGCTCGAACAATTTGGCCATGTTAATTGCCTTCTCCCTTTCTTCAGTCATCATGGTCCTCGTTCTGGCTGAAGCGCCTTTATACAATCTAAAGTGCATATCCGCATCATCTTCAAGTCCGACCGATGAATCCAGTTCAGCTGCATTTCATCGAACAAATAATGAGAAATTCAGATTTCATACATAAAATTAAAACGAACTTAGTTTCAAGAACTTACTATGATCAAACTTCTGCTTTTTCTTCACAGGCTTGTTTGATTTTTCTTGCTGTGAACCTTAAAAATGCAAGTTTACATTAACAGAATCTTTTCCCCGATTTTCGTTCTTTGCTTTTTTAAGTTCGAATGCATTAAATGAAGAGCCATACCTCGAAAAGATTGAATATTTACTCGCTTTGACGTGCGAGAATCGATTTCATCACTCCAGTTTACACCGTTACCAAGTTTAGACCCGGCAAACAAATTCTGCGGTGCTGGAGGGGAGATGCATTCATCGTCTTCAAGTTCTTCGAACGGATATTGTTTACCGTTATTACTCTGATTGTAGATTTCGGTGTTGCACAAATTGAAAATACCAACACTGAAACAAGAATTCCCTTCATATCTGAAAACCAAATAGTAGCCAACACGGATATAGTATCGCTCTACAAATTCCTGCCAACCCTCCTGAAACCAAACCTTGTCATCGGCTTTCCGTACTCCTACACGCCAAACATGACCATCACGAACGGAGAGAATGGCAGCAATAGAAAGTTCATCACGGAATTTCTTAACAAAGTTATCAGGTATCCTCTGCATACACGACGAATCAAGTTAGGCTCGATGAAGTATTAAATCGGGATTCACATGATTCTAGTGCAAAATTTGCATTAGATTGAACCATTCTACATTTTTTTCCTCCCAATGGAACACAAAGAGAGCATAACATTCAACAAGCATTTCACTTGATTTGCCTGTGTTTATTACAACACAGATGTAAGTGTCCGATCCGAATATTTCATGAAAAATGATCAACAAAAGAGAGTATAGCACTATAGCTATCCAACATCAAGAATTTCACTTCATGTCGACTATACTACTAGCAGAGGTGTTCATGGTTAACCAGAATACTTCGACGTTTACTAGGACTCAAATGCAAGTACCTAACCCGTAATAGTGACCATGATATACCACTCAAAACCACGATATTCGTAATCATTATGTCCATAATAGTACCAGCAGCGTGATAGCCGCAGTGACCGCAATAAAAAACACAATAAACCTAACCGAAAACGTAGCCGCAACCATAATTTAAATCCCGACACATACTTCAAGAAAAATGAAGAATCCGAACAACATAGCTATTTGGTTAAAACTGTTCCTAGACAGATTGTTTCCTTCAATGCAAACCCACTCAGATATCTCAAAATAATTACTAAACCGAAAGCAAAATACATCAATAAATACATGACAAACAAAACCCATAACCATCAGTTCCATAATCCTCTAATTCTCAGTATTTACCAGTTTCTTGTCTTGAATGGTAGTGGAGAGGATGAGCTTATGGAAGAAAGGGCGCGGCATTTTGGAGAAATGGTCGGATCAGGCGTATAACGATGTTGAATTTGAGGGAGAGAATTGAGTTTTCATATGTATATGAAAATTGAAAAGTACGTACCTGCGCTTCTCCTTTCTCTGTTTTCTCCCTTTCCGGTGCTCTAAAAACCCTTGAGCTAAGAGCCGAGATTTTATGACTCACTCGCCCACTCACTGAGTGGAAAATAAAAGGGTCGATTTACGGGAAAAATACCTGAAGTATACCATTTTTTCATTTTGATCCTTAAAGTAGGTTAACCATACCATTTAACTTAAACGATTGTAAAATTTACTGCAAGTCTTTATGTTGATTTGCTGGCTTAGTGTAAATTTTTTGCACGAATCATTTTGTTCCAATGGTGTAAGGGAACGATTGTTGTTCTTGGAGGTTATGAGTTCGAGCACCACTATTACAGCATAGTAATTGAACAATTAATGTTTAATAGTTGAAATTATACCGTAGAACATAAATTACTGTAACCACTGCTGATTCAAAAAAATTAAAAGAAAAAATCATTAAAAAAATTGTTTATGATAAAAAATAAATCTATAATTTGAGAGGTGAAGATATCATCCGAAATTTTTTACAAAACCTTATTTTTCTATATTAATTCACCCTTAGAGCTGCATGTTATAACATATATTTTTTTTTAACTTTCGATTAACTCATTAATCGATTAATTCAAATCAAATCAAATTAAATTAACTTAGTTAATTTTTTATTTGAATTAACTATAATAATTAAAAATTTATTAAATTTATTAAGTAGTCCTATAAATTATAATGATGCTTTTAAGTGATTTAAGTTTATAATAATTTAATATTAGCATGTCAAAAATATATATAAATTTCATTACTGAAAATGAAATTTAAATCGTTTCGGACATGATGGGTGGACTCAAACCTTGGTCGGCCCATTTTTTGTTTTAATATACTGATATTAAAAAAAATATTTTTTACTATTTAAATTTAAACTTTAAAATCTTATTCCCTACGTATAAAATCTAATTTTAATTTTTCTAACTGCTTATACATTAATTTTTTTAATATAATTTAATTTTAAATTAGAAAAAGAGAAGATTCTGAATATACCGTAGCAGATCCCTTTTTTTTTCTCTAACCTGTATTTTTTTTTTTTGTACAGTTAATTTTATCTTTATAATATACTTTTATCAAATTTTTAATTTGCATATTTATCTTTTAATACGTTTTCTTTCTCTTAATTGATCGTTTTAATTTTACTTTTGTTAGAATTATAATAAGAATTATCAATATATAAAATAAAAGATATTATATTTTAATATTAAAATTTAAATTTATATAAAATAAAATAATATAATATAAATATTCTTAATTATAAACTAATTAATTATTCTGTAAATTCTTTTAATAAAATTACATACCCATATTAAAAAAATTATGGTTTCCCCAGGAAAATAAAGCAATTATAAATAATAATTAAATATTTTTCTGGGTAGAAAATCGCCAGCGTTTGCAGATTTCAGTTTGTTCAAGCAACCTTCTGATATTTTGTTATCTGAAATTTCTGTATTTGTTTTCCCCTCCAAATATAAACCCTTGATCCTGCCGTATATTCAATTTGCTACAATCAATGGAGAGAACAGCACTACTCCGCTCTCTCTCGTGTTCATCTCTCGCTTGCAACAGATTCATTTTCTCACCTCCCAAACACGCCCGCTCCTTTATTTCCAAATCTTCTGCCGCCGCCGCTTCCGCCAGGAATCGCCGCCGTTTCCTCTCCAACCGCTCCCTTCTCCGTCGCAACAGCTGGAGGTCACTCCCTGTAGCTGCTTCATCGCATTCTTCCTCTCTTCGCTTTGGTTTTGACAGCAAGCATTTCAGTTCTTTATCTGTACGCGCCGTTGCCTCCCCTCCTATAGGTAATACTTATTGTCTTTTGTATTCTTAAAATATAAATACATGAAATGAAGAGAGTATTTATATATTTCGATTTTCGTATAGATATTGCTGGAGCTGGAGATGAAGTCGCGGAGCAGCTTGGGTTCGAGAAAGTATCCGAAGAGATCATTGAAGAGTGTAAATCTAAAGCTGTTCTTTACAAGCATAAAAGAACTGGCGCGGAGGTTATGTCCGTTTCAAACAGTGATGAGAACAAGGTTTTCGGGATTGTTTTTCGAACTCCGCCGTAAGTTCTTCATCATTTCACTTAACTGGTGTGTATGATGTTTTTGAGAAAATGCTTTATACATTTTAATTCAGAATTTGAATTGGTAATGGTGGAATTTGGTAGTCTGAACTCTGAATAAGATGTTTGAGCTTGATGTTTCGAGAGAACTACTATGTGATGATTTGAATCAATCAGTTGCATGAGTTCTTATGACCTGTGTTATGTGGTCGATGCAGAAAGGATTCAACCGGAATTCCTCACATCTTGGAACACAGTGTATTGTGTGGTTCAAGGAAGTATCCATTGAAGGAACCATTTGTTGAATTGTTAAAGGGGAGCTTGAACACTTTTCTGAACGCATTCACCTATCCTGATAGGACTTGTTATCCTGTTGCTTCCACCAATGCAAAGGTAAAAATGCTTTTGCTTTATGTGATATTGAGAAATGGAAAAATGGTGGGGAGCATAACTGATACAGGGAGGTATGCAAGATTGCACAAATTATGAACTGCAGTGGGGTTGGAGGTGGTGGAAATTATAACTGAAGACCAAATGCAATTTCCTTTCCTGCAGCTCCTCGCGACCATGCAGCCATAAGAAAACTGTAGAGTCAAATATGAAAAAAGGTTTCGAAAATGAAACTGTGATGTTCATAAATTTCAATTTTGACATGGCTTGTATTTTCTGAACAGGATTTCTATAATCTTGTTGATGTATACCTGGATGCTGTCTTCTTCCCCAAGTGCATCGAGGACTTTCAAACTTTTCAACAGGAGGGTTGGCACTATGAACTCAATGATCCTTCGGAAGATATAACTTATAAAGGTGTGTGGGTGTGGGTCTTTGTGTGTTTATGCACTCAGGCATTTAGCCTCTAGAACCCTGATTATGTGACGAATATTATTTCCCCCTAAGTAATGCTTGCCAGTAACCTTGTTTCTCTTCATAACCACTTACTTTTTCCCTTTTTGATTCCTGTTAGGAGTTGTTTTCAACGAAATGAAAGGTGTCTATTCTCAGCCCGATAATTTATTAGGCGGACTGCTCAGCAGGCAAGCGATCCTTTCTTTTATTATGCACTTATTTCAATTTGTAACATAACACTTGTAGTAATTAGTAGCCTATATAATATTGGGAAATACTGATGGTTTGAGTGTAGAAAATATATAAATTCTTACAGCTAATAGTAATTTAAGAAGTGTGTGGTGGACAGTAAAAGATCACACATGTATTGAAAATGTGCTAGGAAATTTGGTATGTTCAAAATTTTTCTACTTACAATTGTTCAGTATATTGTCTCTTCAGGCTCTCTTTCCAGACAATACCTATGGTGTTGACAGTGGAGGCGATCCACTAGTTATTCCCAAACTGACATTTGAGGAGTTTAAGGTATGCTTTATTTGTTTCTTTGGTAGATATGTTTTTGTGTCTTCAAATTATATTGGTGCTTGAGAGGCATTTTATCTCGATAAAGAGTAGAAATTATTATGCTCGAGACCTAGAGTATGTCAATCTAAACTTCAAGCTACCTAGGTTATGGAAAATCTCCTTTCTTTTGGAATTTATTTTTCTCTCTCGCTTGTCTCTTTCTTTTGGTTTTCTTTTTCAACTTCCGCTGGTTACTAGCAAGATTAATTTTCTTTTTCATTAACTATGGTGTGCTTGGCTCATCTGTATTCCACATTGGTACTTGGGATGTAGGGAACTAACAAATGTTTCTATGACTGTTGCTTCATGGTTGTTGTCTTGCTGTTTTTTTACTTGTTTTCTCTCTTCTGAATTGCAATTACAGGAATTCCACCGCAAATATTACCATCCAAGCAATTCCAGGATATGGTTTTATGGAGATGATGATCCAAATGAACGCTTGCGTATCCTAAGTGGTAATAAATAATGTTGCACTTATTGTTAACAAATGGATATCTGAAGTTTCTGCTTTATATATAACCCCTTGAAATATGTGGTGATGCTGTTTGAAAGGGAAGTGATGCTGGTAAATCTGACAGTGAGATGAATGCATTAAATTGTTTTCTCTTCTCTTGTTCATATATATATATATATATAAATGCTTGCTTTGTCTCGGTCTTTTGCTATTGTATTTGCCTCACTTGCTTATTCTTGTGGTCTTACTGTTTGTAATATTGTATAAACAATTTTAAACTGTTGTATTTACTATTTATATATTTCTCTCAGAATATCTCGACATGTTCGATGCAAGTACAGCTCCCAATGAATCAAAAGTTGAACCACAGAGGCTTTTCTCGGAACCAATCAGAATTGTTGAGAAATATCCAGCTGGTGAAGGTGGTGATCTGAAGAAGAAGCACATGGTTTGCCTGAATTGGCTGCTCTCTGATAAGCCGTTGGACTTGCAAACTGAACTTACTCTTGGTTTTCTGGATCATCTTATGCTGGGTACACCTGCTTCTCCTTTGAGGAAAGTGTTGCTTGAAAGTGGTCTCGGAGATGCCATTATTGGTGGTGGCGTGGAAGATGAACTTCTTCAGCCTCAGTTTAGCATTGGGTTGAAGGGAGTTTCTGAAGAGGATATTCCGAAAGTAGAAGAGTTAATCATGAGTTCTCTTAGAAAGCTTGCTGAAGAAGGTTTTGACACGGAGGCTGTGGAGGCATCTATGAATACAATTGAGTTTTCACTTAGAGAGAACAACACTGGGTCGTTTCCTCGTGGCCTATCACTAATGCTGCGCTCCATTGTAAGCTTTTCCTGTCCTAAATTTAAATTCTAAAATCTCATCCATCTCCACCTCTCCTCCTTTTCTTTCTTTGTAAGTTTATTTGTTTGTTTTCCTTATATTTTACAGGGTAAGTGGATATATGATATGGATCCTTTTGAGCCATTGAAATATGAGAAACCTTTAATGGTCCTGAAAGCCAGAATTTCCAAGGAAGGCTCCAAGGCTGTTTTCTCTCCTTTAATAGAGACGTTTATATTAAACAATCCCCATTGTGTTACCATCGAGATGCAGGTAACTTCCATTCCAAAGAAATTTAATTTTTTGTTCTAATTAAATTACATAACAATCAACTTTTGTTTTTCCTGTCAGCCGGATCCAGAGAAAGCCTCTCGTGATGAAGCAGCTGAAAAGGAAAACTTGGAAAAAGTTAAAGCCAGCATGACGGAGGAAGATCTAGCTGAGTTAGCACGGGCTACACAAGAGCTGAAACTTAAACAAGAAACTCCTGACCCTCCCGAAGCTTTAAGATGTGTTCCAAGCCTCTCCTTACATGATATTCCCAAGGAACCAATACGTATTCCAACAGAGGTTAGCAAGGGTCCATTTCTACTAATAAATGCTCGCTTTCACCTTTTTGTCCTGCTAAGTTTCTATACATCTTGCCGTAGGTTGGAGATATCAATGGTGTGAAGGTTTTGCAGCATGATCTTTTCACAAATGACGTCCTTTACACCGAAGTTGTTTTTGATATGTGTTCACTGCAGCAAGAACTTCTTCCTTTAGTACCACTATTTTGGTGAGTTGGATCTTATCTTGAAAGCTAGCTGTCTTTTCACTTGTTATATGTGTTCTGTCCTCTTTGTTTCTGCTTCAGACGTTATGAGTTGCTTTTACGAGAGTAACCTTAGGCGTTATGTGTTTTTCTTTAGCATCATAAAAAAGATGCTGAATCTGTAATTAGTGTGATTTAGCTTTAGATGTTAGTTTCCTACTTCAATACCCTTTTTCTGTCGCCATACTTCTCATTCCAAATGCTTGGTAACCAATGTCGCCTTATAAAGCACCTAAACTTCAAGCAGTCATTCTGCCTGGGCTGGTGGAATTTATTGACCCTTCATTTTCATAAACAAAAACATCTTTACTAACTTATCGTTGGAAAGTAACTTTTTTTTTGTCAATCTGTAACATTATATTCAACAAACGTTTACTCTATATTGTCTATCATTTACTATATGTAAGAAGTATAGTGGTTTTGTCTGAACTAATATTTTAGAAAATAATTCTTGTAAATTGTAATGTAAATTTGTTATGATGACTGTTTTCATTTTATTTGTTTAAAAGAGCTATCTACAGCATATAACACTTCTTCTCCATGCATGATTTTTGGCAGTCAATCGTTACTGGAGATGGGTACCAAAGACTTGACCTTTGTACAACTTAATCAGTTGATTGGAAGGAAAACTGGAGGAATATCAGTTTATCCGTTTACATCATCCATACAAGGCAAGGAAGATCCCTGTAGCCATATAATTGTTCGAGGCAAATCAATGGCTGGGCGTGCAGATGACCTATTTAATCTGGTACTTATATAATTTCCCCCCAAATTTCGTGAATAGACATCTTATATTTCCTGCATTTTTTTTGTTTACATCCCGGCTACAATATAGTAATACAATGAATGTAGCTTAAGGTGTTCTGTTGGTTATCCTTTTTTCCCCTTTGAATATCTCTTCTTTCAAAAGATTGATTGCCCTAAAGGATTTTTCATGTTATCCAACTGTAGATGAATTGTGTTCTTCAAGAAGTACAGTTTATAGACCAACAACGATTCAGGCAGTTTGTGTCCCAAAGCAAAGCAAGAATGGAGGTATAAATTTTGAATTTTTAACTGTATCTGTGAAATAGAAAAACAGAAAATCTGATCTTATGGCTTGTACTCGTTTCCAGAATCGATTGAGAGGCAGTGGTCATGGAATTGCCGCAGCTAGGATGGATGCAAAATTAAATGTTGCTGGCTGGGTTTCTGAGCAAATGGGTGGAGTCAGGTAGAAATGACGAACTCCATTATGATTTTTCTTCCTCGGGCTAATCTTTCATTTTTTCCATACCATGCAATTCCCTATCAGTTTGAAAATTTATTTTTCAACAATGTACTATAGTTGCTTAGGATTTCTTTCTGTGACAACTTTAAACTGGCAGTTAGTTACTTAAATACTTGGTGGCTCTTTTTGATGATGTCATATTAAGAATGGCTCAAATTTCCAAGGATACTTTTACGAGTGAGATTACTCATTTTGTTTTCCTAGTTACCTGGAATTTCTCCGATCATTGGAAGAGAAAGTGGATAATGACTGGGAAGGAATTTCATCATCTCTCGAGGAGATCCGTAAATCCTTACTTTCCAGGGAAGGTTGCTTGGTAAATATGACTGCCGATGGACAGAATCTCTCAAACACAGAAAAGTTCGTGAGCAAATTCCTTGATTTGCTTCCTAGCAAACCTCTTATTGAAAGAGCTAGCTGGAATGCTCGACTTCCCTTGAAAAATGAAGCCATTGTGATACCGACACAGGTGGTTTAATTCTCTCTTATGATCATTTTCTTTTGCTTATTCATGTAACTAATGAATTACAAGCCTTCACATGTTACAGGTAAATTACGTCGGAAAAGCAGCCAACTTATATGACAAGGGTTACCAGCTTAGTGGGAGTGCTTATGTTATTTCAAAACACATTAGCAACACGTGGTTGTGGGAACGTGTCCGTGTCAGTGGTGGTGCTTATGGGGGTTTCTGTAACTTTGACACTCATTCAGGTACGCACCAAGTTCTGTATTTTCTGGCAAAAACACGTCTATCTGCCTTTAGATTCTCACCGTAAGATTTTTTCCCTGTAGGTGTATTCACCTTCTTATCCTACTGGGACCCCAACTTACTGAAAACACTTGATATATATGACGGAACTGGCAACTTCCTCCGTGAATTGGAAATGGATGATGATACTCTTACCAAGGCAAATTATTGGGACCATCGGTGATGTTGATGCATACCAGCTTCCAGATGCCAAGGGTTATAGTAGGTATGGAGACGATCAGTTGTTTCTCATCTTTTCCATTTTTTTTGTTTTTACTCGGTCAAACTATTATTATTGCTGCTGTTGGTTTTTCTATCTGCTGAACATCATTACCACCTCGTATTGACTTAACTATGTTCTGCTAGTTTGGTACAATACTTATTGGGGATTACCGAGGAAGAAAGGCAAAGGAGACGTGAAGAGATATTATCAACGAGGTAAAACGACGATTTCAGCTATTCTCATAATGGACTATGGCACTTACTGCTTTTAAGATGAATGATATCAATTGCCAGTAGAACATACCGGAAAGTTGCATTTGATACCGTTTTGAAGCTCATATTCCGAATTCGACTTTTTCTCATGTGGATTAAAGTAAAGGGAACTGAATTATATTGTTATCCATCTCTACATATTTTACTGGCGAAGGTCAACTTACCGTGTATTCGATCGAAGGTGGTTAGGGTTTTGATTCTTTAAAAATTTCTATTCACTTGTACTTATGCTGTGTCTTGCTTGCACCACAGTTTAAAGGATTTCAAGGAATTTGCAGACGCCATCGACGCCGTTAAAGATAACGGAGTTTCTGTTGCCGTGGCATCACCCGACGACGTTGAAACCGCTAACAACGAGCGCTCGAACTTTTTCGAAGTGAAGAGAGCCCTCTGAAAATACACAGGTAAGAATTAGAGTGCTTGCGGCATGAACGCTTTACAATGTCAAGGTTCATGATACGAAATTTCCTTTTTGTTTAGATACTTTCTTTCAATTAATAACTAAAAATCAATTTAGAAAATAAATTTTGAATTATATAATCTCTTTTATTTATGGTTTGATTTTGTTTATTCCTCTAATATTTTCATTATCAAAGTATTTAATATATCTAACGATTTGAATAGTATTTCTAATATTAAATTATAGCGTGCTAAACGAACCAAGTGTCAAAATTTGAGCAGAAAAAAGAAACTAATTTTCTTTTGGAATTTAACCAAGGATCCCTAATATTAAATCTACAAGCAGGTCTTGGTCTGCTTTAAATATTATCCATTTGTTTCTTCCTAGCAACTACCATCCAATGCAGAAAAACTACATGCCCAAATCATTTCAAAGAAAAAACACTGGAAGGAGATACCTGACAAGTTGGGAGCATCATCTCAGCAGTTTAATTAATTAAACCATTGACCAGATGGGTGATTCCACCTTACTTCACACATTATATATGTCACCACATTATAGTGATATGGGAACTTGCATCTGAACTACACCACCAAAACATGTATCCTGTGGTGCAAAACATGCCGGAAAATCCTCCGACTCCGACGTATTCGGATGCCGGACATCCAGGTGGGATCCCGGCTTCGGGAGTGCCTGACATTCAACCACACCCCATTCATCATTATCATCACCATCCATATCTTTCTCGAGTTCCCTCTGCTCCTGTACAAGGACAATGGAGTTCCGGTCTTTGTCACTGTTTTAATGATCCTGTAAACTGTAAGTCAATAATTTTAGCATTCTTTCTTTTCATTTATTTATATCCGATACTCGTTTTTTATTTTTTTTTTTATGTTCTAAACGTTTTGTAGGTGCAATTACTTGTGTGTGTCCTTGTATCACTTTCGGACAAATAACAGAGATCATCAACCGTGGATCCAAATGTAAGTTTTTATTTCGAAATATATGTATATGTATATGTCCGTTTAAATCGTTTTTTTTTTTTTGGTTTTCAGCCTGTGTTTCCAGGGGATTTATGTTTGGTCTGCTGGCTATGGTGGGTTGTGCATGTTTCTATTCCTGTTTCTACCGCTCCAAGCTGAGGGCACAATACGATCTGCAGGAGGAGCCTTGCACAGATTTCCTGGTTCACTTCTGCTGCGCATCATGTGCTCTCTGCCAAGAATATAGAGAGCTAAAGAATAGGGGATTCGATATGGGCATTGGTAAACATATTCTAATATCTCCCTTTAATTTACTTAAAAAAAAGGCATAAAATCATATATTATATACTAGATAGGATCAAGTTACATAGTGTAAAACTATCTAAATTTTATAAGATTTTTAGATCATTAGATGAATGAAACGGGTGACTTAGATTAACGGTCAGTTATGTGAATATTATCATTTGAAAAAAATAAAGTAAGGAGACAATCTGAGTAATTTGTTTCAGTCATCTAACGGTCAAAAACATATAAAACTTAGAGTGTTTTACACTGTATAACTTTATTATATATATATATATATATATATATATATATATGACCCTTTTACACCATCTAGTACTTTTACACTATTTAGACCTTAAGTAAATAAATGAATGACTAAGATTAAAATAAGAAATACAAAGATTATCACAAGAAAAATAATAATTTAATTGAATTTTACTTTATATATAGTTAAAATTCACTTATACCGTGTAAAACTAAATTAATTTTACACTTTTTATGAACCTAAGATTTTAGTGTAGGTGCATAAATAAGGGTATCAAAAAGGGTCAGAAGATTTTTAAATCAATTATTTAATCTCAATTACCCATTTTTCTCATTCAACCATTCAAAAATATGTAAATTTTACTTCTATTGAGTATAAAACTTACAACCTAAAAAAAATATAAACCGAGATTTTTAACTATTTATTTGATAGATCGTTAACCGTACATTAATGAATTCTAATCAATGCATAAAATAATAATTATATAGTTCGGAGCTTATCCATTCTGTCCAATTAACTTAACAGTTTGGTGGTAAAGAAAAAACTATGTAAAATATAAAAATAAACAAATCTTCCCAAAGACGAAATGTGCAATAAAATTATTCACAAAACAATAAAAAAAATGTGCAATATAAAATTAATAAATTTTGTACGAATTATTATTTAAAAAATAAAAATAAATCTACAATATAAATAATCAAACCAACCATGTGAACACAATGACTAGGTCAACATACATAATTTATGTCCAAGGATAACGATGTTTTACCAAATAATCCAAAATATCAACCGATAATAATAATAATATTCGGATCTTTATTTATTTTAAATTTTTTTAAATTTTATATATTTAATTTTATTTTTTAAAATTTATATAAATCAATCCTTAAATTTATAATTTTTGTCCACTCTAAAATTTAGAGATTTTTATTTGACTTTAATAAGTTATCATTTCATGCACTAATAATGAATTTTTTCTATAAACATGGTTAATTTTACTTTAAAAAATTAAAATTATAAACCCTAATAATAATTTGTAAATCTTAAAACTTAAATTTTAACTATAAACTTTAAATTCTAAATCTTATAATATGAACTCTTTGAACTTTAAGTTTTTCATGTCATAGAAATATTTTTCTTTAATTAATTATGATTGATGGTAATTAATGGTATAATGATGAAGGTTGGGAAGCCAACATGGACAGGCAGAAGCGAGGAGTTACAATGGCTCCCATCGTGGTTCCTGGGATGGCAAGATAACCTGTGTCTGTGTCTGTGTCTGTGTCTGTGTCTGTTTCCCTTCTCCCATGGCTATTTCTATTGCTGCTACCTGTTACTATAGGGTTGGTATATAATCTTACAGTCCGGTTATGGTTCCTGGTACCACACATGGCAACCACAATGTTGTCGTCTTTATCTTACGGTTGCAGATTCTGTCGCCGTTGATTGCAGCCCATATATATATATATATATATGTGCATGATGTGTGTGCTTTATTTAAGAGCTATACGCTACTAAATATATAGTAGTGTCTTTTTTATGTTTGGTATGGGTGATAGTATGTCCTTTGAATATATCCACATGAAAATAAAAAGGGCGAAAAAAAATTAAACTCGTTTGCTTGAATTTTAACGATAAAATAACTTGTTTGTAATAAATTTTTAAATCAGTGACTTACTTGTAAGTTTTAAAAGAAAAAAGACATGTTTGTTACTGAACCCATAGTTAAGTGACCTACGGTATATTTTACCCACTTAGAATATTTGAAATTAGTAGTGAGCGTTCGATCGAGTAGAGTAGAGTCAAAAAATTTTGAGTTATTCGAGTTGACAAGTCTAATTTTATCATTCGAACTTTTATTCAAAAAATTTCGAGTCGAGTTTGAGTTATTATAAAGATTTAATTGTAATTATTTATTATGTTATAGTATGATTTGATTATAATTTAAACAATTTTAACTAATCATATAAGCTATGTATATATATTTCTTCATGTATAACAATATTTCTTCATATTTTTATATATCAATATATATTAATAAAAGTTTGAGGACTCTCTAGTGACCTTTTTAGAAGTTCCGAAGATGGAAAACGAGAAATTAATTTGAAATGTGTATGTAGGGGGTAAAAAGGTCTTTGCCACTACGATTTAATCCCTTTTAAAAATATCATTTAAAAACATTAATTTTTAATAAAAGATAAAATTGGAGTCGTCATTGATCACTTAGGTAGACCGAACACCTTAAAAACAAAAACTAGAGATTCATTTTGAAAAAGGTTCGGGACTTGATTACGTGTGGGGAAGGATTGACACCCCCAACATGCCCGAAAATCGGTACCAAAAATATTTTCTTTTAAAAATCATCTTTGAACTTTAATTTAATTTTAAATTGGTTTTTAAATTCAAAATTGACCTTGATTAAATAGGCTTAACTTAATTGGTGAATTCAAATTAATAAGATATTTAATTAATGAGGTTGACAATACACTGAATCAAAGACTAAATCGACGTCAAATAATACTGACCGCCGTGTTAGTTTAAGGTTCGGATCCCGTACGTCATCTTTATGCATTATGCAAACATTTAAAAGAACGATGTCATGATCTTGTTCATTTTAATTTTTATTTACCTTGAGACGGTAAGAATTAATTCGAATATTCGATTAATTTCTAGTAATTCGAATGATTATACCACAAATATAGAAATTAATAAATACCTCTCCTTTGTTTTTAATTCAATTGATTAAAAAATGCTAAAGGGTCGCATGAACATCAAAATATATGCATGACTAACAAAGGTAACTTAACATGTAAATAGCAAGATAAACGAAAGACAAAATAGTGATGAAACCGAAATACAAAAATATAAAAACACTAAAAGATAAGTATGAAGTGCTCATGAAAAGATGCTTCTAAGGTTCTCCTTCTAGGCGGCTGCAACACAGAAAATATTTTATGTTAGAAAGCATTTAGGGCTGCTAGGGTTTTAGATAATAAAGATCGGTTGGGCCTGATAAATGGGCTCTGTATTTTATTTATTAAAGGACTTGTATATTAAGATATGGATTAATAATATTTTTGGTTTTTTTAAACATACAAATGGTCATAGACTGATATTAATTTTATTTAATAGACTCCCATTTATTTATTTGGGCTGATAGTATTTATTACTTATATTTTGGGGGGGTTAATTTTTTTTTAACATGTAAAGTTGATCTTTATTTAATAATAAGTATTTTACAAAACGAAAACTTAAAAGACAAAAAACAATAAAATTTGTAAAAAGGATGACAAAGATAAACCAATAAAAGAAAAATACGATAAAATAAACCATAAAAAAGAATATGATCACCTAAACAGACCTTCAAAATCCAAACCACCATATAAGCGAACATCCAAATAGATAAGTTGTGGAGGATAAAACGTCAGAGTTAGAAAAAATATGAGATACTCCGATCAGGCAAGGCCCATGATAAATTAATTTCGAGAACTGCGCCACTATCTATTGGATCGCACCACATCTTCAATCACCTGTGGAGCCTCCTCAATCCAGATTGTTGGCGTTAAAAAATGCTTACCCACCTTAGCAATTGTGTGGGCAACTTTATTCCTCTTTCGGTCAACATGTACGAAACTCACAAAATTAAATGTATCATTTTCTTATGCGTATGTTATCATAAACTGTGACACCCTCGCCCCGGGTTAGGAGACGGGGGCGTCGATCGGACTTACGAACTCGAACATTGTAATCAAATACAAACAAATGACTTATTATAAAACATTGTGAGTTGGTCAAATTTATACAATTGCTTATTTACATAACATTGCAAGTCAATTCTTTAATAATACTTGTTCATTTTACGGTTTGAATCTCATATTCTTACACGAGTTCGAGACCAATTTAAAACTTTTTGGATACTTAAACAATTTCCATTTCGAAACTTAGCTACCCTTCATTAATTAGTCATAACTTCAATTAAATTGATCAAACTGTTATATCAAATTGTATTCATTTAACTATCATCAATTATGCCTTATTAGTCAAGCAATTATCCTTATCAAATTTTAACCCATGCAGTAAGATGGTATCGATACCCCTAATGTTGGTATCGATATAGGGGTATCGAACCCGGTATCGATACCAGTCCTTAGTGTTGACTCGTTGACCAAGGTTGGGTAGCCAGTATCGATACTGGCATCGATACGAAAAGTTACTGGAAGCTCCAGTATCGATACAGGTATCGGTACTAGCTTGCTTCATTAACGCGTTGACTAAAGGTCAAAGTTTGGTATCGATACAAGCTTCGGAACAAAATATTTCTGCCAAAGGTGGTACCGATACCCAAACTAGTGGTATCGATACCCCTGCTCGAGGATGACAATTTCATGGCTTTCAAACACTTAAACATTTCAAAAGGGACTATCTAAAGGTCTCAGCCTAAACCTAAGCCTTAAGGATCATTAAACATGCTTAGGCATCCTATTTTGGTTCATCAATTTGTTCATTTTAGCCATTTAAACATTCATTCCAATATTTGATCCATTCCAATTTAGAACATGCAACTAGCCTCATCTTTTCCATGGCTACCTAAGCATTCTTGCTAAGGCCCTAAGTCCACATGTTCTAGACACCTAGACAATATAATCATATACCAAATGCATGTTTCCAAGCCATCATGGCAACCATAACCAAGAACCCAAAACATACAAGACTAGCCTACCATGAATGTTTGTCTTATAGCTTACAAACCAAGAGCTTAAATGATCATATGAATATATACATATCATAAGCTAACTATCAAAATGCACATACTAGTCTAGTATGATCACTATGCCACCGTATACTAGGAGTTACAAAATCTATCGAAATACCATACTTTTGCTTGTTTCCCGTGTCCTCGCTCCGGTTCAAGCTTGGTCTATCTCGTTAATTCGTGAACCTGTTGTTTGGGAAGAAAGAAACAAAGAGTGTAAGTACTAAGAAGTACTTAGTGAGGTAGCCTAAGTCTAACCAAATTAAACATGAATTATAACAAATGATATACTTCAATGAGCAACAATTCAAATACATATGGCAAGTAGTACATCATATAATCATGCTTAATGCACAATGGCAAGTCATACTCAATGCTCAAGGTCAAATTATAACAAATGTTTTATGGCAAGTACATGTCGGATGTTCGAGTTCGAATCATACCAAATGCCTTATGGCAAATACATATCAAATGTGCAAGTTCAAGCATGTCAAAAGCCCTATGGCATATACATAAAAAATACTCATGTCCAAATCATATCAAATGCCCTATGGCAAGTACATGTCAAATGCTTATTAGCAATCGCATTTCTAATGTCCTATGACAATTATATTAATTTTAATCTTCCGAATTAATTTCAAACGTTGCCTTGGTATAGTTAGACTAGGTAACGAGTTAACAGAAGTACCCTAAGGTACTAACAAAAGTGCCACTAGGACACTAACAAAAGATACCCATGGTATCTACAAATGGTGACTAACCACCAACAAAGGTACCCATAGTACCAACAGAAGTACCGAAGTACTGATCAGAAGTATCGAAATACTAACGAATGAGCTCAGACTCTAGGCATGTCGTACTACCTATGACCAACTATGATCCAAGGCTCAATCAGAATTTCTTATTCAATTATTCTTTCACTTTACTTAATCAAATTTTTGTCACGGATGATGTACACAACATGGCATATCAAAAGCATCAAGTCATGCTATCAAGTCCAAGTATAAGGGTCATGCTACTAATGTAACAAAACATATGCATATTATCATGTTACCAAGATCCAAATACATAAGTCATGCTAACATATCAGAGCATATACGTGTGATCATGTTACCAAATCCAAAAACATAGGCCATGCTAACATATCAAAGTATATACATATCATGGACATAACTTATGCATGACTAACATACCTGGCATCCTTAGCCGCGTGCCATTACTTACCTCGGCATTTCCGAGCTATGCAAATGTTCTAATCTAGTTTATTTTCTAGTACTCAAACATGGAGTCAAACAAGTCATTATTAATTAGTCCTCCTTCCCATAATGTCAAATATTTATTTAATCCGGTTATATTACAAAGTATATCAAATAATCAAATGGTTAGGACCTTAGGTCCTAACCCTAAGGTTTGCTACACTCACCAATACTCCGAGCTGTCACGGGTTGTAGATCACAACCCCTTTGCCTCTTTTCCTTGTTGCTTCAAGCCTCTCTTGCTCTTCAACTTCTTCTCTCGGATTATCTAGCAAGTAACATATAATAGTTATGTATCAATACCTCTTCAATTGTCCATTTCAATATTCCTAAGCCTAACAAATACAAACTTATACATTTGTTCTTTACGAATAATTTCTGCTACCCCTTTAGCGAAACGATCATACCTCCTAGCTCAGATGTCCGATTTTAGTCCATTATAACTCGTTGGAAAGCTAGAAGAATCCTCTACAAGGTACTATTAACCTCACATTTAATTTCCTAATCAATCAGCTCTAAATTTAATTCGAACAGTTCTGGTTAGATTTTCCCGGAATTGCTCGGGTAGCCCTACGAAATAGCTTGTATCTTTCCTTACCGGACTCGGATTTAGGTTCCGTAAATTTCCTCTTAAACTAGGTATACATGCGTATCATAGTCTATAATTTTAGCTCCAAATTCCTTAAATCCTGACCTAGGGAAATTCTCAAAGTTGGCTACCTAGAATAGCATTTCGGCTAAGTTCCATTCTGCATATCAAATCCTTATATCCCCAATTAGTTTCTTGAATTTCCAGCATACTTAACATGAAATTAACATCAATAATTTCCCATTTTATCATCCTAATCTCATGTAATCCTAACACGAAATCAATTAATGCATATAGCCACCCCAAAATCCACATCTCAAGTCCACATACTCACTTTCTCATGCTTCAACTAGACCTAACAAATACAATCCCTAATTTACACATGAAAGCTTCATTGGAGCATTTAATATCCTTTAATTTAAGCTTCCAAAATTTCAACTAGAGGAACAAGAGACTTACCAAGGTGTTTAATCTTGTCTTTCCACTACAAATTCCTCACCATGCAAGAGTTTAGACCAACATCTCAAGTCTCCAAGAATTTTCTCTCCTCTCCCCCTTTTCTTGCCGTGAGAAATGAAGGAAGATGGCTCAATTTTCAGCCACTTTTGTTTGTCTAATATTGGGTGGGAATTGACTATTTTACCCTTAATGACATATCTTGACTTAATTTTTGAGTGGGGGTAGTCTAGGGAATATGAACTTTTATCATGCAAACTCAATATTTCTCTTGTCATTTAATTTAGTCCTTTACTTTAATCTAAACGTCACATGATTCGGTTTAGTTCTATAGTTATTTCGATTCATTTTACTAGCCCGATTTCGGGGTGTTACATAAACAACACTCGCCAAGGATCTATCTGCTTCATTCGAATTTAATTTTGATATTACACTAAGGGCATCTCCTTCAACCTCAATTTGATCGAATCCTAGTTCTTGTGCTAAGATCAATGCCTGGTAACAAGCGATTGCTTCAGCCATTTCTGGATCCAAGACAAAAGAATTTGGCTAAGCTCCTGCCGCCATTAAAAGTCCTTCCGAATTTCTTAAGACAATTCCAGATGTTGATCGCTTAGAATTCGTATAATAGCTAGCATCAAAATTCATCTTAATTCTATCGGCAGATGGAGGGAGCCAACAATGTGATCCAACCTGTGAACTTGTAAAAACACGAGGTTTAACAACATCAAGTTCCTGAATATATGACTTGCAAAATCTACTAATTTCTCTAACCGATTGAATAATTGCTTCATGAAGATTTTTATTTCGAGCCCCATATAGCCTATATAGAAACAATCAATAGATGATGAGCTTGAATATCCATTGATTCCAGAAGGTTGGATAACCACATTAGAAAGTCTTGTGCTACTTGGATAGTACTGACTTGTAATCCCAAATCTGAGAAAACTTGCTTAACAAAAATACAATCTTGAGTAAAATGAAGCATAGATTCGTTGTCACCTTGACAAAATAAACATTGTGGATTAATATTAATTCTCCTTACTTGCAAATTCGAGAAAGTCAAAATAAGGTAAAGATAGGTTCCAAAAAGCTCTATAGAGTTTGTTAACCACGTTTCTTCTATGGGATTATGGTTCTGAACTCCTAGTGAAGGATTGATGAGCCATCTATAACCATTTTGAACCGAATACAAGCCTGACTTATCACCTCGCCAAATGCACAAATCAGGGACATTTGCAATTGGAAGAGGAATACTCGTGATTTGAACCATTACATCAACCGGAAAAATAGAGTTAAGAATATCAAAATTCCAAGTTCGATCCGTAATGTGTATGAGGTCCCTTACAAGATTACATGTATTGGTCATAATAACATATACTCATCATATGAAAACATATTCATGCAAATAATACATATATTACACTAATATGCACACAAGCAATAACATGTAATACTAATAATATATGTACTAATAATAACATGCATACAAGATTAAAATAAAACAATATGACAAACACAACATTAAGAATATGGGTTTACTAATGTTTGAGTTTGAATTTTGCAGGACTTCAAACAATATGACAAAACGAAAGCGTCTTAACATTGTTTCATCGCATAGAAACTCTGAATCTCGTTCTCAAGGTGAAGAACAATGTTCAACAACTGCACAACATCAGGAACAAACTCAAGTGCAACAATCCCTTGATGAACAATCACAACCCTCATCAGGTACGATATGCTCATCTCAAATCCAAAATTAAAATAAAATTATTTATTTGAATTTCATTTATAATTATACATATTATTTGTAGAGAATGTTAATCGTAAAAAAGTTCGAGGCGCAACACTTATGCCAGATATTTGGGAGATGCCTGATGGACAACGTGTTAATGTCAAAGTTACAGTTTATATCAACTTGTGGGTCCAGAATCAACTTGTTTATGTCAATTCATTGGAACAATGGTTCGAAAGGTTGAGTTTGAGCCGATAAGTTATTTACATTGGCATGAGATGCCGATCACTAAGAAGGAAGAAATGTGGTCCACGATCGAGGTATGTTCTCTTTCAAAACATAAGAGTTGAAATCTATTTCTTCCAAAACATTATGTAGCTCTTCTTTTTAACTATTTTTATTAATCATGTAAATGGGATCTCATGTCTTATTTTGTTATTGTAGTTAAAATTTTAATTTCAACTATTTGATTCGGAGGAAAGAGTTGATGAAGCCACATTAAAACATGTTAAGAAATGGGATGTCTCAGATATGAACACGAAATGGAGGCAATGGAAAAATAAATTGAAATCTCAAATATTTGATGAGAACCGAACTGTTGAGCAAATCATTGAAAATTACAAAGATCCACGAGTGAATTTGGATCAACTGAAGACGCTTGTTGAATATTGTTTGTCCTCAAAGGCGATGGTAAAATGCTATAGCTTTATAATTTCTGTAAGACTTCACGTTTTCATTTTTATTAATTGTTTTATACTTATAATGGTGAATAGGAACAAAGTGCTAAAAATAGAATAAATAGGTCTGATGAGTGCCTAAAAGGCAGTTATTTACTACCTTTCTCATGGTACTTTTTGCATCTATTATACACCAACTTGAGCTAAAATATGGACTCTTTGCACAATATTGGATATTCCGTTATCACTACTTACAAAGACGAAATTTATAGAGAATGCAGATATTATTACATATTCTATACATGCAAGAATATCCAGGACCGAAGCAGCAGTAAAGTAGTATTAAGGTCGAGGTAGGGGACAAAGCCGCGGCAGCATCCAGAGTGGCAACATCAACATTGTAGGCGCAATGAAAGATAAAAATATAAAGAACATTCTGGAAGATGCAGCGCACCAATTGAACCAGGCTAGCGTACTAAAAGCCCAAGTCAAAGATCAAACGGGAAAATCCTTCTAGAAGGCGGCAAACTTGAAAATATCAGATCTTGTGTAGAAGACTTGTTCCCTACTCCAAGTTAGAGTCTATTTATGAAAGGTTTACCATAGGTTAAGACTATATATAGCCTAGTCGGCCATATAGTTTAGGGAGCCAATTTTAGAGAAACTTTTCCCCCTAAGAATTGTACCTATCGACATTATATTCTAAATTTCTTAGGGATAGGTGAAGGTTGTAGATATTAGTGAGAGGAGATTGTTTCTTATTTTTTTGTTCTAATGCAATAATAATATCAAAGTTTGCTTATCCTATTGTTATTCCTTATTCTTGCATTCAAGCTCGAGAAAGAAGTTTGTAAGTAAAATATTTATCTAGCATCGAGAGGTGTAGATTCATGAAAGAGATAAGTACGGTATTATAGACACTAACTCGGCCTAGAGATAGGTTAAGAGTTTCAACAGCTAAAAGAAGTGTTGGATTGGTTAGTGATTATCGTTGATTTACGCTGAGAGGTATCGTCAAGGACCAGTCATCAACAACGCTCTGACTTAGAGATAAGCGGAGTCAACTATGAACACTTTGCTGAACTTTGATGCATCTGCCCAAGAGCAAGAGATTGTCGCGGCAGAGAACACTAATACTGTCAAGGCTGTATCTGCAGTACTGTCGAAGCAGTATTGTGTAATTGTATTGGACAAGAAGAAGATCAATCGAATCCGCTAATTGACGCAGCTGGATCCTACCCACTTTCTCTATATCGTTCTCAATCTTTTATTTTATGTTTTGTTATTTAATTATTTAGTTAGTTAAAGAAATATACTTATCTGTGTTTTTACTTTATCTTTCAGGAGCAAGGGAACAAGGGGAGACATATTAAGTATACCAATCCCTGTGGAGACGATACACGATATACTTATCACTTTATTACTTGACGACGTGTACACTTACACTTAATTGCGGTTTTATTGCACGCATCAAGGTCAAAGTTAGAAGAACCACATTGTACAGGAACAAGATCTTTCCCAAGGATTGTTGAAGACTTGGCACGTATAATTTTGTTTATTATTATCATTGATTTGATGTCAGACTAAATAATAACAAGTGTTTCTAATATCTTACATTGTTTTGATTTCAGACTGCAGAATTTAATGGAATCCCGCCAACACGAGCAGATGTCTATATTCGATCTCGTACATGTAAAGATGGGAGTATCGTTAATTCCAATGCAACGATTGTTGTGGTAATTGATTTTTATAAAATCTTATATACGTGCTTCAAAAATACAATATACTTATAATATTATTTTTTTAACTTTCTTATATTTTAGGAACACATTCAAGAGAAGAGAAATGAAGGTTCTTCTTCTGATAGTATATCACAAACTTCATGGTCAAATGATGTGTTTGCTCAAGTTAAGGGACCAAAAAGAAGAGGGCGTGTTCATTGTGTAGGGGCAATTATACTCATTCTCGGAAATCTGGACCTTCACGACCAGTCCAAAATACTAAAGAGGTGGAAGGGTTGAAATCTAAGGTTGCAAAATTAGAGAAACTTTTTGAGACTTATTTTCTACCCTACTTTCAACAACAACGTTCAGATTTACATGTGCCTGATATGGATGCTTTGCTTCGTATGGTTGATACAGAGGTATACAAAATATTTTAATTTTTTATTTCTTAATTTAGTTTATTTATTTAAAGTTATTACTTTTAATAGACAACCCCTGATGTTGGTAGTGTTTCAGTGGCAATTAACGGCACCAGTCGATCTGTACCTTCAACTAACCAACAGAATACTGATGGAAATGATCCGATATAGGGTACGATATAAAAGATGATTGACTTTTTGTAGTTTTTATTATTTAAGTTTTTAAGACACACAAATATTTGTTGGCTTATTTTAACTATTTGTAACAAACTCGTACATGTATTAGATATTTATTTTATTCAAAGTTCAAATCTGTTATTTTTCTCTTTAGACAGAAGAAACATTTTTTTCTATTCATATTAGTAAATTTAATAATTAAACTAAAAAATAAAAATATTAAAAATAACAATTCAATTAAAATTAATATCGATTAAATCTATACCGACGAACAAAGCATCGATATATGTCTATTAAAAAAACATATCTACATGCTATCTATACCGACAGACACACCGTTACTAAAGATAAATATTGTAGCTACAGATAATCCGTCGCTATAGGTATATAGAATTGTCGGGTTAGTCCATATATACCTACAAACTTGTTCGTCGATATATCTTACTAAAACCCTACACATCTACAAGTTATCTATACCGACGGACAAGTCGTTGCTAAAGATACATGTTGTAGCTACAGATCGTCCGTCGCTATAGGTATATAGATTTGTCGGGTTAGTCCATATATATACCTACATATACGTCCGTTGTTATAACTTACTAAACCCTACACCGACAGTTGTATCCATCGGTATAAGTCTATACCGACTAGCGTTTTACCGACGATATATTATTTGTCGGAATTTGTCTTTTGTCCGTCGGTAAAGGTTTTTAGACCATATACTAACGGACAAATATAGTTTTACTGACGGAATTATATTCGTAGTTATATGTCATATTGTTTGTAGTGCCATATGACGCATGCAAACTTGCAATACGAACATACTAAATTCATGTTAACATAGACAAATATTCACTAACATGTTCCTAAATGGTGACATTAACTCACATAATGATGGCATGCAATAATATATTATAATATATTTTTGCTCTTTTTTTTTTCTACATGTTATATATGCCCACTACATATTAATTAAAGTTCTTTATTTTAAACATAAAAAATAAGTTAGACCCAGAAAAAAATGATGATTACAGACTCTTCTCGAGCTTAAAAATAAATCTTCTAATTATTAAAAAATTTTGAGTTATTCGAATTTGTGTTTTACAATTTAAACTTTATTTGAATTTTTTCGAGTTATTTGAGTTTATAAAATTTTGAATCGAATTATTTAATTTTTTTAATCGAGTCGAATTTTACCCAACCGTATTTGAAACAGCAGCAGCCTATTCATATGACAAACTCTGCTGAATCCTACTACAAATAAACAATAAGTTCAGTTTGTTGCATGCTATTTAGCATGAACTATTCGTTCTTAAAAACAAATGAATAAACAGTTAATTCGAGTACTCGAAACCTAACACCTTTAGGTCGATATGCCGCGACCACATCTCCGGCAAACAATCTACCTTGTCCTAGTTCATTTATGTATTGCTCATCAACCAGGGTTGCACCAAAATAATTAGGGATATAAACGAATCGAACGAACACAAATGAGGATGTGTTTATGTTCGTTCGTTTAATTTTAACCGAACAAACGAACGAAAACGAACACAAATTTTTTTGTTCGTGTTCGTTTGTTAAGGATTGTAGTTTGTTCATGTTCGTTCGCTTAAATGATAAACGAACATAAACAACCGAACATAAATAAACGTAACGAACGAACATAAATGAACGTAAATTAACATAAATAAACGAACATAAGTAAACAACCGCAAACGAACGAACATAGATAACATATATAATATGCTAAATATTTAAGATTTTGGATTAATTCGATTTATTCAACTAATGGACTGTTTTTAAACCGAATTAATCGATAATTAAAATTAAAAAACTCTTAAAAACTTAAAATTTAACTGATTAACCATTTTTATTTTGGTTCGATTCGCTAACTCGGTTTAACAGAACAATGAACACCCTAGCCTATAACAAGAAAGTTTTTAACTGAGTCATAAAATAAGACTTCTCAACTCGAGTAATTCAATTTTTTTACTCAACTTACTTGATATAAGGTGAATATATGTGAATAAATTTAAATGAACATAAATGAACAAGCATAAACGAACAGATTACCGAACGTTCACGAACATAAATGAACGAACGAACCATTTAGTCATGTTTGTTCGTTTAAACAAACGAAAAATCTTTTTTATGTTCGTTCGTTTAATAAATAAACAAACATAAACGTAGTTCCCGCCGAACGATTCACCAAACGTTCGGTTCGTTTACGCTCTAAAAACAATGCGCAAGGCAAATGGTTCATCACAATGTTGTCAAGATCTGGTGCGTTGCGAGCTGCGACATAAACGAGACACGGCGGCAGCCCCCGACAAAGGCAGCTGTTTCCACCTCCCGCGGTGTCATGTGTTTTTGTAGCTCGAAACTCCGACATTATCCTCCAAACGTCCTTGTTTTTCAATCAGTAATACATGTGCTTTCACTGCTTGCACCTGTAACACTCAACCCTATAAGTAGAGTTAAAACATTTACCACAACTTTAGGTTTTAAAAGTAAACTATTATTTCAAATCGAGACTAGTATTTTACGTTTTAGCTTAAACCTACCTCTATTGGTCATCACCGTAAAAAACTTAATTATAAACCCGAAATTTTCTTTAAGAAATTTAACTCTATAAGATTGGGTCGGACCAAAACATGTGCATTCATATCAAATGATTATCCTATCATATACAATTTAGGTTTTTTTAGTTACACGTTTAGAACGAGATTTTTGCGCAACGCCCGTTTTCCCAGCAAAAACTAGAAAAAATACAGTGGAAAAACGCTCGTTTACAGCACAAATTTTTTCAAATTACGACGGCAACGCGACTCTGAAAGACTGATTTAGTAGTACTTCAGTTGTCAACCACAAAACGCCTGTCCGAAACGAGTAACTGAGCTTAGTTCACCAAACAAATAGATTAAAATGCATAAATAATCGTACTATAAAAGTTAAATAATATAAAATAATTTAAATAATAAAATACCTTTAAAAAGTTAACTTTTATTTTTATTGAAAAATAAAAAAAATAAAAATAAATTTATGTTGAAAGAGACGATTAAATTTTTAAAGTGAGAATTTAAAATAAAAAATAATAATTCTATAATAATATAGAAAATAATAAATAATAAATAAATAAAAGGCAAATGGGTTGTTAGCACAAAAGCTTTGACTCAAAGTAAATGGACTCGCTGAGTCACCTTCAGGCTCACCAAACGCGGTATTTTATTAGTAGGTACTTTGGTAAATATCCCCCATTAAAGTTTTAGGGTAAAATATATTGATGGTCACTATACTTTTAAATTGTTCCCATTTTAGCCACTTTAACTTTCAGAATTTACATTAAAAGTCATTGAATTTTAAAATCGTTTGCACTTTGATCATTGTTGTTAATGACAGCTTATGTGACATAAATTTATGTTTGAGTTGATACATTTAAAAAATGTTAGAAGAATATATGTATAAAATTAATTAAAATATATTGTAATATCAATTAAAATAAAAAAAAATAAAAAAGTCAAGTAAAACTGAATAAATAAATAATATATATATTTTTGTTGATGTTATAAATATATTTTTATGACTTTTTACAATTTTTTGCATAATTAATATATTTTTTTATTATTTGTTACTCTTTTTCATTAATCTTTTAGTTTTATAACATAAATTATATATATTGTTTATAAAATTAATATATGTTAATTGATCTTAGAAGTATGTTCTTATATGAGATTTGTAAAAAAAAATAAGTATTATTTTAATTATTCTATAATTTATATGAAGCTTAATATATTTTTATAAGATAAATAAAATTAATTTCAATCATATTTATTTTATAAATAATGTAATAGTTTCTTAGCTTGGTTTAGTGGTAGGTGTTTGATCCTCCTTCTATGAAATCTAGGTTTGAGTTAGAGCTGTAAATGAAACCAGAGAGATTGTGAGTTATTTAATCTCGAGTCAGTCAAAATTCGGTTAAAATTCGATTCGATTGGATTTGGTTTGAACTCGAACTCAGCTCAAGTTCTTGACGAGCCAAGTCAAGCTATATGATACTTTACTCGAAAAGCTCATGAGCTACTCAAAAATATAAAAATACTGTTTTTATTTTTATAATTTAAAATCTAAATTTCTAAACTTAACTCCTAAAATCTAAACCTTAAACATAAGTCTTAAACTCTAAATTAACATACTAAAATCTAAAGTTAACAAGCTTGAGTTTACACAACTTGTGTATCAAAATTTTTTCTCTATTAGACTTTAAATATGTAAGAGATAAGAGTTACTCGAGTCTAACACAGTCAAAGATCAGTCAATACTTAGCTCGATTAGGCTCAAAAAAACTCAAACTCGACTCGAGTTCTTGAGCAATTCAAATCGAGCTCAGATCTTTCAATCTCGTTTAAAATTACTCGACTCGAAATCTTAACGAGTCGAGCCGAGTTTAACACTACTCGAGCTCGACTCGACTCGTTTACACCCCTACTTTGAGCCTTGCGGTTTGCTTTTCTTAAATTCTTCGATTTTTTACCAAGAAAAAATTGACACATGTCACAATCTTATTAGAAAATAAAAATTTATTAAAAAATCATATACAAATATATCACGTTAAATTAACAACATTGATTAAAATTAAAGTGTCTTAAAAGTTTAAGACCACAAATATAGTGTATCCAACCTTGTATACGTTTATAGCTATTCTTAGGGTAAATATCGTTCGTTTTACTACTAAAATACTTATTGAGTTTAATTTTTATTCATACAAAATTAAACTTTTTAAATAAAATATTTTTATTATTATTTAAATTATTTCATGATTAAATTTTACTATGAATACTTTATCACAAATATTATTTCACATTGGCATTGTTTTTTGGTTTAATTACCCGATTCATTAGCTCACTAATCTGATCAAATTTTACAAAAGCCCCATATGAGGATCAACTCTTTTAATCTAATTTTGTCATTCACATCTCTAATATTCGAACCTCTAATAAAAACTTATCATTTCTTCTTACTAGATCAATTGATTATTACTAATTAATCCCGACGTTAGGATTAGACTTATTTTTAGCTAAACAAAAGTACAAGGACTAATCTACCAAATTCTATAAAGTTGTGGGATGAGACTCTAATTTGATATTCTTATAATGATTTCCCATTCCACCAACCTCTTACCAACTCTCCATTTGCCTAACTTGTAAAGTGATAAGGTTGGGGGTCCCACCACTAATAATATCCCCCAATTATAAGCTTTGGATTTGTTTAACAACCTAGAATAATAAGCTTTATATTTTTAATTTTAAATGCTACTGTTTTATCTAATATATTTTTTAATCTAATATGAATTTTAGTAAAAAATATCTAAGATGGAATATAAATATGAGTAACTTAAAAGTGATATATTTATAATTAGGATAATTATATATTTGATATTTTATTCTTATTTATTTTTTTATTTTAAATTTTTTTTATAAAATAGTATCTAATATTATATTTTGATATTTTAGCATTAAAACACACGTGACATGTTGATTAAGAGAAAAAAAATAGCGTTATAGTTTGTCACATGTGTTTTTTTTCTCCTAATCAATATATTATTGATTTTTTAGCATGTTAATAGTGATGACAGTAGTATCTGTTCTAAAATATAAACTCCACCATTTGACATTGATCGCTCAATCACTCTAATGGCATCGCTGGTGCTCAAACACGTTACCTTTAGGAACAACAATCGTTCCTTTAACCACTTGGGCTAGAAGACTCGTGTGTATGTTGTTGATTTTTAACAATTCAATACCAAAATAGATTTCTATGTTGGTGATAATTTTGTCAAAAATAATAATTTAGGATAAAAATAGAAAACAAATATAATTTAGTGATTAATGTTGTTATTCATCTAATCTTAAACTTGGAATTCTATTTTTAATTTGGCAATTAAATAAATGCAAAAGATGTAAGGAAAGTGAGAATTGACCTCATCACCAAGTCATCAAGAGTCATACAATTGGGGAAGTTCACCAACCCCCGACCGGAGATGGCAGGCGGTTCAACAAACAAACCCTCGGTCCAACCGGCATTTTCAACTTCCTTTTAACCACTTCACATTCACCGAGTTTCACCTCAGGTTCCAAAGCCAAATTGAATCTCTCAACTTCCACAAAAACAGCAGAAAAATCCATCAGCAATGGCAGCCAACTCCCAGGACCAGCAAGCTCAAGCCGGTAGGCACCAGGAAGTTGGCCACAAAAGTCTTCTGCAAAGCGATGCTCTTTACCAGGTATGGTTTATGAACATGTCTTGATCCTTGTTCGAATCTTGAAAATGTGTTCATTTTGATGTTTTGAAATGGGTTTTTGATTCTGAAAAATGGGTGTTTGTGTTTGCAGTATATATTGGAGACTAGTGTGTATCCAAGGGAGCCTGAATCCATGAAAGAACTCAGAGAATTGACTGCTAAGCATCCATGGTTGGTTTCTCAGTGAAACCCAGATTTTCTTTTCTTTTTTACTTAAAAGTATTTTTTATTCGATTCGGGTTCGATACAGGAACCTTATGACCACATCGGCCGACGAAGGACAATTCTTGAACATGCTTCTTAAGTTGATCAACGCCAAGAACACCATGGAAATTGGTGTTTACACAGGCTATTCTCTTCTAGCCACCGCCCTTGCTCTCCCTGATGATGGAAAGGTACATTTATTTTACGTCGGAACGTTGCATTTCTTATTGGACATGTATATATTAGTTCATTTCATTGACAATGGAAATCGAATTGCAGATCTTGGCCATGGATATCAACAGAGAAAATTACGAGCTTGGTTTGCCTGTGATCCAAAAGGCTGGTGTTGCGCACAAGATTGAGTTCAAAGAAGGCCCTGCTATGCCGGTTCTCGATGCATTAGTCGAAGATGTAAAACGTTCCCCATCTGTTTGTTTTTATTCCTCAAAAAAATTCTTGAGTACTGAAAATTTGAACTTTCTTTTTGTGCAGGAAAAGAATCATGGATCTTATGATTTCATCTTTGTTGATGCTGATAAGGACAACTACATTAACTACCACGAGAGGCTGATAAAGCTGGTGAAAGTCGGTGGTCTGATCGGCTACGATAACACGCTGTGGAACGGATCGGTGGTGGCTCCGCCGGATGCTCCTCTTAGGAAGTACGTTAGGTACTATAGAGACTTTGTTTTGGAACTGAACAAGGCTCTTGCTGTTGATCCCAGGATTGAGATTTGCATGCTCCCTGTTGGTGATGGAATCACCCTATGCCGCCGTGTAAAATGAGCCACCACCATTGCCGCCGTCGCCGAACTACCGCCCAAGGTTCACAAGCTTATATATGTACTTCTTATCTTCATTTTTTTCAAAAAAAGTACACTGTATGGTGTAAATTTAATTGGCATTCATTAAGAAAATGCCTAGCTACCATATATAAACTGTCTATTTATCCCATGAGTCACACATTACCACAACTATTAACCTTGCTTCTTTCTATTAGGAGGGATGAATATTCGACCAAATTAAATTAAATTAATAATTTTATTTTATAATTAATAATTTTATTTTATAATTTAAATTTAATTTGATTGATTTTTTGTTTAAATTAATCATTGTCCAACTCCTAAACCACTGATATAATAAATATAACCGGTCAAATTCGTTAATTTAGATTTGGTGAATAACGAATTCTTAACCAACATCGCCAACAATGAACGCCAATCACTATTGTAGGGTAAAAATCAACTGCTTTTTTTATGGTGCATCCTTTCATGTTTTTTTGAAATTTTTTTTAAAAAATTGAATTTTTAACTCTAATCCTTATTTTTTATATTCTAAACCTTACACCATATATCTTAAAAATATATTTTACCCCTAATTCCCTAAACCCTAACTACAACCCTTAACCTACCTTAAACCTTCTAGATTAAAATAGAGTTATGAAAAGAAGTATAAGAAAGAGGTAAATGATTGTCACCCGTTATCGTAGGTAATAGTGCATTCGGTTTGGGTTCGGTTTAATTCGGTAAACTATTTTAGTAACCACCGGTTTTCGATTCGGTTAACTTCGATTTTCGATTTTTTCATATTAACGTTAATTTTAAAAAAAAAATATTTTATCTTGACAAAATAGCTTTATTTTATGACTTTTAAACATTAAAAGGTGAAAATTTTGAGATATTTTTCATAAATATTTATTAAAAATTTATTTTTAAGTAAAAATAAAAAATAAAAATATATTTATAATATTTTAAATATAAAATATATATTTTTACCTTATAAAAATAATTAAAACATTAAATTCGATTAAATTTGATTAACCGTGATTAATCACGATTTGTAAATTTATGAACTATAATATTTTAGTTTGATTCGGTTTTTGATTTTGCGGTTTAACATGCTGAACCCTAATAGTATGTTACAAGATGAGGTGATTGGTTTCAGCTTCGCAACAGGTCAAGGAGACGGCTGGGGATATTATGGTTCAGATGTGGTGTAAATCGAAGGTAGGTTGGGTGAAGGTTAATGCGGACAAGGACATTGGTGGCCCAGGTAACGTGCCGTCCATCGGGATCGGTGGCGGATGCACCTTTATTATAGAGCAGGTACGAGTTCTTTTAATTTTTTAAAATTTATATATTTATTTTAAGTTTTATAAATTTATCTTTAAAATTTTATAATATTTAAGATTTGTGTTTATCTTAAAATTTTAAAAATTTATATATTTATTCGTAAATAAATTTTTGAACCTGTTACTATCTAGATAATATTACTAGTGAAGGATTGGGATTTTGAAGGATTGGGATAATATATTATATTTCTGAGTCCATGGCGTTATATATGAATCGGAGTGCCCTTGCAATTCGGATGTAGGAGATCTCCTTAAGAGACTGGGTCGAATTATTTGATATACGATTAGAAAATTTAACAAGCTATTTAAAAATATAATATATTATCTTTTAATTTTTAAAATTAAAGTAAACTTAAATATGTAAGTTGGGTGCTTTTTTAGAATAAATTCTCTTTATCTCCTAATAGTGCATTATTCCATGTCTCTTATTTAAAAATTTAAATTCTAGATCCTAAACACTATACCCTAAATGATACATCATACCCATAATTCCCTAAACCTTAGCTAGAACCCTTAACCTTAAATCTAATAATTTAAAATGGAGGCACTAAGATTAAGAGATAGACGATTTGTACCCATTTTTTTACTAATATTTTTTTTTTTTGATTAAGTAAAGAGATTACGTCTTTTTCTTATACCGGGATTTGAACCCATACAAGATAGGGCAGGATGAACATCCTTGACCATTAGACCAATCGATGGATCTCATTATTGATATTTGAGTGTGAAAATCTTTTTAATTTTTAACAATCTTCAAAGGAAATAGTATCTTAGAAATTTTATGATTTAAACTTTCAATAGTATTCTCTTATGGTAAGAGAAAACTAAACATTTCCTCATTTTATATTTGGCATAAAGATAATTTTAACCCTTAACGTTTATAGTTTTTATCGTTTTGGCCATTATTCTTTTTTGGGATAAATTTAGCCCTTAACCTATATCTTTTTGACAAATATCTTATTTTTTTAATTAGCTTGATGACTGGACCGTTAAAAATTTAGCAATGATACATATATATGGAATATACTTTTAAATGACATGGCATGTAACCTATCAAATACATATATATATATATAATATAATTTTATTCCAATATAAAATATAAAACAATTAATATTCAAAAAAATATTAAAAATTAATTAATTCTAAAATAACACAATTCAAATAGGATTTTGATTTTATCGTACTTAGGGTTAAAAATGTTTAATAGTCTTAATAAAAAATATAAACACAATTCGAATAGGATTTTGATTCTATCATAGTTAGGGTTAAGAATATTTAATAGCCTTTTATTTTAGATGTAATTAAATTTTAATATTTTATTTGAATTTTAATTATTTTATATTTTATATTAAAATAAAATTATATTCCATATATATATATTTGATAGGTTATATGCCATGTCATTTAAAAGTATATTCCATATATATGTATCATCGTTAAATTTTTAACGGTCCAATCATCAAGCTAGTTAAAAATAAAATATTTGTCAAAAAGATATAGGTTAAGGGCTAAATTTATCCAAAAAAAGAATAAGGGCCAAAATGATAAAAACTATAAACGTTAAGGGTTAAAATTATCTTTATGTCTTTATATTTTTATATGTAAAGTAATAGTAAAAGTAAAAAAAAAACTTTAATAAAAAAACATTATTATAATTTAATTTTTTATTAATACAAATTAATTTTTTTAATTCTCGAAAAATATAAAATGTTTTAGAAATTTAAATTCAAAATATTATGGGTAAATTATCTGGTAAATCACTGAAATTTTGTAGAGATTTCAACTAGTATTTAAATTTCATAGAATATAATTTTTTAAGGTAACCGTTAAAATATTATAGAAATTACCTTAAAAATTATAGAAAAATAATGAGTTGCTTACAAACTTATCAAATCGAGTCGAGCCTTACATAACTCAATTCTCTAAGATCTCGAGTCAAGTTTGATTTTTAGTCGAGTCAACTTGAGTCGATCATTAACCGAGTTTTAGTCGATTCGAACTCGAATTGTTCCTGACTTGCTCAACTCAATAAATACCTCTCAGCCCGATTAATAATTGCTAATTACTAACATCATAACAATTTATTTTTTCTTAAAAAAAAATACAATTTGGTACTAAGTTTCATTTTTCATAAAGCATGCTATTTAGCTATAAAAATAGTTTATCACTATGTGTTGAATGCAATGTTAAGATATATTGTAAGCATAAAATATATTTTTTTTTTAAATAATATCATTAAGAGCAAAAATCATAAATTATGAATATAAACTATAATGTGAACGTAAAAATAATATATATATATATATATTAAGATTATCGATAGCTGATGGACCCGAAATTTTTTATAAGGGGTGCAAGCTATAAGTATATATATTAAAAATTTAGGGAGTGCAAAATTATACAAATTTAGACGGTATAAAATTAAATTATGAATAGAAAATTTAAAGAAAATATATAAAATATATGTTAGTTTCAAATTTTTACAATATCTCAATACCCCTTGGGTTCATTCCCGATTACCGGTCCAAAATATTTAGGTTTGAGTTTCATAGTGCATAATTATTGTGAGTTTTCAATTTTAATTTAATTAATTTAGATTTTATCATGTGATTTTTCCATAGTTATTATAATTGAAGTCGAATATATTATAATTATTCGAACCCAAGCCAACACAATTATCCCATACACCCTTACTTGCATATAATTTTTTTTTGCTTATTTTCGGTATTTTTTATATTTCAACACTAAAAAAAATTAAATTTAAAATTCTTCCCTAAATTTTAAATCATAAATTATAAAATTTAAAATATATCAAATTTTTAGTTCTTTAAATTTTAATCTTAAATTTTAAATTTAATTTTTTAATAAGAGACGTAAATAAAAAATACTAAAAATACATGTTTTTCTTCGTCCTCTTATTCCATTATAATTGACATTTGAAAACCAAATTTTAAAATAAACGAAAAAAAAGTTATAAGGACCTTTTTAGTAAATATTATAAGGAGGACTTTGAATATATTATTATTATTATTATTATTATTATTATTATTATTATTATTATTATTATTATTATTATTATCCCAAATCTATCTTTAAAATTTGTTAAGACTTTATTTTTTCGTATTTTCATTAATCTTCGGTGACAATAAACTTAATAAGAGACATTATAATAATTTTTTAATTAATTATTAAAATTTATTTTTCGTATTTTAAATGTGTGATTGAAAAAATATTTAATAATTGATTATTTGTATTTATGTGCGGAGATTTTATTAAATAAATTTGACTTTATCACGGTATTTATGATTTTAATCAATAAAATTTATTATTTTAAAATAATTTTTAAATAATAACACGCTCTTTATTTATATGTAAAAGAGAGTAAAGATTTACTTTAAAAATACGATAGATAGAGTACTCTATTGACCAGATTATAATAACGTGAAGAATTAAGTTTATCTAATAATTTTTCATACATGTGTATAAGTTACATAAAAATGCAAGTGTGACATGTTTGACATTATTGTAATTAATTTTTTTAAGTACATGATTTATTTAAATAAATTGTCTGTTTATAATGTTGAAGACTTGTTCTCGTCCAATTCTTTTTTTATTAGTTATGTAGAAAATTTTGATTTCAACGAGAGTGTGAATTCTTATTAAAATAATATGGAAAGGATGTGACGTTTTAATTAATTAAATCACATCTTATCTAAAATTAATATATTATTAATAATTGTTTTAATATTTATTTAATTAAATCAAACATGATATTATTGACAAGGATGAGGATCCAGTTATGTCCTACACGTGTCTCTATCCAGCTCATACTTTTCATGTCATGTCTTAAGGATTTCATAGAGTTTTTTATAATTATTATTTTCTGATTTATCACAGATTAATATAGATATTGGATAAATTAATTATAAAATTTATTTTCTTTTATTTATAATCTTAAATTTTAATATATTTTAATAACATAATTCAAAGATAATATTATAGTTTCTCCTAGCTGTCTTGCAATAAAAGATGAACTTGATTTTCGTACATGTATCACATTGTTTATAATTTCTTTTCTTACAAGTTGCATGCAATTTGGTATGATAACGTTAGGTATCTTAAATTAACATAAAAGTCAAGTAAATATACTCGATCGGTCGATTAAATTATTTATTTTTATTTTTTATATATTTTAAAGGTTATAAATTTTAAACTTACTAAGAGTAATCATTTTCGTTGTAAACAAGATTAAGATTAAATTTAAGATTTATATATAAAAAAATAACATAAAAGTCTCTTATACCCAATATCTCTTTGTCAAATTTTAAAAATAACTCTCAACTTTTATATAATTAGCGACTTTCAAAGGGTCTATTGTAATAATCTCTCTAGAGACCTAAATGACTCTAGAATAGACGTTTTCAGACACTACAACACTCTTGACATAATCATATTGTAAAGCCTATTACTTGAAAGTTGAATTTATCTCTGTCAATTCGTCCATAGGTTATAATTAGATTCGCCAACGGCTAATCATTAACGGTAGTAGAGATTATATATACTCATGCAATCGAAAAATGAAGACAAAACGAAAAAATGGCATCACCCTCATCTCTTCTTTCTTTCTTCTCAATCCTCGACCATCATATTATACATAACTCTCTATTGTTGGAAATATGTAATGCTTAAATCTCACACTCTGTTTTTATAGGTTATATGAGAGCAGTTCAGTTGATTTAAAATTCTTTTTGAATTTTAAATATTTAACCGAATAGATTTAATAACAAAATATCCGAGATTTAAATGGATATTTTCGATTATAAAATATACTATTTTTAGATAGATATTAACAGATTATCTGAGATTTAATTAGATTTTATCTGTTAATAAATCTAATTTTGAATATATTTTATCAAAGATTTAAATGGATATTTTCGGTTACCAAATCTACTATTTTTGGATAGATATTATCTGTTATTAAATTTTAAATTTAAATCAGATTTTATTTGATTCTCGGACAGATTTGCCCCTGCTTTCAACCTATAAATAAGATGTTTTTCTCTCATTTTTAATCATCTCATTCAGAGTTCATCTGTCTTACTTGAGAGAGAATTAGAGAGCATCATTCTGTTCGACTCCAGTTCTGACGATCATTTCCTCTACAGTCCACTCCAAACTTTGGGTGTACACTGTTTGGAAGACCGTGCTAACCTTCGGGGGGACAACCGCCTAAAGTAGCGAGTACACACATCGGGGCGATTTGTTTCTAAGGCAGTGGCCTCCATACCACGACACGGTCTGATTATCTTTCAGTTCGTTCATTTTATTTTTCTTGTCAGTGCTAACGCCCTGTTTTGCAGTCTATTTAACCAACATCTATCTCAATAACCGAGATAAATCGTCTGAAATCGTCATCTATCACCACAGACCTTCATTCTACCTCTCTTATTTGTTGTTATCACTTAGACATCAACAAAGTCGATACCAAAGATTGCATTTTAGTCTCTTTACTCGAAAAAAATCGGTATATACATTTCAAACGAAAAAACTGAACTATTTATTAAAAATTATGTATAATCTCTTTTAATTATCAAATTATCCTTATAATATATTTCCTTTAAAAGACACTGATTGTCGAAAGTTTATGCAAAAAGGTTCATGTTGTTCAAATTTTATATATCAATGTACTATTTCTTAAGTAGATAGATTAAAATGTAAGCTAGATATAATAAAGAGACTTTTTTAGGATTCTAATCTTTAGTTAAGAAGATTTTTTTTTCTCATTTTGGATTTGAATATTATATATCTTTTTACATATAAATAATGTGTAACAACTTATATTCATAAATGAAGAGTTAAATAAGAAGGTTTGAAACTTTGGAAAACTCCATTTTACCTATAATTAACATTAAACAAAGGGGCAAAGAGTCAACTTGTTTTGTTAACCCTATATACCAATAGTTTACTACTAAATTAGTTGTATCCATACTATTAAAGATTTTTAAAATTGTGGGATAAAATTAGGAATGGATTTAAAGGGGTTGTAGGGGTTATCGTTCCTATAAAAATAAAAAATGACTTTAAAAGTTTTTAGATATATTTTTATTGAAAATCTATTTTTGCCCTCTAAAATTTTATAAGTTCGTCCCATAAAATTTTATAGGTTAACTATCTAACATAAAGTTTTATGTTTGTCTATGGTTCGAATGAATTTACACATGTAATGCTTCATTCATAAGTATTGTGGGCCTATGCAATGCTCGTTCCGGATTATTCAAACAATGGATTGAATACTAATGATTATACCAAAATGATATTAGAAAATGTACTACAAGAGTTTAATAAGGTTCTAGTCGATTAAAAGTAAAGAAACTAAATTTTAAAATCTTGAAGAGTATAAGGATCATATACATTTGAGTGTCTAAAATTTAATTTTGAAATTTAGCCTCTCTATTTTTTAATATAAGAATTCAGTCTATCGATTTATCTAATTTGAAAATTAAGTCAATTTATAATATTAACAAGCGACTTTCGTTAAATTTGAATATATGATGTTTTCTTATTTTAAATTGATTATACATATTCAAATTTAACGAAAATCGATTAATAATCTTGAAAATAAAAGAATAATTTCAAAATTCCAATGAGTTAAAGGACTGAAAAGAAATTATACCAAAATAAAATAAAAACAAAAAGGAAATTGATTTATTCACGGGAAAAAAAATCAATACATCGAAATTCTGCATGAAATTGCATTAAAATATCCAAACACATAAGCTTGACGACGAGCTCAATTATTATCTAAACAACCAATGAAAATCAATCAATCACAGCCGATGGTGAGGAGTAAGAGTGCTATACGTAACAGTCGCCGGACCCGCCGCCGCCGATCGGCCACCTCCACCGGAATTTTCCGAATAATAACCATGTTTTTTACAAGGAACCAAGTAAAACGTCTCCGGCCTAGTGCAAGCCTTCTTCTTCCATAAAAACGCCTCACACTCGGCCTTGGATCTCTGATTCGGGAGGTCGAAGATACAGTTTTTAGCAACGTCGAGCTTCTTCTTCAACAACAATTGGCGGCATGCCGGTCCAATGGAAGTGAAATAGTTGTTGGATAAAGACAAATTTGCCATCGCCGGAATCTGGCAAACTATCTCCGGCACCTCCCCGTAGAATTGGTTTCTCGCCAAGTTGAGGATCTGAATCTTTTTCATGCACCCGAACGAGTACGGTATCGGCCCGGTTAGTTTATTCGAGCTAGCGTCGAACACCGTGGCTTGACTCAGGTTGCCGATCTCGTACGGTAAACACCCGGTTAATTGGTTGTTGAGGAAAAGTACTTCGAGGAGGTTTGGAGCTCTACCGAGGCTCGGCGGGATCGAGCCGGTGAAGTTGTTGTTGGCAAGTGTGAGGTAGACGGCCGTCGTGTCGCCGAGATTCATGGGGATCGATTGTGGTGTGAAACGGTTGTTGTTGATGAAGAGCACATCGAGGGTTAAGTTGAACGCTTGCGGCGGAACGGAGCCTACTAGGGAGTTGAACCTTAAGTCGAGAAACGTTAAGTTCATCGCGCCGACCGTGTTCATCGGGAAATTGCCGGCGATCTTGTTGTTGCTGAGGTCGAGCTCGTATAAGTACTTGATCTTCGACGCTTTAAATGGTACCGTACCAGTAAAGTTATTCGAGTTGGCATGAAATATAGCTAAATCTTCTAGCTCGTCAAAGAACCCTTTAAGCGGGAGGGTACCGTCGCAACCGGCGAATTTAAAACCATTAAAATCGACGGCTGCGACAGCTTTTTCCCTCACGTCGGGTCGAATGTCACACCTGAACCCTTGGTACTTACATACATCGGTTCCGCGCCACGTCTTCAGGTATTGATTGCTATTTTTATCGACTATGATTTTCGTCTTGAACCGTTGGATCACATCATACGCTTTCGCCAACCGTGCATTTTCGAAACACCCATTCTCGTTCTCATAGCCCTTGCAAGGTGGTGGCTCATCGTCCGGTGCCGGATCTTCCCCGCTGCCGATGATTATGTCTAAGGTCTCCCTTTTAATCAATGGGTCATCGTTTGAAGCTAAGCATGATTGAAAAAGAATGGTGAAGAAGAAGAATGATGTGCAAATTGAAATGGAACTCATTTTCTTTGATTTTCTATCAAGGAGACCTTGAGAGAATGTACCAAAATTTTAGGCAGATTTATATAGGAAAAAGGGTACCAAGGAAAGTCAATCATCACCAGCCTATACTGAACTATTTTACTGTACTTGTATACATAAAACTAAAATCGAATAAGATCCAATTTAAAAAAATTGAATAAGATCCGATATGAAAAAAATAATTTGTTTATTCAACTTACTTCTTTTAAAGAAATTTAATTTATAAAACGATTTCAACTAATTCAAAGTTTTCAATAATTAGTATATTAATGTTTAAATTTGAGTCTTGTCTCTCAACTTTTGTCATATATATATCACATACGAAAAAAATATATATATATACATACTTTTATAAAATTAAAATAAATTTAATTAACAGGGATCAGTCCAATTAGTAAGCAACTTGATTCCGCTTAAGTAAGTTTTTGGTTCGAAACGTTTTGTATGTAGAAAATGCATGATAGAAGATTCATCTACGAAAACTAGGTGTGCGACACTTATTAATTTTAAATTAATAAAAAAACCTTAAAAATCAAATAAATAAATAAAACTCATTATAAAATAGTATTTACCAGCTTGACTAATTTAATTTTTTTTATTCAATTGATCAAAATTTCGTATTTTTATCCAAAATAACATATATTTATTATAGTTGAATGTTGTCTTTGGTGAATGTTTGTTGCCCCATCCATGTCCTAGGAAGACATGTTCTTTTCAACTACTAATTGTTGTTTGATTCCTTGTGATGGTTGAAATTTGTAGAAAATATGCATTTTTATTATGGGATGGATCATGTATGCCATATTTGAAGTATAATTAATATTTTAAGGTATTCAAAGCGTTGAAATTATGTAAATTAAATGATGTCACTTGAATTAATTTTATTATAAGGTAAAATAAATATTATTTTTATTTAAACAATTTTATATTATTATCAAATTTCTTTTAGATTTTGGCTTTAACAATTATACATTAATATACTAGACGATAACGCTACTAGTAACTAATCGAAAATCTATTAGATAAAATATTTTATATTTTTTAAATATTAAATTTTAATTTTTTTTATAAATATTATATTTTAAAAATAAAATTGGAATTACTATAGATCATTTAAATAAGATAAACAAAATACTATAAAATCATAGATTTATTTAAAATGAGTTTAAAATTTTATTATGTGTAGAAAAAAATTAGCACCCACGATGCTTGAAATTGATACCAAATCATATGTTGCTCGTATATCACTTAAATAATTGAAATTTAATTAAAAAAGGACCCATAGCAGGCCATATATATATAATCTATATATTTTTTGAATTATCGGATTAAATGAATTAATAATTGAAATTATACGTATTTTTAACGTTGGGTCAATTATTTATAATGACCGAGATTAGAATTTTAAGTTGAGGATAGGAGTGTTCAAACGATTGGTTAAATCGAGTTAACCGATCAAACCAAATTAGCTCGGTTAAACGGCTGGCCATCAAAGTTTGTTCGTTCGGTGAGTGGTTAATTTTTTTAAAGTTCGGTTAACGGTTAATTCGGTTTGAAATAGGTTAATTAATCGAATTAACCAAAAATTTATATTTTATATATATATTTATTTTTGATCACTAAATTTTTAAAAATTATAAATTGGTCATTAAATTTTATCAAATTAATATAAAATGATAATGAAAACTATTAAAAAATATTCATTAAAATCTTTAGTATTTATCAATATTTTATAATATAAAATATTAAAATGACCAATTTATAATAATTAGATAAGTCTAATAGTTGTTTTATAATTTTTGAAAGTTCGGTAGCTAAAAAGAGTATTTTAACATTGTTGAGTGATTATTTGTGTAATTTACTCAAAATATTATAACAAATTTCAGTTAATCGAATTAACCGAAATTTATTCGGTTCAATTAATGTATTTCAAAAAAATTTCGATTCGATTAACGATTAAGAACTTAAATAGTTTAATTAATTCAGTTTTTTATAATTTGATTCGACCACAGACCGAATGACCCGTTCAAACACCCCTAATTGAAGATATATTATTTTTCTGTAAAGAATTTTCTTATTTACTATTAATCATAACTATCAATTTTTATTAATTTAATAACTAAAAAAATTTATATAAAACTTTTAAATTTTACACCGTGTCAATAAACGAAAAATCCTAACCCTATGGATTATTAAAAAAATATGTTTAATTTAATAACATCGTGTTCACGTTGCCTTAATATGGGACAAGAAAAAATCCAGTCCGACCGGTTTGAGTTCACATGCAGACAAGTCCATAACAACTTCTATTATCAATTGTTCTTTACTTGTCAAGATTTGCTGTAATTTCAAATATTTAATTTTTCTAACATAATTTTAAAAATTAAAAGATAATAAATCATCGAAGAAGCATTAATGATTGATTAATCAGAAGCTTAGAACTGTTCAATTATTTTTTTCTCTTTTCTTTAAATTTCGGGTTTAAGACTTAGCAAAAACATGTATTCCCTTCTAAGAAAAAATAGTAAATCATAGTTTCAACGCTAATTTTTACTAAGGTAATACTTTGCAAATTGTGATTCATATATATCGAAATGTTGAAATGGAGTCAGAATTTCGTTTAATAAAATTAGTATTTTTAAGGCTCGAGAACATAATTTTTCAATTAAAAAGATTTAAATTAAATTATATTTTTGTAGAAATACCATTATAGAAATTATAATTTAATTCTTTAAATAATTAATATAGATTAGGGTTTAGTTAAAGGAGGAAAGCGTTATTCTTTCTTTTATGCTTTCATTTTAAATTATAAGGTTTAAGGTTTAGGGTTCAAGGTTAGAGATTGTGATTAGGGTTTAGGGAATTAAGGGTAAGGTATATTTTTTAGGGTGTAGGGTTTAAGATTTATGATATAAAAAATAGGGAATTTTTGGGGAATGTTGATGTTTAAAAATTAAATTTAGGGATATAAAGATGTTTGAAGAAATATTGTTAAAATGGGCCAAAATATACAGTACCGCGCCATGTCACCCAATGTCATACTTACCTGAATGGAGCACGCCACCAAAAGGTGTTGAGATTGCCTGAATAACGTCACCAAGAGGTGGGTAGGTTCTGCCATGCTTGTTTGCTGCAACCTGCTGTGGCTTGCTAAAGGAGTGCATGCCAGGTTACCTGCTGTGGTTTTGGGTACCTTCAGCATGTTTACAAGCGGGTTTGGCCTGGTGAAAGAGAAACAAGTACACCTCGCCACCTTTTGGTGGCGATCAATGTATACTGTACAATCTGGTCTATTTTCCCAATATTCTTCAAACATTCTCATATCCCTAAATTTAATTTTAAATATCAATATTCTTTAAAATTAACCTAAAAAATAAGAGTTAGGATTTAAAATTAAATTTTTAAAAATTTTCAACAGAGACATTTAATCGTACAAACTCATTTCTCTCGTACTATTTTGATATTATGGTGAATTTTTACTTTTAATAAAAAAATTAAATAAAAAGGTAAAAATATTTTCGAGAGCGAGAGACAATTGTTTTTTCGATCCCATATAATTTCGTCTTTGATTTTACAAATTGTATAAAAAAAATTAAAATTAATTCTAATAATACAAATTCCACCAAGAAATTGATTATTATATAAGAAATTAAGGATGCCCGTGACGAGTTCAATTATATGCATTAGATCTAAATGCGTACGTGTTTTGTATGCAAGGTAAAGGGGATTAATTTATGCTATTTTTAAATTAATTTTTAAATTTTTTAATTAATTTAATTTTACTTTTAATTTAAAATTTTTTAAAATTAATTTTTAAACTTTTAAATATTTCAATTTCATCTCAAAACTATGATCGGTAGTATAAATCTTAAATTTTTAATATATTAGTTTTATCATCAAATTATCGTTTATGTCATATTATATTATCACACATACATATCAGTGTTTATGCGACAATTAATAATTTTTATATCAGTTTTATTAACATATGATATAATTAACATATACTGATAAATTATAAATAAATTTTAAATTCTTAAAACAACACTATATACTCTAATCTCTAAATTTATATTTTAATCTACATGACACTTATAAGAATACCGGAAAGAGGAAAAGAATTTCATTTCAAATAAATAAGATTAGATCTGCTTAATATTAAAAAATTAAATTATAAGTCAAACAAGTGGCGGAGTCACGTATCCTCTTGGGTGAGTCTGTACACATTTTAAATTTTTTAAAGTTCGTACATTTAATTATGTTTTTTATAATTTTTATATTTTAGTCCTTAAATTTTATAATTTGTCTCCACCTTAAATTTTGAGACTTTTATGACTTGTGTACACCCCAAAAATATTAACCATAAAATTTATAAATCCTAATAATATATTCTAAACCCAATTCTCTAAATTATATTTATAAATCTTAACCATAAAATTTGATCTTAATATTTTCATATGGATGGATAAAAAGAAACACAAAACATCACATTTAGGGATGGGCACGGAACCCGCACTCGGTGTATCCCGATATGATCCGTCTGGATTAGATTTTTGGGTAGAAAAATCGGGTCCGATCGCGTATTTTCAAGAGACTTTGGGTCGGATTGAGTGTAGGATAGAAAAAATCAAACCCGATTTGACCTCGAATTAATAGTGTAATTTTCCATATATTTTTAAGAATATTTACAATAATAGTTCCTCCTTATATATATTTTATACAATTATATTACTAAAATTGATTTTTTATAATTAGGTCACTAATTTTTTTATATAATTAGATTCTTAATTTTTTTACAATTAAGTCTCTAAAATTTAAATTTTTTAATAGGTCAGATTGGGTCAAACTTTAAAGTTTAAAACTTGGGTCGGATAGAATTAGATTTTTTTCACTTTAAAATCGAGTCGGATGACAAGTGACAGATGTCAATGTTCAGGTCAAATACAAATAAACCAAAAATTTAACCTTATCCGGCTCGTGCCTATCTCTAATCATATTTTTATTTATAACTGAGTTATATTCTTTATATATAACTATATTTAATATAGTTATATTCTTTATAATTTTTCGGTTCACATGCAATACGTCCACCAGTCGCGGAGAAAGTGATTGGGACGTGCTTTCAAGTTTCATATCATTCCATTAGTCCTTGAAAAGTATTGATTTTCGTATCAAAATGTAAATAAAAATAGAATCTTAAGAAAATAGTAAATTTATATTGAAAACAAAGCCAGTGAAATCGTATGAACAAATTAAGCAACAGATAAAGAATCAATGTATATTTAAACAAATTCACCATTATATATATATATATGAGATAAAAATAATTATATAGCGTAAAATTTTTTAAATTTTATATGTTTTTTGAATCGTTGAATAATTGAAAAATGAGTTGGATTAATTTTTAATTTTTTTTTGTCAAGTGATAATATTTACATAATCGACTGTTAATCTAAGTCATACGTTTCAGTCACCGGCGGATGTACATTCATAACAGGGTGGACCCGTGCCCATCCTGAACTTTTTAAAGTTCACATATTTACCTTTATTTTTTTAATTTTTATGAATTAATTTTTAAGTTTTTATAATATTTAAGCTTTGTGCCCACCCTGAGATTTTAAAATTTTATATGTTCCCACCTTCAAATAAATTTCTGTATCCGCCACTGGTTTCAGTCATCTAATGATATAAAAATGTATAAAATTTTATTGTAGCTTGAAATACAAATATTGTAAAGAAAAGATGAAATAAGAATCGAAGGAGGAAGAAGCAGTAGTTGAGTTGTGTTCTCAAAAAAGGGATAGAGACAACTGAAGAGTATTCTCAAAATATTTTAAAATATCGATAAAAATAAACCTAAAGCTATATGGGATTTTAACTCTAATTCTAAACATCAAAATTACGTCGTTACAAATAATTAAAAATGTAAAACGTGCCATTTTATTAAATTAATAAAACAACGAATAACAAATTTAAAAGTTTTATATTGTATAACTTGATATTATCCCGATATATAGTAACAATTTTTTTTTAAAATGATGATGCACATAAACATTTTAGATTTAAAAATTTATAAAAAATAAATGAACAATCTTGACGCCATTTATATCTGATCTCTTCCACCTCCATGTTCAATTTACCGTAGTTTCTAAAACAATTCAAAGACCTGTATTTGTCTAAAATTACTTTTAAAGGGCAAGATTCCCTCAATTTCCTTAGATAGAAGGTTTAAGGACTATTTATCAATTTCATCGCTATAATATTTTTGCATCAATTTGGCACATAAACGAGTAAAATGGTATCAAGATTCATTCTTTCAATAATGAAAGTCAACGTTGAATATTATCGTACCGATATAAAAATCAACAATACTGATATAAAGATCAACGATACTAATGTGACAATCCACGTATAAAAATAACATGAGAAAAGATAAAATTATTATTTTAGAAAAAGAAATGTATGAATTTAAGAAAATGTTAAAATAAAATAAAAATTAATAAAACATTTAGTAATATTTTATTAATGTATGATTAAAATTTTAAGGGGTGAGCATATAGAAGAAAGAGCAAAAATAAATTTTCGATAAAAAAATATATAAATCATATATAAATTTTAAAATATTTATAGAAACGACTGCTTTATCCCGTCCTTTCTCGGTCTATTCCTACTAAATAAACTTGTCCTAGAGGGATCTTATATCAATTATATCTTCAATTGTCTCTTAAATGAAGTAATAGATGTAAATTCATTAACAGATCAAGTTATAATTATTCGACTCACGAGACGAACTCAGTTAAAGATTTTATATGTTAAAGATAATAATAAATTATTATAAGCAATGTCTCTTGGATTACGGCTCGAGTTATGAAATACGAAAATTATTTGGTAAAAATTGTTTTTGAATTTAATTTATAGTAACTAGTAACGAAAATTTATTTGATAAAATGATAAGATAAAAAAATTAATGAAATTAATGTATTTGATTGGTTAATTTCATAAATGACGTGATAAAAATAATTTATAATATAATTTATTGTCAAGCAGGCGACAATGACAGACTTATTAAAAAGAACAAGAGAAATTCGTAAAAAATTATTTAATAATAATTTTAGTTTAAATTAGTTTAATTATATGTAAAACTAAGTTTTAACTTTTTAATCTTTGAATTAAATATTTATTAGGTCTCTATTAATTTTAAAATTAAATAAATTTTTTATTATTATTTATGATTCCGACCAAAGCTAAATTTAAACACTTAACCATTAAAGACGAGAAAAGTTGGTCCGTTGTTTATTAAATTGGTAAAATTGAGTTTAATAGTCATAAAAATGTTTATATTATATTTTTTATATAAGTGCTTAAATGATTTTTAAATTAAATATGTATCTAATATTTTATTTGTAATTATCGTAATAGTGACCGGTAAATTTTTTAAATAATATATTTAAGTTTGAAAATTTTTAAAAAATCGTAAAAATGTTTAAAAAACTTTAAGAAAATTTTGAAAAAAAAAGTATTATGGTATTTAAAAGTTAAGTTTTCTTATATTTTGTTTTTGAATTTTAAATTTTCTATGAATTTTCTTGAATTTATTATATACAGGAGTAACGTAAATCCCAGTTGGATATTTTAGGGGTCAAATTGAACTAAAAATTTCTTTGTGTACTATAGTGACAATAAGATACAATTTGGTCCAAAATCCCACTGGTCATAAAATTTTCAACTTGTGTGACAATTTGAACAAAACCAACAGTGAAACATTACATTGACATGAAACAGTTAGCAATAAACACATGAAGTGGAAACCAAAATGATGTCTCATATACTTCATATACCTTCTCCGAAAGCGGATCGGATCAACCTCCTCGCATGTGGGCACCTAGTTCACCAAACTGGTCATCGGCTTCCACGGTATCCTCTGACAGCCGAACTGCATCGAGCTTCTGTTTAAGGATTTCTATGGCATTAAGAACCAATTGAGAAGCTTTGATAGCACCGGTGGATTCGACGGTGAAAATGAAACTGTCTTCTTTGGCATATATCTCCACAAGGCCAGGCTTGCCCATAGCTTCGACTTTCTTTAGCACTTCATCATCATAGGTATATGCCTCGGCATCAACCACCACAACCTGTTTTCAACCAAGAAAAACACAAACAGACGTGAACAGAAATTTAAGTTAGCAGCAGCAGTGAAATCGAATAACCTCGAAATTTTGGTTGGGGATACCAACACGATGTACTCAAAGAACATGAAACATTCTATATCAAGTGATGTTAGAAAGACCATCAATACAAACTATTGGGAATTTGGGATAACCATCTAATCCGACAAACTATTTCCTAAATGCCTCAACGCTATTACCGACTATTAACCTATGAGATAAAGATATGGCAACAGGGTGCTGGGTGGTAATGGCAGAAACCACAATCCAAAAACCTAAACTGAAGCTTAACTTCCATCAATGTCTTCATAATCCACAATTCAAGCACATGCAGGACCTTGATGATGTAGAAAATAATTCCTTCTCCCAAAAGTTTCTTTAATAACCTGTAAGTTTTAACCTAGTTTGACAATATAATGGTGTAGCAAGAGAAGGAGAACCTGTTGGGTATTAGGATCAATGTCAAAGACTCTAGTAGGACTGCTCTCGACAAAGCTTTGCTTCTCCTCGAGTGTCAAGGTCTCCATCATATCTTCATTGATATGAATCTCAGGTTCATACATGAAAGTCACAGTTGCAGCAGGTGACCATTTTGCATGATCTTTCCCTATCCCTTTCCTTGCAATTGCTCTTAGCCTCAGCTCTTGCCCACGCCGCAGCTTCACAATGATAATCCCCCTGAAAGTAACAGTAAAAGTTAATGTCCATATTCTATAGTTATCTAACACTAGAAAGGCAATGCAATGTAAATTACATAAAACCGATACTAGATTCGAATATCCGAATCCATATATGCTATCTGCAAAAGTAAAAACAGATCCAAACAATGGCATTTGAATCCCAATCATTATTCATGAAAAAACAAAGCTGATTAAGACAATTGCTCTAAATGCACTACGGATTATTATAATTAAAATATTGAAACATGAATATAATCTAAATCCACAATACCCACATTGGATATCGAGAGGATAATTCAAGCATTTCGGATTCAAATAGTAATATTGCTAATAATTAATAAACAAATTCAGATTTTAAAGCAGATTTGCCTAATGCAATTATAATTTCACAGAAAATGCATATATTCAACCAGCTGCAATCCTATAAATTAGAGACACTTCATCTATTTCTAAAACTAAATACCTCTGCTCGGTAGAATCGTAGCCACCAGAATCGGTAAAATTGACGGGTACAACTGTATGATCAGAACTGTAGAGATCGTTGCTAGTGACATCAAGTGTCTGGTCGCTCATGCATTTCGCACGGAGATGAAACTCGACGGAACAGAACTCACACTGACCGTCACCGTCGCAAGCGTCACAGTCACGGGAGAATCGCATCGACATGGCGCGTTCGCTGGTGAGTGGAATGAGACCGAGTCGATGGGCGATGAATTCGTCGTTGAGTACGGATGAGTTGACTTCGATTTCGACGAGGTCGATTGCGATGGTGGGGACCTCGGCGATCATGACGCGGCGGAGGGCGTTGGCCATGGAGGCGTCGGTGTCTCGAAGCTCGAATTTTGCGTAGTCATCCTTCAGTTCTCGTATCTTGATCTTTGGGAATCTCTGGTACGATGCTCCTTCCATTTCCTTTTGCTCTGAACGGACTCTAAAACCCTAAAAATGGAAGAGACGGAGTGGAAGCTCTGATGAAGTGGGTGCGTTATTAAAATCGGATTTGGGGGAGGTCTTTCATTGGCTGTTCGATGTGAAATGAAAACGACGTCGTAGAGTGATATTCTTTTGATATTTTCCTTCTCGATGTAATTGTGTTTAGAAAATTGAATGGGTAAAAGGCAATTTTTGAACATTTTGTTAAATAAAAAAATAAAATAAAAATAAAAATTAGGAAACATTGTTTTTTACTTCTATATTTAGAAAAGGAGTAAACACAAGTTTAACCTTTAATGTTTATAGTTTTTATTATTTTGGTCTTTATTTTATATTTAGAATAAATTTAATTTTTAATTTAAGTTTTTTAATAAATATTTTATTTTTAATTAGTATGATATTTGTACCGTTAAAAATGTAATAATAATGACATATAGTAACATGTGATAATATATTTTAAATGATATAACATCTAACCTATCAAATACATACATATGAAATATAATTTATTCTGATATAAAACATAAAATAATTAAAATTCAAATAAAATATTAAAACTTAATTAAATCTAAAATATTTTGAATATTAAACCTTAAATAAATTTATCGCTTTGTATTTTTTTATAATCTTAGGTTTTTTTAGATTTTATTAAAACTCGAAACCTAAAACTTCAAATTTACTACTTTAAATTTAAATCTTAAACTATAAATCAAAACCGTAAACCTTTCAATTTAGATTAAACACTAAAATACTTAATTAATTTTTAGTATACTTTTATCTTAGATTTAATTAATTTTTAATATTTTATTTGAATTTTAATTATTTTATATCTTATATTAGAATAAAATTATATTTCACGTGTATATATTTGATAACTTAGATGTCATGTCATTTAAGATATAATATCATATGTTATCATTGTTAAATTTTTAACAACATAATCATCATGTTAGTTAAAAAATGAGACATTTTGTTAAAAAACATAAGTTAAAGGTTAAATTTATCTAAAAAAATAAAAATAATAAAAATTCTAAATGACAAAATTTAAAATTATCTTTATGCCTTTAAAAAAAATTAAAACGTTTTAATTTTATTTTAAAAATTACGATAAAATAATAATAATGGAAGAGACGCTATATATAAGTATTATTTAAAAAGTAATAATATTACAAAAATATTATCCGTAAGTGACTTTTTGAATTTATTTAATATTTAAAATATTTGGTGTATAATAATTTGGGGGAAATTAATAAAAAGAGGACAAGATCACTTACGTATGGTATCGTTATTACAATGCAAAATTTGTTATATATTCTTAAATATATTTTACTCTTATTTTTTTTAAAATATATCCCTATATGTTTTATATGTCCAACAAAACCTAAAAAAATTAATTATGTATCTATTTAACTATTTTTAAAATCTTAAGGTTTTTATAAACGGGTTAATTCAAGTGGTAAACGGTTTGATATTATTTAAGTATGTTTTGAGTTTAAAACATTATATCTAAAAAAAATTTTATCAAAAAACTCACCAATCAAAATCAGATATACGAAATAAATTATGATCAAATTAATTAAAACAAAACCCTAAAACTCGAAAGTGCAACAAAAAAAATTCTAAGACTTTTCATTCAATTATTTTTTTTAATTTCAATTGACAATCCTAGTTCCTGTAGTTAGTGGTTGATCTTTATTGTTTTAATTGTATTTAAAGTGATTTTTTAATAAAATAATAAAATAATGTGTTAAAAGAGTTTAAGAATTGCAATAAGTGTTGGGTGCAATGACAAGACACGTTGCTCTCTAAAAGAGAAAACTTAAGTTCTGACCCTGTATAATATTTTATATATCTTTTATCATCTATAAATAAAAAGATATTAAATATTTAAATATGTTTGACCTTATATTTTTTATATTGTATACAGAATAATATTAACTGAATTATACTCTATAGATATATTTTCCGTATTTTATAAATCATAATCTGAAATGATTTTTATTATGAAAAAAGTGAAGGCATAAAGATAATTTTCACCCTTAACGTTTATAATTTTTGCTATGTTGGCCTTTATTCTTTTTTTGGGATAAATTTAGTCCTTGATCTATGTTTTTTAACAAATAAGGCATAAAGATAATTTTCACCCTTAACGTTTATAATTTTTGTCATTTTAGCCCCTATTCTTTTTTTGAGATAAATTTAGCCCTTGATCTATGTTTTTTTAACAAATAACTCATTTTTTAACTACTATGATAACTGAACTGTTAAAAATTTAATAATGGTAACATATCATATATATATATGTGATAACATATTTTAAATGACATATAATCTAAACTATTAAATATATACATATATATAAAATAAAATTTTATTTCAGTATAAAATATAAAAAAACTAAAATTTAAATAAAATATTAAAAATTAATTAAATACAAAATAAAAATTTACTAAATATTCTCAACCCTAACTAAACTAAAATATCTTTATAAAACCCTAAAACTCCGATTTAGATTAAAACTAAAATACCTAAATTCTAAATTAAAATAATAAAAATCCAATTGATTATTATTAAAAAAATTTATCTTTGATTCATCGGTAACAAACTATACAAAACACTTTCTTCTCAGATTATGTTCATACCTTTTTAGATAAAATTTTGATTTTACTATAGTTAAGGTTGAAAATGTTTAGTAGCCTTTTGTTTTAGATTTAATTAATTTTTAATAAATAAAAATAATAATTTTTAATATTTTATTTAAATTTTAATTGTTTTATATTTTTAGATTGGAATAAAACTATATCCCGCGTTTATGTATTTGATATACTAGATGTTAAATCATTTAAAATATATTATTACATATATATGATATTTCATCATTATTAAATATTTAACGGTTCAGTTATCATGGTAGTTAAAAAATAAGTTATTTGTTAAAAAAGATAAAGGTCAAGGGTTAAATTTATCTAAAAAAAAATAGAGGCTAAAATGACCATAAGGATGAAAACTATCTTTATGCCAAAAATAAACTTCACAAGTTTCGATTTCTAAAATCACTTTCTCTCCCGTTGATAATTTATTGTTTATTGTATCAACTTATGGAGATTTATTGTCCCAACCCAACAAAGAAAAGACATGTAATCCTACAACTTAAGGAAGACAAGCTCTTCAATGGAAGGGATCTCACCAATCCTCTTCAACGACTCTTTTCTCGGATGCTCGTCGACTCCGATGGCCATAACGGCATGCGTACTCGGAGCAATCCTCCCGACGCTCATGAAGCTCACGTTCACGTTCTCTTCGCCCAAAATGCTTCCAACTTTACCGATCATGCCGGGTTGATCAACCTGCCTACATAGTATGATACTACCTTCTAAGCTCACATCCACTCTAAATGATCCTACCTTTGTCAAATGTGGAATCTTGTCTTTCACACGGCCTTCGACCTTGATCTCACCGGCCTCCGATTTTGAGCTAGCGAATTTCGATTCCACATTGGCGATCTGAACTTTGATGGACTCGAGTGGACACTCCGGTGAGCCGTCCAAGTGGATACATTCCTCTATGATTCGTAGTCCTCTCTGTTTTGCGGTGTAATCGGCATTGACAAGGTTCACGTAGATGTTGCAAATTGGTTCGATTATGCCCTTGGTGATCATAGCACGGAGCACCCTCGTATCGAGATCGGCTCTAGAGGAAGTATAGGACACTTTCACGGTTTTAACACCACGTCCGCCGGATACCAATTGGACGGCTAGCCTCCCGAGTTTTTCGGCAAGTTCGATGTACAGTTTCAATTCGTTTAGAACCTGCAACGGAGGAACATCCAATTGAACCGACAATTGTGAATGACTCAAACGTAAAGATGATAACTTGTACCTCAGTAGGTACCATTGGTGCATTGACAGCAGTTGCAGCAAGTTCCCCTTTCAAGGCACCAACGACAGCTTCTGCGATTTCGATAGCCACTTTTTCCTGCAGAAACATACCGATGAAACGTGGATACATCGATCGATCGAATGGACTATTAGCCTACCTGAGCCTCCATCGTGCTAGCACCGAGATGCGGAGTGACGGTAACCTTCTCGTGCTGCACCAACTTGTTGTCCTTACTAGGTGGCTCCTCGGTGAAAACATCAAGAGCGGCCTGAGCTACGATCCCGCCATTCAGTGCTCTCCAGAGAGCATCTTCGTCGATTACTCCTCCACGAGCAACGTTAATGATACGAACACCTTTCTTCATCTTAGAGAATGCCTCGGCATTGAGCATCTTAGAAGTAGCAGGGGTGAGAGGCATGTGCAAAGAGATAAAATCCGCCGTCGTTATAGCTTCCTTCAATCCCACTAGTTCGACACCGATAACACGAGCAAGGTCCGCCGGGGCATAAGGATCGTGTGCGATAACATGCATCCCGAGGCCCTTGGCTCGCCGGGCTACTTCCGATCCAACCTTTCTGAAACCTAAGACGGCAAGCCTTTTCCCAACAAGTGATACACCAACATATTTGCTCCTTTGCCACTTCCCTACATCATAATAAAAGTACAGATAATCTCTTGTTAAATATAATTAACATCCAAAAATTTGATCTATTTGATTCGTTTTATATCCGAACAAATCATAATCTATTTATATTAATCGAATCTAATTTTGTTCATCTTACCAAACCAATGTAACATTGCTTTAAACTAACCATAATTAGAATATATTTCAAAATTATGGATGATAGTAATTCACCCGATTTGACTGAAGCATCAGCCTGAGCCACATTTCGAGCCATGGCAGTCAAAAGCGCGATCCCGTGCTCCGCCGCGGCAATGGTGTTAGCCGTCGGAGCATTGACGACCAAACAACCGTGCTCGGTGGCGGCAGCCAGATCGACATTATCAATACCAACGCCAGCTCTCCCAACGACCTTCAATCTCCCTCCGGAAGACTCGAAAATCGCACGGTTGACTTTGGTAGCGCTGCGGACGATCAAGGCGTCGCAATGCGCGATCTTGACCCGGAGCTCTTCGGGGGATAGGTTGTAAGAGCAGTCGACGTTGGCGTGATGTCTAAGCAACGCTAAACCGGCCTCGCCGAGCTTTTCGGCGACGAGTACGGTTGGCTTCTTGGATGACGATGAAGTTGGGACCGTGGGTACCGTTGGCTTCTGGGAAAATGAACCGGGTGCAGCGGCGTCGACGGTCAAGAAGCGGTGTTTCTGCGGTTTGGATCGGGAAAAACGGATGTTGTTAGGTAATGATGATCGTAGGAGCGATTTCGAGGAAAGGGAAAGCTGTGGGGTTTTGAGAGGTGGGGTTTTCAAAGATGCCATTTTCGTAGTGAGAGATTAAAAATCCAAATAACTTTTCTTGGACAGTGGCGAAGAAGAAGAAGAGGAAGACAGTTCGAGATATACTGAATAGAATTGGATATTTTTTTACGTGTTTTGAATTTGTCTAAAGAGAGATACAAACACCAAATATTATACGGTAAACCCTATTCACCATGTTATCTATGGTCCCAAATAATCAAGATTATTGATCTTAATTTTTTTAAGTGAATCATTACCTCTTTCTTACATGGACTTAGTAGATGATAGTTATTAGGTGGTTATCTAAAGTTCAACGGTCCTGATTACTTGGACCATGAATGACGTAATAAACAAAATTCACCCTATAATCTCTCTGCAAACACATACATATATAGTAATAATTATTGGATTGCATGCATTCATACGTATATATTGCTTGTCTGAATAGATGGAATCACATGGTTATATATTACTCCTAAAAATTTAAAATTCTATAAATTTTAAAGAATATTTTAATCTTTTAAAATTCTATAAATTTAATTTTAAAATTTTTATAAGTTAACACTTTTGGCATAGAATATCTTTCCATTTTTTCTCCTCGATCTCCTCTTTATTATAGAAAAAATATATATTTAAATCTTATTTTCCAATATATTGTTATTCATGTCTATAAAGCTTTTCACAATTCGAATATTATAAAAATGAATTAGAGATAGTGTTTGCACTAAAACGTAGGGGGTGTGTAAATCCGGGTACTCAGACTTTCGGGTATTTAAATTTTCGGCCCATATTTGATCCGGGTTTTTTGGTACCCAAATTTTTATTTTTATTTTTATAAATCTTAAATTTAATTTTTAAAAAATTAAATAAATTTAAAAATTTAAATTATATAATCTATCATCAAAATGTAAAATTTTTAAAACACTAGTTACATAATCTAAACATATTTTTTAAGACTTAAATTACATAATCTAATTCAAAAAAAAAAACATAACGTCTAAAGAAAGTTTATATATATATATAAAGTAGTTTATTTATTTTAGTACATAAAATTTAATGATTTAAATATTAAATAATTTTAAGTTGATTTTCGTATTAATCAACGCACATATAAAAATAATACATATCTAAACAAGTAAAGTTTAAATTTTTGTTAACTCGAAAAAACTAAATTTATAATTTACAATTAATCATAATTTTATTTTTCTAAATGAGTCTCTAGTTCTTTTTTAAAAATAAAGTTTATGAGATCGTGATTTAAAAATTAAATTGTTTAATATGAAAAATATAATGAATATAAGTATATTTTGTTTGAATAATAATATTTAAAATAAAAAAAAATATAATGAATATAAGTATATTTTGTTTGAATAATAATATTTAAAATAAATAAAAAAATTAGAATTGGACACACAAAAAGTTGTAATTTTATGACCCGGATCCAACCCAAAAGTACAAACTGAGTACTTGACCCAAACCAAAAAAAATCGAATAAGTACCTAATTTTTTGTGTTCGGATAATCGTGTTAGATATTTTTTAACACCCTAATAAATTGTACAAGAAACGTGTAAGAGAGGATGATAATTCGAATGTCCAATTATGCACTAATTAGGGTATGTACCCTATCTAGAGAAATATATAAACATCAACACATGTAATTGTTTTTCTGATTAGCAATAAAATAAACAATTATCTAAAAAAATATTGTTAAAAAATTAATAAAAAACATTCACATCTAAATTTTAGTAAATAAATCGAATAAATTTAAAATTTTAATGACTAAAGTTAGTACGATATAATTTACATTTTTTCTTACAATGTTATATCTTTGTTTACACTTCGTTTCATGTAAGTTTAAACATTTAAACCGACATTTAATGTCCAAAAATGACCAAATTATTTAACATTAATACTTTGAATACTCAATCAAAAGTATAAGAATCAATTTATAAACATTTATTAGTTCATTCTATACAAAAATCCATTGGATATGATTAAAATGCATTTATAAATTAAAAACAAACCCAAGTGCTTACAAGATGCTCAAAACTGCTCAACCTCGAGCATGGCAGAATCAATCTCTACTTCTGTTGTCAAGCTGAAATCAAAAAATTCATCTAAAACCAAACTCAAAACACAATGTCAACAAAAAGTTAAACAACCACTTGTTAATAGAACCTAAGATTTCGAATCGAGTTAAAGCTCGACTACGCTGCTTGAAAGATCACATGAAACTTGAATCATCTAAAAAGGTTTTTTAAATCAAGAAAAGTGAGAAAATTACAAAAATACAGACAACAAATGGCTTTGAATACTGGTTTGGTTGAAGTTTACTCAGAAGAGACCATCTAAGAGTGCAAAAATTCATTCTTCTAAACCACCAAATTCATTGCATCCAAGGTGCATTCATATAAAACCCAAGTTTTCAGAGTTTCCGATTCCCAACCCTATTTTACCTATTTCTGTTTCTATTTTAATTCTTCTTTCGACGAGATGATGGGGTAATATCTTTACCTGAAACTTTTTTAGGTGTACCTCCGGGAACAGTTTTTGAATTGTTGAAGCACCAGCGAGCATTTTCAAACCATTTGGTAACCTGTGAAAAATAACTTCTGATATAAGAAAATGGAAAAGGGGGAAAGAAATGAAATGATGTTTATGAACATTTTTACAAGTGAGGTGATTGAAGTAAAAAAGATGACATTTTGAGACCTGTCGGAAAGTAATTCCAAGCTCTTCAGACAAACTCTCTTTCGCCGATCGGTCTGGGTACTGATTTTGCTTGAAAGATTTATAAAGTCCCTGCAAAACAAGATATCGACAAAATATATATAAATTAACCTTTAATGTTTTGACAAACAAAAGCTTGATTAGACTGAAGTTTTTGCTCTTGTTCCCAATTTATTGAAGCATTGTAGGAACGTCATATTTACCTGTGTTGCAGCCTCTCGTAATCTTTTATAAGTTGATGAACCAGCCTGTTTACTGTTTGAACCAGGTGTGCAAGCGCCTCCAGGTGATTTAGCAGGAGATTTAGCGGGCGACTTAGCAAGTGGTTTAGAAGTTGATTTATCGGATGATTTAGAAGGTGCTTTACAGGGAGATTTAGCAGGTGATTTAGCAGTACCCTTACGATTTGATGAACCAGACTTTTTACCGCTTGAAACAGGTGTGGCAGCCTTTTTATCAGTAGCCTTATGTTTTGACCTCTGCCGAGTGTTTCTACTAGGTGTATGCTCCATCTCTGCTGCATTCTGTTTTAAACCATTGGAAACAGAGACGCTCCTGGTTACAGAAGCATTTCCATTCAGTTGTGCTGAAGCCACTTCTGCATTACGTTTCTTCCTTTTTCTTGGTGTTGAGGTATCATTCCAATCATCATCGTCACTGGAGCTAGAAGGAACATTGCCATATGTCTCCTGTATGTAGCCAAAGAAAATAAGCATAAGCAAATCATGAAGGAGATAACCAAAACAGTAAATGAAAAAAGACATCAAATTGCGACTCCATTAAGCAAAAAAAAAAATAAAATTGATAAAGCGAAAGTTTTGTAAATGCAGATAAAAAGCCTAACTGATTTATGACTGGAGAGCATCTTGTCCATGAAATGACACTCACATCATATAGCCTTTTGTAGTCCAACCTCTGAATGCTTCGTTTATCAGGTACAGTAGCACCATCTTCTCCAGAAGTTGGTTCCAATATTGATAACAGCTCATCATTCATAGACTCCTTTCCTCCAAGTTTATTCTTCTGACTCTTGGAAATTCTGGAAGCACCATTAGACACGGGGACCTCATCTTTTTGAGATGAAATATTATCATCTAATAACATGGCATCAAGATCCTCAGAATCAGAGGTGAAATCGGAACTTGAACTTTCTGACTTAGCCACATTATCATGATTCAAACGATCAGGATCATAGTCATCATCCTCCGAGTCTTCAGATGGAAGCCCCAAATACGTATCAACATTAACTGGTGCTTCCAGTTGCTCCGATGCAGAAGTGAAATCAGATTCATCAGAACTTGACTCATCTCCCTGATCTTTCTTGTCATTTTCTGAAATATCAGGATTATAATCATTATCATCAGAATCATCTGAAGGTAGTCCAAAGTTAGGATCCTGATTTTGTCCACCAGCAGCTAATGCTGCCTCTGGAAAGACTTGCTGTTGACAAAAAGGAGCATGGTGAGGAATGAATCGAAGTACTAACTAATGAAAGTAAGAAAATATGTTATTGACCTCCCAACTTCCATCGATGGAAAGATTTGTTCCTTGAGACTCATTAACCAATTCAACACAATCAACTTTGCAATCACATCCAGGGCATATCCAACCCTCATCATCTGGAGGAACTGTAACACAGGAAGAGGTGCAAAAGTAAAGTATTATCAACATTAAAATAATTCAAAACCCAATATACCAAATTAGAGATATCAAGTAGGCAATGGAGAATATTACTGTCTTCCTTTAGCAAAGGTGGCTGCAAGCAATACTGATGGAATCCACGGTCACAAGGACCATCACATAGTATGATATCATTGTTTGCAGGGAGGTCCTTTGACCCACATTTTGCACAAAATATCTGCAATTAAAGTATTTCACGTCTAAGCATTAATAGTTCCAAGACTCGAATAATTTTCATCCATGAGAAAATAGCAATTAAGAATATATAGACAAGCTTATAACTATTGTTTTCTTACATCCTCGCTGTCAATTTCTCCTTCAGAATCAAATAATGATTCTGGAAGCCTTCCTTCAGCACATAACGAATCAATATGTTGAAATAAATCTCTAATTTTCAATTTGCGTCGAAGAATTTCAGAAGTAGCACGTTGAAGCTCCTTTTCTGGCTTTAACTTTTCCAGGCTGCGGGGTACACACATTCCAAAGCAACAAATATAAATTAGCTATCCATGATATTAAAACTTTTCAGAAGTAGCACGTTAAAAATTCCAAGGAATTCTTAGATGGTTAAAACTTTTTTATGCTTTTTCATCCCTTTAGAAATTAAAAGTAACCTATAACAGTACCAAATTTGAGACCAATAATGAAAACATTTTGTGAGATTGTCATGGAATTTAGCTCATAAACAACATCATGCAAATAAATACAGGATAAAACAGTTTAATAAACACACCTCAGTCCCTTCCAACCTTCTGTAGAATATGCATCAATCAGATTTCGCTCATAGCTTATTCGATTCAATAAATACCTAAGGTGCTTCCTGATCCTTGAATATTCATCAGAAACTTCTGTTTTTCCCTCCCTTTTCCTCTTCCTTTTTTGCTGCTTGCTAGAACCAACATTAGCCAAATTATTGCTTGACTCAGTAGCTTTAGATTTCTCTTGTGATTTTGAACGCAAAACCCTGTCACTACTTCTCAAAGATCTTAGCGGATAACTTTTCTTTACATTTTTGGAAGTTCTTCCACCCCTGTACCGGCCAGAATTCTTAGGTGTTGTTTCATGCTGTTCCACACCAGAATCTTTTGACAAGTCTTCACATTGGAGCTTTGGTTGTTGAATGTTATGATTTTTTGAATCAAATTCTTGAGGCAATCCTAAAGGATCAACAAGGGTACTATTAATGGTCTGAATAACATCATTCACACCTTCAGAAGGTGATTGCAAATGTTTGCCACAATTAGCCTTGTTAATATCTTCAGGATTCAATATCAATGCTTGATTAAAAACATTAGTAGATAAACCTTTTTCTATACCATTTGGTAAACTTTGAGAATCAAGCAGTTGTTGCTGCTCTAGTGGTTCAGTAAATTCCTCGCATATCTTTCCAGAACCAAAGCTAACTATAGGTTCTACAGTACCAAGTTGGGAACATGAAAGTTTATCAGACTGGATGTTCTTGCTTGATTCGGGTAACAACCCTAAACCTTCACTAGCCGCATTTTTGGACAAATCATTACAAAATGGTTGAGAATGTTCAGCAGGAAGATCACAAACCAAAGTACAGGCCTCTTCACGTCTATTTTCAACAATTTCAGAACTGGAGTTCTTGTTTGATGTTTCCTTGTACATGAATCCAGAACCACACTCATTTGTCTTTACCGATACAGTCTCTTGATTATGATCACACACACCTTGAGAAAGGTCTCCCAAATTTTCAACAGAAGATGGTTTGTCAATGCTGGAATGAGAAACACCAATGGCAGTTACTGCTGATTCACTTTGTACTATTGCATGTTGATCTTTATTTTCTGAAACTTCAGTAAGTAAACATTCACTGCGATATTCATTGGCCGGTTCTGACGATCTTTCTTCGGGGTTAAAATGGTTTCCCTTTTCACTCTTTCCTTGAGAAGAAGAAACGCCCATATGTCCAACCTTGATCATTTCAATTAGAAGGCTAAAAATGCTGCATACCAGCACCAATTTTACCATGATAAGTTGGGACTTTTTAATTTAACAAAAAAAAATTAATAAGGTCTGACCCAGAGAAAGATGAAGTTATTCGATAAGTGAATCAAAAGTACGGCATAAAACCAAAAAACTGTAATGTATGTTTCATTTAAAATTGACAACAAAAAAAGTTCTACCAATCACAATTGGTAAGAATGTTGCTTTCACACCAGCCGTAGACAGTCTACAATAATTAAAATACCATTACTAACACCTAAGGCTACTGAAACATAAACCACTCAGAAGGAAACTCAAAAAATGAGATAGCCATGACTATGACAAGAAACCATAAGACATCACTTCATTATAGACCAAGGTAGACACTAGACAGTACCTTATCAACAGACAGACCTCATTTTCTCTAGTACTGGTAACGATAAGAAAAATCAAGAGATTTTCATTGTGTTTCAACGAAACTGATAAATCAATTCTCGCATTTACCAAATATTAGCCTTGATTTCCAAAAGAGTTACGATTTTCAAACAACTATACGGAAAACAAGAAAGCAGAAGAGTGATACTGTGAATTTGGAACAGCAATGCATCACCCTTTTTTAAAGACATTGGAAAATCTTGACCAAAATTAAGCAAGCAAACAAATGCAGTAGAAAGCAGAAACAAGAATTTACTTAAAAGCAATCTAAGATATCAACAATACACGTAAAACACCTACTGTAAAAAATACAAAGTAAGAAAACTCGAAGGGAGCTTATCTTAAACAAACAACAATCTTCTTGAAAACAGGTCATCCTAAGCCATAACTTAACACGCATTCATGAAACCGAGAATATGCATTTACAACCGTACATCTCTTCAATTCACTACCATTTTCCTGCACTAGGTATTACTTTAACTACACTGAAACCTATCCTTTCATCATTACTTTAACTACACTGAAACCAATCCTTTCAGCAATTAACACAAATAAAATCCTCAACATCCAGGCAACATATTCCAAATCAAAACCCTAGATATGAACTCATTCAGTTTTTATTAACATTAAAGGTCAACTTCAACTTAAAAAGAGAAGGTTAACCCAAACACGAAACTTATGCGTATAAAAAATCACAAACTGAGCACATAAATAGAGACCTAAGCTAACATTATCAGCTCCGTAAAGCTAAAAAAAATCAATGAAAGTCGACAATCTTCCGCCGTTTCGCGTTCTTTTTTCAATTGTTTTCATTTTCTTAACCTCTGTTTTCTCGGCATCCAAACAAGAAGCATATAAATCTTGAAAGAGAAAGGGATTAATGAACTAACCTTGAATCTCGCCGCGTTCGGTGAATTATGCAGATAGAGTGAGAGTGAGGAATTTCTGCTCTGCGCGCGTAGAAGGAAAAAAGAGGGAAAAGGAAGAAAAAAGCGGTGGAAGCAAGAGCGAGAGTTTGTTTTTTAATAAATAAAATGGGCTTGTAGATTGGGCCTGTGAATCTATTATATTATCTGATAAACTTGATTTATCGTGTCATATTTATTTAAAAATAAGAAAAAAATGGATTTATTTTTAAAAATATTATAAATAGTTTTTATTAGTTAAAATCATGAATAACATAGTACATCGAGTCTACTTAATAATCTTTTGAGAGAAAAGTTTAAACTATAATCAATATAAGTATGAGTAGTATGAGTGTTTATTGTTGGATATCGGATCGGATTCGATTCGATTTTTTGCTACTCGAGTTTGGGGATTGGTAATATAGTGATTTATATTCGACTCAGTTTTTCAAAAATTTGATTTTCAGATAATCGAATTGAACTTTTGAATATTCGATTATTCGAAAATATATTTTAATTTATAATTATTTTTCAAAATTAAAGGTTATATTTATGAAAATTTTAAAATTTGGAATATAACAAACAACAAATTATTAAATATAACAAGATTCACATCTATAAAAATTTTAATCGTTTTAATTTTCGGGTACAACAAGCATCAAATTATTAAAAATAAAAAATAATATTTATAAAAATTTAACTATTTGTATTTCGGATAATTCAAAATTTAAAATATTATGATTCATATCTGATCTAAAAATATTTAAAATTGAATTGGATATTCAGTCTAAAGTTAAAAATTAAATCAAATATCTAAATTTTAAATCGAATAATTAGATCAGATTGATCAAATCGAATATTTTTAAACTCACATAATAAATAGGGACGAAATTGTACCTATGATGAAAAAAAGTTGATGTTCCTTTATTTTTTGTATAATATTTTAAGATCTTTTAATTTAAATATTAATCAAATATTTGTTATTAAAGATTTATTTTAAAAAATATTTTAAAAAATATTTATATTCAAATTATTAGTTTTCTCTCTGGTTCGTTAACACTAGATCTGAGAAAGTTTTCCCACGCCGTGAACCACCGCCTCTTCACCATCGTACGTCGTATGTCGTACACCGTAAATCTTGAAGCTCAATTCATCCGATTATGTTTTTATTCCCTCCGTTAGATAATCTTTTGCCACCGACAAATTCTGAGATTGTTCACCAAATTTTTGATTCAAATGATCACCATGAAAGTGTGAGAGTGACGGTTATTGATCAGATGTAATTTCCACCACTTGAACGCCTAGGTTCTCCTTTGTCGATTGATGATCAGTAAGCGTTGAAGCATGGTAAGGCTACGAAATCTGTTATTGAAACTGAATCTGTAAAGGGGATGAAGGTTGATGTACAATCGGGATCTGGATTTCAAGGAGATAAGTCTTAATCGGATCTTGCAAATTCGAAGATGATTGATGTTGTTGCACCGTCATCTTATGTAGGGGGTTGTTTCAGGTTTCGACAAAACAATCACGAATGACACAGTGACGAGTTTAGACAATATGGTCGTAGATGTGAGGATGTAATTGTAGATAAGAGTGGTTCATTTCCTTTAGTAAACTTTTTCTGAGAGGGTGCACAAACGAATTGATTATAGTATACGTCGATCTGTCATTGTTCGACTCCTTGGTCGATCAATTGGATACAAAACTCTTTTAGGAAGAATCAAGATTTTCTGGCAACCACAAGGAGCGTTTCAGGTTGTTCATCTCGCTAATGATTATTATTTGATTATGTTTGAGAACGAATACGATTATGAGCATGTGATGACTGGCGGACCTTGGACCGTGTTTGAAAGTTATTTCACTATACAAACCGTGGACAAGAGAGTTCTCCACTTCTGAGTCATTTCCATCCCAAATTATGGTTTGGATAAGGATTTTGGGACTCCCTTATAGGTATTACTCAAAGGCTTTATTTCGCCATAATATTGGTGTTATTGAAAAAGTTGTGAAAGTTGATTATAGAACTCAGGTGATCGAGGGCGTTTTGCGAGGCTAGTAGTAATGGTCTCACTTAAGAGTACTCTAATATTGGGAGTGAAAATAGATGGCATCGTTTATCGTCTTGAGTATGAGGGACTTCATCTTATTTGCTTTTCATGTAGGTTATATGGTCATTCATCTAAAATGTGTTCACCGGATAAGACAAGTAATAGTAATTGTGATATGCCAAATTCATTTGTCACTAGCTCCATCGGTAATGTTCATCATTCTTCTATTGAAAATGAAATGTATAGACCGTGGATTCTTGTTGAAAATAAGAAAAGGCAACCACGTAACGATGAAAATTGATCCAGAGGAATAGCATCGGCGGTTCTACCCTCCAAAGAATCTCGATTTACTATTCTTAGTGAGTTAGAAGCAATGACTGATATTACAAACAATGGCAATCCCGAGGCAAATATTTCTGATAAAGGAACCTTTGATGCCGAGGCATTTGTTTTCGGTAAGGGAAATTGTGTTACAGACAATAAATCACAAAACAAAGTACGAAAAGATAAGGAAAATAAACCACCACAACGATCATTGCTTTCTGACTGGATATGATATGAACACCAATAACAATGACCCGAAGAAGTACCCAAGTGGCCCCATCACACGTACAAGGTCCAAGAAGTTTCAATCAGCCACGGAAAGCTTGTTCACATCAAGCTTTGAATGTGGGGAAGTGGGATTAACAAGGGAGGATCACTTTATTTTCCTTATGCATAATTTTGCATGAGAATTTAAAGTTTTTATACATATCAATGCATTGAATAAGTGTGTTGATCATTTAAGCATACATAGTATTTAAGCATCTAGTTCACTTAGGAAAGTAGTTCATCTAGTTATTTAATAAACTATTTCATTCGTGCATGTAGTTCATTAATAAAGTTAGTTCATTAATCAAACTAGTTCATTCATTAAACTAGTACATTAATTAAACTAACTCTTATATTGTTTTATGCATGTTTTTTCTAATTAAAATATAAATAAAGTTTACCTTTGTGTTAGGTGAATGAAGGGAGTTGAACAGTCACTCTAAATGCAAGAATATATGCCAGATTGATCTCCATTTTTGAACTGGATCCGGGATGATTTGAGTCTTGAAGTATCTTTCAAGTTTATTTGTCTATATCTTAGCTTTCCAACGCCTTTTGAATCACCTTAATCCGATATCGGAAGGTTGAGATATGATCGATTTACCGAAGATAGTGCAAGCTGGAATTTTTATTACGAGAATTTTGTGCAAGGATGATTTGGATGAGTTTGAGCCAAGAAAGAGTCCCTTCATCTTCATCAAAGAGACAAGTCATTGAAAGTCTTCTTTATTCACATATTCAAGTCAATTCAAAGCTGATTTTTATTCATACAAATGAAGGCTATCATTATACAAATAATCAAGACATTCAAGTTCTTTTTCATCATCTTTTGGAGGCTATTAGTATTCTACATGAAGACAAGAAATAAAGTCCTTCTTAATGCATAATATTATGACATTCAAGAAGATTAATTAGCTTGAGGATTAGCATGGAATTGGAAGAGACACTCCCCTTTTGCTACCAAAGTGTCTACATACATCAAATGTTCATTTTCATCCATTTTTCTCCATGAAAGAGCAAGACAAGGCAACCCAAGAGTCCTTCCACCATTTGGATGAAATTATGTGTATATTAAGCCTAAATTAAGTCCAAATTCATCACTAATACCTTGAACATTCATCCACTTAAAGATGGAAGAGAAAACAAAGCATTCATTAGCATTCATTAGCATTCATCACCAAAAAGATAAAGCCTTAATCTCTTGTTGTAAGACTCTTCATATGGTTCCTATGAACACTATAAATAGGAAAATTTCCTTCATTTTTAGAATACAACTTTCATATAATAAAACTCTTTTGAAAGGTCGTTTTCTGCTTTGTTCTTGCGAGAACTTCATCTCTTCAAGTTAGGCTTGTAGTCTTCATCCATTTTATCTTATTATCACGTTGGTTCGTAACTCCTTATAGCTAGAGGGTCACGTACCACATTCCTTCACTTTAATCCATAAAGTTATATTGTTGGTTCCTAGATCGTTATAGTTAACGGGTCACAATCCACCATCTTTACAACTTACAAATCCATGTCACTTTCACCATCACTTCCATCATCTTTTCACCACTTATTCATTCATTTCATATAATCACTATACCATCACACTTTCATCATTTTTTTATATTCTTGTTCGTTCTTATGTTTCATGTTTATGAAAATACAACATATTAATCCTTGAGGAATTCATTCTCACTAAAATCACGATCAGGTAACATAACTTGACTCAAACCATACTACCGGGTTCATATCTGGATACCTCTTGGCTCTGGTATTTTTGTTTTTAGTTCATCTAGTACCTCGAAGACGAAAAATCATTTACCAGTGAATGTGCATCGTGAGGCTATAGTCAATGCCATGACAATGGATACTACATCTAGTGATGGTGATATTAAAACAGGAATAAGTGTTCTCAACCAATAAGTTTGTCTTCTTCTTTCGTTTTTATTCTACTTTCCAATGATTAAGTTTCTTTTTCTAGAATTGCCAAGGAGTGACTAGCTCTATTTTTCGACGTTATTTTAAATATATTGCAGGCAACATCATCCTCACTTGGTGGTACTTTTTGAGTCTCTTGTTAGTGGAATTCGTACAGATGATGTGATTTCTCATTTTGGGTTTTCTAATTCTTTAAGGGTTGAGGCGAATGGTCTTAGTGGCGAGATATAGATTCTTTGGAATGACAAGATTAAAGTTGATTTTTTTAAGATTTCTAATCAGTTTGTATATGGTCAGGTTTGTCTTATCGGATCTACTCATTGGGTGTATTTTACAGCTGTGTATGCAAGCCCTAATGCTACTATTCGAAAGGTTATGGGATAGTTTATTTGATCTAAACCCCGATAATGATAAGCCATGGTTACTAGGTGGGGATTTCAATTCTATATTGCAACAAAATGAACGTAATGATGGTTCTATTTGGGGAAGTGGAGTCAGTCATATGTTTCATGATTTTATTTTTGATAATGGCTTAATAAAGGTAGATTTTAGAGGAGATGATTTTACTTAGAAGCGTGGTTCGACTAAAAAGAGATTAGATAGATGTTTGTTTAATCAAGGTTGGGAGAGATTCTTTCCAAACACAATGGTTTCTCATTTGGATCGTGTGGGGTTTGATCATTTCCCTTTGTTACTTCATTATCCGAATAATGAGGGTGATAGAGAGAATCGCCCTTTCCGCTTTATTGCAGCTTGGCAGGATCATCTACGATTCGAGGAGTTCCTTCGAAACACTTGGGATCTAAACTTGGATGTGGAATTAAATGTTCACGTTTTTACTGACAAAGCTCGCCAATGGAATAAAGAAGTTTTTGGTCACATTGGTAAGAAGAAAAAGGAATTACTTGCGCGCATCAAGGGTATTGATCGAGCACTACGTGTTACTCATTCTGATTTCCTTGTCTAGTTGGACCATGATTTACGAGAAGAATTAGAGGAGGTTTTGTGTTACGAGAAGAGCCTTTGGCTTCAAAAATCAAGACTTCGTTGGGTAAGTCTTTGTGATTGTAATACCTCTTATTATCATCGGTGTACGATGTAAAGAAGAAGAGCTAATGGTATTACGACTCTAAAAGATTCAAATGGGGTTTGGTGTTCTGATCAACAACAATTACAAAGTATAGCCATAGGTTTCTACCAAAATCTGTTCTCCACTTGTGGAAGTCTTGATCTTAATTTTGTGATTAGGGGTCATTTTCGCCAATGTACCGAGGAAATAAATAATGTATTTTTTAAACCGGTTACTAATGAGGAAGTTCGTAATGTTGTGTTTGATATGGGACCGTTGAAGGCTCCGGGAGTAGATGGTTTATATGTTGTGTTTTACCAGAGAAATTGGGAGATATTTGGACATTCTGTATGCAATTTGGTTCGAGCTACTTTTAAGGGACAACCTATTTCTCCATCTTTGAACCGTAGCGAAAGTCAATTCTCTTGAGAATATGACCCAATTTTGGCCCATTAGTTTGATTTCAGTGTTGTATAAAATCATTACAAAATTTATTGTTAATCACCTGAAAAAGCACATGTCGGATTGTGTATCAATGAACTAAACAAGTTTCATTTCTGGGCGCTCTATTACAAACAGTATAATAATAGCATAAGAAGTGATTCATTTTATGCGTAGTAAGAAAGGCAAAGTTGACTTTATGGCACTTAAAATTGATCTTGAAAAGGCTTATGACAGACTTGAATAGGTTTTATTGATGACGCACTGAAAGACATTGGTTTACCAGATGAGTTTTAGCTTTTAATTATGCGATGTATATCCTCGGTATCTATGCAATTACTCTGAAATGGGTCTACATCTGATTCATTTTTTTCCTTCGCGTGGTATTCATCAGGGAGATCCCCCATCTCTATGTTTATTTGTGTTTTGCATGGAAAGGTTGGAACAATTGATTCACCTTGTTGTAGACGATAGTTCTTGGAAACCTGTAAGACTTGTTAGAAATGATCTGGCAATTTCTAATTTATTTTTTGCCGATGACATGCTTCTTTTTGTCAAAGCATTAGAGACTCAGGTTAATGTGAATGAGGAGATCTTGCACAAGTTTTGTGTCGCTTATGGGCAAAAGGTTAGTGTGACAAAGACCAATATTTTCTTCTCTAAAAATATTATGGAGTCATTACGATTAAGCATTAGTGCTAGGTTTGACTTTCGTGAAGTTAATGATTTTGGAATATATATGGGGTTCCTCTTTTACATTCTAGAGTGACCATTGTTGTTTATCAGTATATTATTTAGCGTGTTCAGGATAAATTGAATGGTTGGTCGGCAAACAGTCTCTCATTCGTAGGGCATGTGGTACCTAGTAAATCTGTTTTGTCTTTTATTTCTACTACTCCATGCAGTCTACACTTTTACCGAAAGGTGTGTCATGAAATTGAAAAAATTATTCGAAGCTTTATTTATGGTCATAATGACAAAAAACGTAGGGTGTACCTTGTGAATTGGGAGAGAGTTTATTCTCCAATTCAAAATGGCGGTTTGGGTTTTAAGCGAATGGACAAATAAAATGAGGCTTTTGATGAAAATTGCTTTTCATATTGTGGCTCATCCGAATCAGTTATGGGTGCAAGTGCTAAGGAAAAATACAAATGGAATGATGTTATTCCAGAAACAATTCATCGAGCATATTGTTCCCATTTTTTAAGGGGTGTTAGCTTTGTTTGGTGTTCTATACGTGATAGTCTTGTTTGGACTATTGGAGATGGTAATTCTGTGGATTTTTGGCGAGATGTTTGGTTAGATGATATCAATCCTTCGATACATCATGTTATAGATCAGAGAGTTATTGAAATATTGCCTTTGGTTACGATGAACAATATGCTTGATCATTTGGGGTGTTGGAAATGGCATGAATATGCCGCATACCTTCTTAATTCAATCCTCTATCGGTTAGCTGCATGTTTGACACCTCGTCAATTTTCTTTCTCTGATTATGTTGGTTGGAAATGGAATGAGTCACGGGTTTTCACGGTGAAATTTGCGTATGAGTTCTGGACTGGTTATAATCTTTACAATGAAGATAATTTGTGGAAGATTATTGTACAATTTAAAGGTATTCTGAAAATACGTTTTTTTCTTTGGCTTGGTGCTAGCGGACATGTTCTCACTAACCTAGAATGTGTTCGACGACATATGACGGACAGTACGACTTGTGGGATTTGTGGAAATACAATGGAGTCTATCGATCACATTGTGCGTCATTGTTCTCCGGCTAATGCTATATGGGTTGCTACGGTTATTGCGGACAAACTTCCTGAGTGGTTTAAGGTCAACACATATGGTTCTCGAAACGCTTCTACGAGTTTTGCTATTTATGATGGGGTAATAAGAGATAGTATCAGGGAGTAGTTATCTGGGTTCACGAAGTGTTTGGGTATTTACTCGATTATTGAAGCTGAACTTTGGGGGGTTATTGAAGGTCTTCGTCTAGCTTGGACGAGAGGTTTAAGAAATGTTATTCTTGAATTGACAGTTTAGATGTGGTTCTTATTTTGCTTAAATGGACTGCAAGAGGTGGTTTAGCATCGTTGGTTAGAGAGGTTTGTTCATTTTTTTATCAATCTTCGAAGATTAAAATTTGTCATATTCGTCGGACAACGAATAAGGTTGCTGATGGATTAGCCAAAATGACTCAATCTGGTGACTTTCCTTCATTTGGAGACCTGAGCTTCTCATCTTATATCTTCATGTTTCCACCGGATGTAGTTTTGGCTTTGGTTCATGTTGACTTGTAACTCTATATGGGTGTGGGTCTCTAATGTTCACTTGGGTGTTTCTTTTATCATTTTGTAAATACTAGCAAGTGTGCTATTTTCCCATCATTTAGGGTTAGGAGGGTTTTTTAATGAGGCATTTGATTATTTGTTTCTCTCTCAATTTTATCCAAAAAAAGATTTATTTTTTAATATTTATTATTAAGGATATATTTTTAATTTTTCGACATTTATTAGTAAAATCTTGTTTTTTAAATTCGCTATTGAGCCACTAAAATTGACTTTGTATTGTGAGAGATAGTAATCAAATTATTGAATAATTATAGGGTATGAATTATTAAAATACTATATTAAAAATATATAAATACAAAAATTATTATTAATATAAAATATAAATAAAATATTAAAATTAGAGAAAATTTTAAAAATTTTAGAGGTGATAACATCCCCGGATCGATCTCTAAATAATCAATTATGTACGAAAAGTTGGGTGGTGCTTTAACTTCAAGGGAAAATTATTAGATGAAACATGTTTATTAGGTCATCCGTAATTCAACTAATAGGATTTGTCTATTTTAATTTTTTCTACATATAATTAGAGGTGAATAATTATTAAATAATTATTTAAAAATAAATAATTATAATTACTTGTATTACAAATAACGTGGTGAATAAGTTCACCTACGAATCTCTCCACTTGGAGTGGAAATCATATATTTCTTTCTAATGTCTCCTTCCATGCATCCGTTTCGAATTATAATCCTATTTTTTTAGAAAAAAAAATAGATCACTTAGAATATATTAAAGAATCAAAGATTCAAGTAAAGTCGTAAACATTTTGAATATTATTAATTAAACCCCTCAAAATTGTTCAAAAACTTTAACATTCTCTTAATTTGTTTTAAATTTTAATTAGATCCTCAATTTATTAAAAGAATCTAATAAATTTAAAAAAAAATTATCACTCGTTTAATATTTAAAAAAATTGATTAACTCGCCTCAAATGATCACATTTTTTATAAATTAATTATCACGTTAAGATCGATCACTAACTAATATTAATCATTATAACATTTTGATACGTATAATAATTAATATTAAGAAAATTCTACAACATGCGTTGAATACCACTGAACACCATTAATACTAAACATCATTCATTAAACACTAATAAATTAATTAATAAAGATTAAAAATTTCAACAACTTGACATACAATTAATAAAAAATGATAAACTCAACATATAATTATTAATTGTATATTGTGTCATTGAGATTTTTAACTTGTATTAATTAATTTAATAATGTTGAACGTTAATAATGTTCAACGGTGTTCGACGCACGTGATATATTGATCCTTAATATTAATTGAAAATTGTAAAATTGAAGATAAATTGCCCAAAAATATCTATTAAGAAGAAGGTAATGGCACCGTGATTACTAGTATCGGAATAACCATTTGACTACCCGATTTCAGGTCGAACGCACATGAAAGAGGTAAGCAGGGTGAACAACCGTAACAATTAATCAATCAAGAGGGTAAAAACTTGTGACGAGAAAATCATGAGATTAAATAAAAAATATCACACATGAGAAGAGACAAAAAAACATCATCGAAAAAATAATTTTAGTTAAAACTGAATATTCTTTAGAGTCAACAAGCTTAATTAACCTTAATTGCTATGTTTCTTTATTTGATCCAACACTCTTTCTAAAACCTATCTATTTTTTCTCTTAAAACCCACTTTATTCCGCAAATCCAAACCTCAATCACCTCAAAAAACCCACAAAATCCATAAAAGATCGTTTTATTCTTCATCAATGAAAGGATATAATTATGATGTCTTTCAATTCCAAAACCTTAATGGTTCTTCTCAGAGATATCCCCATGAAAGTCTTGAAGAAATTTTTTTCTCGACTGAATTTGAACCTGACACCGAATACCAGTGTTTGGGGTTCCGATTTGAGTGGAACAATGCGATTGTTTCACGACGATTTCATTGCCAGAGGCTATCCGAATTCGACCACGTCTCGATCTAACCACACATGGCCCGACATCGATATCTTCTTATTCCAAAACTCTTCGTCGACCAACATACTCCCATGTCATGATCGAAGGAAAAGGGGGAAATCAAAACAAAAGAAAAGAGAACAGGGAAAAGAAATTCAAAGAGAAAATGATGATGTTTTGATTAATGATGGCAAACAAGACAATACGCTGCGTTTCAAGCTAAAAATGGAAAGGGACAAAGAAGCTTTACCAGGAATATGACTCAGCAGATAACTCTGGATGGTTGAGCTGGAGGAACCGTTAGAGAATGAAGGAAGATTGACACTTGTCACTAAATAACAAACGTGTCCTTAGAATATATGCTATTTTGTAATGCTGAATTTGTTATGCTTGAATTGATAGAAATAAACCTCTTTTCTCTGCAATCTAAATCTTTCCTTCTTTTTTTCCTTGCCAAACCTTTACAATTTGTATTCAGAGCCTTTAAGATCCCACTACAATAATGGGAAAACCAAAACAAAATCAAACCATGACAGAACCAGCTGATCTGGCCGAGCTAAAAATAGTTATTGAAGTTATTCAAAATAGATTAAAATTTTTGGAAGATGATGAAAAGGATCCAAAATGGTCAGCCAGACATCGAGAATCAACAACCCGAAGAATCACCAAACTGGAAACTTGAATGGATGTTACATAGGGATATTTGAAAAAGATTTTGGAGTTTGTCCAGAAACAGGGGAGCCTTGCAAGTCCACCACCATCAGACAGACCTTCAGTAGCTATTCCTACAACACAGAGGGGCACGACCAATAAGTTTTCTCATACAATTACTATTTTGAATGAAAATGAGAGGTTTTTCTATAAACCTGATGAACCGGATCTCTTATCTTCCAAACTTGTTCCCTTTGATACTCAACAACAGCAAAAACTGAAAATGAAAATGGATGAATATGTCTCAGCTAGTAACTCATCTTTAGAGCCTTAAGAACTACCCTTTTCCTTAAGCATTCTTAAGATGAACCAGTTCAGACCAAAGATTGAACTTCAAGTGTTTGATGGAACTAATCCAAGAGGGTGGATAAAAAGCTGTCAAAAATATTTTATTTTATTAGTGATTCTAGAAGACCACAAAATGGATTTGATTGCTATGTACCTTGAAGGAAGAGTAGAAGCTTGGTTTGATGCATATATCATGCAGAAACACATGATTTCCTGGAGGGAATTTGCTGCTGATTTATAACATAGATTCTTTGATCGAACTTATACAAACACTATTGAAGAGTTTAACAAGTTGGTCCAGAAATCTTCAGTGGAGAAATACCAGAAAAAATTTGAAGAGCTACAACCATTTTTGATTCAACAAAACCCTTCATTGGATGAAATTTATTGTCTCAAGTTTCTTGAATGGCCTGAAAGAAGAATTAAGGCATAGGGTTAAGATGCATCATCCCAACACTTTGAATGAAGCTGTCAGGTTAGCTAAATTACATAATTTATCCTTGGAAGTGGAATAAAAAAATGAAAACCAAAGAATTACACATACAATCACCAATCAGCTCCTGCAAAGACATGGTCACAACCTGTTCAGCCTTAACCAAAGGCCACTACTGTGAACACAAACAAACAGACATTACTAGACTAAAGAAGAGCTCACAACCTTTTTTTTTAAGTATGGTGAAAAGTTTACACCTGGACACCTTTGCAAGATTAAACAACTTAACTTGATGGAGGAAGAGATTTTGGATGAGGAGAAAAATTTGGAAGAAGGGAAGGAAGAGCCAGATCAACTTATAGAGAGACCAACAGAAGAAACTCAGGAAATCTCTATCAATGCTCTGACAGGAAGTGAAGCCCATAGTACCTTAAGAATTCAAGGCTCTATCAAAGGGAGGAGTTTGAGCATATTAGTTGACAGTGGGAGTACTCACAGTTTTATTAATCCTGGCTGGACAAAAGAGGGAATAGAAATCATCCCAACCAATCTTTTAGTAATCACTATAGAAAATGAAGATAAACCTTACAGTACAGCCAAATCAAAACAACTACAGTGGAAGATGCATGAGCATTCTTTTCAGCATGATTTCATAGTTTTAAGCATGGGAGAGAGTGATATAGTTTTGGATATGGATTGGATGTAAAGGTACAATCCCATCAGCTTAGACTTTAAACTAATGATACTGAGTTTTTTCAAAGATGAGCAATTAGTTACCTTGAAAGGAGGAAAGAAACAAGCTACACTTCAACTGATTTTGACAGTAATGAGACTGAAGTATACCCTGATATTAGAGAGATTCTGAACAGATTTGAAGTAAGAACCACATGTTATGCCCCTTTCAAGAGTCCAAGACCATGTCATTACACTCAAGGAAGGAGCTCCTCCTTTTAATCTACGGCCATACAGATTTCCTCACATTCAGAAAACAAAGGTCGAAAAGAAAATAACTGAGATGTTGTCTGCTTCAATTATCCAGACCAACAAAAGCCTTTTTACTTCTCCTTGCTTGCTGGTAAAGAAAAAAAATGAATCGTGGAGGCTTTGTGTTGATTACAGGCAGTTGAATGCTATCAATTCGAAGAATAAATTCCCAATTCCTATGGTGGAGGACCTATTGGATGAATTATCAAGGGCTAAATTTTTTCTAAGATAGATATAAGATCGGGTTATTGGCAGATTTGAGTTCAAGAGGAAGATATCTAAAAAATATCTTTTCGCACTCACCATGGTCATTTTGAATTCAAAGTCATGCCATTTGGCCTCACCAGTGCCTCAATAATATTTCAATCTCTCATGAATTATGTGTTTGGCCCTTATTTAAGGAGGTTTGTCTATTCTCATTTACAGTCCCTCCTTATATGACCACTACACTCATCTTGAATTAGTATTATCTATGCTAAGGACTTATCAGCTCTTTGCAAGAAGAAAAAAAATATTTTTTTGGACAGGTGCAAGTGGAGTATCTTAGCCACACTATTTCTGTTGAAGGTGTTGCTACCGATTCATCTAAAATAGCAACTATGCATAATTGGCCTCTTTCCAAAATATAAAGTCTTTACGAGATTTTTTGGGACTTACTGATTATTACAGACGCTTTATTCGCAATTATGAAGCTATTAGTAAGCCCTTGACTACCTTACTAAAGAAGGATAATTTCCACTGTACTCATGCAATAGAAATGGCTTTCAAGGAACTAAAGATGGCCATATGTCAGGCCCCAGTCCTTGCATAACCTGACTTCACAAAACTTTTTTACTTGAAAATCGATGCGAGTTCTACAGGTATTGGAGTTGTTCTATCATAAGATGGTCGACCTATTGCTTTCTTAAGCCAAGCTCTAAGTCCTAGACATGCTAATCTTTCAATTTATGAAAGAAAATATTTAGCTATACTATTAGTTATTTTTAAATGGAGGCACTATTTAGAAGGGGGACCATTTGTCATCAAAACTGATCATGATGCTCTCAAGCATCTCTTGGAGCAAAAACTCACTACTGTCATTCAGAAAAAAAATTAACTAAACTATTAGGCCTGGATTATACAATTCATTACAGACATGGGAGGCATAATGTTGTTGCTGATGCACTTTCTAGACAGCAACCTGAACTACAACAGTTAACAGCTACTGTAATTAATCTTTTTTGGGTGAAAGACGTGAAAGATACTTATATGGATGATGAATTTGCTCAAGGAAAAATTATTCCTGCTATCTTCCAATAGGATTTTAATTCTAGTTAGACCTATTCTAAAGGCATCCTAAGATATGAGAAGAAAGTTTATATTGACAATACTGGATATCTCAGACTTAAATTACTATCTCAATTACATGAATCACCTTTGGAAGGACACTCAGGTATTCAAGCAACCTATCAAAGTCTCAAATTGTATTTCTATTGGCCTGGAATGAAAAGATAAGTAAAGGACTATGTGCTTCAATGTGATGTATGTCAGAGGGTAAAGGATGAACATATTTCCTACCGTGGTCTCTTATAACCTTTTCTATTCTTACTCAGGCTTGGGAAACTATCTTTATGGACTTTATTGAGGGTCTTCCTAACTTAAAAAAGTCAACTATCATACTTGTGATGATTGATAAATACACCAAGTATGAACACTTTCTTCACCTAGCACGTCCCTTCATTGCTGTTGGTGTTGTATCCATCTATTTGGATCATGTTTACAAGCTTCACGACAGTCCTAAGATCATTATATCAGATAGGGATAAAATTTTTACAAGCTTATTTTGGACTAAACTACTCAAAAAATTGAGAACTTTTTGTCACTTTAGCTCAGTATACCACCCTCAGTCTAATGGACAGACTGAGCGTTTGAATCAATGCCTGGAATTATATCTCAGATCTCTATATTTTCTGAGACCTCACACTTGGTTTACTTAGCTACCACGTTCAGAATGGTGGTACAATATAAACTTTCACACTGCTCTAGGAATTACCCCTTTCGAAGCTTTGTATGGAGTCAAACCTAACCTACTCAACTAGTCTGAACCATCTACTGTCCAGAATGTCAACGGTATATTAGCTAGAAGGAAGCATACAAGACAACTACCCAATGACAATTTACAAAAAGCCCAGCACCGAATGAAGTACTATACAGATAAACATCGATCAAAAAGGAGATTCTGCTTACCTTAAGCTCCAGCCATATAAACAATCCTCCATAGCCTTGCAAAAAAATTTAAAGTTAACAGCTCTCTTTTATGGTCCCTACACAATCATCAAGAAAATTGGGTCAGTGGCTTATCAATTATAACTTCCTGCAACAACAAAATTACACCTTGTATTTCATGTGAGTTTGCTGAAGAAAAAGATTGGACCGAATGTGCCTACCTCTATTGATCCTCTTGTGAATGTGGATGACCAGATCAAGATTTATCCCTTACAAGCACTGGATAAAAAGATGAATAAAAGAAACAATTTCTTTGTCACCCAGTTACTGATACAGTAGGAAAACATGGACCCTGAAAATGCAATTTGGGAGGACTTCAATGTTCTTCAATCGCAGTTTCCGGACTTTAATCCTCGGGGACAAGAATCGTCTGATGGGGAGGAATTGTCATGATCTAAGAAAAAAGAAGAAATCAAAACAAAAGAAAGGAGAACAGAGAAAAAAATTCAAAGAGAAAACGATGACGTTTTAATTAATGATGGCAAGGGTGACAATACGTTGCGTTTCAAACTGAAAATTGAAAGGAACAAAGAAGCCTTACCATGAATATGACTCAGCAGATGACTCTGGATGGCTGAGCTGGAGGAACTGTTAGAGAATGAAGAAAGATTAACACCTATCATTAAATAATAAACGTGTCCTTAGAATATAACTTATTCTGTAATGCTGAATTTATTATGCTTAAATTGACGTAAAAAAACAATTTTTTCTCTACAATCTAAATCTTTCCTTCTTCTGCAATCTCATTTCTTCTTTTTTGCTTGCCAACCCTTTACATCCCATCGTCGTTGCACAGTCAACATGTTTTTTATCCACCGTCATCGTCGCTAATGGAATTAAGAGGGAAGGTCTACGCGGTGACGAAGGATCAGAACGGATGCCGTCTCTTGTAAGAGAAATTGGAGCATGGAATCATAACCCATGAAGAGATTGAGATGTTTTTCTTTGAGGTGAAGGAGCAATTTCCTTCGTTGATGGTTTATCGGTTTGCTACTTACTTTATCCAGAAACTGTTCATAGCAATCAATCAAGACATTAGGACACACTTCATCCTCTTGCTCGCCGGCAGCCCACAAAGGTTCCTTGAAGTTTGCACTGATGTAAAACGGGTAAGAACGTATATAATTATATATACGAATAATCAATCCGGTCTATTTTAGGGTTTATAAATCTAATTCATAAATTCAAATTTAGGGTTCAGAATTAGGGGTGAATATTCGGTCGAGTTGAATAAAAAATTTTGAGTTATTCGAGTTGATAAATCATATTTTACAACTCAAATTTTATTTGAAATTTTTAAGATACATATATTTTTTTCATATGTAGCAATATTTATTTATATTTTTTCATATATTTTACAATTCAAACTTTATTTAAATTTTTTTAGTCGAGTTTATGAAATTTTGAGTCGACTCAAAAAAAGTTGAGTATTTTTGCCTCGAGTCAAGTTATTCACCTTTTTCGAGTTGAGTTTTGCTCACCCCTATTTAGAATCGATTGTAGGGATTTAGGGTTTAAGCTTTTCAAAACTTTGAAAGAATGTTTTAAGGTTTAAGGTTTAAATTTTAAGCAATATTATTTATTTTAGGGTAGGATATTGTTTTAAAATTAAAATTTAGGGGTTTTAATTTAGAAGGTAGGAATTTAGGGTTTAAACACTATATTGATGGTAAATGATTCAGGGTTTATATTTATGATTCTGTAATGGTCTAATCTGTAATTAGCCGTTAACAGGAAGTTAATTTTGTTTTTAATTTTCTGTTAGAGTTAAGTCTTTAAATGAAACGGTGCGTTTCATGCTTAAAGGGTCATATAGTAATACTACGTCGTTTAAGAGGACACTAGGTTTTAAGGAGGATGTCAGGCAGAGTCAGTTATGATTTGTACTGAGGAATTTTCTCGTCCTTTTCCCCTTTTCTGTTCTCTTCTTCCTTAATCCAATCTTCCTATTTCTTCCTCTATTTTTTAATTCTTGTTAAGCACTGTTACAAAGGTATCAGAGGCCTCGTTGGCTCTTGAGAATGGTGGAGACACGGCGCTAGGCGGCTTTGGGCACTACTGGTGAGCAGGAGAGTGAGTCGCAACTTCCAGAGTGGCAACAAGAGACGAGTAGAATACAACAGGAAATGCGAACAAAAATTTCTCGCGTAGAGACATCGATGGATGATAAATTGGAGAAGATGCAGTCCACTCTGATGGATAATATGCAGAGGCTTCTGGAAATAGCATTGGGCAAAAAGATCGAGGTGAGTCCAGTATTGATACAACCTGGGTTATTACCCACTCCAACGAATCTGCCGAGATCAGATCCAACAAATATAGCGAGATCGGATCCAGTGGAAAAGGGGAAGGCTCTAGTTAGTGGTGAGGGCTAGGGGAGCGATTCGGTGATTGACTTGGTTGAGACAGACAGCCAAAAAGGGGCAGTTATGGAGAATCTTACACAAATTAATTTTGCTTATAAATTAATTTGTCCTAAGTTTGATGGGTCAGATTTTAGAGAATAGTTGTATAAGGTTGAGCAGTATTTCGAAGCTGAAAATATACCTGAAGGGGCTAAGGTTAGGATTGTGATGCTACATTTGGAGAGAAGGGAACTCCAGTGGCATCAGTTCCTATCTAGATCCCAGGCAAATTGGCATCTGATCACATGGAAGGAATATTTGGATGGATGCATGAGAGATTTGCACCAGGAGGTTTTGATGATCCATTTGCGGACCTCGTGGCTCTATAGCAAGGAGAACACATGACTGTTGACCAGTTTTATGAAGAATTCATCAACTTGCTGAATCAAGTTCAACTACCTGATGATTATGTGTTGAGTATGTTCAAGAACCATCTCAGGATTGAGATCAGCCAATTTGTGAAGCTTCTTCAACCCCAAACATTGTTGAATGCTTTCCACCTGGCCAAACATGTGGAGTCTATGTTACCAGCTACTTCCAGAAGATATGGAACAACTCAAGTTACAAGGTCTTTTTCTACTGCTCCATTATCATTGACAGTACCAAACAGAACTAGTAACAATATGGTGAGAGGTTTCTCTAATGCTGGGAGTCAGATGAATCAAGCTGCATCAAAGATTACTACACCAACATTGAGTCCTACTAATTCAAAGGTGGCTAGTTCGAGTACTTCAAGACAGGAAGACAGGAAGTTGACACCTAAGGAGATTGATGAAAGAAGAAAGAAGGGACTTTGTTTTTGGTGTGTAGCTAAGTACACCCCGGGCCACAGATGTGCAAAATCTCAGATCTTCCAAATTGCAGTGGAGGGAATAGATGAAGAACAGGAGGCTGAAGTGTTCTTGGATTGTGAGGAGCAAGGAGAAATAAGTAGAAGTGAGGAACCAGTACTCTCACGTAATGCTATGTGGGGATCTGCACATTGGGAGACTATGAAATTGGTATTGAAGATTAGGGGAAACGAGTGTGTTGCTTTGGTAGACTCAGGAAGCACACACAATTTTTTGAGTTTGACTGTGCTCAAGAGGTTGAATTTGGGAATGATGAGAAGAAGCCAACTGAGAGTGTCTGTAGCATATGAGAACTCTATGAAAACAATAGGGGAATGTAAGGAGCTTCACTGGAGCTGTCAAGGCCACTCTTTTACTACTGACTTCTTAGTTCTTCCCATGAAAAACTGTGAGGTGGTGTTAGGGATCCAATGGTTGACTCAACTAGGACCAGTCCATTGGGATTTTACACAACTATCCATGTGTTTTTAGCGTCAGGAATAGAAGATCCAGTTACAAGGAATCCAAGGAAATTCATGGGAATTGATTGACTCCAAGGCTTGTGATAAAATGTTAAGAGGGAATCACAGTCCTTACACTGCTTCACTATGGATGATGAAGGCTCAGTTAGAGGTTGGGAATAAGGTGGCAGAGCATTTTCAAGAGATCCAACAGTTATTAGACCAATTCACTGATGTGTTTGCTGAACCTAAAGGGTTACCCCCTGATAGGCAGCATGAACATAGAATTGATCTGGTGGATGATAAAGCAGTAATCAAGGTGAAGCCTTATAGACACCCTACTCACCAGAAAGATGAAATAGAAAAAATGGTGAGAGAGATGTTGGCTAGTGGCATCATTAGGAATAGTAGCAGTGCATTCTCATCCCCTATTGTGATGGTCAAGAAGAAGGACACATCTTGGAGGATGTGTGTGGACTACAGAAAACTCAATCAAGTTACCATCAAGGATAGTTTTTCCATGCCTGTTATTGAGGAATTATTGGATGAACTAGGGGCTGCTACATACTTTTCCAAGCTGGATTTGAGGTCTGGTTATCACCAGATTTGAATGAGAGAGGCTGACATCCCAAAGACAGCCTTTAGGACACATGAAGGGCATTATGAATTTTTAGTAATGCCCTTTGGATTGACAAATGCACCAGCTACTTTCCAAGGATTGATGAACAAGATTTTTAAGGAGCAGTTGAGAAGGTTTGTATTGGTCTTTTTTGATGACATCCTAGTCTACTCAATGGATTGGGAGTCTCACTTGAATCACTTGAAAGAGGTGCTAGGAATTTTGAGGAAGCAGCAACTCTATGCAAAAAAATCCAAGTGCAGCTTTGGAGCAAGAGAGGTTAATTATCTAGGATATGTCATTAATGGTGGGGTGATATCCATGGATAATTCTAAAATCCAATGCATCCTAGAATGGCCTTCTCCTAGATCTATAACTGAGCTTAGGGGATTTTTGGGACTCTCTGGATACTATAGGAGATTTGTAGCAGGATATGGTTTGCTTGCAAGATCATTAACTGATTTGCTAAGGAAGGGAGCTTGGAAGTGGGGATTGGAAGAAGAAGCAGCTTTTACCAAGCTCAAGGAAGTTATAACTAGAGCTCCTGTTTTGTCATTGCCTAATTTTGAGCAGACTTTTTTGTAGAGACTGATGCCTCTGACCAGGGAGTGGGAGCAGTGCTGGTTCAACAAGGAAAACCACTGGCTTATTTCAGTAAGAGTTTGGGACCTAGATACAAGGGTCTCTCAGTTTATGAGAAGGAGATGATGGCTGCATTGTTGGCTGTTAAGAAATGGTCAATATATTTGACTGGGAGGCACTTTGTTATTAAGACTGATCACCAAAGTCTTAGGTTCTTGGCTGCCAATGAAGCTACCACTCTATTCCAACAAAAATGGGCCATCAAGATGATGGGCTATGACTATGAGGTTCAATATAGGAAGGGGGCTACCAATACAGTGGCTGATGTATTGTCTAGAAGAGTGGATGAGGGAAGCTGTTGTGCCATTACAGTGAGTAGTGTATCTACAGAAATGATTGAGAAGGTCAAAGCTACTTGGCAAATGGATGAAGGGATACAAAAGATTATCCAAGCTCTGGAAGTTGGATCTCAGAAGTATAGAAAATACAGCTGGGATGGAAGGCTTCTTAAAAGGAGGGAAAAACTGGTGGTGGGCAATGATGCAAGTGTTAGGATGGAATTAATTAAATTTTTTCATGGAAGTGCTATTGGTGGCCATTCTGGTGCACATGCAACCATACAAAGAATTGGTTCTGTTTTCTACTGGAAAGGTATGAGGAAGGAAGTGAAGGGAATGGTGAGGGAATGTTTGGTATGTCAAAGAAATAAGGGTGATTTGCAGCATCCAAGAGGCCTCTTACAACCCCTACCAATTCCTGAGACAATATGGACTTCAATTAGCATGGATTTTATTGAAGGACTGCCAATGTCCAAGAAGAAAAATTGCATTCTTGTGGTGATAGATAGGCTGACCAAATATGGTTATTTCCTAGCATTGGCTCATCCTTTTACTGCTAAGGATGTAGCTCAGCTGTTTTTGGAAAATATCTTCAGGTTGCATGGTTTACCTGAGACCATTATTTGTGACAGAGATAAGGTATTCTTAAGTACCTTCTGGAAGGAGCTATTTGGAAAATTAGGAGTGGCAGTCCTGGCTTCAACTGCTTACCATCCAGAGACGGATGGCCAAACAGAGAGACTGAATCAATGTTTGGAAACCTATCTCAGGTGCATGTCTGGTGAGAGACCTAGTGAATGGAGTGAGTGGTTGCATTTGGCTGAGTGGTGGTATAACACCACCTTCCATTCTGCCATACAGGTTACCCCATACCAGGCCTTATATGGGCAAGTTCCCCCACTTCACTTACCTTATGTGGCTGGAGAGTCTCTAGTAGCTGCAGTGGACAGGAATTTACAACATAGGGAGGCTGCAATTGAGATGCTTAAGTTCCACATTAGGAGAGCCCAAGACAGGATGAAAAATCAAGCTAACAGGAGGAGGACTGAGTGTGAGCTACAAGTGGGTGACTGGGTTTTCCTGAAGCTGCAACCATATAGGCAGCAAACTGTGAGCCTCAGAAACTGTCAGAAGCTAGCTCCAAGGTGGTTTGGACCCTTCTTGGTGATTGAGAGGATTGGTAAGGTTGCGTATAAATTGAAGCTACCTGATAATTCCAGGGTGCATCCAGTATTTCATGTGTCACAACTGAAGAAGAAAATTGGGACAGAGTTAGCTCAACAGCAGTTACCAGTTATTGGCCCAGATGGAAGCATAGCCAAGGAACCAGTGAGGATCCTGGATAGAAGGATTGGTAAGAAAGGCAATCGTGCGATCACCGAGGTCCTGGTGGAGTGGACGAATTCTTTTCCTGAAGACGCTACCTGGGAGATCCTTCATCAGCTTCAGCAACAATTTCCAGACTGGAATCCTTGAGGACAAGGATTGTTGCAAGGGAGGAGCATTGTAACGGTCTAATCTATAATTAGCCGTTAACAGGGAGTTAATTTTGTTTTTAATTTTCTGTTGGAGTTAAGTCTTTAAATGAAACGGTGCGTTTCATGCTTAAAGGGTCATATAGTAATACTACGTCGTTTAAGAGGACACTAGGTTTTAAGGAGGATGTCAGGCAGAGTCGGTTATGATTTGTACTGAGGAATTTTTTCGTCCTTTTCCCCTTTTCTGTTCTCTTCTTCCTTAATCCAATCTTTCTATTTCTTCCTCTATTTTTTAATTCTTGTTAAGCACTGTTACAGATTCATGACTTGGGATTTAAGATTTTTATAACATTTGATTTAGGGTTTAAGTATATAAGATTATTATCGTAGTTTATGTATCAAAAAATTACTCTTCGCTTGACGAGTGCTAGGAAAGTGAAGAAAAGTCATAAATTTAGGTTTTAATTCTTTTATAAATTCATGATCTATGGTTTAGGGATTATAATTTAGAATTTTGAATAGATGGTTCAGAGTTTAAGAGTTTAAAGTAATTTAGGTATATGATTCATGACTTGTGATTTAGGGTTTATAATGCGATTGAGTGTTTAGATTTAAGATTTAGGGTCGAGGAAATATCATATTTTTTTTTGCTGTAATTTGCTTTTTCTTTGATTATTTAGGACCCGGACTGTACATAAATTCATGGAGAGTATAACTACCAGTGAGCAAATATGTATTCTCCTGTATCTTTTGAAGCCTATCACTGTAACCTTGACAAACAACTGCAATGGTTTCCATATAATCCTACAGTGCTTGTATAGATTCTCGAATAAAGAAAAGCGGGTAAAATAAACACATTTAGAATATATTCGTATTCGACACTCGTATAAGTTATAATTTATTTATTTTTTCTAAAAACTACACCATGAACAGCCTCTCGCAGATGAAACCGTTGAACACTGCATCAACGTTGCGACCAACAAGAGCGGTTGTTGTGTGTTGCAACAATGCTTGGTCAATGTCGATGCCGAGGTCCAGAGCCATTTGCTCGATCAGGTCATAGGCAATGCCTTGCTTCTTTCCGAGGACGAATTCGGGTTCATTTCTATTTCCAATTTCGTAACGGAATGTGTTGATATCGGATTTTTTACATAACAGACCGGAATCTAACCCTAATTTCGTTTTTTTTGTGTGTGTTTAGCAACTATGTTGTGCAGTTTGTGCTCGGATTGAGACTTCGTCGTGCCACGGAATCGATAATATCTCGGCTTGAAGGGAGTTTCGTTAGGCTTTCGTTTAACAAGTATGGCAGCAATGTGGTTGAGAAATGCTTGAAAGAATCTAGTTATGAACTCTCTTCAAGGATCATCCTGGAGATTATAACTGATCCTGATTTTTTAAAGGTCATTGGGCATGACTATGGGAACTATGTTGCTCAATCAGCTTTGAGTGTTTCAAAGGTTATGATTCTTCTATCTCATTCCTTCATTTATTTAGTTTTACATACATATATATATATATATATATATATATATTTCATTTAGTTTTATATCGTTACATGACCATTAGATGAATATAATAGATTGATGAGACTAAACACTTCTATTTTTTTTTAAATTTCTTTATTTTTTAAATTTTAATCTCATCCATCTATTATATTAATTTAATATTCATTTAATGACTTAAACGGATAACTCAAATTAACAGTTAGTTATATGAAGATTATCACTTAAGAAAAAAAGTACGCAGAGCCATTCCTAGGAGTGGGTCATAAAGATGACGGCCCAAGGCTCCTAATTTTATTTTTTATTAAATATATTTATTTTTAATTTTTTAATATTTATTATTAGAATTTACTTTTAATATTTATTATTATAAGTTAATTATTATTTTTTTAATACTTATTATTATATGAGTTTATTTTTTAATACTTGTTATTATGGTCTCAATTTTTTCCAATATTTGTATTAGGCCTACTATTAAAATTCATTTTCCAATATTTTTTATTATGATTTCTAAATCTCAATTTTTTTAAAATGTTTGTTGTTAGGGGTCTATCTTTTACTAAACTTATTATCAGGGGTCTACACAAAAAACATTATTTAATATTTAGTAATATATAATATTAAAATTTATTTATTTTCGTTATTTTCTATTAGAGATGATTTTTTCTAATACTTGCTATTAGGAGTCTAATTTTAAAATTTATTTTTCGACATTTATTATAATAGACCTATTTTTTTAATATATTTGTTACTAGGGTCCAATTTTTTTAATACTTACATAAGAGATCTATTTTTTTAATAATTATTATTAGGACCAGAGTTTTTTTATATTTGTTATACATGTTAGATTTTTTATAATATTTATTATTAGAGATTTACTCTTAAAATTTATTTTCCCATATTTATAATTAAGGATTAATTTTCTATCAATACTTGTTATTAGGGACCTATTTTTTTAATATTTGTTAGTAGACATATACTTAATTTAATTTTATAATTCTTCTTATTAGAAAACTATTTTTTTCTAATACTTATTATTAGAGGCCTATGTTTTTATGTTTGCCCTAGGGCTACTAAAATCTCAAAACCGACTTTGAAAGTGAGGAGTTAATTTTAGTCATTTATTTAAGTCATCAAACGATCCAAAAAAATGTTTAAAACTTAGAGAGTATTATACCGTGTAACTTGATGCTATCTTATTATTTAAAATCTTAAATTTCAAATAAATAACTTTAACATCAAAACTCTATCCCTAAATTAAATCTCTAACCTTTAAATTTAGTTTATTTATGAATTATTTTTTCACGGTTAATATATCGAATAATTTCAATATATGCACATGCATGCTCAGTTACTGTTATTGCTTTAGCGCTTTTAAGACTGAACCTTAAGCACTTAATCCTACAAATTGAGTGATTAGGGGTTTTGAATTTTAGGATATAGGAAATGTATACGAATATATATGGGTTAATTACATCATTAGTCCACAAGTCATGAGTTATATTTTAAATTAGTCTTTAAATTTTGAAATCTTCCGAGTAAATCCTCCAATTAAATTATTGTTTTTAATGAGTTACATGACAGTTTGCTGGTCAACTTTGGGAGTGCAAATCATCTGCCTCTTTCTCATGCCTTCATTTATACCACACTTCTAATTAGAGGGTTTAGGTTTTAGGGGTTTTGATTAGGGTTTAAGGAATTAGAGGTAGGGTGTATTTTTTAGGGTGTAGGGTTTAGGGTTTAAAATATAGAAAATAAGGGTTTAGGGTTTAAAATTGATTTTTTTTTTAAAATAAAGGATGCATCAAAGGAGACATGAGGAAGGGGCAGAGGATTTTTGTTCCAACTTTGGCGCTGAATGAATATAAGTTTTTATCCGATTAGTTTCATGTTTCAAATAAAGTACGGGTAAATAAATATTTTCGAACACATAAATATTTAATAATCGTCTTGTTAAAATTAGGTTGTAAAATATATGGTCCGATCCGATCCGGGATAAATATGTAATTCTTTCATAAATATTTTAAGAATATTTATAATAATAGTCTTCTATCTATATATTTTTTTATAATTAGGTTTTTAAAATTAACTTTTTATTTATATTTATAATAATAGTCCTCAATCTATAATATAGTCTCTTAAAATTATTTTTTTTATAATTTAGTCCTTAAAATTATTTTTTTTATAAGTCGGGTCAGGTTGAAGTTGGGTTTAGGATATTTATTTTTGGGTTGGAATGAATTTTTTGGAGGAAATATTTGAATTAGGTTAGAGTTGGGTTTAGGATATTGTGTTTGAGTCAGGTTTGGGTGTAAAAAAAACCCAATCTGACCCGACCCGTGACCATCCCTAATTTCAGAACAACCCTTTAGTCCGAGGATTCGATTGAAACATACGATTCGAAGAGTGTGGTCGTGTTTTTCTCCTGATGTCGTGTTTTCTCTTTTGTCTAAAACCAGGGAGATGTCCGCAATGCTCTTCTATCTTTCATCTGGCATAACTATTCCTATTCCTATTCCTTTCTGCAAAGCAATCCTTTTGGAAGAAGGGTATTGAACTGAACACGCAATGATCTCATATACTATGTTTTTGTGGTTATTTTGTACTGTAAGAAATCATGAAAAGAGCCAAACAACTTGCTTCCCTGTCTGTTCTTGAGCTTTGGGTATGTGTTCATGGGGTCACTTGGGTCGGATTCTCTAGTTATTCCTTGTCTGTTGTTTCGTATTATTTGGGTTGGATTAGGTAAGTTTTTGATAGTAGGGAAATGGTTTATCTTAGGTGAAGAAGAGAATCCTTATGGGACAATGTTTTTTAATTATAACATTAAATTATGGGAATTTAATGTTTAGCTGTATATATAAATAGATATATGTTTGTGTATGAAGTAGAATGAATGGCTGAATTTTGGGTTTAAATTTAATATTTAATTAAAAAATATTAAATATAATTATATCTTTATATATTATTTTATTTATTTAAATAATTAAATAATTATGGTTTATCATTTAATATTATTAAAATTTTTATATAATCTATTAATTAAATTAATTCATATAATTCGCTATCATTTATAACTATTTATTAATCCAGAAATAAAACTTTATATAGGCTAAAGTCTGACGCACCACATGCTGTGTCTGAGACCTAGACATCACCGAGGACCAGGGATGAGTATGGTAAATTACAAAACTGAAAATTGAATCGAAACATTATGGTTTATAAATTTATGAACTGTGGTTAATCGCGATTAATCGAATTTTAAATTTAATGTTTTAATTATTTTTATAAAGTAAAAATATATTTTATACTTAAAATACTATGTATGTATTTTTATTTTTTTATTTAAAAATAAGTTTTTAATAAATATTTATGAAAATATCTCAAAATTTTTATATTTTAATATTTAAAAGTCATAAAATAAAGCTATTTTGTTAAGATAAAATATAAATTTTTAAAAATTAATGTTAATGTGTAAAAACAAAAATCGAGATTGACCAAATTGAAAACTAACGATTATTAAAATAGTTTACCGAATTAAACCGAAATTGAACCGAATATACCCTATCGAGGAGGTAGCATATGTCCATGTACTGCCACCAAATCACGTGGAGGCGTGACTCGTGAGCACCATAACAGAATGTCTCTTTTAATCGGGTCGGATCTGTTGTACCAAGTTGAGTGTTACAAGTCAAAGCACAACAATGAGTGCAAGGTGGTGGGCGCGGCGGAGATACGGCGGTGATGGAAGATCTTAACCTAGATTTTATTCATCACTCCAAAACAAAAGCAAAGAAACAAAGGGAAAACAACAAAAACAAGTTTATCATTATAAAAACATCAACTAGTAACCATCTTCATTCTTCATCTTTATGTTCGGTAAATAAAATTCCGAGCTCGAACTCGAAAACCGAACCGAACCCGAATATTACTTGTTCTCAAGGGCATTTAGGGGTACCCTTCTTGTTCACCTTGTCTCTGTAACAAGGGCACTCGTGCTTGTTCCCATAGGTTCCCGAAGGGACACATTTGCATTCTTCACAACATATCCCACAGTATTTAAAGCACCGATCCCACACCGACGCTTTGTTGCACCGATTCTTGCATTTCCCATCACAAAAAGCTGCAATATCACAACATTAACATCAAAATGTTACACGGTTGACGAAACCCGTCGTACAACGGTCGATATGATGACCGCTGTTCGACTGGTTTCGTCAACAAAATATAGATCAGTTTAGAAATTTGATACTAAAAAGAGAAACCCAAGTGTAGATTGTGAGAAAACATGCTTACGTGAACGAGGCTGTGCCATTGCTGGTTTTAAAGCAAAGGAACTTAGAAGAATGAAAGAAAGGAGCAAAGCTGCAACGGACAGCTTCATCGTTTTGATGGTGATAAAGTTTTTGCTTGGTTTTGGTTTGAGTGTTAGTTTGGTTGGTGAAGTCTATAGGAGAGTGAGGATGTATTTATAGTGAGGTAGGGGTAATAGGGGGAGATGGGTATGTTAATGTATGATTATATATTCGAATTATGTTATCGTGAATCGAGTAAATTGATTGAGAGGGTTGTCTCTCTCTGTAGTATTGATCTCGATTAATTAACTATGAATCAGATACTAAACTATTAACAAGTACTGGGTGCAATGATAAAGTATATCTTAAAAAAATAAATATTTTTGAATTAATAATCAAACACATAAAATAATAAAATGATGATATAATTTATAAATTTATTACATACATAACAAGTCAACATATAATTAAGACAGAAGAAGTGAGATAAACACTCCTGTGCTGCAGGTGTAGGGTTTATGGTGTGGATTGAATGGTAGATGAGACCGTGGGAGGTGGGTTTCATCAGGGTTCACGCGGTTTTCTGTTGAGTCTGGAACCTTATTTTTGTCCATTTCCTGCATTCATTAGGGTTAGGTGAAACACTGGTTCGTGGGTGCCTGCAGATGACGTACATTTGTTCCTAGTACACACACCCATCACTTTACAGTCATGTCCTTGTCGAAAAAAAAACTAGATTACCCTGTTTCGGTCTTGAATTTAATAAGATCTAATAAATTTTTATCTGTATTAGTATCGATGAGATCAGGACTGAATTTAAAATTTAGGTTTACCATGACTGAATTTTGATTTTTTGGATTCGATACTCGATGGGTACTTAGTAGGATCGGGATCAATACCAAATATCCGGTATTGATTTTTTTTATTTATTTTTCTTATCAAACTTTCTCTTTATGCATGAATATTATGAGTATAACTAGTTTTAAAATTTTAATTTTTAAGTCTACAATATTCTAATTTTATTATTTAATATTATTATTAATGGTTGAATTTTTTTCTAATTATTCAATTTTTTTAAGACTAAATTAATTAACCGAATACTGATATTAGAATTGATATCCATCAATAGTAAAACCGATTCTTAAAATTTAAAACTTGATATGATCGAGATCAAAATTAATTTTAATTTTCAAAAATTAATAATTACTGAAATTATAATTAATTATATTTAAATTAGTCAAATACCCCATTTTATCCACCACATCCCTGTCCCCGTTCACTTTCATTTTTCTTTCCTAAGATTGTGTCAGCTGCTGCTGCTACCGACACGAAGATTTAGGTCACGGAATTTATGACATTTTATAAAGGTAATCGGACAGATTAGTCGAGAGGACACTGATTTAGTAGAAATTATATATTGGGTCAGTTTTACCATATTATTCATGAGATCAACTATTAAAAACCACTAATATTATTATTTATTTTATGTTATATTTTTTAAATTGAATCTTTACTTATATTTATTATTATTTTTTTAAAATAATTTTTTAAGTGAAGATTCACTTGGAAAAATATGACATGTAAAAATTGATGATGTAGGTGATTTTTAATTGTTGTGTTGGAATTGAGTGCAGTACGTGGGATCAAGGTTCCTGCTGATGTTCGTGGCTCAATTGAGCATTATGAGAATGTCTAAGAGCTATTAAAAGCTATAGAGAAACAGTTTCAGACTTCTCAAAAGTCTTTAACCAGCACCTTAATTATGAAGTTCACATCTATAAGGCTCACTACGGTGAGAGGTGTGCGGGATCACATCAATAAGATGTGTGGTTTGGCAGCTCGACTTAAGACACTTGAGGTTGAAATGTCTGAATCTTTCCTAGTGCATTATATATTGAACATTCTTCCTCCTTAATACAGACCATTTAAGATCTCTTATAACACACATAAAGAAAAATGGTCTATTGATGAACTTTTGACCATGTGTGATCAAGAAGAGGGTAGGCTCGTACTAGAGATGAGAAAGAGTGCACTGACAGTTACTCAAAGAAAGAATTCAGTCCAAGCCAAGCAAAATGGGAAAGCTAAAATGCAACCTCAAACTGATCTCAAGAAAGACTCTACGTGTTTTTTCTGTAAAAGGAAGGAACACATGAAGAAGGATTGTGTCAAGTATAAGGGTTGGCTTGAAAGGAAAGGTAAATCAACCTCACTTGTTTGCTTTGAGTCAAATATGGTTGATGTTAATTATAACACATGGTGGATTGATTCTAGTTCTACAATCCATGTCTCAAATTCCTTACAGGGATTAAAAACCTAAGGGAACCAGTGGGAGCTGAGTGATACATCTATTCAGGAAACAAGATGTAATCGCATGTGGAAGCTATTGGGTCCTATGAATTAGTGCTGAGTAGTGGCTTTGTTTTAATTTTAGAAAAGACTTTTTATATTCCTAGTTTTTCTAGAAATTTGATTTTTGTTTCAAGACTTGTACCCTTGGGGTATTGTTTTAATTTCTCGAATGTTGGTTTTAATTTATTTTATAAATCTAAAATTGTTGGAAATGGAATTTTATATGATGGTCTTTACTCTATTGATTTACAAAATAATATCACTCATAATGTTATGCACATTCAAACTGGTACTAAGCGATGTGTTGTAAATGAAGATTCCTCTACTTTATGGCATTAGAGATTAAGTCATATCTGTAACCCCCTCGACCCGGTCTAGACGCCACCCGACTCGAACGAGCTACACGGGGAATACCGAGGCTAATCCGAAGACTCGCCCCGATAAACAACCCTAAAAAAATTATCATTTATCTTTTCTAAATGCTTTGATTAGATCCTACATGTTCATGCAAGGACTGAATTCAATTGCAGCGGAAACTAAAGAGAAACGAGTCCTAATTTAATCGAATAAATTTTAGGGACCCAATTATAATTTTCAGAATTTTATACCCTGATTGTGAAATTAAAGTTATCAATATTTAATTAAGTATTTTGCATGCTTGCACGTAAATTTTCAGTTTAAAAATAATATCTACAAGTCATTGTATTGCATGCTAAAAGTTTAAGACTATTTTCAGCCTCCAAAGGTTTCATGACATTCTCTATATGCAAATTTATCTAAAAACACTTTAAGCACATGTCATGGCATATTATCTAGATGCACTTCAACCTAGTTAACAACAATATAATCAACTCATAAATAATCATGCTTCATTATCAATAATACTCAAATTCACACATAGAGATATCAAGAACCGAACTTCAAAATAACTATATTATAAATAAAGGAATATCAATGCGAAATTCAAGTCAAAGTCACGAGCTAACATCAACTTTGATATTCATCAAGTATGTGTAAGCATATAACCGTTTCAAGTCTCAAAAGAATATATATTATTCATAATATGATAACTCATCCCCATTGCTCTCTCACTACTACTAAAGTTATAAAGACACACTTGAGCTTTCACTTGACGGTTACTTGGATCCTTGCTTCTCTTTGCTGCCTCCACATCAAATACTCTGCATTGCAAGGTAAATGAGAGGGTAAGCATAAGCTTAATGAGTGAATAAAAACAAGTATAAAAACACCTTGCAATGCAGCCCATATTAAACCAATTTCATCAATTTAAAAACATGTCATACTCTTTATAAAACAAAACGCACATGGCTAACAACGCCACTTTTAAAACTCAGTAAGTGTAATCAAACCAAGGCGAACAACGCCATCATTAAATTTTAGTAAAAACCATTTTGTAATAACATGCTTTACAAGCTAAAACACAAGTCTTACATGCTACTCATATAGCAATGCTTACATGTGCATCTCGATGCACAAAGCTCAAGTCTTACATGCTATCAACATAGCAATGCTACAATCACATGCATACCAATGCATAAAACCTCGCATGCATAAAACCATATGCAATCAAGTGAAAACCAAGACACTTACCTTTGAAAAATAAAAACATATATTGGTGCTAGTGATCTGATTTGTACTACTCCAAATCGTTAGGATAAACGGGCAACCGCATGTTAGTACTACTCCCAGAGCATGCGCATGTTGATACTACTCTCAACATGAATTATCTCACCTTGGTGTCCGGTGACAGTACTACTCCGATCAATCCGTATGTGACAGTACCACTCCCATCACATAGTATTAGAATAAAAGGCAAAATGCAACACACAAGGAATTTATGTACGTACGATTTTTAAATGTTTATAGTGCACTCTAGACCCTATTGATCGATCAACTTATCCCATAAGGTTCATCACATAACTAGCCAATATATTATCAAAAATTAATGCTCAAAACTCAATTCAAAACAGAATTCAAATCACATGTATCCCACTTTTCACGCATCACTTGCAAAAACCGATAAAACCATTGTTATCTTATTTATCAAAATAAAAACCGTGGGAACATTGAATGCATATAAAATCTCTTTAAAAATAGTATCATGAGCATTTATATACATGCATAATCACATATGCACAACACAATAAGAACATGACAAATAACATAATAAAAACGCGGCGTAATATGAGAATCTTTAAGAAAGCAATACTTTAAACTTACTTCAGAGTATAGGGAGGTTTTTCACACCTTCCCTACACCTCCAAACCTTTGAAAAACATTTAAAACCATGCCAAATTGGCAACCCTCATAATCCACTCACCGATTTACTGAAACTTGCTCGACAAGTCACCCGAAAACGCGATTCGGCTTTCCAAACTCTTTCAAACTTGTTCCTCTATCTCTTGAACTAATTCAAGCATCAAAACCAGAGGTTTTAGTGTATTAAAACACACCCAAACATCCCTCAAGTCGGACCAATACATAGCAGCCCCTAAAAACACCATAAAACTTAACCGAAACTCACCGAAAACCTCTCCAAACACCCTTTAAACCTTAGGTCCGGGATTAGATACTTTAAAGTCATCTTAATTAAGTCTAAACACTTCAAAATTCATGTATTTAGGCATCAAAAATAGCCATGTAAAACCCTTGAACGAAAATCAAGAAAATAATGGAATTTTTATCAAGGAAACCGATTTTATTGATTCAAGAATTTAAAGATTGTTTCAATAAGAGAAGAACTTAGGAAATTCATTAAAGAACTTTAGGTTTCAGAGGTTTTAAGGATTATCAACTCCAAAATTAATTTAACCCCTTCGAAGGTTTAAAAACTAGAAAACCCGTAGAAAAACGATAAGATTTTGATGAAGAAAAATATAGGAAAATAAACCAACGAAATTTTATTAAAAAGAATGGATATTTACCTTGAAAAGATGATGAAGAGGCTGCCTTGGAGAAGAAGAAACCAAAATTTAAAGAAGAGATATTTTTAAAAAGTGAATTTTTGTGTTTTAAATCAAAATTAGAGAATTTTGATTACTTAGGTTAAAACTAGGGATTAAAGGTTGTTTATATAGGCTCTTGGAAAACCTAGATCAACTAGGATTAAGATTATATCAAATTACCTTAAAGATACAAAGTTTTGGCTTGTTTCATAAAATTATCCCTAAATTTTCAATTATTACAAAACGATCACTAATTTCAAAATCTTAGAGTTTCAAGGGTCAATTTTCAAAATTGATTTGACCAAAGTCTAATATATATTAATTAAGGATTTTATAATATTTTTCCTTAATTTATTTCGATTAAAAACTAATTTTTAAGTATTTAATCCCGAACTAGGCTAAACCGACAAAATCGATCCACTAGAACTCTAAACCGACCTTTAAACTTCTAGGCCCAAATTTGGGGTGTTACAATATCTCCATTGAAAGGATTAATAGATTAGTAAATGATGAGGTCCTCAATACCTTAGATTTTACTAATTTTGATACTTGTGCAGACTGCATTAAGGGTAGGCAGACTAACAAGTCAAAGAAAGGTGCCAAGAGGAGTTCGACCATATTGAAAATCATTCATTCTGATATCTTTTGCCCAGATATGGATGTGCAAGGTCAGAAATACTTCATCACTTTTATAGATGATTACTCACGATAAATGTATCTCTACATGCTTCATCATAAAAGTGAAGCATTAGAAGCCTTTAAGGTTTTCAAGGCTGAAGTAAAGAAACAATACAGTAAGTAGATAAAGATTGTGAGAACAGATAGAGGTGGTGAGTATTATGGTAGATACACAGAAGATGGACAAACATAAGGTCCATTTGCGAAGTTTCTTCAAGACAATGGTATAGTTGCCCAATACACCATGGCAGGCTCGCCTGATTAGAATGGTGTTTTAGAAAGAAGAAACCGAATTTTAATGAACATGGTGCGAAGTATGCTTAGTAGCTCTAAGCTACCTAAGTTTTTATGTGTTGATGCTCTTAAGACGGCTGTGTATATATTAAATCGAGTCCCAATCAAAGCTGTCTCAAAAACACATTTTGAGTTATTCAGAGATTGGAAACCAAGTTTGCGACATATACGCGTATAGAGATGCCCGTCTGAAGTGAGAATTTATAGCCCACAAAAAAAGAAACTGGACCCAAGGACTATTAGTGGGTATTTCATTGGATATGCCAAAATGTCCAAAGGTTACAGATTTTATTTTCCATCTAATATTACTAGAATTGTGGAATCAAGAAATGCAAAATTTCTTGAGAATGAACCAATCAGTGGGAGTGATCTGTCTCAGGATTCAATACCCGTAGATCAACCATCCACTTCAAGTGAGAGATTGGTTATCATACATAACACCCCTCAAGCTTAATCGGGTGTTGAACAACCAATCAATGAAGCTCCACAAGCTGCTGAAAACACTCCAATAGATCAAGTTGTTCAAGAAATTTCAGAAATTATTGAACAACCAGTTGAACAACATGATCCATAAGAGAATGTTGATTCAATATTAAGAAGATCTATTAGAGAAAGAAAATCAGCAATTTCTAGTGATTATTTTGTGTATTTACAAGAATCTAACTATAATGTTGGAGCTGAAAATGACCCTGATTCATTTTCAAGTGCCATGAGATGCAATGAGTCAAAATTATGGTATGTTGCTATGAAGGATGGGATGAATTCTATGAAGAGCAACGAAGTTTGGGATCTTGTACCGTTGTTTGATGGTGTAAAAGCCATTGGATGTAAATGGGTCTTCAAAACCGAAAGAGACTCAAAAGGCAACATAGAAAGATATAAAGCAAGACTCGTTGCAAAAGGATTCACTCAGCGAGAAGGAATCAATTACAATAAGACTTTTAGTCCAGTATCTAAGAAAGATTCCTTACGCATTGTCTTAGCATTAGTAGCTCAATTTGACCTTGAGTTACAACAGATGGATGTAAAAACTGTATTTCTTAATGGTGGTCTAGAGGAAGAGGTATACATGAAACAACCTGAAGGATTTTCCTCTAGTGATGGTGATCACTTAGTTTGTAAGTTAAAGAAATCTATATATGGATTGAAACAAGCCTCCCGCCAGTGGTATTTAAAGTTCCATGAAGTTATCTCTTCATTTGGTTTTGTTAAGAATATGATGGATCAATGTATATACCAGAAGGTCAGTGGGAGTAAAATTTTTTTCCTTATCCTATATGTGGATGACATTTTACTTGCAATAAATGATAGAGGTATACTATATGAGGTGAAACAATTTCTTTCTAAAAACTTTGTATGTAAGATATGGGTGATACATCTTATGTCATTGGTATTAACATTCGTCGTGATAGACATAAAGGTGTCTTAGGTCTATCTCAAGAAACTTATATCAATAAAGTTTTAGAAAGGTTTTGGATGAAAGATTATTTACCTAGTGTTACTCTTATCCTGAAGGGTGATAAGTTCAATTTGAACCAATACCTGAAGAACGAATTTGAGAAAGAGCAAATGAGAAACATTTCATATGCTTCTGTTGTTAGAAGCCTGATGTATGCTCAAGTCTGTACAAGACCTGACATTGCATTTGCCATTGGGATGTTGGAAAGATATCAGAGTAATCCAGGTATAGACCACTGGAAAGTTGCAAAGAAGGTTTTGAGATATCTCAAAGGGATAAAAGAATACATGCTTACATATAGACAATCCGACCATTTAGAGGTGATTGGCTACTACGATTCAGAATTTGCTGGTTGTGTTGATTCACGTAAATCAACATCAGGTTACATATTTATGTTTGCCAGCGGAGCTATATCTTGGAGAAGCATTAAGCGGACCTTAATTGTTATTTCCACTATGGAGGTCGAGTTCGTTTCGTTTTTTGAGGCTACCTCACATGGAATATGGTTAAAGAGTTTCATTTCTGGGCTTAGACTTGTGGATTCAATCTCTAGGCCATTAAGGATATATTGTGAAAATTTAGATGCTGTCTTTATGGCTAAGAACAACAGAAGTGGAAGTCGAAGTAAACACATCGACATTAAGTATCTAGCCATAAGGGAACGTGTTAAAGAAAATAAAATGATCATTGAGTACATTAACACTGAGCAGATGTTAGTTGATCCTTTGACTAAGGGCATGCCACCATATAAATATAAGGATCATGTTGTCACTATGGGACTTGTTCGTACTTTGTAATTTTTCATTGTAAGAACAATCCAGTTGAAACTCTAATAAAGTTTGATATTTCTCATTTATGTTGTGTATACATTAAGTTTATTATTTCGAAAAATATCACTAAAGTTTGGACCTAGAATAAATATTGGGTTTATTCATTAAGTATATGAGCTAAAGTGTTAAGACTTAATGTATTGTGATACATGAAAGATACAACTCAATCATTAGAGGAAATACCGCCATGATTCATACATTATGTTTTAATTTTAAGTTTACATAGACAACACGAACCAAGTGGGAGAATGTTGGAATTGAGTGCAGTATGTGGGTTATTTCCATGTTCTCAATCCACCTCTTCAATTGCTCTCACATCGGAGATTAAGATTGTTCGTGGACAGTTTGCCGCTCCAAAACGTGGGAGTTAAAGGGGCATAAATGATAATCGGTGTTGGTTTTTGATGGGGAACCATCACTATAAATACCAACCTAGCCTAAGGTCCCTAAGCATAAAAAACAAAAATTCACATATTTCATCTAGTGAGTATTTTGTGTGCTTAGAAGATCTTGGTGTTTTAGTTTTCTTTTGTAGCCGAGTTCTATATTTTACGGTGGTCCGAGGAATTACCACGGTGGTCCGAGGAGTTAGACGGTGGTGCAACCACATCTCATTTGGCATAAAGTTTTGACAATGGCTGAAAGTATTTATTTTGATCCTTTTTCGCTGCGTTTATGCTCGTTTAATACTTACAGGTTGATCTCATAGTCACGTGGTGGGACTGACTCATGATATAATTTTTCATGATTTAGATTTAATAAAACCCTAGATTCTCTGTTGATAATGACCACGAATCTAAACATCACAGTTTTTTTAAATTTTTTTATAATATTAAGTTAATTTTTTTTGGATATTTATGTTTAAATATTGATTTTTATAAATTTTTGAGACAAAAGAAGGTAATTTAACAATTTAAATGGTTCGTTTGTTTATTGTTTTTATAAAATAATTAATAATTTGGTTATAAACAAAAATTAGTCTATCATTTTTAATTTTCATATAAATATTTATTTTTTATCAAATTTTTGGTTTCCGTCAACAATCATTACAGCCTTTGTTAAAAAAATGGTATGATATTTTATATTTTAAAGCTTAAATTTAGTGAGTTTTAATTAGTTAAATTAATTGAGACTAAGTGAATTATTAATCTACTACAAGAGTAGATGAAATTTGTATATTTACATGCTCAAAATGTTCAATAAATGAATAAAAAATTATTACTTAATGTAACACCTATGATGTTTGAAAAAATAAGATGAAAAGTAGAATATCCTAAACTTATTGAAAACATAGATCTGGAAGACTTTATATATAAAAACTCTTCATGGTATTATTGGAAAAAACGGTTAGACACATATTATAGAATTAAACTATCTTTTATGGTGTTGCAGACCGTTTAGTTGATTGTAAACTCTAATTTATTTGTATTAATTTTGTGATGTATATTATTTTGAATTCTAAAAGTTGTAACTCTTCGGGAATTGTTAATTAGTAATTTAACATGTCCCTTACCTGAACACTGTAAAAGAAGATCTCTTATTCCTATTTCAACATCCTCTAGCTAGATTCTTGATAGTGTATCCTGGGAGACGTTTCATAGAAACTCCAGCTTCGGAAGGGGACAAATCTGTTTTAAGGACACTATAATAGCAAAGGTCTCAGTTAAAATCATCATAATCGTTTATTATTTTTTTTTCTTTTGATTTTTGTGATCTTTGTATTTTTCATTTTTATATGTTTTATTTTTATTTTTATATGTTTTATTTTTATTTTTGTTAAACAGACTTAACCAACGTTCTCCTAAGGCAATAACAAACGATGTTTTAGTTGAGGAAGATTTTTGTTTTATCGGGTTTGTTTGCAACTCGTTTTCTTTGGAGAAATTATTGTAGGAACTAATTTCGGTTCCTTTATGGGTGAGTTTCCCACAATTCCATGATCCACAATGGATAAGGCCGACTTCACGTTGTTGAAACGTGATGTATATGTCTTCACATTACAGTTCATGTGAAGGTGAACGTGGGTGAGTGGACGGTTAAGGTGTTAGTGCCGTGTAGTTGGGGGCAATTTTGTCCATTTGCTTGGTGGTTCATGATGGATGAACCCCTATAAATACCAACCTAGCCTAGGTCTCTAAGCATCAAACACAAGCATCACATATTCCATCTAGTGAGTTTTAAGTGCTTAGAAGATCTTGGCGTTTTAGTTTTCATCTTGTAGCCGAGTTCTTTAATTTTACGGTGGTTCAAGGTGTTACCACGGTGGTCCGACGAACTCGACGGTGGTACAACCACATCTCATTTGGCATAAGGTTTTGACAATAATTGAAGGTATTAATTTCGATCCTTTTCCGCTGCGTTTATGCTCGTTTATTGCTTACAATTATATCATAAAGATGGAAGAAGCATGGACCATTGAAGAGATTGCCTTCAACGTACCGGGCCTTACGGTTGATTACTTCATCCCTCCAAGTGATTTACTGTCCGGATCCATCAGCGAAACCTCCGAACTCTCACCGGACAAAAAGGGATGAACGAACACGATCGCATCAGCAGCGCAACGTGCCAAACTTGCCGCTGGGAGCAAGATTTGGAAGATGGAAGCCTCATGTTAGCAAATGGTTCATACTGGTAACAACTGCAGGTGACGAACTTGTAATAGAAAAATCATATATATTTTTTCCTCCATTAATCTGTAAACAGAGACCATGACCATTTTCCTGTCCAAACAAAAACCTGTAAGAATCTTACAGAGTTGGAGCTCAGGATAGAGCTAATGGAGGTTGATTTTTTAGGTTATCTTCCTATATGTAGTTCAGACCAACTCTAATGGTGATGAATTGTGACAGTAAAATGCTACTGTTTTGGATTTGAGTTCTGTTTGGCTGCTCTGAAACAAAAAATGTACTAACAGATTGTTCATCGGTTAATTTAATATTAGAGTAAAATACAAAAATTGTCACTAAACTATCCAGAAATATAAAGCGATCACTAAACTTTTAAAAGTTACATGATAGACATTAAATTGTAATTTTTATTATGAAATAATCATTGAATAATTAATTGGGTGATATGATATTTAGTAGTTATAAAATTTATATAATAATACATTTAATCCTTAATATTTATATACTTAATTAATTTTAGTCATAATTATGAAGGACTAAATGTGTTATACAAATTTTTATAATTGTTATGTCACCTAGTTAGCAACATTTAATGGCTCGGTGATCATTTTATAATAAAAAATAAAGTTTAATGTCTATTATGTAACTTCTAAAAGCTTAGTGATTATTTTATATTTTTAAGATAATTTAACAACCATTTGTGTACTTTACTTTTAATATTATTATCAATACCGAGAACTAGGGGTGAGCAAAACTCTATTCAAAAAAATTAATTTTTTTAACTTAAATTGAAACGAAAAAACTCAATTCGTTTTATTAGATACTTATTTTTAAGTTGAATCTATTGAGTATTAACTAATATCAGAGTTTTAAATAGAGATTACTATCATAATAATGACTATTATATAGTGATAGTGATACCACCTGAAATTGTTATTGTAAAATTTAAAAATTTTCGATGACCTTAATATACGCGATCGTAATTTAAATCCTTTACTAATGTCTTATTGAAACATAAAGATTAATTCCAGCAGGGATCTCTAATGTAATTAAACCAAACAATTTCTTATATGTGCTCATCGTCCTCGTTTGCTTTCAGGTACTCCAGAAACAAGAGGATAACACAGAATCCATTTCTTCCAAACAAAGATAAGAAATGGCGGTCTCGTCGGCCATTTTCTACAACTTTATCTCCACTCAAACGGCTTCGTTCGCAGCCAACCCGTCTTCTTCTTCTTCCACGATTCTCCTTCCGACTAACGTACGCATGGTACGAACCGTGACTCAAGCCACGGCTTCTGAGCCCGAAACCGGCTCCCGACCTCCACGTGGAATCACGAAGCCTCGCCGCGTGTCGCCTGAGATGGAGGCTGTCGTCGGAGTCCCTGAAATTCCCCGAACTCAAGCTGTTAAGCTGATCTGGGCTTACATTAGAGAGAACAATCTTCAGGTCCATTCCTTGTTTTTCCCTCTTTAAACTTTGTTTCTTATAATGGGCTCCTAACTTCCACTGTTTTGATCAAAGATGTTGTTAATTTGTGAAGAGTCTGAATGGGTTTTACTTTAATCACTGTTTTTCAGTTGTTGTTGTTTTAATTTCATTTGATTGTTGCTAGATATCTGCCATTGGAGACTTGGTAAAATTTGAAGTGTGGGTTCTTTTTAGAGTTTCTGCATTTGATGATGAAGATAATGCTTGATTTCTTTGATTTGAATGCACTTTGATCTTCTTATTTCCTTGTCCTCTGTTAATTGCTGCAGAAGTTATGTGCTGAGATTACCTACTGCTTGAGAAATGTGTATGATTGCTTCGAAATATGCTTGAATTTGAAATTAAGCTGATATGTACTTGGATAACATTGTGAGTGATGAGTGTACCTTTGGTTGTAAAATGTTATAACAGAATCAGATTTTCCAGATATAAAGCATGAATGGGGATTGGAAAAACAGATTGTAGCTTTTCATGAAGAACATAAAAACCATTTTGCAAGCTAACACTGATAATCATCTTTCTTGAATCCAATGCTTGCAAGAAACAAGTAGAATCAGTAAACTTTAGAGAGCACTTGAAGTCCTTAGAAAGCTTGCTTACTGATATTAAATTGTGCGCAAGTTTAGGCACAAATAACACGTCCTCGAGAATCAAGTTATCATTCAAAGAAATAGAACTGGTCCCTTCGATAGGATATAAAGAACTATCAGCAACATTAGTGAAAGCTTTAGAAGATGAAGACTCAAACTTAAAGAACTTCTTTTTATCAGTCGTGTGATCAGAAGCTCCAGAATCAATGATCCATGCTGGTGCAGCCTTGGTAGAAACAAGAGCATTAGGTAAAAGAGGGGTCCTTAGTACCTTCATTCTCTATCATTGAAACATTCCCCTCGCCAGAACCATTAAACGTGGTATACAGCTTCTGAAACTTATCCATTTGCTGCTTGGTGAAGTTGCTAAAAACAGTTGCTGCAGTAGAGAAATTCCCTAGGATTCCCTACCCGCTGAAATATCTACCAAATTGACAGTAGTATCTGGTGAAAATTGAATCTCATTGAATGTCGATTTGTTTTCCATGCAGAGACAATTTTCATAAGGATCGACTTAGACTTATACCATATAGAAAAACAAAACAAAAAGAAGAAAAACAGAAAAGTAGTTTCTGTTATTAAAAGAATTATGTCGAGAGAATCAATTAAATTCCAACCAGTTTACAAAATATTTAAAGACTAAAGAACATGACTCTTAGTACATTTAGGAACACTACTTACAATATACTTTTTAACTCTAATCCTCTTAGGAGATTAACTCTAGATAAACTACTAACAATCAACTTTTACAACAAGTAAAACTGTAATACTACAAGTAAAACACTAATACTTTTTGTATAAGCTTTTACAGAACTTGTCGGAATTTGATGGCACGATTACTGATTTATGCTTAAGTAGTGTTTCGTGTATGTATGCTTCAAGACACATTTGAATTTGTAAATGTAATAAAGCTGATATACTTGACAACTTTGCGAGTGATGTGTGTAACTTTGAAGCATTGTGAATTCTAGATTCTGGGGTCTGCTCTTCTTGTTTCTTTATTTTCTGTTAATTGCTGTAGATATTATGTTGTAACTCACTAGCTTCTTCCTTGGCTTCTGGCCATTCCTATAGGACCCTGAAAACAAGAAGATCATAAATTGCGATGAAAAGCTGAAGAAGATATTTGGAGGGAAAGATCGCGTCGGGTTTCTGGAAATCGCTGGGTTGATTACACCTCACTTTCTTTGATGAAATCCTAAATGAAGAGCCAAACTTGCAAAATAAGAAACAGCCTATGTTTATAGGGGGTGTTTGCCGATTTGGCTGTCGAGGATATTGAAGAACACCATTCTTTTTGCCTTAAAACAATTAACTGTGATTTTAGCATTACTACTTGTGTTATGAAAACCAATCGTCTGTGTTTAATTGTGCAGCATTTTCTGATAATATTACATGTTATATCACCAGTTTCCAAGCCAACGTCTACTTTTGCTCTTTGATTTTGCGTATGAAATGGCATCCCTCCACACCTTATCCTTTTATGTCACTGCATACGAAGCTTTCGAAACGTTATTAGCATCGCCCATTGAGTATAAAAACTTGAATAAGTTTGAAGAACAATGGAACCCTTTCTGTCGAAATTATGTTGGGTCAGACTTCTGTTCTTTGCACATGAATTTAGAATCATTTGGTATTGTTGTGTGCATTCCATTGATGAGAATCTGCATTATTACATGCTATGAATTATAGTACAGGAAGTATAAAAAGGAGATCCTACTCTAACTTTAGAGCTTCATCAGGTAAAGTTTCGGAGACTTCTAGGTTAATCTCGGACGGTGTTAAAACCGGAAGAAGACTAACCGAGGCCTCATCCGAAACTTCTAGGCTCGGTTGAGCAATGTCCTGATGACCTGAAGGCAAGACCCGGGGTTCTATATCATCAAAGTGAGCCCATTTTCTATTCTTTGCATGAACTAAAACAGGGTACAACAAGATCCCAATGATAATAACTATGCCACTCACAATGAATGTTCTTGCAGAAGCTAGGCACATGACAAGAACAAGCAACAGAGCAGGGGGCAGGCAAAGCATTGTTGCACCGAACGTTTGCAGAGGGACCCTGTAAGGCCGATGGAGATCTGGCTTTTTGATTCTCAATTTTATGAATGCGGCGAATTCGAGAAGCATTCCGATTGAGTAGAGGAAATTGAGGAATTCCAGAATCTCTTGGAAGCTCATCCATGACAAGAAAATGATTCCAGTGGCTGAGCACAGGATGCTGACAGTTGGTGTCCCATATTTTGACCTACAGAAGATGGATTTGTTTAAGAACATGTTCATGGAATGGTTTGTAATCATATTAGTGTACATCAATTCACTCGAAAAAGTAGGTTGTTTCAAAAGTTCCAAACATCTAGGGTAACTCTTCGTTTTTCTGTAAGTATTCATATATATATATATATATATACTTGAACTGTCCTATAGATTTCGTACCAGTCTGCTCCGAATGGAACAGTAACAAATTCGACTTGCTCGCCCTAGATATGATCCTCCACTTACATTCAATCTTTAATCATACAAGGAAGCAAAATAGATAACTTACCTTGAAGCAAAAATGGCTGGGAGCATTCCCATTTCACTCATGCCAAGCAATTGGAAAGCATCTCCACTCATCTCGGCTTCAAACAACCCCAAGTTAGACATTGCAGCAGCTGCTTGAATCCACCATTTGAGCCCAAACCCTCCTATCAGCATCCCAACTTCAGCAAAATACCCATCAGTCCATTCACTATAAGACGAACCCAAAGTCCCCGTCCCGGCAAGAAGCGGAACCAAGTACGACGAAACCACCAGAACCACCGCCCCGAGAAGTGCCTTGGGGAATGTCTTGCTCGGATTCTCAACCTCCCCAGCGAGCGTACTTGCCTTATCCCAATAATTCAGATTCCAAAACATACTATTGAAGTACCCCCTCCAATCCACCTTCTCAAAGTCTACAACAAGCCATTGCCTAGGCTTCAATCTAGGTATTGAAATGACCCCCATTACAATGAAAGGGAAGAGTGAGAAAGCAGCAAGAGAAACAGCTGAAAACCCCACAATGTGCAGCTCTCTGTAGTTCAAATATGTCAGTGAAACTGTGATGCCTAAAAGAGCAGGAACCCTAGCAGCCAAGTGGTTGAATACTGGAAATGAATGCTTCAAATAATCAAGGAACAAGACAGGGTACAAAGCATTGTCCATTACCCCACTAAACCATTTCCAGAAACCTTCTTGGAAACCCCAAAAGGGTCCAAAAGCTGAGGATATCCAAATGACATACCCTCCATTTTGAGGGAAACTTGTTGATAATTCAGCTGTGATTAGAGCCTCTGGTATGCTCCAAATCAAAGGGAAAATCATGAAACCAAGCAATGACAACAGAGGGCCACCTCCTGCTTTCACTGAATCTTCTATGCCAAAAGGACCCCCAGAAACCTCATAGAATATCAGAGCTATTAGTGGAAGAACTGTTAATTTAGGTCTGTGCTTTGCTCCTTCCTCTTCACCCATCAACAGCTTCAAACAAACAAAAACCAGATCTTTTTGGTTCAAAATAAAGCTAGCAACTTTAAGAAACCCCAGAGGGCAAAACATCAAAAAACATCCAAAAAGGTATAATTTTGTTTAAAAAAAAACAAAACAAACCTGCTTTTCTTCTTCTTCAAGGAATTGCAGAAACTGGGTGTTGATTGAAAAACTTTCAGAACTAACCCTGTTTCTTCAGATCTTTTTCAGGTGTTTCATTCATCCCTCGCTTGATTGAATATGATAAACCCGGAAATGTTACAGAAAAATTGTTGACAGATTCGTTATTGTGTGCAGAGATATTTACAATAAAGAAAACCAAGAAGGTCAACGTTTATGATCTGACATAGAGATGTGTGCAGCTCAAGTATGGGATTTTTAGCATCAGCTCAGAGACTTTGTGACATTCATAGATGTCGGCCTGCCAATAGGAAATAGACAAATGGCTGCCTGTAATGCCAGCAGAGCAATGCCATCGATGACCAAAGGTTTAATTATGGGTAAATTGCATGTTTAGTCACCAAATTTTTGGTGTATTTTTGTTTTAGTAACTCAATTATTGTTTTTTAGTCCGTTACTAAACATTAAAAAAAACTTTTGACTGTTAATTCTTTAACGTTGTTTTAAATTAATGCTTAAAAAATTATTTACTTACGTTGAGTTTTTGTCTTCTAAACTTTATGGATAATTACATGACAGATTATAAAACAGATTGATATAAAGCCTGAAACTTTAGTTTGATTTTATTTTTTTAATTTTGAGGGAGTTTTAAAGACATGATTTAAGAAGAAAAATAACGGAAAGATAATTTTTTTATAAAAATTATTAGTTAACCGATGATATTTAAAATATCTGATAAAATGATATATTATTATAAAAATTATATTTTTATAAATTTATAAATTTATTTTTGAATGATATATTATTTTGTAAAGTTAACATACTTTTCTATGACACTAAAATATAGATTTATCACGTTATTTTAACTTATTAATATTTTTTATTTATAAATAAATTATTTTGGTACAAATAAAATATTGAGGATTAAAATATTTTAAAAATCAAAATTATTAATTTATCTTTAGCATTATGCCTTTTAAAAATTGGGTTTTGATATAAATCAAATTGATTTTAAATATTTTGTAGCCAAGTCGAAAGTCATGTTCATTGTGTCTCGTAGTAACTTGTCTCGAAATACATATAAAAAATCGACGAAGCTAAATGGGAAAGAGATGAACAATCATTCCTATTCTTGAAGAATTTTTCACCTTTGTTTTTATATAATTTTAAAAATTTAGTTTATCTATAAATTTTTCACTCTCCACTTTTTAATATTTATGTTTTTCTTTCAATTTTAAATTCTAACTCGTCTTTGTATAAAAATATCATATATTTTATTTAAAAATTTTATAAAAATATTATTATACATTATTTCATTCCTTATTTATTTTGTAGTCTCTCCTATTTAGCTTTTATATTCATTTTTTCTCTCTGTTGGTTTTTAAAATACACATTTTTTAAAGTAAAACATATAAATAAATTAAATAAATGGACTAAATCCATCCTAAAAACATAATGAAGGGGCCTATTACAGAATTTGACCAAAGTTTTAAGTATAAATTGAAAAGTAGCGCAATGGGCCTTTTACGAACCGATATTTAGCAGAGTACCCAATCAACGTCTTAAAATCCAACTTATATTTCCCGCCATTATCTCCGTCAAGATCAAGCAAAAATGGCTGGTGAAAATCCAAATCCTTTCCAAGCTTTGATCCAAACAGTTGAAAGATTCTCGAGTTGTGTTCAAACCCATCTCGCCAATTTCACCCAGCAAGTTCATCGTTCATCACCCACCAAGAAAAAACCTCTCATCTCTCTTTCATCATCAAGAAACGCCGCCGCCTCTGCCACCGCGACCCATCTTCTTGTCAAGGTATTAGTTGCATTCACTCAATAGATTCATCGTTGATATGCTCATTGACATGGTATTGATTCTGAAGATTACAAATTCTTCAATGGAGCTGCTCGTAGTTGCCCATCATCTGTTTGACGAAATTTCCAAATGAGTATGTATTTTTTAGTGTACGAGCTTCTTATCAACGTGTTGTTTTCCGTTTCTGAGACCCATTTTTTGTTTTTGTTGGCAGAAGCCAGCTGCACCGGTGACTAAAGAGGAACTTGGAAGAGCTACTTGGACTTTTCTTCACACTCTCGCTGCCCAGGTCTTCTCATTTAAAACTTTGCTTTTGTTTTGCATTTCTTTTTGCTTTAGGATATCATAAGCACTTGAACTTTTGAAAGAAAATTATTCAAATTCCTGAATTTGTTTTCACCTAATTAATCATGTCCTTATTCTCCAACATTTCATCAATTCATCCATTTGATCAATCTTGACATTTAAATCTAATAGTTTTTAGATTCATTCATACAGTATATGTGTTATACTGTTTTCCTTTGACTAGGGGTGAGTATTAGAGTCAAGTAAAAAAATTTCGATTTATTCGAGTTGAGTAGTCATATTTTATCAATACATTTCATAAAAAAATTAAGAGATTCATTTCGAATTTAAAAATAAATTCTTTAATTACTAAAATTTTGAGTTATTCGATTTTATTTTTTAACTCGAACTTTATTTGAAATTTTCTCAAGTCGATTCGAGTCAAAAACGAGTCAAGTATTTTTTGCATCGAGTGGAGTTATTCAATTTTTTCGAGTCGAGTTTTGCTCACCCCTACCTTTGACATTTCTAGATTTTTTTCTAATTTTATTTAAAAATTTCTTCAAAAGTTCTAAAAACTTATGAAAATTATAAAAATAGTTTTTTTATATAGAAAATAGGTATATGTCATCTGACAAATTATTATGTCACGTGACGGTAATATTTCAAAAAAAGATATCATCAAAAATTGAAAGTCAAGATCGTTCAAAATATTTAATTGATTCAATTAATTAGTTTGAGAGTTTAATTAAATGCAAAAAAATAGATTAGTTATTTTTTTTAGAAAAAATCAAGAGCTTCAAGCACCTTTAAGCATTTTTTTTATCTTATCGTTGTCAATTATAATCCGTACAGTTTTCCCTGGCGGTGTTTTGAATGAGGATTGCTGTAGTTTTATTCATCTCCGGTATCCTGAAAATCCAACAAGGCAACAAAAGAAGGATGTAAAAGAGCTGGTATGAAGCGTAGTAAGGATGTGTTTGATTAAAACTTAAAATTGAAATGGATTGAGTCCAAAGATGCTGAAATGTTGCTCAGCTTAATTACACTGCCTACCAATTTCCTTCCGATTATCCAGGCTTTTAATATCATAAAAAGAATTGTAAGGAAAAACAAAAATGGAATTGTAGGAGTAACATATTGTCCTTATAAACTATTTAAACTGACCAACGACAAGTGTTTTGACTTGCAGATGTCGATATTATCCAGAATGTACCCCTGCAAGGAATGTGCTGATCATTTTAAAAAAGTTTTGAGTTTTTTTTTGTCTTCTCCATGTTGCTTCCTCTGGTAAGTGGTAACCGTACCATGTTAAGAATTTTAGAAATGAATTTTGTTAGCATTTCTGTTAGATGGTACAATCAAAGGGGTTGCAGAGTAAGATCAGAAAGCTATTTAGCTTCACAACCCATCCGGGTTTGTAATTGAAGTAGTTCTAGTATTTGAAGAAGTATCTGTGTAATTTTCAGACTTCCTTGATACTAGTAATCTTAATCTGTTCTGATTCTAGATGTATCTTCATGTCAGAGCGAACCCTGTAATGGCCGGATCTCATGACGAGTTTTCTCAATGGCTCTGTGATGTGCACAATGTTGTTAACAGAAGGTACATTTTATCTTCTTTGTTGCAGCTCGTGCTTGCATGTCAACTAGCATACTTGCCTACGAGAATATGCTATGGTGTCCTAGATTTGAGCTATATTAGAGTTTTGTTATAGTTAGTTGACATCGGTTGCTTCCGACAGCCTCGGAAAACTGATATTCCCGTGTGAGCGAGTGGATGCAAGGTGGGGCAAGCTAGATTGCGAGCAACATGCCTGTGATTTACAAGGAACGGCGACGAAGCACGTCAATCTCTGAATAGATAGACATATTAGAACTCTAGTGGCCCGAACGCCGCCTTATTTATTTATTATTTATTTATCGGTGTCAAGTCAACGACTGCCGGCATAAAGAAGGGTGAAAGGAAGAGATGCCGGGATAGATCAATCAGGTTGGACGATTACTTTAGTTGAACCAATCAAGTTATATTCTGGATTCATGTTGGTTTCAACTTGTATAGCACGGTCTCTTTATTCTATATGTTAATATATTTATTTTAGGGTAACTACATAAATACTCAGTTTTTTTATCGAGTACCCGACTACATGACATATTGTTACACGAATTACAATTACTCCTCTTTGCTCATTGTTATGAAATGAAACTGGGTAAAGATTAAAAAAAAAGAAATTTGTACGAACCTATCGACTATTACTTTGAGCTGCAAGATTTTTTGTAATATTAGTGAAGTTTGAAACAATCTAATTCTTCAATTTTTTTTTGAAAATAGGTATCATCTAAGTTTTTTTTTTTTTAATTCAAAGGAAATACAAAAATTTCAAGAACTATTACAAAAGAAAACAACCAAAAATAAAACCTGAAGATTTGAATCATATGCCATATAATTCGAATCCGAAAAAAATGAATCTGTTTAGAAAAATTAAATCAACAGGTTTGCGAAGCACAAAAACAGTTGAGTTAGTTAATTTCCTAGTTTGATGCCAAGTTGAAGAGTTTCAACCTTCAGCAAGTTGCATTCACCTTCTCCAAAACCATTGCAGTTCTTTCTACATGCTTCAAAAGCACTTCATATATTTTGTTCCTCACCCTTCCATATGCTTCGAATTCGAGACTTCCCGGTGTTGATCTGCCGGCGCCTTCCATCGTATCTATCCAGTCGTTCAATCTCTTGATCTGACACATAGATTCAGCTACCTGACTATGAGGTACCTTTGAAAGGCATTCATTGTCGAAACCATCTAAATAATTCTCTATATAAGCTAAAAACCATGTTTTACATTCATCTTGCAATGTATCTGCAAGGTTTTTAGCTATATTCGAAGTACTTCCCTTCACCCAATTCGATATATTTTCCTTCTCACCATTGTTCCTTCGCTCCATAATCGTATAACCACCTTTCAGCATCGTAATTTGACTTGTATGTTTTGTGTTTTTCGTTTCATTTTTTCCCTCTTTGGTTCTACCTGCAGAGAGTGGGATAAGATCAGATGCCACAGCAGCTTTAACCCATGTGGTTGCATTTCTCAACCGGTCGACAGCTAGTTTTAATGCTTCCCTGGTGGAACCGGGACTAATCAGATCACAATCAGCCATTCTTTGGGGACTAATATTGGTTAATGACTGAACAATTGTTCTACACTGAGTCATGTAGTCTTGCAGCTTGAAGAACTTGTTGATCGAAGGCTGTTGATCATCTTCTTTTGCCAACCGAAGCTCCGAAAATTTGCTGAAACGAATATGAAAGGAATTTAGTGAAAGTTCTTGCCATGGAAGACTAAGTAATGAAGTTGCAATACAATAGAGATCAACATATATTCGGATACGGATACTTCAAGAAAAACAAAGACTCGGTTACATTTCCTTACCTTAAGCACTTGAGCAATTTCTCAGTAGCAGCAGCCTCTTGCAAAGCTTCAACAGCAGCAAGCAAAGTGACATCTCTTTGCCTTAGGACTTCCTGCAGAAATGTCAACAAAAATTATGTGATTTTAAGGGCAGGGAAAGTGAAATAAGGGCAAACAAAACTCAACTCGAGCAAAATGGAATACCTTCCCTAGCTTGACTAAAGAAGAAGGAAGGGTGTCCCATAACATCTCACTTTCTGTCCAGATTTTGCTATTGGATGAACCTCTTTTCCTTGCTTCACTCAAAGGCTCCTTACTTGTTCTTCTTGCTGATGAAGAGTTCCAACTTTTGCTTGTACTTTTAACTGGTTTTGAGGTTTGGCTAACATCTTTTATCCCAAATCTAGCATTCGAGTTATCATCATGGTAGCTGAAAAATCTAGCAGACTGAACTGGTGAAACCTGTAAAGTTAGAAAAAGAGTATATATATTAGTCTATTTTTATGGTATACAAAAGGGATACTAAAATGTTACTCGAACAGTAAAATCGGTTAGATACAAGTTGTTACTTCATTTTTCTCGAAATTTATACCACGAATATCGAAAAACTTGAGCATACCACTCACCCCAAGTCCAATCATCATAGCTATGGGACAAACTTAGAATGTTGATGCAGAGAGAGGACCGAAAATGAGACTTACATGAGAATTAGAACTATGTAAACTCTGTTTCTTTCTTGAATAACCAAAGTCAAAGCCTTGACTGTTAAGACAATGAGTCCTGGTTCTACAGTTTATCCCTCCCATGCTCGCCCTTCGGGCCCTTGAGAGTGCCTTAACAGGACTTATACACCGAGCCCTTTCGGTTCTTTGTTGGACCAACAATGGCGTTTCCATTATATCCATGCCAACAAGATCTTTGGGATCCTTATCAAATGGCTGTCTCCCTGGAATTGGCCTTAACCCTTTAAGCAACGGAACCGGATAGGCCGACTCCAATTTCTGCACATATACAAACTGCCCAATCTGCAACTTGTTTAAAACCATTTCGTCTTGTTCCTGAGGCAAAGAAACAAACAGTTCGTGGGTTGAATCCGAGACTTTGATGAAGAACCCTTGTTTAGGCCAAAGATCACCTTCTGACAACACTGGGATTATGCTTATGATCTGCAACAAGACAGGTCTCTGGTAAGCATCATCACGGTGATTGATCACTGTTTTTTCTTGAAAATCCATGTCGGAAAGAAGATTCAAAATGACCCCAGATTGAAGATTTTCCATAGTTCTTTCAAAAGCAATGGGCGTTGTTTGTATCATGGATGGTATCTTGGTTGAGAAATTGACGACTATGGGTTGGTAAATGCTTTGAAAAGCAATCGTGATTCCAAAAAGAAATGGAATCTGATGATTATGATTTGGGGTTTTCTTTTTTCTAGGGATTTAGAAGCTGTAATTTGTGGTTCTTGGATGCTTGGTTTCATAGTTGGTTAACCGCCATGAAGAGGGAACTTTAACGGTAAGAAGGCAAAGCAAGGATTGATTCTGGAATAAAATTCGAGTTGATTAAAAAATATATATTTTATTTGAATTAAAATAATTTATTTTGATTTAAATTATAATATTATAAATTTAATCTAAAAAAATCAATAGACTATAAGTTATAAAATAAAATTTTTAGTAATTAATAGATCGATTCAAAAATTTTAACTCAATGTTTCGACTACGTCCGTAAGAAATATATATTTTTATAGTTATAGAAATCTCTTTAAATTTAGGGATAATGATTAAAATTTATATTTTAGGTTATTAAAACCTAAATCTTCACCGTATTATCATAAAAACTAAAGTTTAAATTCTAACTCTAAACCCAAATTTTAACCATTATCTCTAAATTGTAAATCTTTATATACAAACCCCTAAACCCTACCCTGAACTAATTCCTACATCTTAAAATTAAAATATTTGTGGAAACTTTTAGTTTCTATCGTCAGTGTATAGGATAATAATCTTTATATCATTATAAATACTTATAATTAAACTTATTAGATTTTAAAATAAAATTTAAATTATAAAACATAACTTATCAATTTAATTAATTATTTTTTATTTTAACTCGATCGAATACTTTCTTTATCCGAGACAAATTCAAATCATCTGAAATTTGCTTAATTAAATAGTCCACATTCAATTGAGATGTGTTGAATGAATGATTTAATGAAAAGGTTCACTACGTGTAGGGATGTTTAAACGATTAATTTGATCGATGGTTAAATTAAATTATCAAAAATTGAATTAATCGAAAATTTTAAATTTTTAACAGTTAATCGAATCAATTTTTTAAATATATTAATCGATTCGGACAAATTTCAGTTAATTCGGTTAATCAAAATTTGTTATAAAATTTTGGGTAAATTACAACAAATGATCACTCAACTATGTCAAAATAGATTTTTAGGCACTAAATTTTCAAAGTTACAAAACAACCATTAATCTTATCAAATTATTATAAATTAATCATTGATTTATTGTATATTATAAATTATTGATAAATATTAAAAATTTTAATAATCATTTTTAATAATTTAATAAATTTAATTATCATTTTATACTAATTTGATAAAATTTAATGATAATTTTATATTTTTTAGAAGTTTAATGACTAAAAACAAATATATTATATATAAAATATAAATTCAGTTAATTCAGTTAATTAACTGACTTCAAATCGAATTAACTGTTAACCAAACTTTTAAAAATATTTAACCACTCACCGACCGAACAAAATTTGATGACCGACCGTTTAACTCAATTAATTTAGTTCGGTCCGTTTCAACACCCGTATTATGTGTTGCCTATGACATGGGGTAATATTGTAAAAAATATGAATGTTGGAAAGCTATTGATTGTCTATTTGTTGTTAAACTAAACTGTATGTTATGTTAGTAAAATGTGTTATAAGAATGGAATTAATTGGTATGTCTTATTTTTCTGAATAATTTTTATTTAGGAAAAAATGTTTTTAATAAATTTTAAACTCACAACTTAAAAAAAAAATATATTAACGGAAAATTTTAATATTTTTTCGACTAATATATCTTGTTTGATAGTTGTTCGTAGGGGTGTGCATTCGGTTCGATTAATTCGGTTAACCGACCGAACCGAAATTATTCTGGTTAATTTCTGATAAATTCGGTTAATGGTTATTTTTTGATAATTCGATTATCGGTTAATTCGGTTAACCGACCGAACCGAAATTATTCTGGTTAATTTCTGATAAATTCGGTTAATGGTTATTTTTTGATAATTCGATTATCGGTTAATTCGGTTCAAAATCGGTTAATTAGCCGAATTAACCAAAATTATATATATTAAATATTATATATTATATATATTTATTTTTAGTTATTTAACTTTTAAAATATTATAAAATGTTCATTAAATTATTTTATATTATAAAATGGTCACTAAATTTTGTATTAAATTAGTATAAAATAAAAGTTTAGTAACTAAAAGATATTTTAGTTTAATTCAGTGACTCATTATGTAATTTAACCAAAATTTATAATAAATTTTGGTTAATTCGGCTAATAACCGAAATAATTTTGGTTCGATTAATTCGATTAAAAAAATTCGATTCGATTAACGATTAAGATTATAAAAATTTTGGTTAATTCAGTTTTGGTTAATTCGGTTCGACCACCGACCAAATTAACCGAATGCTCACCCCTAATTGTTCGGAGTATATAATTATAGTATTAACTTATGATTGCGGATGTCATCAGGAACGAAAAAACGTATAAAGTAGGATAATTTTCTCCTTAAAAATTTGATGGTTAATTATATTTTAGGTTATAATAGTTTTGAATTATTGCAATTAAATATCTTGTCCCTCCTAAAGTTTTAAGTTTATTAATTTTTAGGATCTTAATCTAAAATAAAATTAAATATTGATCTTATTTCTTTATTTAATTAATTTTTTAAAAATCTTTTAATTTAGAATTTATAAAATTAAATCTAATCTATTTTTATTATTTAATTATTTTTTAAGATCTTATTTATTTTAAAGTTAATCGATTTATCCTATCATAGTTCAATATTAGCTCCGTTTCTAGATGTAGTTGCAATTGTTAGAGGTGAATATTTGATCGAGTCGAGTCGAGTTAAAAAATTTCGAGTTGACGAGCCATGTTTTACAATTCAAACTTTATTTGAAATTTTTTCTGTTTGAGTCGATTTTAAGAAATTTAAGTCGAATCGAGTCGAGTTTTCGAGTTACTATAAATATTTAATTATAATTATTTATTATGTTATAGTATGATTTTATTCTAATTTAAACGACTTTCTCTAATCATATAAGATATGTACATAGATATATATTTTCACATGTAGTAATATTTTTTTATATTTTTATATAAAAATGTATATATCATGAAAAAATTGATAGATTCGTCTCAAACTTAAAAATTAATCCTTTAATCATTAAAAATTTTGAGTTATTCAAATTTCTATTTTACAACTCGAACTTTATTTGAATTTTTTTCGAGTCGAGTCTATGCAATTTTGAGTCGAGTTAAAACGAATCGAATATTTTTGTCTCGAGTCAAATTATTTAATTTTTTCGAATTGAATCGAGTTTTGCTCACCCATAACAATCGTAGTCGTAGATACCATCACAATCATGATTTTTCTCCTCAAAATAACTATAATATTAAATGTGATTTATGAAGTTGTAGTCGTTACGATAAAATTATTACATCGTGATCGCAAATTAATATTATAAACATGATTAATCGAGGATTAGCATTATCATTTTTTCATTATAATCCCTTGTTGGGTTCACGATATAATTGTACTTAACATTAATTTATACCAAATGGTGAAAATGAATATTTATATTGTTGAAATGTTTATTTTGTCATAATAAAATAAAAAATATTTTTAAATTTAATTTAAATATTACAAAAATTATTAAAAGTTTAAATAGCTTATCCATATTTAAATAATTTTGAAAAGGTTCAATTTTTTAAATTTTCTGGTATTAAATTTAAAAAAATTGTTCGATATACATTACATATAATCTTTAGACTAAACTAGCTTTTTTATTTTAGAAGTGAGTGATTTAGGGTTTATGAATTTAATTTATATAAATTAAATAATATGGATCGAAATAAGTGGTGTTCTCCTTTAAAATTTTATAAAAAAATATTAAAGATGGAGAACGCGACCTGCACATGGTGTTCTCCCTAAAATTATACGTGTAAGTAGCATTCTCCTACCTATACAATTATACCGTAGAAATTGACTAAAATTCTAAAATAAATTTTAAATATTTTAATTTTTCAAATAAAAATTTTAAATAACTTATATATACACTGGAACGTTATTTTTAACCTTGTAATTTTGATAAGAGTAAAATCTTCCATCTGAACGTGCCTTGTTGGGCTCAGCAAACTGACCCCATTTTCTCTTCAAACAAACCCTTAATTGAGTGCACTCGCACCCTACCATATGTATCAAATTTATCTCATTTTTAACAAATAATTAACACTAATTTAATTAAATACTCGTATCCGACAATTATATTTAAAAATATTTAAAATTTTATAATTTTAAAATATATGTTTATTTGATAAATTATTTTATGATTTATCGATTTAAACTCCGTTTATGCTTGTAATCATGGACAAGCTATATTAGTATCGGTAGGGTTCGTGTCCCCACCACATGAACATAAATAGAATTAGAATCAAAATTAAGAGAAATTAAAAACTAATTGAATATATAAATATAAAAATAAAAAAAATAAAGATCTTGATTAATATTTAAATTAGATATAATTAAAATATAGTATTTCAAAAAATTTAAAAGGGACAACATCTCCTTCCATCTAAGAGTGATTCTGTCCCTATTTGTGGTTTATAATTTATAAAGATAACTATTATTATATTAGATACAAAGACAAAACTATATGGATGGGATAATCGCCTGTCACCTCGTAATATATTTTTTAATATATGTCTTTTTATTTAATTTTTTAAAATTTGATTTATTTATTAATTTACTCTTTTACTTTTAAATATTTATATTTTATAATCTAAACTCCGTCTCTATCAATGCATATAATTAGTCAGTGGTAACTATGCTATGATTAGGGGTGGACAAGATCAGGTACCCAACCAATTTAAAGAAAATTGGTCTTGGTCTCGTTAACCACCGGTTCCTGAAACTTGGAATCAGTCCCGGTCTCGGTCACACCGAATCTTAAATTTTAAAAACCGATCTCACTACTGGTGAAAATCGATTTTAATATCGAGTACCCGGTCAATTAGTTTATTCTTAAAAAATGAATTATTGGAGAAAAAATTTCAACCACCAATAATAATATTAAATAATAAAATTAGAATATTGTAAGCTTGAAATTGAAATTTTAAAACTAATCATAGTCATAATATTCAATTATTTATACATAAAGAGAAAGTTTAATAAATAAAATAAATAAAAAATACAAATATTTGATATTGGTCCCAGTTCTAATGAGTATCATCCGATCTCGGTTTTAGTTATGACCGAGACTTAAATTTTAGATTGAATCTCGGTCTTATACAAATTAATACCAAATAAAAATCTATCGTATCTAAAACCGAGACCGAATAATCTATTTTTTCCCACCACTAACCATGACTGCCATCATACTGAGGTAAGGATTCTTGTTTCAGTGGTCTGATAAAGATGTCTATACTTGGAATTGTGTGTTTTGGTGGGATTAACAAAGTCAAAAGACAAACCAATAATAGAGTGTAATAATAATAATAATAATAATAATAATAATAATAATAATAATAATAATATATTTTTAAAAAAATATGAGAATTAAAAGTATTTTAAAAATGAACTTTTCCACATGTAGGGATGGGCACGGGTCAGGTCGGATTTTCGACCCACCGTACCCGACCCTAAAATCATACTCTTTACCCGTCACCCGATCCGATCCGGGTTTAAGGTGAAAAAAAATCGACCCGACCCAACCCGATTTTTAATCTTTAAAATTTGACTCGACCCGACCCGAATCATTAAAAAAATTAAAATTTTAGGGACTTAACTGTAAAAAATAAAATTTAGGGATCTAATTGTAAAAATATTTAATTTTAGTGACCTAATTATAAAAAAATTAATTTTAGTGATCTAATTGTGTAAAATATATATAAAGAGGGGTCATTATTGTAAATATCCCTAAAATATATGAGAAAATTACACTATTAGTCCCGAGTCGGGTCAGATCAAACTTTTTTTACTCTAAACCCGAACCCAACTCGACCCGAAATTACTCTAAAAAAACCTCCGACCCAAACCCGAATTTTTTATCGAAAAATCTAACTCGATCAGATTAGGTCAGAACTCGTCGAGCTCGGGTTCCGTGCCCATCCCTATCAACGTGATCATGTGCTTATATTTCTTGCTTAGGAGGGAAGTGTTCCTCTAAATAGAAATAAAATAATAGAGTTTATTAAGTTAAGATAAAATAATAGGAGGATTAAATTATTTAATTTTAATAATATAAATGTTTATTAAGTATTTGAATTTGAAGTTTAGAAATAAAGGTGAGCGTATGATAAAACTGAATAAAAAAGTTTGAGTTATTTGAGCTGATGCGTCATATTTACAATTTAAATTATATTTATTTTTTTATTTAAATAGGGTTTAAAAAATTTAAATCGAATTTGAGTCAAGTCAAGTTTTTGAGTTCCTATACAAATTTAATTAAAATTATTTATCGTATTATAGTATTGTTTGATTCTTAAATGATTTTCTCTAATCATATAAGACATGTATATAAATATTTTTCCATATTTTTCATATCTGACATATTTCATCATATTTTTATATTGGTTTATATATATTAGGAAATTTTGAAGAGCTAGACTCGAATTTAAAAATCAATACACCAATTACTAAAAATTTAACGTCATTCGAATTTTTATTTTATAACTTAAACTTTACTTTAAAAAAATCAAGTCAAAACGAGTTAATTTTTTTCTTTAATCGAATTAAAAAAATTTAATTTTTTAAATCGAATCTAATTTTACTTACCCTTAAGACCCCTTTGAGACTTAAAAGGTGCGTTATCATTAATATTAATACATGATAAATGAAACACACACATCAGAACACTAACATTCTACTTGTGAAATATTTTTCACCGTGGACGTATGAAATAATATTTTAATTTGAAAAAGTTAATAAAAGTTATTTAAACTCACATGGCATGTAAATTTATAACATTATTTCATATTTCAACATTTTATGTCCGTTTTACCATATATGTTCATAAAGGTCATACCTATTCTTTCTAATAATATTAATATATTATCTTTAAAATTTGAATATATTTTTCTCCGAAACTTCCCATTACTTCAATTAGGGGTGTGTAAAATCGGGTTCAGTTAATCGTTAGTAAATTATTTGATTAATCGGTAAATTCGGGTCACCTAATTTTTGACCCTAAACCATAACTATTCAACTGATTAACCGTTTATCTGATTAACCGAAAACTTTAATTCAGATCAATTCGGATATCGTTTTTATTTTATTTATTAACAATATAAATTTTAATAACATGTTAAAAATATATATAATTTTAAAAAATAACACATGATATTAATATATTTTTTAATATTAACAAGTTAAACACTTAAATTTTATAAAATAAAATTTTATTTTTACTTTTTTAAAATTAGAAAATAAATTAAAATAATATAAAATATTAAAATAATATATAATATAATGAAAACCCGATCCTATCGAATTTTTCGGTTTGATTTTTTTAAATTTTAGAATCAGTTTCGATTTACCAGTTTTTTTACACACCCTTAATTTTAATTATTCTATTAGTATCGATTCAGATGATAAACCAAGTATTATGTTGCCCCACCTACTTTCGGACAATAAAATGAACATTATTGAGTGTTCCAAGGCATGTAGGTTTAAAAGATGCTTTTGTTTTGTGTAAGCATCCATGCATGATTATCTTCCCTAGTCACGACTTCCTAAACAGGGGAGATCAGGGGATGACGCACAGTTCAAGCAAACAAGGGGGGACTACATATAACAAAGGAAACTAGAGAAATCATGAAACTTTTCAATATCAATCCTTAAAATATATGGAAATTGTAGATTTAGTCCTTCAGTTTTGATTTAATCATTTATAATTCATATACTTTTATATTTTAATATTACGGTTATTGGAATTTAGTTATAGATCTGAGAAAGGTTTAATACAAAAATTAAGTGCTCAAGCTATAGGATTTTTTCTTTTAGGTGTATAAACTATTTTTTTACTCCATTTAGGTGCCGAAACTATCATTTCTTTGGTTAAAATAGATACTCATATTATATTTTTAGTTAAAGTAGGTGTCTCGGTTTAACATTAAAAGAGACAAAAATGATAGTTTAAACACTTAAAAGGAAAAAAGTTTAGGCACTGAAAAGAGAGAAATGGGATAATTTGAGCACTTAGAAAGAAAAAAAGTTTAGACAACTAAAAGAAAATATATGATATTTTAAGTACTTATTTTGAGGATTTTAAAAAATTAATTTAGGATTTAAATAATAATTGTTAGGTTAAATTTAGTCATTAATCCTTGTACTACGAGTAAGTTATAGATTTAATTTAGTTGCTCAATTGAGAATAAAGATTTTTTTTTTCTTTCTAATATTAAAAAATAATTAAATTTTAAACTATAATCTTAAACCCTAAAAATATATTTTATATCTAATTTTCTAAATTTTAACATCAATTTTTAACCTTTAGTCGTAAATTTAATTTTTTAATGTAAGTACATAAATAAAATAAAATAAAAGACAAAAGATTTTTATTTCCAAATTCAATTATTTGTAGTAGGGTTGTTCTAGAGAATGACAAGCTTAAAAAACGGTTGTATCAAATTTTTTTATAAAAGTTATAAAAATTTTGTATCGATTTTTAATATATATAAAGTTTTTTAAAAAATAAAAAATTGATATATACTAAAAAATTAATATCAAAATTCTTATAATTTTTATAAGGAAATTGTATAATTTTAAATTTTTTTAAACAGATGCTTTTTAAAAAACCCATTTGTAGTATAGAATTTGACAGAAAGATAAATGCGAGACAGAAGGCAAACAAGAAAAGAAATTGTCAAATTTTGTTTTGTCCCCAGAGTTTTTATAAATTATGTATTTAGTCCTTATATTTAAGTTTAATAAAATTTAACTAGTATACTTTTCAATGTTTGAGATCTAGATTCTTGTAATTTACTCTTCTTGTTCCTGTACCTATTGGGTTAGGATGAAAAATTCAAAATTTGAAAAGTAAAGGACAAAATTAGAATATAGAAACTAAGTCCACAATTATGCATAGTACAAGGACTAATGACCTAATTTGACCCCCAAGATAAAAGGACCAGACCAACCCTCGAAACTTCAAGTTCTACTATAAATAAACTGCAAGTTTTCAGTGTTCCACCATGAAAGGTGACCTAAAACCAGAAAGAAAAAAGATATGAAAGTAAAAAACCAGTTTTCTTCTGCTTTATGTCTTTTGTTTTTCTTAGTAATCGTCCCATGTAACATTCAGGCACAGCCATTTGCATGTGACAAAAATGATCCCAACACGACTCAGTTCCGATTTTGTAACACTTCCTTATCTTACCAGGATCGAGCCAAGGACCTTGTTTCACGATTGACACTCCAAGAAAAGGTGCAGCAGCTAGTACACAAGACCTCCGGTGTTTCCCGGCTCGGCGTGCCAGCCTACGTGTGGTGGTCTGAGGCTCTTCACGGCGTCTCAGGCGTTGGTCCAGGCACTCGGTTTAATGCCACGGTGCCTGGTGCTACTAGTTTCCCTGCTGTGATCTTATCCGCTGCTAGCTTCAATGCTACACTGTGGCTCGAGATGGGACGGGTTGTGTCGACTGAGGCTCGAGCCATGTACAATGTCGGTCTAGCCGGGTTGACGTACTGGAGCCCTAATGTCAACGTGTTCCGAGACCCGAGATGGGGTCGTGGACAAGAAACGCCCGGGGAGGACCCTACGGTGGTCTCGAAATATGCCGTGAATTATGTCCGGGGACTGCAAGAAGTCGGCTCCTCCGGCGACGGTAACAAGCTTAAGGTTTCGAGTTGCTGCAAGCATTACACAGCCTATGATTTGGATAATTGGAAAGGTGTGGATCGGTTCCATTTTGATGCAAAGGTACCATAACTTGTACATGAAATATTTGTTGTCACATTATTCGATGTGTCCGACACGGTTATTTTACGATTAAAACGAAAAGTTCGAATAACATGGATTTCGATATATTTTTTCAGGTTACAAAGCAAGACTTGGAAGATACATATCAGCCACCATTTAAGAGTTGTGTGGAGGAAGGACATGTGAGCAGTGTAATGTGCTCCTTCAATAGGGTCAATGGAGTCCCTACATGTGCTGATCCAGACCTTCTTAAAGGAATAATTAGAGGCCAATGGGGACTTGATGGGTATATTTCTATTTTTCCGTACTCGAAAAAACGAGAAAATCGACCCCAATAATTGTAATATCCGATTGATATCGTTGTTATCGACATTTTTATTTCGTGTTTGGCAGATATATTGTTTCGGACTGCGACTCGGTCGAGGTTTATTATGATGACATCCATTATACTGCTACACCTGAAGATGCTGTGGCCCTTGCTTTGAAAGCTGGTTTAAACATGAATTGTGGGGATTACTTGGGGAAATACACAGTGAATGCAGTGAACATGAAGAAAGTAGATGAATCTGTTGTTGACCAGGCTTTGATATATAACTATATAGTCCTTATGCGGCTCGGTTTCTTCGATGGAAACCCGAAACAGCTCCCGTTCGGTGACCTCGGTCCGTCTGATGTATGCACTGATGATCATCAGCAGCTAGCCCTTGATGCTGCCAAGCAGGGAATAGTTTTACTTGACAACCACGGAATTCTGCCTCTGGCTAATAATGTCACGAAGAGTTTAGCCGTCATCGGACCGAATGCTAATGCCACGACGGTTATGATAAGTAACTATGCTGGTACACCTTGCCGGTACACTAGCCCTTTACAAGGGCTGCAAAAGTACGTGTCGACGGTTATGTATGAGGCAGGGTGTAGTGATGTGAAATGCAGTAGTGAGGCACTTATCGAGCCTGCAGTTCAGGCTGCAGCGAATGCCGATGCCGTGGTGCTAGTCATGGGGTTAGATCAATCGGTCGAGTCCGAAGGGCTTGATCGAGTGAACTTGACATTGCCGGGATACCAAGAAAAGTTGGTGACTGATGTTGCTAATGCAGCAAATGGGAAAGTTGTGCTTGTGGTTATGGCTGCTGGTCCTATTGATATATCATTTGCAAAGAATATGAGAAACATCGGAGGCATTTTGTGGGTCGGATATCCGGGTCAAGCCGGCGGAGACGCCATCGCGCAAGTTGTATTCGGAGACTACAATCCAGGTTTCATTTCTTTTCCATCTTCCTTGATGAATGATGACAATTTAAGTACAATATTTTGTCCCTAAACATCAATATGCTGATAATTTCCTCTGATGTCTCAGCTGGAAGGTCTCCATTCACATGGTATCTCCAAGAGTACGCCGATAAAGTCCCGATGACCGACATGAACATGCGAGCCAACGCCACCGCAAAGTTCCCGGGAAGAACCTATAGATTCTACAAGGGCAAAACCGTTTACGAATTCGGTCGCGGACTAAGCTACACATCATTCTCAAAGTTCATAATTTTAGCTCCTTCCACAATACCAATCTCCTCAACATCAAAAACCTTCCTCGAACCGTATAACCCCTACTCGAACATCGGCGAAGCAATCGACGCATCGACATTAAACTGCGACATCCTACAATTCGACATTGTCATCGGAGTGAGGAACAAGGGACCGATGAACGGAGACCATGTGGTCCTCCTCTTCTGGAAGCCACCGAACTCGAACATCACCGGTGCACTGAACAAGCAACTGGTCGGATTCGATAGGGTCGAAGTGCCGAAGGGGAAGACCAAGAAAGTGACAATGAGCTTGAATGTGTGCAAAGACTTCACCCTAGTGGATGCTGAAGGGAAGAGGAAGCTGGTCATAGGGCAGCATACCCTATTTGTAGGATCCAGCAGTGAGCGCCAAGTGAGGCACCATTTCATGGTAAGGCAAGCAGACAACATGGTACTGTATTAGAATAAAGGGTAATATACTAAAGAAAGCCCTTAAATTTCTCTACTTTTTAAAACGAGTCCTTAAATTTCTCTACTTTTTAAATCAAGTCCTTCAATTACTATGTTACTGTAGCGACCCTTTAAAAATGTTTAATATTAGGTGTAAGTAAAAATAGGGGTCACTAGTTTGAAAATTAGGAATTAGGCTAAATATTGGAACTTTTAAATTTAAGGTTTAAAATTTGGGAATTAAAGCTTAAAAAAAACCTAAAAAGGAAATTGAAAATTTTATTAAAAATTAGGGATTTGAAAAATGTTTGGAACGTTTAAAAATATTGGAGTCGCCACCGGTCACTTTTGGGTAGACCGGACACCGGAAAACCAGAGATTCAAAGTGTTTGGGTTCGAGAGTCGGTTACGGTTTAAAAACAGGTTTAATGTTTAAAAACTGCCCAAAAATTGGCACCTTTAAAATAAATTACCGCTTAATTAATTTTGGGTATTTTTGAATTAAAGTGACATTTAAATTATTTTTGTTTAAAGATCCGAATCCGTTTTATTTTTACCGTGTCTTTATTCGAAGGCAACGCATACACCGCGATCACTACGTTGGAACACGGGCCCGTTACGATCGAATAAAGACGTATTTGATTAAAATTCATTAATTAATGTGGTGTAACGAATAATGAATAAATGAATTGAATATACAAATAAGTATAAAATAAAAGCGGAAAGTAAAGTGTGAGAAATTAAATTACAACCGATATATACGAGAAATTAAAAGCAGTAAATTAAATACGAGAATGTGAATACGATGAAATAAAGTGCGTAAATTAAATGTTAGATGTTAGATACGAGAAAATTAAATTGCAATAAAATAAAATGCGAAAAATTAAATGTTAGAGGTTAGTTATTTACACTAAACGGGCTATAAATGATATGGATCACTCCCCGTTATGGGTCACCGTAAAGCCGATCAAGCATAAATAAATAAAACAAATAAGTAAAGAATAATTAAATAAACAACATAATACTAGAAATACATAAATTATCATAGTACAATCTGTTTATAACCATATAATAATATGTTCAAATAATTTATAAAATATATACAAAAGGTTATACAATAAATCATACGTATAATATTACCATAGCAAAAAGTATTATATAATATATAAAGGTGAAAAGTCACTCACGGTAAACAAAAACAAAGAGAAGATGACTTTTAATGCTAAAGACATTTATTTATTTTTGGAAATAAAAGAATAAATAAATAGAGAGCGGACAGCTTTTTAAAGCTATTATTTCCAAATTCAAAGCACAAAACAATCTTTTAAGGAAATAATGATTTAATGTTATTCAACATCATTTTCTTTAAATAAATAATAAACGAACAGTCAAGGAAAATAAGAAGGAAATAAAAATATTGAATACTATTAAAGAAAAAGATGAAGAAAAAAAAAGGAAAATAATTCCTTTGATTCAGAAATTAGGAAGTAAATGAATATATAATGTAAACATATTATATTAAATAAATTTCACATAACATATATACACAGTATAGACATATTTATATAATATACGGACTAAAACACAAAAAACAGAAGCATAAAAGTCAATTTATAACGAAAATATAATGAAAACAGATGAAATCGCGATGGAGAAAATGATTTGGGGACTAAAAACATAATTTACCAGTGACTGGAAACCAAACGTCCCAAAACTTGAAGGACTGGATCTGTAGTTAGCCCATTGACCATAATACGCGGATCCTTCCCCGGATCCGGGTCACCACGCGGGTCAGAGCTGTCCAAAACCACGTAGTTTTGGTTCTCTAATAAATAGCAACAAATGAAGACTGAATTAAATATCAGTTTTATTTTCCTCATTTCTCACCAAAACAAAGAGAGAGAAATAAAACTCTCCTCCCTTGTTCATGAACCTAGAAACCGGTGAAGCATTCCGTCGCCTCTACCGCCGTTTACAGCGGCCGACGATGGAGGAAACTTTTAAAAACCTTTCTTTTTTATTTGTAAATCATGATCTAAACTTAGATTTAGAAGAACAAACCCCTTTCCTCATTAAATCTCAAAAAATCCGAAACCTATGAATCCGGATTTTGAAAACCAAAATCAAAATCGTTTATCAAAAACAAGTTTTAACACCTGATCTGAGTACTGAAGAAAAGAAAGATGCAAACAGGGCGATGGAAAGCAAAGCCGGCGACGGGAACCGACTCCCTTTTCGAAAGGTAAAATACTTAACCTAGCGTTTTCCTATTCGAAATATAAAGAAGAAAATTTCACTAAAAAAATGTTTTTCATTGATTCTTGGCCAAATCTCCGTCTGTTTTACATTTGATTTCATTCAGGCTTTATAGCCAAATTTTACATGAAATAAATAAAGGAAAATGTTGCTGAATTGGCTGTCATTTGTTTGTTTCTGATTCCTATTTTGTTTGCTTGTGTTTACTGGAGGGATCGTATAAGGGGGGACCATCTCGTGTCCTTGCCTTGGGCGATTGCTCGTGTGGAGTTGATGTGATCGCCTACGTGGCCGGAGGTAGCCAATGACATGATGACCGGGAAGTTGAATGGTTCTTCATCAAAACCTTCTGGAAATTCCAGGAGATGGACAGGTTTTGGGGCAGTCGAAGAGTCGAATGGGGAGACGAATGGTTTCCGGGTCATAATCCGAGTCATGGGTAAGGGTTTCCGGTTTAGTGGACCGGTTTAGTTGTTGTGGGTTTGGGTTACCTGGATTTGAGTGTGTAATTGGGTTTATGTTCCGTTGGGCTCAAATGGTAATTGGGTAATGATGTAGGCCAGTTTAGGTTGGGCTTGGGCAGATGGTTGTAAATAATATTATATGGGCCATGTATTATTTATTTTGAGGTTAAAAATTTGTAAAGGACTTTTTATTATAATATTTTTTGATTTTGAATAATAATAATAATATTTTTGTAATTTTGTTTTATTTATTTATGTATCTCATATATATAGTTAATATTATAATTTAGGGATATGGTTTAGGGTTTCAGTTTAGGGGTAGGGTTTGGTTCGAGCCCCGGACAAAAATGGTTATTACAGTTGCCCCTCTTTGTTTTTCGTTGTGAAACAATGAATGAACAAAGATATAAGATGACCATTTTTGTTCGGTCCCACTACAATTCGGTCTACCCCACAAAATTCCTTTTTGACTTGAACACGCTCTACCAGCAATCGTCGACACATTAAACCATTGTTATCTGATCAAATTGTTTACCCCTTCTTGTCAAATGATAGCACCAACATCTCAACTTCTTCACACTCGCACTGGCTTATCTTTCGAAATGCTTAAGAAATAAACACGTCTATTTCACCCGCTACGCCACCGACGGAGAGTCAAGGTTCGATTGATTTGTTCATCTCTTTGTTTTATTGAAAGACAAAACCTGCACGAATAAAAAGAAAAATATTTCAGAATACAAATTATCCATATATTTATTTAAAGCTTATAAAAACATAATCAGATGATCAAATCAAATAAAATAATATAAAAAGAAATATAATTGGATAATTTTAACCCTTAACGTTTATAATTTTTATTGTTTTGACCTTCTTTTTTTGGGATAAATTTAACCCTTAACGTATATCTTTTTGATAAATATATTATTTTTATCTAGCATAAAAACTAAACAATTAAAATTTAAAGCTAATAACATGACATATCTTATATGATAATATATTTTAAATAACATTACATGTAATTTCATTCTATATATATTACATGTCATTATTGTTAAACTTTTAATGATAATGACAGATATATACATATAAAATATAATTTTATTTTAATATAAAATATAAAACAATTAAAATTCGTATAAAATATTAAAAATTAATTAAATCTAAAATAAAATATTACTAAACATTTTATTATTGTTAAATTTTTAACGATTTAATTATAATAATAATTAAAAAATAAATATTTATCAAAAGAATTAAATTTATAAAAGAATATAAATATTAAAAGTTAAAATTATTTTTATGTTAAAAAAATTGAGAATTAAACTATAAAAAAGTAAAATTTGTTGTCGAAGCCTAAATTGTTAATTTAAATTATAATAAAAATAGTTTAGGGACTATGCTGCCTGGATTCTGCCGTGGACGGTTGACTTCATTTTGACCCTAGTCTAGCTCCGCCGGTTACGGTGGAGAAACCACGGGAAAAAGCTGGAGGGAAAGAGAGAATAAAATAGCAAAAAGCTCAAAACCGAATTTCTTTCTCTTTATTTTTGACATCCATGGAATCCACAATTACTCAGAAACTAACCACTGACCGCCTGTTTATGGAGCTTTACGAGTTCTCGTTTTCAAGGTGTATACGGTTAACAGCTTTTACGGTGATTCTTTTCTCAGAAGTAAGTAAAAGTATATCGCCTGATGATTTTTATATATATATATATATATATATATATATATATTTAGAGTTTTGCAGAAATTTTCTGTTTGTTTAATGACCCCGTTTGAGCCTATTTTTAGGTTAACTCTAGTGAAATTAGGTTAAAATGTCCCTATTTGTGCTGGCATTGAACTTAATTTTATTATTAGTTTATGTTTAGTATTTCTTTTGTGAGGAATCTTGTCAGAGATCAGATCTGAAATTCATTAGTAAGTTCTATGCCAAAACATAAACAAATTCAGAAAAGGTGAGAAGAAGAATTTAGAAAAGGATTCTAGTTTGTAAAACATTTAGAAAAGGTGAGAAGAAGAATTTAGAAAAGGATTCTAGTTTGTAAAACATTTAGAAAAGGTGAGAAGAAAAATGGGTGATTTCAATAGAGGGGGAATTTTGAGATTCGAACTCAGGACCTCTCATACCCGAACCGAGAATCATATTGCTAGACCAAATGCTCAATCTGTGATGTTAATTGTTAACCATGCTTAGGTTTTAGTTATTTTATGTTTTCTTCAAGATCCTGATTAATTTTGATGAGGAAATGCTAGCTTTGTCAGCACGTTGTTATGATGTTTGAATACTAACTTGATGCTTAAGCTAATGGCTAAAGGTGAGGTTAGTGGATGATTAGGGAGTTATTGAATGATGGGGAAGTTTCATATCCTGATTACCTTTTATTTCTGGGACTTTGCATACCGAATGCTTGGATATCTTTTTGATTCAAGCTCTGTAGGTAAAATATACTTTAGTATTTAGCTGCTAGAGCCATTTGGTTAAGCTACTAATGATCTGAAACGATCATATATTGACCAAGCTTTGTACCTTTGCCCACCACTTTGTTTAGTGTAGTCATTGCACAAACAAGAAGAAAATTGGATTGTGTCGATAAAAAATCAGACACTTGGCTTTCTCATTAAGTAGTTTTTCTTTCCATAAAGATCTGTTTAAGCCTGCTCTTCAGATGTTGGTGTTACATGCTTATATCTCTTTTATCTGCAAACTTCGAGATCAGAGACAGGAAGCATAGCTGAAAAAAATGAAATAGGGGCATTCCGAGAATTGAACTTGGGACCTCTCGCACCCAAAGCGAGAATCATACCACTAGACCAAATGCTCAATCTTTGATGTTAATCATGATTAGGTTTTACTTATTAGATATTTTCTTCAAGATCCTGATAGATTTTGATGAGGAGATGCTAGCCTTGTCTGCATGTTGTTATGATATTTGAATACCAACTTGATGCATAAGCTAATGGTAAAAGGTGAGGTTATTGGATAATTAGGGAAATTGAATGATCGGTAAGTACCGTGTCCTGATAACCTTTATTTCCGGGACTTTGCATACTGAATCCCAAATATCTTTTTGATGCTAGTTGTGTAGATGATATCTACTTCAGTCTTTAGCTGCTAAAGCCATTTGGTTGTTCTAGTAAAGATCAGAAACGAATCATACATTGGCCAAGCTTTGTACCTTTGTTCATCACTTTGTTTGGTATAGTCGCTGCACAAAAGAGAAGAGTATTAGAGTAAAACAACGGACATTTGGCTTTCTCAATAACTAGTTTCTTTCTATAAATATGTATTTAATCCTGTTCCGCAAATGTCCTTACATGCTTATGTGATGTCATTTCTCGCGTTAACACCAGGTTTTAGCTTTCATCTATATTGTGATTCCAGTCTCTACTTGTTAGTTCAGAATATGAATCCGCTAGAAGGCATAACATGTATCGTTTATAAATTTTCTAAATTTAATAATTTCTTTAAACCAATTGTGTTTGACTGCTAAATAGACAGTTTGCAAGTTTATTATGCTCTTAGATTTTAGGATGTTCTAAAATTTTCTTCAAAATGGCTTAAAAAAAAACAAAATTACAAACCATTAGACAGCTATGCAGAAAACCAATCACAATATGTAAACTTTTCTAGAGCTGTATGTCAACATCTTTATATCTAAGTTACTTGGATATGGGTATAGGTGTGTCCTATGTGTCTGACATGGATTCGTTCTTTTTATTTCATTCCCTCTCTGTTAGATTTGAGTCCAGAGTCATCCCAGGAATTGAATTTGTTGGACCTCTCACACCCTAGACGAGAGTTATGCCATTAGACCCAATGCCCTATTTTACTATTAGCATTTTGTACAAGGTTTCCAAATTTTCAACTTTAACTGGACTCATTCTCAATGAGTTCTTACCAATTGCATTTTCCCTCAAATGTTTTCCTTTTACAGGCAATGACACATCTAATCATTCGTGGTGAGTTACAGGTGTGTGGATATCTTTCTCAACTTTCTAATGATATCCTTTTTCTTGTTCATATATTTATCAACAAATTGGTGGTTGAAGTTCCATAACTGTTTAGGATTTGATAAAATGTAACAGTAGAAGTGAAAAGAGGAGAGCGAATTCAGAACAGAGATTTTTAGTAGCAGAAAATTAAAGCTTTGATCGGGGCATTCCGAAAATCAAACTCGGGACCTCTCACACCCGAAGCGAGAATCATACCACTAGACCAAATGGACCAAATGCTCATTTTAATTCGCAAAATTATATAAAATTTGGATACTAAAACTGAAGTTAAAGGGGCATTCCGAGAATTGAACTCGGGACCTCTCACACCCTAAGCGAGAATCATACCACTAGACCAAATGCCCTTTAGTTGAAAATTGTGTAATTTTAAACTATTTATTTTTATATTTGTTTCAAAGTTTGTGTGTAATCCTTAAATAAATTTTCTTTTAAGACAAAGATTACATGGGAAGGTTAATTAAGAGGACTTTTATGAGAGATCTGTCACTCGTGTAGGATTTGATTTCAGACATGGAAAGGCTCTACAACGACATGAGAGTATCGTTAGGGAAAAAAAACTTCGTCCCGATTAATTCGGACTGATCTACATCGGACAAATTTTTTAAACTAATAAATTAAGTCTTGTTTTAAAAAAATAATTTAATTACTACTTCTTTGTTCCCTAGTAATTTTAAAGCTTAAAACCTCAAAAAATATTAAATTTAATTAATTCTCAGGTCCCTCGCAATTTTGAAACTAGATACATTAAATTAAACATTGATCTCTATTTCTCAGCTTAAATATTTTCTTTCATCATTGTCTATTTTAAAATTAGGAAAATTAAATTTTGAAGTCTAATTCTCGGTTTAAATACTTATTAGGATTATATTTTATCCTAAATTTTACTTCCATTAAGTTTCCAATCTATAAATAATGATTAATTAACATAAACATGAAATTAACAAACTAAAAATAGAAAAAAAAATCCATTTGTAAAATTGTAGTTAGTTAATGAACTACCGATTATTGTCGAATTCATCGACGTTTATTCTCGCCCTCAAAATAAAAAATTATTAGATGAGTTTGACTAATCACGTCATTTATAATATTATTTAATAATAATTTTTATCTTATTTTTTCAAGGTAAATCTTCACGTCTTTTCTTTTCTATAAGGTGAATCTTCACTCGGGATGACAAATTGACCCGTCCTCGTCGGGTCCTGACCCGATCGGGGCAGAATTTTTTATTTAAAAATTTGAGTTCGGGTCGAGTTGGATAGGGTTGGAGTCGGTTTTAGGGTGAAAATTCCCCGATCCAACCCGATATATTTATATATAATATATAATACTTTTATTATTTTTTTCGGGTTTGATCGGGCTTATTCTGGTTTTTTATTAAAATATTAGGACTGGATCAAAGTCGGGTTATGATTTTTATAGTATCGGTTCGGGGATAAAAATTATTGATATTAGATCAAGTCGAAAAGACTTAAGTTTCAGGTTGGGGTTGGGGCAGTCAAAACCAAGAACCGACCCGTTGTCATCCCTAATCTTTACCTCTTTTTTTACTTACATTAAATAATTGAATTTTATTAGATAAAATCATAAATAATGTGATAAATTGGTATCGTATAATAATTTCTTCCTCAAAACCCTCATTTTACTATTCATTTTTTTTATCACATGTGCAATTTTGATGGACAACAATCAACCACGGAATCCGTTAAAATAAAGATTTAGATTCGAGGGTTTAGTATTTTTAAAATTTGAAGGTTATTTTATAAAATCTAGAAAATTTCGGGTTATTTTTAATAAATAATTCATTATAAAAATAATAAATATATTTATTAAATATATTTAAACATAAACGAACGAATTAACATACATTAATGAATATAAATAAATGAATAAATATTTATTTTTATGTTTATTTGTTTGATTAAACGAACATAAAAACTTATTTATATTTATTTGTATAATAAATAGACCCGTAAGCTTTCTACCAAACAATTGGTTAAACATTTAATTTATTTACAATTTTAGTCGAATAAAAAAAATTATAATTAATTTGAAGAACTCGAACGATTTAAATAATAAATTTTTTAAAAGTTTTTTTCGAATTTAGTGGAATATTGGATATGGCGCGGCCTAAATTGTTAATTTAAATTAGATTAAAAATAGATTAGGGTTTGTGTTGCTTTATTAGGCCGTGGACGGTGGACTCCGATTTGACCCCAGTCTTTCCTTTCGTTGATAACTCGTTTCTTTGCTCCGCCGGTTCCAGCGAGAAACCACCGAAAAAAAACTGTGGTAGGAGAGTGAAAATGCAAAAAAATCAAAATCTGAATTCCATGAAACCCAGAGTTTCTCAGAAACTAACCACATCTCGCCTGATTATGGAGCTTAACAAGTCTTGTTTTCAAGCTGTCTACAATTAATTGCTTTATGGTGATTATTTTCTCAGCAGTAAGTAAAAGCATTTCGCCTGATGATTTTTTATTATTGTAAGTTTTACAAAAAAAAAATATGTTTGTTTAATGGCCCTGTTTGAGTCTATGGTCTAGCTCTAGTGAAATTAGGTTAAAAAATTCCCATTTGTGCAGGCATTCAACTTAATTTTATTATTTATTTAAGTTAGGTAATTTTTTATGAGGATTGAGGAATCTTGTCAGAGAACAGATCTGTAATTCATTATTAAATTTTTTATTAATATGAAAGTTGACTTGAGGTTGGAATCTGTTCAATTATTTTAAGTTGTGAAAACTTAGATAAAGGTGAAAGAAAGAAAGAAAAAAGAAAGAAAGAAGGGATGGGGGAGCATTCTCAGGAGCTATCGCACATCATACCACGAGAACAATTAATTGCCCAATCTTTGATGTTTACCATTATTGGGTATTAGTTATTATATATTTTCTTCAAGATCCTGTTAAATTTTGTGGAGGAGATACTAACTTTGTCAGCATGTTGTCATGATGTTTAAATACTAACTTGATGCTTAAGCTAATGGTTAAGGGTGAGGTTATTGGGTAGTTAGGGAATTATTGAATGATTGGTAAGTGTCGTGTCCTGATAACCTTTATTTCCGGGACTTTGCATACCAAGTGCTTGGATATCTTTTTTGATGCAAGCTGTGTAGGTGAAATCTACTTTAGTATTTAGCTGCTAAAGCCATTTGGTTAAAGCTACTATTGATCTGAAAGGATTATACATTGTCCAAGCTTTGCACCTTTGCTCTCCAGTCATAAACGAGTAGAAAATTGGATTGTGTCGATAAAAAATCGGACACTTGGCTTTCATTAACTACTTTTTTTCCATAAAAAATTGTTTAAGCTTGTTCTTCAGATGTTGGTTCCTTACATGCTTATATAATTTCTTCTCTTTTATCTGCTAACTTTGAGATCACAGACAGGAAGAATAGCTACTCCATATAGGTTATTGATTACTTAATTAACTTTTGCAACTCATTGTCTATAAAAACATTTTGGTCCAATTTCCTCTTGCGGGTTTCAAATGGCACTGCAGAATACATAAAAAAATGGAAAGAAAAAAAAAAGAGGGGCATTCCGAGAATCAAACTCAGGACCTCTTGCTCCCAAAGCGAGAATCATACCACTAGACCAAATGCCCAATTTTTGAAGTTAATCATGACTAGGTTTTACTTAATATTTATTTTTTCAAGATCCATATAGATTTTGATGAGGAGATGCTAGCCTTGTCAGCATGTTGTTATATATCTGAATACTAACTTGATGCTTAAGATAATGGTTAAAGGCGAGGTTATTGGATAATTAGGGAGTTTATTGAAATGATAGGTAAGTGTTGTATCTTGATAACCTTTTATTTTCGGGACTTCGCATACCCAATGCTCAAATATATTTTTGATGCAAGCTGTGTAGGTGAAATCTACTTTAGTATTTAGCTGCTAAAGTCATTTGGTTATTTTACTAAAGATCCGAAACGATCATTCATACATTGACCAAGCTTTGTAGCTTTGTTCACCACTTTGTTGGCAGGAAGCATACTTGCTCCATACAGGTTTTTGATTATTTAATTAACTTTTGCAACTCAATGTATATAGTCTTGTCAAGAAGCTCTTTGAAAAATGAATTTGATTTAGATTCCTCTCGAGGGGCATTCCGAGAATCGAACTCGGGACCTCTCGCACCCAAAGCGAGAATCATACCACTAGACCAAATGCCCAATCTTTGATGTTAATCATGATTTGGTTGTACTTATAAGGTATTTTCTTCAAGATCCTGATAAATTTTGATATGGAGATGCTAGCCTTGTCAGCATGTTGTTTTGATATTTGAATACTAACTTGATGCTTAAGATAATGGTTAAAGGTGAGGTAATTGGATAATTAGGGAGATTCTTAATGATAGGTGAGTGTCATGTCCTAATTACCTTTTATTTCTTGGACTTTTCATATTGAATGCTTGAATATCTTTTTGGTGCAAGCTGTGTAGGTGATATCTACTTTTGTTTCTTGCTGCTAAAGCTATTTAGTTATTTGACTAAGGATCCTAAACGAATCATGCATCGACTGCACAAAAGATAAGAAATTAGATTTTGTGTCTATCAAAAACAAGACATTTGGCACTTTCTCTTTAACTAGTTTTTTCTTTTGGTAAAGATCTATTATAGCCTGCCTGCTCCTCTAATGTTTATATGATTCCTTTTCTTTTATCTGAAAACTTTTAGATCACAAGCAGGAAGAATAGTTGCTCAACGTAGGTTATTACTTATTAAGTTTTGAAACTCACTGTATATAGTCTTGTCAGAATACAATGAAAAATGACTTTGGTCCAGATTCCTCTTCCTTAATGGTTTCAAATGGCAATGCAAGAAGACCTAAACAAATTTAAAGATATAAGAGGCATTGAACTTAGGACCTCTAGCTTCGAAATGGAGAATCATACCACTAGACTGAATGCGCAAGTCGTTCATCCACAGGTTGCTTCTCTCTTTTTAACAAAATTATTTCTCTGTAAATTTTGTTCATTGGAGAGCTTTGATTGAAGATAGGTTTGAATTTGTTTTGACATTCAGCTAAAAGCTTTGGGGCATTCCGAGAATCGAACTCAGGACATCTTGCACCCGAAGCAAGAATCATACCACTAGACCAAATGCTCTGTCCTTGTTGTATGTCTGTGTCTGTCATGGATTCGTTATTTTTTTTTCATTCCTTCCATTGTCAGGCAGTTTAAAAGAAATGATGAATGCGATGTTGATAAGTTCAAGGCTACCACAAGATTTGTGGGGTGAAGCTATTTTGTCAAGTAATTACCTTTAAAATAAGGTACCTCGAAAAAACCAAGATAAAAATCCGTATGAATTATGGAAAGGTAGGAAACCATCCTACAAATACTTAAAAGTGTGGGGGTGTCTTACAAAAGTAGTTGTTCCAACACCAAAGAAAATTAAAATTGGTCCAAAAACAGTGGATTGCATTTTCGTAGGCTATGCACATGACAATACTGCTTATAGATTTCTTATGTATGAATCTAGTAATCCAGATATACACAAGAATACTATAATGGAATCAAGGAATGCATCGTTCTTTGAAGATGTGTTTCCATGCAAGTCCAAAGAAGGACATAGCTCGTCTAAACGAATTTATGACTACACTATGAATAAAAGTGATGATTCAGAAATTGAATTAGAACCAAGACGGAGTAAAAGAGCAAGAGTGGAAAAAACGTTTGGTCTAGATTTTCTAACATATTTGTTAGAAAGTGAACCACAAATGTATACGGAAGCAGTAACTTCTTCTGAAGGACCTCCTTGGAAGGAAGCTATTAAAAGCGAAGTAGATTCTATTTTACAGAATCATACTTGGGAGCTAGTAGATCTTCCACCAGACAGTAAACCTATAGGATCCAAATGGATATTCAAAAGGAAAATGAAACCTGATGGTTCCATTGAAAAGTACAAGGCTAGACTTGTAATCAAAGGTTATAGACAGAAAGAAGGTCTTGACTACTTTGATACATATTCTCCTGTGACGAGAATAACTTCCATAAGACTAATTCTCGCAATTACAGCATTGCGAAATTTAAAAGTTCATCAAATGGATGTAAAAACAGCTTTCTTAAATGGAGATTTAGATGAAAAAATCTACATGGAACAACTTGAAGGTTTTATAATTCCAGGTCAAGAAAAGAAAGTTTGTAAATTGATTAAATCATTGTATGGTTTGAAACAAGCACCGAAACAGTGGCATCAAAAGTTTGACCAAGCAATGACAACCAATGGTTTTAAAATTAATGAGTGTGACAAATGTGTCTACGTAAAGGACACAAAAGATGGTTATGTCATATTGTGCTTATATGTTGATGACATGTTAATTGTTGGTAGTAATGACAAAATAGTTAAATCTACCAAAAATATGTTAAATTTTAAATTTGACATGAAAGATATGAGACTTGCTGAATTAATTTTAGGAATCAAAATTATACGAAGTTCAGATGGTCTCATATTAAGTCAGTCACACTACGTAGATAAAATTCTTGAAAAATTTAACAAAGATGATTTAGGAGTGGCTAGAACACCTTTAGATACTAGCGAGGACAAAGTATTTCTCAAGTAGAATACTCTAGAATTATTGGAAGTTTGATGTATCTAATGAGTTGTACTAGGCCAGATATTGCTTATGCTGTGAGCAGATTAAGCAGATATACTAGTAATCCGAGTGTTGATCATTGAAAAGCAATTGTTAGAGTACTTAGGTATTTGAGAAACACTCGTGATTATAGGTTGCATTATACAAGATATTCACCAGTTATAGAAGTATACAGTGATGCTAATTGGATTTCTGATATAAAAGACTCTAAGTCTATTAGTGAATATGTTTTTACACTAGGAGGTGTAGCCGTGTCATGGAAATCTTCAAAACAAACTGTTATAGTCAGATCCACAATGGAATCTGAATTTATTGCGTTAGACAAGTGTGGTGAAGAGGCAGAATGGCTACGACATTTTTTGGAAGATATTCCAATGTGGGAAAAACCCGTGCCTCAAATTTTTCATACATTGTGATAGTCAGTCAGCAATTGGAAGGGCACACAACAACATGTATAATGGTAAGTCTAGATATATTCGTCAAAGGCATAATACCATTAGACAACTACTCTCAACTAGAGTTATTTCTATTGATTATGTTAAATCAAAGGATAATATAGCGGATCCGTTAACCAAAGGGTTAAACAGAGAGTTAGTGGACAAATCATCGAAAGGAATGGGACTAAAGCCTTTGAGAGGATGAATTTATAATGGAAACCCAACCTAATTGACTAGAGATCGCAAGATATATGTTCAAAGGGAAAACCTAATTATAAATAACTTGTGATCACTGTAGGGTGCACACCCTACCCATTCTTGAATTAACAGTGATACCCGTACATGTAGGTTAGCAATGTTTGCTTTAATGATTCTAAGTTGTCAGAAATTCTGAACAGAGCAAGCGAGTTGCTTTAAATGAATCACCTATGTGAAAGAGAAGTGGGGCCACTTCAAAGAAAAGTTGTGTAGGTCTTAATTCTTTAGAAACTTTAACAGAACTAGACAGGTGTTCATGGCCAAAATGGACACACCCATGAGAACTAAACAGAAGCCAGAGATTCCTGTGTAAAGTATATTTTACGTTTACAATGTTAGCAGGACGGTTTAAAGACATTCTACTGAACAACTAGTAAAGTATGTATATCTTTACAAGGGAAGGTTCAAAGGGTAAAACCTACCTATCCTATGCAAGTTTCAACCATTGAACACTATTAACCCTTAACCCAGACAATTTTCATTCATGTGGGGGGTTGTTGAAAAATTGTTTGGTACATGGACATTTGAGCTTAAATTTGAGAGGGTTTCATTACTCAAATTAGTTGGGACTAAGTATATTATTACTCTACAACAAGAGTAGATTAATTTTATATATTTACATGCTCAAAATATTCAATGAGTGTGTCGCGACCTCTTTTGAAAAACGCGATTTTTAGTGTGAAAAAGTTCGATGATAAGTTTTTTAAAAAAATGAATTATCAAATTTAATTTTGAAAATCCCAAATTTTAGAAAAATCTTAATTAAATTTGAAAAAAAATTTTTTGACTTGGAGTCGCCACCGGCCACTTAGGTAGGCCAAACACCATAAAAATAAACCAGAGATTCGTTTTTTTTTTAAAAAAAAAGTTGGGTTCGGGAGTCGGTTACGTGTAAGGACGACCCTTACAAACGCCCAAAAACTGGTACCTTTTAAAAACATTACGTGGCATTTGACATTTTGGAGAAAGATATTGATTTAATTTTCCATTGTTAAATGAACATTATTTGAATTTTGGATATCCTTTTGATTTAGAAGTTACACCACTTTTAAATTTGAGTTGATTGAGACGTCCTCTATATAGGAAACCTCACCCAAATTTAAAAGAGTATAACTTCCGCCTCAAAAGGCTAAAGTAAAAAATGCATAATTATTTTTTATCTTGTTCATTTTAAGTTCTAATCCTAGAAAAGGCTCCATTACTTAAGCTTTTAAAACCTAAGTTACTAGCGTTCACTAGTTACTTACCTATCCATTTTTAATTCTAAACCTAAGTTTTTATCAAAATTTTAGGTTTTTAATAACACATGAATTCAATGCCAAGGTACACTCTCTAGGTTAGCATCTTAGTGCGTCAAAACACCAACCTCTTTAGTGTATCCGAGACATAAGATTCACATGTTATGTTATTAGATTTTCTCCCTAATTAAATTAATTAATTAATTTAAGTGACTAATCCTAAAAAGGCACTAAATTAATTAACCTTAGTTTATTAGGTGACCTCCCTAAAATATGTCATGCAAAACATAAAACAAAAAGGACAAAAGATAAAGGAACTTCAATTTTATTATTATAATCATGGTACATCATATTACATCAAAAATCTCTCTTCACATGAGTACAAAAGGGACTTGACTGAAAGAGATTACAAGGGATTCGAGAACATACCTTGAACAAAGGATAAGACTTAATTAAGGTGTGAAATTAAACTATAAAGCTTTTAGAAAAAATTAATTAAGTTAATTAATTAAACTTTTCTTAACTTCAAATTTTAATTAAACTTAATTAAAGTCTAGTGAATTTTAGGTTCAAAGATTTAATGTTGGGTGAAACTTAATTAAGTTGATTTTTAAACCTTAACTTAAAAATTTTAGATTAATTAAAAGTTTTAATTAAAATAATCTCTAAGTTTCTAAGAATTTAATTTTAACTTAATTAAAGTTTGATGAACTTATTAGACTTAATTAAGTTTAACACTTAACATTTTAGGAATTAATTAAAATTAATTAAATTAATTAATTAAAATTATTTCTTAAATTTTAAGAATTAAAAGCCTAATTAAAGTCTAAGTTGGGTGAATGTTTTAGAGTCTTAAGGCAAAATTAGACCTAACTTAGTTTAATTTTTAAATCTTAGAAATTAATTAAAATTAATTAAAATAACTAATTAAAATTATCTTTCTAATTTTAAAAAACTAAAAACCTAATTAAAGTCTAATTTGGAGTGTGTTTTAAGGTTTAAGGGCAAAAACTAGGCCTAATTTAGTTTAATTTTAAAACTTAAATTTTTAGGAATTAATTAAAATTAATTAAAATAATTAATTAAAATTATTTTCTAAGTTAAAGAATTAAATTAAACCTATTAGAGTCTAATTTTTAAGGCTTAAGGGTTAAATTAACTTATATTAGATTTAAACTAGATTGAACTAATTTTAAAGTTTATTAAAATTTTAATTAAATCTTTAATGAAGACCTAATTAATTTTCAAAAGTCTCTAAAATTAATTTTTCTACCTAATTAAATCTAAAACTAATTTAATTTGAACCTAAAAGCCTAATTAGGGATTTAATTAAGATCCTAGGGGTCTAATTGAATCAAATCTAAAGTCCTAAGGGCTTAATTGTAGTTCTGGGGACCTAATTGAGCTAAATCAAGAGTTTAGGGGCCTAAAAGGGACACGGCTCAAAGTCTAGGGACCTAAGGTGTAATTAGCCCATATCCATGTAGAAACGCGCGGATCCGGGTTGAACCCGGATCCGACCCGCGTGTTTAAGCTGTCCAAAACGGCAGCGTTTAGCCACCTAATAAAAGCCCTAAACCGAGTTGGCTCGGTCATTCGAACCGAGGCCAACTCGGTGCAACTCAGAATCCTCTGAGAAAAACACCCTAAACCCAGAAACTTTGAAGGAAACAGATCCAAAGCATGATTTTGGCTTGGTGTTCTTGTGTGTTCATCCAAGAAATGGATGAACACGAAGAACATGGCTTGACGCCGCCACACAAACCGCCGCTCGATCGAAGTCACCACCGTCCGGCGCCGCTCCGGCGAGTTCGCTGGCCGTCGCCCAAGACGCTCCGATAACGATTCCGACGCCGGTGAGGTCACCGGAACCCTAGAAACACCTAAAAACGTCCGAAAACCCCACAAAATTCCGATTTTAACACCTAAAACTAATCCAGATCATCCCTACACTACTCGGCCATCATCAAAGCATTAAAACCGACCGAAATCAAAGGGAAAACCTTACCTCAGATTCACAATAGCCTCAATCCTCTGATGCAAGCTTCCAACTCCGATCGATCTAACCTCGATTTGCAGCCGATCCAAGTTCTCCAGAAGACTCCAATTTCCTCCTCTGCTCTGCCGATTAAACTCTCGTCGGATCCCTCAAATTTCCTCGATCTCCAGTGAACTCCCCCCTCACAAACTGCCGATTCAATCCTTAAAAAGGATGAACCAAAGTCTTAATCCTAGTCGAACTCACTGATCTAACAAACTCCATCCCCTCAACAATCAAATTCCATAAAAAACGGCCGGCTTAACAGCTCCCTGTTCTTCACGTCTCTGTTTCACATTTTTCAGATTTTTAGTTTTTTTTTTGATTTTATATTATATATTATATATTATTTATTTATATATTATATTTATTAATTATATTTATTTATTATTTATTAAGAAATTTCGTGTTGACAGAGTGAATGAGAAATTGTTGCTCAATGTTACACCCATGATGTTGAAAAAATAAGATAAAAAGTAGAATATCCCAAACTTGTTGGGAACATAGATTTGAAAAGCTTTATATGTAAAAGCTCTACATGTTATTATTGGAAATAAGTCAAAGGTTTGGTCTAGACACCTTGGGTGTGCCTAGCCTATGGCTAGGCACTTTGGGTTAGCATTGGTTGACTTTTATAAAAGTCAAAGATGGGCTTTGGGCCTTTGGGCTTCTAAAGTGATAGATTTTTTTTTCTACTTTTTGACTTAGTTTTTTCAGCAGATATTACATAATTAAACCACCTTTTATGGAGTTACAGACCCTTCAGCTGGTTGTAACCTCCAATTTATTTTTGGATTAATTCTCTGTTAAATACTATTTTGAATTCTAGGAGTTGTAACTCTTCAGGAATTGTTAATTACAGATTAATTCTGTAACTAAACATGTCCCCTACCTGAACACTATAAAAGGAGACCCCTTGCTCCTATCTCTACACACTGAAAACAAAACATCCTTTAGCCTAATTCTTGATAGTGTTCTGCTTCTGTGAAGTTCGCCGTTGCAGTTAAAGTTGCGTTGCTCTCTTTGCTGCAGTCTATCGTTGTATCTTGGGAGACAGACGTTCCATAGAAACTCTAGCTCCGGGAGAGGACGAATCTATTTTAAGGACACTGTGATAGCACATGCCTCTGTCTAAGTTTTTTTTCCAGAAACGTTTATTGGTTTTTCTTTGCTTTTGTGATCTTTTTATTTACATTTTATATGGTTTATATCTATTACAGAATTCTGTGTTTATCATCTTATTAACTTATTTTGTTTGTTTTGTATTACAATCTTAAAACAAATTATTTTGTGAAATGGAAAAAGATCAAGGTGTGCTTCCACCTGTTGTTGATGCAGCCAATGATGCAGTACCTGCGAACATCATTGATGCTAGGTTCTCTACGAGTGCCCTTTTAAGGTCAGACTCATTTCAGGTGCCTGTTTCGGTGCCTACAAATACGGCTGAAAGGCCAGAGAAATTCATAGGGTTGAATTTCAAGCGGTGACAACAAAAGATGTTTTATTTGACAACATTGAATCTTGCGAGATTCTTGACGGAAGATTTTCCAACGTCAGGAGAAGATGTGACTGACTTCCAAGTTGTTAGTGCCGTTGAAGCTTGGAAGCATTCAGATTTTCTTTGCAGAAATTATATTCTAAATGGCTTAGCTGATGCCTTGTACAATGTGTATCAAAAGGTGAAAACATCCAAAGAGTTATGGGAGTCTTTGGACAAGAAGTACAAAGCAGAAGACGCTGGTGCAAAGAAGTTTGTTGTTGGAAAATTTCTGGATTTCAATATGGTGGACAACAAGACTGTCCTAAGCCAAGTTCAAGAGTTCCAGGTGATTTTAGGCGAAATTCATGATGAAGGCATGTCTATTAGTGAAACCTTCCAAGTGATTGCAACCATTGAAAAGCTACCTCCTATCTGGAAGGATTTCAAAAATTATTTGTTTATTTAATGACCCTGTTTGAGTCTATGGTCTAGCTCTAGTGAGATTAGGTTAAAAAATCCTCATTTGTGCAGGCATTGAACTTAATTTTATTATTTATTTAAGTTAGGTACTTTTTTATGAGGATTGAGGAATCTTTAAGTTCTTTATTAGTATAGAAGTTGACTTGAGGTTGGAATATGTTCAATTATTTCAAGTTGTGAAAACTTAGATAAAGGTGAAAGAAAGAAAGAAGGGATGGGGGGGGGGTATTCGCAGGAGCTCTCGCACATCATACCACGAGAACAATTAATTGCTCAATCTTTGATGTTTACCATGATTGGTATTAGTTATTATATATTTTCTTCAAGATCCTGTTAAATTTTGAGTAGGAGATACTAACTTTGTCAGCATGTTGTCATGATGTTTAAATACTAACTTGATGTTTAAGCTAATGGTTAAAGGTGAGGTTATTAGATAGTTAGGGAGTTATTGACTGATAGGTAAGTGTCGTGTCTTGATAACCTTTATTTCCGGGACTTTGCATACCAAGTGCTTGGATATCTTTTTTGATGCAAGCTGTGTAGGTGAAATCTACTTTAGTATTTAGCTGCTAAAGCCATTTGGTTAAAGCTACTATTGATCTGAAAGGATTATACATTGTCCAAGCTTTGCACCTTTGCTCTCCAGTCATAAACGAGTAGAAAATTGGATTGTGTCGATAAAAAATCGGACACTTGGCTTTCATTAACTACTTTTTCTTTCCGTAAAAATTTGTTTAAGCTTGTTCTTCAGATGTTGGTTCATTACATGCTTATATAATTTCTTCTCTTTTATCTGCTAACTTTGAGATCACAGACAGGAAGAATAGCTGCTCCATATAGGTTATTGATTATTTAATTAACTTTTGTAACTCATTGTATATAATCCTGTCGGAAAACAATTAATACATTGAAAAATGAATTTGGTCCAGTTTCCTCTTCTGGGTTTCAAATGGCACTGCAGAATACATAAAAAAATGGGAAGGAAAAAAAAAGGAAGAGGGGCATTCCGAGAATTGAACTCAGGACCTCTCACACCCAAAGCGAGAATCATACCACTAGACCAAATGCCCAATTTTTGAAGTTAATCATGACTAGGTTTTACTTAGTATTTATTTTTTCAAGATCCATATAGATTTTGATGAGGAGATGCTAGCCTTGTCAGCATGTTGTTATATATTTGAATACTAACTTGATGCTTAAGATAATGGTTAAAGGCGAGGTTATTGGATAATTAGGGAGTTATTGAATGATAGGTAAGTGTTGTATCTTGATAACCTTTTATTTTGGGGACTTTGCATACCCAATGCTCAAATATATTTTTTATGTAAGCTTTGTAGGTGAAATCTACTTTAGTATTTAGCTGTTGAAGTCATTTGGTTATTCTACTAAAGATCCGAAACGATCATACATTGACCAAGCTTTGTAGCTTTGTTCACCACTTTTTTTAGCGTAGTCATTGCACAAAAGAGAAGAAATTGGATTGTGTCGATAAAAAACCAGTCACTTGGCTTTCTCATTAATTAGTTTTTCTTTTCATAAGGATCCCTGTTTAAGCCTGCTCTTCAAATGTTGGTTCCTTACACGCTTATGTAATGCCTTCTCTCAATTATCTGGCTAAGTTTGAGATCACAGGCAGGAAGCATAGCTGCTCCATATAGGTTTTTGATTATTTAATTAACTTTTGCAACTCAATGTATATAGTCTTGTCAAAAAGTTCTTTGAAAAATGAATTTGATCCAGATTCCTCTTGAGGGGCATTCCGAGAAACGAACTCGGGACCTCTCGCACCCAAAGCAAGAATCATACCACTAGACTAAATGTTCAACCTTTGTTGTTAATCATGATTAGGTTGTACTTATAAGGTATTTTCTTCAAGATCCTGATAGATTTTGATGTGGAGATGCTAGCCTTGTCAGCATGTTGTTTTGATATTTGAATACTAACTTGATGCTTAAGATAATGGTTAAAGGTGAGGTAATTGGATAATTAGGGAGATTCTTAATGATAGGTGAGTGTCATGTCCTGATTATCTTTTATTTTTTGGACTTTTCATATTGAATGCTTGAATATCTTTTTGGTGCAAGCTGTGTAGGTGATGTCTACTTTTGTTTCTTGCTGCTAAAGCTATTTAGTTATTTGACTAAGGATCCTATACGAATCATGCACCGACTGCACAAAAGATAAGAAATTAGATTTTGTGTCTAATCAAAAACAAGACATTTGGCTTTTTTCTCTTTAACTAGTTTTTTCTTTTGGTAAAAATCGATCTATTATAGCCTGCCTGCTCCTCTAATGTTTATGAATAACAATGAAAAATGATTTTGGTCCAGATTCCTCTTGCCTAATGGTTTCAAATGGCAATGCAAGAAGACCTAAACAAAGTTAAAGATATAAGAGGCATTGAACTCAAGACCTCTAGCTTCGAAATGGAGAATCATACCACTAGACTGAATGCGCAAGTCGTTCATCCATAGGTTGCTTCTCTCTTTTCAACAAAATTATTTGTCTGCAAAATTTGTTTATTGGAGAGCTTTGATTGAAGATAGGTTTGAATTTGTTTTGACATTCAACTAAAAGCTTTGAGGCATTCCGAGAATCGAACTTAAGACCTCTTGCACCCGAAGCAAGAATCATACCACTAGACCAAATGCCCTGTCCTTGAAAGTTATTAATTTCTGCTAGAACTCGTGTTAGTTTTCACTAGAGACCAATGTTTGCCACGCTTCCATTTTATTTGGCACAGTGTAACGTTGACTTGCCTGGCCAAAACTCGATGCCGGTAGCTTTTAAAATCACACTAAGGGCCAGTTTAACATTTTTCTTGAAAAGTGCGGTGGAAAAGTGTAGTGAAAAAGTTCTTTTGGAATTTTTAGCTTTAAAAATATGTGTTTAGTATTACTGTCAAAAAGTGATTTTGAGAAAATAAATGACTATTTTAGACATGATGTTATAAGTTAAAAAAATATATTTAAATGATAATAAAATTATTTTATATTATAATATTAACTTAAATTATGATAAAATATAAAAATATTAATAAATAAATAAATTATTTTTAAAAAGTTCTTTTAAGAAAATATATAATTTTTATGAATATATATAATTTTTAAGTTTAAAAAATAATTTATGTTAAATATAATTATGTATTTGTAAAAATTAGATTATATTAAAATATAATAAATGAAGGTTAAAATTGTAATATCATTCCTAAAAGCATTTTTCAAACGCAAAAGCTAAAAATAATTTTTTCCCTGATGTATGTATGTGTCTGTCATGGATTCATTCTTTTTATTTCAGTTTTCCTTCCATTGTCAGGCAGTTGTCAGTTAATTGTCTTCATGGCGCATTCCAAGAATCAAACTCGAGACTCTCACACTCAAAGCAAGAATCATACCACTAGGCCAAATACCCTTTAGACCGAGTGTTGAGTGAACTTCATTTATTTAGAGTATTTGCATCTAAATTTGTATGTGTAATTCATAAATAAAATATTTTATGAGACAAAAGATTGGTATTTTTGAGTAAAACCTTGTGCTGGAGCCCTTGATTTTGGATTTTATGGATGAAAAATATAAAATAACATGAGACATTTGTTAGGACATGATATAGTTTGATTTAGGATATAATCAGTCGTATGGTGATTTATTAATTGATATAATAACAAAGAATATTTATTTTATCTAAATTTGTATGAATTTGAATTTTAACATAAAAACACATGTTCTTCTACGGCATTTGGTCTAAATACACAGTCTCATCACGTAAAACATCACACATGGTATTACTACTAGTCATCTAAACACATGTTCTTATCGTGTAAAATATTATACCTGGAATACAAAACCCAATTATACTCATGATCTCATTAGTGGGTAAAAGCACACAAAATCGTACATTAAACTTGGAGTGAGACATGATATCATATAGATTTAGGAATGTACATCCTAAATATAGTTCAATGTCACATAGCCTCGAAAACATACACTATCTCGATGAGTTTTGATGTCACGTAACCTCGGTAACATACATTATACTTAAAACCTCTCATCTAGTGTCTTTGAAGGAGGCTTAATGTCAGGTAGTCTTTAAAAACATACATTTAGTACCTTTTAAGCATAGTATTACATGTTTTTTTAGGTATAGTTCTCATCAATAAAATATTCGGATCTGTAAAGTGTTATATTTTCGTATATCGGATCGGATCAAATCTGATTTTTTTTGAATATTCGAGTTTTCAGATTAATGATATAGTGATTCGTATCTGATCCGAAAAATGGATATCCACATATACAAATATCGGATATTCGAATTGGATATTCGGATATCCGATTATTTAAAAATATAATTTGAATATATTAATTTTTGAGTTTGAAGGTTATATTTATAAAAAATTTAGAAGTTCGAATATAATAAACAACAAATTACTAAATACAATAAGATTCAAAATTATAAAAGTTATTTTTTTTAATTTTTTAAATATAACAAGCATTAAATAATTAGATAGAACAAGATTAATATCAATAAAAAATTAAATTTTTTGATTTTCAAAATTTTGAATAATTCAAAACTTGAAATATTGTGATCCGTATACTATTTAAAAAACTTAAAATCAGATTAGATATCTGATCTAAAAATAAAACCGAATTGGTATCCAAAATTTTTAGATCAAATTTATAGATAAATCGGATCAATCGAATATTTTTGAACACTCTGTATCGTTATATTCATGGATAAACTAAACAAATTTCTGAATTTATTTCCCCCCTAAATTTCACTTCCATTACGTTTCTAATCTACGACTAACTATTATAAGCATGAACTTGAGTATAAAATAAAAATTATAAAAAGATCAAAATAAAAATATCATAAAATAATATATGAAATGTCATTTAGGATTAAAATTTAATTTTCTAATTTCTCTTTTCGAAAGAGTTCATATTTTTTGAAAGACCAAGTCAAATTTAACTTAAAATGACTTTTTTTAAATATATATAGATTATATGAAAAAAATACTATTAACATTTGGTTGAATAATTACTTTAGCTCATATACTTGTATTTAATCAATTTGATCATCAAGGTTTCATTTTGAGTTAAAATGATCCATTAAAAATTAAAATTATTAGTTAATTACGATAACTACTTGAAATGACGTGTTAAATTTATATGATAATGTATACTGATATGATAATATATAGACAAAAATATTAACTTAAAAAATGATATATCACTTAAAAAATAATTTTATAAAATTATATAAAATATATTTTTTACTGATATGTCAACTTTAAAATTATTTTAAATTATTTATCGTATTTGATTATTAATTTTATATATAATTTTTTAATTTAAAATAAAATGTAAAAAATTAAATTTCTTCAACAAAAATAGAGCTGAAGTGAATATTTAATGGTACCTTAGTATGTTTTTTTTTTTTTTTATAAATATAATTTTAACCCTTAACATTTATAATTTTTATCGTTTTAGTCATTATTCTTTTTTTCAATAAATTTAGCCCTTAATTTATACTATCTTTTTGATAAATAGCTTATCTTTTAACTATCATGATAATTGGACCGTTAAAAATTTAACGATGATGACATGTCATATGCATATGATAATATATTTTAAATAAAAGAGCATCTAATCTATCAAATACATATATATATAATAATTTTATTCCAATATAAAATATAAAACAATTAAAATTCAAATAAAATATTAAAAATTAATTAATTCTAAAATAAAAGACCACTAAACATTTCCAAACGATAGAATCACAATCTTATTTTTAAAAAAATATGAACACAATTCGAAATTAATTAATTTTTTTAAGATAAGATTTTGATTCTATCGTAGTCAGGTTGAAAATGTTTAGTAGTATTTTATTTTAGAATTAATTAATTTTTTTAATATTTTATTTTAATTTTAATTATTTTATATTTTATATTAGAATAAAATTATATTTCATATATATATGCATATGACATGTCATCATTGTTAGATTTTTAACGGTCCAGTTATCATGGTAGTTAAAAAAATAAATTATTTGTTAAAAAGATATAAGTTAAGGACTAAATTTATCCGAAAAAAGAATAAAGGTTAAAACGATAAAAATTATAAACGTTAAGGATTAAAATTATTTTTATGTTTTTTTTTTTATTATGGCAAAACTTTTTTCTTATTTTGGAATCAAATTTCTCAGGAATTTTTTACAGAAAAAGAAAATCAAGGTATTAGAAAATATGACTGGAGGAATCGCTTCCAAATCGGAAGAAAATGAGAGAAAACATCGCCAAAAGTGACACCATTTCCTCTAAATTTGCTTTAATTCGTTACCTCCTCAATTCGCTGCATTCCACACTATTTTTGGTCATCCCTTTCCCTTTCTTTTAAGCTATAAATAAGCAGATCTCAAAGCTTGAAAGATAAGGTCAACTTGAAGAAACCCAGATCGGAAGGCAAAAACAGAGTGAAGTTCGATTCATAGAAGGAATCAAACAAAACAATTATCGTTTTGGGTTACTCTTTTTTGCCTTTTTGATCGTAGGGTTCTTCATAAAAAGTTGGGTTTCTCTTGTTGTTGATCAGAGCTTTCCGTAGAAGCAACAATGGCGTCATTCCAAGGGACTCAACAGAAATGCAGCGCCTGCGACAAGATTGTGTATTTGGTGGATAAGTTGACGGCTGATAATAGGGTTTTCCACAAGTCTTGCTTCCGATGCCATCATTGCAGGGGTACTCTCAAGGTAACATCCTCTTGCTTTCATCAACATACAATTTTTCGATATCGATATTGATTCCGATGAGTATCGGATATGAACATGTATCGAATATCGAACATAATTCGAGTTATGTAGACATGCTTTTAGTAGCTAGATGAAAAGGAAGATAATTCTTCTTCGGCATGTCTGGCAATTTATTTACTCTTCATTGTCATTAGTGACCTAATTGATATGATATTGATATTTGATGACTCAATTAAAATATTTTGAAGTTTAGGGACCAATTTGAATCTAGGTAATAATATGAGAACATTTAGTGCAATTAACCCATATATTTTATTTTTGGCAGCTTAGCAACTACAACTCTTTTGAAGGGGTGTTATACTGTAGGCCTCACTATGATCAACTCTTCAAGAGGACTGGCAGTCTGGACAAGAGTTTTGAAGGTAAATTTTTTATTAAATTATCTATTTTAGAATCCGTATTACTTGTATTCGAGTGTAAGTATCGAATACGGGTATTTATCCAATTTAGATATGTTTAGACTTTTTGTAACCCCTTAGATTGACCTATGCGGAAAGTCCGATCTAGAGTCTTGAGTTCATTTAAAATAAAAAATGATCACTCTAGATCGAGCTTTTTGCATAGGTCGGTCCAGGGATTACAGTTTTTTAAAAAATATGTATTTAGAGAATTCTTAGAGGTTATGTCTCCATATTCATACGTCGGAAATAAAAAGTTTTTTATGTATTTAGAGAATCTTTAGAGGTTATATCTCCGTGTTCATATGTCCGACATTAGTGTCGGATATAATTACTTTAAATAAAATAAAAAGTCCGAACAACGTAATTCTTCACTACACTATATTTCATCCTATGAAACAATCTGCTATAGTTTTTTTTTTCTCTCAATCTTCTTTCAGGAACACCAAAGATTGTCAAGCCTGAAAGACAAATGGAAAATGAGGTAATTCTTGCAAACTATGTATATATAAAGATAATTATTTGATATACGGATGATATAATTATTCGAGTTTAATTGATTCGTTTCGAATTGGATCAAACAGACTGCAATGAAAGTGTTGAACATGTTTGAGGGCACCAGAGAAAAATGCAAGTGCTGTAATAAGACTGCATATCCAATTGAGAGGGTAATCTAAATCTATGTTATTCGAACTTTTCATTTCTTTTTTGTCATTTTTAAAGTACATGTCTTTGACATCTATATTCGAATACATTAATCGTATCCGACACATACATCCGGATTCGAGAAACATAGATTGAAACCCTTTTTTCTTGTTTAAAGGTTACTGTGAATAGGACAATCTACCACAAGAGCTGCTTCAAGTGTACCCATGGAGGTTGCACCATTAGCCCATCAAACTACATAGCACATGAAGGGAAACTCTACTGCAAACATCACCATATCCAACTCTTCAAGGAGAAAGGAAACTACAGCCAGCTCGAGACGAACAATGGCGAAAAACAGCAAAACGCCGTCGCCGATAACGTTGATTCCATGGAAATTGCTACTGAGTCATGAGAAAATAAACTCAGTCACATTACTTTGCTTCAATGAAGATTATGTAAATCCATGGGTTTTTTTATATCTTATGCGTTGTTGCAAAGCTGGGATTGTATGATGTGCAAATTGGTTTATTTGTTTGCTTGTTTTATTTAAATACCAAGTGGAGAGAGCTTTTTTTTAAATAAGATTCATTCTTGGTTTTTATTTTATTTAAGAGGCTTTGATGGCTTTTAATTATTATATTAATCTTGATTAAATATGATCAAATTTAAATTATTTTATTTATAATAGTAAAATATTTTTGAGTTTATTTAGAGAGATTTAATGTCTTATCTAATTAGACTAACTTATTATTATATTTTGGCATAATAATCAAATAAGTTTCTAAACTATATTTGTGATATAATTTTGATGACTAAGTTATTTTTAGTTCTAAATAAGTACTTAAACTTTATTTTCAGTCACTTTAAGTACTAATCGTTAACCATCGTTATTTTTTTAAATTATATTTTTATTTCGTTTAATTTATTTATTAACATAATTTTTAAAAAAACTTAAAATTTTAAAAACTAGCAAAATAGCCTTCAAATCAAAATCCACAACTTTTCCAGTCAATTCCCTGTAGATGGCTACACCTTCGGCCACCATATCTCGGTCGGACCATCAAGAACTTAAAAAATTAAAAAAAAATAAATTCTCTACTCGTCAACCTAACCCGATCTGAATCATTAAAAAATTAAATTTTAAGAACTTAATTATAAAAAAATAAAAATTAGGGATGTAATTGTAAAAAAATAAAATTTTAGTGATCTAATTTTATAAAATATATATAAAGAGGGATCATTATTGCAAATATCCATAAAATATATATGAAAAAATTATACTATTAGTCTCAGTTCGGGTCGGATTTTTTCTACCCTAAACCCGAACCCAACCCACCTGAATTGTCTATAAGAAAATCCGACCCAATCAGACCGGGACGGGTCGGAACCCGTCAAATTCGGGTTTTATACCCATCCCTAATCAAGACTATTCTCCCAATTATACATCACTAGTAGTCGATGGTAGGTATATTGATTAACTTCCTAACGTTGAGAGAAGCCAAGACTCCACAATGTAAGTCAATAGATTGTCTATTACTAATGATGGGTGATTGAGGAAATGGTTATGGTGATTTGGTAAAAATAGTAATATCTCGGACGAAGTAATCAACAACGACAATTTGAGGATTTTGAGTTAAGGATTTCGGATTATTTTGTAAAAAATTAAAATTAATAAAAACTTTTAAAATTTGAATTTTATTTTAAAACTAATTAAAAATAAATTTAAAATTTAAAATATATCACATATTATATTTTAATTGACTAACAATTTTTTTAATAATCAAATTTAAATCAATTTTATAATAATTTAACACATATAATCATGATTTAAATCAATCAAAACTAATAAAAAAGATATTCAAAATGAGATTTCATTAATTACTTAATTAAACTTTGATTTAAACAATAAACTACATTACAGTCATTAAAAACTCATTAAAAATTAATTGTAAAGATATAGTTTTTTAGAGTTTTACTAAAGTATTTTGTATTAGAAAAGAATAACGAAATTTACCTCTAATGATTAACCTTTCTCTTAATTAGATAAATTTATTTGTAAACTTAAAAAAAATCAACAATTTTTTAGAAGAAATAATTAAAAAAAATCCATTTAAAAATAAAAGATAAGAAAAGATGATTACCTCGAGATTTATGTAAAAAAGTATTTGACTTATCAAAAATGAAAAAAAAATATTTGAGAGAAAAATTAATTACGTAAGAAAATGTTGAAGACTTAATTAATAATTAATTAACTCAAACTTATTTATATTTTTTAAAAAAATATATCAATTTAAAAAATTATGATTAAATATTTTGGTAAAATAACTCTGTAAAGATTTTAAATTCTGACCTTTCTACTATGTAGTCACCAAAATCAGCTTTCATTTTTTACAATTTGATTACTAGACTAATGTCGCATTTTCCAAAACTATTTTTGCGAAATTGATTTCACCAAATCCTTTATATATTAAATATGTATTTTATCATATTTTATATATTTTACCTCTCATAAAAATATTTATTACGAATTAAGTTTTTAAACTAACTCTAATCATCTAATTAAATCTATCTAGATCGTTTAACCGATTTATCTGTAAGCCTAAAATTGGGGTGTTATATGTTTTTCGACTCGTTTATAAGCTCATTTACTTAGTTTTTCATTTTTTATATTTTAAATATTAGTGAAGATAAGAACAAAATTAAACACATGAACTTTGAAGTTCAAACTGAGGACTAGTGATATAATTTCACCATTTTGAAAGACATGTAAATGAATGTTACACGAACATATTCACGAACGCTAAACAGACACAAACACCTCTAAAAATAAATAAATGAATACAAATATATTATTTTAAAAAGTAAACAAACATGATCATAATCATATTCACAAACGCTAAATAAACAAATATATTCACGGACGTTAAATAAACGAATACAAATACTTTTAAAGTAAATAAACGAACACAAATATATTATGTATAAAATTGAACGAAAACAAACAGAATATGAACAATATTAAAATAAATAACTCAACATGAATAAAGTTCTATTCATTTTAGCTCATTTCATTTATACTGATAAATTCATCGAACTACATAGCACACAAAGGGAAACTTTTTTTATATATATTTCTTTAATTCATTATTATAGGGACGAAATCAAAATTTAAAGTTAAAATAAACTATAAATATTCAAAAGTAAATAAAACTTATAAAAAATATATTTTTAAATATTATATAAAAAGAAAAAAGTAAAAAATATTATAAATAATATAATAAAGAACTAAAACAAGAATAAAGAATAAGAATGAAAGAATATATAAAGAGAGATATTTTTATTATTCTCAATCTTGACTTATGTACAATGCATTCACAAACTCATCTATTTATAGGCATAAGAAGTACATAATATATTAAACTCTAATTAATGAAGATAATATTCTTAATGATAGAGTTCTTATTATGATAGACATCCACATAGATAAATATTATTCATAACACTCCCCCTTGGATGTCTATTAAGATAATGTGCCTCGTTAAAACCTTACTAAGATAAAAACCCTGTGGGGAAAAAAATTCTTAGTGAAGGAAAAAGACTACACACATCTTTGATACGCATAACATGTTGCCTCATTAAAAACCTTACCAAGAAAACCCATTGAGACAAAACCTCGGTTAAGGGAAAAAGAATGCAACGCGTATTTACTCCCCTCATGGAAATATCGCATAAGATCTTTGAATCTTCATAATTTAATATTGAATACAATCTTCAAATGTTGAAGTAGATTATGCACTAGTGAATAAATCTTCAAAATTATTACTTGAAATGATTCATTGAATACTATTCTTCTGAAGATCGTGAGGGACGAAACTTTAAAAAATATGTTTCATTTTATCACATTTGATGTATCCACCTCGATATATAAATTTTGCATTATCTCTACACAAGATAATTTGCATCTTATCTTGTGAAAACCAATTTACATATCTTCTGGATATGTTTAGCCAAACACTTATTTCGCCTTTGCTTTATGCATAACAATTATTTAAGGTAATGATTTCATAGTATTTAATAATATTTCTGGATCAGCTAAGATACAATACTTCCAAATTAAATAATGTATATATGATGCTTTTAGATAAAAAATATCATCGTTACCCTTTTTTCGAGGGTGGAATAGATCATTTACATTAAGAGACCTAGCAACCATAAGGGTGATCAATAAATATGCGTTATGCATGTGAAGTCTCTTTAAACTTTTTTTTTGTATGTCGATTGATGCACAAGGATTTGAGATCTCTTCACGACTCTCAATGATATTCAAATCATCGACATACACCACAATAAAAATTCAGAGCTAAATCTCTTAATAAAAATGCTCAGAGAAATTAAATAATTCATATAGTATCATGCTAATAAGTATTCAATGAGGCGATTATATCAAATAGGCCTAAATTGTTTCAATCCATAAAAGATATATTCAATATGGTTGAATAATATTTTCAAGAACTTGAATTAATTGCTTCTGGCAGTTTAAATCCTTTTAGAAGTTTCAAGTAAATGTTGTTATCATGAGGCTCACACAAATAAGATGTAACAACATCCATTAGACGAAACTAAGTCATTTCATTTATTACCAGAATATCTAAAAGTAATTGCATCCACCACTGAGGAATATATTTTCATCATTCAATTTCATGTCTTTGTGAGAATCATTATGCAACCAAATGAGCTTATATCTCATGATTTTCCCTTTTGATTTCTCTTTCTCACAAAGGCTCGTTTATATCCACGAGCTTTACACATTTCAATGTACGAGTTATAGGCCCAGATACTTCTCTTTTTGAAAGAGATTTTAGTTTTGCCTCAATTGTCTCTTTCATGTTGGCCAATCATTTCTTTGTTTACATTTTCCAATTGACAATGATTCATGATCCACATCCTCAAATAAAATCTCTAGTGCTATATTGCATACAAATATATTAACAACATCGATTTAATTTCAGTTTCACTTATTATCAGACATTACATAATCTTTTGAAATCTCTTTATTATCAGGTACCTGAGTTATGTCTATGTCTCTGTTGGAGACCTTGTAATCTCTTCTTGATATTTTCATAATTCATTGATTCCTCGATCAGATCATCATAAAATGTACTTCTTTTTTTGAGGATTTTTTTTATCTTTGGAACTTATTTGTCTATTATGTTTCAAGCGTAAGTTAGATTCATTAGCAACTAGAGTTTGTCCTTCTAGGAATTCAAATGTAATCGGAGCATTCATAGCTGGTATGAGTGACACTCTTTTAGGGTCAACAAAATCATCTGGTAATTGGTTTGCTAAATGAATTATTGTTTGAACTTGTAGTTCATATTGTATAGTACGTGAATCAAAATGAGAAAATGATAATTTATTCTAACTTATTTTTTTCCCCAATTATTTATTTTCTTCCCCTAATATTGGGTAAACCGACTCATTAAAATGATAGTCAGTAAATTGGGTTGTAAATAAATTCTCTATCAGAAGCTCAAGATATTTAAATCTAATATATATTCCCAACAAAACTCATCTTTGTGCGTTGTGGTGGAGCAATTAGAACATATATCGCACACCAAAAAAAATCTAAGATGAGAAATATTTGGTTCCTAACATAAAATTATTTGTAATGGGGAGAACTCATTATCATTTGTTGACTTGATGTGAATTGGTGATACTATATGTAAAATTATATATCATCAACATTATCAAGATCGATTATCTTTATAAGATAATCTGAAAAATATGCTCGTAATTTTATCAACTGAGCAAGTAACCTCGCAAACACTAAGTTGCAGGTTAATGACAAGGATACTTATAATCATCTAGTCGATGCATCGATAAAAATCGTAAAATATCTAGATGGTCTTTAAGAAAGATGTATGGACCCATATATATCACCTTGTATCTGTTCCAGAAAAATTAATAGATTTACACTCTATCTTAGCTGTTGATGATTGAGTATTCAAATTGCTTTAATAGCAAGTATCACATAAAAATTATCATTAAGAAAATCTTAGTTCTTCAATAAATGACCACTTGAAAGTGTCAGCAAATTTTCGCATCATAATTGAACCGGGATGGTCTAACCGATCATGCCAAATAAAATTACCAATAAACATCTAGTTTACAATAGCATGAGCATCAATTTGTACTAATTCTTCTGTAGTATAATATGAATGACAGTGCATGTAATTTTGTCAAAAATTTCTTATTGCCTTGAGTTATACTCGTAATATTAGTGATCAAATCCAACCAGTGGATAATAGAGAAATACTTCAATTTTGTGGTACATCTGCAAGTTTGAAAGACGAAATAGTATTGTACACACTTCATATTTAGATCAAACAACCCAGAAGCATAAACTCAACCAAAAAAAATGAGACAAGGATAAGCAAAGAGTCATTATTCTATTTATCTCAAGATCTCACAGATTCGTACGGAAGCAAATATTGAATCACATCCAAGACAAGTCGACATGAAGATTATCAATTTTGGAAAAATAGAATGAACTCTAGGGTAAAAATCTAAGATAGGCAGTCTAGAGCGACTCAAAAAATAATAGAAGTACACATATCACAAATACATATACATTTACTGTACACACTTCATATTCAGATCAAATAATCCAGAAGCAGAAATTCAACTAGAAGAAATGAGACAAAGATAAACGAAGAAATCTTCATTTTGAACATCTTAAGATCTCACAGATTTGCATAGAAGTGAACATCAAAGCCCATCCGAGACAAGTCGGCCTGAAGATTACCAATTTCGGAAAAAGAGAATGAACTCTAGGGTAAAAACCTAAAATAGGAAGTCTAGAGCGACTTTAAAAGATAGATCACAAATAAAGAACCATCTTTACGCCAATCGTGCACCCAGGTCTTACAAGATTTCAAAGACCATTCTGATCATTCAGGGAAGTCCAAACTAAATGAGATTGTCTTTAGACCACGCCTCCGCCCAAAGGTTAACCTTGCTTCAAGGAACATCGAACTTCGAAGTGCCTGATCGACACCTAAATGAGGGAAGGATAGGGTTGGATGAGAAAGTGAGATAATGAGTGCCACGTGAAAAGGGATAGCCTCTAGGTAGGGATTGTTCCTTTTGAAATCCCGAGAGTTTAGAAGAGACTACACATTTGCCTATATCCCCGTAATAGTCGAGGATCTTTTAAATATACTCTTCACTAGAGTTTTTCTTTGCTAGATTGGGGCAAATATGACATTACATTTGGTATTCAGGATGACAAACATGTTTTAAATTGTTTCTCGATAAACTTCCAAATCTTACACATTTTTTCAAAAATTTTCTTGCATATGGAAATACATGAAAGTAAAATCATTTTTTTTCAAGAATTAAAGAAAACTAAGAGTCAACCTCTATTGAGGTACCTCAACGAAAACAAAATTGAAATCAAGACAGTCTGATCAACCTTCATACCGATCCAAACAAGAATACAAAGAATATGAGCAGAACATCATTATCCGCAAAATGACAAAAGCATAACTGAGATAAAAAATGATCAGAGAAGTCATGAGGACTGACATAGTTTAATTAACGAAGCCTACATGGTCAATCGAATGAGGATCGGGGCACCAACATTTTTGAAACAGAGAATAGAACTCCTTGCACCATTGAATATGCTATAGATAGGTTACATCTGTACATACCAAACATATATCATGCACGCATGCATAATGAAACTGCTCATGTATCATTCTTTTTGATAAACAATCGTCTTATAGGAAAATAAAGGTAGTGATCAAGAAATATGATCCAAACAAGGATTTTGTGCATCTTTCCACCTTCCACAAAATACTTATTTGATTACCATCTTCCAATAGAAAGAAGGAAAAGAAGAAAATTTTGACCAATGAGGTTAGCATTTTAGACTTTCAGACCGTCACATTTGATGGACCTTTTGATAACCAGACCGACAGAACTAGGACATCACAAAAAAGAACAAGAAGAAAGAAAAAAGAACAAGAAGAAAGAGAAAGAGAAAATATTCTTGAGAAGAAACTTGACAGACAGTGAGTATGTCGCCAAAACAAAAGAGGAACCGAGTACAAAGATCAAGACACTAGGGCAATCCAGACACCCAGGTGTTTTCGGAGAAAATATTGACAGCCTTCTCGGTGTGATTCCTGAAGGAAAAGATTTTGGCAATCTTTGTAGACGTGAGTCCCTATTAAAAAAAAGAGATTAACAACCTTCTCGGCGTGAGTTCCAAAGAAAAAATTTTTTGGTAGTCTTTGTAGGCGTGAGTCTCGATTTAAAAAGAAGATTGGCATCTACTCGACGTGATTCCCGAAAGATCCGAAGATGAATGTTCCATATAAAAGGTACCAACATGTTCAAAGTCCCACATAAAGAGAATTTGCACTAGTTTTAAACAGAGAGAACTCACACAAAAAAGCTCGTGGTTCTATATAGGAAGAGCTACGGGGCAGAAAGTCCAGTCATAATGCGAAGGTTTTATATAAGAGAAACCGACAGCATCGAAGATGAGGAGTTCTATATAGGAGGGACCCAATCTTCATTTTTGTCTATGAGATAAAAGCTTCATATAGGAGAGGCACGCATCTTGAGACTTTAGAGTGAAAGATTTCATATAGGAGAAACCCTAACTCTAAATCTAAAAGTAAGAGTTTTATATAGGAGGGACCTTATTTTGCAAGATCCGTCGTGACGTAGAAGGTTTTATATAGGAGAAATCAATAGCGTAGAAGACATGTAGTCTCATACAGGGGAGACCCCTATCTTCGTCAACATCCCTGAGATTGAAAGCTCTATACCGGAGGGGCACGCAACTCAAGGCATCAGAGTGAAGGTTTTATACAAAAAAAACTTCAACTTAAGATCTAGAGATGAAAGTTCTATATATGAGGAGCTTTTGTTTTGTAAGATCTGATAAAAAGGTGAAAGGTCATATAACAGGAGTACCCTGTAGCTCCAAGACCAGAAGGTGAAGAAGTTCTATATAGGGAGGACTTACAAGCCTGAAGATTCAGCCGAGAAAAAACAAAGAGTTTCAAAAGAACACGTAATTCCAAAGCATCAGACAAGAAAACGGTGAGATCATTGATACATGTATCATCCAAGAGCATAATGTCAATGTCAAAGGCGAAGAGTTCTATGTAGGAAGAACTTGCAACCCAAAGACTTTACCGAAGATAATTTGCTTTTTAAGAAGTTAGAAGAAGAGAAAACAATTCTATATAGGTATATAGGAAGAACTCGCGACCTCGAACTTCTGATTTGAAGATTTTATCTTCTGAAGACCAAAGTTTGAATAATTGACCGAGGAAGAGCAGAGAGTTCTAGAAGAATCTGTGATTTCCGAAGTCAAAGATGGAGAAATAAGACAAAAATGAATGCTTTTTTTATCTTTGTTTTGTTCTTGTGAAACAAGAACAAGCAAAGAGGGGCAACCTTAATCACTCATTTTTTATCGAGTGTTAGTATTTGTAGTATTGTTGTAGTAGTAATATTATTAATAAAAATAGAAGGAAAAAATGAAAAAAAAAGAAAGGAGAAGAAGAAAGAAAGAAAAGGAAAAGTGATGTGGGATTGGAATCCTACATTGATGGGAAACATGACTTTGTTAATGCGGGCCTCTAAATTCGATCGTAAGCGAGGCTAACTCTAGTGTAGTGGTGGTGGTTCGGACGCTTATCTTCGAATTTAGGTGCTTTAAAATAAATACGTAAATCTAATTAAAAATTAATTCAATCGTCAAATTAGCCCAGAAAATTTAATTTTAATGAAGCGGTAATTAAATAAAGTACCAATTTTTGGGCGGTGTGGGGGTGTTAATCCTTCCCCATCCGTAACGGACTCCCGAACCCCAATTTTTAAAATCTCTAGTTTTATGGTGTTCGGTCTACCTAAACGGCCGGTGGCGACTCCAATTTTATGAAAATCATTTTAAATCAAAAACCCCACATGAAAGACATTAATTTTCAAATGAACAGCAAAATGTTTTTCACGTCGAAAAAGGATTTTTTTTTCTAGCGATACACTAATTAGTGATTTTTCACATCGCTACAATACCATCGCATTGATAACATAAAGATTTGATATGATCTCTATCATTCTTGTCATCCTTATAATTTCACTTCTGGTTGATATAAGCATTCAAAAGAATCATCTTATCCATGTTTATTTTATGACCTCAATCGCAACCACAATTACTAATGTGGCTTTTATTCATTCCATTTTAAAATATCACATTCACTTCAGGGAATGGAGCGGAGACTAATAGATATTTAAAACCTTTTCATGATATTGTGTTTGTAAGATAACATTAATGTGTGAAAAGTGGAGTATATTTTTTTAACATATCCTCATCAGTGATACTCTGGCACATAATTGAGTTTTATTCACTAAACATGTGGTGAATTATCACGTTTGTATTCACTTCATGGCATGAAACAAATTCAATAATCGCATGGAATAAACATCATGCTTGCATTCACTTTATTGAATGATATAAATCCAATAATTGCATGGAATAAATATCATGCATGCATTCACTTCAGGGAATGCCTCCCATAATTTTTTTTTTGGATCAAGACGATTTTCGTAACTTGAATTTGGGAGAATTCTATCTAGTTTTTCGATATAAAAATAATATTGCTTTCAAGCAAATATAAACTTTATAACATTCATACTATTAAATAGTAATTGATCAAACAATATATATACAATACATATAAAGAATAAAGAAATTAATCATCATACACGACGTTGTTAAACCAGTTCACATGGTCCTTTAAAAAGAAAATCCTTTGAGACAATAGCCTCACAGAACGAGATATACAACCAATATACTCGGATTAAACCAACATAACATAAAAAATATTAATTAATTAGAATGTAATTGGCTTTTACCATAGTGATCGATTTTTACCCTTTACCTAACTTACTAGCTTTAGAATTATCGACAAGAGCTATGGTAATTGAGTCACTTTATCGCTACACAAACACCAAACAATCAAAGATTTTTAAAAATTAAAAATCAAGTTAAAGATCAAGAAAGAAAAATAATTTGTAATTAAAATATAATTGAGGGACAAGAACTTATCTTTGATTTATGCTAATAACAAATTCTTTTCAATAACTCCTTTAAGATTCGAACGACAATCACCTTCACTCGTGCTGATAACGTATTGTAAATAAAATAATGAAGAACTAAAACAATAATATATATTTCAATTTTAAAATATTATAATTTATTTTAGACTTAAGTGTATCATAAACCTTTAAATTTTTGTAAAAAGAAATTAATTAAGTCTCTAAATTATTTTGTATCCAATTAAACCATTATACTCTATTTTTTCATTATTAGTTCACCTTTTTATCAATGTTGACTGTTAAATTTAATAATTTTTTGATCAATTTGTATAGTATATTGTATTATAGTGTTTTCAAATGATATTGTTAATTTTTTTAAAATTAGAGAATTAATTGATTTTTTCCAAGATTTAAAGGCTTTAAGCACCATTAAACCTTTATTTTGTAAATACATATGTCCTCTTATCAATTCGTCTGCTTCAATTTTTTTTACTCGATTTGACAAAATAAAACACTCACCCTAGTTGAAGGGAGGCAAAGAACGTCGTCAGCTCACCTTGGTTAAATGGGATAATTGTAGAAACGATCCCTCTCATTTTTTAGTAATTCATAAACTTGTTAGAGAGACAGATATAATAGAAAACACTACTACTGCTTTTTATTAGAGAGAAAAGGTTAAATTACATGCAAGGACTGAATTATTCATTCTTAACTTCAATTAACATTTTTTTGAAGTTTTCGAGTTTATGTCGTTCGAATTCAATATTGTTGCAATTTGAGAGGATTGGAAAAGTTTGGTCCCTCAAAAACAAATATCCAGCATGCAACAACAGCAAAGAGCAGCCAAACTGCAAGAAACAAATGAAAGCAAAGAATTAGAACCGAGGGAAAAGTTACCACTTTAGTCCCCCAACAACTATTAAAATTTCAATTTAAGCCTCTTTAGTTCTTTGCTTAAAGGGAAAATTTTCATTTTTACCTCTCCTATAAGTTAATAGTTCAATTAGGGGTGGAAATTAGGTGGGGAATATCCGATCATGGGGATATGAATCGATGGGAACGAAGAATAATCAAAATCTTCACTGAGATGAGGACGAGGACGTATAAGGTTTTATCATTGAAGCCTAAACAGGAATGGAGATGAGGATTGCTCTATCCGAACTATGAAGATAACCGAACCATAATGTTATAAATAATCGTATAGATCCCCAACAAATATTTGTAAGGATCCTTATATTTTATGAGATTTTTAAAAAATATATACTTATTTATCTATATACCGCCTTATACATCTATATACCCCTTATACATATCTTAATAAAAAAACACTAATTATATTATTATTTTAACTTTCTCTCGAACCTAGTCACACTCAAGTTTCTCAACATGTTTTTATCTTAATTTTTAGATATAAGTTAAAATCTCGTCTAAATCTTCTCCAATGTAACACCTTTCAATCTTCATCATTTCGTAATTGTTTTCGATCAAAATATCCAAACTTTTATATTTATATTTTAAACTAAAAATTAACTGTATGTTTTAAACTTTTATATTTAAAACTGAATAAATCGTTTAAAGAGATTTATACGAAGATAATATAATAACGAAAAAATCTCAAAAGATTTAATAGAAGTTCTCTAATATCGTAACCTGAGAAATGCAAAACCTTCCTTGCCCCCACCCAATTCCCACCTAGGGACAAAGATATGCCATGACCCCCCTAAATGGATAAATATCAAATTTCGTCCCTTATAAAGTTAATGTTTAATGTTAAAGCATGGTAAAATTTTATTTTTGCCTCTTAAACTGATAAAAGTTCAATTTAATCCCTTAAAAGATTTCACTTTTTGCATCGCCGATTCACCTCTTGCCATTTTTATCTTAAACACTCACTATGTTTGAATTGATATGTATCATAACACATACGGTAGATATGCTCGTATAAATATACTAGACATGCATGAATATAACCGTATATATACAATATGTGTACAGAATGAGGAGCTTACCAGCCTTGTAAGCAACCTCCATGCTTTTCCTTTTGGGGAGGAGGGTATCCCTCATATGAATATCCCTGAGGAGGGTAGTATCCTTGAGGAGGATAACCTTGCGGCGGATACCCCGGTGGAGGATAAGCTTCTTGCGGCGGATATCCTGTTGGTGGCGGATAATCTATAATTCAAAAAAATACCAAATGATCAATAAATATTTTAATCAAATATTATCAAAGAAAAAGAGAGGAAAAAACCCGAAAGCTAACATTGCGGAGGAGGAACACCGATGGGAGGCTGTTTTTTATCGTAATAACTCATTTTTTTTAATTTTTTTTTAAAAGTTGTTTTTTTTTCTTTTTCTTTCTTGAAATATGATTTTTCTTTTCAAAAAATTTTACGAGATAAAGTGAAAAGATCTGTTTATTACAAAAAGGAAAGAAAAATAAGGAAATATTATATAGTGGATTTTGAAAAGGAAAATTCGATATGTACTTTATAACGGATTATAGATAACGTGGAGAAACAAATTGCGTGTAATCATAAGCAACAACAATAACAATAGAAACTTACCCCTTATAGTTAGAATCTAAATTTTAAAATTAGAAACATACTATTATTATTTTTGAATTAACAAATAATATTATTGATTAGTTAGACATAATATATTTATGAGGATACTTTTAAAGAACAAAAAATTTGATGCTCTTAGCAAAAATACGATTTTATCACGATTTTAGTGATATATGGTGATATGTTTTTTAGTTAATTTGGATTTGATCAATAATGTTGTAAGTATGCATGAGTTTTATACGCATGCAACGAACTAAAATATTATCTTATTATCGAATTAGAATATTATTAATAATAGCTAAAGTAATTAAAATATTTGTACAAATGGTACTTCGAGCTTGGAACGAGCATGAAGAAATTAACAAGACTTCTTTATCTTTTGAGTTGTTCTGTCGGGTCGGTCGCTCAAGACCTTTGGTCTTTACCCGAACCCGATGAAAAAAATGGGATCACTTCTTATGGTTTCTTTGAGAATGATTCTGATCTAGTTCATGACCTATTAGAAGTAGAAGACGCTCTGGTGGGATTCTCACAGACAAAAAAGATTGCGGTTAGTTTGATAATGATCGAGTGACGTTGCTTCTTCGGTCCTAGCCGGGAAATCCTTTACATATGATGCAAAATGGATCTTGTTCTATCGTTGATCAGAGAAATCTCTATGAAAAATATAAATCGGGGGAGCAAGAAAAAATAGAAAAACTCACATTGGGTTTAGGAATAATCAGGCTCGAACTGATGACATCCACCACGTCAAGGTGACACTCTACTGCTGAGTTATATCCCTTCCTTGTCCCCATCAAGAAATAGAACTGACTAATCCTAAGTCAAATGATCGAGAAACTCAATAACGCTACTATTCTTGAACAACTTAGAGCGCGTGGTTCTAAGTTAATGCCGGATAAAAAGGATTTCGGTTATAGTTTTCCTTGAGATGGTCTGGGTCGATGCGGTACTTGTGATATTTCGGCGTGGGACGCATTTTATTTGATGATTTTCTGGATGTTTGGATATATATATTATATATAAGGAATTAAACGCGGATTCTATTTCTAGATAATGTCTTATCTTGGTTTTGTTATAATGTTATAACGAATCTTTATTTTGTTTTTTATCATATTCATATCAAATTATGATCGAAAAAAATTAACAATCAAATAAAATGAAAATAAAATTTTCGCGGGCGAATATTTACTCTTTTAATCTCTAGTTCAGTTATCCGGTTAACTCATGACCTCTAAGAATCAGAATAAAAAGAAACCATTTCTTCTGACTCTTTTTCAAATTCGATAAATGTTGGTTGATCGTATATTTCATTATAGTTCTATGATTCAGAGTATCATTTCCTATTTGATCCCTTTAAATTCCATATTCGAGGTTGCGATCGGATCGATTCATTAAAAAGAATTGATTTAATACATTTCTTATGTACCCATAGGTGATATATTAGATTTAAATCAGATTTTAGATCAATCTATCTTGATTGATTGCCTTCATTATGTTTATGGTCGGATCCACACTTTCGTCCGAAAAAAGGGAAGACAAAGGATTTTCTTCGGTGGATACCTCTTGTTCCTGATTATATCCCTCTTCGAAAATAGTTTCTATTTCTATGTTTCTTTCTTCCTCACTTTCTCCCACTTCCGTCGCTTGGTTATATTTCTTTATGTTATTTGTACCTGTAATCGGTTTATGGATAAGTGCTCTTAGAGTTTTTGGTAAATGTCACTGAATTTTTATTAAATCCATAGAAAAATTATAATTACATAGCAATTAAGAAAGCAAAAAAATTGGATTAAACAATCCAAAAATTCTTACAATCCAAAAACAAAGAAAAATAAATATTTCTATGGAGATAAACATACCAATAAAATCAAAATCTTCCTGAATCTACTTGTCTCTGTCCAAACGAGACGCATAAGAAATGAGTTGTAGGCGATCCAAACTGTCAAGAAAAAGTATCTCTACCCAAGATTGATTTCATCGGCAAACAACCATCAATCGAGTGGGTATAAATCTTTTCAAGTGACCACCGACGAAACAAAAATAAAAAACTAGCATCGATTGAATCTTTGTACAAACAACAATCGATCGCTAAGGTATGCTGAAACATGCCATAAAGACAAGTGAATCAAATCAAATCACAAAACAAAAACATGTCACAAAGACAGAAGAAAAATGTGTCACAAGGACAACAAAACAGAGATTCTTATTAAAATTAAAAATAAAAACAAAAAAAATAGATTTGGTGGTCGACAACCAATACTAAGATTGATTACCGATCACCGGCCAAAGAGATTGATTAAAAATGAAGAACGGCTAGGGTTTAATGTACCTTCTGGGTTTTATAAAATGATTATTAAAACTGATTGATTAACTGATACGTAATGATTCTTAATTTATCAACGTTTATTGTTATATTATAACATGTAATGACCATTTTATAACAATTTCATAAGTTTAATGATTATTATATTATTTTTAAGATTTTAACGGCTAAAAAGATAATTTTTTATTTTTAAAAAATATTAATCTTTTAAAATTCATTTTTCAATCAAACTCTCAAATCACATCTCCCTCAAAGTTAAACATCCTTAATATATTGTCGGTTCGTTCTTCATCAGTATCGTGTATCTCACCATTCAATAAACCCACCTTCTAGTTGTTAATTAAAAACCCAATCGATCTTTTTTTTTATTGTTGATTATTCGTCGACAAAGCAATGGATAATTTATTCACAGAGTTTCGATAACGAGATAATGAGAATTTTAATTATGGAGAGTCAATGAAAGCAATGATGACCACCTGGAGAGGAAGGATTTAGAGATTTTAAGGTCTGAGTTTAAATGATTTTAGAAAAATTAAAGATTTTGAGTTTATTTTATATATTTTTAAAAAATACACAAACTATGTTATATGCCGTATTTTTATTGAATAATAAAAAAAATTCATCATAAAAAACATAATTTAAATTACAAAATAAATCGTCAGACACTAAACCGTAAAAACATTAAACGTCAAACTAAACAAATTATAGATCGAATATTTTTTTAATTATTAAACATTTTTTAAACAACCCAACTTGCAGATCTGTAGCAAAATACGACAAAACAACATTGTAACGGAAAGTTGCCGGCCAAAAGCAACAATTTAATTTAAGGCATGTCTTGGGCGGCAAAGGATTGGTTGGTCAAGTTGCGGACCAGGGATGGCAAAAATATCCATTTCTGATTCAATTCGGTCGGGTTTTTCTCTTTAAATTTTGGGATCAGGGTGTGATAGGACTTAGAAACCATTAAGTCGGGTCGGGTTGGATTTTGGTATTTGTTTGAAATTTTTTATCTCGTTTTGTCCCATCCTGGTATATTTATATATATTTTATTATATTTATAAAAAATATCGTTATACATAAATATTTTTATGGATTTTAAGTAATTTTTATACTTTTGAAGTTTTTTTTATAATAAAAAATATTAGATGTTGTTCAAATTTTAATATATTCGGTTATGTTAGTCGATGATTCAAGTTTTTTTTTCTTTTAAATATACAATTTAACATGCGAGTAATTTAAATTATATTTTATTTTTTTACCTATATTTAAAGTTATTTAAAAATCATAATTTATGATTGTGATAAAAGATTGATCGAATCTAACTTTTATCGTTGACGAATATTATTTTTTAATTTTTCGGGTCGAGGCGGGGGACGAGTTTAAGAAATAATATATCGGGACGAGATAGGACGAATAATTAATATTTTAACCCGGATCGGATCAGAATTGAGTTTAATAATTACCAAATCTAGTCGGGATCGGGACGACCAAAAATCCGCTCACCCCGCCCTGTTGTCATCCGTATTGCGGACAAATACTATTTATATAATATAAAAATTAAAATAAGATTATATTTATTAAGAATCTAATTTAATATTAGTTATCTGCTAAATATGTTTATACTTTTTTAACCCCTTGTTAATATATGTACACCATATAAATAAAATTATTTGAATTTAAATCTCTTAAGCGTAATTTATTTTATACCAAAGAAATGAGAATTATTTTGAAAAATAATGTTGAGAAGGTGTTATTTTAATAAATAATTTCGAAATATAGCATATACAAGTAAAAACAAGCATCTATAGTTTCTATCTATTTTGAATTTTTTTCAAATTCCGAAACGCTTTATTGTCTCAATTCAAATTTCGAACCGTTACTTGGCTCAATCCGTTTAACGTTGGAAGTTTCAACAAACTCAATCAGAAAAACTTAACTAACTGTTGTTAAACCAAAAGTTAGAAAACAGACCAATTATATTCTGCCACGTCAACATTCATTGACGTCCTCCTGTCCCTAATCTTAACCACGGCAGTTACACCCATCACCACCACCCAGTATAAATACCTCCACCAGCGTCTCAAGTTTCATCACTTTCAGATTTTGAATTTGTTTTCCAAGGTGTCTTAATAAACGCCTTCTTTTTCATCTACTGTTTTCAATTTTTCTTAAACGAATATGAGAGAGTGCATTTCTGTTCACATCGGTCAGGCCGGTATCCAGGTCGGAAATGCTTGCTGGGAGCTTTACTGCCTCGAGCATGGAATCCAGGTATTTTTCCCCTTTGTTCTTTATCATTTTACTTGTTTCGCGTTCATTTTGATTCGGATTTATGTTAATCTTCTACGTTTTGGTTTGTGTAGCTAAGCTTAATTATGTTTAGATCTGCCTTTTACCTTTTAATCGAATGATTTATATGTGTTTTTCTATGGTTTGATTAGATTCGTTGCAGATTTAGTTAGATCTGAGGTTTTTAGGTCTCTATTTCACTTTTCTATGGAATGATTTATCTGTTTTACTTTTCCGTTAAGGTCTGGTGATTCTCTGTTTGAATCCTGCTCAAGATCGGGTTAATCTTTGTGTACATATTGAAATTTGTCGGATTTTGCTTTCTACAGATCTGGATTGACTTTCTGTTTTAGGTTTTGAAATTTAAATTAGGTTCGAGTGTTCTTTCTTGTACAGATTCATGCGAGAATATAATTCCTCTATTGCTGTTTGGCATTGTTACATGAGGTTTCTTATTGAGCAGTTTTGTTTCTGTTAACAGCCTGATGGTCAGATGCCAAGTGACAAGACTGTCGGAGGAGGTGATGATGCTTTTAACACATTTTTCAGTGAAACTGGTGCTGGAAAGCACGTCCCTCGTGCTGTATTTGTGGATCTTGAGCCTACTGTTATTGATGAAGTGAGGACTGGTACTTATCGCCAGCTCTTCCATCCTGAACAACTAATCAGCGGCAAGGAAGATGCTGCCAATAACTTTGCCCGTGGTCACTACACCAGTAAGTCCTTATGCCATTACCATATTTGCCCATGTTTGTTTGTTTTATTGGAACTAATAATTGGCTTACTTGTTTTTTATTTTTTTTCAGTTGGGAAAGAGATTGTTGACCTGTGCTTGGACCGAATCAGGAAGCTTGCTGATAATTGTACTGGTCTTCAAGGGTTCCTTGTTTTCAATGCTGTTGGAGGAGGCACTGGATCTGGTCTCGGTTCTCTACTGTTGGAGCGATTGTCTGTTGATTATGGCAAGAAATCCAAGTTGGGTTTTACTGTTTACCCATCTCCCCAGGTCTCCACTTCTGTTGTTGAGCCCTACAACAGTGTTCTCTCAACCCACTCCCTTCTGGAGCACACTGATGTGTCTATTCTCCTTGACAATGAAGCTATCTACGACATTTGCAGACGATCACTTGACATCGAGAGACCCACATACACCAACCTTAACCGCCTTGTCTCTCAGGTCATTTCTTCCTTGACTGCCTCACTGAGGTTTGATGGTGCCTTGAATGTTGACGTGACCGAATTTCAGACCAACTTGGTTCCCTATCCAAGGATCCACTTCATGCTTTCTTCATATGCACCAGTCATCTCTGCTGAGAAGGCTTATCACGAGCAGCTCTCCGTTGCCGAAATCACCAACAGTGCCTTTGAACCCTCATCTATGATGGCCAAGTGTGATCCTCGCCATGGAAAGTACATGGCTTGCTGTTTGATGTACCGTGGTGATGTTGTTCCCAAGGATGTCAATGCTGCTGTTGGTACCATCAAGACTAAGCGCACCATTCAGTTTGTGGATTGGTGTCCGACTGGCTTTAAGTGTGGTATCAACTACCAGCCACCGACAGTTGTACCTGGAGGTGACCTTGCCAAGGTCCAGAGGGCTGTTTGCATGATTTCCAACTCCACCAGTGTTGCCGAAGTATTCTCCCGCATCGACCACAAGTTTGATCTTATGTATGCCAAGCGTGCTTTTGTTCACTGGTACGTCGGTGAGGGTATGGAAGAAGGTGAATTCTCTGAGGCTCGTGAGGACCTTGCTGCATTGGAGAAGGACTATGAAGAAGTTGGCGCTGAATCAGCCGAGGGTGATGAGGGTGAAGATGAGGAGTACTAAGTAGTTGTGATGATGGAAGAAGGTGAATTCTCTTTTATTGACTGCATCTCGATCTTTTTGATGGACTCCCCACCATCTAATGTCCTGCTTCCCTTTTATCGCCTTTAAATACTTTTTTCATGTTCAAAACTTCATAAATTAACTAACGAAAAAATAGTGAAATCCATCCCCAAAAGTAAGAGAGATTATTAGCGCGATTTACGACATAAATCATTGAATTTATTCTAAATTTTCTTATAGGTCACAAAACTTTAGTTTAATCAGATTAAATTATTAAACTTCTATTATTAATAAATTAAATCATTCATACTAATACTGTTAATTATTTTAACAGGAAAACTGACTCAATAATCTTACTAGATATTTTTTCATGTCAACAAGTTAATGTTAATTAAAATTTTAAAAAATATATTTAAAATCTTTTTTACATTAAGTTATTAAAAATTGCAATTCAATCGATATCAATTTACTAAATTTCTTTAATAATTTAATGTAAAAATTTTTAATATATTTTTTTAATTTTAATTAATATTAACTTGTTGACATGTAAACACATGTCTAGTAGTATTATTGAATTAGTTTTTTTATTAAAATAATTAACGTTGTTAATGTGAATGATTTATTTTGTTAATAATAAAAGTTCAATGATTTAAATTGTAAATGGCTCAGATTATTAGGTGAAACCTATTCACCACGTCATCCATGACCCAAGCAATCAGGACTATTAATTTTTAAATAAACCTAATAACTAGGAAAGAGGTGATGATTCACTTGAAAAAAGATTCACTTGGAAAAAAAATTAAGTACAATATAGTCCTAATTAATTGTTACCATGGATGACATGGTGAACATGGTTCACTAATTTTTCCCAAAAGTAAAGAAATTATATTATGAGTAAGTTTTTCTCATGTCATATTTTTCTAAGTAAATTTTCACTCATATTTACTATTAATTCATTTTAAAAATAATTTTTTTAAATGAAGATTCACTTGAAAAAATATATAACATAAAAAAATTAATAGAATAATTTTTAGTGGTTGACATCCTGAATACAATAAAACTTACCCATAATATAATTTCTTCCAAAAGTATGCCATAAGACAGACCACGAAAATTTTGCCTTATGTGACAAAAAGATTTCCTGAAACGCGGCTGCTTGAATGAAATTTTTCAAGCAATAATTAGCTTAATATTTCGGAAGGACAAAATTGCAATTCTTTTTCTTGCTGTACCTGGTCGAATGTAGTAGATATGAAAACGCTGTCGGGTTCTAAAACTTTATGAACGCCTTCGAGCATTGTCACGACTAGGGGTTATAACCAACTGAATTGAACACAAGCTTGATCAAGTTTAGTTCAGAAATTATATTAGATTTGGATTAAATTTAAAATTTGATAAGTTTAAAATTTAGGTTTAATCTTGACTCAAATATTTATATTGAGCTCGAGTCTGAAGCTTGTTATGCTCAATCAATAGTTTAAAATTTTATCCTCAAGTTCATCTCGAAAGCAACATTATTGATTTGTGTTTAATTGACTCGAAATGAATAATTTTATTATAATTGTTTAAATACTTCTTTCATAACTAATACTGAAATAAAATTAAACGTCGAGAAAGAAAAAATAGTACCCCAAAATAAATTAATCCAAATAACTACAATACAAAGCCTAATTTATTTTTAATGAATTTTTGTCTAATTTAATTTTAGTGATTTGTTGCCCAATTTATTTTATTGTGTTTTTTTTTGTAAGGAGATTACTTTTAAGGGACGTTTGGTTCACACACACAAAAAAAATATTACCAAGGTGAATAGTCTTTTTTCTGAATAATATGCCAACGTTTGATTTATAAAAATTCTCTACAAGGGATAACGCTATATTTCTAATAGTAGCTTTTTTTTCTTAAAATGGTGGGAATGTCATTCACAACCTATTCAGTATTAGCTATGAAGGTCCATCTTATTTGAAGGCCTTGTGTTGTCGTTCTTATTATACCTGTTTAGAACCCTCATTGGTCGACTCAGCTTGACTTGTTAAAGTCTTGAGCCGATCTCAAATCCAAATCGAGTTCACTCAAACTAAACTTTGACTAAATAACTCGTAGGCCGATCATGCTTATCATCATTGTTGCAGGCCATAGATTCCACAAGTCACACTGTTCGCAAACAATACATCCTTCAAACAAAAACAAGAGGGAAAAAAAGAAATTGTCATAATGAGACTTACTCATAGTATTCAAATATGGCCGCAACGAAGTGTAACAGCCACATCGTAACGTTTTTTAAAGTCACCGAAAAATATTATACCACATCACGAATTTTACGGTACAAAATCGTTACGTAACCCTGAAATATGTTATATGTTGCATAGCAACACCGCAACATCACAATAAAACATCGAAAAATGATCTAAAATATAAATCTCCATAAATAAACACTTTCATGATTCATTTGTAAGTTACATAGTTAACTATAAATGATAATGAAATTAATAAATTATCTGAAGGTTCTCATTCCTATCAACTAAATACATATTAATCTATATAAGATTCTCAAAGTTACAAAATGTACATATAAACAATATATGCTGAATAACACGTTTTACTGATTTCTTCCTTAATTTTAAAGGACAAGGATTCTTTCAAGGAGGATTTATTGTAATGTACCGTTTAGTTAAAGTTAAAAACAATATCGTTTTATCAGGTTTTAGTTCAGGTCAAGATAGGCCGAAATAAACTTAGGAGTAACGATCTTTTTATGATCTAAATCAGGGTTTTGAGCCTTTTTCAGATTTATCCTTGGATATCAAGTTTTCCCTCTTTTTCTGCTTTATTTAGTATTCACATTTGAGGTTCTTGACCCTTAAACCATAAATCATAAATCAAATTCGGAGAAAATGCTTAACGGCTCAATTAGTCCCTTAATTATATCACTTTCCACACTTTAGTCCTTAAATGGAAAGAAAAACTATTTCATATTTTTTCTTTCTATCCTCTAAATTTTTAATTTTTTAATTTTTTTAATTTAAATCTTTTAAGATGAACATTTTTATTTTTTTTACGAAAATCTTTTTGTGGTTTAAAATTATTCTTTTCTCTGCAAACAAAACTTAAATATTTTTATCCGATCAAAACGTCAAATATCATGTATTGAATCGTTTAGTCCTTTCATGTTTAACCCCGGACAAGTGAGGTCACTTCCCTTAAAAATTAAAAAAAATGAGAAAAATTAAATTAAGATAATATTAAAATTGTGTTTTAATTCTACTAAAACAACTTATTATCGTTTAAATGTCCTTTTAATAAGCAATGCTAGAAAAATTATTAGGTGAACTCACCATATCATTCGTGGTTTTAAGCAATCAGAATCGTTCATCTCGAGAGATTATTAGGCGAATCATGTTCACCACGTCATCCTTGGTCTAAGCAATCAAGATCGCTCATATTTAAATAACTACCTAATAACTGCTCACACAATAATTACATGTAGGAAAGATTCACCTTGAAAAAAATTGAGATGAACGATTCTAATTAATTAGGACTATGGATGACGTGGTAAATAGGGTTTATCTAATAATTTTTAGTTCATCTCAATTTTTTTAAGGTGAATCATCATCTCTTTCCTATATGTAATTAGTGAGTGAGTAGTTATTAGGTAGTTATTTAAAGATGAACGATTCTGATTGCTTGGACCATAGACGCCGTGATAAACAAAGTCCACCTAATAATCTCTCGTAACATTGAATTTCATCATTTTTATATAATATTATTAAAATATTTTTATATCAATTTATATTATTTATTACTACTTGCATAAATAGATACATTAACATCAAACGATTAATTTTTTAATAAATATAAAATAAAATATGAATCAAACACACGTAATTAATTTATTAAAGATTCTTTGCAAGTAAACGTTCTTGGACAAGATAGAAGGCTACAAGATACGAGATGGAGTATTACATTATCACTCTCATAGTGACGTATGTATGTGTAATACAGTCGTCTATTCAGTTTTTGGTTTAAATATTTTTAATTTTTTATATAATTTATTTCTCAACATTTAATCTTAATTTCTCCATTGTTCATAGGTAGTGTAAAGCAATGTAGCTGTACAATCGTGTGTAGTATAGTTAGAAGTTCTGTTAAATGTTGTTAGGCTGTTAAGGAAGTTGAAAATCAGTTCATTAAACTAACTTTTATCTGCTACCTCCTATATAAACATGTAGACACTTAAAGCTGATATATACAAGTTTTTCATATTCCTTTCATTCTCACTAAAGCTTTTCTACATGGTATCAATCGCTAAATTCCTGTGAAGCTAAAGTTGTTTTTTTTCTTTTCTTTTTTCTTGAGGGTTTTCTGCTTGTTTTCTTCATTTCTTGTTCTTCTGTGCTTCAATGGCGTTGCGAAGTGGAGATGTGTAGACTGCTGAGTCCGGTGGAGTTCAGGTTGAGTATTTGTCTAAGGCTAATCAAGTATTCACAAATAAGAAAGTGAATGTGATCTTGGATGAATATAATTTCCTTCTGTGGAAACAACATGTGTTGCTTACGGTTCGTAGTCATAAGCTTGAGAAGATGTTACTCGGAGTATTCAAAAAACCTTTTGAAACGATTATGGTTATTGGTGAAAGAATGTTGAATGAAGATTATGAGGATTACGTGGCGCAGGATAGTGCTCTTACGTCGTGTTGTTATCTACGATCAGTGCTCATCTTCTACCTCAATTTGTAGGTGCTGAAACAACTGGTGAAATATGGTACACAGTTACACAGTTCTTTTCAAACAAATCAACAACCTCGGTGATGGGGTTACATTCTAAGTTACATTCTTTGAAGAAAGGGGATGAGAGCATGAGAGTGTATTTGTCTCGTGTAAAAGAGGTAAGTCATGCCTTGGCCTCTTGTGATAGTCCTTTGTCTCAAACACAACAAATTGCTAGTGTCTTGAATGGATTATCAAGGGATTATCAATCCTTCATGACTGTTATAACTGCTACCAAAGGTTCTTTTTCACTTAAGAATGTTTGCACTATTTTAATAGATGCTGAGACAGAGATATTAAACTTTGCACAATCTGATTTACTGCAAATGAGTGTTAGTATGGTTAAAGGGCATGATTCAGGTATTTCCAATGTACGTGATACTTCCAGGAGAGTGTTTGTGTAACCCCCCAAATTTATCTAATTTCTTAGAATAAAAGTTAGGGTTCATATTTAATGGTATTAGAGCCAGGTTTAACTCTCGGACTGTGAGGTCCAAAATGATTTTTGATCTGAAAATATTTTGACAATATTATTTAAAAACCCAGATTTCTATTTTGAATTGTATTTTGAAATTCTTTGAAATATTTTGAATATTACTCCAAGTACCGACTCTAATTTAGGATTTTGTCTGTCCTTCTGTAGATACTCTACCATGCCACCTCGTAGGAGTACACGTTTAGCTATTGGGAGAGGCCGTGGCCGAGGTCGATCTACTGCTTCTGCTAGTAATGTTTTGCCTCCTGTGGACCCGTCACAGGATCAGAGTTTGGCTCAAGAATTAGGAGTGGAGGATTAGCCTGAGGTTCAGACCGAGGCTCAGCAAGCAGAGGTTGATCATCCGGTCCAGAGTGAGGGACCATTTGAGTTTGGAGACAATGAGACTATCGGTTTAGACTCCGTGATGATGCAAAGAGAGTTGCTCAGATATTTGCGGCAGAATGAGGGTTCTAGGAAACCCATATCTACGTAGTTTTTGGCTGCTGGGAATACCATGTTCGATGGTAAGACTGGTACAGATCCAGCTGATGCAGAGTACTGGCTGAAGAAGCTTCAGCGTTTGTTCGTTGAGATGGAATACCCCTTAGATAGGAAACTGAGGGCTGCCATATCGTTACTTCAAGGAGAAGCCCTGAATTGGTGGGAGGCTGAGGAGAAGGTTACCGCTTCGGAGAAGCTCAACTGGGAGTTTTTCAGGCAAGCCTTTGAGGATAGATATGTGGGACTTAAGTATTTGGCTAAGTGCCGTGATGACTTCCTGAATCTGCAGCAGAAAGACTTATCAGTGAATGATTATGAGATTGAGTTCCTCCGTTTGCTCCAGTATGCCCCTAGTATTGTTTTCACTGAGAAACAAAAGTGTGATCATTTCTTGAAGGGACTCCGGGTACCGCTGAAGATTGTTGTTGCCACTCATCATGACACGGAATATAAGATGATAACTCGGTATGCCAGGACAACCGAGCGTAATGAGAGCTTGAGGGTTTAGCTGGAGTCTCATGTTCAGGATAGAGGTAGACGACATCCTGCAGCACCTGCTCAGTATAGTTAGGGCTTTTAGTCCCGAAAGAGGAGCCGTGATGAGTTTGAGCCGCGGAGTTCTGCACGTTCTAGACCAGCTGCTTTTGTTGCCCCTGCTGCTAGTGGAGCTGGACCCACTAATACCCGAGCCCTACCTTATTGTTTGTTCTGTAAGAAGTGGCACTCAGGAGAGTATCGTATGCAGAGTGGGGCCTGCTTCCATTGTGGATCTCATGATCACCGTCTTAGGGACTATCCAGTGGCACCACAGTCTGGTCATACTCCGGGGCAATCACAAGCATCAGTTCAGACTCCTACAACGGGAAGGGGTCAGGGTAGACCTGCTGCATTTGGTACCGGTAGTAGGGGTAAACCCAGTCAGTTTAGAGGATCTGCTAGATCAGGAAGGTCTCAGCCCGGCTTGGTTTATGCTACGAGGAGACAAGAGGACCGGGATGAGCCAGATGTCATTGCTGGTATTTTTTCTGTTCATGCTCTTTCTTTTTTCACATTTCTTGATAATGGGTCTATACACTCGTATGTCTCTAGTTCTGTATCGGGGTATCTGGAAATTCCTGTAGAGGATACTGGTAGTTTTGTCTCAGTTTATAGTCCTGTAGGTAACCCTGTGGTGGTTACCAAGGTGTATAAAGATTTTCCTCTTGAGGTTGAAGGGGAAATCTTTCCCGCTAATCTGATAGAACTACCGTTCGGAGAATTCGACTTGATTCTAGGGATGGATTGGCTGTCAACTCACCGAGTCATACTGGATTGTGAGCGTAAGAGGGCCACCCTGAAAACTTTTGATGACCGAGAGATGACTCTTATCGGTGAACGTAGAGGGTTTTTGACTAACGTGATTTCTGCTCTAAAGGCTGAGAAAATGATCAGGAAGGGATCTGTGGCTTATCTTACCTACATCCTTGACCCGAGGCAATCTGATTCTGGGTTAGATAGGATCCATGTTGTGTGCGAATTCCTTGATGTTTTTCCAGAAGAGTTATCGAGAGTTCCCCCTAAGCGGGAGGAGGTGGAGTTTGGCATCGAGTTATATCCGGGGATAACTCCAGTGTCGATGGCACCGTACCGGATGGCTCCGAAGGAGCTCAAGGAGCTTAAGGTTCAACTACAGGAACTTCTGGATAGAGGTTTCATTCGATCGAGTGTTTCGCCGTAGGGAGCCCTTGTTCTTTTTGTTAAAAAGAAAGATTGCTCTCTACGTTCGTGTATTGACTACCGGAAGTTGAATAAGTTGACCATCAAGAATAAGTACCCTCTCCCTCGTATCGACGATCTGTTTGATCAGTTCCGAGAAGCTTTTGTATTCTCTAAGATAGACCTGAGATCTGGTTATTACCAACTCAAGGTTAAAGATTCAGGTGTGTTCAAAACAGCCTTCCGGAATTGTTATGGTCACTACGATTTTCTCGTAATGTCTTTCGGTCTTACTAATACCCTTGCAGCATTCATGAACATGATGAATAGGGTGTTTCGACCCTATCTGGATCAGTTTTTTATGGTCTTCATAGACGATATTCTGGTATATTCTAAAATCTGAGGAGGAACATGTACAGCATCTCCGTTTTGTTTTACAGACTTTGAAAGAGAAGCAGCTCTATGCAAAGTTCAGTAAATGCGAGTTTTGGCTTTCGGAGGTTGTATTTCTAGGTCATGTTGTTTCCTTTAAGGGTATTCAGGTTGACCCAAAGAAAATTGAGGTTATTATGGAGTAGAAGCAACCCAGGAATGTAGCGGAGATTCATAGTTTTCTGGGGTTAGCTAGTTATTATCGGAGGTTTGTAAAAGGCTTTTCTTCTATAGCCGCTCCGCTAACTATGCTTCTGTGGAAGAATGTTCCGTTTATCTGGTCTGAGGCTCTTTTGAGAAACTCAAATCAGTTCTGACATAAGCACCAATTTTGATACATCCAGAATTGGGGAAACCCTATACCGTTTACAGTGATACCTCATACATCAGTTTGGGTTGTGTTCCGATGTAGGATGGGAAGGTAGTGGCTTATGCGTCTCGACAGTTAAAATCGCATGAGTGTAACTACCCCACCCATAATCTAGAGTTAGCGGCAGTAATCTTTGCTCTGAAGATCTAGAGACACTATCTCTATGGAGAGAAGTGTTACATCTTTATAGACCATAAAAGCCTTAAGTATCTTCTCACTCAGAAAGAGTTCAACCTGAGACAACGACGTTGGTTAGAGCTTCTGAAAGACTTTGACTGTGAGATTGACTACCACCCGAGTAAAGCTAATGTCGTTGCGAATGCCTTGAGTCGCAACGTCATTATAGATTTGAGAGCCCTGTTTACCCGGATGAGTTTGTTTGAGGATGGCATTTTGTTAGTAGAGCTTCGAGTGGTTCCAACTCTGATATCTGAAATTCAGGCTGAATAGCCTAATGATCCGTTCTTGGCTCATCGAATTACGGAAGTTAAGGAAGGGATTTCTCAAGACTTTTCTCTGAATCATGATGGTGTTTTATGTTTTCGGGATCGTTACTGTGTTCCGAGGAACTATGAGTTAAAACAGGTTATTCTTCGGGAATCCCATGATAGTCCGTATTCTATGCATCCGGAAGGTGATAAGATGTATAAAAATCTCCGGGAGAAGTACTGGTGGAAAGGTATCAAGAGAGATGTTGTTAGCTTTGTGTCCAAGTGTTTGACTTGTCAGAAAGTCAAAGTAGAGCATCAGCGTCCATTTGGACTTCTTCAACACATCGAGATTCCTCAGTGAAAATGAGAGCGTGTGACTATGAATTTCATCAGCGGTTTACTTTTGACTCCGTCAAAGAAAGATTCTGTCTAGGTTATCGTTGATCGGTTGAACAAGTCTGCATATTTCATTCCTATCAAGACCACTTACCCTCTGAGTAAGTTGTCCCGGTTATATATCTCAGAGATCGTTCGGTTACATAGAGTGCCTCTATCTATTATATCTGATCGAGATTCGAGGTTTATGTCTAAGTTCTGAGGATCTCTACATACTGCTCTAGGCACTCGATTGAACTTCAACACTACTTATCACCCTCAGACAGATGGTCAGTCTGAGCGTGTGATTCAGATCCTCGAGGATATATTGAGAGGATGTATTCTGTATTTCAGAGGTAGTTGGGAGGATTTCTTACCTTTGGCAGAGTTCACGTATAATAACAGTTATCAGGCCAGTATTAAGATGGCACCTTATAAGGCTCTTTACGGGCGTAAGTGTCACACTCCGATTGGTTGGACCGAGCTCATTGAGTACCGTTTACTGGGTCTAAATTTTGTTCATGAGGACGAGGAGACAGTCAGGTTGATTTGAGATCGGCTTAAGGCCGCTTTTGACAGACAGAAATCCTACGCAGATTTGAGGCGTAATGATCTTGAGTTTGAGGTAGGAGATCAGGTCTTTCTGAAAGTATCTCCGTGGAGGAAGGTACTTCGTTTCGTCCGTAAAGGCAAGCTTAGTCCTAGATATGTTGGACCTTACCGTATTCTTAGACGTGTTGGTCCTGTTGCTTATCAGCTTGAGTTACCACCAGAACTTGAGCGTATCCATGATATCTTCCATGTTTCTGTATTGAGACGTTATCAAGCTGATCCATCTCATGTTCTGTCGGTTGAGGATTTTGAGATTCATCCAGATCTGTGTTATGAGGAGGAACCCGTTAAGATCATTGCTCACGATTAGAGAGTTCTTTGGAGGAAAACCTTTAAGATGGTTAAGGTTCTCTAGCGTAATCGTGGTCTTGATGAGGCTACCTGGGAGCCCAAGTCTGTTATCAAAGCCCAATATCCATACCTTTTTGATCTAGGTAAATTTCGAGGATGAAATTTCTGTAGGGGGAGAGTTGTAACACCCCAATCCTTTTCCCCAATTCGAACTAAAATCCCTAATTTCGTGCCCTAGAAATTTGGGGATTTTAGTGTTTGAAATTAGGGACCTTTTTGTAATTTCTGGAAACTAAAGGCTCTGTTTTGAACTCTTAAGAGTTCAGACCCCTCTTGTGCGTTTACACATTTTTAGTTTTGGAAACTCTTCTTCCCCGAGTCTTTATACGTTCTGCTTGGGATTTTGTTTCCTTTTTAATTCTTGATCTTATAATCAAGATTCGATTCCCTTTTTCCCGTTCATTCTTGTCTTTTCCCTTCGTGTGTCCGTGTCTTCCTCCCCGTCGAGTGAAGTTGGTAAGCTCTTCTTTCCCTCTCCGTTTCTTCTGTATTTTTTTGTTGTTTTGATTATGTATTTAAGTTAGTTGAATCGAATCTGTTTAAGAGGGTGTTTAGTTCGGTTTAATCGAATCAAATAGAGGTTTAGAGCACCATAATTGATTGAGTTTTGGCCCGGGGGAGATCTGGAATTTTTTTAAATTTTCCCAGAAAATCTAGAAAATCCAGATTTTCTCGGGAAAATCCATCCCAAGCCCATGTCCGACCCGACCTGACCTGAAACTCAACCCGTCCGACCCGTGACCCGCTAACGTTAGCTGATGATGTCATCAACTGACATCACTGCTGACGTCATCAGCTGACGTCACTACTAACGTTAGCGTTGACCTGATGACGTCATCTACTGACCTCAGCGTTGACCATGCTGATGTCAGTGTTGACTTTTTCAACCCGGGCCCACTTTATGTTTTCGACGTCCTGAGTCCGATGGTGCTGTCCGTTTTTCGAAATTCGAAGCCGAAGAGTCGTTTTTAGGGCTTTTACGTTCGATTATCTGTTTGGAAGTTGTCTGTTTTGGATTCTGAATCAGTTTCTATTTGATTCAGGTGACGTGGAGTCCGACCCCGAACATCTGCCTCTTCCTCCTCCTAGACGACCTCTTGTCCAACAGCATCTGGGACTCGTACGTGAGTTTTAGTTAATTCTGGTTTAGTGTACTTATTATTAGAATGGCATAGTAGGGTGTCTAATGACTATGGTTATTCATAGGTTCTACTCCTACTCATTTTAGTGGTATAGCCGAGTTCAACCGATGTCAGTAACGTCGTTGAGCCTTTTGTTCAGGTGTGTTCTCTTCTGTTGATTCTGTTTTTCAGTATGATCCGTTTTCTGTTAAATCCGTATGATCATGCATTATCCTGACATCACATTCATGATACTGTTACATGATATACTTGCCTCCTGATAGATTGTAATGCATGCAATCTGATACTGTTTATACATATACATTACATCCGGTAGATTATGTGTACGGAGAAGTTAGTGATTTATCACTTCTGTTTAGTGGCTTCACCTGCAGGTCGAGATATCACTTCTGATCAGTGGCTCCATCTACGAGTTGAGTTTCCACTTCTGCTGGTGTGATGGAGTTAGAGGGGTTCAGGGGAACCTACTCTTATGTTGGTGTTCAGAGTTGGTTGCATTTCATGCATACACTACATCATCTGCATATATTGTTCTACAATCCTGTTTATCTGTACTCTAGAGACAAACTAGGCTCCCTAGCTTACACCCTCTCAGCTTTCTGTTTTAGGTCCTTGACCTAGACTACTTCGGTACTTGGAGATTTCTACTTTCAGACTATTTACGTATGTTTCATAGTTTTCAGACTATTTTATTATTTTCGGATATTTCATTATTTGTATTGAACTTTGGATTCAAAACTTTATTTTGGACTTTCTGGATTTTATATTATTTAATGTTGGGTTGAACCTTATTTAATTTGGATAAGTTTTCAGTATGTTTGATAATAAATTATTTTAAATAATTTGTTCTTATCTTTTGTTTTAATAAAAAACTAGCTTGCAAATCAAGTTTTAGTAATGTGAACCCTAACTTTTATTCTAAAAAATTAAATAAATTTTGGGGTTACAGTTTGCCTCTTAAAATCATATGGAAGGAAGAAATGGAGGTCATGGTCGAGGAAGATCCAGGTTCCAATGTCAATTGTGTGGAAAACTAGGTCATTTGGTGGACAAGTGCTAGCATAGATTCGATCAGAACTTCTCTAGAATATCTGATCAGAAGACTGAATTGGTTCAAGGAAATTCGAGTGCAGCACACTGTAGCTGCAGTGTTCGAGACTCTCTAAGTGGGGTAAAGGCTGAAGTTACACCTCAAGCTCATGTTTTAACTGGGAATCATGATCATTCGGTGATTGATTCTAGTGCAACACATCATGTGAAACCAGATTAAACCAACCTGACAAAAGGCACTGAGTGCAATGGTCTAGGTAATCTAACAATAGCTAATGGCAGATCGTTAGGTGTTAGATCAGTTGGTCAATCTACTTTGTATATTGCAAATAAGCCCTTGTTGTTGTTTAATTTGCTTCATGTGCCTAAAATAACTAAAAATTTGCTTTTAGTGTCAAAGCTTGCTTGGGACAATCAAGTGTTTCTTGAGTTCCATGTTAAGGAGTGTTATGTACGAGATGAAGTCACAAAAACAGTTATTTTAAGAGGAAAAGAGCATGAAGGATTGTATCAATTTACTACCAGTGTAAAAGGGGAAGGTTTCTTGAAGAATAAAGCTGAAGTTCACATGGCTAGCTCAACTATTAAGTCATATGAAGTTTTAGTGCAAACTTGTAAAATTACGAATGTAAAAATTTCAGATTCAATGAATGAAACATGTGTTGCTTGTCATCAGAGAAAGAGCTATAAGTTTCCCTTTAGCACTTCAGAAATAATATATGATGCTCCTTTTGAGCTTGTGTTTACAGATGTTTAGGGGCATGCTCACACAATATCCAATGGATATAAATATCATGTCACATTTATAGATGCTTACTCCAGACATTCATGACTCTACTTGTTAAAAGATAAGTCACAAGCATTATTAGCATTTTAATTGTTTCAAAAGATGATAAAGACTCAATTTAACCTTCCTATTAAAGTTATTCAGAGTGATTGGGGAGGTGAGTACAGGATATTAACCGTGTTCTTCTCAAAGATGGAATTCTTCATTGTGTAACATGCCCTCAGACGTCTCAGTAGAATGGAGTGGTGGAGAGAAAGCATAGACATGTAATTGAAATGGCTCTTGTTTTGTTGGCACAAGCAAATCTACCTTTGCAGTATTGGTCTTATGTTGTTATATCAACAGAGTATCTTATCAATAGGTTACCAACAAAGGTGCTATATAATGCTTCTCCATTTGAGAAGTTATTTGACAAGTTACCAGATTATCAATGGTTGCGAGTGTTTGGATGCAAATGTTTTCCTTATTTGAGACCCTTTCAAAAGCATAAACTTGAGTTTAGATCTCAAGCATGCACGTTCCTTGGTTATAGTCCTCAGCATAAAGGCTATCAATGCTTGGCAGGAAATAGTCGAGTCTACATCTCTAAACATGTGATTTTTGATGAAGAAAATTTTTCTTTTGCAGGTGCTTCGGCTGACAAAGGTGCATCGTATTAACGTGGAACTAAATGTTAAAGTTTTCCCATGATCAATCATGTGGTTCGAGCTTAACCAAGAGGACGAGCAGTTGTGAATGATGCTGGTCAAGTGTTTTCAGATGTGCATAGTGCTGGTTTAAGGGTTGAAAACCAAGAAGCTATGAGTCCTGGAATTCAAAACCATGTTGATATGAGTTCTAGTCTAGGGTCGAGTATGAGTCCCAGCTTTAATACTCAACCTAGACCTACAGAGAGATCTTCATCAGCCACCGGTTCTATATATCCTAAAGGGATACATAGTTTTGGGAACCAGCCTACTCCAGACGCTACAAGTTCACATGAAATAATGAACAATTCTGAAGTGCAGGCACCTATAACAGTGAATCAGCATCATATGCTAACCAGGAGCAAATGTGGCATATTTAAGCCCAAGGTATATGGAGTTATACATGATGGTGAAGTAGAACCAAAATTTATAGAAGGAGCTTTTCGATCTAACAACTGGAAGAAAGTAGTAGAAGCAAAAATGGAGGCTCTAAGGAGGAATGATACCTGATCTCTGGAGGTCTTATCAGAAGGGCAATCAGTGGTAGGGTGTAAGTGGTTGTTTAAGTTGAAACAAAATGCAGATGACACAGTACAACTATATAAGGCAAGGCTAGTAGCAAGGAGCTTCTCTCAAGTGTCTGGACAAGATTTCCAGGATACATTCAGCCCTATAGTAAAATCGACAATATTGAATGTTATGCTGTCAATAGCAGTTACAAACAATTGGAGCTTAAGACAGGTAGACATAAATAATGCCTTTCTTAATGGGATCTCAGTGAGGATGCCTTCATGCATCAGCCATCAGGTTTTGAGCAAAAAGCTGGTGATGGAACCCCTCTTGTGTGCAAGTTGAAAAGATCACTTTATGGACTTAAACAAGCCCCTCGAAATTGGCATGACAAATTGAAGGAATACTTGGTGCAACTTGGTTTTAATGAATCAAGGGCAGATATCTCTTTGTTTATTAAAACTAATGCAACTATGAAAACTTATATGATAGTTTATGTGGATGATATTGTGATTACTGATCATTAGAATGAGTTGATTGAAGAAGTGGTGAAGCTTTTGCATGAGAAGTTCTCACTAAAGGATATGGGAGAGTTACATTATTTTTTAGGAATTGAGGTGATTAGAATGAGAATGGGTTGTTGCTGTGTCAAAAAAATATATTCAAGAATTGTTAAATAATATTGGTATGCAGAATGTGACACCAACCTCGACTCCAATAGTTGTGTCTTCAAAAGGAACTAATAAGGAAAGTATTTTACTTGCTGATCCTCATGAGTATAGAAGCATTGTAAGATCACTCCTTTATGCTTGTCATACAAAACCTGACATAGCATTTAGTGTTAATAAATTAACTTAATTTATGCATAGTCCACATGAGGTACACATGGTAGCAGTTAAGAGAGTGTTGCGATACTTAGCAGGTATAATAGACTATAGATTGATGTTTAGAGAAGGCTTGAGTGTAGTAAGAATCACAACATTTGCTGATGTAGATGAGCAGGCAATGTTTAAGATAGAAGGTCCATAACAAGATACTGCGTGTATGTGAGTGACAATCTTGTAGCATGGCAATTAAAGAAGCAGAAAGCAGTTTCAAGATCCACCATGGAGGCAAAATATAAAAATATTGCAGATGCAACATCAGAAGTTACATGGATTGATGTATTACTGATTGACATGGGAATCGAACAACAAGAAATTCTTGTCGTTTGGTGCGACAATACGAGTGCAGTGGCATTAAGTGCTAATATAGTTTATCACTCAAAGTCAAAGCATGTGGATCTAGATGTGCATTTCGTGCGGGAAAAGGTTGCTGCCAAGAAAATCCAAGTAAACTATGTTCCAACAGGTTTTCAAACAGCTGATGGTCTTACAAAGTTACTGTCAAAATATTACTTCGAGATGTATAGATGAAAGGTTCATGTTCAATCACAACAAGATGAAGGAGTAGAGGGAATGTAAAGCAATGTAGTTGTACAATCGTGTGCAGTATAGTTAGAAGTTTTGTTAAATGTTGTTAGGCTATTAAGGAAGTTGGAAGTCAGTTCATTAAACTAACTTCTATCTGCTACCTCCATGTAAACACTTAAAGTTGATATATACAAGTTTTTTAATATCCGATTGCGCCGAGTAAAAAATTAAATTAGTTGAATTGTATAATATAATTTAAATTTTATTTAATTATTTATTTCGAGTCAAGTTTATAAGGTTCAAGTCAAGTTTTCGTTTGGATAAGAAATAAGTTTTCGATTGCCATCCCTGCCTGAGTTTTTTAGGTTTGTTGTAGCAACCGTTGTTGCTCTCTTTGGATAAGAAATACAAGTCACTTATTAAAAAATATTATAATGTTTAGATTACTAACTCCGATTTAAATAGATTTTTATAATCATAAACTGTATACATATATGAATAATTATTTTATGCACAAATGTTTGTGACTTTGTTTGTATAAGTGTCTTAGTTTTAGGGTTTAAAGATTTTGTTTAGGGTTTAACCTCTAGGATATAAGTGTATGAGTTTTGAATTCAGGAATATAGGTTAAAATCTAAATATCTAACTATATTACGCTAAAAATAAAACCTGAAATCATATTCCGAAACCCTAAGACTAAGGTACTTATAAAAACTTTTCGTTTATACTGTCAGTGCATGAGATATCTTTTATGTATATATATATCAGACAGAGCCGAGTGACTCAAGTCTCATTTTATAACTCAGAATTCATTTAATCTTTTCGAGTCGAATTTATAAAATTATAATTTAAATCTATTTTATGATCTATGTTCTAATATTCGAGAGAACATTTACCTTACCATTACACTCGATCAATTCTGTTAATGTCTCCATTTATTAATAAAAAAGAAACAAACACAAACACCATGCCATAAACATGTTACATCTCTGTCTGAATCCTCCCTGCCATTTGCCTTACATACATAGAAAGACCCCAAACCTTAGATACTGCAATAAGCTCTAAGATTAGTCCGAACTCCATGATCAAGTTGGTTGGAGAAAAATTCCAAAAATTCTTCATGATCATAGGGTTTGAACAGCATGGGATTTTCATCATCCACAATCTCTTTAGGAGCCTTCACTAGGTACCCTCCTCTTGGCCTCGCGAACAATCCAATAACATACCTGACCTTACATCCCGTCGTAATAACCGAATGACGAGTCGGAGACAATCGACCGTTTAACCATACCTGCAACAACATCATGTTCTCATCGTCGTAAACTCCGTAAAAACTTCATTAGTTCGAATAATTACGAAGTTTATGACTTACGCTGAGGGATTCTCCTATAATGACTATGATAGAGTTTGGTGAAGGCATTATACTGATCCATTCGCCGGCTTCGGTTTGAACCTGCAATCCATTGACGTCGTTTTGATACAGAAGAGTCATCATGTTCAGGTCATGGTGCGGGACAGACATAACAGTTGGCTCGTTGGTGTTCGGTCCTTGGTATTTCAATGCCCTAAGCTGGTAATTTGTGGAGTCAATGAGCTCATCTGTGTATTTCTCGAGCCCAAAACTCTCTAAAATCATCCTCAGGATTGTTTTTTCTAATTCTGATGCTAGCTGAGTGAAAGATACCAAGGTTTTGCTGTAAATTCCAGAGCAATGGGTTTTAGTTCGTTTTTGTTTTCGTCACTCAATTTTAAAAAAATTCAATTTGACCATTGGCTTAAACTTGGGTTTTAGACTACCTTTAATTCATTGGCCTTTTCAGATTATTTTCTTCTAATTTTCAGCTACGGGAAGGTCGAGAAGGATAAAAAAACAATATATCTCGAATCTATGTTGATCAGACGATGAAGATTGTAGATCAAACCAAGATAAAATTAAAAGTTTGATTTGAGTTTTGTCGATTTTAAGGTTTTTTGAGAAGAATCAATATGAGAAATGATTGGTGTCGGTTATATCAAAAACAACGTTAGCGTCGTAGTGCAATAAGAGGCTGACTAAGGGAGTAAGAAGATTAGAACATTAGGATAATTTCGTAAATAAAAGGATCCAAATTGTTGAACATCATGATGTTAAAGAATTAATGTCCGAGTGACCTTAAACAAAAATTTGCAAGTTTGCTGACCAAAACATAAATATGTTGAAAGTTGGGTGATTAAAAAAGTATTTTAACCTTTGAATTACATTCATCTACTTTCGGAAATTGAAAATCTAATCCTTCTATTTAATTTGTCAAATTTTCAATATCACAATTTTATGAAAATTAAGTAATTAGAAAGATTAGGGTGCATTATTCGTAATAAAAAAATATCCTTATCAAAATTTACCATTAAATCACTGATCAGACGCTCAGTAATTTATATTCATGGAATTAACAAAAATCAATAGGTTAAATTCCCGGGTAAAAATTCTTTGTCTCTTTATCATGCCTTCATCTATGTCTCTTGTTAAAAATTTCTAAAAAATTAAATTTTAAACCCTAACCCTTTTTTCTATATCCTAAACCCTAAACCCTAAAATATACACCATATCCCTAATTCTTTAAACCCTAACCACAATCCTTAACCTTGAAACCTAGACCTGCTAATTTAAACTGGAGTCACGAATGAAGGTATAAAAAAAAGATAAATGATTTGTATCCTAAATTCCCATGTGGACCAAGAATTGAACTGAACTCTCGACTTCTATGAAGATCAAATCCTGACAAATTAGAGTTACTGTCATAAAATAGAGTGTTCAAATTCACTTATTAATTACCTGAATCTTATGTTTCCTTGAGGCCATAATTTGTCTGTGAGGGGTTCAACGTTCTCGGCAACATGTCCATCATCAGTCGATATGCTTTCGAACATTCCCAGTGGCGGAGGGCCAAAATAGCCACGAAAGGGCTTCTCCGACTCGCAAAGCTTCTTTGTCTCTAAAGGCAAGTGAAAGAACTCGTCCATGATACTAAAAACAGGCTGACGAAGCTCGACAACTCGGTCGACCGAAGCCTCGAAACAGTTGTACTCCTCCAGTGCTGCCATGACTTGAGATTTTACCGAGTCCCATTCGAGGCTGCCCGGCTTTAGGAATTCTAGTTTTGAGAAATTTATAACTGGTAGCTTAGCCATCTCTGTGTTTTTTCTTTCTTTCTTTCTGTTTGCTGATGTAAACAATGCTTGAATATATACTCGAATGGCACCACTTATATACAAATGTATGAGATTTATTATTGCATTGAAAGTCCCTATCTGAAGATTAAAAACAATTCACTTCAGTCACAGAACTTACCATTCGATTTTGAGAGCCCAACTAGAGTTTTGTTTAATGGATCATATATATATATATACATATATATGAAAAATTATTTAATGTATTGAAAGTAAAAAAAAATTACCTACAACAGGGTTGGTCCAAGTAGTAAGCAGTTTGGTTCCACTTAAGTAAGTTTCAAGTTCGAGACGTTGTGTACGCAGAAAATCCCAGTTGGGAGACTCACCCACTAAAACTAGGTGTATGACGTGGGTCGATCTGGATTAATCAAGGTTAGACTCTAAAACTAGATGAGTAATTAAAAAAATAAAAAGAAATTCACAAGTGAGTTTAATTTGGAGTTTATAGGGTTAGATTAAAAAATTAGGAATTAGGGTTCCAAATTGGGGCAAGGAAAAATTGGGGAAATTGATTTAAAAATTAGGGATTTAAGGTTTTTTTTAAATAAAGTTTAGGGTTTCGAATTAAAGAAGAATTTGGTGATTTTGGAAGTTAGGGTTAAAGATTTTAAAATTGGAAAGTTAGGAATTTTAAAAATTAGGGATTTTTAAAAACGAGTTTTAAAAAAAGGATTAGAGTCGCTACCGATCACTTTTGGTAGACCGGATACCGAAAAACCAGAGATTCGAAAAAGACAAGTTTGAGAGTCGGTTACGATTTAAAACGGGGTTAGCGTTAAAAACCGCCCAAAATTGATACCTTTATCAAAGTGACCTCTTAATTAATTTTAAAAATTTTGTTTTAAAGTGACATTAAGTTGGGATTTATTTAAGAATTCGAATCTATTTTAAATTTATCGTATCTTTATCCGAAGATAACGCATACACCGTCACCGATACGCTAGGTAAGGCGGACCCGTTACGACCGGATAAAAAAATATTTATTAGGTTCATTAATTAAGGATGTGATGTGGATTAAGCAAAAATATATTACAAAAATAAATACATGAATAACAAAATAAAATACAAACATAATAAAATGAGAGCATAATAAAGCAAAATGCATGGTACAAATAAAATATGTACAAAATGTAAATTAACAAACATAAAAGCATAAAAATAAAAATATGACATAATATAATATAAACAAGCACAAATAAAAATGCATAATAAAATATAATGAAAATACAACAAATAAGTGAAATGCATGAATAAAAATAAATAAATAGCATAAATAAATATGATACAAATAATGATAAACATATGTACATTTAAGCAAATAAAATAATATGAAACATAATATAAAAAAATGCATGTAAAATAAAAAAAATAAAAGCAAATGTATTAATAGAAATATATACAAAAATAAATACACGTATAACATAAAATGCATAAATTAATAAAACAATAATAAAAGGAAAATAAAATGAAATGAAAAAGAAATAAGGGAGGCTACTGTAAATAGTTAAAATAAAATAAAAATCGATAAGAAAGACTCAGAAGGTGATTAATCCAAGGGGAAGAGTTTAAAAGTTCATTTGAAAATAAGGAGGGACTCGAAAATAATAAAACCATTATCAAAAACGATTTTGGCCTAAAATCAGGACTAGATTGTAAAGCGCTTTAAACTATCGGGTACCTGGAAAGAAAAAATGAAAACACGGAATGGCTTAATGAAAGTTATTTCCCCATTTTGAAATAATCCCCGGGTATATAACATAACGAAAATAAAAAAGAAAGTCACCTTATCATTTGTTTCATTCAAAAAAAATAAGTCCTTCCCAAACCCTTTGGTGTGTTTAAGCTAAAACCCAGAAAAACGAAAAACAACTTGAATGTTCTTCATTTTCCCAGAACGCCTCCATGAATCCCCAATTCCGGCCACCACCCATGGTGGCCGACGAAACTAAAAACCCAAAAGAAACTCTTTTTTAAGACCACAACCTTTATTCGAAACTCAAATCTTTGAAAACCCGAAACAAAACCCTTTTGTTTTTTAAAAACAAAGATCAAATCCTCCCTCTTTAAATCAGAAAACAGAGGAAGAACGACCTCTTTCTCTTTCGGACCGAAGAGACGCGGACAAAGGGAAGGGGTTCTTCTTTTCTCAAGTTCGACTCATCATTCAAGGCCCGAAGATCAGTAGCTTATCTCTGACGGAAAGAAAATAGAAGAAGACCGAAATGACTAAAAAGGTAAAAAAAAAACTAAACCCTAATGTATTTTTGTTGTTACTGTATGCGAAGAAGACAATGAGTAGGATATACCTCTGGAACTGTTTGGTTTCTATTGATTGAAAATGGTTGGGAAAAGATCCCTTACAATGGTTGTTTGATTCGGTTTTATAGCCGGATTATTACAATGAAAAGAAAAGAGGAAAATCCTAATTTTTTCTATTGGTTCTTCTAAAACCCTTCTTTGTATTTGCTCTGAATATTTACGCTGACTTGGTTGCAATGCCACTATTGGTTCCAAGTCTGGCTTAATCGAAGCCACTCTTTAAATTTTTCATCATGGATTAACTTGGTCAAACTCCGTCTTCAGGGAGAGTCTTACTGCTAGGCTGAATGGTTGTCTTAATGCCTTAACAAAAATTTGCCAAAAAAATTTGATTTCTAACTGTAGTCCTAAAAAGTTGGACTTCTTTGACAGTGAGCTCATGAAATCTTCTTGAACAAGGAAGATGTCTTGTTTCATGAGGAACCTTGCATCGTGTAATATTACCACTCGCGGGCTTAATCAAAGATGGTTAAATGTATTAATGTCCTTGTATTTTGACAACAAATGAATTTAAGAATATTTTTGAAGCGATTTTTCAAAAAATGAGTGTTTTAATATACAACGCCTTTATGAATAAATGAACAATGATTGAAAACTCATAGTTAAAAAGGAAACAAAAGGAAAAGGATCCTTGGATATCGAATGCAAAAGTGTCTCAAACTCAACACTCGGTGGTTAACGTTTTGCCTTAAAATGTTGTGGCGATATTTGAAGTGTCAAAATTTTGTTTTAACTGTTCGGTTCATCCTCATGATTACCGTACTCGCTTGATCGACTTTGAAAACTAATCCTTTTAGTTCTCATATTTGTTTTCTCTTATAACTCGATTCAAGAATTCCAAGTGTAAGCATGTGCTATTGTTTGCATTTTAACATTAATGGATTAGGATGTTAGTATCTTCAAAGAGTCATCACTGACGTTAAGGTATCGAATTGGTGGAGTTCTGACTCCTTATTAGACTTGTTCTTCCCCCACAGCTCTATCAGGATACTCTGAGACTTATTGGATTGCTCGTTCATTTGAGGGTTTTAAAAATTTTCACCTCTTTTTCTTTCTTTTCCTTTTTTCTTTTGATATATTCCTTTTAATGTTTTTGATCTCTTGGAATTCTCAAACTCGAGTAGATTCTTTTTCCACGGGACCTTCTCATCATCGAATATTATTGAAGGAGTAATAGTCTTGTTTCTCAAGCTTTCCGATCGAAGTGGGTTGAAGACGAAATTGTGCTTCATCGTGATCACAACATTTAATTTATTAATTATTGTTTTTATGTGTCTGAATCGGAGACACGATAAGCATTGAATACCCAAGAATCTTAAGAAGGGTAAGAAAAAATGTTAAAAAAATGCAACTCTTCATTGAATTTGAAAAAGATAAAAGCCCTTTACAAAGAGTCATTGTTGCTTTCGGGACAAAGTAGTGAGATTGATTAAAAGAGAAAATTTTGAAAATGCAAGGCAACAGATGCAAGATGATATCTATGAAAAGCAAACAAAAGTGAGATGCACTAGACTTCTGGTGGCTCGTGAGGCCTTTATCCTCTAAGTTTCGTCATGGGTCGGAAACAGATTGGTTTTCACATTTGGATCGTCAAACTGAATGACCCTGGTATTGATCAAGTTCTGAAACATCCTTTTAAAGACCTTGCAGTCATTAGTGTGATGCCCGACGACTCCAGCATGGTATTCACATTTGGTGTTAGGGTTTTACCACGCGGGGTAAGAAGGTTGCATCGGAGTGATGTCCTAGGGACAAACCAGATCCGCCTCGAGAAGCTTGGGGTATAGCTCACTATAAGTCACTGGTATATGGACAAACATTGTTGGACTTAGGGGTGCTCATATAGCTTACCTCATTGTCCCTCTTCTTCGGGTACTTTTGTGTGCTTTCCCTGGATTTCAACTTGTCACTCTTGAAGGCAGCCTCGATTGATTCGGACATACTCACAAACTCGACAAACCCCAAAGATATATTTCTTATCATCTTCTCATAGAGCGGACCAGGAAGTGAGTCCACAAACAAACGAGTGATCTCATTTTCCAAGATGGGCGTCTGAACCTGAGCATTAATGTCTCTCCACCGTTGGGCATACTGTCGGATTGTCTCATCTTGCCCCTGAGACAAGCTTTGAAGCATGGTTCTATTGGGGACCATGTCCTTCACATGTTTTTATTGCTTGTTAAAGGTTTTGGACAAGTCTTTCCAAGACTTTACGTTTGCCCGACTGAGTTGGGCATACCAATGGGCAGCTGCCCTAGTTAGGCTATCCTGAAAGCAATGGGTGAGAAGTTTCTCATTTCTCAAGTGTGCCACCATCTTACGGCAATACATGGTTAGATGAGCTGAAGGGCAAGTGGCTCCGTCATATTTCTCAAAGTCCGGCATCTTAAATTTAGGTGGAATGACCAAATTTGACACCAAGCTTAGTTCGTAGGCGTCGATCCTGAAGTCTTCAGTCGCTTGTAAGATATTGACATTTTCTTCGACTTGTAGACAATAATCCTCAAATTTTTTCTCAACCTTTTTCCTCAACCTAGACTCTACTTCATGCATCAAGTCCAAATTTGGGACCTCGATGTTAAGTTCATTCTCGAAACCATAACCCATGTCAACTGGGTGGCTAGCAGATGCCCCAACAATATGAATACCTTTCAGAACTGATGCTTCGGGTTGAACCCTAGAGTGAGAAGTGTTGTCACCTAGGTCTTCCATGTTAGAATGCTCGTCGGAAACTTTGGTTTTTCCATGGTCGGACCTTTCAAACAATTCGGTAAGTTTGGTGATGATTTCATTCTGAGACTTTTCAATCCTTGCCTCAATATTGGTCAAACGATCCTCAATCTCATTTTGTGATTTCTCCAAATTGGCTATTTTATCGTCCATGACTTTTGACTATGAACGGGTATTGTAAGAGTACGGAATGGTTGCGGCTCGAAAAATTGTCACTATGTATCCAAAGTTAATCTTCTTGCCTTATTAATGAATGCAAAAATGTATGCCACTATGTCATAAATGCTTGAATGCAAAAATGGATGCAAGTGAAGGTGTCGATTATGCTAGTGATCACCCTTTGAGCAACTTTTATCTATTAAAAATTTATTTTTCTCTCTCTTTTTTTCTTTATTCTTTTTTGTCTCCTCTCTTTTTTATATTGTTTTCTTTTTTTCTTTTTTTCTCTTATTTTTTGCTATTTTTTCACTTGTTTTTCAATTTTTGTTTTAACTCTCTAACTATGGTGAAAGACTCTAATTGGACAAATCACTTAGACCGACACCTTCATGAAATGTCGATGCAAAAATAATGAAGCATAAATGCAAGCAAAAAGGAGACAAAGTAACCCTATTTATCGCATCTAATAGAACCTAGGTTAACCTCATGGCTCTAATCGGGTAGGTTTTTTAATTTTCTAAATGCAGTTTTGGTTCTACGAGGTACCCAAATTGTCCTCATTTTCCTCTTCTAAGAGTAGCGAGGCCCCCGATCGTCACCCATTATAAGCTCATCTTGATCGAGTTGAATTTAGGAGGACCCTTTCGCTATGCCCCTACGGAGGAACAATATCCCCACGAAAGCATAGGGTAGAGCCCCAAAGGTACTTTTCTAGGCCCATACGAAGAAGCAATATCCTTACAAAAGCACTAGCATTTCTCCCCCACTTAGAGAGACGAGTTTGAATGATATAACCTCGAATTAATAAATAAATGATAATTTAATGACCACTTTAATTTACAACTTCCAAAATTAATTAAGCGGTATTTTTGAAAATAAGGCTTGACTCGTTTGAAAAAATTTGTCCCTAGCAGAGTCGCCAACTGTAGCAACCTTTTTGCTAATTAAGATTAATATTTAAAATTAATAAGTGTAGGATAAAGGTGAAAAGTGAAATCTAGGTTTAAAAATTTAGGAATTAGGGTTCCAGAATAGAAAAAGGGAAAATTGGGGCAATTGATTTAAAAATTAGGGATTTAAGGTTTTTTAAAAAAGATAAAGTTTAGGGTTTCAAATTAAAGAAGAATTTGGGGGTTTTGAAAGCTAGGGTTAAAAGATTTTAAAATTGGAAAGTTGGGAATTTTGAAAATTAGGGATTTTTGAAAAAGGATTTTTTAAAAAAAAGTTGGAGTCGCCACCGGTCACTTTTGGTAGACCGGACACCGGAAAACCAGAGATTTAAAAAAGACGAGTTCGAGAGTCGGTTACGATTTAAAACGAAGTTAACGTTAAAAACCGCCCAAAATTGATACCTTTATCAAAATGACCGCTTAATTAATTTTGGAAATTTTGTTTTAAAGTGGCATTAAATTGACATTTGTTTAAAGATTCGAATCTATTTTAAATTTACCGTATCTTTATTCGAAGATAACACATACACCACTATCGATACGCTAGGTAAGGCAGAACCGTAACGACCAGATAAAAAAATATTTATTAAGTTCATTAATTAAGGATGTGATGTGGATTAAGCAAAAATATATTACAAAAATAAATACATGAATAACAAAATAAAATACAAGCATAATAAAATGAGAGCATAATAAAGCAAAATGCATGGTACAAATAAAATATGTACAAAATGTAAATTAACAAACATAAAAGCATAAATATAAAAATATGACATAATATAATATAAACAAGCATAAATAAAAATGCATGATAAAATATAATGCAAATGCAATAAATAAGTGAAATGCATGAATAAAAATAAATAAAGAGCATAAATAAATATGATACAAATAATGACAAACATATGTACATTTAAGCATATAAAATAATATGAAACATAATATAAACAAATGTATGTAAAATAACAAAGAAAATAAAAGCAAATGTATGTACATAAATATATACAAAAAAAATACATGTATAACATAAAATGCATAAATTAATAAAATAATAATAATAATAAAAGTAAAATAAAATAAATTGAAAAAATAAGGGAGACTACTGTAAATGGTTAAAATAAAATAAAAAAGGTAAGGAGGACTCGGAAGGTGTTTAGCCCAAGGGGAAGGGTTTAAAAGTTCATATAAAAACAAGAAGGGACCTGAAAATAATAAAACCTTTATCAAAAATAATTTTGGCCTGAAATCAGGACTAAATTGTAAAGCGCTTTAAACTATTGGGGACTTGGAGAGTAAAAATAAAAACACGGAATAACTTAATGAAATTTATTTCCCCATTTTGAAATAGTCCCCGGGTATATAACATAACGAAAATAAAAAAGAAAGCCCCTTTATCATTTGTTTCATTAAAAAAAAACACTTCCCAAACCCTCTAATGTGTTTAAGCTAAAACCTAGAAAAAAAAAGAACAACTTGAATGTTCTTCGTTTTCCCAAACCGCCGTCGTGAATCTCAGATTCCGGCCACCATCCATGGTGGCCGGTGAAATCAAAAACCCAAAAGAAACTCTTTTTTAAGATCACAACCTTTATTCGAAACTCAAATCTTTGAAAACCCGAAACAAAACCCTTTTTTTTTACAAACAAAAATCAAATCCTTCCTCTTTAAACCGGAAAACAGAGGAAGAACGACCTCTTTCTCTTTCGGACCGAAGAGACGCGGAAAAAGGGGAGGGGTTCTTCTTTTCTCAAGTCCGGCTCACCATTCAAGGCCCGAAGACCGTTAGCTTATCGCCGATGGAGAGAAAACAGAAGAAGAACGAAACAACTAAAAAGGTAAAAAAAAAAAAACTAAACCCTAATGTATTTTTGTTGTTACTGTATGCGAAGAAGACAATGAGTAGGATATACCTCTGGAACTGTTTGGTTTCTATTGATTGAAAATGGTTGGGAAAAGATCCCTTACAATGGTTGTTTGATTCGGTTTTATAGCCGAATTATTACAATGAAAAGAAAAGAGGAAAATCCTAATTTTTTCTATTGGTTCTTCTAAAACCCTTCTTTGTATTTGCTCTGAATATTTACGCTGACTTGGTTGCAATGCCTCTGATTTCTCTAAATCGACGGAATTCGTACTGATTTTGTTGGCATTTTGATCTACGATTTTGGTGATTAGTTCTGAAAACTTGTACGAATCTGATGATAATAAATTTTTGTTGTTGTTTTGCACGTAATCATGGCTGCGGAGGATGCGAGGGACCACCAGCGATCGGATGATGACCGGACAGAGAGGGCAATCGAACGGTCGACTGGCATCGAAAGGTCGTGCACGTGGACTTCACACGCGCATGTGGACAGCGAAAGAACAGGAACGTGCAGCTTCTGGATCCTTCCGGGTATGATCTCAATCGTTAGATCTAAGATCAGATCTAACGGCCGAGATTCGATTGCGCACAAGAAAGGAGAAGAAATTAGGGTTTCTGATTATAGGTTGAATGGTTATGGGCTCAGCCGGGTTTAGGCTAATGTAGTGGACTAAATGTAATTATTATTAGTTTGGGCTTGTATTTGTTAACATATTGGACTTTAATTTAATAAAAGAAATGGGATGTTTATTTTTATATCTTAATAATAATAATAATAATAATAATAATAATTAACAATAATAACAAAAATACTAATATAATAATAATAATATACTAATAATAATAATTTCGAAAGGTAAACAAAAGTAATATATAATATTTTTTGGATTTTTATTTTATAATTAAAGTAATTAAATTTAAAAGGGTAATAGTTAATAATAATAAAATGAAATTAAAGCAAAAGATATAAACAAAAGTAAAAAATATAGAATATAGTAATATTTTTTGAATTTTTCAAAGATGATAAGAACTAAAATAAATATAAATAAAATAATAATATTTACATATATTAATATAATATTTTATTTAAACAGAACTCAAATATATATATATTTTTTTAAATTTTTTTATATAATTAATTTTTTTGAAGTTTTCAAAGGTTATATAATAATAATTACTCTTATTTAAAATTAAAACTGGGTTTAGCACCCAGGTAAAATTAGTAATTACAAGTATATAGGTTTAGGTTTTAGAGTTTATGAGGTTAGGGTTTAAGGATTTGAATTTTAGGTTTTAAGGCGAATTTAAGTAAGTTTGTGGAAAAAATTGTATCATTGTCGGTGCATAATATGATAGATAAATTATTTGATACATCAGTTGTATAATTTTCTAGTTTTCAGAAGTGTTTTAATTTTTGGGTTTAAGGACTCAATTCAGGGTGTAAGGTTTAAGAGTTTATGTTTAGTAGTTAAAATTTAGTGATTGTGAATATAATTTAGGATTTATATTTAGAATTTAGAGTTTATAAGTTAAATTTTAAATCCTCAACGTATTACCCTAAAACTTAAACTATAACATAAACTACTAAATCATACACCTTAAACTAAGATCCTAAACCCTAAAATTAAAGTATTTATGAAAACTAAAAATTTTCATTGCTAGTATATTGGATATAAATCCAATATAATAATCCTATATATATCGGGGTAATATACGATACACTTACGGTGGAAATATTTTATTTCTACGAACACTTTAATTTGAAGGGTTATATATCTAGTTTAGGGTTCATAGTTATAGGTTTAAGTTTAGGGGTTTAGAATTTAAGGATTGTAGTTAGAATTTAGAGATTAAATGTTAGGGTTTAACATGCTAATATGTTAGGAATTAAGTTTTTTTTACCTATAACTTCTAAATACTAACCCTAAACTCTAAATTTAAACCACATTCCTTAAATCCTAAGTACATAAAACTAAATTCCTAAACTATGAACCCTAACTTGTACCTTTAACCCTTAAAATCAGGACAATTGTGAAAACAAAATATTTCCACCGTCATTATACGGTATAATTACCCTATATATTGTATAATATAAAGAGTAAATATTCATTACACGGGCCGTAAAAACAAAAACACTTTTACAAGTGCCTTAGTGTTAAGGTTTAAGGTTAAATTTTATGATTTAAAGGTAAGAGTTTATATTTAAGATTTATCGGTTAATAATGAAATCCCTAATCATATTACACTAAAACTCTAAACTCAAATCTCTAAACTCTAAATTTAACCTTAAACTTTAACCACGATCCCTAAATTTTAATATTTATAAAAGTCTAATTATATTTGTAAAAACTTTAAGGTCAAATGTTAAACTTTTAAAACTTATTGGCCATGACCCCTACTAATCCCTACCAAATTCGTCTGTCTTTGACGGGTAAAAGTCATCTGTCTCTTTCTCATACTTTTTTTAAAAAATTTTAAAAAATATAATTTTTAATCCTAATTTTTATTCTTTATATCCTAAACCCTAAACATTGCACTTTAAAAATACACCTTACCTCTAATTTCTTAAATCCTAACTATAACCCTTAGCCTTAAACCTTAAACCCTTTAATTTAGAACAAAAATATAAAAACAGACATTAAAAAGAGATAGATAATTGTGACCCGTCGTTGACACGATGATGATGTATAATTTGCATCTCGGGACCATTAAAGGTTGTTTCATAGTTATTGGTAGTATATTCGTTTGCTTACGTGTACGACGTCAATGATTTTATTGTAGTTTATTAATGCCATGAATAAAGACAAATAATAAGTGGTAAAATCTATGACGTGCCACTCAATTATGTATTTGATTATTAAATGGGTTATTTTTAAAAAATTATAATTTAATCATTTAATTATTATTTTTGTTATAAATAGTTTTTTAATATTATATATTCTTTTAATTTGAAATAATTTAATAGGTTTAACGATACTAAATAAATAAAAAATTATTAGTGAAATGATTGTGTCAACTAACATAGATAATATTACGATCAGGAACGGAGATATAATTCAATATTAAAAGGGGAAAGAGTCTATTAAATCTTGGAAAGGAAAAAAATCTTATTTAATTAATATTTAAACAAAAAGAGACTAAAAATGTAATTATACCAAAAATTTTAAAAGGGGCAATTTCCCTCCCACCCTAGCATGGTTTCATCCTTGATTAGGATTATAATGGGTTTGTTCCATTAGTTGTCAATTATCTAGTAGTAAAGTGATTGTGTCTTCGAATAATCATATATGCTAGTTATTGAATTGATGAATAATAAATAACAGAAAGTGCGACAAGTGATAAGAAAATGTAGTGCCATCATATATGTTAGTTATTGAATTGATGAATAATAAATAATAGGAAGTGCGACAAGTGAAAAGAAAATGTAGCGCGAAATCTTTTAAACACAATATATTAAATTTATTGAATTATTTTAAGTTAGACAAGATTTATAGAAGATATACATTTTGAAGACTAAAATTAATTATACCAAACTATGTTTTAATTTTAATAATAAAATAATTCATTTTTAATAATTTTAATTGAGTAATTAAATTCACCGCTTCATTTATTCATACAGGTCCTCATTGTGTATGCTTTAATTAAAATAGGAGATACCTCATAGTAGTTGATCTAAGTGTTATATCATTTAAGCAGATTTAGAGTTTAAACCATTATACCAAAAATCTTAACATGGTTTGTTCATAAGCCATTGTTTACAGAAACAATGGCAAAAATCTTACTCTGCAATAGGTACCAAATAGATTGTCATTTTTAATAATATCGAAATTTACAAGTTTAAGAGTTATTTGAATTAAAATTCAATTATATATGAGTTTATTTTAAAGACTACGATGTTTAAAAGGATAAACAAAAATTACAACCACTATCTCTGGTACTGACCAATTTTACTGTCGAAAAGGATAAACAAAAATACACAAACATATTATATATATTATATAAAAAACTATTAAAAATTCATAATATAACTCATAAAATAAATAAATAAATATTATACTATATTATATTATATTTAAGATTTAATTTCAAGTTTAAGTCTTGAAAGACAGTTGAAATTCATATGTTGTAAGTTTAAATCTATGAAGCTAATATGTTTATGAATTTTATTGAGCTTGAATATCGATTTTGAATCATTGTTTGTGATTGAAATAATTTCTCTAAATTTTAGCGTAGTTCAAGCTTTGAAAGATCAACTATCATCTTCTACAAAACTTAAAGGTACGAGAGTCGAATGAGATTATTGGACTGATTGATTATTTTAAGAAAGATGTTTAATTGAATTTTTCTACATAAGAAATGATAACTGAAATGATGGGTGTCTTTCGACGAGAACGAAGATATTTTACTACGTGAGCCTTATAATACAATTGAGATGAATTTAGTTCCTTTTTCGACTGAGGTTATGTCGAAAGCTGAGATATTATCTATTAACGAGGTGTTACTTAAAATATTTTAGATGTGTTAGGCAGTGATTTTATCGTGACAAATTCTTTCAGAGTCATTAACTAAAAAGTTGTTTGAACGAATGAAATGATAAATTTGTGTTTTTTCAACCTTAAAGAACAAATGTTTGTCAAATAACATATAAATAAATATTAATAGATTTATGTTTTTTATATAATTTCTTTACTATTTATTTTTAATGTGTCTTAATAAAAAAATATTTTAGTAATAAAAAATATTAAAAGAAAAACTCGTTGTTATCCTCTTGAATTTGGGCATATACTTAATTGAGTACAACAAATTGAATAGACAAATTACATAATTTTTTTACATATTCTCTATATAAAAAATAAGTAACCAACTTCGTCATCAAATTCCCAATCAGAGAGAACAAGAACATGTAGACAGGTAGTTGTGTAATAAAAATGATCAATTTATTGATAGATTCCTGTAAACTAACAGTTAAATGAAAACGATATCCTACTAGAATATTTAAGTATTATTGAAGAAAAACATATTCCATAGACCTAACGAGTATTAGGGGTGTGTATTCAGTTAATTCAGTCGGTGATTGAATCGGATTAACCAAAACTGAATTAATTAAAATTTTAAAAATTTTAACCGTTAAACAAACTGAATTACTTTTAATCGAATTAATCGAACTGAAATTATCACGATTAATTAACCCAATTAATCAAAATTATTATAACACCTCCTCATCGGGCTCATACTCATAGTCGGAGTCTCCTTCTCGAGAACCTCGGCTCTCCTCCTGATCTCTCACGCGTCTAGGCATGCTTAGCAACCTCTGCACAACAACCACAAACGGGATTACACCATCGAAATTTCAGCTTTAAGAGAAGTACTATATCGACTCGTGGGCAAGTACTAGTCTAACACCTATATAACACACTAGACTCCCCCGGGGACTCCTAGAACCGACTCAACCTGAGATCTGATACCACTAAATGTAACACCCGACCCGGATGTCACAGTGGGCCTACGGCCCAAATCCCATATTTCAAAATTTCCTTTAAAAATCCAATAATAAAAATCACGTAAGGTTCAAAACCAAATTCATAGTCCACTTAAATTAAAACAAACCCAAGATAATTCAAAGTAAATCGGAGCTCCAAAATATACTACAGACCATTTAAAAACATTCGACCCAATAGAAATAACAGAGTTACAATACATATAGGGTTCAACATAGTACTAAGCCACTACATCTAATAACTGTACTCTGACAACACGGTCGATGCTGAAAGTCCAAACCTTGATGGTGCTCCGCAAATCCTGCTTCACCTAACCTACGCACGAAAACAGATTTCGAACGTTGAGCCACACAAGCTCAGTGGATACGCCAAACTCGGCCAACCTCATACATATCAAAGCAGTAAAGCATGGCATATAAATCACATGCATGGTATGATGGTCTAGCATGCTTGCCTATACATGGCATAAATGAATGTATACTATCACACACAACATATACAATCATATAAATCAACACACAAGAGCGAGGCCCGCGTCCACACAGCATCGGGATCCTACACTCAGGATTGAGGCCGCCCTCAAATCCTATGCCCGGAATGTTACATCGGACATCTTCGAACGAGGTCGCCCAATGTTCGGAAAGGGTGGAGGCCGCCCAACCAACCCTATGCTCAGAATATTACATCGAACATCTTCGAGTGAGGCCGCCCAAAACTAGGAATAAAAGTCTTCAATCATCACCCGGCATGTTACATCGGATGGCCTTCAACGTGTTGCAACACTTATGGTTATCCGGATTTCCAACTCACAAGGACTCCAACCACACAAACGATCCACCTAGTATCTTATCACTACAAGACATATTAAAGTTTATCTCAACTAGTCTTTCGGGGTTATGACCTCAATCTTAGTTCGACAATTCATTTCATAGCTTTCAGATTTAAGTATTTATTTATTAAGATCACCAAAACCCTAAATTCTACCTAACTTAGCCAAAACACACAGGGGTATCGATACCCTTAAGTAGGATATCGAAACATACTATATCGATACCCACCCAAAGAGGGTATCGAAACACAGGTATCGAAACAAGTATCAATACCGTTGACCAACTTCAAAAGTCAACAGAAAGGGGAGGACCCGTTTCGATATAGGTATCGATACAAAAAGTTTCTGGAATCCTCGGTATCGAAACAAGGTTCGATACCCCTGGGCAACAAGCCAAAATATACTCATGGGTATCGATACCGGTAGCCCGAGTATTGATACCCCCTGCACTAAGGACGAGCCTGCACTTAGAAATTCTAGATTTCAAACCCCAAACTTAATCTAATCGATTCTAAAGTATTCCTACTCAATATTAATGATGTTTAGAGTATTTTAATACTAATTTCTAACCCTTAATCACGTTAATACGAATTTCACCATTAAAACACCCAAAGCATAAAACCAAGCATCCATGCACAAAACCTACATATATGCTAACTACCGTGAAATGCAAGACGATTAGAAGAGTTGGGAGTAACAACCTCAAGCAAACACATCAACCAACACGAGCTCCACACGTCTTCAAGCTTTTCCCCTTCCAAAACTAGATGATGGTTCACAAGTCTCTCTCTCTACAAGAGAAAGATGAAGAACGGGTTAGACTCATCTTGGGATGATTCTAGAGCTTTAAAATACAAAGAGGCTCATATTTTAAGCTCTTATAACCCAATCTCGAACTCCCTCTAAAACCCTCACTAAACCTTTATCCTCACCAAACACACATCTACTTACCTTGTTTTATAGATCACAACTCCCTCTACAACTTACCCTTCATCACCTAAACGAGATTCTGAAGTTACCACAAGAAAGATTGAATCTTTTATCTTACCTTCTCCTTGCTTCTATGGTGGGAAAGGATGAAGAGTGAAGAGAGAAAAGGAAATGAGGTCATTCCTTTGCAAGATTAAACCCCCAAACCTCTCTCTCCTCCTCCTATTTGGTAATTACCAAATCACCCTCAACCCAACAACTAACAAGCCCAACAAGCCCAAAACCACAAAACTCGAAGCCCAAAACCAAGGCCCAATGTCCCGGGCTAACCCGACCCTCGAATCCAAATCCGGGTCGTTACGTTCCTAGTCCCCAACAATTATTTTTGCAGCGTGCAAAGAAAATAGACCAAATGTGCATTTGGTTCAAGTATAATAATAATAATAATAATAATAATAATAATAATAATAATAATAATAATAATTAACGTCTGAAACTAAAATGAACTCGATTTTATCTCTCTATTTTAATAATAATAATAATAATAATAATAATAATTTTATACGAAAGGACTTAAAGTTCATTTTTAATTATTTATTTATTATCAATTAAATTAATAAAAATTATTAATGTTTGAGGCGTAAAAATCATTTATCTTTTTATCATGTTTTTATCTAGGTGTGTTCATTGTTCAAAAAAATCTAAGTGTGTTCAAAAATATCCTACTCGGTCGATCCGATCCGATTATCTATTGATCCCATCCGAAAATTTAGATATTTGATTCAGTTTTTATTTTTAGATCGGATATCCAATCCGATTTTAAGTTTTTCGAATCAGATACGGATCTTAATATTTCAAGTTTCAGATTATCCAGAAATCCGAAAATTGAAAAATTAAATTTTTTATTAATATTAATCCTTTTCTATTTAACAATTTAGTGCTTGTTATATTTAAAAATTTTAAAAAATTAAAACTTTTATAATCGTAAATCTTATTGTATTTAATAATTTGTTGTTTATTATATTCGAAATTCTAAAATTTTTATAAATACAAATATCAAATTCGAAAAATTAGTATAATCAAATTATATTTTTGGATAATTGAATATTCAACTATCCAATATCCGAATATGCGGATATCCGCTTTTTTCCCGGATCGGATACAGATCACTATATCATTGATCCAAAAACTTAAATATCCGAAAAATCGGATCGGATCCGATATCCGACAATGACACCCCTACCTCCATCCATACCTCATGCTGGAAATTTCTAAAATATTAAATTTTAAATCATAACCTTTATTTTCTATATCCTAAACTCTAAATCTTACGCCCTAAAAATATACTCTAATCATAATTTCCTAAACCCTAACCGCAATCCCGACCAACACTAAATCCTAAACTCTAACCTCTAAAGTAGAAACAATCGATTTTTTTCTAAAGTTGATGGGGCAATGATTAACGGTAAAATTCTATAGAAAATAGGGGAGTGATCATAAGAATCTCAAATGAAGAAATAGTACAGTAACTCAATATCATAAAATCTAAAGTATTAAGTGATTAATGTCCAATGGTTGATAATCCACTTTAAAACATATAATAACACATTTTTGACCCAAAATACAAGCCCAAATCACCAAGACCAGATCCAAAGCCCTTATGATAAACAAATGAAAACCCTAATAAACTAAACTAAACTAAACCCTAGCCACCCATGATTAACCGGCCGCCAGCCACCAGTCACCATCCACGTAGATGCCACGTGTCCCAAAATTATTGGCTCAACGAACGGCCACCGCTCTGGTCTTGTCCACCGCCCACCGCCATGCAAAAACAAAAGAAAAGAGGAGATTAGATCTGAAATCTCAGAAGAAAACAAAGATCTTTATGTATTTTATGTTCATGAAATATGGATATATATACCCAAACAAATCGATGTAAAAAGAGAAAATTTTGAATGAAAAATTCAGAATATTCGAACCCAAAAAACATTATCAAAGATCCAAACATACAAAAAAATAAGAGAGAAAAAGAAATCAAATCGGAAAGAAAAAAAGAAAAAGTGAGAAAATCTGAAACTTATCTTTAGATCTATTCCGATCCCAACTTTTTCTCAAAAATCCGACTTCAGATCCTTACTCCTCGTGTTGAAACACTTCGGAAAGTATCAAACTTTTCCGTTTCTGATAACCGGAAGGGGCGGCGCCGACACCGATGACCGGCGAACCACGACGGCTACGGTGACCGACGACCAACACAGAGGTAAAGAGGCAGAGAGAGTTGGGAGAGTTTATCTCCTTAATTTGAGTATGAGATATGAAATGAAAAGAATGGGTGATTTGTTATAAAAATGGGTATTTATTATACCACCAAAATAACGTCGTTTTGGTGTCGTCCTTTAAAGGCCAAAACAACGTCGTTTCGGATATCCAAACCCGCTAAATCGAACCCGACCAACACATAACCCGTCAAACATGGAAAATTACTCTCGTGGTCCTTACATTTCCAGTGGGCTTGCATTTGGACCTTCTTGTTTGCATTCACTTCGATTTTGGTCCTTGTTGTCACTATTTTGGCCTTATATTTTAGTTTTATTTAATTTCAGTCACTTATTTTCTTTATTTTTTTTGCCTAATGGCTTTGTTTTTTTGCAGGATAGTCCCTGTTATGGTTATTATTATTTTCATTATATTTTACTAACTTTTTTTTGTTTCATTATAATCCTATCACTTTTTTAATTTCCACATAGATGTTTATATTATTATTAATTATTATAATTATATATTAATGTAATATATATATGGAATCCAAAATCTACTCTAAATCAATTTTTAATATATACATTATTACCATATTTTTTTCTTTGACCTTTTTTATATATATTTGTATATTATTACCATATTTTGTAGTTGACTTTTGTTATATATATATATATATATATATATATGTATATATTTAATTTTTATCTTTATTATATGGATGTTAATATGTTACCATAATATACACGTTTGATTGTTACTATATTATTAGCAATGATAATATTTTATTACATTAGTTATATTTTTATCTATCATATCATGTTATTTATTACCATATATGTTTTTTTATTTATTATTCTAACTTTAAAATATTAAAAATGGGATCACAAATGTTAAATTAAATACTGAATTTATATTTTTGATCATATAAAATATTTTGTAACCGATAGGTGCTAATTTTGGGCGTTGTGGGGGTACTCATCCTTCCCCACACGTAACAGACTCCCGGACTCGAGTCTGGTGCGCAGACCTTGATTTTGGTGTTCCAATCGCACCGTAAAAATGATTGGTGACGATTCCCCGGACCAAAAACGATGATTACAGCTGGCGACTCCGTTGGGACATTTTCGAGAGTCGAGCCTAAAATCGGTTATATTTTATTTGATGATCAAAAATTTTAATTTGGTTTATTTTAATTTTGTGATCCTTTATTTTATTTATTTTAAAATATTTACTAACATGTTTAAATGTTTTTTCAGGGTTATCCATTTCATGAGCTAACAACCCGGGTTCCGTCCATTTAAGTGGGAGTATGAAACCACTCCTTCGTGAGGTTTTGCCTCTGTGTAGGATGGGGAATTGCTTTCGGGATATTTTTCTCTTTGTCTTCGTGAGACCTACGTCTCCGCATAGACTTAGAGAAACGTATCCCCCTTAATTATGCTTATTATCCTTAGTGGGGTATTAAGTATTGTTCGGGTACCTTATAGAACCGAACCATATATAGTGATACCTAGAAGCCTACCCTTAGAGCCATGCGAAACTTTGCCTGTTTAGCGGTAACCCGTTTAGGCTTGAGTGCCTTTATCTGCTATTTATGTGTAGTTTTTTTTATCTATTTTAATTTATTCAGTTATTTTAATTCGAACTAACCTTTTTCTTTCCTTTCGATTGCATCATGATATATCATAATTATGCATTCTGTATTAATGGTAAAATACCATGAACATGTTTTAAATTTTTGCATTTCACGAAGCATGAAGTGTTGATTCAAGATTGGTTCTGAAATTAAATATATCGGGAGAAAATCTAACATCTTAGATATTAATACAACATTTAAAGTTGTGAACAAATCCCGTAAATTAAAAAATGGACACAAAAAACTATTTTTGAATCAGTATCTTCACATTTAAGACATGCATCTTGCATTTACATGCATACATTTCAGATTTTGAAGTCGATCCTAGAGACGTCCTGTACCAACAATATCAGAAGAAGCAAAGATTGATCAGTCTAACTCCACAATGAACATATGCAAAACCTTCATTCAGGGGTATTTTTGAAAATGATCTTTACGTCTACATCATGTCTAACAAGATTTCATGACCAGGGGCATTTTTCAACAGGTTTTAAAAGTTAAGATTTTATTGCTGAGCCAGACTTATATATCCCGAGAGACTGTACCAACATGCGAACCTGACCGAGAGGCAACATAACACATCCACGAGGATAGCAAAAGCTCTATGATAAAAGACATATATCTAAGGCTAAATTCAGATCTACCAGAAGCAGTCTCAGATGAAGACATTGAAGCATACTTCCTGAAATATGGACTCAAAAATGGTAGAACCCAAGGAAAGATTTGAACATCACTAGACCGAGAATTGCTCAGACCAACATAGTTTGGGCCATCCCTTTTGAGAAAAAAATCATGTCACATACATGCATACATTGAAATCATTTTGCATTTAGGTTCATGCATACATTAAAAACATCATGCTTTTAGATTAGGTTCATATCATGCATCCGCCCAGGAAAGAGATTCCAATAAGGATGGTCAAACCAAGGAAGTTCGGACATCATTGCACATGAAAGATCTAGAACCCATTATGACCAGTGGAGTCAGGGGCATCCTTTAAAAAGAAAAATCATGATATTCATGCAGTCAAGCATTTTGCATTTACAAACCATGAATTTAGATTAAACATACATCGAGCATAAATTGGGGACATCCTTTGAAAAAAGAAAAATTATATCATGCATGCATTTAGACATTTTGCATTTACACACCACAAGAGCATTCATGATGCACATATTTTTGCTTGTACATATAAATATGTGTATAGAAGAGACTGATAAACCTTAATCAGGGAGGCAACAACACGATGACCAATCTTTGGCCTCGAGAAGGCTAAAAAAGCACAAAATTTTCAAGTAATAACTCCAAATTTTGAACAGTAACTAACAAAGGTTTTATTTTGCTTTTAGGTCCTAATTACCCATTATGGAGTAGCATAAACGAATTTTTCCCAATGTCGCCTCCATCAATGGTGGTAGGTCAATTTTTTTAGAACTTTACCCTTTCGGTGGCTATGTTGAGGGTTAGATCTTCATACAGATCTCGTTTTTAATATTTTTACAGACGATACATGTGAGTTAAAGTTGTTTAAAAAAAATGAAAAATGAAAAATGAAAAAACAAAATGTGAAAAAATGAAAATGCAGAAAAATGAAGAATGAAATGAAAAATCGAAAAAGACATACAAAAACAAGACATTTGACAATTCAAATGTCCTTTTAAAATCCATTTTCGCGAATGATCGAATGAAGATAAATCCTTTGGAAAAATACAATCATGTGATTGGTGCAAACTGATTGTACCCAGGGGAATGATACAGCTATCCCGGAGTAAAAGGCTATCGGTAAAGGCAAAACAAATCCGTTAATCCGTGTGCATTTGGGAAAAATGCATTGATAAGGATCATTCAAAGGTCCATTGAAATCTATTGTTATGAATGGTCAAGGAATTAAATCCTTGGTACCAACTGATTGTACACAGAGTAATAGTACAGCTAGTCCGGAGCAAACGGCTACCGTTAAAGGCATATCAAATTCGTTAATCCCTGTGCATTTGGGAAAAATGCAAAGAAGATATATGATATCAATTGAAGACCTTTCGAATCAGATATTCAAGACTTTTATGCTTTGATCTTACCCCTCCTTTGATAGAGTGGATAGATCCTAACTCAGTACTGCTTCTCCGTTGATGGGCAGTAGGATCCAAATTATAGACTTGATCTTGTCCCCGTTGATGGTGTGGTCAGATCTCATTCAATCATGCTTCTCCATTGATGGTGTAGTATGATCCAAACTTGATCTTCCCCCTTCGTTGATGGAGTGGATAGATCTCAACTCAGTCCTGGTTCTCCGTTGATGGCGCAGTAGGATCTAAATTACAGACTTGATCTCGTCCCTGTTGATGGTGTGGCCAGATCTCATTCAATCATGCTTTTTTGTTGATGGCGTAGTATGATCTAGACTTGGTTTTACCCTTCCGTTGATGGAAGGGATAGATCCAACCCGGTTCTGTTTCTCCATTGATGGCGTAACAAGGTCCAAATGGCTAAAATTTGATCTTGTCCCCGTTGATGGTATGGCCAAATCTAAATCATCGAAGTTCAACACTGCTTCTCCGTTGATGGCGGAGTAGGATCCAAGTTGCTGAAATTTTATCTTACCCCTCCATTGATGGAGTGGATAGATCTGACTCGGTCTTGTTTCTCCATTAATAGCGTAACAAGGTCCAAATTGCTAAAATCTGATCTCGTCCCCGTTGATGGTGTGGCCAGATCCCATTCAATCATGCTTCTCCGTTGATGGGTAGTATGATATAGACTTGACCTTACCTCTCTATTGATGGAGTGGATAGATCCGACTCGGTTTTGTCTCTCCGTTGATGGCGTAACAAGGTCCAAATTGCTGAAATCTGATCTCATCCCCGTTGATGGTGTGGCCAGATCCCATTCAATCATGCTTCTTCGTTGATGGCGTAGTATGATATAGACTTGACCTTACCTCTCCGTTGATGGAGTGGATAAATCCAATCCGATCCTGTTTCTTCGTTGATAGCGTAATAGGGTCCAAATTGCTAAAATCCGATCTTTTCCCCGTTGATAGTATGGCCAAATCTAAATCATCGAAGTTCAACACTGCTTCTCCGTTGATGGCGGAGTAGGATCCAAGTTGCTGAAATTTTATCTTACCCCTTCGTTGATGGTGTGAATAAGATCCAACCTTACACTTCAAGTCCTGCCTCTTCAACCAAATCCAACAAGTTCTCGTTCTGCTGTTGAGGGCCTAACCATATCACATTTTGACCGATTTCGGCTTACCATTGATGATATAACTAGAACAAATTTTGTATTTACGGATATTGTGTCTTTACTAGAAAAATTAGAAAAAAAAAGAGAGAAAATATATATGTCAGATCATGTTTCTTCATCGGATGCAGCTGGATCTAACTTGGCAGCCCTTTTCTATTTGTCAATGTTGCAGCTAGATCAAGTTTTCTCCAAAGATGGCAACATCATAAGTGTCGTAGCAAGCCAAGCTTATTTTGTCTCCTCCAACGGTTCAGTCGCAACTTTTATTCTTTTCAACGGATCTCCTCATTTTGAAGATTTTTGAAGACAATGATGGTGGATTAGATAAAGTCAAAGCTCCAGCAAAAGAAGCGGTGATCAAAAAACCCAACCTTACCAAAAGAATCTTAACTTGACCAAAAGAACCTCAAACCTTACCAAAAAACCCCAACTTTACAAAAAGAACCTCTACCTTACCAAAAAGAACCTCAACCTTACCAAAAGAACCTCAATCTTACCAGAAAGAATCTCAACTTTGCCAAAGAACCCTCACCTTATCAGAGAAGAACCCTAAGACCATACCAGATGAAATGGGTTATTCTTTATCTTTGCTCTATTGCTGTTACACAACAACGAGCAAAGAGGACAGCTGTAATAACCCATTTTTGACCCAAAATACAAGCCCAAATCACCAAGCCCAGATCCAAAGCCCTTATGCTAAATAAATGAAAACACTAATAAACTAAACTAAACACTAGCCACCCATACTTAACCGTCGTCAGCCGCCAGCCACCAGCCACCAGCCACGTAGATGTCACGTGTCCCAAAATTATTGGCTCAACGAACGGCCACCGCTTCGGTCTTGTCCACCGCCCACTGCCCTGCAAAAACAGAAGAAAAGAGGACATTAGATCTGAAATCTCAGAAGAAAACAAAGATCTTTATGTATTTTATGTTCATGAAATATGGGTATATATACCCAAACAAATCGATGTAAAAAGACAGAAATTTTTGAATGAAAAATCCAGTATATTCGAACCCAAAAAACATTATCAAAGATCCAAACATACAAAAAATAAGAGAAAAAGAAAGCAAATCGGAAAGAAAAAAAAGAAAAAGTGAGAAAATCCGAAACTTATCTTTAGATCTACTCCGATCCTAACTTTTTCTCAAAAATACGACTTCAGATCCTTACTCCTCGTGTTGAAACGCTTCGGAAAGTATAAAACTTTTTGGTTTTTGACAATCGGGAGGGGCGGCACCGACGCTGGTGATCGGCGGACCACGACAGCTACGGTGATCGACCACCAACACAGAAGTGAAGAGGCAAAGAGAGTTGGGAGAGTTTCTCTCCTTCTTAATTGGAGTCTGAAATATGAAATGAAGAGAATGAGTGATTTGTTATGAAAATGGGTATTTATTATACCACCAAAACGACGTCGTTTTGGTGTCATCCTTTAAAGGTCAAAACGACGTTGTTTTGGATATTCAAACCCGGCTCCAAACCCGCTGAACCGAACCCGACCCGCACATAACCCGTCAAACATGGAAAATTACTCCCGTGGTCCTTGCGTTTCCAGTGGGCTTGCATTTGGACCTTCTTGTTTGCATTCACTTCGATTTTGGTCCTTGTCACTATTTTGGCCTTATATTTTAGTTTTATTTAATTTCAGTCACTTATTTTCTTTATTTTTTTTGCCTAATGGCTTTGTTTTTTTCAGGATAGTCCCTGTTATGGTTATTATTATTTTTATTATATTTTACTAATTTTTTTTTGTTTCATTATAATCCTATCACTTTTTAATTTCCACATAGATGTTTATATTATTATTAATTATTATAATTATATATTAATGTAATATATATATGGAATCCAAAATCTAGTCTAAATCAATTTTTAATATATACATTATTACCATATTTTTGTCTTTGACCTTTTTTATATATATTTGTATATTATTACCATATTTTGTAGTTGACTTTTGTTATATATATATATATATGTATATATTTAATTTTTATCTTTGTTATATGGATGTTAATATGTTACCATAATATACACGTTTGATTGTTACTATATTATTAGCAATGATAATATTTTATTACATTAGTTATATTTTTATCTATCATATCATGTTATTTATTAGTATATATGTTTTTTTTTTTATTATTCTAACTTTAAAATATTAAAAATGGGATCACAAATGTTAAATTAAATACTGAATTTATATTTTCGATCATATAAAATATTTTGTAACCGATAGGTGTCAATTTTGGGCGTTGTGGGGTGCTCATCCTTTCCCCACACGTAACAGACTCCCGGACTCGAGTCTGGTGCGCAGACCTTGATTTTGGTGTTCCAATCGTACCGTAAAAATGATTGATGACGACTCCCCGAACCAAAAACGATGATTACAGAACATATATTATTGTAATACTATAGCTGATTTAAAAAAACAAAATCCAAACCCAGAAAATCGAGAATTAAGATCTTAACTGACTGATCTTTCTACTCGAATTTTTGAACAATGGAAATGATAGTACATAACCATAACCTTGTTTTTATTGAAGAACAGTGTTTAAACCACAAACACAAAGCATTGCCAACTAAGTACAATGTTTTCAAACAGACAGGAACACACACTGAAGTCTTAAAGACCAGAAAAAGCTTTGATAAGACGAGGGTTTGAGTTGGTTTTCAGGTTCTGCTTCACAAAATGAAGGAATTCGAAGTGGTCGAAGGGGTTGTACTGAATGGGGTGAGTCTCGTCCACTAGCTCTTTGGGTACGTGTACGGTCCCACTGATAAATGAGAATATCCCTAATGAGTATCTGGTTCCTGTCTCTTTCAAGATCACTTGGTGGTAACAGGATGGGATTCTGTCATTGCTCCAGGCCTGAACAAAACAACATCATTCATCTTTGTAAATTCCTAGAGGCTTAATCGAAAAACGTGTTCGAATTATGTTTTTTTAGATGTTTGAATTATTTACTAAAAAAATAAGTGTAAAATTTTATTCAGTTGTCCTTTTAGGTGTCTAATATTTTATAGTAATTCTTTAAAAAAATAGAATCATTGCTTAACACATATTTTTTATTTTTAACCATAAATTTATTAAATTAAAAAGAACTCTAAAATTCCTTGTTAATTTCCTACGAAACTTTATTGTTATAAAATAACCTAAAATCTCAAACACTAAATCGTAAAATCCTACCACCGTAAAGATTGTCAAGTAACCATAACAATATCTCCTTCTCTTGGTGACGTCATTCATTGATCAATCAATTTAAATATAACGAGGTTTGATAATCTATTGACACATTGTTCGTCGATTTTTAATTATAAAAGAATGATATAATCGATAACGTGATCAGACGACAAAAAATAACATTTGTGACTAGTTTGATAGTGACAATGGGTGAATTTATGGATTGATGTTAGAATTTTTTTTTCGAGAATCATTATTTTTAAGATATTTTATGAGAAATAATAAATTAAAACAGAAAAAGAAATGGAGTATTACTACTGACCATCAATGCATCCCCAGCCATGACCACAAAGGAAGTCGGCGACGGCGGAACATCAATCCACTGTTCCTCCTTCACTTTCACCTGCAAACCACTCACTTTACCTTGATGAACAATAGAAAAGAAAGTTTTGTCTGTATGAGGCAATAGACCTTCATTACTCTGATCCAGTGTCGGTTCATCATATTTGAAGTATCGAAGAAGATAGTTTGTGTTTTGTCTGTAATAATCATAGTAATATCCGACACCATAGCTTTCGAACAACATTCTCGACACAGTCCGGTCGAGTTCCGTCACCACCTCCGAATAGCTTTGAGCACTTTCACTAGCATTCAAATCAAAACCCAAAGTTAAAATTCCGGTTAACATATAGGATATAATGAGATTTGGTGGGTGAGTTTGTTCGGAAAATTGTACCGGAATCGATCGTTCCCGGCAGGCCACATGATGTTGGTGAAACTTGTTGCGGCATCGAGAGATGTCGGGTGGTCGATCGCCATGGATTCGTAGAGTGGAAGCGATTTGTATTGTCCGAAGTAGTCGAAGTAAGGTTTGGTGCTTGTGTTTCGCATTTTTACCTCGGTTGGGAGACCAAATAATTCTTCGGCTCCCGCGAAAGCTGCATCGTGAATCCGGCGAGGCATTTTCTCGAATTTCGCTTCGAAGCAACCGAACTCTTCGAGAGCTCGCCGGACTTCGATGCATGCTGATATCCAAGAGCTTGATCCAGGGTTTAGATTTTCATCGGAAAATTCGATGGCGGGTAGCTTTATCTCTGATTCCAAACCCATAATGAATTCAGTAAGCTTTTTGATATAAATGGCTTGTTTAGCATGTTATTTATTGAGAGTTATACTCGGGGTGATAATGAGCTTGATCAGCTATTGAGTTATTCGAGTTCAGTTCGATTAAAATTCGGCTCGAATAAGTTTGATTCGGGCTCAAGATCTTAACGAGTCGAGCCGAACTTACCCAAGCTGGGCTCAAAAAACTTGTGAACATGCTTAGAATAATTATATTATATATATATATGCTACATATACATTAAAAGTAATCTCTTTAACAAAAGAAAAATAATAAAATAAAATAGGAGAAATCCAAAAAATAAATTAACTAAAATAAATTAAGTATTTTTTCTCTTTCACAATATTGAATTTCGTTTCATTATTGGTTATGAAAAGAATTTTTAACGAGATCTTATCTTTTATAAAATAATATAATAAAATTATCTATTTTGAGTCGAGCCCGAGCCAAGCTCTATAATATTATTTTCGAGACGAACCCAATAACAATGTTTTCGAATCAAGCCAATCCTGACCAAACTCAGACTCGACTCAACTCGTTATCACCCCTAGTTAGTACTTAATTGCATCATACGTATTCAATTTATGACATTTTAAATTTGTCCTCATATTTTTTAATATTTAAATTTTATTCTCAAACTATAATCTAAAATTCTAATCGACCTTTAAATTTTTAAACGTTCTAATTTTATCCTCAAATTATTAATATATGTTAATCATATCTCATGTTAATAAAACAATTATAAAAATTGATAATTGTTATATAAACATATGCGTATTAATGTGACATAAATGATCATTTAAGGATGAAATTAAAATATTTAAAAGTTTGAGGGACTAATTTAAAATAATAATTAATAGTTTGAGGATGAAAATAGAACATTCAAAACTTTAAAAGAGCAATTTAAAATAAAAGTCATAATTTTAGATGAAATTAGAACATTCAAAAGTTAAAAGACTATATTAAAACAACATCAATGATATTGATACATATTTGATCCGAAAATAAGATATCCAGGTAGTCGAATATCGAATAATCAAATCAGATATTTAAATATCGGATAATCGGATCAGATATTCGATTACTCAAAAATATATTTTAATTTTAATATTTTTTTGAATCTGAAGGTCATATTAATGAAAATTTTAAAATTTCGAATATAACAAACAACAAATACTAAATATAACAAGATTCACGTCATGAAAATTTTGTTTTGTTTTCTTAATTTTAGGATATAAAAAGTATCAAATTGTTAAAAATAAAAAAAATAATTTTCATGAAATTTTAATTTTTTTGATTTTCAGATAATCCAAAATTTAAAATATTGTTTCTGCATTTGATCCTACAAAACTTAAAATTAAATCAGATATTCAATCTGAATATAAAAATCAAATTAAATATCTGAAATTTTAGATTAGATCAACGAATAATTAAATCGAAATAACATATAAATCCCTCTATATAATATACTACGATTTGATTCTATCGATATCATAAAAACAGTTTATATGTCAATTTCATTACATCATGCCAACATTTTTCGTCCCAGACAATAGAGATGTATTGACAAGACAATTTGGGTGAGTAAAATCGAGTATCCGATTGAGTATTCGATTAATTTAATCAAAATTAGTTTTAATCTTGATAGTCACTAATTTTAAAAATAAAATCAGTTTTGGTCTCAACTGTACTAGATTTTAGATTTTAAGAATTGATTATGTTACTAGTGAAAGTTGGTATCAATACTGGATATCCGGTTAATTAGTTTATTTTTAAAAAATTTAAATAATATAAAAAAATTAAACCACCAATAATAATATTAAGCAACAAAATTAGAATATTATAAGCTTAAAAATTTGAGAAAAAAAAAGTTTGATAAAAAAATAAATAAAAGAATATTATCTAACAAACAAGTATCAGGTACTAGGCATTGGTCTCAGGCCTATTAGGTACCCGCCGAGTATCGGGATCCATAAAATCAAGATTCAATCTCTATCTTGATTATAATTGGAACTTAAATTTTAAATTCAATCCTGATCTCATCAAAATTAATTCTGGATAAAAATCTATTGAATCTAATCGAATTCAAAATCGAAATCGAATACCTGATTTTTAGGATTGGTTTAAGATATATTTTTTATGTTTAGATTGATTATGGTTGTTATTTGATTTAATTATTTAAAAAAATTAAAATATAATATACATAGATAAATAATTTAATTTAAACTTTATTTAAATATTTATAATTATATATTAATTTTTTAAATTTTTATTATTTATTTATTAATTTAATATTAATTAATAATATTTAACTGTATTCGATATTCGTAATAAAGTTTTTCGTGAGGAATCTTATTTCAAAGCATAAAATCAAAAATACATCATAGATTCCGTTTGCATTTAATTTTTTTTATTAAGTAATTCAATAGACAGACCACGTTTCGCATAAATGACATATTTATAATTATTTAAATTATATTTTCAATGATTTTATTTTAATATATATTTAATTATTTAAACAACAATAGATTATTTATTATTTAGATAATCTCATTAGTATTATCTATATTTAATTATTTTAATATATTTATGTTTAATCATTAGGTCTAATTGGTCCAACTACTAAATGATTAGGAGTTGGTGCAAGGTTATGATTCGTTTGGTGTTTTCATTAATTTAGCTTTTTATTATATATTAAAAAAAATTAAGATTTTAATAAGTTATTAAACTTTTTAAAAAAATATCAATTTAACTCTTAAAACTTTTTCAATTCAATTAAATCCTTAAATTCAAGAAAAGAATAATTTAACCTTTAAAGTTTTGTAAAATATTAAAATTTTACTCGTTTTTTATCGTTGGACAGGTGAAAAGAATGATTAAAATTAATAATAAAATATGTAAAAATTATTATTTAAAAAATAAAAAGTTAATCTCAATCATCCAACGATCTAAAATACATATAAAATTTTAAAATTTATACGATATAAGGTTAAAAGATCAGCTAAAATAATAATAAGTAATGATTTTATTTACTAATTATATATATTTAGGAAAAAGTATATACAAAAGGTGAAAATTTTAATTCGTATAAAGTCTTTTAATTTTAAGAGTTAAAAATTAAATTTAGAGTTTAAAATTTAAGATTTAAGTTTATAATTTAGGGTTTAGTTTTTTAAGTCTCAAGGTTAGAAATTTAGGATTCGAGTTTTATAATATAAATATGTAAGCTAGTGTAAAATAAATTTTACATAGCATGTGTATCAAAAATTTACCTTATATTTATATATTACATACCGCTAACTATTAGTTGGTTAAAAATCTTCTACCTCTTTATCATGTTTCCTATTGAAAAATTCTAAAATATTAAATTTTAAACTTTAACCTTATTTTCTATATCTTAAATCATACACCCTAAAAAAAATAATATCCCTAATTCCCTATCATACTCAAATTTCGTCCGGGTACTCGAATATAAATAAAACCACAAGTAAATATTAAATAAAACTAAATAAATAATATATGAATAAAATAATAAATGAAATTGAAAATAATAATAAATAAATAATGGATAAGGTTGGTTCGATTATTACGAATGGATTAAGGACGGTTTAAGGTGGTTTTTGTTAGGGGGTGTTCGGTTTTCTTCTCCAATGGAGGGGGCTCTCGATCAAAAAAAACAGAAGCAGGGGGACAACGGCATTGCGGCAGAAACAAAAGGAAGGAAACCCATTTTTACAATCACGAGACAATCATGAGATAATGATGGTAATGATTAGAGCAATGATTAGGTGATGATGATGTCCATGATGGCAACAATGATGGATGATGGTGGCCAATGATTAACATATAATGGAGCAATGATTGTGAGCAATGTTATTTTTTTCGGCAATTTGTGTTCATTTCTGGGGTTTTGGAACTAAACGAAGGGATGATTCCGAGACCTACATAGAAACAGTGAAAATGCCAACAAATCTGCAATATTGTTACTCAATTTTCTTGGAGAAATTCATTTTCATTGCTGCATTAATGGTGAGTTTCAACCTATCAATTTTTCTCATCGACTTTGTTAATAATAATTACTCCCACCGATACTTATAATTAGGATCTTATGTCTCTAATAAACTCCATTTAACCTTTTGTTTTATTTAATCCTTTAGTTATTTATTTATTTGTATGTTTGTATGAATTTTAAGTCATATAATATATCTTTAGGACAACAATTAATTTACACCTAGTTAATTAAATTAGAGTTTTTTAGGGTTAGTTATTTTAATTAAATAATTAATTAAATAGGGAGATAATTTAGCAACGATGGCGTTCTCGGATACACTAAGTGGTCAGTGTTTTGACATAACATTATGTTGGTCAATAGTGTACTTTGATATCGTATTCGGTACCGAAGCGTAGAAAATGGTAAATAAAATTAATTAAGCAAAACTAGAAATACCATTAGTAATTATTAATTTATTCGGTGTCTAGATGGTAGTGTCCGATTATTCGGATGTTATCATAATACACTTGGTAAATTAATAATTTAATAGGGTTTAAATATTTAATTAATGGATCCTTTTTAGGTTAGAACTTAAATTCGACAAGATAATAATTGGTCATGCATATTAAACCTTTTGGGTCAAAATTTATATTTCCTTAAATACGTATTAAGGTTTCCTATTATAGGACATCTTATTCAAGGCTCGTATTTAAAAGAAATATACCTTTTTATCCAAAAGGATATTCTTATTCGAACGATATTTATTTGCTAATGGCGGATTAAATTAATATTATTATTTGAAATGCCAAAATGCCACGTGTAATTAATAAGGTACCTATTTCGGGCACTCGTAAGGGTCGTCCTTGCGCGTAGTCGACTCCCGAACCCAAAATGTTTAAAAAAAATCTCTGGTTTATTTTATGGTGTCTGGCCTACTAAAGTGGCTAGTGGCGACTCCAAATCAATTTTAGAATTCAAATAAATATTTTTAACAAGACTCCGATTTTCACAATTCACGATTAAAAGCGATAAATTCGAATTTTTCTAAATTCATTCGCCAGGTTATTTTTCACATTTTCGATTTTAAAATGGTTGCGATATTCCCTAAACCCTAATCGCAATCACTAACCTTAAACCTTAAACCCTACACCCTAAAACCTCTAACCTCTAGTTTGAAGCAAATGTACGAATGAAGGCTTGAAAAAGAGGTAGACGATTTACACCCTATTAATTATTCAAGTAAAAATCTCTTGCCTTCTAATCGTGCATCCTTTCATGCCTTTCATTAAAAAATTGATTTTTAAACCCTAATTCTAATTTTTTACTTCTTGAACCCTAAACCCTACACCTTAGAAAATACACCTTACCTGACCCTAATTCCTTAAATCTTAACCATAACTCCTAACTTTAAACTTTAAACCCTAAATCCTAAATCACTAATTTAAAATGGAGACACCAATAAAGACACAATTAGGAGTAGACAAGTTGCATCCTAAATATTCTAATGCAATACGAAGTTAGTTTCTTTATACAATGTCTATGATTCAAATATTGATATTGTAAACGAAAATATCAAGTTCGAATCATCGCTTCCTAATAAACTTCTACAATGTCCAATTTAGACCAATGATTATATATATATATATATATAAACCATACACCATTCTTTACATGAAAGTTTTGGATTCAAATCATTGGAAACACGATGACATTAAATAATGAATGGAAAACGGATGATTTTTTTTCTTCAGTATAGACATTTTAAAGAAAATCTAAATCATATACGAAATTTTAAATTTTTAGAAGGATGATCCTAATATTTTATCGACGATATATTATTTTTCGGAATTTTTCTTGTCTTTCAGTAAAGTATTTTAAATCATATATTGAGGGATTCGTGCAGTTTTACCGACGGGTTTATATTCGTCCTTATATGCCAATTTTTTTTTGGATAAATGAGATTTTATTTATCAAGCAAACCCACGTAAACAAAGAATGAAGTAATGTCCTAACCACCCTGTATAGAAAAAACCAACAAAACCCAGCAAAACAAAAATTTATATCATGGGTTAGTCCCACCACATGGCCATGGGATCAACTATTAAAAACCACTCACATCACTAATTTTTACATGTCATATTTTTTTTCAAGTGAATCTTAACTTAAAAAATTATTTTTAAAAAGAATTAACAGTAAGTATGAGTGAAAATTCACTTTAAAAAATACGATATGAAAAAAATGATGACGTGAATGGTTTTTAGTGGTTGGTCCCATGGATGATATAGTGGGACTGACACGTGATATAATTTCTGCAGCAAAACAGTAGTTATTTTGACTAATTTGTTATACAATTTTCATGGTGATCAATTCTATTACTCCAACTTTCCATTTCACATTAAGCTTTATAATAACAAAAGATATCAGACTCCAATCGCATACCTTTGTCATGTAATTACATGCCATTTTTTTTAATACGAGTTTTATAATATAAATACGTAAGTTCATGTAAAATATATTTTAAGTAACGTGTATAAAAAATTTACCTTAAATTTATATATTGTATACCACTAACTATTAATTATTCTAATGCAATAAGAAGTTAGTTTCTTTATACAACGTCCGTGATTCAAATATTGATATTGCAAATGAAACATATTAAGTTTGAAGCGTCTATTTTTAATGAGCTTTTAGAATGTTGGATTTAGATTATTTAATCAATGACTTAAATACAAGTGATTATATATAGACCGCACACCATTCTTTACATAAAAATTTTAGATTCGAATCATTGGAAATACGATCATTAAATAATGGATGGAAAAAAAAGTTGATTTTTTCAGCAAAGATATTTCTAAAAAAATTGAATCAGATACGAATTTTAAATTTTCAAAAAGATAGATTCAAGATGTAACAAAGCCCGTACAAAAAAAAAAACAAACTCATCAACACAAAAACATATTCGTCTTTGTTAATCTTATCAACAATATTTTAAGTTTCGGATTATCCAAAAATTCAAATTTTCATTAATATTAATCTTGTTATATTTAATAATTTAGTGATTGTTATATTAAAAAAAATTAAAAAAATAAAACTTTTATAAATATGAATTTTGTTGTATTTAATAATTTATTGTTTATTATATTCGAAATTTCAAAATTTTATAAATACAACCTTCAAATTCAAAAAAAATAGTTTAATCAAATTATATTTTCAGATAATTGGATATCCCAATATCCGATCCAAATATCTGATATCCGAATATACGGATATTTGCTTTTTGCCGGATCGAATACGGATCACTATATCTTCTATCCAAAAACTCGAATATTTAAAAAATCGGATCGGATCCGATCTGATATTCGAAAATGAACATCCTTAGTCTAGTGAAATGAGACATTAAATCCTTTATATAATCTTCTAGGTTCGAATTATTTTACCAATAAACTACAAATGATTGTACCAAACATACACATAGACCACACACCATATTACATAAAACAATTATTGATCATCAAATCTTAGACACTGCAAAAAGCTTTAAGACCAACGCTAAGAGCTCCTTGAGCGACTTGGGTAAAGTAAAATTTCAGAAACTCATCGTGGTCATAAGGTTTGAAGAGCATTGGATTTTTGTCATCCACAAGCTCTTTCGGAACCTCTATCTGGTAGCCTCCTCTAGGGCTTGTAAACAATCCAATGTTGTACCTTACCTTGTTTCCCTTCATCATGACCCGGTGGCAAGGCGAGGACAATCGACCATTCAACCATACCTACCGGGACAGACATAAGATTTTATATTAGAAGGGTAAACTTTTATACTTGGTAAAACTGTAAGAGAATTTGAAATTTTCAGGGGAGCTACTGTCCCCTAACACTCCCTCTGTCCATCTCTGATACCTGCAACTCCTTTTTATGTTTAAATGATTTACACTAAAGGATTCTCCGATCATGACAACGAAAGAGTTGGCCGAGGGCATTACGTTGATCCATTTACCATCTTTGTTTTGAATCTCCAAGCCGTCCACGTCGTTTTGATACAAGAGAGTTAGTGCATTCATGTCGCAGTGCGCCCGTGCCCCTTCACTTCAGTTGGCTTGTTGGTTTTCGGGATTCCGTATTTTATGATCCTCAGGTGATGATTAGTGGAGTTCATGACCTTTCCCATGTGGTTCTCTAGGCCAAAACTCTAGGATCATCCTCTTGATCATATTCTCTAATGTCGCTCGGTGAATGATACTATTGCTTTACTGTCGATCGAAATCGTTAACAGAATTGATAAAAAAACAAGAGTACTACTTTTAATTCGAAAGTAAATTCGATCTGAAAGTACCTGAAGGTTATGTTTCCTTGAGGCCAAGGATGTTAGTGAGGCGTTGTTCAATGTTTCCCGCAACATGAGCATCATCGATCGACATGCTTTCCGCAACATGAGCATCATCGATCGACATGCTTTCCGCAACATCTGGCGTTGTTCAATGTCGATGGCATTTGTCCCCTGATAGGCACGTAAACGAATGTCGGAAACACAGCTTTTTTGTTTGCGAAGGCAAGTTTTAGAGCTCTTCCATGACTCCAAACAGTTCCCTCCGAATCTCCAGAACTCGGTCGAACAAAGCCTCGAAACAACCGTAGTCCTCCAATGCTTTCCGAACTTGAACCCTCACCGAATTCCATTCGGGACTACCTGGCTGCAGCAGGTCTTGTCTCGAGAAATCTATAACCGGAATCTTAACCATCTCTGTCTTCCTGTTATATTAGGTTGCTTGATCAATGTCCGAATTTCAACTTCTTATACAAATTTAGAAGATGAATTATTACATTGAACGTCCCTATCTGCTTTCACCAAACCAAGATTCATAACGGGAATTCAGCATGTCATATGCATATGGTAATATATTTTAATCATTTTGATCTTTATTCTTTTTTTTTTAATAAATTTAGCCCTCAACCTATGTCTTTTTGACAAATAGCTTATTTTTTAACTAGTATGATGATTAGACCGTTAAAAATCTAACGATGATGACATGTCATATGCATATGGTAATATATTTTAAATGACATGGCATCTAACCTATCAAATAAATATATAATATAATTTATTCCAATATAAAATATAAAACAATTAAAATTCAAATAAAAATTAAAAAATTAATTAATTCTAAAATAAAATGCTAACATTCACAATCCTAACTAAGATAGAATCAAAATCTTATCCTAAAATTACGACTAATTAATTTTTTAATATTTTATTTAAATATCGTAGTTAGTATTGAGAATGTTTAGTAGCATTTTATTTTAGAATTAATTAGTTTTTAATATTTTATTTGAATTTTAATTATTTTATATTTTATATTAAAATAAAATTATATTTCATATATATATATATGTATTTGATATGCTAGATGTCATATCATTTAAAATATATTATCATATGCATATGACATGTCATCATCGTTAAATTTTTAACGGTTCAGTTATCATGATAGTTAAAAAATAAGTTATTTGTGAAAAAGATATAGGTTGAGGGCTAAATTTATCTCAAAAAATAAGGGCCAAAACGATAAAAACTATAAACGTTAAGGGTTAAAATTATCTTTATGCCTAATTTTATTTTATTGTAAATTTTAAAATGAAATCTCCATTGTGCCCATACTTTTGCGGTTGGAAAAATACTTTTAAGAGTCAAATTACAATTTTAACCTTTATTTACTATATATTTTAATTTTTATAAATATATAATTGTATTTAACAGAAATTATTTTTAGTTTAAAAATATATAATTAGAATTAAATTTATATAAAAACTCGATAATTTGAATCAACTCAAATTTAGTCAGAATTTTTTTAATAAAATTTGCATCATAGAATAAATTAGGGTGACAATTTAATCGGACTCTAATTAGAATCCGATCTGAAGAAGAAAATCCGATTAGAAAAAGGTTTCAAGCCCTAATAGTAGGTAGATCATATATAAATATTATCATGACCCGATTTGAATCTAACTTTGATCCATATCGAAGTTGAATCAAAATATTTATGACTTTTAATTCTTTTAAATAAAATATTATTTATATATTTACATAAAAATAATAAGACAACATATATAAAGAAAAATGTTATGTTGAGTTGATCAATCTTTGAAAGATGACCAAGAGGGGGTGAATTGACAATTTTAAATTTGGTGGGATAAATTTTCGGTAAAAGTGCTAATAATGAAGAACAAAGAATTTATAGTGGTTCAAGCTTCGAACAAGCTCTACATCCACTAACTTAGCTCCCACTAAGGATTTTGAAACCAATTCACTATTGAATTCAACATTTTTCTATGTTCAAGGGATAACCTTTACAAGCAAATCAATTTTCTACCCAAAATTGATTTGAATCTCACAATATGTTACAAGAGATTAGAGTGGCCTAAAAAAGAATTCTCTCACAAGAAATAAATGCCCCAAATACAATTTAACTCTCCCCAAACTTAAAATACAAGAATCAAATTTAAGAACACAAGTTGGGAGACTAGGATATGCAATAAGTGTTTGGGAGTTGGATTTGATTGCTTGGGTGTTGCTTGAGGTTCAATAGTCCTTAATGCTGTTGAAAAAACTTCTTTTTATACCTTCTCATTGATTTCTAACCGTTGTAGTCGTTGAGAATGTAAATAAGGACATTAGAGCTTCATCTTTCCATCATAAATTCACTCTACAGTAGGTTGTATCGAAACACGGGATACCAGTTTTGAAACATGTCAAGAATAGAAAGAGTCGTTGTGTATTTAATAAATGGGGTATCGATACCTGTTTCAATACCAAAAGTAACTGTGAAGTTCGGTGTCGAACCTTGTTTCGATACAGGCTAACCATCAATCAAATTTTAACTGTCACCAACGGTTGACTCATTTAATATTTGAAATAGCCGTTGGGGATTAAGGGTTGTATCGATACTTGTATCGATACCTGGAGTCATATTTTTAAAAATTTAAAATTAATTAAAAATAAACCAAGTTGTTTCGATACCAGTTTCGAAACATGTGTTGGAAATGAAATTTGGTATCGAACCTTGTTTCGATACTTGTTCTTGATCTCAAGAACAAGGCTTGAAAAATCCTAGGTGTATCGATACTTGTCCTTACGGTATCGATACCCTCGTATGAAAAATACTTATAAGGGTATTTTAAAGTTCTTGGTTTGACTTAGAATCAAAACTTTGACTTAGGGACTTAAAAATTTATTCCAAAATAGTCCTTAAACTTATTTGTTATATCAAAATCAAATTTAGTTTTACAATCACCCCTTTTTTGATATAAAAAAACCATTGAAAAAAATTTTAAGTTTGAATCAAGATTTTTGAAGACTCCCCCTTAATATGTGCATGACTTTAAAAAAAATGACAAAAGTGATGGATGGTTTCCTAAACTTAAAAACACAAAGGTTTCTTCCTCTTTTTGTTAGATCAAAATCAATGAAAGCTAAGGCAATAATTAAAGCAATCATAACATTAAAGAGAATACGTTTATAATATAATCTATAGCATAAAAATACTTAAGACTAAATCCAACAAAATAAAACCAAAGCATAGGAAGATAACCAGATGCATAAGTTCTAATATGAATTCAAACATAACTAGTTCTAAAAGCCAATAGCAAAGCATAAGAGAGATCAACGATCAATCATTGGCCATGTCATCACCATCAAGTCCATCATCATCATCCTCGTCTTCTTCCTCTTCTTATTCTTGATTACTATCACCATCGGGATTGTTGAGTCTTTGGCTATGACGAAGAGCTTCAAGAGATACTCGCAAGGAGTGTCCTTGAGTCTCTAGGCCCGTCAACCTCGTGTTGATGGCATCGAAACCCGATTGAAATTGAGTGGATATAGTGTCAAGTTTTCCATCTATGGAATCCAAACGAGCGTTCAAAGAGTCAAACCTCGTAGTGAGAAAAGTCATCATATCAACTTGATGAAGAGGTTTCGGATCAACGGGAGCATGAGGAGAAGAAGGAGGAGCACCTCGAACCCACTCACCATTTGAGACATAAACAAAATGGTCACGATTAAGATATGTCTCACCTATGAGTTCTTTCAAGGATCCCACCTTGTCAAAAGAAAAATCTATTTCCAAATGCAAGAATATAGTGCTGAGAATGCATGCATATGGAAAGGATTGAAAAAGTGGGGTAGCACGGTTTTGGACATGCCAAACGATGCCCGAGAAGACGATCTGAGCAAGATTGGGTTGAATACCCTCACGAAAGCACTTGATCCAAAAGCTATCAACATGACGGATCCGAGAATATCTACCATTTGATGGACGAATCCACCAAGAGATGATAAGATGGAGAAAGCGATCGTGCATGTCAAGAGATGTGACCGAGCCGGTAAAAGAACCAAGAGAATCTTTATCCTCGACACCCTTGTCCTCAAGACCAAAAACGTCAACAAAGGTAGAGGCATTAATAGTAAAGGATTTCACCATGAGGAAGGACTCAATTGCCACTACTTTGCTCTTGTACGAAGATAAAATAAATTTGGCATTGGCGTAAAAATAAGGACAAGAGTTGGAAAGAACTTGCCAGTATGGGTGAGAAACCTCAAGAACTTCCAATCGATGAGTCTTTCATAATATCTGAAAGGGAATTTGTGTGATGTCATGAATTGAACATCCACACACCGTTCCTTTTTGAGAGGGTGGTTACGGTAGAGATTGAAGTTGTCGGTCCTTTGATTTGAGTCCAAACTTTTTGCGAAGACTTTTCAAAATCAACTCGTGAAACACGAGATGATGATAAAGAGCTAGCTTCGGTACGAGATCGTTTCTTTGGTGCCATGATCTAGGATAGAAACAAGTTTTGGATTAGTAAAACATGTATGTTTATATAATCAAATTCAATCCTATGTAGTAATCTAACAATTCAAGGTATTTAATTTTAACAGAGGCTTTGAAAAACCATTAAAAAGTTATACAAAAAAGGATTTATATTCGATTAAAAAAAATTGGATTTTGAAACAATCTTGTAGGATTATCAAAACCCATACAATAGACATTTAAAATATGTTCAAAATCGAAATTTTAACAATCTAAATCCAAACGAAAATAAGGTTTTTCGAAAATATACCTTGAGTGTAGATTAGGATGAATCGATTGATTGTGAAGCAACGATTGATGATATTGTGTAATATTTGTTGTTTGGATACGAAACTCTCAAAGAAATCGTTGAGATTTAGAGTTAAAAACAACGAATTTGAGAGGATTTTAAGGAAGTGGCCGACTAGAGTTTCAGAGAATATTTGGGAAGTGATTTAAGGAGATTAAAATTAGGTTTAATGAGTTTTAAAGCAATCCTTCCTCGAGTATCGATACTAATATCGAAACACCCAGTTTCGATGCTAGTATCGAACCACAGGTATCAAAACTGGGATCGATACCTGTTCTTCTCAGAAAAATTCCCAGATGAACTGATGAACAAGTATCGAAACAGAGGTTAGTTGTATCGATACCCTGGACCTTTGCTTTGCATTTAGGCTACTAAAAGTACTAGAAATGAGTCGCTAAAGCTCCTAGAAGCATGCACATAATGTTATGATATGTTTATTATGCATGAACAAGTTCATACTCCCCCTAGCAATATGCATAGAAGCATCAAGATACAAAACAACATAGGCATGATTCGTTCAAGATTCAAGCAATTTGTGCATAAAAAAATAACACTTAGGAAGTCAAGGTAGGCTAGTTAGACCTAACTCTCTCCTAAGGATCCAAAAACGCTCCTTATCCAAAGATTTCGTAAAGATGTCCGCTAATTGGTTCAAGGTGTCAACAAATTTTAAAACATCATTTTTAGACACGTGATCTCTAATAAAGTGGTGTCTAATTTCTATGTGTTTGGTTCTAGAGTGTTGAATGGGGTTCTTGGTAAGACGTACGACACTAGTGTTATCACACTTAAGGGGTATGGTTTCTACCTTAATGCCATAATCTAAGAGTTGTTGCTTCATCCATAAAACTTGATCACAACAACTCCCTAAGGATATGTACTCCGCTTCGGTGGTAGATAAAGCTACACTATTTTGTTTCTTAGAGAACCAAGATATGAGCATACTACCTAGGAATTGACATGTTCCGGAAGTACTTTTCCTATTTATCTTACAACCTCCATAATCCGCATCCGAATAAGCATGAAGATCAAAAGAAGAAGCTTTAGGATACCAAAGACCTAAACAAGGTGTATCTCTAAGGTACTTAAAAATTCTCTTAATGTCTACAAGGTGTGATTCTCTAGGACTAGCTTGAAACCTAGCACACAAGCAAACACTAAACATGATATCCGGTCTACTTGCGGTAAGGTAAAGCAAAGAACCTATCATGGATCTATATAATTTAGAATCAAGACACTTACCTCCTTCATCCTTGTCAAGCTTAGTAAATGAGCTCAAAGGAATGGCTTGAGGTTTCACATGCTCCAAGCCAAACTTCTTGAGAATATCCTTGATGTATTTGGCTTGATTAATGAAGGTATTTGATATGCTAGATGTCATATCATTTAAAATATATTATCATATGCATATGACATGTCATCATCGTTAAATTTTTAACGGTTCAGTTATCATGATAGTTAAAAAATAAGTTATTTATGAAAAAGATATAGGTTGAGGGCTAAATTTATCTCAAAAAATAAGGGCCAAAACGATAAAAACTATAAACGTTAAGGGTTAAAATTATCTTTATGCCTAATTTTATTTAATTATAAATTTTAAAATGAAATCTCCATTGTCCCCATACTTTTGCGGTTGGAAAAGTACTTTTAAGAGTCAAATTACAATTTTAACCTTCATTTATTATATATTTTAATTTTTATAAATACATAATTGTATTTAACATAAAAAAAAATTTAGTTTAAAAAATAAATAATTAGAATTAAATTTATATAAAAACTCGATAATTTGAATCAACTCAAATTTAGTCAGATTTTTTTAAAATAAAATTTGCATCATAGAATAAATTAGGGTGATAATTTAATCGGACTCTAATTCGAATCCGATCTGAAGAAGAAAATTCGATTAGAAAAAGGGTTCAAGCCCTAATAGTAGGTAGATCATATATAAATATTATCATGACCCGATCTGAATCTAACTTTGATCCATATCGAAGTTGAATCAAAATATTTATGACTTTTAATTCTTTTAAATAAAATATCATTTATATATTTACATAAAAATAATAAGACAACATATATAAAGAAAAATGTTATGTTGAGTTGATCAATCTTTGGAAGATGGCCAAGAGGGGGTGAATTGACAATTTTAAATTTGGTGGTATAAATTTTCGGTAAAAATGCTAATAATGAAGAACAAAGAATTTATAGTGGTTCAAGCTTCGAACAAGCTCTACATCCACTAACTTAGCTCCCACTAAGGATTTTGAAACCAATTCACTATTGAATTCAACATTTTTCTATGTTCAAGGGATAACCTTTACAAGCAAATCAATTTTCTACCCAAAATTGATTTGAATCTCACAATATGTTACAAGAGATTAGAGTGGCCTAAAAAAGAATTCTCTCACAAGAAATAAATGCCCCAAATACAATTTAACTCTCCCCAAACTTAAAATACAAGAATCAAATTTAAGAACACAAGTTGGGAGGCTAGGATATGCAATAAGTGTTTGGGAGTTGGATTTGATTGCTTGGGTGTTGCTTGAGGTTCAATAGTCCTTAATGCTGTTGAAAAAACTTCTTTTTATACCTTCTCATTGATTTCTAACCGTTGTAGTCGTTGAGAATGTAAATAAGGACATTAGAGCTTCATCTTTCCATCATAAATTCACTCTACAGTAGGTTGTATCGAAACACGGGATACCAGTTTTGAAACATGTCAAGAATAGAAAGAGTCGTTGTGTATTTAATAAATGGGGTATCGATACCTGTTTCGATACCAAAAGTAACTGTGAAGTTCGGTGTCGAACCTTGTTTCGATACAGGCTAACCATCAATCAAATTTTAACTGTCACCAACGGTTGACTCATTTAATATTTGAAATAGCCGTTGGGGATTAAGGGTTGTATCGATACTTGTATCGATACTTGGAGTCATATTTTTAAAAATTTAAAATTAATTAAAAATAAACCAAGTTATTTCGATACCAGTTTCGAAACATGTGTTCGCAGTGAAATTTGGTATCGAACCTTGTTTCGATACTTGTTCTTGATCTCAAGAACAAGACTTGAAAAATCCCAGGTGTACCGATACCTGTCCTTACGGTATCGATACCCTCGTATGAAAAATACTTATAAGGGTATTTTAAAGTTCTTTGCTTGACTTAGAATCAAAACTTTGACTTAGGGACTTAAAAATTTATTCCAAAATAGTCCTTAAACTTATTTGTTATATCAAAATCAGATTTAGTTTTACATGTAAACCTAAATACTTTAAAGGAAAAACAAATAAATACTAGATAATTTGGAATAATTATAAAATAAAATTAGATTATGTTGTGAATAAAATAAAGAATAAGAACAAAATAGAAGAATAAATATGAGAGACAAAAGAGAGAGATTTTTATTATATTCTCAAGGTAGGGTTGTATACAATGTTTTGTCCAAAAGTCTATATTTATAGGCATAATATGGAAACCCTAATAATAAAGCCCATTAAACTTTAAATTAATATATGGATATCCACCATGAATAAATATATTCATAACACTCCCCCTTGGATATCCACGAAGATAATGTACCTCGTTAAAATCTTACTATGATAAAAACCATGTGGGAAAAAAATTCTTAGTGAAGGAAAATGAGTACACACATCTTTGATAGCATAACATGTTGCCTCATTAAAAACCTTTTCAGGAAAAACCCATTGGGACAAAATCTCGGTTAAGGAAAAAAGAGTGCAACGCGTTTACTCCCCCTCATGAAAATATCACATAAGACCTTTGAATCTTCATAATTCAATATTGAATACAAACTTTAAATGTTGAAGTAGCTCATGCACTAGTGGATAAATCTTCCAAATCATTGCTTGAAATGATTCATTGAATAATATTCATCTAAAAATCATGAGGGACGAAACTTGAAAAAATATGTTTTGTTTTATCATATTTGATATATCCACCTTGAGATATAAATTTTGTATTATCTGTTTACAAGATAGCTTGCATCTTATCTTGTGAAAAACATTCACATATCTTCAGGATATGTTTAGCCAAACACATATTTCGGCTTTACCTCATGTATAATAATTATTTAAAGATAATGATCTCGTAACACTTAAATAATATTTCTGGACCAGCTAAGATACGATGCTTCCAGATCAAATAATGTATATATTGTGCTTTTAGACCAAGAATACCATTACCCTTTTCTTGAGGCAGAAAGAATCTTTGTTTATATTAAGAGACCTAGCAACCATAAGGTTGATCAATGAATATGCATTATTCATGTAAAGTCTCTTTCATATTTTTCTGTATGTCGATTGTTGTACAAGGATTTGAGGATATCTCTTAACGAGTCTCAACTATATTCAAATCATCGATAACAATAAAATTCAGAACTAATCCACTTAATCAAAATGCTCGAGGAAATAAACAATTCATATAACATTATGTTAATAAGTATTCAATGAGGCGATTATATCAAATACGCCTAAATCTTACAATCCATAAAAGATATATTTAATATGATTGAATTGTAACCCCCTCGACCCGGCCTAGACGCTACCCGACTCGAACGAGTTACACGAGGAATATCGAGGCTAGTCCGAAGACTCACTCCGATAAACAACCCTAAAAAAATTATCTTTTATCTTTTCTAAATGCTTTGATTAGATCCTACATGTTCATACAAGGACCGAGTTCAATTACAGCGGAGACTAAAGAGAAACGAGTCCTAATTTAATCGAACAAGTTTTAGGGACTTAATTATAATTTCTAGAATTTTATACCCTGATTTTGAAATTAAGGTTATCAATATTTAATTAAGTATATTTCATGCTTGAACGTAAATTTAAGACTTAAAATAATATCTACAAGTCATTTAATTGCATACTCAAAGTTTAGGGACTATTTCTAGCCTCCAAAGGTTTCATGACATTCTCTATATGCAAATTCATCTAAAAACACTTTAAGCACATGTCATGGCATATTATCTAGATGCACTTCAACCTAGTTAACAACAATATATTCAACTTCTAAGTAGTCATGCTTCATTATAAACAACACTCATATTCAAACATAGGATATCAAGAATCAAACATTAAAATAATTATATTAATACTAAAGGAATATCAATGCGAAATTCAAGTCAAAGTCACGAGCTAACATCAACTTTGATATTTATCAAATAAGTATAAGCATATAACCATTTCAAGTCTCAAAAGCATAGACATTATTCACAATATGATAACCCATCCCCATTGTTCTCTCACTACTACTAATGTTATAAAGACACACTTGAGCTTTCACTTGACGATTACCTGGATCCTTGCTTCTTTTTGCTGCCTCCACATCAAGTACTCTACATTGCAAGGCAAATGAGAGGGTAAGCATAAGCTTAGTGAGTGAATAAAATAAGTATAAAAACACCTTGCAATGCAGCCCATATTAAACCAATTTCATCAATTTAAAAACATGTCATGCTCTTTATAAAACAAAACACATATTGCTAACAACGTCACTTTTAAAACTCAGTAAGTGTCATCAAACCAAGGCGAACAACGCCATCATTAAATTTTAATAAAAATCATTTTGTAATCACATGTTTTACAAGCTAAAACACAAGTCTTACATGCTACTCACATAGTAATGCTTACACGTGCATGTCAATGCACAAAGCTCAAGTCTTACATGCTACGACATAACAATGCTAAAATCACATGCATATCAATGCATAAAACCTCGCATGCATAATACCATATGCGATCAAGTAAAAACCACGACACTTACTTTTGAAAATTAAACATATATTGGTGCTAGTGATCCGATTTGTACTACTCCAAATCGTTAGGATAAACGGGCAACCGCATGTTAGTACTACTCCCAGAGCATACGCATGTTGATACTAGTCTCAACATGAATTATCTCACCTTGGTGTCCGCTGACAATACTACTCTGATCAACCCGTATGTGACAGTACTACTCCCATCACATAGCATTAGAATATAGACCAAAATGCAACACATAAGGAATTTATACACGTACGACTTTTGAATGTTTATAGTGCACTCTAGACCCTATTGATCGATCAACTTATCCCATAAGGTATCACTTAACTAGCCAATATATTATCAAAAAACAATGCTCAACATTTAATCCAAAACAAAATTCGAATCACATGTATCCCACTTTTTACGCATCACTTTCAAAAACTGATAAAACCACTTTTATCTTATTTTTCAAAATAAAAACCGTGGGAACATTGAATACATATAAAATCTCTCTAAAAACAATCTCATGAAAATTTATATACATTCATAATCACATATGCACAACACAATAAGAGCATAACAAATAACATTGTAAAAACAAGGCATAATATGGGAACCTTTAAGAAAGCTATACTTAAAATTTACTTCGGAGTATAGGAAGGTTTTTTACACCATCCCTACACCCCCAAACCTTTGAAAAATATTTAAAAACATGCCAAATTGGCATTCCTTATAATCCACTCACCGATAACCAATACTTGCTCGCCAAACCACCGAAACAAACCGGAACGCCTTCAAACGCGATCGCCTAACTTTTGTCATGTTTTAAGCATCAAAACCAAGGTTTTTAATGCTTCTAAACTCACAAAAGAAACCAACAATTCGAATCCCTACACAACAGCCCTTTAAACCTATCAAAACTTAGACCGAAAACTTGTCGGAACATACCAAACTTCACTTAAAGAACTTTATTATTCTAGAGGATTAAAACAATTTCTTCAAGCCAAGAACTTGAGAATTTCAGTAAATAACTTTATTATTCTAGAGGATTGACAAAATCTCACCTCCAAAACTGATCCAATTGCTTTCCGGGTTTTAAAATGAGAAAACAAGAAAATTTGAAGGAGAAAAGTTAAGATAATTATTAGAAACGATTTTTAATGGAAAAGAATGAGTTTTTACCTTGAAAACTTAATGAACGGCTGCCTCCAAAGAGGAAAAACGAAAATTAGAAAAATATGTGATGTTTAGGTTAATTAAAAGGGTTTTAAGAGTTTTAAATTGAGTTTAATTAAGTTGTTTAATTTAAAATAGATTTTGAGCTTAATTAATTAATATTTGGAAAGCCTAGACCAGCTAGGATTATAATTGGATCAAAACCCCTTAAAGATTCAAAGTTTTGACTTGTTTCATAAAATTGTCCCTAAATTTTCAATTTTTACAAAACGGACACTAATTTCAAAATCTTAGTGTTTCAAGGGTCGATTTTCAAAATTAATTTGACCAAAGTCAAATATATGCTAAATAAAGATTTTAAAATATTTTTCCTTAATTTATTTTGATTGAAAACTAATTTTTAAGTATTTAATCCCGAACTAGGCTAAACCGACTAAACCAACCCACTAACTTCTAAGCCCAATTTTGGGGCGTTACAACTCTCCCCTACTTAGGAAATTTCGTCCTCGAAATTTTCACCGTGAAAAGAGTTAAGGAAACTGCTCCTTCTCAACTTCCTTTCACTCCCATGTGACTTTCTAAACACCATTACGCCACTAAAACACTCTGATCAACACAAGGATCCTACCACAAACGATCTTTTGTACCAAAACCAAGATCCCAACAAACATCTCGTACTGACAAGATTCGGTCTCTTCCTAGCACCACCCATCATCACAACTTGGAATGCTACACAAAACAACGGTACACCAAAAGCATCATGTTTCGTCTCTACACTCATTACATTTTCAAGCCAAAAGCAAAACCTTTTTCTTTTCGGGCGATCTAACCTTTCCTTACTCCAAGTTGACAATCAACTCTTGACAACTAAAAAAACTTCCTACTTCCAGTAACAAGCTTAACTTTCTCAAACATATTCCAACATACAAGGGAACAATAAAATATATTCCACCGAGTCTCGCTCACCACAGCAACACATAACAACTTCCACTAACAGAATCCTTAAATTTTACCACTCGATCACAAAACTTCTAAGCATGGTTGTAAGCAACTCTACCAACGATAACACCTTACCAAAACCCCGAAAGGTTCGTGTCACAACATCTTAACATATCTTTCCTGACCAAGATAACTCACTCATACCAGTTTCATATCTATTAACAAGAGAACACCCATAAACTCAATTGGAAACCCATAATCTGTCTCAAAATCTTGCCACATTAGAGCATACTACTCAGCATCTCAGACCGTTCTAAAAGAAAATATCTCTTTTAACTGTCAAGAAACTACGTCAGAAAACTTACGGAGATTTTTTAACACACCTCTACTCTAGCACTTTAGACGATAACAACATTCTTAAAGAACAATGACTCTCAAGTTCAACTTACCAGTAAAACAAACATTCACTTTCAACTCCTCCTCATCAAAAACGAGTCCATCAAACAACAACCACTTACAAGCTCCTTTCGTAACTCCTTACATTCAGATACATAGCAAAAGACTACCAAAAACTTTGATTAAGAAACCATTCTAACTTAGAGCACCATACATCACAACCACAAGCCTCATAGACATAAAAGAGAACCAATACCACATTTAAAACTATCAACATAACCTCAATTGTGCCCCATACACGCGGACCCACCAAACATCCGCTAGCAACTTACCTTGGAACATCTTAACCAGGAAAAGTCTCACCCACAACTCTTTCACTAGACTAACACTCTTCGATAAATTTAACCAGGCCAACATTGCTCTTGATTTCATAGCACTCTTAAACTAATCCACTACAACCCATAATTATAATCCACACAACTTTTCCCAAATAATAACTCACTGACGAAACCATCATACAACCTGATACTGTGATCAACCAACTCTTATCTCACTTAGTTTTTTTTAAGCACAAACTTCTGCCTCTTTAACCTTTCCAAACTTAATGCTACTCCCCCATCCACTTAATCTTAACATCCTTGTTAATGTTAAGCAACAACCACACAGAAGAAAACTAATCGTAAGCATATAACTCAACAACACAAACCCTCGCAACACTTCCTAACGATAAAACAAGCTCAAAAGATTGTCTGATCAATAATGGTTATAAACTACCCAACGTTCCTTATCACACAACTTCTCCATACAGAGATATCCAAGGATTACATCCAAAACCTCCACAACAACCTGATCATACCCAAGCAAAACCTGACACAACTCTTTATGAATACAACATGCAAAAGCTAAGCCAAATGACACAACCACCATCTTTTAAGGTTCACACAAGTCTGTTATGCATCCTTCATCACCTCAACTCTTTTTCTAAAATATTTATTTCTTTTCCAAAAACCCAACTAGCATTTTCCAAAATAAAATACAAGATCAGCTTCGCCCTTGACCTAACCACTTTCTAAACCATACCAAACAAAAGATGCCTAGTAGTACTCCCATCAAAGATAAAGATAACACGAAAACTTTTACACAACCTAACTTTCACCGAAGAAACCTTGCAAAAGTCAGCATTCTTCTTTACTAACAACAAACTTCAACCAAAATTACTCTCAAGGCATTCAACCTAAGTTCAACCATCCACAACTTCAAGCCCAATTAACCAATCCTTATCTAAGATTACTTTCCAACCAGAACAGTAACTTAACCCATTAGGCAATAGGCTTAAAACCAACAAAAGTATCTTCCAAGCCCCTTTATAAACCTATAAATTTTCCCTAAAGAACCAACCTCAACGCAATTTCTTTTTTTAAGAGGGAAACGTTTACAAATATGGACAATATATGCATGAGTCTTGTATGTCACCCTAGATGCCTATGCAAGTGCATGCAAATATAATCTAATGTTATGCTCAAGAATGCATGCATGTCCTAAGATGTCTAATGTATATACATATAAGTGATCTTATACTATGAATGATTGTTGTCCACACTCACAAAAAACGTCCTCAACACCGGAACTTCAACTTTCTACCTCTTCAACATTCCAAACCATAGAAATTAGCACTCAAGAGTATACAACCACACCATAATCCGAATGTTTTCATCATATTTGATTCACCTTCCACACAAAACACTTTGAAACACCCAAAGGCGCCATCAGTGATATATTTACCTACTACTCACCAATACAACAAATTCTCAGACTAAATTAATTCAAAACCACTTTACACTCAAACACGATCGAGGACCCAGTCAACTCAAGATCAGATATCATAACACCACAACATAAATCTGTTTATTCTTTCTGATCTTTGTAACTCCTCTATTACCAAGTTTTATAATAGAAAAATAATTTTAACATGCAAAAAGATTTTGCAAAACTTGTGAGGCCAGCGCGAAGCAAGTTCCAAGTAGCTCAAGTATAATATAAAACAATTTCCTAGTAGTAGTTAGAGCAATGAGTACCCAAAATAAACTCCAACAATATATAGTCAATCATCACATAGAACAATCGTCAACTATGATTAAAATCAAGTACATATAACCATGCAACAAGTGTATTTTCCACAATATGTATTAAACATCATATAAAATCACCTCAAAGTCTCAAGCATTAACTAGTGCAAATTCAAACTAGTTTACTATACTACATGGCATATCAAAAACCATAAATTTCATGAGATGTTCAACTTATAAATCATTTTAAGACCAACTGACAGAAATGTATGAAACATTTAAAATCTAAACACATTTTGTTTTATAAATTTCACATACAATATAACCTTAAAACATGGTTAAAATAGTAGTCTATGTCACATAATATTTACTTCACTTAGTCAAGCAACTCATGGACATGTTCACATTTACATATAACTAATGTCATAGTAAAGCAACAAGATGTCATCATGCTTACAAATAAAAATTCATATAGCAACATTTAAGCATATCAAAATTTAATCATGCTTTATCAACAGTCATTATATAACAAACATTCAATATAATAAAAATTTTAATCATGCTTGCAAACATCGTGCTTAACAAACAAAAATCTCAGTTATTATGTCACAACACAAATCAATCACATATAGCGAACACCGTACATATCATACAATAACATAGAATTTTCAAACAATCACCGTGCATAAGTAACATTTAAAACAAATTTAACTATAAAACATACCAAACCAAACATCCCAAAAGGTTTCATAAACCTAAGCTATGATACCACCAAATGTAACCCCCTCGACCTGGTCTAGACGCCATCCGACTCGAACGAGTTACACGGGAAATATCGAGGCTAGTCCGAAGACTCACCCCGATAAAAAACCCTAAAAAAATTATCTTTTATCTTTTCTAAATACTTTGATTAGATCCTACATGTTTAGACAAGGACCGAGTTCAATTACAGCGGAGACAAAAGAGAAATGAGTCCTAATTTAATCGAACAAGTTTTAGGGACTTAATTATAATTTCTAGAATTTTATACCCTGATTTTGAAATTAAGGTTATCAATATTTAATTAAGTATATTTCATGCTTGAACGTAAATTTAAGACTTAAAATAATATCTACAAGTCATTTAATTCTATACTCAAAGTTTAGGGACTATTTCTAGCCTCCAAAGGTTTCATGACATTCTCTATATGCAAATTCATCTAAAAACACTTTAAGCACATGTCATGGCATATTATCTAGATGCACTTCAACCTAGTTAACAACAATATATTCAACTTCTAAGTAGTCATGCTTCATTATAAACAACACTCATATTCAAACATAGGATATCAAGAATCAAACATTAAAATAATTATATTAATACTAAAGGAATATCAATGCGAAATTCAAGTCAAAGTCACGAGCTAACATCAACTTTGATATTTATCAAATAAGTATAAACATATAACCATTTCAAGTCTCAAAAGCATAGACATTATTCACAATATGATAACTCATCCTCATTGCTCTCTCACTACTACTAATGTTATAAAGACACACTTGAGTTTTCACTTAAAGGTTACCTGGATCCTTGCTTCTCTTTGCTGCCTCCACATCAAGTACTCTACATTGCAAGGCAAATGAGAGGGTAAGCATAAGCTTAGTGAGTGAATAAAACAAGTATAAAAACATCTTGCAATGCATCCCATATTAAACCAATTTCATCAATTTAAAAACATGTCATGCTCTTTATAAAACAAAACACACATTGCTAACAACGCCACTTTTAAAACTCAGTAAGTGTCATCAAACCAAGGCGAACAACGCCATCATTAAATTTTAATAAAAATCATTTTGTAATCACATGCTTTACAAGCTAAAACACAAGTCTTACATGCTACTCACATAGCAATGCTTACACGTGCATCTCAATGCACAAAGCTCAAGTCTTATATGCTACAACATAGCAATGCTAAAATCACATGCATATCAATGCATAAAACCTCGCATGCATAATACCATATGCAATCAAGTAAAAACCATGACACTTTTGAAAATTAAACATATATTGGTGCTAGTGATCCGATTTGTACTACTCCAAATCGTTAGGATAAACGGGCAACCGCATGTTAGTACTACTCCCAAAGCATACGCATGTTGATACTAGTCTCAACATGAATTATCTCACCTTGGTGTCTGGTGACAGTACTACTCCAATCAACCCGTATGTGACAGTACTACTCCCATCACATAGAATTAGAATATAGGCCAAAATGCAACAAACAAGGAATTTATACACGAACGACTTTTGAATGTTTATAGTGCACTCTAGACCCTATTGATCGATCAACTTATCCCATAAGGTTCATCACTTAACTAGTCAATATATTATCAAAAACCAATGCTCAACATTTAATCCAAAATAGAATTCAAATCACATGTATCCCACTTTTTACGCATCACTTGCAAAAACTGATAAAACCACTTTTATCTTATTTTTCAAAATAAAAACCGTGGGAACATTGAATACATATAAAATCTCTCTAAAAAAAATCTCATGAGTATTTATATACATGCATAATCACATATGCACAACACAATAAGAGCATAACAAATAACGTTGTAAAAACAAGGCATAATATGAGAACCTTTAAGAAAGCTATACTTAAAACTTATTTCCAAGTATAGGAAGGTTTTTCACACCATCCCTATACCCCCAAACCTTTGAAAAATATTTAAAAACATGCCAAATTGGCATTCCTTATAATCCACTCACCGATAACCAATACTTGCTCGCCAAACCATCGAAATAAACCAGAACGCCTTCAAACGCGATCGCCTAACTTTTTTCATGTTTCAAGCATCAAAACCAAGGGTTTTAATGCTTCTAAACTCACAAAAGAAACCAAAAATTTGGATCCCTACACAACAGCTCTTAAAACCTATCAAAACTTAGACCAAAAACTTATCGGAACATACCAAACTTCACTTAAGCCTATAGTTCGGGATTAAGGATATTAAAAACACTTTATAGAAAGCCTAACACATTGAAAATAATCCACTTAAGACCCAAAAACAGTGGGTAAAAACCCTTGAACGAAAATTGAGATTTTTAGTCGAAAAATTGTTTTTTATGAAATTAAAGGATTAAAATAATTTCTCCGAGCCAAGAACTTGGGAATTTCAGTAAAGAACTTTATTTTTCTAGAGGATTAACAGAATCTCACCTCTAAAACTGATCCAATTACTTTTCGGGTTTTAGAACGAGAAAACGATGAGAAATCAAGAAAATTTGAAGGAGAAAAGTTAAGATAATTATTAGAAATGATTTTTAATGGAAAATAATGAGTTTTTACCTTGAAAACTTGATGAACGGATGCCTCCAAAGAGGGAAAACGAAAATTAGAAAAATATGTGATGTTTAGGTTAATTAAAAAGGGTTTTAAGAGTTTTAAATAGAGTTTAATTAAGTTGTTTAATTTAGAATAGATTTTGGGCTTAATTAATTAATATTTGGAAAGCCTAGACCAGCTAGGATTATAATTGGATCAAAACCCCTTAAAGATTCAAAGTTTTGACTTGTTTCATAAAATTTTCCCTAAATTTTCAATTTTTACAAAACGGACACTAATTTCAAAATCTTAGGGTTTCAAGGGTCGATTTTCAAAATTAATTTGACCAAAGTCAAATATATGCTAAATAAGGATTTTAAAATATTTTTCCTTAATTTATTTCGATTGAAAACTAATTTTTAAGTATTTAATCCCGAACTAGGCTAAATCGACTAAACCAACCCACTAACTTCTAAGCTCAATTTTGGGGCGTTACATGAATAATGTTCTCAAGAACTTGAATTAACTGCTTCTGCAGTCTAAATCCTTTTAGAAGCTTCATGTAAATTTTTTATCAAGAGGCTCACACAAATAAGATGTAACAACATCCATTAAACGAAACTAAGTCATTTCATTTATTGCCAGAATATCTAAAAGTAATTGCATCCACCACCGAGGAATATATTTTCCTCATTCAATTTCATATCTTTGTGAGAATCCTTGTGCAACCAAATGAGCTTATATCTCATGATTTTCCTTTTTGATTTCTCTTTCTCACAAAGGCTCGTTTATATCTACGAGCTTTACATATTTCAATGTATGGGTTATAGGCCCAAATACTTCTCTTTTTGAAAATAGATTTTAGTTTCGCCTCAATTGTCTCTTTTATGTTGGCCAATCATTTCTTTGTCCAAATGACAATGATTCATGATCCACATCATCGAATAAAATCTCTAGTGCTATATTGCATGTAAATATATTGACGACGTCAATTTAATTTCAGTTCTATTTATTATCAGACATGACATAATCTATTAATATCTCTTTATTGTCAGGTACTTGAGTCATTTCAATGTCTTTGTTGGAGACCATTTAATCTCTTCTAGAGATTTTCATAATCATTGATTCCTCGATCAGATCATCATAAAATATAGCTCATTTTCTTTTTCGAGGATCTCTTATTTTTTGAACTTACTTGTCTACTACGCTTTAAGCGTAAGTTAGACTCATTAGCAACTAGAGTTTGTCCTTCCATTGACATCAAATTTAATCGGAGTATTCATAGCTGGTATACGTGACTTAGCCACTTTTTTAGGGTCGGCAAAATCATCTGGCAATTGATTTGCTAAATGAATTATCCATTGAACTTATAGTTCACATTGTGTATTACGTGGATCGAAAAGAGAAAATGATAATTCATTCCAACTTATTTCTTTCCCCAGCTATTTATTTTCTCCCCCTAATGTTGGGTAAATTGACTCATTAAAATGATAGTCAATAAATCGGATTGTAAATAAATCCTCTATCAGAAGCTCTTATATATATTCCCAAAAAAAATCATCTTTGTGCAAATGGTGGAGCAATTAAAATATATATCGTACACCAAAAAAAATTGAGATGAGAAATACTTGGTTCCTGACCAAAAACCATTTATAATTGGGAAAACTTATGATCATTTGATGGCTTGATGCGAATTTATGATACTACATGTAAAATTACAGGTCATCAACATTATCAAGACTGATTGTCTTTAGAAAATAATCTGGAATACGTGCTCGTAATTTTATCAACTGAGCAAGTAGCCTTGCAAATACCAAGTTGCGGGTTAATAACAAGGATACACATAACCATCTAGCCGATGCACCGATAAAAATTGTAAAATATCTAGATGGTCTTTAAGAAAGGTGTATGGTGTAAAATCTCATTTTTGGGGTTAGTAGTTTGATAATTCGATTCGGGTCGAATCGAGTTTTCCGGTTTATTATTCCGGGGAAAATAAAATAAGGATATTTTTAATTAAGAAAAATAATAATTTTGGAATATGGTTTGAAATATTAAAAATATGTTTCAAGATTAAAAGAAAGTAATTTGGATTTTATAATGATTTTTAATTATGCTTAATTATGCATAAGTGACCAATTTGTAATTTTTGGAAAAAGTGGAGGACTTATTTTGTAATTTTCGAAAAATTACATGTTTTAGTGACTAAATTGAAAAGCAAGCTAAACTTAGAATCCTTAGAGGGCCATAAACTCATTTCTAATTTTTAATAATGATTTATTTACCAAAATATGTTTTAATTACTTTAATTAGAGATTTTTAATCATTTTCTCTCAAAACCACTTTTCTCTCATTTTCTCTCATCTTTTTTTCTCATTTTCTCTCTATTTTCTCTTCATCTTTTCTCTTCAATTCTTTGCTGATTTTTGCATCTTTTTCAACAAAGATTATATCATTTGCATCATCTTTCCATCCTTTACAAAACCTAAGCATCAATTTCATCAAATCAATATCAAATTGCAAGGAATCAAGAAGAGGAAATTACATCTTTTTGGTGAATAGATCTTGAAGGTAATTTTCTGGATTTTTATTTTTTTCTAAGGTTCTTTATTGAAATTTCCATGTATTAGCTTGCTAATCTTTTAATAAAAACTTAATTCTATGTTTTTAATATTAGATCTAGTGATTTTGTGAATGTTTTTGTGAAATCTATTTGGATCTCATTCAATGCTGGAATTAGATGGATTCAATTGTGTTTTTATGTTAATTAAATGATTAATTGAGTCTTGATTTGATAGCACATTAGTTTAATCCCGGAATAATGCAATCGGTGTAGTTTTAAGGTGCTTTTCGGTTGTTTTACGGGCTGTTTTAGATGCTTTAATGTTGCTGGAGATATAAGGATGGTTTGGATGTGTTTTTGGATCATAATTGGAGTGGATTAGATTTTATATTCGTTAGGTTTTGGGCTGATGTTGTTTGGATGCGTTTTGGATTAGTCTACGGTCTTTTCGGCTAAGTTTTCGGTAGTTTTATGGTGATCGGATATGGCTGTTGGTTTGAGCATGTTATGATGTAAGAATGCTCTGTTTTTAATGTTGTAGAAGAGGTACAAGAAGGTGCTTGATTTCTGGTGCGTTGTTGCGATCATCGGATAGCGGCGAAAGCTCGTTTCGCTTGTTGGTGAGTGACTACGGATTTAAAGCGAATCGTGTTTGGTACGGTTCTGTTTTGGGGACTATGGAAGAGTGTGAAAACCTTCCATAGTTCAAGAGTAAGTAAAGTAAATGTTTTTGATAAACCGATATGAGTTTCGGCTACATTTGATAAAGGCATTATGTTGGTAATGCAATAAGATTTATGGAAATGCATGAGCATGTTTTAAAATGGTGCATACATGAGAATTACTTGCTGAAATGCATAGCTTATTTAGCATCCATGATTATGAAAAATTATGAGAAATAATTTGGGATACAATATGGTTATTTGACTTATATATGATGGTGCCTTTGGGAATGACTTTTGGTTCATTTGTTGAACACATTATGCATGCATTATGAGCAGCAAGTTATATGATTTGGAATACAATATGGTTAATTGCCTTATACATGATGGTGCCTTTGGGCATGGCTTTTGGTTCATTTGTTGAACATATTATGCATGCATTATGAGCAGCAAGTTATCATGCACATTTGATTATGATATTGGCTTAGTGACACTAACTTTAGATTCGAATACGAATGACATGTCATTAGGATTGTCTTAAGTGGCACTATAAACAAAATTGAGAATACAGAATATTGCCTACACGTAAACAATGATGACTTTGTGTCCAACCGTGCGTGATAGAGCCGCCTACACGTAAACAAGGGTGACTTTGTGTCCAACCGTACGTGGTAGAGCTTCCCTATATGTAAACAAGGGTGACTTTGTGTCCGGCCGTGCATATAGTTGACCCATACGTAAACAAGGGTGACTTTGTGTCCAACCGTGCGTAGTGGGGGTAACATGTATACAAGGGTGACTAAGTGTCCGACCGATGCATGTTGAGACCAAGAGTCTCCAGTTATGAGAAAAAGGATCCGTGTATTCGGTGAACTCAAGGTTCACATTAAAGTGGTCACTAGAATGCCAATATACATACATGAATTTGAGAAGAAGATTGAGCATCATTTATAAATTGTTTTGATAAGATTATGTGAACTCAAGGATGCATATGATTTAAAGAACATGAGCATGAAATGTTAGCATGCATGATTTAACAATGTATTACAAACTATGGTTTCATCATGATTTTAAATAGATGCATTGATGATTTGTGTAGAGCTTCCTCACTAAGTATGCTTGCTTAAGCTCTCTTTTCATCCATACAGAGAAATAAAGGCACTTGGAGCTTCGTTCGAGGCAAGGAAACCAAGGGGAAGAATCACTTTAAATTTGGTATGTTTTTGGCAAACAAATTGAGCAAGGCAATGTGTAACCCAACCTATGTGAGGAGTGTGTACTTAGACTTTGGTTTATGTTGTAATAAGACCATTATAGTTTGATTGTTAATTGTTGAACTTTGGAATTGTTTGGATTGTTGAAGCATGTACTAGCATGATTGATATTTTGTTAATCATTTTCTAGGGAGCATGTCTATAGCTTGATTGATGTTCGTGTCGTTGTTGATTATGTGCCATATGTTACTAAATATGCCTAGGATTGATGCATTTAGTGGATCTAATTAATGGTTGAGTATTGAGTAATTGGTATGCACTTAGTGTAACGAAACTTTTGATTCCAAACCTAAAGTTTCGAAACCTTTGGGTGATGGTTCCGAAACCTTTGACAAATAGTTTCGAAACCTTCACAAGGTTTTGAAACCTTGCGGGCAGTTTCAATTCTGGATAGCTACTGGACGCGAAAAGTTTTGAAACTTTCCAGGAAAGTTTTGAAACCTTTTACAAAAAGTTTCAGAACCTCTGGGAAGGTTTCGAAACCTTTGATCACCTAGAACTGAAAGTTGCTAGAAATTATATTTTAGTCCCGGATATTTTCCTTTGTTCGATTAAGGTACTTGTAGATGTCATTTTAAGCTGAAATTTTGCATGCATGCATAAAGTTGATTTAATTTCAAGATAGTTAACCTAAATTGGATGAAGTCCTTGAATTTTGGAAGATTTACATTTTGGTCCTTAAATTAGAGAAACATGCAATTGATGATGTTAGAATGATCTGTTTGAGTTGAAATTTACTATGAGGAACTCTTGTATGTTTAATTGATTATTGATGGAAATAATTTCTACTTTACTAATTGAATCTAAAAGTTTTACGTTTTAGTCCTTAATCTATGTTAGTGTTTAATCGGATGTTTGTTTTTAATTAATGTGTTATCGTTAATGCTTTGTATGAGACCTTGTTACATTGGTATAAGATTGTGCATCTGGGTAAGATAAAAAAAAATATAACGAATTTTAGGGTTGTTTATCGAATCGAACCTTCGCGGGTTTGGTTTGATGTTCCTCGTGTAACCCGTTAGTTTCGGTTCCGTCTAGGCCGGGCTAAGAGGGTTACATATGGGCCATATATATCACCTTGTATCCATTCCATAAAATTAATAGATTTGCACTCTATCATAGTTGTTGATGATTGAATAATTAAAATGCTTTCCTAGAAAGTATGACATGAAAAATTACCTTGAAGAAACTCCTAGTTCTTCAATAAATGACCACATGAAAGTGTCAACAATTTTTCGAATTATAATTGAATCGGGATAGTCTAACCGTTCATGCCAAATAAAATAATCAGTAATATAAAACTAATGCTTTGATATAATAATTGAAAAATAGTTTTGGACTAATTTAAAAAGACTTTAAAAATGTTTCTTATGTCCAAAAAACTTGAAAATATATTTAAGATGTTTGTGAAAGTTTTTAAATATGTTTTGAATGATTTAAAGAAACCAAAAAACTGATTTTTACCCAAGTGTTTCGATACACTCTCAAGGTGTTTCGATACTTGTTCTTCAATGCCATGGTTTCAAAGGAAAAACCACAGTATCGATACTGGTATCGATACCTTTTCACCACTGTGATGTTCTGTTTCAAACCATATTTCGATACACCCCCAACGGTCAAAACGATTTTATAAAACCTCCAACGGCTAGGAGCGATATCGATACTGGTATCATGTTCATAAATGCAGATCAACAGTCATTTCCCAAAGAGGGTGTTTTGATACCGGTCATATGTATATCGATACCATCTGCACCAGAACAGGAAATAAGCCTTGTAATCAGCTCCAAACGGACCCAAAACATCCCCAACAATCGTAAACGGATAGAAGATCATTTGGGATGATAAAAGGAAGCATCAAGCATCAAGAGAAGACCAATGCTTCATTGTAAACAACAATATGATCAAAGATTTGTCTTAGTGCTTAAATTCCTATTATTTGGGTAGACAAACACTTGTGAGCTTAATTGTCATATATGCTCAAGTGGAATTAGGAATTGGTTGAGTGCTTAGATTGCAAACATTAGCCTTATTAGAAAGGTTAAACAAGTTTTCTAAGTTTTCTCATTATTGAGTGAATTCCTAAAGTTCGAGTTGTGAGCTTTGGATGCTAGTTTCGGGTTTGAGTCTAGGATTGTAAAGTTATCCCTTTGGCCTCAAAAGGTTGGAATTCTTAATGAATTGGGAAAATCCTTAGTGGGAAGCTAAGATAGTGGATGTAGGCGTTGCCGAACCACTATAAATCCTTGTGTCATTGTCTATATTTTTGCTTCCACTCATATCCATCCAAATTAGCCAATTCGCATCACTTGACAAGTAAATTCGGTTGTGCATCGAGCTATTCCAAGTCTAACAATTGGTATCAGAGCGAGGCTCAATTGAAGAGGATTAACATCTTATTGAAAAGATCCGGTGAGCTCGATCAATTTATAATCAACCGATATTCCATGGCACAATCCATTGATAAGCCTCATTTCTTTGACGGGTCTAACTACTCCCAATAGAAGATAAGGATGAAATATTTCATCAATTCAAGAGATTACAAGCTATGGGATATAGTTGAAGATGTACCATTTATGCCAAAAGGAACAAAGGCGGAATGGAGCGTTGAAGATCGCAAGAAGATGATGCTAAATCATAAGGCTTTGCACATTCTTGTTTGTGCATACCATCAAAGCATATATGAAAAGAATTCTTCTTGTGAAAGTGCCAAGGAAGTTTGGTACAAGCTCGAAGTTACATACGAGGGGACAAACGAAGTAAAGGAGATCAAGATTGGACTCCTTAATCTAGAGTATGAGAACTTCAAGATAAATCCGGAAGAAGACATAGCAAAGTTGTTCGATCGATTCTCCACCATCACCAATGGACTTAGAGGATATGGAGAGATTATTCCGGAGGAGAAGCTTGTTCGTATTCTCATCTATTCCCTTCCTGAGTCATGGACTCAAAAAGGACCGCCATCATCGAAGCCAAAAATCTCAAGACGTTAAAGCTTGATGAACTCATGGGGTTACTTCTCACACATCAAATTATGATGAAAGGAAGACAAAAGGAGAAGAAGAAGGAAGAGATTAGAACGATGAAGAAGAAGAAGATTCAGGAGCTTGGTATAAATGTCATTACCGTTGCTCTAAAATCCTCAAATTGCATCCATTCTGTAGATTCAAGTGAGGAGGATAGTGAAGAAGATGAAGAGCTTGCCCAACTCTTCATTGACTTCAATCGATTCGTAAGGAACAAAAGTAAGAGATCCTCAAAGCATAAATCAAAAAAGAAGATGAAGGACTCCCACAAGTCTATCAAAAAGGGATCATCTTCAAAGAAGCAAGCATATGTGGCTACTTGAAGTGATGAGGACTCCACCGAAAATGAAGAAGCCAACCTATGCTTGATGACCATCAATGAGGGGGAGGTAGCTTCTAAATCTCAAACTTTAAATTCTTATTCATTTGATGAGTTGCAAGAAGCTTATGATAAATTGGTTTTTGATTTCAAAATTACATTTTCAAAGAAAAAGAAATTGATTTCAAAGTTAAAAATTGAAAATGATTTACTTTTGAAAACCAATTTAGAGTTTGAAGCAAAAATGAAAAATTTTAAACTTAAAGTTTTTGATTTACAAAATTTGCTTCAAACGATGGAAAAAGATCATCAAATTGCTTTAGATGATCATATCGGATAGAGATCCGCGGTATACATCCAAGTTTTGGAGGAGTTTACAGACAGCTTTGGTACGAGGCTTAGTTTTAGTACGGCTTATCATCCATAGACGGATGTACAGTCTGAGCGTGTTATACAGACTTTGGAGGATATGTTGAGGTGTTGTATCATCGAGTTTCAAGGTTCTTGGGATAAGCAATTGCCGTTGGTAGAGTTTGCTTACAATAATAGTTTTCAGACGAGTATACAATGGCACCGTTTGAGGCTTTGTACGGGCATAGGTGATGTACACCTTTGTGTTGGATAGAAGTGGGGCAAAAGTATGTTTCTTTGTCTCAAGTTTTAAAGATACGGATGAGAAGGTTAAGTTGATATGTGCTAAACTTAAGGAAGCTTCGGGTAGGCAGAAGTCTTATGCCGACTTAAAGCGTAGAGAGATAGAGTGTACTGTTGGGGACAAAGTTTTCTTAAGGTTTCTCCGTGGAAGAAGGTGATGAGGTTTGGACGTAAGAGTAAGTTGGGCCATATGAGGTGTTAGAGACAAATGGTTGTTATCGGTTAAGGTTGCTGGTGGAGTTGAGTAAGATACCCTATGTGTTTCAATGTATCGATACTTCGTAAGTATCGTTCAGATCCTTTTCATGTTGTTCTAGTTGAGGAGTTTGAGTTAAGAGAGGATATGGGTTATGAGGAAGAACCGGTGAGGTTTTTGGATGTGGATACAAAGATTCTTCGAGGGAAGACCATAGATTTGGTTAAAGTGCTTTGGAAACACCAAGGTGTTGAAGAAGCAACTTGGGAGTCAAGGAAAAGCGTGGAGGAGCAGTTTCCTCACTTGTTTACTTCGGGTAAATTTCGAGGACGAAATTTTCTTAAGAGGGGGAGAGTTGTAACATCCCGTTTTAGGGGGATATTTTTAATTAAGTAAAATAATAATTTGGAAGGTGGTTTGAAATATTAAAAATATGTTTCAAATTAAAAGAAAATAATTTGGATTTTTAATAATGATTTTTAATTATGCTTAATTATGCATAATGACTAATTTGTAATTTTTGGAAATTTGAGGGACTTAATTTGTAATTTTCGGCCATAAAGATGTTTTAGTGACTAAATTGAAAAGCAAGCTAAACTTAGAATCCTTAGAGGGCCATAAACCCATTTTTAATTTTAATGATGATTTATTCACCAAAATAAATATTTTAATTACTTTAATTTGTTTTCTTAATCATTTTCTCTTAAAACTACTTTTGACCCATTTTTCTCTCATCTTTTTCTCTCATTTTCTCTCCACTTTCTCTTCATCTTTTCTTCTCAATTCCTTGCTGATTTTTGCATCTTTTTTTACATCATTTGCATCATCTATCCATTCTTTACAAAACCTATGCATTGATTTCATCAAATCTACATCAAATTGCAAGGAATCAAGAAGAGGAAAATCTCCTAATTTTGGTGAATAGATCTTAAAGGTAATTTTCTGGATTTTTATTATTTTCTAAGGTTCTTTATTGAAATTCCCAAGTATTAGCTTGCTCATCTTTGAATAAACACTTGATTCAATGTTTTTAATGTTAGATCTAATGTTTTTGTTATATTTTTGTGAGATCTTTATGGATCTTGTTTAATGTTGGAAATTATATGATTTCAATCATGTTTTTATGATGATTTAATGATTAATTGAGTCTTGATTTGAGATCATATTAATTTAATCCCGGAATAATGCAATCGGCGTAGTTTTAAGGTGCTTTTCGGTTGTTTTATGGGCTGTTTTAGATGCTTAAGTGATGCTGGAGATATAAGGATGGTTTTGATGCATTTTGGATCATAATTGAGGTGGATTAGATGTTAGATTCGTTAGGTTTTGGGCTGATGTTGTTCGGATGCGTTTCGGCTTAGTTTTCGATCTTTTCGGCTAAGTTTTTGGTAGTTTAATGGTGATCGGATATGGCTGTTGGTTTGATCATGTTATGATGTGAGAATGCTCTGTTTTTAATGTTGTAGAAGAGGTACAAGAAGAAGCTTGATTGCTGGTGCGTTTGGTGCGATCATCGGAAAGCGGCGAAAGCTTGTTTCGCTTGTTGGTGAGTGGTTTTCGGATTTAAAGCGAATCGCGATTGGTACGTTCTGTTTTTGGGGGCTATGGAAGAGTGTGAAAACCTTCCATAGTTCAAGAGTAAGTAAAGTATTTGTTTTTGATGAACCGATATGAGTTTCGGCAATTTTGACAAAGGTATTTTATTGGTAATGCAATGGGATTTATGAAAGTGCATGAGCATGTTTTGAATTGGTGCATACATGAGAGATACTTGCTGAAAATGCATGGTTTATTTAGCATCCATGATTATGAAAAATTATGAGAAATGATTTGGAGAACCACATGGTTATTTGCCTTATATTCAATGGTGCCTTTGGGCATGGCTTTTGGTTCATTTGTTGAACAATTTATGCATGCATTATGAGCAGCAAGTTATTTGATTTGGAATACAATTTGGTTATTTGCCTTATATATAATGGTGCCTTTGGGCATGGCTTTTGGTTCATTTGTTGAACATATTATGCATGCATTATGAGCAGCAAGTTATCATGCACATTTGATTATGATATTGGCTTAGTGACACTAACTTTATATACGAATACAAATGACGTCATTAGGGTTGTCATAAGTGCATTATAATCAAAACAGAGAATACAGAATTTTGCCTACACGTAACAAGGGAGACTTTGTGTCCAACCGTGCGTGGTAGAGCCGCCTACACGTAACAAGGGTGACTATGTGTCCGATCGTGCGTGGTAGTGCTAATAGTGACTTAGTGTCATGTCAATGGTGACTTAGTGTCATGTCAATGGGGACTTAGTGTCCTGACGAGACGAATGTCTCATGGATCCGCGTATTCGGTGAGCTTAAGGTTCACATTAAGTGTTCACTACAAAACCAATATACATACATGAAATTGAGGAAAGGTTTGAGCATCATTTGTAAAATTGTTTTGATATGGTTATGTGAACTCAAGGATGCATATGTTTTAATGAAGTTGGATATGAAATTTTGGCATGCATGACTTGACAAGTATTGCACATTATGGTTTCTTCATGGTTTTAAATAAATGCATTGATGATTATTTGTGGAGCTACCTCACTAAGCAAGTTTGCTTAAGCTCTCTTTTCATCTTTGCAGAAAAATAAGGACACTTGGAGCTTCGTTCGGGGCAAGTAGACCAAGGGGGAAGATCACTTGAATTTTGGTATATTTTTGGCAAATAAATTAGGCAAGGCAATGTGTAACACAATTTATGAGAGAAGTGAGGATTTTAGGCTTTGTTCCATATTGTAATAAGACCATCATTGTTTGATATTAATTGTTAAACTTTGGATTGCTTATATTGTTGAAGCATATTCTAGGATGTGTATGTTGGATTGATATGTTGTAAATCACTTTTCTTAGGGAGCATGCCTATAGCTTGAATGACGTTCATGACGTAGTTAATTATGTGCCATATGTTGTTAAACATGTTTAGGATTGATGCATCTAGTGGTGGTATTTAATGGTTGAGTATTCAGCTCTTGGTGTGCACTTAGTGTAATGAAATATTTGGTTCCAGACCTAAAGTTTCGAAACCTTTGATTGAAGGTTCCGAAACCATTGTCAAATAGTTTCGAAACCTTCATAAGGTTTCGGAACCTTTCGGGCAGTTTTAATTCTGGGAAGCTACTGGACGCGATAAGTTTCGAAACTTTCAAGGAAGGTTTCGAAACCTTTTTCAAAAAGTTTCGGAACCTCTGGGAAGGTTTCGAAACCTTTGATCACCTAGAATTGAAAATTGCTGGAAATTATATTTTAGTCCCGGTTATCTTCCTTTGTTCAATTAAGGTACTTGTAGATGTTATTTTGAGCTGAAATTTTGCATGCATGCTTAAAGTTGATTTAATTTCAAGATGGTTAACTTAATTGGGATGAAGTCCTTGTATTTTTGAGAAATTTACATTTTGGTCCCTAAATTAAAGAAACATGCAATTGATGATGTTAGAACGATCTGTTTGAGTTGAAATTTACTATAAGGAACTCTTGTATGTTTAATTGATTATTGATGGAAATAATTTCTACTTTACTAATTGTATTTAAAAGTTTTACGTTTTAGTCCTTAATCCACATTAGTGTTTAATCGGATGGTTGTTTCAGTTAATGTGTTTCCAATAATGCTTTGTATGAAACCTTGACATGTAGGTATAAGATTATGCATCTAGGTAAGATAAGAAAAAAAAAGTATAACGGTTTTAGGGTTGTTTATTGAATCAAACCTTTGCGGGTTTGGTTTGATATTCCCCGTGTGACCCATTAGTGCCAGTTTCGTCCAAGCCGGGCTAAGGGGGTTACAAGAAGGACACTTGAAGAATGAAGGCTTCACATCCTACCTTTGACTCAAGTGTGGTAAAATTTCTAGTTGAATTTGTGTTTATTTGCTTATTTTTATTTTATTTTAACTAGTTTATCATATATGTTGAACTAACACTTAGTGATGTCTTGAGTAAGGGGGAGTTTTTTGTTTTCATAACCTATGTTTTGATACTTAATTTTTCCAATAATTGGTATCTTTCAAATTCTCCTACGTTATGAACTTTAAAGATTTTCAAACTTGTTTTGAACCATTTTTGATATAACAAAAAGGGGGAAATGTTATGAAAAATTGTTTTTTTCAAAGACTTGACAAATGGATAAGAGGGAACTTTAAATGATTTGATTCTTTAATTCTCTTATTCAAAGTTTATTTGAAAAAGGGGGAGCAATCTCAAAAACAATATTTCAAGTTGGTTTTGTTATATCAAAAAGGGAAAGATTATAAAACTAATGTTTTAATATAATAATTGAAAAATAGTTTTGGACTAATTTATAAAGACTTCAAAAATATTTCTTATGTCCAAACAACTTGAAAATATATTTAAGATGTTTTTGAAAGTTTTTAAATATGTTTTGAATGATTTAAAGAAACCAAAGAAATGATTTTTACCCAGGTGTTTCAATACAGCCTCAATGTGTTTCGATACCTATTCTTCAATGTCATGGTTTCAAAGGAAAAACCACAATGGTATGGTATCGATACTAGTATCGATACCTTTTCACTACTGTGATGTTCTGTTTCGAACCATATTTCGATACACCCCCAACGATCAAAACGATTTTATAAAATCCCCAACGACTAGGAGCGGTATCGATATTGGTATCGATACTTATTCATAAATGCAGATCAACGGTCATTTCCCAAAAAGGGTGTTTTGATACCGGTCATACGTATATCGATACCACCTGCACCAGAACAGGAAATAAGCCTTGTAATCAGCTCCAAACGGACCCAAAACATCCCCAACAATCATAAACGGATAGAAGATCATTTGGGATGATAAAAGGAAGCCTCAAGCATCAAGAGAAGACCAATGCTTCATTGTAAACAACAATATGATCAAAGATTTGTCTTAGTGCTTAAATTCCTATTATTTGAGTAGACAAACACTTGTGAGCTTAATTGTCATATATGATCAAGTGTAATTCGGAATTGGTTGAGTGTTTAGATTGCAAACATTAGCCTTATTAGAAGGATTAAACAAGTTTGCTAAGTTTTCTCTTTGTTGAGTGAATTCCCAAAGTTCGGGTTGTGAGCTTTGGATGCTAGATTCGGGTTTGAGTCTAGGATTGTAAGGTTATCCCTTTGGCCTCAAAAGGTTGGAATTCTTAGTGAATTTGGAAAATCCTTAGTGGGAAGCTAAGGTAGTGGATGTAGGCGTGGCTGAACCACTATAAATCCTTGTGTCATTGTCTATATTTTTGCTTCCACTCATATCCACCCAAATTAGCCAATTCTCATCACTTGGCAAGTAAATTCGGTTGTGCATCGAGCTATTCCAAGCCTAAAAAGTAAACATCTAGTTTACAATAGCATGAGCTTCAATTTGTACTAATTCTTATGTAGTATAATATGGATGACAGTGCATGTAATTTTGCCAATATTTCATTATTGTCTTGAGTTATACTCGTAATATTGAGATAGTCAGTATCCCCTTGACTAATATTCTCAATATATTTCTGCAAATATCTTTAAAATCCAATAAATCTCTTTGCGACTTTGACGAGTATAATGCACTGTAAATATGAGATAAAGTCTCATTTGGCAAATAATATATTTGCTCAATTGGAGCTTTCTGTGATATTAGTACTTCCAGATATGGTACTCATATTATTCCCTTGCATTTAAAATGGAAAAATATGCATAATTATGCACCTTTTAATACGTGCTTTATTTCAGTCACTTCGGGATATGAAAAATATGTGCTATGTACCATTCACTTCGGGGAATGGAAAAATATTAAAAAAAATAGCACATCATATAAAATTAGATCAAAGATAAGCTCTCAAGAGCTCTTCCGAAGCACTGATATTTTAGTACTTTGAGATATAGTACTCATATTTTCCTTGTATTTAAATGGGAAAATATTTCTTATACTTAAGTATTGTATGAGTACTTACACTGTCTGTTAAGTATAAATCGCCATAAATTATTGCAACTTTATTCCGGAAGTAATCATATTCTTTTAAAGGAAAAAATTAACATAAAAGATAAATAAATAATATATAAAGTAAGTTAACATAAATAAATAATAAATAAAAGTAAATTAACATAAATAAATAAATTAGCATTAAATAAAAGAAAATAAATGGCGAACTATTCCCTTCAAGGGTTATGAGAAAAATTATCAATATCCAATTGATTTGGATTAATAACGTTATTATTTTCACCACAAAGAAAATTTGTTTATATTTTCTTTAATTTATCATTCATGATTATGGATAAAGTCCATAATACTTCGGCATTTAACAAGTACGAGATCAATGGTTTGTACCATCGCATTGATAACATAAAGATTTTGATATGATCTCTATCATTCTTGTCATCTTTATAATTTCACTTCTTGTGGATATAAACATTCTCAAAATAATCATCTTATCCATGTCTATTTTATGATCTCAATCACGACCACAATTACTAATGTAACATTTATTTTTTCCGCTATAAAATACCATATTCACTTCAGGGAATGGAGCGAAGACTGATAGGTATTTAAAACCCTTGTATGATATTGTGTCTATAAGACAACATTAATGTTTGAAAAGTAGAGTATGTTTTTCTAACATATCCTCATCAATGATACTCTTGCACATAATTGAGTTTTATTCACTAACCATATAGTGAATTATCACGTTTACATTCACTTCAAGGAATGAAACAAATTCAATAATTGCATGGAATAAACATCATGCTTGCATTCACTTTAGGGAATGACATAAATCAAATAATCGCATAGAATAATCATCATGCTTGCATTCACTTCAGGGAGTGCCTCCCATAAAAATTCTTTGATCAAGACGATTTTCGTAACTTAAACTTGGGAGAAGTTTATAGTCGAGTTTTTTCGACATAAAATAGTATTGCTTTCAAGCAAATATAAACTTTATAATATTCATACTATTAAATAGTAATTGATCAACTAAAATATACAATAAGGAACAAAAATTTAATCCTTATACGCGGCGTTGTTAAACCAGTCCACAAGATCCTTTTAAAAGAACCTCCTTTGAGACCAGTAGCCTCGCAAAACGGAATTTCCAGCCAATATACTCGAATTAAACCAACATAACAAAGAAGATATTAATTAAAGGTTTAATATTTGTTCTAATATCATGTAATACTTAGAACATGATTAAAAACATAAACTTTCATCGTAATAATAAAATAAACAAATATTGGTTATAATAAAGACAAAAATCTCAAATTAAATAAGTAAAACATACTGAACTTTTCACTATATGGTAGATTTAGTTACCAATATCTTGTTAAAATCTTTTTCGGGAATTGTCAATAAGAAACACGGTATTTGAGCCACTTTATCGCTACACAAACACCAAACAACCAAAGATTTCTAATAAATTAAAAATCAAATCAAAGATCAAGACAGAAAAATAACCGATGGTAGTAACAAATTCTTTTCAATGACTCCTTCAAGATTCGAACGACAAACGCCTTCGTTGGTTAGAGTCTCGTGCTGATAACGTGTTGTGAATAAAGTAAAGAATAAGAACAAAATAGAAGAACAAATATGAGAGACAAAAGAGAAAGACTTTTATTATATTCTCAAGGTAGGGTTGTATATAATGCTTTGTCCAAAAGTCTATATTTATAGGCATAATATGAAAACCCTAATTCCAATGGGTATTAAACCCTAATAATAAAACCCATTAAACTTTAACTTAATATATAGATATCCACCATGAATAAATATATTCATAACATATTATATATATTGATATTAAAAGTGATGATAAAAATATAAATATATTAAAAATGCAAGTTAAATAATAATAATTACTTTAATTTATATCTGTTAAACTAAATTTAATATAGCATAACATTTCTACGTATATCATATGCATTTCTGCATATATACATAGATATAGAAAATATATATTTAAGATAAAATTATAGGCAAACAAAAAAAATACAATGGAAAAATTAATAAATATAAATTCAATGGATTAAATTAAGGAAATTAATGAATAAAATAGTAAATGATGAAAAATTGAAAGATAAAGTTATGGTACATTGGACTAATATTATGAATTAAATTAAGAAGCAAATTAAAACAAATAATAATAAACATAAAAATTCAAATATAGTAAACAAATAAGGTATAAAAATGAATAAATATATAAGTCAAATGATATGAAATAAAAATAAAAAATTAAATACAGAAAACTATAAATTAATTTGTATTTAAATAAAATATTAAAGGTCTGAATCATAATATACCTTAAAGAAGCTAAAATTTGCAGATATACCCCTCAAATTTAGATCAACGGTAGGGATGACAATTTAATCTAAATCTGATTCAAAAGAAATTGATTTAAAAACAATCTGATCATAATCCGATTAAAAGAATCAACCTCTAGGACTCAATCTTAATATTATAAATAAAGTAAACTAGGTTGGAAGAGTCACCTGGTAATAAACTTTTATTGTTCTACGTTGTCTGATTCAGACTTTTTTAACATTCAGTGTACAATACATTTACTAATCATACTTCCAACAATAATACTAATCTAATTATACCCGATCGATCTGATTCGAATTATTTTACCATTAACTTAACTATAAATGATTATACCAAACCAATATATCTTAGACACTGCAATAAGCTTTAAGTCCAACGTTAATAGCTCCTTGAGCGACTTGGGTGAAGTAAAATTTCAGAAACTCGTCGTGGTCATAAGGTTTGTAGAGCAATGGATTTTTGTCATCCACAAGCTCTTTCGGAACCTCTATCTGGTAGCCTCCTCTAGGACCTGTAAACAGTCCAATGCTGTACCTTGCCTTGTTTCCCTTCATCGTGACACGGTGGTAAGGCGAGGACAATCGACCATTCAACCATACCTATCAGAACGGACGTAAGATTTTATATTAGAAGGGTAAAACCGTACGAAAAATTGAAATTTTCCAAGGACTGTTCCCTAGCACTCTCTATGTCCATCTCTGATACCTGCAACTTCTGTTTAAGTGACTTACGCTAAAGGATTCTCCGATCATGACAACGAAAGAGTTGGCCGACGGCATTACATTGACCCATTCGCCATCTTTGTTTTGAATCTCCAAGCCGTCTACGCCGTTTTGATACAAGAGAGTTAGTGCATTCACGTCGCAGTGCGCCCGTACCCCTTCGGTTGGCTCACTGGTTGTCGGGCTTTTGTATTTCATGATCCTCAGGAGATGGCTAGTGGAGTTCATGACCTTGTCCATGTGGTTCTCTAGGCCAAAACTCTCCAGGATCATCCTCTTGATCGTATTCTCCAATGTCGATGCTAGCTCCGTGAATGATACCATTGCTCTACTGTAGATCGAAATCGTTAATAGGATGAATAATAGTGAGATTTAGAATCACACTAATAATGATCGGTGACGGACGCAATTTAAATATAAACAGTTAATAGCTGCAATAACGGTACGATATTCTTGTTATTGTCCCGTTATTTCAAAAATTCCCAAAAAATAAAAGTCATTTGTCAAATTTTATCTTCAAATTAAAAAATTCAATAGAAATCATTTACAAGAAGTTGTGAGAATTTTAAACTTACAATCGCAACACCTACAATGACCGACGGACCGTAATAGCAATTGTTATGTCCACAATCAAAATAAATGCAACGCAACTGAAAATATTTTTAAATCCTTAAATCATAGTACTACTTTTAACTCAAAAGTAAATTCGATTCGAAAGTACCCGAAGGTTATATTTCCTTGAGGCCACAGGATGTTAGTGAGGCGTTGTTCGATGTTTCCCACAACATGAGCATCATTGATCGACATGCTTTCGAGCAATCTCGACGGCATTGTCTCCTGATAGCCACGGAACCGAATCTCGGAAACGCAGAGTTTTTTTGTTTGCAAAGGCAAGTCGAAGAGTTCCTCCACGGCTCCAAACACTGCCCTCCGAATCTCCAGAACTCGGTCGAACGAAGCCTCGAAACAACCGTAGTCTTCCAATGCTTTCCGAACTTGAACCCTCACCGAATTCCATTCGGGACTACCTGGCTGTAGCAGGTCTTGTTTCGAGAAATCTATAACTGGAATCTTAGCCATCTATGCCTTCCTGTTTGTTGAGTTGCTTGATCAGTGTCCGAATTTCAACTTCTTATACAGATTTAGAAGATGGATTATTACATTGAACGTCCCTGTCTGCTTTCACCAATCAAACTAAGATTCTTGATGGGAATTCGGCCTGCTTTGGGGATTTGCTGCTTGTCTTTAATCTTATATGATTAGAAACTCGAGTTCATGAAAAGAATAAATAGATCAGACAGAAATGTCTTTTTCATTTAGATGATAACAATAACATTACTATTATCCAAGGAATCGGACATGAACATTTCTGTCTACTTTCTTTGTTTTTTCTCTAAATATGATACACGGTCGGTCTTATGTTTTTCTAATTTTTTTTTAAGGATGAACAAAATTTGATTTTAAATAGATGAATTTTTTTAAGAGTTAACTACTGATACGATGATTAATGTTTTTTTTGGTATAGAGTTGGTCGTCGATTTTTAAAAATGATTAGTAATGTCATTTACCTTTTCTGGGTATAAGTGGTCTTTGTTGTCATTAAACATTAACGGTTTGCTGATCATACTCGGTTTGAGAAAGTCTATTTAAAAATTAGATAAACTACAATAAAAATTATTTAATTATAGATATAGTTACATTTAGGTCACCTAATTATTAAAAATTATATCTGAGTTATTCATTTATGGGTAAGGTTATATTTGGGTCACCTAATTATTGAAGTTATATCTGAGTTATTCATTTATGAGTAAGGTTATATTTGGGTCACCCAATTATTAAAGGTTATATTTGGGTCACTTAATTATAAGTAATGTTACATTTGGGTCGATGTTCATATTTGAAAAGAACATCAATTTGGTCTTTTTTTTCTAAAAACTTGTATACCCTTATTAACATTAGAGTACTTCATTTGAAGTCATTAATTAATCTAATGTATGAATTGATGAATTTTATTTTAAATATAAAGAGTGACCCAAATGTAACCTTACCTATAATTGAGTAATCTAAATGTAATATTTATTACTTGGGTGACCCAATTGTAACTACCCATAATTAAGTGAACTAAACGTAACTTTTAATAATTGAGTGACTCAAATATAACCCTACCCATAATTAAGTAACCTCTATTACGTTACCCTTAAAAATTTAAAAATTTTGTAGCTTAAATTAAGTTTTTCGAAAATTTTGAAGAGTTTAATTTAAATTTTCATTAAAATGTAGGAATTTAACTAAAATTTTCAAGAAATTAAGACTTTTAAAAAGTTAAAGATGAAATATAATTAAAATTATTTGAAAATTTTAAAATATAATAACAAGTTTTAAAATTTTTGAATGAGGACAAATTAAAATTTTTAAAATTTTTGAAGGGTTCAATATAAAATTTTTAAACTTCAATAAGTATCCATCTCTTATAAATGTTATAGCGTCAAATTATCTCATTTAGTTTTATTTAAATTTTTTGAGTTTAAAGAATTAATTTTTCAATTATCACCGTAACAAAACAAGTCTTTTGCGGCATTTGATTACTAATAAAGGTCGGTGATGGTTTCATTTTTTATTTTTCAAAAATCTGTTAGGATCATTTCGATACACAACCCTACTATTAACAAGGTATTTTTTATTGTTCTTTCGATTTTTAAGGTTTCCTTGACTAATCTGGATCGACCCGTATCGTATACTTAATTTTAATGGGCGAGTCTCCAAGGATTGAACAATATTGTTGTGGTATGCAATTTGATGCTTTCAACGTCACCAAAGTCCTTGTGGAAGAGATCACTCATGGGAATGATGATAGCCATAGCTTCAGCTTAAACTCAAGGACATGGTGTACGGAAACAGATTTCGATTCGTTTCGGACGATGTCTGGAATGAAAACTATATCGATCGGGAGGAGCTCCGAATTCTTTTCAATTCCGGGGCACAAAACAGCAAGATCAATGTGACAACTCGTAACGAAAGTGTTGCCTCCATTATAAGGACTATTCCATCCCATTGAAGCATTGCTTCGAGTATTGTTCGATTTTCCCTAAAGACTACGAATTCCGAAAGGAAGAATTCATTCGATATGGATGACTGAAGATCTATTAGTGTTTTCCGATGACAACGTCGATGCGGAGGAACGGGGTAGTGACTAATGAGTACTTTAAAGATTTAGCATTGAGTTGCCAAAAGACATGATGAGGTTGGTCAACATGCATTATCTTGATGTCAGGGGAACACAATTTGGTCCGGCTGATGCTTTGCTTGCGGTTAAAGTAATCGTTGTTTGCTTCACGGCTCTAGTCGGAGTAACTCGGACACCGGTCGTTGTTGGAAGTAGTTGTGCCTGTTGTTGTGAAATGGTTCCGCAATCCGTCCTCGATCCCTTGGATATTGGGACATGTTTCGGATGACATTGTGTATGCAGGTAGTAAAGATGAGGAACGGAAGCTGGTTTATATTCCAAGATCTAATGACAAAGATGCCGATGAGCTAATAGGTTTGAGGGATTAATTGAAAATAACTGAGGGATTGGTTTAAATTTTTAGGGATCAAACTGAATATGTGTAAAATTTGAGGGTGATTTTATAATTATGGATCAAATTGAAGGATTGTTTAAATTTTAAATTCTAAATATGTTATTAAGCTGATTATTAAACGGTTATGTTATCTTTTCGTTAGAAGTTAACAGTTTAGTGACTGAAATGGTGTAAAATGATTAGTTCAGTGATGAAAACGTAATGTTATAAAGTCAAGTGACGAAAACTTAATCTAACTACTAATCCAGTGACTGTGGATGTAGTTAACCGTAAATAAAAGCATACAATGGGGTGCATTCGGTTCGGGTTCGGTTTAATTCAGTAAGTTATTTTAGTAATCACCAATTTTTAGTTCAATTAACTTCGGTTTTTGATTTTTCCATATTGACGTTAATTTTTTTAAAAAAAAATTATTTTATCTTGACAAAATAGATTTATTTTATAACTTTTAAATATTAAAAGGTAAAAATTTTAAGATATTTTTTTATAAATATTTATTAAAAACTTATTTTTAAGTAGAAAAATAAAAATATATCTATAGTATTTAAGTATAAAATGTATATATTTACCTTATAAAAATAATTAAAAATCAATTAAAAAATCAAATTCCGTTAACAACGGTAAATCATAGTTCATAAATTTATAAACCATAATATCTCGGTTTGGTTCAATTTTCGGTTAACCATGCTCAGACCTACCAAAAAGCTAGGGCCGATCTGATGTCAATATAGTTGAATTAAAAAAAATTGAGTTATTCAAGTTAATGTATTATATTTTATAGGCATAAAGATACTTTTAACACTTAACGTTTATAATTTTTATCGTTTTGGCCCTTATTCTTTTTTTTGAATAAATTTAGCCCTTAACTTATATCTTTTTGATAAATAACTTATTTTTTAACTATCATGATAACTGGACCGTTAGAAATATAACAATGATGACATGTCATATGCATATGATATATATTTTAAATAACATGGCATCTAACCTATCAAATATGTATGTGAAATATAATTTTATTCTAATATAAAATATAAAATAATTAAATTTCAAATAAAATATTAAAAAATAATTAATTCTAAAATAAAATACTACTAAACATTCTCAACTCTAACTATGATAAAATCAAAATCCTACATTAAAAAATTAATTAATTTCTAATTGTGTTCATATTTTTTTAAGATAGACTTTGATTCTATCGTAGTTAGGATTGAGAAAGTTTAGTAGTCTTTTATTTTAAAATTAATTATTTTTTGATATTTTATTTGAATTTTAATTATTTTATATTTTATATTAGAATAAAATTATATTTCATATATATATCTATGTATTTGATAGTTTAAATGCTATTTCATTTAAAATATATTATCATATACATGTGAATGTTATTATTGTTAGACTTTTAACGGTTCAGTTACCATGATAGTTAAAAAATAAGTTATTTGTCAAAAAGATATAGGTTAAGGGTTAAATTTATCCCAACAAAAGAATAAGGTCCAAAACGATAAAAATTATAAACGTTAAGAGTTAAAAGTATCTTTATGCCTATTTTATAACTCAAACTCTATTTAAAATTTTTCGCTTCAAAATAAGTTCGAGTTGAATTCAACTTGAATTTTCTAGTTCCTATATAAATATAATACGATTTTATTTTAATTTAAACAATTTTATATAATCATATAAAATATATGTATATAAATTTTTATATATTTTTTTATATTTTCTATATCGATATAATATTTATCATAAAAATTAAATAATTTAATTTAATTAATTAAAATATTTAAATAACTTAATTTTTATTTTATAACTTAAATTTTATTTAAAATATTTTTAATAATTTTTTACCTCCAAAATTAAAAGAATATCGTTTTTTTTAGTAAACTTTTCTCAACCCAACCGAAATCCCCAATACAAAATGAAAGAAACAGAACAAAACGTTATCTCCCAACTCCAAAATATCCGGCGCCAAATCAAAACAAACCCTCAAATGTTGCTTCCATATCTCCACCTCCCACCGCCCAAAACTCCGTCGCCGTCACCGTCTCTGCCGCTTTACGTCAAGTTCCGCACGTCATACCACCAAAACCTCCGGTATCTCAAAGCCATAGGTATTATCCATCCCCACACAAGACCCGCCAATCTCCCATCCCCTGAAACAACCAATCACCTCATCTCCACCGTCAATTTCCTCAAATCCAAGGGCATAGACGACCGAGACTTCCCCCGCCTCGCCTTCCTTTGTCCCCAACTCTTCTCCCCCGACTTCGACACATCCCAAATTGAACAGGTCTTCGATTTCTTAACCACCGATCTAAACGCCACCGTACAAGATTCCCGTGGTTTGATCGTGAACTGCCCGTACATATTATTCTCAGACGTGGAGTACTGTTTGAAGCCGACGGCGGAGTATTTGAAAGGTCTCGGAGTACAGAAACTGAACGAGCCGAGTAAACAGAAGGCGTTTCTGTTGAACACGAGGGTAGATAAATTGAAGGAAAAGATTCGGTTTCTGAGGAGCATAGGGTTTAGATACGAAGAGGCGGCGAGCTTCTGTGCGCGGATGCCTGCGATCTTCGGGTATAACGTTGAGGATAATCTTCGGCCTAAATACGATTTTTTGGTTGGGGAAATGGAGAGGGACTTGTGTGAATTGCAGGGTTTTCCTCAGTATTTTGGTTTTAGTTTGCATTCTAGGATCGAGCCACGGCATTGGCATTTGCAGCAGAGGAATGTTCGTATCAAGCTGAACAGGATGTTGCTGTGGAGTGATGACAGGTTTTACTCTAAGTGGAAGTGAACTGAAAGGAGGGTTTCAGTACTTGGGTAAACCATTCTTTTCTCGTGTAATTAATGAACTTTTCCATTTCAGTAATTACTGAGTTCAATCACAAAACATGCCATAGTTGATCTGGGAAGAAAGCTTTTTAGGACTGTTCGGTAATGCTTCTCCGACGATCGTCGGAACACAAAACAGAGAAACACTATCGAACAGGTTGCCGCGTGGGCGTTTATTGGGACAGAAAATGCATACAAGATAATAACGGATATCCAATATCCAATTATCCGAGTACTCGAGAAGTAGATAATCTGAACATAAGCCGATGGAGGAACCCAAATGAGGATACCTGATAATATTGAACACTAAATATTATTAAGCAAAAGGAATGGGTGCAGGGATATAACACCAAGATAGGGCAAGTTTTTAACGGTCCTAAATCCAATCTGATCTCTAAACCCTAAATCTAACTCCATCCTAATCTATAAACCCTTAAACAAATAACTTTTAAAAAAAATCACTGTCAATAAAATACATCTACAAAATATTGTATCACAGGATTTTAAATCTATGAAAACAAAGGAATAATTTGAAATGGTCACAAAATATAAATTTGAAAAACCCAATCGTTGTTTAAATTCTGAATCCATCATTTTATAAAAACAAAGCAAGTTTGGATCATAGATCACACCAATTCATTACCCAAAAAATAACATAAACTTTGTTAAAATGGTCGTCGGACGCATCATTAATCCAATGGAAAAGCAATAATTTAATCCATTTTGCCATCTTTTGATTTGCCTGTTCTTGTGAATAAATGGCCATAAAAAGATCGATCCAAGCTGTGTACCGTCCTATAACAATAACATAAAACAAGAACATTTGCGGCAAACATTAGGTTCTTACAAGATGAAGCCCCAAGTTCCCGTCTAGGATCAGTTAGAAAATGAATTACTCGATCCGCTTTCCGTCCACGATTTGATCCCTACACAGAAAAGACCTGTCCAAACTCCCGACCCTTCGCTTATTCTGCAATTGCCGATCAATGTAAAGCATGACATACATATTATCAAGTCCATAGAAGAACAAGGTTTTTCATTCTGGTGGGAAAAAAACTGGGAATAAGGCCACAACTTTCAGGGTTTCGGGAAAGATATTGAAGCATGGCCGAATTGTGAATAGTATTAGGCTTTTAGCTTTAAAACGTATCCCTCGGACAATACAACATAGGCAAAGAATTATTCCTCTGTTAAAAAAAACTTACCAAGAACCACACCAAGCTTCAACTCTGTTTTGTTAACAGTTCAATGTCAGCCCCGATCTCTGTGATCTTGGTATCCTTAGAAGCCTTTGCTGCTTTGGCAATGTTAACAACATCAAAGTCCATTGCTAGCTTTTTCACCAGACCCTCATGCATCTGCACATGAAGATTTAATTTTATCAGGAAAATCAAGTAGTGAACCAAGGGAAGAAACAATCAGTAATTCTGCAAAATCAAGAGGAATCAGTTTTGTAGCTCATATGATTAACTATAATCCAAGAAACCAACTGGTTCCACTTAGCCCTGCTTACCATTATAGGAAATAAACATTTAAAAATAGTTTTGAAAATCTTATTGTGTATTTCTTCAAAGAAAGCTGCTATGGTTTTGAAAAATATTAGCCTAATTGCATGGAAAGGAACAAAATGCTTAACGTTAAAGGCAATAATTTTGGGGGATTTCATTATGTTGTAGTGCATGATTACAAATCCAAATGATGACATGGTCACTCATAACAACCACGCTGTAGGTAAGAAAATTAGAGTTAGAATACAATACCAGTGATCCAATGGCAACTAAAGCTCGGAATCTTGAATCTACTTCTAGGTTTTCCTGTTCAGCAATCTGTGTCGGAAAGCAAAACAATGAATAAAGTTGAGGGTTTCTGTTGCCAAAGATCGTCACTAAACAAACTATAAGTGTAATCCATTGCCACACACACAAGACAGAATTCTATGAGAAGAGAATACAAATCGGATATCAATTCTGGGAATATGGAGTTCAATTCCAAAGTTGGGGAATAATAGAATCAGGCAAACCTCTAAAGCCGCTGAAAGAACATGGGATTGGCCTTCTTCATCTTTCTTTTCAATTAGCAGCACTGCATAACTGTGAAGCAAAGTAGCAAACACGTGATTACTTACATTAGAGAAAGTGACATTGTAATTATCGATGAAAACTAAAAATACATACAAAGCAGTGGAGCAACAAAAGCAATTTATAAAGGTGATGTAAATGACAGTCAACATGGAAAACAAGCACCGCAACAAAGTAGTAACAACCCCACCCCTACCTCTCTTCAACGTCAAAAGCCGTAGAAGTAAAAGGAGTTGCAATTAAGGAAAGGTCAATTAGCAACTTTTAGGACAAAGAATATTTAAAAGAAGGGGCAACCATTAGACTGTCACAAAGGTATTCATTTGAACAAACCCCATGTGTGCATATTTAAATATACAGAATGCTGCTTACTTTAGTATCAGTGTAGAATAAGCCAACTGTAAATTCTTGTTTGGAGATGCAAGGCAACTTGAAAATGCATCAAGAATCTGTGCAAAAAAGGCAGAAAATAAACTCCCTAAGAGAAAAATAGCAAAATCGTAGAAGATTAAACAACAACATAGTGTGATTGAAATTTAAAGATAAGATGTGGAGAAAAAACTCAGAAATATAATCTGCTGCAGGTGCTCCTAGAGTCTGTAAATTAATGCATTGATCTAATGTGGACCATACAGTTCAAGGTTAATAGATGAGGAAAACTTACATCACTGCGATGCTTTTGCAGCCATCCATAATAGCTCGAATTCTTGAAAAAATTAGTTACAGCACGGATGCTAGTTAAAAGATTTGCTGGAACTCCAGGTTCAGTTGTGACTTTCGTAACTATTTCCATCACCACATCTAGTTCAGGACATAAATTTGAAGTTAGAACTTGATATAGACTTATAAAAGAGAACAGTTACACACAACATTATAAATTATTAGATGAATAGATTCTAAAGAACATGTTTATGCCAGAGCAACTAGAGGTTCAACTCGGTAGGGTTGGGCGTTCGATCGAGTCAAAAAATTTTAAGTTATTCGAGTTGCAATCCTATTTTACGATTCAAACTTTATTTGAACTTTTTCTCATCGAGTTGAGTTGAACCGAGTTTCTGTACAAATTTAATTGTACATATATATTTCTAAATATATTTCTATATGCATATAGATAGCGATGCACACATATATTTCTATATGCATATGCTTAAGGTTGGGCAATGCACATGTAAATTCTAATTTTAACGGTTTTCTATATGCATATATAATATACATATATTTCTTCATATTTCCACATGTAATATACATAATACATCATGCAGAATTGACAGACGCAACTCAAATATGAAAACTGATCAACTAATTACTAAAAAAATTTGAGTTATTTGAATTTCTATTTCATAACTCAAACTTTATTCGAAATTTTTTTCGAGTCAAATAGAATCAAAACGAGTCGGGTTTTGTCGACTCGAGTCGAGTCGAATAATTCGGTTTTTTCGAGTCGAGTTGAGTTTTGCCAACCCCTACTACTCAGGATATCTAGTTTATAAAAGCAATCCATAAAGGTTTCATCAATAAAATAGGAGCTAACCTTTACATTGGACTTTTGTCAAATAAAATTAGGATAGATTCATATATAGTTCTTTGGCTAAAATATGAAGTTTATAGGGACGTTTCCAATTGCAACAATTACTTGTCAAAAAGAAAGGTAGAGTAAACAGTGGAGAATTTTTGAGCTAAGTACCATTGACTTCAGCATGCCTCAAAAGAACAGTCGCCCCATCAGGATGCAGGACAATCATCCTTAGAATGTCAATAACTGCAGAAATATAAGCAAGCCACGGGAAAGGTGAAACAATGAATAAGAAACGTTTAAAGAAGGTTATAGCTGACAAACAAGAATAGAGCTCTCTATGATCAAAAGTAAGACAAGACAATAAACGGAATCAGCTTTTTACATAGAGTGCTGCTTCAATTAAAATAACACCCTCATACAAAGAAACAATTTAATTAAGAGACCACAAACTAAATAACACCACCATACCGAAGAAACAATCTAACAAAGAGATCACAAACTATAAACTTAAAAGCTTCCCCACACTAACCAGGAAATATCATTGCAAGTGGCCATGATTTCAGCAATTTTAGCAACAAGGCAATGTCAACATCAGCAAATGTGCTTGAATGGTAATGTGATGTGTCCTTCAGAATTTTAACAATAGCACCCACTCTAGATATCTCTGGCTCTGTCAGAGACAAGTCCTTTTTCCCCTTCACAGGAATGTCAATTGATTCATTATATGTGAAACTCAATACAAGAGAGCAACAATGATGTAACAGAATAACAATGGTACAGCAGGTAGCAGCACAAGAAACAAGGCAGGTTCCAGAAAATAAAATAATGCATACAGAATATTAGGTAGACAGTCAAAACTTGTACCTCTGAAACCAAAGGATAAATCTAAAAACAGGGATGAAGACTATTAAGGAAACCATTATGACACACAAAGCAACAACAAATAGGGAAGGTTATATCATCACGATTCAAGGTTTGATATATGAAAATGAACAATCAGCGTAACAAAGTCATGTATAAGAAGACTCAAAAGTTAAAGGCTAAGAAAATATAATGAGGAATACTGGTGCAGCATAATGCTAACATGCACAAAAATAAACATAAATGCAAATATATAAATATGAATGATTGATTGCAGAATCTACCAAGTCAGACAGTAATGTGCTGTTGAACTCTGAAATCTTTTTGAGGATGCCATCAAATTGAGCCACATCAAAAACCAGCATTCCCCTCTGCAATAAAAAAAAACAGAGAATGGTCTAAAACAAATTTTCTTATCGAAAATAAAAGGTTAAAAACAGCTAAGAGATGCAATAATAATAATTTACACATAGATGTGGAGTGCAAGAATTTTCAGCATTGTTAACCAAAACAAAGCTTTCATACAATTCTTATAAGTATATTAAGCAATAGATTCCATTTAGAAGAATATGATTCTAAAAGAGAAGACATGAGTTAAATTTTAACATCTACTTAGTACTTGTATGTGTTATGTGCTTAAAGATAAGTGCGTGGTGACAAACCTTAGGGATATGCTTAAAGGTAGGTTTAGCTGATATACCTGCATACAAATTAACACAAGATTATATCAGGGCTCAAAAAAATCCTGCTGTTGGCAGAATTGAGAGAATATCTGCCAGAAATGAAAAAAAAAAAAAGAATCTATATATAATTTTCCTTTTCAAGCAAACACAAACCAGAAGTGTATGATGGCTGTCCAGGTACATAAGCATTCGCTGCAATGAAATACACAAGATGTCAACCATTGCTAATAATGAGCCAGTAGTGAACCTCGTATAAGGCTTCTAGCGGTGAGGAGAGAACTAAATTTATTATACTCACCACCAGTATATGGATCTCGGAAAGTTGGATCAATATTGAAATCCTTTTGCCCAGTATTTTGAAGTATAAACTCCACAATTTGTTGGCGGTAGGAAAGAGGAAGATTCTCCTTCAGAAGCCACTTATCAGCAATGTCATAAGGATTATCTGGAAAGATGGTAGGTTGTGTTAGCATTCCCAATTTGTCATCCGTATGACACTTGCAAGTTATAATTAAATTTTAAAAGACATGTTCACTATCATGAATTTGATTATAACTTACAAGGTAATCCTTAAAATGTTTTTTCATGGTTATAAATGGTAAACGTTGCATTGCTGATCCATTAATAAAATTTCACAAAGAATAACGAGCTGGAGTTAGACATGCTTCCAATTGTTCATAAGATGGTAAAAGGTGATATAGTCAAAAAAAAACGTTTCTCGTCTTCTTTGCAAAGAAGGGGAAAAAATATAAGAGTGGCAGAAAGCTTGGACCCAAAAGATCTGAAGGGAAATGCATTTACTTTAAAACAACAGAAGATACAAGGCCAATAATAGAGAGATACCTGATCGATTGTAAGGTAACTTACGAATAGGCTCCCCATCACCAATATCAACATCAAATACTGAGTTAGAATACATAAGAATTATTAATATATTAGCCTTTATGCCGTTAACCTTAAATTAGTAAAAAGTAAAGCTGCTGACCATAATCATATTGAACTCCATCAAGAACAGAGCGGTTCATGCTGTCATCTGGACCATCAACAACTTCACCGATCTGAATCAGAAAGCAACAGCCAAATATAAGAATTTGTAGATGGAAGTAACAAATGTTAAGCCAAAGTTAGCAACAGCACAGATTGCATCGCTAATATATGTTCCACCAGAACCCCACCTCTATCCAGGGGCAAAACCATAAAAAATTATGGGGAGTCAATTGAATTATATATGTATATAATATATGTATATATATTGGGGGGCACTTAGACCAACATATTAACTTATACTTTCACAATTTTTAATGGATTTAAGTGCAATTTTACCATTTTGGAGGGAACAATTTGTCTTGGAACTTTTTAAAAAGACAGACATACTTTTATTTAAAACACAATCTAAAAATTACTACTTATGAACCGAAAAGCAGAATAACATCAAAGCTTTCATGTTCCTCAGAGAATGTAAAGTATCAAAATGAACAGTGCACTCCAGATAAGTGAGACAAAACTTTTAAAGGATAAAGAAAATAACTAAGGAGAATTAGAATGAAGTTACTTTATCCCATTTCTGTTCTCTCATATTCCATGAATAAGCTACACCATTATCGCCTTCTCTAAAAATTTTTGTCTGTCCATCACTAGTTCCTGATCAGATACACCAACCATTAAATATTATATGCAGCTGCTACCATAAATGATATTATAAGAAAAACAGAAAGCTATGGTCAGGAAAAAACTGTATTTCTAAATCTCTAGATTAAACACAATAAGCATGCCCAGAGCACCATAAAAGAAAGCTAAAATGTACTGGCAGTTGGAATCACACCTGGAATCTGCAAAGCTTCAAGACCAGGTAAATCTACCAATTTCAAACCACCAACACTCTTCCTAATACAAGCACAAGGGTAAGAAATGGTTATCAGGAAAAGCTGAAAAGATAAAATCCTTAGGAACTCGAGTAATCCAGAAAGAAATCAACTGCATAATAGATCATAAAATTACACAATGAACTGTTGGGGAGAAGAATATATTTTACTGCATATTAAGAACAAAAATGAGAATCGGAAAAGAAATAAGTAGTTGCCAAAGCGTCCCATGTTTTTCCTAAGACGAGGTGATCATAATATAACAATAAGGTAAGCATAAGATAATGGCAAGTGTCATATGATCATACCTACTCAATTTGTATTCGGAAAGTTCTGAATCGTATGCCTCAAGTTCCACTGGATCTGCAGCTTTACCCTGATCTACTGTCCAAATTCTTATTACTCCATCTGAACATGCGGTCACAATATCTCCGTTTTCCAAAAATTTAGCATCCCAAACACAACCAGGGTGCTCTAAGCTTTGCATACAGACTCCATCTGCAATAAGACACATTTATCTTAGTGATAATAACAATATCAGTGATGCACAGGATCCATGTTTGGCTATAAGTTTAAAAAATATGAAAAAAATACTATAACTAGTAATATTACAAACGGAGTATTAGTGACAAATAAAACATAAGTTTACCATTGAGAGGGGGAAAAGATAAAATATTCCTTTAATACAATGAAATATATCAAAGGAATTTAAGGAACTGGTTATGCATTCAGCTATGCTTGATAAATACTACCTAAGCATGTTATCATGGTGAAACATGCTTCTACTCGAAGGGATTACAAATAAACAAGGAGTGGTGATAGAAAATAACAAATTTATCGACTGAAAACAAGAAAAAAATAAAATAATTTAAACCAGAAGTTATAATATTGTTTTACTTATGCAAAAAATGCACTCAAAACCAAGAAAGCCAAAGAAGACTCACAGAAAAAAACTTTGCTAAGTTATCTAAGAGTAAGCAAATAATAGTACTCCAAGGTCAACAAAAAAAAATAAGTTATGAACCCTGTGACTGTGAGTAACAGTTGCAGGCCTCAGTCACCAATTCATGAATGTTGTTATTTTAAACAGAAATATAAATGGCAGACAGAAACAGTAACCTTTCCATATCTTTGCAAAACGGTCTTCACTGCCACTGACAATTAGTCCAAAAACATGAGAATCCACCGAGTAGACAATGGAAGTATGACCAACCATCACCATTAATACTTCACCGCTTTGTGCCCATAACATAATGGAACTAATGCACAAAAAACAAAGAGTATTAAGAATTACTCACATACATTTAAGTAACGGAAAGAAACATGATCAGTAACTAAAAGAGAGATAAAGGAACATGAAAATGAAATTAAAAGAAAAAAAAGAAGCCTCCTTGTAATCTTAATTTGTGGTAATGAAATAACGTAAGTGGTGAAGTTTACTAACCCATCATGTGATGCAGAAAGAATCCCTAATCCATGCATGACTGCCAAACCACGAACAGTATCTACACAACCCACAAAAGCATGAGTGCTAGTGCAAACTATTATCTACCATCGTATAACAAGACATGCTCTTTCTGAGTAATGGCAGTTCATTAAACACAGCACACAAACTACCTATCCAGTAAGAAAAGGCGTGATTAAAGTAGGGGAGCAAGGAGACTTACCCGTATGCCCAGCAAAAGTGTGCAAACAGGTCTTGCCTCTCCAAAGTTTCAAGGTTGTGTCAGTCGAACCTGCAGTAAATTAAAGAAATTTAAATCACTCCTTTTCCCACAACTTTTTGTGTTGGCTCACAGTTCAGATAAAACCCTTACGACCAAATAATTAGTGTTAACAGACCAGAAGACAACACTTTTACCAACAAAATAGATGGATTTGCATCATTGAATAACAAAATTAACACTAATGACAGAGAATTGATGTACCTGAAACTAGCTCTCCTGAAGGAAGCTTTATTACAGCTTGGATGGATGACTTATGTGCCTCCCAGGATTCAACAGGTTGACCCTTCCTCCATCGTTTTAAAGTGCTGCGAAGCAGATGCACCGTACAAACAGATGGTTAACCAAAATTATTTCAAACATTTAACGAAACCAAACATAAGTATTTCAAAAAATGTAAAATACTTCCCATCAAACACTGTAATTAACTCACCAGTCAACGGATGAGGAAACAATATCCCCATCATCCAATACAACCCCAGTCACTTGCAATTGGTGACCCTTCAGTGACTGCACTTTCTCTCCAGTCCTTAAGTCCCAAACAAAAATCATAGTATCCATTCCACCGGACACAATTCCACCTTCCGGAAACTCCTCATCCGGTGAAATCCAAGCCAATGGACCGACAAAACTCGAATGCCCTAAAAGAATCTTAGACGAAACATACTTACGCTTATCCGACGAATCAAGCGACCAGAACCTAATCGTTCTGTCTCTTGAAGAAGTGGCGATACCTTCACTTCCACAAACACATATTCCACGAACCTAAAAATATTAAAAAAAAAATCAAGAACATCTTTCCAAAAACCTAACCGATCGAAATTAAAACGACAAACGGCGAATACAAAATTGAGAATAAGAAAATGGATATCTTACGTCGTCTTCGTGGCCTCTTAATTGGCATCGGAGTTGATATTGCTTGAAATCGATTTCCATGGAACTCATCGTCGCTAGGGTTTTAGAGTTTTGAGAGAAAAACGGTGAAAAATGTCACTCCGTTGATTTGAAATTGAAGCGATCTTAATAAAAGGTATCGCTTGTTTTCCAAGTTTTTATAAGCTAATTTAAAAAATAGAAATTCTTTTCTTTTCTGGTCTTTTTCGTCTCCTTAGCAGGGAGAGAGATACAGTCGGGGACAAGTTAAACACTATTCTATTAGGTGGGATATTTTATTTATAAAAATTTTAAAATAATTAATTTATTTGTTGAATAATTTTAATTATTTTTTGTTAATTTTAGATGATATCTATTTACCGACGAATAGAGAATTTTATGATTTGAACGATATAAAACTTTATAAAAAAATAATATATTAAAAATTGTGTTTAATTTGATGATAAAGGATGAAGATCGATAAGAAAAAACTAAAAAAATCTATTCGTGAACTTTAAGATAGTCCTGGCAAAACAGAGATCGAATTCGAATTGAGAAATGAGACGAAGCAATTAGTGAAATTTAATAATTAATTGTCACCGTCTATAACACGCGTCTAACGACATTGAATGGATTAGTGATTGACAAAAAAGTTTAATGTTTAAATTTTAGTGGCTAAAAACGCTTAATGTTTAAACTTAAATAAGTAAATTGAATTTTTTAAAATTTTAATGATCAAATTAAATTTGAGAAAAAAGTTTAATGATAATTTATACAATATATCTTTATTTTTTCCATAGTTTCGAATATTATTCAAAGATATGTATTATCTTATTAAACTAAATGATAGATAATTAATTTTATTTTTTAATATTATTATTTGACGATTTAAATTTTATTTTTATAGTATTTTATTATTTTCATAATTTTTCATAAGAAAATAAAGGAAAATAAAAGAAATCATATTTCGTATCTTAAGAAAGAAATAATTTAATTTAAATATAGTTCTTTGGAAATAAATTACATAACATTTTCGAGAAATTAAACAAGCAAACACAAAATAAAATACTGATTTAAGTGAATTTAACTAACATAATAATAATAATATAGTGATTCCAATGGTAAAAATAATGTGTTTTAATTGGATAATAATTAAGAGATTTAAATTTGAATAATTTAGTATACCAACATGAGTATTTAAATTTAAAATCAAACAAATAAACAAACACAAATATTATCTTATATTCGAATAAAATTAATAAAAATTTGAAAACAAATATGGATATTACCTCATATTTGTATAATATTAATAAAATACTAGCATAATAAGAAAATATACAAATTTCAGTGAAACACATTATATGTACATATATTACAAAGTAAAATAATTAATCAAACAATTATTAATTTTTCAAAACGTCAAATAATTACAAGAGTCTATAACATTAACCATTTAAAGGTAAATTATGATATTATTTTTGATTAACCTCCCGATTTTTAATACCTTATTCTAACTAATCGAAATTGACTGACATTATATACTTAAATTTAGCGGATATATCTCTTAACGGTCAAAAAAATTATTTTAAATATTCAAATCTTCAAACTCGAAATCTATTTAAACATTACTATTATGTATATTTTTAATTAAAAAAACTGTCAGTTCATTTAAAATGGAAACATATTTTAAAAATAATAATTCTGAAATATTTAAAACGGCGTGATAGAGAAAGTCATGGGAAATGAGGATAATTCTGTCTCTAACCAGTCAATATCCAAAATGCACCAAATTGAAAACCCTAAATTTTTCTATTGCTCGTTCGGAAAAAAATCGGATCCAACGGTCCACGTGCATGCCGGAGATGTTACCGGACTACTTGCTGTAGAGATGGACAAAGGAGAAGATGAAGAATCCTGCCATCTACACACACAAATAAATATATCACCCTAAAATCCATCAAAATTGTTCAATGAATGATTTAGCAGATAAGTAGACCTGTCAACTGGGTGGATACCAGATCGAGTGTATCTGGCCGGTTAATTCGAGTTTTAGAGTTTTCAATATTAAGATCGGGAGGGCTCGATTTGTCAGCTTTTAAGAGTTAAATTGGGTCGGGTCGAGTTCAGATTAATCATATCAGAATTTCAGGTTCGGGTCAAACTTGATAGGTCTACTTATAAGTTATAAGCTATAGAGCTAACAATGGTTGAGAGGGAAAGAGACTGGTACCGTAGAAAATGCAGCTCCGTAATAGGGGTATGCAGCAGGAATAAATCTTTCATATTCATTGTGTCGATATGGCCTGACAGGAATCTGCGGTCCAATTTCAACATATGTTTAACAATTTTAGGCAAGAAATTCAAGAAATATAGATCATGAATTGTGGAGGAAATTTAAGTTTCGGAAAAGAAATTTGTTTCCGGAATCATGAAAACAAACTTAATTACCTGCTTTGAAAGGGATAAACTTGTGTACCCAAGCTTTTGGTACTCAACCTTAAATTGGAAAACACCATAAACATCGGGAACCTTAAACGATGTGGAATATAGACCCTGCAGAACAAAAATGGACCGGTAACGTTTTTATGGATGACTTCATAAAAAGAGCAAACTGATATCACAAACCATACGAGCTCAAGAGTACCTTTTTGTCGTGTGACATGGTTTTCAGAACATAAGGGCTCATCATGTAAAACTGAATTTGGACATCGTTAGCAACATATGGCTCCCAGCTTGTTCCAGACCACTCGTAGATCTCAACTGAGTATTCCTTCACAACGTACAACCATTTATTTTTTGGTTAAATGTCTTAAATGCTACTAAGCCTTACATCAAAGTAGGCAAGGTAGATGAATTACCAATTCATCATTAATCGTGTATAGAGCAGGTTCATCTGTTTCTCCGACTTTGTGGTGCTTTACGTTTACAGTCTAAAGATCAAAAACACAAGTTAAAAGTCAATGTTGAATACAACAAAAAGTATTAAAAAAACAAGCAGATGCCTCAATTATGCCGTCATAAAAGAATCAAACATTTAAGAAAAAATAGATCAACATGCCTACCTTAAGATGACCTCTTTCATGGAAAACCCATTTGCTAATTTCAGTCAAAAATTGCTCATTGCCTGATTTCTCATGTCTGCAATCAGAGAGAACTTCTCAATATATCACAATTTAAGTACATCAGTTAAACAACAATCCCGACTTGCACTTAGGAGAGACTCCAAAGACATAAAAAGTTGATCTCAAATTTGGGATTACATCTGAATAAGATACGTATAGAAGATGAAGCTGTAATACGGACTTCATATGATGAGGGTGGAAACATAAAACTAGTTAGTCAGTATAGATTACTGCTAATTTGTTTAATATTACTCAGTTCTCATATTTAAAAGGAAGATTAGAGAGCTAAAGTTCACTGACTTGGTTTTACTCCCAGCCTTCTGCACACCGGATCTGAAAAATCTGAAAACATTTAAACAGTTCATCAAGAAACATAACATGTTATTAAATTTAAAAAAAAAAATCAACAATACAGGAACAAAATAAAAGCTATTATACAACATACCTATTGCTGAACATACTTAGTGAACCAGTAATCAGAATCCGTGCATTGTTCCTGGCCTAAAAAGGAAAATTAAAAAACAGGGTTCATCAGCTTATTTGAACTGCTTGATATATTTGAGTCACAACATAAGCTTCTTCCACTCTACTGTATAAAACTATATGTAAAGGAAACATTCATGTCATATAGGCACACAGAACATATATGAGCAATTTAGATTGATCTACCTGGACAATCGAAACTAAGGAGATAGCAGAACCAGTCAATGATGGAGGAGTTGACAACTTGGACTTGGGATTAGCAGAATAGGAAGATGGAGAAGCTGAGAGAACTTTTAACACCTAAAAAATAGTATGTGTTAAGGGAGGAAAAAAGGATGGATGTGGTCATTAAAAATGGTAAATGATGAAATTCCTTTAAATCAGATGCAAGAAGCATACCAAGTTATTGGCAGGATTTAGTGAATGCCCGATGCCTCGGAAAAGTATAGGAGCCTGCGGCAAGTTTAATGATAACTAATCAGAAATGATAACTATCATCATTTCAATCAAGAACTGCATAACATGAAATGGGCTTCAAAACATATATTAGAATTCGTGTAAGTTCAAAAAAATACATGGTGACATTTATTCTGCAGATACATGCTTGGAAAAAACATCAATACTTCGGGTCATAAAAGCACCTAGAAAGTGACATTTACACTTACTACCATTTTCTTGCTTCCTAAGATCACATCAGACTTAATCAAAGCATCACTGGCAATCAGCGTGTGATCTCCTTCGGTTTCCGATTCAGCATAGCCAATGTGATCAATAACCATAGCCGAAGGATCCTACACAGCAACAAACAAGGAAGCTTTAATGAACAATCAAGCGAAGCAATAACAAAGAATGAAGCATCAAATTATACAATAAAACCAAATCAAACCTCATCAAATTCAACTCCACATTCAGTACCAATTTCCCGAATCAAATCAGAAGCATTGGAATCCGCCGCAATAATTAAATCATGACCCGAATCAACAAAATCGATAATGGCAGCAAGATCAATTGATCCTCCGAATCCTGATCAAACAAAAACACTTTCCTAATTTAATCGATAACGCATTTAAAAAGAAAAGAAAAACAACTAATTTGAAAACATTTAAATGATAGAAAAAAATGTGAAATGACTAACGTTCGACGGAGGGGCAGAAGAGGATCAATGCATCGTAAAGATACTGGCCATAGCGTTGCAAGGCGATCTTTGGATCATCGGCGAGTTTGAATTCGAGGTCGAAGCCGCGTGATTTGAGGGAATTGAAGTAGATGGAGTGAGACGACTTGATGGCGGAATCATCGAGGAGAACAAGGACTCGGCGATCTGTCGGCGATTCGGGAGAGAATGCACTTCCGAGAAATGGAAGAATTATAGAGATCGAAGCAATCAAAATTGCCCACAATTTCCCCATTTTTGATTAGGGAATTTCCGTGTGATGTGAACTGTGAAGTGTGAGTTAGGGTTTGTGAAGGTTCAGGAATATACTTACCAGTTACCACACACTATTCAACTGAGTCCCGAGTTTTTTGATTCGGGATTTTAAATCGGTAGAAATAACTGATTAAATTATATATTTTAAGACATGGGTTTAATATTTTTAGCTAAATTATATAAATTATTTTTAAAAATATATACTATAGATTATTTATATCGCATTATTTATAAATTAATTAATTATTATTTTTTAATTTTTTAATAAGTGAATTTTTCACTAACATCTATTATAAGTTAAATTTAAAAATATTTTTTTGAATGAATATTCGCTTAGTAAAAACATAAGTAAAAAAATTAATTAAATTAATATATTTAATTAGTTGGTCTTATAGATAACATGACCGAAATGAGTTACGGTATAATTTTTTTCGAGGTGAAAAATTAACTTAATTTTTATTGAGTCTCTTAATTATGTAAAATTATAAATAGTTTTTTAATTAATTGCAATTAACGACTTGATTTAATTCTGTTAAAAATAAATAGTTGATGAAGGATAGTTAATAAAATTTGTGTAATAAAATGTAGATTTAGCTCTCGAAGGAGGTTTTTTGCTGGAAGAAAAGACGATGAAATTTAGGATTTAAATGACTAAAATGGTGTAATATTTAAATCTTAATTAATAAAATTTCAAATTTTAAATTATATTAAAATAAAATATAAATTTTGAGGATTAAATGTATTATTATACAAAATTTATTAATTGTTTACTTTTTAGAGTCAAGAAATTTAATAAAAATTTGAGTCATAATCGGATATCTATATATATAGTTTACCCAATATATTTTTAATTAAAATATATCACCTGATCAGAATTTAATATGTGACTTTATTTATATATTTTTTTTATTTTTATTGAAAAAATAAAATCTTAAAAAATATATATTTTAAAAAAAATCTTAAATTCCTAAAAACTTAAACTCTAAAATCTTAAAATTATTTATTATTTATTATCATCGTCGATAGTCTCAATAGACCTCGTTGCCGTCGTCGTCTGAGATCATCGTTTATTTTTTTTATCATCTATCATCGATAACCGACGAAAGACGTATCAATTGGACGTTAAACGATTGGAATCTTTCATGTTCGTCGTTTGACGTCCTATTGACAATTATTACAGTCAGTTATCAACTTTAAATGATTAAAAAAATATACGAAGATTATATCTGACGAAGTTCAAAATACTCTATCTCTACTTCTAAATATATAAAAATGAAAAAGATTGAATATATTTGTATAGGACATATATCTATCTCTAACAAATCCTTGGCTCTGCATAACGTGAGCGAACAAACTAATCGATTTAACGGCCTGATGTCTTCTTCTAAATATAACACGAATGCTCTTAGATACCCCTTCGATCGGTTTCGAATACTTTTTCCGGTGGTCCGTTAAATCAATTTTCAATTTCATCGTGCATTCTCCGTGAGAGAAGACATAAAACAAGTACCATTTATTTGGTACTCTTAACAGGTAGAGTTCACAGTTCATGCCAAGGTAAAGTGTTGCAATGGAAGAATTCAAGAAAAAAAGGTAACATTTTACTCTCTAAACGAAAGAATTCAAGCACAAAACCTGGTTAAGTACTTCTTCACATGAATATACATATCGAAAAGTGAATGAATCGAGAACATACTGACCGATTCGAACTTTTGATCTGCTATAAAACCTTTCCAATGTTCAGAAATGGCAGCTGAAGAAAAAAACCAAAGCAGTCAAGGAATAAATCAATATGCCTTTAGGGTTATCTACTTATCTTTGCTTTCGGCAGAAGCAGAGAATAAACCGAAGGAACCACTTTCTTTTATTTCGTATGTGTAATCATATCCGTGTAATGAATATGCTTCAGTTTGAACCATTTACGGGATTCATCTTTCGCACCCGATGCCGACTTGTGAGCTTGTTCGGAGAAAAGCATAATTTACCAGTCTGAACCTTCTGGGAAAGCTTTCAATGCATCTTGGTCGCCGTTGACATAGAATTCAACGACAGCTTTCATTCGCTCGAGCTTATTAGGATGGTAATTTATATGAACAATGACCGGCTTAAGCTTGATCAATCTAGCATCGTTTCTCACAGTCTTGAAAAGGACTTTGCTGTTCATGAAGAGATAGAAATCCATGGTTCTACGAGCAACATGAAGCCCTTCGTACTCGGGATATGAAGGGAAAAAGAGTTCCTCGTTGAAAACCGCCTGGTCCCATGACTTTGGCTGGCTAGCAAGGCGACTAGCCACGCGATCTAAAAGCTCGATTGAAGGGATTGTTGGTCTGATATAGAAGAAACCAGAATTATAAACCCATATCCTAATCGTGTGTGCATATCGAGCCCATCCCATTGCAGGTTCATCAAAGACATCATCAAATCCATAAGCAGTCATGTTATCATGGCCATCCGTCATGGATTCAACATCTGAATCCCGATATAGATAATCGAAAGGGTTCTGCAAATACACAATATCTACATCCGAAAGGAGTACGCTATACCCCAGCTGCAAAAACTCTCTCAGGATACGAAATTTCAATCCCGAAACAGCATGGTTACCCCCGGTCTTCCCAATGGAATCAATCCCTTTGTCGGGATCTCTCTTATACACCGGAACATCATTCGACACGCAAAATTCAGCAATCTTATCATCCAAAGAAACAACCAAATAATTGGTTATGCCAACTCTCTTAATGCTGGTGAACCAAACCTCTAACAACCGCTTCACATTCGAATTCGCAAGTGCCACTATAAGCTCTCTCTGAACAGCAACATTTTCCAGAATTTCAGCCAATCTCCGGTTAACTGGTTCGTCTGGAATTACCGTGGGGCTCGTTCTTAAACCTTTAACAGTTCCAAAAGGTCCAGCTTTACTCTGTTTACCCAATGCTTCAACTTGTTTTTGTGCATGATCCTTCCCTTGTTCAGCCAACCTAACCTTTCCAGTTAGCTCTTTAACCTGCTGTTTCAACTCTTTGTTTTTCTCGTACACTGCCGCATACTCCGACTTCAACACATTCAAACTTTCAGACGATTCACATTCGGAAGATAGAACCTAGCAAAGAAACAAGCAAATCACAGTTATTTCTGTATACTAATTCCATATTGGCTCCTAAGAATCCCACTTACAAACACTAAATCAGATGATCAAATCTAACATCAACAAACACTTTAAAATCAGAAATAAAACAATGCCATATTTAGGCAAATTCTACAACATAAATTCATATGAACCAAAAACAAAAACGAAGAACAGAAACCAGACATAATCCTTCAGTTTCAGTTAAATAAAGGTGTAAGTAAGCTCCTAGTCCCTCTACTTTTCACAAAGTTAAAGAATCAAGAACCTTACAACTCCATATTCAACCTTTTTATGTTCTTACTTAGCCTTCAAGTCATCAAGTGATCAAATTTTTGTAACCAAATGCCACATAATTCAATTTAAACGAACACCCTTTAAGCAATTGAACTTCCATACCGTTAACTAATTAAAAGAGTAGAGGGACTGAATTTCAAATGCAAGAAGATTGTACAGACTGAGAGCATAATTAGACCGTAAACAAACAACATTTTCATACAATCCCTTGCTATGAAAAATGAAAGGGAATTAAAGGGTATGAAGTAAATCAAGAACAGGAAATTGGGGATTGAAAATTTGATCCGAAAGTTAAGCAAGTGAATCGAATTACTCAAAATGTATAGAAAATGGAACCTGGAAGAGGCGAGAGTGGAAAGCAGGGGCGTAGAAAGAGAGGAAACCGTGGGGATAAAGAAAAGCGAAGAGGCAACCAATGGAAATCCCAATGGCTACCGCCATTATTATTCTTGATTTCACCACTGATTGCGATGCTTTTCGCATCAAAGCACCATCCCTGCGTACGCCCATCATTTTGAAATTCCTTTTCTTTTTGGACGCAGTGATTTTAAGTGAAGAAAAGAAAAGAGGAAAACTGGAAAAAGCTGAGTGTTGCCCGTTGGTCCCAGGAGTAGGGGGTTTGCCCCTTTGATTAATTTCATTCTAGTCCCATTAAAATTTAATTAGTTTCATTTAATACTATTAAGGGCGTAAATGAACAGAATGATCAATAAATTATTTATGAATCTGAATAAATGTTAATATATTTTGTAAGTTTACTTAAAAAAATAAATACAAATAAAAATTTATTTATTAATTTATGTTTATGAATAAATTCGATTATTGACTCATTTATTAACCGTTTATAAACTCGTTTACATGATTTTTTTTCTTTTCTTTTATTATTCTATATTGAACACAACGTGAATCTTGGAGTTTAAACGATAAAGCATGAGGAATTTAGGATTAGTGATATAATTTAATCATTTTCTTTCATGAACGTGTTTACGAACTTAAATAAAAATATCCATAAATTTTAAATATGTTTACGAATGTTAAACGAATATATTCATAAACATTAAATAAAAAAATATGAATACCTTTAAAAATAAAAATAATATTGAAAATTTAAATAAACAATTACATAACATAAAGGTGTTTTTCAACAATATCGTTAAAGATTTTTTTAAATATTGAACAATTCAAATTATTTGTAATAATATAATAAATCACTGTTAAATTAAAAGTTGGATTGCTTTTTATTGTCTCTAAATATTATTTTAATAAAATAATAAACACTATTTAAAAATGAAGAAAGCACCCGTCTTCAAATAATGTTTTATTTTTAAATTTGATTTATGAGAGAAATAAATATCATGCGAACGGTGTTTGGGTGAAAAAATATTGTTTGAAGATGTTTTGTTTTTCTCTCGTCTTCAAACAGTGTTTTATTACTTTATTAAAACAATGCTTAAAGACAGATTAAAAATAATTCAATTTTTAATTTAAACAATGATTCATTATATTATTAAAAATAATTTAAATATTGTGAATAAAGTTAAGAACAAGAACAAAATAGATGAATAAAAATGAAAAAAAAAAACTTGTATTATATTATCAAAGTAAGGTATATAATATTTTCTCCAAAAATTTATATTTATAGGCAAATCCTAATTTCAAAAGAATTAAACATAATAAAGTAGATGAAAATACTAATTTCAATAAGAATTAAACTTTAATAATAAAATATATTAAAATATTATTTAATTTATAAATATTCATCGATAAATATATTCATAACACTAAATGATTAATATTTAAAAAAAAAAACTCCAGCAATATTATTGAAAAAAAAAACTTAAAATAAATATCATAAAAAATAACCTTATTATTTATACCCCATTTAAGTTTTAAAGGAACAAGATTATTGTGTAAAATCACACAAGAGAAGTCCATGTAAATCACAGTTTCGGAGATGCCAGTCCCAGCATGGCACAAAGTTCAACATACAAACCTTTTCGAATCCCAACGTAAACGTCACCATCCCAGTTTCTTTGGCACAAAGCCTCACCCATCTTAATCCCGGCGAGTGTAACCCCTTCATCGCCGTAGTGGACCGACTCCACGATCCCCATTTTCACCGCCTCCTCCCCATTGATCTTCAGCCCACGCAACAACAAATCACGTAGAACAAAGCCCGAACTTTTGGCCCTAAACAAAGCCACGAATGGATCGGGAATGTTATCCCCAGGTCCAAATCGACCACGTAGAGCACACCCCTATCACACCCCTGTCACGTTTCATTAGCACGTAGTTATGGAGAGGTTATTATGGAGAGGTTATTAGGTGAACCATATACATCACGTTATCTATAGTTTAATGATCTGATTAATTAAAATTATAGATAATGTGATGAATAAATTCACCTGATATTTCTTCGTAGTCATGGCATAGGGCAAGCACCACGCCGCTTGCGACTACGTGGCCGTTGATAGCGGCAATAGTGGGCATGGGGAGGGAGATGAAGGCTGTGACGAGCTGTTTGAGGGAGTCGAGCAAGTGATTGAACCGTTGTTGTCGGGCTTCTTGATCGGTTCCGGCAGCGTTGACCCAAGCAAGGTCTAAGCCGTTGCAAAAGAACTTGCCGTGCGACACGGTGACGAGAGCTGAACCGGGTGTAGATTGAGCCTTGGCTTGTGAAAGTGATGATATGATCGAGCTGAACATATCGGGACTGAGGCGGAGCTCGGCATCTTTTCCGGTCAGGGTGAGGATGAAAAGGCTTCCGCGTTTCTCTAAAGAGCACATCGGATCTTACACAAGTCTGGTGGTGGGGGTTTGATTTGATGGCTATAAGTGATATAAATGGATCAAACCGAAAAGTCTGATTTCTATTCTTTGAAGATCTAGATGGGTCTGCAACAAAATTATAAGTTTGCCACTTGCTTTTTAGGTAGATAGAGATAAGATCGAGTATATATGATTTAGGTCTATTTATATTATATAAAACTCAATTAGTTTTATATTAATTTATGATCAGTGGTAGGGGCGAACAAAATTCAATTATAAAAAATTGAATAACTCGATTTGAGACGAAAATATTCGACTCGTCTTGATTCATCCCGAGACAAAAATATTTGACTTGTCTTGACTTAACTCGAAATTTCATACACTCAACTTGATTCAAAAAAAATTTAAAATAAATCTTAAGTTGTAAAATGAAAACTCAAAAAACTCAAAACTTTTAGTAATTAAAGAATTTATTTTTAAGTTCAAGACAATTATCTTAATTTTTTATGATATATATTAATATATAAAACTACGAAGAAATATTATCATATATGAAAATATATATACATATATATTATATGGTTAGAGAAAGTTAATTAAATTAGAATCAAACCGTATTATAATATCATAAATAATTATAATTAAATTTTATAGAAACTCGAAAATTCAACATAACTCAAATTTTTTAAACTTGATTCGAATGAAAAAATAACAAATAAAGTTTGAGTTATAAAATATGACTCATCAACTTGAATAACTTGAAATATTTTGACTTGACTCGATCTAATACTCACCCCTAATCAGTGGGCGAGAGAAATGTATGAATGAATTAACTCTTTATTTTTTCTAAGTGATAATCTTCATATATTTTACTTTTAATATCATTCATCTATTTCATCCATCCAAGAAAAATCACCAAATAAGTTTGATTCGTCGGATCATTTATAGTCTCATCCAATAATAATTTTTTATCTATTTTTTAAGGCTAATCTTCACCACTTTTTTATATGTCATTAAATAGATAAATCTCATTGCACATGTTCGTAAATGACATATTGAGCACAAACCATATAATAATTTTTTATCATCCAATGATTATGTGTGTTCAAAATTATCCGACCCGATTGACCCGACCCGATTACCCGAAACAAAAATAACGGGTAATTTCCGAAAAAATTACCCGACCGGGTTGGGTACTCGACCCGAGAATAATTGGGCCGAGTTTGGGCCAATTTTTTTAATTATCGGGTACCCAACTCGACCCGACTAATTTAAAATTATATATATTTTTTAGTTTTAAATTATATTTTTATGGTAAGTTCTTTAATAATTGTACATAAAATTAAATTTAAATCTTTAAATTAATTTAAAGTTTGTATTATATATTTTTAATTTTTAAAAAAATTCAATATATTTTATTAATTTGTTAATATTAAAAGTAAAAACGATATTAATATTTTTAATATTATTTTAACGATAAAATTTAATAAATATATGTGTATATATATATTTAAATATTCTGAAATTAACTTTAAATCACTTATATTTATGCTTGTTCATATATTATAAAATTTTAAAATTTGTGTTTAATATGTGATATTTTTTTAATTTTAAAATAAAAAAAATTTAAAAATAAATATACAAATCGGGTACCCGTTACCCGATTAGCCGGATACTCAATATAAATAGACCGAGACACGGGCCAAAAAATTATTACCCGAAGAAACGAGATACCCGATAATGAACACCCCTACTAATAATCATAAATTAAATTATTGCAAAACTAATTGAATTTTATATAAGATAATGATCTAATTTTTATATATATAAATATATAATCTACTTATATTATTTAAAATTTAATTATTTTTATATACGATAATAAATATAAATTATTCTAACCTATTTTTTCCACTCACAATTAAAATTGACCACGTAAAAGATAAAAAAATACTTGATGTGTTTGGTGGAGCCAATTAGGGGCGTTCATAATCGGGTATTCGGGATTTTGGGTACCAAAATATCGGTCTATGATCCGGCTTATAAAAATTGGGTACCCGTAAAATTGAGTATCGTGTACCCGATTTAATTTTTTTATATATATTTTTTAAATTTATTTTTTTAAAAATATATAAGAAATATTTAAAATTTCATGATATATATTTCAAACACAAAATTCTAGATTTGAAATAGGTTTTAAAGATAAATATTTGGATATATATGCATATATTAAAGTTTATCGATAAAATAATGTATTATTCTCTATCACAATTTTTTTCAAATCTCAATATAAATATTTATAAAAAATTCAAAACTTAAAAGTATATAATACAAGTAAAAAAAGAAGTTAAGAATTTAAAATTAATTTTAGAGAAAAATAATAAAAATATATAATAAAAATATAATTTAAAATTTAAAAATATATATTTATTAAAATTATCGGGTCGGGTCGGGTACCCGGTTCTTAAAAAATTTCGGCCTTGACCCGGCCCAACTACCCGAAAAAAATACGGATCGGGTACCCGACCAAAAAATTCGGATATTTTATTTTAAATACCCGATAATTTTTAATCGGGTAGGCGGGTCAACGGGTCGGATAGTTCGGATTGAATATTTTTGAACACCTCTAGAGCTAACGGCCTAAAGTCTTCGCCTATCTCGATCGGCAAGAAATAAATCAAGACTTAATTATAAAATAAATGTTTAAATTTATAGAATAAACTACATTGTTAGTCACTCTAGTTTATTCTTAATATATATATTATTTGTGCTAAAATATAATCTCCATCATTTGATATAAATTGTTCAATTTCTCTGGTAACATCATTGGTGCTCGAAACCGTGACCTCTAAGAATATTAACCATTCCTTTAACCACTGGGGCTAAAGAGTTCATGCAATTGAAAACAATTTTTTATTAATCGAAACAAAGGGAGTTGCACGAACCCTTACTCTAATTCTATGAGCACTGAAGTACCCCATCCGCTGAGTTGACGATTCCATTCTTTGAAAGAAGATAAATTATAGATACAAGAACCAGTCCATACTGATAACTTGAACCATCATAGTTTTCAGTTAAGAAATTCACAAAGCTAGTGATAAGGAAAGGTCCAACATAGGCAGAACATTGTTAACTCTTAGGCATTCAAAAGTATAAACTTCAATCAACTCTTTATTTGGGTAAAGATTTTAGGGTTTGAGATAAGGGTTATGGTTAAATTTTTTGAAAAAATGATAAAAATTTTAGGGTCAAATTAAAAATAAAACAAAAGTATAATAATAGTTTAAGGACTATTTAAATAATTTTTTTTATTATGTCAAATTATCTTTTCGTCAATATTTAACGGCACGTAACGTTAGAGTGACTAAAACTTTACACTTCGAAAACGATAGTGACCTTACTGGTCGTTTTTCAAAATCGGTGACTAAAAACGTATTAAGGGTAAACGAAAGTGACTAGAGTAATAGTTTACCTTAAATTATTATTTAATTAATTATTTAAATTATATTTTAAATTAAATAAGATTGCCTCCGATTATTTTATCATTTTTAACAGTTGTGTATCAACTACAACCACAAACGACTTTAAAGAGCGTTTGTCTACCTATTTTAACAATCAAACGAGCGTTTGGTATAGCTGATTTTTTTAGGTTCTAACCAACAGTTGTTGAGGACAACAATTCTAAATGAAGCCTAAATGTTTAATGTTTCGTCATTCAAATAATTTTTTTTTTTTTTTAAAAATCATCATTCAATCAAAGTGATCTATTTTTATATTTTTATTTTTTTAAATTATAATTTTTAAAAAATAAAATTTTTATTTCAATCAAGTCATCAAATTACATATCTTTCACCGTCAGATATTCCCGCATGTCAATAGTTCATTCTTCAAGCATTATATCTTACTGTTCAACATTTTACACCCTCTAATCATCGGTCAAAATTCAATTGATTTTTATTTTTCATTGTTAGATATTTATCGAAAATACAATCGTCAATTCATTTGTTGATTTTTCGATGGGATGATGAAATTTTCACTTGTGCTGATTATGAAGACAATCATAGCCTTCGGCAGAAAGGTATGGATTTAAAATTTTGAGTATTTAGTAATACGATTTAAATTTTTTTAAAAAATATTTTTTATAAAGTTTAAATTTTTAAAATAAAAATTAAATAAATGTTATGAATATATTTATTCATGGTGGATATCCATATATTAAGTTAAAGTTTAATGAGCTTTATTCTTAGGGTTTAATACCCATTGGAATTAGGGTTTCCATCTTATGTCTATAAATATAGACTTTTGGCCAAAGCTTTGTATATAACTCACCTTTGAGAATATAATAAAATCTCTCTCTTTTCTCTCATCTTTATTCATCTATTCTTGTTCTTTATTTTATTCACAACACGTTATCAGCACGAGACTCTAACCAACGAAGGTGTTTGTCGTTCAAATCTTGAAGGAGTTATTGAAAAGAATTTGTTACTGACATAAATCAAAGATAAGTTTTTCTCCCTCAATTATATTTTAATTATCGGTTATTTTTCTCTTGATCTTTGATTTGATTTTTAATTTATTAAAAATCTTTGGTTGTTTGGTATTTGTGTAGCGATAAAGTAGATCAAATACCGCGGTTCTTGCCGACAAATCTCGAAAAAGATTTTAACAAGATATTGGTAACTAAATCTATCCTATATTCAAATTAGTGGAAAATTCGGTATGTTTTATTTATTTAAAATTTGAGACTTCTTTTATCTTTATTTATAACTAATATTTATTTATTTTATTATTATGGTGAAAGTTTATATTTTTAATCATGTTCAAAGTATTACATCATATTGGAACAAATATTAAACCTTTAATTAATTAATATATTCTTTATTATGTTAGTTTAATCCAAGTATATTGGCTGGACATCCCGTTCTTTGAGGCTACTGGTCTCAAAGGAGGTTCTTTTTAAAGGACCTTGTGGACTGGTTTAACAACGCCGCGTATAAGGATTAAATTTTTATTCCATGTATATATTGTATATATATTGGTTGATCAATTACTATTTAATAGTATGAATATTATATTTGCTTGAAAACAATTTTTTGGGGTCGAAAAACTCGACTATAGATTTCTCCCAAGTTCAAGTTACGAAAATCGTTTTGATCAAATAATTTTTATGGGAGGCATTCCCTGAAGTGAATGCATGCATGGTGCTTATTTCATGCAATTATTGAATTTATGACATTCCTTAAAGTAAATGCAAGCATGATGATTATTCCATGCGATTATTGGATTTATGATATTCCTTGAAGTGAATGCAAGCATGATGATTATTCCATGCGATTATTGGATTTATGTTATTCCTTAAAGTGAATCAAGTATGATGTTTATTACATGCAATTATACAAGCATGATGTTTATTTCATGCGATTTTTGAATTTGTTTCATTCCTTGAAGTGAATGCAAACGTAATAATTCACTATATGATTAGTGAATAAATCTCAATTATGTGACAGAATATCATTGATGAGGATATGTTAGAAAAACATACTCTACTTTTCACACATTAATGTTGTCTTATAGACACAATATCATACAAGGGTTTTAAATACATATCAGTCTCTGCTCCATTCCCTGAAGTGAATGTAATATTTTATAGCGGAAAGAATAAATGTTACATTAGTAATTGTGATCATGATTGAGATCATAAAATAGACATGGATAAGATGATTATTTTGAGAATATTTATATCCACAAGAAGTGGAATTATAAAGATGACAAGAATGATAGAGATCATATTAAAATCTTTATGTTATCAATGTGATGGTATAAACCATTGATCTCGTATTTGTCAAACGCCGAAGTATTATGGACTTTATCCATAATCATGAATGATAAATTAAAGAAAATATAAACAGATTTTCTTTGTGGCGAAAATAATGACGTTATTGATCCAACTCAATTGGATATTAATAATTTTCTCATAATCCTTCAAGAGAATAATCCGCCATTTATTTTATTTTCCTTAGATCTTTTATTTATTTTATGTTAATTTATTTTCATTTATTATTTATGTTAACTTATTTTATATATTATTTATTTATCTTTTATGTTAATTTTTTTTCTTAAAAGAATATGATTACTTCCGGAATAAAATATGCAATAATTTATGGCGATTTATGCTTAGCAGAAAGTGCAAGTACTTATACAATACTTAAGTATAAAGAATATTTTCCCATTTAAATACAAGGGAAATATGAGTACTATATCTCAAAGTACTAAAATATCTGTGCTTCGAAAGAGCTCTTGAGAGCTTATCTTTGATCTGATTTGATATGATGTGCTATTTTTTTTAATATTTTTTCATTCCCCGAAGTGAATGGTACAGAGCACATATTTTTCATTTTCCGAAGCGAATGAAATAAAGCATGTATTAAAAGGTGTATAATTATGCAAATTTTCCCATTTTAAATGCAAGAAAATAATATGAGTACTATATCCGAAAGTACTAATACCACAGAAAGCTCCGACTGAGCAAATATGTTATTTGCCAAATAAGACTTTATCTCATATTTACAGTGCATTATGCTCGTTGAACAAATATGTTATTGCCAAATAGAACTTTATTCCATATTTATAGTGCATTATACTCGTCAAAATCGCAAAGAGATGTTGAGTTTTAAAGATATTTATAGAAATATATTGAGAATATTGGTTAAAGGGATGATGACTATCTCAATATTACGAGTATAACTCAAGGCAATAATGATATTTTGGCAAAATTATATGTACTGTCATCCATATTGTACTACATAAGAATTAGTACAAATTAAAGCTCATGCTATTGTAAACTAGATGTTTACTGATTATTTTATTTGGCATGACCGGTTAGACCATCCCGGTTCAATTATGATGCGAAAAATTGTTGACACTTTCATGTGTTTATTTATTGAAGAACTAGAAGTTTTTTCAAGGTAATTTTTCTTGTGATACTTGCTATGAAAGCATTTTGATTATTCAATCATCAACAACTATGATAGAGTGCAAATCTATTAATTTTTTGGAACGGATACAAGGTGATATATATGGGCTCATACACCTTTCATACAGTCCATCTAGATATTTTATGATTTTTATCGATGCATCGACTAGATGGTTATATGTATCCTTGTTATTAACCCGCAACTTGGTGTTTGCGAGGCTACTTGCTCAATTGATAAAATTACGAGTATATTTTCCAGATTATCTTATAAAGACAATGGTCTTGATAATGTTGATGACATATCATTTTATATGTAGTATCACTAATTCGCATCAAGCCAATAAATGATTATAAGTTCTCCCAATTATAAATGATTTTTGGTTAGCAATCAAATATTTCTCATCTCAATTTTTTGGGTGTGTGATATATATTCTAATTACTCCACCACAACGCATAAAGATAAGTTTTGTTGGGAATATATGTAAGAGCTTCTGATAGAGGATTTATTGACTATCATTCTAATGAGTCAATTTATCCAACATTAGGGGGAGAAAATAAATAGCTGGAGAAAGAAATAAGTTGAAATGAATTATCATTTTTTCTTTTTGATCCACGTAATACACAATGTGAACTATAAGTTCAATGGATAATTCATTTAACAAATCAATTGCCAGATGGTTTTGCTGACCCTAAAAGAGTGACTAAGTCACGTATACCAGCTATGTATGCTCCGATTAAATTTGATGTCATGGAAGGACAAACTATAGTTGCTAATGAGTCTAGCTTACGCTTAAAGTGTAGTAGATAAGTAAGTTCCAAAGATAAGAGATCATCGAAAAGGAAAATGAGCTATATTTTATGACGGTCTGATCGAGGAATCAATGATTATGAAAATCTCTAGAAGAGATTAAATGGTCTCCAACAGAGACATTGACATGACTCAGGTACCTGACAATAAAAAGATCTCAATAGATTATGTCATGTCTGGTAATAAATGGAACTGAAATTAACTCGACATCGTTAATATATTTGCATGCAATATAACACTAGAGATTTTATTTGATGATGTGGATCATGAATCATTGTCAATTGGATAAAAAAATGATTGGCCAACATGAAAGAGGCAATTGAGGCGAAACTAAAATCTCTTTTCAAAAGAGAAGTATTTGAGCCTATAGCCCGTACATTGAAATATGTAAAGCTCGTAGATATAAACGAGCCTTTGTGAGAAAGAGAAATCAAAAGGGGAAATCATAAGATATAAGCTCATTTGGTTGCACAAGGATTTTCACAAAGACATGAAATTGAATGAGGAAAATATATTCCTCGGTGGTGGATGCAATTACTTTTAGATATTCTGGCAATAAATGAAATAGTTTCGTCTAATGGATGTTGTTACATCTTATTTGTGTGAGCCTCTTGATAAAAACATTTACATGAAGCTTCTAAAAAGATTTAGACTGCAAGAAGCAGTTAATTCAAGTTCTCAAGAATATTATTCAACCATATTAAATATTTCTTTTATGAATTGAAATATTTAGGCGTATTTGATATAATCGCCTCATTGAATACTTATTAGCATAATGCTATATAAATTGCTTAATTTCCCCGAGCATTTTGATTAAGTGAATTAGTTCTGAATTTTTATTGTTGTCGATGATTTGAATATAGTTGAGACACGTGAAGAGATCTCCTCAAATCCTTGTGCATCAATCGACATATAAAAAAAATATTGAAAGAGACTTTACATGAATAATGCATATTCATTGATTGCCCTTATGGTTGTTAGGTCTCTTAGTGTAAACAAAGATTCTTTCTGCCTCAAGAAAGGGTAATGATATTCTTGGTCTAAAAGCACAATATATACATTATTTGATCTGGAAGCATCGTATCTTAGCTGGTCCAAAAATATTATTTAAGTGCTACGAGATTATTACCTTTAAATAATTGTTATGCATGAGGCAAAGCCGAAATATGTGTTTGGCTAAACATATCTTGAAGATATGTGAATGTTTTTCGCAAGATAAGATGCAAGCTATCTTGTAAAGAATAATACAAAATTTATATCTCAAGGTGGATATATCAAATATGATAAAACGAAACATATTTCTTCAAGTTTCATCCCTCATGATTTTTTAGATGAATATTACTTAATGAATCATTTCAAGCAATGATTTGGAAGATTTATCCACTAGTGCATGATCTACTTCAACATTTGAAGTTTATATTCAATATTGAATTATGAAGATTCAAAGATCTTATGTGATATTTTCATGAGGGGGAGTAAATACGCGTTGCACTCTTTTTCCCTTAACCGAGGTTTTGTCCCAATGGGTTTTCCTAGTAAGGTTTTTAATGAGGCAACATGTTATGCGTATCAAAGATGTGTGTACTCTTTTTACTTCACTAAGATTTATTTTTCCCACAGGGTTTTTATCTTAGTAAGGTTTTAACGAGGCACATTATCTTCATGGATATCCAAGGGGGAGTGTTATGAATATATTTATTCATGGTGGATATCCATATATTAAGTTAAAGTTTAATGTGCTTTATTATTAGGGTTTAATACCCATTGAAATTAGGGTTTCCATCTTATGTCTATAAATATAAACTTTTGGCCAAAACTTTGTATATAACTCACCTTTGAGAATATAATAAAACCTCTCTCTTTTCTCTCATCTTTATTCATCTATTCTTCTTCTTTATTTTATTCACAACAATAAAATATTAATTATTTATTTGACTCAAAAATTAATTTAAATACTTAATTAAAATATATAATTTAAATAGTTTGTTAACCGTTAAGTCATGAAATAAATTTAAATGAACATGCCTTATATTTGTTAATTTACTTTTGAGTTATTTTTTATTAGTTTGTATTAATAAAAATGCATTCATATTTTATTTATTTTAAATTATATATCCAACTTTAATCATTTAATGTTTGCTAACTTTATATGAGTATATGTTAATAGACAATAATTAAATATAATAATAAAAACATGTTTACGAATAATTAAAATATATTTATGGATAATAAACAAATGAAATAGCATTTGAACATATTTTTTTAAACATAAATATCAATAATTATATTATAAATAAAATAAACACAACCAATTATATTTTTTGGGAAACAACAATGATAAAATAATTACTTACAATAATCAAATAATAAACAAACTTTCAATGATATATTAAATGAACATATTCATGTAGCGATAGGTAAAACAAGTGTGTAAAAGAATTTGACTCAATTGATCTTAAATTTTGGGTATCTGATTTATCTTAGATAATTTAGGTTAAATATTAAAAAAATTTAAATCGAATATGTGTAGTTATTTTACATTTAGATCAGATATCCAATTATCTAAAATTTAAAAGTTTATTTTTTTAAGATATAAATCTTATTATATTGAATATTTTTACTTGTTATATTGTAAAAAATTAAATTTTTATCAATATAAATATTGTTATATCCAATAATTTGTTGATTGTTATATTTAAAAAATTCAAAATTTTCATTATATAACTGCCAAATTTAAAAAAAAATCAAATCAAGTCATAAATTCGGATATCCAAATCCGATTTTTCGGATTGGATAAGGATCACTAAATTGCTAATCCAAAATTTTAGAATATCTAAAATGTACACCCCTAGCACTTGCACCATATATGGGGAAGTTTTATCGAACGATGACCTCAAAAAACGACTAAAACAGTTGTATCCTTTTTTTATAAAAGTTGTAAGAATTTCGGTACACACTTTTTGGTGTATATACTGAAATTCTTACAACTTTAGAAAAAAAAACAATATATACCAAATTTCTTAAAAAAAATAAAAGATTTCGATATATATACCAAATTTCTTACAAAAAGTATAAGGAATTTAGTACATACAATTTTGAATACAAAAATTGTAAGAATTTTGATATACATCAAAATATGTGTACACAAATTTTTCAATTTTTGTAAAAAAAAAAAACAATACAATCATTTTTAGCTTTTTTTATGTTGCCATTTTTTAGAATTTCTCCCCTATATGTGCCAACAAAACGCAAAAGAATTTTGTCATTAAACTCGCTCTAGAGATACAGTGGGAATAAAAAAACGAACATATTCATGAACAAAAAAAAACGGAGCCTACCTTATTTGTGTATTTTGTGTTAGGTTTGTTTAATAAACAAGCTTGAAAAGCGAATATGCTCATAATTTCTAAATCTTGTATCTTGTAAAATGTTTTCTTCAGCAAAACCTACAAAGGAAAATATATATATATACTAATAGAAACTCCTCTTTGTATGTATATGTATATGTATATATATACATATATGATGGTAGGATGGATCCAAGTCAATTTCCATATGCAACTCCATTGTATAGCCTATGAGAACTAGAGAAATGTTACCAATAGATGCGATATGGTAGCATCAATCTTCGTTGTTTGATTGTGTATCCGAAGGATCTACTTGTCTCGGGCCTCCGATGGAACGGTTTCGCGGTGTACGAACAGGATGAATAAAATCCCAAACTATCTGGTTCACTGGTAATAACAAGAAAATGTGAGGTGCACTGAAGCTTAAAACATAACATTAAGCTTTAGAAAATATATCATGAAGTGGTAGATTTAAGAAAAATGTAACGAAAATCGTAAACTTTTAATACGGTTTGGCGGATGAATGTAGTTCGAGTATGTACCTGATGCCATGAGCTTCACGAAAAGCACCCTTACAAACTTGATTTCTGCTTGGTGTGCGCTAATGGTTTTGGTCTGCAGTTACACTATATCTATCAGGCTCCTAACATTTTGCAATTACTGTTAAATGTTCGAAATCATAATCTTAAGTAGAAGTCGGGTAATCATCATACAATTCGGCGACCAAATCAGGAACTAATTTATAGATAGCTTGTTTGTTTGTGGCAACAAGCAGAAACGATTAGCATACGCCGTGACAAAACACTTGTAATATAACAAAGGAACAAATTCTTACCAATTCACTGTAAATGAACTCCAATACTTTATCAAGATTAGCTTGGTGCCTGAGCAGCAACGGACGGAGATGGCTAGTATACAAATGTTTGGCTCCCTGTTAGAGATAAATTAGTTATCAAGAGTAACTCGCTTATAGAGATTCAACCATGTCTTAGTCAAGGAAGAAACTAAACTACATGGGGTGGGGAGAGGCAATCACCCCAACCCCCCATACTCGCCCACTGACACCGAAGAAATCTTTTCCCACTTTTGTCCCCTATTTAATTTTTTTAAAAAATGGTTTATTTATGAATTTGCCCCTCCCATTTTCAAACATTTATGTTTTGCCCCCCAGGCTCCATCCATAGTCTTAGTTGCATATAAAAATGAATAACAAAAAAGTTGCAAATAAAAAAAAACATAGCGAAACGCTAGGATTTGCCGACTAATTAATGCTTGACGATATCTGTTATCTTGGTTGGACCTAAGAGTGCTATTGTACCCTTTAAAATTTGTGCGTGCACGATCGAGTAATAAGCATATCCTATCTGTGAAACAGAAGCAAAAACTGTGCTTACATTGGAAGATGGGAGTTGAAGCCAAACTAGAAAAGCAAACTTTGCATGGTAGTAGAGAGGAAACCTGATGAAACAAACAAAATGAGCAATACTCGAAAGAGAATGCTTTAAATCTAGAAATAAGTGCGAAACAGCGCCGGAGGAAATAATTGGTAAATTGGAAACATTGATCAATCCTACATGTAACAAATTAGGTTTATACAAAGTGTAGCAAGAGAAGTTCACCATGACACTATATATTCTGACAGTTCAATCATAAACATGAATCTTAACAACTCGCCTGAATTCATAGTGCTACATGATAATAAAAGTGAACCAAATTGCGAAGAAAAAGAACGAACACTGGAAAAAGAAACCATTGCTGCAACAATAAGGTTTAAGAAAAGTTACCAGGACAGGATTTTGTCCGAAAACACTTCAGCAACTGTGAAAGATCCATAAACTGCAAACAAAAATAAGAACTTATGTGAAGGAAAAACAAAGCTGAATAATGCACTTTCAGTAATTTATCCTTACAATGTGCCACATGCAGCAGATATATACAGTCACTATTTAAGCAACTTAAACATTATCAAGTTCTTTAGTCTCAACAACAGGTAGAGCAAGTACATTTAAATATGACATGATCACAAACAACAAATATAATACACAAGATAAAAAACGGACACGGAGAAAGATTATTAACTTGTCAAAATCTATATAACACGAGTTATTAATGTTTTAAAATTTATCTAAACGTATAATATCTCAAGCACGATTATGAAAAATGCCAAGAACACAAACAAGACATGAATAAATCGATTGTTATGTCTCTAAATACCAGCATGTTTGTTCCCAATTAAAACTTTCCCCTCGAAAACAAAATCCAAATAATTGTTTTCCCCTTTTCTGAAAAAGAGTATGAGTTTCGAAAGCCGCATCTTTTAACACGTATCGAGTTTCAAAACAAAGGCAGAAACCATCAAATTCATGCATGATACATGTAAAACAAGGTCATGCATATGTAACCTGTCCAATAAAGAAGCCATTTTTGCTGCTCAGTTTGATTATTGCTTTCAATCGCCTTAAAAGTTGAGTAAACTGGCAGAACAGTCCCCACTGTACAACTAAGAAACAAAAGAAGCAGCATAAGAAATCACAAAAAATTAGCAACACCCAACAGATTCATAATCAATGGAGCAACTAAGTGATTTGAAAAAGAGCTTACCATGCCGTCCTAACAACAATGTTGGAACTAATTGGAGAAAAAAGCAACCTTAATCCCACCTAAACAAATTCAATAACCAATTAGTACTAACTCAAACATAAATTAAACCCTAATTGTCCTTAACAAACTCTTCTTTAATGCAGAAAAATATATAAAATAAACCCTAAATTGACCGGAAAACAACCAATTCAAACTAAAAAACCTGATATTTCGATCGATAATGCTTAATAACAACATAGTTGATGAAAATTTGTAAGAATGAAAGTAATGGATAACCTCAGCCATAAATTCTGGAATCTGGAGATAAAAAAACTGGAATTAAAGTCGAGTTGGAGAGGAAATGGGGGATTGGGTTTTGATGGGAATTTTTTGATTTCGTCTTTGCACAGTTTAAAGTTTGATTATGAATTTCGATTGCTGCGCGTTAAAGATTTCTTCAATTGGATTGGAAGACTGGAAGCTCACGACTCACTAAACAGGAATCCATGAAAAAAATTGATTCTTTTTCTTTGAAAAAGATTTTTTTAAATAAGTTAATTGTACCACACCTCTATAATTTATAACTATTATTTTAAATTGATCACTAAGTTTTTGAAAATTTTAATTTCATCCTTATAATTTTTATTCTAAATTAATCATTAAGATTTTGTATATTCAAATTTCATCTCTAAACTATGATTTTATTTTAATTTAGTCCCACAAAATTTTGAATGATCTAATTTCATCTTCAAATTATCAATATATGAAATAGTCATGTCTCATGTTAGTAAAAAATTATAAAATTATTAATTATCATGTCAATATGATGTATATGATGTAATAATATACTTTAATATAAACGATGATTTGAGGATGAAATTGAAGTTTAAAAATATTTGGAGGACTAATTTATAATAGGGGATCATAATAATTTCGGAATAAAACTGAAAATCTCAAAATTTTGAGATTATTTTAAAACTGAAGTTGTGATTTGGAAATAAAATTAAAATATTAAAAAAATTAAAGATTAGTTTAAAATATTTTACTCATATTTTAAATTATAATGTGAACTATTGTCACTTGTTCACTTGAACTTAAAATTTTCTTTTTAAAATCAGAAGGTTTGCCCTGACTTGCATTTGTGGACGTTAAGAGCGTTCAAATGGTTGGTTAAATCAAATTAATCGATTAAATCAAATTAATTCAGTTAAACGGTCGATCACCGAATTTTGTTCGGTCAGTGAGTGATTAAAGTTTTTTTTTTTAAAGTTTGGTTAACAGTTAATTCGATTCAAAATAGATTAACTAACCGAATTAACCGAAATTTTATATTTTATATATTATATAAATTTGTTTTTAGTTACTAAAGTTTAAAAATTATAAATTGTTCATTAAATTTTATCAAATTAATATAAAATGATTATTAAATTATTAAAAAATTATTTATTAAATTTTTTAATATTTATCAATAATTTATAATATACAATAATTAAATGATCAATTTATAATAATTTGATAAGTTTAATGATTGCTTTATAACTTTTAAAAGTTCAATGGCTAAAAATAGTATTTTAACATTGTTGAGTGATCATTTGTGCAATTAACCCAAAGTTTTATAACAAATTTCGGTTAACCGAATTAACAAACCAAATTAATTAAAATTTGTTTGATTCGGTTCGATTAACAATTAAAGATTTAAAAAATTCAATTAATTTGATTTTTGATAATTTGGTTCAACCACTAGCCGAATTACCTGTTTGAACACCCTAGTCAATCTGCTTCCCTTCAAACTTTTATATCAAAGATAAATATAAATTATTGATGAAATAATGCCAAACTTGAGACGACAAGTTTACTTTTGTCAAATAGACTCTTTCGTACTGGGGGTGATCGATAATAAAAGTTTTGATGAAGCACAAACATGAAAATGATGCCACTATTTTGGAAGAGATTCGATTTGAAAAAAATTAAACTTTTCAATTTTACTTTGTGAAAAAAAATCAACTTGTGATTTCATTAACCCAACTAAAAAACCGATTTTTTCCCGACACAAAATCCCAGCTCATCTTCATTCATAATTTTATAAACACTCAATAAAATTTAAATTATAAAATAAAAATCCAAATAACTAAATTTTTTAATAATTAGATATTAATTTTGAAATTCAAGCCAGATCCATCGATTATTTCTAATATATAGATCAAATATGAAAAAAAATGTATATTGTGAATGGATTTAAAAAATCATTTAAAATAAAACTAACTAATATCATAACAATAAAATTATTTTTAACTAAATTTAAACAAAAATTCCAACAAATCAACTCAAAAAAAATATTCAAATGATTTTGAGTTATAATATTAAACACATCAACTCAATTGTATGGTCCCACACACATAAAAAGAAGACATTTAAATATGCTGACAAATTTTAAAAGCTCAATTTGTTCAGCATAAAGTAAAACGAAATACCGAAAGACAGGGTCAATTAGAAGAGTAGATGAGTTCTAAACCAAACGATGAAAAAACGAGAGAATACCGGGGAACCAAGAGAAGAACAGGAATTCATGGAACTACAAATTGATCTCTGGGAATGAAATACCATAACATATTCTATTCGAATATACAATCATTAAAACGAATCCATCGCACTTAAAACCGAACCAAACCAAACCGAATGGAACTTTAGCTAACCAAACTCAGAATTGTTGTTTCAAACAGCAACAGACTAGGACTCTCCCAAACTCCCTTTTTCTCCCATGTGGTGTTCTTTTACTAACCTAACTGACAGGGATGTCCGTAGCTAGGTTTCAAAGAACTAGACCATTTCTCTATCTTATCGCAGATCAATGGCACAGACCGTTTCGTTTTATATTCCCGAGCATTGTTTAGGTGGGATTCCCTCGAGAAAACGGTAACTATAGCTTGAAAGAATATTTATAAATTACAAACAATAATGTACATTTAAATGATTTACCCGTGACGTTTACTTCTCAATGCCTTGTTGCAGATATTGTATTAGGTCATAGCCTGCGGTCGTCCACTTATTGTAAGCATCGGTGCAGACATTTTTCATGAAATTGGCAGCCTCACGCTCGGTCATCTCGGGATGAAATCTCTTGCGAAGATTTCCAATGGGATCTCCCCTGCTGAAACAAGGCAATCCACTGTCAAGCATAAGCAGCACTGTGTTGATGATCCCATTCATATGACGGCGAGCGGCAAGGTATCCTTTCACACATAAGCTGCAATGCATTTGACAAAGAATAATCCAAATGATCTTCATAAAGTACAGGTTACGCAGATAAGATTGAAGGATAAAAATCAGGGAAAGAAAGTGATTACCTTACGAAGTTGTCCCAGGTTTCACTTTTCATAACCCCCGATGGGTCTAATAATTGAGTCATCTCATGGCTCAACTTGAAATGTGCACTCTCAAACCGCATATTTCCACCAGGTGATGTTTCCAAGATGAAACCAAAATCAATATGAACAAGCCTCCCTACACTGCATTGACATACATATCACAGTGGTTGAGTTTTCCGTTCACTAATCCAATAGTTACTCGGATCATTTTTATCTAATCCTAAGTGATTTCCTCTTCACCTCCAATCGTTTAGGTTTCCTAAAAGCAAATTAGCATACAATACTGGGTTTGGTATTTAGTTTTTTGTGTGTTTATAAGTCACTCCTATATGATTACATGTTTGACGTTAGTGTCATAATTGTTCATGGTTTTTACTAACAGAACATTATAATAATTTTATTTAACTATTCTAACAACCACAGGTAAAGGAACTAGCAGCGCCATACTTGTCAAAAAGAAGGTTTCCATTGTGTCGATCCTTTGGCTGAAGTAGAAGGCTTGCTACAGCATACCCTGCACTGCTAATTATAAAGTTTCTGCGTGCAGCTTCAAAACTAGGTGAGCCCACAGGCCCATAATCCTGTTGAAAAATCTCATATAAACCACCATCAGTTGTTTCACCCATCTGGCTTCTGCTTCGTGTATTAGGCACAACCTGCATCATGAGAGAAAACACGAGAACTTGTTAAGTGAAGAATTCATTGTAGTACCTGTACCCCTAGGAACGGTTTTCCAGTTTATTTTCCAGTGAAAGGACATATGCACAAGTAACTTCACTAGTAAATCAAACCACACCATCATATTTGCTCATATAGTAAATGTTATTTGAGGAGCAAGGTAAAAATACTAGTATTACTCCCTAAATTTACCTTACGGAACCTTTTCGGAAACTCATTCTCTATTGGGATGGTAACCTAAATGACTTAGGCATTAGGTAACACAATTTGAAAAATGAAAACAGTAAGATGGAATGATGGACCAAAACCAAGAAACTCCTCGGTGGTGGGAGCATTATATTCCTTCAATTCGTTTGTTTAGCAGTTATAGATTAGGTATGTCAAGAAGAATTATACGAGAAAATGTTACCTATCTATTGTTAAGAATTAATGTAGATGAAAAAAATGATCAGAAGAGCTTAACAAATGGAAGACATACCTCAATTATACCTTTCTCTGGGCCAGTTGGGAGAACACCATAGGGAAATAAATAGAGATTAAGTCCAACTGCTGTAAATATGTCTCTTAGAAGAGCAATCACTTGAAGAGCAAGAACATCTTGTCGACAATCATCTCCAACCTTTGAATAAAGGTCAATTACGTAAAATAACAGCACAGCTTTATATAAGAAATCAGGAACATGCATTTCAATCAGCAAAACAAGAAAGCTGAAAAAGTTTAATTTTGAAATTTGGGACCGTATACTAGGAACTGAAAATCAAATAACTATAAAGTGAAGTAGTACATAAACGTAACTATAATCATAAAAAGTAAAAGTTAGGGGAAAGATCAATTTCTAAAACTAGCATAGCATACGGAAAATCAAGGAAACCCCCTTTCAGAGTTGATGAATGCTCACAATATCACTTTAGAGGAGACGTAGAAACAAAGAGATGGCCCCACAATTAGTGCATAAACATGCCCGAAAGGGTGGACAAACAAAAAAGGGGGTTTCAAGTTTTTTGTTCTTCGAAAATTACTGGTACAAGATAAATTTTATGTAGGCAATTGAAACTATAATTTGTCTTGTTAACTGAAACACAAGTTTACCTTGAAAATGCAAGCCTGGGGTTTTATATCATTTGGGTCACCATCCCGATCAATAACATCAAACGTGATCATAATAGGAACTTTTGCTGCCGATTGTAAGGGTATTCCACTATCAACTTGAATACCCCTAACAAGCTTATTAGGAGCAGTGGGCAAATAAAGGTCATCTCCCTCCAATTGAATTTTCTCCAACTCCCTAAAACAATAGCATGCCGCCACCACCAATCTTAGTTGCAGGAAAGAAATCAGACATGACATAAGCATTAGCATTAAGAAATGGAAATACCTCCGGATGCCAGCCCGGCGTTCCTCCTTTGGAAGTGGAAGTAGTACACCAGAAATGGATGTAACTTTGTCAAAGAAATCAAATTCTCTTTTAAATACATCAAGAGCCTTGGGAGTGAAACTATCTATAATATGTTGCCGAACAATTGGTAACAATTCTTGAAACGAACTATTCTGGAATGAGAGAATGTGTACAAGTTATATAAGTATTCAACAAATTAATGATATACAGCAGAATTTTTACAGGAATAGCACTAGCCTAAATGAATTCGAAATTGGAGATTTGTAGAGAATATGCTAGTTAGAGTCGATATCCCCTCACTGGCAGTAAGCAAAGGGTACTTCACAAGGACAATCACTGACATTGCCAACAACCATAAAATGTATTTGTAGAGAGCTAGAATCCTAATTCTAGTCAGTAGAACTCAATCTATGACAGCCTCAAATACCCACCCCCCACCCCCAAGAAAAAAAGGGATACCCATTGACGTTATTCTTGTCCAAAAGATTACAATTTTTCTTTTCAGTATAAAGTGTAAGCTTATCCAAAAGTAGTAGAGTTTTACTTGTAGTATTACAGCTTTACCTATTGTAAAAGTTAGTTTTAATAGTTTATCTAGAATTACTCCTAAGAGGATTAGAGTTAAAAGTCTATTGTAAGTAGGACTCCTAAATGTAGTAAAAGTCCTATTCTTTAGTCTTTAAATATTCTGTAAACTGGATGTATTCTATTGACAAAATTCTTTTAATAACAGAAGCTACGTATGTTTTTCTTGTTGTTGTTCTGTTTCTCTACATATCAACATTTTAGTGAACTTGGTTTTTTCTAATTGAGACAAAGGCTTGTTTTATAAACAATTTCCAGTGTGTTTACAGCGGAGTTACATTTACCTCCATATCATACTCCTCAAAATTTTCATTCTTGTCTACTTAGATTATATGAAACAGGATGCTTATGACATTAGATTCTGTAGTCATTCAACTACAATACACCTACTGCGATCCTCGAACCCAAAACCCTGTCCCTTTTAGAAGGGAATCATTGGGGCAAGTTTCTAAGAAAAAGACAGAACACTGAGATATACAAACCTTTCCACTTGCATCTTTCCCAGGTTCGCATGTCTCACCCTGCCATTGCAAAGTAAGCACTCAGGACTTACATAAATCAAAAGGCGATGTAATGAAGTTGAAGGCGATCATAAATTCCCACACACAACCTCACTCAAAAGGCATACTATTTAATTGAACAAAATTATGTTTTTCACACCTGTAGATGCCAGATTAGAATATGTGAGAATATGTCACTTCTTTGAGCTGCTCTAAGCAAATACCCTTCTACTAATCTCTGCAAAAAGGAATAACAATTTGTGCAAAAGTTAAGCGTGAAAAACAATACAAAGTGGTGCAAGGAACAATAAAATTTAGGTTGGAAATTCTGGCAATAACAGACAAAGAAAGATTACTCAACCTTTAACCCCCAATGACCGCACACTTAATGCACCTAATTGACTCAAGTTTCCAATCATTTCAAAACATATATGTTGAAAACAGAGGGAATTAATCTCTGTATCTTTATTTTACTCATTCATAATGAAACCTTATTTATAGGTTTCAAACTAAACAAGTTTGACTCAAACTAAAACTCTCTTACAAGAGTTTGATTTAAATTCTCTTTAACTAGTTTTACCTAAACTGAAAACTTAATAATTAAAACTCTTATCGAGTAGGATATAATCCTATTCGACCTAATACTCTTTTCGAGTAGGATATAATCCTATTCAACCTAATACTCTTATAACTAACAATATATGAAAACCATACACTGCTAAACAGATTAAAGGTCATTTTGGTGTTTGGTGTTTGGGGAGGAAGGCGAGAAAAATCAGATTACTATGAAATGCTAAACTTTGATAAATGTCAAATAAAATCATAAAGGTAGTGTTGATCAATTACTTAGTTCAAATCATATCTCATGCTCAAATTTGTTTGAATAGCTCATGTCAGAGATTAGATTCCTAAATTAAGGAGATTTGTCAGAGATTAATTTCCTACATTAAGGAGATTTGTCAAAGATTAATTTCCTAAATTAAAGAAATTTGTCCGTGCAGAATATTTTCTATTTATTTGGTAGGTGATATTTAGGAAATTATTTCCTAATATCAAATTTAATTTAGGTTGTAAAATAGGAATAAGATTTCTATTGTTAATGCAGAAATCAATGGTGATTTTGTCTAATTATACTTTCCTAGGTTAGATATCCTTTGTAAACTATAAATAGCCATTACATTTTTCAATAAAAGTAACAAGAATTACAGTTGCCTTGGAATCATCCATCCATATACCTACCAAAAACTCTTGGGTAATAGACTCAGGAGCCACTGATCATATGACTAATTCTTCTCTAAAGTTTTTCACTTATACCCCTGCCCTGGCAATAAGAAAATCACAGTTGCAGACGGTACTATAGTAATAGTTGCTAGCCAAGGTGATATTGTCACTAGTGAAACCCTATTGCTTAAAAAGTTCTACATGTGCCAAAATTGTTTACTAGCCTTCTTTCTATCCCAAAGCTTATCAAAGATAATGATTGCAGTGTTTTGTTTTATCCTACACAATACATTTTTCAGGAGCAAGAAACGAAGAGGATGATTGGGCGTGCTAGGGAAATAAATAGCCTTTACTATCTTGAAGACCTTGGTGGACCAGGTAGAGTCTTGAGTACCCAACCATTATCCTTTTTATCTAATTCTACAACCAATAAAGACCAAATATGGCTACACCATTTTCATCTAGGCCACCCACTTTTTAGACTCTTGAAAACTATGTTTACCTCCTTGTGTAAAACCTTGGATATTGAAGAATTTCATTGTGAAGTTTGTGAACTCGCAAAACACAAACGTTCTTCTTTTCCAGCAAGTAATAAACGTACCAACAATCACTTTGATCTTATTCACAATGATGTCTGGGGACCTTCCACTATTCCTAATATAACCGGGGCTAGATGGTTTGTATCTTTTATAGATGATTGTATCTTATTCACAATGCTAAGGATTATTTTAATCAAGTCTTATCCTCTTATTTCCTAGAAAAAGGTATTTTACATAAGTCCTCTTGTGTAAGCACTCCTCAACAAAATGGGGTAGCAAAAAGAAAGAATGGACATCTTCTTGCCATAACTAGAGCCCTTTTATGCCAGAACAATGTTCCAAAAAGATATTGGAGAGAAGCTGTGTTAACTGCTACTTACATGATAAACAGACTACCCACTAAAGTCCTTGAATCCCAGAGTCCTCTTTAAACTCTTACAAAATTCTTTCCCAGTTTCAAACCATATCTTAACCTTCAACTAAGGGTGTTTGGATGTGTTGCTTTTGTTCATATTCATTCTCAAAACCGGAGGTAAACTTGATCCTAGGGCATTGAAACTTATATTCATTGGCTATTCCTCCACTAAAAAAAGGCTACAAGTGCTACCACCCACCTACAAGAAAATATTATACCTTTGCTGATGTCACTTTTGTAGAAAAAGAGAGTTATTTTACAGACCCTTATCTTAAGGGGGAGATGTCTTTTAGGAAGATAAGGATGCAAATTTTTTTTTTACTTTAGCCCCTGATTGATCTTTCTAATCCTATACATTCTACAAAAAAAAGATGATCAGCCTACCCAACCTACCTTGATTGATCAACAACCCGCCCAACCTATCCTTGATGGTCAGCAACCTGCCATTATTCCATTGTCTAAACCTAATGATCCTCAAACTCCTCAACCAAACATCAATACACCGCAATAGCCAAATACTCAAGACACTACTTGTCCTCTAAAGACCTATTCGAGAAGGAAGGCACCTATGGAGATTCAATCATCTTCTTTTCCTGCTTCTGTTCCTATTCCCATACAGTTTGAGGTACATTTTGAAACTTATTCTGAACAAAATGATGCTGAAAATGCTATATCTACTTCTGATTTTGAATTTCCCATTACTATTAGAAAAGGAAAAAGAACATGCACCACCAAACATCCTTCCTATTTGTTTATGACTTACAAAAACTTTTCCCCAATCACAAAGCCTTTCTCACTAGCCTAAATGATATTAGTATTTCCAAAACAACATTCGAGGCATTAGAAAATGAGAACTGAAAAAAGGCTATGAAGGAGGAAATGGATGCACTAGAGAAGAACAAGACTTGGGATTTAGTGAAACTACCAGAAGGAAAGAAAACAGTGGGGTGCAAATGGGTGTTTACTGTAAAGTATAAGTCAGATGGCTCTTTAGAAAGGTACAAAACAAGGTTAGTGGCAAAGGGTTACTCTCAAACCTATGGGATTAATTATTTTGAAACATTTGCACCTGTTGCAAAGATGAATACAGTGAGGGTCCTATTGTCTTTAGCAGACATTTTGAGATGGAATTTGCAGCAGTTTGACATTAAGAATGCTTTCTTGCATGGGGACCTTGAAGAGGAATTTTACATGGATGTTCCACCTGGATTTGCTTCAAATACTGGACAAACAATTTGCAAGTTAAGGAAAGCCCTATATGTATTAAAGCAGTTCCCAAGAGCTTGGTTTGGGAGATTTACTAAAGTGATGCTAAGACAAGGTTTCAAGCAGAGCCAAGGTGATCATACTTTATTTGTGAAACACTCTCCTTCAGGGGGAGTAACTATATTATTGGTGTATGTAGATGATATAATTGTTACAGGTAATAATTCTGAAGGAATTGATAATTTGAAGAAGTGTCTTGTAAAAGAATTTGAAGTGAAGAAGCTTGGAAGATTAAAAATATTTCCTTGGTATAGTAGTGGTACACTCACAACAAGGAATTTTTATATCTCAGCAAAAGTATACTTTGGATTTATTGAAGGAAACTGCAAAACTAGGATGTAAACCAGCGAAAACACCTATAGAAATCAATCACAAGCTTGGAGACTCAAAGGAGGATGATATGGTAGTTGATAAGGGTTCGTTTCAAAGACTAGTGGGAAGACTTATCTATTTGTCACACACTAGACCAGACATAGCATATGTTGTTGGAGTTGTGAGTCAATTCATGCATAATCCAAAGAATCACACCTAAGGGTTGTAGTTCGAATCTTGCAATACTTGAAGGGCACACCAGGCAAAGGAATTATGTTTAGAAGAGGGGGAAGCTTAACTCTGGAAGCATACACAGACGCAGACTATGCAGGATCTATAATTGATAGAAGGTCAACCTCAGGCTACTGTACCTTCTTCGGGGAAAACTTAGTTACTTGAAGAAGTAAAAAACAGAATGTGGTGACGAGATCCAGTGCAAAAGCTGAATTTCGAGCTATGATAGTGGGAATTTGTAAGTTATTATTGTTGAAGATTATTTTAGAAGACTTGAAGGTAAAATGGGATGGACCAATGAAGCTATATTGTGATAACAAGTCAGCAATCAACATTGCTCATAATCCAGTTCAACATGACAGAACAAAACATGTTGAAGTGGATAGACATTTCATAAAAGAAAAGCTTGATAGTGGTTTGATCTGTACTCCTTATGTGACCACTCCTTATGTGACCACTGCAGATCTACCTGGTAAGAATTTTCAAAAATTAACAGGCAAGCTGAGGATGGAAGACATCCATGCCCCATCTTGAGGGTGAGTGTCAGAGATTAGATTCCTAAATTAAGTAGATTTGTCAGAGGTTAATTTCCTACATTAAGGAGATTTGTCAAAGATTAATTTCTAAATTAAGGAGATTTGTCAGTGCAAAATATTTTCTATTTATTTGGTAGGTGATATTTAGGAAATTATTTCCTAATATCAAATTTAATTTAGGTTGTAAAATAAGAATAAGATTTCTGTTGTTAATGCAGAAATCAATGGTGATTTTGTCTAATTATACTTTCCTAGGTTAGATATCTTTTGTAAACTATAAATAGCCATTACATTTTTCAATAAAAGTAACAAGAATTACAGAGAAAATTTGTGTTTTAACAGCTCAGCACCTTGTGTCAAAATTTTGAGATAGGGCCCAGATGCTCTCAACCTAACCTAATATCTGTTCAAGCCTACAACCTATCCTATTGTTAGGTTAACTTCCTAATAATGCACCTCAACAACAAAATGAAAAATAACATAAATAAATACCCGTATCTTCATCAACAACTCACCCCTGAATCATATCGCAGAGCTTGCACAAGCTGTGGCATGTAAAAAGTTACACGTTCAGGAGGATAGGACTCCAAAACCCTTAGAACATAAGCCATGACGCGTGGATGACCCTTGTATACAGGGGTAAGGAATTCAAGAGCTTGTGTAATTGAACAAGCAGCCCAGTGAGGCAATTGTTGTAAAAGTGCTGAATTTTCTTCAACAGCCTTTGGAGTGACAAAATATGGCAGCGCCTCAGGTATACAGCGGATATCCATTATATGTGACTGCATGAGAAATGCCAGAAAATCAAAAAGCAATCAACTACGATCATGCCATCATGGCACAATAAAAGACTACAACAATAGAAGCAGAAGAGCAGAGAACAAATCAATGAATGTATCTGAAATGCTCAGCGTAATAACCAAAATGATAGTGGCAACCATCACATTATCACCTAAACAATATAGCCGCATGGTAATTTACAAGTTCCATTTCCTTGCCATTCCAATTCAGCTACTCTGTGAAAGTAAAACATACCTGGACTAGCTGTGTTATTTCAGCCTTCAGATGAGTGTTTGTAGGAAATCTTGAGGCCAAGGAAAAGGTGATTCGAGGATCTACTGAGAAAGCAGTCCTGGCATATTCAATCCATTTCTCTGCACTAATTTTGGGTCGAGAAGATGTGCCTTCCCTGTATATGAAGATGAATACAAACAACAAAGCTTACTAAAGCAATTAATGCAACAAAAGGATACCAAAGGGAAAAAAGTGTAGAACTAAAATATCAACAGATATATTCTTCTGAAAAATGAAAATACTTTGAAAGAGGTTGTGCCCAAACTTCAAGTCGATCAGCTTCATATTGACACAACATTAAAAGAAGCTGCTTCCGTTTTTCTCTTCCCACAGCATAATTGTCCATCTGGCCCCAGACAGGATGCTCATTCTGCAATTTTTAGCTACACTTTAGGATTTGAATTGCAACAGAACTCCAGACAGGCCAATGCTTATCATTCCGCAAATACTTAAATAAATTTAGGATTTATGTGACAGCAGAAAATACATGCATGCAATACAGATACAGAATGTCTTATGGTTGAAACATTTTAAAACCAAGAAGCTGAAAGATGGCCATATTACCGTCTCAACCAAAGAGTTCCCGTTCTCAGATGCACGACCCCTGGAATCAGACTGCAGAGAATCTAACCTCCCACTCGAGAGATAGTGAACAAAGAGTGAGACAGACTGAGCCTCACTCTGAGCAAAGTTTGCATTGTTTGTGTCGTACCACTCAGGCTCACAGGAAAACCACCCCAGAGAGGCCCTGAATGCACCAAAAACAGCTTAAAGTACAATTACAGAAGTAAGACACGTAAGCTAGAATTTAACATAAAACACACAGAAAGACACATAAGAAGAAGCCCGGGATAAAATGGGGTTTTGTCCCTTAAGACCTTACCTCTCCTTTGTAAGTTTAGTCGAACTAGAATTATAAGTCTAGTCGAACTAGAATAATTATTATAATCAAACTATGGTGTATCAGTTTAGTTAAAGTCAAACTCCTAAGACTATAGTTAGAAGTTAGTAATTAGTAGGACGTCTAATGTAACTAAAAGTCCTAGTCTATAAAAGTCTACAAACCTTTGTAAGTTGGAACATAAATTTTTCAATGAGAAGAAACAGAAACACATTCTCTTTTTCTTCAATTCTGTTTTACTTTAATTCTATTTTTTGCATCCTTACAAGGGGATAAAAAGAACAAGCCTCGATGGTTGAATAATAAATTTAACAAATTAATCTCATCTATTAATACCAAAAGTTCAAAGACATCGATGGGTTCCAAAACTCCATTAATTGTATTTCCTTCCGTCTTGACATGCACCATTAGCAATGAAATGACAAAAACTGGAACTCAAAGGTATGTGTAAATGGTTAGAAACTTAAGCTATATAAATTGGTAAAAATGTCTTGGTCTGATGGAAAAATATATGTAAATATGGACCATGATTTACATGTTTGAAATTCATCATTTGGCATAAAGATGATTTAAATGGAAAAGGCAAAATAAAATGGAAAACGTGAGATCTCAAAAATGTCTAACACAACGATTTCCTGACTTGGAAAATCATAATAGTCGTCCAGTATGCAGACATTATATCCTTCATTTCGCAATTATAACTCCCATAGGCCATAAATAATAATCATCCCTCGAGTCTACGTAACAGCTTCAAAAGCACACATTTCCTTAAACAAGCAAGGACAATTGGTATATGTAGACATATATGTACATGTACATATATAGGTAGGTGTATGAGCGTGTGTGTGTGTGCATGTGTGCACTGGTGTTTAGGGGTAAAAAAGTAAAACAGTGATTCTTAAGTGTTGTACTGCAAGAGAAATTACTTCTTTTAGAATAATATGCAGAATGAGATTGCAAAGATTCTAGGAAACAAGTAAAGAAAAGACAATGGCTTGTCCAAAATAAAACCAAAGCGAAAATAATTGAAAAGCTGTAGTTTAAAAGTTAAAGAGAGTCGAGGAAATAGGCAACTAAAGTCAATTACTAGTCCAAAAAGAAAATGGAAAAAAAGAATTAGCAAGTTGTATATTTGAAAGCAAAAGAAAAAGAGTCCATTGTAGTTACCGGTATATTCTATCTTCCAACAACTGAAGCCCAGCCCTAAAATTCTGTAAATTCCCTTGGGATTGGCAAGAGCAGAACTTAAGACCAAGAAGCATGAAAGTGAAGAAGGTGCCAGTAGCAGCTGGATGATGTGAAAAGTTCCAGAGACGTTTGGTCGTCCCTTGCAACATCCGACCAAGGAGCAAGAGTTGCTCAACGCTATTATGACGAACTACCTATTAAACCAAAATGGTAAAGTGATATGACCATCAAAAAATGATAACGGTAAGCTGGAAATTGGAACTTACATGACTATAAACTTTATAAAGTGATACCGACAGTCAGAAAACAAAATAATAAATATAAAAAGCACAAACATTGAGAGGTGAAATAAAAACACAATGACACATGCATATGCATATGCATGGAGAAACACACATAAACTACACCATTTTATGTTCCAATTCAGTTCAGTGAAACAAGAAGCACAAACATAACGACATGTAATACACTTGCATGACAGAGAATACAAATTACATGTTACCTCAAAGCGGTCTATGAAAAATCCCAACCACAATCTATGAGCTATTATTTGGTCAACCGGATTTGTATCAGGCAATGCCTCTGGTTCCCCAGGGGCCAAGTGGGGCCTTAATTTTGCAGCAGGTCCTGAATATTTCACTTCAGATGCAAAGAGACCTCGTTTTGTATCAATTGTCCATAACCATGCATCGACAAGTTCAGCAAGGACAAGAGACCCCAACTGTGGAGCAGCTGAAACCATCCAGGTCCAGATGAAAACACCAGTTTCCATAGCATCAGGGGTAGAAATGTAAGCTGGACACCAGCAGAGAAGCCGCAGAAGTTTTGCAAAGCCGTCCAAATTTGCTTTTCTATCAGAACCCTGGAAAAGATATGAATCATTTTCAAAAGGTAAGAGTGGAATTGCAGCAAAATACTTTTCAGTAATAAGTCTATATATATGTGTGTGTGTGTGTGTGTGTAATAGTGATAGCTCTACCAGATTTGACAGAAGTAGAGAAGTAGCTTGAGAACAAGTTTCACGGAACTGGGACTTGTCCACTTCTCCACCTTTCTCTGCAATATTCACAAACTGTTGAAGGAGACTCACGAACTTTGAAATTAGCATCTCACTAAATGAATCATTCTCAGTTTCTGCCGGCTGAGAGAATGCTCCAGAGATAAACCTTTGGAGGCCACCACCAAGACCTGTTGGCAGAGCATCGGATTGAAACCCACCAATGCTATTATACAACCTTCTCATACCAGCAATTTCTCCAGCATAGTTGCATTTAACTGTCGCACTAACTATACCAGTACTAAGGACCTCTAGGATGAAGGCTTCTGACAACTTTAAATTTGCTCCTGAAGCTGCAGCTGCTGCAGCTATGACTGCAGGGATATTTGCAGTTTGTGTTCCAGCCCAACAATCACTTTTTCCAGTACCAATCCTTATCTCAGATAATAGAGACACCACGTCAGTTTTATGTCGTGCCTGCTGCCATGTGTTTGCTTTGCATAGCATTTCCTGACAGATGTATATGGAACCAAAAACGAGTGACTAAAAGATCCATGAAAAGGAAAAAATCTAGGTCATTTTAAGAACAACTTCGATGGAGAGGGAAACCAAAAACCAGCCTTAATGTTTAAACAATTTAAAAAAAGATCATAACTGAAATTTGTAAATCCCGATAATACGTACATGAGATGATATTAAGGGAAGTAAAATTTCATTTTCTTTTTTAGAAAAAGGGGCAAAATAAGGCATCCTAGGAGTAAATGTTAGAGATCTTCAAAACTCAATGCACAAGGGAAATGACATACACTAATAGTGTAGGATTCATGTATTTGAGGAGGGGCAATGATGAGAAATAAAGCAAAAAAACATATGCAATCACCCAGTCAGCAACCTGGAGTAGACCCTGGGTAGTACATGGAGCATGAGATAGTGATATGACAATCCACTCACGAACAATTTTTTGGTACAAAGAGCGAACAGCAGCTTCCCAGGCAGGATCGTTGATATCGCTAGGTGTGTCATTTCGAACATAAAAAAGTAGGGAATCAAGACAAGAAGAATTCCATAAAACCTGCACAAATTTTATTCCATTTGTCTCAAATATGTTATTCAATTTTAGGATACTGAGAAGGTAAATGTAAATAACCATAAGATGAGAACATGACCAGTACTTTACCTGAGCAAATCTATCTCTAAGCTGAACCAAAAGGTTCACAGCAATATTGCGAATGCGCTCTTCTCTCTGCGACATGCTATTTATTAAGAAACAAGCATGTGCAAAAAGAGTAGATTCTCTGATGACAGCTTCATTGCCAGTTTCAGATATTCGGTCTTCCTGAAAGCAAGCATATCAAGAAATTCATGAGGTTCATAGAGCATGATTACATAACAGATCACACAAACAGAGAATGGCAGGGTACAAAATAACAGGACAAGAAATCAGTATTATACCAGTAGCAAAAGACATGATGCACTTGCTCAATTTGAGAGATTATAAGTTACTGAAACAAATATCTACCATAGTCACTAAGAATATAACACTTATTTTAAAATTTACAAGCAAAATAACAGTAGTAAACCAAATTCAAGGGATTATTTTGTATACAACTCTAAGTACAAATATAACTCTCAGTACACTTTCCCTTGAACAAAATCAAAGCACACAAAAGTGTATAGATTTGGGCCCTTCAAAATGATTTCCAAGGGATTATTTAATTAATTTAAGGCTAGTTAGAAATTAAAGACTTAAAAAGTGGAAAACAAACAAGGGGCTTGTATATGATGGATGTGTAACTGATTCTCTTATGCTTTTGGGCCCTTGTGATACTTTGTATACAACTCTTTGCTGACTGTCTGTATCATATGTCTAACTGAAAAGGTAAAGTAAACCAGTGTAAAGAAGTGTAAAATATGAGTAAAATGAGATAGTTCACAAGATTACCCACCCAACTAGTTAGCAATTAGCACTCATCAAAGTAGAAGCCAGTTGATTATATGATTATTAACTAATTATAGTTCTAACAACAGTAAAGACACAAAGATTCATGCTCATAAAATCTCCTAATATGAAGATTGTATTCAAACTGAGAAGTATACCAAAAAGAAAAAAAAATAATACTCCAAAATCTTCAAGTAAATTGAAGACATACAAGCCATAACACTGCTGTTTCAAATGCCCTGTGCACAATTGCTGTCAAACATTGGAAGACAGCTGGCATAAGATTCGGAGTTTTCAAGTACTCAAAGACACAACCGAAGGCACTTCTAGATGCAGTCAAACTTGTGCTACCATTAAGGATACCACCATTGCTGCTGAAACGTATTATCTCCAAGAAAGCCACTGCGAGAAGATATGTTGCCTTTACACCTAAAAAATGAGCCAGGAAAGCATTGATCAAAAGAGGCTCCTAGGAAAAACAACAACGAAATAAATAATTATATAGACCACAGAAGCTGATGAGTTACTCCAAACAAGCGATTATCGCACAACAAATTATTCAACATGGAAAGCAGAGGTATATCCACCATAAAGGCACATTAAGTTCACTAGACCTGAAATTGTACTCATTGATCCAACTTCAACTCGCCCACCCAAAGCAGCAGAAAGAGCTGTTCTGTGGATTACAGCAGCTTTCTCATTTCCACTACCTTGACGACTTCCAGGATTGTGAAGGGCATTTAGTTCCAACTCATCTTCAAGCCATTTCACTGAGCTAACAACCTGTAAAAATAAAAACTCAATGTGAACTCAAATGATAGTTTGGTTTACAAAAGATTCAAACCATCATTTATGTAAACAGACAAACTTATATTTGATATATATGTGGGTGGGTGGGATTTTCTATGGAATTCTATTTTCAGAAGCATAAATAATTCAAACTCGGTTGATACAAGTGAACTCCAAAGAAAAACTAAAAGGGGAAGCCATGCTCCATAAAAGTAGAAGGATAAACTTTATTATTGTTTTGATTTCAGACTTACTAGTTTATAACCTAGCATATCAAAAATATAAGAACAAGACTGTCAAATGCCAACAATTAATTCTAAATCAGTTTGATTAAGATAATTGTACAACAGCAGACAAACAGGGGGAAAGCTAATGATTTGTCAGATGAAATAATGTTGGTGCTCCTGGCAGAATTCTGAAAATACACTCACAAGGGGAGGAGTCCCTTGAGCAATACGCTGGACTGCAGCAGACCAAAGTTCATTCCACATATATGGTCCACCCACTGCTTGAAGGGCAATAGTACCCATGCTTCCCGCACTATTCAATGTAGTGGAAACTGATTTTGTTGGTATTTGAGTCTTCTGTATGGGAGGTGACAGTCCAAAAAGTGCAATATAGAACCACAAGTTGCGGAATAATTTCAGCATTGAAGGTTCCACATTTGCCGTAGGATCAAAATCAGAACATATTTCAGCAACAGAAGGAAGTAGGGGCCCAAGAAAATCAGCTCCACTCCTGCAAAATTTGAAATGCCAAGCATAAAATATCAGAAACACGCACAACGCGGTAACAAGAAAAATATATAGTTAATCAGAAAATATCTAAAATATCTACCTTCCACTTTTTGACTCAGCGGCCAGGCCTACTTCAGAGCACAAAGATAACAGGCGATAGCGATAGTCTGAACGCAATTTGGCATTCTTAAGACCAGTCGCAATCAAAAGAAATCCTGCAGGAAGAGTCTAGAATATGATTGAACCAGTGAGCATCCAATCGAGGGAAAACCTCCAACTCCAAGATAACTAAATAGTAACTTCTCTCACAAATAATGCATACCTCAACACGTTCTGTAGTGGCCTCAGGTGCCAATGTTTTGCTTTCAGCAGATCCTACCCTCGATAGTTTACTCAAGTAACTTCTTGTCATTAGAACAACTGTCTCCCGATATGATTTCTCAAAGCCCAAACTTGCAATGCGAGATATAGCATCAAGGAGCTGCAGTAAATTGAGAAGTACAAATCAAATTTGAGAAAACATGCAAAAAATATGTAGAGAAGAATAATTTTTAGGTTAACCTTTTAAGTTACTTGCATATGTCTAAATAGAGGGGAGAGGGTTTTCAAATCTATAATTAGAAAATACATACTCGAAGTCGTAGTAAACCAGGGGTCGTAGCATCACCCTCTTCTAAGCTTTCAATGAAGAGTGGAAGTATCATGTCCACCACTTCAGGCTTGCTAATAGCAACATTTAAATCGGCCAACAAACGTATTACATTAAGCTGCACAGTTGGAACTGCCTGCTTCTCTTTATCCACCTGCAGCTATGTAAGCATTGCAAAAAACAGAAACTAAATGGGGTTAATAGTTATTAGTTATTAGTTAATACAAGCATAGATACAGGCAACACACAGTCTGACAGGTAAATATCCCAATATGATTTGATAGCACCTATAACTTAAATTTACTAATCCATCCCAAAAGAAGGCAGGCTCTATATATACAAACACATGATATTCAAGCTAAAGGCAACGACAGGGAAAGAAAAAAAAACATTTAGAAGTTTAATCTAAATTAATTGTGTATAACAACCAACCAAAGAAGGTCTGTTAATATAATGTGATGTGTGCGGATATAAGTGTTCGTGGAATTTGGCCAATATGTAGGCTCTTGCAGTTTGGTGTATTGCTTAATCATTCAAAAGCTACTATTATACACGAACCTGCTCCTCATAATCATTTCTCTCACGAATGCTTGTCGCTAATCCCATGATAAATGTATCTATTGGAGCACGGTCTTTGGCCCAGCCAGATTGTATTATCTCGCAACATGTCTTACGAACACCCTCAAACAGGGATCCTTGGCTGTTGCCCCAAGTATCAGCCTGTTATGATGAAATTGTAAGAAATATCAGAAAGGGGAAAAATTATCAAACCCGTAATATAAAAGATTCAGAATCTAAAACCCAACTATAAATACATACCTGCATACAAGCAGCCAGTACAAGGGGTTTAAGGCGAATGAGCAAAATACGCAGTGTCTGCCCTCCCCTAGGGACAGCAATTTGTACAATCCCAGAAAGCAAGGAATTGAAAAGCTCCTCACAGACTCTCAACTTTCGCCATACAGAGACAATACATGCTTCAGCAGCATCTATCAACAATGCAAGAGTCTCAAGAACCAGTTTCTTAGAGGTCTTAGCATCTGCCTCAAGAGATAGAAGACTTCTAATTTGCATCCTAACAGCAGCTTGGTATACAGAAAGTTTTGCGTTAACTCTGGATTTTAGAAGTGGCCCTTGTTCAGTCCAATCACGCTTCCTGATCTGCAAACCAAGTCAAGAAAAGTATTCAATCTCATTTTTCATTACTCAATGCTCATATAAATTTCAAATGCTAACTATATAGAATTACTAAAATTGTAAGTTATCTTCCATCTCCTTTTTAATCCACATCTTATATGAAGTTCGTATCTTTCCCTAAAAATGCATAATTCAGTTGACTAAATTTAACTAAAAAAACACAAGATGTCAGTTGGCATTTACCTTTAGAAATGCAGACATAGACTGAAGCTGCTTCTTCGCGATAAATCTGACTTGCACCAACAGCTTTTGATCAATACTTGCTTTGTGCAAAATGTGAGAAATCAATTTAAAAGCAATTTCTTGCTTCTCCATGCTCTCCACCGACTCCTCCTCGAAGGAAGCAACTTGTTGCCTAAACAACGCGCCGCCGCCATTTGCAATCAATGACCCTCTAGATGAATCATTGGCCGGGCTTGAAACCTCGATGCTTTGAAAATGCTTGACGCTCAAAGGTGAACTTTGAGAAGACGATGTCTCCGAGCTTCCTGTAATCAGCTCCCTAGGTGATTCCGGAACTGACATAGCCAACTGATCGAAAAGGTAATTTATCAAGTTATCAGCGTCGGATGGCAAAACCGGGGGGAAATTCTGCGATAACGCCAACAAAAAAGCCCTAGAAATCGCCGGATCATTACTGTTTGTAACATGGTTATTAACCGCCGTCGTAACTACCTCCCCAACCATCCCGGCGATATCCAAACCGAAATCAGGCGACGAATCAGCAGATTCAGACACGTATTTCAAGAAATCGGCGAAAAATGAAGCAATTGAGTCGTTGTTGTACGACTGAGGCCAGAAGGAACGATGAAACGACGCCGGAATAGCTCGAATAAACTCTAGCATCACCGATTTGGGCCGGTTATCCGTGGAATTAGGGCACTTAGACAGCAATCGCGCCACAACAAGCACCGCATTGAGGTGAGACCGTGAAACTCGAGGCGATCCGCTCAGTAACAGCTCCGACTGTGGACACCTCCCGCAAATCCAGGCGATTTTATCGCTAAATTTCTCCGGATTTTTCGCTATAATGTCGCACAGTTCGATCATCGACTCCATCTTCCGATCAACAAGATCTAAACTAAAAACTCCGATCAAAAATCAACTCTAGATACCAGATTCCATCACCAAACAGATCTCATAACGGACAAAAACAAACAGCTTCGAAATGCTAGGGATTTGGATTTCTCATATATTACGAGGCTGCCTTTGTAACGTCGCTGTTGGTTCAGTTTATCGAATTATCGCCGTTGCTGCCATGGACTCTTTCTTTTTTATTTTATTTATCTACTTTTCTCTGCTTTGTTGGCTTATATTTATTTTAATTTTCAATATTAATTTAAATTTTTTATTTCGTATTTTATGTCTTAATAAAATTATAACTTTTATATTTTAAAATTATTTTACTCAAGTCATCATTTTAAAATTTTAATAATTTCTATTTTTTTTATTTTGAATAAAAAGTTATTTTTTAAAAAATAAATTAATTATTTAAATTATTTTATATTATATATTGTTTTAAAAAAATTAAAAATTAAAATGCGACTATATAAATAAAATGAGAGAGATATTTATTACCGAATATTTGGTTTTTCGGTATTTTAAAAATTATATAATGGGTATCTAATTTTTATATTTTTTTTATTTTGTTATTTTAAAATTTAAAACATTACGCATTAAACCTATAAGTTTTAAAATTTTATAACACATGAAAAATATAAAAATAAATAATTTAAAATTAATTTTAATATATATATTAAATTTTATCACTAAAATAATATTAAAAATATTAATTTTTTATTAATAAATTAATAAAAATACATTTAAAAATTTTAAAACTTAAAAGTATATAATACAAATATATAACTAATTTAGAGATTTAAAATTAATTTTAGATACAAATATTAAGAAAATTAAAACAAAATATAATTTAAAACTAAAATATATATAAATTAATTGGGTCAGGTCGGATATCTAGTAATTAAAAAAAATCGATTCAAACCCGATTAATTATTCTAGAGTTGAGTACACGACTTGATTATTTTTTCTTGAAAATTATCCGATATTTTTCTTTTAAATCATCATATCAAATTAATCGGATAGAATAATTTTAAATATATCTAATAAAACCTAAACTCTAAACTCATATGCTCAAACTTTTAAAACTTAATTCAGGTTAATACACCCTAAAATTTGGTCACTTGTAGAATCTTTTCGTTTTCACTACAAATACATGAGATGTTTTCCCATATACATAAAGATAATCACACACAGTTGAAAATTTTTATTTTCATGAGTATTTTAATTTTAGCATTTATGATTTATAGGGTTAACATTTTAGTGTATGGGGATCAATTATTAAAAGTCATCCATGTATATCATATTTTTTCTGTGTCATATATTTTTCAAAATGAATATTCACTTGAAAATTATTTTTAAAATAAATTAACAATAATAATATGTATGATTTTTAATGGTTGATCCATGAATAATATGATAAGATTTACTATAATATAATTTTTCCTATATAATCTTAATTAACAATAAGTAATAATTGAATAAGTTGACCTAAGACTTGGAATTTTTCAGAAATTTTTGTTTGTCAACTTGTTTTTCTAATTTGACTATCAATAAATTTCAAATATTATATTAAAAAATATTAAATATATATTATATAATAATATATATTTATATCTGACACTCATAATAATACGAATATCATATGCATTAATAATATCAGTAGTTCATATAGAAAAAAAAAAAAGGAATCAATCTGTTATACTTGAGTGCTAAATCATAACACAAAGGTTATTGCCTACAGAAGAAAAAAAAATCTAAGATCTAAAATCTGAATCTTCTGCTCTTTCTCATCCAGCCAATTCCAGTGTTGCTTTTCCAAACCTGTCCCTTCAAATAAACCTAGAAAAAGAAAATGAAAAAAAATTCTAATAGCTGAAGTTGGTCGGGTTTGTTTCATTTTTCTTGAAGTATTCGCACTTTAATTTAAAACGAATATAAACACAAATAATAAAAATAATAATATGCATGTATATTCAATACCCTTCTCGAATAAAGATACCAGAATCATAATTCTGGTATTCATATTTGTTTTGAACATAAATATAAAGTCAAACATATATATATGAAGCTATAATAATCCTCCAAATATACGAGGAAAAAAAGTATATCTTTATCGAATATATACTCGTATCTAACACCAAATAACAATAGCCATTGCAAGTACTACATTATCATAAGCTTCATGGTTCATGCAGCATTCATTATGAATAGTGAAAAGTGAAAACCATTATAGGAAACAAGCTAGAACATTTTTAAGCAGGGAGAGAGTTAAGAGTCGGGATGGGAGCAAAACATAAATATTTGAAAGAGTAAGTTCATAAATAAATTATTCTTTAAAATTAAATAAGAGTTAAATGTAAAATAAAAATTTTCGCGTGGGAGCAATTGCCTCTCTCTACGCTCATTTAGTTCCATGGCTAGTTTTAGGGTAATATTTTTTTTATCAAACACTTGTCCTAGCCAAGAAAGTGTTACCATATGAGAAGTTTTTGTATTAACGACATGAAATCAAATGACCTAAATTGCCAAAAAGAACTAACTGACGTAAAATCATCAACGCAGTAGCTTGATATACGTACCCAGTTGATGTAGCATTCTCCTGGGATCGTTCCAATGACTGGAAACCATCAAGATTATCTATTGAAAGGGCCACTGGGATCGAGTTGCTTGCAGAGAGTGAGATACGTGAGGTAAAGAACACGATCTTTGGCACCAGTGCAGTGATTCTTATTGTGTTTGCAGAAATATTTCAACTGGAAAAGAGTGCAGCAACCGAGCATTTGGCCGAGTAGCAAAAAGAGCCAGTTGATATGTTTCTTACTCTGTGCAATCACCGGCTTCGCACTGTTCTCTTGGTCGCAGAACCTGCATTTGGGCAACATAGGATCACGCCAAACAGTTGGTGCTCGATCGTGCATGGAGCTCTTGTTCCGCGCTATGTAAGTAGCGATTTCGTTGAACTTCTCCCTCAAATCGTACCCGATCTCGTACTGCTTCTCGCACCGCTTGCATTGGACGACGCCGGTGATAGTACAGATCTCTTTCGACAACAAATACTGAAGGCTATGAACCGTAGCTCGGTACTTCGTCGCCCATGGATACGGAGCATCAAGCGTCTCGCTTTTTTTCTCTCGTTGACCTTGATTCGTCGGGTTCCTCCGGCCACGTCCGTTTCGTGAACGACCTCCTCTGTTGGGCTTCTCCGGAACCGGCGGTGTCTGACTTGAAGACAATCTCAATTCCAGATTATCGTCTTCTTCTTGTTGATTGGAATTCCTATCGCTCATGGCTTCTCAGTTCTTTGATTTGGAAAACGGAGGAAATGAACGGTGAGGGTTTATGGAAACGGAACGGAGTTGTTTAAAAAGAAACTGCTCGATCGCAATCTTGTTTGTTTTAGGGTTTAACTGCTTCAGGATTTGATTGGATACGGTTACTGAAGGTCCATTGACTATGATAGTGGTCCGGAAATGGAGGAGATAATGTAATGGTGAGATAGGGTATTTAAAAGGTATATTTGCGCTTTCAGTCCCTATACTTTTCATACATGAAATTGAAAATATATTTATGTTGAATTATAATAAAAATAAAATTAGTTAGTAAAAAATAAATTAATGTAGTAAAAGTAAATAATTTATAATTAAAAAATTATTTGCTTCGTGGATCTAGTTGGGAACTTTTAAATTTATTGATAACTCAATGTAAATATAAAATTTTCAAATACAAAATAAGATAAAAGTTAGTTTAATTTTTTTAAATATATTAAATTAAAAGATAAGATAACTGTAATAGTTTTTTTTAAAAAATAAAAAGGCTTAAATGTATATTTGGTATCTAAATTATACACTTTCTCTTAAGTTAGTACTTAAAGAATTTTTGTTTTCAAGTTGGTACCTAAAATAAACAACTTCTCTTAACTTTGTACCTAAAGAATTATTTCTCTCAAATTAATAATCGAACTTCAATTCCATCCATTACTTTGATTTTTTAATATTAGTTTTAATTATAAAACTTATATATTTTATCAATCTGATCTTAATTTGAAACTATTCAATAAATTTATTCTTTTATATTTAAAAATTTCTTTATTTAATCATTTTTATAATATTATCAAATAAAACGAGTTTTTTCGGATCAAAACAACAGTTGAACAACTTCATTTTACAATAAAATAACAAGTTACATTAAAGTTTATTATAATACGAAAGTAATAAGTATAATATTTTTGGATAAGAGTAAGCAAATGAGGAGAATAAAAAAAGTAAATTGTTAGATTATTTAATATAAAGGGGTAAATTTATTGATTTGTTTTGATTGAGGATCAAATTGATCAAATATATAAATTTTAATACCAATTTAAAAGGAACTATTTAGTTCGAGTATCAACCTAGAAACAAAATTTCTATAAGTACCGACTTGAAAGAAGATACCTAGTTTAAGTACCAATCTGAGAATAAAAATTCTTGAAGTACCAACTTGTAAGAAAATACGTGACACCCTCAAAATTGCTTAGGAGAGTTCATGACCAATTGATAATATAGTTGACCAATTGAGAGTCAAAATTATGTGATAAAGAGACTTAATTGAAATGAAATGAATGTAATAAGTACTAAATAAATGTGACTAGAGTAGATTAAATAAGGAAGTTGAAAGTTGCATGATAAATTCATGGATTCCATAAACTACCCGTAGTGATAAAATAAGTTTAGGCACATCATTAAGGGTAATATGGTCATTCCTCACCTATTTTCAATTAAACAAAAGTAACCAAAATCTGCTCCCTTCTTCATTTTCACGGCAACAAGGAATTGAGGAGAAGGAGACTTGAGAGAGAGACTTGGGTGAAAACATTGAAGGAGAAATTAAAAACTTTGCATGTGGACATTTGATCTAGGGAATCGAATCTAAAGAACCCGATAAGCTTTTCTTTCCCTAACTGAAAATTTTATGGGTTCAAACTCTTGGGATTTTGGATATACCATGATACTTTATGTGGAACTAGGTTGTTAAGATACCTAACCAAAAGTTAGCACCTAAATTAGTTATGGATTTGATGAGCATGAAGAAATAGGTTAAGGAACTTGAATTCGGGGATTTTGTAAATGCCCAATGTATGTTGATTAATTTGATACGTTATCGTAGAATGAATTAAAAGATGTTAATTTTATATGTGAGATACTGGAAATTCATGGAGATATATTGGGAATTTGGAAATTGAATACATAAAATGGAACTTAGCCGAAAATGCTTAGAAATGCTATTCCGGGTAGTCATCTTTGAGAAATTCCCTAAGATAGGTTTGAAGGATTTATGAGCTAAAATTTTGAAATATGATACTACCATATATCTAGTTTAAGTAAAAATTTACAGAACCTCAATCGGAGTTCGTTAGAAAAAAGATATAAGCGTTTCCGTATGAGCTATCTGAACGGTCCTGAATCTGGATAGGCCCGATTTGAATAAAATCTGGTACTGATTGGAAAATAATTAAAATTTAAGGTTAATTGTTCCTTGTATAGGGTTCTTCTAACTTTCCAAAGAGATAAAATAGAACGACATCGGATATGAGAACTAAGAGATATGAGCGATTCTTTATAGGGTAGCAAAACTATCCCTAGTGAACAAATGCACATGTTTACTTTTGTTAAGTCTAAGATTACTTGGATTAAATGATTGAATGTGTCCTAATGAATGTTATATGTGTATGAATTACTAGAGAATACAAGAGAAGAGGATATCGAGGAACAAGAAGAGCTCGAACTAACGAGGAAAAAGGGCAAAGGGATCACGATCTACAACCCTTAAAATTGCTCGGAACCAATAGTGAGTGTGGCAAACCTTAGGGTCCTAACCATGTTTTGTGTATTTGAATTGATATATCATGTAAATGAACTAATCTAAATTCGGTAAACAAGGGAAGAAGGCTTAATGTTAAATGACTTGTTTGACGATATGAGTTGCTTGCTAGATTGTTAGTACTTTAGCATTTGCATAGCTCAAAAATGCCGAGGTAAATAACGGTACGCGGATGTGAATGCCAGGTTTGTGAACCATACATAAAGTACGTATATAATAAAATGAGCATTGAATTGATAACATGATATGTATGTCTATATGTTTACATGATATGAATAATGTGATAATAGCATGATGGATGCTCTTGTGATTAACATGTTATAAATACTTGTTCTTGATGATGTGAACTTGTTTAATATGAATGAAATGATCAATTGATTAATGAAAATATTATTGAGCCTTGGTGGATAGTTGGTCATAGGTAGTACGGCATGCCTAGAGTCTGAGCTCATTGTTTAGTGCTACGACACTTTTGTTTAGTACTTCGGTACTCTTGTTCGGTACTATGAGTACCATTGATTGGTGGTTAGTCACCATTGTTAGATACCATGAGTATCTCTTGTTAGTACCTTTGTGTACTCTTGTTAGTGTCTTCGTGACACTCTTGGTGACTCGTTTACCTTGTCTAACTATACCAAGGCATCACATGAAAATAAATTAAAAAATTAATGTTTAAATGAAATTATATGCACATGTACTTGCTTGTGAAGCATTAAAATTGAGTATGATTATTATAGAGTATTGAATTGAAATTGTTACTATGTGTGGCACTCGAATGAAAAATGACTATTAAACATTGAAAATGGTTATATGACTATAGGTAGCCCTTGTTATGAATGATATATGAAAGCTTGAGGAATAGATATTGGCTATTGATTCATATGCTTTGATAGCTTGCTAGCTACGACATGAGCATTTAGGTTACGAAAATTTTATTATATGTTAAAAGTATAATAATCGTGAGAAGTATGATAGGCATTATAGTTGACAATGATAATCTTGTATATAATGATTAAGCATCTAGCCATAGATTGATCTATCTGCTTAGTTGAAGCATGTCATTATGTTATTGCATTATGTCTAATATGGTTAGACTAGGGCTGTCTCACTAAGTACTTCATAGTACTTACCACTCGTTGTTTCCTCCTTCCTAAAATAATAGGTAATCGAACTAAGGAGCTAGATTGAAGTTGATTGAGTGCAAGGACATCAATCAAGCAATGTATGATATTTTGTATTTTTGGTCAACTCTTAGATTATGGTGGCATAGTGAGCATGTATAGACTAGTTTAAGCATTTGAGGTTTGTTGATGTTTTGTCCATATTGTCATTAAGCACTTGGTTTGTAAGCCATAAGGTATATTGATCATATTAGGCTAGCCATATACGTCTTGGGTTTGGTTTATGTTTTGCATATATAGGCAACGATGATATGTATGTAATATGTAAATGACTATATGAGCATAAGGAACATGGAACTAAGTAGGATAATATGTGAAACCTGAAAACTACCTTATGGATATGTTAGTTGCTTTAGACAAAATGGAATGACTTAGTGTGAGCCTAGCTAATGAACTAAACAATAACTTGATTGGAATGTATATTGGCTTAGGCAATAAATTTGATTAAAGAACCTAGATTTAATAAGCTATCTTTGATGTCCAACATGTTAGAAATCATCCCTTAATGTCCTTGGTTGAGGTGAGGTTAATTAGGAGCCTCTTTAAGTATGACTTGAATGAATTAGAAGTTTAAAACCTGCCAATTAGGGCAGGAGTATCGATACCATTTACATGGGTATCGATACCACCCTTGGCAGTAGCATAATGGCATCGATGTTTGGTTCGATACCAAGCCTTCATGTAGGTTCCTTGGTTCGATACTGGTATCGAACCAGGCTACCATAGCCTTAAGTCAATGAGCCATCGAGGTAGACCAGTATCGATACCTGGTTCGATACTAGAGCTTCCAGTAATGAAATTGCATCGATACATGTATCGAACTAAGTCTTTCAGCTTTGGTCAAAGAGTCAACATAGTTGACCTGTATCAAACTCGGGTTCGATACCCCTGTTCCGATACCTCCCTATAAGGGGTATCGATACCCCTAGTTATTTTGGTTCAAACTTGAAAAAAATAAAAATTTATTTGATCAATAAGATAATATTAATGATGATTAAACGAATAAAATTTGGTTAGAGGTTTAGATCAAGCTCAATTGAGAATCAAAATGATTAATTGTATAGGTATGGAAATGATTTAAATTGGCCTCAAAATTAATAAGTGTTACCCGAGTTTTGACTCGTGATGGATTACAAATAATTGAAATGTCAATAAAATGAATACAACTTCCGACCTAATTACAAGTTATAAGTTCGATCGACGCCCCCGTCTCCTAATCTGGGGCGAGGGTGTAACAAAATACCTAATTTAAGTACCGAATGTATATTTAAGCCATAAAAAGAAATTTTTTTTATTACTATCTTTAATTTTCTTGAAATAAATTTTTGTTTATCTTTGAATGAAATTACCCGAAATTTTTTGCTATTATGTTCGATATTCTATTTTATTGATCGATTAATTTAAATTAATATTATAAAGATAAAATAAAAAGAGAATAATTTAAATTCAAACATAAATAAATAATAAATTGATTCTTGTATTACCTGTTCTTAAATATTACATAGAATTATTTTTTAATGATTCGATGTAAGGATGACTTTGTTTAAAATTTTATATTTTTTTATCTAAATTTTTGACATAAATAAATACAAAAATAAGATTAAAAAATAGATTAAATAAGCTAATAAGATGGGTTTCTTAGTTTTTTTCCTTCTAAAATTAAATTATATTTCGAAAATAAAAAGTTAACTGTTATGTTAAAAATATATTAACGACTATATAGATTTAGAAATAATTACAGTTAAATAAATTACCAATTGATTTTTTTCATAAAATCTTGTTTTTTTTGTTTGAAGAGATCGTGATTTCAAAGATTTCGTTTCTTGTTTCTAAAATTAATTTCTTTTATGAAGAAAAACAATATTTTTATTTTTATTTTTAAAAATAAAAAATAATTACAAGTAAAAAAAATATCATTTTTTGTTTTATTGGTTTTTGAATAATGATTTTTTTTTAAGAAAAAAATCAACCGTTCTCGCAGATATTTAAGTAGTTCTAATATAATTACTTATTATAAAGCAAAAAAATTGATGTGATTGTTAAATAAAATTAATATAGTTATATAATTTATTAATTTTAATTTTAATTTAATAAAAAAAAATCAATTGTTAGAGAAATATAATATATATTTGATCTTTATTATTTTATAAATAAATAATTTTTTTATTTATTTTATAAATTAAAATTAAGATTAAATCGATAAATTATATAAATAATGAGAATTAAATATATAATTATATTAATTTTATTTACCGATCACATAATCTCTTTGTTATTTTAATAATATGTGACTATATTAAAACTACTTAACTAATTATATGTTAAATTTTTTAAAATTAAAATATAATAATCAAATTGATATTAGCCTCGTAATTAAATAATCATCTATATAATTTATCTTATTTTATTTAGAAAAAAATTATCTTTTGTGTAACGTTGAAGTTAAAAAAAATAATTAGATAAACCATATTCACTATGTCATTTATAATATAATTAATTAGGTTTATTTATTTTAAAAATAATTATTTATTTTTTAATTATATAAAAGATGATAATTTACTTAATAAAATAAAATAAATAAATTTAATTAATAATACGAATAATTAATAAATATGATTTATTTAATAATTTTTCGAAATTAAAAGAGTCCTATTTCCCACGGCAAAGGGCAGAGTTAGTGCAATGCGAGTGAGTAAGCATTGATTGTTCAATGACAACACACATTACTATCTTATCCCCATTCCCTTACCACCCAACTCACCCTTTTTCATCCTACCCTACTCTCCACTCGCCACCTGTCCCTAGACGAGCAAAACTCAAGTCGACTCGAAAAAATCGAATAACTCGACTCGATTCGAGTCAAAAATACTTGACTTGTTTTGACTCGACTCAAAATTTTATTGACTCGACTCGACTCGAAAAATTTTAAATAAAGTTTGAGTTGTAAATTGAAAACTCGAATAACTCGAAATTTTTAGTAATTAAAGGAATAATTTTTAAATTTAAGACGTATCTCTCAATTTTTTATGATATATATATTGATATATAAAAATATAAATAAATATTGTTACATACTAAAAAATACATATATGAATCTTATATGATTAGAGAAAGTCATTTAAATTGAAATCAAATCAATATTATAACATGATAAATAATTATAATTAAATATTGGCATAAAGATACTTTTAACCCTTAACGTTTATAATTTTTGTCGTTTTGGCCCTTATTCTGTTTTTTGGATAAATTTAACCCTTGATCTATATCTTTTTGATAAATAGCTTATTTTTTAACTAGTTTGATGACTGGACCATTAAAAATTTAACGATGATATATATATATATAGAATATAATTTTAAATGAAAAAGAATGTAACCTATCAAATACATATATATATATATGGAATATAATTTTATTCTAATATAAAAATATAAAACAATTAAAATTCAAATAAAATATTAAAAAATAATTAATTCTAAAATAAAAAATATAAAACATTCTTAACCCTAACTACGATAAAATCAAAATCTTATTCGAATTGTGTTTATATTTTTATTTTAGAATTTGTAATCATAGTGTATTGTAATTATTTTTTATTTGAGATGTATGAACAAATAAAAAATAAAGGGAATAATATTATATAAATAAAATATCATAAACTAATATAATATTTCATTTTTTATTATATAACAAATATTTTAAATATCAAATTCTAGACAATAATTTAAATAATACAAAAATCCATCACATTTAATCTTAAATATTATATACAATAAACCAAATTCACGGGAAAAAGGTTTTTATGAGACAATTGTGTCACAATAATTATGTAGAAATTTTAAAAAATGTTATTTATTTTTTAATTTTAAAATATAATAAAAAAATATAAACACAATTCGAATAAGATTTTGATTTTGTCATAGTTAGGGTTAAGAATGTTTTATAATTTTTATTTTAGAATTAATTAATTTTTAATATTTTATTTGAATTTTAATTGTTTTATATTTTATATTAAAATAAAATTATATTCTATATATATATATATGTATTTGATAGGTTACATTTCATGTTATTTAAAAATATATTTCATATATATATCATCGTTAAATTTTTAACGGTCCAGTCATCAAGCTAGTTAAAAAATAAGCTATTTGTCAAAAAAGATATAGGTTAAGGGCTAAATTTATCCCAAAAAAAGAATAAGGGCCAAAACGACAAAAACTATAAACGTTAAGGGTTAAAAGTATCTTTATGCCTTAAATATTTATAGGAACTAGATTCGATTTGACTCGAATTTTTTAAGCTCGACTCGAACCGAAAAAATTTAAATAAAGTCTAAATTGTAAAATATGAAGCGTCAACTCGAATAACTTAAAATTTTTTAACTCGACTCAACTCGATCTAATACTCACCCCTACCTATCCCTTACTCCAACTCTAAAATCACCCTCATATCACAAAACTCCCGTACTCTCCTCTGTCACTTTATCTCACACTCCCATCAAATTATCCCTTTACAGACGGCACAAAATTTCTGTCTTCTTCTCCATTTCTCTTCCGAAAAAATCGCAAAACTTAAAAAAAATGGAGAATTACGCTTATAATTCTTACCAAGATTCCGGCGACTCATCGCCGATATCCCGAGAGATCGAATTCGAGAATCCGCCGCCGTGGGAGGATCAATCGCAGCAAAAACAAAGTTACAAGGCTAAGTTCATGTATAGCTATGGTGGGAAGATCCATCCTCGGTCTCACGATAATCAGTTATCCTACATTGACGGGGAGACCAAGATCCTGTCCGTTGATCGGAACGTTAAATTCTCCGCTATGATCGCTAAGTTCTCCGCTTTATGCGGCGGAGACGAAGGCGGCGTTTCGTTTAAGTACCAGCTCCCTGGCGAAGACCTCGGCTCGCTTATTTCAGTTACCAACGATGATGATCTCGAACACATGATGCACGAATATGAGCGACTTTATCGAGCCTCGGCTAAGCCGGCGAGGATGCGGCTTTTCGTGTTTCCAGCGACTGGTTCCGTGAATTTCGGTAGCGAAGGTCCGAAATCGATCCGCGAACGGCTCGTTGAGGCTTTGGATTCCGGTCCGACTCCCGGGAGCCAAAAAACCGCTGCGATCCCGCAAAACAAAGTGGATTTCTTGTTTGGACTTGAGAAGGGGATGGCTCCACCTCCGCCAATTAAAATCCGTGATCCGGTGATCCTGCGTCTGCCATCTCCGGTTCCAGAAGTTGTCGGGATGGATCATACCTTGAATCCAGGTGAAATTCAAAGGCAGATACAAGACTTGCAGAGGCTTCAAATTCGTGATCAAGAACAACTCGCTATGTATAGGAAGAAAACGGAAGACGCCGCTTCTTCTTTGCCTTACGCTGGAGAATACTATGGCCAGATGTTACCTGAAAAAACTCAGCCGGCGACGGCTGGATTCTGGCCGGATAAACATATTTCTTCCGGGGGTTTCCCAGCAATCATAACGGCAGCACCAGGCCCACCACCGCCGTCGGATCATTCTATTTACATGATCCCAGCACCAGTTCCAGGATCAGCTCCGGCCACCCTCTACCACACACCGCCACCAGTTCCCGTACCTGCACCATCATCAACAGCACCACAAATGGTTCGACCAGTAACCGAACCAGCCGGTCAAGGCTACTACACCAACGTACAGAGAATTCCACATGAAATTTACCGGGAACAATCCGCTTACAACATGGTGGCTCAACAACAACCTCTGCCGCCTACTCAACACCAGCCGATTCCAACCACACCACAACAGGTGGTGAGGACGCCGACAGTACCAGATGTTGCATACACACACGTGGCAGCATACGATAGACCAACTTACTACACTGCGTCGGAGGCCGTCGTGCCACCTCCGTATCTAGGCGTTGGAACGGCGGTTAGTGGTGAAAAACGGGTCACCGTCGACAACAGTAAAATGGTATATAAAGTTTCCTAAGGTTCCGTTTAATTAACCTTTGATCATGATAGAATCTACTAGTTTTACTTGGTACAACGCCTTACCTTAATAAGTATAAAATCAGAATCGGAGCCCTTAATTTTGTACTGTTCATATGCTATATGAAATGGGGGAATGATTAAAATATTTTTATTGAAAACTTTATTTCTAAAAATATAGTTCATACCTCGTTATTTCTCGGAATATTGTAAATTATTGTAGCGTTTAGAAGATCAAAGTCTTGCAACCCGACTTTAAATGGTAACTCGAATAAAAAAAATATTTCTGCAAAAGCAATAAGTTTACAAACCGGCTTTCAATAGTGTTTTGAAAAAAATATAAAAAAAAACAAAGGCAACAAATTTACATACAGCTTTTAAATAGTGTTTTGCCACTATTCAAACACCACCATTATACAATTCGTCTTTGACAGGTGTTGACAGCTGCAGGTTGCATGACAGCTGATTCAACGGGTAAAATAAGCAGGGTGTACTAATTTAAAAAGAATTAAATATACCAGTAAACTATTAATTTGGTATTAAAATAACCAAATGGACTGATGGCTTGGTCGTTAAAATTAAAATAGAACAATTATACATTTAGTCTGTTATTCATACATTTTTTAATTTAATCTTAATTTTATTATAATAAAAAAATATAATTATTTAATTAGGTGGTGACACGTATCATTATCTTATTAGAGGGTTATATTTATATGTCATCACTTGATTGGAGGAAGAAAATAGAACATTTCAAGTTTGCAATTAGGAGGAATCAAACGTAACACCCCCAACATGTTTGAGCATTGCTTTGGTGAAAAAGAGAGGGGGTATGGGGAATCCGGGATTGAAGTTTGGAGGGTTGTTTCTATGGTTTTCATGATGTTTTTAAGAGTTAGAAACATCGATAGAGTATCTAAGAGTTGGTTTTTAATCTCTTTCTTGTAGATAAAGAGGTTAGAGATCCATTATCAAGTTTGGGCAAAGAAGGAGCTTGAAAGAGTGAGTTCGGGTTTTGGGTTGCTGTGTGCTTGAGGTTGATACTCCCAACTCCTCTAACTATTTTGCATATCATGGTAGAAGCATTCAAATAGGTTTGGTGTATGTGTGTGCTTGGTTTGAGCTTAGTATGTGTTAATGGTGAAATACGTATTAATATATTCTAGAGTTGGAAATTGGTGTTAAAACACTCTAAACATCATAAATATTGAGTAGGAACACTTAAGGATCGATTAGATTAAGTTTGGGGTTGAAAGTCTAGAAATTTTAAGTGTAGAATCGTCCTTAGTGCAGGGGGTATCGATACTCGGGCTACCGGTATCGATACCCATGAGTATATTTTGGCTTGTTGCCCAGGATATCGAACCATGCTTTGATACCGAGGATTCTAGAAACTTTTTGTATCGATACGTGTTTCGAAACAGTCCTTCCTTCTTTTGTTGACTTTAACTTTGGTCAAGGGGTATCGATACTGGTATCGATACCCGTGTGTTTCGATACCCTCTTTGGGTGGGTATCGATACAGGGTGTTCCGATACCCTACTTAAGGGTATCGATACCCCTGTGTGTTTTGGCTAAGTTGGGTAGAATTTAAGGCTTCGATAATCTTAATAAATAAATACTTTAATCTAAAAGCTATGAAATGAATTGTCGAACTAAGATTGATAATCATAATCCCGAAAGACTTAAGTAAGATATGGATTAACATGTCTTGTTGTGACAGATCCTAGGTGGATCGTTTGTGTGGTTTGAGTCTTTTGTGTTGGAAATCCGGATATCCATAAGTGTTGCAACACGTTGAAGGCCATCCGATGTAACATGCCGGGTGATGATTGAAGACTTTTATTCCGAGTGTTGGGCGGCCTCACTCAAAGATGTTCGATGTAACATTCCGAGCATAGGGTTGGTTGGGCGGCCTCCACCCTTTCTCCGAACGTTGGGCGGCCTCGTTCGAAGATGTCCGATGTAACATTCCAGGCATAGGATTTGAGGGCGGCCTCAATCCTGAGTGTAGGATCCCGATGCTGTGTGGACGCGGGCCTCACTCTTGTGTGTTGACTTGATTGATTTGTATATGCTGTGTGCGATAATATACATTTCATTATGCCATGTGTTAGGCGAGCATGCTAGATCATCATATCATGCATGAGATTTATATGCCATGCTTTACTGCTTTGATATGCATGATGTTGACCGAGTTTGGCGTATCCACTGAGCTTATGTGGCTCAGTGTTCGAAATCTGTTTTCGTACGTAGGTTAAGTGAAGCAGGTCCCGTGGATCACCATCAAGGTTTGGATTTCAGCATCGACTTTGTGTCAGGGTACAGTGATAGATGTAGTGGGCTAGTATTTTGTTAGACCTATATTTATTTTTGTAACTCTGTCATCTTAATTGAATCAAATGTTTTAAATGGGTTTGTAGTAATTTGAAACTCCGGTCATTTTAAACTATTTGGGCTTTGTTTTAAATTAAATGGATTTTTATGGATCATATTTAAACTTGAATTGACTTTATTATTGAACTTTCGATGGAATTTTGAAATACGGGTTTTGGGCCGGAGGCCCAATGTGACATCCGGGTCGGGGTGTTACAATACATATAGAAAACTCTATTCAATATATATAGGTTATGGAAACTTAAATCACAGTAATTACCTTGGTTTATTGGTTTGGGTGTTGCTCTTTCATACTTAATTTTATGGGTTCAACACTTATTGAAAGCATGTTTGAGGATTTTTTTTTCTTCCTTTAATCTGTCACAGTAATTACCTTGGTTTATTGGTTTGGGTGTTGCTTGCACCTTATCCCGAAATTCCGTGCAAACCTGAATGTCATGATCACTAGACTGATGGTACTCGCAGTATCGACCGCACCCCTCCTTTACAATTACCATCCCTCGGTCTATCAAACGTGCCATGCACAAATGTCGGAACACCCATCTCAAAGGAGATCGTATATCTGATACCATAGATATGGCCCTTTTAGGGGATTCTTTTTCGATACTATTAATCCCCTGATTCCCGTGGTTAGGAAGCGGGTTACTAGTGGTACTCGGTTCTCCCAATTGTAAGACTCTCGTATTCAACAAATTCTGAACAAGCTTCTTGAAGGCTATACAGTTCTCAATGTTATGACCCGGAACGCCGGCATGATATTCGCAATGTGCTTTTGCATCATACCATGCTGGATATGGTGGACTGAAAGGAGTCACATGGAAAGGTCGTACCAAATCAGCTTTGTGTAACTGAGCATACAACTCCTTGTACGGGATTGGGATAGGGGTGAAGTTCGTCTTCTCAAATTCTTTCTTCGGCTTCCTGTCATCTCTTCTACCGCCTCCCTGAGTATTGCTGGCCGGTTGTGGTTGCGATATTGTTAAATTCTAACATGTTTCGAAGGTATTTACTTCATGCTCCTTTCTCTTAAATTGCTTCTTGAGCGATTCACCTCCCTCAATCCTACCACTTTTAATGGCCGCCTCAATACGCTCGCCGGTCATGACTAATTCGACAAAGTTACTTATCGGATTACTGATGAGTCGGTCGTACAACACTCCTCTCAAAGTATCCACAAACATGGGAGCGATTTCGTTTTCACGAAGCGGTGGTTGTACTTGTGCCGCGAGATCTCGTCATCGCTGAGCATATTCGCGAAGGCTTTCACTTTTCTTCTGTTCTAAATTCTGCAGCATAAGTCTGTTAGGAATCATATCAGTGACATGCTTGTACTGATCAATGAAAGCTTTTGTTAAGTCTTTCCATGACTTAATCTGTGCACGGGTCAACTGATTATACCACCTCGCCGCAGATCCTATCAGGCTGTCTTGGAAGCAATGAATGAGAATCTTTTCATTGCTAGTAAATCCTGCCATCTTCCGACAGAACATGGTTATGTGGGCAGTAGGGCATGTTGTGTCGTCATACTTTTCGAACTCGGGTGTTCTGAATTTCGGGGGAATTTCTACATCGGGGACTAGGCTAAGGTCTCCCGCGTTCAGACCAAGAGAATCCTCTTCTACTTCTCTAACCCGGAGCTTCAAGGTCTTTCCTAGTCTCCTCAAGCTGTTTAGAGAATTCTGCCTTTACTCTACTGAACTTCTCGAGTTCATCCAAATCAGGCACATTTTCGCCCGCATTCTCATCACTTTCAGTCGTCCCAAATAAAGGATTCTGAATCGACGTTCCGGCTCGGAAACTAAACGTTGCTCCCTTTTGTAGGACAGGGGCTGAGCCAATAACGATGGGGGAATATGCCGGTTATATTCCGGTTTGAAGCGGATTCTCTACCTTTTCTTTTCCTTTCGCATCATCTGATGGCTTAAGTCCTAACATTTGGGTGAGCTGTTCCAACATATCTTGCTGAGCTTTCAACATGGTTTCTTTTAGTTCCAACTGCGATCTTTCTATCTGGACTCTCAGATCTTCTTCTAACTTACTGAATTGTTCCTCCATCTTCCTCACTTGAGATCGGGTGCAATATTGATGTGGAATGATTGCAAATTCTGTTTTACAACATCTCCTAAGTTAATTTAATTGTATGCATGATTAATGCATATAAAATGCATGAATGGATGCATGCAAATGATGAAATGCTTCAAAAAGATAGGCAATGCAATTAAAGGTGTTGACTCATTTAGTGATCGTCCTTGAACCAACTTTCATTAAATTCTAAAAAGTCTTCATTACAAAGGGAAATAGAAACTACAGATAAGCATCAGCCCTAGTTCCTAAATCTTGAATTGCTTTGAGTAGTTGAGCGAAACATGCTGCTTCTTTCATGTCCTGTGTCACAAAGGGTGTCAAGGCTTCAGCTTCCTCGGCTAGGTTTTTCACATACTGGGCCACTTCTTGTACTTGCACCATTAGAGTGGTGTTATAATCATCACGATCTTGTATCATGCGAGTGGCATCACGAAGGCGACGCAACCAATAACTGTCTCCTCCTTGCGCAGCCCCCTCGAGGACCACTAGTCGTCCCAAATAGTCTTGAACCTTGGCTTCTAACTCTCCTATCCGTGCTTGAAGCGATGCGTTCTCTTGTTGATTGAGCTGTAATTCCAAAAACCCATTTCTGGCCACATATTTCTCTAAAGAGTGGTCCAAATCCTCAACCTTGCGTTCCAACAGAGTATTCCGAGCTTGACACTGTTTCAGGATTTCAGAAGTAGCGACATACAGATCTTGCATCTCGCAAAAACGATTCTTATTTTCTTGTGCCCTTCTCTTCCATGCATTAGTATTTTCCCTTTCCCATACTACAGTTTGTTTTCCTTTCTCTTTTTCTTCGCGGTACTTTTCCCTCTCTTGACTGATTGCTCTCCTAGCATCCCTCTTTTCTTTCTCAATTTCGGCCTCTCGGATCTCTATTTCCTTATTCATGGCTTGTTTACCCCTTTCCTTTTCTTCTTCTAGGATACGAATCCCGTTCATCCTTTCCCTTTCCACGGCAAGAAATTTCTTCCGGTTAGCAGTTTGCACTTGAGTATACAGCTTGATGGTATCTTTCTGATAGAGGGCATTTTTCACACTCAAATCTTCATTAGCCTTCTTTAGCTGTTTAATCGTACCATCCTTGACATCGAGATCCAAACTTACTTTGTATAGTTCTTCCGCGTACTGGGCTTTTATTTCCTCCATCTGTTTCCTGACTTCATCCATCTCACTTCTTAGTATATCGGCTTCAGAAGGGACAATGCGCATGTGTTCTTCCAATGTCATCGTAGGCTCGTGGTCGGATATCGGGATTTTGTCATTAACCCTGATACGTCTCCAGAGGTCATAATCCGGTGTGGTCATTCCTTGATTACTCCCTTCTACTCGAATACGGTAACAGTAACCCCACGCCCTTGTTATCTTCTGGACCTTAGGTCGATACTCATTCTTAAAAGGGAATTCGGCTTCACTCAAACCTGCCGTAAAAGGAACAAATTGACGGGATCCAAACTGTCTAGATACCAGAAGGGGTGCACAGGCAATTCCTCCGTGTAAGCCAATCATCATGACCCAATTGTAGTCTCCGATTCTGTAAAGAAAATGAAACTCATGACCCATCCACGGAACTCTCTACACAATATCATCATCCCGCAGATTCCTGAAGATTTCTGACCATTTTCTTTTATCGAGGTCCTCTCGCCATTCTCTAGCTAAATATTCTCGCACCGGGGAGAAGCTTCCTTGGAATATACCAGACAAGACCTGGGTTGGCTCCTTCCAAAAGTGACTCTGTATCCATATTTGAAGAAGTTGTGCACACCCTCTAAAACGTCCTTCTTCATGTTTTCGGCAAGCATTCAAAGAAATGAAAGTTTCTGTCAATATGGCCATTACCGGATTAGCCTTCTTCTTTAAACGATCGAACAGGTCAAGAATGGCCACATCTATGTTACCCAATACTCGGGGAAAAATCACCAACCCGTATATGCCTATGGCGAACAAATCCATCTTCATTTCCTCATCTGGATGCACAGGTATTATGTCCCAGATGCTCTCCCATGAAAATGCAATACTTTCTCCCCGAACCTGAATTATTCCTTTAGCCCACGCATCACTCATTCCGGCTAGAGAACTCAACTTCGAATGATAGTTCTGAGACTTAGGAGGCTTCGAGTAGATCCAATCCTTGTTGACATTCCTTCTATTTATCAAAGCTGTGTATTCTTCTATTGTTGGCATCAAATCGTTTCCGTTGAAGGTGAAACAGCAAAAAGCGGGATTCCAAAACTGAAAAGCGGCTCTGAGCAAAGGCTGATTAATTCTAACATATATTAACTGAGCTATATCCCCATAATTCTCACGGAACAAGCCTTGTACTCTTGCTTCCCAACTTTCCCATATTTCCTTTAGCTCATACAAATCATTCTGTTGTAAACTGACATACGTATAACCGGGCACAATGCGCTCACTTGGTTGACTGTCTCCAAAGGCCTTTTGGTTGACTTCGGACCAATGTCGAATTGCTGAGTTCTTATCTTGGTCACCTAGAAGACTTTTATCCATAATGAAAGCTCTCAATGCGGGCAAACCACTCGAATCAACACCTTTAAAAAAGAATGCAAAAAGAATGCAAGAAAAGGAAGGAAACAAAACAAAAGAAAAAGGGGAATGCGTTAGTAAGGATGCCATAAATATCAAAAGCATGAATAAATGACATAAACAAAAAACATAGAAGAAGAGCAAGATAAACAAAATCTAGATATCATACCTAATTCACCTAGGTTATCCGCATGGCTCTAATGGGGTGGGTTTACTAGTTCTCTAAATGCAATTTTGGTTCTAGGAGGTACCCGAACTGTCCTTGTTGTCCTCTTCTAAGAGTAGCAAGGCCCCCGATCATCACCCATTATAGGCTCATCTCAATCGAGTTCAATTCGAGAGGACCCTTTCGCTATGCCTATACGAGGAAACAATATTCCTACGAAGATATAGGGTAATCGAGCCCCGAAGGTACTTTACTAGGCCCCTACGAAGGAACAATATCCTTACGAAAGCCTTAGTATTTTCCCCCCACTTAAAGAGACGGGTTAAAATGATATAACTTCGAATTAATAAACAAATGATAATTTAATTGCCACTTTAATTTAAAATTCCCAAAATTAATTAAGCGGTATTTAAAAACAAGGCTTGACTCGTTTGAAAATTTTTGTCCCCAGCGGAGTCGCCAACTATAGCGACCCTTTAAAATACTTAAATATAATAGGTTTTAGAAAAAGGTCACTAATTTGAGAAATTAAAAATTGGGAGTTCTGAAATTGCCCTCAAAAATTAAAAATATTAGGGTTTGTTTTTTTTGAAAATTAAGTCTTAGAAATTGAAAATTAGATTTAAATTAAAAAAGGGAATTTAGACCTAAAATTTGGGAATTTAGGAATTTAGGTTAAAAGTTGGGCATTTTGAAAATTAGGGTTTAAAAAGGTTAAAAATGGGCTGGAGTCGCCACCGGCCACTTTGGTAGGCCGAACACCGTAAGAACCAGAGATTCAAAATAACAGGTCCGAGAGTCGGTTACGGTCAAAAAAACGGGTTTAGCGTTTAAAAACCGCCCAAAAAGTTGGCACCTTTAAAATGATGACCGCTTAATAAATTTTAAAATTTTTAAATTAAAATGGCATTAAATTGAAATTTGTTTAAATGTTCGAATTTAATTTTATTTTTACCGAATCTTCACTCGAAGGCAACGCATACACCATGACCATTTCATTGGAACGTGGGCCCGTTACGACCGAATGAAGACATAATTAAAAGGGTCCGTTAATTATGAGATAGATGTGTCCTTGAACAAGAATAAATACGAATAAAAAAACAATAAAAAAGCGTGTGGAGTCGGAATATAATGCATAAACATGAAGCAAGAAGACACAATAATATAACCACAAGAATAACATTAAAATGAGCATGTAATAAGAAGCTAAAATACACATATACACATAGTTATGTAATGTGACAGGACTAAAGTATATCAACATAAACAAAGATAAAGATAAAATGAGAGACATGTACATAAACATGGATATATAGTAAGAAAAATAAATAACGACTATGTACATAATCAAAAATGCATGGCATGCTGATCCAAACGTGATAAGACCGAATATGACAAAACATTAACCATATACTAAGGTAAATGTAAGAACAAAAATGAAATACTTAAGCAAGACAAATATGAGTATGGATCCAATACATAAATGGAAGTAAATAAAGAAACAATTACAAATAGGTAATATAAATGCATCAATCAATCAATAAATAAATAAATAAATAAAACTATCAATGGCTCCCAAATAAAAAATGAAAAAAAGAGTAAAAACATAACAGTGACTAGATTGTAAGATCTTGAAAACATCTGAGGACCTCTGAAGTGATTAAACCAAGGGGAAGACCCTAAAAAAAGTACAGATCACGGAGGGACCAGGGAAAAATAAAACCAATTTTAAAACGGATATAAAACTGAAATAAGGACGAAATCGAAAGATTCTGAAAACGTGGAAGGACCTGGGACGTCATTTCGAGGACACGGAGGGTTTTAAGACCAAAATAGACCATTTCTTATTTGAAAACTGAGTATAAAAGACACTTAACAAATTAATCCAACCTTTTTTCTCATTATTTCCGAAATCAAACATAAAAAGAGCCCCAAAACCTCTGTGATGTTCATCTTATTAGATGAACATTCATCTTCAACCCAGAAAAAAGCTTAGAAACCCAGAAACCGACGACCTCTTTTAGATTCCGGCCACCGCTAACGGTGGCCGGCGAAACCAAACTCTTTTATAAAACCCTCTTTTCGAAACCAAAACTCAAATCCAACCCTTTCTTTGCAAGAATAAGAACCAAAAAACACTTATTTTCACCCGAAAATCAGATCAGAATCCCCCTTTTGCTTCGACACCAGAGAGGAAAACGGAGATCTCCTTCGGTTCGAATAAGGGGCAAAGAGAAAAAAGAGGATGACACTAAAGACCGAAAAAGTAAAAATAAAGGTAAAAAAAACCTTTTCTTTTTCTTCTTTTCGATTTCTTGCCAAAACGTATACCTCAAATGCTTTTAGTTTTCTATTGATTGTTATGGTGGCCGAGAGCCTTTACAAAATGAAAATCGGTCCTCTTTATAGCCGATTGGAAAATTACATGAAATAGGGTTCCTAATTTGCTCTGGTTTTTCTGACTCTTTTGGATGTATGTGCATTCTCTCCCCTTTTCTGGAAAGTGGTGGTCGAATGGCCTCTGAATTCCCTCTGAAATCTGTTGGAAAAATGTTAAAATCCTTTGAAATGAGTTGTGCGTTTTGTACGTTCTGACACTTTTGTTTTTTTGCATGAGTCATCATCGGAATTTCGAGAGAATCGTCGGTGAAGGCGCCGGTGATGAGAAGATGAGCGATCGGAGCATCTGAAGAGTCCCCTGCGTGAAGGGCACGCGCGTGTGGAATGCGAAGCGCGGGCGCGTCGGCGCGTGACTGGAACTGAGCCGACTTTTCTCCTTAGATCTGGACCGTTGGATCTAGATTAGATCCAACGGCCAGATGTTGGCTGCGCAGGAGAATAAAGACTGTTAGGGTTCTGATTGTTAGATTTTAGTTGATCTGGACTTGGGATTGAATTAAATGGGCCATGTAATTTACTTTAATTATTTATTTCCGGGCTTAACACTTATTATTTAATTGTTTGGGCTTTGTAGTTTTATAACTGTGGGCTTTGTACATGGACTGTTGATTAACATTGGATTTTTATTTGAAATGGGTTTAGGTTTAATAATTATAATATAATAACAATAATAATAATAATAAAAATAATAATAATAAAAATAATAAAAAATAATAATAATAGTAGTAATAAAAACAAATAAAGAATGATAATAAAATAAAGTAATAATATATTAATAATATCATTAACAAATAAATCAATAAAATGAAAGAAAAGAAATACATGCATAAAATAAAAGGAAAGAAATACATGTATATCCAATAAGGACGAAAATATTGATAATAATAAACAAAATGGAGTAAAGCTTTTAAATAGTAGACCGATTTACAGAGAATCAAGGTTAAAAATAACATATGATATATGTATTAAGAGGAAGTAGAAAGAACAAAATATTAGTTAGGTATAATTTTAACATATATATAAAGTAATATTTTTTGTGATTTTTTGGATAAAAATACGCATACGCTAATGAAGTAATTTTTTTCTTCTTCTTTTTTTTTTTTTTACATTCTCAAGCCCGTTATCGAAATTGAAAATTAAAATTAAACCCGAATTTAGACACCGGATAAAATTAGTGATTACAGATAATAAAGAGATTTAAGATTAAAAATTTAATATTTTAGATATCAGTATTCAGAGATTTAGAGTTGCGATAATGGTGGGCGACCAATGGGTTCTGACCATGTATAAGGGAGTAAGAGAGTGGTGGTCAATGATAGTTAAATATTTGGGATACAAGATTCGTGGATTTAAGAACTTTAAGAGAAGTAGAATTTAAGAACCTTCGAAGTTTTAGATTTTTAAATCAACTACAGGGGTTATAAATAATGTCTATTTTAAAATATATTTTTAACCATTAAATATTAATCGTTTAATTATTGTGTTGTAAATATTTATTTTCGAACTTGTGATCTCTCGGAATAACAATTGTTGTTTTATGCAATGCGATAAAATGGTTAGATAATAATTCAAGCCTGAATTTATAGGATATTTTCGGAGCATTATTTACTGGTGTGGTAAAGAAGTACACTTCAACATTCCACTTATTTTTCCCTCCCAATTCTATTTTCTTCCATTTTCTCACGATCCAAACACAGCCACATGTTAATTTTTGAACTGGTGTGGAAGGAATCTTGGTTTCTGATCAAAGTCCAGGAGCTGTCGGAATCTGAACGAACACTTTTCCAGGAAACTTCGGCTGGAAATGAAGTGTTCAAATATTTGGACTGCTTTGGAACACGACGGGGATGTAGTTTATTCCTCAAGAATCAGCCGCGGGATAAAGGAACAATTTAGGACAAAAAATAATACATTAAATAGGATTAGAATTAATTAATCAATAAATCAAATATCTATAATTATATTATCTTAAAAAGTCGGGTTAAGTTTATACGAATAAATCTTATTATCGATGTTTATTTTGTCACTAAATTTAAATAAAATCGTTGTTTAAGAGATTTAATATTTAAAGCCAGTTTAGTATTGCTTTTGAAAATTGCGTTGAAAAAAATATAGTGATTTTTTTTTTTGGATTTTTTGTTTGAGAAATATGTGTTTAGTATTACTGTCAAAAAGTGCTTTTGAGAAAATAAATGACTATCTTAAACATAATGTTATAAGTTAAAAATATATATTTAAATGATAATCAAATTCTTTCATATTATAATATTAACTTAAATTATAATATAATATAAAAATATTAATAAATGAATACATAAATTATTTTTAAAAAGTGCTTCTCAAAAGTTTTTTTTTCAAATTTTTCACATGAATATATATATAATTTTTAAACTAAAAAAGTAATTTATGTTAAATATAATTATATATTTATAAAAATTAAATTATAATAAAACATAATAAATGAAGGTTAAAATGGTAATCTAACTCTTAAAAGCACTTTTCCAACAAAAAAAAAAATAAAAATTTTAGCCTTTTGCGTTTGAGTTGAAAAACACTTTTGAAACACAATTTTTTTCTCAAAATATTAATTGTTTAGTATTACTTCTGCATTTTGTACCGGCTTTTGGGCCAAAAACTTGCTTAGAACACAATACTAAACATGACCTTATTCTTATTAATCTTTTTTCAATGATCGTTTCTAACTCTTTATCTATCTTGATATGAGTGAACCATCATAAATCGCTTTGACTATCGTCTCCGTTACTTTATTTGGTACCCAATAATATTGTCATAAACAAAGATTAAATTAACAATAAATCCTCAAAATGTATTTTTTGATTTAAATACTTAAACTCTTATTTTTAAAGTAAATATTTAAATTATTAATAGTTATCGTTTTAGATCTCAATCGTTTAAATTAATATAATACATAAAAAATCATTATAAGAAAAATAGAGAAATATCCAAAATTATAATACAATTATAAAAATTATTAACCTTAAATAAAACAAATAAATCTACAAAAATGAAAATATGTGTAGATGATAAATAATTTAAAATATTTATATTAAAATTTTCTATAAATAATTTTCAAAAATATATGAGAATAATCTCTAAAAAATAGTATTTTTTAATTTTATTTTTTTTATTTTTTTGTCTAATATTTTTTGAGACTTACGTGAGATTTTCTAATTTTGTTCTCTTAATTTAAACGTTTGAGACAACTAGATAAATCCAAAATAATTACACATAATAATTTAGGACACGTGATATCTTCCGCTTATACACTTGAACAAGCCGTGTGGCTTACGCTTCCGGCATTAAGCCGAGCGCCTAGTCGACTTACGTCCACGTCAGCACACAGTGGACCGCCACTGCATATAAAGTAAAAAAACCCTCTAAATCCGATCTAAACCAAAAACCGGGTTATTCTAAGTAATGACGGATTTAAAAACGGTAATATTGAATTTTTTAAAAATATTATAAAAAATTTAATATTATTTTTTAATATATACTATTTTTATAAAAATATATTCTTTGTCCTAAAAATATTGTTCTTTATTAATTTTTAGGGTCAAATTTTTTGAATTTTGACTATTAATTATTTAAAATTTATTATTGATAAAAATATAAAAAATATATTTTAGAAACCTCTAATTGAGTAGATTTCAAATATATATTTTATAAAATTTAATTATTTAAAATATTTAATATAATTATAGTCAAAGTTTAAAAAATTTGACTTTTAAAATATCAATAAAAGATATTATTTATAGGACGGAGGAAATAAAATTTTTAATATATATTAAATTTTTTATAAAAAATATAAATTTTTTGATATGTATCAATTTTTTTAAAAAATATATAAAATTTTTATTATATACTAAAATATTAATATCGAATATTTTTATATTTTTTATAAAAATTATATAATTATTTTAAACCGTTTTTAAAGTTTGTCGGTTTTTTTAAAAAAAACGGACCTAAAAACGTATCAACGATCAACAACCGTGTTGATCCACAGTCTTCTTCATTTACACGTGTCCAATCTTTCCAATCGCAACCGTCAGTGCCAGCTCAGCTGGCCAATCTTCCGGTCAGCTTCCAAATCCTTAACAACCGTTAGATCAACAAGTAGTTTCCATCTAACGATGAGAATTTTGCCCGAAATTTAATCGGGCAGCTCTCTTTGCCTTTAAGAAGAGAACGCAGGCATTCCTCTTATTCATTGCTCATCATCTGGATCCCAAACCCTACTCCCCGAAGTTTAAAATTTTTTCAGTTTCCCGTTTTAAATTCTCGATTATATTGCTTGTGGTGGCGCGTGGTGATTAGTCAAGTGGCGCGTTGAAGTGACGTTTTTCCGATTTATGGTTTTAATTTGCCATTCAGAGTCGGGAAAACCTCGTCGTTAATCCTTCCGGTTCCCGGTTTTTCAATGGCTTCGGCTGTTCTAGCGAATCAAAGTGAGTCGAATTTGCCGCCGCTGCAGCAGAAAAGCAGGGTAGCTAAATTCATGGGCAAAGCTTCTTACCTAGCTACAAAGCCCAAACATAACCCTAAACTGAACAAGAAGCGCCAATTCAACCAGCAGTTACCGTCGTTTGACGATGGTGCTGGTCACGTCGTGGATGATTTCCCAGCCACAGCCCAACCCGCGGCTTCTGATGCTACGTCGTCAATCAATCGGAAACAGAACCAATTCAACTCCGGCACTATTGTCACGTTCCGCATCAGCTCATATTCGAGGAATAAGTTGTTTGATCTGAAGAACAAGTTGATTATTGAGTTGGAGCGGGTTCGTGAGTTGAAGAATCGAATCAATTCGAATGATTTTCAGTTGAGATCCATCTCAAAACCCTCGCCTCAAAAATGCATATCCGGTAATAAACGTCCTTTGCCTTTTAATTTCAGCAAAGAATTTAAGAGATTGAACACACAAGAGAATGGAAAAGCACCAAATGCTCATTTGATGAAAAATTGTTCCCAAATATTGAACAAATTGATGAAACATAGGTATGGGCATGTCTTCAATTCTCCGGTTGATGTCATTGGGTTGGGGCTTCATGATTACTACAATGTAATTAAGAACCCAATGGATCTGGGCACTATTAAGTCAAGAATGGCGAAGAATTTTTATGGGTCTCCGTTGGATTTCGCAGCTGATGTTAGGCTAGCTTTCAATAACGCCATGTTATACAATCCTAAAGGGCATGAAATAAATGCATTGGCCGAGCAGTTGCTTGTGAGATTCGAGGAGTTGTTTCGGCCACTGAGTTTGAAACTGAAGGAGCAGGAAGAGCCACTTGAAGAAGAGTTACAGGAAAGTTCTTGGGATCATGGCAAGGCTGATAGGTTGAATAAAGACGGCAAGAGGAGTATTGATAAAAGGGATAATTCGATGAATTTGGTGACAAGATCTGATAAAGGTGGAGGTGGTTCTGGCTTTGTTTCGAACCAAAATGTTCCACAGTCTAAGCCACAGTTGCAGGCACCGGCAAGGGTTCATTCACCGGTTCGGGTTCTGAAGCAGCCAAAACCGAAGGCTAAGGATCCGAGAAAGAGGGAAATGACTATGGAGGAGAAACAGAGGTTGGGGTTTGGATTGCAGAGTTTGCCGCAAGAGAAGATGGATAATGTGGTTCAGATTGTAAGGAAGCGGAATGTGCATTTGAACCAGGAAGGGGATGAGATTGAACTCGATATAGAGGCAATGGATACTGAAACACTGTGGGAGTTGGATCGGTTTGTCACTAATTACAAGAAGATGGTCAGCAAGCTAAGACGGCAAGCTTTGATGGACAACATTGTTGTATCTAATGGCACCAATAGGGTGAGCACATATTTGATTGCTTGATGAGTAGTTGATAATTTGTTTACTTCATTGCATTAATGTTTAGATTTTATACTTGTTCTGACTGAAAAACGATAGAAAATACAGGGAGAGGGAACTAAGGAGCAAAGTGAAGCTCCAATTGAGATGAAGAAACCCAAGAAAGGAGATGCTGGTGAGGAAGATGTAGACATCGAGGATGAAATGCCGAGTAGTTTCCCACCTGTGGAGATTGAGAAGGATAACAATCATGCTAGTAGCAGTTCCAGTGATTCCAGCAGCTCGAGCAGTGGCTCATCTTCAAGTGGTATTACTCCACCCTTTTCTGAATTTCCGAATGATTGTTTCTAGAGAAAACAAACCCAAAAAAAAATCTGTGGTGAGGAATTCTTATCTTGATAGATTTTACTTATTTGCAGATTCAGATTCAGGGTCTTCAGGAAGTGATTCTGATGCAGATGATGCAGGGTCTTAGATATCTCAGATTGAATCGGAAATGAGTCACCTTGGATCAATGTGAAATTTCTCTAGGTACTTGGTGGAATGATGGGATGGAGAAGGGTAAGTGGTATGTAAGCTTGGTATATTATAACCGACCGAAATGCCTGTGTTGAAATGAATCTATGAGAGACGGCAACATCCTCGGCTTGAATTCGAGAGCATGGGAACATGTGCTGCCGCTGCCTGTGCTCTGGTATCAAGAGGTCCAATTCCTCTAGGAACTGGTACTCTGGTAGGCTTTCGTTTGCTTTGTCAGCCATTATGTGTTAAGATGAAAATCGACCGCCAAATTGGGATTTGGAAGCCCTATTCATAGTGGTAATACATATAATACAAAACTTGGTTTTTGTTGTATACGCAAGTTTCTTCCAATTTGACAAAAGCAAGATAATGAAAATATCTAAGTTGAGAAATGGAATGCTTTTCCTTTGACCAAAACAAATTTAAAGAAATGGAATCATTTTTGCAGCACTAATAGTTATATAAAACAAACCAAAAAGATTCGTGATGCTGCCGTGCTGGAAGAAGCCAGAAATGGTGTGTGGGGACCCGGTAGATGGAACCACCAAACTTCATATTCCAGCACGATTTTGGAACATTGACAATAGATTAATAACTGATGCAAACCTACTTGAACTCTAAAACCCGCACCCTATCCACTAAATTCAAATCCATAAACCCTAAACCATGTTTACATTGAGACACTTGCAACAGCATAAAACATATCAATAAACTCAGAAGCAACAGTGAACCTCATTATTTGAACACGAGGAAAAAAATTATGTTAACCCAATGTTTGAAGGGTTTCTCTCGGGCCTCAAATTCCAAGTTACTACATTCAACCTTTTTGTTCCTTTAGATACAATACTGGTTTTAACACACCATCTGCATAACTCCAAAGGATTGCAAATGAAACAACTAAAGAGAATCATGGGCTAACTACTCACTTTTTCACCTCCTCATACTCTGCCTCTTGTGCCTGGTCACCACCACCTTGAGCACCTCCGGATGAACCACCTTGGCCACCACCAGACATGTGCTCCCCAATCTTTGAGACTGCTTTGTTTGCTGCGTCGATCTTGGCCTTGATCTCATCAGCATTCTCTCCTTCCATTGCCTTTCTCAAATCGGCCACAGCATCCTCTATTGCTTTCACAACTTCACTAGGAACCTTGTCTCTGTACTCGTTCAAGCTCTTCTCAACGCTATAAATAGTGGTGTCTGCATTGTTTTTTATATCAATCAAAGCTTTTCTTTGTTGATCCTTCTGGGCATGTAACTCAGCTTCCTTGACCATCTTCTCGATCTCATCCTCTGAGAGACCACCGGAGGATCGGATGGTAATCTGCTGTTCTTTCCCAGTGGCTTTATCCTTGGCAGAAACGGTAACAATACCATTGGCATCGATGTCAAAAGTTACCTCAATCTGAGGCATGCCTCTAGGAGCAGGTGGGATGCCGACCAAGTCAAACTCACCCAACATTTTATTGTCGGCAGCCATTTCACGCTCACCTTGAAGTACCTTAATGCCTACTTGAGTCTGGTTATCAGCTGCAGTGGAGAACACCTGAAAAAAATCAAGGAACCCCATCAAACATGAACAAAAAGATATATTAATATTTGGAAGCAATAAGCCTAAAGTTGCGGAAAAAAAAAACAGCAAACCACTTATCATACTGCTGAGCTATACATATAAATGTCTAGAAGAAAAATGCAAACATTTGCACAGAAGACAAACCTGACTTTTCTTTGTGGGAATGGTTGTGTTCCGGTTGATTAGCCTTGTGAATATACCACCAAGTGTCTCGATACCAAGTGACAAAGGAGTGACATCAAGCAGAAGCAACTCTTTAACATCACCTCGAAGAATACCACCCTGAAGTGCTGCTCCCATAGCAACAGCCTCATCAGGATTGACACCTTTGCTCGGACTCTTCCCAAAGATCCCTAACACTACTTCTTGTACTTTAGGTACACGAGTCATCCCTCCGACAAGAAGAACCTCATCAATTTCTTTTGTAGAAATGCCAGCATCTTTCAAACAATTCTTACATGGAGCCTTGGTCCGCTCAATCAAGTGATTTACCAAAGACTCAAACTTAGATCTGGTCAATGTGATATTCAAGTGTTTTGCCCTTGATGCATCGGCAGTTATAAATGGAAGGTTAATTTCAGTCTGCGATGTTGATGAGAGTTCAATTTTAGCCTTCTCAGCCGCTTCCCGGAGCCTCTGGAGTGCAAGCCTATCCTTTGAAAGATCAATTCCTTCGGTTATCTTGAATTCACTCACCAAGAAATCCAGTAAGGCATTGTCAAAGTCTTCTCCTCCCAAGAAAGTATCACCATTTGTTGCTTTGACCTGGATAAGAGAATTATTAATACAATTGGCCTAAGCATACTGGAAACAGACCCTTTTAGAATAGAAGAAGATGCGTACCTCAAAGACACCATTGGAGATCTCCAAAATTGAAATATCAAATGTTCCACCACCAAGATCAAAGACAGCAATGAGACCCTCCTTGTTGTTCATTCCATATGAAAGAGCAGCAGCGGTAGGCTCATTGATTATTCTCTGAACATCGAGGCCTGCAATTCTACCAGCATCCTTTGTTGCTTGTCTCTGAGCATCATTGAAATAAGCTGGAACAGTGATAACAGCATTAGAAACACTCTTTCCCAGGTAAGCTTCGGCAGTTTCCTTCATCTTGGTCAAAATAAATGCCCCAATTTGGCTAGGAGAATATTGCTGCCCATTAGCTTCGACCCAGGCATCTCCATTGGGAGCCTTAACAATCTTGAAAGGAACCATTGCCATTTCTTTAGTCGTCTGGGGATCATCATATCGTCTACCAATCAGACGTTTGGTCCCAAATACAGTATTAGTTGGATTGGTCACTGCCTGGCGTTTTGCAGGGGTTCCGACAAGTAACTCTCCCTTTTGGTTGAAGGCAACAACAGACGGTGTGGTCCGTGCACCTTCGGAGTTCTCAATAACCTTGGGATTCTGAATACAATAACAAACTTAATCAGATATAATCGCAGAATAACTTCACAATCTAAAGTTAACAACAAAATTGTTAAGCACATCAGTTTTGTTAGTTTAATTCTTACCTTTCCCTCCATGACAGCAACACAGGAGTTGGTTGTCCCCAAATCAATACCGATGACATCATTTCCAGCAGGTTTTGCACTGCTTCAAAGGAATATCAAGAAAGTTACATTGAGCAGTCACAAGTTTACTACAAATACACAATAATGAGAATGGATCAACTCAATGTAACCTGAAAGCTCTTGAAAAACTTGTCCAATTAATTCCTGCTGAGGTCTTGCCATTGCTAGTAAGCTGCATAACAACAAATCAAGCATAGGCATCATCAATTCAGATGGGAATATTACTCAAGTCCCCAACAAACAAACTTCAATAACCATTTTCACATAATAATGAAATTTCACGCAAATTTAAGAAAACCCAGTAATTAAGGCAAACCCTAATCCAATCTGATCTAAAGAATCAATTGGCTAACGATAGTTCTTTGACTTTATTCGGAGAATTAAGCTCATGTTATGCGAGACAACATCAAGAAATAAAAAAATGATCACTTTAAACGAATGGGGAGAAATTGTTACTTTTAGTATCTTTCATATCAATAGATACAGAACTAGAAATATCTGGACAAATTTCCTTTTCCCTCGACTTTCCTGACAGCCAAACATAATCTATAACACCAGATAATACAGGTCAACTAAACAAATCACCGAAACTGGACATGAAAAGTTCCGAAGCGAATAGAAAAGGACCGGAAACTTACGCATCTATAGGCGGCGAGAGGCGCAGAGATGGCATCTCGTCGTCGAAATGAACGAAGCACAGCTGCAGTAGCCATGGCTATAACCTAGAGAGAACAGGGGAGGATCGAATTCAAGTTTCTTGTGAAGCTGATGTTGAAATGGGAGGAGAAGAGGTTTTTAGGGTTTAGGGTTTTATTTCGAAGAGATAGAAGGTTCTAGATTAACAACTGAACCTACACGACGGCACCCATTTTAATTTCTTTTTCTAGAGTTAGTGATATGCCACGTCAACAAATTCCTGATCCGATGGTTACCATAAAGGCACGTCATTTTCTATATTGGGTTCATATTTTTGGATAAATAATAACGAAAATCAATTAATTACAGATAAAATTATATTAAAGTTACTTAATTATTAAAAATTATATTTGAACTATTTAATTACGGGTAATTTATATTTGAGTCATTTAATTAATAAATATTACATTTAGATCACTTAAAATTATGGATAAATTATATTTGTGTCACTCTTCATATATACAAAAAGTGTCACTCAAATATAATATTTAATAATTGTGTAATTCAAATACACATAAATAAGTGATTTAAATTGAACTTTTAATAATTAGATAATCTAAATATAATTATACTCATAATTGAATGACATTTATTATAATTTATCTTATTATTTTACTTAATAAGATTAAATATGAATGTGTGACATAGACGAGGGCAATTCAAAATTCAAGGGTCTTATATAATTTTTTAAAATAAGATCATTAATTTGTAATATGAATATATTTTTTAAGTAAAGTTTTTTAATAAAAATATTATATTATTCTCTTGAACAACGTATAAATGATTTATAAATATTTAAAAATTCAATATTTTTACTTAAAAATTAATATTCTTTGAATATGTTTTAGAATAAAATCATCTATAATGCTTTTGATATTATTTTTTAAAATAATCAATATAGATTGTCATTAAAATTAAAATAAGTTTATTTAATTTTTTATGACATAATTATCGTAAATACAGTTTTATAAACTTTAATTTTAAAAAGTATTTTATAGAAACAATAATATAATAAAAATAATCAATAAAACTAAAGTTTTATTGCATTGCGAAGCAATTAAAGCATTTTAACACCTTTAATAAATCCATTACTCTTATTTTTATATGGTAAAAAATATCAAAGTAATTTGACTTTAATAAATAACTCGTACACATCAACATCAGATAATCCATCCTTCTTACGAGCTTTTTTTAAAAAAAATTATTATGATTAGATAACTTATCTTATCAATTTTTTTAAATATCTAATATTATTTAGTGGTAAATATTCAATCGAGTCGAGTTAAATAAATTTTTTTGAGTTATTCGAGTTGACGATTCATATTTTACGACTCAAATTTTATTTAAAAATTTTCGATTCCGTTCGAGTTTAATAAATTTGAGTCAAGTCAAATTTTCAAGTTTCTATAAATATTTAATTGTAATTATTTATCATATTATAATATAATATAATTCGGATTTAAATGACTTTCTCTAATTACATAAGATATGTATATATATATTTCTTTATATATGGTAATATTTCTTCTTAATTTTATTTATCGGTATACATATATCATAAAAAATTAAAATTTTCATTTTGAACTTAAAAATAAATCTTTTAATTTTAATTTTTTTGAGTTATTTAAATTTTCATTTTATAACTTAAATTTTAATTAAAAAAATTTCGAGTCGAGTTTATGAAAATTCGAGGCAAATCAAAACAAGTCAAATACTTTCGTCTCGAATTGAGTCAAATTATTCAAATTTTTCGAGTTGAATCGAGTTTTGTTCACCCCTAATATTATTAAAACAAGATATGCTGATATTTTTTAAAAAATATATATATATTATGTGTATATGTATTAATAATAATTTAAACTTTGAATTTTTTTAATTACATTTCAAGAGCTTTTTGAAATTTAAAGTTTATAAAATTAAACTTATACTTCCTTAATTTTTATGATTTAATTATTTTTTAAGAAACAATTCATTTTAGGTTAATTAATTTACCTTTTTATTATTCCATCCTAACTCTATTTCTAAGGGAATAACATTTTTTCAACAAATAATCTAAAAATATTACAAAATAAAATGTTAAACACTTAAAATCAAAATAATAATATAATTTAATTACTTATATTAAAATAAAATAAAATTAAATAGAAAAATCCAAGACTCTGAGCTGGTAGGCCGGATAAATTATTTTATGGACCGGTTCTACTATGTCATCCATGGTCCCTAATCACTATAAAGTAGTCAATTATTTTTTTATATTTTTGATGTTATTTTTTCGAAAAATTATTAGGTAAACCTTATTCACCATATCGTTCCGAGGTCCCAATTAATCAGAGCCGTTCATCTCAAATTTTTTTTCAAGATGAATTATCACTTCTTTCCCATGTGTAAAGTGGGTAAGCAATTATTAGGTAGTTATTTAAAGATGAACGGTCTTGATTGTTTGGACCATGGATGACGTGGTGAACAGGGTTCACCTAATAATCTCTACATATTTTCAAGGGTGAATCTTCACTTTTTTTATTGTCATATATACATAGTGAGTGGTTAAATAAAGATTAATTAGAAAAGAAAAAATGACATAAAAAATAAAAATTAATTGACTATTTTTTAGTGGTTAGAGACTATAAATAACGTGGTGAAATCGGTCCATAACCTAATCTTTCCAAATGCTCTTATTAAATAGGGAAATTTCTTGTTAGTTTTCATAGTCATTCTCATTGGTCAGCTTGCTACTTTTCTTCTTAGCGTCATGTGAAGTGTGAACTCCATGACTTTCTAAGTCAAGACTCTTTCAAGCACATCTTGTAACATGTTGTGTAACTACAAATATTGTCAATTTTTTTGACATTTGATTCTGAGACAAGTTCGAGTTTGAGTTTGAGTTCAACGCGTAGTAATGGAATTGGCATGATAAGCATACCCGTTGCAGTGCGAACATCAACTTGATCAACCTGTGTATTCCGATCGGTTGCCATCGGATTCGGACAACTTTTCTGACCAGCGATGTTTGAATTATGGTTAGCTATTGGAGCTGGTGCTTTGATTTTTGGCCTTTGCTGTTGCACTTGTTTTTGTGTAAGGAGTTGCAAAAGAAAGAGATCAAAAACCAGGAATTCGTTTCATGGTATCTTGTTCACCAAGGAATTCCGAAATGGAATGGGGCCTAAGAAGTTCTCCTTCAAGGAATTGTCGAGAGCGACGAGTAATTTCAACGACAAACGGAAACTAGGCGAAGGCGGGTTCGGTGCGGTTTATTGAGGGTACTCGAAGGACTTACGCATCCATGTTGCAGTTAAAAGAGTTTCAAAGACATCGAAGCAAGGTGTCAAGGAATATGCATCCGAAGTGAAGATCATTAGCCGATTGCGGCACAAGAATCTGGTCAAGCTCATCGGTTGGTGCCACGAAAGAGGCGAACTCATCCTCGTTTACGAGTTCATGGCCAATGGCAGCCTGGATTCCCATCTTTTCAAAGGTAAATCCTTGTTGAGTTGGGATGTGAGGTTTAAAATTGTGCAGGACTTGGCATCGGCTCTAGTCTACCTACATGAAGAAGGAGACCATTGTGTGCTACATAGGGACATCAAAGCTAGCAACATTATGTTGGATTCTAGTTTCAATGCTAAACTCGGTGATTTCGGATTAGCTCGGCTTGTGGATCACGCGAAAGGGTCTCAGACGACGATTTTAGCCGGCACCTTTGGCTATATGGCTCCCGAATGTCTCAGATCAACAAAAGCCACCAAGGAATCGGATGTTTATAGCTTCGGGGTCGTGATGCTGGAAATCGCATGCGGTCGAAGATCGATAGAGGCAAAATACGAAGACAGCTCTCAGTCGACACCGTCGACTCAAGTATCAATCGTAGCATGGGTGTGGGATCTATATGGAAAACAAAGGCTTCTCGATGCTGCAGACAAGGAACTGCATATGGGTTTCGATGGCAAGCAAATGGAGTGCTTGCTCATGGTTGGACTGTGGTGTGTCAATCCAAATCCCAATTTAAGACCATCAATAAAACAAGCAAATATGGTTCTTAATTTTGAGGCACCGTCGCCTAATCTTTTGGACAGGATGCCTATTCCTTGATACGATGATGTTTCCACTGTCTCTAGGTTTTTTCACGGTTTAGGCTGCTCCCACCTCGCTCGCCACAGCTACGAGAATCGCTTTTACTTTCTTTTCCTACGACTAATAAAATGTTTTAGTTCGTTGGATTGTCTCTTGTCTGCCCATAGATTCAGTAACAGTTCAAAAGGTTGACCTATTCGAGAATCTCCAGATCTACGCTTATTTTCAACTTTCCGAAGCATTTCGTCGTTTACTACGCCCTTTCTCATCGTGTTCGGTTCACAAAATATAATATTATTTGCTTTATATGAATCGAATGTAAAATTCATATATTAGTTAATAAAATATGAGATTATCTAATTTTTTTACTAAATTATATTTATAACAAGTTTTTTAACATGATCTATGAAAGTTGATAGAGTTTTTCCCATTAAATTTCTCTTTAATATTTTATTAACTCAATCAACTTATTAAATAAGTATTGTTTAGTTTGGATCGATCTACAACGGACGTTGAATACCGTTGAACACCATTAATATTGAACACTGTTGAATATCATTAAATTAATTAATAAAGATTAAAAATCTCAAAGACTTAACATACAATTATTAATTGCATGTGGAGTCTATCACTCTTTATTAATTGTATATCAAGTTCTTGATATTTTTAATTTTTATTAATTAATTTAATAGTGTTCAACAATGTTTATCATTAGTGGTGTTTAACGGTGTTTAACAATGTTCGACACATGTTGTAGAATTTTCATGTTTAGTAAACAATATTTTGAGCCAAAATTAAAGATTTGAGTTAAAATTAGAGATTTAACTTGTTATATTTTTTAATTTAAATGTTTGATAAATAATATATTGTTCGGGTAAAACCTCTAATTTTAAAGTCATTAATAAGAATTTTTTGAGATAAAGGTATTAATATAAGAATTGTAAAGATTTTTTTACCCTTAATAATTATCGAATAATCTAAATTTAACATTTTCTATTTATCTTAAACGGTGGGCAACCTGTGCTTTTTTTTCACAAATAGAAAGTTACGGATACAATTCGTATATCGGCCAGATTATCATATATAACACAAAATTTCTCTACCGATTCCTTCTAGTCGAGTCTCCCGGTCTGTCATTATACCCCGAGAAATAGAAAGAATTACAATCCCCATCCCACCTAAAATTTTAGGAATTTATTGATAGTTAGAATAGATTTGTAGACCTAGTCGACGGATCCATCGTAAATTTAAAATAGTTTTATGTGGTCCTTTTCTATTCATTCTATGTCGTAGGGAACCAAAAAATATTTATTGCGTTTCCGATGTTTTCTTACATTATCGATAAAACCTTCTTGTAAAAGTATTTTTACAATGTTTTCAGTGATGTTAATAGATCTTATTCGACTAGTTTCTTTTCTATTCATGTCAACATTTTGTATAGAGGTTATTATGTTAGCAATAGTGTTCTTACCCATTGTAAACTAAAATTATTGTTGCTCCCGAATTTTGATATAACCAATGTGTTCTTTTTTTTTTTTTACTTAGTAAATGTATATACTTTGAAATAACTTATTATCACACATTTATATTTGTATTTAAATAACTTATATATACTTTTGAAATAAAACAAACTGTCATATATAATTTAAATAATTATTTTCCCTTTAAATATATAATATTAATATATATATAAAATATCATTTAAAATTTTTAATTAATTAAATTATATTAAATATAATTATATAAAAATATAGATTAATATATAGATCATTTAAATATGATAATGTTATATTAAAAATATAATTTCAATAATATAATTAATATTAATAGGTATACAATATTAATAACTGATACATTATTCAAACAAATAATACATATAATCATGTTTTTTATGTTATTTTGCTTGTTTAAATAATTAAACAATTATCAATTAATTTTATTGAATACTTTTTTACAATAAACTAATACAATCTGCAAATCAAATTAACTATTTTAACTATTAACTATCAGTTATATAATCCGGGGAAATTCTAAAAAACATTTAAAAAACAAATGTACTATTTTTCTTACAAAAGTTTAAGAATTTTGGTACACACGATTAATACTAAAATTCTTACAATTTTTATTAGAAAACGGTATAAACTAATTTTTTGTACACTTTTGTAATAGATCTGATATATACCGTAATTCTTATACTTTTTTTTTGTAAGAATTTTGTATATATCATTTTTCTTACAAAAGTTATAAGAATTTTGATATATACCGAAAAATATATACTGAAATTTTTACAATTTTGTAAGAAAAACGCTATAATTTTTTTTAAGACTGTCATTCGCTAAAACTTCCCATATAATTAGGGGTGTGTAAAAAAACCGGTAAACCAAAACCGATTCTGAAAACTGAAAAAACTGAACCGAAAAAATAATTAACCGAACTGAAAAATTCAATTTAGGGTTAGGTTTTTATTCTTTTTATAAAAACCGGTTCGGTTCAGTTACAGTTTACAGTTTTAGGAAAAACCGGTTAACCAAACCGACCGGTTATATAATATATATTATTTTAATATTTTATATTAAAAAATTATATTTTAATTTATTTTCTAATTTTAGAAAAGTAAAATTATAATTTTATTTTATAAAATTTAAGTGTCTAACTTGCTAATATTAAAAAATATACTAATATCCTATGTTATTTTTTAAAATTATTTATTTCTTCTAACATGTTATTAAAATTTATATCGTTAATAAATAAAATAAAAAAACCGTTATCCGAACCGAAATTTTCGGTTAACCGGATAAACGATTAACCGGTTGAATGGTTACGGTTTAGGATCAAAAACTGAGTAACCTGAATTTATCGATTAACCGAAATAATTTACTAATGGTTAACCGAACCCGGTTTTGCACACCCCTACATATAATTCACTATCAATTATTTAAATGCAAAACATCGCCATAATTTTTAGTGTAAAATTTTTATTTAAAAAATAGAATATTATTATTTTAAAAAATTGAATATCAAATTTTAAAATAAGAATTAAATTGATAAAATTATAAATATTCGAAATTATGTATGAAGTTTCATAAAATCAATAGGTTAATAAATAGGGAAATTTCTTGTTAGCTCTCATAGTCATACTCATTGGGCAACTTTACTACTTTTCTTCTTAACCCCATGAAAACGACGGGACTTTGTCGAATTCGATCCACGACTCTGGTAAGTCAAAAGTCTTCCTAATATATATTAATAAATTCCTTTTTTAATTTATTTTTATAATATTTATATAAATTATTATCTTATAAACTAGTTAATATATATAATTTAGAATAATACAGTGAATTCTTATTTTTTTAAAAAATATAATTACATCTTAAATTCGTCTGTACATGATAATTATTTTATTGGTAAGATATATTTATAATCATTAAATTATTTTTATTTTTATTTTGATCATTGAAATTGAAATAAAGAACTTTTATTACTGTTATTAAATTTTTAATAAACTTTTATTATAATCGTTAATTTTCTAATTTATTTTTATTATAAGCATTATCATTAAATAATAATAATATGACGTGTTAAAGTCTTCATCTTAAAAAAAATCCTGATTTTCTGAATTTATTGTAGCTAAGAAGGTTAAAATTTTGATGAGTAAAACGATCATCAGTCACTTTCGACATTGGGAAGGATCAGTTTGATTAAAATATTAATATAATTTATTTTTAAGTTGATTTAACGTTTAATAATGATAAATAAAAAAATAATTTTAATTTTAGTTTTGATTGTAACTTTTAGTTTTGCTTTATTATTGTTAACCGTTAAATCAAAGTATTTAGGTGAATAATGAAGTCGAAAAAAATAAAAAATATGTATATTTGAAAAATATTTGAAAGAATATGTCAAAAGGAGCAATGTTCATTGGACCTCGCCGCATCGTGCATGTGTACCGTTGATTTTAGTTTACTCTAACGATAAACATGAACTTCGTTACCTGTAGATGACAAGGTGCCTAAACCTCGCCATCTATAAGTAACGGTCCAAACAACACCAAAAATTTTAACATATTTCCTTAAAATTATCTCAAACTCACATATTTTCCTAAATATAATTATAAACATTATTATTCTCCTAAATTCCTCTTAAGATCAACTTAAAACTAAATTATATTAATATTTTTACAAAATAAATCTTTTCTATTATTGAGATCAAAGATTATCACTTTATTTACCATACTTTTAGACTTAACAATAACGGTAAAATTAAAAAAAATAGGGAAGAAGATCACTCTAACGTGTCATATATTAAATTAAAATCCTTTCTATTAAATCATTTTCAAAAGGAAAATGCATGGTTCAAACGGAGGCAGCCCCCGGGTGAGAAAAATCATACCAATCAAGTTGAATTTCAACACGTACAGCGTACTATTGGGATTGGCACAATAATTATCCCCAGTGCATTGCAAACATTGACTGGAGCAGCTTGGAGTTGCAGTGCATTGAATTATAAGCCTTTTTTTATGTTTCTTTTTCACAAATTTAGTACTCAGATAACCAAAATGGAGTGGAGCAAGTTTTCTGTAACCTTTTCTTTGATAGCCTTAGCTTTCTTCCCTCCTCTGTATGCGACATCTGCACCACATAAATTAACTTACGGTTCAATTACCGTCAACGCCGTTCCCCCTCCGGCCAATTCCAGTCGTGCAGGGGTCACTGTTGCTATTGTCCCTGCAGCCAGTGTTGGTGGCGCACCTACCGTTGTTGCTCATGGCCCTTCAGCCACTGTTGGAGAGGTACCTACCGTTGTTGCTAATGGCCCTTCAGGCAATCCAGTGGTTCCACCAAGCCTCAGTATCGTGCGAGAAAACGGGACCGACATCGGTTCCATTGGTGGTATGATGGTGAGCTTACTAGTAGTAGGAGCCGGTGCTTTGATTTTCGGCATCGGTTCCATTTGGTTCATTTTATGGAGGAAAAGAAAGAAAGCTAGCAAAGTTGAGGAGGACATATTTGACGGTGAATTCCAAAATGGAATGGGACCTAGGAAGTTTTCCTTGGTACAAATAGCTAAAATGACCACTAATTTCAAGGGTCCAAAGCTAGGTGAAGGAGGGTTTGGTGCTGTTTGTAGAGGGTACTTAAGGGACTTGGACACCGACATCGCCGTTAAACGGATTTCAAAGGCCTCTAAGCAAGGTGTCAAGGAATACGCATCCGAGGTGAAGATCATTAGTCGATTGAGACACAAGAATTTAGTGAAACTCATCGGTTGGTGCCACGAAAAAGGCGAATTAATACTCGTTTACGAGTTCATGGCTAATGGGAGCTTAGATTCCCATCTTTTCAAAGGTAAATCCTTACTGACTTGGGATGTGAGGTTTAAAATTGTGCACGGCTTGGCATCGGCTTTGTTTTATCTACACGAAGAAGGTGACCATTGCATACTACACAGGGACATTAAAGCAAGCAACATTATGTTGGATTCTAGTTTCAACGCTAAACTTGGCGATTTCGGGCTAGCTAGGTTAGTCGACCATGCCAAAGGGTCGCAAACAACCCATTTAGCCGGGACTATGGGCTATATGGCACCCGAATGTGTTTCGTCGGGCAAAGCTAGCAAAGAAGCCGATGTCTATAGCTTCGGCGTGACGGCATTGGAGATTGCGTGCGGTAGACGATCAATAGAGCCAACATATGAAGAATCCAAGGCTTCGTTGGTAGCATGGGTGTGGGACTTATACGGAAGCGGGCAGTTGTTTGCTGCGGCGGATCCGAAACTATCCATGGACTTCGATGCGAAACAGATGGAATGTTTGTTGGTGGTTGGACTGTGGTGTGTTCATCCAGACAAGAAGTCGAGACCGTCGATAAGGCAAACGATTCAGGTTCTTAATTTCGAGTCACCATTGCCGACGCTTCCAAGTGCAAGGCCTACTCCAACATATGATGTAGCCATCGGCTGTGGAATTCAAGCGAGCGACCCTTGTTTTTCTACTGTTACTATTACTATCCCTCGTTAGAATCTTCTAGGAGAACTAGTATTTGTTAGATTACAATTCGCAATTGTGATCATATATAAAATATATGATTCTATTATAAAATATGATACAAAATTAAATGATCAATTATATTTAGTGGATTATAAATATTAAAATATCATAAAATAAAGGTGTAGATATTATAAAATATATTTATAATTTATATTTTAATATTAAATATAAAAAATTTTGCACGAGCCCTCTAGTCTAAGTGATTAAAAGAATAATCGATCTTCTTAGAAGTTACAGGTTCAAGCACCAGTGATACCAGCAGAATGATATTTCAAATGGTGTATTAGAGATTATATTTCAAAATAGATTATTATTGTAATCACTATTAACTTGATAAAAAAAACTTTTGTATCAAAAATATTATTATTATAATGAAAATCAATTTCTTCCTGCTTTTATTTCGTCAATATAAATAATTTATTAAAATAAAATATTTATTTTATCATAATTATTTTTTTCAATACATATTATATACCCCACCGACCTTATCCACGCCTTTATTATTAGCAAACCACCCCCATGGCCTGCACACATCCACACATGGCTTAGGCCAATATCACCACACATTCAAACGATTCCTCTGCCAAAGAAACAAGATAGAGTGAGATCGTTAAAAACAAAGAAAAAAAAACATAAGAGAAAAAATGAAAAAAAAATGAAAATTTACTTTTAGAAAGACAAAAAATATCAATTAGGAGATTTAATAAATTATTTGAAAAATATCTTCACTAGAAATACATATACTCATATAATTGCAGTAATAGAAAAATATAATTTTAAATAAAATTTATAGTTACAAAATTTATAAAAAAAATAAAAAAAACAACTGTGGTAATATATTTTATCATTGATGAGGGTTCAAAAGTACTACTTTTATTATTTTTTTATTGGCATAAAGATAATTTTAACCCTTAACATTTATAATTTTTGTCGTTTTGACCCTTATTCTTTTTTGGGATAAATTTAGCCCTTAACTTATATCTTTTTGACAAATAACTTATTTTTTAACACCATGGTAACTGAACCGTTAAAAATCTAACAATGATGACATGTTATATGCATATAATAATATATTTTAAATAACATGACATCTAACCTATCAAATACATATATATATAATATAATTTTATTCTAGTATAAAATATAAAACAATTAAAACTTCAAATAAAATATTAAAAAATTAATTAATTCTAAAATAAAATACTATTAAACATTCTTAAACCTAACTACGACAGAATTAAAACCCTACCTAAAAAATTAATTAATTTCAAACCGTGTTCATATTTTTTTAAGATAGAACTTCGATTCTATCATAGTTAGGGTTGAGAATGTTTAATAGCCTTTTATTTTAGAATTAATTATTTTTTAAAATTTTATTTGAATTTTAATTATTTTATATTTTATATTGGAATAAAATTATATTTCATATATATATATATATATTTGATAGGTTAGATGCCATGTCATTTAAAATATATTATCATATCCATATGACATGTCATCATTGTTAAATTTTTAACGGTCCAATTACCATAGTAGTTAAAAAATAAGCTATTTGTCAAAAAGATATAGGTTAAGTGCTAAATTTATCCAAAAAAAATAAGGGCCAAAACAACAAAAATTATAAACGTTAAGGGTTAAAATTATCTTTATGCCTTTTTTATTCATATTATTGTTAGAATTAAGCACATCATTAATTGAATTGTTAGTCATTCATGCATTTTCACATAATTTCCTTAATCATTGTATTTAATTTTATATTTTGGTTAATTTTGTAAAAAAAGATATTGCGATTGTGTGTTTTCATGTTTGTAGGATTTAATTCCTTGGATATAGGATGCAAATTTGAAAGAAATCCCAAGTAGATCAAGTCAAATTCAAAAGCAAGGAACGAATCTAGAAGTTTGGATCTAATATGACAAATGGAGATTTGAATTGAGTGTGAAAATATATTTTTAAAGAGATAATTATCTCTTTAATATTTGTTTCCAATTCTCATCACAAGACTTGACCTAGTCTTATCCCATAAAAAGGAAGCCATGTCGTCTAGCATAGGAGGGTCGAATTGGAGAGTTGATTTGGAGAGAGCAACATATATATTTTTATTTCATGATTTGAGATTATTCTTTGTATATCTTTTGAATCCAACCATGAATTGATGTAAATTGATTTGAGTTATTTTGTTTTGTGGCTGTGACAAATGATTTGTTCTTTGTTTAAGTAATTGAGTTTGTTCTTAATCAAAGTTTGCTTATTCTTAATACTAAATTCATGAAACAAATAAGCATGGTTCAAACCAAGTGTGTGAGAACTAATCCGACTTAGGGATAAGTTAAGGATTTCAACGGCTAATAGGATTGCAACATTGGTTATTCACCTTTGATTAACGCAGGGATGTATCATCAAAGAATGTACAATTAATAGAGTTTCACGTTAAGGATAACGAAAACCATTGAAGAACGCTTCGTTGAAGCTTGAGGATAGTGCCCAAATTGCCCAAGCAATTCTCTTGCAATTGGCCAAACATTTGAAGAACTGACTAGGCAATCTGATTAAGCCCAATTAATGGCACGATTAAGCGTTGCGAGAACTCATTTACAAAGAAGAGTTCAATTCAGACATCACTCTACAACTCAGGATAATCCAATATCTTCTCTCTTATTCAATCTCATCGATCTTTTATTACTTGACACGCGTCTTATAGTGTCAAAATAAATTCCTTATTCTCAAATAATAAATAGGAAATTAAATGTTGTAAGTGAGAAGTAGAGGTCGATCCCACAAGGACTAGAAACTTCCTGATTATGTTTGTCGATTGATTCAAGAAGGTTGAATGATGTTTTAAGTGAAAAAGGGGTTGTTGAATTATAATGAAACTAAGTAATTGAAGAGAATAAAATGAAGAAAGTGATTTAATAAAAAAAAAACTAGCCTTAGGCTTTCGCTTTAACTCGATCATAATAGATCATCGAAAAAGATTTTTACTTCGAGATTTTACGTCGGTACTTAGCATTCAAGGTTCAATCCTTGAAGTAAAACTTTCAAAACCGAATACATAAGTGTTATCTTTGATATTGGTTTCATGGATTAATTCACCAACACTATGTTTGTAGATAAAAACATTTAAATCGACTTGGATTATGTTGTTTCAATAACAACTGATCTAATCTTAGTTTTCTCTTTAGCAATCAATTTGTTAAATATTCCCAAGAAGTCGAATTGCTTCAATAGCTGATCTTTCCTCCCACATAAATGATCAAATCAACGTCTTGATCAAAGTCATTTAGTTTTGAAATCAATTTGATTTATAAACAAGTTCGGAAGAAAAACTTAAAGAAATAAAAAGACGAAGTTATTGATGTACTTTTTTAATCCTCACGTTTGGATCGAGTCATTGCTTAAGCCCTTGGCTAATAAAAACTTAACCGAACATAATTATGGGAAGAATTATGCTCGACATAAAAATAAAATAAAGTAAAAAAAATAAGAACAAGAAAATAAAGAAAGAAAACTTTATAAAACTTAAAACCTAGAACAAAGAGATGAAACATGAGAGATGATGTTCTAAGCTTACCCAAGATGGGTATTTATAGTCTTTTACAAACTCTAAAATAAAGAGATAAATCTAAGATAATCCTAAAAATATTTAAATTCAAATTACAAAAGATAAATCCAAATTTAAAATTCAAAATACGTCTGATAAGCTATCACGCGCTCACTGACGCCATCTTCTAGAAGCTGCTGACCGAGTGCCACGTCAGATTTTCATGCCTAAAGTCGTGCCCACCAATCTAGACTCGATCCAAAAAAATAAAAAAACTTTAAAAATCTACTATTTAAGTACATTTTCCAGATTCAGAGTCCTGTACAAAAACATACGAAAACACTATGATCAGTAACTTAATTCATCAAATCAAGGAGTACACTTATCATTACTTATTTATTTTACTTTAATTGATCAATTAAACTCTAATTATCTTTAATTGTGTTTATTTATTGTGTGATAACTTCAGCAAAGTGGCCCAAATTAATCCTTGTAAAGACGGTATCTAATCTATACTATTACTTGCGACGTATACACTTGCACCGTTTGCGCTAAAATCACGCAAAAATCACTATATATAATTATGAATATAATTTGTCAAAAAAAAAATAACTTTTAATATCTATTATGATAATTTTTTCGATAACAATAATTATAACTTATTGTTATAAAACTTGTCATTATATGATTTTTTTTTCCCGAAAAACATAGATAGAAACATTTATGGCTATAAAATATATAATAACAAATATACTTTGTAACATATTTAACCGGCTATCACATTTGTGATTTGAGCCTAACATGTTTATAAAATCTTTCGACTAGATTTAACCCAAATTATAAGCTTTTTTATAAATCCCAACGATGTTTTGAAAAAGTAATAAAGAAATAGTTATATTGTTTACATGGTAGCACCAATTTAAAACAACTTTATTAGAGGGATGTTCCTTCTATTTTTTATTAGAAGGGTACATCACTCTCAACTTTATTCGGAAGAATAACTTCATTTCTATGTATATAGACCTAATTTGCATTGTACACAATGTAGATTACGTATTAGTATCTTGAAGAACTCAAAAGTTTTGATGATGTGGATTATCTATTATCTTTTTTTAATACTTTTAATATAATTTACATCTTGCAGAAAGTAGATTTATTGAGTTAATATCACGAAATATTTCAATTTATTGCAGTAAATTCGAATGGTTTAAAATTTACTGACCACATCATTTAAAGGTAATTTGCATTCTACAAAATGTGAATTACTTTATAACCAATAATACTTATTCTGTAGGATACGAATTTTTTTAACTACTCACTTTGGAACCGATGTGAATTCACCTATAAATAGCTCCCTCCCCCTTGTTTTATTCACACCAACAAAAGTTATCCTCTTCCCTTCTTTAACTTTAAAATTTTCAATTAAAATCTTAATTTCTACAGTAATGACAACTTTAATCCGATTGATAACAAATATGTTTTCAACTATTGACGGCAAAATGTAAGTTATCTTTTTTATTTTGTATATTTATTTTTTAATTTATTGTTTAAATGGTAATGTCAGAACTAATATAATTTGTCTTTTTAAAGCCAGCTTTGGGTACAAATCCAAAATTATTGGTGGTGCCAAATTGGATGTTGATTTAATTAATGTTTTAGTAAAGAGATGGAGGCCAGAGATACATAAATTTTACCTTTTATATGGTGAGACGACAATAACTTTGGAGGATATATTATATATTTTCGGTCTGTCAGTTGATGAAGACGTTATTACTAGTCACAATAGTAAAGATTGAATTGATTTTTTTTTACGATTTTTTGATGCTCCACCGAACCTCCTGGATGGTGGCTTGGTGTTACTACGATGTCTGAAGGAGGCTTTTAGCATTTTATCCGAAGATGCTAATTAGAAAATGATCATGGTAACCTTTTTTAAAAATATTATTTAGGTATATTTTAAATTTTATGTACTTAATGTTGTAGGCTATTCCGTGCTCATATTTTAATAAATAATCGGTTTAACATTAATGTTGAATAAAACCTGCAATAAAGTTCATCTTATATTTTTATGACACTTGCGAGATTTTTGAGAAGCCGACAAACTGAGTTGGGGACGACTGTCTTAGCATGTCTCTTTAGAGAGTTGTGTGAGATCATTGATCTCGAGAAACATGACATTAGAGGTTATCTTCTTTTGTTGCAGTCTTGGACATGATTTCTAATGCCATTTTGACGCCCTCAACTTGTTGTTCCTAGTCTATTTGTTTTCCCATTATGCCTGAGGTAACTATCAATTTTCTATCTTTTCAATTTTTTTAATTTTAATTTATTTTTATTTTTAAAGTTTAGAATTTAGGGTTTAAAGTCGACACCTTATACGATCCAGATATCCATGATTGTCTTTTGAATTTTTTAGAGGATACTAGGAATGCTTGGATGGACAGGGTACACTCATCGTTTATTCTACAGTTGAGTGACATTCGAGCGATAGAGTATTATGACAATTTAGTTGTGTCTAACCCATTCCTACGGATCCTCCACTATTTGATGTATTACATACTATCACTAGACTAGAAAATCTCAAGGTAAACAAATTTGCATTATTTACCTATTTTATATATTTGAACGTATTTTATTTTATTACGTATAATTAAAATTTAGTTTTTATATTACAAGTCGATTGGGCGGAGCGTCGCATGGAATGAATTCTTCAATACATAGTTTTAGTCCCGATTATTTTACATAGTTTAATTCGAGCGGCAATGATTGTCCGTTCACAGTGCAATCATCTTCGTACTAAACATATAGTAGATCTCGTATAACTATCGATGATGCATCTTCGTCTTACAGGAGAAATGTTTCTTCCTCATACGCCCCTAGACCATCTCAGCAGCCACCTGTCCTCTTTTTTCTCCATTCCATGTAATCATCATTTAATCAATATTTTTTTTTTTCATTCCTACTGTTGGGATCCATGCAATCTATTTTCTAGTATGTTAAGTGGAATATTAAATCTGTCGGAAGCAATAGTCCTTTTGTATATGTTCTAAACTTCTCATTAGATTTGGTTCAGCAAACACCGTCTAAATCTTTATTCTACTAAAGTGGCGAGTACTGTTGCTGAAGAAATAGAATACGATGAAGATGATGACGATGATTCTGATCGATCTTGTCGTCCACTTAGTTATGATACCGGAAAATATAGGCATAATTAGTTTTTTTTTACTAATTTTTATAATTGATATTAATATTTTAATAAAATCATTTCTTTTGAATTTGAGATTTCTTGAATTATTTATATATGTTAAATGTTAAAAATAGAAAATCAATTATTTTATTTTTAAATCATTTTACTAAAAAAATTAAATTCACATCCTGCATGTTGCAAATCAATTATTTAGTTTTTATAGTTATGATACCGTGAGAATATAGGCATAACTTACCTCTCAAAATCCTAATTATGTACATAATTCACATATGTGAATTATTCACTGTATATTCCTCGGTCCTCCCGATGTCAAGCAACCATTCACTTATGACACCTTTCATTATTCAAATGTATTATATATATTCGACTATTTGAACTTACTAATATAAATAAATTACGTATTCAAAATATTTTTGTTAATGATATTTTTTGGATATTGTGATTTGTTGAGATTGATATTTTTATTTGTTATACGACAACAAATCATAATATATGAAAGAGCTCGATCTTTTCTCGAGATCAAGAATACAAAAATACTCGAGATCTTATTGAAGGTGGTGTAGGATCTCATACTTGCCCGGTTGTAAGCCTCAGTCAAGATCATCCAAACTTGGATGTGCACGTATTTTATGTGAGTAATACGTTAGTCCAAAGATTAATCTATTGTTTGACATAGTTTATTGTTAATGTTCAATTACTATAATAAGAGTACCGCATACAGTTAATATTAATGTCCAAAGACTTGATATTAATATTGTGCTAGATATCTTGAGGGGAACTAACTATTATTTTAAATTTATTATTTACTTATGGATATTTGAGTTTGCTTATATACTTATTTTTGTTCTATATTTAGATAATTTATTTTTTTGCCATAATATTTATTGAATACATTCTATACACAAAAAATAAAAAAGCACTTACATGTAGTATTTGGTTGTATGAACTTAGACCTTCCACTAAGAGAAGACAACTTGCAACTCTCACAGTAGTAAACATCCTTAAGTAGGATTTTGAGAGGTAAATTCATCTAAATTGCATGATTCTAATGATAATAAATTATAATATTCTAAAAATTTCTAGAAGTAAAAATCTAAAGTGTTTACTCAATTTAAAGTTATTTTAAGATTATTTTATACGTAATTAAATTTCTTTTAGTTTATGCATACTCTAAATTTAATAAAGCTTGATCCCACTAAAGTTTAGGATGACCAATTAAAAATAGGTATGTTCAGTTCATATTTACCTGTAATTTTTATGCTATGCATCCATGATTGATTTATGTTATTTGATTATATTTGTATACGCGATCATTAATGAGTTTAGTCATGATTGATATGACGAAAATCACTTTGATCCTATATGGATATAATTGATGGACGAGACTGTTATAGAATACCTATTATATGATAACAAAATTTTGAGCTCATAAAATTATAATTTGTCGAGAAATATATGTTACCCAAATGGAAAATTATTGGATTAAAATCTAATAATAATAGACACATATGTATTATGTTGCTATTATAAATTTTAACACGTAATTGACTGACCAATTATATTATACATGTTATAGATATTATATTGTCATGTAATTAAAAGTGTAGATATCATAAGTTATATTTATAACTCAATAAGGGATAAAGTTGTAAATATTAAGAAATTTATTTATTTTATTTTTTTTTGAAACAAAATATTAAGAAATTTAGTTTATATAAAAGGGTTATGTTCTTCAAAAATTAGGTCAACTTGATTTTCTTTTGTTCTCGTTAGAGAGTTTTCTCTCAAGAGAAAACTTATATTCCTGGAAGATCAATACCAAAAATTTATGATTTCAACGTCAAGATTCAAGTTTTTTAAACTATTGATTAATTCAAGTACGTTTTCACATTTATTATTTTTGATGATTTAACATGTATAGATCTTAAGTTTATATTCGTATTAAATATATTTTAGTTTTAACGGGCGTCGTTGGTAGCACGGGTGTGGGACTTATGCAGAAACCAACGATTGCTTGATGCGACGGATCCGAAACTATCCATGGACTTCGATGCTAAAGAGATGGAATGTTTGTTGATGGTGGACTGTGGTGTGTTCATCCAGACCGGAAGGCGAGGCCGTCGATAACGTAAATGATTCGGGTTCTTAATTTCGAGTCACCATTGCCGAAGTTTCCTGTTGATAAAATTTTTAGTAGATTTGTATTGTACATCTAATTTTAGTGAATGAATTTATTAACGAAAATTTTTAGTATATACAAGACTTTAAATTCATAACACATTTAAGAAATATTAATCTATTTACCACTTTAATCTACCTGTTGATAAATTTTCATTTACTTTATTTAACTGGTTTAAGTGTTAGCGTTGGTTTCAACTCCAGCTTTTACACAAAATTTACGATTCAAACATTGAATATGATGAAAATTTCGATTATCGCATGTCTTTTATTATTATTATTATTATTATTATTATTATTATTATTATTATTATTATTATTATTATTATTATTATGCATGTTAATGTTTTAAAATGCAATTTTAAGTCGTATATTTATTATGTATGAGAGTTAGATTTAGGATATAAAAATATTCATTTTAGTTTTAATATATTACGGATTTTTTATGAACAAAATAGAAAAAAATATAGACGAAAATAAATAATTCTTTACAAATTAATATGAAGAATGACATTTGATATCAAAACTTGGTTTGGGTTTGCCAATATAAGATTGTGGGCTTGTGGGAACGAAGAGGATGTCCTGGTCCTAGTAACTAGAGAAAATATCATGGATTCTAAATTGGCTTTTGGAATAAAGAATAAGGTAAGAAAATAGCTTCCCCGATTTTTAGGGGTTTACCCTAATTAGTCCGGATCATACATCTAGTTTGATAGGTGAATCTTTTAATAGAGATTTTCTGCCTACGCAACGTCTTGAACTCAAAACTTATTTAAGCGTAACCAAACTGCTTACCGTTTTGACCAATTTATATTGGTAAAAAATATCTTTAGAAACTCTAGAATGTTATGAATATCTTTATTTATGGTTGATATTTATATATTAAATAATACTTTAATATACTTTATTATTATTATTTAATACCCATTGAAATTAGGGTTTCATCTTATGCCTATAAACATAGACTTTTGAAGAAAGTATTGTACACAACCCTACTTTGAGAATATAATAAAAGTCTCTCTTTTGTCTCTCATCTTTATTTATGTATTTTGTTCTTATTCTTTACTTTATTCACAACACGTTATCAGCACGAGACTCTAACCAACGTAGGTGTTTGTAGTTCGAATATTAAAGGAGTTATTAAAAAGAATTTGTTACTAGCATGAATCAAGATAAGTTCTTCTCCCTTTATTGTATTTTAATTATCGAATATTTTTTTCTCTTGATCTTTCACTTGATTTTTAATTTTAAAAAATTATTGGTTATTTGGTGTTTGTGTAGCGATAGAGTGACTCAATTACCATGGTTCTTGTCGATAATTTCAAAAAAGATTTTAACAAGATATTAGTGACTAAATCTACAATATATTAAACTTAGCTTGAAAAGTCTGATATATTTTACTTATTTATCTCGATATAGTGAATAATTAATTATTCTCAAATTAAGGGATGATTGTTCAAAGCATGGAATTATCATGTATTTAAAATATAATGACATATATGTGTAGTATTTTGCATCTATTTAATTTGAGATTTTTTTTGTCTTTAGTTATGACTTATGACTAATATTTGTTTATTTTGATGATGAAAGTTTTTTGTTTTTAATTATGTATTAAGTATTATATAATATTGGAACAAATATTAGATATTTAATTAATATGTTGTTTGTTATGTTGGTTTAATCCGAGTATATTGGTTGGACATCCCGTTCTACGAAGCTATTAGTCTCAAAGGAGGTTCTTTTTAAAGGACCTTGTGAACTGATTTAACAATGCCTCGTATGAGGATTAAACTTTTATTCCTTATATGTATTGTATATATATTGGTTGATCAATTACTATTTAACAATATAAATTTTATAAAGTCTATATTTTTTAAAGCAATATTTTTGTGTCGAAAAAACTCGAGTGTAGACTTCTCCTAAGTTTAAGTTACGAAAATCATCTTGATCCAAGAAATTTTATGGGAGACATTCCCTGAAGTGAATGCTAGCATGATATTTATTCCATGCGGTTATTTGATTTGTGTTATTCCCTGAAATGAATGTAAGCATGATGTTTATTTCATACAATTATTGAATTTGTTTCATTCCTTAAAATGAATGCAAACATGACAATTGACTATATGGTTAGTGAATAAAACTCAGTCATGTCCTAGAGTATCAATAACGAGGATATGTTAGAAAAACATATTTCACTTTTCGCACATTAATGTTGTCATGTAGACATAATATCATGAAAAGGTTTTAAATCCTATTAGTCTACGATTCATTTCCTGAAGTGAATATGATATTTTATAACGAAAAAAATAAATATCATATTAGTAATTATGATCGCGATTGAGATCATAAAATAGACATGGATAATATGATTCTTTTGAGAATACTTATATCCACCAGAAGTGATATTATAAACATGACAAGAATGATAGATATTGTATCAAAATCTTTATGCTATCAATGCGATAATATAAACCATTGGTCTCGTACTTGTCAAATGCTAAAGTATGATGGACTTTATCCATAATTATGAATGACAAATGAAAGAAAATATAAACAAATTTTCATTATGGTGAAAATAATTATGGAATTGTTGATCTAACTCAATTGAATATTGTTAATTTTCTCATAACCCTTGAAAGGAATAATTTTTCATTTATTTTATTTCCCTTATAACCTCTAAAGGGAATAATTGATCTTTTATTTATTTTTATGTTAATTATATTAATTTATTTTACATATTATTTATTTACGTTTTATGTTAATTTATTCTTTGAAGAATATTATTACTTCCAGAATAAAATACACAATAAATTATGACTATTTATACCAAGCAGAAAATACAAGTATTCATACCGTAATTAATCATAAGAAATATTTTTCGTTTTAAATGCAAGTGAGAAGTGAAAAAATGTGAGTACTATATCTTAAAGTAGTGAAATCCAAATACTTTGAAAGAGCTATTAAGAGTTTATCTTTGATAGATAACCGATTTGATATAATGTACTATATTTAATATTTTTTCCATTCACCGAAGTGAATGGTATAAAGCACATATTTTTTATTTCCCAATGTGAATAAAATAAAACACACATTAAAAGGTTCATAATTATGCATATTTTCCCCATTTTAAATACAAGGAAATAATGTGAATATAATATCTGGAAGTACTAATATCACAAAGAAATGAAATCGATTATGAAGAAAATATATTCTCCAGTGGTAGATGCAACTACTTTTAGATTTTGATTAGTTTGAAAATAAATAAAATTACTCAGTTTCTTCCTAATGGATGCTTTACACCCTATTTGTATGGGCCTCTTGATAGTAATATTTATATGAAACTTTCGGAAATATTTAGATTACCAGAAGTAGTTAATTTAAGTTCTCGAGAATATTATTGAATCATATTAAATATATCTTTTTATGGCTTGAAAAAATTTAAGCGTATTTGGTATAATTACCTCATTAAATACATATTAGCATAATGCTATATGAATTATTTAATTTCACCAAGCATTTTTATTGAGAGATTTAGCTTTGAATTTTTTATTGTTTGTGTATATCGATGATTTGAATATCATTGATACTTATGGAGAGATCTCCTTAACAATGGAATCCTTATGCATTATTCGAGCACAAAAAATGTTTAAAGAGGCTTTACATGCATAATGCATATTCGTTTATTACTATTTGGTTGTTAGGTCTCTTAATATAAACAAAGATTCATTCCACCTCAAGAAAAGGGTGATGAAATTCTTGGTCTAAAAGAACCGGATATATACATTATTTGATCTGGAAGTATCGTATCTTGACTGGTCCAGAAATATTATTTAAGTTCTACAAGATCATTACCTTTAAATAATTGTTATGCTTGAGACGAAGCTGAAATATATGTTTGGTTAAACATACCAAAAGATATGTGATTTGCTTTCACAAGATAAGATGTAAGCTATCATGTGTAGAGATAATGCAAAATTTATATCTCAAGGTGGATACATCAAATGTGATAAAACGAAAAATATTTCTTTAAAGTTTCGTCACTCATGATCTTCTGAAGATTAATATTCGATGAATCATTTCAAACAATAATTTGGAAAGATTTATCCACTAGTGCATTATCTATTTCAACATTCGAAGATTATATTCAAGATTGAATTATGAAGATTCAAAGATCTTATGTGATATTTTTATGAGTGGAGTAATAACGCGTTGCACTCTTTTTCCCTTAACTGAGGTTTTGTCCCAATGGGTTTTCTTGGTAAGATTTTTAATGAGACAACATGTTATGCGTATCAAAGATGTTTGTACTCTTTTTCCTTCACTAAGAATTTTTTCTTATAGGGTTTTTATCTTAGTAAGGTTTTATCGAGACACATTATCTTCAAGTATATCCAAGGGGAGTATTATGAATATCTTTATTTATGGTGAATATTCATATGTTAAATAATACTTTAATATACTTTATTGTTATTATTTAATACTCACTGGAATTAGGGCTTTTATCTTATACATATAAATATTAGGGGTGTTCAAAAATATCCGACCCGGTTGACCCGATTTGACTACCTGAACATAAATAACCGGGTATTTTTTCGGAAAAATTTTTAACTTCGGGTCAGGTACCTGGTCCGTCATTTTCTGGGTCGAGCCCGAGTCATAATATTGAAAACTTTCGGGTACCCGGTTCCAATTTTTTTTATTTTTTTATTATTTAAATAAAATACCTTTATATTTACTATATTCTTAAATCAAACAACTTAATTCCTAAATTTCATTCCCTCAAACTTTAATTTCAAAAAAGAATTAAGAATCATTGTAAAAAAAATTTAAGATTTATTATAAAATAATAAATTTATTTGTTCGAGTTGATAAAATTTAAACTTTATTCGTTTATATATATGTTATATTTGTATGTGCATTAACCAATATAAAAATCAACTAAATATTCTTTAAATATTTAAATCATTATTTTTTATACATTAAAATAAATTAAACTAATTAAAAATATTTATAATTTTTTCTTATGCCTTATTTGTTTTAATTCGAACTAAATTATGTAATTTATGACTTAAATTTTATGTTTAAATTATGTAGCTAGGTTTTAAAAATTTATATTTGAATGTTAGATTATATAATTCGAACTTTTCCATTTATATATATATATATATATATTTAGGATTGAATTTAAAATTTATATAAAAAAATTAAAATACGGGTACCTGATTACCCGAAATACCGGGTACACGGGTATTCGAGTACCCCAAAAAATCGGATCGAGACATGGGCCATTTTTTTAACTACCCGAATACCCGGGTACCCGGATTTGAACACCCCTAATAAATATAGGCTTTTGGAAAAAACATTGTACACAACCTTACTTTAAGAATATAATAAAAGTCTCTCTTTTATCTCTCGTCTTTATTCATTTATTTTATTCTTGTTCTTTATTTTATTCCCAACATATAAATAATTTATGCCGAATATAATATCCTCTTTAAAAGATTTGAACTTGAGTACTTTTATGTATACAATATATATTTATTTATAAATTAAAAATAATATATATTATTACAAGATCGCATTAAATTGAAAAGAAGGATTTCCTAACTTAATTGATTGACATGCGTCCAAATCCATATAAACACTAAAATGTATGTTTTTTCTTATAATTTTTCTATTATGAGAACCAAATGTGTTATCGTATTTTTATCATTGTAAAATAAAATTTTATTTCTATTTACCAATGATGTTTTTTAGTTTCTAAATAATACAAAATAATTTTTTTAAAAAATAAAAACATGGAATGTTCTCAAAAGTAAATTTTTTAAACAGATCATACCGCTAAACACTATTAATATTATACATTATTATACACCATTAATTTTATTATTTTTTAAAAAAATTAATACTAAAATGATCAGAAATTCAATGAATAATTAACCATATTTTAAAACAAAGGGTTAAGTAACCCTTTTCTCTATTTTATTTTATTTTTTACCCATCAATCTAAAAGACTAAAATTTTATTTTAATATAAAATATTATCGTTATACTCTAAACACCATAGACTCTCATTTTCCATAAACGAGTGAATAAAGATAAATATGTCGATCAATAACTCAGTAAGTATTGGGTACAAAGACAGTTCTAAAAATTTTAATATGGTAATTCATTGAATAACAATAAATACAATTAAAATAAATCAAGAATAAATTAAATAAGTCATAGAAAATTTAAATTATAAACTGTTAGTGCATAAAAACGATCGAAAGTTTTAAGCTTAAAGGAATAAATTATGTACTTTTAAAAGCTAAAACCTTAAAAAACTTTGGTAGGTCACTTGACCTAAGAGGTACAAAGGTAGATCCAACCCTGCTGGGTACAATGACGGGGCATATTGCTTTTTTAAGGAGAGAATCTGAATTCAAACATTAGAGAAGATATTATTGAGAGAGATAGTCATGAATTTCGAACATAACCCCATAAAAGTGGATATGTAATTTATAAAAAAAAAATATATGTTGAGACGGATGGTGATGGATCAAATCAGGATGCGATTTTTTTTTCAAAAAAATTGACATTTGAATTCTTTTTTAAAAGAAAATAATTAAATTGACACTTAATTAACGAGTTAATTCCAATTCAGGCCAGGGTAAAATAGCTTGGGTTTGAATTATTTAATTAATGGGTTAATTTGAGTTCGGGTGACTTTGGATTGGTTCATTTTAGTTCAGTTTAATTTTAGTTTGGGTATATTTTAGGTCGATAATTTCAAGTCGGATTAATTCAAGTTTCAGATTTGTATTAAGCTTGAGTTTGACATAATTAGTCAATAGATTTTGGGTTGGTCATTTTGAGTGAATTATGTAACGCCTTTCATGAACATAAATCATATTAAACATAAATATTAGATACTAGAATAAACAAAAATATCACTAGTGATATGATTTACATCTAAAATATTAGAGTAAATTACAAAAAAAAAAAAAAATAGAAAGCAACATAGTCAAATTTACTAAAAAAATAAAATTTTAGGGACTAACATTAATAATCATATATATTAAAAGTATTAAAATAAATTATAAAAATGAATAGGGTCAATGTGGAATAAAATAAAGTTTTAGGGATTATAATAAATAAAAATATTAAAATTAAAAATATTAGATTAAATTATTAAAAAAATGAATAAGAGTCAATATGTATTAAAAATAAAATTTTAGAGACTATAATAAATAAAAATATCATCATATTAAAATTATCGAACTAGATTAATAAATTTTAAAATAGATAATGGTCAATTTGAATTCCTATACCTTAAATCTCCACCCTTAAATCTTACGATTACTGATAAATAAAGTACAAACTGAAACCCTTATGTCTTTTATGTGTAAAGATAGATGCAAGATATAGTATGTCATTAAATGAATTATTACTAAGTATTGAATTATTTAAAAAAATTTCAAACTTAGTAATATCAAATGAATATATTAATTAAATTAAATTATATATCTATATATAAGTAATTATATATCTATATATAACAAAAATATTATTTAACACTTTAAATTAAATTAAAAAATAATACTTTATATCGTTAATTTGCTGGGTTAGTTTTGGGTTCATTTCAATCAGGTGTGGGTTGAATTTAATGTCTACGGTACATGTTTAATTCTGGTTTAGATCGAATGAATGTCAACTTTAGTTACTACAATAATGAGTTTAACTCAAATTCAAGTCAATTATAATCAATTACAAATTAATTTAAATTATCAAACTTTCGATTAAATTAAATTCTAACTTAAATAAATTTTAATCGAATATGTAGATCGATCAGCATTTTACATCTTTACAATTTATCATGGTTTCTGGCCTGGATCGACGCGACAGCATTAGCAATTTCGACATTGATTTCTTTTTCCTTGTAGGGAATTTTGAAATTCATTTGATTTGACACATTGTGTCCTAATTCATTTGAATCCGTCCGCAAAGTTTTTTTTGGCTGAAACTAGAAACAAAATTTTTATTGGAACTGCGCTTATTTGTTATCATGATGATCTTTTTTATTTTAGATTTTCGAATTAAATTTAGATACGTAATTTATGTACGTAAATAGTTTATTGTGACACTCAATTTTGATTTGTAATTCTCAAAAGTCTTTCAATAAATTAGTCATCTTTTATAGTTCGTTTCTCGATATAGTCAAATTTATTCATGTTTATTTTTTAGATCGTGTCTTTATATGAGTTTATTTAACTTTTTTCATGTATGGTCTTTGTATGTTCTAAAGTGACTAATTTTAAGAAAAATGTTCAAACTATATATTTTATAATAATAATTATAAATATTATTATAATATCAAGTATTTATCGTTTAATAAAATGAGCGTTTTTTGTTAAAGAAAATATTGTCTGAACAAGGAGTGAAATTTTTAAAATTTAAAATAAAATACTATAACAATCTGAAATAATTTGCACATAATATAAGTATTTATAATCGTGACTTAATTTATAATTTACGTATAATATAAATATTTATAGAAAAGTTTTATTTTTTTACTGCACCTCAACTTCACTGAAATTCTATAAATTTAGATACGATGATAATTATTTTAAAATTCTTTAAAACTTTTATATATAATATGTAGTTATACAACTATATTATAAATATTATTTAAAAAATTATATATTTATTAAATTATATTATATGAATATATCAACAAATAGTTAAAAATTAATTTTAACTGTAATCTAACATATATGTAAATTTGTTAAAATTATTATAAATTATTTTGTTGGTTTAATGGACAAGCACCTAGTTTATTTATACAAAGATCTAGGTTTATATCGCTCGGAGATAGAGACGGAGTTAAGATTCAATGTTAGGAGGAAAAAGAATCTATTAAACTTTTAAATTTAAAAATCGAGAGAGCATTTAGTGTTTTTTTTCACATATTTCTTTAATAAAACGATATAGTTTCGAATTTTTTAGTATCAAAACACTCACATCAAAAATTTTATTTTAGTGCGGTATCCACGTCACATCCGTCAGACATATCATCGCGTCGTTACCGAGTTAACAATTCAATGATATAATTAAAACTAAAACATAAGTTTAATATTAAAATTGAACTAATTAAAAGTTTAGTGGTACAAACGAATAACGCCAATAATTGAGTGGTACCGACATAATTTACCCTAAATAATAAATATTTTTATTTTGTATTCACACTTTTAAGTTTATTTTGTATTTATATTCTAATTATATAGGGTCTATATGATTGGTTGTTGGAAAAATTTTTAGAACATTTCTATTTAGAGAGAGATTCAAAGGAATAAGAGTTGTAGCAATGTTGGTAACATAAGTGGAACATGACACAAATCTAAAAAAGAGATTCAGATGCCTACCAACCCAAAAAGACAAAAGCAAATGTATACTAAATTATTTTGGTTCCGGTTATTTTCGATTTAAGTTTAATTCAAATTAGATTAAGTGTGATTTAAATTTAGTTTGAGTATATATTATTTTAGATTGGGTTCGTACTAAATTGAGAAATTATATAATAGATTATACCCGTCACATCATTTAGGGACCAACCAATCAAATGCATTCATTTAGTTAATTTTTATATATCATCCTTTTTACCAAATGAATCTTCACTAATATTTACTGTAAATTAAATTTAAAAATAATTTTTATCGAGTGAGATTCACTCAGTAAAAAGATGAGGTTTAAAAATTAATTAAGTGGATGCAATTGATTAATTACGTGGCAGGAATGACTGATGATATAATTTCTCTATTAAATGATTTATTTTTGTTTCGAGTCAATATCAAATCAATTGATTTTTTGTATCGAGTCGATATCTAAAGATGGTATTTTAAAGAGAAAATATGATATTAAAGTATTAATAAAAATGATTTTTAATTGGTTATATAATAGAAAATGATAATAAAATATACATATTTGAGCAAATTAAAATTTGGTTATTTTCAGTTCGGATAGATTTTTGGTTTGTGTTGTATTCGATTCGAGTTGATTTTTGGTTCATATCACTTTCGATTTTGATTGATTTTTGTTTTTTTTTTGTTTGATTCGTTCGATTTATTTTTGGTTTAGGTCAAGCTTAGACCATCATATTCAAATCTATATCAGATCTTAAATCAGATAAACCAATTCATGTCTTGGGTCAAGTTTTTCGGGTCTAAAGGGAACATATCATATGTTTATAAATATTCGAATTTAAAGCTCTTGAATGTTTGTTTTAATTGTACATAGTGAATTAATTTTTTAAGTTCATTTCGTTCTTTACTTTTTAATATCCTATGATATTTATATTTGTTTTTTTATCTCTTACAGATAAATTATTCAAATATGAATAAAAAATAAATTATTCTATATTACTAAAAACAACCCCTTAAATTCAGATGAGTCTATAAAAGACATAGAATATCGTTGGATATCACTAACGTTAAAAATTATTAAATCAATTAATATATATTAAAATTTTAAAGGCTCAACGATAATTAATAATAATATATATAAATCTTTTATTAATTGTATGTTTAGTCCTTAATATTTTTAATCTTTATTAATTAATTTAATAATACTCAATAAGATTCAATATTAATAATATTTAACGGTATTTTACGTCTATCATAAAATTTTCCCTTAAATTCACAACTTTTGCTTTTTTTTATTTGCCTAGCAAAGCATCATAGCTGGATTGTCCTTGAACTAAGATGGCACGATCCTTTCATTATCTAAAGCTAGGTCCAATAATAGATATATTGCAATAATTTGGGTAAAAAAACAATGCGTGTGGTACTCTAAATGTTGTTTATATATATATAAAGAATTTTATTAAATTCAGTGGTTTAACTTTTTTATATCGTAAATAAGATAAATTGTGTTGAAAGAATTGTTTTTAATATGTATTTATGATATTCGATTTTAATTAATAAATTAAATATTACTAGTAATGTTAAAACATTAATTTTTAGGTTTAAGGGTGTTTAAAGTTCTTGAATTAAAAAAAAATTAAACCTTTAATTTTTTTTCATTTAATTGAGCCCTCAAATAAATAAATTTAATCAATTTAACTATTTGAGCATTTTAACCATCAATTTTAATAAATTTTTAGATATTACTATCACGTGACACACTAAAATTATGTCATATGTTATTTATAGATTTTTTAAATACTATTTATTATAAGTTTTCCCTATATTTTTAGAACTTCCAAAAATTTTAAATAAAAAATAAAAATTTTAAAAATATGAGTGATAATATTATAACACGACACATTGTATTAATTGATTAAAAACTGACTGAGTAGTCATTTTTTCTCATTATTTGTCAATTCTGAAAATGAAAAGTGATAATATTATAACACGACACATTGCATTAACTGACTTAAAAAAATGACTGAGTAATTAATCTTTCTCACTGTTTGTCAATTCTGAAAATGAAAAGCGATAATATCATAACATGATATATTGTATCGATCGATAAGAATAATTAGATTTAGTAGTCAAACTTGCTCAAATGAGTGAATTGATAAAATTTTAAAGTATAAAAGCTTAATTTGGAGTAAAAGATTTTTAGAGTAATTGATTTCCCCCCAAACGTTTAAGGGCTTATGATACCCTTAAGCCTAATTTTTATTATTGAATATGATTTTATGTGTTTTAATTATATTTTTTATAAATAATATGATACTTCTACATACCTCGTTAAAAATCCTCCGGTTGATAAATTCTCCGATCCGTTAATTGTTGGTTTAAAATTAAGCAATTTTTTTCTTAATTAAAAATTATTTAAAAATTAATTATAAATATATTATCTAATGTTAATCCAAATAATTGATATATTTTTAATTTTAAATAATTGATATATTTTTACTTTTTTTGAACAATTCATTTCGAATATTTGAAAATTTTAGATAAAATACAGATAATTATTTGATATTTGGATATCTAAAAATTAAAAAATATATAAATTTAAGAAAATATAATTGACCCCAATATAATTCGTTAATCAAATTAACTGACACAATTAATTATTAACTAACATAATCTACTTTCAGCTATCTGTTAATTGTCAAATAACACCTTAGTCTCTGAGTACAATTCACAATAACGGAGATAAATGGGAGTAAGATGGGACAATCGTCTCCTAATCGCAATTTTTTTTTAACCTTTGCCTCTGTATTTATTTTTTTAAAAAAAATTTATTTATTTATAAATTTATCCATCACTTTTAAATATTTATATTTTATTATTAATCTAAATCTCAACTTCGTCCCTAATAGTTCATCCGATGAAAATGTCTGTGATATCTTCTTATCTTTACACTTCTAGTGTTCTTATTTGCTGATTTTAGCCACGTGAGCCCATTGCAGATGACAATAACATGTGATAGTAAGGATGTTTGCGGTTGGTTAATCGTACTGTTTAATTTAAATTATTATTGAATTTTGTTAATTGAAATCTAATCATTAAAAAATAGTTAATCATAATGATTAATCGTTAAGATATGATTAACTAACAGTTCGATTATAGATTAACTTGTAACCTTTTATAATTTTTTTAGAGAATAATATAATTATCTCTACGATAAATAGTATATTAAAATATTCTTAAAATACCCAAATAAAGATATTCTAATCACTTAAGTCATAATTAAAAAATACTTACATATTATAAAGTTTTAACACAAGACAAAACACACAAGTTTTATAATATTTTAAAATTAAAAATGTTTACAACACATAACATTATAGATATACACCATCAAAGCTCGAGACATAAAAACCATTATTAAATGTTTTTAAGAAAATAATGTTAGTTAACATATAATAATAGAGGACCGTGAAACAATTTTTAAAAAAAATTATGTCTCGAACATTATAGTCCATTTAAATTTTACATGTATCAGTTTTTAGAGTTCAGATGTTATGATTTAAAATTTTTAAATTTAAAGTTAAAGATTTAAATTTTTTTTAATTTTTTCTTTCGTTTTAAAATTTATTTTTTAAATATTTTAATGTGCTTACATGATAATATCTTTTTATATAATGTAAATATAATTGCAACTTAATGTGATTATAGAGTATATTGAATTGAAAAGATCATCTCCGTCAAATACTTTTATAATATTTGATTGAATTAATCGATCAATAAATTTATATATAATATAAACAATAAAAACTAAAAACCTTCAAAAAAAATTATTATATATTATTTGTTTTTATAAATAATTGTATAAATATTGAATTTCTGATTTATTGAACATGGAAAACAACTTGTCATGTACAAAGAAAATGTGCATGACTTTCGGTGGACAATATCTTTATTCTTCTTTTTCCTGTGGTATTCTGTTTTGGACCACCTTTGTATGTTTATGGAAATTCTTATTATATGTATGTGCTATATTGAATCAAATTTGATTGAAAAGTATATTCATACTATATAGAAATGTTATTTTTTAATTAAAAAAATACGATAAGTTACGAAACACGTAAGACATTCTTATCTAACAATAGTTTAATTACTCGTTGGAGGAACTTCCAAAAGATGTAATTGGAACGATGAGTTTAAATTATATTTGAGTCACTCAATAACGGGTAAGGTTGGATTTAGGCCACTCAATTAATAAATATTATATTTAGATCATTAAATTATAGATAAGGTTACATTTGAGTTACCCTTAATATTTTTAAAAAGTTTATCAATTCGTGTATTAAATTAGTTAATGATTTCAAATGAAGTACTTTAATCTTACGAGGGTATACAAGTAATTTAAAAAAAAAACTAAATTGATGTACTTTTTTAATATGAAAGGTGACCAAATCATAAATCTACCTATAATTCGGAGACCTAAATGTACCTTACCTGTAAATGAGTGACTCAAATACAACTTTTAATAATTAGATGACCTAAATATAACCATACTCATAATTGAGTGACCGCTATTATAGTTTACCCTTAAATTTATTATTTCTTTCGAATTAGGACTAAATTATTTGAATATGTAAATATGAAGGACTAAATATGTTATTATAAAAAATATTTTAACAACATGATCCCTCTTTTGATGATTGTTAATGAGTCAGTAACCAAATTAAAATAAAACTAAAAATTTAATGGTAACGTTGAAAAAATTAAAATTTTAATTATCAAATTAAATAATTAATCAAAATTTTTACCTTTTAAGTGAATGTAATATCTTTATAATATTAAAAGTTTAATTATTTTTTAATTAAAAAATAAAGAAAATCTGAAAAAGTAATATAATCTTTTTAAGATTTTATTCTAAAAAAAATAAAAAACACTTTTGATCCTTAGATTTTTAAAATTATTTAAAATAGTTAATGATACGTTAAGATACATATAAATAATAATATATTGGGTAAAATTATCATTATTTTTATGTAAAAAAGGACATTATTGTAATTCAGGTTACCAAACATGTCCTATTGTTTACCTTCACTCCTTTATAAGATATCCATAATCCAAACAGAAATTTCATTTCTACAAGTATACAAAGAAAGAAAATCAAAACAAAGATCTTCTTCAACCTCTCCCACTTAAACCCTAATCTGCAGATTATATATAGAGAGAATTTGAAACAATGAGTGGCGAGAAGAGATTTGCTGTGCTTCTGTGCGCGGAGGATTCAGATTACGTTAAAAAGAAATACCGCGGTTACTACGGCGTTTTCGTCGACATGCTGGCGGAGGAAGGCGAGACTTGGGACGTCTTCATGGTGGCCAACGGCGAGTTCCCCGACGATGAGCAGATTGGCCGCTTTGATGGCTTCGTTATCACCGGGAGCTGCAATGATGCGCACGGCAATGACGTTTGGATCTGCGACTTGATTTCTCTACTGAAAAAACTGGATTTATTGAACAAGAAAGTTCTCGGGATTTGCTTTGGTCACCAGGTAATTAACATTTAAATATTTACTTATTCTTTTATTCTAGTCCGAATGGGAAGGATTTGTTCGTGTTTTTACTTTAAATTCACGTGCATCTAGATTATATTATATGAACTCGAATAATTTAAGGAATATTTTAACCAAAACTCTTAAATGCCATATAATGGGTGGGTATGACTGATAATTATCTATGGATGATGACGCATTCGATTTAGTTAAATAAACGAAAATTAAATAAAATATGAGTTTGATCTGTTTAAAATAAATAACAGATGGAGTAGATAATAAATTCGGATAAAAAAATTTAACACACCATCCGATCCGTCACCTGTCTATCCATATCGATATATTTTTAATTTAGAAAATACTATAAACCTTAAAGATTTTTTACGCTTTTGTTTACTATTAGGAAATGAGAATTTTATTTATGTATCTAGAAATATCTAAAAATTTAATAATAGTTAATTTTAATATATTAAATATTAATATTTTTAATAAGATATTACATATATTTTAAACTTTAATCTTTAATAATAAAATTTATGACCCACCCGCTACCTTTGTGGTTCTGTAAATTTATCAATTTAATCCTTCAATTTTTATTGTATTTTTTTACTAGCGTTTGCTTACGCAACAAGTAATATTTCTTTTAGATTCTTAGTCGTGCACTGGGAGGAAAGACGGGGCGCGCCATCTCAGGTTGGGACATTGGCCTCACAACCATTCATTTAACACCATCTTCATCAAAGCTTTTCTCATCTCTGAAAATCCCGACCACTCTTTCTATCATCGAGTGCCACCGCGACGAGGTCCGTCGACTTTAAAAAGAAAAAAAATAATAATTTATTGTTTGTGACATGATTTATGGTTTCCCTAATGTACCGTAGGTTATCGAACTCCCACTGGAAGCAGAAGTGATTGCATGGTCCGAGAAAACCGGGGTCGAGATGTTTAGGTATGGAGATCATATAATGGGCATCCAAGGTCACCCCGAGTATACCGAAGACATTCTCATTCATCTCATCGACCGACTCCGGCAACGGAATTTAATTACGGTAAATCGGTCATTTAATTGATTTTCGAGCTTGTCGTAGAAATCGTATTCATGCAAGCTTTATATATCTCATGCAGGACTCATATGCTGATGAGTTGAAGACAAGCATGGGGAAAGTGGAGGCTGATAAAGATGCATGGAAGAAATTATGTACTAGCTTTCTCAAGGGTAGATTATGATTGGAATTTTCTCTTTGAATTGTTTTAGAACGAAAGTAAGGGAAAAAAAATGTAGATATGAATTTACTTTACAGAAAAAATTTTCGAATCTGAATAATAACGCTTTCGTTTCCACCGGAACTTCTCGTTCTAAAGTTGTGCACATTTTACGAGTGTCTTATGTGTAGGGGTGTTTAAATTATCCGATTCGACGATCGAATTAAAATATCGAGTAATTCCCAGAAAAAAATACCCAACTGAGTTGGGTACCTGATTTGAGAATAGGTTGGGTTTGGGCCAAAAATTTTCAATTCCCGGGTACCCGGCTAGTTTTATTATATATATATATTTAGTTTTAAATTATATTTTTATTTTAGATTTCTTTAATATTTATACATAAATTTAATTTTATGTTTGTATTATATACTTTGAAGTTTTAAAAAATTTAAATATATTTTTATTAATTTACTAATACCGAAAGAAAAAACGAGATTGATACTTTTAATGTCATTTTAGTAATAAAATTTAATAAATATAGATGTATAGATAAATCCAAATATTCTAAAATTAGCTTTAAATCACTCATTTTTATATTTGGTTATGTATCATAAAATTTTAAAATTTATATGTTTAATATGTATTTTTATTTTAAAATAAAAAAATAATAATTATGAATTGGATACTCGTTACCCAATTAGCTGGGTTTTACGTGTAACAAATAACAAATACCCGATTTAAATGGGCCGAGAGACGGGTTGATTTCTTATGACCTGAAAGAATCAAGTATCCTTTTTTCGGGTACCCGGTAATGAACATCGCTACTTGTGTGTGGTGGTGGTGGCAGTGACGGATGCACATGGTGGGAAGGGTATGCACGGGACCACTTTGAATTTTTTAAAATTCATACATTTGACTTTAATTTTTAAATTTTTTATGTATTAGTCCTTAAATTTTTTTTTAAAATTTTTATGATTTGTGCCCTCCTTGAAATATTGAGATTTTATGACTTTTACCCACCCTAAAAGATATTTTAATTTGTGCTCACCCTCACACTTTCGCGCTTTCTTCCAACATCTTGATCGCCCTAATCGTCGAAGGCCGATTGACGGGTTTCGTTTGCTTGCACCACAATCCGACTAAAATCATCTTCCTTGCAATCCCTGTTTCTTCTTTAGTCTCAAGACATAGCAACTGAGGTTCCATATTTCCCTGCACAACATACCCATAGATCCAATGAGGGAAACATTAAAATATATCTCGTCAATTTGGTCGACTCCGACATCTGTGTTCTTTCTTCCTCCAGACAGCTACAGAATCAGCACCGTAAAACACTTCCGGAGCTATGTAACCGATCGTCCCTCTAGCTTCCAACGTCGATACAATACTCTCTTTGGTGGTGCATAGTTTTGCAAGTCCGAAATTAGCTTTCTTGGGTAGGAAGTTTTCGTCTAGAAGAATGTTATGAGGTTTTATGTCGAAATGCAAAATTCGGGTGTTGCAACTGCGATGCAAGTATTCAAGCCCTCAGGCTATTCCACTCGAACTCGGAAGAGTTCTCCCGGTGTCAATCCCCGACGGTCCTTCGTTACATTGTCCCCGTAAATGATTCTTTCCAATGATCCATTGGGCATGAATTTGTAAACCAAAGCTCGTTTCCGACACTCCGAACAAAATCCGAAAAGCATCACGATGTTAACTTGAGAAGTTCGACTAATACTTGAATCCTCATTAATGAAATCTTGACCATCTCATCTCCTTTGGTTGTATTAACCACTTTCACAGCTACAAATTGACCATCCGGTAACTTCCCACCGTATTAACCTCCGTTCCCTAGCTTTTCTGAGTTTTTTATTTACTTGACATCCAAGTAACCGAAAGAAACAGGTAGTAAATGTAACCGAATGGAGAGTAACCTGAATTTAATTTGCTCAAATCTGATATGAACCGAATATCAACTCGATTTTAATTCGATAACTGAGTTAAATTGAATAGATAATTTATTTTTATTACATCTTTGATTAAAAGAACGTTTTCATTTGTTAAACACAAATTTAAAAATATTTTAGCGTTACAAGTTGAGTATTTCAAAACACCTCTAATATCAACATCATGTCATCTTTATTTAAGAATCGAGCTCTTCCTTTTAAAACAAAATCAATAAATAACTTAATTTTATGATATATAAATATTTATTTTTATTTATGATTCAAAACTAAAATATTATAGGGATATAATATCAAGTAAAAATTGTTTAAATCAATATTAATTCAAATATAAGTATTGTATTATTCCTTTTAAATTCAATAAAATTATCCTATTAAAATATAAATTTTTATTAAATTCATAAAAAATATCATAATTACAATATGAATTATGATTATTTTTTAAAATAAATTTAAGGAATTACATAGTAACTTAGTTTATTACTAAATCATATATTAAAACATGAACAAAAACTAATATAGCAATAAGATTAAAACATTAATCGGAGGTGATGATGAGCCTGATCAGCTCGCGAGTTATTCAGTTTGGTCAAATTTCGGTCAAAGCTCGGTTTGAGTGAGTTCGACTCGGATTTCAGTTTGGCTTGAGAATTTAACGAGCCGAACCTACCCAAACTCGGTTCGAAAAGCTCGTGAACAAGCTCAAAATAATTTATTATATATGTTACATATACACTAAAAATAATCTTTTTAATAAAAAATAATAAAATAAAATAAGAGATATTCACTGAAAATAAATTAGACATTTTTTCCTTTCTCAATATTGAATTTCGTTTTGGTGTTTGTTATAAAAAGGGTTTTTAACGAGGTCCTATCTTTTAAAAAATATATAACACAATTATCTATTTTGAGATGAACCGAGCCGAGCCTGACGAACCCGACAAGCTTCGTTTAAGGTTTAGGGGCTAAGAATTTTGGTCAATAATATTGGTCAAGCTCGGTATCGACTCATTATCACCCCTAGACATGATTACGTAAGAAGTTTATAGATAAAACCTTTTTTTGATAATGATATATATAATTAAAACAATTATTATCTTATATACTACCGATAAAAACTAAAAGATTTTATAATTGATTTAATTTTAAGATTTAAAATCTTGGTTTAGGAGAAATTATTACATGAATGGGACCACCTAGGATATGGTCCCCAACCAATTAAATTAAGACACATATTTTTTTTCTTATCATATTTATACATAAGTATTGTCCAAATCATCCAATTTAATATATTTGATTTAAAAAATGAAAAAAAATATTATCAAAGATTTTTTGTGTCTTTCTCTTTGTTCTTTAAATTTTTTCTAATTAATTTTTCTTTTTTTATATAAATTTGAGGTTTATGATTTAAGAATTAGGGTTTAGGGTTTAGGGCTTAGAGTTTAAGTTTAGGGTTATTGTTTAGGTTTAGGATTTAGGGTTTAGGATTAGGGTTAAAGTTTAGAGTTAGGATTTAAGGTTTAAGGTTTAATGTTAGGGTTAAGGATTAAAAAAAATAATTAAAAAAATTGAACAATAAAGAGGAAGACAAAATAAAGAATCTTTGGTAATATTTTTCTTTTTTTTTTTAAATTAAAGGCATTAAAGTGGATGATTTTGATGATGCTTATGTGTGAATATAATATGAAAAAAATACATTATGGGTCTTAATTTAATTGGTTGGAACCATCTCTTAGGTGGTGGAATTGGTTCATGTAATAATTTTTTTTGGTTTAGGGTTTAAAATTTATGAATAATGATTATATTTTTAGGATTTAAAGGTTACCCTAAACTATAAATTTCTACAACTCTCTAAATTCAAAACCTATACACCTAAAACCTTAAGTTAGATACTTAAAATTAAATCTTTAAATGCTAAAACGTAAACCATTTGTAAAAAAATTTAGTTTTCACCTCCCGTATATCAAATAATTATTGATAATTAAATAAAATAGAAGTCGGATATTTTAAATATTATTGTAACATTACAAGAACAATAAACAAAGTGCAGAAACTGGGAAAGCAACAACTCAAATGAACAAATAAATAGACATCAAGCCAGCAAACAAGAACTCGTGACTCGCTGGATTCCGTGTCTGAACCTGTGACACTCGTTGTTTAGTTTTCATCCTTCAAGGAACGGATACCGGAACCAGAAATTCGAGGTTGGCTTCGGCTAGAACCAGTGGTATGGAGCGAAATGAACGCCGAAGATGCACCAGAATTGTCTTGAACAGATTCACTGAATGATTGCAGCGGCATCTCCCGTGGCACCACGGGCAGCGGAGCTTTGAAATCGAGGATGTCGACAACCTGCATTATCGATGGTCGGGCGAAATAGCCTGGATGAGCACAAGCAAGCCCAACCAAGAGCAACCGTTCCATTTGTTCCATGTCGTAATTGCCATACAACCGAGGGTCTGCAGCAACGAGAAGACTCTCGTTCCCATACAGTTCCCAAACCCATTCCACCAGTCTTGTCCTGATTTTCTTGCCATTCCTTTGGATTGCAGCAATGGCCTTCTTTCCGGATGCTATTCCCAAGGCAACAATACCAAAGCTATATATGTCGGATTCCTTGATGGCCTTGTATGTGTCCAGACACTCGGGGGCTATATAACCATCGGTTCCAAGCATAACTTCAGTTGTTCGAGACCCTTGCCCATGTTCAACGAGCCGAGCAAGCCCAAAGTCACCGAGCTTGGCATTGAAACTCAAATCAAGCAGAACATTACTCGATTTAACGTCTCGATGCAGAACACATTGGTTACATTCTTCCTGCAGATAGAACAATGCCGAGGCTAGTCCCGATGCGATTTTATACCTTTTGTCCCATGTCAACAGGCATGGCTCTCTATGTAGATGGTAATCGAGGCTCTTGTTCGGAAGGAACTCGTACACGATGAGGAAGTCCTTATTGTCATGGCACCAACCGATGAGTTGGACCAAATTTCGGTGTCTCAATCTGCTAACAGTTGTAACTTCTGATACGTATTCTTTCATTCCCTGTTGAGAATCCGGAGTTATTCTTTTGACAGCAACATTGCAGTTCATATCCATCAAGAAGCCTAAATAAACCTTCCCGAAACCTCCCTCTCCGAGCAGACCGTCGTCGGAAAAATTATTAGTTGCAAGTTTTAGTTCCTTGTAGGAAAACTGTCTGGGTGCGGTCACCATTTCCATTTGTAAATTGACAGTCATGGCCCTATCTTCCCTGCTGCTGTACTTTCTTTTCCTATAGAACAACCAAACCAAACCCAGAGTTGTGAGCAAAGCAGAAATGCAACCAGCAATGGCTAGAACCACCCATAGCCATGTCCTGCTCTTCCTTCTTGAGATGACTGGAAGTTTTCTTGGGATATTTGCTGCAGTCGAAGTATAGCTTGGTACTTTTGCAGGTGCAGGTACTGCTGCTGGATGATTGGTACTTTTATTCAAAGGCCAGGCTACTTGTAAGCTAGAACTGAAATTCCAGGAGTCAATTTTGGCTCCGGCGAAGCCAAAATTGACGAATTCGGGTAAATATTGACTAAGATCAAGTTTGATGGAAAAAACAGATGAATTTCCAGTAGTAAAATCATCAGCATCAAGTAAAACAACACTCAGGTTCTTTGTGCTAGAGTTGAAACTGATGAAGCCATCAATTTCTCTCCCATTTTCAATATCATTCCATTCCACAATTCTATCATAAGTCTTGATAGGGTCGAGATCGATGCGAACCTGTACCGACATCCCTAGAGGATCCGACGATTGATCGGTAACCTTATCGAACTCCACCGCAACAAATCTAGAGCCAGCCTCCATGCCATTGGGAGCAAGGAAAAACGTGATCACATCACCAGACGTGCTGCCTTGCAAGAATTCAATGGAGAAAGTGAATTGAGTGGTGAAATCCGCAAGTATGACATTCCCAGATGAGTTATCCCAAAGGTGCATTGGCTTGTAATAAATGGCTCGACTTCCATTGGATTCAGACACTATTTCAAGCATAGTTCTGTTGAAACGAGTGAAGCTGAAACTGATGTTATCATCTGTTGATGCAGCGTTTGAAAGATGAACAAGAAATCCAATGGAAAGGATGGATAATATGAAGAGAAATGCAGATTTCCGACACGAATTCTTAGTATTTTGAGCTTTCATCATTTTCAGAGTATGGATTGATGGAGGTTGCTTGCTGCAGTCTGCAAACGCAAGGTGACTAATTGCATTTCAGGACCGGTGTTGCTGTATGTATTAACGATCGGTGTTTACCTGGAAAAATTATATCATAAACTCTTTTCACCATGTCATCCTAACCAATCATAATTTTTTATTTCATATTTTTTTAAGGTGAATTATCACATTTTTCCTACGTATAATAGGTGAATGTAGTTACTTAGAGATGAACGGTCCTGATTACATGTATTACGGATGGTAAACATAGTCCATGATATATCTCTTGTAAATTTTCTTTTTTGTTTGTGTTTTTTTAGTTAATATAACTTTAGGTCCCTGACATTGAGTCGGGTCTGTAAATTGACCCTGATTTTTGCCTCCACTTTTTAAATGTAATTTGACTCTGATTTTTAGAGGTATTTATTGAGTTGAGTAGCTCATAATAATTCGAGTTTAACTCAATCAAAATTCTATTAACAATGAACTTAAATTGATTTGATTTAAAATCGAAATCAATTTGATATTTTAATGAATAAAATCGAACAATGCTCAACTTGGTAAGTTCGTGAACAACTTATTATTTTTTTATAACTTTCTTTTAGGATTATTATGTTCTAAGAAATTTAAGTAATAGTCAAAAAAAATCTAGAAAAGTTCAATGAATTTCTAGGTAGTTTACCCATAAAATTTTGGTTTCAAATTTTTAAAACGTTTTGCATTTTCTGAGAATTAAAAAAATAATTTATATTAATAAAAAATTAAATCATAACAAGGAGACTTTTATTTTTTATAATTATTTTATATAGAAAACAGAAAAGGAGAAAAACTTCGGTTTTCACTTTTCATATAAAAAATATGATCGAAAGTTAAAACCTTAAAATCCCTAAGACATTATCTTATTTATTGTTCATCGAATTTCGTTAAAAACAAAAAAAGAGTCACACTCAAATATTCAATTTATATTTAACTTGGTCATGATACGTTCGTTTATTTATCTCCTTAAACCTTATATTCCCCTCCACGGATTTTTATGTTTATATTAAGCTCGATAGTATCATAAGATTTTATCTATTTTTTTTAAAAATTAAGATAAAAATTTAATAAGCTTAACAAGTAACGAATTGAGTCAGCAATAAATTTTCTTATTGAGCACGATTAGAATAAAAATTTATCGAGTTTAACGAACAATATATCGAATCAAGTACGAGTCAAATACTATTTAACTCGTGATCGACTCGCTCAATAAGAATCCATACCGACTTCGACTTTGATATGCAATTTGACCCATGACTTTTTGGTGTAATTTGATCCATGACATTAGCTTTGTTATGCAATTTTGCCACCGAATTTTTTTGTATAATTTTAAATAATGATTAACACTTTTATTTATAAATTAAAAATATTTAGAGTGTTATTAATATTTCAAATACAAACTAGTATAAATTCAAAATTTTAATTAAAAATATTTTTTTATTTAAAAAAGTTAGAGGATCAAATTATAGATCATAGCTAAAATCATGGACAAAAAATAAATTTTAATAAAGTGTACGTGATTATCGATATCTTAAAAAGTATCATATGACATGGAGTCTTAACTTAAATATTATATAATATTTTTTTTCAATATACGACACAAACGATTTTAATTCTCAATCTATGATAACATATAAAATCGGATTCAGCTGAATCCGACTTTAAATAGTACTTTTCCAAAATATCCTCTGTTACAACATCAAAAATAGAAAATTTATGAGATAGTATTACTTAAAGTTAGAATTAGATGTTGCCGACTTCACTGGCACTATAAAAGATACAAAATTATGAGAAATAATTTTTTATTATCACTATATTAAAAATTATTTTTTAATTATAATATTAATGGGAAATTTAGAAATCTCCGTATGACACAATAAGAAATTTCTAAAAAAATTAAAAATATTAAAAAATATATTAAAATAATCCAAAAATTAAAATACTAAAACATATGATTTTAATCCTAAACTTTTGAGCATGTGATTTTACTTCAAGAATTAAATCCAAAAACGTCTAAATCTATATCAATTCAAACTCTTTTCTTACCTTATAACTCTCTCTCCTCATATTAAAGACATTATTAATTTAAACCCTTATTTAATTCGAGTAAAAATATTTTAGAATGATTTTTATATCACTGTATACCATTAACATTATATATCGTAATATAATAATAAAATTTTAATGATTTTAAAATAAATATTAAAAATTTATGAACAATTACAAAATACTAGCTCATAAACAAAAAATTTCAGCCATGGATGGCAACAAAGATGATGCTTTGAAATGCTTGAAAATGGAGAAAGGAGCTTTAGACTATGAAAATAGAGTCCGTATAGGGGGGAAACCAAATAGGAGTGGGGAAGTTCAATAGTATTCTACTTATATTATCTTTATCTATTTATTAAAAAAATATATTTATATATAAATTTATCTCACACTTTTAAATATTTATCTTTTTTTTCCGATCTCAAATCTTAGCTTGTTAAATTTTTGTCGATGATATCTTATGTATAGTAGTCGAAAGAGAATCCGGCGATCAGCTGACACGGGAGTCTTCTAGGCCTCCCTCATTTAGGCCTTCAGATCAACCCTTAAGTCATCTTTTTCTTTTTTTAACGACTGTTACTACTACTTAGGTCTTACGACGAAAAACAAATCAAAATCGTAAAAGAAATCGAAAAGAAAAAGAATTATTATGAAGTCTTGGTTAATTATATGCGAGTCCTCGATAATTTTAATATTTATTTAAAAATTATTAAAATTTAGTAATATACCATAATGTATGTCTCTCATTCTAGACTTATCAATCTGAATAAATTGACTTGATGCTAATTATATGCTAAAGACAATTACATTTAACTTAACCTGTAGTTGTATGGCCAAGAAAAATGTCACTGACTCCATGTTACTATTAAACGTATCCAAAGGGGAACCATAGATTTGATCAGACGTGTTTAAAGGTTGATTTGTTCGAGTTTAAAATTATAGAACCGCTTAAATTTAAATAATTATAAGTCAGAATTTAATAGTTTCTCGTGATATGATTTAATAGATTTAAATTTAATCTAATAATATTATTCTTATCGTCTAACTTGAATATAACCTAACAATTTTAAAAAATATTTTTATTTAAATTTGATTTTAAATATAAGGTAAACCATTAATCTAAAAGAAGTATATAATTAAATTGATAGCGTCATTCTACAAAATACGAATGAGTATTCGATCGAGTCGAGTTGAGTCGAATCAAAAAATTTTGAGTTATTCGAGTTAACGATTCATATTTTATAACTCAAATTTTATTTAATTTTTTTCTGATTCAATTCGAGTTTAAGAAATTCGAGTCGAATCGAATCGAGTCAAGTTTATGAGTTTCTATAAATATTTAATTATTATTTATCATATTATAGTAAGATTTAATTCTAATTTAAACGACTTTCTCTAATCATATAAAATATGTATATATTTTTTCATATGTAGCAATATTTCTTTATACCATAAAAATTGAGAGATTCATCTCAGACTTAAAAATAAATCCTTTAATTATTAAAAATATCGAGATTCGAATTTCTATTTTATAACTCGAACTTTATTTGAAATTTCTTCGAGTCAAATCGAGTTTATGAAATTTGGAGTCGAGTTAAAACGAGTCGAATATTTTTACCTCGAATCAAATCGAATTATTCAATTTTTTCGAGTCGAGGTTTGCTCACCCCTACTACAAAGGACAATGTAACTTATTTTATTTATTTCAATCTTGTCTTCACTTGAATGTAAATATTAATTAATTTATTTTATCTTGTTCTCATATATCAATTCTAAAATCTTATTATGACCTGATTTGACTCAAAATTTTCAAAAATAATCTTAATCTTCGTTAACAATAAAGGTTAAATATGATTAAGCTACTCTCGTAGTCGCATAATATAAGTTTTAATAGCATTTAAACTTACATAAAAGAATAAACTTAAATCATACACCATTATAATTATTTATGTTAAAATTTGAACAACTTCTAACAAAAACTTACGATAAAGACAAACCTTAAAAAATAAAATTCAAAACCCTAAAAATATTTACATATAGTCTTATTTTCTTAAATATGATAATATAATTAAAAATATATCAGGGAACGGTACAGAAAATTTCTAACCAGAGTTCGTCCTAAGTTAATGCTTTTCAAAATCACCTCCACTCGCCTCAAACCCGAAATATAAAAATAAAAAAATCGAATCGAATCAAGTTAGGACACACTGGATACGTTCTTATAATTTTTAAGGTGAAAATTATCATCTCTCTCTTACATGTAATTAGTGGGTAGTTATCAGGTAGTTACTTAAAGATGAACGACCTAATTACTAGAGGTGTTCATAGTTAACCGTTAACCAGTATAATCATCATATTTTATAAGTTAATTAATCGAACCGTTAGAATTAAATGGTTTCAATTAACTAAACAGTTAATAGTTAATAGTTACGGTTACGATTACGATTACGAATTTTGACCGGTTAACCCGTTATTAAATTATTTTTATATATATTTAAAATATAAAATAACTTTTTAAAGTTTGATGATGATTTTATTTCAGTTTAATTATTATATATTAATTAATCATTTGTCTTTAAAATTTTGATAATGATTTTTACGTTTTGAATATCAATGGTGTCTTGCTACTGTGCTACAAACTTTAAAATATTATAAAGTTTGTGTGATTTTTTTTTAACTTTATAGTATGTAAATATTTATTAATTATGGCGTAAGTGATTAGGATATATTTATTTAAGTATTTTTAGAAATATTTTAATAAATTATTTATCATAGATATAATTATATTATGTTTTAAAAAATAATAAAATGTGAGAAAAAATTGTAATAGGTTATAGGTTGACTTATAAACGAACTGTTGGTTAATCATATCTTAACGGTTAATAACTACGGTTAACCGTTTCTTAATAGTTAGGTTATGGTTACTAAAATTTAATAACCATTATAATGGTTAGCCGACCGTTATTTAAACGGTCGATTAACTTATCACGAACACTCCAATTAATTATATAAGTTATACCGTCAGAAATAACGTAATGAACAGATTTCATGATATAATCTTTTTAAAACGTGGGTCTATCAATAATAACAAAATTGAGATAGCTACAAGTCAAGATTGAAATTAGGGAAACGAGAGTTTGGCATGAAATTAGGGAACCAGAGCATCAGTCACGCTACCACACTAGTTTTTCTATCAAATCAAAAACCTTTATTATTATCGAAGTATTGATTTTTTTAGTCAGGACAAAAGTCAAGATTAAACTGTAACGGAGTCTAAAATATTAAATTTAAAAATTTATTAAGTATTTAAACTCAAAATTAATGGGATAAAATTTATTTTATTCAATATTTTAACTTATAAAAACTTAAATTGTTATTAAATTAAATTTTTTAAAGGAACAGACTCATTCTTCTTTAATTTCATCCCTGATTAATTATATATTGAATAAATTTTTATATTTATAAATTTTAATATTTATTTTTACAGGGACAATTTATTATTTTATAAAGATTAAATTATTAATTAAATAAAATTTTAAAATAGGGATTAGGTTCTTCTTAGGTCTCAAGGGAGCTCCATCTCTGCCTTCCTCCTTTTTTCATTTCTTCCTTGTCTTCTTTCTTTTCTTTTTTATATTTTTAAAAAATATATATTTATAAATATGTTTTTTTTTTCATTTTCTTTTATTTAATAAGTTTTTTCTTTTACTACAATGATGTATTTACTCTTGTAATAAGTTTCACTCTAGGGATGAAGATTGAAGAGTTGCAAGCCAGACTAACTCACAAGTAGTTTAAGCTATGGCATTGGCCTCAATATTCAACTTCATATGATTATAAGTTAACTGTGTTTTTTTTTTTTTTATTTCCACAAAACAAGACTATCATTACTATAAGGAGTCTATCACGTGTGTCGAATGTTGTTGAACATCACTAACGATGAATATCGTTAAACACTATTAAATTAATTAATAAAAATTAAAATAAATTCAAAGACTAAACATATAATTTTAAATTATTTAAAATAAAATTTTAAACAAATTATATATATTATATTTTAATTTTTTAAAATAATTTATTTAAATTATTTTTAATTTAAAAATAAAAAATATTAAATCCAAAACCTAAAACCTTATTATGATCTTCTGACGCTAGTTTTGTTTATCAGATATATGCCTGGATTTAGGTATTTTGTTTACTATGATGTAAATTTTCATTGTAATTTCGAATATATTCTTATTTAATGAAATTATTGGATCTTTATTAAAAAAAGTATATACATATATATATATATATTAAAGTATGCATATATATAATATACATACATATATAATATATTAAGTATATTATATAATTTATATACATATAATTATAATACAATAATAAATATATTATACCTGTAAATTATATACATATATATAATGTATTGTACATATACATACATACTTATATATTATATACATTAATGTATTATATACATTATTATGTATACATTTAAATATACATTAAAATTCACATATTAAAGTATATATTATATATAATATATACATCTATATATTATATATTCTATACATAGTATATACATTTATATACATTTATAAGTACACATATATAACTATATAAATATACATATATTTAAGTATATATATTAAAGTATATTATGCAAAAATATATTGTATATGTATAATGTATTAAAATACATTATACATACATAATAAAATTTAAATATATTTTTATTTATATTAGTCCCTAAAAGTTTAAATTTTCACTGAATTTTATCATTATTAATTTATAATATTTGCAATTTAGTTCAATATTTTAGATATGACTTATTGGATGATCTTTTTGTTCATTTTAGTCTTTACAACTTTATTTTAACTCCAAATTGACTATTATTTATTTTTATAACTTAATCTAATGTTTTAATAAAATGATATTTTATTTTATTTATATATATATTTTTTAATTTTAAACTTAAATTTATTCCTTATTAATTTTTATTTTTTGTAATTTAGTATAATATTATCCTTTCTAGTCCCTAAAAAAATTTTTAGTTGAAATTGAACTATTTTTTAATAATTTAGTCTAATATTCATTATTTTAATTTTATATTTTTTTAATATAGTCCCTAAAACTCTGTTCTTATTCTAAATTGACCCTTATTCATTTATTTAGTTTAGTCTAGTGTTTTTAATGTCATGATAGATTTATTTATCTTCGAAATTTGAATTTATTATTTTTTAATTTTTATAATTTAGTCCAATTTAAATATATAAATCATTTGATGATATTTTTATTTAGTCTAGTGTTAATATTTATTTTTAATGTGATTCATGCTAGTAAAAGACATTAGATGTTAAATAATTAATTCGAAATGAATGATCAACCCAAAGTCTATCGATTTTTTGTACCAAACTCAAACTTAGTATGAATTCAAAGCCTGAATTAATACACCCAACCTGAAATAAAATCGACTTGAAATAAACTCAACCTGAAATGCAACCGAACTCTCGAAGGAAATATAAAATTTGTGTTTTCTTTGAGTTAATGTAATTTTTGGTCCCTGACTTTGAATTCGATATGCAATTTGGTCCCTGAATTTTTTTTTTTGCAATTTGGCCCCTGATTTTTTTTGCAATTTGGCTAGACTTTAGCTTCAATATGCAATTTAACTATTGACCTCTTTTGTGCAATTTTACCGGACTTCGGCTTTAAGCTGCAATTTAGCCCATGATTTTTTTTATGTAATTTAATAACTTTATTTTTTATATACAATTTTTTTTAAGTTTTAAAATAATGAATAAAATTTTTATTTTTATTAAAAGAGAGAAAATATAAAAATAAAATAAAAGTTTATAACTCAGTTAAATAAATTTAATTCGAACATATTTTAAAAATACAAAAATTAATGTATTACCCCAATGTTTATACTAAAGGAAAATTAAATTGCCTTTGACTTACAGTTGACCAAGAAAAATGTCATTGGCGCCATGTTAGTATGTTACTGATAAACGTACCCAAAGGGGGAACGACAAATTTACACTATTTCAGGGAATCTATTCGATTAGCTGTTTTTTAATCAAAATTTGCTAATTTTATTAAACAAAATTATAATGAAAGTTTATATGTAAATAAACAAAATTAATTGATTTGGATATATTTTTATAATCATTGAAACAAAAAAAGAATGTTTGAGATTAGATCATACAATATAAAACTAAAAATATATGCTCAAAACAAAATACAGATACAAACATCACTAAAAATCGACGATGAAAGATAAAACTATCAACGAACAACATAAAAATGTATATTATAGTTACGCACAACAATAATATTATAATTATCACAACTCAATCTTAAATAAGAAACAACGATTGTGAGCGCGTATTTAAATCTACTTCAAGAACTCAGAATAGAAAAATTAACGGAATAATCGAAAGAGTGTCATCTTAATCAATCGTGACGATATTTGTTAGTGCGAGTTTCCCGGACGAAATGTCCCACAGAGGAGCATTGGTTTGTAATAAGTGGTTCCACCAACACTACCATTGGATTCAGATATAATCTCAGGCAGAATTGAACTCAGGATCAAATTAATATTCTATCTAAAATTTAAGGTTTAAATTGTTATTTATAGAAATTACAATGTAAAAAAAAAGAATTATTTATATAGGAAATAAATTTACTTTTGTGTTCTGCATAATCTAAAACAATATGTGATGAAAACAGAACAGAGACAACACAAAAGAAGAGTTTGAACTTGAAGCTTTTCATTCTTCAGCTGCACTGGCAGCACTCAGGTCCACAGATAAATCAAGAACCTGCACGATATGACCAACTGTTATTCGGATTCGGGTTGAGTTCGAATACGGGTATCAGATGCGAGTATTTTTGAGAAAAATGAAGAATATGAATAGATAATGTGTGCTACGTTGGAAAATGATGAAACCCTTACTTTTCCAGTGATCTTAGTATACATCTGGATCACATCATTCACAGTGGTTTCGAAGTGTGTCGTCGGATCATAACTCTGCAAAGAAATTCCGAAGCTCGAATCAGCAATTATGTACTTCAAAGTGTTTAAGGTTCTTTCATATCATACAAGGACAAGCAGAGTAATGAAGGGAGAAGTGTGTCCTTACAGCAGATATGAAGCAGTTGTCGGCTGTATGGTCGTTAGTGGGGACATATCTGTCGTAAGTGTCGTAGAATATCTCATCTACGGGACCAAGTAGCTTGATGCCGGGCTCCAACTCTACCTTGGGGTCGTCGGTCTCAGCCTCTGTTGAAACGAAAGCAATGTATTTTCCCTTGGGAGCCACATTATGAGCATATGAGCAACAAAAAAGGTACCTGCAATAACAAAAATAAACCTCAGAAGGTACATAAAAACGTTGATAAGAAAATTAAGATAGCTGAGAAAGTTATCGGCATACATGTCCGATTTACGACCGAGTTGCTTCTGAGGCAGAATAACCTGGGCTGAGTGAGAATCATTGGTATCTGGAATAGGATGGCTCATAATGCAAATAGCACGCGCTACCTTTCCAACCTTCTTAACCTGTTGCATCAAAACAAAACGAAAAAAGTTGATACACTTGTGCTTCGAGGATGCATAAGACGAACAATACGTGAGCGGTATCGTTGCTTCAGAAGTTACCCTATCGGACAAATAAGATGGATCACAAACAACTTTTTTGCACTTAGCAGTTTCCCCTTCGGAAGTCACGCCAATAACTTTTCCGTCATCACCGAATTCTACCTGCAACCCGAAATTTCGCAAGAGAAACATAAACACACCTACTTGCCAACTTGTGAATTACAGAAACGGGGATCATAAAACGTCCAAAAACAGAGAAACTGTTTGACATTCTCAAACTAGTTAGTGATTACTTGTATGTTAGAGTAAACGAAGCAAATTACATTCAGGATTCGTGTTCCGAGAGATTTACCTTACATTCGGGCTTGTTGAGCATGTAAGTACCTCCGTAAACTGCACTTAAACGTGCAAATGCCTGCCGATGGAAACGTAATTACAAGTCAACCTCAATAAGTATGTTTCTATTTAACTAGAAGAAGAAAAAAACTACAGATAATGAAAAACCTGAGGCAACTCTCCCAGTCCATATAGTGGGTAAATATAAGGAGATCCTCCTTGAAACCGAGCCAGAGACTCTGAATACAGCTATACAAAAAGAAAATGCATAAATACTGAATATAATTATCGATACGATATGTGAAACGAACTTTTACCTTCATTCGCTTAACAAAATCCAAAGCCGGTTGATCCAAATAACTATCACAACTGTAAAGTGCCAGGGCATGACCGATGAAGTCAATTGTATCATCTTCCAGCCCATACTTTCTACATTGCAAACAATACCATGTATCAAGACCAGTGCTAGAGCAGGCTTTTAGAGGGCAATAGGGAAGAGAAACATACGAGATAAGTTCTTTCGCCGTTACTTTATTCAGGTCTAATCCTTCATGAGATTTTGGATCATTGTCTTCATAGTCTTGGACATAAATGAAGAACTTTCTGGCACGGCGCTTCTCGAACAGCCCCATCAATGGTGATTTCAGTGCTTCAACGTCAGTCGCCGGAACTTTGTAGATCTACAATTAAAAGTGATTAAGTCACAGAAGATCATAAACATTTAAACAAATGAAACAAAATTTGAAAACCACAATCCTTACTTTCGACTTGTTGTACACGAAACTACCATCCACGGCCTTGAAGTTAAGATACTTGGTAACACTAGTGTGGATGAGAATGCGAACCAGACCACCATTGGCCATCATGAACTGCGGAAAACAACATTAAGCCTTCATCATAAAACATGAATAATACATATGTTTCATATGCATCCAACAGGCAATTAAGTAGTGAAAAATACAACATGACAAAAAGCAAAATATGGTCGGATTGCATGCCTTTGGCATCATGTCAACATTATAATCCCTGCTCGCACCTAGCGTTTCCGGAGGTTTATCATCTCCCTTGAAATGTTTCCAAAGCTGTACACATATACATCAGTAAAACAAAGTTTGAAAATTGTCTAAAGAAAATATCAGATATGAACCAAATAGCTAAGAATGTATTTTACCTGCGTAAGATTAAGCGAAGTCGACTCTCCACCGTAGTAGTCATTTCTATCCATGTGCAATACCTATTGAGGAAATGCAGATATCCAATCCGTTAATGCAGAATCCGATACGGCATACATTTTAAGCAAAACGAAGAGTTCGGGAATCGTTAACATCTATTCTTCTATGTCAAACTTCCTATGTCACCTTAACAAATACTAATTCCCACCACCTGTTCGTAGTAATGCCTAAGCAAACAATGAAGTACTTTTTTCCAAAAAAGAAAGAACAAAAGGGGTGCCCAAGATTCCTAAAAGAAAACCAAGATTACAGGAGGCTTCGAAACATTAAAAACATTAAAAAAACCAAATTCAAAGCAAGAAAAAAGATTATGAATTTAGAAAAGAGCTTACTTTGAGTCCATCAACGGAGAGAAGACCACTGAGAATGCATTCCTTAAGACCAGTCCCTAAGACTATAACATCGTACTCTTCATCCATGGCGGAATGAATATATGCTTAAACACACAAGGAATTTTCCAAGTTTTTTTTTTCTGAGAATGAATGTGCATTGAAATTAAAAGCAGAGAGAATTGGGGTTTTTTTGTTTTGGGTTAGTGATTTGGAACAGGTCTTTAGCGGGAAGTAACGAGATTAACGCCTTTCGAAAAGTAACTAAATTCACGCTATTTTATGCGCGTGGGGTGCATGGAACTCTAAATGCTTCAATATTAGACTTTATTTTCTTCGATATATTATTTTTTCATTGTTGTTTCGGTTTTTAGATCTTTTTCTGACTAATTCAAACCGACATGTATTGTATATCTAGTTTTAGCGAGGAATTTTTTAATAAAAATTTTCTGCATGCAACGTCTTGAAACTGTTGATAATATATTATTTTACTTTAATAAGTTTTGAACATATAACTTAAAAAATATAAAATGTCAACCAATAATTTTAATTATTTTGTTTTTTTTTTAAATATGATTATTATTCTTGAAATTTACAGGTTTAAGTATTAATATTTGTAGTACAATGATCAATGAATAATATCTAATAACTAAATATATTTTAGAACAAATATTACTTATAACTATCGTTACTAGGGGTGAGTATTCGATCGAGTCGATTTAAAAAATTTTGAGTTATTCGAGTTGATGAGTCATATTTTACAACTCAAACTTTATTTAAAATTTTTTCGGTTCGAGTCGAGTTTAAGAAATTTGAGTCGAGTCAAATCGAGTTGAGTTTTCGAGTTCTTATAAATATTTAATTATTATTATTTATCATGTTATAGTATGATTTGATTCCAATTTAAACGACTTTCTCTAATCATATAAGATAAGTTTATATATATTTTTTCATATGTAGCAAGATTCTTTATATTTTTATATATCAATGTGTATATATCATAAAAATTGATAGACTTATCTCAAACTTAAAAATTAATCCTTTAATTACTAAAAATTTCAAGTTATTCGAATTTTCATTTTACAACTCGAACTTTATTTGAAATTTTTTTGAGTCAAGCCTATAAAATTTCGAGTCGAGTCAAAACGAAGCGAATATTTTTGCCTCGAGTCGAATCGAATTATTCGATTTTTTCGAGTTAAATCGAGTTTTGGTCACCCCTAATCGTTACCGTTTCGGAAAGAATCATTTACCTTAAATTTTTATGAAACCGATAGATAAAACCTTGAATATGTATCACTTAAATTCAACAGTAATGTTGTATGGTTGATGTGATGTTGGGAATATAGAAAATAATAATAAAAATTAAACATATATTAGTTGAAAATTGTATTTTTAAGTGATTGAATGTATTAATTAAACTAATTTCGTTTTTTTATTTATTTTATATTGATGTTTAGTAAATCAATTACATATACTAACATTTTTTTATCTGATAATCGATTTTAAAAGATGAATGATGAATATAGGAGAAATTATATTATAGATAAGTCATACTACGTGTCTATGAGATCAACCACAAAAAATCATCAATCTCATCAATTTTTTCATATCATATTTTTTCTAAGGGAAGATTCACTTAGAACAAAATATTTTTAAAATGAATTAATAGTAAATATGAGTGAGGATTCACTTAAGAAAATATTTCATAAAAAAAATAAGATAGATGATTTTTATTGGTTGGTCTCATGGATGACGTGATAGAACTTACGTATGATATAATTTCTCTCACAATAGGATGATAAGTGGATGAATATAAATATCTCTCTTTATATTTATACTCACTTTGATAAACTTGATGTCTTCAACTAAATTGTATTATTAAGTAGTAGAGAAATAAAAAATTGAGGGATGGTGGAAAATCAAATGGATAAAAAAAATTATAAACAAAAATATAGAGTGATTCAACTTTTTTTTTATATGAAAACTTTAACTTTATCACTAAAGATTTTAAAATTAACTATGAATTTTTTCCCTTTCTAACAGATTCAAGATACAACATTTACAACCTAGATTTATACATCAAGCCTAGCATTTGAAGTTTTCATCGAGAATCTTCACAAGCAAATAAAAATCTCCCTACAAAATGTGTTTGTACTCTTAAGCATTTGTCCAAATCCTAATACACTTGAGTATATATTGCAATTAAAACTTACAACAGTTTGTCCATAAAAAAATTTACAGGAATTGAATACTAAGATATTTCTTAATCAAATAATTATTCGTTTAAGGATTATTAGTTGTTGGTGGTGCTTGAAGATTCATTTTACGGTGAAATGGGTTTCTAATCATTGAAGATCGTTGGGATTAGATTGGAATCGTTGGAGATCTTTTTCTAAGCTAATTTTTTGGATGCTTCCGTAACGACCCAATTTTTCAGGTCAATATCGGACGTTGATTCAGGTCATTGAACATCAAGTCGTGTCTCGTTTTTGAGCTAGTGAAGTTGTATTGGATCTCAGTTTTGTCTTGTTGGGCCTTTCGGGTTTGTTAGTGAGCTTGTTGGGCTAGAGCTTAGACTTATGTTGGTGGATGAAGAGGCCTTGAAGGGTATTTGGGTAAATTACCCATTTTGAAGGCAAAAAAGGGGAGGAGGGAAAAGAAAAGGGTCTTTTGTTTTACCTTTCTCCTCTCATCTCTCCCATCTTCTTCATCTTGAAGACAAAACAAAAATGGAAACTTGTTGTTGTTGAGAAGGAATCTCGTTTTGGTCTTTAAGGAAGAGTTGTTCAGCGGTTCACGATCTTCGTTTCAAGGTGCATACCCTTCGGTTTGGAGGAGAAAGGTTGTGAAGCCTAAAATCAAAGCTTGAAAGTGGGAAAAGCTAAGAAGAAGCTTAAATACGGGTTTGTAGCTTGAGGTCAATACATTTGTGACTCTTACATCTCATATGCTTCATAAATTCATGGCTTACTTAATTTTGGTTATTGAATGCTTGAAATGGATGGTTGGAATAGTTTAAAACCCTAGAAATGATAGAAGTCGTATTAGGAATTAAATGTATGTAAAAATAATAGGAAATCATCTTGTATGCTTCATTAATTATGTAAAATCAATTTGGAAATCAATTATGTGGATTAGGGAAGGTTTCTTAGAGTTCTACAACCTTAGAAGTGCAAGTTCGTGCAGGCGTTTCGATACACGAGGAGGGTGTATCGATACCCTGTAGGTAAAACTTAGATTGTCGATCAGGCGTATCGAACCGTGGTTCGATACACGTACCGATACTTGGTGTTTTGATACCCCTTTGGAGAGGGTATTGATATAAGGTGTTTCGATACCCCATGAAGTAGTATCGCTACCCCTGAGTAAATTTGTGCAAGTTCTGAAGGGAAAGGTCGAAAAATCTTATAATGTTATCCTAGGAGTCCTATGGGTCGTTTAAACTGTAAAATGAACTAAGAAATACATAGAACGAGTTGATGTCCCGACACGAGATCTTAGAATGATTAACTCAATGAAAGAAAGATGACCTAATTATTATCAAATTCCCCTAAAGAACCTGGGTAGATCAGAATATAATGCGTGATGGTTAGGGTTCTTATTGTGTACTGATGGGACACCAATGTTTAAAGGGCTTTGGTTAATAAAATAATCTAATGATGTTCTTGTAAATAACTTAGTGGTTTGGGGTCCTAATTTTAATTATGAGAGATGACTTGGAATTTTAGAAGCAAACCCTGGATCTTTTTACATGAGATGACTTGTGCCCGATATATGATGTGGTTGTGTGTGGGTTCTCGAGGAGCATGTTTTACTTGTATGACTTGGTAAAGGAATACGGATATCATGGAGTCAGTGCTTGGGCACTCAGATAAGGGGACATGTACTTGAGGATGTGTGAGCGAGTACGTCCGACGTGTCCACGGGCTACGAGATCTGGATGCGGTTTGAACCTATCCATGGCTATGTTGATCCAGATAAGGAATATAACTTGATGGGCTGTGTGCGCATCAAGCAACTTGATGGGCTATGTGAACTCGAGTAACCTGATGGGCTGTGTGACCTCATGATTGACTATTTGTGTCTATGTTAGTCCAAGTATGTCCCGGACATATCTGTGGCTATGTTGATCCAGATATGGTCCAACCCGACGGCTATGTGAGCACGAGTATAGTAGGGCTACGCTTGGCCAGTAGTTATGGATGTTGCATGTATGTGTATATGTCATGATATCTGTGATCAATGACCTTGATACCCTAAAGCTATGTGAGTAGGGTAAGATAGATATAATCGATGGGTTGTGTGATCTCGATATAACTCGATAGAACTGTGTGATCTTGAGTAATCCGATAGGTTGTGTAATCTCGATATAACTCGATAGGTTATGTGAGACCGAGTAGTTAAGCTTGATATGGCATGTGATTTTTATATATAAATATATGTTGATACTATGAGAATATAAATTTTTGAGAACTCTAGCTAAGGTAGATTAAGAGATGAATCTTAGTTTAAAAATCTTTCTATGCACTCTTAACTATGCTATCATGCTTACTCGTTTATGATGATTATGAATTGTTATAGTTGATATGTACCACTGAGATTGTTAGCTCAGCGTGTGGAATTGTGGTTTTCCGTGTGTAGGTCACAAGTAGCTTTGGTGGAGCACATCAAGGAGGATTTCCCAACAGCGGAGCCGTCAAAAGAGTACAATACTTGATCTTTAGTAGGACTTAATGTGTTCATAGGACCTTACCACATATTGAGTTTGTATTTTACTTTGGATTTCATTTTTAGTCAGATAATGTATTTTTAAAAGGAGCTCCTGTTTGTAAACGCTCTAATATATTTTATCTTGATCTACGTGGATTTATGAAATGTGATATTTTAAGTATTGAGACACATGCTTTTAAAAGAATTTTTATGAATCGAGTTTTAGGTGATCCGAATATGGTATTTCGAATCCAAATCGGGGTGTTATAGCCTCATTATCAGTATGTGGTGTATGTATCGATACGTCTATATTTGAAAATGACCATTGGACACGTGTTTGCATACACATATCGATATGTCTTAAGAGTGTATTTTTACAATCTTCTTAGAAACTAGCCATTGGAGCGTAGTTAAAAGTTTGAAACCGATACGTCTATATGCATATCAGTACGATCCTATCTTTATTTATTAACTTATTTTTATGATTAATTAATATATTTTTCTCCCCAATCAGGTGGTGACAACCTGGTTAGTGAGAAAGAAAGAAAGAAAGAAAATGTTATGTTAATGCCAAAGAGGGGATTTGAACACTTGCCCTCTTGCTTATAAAGCAAAGGGTTTAACCACTAAGCTAAAGTAATATTTATAATATAAAACCTGAAAATACAGTATTAAATGGTTATATCTTAGTATTTAAATTACCTAACAGAGACCAACCGTTTAAATCGATTAATATTTAAATAAAAATGTTAAATATTTAGATTTTAATTATTCGAATAAATTAAAATCTAAATATTCGAATAAAAATATTTAGATTTTAATTATTCGAATATTTGAATTTTATTGTTTAAATATTTTTATATTTTTTGTTCGAATAATTAAAATCTAAATATTTTTATTCGAATATTTTTAAATTCAAATATTCGAATATTCATGATTTTTATTCAAATATCTAAATATTTTTATTCGAATATTTAAAATATAAATATTTTTATTCGAATATTTATTAATTTTCAACTAATATTTTTATTTATATATTTAATATTATTCAAATATTTTAATTCAAATAATATTAAATAAAAATATTCAAATATTTAATATTCGAATATTTAATATATGTATTTTAAATATTTAATTATTTTAATTAATTTATTAAATATTTTATTATTTTAATTTAAATATTTAATATTTTAATTTAAATATTAATCGACTTAAAATTTTGTTATTCTAGGTTTTTACTAAAACTTGATCACTTAATAATACATGTGAATATACTATGTTACAAGAATTAACTTGGCTTAGTAGTTTACTCATTGGTTGGGTGCTTACTATGTTGGAGGTTTTGGGTTCAAATTCCCTTTCATGCAAAAAACTTTGCATTTTATTTCTTCCACCAATCATTCACCAATCTAGTGGTGACACGTGTCATCACCTGATTGGAGAGGAATATATATAAAATAATAAATTAAAATAAATTAATAAATAAAATTAATCACCCAATCCGGTGGTGACACGTGTCATCAATCGATTGGATGATTAATTTTATTTATTAATTTAAAATTAGGGTTAAATTAAAATAAATAAATAAATTAGAGGGATTAAATGTGTAATTTTACCGATTTTAATTAACAACCATGTCACTGCTGTTAACTTTTCTGTCAGAATTTTAACGGCAGTGGCCAAAATAGGTAGGGTTTCAAAGTTGGGGTACCTGATTGACGAGTTCTTTAGTTGGGTGGTCAAAATAGGTATCCCCAAATAGTTGGGTGGTCACTGGTGTAGTTTACCCTTAACTAAATAACCGATAGACTTTGGGTTGAATGGTTAATCACTCATTTCGAATTAATTATATAATATGTAACGTCTTTAACTAGCATGGTTATAATTAAAAATAAATATTACGCACTAGACTAAACGAAAATATCATCAAATGATTGATATATTAAAAATGAGTTAAATTTTAAAAAAATAAAAATTAATAAAGAATAAACATTGAACTAGAAAGAATAAAATTTTAAATTAAAAAGGATAAACATTCATAAAATAAAATATCATCTTATTAAAAACACTAAACTAAATTAGAAAAATAAATAATAGACAATTTAAAATAAAAATAAATTCTAATGATTAAATTGAAAAAATTATAAATTAATAATAATTAAATTAGGTGAAAATTTTAATTGAGATACCTGTATGGAATTTATTCTATATATGGAATATATTCTATATATAGAATTTATACTATATATGAAATGATACTATATATGAAAATATGGATTGTATAATATTATATATATAATATGTATGTATGTATATATAAGTATGTATATGTATACTTATATATTATATAGTATACTATAATATATGTATACTTATTATATGTCTATACATTAATATAGGGTAAACTACTCCAGTGACTACCTAACTAAATTGAGATACCTGTTTTGACTACCCAACTAAAAAACTCGTCAATCAGGTCACCCAACTTTTAAACCCTTCCTATTTGAGCTATCATCGTTAAAATTTAACGAAAAAGTTAACAGTTATGACCTGATTGACGAGTTATTTAGTTGGGTGGTCAAAATAGGTATCCCTAACTAGTTGGATAGTCACTGGAGTAGTTTACCCTAAAAATAAATATGTAAAGTGACCATATTGTAAAGAAAAGAAAATTAAAATGTAAATATAACTAAAAAGAGAAGATATGACTTAAAATAAAACTAGGACTAAATGTGTAATTAGACCCTGAAAAGTTTCATGTTATTCGATTTTTTGAGCAACTCAAACTTTGAAAATTTGAACTCGACTCGAAATTGAATTTTTTTCGAATTATTCGAGTCGAATCGAATAACTCGAAATTGAAAAAAATTAATTTTTTCAAGTCGAGTTTTGCTCACCCCTAACTTTAGCTATCGTAAACTTTCCATGTATATTATTTGTTTCCTTAGTTAGTAAGGAATATTCTTAGAATTATGCCACTTTAGTTGGTGGAAATTTATCTTAGCCATCGATGTAAATTAGTGAGAACCGTCGGATATAAGGGGAATCAACTATAAATTGAATTTTCCTCAATCTCATTGTATATTCTCATCTTTGAGTAATCAAGATATTCACTCAAAAAATCCTCTCAGTTATTTTTTGTGTTATTCGTGTCACGGACCGCTAGTTTCAGTCCGAATCTTGTATGCATATTGTTGCCCAAGAGGTTTTTAAAGAGATTTTGAGCTTGAAAGCACCACTAGACCAAACTCAATCCATAGAGAATTCTAGAAGATAACTATTTTGGTCACGATAAACTTTCCATATATACAAGGAAATTTTAATCTTTTACTAAAATTACAACATAAGGATTAATTCACTAAAATTACATAATATGTGGAGTGTCTTCGGAATTTGACCATTTTCTTTTATGATCAAAACACCCTTCTCAGCCATGATTTCCATATTTTTAGTATTTTTTCACCCTTTATTTATCCTTTTCCTTCCGCATTTCAAAAGGTTCAAAATTTCTACTCCTACACTAGATCCTAAAAGGACCATAATACCCATAAACAATCATCATTATTCCACCCGAACCAAGCAAATCTTCAGTAATTTGTTTTAAAACACATGTCCTAATCCACAAAAATTGACGCTTTTTTCTGGTTTTCCAAAAAAGATAAACAGTGGGAGAGAAGGCAAGAAATGGAGGGTAACACTGCTGAAGCCCAGCGTTGGCTCTCCATAGCCGAGAAGCTCTTAGTGTCACGTGACTTGCATGGGCCTAGGACGTTTGCGATCCGAGCACGGGAGTCGGCGTCGGTGCTGGCAGACCAAATCCTTGCCGTGACCGACACTCTATTGGCAGCTCAATCGAACCCTCAGGATTGGTACGGGATACTCCAACTTGTTCCGTTAACTCAATCCATGGATGTGGTGGCGAGTCAGTACAGGAAACTCGCTCTCCTCTTGAATTATGGGAAGAACGGGCTATCGTTCGCGGATCAGGCGTTTCTATACGTTTCTGAAGCTTGGAATGTGTTGTCTAATCCGTCTAAGAAGGCCATTTATGATAACGAGTTGAGGTTCCTTCAGTTCAGCTCAGTGAGTCAGTTCAGTCAACAGTATCATCAACAACAACAGCAGCAGCAGTCGCAATTTCAGCAGCCACCTCAAACACAGACGTTGTTTATGCAGCAGCAGCCGAAAGAAACACAATCTCTGTTTATGCAACAATCTCCGTTTGCGCTTCCGCCGGCTCATCCTCCTCCAAAAGAAACGCAAACTATGTTCATGCAACAGCCGGCACCTCCGCCTCCAAACGAAACACAAACACTGTTTATGCAAGTGCCGCCCAGAGAAACGCAACCGCATGTTACACAACCACTATTTGCAATAAGAAGCCCTGCGAGTATTAATAAAGATGGAAATGTTGCATTAGGAGGACAGTTGGGTTTGAATAATAATCCACCGGAGCCAACTCGCTCCGCAGAATCAACTTGGTCGATGCAGATGAATCGGATAGGTTTAGTTGGTCCGAGTCAGATTAATCAGTCAGGATCAGTTGGGTCGAGTCACATTAGTCGTCTAGAGTCTACACGGACAAGCCAGGTTAATCAGCCGGAGCTTACCCAGGCGAGCCAGGTTAATCTGCCTGAGCCGACGCTGACTAGCCAGTCTAATCGGGCTGAGCCAATTCAGAGAGTCGAGATTAATCAGAATCCTCCTCCTCTTCCTCCGGCAGAGCATACTCGAACAGAACCAACTTGGAGCACTGATTCGACTCAGCCTAGTCAAGCCACTGAGTCCGAGGGTCCGACCTTCTGGACAGCTTGTCCATACTGTTACACTCTCTATGAGTATCCCAAAGTGTACGAGGATTTTACACTGAGGTGTCAAGCTAAGAATTGCAGGCGAGCTTTCCACGCTGTTGTGATACCGCCGCCGGCGGTTTCGGATACCCATTTCTGCTGTTTAGGGTTTTTTCCATTAGGATTTTCGGGAAACAGTAAGAATAAGGGCGATAATTTTCCCTGTTGGTCCCCTATTTCCAACATGTTTGCTTGTCCCATCGACAACAACGCTGAAAAACAAAAGCCTGCCAAAAAGTCTGCTCCAAGAGTGTATTACGAAGATCTAGATTCACATCTAGAGATTTTAGATTCGAGTGGACCTTCCGAGGATGACGATGACGATGATGAATGGCGGAAATATGAGAGGAAGAAGAAGCAGGCAAAGATTGCCAAAGCGAAAGGATCTGCTGTGAGAAAACCTAAGAAATCACTGAGTAAGGGGAGCAACAGGCAAGTTAGTGTGTCTCGCAGTGCGAAGTTTAATGGTGTTCCGGTGGTACCTGAGGGCGAGGCAACTGCTGTCACAAATAGTAGGAGGAAGCCGATGGTAAAAGGAGCAAAGAAACTTGAGAAGTTGGATTTGAATGTTGAATTTAGCAATGAAGTGGAAGATCCGGTGGCCAGGAGGATCGAGGGAAACCATGCTGGAATAGGGGAAGAGGATAACATCGAAGGGAATGGATTTTTTGAGGGTCTTGACGAGTTCTTAAATAGCTTGCCTTTACTCTCCAATGTCGAGGACGAAAAAGCTAAGGCTACATACTGAAGTAAGATCCTTGTTTCCTTTTCGCCGCAGCTGTATTTGTTCTAGTCGTATGGTTGTAATATCTAATCATGTGGAGCTACTTGCCATGGCAATTTTTACAATAAACTCCTTGCTCCGACTCGTCATTTCTCTTGCACCATCCGTGTCCGCCGCATATCAGGGCATTAATTAGTTCAGGAGGTTAAGGTTGTCTTATGTTCCATCTTGTTTGATACAGATTTTCTCACCAAACACTGAAACTCTCATTGTTTTCCAGTTTTCAGTGCCCTATACAAGGCTCATCGGGTCATGCAAATTGCATACACACCACACTGCAACTGCTCATTTTGAAGCATTTCTTATTATCATCTAGCATCTGTTTTTCCTTAACCATGGCTTGCCATCGTTTCCCTTTCTGTTTTCAATATTTATCACTCTGATGAGAGCAACACAATCTCGATTGATGTCCGATGTCCATGTCGGAGAAACCCGAGCTTCCTAAACCGGAGTTGCCGGAGTAACCAAAACCTGAAATGAGAGCAACACAATCGGGTTATGATTTTTAATTCGTGGGTCGGGATAAAAATATTGAGATCAGATCTGATCGAAGGACTTAAGTTTCGGGTTGGGCCGGGGTAAAAAAAAACGATTATAGTTTTAAAGGAGTCCAAATCATCTTTCACTTTCTCATGCCCCATTTATGCCAATAAAAGCACTGAAGCAAAATGCTTCATGAAATGAACACTACGCATACAACCTGACCTCGACATGTGTAATGTTTAGGGAGAACTAAGACAGTGTCATGTCTCCAAGGGATATAGTGATTTAGGTACTTATGGTTTACTTAGTTCTCTAACATTTGGTAATTCGGGAATTTTAGGTTGTTCAAGTTTTGGGATGTCGGATAAGTTAGGTAATTCTGGTTTTGCTATCTCGGGAATTTTAGGCAATTCTGCCTTGGGTAACTCAGGAACATTATTAGGCTTTGGTATCTCAGGTACTTTTGGTAATTCTGATTTGGGCAGTTCACAAACTTTAGGATATTCTGGCTTTGGTACGTCTTCGGGTTTTTGCAACTTCGGAACCTCGGAAACCTTCGGTTGTTCATGCTTCGGCAATTCTGGCACTTTCCAAAACTCAGGAACCTTGGGAAATTCAGACTTTGGCAACTCGGGAACGTTAGCTAATTCGTGTTCCGGCAATTCTGGAACCTTGGGTAATTCAGGCTTGGGAATTTCTGGCAACTCAGGCTGTGGGAGTTCAACCTTTGGTAAGTATGGTATCTCCGGCAACTCCGGTTTAGGAAGCTCAGGTTTCTCCGGCACAGACTCTCCCAAAAGCCGTCGGGCACCGACCGAGCCTGTGTTGCAGCTCATCAGTGACATAGTGATGATTAATGCAAAGAAAGGGAAACGAGGGCAAGCCATGGTTATGGGAAGGCAGATGACAATAAGAAATGCTTCAAAATGAGCAGTTGCAGTGTGGTGTGTATGCAATTTGCCAGAGCTGATGAGGCTTTTATAAGGCATTGGAAACTAGAAAACTTTGAGAATTTCAAAGTGTTTGGTGAGAAAATCTATATTTTGTTAGCTCAACTTCTCAGCTATTCAGTACTTGAAAACTATTATCAAACTCTACCAAGTACCAACAAGACATTTACAATGAAGCTGGTAAAGTTTGGTTACATGCAATGATCATAAGAAATGGATAATTAGCAGTCCAATGGAAATTTATAATACTCGATTGAAATATTATGTCAAAATATTTTAATCGGTCAAGTAAACGTAGCTTTACCGATAAATCAATTTCTAAATACTAGAGTAGAAGGGACATATTGAAAGATTATCTTATAATATATCTTCGTATTATTCAATCAAAATTAATTAATTAATAAATTATATTATTATAGTTATAAAAAAATAAAATTCACAATTAGGGTATAATTGAGAAAATTTTCAATGGGTCAGTTACAAATCATCATCGAACATTTGTAAAGTTCAGTGAGTAAGTTAATCATTTTGAAAATTTAGTGACCAAATCAGATATGCAAGCATGATAACTTATATTATGTTTTATATCTCTATGAATCTAAAACTTTTGCTTGCATTACATTATTTAATCTATGTACCGATACTAATAACATTCGAGATTATATAAGATTGTATACAAAAAATCATTTTTCTCTCTCTCTTTAGCTCTATATATCTTATCTTTATTAGTAGGTTTTTTCAATAAACTCTATTTATTCTGGTGTGGATGACAGACATACCTATATTTCTTGGTTTCGACAGATTATATCAGATCCGATTCAATATCCTACTGACACCCCTACATTTGACCGTTTCCCTTCTTCCCTTCTTTTAATTCAATTTCTTTAAATTATCATTTACACTTATTCCTTTCTTATCAATTCATTTCCTTTTATTTGTTTTCTCATTTTCATTTAATTATTTATTTACCTATTTTCTTTTTTCTTTTTTTACATATTAATCGTCCATTACTTCTCTTTTCTTAATTCGTTTCCTTTTTATATCCATTATATTTATTTTATTTCCTTAATTAGGTTTTCTTTTTATTTAATTGTGCTTATATGTTTTTTTTTCTTCTTCTTCTTGTATTTATTTCATTGTTTTCAATTAAGCTTTTATTTAATACATGTTTTATATTTATAATAATATTTTTCCTTATGGTATATTTATGATGTAATGATTTCTTTCTTGTTAATTTGATTTTTCAAAATATTTTAGTAATAATTTACTGACTTATTGCTTATTTTCTTGTCCATTGTGTTAACTTCTTCAAAAAAAAAAATCTAAAACAAATCGTTCCCTTTTTTAATTTTATAAATATATAAAAATAAATTATTTTGTTCTTTAATTTTGGTGTATAAAATTTCCTATAGTACTTTATTGTATAGATTCTGTTGTGTGTGTATAAATGTTGATATATGTTTTTGTATAATATATATTTTATTTTTTACATGTAACATATATATGTGTGCATTTACTATATTTTAAAGTCATTTTTAATTAGGTTGCATATCGGTATATTAATTGTTAATGCGGTGCTTTTTTTTCGATGATAAATTTAGCTATTAATCTTGTGTGTCGATGGTAGTTTTCGTTTATTCATCGAACACCGTAGCCCTTAAAATTTATACACAATTATAACCAAAATTTTAATTTAATCATCACTTTAACCCATAAAATTTGATATCAAATAAGCGATCATTAAACAGGTACCAATTTTAGATGTTGTAGGGTGCTAATCTTTCTCAACCGTAACAAACTCCTAAAACCAATTTTTTGAATCTTTAGTTTTTGTTTTAGAGTGCTTGGTCTATTAAAATGATCGATGGTGACTCTAATATTTTTCAAAAGACGAGCTTTTTTCAAGATCCTTCTTTTCAATTATTTTTTTCGTAGAGAAAAAAATCGCTATAACTACAAAATAAGATTCTAAATTAGTTTACTTTTTAAATAGAAATTTAAAAAATATATACTATTTGAACACTTATGTTTCAATTAAACCACATCTACTTTAAAACGAGCAAATTTGTCCTTTTCCCATGTCCACATTTGTGCCTCCTTTGTTATTTTATTAAAAAGTTAAATTTTAAACTCTAACCCATATTTTTATATCCTAAACCTTAAACCCTAAACCTAAAAAATACACCTACCCCTAATTCCCTATACCCTAACTTAAACCCCTAAACCCTAAACCCTAAACCCTCTAATTACAAAGTTGGATAAAAATCATCTACCTCTCTTTATGGTGTATTCTCCCATGTCTCTTATGAAAATCAGAGGGTTTAGGGTTTAAGGTTAAGGGTTGTGGTTAGGGTTTAGAGAATTAAGGGTAGGGTGTTTTTTTAGGGTATAGGGTGATAAGTACTTAAAAATCCTATTTTATAAGCTCCTTTTACTATAACTATTGTTAGTTTTGAAGTCAATTGAGTGGCAATATGAGTCATTTCTGTATATTCTCTACAGTTCTGCATTAATGTACTTAAATATATAATTTATGTAATACTTGGGAGAAAAGCATTGTTATTGTTTTTATTCCCTGACAGGTCAAATGCTATAGCGGAGGTTGCCACGACGGAGAATGCCTCGACGGCAAAATGACAACTACAATCGAGATTTGTCACTGGACATCATAGAGACATGCTACGCTGAGGAATGAGCAGATCGAACCAGGTCAAGAGAACTGTCCTGATGCAGTTCCAAGTCAAGAAAAAGTACAACAACATTACGACAGCAACCCGCCGCGGCAACCGATGCCAAAGCAGCACCTGGAAAACAAATATTGATATGATAGGCGATCTGAAGAAAAAACGAAGTGGGTGTTTTAAGACAAACATCATAGAAATCGGAGTTGAGAAACGCAAGTCAAGGTCAAAGTCACGTGAGAAAAAAAATCCTTATAGGAATAAATTAGGAAATAAAATAAGGCATAAAGATAATTTTAACCCTTAACATTTACAATTTTTTTCATTTTGACCCTTATTCTTTTTTTGGATAAATTTAACCCTTAACCTATATTTTTTTTTGACAAATAGCTTATTTTTTAACTACTATGATAACTGGACCATTAAAAATCTAACAATGATGACATGCCATGTAACACCCGACCCGGATGTCATAGTGGGCCTCCAGCCAAAACCCATATTTCAAAATTTCCTTTAAAAGTCCAATAATAAAAATCACGTAAGGTCCAAAACCAATTTCATAGTCCACTTAAAATAAAACAAATCCAAAATAATTTAAAGTAATTCGGAGCTCCAAAATATATTACAGACCATTTAAAAACATTCGACCCAATAAAAATAACAGAGTTACAATACATATAGGGTTCAACATAGTACTAAGCCCACTACATCTAATAACTGTACTCTGACAACACGGTCGATGCTGAAAGTCCAAACCTCGATGGTGCTCCACGGGACCTGCTTCACCTAACCTACGCACGAAAGCAGATTTCGAACGCTGAGTCACACAAGCTCAGTGGATACGCCAAACTCGGCCAACATCACGCATATCAAAAGTAGTAAAGCATGGCATATAAATCTCGTGCATGATATGATGGTCTAGCATGCTTGCCTATCTCATGGCATAGATGAATGTATGCTATCGCACACAGCATAAACAATCACACAAATCAACACACAAGAGTGAGGCCCGCGTCCACACAGCATCGGGATCCTACACTCAGGATTGAGGCTGCCCTCAAATCCTAAGCCCGGAATGTTACATCGGACATCTTCGAACGAGGCCGCCTAACGTTCGGAAAGGGGTGGAGGCCGCCCAACCAACCCCATGCTCGGAATGTTACATCGAACATCTTCGAGTGAGGCCGCCCAACACTCGGAATAAAAGTCTTCAATCATCACCCGACATGTTACATCGAATGGCCTTCAACGTGTTGTAACACTTATGGATATCCGGATTTCCAACTCACAATGACTCAAACCACACAAACGATCCACCTAGGATTTCATCACAACAAGATATATTAAAGTTTATCTCAATTAGACTTTCGGGGTTATAACCTCAATCTCAGTTCGACAATTCATTTCATAGCTTTCAGATTTAAGTATTTATTTATTATGATCACCGAGCCCAAAACTCTACTCAACTTACCCGAAATATACACGGGTATCGATACCCTTAAGTAGGATATTAGAACATCCTGTATCGATATCCACCCAAAGAGGGTATTGAAACACACAGGTATCGATACCAGTATCGATACCACTAGACCAAAGTCAAAATCAACAAAAAGGGGAAAGACTGTTTCGATACACGTATCGATGCAAAAAGTTTCCGGAACCCTTGGTATCGAAACAAGGTTCGATGCCCCTGAACAACATGTCAAAATATACTCATGGGTATCGATACCCCCTGCACTAAGGACGGGTCTGCACTTAGAAATTCTAGATTTTCAACCCCAAACTTAATCTAATCGATTCTAAAGTGTTCCTACTCAATATTAATGATGTTTAGAGTATTTTAGCACCAATTTCCAACCCTTAATCACATTAATACGGATTTCACCATTAAAACACTCAAAGCATAAAACCAAGCATTCATGCACAAAACCTACATGTATGCTAACTACCACGAAATGCATGATGATTAGAAGAGTTGGGAGTACCAACCTTAGCAAGCAACAGCCACAAAACCAAGCTTACACCTCCAAGCTTTGTCCTTTGCCCAAACCTTGAGATGATGCCCTTCTTTCTCTACAAGGAGAAGGTTAAACCAACGTTTAGACACTATAAGGGATGTTTTTAGCTCATAAAAACATCAAGAAAGATCATAGAAACAACCTTCAAACTCAAATCTCGGGTTTTCCCTCACACCTCTCTTCTTCACCAAACCAAACCATTTTTACCTTAGATTATAGATCCTCCAAAGCTCTACAACATCATCTCTTCCAAGAAAACGAGATTCTGAGCTAAACCCTTAAAAATCCAAACTTTACTTACCTCTTTTCTTGCTACCAAGATGAGGGAGATGGGGAAGGAAAATAAGAAAAAGATGATCTCACTCATGCAGACAACTCTAAAACCCCTCCATCTTCAACTTATTTGGCATTTACCAAAATACCCTCCCACTAAAACCTCAAGCTCAAAACCACAAAAGCCTACAACCAAACCAGCCCTAAAGCCTAAGGCCCAACAACCTAAGGCCCAAAACCAAGCCTAAACCCACGAGTTAACCCGACACTCGGATACGATGAACCCGGGTCGTTACATGCCATATATGATAATATATTTTAAATGATATGACATCTAACCTATCAAATATATATATGTGAAATATAATTTTATTCCAATATAAAATATAAAATAATTAAAATTCAAATAAAATTTTAAAAATTAATTAATTCTAAAATAAAAGGATATTAAACATTCCTAATCCTAACTATGATAGAATCAAAGTCCTATCTTAAAAAATATGAACACAGTTCGAAATTAACTAATATTTTTAGTTAGGATTTTATTCTATCGTAGTTAGGGTTAAGAATGTTTAATAGTATTTTATTTTAGAATTAATTAATTTTTTAATATTTTATTTGAATTTTAATTATTTTATATTAGAATAAAATTATATTATATGTATTTGATAGGTTAGATGTCATGTTGTTTAAAATATATTATCATATACATATAATATGTCATCATTGTAAGATTTTTAACGGTCTAGTTACCATGATGTTAAAAAATAAGCTATTTGTCAAAAAGATATAGGTTAAGGGTTAAATTTATCCCCAAAAAATAAGAGCCAAAATGACAAAAATTATAAACGTTAAGGGTTAAAACGACAAAAAGATATTTTATTTATGTACTTATGTTTTACTCTAAGTTGAATTCCTACTTTAGAAAGGTTTGCCCTAGATCAAGCCTATAAATACCGTAGTGTATGTAGAGAGGAAGGCATCTTGAAATCAAGTATTCATAGAAAAACCTAAACTTCCTTCGTCACCCTTGGGGTTTAGGTTAGTTGGTGAAGTAGTTGTGAAAGAAAGTTTATAATTTGTTTAGTTCTTATTAATACAATTCTAGAATTCATAGTTTATTCTCTCTTGGTTCATACTCTTTCTTACATATGAGTTCGAAAGATAAGTTTACAAGGAAAAATCTATTTGTTTAATATCGAGAGAGTTAGACTCACAAAATGAGAGAATACGGTCTTTGCTCATGAGCATTGACTAACCCGAAAGGGTTTCAGAGATTAAAAGGAAGCATATTATCGGTTGTTATTCATCCTTAATTCATACCGAGAGGTATTATCAAGACGTGCCTTCAATAGTTCTCTGAATTAGGGATAAGGAAGAGACAATTAAGGATGCTCTGTCGAACTATGAGTTTTGAATTATCGATAAGGCATAACCCCACCGAGGCAACCAAGGCGACCCTTCGAGTGACCCACCGTGGCAGTAGTTCAACCTATTGTATTATAAGAACAAGACAATTACATTCTGATTTCACACTATAAAGCAATCTAACCTAACCCACTTTTGTATCTTGATTTCTTGAAAACTTATTTTTATTACTTTAATTAGTTTTCTTAGTTATAGTTATCACACAACTCAATTATTTGTGTTTTTAATTTTTCATTGTGCAGGAATAATAAATTGTGTAAGTAACGTCAATCCTCGTGGGATTGACATCTTAAATACTACAACTTGGCAAAAGGTGGATGGATGAATGCTTCATTGTAAAAGCATAGGACTCCTAGTCCTCATCATAGGGTTTAATGTTTAAGATATAAAAAATAAGAGTTAAGATTAAAAATTTAATTTTTAAAAAAAAATTATAAAAAACATGAAAGGATGTACTATAAAGAGACAAATAATTTTTATCTAACAAATTTGGATTTTCCTATTTACTATGCTGTGAATATTATTGGAAATAATCCAAATAAATTGATAGATTTGATTTCCAAGATACATGTGAATGGGTCAGCTAAGTTGGCATCACCCAACTACAGGCCAGATCTTACCAAGAACAAAGCCTATAGCTGAAAAAAATACATGAAAAATTATTGAAAAAAATATGATAAATTGGAAACTTTAAAGTATATTTTCTACGGGTATAATCGGAGATTCGAATAATGAAATTATGACTTCATATTTTATTTCATGAGACATTTATAACAATGTCTTATACAAGGGCGAAATTAAAAGAAAATTATAGAGAAAATCAAAATAAATATTTTATTCTTTTTAGATTGACGGAACTAAAATATAAATTTTTTTAAAAATAAATTATATTTTTTTAATTTTTTTACTCTATGCAATATATGAAAATAATTAGAGGGGGGTCGGACCCCAAAATCCCCCTATGTTCTGCCCTTGGTCTTATATGCTCAATACTGTTAGGTGATAAATGAGAAATTAATACATAAAGAATACTATTTGTGAATAGTGTGAAGGAAAACCCGGAAGTTTATTAGAAGAATCCATGCCGGAAAACACTTTGGGACCAAACAAGATGTAGCTGATGTAAAAAAATTTAACTATTATTTATTTAATTTAATTTGATTAATTCGAACATTATTAAGCTTGACTAAAATATTTTGTAATAATATTTGAGTTGAATATTCTAAATCTCTATTGGCCAGCTAAGCCATTCATTATGTCCAATGCTAGTAACCAAACTTTAACATCTTAATTTCCTTCTACGTATCTTATTATATATATATTTGGTTGATAGTTAAACAAATAAAATGACAATAAATAAAGTTCTCTGTAAATTGTTTGTTTCTTAATTATATTTTTATCGGTATTTTCATATTAAATTTGTAAATTTAGAGTTTAAGATTTAAGGTTAAAAGTTATGGTTAGGGTTTAGAAAATTAGAGATAAAGTATATTTTTAAGAGGTAAGGTTTAGAGTTTAAGTGTAAAATTAGCGTTATAGTTTATAATTTAATTTTTTAAAATTTTAACAAAATAAATGAAAAAAAAACAATTAACAGGCAAGAGATTTTTACTCTTAACTGATAGGTTATACTCTGAAAATTTTATATTTGTATTATATTTATTTTAAAATATACACTTTTTCCTTTAAAAAACTCTTCTTTTTATACTCTGTAATATCACTAACTAAAAATATGTTTTTAGTTTCTGGCTTGTCTTAGAATCTAATTGTCCGATGGAAAATAAAACCCGCCGACAAACATAATTATCGAACCGGTCGTCAAAGTTGTGCCAATAACTCGACTCTTGCTCCTTTCACTTTTTTCTAAAGACTTCCAAACTGCTCAATCGCTTTGAATAATATAACCTAAGAAAATTCTAAAGAGAAAAATATATTTAGAAATAAATAATAAAAAAAGCAAAACATAGTGAAAACGGCATAATAAATTTTTTAAATGTAATCAAGAAAATAAACTAAAAAAAATCCTAAAAAATGTTAAAATATTATATATATTATATATATTTTTTTAAAAAAATAACTGGTCTTTTTTATTTTAAATATCAAAATTAGTCGATCTATAATAATGAAACTGTCAAACCAATTAAATGTTACTGTTAACTAATCTGACCTTTTTTAAGTTCTTACTTTAACTTATTAGGGGTGCTGATTGAGATGTATAACTCGGTATAGATAGTTTGAGTTCGATCAAAACTTGATGTATGTTAAAATAAAATTGATTTTAATTAAGATTTTAATAACTTGAATAAAAATCAATTTGATTCGATAAGTTCATAAATAACTTATTTTTATATATTTTTTATGATTTTATGTGTCTACATTAAAAAAGTATGTTTCAAGAAATTTAAATGTATTGCAATGAGAATTCTCATACATCAAAGTTTACTCTGACCCAACTATATAAAAATTTTGACCCCGTTACTTCTCAGTCTTCACGATTTTTTCTTTTTCTGAAAATACGGTAAAAATTTTAGCAATCTTAATAAGCAATGAATCGATCCAGACAATGGAAATTTTTAATAAGGATGAATCAAACAAATTTTATCGATCTTAATAAATAATATAATTTTAACAAGTACGAGTCTAATATTATTTAATTCTCGATCAACTTACCCAATAAATACCGTCCTTTCTTGGGAAAGAAAAAAACAACCGGAACATCGTAAACCAAGTCTGGTCCCTTCATGCTTGCAATTAGGTTTTAATGTCAATTCATCCGACCAGTTCTTTTGACCATATTTGAAACGGTTATGGGGTTGGATTTAGGAACCATCCTTGTCGGAAAAAAAGACCGGAGCTTCTTAAACCAAGTCTTGGCCCTTTCATGCATGCAATTTCTTCATCATTTACTTCCCGTTAATTGCGATTCATATAGTTTGAAGAAGGCAAAATCTTATGTCTTTTTTTTGTGTTATTTCTATGCCTCTTATGAAAATTTATTAAAAATTAAATTTTAAATTTTAATCTTTATTTTTTATATCCTAAACTTTAAACCCTATACCCTAAAAAATATATCCTACCCCTAATTCCCTAAACCATAACTAAAATCCTAAACCCGTAAAGGTATAAATGAAGGCATGAGAAAGAGGCAAACGATTTACACCCCTGCCCATGGTCATAAAATCGAGAGCAAAAATCTTCTGCCTCTTTTAGTGCCTCTTTTTATGTCTCCTTTGAAAATTTACTAAAAAATTAAATTTTAAACCCGAACCTTTATTTTCTATATCCTAAACCATAAACCCTATACCAAAAAATACACCATAAGCCTAACTAAAACCCCTAAACTAAAACCTTAAATCCTAAATCCTCTAACTTCAAGTTGATGCATAAATGGATGCATACGAAAGAGGTACACAATTTGCACCCTAAAATCGAGTAGAAATCTATTGTCTCCTAACGGTGATTCATTTCATGTTTTATGTTAAAAAATTTTAAAAATTAAATTTTAAACTCTAATTTTAATTTTTTATGTCCTAAACTCTAAATTTTATATCTTAAAAAATACACTTACCCCTCTAATTTCTTAAACCCCAACTCCTAACCTTGAACCTAAAACCTTAAACTCTAAACTTACTAATTTAAAATAAATACATTAATAGAAATACAATTAATAAATAGAAGACTTACCCCCGTAAACTCCTGCTTGACCGGGTACGTCACGTTTTTTCTTCACGCGTTTAAGGTTGTCTTTTGTATCCAAGACCTCGGAAATTTCCCGAGTAAACTTCTTCTTCTTCTTCACACGTTAATGACCGTTTATCGTATCTTCGTACTATGCAAGTTATATTTATGGCTATAAATAGGCTAATAAGCTGAGCTCATTTCACCAACCAGTAAGGATCAGTTCTCTCGACCTATAGAATTATCAACATGGGATCCAAATCTCTTACATTCTTCTCAATCACCCTCATCCTGTTCGTGACGTTTTCGGCTGCTTTTGCAGATCCGAAACACAAAAGCACATCTCCATTCGAATTTGTTCAGCACCTTCAAGGATGCCACAAGGGAGAAAATGTCAGAGACATACATAAACTCAAAAAGTACCTTGAAAACTTCGGGTATTTGAGTTATAACAACAGGACTCATGCTGACGACGATGATTTCGATGAGTTGTTGGAATCCGCCGTTAGAACTTATCAACTGAATTACAATTTGAAAGCAACCGGAAGCTTGGATGCCAATACGGTGTCGAAGATGATGAGACCGCGATGTGCGGTTGCAGATATCGTCAATGGAACTTCGAGGATGCGGACTGGTCGAAAAAGGCACCACCATTCGGGATCGTTCCACACGGTGGCGCATTACTCGTTTTTCGACGGGGAACCAAGATGGCCGGCTTCGAAATACAGTCTAACTTATGCGTTTCTTCCCGGGACTCGATCCGACGCGATTACCCCGGTATCGAGAGCTTTCCAAACTTGGGCTGCGAACACACATTTCAGGTTTTCACGGACAGATGACCATGTTACTGCAGACATCAGGGTTAGCTTTGAAAGTGGTGATCATGGAGATGGATCCTCTTTCGACGGACCCGATGGAGTCTTGGCTCATGCTTTTGCACCGACTAATGGAAGGTTCCACTACGATGCAGATGAAGAATGGTCCGTGATTGCAAACCCTGCAGCATATCATTTGGAAACTCTGGCATTGCATGAAATCGGACACCTCCTAGGTTTAGGGCACAGTTCCATTGAAGGTGCCATCATGTATCCCACTTTCAGCCGTGGAGAAAGCAAGGGTTTGCATGGGGATGATATTCAAGGAATCAAGGCTTTATATAATCTTTGAAGAATTACTATTGTGATTTCTTATGTTTTTGCTGCAATTTACATGTCTCTTGGATCATATACAAGAGTTCAAATAAACGGAGAGAAACTTACTTTCTAGTTTCTTAGATTATTTACGATTTCATTTAATAAGATCTATTATTTAATGATATATAAAGAAGATGTGAAGATTCATCTCGTAAAATGAAAGAGGTAAATCTTTATAGTAAAAAAAATAAAATAAAAATTTATTATTGGATGAGATCATGAATGACGTAGTGAAACAAGTCAACCTAATAATTTTTTATACTGAGGGGATGTCCATCTAATGTTTACCGAAAAAAGCATGAGCCCTTTAGCCCAAGTATTAAAGAAACGGTTGTTATTCCTAGAGGTCATGGATTCGAACACTAGCGATGTCACCATACATCGCTACACTAAAGAATGAGCAGATCAAACCATGCCAAGAGAATTTTACTGATACAGTTCCAAGTCGAGAAAACGTATAACAACATTATGACAGCAACTCGTCGCAATAACCGATGCCAAGGTAGCACCTAGAAGTAGCATAGAAATCGAAGCTTGAAAACGCATGGAAAGTCAAGGTCAAAGCCATGTGGGAAAAGAATCCTTATAGGAATAAATTAGAAAATAAAATAAAGATCTTTTATTTATGTACTTAACTTGTATTTTACTCCAAGTTGAATTTTTACTTTGAAAAGGTTTGCACTAGACCAAACCTATAAATATCGTAGCGTATACAAGAGAGAAAGGCATATCGAAATCAAGTATTCATAGAAAACCCTAAACTTCCTCCATCACACCTTGGGGTTTAGGTTAGTTTGTGGAGTAGTTGTAGAAGAAAGTTTATAATTTCTTTAGTTCTTATTAATGCAATTCCAGAATTCATAGTTGATTCTCTCTTGGTTCATACTTTTTCTTATATACGAGCTCGAAAGATAAGTTTACGAGGAAAAATCTATTTATCAAATATCGGGAGAGTTAGGCTCACGAAACGAGAGAATACAGTCTTTGCTCATGGGCATTGACTAATCCGAAAGGGTTTCAGCGACTAAAAGGAAGCATATTATCGGTTGTTGGTCATCCTTGATTCACGCCAGGAGGTATTATCTAGATGTGACCTTCAATAGTTCTCTGAATTAAGGACAAGGAGGAGACAATTAAGGATTCTCTGTCGAACTATGAATTGTTGAATTGTTGACAAGGCATAACCCCGCCGAGGCAGCCAAGGCGACACTTCGAGTGACCCGCCGCGGCGGCAGTTCAACCTATTGCATAATAAGAACGAGACAATTACATTCTGATTTCACACTACGAAGTAATCTAACCTAACCCACTTTTCCATCTTGATTTCTTGGTCACTTATCTTTATTGCTTTAATTAGTTTTTTTAGTTATAGTTATCACATAACTCAATTATTTGTGTTTTAAATTTTCCATTGTGCAGGAATAATAAATTGCGTAAGTAACGTTAATTCTTGTGGGATCGACATCTTAAATACTAGAATTTGGCAAAATCTGGATGGATGAATGCTTCATTGTAAAAGCATAGGACTCCTAACCCTCACCATGGGGTTTAGGGTTTAGGATATAGAAAATAAGGGTTAGGATTAAAAATTTAATTTTTTTAAAAAAATTTTATAGGAGGCATGAAAGGATGCACCATAAAGAAACAAATAATTTTTATCCAGTTGGATTTTCCTATTTTCTATGCTGTGAATATTATTGGAAATAATCCAAATAAATTGATAGATTTGATTTCTAAAGATACATTAATGGGTCAGCTAAGTTGGCATCACCCAACTACAGGCCAGTTCTTACAAAAAAAACAAAGCCTATAGCTGCAAAAAAATAGATGAAAAATTTTTGGAAAAAATATGATAAATTGAAAACTGTAAAGTATATTTTCTACGGGTATAATTGGAGGATCAAAAATAATGAAATCCAAAAAAATTATGATGTTTTTAAAAATAAATTATATATATTTTTAATTTTTTTATTCTATACAGTATATAAAAACAATTGACGGGGGTCGGACCCCAAAATCCCCTTATTTTCTGCCCTTGGTTTTATATGCTCAATACAATTAAGTGATGAATGAGAAATTAATTCTTAAAGAATACCATTTGTGAACAGTGTGAAGGAAAACCGGAAGTTTATTAGAAGAATCCATGCCGGAAAACACTTTGGGAGAAAACAAGACGTAGCTCATGTAAAAAAATTTAAATTATTATTTATTCAATTTAATTTGATTAACTCGAACGTTATCAAGCTCGACTAAAATATTTTTGTAATAATATTTCAATCGAATATTCTAAATCTCTATTGGCCAGCTAAGCCATTCATTTTGTCCAATGCTAGTAACCAAACTTTAACATCTTAATTTCTTTCTCTGTCTCTTATTATATATATATTTGGTTGATAGTTGAACAAATAAAATAACAACAAATAAAGTTATCTGTAAATTGTTTATTTTTTTAATCATGTCTTTATTGGTGTTTTCACATTAAATTTGTGAATTTAAGGTTTAAGATTTAAGGTTAGAAGTTATGGTTAAGGTTTAAAAAACTAGGGATATAATATATTTTTTAAGATGTAAAAATTAAAGTTATAGTTTATAATTTAATTTTTTAAAATTTTTAACAAAATGAATGAAAAAAAACAATTAGAAGGCAAAAGATTTTTACTGATAGGTTATACTCTGAAATTTTTATATTTGTTTTAAAATGTACACTTTTTCCTTTAAAAAACTCTTCTTTTTATACTTTGTAATATCACTGATTGAAAATATGTTTTTAGTTTCTGCCTTGTGTCACGGGCCGCATCATAGGGCCCGAGAATAGCATAGACCAGGTTGCCACAAAAGCACTCCAAAGCTTTTTGGGCATCTCAACACCAACCCAATCACTCACTAGAGCCCAAGTAGGAATTGACCCAACACTTGGTGATGAAGACTTATCCAAATCAGATTTGAAAAGTTATCCTTAGGATTCTTATCCTTATCCCTTATCCTTGTAATTTAGGCAACTAGCTTTAGATTAAGGAATGTGAAGATTCATCTTGTAAAATAAAAGAGATAAATCTTTATAGTAAAAAAAATAAGATAAAAATCATTATTGGATGAGATCATGAATGACGTAGTGAAACAAGTCAACCTAATAATTTTTTATGCTAAGGGGATGTCCATCTAATGTTTACCGAAAAAAGTACGAGCCCTTTAGCCCAAGTATTAAAGAAACGATTGTTGTTCCTAGAGGTCATGGGTTCGAGCACTAGCGATGTCAGCAGAGTGATTGAGCGATCAATGTCAAATGGTGGAGATAATATTCTAAAACAGATACTACTGTAATCACTATTAATTTGTTAAAAAAATATTTATCGGAAAAAATTAAAATAAAAAAGTTAAATCGTGGTGGTTTCTGGCGGTAATAGATGTCTCAAACTAAAAAAATTATATTATGGATCATTCTCGCCACGTTATAAAATATGTACACCTTATAAACACAAAGATTTATACTAAAATATTTAAGATAAATATTATATTTTTTTCATTAGATTTTTTGTGGACTTCGATTAATAATACTATTATATAAATTTATAAATAACATTAGAAAAGTATAGAATCAAATTATATCAAGTTAAAATAATTGAATCTAAGTCTCAGAACCGACTAAGTACATAAAATTATTTTAACTACCGACGTGGATATATGGAAAATTTATATATTCATAGATATCTAACTTAGATATCATGGATTCAAATGTTTTCCAGATTTGAATATTCTGATTACTTTTTAAATAATTAATAAAAGTAAATATATTATGGATTCAGAGACAATTTAAAAAAACTGTTTGGAATCAACAAGTGTTGGGTGCAATGGCAAGGCACGTTGATCTCTCAAGGAGAGAATTCGGGTTCAAACCTTAAAGAAGATATTATTAGAAAAAAGAGTCACGAATTCCGAACACGAATCATCATATAATGGATATGTAATTTATAAAAAAAAAACTCTTTGGAAAAGAATGGGAATCCAAATTATAAATATATATATATATATATCAAAGCTTATTTTAAGTTCATATATATTATTTTAAGTTTATTTTATTAAATATAGTGCTGGTGGGATGATTACCTTTGAAAGTAATTAGCGACTATATTAAATATAGAGAAAGAGAGATAGTACTCTTATTTTGTTTTATTGATTCAGTTATAATATTTTTAATAGAAAATCTTATCATTAGTTAATTAACAGAATTATAAACTAACAACTTTCTCTAATCTTTTGTAACACAAACATAGGACACTAAGAAAAAATCATTGGAAACCATGGACAATTTGTTCTCGTGACTTTAAAAAATTGGTGCAGACATCCGCAACCTGCTTAAAAGCTAATATCTCATTCACTTTTAATTATCCAGTCGTTATATTTTTCGAACAAAAAGTAATTCTAAGTCTACATGCTTGAATTTATAATACATAACAGGATTAGTAGAACCGTCACTGCATTTGAGTTGTCACACCACAACATTAATTTTCTATCACTAACAATATCAAGTTTACTTAACAAACACTCGAGTCAAATAATTTCAGTAGTCGCATAAACTACGCTACGATACTTTATTTCTGTAATAGACTTGAAAACAACTGGTTGTTTTTAGCCTAAACAGCTGAATTATTTCTAAGTCATAATTATATATTATTTTAAGTTTATATATTATTTCCCAATTGACAAAAAACGTTAAGAAAGTACTTTTTCATCTTGCAACATACGATAGTGGGAGATTTTTTTATTCATGGTGTTCGAGAATATAACAAGATTATTAGGGACAGAATTAAGATCAAATGTTGGGAGGATAAGCATTTATTAAGTTTTAAAATTTGAAAAAAAAAACTTATTTAATTATTATTTTAATTAATAAGAACCTCAAATATTATTATACCAAAATAATTGAGAAGGGAAAGAGTCCCTCGGATTATGCACCTACATCCGTCCGTAACAGTCGTAAATGCTATAGCAAAGATGATGAATGATGATACTCTAGATTATTGTATCTTCTATAGCCCTCCGGACTCCATCCATAGAGCATTCTAACTAAAAGCGGTTTGTGCTCGTGATTTTTTTTTTCATAAAAATGGGCTTTTTCATAAGAAAAAGTTGAGGGATTGTCCAAGATCGAACCCAAAACATAAAATTAGCCAAAATTATAATTATTGAGTCTTTGTATCACAACTTTGTTATGAATTAAAATAGGGTAAATCACACAAATCATCAACGATTAATTTACTCATTGAACTTTATATAAGTTTAGTGATGATTTGTGTAATTAACCTATTGAAATATTTCCCAATTACCTTAACGGTGAATTTCATTTTTTATATCTATAATTATCTAATTTATGGATTAATTAATTTCGGTCAAATAATGTGAAGATATATTATAAGACTGACATGTTTTTATTGGAGTAGAAAACTACAATCTTAAGCCCTTTTTAAAAATCTTCTTATTCTTAACTGGAATAAAAAGAGTGCCTAAAATTATAGAGACAATATGATAAATACATAATCTATTAAGACTCAAATACTCAACAAACATCAAATAACTAAAAACCAAAATTTCAGCCTGCACAGTCTTCAGTAATTTGGACATATCTCGAGTTTTCGATATCGGATTGATGCTTTTCAACATGCGTTGGAAAGATAATAGATAGAAGAACATCTTTCATGAAGACATCGAAATCCAGTTCTACTTGGATCCTGCTCGAAAATAGAAAATAAGTGGACCATCATGAATCTGTCCAATGAAGAGTGCTATCTTTTTGTTTTGGCGCCCACTTGCTTTCCCTCCATGATCTTGATGCCCAAACATGTTTTTCTTCATGGCTGGTCGGTTGTGTTTCTTGGGGAAGGAACATGTCCTTCCATGGTTGAGCTGAAGGTTGTAAGGTGAGTTAATTGAGCTGAAAATAAAAAAATGGTTTTGTTTAAAAGAGCAAGTGTCCCGATTTTAATATGAATGAGATTCAACAATGTTTTGTGTGAGGATACGAGCACGTGAGAATGATTTAAGCTTTGCTACTAGATTAACATATAAGACTTGAGATATGTGCATGAAATTGTATGTGGTTTAGCCTTGTTAGGTGATTAGCATGTAAGATATGAATTTTGTGTATTGAGATACATGCGATTTAAGCTTTGCTATGCGATTAGCATGTAAGACTTGAGATTTATACATTAAATTGCATACAGATAAAGTATTATTATGTGATCAGTATATGAGACTTGAGAATTATGCATTATTTTGCATTTAATTTATAAATATAAGCATTGTTAAGTGAGGAACATATAAGACTTGAGGTTTAAGCACTAAGGTGCAAGGTTTGCAATAACCAAACATCAAATAATCGCCTTGCGTCATGTTCTCCTCCATCAGCTACATCACATCAGTCATATGCCCTTGGGGAGTCCAGTACACTATCTCACCAATTTGTTGTTTCATATTGTACCAGCAAGGCCACCTACGAGTAAATTCTTAGATCAATATATGTGATTTATAATTATCATTTAATCTCGGTTTAACAACTCCTTGATCACAATAATCAGAACATTACGATCCTACACATAGCCTCCTTTATGAATAGCTTTCACAACCTCCTTACAATCATATTCTAAAATCACTCGTCGTGCCCGTATGCCAAGCATGACGTAGGTCATCCACAATTGCCCTAATTCTGCATTTAACACCGAACAACGATCAATACTTCGCGCAAAACCAAGCTTTCAAACTCTCAAATCTGAACGGATAATACCTTCTACTGCAGTACAATTATATCTAACTCTCATCGCATTAAAATATTTCGACGCATCCCTTTGACCCATTAAAATATTTTTTCATAAATATTTCTGTTGAATATTATAAATTTCAATTAGACTGCTGAGCCATTTCTTATGTCCATTGCAAGTAACCAAACCTTACCAGATTCATTTTCTGATACGCCTCTCAGTATCAATAAAAAAACAAAACTCTTGTTGGTACTTGGTAGAGTTTGATAATAGTTTTCAAGTACTGAATAGGTGAGAAGTTGAGCTAACAAAAGATAGATTTTCTCACCAAACACTGAAAATCTCATTGTTTTCCAGTTTCCAGTTCCCTATAAAAGGCTCAGCAGCTCATGCAAATTGCATACACACCACACTGCAAGCCTGCAACTGCTCATTTCGAAGCATTTCTTATTGTCATCTGCTTTCCTATAAGCATGGCTTGCCTTCGTTTCCCTTTCTTTGCACTAATCATCACTATGTCACTGATGAGCTGCAACACAAGCTCGGTCGGTGCCCGACGACTTTTGGAAGAGTCTGTGCCGGAGAAACCCGAGCTTCAGTTGCCGGAGATACCATCTTTACCTAAGGTTGAACTCCCACAGCCCGAGTTGCCAGAAATTCCAAAGCCTGAACTACCCAAGGTTCCAGAATTGCCAAAGCATGAATTACCTAACGTTCCCGAGTTGCCAAAGCCTGAACTACCCAAGGTGCCTGAGTTTCCAAAAGTGTCAGAATTGCCGAAGCCTGAACTACCTAAGGTTCCCGAGGTTCCGAAGTTGAAAAAACCCGAAGAGTTACCAAAGACAGAAGTGCCTAAAGTTCTGGAGCTGTCGAAACCAGAATTGCCAAAAGTTGCCGAGATTCCAAAACCAGAATTGCCTAACTTACCCAACATCCCAAAACCTGAACAACCTAAAATTCCCGAATTACCAAAACTTGAACAACTATCCAAACCTTAATTACCTAAATTACCAGATCCATTGAGTCATGACACTGCCTTAGTTCTCCCTAAACATTACACATCTGAAGGTTGTATGCTTAGTGTTCCATTTCATGAAGCATGTTGGCTTAAGTGGTTTTATTGTTATCGTCTATGGATACTTTTATGAATAAATTTATAGTTATATACATAGTTTGAATTACTTAAAATCTCTCGTTGTCTAAACTTGAATTGCTTGAAGTTTCGGAATTGCCAAAGTCTGTAACTTGTTGGATAAGATGCAAGAAGATGAACGATGAATATACTATATATGTATCGAACACTGCTAAATACCACTGAATATTATTAAATTAAGTAATAAAATTTAAAAATCTTAAGACTAAACATATAATTAATAATTATATATTGAGTTTATGGATGAAAAACACATTAAACAAAACTGATGAGGGTTGTATGTAATGATATGATATATTGTTTTTTATAGAGAAAATTCGAGTTCGAACATTTGAGATGATATTTTATGAGGAAGGGTTATAAACCCCAAACATTAGGGGTAGGTATTTTCGAATATAGAATTTGATTCAATCTAAAGAATCAGATGTCCGAAATTTTGAATTGGTAAAATAATGATTCGTATTAGAAAAAATTGAATATCTGATTATCTAAATATAAATTTTGGTTTTAGTATTTTTCAAATTTAACGTCATGTCTATAAAAATTTTGAATATTATCAATAACAAATTGCCAAATATAATAAGATTCACATCTATCAAAATTTTGATTTTTAAAATTTTTGGATATAACAAGCACCGAACTACAATAAATAACAAGAGTGATTTCTATGAAAATTTGAATTTTCGGATATTTTGGATTTTTGATGACCCAAAACTTAAAATATTATGATTCGTATCTCAACCGAAAAATAATAAACCAGATTTGATATCTAATTAAAAATTAAATCGAATATTTTTACTCACTCCTATCAAACATGAACACCATAAAATGAACATATCCTTTACCGAAAACACTTTAAACTTTTTTTTTTCTAATTTAATTACTTTTTAATATTTTAATTTTAAAATTTATAAATTAAACTTAAATTACTTTAATTTTTATGTCTCTATCCTTTGAGTGACACGAATAATTGAATCCTGCCTTAAATAAAATAAGCTAGTTCGAAAGAGAAAGCTTAGATTAAAATAAGCTAAATTATTATAGAGGTCACTTTTTTTACCTTCTTTTTATGTTAGTCACTCAATTTTATCTTATTATGTTTCAGTCACCTATATTATTAGTATTATTATTATTTAAATCAACTACAGTAATTATAATAATATTTAAGGTAAACTACATAAATGGTCCCCTGATTATACTCTAATTATCTTTTGTATCCTTCGATTATCAAAAGTTACAAATTGGTCTAATGACTTAAAAGTTATAACAAATTGGTTCAATACCGTTAAAAAATTAACGGCCGATGACGTGGCAGTTAACATAAATTGATATAATTATATAATTAGCCCCCAAGTTCTACCCTTATTTTAATTTGACCCTAATTTTAAAAATTAACCTACATAATTTTAATAACCTATCAATTTAATCCTCTTTCAACCAAAGCTTCCATTGATTTTCCATGCAACTAGAAGAACAAGTTTCCGCCACCAATCCCACAACAACGAATCTCAACTCCATGAAAGTGGAGATTATGAAAGCCCATTTGATTCCCAAAGCCAGCAACAAGATAATCCATTACAAAATAAAATGCATTCTTAGTAGCAGACTTGGGAGTGAAACAAAGTTCCCCAAACTCCTCAAGCTACTTCAACAAGTCTCCTGACACAACATGTGACTCAATTACAGGATCACAAAGGACAGAAACTTTGGATGAAGTTGAAGTTTTGGAAGATTGGGATTTGTTAACCCGTTTAAGTTTATTGGAAACAAAATCAGAGAAAGCATTTTTCTTCATGAAACAGAATGGTTTGGAGTGAGGAAGACGCAAAACGTGAGTTGATTTTGGAGTTCTGGTGTGACATCGACGATTCAAAGCAATTTTATGAGCACTATGAGTGATAGCAGCAGCAGAAGAAGATGATGATGGTGAACAGTGCGAGAGCAAGAGCTTGAGACAACCCTTTGGTGCTTCAATTGAAGAAGAAGAATAAAACGATGATAATGATGAAAGATAATTGTTTTTGCCATGGATGGTGTTTTCAACATCTTGAAAAGCTCTTCTAAAACCTTGCCATAGAAAAAAAAGACGTTGTATAAATCTCATATTTTTCAAGGAGTATTTCCAGGATCTCATTGTAGCTAAAATACCGAGTATAGCAAGTGGATTAGAACTCACAGGATACTTATTTTGATGGATATAGACACATTAGAAGAACGTTCTTGTTGTTTGGCATTCGACAACTTTAGGAACACCAGTTTTTCCTCTTGCTTGAGTAGGTTTTGACTGATAAATGAGAGAAAACAAATATAAACTTGTAGATCAATGATCTAGTCTTGCTTTCTGAACTAATCGAAATCTTGAATAAAAACTACGCGGCGGCCGAGGAGGAGGATACACCTGAAGCATCCCAGGGGAAGGAGGAGGGAAGAACATCCTGTGACTTTAGTGTTGTTGCGGAGGCATAGAGCAATAGGTGGATCTGTCGTCTATGGCTTCGAGAATCAAACAGACTTTCATAATCTCCATTTCCATGGAGTTGAGATTAGTTGTTGTGGGAATGGTGTAGGAATTTGTTCTTCCAGTTATATGGAAAATCAATGGAAACTTCAGTCGAAAGAGGGATTAAATTGATTGATTATTAAAATTATGTGAGTTAATTTTTAAAATTAGGGTCAAATTAAAATAAGTGTACAACTTAGGAGCTATTTATATAATTCTATCAATTTATATTAACTGTCACGTCATCAGCCGTTAATTTTTTAACGATATTGGACCAATTTGTTATAATTTTTAAGTTGTTGAACTAATTTGTAACTTTTGATAGTCGATGGATACAAAAAATAATTAAGGTATAGTCGAGGGACCATTTATGTAGTTTACCCTAGTATTTATTATAGAATATATTTTCAACTATAATGTAATTATAGTTGCAATAATAAGCTTTATTTGGTTTTTCGATATAATGTAATTAATTATATCCCTAAAAAATGTATTGTATTAATTACATTTATAAACATTAAATTTAAATAAAAAATCCCTAAATTTTAAACCTTCAAACCTAAACTTAAACCCTAAATCATAAATAATAAACACTAAATATAAACCCTAATCTCTAAACTTTAATTTCTATCCTTTAAATCATAAACTATTTTAGGTGAGTATTAATTATATTAATCTAAATTAATTAAACACAACCTTTTAAGAATATAATTAATTACGTTTTACTATATTCAGGGGCTTTATTAGCTCCCACCCCTGAAGAATTTTTTCACTTTTATTTTCTGATTAAATTTTTTTAAATTTAATTTATTTATAAATTTATCCGTATTTTATTTCAATCTAAAATCCTGATTTTATCCCTGATTATATCCCATTAAAAATAAAATAAATATTAATTATAAAATTCTATAAAAATTTTATTAACCACTTCAAAGTTGTTGATAACAAAATCTTTAATAATATTATAAAGGATGAGTTTACGACGGGTGTCGAACATCATTAAACATTACTAACGCTGAACATCGTTGAATATTATTAAATAAATTAATAAATGTTAAAAATCTTAAAGACTCAACATACAATTGTTAATTATATGTTGAGTCTATCACTCTTTTATTAATTATATATTGAGTCCTTGACATTTTTAATTTTTATTAATTAACGTAACGGTATTCAACAGTATTCAACATTAGTAGTGTTCAGCAATATTCGACGCCCATCATAAAATTTTTCATTATAACAAAAAAATCTTGATTAAAAAAATATATGGACCATATAACTATCACGTTTAACTACAAATATTGGCAATCTATTGTTTTACAGTTGTCATATCCTTGTCCCCACTAAAGACTTTGACACTCATTTTCAAAGTCTTCGTGGGTCATAAAATACTTGTTCCTACTCAGTGGCTTCCTTGCAGGGTTGGAAGAACAAACTTTCATCTCTAGTTGGTAAACAAATTCACATTAAAATAATGGCAAAGACAAATCTTTTATCGATTGGAAAATTTGGGTGGAAAATTCCATTGAAAAACAAAGTGAAATTTATTGGTTAAGTTGGAAAAAGATATACAAATCGATTTAAGGATCTACGACATGAATCAGTTCGGATTACCTGAAATCAGGAAGACAACAACAAAAAACAATAGAGATGACGCAAAGGATCCATCAACCATTTCAGCATACATCTAACAAACTATTTTCCAAGGAAATGGGACAGGATAATTGAAAATCATTGGTTTCTACAAAATAAAACATACTTGGGGAATGGGTTTAGAACATGTTTGGTGGGGAAGTTATTACATGCTTCATTGTATTGTCATAAAGGAAATCTCAAAGGGAAAGGCTCATTTCCATGGATAAAATTCAATCAAAACATTTGAAAGAGGTGCATATTATCATAAATATAGATAGCATCATCATCTGTGTTTATAAAGGATCCTTGTTTTTTGCTTATTACAGATATCATAATTTTTTCTACTTTAAGGCTTAAAAAAGCTAGTAAGAAAACCCTCATATTTGTTGAGAGTTTGCTAGACATCTTAGTTTTTAGATGTCTCACCTGAAAGTAGACACCACCAGTTGACTGATCGACTGATCAAAAGCTTCTCATCGGAGGGTTCCGGTTCCTGTTGGAGATAGGCAAGGAGATTTTCCCACTGCAAGAGAATGATCTCTTCATGAAAATTGGCTTAATTTGCAAAGATCGACCTATGGACATTAGTCTTGAAAAACTCTGATGATTCCCAGCACCTCTCCTTGGTACAATTCTCAAGCTAGATTCTTTCGTATTAGCTGATTCGTTATCCGAATTGCTTTCATCGGAAATGGCCTCGCTGATCCGAGAAGCTGCCATGGAATCCAATGAAACTGATCTTCTTACAGGTTGAAGAACCCCTGGATATCCCTCATTTTCAGCAGCTACTTCATCTTCATGGCTTGTTCCACTTCCACCTTCGGTTTCGCTCTCAGATTCTCCACCGTCTTCCATAATCGCAACCATGACTTCGGTCCCGGTGTTGGACGGCGAAGGTCCGTTGTTAACAGTGTTTGAAACAATGGGTGCACGGCACATGGGACAATTGGTGTGCGATCTAAGCCAAGTATCAATACAAGGGATGTGAAAAGCATGGCTACACTTGGGCAACAGCCTCAGAGTATCTTCATCTTCGAACTCGGCCAAGCAAACAGAGCACTCGGTTCCTTCAACAACACCATCGCCTTTCATATACTTGAAAACCGCGATCGAGTCGATGATGGACGGTTGTAACCCGACAGTGTTGATGTACCATATGTGATGATCGAGGACCGGACCATGCTCTTCATCGAGGAACTCGTGATGGGTCTCGGTCGGATTCGATCTTCCCGCAACACCGGATCGGTTCCTACGACGCCTGGCATAGTAAGCATATAGGCCGAGGATCAAAACCAAAACCGTAAACACTGTGAGGCTTATCGTCAAATAGTTGGTGGGCAACTTTGAGTCATGACTCGGAGGAGGAGAAGGCAAGACGAGCTCATCATGACAGTGCTGAAGACATAGCTTAAAACACGGTGATGACGACGACGATGATGATGAAGTACAGTTGTGGAAACAAAGTAGATCATCACAGTCATCTGCTGAGGTTTCATCGGTTGGCTCGGATCCCAACTTTCTGAGTCGAAAACCCATTTTGGGGCATCAAAGATTGAGCATGAAAGCTGAGAGAAAGAGGAGAAAGAGGAAGGAAAATTGGAGAATGATTCAAAGGGAGGAAGATGATGACATTAAAGGAAGAAGAAAGACTTTTGCTTTATTTTAATGGTTTTTGATAATTTCCGTGTTTGTTCTTGACTTTTTGGTACCGCAGCTTGTAGAATAGTTGACCAGTTGAGGGCAGATATAAAGTTAAAAGCATACAAATATTAAAAAAATATATTTTAAATTTATAAAAATAATTTTAAAAAAATAAGCGTAAAATTTTAACTTTTTAATATTATTGTTAAAAAATATTTTTAGAAGAAAAAATATTAGTTTTAAATATAATATTATAAAACTTAAAATATATTAATTTAAATTATATTTAAATTTATTAATATTATAATATATAATATATAAATTTAAAATATAAAATAATATACAATAACATTATTATTTTTTTATGTTAACAATATTTTTTAAAAAAAATACTAAATGTTTATAAGAAAAATATAAATTTTAAGTACAATGTAAGAAATGAATATAATATGTGATTATTTTAGACACAGTTTTCTAAAAATTCATAACTTAATTTAATGATACGTAATTTTTTAAGGGTTATGTTATTGATAACCTTTAAGGCTGTTAAAATTTTAACATTTTTATCATAATGTTTATTTGATTTTTAAATAAAAAATAATTAATTATATTTTAAAAATTATGTTTTATTAATTGTAGTTATAAATCTTAAACCCTAAATATTAAATTTTAAATATTAAACATTAACCTACTAAAATATATATAAACCTTAATTCTAAATCATAAACCTAAACCTCAACTACTAAACTCTAAACCTAAACATAAACCTAAATCTTAACTATTAAATACTAAACCCTAAATTTAGTTCTAAAACTTAAATTCAAATACTAAATCATAAACTATTTTAAGTGAGTATTAATTATATTAAATATCTTAAATTAATTAAACATATTTTTTAGGAACGTAATTAATTATATTTTATTAAATTCTAGTATTAAAAATAAAATAAACATTAATTGTAATCTATTTATAAATTTTTTTGACAAATGTGAACGAATTTTTATTAAATTTATAGAAAAATTATAATTACATTTCAATCGAAAAGGAAAATAATCGGATTAAACAATCTAAAGATTTTTACAACCAAAAAAAAATCTAGGAATATAAGCATACCAATAAAATTCAGAAGCTTTCTGAATCTCCTTGTCTCTATCTAAACAAGACGTATAACGAGGAAAGAAGTTGTAGACGATCCAAACTATCATGCAAAAAGTACCGCTACCCAGGACTGATTTCATTAGCAAATGACCATCAACCGAGCTGGGATAAATCTTTTCAAGTGACCACCGATAAAAAAATAAATCAGAAAACTAGAATCGATTGAATCTCTGTGTTAACAACAATCGATCATTAGGGTATGCTGAAACATGCCACAAAAACAAAAGAATCAAATCACAAAAACAAAAATATGTCATAAAGAAAAAAAAACGAGTCACGAGGACAGAAACAACGTGCTATAAAAAGCAAAGATTATTATTAAAATCGAAAATAAAAACAAAAAATAATAGATTCAGTGGTCGAAACCAATACTAAAATTAATTATCGACCACCAATCAAAAAATTAATTAAAGTGAAGAGCGACCAACAAAAATATTTTAAAAGAAAAAAAAGCAAATAAAGAGTTTTAGATAATTATTATATTTATAAACTTTTTATCGACAAACCTTAGTAAACTTTATTTCTAATAATATAATATATAAAATATATTAATTTTTTATTAAGAAGAAAGATATTATCCTATGCTTCATTAAACAAATTCAAGGACCAACTTTATAATTATCCCACTAACCATAATACGCGGATCCTTCCCTCCGAGTCGGATCACTACGCGGGTTAAGAGCCCTTAAAACGACGATATTTAGTGAATCAAAATAAATAAAATTTTAGAAGGCCAAAATGTCCGAAACTTCTTCATTTCTCTCATTTTAAGTTTGAAACCAAAAAGGAGAGTTTAGAACTCTCTAAAGATGAAGAACTCAGCCCCTTTATTTTCATAATCCTGTGAGAAGCTAGTGGCGGCCGTCACAGAGAACCTTTAAAAACCTCTTTTTTTAAGTTTGAAACCAAAAAGGAGAGTTTAGAACTCTCTGAAGATGAAGAACTCAGCCCCTTTGTTTTCAGAATCCTGTGAGAAGCTAGCGGCGGCCGACACGGAGAACCTTTAAAAACCTCTTTTTTTTAGAAACCGAAAACCTTTAGGTTTGAAACAAAATCTTTTTTTTATCTACAAATCGTAAAAATTAAAACCCAAAACCCCTATTTTTCTTGTTTTGAAAACCGATTGAAGCCCCGTAATCTATACTTTGAATAAGAGGGAAAACGACCTAGAGAGATCATTGAAAAAGGGGGGAAGACAACGCCGGCGACAGGGAACCGGTCTCCGATTTGAAGGTAAAAAAATGAAAACCCTAATCCTTTCTATATGATGTTCGAATTAAAGAAAAGAAAAAAAAGACTCATAAATTTTGAAATACCTTGTATTCAATTTCTCTTCGATACTCGTCTAAGCTATTATATGGATTTCGTTGGGGGGGTTTATACCCGATTCATTACATAAAAATAAAATAGAATATGAAATCTAATTGGTTGTTGAATTTCTGATTTGTTAGTCTTGTTGGTTTGTTGGTGTTGTTGGCGCCGTACAATCGAGAGGGGATCATTGCTTTTCTCTGATTTTGACCGGTTGTTGCAGCAGAGCAAGATTGAGGTTTGTCGTGACTGTTGGATGTGACGAAAACTGTCGGCGTGGACTTCAGGTGGTGTTGAGGTGGGCGGTCGATGGGAATTGAAGAGTCATTCTTCCAGGGGAGAGATTATTAGGTGAACCCTGTTCACCATGTCATCAATGATCCAAACAATCAGGATCATTGATCTTTAAATAATCACTTAATAACTACCCACCCAATAAGTCTATGTAGGAAAGAGGTGATGATTCACCTGGAAAAAAAATTAAGATCAACGGTCCTGATTAATTGGGACCATAGATGACGTGATGAACATGGTTCACCTAATAAATTTTCCTTCCAGGGACTTCTGGAATTTTCCAGAAGCTGAAAGGTCGACTGGGAGATGATAGGTCGGGTTGAATTCGGGTCAACCGATTATTCGGGTTGATCAATTGGATATGCGGGTCATGATTTAATAATCGGTTTGGGATGAAGTGTATTGGGTTTAGGGGGTTAAGCTATCGGTTGGGTTTAGCTGATATGGGTTTGGTAATTGGATTTTGGTGTCATAGTTTGAGTTGTTTTGTAATGAATGGATAATGGACTTGTTTATTTAATATGTAATAGTTTTTGGATTTTGGATTAATAATATATTTTTTTGAATTTTTAATTTATGGTTTATTTATTTATTATATATTTATAATAATATATATTTAATATTTAGGGATACAAATTAGAGGTTTAAAGGATTTTGTTTTAGGGATTTTAGTTTAGGATTTAGTTTAGGGAATTTTGGTTTAAGGATTTGGTTTAGAGTTTATCCAAACCCGGACAAAAATGGTGATTACATAAACTTCATTTTATCTTAAATTGACCATAGAAAATTAAAAGTTGTAACTTTACAATAATATTAAAAGTAATAAATTTTTTAATAATCTATTATAACTTATTCATAAAAAAAATTATATAACTAGGGCACTTATTTCAGTAAAAAAATATTAGACATTTACCTCAGAAAAATGTATATGTTAGGTACCTATTTATAAGTTAAACAATTTTTCTAACGATATTATCTTAAAATACTAACGGAATGAAACTTAAGGATCTATTTCAGCAAAAAAAATATTAAGCACCTATTTCAAAAATATATATAGTCGAGGCACTAGTTTTCAAAAAAAATCTTATGCATCTATTTTAAAAAAAACGCATAGTTCAAACACTTATTTCTGAGTTAAGTATAGTTTAAAAATATAAAATTATAAAAACACAATAGAAACCGAAACAATTTAGTTTAGTAAAAAATTATAAACTATTCTGTTTCGAATAGTTGCGGATGAACAATTTAGTTTAACGTTTTATTTAAATTATTTTTATAATAAATAATAAAAAAATAACATGTCATACAAAAATATAATAAAATAATTTAGAGTGATTAAAACAAAAATAATTTAAAATCAGGTATTAAATTAAAAAATGATAGTTAAATAATAAAATTTGAGTGAAAAGATTAATATGCGATGAAGTTATTAAAATATAAAAATAATAACGGTTAAATATATAATTACGTAACTTTACTTAATTCTTCCGTCAATATTCGTGATATTTATATTTTCTTTTTCTTTTTCCATTAGAAATTACTTAATGACTTGTCACGTCAGTATTTATAAATCTTAGGGACCTATATTATTCGGTTTTAACTAAATTAATTTATCGAACTGAAGTTATTTTAGTTAATTTGATGGTTAATTTTTGGTAAATTAGATTAACGGTTATTTTTTAAAATTCAGTTAATGTTTAATTCGGTTCAAAATCGGTTAATTAGCCGAATTAACTAAAATTATTATGTATTAAATATTATATATATTATATATTTATTTTTAATCATTCTAACTTTTAAAAAATATATAAAGTATTTATTAATTTTTTATTATAAAATGATCATTAAATTTTTATTAAACTAGTATAAAATAAAAGTTTAGTGACTAAAAAATTATTTTAGTATAATTTAATGATCTATTATGTAATTTAACCAAAATCTATAATAAATTTTGTTTAATTCAATTAATTAATCGAAATAATTTCAGTTAGGTAAATTCAGTTCAATTAACGATTAAGATTTTAAAAATTTTGATTAGTTTGATTTTGACCGAAAACGAATTAACTAAATGCATACCCCTAATAAATCCCTCCGGAAAATAACATCTTTTTATTGAAATTATTTAATAAATTCTTACGTAAAATTCATAACTCGATAATCAAAATAAAATTACACGTATAAATCGTAATATTACAACTAAACAATTACTTTACTCTTAATTTTAATATGGCATGTCACAGGAATTAAATGGTTTCCATCAAAAGGAATAAAAAAATCAAATAGTTTAATATTTTTTAAATACATGATTTGTACATTACCAATTTGAATACGAATTTCCATGACCAAATTGTCTAACCAGACTTTCCTCACGAGGATATTGTAAGGGAACAATGAGTTCATGAAAATATTCATTTACATGTTAAATAATAAAAAAGAAAAATTGTGTAAAAATATGATTTCATTGTAATAATTGTAGTGAACAAATCAGATATATATATGACAAAAAATACAAATAAGGTTCTAATTGAATAATATCTCACTCAAAATAATTCATATGTTAAATTAAACTCGAATAACTCAACATTTCGACCATAAATCAAAATGATCCAAACACTCCCCAATACCGACCTGAAATCGACCCGAACCAAAATCAACCAGAAATTTCTAAACCCATACCGACCAGCTCGACAACAATAATCCAACAGTTGTTGATTACCCTATGCAATAGTAGCAGAAAACTCGGAACAAGCAGCTTTGAGAATGTTTTATTCTCTAGGTAATTGTGTTAAAAACTACTAATCTACCAATTTCTTGAGATAACATACAAGATTCAAATAAGCTGGATGAAGCCAATAGCCGATATATCGGCATCGGTACATAAAACGGCAAGGACAAGCAGAAAAGGCATACAGTGCATGAGAAATTTATAGCCTCACAGCAATTAGAAAGCTTCAACTCGAATTCAGCGAAATGCTAAGAAATTTATAACAATTACTTCCAAGTTTCATAAATCCAGGAATGATCAACTAAAAACAAGTAACTAAAGAGATAGTGGAACCAACCAGCTTCTCCATACAAAAACAAGAAGAGAAGAGCATAATACTACCTTAAGGATTGGGAACTTCACGGTTGTTTCTCATCCTCGGGCTTGGGAGCTTCTTTGATCTCATCACCATCATCCTAAATGGATATAAATATATAGTTAATTACAAAATCAATATAAAAAGACGATACCTAGATGGCTAAAATACGGAGGCAAGAAAGAAAAATGTATAAGTGGGGTCTAACCTGCATATCTGAGGTCCACAAAGTGAGATTATCACGAAGAAGTTGCATTATCAAAGTGCTGTCCTTGTATGAATCCTCTCCAAGAGTATCAAGCTCGGAGATGGCTTCATCAAAAGCCTGAGGAAAGAAACAAAAGTTCCGACTTAACATAATTTGAAGACAATATAAATGAACCCCAAATGAAGAAGATACATATTTAGACTAAACTATAATTTCTGAAGTATTGTGGTTCTACCTGTTTGGCAAGACTGCAAGCACGATCGGGAGAATTCAGGATCTCAAAGTAGAAGACAGAGAAGTTCAGAGCCAATCCTAAACGGATAGGATGAGTCGGGGCTAGCTCAGTATTTGCAATGTCCTGAAAAGAAATAAATAAAAAAGATGCAGATAACATCAGTAAAGGGTGACTATGAAAAGCAGACCCAAACTGATTGAAAGACGTCAAAGGAATATACAATGCCATGGCATGACTGGAAATGCCCAATAAGTCAAAGCAACTAACATTACACTACAAAATGAACTAAAACGTAGAATTCCCAGTGGTGCGAAGACAAAGATGAGGGGGTGACTATGGTTCACGGATAACACACAAATTTAATTGGTCCCGACCATGGATTCAAATGGAGGTCCACTACCGCAATAGAGGTAGCTATATAGTGGTAGCATCATCGTCTGAAATCGTTATTGCGAAAATAGGGGTCAATGCCCTAGCATCCCTTATGCCATCAACCATGATAAAACACCGCAACCGAAAACGTAATTTAAATCCCTGGTCCCAACAAGAAATTCAACTATGCACATAAACCATACATAATAAAGTTGCATACAAAATGAACTAAAACGTAGAATTCCCAGTGGTGCGAAGACAAAGATGAGGGGGTGACTATGGTTCACGGATAACACACAAATTTAATTGGTCCCGACCATGGATTCAAATGGAGGTCCACTACCGCAATAGAGGTAGCTATATAGTGGTAGCATCATCGTCTGAAATCGTTATTGCGAAAATAGGGGTCAATGCCCTAGCATCCCTTATGCCATCAACCATGATAAAACACCGCAACCGAAAACGCAATTTAAATCCCTGGTCCCAACAAGAAATTCAACTATGCACATAAACCATACATAATAAAGTTGCAAGTAGAAGCATATAGAAAACAAAGCTAATTTATGATTTGAGAGCATTTTTCTCGATAATTTTCATAAAACTTCTAGTACGATTCACAGTAAATTCTTCTAAGGATTATGTTTCCAAGTCAAGGTTTGCAACTGCAAGAAGATCCGGATCTTAATGATTAGAAAAGCACAACACATCAAGGACATAACTGTAACTTAGATCTAAAAACAAGCTTGACCCCATATATGCCGCAATTAAACATAAACCAGATTCAAAGTTCAAACAAACTGAGCACGTAATTCACATCTGAACTTGATCAAACCCTAAAATTACACATCGAGACAAACAAATCCACATGATCGCAACGGAAATTACAGAAATGCAAACAAACCTGAGCAGATTTATACGCAGTGAGTGTATTCTCGGCAGCATCTTTCCTTTCATCGCCGGTCTTGAACTCAGCCAAGTACCTATGGTAATCGCCCTTCATTTTCAGGTAGAACACCTTGGACTCCCCATTTCCAGCAGCCGGAACAAGCTTCCCCTCGAGGAGCTTCAGAATTCCAGCGCAAATCTCGGACAACTCGACCTCGATCTTGGCCCTGTAGTCGCGGATTACTGACACGTGGTCGGTGTTGCCGCGCCCTTCTTCCTTCTGCTCAATGGAGGAGACGATGCGCCAGGAGGCACGGCGTGCGCCGATGACGTTCTTGTAGGCGACGGAGAGGAGGTTCCGCTCCTCGACGGTGAGTTCGTCGGGTGGAGGGACGGCAGAGACGACGTTTTCCATGAACTTGACCATCTCCTCGTAACGCTCGGCTTGCTCGGCGAGCTTGGCCAAGTAGACGTTCCCATCTCGCGGGGAAGTGGCGGCCATGGTTCTTGGTCTTGGGTGGTGGTTTACGAAATGAAGAGGATTTTCTTTTCTTTCGATGGATTTGAGATATGGCGGAATTGAGAAAAAGGAACTTTACTGGCACTGCCATAGTGGTTTTCTTTATGTTAAACAGCATCAATGGTCACTAAATTATTTTTGCTTTTCTTTTTTGATTATTAAATTATCATTTTTAATAAAATCATCATTAATATTATATTTTTCTATTTCGATCATTTTCTACTAAAAAACTCACAGAAAATAAATAATTTTGTGAAAAAAAAAGGAAAAAGGAAACATATTAGTGATCAAAAAAATAAAATAAAATAAAATTAGTGAGTAAATAGTAAAATATAACATTAGTGATGTTTTGCTAAAGATAATAGTTTGATACCTTAAACTGGAAAATTAAATAGTTTAGTGACTAATGATGTTATTTACCCTTTTCTTTAAACGGAGAAGCCACCTACGCCGGTCAAGCCAGCCAGCCAGCCAAACGGCTTATCTTCCTTTTCCTTTTCCTCTTTTGACCTTTTAACTTATTGTTGTCTACTTTTAATTTTAATCTTTATATTTTATAAAATTATCAATTCAGTCCCTATATTTATTGAATTTTCAATATTCAATTATGATTATAACAATTCTAGAACGATATGATTAAAGCATAAAGACATGGAATGATTAGAAACTCAAAAATTGACAATCTTGAAATTGGAAAATCGATCAGATCGTTTAAATCAACTAACACTCTTCCCTACTTTCAAACCTACATTTAGGGATGAAAAAAAAATCGATTTTAAAAAATAAATTATTTGACTTGATTCAACACGAAAAAAATTAAATTTATAATTTTATAAATTTAACTTAATTCAAAAAATTAAAAAAAAACAAACAAATGTCTCACAATATTTTGTCGAACGCTATGTTCATTTACTCACGATTACACTTTAAATTTGATTTTGTAAAGTATTATTCATGTTGACATAAACGAGAGTCAAGTGAATGAAAGGTCCAATATAAGTGAGAATCAGATGAACGAGAACCTTGAGATAATTTATTAATTTTATGAAGATTTATATTTTGGATATTTTTTGATGTTTTATTGTGGTTATGCGGCCTTTTGTCGCAATATATGACATGTTACGAAGTTACGTAAGTTTCGTATCATGAAAATCATGATACAATTCTTTCATTTGGTTGCACTTATAATGCATCACGATTATTTTAAAAAACACTACGATTCAGCCATTACATTGTGTTGAAGTCGTATTTTAATACTATGCCATTGATATTATATAAAAAGCGGTCTAGAATTGCCGGTAAAAAGAAGATAATTGCCATGAGGTTGAAGAAGAAGCGAGATTACCGTAGCGAGAGTTTAGAAAAGAGGAGGTCCAAGCTCTTTGTTGCTTCAAAGCCTTCTGTTGTAACAAATATATAATACCTTAAAAAGAGTAAAAATTATTTATCTCTTTATCATGCCTCTTATGTTTCTTATTGAAAATTTATAAAAAAAAAATAAATTTTAAACTTAACTCTTATTTTCTATACCATAAATCCTATGATAGAATTTTAATGATAAATATTATGATTTATGTAACTTAAAGTCGACGATTTTGATGTATGTTCCCGTAGTGATGATTAGCGGTGATTAGAGATCGAAATTAAGGGTGAAATTCCTTTCACCTTCGCTCCTTGTTAAACTTAAAAGTTAAAGGGTCACTTTAAAGTTTGTGAAAAAATAAAAGAGTTAAACTAATCATTTTACCATTACTTAAAATAAATTAATTTAAAGATAAAATTGAGCAGTTTTTAAAAATTACTCACTATTGTGAATAAAGTAAATAACAATAATAAAATAGGAGAACAAAGATAAGAGACAAAAGAGAGATTTTATTATATTCTAAAAGTAGGTTGTATACAAAGCGTTGGAAACCCTAATTTCAATGGGTATTAAACTCTAATAATAAAGCTCATTAAATTTTAACTTAATACATGGATATCCATCATAAATAAATATATTCATGAAGATAATATGCCTTGTTAAAACCTTACTAAGATAAAAAACCTGTGGGAAAAAAATTATTAGTAAAGGAAAAAAAGTACACACATCTTTGATACGCATAACATGTTGCCTCATCAAAAACTTCACTAGGAAAACCCATTGGGATAAAACCTTGGTTAAGGGAAAAAGAGTGCAACGCGTATTTACTCCCCCTCATGAAATATCATATAAGATTTTTGAATCTTCATAATTCAATATTGAAAACAATCTTCAAATATTGAAGTAGATTATACACTAGTGGATAAATCTTCCAAATTATTGTTTGAAATGAATCGCGGATATTATTCTTATGAAGATCATAGGGGGCGAAACTTGAAAGAAATATGTTTCGTGTTATCACATTTGATATATCTACCTTGAGATATAAATTTTGCATTATCTCTACACAAGATAGCTTGCATCTTATCTTGTTAAAGTAATTCACAGATTTTTAGGATATGTTTAGCCAAACACATATTCGGCTTTTCCTCATACATAACAATTATTTAAAGATAATGATCTCGTAGTACTGTAATAATATTTCTGGACCAACTAAGATATGATGCTTCTAGATCAAATAATATATATATTGTGTTTTTAGACCAAGAATATCATTACCCTTTTCTTGAGGTAAAAAGAATCTTTGTTTACATTAAGAGACTTAGCAACCATAAGGTTGATCAATGAATATGTGTTATGCATGTAAAGTCTCTTTCAATATTTTTCTATATATCAATTGATGCACAAGGATTTGAGGAGATCTCTTCACGAGTCTCAATGATATTCAAATCATCGACATACACAACAATAAAAATTTAGAGCTAAACCTCTTAATAAAAATGCTCGGAGAAATTAAACAATTCATATAGCATTATACAATTCATATAACATTATACTAATAAGTATTCAATGAGGAAATTGTATCAAATACGCCTAAATTGTTTCAATCCATAAAAGATATATTCAATATGATTGAATAATATTCTCAAGAACATGAATTAATTGCTTATGACAATCTAAATCTTTCCAGATGTTTCATGTAAATATTACTATCAAGAGGCCCATTCAAATAGGATGTAACATCCATTAGGCAGAAATTGAATAATTTTATTTATTGTCAGACTGATCAAAATCTAAAAGTAGTTGCATCCACCACTGAGGAATATATTTTTCTTATAATCAATTTCGTGTCTTTGTAAGAATCTTTGTGCAACCAAATGAGCTTATATCTTATAATTTCCCCTTTTAATTTCTCTTTCTCACAAATGCTCATTTATATCCACGAGCTTTACACATTTCAATGTACGGGCTATATGCCCAAATACTTCTCTTTTCAAAAGAGATTTTAGTTTCGCCTTAATTGCCTCTTTCATATTGACCAATCATTTTTTTGTTTACATTGCCCAATTGACAATGATTCATGATCCACATCATCAAATAAAATCTCTAGTGCTATATTGCATGCAAATATATGAACGACGTCAATTTAATTTCAGTTCCACTTATTACCATACATGACATAATCTATTGAGATCTCTTTATTATTAGGTACCTGAGTTATGTCAATATCTCTGTTCGAGATCTTTTAATCTCTTATTGAGATTTTCATAATTCATTGATTTCTCGATCAGACCATCATAAAATATAGCTCTTTTTTTATCGAGGATTTTTTATCTTTGGAATTTATTTGTCTACCACGCTAAAGGCGTAAGTTAGACTCATTAGCAGCTAGAGTTTGTCCTTCTAGGATATCAAATTTAATCGGAATATTCATAGCTGGTATACGTGACTTAGTCACACTTTTAGGGTCAACAAAATTATCTGGCAATTGATTTGCTCAATAAATTATCCTTTGAACTTATAGTTTATATTGTTGAATTTGTGGATCAAACAAAAAATAATAATTCATTCCAACTTATTTCTTTTTCCAGCTATTTTATTTTTTTTCCCCTAATGTCGGGTAAACTGACTCATGAAAATGATAGTCAATAAATCGAGCTGCAAATAATTCCCTTATCAGAAGCTCAAGATATCTAAATTTGATATATTCCCCATAAAACTCATCTTTGTGCGTTGTGATGGAGAAATTAAAACATATATCGCACACTCAAAAAATCTAAGATGAAAAATATTTGGTTCCTAACCAAAAACCATTTGTAATGAGGAGAACTTATAATCATTTGTTAGTTTGATGCGAATTGGTGATACTAAATGTAAAATTATATAACACCAACATTATCAAGACAGTTTGTCTTTATAAGATAATCTGAAAAATATGCTAATAATTTTATCAACTGAGCAAGTAGCCTCGCAAACACCAAGTTGCGGGTTAATAATAACAAGGATAGATATAATCATCTAGTCGATGCATCGATTAAAATCATAAAATGTCTAGATGAACTGTAAGAAAGGTGTATGGGCCCATATATATCACCTTGTATCCGTTCCAAAAAATTAATAGATTTACACTCTATATCAACTGTTGATGATTGAATAATAAAATTGCTTTCATAGCAAGTATCATATGAAAATTACCTTGAAGAAAATCTTAGTTCTTCAATAAGTGACCATATAAAAGTGTCAATAAATTTTCGCATCATAATTGAACCGGGATGGTCTAACCAGTCATGCCAAATAAAATTATAAGTAAACATTTGGTTTACAATAGCATGAGCTTCAAATTGTACTAATTCTTTTTTAGTACAATATGGATGACAGTGCATGTAATTTTGTAAAGATTTTCTTATTGCCTTGATTTATACTCGTAATATTGAGATAGTCAGTATTCTCTTGACTAATATTCTCAATATATTTTTTAAAACTCAATAAGTCTCTTTACGACTTTGACGAGTATAATGCACTGTAAATATGGAATATAGTTCCATTTGGCAATAAAATGTTTGCTCAGTCGAAGCTTTATATGATATTAGTACTTCTGGATATAGTACTCACATTATTCCCTTGAATTTAAAATGAGAAAATATGCATAATTATGTACCTTTCAATATGTGCTTTATTTCATTCACTTCGAGGAATAAAAAATATGTGTTTTATACCATTCACCCCGGGGAATGAAAAATATTAAATATAGCACATTATATCAAATCGGTTATCTATCAAAGATAAACCCTTAAAAGCTCTTTCGAAGCATTGATATTTCAGTACTTTGAGATATAGTACTCATATTTTTCCTTGTATTTAAATAGAAAAATATTTCTTATGCTTAAGTATAGTATGAGTACTTGCACTGTCTGTTTGGCATAAATAGCCATAATTCATTGTAGATTTTATTCCGGAAATGATAATATTCTTCAAAGGTAAATTAACATAAAACTTTAATAAAATAATATGTAAAATAAATTAACGATAAATTAACAAATAGCATAATAAATAATATATAAAATAAATTAATATAAATAAATAAAAATAAAAATAAATTAACATAAAAAATAAATAAAAGATCAATTATTTTCTATAGATGTTATAAGGAAAATAAAATAAATGGTAAATTATTCTCTTGAAGGATTATGAGAAAATTAACAATATCAAATTGAGTTGGACCAACAACGCCATAATTATTTACGCCACAAAGAAAATTTGTTTATATTTTCTTTCATTTATCATTCATGATTATGGATAAAGTCTATAATATTTCGGCATTTGATAAGTACGAGATCAATGGTTTTTATCATTACATTGATAACATAAAGATTTGATATGATCTCTATGATTCTTGTCATTTTTATAATTTCACTTCTTATGGATATAAGCATTCTCCAAAGAATAATCTTATTCATGTTTATTTTATAACTTCAATCGCAACCATAATTACTAACATGGCTTTTATTCATTTCGCTATAAAATATCACATTCACTTCAAGGAATGGAGCGAACATTAATATGTTTTTAAAACCTTTTCATGATATTGTGTCTGCAAGACAACATTAATGTATGAAAAATTGAGTATGTTTTTCTAACATATCCTCATCAGTGATACTTTAACATATAAAGAGTTTTATCCACTGATCATATAGTGAATTATCACGTTCACATTCACTTTAAGGAATGAAACAAATTTAATAATCGCATGGAATAAACATCATGCTTGTATAATCGCATAGAATAAACATCATGCTTGCATAATCACATAGAATAAATATCATACTTGCATAATCGCATGGAATAAACATCATGCTTGCATTCACTTTAAGGAATGCCTCTCATAAAAATTTTTGGAAAAAGTTTATAGTCGAGTTTTTCGACATAAAAATAGTATTGCTTTCAAGCAAATATAAACTTTATAATATTCATACTATTAAATAATAATTGATCAACCAATATATATACAATACATACAATGAACAAAAATTTAATCCTTATATGCGGCGTTGTTAAATCAGTCCACAAGGTCCTTTAAAAAGAATCTCCTTTGAGACCAGTAGCCTCGCAGAACGGGATGTCCAGCCAATATACTCGGATTAAACCAACATAATAAAGAACATATTAATTAATTAAAGGTTGAATATTTGTTCTAATATCATGTAATACTTAGAACATGATTAAAACATAAACTTTCATAATAATAATAAAATAAACAAATATTGGTTATAAATAAAGATAAAAAATCTCAAATTAAATAAATAAAACATATCGGACTTTTCACTAACTTGAATATATGGTAGATTTAGTTATCAATATTCTGTTAAAATCTTTTTCGGTAATTATCGACAAGAACCACGATAATTGAGTCACTTTATTGCTACAGAAACACCAAATAACAAAAGATTTTTAATAAATTAAAAATCAAATTAAAGATCAAGAGAGAAAAATAACCGATAATTAAAATATAATTGAGGGAGAAGAACTTATCTTTGATTTATGCTAGTAACAAATTCTTTTCAATAATTCCTTCAAGATTCGAACGACAAAAACCTTCGTTGGTTAGAGTCTCGTGCTGATAACGTGTTGTGAATAAATTAAATAACAAGAATAAAATAGGAGAACAAAGATGAGAGACAAAAGAGAGAGATTTTATTATATTCTCAAAGTAGGGTTATATACAAAGCTTTGGCCCAAAGTTTATATTTATAGGCATAAATTGGAAATCCTAATTTCAATGGGTATTAAACCCTAATAATAAAGCTCATTAAATTTTAATTTAATACATGAATATCCACCATAAATAAATATATTCATAACACTCACGTTGGTTTTCATAACAAAAAAAACGATATCATCTAGTTCTTCTTTTTCACGAGAAAAGAGAGAGTTATCTGCTTCTTCTTGATGCAGTCTTATATCATCAAGGGCAAATAACAATTAAGGGGAGAAAGAGGAAAAAACACTGAAACAAAATAACAATGGAGAATAATAAGTTTTTCTTTTCTTTCTTTTCTAAATTAACTGAAAATTGGTTAATGTGATTATCCATAAATCTATTGACGATCGTTGGAATAGTATTTTCGTATTATAGCATATACATGATTATAGAATTTGACAATACCCTAAAAAATACAAATACACCTAATTCCCTAAATCCTAACAACCCCTAACCTTAAACCATAAACCATAAACCTACTAATTTAAAATAGAGACACGAATAGAGACATAATTAAGAAGCAAACGATTTACGCCCTTTGAAAAATTGTGATAAACAAAGGAGATTTCGGTGAGTACTCATTTTTTTCATGTTTTTTCTTAGTTTCTAATATTATTATGGTTGGGGGTGTTCATGGTAGGTTAACCGTGTTTTTTAATCTAAATGATCGGTTAACCGTTATAACGATTATTAAATTTTGTTAACCGTAACCTAACCATTAAGAAATTGTTAACCATAACGATTAACTATTAAGATGTAGTTAATCAACAGTTTGGTTATAGGTTAACTTATAATCTATTATAATTTTTCGCATGTGTTTATTATCTTTTTAAAGAATAATATAATTATCTTTATGATAAATAATATATTAAAATAATCATAAAAATACTGAAATAAAGGTATTCTAATCATTTATACTATAATTAAAAAATATTTATATACTATAAAGTACAAAACGCACAGACTTCATAATATTTTAAAGTTAAAAATGTTTACCGTACATAAAATTATAGCAATACACCTGATGAGTGCCTAAAAGGCAGTTATTTACTATCTTTCTCATGGTACTTTATGCATCTATTATACACCAACTTAAACTGAAATATGGACTCTTTGCACAATATTGTATATTTCGTTATCACTACTTATAAAGTTAATATTTATAGAGAATGCAGATATTATTACATATTCTGTACATGCAGGAATATCTAGGGCCGAGACAGCAGAGAAGAAGTATTGTGGCTGAGGCAGGGACAAGGCCACGGCCCGCGGCAGCATCTAGAGTGGCAACATCAACATTGTAGGCGAATGAAAGACAAAAATATAAAGAACATTCTGGAAGATGCAGCACACCAATTGGACCAGGCCAGTGCACTAAAAGCCCAAGTCAAAGACCGAACGGGAAAAACTTTCTAGAAGGTTGCAAACTTGGAAATATTCGATCTCATGAAGAAGACTTGTTCCCTACTCCAAGTGAGAGTCTATTTAGGAAAGGTTTACCCTAGGTTAAGACTATATATAGCCTAGCCGACCACATTGTTAAGAGAGCCGATTTTAGAGAAACCTTTCCCCTAAGATTTGTACCTATCGACATTATGTACTAAATATCTTAGGGATAGGTGAAGGTTGTGGATATTAGTGAGAGAAGATTGTTTCTTATTTTTTTATTCTAATGCAATAATAATATCAAAGTTTGCTTATCCTATTGTCATTCCTTGTTCTTGCATTCAAGCTCGAGAGAGAAGTTTGTAAGTAATATATTTATCTAGCATCGAGAGGTATCGATTCACGAAAGGGATAAGTACGGTGTCGACGATACTGACTCGGCCTAGAGATAGGTTAAGAGTTTCAGAAGCTAAAAGAAGTGTTGGATTCGTTGGTGATTATCATTGATTCACGCCGAGAGGTATCGTCAAGGATCAGTCATCAACAGCGCTCTGACTTAGAGATAAGCGGAGTCAACTACGGACACTTTGCTGAACTTTGATGCATCTGCCCAAGAGCAAGAGATTGCCGCGGCAGAAAACACTAACGCTGCGAGGTTATATCTGCAGTATGGCCGAAGCAGTGTTGTGTAATTGCATTGGACAAGAAGAAGATCAATCGAATCCACTAATTGACGCAGCTGGATCCTATCCACTTTCTCTATATCGTTCTCAATCTTTTATTTTATGTTTTGTTATTTAGTTACTTAGCAAATCCACTTATCTGTGTTTTTACTTTATCTTTCAGGAGTAAGGGAACAAGGGGAGACATATTAAGTATACCAATCCCTGTGGAGACGATACACGATATACTTATCACTTTATTACTTGCGACGTGTACACTGCACAGTTGCGCTATTATTACACGCATCAACACCATTAAAGTTTAAGACATAAAAATCATCGTTAAATTATTTAAAGATAAATGTTTAACTAACGTATAACAATCAAAGTTCAAAAGATAATAATCACCATCAAAGTTTAAAAAGTTATTTTACATTTAAAATATATATAAATGATTTAATAACAGTTAACCTATATATTAACCATTATTCGAAATTAATAACCGTAATTGTAGCCGTAACCATTAACCATCATTTTAACGGTTAGGTTAACTAAAACCGTTTAATTTTAACAATTCAATTAATTAATCTATAAAATATAACAATTATATCGATTAACAGTTATAATTAACGGTTACGATTAAATATGCTCACCCTGAATTATGGTAGGGTACTTTGAAGACTGATAATGAGATTAGATTTAATCATTATTTTGGCCATTACCATTTACTTCTATAGTAGGAGTAGCACACAATGAAAACTAAAGTTTTGAACCGAATTATCTCTTTTTTTTCAAAAGATATGTTTAATAATTATTTATATATTTTAAGATCACTTTTAATTTTAAATGTAAAATTAATATTGTTGTCTTTTCTTAGACGTGACATTCTTTCTTATTAAATTTTATAACGCACTTGTCACGAATCATTCATGCTCGTGATATATCAATTATCATTATTGTCTATCTTGCTTATCCTAGTCACAATATTCGTAAAAGTATTATTTTTATTTTACTTATCATGTTATTATTTTTTTCTCAAAAGACATCTAATAGGATGTGTATTACTATCATTTATGTAACTTAATATTTTTTTAATTTTTTGATATGATATTAATGTCATTGTCCTTTTTTTTTTTAGACGTGACAATAATATCATCTAACACCAATTAACAATTAAAAATACTCGTATTAAATTTATCTCATCCCCGTTTTATATATATTACATTCATCAGAATATAAATAAAATATTTTCGAATATGTTCAAATAAAATCTATTTTTATGAGCCATCCAACGTTCGTTCGATCTCTTTAACAAGCGATTTAGAATCAAATAAAATCTATATTCAATCACCCGTCGTCTTGAACAAAGTGAAAGCACAAACTTTTCTGAATATTATAAATATTTCAATTTTATAATTTTTTTCGAAAGGATCATTTTAATTGATCTATAAATTATTATTTAGAATCAAATTTATTTTTTTTAAATTATTGTTATTAGTAAACGAATATTTTCTACTACAATAATAAAAATTCATCCAAAACTTATAATATTTAAATTTTAAAATTTATTTTGTTTATTCTGAATTAAAAAGTATTTTTCGTCCAAAGTGATAAAATATTTTTTATAAAAAAATATTTTAAAATAGTTAAAATATAAAAAGAAATTAAACACATTTTACCCTTTCAGTTCTTTAATATTAATATATTTTATTATTATGCCTCACTTCACATTTCCATTTTCTCATTAGCTCTGCACCCATATATTCTCCTTTCTTTTTTTTCTTGTATAGCAATTTACACGTCACACAAAACGACAACACATGAAGGGCCCCTCACCACTGATATCCGCCACGTGTCTCATCACACGATCGTCTTGCAACTAGATGTCAAAGGGTCCCACATCGCCGGCAACAAGTACTTCCTCCCATTTATCCCGTTCGCATTGTAACTCGCCCCTGTACTCTTATCAACCAGGACATCACCCGGATAACCCGGATACGAACCCGACCCAAACATACCAGTGCAGGCAGAAACCGCTTCCAAAGGAGCATTTGCCGGACCCTGAAAATACCCGTTATGAAAAGGATTGGTAACGGTGTTACCCAACAGCGTGGCCAAGTTAATGATCATTCCGTCAACTCCGACGTCTCCGTTGGGTGCAACTAACGGCGGAGTCTGGGGACCGTAAATAGGTTGGTGAAATGGCCAAGCGCATTGACCGGGGCACTGAGTCTCGGAGTTTCCGACCCAAATATAGGTTCCACGAACCGGTCCACGGCCGAAACGGGTTGACCCGTGAGTCCCGCATCTCATGCAAAACCCTTCCAACGCCACGTCTTTCGCCGTGAGGATGATGTTGATGGTGTTCACGCCGTTCAGTTTACTCGCCAGTGCCGGTAAATGCGGGTTTTTAAGGGATTTACCGAGCGGGTAATTCTCGAAAAGGATTTGTTTGCCGACGGCTAAAGCAGCCGGACCGCCCTTGTAATTCTCAGTCGTTTTCCACCACGACGACGTGGCGGGATGCAGAGCGTTTCCCGAATTCAACGAGTTGATGAAGTCGACGATTATAGACCGTTGGATGGGAGTGAATTTTCCGTACCAGATGAGATTAACGGCGATCCTTCCCTTCAAGAGTGGACCGTTGTGGTATTTCAACACGAGTGGTTGCTCCTGGACAAGCTCGGAGGAGGAGAGGTGGATTAAACGGAGGAGAAAGAGAATGGCAAGGTGATAAATTGAAGCCATGTTAAAGGTCAAAATAGTAAACTCAACGAGAACGGAGAGAGCTGCTTGCCGGGAAAGAATTGCAGAGTGGCAGTGGGGGAGAAGAAGGTATTTATAGGCTCGTGTCCTTTTGGAGAGAGCGGAAGACAGCTGTCGAAGCAGAGGTTCAACATCCCTGGATGCCACGTGGAGGAAAATGATTGGGTTTGAAGTGTGACGTAGAAGAATTTCGCCAGGCTGTCTGTAATAAGGAGTTGAAACGTTGACGTGTTGGTCTACGGAGGAAATAACAAGCAATAATTTAAGTACTCAAATAAACAAATACGTAATAAAGTATAATTTGGGGGTTATTTATTTTTCTTTAATAGTTATTAAGTTTATATTTTATCAATTTATTGAATCATTTCCCATAAATCATTTAATTTTTCTTTAGTCTTTAAATTGTGAAAATTATTCCCAATATGTTTATTAAATAAATATTTTTAATTAATAATTAAAGATGATTATTCGAATAAATTAAATTAATTTTTTTGAATTAATCGAGTTTAAAAATTATATTTTAAATATTTTAAATACATCACTAATTTATAATCTTTTCATTGTACGATCATCCTTTATAATATAATTAAATTACATTAATTTTGTAGAGTATTTTTATAATATTATTGTAATCATTAAAAATGTTATGTTTTTTAATTAATATTTTAATAAATATTTACATAAATGATATAGAAATAATACGATTAAATTTAACTAAAAAAATAATAAAACTTATAAACAATATTCCCTACTCTAATCATTAAAATGTCATGTTTTTTAAGCGGCAGAGAAAAGCTTTGAAGAAAACTAAGCTTTCGAAAATTTTAGGTCAACCATTAACGAATTTTGATTGAGATTTATTTATGCTTGATAATGGGGTTTCGGATATGAGGAATGGTCCTAGGGCAGAGATGGCAGTTCACCAAGGAGGAGATTTAGCGCATATAGATCTTGATAGAGGGGCGGACATAGAAAAAACAATAGGGTTATCGTCTAGAGACGGTGATATCATGTTACCGTCAGTGGTGGTGTCTGGGCTGAAAAGTGGACAAGAACCTATTGATCTTGGGAAGAGAGTTTCTTTTCGAGATGTTGCGATGCGCTCCGCCGAAAGTAATAAGGAGGATAATTTTCTAAAGTCGTTGGAAGTGGAATTAGGCAATGACGATATTATTATTAGCAGAGATGACCCGGTTCCTGAGATTCGGTTCTCCGATAGGGTTCATAAGCAGATTGATGCAAAGTTGGCAAAGGTATGATAGTAAGACTCCTGGGCGCTCAATTGGACTCAGGGCTTTGAAGAATAGAGTACAGACACTATGGAATCCGATGGGAGATTTCTCAATCATTGATCTGGATAACGATTATTACTTGATCAAGTTTAGCCTTGATACGGACTATAACAAGGTAATTTCTAGTGGCCCATAGATGATTTACGGAAGCTACTTGACTGTCCAACCCTGGTCGAGGGAGTTTCCGACAACTGAAGATCATCCTAAACAGATTCTGGCATGGGTTAGACTACCTGGATTACCCTATCGCTATTATTCGAAACATTTGTTTAATGCAATTGCAGGACTAGTTGGAGAGGTTATTCGGGTTAATTTTAACACAATGGAGGGTCGTCGAGGAAGGTTTGCACGACTTGCGTTTATGGTGAGGCTAGACCAAACACTACTACCTGGTATGATAATTGATGGTAGGTTCCAACGGATAGAATATGAAGGTTTGTCGTTGATTTGTTTTAGATGTGGGAAGTACGGACATACTAAGGAATTATGTGCGGAAGTGCAGAAACAGGCGACACAATCCAAAATTGTGGAACCAGCACCAAAAGCTGCTGAGATGTATGGGCCGTGGATGCAGGTGGAGAAACGACGACGGGGAACCCAACGAATTACTAAAGGACAAAACTCTTCTGATTCGAGGGCTGCTAAGTCGACGGGTTCGCGGTTTGCTGTGTTGAATGTTGGAATAGATAATACGACGGTGGAATAGCAAAATCCGATGTAAAGGATTGGCCAGGACCCGATTCCTAGGATCGATCATGGTCCTAGATCAACGAGGGTAATGAAAGGTAAAGAGGTTGTGGTGGTTCATGAGCCATCTGTGAATAAGGGTGCACAACAGGTTCAAATCATCGCGGATATAGCAAGACCATCTAATGTTGTTCCTCTTATGGAAGCTACTGGGTCGCAAATGAATGCGGATGAGATGATCACAAAAGCAGTGATTGACACTTCTAAGGCATGTAATGAGCAGGAACAGGGTAAGAGTTTGCAGGTCACCAGTATTGGTAATGAGACACAAAGCACGGTGCAGACTGTTCCTTCTAAGTTGCCTATGGAAAAACATACGGCTATTCGTATTGCGGATGAAAATTAAAAACGGGTCTTAAAAGATAATAATGGAAAATCAGCGTTAGGTTTGATTCGTAAAATAAGAAAGACATATGCTCGTAGTGGAACTATTCCAAGCCCTTTGGTTCGCAAGAACGGAAAGGCAAAAAAGATTGATGGGAAACACCAAGCGATGGAAGTTACACAATGGATAAATACAGTCTCAAATGAACTATCTACAAAGTAAGCAAGTCTAGATCTGTTCGTTAGGTCGAGGGGTTCAGACACAGCTAAGAAGGGTGAAATTCGATGGACTGCGCACGAGTCATTTGAGGGAACGATGAAAGTGGGGAATCAGTGAGTTTGGGGTTCTTTATGCTTATTTTAATGATTAAAATCATGTGTTAGAATACTCAAGGCACTCTTGGCCTTGACTTTAATCGCTATTTTAGATTATTGGTTAGTGTGCAGTTACCGGATATGATTGCAATCTTTGAGCCTCGAATAAGTGGGGATGGGGCGGACAGTTTCATTCATCGCTCGGGGTTTGATTATTCGTACAAAGTAGAAGCAAATGGTTTTTCAGGAGGCATATGGATCCTTTGAAAGGAGGGGATTATGTTTGATGTTCTCACTGTTTCAAACCAGTTTGTACATGGAATTGGTGTGGATTCTAGATCAAATATACAATTCCACGCTACGTTTGTGTATGCAAGCCCAGAGTGGGGTAAACGTCGATTCCTCTAGGATCAACTTGAGGTCCTGGATCTAGGGCCTGGAATGCTGTGGCTGTTTGGTGGAGACTTTAATGCTATAGTAAGTTCGGATGAGCGGTCAGGTGGATCGACTCAGAGAGTGGGGACTTGCGCGCAGTTTAATGAGTTTATCTTCCGAACGGGGCTTATTGACATGGGTTTCAATGGTCCACGCTTTACTTGGTAGAGTGGTAACTTGAGTCAAAGGCTTGACCGCTTCCTCTGTAATATAAAGTGGTATGATTTTTTTGTGTCTTCAAATGTCTTGTATCTACCTTTGATGGGGTCTGATCATCGTCCAATTTTATTGGTGACTGAGGCGGATAGGAATCGAAATAGTCAACGGTCTTTCTGGTTTGTGTCAGCATGGAATGATCACCCAGATTTTAAACGGTTATTACATGAGAGCTGGGATAGCAATATAAATGTGTTTGATAGCCTTTTCTTTTTTTAGGAAAAAAGTCGTCAATGGAATAAGGATGTGTTTGGACATATTGGGAAAAAAAGGCGACTTCTTGCCCGAATCGGTAGAATTGAAAGAGCTATTGATAGAAGGCATAATCCGTTTCTCTTAGACTTAGAGATCAAACTGAAATCTGAGTTGAATGTTGTCCTTGAGCAGGAGGAAAGCTTATGGTTTCAAAAGTCTCGGAGTAAATGGCTTGACCAAGGTGATCGTAATACAAAATTTTTCCATTCCACCACTCTTAATCGGAGGAGGCGCAATACTATTCTCATACTTCGCTTAGATGACGGAAATTGGTGCTTGGAGTCAACCGTTTTAAAGGATCATGCTATCGATTTTTTCTCAAAGCTTTACACTGCCGAACCGGTTGTCAATTTGGACCGTAATGATTTGAGTGGACATTCACAGGTGTCCGAGAGCCAGCGGAGGCTATTGTTACGGGATGTATCGTCAGCTAAAGTTCGTGCAGTTATATTTTCGATGAATCCGCATAAAGCACCAAGTATTGATGGCTTTCATGCGGGGTTTTTTCAGAGGAATTAGGATGTTGTAGGGAAGTTGGTGGTGTCGTTTGTTTGAGAGTTCTTTGCGATTGGAAATCTAGGCGACATCACTAATCAGACTTTACTTGTATTAATTCCCAAAGTTGTTAAACCAGAGAGTATTAAACAATTTAGACCTATCAGCTTGTGCACGATATTGTACAAAGTTATTACTAATATTCTGGTTAATAGACTTAAGCCTCTGTTACCGAACTGGATATCTTCAACTCAGTCAAGTTTTGTACCAGGACGTCATATCACAGATAATATTATTCTAGCCCAAGAGGTAATTCATACGATGAGAAAGAAGAAAGACTCCAAACCTTGGATGGCGATTAAGGTTGAGTTGGAAAAAGCCTATGATAGATTAAATTGGGATTTTGTAGAAAGCTCTCTTTATGGGTTAGGGCTTCCCGATCGTTTTATTTGGTGGATTTTAAAATGTATAACTTCGGTTACTACAAGAATTATCTGGAATGGAGAGATGACAGATTCGTTTCAGCCTTCCCGTGGGGTGAGAGGGGGACCCGCTTTCACCTTATTTATTTGTCATTTGTATGGATCAGTTAGCGAAGGCGATTGATCGGCGAATCCTTCATGGACAATGGAAGCAGATTCAGCTTTCTCGTGGTAGCCTGGGCTTGTCGCACCTGTTTTTCGCAGATGATCTGATACTATTTACGGAGGCGTCGTTGCAGCAGGTTAAAATTTTTCATGAAGTCCTCCAGGATTTCTGTATGTCGTCAGGACATCGAGTTAGTGTTTCTACAACCCAAATATTCTTTTCTAATAATTGCAGTTAAGAGCGGAAACAAAACATAGCGAACCATTTTGGGTTTGAGGTAGTGGATGATTTGGGGAAGTACTTGGGTGTGCCGCTTCTACATAAACGCGTTACACGGGTCACTTACCAATATCTGATAGAAAAAATTGATCAACACTTATCGGGTTAGAAAGCAAAATCATTGGCACTAGCCGGGAGAATTACTCTAGCGAAGGCTATGTTACAGGCTATATCAATTTATACAATGCAAACTACCTGGCTTCCTAAAGGTATTTGTGATGAAATTGAGAAACGCATTCATCATTTTATTTGGGGTATAACACCAGACCATAATACTATCAACCTTGTAAAATGGGATATTATAAAAAAGTCATCAAGTATGAAAGGTTTAGGTTTTTCGTGATGTGCAGAACCAAAATTGTGCTTTCCTTATAAAGGTAGGGTATCACTTGGTTTGTAGTAAGGACAAGTTATGGGTCCAGGTACTAAGGGATAAGTATAAATGGATTGGAGAATTGTCTAGTAAAATTTATCGACGAAACTCCTCGAGGCTTTGGCAAGGTGTGAGTCAGTTTTGGGAAGCAATAAAGTAAAGCATGTGTTGGCAAGTTCGTAATGGGTGGAAAATCGATTTTTGGTGGGACGTGTGGTTAGATGGGAGAGAGCCTTTAGCGACAAAATACCTTCTACCCGGTGATCCTCCTCACGTGAGTGTTGCTAGCATGCTAACGGTAACAGGGGCTTGGGATTGGAGCAAGCTTGCATTGGCATTGTCTCGCGAGTCCTTGGATAAGCTGGCAAGCGTTGTTCCGCCACATGCTGGATTTGGGAATGACTCGCTAGTTTGGAGATGGACTGAAACGCATATATTCTCAACCGCATCAGCTTATCGTACTTTGGGGCTAGAGGTGCTCCTTGAGGACGAGGATTCATGGAATTTCATTTGGCGTCTTCCGATTCTAAACGAATCAAAACTTTTTTATGGTTGTTAAACCATGATAGGTTGATGACGAACAAGGAAAGAACCCGCCGACATTTTGGTAACAACAGCCTATGCCCTGTGTGCGGTGTAGAAGATGAGGATATAAACCATGTGTTGAGAACGTGTAGTCGGACGAGGCAGGTTTGGGCTAAGCTGGTGCCGCAAAACCTATGGCGTAGCTTCTTTAACGGAAGTAATCGCGATTGGTTACAAGCCAACTTGAAGAGTGATAGTAATTGGTGGACGACTTTGTTTGCAACAACTTGTTGGATCCTTTGGAAGAGGCAATGTGTTTTTGTGTTTGATAGTGGGAGAGAATTAGTTGGTAACATTGTGGATTATTGTGTGACGTATACAAAGGAAATTGTGGCTGCTATGGAAATACGCAAACAACAACAGCGAAGAGGATTGTGTAAACAATGGTGCCGACCAAATGAAGGATGTGTTAAAGTTAATACGGATGTAGAAGTGGGAGGAAATCCTTTGGTTGCAACCGCTGGAGGAATCATCCGGGACGCTGACAGTGAATGGATTCGTGGTGTTGGGCGGCGCATTGGCCGTTGCTCGGTGATCTGCACAGAATTGTGGGCTGCTTTTGACGGTTTAACATTAGCCTGGGAATTAGGGTACCGTAAGTGGTGCTTGAACTTGACAGCACTACAGCCGTGGCTTTGATACAAGGGTTGTTGGTTGACATCGCCCATCGCAATCTTGTTCTTCTAATTAGTGAGCTGATTGTACGTGCATGGGACGTTAGGATTGTACATGCGGGAAGAGAGGCTAATGGAGCAGCAGATCTGTTGGCTAAGATCATGCGAAATACTGAGGATTTAGTGCGGGTGTTCTTGGAACCACCTAATGCAGTTCGGATTTTACTTGATCGGGACAAGTCCATAGGTTTGGCTTGATGTTTTAGGGGTTTAAGTTTTTGTTTAAATTTGTTTAATGCCGCTACGAGTACTCTTTTCCTCCAATTAGGTTTAGGGAGGTTTTTAACGAGGCTCGTAGTTGCATTCCTTTTTACATCAAAAAAATGTCATGTTTTTTAATTAATATTTTAATCGAACAACGAAGAAATTATATTATGGTCATTTCCATCACGTCATTCATGAGATCAATCAATCAAATATATCCATTTAATTATTTTTTTATTTTATTTTTTTATCAAATGAATCCTTACTTGATAAAATTATATCTAAATTTAATTTACAATAAATATTAATAAAAATTTACTTAATAAAAAATAAAATAAAAAATAATTATTGAAGGGACAACATCATATGCACACGACGTTTTATCATGTGTATTGTAAAAATTAATCTAAATTCTAAAATATAATTAAATATTTTTTTATTTTAAAATTTAATTCCGAATCGAATTATTTTTAAACTTTTCCAAAAATATTGTATCAAAAATGAGAAAAAAACAATTACAACTGATTTAACCGACTAAATTGAACTTATTTTAGTGTACTGTATATGTAATTTGTTATCAAGATTATATATATATATAAATTAAAATTTTATACTCTATTTGTTACATTTAAATTTTTAAAAATAATTATTTTAGGGTATTTTCAGATTTGAATTTTATTATTTATAATTTAACTATTCAAGTTGAGAAAAACCATTTAATTTAAAAAAAATTATATGTAAAATTTAAAATGTTCAAAATTTTGAAATTTAATGAGAAATTTTAAAATTATAAAGATTTATATTAAAGATTTAAATATAACAATAAAAATTAGTGTACTGATTACGTATTTAGGTGTAAATTTTTTATCATCTAATTATTTGTTGTCTTAATAGTTTGTTGATTTGAAAAAATTATCAGGTGAATCATGTTCACCACATGATCATCTTAATTTTTTAAAGGTGAATTATTGTCTCTTTCTTACATGTAATTAGTGGATGGGTAGTTATTAGGTAGTTTGTTAAAGATAAATTATTCTAATTAGGGGTAAGCAAAATTCGACTCGACTCGAAAAAACCAAATTACTCGACTCGACTTATTTTGACTCGACTCAAAATTTTATAGACTCGACTTGACTCAAAAAAATTTCAAATAAAATTCGAGTTGTAAAATGAAAATTCGAATAGCTCGAAATTTTTAGTAATTAAAGAATTAATTTTTAAGTTTGAGATGAGTCTATAAATTTTTATGATATATATACATTGATATATAAAAATATAAAGAAATATTGCTATATATGAAAATATATATATATATATATACATATCTTAGAGAAAGTCATTTAAATTAAAATCAAATCATACTATAATATGATAAATAATTACAATTACATATATATAGAAACTCGAAAACTAGACTCGATTCGACACGACTCAAATTTTTTAAACTCGAATCGAATCGAAAAATTCCAAATAAAGTTTGAGTTGTAAAATATGACTTGTGAACTCGAATAACTCGAATTTTTTTGACTCGACTTGATCGAATACACACCCCTAGTTCTAATTGCTTGGACCATTGATGACGTGGTGGACAAGATTCACCGGATAATCTCTCGTTGATTTGGTAGCGAAAAATTAGGATCGAAAAAATAAACCTTTACAATAATAACCTTAATGTTTAAATTATTTTTAGTTAATTTGAAATAAGAAAAAGAATTTTTAGAAACAAGAAATCGTAGAATACAAAATTGAGAAGACCAAACTTTTAGGATAAAAAATAATTTTGAAAAATCAAAGATAAAATTAAAAATAAACATTTTCAATAATAATCATAATATATAATTTTTAAAATCAATGATAAAAATATACATTAGATGAATGTAAGTTACCATTAAGTAGTTTAATCTATTTTTTCGCTCCTAGATCAGCAAGTCGTCAATATTTAACGACAATAAACGATGAGTGACAAAAAATTTATACCTCTAAAACACATGTAGCCTTATTTATCGTTTTTAAAAAATCGCTGGCTATCTCTATACTGAGAAAAACATAAGTGATCGTCCCAACAACTAACCCTAAAAAATTAACAGAACTTGTATGAATTTTTTTAATAGTCTTAAAAAAGTAATTATAAGATAATATCTTTTCATACATATTTTTAACTTTTTAACACGATACATACATTTTACAAATAAAACAATTTAAACCCGAAAATTTCAAAATAAACATTATTATTTTTTATTTAGACTGCTCGTTGGATTTATCTTAAAAATATTATTAAATGTCGACATTGGATTTAAATAGATTTAAACGTATTAATCCTATTATATAGATTTAAACGTATTTAACAATTCCTAATTAGTAGGTCTTAAATGACTTACTGTCCGTTTGATTAGCAGCAAATCGAACAAAATCATTGGCTCTAATTGAATCTGATAGGTAGTGAAGAAAAGACATTTTATCAACTTATATAATTAATTATATTGGACAAGTCTTTTTCATTTATTATATCAAAATAATTTGGTATCTGTCTTTATCCTACGTGGACTCGAATTGTCACCCATTTAAGAACTAATTGTACAAGAGGCCGACATAAAATTATATATCTAACAATGTGTGAGTAAAAAATTCGATTACTCGATTTTAGTCCCGAATTTGATAAAATTTAATAGATTTTTATCTGATATTAGTTTTGATGGATTAGGATTAAATTTAAAATTTAGGTTTCGGTCATAATAGGGATCAAGACTGTATCTTGATTTTTTGGATCCAGTAGCCAGTGGATACCCAACAGGACCGAGACCAATAACAAATACCCGATATTGATTTTCTTTTGTTTATTTTTCTTATCAAACTTTCTCTTTATGTTTGAATATTATGAGTATGACTAGTTTTAAAACTTTAATTTTCAAGCTATAATATTCTAATTTTATTATTTAATATTATTATCGGTTATTGAATTTTTTTCTTCAATTACTCAATTTTTTTAAGAATAAACTAATTGGTTGGATACTCAGTATTAGAACCGGTTTTTAAAATTTAGGACCTGATGTGACCGAGACTGAAACTGATTCTAATTTTCAGGAACTGATGGTTATGGGGATCGAGACTAATTCTATTCAAATTGGTCGGGTACCCGATTATGTCAACCCATATATCTAATTATTAAATAATGACTTAATATATTTTTTAAAATTATACTTCCTTTGTCTTATTCCAAAATAAAATTATATATATATATATATATTTAAGTAATTCAACCCTAAATGTTTTATTTTAGGTTAGAATGATCTCTTTACGAAAGAAAATATTAGAAAACTGATGGTAAGCAATTTGAAATAATTTGACAGAATAATAAGTTAATAAAAAATATTTTATATTTTATATAATATTTTAAAAAATGATTGATGTAATTTTTTAAAATCAATATATTTATTTATATGATATTTTTTTTAAAATATATCCTTGATATCAAAATAAATATATAAAATATAAATATTGCAGTAGTATATATATATGTTCTAGTGAATACTCTCGACCATTGGATATTTATCGCTCAATCACTATACTGGTATTACTGGTGCTCGAATCTGTGACTTCTATGAAGTATAATCATTCCTTTAACTACATGACTCGTGCAATACATTATTATTTTTTTATTTAGCTACAGTGATTACAATAATATCTATTTTAGAGTAATATACTGTCAACCATTGGACATTGATTCCTCAATCATTGTGCTAACAGTACTGGTGCTCGAACCCGTAACCTCCAAAAACAATTGTTCCTTTAATCGATGAGGTTAGATGATTCGTGTATACATGATTATTTTTTAAATGATAATAGAAGTGAAACTTGACATGGACCGACAAGGCAGGCGAAACTTAACACAAAGGATGCCATACACAAATAATTTATATCATTTGATTGTTTTTCCAAGGTACAAATCAAGCAAAATAAAACAAATTAAGTGGTTCCATTATGTATCCAATAATGCATACCCCTCTTGTCATTTCTCTTTCAACCTATAAAAACATGTTTATTTGACAAATTGATGTACTAATATAAGACCAAGAGGGATTAATATAATTATGGATGATTTAGACTCATAATCAAATCTAATTATCTATATATTTTTGCCAAAATTTTAGTATCATGTATCAAGTGAGTTAATTCGTAAAGAGTCGAGCTCGTGAAGCAGTCTTAATAATAAAGGATGATATATTTTATCCAGGTGATTTGAGTTCGACTATTACGTGTACATGGTATGTATGTGTCCAAAGTAACTTGAATTCGAGTAGTGTAGTCTTTAAATATATATGAGTTTATTCAGATATACAATATGATTAAAATATTATCTTATAATTAAACTGTAATACCCAAAAATATTATTTTAGTAATTTATTTTATTTTTTTAACTTGTCATTTTTTTAATTTTTTAAAAAAAGGGTTGGATGATTTTTTTTTGAACAAGCTAGAGTGATTATAGTAGCATCTGTTCTAGAGTATAATCTTCACCATTTGACATTGATTGCTCAATCACTCTGATGAGATCGCTGATGCTCGAACCCGTGACTTCTAAGAACAACGTCTGTTCTTTAAACCACTTGGGTTGGATGATATTTTTAACATTTAAGTTATACTTCATTTATCATTTAAAAATTTTATATATTATTCTCATTTCAGATATTATATCTATTTTTTAAATTTTTTAAATTAAGAGAACTCAAATTCAATCTCCTAAGACTACTCGATCTTCGAAGAAAATATAAAATAAAATTAACCTACGAGGATAGATCTAAGTAGTAAAGAACTTAGTATCGCTTAAGCAGGTCTTGAGTTTGAGACCTTGTGCATGCAGAAAATTTTTGTGGGAGACTCATCCAACAAAATCAGATATACAACACAGGTCAATCCAAATTAATCAGAACAAAACTTTGAATAACAGAAAAACAACTAAAAATATAAAATTAGATGAAAAAAAGGAAAATGGGTGACATATTAATGCATATCAAGTTGGTATGGGTGTAGTACAAAATCATAGACTTTTGAATATAAAACTTTTTGTCTTGATGCATGAATTTCATAATTGGTAAAAAAAAAACATGCTAAATGGACCACAAATCCTTTTCCCTTTCCAATTAGCTAAAGATGAATGAAATTAGCTGCCCATCAAACTCTGCTTGAAAGTGATTTTTGCTTTTCAAACAAAGGTCAAACTTTGGATGTCGACCAATTTATACCCACAAACTTGATAATCAAGATAATCATAAAGCTACCATTTATTTCATATCAATTATTAAACTAGTTTTTATCTTATATATTATTATCTCAAATATTAATTTTTAAGTGTTAATTAAAAGAATGACTCTACAAAAAAGTACAATAGTTCAATATTATATGTACCTTTTATTTTAATTATTGATTGTATTTGGGATAATTAAGTGATAATAATAGACATTTTTGTATAACTTTTACAAACCAACATCTAAGTAATTAATCATTGATTTTATGTAATATTTGGTAGAAAAATATACTGCTATCATTTTCTTTTTCTGACAGATAATATGTCATCCCGGTAGTATTCTACCGTAGCAAACAAGGAAAAGAATAGCAATTCAAGGTCATCAGATATTGTTGAGACATACTAAACTGATGAATAAACAGATCAAACCAGACTTGGATGAGACGTAGCGTTATATCCGCCGAGGCGAAAAACAATGCCACGAGGTAGAACTTGGACTTTCAGATATGGTGTGCGAACTGAAAAAAATTAAGAGATGGATTTTTCTAGACAAACTATGAAAAGAACGGAGTAGAGAAGAGTAAGGAAAGACATGATCAAAGCCCTGTAGAAAAGTTCAACAAGAATGAAACTAGAAAATAAAATAAAGAGCTTTTATTTATGTAATAAAGTTGTATTTTATTTCAAGTTAAATTTTTATCTTTAGAAAGATTTGATCTAGACCTAACTTATAAATACATGCCCTAGGTAAAGGACAAGAGCATCGAGTCTTCACCTAGAAAACCCTAGCCGACACTTATCTTCATTATGTTCTAATTCTCCTTAAGACTTAAGTTATTTTGTGGAGTAATTGTGTGAGGAATTTTGCATTTTGTTTAAGTTTTGTTTAATGCAAGTTTGATTTTAAAATTCGTTTTCTTTTGGATTATTTTTCTTACATTCAAGCTCGAAAGAGAAGTTTATGAGAAAAAATACATTTGTATAATATCAGGAGAGTTGCTCACGAAAATAGTAAACATGATCTTCATCTATTTCGGTAAAGACTAATTTGACTTAGGGATAAATTTGGTTCAACGACTAAAAGGGACTTAATATCAGTTGATGTTCATCTTTGATTCATGCCGGGAGGTATTATCAAGATGTGATCATCAATAGTACTCGTATTAGAGATATTGAGGATTCATCAAAGGACGTTAGTCGAACTTTGGATAATCAACTTGCCGCTCAAGTATAACCCCGTTGGGGCAGCTAAGGCAACCCTTTAGCGACCCGCCGAGGCGGCAACTTGACCTTACATTGCAAAACCGACACAATCTACATTATGAATCAACACTGCAAAGCATCTTAACCTGATCTATCTCTCATCTTTGATTATTTGATCATTTATTTTTATTGTTTAATTAAAATTCTTATTTTAATCATAAACCAAATCACCTCTATCTGTGTTTTTACTTTTCATTGTGTAGGAATAATAAGTTGTGTAAATAGCACCAATCTTTGTGGGATTGATATCTTTTATGCTATAACTTTAAAAGTGTATACTCGCACTACAAGAGCGTAGGATATTACACGCGCGACATCTATCACGTACATCAAACCTCACTAAACCTCACTAACATTGAACATTGTTGAATACCATTAAATTGATTAATAAAGGTTAAAATCTTAAGTATTTAATGTATAATTAATTTCATTGAAATTTTATTTTAAATAATTTATAATTGCAGCACTTAAGGTTTTTAATCCTTTATTAATCAATTTAATAGTGTTCAACAATGTTTAACGTTAGTGATATTCAACAGTGTTCGATACACGTTATAAAATTTTCCTAATTAAAGACACGTGATTGCGAACAAAAATTATTTGTCCCCAAATCATACTCTCATTTTATGGTACAAACTAAAAAAAATAAAATCTAATCTCTAACCTTAATTTTTACATACTAAATCTTAAATTAGTAGCAGATCCAGAATTTTTTTTAGGGTAGACACCAATCATAAAAGTCTCAAAATTTTAGAGTAGGCATAACTTATAAAATTTAAGAAAATTGAAGCCAAATGTATAAAATTTAAAAAGTTCTGGGTGAGCATGGGCTCACCCAAGGGTATATATGGTTCTACCACTGCCTTAAACCCTAAAAAATATATCATATATCTAATTTTATAAATTTTAATCTCAGACCCTATCCTTGAACTCTAAACTCCAAACACACTATTTTTAAAGTTGAGAGGCAAAAAAATATGGTCAGAAAGCAAACAGTTTTCATCACGTGATTGCCTTTTAATTTTATATTTTTCTTTTATTATTTATTTTCCTAAAGTTGTTATTGGTGTTAATAAAAAAATAAAAATCATTAGGATGTGTTTGGTTGATGAAAAATATTATCATCATAGGTAATAATCTTTTCCAAATTTAAGTTCCCACGTTTGATTTAAGAGCATTCTCGTTTAGATGTATTTTTCTTTTCCCAATAGTAACTCCTTTTCCTTCAAATTGTGGGAATGTTGTTCCTCCCACTTTCTTAATTATTTAACAATTTACTATTCTTTGGAAAATTTTATCCTTATAATAATATATTATATTTATAATGATCCTGTATTATATTTTTAATTAGATGATTAAATATTTTAATTTAATATTATTTTAATATATAAATGGTGTTACAATATTTAATATTGAGCGGATCGAACAATTGAATTTGGCTAAGAGGGTTGAAGTGACACTTTTAAGAATTTGTGAAATAATTAGAAAATTGAAAAAAATTAAGGACATAAAAATTTATAGTGGTTCACGCTTCGAACAAACTCTACATCCACTACTTTAGCTCACACTAAGGATTTTCTAACCAATTCACTATTGAATTCAACATTTTTCTTGGTTCAAGGGATAACCGTCAGAACAAGTCTATCTTTCTACCCAAAGATTGACTTAACCTCACAAGAGATACAAAAAATCAAGAAAGACAATTAAGGTTTCTCTCAAAGAAATATTTGCCCCAATTACAAGTACAACACTCCCTAAACTCAATTACAACGGATAAGAGTGAAGTACAAGACCGAGTATATGAACTTTAACAATAAGGTGCTTGTAGTTGAATTTAGATGCTTGGATGAATGCTTTAAGATCAATAATTGTTGCTACTGTTTGGAATGATTAATTTTAAACTTTCTCATTGATTTTTAACCATCGAAGTAGTTGGGAACATAAATACGGACATTAGACCTTCATCTTCCCACCATAAATGCATTTTTGTAACTGTATTGAAACACGTGGTACTTGTATTAAAACAATACCAAAATAGAGAGTTGTTGTATGCATTTAATAGGGTATCAGAATGTGTGATTAGCGAATCAAAACAAGTTATCTTTAAAATAGGGGCATGTCAAAACAATTACAAAGTTGTACCGAAACATTTTGGTTTTACCAAAATGATTATTGAAGCGCCTCTATGGGAGTATCAAAATGGGTCAACTGAATTTTAAAAAATACTTGTCAAACAACGGTTAAAATATTTAATGTTTAAAGAGCCATTGAAAATTTAATCGAATATTAAAATGGACATATGGTGTATCGAAACGCTTTGAATATTTCATTAAGTTCATAAAAGCCTGACAGTATCGAAACAACCTTTGGTTGCATCGTAATTCCTGTTTCGATACCATCTTTCAGAGTTTTGAAATGAATTTTCAAAGTTCCAAAACGTACCAAAATGGTTCAAGACCATATCGAAACACCTGGTAAAACATAAAGAACTTTAATCAAAAATAGGCATGTCGTATTGAAACGTTTTGAGGGCGTATCAAAATGCCTCTAACAAAATCTGAAGTTTGGCTTTGAAATTGACTTAAAAAAATATTTTTGGGTTATTGGTTTGACTTAAAATTATTGTTTGACTTTTCAATTTAAGTAAAGACTTAAAAATTTATTTCAAATTAGTTCTTTTACTTTTTTATATTAAAATCAAATTTAATTTTACATTTAATAATATATTTTTATTAATATTATCTTTGTGATGTTTCATCTTAAAAATTCAATAGGTTAATTTATTTTATTATTTTTATTACTTTTATATTTTTTTTATTATTTACTTTATTTTATTCGATAAATAATTAAATATAATAAAAATTAAAAATCTAAATTAAATATTTAATATTTTATTATTCACAAAAAAATAAAAGGGAATAAAAGAATATAAATATATTTTAAAAACAATTTAATATATTAATTATATTATAAATATAATTTTTTTAAAAAATTGGATAATGTAACGAAAAAAATTATATAAAACTTTATGTAAATATTTTTAATTTAATAATTAAAATTTTAACTTGTTAAAAATATATATCTTAAGGATAAGTTGATAAATTTCATTTTTAATTAATTTATATTCATTCAATCAAATACTACAATCTTATATTCTTATTAAATAAATTAGATAATATAATATAATATTTTCAATAATATATCTAATAATATTATATTTTAATAATTTTATTTTTAAAATAATCTTATATTCTATGAACTAAACGTCTTCTTAAAAAAAAAATTCCTCCCCATCGTCACCCTCACTACATAAAACACGTGCAGACTATACCACTAAGGCCAACCAAGCACACTGTGTCGAACACTACAACAACCAAAACGCCTATGTGCTGTGACACATGACACTAATGCAACCCAACCTAGCACCACCCTCGAGTCCGATGTCACAATCAACGCATAGTTTGATCTTTACCGTTAATATAAAATAGTTATTAAATTTTTAGAAGTTATATAATAATTAAATTCTAATTTGTATTATTAAATGGTTATTAAATTGTTAATTATTGTTAACTGAGTGTCGTAATAATTATAAAAATTTGGATTATAACACAATTAATCTTATATATTTAGATATTGAATCGAATTAATCTTAATTTAGCTTTTATTATTGAAGTATAAATTAATTGAATGTGTAAATATAAATGATTAAATATGTTATTATATAATTTTCCGTAACCATTACACACAATTAATTACCATTAACAGCGTAATATCATTTTATAACAAAAATTAAAGTTTAATCACTATTATAAAACTTTTAAAAATTTGATGATTATTTTTATAATTTTAAAAATAGTTTAACGAGTATTTGTTTTCTATTTATGTTTGTTGAATAGGTATTGGATGACTAAAGTACGTCTCGATACCAAACGAACTGATGAAAATGATTGTCAAAAACGATTTATATATGATATCGAGACGAGTTAATTGTATCATATGTTTTTAAATTATTATTTTTATTTTAAATTGATTTTTAAATTATTAAACTTTTAATTTCATCCTTAAATTGTATTATAAATTAGTCTCTAAACTTTTGAATATTTCATTTTTATCCTTAAACTATGAACCTCCTCATTCTAAATTGGTGTCAAAATATTTTAATATTCCGATTTCATCATGAAAATACTATTTATATCATATCATATTATTACATAATAGATAATACACATCAGTATTGGTCGACAATTAATAATTTTTATAACGGTTTATTAACATAAGATATGATTATTAGTATAAACTAATAATTTCAGGATGAAATCAAAATGTTCAAAAGTATTAGGAGCCAATTTAAAATGAGGATCATAGTTTGAGGATGAAATTAAAATGCTCAAAAGTTTAGGGACCAATTTAGAATAAAACTCATAGTTTAAGAATAAAGATTATTTAAAGTTCAAAAACTAATTTAAAAAATATCGGTACGTAACAATTTGATAATTTAAAGTTGAACTTTTCAAAAATTATATTATTTAAAACTCATAGTTTAAGAACGTATGTTACAATTAACTATCGATACGCATGCATGAGATAATAATAATAATAAGACAATTTAAAGTTAAACTTCTCATTTTACAATTACATCAAATTTTCATTAAATATGTTGAGAAATTAGACCTTATTCAATTAAAATTATACACACGATATTGAAAAAAAATCAACTGCGGAGAAAGAGGTTGCGAGAGGTGGTGCACCACCGATCGTATGAAGCATGGAGGTCGGGCCAATCTGAGGAGGGACAATACGTGAAATGGTGAAGCCAAAGCGAAAGCACTTGCTCTTGTTCCTCTCCTTCCAGCTTCTCGATGGCGTCTTCCAATACCTTCTTGAGCTCGGCTCTTTCGCTTAGGCTCAGTACCGGCACGTCGCTGCCGTTGCTCGCTCGGCACAACAACGGCAGCCACAACGTTAACATCTTCATCTTCGTTTGCCTTGGCTTCTCTTTGTTGTTGTTGTTCCCTTCTTCACTCTCTTCTTCCATTATCATGTTCTTCGCTTGCATGAATAGAAATGCTACATGTTTTTTCATTAATTAGACAAATAAATTGTTTCTTTAGAATTAAATCTTAATTCTATGACTGATAAAGGAAAAATTGTATATTTAATAACCTAATTATGTCTGTGTTGTTGTTTTGATACTTCAATTATTATTTTTGATAAAATAATATTTAATGTTACTTTTTGTTTTATTTTGGTACTTAAATTGTTTAGAATTAACGAAAATAATTATGTGACTTGAGTTGATAACAATTCTAGTCCAAAAACTTTTATAACCTATCAATTTAGTCTGAGATTCTACCAATTTAAATATTATTTTAAATTTTGGATTATAATCATAAATTCTTTTTTTTTCTCTTTCTGTTGACTTTTTGGGGCTAAGAGTATAAAATATACGTCAGAGACGATTAAAATTTTAGAATTTGCAGATCAATGAGAGGCTAATATGAGATCTATTGAAAAATCCCAAATGTCGCGACCAGAATATTGATGAGAGGATGAGAAAAGGATGAGACATTTTTTCTTTAAATTTAAGATGATATTTTAAATTGATAGATTTTGAACTAAATTGAATATATATATGTGCATTTTAAGCTAAAACTATAATTATACGAAGCCCCGTTATCACCTTCCGGCCGAGGTACCAAAACAATAACGTAAGGTACAATTTTATCAAAAATAATAATTAAAGTACCGAAACAACAAAGCGAGCATAATTGATGTATATATAATTTTCGCAATTATTAATGGTCTAATTGTAAATTTTTATTTTTTTTACTTGAGAGATTTTAGTATCTTATCATATTAGACCAACTAATTGTTGTTAGTTCATATAATTTAACTTGTCGATTTAATGGTGTTATGTATGGGTGTTCATAAGCGGGTACCCGGGATTTTGGGTACCCTAAGTTTCGGGTACCAAAACATCGGTCCATGACCCGACCCATAAAAATTGAGTACCTGCAAATTGGGTAGCCGTAAAATTCAGGTACCCGCAAAATTGGGTATCCGATACCTGGTTTAATTTTTTATATTTTTTTAAAATTTATTTTTTAAGAAAATATATAAGAAATACTTAAAATTTTATGATATATATTTCAAACACAAAACTATTGATTTGAGATCAGTTTTAAATAATAAATATTTTATAATAAATATGTATTATTCTCGATCATATTTTTTCTTTCAAATCTCATATTGACAAATTAATACAAATATTTATGAAAAATTTAAAGCTTAAAAGTATATAATACAAGTATAAAAACAAGTTAAGGATTTAAAATCAATTTTAAAGAAAAATAATAAAAAATATATAATAAAAATATAATTTAAAATTTAAAAATATATATATTTATTAAAATTATCGGGTCGGGTCGGGCACCCGATTCTTAAAAAATTTCGGTCTTAACCCGGCCCAACTACCCGAAAAAAATATGGGTCAGGTACCCGGCCCAAAAAATTCGGGTATTTCATTATAAATACCCGATAATTTTTAATCGAGTAGGCGGGTCGAAGGGTCGGGTATTTTTAAACACACCTAGTGTTATGTAATATGACTCAATTAGATTAATTTTTCCATTTTAGGACCGGGTTATGATAAATTAAAATGGAGAGAACAACTTGTTGAATTTTATAAAATAGGCGGTGATGAATTGAAATTGAACAAATTAAAGGCTGAGAATTTACCCGAAACCTTGACGAGGGAACCTTGAAGACGCTGCTCAGCCATGAGCGAAAGCTCCGCCAAATTCGAAGCCGACGCCCATCTCTCAACAGCCTCATCGGCGAAACCACAAACAGCCAATTTCTTCGCCAACCAAAGCAGCTCCGCCGCCAGTTTCTCCGCCGATTTCCCAGACTGATTCACATGATCCTCTATCCCCCTCCCCACACTAGAACTCCACACCCCATTCCCAACCGAACGAACCGCCTTCAAAACCCTTAGCATCTGATACTGAACCGATCCTCCTCCACCACCGCCGAAACCCTCCCTATCGGGTTCCAACTCCGCCATCGCAGCTTCGAGTTGACAAACTGTTCTCGAAAAAGCCGCTGACAAAACCACACGATTAACATCACGTAAAGCCTCAACGCCTTCTCTGTTATTCTCTTCGATAATCCTTTCCGCTAACGACCGAACCATCTCGTACTTTCTCGAGCTCACCGGAATGTCATTGACACTTGACAGTAACTGCGAAAGCGCACGTCCGATCGCGGAACTGTAGGCGACGGCATAAACATCGTTTTTGTGGGTTTTAAACGAGTAATCCCCGGCTTGTAAAGATAGGAAATTCGAAGGGATGAACTTCAGAAAGAAAAGAAAACAAGTGGCGATGAGGTAACGGATTACTTTAATCAGACGATACCTTTCCGATAAGGAAAAAAGGGATTGATCGGCGTAAGTTAATGCATGAGAGACCAAATTTCGAAGCAGCAACGGAAATAAGATCGCCGGCGAATTCCCTATCAAAACCATGGTTTCTTTTTACTTCTTGGTCTCCTTCATTTGGATTTGGGTGGCTTGAAGTTTTTTTATTGCTTCTTCGAACTTCGGAACTCTCTCTCGATTAATCTGAATTGATTCCTATAGTACATTTAAATTGAATAAATACATATCTTAACAAAAATTTTGTGTATATACAATTACTCGAATTCAAAAATCTGTTTAAGTAAAACCAAGTTGTTTATCGAGCTTCATTGATATATATATATATATATATATATATATCATTTATTTTGAAATCTAGGTCAATTTCTACAGTGCAATTGAAGTACATTCGGTTTGAGATCGGTTTAATTTAATAAGTTATTTTAATAACCAATCGATTTTCGATTTGGTTAATCGCGACTTTCGATTTTTTCATATTACCGTTAGTTTTTAAAATTTTATATTTTATTTTGACAAAATACTTTTATTTTATGACTTTTTTAACATTTGAAATTTTAAGTTTTTTTTTAAATATTTATCAAAAACTTATTTTAAAATAAAACTAATAATAATTAAAAATGTTTATTTACTTTATAAAAATAATTATAAATTAAATAAAAATTAAATTCGATTCAATTCAATTTGATTAACCACGGTTTATAGGTTTATGAATCATAAACCGTCCAAATATCTCAGTTCAAATTAGTTTTTGATTTTACGGTTTATCATGTCCAGTCCTAGGTGTAGGTAGGAGAATACCACATATACATGACGTTCTCTTATCTTCACCATAAAAATCTTTCTACAATCCAAATTACAGACAAAAATCTTCTATATTTTAAAATAAAATTTCAATTTAAATTATTTTCAAATTTTCTCTAACTTACCACTTCAACTAACCTATCGGTTCGTGACTTGAAATTTGAATGAAAATGGGACTTCATTTTATAATTTATTTAATTTTATTAAAAATTTTGCGTATAATTTTATAAATTTGACTTAAATTTTTAAAAAAAAAGTTTGAACTAAAAAAATAAAATTTTGAATAACTAAAAATTAAACAATTAATAAATTGATTTTTTTCTCACGCCGAACGTCAATATTATCTATCGTATATAGTAATAAAAAATATTTAAATTAAAATTAATTAATATCATAATAATATAGATATTTATAATTAAATATGAATAAAAACACGAACGACTCAATTCAAAAAATTCAAATAAAATTTAAGTTACAATATAAAACTCGTCAACTCAGTTAACTTAAAAAAATTTGTTTAACTCAATCGAATTCTCACCGAAGATAAAGAGACAGATTTGGTCGTTTCAGTATCTTTTGGTAGTTGAAAATGTTTAATATGGTGATTGAGATTTGTGGGGAAGTGTCTGGTTTTCGAATCGGTTTTTTTTAGGCCGATTTGGTTGGTTCCACCATACTTGTTTAATGCTTTAAATTCCGTATGGGCTGACTCGGTGGGATAAATATCACAGTTTAGATCGGGTCCAATGATTCTAGTTCGGTTTATCTATTTATCAATCTATTTTTTTTTACAATAATTTAATTACGGATAAAAAATGTTAAAAATTATAATATTTAATTAAATAGTTATTTTATTATATATTTTTTAAAATAATTTAATTTTAATATTTTATTTTGGGCTAAAATAGTTTTTACGTGAATATAAATTTTTAGTCAATTAGTAATAAATAATTGAAATAACTTGACAGAATGATATAATATAAAAAATAATTTTATATTTTATATGATTTTATAAAATTATTTTTTTTATTGATGTGATATTCTTTTGAGTAAATATTTTTATCTATATGACAGTCATTTTATTGTGCATTATTATGTAGGTTTGTCACGTCATTTCAAATCATTTACTGTTAGTTGATTAATAGTTTTTATCTATAGAGGGATTATTTTGACCTAAATTGAAACGTTAAAAGTTAAATTATTTTTTAAAAGAATATAGATCAGAATGACTATTCAGTCAAGTGTTAAGAGTATTTTTTTAGCATTATGCCGATTTTAAAATAGTTTTTAAAATTTTAAATATTTTAATTTTATCCTCAAACTATGTTCTTATTATAAATTAGCCCTCAAATTTTTGATTGTTTTAATTATGTTCTCAAATTATCAATATAAGTTAATCATATCTCATGTTAATAAATATGTTATAAAAACTAGGATGACAAAAAGCCCCATATCTAATTCAACTCGACCCTATTGGGTATTTTGGTGAAAATATTGGGTTTCAAGGTGGGTGTTGAAATAAAAATTTGGAACATAATAAGTTTGAATTTTAAAGTAAAAAATCTCAACCCGACCCGATATATTTTTAATTATATATATATTATTAATTTTTATCAGATTCAGGTATAATTTTTTATTTTCAGATTTGGATTTTTATAATTTTGGATCGGACGGGTTGAGATATGTTAAGTTTGGGGTGATTTAAAATCATATATAATAACTTATTTTTGAGTTGGGGTCAAAATCAAAATGATTAAAATTTTAATCTAATTCGATCTATTGTCATCTCTAATAAAAATCGTTAAATAATATTAGTATGATACTGTGGAGGCAGAATGATTGTAAATATTAATTATTGAACATCTATTATTTGAATTCATTTTTACTTTTGTAGATAACAAATATGACATAATTAGACCTTTCGAAATTAAAATGTAAAATTGCTTCGACAAGGCACTAGGAAAAAAGTTGGTAATTTAAATTATTTTAAAAATTATTCGATGAACAATTAAAATATCATAAAAATCACCAAAATGGTACAATGATTTTTCCTAAAACTGTAAAAAAAATCTTAAAAATTTTTACTTAATATTATCGGGGGAGAGAACGACATTGGCCATGCACGTAAAAATATCACTAAACTAATAAATAATTAATTTTATACTTTATTTCAGTTTTTCTTTCAATAATAATATTTGAAAAAGATATCCAATTAAAATATTTAAAAATATATAAATATCCAACCAACCTATTGCCCTCTGCAATAAAGGTGACAGGGACAACATTTGAGGCTATTGGATAAGAAGAGAGAAGGGAAAATGATGTGGTAGTGAGGATTTTTAAAAAGATTTATGTTTTATATATTGAGTTTTTATAAGCATTTTAATATTAAAAATTATAGATTTAATTTTGGATATAATATTTAAAATTTTATCGGTTAAATTTAGAATTTAAAGATAATGTGTAACACTATCGATCCGGATGTCACATTGGGTCTATGACCCAAAATCAATGTTATAAAATTTTGGTTCAAAATTCCTATTTAACAATTTCAATCCAACAAGTCTATTTAATTCAAAGACATAAATTCTAAGTGTTTCAAAAGAGTTATAAGGAGCTCCAAATATTACAATTTTTAAAGTATTCGACTCAAGCCCAAATAAAATAGAATTATAAATACATAAAAGAGCCTACAAGTACATGACTCATTACATCTCATAAATGTACACTAACACAAAGTCGATGCTGAAACCAACCGCGATGGTGCTCCTCCGATCCATGATGTCACCTAGATACATGCGCACAGAAACACATTCTGAAACGCTGAGCTACGAAAGCTCGGTGGGTACTCCATCACTCGACCCACATCGCACACATCATAAATCAAGCAATACTATATGAATGATGTCATGGCATGATAACAATGACGCTAGCATATCCTTTTAAACACAGGATAACATGCATGTATATTTCGGTACAATATATATATATATATATATATCAAGAGAAGTCCACACAATATCTTATATACCATAATAATATATAGGTAGTGAGGCCCGCGACCGCTAAGCAGCGGGATTATACACTACGAGCAAGGCATACATCTACTAAGCAGCAGGATTATACACTACGAGCAAGGCCTGCATCTACTAAGCATCGAAATCCTATACTCTAGGGATGAGGCTCATGTTCACTAAGCATCGAGATTCTACATCCATACTTGGAATAGTCCATCAAGCATCTTCGAATGAGGCTCGCATCCACTAAACATCAAGATCCTCCATTTGATATGGTCTTCGAGTGTTGCAACACTTATACAATATATATAGGGTATCCGGATCTCATCACATAATATCATATCAATAGACAACCCATCAACATACAACAAGGTTCTTAGCTTACCACACAACATATAATCCACCAATAACCTATGGGTTATTAACACTTTTTATTCACCCACCATTTACTGAGTAATTAGCCAATTAGCTTATAAACGAGGTTAATTTATCAGGTTCTCAGTTTTAGCTTTCATTTTGCACCTTAGGAGATCCTTAAGACTCTTTACCCCGAATTATAGAGCCTTCAAACTCAAGTGCTAATTTTTGGACAAACTACGTAATGAGTATCGATACGTCTATATGGGGTAATCGGTACTCTCTCTGTATCGATACGTCTTCAAGAGGTACCGATACATTAAGCTAATTAGCCTTGAATACCCTAAAAATACATACTCGTACCGATACGGTTAGCCCTTGTACTGAAATCGAACCAAACTCGTATCAATACACCTATATAGTTTACCGATACGCATTGTATCAACTCAATGTAACAGTGGTATTGATACACCCTTGTGTATCGGTACTAAAAAACGTCTTTAAAATTTGAAATATACGAGGGGTATCGGTACACGGTCACCTATACCAATATGTACCTTACATTTTGATCCTTAGATTACTCTAACGTACTGATACGACCTATCCCATAAAGGTACCCTGCATAAAAAATGCAGGTCTAGATTCTTAATCTTCCCATATCCTCTACACAAACGAGATGGTTGTTCCTCATATTGTTCCTACAAGTTTTTAAGGTAGTATTTGATGTGTTTCTACCTAATTTACAATAATTCATCCATCAATCACAATTATGCTATTAAAGGGTCCTTAAGCTATCATAGCAATCAAGAAATCCAACATACATGCAACAAGCCTAATTTTATGAGATGAATGATGTTAAGGAGTAAGTAGAGTACCAACCTTAAGCAAAATCAGTTGTAAACCACGTTTCTCTTTCTCTTCAAGCTTTCTCCTTCTCATGAGTTCTTCAATCTCTTTTTCTATAAGGAAGGGTTAAACAAAAAATTAGACACACTTTAAAAAGATTTTCAAGACTTTAAAACACTATTAAACTGAAATGAAAACCCTCAAATATTCTATTCTCGTTTTTATCTCAACCTTCACCTTCAAAACTCTTTTCTCACTAAACAATACATTTTTACTTTATTTTATAGATCCCAAATAGCTTTACAACTTTTTTTTCAGTTCTAAAATAAGATTCCCAACAGAACAATCAAAGTTTGCTCCTTGATCTCTACAAATGAGTGGCGAAAGAAGTGAAAAAAGAAGGTAGAAAAGAAGAATAAGGGTGATCTCACCCTAAACTTTGTGCAAAGGAAAATTAAAACTTTTTTTCCTTTTTTTCAATTCTCAAATTATCTAAATATCCTTACTAAAACCCCTAAGGCCTAAATCAACTCAACTCTCAAAAGCTCAAGGTCCAACAAAGGCTCAAACATCGAAACTTAAAGCTTCGCGTTAATTCGATACTCGGATCTGAATCTTAATCGTGACACAATGGTTAAAGGTTAAAAATTTAGGTTTAGATGTTAGAATTTAGAGTAACATGGTAATGATTTAAATTTTAACTTTTAAACTCTAAATTTGAACCACTATCTTAGATTAGAAACCTTTATACCTTAAACTAAAATTTTATATATTAAAACAATACACTTGTGAAAACTTTTAAATTTTGTTAAATGTATACAATAATTATTTTTCAAAAAAGATAAATTATATCCAAAATTAGTTAATTATAAATATTTTATTTTATTGTTAAAATTTAAACATACCTATAATATGGTATGTAGTGGTGTTTATTGTAGGATATCGAATCGGATCGGATTCGATTTTTTGAATATTCAGATATTCAAATCAATGATATAATTATTCATATTTGATCCAGAAAAAAAACGGATATTTGTATATTTGGATATCAAATATTCGGATCGAATAGTCGAATATCCGATTATCCAAAAATATAATTTGATTATACTAATTTTTTAAATTTGAAGGTCGTATTTATAAAAGGTTTAGAATTTTGAATATAATAAAACATCAAATTACTGAATACAATAAGATTCACAATTATAAAAGTTTTAATTTTTAAAATTTTTAAATATAACAAGCATTAAATTGTTAAATAAGATAAGATTAAGATTAATAAAAATTTTAATTCTTGGATTTTCAGATAATCCGAAACTTAAAATATTGTGATCCATATTTGATCTGAAAAACTCAAAATTAGATCGAATATCCAATCTAAAAATAAAAATTGATCAAATCAATGAATAATCAAATCAAATCAATCAGATATTTTTGAATACCTCTAAATTCAATAATTTAAATTACATATTTTTTTTTATCAATTTAATATTTTTTCAGTACTTTCAAAGTAAGAGATTCAATTAGATTGAAACAGTAGTTGAATAACTACATAATCATAATCATAATCATAATAAATTATTGTAATTTTTTTTATGAAAATAATATAATTTTTTTCGGAGAAGAATAAAATTTAAAATGATAAAATACTAATTCTTTTATCTACGACGATGATAATAATGATAATAATAATAATAATAATCTACAAATGGAAGAAATCAAGCCATATCAAGCCACACGAGAACATTAATTTTACAAGGTGTTTTCCCATTCATGGTTCCTATCTTATGCAATTTTGGAACTCTTCTCGCTCGCAGTCGATTTTTGTTCACCCCTTGAACCGAACTACAATACAGGAGATATCATCCTTGCTGTCTTTGTTCAACGCCTCCGCAGCTAACCGTTTCGCTGCTCGCTGAGGATCCTTGGTCTTTTTCGCTATATCGACTGCTTCTTGATTTGACACGACCTGATTTTCATGGAATAGAGCATGAAAAACAGATAAATGAAACATAAGAAGAAGTTGGTTTTCAGAGAGATGGATAACCTTCCATAGTCCATCACTTGCAAGGATGAGAAAGTCGGTATTCGCGTCAATATCAGCATTTTGTACGTCTGGATCCGATCGGAGGTGTAATTTAAGGTTCTTGTCTCCGAAAGCACGGGAAACAGCAAGTTGGCCGTTCACTCTTGCAACGTCGCCTGTGATCAATTATCATGAATGGTATAATCAACAACAGCACCAGTAACTCATATGCATACACATGGAATGCCATACAATGCTTCGGTTCAGAAAGGGTAGTTGTCGAATAACCTGGCAAGTTCGAGACGAATCCACCTCGGTTCTCGATGCTCCCCCGCTCCATGTTGGGCTCGTGATCAATACTCATCTGAATTGCCTGCCCGTTCTTCGAGAGAACGGCACGTGAATCTCCAACATTTGCTACCCATAGTTTCCGACCATCAATCAAAATAGCAGTGACAGCAGTCGATCCTCCTCGTCCCAAGTCCGTACTGTGTGAAAGAATTGCTTCGTCCGTCTTCTCATAAGCTTTCAAGATCGACCTGCCGGGATCAGTCCAAAATTCCTCCTGCAATTTATATAACAGAAGGTAAGAAGCATATTTGAACAGCCAATACATGTAGCCAGAGGGTTTCAGGCCAAACCAACCCGGAATTCTGAAACCATCATTTCAAAGCTAATCTAAACTGATAAGAAAACGATTCTTCGTGCCTGCGGTAATCAAATGCTCGTAAGCGCTTACGGATTATTCATATGATCGAGAACTCACATCCTTTAAGATATTTGGAAGCAAATGCTTTTGCAGATACGCAGGAACACTATCACCCAAATGGCCATCATATATAGCAAAAAGTCCAAGTTCATGCCCCTGATGTTGATCAAACTTCGCAACATGATAATCCTCCATCGGATGATTCGCTTTCCCTTTCATTAGGGAGAAGCCATACTTGACGGGGCCACAACGGCTTCTGCCCTTCCCGGAACTACATGAAGACCGTCCTCCAACAAACTAAAGGATGTTTCAGAAAAACGGAATCAGAGTCGAAACTCAAGACAGATTATAAACACAAAATTTGGCATAAAGTCAAAGTTACCACTACACAAGTTCATCACAAGCAAAATTTGTAAGCATTCTAATTCAATTACAAGGTAATACATACTCCGGTTTCAAATTCGGATAAACTCGCGCACACATACAGACTACGCTGCTACTCGAAACCAAGTGACTACGAAAAACAACACCATGCTTTACCACTACACAAGTTCATCACCAGAAAAACTTAACTAAATCACCAACCAAAGATATCCAAATCTACATGAACATAGTTCGAAACCAAAGGATAATCGAGTTTAAACGCATTCGAACCTTTTGTAAGGTCACAATTGAACTAAGACTTAATCAACAACTACGAGATCGAAATAGAATTACATAATCTAAATGTTAAAGCCAAATTGAGAACTACAAATTAGGAAGAAGAAGAAGAAAATACCAACAGAGTACATAGATTAGAGATGCTGACCTGAGAAAACACAGAGTTGAAGCAACATAGATTACCCATATATGATTCAATCCTCCACTTTGCTAACACTCAACATCTAAAAACACACATCTCCCTGCATAATCAAATGATCATTAAAACAAGAAAAACTTGCACAATCAAAAACAAGCTTAAAACCCCAGAAAACTTCTGCAAACATATATATACACAGAAACAAAAATCATGAAAAGGGTATCAAAGAATTCTCCTTAACGATCCACCTAAAACACCCACTTCCCCATAAATTAAAAAAACAAACCCAGTACAGACCGAGACTTGAATTCCCCAATTCTTGTTCAAAAAAGGAAGTCTATGGCACAGTAACTGATATAAAAAAATGAAATCAGTACAAGAAGCGAGGTTTTTGATGGGAAAAACGAGAAAGAAAAGAGAGTGGAAGGAAAAGGGAAGGGGGTTGCCCTTATTGACTTTTAGCTTTGGATTTTTCTTCACTGATTGCTGAGGGTACAAAGAAAAGTAGTTGAGGTTCTTTGTCTTAGGCTCCCATGGTAGACCACTGGGGGAAAAGGCCGTAAGTCCCCACACGGGGTTCATTTTATGACTCAAAATTCTTAACAACAACCGTCTTAGCCTGTTAGGGGAGGGGGGAGGGGGGAGGGGTCTGATTGGAGAGAGTTTTAGGTTCGTTATTTAATGTTTTAAAAAAATAATTTCAAAATTAAAAACAATACGGAACAAATATTTTTCGAGTTAAAAATGTATTTTAATTTCATTTAAGAAATATATTTTAAAAGTTAAAATTTTTTAATTTTTACTTTTTTAAAAAAAACTTTTAAATAAAATTATTTAATTATTCTTATTTATATCATTATTTTTTATATTTCCTAAAATATATTTTATATATTTAAAAATATTTTTTAACAATATCAAAAACCTATACCTAAATAAACAATATAAAATACTTTTTAAAAATATTTTTTTACCTACTTTTAGAAAATAATATCAAACCGACTTTTAATTTTGTTTGCATTGTTTTTAAATGTGTTTTTAATTTCAAAACAAATTTATTTTAAAAGCAATGCATAACGTAGAGTTTGGAAATTAGAACTTTTAAAGTCAAAATTTTTAATTTTCATTTTTAGTTCTTAAAAAGTATTTATTCGTAATTTTTGTAGTTCAATTCTTTTACAATTTTTTAAAAAATAATATTTAAAATAAATAAAAATGCTTATTTATATCTCAAATAATGTGAAAATAAAAGAGTTATAAAAAGATTTATTATCAAATGATTAAAATAATCGTATTAATTTTATTGTATGTTTTTAAATTTCGATATTAACCTTAAAAAGGCGATAAAGAAGTGATATCTATTGATTTTACTTTAAAGTTGAAGAATTTTCCGATAAATTTATTTAAATTTTTATCTCAAAAGTATTTTAATATTTTTTATTTTTCACATTTTAATATTTTATTTTGAAAATATAAGGTGTGTGTTTTACGAGAAATTATATCATGGGTAAATCTCACCACATTCATGAGATCAACCACTAAAGAACATTCATCTCATCATTCTTTTCATGCCATATTTTCTTAAGTAAATCTACACTCATATTTACTATTAATTTATTTTAAAAATATTTTTTTAAAATGAAGATTTACTTGAAAAAAAATATGACATGAAAAGAAACTATAGCCGATGTCCCCGGCATAGTCGGAGAGATGCTTCTGCATCTCAAAACACTGCGTAAGAGTTCCGGCTTAGCTGTGGATGGATTAAAGCATTGCTCGAAGACACTGAGAACGTGACAATGGTTGAGCTTGTGCAACCCAAGCGCAAGGCAAGGGGTATACTTCAAAGCTTTCTATCTTCTTTATCATCGAAAAAGTTCTAGCACCCGCCATCGCGATAGATTACGGGAGATTGTCTAACGATGCTACGCTCCATGCTGATGAAACTTCATATGGATACGGATCATTTCGTGTCGGTATGTACCGATGTCTCTTTCACAATCCAAGCTCTTTCTTTTGATCACGTCTAGCCATTTACTGATAGTGATAGCTGATATGGAACTAAATTTGTTTGAGCTAGCTTGAAATACCAAGAAATTTTTCCAGTGCCCGATCTAGACAAGCCTACCCTACCGAAAGGATTAAGCATTCTTCATCCCACATCATCCTATATAATACACCTTCAACAATGCTAACTGAACTAGAACTCGATCAGCATTCGACAAAGAGAGTAAGAGACTCGTTTAGATATTCATGTTTGATGATAACTTGAGTGGTCCTTACTTGGTGTATCGAGTATTTTTATTCGATAAACATACCACGTCAGGAATCATGCGATACGCAATGCTCTCTTAACAAATTGTACACAGACCACTGTCATTAGCATTCTAAGAATGAAGAGTATAGTGTTCTTCAGCACCATAGAATAATCCCTCAAATGCAAACTTATGACGCGGTTGATACTAAGTTAATTACATCTACGACTTCAAAGCCTATACCGTCACCAATGTTAGTTGGACTCGGTTCCATGTGTCAAACATGAGTATCTTAAGAAAAATGAAGAGTCCGAGTAACATAAACCATCAAGGTCTAATACATGAACAAGAGTTATGAGTTTCGGAAATGTACCTTAAGAGATTATGGTTGCTCTTCAACAAAAAGTTCATTATCATGACGAGACACCTCCTTCAAAAGCTTCGTCACCTGCAACTGAATCCACCAAAATTTAGGATGAATATGTGAAAACCCGAACTCGTGCAATGCCTCAATCGTTTAGAGTTTAAGTTGCTTAATGAATCACTAATAAAAAGTTGTGTTATCGGGTTTATTTTCAAACACCAGAAACAATAATTTAGTCCGACATGAACAACATTTTCATAATCATAGATTAGGGGATATAGATTAGGTTTCAATCTATTAGCAAACCAGAACTTCATAATTAATGCATAGCATCTCCAAAGCAACCAAAAACTGAGCTGAAATTTCCAATGACCAAACTGATGGTTTCCAAGAGCCACATGCATGGCACAAAAATATCAGAAAAGGGCCCTTAAGTACATGGACCATAGTTCTAACCTAAGGTACTCTGACTACGGGTATGATTACCGGATAAAGGGACTTGTAACATGGGTATGGCTAGATTTCGTTAACGACTTTTCCTTGTATTTAGAGTATCCATGGAAGTCATATCTCCATATCCATGTGTCTGATACTAGTGCTAGACATGGATACTTCAACAAAAGTTGAAGAGTTGGAACAATATAAGCTCTACTGCGCTCTGGGTCATTGTATAAGATTTACAGCTAGCTTTATAATAAAAAAGAACCTAGTAAGCAGCATCTTAATAATTCCCTATATGTCAAATGAGCTAATCATTGATTAGTCCTCGAATCAGCAACTTATAATCACAATGAAATTTGCAAAGACTAACATCACATTCTTAATAATGTATCACTTAGGTAATCAAACACGTAATCCAACTATAAGCAACAAGGAACAAGCAAATCATATTCAGAGACAACTAGAAATTGGACAAGAATGATTAATGAAAGTGCTTTTATTCTATGTTACTTGGATTTGGGCGTCTATATAAGTATATTCATTTTTTCGGTATATGAAAGGTCCTAGTCCTACCATATCAACCCAATTGATTTGATAGGGTATTTTTTTTCTTTTTCTTTTTTTATTTGAATTTTGGATTTTCGGGTCAAGTCTAGTTTTGTAAAGTTACAGACATGTTCGAGTTTAGGGTGGAAGTTTTGGGTCAGTTTTAGTGGGCCTTTTTTGTTGAAGTTTCGAAGTTGGATCAGTGCCGGACATGTTGGGCGGACAAATACTTGCCCCATTACCATCCCTAGTCAACAAACAGAAAAGTTAGAGGGGTGGAAGGGGCATGCTCCACAAATTTTTTGTTTAATTGCAATTTTTAGTCCTTGTTAATTTGAATACTTATCAAATTAAGTCTTGTCATTCTTAAATTTGAAATTAAATACATATTAAGTCCTTGATAAATTTGAAATTATGTAACTTCACCACTCCCATTGTCTTATCCACTCCGTCCCTGATTAAATTTCAAACCTCGACAACTTAAAAAGGCAAAATTTGGTATATAAGGTGTTTCGGTTAAAATTTTGGAAACTACGGCAAAAGCTACAGTGGTTCATGGAGAACGCCAAAAGCACATGACGTTCTCATTTTCTAAAATATTTCACCTCAAGAGAAAGCCAGTTTATTGGATGACAAAACGGCTTTGTCGGAGCCGGAGTAAAACGCCATGTGGGGTTGACGCTATTAGAGGGATAACGCCTGGTGCTCTTGGTGTTAAGCCTGCACCTGGTCCTTCGTTTAAAGTTGTTGCATGCAGCATAAATGCAAAATAATTGAAAAAAGGTGGCTCAATTATGCATGCAAAATTTGAAAGCAATGACAGTAAAATAATTGATTTTGTATAGAGTGCAAACACATGCGATGGCAATGGGAATCCTGCCGAAAAGGTGGTGAAATAATTTAATTTACCGGCACGCATGTACTCTTGGCGCTATGGTACACTCTCCTCACTGCCTATATTAGCTTGTGAAACGAAACTATCTAGTGAAAACCAATTGCGAAAGAAGACCAAATACAAACAGAAGCCAATAATTGTAGTCCTACTAAGTATGTTTCTAATATTTTAGTTGTGTAGATTATATTTTAATTTAATTCAAATTCATTATATTTTTTTCTTATAATATTATATTCGAATAGTGTAGAATAATTTTTCTTAATTTTATTTATTTATATATATTTAATTTGTTAATTGATATAATTTTTTTCTATATATTTTATTAAACTTTAATTTAACCACGGTAGATTTATTTAATATGTTTAGTAATATAACTTTTATATTTAAATTGGTGTTTGTTTCAATATTTTGATTTTTTTACAGACTTATTCTAAAATGACATCTGGTGAAGGTGAAGTTTTATTGTACTGTGATCCTAAGCATATTTTCTCTCATATTCGTGATGAGAACGTAAATTTTTTAAATAAAATTATGTTACTTTTAATTTTATATTAATTTATTATATGATTATTATACATATATAGTGAAGATGGTGTCAGTCGAAGATTAAAAATTAAAGAGCATTCAGAACACATAATTTATTGCTTACAAATTGCGAGTTTTTACAACGCCTCATTTCTTTTTGAGTTTAAGATTATTCCTGGCTTGGTTACTAGATTGATCGAAAGATGAAGACCTGAGATGCACACATTTCATTTACCTTTTGGAAAATGCACAACTTTAAAAGATGTAACAATATAGTTAGGGGTACCAATGAATGACAATCCGAAGGAATATGTGAGCAGTCTATGTCTTAGAATTTCATGCTTGCAAAATGAATTTTTTGTAACAGAGACCTCTACGCATCAAGAACTTTGGTATGCAGCTCGAGCATATATACTTCAACTCATTGGTGGGATTTGATACCCGATACATCTGGTAATCTTGTTCACACACAATATCTATCGATGTTGGCTGATTTGAACACTTCTATTAAATATAGTTAGGGTTCTACAATATTAGCGTTCTTGTACCATGAAATGTGCAAGGTGTCAATTATTATTGGTGAGAAAAGGATATCAGATATGATCATATATCAAATTTTATTATAATTATAGGCATGATATAGCTTGCCTTATTTAACTTCTATTGTAGAAACATCAATCTTCATTCAATTTATGCTTCCTGGAAGGTAAAACTAGATTTATTATTGCCATTTATCGATATATGCAATATTTATTTATGTAGAATGAGTTCAATATTGTTACAGACAGAGGCATAAGTTGAAGAATGCAATGTTTGTTCATAATAATGGGAGCAATAATGGAGATGAAAGTGATTTTAACTTAAATTGAGAGTATTATTCCTGGTATTACAAAACGAAAAACCATCGTTGATGTCCTCTGAAACCTCAAGTGAATGGTTTGAAGAGTCACGTTGCTCTAAACATGTCCATTTGTCATCCTAGGTTGATCAACGATCCGAACATACTGCAGATGAAACCAATTTGAAAGATTCACATGGTTGGCATTCTACATGGACTCCATCTATGCAACCGCTCACAAGAACAATTGGTGAGAGCTCATTTAGAATTTATATTGTTCATGATCAACCACCAACGAATTTTACATGGGTGTCATATTGTTCATGATTAACCAAGATACAATACCGGTGAAGGATACATACCATAATTTAGGTATGATCCTACATTCGTGTATGGAGACGGTCTGGGAGTTAGTAGAATAAGATCTTTGTATGATCGTTTCATGAACAAATGTTATCTACACCACCTTCTATGCCATGGTGCTTGATCATGGTATCAATGATGTTGCTGATGATAAATCCCCAGATCAACTATGATGAGTGGTTCAACCTCCTAGACGGTAAGATCAAAGATTATCCTTTCATCGACAAGCATTATCAAAAAAGAGACGAAAATAAGAAATAAATAAATCTATTATTTGTAATGTTATGTCTTTTATTTATAATTTGTACTTTGTTATGTAATGTATTTTACTTATTTGTTTGTAATCGACAGACATTACTTATTGATGATTTTATATTCGTGTAATCTATTATTACATAACAAAGTACAAGTAATGTCTAGAATCATCAAGTAATGTCTGTCGATTACAAACAAATAAGTAAAATACATTACATGACAAATGACAAAGTACAAAGTACAAATAAAAGACAGAATATTACAAATAATAGATTTATTTATTTTCTATTTTCGTCTCCTTCTTGGTAATGATTGTCGATGAAAGAATGATGTTTGATCATACCGTCTAGGAGGTTGAATCACTCGTCATGGTTGATCTGGGGATTTATCATCAGCAGCATCAGCATCATTGATACAATGATCAAGCATCATTGGCATCGAAGGTGGTATAGATAACATTTGTTCATGAAACGATCATGATGAACTAATAATGGTAGTAGTGGACAACAAAGATGTCATGCTACTAACTTCCAGACTGTCTCCATATACGGATGTAGGATCATACCCAAATTGTGGTATGTATCTTTCACCATCATTGTATCCTAGTTGATCATGAACAGTATGTTACCCCACGTAAAATTCTTTGGTGGTTGATTATAAACAGTATCAATTCTAAATGAGCTCTCACCAACAGTTCTTGTGAGCAGTTGCGTAGATGGAGTCCATGTAGAATGTCAACCTTGTGAATCTTTCAAATTGGACTCATCTGCAATATGTTTAGATCATTGATCAACACATGATGACAAATGGACATGTTTAGAGTAACGTGGCTCTTCAAACCATTCACTTGAGGTTTCACAGGACAACAATGATGGTTTTTCGTTTTGTAATATCATGAATAATACTCCCAATTTAAATTAAAATCACTTTTATTGACTTGACTCAACTCTTCTGGCCATCGTGTATATTTTTCTTCCCACATCTCAATAAATTTGGCTTGCTTTATAACTCAATTCTCATCGAATCTACCTATTCAACTCTAATATGAATATATTCCATACCAAGAGGAGATCTAAGAATAGGTTGATGAAATTTGAATTGTCTCAACACTCTATCAGTACAATGATATTCAATCGTAGAGAAATGAATCAAGGCACAATTGCACCCTAAAATGATCTATATTTTTGTACAAATGTAAGTATACAAGCCTTTGTAGATAGATTATTGTATGGTAATCAAATAAACTGTATAAAATACACGTTTATTAATAACCAAGTATATATATTAACAAATAAATCAAATTATTTTAAAATATAAAAATAAATATCTTAGTTTTTTCGATTGTTTCAATCTTCAGTCTTATGTCTCGAACATTATTATGAACAAGCACTGCATTCTTCAACTCATGTCTCCATCTGCAATGATATTGAACTTATTTTATATAAATAAATATTACATATATCGATAAATAATAATAATAAATCTAATTTTACCTTCTAGCAAGCAAAAATTAAATAAGGATTGACGTTTCTACAATATGAGTTAGATAGGACAATCTATATCATGCCCACGACTATAATAAAATTAGACATTCGCCCATATCTGATACCTTTTTCTCATCAATAATAATTGGCGCCTTGTACATTTTATGGTAGAAGAACGTCAGCATTGCAGAACCCCAACTTTATTCAATAGATGTGTTCAAATTAGTCAACATCGGTATATATTGTGTGTGAACAAGATTACCAGATGTATCCAGCATCAATATCTCACCAATGAGTCGAAATATATATACTCGAGCTACATACAAAAATTTTTGCTGCGTAGAGGTCTCTGTTATGAAAAAACCATTTTGCAAGCATGAAATTCTAAGATGTAAACCGCTCACACATTCATTCGGAGGAATTTTTCTAAGATATTACATGCAAAACTCATATATTATAGTTGTTGTGTCCAACCAGCGGATTGTCATTTATTGGTACCCCTAACTATATTGCTACATCTTCTAAAATTATTGTGCATTTTTCAAAAGGTAAATAAAATGTGTACGTTTCAAGTCTCCATCTTTCGATCAATTTAGTAACAAAGCCAAGAATAATCTTAAACACACGAAGAAATGAGGCATTGTAAAAGCTTGCAATCTGTAAGTAATAAATTATGTGCTCTGAACTCTGAAGGCTTTTTAAGTTTTAATCATCGACGACGAGTGATATGCTCTTCATCCTATATGTATAATAATTATATAATAAATTAATATAAAATTAAAAATAACATAATTTTATTTAAAAACTTACTTTCTCATCACGAATATGAGAGGAAATATGCTTAAGATCACAGTACAATAAAACTTCACCTTCGTCAGATGTCATTTTAGAATAAGCTTGTAAAAAATCAAAATATTAATACAGACATCAATTTAAATATAAAAATTATATCAATAGATATATTAAATAAAAATAAATATATTGTAATTAAATTAAAGTTTAATAGAATATATAAAAAAATTATATTAATAAATAAATTAAATAAATATATAATAAAATTAAGAATAATAAAAAAAATATTCTACACTATTCGAATATAATATAAAAAGAAAAGGATATAATGAATTTGAATTAAATTAAAATATAATCTAATACAACTAAAAAAAATTAGAAACATATTTGGTAGCACTACAATTATCGGCTTCTGTTAGTGTTTGATCTTCTTTCGCAATTGGTTTTCACCAGTTGATTTCATTTCATCAGCTAATATAGATAGTGAGGAGAGTGTATCATAACGCCAAGAGTGTGTGACGTGCTGGTAAATTAAATTAGTTCACCACCTTTTCAGTAGGATTCTCGTTGTTTGTACATGTTTGCACTCTATATAAATTAAATTATTTTATTGTTATTGCTTTTAAATTTTGCATGCGTAATTAGGTCACATTTTTTCAATTATTTTGCATGCATACCGCATGCAGTAGCTTTAAACGAAGGACCAGGTGCAGGCTTAACGCCAAGAATACCTTGTGTTATCCTTCTAATAACGTCAACCCCACATGACATTTTACTCTACTCCAAAAAAAGCCATTATGTCATCTAATAAATTGACTTTCTCTTGGGGTAAAATTATTAAAAAAAGGAAAACGTCATGTGATCTTGACGTTCTTTATGAATCATTGTAGCTTTTGTCGTAATTTTTAAATTTTTAAACGAAACATCTTATATACCAAATTTTTGAATTAAAATTTTGTATATACCAAATTTTGCCACTTAAAAATATGTTGTAATGAAGAGTATAGGTTTTGATTACCTCGAAGTTTGGATTGGAAACCACAGCTAGTCAAGTGTTTAGCCAGTGCCTCTCCCAACTCCTTTTTCCAATTTGGTAAAGCCTTGACTTCCAAAACAGGCAAGACGATGGCCGTCGCCGTCGTAAGATCCACACTCGCAGAAGAGACTTGAAGCTGCGCATTATCGCGATTACACAAAAAGAAATCTGATAAACAATCCGACTTACAACGAAGAAAGAAGAAGAAAATACAAACAACTTACTTGACTTTCTAGTATTTTCTTCACACTCGACACACACCCGCCGCAACTCATTCCCTAACACAGACAAGGTTTAAGAGCAAAAAAATCAATGGCATTTAACCAGTTTTTCTTCAATTCTTTATAAATTCAAGAACATATAGGGGAAAAATAAGAGGAATTGCGCAATATGTTACCCCAACATTGAGAATAATGGCATCAGAAGAAAGGTCATCCGCCGCTCCGAGTCCTCCCTTGGCCTCTGAATCCCCTCCGCCGGCGGAACTCCCAAGGCACTTCAAATGGCGGTGAGAACGTTTGTGAATGGAGGAGGCTGATCCTATACTCATAGGCGAGGGATAGGAAAGGGATGTGATAGGGGAAAACATATGTGATTTGGGTATGGGAAAATGAAGTTTAAGGGTTTTAGAAATGGAGGAGAAGGGGATCGTTGACAGTGCTGATTCCATATCTGAAACAACAGGAAATGAACCAATTTTCTCGTTTCTTTATGTATATAAGGCGTTGATTTACTGAAAGCTAGTGTTTATATTTACAGCTACCTTAATCTTATCTCTAACCTTTTAAAAAATCTGGGAATTTCCATTACCTACCTAATCCTTGAATAGAACGCAGGGATGGGCGGATGGCAACTGAGCGGGTTTGGGCCGCCCCGAACCCGGCTTGATAAACCCATCCTGATTAATTTATTTACTATATACTTTTGATATAGTATTATTTTTTAAATACGATTTTATTTTGATTTGATTTGAAAAAATAATTTTTATTGATGATAAAATTAGATTTGATAAATTTTTAACGGCAAATATAAATTATGATTTTTAGGTAATTTTAAATGTATATAAAAATAAAATAAATTTTGAATTGTTCATATATTAAATTATATATTTAAAAAAATAAACTTAAATTATTGATCAATAATATCGAATATATTAAAATTTAAATAACATCTAATAAAATTTTATGATAAAAACTATAAAATATTTATATATAATGTTACTTTTTATAAATATAATAACTTATATAAAAATAAATAAAAATATATCATGGTATGATGAAAAAATTTTAAGTATATACTCAAACCTATCTCGACATGATTTTATGATTTTCAAACCTCACCTTAATCCTAAAAATTAAATAAAAAAAAATTTAGATTTTAAAATATAACCTTTTTATAATTATTAGTATTTAATATATTAATCGACTAATTTAAATACAAAATTTTATTAAAAAACAATCATTTTATTCGTAATATTAAAATTTAAACGATATTTAAATTTAATCTTATATAATAAAATAATATCATTTTTAGTTAGAATTTTAGAGTAAAATAACATTGTTTAAATTAAACATTAATATCCTTTTTAAGCACGAACCATCTTACCTAAGTTGTTAAGGGAGTGGTTGTTGTTCTTCGAAGTCACGGGTTCAAGCATCAGTATTACAACACAATAATTGAACGGTCAATTCTAATGATTAAAAATATACTCTAAAACAGATATTATTATAACCACCGTAGTTGATTATAGCTGTGAACTGGTGTTGTTTGCGGTACGAATCATCTAGTCTCATTGGTTAAAAGAATGATTTTGTTTCTGGGGGTCATGGTTTCGAACATTACTAAATATCAACACAGTAATTGAGTGATCAATCTTCAATGATTGAGGGTATACTCTAGAACAGATACTACTGTAACTATTATAATTTTTTAAAAGTTTAAAGGGGAAAATGAGAAGAAGAAAAAATTAGCGCAGCAAATTGAAAAAAAAATAGTTTAAGAAGGAAAAAATTAAAATGTATTAAGCTTCTTTGGTTTTCAAAGTATCCAGAGTGATTCCATTCATTTGGAAAAACTGATTTTTAAAATTATTAATTTAAATGTTGAAATCGAAACCCTAAATTATATATTCTAATTGGACCTCTAAATTTTAATTTAAACTCGTAATCCAAAAAATATAATCAATATTTTTGTTATAGTGGTTTAATTTTTGATGGTGTAAATAATCTGTACAAGAACTTTTAAAATTGATATTCAACTTTAATTTTAATGTAGGGTTTATAATTTAGGAATGATGGTTACAACTTAAGATTTAATGTTAGGTTTTAAGGTTTATGATTAAGATTTAAGATTTAGAGGTTGTGATTTAGTTTTTAAGGTAATATGATTAGGATTTAGGTTTTTAACTTATAAACCTTAACAACATTTCTAAATCCTAAAATTTTACCACTATCTCTAAATTCAAAATCATTGTCTTTAAACCTAAACTCTAAATTAAAACCTTAAACCTTAAAAATAAGTTACTTATAAAAAATTAATTTCGACGACTAATGTATAAGATAATATAATCTTATATAATATAAATATTCATTAACATTTTTATTCAATAAAAATAATAATGACATTACAAAAATTTGAAGGAAAAAAATTTTGCCAAAGAAAAATTATATTATGGATAAGTTTTACCATATGTTCATAGATCAACCACTAAAAACCACTCATCTCATCAATTTTTCTATATCATATTTTTTCTCAAGTGAATCTTCACTTGACAAATTATTTTTAAAATAAATTAAAAGTAAATAGATGTAAATATTTATTTAATAAAATATGATAGATAAAAAAATAATGAGATAAATGGTTTTTATTGATTGGTCTCATGGATGACGTGGTGGGACTTACCGTAATATAACTTCTTTTTCGCCTAGAGTGGTTGAATGACAGGGACAAAGCCATAATAATGATATTCTAAGTAGGAGTGAGCAAAATTCGACTCAAAAAAACGAATAACTTGACTCGAGGCAAAAATACTCGACTCATTTTGACTCGAAATTTCATAGACTCGACTTGATTCGAAAAAATTTCAAATAAAGTTCGAGTTGTAAAATGAAAATTCGAATAACTCAAAATTTTTAGTAATTAAATGATTAATTTTTAAGTTTGAGGCGAATCTCTCAATTTTTTTATGATATATACATTGATATATAAAAATATAACGAAATATTGTTACATATGAAAATATATATATATATGCATATCTTATATGATTAGAGAAAGTTGTTTAAAATAGTATCAAATTATACTATAACTTGATAAATAATTAAAATTAAATATTTATAGGAACTCGAAAATTCGACTCGATTCGACTCGAATTTATTAAACTCGGTTCGAACCGAAAAATTTCAAATAAAGTTTGAGTTGTAAAATATGACTCGTCAACTCGAATAACTCAAAAAAATTTTACTCGACTCGACTCGATCGAATACTCACCCCTAATTCCAAGTGTAATTATACTCTCTAGGGTAGGTACAAAATATACTTTTTATTAGACTAATTTATAATATCATTATTATCTTTAAAGGGTTTAAAGTGACTTGTTCCTTTCTAGGAGGGCCAGAATGAATGGGGGGAGTAAAGTTTTCAATTGGACTAATCTGTGTATCATTATTTCTTAAGGTAAATAGTGGTGACAACTTTTGAGAGAAATTATAAATTGTTAAGATTTATTTGATATTTTTAGAAATGCAAAAGAAATGTTTAAGGACTAAATTGATGTTTTAATTATAATTGAAGGGTCAAATTAAATATTAACTATTTTTGTAAACATAAGTTGGAAGTGGAAGGACTCAATTGAATAAAATGGAAATTGTTATGGGAACGAAAGTAAAATCTTTTATGGAAATTGAAGGCAGCAGCTAAATTTAAATTTATTTTATCATGTTGGATTGAATGATAAATAATTTTATGTTCGGTATATAATGTTTCAAGTTCGAGTCTTATGAATAAGATCGTTGTACTCCATTGTTTATAGATTCGACCTAATTCTATTTCAAATATACTCGATATCCATGTGACCAAAAGATACTAGACAATCATAAAAAATATTAGGCGAATTTTATTACTTTTGAGAAAGTACACGATAAGAGTCTGCATTCTGTTAATTCGGTCGGTGGCTGAATCGAATTAACCAAAATTGAATTAACCGAAAATTTTAAAATCTTAACCGGTAACCGAACCGAATTACCTTTAACTCAATTAACCGAACCGAAATTATTTCAATTAATTAGCCGAATTAACAAAAATATTATTATAATTTTTGATTAAATTGCGTAATAGATCACTAAATTATGCTAAAATATTTTTTTAGTCACTAAACTTTTATTTTATGTTAATTTAATAAAAATTAGTGACCATTTTATAATATAAAAAATTAATGAATATTTTATAATTTTTTAAAAGTTAAATGACTAAAAATAATTTATATAATATATATAATAATTTCGGTTAATTAAACAATTTTGAACCGAATTAATCAATAACTAATTTTTTTAAAAAAATTAACCGTTAACCAAATTTACCAAAAAATAACCGAAATAATTTTGATTCGGTCGACTAATTCGGTTAAAACGGAATAATACAATTCCTAATACACGATTTGTTACCAAACTATAAAAAATAATCGTTCGGTCACTAATCTTTTAAAATTATGATTAGATTATTAAATTATATCAAACGGTTGCGGATAATCATTTAAATAATCAAGGTCTTACGTTGTTTTATAACCACCAATGATTAAAATGATTATTTTTTATAATTTTTTTTTATCTATTGATCGATTAATTCGGACTATTTATAGATGAAACTAAAGGAATGGTGGGAGGGGCAATTGCGCTCTCAAGCTTTGAATGGTTTAATTACTTTTAAATCATTGATAGTTTTAAAATTTTTATAATTAAGTCCTTGTCCTCTCAAAAATTTAAGCCATGACTTTTTTTCTTCTGTTTTAATCAGTTTTTAAGATTCTTTAATTTTAAAATTAGTGGAATTAAACCTTGATTTCCCTATTTTTATGATTTCATTACTTTTTGAACCCTATTTATTTTAAAATTAGTTAACTTCCCCCTACATGATTTAATCCCGTCTCCGTCTCTAACTAGTACTACAAAGTCTCGTTATAGGATAACCTTCTCAACTCAATTTACTCTATTCATAATATCGTAACAAAACCACTAATTTTACTTAAAGGGTTAATTTTTTTTTGAATTTATTACGTGCAACAAAATATTGAAAATTATAAAATTATCATTAAATTTTATTAAATTAGTATAAAATGATAATTAAATTTATTAAATTATTAAAAATTAATCATTAAAATTTTTAATATTTATCAATAATTTGTAATATACGATAAATCAATGATCAATTTAGAATAATTTGATAAGTTTAATGGTTGCTTTATAACTTTGAAAGTTTTGTGGCTAAAAAGATTATTTTTAACATAGTTGAGTGATAATTTGTTTAATTTATCCAAAATTTTATAAAAAATTTCGGTTAACCGAATTAATTGACCGAATTAACCGAAATTTATTCGGCTTGGTTAATATATTTAAAAATATTTCGATTCGGTTAATGGTTAAAAATTTTAAAAGTTTGTTTAATTCGGTTTTTGATAATTCGGTTCGGTCACCGACCGAATTAACCGTTTAAACTAAGGGTGGGCAAGACCGGGTACCCGACCAATTTGAATAGAATTGGTCCCGGTCCCGGTAACCACCAATTCCTGAAAATTGGAACCAGTCGCGGTCACACTGAGTCCTAAATTTTAAGAATCGGTCCCGTTACTGATAGTAATCGTTTCCAATACCGGGTACCGGCCAATTAGTTTCTTCTTAAAAAAATTGAGTAATTGGAGAAAAAAATCAACCACCAATGATAATATTAAATAATAAAATTAGAATATTGTAGGCTTGAAAATTAAAGTTTTAAAACTAGTCATACTCATAATATTCGTACATAAAAAGAAAGTTTGATAAGAAAAATAAACAAAAGAAAATCAATATCGGATATTTAGTATTGGTCTCGATCCTATTGGGTACCCATCGAGTACCGAATCCAAAAAATAAGATCAAGTCACTGTTATGTCCGGGACCTAAATTTTGGATCTAGTTCCGATCTCATCGGAACCAATACCAGATAAAAATCTATCGGGTCATATCGGAACCGGGTAATCGATTTTTTTTGCTCACCCCTAGTTAGGGGTGTTCAAAATACACAACCAGAATAACCGACCCGAATACTCAACTACCCAAACATAAAAAATCAAGTATTTATTCGAAAATTATTTTTGGTCCGGGTCGGGTACTCGACCCGTCATTTTTTGGGTCGGACCTGGGTCACAAAATTACAAATTTTTGGGTATCCAATTTTAATTTTTAAATATTATTATTATTTTAAAATATATATATACTTATATTTATTATATTTTCATATCAAACAATCTAATTTTTAAATCTCGATCCCAAAAACTTTACTTAAAAAAATTAGGGACTCATTCAAAAAAATAAAATTATGATTCATTATAAATTTAGTTTTTCAAATTGACAAAATTCGAACTTTAATCGTTTAGATATGCATTATTTATGTATGTGCATTGACCAATACAAAAATTAATTCAAGATTACTTACTATTTAAATTATTAGTTTTTATATATTAAAATAAATAAACTAATTAAAAAAATTATTTTTTTTTAAAAAAATTCCTTTAGACATTGTGTTTTGTTTAGAATTAGATTATGAAATTTAGGTCTTAAAATTTATGTTTAGATTACGTAACTAGTGTTTTAAAATTTTATATTTCGATGTTGGATTATATAATTCAAAATTTTAAATTTATGTATATTTTTTTAAAATTAAATTTAAGATTCATAAAAATAAAAAATAAAAAACCGGGTACACAACTACCCGAATTTTTGGGTATTCGGATACTCAAAAAATCTGGATCGAATCCGGGTTAAAAGTTTAACTACCCGAATGTCCGGGTACTCGAATATCTGGGTTTCTAGATTTGAACACCCCTACACTTAGTAATGCCTTAATAACAAAGACAAAGTTAAAATTTAGAGTTAAAGATTAAAATATAAATGTTTAAAAATAAAAAATAAATTTATAAATAAATTATTTTTTAAATTTAAACACGCAAATTTATTTATTTATTTTTTAAAACCTTAAAAAAATTAAAATTAAAAATATCGTCACTGTCACATCAGCTATATCCGCCTAAATTTTGGTGCCTATAACTATCATTTCTATACTATTTAGAAAAAAGACACTTAGAAGTTTGGCCAATTGACAAAAAGTTGAAGTTAGGAGAGATTTAATATTTAGATTCGAGTTATACATTATATAAATTATGTTTGTAATGATTAATTTTAATTATTAATTTATTTTTTTCTAATATTTTATATTATTCATATATTGTCTTGTCTTTTTAGACCTGTACAAAAGTTAATCATTAAAATAAATAAATTATTATATGAGATTACTCTTAGCTTCAAGCGTTAATTTAGTTAAAATAGTGATTTAAAAAATTAATAAAGATGCTCACGGATTAAGTCAGTTTTATTAAATTTTTTATTAATTTATATTTGATTTGAAAATTTAAAATTTTGACTTAAATTTAATTCGATGATTATTGACTCAAATTTAACTATTTATTCTACAAAATTGATTGAAATTTAAAATTAAAAATATATATAAATTGGGATAGAGTTCGTCAAATCTAAATCAAATGATCATTCGTAGACATGACACGTTACTGAATATTTCTTTCTAGCAACACATTAAAGAAAAACTAAAAAGTTAGTCCATTTAAAAGAGGTATAATGTCAAAAAATGTCTCTAACATTAGATTAAATGATCACTTTAGTCCTTATTTTTTAAAGCAATTTAACCCTTAACGTTTTATTTTAGATTAAAATATTTTCTTATGTAAATAAAAATTATTAGTCAATTGAGTAAACAATTTAAAATGATTTCATGTAATAACTCGTTAAAACAATTGACTGATGTATCACTATGTAAAGTTAACATATTTTTTATATGACATTATTATTGCGGCGTGCACTATCTTATAGGTTTTATCATATCATTTTAAATAATTCATCGTTAGTTGATTAATAATTTTTATACGTAAAAGAATTATTTTAACTGTAAATATTACTTTCTCTGTCCCACTTATAATGTTCAACATTGACTTCTTAAAACTCAACATTTTAACACTTTGACTATAATTATATTAAATATTTTAATTTATTAAATTTTATAAAAAATATATTTTTAAACTACTTATTAAAGATATTTAATATATATTTTTTATATTTTTATCAATAATATATTTAAAGCGGGATAAAGATAATAATAAAATTAATTTGAAAAATAGAATTAAAATTATAAGGCATAAAGATAGTTTTCACCCTTAACGTTTATAATTTTGGTCATTTTAGCCCCTATTCTTTTTTTGGGATAAATTTAGCCCTTGACCTTTATCTTTTTAACAAATAACTCATTTTTTAACTACCATGATAACTGAACCGTTAAATATTTAATAATGATGACATGTCATATATATGTAATAATATATTTTAAATAACTTAACATCTAGTATATCAAATACATAAGCGCGGGATATAGTTTTATTCAAATCTAAAAATATAAAATAATTAAAATTTAAATAAAATATTAAAAATTATTTTTTTATTTATTAAAAATTAAAAGGCTACTAAATATTTTCAACCTTAACTATTCTATAGTAAAATCAAAATTTTATCTAAAAAGGTATGAACATAATCTGAGAAGAAAGTGTTTTGTATAGTTTGTTACCGATGAATCAAAGATAATTTTTTTTATAATAATCAATTGGATTTTTATTATTTTAATTTAGAATTTAGGTATTTTAATTTTAATCTAAATAGGAGTTTTAGGGTTTTATAAAGATATTTTAGTTTAGTTAGGATTGAGAATATTTAGTAAATTTTTATTTTGTATATAATTAATTTTTAATATTTTATTTAAATTTAATTTTTTATATTTTATACTGGAATAAAATTATATTCTATATATATGTATATATTTAATAGTTTAAATTATATGTCATTTAAAATATATTATCACATATATATATATATATGATATGTAACCATTATTAAATTTTTAACGGTTCAGTTATCATAATAGTTAAAAAATGAGTTATTTGTTAAAAAAAACTTAGATCAAGGGCTAAATTTATCCCAAAAAAAGAATAGAGGCCAAAATGACTAAAATTATAAACGTTAAGGGTGAAAATTATCTTTATGCCAAATTATAACTCAATCCAACGTTAGAATCAATTTTTTACAATTATACCCTTCAAATATTAGTTAAAAGTTTAAACCTGAAAACTACTCAACGCCGCGATTAAAAGAGCGTAGACTTCCCGAACCACCAAGTACGCCCAACCACGTGAACGCCACATTTGAAAATTCCCCACGACCACTGTGGTCCCTGGACACGTGTCGACCTTCCAGAACCACAAACCGACGTGGCCCAATCACATCAAAGAAACTGATCGGATCTCATCGCCCTACTCTCATCCACGAATTCTATATCTACCCATTTCACCACGGCCGTTGTTTTGATCTCCTCGCCACGTGTCGTGCCTAACACTTACCTTTCCTTTTAGGTTTCTTCATCCTTTCAAAAACGTAATTAAAAAATAATATTCTTTAATCAATCGAGTGCTTTGTTTGTGCTCTAGAGCTTCCCAGGAATCTCATGATTTTGAATTTAGGGCGAAAATCAAGTCCGTACAGTTAATCGGCGAAGTACTCTGTACTGTGGATTCTGGAGAATTCGTTTTAGTGAAGCTTTTGCGTTTTAATTGGAGGAAATTTAGTCTCTTCTTCTTTGAAGATTGGAGTATTTGATTTTCCGGTGAAAATTGGCAGTCTCAGGCGAGTTTTTTTTTTTTCCTCGTTTCAATTTTTGTAGAATCTTAAATTTTTTCAGTTGATTTCCTTGGATTTTTTTTTCTTTGAAGATTGGTGTATTTGATTTTCCGGTAAAAATTGCCAGTCTCAGGTATGTGTTTTTCTTTCCGTTTCAATTTTTGTCGAATCTTTAATTTTTTTCAGTTTATTTCCTTGGATTTTTCTTATTTGAAGATTGGAGTATTTGATTTCCGGTAAAAAAATTGGCAGTCTCAGGTGAGTTCTTTTTTTAAGTTCTTTTTTCTCAGTTTTTTTTTTCTTATTTTCTCAGTTGATTCCTTCGATTTGTCTTGATTATATATATGTTTGGTCGCTGAGAAACTGTAGGAAACGAAACGGAGATTTAGATTTTTTCCTTAAAAAAATCTGAGATAAAAGAGAATCAAATAGACATTAGATTACTTTGTGTTTACTGCTACGTAAGTTGTTGATGCAGTAGTTTGGTGCTTTGATGCTGAAAAGTGATTTACTTTTTGTTTGTTGTGGATTGAGAACTTTTCGATTTTAAACTTGATTAATTTCACAATTCGGAACTTATTTTTTATCATTGATTTTTCTGATTTGTTGTGATTATCATGTTTTCTGCTTTAGCTACGTAAATAATCTTTCATAAACATGACATCGTGTCAGAATATCAGATTTGTGTTTCTAGTGGTTAAAGATCTTGGAGGAATGTCCGACTTGTGCATGTATGAGGTAAGTTTCTTAATAGACCCTTTAAGTTTATTCATTGTACTTTCATTTTCTAGTAGGAAAGTGCTTCAATTTCAGTAAAGTTTGTCTGATGCAATAGTTTCAACTTATTGTGATTCAGCTTGATATATGATTTTAGCGGAGGGATTTATTGAAAACTAGAGGGTGTGATGGATTTGTTGTGAAAGAAGAATTTTAACCACTTCAGTTTGAAACTTTTTAGTTCCTTTATTTTCTGGTTTTCTGTAGCCTGTTTGATTTTGTTGATAAGTAGGTTTCTAGGGTTTAATTTGTTACTTATCTTTTGGGTCTGGGAAGGTTCAAATCATACTTAATGGTTCTTGAATTTTGTTCTTCTCGTAAGAGATTGGACAGTCTGGTTTGAGTCAAAAGGATTTCACTCCCAAATTCATTTTTGTTCTTTTAGTTTAAATTGTTTATGAAGGCTTCAATCTGACCTTGTTAGAAGAAGACTATTATCTCTTTTTTTTTTAAAAAAAAAAGTTATATTTACTAGGAGGTTAATAGCATTGCATCAAATAACTATTTGACATAACGTCAAAAAATGCCCCTAACATTTGACTGGATAGTTATTTTGGCCTTATTCTTTTTTTGAAGCAATTTAATCATCAACGTTTCATTTTGTGTCAAAATGATCTCTATGTGAATGAAAACTGTTAGTTAATTGACGATAAACAACTTGAAATGACTTGAAAAAATGACACGTCATAAGAAAAATATTTCAAGTTTTACACAATTTTATAAAATTATTTTTTGAATGATGTGTGATTCTATAAAGTTAGAATATTTGCCTATATGATAGTGCTATCATGGTATGCACTGCTATTTAGGTGTGCCACGTCATTTCAAGCCATTTAACGTTGGTTGACTTGATTTTCATTCATAAAAGGTGCCATATTTATAAAAAATGAAATGTTAAGGGTTAGATTGCTTTAAAAGTAGGGATCAAATTGACTTTTCAGTAAACATTAGGGGCATTTTTTAGCATTATGCCTAACTATTCCTTTTGAGGTCTTCTTCTTGGTGAGCTGTTCTAAATAAGATTCTATTCACATATTGCCAATTTTGGGTGCTAGAAACTGATTATCTAGTGCAATGGTAAAAATATTGTAGTTGAAATGTGCACGAGGATGGTCTCAAGCACAAGATGATTGCTTATCAGAACTACTTAGGTTTATGCTGATGTGATCATCATTTGATGGCTTTCCTTTTGAAGTATTGCTCTTCAGTTTGAAACTTTTTAGTTCTTCACTTCCTCTATTTTTGATTTGTTATAGCCTGTTTGACTTTTTAGATATTTAGGTTTCTAGGGGTTTCAATTTGTTTATTATCTTTTGGGTCTGGCAAGGTCTCTTCTCATCAGAGAATGAACAATCTGATTTGTGTCAAAGAATTTCTCTCCCGAATTCATTTTTATTCTTTTAGTTTAAATAATTTATGAGGGCTTCAATCCAAGGAGAGTAATGCTAATTTAATATTTTTTGATGTTGCCAACTTTTGGTGCAAGAACATGGGCTCTTGCATAAGATGACTGCTTATCAGAATTACTTGGGGTTTATATTCTGATGCAATCATCAATGGATGGCTTTTCTTTTGAAGTATTTCTCTTCAGATTTGCCTCAGATCTCCTTAGTTGCCTTAATGTTTTGGTTCCTTTACTTTTTTTAAGAATTGTGTCTTTCTTGCTTGGGGATGGAAAACCTACCATCGATCTAATTTATTTTAAACTTCCTTTTTTGAAGTATGATTGTTTATTGCTAAACTTGTATAATTGATGTTACAGCTTGAAGATAATGTTTGGGATGATTTTGGGGATACTGATGATCATATAGTGCCTCGTACTGCTGATGAGTACAGCGCTCAGTTGAAAGTTCAGGATGATATTAAAAAAAGGCCTCGACTTGAAGTGATTGGAGTTACTGGTGATACTGAATACAGTCCTGATAGCGTGTTTTCCGCTTCAGGTGATAATGATTCACTTAAAGAAGTAACAACCATGGCATCTGATGATCGCAGGATGTCCAGCCATGGTCTTGAAACTGGAAGTGACTTCTGTTCTGATGATCCTCTCTTGGTTGACAAGTGTGCCACAGAAGACAATAATGATTACCGTTTCCCACTAAATCACATAACTGCAGCTGATGATGATCTCAGATTTTTTAATGATAACCACGAGGACAAAGAAAATGGTGATCTTTTATACTACGGCTTGGGAGACATAAGGAATTTTGAGGATGTTGACAGGATGTTCAGGTAGTTCTTGAAATCCCACCATTAATTATTCATGTTATGTTTTACCAATTACCATGTACAATCTGATTAGTAGCTTCAGTAGGACCCTCATTGAGTATAACTTGAGTATCTACATTCATAAATCCAAAACTACCATATATATGTACATGAATGCATGTAAGTTTTCAAAGTGTACTAATTTGAGTTGTGACTCAACATATATGTACATGCACTCCACAAGGAAAAGCAATACGAGGAGTAACTCAAGCTTTCATATTTTTTCTTGCAGAAGTTGTGATTCAACATTTGGGTTGGGGACTTTTGGTAATGAAGATCATTTGCACTGGTTTTCATCTTCCCAACTGACTGAAGGATCTCAAGATGCATTGAAAGGAGATGCTAAACTGAATATTATACAAGAGGACTGTCCAACTTCTAGGCCAGCAAATGCAGTTTCGTCAACATTTGACTCCAAAAGAAGCGTATTTCTAAATGACAATTTTTCTGTTAATATGAGCGGTGATAATGCTGGTCTTTCTCACACGACTTCTTTACGTGTAGCCAATAAAGAATCTGAAAGTAAGAATGACTCGACCCCCAGTGAGCAGGTTAGACAACTCTTTCTTTCTCTCTCTCTCTCTCTCTCTATATATATATATATATCTATTTCATAATTTGTTAAGGAATAATTAGTTATTTGGTTTTCATCACATAGAACTTATCATCCTTCATAAGTATTCAAGGCCTTTTCTTTCTTCTCGATATGAATGATACTATAAATTAAGTCCAGTAGTAGCAATAATTTAATGCTACAATAAATTTCAATTTTTTCTCTCAGTTTAATTCTACAAAATAACTATTGTGGTACTTTGAAGGAGAATGCTGCCTTCTATCAACATGGGTTACCATAATTTGATTTGGATAACTATCAATGATACTATAAATCAAGGCCAGCAGTAGCAATAATTTAAAGCTACAATAAATTTCAATTTTTTCTCTCAGTTTAATGCTACAAAATAACTATTGTTGTACTTTGAAGGAGAATGCTGCCTTCTATCAACATGGGTTACCATAATTTGATTTGGATAACTGTCAGTATGATATACTCTTCTTAATCTGGTTCAGAATGAAAGATTCTTTGTTATAAGCTTTCCTCAACATATCGTTTCCATGTGGAATTTTCATTATGTTGTCACATTTCATTGCCAAACTACAGATCAGTCCACAAGAAAAGCATTCAAAGCAGCATAGAGCATCTGGAGAAAGAAAAGTTCAAAATCTGGAAAATGGTGGTTTGTTTACTCAATATGATAGCATCAGGAAGTTTGCAGATGTTAAGCACCCCTTTACCAATTCATCCTGTCAACTCTTTTCCACTTCCGACCTTCAGCGAAACAAACGAAGTGTTGGACCTGATTCTGTGAATTACATACATACAGATACTCCTTATATTCATCTCCGTTACAGAAATTCTTCGGATCAAGTTTCAATCTGTCCAACTTTGCCTAGTGCCAAATCTGAAAATAATGGCCATTCTTCTTCGAAAATTGAGTCATCTTATGTATCAAACCAGGTACAGTTTATGGAGAGCTCTCATGGTCCTTCATTTGTGTCTCCTGCACTTATAACAAGTGAGAAGAGGGGAAAGCTATATTGCCAACAAGATACACAACCCCCACTTAATAGGAATGCCAGACATGCAAAAATGGATAGCGAGATGGCAATTTGTGATCCAATTACTTTTCAAAACCAGATACATCAGTCTAAACAGGATGAATGTCGTAGTAGCGTTGAAGGAGTCAGTGTTATAAATCCTGCAGAATTAGATTCTTCAAATGCAAGGGAAAGCTCTTGTGTAATTTCTCCTTTGGATGAAGTTTCACTAGAGGCAACTAGTTTTCGGCAGCTTCAACTAGTCATGGAAAAGGTATAGTAGATGGAAAGGTTTTCTTATGTGCAAGTTGCATATGTTTTTGTGGTGTGCAAGTGTGATTGTTCTTTTGGCTAATCTGTAACCATGGTGTTGATCTTAGCAAAATGTTTGAAATTTCAGTTGGATATCAGGACAAAACTGTGCATACGGGATAGTCTGTATCGTTTGGCTAGAAGTGCCGAACAAAGGCACAATTGCTCGAAAACAAAAGGTGGCATCATAGATGATAAAGATGAAGATGTGAGTGGTTCATCAGTGGCCAATAAAACAAACGAGTACGTTTCGTTACTTGAATCATACGCACCTTATTTTGCCTATTTTCTAAATTTGCAATACCTAAGAAGTAATTGAACCCTTAAAATTGGAGGGCGGAGCAATGTCCCTCCAAGTAGTCCTGTACTTTGTGGTGTAGGATTCCAAATGCTTGAAATAAGTAGAAATGTTTTACTAGTTAGTCAAGTTCTTCTATTAATCGTTGTACTAATGTACTCTAATTTAGTTAATTTTAGTCCTTATGTTTTTTTGACATTTGAAATTTCAGTCCTTGTCCAAACTATATAGTGATAATATAACTAAAATTAGAGTGGCTTAAAATGATCGAATAGGAGAACATCAAACTAAATTTATCTTGCGTACAACAAAGACTAATAGTAGAATTTCACTTTTAACTAATTTATTGATTGCTGTTTGGGTCAGGATCAGAATTTTAAAACTGAAAATTGCAGGGATTAAAATGACTAAATTAGAGTACATGGGTTAAATTCACTACTCACACATAGTATCGGAACTAATATAAAAATTCGACCCTTTGTAGTTCAATGTTTTGGTTTCCTAGAGCATACACTCTACAGAGTTCAGACAGTCCACTTATCTTGTTCCAAGGAACTCGAAATTCGAGTTTTAAACTGTTGATCTCTTGGAAGCTCTATAGATGATGTACAACCCTCTTTCGTGCTACAAGTTCTTTGCTGAACTTGTAGAGCCAGACTAGGCTCGAATCCCTTTAGCTGTTCTAAACTTTTTAACATTGCTTTTCCTATCTTTCGTCTTCGTTCTTAGTTAATCCGATCTTCTTGATAGTTAATCATTCTAAATTTTTGTTTTATCCAGGTGCACTGGGTTTATGGATATGGAAACTGGCACAAACCCTATAGATAGATCCATAGCACACTTACTATTTCACAGGCCTTCAGATCCATCTCAAAGGCGTTTATCGATACCGCCCCGGTGAAGTCTCATGGCATGGTAAGCAATCCTTTTATCGCTCATCGTTTTTTCTTTCTATGAACTCGAAGCAAGTTCATGTTGCATACTGTATCAAAATGACAGATTCATGTCCCTATAACCAAGCCCCCTCTGATTTTATCTGAAAAACAAGTCGGCAGCAATGAAACTGATGCTGCCGGTCGATGAGATAAAACAGTGTTGACAAACATTGATGGCAGGTAACCAGGAATTTAATACTAATATCTTTGTAAAATTTAGTGTCACTATTTATGATCGTGTATAAGTGATCGGTGCGAGTCCGGCGCCTTGACATAAGTTGCAGGTTCGTCCCTTGTTTTTCAGTTCTTTTCTTTCTTAAGACACACCCTGACCCTGGTCATTTGGTAGCATGTGTTATTAAATCCTTTGTAACGTGTACTAAGCTCTTTGTTCGCATATCTGTCTTTAGTACTTCAAGAATATCTCTGCTGTTTGCTTCTCACATGATATTCAGCCATCTTGCCATTAATTTCCTGGAGTTTCTGGCCTTTTAATTTAGCCCTTCTATTATTTTGTTGGTCATTCTGGTCCCTCTCCTTCAATCATTTTAGTCCTTCACTTTTCCGTTAAAAAAGCTGTAGTCTAATGAGACATTAGCATGTGTAGAATTTAGTCGAAGAAAATTCGCATTTTTTTAAAGAATCTAATATTTAATTTTAAAAATCTGAAATCCAGAATTATTTTTTAAAAGTTATTTCTTTTGGAATATGAAATTAAAAAAAATAAAAGTCCATATAATTGTAGGAAACCCTTAAAGTGATATATGAATTTTATGAATTTTAAATTTTAAATTTTTAAAAGAAGCTATATATAATTATAATTTTCAAAATATATAATTTCCAAAAATGATTTCTGATAGTTTTCTACTATTTAAAATTTCAAGATTTTTTTCTATATATATATTTTTAATTTTTCTTAATAATTTTATTCGAATATAAGTAATACATGGTTTTAATTACTTTTATACAATAATCAATGAGTAAAGTGACGAACGAAATGAAAATAAATATAGTAAAAAGAAGATTAGAAGGCATCAAGGCAAAGTAATACAAAGTGTAAAAAGATTAAAATGAGAATTTCAAAAGAAAATATTGGAACAATTTAAAGCGTACTTTACGAGCAATTATTATTTTATAAACTCTAATTTTAATCCTACTTAAAAGAAAGAGATAAGAAGTTTTAAAGCATGAATCATCTAGCCTTATTAGTTAAGGAAATAATTATTGTTCTTAGAAATAATAGGTTTAAGCATCAATAATACCAGTACAGTGATTGAACGATCAATGTCTAATGGTTGAAAATATACTTTAAAAACAAATACTACTATGATACTATAACTGATTTAAAAAAAGAGATTTTTTTTTTAAAAAAATATTTCTATGAGTTTAAAACTCATGCTTTTAGAGAATAATGACAAAAATAAACAATTTAACTAACCGGTCAAAACCGAGTATACAAAATTTTAATCCTTGCTGTAGATGCAAACAGAAAGAGACTCAATGAAGGGTCGGATTATCCGTTCAAACTCTGTATATGATCCGAATCCTAAATTGACGTAAAACAACTGCTTCTGCCTTGTCCTTATTCCACATGCACCAAAATCTCAACTGCAAAAAACACAAGTAAAACACAGTACATACAGTAAACAGAAACATAAGTCATCTATGATATACAGCACATTCCAGAACAAAGATTAATTAATGTGTGTACCCACAACACAATTCATTGAAATATCGGTTACATAATCCTGTCAACCTTAAAACGCCAACATATTCCGAGGCACGATACCGGAATATCGACTAGTCAAATTGCTGCCTGAGTTGCATCTCTGTTTCACTCTTCCAGGTTGCATGTGATGACTGCCCCCTCATTCTCTTACTCTTCTCTTTGTCTTTGATAGTAGAACCCTTCTTCTTCGAGTCTTTGTCTGCATCTGAGGGAGGACGGTCCCCACACACCGGACAAACCATTCCTCTAGCACTGGTGTATGTCTTTGGTACTCCACATTGCAGGCACATCCTATAAAAGAAACATTGACCGGCTAAGATGACACAGCAATAAAAATTATATAAAAAAGCCTCTATAGGTGCAGTGCGTGATTATAAATTGATAACCAGAAACCATGAACTGGTTTGAATTTATGTGGAAACAATTACGACGTACCTCAAGAGTTCTGCAGCATCTTCAGCATTTGGATTCGTTGCAGATGGGATCCGTTTCGCTCCATCCTGTTTGGTGCTTGGAACTGCTGATGTTGGAGGTTTGCTACCCTCCATATCACTTCTTACTCGCTCATGGATTCCAACAAGCTGAGGTTTTGCTTCTACCACAGCACCTGTAAACAACCAACAAAACCGAAACCCAGATATTCATACATCGGAATCACAATTAGGTTATAGGTTGATAAACCCTAATATCAAACAACATACGGACAACATCAATATAATCATTATGTAAGATCTGAAGACAAATGACCAGCCAGAGGCTATGTGCCTTCAAGGCTGGAGAAGAGTACGGTTTAAGTTCTCGAAGAAGCATCAAGTTATAAGAACTAAATATAACATACAAGGTAGAGGCTATTAAACAGAATTGAGCATTTGAAAACCCAGAATTAAATTCATCGACATCGTTCCTCGCCGGAACTGTGAAAATGTAGCATCAACTTTAATTCGAACATTTCAATCGAAGCATAGTCCACAAGCCTACCCCATGCACCAAAGGAAACATAACTAATATCAAACTTCACTCTCATCTACACCCAAGGTTATAGTTTCTTCCTACAAACAGCTTTTTCGACCATTTTTAATTCAAATACATACAACTAGGGGTGATAACGAGCCGAGCCGAACCCAAGCCAGGCATATCTGGGCTCGGCTGGGCTCGGTTTGAGGCTCACCGAGCTCGGAATTTCAGGCTCGAGCTTGGCTCGAAAATATATTATTGGGTTCGGCTCGAGCTCAAAGCTCGTCGGGCTCGGCTCAACTCGGTTTGGCTCGAAATGAACAATTTTCTATATTATTTTTATTATTTATTTATTTATAATTTATTTTTTATTTATTTTTTATAGTTTTGTAAATTTATTTTAAATGATAATATTCAATTTATTTTATTTAATTTATTTTTAATAGATTTACTCTTAATTATTTTATTATTTTTCTTTGCTAAACAAATTATTTTTAATGTATATATAAATAAATATATATATATGCATGTTTATATATAATTATTCCGAGCTTTTCGAGCCGAGCTTGGGTAAGCTCGGCTCGACTCGTTTAAATCCTGAGCCAAACCCGAACCCGAATCGAGCTCACTCGAGCCCAACCCAAGTAGCTCGCGAGCCAACCAGGCTCATTATCACCCGATTTAAGAAATGCATAAGGTTCTAACTTGACAAAATAAACACAGTATTTGCAAACCATCTGAGTCCATCTCTTGACTAAAGAAACTGTAAAAGAACTTTGAAAAGGGGAAAATGGGAGAAATACCAGAAGGTATATCCTTCTTATCTTTGAAATCCCTGCGCCCACCGCGCCTGCCTTGCTGTTGGGCAGGTTCACTTACTGAACCCGGATCCTCAACTGCATGGTTTAGGAACTCCGGCGGCCCTGAAACCTCCAGAAACCAACAAGAGAACAAATACGCTTACTAAATCAGAAAACCCTAATTCCATCATTATCAATTTCACCTAAAAAACCCTAATTCCATCATCATCAATTTCACCTCACTTCAGTCATATAGAAACATTAGTACTTAAAAAGATTTTAATTTTATTTGACAAAAATCACGAACTTAATTCTCTCCTTCAAACTCCATAGATTTCCTTCACATTATTAGCTCAAGGGTTTCTTGCCAAGATATTTAGCGTGAAAGAAAAAAATAATTATACCTGCGAAAAAGCATCGAGTGCGGAAGGGAGAGCGGATTTACGGGAGGGATCGGGGAAATCGAAGACGGAGGAGTCGTACCGCTTAGGAGCGGCGGAACGGCTTTTGCCACTGATTCCGTCGCCTTCTTCGCCGTCATCTTCGTCGGAAGAGTCTCCGTAATGTATACGTTCGGGCTCAGCCGTTTCTTCATCTTCAGCCGAAGAATATCCTTGAAGGAGAGATAAACTCATTGCCCTCTTTTCCGTCTCTGGCTTCAATGGGGTACGGAGGGAGTTTTTCTTCATCCACCATACTTTCTACCATTTATATTTAAGGCTTAATGGTTAAAAAAATACCCATTTTTTTTTTCATTTTGATGTTAAAATTTTTAAAATTATTCGAATAGTTATCCTATCGTAATTGTCTATTAATTTTTATGTTAATTTTCGTTAATCATTATATTATTTTTAAAATTATATTTAAGAATGAATAAAAATATATTTAAAAGTCAATTTATCTTAAAATTTTTAATTAATTTTAAAATATTCTTTAAATTTTTAAATCCTTTAAATCTAACCACTATGACGTTGGTCGCATTTTTGACGATAGGATAAAATATTACTCTTCATTAAACAACTCACATATCGGTTATTTATATCATTATATATAATAAATTATTCAACGATTTTGATATTTTATACATTGGTCAATTTTGAATGATAAAATAATGGGTTTAAATGATTGTGATGGTCTAATAATAAATGTGATAGACGACGATGTGACAATCAACGATAAAATCATTCTAATCAGGATTTAGAGTTTAGATATTAAAAATTTTAAACTTTAGGGTTATTTTATAAAGATTGAAATTATTTTTTATTTATTTTTAAGTTTAAGATAAAAACTAACAGTCAGAAAAAAAATAAAATATTTATTTAAATAACGTTAAAAATATCAAATAATAAGGTGGACAAAAAATATTAAGCACCAAATTAATAAAATAAGTATAGATTAAGCACCTTTGGGCATATTGAAATTTACTTTAAAGTTCAATTTAGTACTTGTATTAATTTTTCCAAATGGATCCTTGTACTTTTCTAAAATGTTCAATTCAGTAACGAATGCTTTTCTAAAAAGGGTAAATTATACATATGACCATTTAATTATATGGTTAGTGTTAAATATAATTATTATATTTATTTTTATTAAATATACTATTAAGTTATTTAATTAGTTTTAATTAGGCCATCAATCATTAAAAAATAATAGAGAGTTTGACGTGTTTGTTAAATAAACTAATATAATTATATATTTAGTTTTTATTATTTATATAATCTATTAATTTAATTTTAAATTTAATTTAATAAAATAATTATTATTTAATTAAACAATGATACTTATTGAAAGATTTTACTTGTTTTTATTTAATTTTTTTAATCAGGTAATATATGTGTCACCTGATTGTTTGATATGTATTTAGGTAAAAAACCATTCGTAGTACTAATGTCCGAGTCAGAATCAGAGCCAGAGCAAGTGTTGGTGGATGAATCACTTCCCTCGCCTTGCCAAACACCGCCAGGTCATCTTAATATCGGGTACCCGGTTAATTTAAATAAAATTAGTCTCGGTCTCGATAATTACTGGTTCTTAAAAATTGAAATCAGTTCCGATTTCAATTACATCGGGTCATAAACTTTAAGAACTGATCCTGTTACTAGTGGGTATCGGTTTCAATACCGGGTACCCGGTCAATTAGTTTATTCTTCAAAAGAATTGAGTAATTGGAGAAAAAATTTCAACCACCAATAATAATATTAAATAATAAAATTAGAATATTGTAGACTTGAAAATTAAAGTTTTAAAACCAGTTATACTCATAATATTCATACATGAAAAGTTTGATAAGAAAAATAAACAAAAGAAAATCAATATTGAATATTTGGTATCGATCCTAGTCTTACTGGGTACCCATCGAATACCGGGTCTAAAAAATCAAGATTCAGTCTCGGCCCCGGTTATGACTGAGACTTAAATTTTGGATCTAATCCCGATTCCACCGAAACCAATACCATATAGAAATCTATTGAATCTTATCGGATCCGAAACTAAAACCGGATAATCGAGGTTTTTTTTTTCAGCCTAGTTTTATAATCAACGCCATAATCACCAACATTGTGTTGATCCTGTCCAACCTCTACATCTCCTTATGTATCGATGGTAAAAACACATTCTACTATCCCCTTATGTCTTCCCTTAGTTAAGGATAGTGTCCTTGACCTCATTCGATGCGTCCCGATCTGATCGTTTTTTTAAATTTTGAGGATTGGAGCGAGACAGGGCTTAAAAATCATTTAGTCGGATCTGGGTATTTATTTAAAATTTTTCGTCCCGTCTCATCCCGATATATTTTATTATATTTATAAAAAATATTATTATAAATAGACATTTTTATGGGTTTTAAGTAATTTTTATACTTTTGAAGTTTGTTCTTATAATAAAAAATTATTAGATGTTGTTCAAATTTTCATATATTCAATTCTGTTAGTCGATGATTCAAGTTTGTTTTTCTTTTAAATATGTAATCTAACATGTGAGTAATTTAAATTTATTTTATTTTTTTTATATAGATTTAAAGTTACTTAAAAATCATAATTTATGATTGTGATAAAAGATTGATCGAATCTAACTTTTATTGTTGACAAAGATTATTTAATTTTTAATTTTTTGGATCGGATCAAGGTCGGGTTTAAGAAATAATATATCGGGATAGAACAGAACGAATAAATTAATATTTTAATCCAAATCAGGTCAAAATCGAGTTTAAATATTATTAAATCAGATCAAAATATAACTGCCAAAAACCCGCCCCAGCTCGCCCCGTCGCCATCCCTACCCTTGTCATAGCCTACTATATAAAATTCCTTCACCTTAGACGTGTAAAAATCATCTCTTAACCTAAAGTTTAGGCCAAATATATACAAAAGACGAATTTTCAAACCCAATATCCATTTATATATTTAAATTTGATATTTTATTGTTAAAAATAATTTAATAAATTTTAATATATTCAAGAATCTAATTAATAAAATATTTTATTTTTAAAAATCATCCAATTACTAAATCTGCCTAAAAGTGATAGACAATTGTATAAATAATTGGGGTTCTTCATATAGTACTCCAACTTGTTTAAAATATATATAAATGGATCCTCAAAATTCAAATTTGGTATAAATTTTTAGATTTAGTTTTCAAACACATGCACTAGACTAGGGCACTAATTAGTTGTCACGCACTCACTTTTTTCAATTACCGTTCTGATTAATCCGGATTAACCCGTATCACATATTTAATTTTAATAAGTGAATCTCTTAATAGAGATTTTTTATATACACAATATCAAACTCAAGATCTATTTAAATGAAATTAAATTGTTGATCACTTAAACCGAACCTATTAATCGCACACTCATTTTTTTTAATAAACTAATAGTGATTACAGTAGTATCTGTTCTAGAATATAATCTTCAATATTTAACATTGATCTCAATCACTCTGTTGACATCACTGGTGCTCAAACCCGTAACCTTTAAGAACAACAACCGTTCTGTTAACTACTTGGACCATAAGACTCGTGCACTTTTTTAAGTAATAAAGAGGAGACTCTAATCCTATGTATTCATGTTTGGGGAACCAATCACTCCATTGATTTATTAAAATATTAATACACGTTGTTTTATTATATACTCCATATGTTTGGAATCTTTGAGTTTTAGGTTCAAGTTTCTTTGTGTAAGGTAATTGATTGATTGATTGAATTATAATATTTTTAATGAGATTATAATTAATGATATGTTTTTTAGTATGTTTAGTTTAATTTTAAATTGATTTATTGTAATTATACCAATTTTTTAAATTTATCTCTTAAATTTTTTAACTCGTTATATTTTATAAAATTAGACTAAAATCATCCCTATTTAAGAGGTAATATGAAAATACATGTATAGTTTAGGAGGCAATATGAATAACGACGTAAAATATAAGGGTACAATAGGTTAAAAAATATATAATTTAAGGGACAAAAAATACATTAAGCTTTTTAAATTTGGATAAATTCACGTATACTTACCGATTAAATTATTTAAACTCAAATTATTTAGAAGAAAAAAGAATATTTTTTATTACGTGATCGTTCAATAAATTTATAATTAATGATATATTTTTTTGAATCAACTACAGTGATTATAATAATATCTGTTTTAGAGTATACTCTTAACTATTGAACATTGATCGCTCAATCATTATGCTGACATTATTGATGTTCGAACCTATGATCTTTAGGAACAATAACCGTTTCTTTAACTACTCAGTCTAGATGGTTCGTGTATAATTAATGATATAATTGATAGTTGCAATTAAAAATAAATATATTCTCTCTTATTTCTAGAAATGGTAGACTTGTGGGGATGGTTTAAACAATGGTCGGACTCGATCTGTGTTCTTCAATTGCATGGTATATATTTTTATTCTATTTGAAAGGAAAAGTGGACCCACTTAAAAATATATAGGTATATATTTTTGTAATTTATATCATACAATTTATTCACATATTATTTTTATTTTATAGCCTTTTCTTCTTTATTTAAATATTTTAATGTATAAATTTGACTTTTTAAAATTTTCTATATTAATTTTTGAATAATTTTGAATAAAAACAAAAGTTTGAAAATTAGATAAAGGCAAAGGGTACACACAACATTGATTTGGATTATTAAATAAGTGTAAACATAAAGTTGAGATTTTTAATTTTTTAAAATTTTATTATTTTTAATTTTAATCATCAATTTAAACTCGTCTAATAACTTAAATTTAATATAAAATTAAATAAATTTACATTATATACGCATAATCAACTTTTCTTTAAAGATTTTTTAAATCAGTTACAATATTACAGTAGTATCTGTTCTAGAGTATACTCTCAACTATTGAACATTGACCGCTCAATCACTTTACTAATATTATTGGTGCTCGAACCCATAACTTCTAAGAACAATAATTGTTCTCTTTACCATTAAAGATCGTAAATTTACGCAGCATTCACTTGGAATACTACGAGAAGGCCATCCAAATTAAACTAAATCATTTTTTATTGGGTGAAAATCATCTACCTCTTTTCTCTGTCTCAATTTTAAATTAGAGGTTTAAAGTTCAAGGTTAAGGGTTATGATTTAAGGAATTAGAGGTAGGGTGTATCTTATTTTTTAAAGGTAAATCATCATCTTTTTCCTATATGTAATTAATGAGTAGACAATTATTGAATATTTATTGTTAAATAAACGAACTAAATTAATTGAATCGTTAATGATATAATAAAAAAGGTTTATCTAATAATTTCTCATGTTACTAAGGCGGATGTGTACTTAATATATGATGCGTGGATGGTAATCTTATGTTTTATTAGTATTGAGTTGGATAATGCAATATCAAAAAATAATTTTATTTATTTTTATTACTGATATGATCTAATTCGTTAATTTATGTATGTGATCGATTGTTTTTAAATAAAAATAATAATATATCATAAAATTTATTTTTTATTTTATTATTACTTCAGTGTTAATGTTTTGTTTTTCTTAGCAAGTATTTAACTTTTCTTCGATTCTTCTTTTCTTTGGGATTTTATACGATCATTCTAATTACGTGTTTAGAATCACTCATGTTATGTTCTTCTATATATCATACAAACTAAGTAAAACTCAATCGACAAACATAAATACTAATATATAAAGTTAAGTTATATATCGTAAAACTCTCTAAACTTTACACGTTTCTTGAATCATTAGATGACTGAAACGGATGACTCAAATTAACTCTTTAATTTTTTAAGTGATAATCTTCGTATAACAAACTATTAATCCGAGTCATCAGTTCCATTCATCTAATAATCTAAAAACGTGTAAAACTTAAAAAATTTTATACTGTATAACTTGATCTTATCTCATAGATATTTTCCGATGAAAAAGCACTAAGGTAACGTGGAATCCACACGTTAAGAATTCTAGTGCATCGATCCATTTCAAAACCTAAACATTTAACTAAAACACTATACTTTAAATATTATATAAATCATGTCCTTTAGTAATGGATAATTGGAGATCTTAGAGTCAAAAAGCTACCATAATTTCAATCTAATCATTATATAATTATCAAAATCGGTGGAAAAGATAAACACTAACACGTTAATTCGTGGAACAAAGACTTTTGGCACAAGTATAAGAATCAAGACCATGCAATGCAGATAACATATATTCAGGTATAGACCGAGCGATGTTAGAGATAGTCGTATTTTTAAAATTTTAAAATTTTTTTATATTTTATATTAATAATTTATTTTTGTACGTATAGAATTTTGAAATTTTATGTAAAAGTTAATACTTTAACATAAAATCATGCGTCCTCTCTGTGAAGCTTCTTTGGCTATAAATATTGATTCTCAATACCAAGGAAACTATCATAGGCATTTAGCTTCTTATATTTGTTGCTTTCACAACAATGGAGGGGAATTGTTTCAATCAAAGAGTCTTCTTACTCACTCTATTGGTACTTATAGTTGCCACCTTGGTGGAAGGGCAAGGGACTCGAGTTGGGTTCTACTCGAGCTCGTGTCCACGGGTCGAGTCCATTGTAAAGTCGGTTGTTCAATCTCATTTTAAGTCCGATCCCACCGTCGCTCCGGGATTGCTTCGTATGCATTTCCATGACTGTTTCGTCCAAGGGTGTGATGGTTCCATCCTTATCGATGGGTCTAACACCGAGAAAACCGCACCGCCAAACCAATTGTTGAGAGGATACGAAGTCATCGACGATGCCAAGACTCAGCTCGAATCTGCATGCCCCGGAGTTGTTTCGTGTGCTGATATACTAGCACTTGCTGCTCGTGATTCCGTAGTTGAGGTAATTTATGTTACATTAATTCAATTGGATAATCAAAGTGAGAATGTTGTTGTTTTGATTTTATGTCATTAAAGATTGTTGTCAACGATGTCCGTAGACCGGTGGAGCTACTTGGGTCGTGCCTACGGGACGTCGAGACGGAACGGTGTCACAGGCATCCGATACTAGCAATTTGCCGGGCTTCCGTGATACCGTCGATGTGCAAAAGCAAAAGTTTTCAGCAAAGGGTCTCAACACTCAAGATCTTGTCACCCTTGTTGGTAAACAATTGTTCCGAACAACTATTCTAAATCCGAACTGTTTGACTATCACTGCTTTAAAAATGAGTTGTTCGGAATAACTGTTTTATATTCTAAAAAATTGTTATCAAATAACATATTAATGCCCAAGTTCCGAACTGCAGGAGGACACACAATTGGCACCAGTGCCTGCCAATTTTTCAGTTACAGGCTCTACAACTTCACATCAACCGGACCCGATCCCTCGATAGATCCATCATTTGTTTCCCAGCTTCAAGCCCTTTGTCCTCAGAACGGCGATGGGTCACGGCGGATTGGACTCGACACCGGAAGTGCCAACAGATTCGACAACTCGTTTTTCGCAAACTTGAGAGACGGAAAGGGAATATTGGAATCCGATCAAAAATTATGGACCGATAATTCCACCAAGACCTTCGTGCAACGTTTCTTGGGCATTAGCGGGTTGCTCGGCTTGACGTTCAGCGTCGAATTCGGAAAATCCATGGTGAAAATGAGCAACATCGAAGTGAAAACAGGAACTGCCGGAGAAATCCGCAAAGTTTGTTCTAAAGTTAATTAACTGAAATATCTATGATGCTTTAGCAGCGTAAGCTGATAAAATTTACTCCATTTTAAGGTTAAAAATAATCTTAGAGACCTAGTCATGTAAGGTTATTATATAAAACCTAAGTCTTTGTATTTTTATCCAAAAACACAACTATTTAGGACAAGATTTGTCTTGTCTCTTGTTCAGTTGTTACTGTCTGAATTATATAAGCTACAGCCTGATTTCCTTACTGCTTGAATCGTTGACCTTTTATTTTTTGAATCTATGACTTTTTCTACCTTAAGTAATCCAATGAATCTACAAATGTAAACGTGCAAATTTAAGTATCATTAAAAATGCAGCATATTCAAAGATAAAATAGTGAGACGGTAGTGAATTTGCTTGTCCTAAACCGCTAAAAATCCTTTGCTTCTTTATCCTGTTTCCTTTCGTATTTCCTTTCGTATTTCCCGTTTGAAAATTTTTAAAACATAAAATTTTAAACCCTAATCTTTATTTTCTATATTTTACATTCTAAACTCTAAACCTTAAAAAATACACATTACCTCTAATTCCCTAAACTCTAACCACAACCCTTAACTTTAAACCCTAAACCTTCTAATTTAAAGTGGAGGCATAAATGGAGGCATGTGAAAGAGGTAAACGATTTTCACCCGTCCTGAACATGTAAGCTTTAAAACTTTTTGTTACTGCTTATCTGATTAGAAATCTCCTACCTTTTAATCGTATCTCTTTTCATGTCTTTTATTAAAAATTAAAAAAAATAATTTGTAACCCTAATTTTTTAAACCATATACCCTTCCCTTTAAAAATACACTCTACCCTTAATTCCCTAAACCTTAACCACAATCTCTAACCTTAAATCATAAACCTTAAATTCTAAACTCAATAATTTAAAATGAATGCATCGATAGAAATACAATTAAAAGGTAGACGATTTACCCTTTTTATCTATTTCATGTGTTAACAGAACGCGGGAGATTAATTTGAATTTGCTCCGATGAGTACTTTGAAAAATAAAAAAATATATATTTAAAGTTCATAATTTTTAATAAATTAATTATTATTTTTAATTTAATTTAAAAATAAATATTTAAATTATATATTTTCTTAAAACAAATATTTAATATTTTTATTAGATTAAAATAACTGCCTATAGTTTCACCTCCACTAACTAGGGGTGTAAACGAGCCGAGTCGAGCTCGAGTAGTGCTAAGCTTGGCTCGATTCGTTAAGATTTCGAGTCGAGTTTGAGCTTGAGAAATTTTAAACGAGCTTCAAAAATCTGAGCTCGGCTTGACTCATTAAGAGCTCGAGTCGAGTTCGAGCTTTTTTCGAGCCTAATCGAGCTAAGTATTGACCGATCTTTGATCATATTAGACTCAAGTAACTCTTATCTTTCAAGTCTCATTTAAAGTCTAATGGAGAAAATTTTTTAATACACATGTGTAAACTCAAGCTTGTTAATTTTATGTTTTAGTATGTTATTTTAGGGTTTAATACTTATGTTTAGAGTTTTAAGTTTAGAAATTTAGATTTTAAATTATAAAAAAAAATAGTATATTTATATTTTCGAGTAGCTCGTGAGTTTTTCGAGTCGGGTATCATGTAGCTCGGCTCGGCTCCTCAAACACTTGAGTCGAGTTTGAGTTCGAGCCGAATTCAATCGAGTCAAATTTTGATCGAGCTCGAGTAACTCGCGATCTGTCTCGTCTCATCTACAACCCTACCACTAACCATCGCAATTCAATCTGTGTATTATACAAATGTTTAAATGATAAGAAAAAGTACATCAAAAATCTCAAACAAATCCTGATTATTATACTGAATTGAAAAAACATTACACGCAACGTTAGAAGTCAATTTCCAATATTTTCAATTTTATTATTTTGATTATTAAATATTTAGTTTTAAATACATTTAAATTATTTATTTGATGTATATTTTAATTAATTCATGTAATATAATTGCTAAAAAATAATACACTTAATTTAATTAAAATATTAGAGTTTTAGACTTTAATTTCTTTAATTAGACTCAAATGATTTGAATTAAATAAATAATTATAAAAAATTAAGGGGTATTAAATAGAAAATTTTGGAGTTTCTATTTAAAGGGTTGGGCTTGAAGGTGTTCGATGCACAACCGATTAAATCTTGCCAAATGATGAAAAGATGATAATTTTGGTAATTTGTGAAAGCAAAGAAAATAAAACAATGAACATAAAGATTTAAAGTAGTTCGAACTTCTAACCCAAATCATACATCTACTATCTTATCTTTTCATTAAATATTTTCCAAATTCGCTAAGAATTTCGTCATTTTTTAGGCTAAAGAGCTAACCTTACAACCTTGATTCTATCCCCGAATCAAGTATCTAAAGTTCACAATTCGGACTTTAAGAAACCTCTCAACAAGAGAAAATCTTAAACAAATTTGTTAATTCTTCTAATAAGGTTAATTGTTTGCAATTAATCTCTCACACAATCCTAATACACTTGAGCATACATATACATTAAGCTCACAAATACTTTGTCTACCCAAAGCTTGAAATTTAGCTCTAAGACAATTTTTTCATCATAATATTGTTACAACTGAAGCATTAGTCTCTATATGATGTTTGAGCCTTTTTTTATCATCTCACTTGAGTTTGGTGATCATTGGGATTGATTTAGAGCCGTTTGGAGTTGATTTTCAGGCTAATTTCTGCTTCTGGTGCATGTGATATCAAAACACGTGAAAACTGTTTCGATACTATCACTTTGGAAAATAGTCGTTGAACCTACATTTAAGAACCTAGCTGTTGGATTTTTTATAAAATCATTTGGGATTCTGTAAATTCGTTGGAGGTGTATTGAAACACCTAAAACAAGTTTCGATATTGGCGTATCGAAACGAGTGCTTGCTGTATCGAAACCAAAACTCATAGTGAAAAATGGTATCGAAACGGTCCAATACCATATCGAAACGCCTGTGTATTTTTGCCTTTGAAAAACATAGCGGTATCGAAACACCTAGGAGGTGTATCTAAATGCATGGGTTAAAAATATTTCTTTAGTTTCTTTAAATCATTTTAAACACCTTCGAAATTTCTCAAAAACCTTTTAATATATTTTTAAGTTATTTGGACATAAGAACTACTTTTGAATTTTTTTAAAATTAATCTAAAACTATTTTTCAAATTAGTTTTAAACCTTAAACTTTAAACCTATTGAAGAGGAGTTTTCGTAAAAGCCAAATAAATTCAAAGAATAAAACTAGTAGAATAATGTCATTTGAATTAGACCGAATCGATTTAAAGTTACAACTCGGTTCAATTGGAAGACGTACCGGGAAGTCACGTGAGCCTATGGGCGTGGTTGTTTTATTGGAGGCATCCATTTCGATTATTCAAAACAACAGTCATGTATTTCTACGGACAATAATACGACGACAGCGTACCGGTCACATTATGACGGTCCTAAAGAGGGGCAGCTTGAGAGGTTCTCAAAACTTCTACACGCGTACGTAATATCACGCGATTCACGTGCCGTAAAACATAAATTATTATTAATTATTTTCTTGACAAGTATATTTTGCATCTTATAAAATTTTAAGATGAATAAACAGAATTAGTTGTGTACAACAATTATAAATACAATTAATACATCCACTAACCAAGATTAAAATTAATCATTATAAAACACAAATGAATAGATTAGAGACTGATTGATTATCGATTGGTCCAATAAAATTAAAAAGGTAAATTATACAGATAGTCACCATACTATGGGGTTAGTATAGACTTAACCATAATGCTTTAAAAAAATTAAATACACCGATAAACTATTAATTTGATATTAAAATAGTAATCGACCGTTAGAAATTAACGGAACAGCTGACGTGACTGTTAAAAATAATTAGAATAATTACACATTTACTCCCTATTATTCATATATTTTTATAATTTAGTCATAATTTTATTATAATAAAATAATATAATTATTTAATTAGATGATGACACGTGTCACCACCTAATTGGATGACATTATTTATATATTTTTAATTTATTTTTGTCACCACCTGATCAAAGGAAGAAAACAAAATTCTCCGTGCTAGAAAAAAAGCTTGAACCCATAACCTTAATATAAATGGGCAACACTCAAAACACTAAATCAAGCCAATTTTAATGCTCTGTTTCCCTTCGACATATATATATATTGAATGCAGTTTTCTGTATTTACTCACACAATCATGAATTTATTTTTTAATTTAATTTAAATATTAATTAAATTATTTTATATAATTCATTAAAATTATTTTTTAAACCTAAATTCAGATAAAAATCATAAATATTCGAATATTTGGATTTAAAAATATTTGAATAAAATATTTGAATTTTAAATATTTAAATATTTTTTTTAGATATTTAAATAAAAACATTCGGATTTTAAATATTCGAATAAAATCATAAATATTTGAATATTTAGATTTAAAAATATTTGAATAAAAAAATTCGTATATTCAAATAAAAAATTCAAATAATAAATATAAGAATAAAAATATTCATATAAAAATCATAAATATTCGAATAAAAATTATAAATATTTGAATTTAAATATTTAGATTTAAATATTTTAATAAAAAACGAAATAAAAATATCGAACAAAAAATATCGTCCTCATATTGAATTTATATATATAAAGCGAATTTTTTCGGCAAAAAGCATATTTTTTAAATAAAAATAAAAATTTAAATCTGAACAATACGAATAAAAAAAATTAAATTAAAAATACGTCCTCATATTGAATTTTTATATATAAAAAACGAAAATTTTCGGCAAAAAGCATATATTTTTTAATAACAAAAAATATTTTCAAAACTTCTGCAAAACTTATTTTAAATTAATTAATTAATAAATATCAATAATTAAAAAATATATAGGAGAGCTCATGTGAATATGCTTATCACTCGTCAATACATCACTAACTAAAAATGCCAAAATTATATTTAAAATGAATACTACATTTTTTTTAATAATCTACGGTGTTAGAGTAGTATATATTCTAGAGTATATTCTCAATTGGGGGTGAGTAAAACTCGACTCGACTTAAAATTTTTTTAAATAAAGTTCGAGTTGTAAAATAAAAATTCTAATAACTTAAAATTTTTAGTAATTAAAGGATTAGATTTTAAATTTGAGACGAGTCTATCAATTTTTTATGATATATATACATTGATATATAAAAATATAAAGAAACATTGCTACATATGAATATATATATATATATATCTTATATGATTAGAGAAAGTCGTTTAAATTAGAATCAAATCATATTATAACATGATAAATAATTATAATTAAATATTTATAGGAACTCGAAAACTCGACTCAGTTCGACTCGACTCGAACCGAAAAAATTCAAATAAATTTTAAGTTTTAAAATATGACTCGTCAACTCGAATAACTCGAAATTTTTTAACTTGAATCGACTCGATCGAATACTCACCCTACTTTCAATCATTGAACATTAATCGTTCAATCACTGTGTTGATATTATTGTTGCTCGAAACCCATAATCTCTAGGAACAACAACCGTTCTCTTAACAACTGAAGCTAGATGATTCATACAATATTACATCTTTTAGTTGACTTATAAAATTAATATTTTTCAGCTGTTAAAAAAAATCATTTTGTTAGCTTCCCTAACATACAAGAACGTTTGTACTGAATCCAAAGAGTGTTTCTGTTGAGTTGATCGTTGTTGAAGAATGGCCAAGAGGGGGATGAATTGACAATTAAAAGTTGATTGAGAAAAATTTCAGTAAAAACGGAAAAAATGAAAGACAAGTAATTTATAGTGGTTCAAGCTTCGAACAAGCTCTACATCCACTACCTTAGCTCCCACTAAGGATTTTGAAGCCAATTCACTATTGAATTCGGCCTTTTTCTCGGTTCAAGGGATAACCGTTACAATTCGAATCAATCTTTCTACCCAAAAATTAATTCCACCTCACAAGATAAAAATAAAGGAATGAAGACAAAAGAAAGGTCTCTCACAAGATAAATTTTGTCCAATTACAAGTAAACTCTCCCTAAACTCAAATACAAAGAATTGAATTGAAATACACAAGTGGGAGGATGAGAATATGCAATAAGTGCTTGAGAGTTGAATCTGATTGCTTGGATGTTGCTTGAGGTTCAATTTCTGCTTAATGCTGTTGAAAATGCTCCGTTTTATACCTTCTCATTGATTTCTATCCGTTGTGGTTGTTGAGAATATAAATATGACCGTTGAGACTTCATCTTCCCACAATATATGCATTCTGCAACATGCGGTATCGAAACACGGGGAACCTGTTTCGAAATAGACCAAAAATAGAAAGAGTTGTTGTGCATTAAACCAAGGGGTATCGAACCATGCTTCGATACCTTTTTGAAACTGTGAAGGTTGGTATCGAACCATGCTTCGGAACGAGCTAACCATCAATCAAAAATTAACTACCACCAACGGTCAAAACATTTAATGCTAAAATAGCCGTTGGGATTAAGGGTGGTATCGATACCATGGGTCAATTTTTTAAAAGATTTTAAAATATATAAAAAGTATTCGAAGTGCTTCGATACATACTTCGAAACAAAGGCTGACAGTGAGCTCGTGGTATCGAATGGTGTTTCGAAACCTGTTCTTGTACTCAAAAACAAGCTTTAAAAAATATAGGGGTATCGAATGGTGGTTCGATACCCTAGTACAGAACACTTAAAAATTTTATTTTAAATGTTTTTGTTTGACTTGTATTTAATTATTATATCAAAATCAAATTTAGTTTTACAGTTTCATTTGAGTTATTTTTGCGTTCAAATAATTTAATTTATAATTACATATAAATTTATCTAGATTTAAACTCATATACATATATTATTTTATACTAATAGAATTATAAGAAAAAACCGTTATACTCTTTATAAATCCAAATGAACTAAAATACATTTGGTGTAATAGGACAGGGACCTGTGTAGTAAATTTACCTCAAACATTTGGCTGAAAAAAACTAGACAGAACGATGCCGAGATATCATCCCTAAATCCCTCACGTGAGTTACAGAGTTGACAGAAAAAACAGTCCCAAAATCTCGAATTACAATTATACCCTATTAAAGCTAGATTTTTCATTTTCATTTATATCTTTTACACTTTAAAGAATCAAAGTTTATACTTTTTCTCAAGTATTTCCCTCAAGGATTCAAATACCTTAAAAATACTCTCTTGGATTTGACCAAAAAAAAAAGTTTTCAAACACTATTTAATCATTGATGCAGCTTATTGTTTAGAGCACCAACGTTGTACAAAAAGAAAACAAGCTTTGAACATGTTTCCATGGTGAAACAAAGGTTTTAGCAGACACCCTTTTCTGTCTTGTTCCTGCGGAAGCTTTGAGTTTTCTGAAATTCAAGAGCAAAGGGGGTCAAAATATGATTCATAAGGTGTTTTTCGTTGTTGGTTTCTTGATTTCTTTGCATTGTGTTCCGTTGATTTCGGTTGGGGCATCGGCGAAACCGGTTTTCGCTTGTGACACTGCTAGAGATCCGAATGTTGTACATTATGGATTTTGTAATGTGACCTTGGGACGTGATGCAAGGGTGGCTGATTTGGTGCGGAGACTAACGTTGCAGGAGAAAATCTTGTTCATGGTGAATAGTGCACGAAATGTTAATCGGCTTGGGATACCGCGGTACGAGTGGTGGTCAGAGGCTCTTCACGGGGTCTCGTACGTCGGTCCCGGGACCAGGTTTAGCAGCCTGGTTCCGGGAGCGACAAGCTTTCCTCAGGTCATCTTGACGGCGGCTTCCTTCAATGTTACTCTCTTTGAAACCATCGGAAAGGTTGTAAATGTTACAATATTTAATTCTCTCTTTCTTCATTTAGGCTTCGTTTACAATGATATCTATAGACGGATTATATAATGTAGCCGATTAGATGCCCAAATACTGTCTCTTATTTGACCCGAATATCTAATTCCGTACACTCTAACATAAAATATTACGTCCGTCCATGTTTGCAGGTAGTCTCCACGGAAGCTCGTGCAATGTACAATGTTGGATTGGCAGGGCTAACATTTTGGTCACCGAACGTTAATATATTCCGAGACCCGAGATGGGGTAGGGGCCAAGAGACACCGGGAGAGGATCCGTTGTTGAGCAGCAAATACGGTTCAGGTTACGTCAAAGGTTTACAACAAGTCGATGGTCATGCCGATGCTTCTCGACTCAAGGTCGCCGCATGCTGCAAGCACTACACTGCCTATGATTTGGATAACTGGAAAGGGGTGGACCGCTACCATTTCAATGCTGTGGTAATGTCTAATTCAGGTTTATCTGTTTCATAGGCCTAATACGAAGTTACGAACTCGACCTGGTTTGATCATGTACACCTCTAATGACTCGTGATCGATTTGTGGATGTTTAGGTAACGCAACAAGATATGGACGATACGTTTCAACCGCCGTTCAAGAGCTGTGTCGTCGATGGGAATGTGGCGAGTGTTATGTGCTCTTACAATCAGGTTAACGGTAAGCCAACTTGTGCAGACCCTGATCTTCTGGCTGGGATTATTCGGGGCCAATGGAAACTAAACGGGTACATAGTTTCCGATTGCGACTCGGTGAAGGTGTTCTACGACATCAGCGTTATACCAAAACACCGGAAGCAGCTGCTGCCAAAGCAATTTCGGCAGGTCTGTGTGCTTATAAAAATGGAACATTTTTGCTCATTAGTTGCTAAATGTTGTGATGTTTTGTAGGGTTGGATCTCAACTGCGGATCATTCCTAGGCCAACACACTGCAGCCGCAGTGAAAGCAGGGCTTTTGAAAGAATCGGCCATCGATAATGCCGTCTCCAACAATTTCGCTACTTTGATGCGACTTGGCTTCTTCGATGGCGATCCTCGGAAGCAACCTTATGGAAAGCTCGGTCCGAAAGACGTGTGTACACCGGAGCATCAAGAGCTGGCCCGTGAAGCAGCGAGACAAGGGATTGTGTTGCTCAAGAACAGAGCTGGATCATTGCCTCTGTCTCCCACTGCTATCAAAACTTTGGCTGTAATTGGACCCAATGCCAATGTGACAAAGACCATGATCGGAAACTACGAAGGTAATCCGACATAGTATTCGAGATTTATATTATCCGAACTCTTCATTTTCTTTAAAATTTCCCTGTTCGAAATCCGGTTCGACCCATATTATCATGGGAAACCTTTGCAGGCATTCCATGCAAATATATAACACCATTGCAAGGCCTAACAGCTTCAGTAGCAACAAAATATCAACCGGGCTGCTCCAATGTGGCTTGTGCCACTGCCCAAGTAAACGAAGCCAAGAAAATAGCCGCCTTGGCCGATGCAACGGTGCTTGTGATGGGCATCGACCAATCTCTCGAACGAGAAGGCTTCGACAGAGTCCACCTTCTTTTGCCCGGACAGCAACCACTTCTTATAACCGAAGTTGCAAAGGTTGCCAAGGGACCTGTGATTCTTGTAATAATGTCCGGTGGAGGCTTCGATGTTTCGTTTGCCAAAAGCAACAACAAGATTTCAAGCATCCTTTGGGTTGGTTACCCTGGTGAAGCTGGTGGAGCTGCCATTGCTGATGTGATTTTCGGGTACTATAATCCAAGTAAGTTCCAAGTACTCGTATTCGACATATATTCAAATATGGATATTAGTATATTTGTATTCGAAATTCGAATCCAAGACCGAGTAACATATGCTTTCCCCGACCACCGGTGTTAGGTGGAAGGCTTCCAATGACATGGTATCAACAATCATATCTTCAAAACGTCCCAATGACAGACATGAACATGAGACCAAACCCTTCTAAAGGGTACCCTGGAAGAACGTACAGATTCTACACTGGGAAAACAGTTTATACCTTTGGTGATGGGTTGAGCTACTCCAAATTCAGCCATAAACTAGTTAAAGCGCCTCCAATTCTAGTGTTCCCCTTGGACGAAGACCACATTTGTCGTCAATCATCGGACTGCGATTCCATCGACACCATCGTACGACATTGTGAGAACTCGGCATTCGACGTACATTTGAGTGTTCGGAACGTAGGAAGACGTGACGGAAGCCACACTGTCTTGTTGTATGCCACTCCCCCATCGGTGCACAACTCGCCTCGGAAACATTTGATTGGATTCGAGAAAATCTCATTGGGAGGGAAATCGGAGACAATGGTGAGATTCAAGGTGGATGTTTGCAAAGATTTGAGTGTTGTTGATGAGCTTGGAAGGAGAAGGGTTGCATTGGGACAATATGTGTTGCATGTGGGGAACATGAAACACACATTAAGTTTGAGGATTTGAAAATCCCTCCATTTATCTTTCGCTCTTTTCTTTTCCTTCCCTGAAATAATTTTCTCAGCTTAGTAGTTTTTTTTTCTTTTCATATAAACAATTCTTCAGAATTTGAAACCCAAAATTGATAAAAAAATGTTCATTTTCATGTTATTTGCTAGTGTATATAACATAACACCACAAGCACATAAAAACTTTATTTATTTTATTAGGGGAGAACGCTGTGTGATCTTATCTAAATGATCGATGAGATATCCGATATGATTTGATCTTGTGTGTTATGCACATTGACTTGCATGATTTGAGTATGTGTTTAGATAATTAATAGTAACATCGTATATTTATTTAAACAGATGAGTCCAATCTGACAGAAGAAACCATTTACAGTGAAGCCAAAGCGAATCAAATTTGCATATCATGAGCAGATCCAAAGAGCTTGGTGAGCCCAAAAGTAGTTCCCATGGCCATCCATCCACCAACAAGCACCCTGGCACTCGATTTCGCCACCGGAGTTCCTCCAAGCAAAGCCCCCACCACTCCGAACACCACCAAAGACACGCTTGCCACTGCTGCCACCACCGCAACTCTCACCTTATGCTGTCTTATAAAAGCAGCTGCCAACAGCGGAAGCACGGCACCAACTGCGAAAGCCAAAGCCGATGCCCCGGCGGCTTTTACAGGATTCGGTAGCTTCTCATCATTCCCACTCTCAGTCTCAGGTAACCCCTTCTGCTTTCCTCTCTTCATTTGAGCTATCTCCACGTCCCTTTGGGTGCATACGGATACAAACTCCCCGATCGCCATGCTACAAGCCCCAGCTACCAAACCGGCAAACCCAACAATAATCATAGCCATTATGTCTTGTTTAACCGAGCCAACACCCATCATTAGTGATGCAATGGAGACCAAGCCGTCGATGGCTCCTAAAACAGCAGCTCGAAGCCATTGTCCTCTCGGAGAGTAATCGAATTCGACAACATCGGGCTCATGAATCTTGTTCTCCTCGGCGTCGATGACTTGTATGGGTATCTCTATGATGTTAAGTGATGAAAGTTGAAGAGCATGAGGGGCAACCATGATGAACAAAAGCAAGAATATATAGAAAATATTATTGATCTTTGAAATAAGAAGGCTTGTGGTGGACACACGCCTTTGATCGGCAGAATTTATAGAGAAAATTATGCAATGGTGGGAATAGGTTATACTGAAAACGATGGGCACTAAGGTCATAGATAAAAGAGTGTGGAAGGAACACTCTCCTAATAATTAATGTAAATATTCCCATTGGCTTTCACTATGTTTATTTTCTGACTTCAAATCGGATCTGATTAAAAAATTAGATATTTAAAATTTTATATCATAAAATTGCGACATATAATTAGTTTAAAAAATTGGATATCTAATTATTCTGATATCGGATATTCAAATCAAATATTTTGATATTCAATTATTAAATTTATAGTTTGGTTTAAGTATTGTATGGAATTTATGATCGAACCAAAAAAAAAAATTGGATTTTCTAATATTACAAGCAAAAAATTGTTGAATATAACGAGATTCATATTTACAAGAATTTTGGGTTTTTTGAATTTTAGGATATAACAAGGATCAAATTAGTAAATATAACAAGATTAATATTCATGAATTTTTTAGATAGTCCAAAATTTTAACTATCGTGTGATTCGTATTCAATTCAAAAATAAAAATTGAATTGAACATATAAATTTTAAGATCTTATTATAGAATAAATAAATTGAATTGATCGGATTAAATATTCTTACACAACCCTTTCTAAAATTTCATCCCCTTCCAGTATCCATATTTATGACCTTACACTAAAAAATTAAATTTAAAATTTAAAAATCGGAGCTAAATTAAGCTTTAAAAATTGAATATTAATTTTTTAAAAATTTAAAATTTATTATTTTAATATTAGGGCATAAAAAATTTGGTCACGGCACCACGTATCAATTAATACACTTCCACATCTGACATTCAACTTGTAATGAATTTTTTTAAATACACTAAAAATAGGGAGGGTGAGAATTCAAGTAATTCTTTAAATAGAGGAAAAATAGGATGTTTAAATTCGAATAATTTTATTCGTAATATATGTACGAGTTTATCAAGAATTAAAGACAAAGCAAAAATTATCGTAAGATCACGTTAAAATACTAAAAATTAAAGAGAACCAGAGTCATAAAATTCTTTATACGATCGCAAACGTTGAAATTTAATAAAGTTGTTATAAATTTTGAGAAAATAGATTTTTGCCCCCAATAAAATTTAAAAATCAATTTGGTCCCCTCAAAAATTTTAAAATTCATGTTAAGATTTAAAATTCTAAATAATTTTAATTAAACCCCTTTCATAGTTTTTATATTTTATTATTGAATATCTTGAAATTGTTAAAAAAAATTAGTCAGACCCTTAATTTTTTTTTTAAAAGAATAATTTAAATTTTTGATTTTTAGAAAATTTAAATTGACCTCCTCGAACTCTTGACTCAAATTACATCCCTATATAAAAATAATCTAAACTCAAGAAGCAATAAATTTTTAATGTGTAATTAAATCCAAGTGGTCGAATTTATTAAAGATGGTTAAATTTGGAATGGTAGTCGGCAATGTTAGGTCGAGGGTAGTAATTAGGGGTGGATTGCTGAGTTAGAAAGCATGTTATCGGATAGAGACATGTAATTATAAATTATTGGTTGGTCTAATAAGATAAAAATTTATATTTTTTAAATAAAATTAAAATTTAAAATTTAAATATTATGAATAAAAAATTAAATTAAAAAAGTTATTTATAATTAGTCTCTATAAAATTTAATTTAAATTAATCGATTAATGAGTTAAAAACTTATTATTAAAAAAGCTTGAAGAGTAAATATATGGTAAGAAAGTGCAATTTCTACACAAAAGTGGGCAAAGAGAACCAACCTCAACGTAGTATAAAGTAGGGGTGGATTCGGTTCAGTTTCGGTAAATTATTTTAATAATCGTTAGTTTTTGGTTCGGTTATTTTGGTTTTTGATTCTTTTTTTCATATTAACGTTAATCTTTAAAAATTTTGTATTTTATCTTGACAAAATAGCTTTATTTTATGACTTTTAAACATTAAAAGGTAAAAATTTTGAGATCTTTCATAAATATTTATTAAAAACTTATTTTTAAGTAAAAAAATAAAAAAACAAAAATACATCTATAATACTTTAAATATAAAAAATATATTTTTACCTTATAAAAAAAATTAAAAATTAATTAAAATATTAAATTCGATTAACCACAATTTGTAAATTTATAAATCATAATATATCGGTTCGGATTTTAATTTTCGGTTTTACAGTTTAGCATGCTCAGTACTGGTATAAAGACACCTCCTTGTTGCCTTGTTGGCTAAAATTATTAAACAAAATTAACACAAAATTACCCTTTTTATTCCATTTTCTAGGAATGCTTAAGCCCCCACCATTGCCTTTTCCTTTTCTATGGTTCTAATTGAATAATACCAAAGGAACGTGGGAGTAGTTGGGATTCTATCTTATCATGAACTTGATTTTTAACCTCAAATAAGAATTTTCTTTATATTGAATTTTTCACACTTTTTATTATATTTTTTAACAAGTTACGGTGATTACAGTAATATCTGTTCTAAAATATAATCTCCATCATTTGACAGATCGCTCAATCACTTTATTGACATCGTTGGTGCTCAAACCTCTGACCTCTAAAAACAACAACTGTTCCTTTAACCACATGAACTAAAAGACTTGTGCCTTTTTATTATATTTTTTCGTTTGATTTACAATTATTTTATCATATAATTTTGATTTATCTTATGATAATCATAATATTGCATTGATGATCAATAATCTAATATTATTAGATCTCTTTTATAATAGTTTATCGATATAATTAGAACCATTGATAGATAATTTATAAGATTGATTTTTTCGATTTTTACATGTACATCAACGTAAAATCTAGTAGGAAGAGACAAGAATTTCCATGATTATTATTGGGTTTTCTATAGAATGCGAACGATATATTTAATGAAAAGCTTTTTCTTATGTATACGATAGCCTTTAAATTTTATTAAATCTATAAAAAATATCACAATCATAACACATCGAAGAAAATAATGGGACTAAATCTACCCATGATTTCTTATAATCCTAAAACAAACAAAAAAAAAAAATAATTTCTATAGAGATAAGTATTAGAAGTTTTTTTTTAAATCTCTTTGTCTATGTCTAATCGAGATGCATAACGGGTGAAGGTGTGGTGAGTGATCTATACTATTAGGCAAAATGTTATGTTATCTAGGACTGATTACATCGGTACGCAACCATCAGCTTAGTGGGATTTAACTTTTCATGACCACCGATAAAATCATAACATAAACTAATACCGATTAAAATCTTTGCAACAATCGATCATTAGAGTATGTTAAATCATACCATAAAGACACATGAAACAAACCACAAGAATAAAAAAAATGTGTCATAAAAACAAAAAAAATATATATTATAAGAACAAAAAAATACATATTATAAAAACAAAGATTTTTATTAAAATATATATAAAATAATAATAATAAATTCGATAATCAATGACCGATAAAAAATTAATTGCCAACCCCGATAAGAATAAGGCTTAATCTTTTTCTTCATCCTCTTTGGGTTTTCTATATACAGTGAACGATGTCTCCAAAGTTTTTTACTAATTGGATATGTTGTATTTGTTTTATCTTATCTTATTTTTAATATAAATCTAGTTTCTTGCTCTTTTTTTAAAAATAAATTTTCATATCATATACTTATATCAGTTCAAATAATACATTTTAATAAAGTATAGGTAAATCACGTAAATAATCACTAAATTTATTTTTAAACCTATTTTGATTATTAAAATTTTAAAATATTTAATTTATTCATTGAAGTTTAAACATTGAATTTTTTGTCACTAAACTAATTTCTTGACAACGTCTATTTACCGATGAACGGAGTAACTTCTCCAGGATCTGAACGGTAGAAAGCTTCATTGACACGAAGAAAATAGTATACTAAGTAATGGGCTCCATCCAATGGTGAAGGAAGGAGATTAAAGAGAGAGAAAACAAAAGAATTATGTTTGATTTGTGAACTTCGAAGCACTTTCCAACAAAATGAAAGTTAAAATCGGATTTAAAGGGATGAAACGAAATAACTGGTGAAATTTAAAATATAGTGACCTTCATCTATGTTTAATATCTAAACTTCAGTGATCAAAATAGGTTCAAAAGTAAGTTCAATGACAGAAACATTTAATGTTAAACTTTAGTGAATAAATTAAACGTTTTAAAACTTAAATGAACAAAATAATTTTAAGAGTAAAATTCGGTAGTAATTTACCCATAAAATAATACCAAATTATTTTTAAGATTCGCCCATAAAAGTTGATTCTTTTACAAAATTTTCACTTAAAAGATGAAATGAATAAGGGAAAATAGACAAGAAAATACCACTCTTCAGCGACTAAAAAAATTTAGTTTCTTTTAAGGAAGTAAACCAGAAATCTTGAAAGAAAATTCTACTTCTTGATTTGTTTGTATCAGGTTTCATGTAATGATTTCGTTTCCGATAGGTTTGATATGTTATTGTAAGGAAGTTTGGAGTTTGGCCGGAGTTCCTCCGAGCAAAGCACCCACCACTCCAAACACCACCAAAACCACCACCGCAATCCTCAACTTATGCTGCCTTATAAAAGCAGCAGCCAACGGCGGAAGCACCGCACTGACGGTGAAAGCCAAAGCGGACGCCACAGTAGCTTGCGCAGGGTTCGGAGAAAGTGTATTAAGCCTTTATTATTTCATAATTTTAACGCTTCACCAATGTATCGTACAACAAATTTTTCGAATAAAGATAATACAATTCTACTTAAAATCGAACTTAACTTATAAGTCGGTGGCATGTCCCATTGTCACAGTTCTTAGTTCCTTTTTATTTATTTATTGAACTTGCATCCAATTAACATTGAATTATGGGACTAAATTGCATAAAAAGAAGTTGCAAAGATATTAACCATTTCCATGTTCCATAATTGCATTCTTTTTCCTGGCAAAATAAGCATACTTGTGCTGAAAATCCAATACCACCTTAACCAGATGCAACACGCCAAACTCCGGCCAAACTGTGAATATCGATGACAAATGGCAGCAACAACTTTGCCACAAAAGGAAATTGCTCAACCGGCATTCCCCGCCGGTGCGGATAATAATGTCGGGATCCGGTGCGACGGCCATGTACATATGCTTCTCAATGTCTGCCAACGTTATGACACTTCCACTTCCATGGCACTCGTCGTCACGTCCCGTGAATTCGGTTTTTTCTTTGCACGATTCTTCGACGGCGTGCACGATCTCGTCGGAGCAAGTGTAGGAAATGCAGATCGTCAACACCAAGTTCGAGTTTCCCGCGGTGTTTTCCATCAATTTTTTTGCTGCTCTCCTAAGATCTGCACTAAGAAGTTGTAGGTTACCGGCGAAATGAACCTGGAGGGAACATATTTTCGATAGCCTCGCTAGTAGAAACACGCTCTCCATCGTCAAATCCATTATCTTCTGAACTTCCTCCGGATTCCTCTTGAAATTATCGATGCTGAAAGCGTACGCCGTCACGTATTTAATCCCGAGCTCGTAACAGTATACGAGAAAGTACAATAGTGCCATTGCCCCTGCATCATGCCCTGTCCCTTCTTCCATTCTCTTCCTCTTGGCATACCTTCGGTTTCCGTCCATGATGATCGCAACGTGACATGGGATCGGACCGACTCGAAGGACTCGGAACACACATTTTCTTAGTATACTTGTCCATCCGGAGAAGATGCGTCCTAGGACATCTTCGTTGATCAACATGTCACTTTTGATTTGGACAGGTTGAGATGTTATGAAGTTGCAGAATAAGATATTTAACATGAACACAAGCTTTCTTCTTACGTGCATGCTTGTTTTTGCAGGATTTTTGGAACATGTTGGAAGCATGACAGGTGATAACAAAAAATGAAATGACATGCAATTGTGTCTGGTCCAGGATTTGCTGAAACTACATAGACCAAAATTATATGGCAGTTGCTGATGTGTTGCTCAGGTTCAGTTCAGATATGAGTATGTTCAATTTTTCTGTATCTGTATTTGGAGAGATTATTAGGTGAACTTTGTTCACTAAGTTATTTATGGTCTAAATAATCAAAATCGTTCATCTTTAAATAACTATATAATAACTATCACCCACTAGTTACATGTAGAAAAGATACGATGATTCGCCTTAAAAAAATTAAGATGAATGATTCTAATTACTTTATATCATGAATGACGTGATGAAGAGTATCCACCTAATAATTTTTTGTGTATTTGACATGGACATACCATTGAATATACATTTTCTGATTGTTAACGAGTCTTCTACCCGCGTTTATGATTTAGGGTCAGTGGTTAGCTTTTTAAGGTTTGAAAATTGATTTTATTATTATTTTTGACAAATAAAATTTATTATTTAAAGTTTAGAGGGTTTAATTACATTAGTTATTGATGATTTTAAAATTATTATAATTAAGTCCTCGCTTTTTCTATAATTTTTGTTTTAATTATTTTTTGGAACTTTGTTACTTTTAAAGTTAATGAAATTAAGTTTTTACTCTCTTTTTTTAACCCAAATATTTATTAAGGTAAACTACAATGAAGATCACTTAATTATATGTATGGTTATATTTGGGTCATTCAATTATTAAAAATTACGTTTGAGTCACTTAATTATGGGTAAAGTTATAATTGGGTCACCAATTAATAAATGTTACATTTAGATCACTCAATTATACGTAATGTTACATTTGGGTCATTCATATTTTAAAAAAAAGTTTATCAATTCGTGTATTAGATTAATGAATGATTTCAAAAGAAGTACTCTAACGTTAATAAGGATATACAAATGATTTAGAAAAAAATGATCAAATTAATGTACTTTTTTCAAATATGAAGGGCGACCCAAATATAACCTTACTTATAATTGAGTGACCTAAATGTAACCTTACCCATAAATTAGTGACTCAAATGTAACTTTCAATAATTAAGTAACCCAAATGTAACTATACCCATAATTAAGTGACTTATGTTGTAGTTTGCCCTGTTTATTGATAAATATTTTTAATTCTTTGACAACGTACACGCCTTGCATACACCGGTGGATGCAAGTGCATCCTAGGATGGGCTTCTAAACTTCACACATTTGATTTTAAATTTCTTAATTTTTATAAGTTAATTTTTAAATTTTTTAATATTTATAGATTGTACTCACCCTAAAATTTTAAAATTTTATTTATGGTGACCCTAAAAATATTCCTAAATTCGTTACCATTATTTTTGTTTCCGAGTCGTATTGGAACTTACTACCAAACTCAAAAAATTAAAAAAATAAATAAAAATCACGTCGCCTGAGAGATTCGAACTCTCGCGGGATAAACCCATGTACTTAGCAGGCACACGCCTTAACCACTCGGCCAAAGTGACACTGATGAACCATGCGATAAAATAAATTAATTATTTGTTACTCAATTTCAAACAAAAAAAACGTTAATCTAGCACTTTTACCAATTACAAACAGAGGTATGCATGGAGAACAAACAAGAAACTATAAAAGAGTATTATTGTCTGAATTAAGAAACAAAACATACCATTCGATTACATGATTCTGATGTTTTTTTGTACTACTTTACTTTGCAATGAGGAAAAAGATAACTGACTGGTTTCTTTGGAAGGATTAGGTGTTGTCCCATGTTTTTTATTGAATTGTGGAATATACCTAGAGTAGAAGTCATAAACGTCTAATTTTAAAAATTGATAGCGCTGACATTGTAGATATACTCAACCATTAATAGGATGTCCTCCATGATAACACGCTCGTATCACAGATTCATTGTATACTTAGTCTTGATTGGGAAGTTAAAATTTATAAAATTAACCGTAATTATAATAGAATTATAGATACATTAACGATAACAAACAGTGGTTTACTTGTGAAGAAACAATATTCTTTGATATTATTTAGAACGGCATAAATTATATTAATCTAAGTTATCATGACTGGAGGAGACAGAAGAGATTGGAAAATAAGTTAACTAGGAGTGAAAAATTAAGTTAAAAAGTTTATTTCAAAAGTGATTTTGGATTTTTGATTTGAAATATAAGTGTTCAGTATTGTTATTAAAAGTTTTTTTAAGAAGGTAAATAATTATTTTAAACATGATATTATAACTTATATATATAAATAACATTTAAATTATTTAATGTTACAATATATGAAATATATCAACTTAAATTATTTTAAAAATGTAAAAAATATTTTTATTAATAAAAACATAATTTTATAAAAAAATCAACTTATTCATAAATTTCAAAATTGTGTAACATAATCGTCGATTTCAACCGACTATTTCTAGATTTTATAAAATAAATTTTATGATTTGTACACACCCTGAAATTTTGAGATTTATAATTTGTGCTCACTTTAAAAAAAATATTTTTTTGAACAAGCTAGAATGATTACAGTAGAGTATCTGTTCTAAAATATAATCCCACCATTTGATATTGATCGCTCAATCACTCTGCTGACATCTCTAGTGCTCGAACCCCTAGCCTCTAGGAACAACAACTGTTCCTTTAATCACTTGGGTTAGAGGGCTCGTGCACTTTAAAAAAATATTTAAATTTATACCTACCTACATAATTATTTTTAGATCCACCACTGGTTATCCCTTTGTTTCGTAATCAAAATAAGCATTGGTATTTTGAGTGCATGGATGGGTCGAGGGGGTAAATATTGTAATTCTAAAATCCCCTTTTAACCCCTTTATTTATATTATTTTTTTTTATTTAGCTACAACGATTACAGTAGTATCTGTTTTAGAGTATATACTCTCAATTATTAGACATTGATCGCTCAATCACTGTGCTGACAGTACTAGTGCTCGAACCCGTGACCTCCAAGAACAACAATTGTTCCTTCAACCGACGAGGCTAGATGGTTCGTGCCCTATTATTATGTTTTCTATTTGTGGGTCCCTTGCTTAATATATCGTATATTGATTATATTTTGTATATACATACACAATAATAGATTTAAAAAAATATTTGAGTGTGGACATAAATAATTTTTAAAATTTTAGGTGGCACAACTCAAATATTAAAAATACAACATAATATAAATAAATAAAAACTAAAGTATATATATAACTTATAATTAAAACCTGGCATAATATATAATTTATATAAAATAGATGTGCATTATCAAAATAAAATTATAATATTTACATATATTATCAAAAAAACATAACGTATACAAATATTTATAAACAAAATAAAATTCGTATAACCAAAATTTCAATTTAAATATCATTTTATTCATAAAGTTTGATATTAAAAATTAATAATTTTTAAGGTATTAATTCGATACCAAATATATACTTTGTTTCTAATAGATAAAATTAATGAGACTTAAATCGGATTTAATTAAATATTTTTAATTGAATACAAATCTTAATTAACATTTTTGGTTTTAAATTGTTGAATTTAAATTAATTAATCATTTAATTAATAAGGATGGTGATACATTAAACTATATATTAAAGAAACATCAAATAATCTCATCTTTCATATTAATTTGTGATCCGAATCTCATACGTTATTTTTACATAACACAAATTAAACTCAAATTTTAAAGAATGATGCAAACATTTAAAGAATGTTGTTATTACTTATTAAATTTTAATTAAAATTAAATTTATCTTCTAACGATAAGGATTGATTCGAATATTAGGTCAACATCATTTAAGTTTAGAATGTTATAATTCAAATATCAAAATTAATAAATATTTATTTTTTCGGGTTTCAACTAACACCCTATTAAACCAAAGATATTATTTCGATTAATTTTAAACTTTAACCTTAAATTATTTTTATCTAAATCAAATTAATAATTTTAACCTAAGATACCTAAGAGGTGGTTGAACAATTTAATTTAATATTTATTCAATAAGAAGGAAAATTTTAAATTAATTAAATAAATTTGAATCCTAACCTAACTAAGACTTCACTAATCTATACATAAATCTAAATTTAACCTAATTAATGTAAAAGTATACTTCATTAAACTTAGGTCACAATTTAAATTAATTAAATTAAATTGGCATAAAGGATGTGAACCTAACTTCGAAAAGACTTTTAGTCAATTCTAAATCATCTGCTCTTTTCTCATTCTCCCATTTGTGCCCCCACTTTAAATCAGAGGGTTTAGGGTTTTAGGTTAGGGTATAGGAAATTAGGGGTATGGTGTATTTTTTTAGGTATAGGGTTTAGGATATAAAAAATATGGATTAGTGTTTAAAATTTAAATTTTTAATAAAATAACAAAGGAGACACAAATGGAAGCATGGGAAAGGGGCAGAAGATTTTTGCTCCTTTTAGTCTAGTGCTTCGTGCTTCTACTATACATACTGTTTTGGTTGCAATTGTGCTTCAGCAATGGTATGTGAGGCAAGTTGGCATTAATAATGTGTTTTTAAATGGCTCATTGTATGAAGATATCTATATGAGTTAACCTCCTGGATTTGAGGTTACAAACAGAAATAATAATCTTTTGATATGTCACTTGAAAAAGACTATCTATGGATTTCGACAAACTCTGAAAGCTTGATTTCTAACTTTGAAGACAATTCTTACTTCAAAGTTAGGTTTTGTGTCTTCAAAAAGCTAACAACTCGTTGTTTTTATGCGCAAATACTATAAAAAATTATATCTTATGATTTATATTGATGATATTGTCATCACTAGAATAGACGAAATACATGTTGACAATTTTGTGCATACTATAAATTCAGAATTTTAACTTAAAAACCCAGAGACTCTGGAATATTTTCTGAGTGTGGAGATTCAACACCTTGGAGCCTTGTTTCTTAGAAAAAGAAGTATGTCTCAGAACTTCTCAACAAGGTAAACATGGAACATTACACTCCAACTCTTATACCAATTGTAATAACTCCAAAACTCCAACATTTGAAGATATGAAGTCATATAGGAGTGTTGTTAGAGGTCTACGGTAGGTGTGTTTAACGAGACCTGACATTACTTACGTAGTGAATAAAGTAAGTCAATATATAAACAGTTTCACCGAGTTTCACTGAAAAGCAGTGAAACATATTCTGAGATATCTGAGAAAAACTTTTAGTTATGGTTTGTGTTTCAAATCGAATTTTTAATCATAACAATCTATCATAAATTAGAAAATCAATATAGATTATTATTATTATTTAAATGAATAATAAAATAAAAAAATAATTTTTAATCAAACCGAATTTAAAAATGGTAGGTAGAAAACGTGTTGAGGCCTGCACGAGCACAGTTTCCTTAAGACAGATTTCTGCCACTCCTGACGTGCTAGAGTTTTTATGGTAGTTTATCTCCTAAGATACAACAACAAGAGAATCTTCTACAATAGCACGATTATAGTGATCTCGAGAGAAAACGTTTTTGGATGCGTTTGAAACGTATCAGAATTCGAAAATTAAAGGATAATGCTAATTATCTAATATTTAAAATTAAATTAAATTCAAATTGAATCAAGCTCGGACATTCGCGTTGTCCACATCGTGATGGTACACCTCAAATTAAATGGGATTGGATTCATACACCCCTATGCACGAGGCACAAAGTCATCTTAGGTCATTCAATGACCTCTATGTGGGTAGATATAAATACTTCTTACTTCATTTATCCATCAATGTAGGATAATGGGTTCTTTATTCCTTATTTTATTCTCGACCTTCCTACTTTGAGCATCAATTTCTCATTCATCACTCAATAATTTTGAGCATATGAGCTACCGTTGTAAAGATCTCACGGAGTAGAATAAGAATCAATCATTTCCTTATTCGAATCTTAATCTTTACACTTCTAAAAAATACTTTAAAGATGGTCATTACTCACTATTTTCTAACATGTTATGCTCAGCTGAGCTGCTATCTTGGTTATATAAGAAAGCCTTGGGTTTAGAGTGAAAACACACTGAAATATTCCTATTATTCTTTGTATATTCATGTTCTCTTCAGTCGTTAGCAATGGAAGTTTGATTTTGTTATTCCTATTATTCTTTGTATATTCATGTTCTCTTCAGTCGTTATCCTTGGGTTTACATGTCATTCATGTAAATTATGTTTTTATTTTTTATTTTATCTTCTTCTCTTAAATATAAAAAATTTATAGTTTATATCGATATTAAAATAATCATTCTCCGATCATTCAAGACAATTAACAAACTCATTTTTTTTTCCTACCACCATGGGCGGAACCACATTGAGAAATAAGGTGTCTGTTGACACCCCAGAATTTTTGAAAATTTATATTTTTTATATAATTTGTATATAAAAAATTAAAAATATATATAATTGACACTCTTCTATAAATAATTTGACACCCCTTTATATATAATTAATTCTTTTTAAATATCGTTCAAGAAAATGATACCCTTAAATAAATCTCTAGCTCTGCCCCTGCCTATCACCCTATTAAATTCGAGTTTCCCAAAATAACTTTATAACTTATAAAACTTCATGCTACTTTGTTCTACAATATTTATTGTCCAATCAACTTGAAATTAGAATATATTACTATCTTTTTCATCTCTTCATCATCGAGATTTGAAAGAAGATATTTCATCGACAAGAAATTAAAATAAAACTTAAAATTACAAATTTTTTTAAAAATATAAAAAAAATTGGGTCCATTTTATAATTTTTTAAAGAATAAATATCGAGTCGAGTACAATATTTAACGACCACAATAACAATAAATTGAAATCCAATGATTAATTTGAGAACTTTTTAAACTTAAGTGACCACAACAAGAATGATAAGAAAGTTGAGTGTTGAAATTTATAATACCCTTAATATAGTTTTTACTTTTTAAACTACAATGGAAGTCGCTTTATTATGGGTAGGTTATATTTGAGTCACTCAATTACTAAAAATTATGTTTAGGTCACTTAATTATGGGTAGTGTTATATTTGGATCACTCAATTACTAAAAATCACGTTTGGGTCACTTAATTATGGGTAAGATTATATTTGAGTCACCCAATTAATAAATGTTACATTTAAATCACTCAATTATAGGTAAGGTTATATTTGGGTCACTCTTTATATTTTTAAAAAAAGTTTTATCAATTTTTGTATTAGATTAATTAATGATTTTAAATGAAGTACTCTAATGTTAACAAGGGTATGCAAGTGATTTAAAAGTAAAAACGACCAAATTGATATACTTTTTCAAATATGAAGGATGACCCAAATATAACCTTACTTATAATTGAGTGACCCAAATATAACCTTAAATAATTGAGCGACCTAAATGTAACTTTAACCATAAATGAGTGTCCTAAATGTTACTTTTAATAATTAGATATCCCAAATGTAATTATATCTATAATTAATTGACCTTTGTTGTAGTTTACCCTTTTATCCTTATTTTATGTTTTGTGAAATCTTGAAGGTAATTTGTAGAGAGGAGGAGCATCGCATTCTGCGAGAGAGATGCGAACGAACACGTGAAGTTTAGAAATTAGTAAGTTTTCAGTACGAAAGACAAGCCCTTTCACCACGTTGACTTCCAAATTCCAATCTCTCTCTATCTCTGATTAGGGATTTTCTTTCCACAAATGTGCGTTTTGCTTCTTCCATGAATTTCCAATCACACCCAGATTCTCAAGGTATGTTTTTTGCCTGTTTCTGCACTCTGGGTCTCTCTCTTTTTGTTTCAATTTGGTCCATTTTGTCTAATCTTTCTCTTTTTGTTTATTTCGCATTCTTTCTGTTTGTTGATATTCCTAAACCAATTCCATTCATTGCCTCTCTTTTTTTCTGACGAAATGTTTGATTGTTTGCTTACAAAGATTCTTTTTTGGGTGTTTTTCAGTCGACCTGTGGGTAACTTTCAGCTGAAAACCAGCTCTCTGATCTCCTTTTATATGATGAGATCTGAAATTATATTTTATTGAATATGTTGTTTGCATTGCATCTTTTCTACCGATGTCTGAATTGTTCTTGAATTTGTTAGTGCTGGGAGGGATCAGTTCATTCATCTGGTTGATATTTGATTTAAAATGGCTGACATGATTGGAATGATGCACTGTACAAGATCTTCATTAAAATGGCAACCCCATTTCAATGGTGAAATATCATGGTGCCATGAAATTGCAAATGCTGGTCCATTGGCTAGATGTTGCAAATACTTGTGAAAAATCTCATCTTTACCTCTTATAATGCTTTCATCAGATAGTTAGCTAAGCATATTATCAGATCTGGTTGTTTTTAATTTATTAAATGCAATGTCTGTTAATGAGTTTCTAGTTGTGAACTTCTTTTGATTCTTAGGCACAGAAGTGAGTGATTAAACCTTTGCCTCCCCCGATTTTTTAACGCTTAACTATTATTAGTTTGAGATTTTTCTTAAGTTGCATTCCTTGTTGGTTATCATCTGGATTAAGGACAAAGCAGATGCCAAAGTTTACTTCATGCTCATATTACAACAATCTGTTAACCAACATTTTCGTGATTGGCTTTTGCAAATATGGCAGCTTGTAAATTTTGTGTCTAAATTCGGATGTCAGTTCCATCCCTTTTTTCCATTCGTGGGTTCAATATTTTGTTTGAGATGTTCTGGGGAAACTCTTTTCATGGTCATAACTCAACAATCTTTTTTTATCTGGTATCTTGGACTGTTTTAACGTGTTATCCTTTCCTAAAAAGCAAGCAATCACTAGAGGTTTTGACTTGAAGTTTCACTAATAAAGTAATTTAAGCATGGATTCCTTCTTAAGTGATGTCTACTTAACATTTGGCTTTCGCATTTGGCTGATTTGATGGTACTTTTTCCTTCATTTTTAACATTTGTACGACTTTTTTCTGTCCAGGATTTGCAAATTAAAGGTACGAGACACTGACGAAGAAACTGATGTCTTGTGATGAAATGCTTGCTAATAGAGATTGAAAGTCTAAGCTGTTAGATAGTCTATTTGTTTGAAGACGATTAACAGAATAAAGGTTCCTATATAAGAGTAGATGTGAATCATGAAGTGGATGAAGTTCCCAAAGCGATATTTAATTGTCATTTTAACCTTTGTCAGCACTTGTGTATGTTACATCGAGCGTGTGGGATTCTCCATAGCATACACGGTTGCAGCTGATGCTGCCGGGATTAACCAATCAAGCAAAGGCACAATACTTTCCACATTCTATTATGGTTATGCTTGTTCTCAGGTTCCTGGAGGATGGGCAGCTCAAAAGATCGGGGGAAGGAGGGTTCTTCTTCTCTCATTTGTATTATGGTCATCAACTTGTTTTTTGGTTCCGCTAGATCCCAATAGAGTCACAACCTTGGTCATTGCTCGCTTGCTTGTAGGTGTGGCACAAGGTTTATCTTCCCTTCTATCCACACTGTCCTAGCACAGTGGGTTCCACCACATGAGAGGTCAAGATCTGTTTCACTTACTACTTCCGGAATGTACCTAGGTGCGGCCATGGGAATGCTTGTCCTACCAAGCCTGGTGAAGTTAAGAGGTCCCCAATCTGTATTTCTTGCAGAAGCGGCATTAGGTATCATGTGGTCTTTCTTCTGGTATAAATATGCAACAGACCCCCCTAGATCCGAGCATCAGAAAGCCACTGCCAATAGTTTTGGAGAATCTTTGTTACCTACCAAAGCAGGTCAGAAGATAAAAGTGGAGAATGGACCAGCAGCTACCATCAGAACTTCCAAAATCCCATGGAAGAGGATTTTAGTCAGCAGACCAGTTTGGGCAATCGTGGTAAATAATTTCACATTCCACTATGCTCTTTATGTATTAATGAACTGGCTTCCCACTTACTTCGAGCTAGGCCTCCAACTCAGTCTTCAGGAAATGGGTTTTGCAAAGATGATGCCCTATTTCAACATGTTCATATTCTCAAATATCGGTGGGGTTGTTGCTGACCACTTGATCACCAAAAGAATAATGTCTGTGACTAAAACTAGGAAGTTCTTGAACACTGTAGGATTTATAGTCTCTTCTCTTGCACTGATGGCACTTCCAATCTTCAGAACATCTGGTGGAGCTGTTTTCTGTTCTTCCGTGGCTCTCGGTTTCTTGGCACTTGGTAGGGCTGGGTTTGCCGTGAATCATATGGATATTGCACCCAAATACGCAGGAATTGTAATGGGTGTCTCTAATACAGCCGGTACTCTAGCAGGGATCATTGGGGTCGATATGACCGGAAAGCTTCTCGAAGCTGCTCAAACTGAATATTCTGATCTTTCTAGTCCAGAAAGCTGGAGAGCAGTCTTTTTCATTCCTGGATTGCTCTGCGTACTTAGTTCTTTCATCTTCTTGCTATTCTCAACAGGGGAGAGGATATTCGACTGAAGTAAGCCATACACACTTCATTTTTGACATGGTATAGCCATCTCGTTGATCGTTGAGATTGGTGAGATCCTCCATTATTACGAAATCTAAACCCTTCCCCGGACGAATATATTTAATTTCAGAATACCATAGAAGGTCAAAAGCAATCAACAGAGCAGTAGCTATTAGAAATTCATTTTTTGATTGTTAACATGAAAAGATTGTGTGCTCATCTTTTTTTCAACATTGAGCTTAGCTGGTTGATTCTCACTTTAATTTTGATTATCGTTATGCATATGAGAACACAAGCCTAGCAGGTCTTTTGAACTATAGTTGTAATTGCTGAATACCACTCTAATCATGAATGCAGTGGGGACATCATGCTTCTGATTATTAATCTTGCATATGATGTTAGTAGATTCTATGTTGTATAGTTGTGGAGATTCTGGTCGATGAGCGGCGCGGCCAGTGGCGGCCGTGGTGGTCTTACAAATTTGCTTATGTTAGGTACATAAACTTTAAAGACTGACCATTTTAGAGACCGACGTCCGACCGATGTTCACAGATTGTGCTAGATGTGAATGTTGGATACAGATATGTTCGATTTTTTTCAATTTTAGAGACTAGTGTCATACACGAATATTTTTTCGACTTCAAATGTGATTAAGAAAAGTATAACAAATATCAAATCATATAGTATATTTTTTAAAATCTTTTTCTACATAAATCAAACTGCCTACTTGCCAATAAAAATGTAAAAAAGAAGATAAATTTGAACATGTCAAAACTTCCAAAATATCCATCAAATATTTAACCAAACTCAGTTGTTCTTGGCAGCTGCAGCTTGCTTTGCACCAACGGAAAAGAACTCTGTAATGACTTCAAGGGGCATGCCTTTGGTTTCAGGCACTTTTAAGAACACAAACACCCACGATATAACACATACGACTGCGTACATCCCGAAGACACCAGCTAAACCTACTGATTTGAGCAGTACCGGGAGTGAATATGTGACGATGATGTCGCAAATCCAGAATGTAAGGGCGCAAATAGCAATGCATATGCCGCGAACCCGAGTCGGGAAGATCTCGGCACAGAGTATGTTTGGGATTGGCCCGAATCCCATGACGAAGAAACAGAAGTATAGCACGACACTAACGGTTGAGATCGCTGCGTGCACAACGTTCCCCATTTCCACAACGCTTCCGATGACTAAAACGACAAGAGAGATTATCAGTACCGGTATTGTGGTGAGCAGCAAACTCCTGCAACAAAGATTTACCAATGAGAAGAGATCAAATAATAACAAGCAGGAAAATTTATGAATCAGTGCGTCAGTATTGAATTTCTTCACAACTTCAAATCAAACGAACTTCTGCAATGTTTGCATGGCATCGGATAAGGACATCACGAAGTAGCAGTTACAAAACTAACCACTTCCATTCTACCCTATCAAATAGACACTTGTAGTTAACAAAATTTTTAAATTCTGCATGCCAGATGATATCATGTTTTCAGGTGTGACTTATTGCCAGTGTAAAGAAACCCGAAAAAGGAACAAAACATACCTTCTACCAGCAACATCCATAAGCCGCATAGCAACTGCAATACTCGGAAGCATCAACAAGGTCGTAATACCACTGATAAGCAGAGATGCAGAAGATGAACTGATGCCCAAGTTCGAGAGAAGAACTCCGACTCCTGCCTGCTCAAGAATTTGGGGTGTGTAGTATAGCACTCCATTTATACCAGAGAACTGCATTTTAAACAAGGAATAAAGAAGATCCTCAATAAGCAAATAAGGCAAAGCTGGAAAACAGTTGTGCAATAGTATGATCCAGTGTACACGGTTACTATATATAGCAATCATCTACAATCTCAGACTGTATTGTTTGAAGAGATAGGGATGATTATGGTTAAGTTCTCTACATTACCTGCTGAAGTAACTGAATTCCGATTCCTACTGCTAAGGCATGCTTGACTCCAGGTTCAAAGAGATCCTTCCAACTTGGTCCCCTTACAGTTTCAGCTGGATGAACCATAGCTGCTCCAACTGGATGCTGCTTCATAAGCTCAGAGGAATAAAGAGCTGGCTCACTCACCAAAGCAGCAGCTTGGACGTACTCATTGTCCGCAGGGACTTCAGCACCGGGAAGAGAAACTAGTGATCCACGCATCGATCCGGGTGTACCATGTTGGTGCAAATAAATTCTTTTAAATCCCCCTTGCTTTTTCCCATCTGGACCTTCTTTTTCAGACAATTGCCATGCAATCCGCCAACCACCACCGATACCCATGCTACCAACTTGTTCTCCGGTAGTTGATTGCATTAGACTACCATGTCTTAGGCTTGTAAGAGATCCATGGGCAGCTGGAACTATGTCCTTGTCCAAACTGGTTGTTTGCCGAGAAATCAAAGGACTATGCAAATTGTCATCGGAATCACCAGTGCCACCATCAGATTGGTAGTCCTCGCCCTCTCTGGGATCAATATCATCATCCCACTCTTCGTTTCTAGCTTGATTACCTCCAACACTGAACATGCTACCGAAGTGCGGAAAAAGTGCGCTACGCATACTTCCTGTTTCGGGAACCTTCTCATGGACACTTCCAAAGAGGGTAACAAGAGGATCCACAAGACCAAGAGCACTCTGAGAAGCTAAGCTTCCATGCCGAGACACAGCACCTAGAGTACTCTGTCCTGTGACAGGTCTGGCCACCCAGGAAAGACCTTGTTCCGGTCCATATAACTTGATTTGATCTTTATCAGTAGATATATCTTGGTCTTCAATGTCCTCATTGGCTGGACCAATTATGTACTCCTCTATCGATGTTTCACCTCCAACCCCAAGTCCCTCAACTAGCAATGCCATCTCACCTGTTCATTTCAAATAATATCAGTACCATCCGCAAGATACATCATTATTCATGATATTGCATCCCATCGTCTGAAGTAATTGCAATTTAAAACTCCAATAAAAAACGGTCCCAAAATTACACCATGTATCAGTTACTGAGAAAAGAACAGGCTGCAGATAACTAACCGGCAACATCTTCCCTGCCACGTAGTCTCTGCAAAACTTTTTTCGCCTCTCCCATTCGCCCCTTACTTACCAGCCATCTTGGTGACTCGGGCAAGAAGAAAACAGTCAATGCAAAATATATAAGAGATGGAATAGAAAGAACTCCAAGCATCATTCTCCAATTCGGTAAGTCTGTTAACGACATTCCAAAAACCATGCAATATGACAAAAACATTCCAATAGAACCAGTAAACTGCGGCAGGGTATTCAACAATCCCCTTATTTCGGGTGGTGCAGTCTCGGATATGTAAACTGGGACCAGAGTTACTGCTAAACCAACCCCAAAGCCATCTAAAAGTCTTCCCAAAAGCAATAAATAAACATTAGGAGACCATAACATTACAAGACCACTAAGACAATAAAGAACGGACGAGATTATTAGCATTGGGCGGCGGCCTAGCCAGTCCGATATTCCTCCTGAGCATGTAGTTATGCATGTGGCTCCAATAAGAGACATGGCTACAATCAGACCTTCTATAGTCGGTTCACTTTCCAATTTAAACTCTCTCTTTATGTATAAAACCGCACCTGCAACGTGAAACGCAAAGAACATAACTAATTAATCAATCTAAAGAGATGGCAAAACAACCTTCACACGAGAGAGAAGAAGAATGATATATGTAATCATTAAGGGAAGAAAACCCCCCATCATCGACTCGAATTTACCATGGATCTTTGACATATAAAAGCTAACATCTTGGTCCAAAAGACTGAATTTTCGGTGTTGAACTTCATAATATATATATAGCAGTTCACGAAACCGACGAGAATAACAAACTAATCAATCAAAAGAGACAGCAAAACCAAGGAATTAAACATCTTAATCATTAAAGAAAACCCCATAAATCTAATTAGATCATCAACTCAAAATCCCGATAGATATAATTAGTCCAAAAGACTGAATTTTGGATGTTGAACTACATATGTATATCAGTTCATGAAACCAAAGACGATAGCGGACTAATCAATCTAAAAAGATGGCAAAACACACTTTAGAAGAGAACTGTATATATTAATCATGGAGGAAAGGAAAACTACATCAGTCCAATTAGATCAACAACTCGAATTCACCATAGATCTTCGACATCCGAAAGCTATCATTTTAATCCCAAAGACTGAATTTTCGATGTTGAACCATATACATATAGCAGTAACAATCAAATATAAAGAGACGGCAAAACACCCTTTACATCATTGAGTAAGAAAAATCCCATCAATTCAATTAGAAACTCAAATTTACCATAGATCTTTGACAACAGAAAGCTATCAGATTTATCCCCAAATACCGAATTTTCGATGTTGAATTCGAACTAAATCCACATGACAAATCATGAAAGCAACTAATGTACCTGCAATGGTAGCATTATCCCATCCTTGCAATAAGTTCCCGATAGCTGCTGCAACAGCTACAAGCACAGCTCCACTCATTTTTCCCCAGAAAACTAAAAACCCCAAATCCACTCAACAGTGACACTTAACCAAGTACCCTGAAAGTTAAACGAAGTAAACTCAAATCATGGATCCAGAAAACAATTAAAACCAGTGCCAGATGCAGGATGCAGCATCTGAAGAGTACCAGATCACAGTTTTCCAAACCCCATGAACAAAAAACCACCTTTTTTTTTTCTCTATGTGCTAAAAGAGATATAGAACCCAAGATGGAAAGCAAAGCAAAGTTTCAAACTTTACCTAGGGAAGTAAATCAAAGGCAGATATGGCAGGAAACAGTACCAGGAAAGCAGCTGATAAAGAGTTTCAAGGATCATGAGATGCAGAGAAAGCCATAACAGACTGTCATCACCTTTGGAATCAAATAAAAAAGTGGTCTTTGTTCTTGGGAGTGATGAGGTTTTGCTTATTTTATTCATTTTATGCAAGGCGGGTGATCTCATGAACAGGAGAGCATGAAAAAGCAAGGAGAAAAAGCCAAAATGAAAAACATGTAATTTACCTTTTGGTAGGGTGCCACCTGTCTCCTCCTTGTACCTCTCCTTAGTTTGCACGTATTGCCTTGCACTTTAGTTCTGTCATTATAAATATCTAAAACCCGTGTTTCTTTAAAAAAATTATTAAAAACAGTTATATCTTAATTTTTTATAAATTTTATAAAAATTTTAATATCGAATTTTGGTATATATTAATTTTTTATAAAAAGTATAAAATTTTTTATATATACCAAGTTCTTTATAAAAAACGTAAAAACTTTGATATATATTAAATATCTTAAAATTTTGGTATAATAATTTTTTAATTTTTTTAAATTATAGCTTTTTAGGAAAACTTATCTCACTTGGGATTTATTTTTTATTACTTTTAACAATCTAAAAAGCACTTTTTAGATTCTTTTACTAAATTTTAATTGTTTTTAGTTGTTTTTTAACTAGTTTTTCATCAAATCAAAAAACTAAAAATTATAATTTTTTGTAAAAAAATTAGTTTCAAAAAAAATTACTTTTTTACTCTTATAATATATTGTTAAAATAATCTTCATGCAAACATAACTATAAAATATTATATATTTTATAATATTTATATTGAGAGAAAAGTTATTTTATTTGTAATTTATTTTAAATTTATTATTAATTTATAATTATTATGTTCGTATATAATTTAAAATATACTTTATATTTTAAATTAAATTTTAATATTTTTATTATAATTTAAGTTAATTTATTTAATAAATCATAATATTAACGAATTTAAACATCATCTAAGTTCATTCATATTTTATAACATTATATCTAAAATAAATTTTTTATCTTCTCAAAATTATTTTTAAATAGCACTTTTAAAATTGTTTTTTAACTGTATTTTTCAATATAAAATTTTGAACTTTTAGATACTTAAAATATTATACTTTCTATTTTTAATAATTATATAATTTTTTTAAATCTTTGAACCACCTTTAATTTTTAGATCCGACCTTAAAGTACTTATCAAGTTTGGTTATCCTTTTCTTCATAAAGAAAGATTTGTATTCCTTAAAATGCTTATTTAGTATTTATTTCATAATATATTTTTTTAATGATTCGAATCTTTTTATATAAAATTATGTGTTTGTCACTTAATACCAATAAATTCACTAACACAAGCAAATACGAGGAGAGAAAATGACTTTGTAGATATAGGTTAAAAGTTACGGTGTCAATAAAAAACGTCAAATGCAAATGATTATTTAAGAAAATTTCATTTTTTAAAATCTGAAGAGGTAACGTTATATGTATATATCGTTTCCTTATGTATCGTAGAAATTAACTTAAAACTCAAAATATAATTAAATATTTTCTATATTTTAAAATTTAATTTTTGATTGGATTATTTTCAAAATTTTCCCAGTAAAAAACGTGGGAATTCATTTTTCAATGCGTCACCGTTGTTATTTTAGTGATAATTTATAATAATTTCTATGTATAGTTATTATAATAAACTAGGCTTTTAGTAAAAAAATATGTATGTATATAAATTTTTATCCTAAATTAAACTTTTTTAAATTTTGGTGATCTCGAGTAAAAATTTTATTATTTAACTATAATCATTAATTTTATCTGGAGTGAAAACCAGATTTTTAATTTCTATTTTATCTGAATATTAGACTGTTCTTATTTAAAAATATATAAAGATATTACTATATTTTAGAAAAAACAAGAAAAAAAAAAGATTAGGTACTATATATGCATATACTAATTAGAAAAGAAAATTTCAAAAAATGTTTAATTAATGATAGTGCTGTTGAAGACTGAAGAGGTGGTGATTAAGAACTGGGGAGAGTCCAAAAAATCTTGTGGCATTTTCAGTTGATTAATAAAAAGGTAAAACATCATAGTCAAGGGTTTAATTTTTCTTAGCTTTTACGAAATAATGTCTTGTTTTGATTTGATGCTCAGGGTATGAAAAAGACAAGCAGAAAGGTTTAGTGGGCAGAAAAATTATATCATGAATAAGTTTTATTATGTGTTTATGAGATTAATTATTAAAAATTATTTATATCATTAATTTTGATGTCATGTATTTTTTAAAGTGAATTTTCACTAGATATGAGCACAGGTCGGGTCGGGAAAAATCTGTGAAATATTGAAGAAAAAAAAAATATTTCCAAATATATTGATTGTGGCAGATTATTTCCAGTTCTATTGATGTTTAAACAGTGGCATGGAAGTCGGGTTCAGCTGGTATTGACTTTGAACAGTATTTTGCCGATTTTTAAAAAAAAATATAAACAAATGAAGTCGGACTCAGGAGAGCCCGACTTTGAACAGTGAACTACATTGTTTGAAGTCGGGTTCAACTGGTATCGACTTTGAACAGTGATGGCAGGGGTGCAGTGATGGCAGGGGTGCAGGCGGGGTGATGGGTGCAGGCGAGGGATGGGTGGGGTGGCAGGCTGGTTAGTGATAGGGTGGTAGGGAGGTGTAAGCTTTTTTTTGAAAATTTTTATAGGGCAGTCTGATTAGTCATAGGGATGCAGGGGTAGGGGTGTAGTATTTCAGAGAGGTAGTCACAGGTTATTTAGGTGTAAATAGGATTAAAAATATGAATTTATTTGGTATATAAAATACCACTGGTGAGTGTAAAATCTCAAAGGGAGTAAAAGATTGTTGTTGGAAGTGGAGAGTGTGTAGGAAAAAAAAATTGAGAGAGAGTAAGCAGAAGAAATTTGAAGCTTTGTTTCAGGTAATTGTTAACTTTTTACTGTTAGTTTTTTTTTGTAGATATATTTTTTTAATTTATAGTTCATATAGTTCATTATGTTAAAATTTTATGAATAATTTTAAGTTTATATATTTTATGAAACTAGTGAAATTGAAGTTATTTATCTACGAAATTTGAGATTTCTTTATAGTTTTATCTTTGCTATGTGATATGTTTTATTTTTTTATATTAATTTATTTTATTAATTCGATTTGAAACAGAAAATGAATCAGAATAAATTTCTGACAATTATCCATTATAATGGAAAAATTGTGAGAACGGATGGCGGGATTGTATTTGAAGCTGAAAACACAACAAAAATGCGATTTGAAAAGGAAATCACGCTTCGACAGTTGAAGGGGAAAATATCTCAAAAGATTGGAAGAGATATTCATGGTTTGCGTTACCGGTGGCTTACATGTGAAAATCCGGTAACATATTGTGCAATCAATCTTGAAGATGATGATGATGTTGCAATGATGATTGGTGAACATGAATCTGTAGGTACTCGATATATCGAGTTATTTGCGGAGATTTCTGATATTCCGAATCCTTCTAGAACTTTTATTGGAGAATCTTCTCAAATGAATTACGTTACTGAGACTGAACTACCTGGAGGCAGTCTCCTCGCAATGTTATCTAGTGGTACAGCTAATGAATTTAATCCAGTTGACACTTCAACAGATAATGTGAACAACCTACGCGATCAATGAGGAGAAGCTCTTGACGATTCTAGCGAGGATGAAGATATTTATGATGATGATTTATTTCCGGATGATGTTGGTAATGCCCCTAATTATGGTGTGGGAGAATTTGTGGCACCCGCAGGAGATATTACATGTTATGAGCCTCCTACTCACATGGTCTCATTAGACTTTGATGCTATGAGAGCTGCTGAATTCCCGGATGTTTCTCGATTAACTTATAGTGGCTCGGATGAATTATCGAATGACATTCAATTTAAGGATAAGGATCAAGCTACATTGGCAGTGAAAGAGTATAACATCAAGAATCACGTTGACTACATTGTAGTAGAGTCCAGTCAGAAGACATTCTTAGCCAAGTGTGTCAAGTATGGGCAAGAGTGCAATTGGAAGGTTCGAATTACCAAACGTAAACGTTCAAATATGTGGGAGGTCAGTAAGTACAGTGGAGATCATACATGTTTACGAAGTTCCATTGCACAAGATTACCGAAAATTAGATACGAGTGTAATAAGCCACCATGTGAAGAATCTGGTCGAAATAAATCCAAGGGTTCCCGTTTCAACGATTCAGGTAACCATTGCTCAACAATTTCAATATCAAATAAAATACAAGAAAGGTTGGCGTGCTAGAGAGAAAGCATTAGACTCTGTTTATGGTGATTATGATAAGTCATACAACGAGCTACCAGCTTTATTGCTTGCAATGACGCATTTCATCCCAGGCACCATCGTGAGATATCAAACAAAAGATGCTTACGACCAACAAGGACAAGTTCATCAAGATTATAAATTTTTCCATCGACTATTTTGGGCGTTCAAGCCTTGCATAGATGGTTTCCCTTACTGCAAACGTATGATCCAAGTAGATGGTACATGGTTATATGGGAGATACTCTCATATATTGTTGATTGTTGTTCCGCAAGATGGTGATAACAATATCTTTCCGATTGCATTCGCAATTGTGGAGCAAGAGTCGGCGAAAGTTTGGAATTTCTTTTTGATAAATCTACGTGAGCATGTCGTGAGAGAAGATGGTGTATGTATTATATCTGATCGAGGGACAGGTATCAAAGTTACTATTAATCGAGAAGGAAGTCGTTGGACACCTCCCCCCGCGTACCCCGCGTACTATGTTCGCCATATCGAGAAGAATAGTATGGAACAAGTCAAAAATACATACTTTCGTAGTGAAATTGTTAGCATGGGTACGTCTCTGATATTTTATTATATTTTTTTATTCTATTTGTATATAAGTACACTAACAATATTATTGACAAACTGGATATATACTAACACAGCCCGATTTTGAGAGGAAAATGATAAATCTAAATAGGTATAGCGACCGGCATTGGAATTGGGCAAACAATCTAGAAAGGGAAAAATGGGCTCAATGTTACGATGAATCTGGAAGACGATACGGCAAAATGACAACCAACCTTGTGGAGTGCATCAATGGAGTACTAAAAGGATCACGACATCTTCCGATTGCAAACCTTGTAAAAGCGACATACTACAGGTTGACTAAAGTTTGGACCGTAAAAGGGAAAGAAATTGAGGCATTAATCAATAGGGGCCAAAGTTGGGCTACAGACCTAGTGAGGAAAATGTAAGAGAATATGACGAATGCAACGTCAATGAGAGTTCACAGCTTTGATCGAATGAATCAGACGTTTGATGTTGTTGGTCCGAGACGCTTGAATCAAGTTGCACACGCTAATGTATTTAGAGTTGATTTCCGACGGAGGTACTATGATTGTGGAGCGTTTCAGACATGGCGATACCCTTGTCCTCATGCAGTTGCGGCATGTATATCTGTCGGAGTTGATCCATACACTTATGTCGATGAATGCTTCAATCTGCAGAGGATAGTTAATATCTACAGAACTGAGTTTCCACCAATTGCTAATTCAAACTATTGGCCACTAGTAGGGAATGAAAGATGGTTACCCGATCCTACCCTTCGTCGTACTCCAAAAGGAAGACCAAAATCAACTCGAATTCATACTAGTATGGATCTACATTATAGAGAGAAAGGACAACGCAAACGATGCACAATATGTAGAGCGGAAGGTCATTCTAGAACTAATTGTCCAAATGAGCCCCAATTTGTATCTATTCCTCTTTGAGTTTTGAATAAAGTTTGTTTGTGTACCAAAAATCCAAGTACAAAATAAAATTAAAAGCCCTGAATAAAGTGAAATAACAAAATTAAAAGACTGAATAAAAGGAAATAAAAACATTACAGGTACGAAATAAGATTACAAGTCTGAATAAAAGGAAATAATAAGATTACAAGTCTGAATAAAAGGAAATAATAAGATTACAAGTCTGATTAAAAGTCTAAAAGTACATCACTTCTTATGCAGCTTCTGACCATGACGAGGTGTGGTAGAAAGATAACGTCGCGGTGGACGTCTCGCCCGTTGTGGCCTATGTGATGTATCATCTTCAGCCCCTTCATCAGCATCCTCTTCAGCATCTTCTTCAGCATCCTCTTCAACATCATCTTCAATCACAGAGGGATACGTAGGTGGTGTCATGAAAATAGAACTAATATTCTCTACCGCCAAATCTGGTGAATTCAGGATATTCTGCATTTCCTGGAATTGACTATTATCGTCATAAACAAAAGTGGGAGACTGATGCTGAGCAAACTCAGGTTTGTATAAAGTTGCATCATCAAACACAGGATCATGATATCCAACACTAGAACACGCAGCTGAAGGGATATATGTAGGAGTCGGTTCTGATTCCCATACCGCATATAGTGTTACGTTACTCATATCTGGCTCCCATGTTGTTGGCCAACCCTCCGTGTTTTGACTCGAAAGATTTGAACTTCGAGATGTTCCAGCTGAAGCTTTCCCTTTTCCACCATATTTTTTCCTATACCGTTCGCATTCTTCTCGTCCTTCAACAGTGGTTAAAAATGGTTTTCCATGATGACGATATCACTGAATATACTCCGAACTCTCAAAATCAAAATCAGCTCCTTCGATTGGGTATCTTACTGGTAAGGCTAGAGCTCTATTAGCCCACAAAGTAATATACTCAACATGTACGGCTTCCCAATCTGTCTCTGCTTTACCACGCCCATCAATAGCATGAAGAAAGTAATGGTCGCGTGGAATACCCGGAATAGGCTGGTGAAATCCAAATTGTCTCAAGACTCTATTTGGAAAGTGGAACTCGACCGTAGAGAAATGGATCAAAGGTGCCATGCTACACCATAATTGTGAATCGAACATCAGATAATTCGGTACAAAAATGCGGTCGTCATCATACGCCTTCCAAATAAACTGCGGAAATATGAAAAAAAATTATAATCAATTACAAATACAAAAATTATAGGTAATTATAATCAATTACAAAATATAAAAAAAATAACATCATTTACTTGGTCTTGACAATATAAATCAATAAGAGATCTGCATACTCTTACATTATTATGTGCTAATCCAGTATCATGATTTTTATCGCACCACCTAAATGAAAAATTATAATTATTTATAAAAATATAAAATACAAAAATAAACTAAAAACAATTAAATTACCTCGCACAGAGCGGAAACTGTATAGTAGTTCGACTAACTGGAGTAAAGAATGGCAGTCGTTGCCAAGCCCAAGCTTGTAGTAACAAAAGACAACCGCCAATACCGCCGACTCTCTTCCCTTTTTCTAGTAAAGCACCTTTGCATAACTCACGATACAAACACGCTAAAATGGCGGATCCCCAGCTATATTCACCTCCAGACCAAGGTGTACTAAAAAATTTGAGGTATCGAACATTAACTAAATTTCAAGATTTATCAGGAAGTAGTATACCACCAATCAATTATAGAATATACGCTCGACTAACCTGATAAATCTCTTCTATCGGGCTATAATCATTCAATTCAAACTCACTCTCAAGCCAACTTAATTTAACCCGAGAACCTTTGACGTTATTTCCATATGGGACTTTTCCAAGGTACCTCTCACAAATGGAAGCAGTGGATCCTTCACTACGCTCAATCACATCTCCCATTGACCGGGACTCCTATCAGATAAACTACATCTTCTAAAGTGATTGAGCATTCTCCACAAGGCATGTGGAAAGTATGAGTCTCAGGTCTCCACCGCTCGATTAAAGCAGTTACTAAGCCTGATACCAACTTATACCCACGAAAAAACGTAGCATAATAAAAACCACTGCTATGTAAGAAATTCAAAATCCTATTATCGAGTGGAGTTTTCACAATACAACGATGATGTCTAAATGTTTCAGTTGTATCCTACAATAAACAAAAATATAACATGATTAATTAACAAATTACAAATTTAAAACATAAATTATATCAAAAAAATATACCGGTTCAGAAACCGTAAGGCTAGAAATGTGTCGATCATCTAAATACAATAGTGGAGTTTACTCAGCCATCCTGTAAAAATTTTAAACAAAAAACATAAAAATAATTTATCAAACTAAACAAAAACAAACTAAAATAAAATATAAAAAATATACTTAAAATTTATCAAACTAAACTAAATGGCCAAAATAAAAAAAAATTCAACTTACAATATAATAAAATAATTCAACTATAACCAAACCAAACTAAAATAAACTAAACTAATAAACTAAAATAAATTATCATAAAATAATTTAAAAATTATCACCTTACACTATTATAAAATAATTCAACTAAACTAAAATATATCATCAAATAATTAAAAAATATATAAATTTACAGAATAAAAAAAATACTTACAAAATTTGAGGAATAAACTAAAATATCACTATATAATCTAACCAATTTAACTATCAAAACAAAATAAAAATATATCAAGTTATAATATCATAAAATAATTCAACTAAAACCAACCAACCAAACTAAACTAAACTAAACTATCATAAAAAATTCAATATTTTAACCATAATAAAATAAAATAATTCAAAAAAATATAAAAAAATATAAAATTACAGAATATAAAAAAATTAAACTAAACTAAATTTTTCTATCAACTTAAAATAAAAACAATAACATTAAATAATAAAAATAAATTAAATACTTACAAATTTCAAACTTCTTCTAACACTTTCAACTCTATAAATCTCAAAACTATCTAACATTCTCATCTATTTATAACCAAAACTTCCCACCAATTTTTTATCCCAAAAATACCCTAAATTAATTTTTCACACTACCCTATAAAAATTTCAAGAAAAAGCTTACACCTCCCTACCACCCTATCACTAACCAACCTGCCACCCCACCCATCTCCCGCCTGCACCCATCACCCCGCCTGTACCCCTGCCATCACTGCACCCCTGCCATCACTGTTCAAAGTCGGTACCAGCTGAACCCGACTTCAAACAGTGTAGTTCACTGTTCAAAGTCGGGCTCTCCTGAGTCCGACTTTATTTGTTTATATTTTTTTTAAAAATCGGCAAAATACTGTTCAAAGTCGGTACCAGCTGAACCCGACTTCCATGCCACTGTTTAAACATCAAAAGAACTGGAAATAATCTGCCACAATCAATATATTTGGAAATATTTTTTTCTTCAATATTTCATAGATTTTCCCGGTCGGGTCGGATTGGATTTTTGGCCCACCCGCACCCGACCCTAAAAAATATACCCTCCACCCGCCATTCGATCCAACCTGAATTTAGGGTAAAAAAATTTGATCCGACCTGAATCATTAAAAAAATTAAATTTTAAGACTTAATTATAAAAAAATAGGGATCTAACTGTAAATAGAATAAATTTTCACTAACCTAATTGTAAAAAAAATAATTTTAGTGACCTAATTATATAAAATATATTTAAAGAGGATCATAATTGCAAATATCGTTAAAATATATATGAAAAAATTACACTATTAGTCCTGGGCCGGGTCAGGTCGAATTTTTTTCCACCCTAAACCCGACCCGACCCGACCCAAACTCGATTTTCTTTTAAAAAATCCAACTCGTTCGGACCGGGTTGGGTCGAAACCCGTCGGATTCAAGTTCCGTGCCCATCCCTAATCTTCACTTAGAAAAATTATTTTTAAAATGAATTAACAGTAAATATGAGTGAAAATTCACTTAAAAAAATATAACATGAAAAAATAATAATATAAATTACACGATAAGTGACATTATCTTGTCGCGATAAGTGTCAAAAAATTTTAAAAAATGTTAAAGTTAACGGTCATAATTGATCAAAAGGCCAAATTGATTTTTTTTCTTGAGTTTGAGGGTTTAATTGAATGCAATAAAAGTTTAAGGGCTTAATTGATTTTTTACAACAGTTTAAAGGCTATATTAATTTTTTTAATGAGTTTGAGGGTTTTATTGGGTGCAAAAAAAAGTTTAAAGACTTTATTGATTTTTTTACAAAAATTTAAAGGCTTATTGAACCCTTAAATCAATTATTTTTAATGATTAATTTCATGAATAACGTAATAAAACCTACCCATAATATAATTTCTCCCATTGAGTGAGTTTGAAAAGGCGGTTTCTAAAATCAAACGCCTTAAACAACGGCTAAATAAAGCGGGGTTTATTAGTACGTTAGATTTAGTTTAAAATAATATTAAACGTTGAATTAGAAAATATTAAAATAAAAACCATCTGTTTAATCGGTTATGTTAAAAATAGAGTTAAAATCTAAATAATAATTTTAGTATCGATCTTTTTCTTACGGTTTTCCTAAGAAATTAAATACAATTTATAATAATTTTTATATTTACTAAAATCTCATTATCCTTGTAAAAAAATAGGTTTATTTGTAGAAAAATTGGTATATATATAAATTTTTACCCTATTTTAAGATTCTTTTAATTTTTGTGATCTCGGATAAGGATTTTGATACCTAACTTTTTCTAATAATTTTTATAAGAAAAATATAATTTATAATAATTTATGTATCTATTAGAGTTTTTATAGTTCTTGTAATAAATTAGGGTTTTCACAGAAAAATATATATGTACATAAATTTTTACCCTAAATTGAATTCTTTTTGAGTTTAGTGATCTTGATAAGAATTTCAGTACCCACCTATTTTACAGTTTTTATAAAATATTAAGTATAATTTGTACTAATTTTTATACCTATTAAACTTTTATCGTTCTTGTAATAAATTATATTTTTTCATAGGAAAATTTGTATGTATAGAAATTCTTACCCTAAGTTGAGTTTCTTTTGATTTAAGCGATCTCGGATAAGGATTTTGATTTAAGCGATCTCGGATAAGGATTTTGATACCTATATTTTTTTTCTTGCAGTTTTTTAAGAAATTATATATAATCTATAATACATTTAGTATTATGCCTTTTTTAATCAATTTATCTCTCAATATTCTATTTTGAGTTAAAATAAATTATCTATGAATAAAAACTGTTAGTCAACTGACAATAAATAACTTAAAATGATTTGATAAAATGACATGTCAAAACAAAAATAATTTAGATTTTATATAATTTTATAAAAATATTTTTAACTGATGTATCATTATATAATGTCATTATATTTTTCTACTAAATAGCAAATAAATGATAATTAAACCACAAAATTCAAATATAAAATCTTTAATCGAATAATAAATGATAAATAAATAAAAGATAAACTAATATTTATAATACATGTGACGAAAAAAATTCCTCGTTGCAGCGTGAACATGGTATTCGATAACGGTAGAGATTAAATTTTAAAACTAAGATTTTTTAAAGAAAATATAGGTTTTGGATAATTTTTAAAGTTAATGTTTTTATGATTTTTAAAAGAATAAATAATTAAATTAAAAAATAAGTCATTTATCGTATAAAATTTGAGTGATAATTTTTTAATGGCCATCGACACATCGATTTTAAAATAATAATATAATAAAACATTAAATATTTATTTTGATTAAAAATTTACACTTATTATAAAATATATATAATCTAAATATTTATTTTATAATTAAACCTTTAAATTTTAACAATAATAATAAATTATTATATAAATAAGATAAAATAGATAATATCGAGAATAAATAATTATAAATTTTGAATATAAATTATAAAAATAATCATGGAACATAATATATACAGAAAACAAAAAATAGAAAAAAGAAATTGCTTTTATTTTTCATAATTGCCCCTCAAATTTGCTTTATTTTCAAAATGATGGGCTGAATCCCAGCCATAGGCCTTTAGATTATAATCTCAAAAGCCCAATCAAACAAAGCTAGTTGAACCGAACTCAAAAGTACGGTTCAAACCGGTTCACTGTTCCTTTTCCTTCCATTTTTCTTTAGAGAAAAAGCAGAACCGGTAGCAGAAAACAGTGAGATCTGCTACGAGCTGATTCGGAAATGGAGTATCGCAAAATCAAAGACGAGGTATTCACTTCTCTTTTTCTCCTCAATCGTACTTCGTAACACTCTTCATTTTCATATCATATTCGGATGCCAATTTGAATCTATCGTCGCTAATACTTTTGCTTACGTTGAGTTTGGCTACAAATTCCAGTTTGTTCATTTAACGGCATTTCAGTTTTTTAAGTTAGTTTATTCTGTGAATCTGATGGCAATTTTTCTTAAATTCCTAGAAAGTTGATGTAAATTTTTGTTTACTGGAGAAAAGAAATGTTAATTTAGATTATGTCCGGTTAATAGTGAATTTAGTTTAACTTTAGCTATCTGATTAATTGTTTATCTCGTGAAATTGAAGAAATGCGGTTTACTTGCTGAGTTTGTGAAATTTGTTCAAGATTTGATTGAAATTATCCTTGTAGATGTTTAAGTCCAGTATTTTATTATTGTTTGGATGAATTTTGATTTGTAGGATGATGATGGAGGAACAGTTAGTGATGACATTGAGAATCTAAGAGGAAAAGGGTTTCCAGTGGTTGGTATGTTTTGGTTAAGTGTTATTTGATTGCTATGTAATTTCTATTGTGTGAAATTTTGTCCTTTGTTTTTCTCATTTCTGTTATGATTTCCATTGATATGTAGCTTCTGTAAGTAATGTTCCTCCAAGGGAACAGGCCAAGTGGAAACGCAAGTAAGATCGAGTTTATATAATCTGTTTTCTTACTACTGATATTAGCTTCAAATAAAAAAATTGAATAAACAGGAAATATAAGTTTTGATGGGTTTGTGCTCTTTTTTTTTTCTTGATTAGGACAATCGTTACACTTGCTTTGACATTTCTAACAAGTTCACAAGCAATACTTATTGTCTGGTCGAAGAGAGCTGGGAAGTACGAGTATAGTGTTACAACAGCAAACTTTTTGGTTAGTGGAATGATCATCCTGTGTTTTGACTTGACACGGTGCCAATGGGATTTACCTTCTACTTTTATTTTGGGAAACAGGTGGAGACTTTGAAATGTGCCTTGTCACTTGCAGCCTTGGCAAGAATATGGAAAAGTGAAGGTGTTACAGACGACAACAAGTAAATCTTACTTTTGATTGCTTATGTCTAATTTTTTATTAATGTGGAGATGATTAACATACTTTTTTCCCTTATTTGTCATTGAACTAGGTTGAGTACAACCCTTGATGAAGTTATTGTTTATCCCATTCCTGCTTTACTTTATCTTGTCAAGAATTTGCTTCAGGTGAATTTTGATTGTTGTTTTCCTTGTGAGTAATGAATCTTGGTCTTATTTTCCAAAATGTAATTGTACATACTTTTCAAATTTATGTTGCAGTATTACATCTTTGCCTATGTTGATGCACCGGGGTATCAGATACTGAAGAATCTGAATATTATTAGTACTGGTGTTTTGTATCGTATCATCCTTAAGAAAAAGTAAGCTCCTTAAAATCATGCATGTTGATGTTGATGGATAACATCTTCCGATGATTCAGTATAGTGTAGCATAGCAATAGAAATTCTCAGAATCTCAGTTATGCTAACTTTTATGAATAAACCTAATCTACATTAAAGTGGAAGATACACCTCATTAAACATATATTGTCAACCTTTTGGGTTCCATTAATTTTTCTCTTATTGATATTTTAATTCAGATTAAGCGAGATTCAATGGGCAGCTTTTATTCTCTTATGTGCTGGCTGCACAACAGCACAACTAAATTCTCGGTAAGAATCATAAAACCTTTACTAATTGTTCCTTGATTGGATGGATCCACAGTTTGTTTCTGGGTACGTGCTTGTTACTTTGATGCAAGCTTATTGACTTTGAAGATTGTCTTAGTGCTGTTGTATGATGGTTAACATGATGGACCTGTCTATTGCATCTTGATGAATGCCTAAAATTGCCAGATAATGATTGAACAATTTGAACTTGTATGCTTTATATGGTTTTGAGTAGAATATTTGAAATGGCAATCAATATCTTAATTCTCAATCTCATGAGGATGGGCACATGCTGTTCTCAATTTGTGATTTTTATAAGGTTTATCATTTTGCCATGCCTTGCATTATGTTTTGTAGTTCTGATCAAGTACTTCAAACACCTCTGCCAGGTTGGATAATGGCCATAGTAAGTTGCCAAAAATATTATTCTTTTAGTCCAATAAAGATGAAAAGTGAAATTGATTTGTTGCTTTAAAATCAAAATTTTTAATCATTTGTGTTTTTATTTGATTTGCAGGTGATGGCTCTTTTGAGTGGATTTGCAGGAGTGTACACTGAGGTAAACTTTTATAGATACTCATTCCATTTATTCTTTTTGAAGCCGCAACTCTTTTTGGATGATTATTTACTGTTAAGGTGTTTCGCCGATGTTGCCTGATCTGATTCTGGTTGAATTCATCGATGTATAGTTTTTGATCAATTAAAGCCTTGATTCAGTTAAAGACATACAGAGCTTCTGCTGAGTTCAACTAGCAAAATTCTTGATTTTCATAGAAATACATGTTGACTATTTACTTCTTCTGGCAGGCTATAATTAAGAAGCGCCCATCAAGGAATATTAATGTGCAGAACTTCTGGTTGTATATCTTCGGCATGGCCTTCAATGCTGTAGCAATACTAGTACAAGATTTTGATGCTGTCATGAACAAGTAATACGAGCCTTTAAATTTGGTTGCAGTCACCTATCTTAGAAATAATATCATTAACTCAGCATGCCATGCATTTATGTGACTCATTAGTTATAGATACATAAATGACGTCTTACAAAATGAAAAATAATCTGTTTAGCCGTTTAAAATAGAGTTCTGTTTTAATAACTTCATATCCTTGATAGTCCTTTCATTTATATTTTGAAATTTGTTTCTTTTGCTTAGGGGCTTCTTCCATGGATACTCAATAATTACCACTCTCATGATCCTTAACCACGCACTCAGGTATTACATTCCCCTTTTGGCTTGAGCGAGTTTGCTAGCACCTAGTTGCTGACTCCATTATAGTTTTGCAGTAGACATTGGATTTTACCATTTAGGAAGGAATATATAGCAATTTTTTCTGATAATTAAATTTTATTCTTGGAGAACACCATGGACCTCAAAAAATAGGCAATGAGCTACAGAACTACCATTCAAGGTGTGCCTAGCACTTTGCTACTGATCTACCCTTTCAATATTTCAAGAAAGAAATTCTGAAGTTCGACAAGCTAAATATAGCCGATGATTATAAGAATCTCTGGCATCTGCATAAATATACCTTCCTTTTGCAATTAGAGCATAGATTTGTGATTATGATTCCCTTTTCCTAGTGAAGTACTATTTAATTAAGGACCTTTTAATTTCTCTGATTTGCTTTTGTGAAGTACTAATTAAGTACTTCCTTTTCCTTTTCCTTTTCCTATTGAAGCTATTTAAGGATCTTTTAGTTTCCCAGTTTTACTTTCACAGAGCATGCTTATGTAGTTGTTCCATTTGCAGTGGAATCGCTGTATCGATGGTAATGAAATATGCAGATAATATTGTGAAGGTAAGACATGATTTGAAATTTCAATTTTATTTAATATTTTATTTGTCTGAATTTACATCCATCTCTCTGATTTGTTAGAATCTTGTTAGGCATGCTATGGTTATTAGTATAGAGTAATAATGTTCATACATTTGTCTTTCAATTTACAATGAAGTTGCTGATCCTTTCTCACGAGGCTTGGGTTACTTTTTTATTCATCCGCTTCCATTGCAACTAACTTTTGGTGTTCTCGATGCCGAAACCTGTAAATAAGGCGCTTATGTTTTGTCTTGATAATACGATTTACAACTTTGCTGCGATACCTATGAAATGGTGTGAGGTTTGATAACAAGTTAAGACTATTAGGAATGAGTTTGCGGCTTCCCGGTGAGATACCCGAAGTGTCCCGTGAATTATTTATCCACGCTCAAAACTAAAATTATTTCGAATGAAAAATCAATTATCAGCCTATTTGGGAACGTGGTAAAAGTGCTCTAATAGTACGAGGAATGTGTCTTTGCATTTAGTAACCATTTTGAATCCTTAAATTCAAATGACAATGTTTATTTAATGTTGTACAGGTCTATTCCACTTCAGTGGCAATGCTTCTCACTGCTGTCGTTTCCGTGTTTCTCTTTGGCTTCAATCTTACCCTTGCTTTCTTCCTCGGTGCCACGTAAGTTTTCTCCGGTCAAATTTTACTATACATGCAGTTAATAGTCTCCTCCTATGCCCAAGTTCAATTCTGGCATCTAAAATAATTCAGAGTGCTGTCGCATGGTACCGCACGTAGCCGTGTGTCTCATTCATATAGGGAGTATAGCATTTCGTTCAGATCAAAATTCAAAACGTGTAGTGATCATGTTTAATTACTGTATTTCTCTGGTTTTTGCAGTGTTGTATCAGTATCGGTTTACTTGCACTCTGCCGGGAAGCCGCAAAGATAGAGACTTCCCGCACCGGGTTCCCCGACATTGTAAACTCTTGTGTCCCAAGGTTATTCCATTTCATTTTATTCCATTCCACTTCCTCCGGTTACAATGCTATTTGGATTTGGTTATGAACGTCGGAAATAGATTCTTGTCCGAGATGCGTAGCTTCGTATTCAAATATGGGTCGGATTCGGTTACTTCAATCAAAATGAAGAATCCGAGCAGCATAGTTATATTACCATATAATTGCCGAAGTAGTAAACAAGCCATACACAAGTTTTGTTGAAATTATGTTTTTTAGCAGGTCCGTTATTGAGGAGTATGGTGTTTAGAACTTATCTGTGTAAAACCATTGAATTACAAGATAATATCTGTTTAATATTTTAAACCTTTAATAATATATATATATACCGTACAAATATGATGCTAGCTTACCCTAAGCTATGACAATCATGCTTAGAAGTTAGAAGATAATAGGTTACTCCTACACAATGGTGGAGCTGCATGTATTTTTGGGTGGAACTGTCTCTACTCTAAAATTTTTAAAGTTTATATATTCGGTTTTAATTTTTAAATTTTTTATAAAATAAACTTTAAAATTTATAACTTGTACTCAATCTGAAGTTTTTATAACTTGTACTCACACTAAAAATATTTTAACTTGTATTCGTCCTCAAAAAATATTATGAATCTGTCACGGCTCCTATATTATATCTTTGTCCAATGTTCAAGGCTCTATATCAATTTAGTATAAGCAACTTTTAAATTATTACGAACTTAAAAATACATTTAATAAATTTCTGTTAATAATCATGCGTGTTATAGAAATATTAAACTAAAAGTTCGTACAAAATGAGTACATAAAAAAAAGAAAAATTTACGTGCGTTGAACACTGATAATATATTAACGTTGAGCATTGTTGAACATTATTAAATTAATTAATAAAAATAAAAAATTTAAGCACTCAACATGCAATTATAAATTATTTAAAATAAAATTTTAATTGAATTAATTATACATTAAGTTTTTAAAATTTTTAATCTTTATTAATTAATTTAATGGTGTTCAACGGTGTTGAACGTTAATAATATTCAGTGATGTTCAACGCACGTGATAGACTCATCAAAGCAATATGCATATAATGAATAAAATCTAAAAGGGTTCATTTAATCATTTTATTTTTAATTTTGGGAGAATTTTTATACACAATTTTTATCAATTTTATTTTAATTGGGATTAAATCTTAGTTTTATATTTCTCTGAAACAACGACGGCTTAATGTAGTCGTTTTTTATTTAGATATAAATAATTTTTCTTAAGTTATTTTTTCATATATTGAAATTTTAGTAATTAAAATATTACACATGTGTCAAATTTTAAATAGATAATAAAAAATTAATGTTTGTCATGGTAAAGCTTTATAATTTGAGATATTTATTTAAATAACAAAAGAAAAATTTTAGATATTTATTTGATTTAAGATATAATTTGAATATTTATCTAAAAAATATAATTAGAATATTTATTTGATAGTTAAGTCTTATAAATATCAAATCAAACATTTTAAAGGTACATATCGACATTGTATTGGATATTTTTTAATAAAATTATTATATTAGACATTTTATTACATTACTAACAACTAATTAGTTTGGTGGGATTAGATATAATTAGGGGTGTAAATGATTGCGTTCGAACTAATAAGATTATGTTCGTGTTTGTTTGTTTATTTATTTTTAAAGGTGTTTATGTTTGACTCATGTTCGTTTAAATTTTTAATATTGTATTCATGTTCGTTTATTTATTTTTGGAGGTATTCTTCATATTCATTTGTTTAACGTTCACGAATGTGATCGTTTAAGTGCTCGTGAACTTGATTATTTATATGTTCAAAAATGCTAATTAAATTAACAATCAATCAATAAACTAAAAACAACGGAATAAAACTTATATTTCAACATAAGCTTATATAACATCCTTAACAACAACAAAAACGTAGTATTTAAATACATCCACAAGCATTTTCATCCTTAAATGAGCACATATGGATGAGCCTATCAACGAGTTTGTTCGTAAATATAAACGAATAAAAAATAATTTTATTTGTGTTTGTTCGTTCATTACACGAAAATAAAATTTTTTTTCATGCTTGTTTATTTATTTTAGTAAACGAACATAAATGAACAACGGTTCAAGAACGATTCGGCGAACATTTGTTCATTTACACTCTTAAATAGGAGTGTTCAAACGGTCGGTTAAACTGAATTAACTGACCAAATCGAATTAATTCGGTTATCCAATTGACCACCAAGCTTTACTCGGTCGATGAGTGATTAAAGTTTTTTTAAGAGTTCGATTAACAGTTAATTCAGTTCAAAATCGACTAAATAATCGAATTACCCGAAATTTTATATTTTATATATATTTATTTTTAATCACTTAAATTTTAAAAATCATAAAATTATCATTAAATGTTATCAACTTAGTATAAAATGATAATTAAATTTATTAAATTATTAAAAAATAATTATTAAATTTTTTAATATTTTTTAATAATTTATAATATATAATAAATCAATGATCAATTTATAATAATTTGATAAATTTAATGGTTGTTCTATAACTTTAAAAGTTCGGTGGCTGAAAAAACTATTTTAACATAGTTGAGTGATCATTTGTGTAATTTATTAAAAATTTTAGGGTAAACTACACAGATAGTCATCATACTATGGGTTTAGTATCAATTTGACCACAGTGCTTTAAAAAGAATCAAATACACTGATAAACTATTGATTTAGTATTAAAATAGTTATCTGTCGTTAAGAATATAATGGACTGATGACGTGACAGTTAAATATAAAATGGAATAATTACATATTTAATCCATGTTATTCATACATTTTTATAATTTAATATCCTCCAACCAGGTGATGACACTGATTAAAGGGAAAAATAAAATACAATGACTTACACCAGGGGTTCAAACTTAGGACTCCAAGAAAAGCAATGAGCGAGTAAACCACCGAACCAAACGAATTTTAGTGATACTTAACATTAATATTAATATTTATCCACTATTATTGTTTATATTTTTTACTTTCCAACTTACGTATAAACATATATTTATTTTTTTATTTTATTAAAATATTAATTGAACTGTTTTATATATATTAAACTAAAATATTAAAATCCATAAAACAAAACCCCTAAATATCAAACCTAAACCCTAAATTATAAACCCTAAATTATAAACCATAAACTCTAAACATCAAACCATAAATCCTAAATTTTTAAATATTAAACCCTAAACCCTAATATATAATTTATTTTATATTTACCGTTTAGAATTTTAGTATTTTAATTTATTATATAAAATAATTTAATTAATATTTTAAATAAATAAATAAATAATATTATTTAGAATTTCATTATTTTAATTTATTTTATATAAAATAATTTAATTAATATTTTAATGAAATTATAAAATAAATATATGTTTATACATAAAAATATATTTTTACGATTTATTAAATAAATTTTTAGTTAGGGTTTAGAAGTTTAATATTTAGGGTTTGGGATTTAAGATTCACTAAATGTTTTAGTATTTAGTGTTTGAATTTTAGGGTTTTTAATTCTCTAAATAAATTATAAATTTTAAAATCATAATAAAAAATTATTTAAGATTTAAGATTTAGACTTTAAAATTTAGGGGTTTTGTTTTATGAATTTTAATATTTTAGTTTAATATATATAAAATAATTCAATTAATATTTTAATAAAATAAAAAAATAAATATATGTTTATATATAAGTCGAAAAATAAAAAATATAAACAATAATAGTGGATAAATATTAATATTGGTGTCAAATATTACTAAAAGCTATTGGCTCAATGGTTTACACACTTATTGCATTCGTTGAAGTCCTAGGTTTGAAATCCCCAGGTGCAAGTTATTAAATTTTGTTTTTCCCCTTTAATCTGGTGGTGACACGTGTCACCACCTAATCAAATAATTATATTATTTTATTATAATAAAATTATGATTAAATTATAAAAGTGTATGAATAATATGAACTAAATATGTAATTATTCTATTTTATATTTAACTGCCACGTCATCAGTCCGTTACATCTTTAACGATAGATGACTATTTTAATACCAAATCAATAGTATACCGATGTATTTGATTCTTTTTAAAGCGTTGTGGTCAGATCGATACTAAACCCATAGTATGGTGACTATCTGTGTAGTTTACCCTTAATTTTAAGGTTTAAGGTTTTAGGTTAAGATTTAGAGTTTTAGTGTGTAGAGTATATAATTTAAGGTTTAGAGTTAGAATTTAGAGTTTAGGATTTAGGTTTTAAATTTTATAGAAGGATTGTGTAATTTTTTTACGCAGTATGTGTTCGAAATATCTTTATTTTTTATTAGAGATTCATTTTTTAATACTTGTTGTATATGGCTTATTTTTTTCTTAATAATTGTTATTAGACTTACTCTTTAAATTTATTTTTAATATTTATTATTATAATTTTATTTTCTTTAATAGTTGTTATTTGAAGCCTAAATTTTAAAATATTTGTTATTAGCGACTCATTTTTACTATTTGTTATTAGTACATACTCTTAAATTAAATGTTTTCAATATTTTCTATTAGAGGATTGGTCTTAAATTTTTTTCAATATTTGTTATTATTGTTTTAATTTTTTTTAATATTTGTTGTTTATAATTTATTTTTTAGTATTTATTATTTGAGGTTTAATTTTTTAATATTTGTAATTGGAGACTTATTTTTTTTCAAATACTTATTATTAAAGGTATAGTCTTAAAATTATTATTTTTCAACAACTATTATTATGTATCGAGTCTTAAAATTTATTCATTTTCATTATTTTTATCGAGGTTTAATTATTTTAAACTATTAATTCTTTGTATTTTAATAAATTGTCTAAAATTTTTTCAGACAACATGTTACCAGTCAAGTATAATTCTTTCAAATTCGAAAGATGATTGAACATGTCTTCTAGTATGTGACCAGTGAGATTATTGACGTTGAAACCGATGACTAACAATGAAAGCAAATCGATTGGAACATAGGGTATGGAACCGATGAGCCGATTACATCTTAGATAAATCTGTTGCAACGAAGAAATATTGAAGATGAAGGATGCAATTGGACCTGAAAGCTGATTTTGAAATAAGTTCAACATCTCTAGCTTTGACAAAGAGTCTAAAGAAAATGGAATAATATCATTGAAGTTGTTATAGTACAAATATAGCTCCCAAAGTTCAGTTAATAATCCTAACCATGATAGGATTTCTCCACTGAAGCTGTTGTTACTGTAATCCATATGTTTTAGTCGTTTGAAATTTAAAAATTGAACAGATAATCTATCCTGAAAACTATTATCTCTGATAGAAAGAAGAGAAAGGAATGATAGATTTCCTAAGTGAGGTGGGAGGGTGCCCTCAAGTTCTAATCTAGAAAGGTTTAGAACCGTGAATCTACGGTGTTTGGATCCGCAACTGACACAATGCAGTTAAAAACAGAGGAAGAAACAAGGGAGTATAATTATCTGATACAGCTAATGCTTTATCCAACTAAATCGAGATGGCGGTAGGGTTACTTGCATAAGCTTCTTTGTCCATACGTTTCTAGTCTTATGTTGTTTCCATGGCAACATACATGATCAATCGTCTACCTACTAAGGTCTTACAAGGAAGGTCACCTTTTGAGATTTTAAATAAAAAAAAAGCCTAATTATGTTCTGATACCATGAACAAATATTAAAAGAACTATATTAACAAGAGTAAGAGTAAGTTTATATTTCATGGTGTATGAATACAATGGTTATCTCTCTTTATATAGGAAAGGAGGAACTTTTTTAACAAACTAATCAAAATCTTAACTGCATAATAACCTTCATCTATACTTTTAATGGTTGCCAGAAACTAAAGTTAATAATTTTATTAATTTTTTTAATCAACGATTAAAAAACAGATAAAATCAATTTAAGAGGTCAGTAATAACGACAAAATATTTATGTTATTGATATTTTACTTAAGATATATAATTTAGAATTTATTTGATAATTAGATTTAAGTGTGATTTGATGTGTTAACTTTTTATTAAGATTTATTTTATTTATAAATTTTTATATATATTTATAATTTTAAATATTTTATATGTCGTCCTCTAGTTATACACGTACTCTGTAATATTATAAATTGTCATTTTCTGTCCCCGTATCCGTATTGGTAGAACATAAGATTTTTTTATTATATTTAAGCTTACATAGAGGCATCATTTGAGATAAATAAATATATTTTTCTCTCTAATCTCTTTATTTAATATTGGTATCAGAGTAAGGTTAAAATATAGTAGTAACTTTCAAAGAGTTTAGAAAAAATGTAAAAGAGTGTTTTAGACAATTTTACAACAACAAAACACATTCTTGCAACAAATGGAAAACGAAATCTTCAATCAACCAAAGATTTCCTACCAAACCAGATAGTTCATCACTGATGAAATAGTTGTCGCTGAAGTCCAAGATTTCCAAGCTTCTATAATTTGTCAAAGAAAAAAGAAAGCTAATTCTTGAAAATGTTAGATTATTTAGCTTTAACATTGAGCCTCTCTAAATTTTTTAAATTGCCAAGAGTTTCAGGAATGGACCTTGAGAAGTAATTAACTGACATATGAAGTATAGTAAGCTGAGAGGCATTGGAGATAGATAATGGGATCGAACCACCTAGTCGATTATTCCCGAGATATAATCTCTCCTAGTTTGGGAGCAAAATCCCCATGTTTGATGAAAGACTGCAAGAGAGCTGATTACTTTCAAAAAAAAAATGCTATATAGAGTCGATACATTAAATATTGAAGGATAATTGGACCAACAAGGTGGTTATCTCCCAAAGCTAAGATTTTAGATTCTTTAGATTACCAATCTGTTGTGGTATTGTACCTACCATAAATTTAAAAAAAAAATACTTTTATCAGTCCAATATGCTAGAAAACAAAGATAAACTACGCTACCCTTGTGTTTAACGGAAGGTCATTAGAGTATGGTGGTAAGGCGGTGACGGTCTATGAAGAACAAAATAGTTAGGGGTATGTCTTCCGGTGAAAAAATGAATACAATGATTAAGATTTCAAGTAAAATAAATTAATATGTTCGTATAAGAATCTAAAATAGATAATATAACGTTAGAGCTAGAGTAATTTTGGATATGTATAATAGGAGCGATCATATTTACAATTTAAAGGTATCGATTTACTCGTTTATACCTGAGAAGTTGTTACGAGAACACTCTAAGTGTAACTCCTAAAATTAACCTAATTTCTTATATTAAAAGTTAGAGGTTACTTTACTAAAACTTGTTCTGCAAGTTAGGGTTTTCGCAATTTAAATATAAAAAATTCTGATAAATTATTAAATAATCAATAAATTAACACACTTAAAATACTTTGATATAAAACAATTCATGATTCAACCTGTATTTTAAAATAACAGTCCAAAACCAAATAATTATTCAAAGTCCGATACAGAAATTATTAACTGAAAATAAATACAAGTTTGAATATTAAAACATACGGATCAATAGAAATTTTAGATTCAATAGTCCTCTAAGTATCGATGCCTAAACCGGGTATCTAAAACAGACACTGAGAGGGTGTAAGCTAGGGAGCCTAGTGTGTCTCTAGTGTGCAAATAAATAGGATCACAGAACAGAATAACGCAGATGATGTAGTATATGCATGATATGCACCTAACTCCGAACACCATCAGAAAAGTAGGTTTCCCTAAACCACTCTAACTCCGTCACACCAACAGAAATGGAACTCGACTTGTAAGTGGAGCACTGAACAGAAGTGAATACATATCACTAATCTTCCCCGTACAAATAATTCAACCAGATACAATGTTATAAACAAATACGAAATCAGAATACGTGCTTTAATACTAACAAGAGGCATACATGATATACAAGATAATATATGTAACCAAATAACAGAGTATGACAATATGAGGTATGCATAAAGAATTATAGAAATGATGTAAATAACATGCATTTACAAAAAAAACATAATCTGCACATAACAGAAAATAGGAAATAGCGGAAGTGACACACCTGAAATAGAAAACTTAACGTCGAGAATGACATCTACTAGACTCATCTCTACCACTAGAATGAGCGGGTGTAGAACCTACGAGTAATAAAGTATTACACGAAACAGAAATAAACTGAAAACTCATGTGCGTGTCCCAAATGCTGATGAACAGGAGGTCGTCCGGGAGGAGGAGGAGGTAGATGGTTAAGGTCTGAATCCACGTCACCTGAACCAAATAATAACTAATTCAGAATCCACTAAAGATAACTTCCAAATAAGCATTCGAACTTAAAAGCCCTAAAAGTGACACTTCGGATTTGAATTTCAAAAAAGGGATTGTGCCATCAAACTCAAGATGTCGAAAAACATAAAGTTGGATCGGGTATAAAAAAGTCAACATTGACGTCAGCATGGTCAATGCTGACATCAGCGGTGATGTCAACGATCAAAGCTAACGTCAGTGGATGACGTTAGCAGTTAGTTCGGGTCACGATTCATGAGTCGAATCAAGTCATGGGTCGAATGGTCAACGGGTTGGCCAGCACAAATTTTCTCGGAAAATTTTGGAAAAATCCAAATTCCCCTGAGCCAGATTTTTGAATTTTTTGATCAATTAAACCCTATTTCGATTCAAATTAAAAACTTCAGATTCGAACACTCCCTTGTTCGAATCTAAAATAATTTAAATCAAACACTAAAACCTCTGCAGATTTAATTCTAAATTTCAATAAAACCCGATTAAAAACCCTTAAATTGAATTCAACACTTAAACAAAATCATAACTCAAAAAAACACACTATCAAACAGAACTTACAACCCTCATCACCACTACCGAAAGAAAAGGAGACTAGAACGCTTACCAGGAGCACAAATCGAAAGCCAAGAAGATGATTCGAAGGAAAGGAAAGATGGAGAACGGGAGAGATAAAAAGAAAGTAAAATAAAATTCACTTTTCGTTTGATTTCAAAACAAAAATTGGAAGGGAAAAGTAACCGAACAAATAAGTAGAAATTAATCACCAATCTAAAATTGAAGCGGGAGAAAGGGGATGAGAATTGATTCTAAAAAGAAAAAAAGTAAACTACAGGATAAGGGCTTTAAGATTTTAAAACTTACTATAAGAACCTTAAAATTCATAATTTATAATTTGATCACTCAAAATCCCCAAATTCTATGATTAGTAATTAGGGATTTTGATTTGAATTAAAAATTTAAATAGGGGAAAACTTTAGGGTGTTACACTAAGGTTTCGAGAAGAATCAGATTCATAATTTGCTCTGGAATTTCACCTGTAATAAAAGAATTTTAGACCAAATTTAAAGTTCTTCCATACTTGTAAAAAAACTAATCTTACATCCATGTAATTATTTACTTTGAAAAATGCATGCAAAAACTTAAAAAATAGTTATTGTAAATTACCTTCCAAGTGGTTCTCACCGATAGTTCTTACTGAAGCCTTTCTAAATTCCCAGTTTCTCCTGATAGACTTCCCTCCAATTATTTTAGTGCCAAGGATAAAACTATTAACTCTTTGTATTTGAATAAATTGTCCGAAATTTTTTCAGACAATATGTTACCAGTCAAGTATAATTCTTTCAAATTCGGAAGATGATTGAACATGTCTTCTGGTATGTGACCAGTGAGATTATTAAAGTTGAAACCGATGACTTCCAATGAAAACAAATCGATTGGAACATAGGTTATGGAACCGATGAGCCGATTACGTCCTAGATAAATTTGTTGCAGCGAAGAAATATTGAAGATCGAGGATACAATTGGACCTGAAAGCTGATTTTGAAACAAGTTCAACATCTCTAGCTTTGACAAAGAGCCTAAAGAGAATGGAATAGTACCATTGAAGTTGTTATAGTACAAATACAACTCCCAAAGTTTAGTTAATAATCCTAACCATGATAGGATTTCTCCATTAAAGCTGTTGTTACTAAAATTATATGTTCCATTTATTTGAAATTCGATAATTGAATCGATAATTTGTCCTGAAAAATATTATCTCTGATGGAAAGAAGAAAAAAGAATGATAGATTTTCTAAGTGGGGTGGGAGGGTGCTCTCAAGTTCTAATCTAGAAAGGTTTAGAGCCGTGAGTCTGCGGTGTTTGAATCCGCAACTGACACCAATCCAATTAAAAATAGAGAAAGAAACAATAGAGTATAATTATCTGATACAGCTAATGCTTTATCCAACTAAATCGAGATAGTATTAGGGTTACTTGCATAAGCTTCTTTATCCATGCGTTTCTAGTCTTATGTTGTTTCCATGACAACATATTTGATCAATCGTCTACCTACTAAGGTCTTACAAAGAAGGTCACCTTTTGAGAGTTTAAATGAAAAGAAGTTTAATTATGCTCTGATACCATGGTGTATGAATACAATGATTACCTCTCTTTATATAAGAAAGGAGGAACCTTTTTAACAAACTAATCAAAATCTTAACTGCATAATAATCTTATCTATACTTTTAATAGTTATCAAAATCTAAATATTTCAGTAGTTGTAAATTCGATATTAACCGGTAATGTACCATGAAAGGTATTATCTTTGATGGAAAAAAAAAAGGAATGACAAATTTTCTAAGTGGGGTGGGAGGGTGCCCACGAGTGCCAACCTTGTAAGGTCTAGAGCCATGACTCTGCGGTGTTTGGATCCATAACTAACACCAAACCAGTTACAAACAGGGGAAGAAATTGACCATTTGGTCATGGTCGTCAAGACATTTTCAGGATCGCAGATGACACTATCTTTCAAGGCAAGAAGTGTGGATTGGTTTGTAAGTATAGTGGTTGATTTCACAGAGAAAATAGACATAGCAAAATGAATGATGATAAGAAGAGTTGAGTTGATAAAAAATTTGACCATTTGATTTTGGTTGGTTGAGTTTGTGTAGCTACCAGGAAAGGCATAAGCGAGATATCTAGATAACACATTCTTTATACACATTAGAATGTACCCTAAGAATTGTTGAGAAAGTCTTTTAATTTTAAGGTTTTAGGTTAGAATTTAGAAGTTTAGTGCGTAGAGTGTATAATTTAAGGTTTAAAGTTAGACTTTAAAGTTTAGGATTTAGGGTTTAAATTTTATAGAAGGGTTGTGTATTTTTTAAATAGTATGTGTATAGAAATATAACTCTATTTTTTACTAGGGATTATTTTTTAATACTTGTTGTATGTTGCTTTTTTTCTTAATATTTGTTATTAGACTTACTCTTAAATTTTTATTAATATTTATTATTATAATTTTAATTTTTTAATACATGTTATTTGAGACTCGATTTTTAAAATAGTTGTTATTAGAGGTTAATTCTTACTGATTTATTATTAGTTTATACTTTTAAATTCAATTTTTTCAATATTTGATATTAGAGGGTTGGTCTTAATTTTTTTTCAATATTTGGTATCACTAATGCTCTATTTTTTTCATATTTGTTATTTATAATCTATTTTTTTAATATTTATTATTTGGGGTTTAATTTTTTCAGTATTTATCAATAAAGACTCATTTTTTAAAATACTTATTATTAGGGGCATAGTCTTAAAATTATTATTTTTCAACAGCTATTATCATGGATCGAGTCTTAAAATTTATTTATTTTTATTATTTTTATTGGGTTTAATTATTTTAATAATTACTTGGGTCAAATGTCCCCAAAAATTCAGGGTTTATTCTTAAAATTTTAAAAATAAATATTTATATTATATTTTACTTATCAATTTTATTTTTTAATATTTATTATTAGAAATATATATTTTTAAATTTAATTTTGTAACATTTATTATTAGGAGCTTATTTTTTTCAGTTTGCTTCACGCCTCTAAAATCCCAAGATCGGCATTTACATTGGCATCAACTTGCAAGAAATTAGAGAAAAATACAAAAATTAACTCATAAAATTGACGCGAGAGTTTGAACACAGAAATTTCCACACTCAAAAAATCAATAAAGTATTTTTCTGCATGAAAACTATCATGGAACGTCCACAAAATATGCTACCTACAAAGTCAATTGTTTGTGTATTAAGGACCACAAAAGAATTTTAGACTCTTCCACCCAAAATTAAGCTCATTGACTATAAAGTAAACCTAGACAATCTGATCAAAAAATAGAATCGAATTACTTAAATTGAGAAATAAAATTAATTTGATTGTAATGATTTGATTTTGACCTAAAACCCAAATCGAACAAAAATCAATCCGAATTCTAGTTAATTGAAAGTGGATCCAAATTGATTTTCAACCAAACCATTTTCAATTGAACTAAAAGTAACCCGAAATAAAAAAAGACAAATAAGATGTGAATTATCGCACAATTCACCAAAAATGAAATATACATACTATATAGAGTGATATATAGGGTGTAAAAAATCGGTCTAAAAATTCGACAAAAAACAATTGACCCGATTTAAAATCAATCGACTCAAAATAATCGAACCAAAAATCAACCGACTCGACCCAATACCCGAACCAAAGTCAACGTAGACCCAAACTAAAAACAAAAATGTTAAGCAAAAGCGAATTGATCCGATCCAAATTTAATTCATCTATAATCAAAATCGAAATAAATTAAACCGAATCCAAACTGAGTGACCCGTTTATCTTCTGAGTAAACCTAAGCAAGCAGCATTTTAAACCTCAATTTCTAAACCAAACAAGTCTTTAAAACCTGAAGATTATATTTATAATGAAAGTCCCTAAATTATTGAAAGTTAAAACTTAGGTTTGCCTTTGGAGAATGTATAATAAATATTAGGATAAATTACTTGATTTGTCATTCAATTTTTAGGGCCTTAACATTTTGGTAGTTCAAAATAAATCTTTTCAATTTAGTAGTCGTCATTAAGTAGATTGATCATTTTAGTTATCCAAATGGTAAACATGAAACGAGATTACGTTTTGTTCACCTAAATACTTTTTAAAAATATCAATTTAAGCACTTCTTACAGCGTTTTTTTAAGCGTCGAAAAAGTTTTAGCGACGCTAAAAACATCATTGTAGGACTAATAAAACGCCGAAAATGACCTGTTATGTTATGTGTGATTTTCTATAAAAAAATTGTTTCCACTCATTCACATGGTGAATATGAAAACATTTGATATTTTCTCTCATCCTGTTGAAAATGGGTCCTTCATGGAAATTTATTTCCTCCCTTTATCATTTTTTTTCTGGTTTTATATACATAATAATTGACTTGTGAACTCTCCATTATTGGATATAAATAGAACTGGAGAGTCAGGAGATGCCTAACCAAAACTCCATCCAAAATGAAATATTTATTTGTGATATTATGCATTCTTGTCGCTTACCTCCTCTTTGTCTCTGCTTTCGGCACGGTTCGAGAATTGATTGAGAAAGGTAAACAACGTCAACGCGTTTAAATATTTTATAGTAATTTATGATTATTTTCATACATAATTCACTTATGTTATTGCTTTAATTTTGCAGGAGAAATGTATACTTATGGACCAAATAGGATGGCTATGGAACAACCTCCTACCAAGGTGTGTCCTCCCTTCTGCCTTGGTGGGAAAGTTTAAGATTTGGGTGTTAAAATAGATAAAATCTGGCCTAGATGGTTTTACTTATAATTTCCTTGTAATAAAGAATGGTTAAGAATTCACATTAGACATTTTAATATTCGAGTACTCTACTATGGATCTAAGAAGAAAGACTTTTATCTTTAATAAGTTCAATTTCTTTTGACTATTCAATCAAATGTTTATATAGTTATGTTTATTTACATGGAAATTTGATGAATATTTTATTATTAAACTTACCAAATTATCATATTTTCTCTTTCATTGATACAGAGGTTTACTTAGGTTAAAGAATTGATATTGTCAAAGTGGTAAACGGGTCATTTAGTTTAAGTTATTTCAGTTTTGATTCGGGTCAAGTTTTATTTTATTTTAGGTATATGGTGATTTAAGTCGGTTTATTTTTAATTAGAATAATATCGGGTCAGATATTTTTAGGTTGGTAAATTCAGTTCGGATTAATGTCAGGTCAACCTCTAGGTCGATCACTTTTAGTTAGATTTTTAGACCGAATTAATCTTTTACACATATATGACTTTTTGACGACTTGTGTCGTAGTTCATCTAAACTTTTTTTCCTTTTAATATATGTTCTTTGTTTTAGATTATTTTCGGTGTAGATTACTTTCAATTTGTATGAAATTGACTCAAATCGATTTCAAATTTTTGATTCAAGTCAATTAAGTTTATTTAAGGTTTAAGATCAAATCTAACTTAAAAGATTTTTAGTCGAATCAATCGATTTGAGTTTGACTAGATTTAATAATTAATAAAGGCCTCTAAGAACATTTATACTCGTCTTTTTTATTTGGGTAAAATATTACACAAGAGAGCACAAAGTTATAAATATGGTGATATATGTATTTTAATATTATTTTTTATTATAATTTAATAAAAGATATGTATTTTAATATGCTTGGACGAAACTATTTTACATAAAAGATATGTATTTAATAAAATTATCTTTCCATAAATAATCTTAACTCTTAAAATTTATAATTATTATCAAGATCATAATTTTAACAAAATAATTTTTGTTAGATTTTAACAGTGAAAAAATTATTTTATCAACAGTTTAATATATTTTATTTTTAAATTAATCTTACTATTAACATTGGTGAATAAAAATTAAAAAAATCCCAATTGAAATAAAAAATAACTTTTTAATCAACCATTGTTAATCATTTGATCAGAGTAATCACTTTTTTGTCCGGGTTCGATTAAACCCTAAACTAAATTCCTTAAATCCTAAACCAAATCCATAACCCTAAACTAAAACCCTAAAACATAATATTATATAATAAATATAAACATAATATGTTAAAAATTCAAAAAAAAACTATTTATATTAAATAAAATCCTTTTATTACAATATCCAATTACAACCCAAATTTGCCTAACCCTTTTACCCAAATCAGACCCAATACAAACATAATCCAAACCCACACAACAAAGCAAAGCCCGTTAGCTAACCTAGACCCATTACAACAATTAAACCCTTACCCAACAACCGAAGCCCATTATTAAACCTTAGCCCAAATACATCAGACCCAAAACCCATCAGTTAACCCGGAAACCCATGACCCGGTTCACAACCCGGACCCGGCTCTCCACCTCCCTGGGCTGACTATTCGAATGCCCCATTGACCCCTCAGCTTGTGAGGATTGCAGAAGCATCTGGAATGTGGTTCTTCAGCTCATCCTCGCCACCGCAACGACGACCACGTCAAATCTACATCATCAATCGCGCAGCCATATCATCGACCACCTCAGCATCACCAGTAATCGTCCAAAGCAAGGACGAAAGACCACTGATTCCCCCTTCCTCGTACGATGTCAGTCAACGCAAGAAAACAAACAAAGGCAAAGAATAATCAGAGGACAGCAAAAATCAGTTTTTTGTTTCATTATCATGTAAAATCGGCTATAAAGGCCACAAGAAATCCATGTAAACCCCAGATGGGATTCATTTGAAAAATCAATACAAACACAAACTTTTCCAGAGCATATTTTTCTTGTAATTTCGAATAGCAAAATATTAGAATTTTAGGGGTTTACCTTTCGAATCTATAATCCGTTCCCGTCGCCGGTGTGGTCTCTCCATCTTCTTTTCCTATTTCGTCGAGTGCTAGAACCATTTCAAATCAATGAAAGTGGTTTAGGGCATTTGTTTTTAACGTTTTTGAATCAATAAAAAGGATTTTGGGTTGTGACTTTTGTGTTTTTAAGTTAAGAAAGTGGTTTCGCATTGCAGATCTAGTTTTCAAATATAAGAAATAAGATTTTTTTTTCTTCGCCGTCGCCGGTCGCCGGTCGCCGGTCGCCGCGAGGGTTCTCTCATCGAAATCTGGATTCTTAATTTCCAGAGTTTTCTCAACTCTCCCTCTTTTCTGTTCCAAGTGAAAATGAAGGGAGGAAGGATGGAAGGCCATTTTGGCCTGAGTGTTGCTATATAAACAACTTACAAAATGACGTAGTTTTGCGCCTTTGATCCGCGCAGTGACCCGACCCGGAAGGAAGGATCCGCGTGTTTTGGACAATGGGATAATTATGGTTTCAGTCCTTGTTCTTTAAAACCCTTTCGACTTCATCTCTGGGTTAATAAATAACACTTTGATTCCTTCAAATCTGCTTTTTGTTCTAATTTCACCCTTTTTAACTATGTTTCTATTTCGAATAAGCCTTCAAGTTCTTTTCTTCTTCAATTTTAATCCGTATATTGTATAATATATGTTTACTGTATATATATTGCATATGTTAGAGTATTTATACATATTATTATTTATAATTTATATTATACATTTATGTATATATGGTATATAGATAATTTTAACATTTTAACGTTTATAATTTTTATCATAGTGGTCTTTATTTATTTTTGGATAAATTTAGCGCTTAACATATATTTTTTTGACAAATAACTTATTTTTTAACTATTATGATAATTAAACAGTTAAAAATTTAGCAATGATGACATTATTATATGCATACGATAATATATTTTAAATGACAAGGCTTCTAACCTATCAAATATATATGAAATATAATTTTATTTCAATATAAAATATAAAACAATTAAAATTCAAATAAAATATTAAAAATTAATTAATTCTAAAATAAAAGGTTACTAAACATTCTTGAACCTAACTACGATAGAATTAAAATCCTATCTTAAATATTAGTAGTATTTTATTTTAGAATTAATTAATTTTTTAATATTTTATTTGAGTTTTAATTATTTTATATTTTATATTAGAATAAAATTATATTTCATATATATATATTTGATAGGTTAGATGTCATATTATTTAAAATATATTATCATATGCATAAGATATGTCATCATTGTTAAATTTTAACGATCCAGTTATCATGATAGTTAAAAAAAAGCTATTTGTCAAAAAGATATAGGTTAAGGGTTAAATTATATAGGCTATATATATTTCATATATTTTCCAATTATTTACGGGTATATATTATAAGGGTTTTTTATAGATATTTTGTACATGTTGTACTATATTTTATACATGCACATTACCTATTATATTATATATAGTCATTATATTATATATTATTTAAATACAACATATCATATTACATTTACGCTACATAATATATATTACTATTATAATATTATTTTTTTACATATCATATGCATCTATTTTTTTTTACGGTAATATCGGTCTGACCGGTGTAAATCGTATTCTTTTTTCTCATGTATCTTTTGATGTCTTCGTTTTAAACTAGAGGATTTAGAGTTTAGGATTTAAGGTTTATTGTTAGGATTTGTAGTTAGGGTTTAAAAAAATAGGAGTAGGTCATATTTTTAGGTGTAGGGTTTAAGGTTTAAGATATAAAAAATATGGGTTAAAATTTAAAATTTAATTATTTAAATTTTTTTACAAAAAATATAAAAAGAAACATGAGACAAAAGAAGAAAACACGAGGTAAAAGAAGAAAACATGAGGCAAAATTTTTTTGCTCTATTTGAATGTGCACACCGAAAATATTGGCCTATAAATATCACTCTAGAGGGAGGAGATGCATAAGAAAGAATGGAATCTTTATTTGTAATACTATGCATTCTTTTTGCTTACGCTCTTTTTATCTCCTCTATTGGCATGGCTCTAGAATTGATCGTGAAAGATAAACAATATAAATATTATTTATACAATAATTTTTGAATATTTAGATCGTAGATTCTATAATTTAAGTAGAGATAATTATATGTTTTGATACCTATTATGTATCAAAATATAGCATTCTAATTATATATATAATGGAGTTTCAGAAGATATCTATACTCATTTTATGATTCGAGAAGATTCTATCGGGATATGTATTCCTCCTCAATGTCAAGATTTATTTTATTCTTGAATTTCAAAATATTATATATATTTAATGATAAATAATAATTAATAAATTATCCATAAATCTCGATATTTATCTTTAAAAATGCATGTAATATCTTTGTATAATAAAAAAATTTATAATATTTCTAGAGTATAATCTTATATTATTTATTCCTATGTTAATTCTTGCCCCTTGCTGAACCAAAGTATCCCACTGCCATTGACAATACTGTTCAATGATTTACTTTGAGGGAAGGATAGTTCAAACGTTTACAAAATCGTCTATGTAACCCCCTAGACCGGCCTATGCGGAAAGTCCGACCTAAAGTAGTTACATTTTTTTTTCCAAACGAACGTAAAACAAATACAAGTTTAACCAAAAATCAAGATATCCTGTAAAGACGTCAATTCTATCAAAATCATGGTTTCGACCATAATCCATATAATCTTAGTAACTGTAAATCTCAAAAGTAATATGCGTTCAAAATATTGCTCGTAAAACAATCCATATCATCGTAATAAAACGTGATGGGTTAAAATCATCCTGTAACAAAATATAGACATAACAGTGGCAAAATAGGCACATGTCACCATGATTAAAAACCCAGGAAATATAAACGTTACATCAAAAGATAGTCTGGGAGGTGTAGATCCTCCGAGTGCCGAAATTCGGGATGCCTATCTACGATATTTGAAAGGGGGAAGAAAACAAGAATGAGCTATGGAGCCCAGTGTGTTCCAGCAGTGCATAAAAATCACAGGTAAAACAATATACAATGATATCAGGAAAACAATGCATGAGATGCATGGCATGATATTCTACCCCCATCCGATCTCCAGGATACGGTTCCCCAGAACAGTATCTAGTACAGGCATTAACCTAAGCCCAAAGGGGCAAAGGTACCGTAAACAGGACGGAATTACCCCGGCTGTAGCACGGGAACCGATATCAGGACGGAATTACCCTAACCGTAGTTAGGAACCGTAACAGGACGGAATTACCAACTGGATCAAGGCTGAACCGAATAACAGGCACTACTCATCATCCCCAAACCTAAAGTGACGACATGCAGTAATAACAGGTATAATGATGGCAGTGACAGTATTTATCCAGATATCATGTAATGCTAAATCAGGACATGTCATGTATAATATATCAGGCATATAGCTAAACAGAATGTGATCCAGTTCAACATGTGTGTCAAGGTAAAGTCCAGAAATAGTCAAATGTAGATGCTTGGTTGTAAAAACGGAAAAGCAATGATATACAATATATAGCACGTAAGGGAACACACCTCAAAAGAGTAGAAGCTAACAGGTGGTCTACTGGGCGGCTGAGCCTCGCTCTGCAGCAGTATTGGACCCTATAGGTACACGATAAGATTTTATATCAATACAGAAGTCTAGATACTAGATTTATTCACTAGAGAGAGAAAACATACGAGTCACGATCGGATCACGGGTCGGGTCGAACCGGGAGGAACCAGGCTGGGTCGACACTCGATCGGGAGGACTATGAGATCCTACAAGTAAACAGGTATCGATATTAGACCCAGATTAAAACTCTGAACTTAACTTAGAAGAAAAGTTTGACTCAAGACTTTAAAGTCCAATTTGGAGGCTTTCGGGATTGAATTTCGAAAAACAGACTTCACGGATGAACTCAGGACGTCGAAAAACATAAAATAGGGGTTTTTGAAAATTTTGACTTTTTGGTCAAAGTCAACGCTGACATCAGCAAAGTCAACACTGACGTCAGCTGCCATGTCAGCAGCCACGTCAGCAGTCAACGCTGACGTCAGCTGCCACATCAGTAGCCACGTCAGCAGTCAACGCTGACGTCAGCTGACACGTCAGCAACCACGTCAACTGCCACGTCAGTTGCCACGTCAGCAGTCAACGCTGACGTCACTGGTCAACGGGTCTGGTCGGTCAATGGGTCGGGTCTGGTCAACGGGTCGGGTCGGTCAACGGGTCAGGTCGGTTCGGTTTAGGTCGGACCGGTTCGGTTCGGTTCGGATTGGACCGGTTTAGACCGGTTGGCTTCCAGCAGCCGTCCACGGTGGCCGGAAATCACCCGTGACGACGCGTGGAGCCCACGCGTAGCCTAAAACGGCCGGAAATAGCCCCCTGAACTCGGAAATCGCCTCAGATACAACCAAACCCAGATTTAATCTCCAAAAAGGCTCTTAAAACCACTAAAAAACATTCAAACTTACCCTTCGAACGATTTGGGGTTTAAACTCCGGCGAGGCCTTTGCCGGCGTCGGGTGGGGTCGCTCTCGGAGGGGTTGTGCTCGGCCTTCGACGGTGGACTCGGACGAGCTGTCGACGCGTCGGCAGGGGAAACGGTGGTGGCCGGATTAACAAAAGAAGATGGGCGGTTTAAGCCCTAGGTTCGACGAACCTTCCGACGGTGATTGCCGGCGGTGCAGGCGGCCAAACGGCGAGTGGGTTGAGGGGTTTTACTCAGGGGAGGGAGGCGGTCACGGTGACGGTGGCGGTGCACGGCACGGCACGGCGCGGCGGTGGGCGAGCTAAGCGGCGGCCGGAGATGGGTGCTGGTGAGGGTATCGAACAAACAGGGGAGGGGTTATTTTTGATCTAAAAAGAATCTAACATAACATCTCGGTTTTATTTCGAAACTAATATTATTATTATTATCAGGGTTATCGCAAGTACAGGTTAAGAGAAGGGAGGGGGAGTTTAGCTCATAAGAGCTATCTAGCTCAGTTGGTTGGGCATTTAGGCTGAGGACCACAAGGTCGTGGGTTTAACACCCCACAACCTCAGTTTTTCCTTTCTTTTTTTCTTTTCTCTTTTAACCCAGTTTCAGGTGTTACAGTCCACGTTGTAATCAATTTATAATTTTTAATATTTCACAATTATTCGTTTATTTTTTTAAAAGTATTTATAACTTAATAAATTAATCATCGTTATGGGTTGTGAATAATTGATTTCAAAAACTAAATTAAATATATAAATGGATACAAAAATAATGACATGTTATTTAATTTTATATAATTTTTTAATTTAACTTATTGACTGATTAATTTATATTTGATACCATAAAGATTTATTATAAGAAAATTCTTTTAATTTAGTTTGCTCCATTGATGATATAAAAATTTAAATCTGTAATTTTGTTTAATAGATCTAATGTTTTATTCTTAGGGATAATAATGGATCAGACTTACGTTAAAAAAATGACTAATAGATAAATTAAAGGATAAAAACAATATAATTTAAATATTTAGTTTAGAAAAAACAAGAATTTAAAATGACAAAAATGATAATTTTAAAATTTATTTAACAAAAAATAATTTAAAATTAAAAGAAAAAAAACCTAGTTTAAAAGCTAAAAATAAAAAAAAAATTATTAAATGATCTATATTTATCTCATCATCTATAGTTCTAGTCAATCAAGTTCATGAATCTTATTATTTTAAAATAAATAATCATCTATTTTGTACGTGTAACTTGAGAATGAATAATTATTTAAGATAAACAAATATAATTAATTAGACTATAAATAATATAATAAATATAATTTATCTAATAATTTCTCCCGAAAATGATATTATGATTTTAGGTAATAAATCAATCATTTATGTTCCTCCTTTTATCGCATGACATCGGACGGTCCTCATTTCCTCATTTTTTCAAGGGTAAGGATTTGTGTACATACACAATTTCTTACAAGAATACACAATATGCCACGAAAACGGTAAGGATTTGTGTTTGTACACAAATCCTTACAAAGTATACACAACGGCTTACGAAAATCGTAAGAAAAAAGGTATGTACACAAATCCTTACGACTTCAAAACCATGAGCTCAAGGAGACTTCTAAGGGTAAGGATTTGTGTACATACACAATTTCCTACAAGAATACACAATATGCCACTCAAACGGTAAGGATTTGTGTTTGTACACAAATCCTTACAAAGTATACACAACGGCTTACGAAAACCGTAAGAAAAAATGTATGTACACAAATCCTTACGACTTCAAAACCATGAGCTCAAGGAGACTTCTAAGGGTAAGGATTTGTGTACATACACAATTTCCTACAAGAATACACAATATGCCACCCAAACGGTAAGGATTTGTGTTTGTACACAAATCCTTACAAAGTATACACAACGGCTTACGAAAACCGTAAGAAAAAAGGTATGTACACAAATCCTTATGACTTCAAAACCATGAGCTCAAGGAGGCTTTCAAAGGTAAGGATTTGTGTACATACACACTTTCCTACAAGAATACACAATATGGCACGAAAAAGGTAAGGATTTGTGTACAAACACAAATCCTTACAAAGTATACACAACGGCTTACGAAAACCGTAAGAAAAAAGGTATGTACACAAATCCTTACCACTTCAAAACCATGAGTTCAAGGAATTTTTCAAGGGTAAGGATTTGTGTACGTACACACTTTCCTACAAGAATACACAATATGGCACGAAAAAGGTAAGGATTTGTGTTTGTACACAAATCCTTACAAAGTATACACAACGGCTTACGAAAACCGTAAGAAAAAAGGTATGTACACAAATCCTTACCACTTCAAAATCATGAGCTCGAGGAGGCTTTCAAAGGTAAGGATTTGTGTACATACACACTTTCCTACAAGAATACACAATATGGCACGAAAAAGGTAAGGATTTGTGTTACGAAAACCGTAAGAAAAAAGGTATGTACACAAATCCTTACCACTTCAAAACCATGAGTTCAAGGAATTTTCCAAGGGTAAGAATTTGTGTACATACACACTTTCCTACAAGAATACACAATATGGCACGAAAAAGGTAAGGATTTGTGTTTGTACACAAATCCTTACAAAGTATACACAACGGCTTACGAAAACCGTAAGAAAAAAGGTATGTACACAAATCCTTACCACTTCAAAATCATGAGCTCGAGGAGGCTTTCAAAGGTAAGGATTTGTGTACATACACACTTTCCTACAAGAATACACAATATGGCACAAAAAAGGTAAGGATTTGTGTTTGTACACAAATCCTTACAAAGTATACACAACGGCTTACGAAAACCGTAAGAAAAAAGATATGTACACAAATCCTTACCATTTCAAAACCATGAGCTCAAGGAGGCATCCAAGGGTAAGGATTTGTGTACATAAACAATTTCCTACAAGAATACACAATATGCCACCCAAATGGTAAGGATTTATGTTTGTACACAATTTCTTACAAAGTATACACAACGGCTTACGAAAATCGTAGTAAATTGTGTATGTACACAAATCCTTACCTTTGGATGACTCCTTTAGCTCATGGTGAGAAGTTGTAAGGAATTGTGTACATACCTTTTTCCTTACGATTTTTGTAGGTCATTGTGTATACTTTGTAAGGAATTGTGTATAATATTTATTTGTATATTTTTTATTTGAATATTTTTTATTCAAATATTTTTATTTGAATATTTATTATACGAATATTTTCATTCGAATATTTTCATTCGAATATTTTCATTCGAGTATTTTTATTTGAGTATTTTTATTCGAATATTTTTATTTGAATAGTTATTATATTAATATTTTTATTCGTATATTTTTTATTCAAATATTTTTATTCAAGTATTTTTATTCGTATACTTTTTATCAAATATTTTTATTCGAATATTTATTATATGAATATTTTGATTCGAATATTTATTATATGAATATCTTTATTCGAATATTTTTATTCAAAAATTTTTATTCGAATATTTATTATACGAATATTTTTATTTGTATACTTTTTATTCGAATATTTTTATTCCAATATTTATTATGTGAATATTTTTATTCGAATATTTATTATACGAATATTTTTATTCGAATATTTTCTATTCAAATATTTTTATTCGAATATTTTCTATTCAAATATTTTTATTCGAATATTTATTATACGAATATTTATCATACGAATATTTTTATTTGTATATTTTTTATTCGAATATTTTTATTTCAATATTTATTATATGAATATTTTTATTCAAATATTTATTATACGAATATTTTTATTCGAATATTTTTTATTCGAATATTTTTATTCAAATATTTATTATACGCATATTTTTATTCTAATATTTATTATAAGAATACTTTTATTTGAATATTTAGTATACAAATATTTTTATTCGTATATTTTTTATTCGAATATTTTTATTCAAATATTTATTATATGACTATTTTTATTCCAATATCTTTTTATGCGAATATTTTTATTCGTATATATTTTATTCGAATCTTTTGATTTGAATATTTTATTCAAATATTTATTATTCAAATATTTTTATTCGAATATTTATTATATGAATATTTTTATTCGAATATTTATTTTATAAATATTTTTATTCTAATATTTATTGTATAAATATTTTTATTCATATATTTTTTATTCGAATACATAAAAATAAATTAAATAACCATTATTTAAAAGAAAAAAACTAGTTTAAATTGGAACCGGCTGGTAACCGGTTCCCCATACCCCTCTATTAGAGGGGCTCTTTTTAGGCTCACTTTAAGTGAGCTTTTTCTAGCCTCTCCCCAAAAGAAACCCACACTAAAATAAATTAAATTAAAAATAACTAAAAATAGAAATAGAATAACTTTTCTCTTAATAAGGGTATTACTGAAAAATGGAAATATACTTATAGGAAGGCTATTGCTGGTGGATTTTTTTAACGTGAGATAAATTAAAATAGATTAAAATAAAATAAAATTATAATATTTTTTATATTAATTTTTAATATATTTAAATATTTTATTTTTATAAAAATTTGATATGTATTAAAACTTTTATACTTTTAAAAAAATTTTAATATGTATCAAAATATTTATATTTTTTATAAAAAAATTGATATATAATAAAATTCTTTTGTCTTTACAAAAAACTGGATACTTACCAAAAAACAATAATAAAATTTTAATAATTTTTATAATAATTTTAATTCTATTTTAGTTTAATCTCATTTTAAACTATTTTAACCCGACCCGCCCTGCAACTTCCATGAACTAATTTAATTTAAAGTCCAAATCCCGTAAGCCGAAGCCATTGCCGCTTTGGCATTGAAACACACTCAAAAACAGTGACAACCAATTATACCTGGACTCTCTCTGCAGAATTCCTGAGCTTTCCCCCTTCATTTGTTAACTTTGGAAGGTTCTTTTCCTTCTATTTTTCTATTGAGAAAGATTGTTTTCGACATGATGGAGGAGAATGACAAGTATGGAAGAGTGTTGGATTTGGCTGTTAGAATTGTGCATATGGCTTGTTCTTTATGTCAGAAAGTGCAACAAAGCTTGGTTTCTGCTGCTTCTCGGCAGGTTTTGGCTAAGGATGATGATTCTCCTGTTACTGTGGCAGGTGCTTTTTTATTGCATCAAATTATAGTCTTTTGGGAATTTTATTTCCTCAATTGGGTTGTGTTTAGTTTTACTTATTTTTCTTTGTTGGGTTTGATTTGAATGAGGCTCTAGACATTGAGTTGGTTTTGTTTTATTTTTCTTTTCAGTTAGGGATTTGGAGATATGAATTTGTAATGTGGTATTTGATTGGTGTATATTTAGGCCATTGGTTGATTGTTAGTTAATATAAGAAAGAAAGACTTTGGAATTTTTGAGCTTCAAATATTATATATGTATAAATCCTTACCCCATTGCTTTATCGCTTGGTTTTTGAGCTTCAAATTCACCGAATCTAAGTTCTCATCAAATATCAATCACTTTAACCCTTAAAACTTCAAAGCCAAGCTAGAAAAAGGGAAATGGATTTTTTTTACAGATTTAGGGTTATAAGTTTAGAGAAGAAGAAAACCGATAGAAAAACGAAAAAAAATTTAAAACGGAAAATTAACGATTTACGGTGACTTTTATTTAAGGTGATCGATGATGATGTTCGACGACAATAAATGATGATGACGTAATAAAAATAACCGATAATTATCTTATTGTAGAGAAAGAATAGAAAAAAAGGAGTTTAAATTCTAGTCGAAAAGAAGAAAGAGGTTTAGTTTTAAGATTCGAGTAAAATTTTAATTTTTTTTATTTTCAGTTATTTTTATATTTAATAATAATAAAACATTTTTTATTATTTTAAACTATATTTTATATTTAATAATAATAAATGTTTAACGTATACAATTTTTAAAAAATTGAGTAAAATAGAAATAAAAAAAGTAAGTGATGATATGTGTACGTACTCTTTTAAATGAATGATAAAATTATACTTTAATCTTAAATTATTATAATAATTTAATTTTGTTCTCTTTTAATTTTTTTTTATAAATTCAAAATAATTAAAATTATTCGAGCTCAAATCTTTTAAAAAGACGATAATTTTGTTTTCTTATAATTTTTTATATTTTTATATTTTTTACTTTTTAGAATTGATTTGGCATTCCAAATTAAAAAAAAAATCTTAGTCAACCTTCCATATTTGATTAATAAATTCTGTAATAGCTGTAATTAAGGTGTACAAGAAAAATAAAGAAAACTCTTTCAAATTTCACGCTCCAAAAATCTCAGCTTTTTAATACAACGATCGAAAATCATATTTTCCCCCAAACAATCAGAAGAAAACTCAAAATCTTTCCAGGAAAATATCATTTTCTCGATCCCTTCTCTCAAACACCACCAGAAAAAAAAGGCATTAAAACAATGGAGGATTGCATGAGACTCTGCATGAGAAAGCTAGCCCTTTGGTACACCAAGACGTTCAAGCCCCTCATGACCCACGACGAGCTAGAGCCCATCATGGCCACCATGGGTTTCGTCGGACTCCCTCCGGAAAACGGTTCTTCGGCAGTGGCTTGGAAGGAGTACGTATATAGGGCGGCGTCCCCGGGTTTTTCCTCGCGGTGGTTGAAGTCTTCGTCTTGTTTGGGTTCCACGGCTGGCGAAATGCCCACGACGGAGCCTCCACGGCTGAAGCTGCCTTACCCCAGGATCGACGGGCTCCACATCTACACCTACCGCGCTTTCCTGGACGCCGTAAACTTTTATCTCGAGATGTGCGACATTTCTGAACTCTTCCATGTTAGGTACGGATATATATAATATATATAATATAACTTTACTGTTAAAGCCTGTTAGTTGGAAATAAAGATTAAATATTTGTTCTAAATTTATTATGTTATTCATTTCTGTAATGATTCTAGCTGAAAAATAAACTGAGTCAAAAAAGTATAGTGTTATTCATGTGTCGGATACGAATACTTTAATAACAATATCAACGAAAAGCTTGAATAGCATTTTTTTTACCCTTTTTATAATATATTGTATTTCTAATGACATTGTTTAATGCTCTTAATCCGGCAACAATCCGATATGTCTTGAATTGGATTATGAGAGTGACAGATGCGAGTATATGTCTAATTCAAGTATGTTTAAGCTTTCCTTATGTATCTGCAGTCATTATGGGTTATATTCAAATACTGTGTTGAAATATGTGGCTGATATTGCATTTCTAATGACCTTGTTTAATGCTCTTAAGCCGGCAATTAGTCGATATGTCTTGAATTGGATTATGGGAGTGTCAGGTGCGAGTATATGTCTAATTCAAGTGTGTTTAAGTTTTCCTTATGTATTTGTAGTCATTATGGTTCATATTCGACTACTCGAGTCGAAATATGTGCCTGCAACAATCCAATATGTCTTGAATTCGAATATGGGAGTGTCAGATGCGAGTATATGTCTAATTAGTGTGTTTAAGCTTTCCTTATGTATTTGTAGTCATTATGGGTCATATTCAACTACTCGTGTCGAAATATATGGCTGATATACAGGTACCTGAAGAAGAGTAGAGTCCAATGTTCAAAATTGTTATGCTTGTTTATCTAGCAGGAACTTGTAAATTTAGTGTTAGTAATGGAAATGAGAAAACTGAGGTTGAATTCATCCCTTCATGTGAAAGCTTTAACTTTATCAAATTGTTACGAGCTCGATGAGTTTTCGTCTCAGATTTCCATGTATTTGAATGATTTTCGAGCTCGAAGAGTTTCGGTTTTCTCGTATTTGGAAAGTTTTAGCCTTTAGAAGTGTTATATCTTCATAACCATGCTTCCATATTATTTTGATATGGATACTAGGCTTTGCTTATCTTAAATTCTTCCTTGTCAAATATAGGTAGAATCTTGGGTATTGAATGATTTTCGAGCTCGATGAGTTTCGGTTTTCTCGTATTTGGAAAGTTTTCGCCTTTAGGAGTGTTTTATCTTCATAACCAAAGCTTCCATATTACTTTGATATGGATACTAGGCTTTACTTAGGCATTTTCTCCGACAAATTTGTGCCGATTTTCGGGTATTCGGTAGTCGATGAATTTCGAGACGAGTTGTTGGAGGGTTATTTATATCTTTGTTACCATGTTTTGGTACTCGTTTAATACACATACTTAAAGAGAAATGAAGAGCCGGACTGTTCTAGCAATAAAGCTAACTCATCTTCCCTTTTTTCAGGGGAATGCCCCTTTACCGGAATCACGATCGGAGCCGGAAATGGAGATGTATGGAAGAAGACGACAGCGTGTTCGTTTACAGGGAAGGAACACTGGAACAAACAACATATAACTTGTATCATTTCAACAAGACAAACTCCAACAACAATGGTTACAGTTCAATAATTATTCGAGACAAAGGAAACAGCAACACCACTGCTGGCTGCATTGTTCCATTGAAGGACATCATAGTATGAAGGTTCTCCATTTTGTCATGGTATTCGCATACTCCGAAGTCGGATTTTTTAGAGTTTTTTTAAGACGAAAAAGAAAACAAAGATTTTGAGGACTTGAAAGAATTAGATTAGCCTCTTTTAATGATTCAATGTCTGAATTTTGAACATACAATGTGGGTTCTGTTGCTCTCATATGCTGATGTCTCTATGTGGCTAGTATTGGTTCTGTGTATACCCTTTGAAGGCCTGGACCGTGGCTCGGTTTTCGAAAAACGGTTCTTCGTACCCGAATTAGGTTCGGTTCGGTTCAAGTCTGTTGGATCGAGTGAGTAGTTCGGTTCGTATTCTGCTGACAATCATATCTTGAGTTCAGTCTCGAACAATTTTTTTTCTCTAAAGAATGGATGACATATAAATGTGGTAAACGAGTATTTTAAATTTGGGTTAGGTCAATTCGAGTAATTTTGGGTTTGGGTTTAAATAGGGGTGCGCGTTCGAGCGAGTCGAGTCGAGTCAAAAAATTTCGAGTTATTCGAGTTGAGTCATCATATTTTACAATTTGAAATTTTTTCGATTCGAGTCGGTTTTAACGAGTTCAAATCGATTCAATTTTTTGATTTTATGTATAAATTTTAATTATACTATTTATAATACTATAATATACTAGTTTGATTATAATTTAAACAGTTTTCTCTTTATATTTATGTACATATTTCTTCATATTATTTTTTACATGTGTAAAAAAAGATTTTAAATTATTATCATCAATCAAATATCTTAGGTATGAATATATAATTTTATTAAATTACAGGTTTTATTAATAACTTCTTTCTTATCTTGGTAAGACTAAAACTAAACAAAAAATAGTGATAAATTAAATACAAAAATTAAAAAACAAATAACAAAATATAAAAGATACAAATAAAAATTCTATTAAATAAATTAAAAAATAAATCTAGAACGTCACCAGATTATAAAAAAGAAAATTAAAATGTAAAAAAAGAAGAAGAGACTGAAAATAAAACTACATGGGTTAAATGTGTAATTAGCTTCTATATGTACTAAAAATTTCGAGTTATTTGATTTTCATTTTACAACTTAAACTTAATTTGAAAATTTTTCGAGTTGAGTTAAAACAAGTCGAGTTTTTTCACCTCGATTAAATTCGATTTTTTCGAGTCGAGTCAAGTTTTGCTCACCCTTTAAGGTTTAAGTATGTGGTAATTTTGATTGATCACAGGTCAATATCGAATCATTTGATTTTCATATCGATTCAATATGTTGATTATTTTTAGGTCAATTTGAATCAATAATAAATCAATTGATTTTTTATTCAAATCAACATTTAAAACTCTGGATTATCGAGATATATATAGTTATAAAATATTGATATATTCTTCTAAAAATATAGATATTTATGTTTGTCAATCTTATCATTTAAGCTTTTTTTTTATATATAAAAAAACTTTGATTCTTAAATTTAAGATGGTTAAATTTAACTTGGTCACTTTATTAATTTTTTAATTTTTCTTAAAAAACTCAATGTAATTGTGTTAATTATTTTTAAATGTTTTTTTATTTGAGACATGCGACTCATGCTAACTTATATTTATAAAATAAAATAATTATTTTAAAGTTCATTATATTTTTATCATTTATTACTAACGATTACTTAATTCTAGTATTGAAAATAAGGGTGTAAATCGTCTATATCTTTCTCATGCTTTCATTTATGTCTCGGTTTTAAATTAGAGGTTTAGGGGTTAGGGTTAAAGGTTAGGGTTTAGGGAATTAGGGTAGGGTATAATTTTTAGGGTTTAGAGTTTAAGGTTTAGGATATAAAAAATAAGAGTTAGGGTTTAAAATTTTTAATTTTAAATTAAAAAAAAAAACATAAAATGATGCATAATAAAGAGATAAATGATTTTTACTCTGAAAATAGGACTAACCGCTCTCCAATTCTTCCCGTAGCGTTTCTAGTTTTTGTTTTAGGGTAAACTACACCAGTGACCACCCAACTATTTGGGGATACCTATTTTGGCCACCCAACTAACGAACTCGTCAATCAGGTACCCCAACTTTAAAACCCTACCTATTTTGGCCACCCGCCGTTAAAAAAATAACGGTAAATTCGACGTGGCTGTTAAAAATGCCACATAATCCGCCGTGACTGTTCAAATAACTTATTTTTATTCTTTGTTGGACACATAATGCCACATAATCTAAGTAAAGTTCACTTTTATATAATAGAACCCTAATTATCTCTTTACACTTTACTCTATTATCCTCAACATCTCCTCTCTTTTTGTTTGAAAGAAAAAAAACTCTCTAAAAACAGAAGAATCACAATCCTAAAGAGTTTTTAGAGAGTTTTTTCTTCCACAGAAGCATTACCGATCCAAATTATCTTCATCCATTTTGAATAGAAGCTTGAAATCTTCTGTTTTTGGGACTCAGCCGCGACCCGGGCCTTTCCCGGATAAGACCCGGCTTGGGAACAAAAGTGGGTGCTGTCGATGCCAGAGGGAGAAGACCCGAGTTCAAGGGAAGATCAGTTTCGTCGGATCGGGTGGTTAAAAAGGAATTAGAAGGGCAAGATCGTTGTTCTTCTGGAATTCTACGATCGAAATCAAATGGTGATTGTAATGAGCTTTTTATTTCTTCTTCGACTCTTTACGTTGGTTTATCTTTTGTAAATAATAATACAGAATGTGATTGTATTAATGTTGCGGCTCCTAACTTAAGAACCTGTGAAAGCAATGGATCTATGTGTAATAAGCCGCCCACTGGGCGGAGCAATACGAGTATGAATGGGAAACTTGTGTCTAAATCATTTGACGGCGGAGACGTAACGGTGGAGAATCGGAATCGAAGTGAACAAGTGTGTAACATTAAGAACCTTGATAAAGAGAAAGAGTTTGTGGTGAAGGAGATTAGAGAAGATGGGATGTGGAATAAGTTGAAGGAAGTTGGGACTGGGAGACAGTTGACCATGGAGGAGTTCGAGATGTGCATCGGGCAGTCATTGATAGTTCAGGAACTGATGCGGCAGCAAAATATGAGAGAGGGTAATAATATGGATAGTGCAGATTTGGATGCCAATGGTGGTGGTGGTATTTCTAAGTTTAAGAAGAAAGTGGGTTGGTTGAAGAGCATAAAGAGTGTTGCGAGTAGTGTGAATGTGATTGGTCATAAGGAAAGGCGGAGCAGCGACGAGAGGGATACTTCATCGGAGAAGGGTGGGAAGAGATCTAGTTCTGCCACAGACGATAGCCAGGATGTTCCATTTCATGGGCCGGAGCGAGTGAGGGTGAAGCAGTATGGGAAATCATGTAAAGAAGTCATTGCTCTTTACAAGAGTCAAGAGATTCAAGCTGACACTGGGTCTATTTGGAGCATTAAGTTTGGTATGGATGAAAAATACCTTGCTAGCGTCGGTGAGGATCATGACATTCATGTGTGGAAGGTAGTTGAATCAGAGAGAAAATGGGAGTTGTCAATGAAAAAGGCCGATGATGTAAATTTGAACTTTATGCTTGTGGCTAATGGATCTCCGGCAACTACCCTTTTGTCCCTAATTTCAGATCACTATCCTGAGAAGAAGAGAAGAGGAAGGTCGTCTATAAGTCGAAAGTCATTGAGCTTGGACCACATGATTGTGCCAGAGACTAATTATTTTTCCTAAACCTAAACCCATAAGAAATCCTAAACAAAGAATCACAATCCTAAAGAGTTTTTAGAGAGTTTTTTCTTCCACAGAAGCATTGTCGATCCAAATTATCTTTATCCATTTTGAATAGAAGCTTGAAATCTTCTGTTTTTGAGAGTTTTTTTTTCAAACAAAGAGAGAAGAGATGTTGAAGATAATAGAGTAAAGTGTAAAAAGATAATTAGGGTTCTATTATATAAAAGTGAACTTTACTTAGATTATGTGGCATTATGTGTCCAACACAGAATAAAAATAAGTTATTTGAACAGCCACGTCGGATTATGTGGCATTTTTAACAGCCACGTCGGATTCATCGTTATTTTTTTAACGGCGGATGGTCAAAATAGGTAGGGTTTTAAAGTTGGGGTACCTGATTGACGAGTTCGTTAGTTGGGTGGCTAAAATAGGTATCCCAAATAGTTGGGTGGTCATTGGTGTAGTTTACCCTTTGTTTTATACGCTAGCAACATTGGTTTTAATATCAATTATCGATCATTAAATTTATTTTTATATTTCTTTTAATTTTTTAATAAAATAATTTTAACTCCGTGATATTTTTTTTACTTTTTATTTTTATGACATGTTTGTCTTTGTCTATTGGCATGTTTATTTCTATCTTTTGGCATATTTTTTTACTCTTATGGTCGTGTTTGGTTGTTCTTTATTTTATATTTTGATCAGGTTGAATTTGACGACTTTGTGACCGATCAAAATGACATTTATTTATAATCTTGTTGATATTTCATGTTTTGGATCCTCAGATTGCATTTGGATACGCGGTTTGTACTCATGAAAAGTTTTCTTACAATGCTCGAATTTGATTTATAGTTTCTCGATAGTCTACCAATAGATTAATTCCCTGTTTTGATTTGTATGTCGATGTAGTCAGTTTGATCGTATTCATTTTTCATTCGAGTATTTTAATTGTGTTTTAACATTTTTCTTGTATGATCGTCTGATCTAAAATAACTAATTTAAAAAAAAATATTCAAATTATACATCTAGTTTACAATGATAATTATAAACCCCTATTATAATTTAAAATATTTCTCGTTTAATAAAACTAGTGACTTGTTTTTAAAATAATTATGTTTTATCTGGTTAATCGACGTAATATAGAATTTTGGATAACAAATAACCTTATTTTTTAATATTTTACATCAAATATATTTTTAAAAAATAAAAATTATCGTATAAATACGTGGATGATCTTTAAAGGGAAAAAAATGATATCAAACATTAAACTATTACCAAAATGATCTTAAAGAAATAGATTTATTACCAAAGTTGCAAAAATGATACTAAATACGAAAGAAATAGATTTATTACCAAAATGATATTAAAGAAATAGATTTATTACCAAAATTATCGAAATATTAAATTATTATCAAAATAATTTTAAAAAATTATGTTATTATCAAAATAATATAAAAAATATTAAATTATTACTAAATATGAAAGATGATATCGAAACATTAAATTATTACTAAATTATTAAAAAAACATTAGATATGGTGATGATCTTAAAAAAACAAGATCTTTAAAGGATGAAAGATATATTGAAATATTAAATTATTATCAAAGGTGACAATTAACCAACAATGTAATCAAAAGGAATAAAACATAAATCATTTTATAAAGATAAATAATAATAATAATAATAATAATAATAATAATTAAAATATTTATTCAATTCAACTTAATTATCTGGATAAACTAGATTGATATTTGATTTAAATTAAATTCGAATAAAATAAATTTTATTATCTTTGGTTCAGATTATCTTTGATTTGGGGTCCATATTATTCAGCTAAAATTCATATCAATTTTAGTTTAGTTTAGTTCATTTCAAGTTTCGAATTAAATTTGGGATACTATATTTATATCGATATTAGATCTTGAATCAAATAAATCGATTTAAATAATCAAATTCATATCCATTATAATTATTGGGTCAAAGTTAAATTATTAATTTTTAGGAGGAAAAGTGCAAAGTTATCATTTAACTAAATTAAAATTTTATCTTTTACGAAATTAAACAATAATTATACACTTGTTTTTTTGGTGGGGGCAAGTTGCAAACTTTTGATTTTATTGTATTCGATTTCGTATATAATCAAAATTCATATAATTATAATATTTATATATTTAGAATCATGTATATAATATATAGGTTTTAATAAAAAAAATTAACAGGGGTTGATATAAGTGATAAACAGTTTAGTTCCGTTTAAATAAATCTCAAGCTCGAAATATTGTGTACGCAGAAAATTCATATTAGGAGACTCACACAGCAAAATTAGGTGTGTGATACGGTTGATCCAAATTAGCCGGGACGAGATCTTAAAAACCGAAAAACAATAAAAAAATATAATATTTTTTAATTTTAAGACCAATACGTGATATAATCTCATAGTTGAAAGAAATTTATAAATTGTCAAAATAATAATTTAAAATTAATTAATTAATTGAAGTTGAGTAGTTGAGTAGTTTATCTTGAAGTTGTAGCTTATGGTCTTTGATTCCACATTTTATTTTAATTTTTGCAAGTCAAATATTTGAGGGTCATGCTCAGCTTATTTTGACTAGGTTCCATTTGATAATTTTATATATATGATAAAAATAATTAAAATATGATATAAAATAAGGTGCATGTAAGTAAAATAATACAAATATGAAATGAATATAAATTTCATATTTAATTTTGGTTATATAAATAAGTAGTATCTAAAATATATTATTTGTCCCATTTATAATGTTCAGTATTAAATTTTTAAAAGTCAATATTTTAAAATTTTGACCATAGTTATTTTAAATATTTTAATTTATTAAATTTTATAAAATATATATTTTTAAATTACTTGATTAAAGGTTTTTAAAATATATTTTTTATATTTTTATTAATAACAAATTTAAAGTTATAATAAGTCAAAGTTAAAAAAATTTGATGTAAAAAAAGTTAATATTGGACAAATAAAATGGGACGGAGGTAGTATAAAATATAAATACAAAATTTCAAACCATAATACAAATGCAAGCAGGAATGATAATATATCCTAAATTCATCGGATACCAACCTGATCTAACCCGATAGTTGGTCGCTTTTATTAAAAAATTAAGTTCAGATTAAGTCAGGTTATTGAAAAAGATAAAATTAGAGTAAAGCGAATTTGAGTTTAGGATGAAAATTTTTTGATTCAACATGATATATTCAGATATATTTATTATATTTTACGTATAAAATTTAGTGTTTTTATTATTTTTTTTAATCATATAAAATTTAATTGAGTTTTTTTAATTAAAATATCAAGTTCAAGTTATAACTCATATTATCTTGGGTCAAATCAATTCAGAAACTTATATCTGTGTGAATCGAATCTAATTATGTTTAAATTGATTATACGTAAATGTTGCATATGATATCTATGTGTAAGATATCATGAAAGTGAGAACTGAAATTATGTAACTAAAATCGATGACAAAAAACGAACGAAAATCGAACGTTCATTAAAGACGAGAGACAAAAAGAGAAACACTTGTGTTATATTCTTAAAGTAGTGTAGTTTAATGTTTTTTCAAAAAGTCATATTTATAGACATAAGATGAAACTCTTAATTTCAATGAGAATTAAACTGTATATTAAAGTATTATTTAATATATAGATATCTATCATAAATAAAGATATTTATATTATTAATAGTAATTATCGTATTTACTTCAGGAAATGACATAAATTCAATTATCACATGAAATAAACATCATACTTGCGTTCATTTTAGGGAATATCTCTCATAAAAATTCTTGGATCAAAATAATTTTCATAATTTAAATTTTAGATAAGTCTATAGTTGAGTTTTTCGACACAAAAAATATTACGTTCAAGCAAACATAAAATTTATAACATTTATACTATTAAATAATAATTAATCAACCAATATATATACAATACATCTAAATTCTCGCAGCTTAGCTGCGAAAATCCACCCCAATTCTCTTCTTATTTTATTTGATTTCGATGATGTAATATTCTAATAGTGTATCGCATGACACAATATTAAAATCGTAATTTTCTTTTTTACTAAAAATTTAATATCTTATTTTATTATATTCATCAACTTGAAAAGCTTCAAAATTCGATCAAACTCACATTTTCTTTTAAAATAATTCTATTATTTAAGAATCCATTTGAAGGAATTAGTCAATGGTAAAAGATGGAGGGAATTGACTATAAAAATGATGTGATCAAAATCATTTTCATTAGTCGTTCCAAATTTTTTGTAATAACAAGTGTAAGAAAGTTCAAAATAAAAAATTAACTTCATTAAATAATATTAAAAATCATCATCCTATAGGAATAGGCTATACCTATTATTAATTAAATTTAATTTACTTCTAAGTATCATTACGTGAAGTTTTCCAACTCCTAAGTCGTTTCGTAATAATTAAATTACATATCCATCCAAGGGTTGACAATTGAGCCACGTATGATAAAAACAAAGGGGAAAAAATCGAATCGTTTGACTTAGGAAGTTTACATGCATGCAACAGGCGTAGCGTAAGGGAACGGGAATTCACAAATTATTATTAATTGTTATAGTGCTATCTGATTTACTGACTATTTAATTCGGATTAAAGATTATAGAAGTCCATTAATTATGAGACGGTTAATTTAATATTATTTTTAAAAAATACAATAAAAAATATTTTTAAAATATGATTTTGAATTATTTGGTTAAAATATGAGATTTGGTTTACTGTTAAAAAATATTTTTAGATATATAAAATATCTATTTTAAACATATTTTGAGAATATATAAGAATTTGTAATACAAACAGAGGATATATGAGTAATTTTAAGGGCGTAAAAAAATCCGATCCGATTGATCCGATCCGAATTTTATTTTTCGGATAATTCGAATCAAATATAAATCAGTGTTTTACATTCAGATCGGATATCCGATATCCAAAAATTTTAATTTTTTATATATAAATATTATTATATTCGATATTTTTACTTGTTATATATGCAAAAAATAAAATTTTCATGAATAAAAATATTATTATATTCAATAATTTATTGATTATTATATTAGAAAACTAAAATTTTCATAGATAAGATCGTTAATTAAAAGATACTTAAATTAAATCATAAATTCGGATATTTGGATATCCGAAAATCCGATCCTAAATTTCGGATATCCAAAAAATCAGATATCTAATTTCTTTGAATCGGATACAGATCGTTAAAATACCGATCCAAAAATTCGGATATCCGAAATTTCGAATTGGATAGGATAATCCGAAATGCACACCCCTAAGTAATTTTACTTAAAATTGATTTTGAAAAAATTAAAATCTAAAAATTTAAGCTTTTAAAAATCACTTTTGAAAAACAATTTTGGTAAAACCACCTTATTTTTAGTTGATTTTGGCCTTAAGTCAGATTTTTAACTCCAAAAGCTGGTTTAAAAATCAACCAAAACACGACCTTAATCTAATTTATTTTATTTATAATATTAATTTAAAATAATTAGTCTTATTTAAAGAATCTAACGTCTCATCCTTTTAAATCAACTAATTATTACTCAAATCGTTATTACTAGAGACATGCAAATCTCGACTCAAAAAAATCAAATTATTAAATTCAATTTGATACAAAAAATACTCAAATTATCTTGATTTAACTCGTAATTTTATAAACTTGATTTAATTTTTTTAAATAACTTTAATAACTCAAAAATTTACTTACGACATGTTAATAAAAGTTTGGCAAAGAGATGGCTTAAGTCATTAAATTAGCTCATGTTTATGAGTATTTATTAGCCTAATATTTTGAAATTATTGCCTACAGGATCAGCTTAATCATATCATGTGATTAATTAATTATAATCGACAATAAAACATATTGTTTTGATTTGCATGGAAATTTGCATTTTGAGTAGAGTTTTATAAAAATATATATTTTTTTGTAAACATATCATTTTCATATATATAATTTTAATCGATAAAAGCACAATTAAAGAAAAACTTTAAAATCTGTATCAATGATATTGATCCATTTAATAAATAAATTATTATTATTTTAAAAAATGAATTATATACAAAAATTCTTATAATTTATATATTTTTTAAATTTGTTTAATATAATCGAACATTAACTATTTTTTATAAATATAAAAATCATTTAAATTAGAATTATTATAAATACTAATACTTAAAAAATTCATAACTCAACTCCACTTAAGTTTCATAACTTCAAATCAAATAACAAATAATTTATTTTTTTACTCGATTTATTCCGAACGCCTAAGAAAATTATTTAAAAGGTTTTTATTTGGATCTTCTCCTCTTCACTCATTAAGTTTGTCGAGTAGCAAAGTGCCAACTCACTCTCTCTCGCTCTAACTCTACTTCCCCTTACTTTTCGACACGTGTCCTTTCAACTACCCTATAAATACCTACTTCCCTCATCCAAAAAACTCACCCGAAAAAAACGTTTGAGAAAACGAACGGAATCCTCTCCGCCGCTCTCGGCTCATTTCATCTTCCATTTTCCATCCGTCCGTCGCCGGCTTCCGAAACCACCGCCGTTCAAAATGGAAGCCAGCCGGCAATTTTCGACTAAATCCGATCAATCTCCGAAGCCAACAACGAAAAAGATTTCCTTTGAGGATTCTTCAACCAAAGCCTCATCTGAAGCATTACCGAATGCGGTGTTTTTCACGCTGTTTTTCTCGGTGGTTTATTTTCTCCTTTCTCGTTGGCGTGAAAAGATCCGTTCCTCCACGCCTCTTCACCTGCTCACCTCCTCTGAGATCATCGCGATTTTCGCTTTGATCGCCTCGTTCATTTATCTTTTGGGGTTCTTCGGAATCGATTTCGTTAAGTCTTTGATTCTACGACCCTCGACCGACGTTTGGAATTCCGAGGACGATGAAGAGGAAAACGAGGTTTTGCTTCGTGAAGAAGATCCCCGTAAGGTCCCTTGCGGTCAAGCTCTTGATTGCTCGGTTCCAGCAGCACCGGTTATATCTTTCCAGAAAGTGTTCGATGAAAAGCCTGTGAGAGTTACAACCGAGGAAGATGAAGAAATTGTTAAATCCGTCGTGGCTGGGACAACCCCGTCGTATTCTTTAGAATCAAAGTTAGGTGATTGCAAGAGAGCGGCTGCAATAAGGCGTGAGGCATTGGGGAGATTAACGGGGAAGTCATTGTCGGGATTGCCTTTGGATGGATTCGATTACGAGTCGATTTTAGGACAGTGTTGTGAGATGCCGATCGGATACGTGCAGATTCCTGTGGGAATTGCTGGGCCATTGTTGCTTAATGGAAGCAAATATTCAGTTCCTCTGGCAACCACGGAAGGGTGCTTGGTAGCTAGCACTAACAGGGGATGTAAGGCTATTAATTTGTCCGGTGGAGCTTCAAGTGTTCTATTGAAAGATGGGATGACTAGAGCTCCCGTTGTAAGGTTCGGCATAGCAAAGAGAGCAGCTGGTTTGAAGATGTATTTGGAGGATCCTTTAAATTTTGAGACCTTGGCTGTTGTTTTTAACAGGTTTAGTTCGATATTTGTTGAGTTCTGATTTGATTAAACTAATATGGTGTTGGTTTGTTGAAAGCTTTGTTTTTTGGTGGTTGCAGTTCAAGTAGGTTTGCTAGGCTTCAAGGTGTAAAATGTGCAATTGCTGGGAAAAATCTTTATTTGAGATTTACTTGCGGTACCGGGGATGCTATGGGGATGAACATGGTTTCAAAGGGAGTCCAAAACGTTTTGGATTTCCTTCAAACTGATTTCCCTGACATGGATGTCATTGGTATCTCTGGTGAGTTCCATTTCGTAATTATATATACGAAACGGCTCTTCCTTTTCATTGTTTGAGCTAGAATATTGAATAGTATGGATTTCTGATGGATGTAGGAAATTTCTGTTCGGACAAAAAGCCTGCTGCAGTGAATTGGATTGAAGGACGAGGCAAATCGGTTGTCTGTGAGGCCATCATTAAGGGTGACGTGGTGAACAAAGTCTTGAAGACTAGTGTTGAATCCCTTGTGGAGCTTAACATGCTTAAGAACCTTACTGGATCTGCAATGGCCGGAGCATTGGGTGGGTTCAATGCACATGCTAGTAACATCGTCACTGCAATCTACATCGCTACCGGTCAAGACCCTGCTCAAAACGTCGAGAGCTCGCATTGCATCACGATGATGGAAGCTGTCAATGATGGCAAGGACCTTCACGTCTCTGTCACGATGCCTTCCATCGAGGTAATCGACAATAGTACGGTCTGTTTATCAAACTATCTAGCAAAGTAAAACTGGGTATTGATGTAAGTTATGATTTATCTTTCAGGTTGGCACTGTTGGCGGTGGAACTCAGCTCGCATCTCAATCGGCATGTTTAAACCTTCTCGGTGTCAAGGGTGCTAACCGAGAGTCACCCGGTGCAAACTCTAGGCTCCTTGCAACCATCGTAGCCGGTGCAGTCCTTGCCGGGGAACTATCACTCATGTCCGCCCTGGCAGCTGGGCAACTAGTCAGGAGCCATATGAAGTACAATAGGTCAAGTAAGGATGCTTCCAACACTGTTTCTTAGTGAACACTTGATAATATTTGTGAAAGGAGAAAATTATACGGGACAAATTGTCCTATAACAGGCTAATGAGTCGGATTCCGGTGGTTATAAAAAATAATATATATTTCCTGAAAAAAAATTAGTGTAAAAGTTGCAAATCACATAGTTTAAATTGTATTTAAAAGCTACTAATAAAATAGATATCATCTCTGTGTAATTTACTTTGTATTTTGTAAAGTTACAGAATTTTTAATTATATATATTCATTCTCTTCATAAATTCTATATACCGTTTTTCTTCTAAGTTAATTCTACATGTTATAATCTTCAATGTTATTAGGCTCGGCGAGCTGAAATTATAATAAAACATATTATAATTTTTTTAGACTTTTATAGTTAAAAAATAACTTATTGGTTTAGGTCTCATAATTTTATAAGGGTTCGATCATATTTAACATCAAATGATGGATGATAACTTTATTTTTATTAAAAATTTGGGTTTTCAACGGACACAAACATGTTTTTAAAGAAATTCGTCGAGTTTAAAGATTGTTTTGACATTGAAGATTTTTTTTAATTATGATTAAATATATAATCAAGATCGAATATATTTAGGAGGCTCAAAATATTATAAAGTGTTAAAACTAAAAATTTCAAGAAAGAGTCTAATTTATTTTATATTTAAACTTATACAGACATATTATTATTATATAATATTATTTTAACAAATGATTCATCCTTCTTTAGTTAATTTGATTAAATATTTAATAAATTGTTGTACTTTAACTTAAATTTTATTTTTTATAGGTGTTAAATTACAGACAGACCAAAAATATCAAATATTTGAGATTTATAATAGGGTTTGCCTCCTGGATCCCAAGGAAACTTGGCAACGGATTATGACGAAATTAATAAATATATAAGGGTAAACTGCAACAAAGGTCGGTTAATGGGTATAATTATATTTAGGTTACCTATGTATTGAAAGTTATATCTAGGTCACCTAATTACTAAAAGTTACATTAGGACCACTCACAATTAAGTGAGTGAAAAAGTATTTGATCGTTTTTTCTTTTAAATCACTTATATACCCTTGCCAACATTACAATACTTCATTTAAAATCTAATATACGAATAGATAAACTTTTTCTCAAATATAAAGAGTGAGTGAAATGTAACTTTACTCACAATTAAGTGACCTCCATCATAGTTTATCATACCACATCATCAACTTTATTAAGTTAACGATCAAGTTTAACAAGATTAGTAAATAAAAAAAAATAGTGACTATTCTTGTAAAAAAATAATTTGGTGCTCAAAACATAGAAATTCTAATAGTTTGATGACCACTAATTGTAATTTTCCCAAAAGACTTATCTCTCATTCTCAACTAATATATATATATATAATTCTCACTTAATTTTTATTAAATCTATAGAAAATATTACAATTATAATGAATTTAAAAAAAATTAAAAAATTAAAAAAATAAAATATTTTCTATGGAGATAAGTATATCATCAAAATCTAGAAGCTTTCTAAATCTTTTTGTCTCTGTCCAATTGAGACACATAACGGGTGAATAAGGAGTGGTGAGCGATCTAAACCATCAGGTAGAATATTTCGCTACCCAGGACTGATTATATCGGTACACATCCATCAACCGAGTGGAGATCTAACCATCAATGATCACCGACAAAATCATAATCAGAAACTAACGCCGATTCAAATCTCTACAACAACCGTCTGCTAGGGTACGCTGAATCATGCCACAAGGATTGATAAAATAAACCATAAAAAAAAAACGTGTCACAATGACAAAGAAAATACTTGTAATGAAGACAAAAATTCTTATTAACATATAAAAAAAATAAAAGAAAAAATCAGAGATACATGATATAATTGGTCAGAATTTAAAATCAAGCAACAGCACTACCTTTCACCAATTAAAATTTTGGGTCATTGAATTAAGACTAATCAACAAATTAATCAGCCAATTAGATTAGAGATACCATAGTAAAAAAAGCAAGAAGAATACCCACAATATTACTTTATAGTATAAAATGTAACAATTAATATTTTTTAATTGATTTAAACGATAAATATATTTGATCAATTAATTAAATTATTTATATTTATTTTTTATAATTTATTATGAATTTTAGATCTTCTAAAAATATTTTTTATTTCACCTAAAAACTAAATTATATATTAATTTTAAAATTTTAGAGGATGGCTACCCTCTAACTCTCCTATGGTCCATCTCTTGGTTTAATATCTTATTTTATTGGATGAACTGCCTATTGGGTTTTAAAAATATTTTAATTTTAGGGGTTAGGGTTTATATTTTAAGGTAATATGTTAAAGATTTAAGTTTAACTTATAAATCTTAAACTCTAATTCAAACCCTAAATTTAAACTTTAGTTCTAAAATTCTAAATACCTAAACCTAAACCTCTAAAATTAAGATACGAAAAATATATAGGTTAAGAAGAAAAATGAATTTTACATTTATATTATAAACTTATTGGTATTTTAGTAAATATATAGTGGGTACTATATAATTAAGTACCAAAATTTTAAAATTTATTTTTAAAATTTTGATCATAATTATTTTAAATTCTTTAATTAATTAAATTTTATAAAATATGTATTTTAAAATTATTTGATTAAATATTTTTAAAATATATATTTTATATTTTTATTAATAATAAATTTAAAATAATAATAAACCAAAAAATTGACAAAAAATTAATACTGACATATTGAATGGGAGGAGAGTTTAAAAGAATTAACTTTAAACCCTAAAGGTATTTTATAAATATTTAGATAGGTATTTAACAATAAAATTACTAGGATTGAAAAAAGATTTTATAAAAATATTTGATATAATATTTATTATATAATCCTAATGTGTAGTAATAATCACTTCCCGTACCTGGGTTCGGACAATAAAATAAGGGCGTCGGCCTAAGGTCCACTATTGCATGGGTTCCATTTTTAAATAAAATAAAAATATATTATTAAAAATAATAAAAATAAATTAAAAAATATAATAAAATATGGGTCTCACAGTTTAGAATGGTGGCTACAGCCTGCCACAATCAATGAAATAACTGTTTGAAATATTTAAGTTTTAATTTGTGGGTCCCACAAATAAGAGAAATTATATCATGGGTCAGTCCCACCACGTCATCCATTGGACCAGCCAATGATAACTATCCACCTCATTATTTTTTAATTTTTAAAATGAAGATTCACTTGAAAAAATATGACATGGAAAAATTGATGAAGTGGGTAATTATCATTGGTTGGTCCCATGGACACGTGGTGGGATTGACTCATAATAAAATTTTTCATATATAATGGTTTAAAACTTTATTAAATTATTTTTATTTTATTAATCTAGGAATTAATAGGTTTTAGGTTAGATTATCATTAAAATTTTAATAATAATTTAATGTTTTTTAATTTTTAATAAGATTAAAATTTTTAAATATACTTATAAATAATCTTTACAATATTTTTGCTTTTTCATCTCTACTTTTTTTTATATTTTCTCTCTTTCTTATGTCATATTCTTACATTTTGATTTAAATTTTTTATTTATTATTTTGATTTGATACTCTAAGAGAACATGAACTTATATATTCAAGTAGATTATAGTTTACATGATTTGAATTTTGATATTTTTTTAGATGATTTATCAATAGTAATAAAAAATAATTTCAAAATAAATTAACTTATTTTAACATATTTTAAAGTTATTTATTTAATAAATATTTTAAAGTCTAAAATTTTAATTTACCCTTAGACCACCAAAATCTAAGGAACAACCCTCATAATAATAAGAATAATAATAATTATAAGTTGAATTTGTAAGAAAAAAAAATTCTATATATGGATAATTTTACGGTAAACATCGTAAATAGTAATATATCATTAATTATTTTATTTATTTTTAAATTATAAAGACCAGAAGCGTTATTATCCGTTTTTTAAATAAAATTTAAAAATAATTTTTATATTGTTTTTTTGGTAAATTATTCAATCTAGTAATTAAACTTTTATTTGTTTTAATAATATTATTATTATTAAATTTTTAGGTTTTTTTTTAAATTGATCATTGACCCTTGAATATATCGACATATTTAAAATACTTTAAATAATAATATATTTTGTTTAAATTTGAAAAAAATAAATTTAATCTTTCTTATTTATAAATTATTTTAATTAAAAATAATTTAATCTTAAACCCTAAAATTAAAATTCTATACATCAACGAAATAAAATTATTTTAGTTCATGTACCGTGAACAGTAACACTTGGGGTCTTTAATTTGGGGGGTAGTCGGAATTTTCCTATAATAAAATTAAAGTAAATTTTGATGTACGGAAATTTTTATATCAATGTAATATAAATATTATTGATCACACACCCAAATAAATTAAATAAATCAATTGCAATATTGTTATTTAATTTTTTAAAAATTTCATACCATTAATAAAATAAATGGATCAATTAAACCCCTAAATTATATGTGGCTTCGCATTAAAAAGTTGTCATTTGATGAACCAAAAGCCCTATGATAGCTGGAGTAGACCTTACAAACTTGACTTAAAAAATGATTTATCCGAATTAAGACTCTAATTTAACCTGAATACGATGATCTAAAACCGAAATAATTCAAATTGAATCAAATAGTTTTATCAAAAATAGCCTTGAAGTACTTTTAATCGAATAGACTCAAACCTATTTCATCCGAACTGAAAACGACCTAAATCAAAGACAACTCAAAATAAATAAATATAAGATGTGAAATATTGCACAACTCACCAAAAAAACTAAATATATAAGTTATATAAAGTAAGATATAGGGTAAAAAAAATCTAACTCGACCTAAAAAACCAACTAAAATTTATCAATCTTTCGTTAACCTAATATTAGCACAACCTAAAATCAACTGGCTCAAAAATAATCGATCCAAAATTAATCAAACCGAAAATCAATAAGCTTGACGTCCTGGCCCAAAATCACCATAGACGCAAACTAAAATCGAATTAGACTCAAATCAAACATAAACCTAATACAATCATACAAAAAATATCTAAATCAAAATGACCCAAATCGAATAACATATTTGTCTTTTTTTGGGGGTAAATGAAATTTTATTCATCTAAAAGATCTCTCAAATTACCACTATACAAATTTAAAGTATAAAAAATAAAATGACATTAAGTTATCTCTCACTCAGTTGCAAGAGCAGGAATAGAAAGAATTAATTTTCGACAACAAGAAATCTTTGCTTTGACATCCCTCTTAAGGAGCAATATAATATCTTTCGTATTTCGAGGTTTTCCATCGTGCATTTTACAATTCCGTTTCTGTCAGATATAATATATAAAATTATACTATAACAGACGAATAATAACAAGTATAAACGATCTTTCTTTCCTATAAACAGTCATCCATTATACCATTTCAACCAACAATCCATTTATCTAGAACATGTTTGTCATCTCTAAGTTGGAACATCAATTCATTAAGCTAGCTCTACTGCATCATCCTTTATTCTGGCTTGTTACCAAATTGAATAGTTTATTAAAGTTTGATTACTATTAGCGTATTTTATTTAAAAAAATAATATAAAAATATATTTTAAATTTTATCATAATAAATAATAATGCTTTAATCGTTGTAATTTTTAAAATAATAAATAATATGATACGATACATATAATTAGTTGCACATTGCAGTACATAATATTTATTATAAAATTATCGTATATGAAATTAACGTGTCATATATAAAGTTGGAAAAATGTATACACGTTATTAAAAATATAATTATGCAATTTTAAATCAAACATAATTAAAAATTAAATGTTAAAAAAATTATTTCTCAATGAAATGATTTTTTAATTGATTTTTTAATCATCAATCTTATATTTGAGTCAGCTTTTTCAATTCTATATGATATATTATATATACATATAAAAATTCGTTAAAATTTAACTTAATATGTGCGTTGTCCAACCCTAGGTATATATATGCATATAGAAATATACATGAAGAAATATACGTGTAGAATTAAATTTATACAAAAATTTAAAAACTCGATTCAATTCGAGTCAATTTGAATTTCATAAACTATAATCAATTTCAAAAAATTCAAATGAGGTTTAAATCTTAAAATAAGACTTATAAATTCAAATAACTTAATTTTTTTATTCGACTCAATTAAACGCTCAACCTTATTTAAAGTATCAAATAAATAACTCAACTTAAATTAATAAATATATTTATATTTTTTTAATTTTTGACCAACTAGGAATAAAATAATATTTCCATGAAGATTAATTAGTGTCATAATAGATTTTGACCAAACTTTAGAATAATTTAACTACTCAATAATTTATATATTAATAAGAACCTTTTTGGTGGCTCAAGAAAGGCACTTGTATAATAATATTATAATAAATATAAGAGTAAATTACTCTAGTGATCACTTAATTAATTAGAGATACTTATTTTAATCACTTTACTAGTAAACTCGTCAATTAGGTCATCTAACTCTTAAACCTTATCTATTTGTGTTACTGTCGAACGGAAAAGATTAACGAAAATAACGTATTAGTTAATTAAAATCTATAAAATTACACATTATCGCCGTTAATCTTTTTTGTTACCGTTAACCTTTTTCGTTAGGATTTAAACGGTGATGACATAAATAGATAAAATTTAAAAGCTGAATGACCTAATTGACAAATTAATTAATTGAGTGGTTAAAAATAAGTATCCTCAATTGATTGCGTGATCACTAAAACAATTTATCTTAAAAAATAATTATTTTTTATTGATAATAAAAAATATTTAAAATAGGTTGTAGGATTGTTATCAGTCTTTTAATTATATTAAAAAATAATGATACATAAAAACTAAAAAATTAAATATTGGTATTATAATAAAGAAAATTTTCTATTTTTTATATTAAATTTATAAGTTTTTTTTTTAATTTTCAACGGACACTGCTAACTCCTATTAAATATCAGTTGTTGAATATTTGTTATCTGTTATTAATGCATGAAACAATATTATTAATAATAATTTATTTTTTAAAAAATAATTTAGTTAATATTAAATCCAATTTGCGAAGAATGTTAATTAATATTAATATTAAATCATAAATAATATAATACATAAATTGATGAAAAAAATTAAAAATAAAATTAACTAAAATATAATATTACTTATAATTAAATGATCTAACTATAACTTTTATTAATTAAGAGATCTAATTAAATATAATTCAACTAATAATTGAGTGACCTTTATTATAATTTACCCTATAATTAAAATACTAAACTACACTTCAAAAAAGTTTTATCATATTTAAATCAATATTTACGATGATGATTTGCATATGGGGTAATCATCAATAGCACTTATAAAATATATATTTTATTTCAAATGTTGTTTATAATATATATTAAAAATGTTTTATTTTTGAATACATTATATTTATTAAAATTGAAAAATAATTAATTATAATTATTTGATTTGATTTTAACTTTAACCAATATCATTACATGCACATTTGCTAATGTATATGACATGAAGTTTGAAAATACAATTATATAATAGATTTGGAGTTATAAATTTTTAAAATTATTCGTTTGAATGATCTGATCTGATTTTTCAATAATTTAATATAAAATAAGTGGATAATTTAAAGATTTTTATTTTTTTATCGGAATGGATACTCGACTTGGTATTTTTTGTACTCAGACCTAATTTGGGCCAAAATTTTTTAGTGGATATCTCACCCGATCCGTTATTTTTAAAATATATATTTTTATATTTTAAATTATATGTTTATTTTAATTATTTTTATATTTTTATTTTAAAATTAAATTTTAAATTTTAAATTCTTTCTATGTTTGTATTATATATTTTTAAGTTTAAATTTTAAAAAATATCTTATTAATTTATTAATATGATATTTTAAAAAAAATCACGAACGAGATTAATCTTTTAAATATATTCTTATGACAATAAACTTTAATATATATTTTAAACCTTTCAAAATAAAAATTAACTTTAAATCATTATTTTTATTTGAATTATATATTTTAAAATTTAATAAATAAATAAATTAAATACCGTTATACGATTAGTCAAATATAGGGGTAATAACGAGCCGAGCCCAAGCCAGACCAAGCTCAGCTCGGAAACATGCATATCTGGACTCAGCTCGACTCAAAAATAATATTATTGGATTCGGTTCGGGCTCAAAGCTTGTCAGACTCGGTTAGGACTCGACTCGTTTTTGCTCAAAATGGACAATTTTTATATTATTTTTATTATTTATTTATTTGTAATTTATTTTTTATTTATTATTTATAGTTTTGTAAATTTGTTTTAGTTGATAATATTTAATTTATTTTTAGTGGATTTATTCTCAATTATTTATTATTTTTCTTTGCTAAACAAATTATTTTTAATGTATATAAATATGTTTATATATAATTATTTTGAGTTTGTTCATGAGTTTTCGAGCCAAGCTTGGATAAACTCGATTCAACTTATTTAAATCCTGAGCCAAACTCAAACCTAAATTGAATTCATTCTAACCGGGCTTTAACTGAGTCGAACTCAAATAACTCGTGAACCGACCTAGCTGATTATTATTATTTGAAGAAAAAATGAAAAAACAAAAAGGATAAGAATAAGATCGGTTTGTTTGACAGTCCAGTTCCACTGATGCGGACACTCCCCACGTGTCTGACACGTTGAGCAGACGTGGGTGATGCAGTTGACTCATCGGGGATTGTGATCTAATATATTTGTGTAATATTATATTATTTTATAGAAGGACTTAATATTTGAGTTTTAAGGGATATTCACAAGACAAACCCTAGACGCTCCTTTTCTCTCAATATTTTTCATAGTCATTTACTTTGATTAATCCTTTTTAATCCACGATCGATAATCAATTTTAATAATAATTGTTGATTATCAAAATTTTTATTTTTATTTTTTATTTTTATTTTTGTTTTTAATTTTAATAAGAATCTCTGTTTTTATAGCACGTTGTTTCTGTCCTTTTGACATGTTTTTTTTTTCCTGTCGTTCTGACATATTTTTATTATTGTTTTATGATTTGATTCATCTGTCTTCGTGGCATGTTTCAGCGTACCATAGCAATCAATTTTTGTTCTCATCGAGATTCAATCGATGTTAGTTTTTGATTTTTGTTTTGTCGGTGGTTACTTAAAAAGATTTATCTCCACTCGGTTGATGGTTGTTTGCTGATGAAATCAGTCCTGGGTAGCGATACTTTTTGCATGACAGTTTGGATCGCCTACAACTCATTTCTTCATTATGCATCTCGTTTGGACAGAGACAAGAAGATTCAAGAAGCTTTTGAATTTTATTAGTATACTTATCTACGTAAAAATTTTATTTTTCTTTGTTTTTGAGTTGTAAGAATTTTGAATTGTTTAATCCAATTATTTTACTTCTTGATTGCGATGTAATTATAATTTTTTATAGTTTTAATAAAAATTCAATGACATTTATCAAAATAATATTATATTATTTTTATGATATAAATTTTGTTACTAATGAGTTTTGAACTTACAACCTAAAAGAAACGGGTAAAAATTATCTATCTCTCTTTATCATGTCTTTATCTATGTATCTTGTTAAAGTTTTTAAAAAATTAAATTTTAAATCCTAACTCTTATTTTTTATATCCTAAATCCTAAATCTTAAATCCTAAAAGATACACTATACCCTCAATTCCCTAAACCCTAACCACAACCCTTAACATTAACCCTAAACCCCACACCCTAAATTCTCTAATTTAAAGTGGAGGCACAAATATAGGTACGAGAAAGAGATAAACGATTTGTACCAAAAAAAAAAGACATAATTAGTAATGATAAAAATTATTTGCCTCTTTACAATGCCTTCATCTATGCCTGTTGTTGAAAATTTTTAAAAGATTAAATTTTAAACCATAATCCTTATTTTGTATATCCTAAATCGTAAATTCTACACTGAAAAAAATACACTTACCCCTAATTTCTTAAACCTTAACAACAACCCCTAACCTTTAACCCTAAACCCTAAACCTCTAATTTAAAGTAGAGAACCTAATAAAAGTTTGAAAAAAAAAACAACGATCTGCACCCAACTGTTAACCAAGAGTTTTGATCATACTCTAAAAATTATTGATAAATTATTTAATTTAAAATTTAAGATTTCAATTTATGACTTAGTAGTTATGTTTTAATATTTAGAGTTTATGATTAATTCAATATTTAAATCTTATATTATATAATTTAAATCAAAAAAATATAAATTTTATACACATAATTTTTGATAAAATATTGTGGATTATTTATCTAAAAACAATAAAGTTGTTACAATAAATATAGGATAGACTTCAAGCTATACATTATCAGAAGAACCTCAAGCACTACAAAACTAATTATTTTTTTTAACAAGTTAATAATAATTACAGTAATATTTGTTTTAAAATATAATTTTTATTATTTAATATTAATCGTTCAATTATTTTACTAGTATCGTTGGCCTTTGAACCTATAATTTTTAAGAACAATAACCGTTTCATTAACCACTTAGGCCAGAAGACTTGTGCCTACAAAGTTGATTATTAACTCTATCTATAAAGCTTATTATAATATTTTATACATATTATATATAAACACCCTTTTATATTTTAAATATAAATTATAATCTATTCATATATTTTAATTACTTTCTTATTATATTCACTAACATAATCGTATGACCTCTACATGGTAGACTCATGCCTTGCTTCTCAACAAAGCTTACTGCTTTAGCTTTAAGCTTTTAACATTAAATATCAAAATTTTCTCACTCTTTCCTTCATTCCTTTTGTTTTCCCCAGAAAAAAAAAAAAAAGAAAAACAAAGCTCCAGTTTCAGACATTCAAAGATCTGTTTTCTTTGTTACTTTCTTCTTTGCAAAGATCTGGATCTGGGTATGGAGGAAAAGATTAAGCTTTGAATTTGTTTTTGAGCTGAATTTCTCAATAACTAATTTAAGTTCGTATTTATGAGAAAACCTAGATTCTCAGAATCAATATTTTCTATTTATTTTTCTCTGTTTAATTTCCCAGTTTTAATCGAAGTTTGATATTAAAAGTGTTTGAAAGTGGGATTTTTAGCGATGGAATCGGGCACCGGTTCTCGTTATGTTCACCAGCTGCTCGGAAACTCGCCGGATAAGCAAGGAACCGATCAACCCGACGCAGTAACCACCACAAGCTCTGGCGGAGGAGGTGTGACTCCGGGAAGAAGACCACGTGGACGTCCGGCGGGTTCGAAGAACAAGCCGAAGCCACCCATAATTGTTACTCGTGACAGCCCGAACGCACTGAGATCCCACATGCTCGAAATCTCGTCCGGTTCGGACATAGTTGATTCGGTGTCGGACTACGCCCGTCGGCGTGGTCGGGGTGTTTGTGTACTCAGTGGGACCGGTGCCGTCACGAATGTTAGGTTACGGCAACCCGGCGCTCCACCCGGAGGTGTCGTAACATTACATGGTCGGTTCGAGATTTTATCATTAACCGGGACTTCTCTCCCACCGCCAGCGCCGCCTGGAGCTGGTGGATTGACGGTTTACCTCGCCGGCGTTCAGGGTCAAGTAGTCGGCGGGAGCGTGGTGGGTCCGTTGATGGCTTCGGGTCCGGTTGTATTAATGGCTGCATCGTTTGCGAATGTGGTTTACGATAGGTTACCGCTTGAAGAAGAAGAAGAATCACAACAGCCTCATCCTGCAGCTTCACAATCGTCTGCTTTGACAGGAAGTGGCGGAGGCGGTGGCGCAACCGGAACTGGCGGCGGCGGCGTACCTTTCTATAATTTGGGATCAAACATGGGAGCTTATCCTTTTCCAGGTAATGCTTTTGGTACTTGGAGTGGTAGTACTGCAACAAGACCTTTCTGAGGGGATTCTCTGGGCATGGTTAACATATGTGACGGCATACAGTTTAAAAAAGGTCTGAGAACGAAGTATCTAATAATATATAATTTTTAAAAATATTAATCGAAAATATTAATTATAATTATGACTAAATCAATTTATTTTAAGTATTAAATTAACGATAAAATATGAAAATTAAAAACTAACTTTAAAAATATAGGCGAAAATCATATAAAATTGTATATAAAATATATTTTTAAGGTATAAAATTTAAAATATAAAAATTAAAATTAAATATTAAAATTTATTTTTTAAATGTTTTTAAAGTGAAGCATAAAATGACATAAAGAATTTTTATTTAAAAATATAGAATCTAAATACTCTAGTTATATGAGAATGATTATAACTTTTTATTTTATATTATTAGATGATATTAATCTTAAATCTTATTATAATAATTTAAAAATAATATTAAAAATTACTATAAATTATCAAATGTTAATAAAAAATAAATTATTTTCATCTCACTTAGATATTTTTATTAAAATAAATAAAAAATAATTTTATTAAAGTTTTTTATTTTTTTCTTTGTAAAATAAAATTTTTTAAACTAAAGTTTATGAAGTTATATTTAAAAACAATTATATTGTAAAAAAAAATTAAATAAATTCATTTTAATGAACCTAAAGCATAATCTTTTAACAAATTGATAGTGAAATCGTTATGGATGATTTTATTTTAAAATGCATAAGAAAATCAATATTTTAAGTAAAAATATTATATTCATAAATAATTTTTATGTTATTCAAAAACACTTTAATATTTTCTTTTATTTGCACTTCATTTATATTATAAATTACGAATCTTATTTTAATAAATTATATACTATCCTTAAAAAATTTGAACCGCCCTTGCTTATGAATAAAAACAATCTTTGTAATTTCTTGATTTTTTTTTCTTGTTTTCTTAGGACTATGAATCTGAGGAACACAAGTCATGATCTGAAGAAATCTTTCCATCAGGAAGTGAAGAGGATTTTTTTTCTATAAAGAATATATATATATATATATATATATTGATTTAAATGAAAAATGATCCTTAAAATATATATTTTCTGAATTTTAAATATAATATTTTTAGTTTAATAAAGAATCGAATCAGAATATGGGTAAATTTAGGTAAATAACGGAGTTAAGAAAAAAATGAGAATTATGTGTGAAAATATTTGAAAGAATATACCAAAAAGAATAATATATTTTATATTTCACCACCTGCATGTATACCGTTAATTTCAATTCAATCCAACGGTCAATATAAATCTCGTCACTTACAGACGGCGAGATCCAAGAAATATTATAGATTTTAACCAATTTTCCCCAAATTACCTCAAACTCACGTATTTTCTTAAATATAACCATAAGCATCATCGTTCCCCTAAATTCTCGCAAAATATGTTATCGATATAAATAAATCGATAACACAATAATAATATTATAATATCAATAATTCAATACGATATTATGTCATCCAATTTTTAGGATTTATTTTAATTTTTTTATAAATTTTAAGGACCAATCTATAATTTCAATGACTTAGGCCATTCTTAAAAAATTAGGTTTCTAATATAAAATTCAATGTATAAGCAACGAATATATCAAATTTTATCTCACGAGGCCATTTACCTAACCAATTAAGTTAATTATCAAACAATGTAAATTTTAATTTTTAATTTAAAATTTTAATTAATTTACTTATATCGATACCAATACGTAAAAAATTTGTACCGATATACATGTCATAACTTAATATTATGGGGATTGATATAATAGTTCATTGTATCGATACGAGATTAATCTGTATTGATATACAAAATAAAATAATATAAAATGTATGATATAGAATATTGTTGAATTTTTCATCTATAAATTATGCTTTATTTATTATTTTGAATCATTTATCAAATTTTTAGTGTTTTAATGAATATTATTTTTGGCAATTCATTAATAACCTTATTCCGACTTTCTCAAATTTGCAAGTAAAGAGAATTAATGTTAATTCACAATGTTTATTTTGTCAAGGTGATAACGAATTTGGTGCTTCATTTTATTCAAAATTGTATTTTTGTTAAGCAAGTTTTCTCAAATTTGAGATTACAAGTCAGTACCATCCAAGTAGCACAAGACTTTCTAATGTGGCTATCCAACCTTCCCGAATCAATGGATATTCAAGCTCGTCGTCTATTGATTGTTGCAATATGGGCTATATGGGGGTCTCGAAATAAAATTCTTCATGAAGCAATTGTTCAATCGGCTAGAGAAATGAGTAGATTTTACAAGTCATATATTCAAGAACTTGATGCTGTTAAACCTCGTGTTTTTACAAGTTCACAGGTTGGATCACATTGTTGGCTCTCTCTATTTGTCGGTAGAATTAAGATAAATTTTGATGGTAGCTATTGTACGAATTCTAAGCGATCAACATCTGGAATTGTCTTAAGAAATTCGGAAGGACTTCTAATGACGACAGGAGCTTACCCAAATTCTTTTATCTTGGATCCAGAAATAGCTGAAGCAATCGCTTGTTACTAGGCGTTGATCTTAGCACAAGAACTGGGGTTCGATCAAATTGAGGTTGAAGGAGATGTCCTTAGTATAATATCAAAACTAAATTTGAACGAAGCAGATAGATCCTTGGTGAGTGTTGTTTATGATAACATACGCATAAGAAGGGATACATTTAATTTTGTGAGTTTCGTACATGTTGACCGAAAGAGGAATAAGTTGCCTACACAATTGCTAAAGTGGGTAAGCATTGTTTAACGCCAATAATTTGGATTGAGGAGGCTCCACAGGTGATTGAAGATATGGTGCGATCCAATAGATGATGGCGCACTTCCCCAGATTAATTTATCATGGGCGTTGCCTGATCGGAGTATCTTATATTTTTTCTAACTCCGACGTTAACAAAGTTTTATCCTCTACAACTTATCTATTTGGATGTTCGCTTATATGGTGATTTGGATTTTGATGGTCTGTTTAGCTGATCATATTCTTTTTTATGGTTTGTTTTGTCACATTTTTCTTTTATTGTTTTATCTTTGTCATTTTTTCATAATTTTTATTATTTTTTGTTTTTTAAATTTTTGTTTTGTAAAAATATTTATTATTAAATAAAGATCAGTTTTACATGTTCAAAAAAAAAATAATGAATATTGATTATTCTGTTTAGGAGTTCATATTAAGCAATATTCACTTATATTAAGACATCATTCGAATTGAAATACTAATTCATTCAACATTCATTAATTTTCTACGATTATTTACTTTATTCGGATTATTTAAACCTAATGAGAACTTAAAACTAAAGATTTACATACATTAATTAAACTAGGTGTTTTAATTTTTTAACAATTATATTATATGAATTAATTAAAACATGCATCATTCAAAAAACAATTTAAATTGCATTTGAATTAAATAATTAAAAAACACTAAATTAAAAAAAAACTTTAAAACAAATTTTATTCATATTATGGACCAAATTGGATAAAACTATAAATTGGAGGATAAAATCACGAAAATATGAGTAAAGGACACAAATCTCTTAATCTAATCTAACTCAATCGCGCGAATCGAATCAATCTAAATAATCAAAATATCAAATTTTATTTGATGTTCATTCATGTTTATAAAGAATATGAAAAATACAATTATTAATTTTCGTGATCCTCATCGGTTTAATCTCTCGTGGCCAAACTCTAATAAATCTAACATGTTATTGATCATCAGGAGTCGACTCTCGGGACTAAAGATATGTATCGATCGGACTTTTTTTTTAATTTACTTTTTATTTTTTATTTATTATTACTTGAAAAAATATTATTTATATATACTCAAATAAAATTCGGGTATTACACAATTTTTTAAGTACAAAGACTGAAATCAAACTTTACAAAAGTATGGGACTAAAGATTTATTTTGACACTTAAATTTACATTTAAACTCAAATCGCATAAAGATAATTTTAACCCTTAACGTTTATGATTTTTATCATTTTGACCCTTATTTTTTTGGGATAAATTTAGCCCTTAACCTATATCTTTTTTATAAATAGCTTATTTTTTAACTACCGTGATAACTGGACTGTTAAAAATCTAACAATGATAATATATCATATACATATGATAATATATTTTAAATAACATGACATCTAACCTATCAAATATACATATATGAAATATAATTTTATTCTAATATAAAATATAAATCAATTAAAATTCAAATAAAATATTAAAAAATTAATTAATTCTAAAATAAAATACCACTAAACATTCTCAACCCTAACTACGAAAGAATCAAAGTCCTATCTTAAAAAAAATATATGAACACAATTAGAAATTAATTAATTTTTTTAATGTAGGATTTTGATTCTATCGCAGTTAGGCTTTGAGAATATTAAGCAATATTTTATTTTAGAATTAATTATTTTTTTAATATTTTATTTGAATTTTAATTATTTTATATTTTATATTATAATAAAATTATTTTCACATATATATATATATATTTGATAGGTTATATGCTATGTTATTAAAATATATTATCATATGCATATGATATATTATCATTATTAGATTTTTAACGGTCCAGTTATCATGTTAGTTAAAAAATAAGTTATTTGTCAAAAAGATATAAGTTAAAGACTAAATTTATCCAAAAAAAATAAAGACCAAAACGATAAAAAATATAAACGTTAAAGATTAAAATTATCTTTATACCAGCTCAAATTTTATCCTGAAAATTAAACCAACATACGATCACTTGAGTGTTGGATCCTAAACAATGATAAGGGTAAAGTGTGCGTATATTAATAAATTAATTAAAATTGTACCAATTAAGAACGTCAGATGCTAAAAAGGGTAAAGTGCACAATTATTAATTAAACTATCCAAAAAATATAGACACAGATTAAAAAAAAAATCTCAATTTTTATTGCATAGTTGGATTTTAAATTTTTTTAATAATTTAGCCTTTAATATTTTATTTTAGAGTAAAATAATCTTTTTGTCGATATTAAAAAAAAATGATAATAAACAATTTGAAATAATTTGAAAATGATAAGTCAACAAAATGATTTTTCAAGTCAGTATACTTGTTTATATAATTTTGTTATGTCTGCATGCATTATCATATATGTTTGTCACGTCATTATAAGATATTTATCATTAGTTTAATAGTTTTCATTTGTAGATAGATAAATTTAACCCAAAATAAAATATTAATGATCGAATTGCTCAAAAAAATAGGGGCTAAAGTAATTATTCTGTCAAATGTTGAGAGCGTGTTTTGGCTTTATGCCGAAAATAAAAAATAATCATCAAACATTCAAAGCTTACATAATGAACATTAAACTTCAATTTTTGTAATAAAATGGTCACTGAGCCTCAAGCTAATGTCAAATAGCTACGAAAATCTATATAAAATAATATTTAATCTTCAATACGTATACATTCAAATTTCAATCAATTTAATCATCGGTAATGATGTTAAATTAGAAGTGAACCGATTGCATGTGTAAATATAAAAAAATTAAATGTACTCTCATTTAAATTGTTAAAATTGTCATTTACTTAACGATAATTATCAACTCAACAACCCTTTTTATTTTTTACCCATACTAAAAACAACATACCAAGTAACCAACGGATAAAACTCCTTGCGATTTTTTGATATGTTCTATAACATTAAATTAAATTCTAAACTTTAATCTTATATTATAAACTTTAAAATTTAACAATAATCTTAATATTAAACGTTAAATTTAATTTTTAATGTAATATATAAACAGAAAAGGTAAAAAAATTTTATTCGTAACCAACGTACAGAAATTAAAGCAGGAACCATGGTTTTCCATGGACCATAAAAATTACCTAAATCATGCAAGGATCCCCACAAAACTCGTACAACCTCGTACTTGGTCTCCCACCACCCAATCTTTCGTAGAAAATTCCCATTTGGTCCCAACAGTCGATGTCTTTATTAGTACAAATGGAACGAGTTCATCAAGTACAAACAATTGAGCACAACCTTTCCCTGTCATTAATCTCTAAACTCAGCACAAATAATAATTTCCAGGCAAAATACTCTATCTAAAGCTTGGAAAATAGTTCAATGTCATGGTGAGGAGATCTTTACCTTTAATAACTTGACAAGGGAAAGGTAATTTTGTTTTAATTTATTTAATTTTGCGTTTATAATTTTAATCAACTATGGCGACATCATCATCGCAAAAAACGAACAAGGGTGGTTCGAACAGTTCTGCCGGCGGGACTGGACAACAGGTGAAATTCGCCCGCCGGACATCGAGCGGACGGTATGTTAGTTTGTCGAGGGAAGACATGGATATGTCGGGGGAGCTGTCGGGGGATTACATGAACTATACTGTGCATATACCGCCCACGCCCGATAATCAGCCGATGGACAACTCGATCGCCTCCAAGGCTGAGGAACAATATGTTGCGAACTCGTTGTTTACCGGCGGTTTCAATAGTGTTACACGGGCGCATCTGATGGATAAGGTGATCGATTCCGAGGTTACTCATCCGCAGATGGCAGGTGCGAAGGGTGCGTCGTGTGCTATGAATGCTTGCGATGGCAAAGTCATGAAGGATGAACGTGGAGATGACATTACACCATGCCCATGCAGGTACAAACACACACACATTTATGACCAGACCAAACCAAACCAAACCATTGAAACCTACATTGTTGATTGGTAATAAATGACATTGTTGTGTTTTTTCCTATAGGTTCAAAATATGCAGAGATTGTTACATGGATGCTCAAAAGGACAAAGGCGTGTGCCCCGGTTGCAAGGAGTCATACAAGGTCACTGACTACGAGGACGAGCAGGAATATTCGAGCGGGACGTTGAAATTACCGGCTCCGGGCGGGAAAAGAGATGCTAATAATATGTCTATGACGAAAACAGGAGACTTTGATCACAATCGATGGTTGTTCGAGACAAGTGGTACATATGGATATGGCAATGCATTTCGTGACGATTACGGTGATGGTGGTGATGAAAGGCTCCAAGGGGACTTGGAGAGCAATGATAAGCCTTGGAAACCCTTAAGTCGTGTGATTCCCATAAAAAATAGCATCATTAGCCCTTACAGGTATAATGTAAATTTACTCGGGTTTATTTATTCTCGACTCGATTCGATTCGGAATATAATTTAATCAGCTTTTTTATGTAGGTTATTGATTTTCGTCCGATTGGTGGTGCTGGGATTCTTCCTACATTGGAGAGTTGTCAATCCAAATAATAATGCTATATGGTTGTGGTTAATGTCAATTATATGTGAAATATGGTTTGCCTTCTCCTGGATCCTTGATCAGATTCCTAAATTGTGTCCGATCAATCGTTCGACGGATCTCGAGGTCCTGCGAGAAAAGTTTGATTTACCATCACCTTCGAATCCGACAGGCCGTTCCGATCTCCCAGGAATCGACTTTTTCGTATCAACTGCCGATCCGGAGAAGGAACCACCTCTCACCACAGCCAACACTATCCTTTCTATTTTAGCAGTTGATTATCCTGTGGAAAAGGTAGCGTGTTATGTCTCTGACGATGGTGGCGCCCTCCTAACGTTCGAAGCTATGGCGGAAGCCTGCAGTTTTGCCGATTTATGGGTTCCGTTTTGTCGAAAACACGATATCGAGCCGAGAAATCCCGATGCCTACTTCAACTTAAAAGGTGATCCGACTAAAGGCAAGAGCCGGCCGGACTTCGTGAAGGATCGAAGAAGGGTAAAGAGGGAGTATGAAGAGTTCAAAGTGAGGATCAACGGGCTCCCCGACGCAATCCGAAGGCGGTCCGAGGCGTTCAATGCAAGGGAAGAAATGAAGTTGCTTAAACACCTTAGGGAAACAGGGGCGGATCCAATGGAGAAACTAAAGGTACAAAAGGCAACATGGATGGCTGATGGCAGCCATTGGCCTGGAACATGGAACAACCCATCCAAGGAACACTCGAAAGGTGACCATGCCGGAATCTTGCAAGTGATGTTGAAGCCACCGAGCTACGATCCACTCACCGGGGGAAATAACGAAGATAAGCTCATTAGTTTCGTCGATGTTGACATACGGCTGCCCATGTTTGTCTATATGTCACGAGAGAAGCGTCCGGGGTATGATCATAACAAGAAAGCCGGTGCAATGAATGCGTTGGTGCGATCATCGGCGATCTTGTCGAACGGTCCGTTCATTCTCAATCTCGATTGCGATCATTATATAAACAACTGCAGGGCTGTTCGAGAAGGGATGTGCTTCATGATGGATCGAGGCGGCGAAGACATATGCTACATTCAGTTCCCTCAGAGATTCGAAGGGATCGATCCATCGGATCGTTATGCTAATCACAACACCGTGTTTTTCGATGGCAACATGCGTGCACTTGACGGTGTGCAAGGGCCGGTGTATGTCGGAACTGGTTGTATGTTCAGGCGATTTGCTCTGTACGCATTTGATCCTCCAAATCCTGATAAAATGACAATGTCTAAAGAGAATGAAACACAACCATTGACGACTAGTGATTTTGATCCTAACTTGGATGTGAACTTGTTGCCGAAGCGATTCGGGAATTCGACATTGCTGGCGGAATCGATACCGGTTGCCGAGTTCCAAGGCCGGCCCCTTGCCGATCATCCTGCCATCAAATTCGGAAGGCCTCCTGGTGCTCTCAGGGTCCCTCGTGAACCACTCGATGCAGTCACTGTTGGTGAATCTGTTTCTGTCGTTTCTTGCTGGTATGTCCGCAGTAAATTCTTCAGTGTCTACAATCGTAATAGGTGAATCTGTTTCTGTCGTTTCTTGCTGGTATGTCCGCAGTAAATTCTTCAGTGTCTACAATCGTAATAGGTGAATCTGTTTCTGTCGTTTCTTGCTGGTATGTCCGCAGTAAATTCTTCAGTGTCTACAATCGTAATAGGTGAATCTGTTTCTGTCGTTTCTTGCTGGTATGTCCGCAGTAAATTCTTCAGTGTCTACAATCGTAATAGGTGAATCTGTTTCTGTCGTTTCTTGCTGGTATGTCCGCAGTAAATTCTTCAGTGTCTACAATCGTAATAGGTGAATCTGTTTCTGTCGTTTCTTGCTGGTATGTCCGCAGTAAATTCTTTAGTGTCTACAATCGTAATAAACACATCGAAAACGTAGACACAATCTTTTTAACTTGAAACTCAACTTTGTTCTAATATGACATCGAGTGACATGATGAAATCATGTTTCCTGTTTTTTTCTCTCCGACCAGGTACGAGGACAAGACAGAATGGGGTGAACGAGTAGGGTGGATTTACGGTTCAGTGACGGAGGACGTGGTGACGGGCTTCCGTATGCATAACCGTGGCTGGCGGTCGGTTTACTGCATCACCAAGCGTGACGCATTCCGTGGTTCAGCGCCGATCAACCTTACCGATCGTCTCCACCAAGTGCTCCGATGGGCAACAGGCTCCGTCGAGATCTTCTTCTCCAGAAACAACGCCTTGCTCGCCACCTTCAAACTCAAATTCCTTCAACGATTAGCTTATTTAAACGTCGGAATATACCCTTTCACTTCACTTTTCCTCATCGTCTATTGCTTCCTCCCGGCAATGTCACTCATCTCCGGCCAGTTCATCGTTCAAGAGCTTAACATCTGGTTCTTGGTTTACCTAATGATCATCACGTTCTGCCTCATTGGATTAGCCCTCCTGGAGGTACGATGGGCGGAAATCGGATTAGAAGAATGGTGGAGAAACGAACAGTTCTGGCTAATCTCCGGTACCAGCTCTCACTTCGCCGCATGCATTCAAGGCCTTCTGAAAGTGATCGCCGGCATCGAAATCTCTTTCACGTTAACATCGAAATCTGCCGGAGAAGATGAGGACGACATATACGCTGATCTGTACTTAGTGAAATGGACATCGTTGATGATTCCGCCGATCGTCATCGCCTTGGTTAACATCGTGGCACTGGTCATCGCCTTCTCGAGGACACTGTTCGGCAGCGGGCAGTGGAACATGTTCATCGGCGGTGCATTCTTCGCATCCTGGGTGTTGTGCCACTTGTATCCTTTCGCTAAAGGTTTGATGGGCCGGCGACGGAAGACACCGACTATCGTCTTCGTCTGGGCGGGTCTCATCTCCATTATTATCTCATTGCTGTGGATGGCACTAAACCCCGGTGGCATCAATTCCATCGGAACGGCCAGCAACACCGCCAACGGTGGTTTTGAATTCCCCTGAGCGCCGGAAAAGGCCTCTCTCAGTCCCTCGTCTGTTTTGCCTTTCATTTTTGTATATGTATCACTTACCAGTACAACGTAAAAAAAAAAAATTATTTGATTTATTTATTTATTTTTACAAAATTTTAGAAAAATATGTTATTTATTTCCTTTGAATCAATATTATTTTTTTTTATTTTTTTAATTTTAACTCTTTAGTATTTTAAATTTATTGTTGATAATTTTTTTAAAATATATTTAATTAATGTTAAGAATATTTTATTTATGGTGAATATTCATATATTAGAGGAATGTTTAATGGGCTTTATTATTAGGGTTTAATATTCATTGAAATTAGGGTTTCCATCTTATGTCTATAAATATAAACTTTTGGACAAAACATTGTACGCAACCTTACTTTAGGAATATAATACAATTTTTCTCTTTTGTCTCTCATCTTTGTTCTCTTACTTTGTTCTTATTCTTTATTTTATTTATAACACGTTATCAGCATGAGACTCTAACCAACGGAGGTTTTTGTCGTTCGAATCTTGAAAGAATTATTGAAAAGAATTTGTTACTAGCATAAATAAAAGATATGTTTTTCTCCCTCAATTATATTTTAATTATTGTTTTTTCTTGATCTTTAATTTGATTTTTAATTTATTAAAAATCTTTAGTTGTTTGACGTTTGTGTAGCGATAAAGTGACTCAAATACCTTGGTTCTTGTCGGTAATTTTCGAAAAAGATTTTAATACAATATTGATAACTAAATCTACCATATATTCAAGTTAGTGAAAAGTCTGGTATGTTTTATTTATTTAATTTGAAATTTTTTATCTTTATTTATAACTAATATTTGTTTATTTTATTATGATGATGAAAGTTTATGTTTTAATCATGTTCTAAGTATTACATGATATTAGAACAATTATTAAACCTTTAATTAATTAATATGTTATTTATTATGTTGGTTTGATTCGAGTATATTGGTTGGACATCCCGTTCTGCGAGGCTACTAGTCTCAAAGGAGGTTCTTTTTAAAGGACCTTATGAACTGGTTTAACAACGCCGCGTATAAGGATTAAATTTTTGTTCATTGTATTTATTGTGCATATATATTGGTTGATCAATTACTATTTAATAGTATGAATATTATAAAGTTTATATTTGCTTGAAAGCAATACTATTTTTATGTCGAAAAACTCGATTATAAACTTCTTCCAAGTTCAAGTTACGAAAATCGTCTTGATCAAAGAATTTATATGGGAGGCACTCCCTAAAGTGAATGCATGCATGATGCTTATTCAATGCAATTATTGAATTTATGACATTCCTTAAAGTGAATGCAAGCATGATGATTATTCCATGTGAATATTAGATTTATGATATTCCTTGAAGTGAATGCAAACATTATGATTATTCTATGCGATTATTTGATTTATGTCATTCCCTGAAGTGAATACAAACATAATGTTTATTCCATGCGATTATTGAATTTGCTTCATTCCTTGAAGTGAACGCAAATGTGATAATTCACTATATGGTTAGTGAATAAAACTCAATTATGTGCAGAGTATCATTGATGAGGATATATTAGAAAAACATACTCTACTTTTCACACATTAATGTTGTCTTACAAACACAATATCATACAAGGATTTTAAATACTTATCAGTCTACGCTCTATTCCCTGACGTGGATATAATATTTTATAGCGGAAAGAATAAATGCCACATTAGTAACTGTGATCGTGATTGAGATTATAAAATGAACATGGATAAGATGATTATTTTGAGAATATTTATATCCACAAGAAGTGAAATTATAAAGATGACAAGAATGATAGAGATCATATCAAAATCTTTATGTTATCAATGTGATGGTACAAATCATTGATCTCGTACTTGTCAAACGCCGAAGTATTATGGACTTTATCCATAATCATGAATGATATATTAAAGAAAATATAAACAGATTTTCTTTGTGGCGAAAATAATGACGTTATTGATCCAACTCAATTGGATATTGATAATCTTTCTCATAACCCTTGAAGGGAATAACTCGCCATTTATTTCCTTTATAAATTCTAAAAGGAATAATTGATCTTTAATTTATTTTGTTTAATGTTAATTTATTTATTTATGTTAATTTACTTTTATTTATTATTTGTTTATGTTAACTTATTTTATATATTTATTTATCTTTTATGTTAATTTTTCTTTTAAAAGAATATGATTACTTCCGGAATAAAATATGTAATAATTTATGACGATTTATACTTAGCAGACAATGCAAGTACTCATACAATATTTAAGCATAAGAAATATTTTTCCATTTAAATACAAGGAAAATATGAATATTATATCTCAAAATACTAAAATATTAGTGCTTCAGAAGAGCTCTTGAGAGCTTATCTTTGATCCGATTTAATATAATATGCTATTTTTTAAAAATATTTTTTCATTTCCCGAAGTGAATGGTACAAAGCACATATTTTTCATTTCCCGAAGTGAATGAAATAAAGCATATATTAAAAGGTGCATAATTATGCATATTTTCCCATTTTAAATGCAAGGGAATAATATAAGTACTATATCCGGAAGTACTAATATCACAGAAAGCTCCGACTGAGAATATGTTATTTGCCAAATAAGACTTTATCTCATATTTATCGTGCATTATACTCGTTGAGCAAATATGTTATTGCCAAATGGAACTTTATTCTATATTTACAGTGCATTATAATCGTCAAAGTCGCAAAGAGACATTGAGTTTTAAAGATATTTATAGAAATATATTGAGAATATCAATCAAAGGGATATTGACTATCTCAATATTACGAGTATAACTCAAGGCAATAATAAAATTTCGACAAAATTACATGCACTGTCATCAATATTGTACTATATAAGAATTAGTATAAATTGAAGCTCATGCTATTGTAAACTAGATGTTTACTGATAATTTTATTTGGCATGACCATTTAGACCATATCGGTTCAATTATGATACGAAAATTTGCTAACACTTTCATGTGGTCATTTATTGAAGAACTAAGATTTTCTTTATGGTAATATTTCACATGATACTTGCTATGAAAACAATGTGATTATTCAATCATCAACATCTAAGATAGAGTGCTGTTAATTTTCTGGAACGGATACAAGATGATATATATGGGCCCATACATCTTTCTTAAAGACCATCTAGATATTTTATGATTTTTATCGATGCATCGGCTAGATGGTTAAGTGTATCCTTATTATTAAACTCGCAACTTGGTGTTTGCGAGGCTACTTGCTCAGTTGATAAAATTACAAGCACATTTTCAGATTATTTTCTAAAGACAATTAGTCTTGATAATGTTGATGATATGTAATTTTATACGTAGTATCATAAATTCGCATTAAGCCAACAAATAATCATAAGTTCTTCACATTACAAATGGTTTTTGGTCAGGAACCAATATTTCTCATCTTAGATTTTTTGTGTGCGATATATATTCTATTTGCTCTACCACAACGTACAAAGATGAGTTTTGTTGAGAATATGTATTAGATTTAAATATCTTGAGCTTCTGATAGGGAATTTATTTACAACCCGATTTATTGACTATTATTTTAATGAGCCTGTTTACCCAACATTAGAGAGAGAAAATAAATAGCTGGGGAAAGAAATAAGTTAGAATGAATTATCATGTTCTCTTTTTGATCCACGTACTACACAATGTGAACTATAAGTTCAATGGACAATTCATTTAGCAAATCAATTGCCAGATGATTTTGTTGACCCTAAAAAGTGACTAAGTCACGTATATCAACTATGAATGCTCCGATTAAATTTGATGTCCTAGGAGGAAAAATTCTAGTTGCTAATGAGTCTAACTTACGCCTTTAGCGTGGTAGACAAGTAAGTTCTAAAGATAAAAAAAGATCCTCGAAAAAGAAAAGGAGCTATATTTTATGATGGTCTGATCGAGAAATCAATGGTTATGAAAATCTCTAGAAATGATTAAATGGTCTCCAACCGAGACATTGACATCACTCAGGTACCTGATAATAAAGAGATCTCAATAGATTATGTTATGTCTGATAATAAGTGAAACTGAAATTAAATCGATGTCGTTAATATATTTGCATACAATATAGCACTAGAGATTTTATTTGATAATGTGAATCATGAATCATTGTCAATTGGACAATATAAATAAATAAATGATTGGCCAACATGAAAGAGGCAATTGAGGCGAAACTAAAATCTCTTGAAAATAGAAGTATGTGGGCCTATAACCCGTACATTGAAATATATAAAGCTCATGATATAAACGAGCCTTTGTGAGAAAGAGAAATTAAAAAGAAAAATCATGAGATATAAGCTCATTTGGTTGCACAAGGATTCTCACAAAGACATGAAATTGATTATGAGGAAAATATATTCCTCGGTGGTGGATGAAACTACTTTTAGATTTTGATTAGTCTGAAAATAAATAAAATTATTCGGTTTCTGTCTAATGGATGTTGTTACATCATATTTGAATGAGCCTCTTGACAATAATATTTACATGAAACTTTCAGAAAGATTTAGTTTGCCATAAGTAGTTTATTCAAGTTCTTGAGAATATTATTCAATCATATTGAATATATCTTTTTATGGCTTAAAATAATTTAGGCGTATTTGGTATGATTGTATAAATGAATACTTATTAGCATAATGCTATATGAATTATTTTCTTGAGCATTTTTATTAAGAGGTATAACTTTGAATTTTTATTGTTGTGTATGTCGATGATTTGAATATTATTGAGACTTGTGAAGAGATCTCCTCAAATCCTTGTGCATCTATCGACATACAGAAAAATATTGAAAGAGACTTTACATACATAACGCATATCTATTGATCACCCTTATGGTTGTTGCTAGGCCTCTTACTGTAAACAAAGATTTTTTCGCCTCACGAAAAGAGTAATGATATTCTTGGTCTAAAGCACAATATACACATTATTTGATCTGAAAGCATCGTATCTTAGCTGGTCCAAAAATATTATTTAAGTACTACGAGATCATTACCTTTGAATAATTCTTATGCATGAGGCAAAATCAAAATATGTGTTTGACTAAACATATGAAGATATGTGAATGTTTTTCACAAGATAAGATGCAAGCTATCTTGTAAAGAGATAATACAAAATTTATATTTCAAGGTGGATATATCAAATATGATAAAACGAAACATATTTCTTCAAGTTTCGCCCCTCATAATTTTTAGATGAATAATATTCAATGAATCATTTCAAGCAATGATTTGAAAGATTTATCCACTAGTGCGTGATCTACTTCAACATTTGAAGATTGTATTTAATATTGAATTATGAAGATTCAAAGATCTTATATGATATTTTCATGAGGGGGAGTAAATACACATTATACTCTTTTTCCCTTAACCGAGGTTTTGTCCCAATGTGTTTTCCTAGTAAGGTTTTTAATGAGGCAACATGTTATGCGTATAAAAGATATGTGTACTCTTTTTCTTTCACTAAGAATTTTTTCCCACAGAGTTTTTATCTTAGTAAGGTTTTAACAAGGCACATTCTCTTCATGGATATTCAAGGGGAGTGTTAAAAATATTTTATTTATGGTGAATATCTATGTATTAGAGGAATGTTTAATAGGCTTTATTATTAGGGTTTAATACCAATTTGAATTAGGGTTTCCATCTTATACCTATAAATATAAACTTTTGGACAAAACATTGTACATAGGGATGTAAAAAGTTGACCCGACCTGGAAACTCGCCTGAAATCTGTTCGAGTCAAAACTATGTTTAACCCGGGGATGTAATGACCCGAACCTGATCTGTATCCGACTGTTGTTGACCTGAACCCGAGTTAGACCTGTTACTGTAGTAACCGAACCTGAACTATATCCGACCGAGATTGACTTGAACCCGATTTTAACCTATTATTGTAAACCTAAAACCCGACCTGTATCCGACTGAAACGAATCCGAACCCGAGTCTGACCTGACAGATAACCGATATTACCCGACTGAATTGACCTGAGACCTGATTTTACCCAACCTGTTTTAAACCTGACCTGATAAATGACCCAACCTATTATCAACCTGAACTAATATCAACATAACATTTATATAAATAAGTTATATACATACTTACTTATTTAATTACTTATAACATACTTTTAATACAAATGTAAAATAATATTATTATTATAAATATTAATATTTATATAGATATTTTACATGACATACTTATAATATGGATATAATATTTATATAATTTCTGTTTATTAATTTTTAATTAATAATTTATGGTTCAATTTTATTACACATATTTATATTGTACATATAAGTTATGACACTCACATACTTATATAATATTTATAATGATCTTATTATAAACATTGATGTATTTATATTTTAATATTTATAAGTTATAACATACTTATTACCAATATTTATATAAATTATATTACAAATATTTATTAATTTTAAATTATATACTAAAAAATTTGATATTATACTTATAAGTTATAATTTATAAGTTTAGCAAATTAATAAACTTCATAAACTTTAACATATTTTAAGTCATATGTATAACGAAATTAATAATTTCTTAAAAATTATTCAAGTCTAACTCATATGATTTTAATAATTTAAGTTCAAATTAATAAACTTAATAAAAATTAATAATTTGTTAAAAATTATTCAAGTCAAAATAATTTAAGTTCTAATTTTAATACCCAATATCCATCAGATATGATTTTAATTTGCTGAAACTAAGATTATACAATTTCTTTAATCCATTGCAAAGCAAAAAACTGAAATCAATTCAGAATATAAATTTAAAGTACACTATAAATTGGGAGATGTAATTATTGTATTATTCAATAATATAAAACTTACAAAAGAAACATAATAAAAATTACAAATGAACATCATATACAAAATTTTATAGCAAAAGTTTAAATTATAGAATGTGAGCTCTCAGATCTTATAGCAAAAGTTTTATAATGCTATATGCAAATACTTTGCTACCAGAATTATCATAATCGAGCACTAAAAAATCTAAAAGTCACCAGCAAGGTTAATTATGGATAACTTTTTACCTAAGAAACCAACATAAACTAACAAAGGACAATTAATTAGATAAAAAAATCAACAGCTTTGAAAAACCAACAACATTAATCCAATCACCAACCAGCAACAGAGAGCAATCAACCACAACAACAATAATCTTATGTTATAAGTCATAACTCATAACATATCAAAAAAAAAATCAACAGTAAGCATAATATCATAAACATCATAAGCATACAATTAATAGTAAACATCATAAGCATACAATTAATAGTAAGCATATCATAAGCACAAGCATCATAAGTCATAACATAAGCATCATAAGCATAATATACCCTAAACCATAAGCATCTAAACATAAGTCATAACACAGTACTATTCATAAACATCATAAGCATCATACAATTAACAGTAAGCATCTAAACATAAGCATCATAACATAAGACATATCATAAGCATTATAATTATAATCTACCCTAAATCATATCATCTAAACATAAGTCATAACCCTAAACCATTCATAAGCATAAGCATCATACAATTAACAGACAACATCTAAAGCTAAGCATAAAAAATTAACAGCAAATTAAAGTTATAAGCATTAAGATAAAATACATATTTTCAGCTCCACAAAGTCTTTCACATAGTACCATTCAACTCCGAAGAAAGACTAAAACAGATTAAAAAAGAAATAAAATTATAAATTAATAAATATTGAAAAGGAAAAAAACATTAAATAATCAAAGGGTTTACCTTTAACTTGATTTCAATCTTCAGTAGGACTTAGAATTGAAGAGTCTTGCACAACAGTAAGATAATCTTCATCCCTTTCCACCGGTTCAAAACCATACAACCAATTACGGGTTGTTATAAAAATTTCAACATTTTTGGGTAGAAGTTCAACCCTCAATTTGTTGAAATTTCTTCCTCCCATACTGAAGGAAGATTCAGAAGCAACAGAAGTGATTGAAATTGCTAAAACATCTATTTTCATTTGTGCAATAACAGGGAAAGAAATAGCTTGTGCCTTCCAATACTCTAAAATATCAAATTAGTTATCCTCAAAACGAGAAATTAGGGGAAAATTAATATATGAGTCCACATCAGATTTTGCACTCCTTGAGGCAGCTAAATTTGCATCAAAGTTCTAAAAATAAAGGGTATTAAGAGTTTGTAAAAATTTAAAAAATAACAATATATGGACTTAAAAAAAATTAAATCATCTCTCTTGAAAAAGATTAGACTTTTTAAAAGTTGAAGGTCGACTAAAACTGGACAAGCTTGTACTACTTTGAGAAGAGTTGCTTTGAACAGAAGAATTAGAGGAGGAATAGAGGACAAACTTTGAATAAAATATATATAAATTAACAAACTCATTATCAACAATATTCACCCTCCTGTCAACCTCATCCTCAACATAGAGGACAATATACAACTCCTTTAAAAATTGTAACTTATATCTGGGATCAAGTAAAACAGCAAAGAAGAGAATATTTGAGTAATCAGACCAATACTCTCATATAACACAAGCATTGGTCTTGCCATTTTAGAAACACCTTCACAAGGATCATTGTGAGCATCACACAATAATTTTTCTATAGAAACAATATTATTCAGGTATAAATTAGCAGTAAGATACTTGGAACCAGAAAATATATTAGTAATTTTAAAGAAAGGCTCAAGGAAATCACAGATTAATTGAGCAGTTTCCCATTCAAGATCAGTAATTATATCAAGGTCATTTTCCCTCTTAACAAATAAGTTAATAGCTAACCTAGCTTCAAGTGCTCTACAAAGCATTAAGTAAGTAGAGTTCCATCGAGTAGGTACATCCAAAATCAACTTACCAGAAAAAGAAGAACCATAATCTTTCACAGTCATCTCAAAGTTGCAAAGTCTAGAATCAGAAGAGTTAATAAACTTAAAAATTTCTCTTAATTTAGTAACAGAAGAATCAATTACCTTCAAAACCTTTTGAACTATCAAGTTCAAAATATGAGCAACACATCGAACATGAAAATACTTACCATTACATGGGAGAGGAGAAATCGTATGCAAATCATCTTTCAAACGTCTAACCATTCTATCATTGGCATAAGCATTATCAAGTGTAATTGTAAAAACTTTCTTCTCAAGACCCCACTCACATAGCAATTTTTTCACAAACTTATAAATAGACTCACCATTATGGGGAGGGGGAAATCATCGAAAATTCAAAATTTTCGAATTGAAGTTTCCAGTTATTATCAATATAATGAGTAGTAAGAGCATAGTAAGAATGAGAAGTGCAAGCAAACCATCCATCACATGTAAAGAAGATACGGCTTGAAACAGAATGCAAAGAATCAAGAAACAATTTTTTATGTGCTTCATGCTTTAACATTCAATGTTTTGTAATGGTATACCTAGATATATCTCTAACAACTGGATTTAAATAATGATGCAAAGCCCTAAGTTTATCATGCTCAACTACACTTAAAACATAACTATGACAGAGAATAGCATCGATAAATAATTCACAATACTTTTTCTGATCAAAAGAAGATTCAATACTACTACTAATATTAGAAGCAAGATAGTGTTTATAAGCTTGACATTTTTCAGTATGCCTTTTCGGATTAGAAGTACCAACATAAGAATCAACTTTATATTTTTTGATTTTACAATACTTACATTGGACATAAATATCTTCTAGAAGCTTAATGAATGAGTAATGATCCCAAACAGGAGAAGTTCTTCTCCCAAACTCACTGGTATTTCCACTAACAGCCTTCCTCTTTGAGCTGCGAACAATTTCAGAATCTTCCTCATGTGCATCACCTTAAAACCAGCAGACAAAGTGTATAAGAACCAGGAAAATATAAAAATGAATAGAAATTAAGTTATAAAAGAGAGGAACATACCTCTTTCAGAGTATGGTTCACTTAGCTCATTTGGACCTCTGTCACCAGGTCCATGATATTCCAATTCATATGAAAACTCATCCATATTACTTAAAAACATTATAAATTTTGTTAGATAATAAATAAATAAATAAATAAGGGTAGATAAATAAATAAAGAAAAAAAACAGAGAACAAACAAACAAATAACAGTGATAAACATTATATATAAAGCATATTCAAAGAACAGAAAACAATGATAAACATAACTATTTTCAGAGTATAAACAAACAAAATAATGATAATTTTAAATAAAAAATATATTAGAATATGAATCATTTACATATAATAGAGAACAACCAACAAATAACAGTGATAATTTCAAACCTAAAAACCTAAACTCAAAATAATGATAATTTCAAAGGAGAACAAAACATAAAATATATCAGAATATGAATCATTTACAAACCTAAAAACCTAAATATATAAAGCCTAATCAAAGAAAGTACATAAACATAAAACTCAAAATAATGATAATTTCAAAGGAGAATAGAATATAAAATATATCAGATCGAAAGTAAACAAACCCTAAGATCCAACGGTTTAATCCTTGTACTTGGCGTTGTTAAACCAGTCATGAGGTCCTTTATAAACCTCCTTTGACACTAGTAGTATAGCAGGTCGGGTAGTCTAGCCCATATACTCGGATTAAGCCATTTATAAATAACAGAGAACAACCAACAAAATAACAGTGATAAACATAACCATTTTCAAAATATAAACAACCAAGACAGAATAACAAAGAACATGATATAAACATAACCAAGCAACCAAACAAATAACAATAAAAATAAAACAGAAAAAATAAAAAGACAAGTACAAAGAACTTACAGAGAAATTATAGAACAGATTCACAAATAACAATAATGTACCTGAAAAAATAATTAATAACTGAAATTAATATGAAAAAAATTCAAAGGACATTAGAATAAAATATATCAGACCAAAAGCAAAAAAACACTAAGACCTAAACAAAGGTTTAATCCTTGTACTTGGCGTTGTTAAACCAGTCCATGAGGTCCTTTAGAAACCTCCTTTGACACCAGTAGCATCGCAAGTCGGGTAGTCCAGCCCATATACTCGGATTAAACCATTTAAAAAGATAGGAACAACCAACAAAAAACCAGTAAACACGGGATGAACAACAATAAAATAACAAAGAACAACCAACAAAAAAACAGTGAACATGGGATAAAAAACCAACTAAAATACAGTAAACCAACAAACCATTTTCAGAGAACATGAGATAAACAGAGATCTTATAGAGATAAAAATAAAAAATGAAGAGATAAGAATAAACAGAACCATCAATATTAACAGAAAGAATACGAACACTTACAGTGATAAAAAGAAGAGATAAGAATCTGAAAGAACAGAAAGAATACCAACACTTACAGAACAGATTCACAGAATATGAACTTACACAGAATATCAACACCTGAAAAAAATAAACATAATTAATATTTGCAATTAATATGAAAAAGAAAATAAAAGAAATTAAATGAACTTACACATAATAAGAAGGGATATATATCTGAAAAGTTAAAGCTTCTGGAAGGAATACGAAGGGATAACAACTTGAAGGGTTTAGGGTTTAGGGATCAAAAGGGTTTGGGGATTAGGATTTAGGATTTAGGAATTAGGGTTCAAGGATTAGAAGGGTTATGGATTAAGGATTAGGATTTAGAGTTTAGGGTAAAGGGTAAATGGTTTAGGGTTTAGATATTAGGGATTCAAGTTTAGAGATTAGGGATTAAGGATTAGGGTTCGGGGTTTGATCGAAGAGAAACAAGTTAGGAAAGGATTGAATATTTATTGAAGATCTGAGATGGATTTGGGAAGAATAATGTTTGAGTTCTTGAGAGAAAAGGTGTTAGATCGAGTAGAAACACCTTTTGGAGAGGATTTGGTGTTTGTGGAAGATCTAGGAGGCTTTTTGGAACATCTGAAGAACAATGAAGAACAACTTGTGTTTTAATCGAAAAAACACAAGTTTTTTAGGAAATTGGGTGTTATTCTAGAGAGATAGTAGAGGATTTAGAGAGAGAATGAGAGAGAAATTTTGACAGAAATAAGAGAGAAAATGAAATGAAAAAATTGAGTCTTTGGCCTGATTTTTGAGTTTATATAGTGATTGGGTTGGGTCAAGAGGATCCGCGTGTTTTTAATTGGATCGCGTCTAATTATTTAAGTCATCCGTTGTGTTTTTAATTTCTTACAAATGGGTCCTTATTCGTTTCAAATTAACCCAAAAATTTTATTTTCTTTCTAATTTAATCACTATATTATTATATAGTATTTATATATTTTGTATTATGTACATATTAAATATGTATAATATTTATAATATATAGTATTTATATATGATATATATACATATTAAATATGTATAATATATGATATATCTATATATATGTAAATGTATATGTTAATTGTTATATATCAATATATGTATATTATATTTATATATATAATATATGTATAATATACATATGTAATATGTATTATACATATTATATGATATATATAATATGATACATATATAAACATATAAATACATTAAAATAAAGATGTATGTATGAATTATGATATATATAATATATGAATTATGAATTATAATATGTTATATATATATGATATAATACATATTATAAATATATATATGTATAATATGATAATTGATGCATATATATACATTCAAAATAAATATGTATGTATGATATATATAATGTATTATGTATAATACTATAAATCTATAATACATATACATATTACATACATATATATATTAATATATATAATACATATACATATAACTTTAAGTATATAAAATTACATATTTACATTATTAACAATTTAACATAACATACATACTTACATATGTAAAGATATCAATGTAGTTATGTATAGTGTACTAATATATACATGTGACATTAATTTATTAACATACATGATACATTAATACACATATATAATACATGTACTAAATTACTAATAATATATATTAATATATATATTAAAAATTAATATACATGTTAACATAATAACATGTATGATATATGTATAATATATTATATATATACATATAACAATATAACATACATATATATAATACATTATACATATATATTATATATATAGATTATAGCTTACGCCTTACATGATACATTATATATATTTATATATACATGTACTATATACTAATGTATTATGTATATATACATATATATATATATTATAATTACAAATTGATATAACATACATATTATATTTACGTATATGATATATATACATATTACATATATACATGTACTAACTACTAAACTACTAATTAATAATTGTTATTTGTTAGAATGTATTTATTATCACTTATGTTTTATTAATTATTATCACTTATGTTATGTTAATGTAGTTATGTTATGTACATATAACATATTGATGTAACATATTACATGATACATATATGAATAATATGATATATATTATATATTATATATACATATATACAATTATACATATATCAATATATATATATATATACACATTGTTACATTCATACATATACTTATTATATATATATATGAATGTTAGAAATTAGAATGTACTCATGTTAATGTAGTTATGTTATGTATTAATATTATGTACAATTAATAATTATATACATTATAAATATATATAGTGTAATGTATATCATATTTTAATATTTATTATAATTTTATTTTTCATATATTAATTTATTTATAATATTATTCCATTTGCAAAAATAGTATTATTCCATAAATGATATTATGTCATAAATAGTATTATTCCTTATTCTAGTATTATTTTACTTCCAAAAATAATATTAGTCCAATTATAGTATCACTCCATATATAGTATATTTTCTATAAATAGTATAAATTCCTTATATAGTATTAATTTTATATATACTATTATTCCATTTATAGAATTATAGTATAAATTCTATATATTGTTTAAATTTTATATTTTATATATTTTAATTTTTTAAATATATTAAACTATAGTATAATTATAAATTTATATTGTATTAAAGATAAATTTTTAATAATTTTAATTATTATTAAGTTATAATTTTTTAATTTAATCCTTCTAACTTAGAAGTTTTTTTTAATTGATTATTATTGATTTTTCTAATTTATTTTAATGTTTCTAATTTTTAATTTTTGTAATTGAGTCCTTACTCCTTACAAGTTAATGTTAATTTTTTTAAAATTTCAAATTTTAATCTTTAACTTTGTGATGTAATATTTATTCGTTTTTTACGTATTAATAAAAAATGAAAATTAATAATTTAAATTAATATGAATATAAAATCAAAATTAATTTGACCTGAAACAAAACCGACTTGAAATAAACTCGACTTGAAATGAACCCGACCTGAAATGCAACCGAACTGAAATGAACTCGACCTAAAATCTACCCAACCTAAAATGAAACTGTCAATTATCCAATTTAGACCCGAACCGTTTCAACCCGACCTGAAATAGATCCGACCTGAAACGGACTCGACCTGAAATGGACCCGCACCCGACCCGAATCGAGTCAAAACATCAAATCAACCTGAAATGACCTATAGCCGATGTTACCCGACCTGACATTACCCAACCTGAAACTCATTCGAGTAACTGTTTTTACATCCCTAATTATACACAATCCTACTTTGAGAATATAATACAAATTTCTCTCTTTTGTTTCTCATCTTTGTTCTCTTACTTTGTTCTTATTCTTTATTTTATTTACAATAATTAATTAAAATATTTAATATAATTACGATTAAAAAATTAATTTTTAAAATATCAATACTCTACGGTGAGATTGTTTTTTTTTTAATTATTGATAAAATCTTTATATTGATAAAGAAAACTAATTAACAATATAATAAGTAATTATATTTTTATAATTTTTATTTTTTAAAATTATTTTTTAAGAATTTCTAAGAATGTTTATGATTTATATATTTTTAATTTAGAAATAACTCTGTTTTTTCTTCATAATTTTGACGTTTTTATGATTTTTAAATATTTTAAAGACTTTAAAATTGTTATAATTATTTTTAATTTTTGAATTAATTTTTTAATATTTTCAGTTTTTATAAGAAAAGCAAACTTCAACTAATTGGATATATATCATAAGCATGTTAGCCGCTAATAAAAATGGATAATTATTCTATGTACTAAAGTTTGTGAAAACTTTGTTTACATCAATGCTATAGATTTAGGGTTTGAAAACTTATTTAAAGTTTAAGAGTTTAAATATATTAATTTTGAATTTAGGATTATTGATAGAATCTTAAATTTAGGGTTAAAAATTTACGAATTATAGGTTAAAACCTAAATTTATAATTATGCTATCCTTAAACTTAAATCTTAATTTTAAACCTTAAATTCTAATCATAAACAAAAACCCTAAATCATAAACCTTAAACCCTAAAATTAAGATGCTTATGAAAACAAAAACTTTTCCACTTGTGTATGAAACAATAATCTATAAAAAAAGAAAATTATTTCATGCGCAATCACTTGTGAAAAAAAATTGTTTATACGAGCACCATAAAATTTGGATTTATGAGTTTAAGTATAATAGTTTTGTATTTAAGGATTTTTGATAAAATTTTAAATTTGGTGATAAAATTTAGGGTTTAAAGATTAAAATCTAAATCACTAATTATGCTGCTCTAAAATCTCAATCTCAATCTCAATCTCAACCCTAACCCTAAACCCTAAATTTTAAACTCCTATAATAATACTCTTAAATCCTACATCTTAAACTAAACACTTTAAATCTTAAAATTAAGGCACTTATAAAAAAACAAAAAATTTACCGCTATATACGATAAAATAATCCTAAAAATTATCATGTTACCCATAATGTTACTTATATGTAACCAATATATTCACAATTTATTTAATCTCATTTCAAATAAAAAAATTAAATAGTTTAATGACAGTTTACTTAATCTCATTTTAAATAAAAAAATTAAATAGTTTAATTACAGATAGTATCTATTTATACTTTTAAATTTTTGTTACTGGAACACACAAGAAAGATATTGTTACATTATTCTGTCCTCTACTTATTAGTGCCAAACATGTTATAAATTTTGCTACCCAAGTTTTGGGTGATTAAAATTTCCAATATTCTTAGTCATTATTCTAATACTGTCACAAATGTGTAACATGTTAAGAAACAAACATGCCACATGTTAAGGAAGGTGATGAGGGATGGATGTCTGAATGGCAGTTCCATTGCCATGGTTTACTGTTTCAATCTGGTCAAGCAATGAAACACAAGACAATCTTTTGACCCCAAGAAACATGTGCATTGCAGAGTTAGATGCCTTGACCCGGCAAAACAAAGAAACCCTACAATCAAATCTTATACATCCGACGTCTCGTACGGGACTCGGACAAATAACTGACCATGTAGGGTAACTACAGCCGACGTCTGATGTGCATCGATTCTTGATGGCAGGCTCACAACCTGGACACAAACTGCATACTATTAATGAATGAACATGAAAAATGGTTGTCTGGAATCGTGCCACAATATCAAAACCGATGATAGACGGCTATGTTACATTGAAATTTCATAAACTCGGACTAACCTTTTTGAAGGGTGTGACACCCCAAGGATTATCGAGTTGATGAGGTTGACCGGATATAACCAAGCGGCCTGCTGGATCGGACTGAACATGAACCTGATTCACTTAAAGGCTTAAAGCACATATGGTAATCCAGCAACAAAAATCAAACACAATCTATATGAAAAAGAAAAGGGAAATGGATTCAGCAATTAATGCAATTTTATTGGGATCCTCTTCTGTACTAAATCACGAATCTTAGCAAAACGGATAGAGATCTCGAGTTTAATCTAGTTGGCTAGTTGCAATCATGGAAAATTTCCAAAAATGTTGTGTCCGTGTGGATGACTACAAAGTCACTCGAGCATCGAAACAGATATCCTAGTAAGGTCATTGTTGTAAAGTAACCGACCCTTCGTCTAGAACGGAAAGTCTCTTCCAAGGAAGATTTACCTCTTAAAGTCATGAAATTTAGAAAGCAAAATACTAGACATGAAACAGAGAATCATCTAAAGATATACGAACCTCCTCACGAAGAAGCCCGGGAACCAAAGCATATACCTCATAGCAGTCAACCTGTGAGGGGCAGCGAGAGCCATATAATAATGGCAATTGGCAAATTAGTGATGTATCTTAGGAAGTATCACATTATCCGAAGAACAACACAAGAAAGACTTACCGTTTTTTGCACGTTAACCTTTACCCAATCAGCTGGGGCTCCAATATCGACAACCATTGTATCCAACCTGCCAAAAGAATGTATAGTTTTGGCACCTTGAAAAGTCAAGATACATTTTTCATATACATAATAAAAAATGGGAAAAATAATAATAAGTAACCGGCAATCGTAACTGTGGTTTAGTTGCTTTAAGCTGAGAAACTCGGGAACTAAGCTCCACGGTTGATGACTTTTTATGCTTTAATAAACCTGAGATGATAACCAAGTCACATAAATAAAGAAAATTTTGGGCATTGTAGTTGCTGAATGTGCTAGGCTAAGCATATTAGGAATACCAAAGTTTTTAAGTTGTCTGTCACTTCTGAGTGTCGGATTAGATGTCTTGTCCTAGAAAAATCGAAAACATTGCATAGGGCAAGATCAGGGAACACGAAAAGGGAAAAGTTGAAAAGATTAAACTCATATAGCTTAGAAGGTCTCCACAAACCTTGATGATTGGATGACAGACCTCACCGTTATCCAGAACACGCTGAGAATGCCAGCTTCGCATGGCACGAGCAGCAGCATCTCTCTTTGCCCTACCTGACCCAGGTGCTTGATTACTACCGGCCTACAAAAAGGTAATAGAAATCACTAGATATATATAGGATTATGATGATATTTATCAAGACAAATTCCAATCATATTACTAAAGATGCGATTAGGGTTAAGGACACCCTGCATTTAACACCGTAATACCAAACACCAACCATGCGAGTATAATTACGTATTATAATACCCCTTTGCAGTTTTGAACAATATCCAGAGATTTTCCATGAATTGTGAAAAGTACTTAAATCGTCGATTCCCTTCTTAAAAACCGTTATTCCCATAAATATAACCAGTTATGATTCGTGACTTACGAAGAAAATTAAAGCGTGCCTTTCAGGGAAGATCTACCTCCATTATTCCTTTCTCTTACCAACTTAGGCCCCAATGGTTACTTTGATGACAGCATTTTTATTACAAATTTAAATCGTCTTAGTAAAGTTAATATCATTTCAAAACGAGGCAACTTTTTTATATTCGACAACCAAAGTATCACTTGTTCGGAACTCATAAACGTTACAAGAAAGACAAGTTACAACTGGATAAACATAAAACACAGCTGCAACAAACAACATTGATGTTGAAGCTGATCAGCAAGCATATTTACCTGTGTTTCAACTGTGTTAGGCTCAGTAAAGGGTGCACCCGACTGAGGGATCAAGCCACCATGTACTTTATGCCTTTCAAACTCGAGCAGTGCCTGAGAAATTTATGGAACCAAATTATAGGAAAATAACACGTTAAATTAACAAATAAAGAAAAGAAAAGTTAGAGCTGAGGGAGGAATGTCTTAAAGTTACGGCTTCAAATCACAGGGTATGACGTATGCGTACTTTCAATCTAAAATAGAAACTATCAGTTAGAGTGGAACCTTCTCATAAAAGATACGGAATGTCCACGACACAGTAGTGCAGGTCCTACACCAAAACAAAACAAAAAATAAAGGTGCTTCATTAACAAACTATGCAGAAAGAGCTAACAGATTTAATTGTTTTAACCCGAAAATTTGCTCGGCATGCTAGAAGAAAGACATCAACAAGAGAGTAGACATTATTCTTACTTCGGAGGATTAAATGATTCACCTACTTGCCTCCACAATTTGCATGAGGTCACCTACAAAGTCCACAGCATGGTTTAAAAGGCAAGTCCATAACTCTGTCTTATTCTTAACCAAAAATGGAAGAATTTTTCTCGACCATCATAAATAAACATGACAGCTAAACTAATCACATATTACCGGCTATGTCTAAACCGAATAACTACAATGCAGTTTCAAGGACAAGAACAAGTTTTTATATGCAAACACTGCATATAATTGGAAATCAGAATCAGGAAAACAACTTACTGCCCCCAAATTAAAAGATTCATATAATATTCCATTCTAGTTTTCACACTTTCAATTAAACCGGTCATCCTTTGTACAAACATGTTATGAAATTGTAGAAGATTTTGGCAGAGATGGTTTTCAAAACTTAGGGAAAACCTGTTCATATCCCCCCAATTTAATGACAGCTCTCCATAACCTGTAGTCAAAGGGAAAACAGTGAAGAAAGGTTAGCACAATGGTTTCGTTTTTCGACAAAGAAAGAAACAGATTGCATAAACATGAGAACTCAAAAGGTTTACTTTAGCAAATTCAGATCCTCCTTATAAAACTTAGGGTGCTTGAATTCAAGGTTCTTCTCCTTGTAAAAAGCTTCAACCTCCTTCACAAAAGCTGCTTGTTCCTCCTCTGTGTCTGACCCCGAGTTGTCAAAGCATAAATTAGGGATTGACAAAGACAACGGGGTATTAATCCCCCTTTCTGTAGACAAATCCTTCAATGGCTCCCCATTGTCAATTCCATCTTGGGGTTTTGTGTCAGAGTTGGGGTCTCTACCGAGTCCATTATCAAGCGAACGAACGAGGCCATCAGCATCAGCAGCATGATGTCCAGCATCATCCATATAGGTTTCAGTTTCAACCAAAGATTTCTCCTTGAAGTCCATAAATTCAACATCAACACTCTCCTCAGGCTTCAAATTTTCCTCATTTCGAGCACCGGTATCATCAACATTGAGATTTTTGACAGAGTCTTCAAGGGCTTGTTGTTGTTCCATTGAATCTGGGTTGTCACCAACCGGTTCAGCCTGCAATTTTCCATCATCTTCTTCAACTTTCATAGGTTCTTCAACTTGAACTTGGCCTTTCCCTTCATCAGCTCCAGTCTCAACCTCCATAGGAGCTTGAGACTCAACTTCAACCTTAGCAACAACAACAATTTCAGCTTCTTCCACAACTGGTTTGGAATCATCCATTTGAGCCTCACCAACACTACCACTCACCTTCTCAGGTTCCTAAACACCAAAAATATGGAAAAAACAGAACAACCCCATAAATCAAAACACTTCCTTCAGAAAAAAAAAATGACACACGCACACAAAGATCACTCCATTTTTTTTCTCATTTATATTACAACATAAAAGAAACAAAACAGGAAAAGAACCATGACATAAAACAAAAACTTTCAAACCAAAAAGGGTTTCTTTTCTCCTGAAACCTTAAACAAGAACTATGAAAGAAAAAAAAATGTCTAAAACATAAACCCAGAGAGCTTACGGCATTATGAACCCTAAACAAAACGGGAAAAAGGAACTCACTTGGTGTCTTCGTTTGAAGGAGTGAGTCTGAGTCTGGGTACACAACAGCGAGTTGAACCCTGGGTTCGGCCTGGACCCTGGGTTTGGAGTTTTAAAAACAAAACAAAAAGTGAAAGAAGATACAAGAGGAGGGGATAGTAGAACTGTTGAACTACAAAACAAAATTAAAAGCTACAGTTGAGGCCATGGAGCTTTGTTTTATTACTTGTGCTGGTGAAATTCTATCTGAAACTAAACCATCCAAATGAGTTGTTCGCCCTTGAAAGTTCTAATGGGCTTTTAATCCAAGCCCAATAAAATTTTTGAGTAAAACTACAGATTTAGTACTAAATTTTATTTATATTGTTATTTTAGTACTTCAATTATTATTTTTGATAAAATATACCATTACCTTCTAAATCCAAGTATTAGGACCAGTTTGATATTGTTTTTAAAAAATACAACAAGAAAGTGATTTTGAAATAGGATTTTAGAAAGTATTTTTGATTTTTTTGGTATTTTATCCTATTTTATAATAGTTGATTATTTATTTTTAAATTTAATTTTATTAAGTGATTAATAGTAATATCTATATATATTATTGTTGTTGTTCATGTTAAATCATTTAAAAACTTTATACTAACATTGGATTTTTCTCGCAATTATTTGGTCAAGATAATTGATAATGTTTTGATCTTCATGGTTATTTTGTGACTTTTTGTCAAGAAAATAAAAAATTCTAAAAAATATATTTGCAAGAAAGTATAATTATCAATATTCAATCTATTTACGATTCTATAATTTCGGAAAAATATTATTTTATTTCTTACTTTAAATATCAAATTTTTTGAGATGATAGATAAAATTGTTAATAAAAAATAATATCAACAATAAATTACTCTTTGTTACTCGGAGAGATCAGTCCTGATTTTCATTTTTCGCCTCCGGCAAACATCAACGATGGTAACTAATTCTCCGTTCTCATATTTTGAAATCTTATTATAATTCCTTCAAAGATTTAAATTTAAGTCAGTATTTTTGATTTTAGTGTATTTATTAAGATCGCAGATAAAATAAATATTGTATTAAACAAATGTATTATGTTTTTCTTGTCATAATTAACACATTCAAGTTTGATGTTCTTGATGTTAAATTCTTAGGCATATGGAAGGGATTGATTCAAATTGTTTTTTATTTTTTCGGTGACATTCGATTTTGAACGAAAATATTGGATACGTATATGTATGCGATATCTTTAATATTTTTTGTTTTTCTCTATAAATCCATTATGTATGTATGTATGTATGTATGTATATATGTATGTATGTATGAGTTTTTTGTGTGTTCAGATTCACTTTGTACTTCTAATCAGTCGACAAGGGAAGGTTAAGCTGACAAAATGGTATTCTACTTATTCCCAGAAGGAAAGAACCAAGGTATAACTTGCAAATCCGAGTACTCGTTTATGTTAAAGTTAGCTATAAGATCTATGTTAATTCGACTAGTCATGTTGTTCATGTCTAATAGTATACAAACATAGATACAAGTTGTCACGACTTGATCGACACGATACTTCCACGTCCATGTGTAGTGTCATCGTGCTTATAAGTCACGATTGTCATCTTCAGATGCCCACCAGCTCCACATATGGTAGCCCTTTTTCTAAAGTGGTACCATTTGATCCAAGGCATCCGAAGTATCGACTTATAAACACGATACGATTTAGAAAAGTGATAGTATCTCGCTCGTCGACGAGTCTTAACATGAACATAACTCTCTAAATATTCAAAGTAACATAGGAGAAAATCAGAAGAATCTGCTGCATTTTTTTGGTATTAATACCTTGTGAAAATGGCATTTGGTGAAAGGTTATCCGGGAGTTGAGCGGTGTGATTCTAACCAGAGGACCCAAACTCTGTAATTTTGTGGAATGGAGAGGGTTAAAAGTAGTTTACAAAAGGAAAACACACACATATTATATGTCAAAGTGAGATTTTTCATATTTTTTTTTACCATTTTATGAACAAAATCTTGTTTCTTGTTAAATTCTGCAGATATGCAAGTCTTTACTTCTGCATGTGCATTGATCCAGATGGCAATGAATTGGAGATTCTGGAGATTATTCATCACTATGTTGAGGTTCTTGACAGATACTTTGGCAGTGTGAGTTGAACTTAATGAAACTTAACTTTTTGGGAGTTTTAATTAGAGATGAAAAAATTAGGTACCCGATTAATTTGATTAGAATTGGTTCTAGTATTAATAATTATCGATTTTTAAAAATTGGAAGTAATCTTGGTTTTGGTCATACTGAGTCCTAAATTTTAAGATTCAGTCTTGTTATTAGTGGGAACTGGTATCGATATCGGATATACAATCAATTTCTTTATTATTAAGAAAATATGAGTAATAAGAGAAAAAATTAACCACCAATAATGTTATCAAATACTAAAATTAGAATATTGTAGGCTCAAAAATAAAAGTTTTAAAACGAGTCATACTCATGATATTCATACATAAAAAAAATTGATAAAAAAACAAATAAAAAACATTATCTGTTACAAACAAAAAACTAGTATTAGATATTGAGTATTAGTCTCAATTTTATTGGGTACCTACCAATTATCGAATCTAAAAAATTAAGATCTAATCTCTATTCTACCGGAATCAATACCGGATAAAAATCTATCAGGTCGTAATTGTGTTATTTTCTTACCCCTAGTTCTAACGTTGTTTTCAAAAGGTATAAATTGTATGTCTTTTTATTATTCATTCTTTTATATCTCTATTTCAAAATAGTAAGATTAGGATTTAAGGTTAATAGTCGTGGTTAGGGTTTAAAGAATTAGGGTTATGATTATCTTTTAAGGGGTAAGTTTAAGATTTAAGATATAAAAATTAGGATTAGTATTTAAAATTTAATTTTTAAATATATTTTAGTGTGAGATATAAAAGGAGACATAATTAAAAACGAAAGATTTTTATTCGTTTTCAAATGTCTAATTTTGATTTATTTAGATGTAATTTTGATTTATTTAGATGCCTCCAGGTCTGTGAACTGGACTTGATCTACAACTTCCATAAGGTATGTTTTTTATTTTTCTAGTTGACGGGTTTGATGATTAGACTCGAAATTAATTCGATACGATTATATCGGACATAAATTTATTCAATTTTATTTAAATTATTTTATGTGTTTGAGAGATTTTAGGAGAATTATAATTTTAAATACGTCTATCATGACTTAATCTGATCTATTGAATCGTATCCTAAAATACAGATAAAATTTCTCTTTAGGTCTCATAGATCCATCCCTCAAGTAGTCTATTGAAGAGTCTCTTTACAAATTTAAATTTACACTTTCAAACATAAAAAACTGAACTCTATAAAACGGATGCCAACCAATATTGACGTAAACTAAAATCTTTAAATTCTAATCTAAATGAAAATCATAAACTCTAACCTCTTAAATTTTAGACGAGATTAATTTTTATAATATTTATTATTAAGAATTTAATTTTTAAAAATTTGGTCTTAGGATTTTAAAAATTTAAAAATGGGTTTGATTGGACAAAATTTTAAGAGACCTAAAGTAACTTGAAGAAAATAACTCTCATTTATGCTCTCACAATGCAACTCGACACATTTGGTCGGACTATAAGCACATTCAAATCATGAACATGAGATAAATGGATATAAACATTAGAAAAACTCCGAATACATGACGAAATAAAAAAAAATAAATATATTCGTATCAAATTTGTATTGATATCAGACGCTCGTACTCGAATATTAAAAATCTTTTTCTTTTAACTCATTGATGTTTGACATTGGAAGGCTTACTATATATTGGATGAAATCTTGATTTCTGGTGAACTTCAAGAACCAGGCAAGAGAACCATCGTACGTGCCGTAGCCGCACAGGTACAACAACTAACGATTTCTTTGAAATATTAGTGACTATTTTACTAAAAATAAAAGTTTAGCGACCAAAACAAAAAATGAGAATAGTTTAGTCACTAATACTGATGTAATCCACAAAACAAGTGTTGTTTTTTTCATAAAATCCGGTTTTTTTCAACGGTCCATCTCTGTTTTGTAGGATTCCCTGGTGGAGACCGTAAAAGAGCAGACCGGTTCAATCAGTACTATAATCGCACAAGCCTCAAAATAAATTAAGATGATTGTTTATTCGTAAATTATATTTGTATTAAATAAAATATTTAGATACGACGTGATTTTACGTTGATCTTATTATATAAAAATTTAAAAAATCTAAGGTATTCGACGTTTATTTTGAATTCGAATAATATAAGTTATTTTTCTTTGTTGATTTTGTAGTATTATTTGTGGTAAACATTTTGTACATCCTATCTAGGGATGTAAAAACAGTTACTCGGATGAGTTTTATGTCAGGTATTGTCAGGTCGGGTAAAATCGAATACAGATCATTTTAGGTTGATTTGATGTTTTGACTCGATTCGGGTCAGGTGCGGATCCATTTCAGGTCAGGTCTCTTTCAGGTCGGGTCCATTTCAGGTCGGATCCATTTCAGGTCGGGTTCAAACGGTTTGGGTCCAAATCGGATAATTGACAGTTTCATTTCAGTTCGGTTATATTTCAGGTCGGGTCCATTTCAGTTCGGTTATATTTCAGGTCGGGTTCATTTCAAGCCGATTTTGTTTCAAGTCGAATTAAATTTGATTTGATATTCATAGTAATTTAAATTATTAATTTTGATTTTGTATAAATACGTAAAAAAATATTAGATCATAAAGTTAAAGATTAAATTTTAAAATTTAAAAAATCAACATTAACTTGTAAGGACTCAATTATAAAAAATAAAAATTAGAAACATTAAAGTAAATTAGAAAAATCAGTAATAATCAATTCAAAAAATAACTTGTAAGTTAAAGGACTAAATTACAAAAATTATAATTTAATAATAATTAGAAGTATTAAAAGTTTATCTTAAGTACATTATAAATTTATAATTATACTATAGTTTAATATATTTCAAAAATTTAAAATAAATTTTAGACAATATATAAAATTTATACTATAAATGAAATAATAATATATATAATTAATACTAAATAAGGAATTTATACTATACATAGAAAATATACTATATATGGAGTAATACTATAAATGGACTAATATTATTTTTGAAAATAGAATAATATTATATATGAATTAATAATATATATGAAATAATATTATTTTTGGAAGTAAAATAATATTAGAATAAGGAATAATACTATTTATAGAATAATACTATAAATGAATTAATATTATATATATGAAATGTAAAATTATAATACATATTAAAATATGGTATATATTAAACTATATATATAATATATTAATAATTTAATAACTAATATAAATATTTATATAATATATATTGATAATTAGATGTCTAGTAATTAGATATGTTATATGTATAATGTATGTATAATATATTTATAATGTATACAATTACCAATTATACATAATACATAACTACATAAGTACATTCTAGCATTCATATATATAATATATGTATCAATGTATGTTATATGTATACATAGTGATAGTAGATTAGTATTTAGTAGTAGTAATAGTATTATACATAATACATTAATATATTAATATATATCAATAATACAATCTATCATATATGTATGTTATATGTATATGTAATAATTAGTATAATTGTATATATATATTATGTATGTTATATCAATATATAATTATAAATTATGTATATATATATATACATTAGTATATAATACATGTATATATTAATATATATATATATATCATGTATGCTATAATCTATATGTATATATATTATATATATTTATATTATATATATTATACATATATCATACATGTTAACATGTATATTAATTTTTAATATATAGTATTAATAGTTTAATACATATATTATATGTATATGTATTATACATATATATATTATATATATCATATTATCATACATATATATTTATTTTTAATGTATATATATGTATCATATTATACATACATATATATAATATGTATTATTGTTAACGCTCTAAAAAGCGTATATTTTCTACTATTTTTCTTAAGGTTTTGTCTGATTTCAAGTTCATTTGCATTGTATTTCATCGTATTTAGCTGCATTTCATGTGCATTTGCATTTAGTTTAGGTTTTTATTTTATTTTATTTTTATTTTTAAAAGATGTTGCTTTGAAGGGTATGTTGTTGATTATGCTGTGCAGATGCTGAAGCAAAGTTGAAAGAGTGAAAGAGATGTCGTAGCATATTTATCAAGTGTTGGATCAGACTTCAAGGATGTTACAGCATTGTGGGCGGACAAAACAGAACGGAAGAAAGGACACACCTACAGCCCATTGTCTCCACGCGTTTTCCAGGCCAGATGTACCTTCTCTGCAAATTCTGCAGACGTCGCACCGCCCCTTGCAGACCTGCCACAATCCCCTGCAGACCAGGCATTCCTACCACCTACTGCAGCAAATGTTAGGGGATATTCCCTTGGCACCTTTAGGGAACCAAACCCTAGAAGCCTCCTATAAATACAAGGCCAAACCTCCTTCAACAAAAGAGCCGAATGTTTTTGGAGCAAGAAAAAGAGAAAAATCAGTAGCTAAGGAGCCATAAAGGAGCGAGCTTTAAGGAAGCAAGAGGGAGAAGAAAGAAGAAAGGAGACCACTTTCGGTCGTCTTCAACCTCTAGCCAAGCCACCATTGTAGGAGAGCTTCAAGCAAGAGATTTGCGCGACTTTAGAAGGAGCGGCAAGCTAGGAAATATCACGACACAAGTGTTTGAGACTTTCTTCCTCTTCACTTTGTTTATCTCTTTTCTAATTCGATGAATATGTATTTCAAAGGACGAAAGTTGAATAGTTTTTCATTCCTAGCCATGAACTAAACTAGTATGGCTAAGGCTTATTTTGGATGATTTTCATTTTGTTTTAATGGATGTTTACTGTTTCCAGTTTACTTTGTGGTTTGTTCAAGAATGCTAACACTTTTTACTTTAAACCTTGGTTTGTAAGAGCACCGGGAGGTAGCCATAGCTCAAGGGGTTTGGGAAGCTTAGATCTAGGGATAGGCAAAGCTAGACCAACTTGAACAATGGGGTTGTTGCGGAAGCAGAATCCTAACTTGCCTTAGGAATAAGGTAGAGTTTCAATGACTAAAAGGGGTAGCACTTTATCAACATTAGGAGTGTTAGGTTAAGACCGGGAGGTAATACCTTAGTATTTTCGAGTGTTAGGCCTTCTGACTAGGGATAGTGGAGGCATTTTCAGTAAACTCTGTCGAACACTAGTAAACTAGGGGAATAGTAACATCTAGGAGAACGGTTAAGTCATGCCATAGCAAGCCTAGCCTGTCTTAAGCTTAAATATCTTTTCAGTGTTGTGTTTGTGCAACTTTATTTATTTCTCCAATATCTGTTATTTGCTACTGCATTTTCGTGACATCCTTTGTTTTGCTTCAACATCTTTGGTGACAGTTCTATTTTGCTAAAGTATTTTTTGGTGACACTTGCAGATTTGCTTTAGCATATAACTTTACAAAAGGTTATTTTATCTTTTGTGTATGATAACTATTTTTGAGTTAACCTACCCAATCCTCGTGGGAACGATCTCACTCACACACTTTATTACTTGTTCGATGTGTATACTTGCACATTCTTGCATGCAAATCAATTACAATCACATATTTTAATCAATCTATTAAGTGCTCCATGCAAACCAACAATTTTTTGACGTCGATACCGGGGATTGAGGCAATAGGCTATTTCAATTATAGTTTCCATACATCCTATCTTTTTATTTTTTGTTTTGTGTTTTAAGTCTTTTTATTTGGTTTAATCTCTTTTTTCTTTACTTATCTTTTTAGTTTTTTGGTTAGTGGATGCCCAGAGTGAATCGTAGGGAAGGCCTCGAACCATTTATTCCTGAAATCGAAAGGTATTTTAGACAAAGGAGGCGAGAGCAAAGAACAAGAGCCATGTATCAGGATCCACAGAATCAAAATTCTAGAGCGGTACCTGCAGTAAATCCAAATGCTGCAACAAATCAGGAGATAGTAGCAAGACCAAGGGCAATTCGAGATCACTTGACACCAATCTTAGATGATCTCAATTCTGGGATATTGACACCTGAGATACAAGCAGCACACTTCGAGCTCAAGCCTGTGATATTTAATATGCTCAACTCGATCAGACAGTTTGGAGGATCTCCACACGAGGATGCTCGACAACATATCCGTGCTTTCTTAGAGGTTTTTGATTCGTTCCGCCAACAAGGAGTGCACGAGGATGTGTTGAAGCTCAATCTATTTCCATACTCTTTGAGAGACAGAGGAAAGGAATGGTTGAATGGTATTTCAGTCGATTCAATGGAGTCATGGACAGCTTTGTGCAAAAGCTTTTTGGCGAGATACAACCCACCCAACATGAACACTCAAGTGCGAAATGAGATAGAATCCTTTAGATAAGGGGATGACGAGTCGATGTATGAGTGTTAAGATCGGTACAAAAGCTTGCTAAGAAGGTGTATCAATCACGGTTTTTAAGACTGGACTCAAATCGTGATGTTCTACAATGGAGTGAATGCACCCACCAGAATGATATTAGATGCTTCAGCAAATGGGACACTGCTGGACAAGTTGCCAGAAGAAGCAATTGATATTTTGGACAAGATAGCCAACAATGATTATCAATTTCTGACTACTAGGCTTGGGACAGAACGACGAACTCAAGGAAAGCTGGAGCTTGATGCTAATGATTCTGTCTCAGCACAACCGTCTGCTATCATAAATATGTTGAAGAATCTTCAACAGCTCAGTGAAGTACGAGATACTAAGGCATTATGTTGTGTGCACTATAGTGGAAACCACTTCGATAAAGACTGCCCAACTCATCTTGAGGCTGCTCATTACGTTGGAAACTTCAACAAAAATTCCAACAACCCCTACTCCAACACATACAATTCAGGGTGGAGACAACATCCTAATTTTTCTTAGGATAATCAAGGATCATGTAACACCCCCAAAACCGGTCTAGTCGAAATTATCTTTGTGACTATGTATTTTATTTTGATATATATATTTTACTTGAATTTTATAAAAAGTTATTCAAACTAAATTATAAATTCAGAATTATATTTCGACAATCAAGTATTTTTGTTTCGATTAAAGGTTGGTTCGATCTTGTATCCTAAATTAATATACGACTTATATAAATTAGTTTATTATTATTATTATTAAAATAATATATATATAAAAACGTGGCAGCCAATGAATTGGCCACCACAAATGACCACCCGGCACATTCATATTGAATGTGGCAATTAGCCACAATTTGATACAATTAGAAATTGCCATCAAAAGGGCCACATGGAGAATGGAGAAATGAAGAGAGGTTGGTTCAAGCACTATAAATAGGGAAAATGGTATGATTTAATACGCACCACAAAGAGAAGCAAGTTAAAGAAATATATATACGCTCTAGTGTTAGATTGGTGGTTCGATAATTTCGATATAGTGATATCAAATCCCTACTAGTGTTGGGGTAAGTTCGAACCCTTGATTAGTTTAAATTTTGACATCAAATTTAATTAATATTTTTGTACTAATTCGATATTTTCTTATTTATTCTAATCAATTTTTATTAACGTAGTTTACGGGGTCGATCGAGAGCAACCGTCAACTTTTATGGAAACCAGAACTAAAGACGTTATTATTCGAGAATCCTAAAAGCGTTAAAATATCGAGATGAGTTTAGTAGAGTTATAGATAAAAGCTAGGTGCTTTTCTCATTTTATTTTATTGTTAATGATTGACATGTAGCATTTTATTGGCAAGGAAATGACATGATATCATATAGGGTCATGGTATGCTTTGGTAAGCTTTCCTTATTATATTGATAATGTTAAATCTTTGAATCATTGAAATATTGATCATTGAACTTATTAAAATGAACCTAAGGGTCAGAATCATGGATATTGGTTCATGGAATATATTAAGATTATCATTGATATTGTTATAAAAATAATTGTATTGGAACTTGGATTTGAGTGGAAACTGGATACAATTGGCATGCCGTAGGATTCATGAGCTCATTGGTATGGGTGGACTACGGTCCTTGGGCTACGGCCTATATTTGGTGAGGCGGAGGGATGATTTGTGTATTGGTCATTTTGGCAAGGCGGAGGATTTAGATCATTTATTGATTTGGCGAGGCGTAGGAGCCCGCGTATCTATTATCTTGATCAATCCAAGGATGTATATTGATTTGTGGACCTTATTATAAATCATATGAATCATTGGTATAATTGATGAATTAGCAGGAAAGCATGTAATAATGATTGCATCTTATACGTTAATATTGGCTACCTCACTAGGCAAAATATGCCTAACATATTCATTTTCCATGCATTTTCAGGTTAAGGTCTTGAGGAGGAGCATTGGATCCCTTTTTGAAAGGTTTTGGCAAGTTCACTAGACAAGGGTATGTAAGTTTATTTATAGATACTCCTAGAATGGTGGCAATATGTTTTGTTAAACCATTTCAATATGTCGGTAATGTGTAAGGTATGAATAGATTTGTATATTGTAAAATAACCTAAATAAGAAATGGTTTAAGTAATTGAATATGCATGTTTTAAAGAGCCTAAAACTAAGAAAGGTGAGTTATAATGACTTAAAAGGTGTTATTCCGTTAAATTATGTTCACTATAGATTACTGGTAAAAGTTCATAAAGATAGGATTTTATTCACTAAGCTAAATGGACTAAAAATCAGCTATAACATGGTATTACAAGTTAGGTGTATTGAAATGGATCCATAGTGTTTAGATACGACCTGCTTAAAATCCTTAAGATATATTTTCAATTAGTAAGAAATGCATTTAGATCCTTGGATGACGTAAAGCTTCAAATTAATCTGAAAATGCATAGGTCGCATTCATGAACAAACTAAAGATTGACTAATCAACTATGTACTAATTCAAAACGAACTACTGAAAAATGTTATCGAACCCCGAAACCTCCAATCGTGGCATCTTCGACCCGGTCCTCTACTAGGCCGGGAAGAGGTGTTACATTTATGGTATCAGAGCCAGAGTTTAGTCGATTCTAGGACTAGACAGTTAATAAATAAGAAAATTATTGTTGAAATTATTGACATTGCATTGATCATTGTTGCATCGTTCATGTTTTGCCACCTAGGAGTATATATCGTGTATTGTGACTTGTCATTGATCCAATCCCTTCTTTTATAGATGTATGGGTCTCAAGAGGGTCATATGCATGAGCATGAGATGGAATCCTCGACCAATGGCGAGGATCAAAGGGGAAGAGATCCCCAACTTAACCAGAATCCACCTGTACTTGAGGCTGAGATAGGGGTGCAGGGTACATCAGCTGAATGCTATAAGAATATGACCAAAATGTTTAAGATGTTTATGGACTCGATGAAAATGGAGCAGATGGCTCAAACATCTATAGTTTCTGTACCAGCTCGAGCCCCTATTGATAAACTATCTCAATATCAGGCTTACTCTTTTACCGGACGAGATGATGAGGATCCTGAGATTGCTGAGTACTGGTTAGAGAACACTATGAGAATCCTAACTAAGCAGTTGCAGTGTAGTGATGAACATAAACTGGAGTGTTCCATTGCTTTGTTAGCTGACGAGGCCTTACAGTGGTGGGAGACCACTATTCTCACGGCACCGGAGGAAGCGATTACTTGAGAGTTCTTTCTAAAAGAATTCCGTAAGAAGTATGTCAGTAAATACTATCTGGCCGAGAGACGAAGTATCTTTCTCCATCTTAAGCAAGGTGGAAGACCTATTGAGCAATATATCCATGATTTCTGCAAATACTGCAAGTATGGAGCCGAATACATTAAGAAGGAGGAAGAAAAGTGCAGGATGTTCATTTCTGGTTTATGTGACGAGCTTCGACCTATGTTCACTGCCTTGGGCATTACCGATTTCCAGGAGCTAGTCAATAGATTAAAGGCCACTGAAGCAGCACAAAAGGCTCAAAGGTTTGGAGGCTTCGGGAAGAGGCAATTTGATGATTCTCGACCTCCGAGACCAAACAAGAAGGGCAAGTATCAAGGCAAGCAAAAATTCTATTCCCAACCTTCCCGATCTGGGAACATCTCTAAACCACAATCTATGACTCAGTCTTTTGAGAAGGCAACATCAATTGAGAGCACTGGTGGTTCAAGCAAGACTACTCAATACCCTGTTTGTAACTACTTCCAGAATAAGCATCCAGCAGGTCAGTGCCGTAAACAGTCTGGAGCTTGTTACTTTTATGGTGATCAAGGACACTTTATACGAGATTGCCCGAATAACCCGAACAAGTTTGCTACTGTTCCATCCCCTACACCATCACAGGCGCGGTCATACAAGGGCAAAGGACAAAAGCAAGGTTCGTATGGAACATCTGGGAGATCGGGTGGTTCGTCTAAAGCACCGAACAAGCAAGAATCAAAGTCCTCTGTTCAGGTGTATCACGTAAGGGGCCGAGAGGATGAGGAGGATCCTGATGTCATAGCAGGTACCATTGAGTTATATTCTCGTCCTATTTATGCATTGGTTGATCCTGGCTCTACACATTCTTTTATTAGCACCGTGTTAATAAAGAATCATAGAATGACATGTGAACCTATTGCATCGATGATCTCTGTGACAAACCCCCTTGGTAATAGTGTCACCATTAGCTTGATATGCAAGAATTGTCCTCTGATGATTCAAGGAATTCCTTTTTCGGCTAACTTGATGGCCTTACCGATCCATGAATTTGATGCAATTCTGGGACTTGATTGGCTTAGTGAGCATCAAGCCTGGGTAGATTGCTCTAAAAAGAAATTGTATCTTCGAGGTCTTGGTAAAGAAAGTGTTAGCCTTTTGAGTTCAAAGAAATCATCTTTGTATGCTTTGTCCATGGAGGTCAAGGGAGAAGCTCAACTATCTAGTATAGATACAGTATGTGAATTTTTCGATGTCTTTCCGGAGGAGCTTCCAAGCCTACCACCAACCCGGGAGGTAGAATTTGAAATTGAAGTACAATTCGGGACAACACCAGTCTTTATTGCACCTTATCGTATGACACCTGTTGAGTTAAAGGAATTGAAGACCCAAATTCAAGATCTATTGGATAAAGGCTTAATTCGACCGAGTTCCTCACCTTGGGAAGCTCCGGTCCTTTTTGTTAAAAAGAAGGATGGGTCCATGAGACTATGTATTGACTATCGACAATTGAATAAAGTCACCATCAAGAATAAGTATCCTTTACCGAGAATCGATCATTTATTCGATCAACTTAAGGATGCCACCGTGTTTTCCAAGATTGATCTTAGATTGAGATACTATCAAATGAAGGTTAAGGAGTGTGACGTGCCTAAGAAAACCTTCAGGACACGTTATGGACACTACGAGTTCTTAGTTATGCCTTTTGGGCTAACTAATGCACCGGCTACTTTTATGGACTTAATGAATCGGGTTTTTAGATCCTATCTGGATAAGTTCGTAGTGGTGTTCATTGATGATATCCTTATCTATTCCAAGAATGCTTCTGAACATCGTGATCATCTAAGGATCGTGCTTCAAACCTTGAGAGAAAAACAACTGTATGCCAAATTGTCTAAATGTGAATTTTGGCTCACTGAGGTTACCTTTCTCAGGCATGTTGTATCTGCTTCAGGAATCCAAGTATATCCAAAGAAAATCCAATCCATCATAGACTGGAATCCGCCAAAGAACATTGGTGAGATTCGAAGTTTTCTAGGTCTTGCAGGCTATTATCGGAGATTTGTAAAAGGATTTTATATAATAGCTGCCCCGTTGAACAGACTCTTGAGGAAAGATACACCTTTTGTATGGACCGAGGCTCAACAAAGGAGCTTTGACCAGTTGAAACACGTTTTGACCCATGCACCTGTCCTAGTTCAACCCGAGTCTGATAAAGACTTTACTGTCTATAGTGATGCCTCACATCTCGGGTTAGGATGTGTTCTAATGCAAGAAGGCAAGGTTATCGCCTATGCTTCTTGACAACTTAAGCCACACGAGTTAAACTATCTTACCCATGATCTAGAACTGGTTGCAGTTGTCTTTGCTTTGAAAATCTGGAGGCATTATCTTTACGGAGAAAAATGTTATCTCTTCACCGACCATAAAAGTTTGAAGTACCTCCTAACTCAGAAAGAGTTAAATCTTAGACAACGGAGATGGATGGAACTTCTTAAGGACTATGGTCTAGTCATTGATTACCATCCAGGCAAGGCTAATGTTGTAGCTGATGTGCTCAGCCGTAAACCTCAGCCTGGTAAGTGACATCATTGATCATTAAGCAGATATCGTTCTTATTATGTATTAATTATTCGACCTTTTATTCGTGTAGCCTCTTGTGCTATTAATGCACATTTCCATCTTCGGAAACATCATTGTCATGTAGCTGAACTTCATGTTCAGTCTACTATTGTATCGCGAATCAAAGCTCTTCAAGATCAAGATCCTCAGTTATAATCCATTGCTTCGAAATTACATGATAGTGTGAAGCCCGATTTTAAAATCAACTCCGAGGGACTTTTATGTTATCGAAATCGAGTCTGCATACCTGATGATGAGACTCTCTGCACCGACATTCTCAAGGAAGCCCATTCTAGCTCTTTTTCTGTTCACCCTGGTTCTGTAAAGATGTATCGAGATCTCCAGGAACTTTATTGGTGGCCAGGAATGAAACAAGCTATAGTTGACTTTGTGTCAAGATGTATCACGTGTCAGCGAGTCAAAGCTGAGCATCGTGTCCCTACTGGCTTGTTACAACCTATCGATATACCTTAGTGGAAGTGGGAGAAGATCATCATGGACTTTGTTTGTGGTTTACCACTAACCCCTACTAAGCATGATGCCATATGGGTCATTGTGGATTGTTTTACAAAGTCAGCACACTTTTTATCTGTGAGAATGGATTTGGGGTTACCGAAACTAGTTGACTTATATATCAGGGAAATAATAAGACTTCATGGTGTTCCACAATCTATCATTTCAGATCGGGATCCACAATTCGCATCCCGATTTTGGAAATCTTTACAGGGTGCTTTAGGTACTAAAGTTAATCTCAGTACAACTTTCCACCCTTAGTCTGACGGACAGTCATAAAGGGTAATTCAGGTAATCAATAGATTCTTAATTCTATGAATTATTGAAAATCAAGTGTCTTCTCTAAAATTTCTTTTTGTCAGATTCTGGAAGACATACTTCGAGCACGTATCATCGATTTTGGTGGATCTTGGGAAAAATCCCTATCTCTTATCGAGTTTGCCTACAATAATAGTTATCAGGACTCTATACAGATGGCACCATATGAGGCATTATATAGAAGACGTTGCAGGACACCTCTATGCCGGATTGAACTTGGTGAAGGCAAGGTTTTAGGTCCTGATTTGCTCCGAGAAACCGAAGAGCGAGTCTCTATCATCCATAATCGTTTAAAAGCCGTCTTTGACCGCAAAAGGCCTATGTTGATTTAAAAAGGAGGGACATCACTTATGAGGATGGTGAAAGAGCCTTCCTTAAAGTGTCACCATGGAAGAAGATTCTGAGGTTTGGCAAGAAAGGAAAATTAAGTCCCCGATTCATTGGCCCTTTCGAGGTGATAGAACAAGTTGGTCCTGTAGCCTATCGTCTATCTTTGCCATCTGAGTTAAGCAAGATTCATGATGTTTTCCATGTCTCCATGCTCCGGAAGTATCGATCCGATCCATCCCATGTTGTAGATCCAAAATCTGTACAAATTCAAACAGACCTAACTTATGAGGAAGAACCAGTGCAGATTCTTGCAAGGGAAGTTAAGAGACTTCGTAATAAAACTGTACCGTTAGTCAAAGTCCTTTGGAGGAGCCATTTAGTGGAAGAAGACACTTGGGAACCAGAAGCAACGGTGAAAGCTCAGTACCCACATCTCTTCGGTTCAGATTAAAATTCGAGGACAAATTTTCTTAAAGGGGGGAGAGTTGTAATACCCCCAAAATCGGTCTAGTCGAAATTATCTTTGTGACTATGTATTTTATTTTGATATATATATTTTACTCGAATTTTATAAAAAGTTATTCAAACTACATTATAAATTCGGAATTATATTTCGACAATCAAGTATTTTTGTTTCGATTAAAGGTTGGTTCGATCTTGTACCCTAAATTAATATACGACTTATATAAATTAGTTTATTATTATTATTATTAAAATAATATATATATAAAAACGTGGCAGCCAATGAATTGGCCACCATAAATGACCACCCGGCACATTCATATTGAATGTGGCAATTTGCCACAATTTGATGCAATTAGAAATTGCCATCAAAAGGGCCACGTGGAGAATGGAGAAATGAAGAGAGGTTGGTTCAAGCACTATAAATAGGGAAAATGGTATGATTTAATACGCACCATAAAGAGAAACAAGTTAAAGAAATATATATACGCTCTAGTGTTAGATTGGTGGTTCGATAATTTTGATATAGTGATATCAAATCCCTTCTAGTGTTGGGGTAAGCTCGGACCCTTGATTAGTTTAAATTTTGACATCAAATTTAATTAATATTTTTGTACTAATTCGATATTGTCTTATTTATTCTAATCAATTTTTATTAACGTAGTTTACGGGGTCGATCGAGAGCAACCGTCAACTTTTATGGAAACCAGAACTAAAGACGTTATTATTCGAGAATCCTAAAAGCGTTAAAATATCGAGGTGAGTGTAGTAGAGTCATAGATAAAAGCTAGGTGTTTTTCTCATTTTATTTTATTGTTAATGATTGACATATAGCATTTTATTGGCAAGGAAATGACATGATATCATATAGGGTCATAGTAAGCTTTGGTAAGCTTTCCTTATTATATTGATAATGTTAAATCTTTGAATCATTGAAATATTGATCATTGAACTTATTAAAATGGACCTAAGGGTCAGAATCATGGATATTGGTTCATGGAATATATTAAGATTATCATTGATATTGTTATAAAAATAATTGTATTGGACCTTGGATTTGAGTGGAAACTAGATACAATTTGTATGCCATAGGATTCATGAGCTCATTGGTATGGGTGGACTACGATCCTTGTGCTACGGCCTATATTTGGTGAGGCAGAGGGATGATTTGTGTATTGGTCATTTTGGCAAGGCGGAGGATTTAGATCATTTATTGATTTGGCGAGGCGTAGGAGTCCGCGTATCTATTATCTTGATCAATCCAAGGATGTATATTGATTTGTGGACCTTATTATAAATCATATGAATCATTGGTATAATTGATGAATTAGCAGGAAAGTATGTAATAATGATTGCATCTTATACGTTAATATTGGCTACCTCACTAAGCAAAATATGCCTAACGTATTTATTTTCCATGCATTTTCAGGTTAAGGTCTTGAGGAGGAGCATTGGATCCCTTTTTGAAAGGTTTTGGCAAGTTCACTAGACAAGGGTATGTAAGTTTATCTATAGATACTCCTAGAATGGTGGCAATATGTTTTGTTAAACTATTTCGATATGTCGGTAATGTGTAAGGTATGAATAGATTCGTATATTGTAAAATAACCTAAATAAGAAATGGTTTAAGTAATTGAATATGCATGTTTTAAAGAGCCTAAAACTAAGAAAGGTGAGTTATAATGACTTAAAAGGTGTTATTCCGTTAAATTATGTTCACTATAGATTACTGGTAAAAGTTCATAAAGATAGGATTTTATTCACTGAGCTAAATGGATTAAAAATCAACTATAACATGGTATTACAGGTTAGGTGTATTGAAATGGATCCATAGTGTTTAGATACGACCTGCTTAAAATCCTTTAAGATATATTTTCAATTAGTAAGAAATGCATTTAGATCCTTGGATGACGTAAAGCTTCAAATTAATCTGAAAATGCATAGGTCGCATTTATGAACAAACTAAAGATTGACTAATCAACTATGTACTAATCCAAAACGAACTACCGAAAAATGTTATCGAACCCCGAAACCTCCAATCGTGGCATCTTTGACCTGGTCCTCTACTAGGCCGGGAAAGGGTGTTACAGATCAAATCAAGCTAGCAACTCGAATAGGCAACAACCCATGGCAACAAACCAAGGAGTCCAAGGTTTTCACGGAAATATGCCATGGCAAAATGAACACAAGGGAACAGCTCATCATCAAAGTTACAACAATTCTTTAGAAGCTTCGCTGCAAGAATTCATGGCTTCGACTAAGTAATTCATGACATCAACAAAAGTATTATTGTAGGAGCATTCCACCACCATCTCTAATCAAGGCAATCTGTTGTAGACCCAAGGCGCACTACTGCAAAGTCGCAGCGCTTCACTTAGATCGCTAAAGACTCAAATGGGTCAAATTACTCAAGCATTACAAGTAAGACCCAAAGGGAATCTGCCTAGTGATACTGAAGTCACTAAAAGTCATGGCAAAGAGCAATGCAACACACTTACCTTGAGGAGTAGAAGACAAACCAACACGGGGAACAACTCAAACGAAAGGAGAAAAAAGAAACCCCTAGTCAAGAGCAAAAAGAAGATGAACAACAAGAAGACAAATCTGCTCGAGAAGAAATTGGAGAAAACTTAAATACTGAGGCATTTGGTGAGAAGCTTGTAGATGCTGCAGCAAAAGAAGCAGCACCATCGCAACCTTTGGAGGATGCAAGACCACCACCACCATTCCCTCAGCGATTGAAACAACACAAAGAGGATCTCCAATTTCAAAAGTTTGTAAGTATGCTAGATCACTTTCAACGAAAAAAAGAAAAGCTGAGAATTTTGAAACAGTTGTTATAGCATCTGAGTTCTATTCTGGGAGGACTGAGCTTCCCATGAAAAGGCACGATCCTGGCAACTTCATCATTCCGTGTTCAATAGGAGACAATTTTGTGGGCAAGGCATTATGCGACCTAGGGTCGAGTGTTTCGATACGACCATGCTTTTCAAAGACAAAAGTGCAAAGGCGTTTCGATACGATTTAGATCGTTCCAATACGCTTTTCCCACTGTGAATCTTGGTTTCGATACCATAAACATCCGTTTCGATACACCCCCAACAGTCACTAAAGACTTTATAAAAACCCCAACGGCTAGGAGTAGTTCGAAATGGTTAAGGCCTGTTTCGATACCAAGAGCTAAGGGTTTCAATACACCTTGTAGGTGTTTCAATATCGGTTCTTAAATACAGATTCAACGGCTATTTCTCAAAGCAACTGTATCGAAACAACTTCTACGTGTTTCGATACCAATCAGACCAGAAGCATAAATAAGCCTTGAAATCAGCTTCAAACGGCTCCAAATCTATCCCAACGATCACCAACGATTAGAAGCTCATTTGAGATGATAAAAGGAAGCCTCAAGAGAAAACTAATGCTTACATTGTAACAACAATATGATGAAAGATTTGTCTTAGAGCTTAATTCTCATCTTTTGGGTAAACAACACTTGTGAGCTTAATGTTTATGTATGCTCAAGTGTCTTAGGATTGGGTGGAGATTAGTTGCAAACAATTAGCCTTATTAGAAGGATTCAAGTTTGCTTAACAATTCTCTTTGTGAGTGAATTCTTAAAGTTCGGTTGTGAACTTTGGATGCTTGATTCGGGTTGTGAATCAAGGTTGTAAAATTATCTCTTTGTTCTTCAAAAGGTTGAATTCTTAGTGAATTGTAGAAATCGTTAGTTGGAAGCTAAAGTAGTGAATGTAAGAATTGGGTTAGAAGTACAAACCACTCTCTGAACCACTCTAAATCTTTGTGTCAAATTTCTTATATTTTTGTTTCCACTACAAATCACCCAAATAGTCAATTCTCTATCACTTGGCTTACTTAATTGGTTGTCAATCGAGCACCTTCAAGCCCAACACAAAGAGTTAACGTCAACGAAAAACCTTATTTATGAAATTGAGAACTTTAAAACCTTATGCATGAAAATGAAAATTCAGTATAGTCATATACTAACCGGATAATTAGCTAAATTTAAAATTACTACACTTAATCATCTAAACCATAAATGATGTCCTAAAAACTAAGAGACTTGTGTAAATAAAATTTTCACAAGCGTTTATATACGTAATATTCAAATTTTTTGAATAAATAAAACTTTACTCATCGAAGAACCTCCCAAAGAAAATATTACAATCAACAATCTTGTACAAACAAATAAACAAGATCAACTAAGATCCCAACAACTAACTAAATTGTTACCTATGTATGTATATTTCTTGTAATGAAATAGTTTTAAGCCAACGTTCTTTTTTAAGATAGAAAAAAGATCAGTGACTAGGCGAGGTCGCTCTCCATGTATCCTTTCATTACGTTCATGCCATATGTAATAAAGAAAACCTCTTCAAACAATTCTAAGGGCCAGTTTAGCATTGCTTTTGAAAAGTGCGATGGAAAAGTGTGGTGAGAAAGTGTAGTGGAAAAGTTCTTTTAGAATTTTTAGTTTGAAAAATATGTGTTTAGTATTGTTGTCAAAAAGTGCTTTTGAGAAAATAAATGACTATTTTAGACATAATATTATAAATTAAAAATATATATTTAAATGATAATAAAATTATTTCATATTATAATATTAACTTAAATTATGATAAAATATAAAAATATTAATAAATGAATACATAAATTATTTTTAAAAGTACTTTTTAGAAGTGATTTTGAGAAAATATATAATTTTTATAACTTATTATTAGTATTTTTATATACAATATATACTTTGTATATACATAAATTTTTATATACAGTATATACTTTTTATCTTGTATACATAAAATAAAATTAAAATAAAATATTAATATTATAAAAAATATATTAGTGCAAAAAAATCTGAAGTGAATGTGTATTTACACGTGGGTTTATAAATTAAGGACAGGTTGGACCAAATTTTTTAACCGTCATTTTCAAACGGCAAAAGTAGTATTTTTTAGCTTTTGGTCAAACGTCATTTTTTACCGTTTCAAAAGCATAAACTATAATTTTTATACCTGTTTAGTAGAACTTTTACCTAAAAAAGTGTGGTTAGAGCCAAACTCCCGTTTGCACCACGTTCCTAAACGGGCCCTAAGTATAGTAGTTTTCAAGCTCTTATTTTTTCCTTTCAGTTGAATCCAATAAAATATATTTTCCCAGTTGTTATGAGATATGCAAGTACCACATGCTGTTAAAATCATTTTTTACAGTTGCTTCGAGTAGTGACAGTACTCTCGTGTTTCCAATAAACCCTCACACAATACACAATTCAGATCAACTTGTAATCTCCAACTTACCATCCTACAATTTGTTGATAGGTAATATTCAATATTATTTAGGAACTATTAATAGAATTATGACTTTAGAGATGAAATTTAGATTTTATTGGTTAAAATCTGAATTCTTAATTATATTACCCTAAAACTTAAATTTTAATCATAAACCTTAAATTATAAACTCTTACACAAACCCTCTAAATTTCAACATAAATTTAAATCATAAACACTAAAATTGAGCTACTTATGAAAGAAAAAAATGCATTTATATGAGATAATAATCTTTATTTTAATAGATATGGTTCGTAAATGGTTATTTGAATTTTAAATATTATAGAATATTTATTCTAATTATCAAACTTTTAAACATCATAAAATATCAAATATTTTGATACACAAGTTTAATTTATATAAGCCTTTTAATTTTAGGATGATTTAATTTAAATCATAGAATGTAGAATTTAAAAATTTATAATTAAAATTTAAAATTTAAGTTTTAAGATTAAAAATTAAATTTTAATTTCTGAATCCGAAAGATTATATAAATTTTTTATATTAAATCATTGACCTAAAAATCAACAATTTAATCATTTATATGTCAAAAATCAGTAAAAATCTACAACTAAACAATTTACATACGATACAAGAAATTTAATAAAATCAACAATTTATCATTAAAAGTGAACTAAATTATGCTAAATTAAAATAAATGGACAAACCTTTAAAACTTTTGTAAAGTAAATGTAAAAGAAATGAAATTTATCATTAGACCCGCAATTTTCACGCTGCTAAGAGAAACGTCCAAAGAGTAAAAATAGGTGATTACTGATCGCAAATAGTGTAAAAATACAAGAAAATTTGTGAAAAAAATAATTCAATCCATATTAAATTTTAAAATATAAAAAAATCTTCACTTATATTTTAGATTCGGACAATTTCAATACACATAGTAAAACACCATGTGCACGTGAAATTACCCTAATAAATTTTGAAAAAATATTTAAAAAATAAAAAGCATCACATGCAAGTGGTATCTTCCTCCCAAATAGCCATTTATAGGTGATGTTTTCCTACCTGTACCGTTTACCGTAACTTCTTCTGATCTAAGTTCAGAAATAAACTTTAACCGCAAATGAAAACTCTAAACACGAAGCCAAAAACACAAGTGAAACAATCTCTTGCAAATTGATCTTTTCCAACATTATCAATACAGATCTGAAATATAATATATAATAATTAAAGAAAAGGACCCGGTTCAGCTTAGTCGCTAACCCAAATTTATCAAAGTAAATTTGTTTAACAGCACAGTAAAATGACTGTAACATTCATAGACCCAAACATAGATAAGCTATAGCCTTACCACTTACCAGTGCCTCTTCTTAGCTCACAGGAATGCATCCTTTTCGAGCAACTTTACTACTTCCTGCTGATTGTTCAGTTTGGCCACGTCGATCGGAGTCTTGCCGTCCATGTTTTGGAGAGTTCTGCAGTAAGAAAAAAAATTGAATTATAGGGGAAAAGAAAGTTGATATTCGTCCGAGATTGGCTACTGTGAATTCAATTTGCTTACACAGCGGCACCATTCTTCAGTAGAAGGGCCACACATTCTTTCCGTCCGTAGCCAGCTGCATAATGGAGTGCGGTATTCTTGTTATTGTCCAAAGCATCAACTGCTGCTCCGGCTTCAAGAAGGATTTGAGCGCATTTAACCTGATACAATATCAGATGTGTATTAGCTTTACCACACCCAAACTGCGGACGTCATATCGAACCCATTTCTTTGCAATTACAGAACTCAAGAAACATAATTTAAACTATCCCAAGTACACACAGAGTAAAGCAGGAATGGATAAGCCCGATAGATGGCAATGACAATAAGTACAACTGAACCAATAAGCAAGCACAGCTTAATAGCCAGCAGATTACATGATAACATCTTATAATAATTAGCAAAGCCTTATTAATTTGAGTTTCAATATAAAATTTCCCACATCTTAAAGATCCCAAGATGAATGCTATGAGCAAAAGGATGATTTGAGTATCCAAATGCTACAATGATTGTTAAGTAAACAATATGATTGCATATCAAAATTGATAAGACCACCCAGTGATTACATTTTTTTTGAAAGACCCCAGTACTTAACACAGTAATGCAGCAGTGTCTACGAGTGTGAGAGAGAGGTGAGAGAAAAGGGGTTCAGTTAGAAACTTAATTTACCTCGCCATACCCACAGGAAAAGTGCAGTGCTGTTCTTCCCTCAGAATCCTCTTCATCCTTGTCAGCACCAGAATCTAGTGCAGCTTTTAGACCCTAAGTCATAAATACAGTCAAGTTCATAGATTATCTGTTGAACCTGAATAAGAGAACTACAGAGTGTTCATTAAGCCATACCTCAACATCACCAACACTGGCACAGTGATGTACAATAGATTCGTCCTCATTTCCTTCTTCATCTCCATCGGCAGCAGAGTTACCAGCAGAGGTAGCTGCATCACCCGAACCAGCAAAACTCATTGCTTCACCTAACTTCTGCAGAACATCTTTATCATTCCAGTACCTAGACCAGAATGTTTTTCTTTATTAGTAATTTAGCAAAGAAATGGTTGAATGTAGACATCCTAAATGCATTGCAAAGAAGAAAATGTTATGCTAACAAGCTTAGGATATTATGATGCTCTTAATCCCCCTAGTATTTTGATCAATCACCTCATCATTGCTGCGGGACCGCCAGTCTCTATTTCTTCTAGAATATGTTTCATTGATGGATCTTCTTTGATTTTTGACATCTTTTCCTCAATCTGCTCTTTGTGTTGTGGATTAGTCAAATTCTCAAGCATGCTAGACATAGCTGGATCCTGAAGAAAGACAGAACTCAACTTCATCATCTACCATACATAAAATTGGCTAAAAAACAGTACATCTGATTAAACTGGCAACTGGACCCACATATACCTGCATTAATGCATTACCAAGGCGCTCAGCCATGGTCATAAACTGAGGATTCTGCATAACCTGCTGCATGGTTGAATAGTACTGTTGTGGATCAAAGTGTGGAATACTCTCTTCTGCTGCTGCCCCTTGAAATGTTTTAGTGAGTTGCTCTGCCATTTGGTTAAATGAAGGATCTTTTGCTATCTGCTCAGCCAGTTCCTTGATGCTTGGATCCTACCGAAATGATCAACAACCATAAGATAAAAAATTAAAGCACATTTAGATACAGAGACAAAATTAATACAGCCACCAAAAGGAGAATAAATATGAGATATTAATATCAGACTCAAGTCTGTTGCAAGAATAACAAAATTTAGAACCAACCCATACCTTAATTGAGTAATTGACAAATAGGTCAAAGATCCGAACACAAATTAATAGAATCTACAATGACTTGATCCAACCCAAACACCTTTAGAATTTAGTGCTAAATATTAATAAAAAAATATTTTAAAAATATTATATTCTTCCAAACTAAAGGACACCCGACTTAAAAATTACCTGAAGCCATTACACAACCAGAATGTGAAACCACTCGAACCTTAAATGACCAAACTAAACTTATCTGTTAGTCACCGCTACTTGACACAACATTCTGGATGTGTTCTGATCCCTACATAGCCAGATCCAACAAAATTTAACAACTTTAGCATAAGTGCAACTACAGGCTAATTCACAAGCTTTATCCAAGCTGCAAGATTATCAGTGGATGTTATATGCTCTAAGTTCCCATTCATTAAGTCCACTACTGATATGGCCAATAAATCAGATTAACCATAAACCTCATGACAACATTATACTACTGCAACAGTAGCAAGGACATAAGAAAAGATGAGTTGTGATTACCATTCAACCAAAACGGTTCATAATAATCCAAACAAGAATTAAAGTAAAAGGAGAGAAGCTTACATTAAGAATGCCACTCATGGCTGAGAAATCAAATGGATTCGCAAACCCTGGTTCAGGCATAGTGGCAGGTGAAGGTCCACCCTGTACTGGCTTTGACTCTCCACTAGACGTTTCTGGTTTCGAGCTTTTACCTGATTTCTCATCTACGAAAGACATGAAAAACATAAAAGAAAAACAAAATTATAAATTTACAAACTTCACAACCAAACCAAATAGGTATTAATTAACCTTAATCCTCAACAGAAATGAAATTAATCAACCCCAATCAATAAAATCCCTAACACAATTACAAGTACTAAACTTAGTACTATTAAAAGAAATATAATACACAGTTACAAAGCACTAAGCAATATCAACAATAACAAGGAAACTTACCTTTCTTCTTCGGATTCGAAAATAACATCAATTCAACACCGAAACATGCTACTAAAACAGGAGTAATTAGAATAATACGCAACAATAAATTATGTCAACCTCCGCTTAAAAATCAACGAAACGGAGCTCCAATAGATCTCAGAATAAATTAGTATTACCAAAAGGATTATAATCGGCAATTACAAAGCCGTACAGATAATAACGAGTAGAGTTAGCCTTTTTTTTTCTTTGGATTCGGAAAATATATCAATTCAACACCGCAAGTCCGCAACACAGTACCAAAACAACTAAACAAGAGATATCAGAATCATCTGCAACACCAAATTAAGTCACCGCAGCCGATAACGAAATAATGAAACGCAGCACAAACAGATCTCAAAGTAGAATAAAAAATCTATTAAAAATAATAAAAAAAAACAGAAAAAAATCTGAAAATGAGCAGATCAGTACCAGTGGATTCCTTCTTCGAATTGGAAGCCATCAGAGCAAATACCTGAGTTCAAAAACTGAATAACAAAATTAAACAAACAGTTGGAGATTGGAATTTCAAAATAGGAATTGCAGAGAAATGAGCAGATACTTACAAGTAGATTGAGACGAAACCTCTTGATTTTGAGGTTTTGGTTTCGGTGTAACCAAAGAAGGCGAAGAAAAAAAAAGATAATATAAGAGAACGAAAAGGCTTTGACTCTGGTGGGCTATGGGAATTAGGGGTAGAGATGAGCTGTTGCCGGGCCAGGATTAGGATCATATTCAAAATTTTTAATTAATTAATTTAAATTAAATATTATAAAATTTTATTTTAAAAATGATTATCTCAACTTAATTTGTTTCATTCATGATATATGATTCATATCTTTGACTTAAATTTAAAAATTAAATTTAAATAAAAATTATTTTGAGAGGAATTTTACCCTTCATTTTGTGTTCAATCAACAATTAATTAATTTAATAAATAAAAGATTATATCTTTAATTACATATAAAAATTTTAAAGATATATATTTTTATCGTTTAATTAAATAGTTATTTTAGTTTATATTTTTTGAATTAATTTAAATTTAAATATTTTATTTAAGTTAGAATGATTCTTTTGATGATGAAAACTATTAGTCAACTGACGATAAACAACTTGTAATTTAACAGAAAGATGAATAAAAAATATTATATATTTTATGTAGTTTTATAAAATATATTTTGATTGGCATGAAATTATGTGAGATTAATATATTTATCTACATGACACTGTAATCACATCATGCAATGTCACGTAGGTTTATCATGTCATTTTAAATTGTTTAATCAACTTCAAAGAGTTGGTATAATATTAACGGTGAGCCATAGCTTCTTTGTAGTAGGTATATCGTGGGAGGATTTTTTGCCCTCACAATTTTTTGGTATAATTACACTTAAGGGTCTCTTTTAATTTAAGTAATAGTAAAATAAAATTTGTATTCTTCTTAAATTTTAAATTTAAAAACTTAATATTCCCGATATTTGATCCTAGCTTTATCCCTGATTGGTCCATCGAGTTTAAACATAATACACTTGTTTTTTTTTTATGTAATTTAATACATATATTTATCAAACTTTACACACTTAGTGCCTGACTTTGTCACTGTGCGAGACAATATGTTGTTTTATGTTATATAATTTCCTGGAAGAAACCCTACAGCTACCTTGCTAATTCCTTCTCCTTCTCCCTCCATTTGGATGTATCCTTGTTCTACTTCTCTTTTGTGGGTTTCTCTTGATCATCTTCACCAGCCAACGAGGTTTCCCAGTTGTGAAAACCATGTATCCAGCGCTAATTCCAGCCACCAATCCACATCCATAACCCATGGCTGTAATCTTCCAAAAAAGTGCTGTTTCAAAATCCTCTTCTTCAGCAACAGTTGGTGGAGGTGATTCCAATCCCACATCGCTGCCACATTTCTTTGTCAATGGAAATCCACATAGCCCCGAGTTGCCAACGAAGGAATCATTCGAGAAGGTATCGAAATGATTTTCTACTGGTATAGGCCCATCAAGATTGTTCTGAGAAAGATTCAATGCTCCTAGAAACGTCAACTCGGTTAGCTGCTTTGGAATCCTTCCTTGGAGCTTGTTGGATGAGAGATCTAACGACTCAAGTGCTGACAATTTTCCCACCGATGGTGGGATGTTACCTGTTAAGCTGTTGTGCGAGAAGTTGAGCACTACCAGGGAGTTAAGTTCTCCGACTGCTTCAGGAATCGGACCCTGGAAATGGTTGCATGAAAAATCTCTGACTGTGAAAACAGTTAAAATTCTCTCAAGCTTCTGCTCCGATCCTTTCACTGCTACAGTTATAGAATCATTATAATTACTAAATAAAGTAATATCATGATTATAATAATAAGTTTCTCCCATATAACTTGGACCGTTTTTATTTTCCTGAATCTCTCTCATTGTTTTGAGATTATCAAAGAGTGCAGGTGGAATGAGACCGGTGAACTCATTTCGGGAGAGATCAATCATTCTCAGACTGCTGAAGGAAAACGTGCCATTCAAGTCTTGTATGCCACCATGGAATCGATTTGATCGAAGAACAAGAACTTGCAGATTCGGAAGCGTGCCTAACCAATATGGAAATGTGCCATTCAAGTTGTTGTTTCCCAAATCCAAAGCTTCCAACCTTTTGCACTTCCCTAAAGAAGTTGGTATTGATCCTTCAAGTTGGTTGCCATTGAGGTGAAGACTTCTCAATCGGCCACCTTCAGGGTATATTGCTGGGATTTTGCCAGTAAACTGATTCATTGTCAGATCCACAATTGAGAGACAACTCAAATTCCCAAGACAGCTTGGAATAACTCCATCCAACTTGTTCTTGGACAAGTTAATTACTGTAAGAGAACTCAAATTGCAAATCATTGAAGGGATTTCTCCGACCAGATCATTGTCTGAGATGAAGAAATGAAGTGGATTCGATTGCCGGTCGAGAGTCGACAGATGCTTCCCGGCAACTTGCTCTATCACCAGCCATGAAGTTCATAAGAAAGACATACCTTTGATATACACATCTAACATAGTATTATTAAAAAGACATACCTTTGAGCTTGGTTGAATTAAAAAGACTTTTGGGGATGATGCCTGAAAATTGGTTTCTTGATAATACTAGAAATTGAAGTTTGTAGCATTCTCCTATACTTGATGGAATATTACCATACAATTCATTATCATGCAAGGAAAACGCTTCAATATTGAGAAGCTGGTGACAGAGATCATCTGGCAAACTATCTGATAAGCTATTGTTGGATAAAGAAATAAACTTCAGAGAAGAAATGTTGAAGATGGAACTGGGAATCCGACCTGAAAATAAGTTATCTATTTTGTAAGCATAAATCAAAGAGCTAACCTTTTTTATTACAGACCAATCTGGAGATGTTAGATTCTGTAAACGCAAATCTCAATGTGTTTAAACTAAAGAAAAACGTACCTTGTAGGTTGTTATACCCTAAAACTAGATGTTCGAGTCGTGTCAAATTCCCAATGCTTCTTGGAATGATCCTACTGAATTTATTGCCAGCTAGTGTTAAACTTTGAAGGTTGCTGCACTTGCCTATACTTGGTGGAATATTACCAGATAATTCATTCCTATGAAGCTTAAGCACTTCAAGCCTGGGAAGATGGTTACATAGATCACCAGGTAAACTTCCAGAATGCCTATTATGGTAAAGACCAATCCCTTTCAAAGAGGTAATTTTGAAGATGGAAGATGGAATCTGACCAACTAGTTGATTGTCTCCCAAGTTCAAGATCTGCAGATGCAACTTCCCCAATTGTTTAGGCAGGTGTCCATAGAAATTGTTGGCGCTCAAGTCAAGATACTGAAGAAATCAAAGATTCCCCAGGTGTGGAGAGATAGTACCCGTGAGATTCATGTTTGGAAGATTCAAAGCTACAACTCTTTCATGGATGACACCACACGAAACACCAATCCAGTTGCAGACAGAAGTGGAGGATGTCCAGTTGTTTGTCAATGCATTTCGAGGATCGACGACCTGATGTTTAAATTGGAGAAGTTCCAGTTGATCGGTGGTGAGATTCTTGGTTGTCGTGGGTAAGCAAACTACGAGACAATGCAAAGCCAAAAAGAGAAGAAGAAGAAGAAGAAGAAGAAGAAGAAGAAGAAGAAAGCAAGTGTTGTTGTTCATGATTTAGAGATTTAAAAAAGGCTGGATGATGAAGAAAAGCACAGAGAGCAGGCTTAAATAGAAAAATCCTGTCTGCTGCAAATCCTTTGTTCTTTTCTTTTATTAGTACGATTTAAGATTTAAACCTAAAATTTAAAAATGAAAGGTGTGGTTAGAGTTTATAATATTAAAAATAAAGTATAGGATGTAACACGGAAAATATAAAAATTAAAACTTAAAATCTAATTTATATTTTTTTAAATAAAATAAATAAAAAATACAATACAAAGAAAAGATTTTTGTTCCACTACCATGCATGTTCTGTAAATCATATTTGAGCAGGGGCGGTTCAAAAATTTCGGGGGTCCTGTGTAATTTATTAAAATATGATCCTTAGAAATAATTGTCCATAACTTTTGCTAGTTATAAAATTGTAACCCTTAGAAGTAAATGTCCTTTTTAGGGGCCTCTGTGCGATTATTTCTATTGTGCCTATCCAAAACTTCACTAGTTCTATAGAAGCAATAATAATAAGAATAATCAATAAGATTCTATAACCAATTATCGCATTTAAGAAATAATTATAACGTTTAAACAATTATAATGTATCTTTCTTAATTGTATTTTCAAAATCTTTTAATGAATTTCGGAATTAACATCATCTAAAGAATGTTTTATCAAAATTTTGGGTCCCTCTTTTTTAGAAAACCCTGTGCAGTCGCTCTTATTGCGTATGTCCAGAACCCGACTGTATTTGAGTTACGACTGCCGTGTTCAATTATTGACTCAGTTTTTCCACAACAATTGTCCTTCTTTGTGGGCAGATTTGGATTCAACAGTCTTTGTGGGGTCCAATAATTAATTATTATTTGATTTCCAATGTCTTTGGGGACGGTTATACTTTTTATTGACCCAGTTTTCCACAATGGACTTGGAAATTTTATCCCACAACAAACCTGGATTAGGAATACCCATAGCTTAAAGAGATTATTTTTAGAATTATTAGAATTTGAATATATAAATTCAAATATGATACTTAAGATTTTAAAAATTAATTATCATGTCTCAGAAAAAAAAATTATATTGAAACCTAATTTTGAAGAGGCGTAATAGGAGGAATCGCACAAGACTATAGAAAGGATGCCCTCAAAATTTTGATAAATTATTTTCATTTAGTTTTGTTAATCTCGAAATTTATTATAAAAATTTTAAAAATATTCTTAAGAAAGATGAGTTATAATTGATATAACGTTATAATTATTTTTTAAATATGATAATTGATTATAAAATCTTATTGATTATTTTTATTATTATTGTTTCTGTAGAATTAGTGTAATTCTAAACAGACGTAGTAATAGCGATCACACAGGGACCTCTAAAAGAAATAATTGTTTTTAAAGGACATATTTTTAGAATTAATAGGGGCTATGAACAATTACTTCTAAAGGTTATATTTTAATAAATTGCATAGAACTTTAAAATTTTTGAACCGCCCCTGACCTATCGTGAACCTTATAATCAAGCAACAAGAGGTCGTAACGGCTTCAGGTGTCGGACCTGCCGGTGCTAGAAAGGTCGAGGTCCCCGTTGCAAGAGACTCGAGACCCTAAAAAGCAATGGAATGAAGGTGTTATGGATCAGATGCTTGGTGAGGAAGCAACCGATATAGAGGCAGATGGTGGCATGACATTGCTTGTGGAAGGCTTGGATCAGTCCAGGAAAGGTGTGGATACCCAGGGGGATAGACCCTTGTATGCACATACGGTGGCGGGTGCTACAGATGGTAGTAGGGTGATCGGAAGTTGAGTGGAGAAGATGATGTGGAGGTGCTAGATGAGGATTGTATTATGGACAATTCTTGTCCGATTACAACAAATAGGTTTTCCCATCGTTTTCATGATCAAATTGATTATTGTATCCGACAAGTGCTTATTATATCTTCTTGGTAGGTCATTTGTCTTCAAAAAATTGTTGTCTCATATCTGTAATCATTAATTTTATCTGAAGTAAAAACCTAATTTTAATTTTTATTTTTGATTAAATAACGAGCTTTAATAATGTTATAAAATTCAAAAGCATTAGTTAATTTGTATTTATTTCCTTTTTGAATTTGCAAAAATATATAATCATTATAAAATCCAAAATTATTATATTAATGTATATGTAACTATATTAGTCCTTTTTAAATTTTGTTGTTATTAAAATTAAAAATCTAAAAATATTTATTTAGCATATGTTATATTTCGTTTTACACAAAACAAAAATATCAAAAATATAATTTATTATGTTAGTTTTATTTTTATTTTTTGCTCCTCTTTTTACACATATATTCATTAATTATTTTATTTATTTTTGTTATCATTATTATTTATAATTATTATAATAATAACAGATCATATAAAATAAATTCAAGTACAAATCTAAGCCCAACTTTATTAATAAATAAGCAGTTCATTTACATTTTTACAACCCAAAAATAATAATACAAGCCCGAATTAATTAAAAACCCATATAATAACAATTACACAGACCTGTTATTATAGCCCAAACCGGATAACCCTTTCAAGAAACCCTAATATAGTCATCCTTCTTCCCATGCACAACTACAACATGACCGTTAGATCAAGATTTGATCTAACGGTCACGATCAAAACGGATGAATATTCTAGAACCTACTTTGTGCTGACTGTTGGGATTCTCCACGGGCGCGACCCTTCAGCCTCCAGACGACTCTTTAATTCTTCCGGTCGTCGTCCGACGTTCTTTCGATGATGGTCCCCTCATTCTCCGGTGATAACTCGTGCAAACAAACAAAGGAGAAATTATCAAAATCGTACTATTTTGCCAGAGATTTTCAGCAAATAAAAACAAAACAAATATGACAGTAAATTCTGGAAAAATTTCAGAGGCCATAACCGAAAATTGTATCAGAGAGTTTCAGAGGCAACACCAATGCATAAATCCAAACAATTTCAGAGGCATATCGCAGAACCAATAAGAATTTAGGGACTATTTCCCCTTTTAATTTCTGTAATATTCGGTTATTTAAATTCGAATCAAGAACAATGTAAGGGGTTCTCCCACCACCAAGAAATCAATAGAAGAAAACTATTTTGATATCTCTCTCGTCTTTCTTGTTTCTCATTCGTGCATAAATGAAACAAGAAAAGAGCTAGGGTTCCGGTTTTACCTTTGGTTTCGTAACCAGTCTTTTCTTCTTTACCGATGACAATAAACACAAGGTCTTCGGATCAACCGTGGTGAGCTGAGCTGAAGAGAAATAATTCTTTACTTGTATCAGTCTCTTTCAAAAAGGGGGGAAAGGACCATTTGTTTGGTATTCGATTTCAAAAACGTTTGGGTTTTGTTGATTTTGGGTTTTCAAAATTGAAAAAGGGGAGGTTGTTTCGGTGTTTCGGTTTGAAAAAGAAAGGAAAAAGAGTGTTTTTCTCTGATTTTAGTTGTCGAAAGGTTTTAAAAGAGGGATTTTCGGTTATTTTAAATTTGCTGGCCACCGCTCGCGGTGGCAGGATTCTGAAAATAGAGGCGGTTTTCTGGGTTCTTGGATGAACACCTTGAAGGTGTTTTATTTTGTATATTTTTTCTTATTTTTAATTTTCTTAAGTCTCCTCATTAATTAACGAATCTAATGCGAAACATCTTTATTCGGTCGTCATGGGCTTGACACCAGGCATAGTGGTGGTGATTTATGCGTGTACCTTCAAATAAAGATACGGTTAAAATAAAATTAAATTTAAATTTTTAAACAAACTTTAATATAAACGTCACTTTAAGTCGGAAAATTCAAAATTAACTAAGCGGTATTTTTTAAAAGTACCAATTTTGGGCGATTTTAAAAGCTAAAACTGTTTTTAATTGTAACCGACTTTTGAACCCAATTCATTTCGAATCTCTGGTTTTTCGGTGTCCAGTCTACCAAAGTGACTGATGGCGACTCCAACCATCTTTTTAAAAAAAATTCTTTTCGAATTTTTAAATTATTTCCTAAATTTAAAGTCCCTAACCCTAACTTTTAAAAATTCCTCTTTTTTAATTTTAAATTCATAGACTTTTAGATCCCTTTTAAAAATTAAAATCCCTAAATTTTCACCAATCCCTAAATTTTTAATTTCCCCTTTTTGAGATAAACCCCCAATTTCTCACATTTTTAAATCCCTAAAAATCTTTTGTAAAACCTAATTCTTAATTTTGAATAAAATTTCCGATTTTCTAAACCTAATCCCTAATTTTTAACTTTCACTCATTCAAAATAGTGACCCCTCTTTACCACAACTATTATTACACCTATCCTTATTATTATTGTTTTTAAGAGGATTGCTACAGTTGGTGACTCCGCTGGGGATATTTTCTAAAACAAATGAGTTAAGCCTTGTTCTCAAATTATCGTTTATTTAATTTTGAAAGTTGTGAAGTAAAGTGACAATTAAATTATTGTTTATTTACTAATTTGAGGTTATTTTAACTCAGTAGCGATCTTAAAAATCTAAGATTAAGTGTATCGCTAAAAATATTCTTTTTTGATGTTGGAAAACATTTTTAGTTTGATTTTGAAAATTAATGTCTTTCACATAGGGTTTTTGGTTTAAAAATAATTTTTAGAAAACTGGAGTCGCCACCGGCCGTTTTGATAGACTGAACACCATAAAACCAGAGATTTTCGAATTAGGGTTCGGGAGTCGATTACGGTTGGGAAAGGATTAGCACCCCCACACCGTTAAAAAATTATTACTTTATCTAATTACCGCTTTAATAATATTAAATTTTTAAGCTAATTTAACGATCGAATTAATTTTTAATTAATTGTGTGTATTTATTTTAAAGTACCTAAACCTGAAGGTAAGCGTCCGAACCACCATACACTGGAGTTGGCCTCGCTTACGACCGAATTTAGGGGTATCATTTATGCAACTTAAACATAACAAATAAATTAAACACATCACATAAAAATAAATACATAAATAAATATATAAAATTATAAATACTAATATAATAAATAAAATACTAATATAATAAATAAAATACTAATCTAAAATATAAATAAAATCTAAATACCAAGTAAAATAATAAACATTACATTTCATTAAAATAAATCCAAAATACAACATAGAGAAAAGAAAATATACCTAAGAGTTCAAACGGTTAACCCCGAGTGATCCTCATCAAGATCTACCACGATCCCTCCAAAATTTTTAACTAGATCAAATCCTAAAAATAGAACCCGATCGAACCACCCAAAACTTGGGGAGAGCTAAGCTCTCAAATTAGGATCATAGGGTACTACCCTCACCCAATTGGTTCCCCCAAATAGCTCCATCTCACCTCCTCTTATAGGCATTTGGAGAGAGGGAAGTCAAGTTTATCATCGATGTGGGATTCCAATCCCACATCAACTTTTTCTTCTATTTCCTTCTTTTTTTTTCATTTTCTCTTTCTTTTTTCTTCTCTTTTTATTAATAATATGATTACTACAATAATACTATAAATACTAAAATCCGATTAAAAATGAGTAATTAAAGTTGCCCTTCTTTGCTTATTCCTGTGAAACAAGGACAAAGCAAAGATAAAAAAGCACTCATTTTTGTCTTATTTTTCGGTTTTTGCTTCAAAAATCACAGGTTCTTTAGGAATTCTCTACTCTTCTTCGGCCAACTCTTCAGGCTTGTAAGTCCTTTCTGTTTTGAACTTGCTTGCCTCCTGGTAGCTGTAGGTCACTCCTGTATAAGACCATTAGCTTTTGAATCGGATCCTTCAAAACAAAAATTCCTCCTATATAGAACTCTTATTTCTGGATCTTGAGTTGAGGTTTCTTTTGTATAAAACTTCACCCTGAAATCTTGAGTTATGTTCCTCTCCTGTATGGAGCTTTCACTCAGAAATGACAACGAAGATAAGGGTCCCTCTAGTGTGAGACTCTATGTCTTTTAAACTGTCTGTTTTTTCTATATAAAACCTTCTGCTTCGCGATGGATCTTGCAAAATAAGGTTCCTCCCATATAGAACTCTTACATCTGGATTAGGAGTTAGGGTTTTTCCTATATGAAACCTTTCACTCTGAAGTCTCGAGATGAGTTCCTCTCCTATATGAAGCTCAACCTCAGAGACGAAAATGAAGATGGGTCTTTCCTATATAAAACTCTGTGTCTTCAATGTTTTTGGTTTCTCATATATAAAATCGTAGCGTCATGGATGAATTTTTTCACTAGTAGCTCTTTCTGTAGAACTACGAGCTTCTATGTTTGATGTGTGTGAGTTCTTTTTGTATAGAACTGCAGAAAATTCTTTTGTTGTGGGACTTTAAACATGTTGGTACCTTTTGTTTGGAACCTTCATCTCCGGTTCTTTTGGGACTCACGCCTACAAAGACTATTAATCTTCTTTCAAAATTGGGACTTGCGCATAAAAAGACTGTCAATCTCATCTAAAAATGTTTAGGGTGCTTGGATTGCCCCAGTGTTTTGATCTCTATAATCATATGGACCTAGCTCTCGATCAGGCTCAAAATCCCGTACTCAATTTAGTTTCTTCTTTTTCTCTTCTTTTTCTTTCTCTTTCTGTGTGTAATGCCCCAATTTTTTTGGTCTGGTCATCAAAAGAATCTCATCAAGGATAATGGTTTACATATATGGGAAATTGACTTTCTTGGTCAAATCTTTCTTCTTTTCCTTCTTTCTCTTGGAAGGTGGTACTCAAATGAGCGTTTTGTGAGAATGTATAAAGATACACGGAGTCCTTGTTGCAGTCATCTTCTTAACAAATATTTGTCTTTTCACATAAGATTATTAATTAAAAGATGATGCATGAGCATTTTTATTATGCATGTATTCATAATGTATGTTCGTGATGCACAGATGCAATCTATCTGTGGATATGCAATGATGTATGAGCTTCTATTAAATTTGTTTCAAAAATTTGATGCCCCAGTCCTCATTCGGTCTACAAGGTAAGCTTCGTTAGCTAAACTCTATTAGTAATCATGACACCTCTGGTCACATTTAATTCGAGCTTTGATTCTTTCATTTTGCGGACAATGATGCCCCGCTCTTATTTTTTGTATTCTTATCTGGATTGGCATGACAATTGATCAAACGTCTTTCTGTCCTAACTTCATTTCTATGCTTGTCAAAATACCTTAATGAAGGTTGACTCTCAGTTTTCTTTAATTCTTGGAAAATTATTTTATTTGAATGTATTTCAATATGCAAAAAACTTTGAAAAATGTATGAGATTTAGAAGTTCATTGCAAAACAATTTAAAACATGTTTGCCTTCCTAAATGTCAAATGTAATATCATATTTGCTAGAATCTAGTAAAAAACAACTCTAATTAAGAGTATATTTAAAAGGATTCTCGATTATTGTGGGGATATAGGCAAATGTGTAGTCTCTTTTAGACTCTCGGGCTTTCAAAAAGAATAATACCCATCTAATCTTTTTTTGTGGCTCTCTTTATCTCACCTTCTCAACCTGACCTATCTTTCCCTCATTTAGGTATCGATCAAACACTTTGAAGTTCAAGTTCCTTGAAGCAAGGTTAAACTTTGGGCGGAAGTGTGGTCTGAAGACAATCTCATTTAGTTTGGACTTCCCTGAATCATCAGAATGGTCTTTGAAATCTTGTAAAACCTGGGTCTATGATTGGCGAAAGATGTTTCTTTATTTGTGATCTATCTTTTTGAGTCACTCTAGACTGTCTATTTTAGGTTTTCTCCCTATAGTTCATTCTCTTTTTCCGAAATTGGTAATCTTCAGGCCGATTTGTCTCAGATGAGCTTCGAAGTTCATTTTTATGCAAATCTATGAGATCTTGAGGTGTTCAAAGTGAAGATTTCTTTGTTTATCTTCGGCTCGTTTCTTCTGGTTGAATTTTTGATTCTGGATTGTTTGATCTGAATATGAAGTGTGTACAATTAATGTATCTGTATTTGTGATATGTGTACTTTTATTTTTTTGAATCGCTCTAGACTACCTATTTTAGGTTTTCACCCTAGAGTTCAATCTCTTTTTCCAAAATTGATAATCTTCATGTCGACTTGTCTCGGATGAGATTCGATATTTGTTTCCGTGCGAATCTGTAAGATCTTAAGATACATAGAATAATGACTCTTTGCTTATCCTTGTCTCATTTCTTCTGGTTAAGTTTTTGCTTTTGGATTGTTTGATCTAAATATGAAGTGTGTACAACACTTTCTTCTTTTTGTTTCATTTCTTCTTTCAAATTTGCAGGTGTACCATAAAATTGAAGTACTTCTCTGTTATCCACTGCTTGGATGTGATCTCCTTGCAACTTTCTGATGTTGCATGGGTTCGATCTTTTTTTTTTGATAATTTCTGAGGTTGTAATATGTGAAAATTCTCTTTAATTTAGGCTCTCTTCGTCTTTCGATTGTCATTCTGATTTTAGCATCTACTTTGTCTAATTTTGTCTCATCCTTCAGGTGAGGTAAAAATTTCATTCATCATCCCATTCGAGGAAGTCCTGAGAAGGTCTTCAGGGGGTAGAAATTTAAGGTCAACTCTCGCCCCAAGGATCTTGATCAATAAGTGCCTGAGAAGGTTATTTTCCTAAAAATGGAAGTTGTCCATTGTCTATTCGCTCATGTTGTTCCTCTATTAGACTTTGTAAACTAGCAAAGACGCTTATTCGATCTCTTCTGAATATGTAAGACTTTAGAATTGGTCTTCGAGTTTGGAGCAAAGATGTTAACTCACTTGGAACTTTAAGGATCTGTTGTATAATGATATGTACATGTGTATGTTCAAAAATATTATATGCACAAGAGAGATCAGAGGTTGTTCCTTAAAAATCAATAAAGTATTCGAAGAATTAATAAATGTAAAATCGTTTGATTAGCGAAAGAAATATCATTTTAAAACAAGATAAAATGTCTTTACTACTTTCTGGCCTTATAATAATAAATTGGATTTCACTTTTTGAAAATAAATATGTAATTTTCACTATGTTGTTCAAACTGAGAAGTCAGAACCGTCCTTGGGACCCATCTTTGCCATCGGTCCTCGCTTTGTGGGGTTACACTGTAGGGATTCCTGATCTTTCCTCTTTTAACTGCATCCTCAATGCTTTCTTTAATCATGTCTGAGAAGTTGGTTGCATGGTGACTTACTAAGCCTTCATGATATACAAATTATCAAAATAATGTCTAAATGGGTAAATGTATGTATGATGCGAGTGCTGATGCAAATAATGCATAATTTATGCAGATGAAGGTATTGATCCCTGTTGGTAATCACCCTATTGTATTACTTTCATGGAAAATAAAGGGTCCATTACAATATAAGGGTAGACTAGTGCTATACATCAATACTAGCCCTAATTCCCATTTTCTATGGCCCTAAACAGTGTGATTAATCGGGGAATCTCTATTACGTCACGGGCTTCGATCTTCTTGACTGACCCGGTTTCCTTTTTGACTTTCCTTTGAACCTCAGTCTTCGAGATTGGTGTGGCATCGGTTTGTGTCACAGATCTTTTAAACAATTAGTGTTGTCGGTAATCTTGGATAATAACCTCGATTTTCGTGAAATAGGTCGGTAAGGTACTGGTCCTTTTATTCTTCTTTATGTATAGTAAAAAACCATTTCTTCGTTGATGTGCTTAAGAATTTGGTCAATTACCTTTCCTGATTAGCTTTCTGTACCTGATTCTGACTGGTCCTCGGATGATGAAATAATATTGATTCTGCATCTTTGATCAACCCTTACATTTTTTAACCTTTGACGGTTTTCTGTTACATCTTCACATCGATTTGGTATTTCCGATGGTCATTCTGTTGTAGACTTGATAAAATGAATTACTATTACCCACTTTCGACGTGCAATACTTGATTCTGACTCAATCCTTGGATAGATAAGATAATACTGGTTCAGTGTCTCTGAAACCTATTGGTCAAACTTTGGTTTTCTGTTACATCCTTCATGCTCTTTTGTAATCTCGAACTAACATTCTGATATAGACCCAATTAAATGCATGATCATTACCTGGTGTTGACGTTCGGTAGACTGTTGTCTTAGGCTCTTCGGTCATCCTCTAACACGAGTCTAATAAAAGGGGTTTGATTGAACATGACAGAAACTCATTCCTTAATCGGTGTCTCTGATCGGTTTCTAATACTAGAGTTGAGGTTTTCAGATACCTCTGTTCCATGATGAATGTTTCCTTTGTAAGGATGAACCACTCAAATCAATACCTCCTAATGCAATGCAAAATTTGATGATGCATGCAAAAAGAGAAATAAAAACATGAAGAAAACATGTTAACATCGAGCAAAAATAATGAACGTCAAAAATAAATTTTAGAAATTAAATTGCGTAAAAGTAAAATGAGAAAGACAACCCTAAATATCTCGTCTAGTTCACTTAGGGTATCCACATGGCTCTAATATGGTGGGTAATCTAGTTCTCTACATGCAATGTTGGTGCTAAAGGGGACCTGAATTGTCCGAGTTGTCCTTTACTAAAACTAGCGAAGCCCCCGATCATCACTCATTATAGATTCATTTTGATCGGATTTAATTCAGGAGGACCCGTTCGCTTATGCCTACACGAAGGAACAATATCCTTACGAAAGCATAAGGTAGTGGAGCCCCGAAGGTACTTCGGCTATGGCCTACACGAGAGAACGATATCTCCACGAAAGCATTAGTCTTTTCCCCCCAATTAAAAGGAAAGATTTAGATGTAAATTTTAAATGCGGAAAATAAAAGCACAAATTCAATTAAACATTAATTTAATCGTCACTTTAGCCCAGAATCTCTAATATTAGTAAAGTGGTAATCATTTTAAAAGCTTGACTCACTCTTTGTTTAAAAAAATATTAGTCCCCAGCGGAGTCACCATCTGTAGCGATCTTAAAAATCCAAGATTAAGTGTATCATTAAAAATATTCTTTTTCGATGTTGGAAAACATTTTTAGTTTGATTTTGAAAATTAATATCTTTCACATGGGGTTTTCGGTTTAAAAATAATTTTTAGAAAATTAGAGTCGACATCGGTCAATTTGGTAGACTAGACACCATAAAACCAAAGATTTTCGAAATTGGGGTTCGGGAGTCGATTACGGATGAGGAAGGATTAGCACCCCACACCGCCTAAAAATTGGTACTTTATCTAATTACCGCTTTAATAATATTAAACTTTTTGGGCTAATTTGATGATCGAATTCATTTTTAATTAAATGTGTGCATTTATTTTAAAGCACCTAAACACGAAGGTAAGCGTTCGAACCACCGGGAATACACTGGAGTTGACCTCGCTTACGACCGAATTTAGGGGCTCGCATTAACAAATTAATATAATTTATACAACTTAAACATAACAAATAAATTAAATACATCACATAAAAATAAATACATAAAAGCATAAATACTAATTTAATAAATAAAATACTAATATAAAACATAAATAAAATAATAAACATTATATTTCATTAAAATAAAACCACAATACAACATAGAGAAAAAAAAATATACCTAAGAGTTCAAACGGTTAACCCCGAGTGATCCTCACCGAGATATACCACGATCCCTCCAAAATTTTTAACTAGATCGAATAAAAAGGCTTTGACTCTGGTGGGCTATGGGAATTAGGGGGTAGAGATGAGCTGTTGTCGAGCCAGGATTAGGATCTGATTTTTAATTATGATATTCAAAATTTTTAATTAATTAATTTAAATTAAATATTATAAAATTTTATTTTAAAAATGATTATCTCAATTTAATTTATTTCATTCATAATATATGATTCATATCTTTGACTTAAATTTAAAAATTAAAGATAAATAAAAATTATTTTGAGAGAAATTTTACCCTTCATTTTGTGTTCAATCAACAATTAATTAATTTAATAAATAAAAGACTAAATCTTTAATTCAACATAAAATTTTTAAAAGATATATATCTCTATCGTTTAACTGAATAGTTATTTTAGTTTATATTTGGCATAAAGATAATTTTAACTCTTAACGTTTATAATTTTTATCGTTTTGGCTTTTATTCTTATTTTGGGATAAATTTAGCCCTTAATCTATATCTTTTTGACAAATAACTTATTTTTTAACTACCATGATAACTAAACTGTTAAAAATCTAACAATGATGACATGTCATATGCATATGATAATATATTTTAAATAACATGACATCTAAACTATCAAATACATATATATATGAAAATATAATTTTATTCTAATAGAAAATAGAAAAAAATTAAAATTCAAATAAAATATTGAAAATTAATTAATTCTAAAATAAAATACTATTAAACATTCTTAACCCTAACTACGATAGGACTTTGATTAAATTAGAGTTAGTGTTTAAAATTTAATTTTTATATAATTTTTAGTGTAAAGTATATGAAAAACGCAATAAAAATAAATTATTTTTTACCATACCATGTTCGGTAAGGGTACGGGTGAAAATTATCTACTTCTTTCTTATGCCTCCTTTCATATCTCCATTTCAAATTAGAGGTTTAAGGTTTAAGGTTAAGGGTCGTCTTTATAGTTTAGGAAAATAGGGGTAAAGTATATTTTTTTAGGGTATAAGGTTTAGGATTTAGGATATAGAAAAAAAGATGTACCATAAAGAGACAAATGATTTTTATCCTAAGGTTACAAGTTATTTTCCCTTTTATTGTCTCTCATTTGGTGCTCCACTTTAAATTAATAAGTTTAAGTTTTAAATTTAAAGGTTAAGGTTAAAGTTTAGTGAATTAAGGTAGGATATATTTTTTTAAGTGGTTGAATTTAAGGTTTAAAGTTTAAAATTTATTTATTTTTAATAAAAACATAAAAAAAAAAAAATGACCCGGGACTATAGATTTTTACTCATTCCGTAAGTAATATTTGAGTTACGATTGCCGTGTATTTGGGTTCTACTTCAATCTTTGACTTAGTTTTTCCACAACAATTGTCCTTCTTTGCGGGCAGATTTGGACAACAGTTTTTGTGGGGTCCAATAATTGAGAAATTATTACATGAATATTTTTTAGCATCTAATATATGGTCCCAACCAATTAAAATAAAATATATAATATTTTTTTTTATATCATATTTACACATAAACGTCATCCAAATCATTCACTTTAATGCATTTGATTTTAAAATAAAAAAAATATTACCAAAGATTTTTTATATTGTCTTCCTCTTTATTGTTTAATTTTTTAATTAACTTTTTCTAACCCCTAACCCTAACCCTTAAACCTTAAACCCTAAACCTAATACTAACTCTAAACCTTAAACCCTAAACTTTAATCCTAAACCTAAGCCTTAACCCTAAACCACATAAACCCTAAACCATTAATCCTTAATCCTAAACCCTAAACTCTAAACCTAAACCACAAATCTATATAAAAAATTAATTAAGAAAACTTTAAAGAACTAAGAGAAAGATGACACAAGAAATCTTTGGTAATATATTTTTTTTCTTTTTTAAATCAAAGACATTAAATTAGATGATTTGGTCAATGCTTATGTGTAAATATGATATGGAAAAAATATATTATGTATCTTAATTTAATTAGTTGGGACCATATCTTAAACGATAAAAAGGGTTCATGTAATAATTTCTCTCAATAATTAGTCTTATTATTTGACTTCCAATGTTTTTGGGGTTATACTTTTTATTGATCCAGTTTTCCACAATTGACTTGGAAATTTTATCCCACAACAAACCTAGATTAGGAATACCCGTAGCTTAAAGATATTAATTTTAGAATAATTAGAATTTAAATATAATATTTAAGATTTTAAAAATTAATTATCATGTCTCAAAAAATATTATGTTGAAGCCCTATAATCCTCACAACTGATAAACCTAACACAGTGAATTGTGGACAAGCATAATAAGAGCAATCGCACAGGATCCTTAAAAGAAAAGATCCAAATTTTTGATAAATTTCATTGTTAGTTATGTTAATCTCGAAACTTATTATAAAAAATTTAAAAATACTCTTAAAAAAGATGAGTTATCATTGTTAAAAGATTATAATTATTTATTAAATATGATAATTGATTATAGAATCTTATTGATTATTTTTATTATATATTATTTCTGTAGAACCAATGTAATTCTACACAGACGTAGTAATAGCGATCACACAGGGGGATCTAAAAGAAATGATTGTTTCAAAAGGGGGCATATTTTTAGAATTAGTAGGGGTTGTGAACAATTGTTTCTACAGGTTACATTTTAATAAATTGCACAGGACCCCTAAAATTTTTAAATTGTACCTGCCCTAACGTGAACTTTATAGTCAAGCAACAAGAGTAACGGCTTCAGGTGTCGGACCTGCCGGTACTAGAAAGGTCGGGGTCGCCGTTGCAAGAGACTCGAGACCCTAAAAAGCAATGGAATGAAGGTGTTATGGATCAGATGCTTGGTGAGGAAGCAACCGATATAGAGGCAGATGGTGGCATGACATTGCTTGTGGAAGGCTTGGATCAGTCCGGGAAAGGTGTGGATACCCAGGGGGATAGACCCTTGTATGCACACACGGTGGCGGGTGCTACAGATGGTAGTAGGGTGATCGGAAGTTGAGTGGAGAAGATGATACGGAGGTTCTAGATGAGGATTATATGATAGATAATTCTTGTCCGATTACGACAAATAGATTTTTTGATCGTGTTTATGATCAAATTGATTATTGTATCCGACAAGTGCTCATTATGTCTTCTGGGTCATTTGTCTACAAGAGGTTGTTGTTTCATATCTGTAATTATTAATTTTATTTGGGGTAAAAATTCGATTTTATTTTTTATTTTCGATTGAATAACAAGCTTTAATAATGTTATAAAATTCAAAAGCATTAGTTAATTTGTATTTATTTCTTTTTGAATTTGCAAAAATATATATTATTACGTATGTTATTATTTTATTATTATAAAATTCAAAAATATTATATTAATATATATGTAACTATATTACTCCTTTTTATATTTTGTGTTATTAAAATTAAAAATCTAAAAATATTTATTTAGTATATGTTATATTTCGTTTTACACAAAAGAAAAACATCAAAAATATATTTTATTATGTTATTTTTATTTTTATTTTACCGTTTGCTCCTCTTTTTACACATATATTCTTTAATTATTTTATTTATTTTCGTTATTATTATTTATAATATTATTTCATATAAAATAAAATTCAAGTATAAATCTAAGCCCAACTTTATTAATAAATAAGTAGTCCATTTTCATTTTTACAACAAAAAATAATAGGCATAAAGATAATTTTAACCCTTAATGTTTACAGTTTTTATCGTTTTGGCCCTTATTCTTTTTTTGGGATAAATTTAGCCCTTAACCTATATTTTTTTTTGACAAATAACTTATTTTTTAATTAGATTGATGACTGGACCGTTAAAAATTTAACGCTGATACATATATATATATATATATATATGGAATTTAATTTTAAGTGACATGGCATGTAACCTATCAAATACATATATCTATATAATATAATTTTATTTCAATATAAAATATAAAACAATTAAAATTCAAATAAAATATTTAAAATTAATTAATTCTAAAATATAAGATTATTAAACATTCTTAACCCTAACTACGATAAAATCAAAATCTTATTCGAATTGTGTTTATATTTTTTAAGATAAAATTTTGATTTTATCGTAGTTCGGGTTAAGAATGTTTAATATTTTTTATTTTAGAATTCATTAATTTTTAATATTTTATTTAAATTTTAATTGTTTTATATTTTATATTGGAATAAAATTATATTTCATATATATGTATTTGATAGGTTATATTCCATATCATTTAAAATTATATTAAATATATATCATCGTTAAATTTTTAACGGTCCAGTCATCAAGCTAGTTAAAAAATAAAATATTTGTCAAAAAAATATAGGTTAAGGGCTAAATTTATCCCAAAAAAGAATGAGGACCAAAACGACAAAAGCTATAAACGTTAAGGGTTAAAATTATCTTTATGCCAAAAATAATAATACAAGCCCGAATTAATTAAAAACCAATATAATAACAATTACACAGGCTCATTATTGTAGCCCAAACTGGATAACCCTTTCAAGAAACCCTAATCTAGTCATCCTTCTTCCCAAGCACAGCTACAACAGAACCGCTAAATCAAGATTTAATCTAATGATCATGATCGGAACGGATGATTATTTTGGAACCCACCACGCGTCATACATCGATTGTTGGGATTCACCACGTGCACGACCCTTCAATCTCCAAATGATTCTTTAACTGTTCCGGTCGCCGTCCGACCCTTTAGCTCTTCTAATCTATAAAACAAATATAAGTATGAGATGAGAGCTTTTGTAGTTTTAAGATTTTAAAATTGATAAATAAAAATATAATTATGCATTTTATAAGATTACTGATAGTTTTTAAATTATGAGAGTTTTTGTAGAAGATGAAGTGATTTTTGTGGTTTGACTGATTGTTGAAGTTCTTCCATGTCTACTTATATTGTCATCAATCTTTTTTTTTATATGTTCTAATATTGTGTCTACTTTCTCTAATATTTTTTTACGGTAAATTTTAGTGCTCTTCTTTGACATTTTATCAGTATGAGTTGCTGGTTTATTAACCTTTCTTCTTCTTCTTCTTGTTCTTGTTCTTCTTCTCTTTTTGTGTGGTCTTCCTTGAGACCTTCTAAATTTAGGTGGTAGGACAAGATCCATTGTTGATTAATTGTCTATTGTTGTTCACCTCTTATTGAACTTATCAAATGAAAATAAATAATCCTTTGAGTTGATATACATGATAATAAGGATCCACATATTTGTTTCGCCCATTTAAAAATGACATAATAACCGAAATAGTATGCACACATAGAATACCTGCATAAAACCAAGACGTAAATCACATTGTAAATCAAATTAAAAAAATAAACCTAGTAGTTTTTATTTTCTACAAGAGCACATTCATGCTTAAATATTAATTGTATGCTGATTTAAAGGATCATATAAAACTTGATACAGTTGTCCATCAACATAGTAGGCCAACAACTGTATAAAACAGTTAAAGTATACCAACTAACTGTGTAAATAATAAGAAAAATTGTATAAAATAATAAAATAAATGATCTAAGTAGTTATACCCATGTGCTAATGTGATTGTATGCTCCAATTTTTTTTTGAATTTTAGAATATAAAAATCCAATTCAATTGTCAGCCTGATCCTTTTCTTTAGCCACCTTTTCATTAACTTGGTTTTGATAGACTCTATTAAAATAATGATTGATTTGTCTCAAACCTCGAATATTAACTTATTTACAATTATAATTAGAAGTATCCTATACCACTAATTCGCGAAACAAATGTTTTTCATACTTATTAATTTACCTTATTAAAACACTCACAATTAATATTATTTAGAAACATGTGTGACTTGAAAGTGATAGACGAGTATACCTTTAATCACATCTTAGGTTTTTAGGTGCCAATAACTTCCATATAAAACACAATAAAATAAAAATTTACTTAACATATACAACTAACTAAAACATAAAAATTAACTTAATAATATACCTTCAATTCAGCCATGACAAGTTTAAACTTGTTAATATATGTTGTCCTTACAGTTTTTTTACAACTGATCCTTTAATATTTTTTCTAACAAATTCATTTATTTTCGAATTAGAATATAAATGGTTTATACATGTTCTATGTTCAAAATAGGGAAATAATTATGACACAACTTTTATTAACCTTTACATATTGTAGCGACTCTTTTTGAAATTGAGTTTGGAAATAAGATGTCTGATAAGTGCTCAACTCACTATCACTTTCTACACTTTTCATGGGAACTTATCAATCAAATCTACACCTATTTGAAACAATGCATGTACTTAATGTGATATATTTATGGATGGTGCTATTAAAGATGATATTTGTATAAAAGGCGTACTTTACTGCATTTTCATATCTGTGTAGGAACAAGTATTGACGAGGCCACAGAATAAGACCGAGGCAGGACCTGATGCCGAGGAAACAGAGGATAAAAAGCAATATGACAGGCAAACTGAAGAGAAAAATAAGGAGAACATTGCTGGACAAGAAGCCCAAGAATCGGAGCTGAACAACATATCAAAAGCCCAAGGACAAGGCCATGCGGGAAAGAAACCTTCTAGAAGAACCAAACTTGGAAATATGTAACCTAAGCACATAACTTGTTCCCTACTCCAAGTTGTACTCTATTTAGGAAAGGTTTGCCCTAGGCCAAGCTTATATAAGGCATAGTCGTCCAAGGGACTAGGGAGAGCCAAATTTGAGAGAGTTTACCCTAGGAACAATTCTTCCCATCATGTTCTAAGCTTTCTTAGGGTCTAGGTGAAAGTTGTTGAGTATTAGTGAGAGAAGATTGTATCTTTTTTCCTGTTTCAATGCAATATATATCAAAGTTTGCTTACTCTTTGCCATTCTTTGTTCTTGAAATCAAGCCCGGGAGGGAAGTTTGTGAGTAATCTATTTTTCTAGACTCGGGAGAGTTAGATTCACGAAAGGAGTAAGTATGGTATTTAACTTGATTGGAGGATAATAATTCGGCCTAGAGATAGGTTAGAGTTTCAGCGGCTAAAAGAAGTGTGGAATTGGTTGTTGGTTATAATTGATCAACGTCGGGAGGTATCATCAAGGAATGATCATCAACAGTGTTTCGAGTTAGGGATAAGCGAAGCCATCAAAGGAAACTTTGCCGAATTTTGGTAAATCTGCCCAAGATCAAGAGATTGCCGCTGTAGAGAATACTGTCGCTGCCGAAGAAAGTAATCTGTAGTATTGCCGAGGCAGTGCAATTACATTGGACAAAAAATAGATCAATCAAATCCACTATACAACACAACTAGATCCTTCCCTCTTTCTCAATTTGTCCTCAACCTATTTAGTTTTCTTTTTTTGTTTTATTTAGTTTAATCAAACACCCAATTTACATGTGCTTTTACTTTTACAGAGCAAGAAGATCAAAGGAAGGATATTAAGTATACCAATTCCTGAGAAGACGATAACTCGATAATATTTACCACTTTATTACTTGACGTGTACACTTGCACTCCAATTGCGCATATTTAGCACGCATCAATGTCGCTAGTGGAAAAACTAGGTTAAAAATAGAAAGTAAGGGATTAAATTGAAATGTTGGTTAGAAAAGGAAATTTGTTTTTGAAAAGGAGAAATTTCAAAATTAGGTTAAAATTAAGGTTTAAAAGATTAGGGGTTTGAAATTTAAAAAAAGACTTGAAATTAGGAGAATTGAAAATTTGGGGGAAATCAGTAATTAAAATTGAAAATTAAGAAATTAGGGATTTGAATTTTGGGGAAGAGAATTTTAAAAGAAATTAGGTTTTAGAAAGGACTAAATTAAAAATTGGTAAATTTGGGGATTTAGAGAAAATTAGGGAAATAATCAGAAAGATTTGAAAATGGACTTAACATGGTTAAAAACAAATTAGAAATATTGGGAAATAATTTTAATTGGAAAACTATTTAAAAGCAAAGGGAGTCGCCACCGGTCTCTTTGGTAGATCGGACACCGTAAAACCATAGATTTAAAAAGATAAGGGTTCGAGAGTCGATTACTGTAAAAACGAGGTTAGCTTTTTCAAACCGTCCAAAATTGGTACCTTAAAAATATTTACCGCTTATTTAATATTAAACTTTTCAAATTAAAGTGACAATTAAGTTGACATTTAATTATAAATTCGAGTTTATTTTAACGCCTCTTTACTCGAAGATAGACACATACATCGCCACCACTATATTTGGTGACATACCCGCTACGACCGTATAAAGTATTAATTAATTTATTAATTATGGAGTTGATTGTAAGTTCAATTCGTAATAAGATGCATAAAAATAAATATAACGTAATATAAAAGCAAATAAATAAATATAAACAAATAAACGAGGAAGATAAAATATGCACATAAATTAAACAACTACAAAGAACAAACATTCATGCAAAATATGTATCTTGACAAACTAATTGTGCACATGCGAATGTGAAGAAAACTAAGATAAAGTAAACAAAAAGAATAAATATCAAAGAACTAAACTAATAACCTAACCACATCTAAACATATTATACACCTAAATAAGAACACATAAATAAACTATATATAGATTAACGAAATAAATAAGTGTGAGTGTACATAGACCTAAGTTGTACTATATAAAACAATATTCACATAAACGGTCATGCATCACATGCATCATGATAAGTGTGGAGAAAAATAATATGCAAGCTTGAAACAAGTTCCTAAAAGGCAAGTAAATATGCAATGTATGGTAATAGGCGAATGGAAAAATAAATAAACACGTGATATATGTGCAAGTAAAAATAAAATGGAAACAACAATTACATGTACGAATAGTAACCCCCTTAAAGTTCTCTGTGAATCCCAAACCAAAACCCAGAAGAACATGAACATTCTTCATGTTCTTGATCGAAATCCAAAAAGTCGCCTCCAAAACTCAGATTTCGGTCTTATTTCCAGATTCCGGCCACCACCCGCGGTGGTCGGCGAAATAAAAAGATGTTTTTTCTCTTGTTTTTAAAACCAAAAACAAATAACACCCTTTCTCCTTCTCCTTTTCAAAACCAAAAACGATTTTCCATAAACCCAAACTCAATCAAAACCTTCACAAAAAAAGATTGAAAAAAAACTTTCTGTGATAAACGAAAAGCGAAGGAACCCTCTTTTCATTGATGGCTCACCACCAATGACTCAAGGCCTTTGTGTTTATTATCGATGAAGAAGAAGGGAGAAAGGAGGCTGCCGACATTAAGAAAGGTAAATAAACAAAATTCTAACTTCTATTTCATGCGAAAAATTACCATTGAAATTTCTTATCTATTGACTCAAGTGGTTCCCGAATGGTTTACAATTTAGGGGGTTTTGCTTTTTATATATCCCCATTTTTGATTATATGGATTAGAGAAACGTTTAACCCTAACCATTTGATGCATGTCAATTATGTGCAATTAGTGCAAGTGAACACGTCGCAAGTAATAAGTGATAAGTATTATCGAGTTGTAGTCTCCAATGAGATTGATTTATTTAATATGTCTTCTTCAATCTTCTTGTTCTGTAGAAAGAAATAGAAACACAAGTATATCAGTTTGTGACTAAATAAAACAATTAAGGAAAACTAAATAAAAGGGGAGATAAAATTGAGAAAGAGGGAAGGATCCAGTTGTGTTGTATAGTTGATTTGATTGATTTGTTTCTGTCCAATACAATTGCACTACACTACCTCGGCAGTATTGCAGATTACTGTCTTCGGCAACGATAGTGTTCTCTGCCGCGGCAATCCCTTGCTCTTGGGCAGATTTATCAAAGTTTGGCAAAGTGTCCTTTAATGGTTCCACTTATCCCTAAGTCGAAACAATGTTGATGATTAGTCCTTGATGATACCTCCCGGCGTTAATCAATTATAACCAACAACCAATCCCACACTTATTTTAGCCGTTGAAACTCCGACCTATCCCTAGGCCGAGTTAGTATTCTCCAATCAAGTCGAATACCGCACTTACTCCTTTCGTGAGTCTAACTCTCCCGAATCTAGACAAATAGATTACGTACAAACTTTTCTTCCGAGCTTGAATGCAAGAGCAAATAATGTCAAAGAGTAAGCAAATTTTGATGTTTTATTGCATTGAAACAAGAAACAAGATACAATCGCTTCTCAATAATACTCAACAACTTTCACCTAAACCCTAAGTAAGCTTAGAACATGATGGAAAGAATTATTCCTAGGATGAACTCTCTCAAATTCGGCTCCATTAATCCCTTGGACGGCTATACCTTATATAGGCTTGGCCTAGGGCAAACCTTTCCTAATAGAGTACAACTTGGAGTAGGGAACAAGTTATGTACATAGGTTAAATATTTCCAAGTTTAATTCTTCTAGAAGGCTTTTTCCCGCGTGGCCTTGTCCTTGGGCTTTTCATGCATTATTCATCTCCGATATTTGGGCTTCTTGTCTAGCAACGTTCTTCTTATTTTTCTCCTCAGTTTGCCTGCCATATTGCTATTTATCCTCTACTGCCTCGGTCTCAGTTTACTGCCACGTCAATACTTGTTCCTGCACAGACATAAAAATACAGTAAAGTATGCTTTTTCTACAAATATTATCTTTAATAGCATAATCCCTAAATATATCATATTCAGTTCATGCATTGGTTCAAGTAGGTGTAGAATTGATGATAAGTGCCCATGAAAAGTGTAGAAAGTGATAGTGAGTTGAGCTTATCACTATTATCTATGATTTGGTCGTATTGATAGGTGCTAGAGGTTGTTAATTTGTTGGCTCTTTTTGCCTTCTGGAATTTTGTTTTCCTACCTCTGCAATTTGTTGTTTGTATCCGAAATTGGCGCTACAATATCTAACATTTTGCTTGTTATCTTCTGGTGCATGTATGACTGACGGAATCAGAGGGACCACTGGCAACGTGTTTAGTAAGGGAGAATGAGCGACGCACATGGATTGCACGCGGGAGAAAAGAGGTCCGTGGAAGCCGAGAGACTGCATGTGGGGTCATCGAACGGGCGCACGTGCAGGGCGTCTGGATTCCCGAAGTTTCCTTAGTGCGATCTCAATCGTTAGATCTGATCCCAAATCTAAAGGCCAAGATTTAGCTGCACGGATAGATGGTAGAAGGGTTTAGATTAGGGTTTTGTTATTTTATCCGGTTTGGGCCTATTTGTTTGGGCTATGTAATTTAAAATTAACGGGCTATGTATTATTCCTTGGGCTTAATATTCTAGTGGATTGTTTAATTAATTTCAGATTGGGTTTTATTATTAATTTTTTTTAAATGTACTGTTAAGATCTTTAATGGGTTTATTATTTATTTACATTGGGTTTGTTTATTTAATGTTTGTTCTAACAAAATAACAATAATAAAGATAATAATAATATATAATAATAGAAATAGTAATAATAATAAAAATAAATAAATAAATAATATAAAATAAAAATATATAATGTTTTTGGATTTTTTAATGTGAATATGTAATAACTAATAATAGTAAAGACAAAATAATAATTATTTTCGTTTTGGAAAACCTTCGTACGACAATAATAATAATAATAATAAACGTAGTACTAATAACATAATATTTAATGATGTTAATGAAAATCAAAGGAAAATAGAATAAGAAGAATGTGAATAATATTCACATATAATATATTTTGAATTTTCTTTTCTTTTAGAATGTGTGATAAAAATAAATAATAGATAGTAACTAAATTGAAACCAAAGGCAAAGTAAAAGCAAAAATGATAGACAAGGTAATATATTACAATAATATTTAGTAAATAGTAAGCAAATTAGAACTAATAATAACATCAAAAATATAATATGTAGTAAGTAGAAAACAAAATTAGAAAGGGGTTAATCTAGTGACATAAGTGATATATATATATATATTTGTGGGATTTTTAAATTATATGTTGAGTGTTGTAATCGATCGAAAAACACCAAGAGGGGGTGAATTGGATTTTTAAAGTATGGCGGACACTAATTGCAAAGATAGGAAATTGCAAGGTGATTTAGAGTGGTTCAACTTCCTCAATGAAGTCTACATCCACTACCTTAGTGACCACACTAAGGATTACCCACAAATTAACTAATTTTTCATTCCTTTAAAGATAAGGAGTAAACTTACACAATTCAATAGACTTATACCCCAAAGTCTATTGAATCAATCTCCAAATTTTAGTATAAATAAGCAAACTAGAAAATCCTCCCAAGGTAAGTGTTTGCACAATTTGAAGCTCTCTCACATACCCAAATAACACTAGTAAAAGATTATAAATGAAGAATACACTAGTTTTTTTTTGCAAGAAAGGTTGGAAATCAAGCTCAACTTGAATCTATGAATGCTTGAATGTTTGGATTGGCTTTCTTGTTGTTCCAATGTTGTTTTTAGACCTCTTTTTTTATGCTCTTAATTGTTTCTAACCGTTTTTAGTCATTGGGAGAACTTTTGAGCCGTTGGTTGTCATTAAGATCAAGCATTTAATGCTTACCTGAACAGAAGTTCCGAAACCTTTACCAGAGGTTTCGAAACCTTTAATCAATTTTAAATAAAAATAGCCGTTACAGGTCAAAAGTTTCGAAACCTTTATCAAGGTTTCAAAACGTTTGCCAAGGTTTTAAAAATAAGTCATTTTGTCCTGAAAGTTTCGAAACCTTTAACAAGGTTTCGAGACTTTGACTTTGAAGAGCATTTTTGGTCATTTGGTTGATTTTTAAAAGTATATTCGATATGGATAAAAACTCAAGTATTTTATAAACCATTTTGACAACTTTAATTCGAGTTTTTGAAAATTATATTTCGAGAAAATATTTTATAAACTTTTACAAATTAGTCCTTGAAAATTTATTTTAAGTTATATCAGAATAAGTCTAACATTATATATATTTATAATTTTTTGATTTTTTTAATATTTTTATAGATAAACAAAATTAGATGAAAAATAGAAAAATAGCTCATTATTATACTCTTTATTGTTTTATTCTTTTATCATAAATTTTAAAATTGACTAAAGCCCTTTTATTTAAGAAAAAAATAAAATTTGAAAAATAAAACGGGTTTCCTCCGAATAAAATTAGTTATTACAGTTTTCCCTCTTTGCTTATCGTTGTAAAACAATGATAAAGCAAAGACTACAAACACTAATTTTATCCGACTTCCTTGTTTGGAGATGCTCTGATTTCTGATCATTGCAACATCTGACGGTCCCTCTCTTCGAGCGTATACCGTAATGGATGACCCCTCTCTTCGAGCGTATGTCGTAAAGTATGACTCTTTCTTCAGACGTATGTCATAATTAATAAGACCCTACATATAATAAAATTTTCTTGATAAGAAAATAAAATTATACTTACCTTCCGTCTATCAGTTATAAAGGTGAACCTGTAAAAATTATTTATCTCTAAATCATTGACTAATCTTTTAAAAAATATTTGTTTTTGTCTGCTGCAACACCCCAATCTGTGTACATCATGTTTTAAAAAAGTAATACTAAATATAGATCAACATAAAATAACAAAAATATTTTTGAATCAATCACTTAAAAGTTATATCAGGATTCAAAAACTCTCTAACATAATTATATTCACCCTTTAATAACTTAATTTGTCAAGAATTTCTAATGATTTTATCATTCATTGAAGATGTCCATAAAATTATGGACATATTCCGTTACATGTTACATGAATCCTTTAATTGTCATTTTTATTGAACTTTATATTGTATCTATTCTTAATACTATACATCTTAATTATTTTTTAAAGATTGTTTTATTTGCAAATATCAATTCTATCTTAAGTATAAGATTACACATGTTAGTCTTACAATTAAACTTTAAAAATCTAGATTTTTTAGATCATCTAAATCTAACTCATCTACACTATGTAGTGAGTTATAAGTTCACTGTGATTTTCAATTTTAACTTCAAAACTGTTCAACCCAACATTTACATAATACATTTTATCGTCAGAGCTAATATTTTTATTTTTACTACCAAAAAAATTAGATATATCAGTGATTGACCTAGTTTCAGCAGCATATCCTTCATCTTCTAAGTGTAACTTAGAAGATATCTTAACTTCAGATTCACCATCTAGATTAATAACCTAATTCTATTCAAATTCACCTACAACTTTTTTAATTTAAATGTGATCATAATAATTTTTAGGTGAATTTTTAACTATCTCTAAGACATCAACATCATTTTTAGTTGTTTTAATTCTAGTGGATTAGCAATTACTTATCAAAAGATCTTAACATAACAACTAATCCTTAATTGTTCAACCATTACACTAACTTCAAATATTGACATTATAAATTATAAAATAGTCCACTAACTTTTTACTAACTTTGATCTTAGGTTTTCTAACAATAAATCTACTATGATGTATCACAAGGTTGAAATTTTTAAAATCCATCCCTTTTAATAGAAAGCATTTCAATTTGGTTCAATTTTGATTACAAAAATTGTAATAGTTTATTAACATAATCACACCAAATAGAAGACCCACTAAAGATCTCACTACAATATGCATACTTTATTAACATAAAAATCAAACTAAAAATCTCACTTATAAACAAGTATTTTATAACAAACAAATGTCTATTATTAAATAAAAATCAATAAAAAAGCACCACCAATAATTTATAATTGAATAGAGTGATGTTTAACAGTCAATGTACGTGCAAACTGAAATTGAATACACTAAATTGTATATATTACCATTAAAATAGTTTACTAACCTTAATTCAATGATTAATCTTAATCCCAACTATTAACGTTAACTCAAGCCATTTTTCTTAAATTTTAAATCTAATTTCAGTATTAATGATAATATAAACCCTAAATCTGGACTTAATCTCAAAATAAATCAACAACACTAAAAAATCAAGATTACTTATCGTATTTAGGATTATATCTTCCTTTTTATGAAGATATCCACTCATATTATAGAAATCGTAAGAAATTTCACATCCCTTCGCTTAGATGCTCTCCTTTAAAATAAACAAAAATCAAGTTAAAACTGACTTCTTATTTTTTTAAAACAATATGTTTTTATCTTAAAACGTGAAAATACACATTAGCTTAACCGTTAATGGTTAACAATCATATCAATTGCTTCGTTAATTTCTTAACAGCAGATGAATATTTTGATACCATTTAAAATATTGATTGATAGATTTACTATTTTTTTAAAAAATGGTGATCATTTCGACACCAACCCCATAGTACAGTGATTATTTATGTAGATTACTCTTAAAAAATCAATTTAACAACTAAATTCTATGACGAAACAAGTTATTGTTAAACTTTTATTGTATCATATAAGTAATTTAACATTTTTGAGAGAAGAACAAACAATTTACGATACTAAAAAATATTTTAATATAATTTGTAAATATAATGTAACACCCCGATTCGGATCTGGATCCAAAGTTTCACATTTGGGTCACTCAAAACTCGACCCAACAAAACTGCTTTAAAAGCATGTGTATAATTTCTCAAAGATATCTCATTTTATAAATCCACGTAATTCAAAATAAAATAGAAATATGTGCTTATAAAATAGGAGCTCCTTTTTCAAATACACTATCTGAATGACATAAAGTCCAAAATAAAGATTACATACTCGATTTGTGATAAGGTCCTATGAATACATTGAGTTCAAACTAAAAGATCAAGTATTATACTCCTTTCGCATCTCCAATGCTGGAAAATCCTCCTCGATGTGCTCCTCCAAAGCTTCCTATCACCTAGACATGGAAAACCACAATTTCGCACGCTGAGCCAACAAGCTCAGTGGTACATTTCTACTCTACTACACTTCAAGAATATCATAAAACGAGTATGCAAGATAAGATGATCAAGAGTGCACAAAAAATCTTTTAAACTAAGGTTCATCTCCTAGTCTACCTTAACTAGAGTTCTGAAAATTATTATCATCATGATATGAAGATATAAAAGGTCAAGCCACATCAATCCTATCTACTCGATATCACATAACCAATCGAGATCACAAAGCTCTATCGAGTTACATCGAGATCACACAACCAATCGAATTATTCGAGATCACATAGCTCATCGAGTTACATGTACTTTACCCCACTCACACAACTTTAGGGTATTAAGGTCATTGACCACAAATATCATAACATACACACACATGCATACAACATCCATAACTATTGGTCAAGCGTAGCCCTACTATACCATGCTCACATAGATTTCGGGTTTCATCGTGACCATATAGTCGTCGGGTAGGACCATATTTGGATCAATATAGCCACAGATACGTTCGGGACATACTTGGGTCAACATAACCACAAGTAGTCCAATCCTTAGGTCACATAACCTATCAGGTTACTCGAGTTCACATAGCCATCGATTTGCTTGAAGCTCACATAGCCCATAAAGTTATATTCCTTATCCGAATCAACATAGCCATGGATAGGTACGAATCGCATCCAGATTACATAGTCCGTGGATACGTCGGACGTACTCTCTCACACAGCCTAGATCACGTAGATGTACTCGCTCACATAGCCCGTGGACAGGTAATTTACAAGATCCTATTAAATTATTTCAATATCCAAAACCCCTTAAATATAGATATCCTATTAGCACACAATAAGGAATCTAACCACCACGGCGCTATGATCCGATCTACCACGGATCCTTAGGGAGAAAATATTATCACACTTATAGCTTATTTAGCCATTATTCATAAACTAACATATCAGGTTATTAAAATCGAACCATTAGTTTTATAATTCATTTTTACACCTATGGAGACACATTAGAGTGTACATCCTGAGTTATACGACCCCGGAACTCAACCCTTAAAGTTTGGGAAGATTGCCCGGGCGTTCGATACGCGTATAGGATGGTACCGAAATGACCTGTATCAAAATGCTTTCTTTGGGTTTTAATATGCTATGACGATGGTTCAAGATTAAGGGGAAATATACAAGTATCGATACACCTATATGATGTTATTAAAATGAATGTTATCGAAATACTCCCTTTTTGTTTCGATACGTTAAGGTGGTGACATAAGGCCAAGAGAAACATGTCCGTATCGATACACCTATATAGTGATATCGATATACAACTTATTTTGATATACCCCCAAAGAGATATCGAAACAATTTGGTTACTGAAGGGTTCAATATCGAAACATGGCTTGGGCATTCTAAAATGTCTACCTTTATCGCCTAAATTTTTCCTACAGGGTATCGATACACCTCCCATGTATTAATAAGGCTGCTCGAAATTACAGGTTTAAGGTTGAAAATCACCAAGAGCACTCACCCAACCTACATGGTCGATCCTTAACTCGATTCTACAAGTTAAAGGAAGCTTAAGAGATGATTTACTAACAATTTTTCATCAATTTAACACCTAATACGAATTATACCATTTATAGGATTCTAAGGTTTCCAAAACCCATCCCAAGCAATCAATAACTAACAATGAATCAAGACAAGCATTTTATGAGGCACATGAAGTATAAGAGTTAGAAATTTACTGACCTTAAGCAACAAACCCGGATTCAAACTTCTTCCTAGCTTTTATCACTTCCAAGCTTTGATTTTGAGCTTCTCAACCTTTCCCACCGAAGCTTAAGATGTAACACTTGATTAATAGATCCCTTCGAGCTGAACAAAACTTCCTTGGTGACCAAAACGTGATTCTTACTCAGCAACAACAAGTTTCTATCTTTTTCTTCTTTTACCCAAGCTAGAAAGCAAAAGAATGAGAAAATAGATGATAGCCAAAAGCCTGATCCTCACTTCCTCCCCATGTGCAAAAACAAAAGAGATTGGCCAGCTTTTTCCTTTCTCTAGAGGAATTACCACTTCACCATTGTTCATCCAACACAACTTAAAAGCTAAGCCCAACAAGCAAGCCCACAACAAAACCGAAAGGTCCACAAGACAAAACTGAGGCCCACCATGATCCAATACGACCTACACGCTCCAACATGTGCCCCAACTTGACGATCCATGGTTTGAGTCAATGTCCGATGTTGACTTAAAAAAAATAGGTCGTTACATATAAAATTTTAAATTTATTGATTTATTTCGAATTAGGATCAAACTATTAGAATTTATAAGTTTTGGTAAAGATTTGAGAGAATGTATCTAGTTCAAGTACCAACTTAAGAGTAAAAATTTTTAAGTACAAAGTAATAGATTTTTAAATTTGTTCGGTTGGTCCCTCGGCTTCTGGTGTGTGGTGGTCATGGTCTTCACTACTCAACTGGATAGTTTTGGCCCCAGAAGAGACTTTATCAGTAGCTGGGCCCTTACCCTTGGAATGTGTTTGTGGTGCAGATAGGCCTGCTTGTGCGGGGTGTGATGTTGTGGCAGATTTTTCTGGATTAAGATCTTTTGCAGTTGGGGTTGACTTCTCTTGTTGTTACGGATATTGAACAGGGTTGTGTTCATGCGTTGATGGAGGCTGTTGATGTAGAGCTTGTTGGTGCTGCTGCTTTGGAACTGGCTTTGGCTCATTTTGCTCAAATATGTGGTCGGGGAAGTTAGGAAAGAGGACCACGTTGTCTGGCTATAACTCCTTGAAGTTCATCTGGATCACCAGATCACTTTGTCGCACATAGTTCATGTAGGTCAGTCAGTTGAAGCTGTGTCCTTTCCACTGTAGCAGTCAAAGCAGTTATATCTGCTGTAGCATGTCTCTTTTGGGCAGTAGGGTGACTGGTTACTGGAGCATTTTCCTCTATACCCATCAACTCTGGAATTTTCTTCAGGGTAATTCCTTGTTTCCTTTTTACTTGATAGCCCTTGTTGTCTTCGAACCCGCCTTGTTTCTGGCATAAAGCAGTGATCAAGTAGGGGAAGATGAGAGGACTTTGCTTTCGCTTCAAAGCTATGTACATTTCTTCTAGAATGATTTTACCTACGTTGATAGGTCGCTTGTTCAAGATAGAATGGAGGAGTTGCAACCTTGCAAGATTTACCGTGGCTATTTGGGAAGTCGGCATTAGATTCTGCTTAATGTGGTACATCTATAACTTTCCTTCGGGTTTAAACAAGTGCGGTCTATAATGGTGTTTGCCTCATCCCATTCAGTGTTAACAAGGCAAAGGTCCTCCAAAAGAAATTCTGGGTTGTGTCCTAGCATTGAGGCAACGAACATGGAGTGCCTGTCTTCCTTAACGAAACCATAGAAAGTATTGATGTCCTTGGTAGTGAATGACATGAGGCCGCGACGAACATTGGCAGTTTCTTGACCGGGTCTGGTGAAGTGAGCATAAAACTCCTTCACTAGAGAGACGTTTATGGCCTTCTGGTCTTTTTGGATATCGAAATGGCGAGCAAACTTCTTCCACTTACGTGTCCTTATGATTGTCGCAGCTTGTTTTGGCAAGTTCTATATGGTTATCACATCAAAAATAAATCCTTTCTCTTGGTGCAATGTTCTTCCTTTAATTTTCTGAAAACGCTCATTTGCCGTATCATTCTCAAACTTTTGGATCTTGATTGGTCTTCCTTGGGCGACAACCCTTGAGGATTTAGCAGTGTTTTTGCATCTAGCCATCTTTGTTCAGAAGAAAGTTTCGTAGAAAATTTAAAGGTAGAAGATGAAGTTTTGGGAAGAGAGACGATTTGTTTCCTTTAGAGAGAGAGGTTAGTAAAAAGTAATTATTGTGGGTGTAAGAGTTGGGAGGCTAAGGTATGGGGAAGAGGAGAATTTATGATGGGGGGTTTAATGTCATGGTGAGTGAGAGAGAGAAAAATGGGTTTTATAATTAATTAAAGGTTAAAAAGTTTAAAAAGGGGTTGAATTGGAACCAGACCCTTCTCATTCTCCTTGCAAACCAACCGAATTCCTCAACTAGGTCTCTTCCTCTTCTTTTCCCTCTAGCCATTGAATACTTCCAAAAATTTTCCCTCCAAAGTTACATCCTTACAGTATGCCTCTATCCACTATGCTTCTGAGACAAATAGTACCCTATAGTTGAATCTGTACCTTCAAAAATGACATATTGAAAAGAAAAAAAGAAAAATAAAAGTAAAAAGAAAATAAAAGTATCTACTTTTTATTGAAACAGAAACTCAAATGCTAAAATAAATAAAAGATAGGGATACAAATGCTCAAGTATTTTGTAGACAATGGTCTTCTTTGTCACGCACAACGGAGCTCCATTATAAATCTTTAGCCTTTGAACATTAACTTTGAAGATTTGATCTCCATTAAGTGTTTTAATCTCCACAGCACCATAAGGGTAAACCTTATGTATCAAGAAAGGTCCTGACCATCGTGACTTTAACTTTCTAGGAAAAAGTTTAAGTCTCGAGTTGTAGAGTAAAACTTGTTGACTCTCTGAGAAATATCGTGGCAAAAGAAGTTTATCATGCCACCTTTTCTTTTTCTCTTTATAAATCCTAACATTATTATAGGCATAGGACCGAAACTCGTCCATATCATTTAGATCCAAAACTCTGTGTTCTCCAATTGACTTAAAATCCATATTGAGCTTTTTGATAGCCCAATAAGCATTGTGTTCAAGCTCCACGGGCAAATGACAAGCCTTCCCATAAACCAGCTTGAATGAGGACATCTCTAAAGGAGTCTTATAAGCTTTCCTATATGCCCATAAAGCTTCATCTAGCTTTGGGGACCTATCTTTTCTCTTTGTGTTGGTTGTCTTCTCTAAAATTTGCTTGATTTCTCTATTGAAGATTTTAGCTTGGCCATTAGTCTACGGGTGATATGCTATAGCAATTTTGTGCCTAACTCCATAGCATTGCAATGCCTTAGCAATGAGCTTGTTTTCGAAGTGAGTTCCTTCATCACTTATCATGGCTTTGGGGACTCCAAACCTTATGAAAATATTCTTGTGCAAAAACTTCAGGTCTGTCTTTGAAACATTGCGGGGTGTTGCTATCTCTACAATCCATTTGCTCACATAGTCTACTGCTAGCAATATATATAAATCACCGTAGGATGATGGAAATGGTCCCATGAAATCAATTCCCCAAATATCGAAAAGCTCAATCTCCAAAATGTTTTGTAATGACATTTCATTCCTCCTTGAGATATTACCGGTTCTTTGACATCTATCACATCCCTTGTAAAATGCTTGAGCATCTTTGAAGAGTGAAGGCTAGTAGAATCCAGATTAAAGGATCTTTATAGTAGTCCTTGATCCACCAAAATGCCCTCCACATGATGTTTCATGATAATAGAATAAAATATCTTTTTGTTCTTTTTCTGGCACACATCGTCGAAGCAATTGGTCAGCACATTGCTTGAATAATTATGGCTCATCCCAATAGAAAAATTTTGCATCATGCTTGAATTTTTTTCGACCCTAGCTAGATAAATCAAGAGGCAAAATATCATTGACAAGAAAATTAACTATATCTGCATACCAAGGTAATATTGTAGCATATAAAATTTTATCATCAGAGAAATTTTCTTCGATCTCATAATCCTCTCCTAGATTATATGGATTTTTTAGCCTAGATAAATGGTCTGCAACTTGATTTTCAGTTCTTTTTTTCTATCCTTTATTTCTATGTCAAATTTCTATAGCAAAAGTATTCACCCAATAAGTCTAGGCTTAGCATCTTTCTTAGTCACTAGGTATTTGATAGCAGAATGATCAGTGTGTACTATAAACCTAGTTTCTATCAAATATGATCTAAACTTATCAAAGACAAATACTATAGCAAGTAACACTTTATCAATTTGAGCATCATTAAGAGTTCTACTTGCATAATAAATAACATGGAAGAGTTTACCTCATCCCTGACCTAGTGCTGCAACCACTATGTAGTCACTTGCGTTACACATCAACTTGAATGGTTCAGTCCAATCGGGTGGTATAACTATTGAAGTTGAGGTAATCTTATTCTTCTTCTTCAGTTAAGTAAAAGCGTTGTGACATTTTTCATCAAAGAAAAAGGGTTGATTTTGCTTTAGCAAATTATAGAGTGGCTTAGAGATTTTTGAGAAGTCCTTGATGAACCTCTTGTAGAAGCCAACATGTCCTAAGAAGCTTCTAATTCCTTTCACTATTGTTGGAGGTGATATCTTCTCTATCAACTCAACTTTTGCCTTGTCAACTTCAATTCCTTCGCTTGAAATTTTGTGCCCCAAAACTGTACCTTCTATCACCATGAAATTGCATTTTTCCCAATTGAGTATCTTGGCTAGGTTGCTTAAGTATTTTTCAAATATTTCTCTTGACACAGAAAAATCGTCCATGAATACCTTCAAGAATTCTTAAACCATGTTTGAAAAAATTGCCAACATGCAACGTTGAAAAGTTTCTAGAAAATTACATAACCCAAATAGTATTCTAAAAAAAACATAAGTTCCATAAGCACATGTAATTGTTGTCTTCTCATGTTCCTCTGGTTCTATAGTAATTTGGTTGTATCCAAAATAGCCATCGAGGAAGCAATAATAATGCCTTTCCTGCCAATTGATCCAGGATTTGATCAATAAAAGGAAGGGGAAATGGTCCTTCTTTGTTACCTTGTTCAGCTTCTTACAGTTCACACAAATACGCCACCCTGTGACTGTTCTTTTCGTGAGAAAATCATTGTCCTCATTGGTGATTACTTTCATGCCTCCCTTCTTAGAAACATAATACACAGGACTAACCTATGAACTGTCAGAAATTTGGTAGATGATTGCTGCACCCAACCACTTTATAATCTCTGTCATCACTACCTTCTTCATTACTGGGTTTAGTCTTCTTTGGGGCTCAATAGAATTGTTGTGACATTCTTCTAGCAGGATCTTGTGCATGCAGATTGTAGGAAAGATTTCCTTCAAATCGGCCATAGTCCACCCTAGAGCTTTATTATATTGAGATAATAAATTCACAAGACTAAGCTCTTGGTTAGGATATAAGCTAGAAGAAATAATCAATGGAAAAATGTTATAAGATCTCAAATAAACATATTTCAAATACGGTGGCAATGGTTTTAAGTCTAGAGATGGTGCATGTAAAAGTGATGGTTTCAGAGGAATAAATTTAGAGAAATCAATTGATTCAAATTTCGTACCTTGTCTTGTCTTGAAATAGCCAATTTGTTGTAGCTCCAGATGAGCTTATTCTTCCTAATCGTGTTCCTCTAGTAATTTTACAAAGTTTTTCAATTGTGGAGAATTATCACAGCAAAAATCTACATTTTCATCTTCAATTGTTGTAGCATTTATTCCAGCGATACAATGACATTCTTCATTATCATTCATGTACTTGAGAGTTTTGAAGACATTGATAGTCAGGGATTGATTTGCTACTCGTATTGTGAAGTCTCCCTTTTCATAGTCGATGAGAATTCGACCGATAGCTAGGAATGGTCGTCCTAAGATGATTGGTGTTTTGTAGTTCATTTCACAATCTAGAATCAGAAAGTCCACAGGAAACATGAACTTGCCTACTTTTACTAACACATCTTACAATTTGCCTTCGGGTCAGACATAAGAATGATCCGCCAATTGTAAGATGATAGTGGTAGGTCGTGTACTCCCTATACCAAGCTTCATTAATATTGCTTTGGATATCAGATTGACACTCGAACCGAGGTCACATAGTGTCTTGCCCACAAAATTGTCTCCAATAGATCATAGAATAATGAAAATGTCAGGATCTTGCCTCTTTATAGGAAGCTCAATCTTCCCAGAATAAAACTCAGATGTTATAGCAACTGTTTCAAAATTCTCAGCTTTTCTTTGTAACAATATCTTTCAAAAACTTTGTATATGAGGGCATTTGATCAATAACATCTAAAAATGAAATGTTAATATGAAATTGGTTTAGAATACTTACAAACTTCTGAAATTGGAGATCCTCTTTATGTTGCTTTAATCGCTGAAGGAATAGTGGTGGGAGTCTTACGTCCTCCGAAGGTTGCGCTGGTATTGCTTTTGTTGCAGCATCTGCAAGCTTCTCAACAAATGTCTCAGTATTTAAGTTTTTTTTAGTTTCTTATTAAGCTGATTTCTTTTCTTGTTGTTCAGCTGCGTTGCTCTTTGCCATGATTTTTAGTGACTTCAGTATCACTAGACAGGTTGTCTCTTAGTCTTGCTTGTAATGCTTGAGCAATTTGACCCACTTGAGTTGATTGTAAATCGTAAGAAAACTCAAATTGCAAATCGTTGAAGGGATTTCTTCGACCAAATCATTGTCTGAGATAAACAAATGAAGTGGATTCAATTGTCGGTCGAGAGTCGACAGTTGCTTCCCGGCAACTTGCTCTATCACCGGCCATGACACATCTAACATAGTATTATTAAAAAGCCATACCTTTGAGCTTGGTAGAATTAAAAAGACTTTTAGGGATTATGCATGAATATTGGTTTCTTGATAATTCTAGAATTTGAAGTTTGTACATTCTCCTATACTTGATGGAATATTACCATACAATTCATTATCATGCAAGTAAAACAATTCAATATTGAGAAGCTGGTGAAAGAGATCATCTGGAAAACTATCCGATAAGCTATTGTTGGATAAAGAAATTAACTTCAGAGAAGAAATGTTGAAGATAGAACTCGGAATCCGACCTGAAAATAAATATATTAAGTTATCTATTTTGTAAGCATAAATCAAAGAGCTAAACTTTTTATGATAGACCAATCTGGAGATGTTAGATTCTGGAAATGAAAATCTCAATGTGTTTAAACTAAAGAAAAACGCACCTTGTAGGTTGTTATACCCTAAAAGTAGATGTTCGAGTCGTGTCAAATTCCCAATTGTAAAGAAGAGAGAATTTTATTCAATGTAAAGTAAAATCTAAAAATTACAAGATGATTGTTAAGCCTCCAAACTTCATTATTTATACACATATATTGAGCTAACAGAAAGAAGAAACTAAAGCTGTTAAATTTGTTACACAGCTGTACTACTTAAATCAACTTTTGAAGGGAAGGTAGACTCTGTGAAGCGTGTGCATGGCCTACATGCTTACACGTTAACCTCCAATATCCTCCCTACTCTTTCCACTTTCAACTTCAGCAACTTAGAATACCCCAAGCTTACATCTGAACGTATCAAATGACCCACGAGAGAGTGCCTTGGTCAGACTATCTGCTATCTGATCTTGTGACGGCAAAAAATTCACTTTAAGCTTACCTGCAACCACCTTTTCGTACAAAATGCACATCAAGTTCAACATGTTTGGCTTTAGAGTGATACACCGGATTAGCACTCATAGCAATTGCACTTGCATTGTCACTCCATACCACTGGAATATGACCAAGCTCAATCTTCATTTCATTAAGCAAAAGACTAAGCCAAGTTATCTCAAAAGTTGCATCAGCCAAACCCCTATACTCAGCTTCTATAGTTGAACGAGAAACTACCTTCTTCTTCTTTGAAGACCATTGTACCAGATTGTTCCCTAGAAACACACAACCTCCTGAAATCGATCTTCTATCGTCCAAGTTTCCTCCCCAATCAGCATCTGTAAAAGCAACCAGACGCAACGGTCCAGGTGAAGGTGAGAAAAGCAAACCATAATCCATCGTTCCATTCAAATACTTGAGCATACGCTTTGCTGCAGCAAGATGCAATTCACCAGGAGTGTGCACGAACTGTGCTAGTTTATTTACACTATGCACTATGTCTGGTCTAGTGTGGCATACATACAGAAGCCCACCTACTAAGCTTCTATACTCAGTGGCATTGGACAGTAGATTACCACCATCGTGTGACAACTTGAGAGAAGGTACCAATGATGTGGGTGTAGCATTTGCTTTGTCCATATGAAATTTGGCTAGTAATTCACACACATATTTCTTTTGATTCAACAGAATTGAATCTCCAACCTTGACCACACTCATACCTAGAAAATAGTCAAGCTCCCCAAGGTCTTTGAGAGAAAACCTTTCACCTAGCATCTTAATAACTTCTTCGATAGCCTGATTCAATCCTCCTGTAACAATAATTTCATCGACATACACTAAAACATAAGTGCAGGCAACTGGTTCATGTCTTACAAACAAAGAGGTGTCTGCTTGAGAGTTCTTGAACCCAAGTTCTAACAATTGATCTCTCAACTTTGCGTACCAATTTCTTGGAGCCTGTCGAAGGCCATACAAAGCCTTCTGCAGTTTGCACACAAGCCTCGAACCATCAACAGCTTGTTCCCCAAAACTTTCTGGCTAGTCCATGTAAACTAGCTCATCCAACCCCCCATTGAGGAAGGCATTGTTCACATCTATTTGCCTTAACCTCCATTTGCTGCTGACGGCTAAGGATAGTATCACATTTATGGTGGTCTCTTTGACCACAAGACTGAACGTTTCCTTAAAGTCTTGGCCAGGTACTTGTGAGTAGCCCTTAGCCACTAGCCTGGCTTTATACCTTTGAACGGACCCATCAGCATTTCTCTTGACCCGAAACAACCACTTACACCCCCACAGTGGTTCTTCCTTCAAGAATTGACTAGAGTACCCAGGTCCCATTTCTCACTAGGGCTTCATACTCAGCCATCACTACCTCCTTCCAACGTGGGGAGGCAAGTGCATCTTTAATCGATGATGGCTCTATATCATCAGTGGTACTGGAAGCTATGTATGCCTTCGGTTTAAACACATCAGCTTTGCTGCGAGTCACCATTGGGTGAACATTCATGTAAGGAACGTTACTAGACGGTTCCAACTGAGGTGACTCATTAGCACCTACTAGTACTGACTCCTGAGATGGTAAAGAAGATTGAACTGCTGAGTTAGGTGAACTGACCATTCTAGGATCAGACTCTAATAAAGTTGGCAAACTTTCCTCTTGAGCACCTGAAGCTACTTGAGCACCTGATGCTGACAAATCATGTGCACCTGAAGTAGATGATACTGATACACCCATATCTTCTGAGGATCACCCATGAACCGTACCAGAACCAGCACTAGACAGTCCTTAAGACCAACTTCCCCTAGCTTCATTCACTGGTTGTGAGCTGGCAGCATCAACCCTTACAGAATTAGTGGCATTAGATACCTGAGTTGCCCCTTGTGATACGATTGTTCCCTACAAACTAGTAGTGTTTTCCACACACACCTTTGAAGCCCCAACTACAACTGGAAAAATGGCAGGTGACTGTGCTGGATGAACCACTGATCGAGAAGGCAGTGACGCGTGGTTGACTTTATTAGCAAAAGGAAACACATTCTCATCAAAGATAATGTGTCGAGAGATATAAACAGTGCCATCTGCTTCCATGCACTGATACCCTTTGTGGTTCATGCTGTAACCAAGAAACGTACACACTTGTGAGCGAAAGCTGAGTTTATGTTGTTGATAGGCCCTCAAATGAGGAAAGCACCTGCAAACAAAGACTCGAAGCATACTGTAGTTAGGAGGTTTACCAAACAACTTCTCAAATGGAGAATAACCATTTAATACAGGTGTAGGAAGTCGATTTATGAGAAAAACAACAGTACTGACTGCATATGACCAATAAGAAAATGGTAAGGATGCCTGAGCTAGAAGAACAAGAGCCACTTCAACAACGTGTCGATGCTTTCTTTCCACAATGTCGATCTGTTCTGATGTGTGAGGACACACCAACCTGTGCTTTACACCCATCATCTGCAGCAGTGGAACCGGGCTTCTATACTCGCCACCCCAGTCAGACTGAAGTTCCTTAATACTAGAGTTAAATTGATTTTTAACCATGTTGGAAAACAATTGAAAGGCTCGAGTGGCCTGATCCTTAGTCTTCAGGAAATATATCCAACAATGCCTAGTGCACCCATCTACAAATGAAACATAATATTTATAACCACAGGAAGTAATATGAGTCGACCCCCAAAGGTCCGTAAACACCACCTGAAAAGGAGTCTCGTACACTATTTTTGAACTTTAAAACACTAGCGTATGGCTTTTACCAATCCTACAAGGAACACAAGCACTAGAAACAATTGAATTCTTATTAGAAGAAACTTGTACATTCATCTGATTAAACACTTGAGTACGAGGAGTGTGAGCTGGATGGCCCAATCTTTGATGCCATAGCTCATATAGACACTCATTTTTACTAAGTACATTGACTTCTACTAAACTACGTGAACGAGCAGCATTGCAGATGGTGGCGTCAAACTGGTACAAGCCTTGATTTTCTTTTCCTCGTAACAAAACAGCTCCTGAACTTTCATCCTTGACTAGGCACTCCTTAGCATGAAATTCAAAATATACTGAATTCTCTCTAGCACACTTGGAAACAGATAACAAGTTCTTAGTGATGGTAGGAACATGAAACAATTCATTAAGAACTATGCTACGAGAAGCAGTGTTAATAACAGTAGAACCGGATTTAGAAATATTCATACCAAGTCTATTTCCAACTAGCAACTTACTTGGCCCTGTGTATTCAACTTTATTGGTCACCTTCGACGTATCAGGTGTTACATGATGAGTGGCTCCAGAATCGACCACCCAGTTGTCAGGCCCAGTCGATGAGTGATTGTTGTCACAACACGAAAGACATGTATGTTCGCCTTCAACAGTAACTATATTGGCACTCATTCCAATGGTGTTCCCAGCCAGTACACCATGAAAGTTTTTGTTAAACCGTTGCCAACACCTGTCCACTGAATGTCCAGTTTTGCCGCACAACTGGCATTGAAGTCTCACTCTTCCTCGACCACCTTTGTACCCAGATCTGCCACCAGTTGACTGATGGTTGTAAATTTTATTCCCAGAACCTCCTTCATTGTTCTGAACTTGTACAACATTCGCCACAACAGGTAGCATAGCATGTGTATTAAAACCTTTCAACTGAGCTTCTGCATCAACAAGGGTTGATTTAACCCTGTTCAACGAGAAGGCAGGTTTACTAGATGTAATTACAGCCATAAAAGACTGATACTCAGTACGTAAGCCATTCAAAAGAGTCGCAATTTGCTCCATCTCAGACACGGAACTTCCACAGGCAGATAACGCATCACAGACTTCCTTAACTTGTGTGATATAACCCCTCATAGTGTCATCACCTTTCTTCAGAGCTCGAAGCTTACAATGAAGGCTCATGGCACTAGTGGTAGATTTGTTCGCAAAAAACTGCAACACAGTGCTCCAAACGGTAGCAGCTGTCTCGGCACCAACAAACTGAGGCAACAAACTTGGACTTATAGTTGATAGCAACAAAGACGCAAGGGCGCTGTCTTGGGCAAAAAAGATTTCATAGTCTTCATTGTCCACCAATTCCCCATCGGCATTAACCACCATTTCCGAAGGAGGTTTCGACACACCAAGAAGCAGTTTCTCCAAGCGATGGCTTCGAACAGTCAAGAGAATCTACTGTTTCCAAAGCAAAAATTTCATTTCATCAAGAACCACATTGATGCGCTTATTGGTGAACACCTTAGAGGCCTTTGAAGCATCTGATCCTCCAGTCGCCATGATATCCTCAGAATAGCACCAAAGAAGAAGAAGACGAGATAGCAGCGGTTGAGAAACAGTTTAATAGTCTCCAAGACCGTTGGAGAAAGATATCATGTAAAGAAGAGAGAATTTTATTCAATGTAAAGTAAAATCTGGAAATTACAAGATGATTGTTAAGCCTCCAAACTTCATTATTTATACACATATATTGAGCTTAACCTCTTAACAGAAAGAAGAAACTAAAGTTGTTAAAGCTGTTACACAGCTGTACTACTTAAACCAACTCTTAAAGGGAAGGTAGACTCTGTGAAGCGTGTGCATGGCCTGCATGCTTACACGTTAACCTCCAATACCAATGCTTCTTGGAATGATCCTACTGAATTTATTGCCAGCTAGTGTTAAACTTTGAAGGTTGCTGCACGTGCCTATACTTGGTGGAATATTACCAGATAATTCATTCATTTGAAGCACAAGCGCTTCAAGCCTGGGAAGATGGTGACATAGATCACCAGGTAAACTTCCAGAAAGCCTATTATAGTAAAGACCAATCACTTTCAAAGAGGTAATTTTGAAGATGGATGATGGAATCTGACCAACTAGTTGATTGACTCCCAAGTTCAAGATCTGCAGATGCAACTGCCCCAATTGTTTAGGCAGATGACCATAGAAATTGTTGGTGCTCAAGTCAAGAGACTGTAGAAATGAAAGATTCCCCAGGTGTGGAGAGATTGTACCCGTGAGATTCATGTTTGAAAGATTCAAAGCTACAACTCTTTCATGGATGACACCACACGAAACACCAATCCAGTTGCAGACAGAAGTGGAGGATGTCCAGTTGTTTGTCAATGGATTTCGAGGATCGACGATATGATGTTTAAATTCGAGAAGTGCAAGTTGATCGGTGGTGAGATTCTTGGTTGTCACGGTTAAGCAAACTACGAAACAATGCAACGACAAAACGAGAAGAAGAAGAAGAAGAAAGCAAGTGCTATTGTTCATGATTTAGAGATATAAAAAAGCTGGATGATGAAGAAAAGCACAGAGAACATGCTTAAACAGCAAAATTCTCTCGGCTGCAAATAGTTTGCCTTTTTTATTGGTGTGATTTAAGATTTATATTTAAAATTTAAAAGTGAGAAAATAATTTTAACCCTTAACGTTTATAACTTTTATCCTTTTGGTTCTTTTTCTTTTTTAGGGATAAATGTAGCCCTTAATCTATATCTTTTTGATAAATATCTTATTTTTTAACTAGCTTGATGACTAGACAGTTAAAAATTTAACGATGATACACATATATGGAATATAATTTTAAATGGTATGGCATGTAACCTATCAAATACATGTATATAATATAATTTTATTCTAATATAAAATATAAAATAATTAAAATTAAATAAAATATTAAAAAATAATTAATTCTAAAATATAAAGGCTACTAAAATTAATTAATTAATTTAGAATAAAAAAATAAAAAAATATTAACTCTACTCTAAAATATAAAATAAAATATTATCCTAAATTAAAATATTAACAAAATATTAATTAATTAATTATCCTAAAATAATAATAATTTATTATTAATTAATTAATAAATTCTAAAATAAAATATTATCCTAACCGTAACTAAAATAATAGCCTTTTATTTTAAAATTAATTAATTTTTAATATTTTATTTAAATTTTAATTGTTTTATATTTTATATTAAATAAAATTATAAACGTTAAGAGTTAAAATTATCTTTATGCCAATTTAAAATTAAAGTTACAGTTAGAGTTTATAATATTACAAAGAAAAAAAATTTTGTTCCACTACCATGCTTTGTAAATAATATTTGAGTTAAAACTACCGTGTCTTAGGGTTCTACTTTATTCATTGACTCAGTTTTTCCACAACAATTGTCCTTCTTTGGGGGGCAGATTTGGACGCAACATATCTTTGGGGGTCCACTAAAAAAATAGTCTTGAGTTTTTAGGCGATAATAAATCATCAGATGAGTCGTTTATTTTTTTTGAATTACGTTCAACATTAAAAATTAGATGAATCGATGAAAATTCAGATAAAAAATTTTGAGTTGTAAAAATCAATCGGGACTGTAAGAATTTTTGTTGATTTGATCCACAGTGAATGATAAATCAAAAACTTTGATCTTCGTAAAAGGGTTGTTGCTTTAGAGAAAGAAACGAAAGATATTTTAGAGTTTTGATTCTTGTTTTAGAGTTTTTTTGAGTTTTTTATTGAAAATTTTGTTGTCTTAAATTTTGGAAGATTTCTGGGTTGTATGATAACACCCATATTATAAGTTTATAATAGAAAATGATTTTCTTGGGTTATTTATAATATAATCTTTATGTTTATAATGAAAAATATGTGTTTTGAAATGAAAATTCTTAGTTTAGAATTAAAATTTTGAGTTGTTTATGTTTTGAATGAAAATTACGAGGGTTGTTTATTTTTGGAATGAGAATTTGGGGTTAATATATACATTGAATCAATAAGTTTAAATATACTTCAATCAAATAGAATAAAAATGATAACACATTTTTAAACAAAAACATATTTATAAATCAAAATACAGTAAATTTATTTTTAATGTTAGACCAATACATCACCTAATGTTAGATCAATACACATTATGTTAGACCAATACATAAAATGGTTTGATTGACAATGCACAAAAATAATAGATACTTGAATAATTTTAACCCAAATTTTAATTGATAATACACAAAAACATTTTACCTGTATGACTTGCTGGTTCATCAGCCTTTTTTCTTCGTTTTTCATGTGATCTTCCTTGAAACTTTCTAAATATAGATGATAGGACAAGTTCCATTGTTGATTCAGTTGTTTATTGTTGTTCATCTCTCATTAGACTTATGAAATGAAAAATAGTCTTCTGAGTTGATACATGATAATAAAAATTCACATATTTGTTTGACCTATTTGAAAATGACATAATAACCGGAATAGTATGCACACATAGAATACCCGCATAAAACCAAGACATAAAACACACATAAACCCCTAACAATAAACCTATTAGTTTTTATTTTTTACAAAAGTACATTCATGCTTGAATATTAACTGAATGATGATTTGAAGGATCACATAAAACTTGATACATGTATTCGTCAACATAAATCGGCCAATAACTGTATAAAGCATTCAAAATATACCAACTATGTAAATAATAAGTAAATTTGTATAAAACAATAAAATAGATGGTTTAAGTAATTATACCATGTGCTAGTGTACTTGCATGCTCTAATTTCTTTTAAATTTTTTGGCATAAAAATTCAGTCCAATTGTCAGCCTGATCTTTCCTTTTATCCACCTTTTGCATTAACTTGGTTCTTATAGACACTATCAAAATAATGATTGATTTGTCACTAACCTTGAATATTAATTGATTCACAATTATAACTAAAAGTAGACCTTACAACTAATTCGCAAAACAAATGATTTTTATACGTATTAATTTACCTTATTTAAACACTCACAATTATTATTTAGAAGCATGTCTGACTTGAATATGATAAAAAAAAGTGTACCTTTGACCACATCTTGGTCTTTAGGTGCCAACCAATTTCATGTAGTTTTTGATAAATCCTACAAAAGTGAAAATTTAATTAACATATACAATGAACTAATACAACCATGACTTAATAATATACCTTCAAATCAACAATGACATGTTCAAACTTACTGATATATGTTGTTCTTGTAGTTTTTCACAACTAATCACTTAATATTTTTTAACGAATCTATTTATTTTCGAGTTAGAGTATAAATGCTTAACACATGTTCTATGTTCATAATAGGGGAACAGTTCTAACACAACTTCTATTAACCCTTACACATAAAATAAAAAAAATAATAAGACCTGTTGAGTGTCTAAGAGTACTATTTTTATTACCTTTTTACTCTTATTATTGTAATAATTAAGCATAATATTAGTTGCTTTTTTAGTCATTCATGTATATTTACATAATTTTTGTAGTTATATATTTAATTTGTATTTTTGTTAATTTTATGGAAAAAGATATTGTGGTTGTGTGTTTCCTTATTTGTAAGATTTGATTAATTGAATCTCAATTTAAAAGGAATCTCAAGAAAATAAAATTGACTTCAAAAGACAAGGAAAGATTCTAGAAGATTAGATTAAAGATGACAAATAAAGATTTGAATTAAGTTTAAAAGGAAATTTCTAAAGGGAATAATTATCTTTTTAATATTATTTCCTAATCAAACTATTTCAAATCACATAATTTGACCAAGCAAGACCCTATAAAAAGGAAGCATGGCGTCAATTACAAGAGAGTTGAATTTGGGTGTCAATTTCTAGAGTTGATTTGGAGAGAGTCAATTTGGGATTATTCTTTGTATATTTTCATGTCCCAGCCATAATTGGTTTGAGTTATTTTGTTTTCTGGTTGTGAGAACGATTTTGATTTTATCTAAGTATTTAAGTTGTTCTTAATCAAAATTTACTTACTTAGGATAATCCAACCTCTTTTCTCACCTATTCAATTTTATCTATCTTTTATTTTATTATTTATTTTACTTAATTGTTCAATTAAACATCAATTATTATTACTTGTGTTTTTATTTTTTAGTATGATAACTTAAGAAAAGTGTCTCAAATCAATCCCTATGGAAACAATATCTAATTTATACTATTACTTGCGACGTGTACACTTACACCGTTTGCATTGTATTAAAATTACGCAATAAGTTTTTGGCGTCGTTGTCGGGGATTGACAATTGGTGTTAGTTGTTTTTGTTGTTATAATTTTATCTTTATTTTTACTAACTTATTTTCTTTTTAAAAACATAAAAAAATTAGGTGTACATCAAGTTGAAGGAACTTCAAGATGCATAAAGAGAGTAAGCGATCTATTCGAGAGTTGATGTTGGAAGATAGGAATCGAGCCAATCAAGAATTTTTTGGATTAAATGATGATTTCCAATGTCAACCAAGAGCAGACCAAGAAGTTCATGCCTTGGCAATTTTGTGTTCTTATTGTGGAGAAAACCATTCGTTTAACAATTGCCCGTAAAATCTTAAAGCATATGGCCACATGGAGGACCATAGATAGAACAACAACAAAATCCTTCTTGATATGATCAAAACGCTCAAAGTGTTTTTACCATGATAATTTTATTAATACTACAGATATACTATAACAATATAATCCTTTTTAAGTGTATCCAAATTCATTGGATAAAAAATTTCAAGCATTCATTCCTAGACTTGACAAATCAATAAAGGAGATGAAAGCGCTATTAAAGTCCATGGATGTGATTATGGTTAAATGGGATACACCCTTTGAGGATTCAAAAGATCAATTGATGCCCCGACAATCAATTCTTAGGGATACTGAAATCCCTACATTAGAGGACAATGAGGAACACCTGGAACCTCTAAATCGAGAGAATGTTGATGAAAAAGGCTTCCCAACACTGTATGAGTCTAAACAAATAATTGTCAAAACAATTGAGAAGCCTGAATAGAGGAATGTCACAATAAAATTCATTGAGTAATGCTACAACAAATTCTGAGGAGTCTGATTCCCAGGATGATACAACAATATTTTTGCTGAAGCAGGAATCTGTGGATTACTCTTAACCACATTTGTTAGGGAAATTGCATGACGATATGCTCGATCAATAAGATGGCGATACTTTGTTAATGAATATAAGACTGAACCTTTTGAATTCTTTCAAAACTCACATCTTTCATTGCAGGTATCTTCTAAGAAATCAACGCTACAAGATTTGAAGCCATCAAAAGTAAGATATGATTGTTTAAGAAACGATACTCTATCCTTGGTTCTTCCCTCCAAAATTAGTGTCATACCAAAATCTCTACTGATAGAGATATTTAAGAAATCTAAGGAACACAATGGGTTGATGCTTGAAAACTTTGAAAATATGGTCCTTCACTTGACATAAACAAAATTTTGGTAGATGATTGCCACGGCAATTGGCTAGCACGATAATTACCATGACAACGAAGGTTATATCCAACAACGATGGAGATCGATGGGAATAAGGTAATTCAATGGTTGGATGTTGATTTAATTTTTTCTAATAGTTTATTCATGCCTTTAGAAAATTCACAAGGTGGAGAGTATGCATGGATTACAATGGAACACGAAAGAAAGATATCTCCACCATAAAAACGCAAAGAGGAATAGTCATACCCATATTGGCCCATATCTTTTTGGGCAAAATTGTCACTCGATGGAGGGTGCAGATGGATTATAAGAAATATCAAAAATGATCTTCCATAAATTTTCTTTAAATTTTTCTTTAATATTGTTTGTATCTTCTTTTTATATTTATCTTTTTATTTTTCTTTATCCTCTTAAGTTTTTTCTTTATTATTATTTAGTTTTTTCAATAAAGAACCACAATCATCATGTTCAAGATTCTCTAACCAGGAAATATCTCATGGGTAAGAGAATTTTATTATCATGTTTTAATCCGAATAATCCTTGTGTTTATGCGCGAGGTAGAAAGATTCTTGTTAATGTCGCTGCCCAAACCACGGAACATGCCTTGGCAAGTGCACATGCCTCAACAAGTACTCATAGATTTGCTGAATTCTTTCGCTACAGACATCATGAGAGCCATCCTGGAAATCTATCTTTGCAACCCTACCCTTTTCTCTGTTTTTCCTATTGCATTACTTCTCACGACATTTGAATCTGTACATCAAGATTTAATTAAACGACATGCCCAACGCCCAGGTAAATCAAGATGCAATACTCTTTTGATGCGATTCATGAAAGAGCATACTGCAGGCCACACGAGTTCAACCACATCGACGAGGAAAGAAAATTAAATTCACAACAAGAAGGAAATTATTAACTCAAGGTGAAGACCTTTCTAATTGACTCATTTTTATTTTCATTTTTTTACTCTTTATTTTATGAATTGAGGATAATGCTTCACTCGAGTTTGGGAGAATAATTGCCCTTAAGTAGTTCATGATAGTTGCATTCATTATTAGTTGTTGCATGCAGATTGCATAAATTATTTATCAAGTATTAATTTGATATAATTGCTTTGAATTTGATGGATAACTAATGATGAAAATTTTGCCATTGCACCTAACTGAAATAACCTTTGATTTTAGGATTGTTAAGAATAACCTAGAGTTTTACTATGATGTTGATTTTTTACACAATTTTGACTTGTTAATTGATAGAGACTTAGTGATCTTAGGTTGCTTAAAAATTTTGGGTGAATTAAAAATTTTAAAAAAATAAATATCTTGCTAGAGGTGCCCAAAACTGGCTCTAGTTTGTGTACATTAAAGAATCACTAGAGATGCCCAAAAATTGACTCTAGTTGATAAAATTAAAGAAAAAAGAAGTTTCTTAATTGCTAGAGGTTCTCGAAACTGGCTCTCGTAGAAATAAATATCAATACCCATATAGTTGTTGTGTTAAACCAACTGTTCATATAGACTCTTCAAATTTGACTTGTACACAACTACGCACACACATGGTCACGAGTATTATAGTTTGATTCTAGATAATCGCTTTGTTCTTCGAAAAATTAAAAGGTGATCATACTTTGTGCCTCGGTTCTGATGTTTGAAGTTAAATTTTAAAGCATGTATGTGAATATTGGATACCTTGGCAATTAATTGTGAGGTTTACATTTCTTGAGGACAAATAATAGTTCAAGTTTGAGAGTGTAATGAGTGTCCAAAAGTAATATTTTTATTACTCTTTTCCTCTTATTATTGTTAGAATTAAGCACAATATTAGTTGCATTATTAATCATTCATGCATATTTATATAATTTCCGTAGTTATGTATTTAACTTGTATTTTTGTTAATTTTGTAGAAAAAAATATTGTGGTTCTATGTTTCTTTACTTGTAGGATTTGATCCAATGGATGCCAATTTGGAAGAAATCTTAAGCAAATAAAGTTGACTTCAAAAGACAAAGAAAGATTCTAGAATATTGGATTAAAGATGGCAAATAAATATTTGAATTAAGTTTAAAAGAAAATTTCTAAAGAGAATAATTATCTCTTTAATATTATTTCCTAATCAAACTATTTCACATAATTTGACCAAGCAAGACCCTATAAAAAGGAAGCATGGCGTCAATTACAAGAGAGTTAAATTTGGGAGTCAATTTCTAGAGTTGATTTGGAGAGAGTCAATTTGGGATTATTCTTTGTATATCTTTAGGTCTCAACCATGAATTTATGTAATTGGTTTGGGATTTTGTTTTGTGGTTGTGAGAACGATTTGGATTTTATCTAAGTATTTAAGTTGTTCTTATTCAAAGTTTGCTTATTCTTGGCATCTTATTTAGTTTGCGAGAGAATTGGGAAAGGACCTCGATAAATGTTACATTTATCTAGATTCGAGAGATTAGATTTACGAAACAAATAAGCATGATTCGATTCAAGTTCGTGAGAACTAATTCGGCTTAGGGATAAGTGCAGAATTTTAACAGCTATCAGAAGCAACACTTTGCCGAACTTTGAGGATAGTAGCCCAAATTGCCCGAGCAATTCCCTTATTGCAATTTCCTAAGTATTCGAAGAACTGAGTAGGCATTCCAGCCGAGCCCAATTGCCCGAACGAATTGATAGGTGCAAGCAATCATTTACAAAGATGAATTCAATTCGTACATTACTCCACAACTCAGGATAATCCAACCTCTTCTCTCACCTATTTGATTTCATCTATCTTTTCTTTTATTATTTATTTTACTTATTTGTTCAATTAAACATCAATTATCATTACTTGTGTTTTTATTTTTTAGTGTCATAAATCAAGCAAAGTGGCTCAATCCAATTCCTGTAAAGATGATATCTAATCTATATTATTACTTGCGATGTTTACACTTGCATCGTTTGTGTTATATTAAAATCATGCAACAAGAACTTATATATAATAAAATCTTTTAGATAAAAAATAAAATTATCCTTACCTTTTGTCTATCAGTCATAAAGGTGAACCTTTGAGAATTATTTATCTCTAAATCATTGATTAATTTTTCAAAAAAAATCAACACCACGATGATTAATTCTTACACTCAATAATTACAAATTTTATTGAATAAATTGAATTATCTGCATCTATGTCAAGAATTACTAAAAGATGATTTTATAATACCCCTTCAAGTGACATCCATCGAGTCCAATAAAAGATGATCCTGGTATCCATACAGTTTTGCATACCGTCCTTTATGGTTTCGTGCAGTTTTTCAAGGGTCAAATATTTTTCCCTAATATATTTATTTTTACCTCTTGTAATACCCCACTTTTTGTGTACATTGTATTTTAAAAAAAATAATGCTAAATATGAGATCAACATAAAAATATCAAAATACTTTTAAACTAGTCACTTAGAAGTTACATTAAGATTCAAGAACTCTTTTACATAATTATGTTCACCCTTTAACGACCTTATCTACCAATAATTTGTATAAGGATCTTCATCATTCATTGGAGTTGCCCATAAAAATCATGGACGTTCTCCATTACATGATACTAAAATCTTTTGATGGTCATTTTTATTGAACTTTACACTATATCTATTTTTAATACTACATATCTTAATTATTTCTTTAAAGATTGTCTTATTTGCAAATATCAATCCTACCTTAAGTATAGAATTACACATGTTAGTCTTATTATTAAACTCTGAAAAATTAAATTTTACTAGATCATCTAAATCTGACTTATCTACACTATGTAGTGAGTCAGAATATCCAATATCATTTATAATTTCAACTTCAGAATTGTCTAACCCAATATTTACGTAACAAATTTTATCTTCAAAACTAAATTTTTATTTTTACTATCAAAAAAATTAGATATATCAATAATTGACCTAGTTTCAGCAACATATCTTTAATCTTCTGAGTCACTTAGAAGATATCTTAACTTTAGATTCACCATCCATATTTATAACAGAATTTTGTTCAGATTCACCTACAACTTCTTTTATATAAATGTGACCATAGTGATTTCTAGTTAAATTTCTAACCATCTCCAAGACATCAACATCATTTCTTAGGTGTTTTAATTACAGTGGATTAGCAATTAATTGTCAAAAGATTTTAACACAACAACTAATCCCTAATTGTTAAACCATTATAGTAACTTCAAATATTGATATTATATTGATATCTAAGTTATCAAAATAGTCCACTAATTTTTATTAAATTTGATTTTAGGTCTTCTAACAATAAATCTACCATAATAAATCACAAGGTTGAATTTTTCAAAATTCATCCTGATAAGAGAAACTATTTTCATTTGGTTCATTTTTGATTAAAAAATCCTAATAGTTTATTAACATAATCACACCAAATAGAAGACCCAGCAAAAATCTCACTACAATATGCATATTTTATTAACATAATCAAACTAAAAATTTCACTTATAAATAAATATTTTATAACAAATAAATGTCCACTATTAAATAAAAATCTTTAAAAAAGACACCGCCAATAATTTTTAATTGAATAGAGTAATGTTTAACTGTGAATGCACGTGCCAACTGAAATAGAATATACTAAACAAACAAGGATCACAAATCTTAATATTTTATTTTCATTTACAGAACAAACAAAATCCTAAAGGTATTTATAGATAAAATGTCATCATAAATTCCACCATTTATGTTTTAACTCATATATTAAATTGAAAAAGCATTTAATCAAAAAAAATTTATTAACCCTAAATACAAATATTAATCCTAAACTGTATATATTATCATTACAATAGTTTATTAACCTTAATTCAATGATTAATCTTAATCTCAGCTATTAACGTTAACTCAAGTTATTTTTTCTAAATTTTAAATCTAATTTCAGTATTAATGAAAATATTAAACCCTAAATCTGAACTTAATTTCAAAATAAATCAATAAAACTACACAAAAATAACTTTACTTATCGTATTTAGGATTATGTCTTTTTTTTTACGAAGATATTTACTCATGTTATAGAAATCGCAAGAAATTTCACATCTCTTCGCTCAGATGCTCTCCTTTCAAACAAAGAAAAAAATAAAGTTAAAACCGGTTTGATATATTTTTATCTTAAAATGAGAAAATACACATTAGCTTAACCGTTTATGGTTAACAACCCCATCAACTACTTCGTTAATTTCTTAACGACAGATGATTACCATTTAAAATGTTGATCGATAGATTTATTTTTTAAAAGAATGATTATCATTTCGACACCAATCTCATAGTAAGGTGATTATATATATAGTTTACCCTTAAAAAAATCAATTTAACAACTACATTCTATGTTAAAACAAGTTATTGTTAAACTTTTATTATATCATATAAGTAATGTAATATTTTTGAGAGAAGAACAAACAATTTACGATAATAAAAAAATATTTTGATAGAATTTGTAAATATAAAACAGTAAATTTATTGATTTATTTCGAATTATGATCAAATTAATAGAATGTATAAATTTTGGTACAAATTTGAGAGAATGTATTTTGTTCAAGTACCAACTTAAGAGTAAAAATTCTTTAAGTACAAATTTAGGAGAATATGACTAATTTAGGTAACAATTTGGGGAAAAAATTATTTGGCTAGTAACTTAAAATAATGATCCTAGTTAATGTACCAAATGTATATTTTAGCCAAAATAATACTATAAATATTATAAAATTATATCATGAGATAATCACATTAAGTTCAATTGTAGTATTATTTATATACTATTTTTGTAAGTTTGATATCAAGTTTTTAACTTAGTTTAATGGTTTGGTATAAACTTTTTATTTTATAAGTTTTTGGTTTTAGCCTCTTAAATGTATTTTTTTTATAAAAATTTAGTGACATTTGTCAAAAAATCTATTTTTTTCTAATAAAACGTTTGGCCTATCTTACGCATCAAAACAACTATACCAAAATATCATTATTTTATAATTAATAGTCCAATATAATTTAACAGTCGATTGATATAATAGTTAAAAAAATAAAATTCAGTGGTATAATAAAATTATTTTATAATTCAATAGTATTTTTAATAAAAAAGTTAAAAGTTTAATGGCATTTAATGTAATTTACTCTTTTATTTAACTATAATATGTTCTATTTTCCTATGATAATAATATGTATAATTTTTAATTAAAATAATTTTCGACTTAATTAGCTAATTCCTTATGCATTTTTTTTCTACATATAAATCCAAGGCAAATTAATTTGTTACAAAAAAGTCAATTAAAATAATATTTTTAGGGTATATTTATTTTAATCATTAAAATCGAAAATTTGTTATTTTAGTCATTGAAATTTTAATTTAAGTTCATTATGGTCACTGTTGTAGTATTTTTAAACACGTTAAAAATTTTGATATGACACGTTAAAACTTTGTTTAAAAAAGAACCCTAATTTTTCAAAGTTACAGCTATTATCAAGGCCATAATTTTTGTTAAGGAAATAATTGTCGATTAATTGTAACGGTGGTAAAGATTCGTCTGCCAGAAGTTTAACAATTGATGTTTTTCAAGTTGATCTAAAGGTTAATATTGGTAAACTAAAATTAAAAATATTAATTGAAATTAAAATTAACTTTTTGATGTGTCATTGTTAACCATCAAATCAACTTCAAACTAAAGTATATTAACCTTTGTTGGGATTGTTCGACAACGTTTCTGTTCATCGAAATTTTAGCATTGTTATTTTTAGCATTGATAAAGGCATCGAAATATAATTTTATTCTAACATAAAATATAAAATATTAAAATTCAAATAAAATATTAAAAATAATTTAAATTTAAAATAAAAAGCTATTAAGCATTCTCAAATTCTAAATATCATCCTACATATAGATGACATATCATTATCGTTAATTTTTTAACTATTAATCATTATGCTAGTTAAAAAATGAGATATTTTTCAAAATGATATAAGTTAAGGGCTAATTTTATCTTGAGAAAGAATGAGAGCCAAAATAATAAAAATCATAAATGTTAAGGGTTGAAATTATCTTTATATCATTGATAAAAGTTATAAACTTTAAAAAATTAAGATATTTTAGAATTTTTTTTAAAATGCGACATTAATATTTTTTAACGATAATTATTGTAATGAAATCAAATTAAATTTCTTAAATCCGCCCCTAAATATATATGCTTTAAAAATTATTTATATTTAATAAATAATACAATTGTCTTACCACTACCGGATATTATCATAGCAGGTCTTCATAGGGATTTTAGTGGTCTTTCGGTTTGATATGTGATGTTGTAAGTTTGTTGCAAATGTATTAAGTAATTTATTAAGTGTATTCTTTTTTCTCAATTAATTTTTGAGTTGGTTAATGAGATATATAATAAATCTATATTTTTTATAAAAAATAATTTTATAAATAAAAATTAATATATATTCTTCAGATATGGTTCCCAATGTTATAATAAAAAACTATATTTTATAAAAAAAAGTAACTTTATAAATAAGATTTCAATTAATGTTGGTGTGTCTTAGGGTTTTACTTTAATCAGTGAGTCTTCAGTTGATGTAAGACGTGCGAAGACCAAGAGACAAGTCTTCTTTGATGTAACAGAGAGTAGAAATCTCCTCCGCCTTAATCATCTATTTTATTTTTTATTAAAAAATTTTAAAAAATTAAATTTTAAATCATAATCTTAATATTTTATATTTTAAATTTTACATTCTACAAAGTACATCGTACTCATAATTTTTTAAATCCTAATCACAGTCTCTAACTTTTAACCTGAAATTTTGAACTCATTAATTTAAAGTAGAGACACCAATAGAGACCCGACTAGAGGATAAACGGTTTGCATGTTCACTTAAATGTAGGGATATAAAAACAGTTACTCGGATGGGTTTCAGGTCGGGTAAAATTGGATACAGGTCATTTCAGGTTGATTTAATGTTTTGAATCGATTCGGGTCGGGTGCGGGTTCATTTCAGGTCGAGTCCGTTTTAGGTCGGATTCAAATCGGATAATTGACAGTTTCATTTCAAGTCGGGTAGATTTCAGGTCGGGTCCATTTCAGTTCGTTTGCATTTCAGGTCGGATTTATTTCAAGTCGGTTTTATTTCAGGTCGAATTAATTTTGATTTTATATTCATAGTAATTTAAATTATTAATTTTGATTTTATATAAATAAATAAATAACGAATAAATATTAGATCATAAAGTTAAATATTAAATTTTAAAATTTTAAAAAAAATGAACATTAATATGTAAGGACTCAATTATAAAAAATAAAAATTAGAAACATTAAAGTAAATTGAAAAAAATCAGTAATAATCAATTCAAAAAAAAAATGTAAGTTATAAGGACTAAATTACAAAAATTATAACTTAATAATAATTAAAAGTATTAAAAATTTTATCTTTAATACATTATAAATTTATAATTATACTATAGTTTAATACAATTCAAAAATTAAAAATAAATTTCAGACAATATATAAAATTTATACTATAAATAGAATAATAATATATATAAAATTAATACTATCTAAGAAATTTGTATTATACGTAGAAAATATACTATATATGGAGTAATACTATAAATGGACTAATACTATTTTTTGAAAATAGAATAATATTATACATGGATTAATAATATATATGAAATAATACTATTTTTGGAAGTAAAATAATACTAGAATAAAGAATAATATTATTTATGGCATAATACCATTTATGGAATAATACTATTTTTGCAAATAGAATAATACTATAAATGAATTAATACTATATGTATGGAAAATAAAATTATAATATCTATTAAAATATGGTATACATTACACTATATATAATATATTAATAATTTAATAACTAATATAATTATTTATATAATATATATTGATAATTAGGTATTTAGTAATTAGATATGTTATATGTATAATGTATGTATAATATATTTATAATGTATACAATTATTAATTATACATAATACATAAATACATGAGTATATTCTAACATTCATATATATAATATATGTATCAATGTATGTTATATGTATGCATAGTGATAGTAGATTAGTATTTAGTAGTAGTAATAGTATTATACATAGTACGTTAATATATATATATATATATATCAACAATTCAATATATCATATGTGTATATTATATGTACATGTATATATAATAATTAGTAAATGTATATTATATACTATGTGTATATAACATATGTATAATTATATATAGTAATCAATATATAGTACATGTATATATGTATATATATCGTATATGTATGTTATATCAATATGTAATTATAAATTATGTATACGTATATATACATTAGTATGTAATACATGTATATATTAGTATGTAGTACATATATGTATCATGTATGCTATAATCTATATGTATATGTATAATATATATGTATGTTATATGTATATATAAAATATATTATACATGTTAACATGTATATTAATTTTTAATATATAGAGTATATGATATAAATATATATTATAATATACATTATATATACTTTAATGTATGCTTATGGTATATAATCTAATATAATATGTATTATAATATATATTATAAAGTATATATTATATGTATTATATGTTTTAATGTATACATATTATAGTATATAATATTTATGTTTTATAATATAAACTATATATTATACTTTAATGCATGTATATGTATGTATATGTATATACTTTAATATATATATATATATATTATATTTATCACTAAATTCTGAATATAAATCTAAAATATAAAAAAATTAAATTTAAATTGACATAAAATGAATCAAATTAAAATTTAAAAAATAAAGATTTAAAGTAAAATTTTTAAATTAGTACAAACTTAAAGTGATAATAACCCTTAAAAAATGAGCGAACAAATTCCTTCGTATTTTTTATTTATACATATATATAATTTATTTTATACCCATGTTATATGTACAAATATGCATCATGTATGTCACTTTTATATTTTTTATTTTATTTTAAAATTATTAGATTCACTAACAAAAATTCATTTTATCCCGCTAATTTTGATCTCCCTTTAAAATCAAAAAAAAAAATCTCTCAAACTTAAATCCCCACACCATCAAATTTAAAAACCCCATCCACCCCACCTGGTTCCCTCCCCTCCCCCTTCCACCGCCAAAATCCCCTCCCCGACCCCTCAAAATCCAAAATTCCCTCCCAAAAATTCAAAATCCCCCACCCACCCCGCCTAAAATAAAATATTTCCCCCTAAAATAAAAAAAAAATCTCAAAATTTTAATTTTAGATTTACTTCAATATATATATATATATATATTAGATGTATACATTAATATATGTATATTTATTTTTTATATATATGTATATATACTATTTATATAATATACATTAATATATAATATATATAATATAATTTAATACATATATAATATACTTTAATATATATGATATACGTATATATTATATTTTATGTATTAATATATTATATATATATACTTAAATGTATATTAATATATATTTAATTTGTTTATGAGTTAATGTATGTATATTATTAATATAATGTATGTATTTAATTTAAAATTAAATACATTAAAACTAAATAAAATAATAAATTAATTAATTTAATTAAATATATAATACTATATTTAAATATTAATCCTAAATTAATTCTCATGTCTAATTCTATTTTTTAAGCCTAATTATATTTAACAATATTTTAAATTCATCAAATTATAGTATATTTAATTATATGTCATGTAAATATTAAGTTTTGTTAATATTAGTTCAGGTCAATAACGGGTCAGGTACAAAACAAGTCGGGTCATTTATCAGGTCGGGTTCAAAACAGGTCGAGTTCAAAACAGGTCAGGTAAAATCAGGTTTCAGGTCGATTCAATCGGATAATATCGGTTATTTGCCAAGTCAGACTCGGGTTCGGGTTTGTTTCAGTCGGATATAGGTCGGGTTTTAAGTCTACAGTAACAAGTTGAAATTGGGTTCAGGTCATTCTCGATCAGATACAGTTCGGGTTCGGTTACTACAGTAAGAGGTCCAACTCGGGTTCGGGTCAACAATATTCGGATACAGATCAGGTTCGGATCATTACATTCTCAAGTCAAAACAAGTTATGACTCAAACAGTTTTCAGACGGGTTTCCAGATCGGATCAATTTTTTACATCCCTACTTAAATGGTCTCAAAACAAACGGGTATCAGGGGTTTTCCAATTTTTTTTTCACCGTTGCTTTATATTTTGTCCTTTTATATAGTTATCGAAAATTAATTTATTAATTAATTATTTTAATCAATTTATTACGACAGTTACTATTTTATCTGAATTTATTTAATTTATAATGTTGAAATTCAAATACTTGTTTTTAATTAAGGTATCTAACATTTCATCCCAATATATCAATTTATTGTTGGTTAGATTTTTTTAAGGTATGGATATGAATGGATTCAAATATCAATTAAATTTGATACCTATATCTATAGAACGTTATAATTTTGGTACTTGAAATTATAAAAAAGGTAAATTATGTAAATGATCATGGAATTTTACTCTCAAACTTATTTTAGTATTAAAATTCAAAACGTTTAATTTACTCATTAAAGTTTAGACATTAAATATTTTTTGTTACCTTTGACGAACTCTATTTATCGGATAACAAAGGATTTTTCAAGATCCAAATGGTGAAAAACTTCATCGGTATGAGAGAAACAACATATTAAGAAACGAGTTTCGTCCAACGACGGAAGAATGAGACCGATGAGAGAAAACCAAAATTTTTTTTTATCAATTTATAAACTTCGGAGTACTTTCCAACAAAATAAAGATGAAATTCAGACTTGGGAGCGAGAAGAAATGAATGATGAAATTTGTTTCCAAAGAATTATCTTCTACCGTTTGAGATTTAAGAAAGATAAAATCAATATCAAAACTTTAGTGACCCCAAATAAGTTCAATGTCCAAACTATATTGAATAAATTAAACGTTTTAATGATCAAAGTTAAATTTAAAATAAAATTAAGTGATGATTTACGTTGTTTATCCTTCTAAAAATAATAAATTCAAATACAAAATTGACTAAAATATAGGTACCACATTTGTTTGATACATCCCTATGTTCTACATATAATTCCAACTCTTCTTTAGTGGACAAATCACGCTAGTGGTCTAATTATGGTGTCAACATTTGTATTCAATATCTCTCTACAAACATCTAGTTTAAAAAATTATTAATTTGAATTTTTAAATTTAAATTTTTAAATTAATTCTTATAAATACTCTTTAACCCTTAAAAATTATAAAAATCTCTAAAAAAACATAAATTTAAAACTTTTTTTTCTATTTTAATTCTTTACTATAAACTTAAAATATTTTTTTAAGAATGATAAAAAAATCAATATCAAAACTTTAGTGACCCCAAATACGTTTAATGTCTAAATTATATTGAATAAATTAAACGTTTTAAAATTTCAATGATAAAATTAAGTTTAAAAATAAAATTAAGTGATGATTTACGTTGTTAGTTTTTAAGGCACGCATTCCGACTCTGTTATCTGTTCATGACAATACATCTGGTTGGATAGTATGTACGGAGAAGTTCAGTGATATCACCTTTTGGAGAGTATCACTTTTGATCAGTGGCTCCACCTTCGGGTCAAGTTTTTACTTTTATTTAGTGGCTCTACCTATGAGTCAAGATTCTACTTCTGATGGTGTGATGGAGTTAGAATGGTTCAGGGAAACTTATTCTTGTGATGGTGTTCGGTGATGGGTGCATATCATTCATTCATTACATGATATGTTTGTTCTGTTCTCTGATACACTATTTTGTACTGTGATCATGTTTATCTACATACTAGAAACACACTAGGCTCTCTAACTTACACGCTCTAAGTTTCTATTCCAGATTCACAGACCTAGGCTACGGTACTTGAAGGATTCTGATTCAGACCTTTTTCGTATGTATTACAGTTACAAACTCAAGATTTATTTCATTGTATTTTGGTTATTATTTTCTATTGTACTGAACTTTGGACTTCGACTTATAGATTTTTATATTGGTCTTTTATTCAGATTTCAAAATTATTATGGGTTGAACCTTCAGATGGTCTTCTAACAATAAATCTACCATGATGTACCAGAAGGCTGAAATTTTTAAAATTCATCCCTGTTACATAAAGCATTTCAATTTGGTTCAGTTTTAATTTAAAAAATCCAAATAATTTATTAACATAATCACACCAAATATAATACCCACTAAAAATCTCACTACAATATACACATACTTTATTAACATAATCAAACTAAAACTCCCACTTGTAAACAAATATTTTATAACAAGCAAATGTACACTTTTAAATAAAAATCAATAAAAAAGGACACCCCAATAACTTTTAATTGAATAAAGTGATATTTAACTGTCAGTGCACGTGCAAACTGAAATAAAATATACTAAACAAGCAAGGACCACATATCCTAATCCTTTGTTTTCATTTACAGAACAAAGAAAATCCTAAAGGTATCGACAGATAAAAGATATCCACTCATGTCGTAGAAATCTAAAAAATTTCATATCCCTTCGCTTAGATGCTCTCCGTTCAAACAATTTCATATCCCTTCGCTTAGATGCTCTCCTTTCAAACAATGAAAAAAATTAAATTAAAATTAACTTTTTATTTTCTTTAAAAATACGTTTTTATCTTAAAACGTGAAAATACACATTAGCTTAACCGTTAATGGTTAATAGCCATATCAGTTGCTCCGTTCAATGTCTAAACTTTAGTGACCCCAAATACGTTTAATGTCTAAACTATATTTAATAAATTAAACGTTTTAAAACTTTAATGATCAAATTAAGTTTAAAATAAAATAAAATAATGATTTACGTTTGTTTATCCTTCTAAAAATAATAAATTCAAATACAAAATTGACTAAATATAGGTACCACATTTGTTTGATACATCCTTATTTTCTACGTATAATTTCAATGTAAATTAATTTGCTTCCAAAACGTCAGTATGTGAGAAGACTAAGTCTTCTTTGGTGGACAAATTACTCTAGTGATCTAATTACGGTGTCAACATTTGAATTCAATATCTCTCTACAAACATCTAATTTAAAAAATTATTAATTTAAATTTTTGAAATTAAAAATTTTAAAATAATACTTATAAATACTCTTTAACCCTTAACAATTATAAAAATCTCTAAAAAAAAACTGAATTTAACTTTTTTTTCTATTTTAATTCTTTACTATACACTTAAAACATTTTTTTAGTTCTCACATTATGTTTGTATTTAAATTTAATATATAATATAATTTTATTAAAAATAATTATAAATAATAAATTAATATATAGATGCTCTAAATATGTTTATTAGTACTATATTAAAAAAAATTATAATCTAGTTAATATTAATAAATACAAATTATTGGTAACTAATAAAGTATTTAAATAAGTATCAAACATAATTATATTCTTATATGTCATCTTGTTTGTTTAACTAATCAAACAACTATGAACAATCAATTAATTTTATCAAACACTTTTATACAATTAACTAATGTAATTTGCTATAATTTGCTATCAGCTATAAATAATCCACTAATTGATCATTTTGTAAATAGATCGAGATCAAATTTAATCAAAATTAGATTAACGTTTGATTTGAATTGATTCAACTCGAACTTGACTTGAGATCTTAATGTATTTTTATTTCTTGAGATCTCAAGTCGAGTTTGTGGGAGAAAACGCAGAAAACTATGTATATCATAGATGCATTATTAATTCCATAGCTTTATTGCTGATTCCTTCTCCCTCTCCCTCCATTTGGATGTATCCTTGTTCTACTTCTCTTTTGTGGATTTCTCTTGATCATCTTCACCAGCCAACGAGGTCTCCCAGTTGTGAAAACCATGTATCCCATGCTAATTCCAGCCACCAATCCACATCCATAACCCATGGCAGTAATCTTCCAAAAAAGAGCTGTTTCAGAATCCTCATCTTCAGCGACAGTTGATGGAGGTGATTCCGATCCCACATCGCTGCCACATTTCTTTGTCAATGGAAATCCACATAGCCCCGAGTTGCCAACGAAGGAATCATTCGAGAAAGTATCGAAATGATTTTCTACTGGTATAGGCCCATCAAGATTGTTCTGAGAAAGATTCAATGCTCCTAGAAACGTCAACTCGGTTAGCTGCTTTGGAATCCTTCCTTGGAGCTTGTTGGATGAGAGATCTAACGACTCAAGTGCTGACAATTTTCCGACCGATGGTGGGATGTTACCTGTTAAGCTGTTGTGCGAGAAGTTGAGCACTACCAGGGAGTTAAGTTCTCCGACTGCTTCAGGAATCGGACCCTGGAAATGGTTGCATGAAAAATCTATGACTGTGAAAACAGTTAAAATTCTCTCAAACTTCAGCTCCGATCCTTTCACTGCTACAGTTATAGAATCGTTATAATAACTTATTGAATTATACGAATCATAATAATAAGTTTCTCCCATATAACTTGGACCGGTTTTATTTTCCTGAATATCTCTCATTGCTTTGAGATTATCAAAGAGTGCAGTTGGAATGAGACCAGTGAACTCATTTCGAGAGAGATCAATCATTCTCAGACTGCTGAAGGAAAACGTGCCATTCAAGTCTTGTATGCCACCATGGAATTGATTCGATCGAAGAACAAGAACATGCAGATTCGGAAGTGTGCCTAACCAACATGGAAATGTGCCATTCAAGTTGTTGTTTCCCAAATCCAAAACTTCCAACCTTTTGCAGTTCACTAAAGAAGTTGGTATTGATCCTTCAAGTTGGTTGCCATTGAGGTGAAGACTTCTCAATCGGCCACCTTCAGGGTATATTGGTGGGATTTTGCCAGTAAACTGATTCATTGTCAGATCCACAATTGAGAGAGAACTCAAATTCCCAAGACAGCTTGGAATAACTCCATCCAACTTGTTCTTGGACAAGTTAATTACTGAAAGAGAACTCAAATTGCAAATCATTGAAGGGATTTCTCCGAACAAATCGTTGTCTGAGATGAAGATTTGAAGTGGATTCGATTGCCGGTCGAGAGTCAACAGATGCTTCCCGGCAATTTGCTCTATCACCAGCCATGAAGTTCATAAGAAAGACATACCTTTGATATACACATCTAACATGGTATTATTAAAAAGACATACCTTTGAGCTTGGTTGAATTAAAAAGACTTTTGGGGATGATGCCTGAAAATTGGTTTCTTGATAATTCTAGATATTGAAGTTTGTAGCATTCGCCTATACTTGATGGAATATTACCATACAATTCATTATCATGCAAGGAAAACAATTCAATATTGAGAAGATGGTGACAGAGATCATCTGGCAAACTGTCTGATAAACTATTGTTGGATAAAGAAATAAACTTCAGAGAAGAAATGTTGAAGATGGAACTGGGAATCCGACCTGAAAATAAATATATTAAGTTATCTATTTTGTAAGCATAAATCAAAGAGCTAAGCTTTTTATTACAGACCAATCTGGAAATGTTAGATTCTGTAAACGCAAATCTCAATGTGTTTAAACTAAAGAAAAACGTACCTTGTAGGTTGTTATACCCTAAAACTAGATGTTCGAGTCGTGTCAAATTCCCAATGCTTCTTGGAATGATCCTACTGAATTTATTGCCACCTAGGTATAAACTTTGAAGGTTGCTGCACTTGCCTATACTTGGTGGAATATTACCAGATAATTCATTCCTATGAAGCTTAAGCACTTCAAGCCTGGGAAGATGGTGACATAGATCACCAGGTAAACTTCCAGAAAGCCTATTATGGGAAAGACCAATCACTTTCAAAGAGGTAATTTTGAAGATGGAAGATGGAATCTGACCAACTAGTTGATTGACTCCCAAGTTCAAGATCTGCAGATGCAACTGCCCCAATTGTTTAGGCAGATGACCAGAGAAATTGTTGATGCTCAAGTCAAGATACCGAAGAAATGAAAGATTCCCCAGGTGTGGAGAGATAGTACCCGTGAGATTCATGTTTGGAAGATTCAAAGCTACAACTCTTTCATGGATGACACCACACGAAACACCAATCCAGTTGCAGACAGAAGTGGAGGATGTCCAGTTGTTTGTCAATGCATTTCGAGGATCGACGATCTGATGTTTAAATTGGAGAAGTGCCAGTTGATCGGTGGTGAGATTCTAGGTTGTCGTGGGTAAGCAAACTACGAGACAATTCAAAGACAAAACGAGAAGAAGAAGAAGAAAGCAAGTGTTGTTGTTCATGATTTAGAGATTTAAAAAAGGCTGGATGATGAAGAAAAGCACAGAGAGCAGGCTTAAATAGAAAAATCCTGTCTGCTGCAAATCCTTTGTTCTTTTCTTTTATTAGTACGATTTAAGGTTTAAACCTAAAATTTAAAAATGAAAAGGTATGGTTATAGTTTATAATATTAAAACTAAGATATAGGATGTAACACGGAAAATATAAAAATTAAAACTTAAAATCTAATTTATATTTTTTAAAAGTAAAATAAATAAAAAGAAAAGATTTTTATTCCACTACCATGCATGTTCTGTAAATAATATTTACGATTGTCGTGTCTTAGGGTTCTACTTCAATCAATGACTCAGTTTTTCCACAACAATTGTCCTTCTTTGTGGCAGATTTGGACACAACAGTCTTTGTGGGGTCCAATAATTAATTATTATTTGACTTCCAATGTCTTTGGGGCCGGTTATACTTTTTATTGACCCAGTTTTTCACAGTTGACTTGAAAATTCTATCCCACAACAAACCTAGATTAGGAATACCCCTGGCTTAAAGAGATTATTTTTAGAATTATTAGAATTTGAATGTATAAATTTACTTAATTTAAATATAATATTCTAACTTCAAACGGTTGTAAATAGTCTATCTCTTTATTATATTAATTTTGATATTTTTACTTTAAAATATTAAATTTAAGGTTTAGGTTTTAAGGTTGAGTTATAATTAGGGTTCAAGAAATTAAGAGGAAAGTACAGAGTTTAGGATATGAAAATTAAAGTTACGGTTTAGAATATAATTTTAAAAAATACAGGTAAAACATAGAAAAAGGCATAATCAGGGGTAAGAGATTTTTTGTTCCCTCGTGTCTCAAATGATATTTACGATTTTGAAAATTAATTTTCATGTCTCAGAAGAATGAAGGAAATTCTATTATTTGTTCGTATAACGTTCATTTATTAAGCTTAATAAATGAGTATGAATCAATATTTTATATTCGGTTAACAAATGAACGAACATGAATATAGGTGTGTTCGGCTCCTTTATGTTCACAAACAAACCCGTTTATGTTTGTTTATAAGGTCATTTATGTTCATCTATTGACTCGTTTATAAGCTCATTTATATTTATTTATAAGCTAGCTCGTTCATGTTCTTTTATAATTGTATGGTTTAGTTTTAGAATTTGGGAATTAGTTTATAAAGTGAGTAAAATTTTTTGCCTCTTTGTAAACCATTAATCAATTGACAAACATGTTTGCGAACACTAAATGGACATGTTCACGAACATATATAAACAATCATGTTCATGATCATTAAACGAATAAATTGACGAACATGTTCATGAACGTTAAATGAATATGCTCGCAAACGTTAAACGAACCAAGCTCAAACCCACCAAAAAATAAACGAACCAAGCTCGAACATGTCATTAAAAATTTAAACAAGCACGAACTGAGTTTGACACCTTTAAAAATAAATAAATAAACACATACATACCTTTGTTCATTTAAACTCGGTTCGTTTACACCCTATCCAATAAATGATAAAAAAACATTTAAAACTAACAATTAATATATAAATAAAGGAATTATGTTGAAACCTATAATGCTCTCAACTGATAAGTGATAACCCTAATAAGGGTTGTACTTAGGGATGGCAATGGATCCTGAACCCGATCCGGATTTATATATCCAGATCCGTTTTATAGAATCTGGATCTTAAAATTTTAGACTCGATGGATCTAGGTCAGATCTGGATCTTTTGATTAAGATACGTATCTAGATCTGACATTTAAGACCCGAACCTAGACCCGGATCCGTTTACTTATTTAATAAAAAACCAGTTTAAAATATATATATAAATATATAATAGTAAATTTTATATTTTACATTATTCTATAATATAATTTTTATTTATTCATGACAAAGAAACTTTTTGAAGGAATAAATATTTGTTCTAATATTAATGAAGATGGTGATAATGATGAGGAAATGATAAATATCATTGACAAGTTATATAAGAAAGTTCATAAAAAAATTCTCTTTAGTTGGTAGTTTTTTGTTTGTTTTAAGATGTTTATGATTTAAGTAGATGAAAACTAATACTCTAAAAAGTAAAAGTATGATACTTGATTTGCGACAGTGAAATATTTTTTGACATGCATTTCTTAATATTTGTGTTACTCAAAAGATATTTATGTAATTGTTGAGTTTTTTTAAGATTTTAATTCATCATTTTTTCATCCTGATACTAGTTAATTGAAATTAATCTTTTCTTCATTGAAATTGTGATGTGAAATTAATTAATGATAGTTTTATTACGTTAAAAAATAGGTTGAATAGTCATTTTTTAAAAGATCCGTTTTGGACCTGTTTTAGACCCGAATCCGTAAGATCCATTGAATCTAGATTCAGGTCTTAATTTTCTAGACTCGCGGCCGGATTTGGATATATGGTGTAAAAATGAATTTGGATCTGGATCTAGATCCAGATCCGGTTCAGATTCGACCCGTTGCCATCCCTAGTTGTACTTAGACCAGAACAATAGGGGCGCCCATCCAGGGTTTACACTTTGTCTAAATGTAGTTTTTTTTTAATTTTAATAGTGTTTTTTTAGGGATGTTCATTGTCAGATATTTGATCGGATTGAATCCGATTTTGTAAATATTAGGATTTCTGGATTGATAATATAGTGATCTTTATCCTGCTTATTTTTTGAATATTCGTCTTTTCGGATAATCGGATCAAATTTTTAGATATCCGATTATCCGAAAATATATTTTAATTTAATAATTTTTTTGAATTTAAAGGTTATATTTATGAATTTTGAAATTTCAAATATAACAAACAAAAAATTATTAAATATAATAAGATTCACATCTATAAAAATTATAATTATTTTTATTTTTGGATATAACAAACATCATATTATTAAAAATAAAAAAAAATATTAAAAATAAAATTTTAGATTTTTGAATAATCCAAAACTTAAAATATTACAATTCGTATTCAATCCGAAAACTTTAAAATTAGATAGAATATCTGATCCAAAATTAAAAATTGAATTAAATATTCAAAATTTTGGATTAAAACAATAAATTTTTAGATCATATCAATTGAATCAAATATTTTTAAACAATTTTTAGTTTATGCGGGTGGGTGCAAAAAAAATAACGAACATATATAGCTATAGGGGTAAGTATTCGATTGAGTCGAGTCGAATCGAGTCAAAAAATTTCGAGTTATTTGAGTTGACGAGTCATATTTTACAATTCAAACTTTATTTGAAATTTTTTCGGTTCGAGTCGAGTTTAAAAAATTCAAATCGAGTCAATCGAGTCAAGTTTTTGAGTTTTTATAAATATTTAATTATAATTATTTATCATGTTATAGTATGATTTGATTCCAATTTAAATGACTTTCTCTAATCATATAAGATATGTATATATATATATATATTTCATATGTAGCAATATTTCGTTATATTTATATATATATATATATATCAATATATATCATAAAAAATTGAGAGATTCATCTCAAACTTAAAAATTAATTCTTTAATTACTAAAAATTTCGAGTTATTTGAGTTATTCGTATTTCCATTTTTCAACTCGAACTTTATTTGAAATTTTTTTGAGTCGAGTCTATGAAATTTTTAATCGAGTCAAAACGAGTCGAGTCGAGTTATTCGTTTTTTTTCGAATCAAATCGAGTTTTGCTCACCCCTATATAACTAGATAAGTTTGATACAATTGAATTTAAATAACCGTTGGAATCTTCCAATAATAAATGTTAAAAATAAAGAATATATTTATAATAATAAGTATCGAAAAGAATTATGCACATTAATAAAAAAATGAATTTTAAGAGTATATTTATAATAATAAATATTAAAATTAACTTTTTAATACTCTTAAAAAAAAATTTACTGTCTATTATTGTTAACATAGTCTTAAATTTTTTCAATAAATATTATTAGAGGATATTTTTTAATCCTTTTTATTACGGTATATTTTTATATTTATGTTTTTAATAATGAAGGAATATTATCATTGGCCTTATTAAAAACCTCTCTAATCCTAAATAGAGGAAAAGAGTACCAGATGAAAGTATTTACAAGGAAAAAAAAAGTTTAACCTGAGACCAATCTAATATAACGCAATACAACCAAAAAAACAACCTAGCTCACACACCAAGACAACACAAGATTAACCATTATGACTAGCAGTCACTCCATCAATACCACTCATAATATCAATGTCTAACTCCAAACCAATAATTTTCGTATTGACAACATCCTTGAGAATATAGGGGGTAATAAACAGATGTTCACAAATAGGAGAACCACGAGTCATCGAAGCGAGACGATCAGCTACAACATTACAGTCACGATAGATATGAAGAATATTTACTCTCCAATTGTGATCAAGAATATTAAATATAGCAGCCACCAAAGTACTCTCAATAAGAATATTCGATTTTTTACGCATGATTCTAGCAACATCCAAATTATCAACCTCTAAAATAACCTGTAGAAACCAAGCCTCCAAGCATGCAACAAAATATCGTGAGCAACCCATAATTCAAAAAAAATAATAGAACAAATACCAAGGCTACGAGTAAATCCAAACAACTAGGATCCATCATGATTACATAATACACCATCTACCGCGGTCATACCATCACATGAACGAACTGCAACATCAGAATTTGCCTTTATCCAACCATTAGACGAAGGCTGCCAAGTCAATTGAAGGCTTATGGTGGATCCTCTTTTGAATTGTGACTGAACGGCTAAGAATTTAGAGGCAAGACTAGGGGTGAACAAAACTCGACTCGACTAAAAAAATTGAATAACTCGACTCGAGGTAAAAATATTCGACTCATTTTGACTCGACTCGAAATTTCATAGACTCGACTCGACTCAAAAAAATTCAAATAAAGTTTGAGTTATAAAATGAAAACTCGAATAACTCGAATAACTCGAAATTTTTAGTAATTAAAGGAATGATTTTTAAGTTTAAGAAGAATCTCTCAATTTTATATGATATATATACATTGATATATAAAAATATAAAGAAATATTGCTACATATTAAAACAAATATACATGTATATCTTATATGATTAAAGAAAGTCGTCTAAATTAAAATCAAATCATACTATAACATGATAAATAATTATAATTAAATATTTATAGGAACTCGAAACTCGACTCGATTCGACTTGACTCGAATTTCTTAAACTCGACTCGAACCTAAACAAATTTAAATAAAGTTTGAGTTGTAAAATGTGACTCGTTAACTCGAATAACTCAAAATTTTTTGACTATACTCGATCGAATACTCACCCCTAGGCAAGATGTTCTCCATAATACTGAATATCTTCTCTTTGAACATACTGAAGATCAATGATGCGGCTACATCTATTTATAATAGCGACCGTAATATAGGGGAAACGACACCATTCGAATCCATTATACCTACGATTGTTATATTTATAATAGCATATATTATTAAAAATTTTCACAATTATAATACTCACAATGATCGAAATAACCTTCATTATGTTTGTAACTAAGATAACCACAACATGACCGAACATACGACTACAATTGTAATTTAAATTTCAAATTTAAAGTTTAATTTTTAAGTTCACTTTAGGCTTACCAAAATCTTAAAAACGGGCCGATTACGATGATTAAATTGATCATTGTATTATGGATAATTTTGGGCCGATTACGAAGGTTAAGTTTTTCATGTGTTCATGATCAAGTTGATTATTGTATACGACAAGTTTTCATTATATCTTTTTAGTATAATATCAATATTTGCAACACGATAATTAAAAGGTCAATATTCAAGGATTAAACATGTGTAATCATTCATTTTATTTTATTTTTTAATTAATATTATTATTATTTATAAAACTAAAAATGTTACTATAATATATCATTATTATATTATTATATTATTTACTTACTATTAGTATCATTATAATTATTATATTAATCTTAATTATAGTTATTTACGACTATCTATTGTTAATTCTAAGCTATTGTATTTATCCATTTTTTGTTCGTTTATGTTAATGTATATATTAATTATTATTATTATTATTATTATTATTATTATTATTATTATTACTATTATTATTATTATCAAAAGCATATATTGTTTCGATTTATTGTTTGTTATTATTATTATTGTTAGGTTTAACTCAGAAATAAGTGCTTAAACTATACACTTTTTCTGAAATAGGTGTCTAATGTTTTTTATGGCTAAAATAAGTGCCTGAACTATATATATATTTTAAAATAGGTTTTTAATGTATTTTGGGGCTGAAATAGGTGCCTAATATATTTTTAGGCTGAAATAGGTGTTTATAGTTTCATTCCGTTAGTGTTTTAAGGTAACACCGTTAAAAATTATTTTTTAAAAATTTATATTTAAAAGTGTTAAGACTTATTTTGATATAACTTAAAATAAACTTTCAAAGGACTAATTTGTAAAAATTTGTAAAATATTTTTCTCGAAATAAAATTTGCAAAAACTCAATTTAAAGTTGTCAAAATGGTTTATAAAATGTTTGACTTTTTATCTACATCGAATATAATTTTAAAAGTCGATAAAATAGTCAAAAGTGTTTTCCAAAGCTAAAAGTCTTGAAACCTTGTTTAAAGGTTTCGAAACTTTCAGGATAAAATGATCGGGTTTTTAAAACTCTGGCAAGGTTTCGAAACCTTGTTTAAAGGTTTCGAAACTTTCAACCTGTAACGGCTACTTGATTTAAAATTCTTAAAGGTTTCGAAACCTCTGGTAAAGGTTTCGAAACTTCTGTGCAGGTGAGTATTAAATGCTCAATCTTAATGACAACCAACGGCTCCAAAGTACTTTCAACGGCTACAAACGGTTAGAATCAATTAAGAGCATACAAAAGAGGTCTGAAAAACATATTGGAACAACAAGAAAGCCTATCAAAAGATTCAAGCATTCATAGATTCAAGTTGTGCTTCATTTCCAACCTTTCTTGCAAAAACACTAGTGTGTTCTTCATTTGTAATCTTTTACTAGTGTTTAATTGGGTGTGTGAGAGAGCTTAATTTGTGAAAACATTTACCTTGTGAGGATTTCCTTGTTTGCTTCTTTGTACTCAAATTTGGGGATTGATTCAATAGACTTTGGGGTATAAGTCTATTGAATTGTGTAAGGTTACTCCATATCCTTAAAGAAAAGACAAATTAGTAAATTTGTGGAAAATCCTTAGTGTGGTCACTAAGGTAGTGATGTAGACTTCGTTGAGAAAGTTGAACTACTCTAAATCACCTTGCAATTTCCTTCCTTTGCAATTAGTGTCCACCAATTTTAAAAATCCAATTCACCCCCTCTCTTGGCGTTTTTCGATCGATTGCAACACTCAACAATTGGTATCAGAGCGAGTCTCATTGGAAGGTCTAACAACCTCTTGAGAAGATCCAAGAAGTGATCAATCATCTACAAAGTCATCAATGGCTTCCTCCTCTACTCTTGAAGCTTGGGGAGACTCTCAACCCACCAAAAAGCCTCATTTCTTCAATGGAGTCAACTATGCCTATTGGAAGAATCGAATGAGATTATTCATTCAAGCTTATAATCTAGAAGCTTGGAAGATAATCATTAGTGGCTACACCGCACCAACTAGTGGCATGGAGACATGGAACAATGAAGAAAATAAGAAATTTTTTACTAATGCCAAGGCAATGCATCTTCTATTTTGTGCTCTTTATCCGGATGAATATGGAAGAGTATCATCATGTTCTAATGCTAAAGAAATTTGGGATAAACTTGAAGTCACACATGAAGGAACAAATGAAGTGAAGGAGACCAAAATCGGGCTTCTCAACCTCAACTATGAGAACTTCAAAATGGATCCCAAAGAAGACATTAAATCCATGTCCGATCGATTCTCGGTGATTGTGAATGGATTGAAAGGCTACGAAGAAGTTATTCCCAAAGATAAACTTGTGAGAAAGATGATCTACTCTCTTCCGGATTCTTGGGAATCAAAGAGGACGACAATAATAGAAGCAAAGAACCTTAAGACTCTCAAGTTAGATGAGCTTATTGGTTCATTGCTTACTTATGAGATGATATCCAAAGGAAATGAAGAAAAGAAGAAAGAAGTTGAAATCAAGAAATTTGGAGTTGCTCTCAAATCAACAAAAGAAGAGAGTGATTCTAGTGATGATGATGAAGAAAAAGAGATGGCTATGTTTTCCAAAAGATTTAGAAGATTCATGATGACCAACAAAGGTAGAATATTTCAAAGAGAAGAAGGCTTCAAGAGTGAACCAAGGGATAAAGATGTCATCATTTGCTAGGAGTGCAAAAAGCCGGGACATATCAAGTTTGAATATCCTCAATTAAAGAAAAAGAGCTTTGAGAAGAAAAAGCACAAAGCTCATGTAGCTAGTTGGAGCGATGACAAAACATCGGATGATGAGGATGAAGTAGCCAATTTGTGTCTCATGGCATTCGAAGAAGATTCTAAGGTAACCTCTAATTCATCTATTTTAATTGATTATACTTTTGATGAATTACAAGAGACATATGATGAGTTGGCTTTGGAATATGAAAATTCCATTTCAAAATATAGAAAAATTGTTTTAAAATTGAAAAATGAAAATGATTCTCTTTCCAAAGCTAATAAAGGATTTGAAAGTAAAATTAAAGAGTTGGAAAATAAAATAATTGATTTTGAAAAGAAAAATCAAGATTTACATAATTTGCTTTCAAAAGCTCATGATGATCATGAGAAGAAAATTTGTGAGCTCAAAGCTTCTTTTGATAAAGTTGGAACAAAATTTTTTGAAAAAGGTGAAAATTCAAAATCCAACTACTTTAGAAAGAACTTCAATGAAAATCTTTATAGAGGTCCCCAAAGATCATATAATAGAAAGATAGTTAAAAGTATTTGGGTTCCTAAAGGACTTATTGCTAATAAAGAATATGATCTTTTATCAAAATGGATTCCAAAAGGGGCTAGAATTTTAGGAACTAATCCTTATGGACCCAAAAGAGTTTGGGTACCAAAATATGTATGAGTTCCTTTTTGTAGGTGTGTTGGAGCCATGATGAACAAAATGAAGAAATTTGAAAGCTCTAGACACACTAGAAGGAAAGGCACTTGAAGTGGATAAAGTGAAAATTGAAATTTTTGATCCTATTGGTAACTTTATATTTTTCATGCAAAGTATGAAATCATGTTGCTTTCTATGTTTATATATTTCAAAGCATGTTAAATTATTGATTGCATGAATTGTGTGCTTATATGTTTGATGAAACATGTTTAAATAACTTAAAATGGTTATTTTACTTGCTCCTAAATGCCTATAATATATCATAAGTATGCTAGAATGCATTTTTGGGTCATTTTGAGGCTTCTTAGAGTTTTAGGACCACAAGTTTTGAAACCTCTAAACAAGGTTTAGAAACTTTCTTCCAATAGTTTCGAAACCCTTCAGCAAGGTTTCGAAACCTTTCGTGTGTCTCTAAACCAAAGCTACTAGAATGAAGGTTTCGAAACTTTTTTCCAAAAAGTTTCAGAACTTTTATTACATAGTTTCGAAACCTCTCTCAAGGTTTCGAAACCTTTCGGGCTATCTCAAAATGTAAGTTACTGGAATTGAAGTTTCGAAACTTTTTCAAAAAGGTTTCGGAACTTTTGATGAAAAGTCTCGAAACCTTTCACAAGGTTTCGAAACCTTTCGTATCAGATCTCATCTGAGCACGTTTTTAAAACACAAAAAAACCCTCTTTTCATTTTTTAAAACCCTAAGATAGTTTCAAAACCTCCCAAAACGATTTTCCCCTCAAAATCTTGCGATTTCGTTGCAAATTTCTTCAAACCTTTTGGGATTAACATCATCTACACCAAAATCTTGAGGTAATTTCTCTCTTGTTTTCATTTTCTTTGCTTTTAATGATTTTTGAATTTTATGGGATTATGTCTTAGAAACTTATTTTTAATGTTTAAAAACGTTTCAAATCATGTTTATTCTTACTTATTCACATTCTTAAACATGATTTTGACAAAACCCATATTGTTTTAAACCAAAAATTAATTTTCTCCGAAAATTTCATTATCTTTTAGGGTTTCGAATTTTTAAAGAAAATATTATTTTGATACTTGAATTAATGCCTTGGATTGCATATTTATGTATCAAATGTTGTTTCTATTGCAGGAGGTATCACCCATTTTGAACTTGAACCCTTGAAAATTTCTTCAAAATTTTGTGCCCACAAAGTGATTGATAAAATTCCTCAACCAAATTTTTGAGTCAAAACTCTTATCCTTGCCCAAAATCATGCCTCCTAGAACCAGGCCCGCTAGAGCTAAACGTGCTCGTGTCGAAAGGGGTCAACCTTCTGGTTCCAATGAACCTAATCCTGATCCTAACCCGATCCTACCTTTGAGGATTTATGCTTTAGTGGTGGTGTTCATAGAAATAGATACTTTAATGTCTATCATCGTAAGGAAATAAGGCTAGAGCGGAACATTGATCTAGATTTCCTTATGTCTCCTGTTTATAACTTTGATCCTTTTGAGTTGTTCACCGAGTGGGGTTGGATAGAGTACTTGAGCATTCCTCCATATAATCACCGTAGATTAGTTCGTGCTTTTTATGCTAATGCTGAGTTTATCCGGTCTAATAGAGGAACTAATCCCTTAACCGGCATTCAATCGTTTTTGATGGGTACCACCTTCGTTTTAACACCCGAGTCTATCGCTCAATACCTAGGTATTCCTCTTGGTGGAAAATCAAATGAATATGAAGCTCATTATATTGAACCTTTTCCCGACCATCGTCCTACCCATCTTCCCTTAGAGGAGCGTCTTTTCCATCTCCTTACTACGTGGTTCTTTCGCTCTTCCGACGGAAAAACCGCTAGTATGCGAGTCATAGACTATTGGTGGCTTAGACAATATCGTGATAGAGCTTGTCCAGATATAGCAAACATCATCTTTTTGAACCTTATCAAAGTCATCTCTAATCCTACATCCTTCTCTCTTCCTTTTGCATGTGTCCTTAGTCACATCTTTAGGAAACTCAACATTGATACCTCGCTAGATGAACATGTTAAGAATAAGAGTTTGATTGATATCAAATCTTGTCACAAAGCTCAATGGTATCATGGTGCTCATGGATGGGTTCATAGAGGGATTGTAGAGGAAGTCGATGAGGATGCTCACGAGGTTCCGGTAGACGAGGATGCACCACCTTCTATGGTTCCTATCACCATGGATTCCATGTATGCTACTATGCTCACTCGTTTTGACAACATGGATGCTTTCCTCCGTAGTTCTCATGAGGAGACCACCGGCTTGCTACATAGCTTGGATGGACGTGTATCTTCCTTAGAGCGTGATATGAGTGACATTCGTAGTCATCTTTTTCCGCCTCCTCCGCCTCATGACACACCGGATGTTTAGATTTCATGCATACTTTTATGACTATATTATGATATATTGTGAGACTTATTGTGAAACTATTTTATGACTATATTTTGAGACTTATTTTGATATGCTTAGAACTACATGCTTTATCTACTTTGTTAAGACTTTATGATGGATCTTGTTTGAACTATCTTAGTTTACATGATGATTTATGATAAAAGTTATGTTATGATATGTTTATGTTTTATGCTATGAGCTTTGAACGCTTTACATGCTATGTTATGGATTATCTTATGACTTATTGCTCTAATGATGCTTATTTCTCTTTGTAGCCTTTTATACTTTTTGCTATAATAAAATGGGGGAGAGAAATCAAATAATTTGTTTTTGTTGTCTTTAAAACTTTTGGTTCTCAAAGAATGTATAAGGACTTTTATTAAGGGGAGCTTAAAGAGATTTTTTTTACATTGAAAATTTTTTCAAAAACAAATTTTCACAAAAGGTTTTGTTATATCAAAAAGGGGGAGATTGTTAGACTTATTTTGATATAACTTAAAATAAACTTTCAAAGGACTAATTTGTAAAAATTTGTAAAATATTTTTCTCGAAATAAAATTTGCAAAAACTCAATTTAAAGTTGTCAAAATGGTTTATAAAATGTTTGACTTTTTATCTACATCGAATATAATTTTAAAAATCGATAAAATGGTCAAAAGAGTTTTTCAAAGCTAAAAGTCTCGAAACCTTGTTTAAAGGTTTCGAAACTTTCAGGATAAAATGACCTGCTTTTTGAAACCCTGGCAAGGTTTCGAAACCTTATTTAAAGGTTTCGAAACTTTCAACCTGCAACGGCTACTTGATTTAAAATTCTTAAAGGTTTCGAAACCTCTGTGCAGGTGAGTATTAAATGCTCAATCTTAATGACAACCAACGGCTCCAAAGTACTTCCAACGGCTACAAACGGTTAGAATCAATTAAGAGCATATAAAAGAGGTCTGAAAAACATATTGGAACAACAAGAAAGCCTATCAAAAGATTCAAGCATTCATAGATTCAAGTTGTGCTTCATTTCCAACCTTTCTTGCAAAAACACTAGTGTGTTCTTCATTTGTAATCTTTTACTAGTGTTCAATTGGGTGTGTGAGAGAGTTTAATTTGTGCAAACATTTACCTTGTGAGGATTTCCTTGTTTGCTTCTTTGTACTCAAATTTGGGGATTGATTCAATAGACTTTGGGGTATAAGTCTATTGAATTGTGTAAGGTTACTCCTTATCCTTAAAGGAAAGACAAATTAGTGAATTTGTGGAAAATCCTTAGTGTGGTCACTAAGGTAGTGGATGTAGACTTCGTTGAGGAAGTTGAACCACTCTAAATCACCTTGCAATTTCCTTCCTTTACAATTAGTGTCCACCAATTTTAAAAATCCAATTCACCCCCTCTTGGCGTTTTTCGATCGATTGCAACACTCAACAAAAAGATATGTTAAATAATATATATTTTTTGTCTTATTAAAATTATCGCACCTTAATATTTTTTGTGAAATTTTTTTATTTTAATACCTTACTATTTAAAATAAATTAAATAGATTTTAAATATAAATGTTATAAAATTTTATTTATTAAATCATTTAAAAAAATGCAGTTAAAGTTAAAAAAAATATTTCACTTGTAAAATTTTATATTATACGAATATAAAATTCAATGGCTTAAAAACTTATTATTAATATAATTCCAAGTGATCATTAGTTTTTCACCGATCTGCTTCGGCACTTATTTTAATTTTTAAATATTTTACAAGTGAAAATATTTTTTTAATTTTAACTGCAATGTTTTTTATTGATTTAATAAATAAAATTTTATAAAACTTATAGTTAAAATCTATTTGATTTATTTTAAATAATAAGATATCAAAATTAAAATTTTTCATAAAAAATATTAAGGTGTGATAATTTTAATAAGACAAAAAATATATATTATTTAAACATGTCTTTTCAATATAAATTTAAAAAAATAATTTTTAACAGTGTTACCTTAAAACACTAACGGAATGAAACTTTGGTTACCTATTTCAGCCCAAAAATATATTAGGCACCTATTTCAGAAAAAATATATAGTTCAGACACTTATCAAAATATATAACAAGCCGAAATAAAATATCAGAATATATAACAAGCCAAAATAATAATAATAATAATAATAATAATAATAATAATAAAGCATTATATACAAGAATCACAGAGCAGACGTCAACAGAAACATACATAAATTTGAACAAATAATAACACAACATCTAATCCTCTATTTTTCCAATGAAAAACCAATTAAGATGAATCTGGAATTGGTTTCGGTGAGATTGATACTGAACTCAAAATTAAGGTTTCGATCGGAATCGGAATCGAGATTAGTTTTTAATTTTTTTGATTCGATATCCGGTGAATAACTAATAAAATTGAGACCAATATTAAATATTTAGTATTAGTTTCTTTGCTTGTAATAGATAATATTTTTTTTATTTATTTCTTCTTAACAAACTTTATGAATATTATGAGTATGATTCATTTTAAAACTTTTATTTTCAAGCTTATAATATTCTAATTTTATTATTTAGTATTATTATTGGTGGTTGAATTTTTTTCTTATTATTCAAATTTTCTTAATAATAAATCAATTGACTGAATACTCGATATTGATATTGATTCTTACTAATAATGAGATCAATTTCTAAAATTTAAAAAACTATATGATCGAGATCGGGACTAGTTCTAATTTTTAAGAATAAAAATAGTTTTATTGCACTTATACCCCCCTTTGTATTAGTAAAATCTCCCCAGCAACCTTTCCGCATTCGTAAATCACCTTCCAAGTCTCCAATTTTTTCAATTTTGACACTGATTTCATGCTTAATTCTATTTTCTAAATGGTCTTTTTAACACCAAGCCCCTCTGCATTTTCAAAAATACTTTTTAGCCATTACACTTTTACAAATTTGGTCCGAAGTCCCTCTTATTTTCAATCATTTTTCAATTCCTTCTTTTATTTAGAATTAAATCAAATTTTTAGGGTCAATAACCTTCTTGACCCTTGAAACTTTTAAAATACTTTTAACTTGGTCCCAAATCCTGAGGCAAAATTCTCTTTTTTCCCTTTTAATTTGTTTCAGTTTTATTTCAGTCCTTATTAATGCATGCTTATTTCTGCTCTCTACTTTAATTCTTTTATTTTAGCCTCTTTTGTTCGATGATTTTGATGTGAATTTATTCCCTTTAGTGTATTGCTTTGTTTGAATATGTCAAGTACAACTATATAATAATAATAATAATAATATGGTAGTTAGGGGTGTTCAAACGGTTAATCGATCGGTGGCCGAACCGAATTACTAAAAAACCAAATTAATCAAACTTTTTAAATCTTTAACCGTTAATCGAACTAAACTTTTTACGAAATATATTAACCGAACCGAACAAATTTTGGTTAATTCGGTTAACCGAAATTTGTTATAAAATTTTGAGTAAATTATACAAATAATCACTGAACTATGTTAAATAGTCTTTTTATTCCCGAACTTACAAAAATTATAAAGCAATCATTAAACTTATCAAATTATTATAAATTGATCATTAATTTATTATATATTATAAATTATTGATAAATATTGAAAATTTTAATAATTATTTTTAATAATTTAATAAATTTAATTATCATTTTATACTAATTTGATAAAATTTAATGATAATTTTATAATTTTTAAAATTTTAATGACGAAAAACAAATATATATAACATATAAAATATAAAATATGTATAACAAATATATATAACATATAAAATATAAAATTTCGTTTAATTCGGTTAATTAACTGATTTCGAACCGAATTAACCATTAATTAAATTTTCTAAAAAACTTTAACCACTCACCGACCAAACAAAGTTCGATGGCCAACCATTTAACTGAATTAATTCAGTTTGGTCGATTAATTCAGTTTAGCCGACCATTTGAACACTCCTAACGGTAGTTGATATGAATTTATTCTTTTTTGTCACGTGATGTATATACTATATTTTACATTCATATACTGTTTTTTTTTTATAAATGCTACTAAATTTTTATTAAATCCATAGAAAATTATAATTACAACGTAATCGAGAAATAAAATAATTGGATTTAAAAATCTAAAAATTCTTACAAACCAAAAACAAAGAAAAATAAAATTCCTATGAAAATAAGGATACCGATAAAATTTAACAACTTCTTGAATCTCCTTGTCTCTGTCTAAACGAGACATGTAGTGAAGGAAGGAGTTGTAGACGATTCAAACTGTCGTACAAAAAGTACTGCTACCCAGAACTGATTTTATCGGCTAACAACCATCAACGAGTGAAGATAATCTTTCCAAGTGATCACTGACAAAACAATAAATCAGAAAACTAGCATCGATTGAATTTTTGTGCGAACAACAACCGATCGCTAGGTATGCTGCAACATGCCATAAAGACAGACGAATCAAACCCCAAAAATAAAAACATATCATAAGGACAGAGAAAAACGTGTCACAAAGACAAAAAAAAAGAGAGATCCTTATTAAAATAAAACAAGAAAAAGAAATAGATCCGGTGGTCGACAACCAACACCAAAATTGATTGCCGATTATCGATCAAAGAGAACGATTAAAACAAAAATACTAAAAAAAAGATAAAATTTGAGAAAGAAGAACGAGGACTAAGGGGTTTTAGAGAAAATTAGGTTTTAATATTTACTATAAAGTTCCTATACTGCTTTTTATGTGTTCATTACCCATTTTTTATTTATTTTTATTTTTATATATGTATGTAATATATTATAATTCATGGTAAAGTTCCCAAAGTTGTTTTTTTTTTGAAAGCATGTTGTTATATAGTTTTGTGTTTTTCGTATACGATATATATATTTGGTTTACGTATTATATATTCTATTTAATTTGACTTGTGTTTTAGTTTATTCGTATTTAGTAGGAAACCCTTAGGATTAGTTAGGGATTAAAATTTTGATTTAATTAATTTAAATTATATTCTTGGCTTGTTAGGGTATAAGTTTAAATTAATTAGACTAAATTTAGATTTAGGCTAGATTAGATAGGGTCTTAATTAGTTTAAGGTTTGAAATAATTTGAATAATTTTAAATTTATCCTTGGCTTATTAGGATAAATATTAAATTAATTATTTTTTTTAGATAATTGATTGATTTTATTATCCAAGAGCAGAGAATTGCTATAAGAAACAAAATATAATGGTAAATATTATCATTCTTATAACGTATATCCCAATTGTTACATAGCTCAATGTTGATAAAATCATTGTTGACTATATTTTTTCCCGCAAACCTATTTTGTACAATGCCCTTAATGGATTGTAAAATGGATCATCCATCTGTACATGAATAGTAGATTTGCCTTCAATTCCTTTCCTTCCAAATAAAATAAATGAATGCACACCAAGTCAATCGAAGAATCACAGTAAAGAGATATTTACCTTTGAAAGATTTGATAGCCCAATTAACCTCTTGATTCCGACTATAGACATTTCGTGAGATATTGTAAAGCTCCAAGACTTTAATCCAAATATTTTGCGAGAATTGATATTTAAAAAATGACTTCTAGTTTCTTGTTAAATTAATTAAATTGTTCAACCATCGCTTAATATTTTAGGATATAATTAATATTTGACCTAGATGAAACTTCAATTAAAATCATTATTATTAATTTGATTCACTTTAAATAATACCTTTTTGTTTAATGGGGTGCTAGTTTAAAATTGGTAGAATTAATTATTTTGATTCAAGATACTAGTGTAAAATATTACTTTTTTTCTTAAAATTTTAGGATTTAATTAATTTAGGGTTAATCCTAATTAGAATTAGATCACTAATTATTACTTCTCATTATTTGAGGGCATTTAGGTTAGGAATTTAGTGGATCCAGGATTTCTATTTCAAGTTTTTATGTGTCATGCATCGTAATTGGAATCCATTAAATTTTAATTATTTAACTGTTATCAATTAATTAACTTAACTTATGGAAAAGAGGTATTCATTAATTTTGATATTTGAGTTGTAACAGTTTTGACTCAATAGCTATTGATCGAATATCCAAATTAATCTTTATCGTCCAAAGGTAAATATTAATTTAAGTTAAAATTTGATAATTCATAACATCATTCTTTAAATACATGTATCATGCATAAAAAGTGAGGTACGAGATTTGAACTATAAATTAATACAACAATTAAACTTATTCGATATCGGTTTAATCTATAATTTAATGTATCATCACCCTTATTAATTAAATGTTTAAGTAATTCAAACTCACCAATTTATAAAAGCCCATTTACTTAAAATTTATAATCAATTAAAAACATTTAATTAAGTTTGATGTAAGTTCAAAGATTTCATTCATTAAAAGCAACATATATATTTGGTATCGATTTTCGAGCATGATGATACGTTGACTCTTCTACACACATAGACAATTCTCAAACCCGAAAAAATCTTTGATTTTGTTTCAATAATATTAGACCTACCATCGTAATTAGTGACGACTCTAATCTTTTGTCCAACTTTTTTTTTAAGTTATACAAAAAGCCTTTTAGTTTTCAAAGTTAGAGTTTAGTTTAAAATTTAAAATCTAACGTCAGTGTTTAAAATTTAAGGTATAAAATATAGGTTTAATTTTTAAGGTTTAGAGATATAAAATTAATATTTGAATTTTATAGGGTAAATTTACACCACTTGTGTATCATAATTCTCACCACTATATGCTATATTGTATGCCTTTGAAATTCTCATTTACTATTAACACAAGAAATGTCAGGGGAAAACCATCCATCAAAGGATATAAACAGTATAATTATGGCAGAACAAAGGCAGTATAACCACACGTTTCTATCTGCAGATAAGTAATTTATAACCAAACGAAAACCCTTTCTAATGTAAGCAAGTTTTGTCATGGGTTAATGCTATACAAGGAAAGAGGGGATGAGGGTTGGGTCGAGTTGTGGCGGAGATCCACAGTGTGAGTGACATGTGCAGTATGTGGGATATTGATGGGGAATGATGAAACAGAAATGAGATAGAGAGATAGAGAGAGGGACCTGAAAAATATTGCAATTTGAGTGTTGTTCACAGCATTTCTATAATTTCTTTTTCTTATCATCGGCTTTAAGGAGCTGAACCGGTGCTGCCGGGATCCTAAACCACCATTCTCTAAGCCTTCGTAGCCATCGGTTAGTGCTGTCTCTCCTATATGGTAGTTCCCTTGTAAAAGCTTCTAGGAATACAAGCAATACCAAGAATCTCAAAGGCACAAAAGCCAACACGACAGCCAAGAAAACCAATGAGATAGCAACCCTGTCGGTGGCCTGGCAGATAGATAGTGCAGAGAAAATATAGTTAAAAGGTAGGCAAAATTCAGCGATTAAAAATAAACTAAAAGAAACTTCATTCAGTTTGTTTCTGGGACCAATAAACTACATACTGGCATTCCACAATTTTCATGCAAAATGAAACTCAAGTAGAAAACCTGGATGATTTAACTTGACTTCAACGTAAGTATGCCCGTTTCATACACATAAAGGCATCTAACACTCACTCAATAATTCGACTAACACGGCTTCTCATCTCTACTCAGTAACTCAGGAAAGTATTCAAGTCATTTTCCATATGCTTCTTAATAAATTGTTTGTCAAGATTTATAAGTGTCTAAACAGTTAAGCAAGGCTGAATACACTCATTCAACCATCTTATGTCCCTCTTCTGTCAACCAACAATGAAGCTAGATTTTCTAGAGCACGTATAACACTAGTCACAAGACTTTCAAATTTTCGAACTTCATGAAAATAATTCCAGAACCCTAGAATGCTATTTTTTCCCAATGAGTTCAGAAAAATAGAATAAAATTCCTAACAAAAAAAGTCCCACCCTAGTACTCTTTCTTTGCAAACTTCTATAGAATCAAGCCGGTAAATGACTCAAGTAGCAGCAGCAGATAATGCTAGTAAAACAAGAAACTTGGTAATGTATTAATAATGTACAAGATGAACATATAAGTTAAACCTCAAAAAGGCTATTTAAGGTTTTTTTTTCACTTTTTTCTTGTTCAATGTAATAGGGGGTGGGTAAACTGTGCTACCATGCTTTATTAGCAACGTGTACTTCACTTATTATTTAGTATATTTCATTTTTCTTTTATCTGATGCAAGTGTAGCTGGGACATGCACCTGTGGTAAGACAGCAAATAAGATAGCCCTGATCTTGAGGAGAATAATGTTCGCAGTTTGGATGAGTGCTTCATATTGGGAGATAACTTCTTGTAGTGTCAACAGCTGCTCAACTGCATTTCGATTTGGTGGTGCTATTATTCTGAAGGCTTCTAAGGGCTTCCCTCTGTTAAGATACCGATTCCATAGCATGACCATTGCGAAGACTAAAAAAACAAATGCCAATATATATGCAATCCACCCCCTGCACATCAGAGTTAATGGATTCATTGTATCATTTGGTTTGGTCTAGGCAATAACAAAAAGGGGAATATTAAATTAAAACACCAATACAACGCTGAATACACACAAATGGACCTTTATGGTGCATTTTTACAATAACCCTAAACCCACGATGTAAAAATGAAATATCAAATGTACAGCATGCAGAAAATTCAGGAAATGAGCAGCAAAATGATCCACTAATATAAATAGTTTCCGGATCAGTTCATAATTCATATATCATGCATAATTTCATTGCAAATGTTTAAACTTTCTGGACCATAAAGAAGGAGATCATGTATTGTTCTTAATGTATCTTGAAGCAAAGCATATAAAAGACCAGTCGAAGTCTCGAAGACAACTTTTACCTTATAATTACATAGCTGGTCAACATCAGAAAGACGGTCGACTTAAAAGGTTCTTTCCAATAAGATAGACGCACAAGACGAGTAGCTAATCGAATGAAAGGAAGCAGCAGTTCCTACAATGTAGAAGAAAAAAAACAGATAACTTTTAACAACCTATTCAAATGTTCAAAATGATTCTGATGATCAGTCGGTATACTACAACAAACTGTCCAGTATTCAATTGAACAATCAAGCTGTTTTCTAGGAGCATGACAAAACAAAACAAAACAAAACAAAACAAAACAAAACTTCCCTAAATCAACATAGATATCAAAATGAATTAAACATTTCTGACAACTTCTGCCAGATAAAAATAGTCATTCATATGACATTTTTTATGGCCTGAAATCAAATCTAATAGATGGGAGATTGCATTAACCAACCTTCATTACAGCTAAATTTGTTTCAATTCCTTCTACCTTCACTTGGTTCACAGTTGCCTGTGCAGCTTCAGCCCTACCTGTGTCAGATATCGTTTTCTTCATTGCTATCTCTAAGGGATGGGGTTCTCCCACACAGAAATCTCCAACCATTGATGTTTCTCCATCTAGAATAGCATTCTTCTGTGGGATGAATCCAATTTGACTAAGCGCCAGAAGTGAAAAAGGAGATGAAGTTGGTGGGTGTTTCACAGTGCGCGGGGAATTATCAACATTTAAATGTGCCATACGACTAGCAAGAGTTTCCAAAATCACATCACCTCCAGGAAGGCTCTCAGCTAGGTTAAAACTAAGTAAGGTTTTATACTGGGATGAGAAGAACTGAAAAGCTTCTCTCAGTGCACGATAGCGAAATATACCTAATATAGCCCTTGCTAATACGTCCGACTGCTGAGTCTCTTTGAAGTTGTGTTTTCTAGCAAACCTGTGCGCATGCAGGATCTCCAGAGATATATCCAACCAAAAGTTCCGACGAAAATTGCCTTTAAATTCAGGAAACTCAAAATAAACAGGCTCTGTCCTGAAAATATATTTTAAAAATCCAAAGAAATATCAGAAATTCTACTTTATTTAAATAGGACAATAATGATTAATTTATATAATTCCAGGTTATTATCCTGACAAAACTTACACAGTTCTTGATTTGTACATAACAGCTTTATCGAAGAGACGAGCACCTAGTGGCCCAGTTAATTCAGGTTTTATGACCTGCTTCAGGTCTGTTGCCAGATCATATCTCACGGCTTTGTCGTATACACCAACGCCCAAAGCCTCGAAGTACAGAGCAAAGTTGGTTAGAGTGAGCCGTCCTGAAAAAAATAGAAACTCAACACATAAACAACTGAAAGATGATGCAATTAAAACATCTTACAGCCTCTCCATTGAATTGTATGAATCAATGGCTTCAGTGAACCTAAGAAGATATCTTAGTCTAAAAATTATTTCTGGTGCATGACCAATTTCTATGGATTAGTTCTCTCCGTACATAGAATTCATATTAAGAAGACATGTAAAGGTTAAAAGTTTAACATTAACAATTTGTCATCAACGCAAATGTCAGTACTACTTGATGCATCCATATATTAGACAAGAAAGACATCAATAGATAAAAAAATCAGTACCATTTGCTACATTCATACGAAGATAATATTTTTCTATGAATACATATATAATATGGCCTACCTTGATATCATACAAGCACCACACTGTGAAGGGGAATTAGTTAAGTCTTAACAACTTTAAGAAGACTGAAAGTTTGTACCTGGCCATGCCGAGATTCCAACATGTTGCAGAACAGGTTGAGTTGGAACACCACCTTCAATATCTATAACTATCTCCACATCAGAGAGCGGAAGATTGGTAAGTGAGGGTCCCAATGTGTTTTTCGCAGACTTAATAACCCTAAGGATGGGTAAAAATCCATGATAAATAACTATGTCGACAGTTTAAACTCAGATGTCAAAGTAGCAGAAAAAATAACAATACTAAAGAAAACATAAGTAGACATGTTCGCTATTTTATCTGATCTGATCTGATCACAAATGCCCTGAAGTCAAACCCCATAATCCTTAGAATTGATCACAACTGAGGCCAACTGGTTAAAAGTTTCTACACCTTGATTCATGAAAGTTTGCACTACGGATAACCTTAGCTTTCATGGTCCATTCATTTAGAAGTTTAAATATGTGTATTAAATATTTAATACAAATAGTAAAAGATGAAAAGTTTAAGAGAGGAATTAAAAGAAAAGTATCAGAAATAACCCTAACATCCCCCCTCTTATTAAATCACATAAGCCATTAGAGTTCATAAAATAGATAGAAAACAATAAGGCATCCATACTTGTCAAGGCTTCGGAGGTATTTGTCGTATATAATATAGTGAAGTCGAGGGCCTGTAGAGTTTGTCAATGCATCAAAAAGATTGTGAACAGTTATTATATCTGCAACAACAGCACAGGCAGGAGCTATTCGTTCAAAAGCTTCTCGTCCAACAGTTTTCTTGTCATCAACCTGATAGGAAAGTAAAGAATGAATATTTGAATATAATCATCCCATCCCTTTGCCTAGGCTCCCCTCAAACTCATTTCATAAGCCTCTTCTATTATTACTACTTCCCGCCCACCCCTCCCCAATTATTCTTATAAATGTTGCAACTTTTAAATATCCCAAATTCTACGTTATTCCAATTCATTTTGAAATTTATACTAAATTTATTTAGCATGTTCCTCTTCACTTAAGTATCTTCATAACAAAATTTAATATAATAAATACATAAAATGGACAATAAAAAAATAAAGCTATGGCATAAAATGCAATTTATGAAAAAGTAGCATTATTCTCCCCTTGACTTTAAAACTCTGGCTCACTAAATATAGCGGTCACTTAAAGCACATCCCAGGTGACTACAAGGATCAAGAATTATCAAGCCAAGGATGAATACCAATAACACCGACACAGTGCAGACAGTACAAGGCTAGAATAATGCAACCTACTTATGCAAATGGAATTTATGAAACTAGAAAAAATATAAAAAACAAACCTGAACAGCCATACTTATGGGGCTTGAATAAAACAATGACCCATCTTCGTCATCCTCTACTTCGTCGTTGGTGGGTAAAGTTTCCTACAAGACAAGGAAATTTCAGACCATTGTTAAACTCCCCAACCCCAACCCAGAAACCCCTAAAAACCTCATTCACAGTTTTTAATCAACAAATCATGTGTGGCAAACAACTCCAATGCATCTCTTACTATGGTTCCACGTTCACACTCAGAACAGGGGGCCTCCCATGCAAGCATCATGTCATAGGTTAACCGACGGAAGTCCCTGTCACTCAAATAATCTGGATTTCTAGTCACTTTATGCAATGCTTGGTATGAGCAGAACTCCAAAAAGTTCCTAGCGTATGTGAAAAGCTGTTTATCACTTTCTGGAAGCTCTATATCGAAACGGTGTTGTAATTCTTCAGTAGGAATCATAAGAATTCTACAACAGTAAGCAAATTAAAACACATTCAGATAACAAAATGCATAGATTTTACATTTGCAGCAATAACATCATAATCAGTATTGAATCGACTAGAAACCCAAATTGCCGTTTTCAATCTATGTACTAATTCCAAAATGGGATTTCAACAGTAATGAAGAATTCGCAGTGAAATACGTATGTATAGAGAAAGAAGGAGAGGGATAGTACTTGGAACAGCGAAAGACGACCGAATTTGCGATAAGAGAGAGCTGAGGGATGGGTGTAGGAGTGCTTGCTGCGGAATCTTCGTCGTTAGATGACGATTTCTTGCGCTGGAAAAGGGATTTGAAAGTATCTTGATTGTTTCTCATGAAATTTCCCCAAACTCCCTCCATTTCTGTTTTCCCCTTTTGATTTCAACTTCAATTGGGAAATTCAAATTGGGTATTCCAAATCATTTTAACGATTTTTTAATGAGAAATAAGAAATACAGAAGATTGATGGATGCAGAAGATTACTTCTTTCTTCTATTGGCTGTTTCGCTCGTCTTTTTCAGAGCATCTTCTCTTTCCCTTCCGCTGGTGGCAGTTAGCTAACTTTAATATTTTGCAGTTTCGTCCCTGTAAAAACAACCATCGTTTTTCTGTTTCTGTTTATTTTTTCTTCTAAATTTTGATCACTCAACTTTCATAAATTATATTTTGATGGCTTACATAAATGAAAAATTATATTTTGATCACTTAAATGTAGGGTGAGCAAAACTCGACTCAACTCGAAAAAATCGAATAACTTGATTCGAAATTTTATAGACTTGACTCAATTCGAAAAATTTCAAATAAAGTTTGAGTTATAAAATAAAAATTTAAATAACTCGAATAATTCGAAAATTTTTATAACTAAATAATTTATTTTTAAGTTTAAGACGAGTCTATCAATTTTTTATGATATATATTGATTTATAAAAATATAAAGAAATATCGTTACATATGAATATATATACACATCTTATATGATCAGAAAAAATCGTTTAAATTGGAATCAAATCATACTATAACATGATAAATAATTATAATTAAATATTTGTTGGAACCAAAAATTCGACTCGACTTGAATTTTTTAAACTCAATTCGAACTGGAAAAATTTTAAATAAAGTTTGAGTTGTAAAATATGACTTGTCAACTTGAATAACTCAAAAAATTTTAACTCGACTCGATCGAATACTCACCCCTATTTAAACGTAGAATTAAAAAACTTAATACAAACTTAATAGTTCAAATTGATTTATTTAATCCAAAATTTTATATAAACTCAAACATAATGATAAGCATATAGTATAAAAAATAATATTTTATAAAATTAATAAATAAATCAAGTTAAATTTAAATATTTAATATTAAAATTAAATTTAGTATCAATGGTCAACCATTCCATCACAAGAATAAAGAGTACGTTGATATTTTAATATCCTTAGATTTTGTATATTTAGTTTTTGATTTTTTTAATTATTTATTTATTTATGAGGTGATAAAACCATGCATTAACAAACAAGGCAAAAAAACGAAAAATCTTTTCAAAAAATTAAAACAATTTTCCGTTGCCGGAACTTGAACCCGGGTCTCTCGGGTGAGAGCCGAGTATCCTAACCAACTAGACTACAACGGAGCCTGTTTGATGCTGTTTTAATTACATATTTATTTAATAATTATTTTTTTGTTTTATCTTAGGATTAATCTGACCACCTTTTCCTGAGTATTCTTCCAGTTTCAAGGTTGAGTTATCTGATGTAGATGCCACTTTGGACTTCATACAAATCTCCCATCCCTTCATTCTTCATTCTTCATTCTGTTATATGCCACTATGCTTTCGGAATTAATACAGTGTCGGTCGGATTTCGTTACGGAGCTAGCAGACCCCTTGGAAGCTCTATGTAGTTCCTCTCTATACATGGTGGTACTTATCGACCCGAGTTTGTTCGAAATCAGCTAAAGAATGTTGAATCTGCCATAATCCTACACTTGTTACTAGTTGATCCGAGTTCGTACGCGCCTTCCCTTCTTGTTGCAGAGTCGATGTGGTGAAAGAAAATGGCGATCGACCGGACAGATGCTTCATTCAGTTGAGCTTCTGTCTTTGACCTTTGGTTCTACCTGCCATTTTGATCTGTCTGTGCTGATAGTCATAGAGCATGAGCATGGGAGCAAACGTACCAATACTCTTTTGTTTTTCCTTTTTTTTTTTAATTTTGATCACTCAACTTTCATAAATTATATTTTGATGACTTATGTTAGTGAAAATTCGCATTTTGATCACTCAAATATAGAATTGGAAAAATTTGATTCGAACTTGAGTATTCTAACCAGTTTATTCAATCCAAGACCTGATATGGACCTGAACATAATGATTTAAATTTGACCCCAAAATCAAAGGTCAAAATAGATGAATTGAACCGAAATTAATATGGATATGGACCTGAACTGAAATTAACTCGAATCAAAAGTAAATTGAATTTAATTTATCAAAATCTAATTGAATATCAACATGAGCTTAATCTGATAGTTGAGTTAAAGTGAATGAGTAATTTATTTCTGCTATTATCAATTTTTTTAGCAATATAGTAAATAGTAGAATGATGTAGGTTTTGTTTTTTGTATTATATTATTGTAATCATCGTCTTTGTTAATAATTTAATAGATCAGTATGATATTTTTTTTTATAAAAGATTAGGGATATAAACGAGTCGAGTTCGATCTTGAGTAATTTTAAACGAGCCTGAAAAATCTAAGTTCGGCTCCACTCGTTAAGAACTCGAGTCGAGTTCGAGCCTTTTTTGAGCTTTATCGAGCCAAGTATTGACCGATCTTTGATCATGTTAGACTCGAGTAACTCTTATCTCTCAAGTCTCATTTAAAGTCTAATGGAGAAAAAACTTTGATACACACGCCGTGTAAACTCAAGCTTGTATATTTTAGGTTTTAGTATGTTATTTTAGAGTTTAAGACTTATATTTAGAGTTTTAAGTTTAGAAATTTAGATTTTAAAATATAAAAAATAGTATATTTATATTTTTGAGTAGCTCGTGAGCTTTTCGAGTCGAGTATCTTGTAGCTCGGCTCTTCTTGTCAAGAACTCGAGTCGAGTTCGAGTTCGAGTCAAGTTTTGACCGAGCTTTGACTAAGTCGAGCTCGAGTAGCTCGCGATCTGTCTCGTCTCATTTACAGCCCTATAAAAGATCATCATATATGATTCGATAAAGACACCTTTTTTACGAGAACAATTCAATAACCTACATATATTCGATTGGACCCATACCAACTCAACCTAGATTAACTCGAAGATCCAACTATTAACCTGACCTAAAGACTAAATCGTCTGGTGCTCACCCAACTAATTTGATATTATTTCGTCTCAAAATTGAACTATTTCATATTTATCATAGACACAAATTAAATTCGAATCATATTTGACCCGGTATATACCAAACATAAACAAATGTAATCCAAATCCGAAATAATTCAAACTCAATCCGACAACCCGATTACCACCTATAATCAAATATAAATGATATTTTTTAAACTTTCCTAAACAAAACAAACGTCCGATCAACCAAAATATGATTTGTGAGAGATGTACATGACCAAAACATAACTTATTAGTGTAATTCACTTATAAAATTGTCCTCTAAAAACAAAAATGAGGGGGAAAAAGCCTAATGAAACTGAATTGCACCCATGGTATGGGGTTGTGTTACAATAAAAAAAAACTTAGATTTCAAGATTCAATTTTATACTTAAATTTGATTGTAATTCCCCAACCTATACCTTATTAATATTATTAAAAAAAATTAACTTTACCCATACGATTCACTGATTGACTTAGTGATTAAAGATATTTATATTATCTTACTTTTGTATGGGTTTAAATTTTAGAAAAAAACATAATACATCTCTATTTAATAAAAAATCTTAGCATCTAAATTCTTTAGTCCAATTTAAGTACCTCAATTTTTTTTAGAGATTATTAGATGAATCCTATTCACCATGTTATTTATGGTTCAAGCAATCAGAACCGTTCATTTTTAAATAACTATCCATTCACTCATTACGTGTAAGAAAGAGATAATAATTCACCTTTAACAAAATTAAGATGAATGAGTTTGATTGCTTGAGACCACCAATGATGTGGTGAATAAGGTTAACCTAATAATTTTTCTGATTTTTTTTATTAAAATTGGTACATAGATTTTACATCACGGTTTAAATAAGCCACTTATCATAACTACTAATTTCCCTTTATTTCATACATTTTTATTATGTATTTGTAATTAACACATACTATTTTAAATATATGTATTTTTAAAAAGTATATTCTTGTCTCACCATCATAATTACATACAGTTGAAAAGCTAAAACATACTCTTATAGAAGCAAAATGTAGATACAAATGACACTTCTTAGTGTCATAAAGGTGTTGAATGCTTCTATCAAGTAATAATCAGCCGCCATTGCCGTCGACGATGAGAGCTCGGAGTCGTACTGAAATGACCAAACTCGGTTGAATAAGAGAACCTTGCAGTACAGACAGTTAATCAGCTTTCATTTTGATGTAAACATCTGTTAGCAAATAAGAGAGTGTATTAATCAACCAACAAGATAGAAAAAGGGAAAAAAAATGAAAATTTTCCGTTGCCGGGACTTGAACCCGGGTCTCTCGGGTGAGAGCCGAGTATCCTAACCAACTAGACTACAACGGATTTTGGATTCTTTATGTAGGATTAAAGTCACCAACTTTTCTGGAGCATGTTTGGCCTTTTTCAGACATCACAGCGGCGAATTCAGAAAATTTATAATGTTTGGAACAATATAAATAAAATAATTGATTTATTTAATATTACTTATATTTTTAAATTTAAAATTTAAGTAACAATTAAAAAATATTAATGTATTCAAAATTTATGTTTTTTACTGTTACTTATAAAGATATATTTATTGAATATTGGTTCTAGTGATTAATTCTTTGCTTATTTTGTAGGTCTTAAAAAGTATCACTTATTTAATAATCTTAAATTGAAAAATTTTATAATATGTGTCGAACATCATTAAATATTATTAATATTGAATATTATTAAATTAAATAAATTAATAAAAATTAAAAATTTAAAAGATTTAAAATATAATTATAAATTATTAAAATAAAATTTTAATTAAATTAATTATACAATAAAATTTTGAATTTTTAATCTTTATTAATCAATTTAATGGTGTTCAACGATGTTTAACATGTTCGATACATCCTTAAAATTATAAATAGTGAATATAAATATAATATATATTTTTTAGATTAATGATTTTAAATTTAAATATAAAATTGAGAGATATTATTTAAATATTTTTATTAAAAAATATTATTAATAAATAAACGAGATTGTTTATATATATAATCAAATATACCTTTATTTATGTTTATTTATTTATTAAATAAACACATAACAATTATTTCTATTCGTTTATTTAACTTAATAAATGAATATTATACAAATAATTCATCAAATATTATGTTCAAGGACGAAATTGTATGTGGTGGAGTGAGCAATCGCCCCCACCCGAAGAATTTTTTTCCACTTTTGTCCCCCTATTTAATTTTTTTCAATTTTTTTTATAAATTTACCCATCCTACTTCTAAACATTTATGTTTTGTCCCCTCAATTCCAAATCCTAGCTTCTTCCCTGATTATGTTCATTTATGTACCTATAAAAATGAAAGGATAAAAATGCCTTAACCTTCGAGTTTAACTTAAAAAATTAACAAAACATTTATTTTAAATTTAAGAATCATAAAATTAAAAAATAATAAGAAAATTTTAACTTTAAAATTTTAAATTTGGTACTAAAAAGAAAATATTTTTTTTAAGATATGAGGTGGAAATGGCATAAGTAGGCCTACCCTTAGATATTCTTTTTCTTAACATTTTAATTATAAAATAGTATTTAAAATTATTTTTAAATTTAAATAAATTTACTTATTATATTCAAATATTTCGAATTATCTAAAAAAATAACGTATTTTTTTATCACTGGCCCATCTTAAAATTAATCTTAATGAAGGCCCGGTTCAGTAAAAATGATGTTTGAACCGGTTTACATGGACTGATGGCCCATTTTAAAAACGTCTACTTCTTCTTCTCCATTCTTGGCCCTTCCATTGCTTGAAGAATACCTCGTTTGAATCCTTGACAAAGAAACAGAAAACCCAGAAATCTATTCGAAAATCTCTTTAAAACCCTCTGTTTTTTTTTCTATTGCCAAAGACTAAAACCCAGGAATCGTCAAGGAAAGTAGAAAAAGAGCAATGGGAAGAGCGCCGGCACAGATTCCGACGAGTTTCGGGCACGAGCTCAGGGCTTGCCTTCGTTGCCGCCTCGTCAAAACGTACGATCAGGTGAACTATTTTTGTTTTCAGTTTAGGGTTTCTTCTCGCTTTAAAATATTCCATGTCTGAATCGTTTTTCGTCTAATTACTTACAAAAACGAACAGTTCAGGGAATCAGGATGTGAGAACTGCCCATTCTTTAAGATGGACGAGGATAATGAACGCGTTGTAGATTGCACCACTCCTAATTTCAATGGGTATTCTTCTTCAAAATGTTACAGGACATTGAATCCTTTGTTTTAAATTTATATGTTTTCTTATTTTTTATATAAAAATTAGGATAATCTCTGTGATGGATCCAGATAGAAGTTGGGCTGCTCGTTGGCTGCGAATTGGTATGTCGATCAATGAGTTTTCTTCTTCGTATCGCTATTTGTTTATGCTGTTGGGCATTATTCAGTAGGGTGAGCCGTGAGAGTTCGAGTCATTTTTTTTTTTGAATTTTTACTAATTATATAATATGTATATATATATATTTCTTCGCAATTTTATATATCCTTATGTATATCATAAAATTTTGAGGGAATCATCCCGAATTTAAAAATAAATCCTCATTCGAATTTTTATTTTACAATTCAAATTTTATTTGAATTTTTTTTAATCGAGTTTATTAAATTTCAAGTTGAGTCAAGATGAGTATAATATTTTCACCTCGAGGTGAGTTGAGTTATTTAATTTTTTTAAATCGAATCGATTTTTGCTCACCCTATTATTCAGTATTCACTGTAAGTTTTTTAAAGGTCAAAAGCCTTATTTGCCTGGAGAATGGAGGCTTGTATGATTTAGAAATATAGTATTGTTTGCCTTATCTTGCGAGGTTATTTTATTTCATTGTATTTCTGTGAGAAAGGGGCCATGGTGACCGTAGATGCAACGGATGATGGTGGTTTGTATGTGATAGATGGTTAAGAATTTATTGTTTGAAGAAGATGAACAAAGATATTTTTCAGAGAGAACAATATGTTTCTCTGTATTTTCTTATTATTCTTTTATATCAAATGATTACAGAGTAAGCCTTTAAATAGGCTAAAATAGAGTTTTAATATGATTAAAATTATATTTTATCTCTAATTTAAATAATATTTATTCCTAATTTAAATAAGACTTCTAATAAATCTAAAGTATTAATTAGGAATAAACTCTAATTATATATTAAATAAGAACTCTTAACACTCCTCGTTAATTTAGACTTCTCCTCAAATTTTAACACTTCTTGGATAACCAAGACTCCCCTCAAGCTGGTGAACAAACGTAGTAGAATACCAGCTTGAATCTTAGATGTGACGCCCTACTCTTTTTCTTCTGTTGTTTCTTCGAGAAAAAATGTTCCTTGTTCTCGAGTCGGGAATCTTTGATTGAGAGGATTCCGATGCCTTACTCTTTTTTCTTATGTTGTTTCTTCGAGAAAAATGCTACTTGTTCTTGAGTCAGGAGTCTTTGATTGAGATGCTCTAACATATGGTTCTTGATTAAAAGATTTGATGTGAATAATGTACGAAGTGATCAAAAGAATCTACACTCCCCCTCAAGTTGGTAGTTATACAGACTAGAATTCCAACTTGAACCTTTGATGTAGAATCCTGTAAAAAAAATATTATCTAGTTTTTAAAGCTAAACTATAACTTTTTCATCTATGGCTAAGATAGAACCAAATAGTTTCTAAGGCTAAACTATAACCTTCTCTCCAATCTTTTCTCCTATCTTTTGAAACGGATGGCTAAGATGGAACCAAATAGTTTTTAAGACTAAACTATAACCTTTTCTCCAATCTTTTCTCCTATCTTTTGAAACGGATGGCTAAGATAGAACCAAATAGTTTTTTAAGGCTAAACTATAATCTTTTCTCCAATATTTTTCCTATCTTTTGAAACGGATGGATAAGATAGAACCAAATAGTTTTTTGAGGCTAAACTATAACCTTTTTTGCTATCTTTTTTATTGGCTAAGATAGAACCATTAAATAAAGAACCAACAAAAGTAAACGAGTAGAAATTTCATGTAAAATTCCAACGAGGGAGAAGTTAAGGAACAAGTGTTGTCAAATGACATCAGCAGAAAAGAAAAAAATGATGTGTATCTGAAAAATCATATTGTCAATATGTTTCTGATTAGAGATGACAGCAATATTGACGACATCAAGATCGTTGTTGGCTCATGATACCATGTGAGAAAGGGGCCATGGTGACCGTAGATGCAACGGATGATGGTGGTTTGTGTGTGATAGATGGTTAGGAATTTATTGTTTGAAGAAGATGAACAAAGATATTTTTCAGAGAGAACAATATGTTTCTCTGTATTTTCTTATTATTCTTTTATATCAAATGATTACAGAGTAAGCCTTTAAATAGGCTAAAATAGAGTTTTAATATGATTAAAATTATACTTTATCTCTAATTTAAATAATATTTATTCCTAATTTAAATAAGACTTCTAATAAATCTAAACTATTAATTAGGAATAAACTCTAATTATATATTAAATAAGAACTCTTAACACTCCTCGTTAATTTAGACTTCTCCTCAAATTTTAACACTTCTTGAATAACCAAGAATTTCATATTTTCCATGGCTGAACCTTGGGTTTTAAGATTTATTCTCTAGGTTGATTCCTGAAATAATGCATTTCTCTTGAATGCTTCTATGCTATGAAGCATGTGTACTTTAGTTTAAAGGTGTACCATGTACATGATGCTTCCCCGTATCGGAAACATATTGGCTACGGTTAGGATATCTGCAAGTATTTATTCGTCCTATTCTTTTTCTTCGTTCTTTTCGACTCTCTTGCTCCCATAATTCAATTATCAGTATATAAATACATGTAAAGCTATGCTCACATGAATTTTTTACTGCATTTTATTGTTAATTTTTTTAGAATTTAGAATTTATTTTATATTTGCCGTACTTTTACTTTGTAAATTTGAAAATTATCGTTTTCCGTCTCCGTTTTCTTACCTATATTTGTATCCGTATCAATACAACTAGGGGTGATAACGAACCGAGCCCGATTCGACTCGGAAACAGGCATATCTGGTCTCGGCTCAGCTCGAGGCTCGCCAAACTCGGAATTTCTGGCTCGAGCTTGGTTCGAAAATAATATTATTGGGTTCGGCTTGGGCTCAAAGCTCGTCAGGCTCGGCTCGATTTGGCTCGAAATGAATAATTTTTTATATTATTTTTATTATTTATTTATTTATTTATAGTTTATTTTTTATTTTTTATTTTTTATTTGTAGTTTTGTAAATTTGTTTTAGTTAGTAATATTCAAATTTTTTTATTTAATTTATTTTTAGTGGATTTACCCTCCATTATTTTATTATTTTTTTGCTAAACAAATTATTTTTAATGTATATATAAATATATATGTTTATATATAATTATTCAGAGCTTGTTCACGAGCTTGGATAAACTCGGCTCGGCTCAGCTCATTTAAATCCCGAGCCGAACCTGAGCCGGAGTCGAGCTCACTCGAGCTGAGTTTTAACCTAGCTGAGCCCGAGTAGCTTACAAGCCGGCCAAGCTCATTATCACCCCCAAATACAACACAACCTCTAGGTTTCTGGAATTTGGTTGTGAGTTTGCAATAAGGGTATGCATATATGCTTAATTTTCTAAGTTTTTCAATGCATTTTGAGGATTGGTCGTTTCTCTGTACCCATGTCTGAACTTTTATCGTTCATGGTGTTAGACTGGCCCTGGGTACTTAACGAAAAAAATGAGGAGTTCGAGCAATATAGCTTTGAACTTTACAAAGCACCAAACTTTTGATGTCTCGATGATAGTTTTTTCACCATAAATAGTAGATTATCCGATTGCTATTTTTCTTGCTTTTGATGCCTTTTCAAACTATCTGTATACGTTAGTGTACCGTATATGATTCGTATATTCTACTCATGTGACAGTTCTGTTAATCCGTCTCAGGAAGATTTGTCCCCGGTTGTTACACTCTTGCGGTTTCCGAGGCACTTCCCGAAGACTTGCAGGTACGGTTTCTCATACTTTTGTACATGACTATACGCTAGTGTACCATATTTCATACTTTCCTTTTACAACAGTAAACATGGAGGATTATACATGAAACAATATTTAGCTACAATAGTTGTATCATCTTTCCAAATATTTTTATCTCTAAGTCTTCTATGATGATATTTGGTTTCCTTTTTCTATAGTTCTGGTGTCATCTTTGTAGCATCATAGCCAGTGGGGTTGTACTTCAACTATGTTGTGTATGCATTGTATTGAATCCAAAAGTCTGAAATCTACACGATTAGAGCATATTATCTCGATTCTTGTTGAAGAAGATGATACAATAACAGGGTGGTATTACTTTTGTGTTTTGAATCTTAATCCTTGTTTTCCTTTGTACAGAATTTATGTGAAGAAGTGCGAGTGCAGTATGTACCACCGAAACGAGCATGAGAATGTATCCGCGGGATAACGATGTATAATGTAAGAATCGGAAAACTGAATTGCCTTTTTACTGAGTTTCTGGGTTTGAACAGCTTATGAACACACTTTAGTTACTTAATAAACAGTAAAAGGATGATGACTTTGACAACATCTACCCTGTCCAACCCATTGTTATCTACGTGCAATCGAGCTTGAACGAATAAAGTTCTGTTCTAGTTCGTTTGTACTTTATATATTAATTATTTTTTTGTACTTTATATATTAATTATTTTTTTATCAAAATTAAACTAGTAATATGTAAAGGGTTGGTATCAAAATTTTCTATGTTAAGTATTTGCTTTGATGGCCACTGGGTGATAACGAGTTGAGTTCGTGTTTGGTTAGGCTCGATGATCTCGAAATTTTACTATTGGACTTGGTTTGGGTTTAAAATTTGTTGGGCTTGATTCGGCTCGGCCCTTTTCATAGCTAACATTGAAACAAAATTCAATATTGAGAAATAGAAGAAAGTGTTCAATTTATTTTAGTTAATTTATTTTTAATGAATTTATTCTATTTTATTTTATTATTTTTTTCTAAAGATATTTCACTCTTACTGATGTGATAGATATATAATATAATTATTTTGAGCATATTGTCACGGGGTCAGAGTTTTCGCGTAGGGACTTTCACCCGTGCGGCACCTCGGGTCGAATCAGCCTTAACGATCTTCGATGCTTACTGGTTTCGCCCTCTCATGGGTTCATCAGGGAAGCGGGGACAGCTCCCGACCAGTGTGGTGCGCGATCAATGCGCTCATCCCAAATGGGACGACTGCTCGGCACGTACTACACTCTTAATGCTATCCCGCTCTCAAGCTTTAAGCACTACCAGAAAGCATCTCGTTCGGTTCCGCGTAGTCACGACTCACGGTCCGTGACAATATTCATGAACCTAGCAGAACATACCTTGGATCAAGTGATAGCACCACGGCCAATAGCCAGTTTCGCAAGCGAATTACAACTCTCGGAAACAAGAACGAGTTACGAATTGAGGTTAAAGGTCAAATATAAATATTTAAAAATAAAGTAAATTTATAAATAAATAAATAAAATTGAAAAAATGATTTTTTTAGATGAGGGACAATTTATAAAGTAGGAAAACATGATGTAAAATACTTTATGGGGCAAATTAGAAAAACATGAATAATTTAAGGGGTAAAAATGTATTAAACCTTCACATTATACAAAAGGGAGAAGAATTCTTTATCCCTTTCTATTAAGGATGACAATGGATCGGATTTTACAAAGTTTAAGTTTAATCCAATTAATAATTGGTCTTTCAAAAAATTCAAGTTCGAATCTAGATCAGATTATATAAATTCGACTTCGATCCAATAAAATATCTAAAATATAAATCCAAAAATTCAAATCTAATTATTTTTTTCTTTTTCAAAGTATCAACTTAAACAAATATTTTTAAATAAAAAATAATTTTCATCAAACAACTATATTTAAACTAATAACACAAATATTTTTAACAAATATTATAATTATAAAATATTTAATAAATGAATTATCCTTACATAAACTACTATTGTCTTACTAATTTACTGACATAATTACTTTTCAGATCATAATAATTATAAATTATCTAATAAATAGTACAATCCAATAAAATAAATTAAAAATATAATAAAAATGTTTGACCATCAATATTTGACATAGAAAAATTTCTAACCATCAAACTTTTATTTTTCACTGAAGTTCAACAAAAGCCTATAAAATAAGATAAAAAAATGAATGAAATTATAGAAATTATTAATATTCTAAAAATATTAACCATATAGAAACTTAAACTTAATTAGGATTTCAATATATATTTATATTAATATATATAATCTCAATTGAACGTAATTAGAATTTTAATGTATTTCTATATTCTTCAAGTTTGAGTTTTAAATGTTTTTATTCGAATTTATATATGGATCAAATTTTGATCAGATCTGAACTTAAATCAAACTCGAATCAAATCGTAATAATATCTATATCTAATTCACCTCCTATTAGGATTCAAATTTTTGCTCGGATTCAGATTCTGACTTTTTTTGATTAAATTTGGATAAGATTTTTTTCTTCGAATCAGATTCAGATTATATTATCATTCTTACTTTCTATGTTCAACACTAAAAGTTAAATTCTAAGCCCTGACGTTAAATTTTAAATCCTAAACTCTAAAACATAAATTTTAGTGACGAGACATAGATAAAAACATCAAGAAGACGCATACAATTTCTATTCGGACAAAGGGTTGGTGTGATTTGTTACATGTAAAGTTTGGTGTTATAATTTGATTTCCTGCTTTAATTACTATCATTAATGTAACATTTCTATAAAAGGTTTGGCTAAGCATATTGAACCAAAACAGGCAAAGAGACATTCAATGACATTGAATGGGTGATTAATGCATGCAAAGGCCAATTGAGTTAATGTCATAAATGAATGAAAAATTGGGATTTTGGAAGGAAATTTATAGAAACCAAACACCCAGGATTCTGAAAATCACTGTGAATGTCTTGTCATTTGCCTGAAGTGAACAAACTTCTGTCTTAATTGTGTGTTTTTCCTCTTTACTTGTCTTCTGTTTTCAGACCCCATCTTCTTCACCTTGTCCAATTTCCTCCATAATCTAAAATGGAAGCCTTTTCTCAATGGGATTTCCCAATTCCAAACCATTCTAATCTTCAAGGCTTTCTTAAGTGCACTACACCAACTGTGGAGGTAATCTTTCTTCTTCTTCATTTACCATTCTTTTTTGTTTAATGGAGTAATGGAAGCTATTAAATATGTTAGAGTTTTACATAGAAATGTGTGTCAGATACGCGTGTTAACTCGATTTTATTTGTCGTGTTTGTTAGATATTTTATTCAAAAACTTGGATACAGATTAAATCTTGACACGTGTCATTCTTTAAGATTCTTAAGATTAAGTTTTGACGCGTGTCATTTCTTTAAAGTTTTTAAGATTAACCATATAGTTATATCCGATTTGGTATTATAGTCAAAGTTTATATAAGCCGTAAAATTAGTTTTCTATTCTATACTGTTGTGTCCCTCGTCATTTGACCGATCCTGCAACTAAAGATGAACATATGATTTTATGATAGTGATGTATGAACTTTTAAAATATTATATAATAAATTGAGTGATACAGAATTATAAAATTTTAAGAGGTATAATTAGACTATCAATGAAAAACTTAAAATTATATGAAGATTGGAAATTTTTAGAGTTGTGATCACATCCGTACATCTTTCAGTCTATTCATGTCGACGAGTGTCTTGAGAATGATAACCATTTCTTAAGGTGATAAAATCTTATAGAACAATAAAATGTTTAAAGAGGATAGGGACGGCCGGGTGCAACTGTATCCCCTAAAATTTTAAGTTTTTATTTTTTTTACATTTTTATTGATAATCTAATTTTACACTTCTAAATTCTTATAATTTTGCATCTCTAAATTTCTATTATACATTCTTAATAGTTTGCGTCCTCTCTTATATAAAATTCTGGGTCCGTCCCTAAAAGAGAACACACCAGAATAAAGTGTATTTGACCAGTTGACCAAACTGTTTATATTTATTCTCTAATATTCCTTTAGATTATAGGTAAGGACGGAACTACACCCACGTAAGGAGGGGTAATCGTCCCCGAAGATTTTTTTTACTTTTGTCCCTCTATTTAAATTCTTTTAAAATTTATTTTTTATGAATTTATCCTTTACTTCTAAACATTTATGTTTTTTCCTTCTCAACCCTAAATCCTAACTTCGTCCCCGATTTTAGACGGATCAAAAATACTCCTCTTCTTTCTCCTAGAGTCTTTCTTCCTCTACATTACATATACTATTGAAGTTTTATATGCTTTTTTTTTTAATTCTCAATGAATATCTTGAATTTTACAGCAACGTATTAGAAGTTGCAATGGTGAAGCTAAGAAGGATATGCCTGAAGGTTTCCAGCTGAGTGAGTTATGGCAGTGTTTTACCGAGTGGAGTGCTTATGGCGTTGCTGTTCCGATTCTGCTCAACAATGGCGGACGAGTCATTCAGTACTATTCACCTTCTTTATCTGCCTTGCAAGTATACACTACGAAACCCTTTGCCTCATCCTCCAACCACCACAAAAGTAATCACAAACTTGGGTATGTTGACTTTCCTTTCTTAGATTCGTATCTTTTAAGATAAACATAAACAGATTTAAATCGACTTAATCGGATCAAAACTTTGCAAATTAAGCCTCGAGCTACAATTTTTTCGTTTAAATACTTTTTAGGTCCTTTCAATTTTAAAAATAGATAAATTAGATCCTAAATCATTTTTTTTAAATCGATGGTTTAACAATTAGACTATAACCATCATTTTATTGGGTACAAATCATCTGTCTTTTTATTATGTCTTTATTGGTATCCCACTTTAAATTATGGGTTTAGAGTTTAGAGTTTAGGGTTATAATTAGGGGTTTAGAGATTTAGAGGTAAAGTGTATTTTTTTAGGATTTAGAGTTTAGGATGTGAAAATTAGGATTAAGGTTTAAAAAATAATTTTTTAAATTTTTTAAGGAAAGGACATAAAAGGGGACATGATTAAAGGGGTGAAAATCATTTACCTCTTTTTCATGTCTCCTTCCATGCCTCTGTTTTAAATTAGAGGTTTTAGTGTTTAGTGTTTAAGGTTAAGGGTTGTGGTTAGAGTATAGGAAATTAGGAATATGGTGTATTTTTAGGGTGTGGGATTTAGGGTTTAGGATATAGAAAATAAGGGTTAAGGTTAAATTAAAATTTTAAAATATTTTCAAAAGAAGCATAGGTGGATGCACCATAAAAAGGCAGATAATTTTTATGCAATTAAAGGGTAAATGATTTTTACTCCATTTTATTTATATTTATATTTGTTTTTCCCGAAGTTTCATCTTTAACTCTGTCCTTATATATTATACTTTAAATAAATTAATTTGTAGTACCGAATCGATCGAATACTCACCTAAACTTAAAACTCCCAATTACTTGTAAACATCTTGAGATGTAAACCTAACCCCCTCACCCTGTTATAATACATAATGACTAGTGTGAGAGACAAACTGAAGAAGCCATCAATCAACACTACAAACTCATGTTTGGTTTCCAATACGACCACAAGAGACGATGATGATTCATGTCATAAAAGGACAAGCGGGAAATGTGGCTACTTGTACTACCAATACAACGAGACAACAAGTCCATATGATCGAGTTCCATTCAATGAAAAGGTCATCGAATCAAACTCTTATTTTTTTAATAAAAAAATATTCGAATCGAATCGAGTTTGATGTAACTGTGGTTTTAGTTTTTGAACAGATCAGTGAGTTGAGCAAAGAGTACTCGGGCTTAGTTGATCTCCACAGCAAGGATCTCTCACCATATAGCTGGATGGCCATAGCTTGGTATCATTTTCTACTGGCATAATGCCGAAAAACGATTATACTGTTCGAATGAATAGTAATTTTAGTTCATATTTTTTATTTTTTTTAATTTTTAACGTTTTATTTTATATTAAAATAGATTGTTTTTTTTAATTTAACATTAAATAACAAACATGCATGAAAATACATATAAGTAATATTGTGATATAGACATATGTGCCGATTTTACATAATAATAAATCAATAAAAATAATTTATAAATTTTTAAATACAAAATTATTTTTCTCGAAGTTTTTTTAATAGTTTAAAAGTGATAACATGATAATATTTATTGATGTATATATTCTTAACTCTTTGACAATGTAAATACACTTTATAGTCAGAATAACTTAAACTTGTATCTCTGATATTTATCATTCTTTTAGAATTTTGCTTTTGTATTTTACGAAAATTGAAAACTAGTCTAATTTTTAGTAAATTTGTTAGAATTTGGTCCTCATATTTTGTAAAACTGAGAAATTAGTCACTGTAAGCTAATGTTTTGAGTTATGTGTAGGTATCCAGTGTACCAAGTTCCCGGGGCAACGAATGTGAAAGAACTCTCGGCTTGCTTCCTTACGTACCATCCATTGTCTTCTTCATCTCTAGGTATTTTCTTCATAATTTTTTAGATTCGAATCTAATGATAATAAAATAATCAAAATTTCATATATATCCAAATTTTTTATTACGACTTTTTTTAGGATATTGATATGATTATATGTTAATATTTTTCTTCGACATACACGAGTTTGAGATGTTTGAGTTGGTGTTATTACAGGATCCCAAAATGTCGGGTCGGAGTCGGAGAAAGTTGACGGAAAAAGATCGGGTATGTCGACGAGGAAAGAAATTTGTCTCCCTCCCTTTGCAATGGTTGCTTATAAGATGTTCGGAACACTATGGATAAGTCCCGATACATCGGATTTCGATTTCGTTCACTGTCAACGGGACGCTGCAAGTTACTGGTTGGAACAGCTTAAGTTTCATCACCATGACTTCAACTTCATGTCTCGTCAGTTCCAAAACTCCGGGTCTTATCCACCATGACGGGTATTATGTCCGATTTAAAGTCAGTTTGACGTTGTTTTTACAAAGTAAGATAAAAATGTATTTTTAAATTGTTTGATTTCGAATTTAAGTGTTTAATATCGTTAGTAAATTTATTTTCGACATTTATCGGTAAATTTATTATTGTTTTTGTGAGTGTTTAGGTGTTACAGAGTCCGTTATGATGGGTGTATGTGGTTCTCTTTCTATGTATTCCTTGTATGGGAGCTTTTAGCTTATTAATGCATAGCTATCATACTGTGTAAAAACAGATTTTCTAGATGAAACAATGTAAAGCAAGAAAAGTCGATAAGATAAATTTGTAACCTCGAAAAAAGGATTGATTCTAAAAATTGAACATAAAGATTTTAGTTTCGAATCTGTCGGTTGTCAATGCATTGCTTGATCGGCTCTTACTATAAGAGCGGATCATCGCATGTCGACTGAGAGACAAATTAAAACTAAGTATACGACGTAAACTTGTATTTTAAGATTCACGAAACAATTATTTTTCGTTTACTTTCTAGCCTGACGTTACAGTGATTTAGATATGAATTTGAGTTCCATGATTTGGTTCAAGAACAAGAATGCAGCGAAAAAGAACTCAGATCTAGAAAATAAAAATGAATAAAAGATCATCAGGATCTATGGTGATTGATACCATATTAAAAAGAAGAGAAAAAAAAGAAAATACTTTTATTTAACACAGTGATTTTGTTTTTTCTGTTTAATTATTTTTTATTTTGTTTAGTTATTGTGTGAAAAATTATTATATGAAGTTTTATTATGATATTTTAGATTTGAGTACGTTTTCAATTCTTAAAAAATGAACTTGCGGGTATCTAACAAAAAAATTTATCTATTATTCAATATTTTATTAAAGTGAAATCTATTTGTTACGAGTTTAAAATGAATTTTTATACATAACTTAAGACCCGGGTATAATATATTTATTGTCGCTGTAATAGAAGAACAAAGTAATCATAAAAGACGAAGACTAAACGTTTTTCGTCAATAAAAAGAAAAACATGTCAAAAAAACAATGTGTGATAAAAAAAATAAAGATACGAGAATACAAGTTTTATCCGAGAGATAAAAATAAAATTTACAAGAAACTTGAAGAAAAAAAAAGACTATCATCAATAGTACAAAAAGACTGATAGACGCCATAATAGCAAATACTTCAATTGCGGAAGGAATGATCATTTTTTTAAAATTTACAAATATTTCAAAGAAAAGAATTAGCTAGAGTGATTACAATAGTATCTGTTTTAGAATTTTAATCTTTTCACCATTTGATATTGATCACTCAAATCACTCTAATGATATCGCTGGTGCTCAAACCCGTGACTTCTAGAAAGAACAACCATTCCTTTAACCACTTGGATTAAAGAGCTCGTGCAATATTGAGTCTTAAACGAGGCTAATGATAAGTGTTCACGACAATGTTCGGTTTTTTTAGTAAAATTCTTACCCTAAAACAATAGAACAAAATTCTAAAAGAAGAGTTTAACGTAGTACACGAGTAAATCGAAAATAAGATAGAAAAAATGATGCTTCTTAGAAAGACACTACACGATGAAAAAGGTACCTCATTTGTCTTAATTTCCAACTTTTTTGAGGGTGAAAGTTCTAAACCTAAGTTTTGTAGAACAAGAAACACAAAGGATAAAGATAACTTCTCAATTACAAATGTCATGGAGGATGTTAGAGAGATGGACCATGCCTTAACGTTGTTATAGGCAGGGACAGAGCCATGTTCTAATTTTTTTGATATAATTACATTTAAAGTCTTTTGTAATTTAAATAGTAATAAAATAAGGTTTTTGTTCCTCTAATTTTTAGATTTAAAGGCTTAGTCCCTCCCACTATTCGATCCTAGCTCTGTCCCCGGCTATAGTTGTGATGTAAGCATGACAAAATGAAGGTAACAACTTGTACCATTGTTATTCCGAACCCCTCGTCAAATTTAAAAAGGATAAACTATACCAATAGTCATCAAATTTTTAGGTTAGATTCATTTTGATTATCGAACTTTTAAAATATTCAATAAGGTCATCTAATTTTTAATTCATATTAGATAAGGTCCTTACCATTAAAAATTATGTTAAAAGTGATTCTTCCTTAATAAAAAATAGCAAATTACGATAATAATCACTCAACTTGCTTCTTACTCCTATTTTGGTCATTAAACTTTTTAATTTAATAACTTAATTTTTGAATAATTCACATTTTGGTCACTATCAAATGACATAATTATACAAATTAAAAAATTTGATTAATCTTTAAAAAATTTTAAAAATTGGTTAAATTTAATGGTCAAGGGCTTAGTTGGTGCGCAAAAATAGTTTAAGAATTTAATTGGTTTTTATTTAAAAAAATTAAGAGTTTCTTTGATCCTTAAGCCTTACATTTATATACATTAATATCAACATATATTATCGAAATTTAAAATATGAATTCTAAACTTTATCTAGTCAGATTTCTTTATAGATGTTATTTTTATAATTATACTATTTATTTTTTGATACATAGACAGATCATGAAAATTCAGTTATTTATCGGTTACATTTACATATAGTAATGCCAACATGTATATTTATCTAAACTTAATTTGGATTAAAATATAAATTTCAAAATTTATCTATTAAACTATGCGTAATCTCTTGAATCTCAGACAAATTAATTTTATTGAATTGACCAATCAATTTCGTTTTAATCACGAGAAAAATGTTTTTGAGTTACATATCGGTTACGCTTATATATAGTAATCTATATTGGCATGCATATCCATTTAAATTTGATTTAGTTCAGAGTATAAATTTCATATTTCATTTAGACTTTTTTTCAGAACTGAACCAGAAGTTCAACCGGAGAAGCCACCGGTGCACAATTCGTCCGGTTTCTTGTTGATCGCCGATCGGTAAGTTTCTCCTTTCTCTCTAGGTATCGTTGGGAGCTTCCATAGTTGAGTGTTGAGACCACCGGTGCACAAACAAATCAGGTATTCTTCATTTTATTTTCAGATACATTTTTATTTTTTATTTTTATTTTGAGTTTAACCAGATAAAAAATTATTTTGGACTAAAAATGAGCCAACAAATAGACTAAAAAGTCTTATTTTTTTTTTTCGTCCGGTTCGAATAGTAGAATAATTTATTATCTAGACCGTTGTTATCGTCAGGTTCAATAAAATATATTCGATTGATTAATCTGATTCTAATAATATTATTTGGTTGTTGCAATAATATAGTGCCGATTACTGATTAAATTCATGACCTTTTGATTATTGTAATCGTAATGGTATAGTTAGTGGCAGATCTTGGCGATATAGTTTGAGGGATGTACTTAAAATTTATAGTAGTTTTATTAAAAAATAAAATTTTAATGAATTTAATAAGATTTTTTTAATACGGAGATTTGGTTTAAATTTTTAAAAAATAAGAAAATCAATAAAAAATTTTAAAATTTTGAGGGTCTACATAAAATTTTAAAAATATATTAAAGTATAAAAAAATTTGTGGGTGTCAAGACCATATTCATCATTCGATTAAGTATCGTTTAAGTCAATACTCAATTAATTATCTAATAATAACTATAATATTTATTTTTTTTAAATATTTTATATAACAATTATGAAAAATCAATTATTTTTAATTACATTTAAATATAACAATATCAACATGTGTATTTATTTGAATTTTGATTTAGTGTAAAATATAAATTTTGATTTTTTTCCTATTAAGTTATTTATAATCCCTCAAATTTTAATTAAAAATTTAAACATGTTAAAACCTAATGACAACATCAATAAAATTAAAATAAAATATTAAAAATTCAATTTACTTTATTCGTAATATTAAAATTATATTTTAACTTTATTAAAAGTATCTAATATCTTACCTTATTAAATTGATTATTTGCGAAAAATGATATTTTTAATATTTATTTTAAAGCAAACACAAATCAGAATAAAAAATCCTAAAATATAACGCTGTCTCTTCCCCCGGTTTTCTTCCGTGTCCGAAACGCCGCCGTTCCCTCTCCCTTTATTTCTGCTCAGATTCTTCGGTTGTACGATTCGCGAACTTCGCCACTCGTGAGAGCAGTTCCACCTACTGTACCTTTCTATAATGAAGAATCATAACCAGAGGTAGGGTTTTTGTCTTTTATTTTCTAAATTTAATTGCCTTGATCAAGTTTTTGATTTACTTTCCTGATTTTTGTGTTTTATTATGTTATTTGATGTGAATGTATCTCACTGGTTTTATCAAGTTTTGAAATTTGGAATTTGGAATTGACAATGAAGTAGGGTTGCTTGCTGTCTTAGTTCCTCTTTTACTGTGGGATTTTGTTCTTGCATGGGGTAGCAATGGTTTTGTTTAATTTTGAAAAGAAGTTGAAACTTTTTGATAAATGCCCATTTTAGTAGAGGGGAATTTGTTGAGGAATCTGGAAAAATAATTTAGGAATTATATAGGTTTCTATGTCCAAAAATAGTAATAGTTCAAGGAATTAAGTAAATTAGAACATGAGCAAAGCTTTTTTTTTTTTTTGTGTGTGTGTGATGAAAAGTAGTCCCTTTCATTATAAATTCACTTAGAATTTAAGGTTACCTGTCTAGCTGTTGGGACAGGTTTTCTTCTCTGATTAGAATTGAGCTTACTTCCTGAAATCTTGGGGCTGCTCCAATTGCTTGTTGTTTGCCACTGCAACAACCCTAGATAGCTAATTCTTGAATAATTTCAATAGCATAAGATTGTCAATGGAAATGGGTGTATTTGCAACTTAATTTCAATATTTTCATCCCGGCTAGAGGAAACATTCGGTAATTTTTGGGTGAAGGGGGGTGGGGGGATGGGGGGCTGTCAATGTTGGTGGTCCAACCAAAGGCAAACATTGCTACACTGATTATTTCTTACCACAGGTTGGGTTTCCTTTGAGGTACTGCTTTCTACATCGGTTGAGGAGAAACTAATAACCTTTTCAACTCTAATGGCTGCTGTGAATCCAATAGACATTAGTTCTTCTGATAGTGAGTTTGAAACAGAAGATATTGGAACCAGAAATGCCTCATCTTCAAGGGTCCTTCCCCAATGGGCAACAAATGGCGATAATTCAAGGAGTACCGGTTAGTTTGTGTTTTGACAAATTACGATTTCAAAGCTCAATGTTTCTCACACTGACCTGCATCATACTTAAATAATGCAGGTGATGTTAGGCAGTCTCAAAAGATTTCCAATCAAACTCAGTTTTCTCATTTGAACTCATCCGGTGTAAATAATCATTCAGGAAAAAAAGTTCTGACACATGACCCCCATGACAATGTTAAAGCCTCATCTCTTCATAGTGCCTTAGATGATGGTTCTGAATATTTAACCATGAATGGGAAAACTGGTCAGCCTCAGACTGTTAATTTTCGAATTTCTAATGGTCCTGGTATTGATTTTGAGAAACTGACATCCCAACAAGCTCTAAAGAGGACTCTTCCTCAGTCCCTTCAACACTTTGGACAAAGTAGTAAATCAGGCAATTTAGGGGAGAATGTGGACAGCATTCAGATTCATGATACCCTTGGAAACTCTAACCATTTGTCTGGACCTACTTTTTCCTATAGCCAGGGCTATATGAGAGAACACTATAGCAGGGGCAACACTGACGGAATGTCACATGGAAACACTAGTCGGATCCTTCCTCCATCTTTTATGCAAGGAAAATCTGTTAATTTTATGCAGTTTGCTGGTCCTGAAAATCCTATTTATCATGCTGGAGTAAGTGATGAAAGAGTTCCTGTAAATGATGAAAGAATGATTTATCAAGCAGCACTGGAGGTATTCTTGCCTCATTAAGCATGTCTTTTGTTTTGCAAAGTGCAAACTCTATGGTTAGTTAACTTTACAATGAACTTGCTGGAATTCTGAATTTTACCTCATATGCATAATTTATTCTTTTTCCAATTTTTTCACCTTTTCTGGATGATGTTTAACGCAAGCACTTATACTATCTTGTAAACATTGAAAGTTTCCATAAAAATGAAGAAGAAAATTGTCACGCTACTATGGTAATTTTCTATTGTGAATTTAATGACTTTCTTGTGCTAAACTTATGGAGGATGAATTTGCCAATGGGTTTCTTTTCTTGTTGTTTTGTCCTTGCCTCATTCTTCATGTGGTTTGTGTTTACTATAATATTTAGTCTTCTTCTTTATTTTGCTAGTTCCTTAAAAGCTATTTCATATTGGATGTGTTTGGAGAGTTTCTATATGAACGGTTTATGTTTCTTGTAGGACCTCAGCCAACCAAAAGCTGAAGCTAGTCTTCCTGATGGTCTTCTGTCTGTTCCTCTTTTCAGACATCAGGTCATATTTTTTTTTCTGTGTTATGGATAATCTTGGGTTCATGTTGGTTGCATGTTTTTTATCCATTTTTATTATTATGTACATGTTACATGGGTTATTTAATCATTGAATTTTGCAGAAGATTGCATTACATTGGATGCTTCAAAGAGAAACAAGAACTAGAATTTGCTCAGGTGGAATATTAGCTGATGATCAGGTTACTTGTTTAAAACTTAGGAGTACTATTATTTTATTCATAAATGATCAATGTGTCTTCAATGCTTATTTTGCAGTGTAAATTTTCTGCTGAGATTTATCAATACTTGATCTTACAGGGCCTTGGTAAAACAATCTCAATGATTGCTCTCATACAAATGCAGAAGTTTTTAGAGTCCAAATCAAAACCAGAAGATCCAAAAAAATGTGAAGTTGTAGCTGTGAATTCGGATGATGATGATGATAATGGTACTGGTACTGGTGAGTCAGACAAAGTAAAGCAAAATAGAGAATCTGATGATACCAAGTCAATTCCAGAAGTGAGTACTTCTAGCAGAGCTTTCAGCAGACAGAGGTTACCAGCGGGGACATTGGTTGTGTGTCCAGCAACTGTTCTTAGACAGTGGGCGAGGGAACTGTATGATAAAGTTGCAGATAAATCTAAACTTTCCGTCCTTATCTATCATGGGGCTAGCAGAACCAAGGATCCTTCTGAACTTGCCAAGTATGATGTGGTTCTTACAACATATTCGATTGTCACCAATGAGGTTCCTAAACAAGCTATTGGTGATGAGGATGAAATTGATGAAAAAACTGCGGAAAAATATGGATTGTCTTCTGACTTTTTAACCAACATTAAGAGGAAGAAAGCATCTACTGTTGGTAAGAATGGAAAAAAAGGTAGGAAAGGAATTGACGGCTCCCTTATTGATTCTAGCTCCGGTGCCCTTGCTAGAGTACATTGGTTAAGGGTGATACTAGATGAAGCTCAAACTATAAAAAATCATCGAACACAGGTTGCTAGAGCCTGCTGTGGTCTCCGAGCCAAGAGGAGGTGGTGCTTATCTGGAACACCTATACAAAATGCTATTGATGATTTATATAGCTACTTTAGGTTCCTGAAACATGAGCCGTATGATGCATATAAATCATTTTGCTTTGGGATAAAAGCTCCAATAGCTAGAGATCATGTAAAAGGTTACAAGAAGCTGCAGGCTGTTCTGAAGATAGTAATGTTGCGTCGCACTAAAGGTGGTTCACTTCTCTTTTTCTTTGAATAAGTAAAAAAAGGCCCTCTAACAATATTAGGAGATGGGATTTTGGTATATTAGGAAAAAGTCAAAAGTTTGCAGTTTGCCCATATAAACACTAAACATACTTCATAACCGTATTGTCTAATATAGGTTTGCTGTAGTTGAATTTAGCTATGTATCATATTGTTTTGTCTGATTTGATTGGTTTCTATCCAGCAACATTGATAGATGGGGAGCCAATAATCAAGTTGCCGCCAAAGTCAATTCACTTGTCCAAAGTAGACTTCACAGCTGAGGAGCGAGCTTTCTATTCCCAACTAGAAGCTGATTCGCGTTCTCTATTTAAGGTGCCCCTTTCATTCTGCATATTTGTTGCCACTTTCATATTGTTTTTTTTTTGAAACACTTTCGACTGGTATCCTATTTCAAAAGGAATTATCCTTCTGTTTTATTTGCAATTGGTGGTATATTCCACCTTTTGGATATTTCAAGTAAAAGCCTTCTTTTTGAATCCTTGCTTAGGGTTCAAATCACTGTTATTGTACTTCAAAAAATTAATAAAGTTTGGGAAATTAGTCAAATGATTCTAGTAACCGTTGTCTACTTCAACAATAAAACTCCACTTCCCAAATATGGTTCTTTTTTTTGTTGTTGTTTACTTTTCGGGGTAGGAAGGTTTGAATAATTTTATAATGCAATTAAAAGTTTGCAGTCTTATTGTGTGGGAAAATTTTCCTACGTGATTTAGACATGAGATGATGTAGATGATGAAACCAAACCATCAGCTGTGAGGTATATGATAAAGTTCCCTTCCTTTTCTTGGACCATCATTTGACATTATTTCCTGAACCACAAGAATAAATGGGCTTTTGTGAACTTTGTGGAACTTAACCTTGTGGGTGATTGCTGTAATTCTCCATTATGCTACAGATTGTTAGATGAACAAGAACTTGTTCTCTCATTAAAGTGTGATGAGTTAGACATGATTTTATTTTTCTGTGTTCATGTGTTTGTATTGCATAAGAGATACTGAGTTGATTGCATGTGTGGATAGCATTTGCCCCTTCTCCCTTGTTTGGTAGATTCTTTTGTTCTATTTAGACTTGATGTGTTGTGGAATCTTGTGGTAAGATGGGCGGAATATAATGCTAAATTTCATTGATCACCCAATTGAATGGTACTCATTCATGATTTCTTTTTTAGTTTTTTCCAGCTTCTATTGTAACCCTTATTGGTAAAATTGGGTTCTAGAATATCTTTCCTCTGATATAATATTTGTAGTCTGGTTCAATTTTGAAGAATGTACAATTGCTCCACAATATGCTTTGCTATACAAAATTGCAGTGATCGCTAAGCTTGTAAAAATATAATTGCTTGATATTACTCTTTACTGGGATTAATATTGTGATTTAAAGATTTATTTCCTGTGTGTTAGTGCAAATTGTGTTTTTGCTGTCCTTTACTAGCATTCAAATTCATTTACTCCAATTTGATGCTCATATCAGCCTGACTTCATGCTGTAAATATGGAATAACCTAAACTTTCCTATAACTTTTTTGCTTATGTGAAGAATGACTCGTGCTTTTCAGTATTCTCTATCATCTGATAATTACTCATCTTTTAATATATATTTCCTACAGCAATATGCAGCTGCAGGCACGCTGCACCAAAATTATGCAAATATTCTTTTGATGCTTTTGCGTCTACGTCAGGCTTGTGATCATCCACTCCTTGTAAAAGGATTTCACTCTGATTCTATTCGGAACTCTGATTCCGTTCAAAACTCCGACCCCGTTGGGCAAGTTTCTGTAGAAATGGCAAAGGCACTTCCTAGAGAAATGCTGATTAATCTACTGAACTGTTTGGAAACTTCTTTTGCCAGCTGTCTTGTATGCCATGTGAGTTTTTCTTGAACTTAATATTTTATCTAAATATGGCTATTTCACGTCATCTGAATGTTCTTACAGTAGCAATGACTTGTCTGCATATCATATAGCCAGGTTCCTTGTCATGATAACTTCTAATATTTTAAGACCAAAGGTGACACAATTGCTATTCAATGTGTTTAACAAGGTTTCGTTTTCTCGAAGTATTTTCCCCCTTCTCTGTACTCAATTATGATTTTTTTTTTGCATTTTAGTCATCTTTGGTATCGACAGTTAGATGCAAATGTTTTTTTTGATTCCAACTCTAAATAGTATCTGGCCAGCGAGCTGAAAAAGTTTATCATTTTAAAGGAATCTGTATAATTATTACATAGCTTAATGCTTTTACAGGATACACCTGATGACCCTGTTGTTACCATGTGCGGTCATGTTTTCTGCTACCAGTGTGTCTCAGAATATCTGACCGGTGATGATCATACCTGCCCTGCACTTGAATGTAAAGAACAACTTGGTGATGATATAGTTTTCTCTAGACCTACTCTTAGGAGTTGTCTTTCTGGTGGTATTAATGATAGTCCCACACATCCCCAGTCCTTTGAAAACTCGGAGATATTACAAGACGACTACAGTTCATCAAAAATCAAGACTGTCATTGAGATTATTCAATCAAAGTGCTTATTAAAGAATTCAAGTCCTGAATCACCAAATTCTATTGGAAACAGTGAAACTCCTTTTACTTCTGAACAGACATTTACAGAAATGGGCCATTCAGGCAGTAGAGCTGTAAAGCGCACAATAGTTTATTCAAACCCGTTAGCTGACGGACCAATAAAAGCAATTGTTTTCTCACAATGGACTGGTATGTTGGACTTGGTTGAGCAGTCACTACGTCATCATGGTATAAACTACAGGAGACTTGATGGAACAATGACTTTAGTTTCACGAGACCGGAATGTCAAAGATTTCAATACTGACCCAAAGGTTTGCTCCTATCCCTTGCATTCAAGTAAATCCCCCAAGGCCGCCATTGTTTATTTCTCGGACATGCACGCATATGTGCTTTTATTCTGTACACACTTGAATAATCACTAAGAGCCTGCTTTGATGAGTGTCGTACTTTAGTAACTCAATGGTGTAGATTATGATTAATTCTGTTTCGTGTAGGTTACTGTGATGCTGATGTCATTAAAAGCTGGGAACCTTGGTTTGAATATGGTTGCTGCTTGTCATGTTATCCTTCTGGACCTCTGGTGGAATCCAACAACTGAAGACCAGGCTATTGATCGAGCACATAGAATCGGTCAGACTCGTCCTGTTACTGTCACTCGGATCACCATTAAAGACACAGTGGAAGATCGGATATTATCTCTTCAGGTATTTTCTTTCTAGAAATTGTGCTATGACTTATAACTGTCTCCAATTAAGGTCATAGGATTTCCTACCTGAAATTGCCATTTTTACTCATGGAAGTTGACTGCCTTAGCAGCTTTGATATGGTCATCATTACCACGGATTGCTGTATGAACAGACATGTTTTAGCCTTTGGAAATGAAAATTTTACATTGTTGGCAGATTGATGAAAAGATTTGTTGTCTAAATATTTATGTTTACGTGCTTGTGTAGGACGAAAAAAGAAAAATGGTCGCTTCAGCTTTCGGTGAAGATCAAGGCGGGGGCTCAGCGACTCGATTAACAGTGGAAGATCTCAGATATCTATTCATGGGAAATTAGCTATCTCATTTCATTGCTTTCTTCAGGCCATATGTCTTCCTACTTGAAGTTCCCATCAAGAATGTTTCGTATTTCGAAAATTTCGACCATAACAGGGATTTGCACATATCTGTTGCCAGCTAAATCCTGCCATTCATGTTTTGCAAATTAAGATGCTTTTTTTTTAAGTGGAGCCATTTTTTTGGTCCAGCAGGCGCAGAAATAGTGAAGTTAGGGTGCCTGTAAATGTTCTAACTAGTTTTCCATCTACATCAAACTCTTGGCTCTTGTAGTTAGCCTCTTTTTCTCTTAATATAATACATGAATGTTACCTGCAAACTGTGTGTTTGTCTCTGAGCTTTCCTTGTTTCACCTTACAAACCTAAGAAAGCGTGGATGCTGACAATGGAAACCAAGGAGGCTTGGGCTTGGACTCAAAAAAGGTTCATTCCCAGCTATCAATTTCTTTCAAGTATCTTGATTATAGAAAGCTTAATAGTCAATAAAGTGCTCAAATTACACATTTCCACTCACTAATTTCTTTCAAGAATATTTATACAATCAGGTTCATCTTTAAGTGACTACCTGATAACTATCCACTCACTAATTACATGTAGGAAAGATGTGATAATTTACCTTGAAAGAAATAAGATTAATGAATTTGATTGGTTAGGACCACAAATAACGTGGTTGAAAGGGTTCATGATATAATTTCCCTCGGATAGATGTGTAAAATGTTTTTCGGCTAAACATGTGTCAATGTTTCACTAATTTCATTTTTAGTGTTTGACTGTTAACTGAAACATTATAAATGACTTTGATTTTTATTTATTTTTTATTTCTTTAAAAAATTCTTTAAATTTATCAAAATTTACAAAATAAATCTAAAATCTCAGAATCCTTAAATTTGATCACTTTTGTCATAATTCATCACGTTGTCGATGGCAGAATGCATCCTTCAACTTTCACTTTTGTCATAGTTCATCACATTGTCGACGCTGTTGGTCGATGTTTGTTGTTAATTATTCTATTTTCTCTTGAAACTCGGTTTGGTTTCGACATTAGACACACCGATTGTTGACTTTAGATGACAGGAGGTTAAAAGAAATAATTGTGAGAGTCCAACAACGAAAATGGTGGGTAAGTTGTCGATGATTGGCTTTGATAATGGTTGAAATCGAGATTTAGAATATAGGAATTTGGAGATTATTTTAGATATTTATGAAAATTTTAAGATATTTTTAAAATTTTTAATTTTTTAAAAGATATAAAATAAGATAAAATATGACACGTCATATTTTTATTACTAACGAAGTTCTATAAGAGAGGTACCTAAAATGATAATTGTGAAAACGTTAAGCATCTACTTGGATTGAAAAATATTTTAGGCAGGAAAAAAAGTATACTTTGGATATTTAGGCTTAAATGTTAGAAAAGTGTCCAAAATATATATTTTTTTCAATTTGGTGTCTATATTTTATTTCGGGTCTAATTGATGTCTAATTTTTCATTTCATCACTCAAGTCAAAATTTTTGATCGACAACTATTAAAATTTTCGTCTTCCAATTAGAACATGCACATGTCCTATTTTTTTAATCACTTCAAAATTTTGAATTTCTTTAAAAATTTTAAAATTTTATTTTATTTGAATCAAACTCTTAAATCATATCTCTTTCACGGTCCAACAATCTCCACATGTAGGTGATTCACAATTCAACGTCCAAGCGTCACGTACCTCACTATTTAACATATCCATCCTGTTGGAAAAATGGTATGGTAATGAACGTTTTGGAGATTAAATTTATGTGGGTTTCATTAGTCAAATTAATTGGAACTAAGTGGATGATTAATCTACTATAAAAGTAGATGGAATATTATATTTACAAGCTCAAAATGTTCAATGGGTGAATGAGAAATTGTTGCTCAATGTGACACCCATGATGTTGGAAAAATAAAATGAAAAGTAGAATATCCCATATTTGTTGGGAATATAGATTTGGAAAGCTTTATATATAAAAGCTCTTCATATTATTATTGGAAATAAGCCTGGGTGTGCTTAGTGTCACGGACCTAGCCCTCGCACCCCTAGGTGGCGGGTCTTGGCCCTCGCACCCATGAGTGGCTAAGCCGTGCGGCACTTGAAAAGGAACACATCCTAGATAAGTCAGCCTTCAACATGTCCTTCACCAAGGATCAAATACGGAAGCGTCATCTCGATCAGCGTCGGGTAACCTAACCAAACCAACACGGAAACTCGCAGGGCCTAGCGGAATGCTAGAAGGCAACCCCATGGTTCCAAGTCGAGCGCGATATGTGGGGCACTAAGGCCCCAAACCATCCCTAGGGGCTCGCCCAAGAGAAACGTTGTGCCTTCCACTAGGCCCCAACGCCCGCACACCTAGGCCCTGCGTGGGCCTAGGAGAAGGTCGCTTACACCATGGTATCTCGCATCTGCTCGGTCTTCAACGGGTTAGTCACGATGGGATATCGATGCAACATGAGACGATCGTGATGTCCTCATCAATGTCGACAGTAACACTTGACCATCTGACGAGGCAAGAAAAACATAGGAGAACTCATCTTCACCCAACTTGGTTTAAGCTCCCCCACTTTTACTCTGACTGAGGCTCGAGCAACATAACCTTGTACCCAACATGATAAGTGCCCCATTGCATGGACACCCAAACATCCCATGAGGGCCCTTGTCAATGGACGCAACTCGGACCCAACAAGCTCAGTTTTCGCTTCCCCTATCTGACATTTCTTTAATGCTATACCACGAGACGTTTGCAGCTCTGACTGTCTTCCCCCACTAATTTAGTCGGAGTCCTCGCCGGCTAACCAGGGTGAGCTTCTTGATTAAGCTTGACTAGAACCCACGCACAACTTGGTTCTGGAAACGGAAAGCGCACCGTAACTTCCTCCACACTCTAACGGAATCACTGAACCCAAGGAACTCTTAACCAAATACGCCAAAACCAAAAGAAGAACAATTCTTCCTTTGAGTCTAGACGCACCCCAACGCATAACTAGGTAAAACACCAACGTATCACACCCTCACAATGCCGATGTATTATAGCCAAGCAACCATGTGCCTTTAAGACAAGATGTGCCCCCATGCATCACCCCACAGAACGCACGTTGTGCTACAACGATCATAGGGCTACTTCGGTTTAAGCAAGAACCAACATGCCTTTGCGATATGATACCCCATTACGTCCATCGAGAAACATCAGCGTGCACCAACAATGGTTAATCTCCTGAGGTAGCCAATTTAGATATTTCCACCTTCACACTTGCCCATGTTCATGTTACATATGTACCGCTCGAAGATCCTGCCACAGACTAGTAAGTAGACTTCATCCAGTAAACTTTTGTCAACACACTCTTGTTGCCCTTAAGAGGACATGTACTTTCAACTGTGCTAAGATTCATTGTGCATTCTTCCTCATTGTTACATATAGAAAATATTATCTACGTGATAACTGGTGGGCAGCTCCTCAACTCCGAGAAAATAGGTTGTCACAAATTCACAAAGGAATACCTGTCTTAATAGCACACACACAAAGAGAAGACTGACCAAAACCTTGGTTAGTATAATTTATTAGTAAAATATCAGACGTACCTCATAAGTCACCCGAAGCTTTTAGTTTGCCTTAATCTCCACACATTCTTCACAGCATTAATATCAGAAAGGTGTTTTATTACCTGCTCCTCTTCTACACCCACGAGAAGTCAACACAAAAGCGAATATCTATACGGCACAAATACTGATAAGAGACGTCTTCCTCGACCACTACCGCCTGGTCTTGTAAGCTTCTTATACCATTCAACTGGCTTAGTAACACCATTATTTCAAAACATCAAATGCCTTTACTGCCAACTAATCCCAATTTCGTATCACCCTTTAGAGGCTTACATTTGTCACCCTCTCAATCGATTCTTGTCCTGGTTCTAACACGACCTTTTCAAGTAACAAGGTCTACCTCCATCACAAAATGCTGCTGCAAATGACACATATCTCAATAATTAACTTGGCATCGCCAACTAGTCGGACAAGTCAACAATCCGAGAGATAGGATACTGGTTCCGAACAGTAACTTTGTTTACACCCCCAAAATCTATGCACCATCGCGAACTCCCCTCATGTTTCCCTCGAAAACACAACTGCACCAACTAAGGCCTTAGACGGCCGAATAGCCCAACCTTCATCAAATCCTTCAGTTGTTTTCTCAATTCTTCCAACTTAAGCAGAAACACACGACTCAGCTCCTGGCAGGATGTTTAGTCCCGTGAATAAGCTCAATCTCATGATTCATCGACCCTTGAGAAGGTAGTCCCTTAGACAATTGATCGGCCCTAACATCTCTATGTTCCTTTAGTACTCTCTAGAACTCCTTCGGCAGCAAGTCTGCAGTTAGATGCTATTTACAAACAGGAAACACACGGAAGGAAGGCTCCTCCTTCATCACCCACACTAGGAACTATAATCGTCGGAACCACACAAGGACAAACTCCTCAAACGTTCAGCAACCCGCTGTAGAGACTAGGATCGCTTGGACTGCATCGATCCAATTTGATCCCCACTTCCTTTGAGCTTCCACGAACGAATCAGACCACTGAATTGACTGCCTACACCAGACTGACGTCTTTTCAATACTTCCGAGCCACACCTCCTAGCTTCTGCAGGAGAGATAAAAGTGTTGGATGCTTCTGTATCCACTAACACCCAAGTTGGCTTCCCATTTATTGCCACACTCACATCTAACTAGCGTTTCTCCGCCTCTATCTTCAAGTTATCTAGTAAAGACTAAAAGCCGTTGAAAACTGAATCGACTCATCCCTAGATGTTTTCCACATTACTATCCTTTATGGAGAGGTTACTTGAGGGGACCCTTGCAAAAGAGACACCCAAGAGGAAGCCTACTCAGTCCACACACTGATCCAGGCCCTCCATTTCCTCTATTCGGCATCGGATCCTTGGTAACAGCCTCATACTTGTTCTCACTCGAGCCAACAACCTTCTAGCTTGTGGGATTTCTCACTATAAACATTGAGACGCTCGACAGCTGCCAAGGCCACAACAACAACTTGGAGTTTCTATCTTTGCAACTCAAATCTAGACCACGGTTTCAGTCCCTGAAGGGAAGAGAACATGTTATCCTTCCAGACGTATCTTTGATACCTAGCATCACCGCCGCGAATTCTCTCACTGTGTTAGATCCATTAGTTTCCTCTGACCATTATGCTCTACGTTCCGAGGGGAAGAAGAGTTCAACAACTCCTTCTTTACCCCTTCCCATGTGATCACCGAACACATGCCATCGACAAAGTTGGACCGCAACCACAACTTAGCTTCTGCTGCGACATACACGGAAGCTGCCGAAACCTTGTCTTTGTCTGTCTCAAACAGGAGGCTCAAAGACATTATTCCATGTCAAACAAGAAGTTATACAGCTCCTTTGTATCTCGATTTCCCTCATAACACTTTTAGCTCAGGAACTCTAATCTTCAGACCCTTATCCACTGTCACTGTATCACCCCAAAGCGACTCGCATTGAATCAACCCGTGCCATGAGCCCCTCTAGCTCAGATCTCTTGTGGCTCGACGCCTACTGGCCTTTTTACCAAAGTCTTTTGATAGCATCAACACGTTCTGTTTAAGTTTCCTCGATTGTTCTAATTCTTGCATTCGACAACAAAGCTCTTAAGTTCGCCACCACGGCCTCAAACTCGACAAACCAACATAGGTCAAAGGCACAACTCCCTGATGGTCTCGCACCCATCCCTTGGGTGTGTCTCAATTTTGGAGCCCTTGTCTGGTACCCACTTCTGTGTAGTCACCATCGTTCAAGCTACCCCCACACAAAACTAGTTAAGCCTGCATTACAAATGCAACCTTACTATGTCTACAACTATCCTTTTCCGTCATACGACCCTTGTGATTCCTGCACAGGTGAACCACGCACAAAGGGTAGAGCATCACAAAGCTCAAGGTCACATGTGCCACTGCGCTAAGATAATTATCGTGGTTAACGACAGCCACCGCGTGTGAACTGATTCCACTCCAATTATCTAAAAAGCACCACAGTGCTAGAGTATTCTCATGGTTAACGACAGGCACCGCGTGTGCACTGATTCCATGGAAACCCTCTAAATAGCACCACTGAACTAGAGTCTTCCATGGTTAACGACAGGCACCGCGTGTGCACTGATTCCATGGAAATTCTCTAGTCAGCACCACCGTGCTAGAATAATCCATCGTGATTAACGACAGGCACCGCGTGTGCACTGATTCCACGATGATTAACTCACAGCCACCTCTATGCTACACGCGCCACCGCGCTATAAATTATCAAGGTTAACATCAGACACCCAGTGTGTACTGATTCCAAGATAATTTTCGTCCAACACCACTGTGCTGAACAAAGAACAAGCACCACTGTGCTTAAACAATATTATGGTTAACGACAGTCACCGCGTGTGAACTGATTCCATAATATTGAATTTGATAGGCACCCCACTGGGCCCTATCCACGGGGCCATTACCCTCTTCCTAAGAGACAAGTCCGATTGGATGTGCAGCGCCAACGTTTTATCCACGAGGCCATTACCCTCTTCCAAGGGGCGTGCCTAATAGGACGTGCAGAGCCCTCAATTTCAAACCATGATTCCGTTGCGGCAATCATCTCGTTTATTCACCCTGCCTACTTCACAGGATAAAGTGTTCGGAGTGAAACTATCCACCCTGCCTACCCAACATGTCAAAGCGCTTGGTGTAATCCAAGACTACCCTGCATACTCCAACCATGTGAGCGCTTGGACTAGACTAGAACACCCTGTCTGCTTTACCCAATGAAGCGCTTGGTGTGAGCTCAACCAACATCATCCTACCCTGCCTACTCTTTTCACAAGAGCACTTGGCGTAACATTGCCTTACCCTGCCTACTCTTTTGGCATGAAACGCTTGGTGTGACTCGACACCATCCTGCCTACTATTACGAATGAAGCTCTTGGTGTAGACTAGGACCACCCTGCCTACTCTCTATCAAGCGCTTGGCGTGAAATCCATCTACCCTGCTTACAACATTCGAACAAGCGCTTGGCCTAGAGTCGATCGACCCTGCCTACTTCACGCAAGAGAGCGCTTGGCGTAAAGCCAAATTCAATGCGTACTAACCCAACCAACAGATTCGCAACCTGGCTCTGATACCACATGTCACGGACCTAGCCCTCGCACCCCTAGGTGGCGGGTCTTGGCCCTCGCACCCATGAGTGGCTAAGTCGTGCGGCACTTGAAAAGGAACACATCCTAGACAAGTCAGCCTTCAACATGTCCTTCACCAAGGATCAAATACGGAAGCGTCATCTCGATCAGCGTCGGGTAACATAACCAAACCAACACGGAAACTCGCAGGGCCTAGCGAATGCTAGAAGGAAACCCCATGGTTCCAAGTCGAGCGCGATATGGGGCACTAAGGCCCCAAACCGTCCCTAGGGGCTCGCCCAAGAGAAACGTTGTGCCTTCCACTAGGCCCCAACGCCCGCACACCTAGGCCCCGCGTGGGCCTAGGAGAAGGTCGCTTACACCATGGTAGCTCCACTGCTAGCCTATGGCGAGGGGGCTGGTGGAGACCCAACACCAGTTCGCTTCCCCCTAAAGAGCTAATAAAACTTACCAAGTATGCCACGAGTAGACGTTGCTTTGTTCGAACCGGGGACACTTCCTGAATAGGGCCTTCAACGCCTTCCAACAGCATCCTGCCTCGCATCCTTACTTGGTTGCTCCTTAGGGATCGCTCAAATCACCTCCGAGGCTCGCATCTGCTCGCATCTGCTCAGTCTTCAACGGGTTAGTCACGATGGGATCTCGATGCAACATGAGACGATCGTGACACTTAGCTTATGATTAGATATTTTGGGCTAGTATTGGTTGACTATTATGAAAGTCAAAAGATGGAGTTGCAGACCCTTTAGCTTATTGTAACCCCTCCAATTTATTTGGATTAATTCTCTGTTAGAAGGAGACCCCTTGCTTCTATCTAGCCAAATTCTTGATAGTGTTCTGCTTCTGTGAAGTTCGTCGTTGCAGTTAAAGTTGCGTTGCTCTCTTTGCTTCAGTCCAAGTTTTTCAGAAACGTTTATTGGTTTTTCTTTGTTTCTGTAATCTTTTTATTTCTATTTTATATGGTTTATTTCTATTACAGAATTGTGTGTTTAACATATTATTAACTTGTTTTGTATTACACATCCTCTGGTTCTCGGTTGAAACTCAATTGACCTTTTCTTTCTTGATGGTGGGTGTTCGTCGACGGAGCAATCAACTATTCACTCGTCGATTTTCAATGAAATAAGTATGAATGAATAGAATTATATTCATGTTCGTTTGTTTAATTTAAATTTGTTTATTTTTGATTCATGTTTGTTTAAATTTTTAATATTGTCTTCGTATTTGTTTATCTATTTTTGAAGATACTCATGTTCTTCTATGTAGAGTTCATGAATGTATCTGTTTAAGTGTTCGTGAACATATTTATTTATATGTTCAAAAATATTAATAAAATTAACAAGAAATAAATAAAACAAAAGAAACAAAATAAAACAAATATTTCAACAATGTGAACTTATAGGACATCCTTAACAACAATAAAAAGCAATATTTAGATACATTCACATGTATTTTATCTTACAAACAAGCTTTTAAACGGGTCTATAAATGAGCTTACAAACGAAACTATAAACGAGTTTATTGATAGACATAAAGAAACCAAATATATATTTATTCGTGTTTATTCTTTTATTAAACGAGCATAATTTTTATACTTATTTATTTAATTTAATAAACAAATATTATATAAACGATTCACAAATCGTCGACTATTACAAAAGAAGGGAACTCATGATGAACCCTTTGCATTACGCTTTTCGGTGGACAATGTTACAAAAAAATGTCTTCAAGACTATTCTTTTTAATTAATTAAACAATATTTTTTAATAAAATTAAAATTTTATCAGCCTTTTCCTCCCTATATTATACCAAGTTCTTTAATTTGCCCCTTAAATTATTTTTTACTTATTTTGTCTCTTATACATTATTTCGTTATTAAATTGCCCCCTAAACTATATTAGATATTCCAAGTTACCCCTTAAATAGATGTATTTTGGTCTAATTTCGTAAAGTTTAAAGGTCAAAACAGACAAAAAATTAACGAACAAATTAAAAAAAAAACAAATATAGGTTAAGAGGCAATATATATTAAGTCGTCTTAATTTTATCTGAAGGGGAAGGGTAAAAAGATTTTAGGGAAAGGAAGGGGATGTTATTAGTGAGTTTAGAACTCATGACCTAAAAAAATAATAAAAAAAGATGAATAGCTTGATCTACCGGCCAAATATGTTTACTCTTTGAATCGTAATACTTGAAATCGAAGATTTTATTTAAAAAACATTAAATTTTTTAGGCTTAAAAAACTTTTCTCCCTAAATTATATACGTTCTCTCAGTTTTCCTTCTACTTTATTTTTAATTTATTTTGACCCTTATGTTTTATGTCGTTACCAAATAGTCCCTTAAATTATATTATTTTTCCTAAGTTACCCTTAAATAAGGGAGATTTTGGTCCAATTTCATAAAATTTAAGGGACACAACAGACCAAAAAAAACTCTAAGATAAATTAGAAAAACATACATAATTTAGAGGGAAAAAAAGTGTATTTAGCCAACTTTTTATCTTGTAGTTTTTTAATATTGACGGATAGCCACCCAAAAAATATATAAAATCTTCTTAATGAAATATAATATAAAAAATAATAAAAATAAATTTGAAACACATTTTAAAAATATTAATATCACTCTAATAATATAAATAATAATTAATATTTTCGTTAAATTTTCGTTTTTAAAAAAAGGAAAATTGAGATTTCAACTCAGTTATTTATTAAAGCTTGTTTGGATTTAAATGTTTGCTGTATTTTTTATGAAAAATTGTCATTCAATGAATCTAAAAATTAGAAAAATGTTAATTAATAATCGAGTAAACTAATTTAGATATAAAATTAATTTTAAATCTTAACTCAAAGTAATCGAATTGATTTTCAATAAATCAAATTATAGTAATTTTTTACTTTTTAATATTTATTTATAAAAAATCATTGTTAAATTAAATAAGATGTATCTAATTAATTAAATAATTAAAATGAATTATTTCATATTTAGAGAGAAAATGGGAGAGTTGAGTGTTTTATTCTTGTTTTCGAATGAGAAAAGGAGGTAAAGTAATTTTGTGTTTATCTTTTATACTCCGAGGGTTAAAAAATAGGCTTATTACGATTTTAAATTCCTCCGTGTTTTCACTCTTCCTCTCTTGATCCTTGCGCTTTTATTTTTGTTTTATATTTTGGTCACTAAATCGTATAACAGGCCTTATTTTGTTTTTAATTTCTCCACGTTGTTTGTTTTGTTTTTAATTTAGTCATCTTTTCATTTTCATTTGGCTCGATATTCTTATTTTTCCTTTAATTTGGTTCTAAAATCTGATAATAAAGTTTTTATTTGGTTCTCCAATTTATTTTCTTTTTATTCTGGTCATTGTTTTCTATTAAATTCTTTTTTATTTCGTATTTATCTTTCAAATTTTGTTTTCCTTCCAATTTGGTCTTTTTTCCAGTGTTAATATATCTTTTTTTTAGTCTCTTTGTTAATTTTGTTTTATATTTAAATCACCATGCATATTTAGATGTTCATATATTTGTCTTATTTTTGTTATATGTTTTATTCCTATTTTTATCTTATTGTTCATTATTTGTATTCATTATGTTTTGTACATATGTGTGTAATATGTAACATTTAAGTTCCATTCAACGCTAGTTTAATAATCAATGTGATGTCACTTTATTTTATCATAATGGGCCCGACACTAGACGTAATGGTAGCGGTGTATGGGTTTACCTTTGAATATCGTGACGCTTAAAATATATTTGAATTTTTAAACAAATTCTAATTTAATATCACTTTAAATCAGAAGTTTCAAAATTAATTAAACGGTAATTTGATAAATGTGTCAATTTTGGGCGATTTTAAACGCTAACACTGTTTTTAATCGTAACCGACTCTCGAATTCAATTTTAAACGAATCTCTAATTTTCCAGTGTCGGATCTATCAAAGTGACCGGTGACGACTCCATCTTTTTAAATCTTTTCCAATTTTTAAATTCTTTTCCAAAATTCTTTTTTAAAATCCTTAATTTTCTAATTTTCATTTTCTAAGTTAAATTTCCAATTTTATAATTTCAATTCTTATCTTCAATCCTAATTTCTAATTTTTCTTGCAATGGAGTAGTATGTTAGACCTGGTTGAGCACATGGTATAAAGTATTGAAGACTTGATGTAGCAATGAGTCTAGTTGTAGGTGATGGAAATGTCGGATTTGAATACTGACCCGAGGTTTGCTCCTAGACCTTGAATTTAAGTAAATCGACAAAGACCATTTTGGTTATTTTCCCATGGAAATGCATGTCGTAGAGTTTTACGTTGTTAGAACGATTCTAGACCCGTGACACATGCATAGATGCACTTATTCTGTACACATTCAAATAATCACTAAATGCTGTTATTCATGTTGTTCAAATTAAGTGTTGATTTCTGTCTGAGGCATTTTGTTTCTTCCATCAGGTGCAGATATAGGAAGGCAGGGTTCCTGTAAATGTTCTAATGAAGTTGCAGCCTACATTGAACTTTTGGTTATAGGACTTAACCTCTGTTGCTCTTTGATGTAAGACATAAAGTCTGGGATTTGGAAACTCTAGGAAGGGTAGTCGTTTGTTGTAGAAATGCATCATGAATAGGGTTGTAAGCAACAGCCGGGAACCTAGAGACAACCGTTCTGGTGTCCGTAACTTAATTCAGTAAGTTGGAAAATGTCTACAGATATGGGTATCCAAATGCCTCCGGGCTCCGACTCCTGGACCTGAAAGCTTGATGCCGAATACTAAGGACACTGATGAAGTGTTGCCCAGACTTACTAAACAGTAACTAAACGCACCACCAGTTTGGCCATCCAATTGAGCCATGAGTGATATGGATTTGCCTCCGGGACCCAATAACCCGGATGCACCGATGAACATTCCCTGATTCACATGCCTGCATCCGAAGCCACATTTTGAACCATGGTCGAACCAAAAGCAACTGTCTCAAGTGCCATGGTCTCTTCGTGTATGACCCATCACCGTACATTACTTTGTAACGACACCGACCCACATGGTGACCCGAAAATCTTGATCCATATTCTCAAACAGAAGAGCTACACAAGACACCGTCGTAAGAGACAAAAGCAGCCGGGTCAAAAACCGAGTTGGACTGTTTGTAGCCCTGGTTACGGGGACGACATTGGACCCCAAACAATACCACTACCTGAATCAATAACCATTGCGCAGTTCTAACAACCAATACATCTGCAGTTCTCTTAGCATGCATGCAATATGCATGTTTCATGGTCATCAGAGTTTATTGTATTACCTAACCATTGCAGGTAAAACAAAACCGAGTCCTAATATCCGAATTATAAACCCACTAAGTACAAACTTAGAAGTGAATACGAATCAACTGAACTGAACTAAACTTGGGATTCGAAAGACATCAGTTATGAACATGTCTTCCTATGTATATCATGTTTCTCCTAGCGAGCACGGTTGAAGTTGGTCTAGTTAACTCGAATATTCTTAAAAAGATGACATCCAAGAAACTTGACTGATCCTATACAGACCAAGTACCCTAAAACCCTTGAATAGGTCTACTAAACGATAGGGAAGACAATAGTAATGAAGACTGAATTCGAGCAACAAATGTCGTGCAAGGGAAATGATGCTATTTTAGCACAGTCAAGATAAATTGCAGGTCAGATCTCAGCTATATAAGGTTTGCATAGACACGTAAACAAAGGAATAATCGACTTGACATCAGGTAAGAGTCAAATATATAGAGTATACTAAAATACAGCAAATAACTTCATTTTCTGAAACAGCAATCTTACACCACCAGCAGAGATAAGATCAAAATTTTACTTAATTTGGTTTCGTTCTTAGTTAAACAAATAGTTTTCGTCTTCGTGCAGCATGGTATTATAAAAGTAGTCAAATGACTTGTCAATGAATTAAAGTGATGGATCTCATTGGAACCAACTGAGCTCGATGATAACTACAGGTACAAACATAGGGTGATATAAATCAGTTGTGAAGCTTCAACAGAATCTGCACGTACCTCAAAGGGATCATCGCATTACTGACTCTTTTACATAGGATCTACCGCCTGAACTGCAAGAGTTAAGATCACAAAGTTGATGAGACGTATGTAGATACCCCATAGAGGCTGCTCTTTAGGTTAGAAATGTACTGCTGTTACTTACGAGTACTCAAGATGAATATTCATAAATCGACGGTTTTCTTTGCTTTGAGATAGTGTTAGCGAACCTTCAATAATCTGATCTTGCTCCACGTCTATTGGATCGTAAAAGTATATCAATGTCTGCAAAATTTACATCCTAAACATTAAGAGTCCAGTATAGAATACAACCATTTGCTCCAAGCAAATCATCAGATGTAAAAATGGCCAGAGTTAACCATGGTTAGAAGTAAAGTTGACTGATTGAGACTTTTATGCTCAAACCAATAGCATAATTCTTAACAGAATCAAATCATTTTTTTATGTCCAGATGTGTTTTTGCATACAAACCAGCATGTGCAAACAAAAATCGGCCCGTACCTGTTGCCAATGTGTTGGAGGATCCTCAGGTGCTGTTGACAGAATGAGTGCTTCGTTGGGATTGGCTCGTTTCTTCTTCTGGGTACCATCCATATGATTATTATTAGATGTGCCGATAAGTAAGGATGGGATGTTATTATTTGTAGGAGAATCTGCTGGTCCACTGAACTCAACATCAAACCAAAATGCAAATCCATGTAGCGGAGCTGTGAATCAAGGAAGTACGAATACTGTGCTTAAAAATGATTACACATACTGAGAAAATGTGCAGTGAGTTAAAGATAATAACACGAAACAAAGCCCTATACAATATTGTATACAGGGTATGAAACAAGGTTAAACCGAAAGCTCCTAAAATCTCTTCAAGAAGAAAAGATAAACCGATTACATCACTACATGACATCTCAATTTTTAAGGTAATCCTGACACAACATATGAAGATGGCATATATACAAAGCACTAGCAAAGATTCAAGGGGAGAGCAGACCTCGCATCATTGATTGGAACTTATATCTTGTAGACACAGATTCTAGCTCATCAAGTTGAATGGTATAGCAGTCCACATGCTTAACCTGTTAATGCAAATAAATTTCAATGCCTTTTGCCATGAGATTTCCATAAAATGTTATAATAAAATAAACTGTGCTATAGCGCTTGTGATTTCAGCATATAACCTGGACAAATGGTTCGGGTAAAGAGAATGTTTCAGGCAACGGCCACATGGCAATAAGGTGAGAATTGAAAGTAGATTACATAAATGGTAAGATTTACCGAAACAAATTTCAGTTTTTCCAAGTTCAGAAATCAATCGAGAAATTGAATTAGAACACTCACCACATGTGGCCAAGTCAAAACATTCTCCCCAGTTATTGTCTCCACGCATGGTTCTTCAAATGCACACTGTTTCGCTAACTGCAACATTGCAGACACTGCAAGAGAAAATGACATCGTATTGCCGATTCATATACAGTCAAAACATAAAACAAGATACAAGTAAAAGGCATGAGAACTGCAATTTCCAAACAGCGTAATAGAATTTAATTTCGTAGGTAAGCACAGAATAGAGTAAAAATCTAACTTAGCATCATACTCACTATCAATTCCATAGACATTGCGCCAAAACTCAATGCTGTCATTGTATCTGTCAGGATGCGTGATGGGTGCCATGTATAACTGCAAGGATTAAAGAGGGGAAATGAACAGTAAAATAACAGATTTTCATCAAAAGAATACCGATCCTGCAATAGTATACAATATAACTTCATTATTAAAGAAGTGGAAAAAGAACAACGGAGCTCTATTACAGGCAGGCTCAGCTAGTGAAATAAAGTTACATTAGACTAATATGGCATATAACAAACCGTCGCATTGGAAGGAAGAATAAGGCCTCCAGATTTTAGCCACCGATCTCTAGCAGTAATAACACTTCCCAGCATACTCTGGGAAAAACGAAACATGGATGATCACAATGACAATACAAGGAAAACAAAAGAAAAAGAATAGATAGATATAGAATCAATTGTCTGAATAACATCATGCTCTTATCTCAACCTGAAAGAGTTACTAGAAATCTCATAGAAATATTCTGTATTATACAATTACCTCATACAGAAGCATGTAACCCATCCATTCAGAAATTATGACATCAACCTCCTCGTCAATTTCAACATCCTGTCGAAATTATAACAAGTATATAAATCTTCCGGGGTTCGGAAGGATTGGATCAAGGAAAGTAAATGTTCCTCAGAACAGTGAGAAGCACGTAGCTAAACATAGTTTATTGCCAGTTATAGATTCCAAAAATAAAATGCAGAAATAATCTATGGTTTCATTATCTTAAATAACACATCTCTTCCAAACTGATGTAGTTTGCAATAGCCACTGCTTTCTTGTCTCCTCCAAGGAAAGAGATAAATAGCATAAATATAAAGTTATTGTTGTTCAATAAATAATACATCAAGTGACACACTTGTAAGCTGATAACAAGCAACAGTATGGTGAGTCAGCATCTATAGGTCAAACTTTACCCTTATTATTCCATGTCCACCATAAACTATTAATGGTGCTCATATCAAGCATGTGACATAAATGTAAATTGACCAAATATATCCACAATTGCTACCATAATTGCACAGTTTTCTACTACTGAGAGCATCCAAAAGGTGTTTTCACAATCACTTCATCCAAGATCCAACCATTGGATAGTATAAAAGTTTTCGTCATCTATAACAAATTTAAAGACCAACACAAATGCCAAGTCTTTAAATGGCCCCAAAGAGAAAAGCACTGCATAAAGGTCCACATCATTTTTCCATGCACCAAGAAAAAATTCCAACTTAATTTTGCACTGCAGCTAGTGTCACCATGACCATGGGATGTATAAGAATCATCTCTAATCACACAAGCCATGTTGGAAACCAATTTTCGCAGTTTCATTGATAATATATGATTCTCAATAACTTTGAAAAGTTAAAAGAAGGAAATTCAACACTGACTCCAACTACTGGTAAAAAAAAACATATACATATTAATGTCCAGATGAGGTTGGGGCTGGGGAGTTCAATCCTGGACCTCGCCTTATATATATGGTGCAAAGAAAAATGTAGCCTGGGATAAGTGGAAAGGGTTGCAGATGCTAGGATTCAAATTCCAGACCTGCATGCCACCTTTAAGGATAGATGCATGAACCAACTGAGCCTTCAGGCCCCTTAGTGTTAATAAATATATAGATGCTTGTTCTTTTCTCAAATATGTGAACATGTTTAACCCATAAAATATAAAAATGGACATTTGGCAAGTGCAACCTTGTAAAGGGAAAAACACATCAATAAGCCCAGGAGGAAAAGCCTACCTCAACTCTCCCATGCAAAACGATGACCTTTTCAGCTAAATTGTTTGCTTTCACGATTTCCTTTGCCTGCTTGCAAATAGAAAGGATTAATACACACATGATGGCCAGTTTCATTTCCAATACAAGAAGCCAGACAAACAAAGGTCTAGAGAATTTTGGAACAATATATCTCCATACTGCTGATAGATAAGTAGCCTTCATAGTTCATACTCGAATTGCTGTGCAACCATATCTCATTATCTCAATGTTGTAAATAAAAAACAGAGAAAATGATTCAGTAAGAACCAGTTAAGAACTTCTGAAGTACCTGCAAGGCAATATCACTCGCATCCACTGCATACACCTGAGAAAACATAACCACATTAGATGCTAAATAATTGCATCTTAAATTAAACCATCAACATTAAAGCTTTCCTAGGTAGAGTGGAAAGAAAATTGAAGGGGTAGAAAAGTGAAAATGGGGAAATATATATTTTTTTCTTTCCATTGTTGTGCTTAGTAGGAAAGATGGAAATTGAAAGAAAGAGTAATTTTCTTTCCACTCATTGCTTTGTAGGATTGAAAAATGAGAGAAGAAAATAAAGCCTTCAAAAAATACATAATTTTGAACTAACTTACATCTCTCTAACACGATTTCTCTCCTTTTTTCCTTCAAAATTGGAATGATTTTTTTACACATGAGGATGGAAAATGATCATCCCCTCATTTTTCTTTCCAACCAATCACACTCAAAATTTATTCTTTCCACTTTTCCACTCACTCCTTCCATCCTTCCATTTTTTTCACTCAACCAAGCAAAGTCTAACAACAAGAATACAACTTTGAAGCATCAAGACATTTTTTACTTCTGAATATAATAATAAACAGGAAAACTATAGTCTATTTGTACTTCTCTTCGTCATCATTCAACAGAAGCCTGTTGTCTTTTTCAAGACAAAGTTATAAAATTCAAAGGGAAAATTAGTTGGAGAAAAACTAGAGGAAATAAAAAATGTGATGCACCAAGTATAAGCATGTAAATTGTCAGGTATACAAATGCTTTCCAAGACACATTACCCGTTTTGCACCAGCTTGAGCACAAAATATTGAAAGAATGCCTGTGCCACATCCAACATCCATTACAACCTGTAAACATTATGACAAGTAATACTGAGGAACAAGAATGAACTAGCTAAAAATTGTTTGAACTTTCGAAAGCAGTTCTGTCTGAGATACAGATGCTTCGCATCAACGTTTCTATAAGAAGAAAACCCATTTAACCCATGTATTAGATTATAGCAGGTGCATTATAATGTTGTGACTGGATGAAACAAAAAACTTACACAAAATCCAACCAAGAATGATAAAGCATATCCTAATATTATTAGATTGAGTAAAAAAGAGATCATATATAAATTTATAACCGAGATGACTACAATGTTATTACTTTGCCTTCAATAAAACTCTGGTGTTCCATGATTGCAGCCCTGTAAGTGTCAGTCCGAACTCGATCCTGTATTTCCAGACAAAAACTATGATAAGAGAATCGTCATATATTTTTATTATTGTTATTATTATAAGAAAAAGGTGATCCAAATTTCCAAGTTCCAACAGGTAGTCTGATACAGGCTCACAACTTGTCAAATTATACAACTTTATAAAGTGTCCATGAACATATAATTTTAAAAACTTTCTTTAAACAATATATTATAATTTACAGAACCAACCATCAGAAAGAGCTCAAGGCATGAAACATTCAATCACCAAAAAAAAGCTTAAGTTCGCAGAACTGCCAACCTTATAAACTTTTGGGCACAAATACAGAATTCAACCTTGAGAAAGAAAATAAAATGAAGATATGAAGAGAGGAAACACACACATACTATAATTAGAATTCCCATGTAAAAGCACTCACTTAGATTCACCATCTTAGCAACCCCTAGCTCACATTGCCATAAACTATGAATATTTCTTCAACTCTTTTAGTAATTTTCTTCAAACCACCAAAACCCAAAGAGCTAAAGTAAAAGAAAACTCACCCAAGTCCTAGAATATTGAAAAAATTGAACAAACCCAGTTAAGAGCAAATCCTAGCAAGCACAATAACAAAAGAGAAAGGAGGAAATACCTTGATCATTTCTTCATGGATGCCAACGTGGGCATAAGAGTGGAAGTAGGCCATGTCGAAGTCTGTGCACGGCGGAGGTGATTTCTGTTCTTGCTTTTCGTCGTTGTTGTAGTGCTGCTGGTGGTCTGAAACCCCAAAGCCATGACGGTTGCGTGATCTACGGCCACCTCTCCTCCGTCGACCTCCGCTTCGACTCTCTTCCGAGATGTGTTGCTGTTGATTTTGGTGGTAACCATTACTGTAATCTGTGATTCCGAACATTTTTCTTCGTTTGTTTTTGATTTCCTGGGTGGGTTATAGACAACGGCAGCGTTTTCGTTGGAGTTTTGTCGAAAAACCAAACAGAGATGATGGTGGTTTTACTGTTGTTTGACGGACCAAATCAAACGAAATCAGGGTTAAAGATTTAGGTTACTTCTGTGTTTGGATTCAATTTAATAACATATGGGTTAATTGAAACATATGTCCTTAAACTATTATTCACATTTTAAATTGGTCCTTAATTTTTTGAATAATTCAATTTTGTCATTAAATTATGTCTCTCATTTTAAATTAATCCTTAAAGAATTAAATTTTTTAATTTCATCTACAAGCTATCGGTATGTAATAATCATGACTTGTTAATAAACCCATTAAAAACTAGGGATGTCAATTAGGTGGGACAGTTGCGAAAAATATCTTCTTCACGTCCATCTTTACTAAGAATTTTTAAACCTATCTCTGCTCTACGACCTGTTATGAGTAGGGGTGATAATCAGCCTGATCGGTTTGCGAGCTACTCGGTTCAGTCAAAACTCGGCTCGAGTGAGTTTGACTTGAGCTCAGGTTCGACTTGAGACCTTAACGAGCCGAGTCGAGCCTACCAAAGCTCGGCTTGGAAAGCTCGTGAATAGACTCAGAATAATTATATTATATACATATACACTATAAAATTGATCTTTTTAGCAAAAAAAAAAGAATAAAATAAAATATAAGAATTTTTTAAAAAATAAATTAACTAAAATAAATTAGATATTTTTTCTCTTTTTTAATATTGAATTTGTTCCGGTGTTGGTTATGAATAGGTTTTTAACGAGGTTTATAGAAAAATATAATAAATTTATCTATTTTAAGTCGAATCAAACCGATATTTTATCAAAGTCCGTCCGCCGCGACAATCTCTTGCTCTTGGGAAGACTTTATCAAAGTTCGGCAAAGTGTCCTTGAGTGCCTCCGCTTATCTGTAAGTCGAAGTACTATTGATGATCAGTCCTTGATGATACCTCTAGGCCGATTTAGTGTTTCCCGATTGAAACACCGTACTTATTCCTTTCGTGAATTTAACTCTCTCGATATTAGATAAATGGATTACTCACAAACTTCTCTCTCGAGCTTGAATGCAATAACAAGAAATGACAAAGAATAAGCAAACCCCGATATTTTATTGCATTGGAAACAAGAAACAAAGTTCAACTTCCTCACACTAATACTTTACAACCTTCACCTAAGCCTAAACAAATTTAGAACATAATGTTAAAGAGAAAAACTAAAAGATGAAATCTAAGCTCTTTAATTATATAAATTGATCGAATACCCTTCTCCTTGGACGACTAGGTCTTATATAGGCTTGATATAGGGCAAACCTTTCCTAAGTAGAATACAACTTGGAGTAGGGAACAAGTTATGTACAAAAATAAAATATTGCCAAGTTTATTCCATCTAGAAGGCTTTCCCGCATGGTCTTGTCTTTGTGCTTTCCACGTGCTATCCAGCTCCGATCCTTGGGTTTCTTGTCCAACAATATTCTCCTCATTTTTCTCCTTAGCTTGCTTGCCATATTGTTGCTTTTCCTCTGCTGCCTCGGCATCAGGTCCTAATTCGGCCTTAGTTTGCTGCCACGACAATGCTTCTTCCTGCACAAATACACAATAATACAGTAAAGCTTGTCTATTCTGTAAATATTATCTTTAACAGCATAATCCCTAAAAATATCACTTTAAGTACATGCATTGGTTCAAGTGGGTGCAGAATTAATGATTAATTCCCATAAAAAGTGTAGAAAGTGATAGTGAGTTGAGTACTTATCAATTATATTCTATGGGACATAATTGATGATGGCCCCTCAATCCTTATGAAGCAAGAAGGCGATAGACAAGTGCAAAAAAAACCCGAAATGAGATGACCGATAAGGAGAGAAGAAGGATGTCTACAAATGATAAAGCCTTGCATATTATCTTTTATGCTCTTGGTCTCGACATCTATTCCAAGATGTCATCTTACACAAGTACCAAAGAAGTATGGGACTCTTTGGAGACAACATACAAGGGCACCAATGATATCAAGGAGACAAAGTTCGGTCTTCTTAATCTCAATTACGAGAACTTCAAGATGAAGCCGGATGAAGACATCACCAAGATGTTTGATCGGTTTTCCATTATTGTTAATGATCTTAATGGCTTTTATAAATTCATACCGGAGGACAAGCTCGTGAGGAAACTCATCTATTCTCTTCCCGAGTTTTGAGATAGTAAGAGAATGACTATCATTCAAGCTAAAGATCTCAAGACTCTTAAGCTTGATGCTCTTATGGGATCTCTTTTCACCCATGAGATCATGAAGAAAAGAAGAGAAAAAGAAGGAAGATGAAAAGCTAAAAAGAGAGAGGTAGAAAGGAAAAAAACAAGGCATTGCTCTAAAAGCTTCAACATCTCAAGAGGAGGTGGACACAAGTGAAGAAGAAGAGCTTGAAGAATTGGCTATGGTAGCCAAAAGATTCACAAGGCTCATGAGGGCAAACCGGAATAGGAGATTCTAAAGAAAGAAAGAATTCAAGGGAAAGAGCAAAGAAGATGAGAAAGATCAAATTATTTGTTATCAATGCAAAAAGTCCGGTCACATAAGGACTGATTGCCCACAATACAAAAAGAAGGGTTTCGAGAAGAAGAAGAAACAAAAAGCTCATGTTGCCACTTGGAGTGATAAGGAGTCATCATCCGATGAGGATAATAAAGTGGTTAATCTTTGTCTCATGGCTCTTGATGAGCCCAAGGTAACCCTTGAACCATCTTGTAATGATTTTATATATGATGAACTTTATGATGTATATGATGAATTACAAGATGCTCATGATGAGTTGGTTTCAAAATTCAAAGAATCTATTTTGAAAAGCAAGAAAACAATTTCCGATTTAAAAGAGAAAAATGATTCTTTGACAAAAACGATTTTGGAGCTTGAAGAAAAGGTTATTATTTTAAATGACAATTTAAAATTTTTTTTAAAAAAAATATTGATTTAAACAACCTTATTTCTAGCTTAAGTGAGAATCACCACAATATGGTGAATGAGCTTAAAGAACAAATTAAAGTGGTTGGTAGCTCAAGTTTTGAAAAAGGAAGCTCTTCGAAATCCAACCGTGTAAAAAAGAATTTTCATAACCACAAACAAAGAAATTTTCAAAGGCATGCTAAAAATAGAAAGATTAGGAGTGTATGGGTTCCTAAGGAACTTATTGTTTCAAATGATATTCATGCCATTGCATCTTGGATTCCTAAGGGAACCAAACTTTTGGGAACTAACTCTCATGGACCGAAAACGATTTGGGTACCAAAAATGAAAAACTAAATCTTTGTTTATAGGTTGAGCATTGCTTCAAGACCAAAGCTTCAAGTCAAAACATGTGGTACCTTGATAGTGGATGCTCTAGGCATATGACCGAAGACAATGAACAATTTAAGGAGTTAAAGCTCAAAACTGGTGGAGTAGTGACATTTGGTGACAACTCCAAATATCAAATTGAGGGTATTGACTCTATTGGTAATAACTCTACTATACTTATTGAAAATGTTCTTCTTGTTAATGGTCTTAAGCATAATTTGTTGAGCACTAGTCAACTTTGTGATAAAGGATTCTATGTGTCTTTTGATAAATGTGGTTGTAAAATAATTAACATAGAATCTAATAAAACAATACTCTTAGGTCATCGCATAGGAAATATTTATATGGTGCATCTAGATGACATAAAATTTTCTCATGCATGCTTAGTTACTAGTGATGAAAATGATGCATGGTTATGGCATAGAAAACTAGGGCATGCTAGTATAAGTGTTTTAAAGAAACTAGCCTCCCAAAATCTAGTTAGAGGTTTACCAAAGATCAAGTTCTCTTTAGATAAAATATGTGATGCATGTGCTAAGGGTAAACAAAAACAAGTTTCTTTTAAATTCATTAATGATTTTTCAACTAATAAAGTTTTACAATTGATTCATATGGATCTTTTTGGGCCTATTAGAACTACTAGTTTGAGCGGGAAATCATATGCATTTTTTATTGTTGATGATTACTCTAGATACACTTGGGTTCTATTTTTAAGTACTAAAGATAAAGCCTTGGAAAAATTTATCACATTTTTAAATATTTCTCAAAATGACCTTGATCAGAGAACTTCCCATATTATAAGTGATCATGGAACCGAATTTCAAAATTTAATTTTGAGGATTTTTGTAATAAAAATGAGATTAGCCATAATTTTTTGGCTTCTCGCACTCCTCAACAAAATGGGGTAGTTGAGAGGAAAAATAGAATTTTAGAAGAAATGGCTAGAACCATGCTTTGTGAAAATAATTTGCCTAAGTATTTTTGGGCGGAAGTCACAAACACTTATTGTTACATTATCAATCGTGTAATAATTAAGTCAATTTTAAAGAAAACTCCTTATGAGATTTTAAAATCCAAAAAGCCTAATATTAGCTATTTTACCCTTTTGGGTGCAAGTATTTTGTTTTAAACAATGGAAAAAATAATTTAGGCAAATTTGATGCAAAAAGTGATAAAGCTATTTTTCTTGGATATTCTCAACTTTCAAAGGCTTATAGAGTTTTCAACAAAAGAACCTTAGTTGTAGTAGAGTCAATACATGTGATTTTCGATGATAACCTCCTTCGTAGGATGGATTCTTGTGATGATGATGATGTAGGAATCATTGAAACCATTGATGAGGGACAAGCATCAAAGTGGATGGCGTTTCAACTAATGAGGAAACGCAAGATCCTCCAATAGAAGCTTTAGGAGATGTAAAGCTTGAAGAAAGTGAAGTAAGCTATCCAAGAAAGTTCAACTATGTCAAGAGTGGTAAAATCTTGGGTGATCCATCCAAGGGGGTAACTACTCATTCTTCTCTTAAATTAATGAATCAAATTGTATTTATCTCATACATAGAGCCTAAAAATATCAATGAAGCTTTAGATGATGATTTTTGGATAATGGCTATGCAAGAAAAGCTAAATCAATTTGAGAGAAGTAATGTATGAACACTAGTTGATAGACCTAGAAATAAATCTATTATAGGAACTAAATGGGTCTTTAGAAACAAACAAGAAGAAAATGATAATATTGTGAGAAATAAAGCTAGATTAGTTGCTCAAGGTTACACTCAAGGTTACACGTAGCTAGGATGAAAGCTATTAGGACGTTACTTGCATTTTCATGTTATCATGATTTCAAGCTTTTTAAATGGATGTCAAAAGTGCTTTTCTAAACGGTTTCATAAATGAAGAAGTGTATGTTGAACAACCACCGGGTTTTGAAGATCCAAAGTTTCCAAACCATGTTTTCAAATTAATTAAAGCTTTATATGGTTTAAAACAAGCTCCTAGAACATGGTATGAAAGGCTTTCAAATTTTTTGATTGAAAAGGAATTTAAAAAAGGAAAAGTGGATACTATACTTTTTATAAAAATATTTAAAAATAACATCTTAATAGTTTAAATTTATGTTGATGATATTATTTTCGGTTCTACTAATGAATGTTATTGTCAAGAGTTCTCTAAGTTAATGTAAGGTGAATTCGAGATGAGCATGAATGGGGAGCTCTCATTCTTTTGGAGACTCCAAATCAAGCAAAGGAATGATGACACTTTCATCAATCAAGCAAAATACATCAAGTATATGCTCAAAAAGTTTGGCTTTGAGAATGTCAAGCCTCAAGCCACTCCTATGAGCTCATCAACTAAGCTTGACAAAGATGAAGGAGATAAGTGTGTTGATTCTAATTTATATAGATTCATGATAGGCTCTTTGCTTTACCTTACCGCAAGTAGACCGAATATCATGTTTAGTGTTTGCTTGTGTGCTAGGTTTCAAGCTAGTCCTAGAGAATCACACTTAGTTGTCATTAAGAGAATTTTTAGGTACCTTAGAGACACATCTTGTATAGGTCTTTTGTATCCTAAAGACTCTTCCTTCAATCTTCATGCCTATTCGGATGCGAATTATGGGGGTTGTAAAATAGATAGGAAAAGTACTTCTGGAACATGTCAATTTTTAGGTAGTATGCTCATATCTTGGTTATTTAAGAAACAAAATAGTATAGCCTTATCTACCACCAAAACGAAGTACATATCCTTAGGGAGTTGTTGTGCTCAAGTTCTTTGGATGAAGCAATAACTCTTAGATTATGGCATTAGAGTTGAAACTATACCTCTAAGATGTGATAATATTAGTGTCATATGTTAGGCCTAACTAGCCTTTCTTGACCCTTTGTATGTTGACACCTTAAATCAACTAGCGGACATCTTTACCAAACCTTTAGACAAAGAGCGTTTTTGAACCCTTATGAGAGAGTTAGGCCTAACTAGCCTTTCTTAACCCTTTGTATGTTATTTTTTGTGTAAAATATGTTTGAATTTTGATTGAAATCATGCTTATATTATTTTTACATCTTGTTGCTTCTATGCATGTTGCTAGGGGGAGTACGAACTTGTTCATGCATTTTAATCATGTCATAACATCATATGCATGCTTCTAGGGATTTTAGAGACTCATTTCTAGTACTTTAGAAGTTAAAAATACAAAGTCTAGCTAAAGAGTATCGAAATAGGTAAAATTGGTTTTGATACCTATTCTTTATGCTCATCTAAGCACGTTTCTGGGTAAGCCTGGTATTGAAACAAGTTTCGATACAGATGGTTTCGATACGGGTTGAAAGCAAGTTCGAAACGGAGTGTTTCGAAATGCCTATAAGGGCGTATCGAAACGCGCGACGACAGATTGCTCTTAAAACACTCTAAACCTAATTCTATTCAATTTCAAACATCATAAACTTTCCTCTTTAAAACCCTAACCAAAAAAACTTTTTATAAAACCCTCAATTCGTCATCTTTTAACAAAGAATTAGAAGTTTTTCTTGAGGGATTTTGATCACAACAAGTCTAAGGCTATATCGAGTTTTGGTACTTCAATAATCACAAATTTATCTTAATCCAAATTCAAGGTAACTTTTCGAAAAACCTAATTTTCGTTTGATTTTAGGGTGTTAAAATTTAGATTTTGAACATATTTTGAATTATTATTGTATGGGTTTCCATAATCCTACAAAAACTTTTCAAAATCAAAAAATCTTTTCATTCGAATATAAATTACTTTCGTCGTAATTTTATTTTGGTTTTTCAAAAAAATTAATTGCTCAAAACCCTTGAATTATTGATTAATAGGATAGAATACGGTTTATAGAGCATATATATATATATATATTTTAAGTGCCTAAAACTAATCCTTATTCGTTTTTATCCTTAGATCATGACACCGAAAAAGCACCAACATACCGAGGTAGGTAGTTCATCGTTTTCCTCTGCATCAAGTAGTCTATGCAAAGAGTTTGGATGATCACTCGAAAATCGATAATTTTGAACAATTCCGACTCTACAAGCTCAAGAAAGAGTAGTGTGTGGATGTAAGTTTCATGAACTCCATGAAGTTCCAATTCCGATATCTTTAACTTCTTCAAGATTGGAAATTCATGAAATTCCTTTCATCTTCCAGTAAGTTTTATCCTACCATGTCCTTATCTTTTATGCTAATACGACTTGTATTCTTTCAAAGGACAAGATTAAGGTTATTGCCATCGAATCTTATCTCATGGGTCAAACCTTTCGCATCGATGTGGATACCTTTTTTGATATCTTCGGACTTGAGGATAAAGGCATTGAGGATGAGAATTCAGTTGACACCTTCACCAATTTAGTCATGAACCCCGATGTCCATGATAGGTTTTCGTATCTTATCATCTCTTGGTGGATTCGTCCATTAAATGGTAAGTACTCATGCATCCGTTAAGTGGATGGTTTTTAGATCAATTGTTTTCGTCAAACAAGGCAACCAAATCTTCCTCAAATCATCTTTGTCGATATTGTTTGGCAAGTGAAGAACCGTGCCACTCCTCTCGTGCGATCGTTCTCCTATGTTTGTGTTCTTAGCACTATCTTTGTGCATTTGGGGATTAATTGCTCATATGATATTGTTGAGTCCGTTAAAAAATCCATCGGTGAGACTTCTCTCAATCCTTCCCATTTTCAGTATGTTAATGGTGAATGGGTTCAAGGTGCTCCTCCTCTCGTTGATCCCGAACCGATTAAACAAGTTGCTTCTAATGCCGAGTTAATGGCTTTTCTCACGGCAAGGTTTGATGGTTTGGATGCTCGTTTTGACTCTTTGAACACTCACTTCGACTCCCGCTTTGATGCTATGGATACGAGGTTGATAAATTTGGAGAATCAAAACCTTTTCATGCGTCTCACTCTCGAGGCTCTTAGGGGACAATAGAATCATCACAATGCTACTAATGATGATGATGATGGTGGTAATGACGAGAAGGTGAGGATAATGATAATGATGGAAAAGAGTAATCCTAGCTCTCCTTTGCTTTGCTATGGCGTATTAGGACTAGTTATGATATCTTAAGTTTTAGATTGTTTCATTTTAAGACATATGCACCCATGTTATTTCGTTTGTTATGCTTTGACTTTTATGTTGGATTTTTTTTTTTGTTTATTAATGCTATGATATGTTTGAAATTTAGATTGCTTGATTAATTGCTATTATGCATTATATTTCATTGATTTTGATCTAACAAAAAGGGAAGAAGATTGTTGTTTTAAGTTTTGAAGGGGGAGAAGACAAAAAAAAAATTTAAGGGAGAAAATCAATCTTAAAGCTATGCGCCAACTTAGGGGAAGTTTGTTTTTCAAGTTCTTAAATTTCAAACTTAAAATTTATGGTGGTTTTGTTATATCAAAAAGGGGATATTTTAAAACTAAAATTGATTTTGATATAACAAATATGTTTAAAGGAATATTTTGAGCTAAATTTTAAGTCCTTAAGTTAAAGATTATATTTCAAGTTAAACCAAGAACATAAAAACTCTTTTTTAAGTGTTTTTCAGATCAGTGGTTTCGATACCATGGTGACTGGTATCGATACTTGTTCTTATTTTTAAGCGAATGTTCTTGAATTTTTTAACCAGTATCGAAACACATTTCGAAACCAAAACTAAACTGCCAAGGATTGTTTCGAACCTTTTTTCAAAACCAAGCCTTTATTTTTTAAATATTTTCAAATTATGATTAGGCGTTTCGATACCAGTATCGATACCCTAGATAATCTCCAATGGCTCTTTTAAGCATTTAATGTTTTTGACCATTAGTGTCAGTTAAGCTTTAAATGGTAGTTGATCTGTTTCGATACTCGTTTCGATATCGAGAAGCACAGTTTGCTCACAGTATCGAAACCCGTTTCGATACCTCCTATTAAATGCACAATAACTCTTTCTTTTTATGGTCTATTTTGAAATAGATAACCCGTGTTTCGATATCAGTTGTTGCAGAGTGCATTTATGATGAAAAGATGAAGCCCCAACGTTTTTATTTATGTTTCCAACAATCTCAACAGTTAGAAATCAATGAGATAGTATAAATTGAAGCATTTCAAGCAATATTAACAACTTTTGCAATATCAAGCAACACCCAAGCATTTAATCCAACTCCAAAAGCACTTCATTGAAGATCTTTTGTACCCAACTCTTGTAACTTTCATTGAAATCTTTTATTTGAGTTTAGGGAGTGTTTTTATTGTAATTGGGCAATATTCATCTGTTTGAGAGATATCTTATTTGCCTTTCGTTTCTTTGTAACATTGTGAGCTTGAACCAACCCTTGGGAAGAAGGATTGATTCGATTTGTAACGGTGATCCCTTGAACCGAGAAAAAAGGTCGAATTCATTAGTGAATTGGTCGAAAATCCTTAGTGAGAGCTAAGGTAGTGGATGTAGAGCTTGTTTCGAAGCTTGAACCACTATAATCGTGTGTTATTAAATTTCTATCTTCTTACCGAAAATTTTCCAACAAAATTTTTATAGCCAATTCACCCCCTCTTGGCTAATTTCTTTTATTGATCAACTCAACATAATAAATTGGATATTTTAAATACTCGAATGAAATTTAACATTAAATAACAGTTAAAATATTAGATATTAAATATAGGAATGTTAAATAATAGTTAAAATATTCAACTTTAATTTGAATATTTAAAACATTAAATTTAAAATTTGCATATTAAATATCTAATAAATTTGATTCTAATATTAAATTAACGAATATTTAAAATATTAAAATATTAAATCATAATATACGAATATTTAATATTTGAATTAAAATATTCAAATATTTTAATATTTGAATCAAAATATCTAATAAATTTGATTTAAATGTTAAATAAACAATTATTTTATATTAAATATTAAATATTTTAATATTTTAATTCGAATATTAATCGACTTTAAATCCCGTTAATTCTATTTTATACTCTTTAATGTGATTCCCAGCAAAATAATCCTTAAATAAAATGTGTTGTGAATCATATTTGAAAATTGGTTTTAACTTAGTGGTTTGGATGTTAACTTTCAACTTTGATAGGCATGGATTCAAATCCTAACCTACTCAAATTTGCTATTTTTTTTCTTCTTCTTATCTCTTACCATCAATCGATTAGGTGATTAATTTTATTTTTAGGATTAAATTAAAATAATAAATAAAATATTGACAAGTTCTTTAGTTGGGTGGCCAAAATAGATATCCCCAATTAGTTGGGTGATCGTTAACCTTTAGGAACAACCGTTCCGTTAACCGCTTGGGTCAGAGGGCTCGTGCTAATTACGTTAATTTTAACATTAAACTTATGTTTTATGCTAAATTATATCTTTAAATTGTTAACTTTAAAATTATATAATGGCATCATTAATGACTATCGATGTAAATGTCACACCAAAATAATCTTGTTTTATTGTCCATGTTTTGATGTCTTAAAAAATTAAATTCAAAATTACATCGTTTTGCTATAGAAACTTGAGGAAGAAAAACTCCGAATGCTCTTCAAGAGATTATTATTAAATAAATATAATAATTTATAATGATTTTAATAAAATTAATATATATATATGATTATAATTGAGATAATTGTTATCAAGGTTTCAACCTAATGAAGTACTTAACAAGTTTATTAGTTGAAGTTTTCTATTCCCAAACTTTTAATTTGTCAACCATATTAGTAAATTACGTAGAAATCCCCCAAAATTAGCGACTTTATTAACTTCTTTTTACCTATTCTACAAGACCACAACCTAACATTCAAATTCCAATGCCATTGGCTTAGAATATATACCATTATTTCAAATTAATTATAGGAGTGATTATCAAACGAATCGATCGCGAGTTGAGTAGTATTCAACTCGTGCTCATTAAGATATTTTATTACTCGACTCGACTCTGACACGTGTCGTGTAGTGTCAAAATAAAATGTCTTATTCTCAAAAATGATAAAAGAAATTAAACGTAGTAAAGGAGATGTAAGGGTCGATCCCACAAGGACTAAGAAACTTTCTGATTATGCGTGTTCGATTGATGATTCAAAAAGAAGATTAAATGGTGTTTAAGTAAAGGGGGATTTTGTAGAATAAAACTAAGTAATCGTAGAAAGTAAAAAGGAGTGATTAAATATGATGAAAACTAGTCTTAGGCTCTTGCTTTGATTTGATATTATCGGATCATCGAAAAAGGATTTTTAACTTTGGGATTTTACGTTGGTACTAGCCTTCAAGGTCCAACCATTTTAGCAAAACTTGTGAACCGAATACTCAAGTTCTATATTTGATATTAGTTTCATAGATTAATCCATCAACACAATATTTGTAGATAAAAACATTTAAATTATTAAGACCGACTCAGATTATGTTGTTGCAATAATAACTGATACGATTCTAGTTTTCTCTTAACAAACATGTGCTCCCAAAAAATCGAATTTGTTTTAGTAGTGGATCTTTTCTCCCACACAAATAATCAAAATAACATCCTGACTAAGGTCAATATTTAATTTTTGAAATCAATTTGATTTTATAAATTATAAGTTTAGAAAACTGAAAGAAGTAAAATCGAAGTTGTTGATATACTTTTCAGTCCTCACGTTTGAATTGAATCATTACTTAGGTCCTTGGTTATAGAGAACTTAACCAAGTATAATTATGAAAAAAATTAAATTAGATATATTATATATTTAATTTAAATTAATCGAAATAAATACTTAAAATATTACTATAAAAAATTAGCTATATATGTCGGGTCAAATGAGGTGGACAAGCGAAGCCAAGTAAAAATCCGACGAAAGTGTTTGTGAGGCTGACTAATTGGCAGTCCCCTTTTGAATTTGTCGGCGTTTTCCCTTCGCTAAGTAAAAATGCACGAGCTGGATCCAGTCACAAACTATCAAATAAAAGTTGTTCGATTAAAATTCAATAATAGTAAACATATATGTATATTGTTATTATAAAGTTTACCACGTAATTAAGTGATCAATTATGTTACATGCATTATAGGTATTAAATTGTCATAGAATTAAAAGTATAAAAATATTTATAATTTGACGAGGGACAAAGTTATAAATATTTAATAGTTGGTTTTTAAATCAACGGATTATGATCCAAGAATTAGGTTAACTTGCATATCTCTTCCCGTCTGAGAGTTATGTGGCAAGAGGTAACCTAACTCCTTGAAAGATCAAACCTTTTGAAAAAAACTCTATCGATTAATTCAGGTACGCTTCCGCATTCAGTTTATTTTTTTATTATTCTTGATGATTTGACATGTATAAATCTTGGGCATATATTTGTATTGAATATATTTTAACTCTAACATAAATTACTCAATCTTACGTGGAGTGTTTTTGTTGTATGTTTTCTTTAATCCTCGCCGGATCGTAAATTTTAATCTTTAAATTTTAAATACTTAATTTTAAATTATAAAATATATTTTTAAGCCTTAAAATCTAATCGTATACACTAAAATTTTAAAACTAAAAACTAGATAGTTGTGGATCAATCCCGATTAATAAAATTATACTTTTTTAGTATGTTATCTATAGTAATTAGGGGTGAATGTTCGATCGAGTCGAGTAAAAAAATTTTGATTTATTCGAGTTGATGAGTCAAATTTTATCATTCTTTCATTCAAAAAAATTTCGAGTCAAGTTGAAAACTCGAGTCTAGTTTTCGAGTTCTTATAAAAATTTAATTGTAATTATTTGTTATGTTGTAGTATGATTCGATTGTAATTTAAACGAATTTCACTAATCATAAGATATGTATATATTTCTTCATATGTGATAATATTTTTTTCATATTTTTATATATTTGTATATATATTATAAAAAAATTGAGAAATTTGTCTCAAACTTAAAAATAAATCCTCTAATTACTAAAAATTTTGAGTTAATCGAATTTTCATTTTACAACTCAAACTTTATTTAAAAGTTTTTTGAGTCAATTCGAGTTTATAAAATTTTAAATTGAGTCGAGACAAATCAAATCGAGTTATTCAATTTTTTCGAATTAATTCGAATTTTGTTTACCCCTAATAATGACGGAGTTATTTGAGGGCTATCGATTATTTTTAATATTTTATATACTTTTTAAATATTTTTAGTGTCAACTGATAACCTAAATCATCTTGTAACTTCACCTTAATTACTATATTTTTTTCTCATATAAATTGTGTTATTCGAACTCAAATTATTCAATATACTAGTTTCCCATTTCAAATTTGAATTGTATATTTATCCTTTAAATATAGAACTTGTACACATAGTTGTCAACCTTGAGCCTTTCAACTTCTGGAAAAGGTCAGTCTTTTTCTTATTTTGACTTTTCTCAGGCCATGCATATATAATCTAACACTTCTATTTTCTTCTTCCTCTAAATCTTCTTCAAAGTTCATCAATCCAATCCCCAGCTCTTTCTTAAACAAATTTACCCTTTTTTCTCTTATTTGGGTTGGTTTCAAAATGGATGAAATCGATGTTCCTTCATTTTTCATCTGCCCAATCTCCCTGGAGATTATGAAGGATCCTGTCACGGTTCAGACAGGGATTACATACGACAGGGAAAGCATCGAGAAATGGTTGTTTTCAGGGAAGAACAATGCGTGTCCAGTTACGAAGCAACTCATTTCGGATTCAGAACTCGTCCCGAATCACAACTTGAGAAGAGTGATTCAATCTTGGTGCACTTTAAATGCTTGCCATGGCGTGGAAAGAATCCCGACGCCGAAGCCACCTATCAGCAAAGCTCAGATCACAAAACTCCTACATGATGCAGCCAAGTCACCATTGGAACAGATGAAGTGTCTCCGTCGGCTACGGTCGATCGCTTCCGGGAATGTTACGAACAAGAGGTGTATCGAATCTGCCGGCGTAGTCGAGTTCTTGGCTTCGATCGTGAGCGATTCCGACTCTACGGTGGCCGACGGGGCTTTAAATACTCTCCACGACCTCCAACTCTCGGAAACGGCTCTCAAGAATCTTATGGCTAGAAATGGTGATTTCGTAGTGTCCATAACGAGAGTAATGCAACGTGGAAGCTACGAGTCTCGGGCTTACGCAGTATTTTTCTTGCAATCAGTGTTGGAGATAGCTGATCCAATGCAACTCATCGGCTTGACGCCGGAATTATTCGTCGAGTTGATCCGAGTTTTACGTGACAAAATTTCTCAGCCAGCCTTGAAAGCTACATTAAAGTTGCTGGCGACTATTTCTCCATGGGGAAGAAACAGGGTTAAGGCGACTGAAGCAGGCGCGGTGCCGGTCTTGATCGACATGCTTATCGATTCGTCACATAGGACTTGTGAAATAATACTAATGGCGCTACACGACCTTTGTCGGTGCCCCGAGGGCCGATCGGAGCTGGTAAACCATGGAGCAGGTCTCGCCGTCGTTTCGAAGAAGATACTTCGGGTTTCTAGGGTTGCAAACCAAAGGGCAGTGAGGATTCTGTGGTCTATTTCCAAGTTCTGTGCCACTTGTAATGTGCTTCAAGAGATGGTGCAGTTAGGGATTGTGGCTAAATTGTGCTTGGTGCTTCAAGTGGAATGTGGACACAAGACTAAAGAGAAAGCTAGAGAGATGCTCAAATTGCATGCTAGGGTTTGGAAGAATTCACCTTGCATACCAAGCAATCTACTCTCCTATTATCCGGCTTGACATTTTGACTCGTATTTGATTCATTTGGTTCATGTTTGATATATTTTATTATTTATATTTACGGTTTAAATTTCTATTTATTACATATAAAAGGTTGTCGAACAGACGATTCAATAAAAAATCAAGAGTAAATAATGTGATTTATTCAACGACCCATCCAATTTTTACATCATAAATTTCATATTATACGAAAAATAGTTAATTGCACCACACATCCTCAAACTATAATCTTGTTTTAGTTAGACTAAATTTTTTAACGTTCTAATTTTATACTCAAACTATAATTTTTATTCTAAATCGATCCTTAAACTTATGAATATTCCAATTCCATTTCTAAATTATGAACCTTATTTTAAGTTGGTCTTCAAACTTTTGAATATTCTAATTTTATCCCAAATTAGCATTATGTGCTAATCATGTCCCATATTATAAAATTATCGATAGTCATGTAATTATCGATGTATTATATAATAATATGGCATAGCAAAAATGTTAATTTGGGGATTAAACTAAAATGTTTAAAAGTTTATGTAACAATTTAGAATGAAAATCATAATTTAAGTTTAAACTAGAATATTCAAAAGTTTGGGATGGATCAATTTAGAATGTGATATATAATTTAGGGAATGAATATAAATTTTTTAAGAATTTAAGAACTAATTTAAAATAAAGATAATAATTTGAAGATATACGATGCAATTAATCTGATGAAAATAGAAGGTTCTAATGAATCCCTTTAATTAATAGTTAATTAATTACCCTACACATCTTTCATCTTTTAAAATTAGTAGGAAAGATTAATTCAGTTTAAATTTCAAAAGAACAATAACCTACAATGTCAAGCCTTCAACGTTGACAGTAAACCCTAAAAGAAGACACCACCGGCAAGAGACAAACAAGGTTGGCCAGCGGTGGCGACAGCTGCGGTGGAGGTCAACGTTCACATAGACTAACTCCTTCGGGGAGAAATCCTCCATCTTTTGTTCTTATTTATATCTCACGTTAAAAATATTAGGTTTAAAGTTTAGGGTTTATATTTAAGGTTATAGTTTCGAAAATTAAAGGTACGTATAATGTTTAAGATTTAAAATTTAGAGCTAAAACTTAAATTTTAATTTTTTTTAGTATTTGAGCATAAAAAGAACATGAAAAACAAACATAAAATCAGAGATGGAGCTAATATTTTAGGTAAGAATAAAACATAAATATTTAAAAAAGAGAGTAACAAGTTCAAAAATAAACCAAATTTTAAAGAAATTTATATAGAAGAACAAATATAGAGAAAAAAATCTTGAGGTGGGGATATTTACAGGAGTAAAAATCATCTATTTCTTTATCATGTATCCTTTTATGCCTCATTTTAAAATTTTCTAAATATTGAATTTTAAACTTTACCCCTTATTTTTTATATTCTAAACCCTAAAAATACACCTTACCCCTAATTTTTTAAACCCTAACTATAACCTCTGACCTTAAACCCTAAACCTTAAACCCTAAACCCTCTAATTTAAAATGAAGGCATGAGAAAGAGGTAGACGATTTGCACCCTAATTGCAGTGGCGGACCTCAAGGAGGTTTAAGTGAGCAAAATTCATCCGCCTCCATCTATGTCTCCCATTGAAAATTTCTAAAAATTTGAATTTTAAAACCTAACCCCTATTTTCTATATCATAAACCCTAAAATACACCTTACCTCTAATTCCCTAAACCATAACCATAATTCTAACCTTAAACCCTAAACCTTATAATTTAAAACAGAGGCATAGAAAGAGTCATGAGAAAGAGATAAACGATTTAGACCCGGTTTAAGTGGGTTCAGTTACTATCAATTATTATTTTTATGTATTAAATAAAGATAAAAAATAAAATATATAATTTCCTTTAAAGAAATAATTTTTTGGGTCTCTAGTAATTTAAAAAAATGAAATATATTTTGATTTTTTATAATAAATTTTTAGTTTCGCTTCGGGACAACTGTCTTTCTCCTTCCTCGTTTATACATAAAAATTTTATTCCACATTTTTTAACATTCCCATGAAACAAGCAATCTTTTACCCTTTTCATATTATATTTTTCTATTAGAATGTAATTTGGATGAGAAAAATGGGTGGCTTTATTAGAATTTGGTGAAGAGATCAAAATTAAAAACTGTTAGTCACCGTAACGATTAATTTATAAATTTTGTCTAGGTTAATTTTATATCATATTTGTAAAAAAAAATTTAAAAATAATTTTAATCCAAACAGTACGTGAATATTATGATTATATTCACAAGATTTTGAATAATTTTTTTAATGATTTGAAATAAGTAATTTTATTATTCCTTTATAATTCATCGATTTAACTTTAAATTCATGAATTGTATTAATTTCGTTATTTTGAATATTGCGAATCAATAGAGTTAATAATCTTTTGCACGTTGTTCGTATCCAGTTTTATATTAGTTATTATCATCAATTATCTTGTTATGTTAATGACTATCGGTTACTTCTGAGGATGTAATTGTATAATTAAAGAGATTTAGAATTATTTATTTATTTATTTTAAAGTTATCTGGTTAAAAGAATAATCTATGTCAAATGTATCGTCACGTTATTAAAATTAACCTATCACTGTTGTATTGGAGGATATTATTTTTAAAAAATAAAATGATATATAAACGTATTAACTTGAATGTTGATTATTATTTAATAATAAAGTATTTGACATAAAAAATTAAAACTGATGATAACATTCATGTTAATCAAAAATATCAAAAGTAAGTCTTGATACAATTTAAGAGTTTTAAATTAGTTTGATAGAAAATTTAATTCTCTCTCAAACAGTTTAGCCGTCATTCTTTTTTCTCAAATTTCAATATTTTTAGTTTTTTGTTTTAATCGTTTTCTTTGATTAGTGATCGACAATCAATTTTAGTGTTGGTTGTCGATCACCGGATCTATTTTTTTTTATTTTATTTTAATAAGGATCTCTTTCTTTTGTCTTTGTGACACACTTTTCTCTGTCCTTGTAACATGTTTTTATTTTTGTTTTGGGGTTTGATTCGTCTGCCTTTATGACATATTGCAGCATATCCTAGCGATCGGTTGTTGTTCGCATAAAGATTCAATCGATGCTAGTTTTCTGATTTATTGTTTTGTCGGTGGTCACTTGGAAAGACTTATATCCACTCGGTTGATGGTTGTTTGCCGATAAAATCAGTCCTGAGTAGCGGTACTTTTTACACAACAATTTGAATCGCCTACAACTCCTTCCTCCACTATGCCTCTCGTTTGGACAGAGACAAGGAGATTCAGGAAGCTACTGAATTTTATCGGTATCCTTATTTCCATAGAAATTTTATTTTTCTTTGTTTTTAGGTTGTAAGAATTTTTGGATTTTTTAATCCAATTATTTTGCTTCTTAATTACGTTGTAATTATAATTTTTTATGAATTTAATAAAAATTCAGTAGCATTTGTCAAAAAAAATTAATTTGATAAATTTTAAAAGAAAACAATTATATTATAGATTTAAAATTATTATGAAGATAAAATAACCTCTTAAAATAATATAATATTTAAATTTAAATAAATTCACCCACTTTGATTAGGGGTGTAAACGAGCTGAGTCGAGTTTGAGTAGTGTTAAGTTCGGTTCGATTTGTTAAAATTTTGAGTCGAGTTTGAGCTTAGGTAATTTTAAACGAGTTTGAAAAATTTGAGCTCGGCTTGTTAAGAACTCAAGTCGAGTTCGAGTTTTTTTTGATCCTAATCAAGTCAAGTATTGATCGATCTTTGATCGTGTTAGGCTCGAGTAACTCTTATCTCTCATGTCTCGTTTAAAGCCTAATAGAGAAAAAAACTTTGATACACAAGTCATGTAAACTCAAGCTCATTAATTTTAGGTTTTAGTAGGTTAATTTAGAGTTTAAGAATTATGTTTAGGTTTAGATTTTAGGGTTTTAAGCTTAGAAATTTAGATTTTAAATTATAAAAATATATAAAATAATATATTTATATTTTCGAGTAGCCCATGAACTTTTCGAGTCGGGTATCATGTAACTCGGCTTGACTCATCAAAAACTCGAACCAAATTTAATTTTAAATCAAATTTTGACCGAATTAAGCTCAAATAACTCGCTATCTCTCTCGTATTATTTATAGCCCTATTCTTGACTTTGCACGGGTGAACTTTAACTTTTAGTTACGTGGCAATAAAATTGGTATGTTGTTTCATATTCTTATTACTCTAAAAAAGATTATTTAAATCTATAGTTTATCATATTTATATTATTATATTGATTTTATATGTACAATTTAATATGTAATTTAATAATTAAAGTTACAATTAATATATAAGAAAATGTAAGATTAAATATATAAAAATATTAAGGATTATAATAAATGAGATTTAGATCGAACTATATAAAATCTAAGTTCAAATTCATTTATAATTAGAATCGGATATTATTTATATTTGAATTTAGATTCTTAAATCGTATTTGGATTGGATTGGATTGAATTGAAATTTTTGGAATTAAATTATAATTTCTAGAGTTAACAAAAACTGTAATCCGCGAATTTTAGATCTTTACGGTATAATATGTTTCAGACCTCTAATATTTTTAGTTTAATGCAAATAAGTCCATAGCTTGTTGTATTTAATGTCTTGTATTTTTAATTTTGTATTTCGCCTCTTGTTTATTTATTATATTTAATATTTTTATTCAAACTTAAATATGGATCAAATTTTAATTGGATATAGATTTGGATCGGATTCGTATCAGATCATGATAATATTCATATCTGATCCACATCCTATTAAGACTTAAACCCTTTTTCAAATTTAATTCTAGACTTTTTCAGTCAAATTTGGATCATATTTTTTAGGTTCAGATTAAATTATCATCACTAATAAACATTTATTATCTTTCTATTTATGAGTAAAAAAAGCTAAATAATATATATAGTATCTAATTATATTTTTTTATTGCTCTTCCGGTTCTTAGGTCTTGCCCTGACTAATCCGGAGCGACCTGTGTCGCACACCTAGCTTTGATGGGTGTGTCTCCCAGTAGGAACTTTTTGCGTACACAACATCTTGAACCTGAAACCTACTTAAGCAAAACCAAGTTGCTTACCACTTAAACCAACCTTGTTGGTTTAATTGTATTTTTTAAAATATAAATTTTAATTAATAACTGTTGAAAGGAGTTATTTGTTGAGATATGTTGTTAGTCAGTTTCATAGTTTGTTATTTGTTGAGATATGTTTCTAGTTTCATAGTTTGTTAGTCGATTAACTCTCTTTTCTGAGTGTATAAATAACGTTGATAGATTGCATTGAAGATCATCCAATGATAAAATAAAGATATAGAGGTATTTTTTTATCCTGGTTTTAACATGGTATCAACAGACCGGGCCTTGCCTCTTTGATTTTTTCTTTCACGGAGTAAAAATCTCTCACTTCTGATACACCCAATTCTCACTTCTTTTCTTCGAATTTTTTATGTTTCCTTTCTCCCAATGATGACGGTCATTGACAGCAATCATCCCCTTTATCTTCATCCTTCTGATACACCCGACATGAATCTGGTGTCGCATTAGCTCATCGGACCTGAGAATTATAACATCTGGAGTTGTTCCATGCGGATTGCTTTGCTTGCAAAGAACAAACTCGGCTTTATAGATGGTAAATGCCGCAAAGAATCTTATGAAAAAAATCTACATTCGTTGTAGGAGAGATGTGATGTTATCGTGCTTTTTTGGATTCTCAACTCCGTGAGTCGAGATCTTTCGACCAGTGTGGTGTTTGCTCCCAGTGCAACAGCAGTTTGGAGTGATCTCAAAGAACGTTTTGACAAAGTCAATGGTTCAAGGATTTTCTTTCTTCATCGTTCGATTGCAACATTGGTCCAAGGTGAGTCCTCTGTTTCAGTTTATTATACTCGTCTCAAACTCTTATGGGATGAGTATAATGCGTTAATTTCTTTTACAACTTGTGATTGTGATGTTGCTCAGCAAAATTCTACACATCTTGTTCAGCAAAAATTATTCCAATTTTTGATGAGGTTGAATGAGACATATTCAGCCATTCGTAGTCAAATTTTACTCATGAAGCCTCTTCCCACGGTGAATCAGACATACTCTATGATTGTGCAAGAAGAGTCTCAACGGTGAAGAGTCTCCATAATTCGAAAGGTACTGAAAAAAGAGGTTTCCGGGTATATTTGATTACTGCAAAGTAAAGGGTCATTGTAGAGATTCTTGCTATCGATTAGTAGGATTTTCCTCTGACTACAAATTTTTTAAGAAGAAATCGCCTCCGGTTGCTTTAACAATTCATAAGGAATCGCCTCAGAGTGTATTGAATGGTTTTGAGGTCTCCCTAAGCACTGATTTTGCTTTACACAGTGCCTCTGTTCCTGTGTTTACAACTGACCAATACAATCAGATATTGAGTCTACTCAACCGATCACAAATTGATTCCTGTGTGAATCTAACAGGTATGAATGCAAGTACGTTACCTGTTGTGGATTCTTGCCTTTACTGGATTTTGGATACTGGTGCTACTAACCATATTTTATCTGTTTTTGGAAGCTTGAATTCTCCTATTTTGTGTCTTGACTCTCATATAGTTCATCTTCTCAATGGTAAAACCGAAAATGTAACCCATTTTGGTTGCTATCTATTGACCTCTGATTTGATGCTTACAAAAGTCCTATATGTTCTCAATTTTTCTCATAATCTCCTTTCAGTTTCTAAATTGGTCAAATACAACAATTGCATCGTTACCTTTTGTCCTGATATGTGTATCTTGCAGGATCGCTTCAATGACAAGATAGTGGGGATTGGTAGAGATTCCAAAAGGCTTTATTACTACAAATCTGATAAAAGAGTTACTGGTCTTTCTTTTCCTAATAAATGCGTTTTTTCCACTTCTCATGATGTGTTTGCTACTTCAGATTCCTTACTTCTTAATAAAGATATAAATCTTTAGCATATACGTTTAGGTCATGCTTCTCTAAATACTATGCTTAAGCTACCTTCTGAAATATCAAAGAATTTCAACCATAAATGTTGTTCTCAATGTGAAATATGTCCTTTAGCAAAACAGACCAGATGCATGTTCCTACTAGCAATTCTAGGTCTGAAAATCCTTTTGTGCTAATACACATTGACCTATGGGGTCCCTATCGAATATCAACTCATAGTAATCACCGATTCTTTCTCACTATTGTTGATGACTACTCTCGTATGACTTGGTTCTTTCTTCTTCGATTAAAAAGTGATACTCTTTTATATCTCAAACATTTCTTAGCATTGATTAAAACCCAATTTGGTGTAGTTCCTAAGATAATTCAAAGCGATAATGGCTCAAAATTTTTTAATTCTGATTGTAATATGATGCGTGTAATAAAAGCGCAATTGAGTGCAAGTGTACACGTCGCCAAGTAATAAAGTGATAAGTATATCGTGTATCGTCTCCATAGGGATTGGTATACTTAATATGTCTCCCCTTTGTTCCCTTGCTCCTGTAAAATAAAGTAAAAACACAGATGAGTGGATTTGTTTAACTAACTAAATAATTAAATAACAAAACATAAAAGGTTGAGAACGATATAGAGAAAGTGGGTAGAACCCAGTTGCGTCAATTAGTGGATTCGATTGATCTTCTTTTTGTCCAATGCAATCACACAACACTGCTTCGACAGTACTGCAGATACGGTCTCAATAACATTGGTGTTCTCTGTCGCGGCAATCTCTTGCTCTTGGGCAGAGGCAACAAAGTTCAGCAAAGTGTCCGTAGTTGACTCCGCTTATCTCTAAGTCAGAGTGTTGTTGATGACTGGTCCTTGATGATATCTCTCGGCGTAAATCAACGATAACCACCAACCAACCCAACACTTCTTTTAGCTGCTGAAACTCTTAACCTATCTCTAGGCTGAGTTAGTGTCTACAACACCGTACTTATCCCTTTCGTGAATCTACACCTCTCGATGCTAGATAAATATATTAGTTACAAACTTCTCTCTCGAGTTTGAATGCAAGAATAAGTAATGACAATAGGATAAGCAAACTTTGATATTATTATTGCATAAGAATAAAGAAACAAGAATCAATCTCCTCTCACTAATATCTATAACCTTCACCTATCCCTAAGAAATTTAGAACATAATATCGTTTAGGTACAATTCTTAGGGAGAAGGGTTTCTCTATCGGCTCTCTAAACAATGTGGTCGGCTAAGGTATATATAGTCTTAACCTAGGGCAAACCTTTTCTAAATAGACTTCAACTTGGAGTAAGGAACAAGTCTTCTTCAAGGGATCTGATATTTCCAAGTTTGCCACTTTCTAGAAGGGTTTTCCCGATTGGTCTTTGATTTAGGTTTTTAGCGCGCTAGCCTGGTCCAATTAGTGCGCTGCATCTTCCAGAATGTTCTCTTTATTTCTATCTTTCATTGCGCCTCCAATATTGGTGCTACCATTCTAGATTCTACCGCGGCCTTGTCTTTTGCCTCGGCCTCAATATTTCTTCACTGCCGCTTCGGCCCTAGATATTCCTGCATGTATAGAATATGTAATAATATTTGCATTCTCTATAAATATTGTCTTTGTAAGTAATGATAACGGAATATCCAATATTTGCGCAAAGAGTCCATATTTCAGTTCAAGTTGGTGTATATAGATGCATAAAGTACCATGAGAAGGGTAGTAAATTATTGTCTTTTAAGCACTTATCATAATACCTTGTTTTCTTCTCTTGGTATTATTCACCAGTCTTCTTGTGTTCAAACTCCATAATAAAATAGAGTTGCTGAACGAAAACAAAGACATCTTTTAGAGGTGCGCGGCTCGTCCTTTAAAGTTTCAGTCTAAAGTTCCAATAAAATTATGAGGTGAATGTGTATTAACGGCGTGTTAACTCATTAATAGGCTCCCTTCTTCAGTTTTACAATAGAAAACACCCTATGAATGCTTATATAAGGTTCGGCCTAATTTGTCCAAATTACGAGCTTTTGGTTGTCTATGCTATGCCACTGCACCAAATCCCAAAGACAAATTTGATCCTAGAGCCATTCCTTCGATGTTTATGGGATATTCAGATAAACAAAAAGGGTATATTTTATTTAATCTTGATACTAAGAAGTTGTTTGTCAATCGAGATGTCAAATTTGTTGAAAATGTCTATCCTTTTTCCTTTCCCACCAAGAATCAGAATTTTTTTCCTTCTTATCCTTCTGTTCCTGATTCTGATTTTTTAATTCAATCTTTTACATCACCATCAGCTTCTCCTTCCGAATCTGATGAGCCTATGGTTCATGATCCTTCTACCGAATTATTGTCCTCTCATTCTTCTCCTTCTTCCAACATTGAGGAGGATCACTCAATGCATACTTCAGAGCAGTCATCACCTATGATTTCAGCAGCTCCAGCTCCTATCCGTAAGTCTTCTCGAGTTCATAAAACTCCTCAGTGGTTGAATGATTTTGTTTGCAATTCTTAAATCTCTTTTGTTACATATCCTATTTCTGATTTTATTTCTTACAACCATTTATCTTCATCTACTCAGCTTTTTCTTTCCAATACTAATCAATTTATTGAGCCAAAAACCTATCAGGAAGCTATTCGACACCCTCATTGGATTCAAACCATGAAAGAAGAAATTCAGACTCTTGAAACAAATAAGACATGATCACTAGTATCTCTTCCTCCAGGAAAGGTACAAATTGGTTGTAAATGGGTTTACAGGGTTAAATATACTTCCACCGGGAGTGTTGCAAGATTCAAAGCTCGCCTTGTAGCCAAAGGGTATAGCCAAAAAGAAGAGGTGAATTACATGGATACTTTTTCACCAGTGGTCAAACTTGTCACTGTCCGATTGGTTATTGCTTTGGTTGCTATCTTTAATTAGCCTGTGTTTCAGCTTGATGTATAAAATACCTTCCTTTAAGGGGACTTGGTTGAAGAAGTTTACATGGACTTACCATCTGGTTTTTCCAACTAGGGGGAGTATCAGGTATGTAGACTGGAAAAGTCACTATATGGACTAAAACAAGCCTCAAGGCAATGGAACTTGAAACTAACAGAGGCTCTTTTGAAAGCTAGGTATGAACAAAGTAGATTCGATTATTCTTTGTTCACTAGGAGGGAATCAAATAAACTGGTGATAATGCTCATTTATGTAGATGATTTGTTAATCACAGGAAATGACAAAGGAATGATTGATTCTTTGAAGGAATTATTACACAAGAATTTTAGGATGAATGATTTGGGAGAGTTAATTTTTTTTTTTTGGTCTTAAAATCTTGAGATCTAAAACAGGAATTATGGTTAACCAACGAAAGTATGCTTTAGAATTAATTGAAGAATCAGGAATGAGTGGTGCTAAACCGGCTGCGACACCCTTGAAACAGAATGTAAAGCTTACTTCTTTAGAGTATGACCCAGTATGTAATCGGGTTGAAGATGACAAGCAACTACCAGACAAGACTGTTTTTGAAAGGCTTATTGGGAGGTTGATTTATCTTTCACACACAGGACTAGACATAACGTTTGTTGTGCATCACTTGAGTCGGTTTATGCAATAATCCAAAGAGAGTCATTTGGAGGCAGCCCTAAGAGTGGTTCGTTATGTCAAGAAGAATCCAGGGCAAGGTATTTTCTTAAGTGCTAGTATCAGTTGTGACCTCATTCATTTTTGTTATTCAGATTGGGCTTCTTGTCCCATAACGAGAAGATCAATTTCTGATTTCTGCATCAAGCTAGGAAATTCTTCAATTTCATGGAAATACAAGAAGCAAACGACAGTGGCTAAGTCTTCTGCTGAAACAGAATACAGAAACATAGCAGTAAATTCTTCAGAAATAATTTGGTTGAAAGGACTATTGGCAGAACTTGGATTTGGTAAAGATCAACCTGTGATGCTATATTGTGACAACAAAGCAGCACTTCAAATCGCAACAAATCCTGTGTTTCATGAGCGAACGAAACACATTGAAATCGATTGTCATTTTATTAGGGAGAAAGTTCGAGAAAGGATCATTAAGACATTTTATGTAACTTCTTCGAAACAATTGGCAGACATCTTCACCAAAACACTCGGGGCATCTCAACTGTTATTCAAGTTGGGGGTTCTGGATGTTTATCACCCACAACTTGAGGGAGAGTGTTGAAAGGAGTTATTTGTTGAGATATGTTGTTAGTCAGTTTCATAGTTTGTTATTTGTTGAGATATGTTGTTAGTTAGTTTCATAGTTTGTTAGTCGATTAACTCTCTTTTTTGAGTGTATAAATAACGTTGGATAGATCGCATTGAAGATCATCCAATGATGAAATAAAGATATAGAGGTATTCTTTTATCCTGGTTGTAACAATAACATCTAAATTTTGTAAAAATAAAATAGATTGTGGTATTTTTTTTCTTTTAAAATAATGCTCATAGGGTCCAATAAAAGTGTTTTTGAGGTCTTTACTTTGCCTCTTAGGGGTGAAATCATAATTTTCTTTCTTAGGGATCGGATTTGAATTAGTATAAATCTTTAGGTAGTATAAATCATAATTTTGTGACGTCGGCGAAACATTCGTTTATTTAAGAGTAGAAATCTCATATCTTTTAATCATGTTTTTTTTCGTATCTCACCTAAAATATCTTTTAAAATTAAATACTAAACTCGAAATTTTATTTTTTATATCATAAACCTTAAAAATACATCATACTTTTAATTCTCTAAACCATAACCACAATCACTAACCTTAAACACTAAACTCACTCCGTTAAAATAAAAATACCATGTCATCAAAATAAAAATACCAAAAGAGATATAATAAAAAGATAGACTATTTGTATTCTTAATCTAGTGAGGATAAATAATTCGACTATTATCGACTATGGATAAGGGTGTTCAAATCGGGTACCTGGTAGGTACCCAGACCTTCGGGTAGCTGAAAATTCAGCTCGTGTTCAACCCGGATTTTTCAGGTACCCGAAAATTTTGGTAGTCGAATACCCGAAAATCTAAGTAGTCGGGTACCCGATTTTTTTTATATAAATCTTAAAAAATATATACATAAATTTAAAAGTTTGAATTACATAATCAACATAGAAATATAAAATTTTAAAACCCTAATTACAAAATATAAATATAAATTTTAAGACCCAATTTACATAATCTAATTCAAAATAAAATATAACGTCTAGAAAGTTTTTTTTAATATTTTTAACTAGTTTAAATTATTTTAATATATAAAAATTAATGATTTGAATAGTAAAAAATTTTGAGTTAATTTTTGTATTGGTTAATGTACATATAAAAATAGTGCATGTCTAAATGAGTAAAGCTTAAATTTTATAAACTCAAAAAACTAAATTTATAATTTTACAATGAATATGTGTATTTTGTTTAAATAATAATTATATTTAAAATAAAAAAATGAAATCGATACCTGAAAGTAATCGGATATCCAAAAATTTATAGTTTTATGATTCGGGTTCTCTCCGAAAAATGAACCGCCACCGTGAAGGCACTTGATGAACCGATCAGCCTTCTTCCGTTCAGGCCGGAGACAATAAAACAGGGATGGGCAGGTGACCATGGTGGTTGGACGAGCAATTCTGCTTCTTTCACCAATAGATTGTTCCCTGGTTTCTGAGCGGGGATTAAAAAACAGCTCATTACGGCTACGAAGGTCGTTATTTAATAGTAATACTTCTATCTAAAATTGTTATCAGTAAAAATAACGGTAAGATTTAAATTAATATTGACTACAATCAATAACGTCCGTTATTTAATGGATGATCGATAACGATAATAATGATTCGTTATTTCTGTTATTATACCGATATTTATTGTTATTGTACCGTTATTTCAAAAACTCTCACAATAAGTTGTATGAGTTTTAAAAAATTCATGACCGTGACTCCCACAATAACCGCGATAACAACCGTTATATCCGCAACCACGATAAGCGCGACGTGACCGAAAACACTTTTTAAATCTTATGAGTTTTTTCTTTTAATTCGGTCGTTAAAAATGTTAGCATACAACATCATAATTTATGATTAAAAATAAAAAATATATTAATTAGATAAAAATTAAGTTACAATTAAATTTTCATTATTTTAATAATATATTTTTTTATTTATAATCGAAATTCTTATTAATTGAATAAAATTAAAACTTTTATTTTTTAAGTTATTTTCAAAGAAAACAATAATTCAAAAGTTATCGTAAAAAAAACAAAGTTGGGACCATGCTTAAAACGAAAGAAAAGGAATCAATTTACAATATCAATTAAGCATGCAGAAAAAATTAATTTAATACGTCGGTTTAAATTTTATTTATATAATAAAAATTTTAAATTAATCAATTGATAAAAAAATAAATATAAAGATATAATTAAATTTATAAAATTTTAATACTTAATCTAATTAAATTAATTGAATTTATTAAGTGATTCTAATAAAAATCATTATCATCTTTAAATGATCTAAATTCGAATAATATATTCTCTATATTAAAAGTATATACAAATAAATAAATTATTCGAATCTAAATCTTAAACATAATTTTATTATTTTTTTTTAAAAAAGTAATTAATAAAAGAACAACTCAGCTGCTCATTCATTACATTTTGACTATGCTATTATTTCAGTGACACCTCAAATTAAAGTTTCGAACTTTACTGTAATTTCCAATTTTCTTTTTACCTTCTAAAAAATTCATTTTTTAAAAAAAATAAACCTTTTGTCTCCATGTAAGAACACCAGGAAAGTAATGATTTACAGTTCAAAACCATTCTAGATGCTCTGCAAATTGTTTGTACTTATCACTGACATCTAAATTTATTTTAGTTTGTTTGGTTCCTTAGAAAAAAAAAATCAAAATTTTCTGTCAGATATTTAATGGGAATTGCAGATTCTACGCCAGTAATCTTTTAGAGGTGATGGACCAATTATCCACTTTCTGCAACTTTCTGGATATTTTCACAAGAACCCATCAATTTAATGTAGACTAATTTCTTGTCTACCCTTTTGTAAATTTCTTAAAATTCCTGTCTTTTTTCTTCAACTTTCCCACTTTTCAACCTGTTTTTCTTTTTCTTTTTCTGAGTTTTTCATTTCTAAAAGGTTAGATTCTTAAGTTATGGTTGGTTAAAAAGTTTACTGCTAAAATGGAAAAGTTTCATTTATTTTAGCGGTTAAAGTGTCAGTGTCACGCTGCTGCCATTATTATGATATTCAACCAGGTGGTCTTTCCTTTTTATGGCGTTCTCTACTCTTGTATGAACAATTTTTAGATTTAAATTCTGAGGCAAGTTTTCTTTTTTTCTCACTTTTATTTCAATTGTTGAAGAACTTGAAATTACTGGGTTTCTTTAGTTTGTACCAGTGGATGAATATATATATCATTTTCTATTTGATTTTCATTCTGCTGCTGATTTGAAGAGGGATTTGGGGGGCTTCATTCAGCTGTTTTCAGTTGATTGCTATATAATTTATGGGTTTTTTTTTACTTTGATTGATTCGTTGAACTGAATTATTTGCTGTAAAAATCTGTTGTTTTTTCTGCAACATGAAAGAGATATAAGAAGATAATTTTGCTATTTGGTTTTGTGCTGTTAGAACTGTTGCTGTCAAGTAAATTTGAAACTTGATTTCTTAGTCTATCTGCTTAGACTTTCTGGGTTTTTCTTTTTGATTTGTTTTTCGCATTGTCGCTTTCGTATGTTTCGCAATCGAAAACCCTAATAATGTTGTTGAATTCACACATAGCATTAGTTTAATTCTATGAATTGTTATTTGTTATCTTAGCTTTTATGGTTTAGAGATATTTCTTTTGACCTAATACTTTGTTGCCCTTTCATTCATCAATAGGTCAGCAATTCAGAAACGTTTGGTTCTTTAGTTCTATGAGCAAAGAATTGTTGAATTCTTCACATACTCTTCTGGGAATTTCTGGGTTTTGTTGGACTTCGATCGCGGATTAAGCTTTCCTTGGCCTTTTCTGGGTATTTTTTCTCTGTTCTTGCATATCTCATTTCTTGACATCTCTGCTATTTTTGAGAATCAGTGGTTTCGGAGATGGGTTACAGGCTTTTGTAGTACGTACATTTAGTAAATTCAGTTCTTGCTTCCTGCAGGTGATATTCTGGATACCGATATTTGACGAGCTTAGATGAGTGGGGATGAAGCCGGTAGTGACTCCGAGTGGACTAGGGAGCAAGACAAGGCATTTGAGAATGCCCTTGCAACTTATCCCGAGGACTCTTCAGATCGATGGGAAAAAATTGCAGCCGATGTACCCGGAAAAACTTTGGAAGAGATTAAAGAACACTATAAGCTTCTAGAGGATGATATTAACGCGATCAAATCAGGTTGTGTGCCTCTGCCACTGTATAATTCTTCCGAGAGTTCAGCAGGCCATGCTGGTGACGAAGGAGCCAATAAGAAGGGGACCAGCCAATTAGGGAATTTTAACAGTGAGTCAAATCATGGGAGTAAGAATTCAAAGTCGGATCAAGAACGCCGCAAGGGGATTGCTTGGACAGAGGATGAACACAGGTGAATTTCGTTTTTTGTGTGGTTTAATTCTGTTTTCATTTTAGATTGATTATGCACCTTTAGAAAAATCTTGACTTTTATTTTTCCTCATAGAACTTCAATACCTACTGTTCTTATGCTTCATATATGCTGATTAGGTGCATTTATCATGTTTTGATTGCCTTGGAATCGCCTAACCTGTCTGTATATAGAGCCCTTGCTTTTTATTAGTTGTTAGGAAGCTCTATGTGACTTTGAAGTCGTTCGTGCGTCTTAAAGGCCAATAAATGAATAATATATCCATGAATGATGTGAAACAACCAAAGAGAACATGGAATTTCGATGTTACCTTGTGGGAGAGAGATCTTCCTGGTGGTGGTTGGTTTCCTCTTTTCTGGAAAACTCACGTCCTAAAGATGGTATTCACTTAATTAAACGTCATTTGTATGGCATGTGTGCCCTTAGTTGTATGTTTTGAAAGCCTTGGAATCTCCAAACCTGTTTGTATTTATAGCCCTTGTTTGAAGTCGTTGATGTTGTTTGAAAGGCCAATAAATGAATAATATATCCAGAAATGATGTGAAATGACCAAAGAGAACATGGAATTTTGATGTTACGCATGGGATATAGATCTTTTTGGTGGTTGTTCGATCTCTCTTTTCTGGAAAACCCGTGTCCTTAAAGATAATGGAGTAATTACTATGTTTAAACGTTACTTGTATGACATGCGTGCCCTTTTGTCGTATGTTTTGATGGTCTTGGAATCGCATAACTTGTTGGTATTTAGAATCCTTCATTCTTATTAGTAGTTAGGAAGCTCTATGACTATGGTTTTGTGGTCGTTGATGTGTGTGAAAGGCCAATAAATGAACAATATATCTGGAAATGGTGTGAAATAACAGAAGGGAATACAGAATTTCAGTGTTAGCACGTGGTAGAGTGATTTGCTGGTGGTTGTTCGTTTCTTTCTTCTTTTTCCTGGAAAACTCACGTCTTTGAACGTTACTTGTATGACACTGTTCCTGTAATCCACTGATTAACCATTTAACCGTCCGAAGTGAGCTAATCTCCGCACCATCACCACCAATAACCCTCCTTTTAGAGCTAAAGCTGGCATTTGAGGTTTCGGTTGCTTTCTGCTGACATATGTAGTGCTAGCTGAAGTTGATTCTGATTTGCGGGAACTGAATAGCTTGAGAAGGGTTATGTTAGAGGATATGAATTTGGTTTGTTCGACCACTTAAAAGCTAGCCGATTTTGTATTGTATTAATGATAATTTTCTATAGATGTTTAGAGAATGATTTGCTCCTCTTGCTCCCTTAATTTCCCCATGTTTAGCATTACCTGTAATCTTTCTCTTAGTGAGTCAGCAATAACATTTCGAAATCCATTCGGAAATATAGGGAAAGAGGGCAAACATAAAATTCAAGTGCAATGCTTTCGGTGTGGATATTTGATGTCTGTTTCTGTAAATATACTAAGAATGGTGTTTGTCACAATGATAAAACCTGAGAGAGCCTTTGTAGGCTAATGGAAAGGTTGCACACGATACAAACTGATTATGTCTTAGCTTATAGACTGCTTATGAATTATGATGGTACGGTAAATTCTTTACGAGCTCGTGGTAACGTTGTAGATTTTGCATTACCAAGGGCAGTCATGCCAATGACAAGCTCTTGGACTCTGTTTTTTGGAGATAGTTAAAACGACCCCACAGAGCCGCACCCTAACTTACACGGTCTTCTTTAGGAGTGGAGTAGTTTGTGAAGTTAGGGGATCCCCTTGAAGTTTCAACAGATATACACTGAAAATTAATTCGAAAGAATCGGATAGGAAGTGGTAGGTTCCTAAGCTTTAATATGCTTCAATCGTTTATTAGTAACAGCTAGCTTTCCTGACGGATGTGAAAAAGCACATAGGTCGATTTTAGTTAGGTGCTCCTTGTACTGGATTATTAAGGCATGCATGATGAGAGTAATCTTCTCTATTATAATTTTAATGGTGTGTTTTATTTGATTCTTAATCTTGAAAATCAGGTTATTTCTTCTTGGGTTGGATAAATACGGGAAAGGTGACTGGCGAAGCATATCTCGGAACTTTGTTGTCACTAGAACGCCAACACAAGTTGCAAGTCACGCGCAAAAATACTTCATTAGATTGAACTCGATGAACAAAGATCGGAGGCGTTCTAGCATACATGATATCACCAGTGTTGGCGATGGAGACATTTCAGCACCCCAAGGTCCGATCACCGGTCAATCAAATGGCACAGCAGCCACAGGTTCTGTTGGAAAACCAACCAAACAGCCTCCCGGACATCTGGCTGCACCACCTGGTATCGGTGTGCCAACTATAGGGCAACCAATAGGGGGTCCTCTCGTCTCAGCAGTTGGCACACCCGTGAACCTTCCTGCCCCTGGACATATGGCTTATGGAATCAGAGCGACTTTACCTGGAACAGTCATTCCGGGTGCTCCAATGACATACCCGATGCCGCATACAACTGCTCATAGGTAATGTGATGATGTTTAGTTACAAAATGTACAAAGGAAAGAAGACTATTTGCTTGTGCTGATATTAGCTCCAATAAGTTATGCTGATCTTAATAAGGCCATAGGGAGAGAATTTAAATGTATTTTTATAGGGAAACTTTGGTATGGAAGATTTAAGGTTAGAACACCATTTTTTTTCTTTTATTATCATTAGACTCTGTCAATGCATTATCTCAAATGGTATTCGATTATGCTTTTTCGACTTTTGTTTTGCATGTTGAAAATAGTCTATTCGGTTGTCATCGTGCTCATAGTATTCGTATCATGTCTCAAACACTTTTCTAACAGAGTTCTATGGAAAACAAGGTTCTGAACATCTCTCGTTTAATCGGAGTATTCTCCATCGATAACTAGTCTCGTACTTGACAGACGACTGTATATTTTTTGTATTTTCTAGGAGTAGCTTGGCTTGTTGATCTATGTTTGTGACTTGATGACATCTTTTGTGATTAAATAGAGAGATTTTCGTATTCGAATTGCTAGAATACAAGGTAGGACATGTCCATCTAGTCTTTACATTGGAAATTCTTTCCAATGGCAAAAGAAAGAAAATAATGTTTGGTATTGACCAGAAGAATTTTATGAATGAATTTATCATACAAGTTCATGTGCAAAAAATGATTTATTACTCCTAAATGATTCGAAAACTTGTATATAATAAGGTTATGGTCAGTGCTTCAATTGTACTTGAGAATCTTTGCAACAAGTAAGCACACAGTCCTCCAAAAACCGGCTGAGCTGACTTGTATACAGTTTTGGGTCGTTTCTAAAGTGATCGACATGCGGTGTGGAGACGAAGTTGCATGCCCGGACCTCGTGCCCAGATCGCTTCTGCATTTCGATAAACGACTCCACATGATTGGCAGGGATGACTTGATCTGCAGAGCTGTAGATGTACAACTGTGGACATGTAGGTTGTCTGGACGACAATGTGGCGAATACGTCAGAAAGTCTCCTGCAAAATGATATGAGACAGTTATGATGTTACTCGGAATGACTTCTGGTTAGGATTGTAAGTATACAGAAGGCTTATTCCTTCCCAGAATATCAGTTCTGCAATTAGAAATGGTGAAACATTCATTCATTTGTGTCGTTTCAAGGGGATAAGTACCTGTTAACTCCAGGAAAATTTAAAACCACCTCAAAGAACTTCTCCAGGACAACCAACAAAGCAGCTTCGGTTAAGGCAGGCTTCAGTGTACAGACTTCTTTTTCGCCGACTCCGGTATCCAATTCACTTGATACTGGAAATCCTTTAGTTGCAACGCTGTGTTTCTTCAGAAAAGCGGCTGAGAAACCTGAAGCCCAGACCTGAACATTCAAAAAGCTAAAATTAATAAGCATTTCAGGTGTATTGATCTAAAACGCAGACTCCTAAAGTAAAGCAGAAGGAATAAGAACTCTAGGAAGGATGAATAAAAATCGAAACTACAATAACAAACGATAGCATGAAAATCTCTGTACCATTTCGAAGCAGAAGCACAGTACCGAGACAAAGACGAGCACTAGCAATGATATAATGTTACATAACAGAAGCCAAGGATCTAATGTATTGCAATACTAGACCATCACCAGCAAAGATGCTTTAGGGATAATGATTTTAATATGCATGAACAGAAAAGAAAGATGTAAAATGTCCATTTACTTGATCAATGATAATAAACTTAAATTGCATTTTCATATAAAACAAATTTCAATTCTCAACAAGCTCTAGCAAATTCTATGTCTACTCTTAGTAAGATAAGGTGATGAAGGAGCATCCCCTCCCATCATACCCGAGGGTCAGGAGCTGCAACAGGGGCCGAATCGACAATGCAACCTCTTATCCTCCCCATTAAAGAAGGGTCTTGCTTCTGAAACTTCTCAAGAATAACTCCATATCTAAACCGATTCAAACCCAAAAATCGTTTCAGATAATTAGCATAAACAGAAGAACACGCATAAAAGTAAACTTGCTGTTATCTTGCTTGCAAGTGTGTATTAAAAAGAGTGAAAACTCACGTTAACCATCCGGTATTGCTAAAAGTGTGAAAAACCAGGTTTTCCCCATACTCCTCTTCCAACCAATCAGCCAAGTGATCAACAAGCATGTCTACATTCTGCTCGGCTTTTCCGCCAGCTTGGTAACTGATAATGTCAGTCATAGGAAAGGTGAAGGTAATGACATGATAGCCTCTGGAGGTATACCACTCTGCATATCTCTTGAGATGTTTCTGCTTCGATCCTAACCAGCCTAACAACACAACAACCGTACGAGACTTTGCTGATGAACAATCAGAATCACCAGAAACATCAATGGCAGATGGCTCTGGCAGATGCCATCTGTATAAAACATCAGGGGCTGAGGTAGGGATACTGTGTTTAAATGCAACAGGCTTTGATGCTTTAGACAACTCGGCTGACTGATACAAATTTACCAGCAACGAAGACGATGCAATTGAAGAACAATGAACATTGGGAACAAAACCCCAGCACGAATTCGGAACCAAACCATTAACACTAGGGAGAGGCACTCGGATTCTATTAACAAAACAGAAGCTTGCAAGCTTGGAAGATGACATATGAGGTAAGGAATAAGATATGGGAGTTTCAATTTGCTCTGAGGTTGAACAAGTATCCAATGAAGGAAATGGGAGCTTAACTGTGAAATCAGCAGAGACCGAAGCCACAGCCACAGCGGCGGCGGCGGCTAGAGGACGTTGAATGAATCCAGGCAAGGAACCCATATCAAAGACCCAGAACAGAAACTCAAACTACCGTATCAATATGGAACAGTATTTAAACAAGCATCAACAAACCCAATCCAAAACTTGAAGGAAAAAAAACTCAAACTTGGTCAATACTCAAACCCCCAGAAAGCCTAAACACAAAAGCAAAAGGTTAAAAACAAGAACCACCTGCACAAAATCAAGATAACCCAGTTATGACCCAAGGTATTGAATCAAATACAGAAACAGAAAACGTGAAGAAACAAGCGATAAACCATTAAACATATGTCAATGGTTAACCAAATAAGCAAAAACCAATGGTGGCAGGCAAAAGGCAATGGCATATTCAATGGTTTATAGCTGTATATTCCTATCTATATTTTCTTACCTTGTAAATGGAAGAGAGTTTAACAAAGAATCGGGCTTTTGACAGCCCGATCAATTATCAAACACCGACCAAGACCTTGATTTTGCTTTGTGGCCCTACTGCAAAAACAGAAATTTAATTCAATGAAAGATAGCCACAGATTATGGGAAGTGATTAAACTAGAAAGGAATAAAATTAAACGTTGTAAATTAAAATAAAAAGGCGCGTGCTGAAGGTGTTTTGCAGCAATTGCATGCTTATAATATATCTAATAAAGGATGAAACGTGTTCTTTTTCTAGCCCTGCTTGATAGGGATGGATGGATAGATATGGTGTAGGAGTTCAACAACCTATTGGTAAATTAAAATTATAATTACAATTTTATAAATTACTCAGAAAAAATTATCATATATATATATATATATTATATAATTATAAAAAAATATTTAGTTTAAAATAAAATAATAAACATTAAAAATATATATAATGACTTAGAATTTTGTAAATTCAATTTAAATTTTTAAAAAATTAAATTGAATTTTAAAATATAAAATAAGACTGATTAACCTTACAAATACAAAATTTCTACATAATAGTTTTTAAAAAATAAAAAATACTAAATGACCATTTTACCCTGCTAATTCTCTGCTGTTTATACGCTACCTAAAGAACAAGAAAGGGTTTCCCTGAATTTATTTCTCCCTTTTTATAGGAAGGGTAGAAAGGGAATAAAGTATTACGTTAGGGGTAATATAGTAAAGTCAACTTAAAAATACGCAAAGGATCATTTGAATCGTTGGGCGGTCAATATTTCAACTTACAAGAAAGAAAAGACCCGTAAAAGTGGGGAAAACGGCCGACGTGACGGGTGGTCGGTAGCGAGTCAACACGACCGCGACTCGGCAGGTTGAACTCGGTAACCAACCAAGAACACGATAACCATCGTTCTCCATACATTATCAAACGATTTTTCAAAAAAAATCAAAGAGTTTTTCAAATTCGCAAACGAATTTGCAGAACTCGATTGAAAAACCGGATCGATAAATGTTTACGATGATCGAAATCAAACGCCGGAGGCGCAATGCAGGCAATGGAAAAACCAAAAACCAAAAGTAACGATAAAGAAAAAAGGAAAAGGAAGTCACCTGCTGAAGATTGAAGATGGTCCAGCGATTTGGGATCGGTTGGTGTATACTTATCTGAATCGAAGATGAAGATTTGGGGTTTGGATTCTCGATTTTCGTGACGGAAATAATGCGCCGCCTCACACCGTAAAAAGCATTTATATTTTTTTTCTTCAGGGTTCTAAATATCTTAAATATTTGTGCTATTAATAGAGTATTTACAACTCAGTTTTAAATTTAGTATTAATAACGAGTAAAACAAAAGTAAATACTAATCGGGATTGATTCATATAGTAAGCAGTTTAGTTTTAATTAAATAAATTTTAAGTTTAAAACGTTGTGTATATAATACAGATTGATCCGAATTAATAAGACAAAACTCTAAAAATCAAAAGAATAATAAAAATAAATAATAATTGGGTGATCATTAGTATAATTTACTTTAAATTTTAATATAAAACAATCCTCCGTAATATACGTGATATTAACGATCATTGCATAGGGATATTGTTATATGATAGTTATCGACAGTTGGTTAATTTCGTTAGAATAAAATGTTAGTTACTAAATAATGTTTAAGATTTAATCATAAATTTTTAATTATTTATTATAAATTTAAAACCTTAAAAAATATCATAAATTAAAGTATTTTCCTTAAATTATAACACTATAAATCAAAACTAGTTGGATTTTTTATGTAATATATTTTTATAATATTTGGTGTAAATTAATTTATAAATAAGTTAAATTTTGATGGTTATATAAATAAAAATGAATTAATTTAAATTATGTAATTTAGGTTCTCATGTTTTTCATATTTTAGATTCAATTATATTTTAGGTCTTATAGTTTTAAAATGATGTAATTTAATCCCTAATCTCCCAAATTTATGAATTCAATTGCCTTTTAGATTCCCTTTAAGTTTGAAACAAAACAAATTAAATCTTACCATCTTCCGAGTTATATGTTTCTTAGATTCGTGTTAGTTTCAGAATTAAACAAAATATACGCTTACCTAGGGTGATTATGAGTCAGCTCAAGCCTGATTAAGTTTTGCTCAGTTTAAGTTTCTTGAGGCTCGACGAGTTTAGAATTTTAAGCTCGGGTTCAGTTCGAAAACAATATTAATGTGCTCGGCTAGGGCTCGAAGCTCGTTGGGCTCTACTCGACTAAAAATATACAATTTTATTATATTTTTCTATAAAAGATAACACGTCGTTAAAAATTCTTTTCATAACCAACACCAAAATGAAATTCAATATTAAGAAAGAGAAAAGTGTCCAATTTATTTTAGTTAATTTTTTTTTAGTGGATATCTCATAATTTATTTTATTATTTCTTTTACTAAAGAGATTACTAAAATACGCAGTATATATAATATAATTATTTCTAGCCTGTTCACGAGCTTTTTGAGCCGAGCTTAGATAGGCTCGACTCGGCTCATTAAGGTCTCGAGTCGAACTCAAATCCGAGTTGAGCTCACTCGAACCGAGCCGAACCCAAGTAGTTCGCGAACCGATCAGGCTCATTATCACCCCTACTCTTACCTTATTATTTTTTAACAAATTATTATTCAATAATAGTATTCAAATTTTGAAAATATATTACACCAATTCCTTTTTTATATTTTTACCATAGAATTTTAAATAAAATTAATTTTAGTTAAAATATTTTTTAGTAAAATACTGATTTTATTTTTTAAAAAATAGAAAGTAGACAACTAAATACATATCCTAATAAAAAATAATATTAAAATCATATTAAAATAAATCAAAACTCAATGAGAATCTCAATAGTCATAAAATCATAAATTGATTCAACCTAACGTGACACAATCTAGAATTATAATTTAAACAAGATTTCGTCACACCCACAACGTGGAAAATTAAAAATAAATTATATAAAAAATAATATATTTTAGTGAGGGGAGGGATAAAGAATTTTTATTTAAATTTTATTAATCATAAGTTTGATCCTTAATCGTGCTTTTTAATTATTATATTTAAGGATTATAATATTTTTAATTGTTTTTTGTTTTTAAGATTTTATTATGATTAAATCAAATTAATTTACGTTATTTATTTAATTTTGATAGATAAATCTTTTAATAATTTTTTTTTATATATCTAATATCTCGAACTCAAAACCTGTTTAGACAGAATTAAATTATTTATACTTAGACTAATTTGATATAATATTTAAAGATCATATTAAAATATAGAGATAAAAATATTATTAACTATATTTATAATTATAATAATTTTATATTTTTTTCTTAAATTATAAAATTAAAAATATTTTTTTTATAATAAAGTGTTTGTATTATTTATGACCGTATTTTATTTTTTGTTGTCATATTGAATTATTGAGAGGACAAGACACGGGAACAGTCGTGAAGGCCATGCCGGGTCTTGAATTGCAATCTCAAATACCAATACCAATCACAATTCACAATTTTGTTTTGAATTATTTGGATTATTTTATTAAATTAAAAATATATATTTTAAATATAAATATTAAGATTTTAATTTATTTAATCAATTAATGATTTTTTAATATGATATTTGTTTTGTTTTTCATACTGAACGTAAAGACATGGAACCCACTTGTTTTTAAAAGTTCTATAAATACGATGAGATAAATTATAAGTTATTTAAGTTTATTTAATTACAGTATAATTAAATTTTATTTTGAATAATTTTTTAAATTTTATTTGAGTTTGACCTGAAGTATGTATTTTGATAAATAAAAATATTTTAGATTTTTAAATAAAAAATATAGTATACTTTAGAAATTTAAATTAAAATTATATACTTTAAATGACCCGTTTTTATTAATGGGGTTGGAATCAGGGATGGTCATTTCCCCCGCCCGATGGTTCTGATTCGATATAGTCTGATCGGGTCAGATTTTTATGAAAAATTTAGATTCGGATGAGATCGGATCGGGTTTAGAGTGTAAAATATTTGACTTAATCTGACCTGGACTAATTATGTAATTTTCCATAAATTTTTAATGATGTTTATAATAATAATCTTTTATTTATATATTTTTTTATAATTAGGTTCGTAAAATTAATTTTTTATTTATAATTTAGTTTTTAAAATTATATTTTTTTATAATTAAATCTCATACAATTATTTTTTTATAATTTAGTCCTATAATTATTTTTTCTACAAGTTAGGTCAGGTCGGGTCAAGGTAGGATTTAATATATTTATTTTTGGTTCGGATCAGATTAGATTTTTTAAAAAATTTGGGTTGAGCCGGAATCAAATTTAGGGTATTTTGGATGGGCCGAAAATCCAACCTGTACCCATCTCTAATTAGAACATTGGGGGATTGTAGGTAGGGGTGTAAATGAGCCGAGTCGAGCTCGAGTAGTGTTATGCTCGGCTCGACTTGTTAAGATTTTAAGTCAGGTTCGAGCTTGAGTAATTTTAAATGAGCTTGAAAAATCTGAGCTCGACTTGTTAAGAACTCGAGTCTAGTTCGAGCTTTATTCGAGCCTAATAAAGACATGTGTTGACTGATCTTTGACCGTGTTAGACTCAAGTAACTATTATTTGACATGTCTTAATTAAAGTCTAATGAAAAAAACTTTGATACATAAATTATGTAAACTCAAGCTTGTTAATTTTAAGTTTTAATGTGTTAATTTAGGGTTTAAAACTTATATTAAAGCTTTAGATTTTAGGGTTTTAAGTTTAGTAATTTAGATTTTAAATTACAAAAAATATAAAAAATAGTATATTTATATTTTCAAGTAGCTCATAAGCTTTTCGAGTTGAGTATCATGTAGTTTAGCTCGGCTCAATAAAATTTGAACCAAGTTTAAGCTCGAGCCGAGTCCAATTAAATCGACTTTTGATCAAGTTTTAGATAAGTTAAACCCGAGTAACTCACGATTTGTCTTGTCTCATTTACGGTCCAAATCATATGTAATGGAAATGGACCGGAGATGAGTTTGGTCTTTAGGAGTTATAACAAACAGAGGTTATTGGAGGTAGTCTTCTTATCATTGCAAAGATTGGGATTTGGGGGGTTTGATTTGATTTTTTTTTTGATCATGTGGTCTAGGGGTTTGATCTCGTGAAGTCTCGTTTTCGATGACTGGCCGAAGAAAAATATAACTTACGTGTAATTTTGTCCCTTATCCATTTACTAGAAAAATATGTTAGTCGAAATAAAATTATAATATTTTGTATCGGTTTAACAATCAATATCACTTATTAATTGATTTAAATCAAATTTTACATAAATTTAGTATTAGAGTGATTTTATAATTAATTTTTAAATTTAAAAATAAAATAGATATCTAAATTATATTTGTAACTCAATTTTAAGGTTTAAAATATTTTTATTTTAAGTTGGTATTTAAATTATTATTTTGATTATTTTAAGTATTCAACTGTTAATTACAATTATTTTTTTAAAAATAATATCTTTATTTTTAAATTTAATTTATAAAAATTTTAAATTTTGAAAACCCACAAAATAAACTTAAATTTGAAATATGTAACTTCCGTAGTCGATTCCATTGTTAATGGTTTTGTCATCGTTAAGGGTGTTTATTGTCAGATATTAGATTGGATCGAATTTTTTTAAATATTCCGATCTTCAAATCGATGATATAATGATACATATCTAATTCAATAAAAGAATATCCCCATATTCAGATATCCAATTATCTGAAAATATAATTTGATTAAACTAATCTTTTGAATCTGAAGGTTGTATTTATAAAAATTTTAGAATTTCAAATATAATAAACAACAAATTACTAAATACAACAAGATTTATATTTATAAAAGTTTTAATTTTAAATTTTTTGAATATAACAAGTACTAAATTGTTAAACATAACAGATTAATATTAATAAAAAATTGAAATTTTTGGATTTTTAGATAATCTGAAATTTAAAATATTATGATCCATTATCTAATTCAGAAAACTTAAAATCAAACTGGATATCCGATCTGAAAATAAAACCGGATTGAATATTCAAACTTTTAGACCGAGTAAATAGATAATCGGATCGACCGAATCAGATACTTTTGAGCACTCCTAGTCGTTGCCCACTATATCTGTCATCAGACTATCATAATCATTCTCTCAATCACTCATCGTCAATAATCAAACAGTAAATGTGCTTATCAACTTTCTAACATTGAAAAAAAGTCAAACTCGCGAAAGAAAAATTGGTTCACACACCTACCGCCGATAGGTAGTTAGGGAAATAATCATGGTGATCGAAAGATGGTAGTAGTGATCTTTGATAAGGTAATCAACGACGATAATGACAACAATTTGAGGGTTATGTGTTTAAGAATTTAAGACTATTTTGTAAAATTTTTACATTGTTTTTTAATAAACTTAAGATTTTAAACTTTATTTAAAAATGAATAAAATAAATTAAAAATATACCGCATGTAATATTTTAATTGATTAACTTAACAATCAAACACTTAAAATAATCGAAACGAAAATTTAGGTATTTAAAAAATTTATTTTAAATATAAGGCATCTATTAGGCTATTAAGCCTTTTTAAAGTTTTATCATTAATCATGTCTGTGACTATTACAGAGTCATCAAACTTATATGCTCAGTCAGTTTCCCAACCAAGCCAGAGAAGATCAGCCCAGGGGATGACATTCATGATGATCCAGTTATGAAATGAACACAAACAAAACCTAGATGAGATATAAAAATGGCGAAACAAGATCGATATTCGATAGAATCGCAGTTGCAGAACTAAATGCATACAACACAAAATGATCAACTTGAAGAATGCAGAATGCAGAATTCAGAAAGATTAGCCATGAACAGTGAATATCATGAGCTACACTACACATTTAAACAAGGATCATTTTTCAGTGTTGAGAGATGCCATGTAGCAGCAAAGTTTCGGATCCCGATCCTGCTTAACTCGGGCACAGTCGACGAGTTTCAAGATTCAACTCACTCATCATTGCTAGATTTCAATGCTAAGACAGCAGCAAAGAAACTAGAACAGTTTCAAATCTCAATTCTGCCTTATCAACCACAATCAACAAGTGTAAGATTCAATCCATCATTGCTGGAGTTTAAATGCCAAGCTCATAACAAAGTATGATTCTCGAACACAATTAGAAACTCAAAGTTTCAGACCCCGATTATGCACGAACCAAGCACAACAATCCAAGACTTTAAGATTCAACTAGCTCATCATTGCTAGATTTCAATGCTAAGACAGCAACAAAGAAACTAACACAGTTTCAAATCTCAATTCTGCCTAATTAACCACAATCAACAAGTGTAAGATTCAACTCACATCCATCATTGAAGCTATAACAAAGTATGATTCTCGAAAACAGTTAGCAACTCGAAGTTTCAGACTCCGATTATGCATGAACCAAGCACAATAATCCAAGACTTTAAGATTCAACTCACATTGCTACATCATGAAGAATGGAGGAACTTGAAAATTGAAAAGCAACTAAGACTTCAAAGGTCACACATTCAAGTTTACAAACCTTATTCCAACATGAAAAATCAGACACAAACCAACAGTTCTTTGCAGTTTGCACAAACTCAAAGACTGAAACAATAATCTATTTTCTCAACAACAAACAATGACAAATCCCCAATTCTTGAAACCCCAAAATCACCAAAGCCCTAATTCTTGATTCTCTTCTCCTGTGACAAAACCCCCCTAAAAATCCTACTAAACAGTAAACCCTACTCATTCATGAGGTGGAATTGCTAAGCAAAAACCCTACTTTGAATCAATGGCATCATCCATTCAAAACCCTAATTCTCTAATCTCCAACAAAAACTCATCTTCCACATCCACACACTTGAAACAGGAACTATATAACAAATATTCATAGAATCTATAATATATACACACTCCCAAACGAAAAGGGTAAAGTGGTTCACCCAAATTCAATTCGGATCCTTGTCTCTCTGACCCGAACTTCCCGGAGTACTTGATAATGATGCTAGCAAATTCAGATGACCGGGAAGATAATTCCCAACTCTCGCCGCCGACGCTTCTCCCATCACTTGCTGTTGTTGAACGAACAACGCGGCAGTAGTAGGTGGCTGAGCAGACTCCGCAGCGGCGGCATTAGCTGTATGAACAACCATCTCGGGCGGAGGCGGCGCGAAATTCCATACTTGTTGACCATAGTCTGGCCTTGCCGGAAGAGCCCAGAACCCACCCGCATGTCCCAAAATGGACCCCATATCTGGTCCCATCGTAATCACCCCGGGATCGTCCTTCCCGTCGTTACCATCCTCGAACCGGACCCGTTTCCCAAGTATAAAACCGGTGGGACCCAGTAAAGATTTATGGTCCAAATCCAAAGACGTCGTTGTCGACGATGGGAGGGAAGTGGAATTACCTCGACCGCGGACGGAATCCGACATGGTGGAGAAGTTGGCGGGAATCGTCCCGGTACCGGTGGCGGCTATAATGGAAGGTTCCGCTTGTCGTAACAGCCACTCAATGGTCTGACCATCGGATTTGTGACCCAACTCACGAGTCAACTGGAAAACACGAGCCGCACAAATAATCGGCATCCTGATTCTTCGCCCACGACCATCCACTTTGCTGTGACGATCTTTGGTCGGAGGCTTTTTAACGGCGAGGGAACCGTTGGCCGGCGTTTGTCGCACTTTGGGGTCATTAATGGCTCCGTTTGCAGCAACATCATCGGAATTTGACATTGGCGGGACGAGAAACAACTACAGAATTCAATCCCCTTTAGTTTTTTTCAAACTAAAAAGATTTTCTGGGTTGTATTACAGCTGTGTTCATTGTTGATTAGTAGAAGACAAAGCTGTTTACTTTGAAAGATCAAAATAATAATCAAAGTATATAGGATTTTTGGAAAAAAAAAATGTAGGGCTTTGTGGGTCTATAATGAGTTAATTGTTTAGGATGTCCTCCAATTATAGTTTAGTTCTAAAATTGATCCCTAAACTTTATAATATACCAATTTAGTTTTTAAATTCTTAGTATTCTATGAATTAAATAGGCATAAAGCCAAAATAAATGCCATAATGATTGAATGAATAATAATTTTTGTTTTTATTTTTTAAATATCAATGTTTTATTTAAGATCAAAGTAATTTTTATCAATAAAAATTATCATTCAACTGATAATAAATAATTTAAAATAACTTGATAAAAATAACACGTGATAAAAAATATCTTTATATATTATATAATTTTATAAAATTATTTTTTGACTAATGTATTATTATGTAAAGTTAATATATTTGTCTATATAACACTATTATGTCAGCATGCATTGTCATGTAAGTTTACCATGCCATATTAAGTTGTTAGGCTCGATACACCAACCGATTCAATTGCCAAATGGTGGAGAAGAGGTTATTTGAGTGTAATTTGGTAAAAACAAAAAAGATTAAAAAAAAAATAGACACAAGATTTATAGTAGTTTGATATTCTAACAAGCACCTATATCTATTCCCACTAAGAATTTCCTAAATTCATTATGAATTTCTTTCTTTTGAGGCCAAAGAATCCAAAATTCACAAACCAAACTTTGAGAATCCTCTCAAGAAAAGAGATAAACAAAGTAAACAAAGAATCCCTCTCAAAGGTATATGTTTGCACTCTAAGCGCTCACCCAAATTCTTGATACACTTGAGCATACATTGACAATTAAACTCATAAGTGTTTGTCTACCCAAAGAAAAAGAATAAGAAATTGAGCACTAATACAAGTTCATGATTATATTGTTGTTACAATGGAAATATTAGTCTTCTTTTTATGCTTGAAGGTCCATTTTGTAGTCCCAACTGTGATTGTAGTCGTCGGTGACCATTGGGATTGAATTATAGTCGTTTGGAGCTGATTTCAAGGCTAATTTCCTCTTTTGATGCTAGACGTATCAAAACGTGTGGTAGCTGTTTCGATACAGTTCCTTCGAGAAAGAGTCGTTAAACCTGTATTAAAAGACCCATACAGAAAAACCTCAAAGGGTGTATCGAAACGCCTTGCTCTCCGTATCGAAACGGCCAATGCATGTTTTGATACGGAGAGCAAGGCGTTGAGGTTTTTTATAAAGCCGATGGTTTTTTCATAAAATCGTTGAGGTTGTATCGAAACACCTTGCCAGGTGTATCGAAACGGTTTTTGACAGTGTTGAACTGTATCGAAACACTCAAATGGTGTATCAAAAAGCATACATTGAAAGCAAAGTTTTGACTAGTTCAAAACATTTCAAACACTTCCAAAACCCCTCAAAAACTTCTTAAAAGCATTTTCAAGTTGTTTGAACATAAGAATTATTTTTGAAACCATTTTTAAATTAGTTTCAAATATATTTTTTAATTATTATATCAAAACAAGTATCTCAACATAAGTTATTTAACGTTAATTGGCCAAAAAATTTTTATCCATAAAAGGGTCTTTTGACCCAAAAATAAAACGTCAAAAGTTAAAATATTTAAAAAATACAATATGAGTTAAAATGACTATCCAGTCAAATATTAAGAGTCAAAATATCATTAGATATCATTATAAAATTAGCATGTTAAAAAATAACAAAGTCATTCAATTTTAAAACTATTGTTTTTTTTATAATTATATTCGAGTATAATACAATATATGTGTCTGATTTTAAAATTAGATAAGTTCACACACAAAATAAGTTGTCCGAACCTGAACTGTCTAGACAAAGATGTCACCCTTTACAATTAAGATGACCTTTTGAGTTCCAAAAAGACTTATTATAGAAATAGGTACCTAAACTATATCTCTTTTGAATTTTAGATGCCTCAACTAACTTTTAGTAAAAATAGGTGTGTAACGTTCCATTTCATTAATTTTAGGGTCTTGATAATTAATTATCGTTAAAAATTTTACTAACCGATTAAGACACGACAGGTGATATTTATATTTTTAAAAAACTTTAAAATATTTTTTATGCAAATTCTTTATTTTTTAGAAAATTATGAATTTCTCTAATTTTTACAAAATAATCTAAATCACTCAATTTTATAAATTCAAACTCTTAATCATTGTCGCTTTCTTCACCTATCGCCTCCCCTAAGTACACCCCTTCAATCGTTGAATCTAATTGATCATTTTTACTAATATGATGTTCCCATAAACGACGAACGACGTATCAGTCGGACGTCAAATGTAAAATCCAAAATAATGTTTATTGATTTAATGTAACAATTAAAGATAAATAAAATAAGAAATCTATTAATTAATCGGATGTTAAAGATACTCATGTTGTCCAAGTTTAAATCTTGACATTAATATTAGAAATATAGTTCTCTATACTTGATAAAAGGTATATAAAATAATTATTTGATAGCATTCTAGTACTTTTAAAATTAAGAAAAATTATATATTTAGTACTCTAACTATGCTTGTGTTATTATTTTAGAATCCAAATTATTATTTTTGTCAAAATGGTACATATCGTTATAAATTTATTCTATTTTGGTACCTTCGTTGTTTAAAATTAATGAAATGGTAACATGAGAAGGGTTAATAACAATTTTAGTTCAAAAACTTATACAATCTATCAATTTAGTCTAATTTTTATCAATTTAAACATTATTCTAATTTTTAGATTTAAAATTGTAAATTCCTTAATTTTCGTCTTCTACCGGTCGAATATATTTTGGGACTTAGAATTTAAAAAACACGTTAGAAATAACCAAAACTTTAAGATTTACGGATCAATAGGAGGCTAATGCATGATTCATTGAAGGACCCAAACTCCACGATCGAGATAGCGGCGAAAATACATGAGGTGGAAAGGGGTGATGCAAAATTTAATTAAAATTAATATATTAATTTAATTTGATAAATTTTAGATTAAATTGATAATATATACAAGTCTTTTTAACTAAAATTTTGATTATATCAAACCACATCATCAGTTTTATTAATTCTAAACGGACAAGGTACCAAAACAGAACAAAAATATAACGTTAAGTATCATTTTATAAAAAAAATAATTAAAATTTTAAACTAATAACACAAGTATAATTTAAGTACTAAATACATAATTTCCCTTAAAGTTATAATTCTTAAAATGATAAATAAATAAATATTTTTTTAGTATTTTAGATATGCATGTTAGACTTTAATTAGGGTTAGGAAAATCCACTCACTTGATCTTTGAGTATAGAGAGAGGTACTTGCTCCCACCACAAGAAAGAAATTTCTTTTAATTTCGGTTGCTATATGACATGATGAGGCATATGGACCACACATTAAATTAGATTAGTAATAATATAATACAAACAAAAGTAGTTAAGCTAAGGTCAAAAACTGTGCAATTAAATAATCTCACACTTTAATCTCGGCGTAAATGAAGTCATTTTGTGGTTAATTAATTGCCACTATCCGATTAATAGTGTTTAGATTATATATAAAACTAAATTTATATTCGACACACTAACAATATATTAATTTTATGCATTGCTAATGAATTATATGTAGGGCTGAGTATTGGATCGAGTCGAGTCAAAAATTTACGTTATTCGAGTTAACGAGTCATATTTTACAACTCAAACTTTATTAGAATTTTTTTGGTTTGAGTTGAGTTTAAGAAATTCGAGTCGAATAGAGTCGAGATTTCGAGTTTGTATAAATATGTAATTGTAATTATTTATCATATTATAGTATGACTTGATTCTAATTTAAACGACTTTCTCTAATCATATAAGATATATATATTTTCATATATAATAATATTTTTCTATATTTTTCTATATTAATGTATATATCATAAAAATTTGAGAGACTCATCTTAAACTTAAAAATAAATCTTTTAATTATTAAAAAATTCGAGTTATTCGAGTTATTCAAATTTTTATTTTACAACTCGAACTTTATTTAAATTTTTTTTGAGTCGAGTCTATAAAATTTCGAGTCGAATCAAAACGAATCAAGTATTTTCACCTTGAATCGAGTCGAGTTATTCATTTTTTCAAGTCGAGTCAAATTTTACTCACCCCTAACTATACGATAACATATCATCATACAATTTTAAAATTAGAATCATTAATCTTATGTTAACTGATGTGTTATAATCTTATTCATTGATGGTATATTAAGTCATATATTATTGGTGCATCAAAATTTAAATACATGTAAAATAATTAATTGAATTATTATCTAGAGAGAACTAGATTTCGACTAATTTTAAATTATTGAAGTGATCTTATTTTAAAAGGTAATTATTTTTACTATAAAAGATAACTTATATACAATCTTTAAATAAAAATTAAAAAAAATATATGCTTAATGGTCAAAAAGATACTCAATTTATTTCTTTTTTAATTTAGTGTCTAATATTTTTTAGGCAACTTTAATATCTAACGTTTATTTCGTAACTCAAGTTAAATTTTTTTATCAACAACTGTTAAAATTTTATTATTATCCAATTATAATCCAATATGAGATATGTATTTTATTTATTTAATTTTTAAATTTATTTAAAAACATTAACTTCCAAAGAAAAAAACTAAAATTTTATTTTTTTAATCCAACTCTCAAATCACAACTCGCTTGACGTTTAACATCCCTACACAATGATGTTTAGTTGTTTACTATCCAAGCCTCGAGTACTCCATTGTTCAACATCCACACCTTCTAACCGTCGATTAGAAGCACAATTATTTTTTTTATAAATATTCATCGATAGAATAATCAATGATTCATTCATCGATCTTCAACGACGAAATACTGATGCTTTTAGTCGTGGGGGCGACAAAAAGACAAGGATGACAAATGATGATTGAACCAATAGTTAGAGATAGAGGTGAGCAAAACTCGACTCAACTAAAAAAATTTGAATAACTCAACTCGACTTGAAGCAAAAATACTCGACTCGTTTTGACTCGACTCAAAAAAATTCAAATAAAGTTCAAGTTATAAAATGAAAATTCGAATAACTCAAATAACTCAAAAATTTTAGTAATAAAAGATTTAATCTCTAAACTTTTTATGATATGTATATATATTGATATATAAAAATATAAAGAAATATTACTATATATATATATATTAGTATATGATTAGAGAAAGTCGTTTAAATTAGAATCAAATTGTACTATAACATGATAAATAATTATAATTAAATATTTATAGAAACTGAAAAACTCAACTTTATTCGACCCATCTCGAATTTTTTAAACTCGACTTGAACCGAAAAAAATTTAAATAAAGTTAGAATTGTAAAATATGACTTATCAACTCGAAATTTTTTAACTCAACTCGATCGAATACTCACCCCTAGTGAGAGGAGAAATCTAGGGATTTTACAATTCAGATTTAGAAATTTTTAAAAAAATAAAAGATTTCAAGTTATTTTATAAAATAACTTTATTATATTTTAAAAATTAAAAAATTAAAATATACCATATATCATGTTTTTATTAAATAACAAAATTTTTAACATCCGTCGTAAAAGAATATTTTGAGTTATATAATAAAACATTAAGTACCGAGTATTTTTTGACTATTAAACCAAAAAAAAGTTTTAGAATTTAACACGAGATTAATGATTTTATATGTGATTTCTTTTACTGCAATGACCTATCAAACTACGAGGGCTACATCAAATATTTAATAACAGGTAGAGCTAGAAAAATAGATTACGGTATCAAAAGTAAAAGGAATTAAATGTTAAAAAGTTTAAAAACTATATAAACGTTTTTTAATACAAAAGAAAATTTAAATTTTAGTAATTTTATATAAAATTTTAAATAGTTTTTTCCAAAATAAAATTGGACAATTCTTCACCTAGCTCGCCGATGCCCAAAATCTTGGTTAAGCTACAACAACACTATAAAACCGACGAGTACGACGACTAAAAGTATAAATAGGCCGAGTCAAGTTCAAATAGTGTTAAATTCAATTTGACTTCTTAAGATTTTAAAATCGGTTTGAATTTAAGTAATTTTAAATATACCTGAAAAATCTAAACTCAACTTGGCTAGTTAAAAATTCGAGTTGAGTTCTAGTCTAGAAGACTTATATTTAAGCTTATATTTTAATATTTTAAGTTTAAAAATTTAAATTATAAAAAATAAAATATAACAGTATTATATTTTCAAGTAGCTCATGAACTTTTCAAGTCGAGTATCAAATAGCTCGACTCATCGAAAAATCGAGTCGAGTTCAAATTCGATCCAAATCCAATCAAGCTTTGACCAAATCAAACTCAAATAACTAACGATCTATCTTAACTCGTTTATGACTCTAAATATACCAACTAAAAATTTGTATTTTAATGAAAATTTATTTTTATAATATAAAAAATAATACCAATCCTGATCCTATCTAGAGGAAAGAAAGGGTTAAGGAAATCAAGAAAATACTTCTAGTAGACCTAGAACCCGCCACTTAAAAACAAAATAAAAATGAACAATTTAACCCATAACCAAATGTGGTTACTCAGAAAAACTTTTACTTTTAAATAAATATATTTATTATTACAAAAAAAAATATTATTTTCAACAAATTCAAAAAAATGAAAATTACATCTTACTAATTATCAAATCCATTTTTTTATAAAATTGTCATATATATATATATATATATACATGTGCCGGTAAATATAAGTTGATGGCAATGGGGAACACAACTGAATCCACAAAAGCATTTAACATGTGAAACAGGTGGAACAGGGTCCACTTGGTTTTGGTGCTATTACTGAAAGGGATCACAAAAATTGGCATGGGCAGGACATCAATAAAGTCCGTTTTCTTTTCCATCATCCAGCAAAATGAGATGCAACAAGATGCTAACACAAGTATCCTTGTAATAGTAAACAGACCAAAAAGAAAGGTTTCGAATTCGATATGGAAACGACTCATAACCTTTCAAACATGTTCGAATCAACAAGATCGACATCAACTGAACTAACACTCAATCAACACCAAAGAAAGGATGAACACAACAATGGCTTACTTTGCCATTTAGATATCTATCTATATATATTCCGTATAGTATTCTTGGTATCAAACCGACTGCCTTTACTCGGAATTCAACAAAAAATGAAACCAAATCAAACACCACAAAAGCAATGATAAGGTACACTAGCACTAAAAATTAACTCACTAGAAACTGAGAAAAGGCAGGGTCAAGAGAAAGTGATAGTAAGCCTCATATTTGTCATGTAACCGAAACCATGGAGACATGGTTTAGAGCATTTACCTTTCTAGACTGACGGTGGTTCAGTTAGTCTTTCGAACAATGCTTCGGAGCAGCAGCTTTATTTTCAAGCAGAAATAGTTTGCTAGCATAAAGGGAAAGATAATGAGTAGGGATCAAATAATCTATACAACAACGGGTGAAAGATTAAATGTAGCTCGTCATTGACAAACAAAGCTGTTATGTTTTCAGATGTACATATAATACTCGATACCAAAACATCAATCTCAATTCTCCATGTTTACACACAACTCTCACACCCAAACTCCGAAAGTGGATGTTTTATCATCATGTCACATGAAACAAAATGTTGGTATTTTGTTGCATTTTAAGCTGCCAAAAATCAAATCCAAGTTAGAATGCCATTATACAATTTATTACTCAGGTATATTCAAATTGACCATGTAAATGCAGGCAGAACAATAAATCCGAATCATGATATTGAAGTACTACTGCAAGATGCAAAGAAAAGTACCACGAAGTTAACTCTGATTTGTGTATCCCAAAACAGTTGACAACTCAAGAAACTGCAACTATAAACTATCCTTACCTTTTCCCAACTCGCCATCAATCTTAGCCTTAATTCAAGAGCAATCAAGATGTGGACAAGAATGAAGGCCTTCATGATTAGTATAATGTCCTTTTGGCAGAATAGAATTGCTTTTTACAACTGAATCTACTAAATGCCCGACTACCTTGACCGGATACAAACTAAAACCAGCTAGCTGGAGACAGTTCTATTGGTATACGGAATGTTAGCAGCAATCATTCTTCATAGAAGAACTTGCCATATAAAATTTTAACCTAGTTTACAAAGCAAGATTATGCACCATTTTCAAGTCATTATAAATTGAACTTCCACCAAAACCGAACATTTTAACTCAAATTAATTTTCGTTTTGGAAGGAAAAGGGGATTAACAATAGCACTAAAAATCATTCAGATCAACATGCGACATTGAGAAGAATGAATGCAAGGAAAGGCACATAGAGCATTAAAAGTGAACAATCAAAATCTACTAGACAACTAACCACCCTCAGTATCCAGGTGTTCACAACATTTCAACCAGCTAATATTTATTGGATTCTTCAGAACATATACCAACTATAAACATAGAACATAACTGAATCCATTGTTGACAAAAAAACTACTCAGAGAATATAGGCTAAAATACTAAAAAAACTTCAACTATTTCACATTTTTCTATGATAAATATGCCCCTATTCTTTATTGTACTCAAATAACCCCTATCCTTTGTGTTGTAAAGTAATAAATTAAAGATTAAGGGACTAATTTGGATACAAAGTACATACTTATATGGGTGTTATAAAGGTATAAGAACTTAAATAAAATGGAAAGTTGAAGTGCTTTTTTAATATTTAGCTGAAATATTATAAAGGTATAAGAACTTAAATAAAATGGAAAGTTGAAGTGCTTTTTTAATATTTAACATGATATTGATCAGTACATAGGTATGAAATATTAAGTTACAGAACTAACCACATATAATACCCTCAAAAATCAATGGGGCAACTGTCCATATAAAATCAATAAAACCAAGCGAAAAATAAAACTATTAGAAATCAAATGTAGTTAGCGGACACGTCTTTGTGCAAAGTTAAATCAAAATGATCAATGGATTCCCCTTCCATTATCATTGTAATTTATAACTTTCATATCAAGATATAAGCAACAATGTGGATTTGGGAAATGAAGCTTAAGTGATTCTAACTGGTGACATGACATTTTGCAAATATTTTGATAAAGAAAAAGATGGCTCCAAAGGTATCATAGTTTCAATTAAATCAATAATAAATGCAAGGAAATAATCTAAATAGCCTTTCAGGCATAACATTTGACAGTCAATGATCTGCAAAACATAATGCATATATTTTATGACTTTATCTAATCCTTTCCTATTAAATTCACATAAATTACATGTGTCACATGTTGACCAAATGCTGCGAGGCCCTAAGGATCTAAAGAGAGCTTCATAACATGTATGACATCCATTCTCATTTTCTTAGCTCCACATTCCCGTGTGACATTGTAATACCCAGCAATGGACAGAAGAGAAAATAATAAAAATTGCCCAAAACTAGATGACCAGCTTCACTATATTAGCTGGGGAACTTATTGCATTGCCATTTAACACAACAGTGATGAACAATGTATTGAACCCAAAGTCCAAGTCTTAGCAACTCCATGTTTATCAAGACAACAACATAACTGGGATATGATAATGCATACAATTGTTGAAAAAGGCAAACAGATACTCACAATTCTCAATCCAAATCTTCTTGCCTGGTCTCCGTATTATCACCTGATCCAGGTCCCCGTGCTTGATATGGCCAGGGCAGCGCTATCCTAAAACTCCTCTCGACAGGCTGATTATCCCCATCAGACCTCTGCTCACCATCACCACCACCATTACCTCCACCGGTTCCCTGCACCCCGTGAGCCCTCCTCTCATAATCAGGATCATCAGTAGGCAACTCGTGACGACACACGGGACAAGAATTATGCAATTCCAGCCACGGCAATATGCAATCCTTATGATAAAGATGCTTACAGGGCATCTGCTTGGCTTCCGTCCCCTCCTCGAATTCGTCCATGCAAACCGCACACTGGTTGAACTCCGAATTCGAATAATTCTTTGTTATATTCACCGAAGGTAGCGCTTCAATAGCTGATTTAGATGCCGGTGGGGTACCATACCGGTTTGGATCATTTTCAGCCAGCTGCTGGATCAATTGCTCAAGGCCTGGTCCGATAAAATAATCCCCGATGTTCGCCGGAAGCCGAAATCCCGCCTCAGACGGATTGTTCTGGATCACGAACTCTATGCGCGCCCCACCCGAACGCAGATCATTTAGATGATTTTGGATGAAGGTAAACGGATCGAAAGCGAACGGATCGCCTCTACCTGGCCGGGTCGGTCCAGATAAGTTAGGGTTATTAGGTTCAACAGAAGCAGAGGACGATGAAGTTGTTGTCGATGAAGAAGAAACGGCAGGAAAAAGGAGCGGAAGCAAGGAAGAGAACGGATCCTCTAACGCTAAGAACGGGTCAGAGACTGGAATTGTGTTCGGATTCGGATTAGAGAAGCCTGGGACCTGATTAGGGTTTGAACTCTCATATTCTTCGAGGAAACCCTCGTTGCATATGGGACAAGACGGGTCGGAAGAGGATATCGTTACCGTCACGGTACGGTTGCATTGGTAGCAGAAGAAAGGTTTATTTGTTGCGCCGACGGTGTTAGCGTCGCCGTTTCCGCCGGTGACGTTCCCGTCGGACGACATGTTTTTTCAGGGATAGAAATGTGTTTTTGGACGAAACAGAAGAATTGGAGAGAGAGAGAATGAAATTCATTGACAAGAGGGGAAGGGCCTTTTAGAGACAGAATTTTTCTCTTTTTAGAGGCTTCTAGAAGGTCTGCTAAGTTTAATGAATTACTATCTGAAGTATTTTTTAAAATATTAATAATTTTTATATCCGACTATTAAAATTTAACTAAAATGGTAATATAGCTTTATATAATTATAATTTTAATAAAAAATATCTATATATTATTAATTTAATTTAAAATATTTTTATATATTTTCTCAAATAAATTTGTCAAGTTTTAATCTGGTTTTGTCTTATCCTTTCTCACCCCGTCTTTTGTATTTACGTCGGTAAATTGAATGAATATAAATAAAAAAAATATTCTTTTAATATATTATTTTTCTCAAAAATATTTTCCATTTTAGTGATTTCTACAATAAAATAAAAATCGAATTAAAAAAAATTCAACCTTAAATAATGATTTAAAAAAATAAAAAAAATAAAAAAAATAATTTCTAAGAATCCGACTTTGTACAATAAAATTATTGTTCACTACCCTCTGCACTATGTCCACTGCAGTGTGTTCTCTGTTCACTACTTTTTTTTTATTTTTTAAATCACTGTTTATAGTCGAATTTTTTTGAATTCAACTTTCATTTCACTATAAAAACATTAATAGAATGAGAATTAATTTTGACAAAGTAATATATTAAAAAATATTTTTTTATTTATATTTCTATCGATTGTCCATTTATATCGACATAAAATTTAAGTCCCAAAAGGATCTTATATCAGTTCTTCATTGATCCTCCAATATTAAAGTTTTGTTTATTATTAACATATTTCTTAAACTCAAAAAAGTGTTCGAATCGTAAAAGAAGTAAAATAAAAAATTTATGATTTTAATTAAAAAAATAATATTTAATTAATAAAGTTTTAGACTAAATTGACAAGATTATATAAAATTTTAAATTAAAATTATTATTAACTTAAACTGTATCAATGTTTTCATTAATTTTAAACGATAAAGATAACAAAACAAAATTATAATATTAAATATTATATTATCAAAATAATAATTCAAATATTAAAATAATAATACGAAAATAGATAATATAGATGCATATGTCAGTGTGGTGGTCCAATTGCATTTATTTTTTGATGTGAAACTACACAATATTATATGTAATGTCATCGTCAATGATTCAAAATGTAATTTTTAAAATGGAATAAAAAATTTAAGCATAAAGATAATTTTAACCCTTAACGTTTATAGTTTTTGTCATTTTGACTTTTATTTTTTTTGGGATAAATTTAGTCCTTAACCTATATCTTTTTGACAAATAGCTTATTTTTTAACTAGTTTGATGATTGGACCGTTAAAAATTTAACAATAATATATATATGGAATATAATTTTAAATGACATAGAATATAACCTATCAAATACATATATATATGGAATATAATTTTATTCTAATATAAAATATAAAATAATTAAAATTGAAATAAAATATTAAAAATTAATTAATTCTAAAATAAAAGATTATTAAACATTCTTAACCCTAACTACGATAAAATCAAAATCTTATTCGAATTGTGTTTATACTTTTTATTATATTTTTTATATTTTTTATATATTTTTATATTTTTTATATTCGAATTGTGTTTATATCTTTTATTATATTTATTCTAAAATAAAAATATAACCACATTTTCAATAATATTTTGATTTTATCGTAGTTAGAGTTAAGAATGTTTAATAGTCTTTTATTTTAGAATTAAATAATTTTTAATAGTTTATTTGAATTTTAATTGTTTTATATTTTATATTAGAATAAAATTATATTCCACATATATATATATATATATATATATGATAGGTTACATTCCACGTCATTTAAAATTATATTTCATATATATATCATCGTTAAATATTTAACGGTTCAGTCATCAAACTAGTTAAAAAACAAGCTATTTGTCAAAAAGATATAGGTTAAGGGCTAAATTTATCCCAAAAAAAGAATAAGGGCCAAAACGACAAAAACTATAAACGTTAGAGGTTAAAATTATCTTTATGCCAAAAATTTAATATAATTAATTTTATTAAAATGAATTTAAGAATTTAATAAAATACAAAAACATAAAATTATATTTCGATTCCAATTTGTATAAATTTCAGAAAAAAAATCTAAAAATGAATTTAAAAATTCAAAACCATAAAAATATATCAATTCCTGATGCTAATTGCTATCATATTAAAAAAAATAAATCAATATGATCTCAACCTTTAAAATTAAATGTTGTAGACTAATAGATTTTTCAATAAAAAAATAGGCAATTTAATTAATAATTAAAAAAATTATAAATAAAAAAGTAATAGTGTCTTACTAAATTGTTTTATATTAAGATTTTAATACTAAACATGTCATTTTGTGTCAGGATCCGTTGTAGTCTAGTTGGTTAGGATACTCGGCTCTCACCTGAGAGACCCGGGTTCAAGTCCCGGCAACGGAAATTTTTCAATTTTTTTTTCCTTTTTCTATCTTGTTTGTTGTTGTATTCATACACTTTCTCAGTGGAACCAGCTTCTGAAGAATCAGAGAACTTCTATCCTTACTCGATTTAAAGTTCATATGTTCGTAACTAAACGAATCGGTCTTTGTGTCGGGTACTTATAGCCTATGTTGCACAGAGACGGTATGAAAAACAGTAATTCTTAAAATTATAAGATGCGAATACGACAAGGGTACGACAAATATAAAATAATAATATTATATATTAATAAAAGAACAAAATACTAATAAAAGATTAAAATAAAAAATAATAATATTTTTAATAAAATACTTATAATTACATAAAATAATAAATACACATTCATGAATAATGTGATTTTTTCATATAAAATAAAGTAATAAAAAAACATATTTATAGATTATCTTATAAAAATATATTTATGCTCTAGTCATAAAATATCTAAAATAATCGAATAAAATTAAAATACTACAAATAAAATAGCAAACAAAGAACATACTAAAATTATTTGTAAAACTAAAATAAAATTTAAGATTAAATTATTTATTTTTAGTTTCTTTAAGTTAAGATTGATACTTTAAAATATATATTATATAAACATTTTTTACATATTATATATTTATTTAAAAAATTCATCTTTTTAAAAAGTAATTATTATAAATAAATTTTATTTCTTTTATAATTTACATTAAAATTAGTGTTAAATTTAATTTTTTATATTAATTTATATTAAAATAATATAATTACTTTTAATATTAAAATCTTAATAATATTTTTTGATTAAGTAATTAATAATAATAATAATAATAATAAAATAACAAATAACTTAATTTTTTAATAAAGTAAAATTTGTGGATCCCGTAAAAAGTTAAAAAACAAAGTTCACGGGTTTTCTTTCTCCTTTCATTGTTCTTCTTCTTCTTCTTCAGGATACTTCATTGTTTTTCTTCTTCACCTTCCCTGGTCTTTGAAAAATCTTAAGAGAAAGCTTCTATTCTTGAACGAAAGGTTGTCGAGACGTCCCCGAATACGTCCCCTATTAGTGTTGACCGTCCCCGGTGAGCATTTATCGTATCTGGTGAGCGTTGACCGTCCCCGAATACGTCCCCAATGAGTGTTGACTGTTGGATTAAAATTCAATAATAATGGACACATATGTATAATGTATATTGCTATTATAAAATTTAACACGTAATTAAGTGACCAATTATGTTACATGTGTTATAGGTATTAAATTATCATGGAATTAAAAGTGTAGATACCATAAGGTGTATTTATAATTTGATGAGTGACAAAGTTATAAATACTTTAGAGTTGGTTATTAAATCAACTACTAGTTGGTTATTAAATCAACTATATAAGGGGTTATGGTCTGAGAGTTGTAAATACTTTTCCCCGTCTGAGAGTTGTGCCGCAAGAGAAAACCTAACTTATTGGAAGATCAAACCTTCTGGAAAAACTCTATCGATTAATTCAGGTACGCTTCTGCATTCAGTTTATTTATTTTATTGTTCTTGATGATTTGACATATAGATTTTGGGCTTATATTCGTATTGAATATATTTTAATTCTAACATTGACTGTCCTCGATGAACGTTGACCATATCTAGTAAGCGTTGACCATCCCAAAGACATTCTCGGCCATCTCCGCACCTTTCCCGTCTCGAAAACGTATCAGGGACGCGGGACGCCTTTAGAATGTCGTTCTCGTGCTTCCTTGCTTATAGCTTGTTAAATTTACATATTATTGGTTTCCATTCTTTATGATGCATTTTCCTAGTATGCCATTATGCTCACAAGTTGAGTCATTCTCCAGTAAAGCTTGATCAGTCTATGATTTGGCATGTTGAAGATCGTAGACTAATGTGAAGTGAAGTGTCTTTTGTAAGAAATAGTTTGTAATCTTTTGTTGGTATGTTCGGTCTAGATCGAACACCATGTGAATGAAGAAGCTCGTAAGTTAGTTCGATGGTCTAATTGAAGAACAGTTGAAGTTCTGTTCTAACAATGATGAATTCATTGATCTTTCTAATCTCCCTCGACTTGGTCTAAACGCTACCCGACTCGAACAAGTTACACGAGGAATACCGAGGTTAATTCGGAGACTCGCCCCGATAAACGATCCTATTTTTTTCTTTTGATTTTATCTAGATGCTTTAATTAAATCTTACATGTTCATGCAAGGTCTGAGTTCAATTGCAGCGGAAACCTATAAGATTCGAGTCCTAATTTAACAGAACAAGTTATATGGACCTAAGTGTAATTTTTTAGTAATTTAAGGACTAAACGTGAAATTAAAATTATCAATATTTAATTAAGTTTATTACATGTTTGTATCTCAAATTTCAATCCTAAATACACGTTATCCACTTGTCATATACAACTTACTAGATATATTGCAACCTAGTTAGCAACAATTGATTCAACTCATAAATAGTAATGATTCATTATCAACAACACTCAAATTCACAAGGGATAGTAAGAATCAAACTTCAATGTAACTTTATTATAACTAAAGGTATACCAATAGTCAATTCAATTCTAGGTCACAAGGCTAATATTATCTCGACTATTCAAAACATATCATCTCGGCTAAAGGCATCATATCCTAATTTCAACATAAGGTTCATGACTTTCAAAACATTCCTACATTAAGCTTTTATTCAAGAAACATCAATATTGAATATCATCAATATCTATAAGCATACAACTATTTCAAGTCTCAATAGCATAGACAATATTCATTATATGATAAACTCATCCCCATTGCTCTCTCACTACTATACCACTAATGTTATAAAGATATACTCGAACTTTAACTTGACGGTTACCTAAATCCTTGCTTTCCTTTGCTGCCTCCACATTAAATACTCTGCATTGCAAGGTAAATGAGAGGGTAAACATAAGCTTAACAAGTGAATAAAAACATATTTAAAAACATCTTGTAATGTATCCCATAATATATAAAAAACAATTTTAAAACAAGTTATTCTCTAAGTAAAAACAATGTTCATGGTCGTCAACGCCACTATTTGAAAAAGATCAACAAGTGTAAATAACCATGGCTCATAAGCCACAAAATCTTTCAAAAATATCTTTTTTGAAATCACATGCTTTGTAAGCAAAACTAAGTCTTACATGCTACACATAGCAAAGCTTATAAATCTTTTGAGCTCAATATCAAAACACACACAACTCAATTTGCACTAAAAACAATAATTACTTTACACTTTTTTCCTCGTGTTGTAATATTAGTGAACCAATTAGACTCACCTCTAACCTTTAGGATAAATAAAAACTCGTATGAAGACATAAATGCCAAGTCATACCATGTATGGGACTATACCGTCATCATACTACGTATGAGGGCTCTATCACCTACTCATACTACGCATAAGTTAAACTCATGCACACAAATGGATTAAATCCAATTATGTTTCCCATCTTACCTTCCAGGATAAGCTACGCTTAAATGCAATACAACACATATACCACAATTCAAGCAATAACTCTAATGTATCATTAAGGAATTTACCCACGTATACGAATTTTGTAATATAAAGTGCACTAAACATTCTATTGATCGATCAACTTATCCACGTTACCATCATCTTTAATATCCAACACAAAACCAAAACTAAAGCTCAAGTTTTTCAGTTAGAACAGTATGTAAGCACATGCATCCCACTAACACATTCATCAAATGCATAAACCGATAAAACTCACTTTTTTCATGTTTTCAAAACAAAACTATAGGAGCATCATATGCATATAAAAACCTTTGTAAAATCAATCTCATGAGCATTAAAAATACATGCATATTCACATATGTACAACACAATATGAGTATGACTAAAACACATAATAAAACACAACATAATATGAGAACCTTTAAGAAAGCAATACTTTAAACTTACTTCTGAGTATAGAAAGGTTTTTCATACATTCTCTAAACCCACAAACCTTTAAAAACACATTTAAAACCATACCAAATTGGCAGCCCTCATAATCCACTCACGATTTATCGAAACTTACTCGACAAGTCATCTAAAAACGTGATTCGGCTTTCCAATCTCCCTCAAACTTGTTCTTGTACCTCTTGAACTAATTCAAGCATCAAAACCAGAGGGTTTAGTGCATTATAACACACTCAAACATCCCTCAAGTTGGCCCAATACATGGCAGCCCCTAAAAACACCATAAAACCTAACCGAAATTCACCGAAAACCTCTCTAAACACCTCCTAAACCTTAGGTCTGGGATTAGATACTTAAAAACCATCTTAATTACATATAAACACTTCAAAATTCATATATTTAGGCATAAAAAACAACCATATAAAACCCTTGAACGAAAATTAAGAAAACCGATTTTATTGATTCAAAAATTTAAAGATTGTAGCAATAAGCAAAGAACTTAGGAATTTTATTAAAAACTTTAGGTTTCAGAGGTTTAAATAATTCTCACATCCAAAATTGATCCAATCTCCTTCAAATGTTTAAAAACAAGTAAAACCGAAGAAAAACGAAGAGATTTTGAAGAAGAAAAATATAGATGAATAAACCAAAAAAATTTTATTAAAAAGAATAAATATTTACCTTGAAAATATGATGAAGAATATGTATTGGGAAGGAAGAAACCGAAATCTTGAAGAAGGGTTTAAAGCTTGATGCAAAAATAAAGCTTTTCAAGTAAAACCAAAGAAGAAAATTATAAAGAATTAACCAAACGGATTTTTATTGAAAATACTGATGTTTACCCTTGAAAATATGATGGAATAGCTACCAAGAAGATGAAAAGTCGGAATTTTAAAAATAGGTTTAGGTTTATGAATAAAATTAGGTTTTTAGGATTAATATTAAGAGATTTGGGTTATTAATTAAAATTGTGGGTTATGGGTTATTAAAATAGGCCCTTGGAAGGATTAGATCAACTAGAATTAGGATTGAATCAAATCCTCTTAAAGATTCAAAGTTTTGGCTTAGCTTATAAAATTGTCCTTCAGTTTTTAATTTTTACAAAATAGTCACTACTTTCAAAGTCTTAGGGATTTAAGGGTTAATTTTTGAAATTGAGTTTACCAAAGTCAAATATATATCAAATAAGGATTTTAAGATATTTTTCCATAATTTATTTTAATTTAAAACTAATTTTTAAGTATTTAATCCTAAACTAGGTTATATCGGCAAAACTAGTTCACTAACTTCTAGGACCATTTTTTTGGGAGTTACAGGTATGTTCGGTCCAGATCAAACACCATGTGAATGAAGAAGATTGAAAGTTAGTTCTATGGCCTAATCGCAGATTAGTTGAAGTTCTGTTATAACAATGATGAACTCATTGATCTTTCGATACCTGCGAGTATCGACAATCTCCTGATTTGTGTCTGGAAGACGGTTTCTCGCTCGTATCGGTAAAGGAATGTTGTTAGATAAATGCTATATACTAAGCCAGGTTCAAAGATTTTTAGTCTACTTAATGGCATTTAGATTTAAAACTGCGAAACTCGGTTGCATTCGACTATCCTGATCGAGAGCGGAGAGGCGAATACCCTTATACATAATCATCTATGGCTAGAGGCTATTGCTTATATTTGTGAGTTTGATCTTGTTTGACAAGTTTCCTCCTCATGTGGAGGATCATGATAGAATCCTTTATGATGTTTTTGATGCTCTTTGATTGTCCCAGAATCTTATAAAACTTCGCTCGTATCGGGACGAAACCACATGCTTGCATAGAAATGATGATAACAAAAGGTTGATCGGATTCGTACTGATAAATATCAAACCCATGCCATGTGAGCTTGGTGAATGTAAAATGAAAGATGATGAAACCTTGCATGACAGTTAATCATGTTTCATTTCACATAACAGATAAAACAATTTTCACTAATTAATAAACATTATTTTAGTCTTGATTAACATTAATTTATAAATTTAATCTCAAGTAATCCTTCTCTTTCTCTTTGTAAAAAATTATTAAACAATATAAGTATTATTAATATTTGTATATAATTAATTAACGAGTGTTATCCAAGCAATAAACAGTATGTTTTCATTTAAATATATCTCACATTTAAAGTGTTATATATGTTAAAAATCTATATTATAAAACTAATATGAGATAATTTAAATTAATTATGATAAAACCTGAAAATCTGAAGAGTAATTGATTTTTTTAAAGTGAAGCCATCCAACAAAATTTTTCATCCCATGAAAAACGCTGCGTTTCGATACCGATTTGGCGCCGTCGTAGCACGTGGTCAACGCATTGTCTATATATATACTGCTCGGCAATTCAACGCGTTCTGGTTCCAAAATTAGGGTTTGATATCCAAAATTAGGGAATTTAGTCTTCGAGGAACGATCCAACGATGTCGTATCTATTACCACATCTGCACTCAGGATGGGCCGTAGATCAGGCCATCCTCGCAGAGGAAGAGCGTCTCGTCGTCATCAGATTCGGCCACGATTGGGACGAAACTTGCATGCAGGTACCCTTCAACGTTCTCCCCTTTTTCTTTATTAACTTTACATGGACCATGAGATTTATCTACTGCCCTTCCTGGATTATGTTGTTCATAGAATTTATCAGATTTTATCATAGAATAGGGAAAGCAATCGGTAAATCATATGTTCACTGTAGATTTGAAGATTTATGTTTATCAAATTTGAAGGGTATGATTGAAATTCGAGGACGACTTCCTGTTGGAAAGAAAAAGTGAATATTTTTATCCAATAATTAAGCAAATAGAAATGGAGATATTCATAGGTGATGGGTCTCATTTTTATATCAGGTTAAACATCACCATTGGTCACTATTCACGCTTTACTGTTTGATCACCAGTTTATTGCTATTCCTGCTTTACTGTTTTTCTGTGTGTGTTTTAACTGAGGTGACCAAAATAGAAAAAAAATAATATTAGGGACTAGTTTGCCAAAAATAATAGTTTCTTGATCAAAACAGGAAAGCTGGAATAGTTTAGTCACCAATGGTGATGTTTATCCTTTTTATTTTTAGACATGCCCTTCGCTTGGTCTTCAATTTTTTGAGCTGCTGGCAAGCATGTTTCCTTGCTTTATTTGGCTGATAACAAATATTGTTTGGTTTAGGAAAGATGCTTGATTTTGTTTTTTTGATCTTGCAGTATTGTTTTCGTGTTCATTTGTTTAGCGGTCATGAACATGTTTGTTTAAGTGTTTATACGAATGGTTCGTCGAACGCTGCCAGTGCTTAAGATAAGTTGAGAGATAGAATCTTTCTGATAATGACTTGCTGTTTTGAAATTCTGGTCCATTCTTTGAAGTTCGAACACTGAACATGGTACCTGATAGGAGTAGTGGAAGAAAACTTACATGGATCATAGTTATATTTTGTTGCTTCCGGCTGCGTTTAAATGCATTTCTAGTTTGCTTTTGCTTTGCTAATATCTGAGGTTGTTTGTAAGAACATGGGCTTCGATCTTTTTTATTGCAGTCTATGAATTTGTCTCTTTTTTTCATTGTGCTTGCCCTGGAAACATCAGTTTTCTGTCTGTATTTTCAGATGGATGAGGTTCTTGCTTCGGTTGCTGAGACAATAAAGAACTTTGCTGTGATATATCTCGTAGACATAACTGAAGTTCCTGATTTTAACACCATGTATGAGTTGTACGATCCATCGACAGTTATGTTCTTTTTCAGAAACAAGCACATCATGATTGATCTTGGCACTGGTAATAACAACAAGATCAACTGGGCTCTCAAGGACAAACAAGAGTTCATCGACATTATCGAGACTGTATACCGTGGGGCAAGGAAAGGTCGTGGTCTGGTGATTGCTCCAAAAGATTACTCTACGAAGTACCGATACTGAAAGCACTTGCAACTCGTTGTTGACCATGAAGATTTATGGTCATCTTTTGCAACTTTGATGCTGATTATCTCATTATGAACTATGTCTGTAGATGTGTGTTTCGATTTGCAATGCTTGCATGGATATGTATGGCACAATTTGAGATAAATGTTTGAAACAATGGAAACATATATTTTATGTGCTATGTATTATTACTATATTATTTTACTATATAGTTTATTATCATTACTATTTAGTGTTATTGTTATCTAAAAGTCCTATCTGATATTATGTTATCCCTCGGCTGCATGGATTCAGTGCCTCTTGCAGTCAATTATGGGGTGATAGTCTGCTTTCTTACAGTGAATTGTAGCATTTAGGAAGGCTAGACTTGTCTAGCAATTGTTGCACTCGAGTTGGCCATCCCTGTTAATCTAACCAGAAATTCGTGGTTGTCGTACTGAGACTTAAAAATATTGACGCGAGACTTAAATTGAAGACCCAAATTCAATTCGAACATGATGACTCGAATTTGATCTGAAATAAGTCAAATCGATCTGAATTTTAGTTGAATCGAATATAGACCTAAATTGAGTTTCAATTGAACCAAATAGACTCGAACCAATTTTTAATTGAAACGATTTTACTCGAACTGAACCCAAAATAAAGAAAATATGTTAAAATAAGAAAGTAAAGATGTGACGTAAACTATTGCTCAAATATACATGTTATATAAAGTGATATATGTTAAAATAAGAAAGTAAAGATGAGACGTAAACTATTGCTCAAATATACATGTTATATAAAGTGATATGTAAGTTGTAAAAAATTATCTCAGCATGAAAATTTAATCGAAATTGATCGATCTCATGTTAACCTAATATTGACCTAGTCTAAAATCAATCGACCTAAAAATAAACGACTTGATACTAACAGAAAAAGTCAACCGAATAAAAAATTAATCTACCAATACTTGACCTAAAATCAATATAGACTTGAATTAAAACCGAATGTACAAACTAAATCCAAACAAAAATTAAACATAATATAATCATATAAATAAGTAATAACCCAAACCGAACCCATATCTAATGACCCGTTTCTCACCTCGAGACTCGTACTTGAATCCGTCTAACAATAGCATGTATGGCGAGCCGCTCCCGAGGAATTTCGGTACGCCGAAACTGGCACGGTTTCTGCTTCGCCGTGATCCCGGACGGAATTACAGTATATAATATACATACAAATATTATATTTGTGAATATACCACCAAATCCGTTGTAGTCTAGTTGGTTAGGATACTCGGCTCTCACCCGAGAGACCCGGGTTCAAGTCCCGGCAACGGAATATTTTTTCTTCATTGATTTTTTTGTTATCTATTTACACTATTTTATATAGAAACAAAAACTGAAGAAATGGCAGAAATTTCAAATATTCTAATTTTTAAAATATATTTTTTATTGATTCGTTCTTTTTAACATTTTTAATGAGATTCTTCGCTAGTATTTATTTTGTTTTAATATTTAATAAAATTCACATACATAAATTTATATGATTTTTTAATACAAAACTATGAACTTGTTTTAATATTTAAATTTTTTTAATGAGATTCATCGGGTCGTTTGTTTTCCAATTTATAGTGTTCCTATATAATTAGGTTAACAAACTTGATTTATTCGATTAGAGATTCGATATACATTCAAATATGATGATTCAAACTTAATTTAAAACTTGAAACAAATTAAAATTAATTGAAATAGACCTATATTTTAAAGGTATAAGGATAATTTTAACCTTTAACGTTTATAATTTTTATCATTTTGGCTCTCATTCTTTTTTTGATAAATTTAACTCTTATTCTATATCTTTTTGACAAATGTCTTATTTTTAACTAACATAATGTTTAGACGGTTAAAAATTTAACGATATTGATATGTCATATATATGTGATAATATATTTTAAATAACATGACATCTAGCCTCATTCTACATATATATAACATGTCATTGTCATTAAATTTTTTACGTTAATGACAAATATATACATGTAAAATATAATTTTATTCTAACATAAAATATAAAACAATTAAAATTCAAATAAAATATTAAAAAATAATTAAATCTAAAATAAAAGGCTACTAAGCATTCTCAAATCTTAAATATCATTCTACATATATATGACATATCATTATCGTTATTTTTTTAATTATCTAATCATCATGCTAGTTAAAAATGAGATATTTGTTAAAAAGATATAGGTTAGGGGCTAAATTTATCCCGAAAATAGGATGAGGGCCAAAATGATAAAAATCATAAACTTTAAGGGTTAAAATTATCTTTATGCCTATTTTAAGTGGGTCAATATGAATCCGATCGAAAACAGTAGAATGAAAATTGTCGGTCTCTAGCTATACGCACATTAAAAATTAGATGATTCGAATATTAAAAAAAACATAAAAATTGAAGTTAAAATGACCAACCAGTTGAAGAGAGCAACAAAATGACTAAAATGGTTTAGATGGCAATTTCTTATTAGCCAAGAAATGCCTAACTAGTTGAAGAGCTTGCCTTGGTCTATAAGTAGGAACTTGGTGACCAGCTCCTCTAATGGTTACAAACATAAGCCCTTCATATTCAACCGTCCATCCACCCACCTGTAAAAATGAAATTTAGTATTTTTTTAGGGATTATCCATATTCGATTCACCTACAATTAAGATTTAAATCTTTTTTCGAATTTAGATTCAAGTATTTTGATTGGATTTAGATCAATATTTTTCTTCAAAATCAAATCAGATTTCGATTATATTGTTATTCCGCAAAATTGTATATCGAATTTTTTTATGAATTAGGAGTGTTCTAATCGATCCGTTACAGACTAACCTGTTTGTGGTCCGTGTACCAAGGTTTCCATTCCTCGATTGTTTTTAACCCTAACTTTTTTAGGGTTAGTCTAGTTGATGTAACCGGAATTCTTCCGTCGGTATCTCCGCTATAAACAGAAAAAAAAAGTTTGTTTATTTCGTGTTCGTGTTACTTTCCGATCGATATACCGAAATCATTAGGTGTTTACCTGTAAACCCAGATGCGGATGCCGCCATCTATGAGCTTCTTAAGTGTAGGAAGCATGGAAACTGGTCGATCCCCCCAAACTGACACAATTTCACTGCAGACAGAAAATAAGACAACCTTAAACTCATTGTACATGGTTGTGGATTATGTCCAATAAATGTGGATTTAAGCCAAGAACATATATAATTAATACCAGCAATGAGTCCATGGATAAGACATGTTGGTAACGTTGGCATGAAGTGCTTTTTGAACATCAGGCCTATTTAAATAAGCTTCAGTGTCGTCCCATGCACAATCGTAATCTTCCGGTCTCTGGTGCCATCCATCCCGGAAAAAACGAAAGTCGGATTAGCCAAGCTTAGATCGAAGAATTGGGAGATGTTACTTATGTTACTCGGACTCGAGTGTGAGAAAGAGCTTACGAATTTGGAAGATATCTGTAGGGCGAATCCTTGAATCGTGGGGCTTCGTCGGTTAATGCTCGTGCCGGAGTTACTAACACAAGTGGGAGTGTATAAGCTGTACATGTCGATGATGTTGTAGACATCGAAGTAGGCGTTGAGAGCTTCGTTGCAATCATCGGATGTCTTCGGACGACTGAAGTTACATTTGAGTTTGATGTTGTTGTAAACCGTATCGGATATCACTGCATGATCCCATGCATAGTCCACCATCCCTCTTTGATCTGTTTCATCATCCATCAATGCATTCCCAATCTACATGAAGTTCATCAGCTTCATCAGTAAGGGCCAGGGGTGTAAACGAGATGAGTTGAGCTCCAGTAGTATTAAATTCGACTCAACTCGTTAAGATTTCTGAGTCGAGTTTAAGTTTTATTCAAGCTCATTCAAGTTAAGTGTGTAAACTCAAGCTTGAGTATCCCGTCATCTGTTACGTTTCATTTCATTTAAAGCCATGCCAGGAAAAAAATATTGATACAGAAGTTGTGTAAACTCAAACTTGTTAATTTTAAGGTATATGGTGTTAGTTTAAGGTTTATAGGTTTATGTTTAAATTAGGTTTTAGTCTTATGCTTAGAGTTTTTATTTCAGGGTTTTAAGTTTAAGAATTTAGATTTTAAATTATAGAAATTAAAAATTTTAGTATATTATATTTCGAGTAGCTTACGAGCTTTTCAAGTCGGGTATCAAATAGCTCGTCTTGAGTCATTAAGAACTCGAGCCGAGTTCAAGCTCGAGTCGAGTCCAATCGAATCGAGCTTTAAATAAACTTTGATCGAATCGATCTCGAGTAGCTCACGATCTGTCTCGTCTCATTTACAGACATAGTAAGGACATACATAACCAATATTAAGTACTAGATGTGGCCAAAATGTCTAACTTCAAAAGTTCAGGGACCTATTAAGTATTTAAACCCCAAAATCGGAGGGACGAGATTTAAGTTGAGTAGGATTTAAAGTTATAAGGACCAAAAATGCCATTAGACCAAAAAATATTTTTTGGGGGAAGATTTTCTTTTGGGTTAATTCCACCAAACGTCCTGAAAGCTATGACTCGTAGTCTAAATGGGTTTCTAAACTAAGCCTCAATCGTTTTAATCGAGTCCATCAAGTATCAATATCGTATCAATCGAGTCTTTCTCTTACCCAAGTCATCAACTTTGCTTTAAATGCTACCACAAATCTAACATGAAACATATTGAAAATAGGTAGAAATTTGTAAACATGTACGCTATATGGACAAATGCTACTGAAAAACCCTTACCATAACTCCCTCTAGATTGATATAGTCTGACTTGGGAACATACTTGTTTTTGTCCAAAATAACCTCAGCTAACTGAGGAACAAAGTGGCCTGAAATTAGTAATCAAGAATCGATTCGAATAAGTATCAGCTATAAATATTTGTTCGATATACCGAATACTACTAGTCGGTATACGTGTCGAACAAGTTGACAAATAAAAAAAAATCGAAAACAAAAGAGATAGATAGATGAATATGTGTATACCAGCATAGCTATAACCAGCAATGTAGAAGTCATGGGATTTGAACTGTGGGAACCTTTTGAACCAGTTGATGAGAAAAGCATAGGAATCCTTAGCTTAATTATATAAAGGAAATGAATCAGGATGAGGAGATTATAATAATCCAAAGGCACGAATTTAAAAAATCATAATATTTGATTGAATAATCACTTTAATTAAATTCTTTTTTAAGTAATTAAATCTTTAAAGTTTATTTTGGAGAAAAAAACCCTTTTGCAGATAAAAACTGTTAGTCAACTAACGATAAAATACCTTGACAAAATAACACGTCAGAAAAAAAATTATATTTTATATAATTTTGTAAAATTATTTTTTAGCTTATGTAACATTCTTTCAGAGCAACATCTTTATTTATATGATATTATCCTATTAACATGTAATGTCACATAGGTTTGTCACGTTATTTTAAACCAATTATTCTTAGTTGACTAATATTTTTTTTACAGAGAAATTATTTTGACCCATAATGAAACGTCGAAGATTAAATTATTTAAAAAAATACGAATGAAATTAACTATTCAATCCAACGTTGATAATTTTTTTTTTCATTATACCTAATTCGAAACTAGATTTAGAAATTTTGTTGCAATGAAAAGAAGTGAAATAAATAATTTATGAATCATTCTTAATTTTACCTGTAAATTTGTCCCCAAGTTGATCCAGATCACTGGTGGTGTTGGTATAAGAAAACCCAACACCAACGGGAGCTTCCAAAAACAATAAGTTGGCAGCTGGTTCACAAAACCAAACAAGCAATCAGACAGGTGTTAGGAGAGATTTTGTTTTTCCATTCTTCAGAATTTTGTGTCTGGTTTTGGTTCGAACCGTCAATAATAGGACGATCAGGGACGGAGTTGTGTGGGGTGGAGAGGGGCAATTGACTCTCACCCTAAAGTATTTTTTTATTTTTATCTTATTTATTTTTTTTTTAAAAAAATATTTTTTATGAATTTACCCCTTCTAAGTATTTAAGTTTTGCTCCCCTCAACCCCAAATCTTCGCTCCGTCCTTGAGGACAATATTGTGTGTGGTTCCATAGATCATGCCGTGTTTACCGTTAGGGACAAAGCTAGGATCGAACATCGGGAGGGATAACAATCCATTAAGTCTTTAAATGTAAAACTTAAGAAGGATAAAAATCTTATTTTACTACTATTTAAATTAAGGAGCAAAAGCTCCTTCTACATTCAACATAGTTACGCCCCTGCTTAACGTGACTCGCATCGTATGTGATTCACTCCTGATTTGGACAGAGAACTACAAGGACTTGATTGAAGGGTTTGGAAACTAGGAAAACTTGATTGTCGAATTTGGACCAAATTGAAAAGTTTAACAAACTTAGAGGACCAATTGGTATGAAATGAGCAATTGGTGGGAAAGTGCTGCCGAGGGGAATCGACAGGGAAACATTTATTTGGGGAAAGGTTTTCAGTGGCGATGGAAGTTTACTGTTCAAGTGAATGAATCATGACCATATTGATATAATTTATAACTATGAAGAGATAAATTTATATAATTATGATAAAATTAATATAATATATAAATATTAAGGATTAAATATGTTATTCTAATGAGTTAACCAGTGTGACAAATAAAACAAACATTGGTGACTTGGAAAAAATTGTTCGGTGACCAAAATAAAATTATGTTAATAGTTTGGTGACCAAGAGAGTGATTTATCCTATTTTAAGCAGACAAATAGCGGATTATATTCCTGAACTTAAAAGAATTCAGGGACATAAGCCATAATTTGACCTTTGAGGTACCTTTGTTCCATCCATGTGGGTTAAGCTTTAGGGTTTTTCCATCTTTTTGAGGGAAGAAAGGTCCTAACTCCTCTGCTTCCGATGCAACCGATGAGCATCCGGGACCTGCAAATGAAATTAATTTTTTAAAAAATAGACAAGATTTTATCTTGTACAGAGATTTAAATTACGAATATAGTCTTATTTTTAGTTATAATGTTTTATTATAATTATAAATACAACGAATATTATTGTGATCCTTTTAGATATTTTTTTATAATTATAATTTTGAACTATAGTAATAACATCTATTTTTCGAATCCTAATTATGATTAAGTTTTCATTGAATTAACCGATAAGAATTTGTAACTTCATATTAGGGGTGGACAAAATTAGGTACACGATCAGTTTAATTAGAATTGGTACTGGTTTTGATAACTATCGATTTCTGAAAATTAAAACCAGTCTTGATCATATTGAGTCTTAAATTTTTAGGAACCGATCGCGTTACTAGTAGGAATTGATACCAATATCAAGTACCTGATCAATTGAATTTATTAAGGAAATCTGAGCAATAAGAGAAAAAAATTCAACCATCAATAATAATATTAAATAATAAAATTAGATTGTTATGTTCTTGAAAATTAAAATATAAAAACGAGTTATACTTATAATATTTATACATAAAGAGAAAGTTTGATAAGAAAAAATAAACAAAAAACATTATCTATTACAAGAAAAAAAATAATGAGTACTTGATATTGGTCTCGATCTTATTAGGTACCCACCGGATATCGGTCCAAAAATTCAAGATTCAATCTCAGTCCCAATTACGATCAGGACCTAAATTTTAGATCCAATTCCGGTTCTATCATAATCAATTTTGGATAAAAATCTACATAATCTAACCGAAACTGAATAACCAGATTTTTTGTCCACGCCTATTTTATACACCGAAATGATAAAAAACCCCAAAGTAATAAAATGAGAAAAATAGATAACCTTAGGGACCAAATATATATATAAAAACATATATTTAGTCCCTAAAATCATTTATTTTTCTCTTTTTGATACTTCAATAAAAGTTTAAATGATATTTCCTAGAGTTAACTTTTACCTCCATTGAGCCATAGGAGTATAGGGTATTTTTCAGGCTTCCTAGTTGCTTCAAAAAACCAATAAAACAAGGCTCGACCATGACTCTCGTTTACCGTAACATACCCAGCATAGTGCTTGAACTCCACCGGCGGCTGACCCGGAAGCTCCACCACCCTATCCGATTCTTGCCGACACAAAACGTCGCAGTGGTTCGGCTCACCGCCATGCCTAAACCCCTCACTGCTCACACTAAGCCAAACCAGAACAAATCCTAAAGAAACAGCCGCTGTGGAAGCCATTGCAGACCACTTCAATATGATCATACTTTGTCATGGACATATAATATGTTACGATAATTTTTATGTAATATGAGTTTTAATAATGCCAAAAAAGTAATATATTTAATTCTTAATAATTATTAATCAAGTGGGTAATAGCAAATAATGAATACGACTCATAATTGTTAATCAAGCCGGCAGGGATTATGTGTAAATATTTTTAAAAATATATAATAAAAATGACAAATTTTTTTAATGAGGTCCTATTTCTATTAAAAAAATAAAAGATAATTGGATTATTTTTTTTAAGTTCAAAATTGAACTCCTTTGCATGAACAATCTAGATTCAGTAGTTAAATGAACAGTTATTCTTTTTAGAGCTCACGTATTCGAGCACCAGTAATATAAGTAGAATGAGAGTATACTCTAAAACAGATACTATTATAATAATTATTAACTGATTAAAAAAATTAACTCCTTCGACAATTTTTATATTATTATAAAAATTAACAGATACTATTATAAGATTATATGACATGAAACAACATAAAACACGTGTAAATTAATAATCAACACCTATAAATATAATTTTTATATTATTTTATACAAACATATAACAAAAATAAATACGACAATTTTCAAACAAAGATGGACGAATTGTAGAAAAAATTACCCTACTCCCATTAACGTAGGGAAAAAGAATGGCCAATTTTGCCTTGGGACACAACCATTCCCCTTCCCGTATTCACTTTCCGATGACGTCTAGACCCACTCTTCCTATCTCTTCTACGTCTTGGTAACACGTTATCATTAGCCGAATATGGCGGCGGCGGTGAAAGTAACGGTGGCGGTGGAGGGGCCATACGGGCTAAAACTTCCTTATGATATTTCTGAACCACAAAGTTGCGCCTTTCACAGTCCAAGAACATACTGACACTCCAATTCGTGTTCGCCGCAATCTTATCCCTCACCGTCGAGAAACTAAGCTGGTCCCGGGAAGTAAACCGATCAACCTCGTTGAACCAAAGACATGTAAAAAGGTTGCTGATCGGAATATGCTCCCTTATAATCACACATCCTTCAGGAACATCGCTGGTGATCGGAAGTTTAATGTCGGAATATGGGGTCAAGCCCTCGGTTTTATAAAACTCAACCTGAAAATCAATCGATGCATTATCGTATTTTCCGGCAACTTTATTCGCCTCCGCTTCATGAAACACATCAAAGCGTTTATAATGCCTGGAAATTGCGAACGAAGCATTTCTTCTCCACAAGAACCGCTCGAGAATTTGATATGGATCGACGGCGAGCTCGAGTTTGCCGTCGATCCATAAAGAAAAACGAGCATTAGGAAACAACCTGTGTAGTAAAAGCTTCGGGATCTTTCCATTCCGCCGGCTGTCGGTGTAGGGAAGATTCCGGACGAGAATCATTCTCCAAACTCCTATCTTCTTGTTCTCGTACTTTGTTTTCAGACCAGCTTGTGTTTTTTCATCGACAAACATGTAGAAGCAGACAGTCTGTTTTGAATATTCGCTGATGTTGTTCGGCTGCTGAATTATATCGAAATCTCCGAAAATTGCCGATGCGACCACCACTCCACGGCAGTGCTCCATCTCGAGAAGATCATCGGCGTCCATGTCGAATCCGGTTCCATTTCCAGGTTTGCTTCCTTTGACGAATCCACAATGCACGTTCATTGATTCTTTTATATCGTATGAATCATTACGTTGCCTCAAAGTAGGATTCCCACCAAATTCTGAACCGCCGGAGATATATGATATGTTTTTTATTACCGGAGAAAATGATGGGAGTTTTGGCATCAAGGCGACAGCTTCCTCCACCGGAAGGTAACATACGGGACAAGGCCGTGGTCCGGTTCTTTTCTTGTCGGCTGGTGGCGGGGGTAAACTGAACGTGTTGCATGGATGCCCCGGAGGAAGCGTATAGCCGAGAAAATACGATGGACTAAGTGATAAAGATGTCCGAATCCGATTATGGATTCGGACATCGTTACTTTCCTGATCTTCTCCTTTTCCGACATATACGACACAAACAAAAACGGCAACCGAGATGAAACAGAGAAGCAACATTCCGATCTTCTTCTGACCAGTAAACTTACAGATCCAATGGATCAATGTCTCTTTTTCCTTGAAGATTTTAGAATAAGGCTTAGTTCTTGTGGCGGAAGCCGCTGGAATCGGCGACAGACCGTTCTGTATCTGTTTATCCAATGAGCCAAAGCTCCCGGAACAAATTCCGAATGCTCCTCCGGTCATCATCTTCTTTACCGATAATGCAAATTCATCTCTTTCATCAAACTTTAAAAAAGAAAAAAGGTTGTAACTTCATTAGTTAAAAAACAGTTCAAATGCAGTTCAACATTGAAAGCGTTACAAAATTTCTAGAAAAAACAATTTGGGAATTTCAGTTTTTGATTGGTTTACGAGGAAAGATTATTAGACGAATACTGTTTGTTACGACAATCATGATTCAAACAATCAAAATTGACGTTTATTTTTAAATAATTATTTATCTATTAATTACGTGTAGACAAAAATTGATGATTCATCACTGTAACTAATTTTAAAAAATATATTAAAAGTAAATAAATAAATGCCACATGTTAATTTTTTACCGTAACAAAGGTTTCCACGTTAGATTTTATGACAACGAAAAATTTTATATATGAAATTGAGAATTTTAAAATAATATATATATAACTGAAAATTTGATATAGTTTATATATCAAAGGGATAATTAACTTTTAAAAAATCAAAATCCCATCAAAGCCATAAATTCAGTGTCCCGGATATAAAATTTTTAAATTATCGTAGTCGTTGTCGTTATCGTTAACGTATACTATGATGATTGATGTGAAAATTTATCGTTTATTTTTTAAAAAAAATTATCTATCATCGATAATCAATGAGAGATGTACTAATCGAACAATAACAAATGATTTTAGTCAAACGATATCCAATTAACATATTTATCAGTAATTATCGACGATGAATGATTAAAAAATGAATGATAAACTCTAACGACAGTGATGACGACGACAACAATAATAATTTTAAGATTTTATGGTTTTAAGTATCAAATATTTTGAAAATTTTGAGTTTTTAAAAATTTTATTTTTAATTTTTAATATAAAAATTAAAAAAATATTGCGTGTCATATTTTTATTGGATAATAATTTTTTTAATAATCGAACACTTAAAATTACAATGATTAAAATTTTAAGCACATATTTTCATGGGAAGATGTAGTATAGAAATTGAGGGTCCAGTCTAATTGACCCAATTTGATTTATTGGAGTATAAGTAGGGTTATAAATGAGACGAGATAGATCGCGAGTTACTTGAGTTCGACTCGATTAAAGCTCGATAAAAAATCGACTCGATTGAATTCGGTTCGAGCTCGAACTTAGCTCGAGTTCTTGACGAGACGAGCTACATGATATCCGACTCGAAAAGCTCACAAGCTACTCGAAAATATAAATATACTATTTTTTATATTTTTTATAATTTTACATCTAATTTTTAAACTTAAACCCTAAATAAACACATTAAACCCTAAAATTAACCAGCTTAAATCTACACAACTTGTGTATCAAAGTTTTTTTCATTGGGCTTTAAATGAGATGTGACAGATAAGAGTTACTCGAGTCTAACATGGTCAAAGATCGATCAACACTTGACTCAATTAGACTTGAATAAAACTCAAACTTACCTTGAGTTCTTAACGAGTCGAGCCGAACTCAAAATTTTCAGTCTCGTTTAAAATTACTCAAACTTGAACTCGATTAAAAATCTTAACGAGCCGAGCCGAACTTAACATACTCAAACTCGACTTAACTCGTTTATACCCATTAGTGTAAAGTCAAAAATATTTATTACAGTAACTTGAAATCATTCATATCTCATAATTTACTCTTAACCTCACAAAATAAAGATTTTAATTTTATTACTATCTATTTTTATTAAAAAAATACTTTAAATACTTAAATTTTAAAACTTTTAATTTAATCACTTATTTTTTTTTTTATTTTTAACCTATAAACAATTTATTGTTAACTTTACTGACCTAACAAATGCATAAAGATTGTACAGAGAATGATAAACCCAATCCAAGGTTCTGCAGGCACCGGGCAGGATAAACACAAATATCCAAATCTTTTTGATAAGTTTTATAAACATATGAAGTAAGGATAAGGTTTTACACATTTCTAAATTAGAATATAATATTTAAAATAAATAATTAATAATAATCATAAATTTAATTGTTTAAAAAAATAACTTTTTTAAGTTTTTATAGGATTTTAGTCCTTGTTTTTATTTTTATAGGAGTATAAATGAATAAGATATTTTGATAATTTAAGTTAAATAAGAGGTTTAGGGTTTAAGGTGCAGATTGTATTAAAAGGTGTAAATTGTCTACTTCTTTCTCATACCTCATTCTATGCTTTCGTTTTAAATTAGATGATTTAGGGTTAGGGATTATAATTAGGGTTTAGGGGATTAAGGGTATGGTGTATTTTTTAGACTATAGGGTTTGAAATTTAGGATATAGAAAATAAGGGTTAGGGTTTAAAATTTAAATTTTTAAAAATTTTCAACAAGATGCATCAATTGAGACATGATAAAGAGACATGATTTTTACTCGTATTGAAGTATGCGAGGACGAAAATCTCGCTTACGTTTACAATAGTATTTATTTTTCTTTAAAATAAGATTTTTCAATTAAACTAAATTCATATTTAATTAATTTGTGATATCGATTTCAGTTAGATATATAATATAATTGAAATAATTATAAACTAAATAAAACATAAATAAATTCGATTTAATTATGGTTTTGAAACTTTATCATAGTTATAACTAGAATTGCAATAATTTTATCATTGAAATGAGCAGCTAAAACTATTGTAATAGAAATTCAATGTCTAAATTAAGTCCGTCGGAACATATATGTCGGATAGTTCAGCTAGAAACGTGAAGATGGCAAGGTGTTGGCCGTGAGAAAATGGGTGAAGAGATTAAGGGACTGACGAGGTGCAAACACCGGGACTTGGTGGCCGGCACCGCGCACCGTGGCGAACGTCAGCCCCCCTTCGTACACCTCCACCCATCCACCCACTTGAGTCTTGTGGAACCATGCCCTCCACTCTTCTTTCACTTTCAATCCCATCTTTTTTATACTGTACCTCGTCGATGTCACCGGCACTCTCCCGTCCGTATCTCCACTACAACAATAACGACGACGACGACGACTGTTAAATGTTTCGGATTTATGTATATACATAAACATACGAACATATAACATAAATGTACCTATAAATCCAAATGCGTAGGCCAGCGTCGAGGAGTTTCTGAATAACGGGCAACACTGAATCCGGAGAGTCATTCCAACCCTTGATTTCGCCGCTGCGATACGTGTCGAATATGAATATATTTTATTCGAATGTGAATGGTCGAAATATAACATAGAACAACTATGTTGTCGCTATCATTCATTAAATTTCATGTGTCATTGTTAAAACAGAAAGAAAGCTCTACTTCGATTATCGGACACATGATCTCATTAAATGGAGAGATTATACGGTGAACCATATTCATCACGTCATCCATGATCCAAATAATCAGGATCGTTGATCTTTAAATAACCACCTAATAACTACCCATCCACTAAGTCCATGTAGGAAAGAGGTGATGATTCACTTGAAAAAAATTTAAGATCAACAGTCCTGATTGCTTGAGACCATGGATGACGTGGTGAACAGGGTTCACCGTATAATTTTTCCATTAGATGCTCGAAATTTCCAGGTTTTCTGCCTAATTTTCATGCACCAGACATTAGCAAATTAAGAATCTGTAAAACCAGAGTTTAGTTCAAAGAAAAACAAAACATGGGTTCGTATGTTTTGTTTTTTTACCTGCATGTAGTGTAGGGATATGGAAGCTTTGTGACATTAGCATGCAATGCACTTTGAACATCTTCTCTGTTGAAGTACTTCTCGACGTAATCTTCCGTGCATGGATCGTACCCGGACGGTAGCTTATACCGAAGATCCTAATCAAAACCGGGTTATCGAAACAGTAAATATACATACGTACGTACACAGAGTTGTTTTGGCCTTAGGGATTTACATGTCGATCGAGGAGACGGGGAGCGAGTGCAACTTTGGTGTATGTTCTTGTTCCTAGAGAATTAGTGCAGACCGGAGTGTAGATGCTGTACATGTCGATGTTGGCGTAAGCTTCCATGAAACCTTTCATATGATCTGCACATTGGTCTGTTATGTTACTGGTGGTCTGTTTAAAGTCACATTCCTTGTTGATCTTGTCGTAGAGTTGGTCCGAAATGATCGCGTGACTCCATGCGTAATCGAAAAGCCCCAAGGTGTCTGTAGGTTCGTTGATGGCTGCGTTTCCTATCTGGATCATACAACAGATAAGAACAAATGTTGCAGGTTAAGATAAAAATCGAATTATTCGATTCGACTCGATTACACTCTGTTACGTACCATGAAGCCTTTCAAATTAATGTAGGAATCAGGACCAGAAGCTTTGTTTCTGTCGTAAATGAGTTGAGCCAGCTGAGGAACATAATGACCTTATGGAGACAAAAGAAGAAAGAGGGGACATTAAGCGATAAAAGAGACCAGACAAATCACGTGTTATTCGAGTTTGATTAGATTAAAGCTTAAATTGATTAGATTTGATTAGAGATGGGCATTAAAAACCCGATTTGGCCTGACAGGGTTAGATTTTTTAATAAAAAAATCGGGTTCGGATTGGATCAATTTTTTAATAAGGGAGAGGTCAGTTTGAGTTTAGAGTATAAAATATCCGACTTGATTCAGAACTAATTATGAAAATTTTCCTTAAAATTTTAAGCTATATTTATAATAACACTTCTTTTTTTTTTTTCTTATAAATAAGTCTTTAAAATTGATTTTTTATTTATAATTTAGCCTTTAAAATTATATATATATATTTTTATAATTATGTCCTATAAAATTAATTTTTATAATTAAATCCTAAAATTATTATTTTTATAGGTCGGGTTTATGGTATTATGTTTAAGTCGAGTTTGGATGTGTCAAAAACCCGACCTGACCTGTACTCATCTCTATACTCGATTTAAATTCTTAACAAACAGGGTTAAAAATTTAAATCGAGTACTTAACAAGTAGAGATGAGCTCAAAACTATATGAGCTCAACTTGACTTGTTTACACCGGTGGTGTACATATATCATTTGGCACATAAGGTATCAATAATTGCAGATTGTAAAAGTACGAACATACCAGCATAGCTCTCTCCTGCAATGTAAAAATCATGAGATTTGAAGTTTGGGAATCTTTTGAACCAATTAATCAAGAAATCATAAGAATCTGCAGCTGTAATCTCATCTCCGAGTTGATGTAAATCTTTGGAATTGTTGGTGTAAGAAAATCCCACTCCTACTGGTGCCTCCAGAAACAGCATATTTGACACTAAAAAAACATAAAAACTCGATTCACTGATAGTGTATAAAATTTTTCACCGCCGATGTATCGAATATATCGGTTTTTATTCGAATCATACCTTTATTCCAAGAGAATTTGTTAAAAGTAAGGCGAGTGTCATTGCTACGAATAAGGAAAGGACCGAGCTCTTGTGCTGCTCCGTAGGCCACCGATGAGCAACCGGGTCCTATAACATTGCAAATTTAGTCCATTTTGTGGATAACATTTACTTAATTACATGTAAACCACAGCACGGTATAGATTATAATACATGTATTTCTTTGAAAACCTAAAATTTAGAGATGAATATGGGTCGGATCAGATTTTTGATTTACCCAAATTTGATCCGAATATAAATATCTCAAATTGACCCAGCCTGATTTAAATATTTTTTAAAAAACTCATCCAACTCAACTCAAAAATAAACACCTTAAACTCGAACTTAAACTTATCCGACCTATAAAAAATAATTTTAGGGACTTAATTATAAAAAATAATTTTAAGAGACTTAGTTATAAAAAAATTATAATTTTAAAGATTAAATTATAAACAAAAAATTTAATTTCAAAGGCCTAATTATAAAAAATAAAGAGATGAATATTAATATAAATATCTTAAGATAATTTAAGAAAAAATATATAATTAGTCTTAAGTCGGACATAATATTTTACAACCTAAACATGAACCCAATCAAAACCTGATTTTTTTTATTAAAACTCCGATCCTATCATACCGGGTTAGATTAAAACCCGATGGATCGGATAAAATATTCATCTTACTAAAATTATATTATCTGAACATGAACTAGAATTTATTTACTCGTTTGAATAAGAACTAACTGGACTAAAAAATGACACGACTTAAATTGACTTGAATTTAAAATATAAATCCTAAATAATTTATATCCAAACGAGTAAAAAATTTAAAATTAAAATATACTCGATTTGAATTAATCGAACCGAAATTAAAAGGAAGCCGCCAAAAAAGAGAAGCAATGTATGCTTTTGTAAAGAATGGGGGAATTTGATAAAGGCTAATTCATTGGAATTGGAGGAACAGGTGGTCCCAAAAACACAAGTTTTACGGAACACATTTGTTAGTCACATGTTGCCACTAAACATGGGACCTACTGGTAATATATTATATTTTTTATTTTTATTTTTATTTTTATTATATAAAAATTAAAAATTATTATATTTTAAAATTTTTAAATAGTTCCAATAATAAGATAATATAATTAATTTTTTATATAAATTTATTTAAATTTAAAAGCAAATTAAACTTTTCATCTATTAATTGAATTAAAATGATATGAAAATAATGTAGTTTTTTTAGTTTTATTTTCATTTAATGCATTGGTTTGATTATAAAATATTAAACTATCAGAATATTCAACTATAATATATATTTTTATTTATTTATTATTAATATATTTAACATTTTATAAATCTAATATTATTTAATAATTATTTTTGAAACTCACAAAATTCTAATAATATAAATTATTCTAGTAATTGTTTAACTAAAAAATAATCATAAATACTATAATATTTATAAATTTACGTGCCACTAGAATCTAAGTTCAATATTAAACAATTCCCTTCTCTATCGATACTCTTTATTTTTGTTTTTAGTATAATTATTTATATTTTATTATAATTAATTAATTTGGATATAATATTTAATTTTTTATTAATAATATCTTAAGTTTTAACTTAATTATTAAATTTAATATTTTTTATTAGACCAACCAATAAATAATATACTTTTTTAATTATTTTATAAGCCTAGTGGATGTAAATAAAATATACTTTTCAAAGTTTATAGGCAGACAAAAATGAATGATTATTCTTGGAAGAAACACTGCAGCTGCACACTGTACAATTATTATGTTCTTCAAAATCTTTATCTTTTAATTTTATAATTTGGTTATTAATTCATATATCACATATTTATGGGTCCTTCAATTTTGAAAAAGTTCAATTTGGTACCTAAGACACATGAAATTCAGGGATTACACCAAAGTTCAAGTACCAAAATGTATATTTCCCCATTTTTAAGCAACTCAATAAAGGAAGCCAAAACTAGTAAGTAATGGAAATGATACTTCGAATGTCTAACCTCCATTAAGCCAGAGAACAAGAGGCTTGTGGGAAACTCCGTTCTGGGCTTCAAAAAACCAGTAGAACAACGCTTTCGAGTGTTGCGGCTGGAGCTTAACGTACCCGGCATAGTGCCGGAACTTCGCCGGCGGCTGTCCGGGCAAGTCTGTTACTCTGTCTGCTTCTTGTTGTTGGCCGTGGGGTTGTCTGCTTTGGGTTAGTGTGGGGATGTGACTGAAGAGGAAGTAGAAGAGGAGGAGATGGCGGCTGAGCTTTGGCATTTGGAATTTCTCTGGTTGCAAGGGGAATAAGGGACTGTGTTGAAGACAATGGAAAATGGAGTGGGATTTAGCTTCATATATAGAAAAGGAGTAAATACAAGCAGAAATTTTCTGTGTTTTTAACCCTGTTTTTTTTAATGTTTTATTTAAAAAAAACTAAAAAAATTAAATTTTAAGTCATAATCCTAATTTTTGAAGTCCTAAACCCTAAACTCTACACCTTAAAAAATAAATCATAATCTTAATTTTTTAAACCCTTGTGGGAAATATGTAATGCTTGAATCCCACATTTTGTTTTTATAGGTTGTATGGGAGCAGTTCGGTTAATTTAAAATTCTCTTTGAATTTTAAATCCTTAACCGAATAGATTTAATAACAAAATATCCGAGATTTAAATAAATATTTTTGATTACCAAATCTACTATTTTTAGATAGATATTAACAGATTATCTGATATTTAATTAGATTTTATCTATTATTATTAGATTATTTCAAATTTATTTAATTTAAATTTGAAAATAAAATCAGATGAAATCTAATTTTCCGGACGTTTCTGCCCCTATGTCGGCCTATAAATAAAAGAGTTCTCTTTTAGTTTTTCTCATCCCATTCAGAGTTCATCTGTCTTACTTGAGAGAAAATTAGAGAGCATACTTCTGTTCGACTCTAGTTCCGATGATCATTTCCTCTACAGTCCACTCGAAATTTTGGGTGTACACTGTTTGGAGGACCGTGCTAACCTTCGGGGGACAACCGCCTAAAGTATCGAGTACACACATTGGGGCGAATTATTTCTAAGGCAGTGACCTCCATACTACGACACGGTCTAATTATCTTTCAGTTCGTTCATTTTATTTTTTTCTGTCAGTGCTAACGCCCTGTTTTGCAGTCTATATAACCAACAATTTAGAAACAATTCTACTGCAAAAATGATATTATTGTCAAGCTGGTTTTGGGTTTGTTCAAGCTTGACGCACTTGACGGGTCAATAATCGAAGGTGGTTGTGAAGTTGAAGATAAGAACTAAAATCCTAAAGATAAGGATATTTTATTATCAGTGAATTTTATTTATTTATTATTACTATTAGTAAATTATTCTCGTGACTAACTATATATAATTTTATTTAAATTTTGTAGATTCAAAATATGTTAAATATTAGTCACGATGAATTATGAGATCATGATATAAGGATTGAAGTTGCAGATTCAAAATATGTGAAATATCAGTCACGATGAATTATGAGATCATGATATAAGGATTGAAGTTGCAGATTCAAAATATGTGAAATATCAGTCACGATGAATTAGTCTGTAAGCTTAGTGGGTATCTCTTAGATTAGGTTGTAAAAGAAGGCTAGATGACCCTTTTGAGTAGAAAATTTATCTTGAGTGTGCTTAATAATTTTTTTAGTGGGGAATATATATTAAGCATAACTTTTAAATTAATTGGAAAGTAGTGAGATAGTTTAAAAATGCATGTCTAAAATTGGTTTTTGAAAGACTTGGTATTTAAATGTGCTTTATGCATCACCTCTTTTTCTAAATCTACCTGGTGTATTACTATGCTCATTATTCTAATTTATAAAATACTATGACTAAATAAATATTCTATACTTAGTGCAGAAGTTATAATAATAATCTTAATAATTTTTAAGATATCTTTCTTTTAGTCATAGTAGATGGATATTTCTAATGGTCTTTTAAGGCAAGAACCTTGTCTAAAATAAAGAGAAAATGATAAGACATTAATATTACTAAAAGATGTTTGTAGCCATTAAATTTCTTTAAGCTATTTTCTTTAGATAATTAAGAAGGAAGAAAAGATTTATCTATCTTAGGAGTGTGTAGAAATCTCCATAAAAGTTCTCTTTATGAAAAAGATGAAAAGTGTTAAGTCCGATTGAGGTGGTGAGTTTGAATCTAAATTTCTTAAAGAGGTATATGAGATGAATGATATAATTTATGAAACTTATGCCCCTTACTTTTCTCAACAAAATGGCATAGCCGAGAGGAAAAAACAGAACTTTAAAAGAAATGATAATTTCATTGTTGATAAGTTCTTGGTTAGCTTATAACATATTAGAGAAAGTCATTCTATCAGTAAATCTTAAACCGAGTACCTCATGAAGAAATTAGATTTAACCCCATACTAACCGTGGAAAGGTTATGCACCTAATTTGCAATACCTAAAAGTGTGGGGGTGTCTGGCTAAAGTAGGTCTGCCCGACTTTAAGAAGTCCACCATCAGTCCCTAAACTGTTGATGTAATATTTATTGAGTATGCTACCAACAATATCGTATGAGATACTCTAGAGTTTAAGTTAGAGCCTAAAAGAAGATAGAAATATCTTTTGGACTAGACTTTGTTACTTCCTTTATTTTTGAGATAAATGATTTAGATAACTTATCTGATCTTATAGCTCAAGTTTCTTGTTAGATGATGATTCTAAAACTTATAAAAAAGCTATGAGATCTATTGACGCTAATTTTTGAAGAAGTGTTGTTAATGAAGAACTAGAGTCAATAATGTCCAAATCATACTTGGGAATTGGTAGACTTGACTAGAGGATTTAAACCTATCAACAATAAATAGGTTTTCAGGAAAAAACTAATGCCAGATGGGTCAATCCAGAGGTATAAGGCTAGGCTAGAAGTCATAGGGTTCACTCAAAAATGTTAAAGAGTTTTGATAGTTAGAATGTCATCTCTGCTCGAACCCCTTTTGACTCTAGCACTCATCTCGTTAAAATAAAGGAAGTTATGTTTCCTAGGTTGAATATGCTAAAATTATTGAAAGCCTAAACATTCTTAATGAACTATATTCGACCCGATATTGTCTATGTTATGAGTAGATATACTCATAATCTAAGTGATGAACATTGAACGAATCTTAGACGCTTACTAAAGCACCTTAATGGTATTATAGATTGGAAACTTAATTTTGTTGGTTATCCTATTTTTTTGAAAGAATGTGACGCCAACTAGGTTTTTAATAGTGATGAGGTAAGCTCTACGAATCGATATGTTTTCACTTTAGGTGGAGCTGTAATCTCGTGGAAGTCTTCCAAGAAGACTTGTATTGCACGCTCCACCATAGAGTCAGAGTTTATAGCTCTTGACTTAACTAGTCAAAAAACCGAGTGGCTAAGGAATCTTTTAGCAGAGATACCTTTGTGAGGAAAATCGACTCCTCCGATATCTTTATTGTGCGATTCGTAATTTACGATACATGTGGTTCTAAATCAAACTTACAATGGTAAGAAGAAACACATTCGTATAATGTACGAATATGTGAGACACCTAATAAAGAACGGAGTACTCATCTTAGAGTATGTTAAGTCGGAGATGAATTTGGCTGATCCTCTTACCAAAGGGTTGAGCAAGAAATAAATTCTGAATTCGTCGAGGGGATGAGTCTTAAGCCCATTGGTTGAGTGATTCATGGTGCATACCCAACTTAGTTCTCTAAGTTCAATGTGGTCAAACGAAACTAAGAAACGACTCATAGTCTACATGTCCATCTACCCAATCCCTATGACATTTCATGTACATGTCTAGGTTGAGCTTAATGCTCTTAATAAATTCATAGCCCAAGTTCTGGGTGGTCTTACTGAGAAAGACTTGATGAATTTACCGATTTTGATTGAATAACTACTCTTAATAAGTTCTTAAACCTATTGCAAAGGACTAGTTGAACTTACCGCTCAAAAGGATGAGTTTATTTTTAAAATCTTAATAAATTCTATCCAAAGAGATTGGATTGTTCTATTGAGAAGAACATTATTGAATTTATCGAACAAGAGGTTGAGTTTTTATTCTAATGATTTTGGGTGGTTATGTTGAAATAAACATGATGAAATAACCTATGTAAGTGAGAAGAGTTAACCGCATTCTATGAAAAATGATAGATCGTTTTTCTATGGAGGGATTAGTTAGGTGTTATGAGTTCACCCCGATCTTAGAAAGTTTAAGACTAGTTTCACTTATATAAGAGGAGGATTACTCATCATCACTACGTACTAGTTCAAGATTCGTTCACTATGTACTTAAGTAACTAATCTCACAAGTGCTCGTCTAGTGATAGTCGAACTTGTGACATCATGAGGATTCTTTCGCATTAGTGGGGGATTGTGGGAAATATGTAATGCTTGAATTCCACACTTTGTTTTTATAGGTTGTATGGGAGCAGTTCGGTTAATTTAAAATTCTCTTTGAATTTTAAATATTTAACCGAATAGATTTAATAAAAAAATATCTGAGATTTAAATGGATATTTTCGGTTACCAAATCTATTATTTTTAGATAGATATTAACAGATTATCTGAGATTTAATTAGATTTTATTTGTTATTATTAGATTATTTCAAATTTATTTAATTTAAATTTGAAAATAAAATCAGATAAAATCTAATTTTTCGGACGTTTCTACCCCTACGTCAGCCTATAAATAAAAGAGTTCTCTTTTAGTTTTTCTTATCCCATTTAGAGTTCATTTGTCTTACTTGAGAGAAAATTAGAGAGCATCCTTCTGTTCGATTCTGATTCCGAGGATCATTTCCTCTACTTTCCACTCGAAACTTTGGGTGTACACTGTTTTGAGGACCGTGCTAACCTTAGGGGGACAACCACCTAAAGTAGCGAGTACACACATCGGGACGAATTGTTTCTAAGGCAGTAGCCTCCATACCATGACACGGTCTAATTATCTTTCAGTTCGTTCATTTTATTTTTTCTGTCAGTGCTAACTCCCTGTTTTTTGGTCTATATAACCAATAACCCTAACCACAACTCCTAATATTGAAACCTAAACTCTAAATCCACTAATTTAAAGGGAGACACCAATGGAGTCATGATTAGGAGGTAGACGATTTGGTACTCGAATAAATACGACTATATAATCCGATAAATTAATTATTTTATAAATTTCACCTATTAAGTTAAATAAAATAAATAAATAACCGATTATAAGTTGATTTTGTGGATGAGAATATATTTTTTTGATAAGGTTTAAAATTTTTGAATCTTGAGAAAATAAAAAAAATTAGTTAGAATATGGACATTTATAATATTTGATCTAATTTAGTTGATTAATAATTTTAATTAAATTAAATGTACTATAGGGGATGCATAATTTATTTGGTATAAATTTTATTATAATAGTTTGATATACAAATTTGTATATATTAAAGTTTACGGAAAATTCTATAACTGGTGTCGTAAATCGTTGAACACCACTAACATTGAATATTGTTGAACATCATTAAATTGATTAATAAAGATTAAAAGATTTCAAGGACTCAACGTATAATTAATAATTATTTAAAATATAATTTTAATTAAATTGTTTTTCTTAAGAAAAACTACACGGGTGATCACTCAACTATCATTTTTTTATATTTCGGTCATACAATTAAATTTTTCATCAAAATTGATACTAATCTTTTATTTTGTTACAGTTTTATTCATCGATCATTAATTTAATGATGATTATAACATGATATGGTTTAATAATAATTTTATCCTCTAAAATTATTATTTTATATCAATTTAATCCTAATAAAAAATATTTATCAAATATTTAGTCTAAACCTTAAATTCTCTATTATTTTTTCCTCTACAACATATGATATACTTTTTTTTCTTTCATTTTTTTCAACAACCAAACGATCTACAACAATTACCATAAACTCGTTAAGCTTTGGGTCAATTCTTATCTGATTATAAATATTTATAAAATAATTTTTTATATATATTTTTTAAATAATTTCTTGGGGATGATGAGGACAATCGCTTTCATCCTAGAAGATTTTTTTGTTTTCTTATTTATTTTTTAAAAATATAGTTTATTTATTCTCTAATTTCAAATCTTAACTTTGTTCTTATTTGCGGTGGTTCTGATTTTAGTATAATTTAAACCGAAAGGACTATGTATTTTTTATGCACATTATGTGTTAAATTATAACTCATGATGACATATAATATTAGTTTAATAATTAAAGAAATGTTTAAATTATATTTTTAATCAAATAAATACTAATGTCTTCTTTCATAACTCAAATAGTTGTCTAACCCCGACGAATATTATTTTTTTTTAATTATGTAAAAATTAACATGGGTCCTATATTTTAATTACCAAAATTATTTTTTTTAAATCTCTTTTTTTCGTCTAACACTAAATTTTCTCAATAACTAAATAAGATTTTTTTCACTCAAAATCCATAAAATCTAAGTTTTTTTTATGAGATTGAAGCAAATAGCTTCGTCTTCTTCGATTTCGAGCACTCTATGTCGGTTTTTGTGTTCGTGTTTAAAAATTGCTTTTTTTTCTTGTGTTTTTTGTTCGTCGATTTTTAGCTGCAATCGAAACTTTATCTCTAAAGCAATTTTTCTTTTGGAATGAGATTGAGGGGTTTTAATCTTCCTTTTGAGTGTTAGGTTTAGGTTGGAGGGAAAGGAAATATTACATTATGGTTTGACTCGCTGTGTCATTCGTGGTCTTTAACCTATGAAAATCATTATTGTATGTGTAATGTCCTATGTTCTTGTAATGCAATTATACACTTTTGTCAAGTTATAATATAAAAGTCATCGTCCCCTCAAAGACTAGTATTCCGTACGCAACTTATCATTCTTGTACAAAGAAAATTAAAGACAGAAGTAAAGTTGATTTGTTTTGTATTTAAAGTAAAGAATTTAACTAAAACAATAAAAAATGATCGAGAAATTGGAGTTAGGACATGGGGAAAGTTAGATTGTTTCGTAATGTGGATTCAAAATCTAATTGTCTCGTTCTTATAATGTAAAGTCAAGAATGTCGACTCGGTAAGTCACTGAAGGGTCATCTTGCTTGCCCCGGTGGAGTTATGCTGGTGTGGCAAGTTGATGATTCACAGTTTGACAGAACATCCTTTGATTACTCCTCCTTATCCCTAATTCGGTGTGCTATTGATGATCACGTCTTGATGATATCTCTCGACATGAATCAATGATGAATACCAATCGATTTTAAGTTTCTTTTAGTCGCTGAAATCTTAACTTATCTTTAAGTCGGATTAATCTTTACCGAAGTAGATAAAAATCGTGTTTACTCGTTTCTTGAGTCTAACTCTCCGATATTAAACAAATATATTTTTCCTCACAGACTTCTCTCCTGAGCTTAAAAGTAAGAAAGAGTACGAGTCAAGAGTAAACAAATTATAAATTCAAACTTGCATTAATAAGAACTAAACAAATTATAAACTTTCTTCCACAACTACTTCACAAAATATCCTAAGCCTTATGGAAGAATTAGAACATGATGGAAATATGTGTCGATTAGGTTTTTCCAATGACAACTCGATTCCAAGATATCTTCCTTATACCTAGGGTATTGTATTCATAAGATAGGCTTAAGTTAAATCCTTGTCAAAGTAGAAGTTTAACTTAGAATAAAATATAACTTTATTACATAAATAATTTTTTTTATTTTACTTTTATTGATTTTTTTCACATAGCTTTGATCATGGCTTTCTTTGCTCTTTTTTACTCCATTCATCTCTTAGTTTGTCTTGAAAAATTCAGCTCTTTATCTTCTTCATGTCGCATCCCATATATGAGGTTCTAAGTTCTGCCTTGGTGAATGCAATGTTGTGTCTTGTCTAAGTCTGGTTCGATATGCTCATTCATCAACTCAGCAAATCTCAGCAATATCTGTTAGCTTTAGGTTGCTATTGTCTTCTTTCTCTGCTAGGTGGAATGCCATCAGGGCAACATTTTACCTGTTAAAGAGAGAAAACAAGAACAATACCTTTTCTATGAAATATTGCATAAAATCAATAATTAATTGCATAGATGCTGAATTGTAGAAAATATACAAAAATATCCAGAATTGTCACTAATTATCCCAAATACAAGCAATAATTAAAGTAAAATGGGTATATAATGTAAGACTATTGTACACTCATCAACCGCCTATTTCACTACTAATTATCCATATCATTAATCTAAATTTTAGAATATATATATTTAAATAATATAAAAAAAATGAATGAAGATTCATTGGTTGAAAAAAAATAACTTTGAAGATATTGGTGAAGTGGGTGATTATGATTGGATGAGATCATAGTTGATATAATAAGCCAAACCCATGATATAATTTTTCAATGGAAAGGGTTAGAGTACAAATTGTTACTCACCTTTCTACTAATTATTCCCTTAAATAACACTTATACACTTATTTAACTTAAAATATAATTTGAACACCTATTTAAAAAAATAACTTAAACATTTATTTAAAGATTAAGCCAATAATATTAGTGGTGAATGTTCATTTGTTTCACCTTTATGTGAATTCAAATCCTAACATTTACCTTAAAAATATTTCACTAACACAATTGAAAGCACTATTAACTATGTCCCAATACATTTAAAAATGTGTTATCATCTGAAGTTTAATTTATAAATAAGGCTATTGAATATTAAAACATTATATATTCAAAATTTAACAAAAATCTACTAATATTGTTATCGGAGATGAAATCAATATTTTAGATAAGATAAAACATAAATGTTTAAAAGTGAAAGGGTAAATTTATAAATAAATATACTTTAAAAATAAATAAATAGAGAAAAGTAAAAAAAAAGAAATCTTGAGGGAGGGGTGATTGCCTCTGTCTACCCATGTACATTCGTCCTGATTATTATCAATCGTAAATTATTTTTAAAATTAGATAGACTAAATTCAATATAAATATAAACAAATCGACTAAATTTCGAAACAACAAAAAGTACAATGTGGGGATCAAAATTAAACATTTTTTTAAAAATCAATATAATTTAAATTTAAAGATTTCTTTTTACAAAAAGGAACTTACAACCCGACCCGGGACTGTTAAAAGATCCGAAACTGATGACAGGGAACACGGTCCGTTCCCTACGCCCTGTGTCTCGTGAGACTCCCGTACTGCCTATTTTAGCTCTGTTTGGTACAATGATACTACGCTTTGGTGCTTATTGCTTATTTTTGTCATTTTCAAGTTACATTTTTTCATTGACATAAGGTTTTGTTTCTTGTTTTATAATTATGTTAATTATGTTTTTTCATTAAATAAATGGATATTGCATTTCAAAGAAAATGTCTGTCAAATATATGTTAAAAAAATGGGTGCACGAATAATCTAAAAATTATAAAAATTTCATCAAAAATAATAAATTAAAACAAAACATAAAATCGGATAGAGATGAAAATCGGAAAAAAAAGATTTTGTTGAGATCGATATAAATAATTTTCTTAAGATAAATTTAGGGCCGGTTAACAGCAGGAGCACCTTGAGCTAGCTCCTGCTTAGGGATTTTATTGTCGAGGGGTCTCTTAGATGAGTTAAATTTTCATAATTAACTTAGGTCATCAAATCTCGTCAAATATGTATAATACAATTAGCGTAATAAGAAAATTATATTTTGGTACACAAATTATATAAAAAATATATTTTTTTAAATTTTAAAGGAAAAATAATTAAAACTTTAAAACTTTTGTATTCAATTAAATATTTGAATAAAAAACTTTAATTAATTAAGATTTTGAAAAAAAAAATCAATTAAACCATTTGACCAAATATTTGAAAAAAAATAATTTTGGTAAAAAGACCACTTAGGTTCATCTCAAATTTGAAATTAAACAAATTGATCCTTGCAAAATAAATGAACAATTTATTCATATTAATTTTCAAAGTTGATAATCAAGGACAAGTAATCATAATGTTATTGTTTTTCTATCAACCTTACATAGTTTTCTTTGAAATATTAATAAATTTAGCATTTAATATTTATAAATAAATGACAATTTCATCCTAATCGGTAATTAAGGAAAATTGATCACATTATTATTGTTTTCCATCAATTCTACATGATTTTGTTTAAAATGTTAACAAATTTAGCCCTTAATATTTTATAATTATTGAGTATCATGTTGTATTTTGGATTTCTTTATATAAATTGTTATATTCATGTCCGAGTTTAAACTTTTTAAATGTAATATACCTGAACAAGCATTAATGACCGGTTGATCAGAGTTACTTCCCGTTATATACTTTGCTCTCATCTCTTCCCGTTAAGTCCCGACTTTAAACTTTTATAAATTTAGCCCTTATATACTTTGCTCTCATCTCTTCTCGTTAAGTCTTGAATTCAAGACCCACCAGAAGCATTCCTTCCTTTAAAGTCTCTCTCTTCTAGGTAGAAGTAGAAACTTAGCTTTATAAAAAATGTAGTATACTTTATTTAATTAAGATAATTTATTCTATACCTTATTTTATACTACCAATCGAATAATTTGATTATATCGTCGAATTTTTTTACTTTCACCCCAATTTTATTTTTTAAAAATATTTTATTTTTGAGTTTAAACATTTATATTTTACCTCAACCTCAAATCATGCGTCTATCCTTAAATGTACTTTTTCAAACAAAATACATTGTGTTTTTGAACTATCCATCGTAATACCTCAAATTTGTCCGGACATCAAACCCGAATAAATATAATCAATTAAAAATTTCAAAAAAATCAATACATGAAATTAAATGTCCCTTTCTAATCCAAAATACACATTACCAAATGACTACCTAATACAAGACCCAACGGAGGCCCACTAGCCCACACCCTTAACTAATATTAGAAACCCTAACCTAAGCCAAAGAAACCCTAAACTCAACGGTGATGCTTAGCATGAATCATCTTTGTTCGGTGCTTAAGAAACGGTTGTTATTTTTGAAGGTCACGAGTTTGAGATTAGTATTACAACACAGTGACTGAGTGATTAATATCTAATAGTTGAAAATATATTCTAAAACAATTAATACTATAATCACTATAGCTGATTCAAAAAAAATAACCGCTCAACTTTTCCCTATAAAAAATTTAAAAGTTAGATTTTGGTTTCAATTTTATAGGGTTTAAAAAAATATTTTTTAAAAAATATCTTTTGATTTGATTTTAAGAAAGAAAAAGAGAAAATTTTAAAGTATTTTTTTTTAGTCTGTCAAAATCAATGAATGAGATGACTTACAGAAGAAAAACGTGTATTAAGCCAAAATAAAATGAAAATCCGTTTGTGTTTGAGTTTTATAGTACGAAGGCATTTCAAATATGAGTGCAAATTGTTGTAAATTAAAGGTTTAGAGTTTAGGGTTTAGGGTTCTAGGTTAAGGGTTATGGTTAAAGTTTAGAGAATTAGGGGTAGAGTGTATATTTTAGGGTGTAGGCTTACAGTTTAGGATATAGAAAATAAGGGTTATGGTTAAAATTTAATTTTTTAGAAAATTTTAATAAGAGACATAGATAGAGTCGGATAAAGAGATAGATGATTTTTTAGAAATTAGTTATGAGATCATGATTCGGCTATGATCTTATGTGACTCGCAATGGGGTGTATTTGTATTTTCCTTTATTTGGAATTTCTATTTAAATATTATTGTTAATATTACGATACTCAAATTATTTCCAAAAATATTATTGTTTCTACAATGACATAAAAGATGGATTAAGTTGATTTTAACTTTAAATAGTAACTTTAATATTATAATAAAAATCTAAAATACACCAAAAGGTTCCAATAAGTTCTGACTTTTTTATAAAATATTGTTCAAAGGCGAATTCTCTCTGCTTCAATTTTAATATTTTTAATCTAAAAATTATGTTTTCATTCAGAATCGGATTGAACTAGCTCTGACTTGACTTTCACCGTATAAATTATTATATTTCTAAAAATAAACAAATAAGAATCATATTTTTGGATTTTTCAAAATTGGTCGTCATGTTTCTAGGAATTTTCCTTTATTTAGTTGTTTGTTCTTTATTTCCATATTTATTTACTTGAACCTTTAATTTTTTTAGTATATTATCATGTGACATACATTTAATTGTCATTCATTTAAGACATAAAGATAATTTTAATCCTTAACGTTTATGATTTTTATCATTTTGGTCCTCATCTTTTTTAGGATAAATTTAACCCTTAACTTATATTTTTTTGATAAATATCTCATTTTTAATTATTATAATGATTAGATAGTTAAAAAATTAACGATAATGATATGTCATATATATGTAAAATGATATTTAAGATTTGAGAATGCTTCGTAGTCTTTTATTTTAGATTCAATTAATTTTTAATATTTTATTTGAATTTTAATTGTTTTATATTTTATGTTAGAATAAATTATATTTTACATGTATATATTTCTCATTATCGTAAAAAATTTAACGATAATGATATGTTTTATATAGGTAGAATGAGGCTATATGTCATGCTATTTAAAATATATTATCATATACATAAGATATGTCAATATCGTTAAATTTTTAATGTCATGTTATTTAAATTATATTATCACATATATAAGACATGTCAATATCGTTAAATTTTTAACGGTCTAATCCTATGTTAATTAAAAAATAAGTTATTTGTCAAAAAACATAGACTAAAGGTTTAATTTATCCCCAAATAGGATGAAGACCAAAATGATAAAAATTATAAACGTTGAAGTTTAAAATTATTTTTATGCCTTCATTTAATCTTTATTATTTAATTTTATATTTACTTTGATAATTAATTATTCTTTAACTGTAAAAGAACATATTCATTAATCTGAATATTTGTGTCATAATATCTTGATTTAATAGATATTAACTAAATATTTAAATTAATTTATAGGGCAAACTATATAAATAGTTATTGAATTTTTAAGTTAAATTCATTTTGGTCACCGAATTTTTAAAATATTCGATAAGGTCACTCAAATTTTAGTTCGTATTCGATAAGATCACCCAACTTTTAATTCACATTTGATATGATCCTTACTGTTAAAAATTCTGTTAAAAATGATTATTCCTTGATAAAAAATGAAAAATTATAATAATAATCACTTAACTGGCTTCTTATTCCTGTTTTAGTCACTAAATTTTTTTTAATTTAATAACTTAACTTTTGAATTGTTCATATTTTTGTTCCTATCAAATGACATTATACAAATAGAAAAATTCCATCAATCTTTAAATATTTTGAGAAATATTTTTTTTGTTTTCTTATTAAATTTACAATATTATCACATTTCATATTTTAATAAAAAAATAAAAAATTATTACTCGAATAAAAATATTACAATTATTCGATTTAATTGATATAATATAAGATAAAGAATTAAATAATTTAAAATTAATAATTAACTAAAATATTTTTTAAAGATTAATCGATTATTTAATATTTTTATATTTAATATTTGAATATTTTTATTGAAAGATTTTTATTCAAATATATAATATCCGAATATTTTTATTAAAATATTTAATATATGAACATTTTTGTTTGAATATTTAACATCTGATTTTTTTATATAAATACTTAATATCCAAATAAAAATATTTTGGTATTTAATATTTAAATAAAAAAATTTGAATATTAAATATCCATATATTAAATATATGAATAAAAATATTTGAATATTAAATATTTGAGTGTTACATTTTTTTAATATCATAGTTTACAAGTGAGAAACAATCGCACACTAAATACGAATTTAGTGTGATATTAAATATAATTAATGATAATGACGTAAATTTGTTTAATTTCATAGCTATATTTATTCAACTTTTGCAACCTTATCCTTGCTCATTTTTATTTTTTTTATAATTTGTAAATTTATATAGTTAAAATTAAAAATTTACTCATATCTTTTTTATAAAAGAAAAGATTATTATTATTATGTGTATCGTTAAAAAGTTTTCTAAACCTAAACATAAACAGATAATACACAGAGTAATAAAAATAAATCAGATATTAAAATATTAAATGTGATAATATTGTAAATTTAATAAGAGAATAAAATTATTTCCTAAATTTTATAAAGATTGATCAAAAATTTTAATTTGTATAATCATGTCATTTGATAGTGACCAAAATATGAACGATTCAAAAGTTAAGTTATTAAATTAAAAAGTTTAGTGACTAAAATAGGAGTAAGAAGAAAGTTGAGTGATTATTATTATAATTTCCCATTTTTAATTAAGGAAGAATAGTTTTAACGGAATTTTTAACGGTAGGAATCGTATCGAATATGAATTAAAAGTTGAGTGACCTTATCGAATGTAAACTAAAAGTTGGGTGACCCAAATGAATCTAACATAAAAATTTGGTGACTATTTATGTAGTTTACCCTAATTTATATTATCTAAAGGTAAACATTTAAATGATAATTTGACAAGCCATAAGATCATATTTAATTGTTTGCATCATGCAATGATATACTTAATTCAAACTATATAAATTAACACGAAAGTCAAACTTATTTGATGTCGGTTTAATCTATGACCCAAATTTAAAACCATCTTATTAGTTAATTAATTAATTAATTTTAACTCGTTAAATATTAAAGCTCACTAAATTAGAAAATATATTCAACTAAAAACATTTAATCAAATTTTATTTAAATTTTAATAATTTTCATTGACAAAACAACGTATAATTGCTTTCGATTTCAAGTATTATAAAGTACTTATCATTTTTCATGTATAATTAACTTCCGAACTTAATTTTAAATAAATATTTGATATTATATTATTCTATCTATTTTATCTAAATAAATGAAATTCTTGATTTGACCAATTATCTTGATTTGCGTTTGGACTTAATAAATTTCATTCATTTCATTTATTAATTATCTTTGAATGAGCATTTGATCATATTATGATACAAGTAAATGAAATTTTTATTTAGGTTTCGAATTTGAGGTTTTGTATATATGAAAAATATTAAAATTTATACATAATACTTGTTTTAACATTGATAAAATTTATAAATATTAATATATTTTACGAGTGATGATCAATGACATACGATGGTTAGCTGACAATCGCAGTTGAAATTTATATTAACAAAAAAAATACCATGTCGCGACAAACTTAAAGTTTATGTCTAAAACAATAACATTTTGGTCATATTAACAATCGTCGTCCCTGTCACCATGTCGTTACCAAGTTAACGGCCCGATGATATAATTAGTTTAGCACAATCAAAATTAAAATTATAATTAAAAAAGAAATACTTTAATACACATATATAAATTTTAGTTTATTCAATTTTTTAAATTTAAGATTTAACGTTTATATTATAGATTTAAAATTTACTATTTATAATGAATATTTATTCAAATTTGAGAGCTTATGATATAAATTTTTAAGAATAGATTTTTAAATTTTAAATTATATACTTTTAATAGAATTTTAGATTGTTCGTTTTAAATATAAAAAAATAAACGCGTTATATTTTAAAATATATTTATTCTTCAAATAAAATTAAATCGAAATAAAACGTACATATAACTAAATTTAGACCATAATAGATAAAAAAACTGATAACCTATATCTAATACTATAGTTTATCCATAATAAAACTCACACCTCTGGATCAATATTCAATAGGGTAAGACTAAGAACTCTATTACGAGTTTGTGTAAATTAAAATTTATAAAAATTTATGTATTAAAATTTTTAATTATAATATATTTAAATTTGAATTAAAATAAAATTAAAATAACCCATAGATAAAAGTCAAGTAGTAAATATCATTAAAGAATAATTCAAAATTTTGTATAATGTTGAAAATCTTTACTAAGAAACTCATTTAATAAACTCAGATGTACGATATGAACCGATTTTAATTAATTAGATAAAACCCTAAACCCAGTTTAATAACCGAAAAATAAAATTAACATAAATCGTATGTATAACTAAATTTTGACTCGAATTGATAAAAAACTGACCACCTACACCCATTATTATTATTATTATTCTTTATTTATCCATAATAAAACTCCCACCTTTATATTCCATAGGGTAAGACCTCAATTTTGGTAGCAAGTGTGGGTCGTTTGACAAGTGGAAGTATTATAAAGCTAGGCGTAGGTGAAAAGAATCATACCAGATTACCGGTAACACAATATTTTATTGGGTAAATTATAAAGGAAGTCACTCAATTGTAGGTAAGTTATATTTTGATTATCTAATTATTAAAAATTATATTTGGGTCATTTAGTTATGAGTAAGATTATATCTAAGTTATCCAATTATTAAAAGTTATAATTTGATCAATCAATTATGGATAAGGTTACATCTGGGTCACCCTTCATATTTAAAAATATATCAATTTGTGTATTAGATTAATTAATGATTTCAAATGAAGTACTCAAGTGTTAACAATAGTATACATGTAGTTTGGAAGAAAAATGACTGAATTGAAAAAAAATTTAAATATGAAGGGTGAACCAAATATAACTTTACGCATAATTAAGTAACTCAAATATAATATTTAATAATTAAGTGACTTAAATGTAATCTTATTCATAATTAAATGGTCGAAGTATAATTTTGAATATTTCAGTGACCTAAATATAATTTTACCCATGATAGAGTAACTTCTATTGTAGTTTACCCTCTTTTATTGCAATTTCTACCTTTCTTCAAAATCCTTGATAGTCAACCTGCGAGACAACCACCTTAAACCAAATACAAACAGAACACAACAAGGAATTGCCATAACGAAGCAGTCGCGCTTAGGTTATCCGTCGCCCAACCGCTCTTCATTCCACATTGACTCTAATTGTGAGACAAAATATAAGTATTTAAAAATAAAAAAATCAATTTATGAAAAGATTCTAAAAAATAAAGACAAAAATGTAAAAAAAAATCTTCGAAAGTAAGGGACGATTATTCCATCCCCATATGACTTCGTCATTGAGTGTTATTATATGATTTAATTGATTTTTTTCTTATTTTATATTAATGATTTAATTATCATTTTCAATTTATACTTGTCGCATAAAATTATATTAGTGGAAAAGAAAGAATTAGGGTTTTAAAATTAGTGTTATGTTAACAATGTTATTTTAAAGAATTCTTGTTTCTAAACGAAAATTAATTTTTTTAAATATTTTATTTATGTTTTAATATTAAAAAATAATTTAAATTTTAGGGTAATGATTTAAGTTTAGGGATAAAGTTTAAGATTTAAAATTTAAGGTTAGAGCTTAGAATTTAATTTTTAGGGTCGGATATAAATTAATGAAGAGTGGGGTGAGATTTTTATTCATCTCAATACTTTAAGAAGTTAATTTAATATTTTAAACATATTATTTTCATTGTTTTGATAAATTAAAAATTAAAAAATATAAATAATTAAAATTTAAAAGATTTTGATTGGTTGAAAGCCTTAAATGACCGTTTAGTGTATTTTCCCTTATGGTTAACTATATTCATGAATATAATAATGATCTTGTGACGAGTAATATCAAAAATTACGATCCGATTACATTCGAGTGTTGTAACAGATAGAGTAAGCGAGGTAAATAATATCACAAATCACACAGATTCCTCACCCCTGTGGAGAAACGTTTCTTAATTGAGTGAAACTTCTCCGACATCTCATAATTTTGTCTCAAAAACTACCATTTCCGAGAAATGAAATGAAAATTTCAGCTCACCAAATCTAACCAATTACGGCCAAAACATTCACGCAAAGAAACGCTTGGGAAGATAGGATATATAATTAACGGATTTCCCACGAAACTAATTCACCAGGAAAAATTAGCATTTCGTTTGTCATACAAAAACAATGATCTACCCGATTGCCAATCTAACTTCATCTCAATCATTTTCCGACGACGATATCGTTGGAAACTTTGTTTCTAGGCAGATGGTTTTCTTACAATATCTCCGGGTTCTTGAGCTAATGCTGGCTGGTTTGGTCTTTGTTGTTATACATTCGTTGAGACAAAAACAAAGTTATGGTCTTCCTGTTTGGCCGTTACTTGGAATGTTACCGTCGTTAGTTACTGGTCTCCGGTCCGACATGTACGAGTGGATTTCGGACATACTTTGTCGGCAAAACGGGACATTCAAGTTCAAAGGTCCTTGGTTTAGTAGTCTCAATTGTGTGGTTACATCCGATCCAAGGAACCTTGAACATCTTCTCAAGACCAAATTCTCTGCTTTCCCCAAAGGGCCTTATTTTCGTGACACGGTTCGTGATCTTCTCGGAGACGGGATATTCAACGCCGACAATGAGACATGGCAACGGCAGAGGAAAACAGCGAGCATCGAGTTCCACTCGACAAAGTTTCGGCGTTTGACGACCGAGTCCTTGCTGGAACTTGTCCATGCCAGGCTCTTACCCGTGCTAGAAAATGCAGTGAACAAATCGAATTCCATCGATTTCCAAGATGTTCTTCTGAGATTAACATTCGATAACGTTTGCATGATCGCCTTCGGTGTCGATCCTGGGTGTCTCCGTCCCGGATTACCCGAAATACCATTCGCCAAAGCTTTCGAAGACGCCACCGAAGCGACGTTGCTACGTTTCGTTACCCCTACATGCGTGTGGAAAGCCATGAGATGCCTTGATTTAGGGACCGAAAAGAAGTTGAAAACATCGATAAAAGGCGTCGACGAATTCGCCAGACAAGTTATCAGGACAAGGAAAAAGGAACTGTCGTTACAAACGGAAGACGAGAAGCAGAGATCGGATTTGTTGACAGTGTTCATGAGATTGAAAGATGAACAAGGTAAGCCATTTTCAGACAAGTTCTTGCGTGACATCTGTGTCAACTTCATACTTGCCGGAAGGGACACTTCCTCGGTGGCATTGAGCTGGTTTTTCTGGTTGCTGGAAAAGAATCCGGTGGTCGAAGAAAAGATTCTTGCAGAGATAAGTAGAATTGTTAATGAAAGAGATGATTCGAAAAACGATGGAGAATTAAAGAGTCCATTGATATTTAAACCAGAAGAGATAAAGAAGATGGATTATCTGCAGGCTTCATTATCTGAAGCTCTAAGATTGTACCCTTCGGTTCCTGTTGATCACAAGGAGGTAATTATCTATCTATATTTTAACCTCATTCGATATCGATATCGACATCGACATCGACTTCGAAATCGAATCAACTAGTTACAATGATTTCATTGTTCATTATTGTGCTTCTTTCAGGTTGTTGAAGACAATGTGTTTCCGGATGGAACAGTGCTAAAGAAAGGAACCAAAGTTATCTATGCAATCTACGCAATGGGTAGAATGGAAGCCATATGGGGTAAAGACTGCCGAGAATATAAACCGGAGAGATGGCTACGAGACGGTCGGTACACGAGCGAGTCCGCCTACAAATTCACCGCCTTCAACGGCGGTCCTCGACTTTGTTTAGGTAAAGATTTTGCTTATTATCAGATGAAATTCGTCGCCGCCTCAATCCTGTATCGATACCGCGTGACGGTGGTGAAAGGTCACGTTGTTGCACCGAAACTCGCCTTGACAATGTACATGAAGCATGGCCTGAAGGTGAACTTGATCAAGAGACATGAATCGAAGCTTCAAGTTTACCTCAAGAACAATAATTGAATGTCTTGGCTGGTATTATTTAGAGAGTGATATTTGGTTATGTTTTAGGATGATAGAATAATGGGATTCTTTTTGGGTTGTTTTTATTATTTGATTACTAATGATTTGTGTTAATAAACCTATGGTTATATTGGAATTAAAACTAAATTTTTGTGTGTTTGTTTATATTATTTGATTACTAATAATTAATGGAAATATATTTATACTCTGATTAAAAGTAGTTAATATTATCGACGGATTAGTCTAAACAGTAAACAACTTAGTATCATTTATGTAGGATTCTAGTTAAGTAACTAATTCTCAGACAAGATCTCTACTTAACCAAAAACAAGGACATTCAAAGAAAAAGAAAAGGTGTTTTTGTTGAATGCTTTGTTTCCATGTCGGAATCACAGTGTCTTCTCTCGGAAAAACTCACCATTGTCGGCAACACCAGCTCGCGTGAAGCTCCAACGAGATATCTCTGCGTTGGATTCTGACATGTACCGCAAAGGAAACACCTGATGTGCCTGAGAGCCAAGAAATTAGCTTCGTGAACCCATTGGTCGCATTTCCGACACAGATAGGCATCATCGGCTTGACAATATAAGGCTGCTCTCGAGTCACAAAGCTCGCAGTTCACCGACCTCGAAACTCGATCCGTATTAGACAGACAAGAATCCGACTTGTTCCCTTGGTGTAACCCTTTGCACATTTTTTGGAAGATGGCTAAGAGGTTTGGGAGAAAATGAGACACGCCGGTAGTGGAATGAGAAAGATTACATGTATTATGACCCAAGGTTTTCTTTATACATTGGAGTCCATTACACGACAATGTTGTGTCTGATGTTTCTAGAACAAGTGAAACTTTTAAACTCGTGGTTGAGAAAATGCATTTGTAAAAGTGGATGTAAATTGTCTACATCTTAATTATGTTTTTATTGATGTTTTCACTTTAAATTAGTGGATTTAGAGTTTAGAACATAGAGTTTAAAATTGAGTTGTAGTTAGGATTTAGGAAATTAGGGATATATTGTATTTTTTAAGGGGTAGGGTTTAGGACATAGAAAATAAAAGTTAAGGTTTAAAATTCAATATTTAAGATTTTTAACAGGAGACAGGGTTAGGAGGCAGAAAATTTTTACTTGTGTAAGTGCGAGTTAATTAGATTCATTTTGGAAAAAGTGATTTTTTACTATATTTGATACTAAAAAAGTTCGACTCGAATAAATCTTAAAAAGTTGAGTTATAAAATAAGACTTGAATAATTCAAAACTTTTAGTAGTTAATGCATTAATTTTAAAGTTTGAGTTGAATCATTCATTTCTATTTAAACATGTGTGTACAATATATAAAAATGTGAAAAAATATATACATATGTATATCATATATGGTTATATAAAATCATTTAAATTAAAATCAATTAGTACTATAATATTATAAATATTTACAATTAAATTTGAACATAAACTTAAAGAAATCAACTTGTTCTAATTTTCATCAACTCAATTTAAAAAAATTGAGTTACAAAATAAGAATCGTCAATTTCAATTACTCAAAAAAATTTAATCGATTTAATCAAGTGTTCACCTGTAAATATAGTTATCAAATGCTTGTACCAAAAAGGTTTACAAATCTAAACATAATTATAAATTATAAAATGATCTAGTGAGATAGATGTTAATTCTTTCAAGTAAAATTAAAGATTTATTTTTCTTTTACATTTTAATAAAGTAAATTCATTTTAAACTAAACATATAAAAACTAAACATGATTAAACTAACCCCCCAAGCTTTGTGAGATGCTTTTGAGACCTAAACTTTTTCTTCCTTTTCTTGTTGTGTGGTTAACAAGTCAATTCTAGTTTTACCAAAGCAACAAGTGTTACTTTATGTCCATGAATTTGAAAATGTCTTGTTGTAGGTGTGGTTGCCTACTAGCCACCAAGGGGATGTATTTGCGAGAGGACATAACATTGGACAAATCATGTGTCTCTGTTCCCTTGTCTTGTCCACATGTTGGGGTTTTGGTTTGATTCAGTACTCCACTTGTATGGTCCAAATTTGATGTCTTCCTCTTGGTATGTGCGGTCCATTTCTTGGAGTTTGAGGACTTGGAGAGTTTCCTAATAGGTAAAAATTCATATTTAATGGACAAAAAACATTCATCTTGCCAGTGTGAAAGAGAGGGGTACAAGATTTTTTTTTCCGTTAGGTTTACTGTTAATTATATTCGAATTTTATAAACTCGATTTGTCATATTTTCTCTAACGTAAACTTGTGAAACACTAATTCAACAAATCTGTGAGGAAAGGAGGTGAAATTACTGATAAATAATTTAATGCGATGAGATATTAGATTTTTAAATAAAATTATGATTTGAATTTTAATATTTTGAATGAAATAAATTAAAATGAGAATTATACTTATAATAATTTTTTATAATATACTATATGGATTATTGAAACAATAAATTAAATAATGTTGCTATACTTAAAAAAGAAAAGAGATAAAAAAAGCAGGTTAATGATGTGGAGGCCGTCTAGGAATGATAAAATTATCAGACCTCGATATGACTCGGACCCCAATCTAACCTGATCATTTTTTTTAAAATTTTAGGGATCAGTGTGAGACGGGCTTCAAAAGTATGAGGTTAGGATGGGATAGATTTGAGTATATGTCGAAAATTTCTCGCCCCAATATATTTTTATTATATCTATAAAAATATTATTATGGATAAATATTTTATGAGTTTTAAGTTATTTTTTTGTTTGTGTTATTTTAAAATCTTGTTACATATTGTTCAAGTTTTAATATATTCGATTTTAATGATCAATAGTTTAAATTTATTTTTTAAAATATGTAATTTAATATATGGGTTATTGAAAATTAATTTTATTTTTTTTATATAGATTTAAAGTCCCTTGTAAAGTTTATATGATAAAAAATATTCTCGTACATTAAGGATGGAATCAGGATTAGGTGTTAAAGAGAAAAAATATAAATATTTAAAAATAAAAAAGAGAATGAATCATTTTAAAAATAATTTAAATAAAAAGATCAAGGTAAAAAAAATAAAAATTTTCAAAAGTGAAGGATAATTATTATTCTACACCCCTTATTAACTTCGTCCCTGTACATGATAACGATGTCTATACAAGTTCAATGATCGATGTGTTTTCATTTAAATTTAAAGATTTATAACTAATATTTTTTGAGTTAATTACAAAAAATGCCCCCAAACTATTATCCTCATTTTAAATTGATCCTTAATCTCTTAAGCATTTCAATTACATCCCTAAACTATGATTATCATTTTAAATTCGTCGTCAAACTTTTGAATGATCCATTTTATTCCTAAACTATGATTCTAATTCTAAATTAATCCTCTAACTTTTTTAATGTTCCAATTTTATCTTAAATTATTATTTATATCATATCATATTATTACATAATATACATCATTATTTCATGATAATTAACGATTTTTATAATGATTAGCATATACCGAAAAAGTGCTTTTCTCTTCTTCTTTCCTTCAAATTCTAAGGTCATCTTATTAAATATGTCACAATCCGGACTTAGATATGAGTATCGGGTTAACCCGAGATGTTGGGCTTTGGATTTGGGCCCTAGATTTGAGTAGTTTGGGCCTTGTTGGGCCTTAGGTTGTTGGGTCTTGAGTGGTTGTTCTTGGGCTTGAGTTGTGAGAGGAGGACATTGTGGTAATTACACAATAAGTTGAATGTAGAAGGGTTTATGGTTTTCTGCGGGTGTGATTCACCCTCTTTTCCCATCTTCATCTTCTTCCTTTTCATCTCAAGCATAAAAATATAGCTAAAGGTCTTATCTTTGTTGTGTGGGTTAAGAATCTCGATTTTGAATTGAAGAGAAAGTTTTAAAGCTGTAAAGGATTTATCAAAAGAGAGAGAGAGGTTGAGGAGCCCTCAAGAAGCCTTGAAAAAGAGAAAGCTTGATGAAAAGAAAAGAGGACATGATTCTATTGTTAGCTTAAGGTTGGTACTCCTTCAACCTCTTATCATCATGTATTTCATAGTCTTAAGTCATGTTGTATGTTGGTTGGCTTGGTTGGATATTTGCTTAAGCTTGCATGGCCTTTAATGGTGGTTTGAACAATTGTTGATGAACATTCATTTTTAAGGCTCTAATATGTTTAGAACTATCCCCTTAGAGTGTATGATCGTGTTGGGACTGAATGGATGGATTTTGGATAGAGTTATAGGCTATTAGAAGCTAAAAAATGTACCTTTAGTGCAGGGGTATATATACCCTTTGTAAGTGTATCGATACTCAGAGAGAAATCTTAGGCGAATAAGGCAAGCGTTTCAGAACGCCTAGTCCGTGTTTCGATAACGAGACCTCTAATAGCAAATCGGTTCAATACCTCTTTGGGGTGTATCGAACCGGGTAACGTTCCGATACTCCATATAGGAGTATCGATATGGTCGAGTCTTCTGGGGTTAGTTGGACTAAATAACTTAGAATATCGATACACGATGAAGGTGTATCGATACCGCAGGCGTTTTAATACTCTATTCCAGGTGTATCGATATCAGTGGACTTTTTGCACAAGGTTTTTAGGGTTGAATTCAAGGGGTCCTTAGATCAAGATATGGGTTCCTATAGGTTTAATGAACTTATAAATGAATAATAAAACCGAGAAATTAGTACCTTAGCCTCAATTAAGTGTTATTGGCTAAATCATGAAAGTCAATATGAATTGATAAATGATGAGAACCCGAGAGACATGATGATATGAATATATGCTATGGTAAGTTAGGGACCTTGCATAATGCTGAAGGGTTGCCTAGAGTTATATATTATTATATGGTAAGTTCAGACACCCTTATTATATTGTATGATCAAATTGTTACAACACTCGAAGACTATTTGAACGTAGGATCCCGATACTTAGTGGACACGGGTCAGTTCGAAGATGCTTGAGGAATCATTCAAAGCATGGATGTAGGATCCCGATGCTTAGTGGACACAAGCCTCATCCTAGATTATGGGATCCCGATGTTTAGTAGGTATAGGTCCTGCTCGTAGTGTATGATCACTATGCTTAATGGTCGCGGACGCACTACTTTTATATATATATATATATATATATATGAGATGCTTATGAGATATACATGAAGCATATGAGACTTATGGACTTGAGAGATTATGTAGCGCCATTGTACTCATACAATGTCATTATATCATACTTCATACGCTTATCTATGGTATGTTTGATGTGAATCGGTTGGTAGAGGCCTCACTAAGCTTCTTTAGCTCAGCGTTTCGAAATGTGTTTTCATACGTAGGTTAAGAAAAGTTTGTTCGGAGGAGCATCATCGTGGTGGGTTTCAGCATAGATGTTGTTGTCAGAGTACTGGTAATAGATGTAGTGAGCTTGTACTTGCAGGACCCTATATGTAATTTATAACTCTATTTTAATATTCTAGTCGAATGCTTTTAAATGGGTTGTAATAATTTGGAGCTCCATCTACTTTGATTTCTTGGATTTTTATTTTAACATAGTTTAAATTTTATGAACTTTGCTATGAATTTGGATTTGGACTTTTATTGTGGGCTTTCGAAATGAAATTTTAAAATACAGATTTTGAGTCGGAGATCTAATGTGACACCGGATCGAGAACGATACAAAATTGCTCTCCAACTTATCAAAATAATGTGAATTGTCCATCGCTAATGTATCTTATCTTAATTCCAAGATAAATACATATAGAGAATTATTTGATATACAGTAGTATAATTATTAATTTAAAAAAACTATCAAGTGTTTTTAATATATATATATATATATATATATATATTTAACAATCACTTTTATTGTTAATGCGATTGTTACAACAATTAAAGATTTAACAATCACTTTTATTATTAATGCGATTGTTACAACAATTAAAGATTTCATATAATGAGAGTGACAGGTACGGATCCGTAATATTTGGTGATAGATCGTCTTGCTACTATTATTCGTGGTGCTCTAATTACAACCATTTTATTTAATTATCTACCGGCTTCTTTGATGAATACACAATTATATGGGCTTTGATATTTCGTTTGTATATGTATGGGAAATTATATCATGGATATGTTTTATTACGTCTTCCGTAGATTAATTATTAAAAGTCACTCATGTCATATTTTTTTTTATGTTATATTTTTTAAAGTGAATCTTCACTTATATTTATTGTTAATTTATTTTAAAAACTGTTTTTTCAAGTGAAGATTCACTTTAAAAAAACATATAACATATAAAAATAATGAGACACGTGGTGGAACTTAGGGATGGACAAGACTGGGTACCCAGCTAATTTGAATAATATTGGTCCCGATCCCGGTAACTACCGGTTCCTAAAAATTGGAACCAGTCCCGATCCTGGTCATACCGGGTCCTAAATTTTAAGAACTGGTCCTGTTATTGGAGGGTACCGGTTCCAATACCGGGTACCCGGATAATTAATTTATTCTTGAAAAAATTAAGTAATTGGAGCAAAAAATTTCAACCACCATAATAATATTAAATAATAAAATTAGAATATTGTAGACTTAAAATTAAAGTTTTAAAACTAGTCATACTCATAATATTTATATATAAAAAGAAAGTTTGATAAGAAAAATAAACAAAAGAAAATCAATACTCGATTTGATATTGGTCCTGGTTCTATCGGGTACCCACTGGGTGCCGGATCCAAAAAATCAAGATCCAGTCCCGATCCCGATTTTGACCGGGACCTAAATTTTGAATCCATTCTCTGTTCTACTGGAATCAATACCAAATAAAAATTCATTAAGTCTTACCAGGTCCGAAACCGAGACCGAGTAATAGGTTTTTCTGCCCACCCCTGGTAGAACTTATATCACACTTCCAATCTCAAAGAAGTCTTTATAATTAGGTGGAATGTAGCTTTATATATTACAATAACATATATCACACTTTCAAAAATTCAATATTTTATATCTGTTTTTTCAATTTATCTTTTAAATTAATTTAATCTATTTTTTCCTACACTTTATACCGTTATTAAATTACCCTTAAACTATATCAATTTTTTCAAGTTACCTCCAGAATAAAGGTGATTTTGATCTAATTTTATAAATTTTAGGGGTATAAGGGATAAAAATGTTTAAGGACCAAATTAAAAAATATAATTTAGAAGGAAAGTGTATTAAGCCTTCTATGTATATTATTAGCTATATTCCAAGGGATAATAATATAAATGTTTGACCAAGAAAATAATATATAGAGAAAAATAAATTCAAAATGAACCCATAAATTTAAGTAATATAATAAGTGGTCAAATCGGATTAGTTGAGTGGTTAGGTTGCTAATTAAAAATAATGTGTTTTAAATATCATTTCAATTAATCATTTTAATTAATATTTTAAATCCCGATTATGAACATTTGTCGTAGACTAAAAATGATTAACTATTTAATTCTTCTTACTTTCTACCATAAATATTAAATAACTTAAAAAATTATTCGCATATTAGTCTAATAATTAGGTGCACCCTACAAAGAATTTAGGACTTATATTATCCTTGCCCACCAACCATTGCTATATTATTTAAGAATAAAATATAAACTCAAATGTTTACCCAAAAAAAATTAATCGTTCTTCACTTTATTTATTTTTATTGGTGATCGACAATTAATTTTAGTATTAGTTGACGAATATCAAATCTAAAAATCTATTATTTTTATTTTTTAACTTTAATAAGTATCTTTGTTTTTATAGTATGTTCTTTCTGTCCTTATAACACGTTTTTCTTATATTTTTGTTTTTGTTTGTAGTTTGATTCATTTATTTTTGTGGCATGTTTCAACATACCCTGTTGATCGATTGTTATTCTCACAAAGATTCAATCGGTGCTATTGTCGGTGGTCACTTGAAAAGTTATATTCGGTTGATGGTTGTTTGACGATAAAATCAGTTTTGGGTAGCGATACTTTTTACATGACAGTTTGGATCATCTACAACTCTTTCTTCCTTCTTTATGCACCTCGTTTAGACAAAGACAAGGAGATCCAAAAAGCTTCTGAATTTTATTAATATGCTCATCTCCATAAGAATTTTTATTTCCTTTGTTTTTTGGTTGTAAAATTTTTTAGATTATTTAATCTAATTTTTTACTTCTTGAAGGCGATGTAATTATAATTTTTTTATGGATTTAATAAAAATTTAGTAACATTTTTCAAAAAAAATATAAGATGTAAAATTATAAGAGCTTAGGGATACAAAATTATATTATCAATAGAAAATAATATATATATATATAAAAGAGAGCTTAAAGTTTTCAAGGAGTGTGGTTACACCCCTATACTCCCTAAGTTCGTCCTTGATTATGTATATCTATGGGTATATGTTCGAGCAAATTAAATCAAATTAATTTTTTTTTGAGTTACCAGCAGGAAAATTAATAATCTAATGCTCGGTCTTCAATCATCTTGGCCTATATAAACCAACTCTTAGTAGAAGCCAATCCAAATCCAATCGAGCTTTCCTTCCCAGTCAGGAAAATGGCAGTGCAGGGAGCATTATTAGTATGCTTGGCTGCCACAGCAATGGTTTTCCGGTTAGCCGTAGCAGTGGATCACACCGTGGGAGCTCCCAACGGAAGCTGGGATACGAGCACCGACCTTGGAGCTTGGGTTCAATCCCAGAATTTTTCAGTAGGAGATAATTTGAGTAAGTTGAACTGATTATTTTAGCTTCTTCCTTTCATTATGCATGATAATGTGATTTAAATTGAACACACATGTACTATAGCTTGTAGTTTTCCTGTACACTTCGAACCACGATGTGCTCGAAGTGACGGAGGCAAACTATGACTCATGCTTGACGACTAGTCCGCTCGGTACTCATACCGGTGGCAACACGGTCATAGCTTTGCCTTCAACGGGGAAGCGGTACTTCATATGTGGAACGATCGGGCATTGTAGCCAAGGAATGAAGATCGAAGTCGAGACCAAGGCGTCGGTAGCAACACCCCCGAGGTCATCTGCTCCCGGCACTCCGTCGTCACCAGACGTTCCTTCGGCCGAATCACCTGGAAACTCCCCACCACCACCACCTCCGGCGTCATCGAACGGGGGTAGTTTGAAGACATGTCTTACGATGGGATTCGGCTTCATGGTGACGATGCTTTTGGCCCTCTAGGGTCTTTGTGAGATTCTTCAAATAATGTCATCTTTGTGAATTAGATTCTTATACAAAAACATCATTATTGCTGGATATATAATTAGGGATGATAATCCGGATTCGTAATACTTCATGTTTATATTATTTATAGAAGAAATTGCGTAAAGAGTATTTTATATATTCTCGTGTTTTTATTTTAATATTTTTTTTTTGTAAAATAGCAATGTTATATTTTTATTTTGTTTTAATACACTAAGTACCATTAAAGTAAAATGAGATGCGACGCGACTTATTTTGGTACCCGACTATTTATGTAGTTTTTTTTTTTAATTTCTATTTATGTTAGATATAATAAATCACATGTAATTTATTTTTTTAATATAAATCCTATGTAATTTGAATTACATAGAGAAAACAACAAAAGGTGGTAAAAGTATGTAAGGAAGTACCACTAATTAGATAGTGTCTAATTATTTGCTATAATAGTCAACTCTCAACTTAAAACAAAATTCTCTAGAATCCATTGGTTGCAAATATTAAATACTTATGACTTATGAGTAATGACATATGGGTAATTAATAATATATTTTATAAATAATTAATTTATTTTTTTATTTTAAGGGCTTGTACTACTGTTTTTATTGTCTCTCTCTAGATTAGAGATATATGTTTGGGTGGGGTTGGATTTTTGGACCACTCGCATCCGATCCGAAGAATCATATCCTTCACCCGTCATCCGATCAGATCCAGTTTTAGAGTGAAAAAAATTAGACCCAATTTTTAAGTTTTAAAATCCGACCCAACTCAACTGGAATCATTAAAAAATTTAAATATTAGGGACTTAATTGTAAAAAAAATAAAATTTAGGAATCTAATTGTAAGAAATAAATTTTTAATGACCTAATTGTAAAACAATAATTTTAGTGACCTAATTGTATAAAATATATATAAAGAGGATCATTATTGCAAATATCCCTAAAATCTATATAAAAAATACACTATTAATCTCAGATCGGATCGTATTTTTTCCATTCTAAATCCGAGTCCGACCCGAAACCACCGTTGAAAAATTCCAATCCGATTCAAACTCGAATTTTTACCAAAAAATCAGACCCAATCAAATCGAATTGAAACTCATCAAATTCGAATTCCGTATCCAACCCTACTCCGTATCTCCGCTAATCTATCTCAATACGCTTGGTTATTTCGTTAAAAAAAAAAAACAGGGATTGAAGCAATTCGGGGTACAATTTTACTAATACAATAAAGTATAACTGGTCCACTACTGTTCATTCTAAGTTCCGGCAAAAAACCAGTTTACCGTATAATTTTGGAAGTAACGGTAATTAAGGATGTTAAAAATTTCGGTTAACCGAGTTAATTGATTAAATTAATTTTTGGGGTTAATTATAAGTTTGAACGATTAACGATTAATAATTTTTAAATTTTGATTATCGATTAATTCGGTTCAAAACCGATTAATTAATTGAATTAATTAAATTATTTTATATATTTTATATATTTATTTTTTGTTATTAAATTTTTAAAAAATTATAAAATTGATTATTAAATTTTAATATATTATAAAATAATCATTAAATTTTATTAAATTAGCACAAAAAGATCATTAAATATATTAAATTATTAAAAATTAATCATTCAATTTTTAATATTTATCAATAATTTATATCGTATAATGAATCGATAATTATTTTTAATAATAATTTAATACTTATTTTATAATTTTTAAAAGTATAAAAACTAAAAAAATATTTTAACATACTATCTGTACAAGGCTCAGTAGGAATTGACTCAGGGCTAGTTTGACATTGCTTATAAAAAGTGCAGTTACAAAAATGATTTTAAAACTGTGGTTGAAAAAGTGATTTTAGAAAATTAAATAGTGTTTGTCATTGATGTAAAAAAGTGATTTTGAAAAGATAAAATATCTATTTTAGACATGATGTATTAGTGAACTTAAATTATATTTAAAAATTTTAAATTTTTATTAATGTTAGGATTATTAAAAAATAAATTTAAATTATAATAAAAAATATTTTTTGTAAAATTTAATTTAAAAATATATACATATTTTAGATTATATACAAATTATATACTAACATAACAATTATAAATTAATAATAAATTTAAAATAAATTAAAAATAAAATAATTTTATTCACAATATAAAATATTATAAAATATATATTATTTTATAATTATATATGTATAAATATTATTTTAACAAATATATTATAAGGGTAAATAAATAATTTTATTTTCAAACTAGCTTATCCAACTTAAAAACTAAAAATTTTAGTTTTTGGTTTTAAGTGAAAAAATAGTTTGAAAAATAATTAAAAATAACAAAAAACAATCTATATTTGTTAGAAGTACTTTTTTAAGTGCTTTTGGTTACTTAAAAGCAACCAAAAACAGGACCTCGAATTGTGTGGGTTCTAGTGGTAATGATTACAGAGGATTTTACCCATTCAAATACCAAATTGCCCTTACAACTACAATAGAATCACATTCACATGCTACATGACATATAATTGCATTATCATAATATAATACCATCATTAATAATTCATATCAGATGATATAAAATCATCACACAATTAAAACAACAGCAATATGAAAAATATCAAAACTTTATAATATAAATGATAAAAAATATCAAAATTATATAAATATAATAACTAAACATAATTATTTGTTATACCAGCAACTAAAGCTATTTAAAAATATCCGATCTAATTATTTCAGTTCGTCGATCTATCGATCAAAATCTTAAAAATCATTTTTCAACTATCTAACTACACTGGATATCTAACCTAAGATTTCTTCAGGTAGTTGGGTGGGATCTAATTCAATTTTTTTTGCAATTGGGTATCCGATATAATATTTTTAATATATTTATTTTTTAACTTTAAATTATATTTTTATTTTAAAATTTTAATATTTTTATGCTGAGATTAAATTTGAACTTCTTCATTAATTTTATGTTTGTACTATGTAATTTAAAATTTTATTTTTTAAAAATATTTATATTAATTTGTTAATAAAATATTTGGAAAAAAAGAGATTAATATTTTTTTGATAATTTGTTTTTGATGAACGAGATTATATCCAAGTAATTCTATTTAAAAATAATATTATTCATTTAATTTTTGGATTATGTATTACAAAGTTTTATATTTAATATTTATTTTTTTAACTTTTTAAATTTAAAAATAAATAAATAAATAATCAAGTACCTGTTATCTAATTTTTTGTATACCCAATCAATGGTATACGTTGATTACAGAACGAGACCAAACTGAAAAAATGAATTTAATATATGAGTGATAACAAGCCGAGCCAAGCTCAAATCTGGATATGTTCAACTTAGGTTTATCAAATTTAAAATTTTAAGCTCGAGCTTGAAGTAAATTATTTGAGTTCAATTTGACTCAGCTCAAAATAAACAATTTTACTATAGTTTTATATATATATAAAAGATCACTTTAAAATCCCTTTTATAACTAACATTTAAACGAAATTCAATATCGAAAATAAAAAATATCTAAAATTTAAATTAATTTAAATAACCAAAAAGTATTGTCACGATACAAATACAAAAATATATTTTGAGTTAATTTATGAGTTTTCGTATAAAACTTAAGTCGACTCAACTCGATTTATTAAATTTTCGAATCAAATTCAAATTAAAATAAAACTCACTCTAACGAAATTTTAACCAAACAAATCCTATATAACTAGTAAATCAATCAGACTCGTTATCATCACTAATTTAATAGGATAAAACATTAAATTCCCCCGCGATCTATGATAGCATTTCAATTCTCATCTATAATTTAGTTCACCTTATGAAGGGTGAGAAATTCTAAGAGATAATTTTAACATAATAAATTGAATTAAAATATTATTTTATAAAATTTATTAATTAATTAATCGATAATAATATTCAAATTATTTATTTTATATAAGTTTAAATTTCCACATTCATTTTAAAAATATAATACCTCTAAATTAATCTACTAATAATTGACCTACAATTCATTTCACTATATTCCTATATTCAATTATGAAAAATAAATCACACGAAAATTCCAAATATAATAAAAAAATCGAAAATCCAAATCTCATCCATCACTGTACAAGCCATCTAAAACAAGAATTACTTAATTCAAGAAAAATGAAACTTTTCTTGCTGTGGGTACTAACCTCATCTTTAATCATGTGGTATGCTTAGAGATGGTGGATAATCAGTTTATGCATGCACAGGACTTGGAGCAGACAGTACCGGAGTCGGCTGGATGTACGGAGCCACCGGCATCACTGTACTTGAAACAGGAGGTGGTGGAGGAGGAAGTTGCGGTGGTGGAGGATTTGGTTCGGTGATAGGCGATGGAGGCGGCGTTATAGTAGGGTCCTCAACAGCTGGCGGGCTCGGTGGTGGGTTATAAGAGGACGAAGCTGAAGAAAAAGGTGGTGTATTAGGGGTAGTGGAGATCGGGTTAGGGAAGACATTGTTAGGAGCGACGCAGTAGCCGCCGTCGCAGTTGTGTGAATGCGACTTCTTGATGCCGTGCCGAAGCAGCCCGAATCCCAATACAAGTCCTGAAACCACCAACACTGTAAGTATGAAGATGAAGATCTTTGTTGCTTTCCCCACATAACACATCTTTTTATTGTTCTATTTTTTCACCTTACAAGAAAGATAATCTTCAAATCTGAAAGACAGGGTCTGTCCTTGTTTTTGTTCGGTTGTGTGAAGATATGGTTTTTGGTTTGGTCCATGTTCTGGTGAGAGGTCAGAGGTTGGGTTTGAGCTTCGGTTGGATTTTGGGATCCGAGGGAAAAGGTTTGGTGACATGGTGATGAGTGCACGTGAATGCCATTTAAAAGACAGGCCAAATTTGTGCTTAGAGCTGAATGTTTTATACTTCTGGCTACAGTCGGAAAAAAACTAGATTACTTGGTTTCGGATTTTAGATTCGATAGGTTTTTATCTGATATTAGTTTTAATGAGATGGAGATTGGTTCTAAAATTTAGGTCCCGGTTATAGATCTTAATTTTTTAGATCTGATACTAGGTGAATACCTAGTAGGACTGAGACCAATACCAAATATCCGATATTATTATTTTTTATTTTTCTTATCAAATTTTCTCTTTATGTACGAATATTATGAGTATGACTAGTTTTAAAACTTTAATTTTTAAGTCTACAATATTTTATTTTATTATTTAATATTATTACTGGTAGTTGAATTAATTTTTCTCCAATTACTCATTTTTTTTTAAAAAAATAAACTAATTGAATGAGTACCCAGTATTGAAATCCATATCCACCAGCAACGAGATCGGTTTTTAAAATTTAAAACCCGATGTGATCGGAATTGATTATAATTTTAATAACCGGTGATTACGAATACCATAACCAATTCTATTCAAATTGGTCGGGTACTCAATTTTAGCCGCCCTACTTGTAGCTTTTTGAGTTAATTGATTTAATAATCATGGGTTAAGGAGTTAATCAGATGAATGTAGAGTAATAGTGAACCATTGGGGAATATTTTGGCAGTCGAGACACAGCTGGACAGGTATGTTTGCCATGTCACTCATCCACATGGAGTAGGGATAACAATTTTACCCGATCTTGTCGGGTTCTAACCCGATCCAACCCATAAAAATAAATTTTTTTATTTAAAATTTTTAGTTTGGGTTCGAATCGGATCAATTAATATAAAAATAAAATTAAATCGGGTCGAGGTTGAGTTTATAATAAAAAAATTTGACTTGATATATTTATATATTTTTATATATAATGTTTAATATTTTTATTAATTATTTTAAATGAGTTTGAGTTTAGTTGGAGTTTTTTATTAATATATTAATATTGGAATCTAAATTTTATTATATCAAAATAAATCGGATTAAAAAAATTATATTTCAAAATCAGAACGAATATTAAAGTTTTCGGGTCAAATTGAGGTGATAAAAAATTTATCCTAATCCGACCCGTTTTTATCCCTACCTTGAAACTATTTGCAGTTGCATAGCAAGTCAGATTATAAAAAAATGCTTTAGGCGACCGCTCAAGTCCTAATCAATTTATATCCCTAAATTTATATATATTACAGATTTTCTTGTATACTTCATGTGTATTATATTTTTTATATTTAAAGTTGGTAATTACTTTTTCAATAATATTATCTCAGAAAGCTTTTAATCAATAACATGGTGGTGAACTGTTAATCAATAACGAGTAATTAATGATATTTATATTATTTATTTTATATAAATTCTTATTATAATATTATATTAAAATACAATTAGTTTTCTAATTAATAAAAATAGATCTTTATACCCCTTAATCTAATAACGTCAAACGAACTTTATACATACACATGCTAAATTCAATTGCTTTTAAAAGAAGTTTTCAGTATTATATTATTTGTATTGAGACATAATTAGGGTTTTCTTAAGATGCAATCGGACATAATAATTAAATTTTATTTTTAAATATATTTTAATCCTTAAAGTTTAAAAAGATTAATTTACTTATTAAAGTTTAAATATTAAAATTTTAATTATTAAAGTTTAGGAAATAAATATTTTTAATCACTGCATCGTTCATCATTATCTGGCACACACCATAAATGATGATAATTTAATTCAAATTTAAAATTATAATTAAATTATATTTACTCAATATAGATACCAAATATCATATATACATATTGTCACGGGCTGTGCATTTGTGTCCGAGGCATTGACACAATCATCGGCCAAAGAGGTTTAGAGTGATGTATCGGGCTTATCAAGATCGTCAAATTTGGGCCAGCAATTGAAGAATGCTGGAATGCCCACAAGCCCACCATACTTAGCCCATTCCATAAAGAGTCTTGAGGGTGATTTGGTCAAAACATTATCCATTTAAATTTATTTAAGATAAATTATTTAGATAATGTTTGAGATAATTAGAGATTTGAAAGAGCTAGAGTTAATCTTGATTGTCGATGTAATTTAAACTGGACCGTTGGATGTATAAGGCTTCAACTATAAATAGAAGTTTACCCCACCTTATTTAATCATCTTGAGTGATCTTTAACAATCTTGAGCTTATAAATGTAGTAATCCTTTGAGTGTTCTTCTACATTCTTAGTGTCAATCTCTTTTTAGTTGTTCTTTTATTAAAGCTTCCGATTATAACGATCTTGCATTCATAAGTTTTGGGAGTGTTTGATCTTCTAAAGCGAGAATTCAAACTAACTTAGGTGTTTGTCAGGTGGATATAAGGTCGTACGGTTCAGTTAGAAGGGAAATCAGAGTGACTTAGTCAAGTTCGATCGAGAAAGCAACTAAGGCCGCACAAGCCGGCTAGCAATAGTCTAACCCCGTGATAATATATATAATTAAATCATATTTACTCAATATATATATATCGAAGGTAAATGTAGGAATTGATTCCATCAATTCAAAGTAAATCTTTACGAACCAAACCGATTATGATTTCAAGCCATCACTTCCTCTTGTTCATTTGGAGCTACCTACATTAGTCTTGTCGATATTTTTCTATATTTTGTGGCAAATTAGTATATATATGGTATAATGTACGAGTTAGATAACAATTTAATATTTATATTTGATTTTAAATTTAAATAAATATATATTTATAAATTAAATTATTTGAATTCTAATCACTTAAATGTAACAAAATAATAAAATGGCGCATTCATTACAACTTTACATATTAAAATATACCTAATGTTAAAAATTTTGCCACATTTCCTAAAACTTTAATCGCTCTTTTTTTTTTATCAAAATTTTTTTATATCGTTCTTCCCTTTAATCAATTTTTTTAATAAATGGTCAACAATAATCTTAATATTAATTATCGGACTATCTGTAATAACCCATTTTCAACCTAAAACCACAACCCATTAAACAAATAATCCAATAGCCCAATACCCAACTCAAATCTAATAACCCAAATTAAACCTTAACCCAAACTAAACAAACCCTAATATGATAACCCTAACCTCCATCCTCTTTATCAGCCGCCGCCTCTATCATTGCTTTCCAGATCACGTGCGTGGTCGCCACGCGCGACATTTGGTCTCCCGCGTGGTGTCACGTGTCGCTCTCTCATTCGCTCAGAAGGTCGGCCACCGCCTCAAGTCTCTGCTCCACCACCCAAGCCACATTTCAAGCCTGCAAAAGAAAAGATATCGAATCTGAAAAATATTTCATGTATTTTTATATGTATTTTCGAATGGGTATAAAACCCATATGATGTAATTTGAAAAGGGGCTTCTTTCCCACACGAAGATTAGTTGAAAAAAAGAAAAGATTCGAACCAAAAAATATATCCCAAATACCATCAATATTCGAAACAAAAAAAATAAACAATAAGATAAGAGATCGAGATCCAAATTGGAAGCATAATCTGAAATTAAAAAGGTAAAAAAAATGTATTTGACGTTTATCTTTTTTCTTAGATCTACTCCAATACGTTCATTCTTTTGAAAATGCAACTTCGGATTGGTGTTTCTCGTGACCAAACGCTTCAGAAAAGACCAAGCTTTTCATCTTCTGCCGCTGGCGACGGTGGCCGGTACAGAGGCCGGCGATTGAGAATGATGGTCCGACGTCGGAATCTAAAGAGCATGAGAGCTTCATGAAAGCTCTGTGTTTCATATGAGAGGAACAAATGAAAGAATAGTCCCCAAAAAATATTAAGGTGGTATTTAAGCATGCTTCAAAACGGTACCGTTTTGGTGTTGGTCACCATGGCCGAAAACGGTGTCGTTTAAGGCCTTCAGACCCGACGGATCAAACTGACCAGAACTCGACTCGCGCTTAACCCAATAGAAGGGTAAAATTACACGCGCAGCCCCTAAACTCCTAGAGTGTTCGCGTTTCGGCCACACAATTTGCATCCCTTTTAATTTTAGTCATTGTTTTTGCTAATTTAGCCCTATATTTTATATTTTATTCAATTTTGCCTTTATTTTCAGTCATTTTGATCATAATGATTTCGTTTCTTTTGCAGATTGGTCCCTACTACTTGTTATTGTTGTTATTGTTATTATTATTATTATTATTATTATATATTTTTATATATTTTTTTAACATTTTCTAAGGATATGTATGTAAAGTTTTAATGTTTCTTTATATATATAATACTAATATATAAGGTATAATTTTATAATATAATATATATTTTCCTATTTTGTTAATATAAATAAGGTATAATTTTACGAGTTGACTAATTATATATGTATATATGTTAATTATTTATATCTTATTATATTAATATATGTACATCACCTTCATAACCTATATTTATATAGTTCTATATTATATTATTTTATATTATAATTATGATATATATATAGGTTTTGTGATATATTTTACTTATATAGTATTATATTATGTTAATAGTTGGTATTTATATTATTATATTCATATTTATATGATTATATGATGTATGACCTTATTATCCCGATATATTCTATTATTAGTAGCATCCCGGTCTCCGGGTGTTATCTTCTTTGAATTATCGTGGATATAGGTCTTAACTATGCATTTAATAAAAAATTAAAAATTAAATTAATTTAAATTTTATATTTTCTTAAAAACTATGATATGAAGCTTTAGGTACCAATTTCTGGGCGATGTGGGGTTTTAATCCTTCCCCAAACGTAACTAACTCCCGAACCCAAATATTTTAAATCTCTGGTTAACTTTTTAATGGTGTCCAGTCTACCAAAGTGACCAGTGACGACTCCAACTAACTAATTTTCAAATTTTAACAGTATTCCACTAGAAGTGATATCTTGTTCTTCAAGTGTCATCTTCGGATACCGAATTTTCAAATCACGCAAAAAAACGTTTTAAAAACCGTATTTTTAAATTTTCAAAAAAAAAGGGTCGCTACACTATCGAACCTATTATTTTTTTTATTTTTGTTTTCAATTTTAATAAGAATCTCTTCTTTTATAGCATGTTCATTATGTTCTTATAATACGTTTTTTTCTTCTGTTTTTATTTTGTGATTTGATTCATATGTCTTTAGAACATGTTTCAATATATTCCAGCGATTGATTGTTGTTCCCACAGAGATTCAATCAATTCTAGTTTCTGATTTATGTTTTTATCGGTGGTCACTTGAAAAGATTTATCCCCACTTGGTTGATGGTTGTTTGCCGATGAAATCAGTCTTGGGTAGCGGTACTTTTTGTATGACAGTTTAGATCGCCTACACCTCCTTTCTCCGTTATGCGTCTCGTTTGGACATAGACAAGATGATTTAAGAAGCTTCTGAATTTTATTGGTATACTTATCATATCCAATTATTCTACTCCTTAATTGTGATGTAATTATATATTTTTTTTTATAGATTTAATAAAAATTCAGTGACATTTGTCAAAAAAAATAACCTAATGTTATTTATTCCGAAAATGTATATTAATTGTTTAATTCGAAAGATATCATATCCTCGTTCAATTTAGAATTAAATCATATAAATATAAAAGTGATCTAAGGCTAAAGATTGTTGGTTATTACTAAGAATTTATTTTAAAAGAGATTAAAATATCTATTAAAAATGATTAACGAAAACCAAAAAACGATTACTTTAAAAAGAAGTATACATTTAAAAAAATTATCTCTATTTAATATATAAAAACAAAAATTGACAGGGATCGAGTGTCGTTGAACTCACCCTTAGTTCCGCTAGTGGACATTGTTATAACTTTATGGTTTTTTAATACCATAAAGCTACGTTTGGTTAATGAAAAAGATAATTATTAGGGGTAATAACTTTTTTTTGACAAATGCTACTGGATTTTTATTAAATCCATAAATAATTATAATTACATCAGTCTTCAAGAAGTAAAAAAATTGGATTAAATAATCCAACCATTTTACAACCCAAAAAAAAGAGAAAATAAAATTCCTATGGAATTAAGCATACCAATAAAATTCAGAAGCTTCTTGAATCTCCTTGTCTCTGTCTAAACGAGACGCATAAAGAAGGAAGAAGGAGTTGTAGACGATCCAAACTGTCATGTAAAAAGCATCGCTACTCAAGACTGATTTCATCGGCAAACAACCTTCAACCGGAGTGGGGATATAACTTTTCGAAAGAGCACCCATAGAAATATAAATCAGAAAGTAACGCCGATTGAATCAAACCACAAGAGCAGATAAATCAAACCACCGACAAACAACAATCAATCGTTAGGGTATGCTGCAACGTGCCACAAGAGCAGATGAAACAAACCACAAAACAAAAACATATCACAAAGACAGAAGAAAACGTGTCACAAGGATAAAAAATATGCTATAAAAACAGAGATTCTTATTAAAATTAAAAAAAAAATAATAGATTTATAGATTCGGTGGTCGACAATCAATAATAGATTTGATTGCCGACCACCGATTAAAGGGAAAGATCAAAATGAAAATCGATTAAAAACAAAAGAATTTAAAAAAAAAAAGGAGAGAGCTGCTAGGGGTAATAACTTTTTAAACTTCCCTTCCTATGTTTGGTTTAATAGCATTCTCATTGAAATATATTATTAAAATGTCTGTATGTTCTGTGATTGAGAGTCTAATCGATGAAATATCCTTTGCTTCGTTATTTGAAAAGATGTTTAGATGAGTCCAATTTTCCATTTTCTACTATCTTGATCTATGAGATCAGCTGCCTTAGATAAACCACTCATTTGAGGAGATGATATCAATGGAATCTGGTAGCGATTAATTTTATTTCTTTCTAACTAATCAAGTGATAATTAATTTTATTTATTAATTTAAAATAAATAAATAAATTATCAGAATTAAATTTATAATTTTATAGATTTTATTTAACAAATACGTTACTGTCGTTAATCTTCTCCGTTAGAATTTTAAGATCGGTGACCAAAATAGATCGATTTAATAGGTTGGGTGGCTTGATTGACGGGTCCGATAGTTTAATGACTAAAATAGGTATCCCTAATTAGTTGAGTGACCACTGGAGTAGTTTACCCGAAGAAAAAAAGTTCTGAAAATAATTTAAACAATTCGATGGATATCTTTATCCGACTCAAAAATATTAGTTGAATCATCATGAAACTTTAAGATTCTATTCTTGTTTTTCCATCTTGAAGCAAAATTGTGAAAACATTAAATGTTAAATTATTTAAACAAAATAAAGTTTAAAATAATTATTTAATCAATGTTATATATATGGATAAATTACACGGATAGTCACGACAAAATTTGGCAAATAATCTAAGCTCCTTTTTTCATTTGGTTAATAGGGATCCCCAAAGTTTATTTGGGGATCTAGACCAAAAACTACAGTAAGACCAGGAAAAACGCCACCTGCAGGTGGCGTTATCTCTCGATTATACAATCGATTCATGCTGAACCATAAAATTGGGCAATAAAGAGCCATGTGGAAGGTCGCCACCTCGAGGTGACATTCGGGGAAAGGCTGGTAATTCAGCCCTGCATGCATGGCATGGCAGTGAGCCATGTATTCAGTGCCAGGATCGTGCCAGAGATTCAATGATTGAGAGCAAAGAAATTCAGCGTTATTAGCACCGTAAGTGAGACAGAAATTGTAGGTCGTCACCTGCAGGAGGCAATGACAGTCTGCATTCACTCTGCATGCATTCACGTGAACGGAGCTAAGCGAAAACCATTATTGGTGTAGGGTTTGATTTATATATAAGGTTTTTGGTGGATGTTAAAGGTTAAAATTGAGTAGAGGAGTGTATTTGCACGAGAGAATTTTGAGTGAAAGAATTTTTATGCAAATATTTTTTATTCAAAGGTATTATTATTTTTGTGTATTGATATTTATTTTTTATTTTGGTTTAATTATCGTTTTTAGTCTGTTTATTGTTATTGTGTAATTTATTAATATATTGTTTAATTTTATTAATTGAATATTTAGTTTATTTAATTTTGTGTTTAATTCAAATATAATATTATTTATTTTTATCTTTTTTTATAAATTATTTGAAAATGACGTCTGAAGGAGTTCTACTGTATCGTGACCACGAACATATTTTATCTCATATTAATGATGAAGTAATTAAATTATTTATTTACAATAATTTATTATGTGTTGTCTAGTTATCTTTAATACGTTAAATAATTAATTATACTCAATTTTAATAGGGTTTGGAGCATACTATTCATCGTAGAGGAGTGAAAATCAAAGAACCTCCGAAAGCAATTATTCATTATTTACAGCTTTCTGGTTTTTATAATATTTTCTTCCTTCGTGGTTTTAAGATTGTACCCGGGTTGATCACTGGTTTACTTGAACGCTGGAGACCCGAGACACACACTTTTTACTTTTCATTTGGTGAGTGTACAATAACTCTTGAAGATGTAGCTGTACAGCTAAGTATCCCAATAGATGGGAATCCATGGTGGGACACAACAATTGTCGAGTAGCCGAGGTTTGTATGCAATATCTCGGTAAAATTCCTCCAGATGGATATGTAAATGGTCATCGTTTAAAAATTTCATGGTTACAAAATGAATTTTTTGTAACTGAGAGCTCTAGTCATGAAGAAATTGTGTTTGCAACTAGAGCATATATCATGCAAATCATTGGAAGAATTTTAATGCCAAATACATCTGGCAATTTGGTTCACACACAATACCATCCAATGTTAGTTGATTTGAGCACAGTTGGTAACTATAGTTGGGGATCTGCAATATTATATTTTTTATACCATAAAATGTGCAAGACCGTAATAATGATTGGGGAGAAAAAATTCAGATATGGAGGGCTGTCAAATCTTATTGTAGTCTTAGGCATGATATAGATTGCCTTATTTCACTCCAATTGTCGAAGGTCTTGTACATATGAAATTCCCACTGGCTAGAAGGTAATGTTGTAATTAAAAGAGATTATATAACTTTTATGTTGATTTAATTTATACATATATATATTTATATTTACAGATGGAGACATAAGTTGAGGAATACCGGTGTTGTACATAACAATGTTAGAGATATAAGAATGAAAATTCAAACTGTTGAAAAAAAAATCAGGTATTGTAATCCATTTTTTATTTATTATTTCTTATATATATTTTATTAATTTTATAATTATTTTCATAGTTTAATTGATTGCCTTACGTTAATCCAACAATCGAGACGTGCATACCTGCAGTTTTCCTTCAATGTCGTACATTCTGGGGTGCAGTGGTACCTGTTGAGATATTGATTTTGATATAATAATTGAAAAATGTTTTGTACTAATTTGAAAAGAATTCAAAAATGATTCTTATGTTCAAACAACTTGAAAATAAGTTTGAAAAGTTTTTGAGAAATTTTAGAAGTGTTTGAAACGTTTTTTAAAATAGTTAAAATTGAGTTTTAAATGAAAGTTTCGAAACCTCCTTTAAAGGTTTCGAAACCTCTCAGGACAGTCTCAAACATTTCGCTACTGGAATGAAAGTCTCGAAACTTTTAGCAAAAAGTTTGGAAACTTTTGTTGAAAAGTTTCGAAACCTTGATAAAGGTTTCTAAACCTTAGACCTGTAACGACTATATTTTTTGAATTGCTTAAAGGTTTCCAAACCTCTGGTAAAGGTTTAGAAACAGTTTTGAAAAAGTTTCGAAACCTCTGGTAAAGGTTTCGAAACCTCTGTGCAGGTGAAAATTTAATGTTCAACTTTTTGACTTCCAAACGGCTTCAAAAAATCCCCAACGGCTATAAACGGCTAGAATATGATTCCACACTATAGAAGCAAGCTTGGTACACTTGAAGAAGGTTAGAGACAACATCCAAGAAACATGGTCAAGAGAAATTGAGTTTAAATCTCCATTTTCCTTTTCTCTTGTACATAGTCTTAAGAGAGTGATTTTATTGTAAATCTTGTATTCTCTTGTGAGCTTAATTGTGTAAACACCCACCTTTGTGAGGTAATTAGTTTATCAAACAAATCCCTTTGTAAAAGGAGAGGTTCTAGTTTAGCCTTAGACAAAAACTAGAGTTGGTTCTATCTTAGCCAAGTCCAAAAGATAGGGTTGTAACGGTTATCCCTTGAACCGGTAAAAAGGTCGAATTCTTTAGTGAATTGGTTGAAATCCTTAGTGGTGTGCTAAGGTAGTGGATGTAGGCGTGGCCGAACCACTCTAAAATCATTGTGTTCTTTGTCTCAATCTTTCGATTTTAGCAAATTCAACCAAGCACCAAAAACAACCCTCTTGACGGTAATCGGTGATCGATTCGAGCTTGCGCATCAACGCCTTTCAATTGGTATCAGAGCCTCGTCTCCATCGATTCGGACTAACATCCGGGAGCAAAGATCTATCGCTCGAAGTCTACCGTTCAAGAAAATGACTTGCTTTGAAGAAGGCCGCTCTATCACGTGTCCTCCGCTCTTCAAAGGTGAAAGCTACTTCCAATGGAGAAATATAATGAAGCTATTCATCAATTCCCATGATTTTGAAGTTTGAGACATTGTTGAAGATGGCTACATCGAAGCTCCTAAAAAGAAGAAGAAGCAACGGAGTATAAATGACGCGAAGGCAAAGCTAAATGCTAAGGCGATGCACATCCTTCTTTGTGGCCTTAATGAAGACATCTCAAAGAAAGTCTCCACATGCAAGAGTGCCAAAGAAATGTGGGAGAAACTTGAGAGACTTTATGGCAAAGAAGAGAAGAAAGATGGAATCCCATCAAGTGCAAACCTTCTCCAAACAACCAAGGTGGAAGGTGTTTTGGCTCTCGATGAGCCCGAGGTATCTTCTAACTCTAATGAATCTAATTCATATTCTTTTGATGAGTTACAAGATGCATTTGATGAATTATTTTTGGAATTTGAGACCATAAATTCCAAATTTAAGAAAATAATTTCTAAATTTGAACTTGAAAATGATTTTCTTTTGAAATCAAAATTAGAATTTGAAAACCAAATTACTACTTTAAAAAATGATTTAGAGTTTTCAAATTTGAATAATAAAGCTTTAGAAAAAGAAATTTTGATTTAAAAATTAAGCTTGAAAGCTTAATAAAAGAAAAAGAAATTATTTTAAATAATTCATCTTGTCCCATAATGGCAAAATGCTCACATTGCCATTATCATGGTCATTCTTTGCATACTTGTCCTATAAAGAAGAAGAAATATTATAGGATTAGACAAGTATGGGTTCCTAAGGGAACTAAAGACATTGTACTTAATGCAAATGGATCCAAAACAATTTGGATACCAAAATCCAAATAAATGTATTTTGTAGGTGTGTGGAGCAATGGCAAGCATATCAAAGATCGAAGAATGCTCAAGTCACACACATGAAGGAATTGGGTAACCTCTAAGCTTATTGTTTTTGTTATTTATATTTGGTTGCCTATTTTTTTATAAATGTGCATGTATTATTACTTACCTATTTTTTAAATACATGGCATTTTATGATGTTTTATGCATATGAATCACATTGTTTCATTTTTGTGTTTGCATAAAAATTTAAAGTCTTGGATAAATTGAATTTCCATGTTTTCTCAAATTGATTTATTTTAATATAACATTGAAATTCAATATCTTTCAAGTATCAAGCTTTTGAGCCTATTTTTTTGGAATGCTTTGAGTAAGGGGGAGCCATTTTAAACAAAACTTATTTTAAACATTCTCTTTTGTTATGAGCTTTGAAATTTTCAAACTTTGTTTGAACCATTTTTGATATAACAAAAAGGGGGAGAATGTTTTGAAAAATTAGTTTTTTCAAATGAATAAGGGGGAGCATTAATGTGTTCAAATCTTTAATTCTCTTATTCAAATTTTGGTTTACAAAGGGGAGCAATCTCAAAAACAATTTTGAGAGATTCTTATATCAAAAAGGGGAGATTGTTGAGATATTGATTTTGATATAATAATTGAAAAATGTTTTGTACTAATTTGAAAAGAATTCAAAAATGATTCTTATGTTCAAACAACTTGAAAATAAGTTTGAAAAGTTTTTGAGAAATTTTAGAAGTGTTTGAAACGCTTTTTAAAATAGTTAAAATTGAGTTTTAAATGAAAGTTTCGAAACCTCCTTTAAAGGTTTCGAAACCTCTCAGGACAGTCTCAAACATTTCGCTAATGGAATGAAAGTCTCGAAACTTTTAGCAAAAAGTTTGGAAACTTTTGTTGAAAAGTTTCGAAACCTTGATAAAGGTTTCCAAACCTTAGACCTGTAACGGCTATATTTTTTGAATTGCTTAAAGGTTTCCAAACCTCTGGTAAAGGTTTAGAAACAGTTTTGAAAAAGTTTCGAAACCTCTGGTAAAGGTTTCGAAACCTCTGTGCAGGTGAAAATTTAATGTTCAACTTTTTGACTTCCAAACGGCTCCAAAAAATCCCCAACGGCTCCAAAAAATCCCCAACGGCTATAAACGGCTAGAATATGATTCCACACTATAAAAGCAAGTTTGGGACACTTGAAGAAGGTTAGAGACAACATCCAAGAAACATGGTCAAGAGAAATTGAGTTTAAATCTCCATTTTCCTTTTCTCTTGTACATAGTCTTAAGAGAGTGATTTTATTGTAAATCTTGTATTCTCTTGTGAGCTTAATTGTGTAAACATCCACCTTTGTGAGGTAATTAGTTTATCAAACAAATCCCTTTGTAAAAGGAGAGGTTCTAGTTTATCCTTAGACAAAAACTAGAGTTGATTTTATCTTAGCCAAGTCCAAAAGATAGGGTTGTAACAGTTATCTCTTGAACCGGTAAAAAGATCGAATTCTTTAGTGAATTGGTTGAAATCCTTAGTGGTGTGCTAAGGTAGTGGATGTAGGCGTGGCCGAACCACTCTAAAATTATTGTGTTCTTTGTATCAATCTTTCGATTTTAGTAAATTCAACCAAGCACCAAAAACAACCCTCTTGACGGTAATCGGTGATCGATTCGAGCTTGCGCATCAACGTCTTTCAGTACCTTTGATCCATTTTTTGATTGTAGAGTATCATTATACTGATAGAGTGTTACGATAATTTAATTTCATCAGCCTATTCCTAGAGCTCCACCAGTTATTGAACATATACATACGATGCATAAAGGCAGATTCAATGTCACGTGGGCTCATAAGCAAGGATATTTTGTGTCCTGTTGGGAGAAAAGATATACGCGGTGGACAGATAATTTGTCCAATTGAAGCTACTAATTTTGAGTTTACTTCATAGTATTTTTAAAATGGTAAACCAATTCCAATAAATAGCTTCAAGATCAGCGTTGTTCGAAGCACGTTCCATTATCACAAGAGTCTGGTCAAGGTCAATGTTCTCAAGAACCCATAGAAGATATGGATTCATCGTGGTCTCCAGTGCAATCTCATCCACCCAGTAATTGGGAACAACCGACATTTGAGGACATGACAGCTTATCAACCAACATTCACTGATTATGGAGGATACATACCCCATTTCAGTATCCCTCTACTACTAGTAATCCGACTATTAGTAGCCCATCATACAATCTTGAAGATATGTATGTAACCCCACCTTTTTTAGCGATGAACAGACTTCGGATCAACCACGAAGAATGGTTCAACCTCCAAGATGGTACGACCAGACATCTTCTTTACACCGACAGGAATTACCAAGGAGGCGAAGAAAATAAATTTGTATCCTCATGTTCTTATGTTAATTTGCAATGTACTTGATAATTATGCGTTAATAATATTAACTGATTTGAGTGAGTGAGATTTTTATGAAATTTTCTTTTTCGTATTTTATTTCCCTAAATAATTTCAATTTTAATAAGTTCATATTTTATTTGAATAAATAATTTAATTAAACAAATAAAATGGATTATATATATTGAAAGTAAATAGACAGTCCCATTATGATTATTTATCATACATATATGATCTATTTAGACACTTGTTTCGACTATGACCGGGTTCTCTATAAAGCATGTAATGCTTGATTTGAATCCCCCTCTTTTACTTCTGCGTCATCCATATTGGTATAGATTAGAGTTGATACCGGTCACCCCTTCAATTTTCTTTGAAGATTTGGATTGGGTAACCATTCCACGTTGATTGGATCATCTGGCTAAAAATCTTTGTTTGGGATCGTGTTGAACTGATTTCGGTATATGTTGGCAATATTATGCAGGTTATAACACGGATCCGCAAACATAAAAGGGTCATATGAATATGCATGCATGCGGCCTGTGCGTGAGAGCAGGGGTATCTAAATGCTTGAAATTGACCATACTCACACCATCTACAATGAAGGTTAACTACAAACATTATTGACTCACCTCTGACCATAGCTTCTTTAGTAAATTCGGCACCACTTTGGGTCAAAAGTTCTTACCCTCATAGAGCTTACATCCGCTTGAAGTGAGGTCATTTGACCGTGCAGGGTCTGACTCCAATTCTGTCCACTATTTATTCGAGGGTTAACCTCATGTCCTTTATCGGCCTACACCTTACACAATCGAAAATATCTCCCATACAATACTTGCAATAGGGAGATGTCGTGTTCCCTTAAGCACAAAATTTATTGCTTCGACAAGGTTTGTTATCATATATCCGCAACGTTTACCTTCATTGTACGCTTGTGACCATCTTTCTTTGGGGATGTCATTTGCAAACTTAAATACTAGTCTACCATATCATCTCAACCTTCTGATTCTCACATCGAACTTCGATTGAACTAGTTCGTACCCTTCATAAAAAAACAAAAAAATAGTAATAAAATAAGAATGAATCATAAATAAATAAATTAAATTTATTTATTTATTAAATTACTAAAAAATTACTTGCATTTAAAATTTCTTTTCGGATTTCATTATTCACAAACCTTTTTTTAGCATTCGCTGCAATATGTCGAATGCAATATGCGGGATATGCTTGCGAAGGAGATAATAAACTTTCGGGTCTGTCGATTACTGATAACAGCGCGGTACCTCAATCAGAAATCATGCATAATCCATCTTCTTTCACTACATGGTTGCGTAAATGTCTTAGAAAAAATCCCATCCATCAGCGTCTTCCGACTCAACTATGGCAAAGGCAATTTAAAATATATTACTATCTTCGTCTTGTGCAATAACAATAAGTAATATATGACCGTACTTCCCATATAACCATGTACCATCCACGTGAATCATGCGCTTGCAAAATGGGAAGCCTTCAAAACTTACTAAATATCCTTTTACTGAATAATTGTTCACCTCGTATGTTGCATGCTGGTATAGTCTCATACTCGACCATAATTCTCGGGATGAAGATCTTCATTGCTCGAATAAGACTTGACAAGTCATTATACAACTTATCCCAGTCTCCATAAACTTGTATCATTGTCTTTTGCTTTGCCATCCATGCCTTATAGTATGAGGTAATATATCCAAGTTGATTCCTGATGGATGCTATTAACACTACAATTGAAATCTGCGGTTCTTTTTCAACCAATAGTCTGATGTATGCACAAATTAGATTAGAGTCTAAATTAATATGGTCTTGTGATAAAGATACATTTGAACATGTATGTTGATCATTGAATCGAGTAACCTCCCACATTTGAATCCTTTGTCAGTATGAAATTCTTATCCATCAAGGACACTTGCTCTTCCAATTGATACAACGTACGCAATAGGTTTGTGTATTCGATTCAGCAACAAAGAACCCCATATGTCTTTTGATGCAATACTCCTTAACAGATAGTTGTGCATCTTTCTTTGTATCAAATTGAGCCTTTAATATTAATTCCCCATAGTAAGAAGATGAGGAAGAACCAAATACATGAGCTTCATGTGCTGTATCTCGCATGGCAGTATAGTCCACCTCAAGCATACGAGATGGTGGTTCGTAAGATGGATAAATAGGTTGCACTGGCTCGGGCTCTGGTTTAACGTAACCCCTAGCAGGTGGATCATTTTTCATACCAAGTTTAGAGACAAAGGCTTCTCATACATCATCTTCAACATCCACAAGTTGCCCTTCATTCATATTTGTCAAAACACCTTGGACATCATCTGGATCGAATAAATTTACGCTACCATCTTCTGTTAGAGGTACAATATTTTCTTCATCGCCGCTAAAATCATCAAGTGATTCTCCCCATCGACCAACAAGATTCTCGGTATCAACATAATTTACGGAACTCATTATAACTGCATATTCATAAAAATAACAGATTTTCCATAAAAATAGCATAAAACTAAAAATAATAAACAATTTTAAAATATGAAAATCAACATAATCAATCTTACGAAATTTCTTTCACGTATATTTCTTCATTAGAGTTCAGCTTTGACTCGCCCCTACAATATTCTCCTTGCATAAATTGAGAGCAAAAAAAACTTTCAAGCAATAATTTGAAATCGGTTTAGCTGTAGGATGTTCTATAAATTCGTATAGCAAACATATATATTATAAGATAAAAAAATAAAGCATGGATGGGCCCATGCAGCAGGTCCAACGCCACTTGAAGGTGGTGGCCTGATATGTTCTGTGCATGCATGGAACACTGCGTGCAGCATGTAACGTGCTGGACGCTGAATTACCAGCTTTGATTCAGCGCCATCTCGAGTTGGCGACCTCTTTTCTTACACTCCAGCTCAGCAACTCAACACTCCCCCAATTTTATTCCCCATCTTTATGGCTCAGCATGAGTCGATTGTATAATCGAGAGACAATGCCACCTGCAGGTGGTGTTTTCCCTAGTCTTATTGTAGTTTTTGGCGTAGATCCCCAAATAAACTTTGGGGATCCCTATTAACCAAATTAAAAAAGGGGCCTGAATTATTTGCCAAATTTTGCCGATAGCCACAATATTATTGGGTTAGTATCGAAGTGACCATAATGCTTTAAAAAGAATCAAATACACCAGTGAATTATTATTTTGGTATTAAAATAACCATCGACCGTTAAAAATTAACAGCTAATGACGTGACCGTTAAAATTAAATGAAATAATTACACATTTACTCTCTGACATTTATATATATATATTTTTAATTTAATCCTAATTTTATTATACTAAAATAATATAATTATTTAACCTGCAACCTAAAAATCTCTTGCCTAAGGAACAAACAACAGCACCAAGCCAACATTCTTGACATGAAGCCCTTGAACATATATTTATATACATAGCATACGTTTTTTATATTTATTACACAAAATCTTAAATTTAATTTTAGTTTAATTAAAATGTTTGAATAAAATATTTAGCTTTTAAATATTCGAATAATTTTTTTTTGGATGTTTGAATAATATATATACAAATATAAATATTCGTATAATAAATATTTGAATAAAATTATTTTCAAATCCAAATATTCAAATATTTGTAATTTTTATTTGAATATATTATACGAATATTTTTATTTGTATATTTATTATTTTAATATTTTTATTTGAATAAACGATTTTTTTATTTGAATATTTGAAATTCAAATATTTTATTCAAATAGTTTCAAATTAATAAAATTTTCAAATAAAAAATATTCGAATAAAAAATTCATATATTCAAATAAAAATCATAAATATTCGAGTAAAAATCATAAATATTTGAATTTAAAATTAATTTTATTTGAATATTTATTATACGAATATTTATATATGTATATTTATTATTCAAATATTTTTATTTAAATATCCAAAAAAGTTTATTTAAATATTTTATTATTATTTAAATATTTTAATTTATTCTTAAAAATTATATAAAAAATATTTAAATAATTTTAATATATTTTTGAAGTAAAATATAATTTAAAAAAATTAAATAATTTTTCTATTAAAAGTATGAGATTAATACATGTATGTAAATATTCATCAAAGAATACTTACACAAATCCATATGAACACAATAATCAAAATGCTTGCATTTACAAGTATTAATCCACAATTATATGAAAAAAAATAAATGAAAGACTTGAATAAAATAATATATGATCGAAAAATTTAAAAAATAAGATAAAAGTACATCATAAAAATAAAAAAAGTCACGAGGTAAACAAAAATTATTTTCATAGTTAAGTGGAAATATTCCCAGAATTATGTTTTGTAAATACGTAGAGTTATATCATAATCGTCGATGTAAATCCATGTAGACCGTAAGATCGAGGAAAATTTAAGTATAAATAGAGTCATTCCCCTCCTCATTTGATGTATCAAGAGGTTAACAAAAATATGTTACAACAATAAAGTTGTTTTTAATAAAATTAAAAAATACAATAATACGATAAATATAGTAAAAAAAGAATGATTAAAACAAATATATTTGATTAGTTAATTAAACTATTAATTTTTTTGTTTTATTTCTCTTAGATCATTAGTTTTAGACCTAGTAGGAGCAATTCATTTTTTTTATTAAAAATAATTAAATATCTGCGTATATTCTAAAGTAATATACGTGTTATAACCGATAAATAATAGTTATTTAGTTAACATAAGCTAAAAATAAATCTACCAATTTCGAGACTAATATCTGTGTTATTAATTCTTAAAAGATTTTAGCTGCCAGTACAACTGCTAGACACACACTTTTCAACTTATATATAACATTTTGTGAAAAATAAAAACGCTATTTAATTTTTAATTTTGAAACAACATTAAGAAAAATTAAAAGATAGTAGCTAAAGATCACTCATTAATAAAAATTAATAAAAGTAATAACGTTTAGATCTTGCACCTTGTCACCTAGGTGCAAGTAGACTATTAGCATAAAAACAAACACAAATCAAAGTGTAACTTGTATAAATTAAGAGAGCATCGATTTCTGTACGACCATCACACATGGCATATAATAAGGATGCTAAAATGATACTTTGAGAAAGCTCGATGAATGTCTTGTAAATAAAACCCTAACGCTTCAACGTATTAGCTATGCTATCCGGAAGAAAGAGGCTAAGCACCACTAAGATGATGGAGAGAAAAATTGGAATAGGAAATATCGCAGACCAACTGTTCTCTCCTATCCCCATTTTTTTTCTTAACTTCGAGCTGATTATAAAATAAGTATATTTATATCTATAATTAAATAATTATTTTATTTTATTATAATAAAATTATGATTAAATTAAAAATGTATGAATAATAGAGAGTAAATGTGTAATTATTTATTTTAATTTTAACGGTCACGTTATTAGTCTGTTTGATTTTTAACGGTCGGTGGTTATTTTAATACCAAATTAATAGTTTACCGGTGTATTTGACTCTTTTTAAAGTATTATAACCAGTTTGATAACAATCTTATAATATTGTGCCTATCCGTGTAATTTACCCTATATATATTACATTAGATTATACCATAATCTCATTTTAATCTGTACATATCTCATTAATTATTCATTGTATTGCGTCAACGCCTTAATACCCGTGATAAGTAACCAATGAAAGATCTCAACTCGACGACCATTCTGAAATCCCAACTCTGTAAATAGACAATCATATTCAAAGTCCAACGACAAATATACAAATTTAAATTTCAATCAATTGATTAGATGGAATCCAAATATAGTTAAAGATTTATTTATACAGTATAAAATTTAGGATAAATTATATAAATAGTTATTATATTATTGGGTTAGTATTGAAATGACCATCATACTTTAAAAAGCGTCGAATATATCAGTTAATTATTAAAATTTATCAATATAGTCACCGATCATGATGACATGATAGTTAAAAATAAAATGAAATAACTATACACTTACTCCATGTTATTCATCATTTTTTATTTAATTCTAATTTTATTATATTAAAATAATATAATAATTTAATTAGGCGACGATATATGTTACCACTTGATCAAAATAAAAAAACAAATTTCTCCAACGTGATATTGGGAGGAGTCAAACTAATGAACTTTAGCATTATTGGGCAATGCTCAAAACACTAACCCAAATTGATTTTTGTGACATAAATTTCTATATAATACAGTTTTCTATAAATTAGAATATTTAAATTATAATAAAAAATTATTTAACAAACCTTAAATCCAAACCTTAAACTCTAAATAATAAACTTTAAAGTCATTTAAAATTTTAAATTATATTTAAAAATTTAATTAAAAATACTAAATACTAAACCTTACACCCTAAATCTCAAAACCTAAACCCTAAATAGTAAATCCTAAAGTTATTTAAAATTATATTTAAAAATTCATTTAAAAATACTAAATACTAAAACCTAAAACCTAAATCCCAAACTCTAAATCCTAAATTCAAATATTATATTTAGGATTTGGGGCTTGGGATTTGAGGTTTTAGATTTAGGGTTTACGATTTAGATTTATGGCTTAGTATTTTTAAATAAATTGTTAAATATAATTTAAAATTCTAAATTACTTTAGAGTTTACTATTTAGGGATTAGGTTTAGGGTTTATTAAATAATTTTTTATTATAATTTAAATATTTTAATTTATTATATATAAAATAATTTAATTAATATTTTAGTTAAATGAAAAATTAAATCTATGATTACGTGGAAATAAATATAAAAAATTGTATTATATATATTGTAGGGATTTATGTCAAAAACAATTTTTGGTTCAGTAATTCACTGGTTTGATTCCTCCCAATAATATGTTGGAGAATGTCACTTGATTAGAGGAGGAAAATAAATTTAATATATATAAATAATATTCTCCAATAGTGGTGACATGTTATATTATTTTATTATAAAAAATTAGGATTAAATAAAAAAATATGAATAATAAGGACTAAATGTGTAATTATTCTATTTTATTTTTAAGTGTGTACAACTAATGTTTTGATATAATAATTGAAAAATAGTTTTGGACTAGATTGAAAAGATTTCAAATATGATTCTTATGTCCCAAAACTTTAAAATATATTTAAAACTTTTTGAGAGATTTTGAAGGTGTTCAAAATGATTTAAAGAAGGTAAAAAACAGTGTTTAACTCAGACGTTTTGATACACCTTCTAAGTATTTCGATACTGGTAAGCTTTTTAAAGGTAAATTACACATGAGTTTCAATACGGTCTAGGACCGTTTCGATACAACAAACACTCATTTCGATAAATCAGTATCGAAACCTGTTTTAGGTGTTCCGATACATCTTCAACGAATTTACAAAATCCCAATGATTTTATAAAAAAAACCCAATGACTAGGAGCCATATTGAAACAGGCTTTATGCAAAACATGTCGTTTCGATACACCTTATAGGTGTTTCGATACCTGTCATTAATTGCAGATCCAACGCTTATTTCCCAAGGTGGTAGTATCAAAACAACTATCACACGTTTTGATACATATACACCAAAAGTACAAATTGACCTAAAAATCATCTCCAAACAGTTCCAAATCAATCCCAACGGTCATCAACGGCTAGAAGCTCAATTAAGATGATAAAAGAAAGTCTCAAGCATCATGAGAAGACTAATGCTTCTATTGTAATAATATTATGATCAAACAATTGTCTTAGAACTTAAATCCTATCTTTGGGTAGACAAAACACTTGTGAGCTAAATTGTCAATGTATGCTCAAGTGCATTAGGATTGAGTGAGGGCTTTAGATTGCAAACATCAGTCTTGTTAGAAGGATTACAAGTTTCCTTAAGTTTTTCTCTTGTTTGAGAGGATTCCCAAAGTTGTGAACTTTGAGTGCTAGATTCGGGGTTAGAATTTAGGTTTTACAGTTAACCCTTTGTAGGTAGAAATTCTTAGTGAATTTGGGAAATCCTTAGTGGGAAGCTAAGATAGTGGGTGTAGGACTTGGATTAGAAGTCCGAACCACTCTAAATTCTTCATGTTCATTGTTTATCTTTTTGCTTCCATCACAAACCACCCAAATTGTCACTTCTCCACCACTTGGCAAGTTTAATCGGTTGTGCATCGAGCTCATTCAAGTCTAACAAAGTTTCACGTCATCACTCCATTAATTTTTAAAGGTCGATGACTATACTGATACAATTTTAATAGCTGACTGATATATTTGACGCTTTTTAAAATATGATGGACATTTTGATACCAACCCCATAGTATGGTGACTATCTATGTAGTTTATCCTAAAATTTAATTATTTTTTATATTTTTGAATCATTGGATGGGGTAATAAATAACTAAGATTATTTTTTTTTGTTTTTCTATGATAATTTTCATATTTTTCATTGTTAATCTTAACCATCCATTTATCTTCATCTAATTTTTAATTTTTTTTCTATTTATCTTTATTTTTTGGATTATTGGATGAATAAAATGGATGAATAAGATTAACGAAAGAATATGTAGAATTATCACTTGAAAAATAATGAGTTAATCTAAATCATCCATTTCCCTAATAATTCAAAGAAAGTGTAAAATTAAATTTTTTTACAATGTGTAAGTGGATCCTATCCCTTATATATATGATCCACTTATATTGTGTAAAACTCATTAGTTTTACACCTTTTTGGATCCATGAATGATGATAATAAACTAGTAAGATTGTTTTTTTTATCTTTTTTTCAAGTGATAATGTTCATTTTTCTATTATTAATCTCATTTATCTTATGCTCACTGTTCTCATGAATGCTACTGTTCCATTGGTATGACCTCACTGTTCTCATGAATGCTACTGTTCCATTGGTATGACCTCACTGTTCTAATGAATGCTACCGTTCCACTATTTTACTTGTGCTTGACAGAGTTTACTAAAAATACCCCCACTATCCCTAGTAAGAAGGCCTAACACTCGAAAATTCTAAGATATTACCTTCCGGTCTCAATCCTGACACTTCTAATATTGATAAGGTGTTACCCCTTTTAGTTGTTGAAACTTTACCTTAGCCCTAAGGTGAGTTAGGATTCTGCTCCCGCAGTAACCCCATTGTTCAGGTTGTTCTAGCTTCGTCTATCCCTAGATCTAAGCTTCCCGAACCCCTTGATCTATGGCTACCTCCCGGTGCTCTTACAAACCAAGGTTTAGATGATAAAGATGTTAGCTTTCATGAACAAAACATAAAGTTAAACACGGGAAACAATAAACATCCATTAAAACAAGTAAAAATCATCCAAAACAAACCTAATCCATACTAGTTTAGTTCATTCCTAGGTAAGAAAAACTATTCAACTTTCTTCATTTGTAATACATTTTCAAAAACTTAGAAAAGAGGTAAACAAAGTGAAGAGGAAGGAAGTCTCATACACATGTTTCGTGATACTTTTCCTAGCTTGCCGCTCCTCCCGAAGTCACGTAAATCCATTGCTTGAAGCTCTCCAATAATGGTGGCTTGGCTAGAGGTTGAAGACGAAGGAAAGTGGTCTCTTTTCTTCTTTATTCTCCCTAGCGCTCTCTTAAAGTTCGCTCCTTTTTGGTGGATCTTTTAGCTATTGATTTTTCCTTTCTCTTGCTCAACATGTTTGTTGAGGAGGCTTGACCTTGTATTTATAGGAGGCTTCTAGGTTTTATGCCCTAATGGTGCAAAGGAATATTCTTTGACATTTTGCTGCAGCAGATGGAAGTAGAATGCAAGTCTGAAGGAGCGGTGCAACGCCTGCTAAGGAGAGGTGCAGCGTCTGCAGAGGAGGTGCAATGCCTGCATAGCAGGTGTAGCTGGCCTAGAAAATACGTGAGGATAGTGGGTTGCATGCATGTCTTTTCTTTCGGTCTATTTTGTCCGCCCACAATGCTATAACATTTTTGAAGTCCGATCCAACACTCGAGAAATATGCTATGGCATCTCTTCAGTTCTTTCAACTTTGCTTCGGCAATTTACACATCAAAACCAAGAAAATACCCTTCAAAGTAGTATCTTTTAAAATAAAAGAGAAAATAAAATAAAAACCTAAACTAAATGCAAATGCACATGAAATGCAACTAAATGCAATGCAAATATACTTGAAATAAAATAAAACCTTAAGCAAAAGGGTATAAAAATATGCTTTTTAGAGCGTTAACACAACCCAAACTTAAGATATTGTTTTTCCTCAAGCAATGACATATAAAAATTCTATGGCATCACTTTCAATTATTGACAGCAGTTTAAGCAGAACATCAATCCTCACAATATAAATACTATAGCAATCTACATGATATTGAGAATTCTTTGAACTTGAACTTGAACTAAGATAAGATACTTTGCTTGTGTGTGCTGGATTGTATCTAGCCTATGCTTTATAGTGTTAGAAAAATTCTAGTTTTCCTCATTCACTATACCCTAGGTTCGTAGGAAATTACTCTCATGCTTAGTGTTATTATTTTTTTTATTTTTTTAAACTGCTTCGAAGGGTGTCATCTCATCACAACTATCATCCTTAACTCTAGATGAGTATGGAGCAAACATGTCATCCTCGAGCTAGGTAGAGTCATCCCGTGACAACTTTCATTCGCTCATATGTTGTAGTATTTTTTATTTTTGTTCAAGCTAACATTGCATAGAGGAGTGTCCTCCTACAATTTTATGCTAAAGCATTTATTCATCTCTTATTTTTTAACTGCTTCGAAGGGTGTCAGCTCATCAAAACTATCTTCCTTAACTCTAGATGAGTATGGAACAAACATCTCATTTCCGAGCTAGTAGATAGAGTCATCCCGTGACAACTTTCATTCGCTCATATGCTGTACTATTTTTTATTTTTGTTCAAGCTAGCATTACATAGATGAACGTCCTTCTACAGTTTTATGCTAAAGCATTTATTCATCTCTTTATTTATTTTTTCTCTTTTTTTTATATACAAAGTAGCAAAAAAGAGTTCTTCTTTTCGAACTACTAAGACATAGCTTTTAAGTTCTCTAGAAAATTCCTACCACTCAAGCATAGAAAATATACAATCTTATCAAAAAAATTCTAAAGTATCAAGTCCTAATTCAGTTTAATTTATTTTCAATGTTTTCTATGATTCAATTCAAAAGCATTAAAATCCTTATCATTGGATATCATATATTCTAACCTAAAAGCTGTCTTAAATTGAATCTAATACTATAACAAATTCATATGTATGCAAATGAAAATAAAAATGATAAGGAGAATACTTTTCTACCCCCAAACTTGAGGTTAGCATTGTCCTAAATGCTATGTGCAAAATGATTTCCTTGTAGCCATGCGCTTCATGCGCTTCGCTGACCGTTTTGGTGGTGATGGGTTTGTCTACGTAATTTTTGTCTCTGGTTGTTATGGGTCATTCTCATGCTCTAGCTTTGCTACGGAAACAAGAATAGGGTCCTCCTATTCCGCAAAGGAAACATGATGTTCGGATGTCCGCTTGACCTTACGGCGAGGGATATGGGCATTAAAAGGATCAACATAAGGCTCCTCTACTCTGGGTGAGTTAAGGTCGAAATCCTCGTTTCTTACTTGGATTATCCTGGCCTCAGAAGACTGTGATTCTGTTGCAGGTGACATACCTTTGTCCTTTGGTGGTTCTGATAGACCGGTTGGGACCTGATGCGATGCTATAGTGAAAGCGACAGGGGATGGTTTAGTTGCTGGTGTAGGTGCTGTTATGGTCGGATCTTGCTATTGCTGGACAGTGGTGTGCTTGTGCACTAGTGGAGTAGGTTGACTTTGTTGTTTCTGCGGCAGAGTTTGTTACTTCGGAGGGTACTGTTGTTGCGGAGGAGTTTGTTGCTTTGGAGGGTACTGTTGCTGCAGGACTGGCTCGTCCTGATCAAACAAATACTCAGGGAAATAGGGAAAAAAGATGTAGTCATCAGGTTGCAACTCCATGAAATTGGCTTGAAGTATTTGATCTCGCACTTGTACGTACTTGAGGAAGGTTATAAACCTTCCTTGGAGTTCAGAAATCTGAGTCTGTGTCCTCTCCACAACTGCAGTCAAGGCATCCAAGTTTACTGTGACATTTTTCTTTGAAGTTCAAGGCTGATGGGATGCTGCAGCATTTTCTTTCATACCAATTAGTTCTGGGATCTTCTTGAGGGTAATACCCTATCTTCCATTGATCTTGTAATCTTTATCATTCTCGAATACTCGTTGCCTTCGGCAGAGTGCGGTGATCAAATGAGGGAAAACCAGTGGGCTTTGCTTCCTTTTGAGCGCAGCATGGGCTTCCTCGATAATTATCTTCCCCACGTTGATTTTTCTTTTAATCAAAATCGAGTGCAAGAGTTGTAGTCGAGCCAAGTTCATCATGGCCGTATGACTTATGGGCATCAGATTCTGCTTGATGAAGTTGAAACGTGTTAGATATGCGCAATTAGTGTAAGTAAACATAATAAGTGCTCAACTCACTATCACTTTCTATACTTTTCATGGGCACTTATCATCAATTCTATACTTACTTGGACCAATGCATTTACTTAATGTAAGATATTTAGGGATTATAATATTAAAGATAATATTTATGGAAAAGGCATACTTTACTGCATTTTTATGTCTGTACAGGACCTGATGCCAAGGCAGTAGATGAAAAATAGCAACATGGCAGGCAAACTGAGAAGAAAAATAAGGAGAACGTTCCTGGACAAGAAGCCCAAGGATCGAAGCTGGACAACATAAGAAAAACCCATAGACAAGGCCACGCGGAAAAGCTTTCTAGAAGAATTAAATTTGGAAATATTTGACCAATGTACAAGATTTGTTCCCTACTCCAAGTTGTATTCTACTTAGGAAAGGTTTTCCCTAGGCTAAGCGTATATAAGGCATAGTCTTCCAAGGGTATGAGACAAACATTAGACATATAGTTTAGAATATAGAATTAGATTTAGGTTTTGTTTTCTACATTATGTTCTAATTTTGTTTAGGCTTAGGTGAAGGTTGTAAAGTATTAGTGTGAGGAAGTCAAACTTTGTTTCTTGTTCCTAATGCAATAAAATATCGAAGTTTGCTTATTCTTTACCATTCCTTGTTCTTGCATTCAAGCTCGAGAGAGAAGTTTGTGAGTAATCAATTTATCTAATATCGAGAGAGTTAGATTCATGAAAGGGATAAGTTCGGTGTTTCAATCGAGAAACACTAACTCGACCTATAGATAGGTTAAGAGTTTCAACGGCTAAGAGAAGTGTGAGATTTTTTGGTGATTATAATTGATTTACTGTCGAGGCAGTAATCTACAGTCCTGCCGAGACAGTGTTGTACAATTGCATTGGACAAGAACAAGTTGATCAAATCCACTATACAGCACAACTGGATCCTATCCATCTTCCTTATCTTATTTTTTTTATATTTATTTAGTTGTTATCATCAAAATCAAATTCACTTGTGTTTTTATTTTTCTTTCACAGAGCAAGAAGATCAAAAGAGGCATATTAAGTATACCAATCCTTGTGAAGACGATACTTGATTTACTTATCACTTTATTACTTGACGACGTGTACACTTGGACTACAATTGCGCATATCTAACACGTATCAGAACACATCACAAGTAATAAGTGATAAATATTATCGAGTATCGTCTCCGCAATGATTGGTGTACTTAATATGTCCTCTTCGATCTTATTGTTTTGTAAAAAGAAATAAAAACACAAGTAGATGAGTTTGTGACTAAATAAAGCAATTAAGGAAAATTAAATAAAAGAGGAGAACAAATTGAGAAAGAGGGTAGGATCCAGTTTTGTTGTATAGTGGATTTGATTGATTTGTTTTTATCCAATGCAATTTCACTACACTGCCTCGACAGTACTGCAAATTACTGTCTTCGGCAATGGTAGGATTCTCTACCGCGGTAATCCCTTGCTCTTGGGTAGATTTACCAAACTTCGGCAAAGTGTCCTTTGATGGCTCCGTTTATTCCTAAGTCGAAACACTGTTGATGATTAGTCCTTGATGATACCTCCCGACGTTAATCAATTATAACCAACAACCAATCCCACACTTCTTTTAGCCGCTAAAACTTTAACCTATCCCTAGGCCGAGTTAGTATTTTTCAATCAAGTCAAATACCGTACTTACTCCTTTCATGAGTCTAACTCTCCGAGTCTAGACAAATGAATTACTTACAAACTTCACTCCCGAGCTTGGATGTAAGAATAATGAATGGCAAAGAGTAAGTAAATTTTGATATTTTATTGCATTGAAACAAGAAACAAGATACAATCTCTTCTCACTAATAATCAACAACTTTCAGCTAAACCCTAAGAAAGCTTAGAACATAATGGGAAGAATTATTCCTAGGGTGAACTCTATCAAATTCGGCTCTCCTAGTCCCTTGGACGGCTATGCCTTATATAGGCTTGGTCTAGGGCAAACCTTTCCTAAATATTGCACAACTTGGAGTAGAGAACAAGTTATGTACATAGGTTAAATATTTCCAAGTTTAATTCTTCTAGAAGGCTTTTTCCTGCGTGGCCTTATCCTTGGGCTTTCATCGTGTTGTCCAGCTCCAATCCTTGGGCTTCTTGTCCAGCAATGTTATCCTCATTTTTCTCCTTAGTTTGTCTGCCATATTGTTATTTATCCTCTGGTGCCTCGGCATCAAGTCCTGCCCCGACCTCAGTTTACTGCCACGACAATACTTTTTCCTACACAGACATAAAAATGCAGTAAGTATGCCTTTTCTTTAAATATTATCTTTAATAGCATAATCCTTAAACATCTCACATTAAGTATATGCATTGGTCCAAATAGGTGTAGAATTGATGATAAGTACCCATGAAAAGTGTAGAAAGTGATAGTGAGTTGAGCACTTATCAGAAGTGCATCCAAATCTTCCCTTCGAGCTTCAGGGAATTGCGGTCCATAGTGGTATTTGCCTCATCCCACTCGGTTCCTTCGATGCAAAGCTCATTAAGTAGAAAATCCAGGCTTTGTCCCAGCATAGAAGCGACAAAGATGGAGTGTTCGTCATCTTCTCCCAGTCCATAAAATTGGTTGATATGCTTGGCAGTAAAGGGGATGACATCTCCTTGAACATACACCGTTGGTTGCCCCGGCCGAGTGTAGTGGGCATAAAACTCTTTGACCAGCGATACATTGATGGGTTTGGCATCCTTCTTCGCCCCGAAGTGTCGAGCAAAGGCCTCCCATTTGTGTTGCTTTATAGTGGCCGCAACATTCTTCGGTAGCTTTTGGAAGATTGTTGTGTCATAAACAAAACCATTCTCAAGTGGATCGTTCGCCCTTTGATCTTTTAGAAACGATCCTTCGCCGCATCATGTTCAAAATTTCGAATCTCGATCGGTCGGGCTTGAGCAATAACCCTCGATGATTCTCAGGTATTCTTGCAACGAACCATTATGGTAGAGACTTCTTAGAGAGATTCTTTCGGGTTTCTTTGAGAAAGATTGAGTTTTGGAGAATAATGGTTAATTTCTTTGGAGAAGAAGATGAATTAATGGAGGAGAGGGATGGTTGAGTTGGTTTTAGGGAGATGGACAGTTAACTTGATTGGGAATGGGAGAGGAAAGAGAAAAAACAATGATGATTGTGTAAGGGTTTGGACGGCTAGTGTTCTTGGAAAAGAAAAAGGTGTTGTGGGGAGTTAATTTGATGGTAAGTTGGAGAGATAAAATGGGTTTTATAATTAATGAAAAGTAAATAGGGTGTAAAGAGGGGTTGAATTTCAACTGAACTCTTCCTCTTCTCCTTGAAAACTAACTAGATTCGTGTTCATGGGCTTGTCAACTTCCCTCTTGGTGGCCCAAATCAAATAACTCCAAAACTTTTCCCTCCAAGACTGGTAGCCGTACAGTCCTTCCTTGCTCTCAGGCCTCCTTTGCACAGACTGTGAATTGTGCACTGTCCTGCCTCTGTGCACCATGCGTTTGGTGCTATGCAACTCCTTGTGAGCACAAAGTGTTTTGAGCTTATACCTTCCAAGACTAAAAGTTGAATAGGGACAAAAAGGAAATAAAAGCATCTTAAAAGAAATATAAAAATGTCTACTTTTTATTCAAACTAAAATTTAAATGCTAAACCAAAATAAAGGAGATGGATAGAAATTCTCAGGTGATGCGTGTAAGATATGCGCAATTTAAGTGCAAGTGAACACGTTGTCAAGTAATAAAGTGATGAGTATCATCGGATATCGTCTCCATAGGGATTAGTATACTTAATATGCTTCCCTTAGTCTTCTTGCTCTGTAAAAGAAATAAAGTAAAAGCACAATTAATTGGATTTTGATTGAACTAAATAATAATAACTAAATAAGGATATAAAAATAAGATAAAGAAGGTGACCAGGATCCAGTTGTGCTGTATAGTGGAATTGATCAACTTGTTCTTATCCAATGCAATTGTACAAAACTGCCTCGGCAGGACTGTAGATTACTGCCTCGAAAGTGGTTTCACTCGTCTGTCCTGGTAATATCTTGCTCTTGGGCAAAATTTACCAAAATTCGACAAAGTATTCTTTAATGATTCTACTTATCTTTAAGTCGAAATACTATTGATGACCAGTCCTTGATGAAACCTCTCGTCATGAATCAATTATAATCATTAACTAATCCCACTTCTCTTAGCCGCTGAAACTCTTAACCAATATCTAGGCCGAGTTAGTGTTTCCTGATTAAAATACCGTACTTATCTATTTCGTGAATTTAACTCTCTCATTGTTAGATAAATGGATTACTCACAAGCTTCTCTCTCGAGCTTGAATGCAAGAACAAGAAATGGCAAAGAATAAGCAAACCTTGATATTTTATTGCATTGAAAACAAGAAACAAAGTTTGACTTCCTCACATTAATACTTTACAACCTTCACCTAAGCCTAAACAAAATTAGAACATAATGTAGAAAAGAAAAACTAAATCTAATTCTATATTCTAATTCTATATACCACTAACAAGAAAATTAACAATATCGGCATACCAAGTTAATGTTGTAGCATACAAAATTTTCTTATTAGGGAAATTTTCTTCGATTTCAAAATCCTCTCTTAGATTTTCAGGATTTTCTAGCCTAAATAATTGGTCTGCAACTTGATTTTCAGTCTTTTTCTATCCTTTATTTCAATATCAAATTCCTGTAGCAAAAGTATCCACCTAATAAGTCTCGGTTTAGCATCTTTCTTAGTCACTGGGTATTTGATAGAAGAGTGATCAGTGTGTACTATAACCCTATTTCCTATAAGATATGCCCTAAACTTATCAAAGGCAAATACTACAAGTAACTCCTTCTCAGTAGTGGTGTAATTAATTTGAGCATCATTAAGAGTTCTACTTGCATAGTAAATAACATGAAAGAGTTAACATCGCCTTTGACCTAGTGCTGTGCCAACTGCGTAGTCACTTGCGTCACACATCAACTCGAATGGCTCAGTCCAATCGAGTGGTATCACTATTGAAGTTGAGGTAAGCTTCTTCTTCACTTCAGTAAAAGCGTCTTGGCATTTTTCATCGAAGACAAAGGGTTGATTTTACTGTAGCAAATTGCAGAGTGACTTAGAGATTTTCGAGAAGTCTTTGATGAACCTCCTGTAGATGCTAGCATGTCCAAGAAAGCTTCTAATTCCTTTCACTGTTGTTGGAGGTGGTAGCTTCTCTATCAACTCCACTTTTTCCTGTCAACTTCAATTCTTTTGCTTGAAATTTTTATGTCCCAAAATCGTACCTTCGGTCACCATGAAATTGCATTTTTCCCAATTGATTACAAGGTCGGCTTCTTCACAGCGTTTCAGTACCTTGTCCAGGTTGCCTAGGCATTTTTCAAAAGTTTCTCCGAACACAGAAAAATTTTCCATGAATACTCCAAGAATTCTTCAACCATGTCTGAAAAAATCGCCAACATACAACGTTGAAAAGCTGTTGGAGCATTACATAACCCAAATGACATTCTTCGAAAAGCATAAGTACCACAAGGGTATGTGAAGGTTGTCTTCTCCTGGTCCTCTGGTGCTATAACAATTTGGTTGTACCCAGAATAGCCATCAAGGAAGCAATAATAAGCATTTCCCGTTAATCGATCCAGTATTTGATCGATAAAAGGAAGGAGGAAATGGTTCTTCTTTGTTGCCTTGTTCAGATTTCTATAGTCCACGCAAATACGCCAGCTCATGATTTTCCTTGTCGGAAGCAACTCGTTGTCCCCATTTGTGATCACTATCGTGCCTCCCTTCTTAGGAACACAATGCACAAGACTAACCCATGAACTATCAGAAATTGGGCATATGATCCATGCATCCAACCACTTGATAATCTCCTTCATCACTACCTTCTTCATTGCTGGGTTCAATATTCTTTTGGATTCAACAAAATTGTTGTAACATTCTTCTAGTAGGATCTTGTGCATGCAGATTGTAGGACTGATGCCCTTCAAATCGGCCATGGTCCACCCTAGAGCTTTCTTATATTGTGATAGCAAATTTAAAAGACTAAGCTCTTGTTTAGGATCTAAGCTAAAAGAAATAATCACTAGCAAAGTATTGTGAGATCCCAAATAAACATACTCTAATTGTGGTGGCAGTGGTTTTAAGTCTAGAGACGGTGTATGTAAAAGTGATGGTTTAGGAGGAATAAATTCAGAGAAATCAATTGATTCAAATTTTATGCCTGGTTTTGGCTGAAAATAGCCAATTTGTTATAACTCCAGATGAGCTTCTTTTTCATCCTGATCATGCTCCTCCAGTAATTTTGCAAAGTCCTTCATTTGTGGAGAATTATCACAGCAAAAATCAGCATCTTCGTCCATTGTTGTGGTATTTATCCCAACTATGCAGTGGCATTCTTCATTATCATCCATGTACTTGAGAGTGTTAAAGACATTGATAGTCATGGACTGATCTGCTACTCGCATTGTGAAGTCTCCCTTTTCACAGTCGATGAGAATTCGACCGGTAGCTAGGAATGGCCGTCCCAAGATGATGGGTGCTTTGTAGTCTACTTCGTAATCTAGAGTCAGAAACTCCACAGGGAACACAAACTTGCCCACTTTTACTATCACATCTTCGACTTTGCCTTCAGGTCGGACATGAGAATAGTCCGCCAATTACAATATGACAGTAGTAGTTCGGGTACTCCCTATACCGAGCTTCTTGAATATTGTTTTGGGCTTCAGATTGACACTTGAACCTCACATAATGCCTTACTCACAAAATTGTCTCTAATCGAGCATGAAATAATGAAGCTGCCAGGATCTTGCCTCTTCATGGGAAGCTCATTCTTCCCAGAATATAACTCAAATGATATAGCAACTATTTCAAAATTCTCAGATTTTCTTTTCTTTGTAACAATATCTTTAAAAAACTTTGCATATTAGGGCATTTGATCAATAACATCTAAAAATAAAATATTTACATAAAATTGATCCAGAATACTTACAAATTTTTGAAATTGAAGATCCTCTTTATGTTGCTTCGAACGCTGAGGGTGTAACATCCCAATTTTGGTGTTAGTAGTTTGGGCTTTAGTTAGGAGAATTCAATTCGGATCGAATCGGGTACTCTAGTTCGTTATTCCGGGGAAATATAAAATAAAAATATTTTTAATTAGAAAAGTAATAATTTTGGAATACGGTTTAAAAATATTAAAAAGATGTTTACAAAATTAAAAGAAATAAATTTTAATATTAAATTGATTTCAAATTGTGCTTAATTATGCCTTAGTGACCAATTTGTAATTTTTGGAAAACAATGGAGGATTTAATTATAATTTTCGAAAATTGTTATTTTTAGTGACTAAATTAGAAATCAATCTATACTAGAATCCTTAGAGGATCATAAACCCAATTTAACTTTTAAATATTAATTTATTCACCAAAATGCTTTTTAATTAGTTTAATTAAAGATGATAATCATTTTTTCACTTAACTACCTTTTTTCTCTCATCTTTTTCCCTCATTTTAATCATCGCTCCATTCTTTACAAAACCTAACCATCAATTTTACCAAATCAACACCAATTTGCAAAGAATCAAGAAGAGAAAACTTCATCTTTTTGGTGGATAGATCTCAAAGGTAATTTGCTGGATTTTAACTCTTTTTCTAAGGTTCTTTATTGAAATTCCTAAGTATTAGCTTCCTAATCTTTGAATAAAATTTGATTTTATGTTTTCAATGGTAGATCTAATAGTTTTGTGCATGTTTTTTTGAAATCTTTTTAGATCTCATTCAATGTTGTAATTAGATGGATTTAATTACGTTATTATGTCAATTAAATGATTAATTGAGTCTTCAATTTATGACACATTAATTTAATCCCGGAATAATGCAATCGGTGTTGTTTTTAGGTGTTTTTCGGTTGTTTAGGGGCTGTCTTAGGTGTTTTAATGTTGCTAGATATATAAGAATGGTTTGGATGTGTTTTTGGTTAATAATTGAAGTGGATTAGATGTTAGATTCATTAGGTTTTGGGCTGATGATGTTTCGGATACGTTTCGGCTAAGTTTCGGTGTTTTCGGCTAGGTTTTTCGATAGTATTGTGGAGGTATGAAACGGCTGATGGTTTAAGTATGTTATAACGTGAGAATGCTCTGTTTTTAATATTGTAGAAGAGGTACAAGAAGGTGCTTGAGTGCTGGTGCGTTGGCGTGGTCATCGGGATATCGGCGAAAGCTCATTTCGTTTGTCGGTGAGTGATTTCGGATTAAAAGTGAATCATATTGGTTCGGTTCTGTTTTGGGGACTATGGAATAGTGTGAAAACTTTCCATGGTTCAAGAGTAAGTGTTCTGAATAATATTGATGCATTGCCTTGAATTTCCGGCTATTTCGATAATGGCATTGATGAACAACGTTTCAATAAATTTTGTAATAGTATGGCTTTGGTTTGCTATGATGCATGCATATGTTAATTGCTGAAAAATTGCATGATTTATAAAAGAATTCATGGCTTATGGAAGCATGAAAATGTATTGGAATATGATGAGGTTATTTGCCCTATAATGATGAAGCCGTTGAGCATGATTTAAGGTTCACGTGATGAACATTATATGGATGCATTATGAGCAACAAGTTAACATGCATGATTGATATTGATATTGGCTTAGTGACACTAACTTTATATTCGAATACGAATGACATTTCATTAGGATTTAGTGCACTATAAAAATAAGAGAATGATGATGATGCCTACACGTAAACAAGGGTGATTTTGTGTCTGACCGTGCGTGTAGAGCTTACCTATATATAAACAGGGTGACTTTGTGTCCGACCGTGCATATAGTTGAGCCATACGTAAACAAGGGTGACTTAGTGTCCGACCGTGCATATAGTTGAGCCATACGTAAACAAGGGTGACTTAGTGTCCGACCGTGCGTAGTGGGGGAAAACATGTATACAAGGGTCACTGAGTGTCCGACCGATGCATGTTGAGACCAAGAGTCTCCAATTATGAGAAAAAGGATCTGTGTATTCGGTGAACTAAGAGTTCACATTAGGTGATCACTAGCAAGCCAATATGCATACATGAAATGAAATGGTATTCTTGTGCTTGACACGTGAAATGTTTTGACAATGTTGACAAGCATGATTTGGCTTTACTCATTTTAAATAAGTATAAAGGATACAAACATGACTTTAAAAATGATTTTTGCTTTATGCATTAATGACCTTATGTAGAGCTACCTCACTAAGAATGTTTGCTTAAGCTCTCTTTTCATCCTTGCAGAAAAATAAAGGCACTTGGGACTTCATTCGGAGCAAGGAAACCAAGGGGAAAGGTTACTCAAAATTCGGTATGTCTTGGCAAATAAGTTGGGGCTTGGCAATGTGTAAACCCAACCAATGTGAGGGGTGTGAACTTAGACTTTGGTTTATGTTGAAATAAGACCTATGTTGCTTGATTGTTAATTGATGGACTATGGTATTATTGGATTGTTAAAGCATATACTTGCATGATCGATATGTTTTTAATCATGTTCTAGGTAGTATGCCTATAGTTTGTTTGATGTTCTTGACGTTGAAAATCATGTGCTATATGTTGTTAATTATGCTTAGGACTTGTGCATATAGAGGTAGTGATTAATGGTTGTGTATAGAGTTGTTAGTGTTCACTTAGTGTGACGGAGCTTTTGGGTTCCAGACCTAAAGTTTTGAAACCTTAGTGAAGGTTCCGAAACCTTTGACAAATAGTTTCGAAACCTTTAGGAAAGTTTCGAAACCTTGCGGGCAATTTCAATTCTGAAAAGTTACTGGACGCGAAAAGTTTCGAAACCTTCAGGGAAGTTTCGAAACCTTTTACAAAAAGTTCTGAAACCTTTATGAAAGGTTTCGAAACCTTTGACTACCAGGAATTGATAGTTGCTGGAAATTATACTAAAGTCTCGGATATCTCTCTTTGTTCAATTAGGGTACCTACAGGTGTTATTTTAAATTGAAATTTCACATGGATACATAAACTTGATTTAATTTCAAGATGGTTAACTTAATTTGGATGAAGTCCTTGTAATTTGAAAGATTTACATTTTGGTCCCTAAATTAGAAAAAACACGCAATTAATGATGTTAGAATGATCCGTTTGACTTGAAATTTACTGTAAAGAATACTGGTGTGTTTAATTGAACTTTGATGAAAAGAATTTCTACTTTATTAATAGAATGTAAAAGTTTTACGTTTTAGTCCTTAACTCACTCAAGTGTTTAATCGGATACTCGTTGTTTTCTGATTGCTTCCATTAATGCTTTTTGTGAGACCAAGACACGTAGGAATATAATCATGCATCTAGGAAAGAGAAAGAGAAAAAAATATATCGGTTTTCAGGGTTGATTATCGAATCGGACATTCGTGGGTTTAATTTGATATTCCCCATGTAACCCGTTAGTGTCGGTTCCGTCTAGGCCGGGCTAAGGGGGTTACAGAGGGAATGGTGGTGGTCTTACGTCCTCCAAAGGTTGCTTTGGTACTGCTTCTTTTGCTGCAGCATCTGCAAGCTTCTCACCAATTGCCTCAGTATTTAAGTTTTCTCCATTTTCTTCTTGAGTTGATTTTTCATGTTGTTTTTAATCTTCTTTTTTCTCCTGAATAGGGGTTTTTTCTTTCTACTTTCTTTTAAATTGTTCCCCTGTGTTGAGTTTTCTTTCACTCCTCAAGGTAAGTGTGTTGTATTGCTCATTGCCATGATTTTTAATGACTTCAGTACCACTAGGCAAGTTACCTATCGGTCTTACTTGTAATGCTTGAGCAATTTGACCCATTTGAGTCTCTAGTGATCTAAGTGAAGAGCTGTAACTTTGCAGTAATGCGCCTTGGGTCTGCAAAAGATTGCCTTAATTAGAGATGGTGGTGGAATGCTCCTGCAATAATGTCTTTGTTGATGTCATGAACTCCTTTATCGAAGTCATGAATTCTTGTAGTGAAGCTTCCAAAGAATTATTGTGATTTTGGTGATGAACTATTCCCTTGTTGTCATTTTTCCATGGCATATTACCTTGAAAACCTTGGACTCCTTGTTGTGTTGCCATGGGTTATTGCCTATTCGAGTTGCTTGCTTTATTACCCCAAGAAAAATTAGTATATTGTCTCCACCCTGGGTTGTACATGTTAGAGTAGGAGTTGTTGGAATTTTTGTTGAAGTTTCCAACGTAATGAGCAGACTTTAGATTAGTATGACAGTCTTTATCGAAATGGTTTTCACTACAGTGCACACAGCTTAATGCTTTAGCATCTTGTACTTCTCTGGGCTGTTGAAGGTTCTTCAACATATTTGTGATAGTAGAAAGTTGCGTTGAAATAGAATCATTAGTGTCGAGCTCCAGCTTTCCTTGAGTTCGTCTTCTTTTTCCAAGTCTGGTAGTTGGAAACTGATAATCATTGTTGGCTATTTTATCCAAAATATCAAATGCTTCTTCTAGCGACTTGTCCAGCAGTGTCCCATTTGCTGAAGCATCTAACATAATCCTTGTAGGTGCACTGAATCCATTGTAAAACATCAAGATTTGAGTCTAATCTTGAAAACCGTGATTGATATACCTTCTTAGCAAGCTTTTGTACTGACCCCAATACTCGTACATCGACTTATTATCCCCTTGTCTTAAAGATGTTATCTCATTTCACAATTGAGTGTTCATGTTGGGTGGGTTGTACCTTGCCAAAAAGCTTTTGCACAAAGCTATCCATGACTCCATAGAACCGTCTGGAATTCCATTTAACCACTCTCTAGTTCGGTCTCTCAAAGAGTATGGAAATAGCTTGAGCTTCAACACATCTTCATGCACTCCTTGTTGGCGGAACGAATCGCAAACCTCCAAGAAAACACGGATGTGTTGTCGAGCATCCTCGTGAGGAGATCCTCCAAACTTTCCAATCGAGTTAAGCATGTTAAACATCACAGGTTTGAGCTCGAAGTGTGTTTCCTGTATCTCAAGTGTCACTATCCTAGAATTCAGGTCATCCAAGATCGGTGTCAAGTGATCTCGAATAGCCCTTGGTCTTGCTGCAGCTTCAGGATTTGCTGCAGGGATTGCTCTAGCATTCGGATTCTACGGATCCTGATACATTACTTTTGTTCTTCTTTGCTCTCGCTCCCTTTGTATAAAATACCTTTCGATTTCCGAAATAAATGATTCGAAGCCTTCTCTACGATTCACTCTGAGCATCCACTAACCAAAACCTAAAAAGATAAACAAAGAAAACAAAGATTAAACAAAATAAAAAGACTCAAAACATAAAATAAAAATAACAAGATAGAAAGTATGGAAACTATGATTGAAATAGCCTATTGCCTCAATCCCCGGTAACGACGCCAAAAACTTGTTGAGCATGTGATGTGTTGTTTAAAAGATGATTAATTCTCGTACAAGTATACACATCGAACAAGTAATAAAGTGTGTGTGTGAGATCGTTCCCACGAGGATTGGGTAGATTGTTTCAAAAATAGTTAACATACACAAAAGATAAAATAATCCTTTGTATAGGCATATGCTAAAGCAATTCTGCAAGTGTCACCAAAAGGCTTTAACAAAATAAAAATGTCACAGTGATGCTAGAGCAAAACAAAGATTGTTACGAAAATACAGTAATAATTAAAACAAATATTGGAGAAATAAATAAAGTTTCAAAAACACAACACAAAGAAGATATTCAAGCTTAAGACAGGCTAGGCTTGCTATGTTATGACCTCACTGTTCTCATGAATGTTACTGTTCCACTGTTTTACTTGTGCTCAACAGAGTTTACTAAAATTGTCTCCACTATCCCTAGTCAAAAGGCTTAACACTTGAAAATCCTAAGGCATTACCTCCCGATCTCAACCCTAACACTTCTAATGTTGATAAGGTGTTACCCCTTTTAGTCATTGAAAATCTACCTTATCCCTAAGGTGATTTAGGATTGTGCTCCCGCAGTAACCCCATTGTTCAAGTTGGTCTAACTTTTCTATCCCTAGATCTAAGCTTCCCGAATCCCTTGAGCTATGGCTACCTCCCGATGCTCTTACAAACCAAGGTTTAGATGATAAAGGTGTTAGCTTTCTTGAACAAAATACAAAGTTAAACACGGGAAACAGTAAACATCCATTGAAACAAGTAAAAATCATCTAAAACAGGCCTAAGCCAACTAGTTTAGTTCATGCCTAGGTAAGAAAAACTATTCAACTTTCATCCTTTGCAATACATTTTCAACAACTTAGAAAAGAGGTAAACAAAGTGAAGAGGAAGGAAGTCTCAAACGCATGTGTCGTGACACTTATCTTAGCTTACCGTTCCTCCCGAAGTCATACAAATCCCTTGCTTGAAGCTCTCCAACAATGGTGGCTTGGCTAGAGGTTGAAGACGAAGGAAAGTGACCTCCTTTCTTCTTTCTTCTCCCTCGTACTCTCTTAAAGTTCGCTCCTTTTTTGTGGCTCTTTTAGCCACTAATTTTTCCTTTCTCTTTCTTAGCATGTTTGTTGAAGGAGGCTTGGCCTTGTATTTATAGGAGGCTTCTAGGTTTTTGTGCCCTAATGGTGCAAAGGAATATTCTCTGACATTTTCTGTAGCAGATGGAAATAGAATGCAGGTCTGTAGGAACGGTGTAACGCCTGCCAAGGAAAGGTGCAGCGTCTACAGAGGAGGCACAATGCCTGCATAGCAGGTGCAACTGGCTTGGAAAATACGTGAGGACAGTGGGCTGCATGTATGTCCTTTCTTCCGTTCTGTTTTGTCCGCCCACAATGCTATAGCATTCTTGAAATCCGATCCAACACTTGAGAAATATGCTATGGAATCTCTTCCGTTCTTTCAACTTTGCTTCAGCAATCTGCACATCAAAACCAAGAAAATACCCTTCAAAGCAGCATCTTTTAATTCTTAAACTTTGATTTTCATTCTAAATGCAAATGCAAATGGACTTGAAATCAAACAAAACCTTAAGTAAAAGGGTATAAAATAGCTTTTTAGAGCGTTAATATTGCACCTAACATCCTCAAACTATGATCTTTATTCTAAATTAATCCTTAAACTTTAAAAATTCTAATTTTATCCTCAAACTATGACATTCATTTTAAACCGGTTCCCAAACATTTAAGCATTTCAGTTTCATCTTCAAACTCTAATCCTCATTCTAAGTTGATCCCAAAACTTTTTGAATGTTCCAATTTCATCTTCAAATCATCATTTATACCATATCATATTACTAAATAATATGTGTCGATGTTTGATGAAAATTAACAATTTTATAACGATTTAATTAACATAAAATATAATTAGCTTATACAAATAATTTAGGGATAAAATTAGAATGTTCAAAAAGTATAAGAACCAATTTAGAATGAGTGTTACAATTTGAGTAAAAATTAGAATACTCAAAAGTTTGGGGGATCAATTTAGAATGATTATCACAGTTTAATGATGAAATTAAAATATTTAAAAATTTAAAAATCAATTTAAAATAAAATTCATAGTTTGAGAATGTGTAGTACAATTTACTTTATCTTTTAATAAACTATTTTTACTAATTTGGCAATATATGTTTTTTTTTTTGCATTATAAGGACGAAGGCGTATAATGTGGGAGGGAAATTGTCCCTAAAAATTTAATGGGTGAATTATATTCTAGGCACTAATTCTTTTAGAATTGTTAAAATTAAGTTTTTATTCCTTTTAAAAATATTTGGTTAATTACCTTTTAAGACTTTTTGATTGTCACTTAAAATTAATAAAAATAAACATTGATCCTCATTTTTATTGTTTAATTATTTTTCTAAGACCATTTAATTTTAAAATTTGTAAAATTAAACTTTAATTCTATTAATTTTTATGGTTTAACTATTTTTTAAACTTTATTCATTCTAAAGTCATTCGATTTGTCCTTCACAGATCACGCTTAATTTTGTTTCTAATTCTAAGCAAATGTAAAACTCTATTTAATAAAAATCGTATAATTATAATTTTTTGATAAACCTGTAATCATTAATTTTATTCATGGTTATAAAACCCGTTTTTAAATTTTGTTTTTGTTTTATTTAAATAACGGGAAAAAATAATATGTATATAAATAGATGCATACATATAAATATATCTTATAATTTAAGAATCCAAAGTATTATATTACTATTTTATTTCTTTTTACTCTTTATTATATTTTACATATACCTATTTATTTCTGGTTTCCTTTTATTAGTTAATTTACTATTATTATTATTATTATTATTATTATTATTATTATTATTATTATTATTATTATAACAAATTATAATTAAATAAAACCCAAAAACATTAACTAAATAATAAGCCTAACATTTATTAAAATTAACAGTCCAAATACATTTTTTAAACTCAAAAACAATTATACAAAAGCCTACATTTACAAGCCCAACCGATAACCCAACTTAATTACAACAGCCCATTTTAGGTTCTAACCGAATGCCCAATCTGTTAGAAACCCTAATTGACTGCTTTTATCTTATGTGCAATCAGATCTGGACTATTGGATATGGCCCTAGATCCAACGGCTCAGATCGAAGATGAAGGAATATTCTGGAACCTCCATGCATTGATGCGCCAACCGCCCAGCTGCCCACGCGCGCGTGCATCACAACCGCGACCCTTCAGATCCATTCGAAGGTCGTTCTTCTTCTTCCGCCGTCGACGGTTGTCTTCGATGATCCTTCTCCGTTGATGACTCATGCAAACAAATAAAGGAGATATCAGAATTGTACCAATTTATAGAGAAAAACAACAAAAATTCAAAGAAATTTCAGAGAAATATTCATGAATCCATCCAACATAAGAGCAACAGAGGAATTAAACAAAATTCCAACAAATATCCACGGAATTATCAGAGAATACAATCGAATTTCCAACAACCAAAAGCAAACCAATATCTATTTTTCATATCAATGTAATATTTCGGTTATAAAAACTGAATCAAACGATTGTAACCGAGACTTTTCCCAACCAAGAATCAATACAACAAAAGTTTTGAGAGCTATATCCTTTATATTTTTTTACTTCGCATGTAACAAAAAAGAAACAAAAATAAAAATGATTTACCTTCACTTTTCGAAATCGTTTTTAAGTTCTAAAATCCCACCGATGATAAGCCCCATCACCTTTGATTAGAAGCGATCTCGTGGTGAATCGGTTGAGGGCTTCAAAATAAGGAGATGACGACGTTTGACCTTCGAATCGAACGTAAACCAAGCTTTTTCATTCTGGGTTTTCAAAGGTTTCTTGGGATTTTAAACTTTAAGAAAGAACGAAGCTTTGTTTCTTGTTTCAAAAAGTAATAAAAAAAATTGTTTCGTCGGCCGCCGCTAGTTTTCTTATGATTCTCTAGTTTTCGACAAGAACACGATGAGTGTTCTTATGAATCTCTAGTTTTCTTATTGAGCTATAAACTCAGCCCCTTAGTTCAAAAGGAAAAAAAAAATTTAAATCCCTGATTTTCAATTTCTTTTTTAATAATTTTCTTAATCTTTTAAATTTCGCTCTTAATTTCAAAACCTAATTTTTAATCCCTAATTTTTAATTTTTCATCCTTTCAAAATAGCAAATTTTTTATGGAACTTTTAATTTATTTTAAATACTTTAAAAGGGTCTCTACAACACCCTAAATATAATCATAATCTGATATAAAGGGGAGGGGTAGGTGGATTTTAGGGAAGGGAGAAGAGTGCTCCTTATGAGTATAAAACTCATAACTTAAAAGAATACAAGATAATAAAGATAAATAGTTTAACCAACTAGTCAAAATGTGTTTAATCCAAATAATTATAATTTTAACTAGTAAACTGAACACAAATAAAGTATCTTTCTCCGGTATCTATGGAGGATTAAATTTATTTTTATACCTCGTGAAGTAAATATGGTTACTGATAAGATATCTAAACTATTATGTCAAGATAGATATGATATGTGTTTTTCTTTTTCTTCTGATGAGTTTTTAACATTATTACATGATGATATTAATAGTAGTGTAATGATTTTGAATTAATTGATTGATAAAATTTTATCTCTTATTGTAAATAGATAAATAAATAAATAAAGCATATTTAATTATTTCTATAAATCAAATTTAATGAAATCAAACCAAAATTAGTTTTAATTTAATGGATTTCTTTGTCAACCCTAATGCACGGGTCTAGGTACTGCAACGACAAAAAAGGGCACAAAAGAAAAAAAAAATTAATGCCAGCAATTGGGAAAAATATTATATAATTACATAGAAAAAAAAGTAGCTTAGAACGTCTGGTCGATGGCTCCGTGGCCGTGGAAAAATTATATCATGGGTCAGTCCCACCATATGTCCATGAGACCGATCAATGATAACTACTCACTTCATCAATTTTTTTATGTCATATTTTTTTTTCAAATGAATCTTCACTTTAAAAATTAAAAAATAATGAGGTGGATGATTATCATTGGTCGATCTTATCGATGACGTGGTGAAACTGACCCATGATATAATTTCTCATGGCCGTGGGATGTTGCGCAATGTGTTTGGTACGTTATCATAAAAAATTTAATATTTTTATCACTCATGGTACCTGTGAGTTGTAATTGTTCTAGGTCAATTTTTAAGGCTAGATAAGAGAACATTATGTGTACATGACGTCATTTTAGATTTTAAAAAATATTAAAAAATAGATTATCACCCGCAAGTTCCTCCTAAATTGTCATTTGTAAGGGGTGTTTTTTAACCTGTATTGTAGTTTCTAGTTTAAATTTCAAAATAAACTTTAAACATCTTATTTTTTTTAAATAAAAACTCTAAACGGCTTATATATAGAATAAAACTGTGTTTATTAGCGAGGGGATCGTCGAAGCTTGAATCTTTGTTTAATTGACCACTTTTGAGGGTTGCTTTCATGTCAACATCTTTGGAATTTATTACACTAATAACGACCACTAACTTCTGATCCTTCTTTTTGCTGTTTTTCTGGTTTAGATTCCCCTTTTTAGTTCCACTTTGTCTCCTTTCTTGTTCCTTTGGTAGATGCAATGAAATTTGAGTCCATTGATGTCAATATATAAGCTGATATCTTTTGTAATTCATTTCTCATTTTTCTCTGCAATCCTCATTCTTTTTTTTTTCTCCTTTTGCATTGTTTCTCGGAGTCATAAATATTCGCCGATTTCGGAGACCGGTATGTATTCGACTGCTCGATTCAATTTTGTACCGGGGAACTGTAATCTATTACAGAAAACCGACAACTCGGTCGACGAGCTCGGCATCTGGACATGGTCTGATCTTTTGGTTGCTTTGAAGATTTGCCAAGATTCACAGCAGGTTGCAACTTCTTCTGGTGTACTCCAAAAATGGTTGGATACACTTATTCTGAGGCTAGCAATGGACAATGAAGCAAGTCCTTGTGGATCGATTTCTTCTACGAATAGTCGAAGTACCGCGAGTTCGATAAACAGCTTCTCTCGAGCAACTTGGTGGTTCGAGGATCTTTCGGTTTTGAGTCCGAATTTGATTGAAATGCTGGTGAAAACTATGGTGTCACGGAACCACAATCATGTGATCATCAGTAGGTTCCTATTCTATTACTTGAAGTCCAAGTTTCATACCGCCTCATTGGATGAGAAACACAGAGTTCTGGAAATTGTGATTGATATGCTTTACACTCTTGATCCGAGTTCCGTTTCATGCAAGAGCTTGTTCGGCGTGCTACATCCGGTGCGGTGTTCGAACACGAGAAAAAGTTGCAGAAACAAGTTGGAGAGTATGATAGGTTCTCAAATAGATCAAGCAACATTAGATGATCTACTAATTCCGTCTCCGTATGGAAGAAGTTATCGGTACGATGTGAACCTTATTCTTAGGTTACTCAAGGCATTTCTACACAGAGGCGGCTCGAAATTGTCTCCGATTCGAATGAAAAAGGTTTCTAGCTTGATTGATCAGTACATTGCAGAAGTAGCTCCGGACCGTTGTCTAAAACCCTCCAAGTTCGTCGCTTTGGTAACGTCCTTGCCGGATTCCGCTCGGGACTCTTGGGATAAATTGTACCATGCCATGGACATTTATCTGGAGGTAGACTTTGATCACATTTACATATTATAAAAGATTACTCCATAAGTGTATTTGGATTAAACATGATTTTCAATAGGTTCATGCAGAGCTGTCTGAAGAAGAAAAATTGAAGATATGTTGTGCATTGAGCTACGAGAAGCTCTCTTGTGAGGCTTGCCTACACCTTTCTCGGAACACGAAGTTCCCATCGAAAATCCACGTCCGAGCTCTCGTATCGCAGCAATCGAAACTTATGAACTTACTTAAGGGCATTAAAAATGGTCAATGTTATCCGGATTCACCATATCGGATGACCAGAATCGGCGGCATGGCGAGGGAAGACGAAAGTAATGAAGAAGTTTTTTACAATGACAATGTCAGAGAACAGATACAACAGATGCAATGTAGGGTGATTGAATTGGAGGAAACGTGTCAGAAAATGCAGACAAAAATGGCCAAAATCATGAAACCAAAAGTATCTAAACGTAGAGCCAAAAGATCTCTGCCCAGACTCTGTTCATGAAAGACAAATTTTGCAGTTAATTTGTACCATTTATTGAGAATCTAGGAAGCTTTCGTGACTTTGAGGATTGAGAGGGAGTAATTTGGGAAGAAATAGAAGAAAAGAATTATTCTTGTTATATTAAACTTTTACTTACAAACCCTTTACCCTTATATAGGGTCTATGAAATAAGAACAAATAAAAAAATAAAACTGAAAATTATAATGATTTTATTAGCCGCTAAAGTTGGAGCATATATTATGAATGCCCAATTTAAATATATCGAAAAAAAAACTGATGGTTGTGAGGTCTTAGTAAAGTAATCTGCCAATTCATGATTATTTGAACTGTATAGTAAAATTATCAATCTTTGATGTATCTTCTCTCATATCAAATTATAATTAATCTTGATGTTTTAGTTCTTGAATTCACCGCGTAAAATGGTTTTACTGAGACATTTTATTAAAATTAGGACTACACAAAATAATATCATTAACATCCACAAGAAGAGATATAAAATCATTTTCAAAGCCTTTAATAAGAGAAATTATCAGGGAACCTTGTTTACGACGTCATCTATGGTCTAAGTAACCAGGACCGTTGATCTTTAAATAACCACCTAATAACTACTCATGCATTAAGTCCATATAGAAAAGAGGTGATGATTCACTTAAAAAAATTAAGATCAACGGTCCTGATTACTTGGGACCATAGATGACGTGGTGAACAGGGTTCATCTAATAATTTTTTCTTTAATAAAGAGTAATTTAACTGTAACAGCCCGTTTAAAACCTTTGTTTATAAGAATAATAATTAATCTTTCGTTTTATTGTCTACTAACCTTCTTGAGTCCATATAAATTTTTAATTAGTTTACAAACTAATCCAGATGTTTCAGTAAGAAAATCAAGGGATGATTCATATATACTTCATCATCTAAAAAATCATGTAAAATAATATTATTTATATTTAATTGATGAACTATACGAGCCCACTAGCCCAAGTGGTTAAAGAACAGTTATTCCTAGAAGTCATGAGTTCAAGCACCAATGATGCTAATAGAGTGATTGAGTGATTAATATTAAATGGTGGAGAATTATATTCTAGAACAGATATTACTGTAATCATTATTAGCTTTTCAAAAAAAACTGATCAACTTCTCAGTTTTGTGAGGTAACAATAGTTAAAAAGGTTCTAATAGTTGTTATCTTTGCAACATGACTAAAAGTGCCTAGAAAGTATACTCCAGGTTGAGTATAACTCCTCAGCCATGACCTTCCTCCAATATTCATGTTTAACAGTTTGTTTATATGTTTTAGGTTCAGATAAAGCACTAATACTATTAATATTTGCAAAATGTTTGAAAGATAAAGCATCATATGACAAAACATGAGTAATATGGTGTGGTGAAGACTTAGATTTAAAACCTGATAAAGAATCTGAAAGTCCCTGAGGTAAATGAACATTTCTGGTAGGTGAGGTAGGTCTCAAAACAATATCAACTACTTATTCTTCTAGCCGATTTCTATCTTCGTTTTAAATTAGAGACTAAAGGTATAGGGTTTAGGGAATTAAGGGTAGAGTATATTTTTTAAGGTGTAGGGTTTAGAATTTAGGATATAAAAAATAATGATTAGACTTTAAAATCCAATTTTTTAGAAATTTTCAACAACAGACAGATAGAAACATGATAAAGAAACAGAAGATTTTTACCTATGAATAACAGATATATTTTTAAATAGTTATATTAAAAATTTAATATGTAAAACCATAATACGCTTATTTATTTATTTATTTTTCATGTTGTTTAACGTATGTGATAATATATTTTTCTTGTTTATGTTGGAATGGCAATTGTAGTGAACTAAAAGACGGTCCAATAGTTAATGTGAATGGATCTGATCTGCCACATAATGGACTAAATCACATGCTGGTCTTAACAAAGCTGTGTTATGGCACTATTCATGTGTCCAATAGTTAAATTATTTATTGAGCTTTAAAAAAAAGTAAAAACAAATTTATTATATGTTTTACATCAAGCGTAGAGTATCTCTCAATATAGCTGTAAAAACAATATGCGTAGACAGATCGATTCATTAAGTTCCTATTGAAATAGAATCTAAACAAAGGAAAGACATTTGTCATTCATCGGTTATTAAAGGTATCCCGAAAGCGTCGGGATCAAAATATAACTTTCAAGTTAAATTCTGAATTAGTGAATACTGTCAAAGGATGTGAGGATATCATACGCAAAATAAAGAGACTCATAGAATGACAGAGACAAATAGAACTTTTGCACATTTTCGTTAATTTATGAACAAGATCGATATAGACACAGATTCATGGATCTAATATATATATATATGAGTAGGGGTGAGCGTTCGAGCGAGTCGAGTTAAAAAATTTCGAGTTATTCGTGTTGACGAGTCTAATGTTATCATTCGAACTTTCATTAAAAAAAATTCCAAATTGAGTCGAGTCAAGTTTCGAGTTCATTTAAAGATTTAATTGTAATTATTTATTACGTTATAATACAATTTGATTATAATTTAAACAACTTTCACTAATCATATAAGATATATATATATCTTCATGTGTAGAAATATTTCTTCATATTTTTATACATCAATATTTATTATAAAAGTTTGAGGAACTTGTCTCGAATTTAAAAATAAATCTTCTAATTACTAAAATATTTTTGAGCTATTTGAGTTATCCGAGTTTCCATTTTACAACTCAAACTTTAATTGAATTTTTTTGAGTTATTCTAGTTTATGTGTAACTCGACCTGGTCTAGATGCCACCCGACTCGAACGAGCTACACGGAGAATACCGAGGCTAATCCGAAGACTCGCCCCGATAAACAACCCTAAAAAAAATAAAAAAATTCCTTTTATGTTTTCTAGTTGCTTTAATTAGACTCTACATGTTCATGCAAGGACTGAGTTCAATTGCAGCGGAAATTAAAGAGAAATGATTCCTAATTTAATCGAACAAGTTTTTTGAGACCTAATCGTAATTTTCAGAATTTTATACCCTGATTGTGAAATTAAGGTTATCAATATTTAATTAAGTATTTTTCACGCTTGCACGTAAATTTTCAGCTTAAAATAATATCTACAAGTCATTTTATTGCATGCTCAAAGTTTAGGGACTATTTCCAGCCTCCAAAGGTTTTATGACATTTTCTATATGCAAATTCACCTAAAAATACTTTAAGCACATATCAAGGCATATTAAATAGATGCAGTTCGACCTAGTTAGTGACAATATAGTCAACTCCAAAGTAGTCATGCTTCATTATAAACAACACTCAAATTCAAACATAGGGATATCAAGAATCAAACTTTAAAATACTATATTATAACTAAAGGAATATCAATGAGCAATTCAAGTCAAATTCATAAAGCTAACATCAACTTTGATATTCATCAAATATGTATAAGCATATAACTATTTCAAGTCTTAAAATCATAGACATTATTCACAATATGATAACACATCTCCATTGCTCTCTCACTACTACTAATTTTTATAAAGACATACTTGAGCTTTCACTTGGCGGTTACCTGGATCCTTGCTTCTCTTCGCTGCCTCAACTTTATTTACTCTGCATTGCAAGGTAAATCAGAGGGTAAGCATAAGCTTAGTGAGTGAATAGAAACATATTTAAAAACACCATGCAATGCAGCCATATCAAACTAATTTCATCAATTTAAAAACATGTCATGCTCTTTATAAAACAAAACAAACATGGCTAACAGCGCCACTTTTAAAACTCAGTAAGTGTCATCAAACCATGGCTAACACTGCCATCATTAAATTTTAGTAAAAACCATTTTGTATTCACATGCTTTAAAAGCTAAAACACAAGTTTTATATGTTACTCACATAGCAATGCTCAAATCACATGCATACCAATGCATAAAACCTCGCATGCATAATACCATATGCAATCAAGTAAAATCCATGACACTTAACTTTGAAAAGTAAAAACATATATTGGTTCTAGTGATCCGATTTGTACCGCTCCAAATTGTTAGGATAAACGGACAACCGCATTTTAGTACAACTCCCAGAGCATGCGCATGTTGATACCACTCTTAACATGAATTATCTCACTTTGGTGTCCAGTGAAAGTAACACTCTGATCAACCCGTATGTGAAAGTACCACTCCTAACACATAGCATTAGAATAAAAGCCGAAATACAACACACAATGAATTTAAACACGTACGACTATTGAATATTTATAGTGCACTCTAAACCATATTGATCGATCAACTTATCCCATAAGGTTCATCACTTAACTAGTCAATATATTATCAAAAATCAATGCTCAAGTTTCACGTTAAAAACAAATATTAACCATATGCTTTCCACTATCTCATGCATCAAGTACATAAATCGGTAAAAACCATTTTTCTCATATTTTCAATACAAAACCATAGTAGCATCATATGAATATAAAACTTTTATAAAAACAGTATCATGAGCATTAAATCACATGCATAATCACATATGCACAACACATTCAGAGCATGACAATTAAAATTGTAAAAATACAGCATAATATGAGAACCTTTAAGAAAGCAATACTTAAAACTTACTTCCGATTATATGAAGGCTTTTCGCACCTTCCCTACACCACAAACCTTTGAAAACACATTTAAAACCATGCCAAATTGGCAGTCCTCATAATTCACTCACCGATTTATCGAAACTTGCTCAACAAGTCACCCGAAAACGTGATTCGGCTTTCCGATCTCTCTCAAACTTGTTCCTCTATCTCTTGAACTAATTCAAGTATCAAAACCAGAGGGTTTAGTGTATTATAACACACTCAAACATCCCTCAAGTCAGACTAATACATGACAGCCCCTAAAAACACCATAAAACTTAATTGAAACTCACTGAAAACATCTCAAACACCACCTAAATCTTAGTTCTGGGATTAGATACTTAAAAACCATCTTAATTACATCTAATCACTTCAAGATTCACGTATTTAGGCATCAAAAACAGCCATAGAAAACCCTCGAACGAAAATTAAGAAAACAATGAAATTTTTATCAAGAAAACCGATTTTATTAATTCAAGACTTTAAAGATTGTTTCAATCAGGAAATAACTTAGGAAATTCATTAAAGAACTTCAGATTTCAAAGATTTTAATGATTCTCACCTGCAAAATTTATCCCACCCCTTCAAAGGTTTAAAAACTAGAAAACCCGTAGAAAAACGATGAGATTTTGAAGAAGAAAAATATAGAAAAATAAACTAACGAAATTCTATTAAAAAGAATGAATATTTACCTTGAAAATATGATGAAGAATATGTCTTGGGAAGGAAGAAACCAAAATCTTGGAAAAGGGTTTAAAGCTTGATGCAAAAATAGGGGTTTTCAAGTAAAACTGAAAAGAAAATTATAAGGAATTAACCATACAAATTTTTATTGAAAATATTGATCTTTACCTTTGAAAAGATGATGGAGAGGCTACCAAGAAGATGAAAAGTCGGAATTTTAAAAATAGGTTTAGGTTTATGACATAAAAATAGGTTTTTAGGATTAATATTAACTTATTTGGGCTATTAATTAAAATTATGGGATATGAGTTATTAAAATAGACCCTTGGAAGGCTTAGATTAGCTAGGATTAGGATTAGATCAAAGCCCCTTAAAGATTCAAAGTTTTGACTTAATTTATGAAATTATCCTCAAGTTTTTTAATTTTTATAAAATAGCCATTAATTTCAAAATCGTAGGAATTCAAGGGTAAATTTTCAAAATTGATTTGACATAAGTCAAATATATATTAAATAATGATTTTAGGATATTTTTTTATAATTTATTTTGATTAAAAATTAAATTTTAAGTATTTAATCCCGCACTAGGCTAAACCGACAAAACCGGTCCACTAGACCTCTAAACTTCTAGGCCCAAATTTGAGGTGTTACATTATAAAATTCTAATCAAGTCAAAATGAATCGAATATTTTCTCCTCGAGTCGAGTTTCGCTCATCCCTATATATAAGTGTGTAAAACTAAGTTCAATTAATTGATAGTAAATTATATTTATTAATAAAAAAATAAGAAAAAAATGATTTCCAAATTATTGTGAATTTTATATATATTTTTTAATTTTAGGGATTAGGTATTTAAGTTTGTGTTTAGTATATAAAAGGTAAAATTTAATATCTGTAGCTATAATTTAAAGTTTAGTGTTAAAAGTTTAGGTGTTAGGACTAAAAATTTAAATTTTAAATTTTATAAGTTACTAAAATATTATATTATTTTTACATAGTTCGAATATCAAAATATTTTTTTGAACCATGTTAATTAATTTAATAACTAGTTAATCGGTTAATTGAAAACCCTAGCCACTATTCACTTTTCTCTCAAAAAATTTCTCTAGACGTTCTTCACTTTATCCAGTCCCTTTGATCGGTGGTCGACAATTAATCTTAGTATTGATTGTCGACCACCGAATATATTATGTTATTTGCTTTTATTTTTAATCTTAGTAAGAATCTTTGCTTTTATAGCATATTTTTCTGTCCTTATGACATGTTCTTCTTATGTTTTTATGACATGTTTTTTGTTTTGTTTTGCGTTTTGATTTATCTATCATTGTGGCATGTTTCAGCATAACCTAACGATCGTTTGTTGATCACACAAAGATTCAATCGACACTAGTTTTTGATTTCTATTTTTGTCGGTGGTCACTTGAAAAGATTTATCCCTACTCATTTAATGGTTTGTTTACCGATGAAATCAGTCCTAGGTAAAGATATTTTTTGCATGACAGTTTGGATCGCGTACAACTCCTTCCTTCTTTATGCGTCTCATTTGGACATAGACAAGGATATTCAAGAAGCCTCTGAATTTTGTTGGTATGCTTATCTCCATAAAAAAAAAATTTCATTGTTTTTGGGTTGTAAGATTTTTTGGATTGTTTAATCCAATTATTTTATTTCTTAGATACGATGTAATAATAATTTTTCTATGAATTTAATAAAAATTCGATGACATTTATAAAAAAAATCCGATTCACTTCGGGTAATAATTTTCTTTTCCACTTATTAAAATATCACACTTAGTAAATAATTGGTAATATCAATTAATCGGCTTTGGTCAAAACTTTGAACTATAATTGAATTAAAATAATATTTTAAAAATCTTACTATAACTTTATTTTTCAATTCAATTAACGTATTCGAATTTCGAGAATTCAGTTTCATTTTGCTAGGTTTTTTTCTTCGCATTCCTATATATTTTTAGGGTAAACGTTCAGTTAAGTCAAATTGAATTATTTTTTTTAAATTATTTGAATAGACGTATTATATTTTATAACTTAAATTTTATTGAATTTTTCTTATTTGAGTCGAGCTTATAAAATTCGAATCGAATTTTCGAGTTCCTATACAAATTTAATTATAACTATTTCTTCTGTTATAATACGATTTAATTTTAAATTGAACGACTTTTTTTAATCATATAACATATATATATATATATTATATGTGACGCACATATATAAGAAAGATTTGAGGGATTCTACTCGAACTTTAAAATCAGTCACTAATTATTAAAAAATTTGAGTTATTCGAATTTTTATTTCTATACCTTTACGATACAAGTGCACACCCGTCAAGTAATAATATAAAAGATTGTCTATCCCACGAGGATTGACGTTACTTAACGCGATTATTATCCCTACACAAGAAAAAGTAAAAGCACAAGTAATTGGTTTGAATTATACTAAACTAAGAAAACTAATTAAAACAATAAAAATAAATGATCAAGAAATCAAAGATGGAGGAGGAAGCGGATTAGATTGCTTCTTAGTGTGAATTTAGAATGTAATTATCTCATTCTTATAATGCAACAGGTTGAAGTGTCGCCTCGACGGTTCGCTGAAAGGTCACCTTAGTCCTTTATTGTCTCCTCCTTATCCCTAATTCGGAATACTATTGAAGGTCACGTCTTGATAATACCTCCCTAGTGAATCAAGGGTAAACAACAACTAACGGTATGTTTTCTTTTAATCGGTGAAATCCTGGTTGGCTTATCTCTAAGTCGGATTAGCTGATGCCTAAGAGTAAAAATTTATTAACACGTTTTGTGAGCTTAACTATCCCTAGCAAATACAAATAGGCTTTTTTCTTGCGAACTTATCTTCCGATCTCGTATACAAGAAAGAGTACGAACCAAGAACCAATAAACTATGAATTCAAACTTACATCAATAAGAACTAAACAAATTACAAACTTTCTTTCACAACTACTCCACAAACTAACTTAAGCCCCAAGGGGGTGATGGAGTAAGTTTAGGGTTTTCTATGAATACTTGATTTCGAGATGTCTTGCTCTCTTAATTTCTTGATAGCGGATTTTTACTTTGTCTCGGCTTGAACTGCATTAATATAATTCTTGATCAGGTTCGATATGTTTATTCCTCAGTTTAGCATCTTAGTAACATCTGGTGACTTTGGATTGCAGTTGTCTTCTTATTTTGTCGCGGCAGAGAGCTGTCCGGGCAGCATAATTACCTTTCATAGAATAAAAACAACAACAATACATTTTCTATCAAATATTGCATAAATTTTGTATTTAAGTGTATTAATGTTAAACTATAGAAAATATGCAAAAAAATCAATATTATCATTCAAATAAACCATAAACTAACAATAATTAGAGTAAAAAAGGTCTGTAAAATAAGAGTTTTGAGCGTTTATTATAACTCATACTTTATTTTAAAAAATTCGAGTTAAGTTTTTGAAATTTCAATTCGATTCAAGATGAGTTGAGTCAAAAAAAATCTATTTTTTTCGAGGATGGATTTTGCTTAGCCTAATCTTTGCACGGCAAAGGTGTTGGTTAGGATTGTAAATTAATCGAACGTTCGTTCGTGAACTATTCAACATAAAGTTCGATTATGCTTATTTATTAAACGAATAAAATTCATTTAGTTAAATAAACGAATACAAACAAATGACTTATTTGTTCATTTATGTCCGTGAATATTTGATAATCCGTTTATTTATTTTTGTTCGTTTATAATCATTTAAATTTATTCATATATATCCAGGGGTGAGAATAAGATTTACTTGAGTAAAAATCAAAAATCTTGGAGTTGATAAGACCTAACCGAACATAGCAAAACAAATTTGATTAATTTGTTAGATAATTTTAAGTTTTGGTTAATAATTAAGAGTTTCTTAATTTAAATTATTGATTAATTTGATTAATTAAACAAATTATTCGAATTAACTCTAATATTAAATATTTAACATATTATATATGTTATTTATGTTTATTTGTGCTTGTTTATATTTATTTATATTTTAACGAATGAACACGAAAGAATGCAAACAAGCTATATTCTTTAACGAACGAACACAAACAAAATTTTGTATATTTATATATGTCCACCTTCATTCATTTATTCGATTAAAATTAAATAAAAAAATATAAATATATTCAAATTCAAATTCTAATCTCACCGACAGTAAACGTCACACAGAACATGCATTGTCCAGACACAAATGTCCAGTTGCTTTCCACCTTAAAATTTAGGGTACATTTTCATTTTTCACGAGTTTTTATTATTTATGGTTTTCTTGAAAATTAAATATGGTCAATTTTATATTGATTTTGAAAATTAATTAAATATGGTCGATGATATATTAATTCAGATAATATTCACTTTTATAAATATAATTTATTAATAAATTAATTATAAAATTCTTATTTTATATTATGCTTTTTATTAAAAATCTTTTTAATCTTAAATGAAGATAAGTATAACGCAACTATAAATTACAATCACGAGACAACATGTCTTATGTGCATACAAAATCCCAACACCTAACTACATAATACACATAAGCGCTTAATTTTACTTAGGGATGGTCACGGAACCCGAACTCGATGAGTTTTGATCCGACTCAGTTTAATCGAGTCGGATTTTTTGGTAAAATATTTGGGTCAAGGTCGGGTCGGGACGATTTTTTTTAAGGGTGATCTCGGGTTTGGGATTAGGGTGAAAACAATCTGACCCGATCCGATCCGGGATTAATTGTAATTTTTCCACATATATTTTAGGGATGTTTACAATAATGATCCCTTTATATATATTTTATACAATTAGATCACTAAAATTATTTTTTTTACAATTAGGTCACTAAAATTAAATATTTTTATAATTAGGTCCCTAAATTTTATTTTTTACAGTTTAGTCTCTAAAATTTTAATTTTTTAATGATTTGAGTAGGATCGGGTCAAATTTTAGAGCGTAAAAATCGAGTCAGATCGGATCAAATTTTTTTACCCTAAAAATGGGTTAGATCGAATGACGGATGAAGGGTATGATTTTTTAGGTAGAGTGCGAGTGAGCCAAAAATTCGACCTGACCCAACCCATACCCATCCTAATTTTACTTAAGAAATTTAATGTCTTTATCACGTTAAATAAAACTATAATTAATTAACCTCTTCAATCTTTAAACGAGAGTCCGTTGGACTTGTATGTATTTTAACTTTTCACAACTCTCAAAGAATATCAATCAAATTAAAATTCAATCCACGAGTATTAGTAAATTAATTTAGTAAATAACATGTTTAAAAATAAAATAAATGAATATACTTTTATTACATAGTAACATGTGTCATCATTTAAATAACCCACGATATGATATTTTTTCAAAACCCTTAAAACCAATAAAAGAAATTATAATATACAATTGGATGCAAATACTTTGTTTTGTTATTGTGTCTTCGTTGGTATCTTTATTTTAAAATAATAGATTTTGGGTTTAAAGTTAAAAATTGTAGTTAAAGTTTAAGAAATTAAAGATAAAATATATTTTTTAGGGTACAAGATTTATAATATGAAAATAAATGTTCAAATCTAAAATTTAATTTTTAAATATTTTTAAAAGTGGGATATAGAAAGAAACATAATTAGGGTAAGAGATTTTTTCGGATACTCCCTAATAATGTATTTATTACATGATTGAGAATAAATAGTCTTACGATTAAATTGGTGTTAAAGTTAATTACACTTATTTTATAAAAATATATTAGTCCCTTTGTCCCACAAATAATGTCCCTTATTGACTTTTTGAAAGTCAAATTTTTTAAATTTTGACTATAATTATATTAAATATTTTAAATAATTAAATTTTATAAAATATATATTTGAAATCTACTCTATTAGAGGTTTCTAAAATATATTTTTTCATATTTTTATCAATAATAAATTTTAAATAATCATTAGTCAAAGTTCAAAAAATTTGACCCAAAAAAATTAATAAAAAACACTATTTTTTGGACAGAGGGTAGTTATAACATTAATTAGTACTTTTATTAATTCTACTCATCTATGCTTATTTATTTTATATTTAATATAATAATGCAATAACATTTAGAGGGTGTTAAAGAGCTTGACCGGCTCGCGAGTTATTCGAGTTCGGTTCGGTCAAAGCTCAATTCGAGTGAGTTTAATTCAGGCTCGAGTTCAGCTTGAGACTTTTACGAGTCAAGTCGAGACTACCTAAGCTTGGTTCGAAAAGCTCGTGAACAGGCTTGGAATAATTATGTTATATATATATATGCTACATATACACTAAAAGTAATTTCTTTAGCAAAAAAAAAAACAATAAAATAAAATAAATTCACTAAAAATAAATCGACTAAAATAAACTAGGCGCTTTTTCTCTTTCTCAATATTGAATTTCATTTATGTGTTGGTTATGAAAAGGTTTTTAACGAAGTTTTATCTTTTATAAAAAAACAAAATTTTCTATTTTGAGTCGAGCTGAACCCAACGAACTTCGAGTCAAGCCCAATAATTTTTTTCGAGCCGAAACTAAATCTAAAATTTCGAGCTTGTCGAGCCTAATAACACTGTTTTTGAGCCGAGCCTGACCAAACTCGGACTCGGCTCGGCTCATTGTCACCCCTAATAACATTATTTGACAATGTATTTATAACATAAATTAATAAAATAACACAAATCTTCTTGCCTCAGTAATTAAGAAAACGAATGTTGTTTTCGAAACTCACAGGTTGGAACACTGATATTTATAGTAGGATGATTAAAGGGTTAATATAAAATACTTGATTAAAATTTGATTTTAGAACGGATACTATTTGTAACCATTATAACTGATTAAAAAATTAATAAAATAATATATTTTAATTAATATTATAAATATTTTTTTATAAAATACAGGAGTCTTAATTAACATTATAACCCATATTATAAATAATTATAGCATTAATAAAAATATCTGTAAAATTAAGGGTGAAGGCATTCCAGTCCCTCTTGCTGTCTTAAATGTGTATTATAATCACTCGTTCGGTTTAGTTTGTGATAACACCGCACATGTTATACTTTTATAAATGATGTGAAAGAATATTTATTAAAATATTAAACTCTAAAATAATTTAAATTTGTATATTTTCCGAAAGTTCGTACTAGTTTCGGGTATGATTCACCTATTACAATAATTATAAATCGACCGTGACGAAATTATTTTTAAAATTATAATTTTATTCATAATACAATTTTATTTTTTAATTTTAATTATTTTATTTTGTTTCAATTAGTACTAACGTCCTAATTTTATTTAACATCAAATAATCCAAAATTCTTTATTTTTCAACATAATGTGTTCATATGTTACCATGTTACTGTCACTTTTAGAGGGTGTTAAAAGAGCTTGACCGGCTCGCGAGCTATTCGGATTTAGTTCGGTCAAAGCTTAGTTCGAGTGAGTTCGATTCAGGCTCGGGTTCAGCTTGAGACTTTTACGAGCCAAGTCGAGACTACCTAAGCTTGGTTCGAAAAGCTCGTTAACAGGCTTGGAATAATTATGTTATATATATATATATGCTCATATATACTAAAAAGTAATCTCTTTAGCAAAAGAAAAACAATAAAATAAAATAGCAGAAATCCACTAAAAATAAATCGACTAAAATAAATTAGGCACTTTTTCTCTTTCTCACTATTGAATTTTGTTTCTGTGTTGGTTATGTAAAGGTTTTTAACGAAGTTTTATATTTTATATAAAAAAATTCTATTTTGAGTCGAGATGAGCCTGAAGAGCTTCGAGTCAAGCCCAATAATATTTTTTCGAGTCGAAACTGATCCTAAAATTTCAAGTTTGTCGAGCCTAATAACACTGTCACTTTTCCTTGTGATTTTAACATCTAATATAACATTGTTTCACTCATGTCTTTTAAATCGAATTTTAAAGCAAAACATCTCTTAATTTCAAGTAATAATTTATATGATAAACATATCATCGACATATAACACAGTATTGTCTAGATGTATATCTCATTAGTCAATAGAAATAGGGTCAACAATCAATGACCGAACTCGATTCTTAGATAAATTATCCGGACATCCATGTGCATCTCCATGCTGGTACGTGCATTGTGATATTCGAGCCAAATTAATCGATGTTTCTAATAATTCTTTTGTAAACGGAGAACCATCGATTTGGAATCTGTTTATCTTTTTCCAACAGTTGTCGATAAGATCGCTTATATGTTGCCGAGCCATCGCCTCCGAGCAACCGGTTTCCTTCATGTAGCATGTTATCGAGTTTACACTCTCATCTCTTTCCAGCTCATCCTTTGAAGTACCCAAGTCGTTGCAAAGTCGGAAAATGGTGGATGGCCAACGAAGAACATCATGGTACTGTTCCAAGCTGTGGAGTGCCTCATTAGTGATGTCTGAACTCTGTAAGAAGTAGGCATGGACTAGAAAAGTATGTCCAGACACAGACATCCATGCGTTTTCGAGATAGTCTTCGAATGTCGGGATGTGTTTATTGCTCGACCACTTTGCTTCTTTCAGGAATGCTTTACACAGATCAGCCCACTGCAGAATAACAACAATTGGAACACACATTTAATGGAGATTTTATGACTTATGTATGCTAGAGATCACAGAGTTAAATGTTGAATTCTTTTTCGTACTGCTTTCGATAAGTATGGGATGATGTTTTCGCCGTGATCTCGAAGAGTTTCGTATGCCATCTCGTTAACAGAGTTGTACAGGGCAAGAAAGCATAGCTCCATGCACTTGGGAAGGTTTCTTGCTGCACAAACATCCCATCTGAAATTCAAGATATAAGGGGTAAATAAAATGACATCATTTCGTTTGTTTATGTGTTTAATTTTTATGATGAGAGGAAAGTTTCGAACCTTTGAACTGCATCGGTAAACAGCTCGAGTTCATCCAGAGTGCCGTAAACGTCGTAAACATCGTCGATTATGGTTACTAAAGAAGCCACTTTGGTTAGGCTTTTCCGGCAATTCCTGAATTGGGGTTCAGAAACAACTCCGACCGACCAAAAGAAGCATTCCATGAGCCTGTCCCTTGCAAAATTCAACTTGTTCACCAGCCCCGTACCGATCCACCATCTAAATCGAATCGAACATCATGAAATCGATGTCGTTAGAGTTGCAAGACAAAGGAAAAATGACTTGAATAACTTTTTTTCCTTGTTAGTTGTCTTAAATACTTTGTCATCTCTTTAAGATCTTCTTGAAGTGTGGCTTGCACCATGTTGAAATCCAGCTTGGACAATTCGAGTAGGGTAGGATATGCGGTGGCCTTTCGGTTGTAAGCCTCAACGTACCACCGAGCTTCCAGCCGGAGCATTCTTCGATGCAGCGGGAGCTCCAACGCGTGTGTCACCTGTTCTAACAAACCCTTTTCCGAATTTCGAGCACCATGTAACTCCATGAGATGCATTCTCGAAAACGTGAGGGCTTCTTCCATGAGATCATCTCCTTCAAAGGCGAGATGTGAAGCTTCATACAAACTCAACATTCCCTTGACATCATTGTAAAGGCAGTCCTTGAAATTTCCCTCGTCTTTGAAAGCTTTAAAGACATCTGGCATTCGGACAACTTATTATGACATCTCTTTATTTATTACACAACTTATCATGTCATTTCTGTATTAATTGCCATCTCCATTCCTTACCTTGAGAAACCTCGTAGCCATGTTGCCTGAGGAGCCTGAACCTTAGAGCTGCTGCATGCAGACTATACTCCGTTGCGACACCGTCATCGTCCACAAATTTCCGAAGGGCTGTTTGGATATCCGTCTCAAATCGATGCGCCAACCCCAGCCGTTGGATGTCATCAATCAATTCAAGCAAGTCCACCGGCTCTGCATCTTCATCATTCATAGCAAACCTCACTTCCTGCTCTAACTTCGCTGCCCTCTCTTCGTATACGACATCCTGTGAATTCGACACGAAATAATCATGTAAAACAATGAAACAGAGGGAGATAGTGTGAGGTCTAATTACGTACGGCATGATCATTTTTTAAGGACTGAAGGAAATCGTAGCTCCAAATAGTTGGTTGGTAATTTGCCGAACGCCTTCCATCGTTCATCTGATTCGAAACTGAAACTCGTGCGGTCGATGACACGGCACCGCCGATATGGAAACTCGTCCGATCGGCTACAACTTGTGGATAACGAATTGTGGTAGGGAGCATTACTTGCTTAGGGTTAAAACGGGAGAGGCAGAGGGTTGTGGTGGTGGTGGTGGTGGTGGCGGCGGTGGTGGGTACAAGTGCCATATTTCTCTTAATTCTTACTCTTTTTCTTACGCACAAACTTGGTTTTTGCTTATATAAGTTTGCTCTTTTTATAGTGGAATTGGATCATTAACAAAATAAAGCACATCTTAAATGTTGTCTTAAAGCTTAAGTTCGTACACTTACAAGTCGTGACTAAGACCGATCACTTAACGTACGAAAAATTTAGTGATTACATTTTTTTAATAATCGTTAATAAAAAGAACTAATTAGATTACAATATAATATGTTTGATATCGATTTGATTTGAAATAGTGATGGAACTAAGATTTAATGTTGGGAAAGACAAAAATCTATTAAACATTTAAATTAGAAAAATAAGAGGGTAAAAATCCTTATTTAATTAATATTTAAACTAAAAAAGATTAAAAATATAATTGTACTAAAAATTTTGGGAGGGGCTATTATCTCTCCCAACATATACACAGCTCCGTCCCTGATTTGAAATAAACATTAGATATCAAACTGAATAAATAGTTTAATTTAAGTACTTTTCTAGCAGATATACCAATTAAAAATTAAGTTTATGATCATGTTATAATTTAATATTAGGGTATAAGAAATTAAGTATATGTTGTATTTTTTTTAGGGTTTATAATTTAAGGTTTAACATTTAAAATTTACTTTTTAGTGTTTGACCTACAAAATGATATTAAATAGGGATAGATGATTTTTTTCATCAAAATCAAGTCTTTTTCGATACCGGTGGATGTACTTAATCGTTTAATTGTATTTAAAGAATTTAATATCTTATTACGCTAGATAAAATTATAATTAATTAACCTCTTCAATATATTTTAACTTCTCTCAATTCTCAAAGAATATCAACCAAATTAAGATTCAATCCACTAGTATTAGTAATAATTAAATAAGTAAATAACAAGTTTAAAAACAAAATAAATGAATATATTTTTAATATGTAGTGATATGTGTCATCATTTTAAATGACCCACGAAAAGATATATTTTTTCAAAACCCTTAAAACCAATAAAAAGATCATAATACACAACTGGATGCAAATCGTTTGTTCTTTTATTGTGTTTTTATTGATATCTTCACCTTAAAATAATAGATTTAGAGTTTAAGGTTAGAGATTACAGTTAGGGGTTAGAGAATTTGATGTAAGGTGTATTATTTAGGGTGTAGGGTTTATGATATGAAAATAAAGGTTATAATTTAAAATTTAATTTTTAAATATTTTTAAAGGCGAAATATAGAAATAAACATGATTGGGGTAAGAAAATTTTGTCCAATACTCCTTTTACTGTATTTAGGCATAAATATAATTTTAACCCTTAACGTTTATAATTTTTCCGTTTTGTCCCTTATTCTTTTTTGGGATTAATTTAGCACTTAACCTATATATTTTTCACAAATAACTTATTTTTTAACCATCATGACAACTGGACCGTTAAAAATTTAGCGATGATGACATGTCATATACATATGATAATATATTTTAAATGATACGGTATCTAACCTATTAAATATATATATATATATATATATATATATGAAATATAATTTTATTCTAATATATATAAAATATAAAACAATTAAAATTTAAATAAAATATTAAAAATTAATTAATTCTAAAATAAAAGGGTACTAAACATTCTCAACCCTAATTAATTAATTTTTAAGATAGGATTTTGATTCTATCGTAGTTAGGGTTGAGAATATTTAGTAGCATTTTATTTTAGAATTAATTAATTTTTAATATTTTATTTGAATTTTAATTGTTCTATATTTTATATATATTAAAATAAAATTATATTTCATATATATATATATATGTATTTGATAGGTTAAAAGTCATGTTATTTAAAATATATTATCATATGCATATGACACGTCATCATTGTTAGATTTTTAACGGTCCAGTTATCATGGTAGTTAAAAAATAAGTTATTTATCAAAAAGATATAGGTTAAGGGCTAAATTTTATCCTAAAAAATAATAAGGGCCAAAACGATAAAAATTATAAACGTTAAGGGTTAAAATTATCTTTATGCCATGTATTTATTACATGGTTGAGAATAAATAGTTGGCATAAAAATAATTTTAACCCTTAATGTTTATAATTTTTATCATTTTGACTCTTATTCTTTTTTGGATAAATTTAGTTCTTAGTCTATATCTTTTTGATAAATTCTTATTTTTTAACTAGTATGATGATTGGACCGTTAAAAATTTAACGATGATGACATGTCATATACATATGATAATATATTTTAAATGACATGGCATCTAACCTATCAAATACAAATATATATATATATGGAATATAATTTTATTCCAATATAAAATATAAAATAATTAAAATTCATATAAAATATTAAAAATTAATTAATTCTAATATAAAAGGCTACTAAACATTCAAATAAAAAAATATTTTTTAAGATAGAATTTTGATTCTATCAGTTAAGGATGAGAATGTTTAGTAGCCTTTTATTTTAGAATTAATTAATTTTTAATATTTTTTTAGTTTTAATTATTTTATATTTTATATTGAAATAAAATTAAATTCCATATATATGTATTTGATAGGTTAGATACCAAGTCATTTAATTTTTTTTTATCATATGCATATGACATGTCATCATCGTTAGATTTTTAACGGTCCAATCATCATATTAGTTAAAAAAATAAGACATTTGTCAAAAATATATAGGTTAATGGCTAAAGTTACCATAAAAAGAATAAAAATCAAAATGATAAAAATTATAAAGGTTAAAGGTTAAAATTATCTTTTATGCCTAAATAGTTTTACGATTAAATTGGTGTTAAAGTTAATTTCACTTATTTTATAAAAATATATTAGTTATAACATTAATTAGTATCTTTAATTAATTCTACTCATTTATTCTTATTTATTTTATATTTAATATAATAATTCAATAACATTCAAGGGTGATAACGAGTTTGACCGGCTGACGAGTTATTTGAGTTGAGATCGATCAAAGCTCGATTCGAGTGAGTTCAAATCAAGCTCTGGTTTGGCTCGAGACTTTTACGAGCCAAGCCGAGACTACTCAAGTTCGGCTCGAAAAACTCGTGAACAAGCTCATAATAATTATGTTATATATGTTAGATATACATTAAAAGTAATTTATTTAGTAAAAGAAAAAAAATAAAATAAAATAAGAGAAATTCACTAAAAGTAAATTGACTAAAATAAATTGAGCACTATAATACACGAATTTCGCCTGGGTTAATTATATATAAGACTTGAGTAAATATATAATAAATAAATAAATAAAATTAATAAAAAATAGGCATAAAGATAATTTTAACCTTTAACGTTTACAGTTTTTGTCGTTTTGTCCCTTATTCTTTTTTTGGGATAAATTTAGCCCTTAACCTATATCTCTTTGACAAATATCTTATTTTTTAATTAGCTTGATGACTGGACCGTTAAAAATTTAACGATGATATATATATGGAATATAATTTTAAATGATATGGAATGTAACCTATCAAATATATATATGAAATATAATTTTATTCCAATATAAAATATAAAACAATTAAAATTCAAATAAAAATATTAAAAATTAATTAATTCTAAATTAAAAAATTATTAAACATTCTTAACCCTAACTACGATAGAATCAAAATCTCATCTTAAAAAATATAAACACAATTCGAATAAGATTTTGATTTTATCTTAGTTAGGGTTAAGAATGTTTAATAATCTTTTATTTTAGAATTAATTAATTTTTAATATTTTATTATCATATATGCATATGACATGTCATCATCGTTAAATTTTTAATGGTCCAGTTACCATGGTGTTAAAAAATAAGCTATTTATCAAAAAAATATAAATTATGGGCTAAATTTATCCCAAAAAAGAATAAGAGCCAAAACGACAAAAATTGTAAACGTTAAAATTTAAAATTATCTTTATGCTTAAAAACTATAATGAAAGTTGGTTACCATAACGTGGGACGGTTATCAATTGATGGGGGCATTAATTTCGGCTGTTATGAAGTAATGGAGGAATGATTTTGGTCAGGGGGAATTAGTTACGGGATCATAATGAGCAATAATGGTTGCCATAATTGAGCCTTAAGCTTTAATTTTTTTAATTTGATCCTTAAATTTTTTATTCGGACCCAAACCTTTCAATTTTTATTCAATTAGATCCATTTTGAACCCAATGTGACCTCTAAACTCGCAACATGAGTAACAGAAGATTCAAACAATGTTTATTATTTTAAAAGTATTGAATTAATAAAACGACTGACGTAATTAATTCAAAAAATGAGATTTAAAAATTGATTTTAAATTCTTAATTCATTTAAGAGAAAAATAAATTATAAGGGTTGGATCCTATAAACTATAGTCGATATGAGTTCAATGATAAAATCTTATTTAAGAATCGAATTAAATTAAGGAAAAAACTTCAACCAAAGATATGTTACTGTAGGAGTCATGATCAAAATTTAGTCATATTATCAACATACTATTTGGACCAGGTCTAATTTTTTTGAATAAGTTAATAGTGATTACAACAGTATTAGTTTTAGAATATAATCTCCACCATTTGACATCGATCACTCTTCTGGTATCGTTGGCGTTCAAACCCGTAATTTTTAAAAATAATAATCGTTTTATTAACCGCTTGAACTATAGGGCTCGTGCGAAAAAAATATTACGTGAAATGAAAAACATAGAGACAAGGTACAACATTTTTCAAAAGAAAAATGAAAAACTGATACTATATGACGTGAAATGTTGGAGATTGAAATTGGTAATCGTCACCAAGTTGCATTATTAGTACCTACGTCACAATTATAGTACCACGTTTAAAACAGATCGATTAGAATAAATAATTTGCAAAAAAAAAAATTACAACCGACAGACCGAATTTATCATGATCTATTTATTTTCGTTACTGTGATTTTTTATTTTTATATGTTATTATTTAAATTTAATTTATAATATGCGACTATGAATATTTTTTCTTTTATTTAGATTAAAGAGGTTTTTAATGATGCTCGTTGTTCTATCTCAATCATTTAGATAAATTGATTTCATAATAATATAAGTCTAGAGATATAAATGGGACGAGATAGGTTATGAACTTCTCCAGTTTGATTTAGTTAAAATTTGATTAATATTTTATTCGAGTTTAAGTTCAATTCAAAATTTTAATGAGTCAAGTATGTTAGAATTAAAATATATTCAATACGAATATAAACCCAAGATCTATACATGTCAAATCATTAAGAACAATAAAATAAATAAACTGAATGCGGAAACGTACCTAAATTAATCAATAAAGTTTTTTCAGAAGGTTTGATCTTCCAAGAAGTTAGGTTTTCTCTTGCGGCACAACTCTCAGACAGGGAAAAGAGATATGCAAGTTTACCTAATTCTTGGGGACCATAACCCCTTATATAGTTGATTTAATAACCAACTCTGAAGTATTTATAACTCTGCCCCTCATCAAATTATAAATACACCTTATGGTATCTACACTTTTAATTCCATGATAATTTAATACCTATAACACGTATAACATAATTGGTCACTTAATTACGTGTTAAATTTTATAATAGCAATATACTTTATACATATGTGCCCACTATTATTGAATTTTAATCCAACAATCTCCCACTTGGGTAACATATGTTTCTAGACAAATGTATAACCTTATGAGCTCAAAAATTTGCTATTATATAATAGGTATTCTAAAACAATCTCATCCATCAATTATATTCATATAGGATCAAAGCGGTCTTCATCATATTAATCATGACTGGACCCATCAATGGTCACGTATAAAAACATAATCAAATGGCATAGATCAATCATGGATGCGTAGCATGGAAATTACATGTAAATGTGAACCAAACATGCCTATTTCCAACTGGTCCTCCTAAACTTTAGTGAGATCAAACTTTACTAAATTCAGAGTGTGCATAAGTCAAAATAACTTTATTTCTGCAGAAATTAACCTTAAACTAAAGTAACCGAAATTGTGTCTAAAACAAATGAGCATTTATCAAAATTACAAACTCCCACTAAAACTGAATATACTTAAATAATATTACACTCATATGATTAGTGTGCTCATGAAAGACCTAGGGTGATAGTTTCTCAATAAGCACGCAATTATGGAGTTTGTACCAACATGCTCTATAGACACACAAACACTCTGAATTTTCTTTAACAACTAAGAACTAAAATTTTAAAGTGTTCCTATTGTTTATAGAATAAATGATGCATATTTATTGTCACAAAATAACTGAAGTGGTCTTTCTATTCAATCTATAATTAGCAGCTCATGTGATAGAGTCTTTTACATCAATATTCTAGTAGAATCGAAGCCTGTAAACTTGATGATCTCTAACTTACCAAAACTTCGATATGTGAGCATATAAATTTTGTTCTCTAAAGTCCTATTTGCTGCTATCCAACAATTCATATTAGATTTACTTAAATATCTATCTAACATTCTAATAATGTACGCAATATCCAAATGCATACATACTTAAGCATAAATTAGATTCTCAATAGATTATGGAATCTTTTGTATTTTATAAATTTCAAGATTACTTGCAGGGCACTAAAAAAATATCTTTTTTAGTAATATGGGTGTCACTTGATTTACTCCCACTGAACTTGTAATACATACAATTTTCAACCAAATTTATCTCAAAACCGAATGAGATAATCAATATAAAATTTATAATTTTATTAATGAGAGTTAAACTTAAGCTCATATATGAATATCTTTAATTTACATATCATTAATTTTATATCATTAGACACAAATCAATGATTGTACCATATAATTAATTTATTCAATGTTGTCATTGAAAAACACAATTTTAACATCCATCTTATGTAGCTCAAGATTAAAAGCAATAAGTGTCAAATTATTTTGAAAGAGTCTTTCAGTATAACTTGAGAGAGAGTCTTCACAAAATCAATGTATTCTTTTAGAGTATATCCTTTAGATACAAGACACGCCTTATACTTGTCCACATTATCATTTATATCCCTTTTGATTTTAAATATTAATTTACAACCAATTGGTTTGTACTTTAAGGTAATGCAACAAGTTTTTAAACTTTATTGTCTTGTATAAAATTATACTCTTTTGAATAACATCAATCCACTTTTGAGAGTTAAAACATTTATGGTTTGATAAAAGAAACTAATCAGGTTGTCTTTTATCATTCCATTATTGTCTTTATTTTCTTGATGAAATACTAAGTAATAATCCTCAATAGTATTTCTCTTTCCTCTCATGGATATCTTTAAAGACACATTTTTTAGGTTGTTTTTTTTAGGTTGTTGAGTTTGTTCTTCTAAAAATAATTACCTTATCTTGAATGAGAGTTGTTCAACATTGTTTTGTTGATGTACTTGATTCACTTTTTATTAATGATCGGTGTGAAAACCTAAACATCGTGAAAAGTGATAGTAGGAATTAAATTAATATCCAATTCCTTCTTAACAATAATGTATCTAACCTTATTCTCCCTCCAAACTCAACATCCTAAAAATGTTATAAATCTCTCATTAAAATAATTTTAATTGTGTGATCATAAAATTTACAGCCCATGAATCACTCAAAATAGCCTAAGTAATTGCTTACTTTTGAAGTTTAATTTCTTTACATGTATCCTAGCTTATACAAAAGAATCAACACTTTATACCTTATTGTTATTCCTTTGGAGCAGGACTCTTAGCAACTTTATTCTAATATATATTTTTTATTGCCCTTATTCTTAGAGACACTAACCAAAGAGCACTAACTGATTGAGTATTTTTATAATTATATTGCTTCAACTTTTCTTCCTCTTTAACACAACGAGAAATAATCTCATTTGAAGTTTATTTCTCCTTTAATAATTGTAACTAATTTTGAATTAGTTAAACTGTATAGGAAGCTATACTAAAATTATAAGAACAAACAATTGTTATAAAGTTTGATCTTATGTGCCTTAAGTTTTGAAGCAATATAATATACTCCCTCACATTTTCTTGATCCTTATACTTAATAGACATCAAGTAAACCAAAAGTGATATCATGTTAATCTTAAAAAAAATTAATATTTTTTTATTAAGGAAACCCTTAGTATGAATATTTTTTTTAGATTTGTGCTCCTAAAAATTTATAAAATATTTATACATTATGATCATTAGACTTGAACGAACTCGCCTCTCAAAATTCTATTTATGGATGCTTACCACCGTGAGAGGTGCAAGTTGTTCTTCACTTAGTGAAAGTTCTATGTTCATACAACCAAATACTATATATAAGTGTCTTTTCTATTCCTTGAAATTAATTTCACTAAACATAAGTATAGAATGTATTCAACAGATATTATGATTGTAAAAATAAATTATCTAAAGATAGAAAAAAAAATAAGTAAATAAACGAGCTCACATAAATATCTATAAGTAAACAATAAATTCAAAATAATGGCTAGTTCCCCTCAAGATACCAAGCACAATATTAATATCAAGTCTTTGGATAGTAATATTAACTGTAAGTGGTACTCTTGTTGTAGCAATCAAACATTAACAATAAACTATGTCAAACAATAGATTAATCTTTGGACTAACGTATTGTTCACATAAAATACCATATAATTGTCACACATTATCATTTACATCCCTCTTGATTTTAAATATTAATTTACAACCAATTGGTTTGTACTAAACATAAGTCTTAAAACATAAAATCTAATTCTAAATTTACTCGATATCTAAAACGAAAAGTTCATGAGTTACTCAAAAATATAATACGATAATGTTATAAAATTTAAAACCTAAATTCCTAAACCGAAAATTTTAAAGCATAGATCCTAAACATAAGTCTTAAACCCTAAAATCTAATTCTAAATTTCTAACCCAACACCCTAAACTACCACCATAAACTCTAAAATTAATGTGTATCAAAGTATTTTTCTAATAGGACTTAAAATAAGACAAACATGTCGCGAGTTACTCAAGTCTTATTCGATTCAATCAATATTTAACTCCATTAAACTTGACTCATTATAAAAATTAACTCAAATTTTTAATAAATTAAATCAAACTCAAATTATTCAGGCTTAATAAAAATAATTAATATTTAAAATTAATTTAAATTTTTAACAAATAGAATCGAATTTAACATTACTTAAATCCGACCGAGCAATGTTTTAATTGTGTAGCGTGTGAAAGGTGAACTAAAATCATATGTACTTTTCAAGAATTTTCTTCACACGTATATTCAACTATTTCTCATTAAATGTCTTAACTATAAAATAAATATTTAAATTATATTATTTTTAAAATAGTCATTAAAGATTTTTTAATTAAAATATATGTTAAAGTATTTTTATTTAAAGTGTCTAGGTTAATTTAAAAATAAAATTTTAAAAATTTATTATAAAAAATATTATTTGAGTATTTATTTTATAATTAGGCCTATATCAATTGAAGCAATGATAAAATAAAATAAATATCATTTAATTATAGATTTAATAACAAACACGATATTTTTATTTTTAAAAGTTATAAAGTTGTTCAATTTATTTTTAGCTAAAGGATATTATACGTGCTTAAACTTTTGGAGAAAAAAATCAATTAAGGTTTTTAAAATTTTTTATATTCGGCCAAATCTTTATACTCTAAAATTTTATCATCTTTGATTAATATTTACCATTAAATTCAATAATTTTTTGGACCAATTAGTGTAATAAATTGTGTTACAATGCTATCGCTCGACATTTTTAGACTTTTTTATTTTATTTAAAAATTCTTTAACAACTCTAAAAATTTTAAAATATATATATTTAGAATAATCTGTAAATGTTACATGAAAGAACTGTAGTGACTCAGGTGACTCATGGTTAAACTCGAAACATAAATAACAGAAGATTCAAATAATATTTTAATTAAGTCGCTCAATTTATTTTTGAAGAAAGGTATTATAAGGCCTTCAACTTAAAAAAACACAACTAAGTCCTTGTATTCTAAAACTCTATCTTTAAAATTTTTAGACCATATAGTGCAACAAGTTATTTTATAACGTTATCGCTTGATTTTTTTTATTTTATTTAAAATTATTTAAAAAACTTTTAAAAATTATATAAAAAATATATATTTTACGATAATCTGTAAATGTTATATTATAGAATTGTAGTGAGTCACGTGATAATACTATCTTAAAAAATAACCTTTAAATTTTGTTACAAATGGATCATCATGTCATTAAAATTGAAATAAATGATTTGCTATAAAAATAATTTTAATTCCTAAAATTTGTATTTTTTAATTTGAGATTAATTTAAAATAATTCAATAAATCTAATATTTTATATTTAAAAATTTTATTAGTGAAGTAATTGTGTTGAATAACAGATCACACTAAAATCATAACGAGTTTGTTTCATAAGTTTATCGTGTGTCCAGTAGTGAAGCGGTTTTGTCAATCAAATTATTATACATGTTAATCAAGTTAATGAATAATAGCATGGAGTGCGTAAAGCGGTCAGAGAATATGTCAAAAGTGTCATATCGTTTTCTTTAAATAGAAAGGTTAGCTTTATTAAAAGTGTGCGTAATGATTTTGAGGGACTGGAATTATTCTTTTCTTGATATATTTAAATTTTAACGAAAAAATAACATATTACAATAAAATTTTATTAAAAAAATTTTCGTGACTATTTTAAAATTGAAAAGTATGAAGAATAGTCTAACGATTTAATTTAAAAAAATTGAGTTTTATTGATTTTAAGTGTTAATTATGAAAATCATGGTATTTATTTAAAACATGATATTTGAATTTTTAAAATAATTTAGAGTTGTCATCAGTCATTTTGGTAGGCCAAACACCATAAAATAAACTAGAGATTTTTAAAACATTTTGGGTTCGGGAGTCGGTTACGCGTAAGGACGACCCTTACGAACGCCCGAGATCGGTACCTTATTAATTACACGTGGTATTTTGGCATTTTGAATAATAATATTAATTTAATCTATCATTTGTCAAATGAATATCTTTCGAATAAGAATATCCTTTTGGATAAGAAAAATATTTCTTTTTAATACGAGCTTCAATAAGACGTCCTCTAGATAGGAAACCTTAACTCGTACTTAAAGAAATATAAGTTCTGTCCCAAAAGGTTTAAAATGCATGACCGATTATTATCTTGTTCATTTTAAGTTCTAATCTACAAGGCTCCATTTATTAAATATTTAAAATCTTATTTAATTATTAATTTAACAAGGAGGTTTTTAATAATGCTCGTTGTTCTATCTCAATCATTTAAATAAATTGAGTTCATAATAATATGAGTCTAGAGATATAAATGGGACGAGATAGGTTATGAATTTCTCCAGTTTGATTTAGTTAAAATTTGATTAATATTTTATTCGAGTTTAAATTTAATTCAAGTTTTTAACGAGTCAAGTAGAGTTACTCGATACCTGATACAAAAAATTTATGAGTTACTCGAAAATATAATACTTTAATGTTATAAAATTTAAAATCTAAATTCTTAAACCGAAAACTTTAAAGCATAAACCCTAAACATAAGTCTTAAAACTTAAAATCTAATTCCTAAATTCTTAACCCGACACCCTAAACTACCACCCTAAACCCTAAAATTAATGTATATCAAAGTTTTTTCTAATAGGGCTTAAAATGACAAGAGACATATCACGAGTTGCTCAAGTTTAATTCGATTCGATTAAACTTGACTCATTATCAAAGTTAACTCAAATTCTTAACATATTAAATCAAACTCAAATTATTCAGCCTCGATAAAAACTGTTATTATTTAAAATCAATTTAAATTTTTAACAAATAGAATCGAATTTATTTAAAATCAATTTAAATTTTTAACAAATACAATCGAATTTAACATTACTAAAATCCGACAGGTCATGAGACCCATTACTGAACTCTCAACATGAGTAGCAGAAGATTCAAACAATGTTTTAATTGTGTAGCGTGTGAAAAGTGAACTAAAATAATATGTACTTTTCAAGAATTTTCTTCACACGTATATTCAACTATTTCTCATTAAATATCTTAACTATAAAATAAATATTTAAATTATATTATTTTTAAAATAGTCATTTAAAGATTTTTTAATTAAAATATATGTTAAAGTATTTTTTATTTAAAGTGTCTCGGTTCATTTTAAATCAATTGACATATAAATTTTTAAAAATCTATTATAAAAAATATTATTCGAGTATTTATTTTGTAATTAGTTCTATATCAATTGAAGCAATGGTAAAATAAAAAAATATATTATTTATTTATAGATTTAATAACAAACACGATATTTTTATTTTTAAAAGTTATAAAGTTGCTCAATTTATTTTTATCTGAAGGATACTATACGTCCTTAAACTTTTGGGGGGAAAACCAATTAAGGTGTTATAAGCCCTTCAACTTAAAAAAAATAATAATTAAGCGATTTTGTCAATCAAGTTATTATATATGTTGTTAATCAAGTTAATGAAAAATAGCATGAAATGCCTAAATCAGACAGAGAATGTGTCAAAAGTGTGTTATATCGATTTTTTAAAATAAAAAATTATTTTTATCGAATTATTTTTGAATTACGACCAAATTGATAGAATGTATACATTTAGGAGACTGAACTTATGTTTTTTCTTGAACATTTTTAAATTTTAATGACAGAGTAACATATTGCAATAAAATTTTACTGAGAATTAATTATTTTTTTTGAAAATGATATATTTATTATCAAACTTATAATTAAATAATATACAAAATATTTTATAAAAGAAATAATAAACTTGAAAATAAATTAGGCATAAAGATAATTTTAACCTTGACGTTTATGATTTTTATCATTTTATATCTTATCTTTTTTTAAGATAAATTCAGTCATTAACCTATATCTTTTTGACAAATATATTATTTTTTAACTAGCATAATGATTAGATAATTAAAAAATTAACGACAATAATATATCATATATGTAAAATTAATTTAGAGAATGCTTAATAGCCTTTTATTTTAGATTTAATTAATTTTTAATATTTTATTTAAATTTTAATTATTTTATATTTTATGTTAGAATAAAATTATATTTTACATGTATATATTTATCATCATCATAAAAAATTTAACGATAATGACCTGTTATATATATGTAAAATGAGGGTAGATGTCTTTTTATTTAAAATATATTATCACATATATATGACATATCAATATTATTAAATTTTTATCGGTCTAATCATTATGTTAGTTAAAAATAAGTTATTTGTCAAAAAAATATAGATTAAGGATTAAATTTATCAAAAAAGAATAAGGGCCAAAATAATAAAAATTATAAACGTTAAGGATTAAAATTATCTTTATGCCAATAAATTAATGTTATCTGTCATAGCTGCCTATACATGTCAAGTTGGTCCTTGAGAGGTTATCCACATGGATAGATGCATGATTTATGTAAAAAGTATATTTTATAAAATTATATGATAGTTTAAAAATTATTAAATTAAATTCTTAATATAAAATATATATTTTTTAAAATATATCGACCAATCACATGATTTGAAAAAAAAAATAAAAGAATTAAATTTAACCTTAATAGAGTAAATGAACTAAGTTTACAAAGCATAGGGACTAACTACAAATTTTACCAAAAGTTAAATGCAAAACTGACTGACGTGAAATGTCCGATGTTGAAATTGGTAATTGTGACCAAGTTGCATTATTAGTACCTGCGTGACAATTATATTACCACGTTTTAAACGCCAACACTATTCTTTCACCAAATTCCATGGCAAGACATTTAACAAATAAATTATGGATTAACCAATAACCGATTAATTTATAAGATATTAATTTTTTTAAATAATATCATGGATTTAAGTTTTTTGACGTTTGGAACAAAAAAAAATTGGGTTAAAGGATCATCCTCAGCTAGCCTGTCATATCGTTGTTTGTCCTCTACTGCCACGACATCAGGTCCTGCCTCGGCCCAAGTTTGCTGCGACGACAATGCTTCTTCCTACACATATATAAAAATGCAGTAAAGCTTGCCTTTTCTGTAAATATTATCTTTAACAACATAATCCTTAAATATATCAATTAAGTATATGCATTGGTCCAAGTAGGTGTAGAATTGGTGATTAATGCCCATGAAAAGTGTAGAAAGTGATAGTGAGTGTGTGCGTTTTTGTGGACAAGTTTGATTAAAGGCCTTTTTAGATAAACTCTAAGTTCAAGACAAATAGACTTGGATTTATTGTACTCTTCTTTTCTAAACAAGCAATTCTTGAGCCAATTTCGGGCACCTCAAGGATTGTGTTTTTCCCTTCATTATTTCTTTATTTCTTTTTCTATTCTTTTAAGCATACTAAAGCTTTCGGGCACCTCTAGCATGAAGAAGAGTAATTCCTAGAGCCGGTGATAGACACCTCTAGTCACCTTTCAAAAGATCTAAGTCTTTATCACCTAAGTTTATTAAAAGAATTCTTATAGCCAAACAAGTCTCAAAAGTGTTTTAAGAGCAACCTTATAGTAAGCTTCTAAGTTTTTCTCCTTAAGTATCCTAGAATTAAGTCTTTAAAACATAACCTAACCATGGTAAGGAAAAAGATTTCTATTGCCTTAAAAGAATAAACTAAAACAATACTGATGATGGACAGTGCAAGAGTATGGGCAACAAATTCAAGTGAAGTGGTGGAAATAAATTTTTTTAAAAAATTATCACTTAAATACTCCCTTTTCATGGCAAGGCCGCGACAGTGGGATGCCTCGGCAATGGTTCTACACCCTCAAACTCGAATCAAGTATTATCCTCAATGCTTATATCAGGGGCACACAGTAGGCAACAAAATGTGAAAAATAAGATAATGATAAGTAATGATAAAAACAACATATATAAAAGAAAATTAGAGAGACTCTGAAGAGCTACTGAAGACAATCTATTGTTGTAGTTTTGCTGTTATGAGCGGCTTCACCTTTTATCCTTGATTCTTATCCTAAAATAAACAAAAAGAAAATTAATAATAAAAGTCTAAATTATCCTAAAGTGCAATAAGGATAGGGTGAAAGAATTAATTCAAAATAATGATGCATATAAGTGCATCTCCTAAAGTGATCATCTCTATAGTTCTTATCTCTTGTTGATCAGAATAGTGTTTTAACCGTTTGCCATTCACTTAGAATTCATGCCCATCCTTTTTTTGATTTGATCATTACTGCGCCATAAGGATATGCCTGAACAACTTCAAATGGGTATGACCATCTAGATTTGAGTTTGTCTGGGAACAATTTGAGTCTGGAGTTGAAAAAGAGAACTTATTGCCCTGGCAAGAACTGCCTCGGTAGTAGCTTACTTTCATGCCATCGTTTAGTCTTTTCCTTATAGATTTTGACATTTTCATAGGCTGCTGCTCTGAATTCTTCTATTTCATTGAGATCTAGTAGTCATTTTTGGCCAACTTTCTCCCATTCCATGTTCAAATTCTTTACTGCCCAATAGGCTTTATGCTCAGTTTCCACTAGCAAGTGACATGCTTTTCCAAATACCAGTCTATATGGAGATGTTCCCAATGGGGTTTTGTAGGTTGTTCTACATGCCCACAGGGCATCATCAAGATGATGAGACAAATCCTTTATAGATGGATTTACCATCTTTTCAAGGATTTGTTTTAGTTCCCTGTTCAATATTTCAGCTTGTCCATTTGTATGTGGATGGTAGTTCGTGACAATTCTGTGGGTGACACCTAATTTCTTTAGGGCTGCGAAAATGAATCTGTTGTCGAAGTGTTTACCTTCATCGCTAATTATTGCTCTCGGGACTCCAAATTTGGTGAAGATGTTTTTCTTGAGGAATTTTTGTACAGTCTTGGAGTCATTGTAAGGTGTGACAATTCCTTCGACCCATTTTGATACATAGTCCACCGTTACTAGGATGTAGAGATTACCTTGAGATGATGAGAATGGCCCCATGAAATCTATGCCCCAAACATCAAATAATTCTACTTCCAATATGGGTTTTTGTGGCATCTCATTGCGTCTAGAGATATTGCCCGTTCTTTGGCATCGTTCACAATTTTTGCAATAAAGTTCGGCATCTTTGAAGAGTGTGGGCCAATAAAGGCCTGATTAAAGCACTTTAGTTGTTGTTCTGTTTTCTCCAAAATATCCTCCATAAGGTGAATCATGACAATACCGAAACACTTCTTGTTGTTCATCCTCTGAAACACATCTTCTTATAACCTGATCTGCACATTGCTTGAACAAAAGAGGGTCGTCCCAGAAATAATGCTTTACATTATGCTGAAACCTCTTCTTTTCGTTATAGTTAAGTTCATAAGGGAGAACACCACTAGCTAAATAATTAACAAGATCAACATACCAGGGGGTGGCTGTTACTGCAACAAGATCTTCTATTAAGGTTGTCAAGATGTATTCAGTCAATGCCTCGGCAGCGCAGTAATATGTAGTATTTTTTCATCTAGGAATACATCTTGTATTTCTTCGAGTGAGTTGTTATTATCTTTTTTCTCTAATCTGGAGAGTTGATCGACCACCTGATTTTATGTATCTTTCTTATCTTTGATTTCAACATCAAATTCTTGTAAAAGGAGGATCCATCTAATCAGTCTGGACTTGACATCCTTCTTTGAGAACTGGTACATAATTGTCGAATGGTTAGTATGGACAGTCACTTTTGTTCCGATAAGATATGATCGGAATTTATCAAACGCAAATACTAGTGCTAGTAATTCCTTCTCTGTTGTTGTGTAATTAATTTGGGCATCATTAAGTATTTTACTAGCATAGTGGATGAATTGGAACAGGTTGTTGTTTCTCTACCCAAGTGCTTCCCCGACAGTATGATCACTTGCGTCGTACATTAGTTCAAATGGTAAGGACCAGTCTGATGGGACTACTATTGGTGCAGTGATTAGCTTCTCTTTGAGGGTTTCGAATACTTCAGTGTATTCCTCATTGAATTCGAATTTTCTGTCTTGTTCAAGCAAGTTAAAAAGAGGTTTAGAAATTTTAGAAAAAATATAAATAAACCTTCTATAAAAACCTGCATGACCCAAGAAGCTTCGAACTCCTTTCTCAGAAATTGGTGGAGGCAAATTCTTTATCACATCAATTTTGGATTTATCGACTTCGATTCCTTTTGATGATATTTTGTGTCCCAATACTATGCTTTCATTCACCATACAATAGCATTTTTCCCAGTTTAGGATTAAATTGGATTCTCATATCTTTGCAACACTTTTTCTAAATTATTGAGGTAGTGATTAAAGTTGTCTCCAAAAACTGAAAAATTATCCATGAATATCTTCAAAAAGTCCTCTATCATGTCAGAAAAAATTGTCATCATGTATCTCTGAAAGGTTGTTGTGTCATTACAAAGACCGAACGACATTCTTCTAAATGCATATGTCCCATATGGGCATGTGAAGCTGGTCTTTGTCTGGTCTTCTAGATCTATGGCAATTTGATTATAGCCTGAATAACCATAAAGAAAACAGTAAAAAGGTTTACCAGCAAGTCTATCAAGCATTTCATCAATAAAGGGTAAAGGAAAGTGATCTTTCTTTGTTGTCTTATTTAACTTACGATAATCTATACAAACCCTCGAACCGGTCACAGTCCTGGTTGGGATCAACTCATTTTTCTTGTTGGTCATGACAATCATACCACCTTTTTTGGGTACACATTATATCGGACTTATCCATACGCAGTCAGAAATAAGGTAGATAATTCCAGTATCAAGCCATTTAATTATTTTCTTTTGTACTACCTCCTTCAAAGCATGGTAAAGTCTTCTTTGGGCCTCAACAGTGGGTTTATGATCTTTATCTAAAAGGATTTTACGCATATACACTTCCGGATTTATTCCTTTCAAATCATCAATTGACTACCCAATTACCTTCTTATGCTGCCGCAGCATCTCTATTAGACTTTGTTCCTGTTCTGGCTGCAACTTAGAAGAAATAATTACGGGCATTGTGTGGTTGGCTCCCAGATAAGCCTATTTCAGTTTTTTTGGTAAGGGTTTTAATTCAGTGACCAATAGTTCCTTTAAAGATTTTTCATTCTTACCTGGGTAATCTAAGGGTTCGAAATACTTACCTGGAAGATGTGTTGTCCAATTAGCTTCCTCGTTTTCTGCTGTTTCAACACTATCCAAAGTTCTGCTGTAGCAATCATCTATATCACTGCCGAGGCAGATCTGTAGTGCATCGTTAAGATTGCTACCGAGGCAGTGGTTGCTGAGACAGGGTATTGTTCTAACTGTATCTGTATTGTACATCTAATATTCTTCTGGATCATCATGTCTTTTTAGAATTTGGAAAACATTGAGTTTGGCTTGTTGATCATTGATCCTCATAGTCAACTCTCCTTTTTCCACATCAATTAGTATTCGTCTAGTGGTAAGGAAAGGTCTCCCAAGGATGATCGGTGCATTATCATCTGCTTCACAATCAAGGACAAGAAAATCAGTAGGAAAAATAAATTTGTCTACTCTTACCAGTATGTCCACAATTTTTCCTTCGGGTTACACGTATGATCGATCCGCAAGTTGAAACATCACAGTAGTGGGTTTTGCCCTTCCAATTCCAAGCTTTTGAAAGACAGATTTGGAAATTAATTGATGCTTGCTCCAAGGTTGCATAGGGTCTTACCTTTATAGTGGTTACCAATTGCATAAGGTAATGTAAAGCATCCATGATCCTTCAATTTTGGTGGCATAAGGTTATGTAGCATTGCCATGCATCCTTCTGTAGAAGCCATTATTTCAAACTCCTCTAGCCTCTTTCTCTTAGACACAATGTCTTTTAAGAACTTAGCATAATTAGGCATTTGTTCAATTGCCTCTACAAAGGGTAATTTAATATGGACTTGCTTTAAAATATCAAGAAATTTCTTAAATTGATATTCCTATTTTTGTTTTTTTAACCTTTGTGGGATAGTTGGTAGTGATCTCATCTCATCCAGGGTTTTTTACTTTGGAGTTTAATACCTGGAATCATTGTGTCTGTCGCTGTCTCAGAAGCTTGTTCAGGTACTGTCGAGTGCTCTGCTGGGTAGTGTTTTCTGCAGGACATGATCAGTTTGTTCAGCATCCAAATCCTCTTTTTCTGGTTTTGTTGGTGGGACTTTTCCTGTTGGAATTCCTATCTTTTCTTTCAGATGTAGACTACTTCTGGTAGTGATTGCTTTGCACTGTTCATGGCCCATTACCTTAGCAACTTCAATATTGCTAGGTGATTCCTCCTTGTGTTCTAGTGTTTATGTTATAGGAAAACTACCAAACCTGGCTTTCTAGTGCATTTATTGCTGCCTCTTGGTTCTATTTATAAATGCATCTATTCTTTTGATAAAGTTACTGTTCTCTGCCATATATGATTCAATTTTCATCATTAATGCCTTCAGAGAATTTTCCAGAGAACTTATAGTCTGCTGCTGATGCATCTGCTGTTGTGGCATAGACTGTTGGAACTGTTGCTGCGCAGATGTTTCATTTGTTGCTGGAATCCTGGGGGTTGAGTAATTGGATTCAAGGAATTGTTTGGATTGCTCCATGAAAAGTTTGGATGTCTCTTCCATGAGGGGGTGTATGTGTTGGAAATCATATTGTTTCTGTTATAGTTTCTAACATACATGCTATACTCTTGATTCTGCATACACTCAGAAGAATTATGGTTACCTCCGCATAAATTGAAAAAAGAATCAATGGCCTTAACCTCATGGGTGTTTGTTGTAGCTGCATATTTTGCATCATTTTAGTAAGAGAGGTCAATTGTGCTGCCACTGAATTTGATGTTTCTAATTCATTCACTACGGCTTGGCGTCTTACTCTTTCTCGTCTAGATATAGGAAATTGGAAATCGTTCTTTACGAGTTTGTTCAATATCTTAATAGCTTCCTCAGGTGCTTTGTCCAGGAGTGCTCCATTTGCTGAGGCATCTAATATCATCATTTTCGGGGCATTGGCGGCATATAAAATATTTTCACTTGTGTCCATAGTGGAAATCCATGCAATGGGCACTTGTGCAATAACTCTCTGTAGCGTTCCCATGCCTCGTATATAGATTCGTTATCAGCATGTCGAAAAAAAATAATTTTATTACGAATTCTATCATATAAATTGGTAGAATTAAAGCGCGTAATGAAATCTGAGCATAATTCACTCTAAGATCTTATTGATCCTGTTAGAATGCTATTTAGCCAGGTTTTTGCCCTATCCCTCAGTGAATAAGGGAACAACTTCAATCTTAAGACATCTTCATGGACTCCTTGAATTTTGAAAGAATTGCAAATTTCCATGAATAACTTAAGATGTTGCTTGACATCTTCTGTCATTGACCTACCAAACTGTCCAATAGTGTTTAGCATATTGAACATAACAGATTTTAGCTCAAAGTGGGACGCTTCTATTTTTGATGTAAAAACTCCAAGATTTAGCCCATTTAAATCTTCCTCCAAGTCTCTGATAGTTAACTGCCGCGGCAGTGGTGGCGGCGAAAGGCCTCCATTGCTGGTAGGTAAGTTCTGTTCTGCTTGATTTCCTTGACGACCTGTCATAGCTTCTTGGATTTGTCTCCTCAACCTTTGGTGTGTACGTTCAATTTCTGGATCTAACTCGTACAAAGGATGGGTAGGGTTGGCCCTGGTCATAAACCAAAAATAAACCAACGTAAAATAAAAATAAAATAACTAAAAAGCAAGAAAATAAAGAAAACAAAATTTATTTGTCAATATTGGCAACACCGCCAAAAACTTGATGCGTATTAGATATACGCAATTTAGTGTAAGTGAACACGTCGCCAAGTAATAAAGTGATAAGTATCAAGTAAGTATCGTCTCCACAGGGATTGGTTTACTTAATATACTTCCTTTAATCTTCTTGCTCTGTAAAGAAATAACACAAGTAATTGAGTTATGATTTAATTAAATAAAGAAAACTAAATAAAGATAGAAAAATCAAATAGAGATGGTGGCTAGGATCCAGTTGTATTGTATTGAGGATTCAGTTGATTTGTTTTTGTCCAATACAATTGCACAACACTGCCTCGACAGAACTACAGATTACTATCTCGACAGTAAAGATACTCGTCCGTCGCTGTAATCCCTTGCTCTTGGGTGGACTTTACCTTAGTTCGGCAAAGTGTCCTTAGATGACTCTGCTTATCCCTAAACTGAAGTACTGTTGATGATCATTCCTTGATGATACCTCCCGCGTGAATCAATTATAATCATCAACCAATCTCACACTTCTCTTAGCCGTTGAAACTCTTAACCTATCCCTAGGTCGAGTTAGTATTTCGCGATTGAAACACCGTACTTATTCCTTTCGTGAATCTAACTCTCCTGATATTAGATAAATGGATGACTTACAAACTTCTCTCCCAAGCTTGAATGTAAGAACAAGGAATGACAAAGAATAAGTAAACTTCAATATTTTATTACATTAAAAACAAGAAACAAAGTTCAACTTCTTCATACTAATACTTTACAACCTTCACCTAAACCTAACAAACTTAGAACTAAAAGATGAAATGTAAGCTCTCTAATTCTATGAATTGATCGAATGCTCTTGCTCCTTGGATGGTTAGGTCTTATATAGGCTTGGCCTAGGGCAAACCTTTTCCTAAGTAGAATACAACTTGGAGTAGGGAAAAAATCATGTACATAAATAAAATATTTCCAAGTTTATTCTATCTAGAAGACTTTCTCGCATGGCCTTGTCTTGGGCTTTTCCTTGTGCGATCCAGCTCCGATTCTTGGGCTTCTTGTCCAGCAACGTTCTCCTTATCTTTCTCCTCAGTTAGCCTGACATATCGTTGCTTGTCCTCTGCTGCCTCGGCCCAAGTTTGTTGCAACGATAATGCTTCTTCCTGTATATATATAAAAATACAGTAAAGCTTGCCTTTTCTGTAAATATTATCTTTAACAGCATAATCCCTAAATATATCACATTAAGTATATGCATTGGTCCAAGTAGGTGTAGAATTGGTGATTAATGCCCATGAAAAGTGTAGAAAGTGATAGTGAGTTGAGCACTTATCATTTCACGTGTGTAAATGAATAAGAAAATATAATAAAGCTTTTCTATTGGGTTTTTTTCTCGATAGAAAACTCTTTGCCCTAATTCTCAAATCTCCTCTCTTCCTCTTCAAGAACTCTGTTACATTTTTTTCTTTTTTTCTATGATTCTTTCAATTGCAAAAACAATCTTCCTTCTTCTCTTGTAATTGAATAAAGTTCGATATGGTATCAAAAGGTTATTCCGATTCTCGGGTGAACAATCTGTGTTGAAGATGGATGATCCGAATGATATTTTTACATACATCCTAACGAAAATCCTGTGTTGGTGCTCACATCTTCTCTCTTTAATGGTAGTAATTACCATGGCTGGGCATGCTCTATGAAGATGTCGTTGATTTCTAAAAATAAATTTCAGTTCGTCGATGGGACGATTAAGGCTTCTCTGGTAGGCGATTCTATGTTTTCGGCTTGGGTTAACTGTAATAATCTTGTCTTGTCTTGGTTGTAAAGAGCAATTAGTTTGGAGATTGCTCAAAGTGTAATTTGGATCGATAACGCATATGATCTTTGGATGGATCTTTTTAACCGGTTTAATCAAGGTGATTTAGTTTAAATATCAGATTTACTGCAAGATTCTCATTCTTTACAGCAAGGTAACCTTTCAGATACAACTTTTTATACTCAATTAAAGATTCTGTGGGATGAATTGTGTAACTTGAGACCTTTAGCATCTTGTGGTTGTCATACTGTGACGCATATGAAACAAGATTTTCTACTCCATTTTCTTAAGGGACTGAATGAAACTTTTAGCATTCTAAAATCACAGATTCTGATGAGGAAACCGATGCCTTTTATTAACGAAGCTTTTTTCATTGTTATACAACATGAGAGGTCTATTAGTTCGGTTCATGTTAGTAATGATTCTTCTGCTTTTTTGATAGACAGAGGTAATAAAAAAATTTGGATTCAAGTAACAATTCTAGGATGGATAATAGAATTCAAAATTTTAGTGCCAAAAGGTTTTATTTTAATTCTGAAAATAAACGTCCTATTTGTGCATATTATGGAATACTAGGACACATCATTGATAAGTGTTACCGTAAGCATGGTTTCCCCTAGTTACAAGAATAAAGTTTTATTTAGCAAATCAAATCAAGTTAGTTCTAGTCAAATTTTGGGTACTGAAATGGATAAAAATGATTAGCATCCTATTTTCTTTATTAAAGAGCAATATGAAGGGTTGTTAATCTTGTTGCAAGAAAAAACAATGTGAATTCTTCTGTTCCTGTCAATACGATTTCTTCTGCCTGGAATCGTTGCTTGTGATACAGGTAATGTTTTATCTTGTACAACAAACTTTTCTTATTAGATTTTTGATTCTGGGGCTACAGATCATATAACTATCTCTTTGATATTTTTTACAGAATATTATCCTGTGTTTAACAAATTTGTTAAACTTCCTAATAATCAATTAGTTAAAGAATGTCAACCCTATAACTGACTACCAACTGTAGATAAACTAACAATATTTAATTCTTTATTAGTTATAAAAGACATTATTAGTGACATTTTTATCGAAAATTACCATTAAAATAGATTTTTTTTGAAGTTTTTAACTAAAATGGCGCTATATCTATTAACATTTAACATCATTTATAATAAAAAAAAATATTTTTGCTTACCACTAACAACAGACATTTGCCATAGAAACATCGTTGTATATAATGATTTAATGTGGTGTTTGTATAAGTAAAATATCATAAATTGTTACGATATTTTATTACGTAATTTTTTTAAGATTAGTTTTTCGACGTTTTAAAATGTCATAAATTGTTACGATATTTAAGAAGATTTTTAAAGAAATTTATAATAGTATTCTTTCCCTAGCTATAAAAAATAGCTTAAATATATTTTTTCCTAAATTTGTATATTTTTAGTCTATAAACTTTGTAGTCTTTCTACTTTTAGCTAATAAATTATATTTTAATTAAAATAAGTATTCAAACAATTATTTTTAAGTACTTAAACTATTTTTTGTTAAGAAAAAAATGTTAAACTCTACTTTCATTTTATTTTTAGTCCTTAAATTATCTTTTGATCCAAACGAGTAATTAAATTTTAGTGATGTGTCAATATCTCATTCATTGAAATAATTTAGGCCGTCACTAAAATTATATTTAAATTATTAGACTAATAAATTAAATTATAAAAAAAATCACAATGTGGATTGTAATAAAAATAATGAAAAGAAATACTACTTGAACAATCAAGAAGATATCCTTAGTTACCATCAGAGACAAATTCAAAAGTCGACAATCTCTATTCAAAAACAAATAGACAACTATCTACTGATTATAGAAGAAATTATTAAATAAATTCGATTATTATGTTACCAATGACGAGATAAATAGACCTTGTTGACTGAAATTAGAGGGTGTTAAAAAATTCAATTTAGTCGATTCTGTTTGATTATTCATTGAACTGATCTAAAAATTTAGATATTTGATCTGATTGTTATTTTTAGATCAGATATCTGATTTAATTTTAAAATTTTCAGATTAAATAAAGATCATAATATTTCAAATTTTAGATTATCTGAAAATTCAAAAATCAAAAAATTCATGAATATTAATCTTGTTATATTTAATAATTTTATAAAGATTAAAAATTAAAATTTTCATAGATTTAAATCTTATTATATTTAACAATTTTTTATTTATTATATTCGAAATTATAAAGAAATATCTAAAAAAAAAATATCTAATGATATTTATTGTTCTCAACTAAAAAAATTATTTAACACTTTTTGTCTCTTGTAATCCTCAAATTCATATCTTTTCATCAAATTGAACCAAATAAATAATAATAATAATAATAATTTTTATTTCTTATATTTTCTTTTATAATTTTTTATAATTTTTATCAATTTAATAAATTAAATATAAAACCTATAATATTTGTCTTGAAACAATTTTAAAATAGTCATACTATCATATAACAAATTATTTAAAAAAACAGAAATAAAACTGAATCTAAACTTAATTTCCTTTATTAATAAATACACAAATTTGAACTCTCATGGTGGTTTAAATTTAAGTATTTGAGTATTCTGATATTTGAAGTATTGATTATTCGGAAGTTTGGGTATTTAAAAAATTAACTTATGTTTTGATTCGAATTTGTTGGGAACCTTAAAATTCGAGTAACGAGTACCTAAATTTTTATTTTTTTTTATAAATTTTAAGTTTAATTTTAAAAAACATAAATAAATTTAAAAATTTGAATAACATAATCCAATATTCAGACATAAAAATTAAATACCCTAATTAGATAATCTAAACATAAAATTTAAGACCCAAATTACATAATCTAATTCAAAACAAAACATAAGACCTAAGCGATTTTTTTAATATTTTTAATTTGTTTAATTTATTTTAATAATAATAATATGTAGAATTTAGAAAATAAAGCTTATTATTTTTATTTTTTAATTAGTTTAATTTATTTTAATAAAATAATAAATATTTAAATGAGTAAAATTTGAATTTTGTCTACTCGTAAAAAAATGAATATTTTTAACTCTTAAAACTAAATTTATTATTTTATAATATATTCTATTTTTCTTTTTTTATAATGAGTGCCTAATTATTTTTGAAAATAAATTTTGAGAGATCGAGATTTAAAAATTAGATTATTTGATTTGAGAATATAGTGAATAAAAAAATATTTTGTTTAAATAATAATTATATTTAAAATTAAAAATAAAAATATATAAAAACCGAGTACCCAGAAATAATCAAACATCCAAAAAAAATTAATTTTATGACCCGAGAAATGACCAATTGAATACCCGAGTCGAATAAAAAAATGGACAAATACTTGATTATTTAAGTTCAGATAATTGGGTCAGATATTTTTGACCTTCTCTATTATTAATGGATTACATAAATAATATTGTAACAAATAGACGTGTAATATTTTATTTTCATTCAAAATTTTATCATTGAAATCCACCAATTAACCGACGATTGCATAGCATGACTTATTTTGTTACGATGATACCATATATAAAGATGTTGACATGTCACTTTACTGTCGTGACATCATAATTTTTTTTTTAAAAAATATTTTTATAGTAATTTTTTATTAATTAAATAATATCACATGTCAAATTGATTTAAAGGCATACAACACTAAGAGTGAAGATATATTTATTAAAATATTTATGAATATATCCTAAAATATAAAACCCTGAACTTTAAAACTCTAAATCGATACTACATCAGTCTTGGTCTAAGCGGCACTATTTGTGGCGTTTGTAAAGAAAATGCCGCTAATTTTTATATATTGTGGCGTTTATGAGGAAAATGCCACAAAACAACAGCTATTGTGGCGTTTATGAGGAAAACACCACAAAACAACAGCTATTGCGGCGTTTTTATAATAAACGTCGCTAATAAATAATATACAACGGCGTTTAAATTAAAACGCCACGATAAATATCTTATTTAGCGGCGTTTTAATTAAGAAACGCCACAATAAAGCTATACTCTTATAGCGTTTATATTAGAAACGCCACATAGCCTTTCTTTATTTGATTAGGTTTAAAACATATATTTTAATTTATTTTTCATTGGTCGCCTCACACGCTCATTCCATTCAAACCCTAACTCTTTCTCTTCTCCCACCGACGCTCCATTCTTCTCCCTTCACTACGGTTATCTAAAGCGGCCAACAAATGTGAGGAAAAAGTCGAGAAACAGGCAGAAATCGCTGCTCGTCGGGCTAAGGTTCGCCGTCAAACTGAGATAGAGGAGAAGGAGATCGATAAAGCATGGAAGAAAACGGTAAGAAGGAGAACTGTGTAACGTGACGGTTGATTTAGGCTTTCGTTGGCCTGAGTAATGGAAGGTGTGGTAGGCCTATTTCGTGGGAGACCAATCCCCTTTATCTTCTATCCAATCTTTGATTCTTCTTGTATTTATTTCTTCGATAATGGTGCTGCGATATCAACCACGGTTTCGATTGACTTGGTTTTTTTGAGTTGCGCCGTGTTGATAGGTCAACGCAAGGAATTTCCTCGTAGGTCTTGGAGTTGATCCCAGTGCATTCAGAGAAGAAGCAAAACTACAATAGAGGAGGGAGCAGCCGGAGGCGGAGATGAGGAAGAAAGTGAAGGAGACAAAAAAGAAGCATAGTAGGACTGCGGAGGAAGAGGAATGCATTCATTTTAGACATCAGAAATTTTAGCATTCATTTTAATATGTTATTATGTTTCCTTTGACAGGAATGCAGTTTTTGATGAATTTCTCAACCTCATGTTACATTTGGACTTGATGGTAAGATTCCTTTTAGACGCTTCATTGAAGCTCTAATAAAGATTTTACAAGTCTTTGAGACTCAACTATGAAGTATGTTTTCTGTAATTGATTTTATGCACTGGCGACTTGTTATCAATACTGAAATTTGACTTGCTGTTTTTTATTTTGCAGATAGACTTTTTTGAATTCTCACGCTTCTATGATGAAGGATATTTATTTTCTTTCATGTTGGAATGTTCTTGTCTCTGTAGCATAAACTTTTTATATCACATGTAAGTTTTGCATGACATTAGCTAAAGTTTTTTAGTTTTTCTGATTGTTTAGTGTTTGTAAAAAAAATATATTTGGTTGTACTTTAAAAATAATAAGAGCTTGGCCTTTGTTTGAACGAAAAAGTTTGGGTAATTAAGGTTTAATGATGTATATCGTTGGTATGATTTGTTGTAAATGAAGAGAAAATTAGTTATAAGAATAAAGTTTTGATGTCTGAAAACAAAGAAATTTTGATGTTTAAAACACAATAAAAATTAGTTGGTACAACAATGAAAACAGTTTAGAATTGCTTTATAAAGAAAACATATTTTTGTACAATTAATAAATTACAGTCTTATAAACTAATATAGTTTACTGCAGAAGTGCAGTTTGTAAACTGCAGAAATATAATTCAGTAAGTATAAGTAGTGCAAATTTAAGAACAATATGGTTAGACAAATAAAAAAAGAGTATATAAGTGTTAAAAAATTTTATGTGGTTAGAAATATAGTATAAGTATGTATACGATGTATATGTAGAGTAGTTTAACTACTTAATGTTAGGATTAGAAGTTGTAGAATTTACTTGAAATTGTAATTTGGTTTTGTTTGTATGGATCTTTAAAAGCCATTGGTTTATTTACATTTCTAGATATTCTTCACCACTGCCTAGTGACAAGTATTATAAGTTCTTCAAGGATTTATCACACTTGATTGGATGATGTTAAACTCCAGGATTTATTCACCACTGCCTAGTGACAAGTAATATATGTTCTTTTGTACTTCATTTTTTTTACTTTATTTTGCCAAGTGGGAGTTGATGTTCTTTAAGATTAGGTTATACTGTCCTTTTTTAATTGTGTGTGGTAATATAGAACACGTATCTGCCTGTATGCCATGAAATTTATTCGCCTACTACATATTTATTTTCTTATCATCAGGTGAATCAAATTGGCCCGAAGGATACAAGTGTAGAGGATGAGATTAGGTATCGGTACAATAGTGTCATTACACATTATAGGAAATCCTTCATTCAAGACAATGTTCAGAGGTATCTAACGTCATATTCATTGCACCTCTTTTGATTTCAGTTACAAATATTTGTAGATTTTTGCATCTTCCCTCTATCCCTTTCTTCTAAGTTACATATATGTTTGTGTTATACCCATTTGAATCTTTTATCAAGCAAAATGGATGAGGTCTTTATGATGCACCTTATTTTTGCCAGCCTGATCTTGTGTAATACAATAAGAAGTGTTCAATTTATGCACATACGAGATTAATAAATTAAAGTTTATCTTCCTTTAACTTTTTGAGAGCCAACTCTTCTAATTTTTTTAATTACATTTGAACTTGAAGCTACCTTGAAATTGGCCAGGTTTCTCTGCAGGTATGTTTCAATGCTCAATGCCATTATTATCTCATTGAATTAGCTTGTGAACATGACATGCAAGCTCCAGGGGTATATTTTTCAATGCTCAATGTCATTAATATCTTGAAATTGTAACACTTTTAAGGATTGAAATTTGGTTTCTGAATGAATTGTAAATTGTTTTATTTTGTGTTCTTGACAGGGGCAAAGATGGAGTACTCTGGATGGGCACTCGAAGAGCTGTTCAAATTAAAAATGGCCAACAGTTAAATTTTTCTCTATTTATCCAGCTATGCATACTTTGATATTCACATGGAAACTTGGTTTGAACTTTGAAGTGGTTTGTCGGGTAGACTTTTCTCTCTTGTTTTTTGTGTATTATGTTCACTAAAGTTTTGAGAAGTTATCTTTAACTTAGTGCCTGGGATGTTAGTGTTGTGTATGTAAACTGGTGTCATTAATGGAAAATCTTATTTGTTTTTATATATGTAAACTGTATATGTAAACAGGTGTCAAGATAAGTTGATTTTATAGTATTTTTTTTATTTGTTTTTTTTAAAGAATAATGTTATTAGTGGCGTTTGTAAAGACAAACGTCACTAAAGAATATATTTTTTGTGGCGTTTTAAAATAAAAATATCACTAAAAAATTTCTTTTTGTGGCGTTTGAAAATACAAACGCCACTAAAAAGTAAATTTTTCGGCGTTTTAGAATATAAACGCCGCTATATATCTTGATTATTTGCGGCGTTTAAAAATACAAACGCCACTAAAGATTAATTTTTTGCGGCGTTTGTAAAGATAAACGCCGCAAAAGGTCAAGATCTATAGTGGCGTTTATAAGCCAAAAACGCCACAATAATTTGCGGCGCCGTTTCCAGCGGCGTTTTTTGCGGCGCTTTTCTAAGCGCCAAAAAAGTTTTTAGCGGCGTTGAAAAACGCTGTTATAGAACTAAAAAAACGCCGCTAAAGATCTGTTTTGGTGTAGTTAATAAACTTAAAAATCTAAACCCGAAACCTAAAATTCATAATACTAAAATCTAAAATCATAAACACAAAACCTAAAATTCTAAACACATGCACTAAACCCAAAATTTAAATATAATTATGAATTTAGTACCAAACATTTCACTTTTTCTTTTTTTAAAACTTATAAATAAGTCACTTAATTAATATATTATTACAAACATGTCATTTTATTAGAATATTTTGACAATTAGGTCACTTTTCTTCTAATGAGGCATGATATAATAATATTTTTGATTCTTAAAACTCATACAGTTTATTAATCTGGTCCTAATTCGAAATAATTCAATATATTTAATTGATAATAATAAAGAATTTTGTCATTTTTATTTTTAATCTTCTACTAAATTGTTAGTTCTTATCTAAGAAAGCTAGATTAATTTTGTGATATAATAATAGCTTAAGACTAACTTATTGTTACTTTATGGAAGAATGCAGTTAATGAAATACTAAGTGGAGCTGATCGGTTCGTTTGCTTTGATAATACTAAAGAAAAGACTAAATTGATGAAATTATAAATATTAAGGATTAAATTTGTTAGATCATTTTGAATTACGAAAAAATTATAGAATATATAAGTTTTAAAGACTAAAATTATTATTTGTTTATAAATGGAGTAGCATGTTTGTAACAATATGTTAATTAACTGACTTGTTTGTAACAATATGTTAATTAAGTGACATATTTGTTATAAATATATAATTAGGTGATCTTAAGTGTAGTTTACCCAATATTATTGAAAAAAATCAAAAGAACTTAGCACCATACACAAAGACCTCAAGGACAAACCTCAAGAGAGATAAAGAGTTTAAATTTTAAATGAAAAAAATTAGGAAAAAAAAAGGAAAGGGAGAAGGTCAAAGTGGGTGGCGAGAGACAAAGAAAAAAGAGAAAAGTTTAGGGATGAATTTTGAAATTGTGATCTACTAAGATTCGATCGTTTATTGTGGATACCTCATTTTCATTATGTTTATCTTATCGAGATGAGTTCGCCAGTACTAGTAGTGTCATCATCGAAGTCGTCATCAAATAGGGCGAAAGAAAAGAAATTTTTTATTGTTAATTTAGGTTAGTTCGAGTGTTCAAATTGAGAAACTAGGCTACCACTGTGTCTATTGTGTCAAGATAGTTTATCCGAGTATCTGTTATCATCAATTGGCAACCAAAAGTCATTGCACACACCGCCGCATACGTGTGAGCGATGTCCGGCCAAGCAGACTATTATAACAACTAGACTCTTACTATTGGACTTCAGCTAAACTAGTCTATCGAGATGTTATTGACTTTCTTTAGGGAATTCTATTTAGAGATTTTTCGATGTTTTGAGTTTGTTAACACATCCGATTTTACTAAACTCATCCCTTATAAGTTATTTTTATACGTTTGATTTTGTGTTTTGATTAGAAATATAAGAAATTAATGTATTTTCTTATTTATTTTTTTATAAAGATTATTTAGAATCAGATATCGAACCAACTAGATTAACCAAGGAGTTTTTATTAAGATTTTTTGTTTTTGTTTAAGGTTAATACACCTCGAACTTCTATTCTTCATGAGCATTACAAACGTGATTTTTTTGTATGTAAATATCTACAAATTAGGTAGACGATGAATATACATGTTTGGAGACTGATAATATGCGATTTGATATCTGTGAGACTTGATGATATTGAGTATGATGAGACTTATTGAGAATTTAAAGACTGTATAAGTCGTTTGAGTTGCTTTTATAATTACTTGATAACCGCTTGATTGATTGATAATTTTGATGTTTGTTCTAAACAATTAACAAGATTTGATGAGAATTATATCTAAGGGATAAATACGCGATTAAATGATTATGAAGTCAATAATTGATATTAATTAATTGAATGTATTAATAATAAACCTAATGACTTTCGAATGCTTAGGGATCAGATAAGCATGGTAATATCATAATTAGAGGAATTTCGTAAACCCTTAAATAAGGCATCAGTTTGAGATTTGGTGCACCAATATACGATTTGGGGTTATATCAGGTCGATCCTTAACAATATTTGTGAAAATAAATGATTTTCATTAAACAATATATGTATCGATACTTGTGTTTGAGTATACCTACCCTTTGAATGGAATGATCTATAATGCTAATAAAACATGAAAATTGATTTAGAATATTAATGGGATAATATGAATTAATAGAGACAATTTATAAGGGTGACTAATGTACACTAGCATAATGTATTAACAAGTTGGCAAATTTAAATGGGTGGCTTGATGATCGGTAGAAATGATAGAGTTTCATGATCATGTAAATGTTGTGTCATAGGGAAGTCGTGTCTATATATTTTGTTTAGATACTTGATTGGTTTAGTACCTTTGGTTGATGGCACCCGAATTTCAAGAGAGCATGTTACAACACCATGGTTAGAGATGTCGAATATAGGTTTTTAATGTTGCGTGATATTGAGCCTTATTCAAGAATCGGTGAGAGATTTCGAGTATAAGTGTATATTCCTGAAGTTGAGTGAAATTATACTTTATGTAGAGAGTATATATTCATGAGACTATGTGACACTGAACATGAATTGAAATGTATATTCTCAAGGTTGTGTGACACCGAACCTTACTCAAGGTTTGTGGTTATGGATTTGTGTGTTTTTGTTCAGATGATTTGGTGATATACAAAGTATGGTTAGACCTTGTGAGTCATGCTCGATGTTTTACATGATGAGAGTATGTGTTTAAACGACTAGTGTTAGCATCACATATTTATTTATCTATCCTTATTAGTCATACTAACTTACATCCTTATGTTTATAATTAACATGAATTATAATAGAGTATATGTGTATTATGAGCTTTGTAAGTTCAAGGTTTGAAATTGTTGTTTTCATACATATGTTTATTGTCGGATCACGAGATTGAAGAACACTATAAGTACGAGATTTCAGCACATGATAATTTTAAGAGTACTTGTGTTTAATGAGTTGTGCATTCCTAGAATCATACATAGTAGAGTTTGTATCTTTTATAACGACTTTAATTATTTATTTATATCTTCTATAAACTCCTCAAGTTGGTCTAGATGTCACCCAACTCGAAAGAGCTATATGGGGAATACTGAAGCTAATCTGGAGACATGCCTTGATAAACAACCCTAGATTTTTTTCTTTTTATATTATGTAAATGCTTTAATTAGATCCTACGTGTTCAAGCAAGGACTGAGTTCAATTTGCAGGGGAAAAAGATATGAAACAAGTCCTAGTTTAGTCGAACAAGTTTTAAGGACCTAATTGTAAATTTATACTCTAGATATGAAAAAGAGTTTTAAGATTAAAATTGAGTTTAATTAAATTGTTTGAGTTAAAATATAAATTTTGGGCTTAATTAAATAAATTTTGAAAAGTCAAGACCAGCTAGGATTATAATTGGATCAAATCCTTTAAAGATTCAAAGTTTTGGCTTGTTTTATAAAATTATCCTCAATTTTTGAATTTTTACAAAATGGTCACTAATTTCAAAATCTTAGGGATTCAAGGATAAATTTTCGAAATGAATTTAATCAAAGTCAAATATATGTTAAATAAGGATTTTAGAATATTTTTTCTCAATTATTTCGATTTAAAACTAATTTTAAGTATTTAATCCCGAACTATGCTATACTGGCTAAACCGGTTCACTAACTTCTAAACCCATTTTTAGGACGTTACATCTTTAAATATTAGATTAAATATTTTTGAAAAATATCTTGTTTAGACTAAATTGAGTTAAGAATTTCTAAGAAAAACAAGTTATATTTAAGGCTCAAATGTTACATATTGATTTAAGGTATTACAACATATAGTTTGATATTGTTTATAAAAGAAACGTAAATTCTAGAAAAATAAATTTTTAAGTTATATTTCATTAAGCGGGAAAATAGAAAGAGAATAAATATATAAAAAAATTCTAGTGTAGAAATAAATTTTTCTAAATTATAAGGAATATATGGAAAATATTGGGTTAAGAGTTGCATAACATTCAACGTACTAACTATGAGCAAAGTCAGCCATAAAATAAAATAATTTCGAAGGTTATGGGCCGGGCTGACATTTTCAGCTGGACAGTATACCAATGTTTTATTGGGTCAGGTTTGTACAATTATTCTAATAAAATAAAATGTTATGTTTTTAAATTAAGAGTCTAAATTATGTTATTGTAAGCAAAATAAAATTGGTATGCTTTTATTAACTTATGTTTCGTTTGATTGAGTTGTAACTAACGTGTTATAATTTATTTAACACAATAGTTTTATCAATTATAATTTCATATTATTTTTCATGTATTTATATCATTGAAAATATGTTAAGCATATATCTTAAACCCTAAACAAATGTTCCAAACACTTAACCCTAAATCCAAAAACTTAAAGCCTAAGCCCAACATCAAAAATTAAATCTCAAACTCTTAAACCATAATGAATAATTATTAAACTCTAAACTCAAAATCATAAACCTTGAACCATAGTCTTCAAACTCTAAATATTAAACCATGAATACCAAACCAAAAGCAATAACTTTAAATCTTAATGTCTAAATCTCAAACTACAAACCATCAACTCTGAACTTTAAAAAATAAAATGGTTAATTACTGCGGAGGTCACGTTTGTTTGCCTCTATTATAAATTTAGTCACTGATTTTGAAAATCAACCAGTATGGTCATATACGTTTCTGGACTGTAAATTTATGGTCACTCCGACGTTAAAAACCGTGAAGTGTTAACGGAAAGATGATTTGGCACAATAAATAAAGGGTAAATTACCTAAATAGTCACTAAATAATTATTATATTTTTATTTTATCTTTAATTTAACCATTAAAATTTAAATTTTTTATAATTTTACCATCTTCTTAAAAAACACTTATTTCTCAAAAAAAAAAATTATAATTATATGTTTTATATTTTTTTTTTGTGATATCATTTATGAAGGTATGCACCATGTTATTCTGTACTATTCTCAGAGAACTTCCAAAGGATGGCTTTTGATTGCTGAGGGTACTGGTGTTTTTGATACAGCTCAAGGGTATTCATTTTTTATTATTAGTAGCAGAGTTGTGAACTTTGTCTATAAAAATGTTCAAACTTTACATTTTTCTATTAACCCAAAATGAACTTATACAATTCTATTATTTTTTCCCATTAATCCAGGTTTGAAGATACACCTGGTATATGGACCAAAGAGCAAGTTGAGGCCTGGAAACCCATTATTGATGCTGTTCATGCCAAAGGAGGAATTTTCTTCTGTCAAATCGCGCACGTTGAAAGGGTTTCGAATAAAGGTCCTTTTTTCTTAAACCTCCAATTATACTCTTCTCTTTTGTAACATTTACATAAATATTCAATAATGAATGGATGATTGAAAAATGAATGCCTTCATGTCTTATTTCTTGTTTTTAATACTTTATTGTTAAAAGTTATGTAAGGATTTTAGGCAAGATATATCAGACAAAACATATAATTATAAAAACTTTTAAAGTAATAAGTGTTTTTTAAGAAGATGATAAAATTATAAAAATTTAAATTTTAATAGTTAAATTAAAAATAAAATAAAAATGATAATTATTTAGGACTATTTAGGTAATTTATCCTTTTTTATCGTGTCAAATCATCTTTCCGTTAATACTTCACGGCTTTTAACGTCGGAGTGACCATAAGTTTACAGCCCGAAAATGTACGTGACTATACTGGTTAATTTTCAAAATCAGTGACTAAATTTGTATTGGAGGCAAACAAACGTGACATCCGCAGTAATTAATCCAAAATAAAATTTAAACACTCAAACTATAATTTTAAAATATAAACCCTAGACTCTAAACACAAACCTTTTAAATTTTTTCAATGGTTCACTTCCAACTTTTCTTCTTAGTTTGTCGTTTGTTTTATGGACTTATAATTCTGTCTTTTTTTACCCCCAAAACAAATTTATAACTAATTTTCGGTAAATTTGTAGAATATGTTTTACAACCTAAATAATTAAGAATATGCGATGTTTTAGGGAATAATTAAGGAATTATGATATTTTGAACAGTATTAAAGGGAGAACACCAAGAAGTGACGTCCTTCATTTTATATGTTTAATTTGAATTCCTAATACAGCTGATTGGGTGTCAACTAGGCTTGATAACCTAAGAAGAGAAAAACGCCATGTTCTCCTAGCATTAGGGGTAAACGCCATCACCACCTAGCATTATGCCTAGGTTCTAAATTTTGCATGCAATCGGTTGCAATTGGTCAAAAAAATAACATTATGTGCAACATAAAATATCAGCTTTTTAATCAAAATAAATGAATTGATTCAGTAAAATTATTGAAGCTTTGTAGCATAAAAATATTGGTTCAATAAATTTATTGAATTGATTCGTTTGAAATCTAACCGAAAAGATGGTAAAATTATCTTAGGCCAATAATACCAAGAGAATATGACGTTCTCCTCTTCCTAATGCCAAGAAGGCATGACATTATGGTGCTTTGTATATATACGAGACCAATCTATTGAATTAAAGCTCAAACAACTCAGCATGTATTTTTTTCATAGTTTGTGTTGATTTTTTTTTCAACTTTAGTGCTTGAAAGTTGGTTTGTATTCGAATAACGTAGTATATTAACTTAAATTGGGTGTTTATTTATATTTGAAATTTTAGTGCTTAAAAGTTTATTTTTATTCGAATAATGTAGTATATTTATTTAAATTTAGTATTTATTCATCTTTGATTTTTTTTTACAGACTTATGTTAAAATAGTATTTGGTAAAGGCGAAGTTTTATTGTATCGTGATCATGATTATATTTTCTCTCATATTTGTTAGGGTTGAGCAAAACTCGACTCGACTCGAAAAAACCGAATAACTATATTCGATTCGAGGCAAAAATACTTGACTCCTTTTGATTCGACTCGAAACTGTATAGACTCGACTCGAAAAAATTTCAAATAAAATTCGAGTTGTAAAATAAAAATTCAAATAACTCGAATAACTCAAAATTTTTAATAATTAAAGAATTAATTTTTAAGTTTGAGACGAGTCTATCAATTTTTAACTCAAAATTTTTAATAATTAAAGAATTAATTTTTAAGTTTGAGACGAGTCTATCAATTTTTTTAACTCAAATAAAATTCGAGTTGTAAAATAAAAATTTAAATAACTCGAATAACTCAAAATTTTTAATAATTAAAAAATTAATTTTTAAGTTTGAGACGAGTCTATCAATTTTTTTAATGATATATACATTTATATATAAAAATATAAAGAAATATTACTACATATAAAAAAATATATACATATCTTATATGATTAGAGAAAATCTTTTAAATTGGGATCAAATCATACTGTAACATGATAAACAATTATAATTAAATATTTATAAGAACTCGGAAACTCGACTCGATTCGACTCAAACCGAAAAAATTTCAAATAAAGTTTGAGTTGTAAAATATGACTCGTCAACTCGAATAACTCGAAATTTTTTGACTCGACTCGATCAAATACTCACCCCTACTATTCGTGATGAGGAAGTAAGTTTTTAAATGAAATTATGATGTTAGATATAAAGTTTTTACTTAATTATTATACATAAAGGTTGAAGTACATACAATCCGTCGTTGAGGATTAAAAATTAAGGAACCTTCAGAGTACATAATTTATTACTTACAAATTGCGAGTTTTTATAATGCCTTATTTTTTCGTGGATTTAAAACCTTATTTATACATGTAAAAAATAATATAAAAAAAAATATGTATATAGATATAAAGAGAGTTGTTTAAATTAGAATCAAAATGTACTATAGTATTATAAACAGTACAATTAATATTTATATATAAACTCAAAAAATCAAATCGACTCGAACTCGCTAAAACAAAATAGAATCGAAAAAATTCAAAAAAAAAGTTCAAGTTATAAAATATGTTGACTAAAATCGAATAACTCAAAATTTTTTGACTCGACTCGTTCGAGCGCTCACCTCTATTTTTGCTTATTTTTTCTTATCAAACTTTCTCTTTATGTATGAATATTATGAGTATGACTCGTTTTAAAACTTTAGTTTTTAAGCCTACAATATTCTAATTTTATTATTTAATATTTTATTGGTAGTTAATTTTTTTCTCCCATTTCTCAGAATTTCTTAATAGTAAACCAACTGAACGAGTACCCGATATTGGTACTGGTTCTCACTAGTAACAAGTTGGATCCTAAAATTTAGGATCCGGTGTGACCGAAACCTAAGTTGGTTCCAATTATCAAGAACAGATAGTTACTGAGACCAAAATCAATTCTAATCAAATTGGTCGGATACTCAACCTCGCCCACCCCTACCACGTAACATCTTGTTTACCGAAGTCATCCATCATTTATATTTTCTGTCGTCACTTGTTAGCAGGGATTGATTGAGGGTCGAGAATGTTTATCACTTTAAAAATCTAAATTATTGATATATAATTTAAGTTATTTATTTTTTTCATTAAAGATTTATTTTTATTAGATAAGATTTAATAAATTCATCATTTTAGAATTTTATAGATCTTATCTAACATAAAATAGCGTGTATATCTCTGTCTTCACTATATTTCTTATCAAGTACATAAAAAAATAAAAATCTATTAAATTCTTGAACCTAAAAGTTTTTTTTTGAGAAATAAATAGATATATTGCTTAAACATAGATAGCATCCTCCAAATCAAGGTGATCAATACATGAAAGAACTTCTAACGAAAAATAAAACGAGTAATTTAAAGATAGACCCCATTGAGTTAGAGTATGAGCCACTCTATTAGCCGTACGACTAACATAAACAACAACAATGGAAGGATTAGGTTTTAGCAGACCATGAGCCTCCATCAAAGAGCATGCAGTAACAGAGTAATCAAGAGCCTCCAAATTTAGTTTATTAACAATCGTCAAAGTATCTCTTTTGACTTAAGCATTTCTCAAACCATTTGCCACTGTCATTTTGATACCAGCCGTAAACGCACATGCTTTAACAGATTTCGATGTGTGAGTACCTTGAAGACTATAGGCACAATCATCTACCATCAAACCATATTTATTACAAGCGATCACTCCAATACAGCTATTATTTAAAAAGTTAAAACATACACAACTTATTAATCAATAATTAAAAAAACTTAAAATATTATTATATTATTTTTTTAGAAAAAAAATCATGACAGGTGGCATACAGATTTTTTGTGGGATCTTTGGCTTGATGGTGATTAACCGCTCGCGTCTTATAGTTTAAAAGGAATGCCGCCACATTCCGATCAAGTGGTCGCTATAGTTTATTATCTTAAATAAATATTATAAATTTAATTTTTAGAAGAGTTTGACATTAAATTTATAGAAATAAAATATCTATGAATTAATTTGGAAAAATAATTTTAGTTTTCCTTCGTACTTTTTAGATAAAATTTTGATTTTACTATAGTTAGAGTTGAGAATATTTAACAGTCTTTTATTTTAGATTTAATTAATTTTTAATATTTTATTTAAATTTTAATTATTTTATATTTTATATTAGAATAAAACTATATTCTGAGTGAAATTATTTGATATGCTAGATGTTAAGTCATTTAAAGTATATTATCATACATATGACATGTCATCGTTATTAAATTTTTAACGGTTCAGTTATTATGATAGTTAAAAAATGAGATATTTGTCAAAAAGACAGATTAAAGAGTAAATTTATCCCAAAAAAGAATGAGGCTAAAATGATAAAAATTATAGACGTTAGGGTTAAATTATCTTTACGCCTAAAAAAATTAAATATCATTTAAAATTATAGTAATAAATATAAATGTAAATACTTATTTTTCAAATAATTTTAAAATATATTATCTCTTATCAAAGAAAATATATTATCTTTTACCAAAATATATCTTATCTTAAATAAATATTATAAATTTAATTTTTAGAAAAGTTTATCATTAAATTTATAGAAATAAAATATCTATGAGTTAGCTTGGAAAAATAATTTTATTTTGGTCCTCAACATGAATAACATTTTTAAGTTAAGTATTATTTTGGTTAAAACTTATAATAATTATATAATTTGATTTAATTGTTAAAATTTGGTTTTTTTATGTTGGACACTCGGGCTCAATCTACACGAGACAAAACTAAAATTTTGAGTTGAAAGATAAAATATAAATAATTGAAAGGGAATAAATTCATAAATAAACTAAATTAAAAAAATCGGGTGAGGGGCGATTGCCCCTCCCATCTTCACTTAACTTTGTAGCTGCTACCCTTACTATATTTTTAAATAATTTTGAGACGGTGATACGATATCTTAAATATAAATTATGATTCAAATTAATCAAAATTCTTCTTAGCCTAGTCTTTAGGTGTTGTACCCATTTGAAAAGGGTCTCATGAGTGCCCAAATTGCTTATTTTCATTTCTTTAATTCTGTAAAAATAATAATTGAGTGAATAATATAAAATAAAAAAATACTTGAGGTACTAAATAGATAATTTATCCTAAAATAAATTGGTCTAAATTCTCCACTTCTAGAATCAGAACAAATACCTCATCATTACATTAAAATCAAACAATGTAAGAGTCAAGATGACAACAACCTTCCTACTGTCAAACTTAAAGAACGCGTCTAACTACTTTTATGTTAAAATAGCATCCGGTGAGGGGGAAGTTTTACTGTACCATGATTATATTTATATTTTCTCTTATATTCCGGATAAAAAAGTAAATATTTTAAATGAAATTATGATGTTAGGTATAATATTTTTTTATTTTATAATTAATTGCTATACATATAGGGTGAAGAATATATTATCCGTTGTCGAAAATTAAAAATTAAGAAATTTCAGAATATATAATTTATTACTTATAAATTACGGGTTCTTATAATGCCTCATTTTTTCGTGGTTTAAAATTATTCTTGGCTTGATTACTGAATTGATCGAAAGATAGAGTGACCAAAGATATACACATTTCATTTCCCTTTCGGAGAATGCACAATAACTTTAGAAGATTTTGCAATACAATTAATCGTACTAATAAATGATAATCTATTGGTTGGGTACAACAATTATAATATATTAGAATTTTAAATGCAATATTTTAATAAAATTCCTCAGAAGGAATATGTGAACGATTTACGTCCTAAGATTTCATGGTTGTAAATTAATGAATTTCTCGTAACAGAGAACTTGATGCAACAAGAACTTCTATATGCAACTCGAGCATATTGTCACGGGGCTAGAGTCTTGACCTAGCTAAACCGCGCGGCCTTAGTCGATGTTCTTAGACAAACGACTAAGTCAGCCTGAAAACTCGCTCCGGAAGATCAAACTTCCCAAGGCACTAAGAACGCTGAATCGTTCTGGCGGAAAGCAAACTATGAGTATGGCTACTCAAGAACGAAAAGAAGAACGCGAAGAACACAAAGAACAATTGAGAGAGTTTTTTAGAGTGAATGCCACTTGATTACTCAAAGATGAGATGATACAAATGAGACTGGGGAGGTCTCTATTTATAGTTGATTCCCCTTACATCCGACGGTTCCCACTGATTTACATCGATGGCTAGGATCATTTCCTACCAACCACATTGGCACAATCCTAAGAATATTCCATGTTAACTAAGGAAACAAATCCTAAGAATACAAGGAAAGTTTACAAGGCCAAAATGGCTATCTTCTAGAATCCTCCATGGAACGGGCTAAGTCTGGTGGTACCTTTAGGCCCAAAATCTCCCTAAGAACCTCTTGGGCAGCAATATGCGCATGTGGCACGGGCTCGAACTGACGGCCCGTGACATTCTCCCCCACCAAACATGGCGACGCCCTCGTCGCCGCCTCGGAACGAAGATAGAACCGATCCTGGGAATTCCTTGTCACCTCGGCTTGCCCCAAACTCTGAATCGGGCTGGATGCTCTTCTCATAAAGAGCACTCGACTCTGGCTCAGTTGTCCACCCAAATGGACTGCTTGCTTTGGTACTCGTCGCCATCTAACATCAGTCACCGTCCCTCCAAGCGCATCTCGATCGTAGGAGTTAGCTCCTACCAGTTGTGATTTGCCCCCATTCGGACACACATGGTCCTTGCACAATGACTTGGACGCCACAACATTGAACACTGAGCGGTCTCTCAAGATCGTCGGCAACCCTCGTTTGCGCCTAAGAACTCTGAAAGGTGGCTTGTGCTCTCGCCAAGTATCGACAACTCCATTTGAAAGGTTAGGTTTTTGCTGGCCTACACCCGACAAACAAGGCAAATCAAACTGTAAAACACAATCATTGTGTTCGGGATGTACCTCAATCAACTTTTCCGCATTCACTCTAACTCGCATCAATCTTTCTTCACTCGTGAAGTTTGATGCTCCCATCGATGCTCCGTCTTCATTGAAGCTCGATGCCTCGTCCATCTCCTCAATGGATGGATCTCCCACGGGTTCACTATCATGTGGCTCAGGCAACTCTTGCCCCACCAAGGTGTCCACTCCAATAGCCTCCAAAGCGATGCCTCCTTCCCTTGGAGCATCCTTGGTAAGCTGAATGGATGTCAGCTTCTCGATCCTCCGTCCCTTGTCTCGATACACGGGCACAACACAATGTTGTTTCGGATCCAAAATGCATATAACATCGGCACAAGGGATGATAAGAGCTTGAACACGGTCAAGGAAGTTAAGCCCCAAAACGAAATCAAAGTCATCTAAGTGAATTACCTTGAAATCTTCCTTGGCCTTCCATTCACCAATCTGCAGCTCTACCTTCCGCACTGTTCCAACAACTGGAACCTCCTTGGCATTAACGGTCTTGACCTTTTTGGTTGAACCTTCAACTTCGAGACCAAGCTTCTCAGCAGCCATCTTTGACATGAAGAGATCGGATGCTCCGGTATCCACTAGAGCACTCCTCGATCGTCCCGCCACGTTGATGTTGACAAACATCAACCCATTCTGCTTTGGGCCCTTCTTCGCCTTTGCAGAATTTAGTATCATTGCCCCAAGCTTACAAGCCTCACTTGACTCGGGCTTGTCCCTTTTGGGCTGCTTGGCTCGATCCGGGTGCTCACAAACTACGTGAGGTCCCTTGCTCTCGTAACATTGCTTCCCCACCCTTGGCTTGATTGCTCTAACACTAGCAATCGTACCAAGCATACATTCCTCGTCCTCTTGCTCGTCATCCGCATCATTGATCGTATCGGGGCGCTTCTTCTTGGGACACTCTTTCACCAAGTGTGAACCATGGCAATGGTAGCACTTCAAAGGCCCTCGATCCTTTTTCTCCGATGGTTTGACAAACTTGTTGACCCTCTCATCATCATTGCAAGAATGATTATCCTCCTCGTCTCCCCCACCAAAGCTCTTACCTCGGGGCTTGGAAGACTTGGACATGTCAACTTCGAACTGAGCTATGGACTCGGCTGCGGTAAAGGCTTTGGAAAGCTCCTCGACTCCCCTCCGCTCTAGCTCCATTTGAGCCCATCTTTGGAGTCCATCCATGAAGTAGGAAAATCCCTCCGCTTCACTCAAGTCCTGGATTTGGAGCTTGATTTCAATGAACTTCCTGACATAGTCAGTGATGGAACCCTCATGTTTCAATTGCCGCAACTTCTTACGAGCCTCCCGTTGAGCATTCGTCGGATAGAATTGCTCTTTGAACTCAACTTGGAACTCCTTCCATGTCTCAAAAGGAATGTCTCCACTCGGCTCCTCCGAGCATCTGCGTCGCCACCACAAAAGAGCGACATCAGTTAAATACATCGAAGCAACGTTTACTTTCTCCGCATCATCCTTGATGCCCATGGCTCGAAAATACTGCTCCATGCCCCACAAGAAGTTCTCAACATCTTGGGCCGATCGGTTCCCCTTGAACACCTTTGGCTTTGGAATGTCCTTCTTCGACTTGGATGCAGTGGCCATCTTTCCATTCATCAAGGCAACTTTGTAAATATACAAGTCTGCCTTCATCTCCTCCATCTCAATCTTCACAGCCTGCAATTCGGCCTCAAGCACCTCGCACCTCTCTTCCGCACCGTTGGCCACCTGGCTGAGTTTATCAACTCGCTCCTCCAGCGTAGCTACAGCATCCCTCGAACTTGCTCTTTGGCTTTGCCCAGCAACGATCTTCACACCCTTTGCTGCAACGTCTTCTTCTCCACGTGCCATAATCACTAGCGCCTTGCTCGAACCACGCTCTGATACCACTTGTCACGGGGCTAGAGTCTTGACCTAGCTAAACCGCGCGGCCTTAGTCGATGTTCTTAGACAAACGACTAAGTCAGCCTGAAAACTCGCTCCGGAAGATCAAACTTCCCAAGGCACTAAGAACGCTGAATCGTTCTGGCGGAAAGCAAACTATGAGTATGGCTACTCAAGAACGAAAAGAAGAACGCGAAGAACACAAAGAACAATTGAGAGAGTTTTTTAGAGTGAATGCCACTTGATTACTCAAAGATGAGATGATACAAATGAGACTGGGGAGGTCTCTATTTATAGTTGATTCCCCTTACATCCGACGGTTCCCACTGATTTACATCGATGGCTAGGATCATTTCCTACCAACCACATTGGCACAATCCTAAGAATATTCCATGTTAACTAAGGAAACAAATCCTAAGAATACAAGGAAAGTTTACAAGGCCAAAATGGCTATCTTCTAGAATCCTCCATGGAACGGGCTAAGTCTGGTGGTACCTTTAGGCCCAAAATCTCCCTAAGAACCTCTTGGGCAGCAATATGCGCATGTGGCACGGGCTCGAACTGACGGCCCGTGACAATATATACTTTAACTCATTGACGGATATTGATACCAGATACATTTGATAATATAATTCACACACAATATCTACCGATATTGGTTGATTTGAACACAACTATAGAATATAGTTGAGGCAGTACAATATTGATATTTTTGTACCATCAAATATGCAAGACGTCAATTATAATTGGTGAGAAAAATATATCAGATATGAACGAATGTCTGATTTTATCTCTGAACCAATTCAATAATGTTACTGAACCAATAATTTTATGCCGCAGAGTGTCAATAATTTTACTAAACCAATTTATTTATTTTGATTGAAAAAATTGATATTTATGTTGCTCACAATGTTACTTTTCTGCACCAATTGCAATCGATTACATGCATGTAAAATTTTGAAACTAACCATAACGCCAGATGGTGATGGCGTTTATCCCTAGCGCCACTTTTTTTCTCTTGGGTTATCAAGACAAGCTCCCATCCAATCAGTTGGCTTGGGAATTCAAATTAAACATATAAAATAGAGAATGTCACTTTCTTTTGATAAATCTTTTTTTGACACCGTTTAAAATATCATAGTTTCCTAATTATTCTTTAGAACACCTCATATTCTCAATTATTTGGGTGGAAATACATATTCCGTAAAATTTACCTAATTTTTCGCCCTGTCGACCTATATCAAAACAGATATTAAATAGAAGGTTTTAACTTTTTTCACTCACTTTTTTTATAAACTTTCTTTCATAATTTCCTTTAAGAAGGCTATAAATAAGATCTGACTATTTATTTTTTTTATAAATTTGGAATTTTTGAAATTCTCTTTTTACACTTTCTCAACAAAAGAAAAAATAATTCTCTTTACGCACTATAACCACGTGATAGGGGTGGATAAAAAATTTAATTACTTGATCTTGATTTTCTAGAAGAATTGAGATTAGATTCAAAATTTAGGTCCTGGTCATAATCGAAATCGGGATTAGATCTTGATTTTCTTAATCCGATACTCGATGGGTACCTAATAGGATTGAGACCAATACTAAATACTCAGTACTAGTTTCCTTACTTCTAATAGAAAATGTTCTTTCGTTTATTTTTTTTGTATCAAACTTTCTTTTTATGTATGAATATTATGAGTATGACTCGTTTTAAAACTTTAATTTTCAAGGCTATAATATTCTAATTTTTTTATTTAATATTATTGTTGTTGGTTGAATTTTTTTTCTCTCATTGCTTAGAATTTCTTAATAATTAACTAACTGAACGGGTACCAGATATTGGTACCAATTCCCACTAATAACAGGACTGGATCCTAGAATTTAGGACCTGATGCAATCGAGACCTAGGCTGGTTTCAATTTTCAAGAACCAATAGTTATTAGGACCGAGACAAATTTTAATTAAATTTGTCGGATACCCGATCTTGCTCATCCCTACCACGTAACATCTTGTTTACCGAAGTCATCCATCATTTATATTTTCTGTCGTCGCTTGTTAGTAGGGATTGATCGAGGGTAAAAAATGGTTATTTCTTTAAAAAATTTAAATTATCGACATATAATTTAAATTATTTTTTTATTAGGTAAGATTTTATAAATTCATCATTTTAGAATTTTATAGATTTTGTTAAATCCTTAAACCTAAAAGTTAAAAGACACGCAAAGCTATTAATTAATATTTAAATTAAAAAAATTAAAATACTATTATATTATTTTTTTTTAAAAAAAAAGCATTACAGGTGGCGCCGCATTCGGTTCAAGCTGTGATTTGCCGCTCGCGTCTTATAGTTCAAAAGGAATGCCGCCACATTCGATTCAAGTGGTCGTTACGGTTCATCCATCGAGTATTGTGGTTGTCCCAAGTCCTAAGCCACAATCGTGTATGGGAAGATATCTCAGTATCAAACATCTTAGTGTTGTAGGGGAATTTCAATAAAAAAAATAGTGTTTTAGGGAAAATTGTTTTTCTTTTGAAGTATTTTTTAAGTTACGAAAAATTGTCCTAGTTCAGGCATTTTAATGTCTATTGGGGTTATTTTTTTAAAGTTTATTTCGTATATATGTAAGGGGTGGATAGTCGGTAGAGTTTGGACTAATCACTGATAAAGGTATGTATCCTTTCTACACACCATCGAGGAGTCCCCTATCATCCTAGTCGATGTTTTGGGTGAGTTTCTTATGTAACACGAGTCTATTTTGTTTTAATAAAATTACCATATTTTCTTTGTCAAAAAATTATGAGGGGTTGACCATGTGTATTCGTTATGCCCACGATTTTTATTTATAGCACGAGACTCACTTGTCGTTTGTTTGTTGAGTAAAGTTATAAAAAAAAATTTGACTTGAAAGGGAGAAATCTTTCTCAAGTTTCGCATGACTTAACAACCGAGTGAACCAAGGGTATTAGTTCTTGAATGAGAAATAAGGCATGATTGCCATCCGATGAGGGCCCTTGAATGTCGTTACAGGTGGCGCCACATTCGGTTCTAGTGGTGATTAGTTGCTCGCATCTTATAGTTTAAAAGGAATGTTGCTATATTCGATTCAAGCGGTCGTTATGGTTCATCCATCGGGTGTTCTGTCATCCCAAGTCCTAAACCACAATTGAGTATGGGAAGGTGTCCCAGTATCAAATATCTTAATGTTTTAAGAAAAATTGTTTTTTGAAGTATTTTTCTAATTTAGGGGAAAGTGTCCTAGTTCAAGCATTTTAATATTTATTCGAGTTATTTTTATAAAGTTTATTTCGCATATATGTAGAGGTGAACAGTCGGTAAAGCTTGAACTGTACCAATAGTAAAGGAATGTATCCTTTCTACACACCACCGAGATGATCCCTACCACCTTAGTTTATGGTGTGGGTGAGTTTCTTATGTAACCCGAGTTTATTTTGTTTTAATAAAATTCTCCTATTTTTTTTCGAGAAACTAGGGGGTGACCATGTGCATTCGCTGTGTCCCAAGGTTTTTGTTTGTGGCATGAGACTCATTTGTCGCTTTTTTGTTGAGCAGAGATATCGAGAAAAAAGACTGATTTGAATGAGAGAAATCCTTCTCAAGTACCGCACGACTTAACAACCGAGTGAACCGAGGGCTAAGTTCGTGATGTTCATCCATCGTGTTGGAAAACCGGGTTATTTCCCACACGAACGTAGCTTCAAATCTGAGTTGAAATGTCAAGATTGAAACCACCAAAATTTGCACAACGGACAAACCCGTCAAACTATTGAATATTGTAATCCAAGGAAAACCCCAATAAACAACCAAAATAAATAATGGAGAGAACACATAGAATTTACGAGGTTCGACAAATGTCTACTCCTCGGGCACCACCACCGGATGATAATTTCACTATTACCAAAAATGGTACAAACAAATAAAATTTCTAAGAATTCCCGATTACAACAAATGGGAGATGAAAGAACCAAATGGAAGAGATGGTTAGGATTTTTGGGATGAAATGAAATGAAAATTTCATCCCTATTTATAGTTAGGCTCTAGGGACTAAACCTGTAAATAACCTAATATTTAAGGACTCAAAAATAATTTTTCCATACACTATTTAATACCAAATTAAATGGTTCAATTTAATTTCTATTAAATGGGTATATTAAATTGAATTGAATGGTCATGAAACTTACATTTCAAGCCATACGTAACACATCGGGCACATGGGATTGGGATAAGTTGTCCCAAGGTCTCCATTCTAACATATTACATCAGTTTGCCGGTATGTATCCACCCTATGCTGCTCTTGGCCGTGACAAACCCGGCTGGCGCTGGGATGAGTCGAGGAGGTTTACGACGGCTACTGCGAATTCAACAATCGGTACAACGATGGGGGGTCCCTCGACCGGGCTATGAAACCTTCTTTTTGCAGTTATATGTTGGGTATCTTTTAATGAGACGCGTAGTGAACTGGTGATATTTTTTTTTAATAAAAAAATATAAAGATAATTTTTACTTTTAACGTTTATAATTTTATCATTTTATTTTTTATTTTTTTTTTGATAAATTTATCTTTTGATTATCTTTTTAATAAATATCTTATTTCTTAATTAATATGATGATTGGACCGTTAAAAATTTAAAAATAGTAACATGTCACATATATAGATATAATATATAAAATATAATTTAAATTGAATATATACATAGATATAAAATATAATATTTTTCTAATATAAAATATAAAACAATTAAAATTTAAATAAATATTAAAAATTAGTTAAATTTCAAACAAAAGGCTACTAAACATTCTCAGCACTAACTAAACTAAAAGATCTTTATAAAACCCCTGAACCTCCAATTTAAATTGAACACTAAAAAACCTAAATTATAAACTAAAATAATAAAAACTCAATTGATTAGTATCAAAATCCTTTATCTTTGATTCACCGGTAACAAACTCTACAAAGCTCTTTTTCAGATTATGTTCATACTTTTTTAGATAAAATTTTAATTCTACCATAGTTAAAGTTAGGAATGTTTAGTAGCCTTCTGTTTTAGATTTAATTAATTTTTAATATTTCATTTGAATTTTAATTATTTTATATTTTATATTTGAATAAAACTATATTCTGCATGAAAGTATTTGATATACTAGATGTTAAGTCATTTAAAATATATTATCACATATATATGACATATCGTCGTTATTAAAATTTTAATGATTCAGTTATCACGGTAGTTAAAAAATAAAATATTTGTTAAAAAGACATAGATTAAGGAGTAAATTTATCCTAAAAAGAATGAAGGCTAAAATAATAAAAATTATAAACGTTAGGGTGAAATTATCTTTATGCCTAAAAAACAATTAAACATCATTTAAAATTATAGTAATAAATATATATCTAAATACTTATTCTTCTCAAATAATTTTAAAATACATGTTATCTTTTATCAAAGAAAATATATTATCTTTTTATCAAAATATATATTATCTTAAATAAATATTATAAATTTAATTTTTAGAAGAGTTTAACATTAAATCTATAGAAATAAAATATCTATGAATTCGCTTGGAAAAATAATTTTAGTTTGGTCCTCAACTTGAATAACATTTTTAAGTTAAGTATTATTTTGGTTAAAACTTATAATAATTATATAGTTGGATTAAGTTGTTAAACTTTGGATTATTTTTATGTTGGACACTCGAGCTCAGTCTACTCAAGACGAAACTAAAATTTTGAGTTGAAAGGTAAAATACAAAAGATTGAAAAGGGATAAATTCATAAATAAACTAAATTACAAAATTTAAATAAAAAATTGACAAAAAAATTGGGTGAGGCGCGATTGCCCCTTTCATCTTCACTTAACTTCGTCGCTTCTACCCTTGTTATATTTTCAGATAATTTTGAGGCGGTGATACGCTATCTTAAATATAAATTATGATTCAAATTAATCAAAATTCTTCTTAACCTAGTCTTTAGGTGTTGTACCCATTTGAAAAGGGTCTCATGAGTGCCCAAATTCCTTATTTTCATTTCTTTAAATCTGTAAAAATAATAATTGAGTGAACAATATAAAAATAAAAATATTTAATGTACTAAATAGATAATTTATCCTAAAATAAATTGTTCTCAATTCTCCACTTCTAGAATCCGAAGCTGTACGCCATGAGTATATTAAAATCAGACAATGTAAGAGCCAAGATGACAACAACCTTGCTAGTTCCTCCTGTCAAACTTAAAGACGCGTGTAACTACTTGTATGTTATTTTTCTTGTCCTGAAATTGGAATACCCATGTGTTCAAAGTAGGAAAAGAATAAAATTTTAGAAGTACACAATTGTTCTTTTATTTCTTTTGACTTCATTCTCTTTCCTGTTTTGACAGGTTGGGCTAAGTTTATTAAGAAATGTTTGATTGTAAGTGTCATTAATCAGGTCACTCAACTTTAAAAACCTACCTATTTGAGTCACCGCCGTTAAAATTTTGATAGAAAAATTACGGTGATGACGTGGCAATTAAAATTTTTAAAAAATACACATTTAATCCCTCTAATTTATTTATTATTTTAATTTAATCATAAATCTGACAAAAAAGTTAACAGTGACACGTGTCATCATCGGATTGAATGATTAATTTTATTTTTTAATTTATTTTTATTAAATATTTATTATGTCACCACCTGGTTGGTAAGAGATAAGAGGAAGAAATAAAATCTAGAATATTTGAGAAGGCTAGGAATAAACCCATGACCTTCATAGTTGGAAGCCAACACCCAAACCACCAAGCAAAAGTCAACTTCAATTTAACACAATTTATTTCAGGATTACTTTCCTAGGAATGACACCTTGTTGGGAATCTTTATGCCACGAATTAAATTTATCATTCGAATCAAATTTGTTAGATATTTAATATACAAATGTTAAATATTTAATAAATTTGATTCAAATATTAAATTAAAGAATATTTAAAATATTAAAATATTAAATCATAATATATAAATATTTAATATTTGAATTAAAGTATTCAATTATTTTAATATTTGAATCAAAATATCTAATAAATTTAATATTTTAAATATTCGAATCAAATTTAACATTAAATAATAGTTAAAATATTAGATATTTAATACATGAATATTAAATAATAGTTAAAATAATAGTAAAAATATTCGAATTTGATTTGAATATTTAAAACATCAAATTTAGAATTTGTATATTAAATATATAATAAATTTGATTCCAATGTTAAATTAATGAATATTTAAAAAATTAAAATATTGAATCATAATATATAAATATTTAATATTCGAATTAAAATATTAAAATATTTTAATATTTAAATTAAAATATCTAATAAATTTGATTTGAATGTTAAATATACGATTATTTTTTTAAATATTAAATATTTAAATATTTTAATTTGAATATCAGTCAACTTTAAATCTCGTTAATTCCATTTTATACTCTTTAATGTGATTCCCAACAAAGGAATTCTTAAATAAATTGTGTTGTGAATCATGACTCAAAGTTGGTTGTAGTCTAGTTGTTTGGGTATTAGCTTTCAACCCTAAAGTTCATGAGTTCAATTCTCCGCCTTTCCAAATATTTCAAATTTTATTTCTTCCTTTTTCTCTCACCAACCAAGTGGTGTCACGTGTTACCACCTGATTGGAGAAAAATATTTAATAAAAATAAATTAAAAAATAAAATTAATAATTCAATCAGATGACACATGTTACCATTAAATTAACATTGTTGAACACCATTAAATTAATTAATAAAAATTAAAAATTTAAGGACTCAATATACAATTAATAATTACTTAAAATAAAATTTTAATTAAATTATTTTTCATAAGGAAAACTACACGAGTGATCATCCAACTATCATTTTTTCTGTATTAGTCACTCAATTAATTTTTTATCAGAATCGTCACTAATATTTTAATTCATTATTACTTTAGTCACCGATCATTAAATATTTTAAAAAATTATAACATGATATTGTTTAATAATAATTTTAATCCTAAATTATTAAATTATATTAATTTAATTCTAATAAAAAATAACTCATCAAATATTTAAACTTAACCTTAAATTTTTCATTTTTCTTCTTGTGTAACACTATTCTCCGTTAAATATTTGAAGGGCAAGAATTATCTTGTTTTTTATAGATCGATAATTAAAAAATTGTAACAACTAATTAAGATGTTTTTCAAAATTATTATGGAATTCAAAACGAACGCACGTATATATCGCATATAATGCAAATTATAATAAAAAAAATTATGTTTGATATTTTATTTTAGTAAGTAAAAATTTAAGTCTTGACAATAAAATATTATATATATTTTAAATGTTTATGTATGATTTTAACCTCAAAATTTTATTTTTAAAATGCACTTTGAAACAAGTTAAGATTTTATTTATTCTAAGGAGATTTGTCTTCAAGAGACTCATTGATGAAGGAGTTCCTAAGTTCACCTAAAGAGGTAGATTGTCAAAACAACAATCAGAAAGAAAATCTAAGAAATTTATATCCGTAGAGTTATAAAGAAAGAAGAAAAATGAAGATAAGCTTGGTGTTTAGTTTAAATATTTGATAAGTTATTTCTTATTAGGATTAACTAATATAATGTAATAATTTTAGGACTAAAATTGTTATTAAACCATGTTATGTCACTATCTTCGTTAAATATTTAATGTTTAGTGACCAAAATAATAATAAAATAAAATAATAGTGACATTTTTAACAAAAAAAATTAGTTGGATGACCAACACAAAAAAAATATATAATTGAGTGACCACCCGTGTAATTTTTCCCATGAAAAATAATTTAATTATAATTATATTTTAAGCAATTATTAATTATTTGTTGAGTCCTCAATATTTTTAATCTTTATTAATTAATTTAATGGTGTTCAACAATGTTCAACATTAGTGATGTTCAGCGGTGTTCGACGCATGTGATAGACTCATCCATATTATTATTATTATTATTATTATTATTATTATTATAAGAGAATCCCGAGATTAACGTGACTCATTACATAGGACATCTAAACTTTACATTAAACGAGTTGAAGAAAATCAAAATAAATTAAATAGGAGAAATTATATAGTGGATAAATCTCACAATGTGTCTATAGAACAAATCATTAAAATCTATCATCTTATCAATTTTTTCATGTCACATTTTTTCCAAATGAATCTTTAATTGAAAAAATTATTTTTAAAATGAATTAACAATAAATATGAGTGAAGATTCATTTATGAAAATATGACATAAAAATGATGAGATTGATAGTTTTTAGTGGTTGGTTCCATGGATGACGTGGTGAGACTAACCCGTGATATAATTTTTTGATAAATAGGTTTAAATATATTTAATTTCACCATCTACTCTCAACCTATTTTTACTCTCAACCTATTTTTACTAGAATCTAAATATGATCGATTAACGCCATTTTACTCGATTTAAATTCGGGTGTAAATCGTTAATCTCTTAATCGTGTTTTTATTGATGTCTCCACTTTAAATTAGTAGGTTTAAGGTTTAGGGTTTAAGATTCAAGATTAAGATTATGGTTAGGATTTTAAAAATTAGGGGTAGAATGTATTTTTTAAGGAGTAGGGTTTATGGTTTAGGATGTAGAATTAGAGTTAGAGTTTAAAATTTAATTTTTAAGATTTTTTTAACAGAAAGTATAGAAAGAGACATGATTACGAGTCAAGAGATTTCTACGGAGCATAATTATGCTAATAAATTTTATCAATTTAAAACAATTACACTCCCTTCGTCATAAGTTTAATGTACATTATTTACTTTTTTGGTCAATTTTTCATAATTTTGACTCACAATTATTTAAATTTTAGGTATAAAGATAATTTTAACCTTAACGTTTATAATTTTTATAATTTTGGTCCTTATTCTTTTTTGGGATAAATTTAACCCTTAACCTATATTTTTATGAAAAATATCTTGTTTTTTAACTAGTATGATGACTGAACCGTTAAAAATTTAACGATGATGACATGTCATATACATATAATAATATATTTTAAATGATATTATATCTAACTCATCAAATACATATATATAGAATATAATTTTATTCCAATATAAAATATAAAACAATTAAAATTTAAATAAAATATTTAAAATTAATTAATTCTAAAATAAAAGGTTACTAAACATTCTCAACCCTAATTACGATAGAATCAAAATTTTATCTTAAAAATTAATTAATTTTGAATTGTGTTCATATCTTTTTTAAGATGGGGTTTTGGTTCTAGAATGTTTAGTAGCCTTTTATTTTAGAATTATTTAGTTTTTAATATTTTACTTAAATTTAAATTGTTTTATATTTTATATTGGAATAAAATTATATTCTCTCTCTCTCTATATATATGTATTTGATAGGTTAGACGTCATGTCATTTATAATATATTATCATATGCATATGAAATATCATTATTATTAAATTTTTAACGGTCCAGTTATCATGGTAATTAAAAATTATCAAAAAGATATAGGTGAAGTGTTAAATTTATCACAAAAGAAATAAAGACCAAAATAATAAAAACTATAAACGTTAATAGTTAAAATTATATTTAAACCTAAATTTTATTATCAATGAAAATATAAACAAATCTATATTATAAACCCTTTTATCAAAAAATTTTAAATATATATTATAAAAATTAATTATTTAAACTATTTAATATAAAAAATTAAAACTTTAAAATATTAACTTCTAAAAACCAATAATATAGGTCTTAAGTGGGGAGGTAGTATTTACTATCCAAGAGCCCCCACTCCCTTGAAAAGGACAACTGTATCTCAGACATGGTGATGTTTCGTTGCATTGGAAGACATCATCTCTTCCAATGTTTCTTTCAATCTGACTGATGCCACGTGAGGTACAAAATAAAATTATGACCACTCTTCGACTCAATATTAGACAATGAAGAAGCCACGTGAAGTGGGGTAAGAATAATGGTCTCTTACATCTGATTTTTTTTTTGCATTTATCTTTTATTCAAATATTTTAAAAGTTTTAATTTTTTATAAATTTATCATCTATTTTTAAATATTTATATTTTATTTCTTAACCCTAAATTTTATTTTTTTCGTAATATCATACAAATGATTTTTTAATAGTATATACCTTGTTGAAAAACTCTAAAGAAATACGGTTCTTGGTTGAGGATTTTTTTTCATTTTCCGTACAATGTTTCGTACTTCTGATGGTTGTTCCTCGTTAATTCCATGGTCCACCATTCAAAGTTTCTCCATCCCCATGCAGGTGTAAATATGTTTATTTTGAAGCTTGTGTATTTTAATTTGTGTTAAAATTTTATAATATGTAAATATATTTTAATTACGGTGTAATGATTAGAATACTATTATTTAATTATTTTTATAAATGTTTTAATATATTTTTATTATAAAAATAATTATATTATTTTCTAAAAAATAATAAACATGTAAAAAAATAATAATACATTACAAGTTAATCTGTAATTAAATTATTTAAATTAAACAGTATAATTAACCTACCATCAACGTCCTTAATTAATAATAGTATAAAGAAATAGGATTTTCAACCGGGGATTCAAACCCGAGACCATAGCCGCCAAGTCTGGCCATCAGAATTAAATATTAGTGATTAAATAAAAATTATATTTTTATTTATTTAAAATATTGTTTCCTGTGTGATGTATACTTTTAGATTTTTTCCACGTACTTTTACTGTTTATATTTGTCTAGAAAACACACACACAAAATCCAAAAAAAATCAATTAAACAAGATCTTAAATATTAAAACATAGATATTTTTTTACAAATTCAAATAAATAAAAACAAGATTTTGAACTTATAGGTTAGAGTTTAGGGTTTAGGGTAATAGGATGAGAATTTAGTTTTAACCTATAAACCCTAAATTCTAACCCTAAAATATAAATTATAACACTATCCATGAATTCTAAATTTTAAACTTATACCTTATCCTCTAGCTAAAATATCTCTAAATCTTAAAAATAAGACGTTTGTGAAAATTTTTAATTTTTACCGTCAGTGTACGTATAAAATAATTATAAAAAATTTATATTTAAATCTTAAAACATTTTCTATGAAAAGTTCAATTCAAGTTAATGAAATGAAAAATCCTCAATGATAAAAAAATAAAGATAGTATACATAAACTTTGATCTGATTTTGTCAAAATTATTTATTTTTTTATTAAATTTTCTCAAAATCTTTTTAAAAACAATTCATCTCGCTTAATAATTTTTTATTAAATATATTTATTTAATTATTTTTATATCATTATTTTTATCAAATGAATCTTCATTAATATTTACTGTAAATTAATTTTAAAAACAAATTTTACCAAGTAAAGATTTACTTGGTAAAAATGATGAGGTAAAAAAATAAGGCATAATAATATTTTTAACCCTTAACGATTATATATATTTTTTTTATCATTTTGGTCTTAATTTTTTTGCGATAAATTTAGCCTTTAACTTATATCTTTTTGACAAATATCTCATTTTTTAACTAACATGATGATTAGATAGTTAAAAATTTAACAATAATGATATGTCATATATATGTAAAATGATATTTGAGATCTAAGAATGATTACTTTTTATTTTAAATTTAATTAATTTTATAATATTTTATTTAAATTTTAATTATTTTATATTAGAATAAAATTATATTTTACATGTATATATTTATCATCATCGTAAAAAATTTAACGGTATTGACGTTCCATAGATATGTAGAATGAGATTAGATGTCATGTTATTTAAAATATATTATCACATATATATAACATGTCAATATCATTAAATTTTTAACAGTTTAGTCATTATATTAGTTAAAAATAAGATATTTGTCAAAATACATAGGTTAAGGGTTAAATACATCCCAAAAAAGAATGAGGATCAAAATGATAAATTTATAAACGTTAAGTGTTAAAATTATCTTTATACCAGAAAATAATTAAATTAATACTTTTAATTTATTGGTCTCAAAGATGACTCTTTTATCATGCATCCATTTGTACCTCATGTTAAAATTTTTTAAAAAATTAAATTTTAAACCCTAACCCTTATTTTCTATATCCTAAACCCTAAATCCTCCACCCTAAAAAATACACCATATCCTAATTCCCTAAACCCTAACCAAAACCCTTAACTTAGAACCCTATACCCTAAACCCTCTGATTTGAAACGAAAACATAAAAGGATGCATGAAAAAGAAATAAACGATTCACACCCGATAAAAATGACCTATAATATAATTTCTCATGGACAATGTATTTTAAGCTCAAAACGACAACTCTTGTTGAAGACACAATTTGTCTAAGAAAACATGCTGCATCTACTGCTGCTGACGAACTAAAATGATCTTCCTCGAAGTTCAGGTTCAATCTTGTGCAACATCATGTTGTGTTGCGTCATAATTCACTTTTTAAATAGTATACATGCACCTTATACGAACTAAAATAAAAATGTTTTTTTTTCACTAGTAAACGTAAATATGGTAATAATATTAAATTCCGATATGAAACATGTAACACGTTCTGGTCCAAAGAAAGGGAGTATAAATTGGTCCAAGTTTCGAAATTTGAAGTGAGTAAACCAGAAAGCAAAGGCAAAAGGTGTTGGATTAAAATTCAATAATAGTGGGCACATATGTATAATGTATATTGCTATTATAAAATTTAACACGTAATTAAATGACCAATTATGTTACAGGTGTTATAAGTATTAAATTATCATGGAATTAAAAGTGTAGATACCATAAGGTGTATTTATAATTTGATGAGGGGCAGAGTTATAAATACTTCAGAGTTGGTTATTAAATCAACTACTAGTTGGTTATTAAATCAACTATATAAAGGGGTTATGGTCCCCAAGAATTAGGTCAACTTGCATATCTCTTTTCCCCGTCTGAGAGTTGTGCGGCAAGAGAAAACCTAACTTCTTGGAAGATCAAACCTTCTGGAAAATCTTCGTCAATTAATTCAGGTACGCTTCCGCATTCAGTTTATTTATTCTATTGTTCTTGATGATTTGACATGTATAGATCTTGGGTTTATATTCGTATTGAATATATTTTAATTCTAACAAGTGGTATCAGAGCCAGAATTATGTCGAGTCATTAAGATCATAAGTTTTTGGTTTTAATTTATTGTTATGATCTAAAAGTATACATAATTTTATGGATTATTTACTTTGATATGGTTTTATAATTAATCGTATGAAATTAAATTATATATCTTTCGTATTTTAAGAACAAATCAATTTGATTTGTTTTCTATGATTTTATTTTAGTTTTTCGCCAATCCGGTTGTTTTTCCTTTTCCAATGGATTAACATTTATTGTTTTACGACAAATATATATTTCTGTGGATTCAGTTTGATTTTACGTACATGAGTTTGAATCGATTAATTAAGAAATCATAGAAATCAATCTAGATTTATATGAAGATTAGATTTTGTCTGCATATAAATTTATTTTTTTTGGTTGCTATTAATTGGAAATTGAATTTGAAGTTTGGATTCCAATTACTTCGATAGTAACATATTTACTTTACTTTTATAAAATATATATTTTAAATATATTTTATTTAAATTATATATTTAATTTGGTTGGATCAAAATTTTAGTTTTGATCATTGGATATTAATTTAAATTCGGTTAGATCAAAATTTTAGTTTTGATCATTGGTATTAAGTTAAATTCGGTTAGGTCAAAATTTTAGTTTTGATCATTGATATTAAGTTACATTCGGTTAAATCAAAATTTTAGTTTTGGTCGTTAATAACAAAGAAAAATATAATTAATTCCGGCTTTGTCATGATAAATTTATGATTCAAAAAAAAATTATATTCAAGTTAGCTATTAAAGCTTTATATTCGGTTTATGTTTATTAAGTTATGATTGAATGATCTTTTTACATGTTACTTTTAAAGTATATTGTTACTTTATGTAATTTACTTGGTTAACATATTCAGTATTTAGTTTTGATCATATGTTAATTTGGATTATAGAATATATATTTGGTATTGATATATTCAATTCGGTTTGATCAAAAATTTATTTTTGATTATTATATTATTATGATTATAGTAAAGTTTCAAGTAATTATTATACGAATTACTCATTTGTATGATATTTTTGTATTTTGCTTTTAGTTAAAGATTAAATGTTTTGATGGAATTTAGTTTTGGTAAAAGCATATTTAAGGAATTTTTGAAGAACAATAAAAGATTTTGGTTATTTGGATTCTGATAGCCCCATCAAGACAATCTTAATTTGGTTTATTTTGCAAACTCAAGTGTTATCAGAAATTTCAACTTTGACTATTATAAATATTAAGTTTGAATATTGGTATATTTATGTTATATATTTTAAGATAAATTAATTGAAGCATTAAGTCACCAAAGTGATCTTTATTGTGAAAATTATTTTATTTTAAAATATAGAAGGTTTTGTGCATGTAATTCAGTTTATGCTAATATTAATTGGCCCAAAGGAAGATTAATAATTAGTAATGTTACATGTGCATCTGTGGTAATAAACATGTGATAATTATTCAGTTTTATATGTGAACAATAAATCGGCCCAAAGGAAGATTTTTGTTTAACATATTCTTATTATCAATGTTTGATTACTACATCAAGATATCACTTATAAATTAATATTTTTTTAAATGTTATTGGAGTGTTCGATATCTTGTGATGAAGTTACCTTTATTCAAATTTATTATTACTTTGGTTATCTTTTATCTTGAATAAAAGATAAAATTAAAAAAATATTTTGAAACAACTAAATTCATATTTTGGCTTCGGATATCTAATATTTTAATAGATTAATTGAAACATAATGTCACCAAAGTGACCGCTTTTGTGTAGATTAGTTTATTTAAAATATTAAGATAATTATAGGTCTTTGTAATTCATGCGTTTATTAATTGGCCCAAAGGAAAATTAATATTTGGCCGAATTACAATGACAACTGTAGCGATAAATGTGTGACAATAATATGGTATTTTATGTAAACAATACGTTAGTTCAAAGATTAATCTATTGTTTGACATAGTTTATTGTCAATGTTTGATTGCTACAACAAGAGTACCGCTTACAGTTAATATTACTATCTAAAGACTTGATATTAATGTTGTGCTTGATATCTTGAGGGGAACTAGCCATTATTTTGAATTTATTGTTTACTTATAGATATTTATGTGAACTTGTTTATTTACTTATTTTTGTTCTATCTTTAGATGATTTATCTTTACTATCATAATATCTGTTGAATACATTATATACTTATGTTTAGTGAAATTAATTTCAAGGAATAGAAAAGACACTTATATATAGTATTTGGTGGTATGAACATAGAACTTGCACTAAGTGAATAACAACTTGCACCTCTCACGGCGGTAAACATTCATAAATAGGATTTTGAGAGGTGAGTTTATTCAAGTTGCATAAGTCTAATGATCATAAAGTATAATATTTTATAATTTTTTAGGAGCACAAATCTACAAAAAAAAATAATATTCATACTAAGGGTTTCCTTGATAAAAAAAAATATTATTTTTTTAAGATTAATATGACATCACTTTTGGTTTACTTGATGTCTATTAAGTATAAGGATCAAGGAAATGTGAGGGAGTATATTATATTGTTTTAAAACTTAAGGCACATAAGATCAAACTTTATAACAATTGTTTTTCTTATAATTTTAGTATAGCTTCCTATACAGTTTAACTAATTCAAAATTAGTTACAATTATTAAAGGAGAAATAAACTTCAAACGAGATTATTTTTTATTGTGTTAAAGAGGAAGAAAAGTTGAAGCATTATAATTATAAAAATACTCAATAAGTTAGTGCTCTTTGATTAGTGTCTCTAAGAATAAGGGCAATAAAAAAAATATATATTAGAAAAAAGTTGCTAAGGGTCCTGCTCCAAAGGAATAACAATAAGATATAAAGTGTTGATTCTTTTATATAAGCTAGGATACATGTAAAGAAATTAAACTTCAAAAGTAAACAATTATTTAGGCTATTTTGAGTGATCCATAGGCCGTAAATTTTATGATCCCACAATTAAGATTATTTTAATGAGAGATTTATAATATTTTTAGGATGTTGAGTTTGGAGGAAGAATAAGGTTAGATACATTGTTGTTAAGGAGGAATTGGATATTAATTTAATTCCTACTATCACTTTTCATGATGTTTAGGTTTTCACACCTATCATTAATAAAAAGTGAATTAAGTACATCAGCAAAACAATGTTGAACAACTCTCGTTCAAGATAAGGTAATTATTTTTTAGAAGAACAAACTCAACAACCTAAAAAAATGTGTCTTTAAAGATATCCATGAGAGGAAAGAGAAATACTATTGAAGATTATTACTTAGTATTTCATCAAGAAAATAAAGATAATAATGGAATGATAAAAGACAACCTGATCAGTTATTTTTATCAAACCATAAAAGTTTTAACTCTCAAAAGTGGATAGATGTCATTAAAAAAAAGAGTATAATTTTATACAAGGCAATAAAGTTTAGGAACTTGTCGCATTACCTTAAGGTACAAACCAATTGGTTGTAAATTAATATTTAAAACCAAGAGGGATGTAAATGATAATATGGACAAGTATAAGGCATGTCTTGTATCTAAAGGATATACTCTAAAAGAAGATATTGATTTTGTGCAGACTTTCTCTCAAGTTAAACTGAAAGTCTCTTTCAAAATAATCTTGACACTTGTTGCTTTTAATCTTGAGCTACATAAGATAGATGTTAAACTTGTGTTTTTCAATGGCAACATTGAATAAATTAATTATATGGTACAATCATTGATTTGTATCTAATGATACAAAATTAATGAATATAAATTAAAGAAATCTATCTATGAGCTTAAGTTTAACTCTCATTAATGAAATTATAAATTTCATATTGATTATCTCATTCGGTTTTGAGATAAATTTAGTTGAAAATTATATGTATTACAAGTTCAGTGGGAGCAAATCAAGTGACACTCATATTACTAAAGAAAATATTTTTTTTCATTGCCCTACAAGTAACCTTGAAATTTATAAAATACAAAAGATTCTACAATTTATTGAGAATCTAATTTATGCTTAAGTATGTATGCATTTGGATATTGCGTACATTATTAGAATGTTAGACAAATATTTAAGTAAATCTAATATGAATTGTTAGATAGCAGCAAATAGAGTTATGAAATGACTTTAGAGAACAAAATTTATATGCTCACATATCAAAGTTCTGGTAAGTTAGAGATCATCAAGTTTACAGGCTTCGACTCTACTAGAATATTGATGTAAAAGACTGTCACATGAGCTGCTAATTATAGATTGAATAGAAAGACCACTTCAGTTATTTTGTGACAATAAATATGCATCATTTATTCTATAAACAATAGGAACACTTTAAAATTTTAGTTCCTAGTTGTTAAAGAAAATTCAGAGTGTTTGTGTGTCTATAGAGCATGTTGGTACAAACTCCATAATTGCACGCTTATTGAGAAACTCTCACCCTAGGTCTTTCATGAGCACACCACTCATATGAGTGTAATATTATTTAAGTATATTCAGTTTTAGTGGGAGTTTGTAATTTTGATAAATGCTCATTCGTTTTAAACACAATTTCGGTTACTTTAATTTAAGGTTAATTTCTGCAGAAATAAAGTTATTTTAGCTTATGCACACTCTGAATTCAGTAAAGTTTGATCTCACTAAAGTTTAGGAGGACCAGTTGGAAATAGGCATGTTCGGTTCACATTTACATGTAATTTCCATGCTACGCATCCATGATTGATCTATGTCATTTGATTATGTTTTTATACGTGACCATTGATGGGTCCAATCATGATTGATATGATGAAGACCGCTTTGATCCTATATGAATATAATTGATGGACGAGATTGTTTTAGAATACCTATTATATGATAGCAAATTTTTGAGCTCATAAGGTTATACATTTGTCAAGAAACATATGTTGCCCAAGTGAGAGATTGTTGGATTAAAATTCAATAATAGTGGGCACATATGTATAATGTATATTGCTATTATAAAATTTAACACGTAATTAAGTGACCAATTATGTTACACGTGTTATAAGTATTAAATTATCATGGAATTAAAAGTGTAGATACCATAAGGTGTATTTATAATTTGATGAGGGGCAGAGTTATAAATACTTCAGAGTTGGTTATTAAATCAACTACTAGTTGGTTATTAAATCAACTATATAAAGGGGTTATGGTCCCTAAGAATTAGGTCAACTTGCATATCTCTTTTCCCCGTCTGAGAGTTGTGCGGCAAGAGAAAACCTAACTTCTTGGAAGATCAAACCTTCTGGAAAATCTTCGTCAATTAATTCAGGTACGCTTCCGCATTCAGTTTATTTATTCTATTGTTCTTGATGATTTGACATGTATAGATCTTGGGTTTATATTCGTATTGAATATATTTTAATTCTAACAAAAGGTAGAGAACTAAAGGAAACATGGCACGAACACCTGGTTGCGACAAGAGTGGTCTGAGGAAAGGAACCTGGACACCCGAGGAAGATGATAAACTGAGAGCCTATGTCACCAGATATGGCTGCTGGAATTGGCGACAACTCCCCAAGTATGCAGGTAATGTCCGGTCCGAGTATTATCATTTATCCCCAAGGTGCGACCGTCTCTTAGCACAGCTCGGTCTGATTATCCTATTCCTCGTGTATGTTTCAGGTCTGCAAAGGTGTGGGAAGAGCTGCCGTCTGCGGTGGCTGAACTACTTGAGGCCAAACATCAAAAGGGGGAATTACAGCAAGGAAGAAGAAGAGACCATCATCAGATTACATGAGAAACTAGGGAACCGTTGGTCCGCCATTGCTGCAGAGTTACCTGGTCGAACCGACAACGAGGTGAAGAACCATTGGCATACGAATCTCAAGAAACGCTTCAAGGACGAGCCATTGGAAGCTAAAGCTGACAGTACAAAAGAACCGGTTGAAGTACAGAAGCACAGGAGAAGTAACGAGGAAGAAGAAACGAATCTAAACGATCCCACAAGTCCTCCATTAATTCTCGAGAGCTCCATCTCGTGTTCTTCCTCCAAAGATAACACGGTTGAATCCAACAAAGACTCGGTTACTGACTCAGTTACATGTGAAGCAGATAGTGGAAATTTCTGGACTGAACCACTTTTCTGGGACAATTTTGATATAAACACCAATCATGGTTTGAATTCTTATGGCTATGAATTTGGTGAGTTTCCATTTCTTTATGGAGACATGGATGCTCTTGATGATGACTTCTACTTCTAATTCTGTAGGTGAAACCAACTTTCTAGGTAAATTAGCTGAGTTGGTTTTATATAGGATCCTTTTTTCTGGGTAATTTCAGCCGTTGGATTTATCTGAAAGAGATGTTATTTGTACGGGGATTTAGGCTTAGAATCTACTCTCTTGTAATGGTCCCATTCGTTGTGGGCGGTCACTCTGGAAAAATAAATCACGTCAAAGTAATTTCAGAAAACAGATCTAACTATATTAATAAACAACAAGTAAAAAAAATTAAATTATTAAAAGATCACTAATAACCATAAATTAGAGTTGAGTATCATAAAAAATCATCTACAAACATAAATCTATCAAAATAATAAGTAAAAATGTGCGATAAAAAACGTGCCACAAAACCAAGTGAAAACTAGAAAAATATAACAAATTAAGGAGAAAAGAATTTCCAACCTTAGGTTGCTTCAAACAAATGAAGATTTTCCGTTCTAATTATTGGATTTTCATCTAATCCACCGACATTGAAAAATTTTAGTTTTCAAAAATGTATTAATTCTACGGTATAAAAATTTAATTTATGTGATTTATGTGTAGAGATTTAAAATTTAAGGGTAATGATTAGAGTTTGACGATTAAGATTAGATTTTATGTTAATATATTGAGGATTTAAGTTTAAACCTACGAATCGTAAATTCTAACTCTAAATCCTAAATTCTATTCACAATTATTAAATTTTAAACTACAAGCCATAAACTAATAAATCTTACCCTTTAAATTATATCTCTAAACTCTAAAATTAAGACTCTTATAAAAACTAATTTTTACTGTTAATATACCAAATAATTATCCTTAATTTTTAGAATTTTTATTTTAAAACTTTAAATTATTTATGATTTTTTAAAAAAAAAACATTTGAATAAGTTATATGATTTCCTATTTTTTTGTGATGATGTTACATGCCAAAGAATATATATTATTTTATCCCATATTACTATTTTATTAAGTGAACTGAAAAATAAAATAATATTAGTCTTAAGAGTTGAAATTCTTATGAATTATTGGCAGAGTTGGGATTAAGTTTTACGAGTGTCATGGGCTAATCATTCAAATGGATTATTAAGCATAAATTTTAATTAAAATTAAAACGAAAAATAATGAATTTTAGAGGTGAGTGGCCGGCCATTGGGGAAGAAAAGAGAAACATCATCTTCCTCATTTTTCTGGCAAAGCCAAACCAAAGGTCTAGAGAGAAGAAAAGAGAGAGTCATGGCTATTGCTTCTTATCCCACCAATTAGACATCAAATTAGAGATTAAGAAATATTAAAGAGAGTTAAGTGGGCTGTTGAGGAAGCTTGAGAAACAAAACAAGCTTGAAGATTGACAAACAATAGCTCTTGGATAACCTTAAATATTGGTAATGTTCTGGCTTCTCTCTTTTAAGTTTTGGGTTGACTAATAACATTATAAATGTAGTTTATGAGTCTATAAAGAGTATATTTTCTGGAAATATGATTTTATGCTATGAATTTAAGAATTGAACCAATTGGTATATGTGTTACAAGCTGAATATGAAGTTAGAAGTGAAACTAGTCACCAAACTAGTTAATTTGGATATGCTGGAATGTTTGGTTTAAATTGAATGGGTTAGAGAAGAAATCAAATGTCTTGATGAAAAATGTGTCTACAATTGAAATAAAGTAATTAGTAAAGAGAATTGGGGTTAAAAACGGCTAAAATGGACTTAAAAACAAATCTAGACAAAACTATCTAGAACACCCTGTTCTGGACAACAACTTTAAAAAATTACCTAGACTTTTGTATAGGGAATTTAGGGGTGAAAAATAGCAGTCTAAATCTCCTATGAGTCTACTTTAATTTTAAAAAACGGTACTTCAATTGGATTTGTGGTTTGTGAGATATAAGAAAATTACTAAAAGTGGTTCAGGTTGTTCGAAAACAGGACTGCACTGACTTTAATTGAAATCTGATAATAATCTGATAGAAAATAAAATTTAATCTTAACATGATCATCTAGAGGGCTCTCTTATCTTCCAAGAGTATAAGGTATGCTAAATTTGGATAAGTACACTTGGAGGCTATGTTGTACTGATACGGATATGGGGACGGATACGGGAACGGGGACGAGGACGAGGACGAAAAATGACAATTCTCAAAATTAAGGGTACGGGTACGGCAAGGGTACGACAATTATAAAATAATATTATATAATAATAAACAAAATATTAATAAAAACTAAAATAAAAATAATACTACTTTTAATAAAATACTCATAATTACATAAAATAATTAATACCCATTCATGAATAATATGATTTTTTTTCATAAAAAATAAAATAATACAAAACATATATATAGATTTTATTATAAAAATATATTTACATTTCAATCATAAAATATTTAAAATAACCAATAAAAATAAAATATTACAAGTAAAATAGCAAATAAAGAGTATATAAAAATTACTCATAAAAGTAAAATTTAGTTTAAGATTAATTATTTGGTTTACTTGAATTTTTAAAATATATATTTTACGATCATCAACTATTATCTATTGTATATTTTATCCAAAATATTTAGTTATTATAAAATAATCATTATAAATAAACCTTATTCTTTATATTTATTTACATTAAAATTAGTATTAAATTTAATTTTTTAATCTAAATTAAGTTTTTCAGTCATAATGTTAATAATATAATTTTTACCTAATAATATAATTTTATGAGTAACTAATAACAATAAAATTTAAAATGAATTGTCAAATAATGGGTCCCACAAAAATTTCTTTTTTATTAAAATAAAATTAGTTGTAAAATAGTGGGTCCCACAAAAGTTTAAAGAAATATTCACACGTTTTTCAACTGTTTATCTTCTTCATCTTTTGTTTCCCCAGTTTAACAATCTCTGCAACTCATGGTCCCCCCAAGCTTTCATTCTCTTTGTTTTCTGTTTGATTCTTTGTGTTGCGTAGAGACAGAAGAGGAAAAACAAGAGCGAAGCTGTTAAAATTATAACCAGCGAGAAAAGGAGTGAAAATCCATCGGAAAAATAGAGAATAATAATCGGGACGTCCCTTGATACGTCTTCGGTGAGCGTTGACCGTCACCGACAAGTGTTGACCGTTTTTGATAAACGTTGACTGTCCCCGGGACATCCCCAATTGTACTTACACTGTCTCCGTCTCGAAAACGTATTGGAGATGAGAGACGCTCTCATATAGCCGTTCCTGTGCTTCCTTTCTAGGAGATATGTTAGTTTTGGTGAAAGATAGCTAAGCTGTCTTATAAAGGTAAAAACTGTTTTGCCACTGTTTTAGCACTTAAAATGCAAAATGTTTTGTTTAAATTAGATTCTAATGACATATTCTCCTTCTTGTTTGGTATGTTGGGAGATCAATATGAATAGATAAACAAAGATAAAAGAGACTTGAGCTTGCAAGGAGCTAGGAGATAACCATTCGAAAGTTTAAGAGTTAAGCTTGAATAAGTAGTGAGTGTAGGGGTTAGGACTTAGGTCCTAACCAACCTTCTGATATTGAATTGTTATGTTAAATGGACTAATTGAATACTTGATAATTGTGAAAAAGAGATTAATTGAATGATAACTTGAGTGAATGTCATGTTACAAGGTATGTGAATGCATTTCATTACTTGGTGATACTAAAGGTAAGTAAATGGGCATGCTAATGGCTTGGAGGCTTGGTAAGTAATCCTTGCATCCATTGTGTGTGTGGTTGTAAAGATTATATGATTGATTAGCTGAGATGTATGGTTAAGATCGATATGCTTTGACTTGAATTGCAATGACATGAATGGTAATGTAATGACACGAATGGTATGATTTTGTAATGACTAGTGATGACTTAAATGGTATTGAAATGGCATATAATGACATTTGCTATCTTGCATTGACCTGTGTAATCACCTACTTTTAATCGAATACTAAAATCTTTAATTTTTCGCTCTTCATAAATAAGGTCCAATATCGTAGGTGTTATCATATGTATGTTATATGCATGTTATATATTTGCGTGTTTAATGTTGATGTTTATTTTATGTGTGTATTGTCATTATGCATGTGAATGTATATAGATTTTTATTATGCTTGCTGGCTCAAATATTAAATTAAAATCTATAAAAAGATAATAAATAAAATTAATGTCCATCAGTCCATTAAATTAAATGTTACAAACTCATTTCCTTTATATTACATCAGCCCAACTTTGAATACTACAAGTCTGTTACAAGGCCCATTTCGGGTCTAGTCCGGACCGAAATAAACCCTAATCCTGTGTTTTGCTGCAGTCGCCATGCCTCTCAACCCTTGGATCATGAAGCATCTGAACGGTCAAGATTAGAAGATTGAGGTGACCATCTGATTACCCCACGGGCCAGGCGCCTGACGATTGGCTTTCCCACGCGGGCGTGGTTCTCACTGGCGTCTACTCGAGTTCCAATGACCAATCAGTTGCACACTCCGTCCGCCTGCACTGCTGCCACTGCCGCTGCATCATCAGACCTCTGCAAGAAAATAAAGAGGCATCAAAGTTCAATTTCCAGAAAAAATTATATAAAGTCTTGATATTGGAAACAGAGATATCCATTTTCGGCAATTTGAGTAGACCAAACCAACCATCTAAAAAAGTCAGAAATCATGGCTGAAATATCGGGTCAATGGCGCATGGAGACAAACAAAATATTTGAAATCCAAGAAAGGGGACCATTATAGGAGGAGTGTTGTAAACAGGGGGCATCATGATCTTTGAAAGGAAAAATCAGAGAGAACGACCACTGTAAGAAAATCAGATTGAAAATCCTTTTATCATCAATCAAAAAGAGATTTCCAAAAGCATTACTGGTAACCAAAACAACATCCATTTTTCTTCTTTTTTTCATGTTTTGCATGCAACCAAAAAACTAGATAGTGAAGGATTAGAGTCTCCCTGGGATGGTTAAGGGATCTCATCGGCCATAAACCAACAAAAGGTGAACCACTTCGAGATCTTGTCCAGAGGGAAAGCTTCCTCCTCCGTCTTCTTTCTTTGTCGGGTTTTAGATCTAGGATTTAGAACTCAATTGAAATCCTTAGAAACATTGCCGCATCACCAGCCGATGATGGAAGAGTGGTCGTACAATCGATATCTCTCCTAGCCTCCTAGGCAACGACAAGCATTGCTATAGGAACTCAGATTCATACCCAGATTCAAAAAAATCATGAGTTGAGGGGAGTCGATGACGGTCATAATGGCCTAAGGCCACTGTAAGACCGAGACTGGAACCCCCGGTCATAGCTTGACTGTCCTCCGATGGTCGAAATCTGGGGATGAAGGGAACCAATTCATCTCCATTTCTCTTCTGTGATTTTCTTGTTTAAAGTTTTGAAAGTTTTCTGGAAACTTAAAAACCAGAGAGTTTTTGGTTTAGAATCTTTTAAGTGGTTAAAGGGGGCAAGTTTTGACCGAATGAATCCTTTTACAATTAAAAGATGATTTTTGTTCTTGGTCCGATTATCAAATGGTCCTTACACGGTTTGATGCTTAATTTTAAGGGTTGTTCCCATGGGTATTTTACACTCTGATCCCTCGTCTTTTACTCTTCATTCGACTTCGTACTTCAACTCGTCTAAAAATCAGATTTTACATGAAAAAATATTGTTTATAATCACTTTTTTAAGTCCGTAATCAAGTCCAAGATGCAGTGCATTTTTTATATTCATATGACTATTGAGTTCTTTCTTATCTTTTAAATCTCTTTAGTTATTATTTATTTATCTACTATTTGTTTATTTAGCTTTTTATTTTTTCGTAATTTATAGGCAATATTTGTTTCTACGTGTTCAAAATTGCTTCACTAACTGGGCATGACCCTATTATTTTGTTTTCAAGTGGTGCAAATTTTAAGTGGGTCATGGTAACGATAACATGTTAATTAATTTCAGAACCCCAGTAGCATAATTTATTAAAGAGTAAAGAAGGGAGATAATGCTCTTTTTATGTCATAATATTGTTAAAACAAATTACCCCTTTTCGCTACTTTCATATTTTTATAATATTTGTAATAATGTTTATTTTTCTCCATTTCAATTTCAAGTAATAATGTATTTATTCAGTTGTCCTGCTTTCATTGGGATAGATTAATTGATTAAAGTTATGTTACCATTGGGTAAATAGATTAGAACATGAACAGTCTAACTTGTATAGATTGAAATTGAAGTATATATAAATGTTACCTTGATAGATAAGTTTACTTATATTATGTTTGAGTCGAAAATGTTAGCCAAGATTATAAGATTCCATGATTTCGTTTGAATGGATCATGTTTGATAGGTAATATAATTTGGTTATGGTTAACATGTATATAAGGTGGATACAAATAGGTCAAAATGAAGATAAGAATGGTATTGCACGTAGCTTAATCAATTGAATGGAACTAAATTAGTGCTAGATTGAATGAAACCACGCCTTGATAGGCTTCTTAGTTCATAAAAAAGATCATTTTGTTTACTTGTTTTTTAAGAAAGACCCAAATGGCAACTAAGGTTCAAATGATAAAACATGTTACATGAGCAAATGTTAAATGAAAGTGCTTGTATTCTAATAAGAATTAGAATGATATATATGTAAGTTCAAATGATATGGTTAAGTTTGTTAAGATTCATATGATTTTTATTGGTTTAATATGGTATATTAATTGAATGGTTTATAGTTATATGATATTGATAAGTTTAAAATGATCCATCATGGAATAATTTGTATGATAGTGTTTACATAAAATGAAAAATTGTGTGATAAGTTTTGTCTGAATGGTATTACGTTCGAATTGCTAAAAATGCAACATTAAGATGAATATGATGGGAATACTATTAGATTCGAATGGTTCAAAAGTTCTATGTTTGTTATGTATGTGCATAGACTTGAACATGAAGGTTTCATGCGTTATATGAATGTTTAACATGATTGAAATGAATGTATATGACATGATTTGATCATTATTTAGATAGTTGGCAAACGCTAAAGCATGCTTAAGTGATTGAATTGCAAATAAAAGTAGAAGCATTCGATTAGAACATTCAAATGTTATGTATAGCTATATAGAAAGGAAATGTTCGATGGCTATGCATGGGTATATGATAAAGATATGATTAATAGGATTCTCCAAGTTGCATTCGAAAAGCATGTACGTTTATATGATATGGATTAGAGAATTGTTAAGTAACAAGACTTAAGTAAAAAGTTTTAAATTGACCTTAAATTTCATGTCTCGTTTAAAATGCCTAGTTAGCGTTGTTTGGTTTTGATTATGTTTCACATGTATGAGTGACACTCCTAGCTCCCGAACTGGGTTACGGGTGTTACAAGTCTCTTACTATTGGACTTCAGCTAAGCTGGCCTATCGAGATGTTATTGACTTTTTTAGGGGACTCTATTCGGAGATTTCTCAAAGTTTTGAGTTTGCTAACACATCCTATTTTGCTGAATTCAACCCTTATAAGTTATTTTTATACATTTGATCTTCTGTTTCGATTAAAGATATAAGAAATTAATGTATTTTCGTATTTATTTTTTATAAAAATTATTTAGAATCAGATATCGAACCAACTAGAGTAACCAAGGAATTTTTTTAAGATTTTTTATTTTAGGTTAAGATTAGTACACTTGAGCATTACAAACGTGATTGTTTTGTATGTAAGCATCTACAAATTAGGTAGACGGTGAATATGCATGTTTGGAGACTGATAATATGCAACTTCATATCTATGAGGCATAATGATATTGAGTATGATGAGACTCATGGAGACTTTAAAGACTGTATAGGTCTTTTGAGTTGCTTTTATAATTACTTGATAACCGTTTGATTGATTGATAATTTTGATGCTTTATATATTTGTTCTAAACAATTAATGAGATTTGATGAGAATTATACTTAAGGGATAAATACGAGATTAAATGATTATGAAGTCAATAATTTCTATTAGTTAATCGAATACATTGATAAAAAACCTAATGACTTTCATAAGCTTAGGATCAAATAAGCATGATAATATCAGTTTAAGCTTTGGTCGTACCGATATACGATTCGGGGTTATATCAATACAAGTCGATCCTTACCGATACTTAAGAAAATCAATGATTTTTATTAAGCAATATATGTATCAATACTTGTGTTTGAGCATAGCTACCCACTGAATAGACTGATCTTTAATGCTAATAAAAGATAAAAATTAACTTAGAATATTAATGGGATAATATGAATTAATAGAGAAATTCATAAGGATGATTAATGTACACTAACATAATGTATTAACAAGTTGATAAACTTAAATGGGTGGCTTGATGATCGGTAGAAACGATAGAACTTGATGATCATGTAAATGTTGTGTGTCACATGGAAGTCGCGTCGATATATTTTGTTTAAATATTTGATTGGTTTAGTTACTTTTGGTTGATGGCACTAGAATATTTAGAGAGAGCGTTTCAGTACCATGGTTAGAAATGTCGAATATAGGTTTTCGTTGTTGTGTGACATTGAGCCTCATTCAAAGAATCGATGAGAGATTTCAAGTATGAATGTACATTCCTGAAGCTGTGTGAAAATATACCTCATATAGAGAGTGTATATTCATGAGACTATGTGACACGAAATATGGATTAGAATGTATATTCTCGAGGTTGTGACACCGAGACTCGCTCAAAATTTGTAGTTACAGATTTGTGTGTGTTTTTTAGATGATCTGGTGAGATACAAAGTATGGTTAGGTCTTGTGCGCTATGTTCAATGTTTTGCATGATGAGAGCATGTGTTTAGGCGACTAGTGGTAGTATCACATATTTATTTATCTGTTATTATTAATCCTAGTAACTTACATACTTACGTTTATAATTAACATGAAGTATAATAAAGTATGTCTATTATGTGCTTTGTAAGATCAAGGTTTAAAATTATATTTTCATACATATGTTGATCGTCGGATCACGAGATTGAAGAGCACTATCAGTACGAGATTTCAGCGTATGATAATTTTTAGATTACTTATGTTTAATGAGTCGTGTATTCCTAGAATCATACGTGGTATAGTGTATTTATCTTTTATAATGACTTAAATTATTAATTTATATCTTCAAATATTAGATTAAATATATTTGAAAAATATCTTGTTTAGACTAAATCAAGTTACGAATTTCTATGGAAAACAAGTTAGATTTAAGGCTCAAATGTTACATATTGATTTAAGGTGTTACAACATATAGTTCGATATTGTTTATAAAAGAAATATAAATTCTAGAAAAATAATTTTTTAAGTTATATTTGATTAAGTGGGAGAATAGAAAGATAGAAAAAATATATAAATAAAAATTCTGAATGCGATCGATAAAAAGAAATAAATCTTTCTAAATTATAAGTAAAATATGGAAAATATTGGATAATTTTTTTATCCAGCCATGGTCTATAGTTTGTACAATTAATCAAATAAAGAGTTTCATAACATTCAACGTACCAGTTATGTGCCGGGCTGACATTTTCAGCTGGACAATATACCATAAAGAGTTTCATGACATTTTCATATTTTATCATACTATCAAACTGGTGGAGTGCAACATTACAAACATCACCATTTGCAGACTGCACATGATCCTTTCTGTGAAAAAACTGTAATCTTTGATGCTATATCCTGCAAACGTAAAGGTCACACGATAAGGCACATTATAAATTAATTTTCAAGAACTAGAAACACGAGCATACAAAACATGCACTGAGAGAATAATATTGTATGTTCGCAATCAATGTAGCTTTCAAAATCGATAAGGCCGAGACTAATAAAAACAGTAAATAACATTTGTTAGAGCTTACCACTACAGTAAATAATATTTTCCCAATCTGAAGAATGCAACAAGAAAATATCAGTTGCAAAGAGTAATGAAACCTATGTCACATGGACTCGGTTGTGATTTGTGAGTGTCAAATGCATCAGTAGTAAAGCAACGTAGGATGAAATTACCTCCTTAACAAATCCGATAGGGATGCAAAAGTGGCCACCTTTATAGAAATATAATCTAACGCTAGCTGCAATTAAAATATGATGTTCATGTTCGATATTCATGCCGAATTCATACTCTGTCTTTCAAAAAAAATAGATAAATTTCATTGCTTTAGGTCTAGGAATGAAAAATGTGTCCTATAGAAGAGGAAGGAAAAGAGCTCAAGCCTGGATATTGGCGAGGAGTTTACCGAACCAGACTGAATAGCATGCTAGTAGCCGGTCAGAGCTGTATTCTCAATAGGTTACCTTAGTAAACATATGTCAGTCCAACAATTCCACGACTATGACAAACCATCTCAAAAAGATACTTGTATTCTTTAAGTTATAAGAAAAAGGAAAATGGACTGGGGTTGAAGAGCTCAAAGAGAAGTTATATTGCTCATCTTCTTTGGGTTATTGACAGTTCAACCAGACAAAGTTTGTGGGCAGATAAGATTAGACCCTATTAGAATATAGTATGAATAGTTTCATTGTAATCCTAGCTGTTATGGTTGGTTAGCTGACGGTTAGGAATATTGTTAGAATACCGTTGAACTAACTGACTATAATCAGCTTTTGAATTCTGTATAAATAGGCTGGTTCTCCTTTGAGAATATTACAGCAAAATCAATAAAATAACTGAGAGTATCGACTCTCTTTCTCCTACTTCCTTTCTCTTCTCTGAATTTCATTTCTCTTCTTTGATCATGCTCTATTCAACATGGTATCAGTCGCCAACAGATCCTGATGGTGCTTCTTTCGCTTGATGTTGCTGTTTTCGGCCTCTTCGATAGTTTTTTCCGATTGTTGTTTGCTTCTGCATCTTCCTTGTAAGGTGTACCTCTGATTCATACCTATCGCACTTGCTGAATTCTGAAACATTTTGATTCAGTTTTATCTCGTATGTTTATGATGTCTGCTGTTATGGCTGGATCGATTGTTGCTATTTTGGTTTCTTACAATTAGCTGAGTATTTGCAACTTCAACATACGTTGATTTGACTGTTTATCATAGTCTGATTCTTGCGTCAACACTGGATCTTTATTTTTTCAGAATGTGTGTTTTCGGTCATATGGATATTTGTTCTGCGAATTGGTTAAGATTGATGAACAAATGAGTGATCTGTGTACATGTTCTTTAGATCAGTGTTGAGTTTTCTTGAATTTGTTTTGAGATTCCAGAAAACAGTGTGATAACTTGAATCTTCTTTGATTTTGAGTAGCTTCTGGTTTCTGCCTACCAACTGTTTGTGGTAAAGTCTCAGTCGGTTATTTTCTGTTTGATATTGGTTTCAATGGCTCAAGATTCTCCTATTCATGCTACTGTTGTTCCTCCTGTGAATGTCAATAGATCACCGTCTTCTACTCCTATAGATGCGTCAAGTTCTAATTCACACACTGTGGTTAAAATCAATCTTGTTCAGCATTTTCCGAAACATGACACTGTTAAATTGACCGAAACTACTTTTATTTTGTGGAAGCATCAAGTTCTTTTAATCATTGATGGTTATGGTTTGATGCAATATATTTCTGCTAATTTGGTACCTCCAAGTTCCTTTATCACTAATGAGGAAGGTCGACAAGTTGAAAATCCTGATTTTGTAGTTTTTAATCAGCAAGATAAGTTGCTTGCTTCATGGATATTGTCCACGGTTCATGCTGACGTTTTACCACATTTAACTGGTCTTACCTCTTCAAGATTGATTTGGGCTGCAGTCACTAGGTTGTTCGGTGCTAGATCAAGTGCAAAATTGTCTGCTCTTCGTCATAGTTTGCATTCACAGAAGAAAAGCACATTGTCCGTGAGTGAATTTCTTGCCAAAGTCAAACTTATTTGTGACACACTCAATGCTTCTGGAAGCCTTATTACTGAGCATGAGCAGGTTAGTGTCATTCTCGCAGAATTGTCCATCGAATTTGAATCTGTAATTGCCATTGCATCTTGTGAATCGTTATCTTTAGATGTCCTCACCGATATGCTTCTAGATTGTGAAGCTCGTCAAAAAAAATTTTTCACAGAAAATATTGCTATGAATGCAAATTTAGTTTCTCATCAGATTGTTCAGCCAAGTTCTGTTAGTAACTCTACCTCTCCTGTACAAGATGTTTCACATCTAGCTCCGGTTCAAGCCTTTGCTTCAGGTCAGAATTTTTCAGAACCTATGTATAACAGGGGTGGTCGAGGTGGAAATAGTTATAGAGGTAGAGGTCGTTTTAATAATAACAGACCTCAATGTCAACTTTGTGGGAAGTTTGGTCATGTCGTTCAAAAATGTTATTATAGGTTCGACCTTAGCTATCAAGGTCAGAATGTTGATGCAACAGAAGCTGGTTCAAATTCTATTAACAATCAGAGGCAGCCAACATATACATCTAACACTCATTATGTGGATAACGTTGCATCTCCTACAGCTCAAGTCTATACTCATGTGTTTCATCCCCAGTCTCAACAAATACATACTTTCCAACCATATTATGGTCCTGCTGTTCAACATATGTCTGCTCCTCCACCTGTTTTTTATTCAGGCAATACTATTCCTGGTTCTGCTCCTGGAAATTCGACTCCTATTCAACAAAGTGGTTCTTTTTCTAATTCTGATTTTTACTCACCAACTGGTTATTGTTCTACTTCTCATTCAGGAGGTTCTTCTGTTGTTTCATCTGTGGTTCCTGTTCAGCAAAATGGTTGTTCTTCTTTGCCTAATTCAGGAATGCCTTCTAGCTTTGTCTCTACAGTTTCTTCAAGACCAATCTCAGGGGAGCTAACTTGGTATCCAGACTCGGGGGCCTCTCATCATGTAACCAATGATGTGTCTGCTCTTCAGTCAGGTATGGTTTATAATGGTACTGATTTTTTACATATGGGTAATGGTAATCGAACTCAGATTCGGCATATTGGTCAAGGTTGTCTTGCCACTAGATCTAAACCATTGGTGCTGCAAAATATTCTACATGTGCCAACTATAAAGAAAAATTTATTGTCTGTTTCTCAACTTGCTAAAGCAAACAATGTCTATTTTGAATTTTATCCTAATGGGTGTTGCGTAAAGGATATTCAGAGCAAGGCTACATTGTTGGAGGGGAGCCTCACACCTGAAGGGCTTTATAGTTTGCTGCCCGTGAAGACCACTGATCTGCTGCCCTTGGATTACTCGAAAACAACCAAAACAAGTTCCCATCAGGTTCCTTTTGAAACCTGCACAGTTACTAGAAATAATATGCTAGACTTGTGGCATAAAAGACTTGGTCATCCCTCATTTTCAGTACTTAAAGATGTACTTAAATCTTGTAATATTTTTGTTGATGCAAATAAGATGCAACCTTTATGTTCTGCTTGTTTACAAGGAAAGGCACACAAACTACCATTTTTAGCATCTTCAACTACTTATGATAAACCTTTTCAACTTGTAGTCTCTGATGTTTGGGGTCCTTCGCATGTTTCTTCAGAAGGATATAGGTTTTATGTTTCTTTTATTGATGTCCATTCTCGTTTTACATGGCTGTATTTGTTGAAGAGAAAGTCTGAGGTTATGGATTGTTTTATTAATTTTCATAAGTGGGTAGAAGTTCAATTTGGATGTCAAATAAAGGCTCTTCAAACGGATGGTGGGGGTGAATATCAAAGTCTTAGGAGCTGGTTGGTAGCAAAAGGTATTCAGCATAGAATTTCTTGTCCAAAGACTTCTGAACAAAATGGTAAAGCAGAGAGGAAACATAGACACATTGTTGAGACTGGTTTAATTTTGCTTGCTCAATCTTCTATTCCTTTAGATTATTGGAGCCATGCATTTACTACAAGTGTTTTTCTGATAAATAGATTACCTACTGAAGTATTAAAGGGTAAAACTCCTTATGAGGTACTTTATGGGAAGGTACCAGATTATTCTTGCATGAAGATTTTTGGATGTGCATGTTTTCCTTATGTAAGGCCTTTTAATACTCATAAACTTGAGTTTAAGTCAAAACAGTGCACTTTTTTGGGTTATAGTACCCATCATAAAGGATATAAGTGTTTAGCTGAGGATGGTAGGATTTATGTTTCAAGACATGTGGTGTTTGATGAGCAAACTTATCCCTTTCTAACAAAATCTGATTTACGGGATACACCTACAGTTCAAGCAGATGTTCCTTTGGTAGTTTTGCAGCACTTTTCTTCTCCTCCGCAAAAGACTCCAGGGGTTTCTTCTGGACATGTGGTTAATGATCAATCTGTTTTTCCTACTCCTGTTTCTATACCTGTCTCTGTTGATGTGTCTGTTCAGAATATATCTGCTGCTGTAAATCCAGTTCAAAATGATTCTGCTGAAGTTTTAATTCAAGACTTTGGTGCTAGATCTTTAGATCAAAATAACACACCTGCAAGTCAACCTTCTTGTGGTGCTAATGACATTGATAATGAGGTTAGTTATGGACCAGAATTAGATCTGTTTGTTCAAAGGGAGAATGATGATGTACTTGGTTACAATAATGCTAGTCAGAATCAAGAACGTGGTAGTCCAATATTGTCTCAAACAATAGCTCATACAACTAGTGATAGGGAGGTGTCTTCATCGGCTACAAATCATGAAGTTGAGGTTCCAGAAGCTGCTGATGATGTTGCTGCAGGTAACTCATCTTCACAGCAGTTACATTCTACTATTCCAGTTCAGACTAATATACATCCCATGATGACTAGAGGAAAACATGGGATAAGAAAACCGAAGGTTTATCAAACAGAATTGTGTTTAGCTGTAGTGAGTGACGAGGATATTCATGAACCTAAGACCATTCAAGAAGCAATAAGGAATCAGCATTGGAAGGCTGCTGCTCAAACCGAGTATGAAGCTCTTTTAAGGAACAATACTTGGTCTATTGTACCACTACCAGCGAATAGGCGAGCTGTTTAATGTAAATGGATTTTCAAACTCAAGCGTAATGCAGATGGGTCTATTGAGAGGTACAAAGCCAGGTTGGTAGCAAAGGGTTATCTTCAAGAAGCCGGTATTGATTATCATGAGGTTTTTAGTCCAGTTGTTAAACCAGTAACAATAAGAACGATTATCTCACTTGCGGTGACAAGAGGATGGAAACTTAGGCAGATAGACATAAATAATGCTTTTTTAAACGGTGATCTTAGTGAAGAAGTTTATATGGTACAACCTCCAGGGTATGAACAAGTGGATAAAAGTCAAAATTTAGTGTGTAAACTACACAAAGCCATTTATGGACTTAAACAGGCTCCTAGAGCTTGGTTTGAAAAGCTGAGGCAATATCTTCAGTCAGTGGGGTTTACTTTATCTAAATCTGATGCCTCTTTGTTCATTAAACATACTACTACAAATACTTTATACTTACTTGTATATGTAGATGACATCATCTTAACAGGAGATGACAGTGATGAAGTACAAAAGATGATTGATGAGCTAAATCAAACCTTTTCACTCAAAGATCTAGGACAATTACATTATTTTTTGGGAGTGGAGGTCCATCACAAATCAGGTACTATTTTTCTAAGTCAACGAAAGTATATTGTTGACTTATTGGCTAAGAGTGGTCTTACACAAGCTAAAGAGTTTCCTACACCTATGTTGAGTAATTGCAAGTTATCTAGTAAAGAAGGAACACCTATTTCTAATATCACTGAATATAGAAGTATTGTTGGCGCTCTTCAATATGTTGTTCTTACTCGATCTGAGATTGCTTTTGCTGTGAACAAAGCCTGTCAGTTCATGCAAAATCCTCTAGACACGCATATGCAATTGGTGAAACGAATCTTACGTTATCTTCTTGGTACCTTAGATTTTGGTCTGCAATTTCGTCCTTCTTCATGTTTATCGATTGTTGCTTATGCTGATGCAAATTGGGGTTCTGATAGTGATGATAGACGATCCACAACAGGTTTTTGCTTGTATTTTGGTGATAATCCAGTTGTTTGGGGATCTCGTAAACAACCAGTGGTTTCTAGATCCACTACAGAAGCAGAGTATCGTAGTATAGCTTGTGCTACTACTGAAATTATCTGGCTTGAATCTTTGTTAAGTGAGCTTGGTATTATTGTTGATCGCAAATCAGTGTTGTAGTGTGATAATTCAAGTGCTGTAGCTGTGTCTGCTAATCCTGTTATGCATTCTAAGTTCAAACATGTGGAGTTAGATTTATTCTTTGTTCGAGAAAAGGTAGCTGCTGGAAAATTGGAAGTAAATGAGGTGCCCGCTTTCGAGCAAGTTGCTGATATTCTAACAAAACCTTTGTCTGCACCAGCTTTTCAGCGACATAGGAGCAAGCTGTCGGTGGTGTCTATGATTTCTTCTTAGTTTTTTGTCTTGTGTTTTGTTATTTGTTTTTTGTTTGTGTTTTGTTTTGCTATTTTGTTGTATGTTTGCAGTAGTGTTACAAGTTTCTTGCTGTGTGGAAATAAGTCTCGAAGATGAAGATTGCAAGGGGAATATTAGAATATAGTATGAATAGTTTCATTGTAATCCTAGCTGTTATGGTTGGTTAGCTGACGGTTAGGAATATTGTTAGAATACCGTTGAACTAACTGACTATAATCAGCTTTTGAATTCTGTATAAATAGGCTGGTTCTCCTTTGAGAATATTACAGCAAAATCAATAAAATAACTGAGAGTATCGACTCTCTTTCTCCTACTTCCTTTCTCTTCTCTGAATTTCATTTCTCTTCTTTGATCATGCTCTATTCAAAAGCTGATTATAGTCAGTTAGTTCAACGGTATTCTAACAATATTCCTAACCGTCAGCTAACCAACCATAACAGCTAGGATTACAATGAAACTATTCATACTATATTCTAATAGACCCTGTGTCGAGACATAGTGAAGAGCCAGGAATAGGTTGTTTTTTGAAAGCTGTTGAAATGAAGGGAACGAACACAGAGAACAAAGCAGAAGTAAAAATAAACAAGAAATTCGATCCCATCAAGTCAAATAAAAGAAGATTTTTAAGAGGAATGGATCTCAATATATAGTTATCGATCCCAACCAGTAAAAATAAACAAGAAATCCGAGTCAACCAGTAAAAAACACAAGAAATTTGATCCCAACCAGTCAAACAATTAACCCAATCTATTTTATACTAATAATAATTATCGAAATCATTTTTGAACCCAGAAAAATATAACTCGGACGATTAGTTTTAGAAATTAAGAATTAATATGAGCAGGGCAGAATAAAATAAAAGGTGAGAGAGTTATTTCTGGAAATAGAGGCTGTTAGTTCAATTTGCTTGTGTTGCTGGAAATGGCGATGGATGAATGAAGACGCGAGGCTGCTATTTCTAGCTACGCGACGCCGGTGGACGACAGAAGCGGTGAGGGCGTTGATTCCGACGAGGCAGAGAATGCAGGCAGCGATGGAAATGGAGAAATGAGGTTGTGATTTAGGGCATCAATGAATCCCACAGACCGATAAGGAGATATAGAGTTTATTTCAAACGAAAGGTGAGGGGAAATAGGATTTATTCCGGTGACGGTGATTATTCCGAGTGGTAATCCAATTTGGGGATGGGAAATAAGGATGCAGGTTAGGTCTGCGATGGTGGGGAGGGGAAATAGGGGGAAACGGGTTTTCCGTGTTTTATTACATCAATATAACTCATTTGTGGCGTTTGTATAAAATTAATGTACATTTATTGCGGCGTTTCACAAAAACACCATTATGTAGTATTATTTTGCGGCGGTTACTAGCAAAACGCCACTAAAAGTATATGTTCTTGGTTCCATTTGTGCATATACGCCACTAATACTTATACTTATTGCGGCGTTTGTTGGTTAAACGACACAAATAGACACTTTGTGTGACGTTTGTGTTAACACGCCACTGTAAATAATATTTATTGTGGTGTTTGATGTAAAAACGCTGAAATACTTATACATATTGCGGTGTTTGTTGGTTAAACGCCACTTTGAGCGACGTTTGTGTTAAAACGTCACTGTAAAAACATCTATTGTGGCATTTAATGTAAAAACACCGCTAAAATCACCGTTATATACCAGACTTGGTGTAGTGCACCTATTCAGCTAGCTTGGGAATTCAAATTAAACATATAAAATGGAGAACGCCACTTCCTCATAACCGAGATTTTTATTCGGTATTGGTTCCAGTAGAACCGAGATTAGATTCAAAATTTAGGTCCCGACCATAACTGGTACCAAAACTAGATCTTAATTTTCTGAACCCGATACTCAATGGGTACCTAATAGGACTGGGACCAATACCAGGTACTCACTAATAGTTTCCTTACTTGTAATAGAAAATGTTCTTTTGTTTATTTTTTTCTTATCAAAGTTTCACTTTATGTATGAATATTCTAATTTATTATTTAATACTATTATCGGTGATTGAGTTTTTCTCCCATTGCTCAGAATTTCTTAATAATAAACCAATTGAATGGGTACCCTGTATTGGTATCAGTTCCCAATAGTAACAGGATAACAATCAGTCGGATGCTCTGGACTTATACATATTCCACAACGTCTAGCTACGTTCTTTTTATCTCCAACAAGATATTGAACAATGTCAACTAACTTGTCAATTTTGTTTTCTAATAAAACGGTATTTACCTCGTGAACCCGTCGAGTGGTTCACTTGCAGAATGAAACCGTTGTGAGTTGGCAGTCATGGTAGATATTAACGTTCTAGCCGCGGTAGGAGTCATGTTGACAAGTGCTCCTCCACTTGCCGCATCAATTATCTTCATATCCATAGGCGTTAAACCTTCGTGAAAATACTGGAGTAACGTTTGTTCGCTTAAGTAGTGTTGTGGACAATTAGCACATAGCTTTTTAAATCGCTCCTAGTAGTCATACAAAGTTTCTGTATCATTTTATCGGATACTTAGGATACTTCGCCTCAGTTCTCTTGCCTTAGCTGCTGGGAAAAACCTTTCAAGAAAAAGACGAGCCATATCAGTTCAGGTTGTAACAAAATTAGAAGACAAATCAAACAACCAATCTTTTGCTATATTAGCTAAAGAAAAAGGAAAGGTGCGAAGTTTAATTTGGTCTTCAGAAACTGCTTTGATTTTGTACTTAGACAAACCATGTGAAATTCCTTGAGATGTTTATAAGGATTTTCGCTCGGCAAACCGTGATAGGTTGATAGGAGATGTATCAGGCCTGTCTTAAGAACGAATGACGTCTCTCCACTTGCAAGCGTTATGCACATCGGATTGTTATCATTAGGAGCCGTAGTTAATTGTCACAGTCTACGTTTTTTTCGAAGTGTTTAGGCGTGTAGTCTTCGGGCGTATGCTTTAATTTCCGGGATATAATCTCCTTGTTCTCTCGGGTTGTTCCTGATCATAAATCAAATAAAATAAATCATTAACTTTATCGTATTCCCCGACAACGGTGCAAATTTTGACACGCATCGTATAGTGTCAAAAATAAATTCCTTATTCTCAAATAAATAATAGGAAATTAAATATAGTAAATGAGAAGTAAGGGTCGATCCCACAAGAACTAAAAACTTCCTGATTACGCTTGTTTGATTGGTGATCCAAGAATATTGAATGATGTTTTAAGTAAAAGGGGTGTTGTTGAATATAATGAAACTAAATAATGAGAATAAAAATAAAGAAAGTAATTTAATTATAATAAAAACTAGCCTTAGGCTTTCGTTTTAACTCGATCATAACGGATCATCGGAAAAGATTTTCACTTCAGGATTTTACGTCGGCACTTAGCTTTCAAGGTTCAATCCTTGAAGCAAATCTTTCAAACCGAATACCCAAATGCTATCTTTGATATTGGTTTCATGGATTAATCCAACAACTCTACGTTTGTAGATAAAAATATTTAAATCTCAAAATCGACTTGGATTATGTTGTTTCAATAACAATTGATTCAATCTTAGTTTTCTCTTAGTATACAATTTGCTAATGTGTTCCCAGGAAATTTGCTTCAGTAGCCGATATTTTCTCCCACAAAGATGATCAAATCAACGTCTTGACCAAAGTCAATCTTTGGTTTTGAAATCAATTTGATTTAGAAATAAGTTCAAAAGATAACTTAAAGAAATAAAAAGTCGAAGTTATTAATGCGCTTTTTAATCCTCACGTTTGGATCGAGTCATTGCTTAAGCCCTTGGCTATAGAGAAATTAGCTGAGCATAATTATGAAAAGAATTATCCTCAACATAAAAATAAAATAAAGTAAAAAAAGAAACAAGAAAAATAAATAAAGAAAACAAGAGATGAAAGAAAACTCTATGATTTGAAATTAAAGGATGAATCAATTCTAGGTTTACTCAAGGTGTGTATTTATAGCCTTTTACAAACCATAAAATAAAGAGATAAATCTAAAAATATTTAAATTCAAATTACAAAAAGATAAATCCTAATTTAAAATTCAAAATGCGGCTGATAAGCTAGAACGCTGATAAACTATCACGCGCTCGCTGACGTCGTCTTCTAGAAGCTGCTGACCGAGTGCCACGTCAGATATTCATGCCTAAAGTCGTGCACACCAATCCAGACTTATCAAAAAAAAAAAAGAAATCAGCTATTTAAATGCATTTTCCAGATTCAGAATCCTGCATAAAAACATATGAAGACACTAAGATTAATAACTTACTTTATCAAATCAAGGAGTAATTAAGCATAAAATAATAATTATTTTTAACACTTATCAGTCAGTGCCCATATTGCTTATTTTCATTTTTTTAATTCCGTAGAAATAATAATTGAGTGAATAATATAAAAATAAAATATTTGAGGTACTAAATATATAATTTATCCTAAAATGAAATTGGTCTAAATTCTCCAGCTCTCAACAGAATCTGTACGTCATCAGTACATTAAAATCAAACAATGTAATAGCCAAGATGACACCTGCTTTCCTCCCTGTCAAACTTAAAGAACGCGTAGAAGGATTTCTATATTTTTTTTCTTGTTCTCGAATACCCATGTGTTCAAAATATTTAAATAACAAAATTTTAGAATTACCCACGTGGTCTTTTTTTCTTTTGACTTGATTTTCTTTCCTGTTTTGACAGGGTTGGGAAAATATAACGATGAATTATAAGTTGATTATTAAGAAATGATTAACAATTTTAATCGCTATTAAATATTTTTTATTATAATAAATCTCGAGATTAAGATAACTAATTACATAAGACATCTGAACTTTGCATTAAGTGAGTTCAAGAAAATCAAAATAAATCAAATAGGATTAATAGGTTTAAATATGTTTACTTTCACCATCTACTCTCAATCATTTTTTATATAGATTCTTTAGAATTCAAATGAGATCAATTAACCCTCCTTTATTCGACTTAAATCCAAACGTAAATTATCTATCTCTTAATTATATTTTTATTGGTGTTAGCAAGTTTAGGGTTTAAGGTTTAAGGTTAGGAGTTGCGGTTATAGGTTAAAAAATTAAAGACATAACATATTTTTAAGGAGTAAGATTTAGGATTTAGGACGTAAAAATTAGATTTAAGATTTAAAATTTAATTTTAAAATTTTTTGAAAAGAAATATAGAAAAAAGCATTGTTAGGAAAAAAATTACCGAACATAATTACGCTAATAAATTTTACCAATTTAAAATAATTATATTTAATATCTACGTGGCCCCACTCCCATGAAAAGGACAACTGTATCTCAGACATGATGATGTTTCGTTGCATTGGGACGATGATGATGAAGAGGAAGACATCATCTCTTCCAATGTTTCTTTCAATCTGACTGTTGCAAACATTTCATTATTTATATAGTTATTGTTAGGCACGATAAAAATGAGGTAGAAAATAAAATTATGACCATTCTTATACTCAATAATGTACGCAATGACGAAGTCACGTGAGGTGGGGTGAGAGTAGTCGTTTTTATATTCGATTTTTTTTATATTTTTGTCTTTCTATTAAAATATTTTAAAATTTTAATTTTTCTTATAAATCTATCTTCCTATTTTTAAATATTTATGTTTACTAACCTAAAATTTTGACATCGTCCTTAATACCATATAAATAATTTATTTAATAATATATACCTTGTTAAAAATCTCTAAAGAAATACGATTATGGGTAGAGGGTTTTTTTATTCACTTTCCGTATAATATTTCGTACTTCTGATGGTTGTTCCTCACTAATTCCTTTATAAATGCATGGTCCACCATTCAAAGTTTCTTCATTCTCATGCAGGTCGTACGGGAATCGACTGTCGATGAAACATCGGTCGCCTTCATATTCTTGCATCATCGAAGCGATTCCGGATTGTACATCCCTTTGATTTGCCCTACTAATTAACGAAAGCTTCTTGAACAATTTCCGGATTATACATCCCTTTGATTTGCCCTACTAGACATCGGTTACTCCACTCCATTTATGCTTTGAGTGTAACATCCTTAGGCTAGTTTAATGATAACTAGAGGTGTGCATAATTAATCGTCATATTTTATAGGTTAATTAATCGAACTGTTAAAATTAAACAGTTTCGGTAACTAAATCGTTAAAATGATTGTTAATGGTTACGATTACGATTGTAACTAATAGTTATTCTCTAGGTTAACCGTTATTAAATTATTTATATATATTTAAAATATAAAATAGTTTTTTATACTTTGATTGTGTTTTTTATGTATTAAAATTTGATTATTATATACTAGTTAAACATTTGTCTTTAAAATTATGGTAATGATTTTTATGTTTTAAATTTGATGGTATATTGTAGCAATATTATGTGTCGTAAACTTTTTAAACTTTATATTATAAAAATAATTATATTATTCTCTAAAAAATAATGACCACGTGAAAAATTATAATAAATCACAGATTAACATATAATTAAACCATTTAAATTAAAGGGTACAATTAATTTATCATGAACACCTCTAAATTCATAATAGTATAAGAAAACAGGATTTTCAGCCGGGGATTCAAACCCGAGACCCTAGCTGCCAAGCCTAGCCATTCAGCCATCAGAGTTAGGAAGTTCTTACTATTAAGCTTCCCAAGCTATTTGATTTTCTTTCTCGATCGTTCATCTTCTTCCTAAATCGACCAATTTTAATTTCGGTCATCGCGGTGTCGTACCACACACCATCATCACTACTATCTCGTCGGAGCTTTTTTGTATTTTGGCACAAAATTTTACATTTAAGGTATTTTCCAGTTCAATTCTTGTTAGTTTTATGCTATGAAGTACGGGGACGCTACTTTTAGGGTCATCCCGAGAACTTCCTAATTTTATCGGGTGAGACGTACTCGAATAAGTTTACTTAAAAATTAAAAAAATTATATTTTATTTAAACCGAATTAAATTGAAGTTTAAAATCAATTGGGAAATATTTTTTAAAATAAAAAATAAATTAATGCTCAAGCATTATTTTTTTGGATAAAATGTGTGTTTTATTTATCCAATAAGTAGAAAACTATTACAGTCAATCAAAGAAACGTTAAAACCCTATACATTATTGGTATCCCCACTCTATACAAAGCTCAGAATAAAGTCTATCGTTACTATCTATGTATCTAGTATGTAACTTAATGCAAATAATAGATGTAATAGAGTTAACTATATCATCTTCACTTTGACATGTACCTGAGAAAAGACGACGGTTTCTCTCACTTCATATAAGATAAATATGACAATTTCAAGCTATTTTTAAAATGAAAACAACCAAAGACTTCCCTTTGAGTTGAGTTGATGCCCATTGGATCTCATCATCCCAATCTCCTATCCTCTTTGTTTGCAAACACATACTCAACACTCGCCTCCAAATCATTCTGGAAAAACGACATTCAAAAAATAAATACCCTCGAGTTTCCAAATTATCCTGACAAAACAAACAATCACCAGTTTGTAGAAGACCAAATTGCAATAGACGAGCACGCGTAGGGAGTCTGTCAAGATAATGCTCAAGCATTAGGGGTGAGAGAAAAATTAAATTATTCTACTCGACTCGAGCTATAAAAAATTTTGACCCATTTTGACTCAAATTGACTCGAAAAAATTCAAATAACGTTTAAGTTATAGAATGAAAATTTGAATAACTCAAATTTTTTTAATAATTTATTTATCAATTTTCATATTCAATTTGAGCCTGTCCATTCTGCATGTTATATTATGTCAACTTTAATAATCTTTTAATCTAAATGGTATTTAAATTACTATAATTATAATTATTGTTTAATACAATTATAATTTTTTTGATAAAAAATGAAGATGCTATTATGAGTCTCGTTAAAAACCTCTCTAATCCTAAATAGAGGAAAAGAGTACCCACAATAGCATTACATACATGAACAAACTAACAAGAAATAATCATTACGGTAAATAAACAAACTTCATCACAACTAATACAATAAAGAAGAATAACCATTATGTCTACCTGCATGTGAAGACTTCCATTTTAAAGCCGACCTTGCCTCATCTTGAACAAGAGACACCAAAGAATTTGGTGGTGAATTAAAAAACATAGTTCTAATAGGACCATCATGAGTAATAGCAGCGAGGCGATCTGCCACAATATTTATCTCCCTTTGTATATACTGGAATTTTACCTGTCAATCTTGTTGAAGGAGATCTTTGATAGATGAAACAATCGCATTATCATTAGGAGTAGGTGAAACATCTAGTAAAATTTTTGATACCTCAAGATTGTCAGTTTCAAGTTCTACCAAACGGTAACCTAATCTCCAACCAAACGATAATGCATCATGAACGGCCCAAAGCTCAGCATGTAACACCGAACAACAACCAAGACTGCGAGAGAATCCAAAAGATCAAATACAATGATCATCACGGAAAACAACTCCTGTAGTAACCATTCCAGTTTTTATATTCACAGCCCCATCCGAATTAATCTTAATCCATCCAACCTGTGGAACTTGCCAACACATAGTTACATTAAGAGAAATTCTTCCAAGCAGTACAATGACGAAGGATATGATCCACAGATTTCACACCATTAAAACACAAAGTGCAAACATCGGATGTAGCTATGTGCCGTCTATAACACTCAACATTGGTCAATAATCGTTGATGTATAACAAGCTAAAGAAAGATTTTCATCCTTTACGGTAAAAGTAAACCTCATACTTTTTTCCAATCGAATGATAGAATCCCTATAGAGGTTTGACCCAAAGATGAATATGTTGACTTAGTAGAGAAGTTACGGTTGGCCTCTCAGAGCCATCTCAGTTTATCGCAACCTGACCTAGATTGAGGTGATTTGACTGCAGCCAACTTCTGAAGAATAACATCTGGAAAATACCCATATAAAAGATTCCAATTCCAATCACCATTCTCATTAATCATAGAGCAAACCGGTTGTGGTAAAGGTGGGTCATCCATTGTATAGTACGTAATCAAACAACCTTCGACATCCAACCAATGATCATACCAGAAATCTGTGTGTCGATCATCCCGGATATACCATCAAATGTTTTCTTTCATATCTTCCCATATCCCGCTTAACCCATTCCAAAGGCTAGAGCATTTCGTCCTTCGCAGATCAAGAGGAAGAGTTTCATCCCAACCATACTTCGCTTTCATCACACGAACCCAAACTTTATCACAATCCGTAATCGATTGATATCCAATTTTCATCATAAAGGCTTTGTTCTGTTGATACAAATTTTTAAAACCTAAGCCACCCTCATCAATCGGTTTTTTCATAGTTTCCCTGTCACAATCGATAGAAAATTACAAAAGAAATGGAGATTTCAGAAAGAAGACGTAGGTTGTAGAAGATAAATTGATGAAAATTTCATTAGGCAAAAACTGAAAATTGCTCAAACCAGTACAAGAGGTTATACTACCCTACCAATTGGCATAACAAACTTAAAAGATAAACATTAATAAAACTGGACCACTCTGACATGGGCTGATCCATCCATTTCAACCCGAGTTGACTTTCTCCCTTTGACTCTCCTCTACGGCGTCGTTTCTTCCACAGCTGATGTCCTTGTTTAATTCTTTAATTGAGATTAAGGCTCCCCCAATTCCATTTCTCTCTCTCAAATTTCCCAATTCCAGTTCCAATTGAGTCTGCAGAAACCCTAAATCTCCCCGACCTTCTCCCTTGTCCATGACATTGCCTCCCTCTTCAGTAGATCCTTGTCCCCAAGGATCGAAATCTGGAAACTGTGAAGTGAGTACACTGAAGTCCTCCCAAGTCGCATTCTCAGGCCCCAAGTTCGTCCATTGTACCAACACCTGAGTCACAGCCCTGTTCTGCCGTTTCACCATTCGTTTGTCCAAAACCAAGGCAGGATAGATCTTCACCTGTCCTTCTTCAGTGGTCTCTGGAGGCGCAACAGAGGTGATGTTCCCCTGCCCTAATTTTTTCTTTAAAAAGCTTACGTGAAAAACTGGATGTAATTTTGAATCTGCGGGTAAGGCTAGTTTGTACACAACTAACCCAACCTTCTCTATGATTTTGTAAGGGCCGTAGTATTTTACTGCCAGCTTGAGGTTTCTTCGAAGGGCTAATGAAGTTTGTCTGTAAGGTTGTAGCTTCAGGTATACTTCCTCTCCAACTACAAACTACCTCTCTGTTCTCTTTCTATCAGCATAATGCTTCATCCTTTGTTGTGCCTTTTCTAATTGATCTCTTAGCATTCTCTGCATTTGTACCCTTGTCATGCTTTCTTCATACACTGCTTGAACTGGGGAATTACTATTCCACTGTAGAATAGGGGGTTTATACCCATATAATGCCTCGAAAGGGGTTACTCCAATGGCAGTATGATGAGTGGTGTTATACCACCATTCTGCTTGGGGTAAGTATCTTGCCCATTGCTTAGGCTTCATAAAACACATACTTCTAAGGTAGTTTTCCAAGCACTGATTAAGTCTTTCACTCTGCCCATCTGTCTCAGGGTGATAGGCTCTGCTAAATAGAGTGGTAGTGCCTGCCTACTTCATTAACTCTTTCCAAAATAGGCTAGTGAATACCTTATCTCGATCAGAGATTGCTATTTTAGGAGGACCATGTAGATTATAGATCTGATCCAAATAAGTCCTAGCAATATCCATTGCTGTGTAAGGATGAGAGATGACAACAAAGTGGGAATATTTAGTATACTTGTCAATAATCACCATTGCACAGTTGAATTTCATAGACTTAGGAAGACCTTCTATAAAATCCATTGTGATCACTTCCCAAGCATGGTTAGGAATAGCAATTGATTGCAATAACCCTGGTTTAGCCACATGTTCTTTCTTAACCCTTTGACAAACTTCACACTGTTGAACATAAAGTTTGACAGTGTTTTTCATTCCAGGCCAGTAGAAGGAACTCTTCACTCTTTGATAAGTAGCATGTATCCCAGAATGTCCCCCTTGAGGGGAATCATGTAATTCCTGGAGTATTTGCTGCCTTAATCCTCCCTTCCCACCAACATAAACCTTGTTCTCAAATCTGATAACTCCCTTTGAATAACTCCACCCTTCCTTAGCACCACTGCTGTAATAATATCCTGGGCCACTGTGTCTTCTACATAGCTGGCTTTCACTTTCTGAACCCATTTAGGAATGAAATGGGTTGTAGTCATATTCAATTGCCCTAAATCTTCCTCACTCTTTCTAGACAAGGCATCTGCTACCATATTATTTCTTCTCCTTTTGTATTGGATGATGTAATCCAGTCCCAGCAGTTTTGTCAGCCCTTTCTTCTAGATTGCGGTAGTGAGATTCTGTTCTAATAAGTACTTCAAGGATTCATGATCTGTCTTGATAGTGAATAAGTTACCCTCTAAATAATGCCTCAACTTGCTAACTGCCATTAAAATAGCAAGATATTCCTTCTTATATATGGACAAACCTATGTGTTTAGGGCCCAATGCCTTACTCAGATAGGCAATTGGTCTTCCATCTTGTGATAGAACAGCTCCAATCCCCTTATCACTGGCATCTGTTTCCAAACAGAATACCTTACTGAAATTGGGAAGTGCCAAAACTGGAGCTTGACACATGGCTGCCTTCAGTAGCTCAAAGGCTCTTTTTGATTCTTCTGTCCACACAAATCCTTCTTTCTTCAACATGTTTGTAAGGGGTTTACTCAACTCCCCATACCCTTTTACAAACTTTCTGTAATAACCTGTTAACCCAAGGAATCCCCTCAAAGATTTCAAGTTTTGGGGTAGAGGCCAATTTTTCATTGCCTCTATTTTTGCTGGGTCAGTGGACACTCCCCTGTCACTAATGATGTGCCCAAGGTATTCTACAAACTTTTGTCCAAAAAAGCATTTTTTTTTGGCATATAGCTGGTTATTTCTTAACACCTCCAAAACCCTTCTAACATGCTTCTTGTGATCTTCAAGGTCCTTGTTGTAAATTAAAATATCATCAAAAAAACACCAATATAAATTTCCTCAAATAAGGTCCAAATACCTCATTCATTAGAGCCTGAAAGGTGGCTGGGGCATTGGTCAACCCAAATGGCATCACCTTAAACTCATAATGTCCATGATGTGTCCTGAAGGCAGTTTTTGGAATGTCTTCTGTCTTCACTCGAATTTGCCAATACCATGATCTCAAATCCACTTTTGAAAAATATCCAGCTCCCTCTAATTCATCCAACAGGTCTTCCATAATAGGGATAGGAAATTTATTCTTTTTTGTAGCATTATTTAACTGTCTGTAATCAACACAGAATCTCCAGCTTTCATCCTTCTTTTTAACCATTAAACAGGGTGCAACAAAAGAACTTTTGCTTGTCTGGATCACAGAATTAGCCAGCATTTCTGAAACTTGTTTTTCAATTTCTTCCTTCTGGTAGAAAGGGTATCTATAGGGTCTAAGATTGATGGGTTGAGTTCCAGCTTTGAGAGTGATTGCATGGTCATGGCTCCTTACAGGTGGGAGTCCTTTTGGTTCATCAAATACATCTCTAAAGTCTTCCAAAATTGGCTGCAGGGAGGGAGGAACTGTTACTTCTTCCCCTTCTAAACTCAACAGGTATACCTCCCCAAAACAATCAGGATCCTTTTTAGTAAGTTTCAGCATCCTTTTCTCTGGAATTTCTTTAATTCTGACACTTCTTTTCCCTCCTTGTAACACTATTTTCCTGCCCTCCTTTTCAAAACTCATGGTCAGCTTGTTGAAGTCCATGAGTATTGGGCTATATCTACTCATCCAATCCACTCCAAGCACCATGTCACTGCCTCCCATCTTCAGGACCCTGAAATTGTGCTCAAACTCCTCTCCTTGCATCTTCCATTGGAGTTGATTACATTTTGCTGAACTAAAAAGCTTTTCCCCATTGGCTACAGTAATGGCCAAAAGTTGAGTCTCCACTAAATCTGCCACTTCCTTTGACCAACTGGGAGTAATGAAGCTATGAGTACTCCCACTATCCACTACTATACTGAGCATTCTTTCCTTAATCAATCCAGGGATTCTCAAGGTATTGTATCCAATACTCCTTGTCAATGCATTCATAGATATTTCAAGGTCAGACTCCTTCACCCTGTCTTCCTCTTTACTCTCTTGTTCTTGTAGTTCACCTTGTTCCTCTTCCTCTTCAACTTCCTCTAATTCTTCCTCCTCCATTAAATTTAACTGTTTGGTTTTGCATTGATGGCCTGGGCTGTATTTTTCTCCACATTTGAAACAGAGGTTATGTGTCCTTCTATACTCAGTAAGTGATTGTCTGGGATTTTGAGTAGGATTTGTTGGTTTGTTGTGAGTGAACATTCCTCCTGATTTTTGAGCTCCCAATGATCCAGAAGCAGATAGGTGTTTCACAGTGTATCTATGCTTTCTCTATTCAAATTCTAAGGCCAGTTCATAAAGTTTAGCTTGTTTAAAAGCTTCTGACAGGTCCCTAGGGTAGTGCACCTTAACCCTATGCCTCAGCTCCTCCTTCAGACCACTAACAAAACTGGAAACAAAGTAGTTCTCATCTAATGAGGCATTCACTTGTAACATATATGGTTTAAGCTCTTCAAATTTGTCTTGATACTCCTCTACTGAAGCTTTCTGTGTCAATTTGTTGAATTCTTCAATCACATCACTCACTGTTTTGTTGCAAAATCTATGGCAGAGGTCAGCTATGAACTCATGCCATTGAACCCTATGCTTCTGCATTACATAGCTATCAAACCAAGTTTCAGCTCTGCCCCCTAAATACAATGCTGCAATCTCCATTTTATGATTCTCAGGAACGTTAAAGATGGCAAAATACCTCTCACACTTCCTTATCCAGCCTCTAGGGTTCTCCCCTTCGAACACATGTAGTTCTATTTTTGGTTTTAAATTCAGATTGCTCCATAAACTGTCTAAACTACTCCTTTCCCTCACAAGGCTCTCCTGAAGCATCGAAGTACCTCCTTTCTCTAACCCTTTCCCCCCAAATCTCCACATATCACTAGAAGAGGTCATAAACTGAGGTTTAGATGATAATATACCTGGCTCATCGGTCTTCATTGAGTATCTTTCATTATCATCTATGAAGGTCACATGAACACTCTTTTTACCCTCTGCCTTTGACTGAACTTCTATTGGTGGTTGCTTAAGAATTTCTGGAGTAACTGATCTTGGGCTCTCAGTCATATTAGTTATAGCTGTGATGATTTTCCTCAGGTCTGACTGCACTTCCTCTAGTCTGGAATCGAAATGACTCATTCTATCCAGCATTTTTTCCTTGTCTATCTTCATCTCGTCCATCTGTTTTTGCAGGGCAACTACTTCTGTATTGTCTGCCATCTGTTGCATCTTCTTGGGTCTTCCCAGTGTGCTTGGTGGATCACACAACCTGGCTCTCAATACCAAATGTCACAATCGATAGAAAATTATAAAAGAAATAGAGATTTCAGAAAGAAGACGTAGGTTGTAGAAGAGAAATTGATGAAAATTTCATTAGGCAAAAACTGAAAATTGCTCAAGCCAGTACAAGAGGTTATACTACCCTACCAACTGGCATAACAAACTTAAAAGATAAACATTAATAAAACTGGGCCACTCTGACATGGGCTGATCCATCCATTTTAACCCGAGTTGACTTTCTCCCTTTGACTCTCCTCTACGGCGTCGTTTCTTCCACAACTGATGTCCTCGTTTAATTCCTTAATTGAGATTAAGGCTCCCCCAATTCCATTTCTCTCTCTCAAATTTCTCAATTCCAGTTCCAATTGAGTCTGCAGAAACCCTAAATCTCCCTGACCTTCTCCCTTGTCCATGACACTCTCAATCTATAAGATGTATTCTTCTTTTATCATTCTGATCACCCCAAACAAAAGTACGAATCATCTTCTCCAAATCATCGTAAAACCCTTTTGAAATCGATGTAGACTGCATAATATAGGTAGGAATTGCTTGTAGAACAACTTTTGCAAGGGTAATTCGTCCTGCAAGAGATAAAATTTTAGTTGTTCAACCATTCAATCTGTTATGCATATAATCAAACAGATAAGAAAAAGTTGCTTTTGTAACTCTCTTATGCAGCAAAGGAACACCAAGATATTTTCCTAAGTCATCAACTAGTTCAAAGACAAAACAATTAGCAATATCCGAGTGAAGATTATTAGGGCAATTTTAAGAAAAGTAAATTTGAGTCTTTGCAATGCTAACCCGATGACCAGAAACACCACAGAAATATTTCATCATATCCTTTATAACTGACAACTGATTCATAATAGCTTCCGCAAAAAAGTATAAGATCATCAGCAAAAAACAGATGTGACAAGCCTGAGACTATCCTAGCAAGTTTTATTTGGCTCCATTCACCTATTTCCACTTTTTGGTAGATAATCTGCGATAATCGTTCCATATATAAAACAAAAATATAGGGAGAGATAGGGTCACCTTTTCAAATTCCCCTAGTTGGTCGAAACTTCTCAGTAAGATGCTCATTCCAAAGAATTCTAGTAGTCACAGAACGAATACCAACCATGATTAAATTGATAAATCTCACTGGAAAGTCCTGCAAGAATTAAAGTTTCTTCTATAAAGTCCCATTCAAGTTTGTCATACGCTTTTTCTAAGTCAACTTTGATCGCTATCCATGACTTCCGACCAATTTTACAAGACATTGAGTGCATAACTTCCTGTGCTAAAATAATATTATCAGTTATCAGTTTTCTATTCTCTTATCCATTCTCGTACCCATACCCATATTTGTATCAGTGCAACTTAGGTTTTATGTTATTAATGGATGTAAACGAGTCGAGTCGAGCTTGAGTATTGCTAAACTCGACTCATTAAGATTTCGAGTTGAGTTTAAGCTTGAGTATTTTTTTTAATGAGTCTGAGAAATCTGAGCTTGAGTTTGCTCGTTAAGAATTCGAGTCGAGTTCGACCTTGATTCAAGCCCAAGCGTATAAAGTAATGACCTATATTTGATCGTATCGTACTTGATTAACTCATCATCTATCATGTCTCATTTAAAACAATATCGGGAAAAAAACTTTGATACACAAGTTATGTAAACTCAAACTTGTTAATTTTGAGGTATAGGGTGTTAGTTTAGAGTTTAGAGGCTTAGGTTGTTGGATTTAGAATTTACGATTTAGATTTATATTTAGGGTTTATATTTTATGATTTCTGTTTAATAATTAAGATTTTAAATTATAAAAATTAAAAAAATAGTATATTATATTTTGAATAAATCACGAGCTTTTTGAGTCTGCTATCGAGTAGCACAGCTTGGCTCGGCTCGGGTTGTTAAGAAATCGAGTCGAGCTTGAGTCAAAAAATTCAAACAACTCGAGTAGCTTAAACTTTAAACCTAATTTTTCTAGTGCTCGAGCAATAAAAAAATATATTCTTATATATTACACTAAATTCTAAACTCTAACTATAAACTTTAAACCTAATTTTTTAATGCACAAAAATAAATAAGAATATCAAAAAGAGATAATATTTTTTTAAAATATAAAAACAGATACTGACATATAATCACATCACAATATTAAAATCTAAAATAACTTATTAAACGAGTTTTTAAGTAATAAAAAAATATGTTTTTCAAATGTAAGGTTTGAATCTCAATTAATGTAAATAATAAATGGGGACTGTACTTATCAAGTAATTTCATTAAAAAAATAAATATTCTTATTCTATATAAAAAAAGACTAACAACGAATTAATCATTTAGTCAATTAATTAGCCAACGAATTTGAAGGTTGGTGAAATGAAGAATCCAAGTATTAATTTTATTTTGAAATTAAATAACTATTTTAAAAAATATATAATATTACGTCAATAAAATATTATATTGTAAAATATCATATCATTATCTTTATATATATATATATATATCAATCAGTTATATATTTATATCTATAAGAGGCGTTGATCGTTTATTAACCGATAATTTTTATTTATCGAAAATAATTTTTTTTTAAAAAAGCATTAAGTTATTGTTTGCACTAAATGATATGGCACTTGATTAATATATCAATTTACTTTTCCTAAAAAGTAATCTCCAAATTAATTTATTTATAGGATAGATTAAGTTAGATTTTAATATGATTTTTAAATATTTTTAAATGAGTGATCGATTTTGATTCAGTTATACGAATATTTTATTCGTAAATTAATAAAGATTTTAAACATATATCTTATATTAATAACTATAGTTATTTATAATATTTAAATTAATATAATATAAAAATGATTTAATATTCAAATTCAATCCAGACCCTGAAAAATTAAATCATGTATAATAAATCTATTCGAACTTACCGAATCAATGATGCCAACGACCAGACAAGACTGTCCGTAAATAACAAAAGTTTCATTTTCTTGATTTTTCCCCTTGATGTTAAATTTAATTTAAATTAATTAATTAATAAATTAAATATTAATAATTAAATAAAAAATTATATTTTTAATTTATTTAAAATTTTGTTTCCTGTGTGATGTTATGATGTATACTTTTAGATTTTTCATGTACTTTTACTGTTTATATTTGTGTAGAAAAAACACAAAAAATCCAAAAAATATTTTTTTTTAAATATTAAAACATATAAATTGTTTTATAAATTCAAATAAATAAAAACAAGATTTAAGACTTATAGGTTAGAGTTTTATGTTTAGGGTGATACAGTGAGAATTATTTTTTAACTTATAAACCCTAAATTCTTACCCTAAACTATAAATTATAACATTATCCCTTAATTCTAAACTTCTAAACTTAACTCTACCCTCTAAAATAATCTCTAAAACTCAAAAGAAAGATGCTTGTAAAAAAAATTTTAATTTCTACCGTATATAAAATAATTATAAAAAAATTATATCTAAATCTTAAAACGTTGTCTTTTAAAGGTTCAATTCAAATTAATGAAATGAAAGACCCTTAATTATAAAAAAAAATAAGATACTATATATAAACTTTGATCCGATTTTGTTAAAATTTTCACAAAATCTTTTAAAAAATAATTCATCCCTCTTAACAATTTTCGATTGTTCGATCGAGCTAACATAATTGCCAATGTATTTTCAAGCTCAAAACGACAACTCTTGTTCAAGACACGATTTGTCCAAGAAAACGTGCTGCATCTACTGCTGCTGACGAACTAAAATGACCTTCCTCGAACGACAACAAATGTATTTATTAATGCAACACTGAAAGCATCATCGTCTGAATTTTCTTGGATATCGACCATATACAAAGACAAAAATAAAATGTTTCTTTTTTTCATTTGTAAACGTAAATATAGTAATAATTATAAATTCCGAATATGAAACGTGTAACACGTTCTGGTCCAAAGAAAGGGAGAGTATAAATTGGTCCAAGTCTTGAAATTTGAAGCGAGTAAACCAGAAAGCGAAGGCAATCGAGTGAGTGACCAGGCAAAAGGTAGAGAACTAAAGGAAACATGGCACGAACACCTGGTTGCGACAAGAGTGGTCTGAGGAAAGGAACCTGGACACCCGAGGAAGATGATAAACTGAGGGCCTATGTCACCAGATATGGCTGCTGGAATTGGCGACAGCTCCCCAAGTATGCAGGTAATGTCCGGTCCGAGTATTATTTAAATTTTTTAGAGGGTGCGACCGTCTCTTAGGGCAGCTTGGTCTGATTATCCTTGTGTGTGTTTCAGGTCTGCAAAGGTGTGGGAAGAGCTGCCGTCTGCGGTGGCTGAACTACTTGAGGCCGAACATCAAAAGAGGGAATTACAGCAAGGAAGAAGAAGAGACCATCATCAGATTACATGAGAAACTAGGGAACCGTTGGTCCGCCATTGCTGCAGAGTTAACTGATCGAACGGACAACGAGGTGAAGAACCATTGGCATACGAATCTCAAGAAACGCTTCAAGGACGACAAGCCATTGGAAGCTAAAGCTGACAGTACAAAAGAACCAGTTGAAGTACAGAACCGCAGGAGAAGTAAAGAGAAAGAAGAAACGAATCTAAACGATCCCACAAGTCCTCCATTAATTCTCGAGAGCTCCATCTCTTGTTCTTCCTCCAAAGATAACACGGTTGAATCCAGCAAAGACTCGGTTACTGACTCGGTTACATGTGAAGCAGATAGTGGAAATTTCTGGACTGAACCACTTTTCTGGGACAATTTTGATATAAACACCGGTCATGGTTTGGATTCTTATGGCTATGAATTTGGTGAGTTTCCATTTCTTTATGGAGACATGGACGTTCTTGATGATGGCTTCTACTTCTAAGTTCTAATTCTGTAGGTGAAACCAGCTTAATTTCTGGGTAAATTAGCTGAATTGGTTTCATATATGATTTTTTTTCTGGGTAATTTCAGCCGTTGATTTGTCTGAAAGAGATATCATCTGTACGGGACTGTAAATATTTTTCTCCGGGGGATTTAGGTTTAGAATCGACTCTCTTGTAATTGTCCCATTCGTTGTGGGCGGTCACTCTAGAAAGAATTCGAGTCACTTGAATAATATATTTACGTTGAAGTTTATATTTTTCAATTGTTGGATTATGATAAATAAATAATTAAAATATCGGTTGAAAAATAATTTAAAATATATAATAAAAAATAATAAAACAAATAGAACTAAAAAAATAGAGAACAAAACATCAAACCAACAAAATATGTTTAGTTATTGTCTCTATTCACCTACATATTTATGTATCGAAGTAAGAGTGGTAAACAAAATCATTAATCTCGTACGTAATTTTAGAAAACATATTTAATTACATTAGTAAATAATCTATAAAAGAAAATCAAACTATTAAAAGACCATAATAACTATAAATTAGAGTTAGGTGTCATAAAAAAATCTATAAAAATAAATCAACTAAAATATTAAACAAAATTATATTATAAGACAAAAAAAGTACCATAAAATCAAATAAAGACTAAAAAGAAATTAAGGTAAAAAGATTTTCCAACCTTAGATTGCTTCATACAAATGAAGATTTTTTATTTTAATTATTTGATTTATATTTAATCCATTGACGTGAAAACTTTTATTTTCACAAATATATTAATTTTAGGTTTTAAGAATTTAATTTATGTGGTTTATGTGTACAGATTTAAAATTTGACGGTTAAGATTGAGTTTTAAGGTAATATATTAATAATTTAAGTTTTCACATATAAACCGTCTAAGTCTTAAATTTTATTCATAATCACCAAATTCTAAACTTCAAATCATAAACTCGTAAATCTTATCCTCTAAATTATATCTCTAAACTTTAAAATTAAGACGCTTTTAAAAACTATTTTTTACAATCAATATACCAAATAATTATCTTAATTCTTAGAATTTTATTTTGAAACTTTTAAATTATTTATGATTTTTTTAAAAGCATTTAAATAAGTTCTATGATTTCCTATTTTTCGTGATGATGTAATATGCCAATGAATATATATTATTTTATCCCATATTATTATTTTATTGGGTGAGCTGAAAAATAAAATAATATTAGTCTTAAGAGTTGAAAGTCTTATGAATTATTGGTAGAGTACTAGAGTTAATAAAGGTCCACGTTCTGTTCTTTGAGTACAAAGTTTTTGACTGTAACCTTTATTTAATATTTATGCATTAATTTTCTTTTTCTTTTAATTTTAATTTAAAAATCTCATTCGAGATATTCTAATCATTAATTTGTTTGTATTTTATAATGAATAATTCTGATTTTAACATATTTGAATATATTTTATTTTATAATTATAATATATAATTTAAAAGAAAAAAACATAATATTTAAATTATTAAATTTAATCTCTTGTAGTTTTATCGTCAGGATGAAAATCGTCTGTATCTTTCTCATGCCTTCATTTCTTTTCGTTTTAAAATGGAGGTTTAGAATTCCGGGTTTAAGGTTCAAGGTTAGGAGTTGTGGTTAAGATTTAAGAAATTAAGGATATGATATATTTTTAGGGTATATGGTTTAAAATATAGAAAATAAAAATTAAAATTTCAAATTTATTTTTTTTATAAATTTTTAACAGGATATAAATGAAAGCATAATAAAAAGATTAAAAAAAAAGTCATCTAAAAAAATAAACAAAAGGCTAATCATGATTGATCGAATATTTAAATACGAACATATCATTGTAAAATCTAGACCATTTAAACTATACAAGACAAGCATCTGTCCGTATATAGATATTAAGGATAGTTTCTTCTTAATGTTTTTTTTAGGATTAGAATTTTTTTAGGATTAGAATCTAATCTCAGCAGTTTTGTCTGAAAGTGATGCAATATGTAAGAGTCTTCAAATATATAATGGATTAGAGAGAATCTATCATATATGTATATATAGCTCTTGAACGGGTAAATATAGAGGTGCTGGACCATCAATGAAAATAAATAATGAAAATAATTTATCATATATTTATAATTTAATGTATTGGTATAATTATAAAATAATATTTATTTATTTATTAATCTTTTAATAACATAAATCGTATTCATATGATATTTAAATTTGGATCATTCGAATGAAATACATTATTCTTTACCACTAATATCAATAGACGGGTTCAATTGATCTTATATTTGGATTAAGTGATTTATTTTATATATTAAGTTTTATTTTTGTTAGGTGAATAATTTAATAGCATTCCTTAAAAAAATCCTTTTAGGTACGGTTAAAATATGTTTTAAATCCCTATATTTTATGAATTTGAGATTTTATTTTTATTTATGAAAATCTATTTGATTTATAAATTTAAGGTCAAAATGTTTACACCGTTAAGGTTTTATATTAAATTCATTAATGTCATATTTTAAAATAAATAAAATGTTAATTTAAAAATAATATGACAAGAAAATTGATGATGTAATAGATTTGAATTTAATAGACGAATTTCAATGGTGTTAACAAATTAATTTGAACCTTCTATGATTATATTTTTTTTTACTATTGGAGTATTGAATAATAATTCAAATATATTTAATATTAATAAATTTTTATTATATCAGTATGATTATGTAGTAGTATTTTATTGGGTTTAAAATCGATCAACCAAATAATCAAAAAGGTGATGAATTAAATTTTGAGTGATTATAGCGAATGTAATTGAAATTTAAAAATTTACACAAAAATGTATGATAGTCTAACTTTCTAATCAAACTCTATATCTACTATCTTAGTTTTCCACTACGAGTGCTTAACGAGTTGAGCAGCTCGTGAATTGTTCGAACTCGACTCGATCAAAACTCAATAAATACTTGACTCGATACATTAATAAGTTGAATCGAACAAAGTCTAATTCGACTCAATAAGTTTGCGAATAGCTCGTTAATTTTTTAAAATATTTTTTAATATTTATTTTAAAATAATTTCATTCAAAAAATAAATTTAAATAATAATTATTAATGTGTGAATTGTTACTTGAATTTTAATATGCTAGTTTAATGTATTTATGGAATGTTACTTTTAAATTTAGACTTTAAAAATATTTTATACACTCTTTTTGATATTATTAAATTTTACTTTTAGTTAAAAATAAGGTAATTTTTTTAATAAGCTTAACAAGCAACTAGTTGAGCTTAACAACAACAAGTCAAGTTTAACAACAAAATATTTTAACGAGCTTAACAACAACAAGTCAAATAATAAAAAATTTTAACGAGCATGAACCGAGCAATAATCAACTCACGATTGACTCGCTCGATAAGCACCCCTACTTCCCACTAAAGATTTTTTAAATTCAATATTGATTTTTTAGAGCTCAAAGAAATAACCCCTATGACACAACTTATACCTCAAAGTTTTGTTAAACTTTCTTTCGAAGAAAAAAAATATAAAAATCATTAGTCAAATATGTCAAATTAAAGCTCATAAGTGTATTTTACAAAGAAAATGGATGATTAAAGCTCAAAATACTTTCTCATATTGAATGTTGATAATGATTTTTTATTATTGAATAACAGTTTTATTGAGTCTTTTGAATCTTTTAAGAATTTTGAGGTCATTATCAGCTGTCGGACTTTATTTTCAACATTCAGTACCGATATGTATGCAAGCATATCGATGTCTGTCTCAAAGAAGAAAGAATCGTTGATTAATTTTATATTTGGCATCTGTACAGTAAGTGTATGTGTATACATTTCCACGTAATGATTTGAATAAGTTGTAGTGGTAGGGGTTTCGGTACTACTTTGGGATTAAAATGGTATACTATTATACGAAAAATCGTATCAGTACGGGTTCTTCTAGCTATCGATATGCGTCAAATTATACCGATACTTAAATCATAGTCCGCGATGTGAAGATATATGTATATACATGAAGTATATATTTAATTATCTTACCTCGGGCTATAAAATAATTAAGAGCTTTGTATAAAGCTCAACCTCATAAGAAAATAAGGTGATTTTCTTCAAGTTCATATTAAATGAACCACCCAAACTCTGGGCTAAGAAATCATTAAGAATAAAAACTCAACCTCTTTGTTCGGTAAATTCAATAATGTTCTTATCAATAGAACAATTCAACTTCTTTGGATAGAATTAATTATGAGTTAAAATAAACTCATCCTTCTGAACGGTAAGTTCAATTAGTCCTTCGCAATAGGTCTAAGAACTTATTAAGAGTAGTTATTCAACAAAAATCGATAAATTCATCAAGTCTTTCTCACTAAGACCACCCAAAACTTGGGATATGAATTTATTAAGAGCATTAAGCTCAACCTAGGCATGTACATGAAATGACAGAGGGACTGGGTAGATGAACATGTACACTATGAGTCGTTTCATGGTTCCGTTTGACCACATTGAACTTAGAGAATTAAGTTGGGTGTCCACCATGAATCACTCAACCAATGGGCTTAAAACCCATCCCCCTCACCAATCCAGAATTTATTTCTTGCTCAATCCTTTGGTAGGAGAATCAACCAAATTCATCTCCGACTTAACATACTCTAAGACGAGTACTTCATTCTTTATTAGGTGTCTCACTTATTCGTACCTTATGTAAATGTGTCTCTTCTTACCATTGTAATCTTGATTTAGAGCCACATGTATTGTAAATTACGAATCGCAAAATAAAGATATCGAAGGATTCGGTTTTCCCAACAAAAGTATCACAACTAAAAGATTCCTTACCACTCGGTTTCTTGCCTAGTTAAGTCTAGAGCTATAAATTTTGACTCTATGGTGGAGCGTGCAATACAAGTCTACTTGGCAGACTTCCACGAGATTACAACTCTACCTAGAGTGAAAACATATCCATTCGTAGAGCTTACCTCATCACTATTAGAAATCTAGTTGGCGTAACAACATCCTTTCAAAGCATCTAAGAGTCGTCCAATGTTCAACACTTGGATTATGAGTATATCAACTCAATCTACTCATAACATAGGTAATATTGGGTCGAGTATAGTTCATTAAGAACATTAGGCTTTCAATAATTTTAGCATATTCTATCTGGAAAACACAACTTCCTTTATTTTTAACGAGATGAGTACTAGAGTCAAAAGGGGTTCGAGCAAAGATGACATCCCAACTGTCAAAACTCTTTAATATTTTTGAGTGAACCCTATGACTACTAGCCTAGCCTTATGTCTCTGGATTGACCCATCTGGCATGAGTTTCTTCCTAAAAATTCATTTATTGTTGATAGGTTTAAATCCTCTAGGCAAGTCTACCAATTTCCAAGTATGATTTAGACATTATTGACTTTAGTTCATCATTAACAACACTTCTCCAAAAACTAGTGTCAATAGATATCATAGCTTCTTTATAAGTTTTAGGATCCTAATCTAACAAGAAACTTGAGCTATAGGATCTGATAAGTTGTCTAAATTATTTATCTCAGAAATAAAAGAAGTAAAAAAGTCTGGTCCAAAAGAATTTTCTCTCTTTTTTTCCTTACTTCTTTTAGGCTCCAACTCAAACTCTAAAGCATCTTATGTGACACTGTTGGTAGAATACTCAATAAATACTACATCAACAGTTTAGAGACCGATGGTGGACTTCTTAGAATCAGGCAAACCTAATTTAATAGACACCCCACACTTTTAGGTATTGCAAGTTAGGTGCATAACCTTTTCACAATTTGTATGGGGTTGAATCTAATTTCTTATGAGGTACTCGATTTAAGATTTACCAATAGAATGACTTCCTTCAATATGTTATCAGCTAATCAGAACTTATCAATAATGAATTCATAATCTCTTTTAAAGTTCTATTTTTCCTCTCAGCTATGTTGTTTTGTTGTGGAAAATAAGGGATATAAGTTTCATGAATTAAGTCATGCGTCTTATATACCTCTTTAAGAAATTTAGATCCAAACTTATCACATCTATCGGACCTAACACTTTTCATCTTTTTTATAAAGAGAATTTTCATGGAGATTTTTACACACTCCTAAGATAGACAAATATTTTCTTCCTTCTTAAAACTGTGAAGAAAAGAGTTCAAAGTGATTTAATAGCTACAAACATATTTTAGTTGCATTAATGTCTATTATTTTCTCTTTATTTTAGACAAAATCATTGTCTTAAAAGACCACTAGAAATATTATCTACTATGACCAAAAGAAAGATATCTTAGAGATTTTTAAGATTATTCTAACTTTTTTACTAAGTATAGAATATTTATTTAATCATAGTATTTTATAAGTTTGAATAATGAGCATAATAATGCACCAGTTAGGTTTAGAAAGAGAGGTGGTGTATAAAGCACATTTAAATACCAAGTCTTCCAAAAAATCAATCCTAGACATGCATTTTTAAACTATCTCATTACTTTTCAATTAATATCTTATGAATATTTCTCTCTTCATTTAGGTCTTTTAAAAGTCATGCTTAATATATATATTCCCCACAAAAAAATTTATTAAGCATACTCAAGATGAGTTTTCTACTAGAAAAGGTCATCTAACCTTCTTTCACAACCTAGTCTAAAACATACTCACTAAGTTTATTGACTAGGTAAAGGCTTTAATATAAATTCAATAATGTAAATCATGAATTAAATAATCTGACCTTATAAGTAGAAACACATCATATAGACTTTGTCTATTTTGATCATGCCTGCAGCTTTAATCCTTGTATCATGATCCCAAAATTCACTGTGATTGATATTTCACATATATTTTGAATCTACAAAATTCAAATAAAAATTAAATATGGTTATTCACGAAAATAATTTACTAATAGTAGTAAAAGTAATTCACAAATAGTAAAAAATCCTTTTTTTAGGTTCAGGCTCGAGCTCTAAACTCGTCGGGTTCAGTTCGAGCTCGTCAGGCTCAGTTTGGCTCAACTCAAAATGAAAAAAAATACCTAATTTATTTAGTAGATTTCTCATATTTTATTTTATTATTTTTTTGTCAAACAGATTACTTTTAGTATATATATGTAGCATATACATAATATAATTATTTTGAACTTATTCACGAGTTTTTTCGAGCCGAACTTGAATCGGCTCGACTCAACTCATTAAGGTCTTGAGCCGAACCTGAGCCCAAATCGCACTTACCGAGCCAAACCTAAGTAACTCACGAACTAATCAGGCTCATTATCGCCCTTATTTGTACCCATTTGAAAAGGGTCTCATGAGTGAATACTATAAAAATAAAAAAATATTTGAGGTAGTAAATAGATAATTTATCCTAGAATGAACTTGGTCTAAATTCTCCAGCTCTAGAATCAACTTGTTTTTATAGTATATATTGCTTCATGCAATAAAATATAGGAATCAGAACCAGTACATTAAAATCAAACAATGTAAGAGTCAAGATGACAACAGCCTGCCCACTGTCAAACATAAAGAACGCGTAGAAGGATTTCTATGTTTTTTTCTTGTCCTGGAAATTGGAATACCCATGTGTTCAAAATATTTAAATAACAAAGTTTTAGAATTACCCACGTGGTCTCTTCTTTACTCTTATTTTCTTTCCTGTTTGGACAGGGTTGGAAGGATATAACGATGAATTATAAGTTAATTATTAGGAAATGATTAATAATTTTAATCGCTACTAAATATTTTATTATAGGTGTCATGCATCATTGTACAATAAATACGGGTTAATCTATAATTTATTATATTTATTTATTATAATGAATCTTGAGATTAAGATAATTAATTATATAGGACATTTAAACTTTGCATTAAGAATTCAAGAGAATCAGATCGGTTAACCCCGTTTTACTAGACTTAAATCCAAACGTAAATTGTTTATCTTTTAATTATGTTTTTATTGTTGTTTTTACTTTAAATTAATGGGTTTAAGATTTAGAATTTAAGCTTGCGGTTAGAATTAAAAAAATTAGAGATATAATATATGTATTAATTATGGTGTAATGATTAGATCATCTTTGTTCGATTATTTTTATGAATGATTTAATATATATTTATTATAAAAACAATTATATTATTCTCTAAAAAATAATAAAGACATGGAAAATTTATAATAAATTATAAGTTAACTTATAATTAAGTTGTTTAAATTAAATAGTGTAGTTAATCTACTATGAACACCCTAAATTAATAATAGTATAAGAAAATAGGATTTTCAGCCGGGGATTCAAACCCGAGACTCAAGCTTATTAATTTTGAGGTATAATAGTATCAAGTAGCTTGGCTCGGTTTGGCTTGTTAAGAACTCGAGCTGAGTTCAAGTTTGAGTTAAATACAAACGACTCAAATAGCTTAAACTTTAACCTTAATTTTTGTAGAGTTCGAGAATTAAAAAATAAATTCTAAAGTATTACAATAAAATCTAAATCCTAATTTAACCTTAAACTTTAAACCTATTTTTTGATTTAGTGTAAAAAATAAATAAAAATACTAAAAAAAATAATAATAAAAAAAATAAAAAACGATTACTAATATATAATCGCACCACAAGTTCACAATATTAAAAAATCTAAAATGAAATCTTATTAAACGAGTAGTCCAGTATTTGAAAATGTGTTTTTCAAATGTCAGGTTTGAATCTCAATTAATGTAAATAATAAACGGGGACTGTAATAAACCCATGATGCCAACGACCAGACAAGACAGTCCGTAAATAACAAAAATTCATTTCTTGATTTTTTCCCCTTATGTTAAATCTAATCTAAATTAATTAATTAATTAATTAAATATTAATAATTAAATAAAAATTATATTTTTAATTTATATAAATTTTGTTTCCTGTGTGATGTATACTTTTAGATTGTTTCACGTACTTTTACTGTTAATATTTGTTTAGAAAAAACGCAAAAAAATCCAAAAAATTCAATTAAACAATAGTTTTCTTTTAAATATTAAAACATATAAATTGTTTTATAAATTCAAATAAATAAAAACAAGATTTAGGATTTATAGGTTAGAGTCTTGTGTTTAGGGTAATGCAATGAGAATTTAATTTTAATCTATAAACACTAAATTCTAACCCTAAAATATAAATTATAACCATTATCCATGAATTCTAAACTTCTAAACTTAAACTCTATCCTCTGAAAAATCTCTAAATCTAAAAAATAAGACGCTTGTAAAAAAATTAATTTCTACCATCAGTGTATAAAATAATTATAAAAAAAATTATATCTAAATCTTAAAATATTGTCTATGAAAGATTCAATTCAAGTTAATGAAATGAAAGATCCTTAATGATAAAAATAAAGATAGTATATATAAACTTTGATCTATTTTTATTAAAATTATTTATTTATTTATTAAATTTTCGCAAAATCTTTTTAAAAACAATTCATTGCTATTAACAATTTTTGATTGTTCGATCAAGCTAACAGTCTAATTCACTGTAGGTTTTTGTTGTCTGAATAAGTACACATCCCTCACTGTTCCTTTGGATTAGCACTTGATTTCCCTAATTGACAAAGTATTTTCAAGCTCAAATCGACAGAGTGCAAATCATTTGTTATTTTCTCATGCCTTTATTTATGCCCCACTTTAAATTAGAGGTTTAAGATTTAGAGTCCAAGGTTCTAGGTTATGAGTTTTGGTTAGGACTTAGGGAATAAGGGGTACGGTGTATATTTTTAGAGTTTAGGGTTTAGGGTTTAGGATATAAAAATAAGGTTTTAAGATTTAAGATTAAATTATTTTAAAAAATCAAAGGAGACATTAAAAGAGGTACGAAGAAGCCGTATAGTATTTTTTTTTCAAAACGACAAGTCTCGTTCGTGTCTAAGAAAACGTGCTGCATCTGCTGCTGCTGACGAACTAGAATGACCTTCCTCGAAGCTCAGGTTCAATCGTGTGCACACATCATGTTGTGTTGTGGCATAATGCACTTTTTAAATAAATGTATTTATTATTGCAACAATGAAAGCATCATCGTCTGAATTTTCTTGGATATCTGCCATATACAAAGACAAAAATATTTTTTTTTTCATTAGTAAACGTAAATATGGTACGTAATAATATTAAATTCCCAACATGAAACGTGTAACACGTTCTGGTCCAAAGAAAGGGAGGGTATAAATTGGTCCAAGTCTTGAAATTTGAAGTGAGTAAACCAGAAAGCAAAGGCAAAAGGTAGAGAACTAAAGGAAACATGGCACGAACACCTGGTTGCGACAAGAGTGGTCTGAGGAAAGGAACCTGGACACCCGAGGAAGATGATAAACTGAGAGCCTATGTCACCAGATATGGCTGCTGGAATTGGCGACAGCTCCCCAAGTATGCAGGTATTGTCTGGTCCGAGTATTCTCCCCAAGGTGCGACTGTCTTTTAGCACAGCTCGGTCTGATTATCCTCGTGTGTGTTTCAGGTTTACAAAGGTGTGGGAAGAGCTGCCGTCTGCGGTGGCTGAACTACTTGAGGCCGAACATCAAAAGAGGGAATTACAGCAAGGAAGAAGAAGAGACCATCATCAGATTACATGAGAAACTAGGGAACCGTTGGTCCGCCATTGCTGCAGAGTTACCTGGTCGAACCGACAACGAGGTGAAGAACCATTGGCATACCAATCTCAAGAAACGCTTCAAGGACAAGCCATTAGAAGCTAAAGCTGACAGTACAAAAGAACCAGTTGAAGTACAGAATCGCAGGAGAAGTAAAGAGAAAGAAGAAACGAAGCTAAACGATCCCACAAGTCCTCCATTAATTCTCGAGAGCTCCATCTCGTGTTCTTCCTCCAAAGATAACACGGTTGAATCCAGCAAAGACTCGGTTACTGACTCAGTTACGTGTGAAGCAGATAGTGGAAATTTCTGGACTGAACCACTTTTCTGGGACAATTTTGATATAAACACCGGTCATGGTTTGGATTCTTATGGCTATGAATTTGGTGAGTTTCCATTTCTTTATGGAGACATGGATGTTCTTGATGATGGCTTCTACTTCTAACTCTGTAGGTGAAACAAGCTCTCTTGGTAAATTAGCAGAGTTGGTTTCATATATGATTTTTTTTTGGGTAATTTCAGCCGTTGATTTGTCTGAAAGAGATATCATCTGTACGGGACTGTAAATATTTTTCTCCGGGGATGTAGGCTTAGAATCGACTCTCTTGTAATTGTCCCATTCGTTGTGGGCGGTCACTCTAGAAAGAATTCGAGTCACTTGAATAATATATTTACGTTAAAGTTTATATTTTTCAAATTTTGGATAATGATAAATAAATAAATAATTAAAATATCGGCTGAATTTAATAAAAAATATAAATATTTTAAAATATATATAATAAAAAATTATAAAACAAATAGAACTAAAAAATAGAGAACAAAACATCAAACCAACAAAATATGTTTACTTATTGTTTCTATTCACCTACATATTTAGGCATCGAAGTAAAAGTGGTTAACGAAACCAATAATTCTATATGTAATTTCGGATAACATATCTAATTACGTCAGTAAACTACCTGCAAAAGAAAATTAAACTATTAAAAGATTAAGTTATAATTTATGTACGGAGATTTAGAATATAAGGATAATGATTAAAATATGACAGTTAGAATCAGGGTTTAAGGTAATATATTGAGGATTTAAGTTTTAACCTATAAACTGTAAATTATAATTTTAAATTTTAAATTTTATTTACAATGACTAAATTCTGAACTATAAATCATAAACTCATAAATTTTACTCTCTAAATTATATTTCTAAACTCTAAAATTAACACGATTATAAAAATTAACTTTTCAACATTAATATATCAAATAATTATTTTTAATTTTTAAAATTTTTATTTTGAAACTTCTAATTATTTACGAATTTTTAAAAAACATTTAAATAATTTATATGATTTCCTATCTTTTGTGATGATGTGATGTGCCAATGGATATAAATTATTTTATCCCATATTACTATTTTATTGGGTGAACTGAAAAATAAAATAATATTAGTCTTAAGAGTTGAAAGTCTTATGAATTATTGGTAGAGTTAATAAAAGTCCAGTTTCTTTTTCTTTGAGTACAAAGTTTTTGACCGTAACCTTTATATAAAATTATGTATCTTCAATTTTATTTAAATTTAAATTTTAAAAATATCATTCCATATATTCTAATCATTAATTTGTTTGTATTTCAGAAAGAATAATTCTTATTTTAACCTATTCGAATATATTTTATTTTATAATTATATATATAATTTAGAAGAAAAAACACAATATTTTTTATTATTTTTTCTGGTTTTCAAGGCATTAGTCTTACTAATCTGGACTAACCCGGACGCACATCTAGTTTTGATAGATGAGTTTTCTAACAGGGATTTTCTGCGTACACAACATCTCAAATCTAAAATTTACTTAAACGGAACCAAATTGTATATCACTTGGACCAACCCTTAACAATAAAAAAAACATAATATTTAAATCATTACATTTAATCTCAATGCTTGTAGTTTCATCATCTAGAAAAATAAACAAAAGAAAGTGCCAATCATAATTGATCAATATTTAAATAAGAACATATCATTGTAAAATCTAGACCATTTAAACAAGACAAGATAAGCATCTGTCCAAAATATATAGAGGTGCTGGACCATCAATGAAAATAAATAATGAAGATGATTGATTATATATTTTTTATATTTTAATATATTGGTGTAATTATAAAATAGTATTTATTTATATTTTAGTTTTTAATAATATAAATTGTACTCATATAATACTTAAGTCTGGATCATTCGAATAAAATATATTATTTTTTACTATTGATATCATTTATGGGTTTAATTGATCTTATATTTGAATTAAGTGAGTTATTTTATATATTAAGTTTTATTTTTGTTAGTTGAATAATTTAATACCATTCTTTTAAATATTTGAGATTTTATTTTTATTTATGAGAATCTATTTGATTTAAAAATTTAAATGTTAACACCGTTAAGGTTTTATATTAAATTTATTAATGTGATACTTTAAAATTAAATAAAACATTAATCTGAAAATAATGTGACAAGAAAATTGATGATGTAATAGATTTGAATTTAATAGATGAATTTCGATGGTGTTAACAAATTAATTTGAACTTTCTATGATTATATTTTTTTTATTATCGGAGTATTGAATAATAATTCAAATATATATAATATTAATAAAATTTTATTATATCAATATGATTATATAGTAGTATTTTATTAGGTTCAAAATCGATCAATTAAATTATCAGAAGGTGATGAATTGAAGTTTGAGTGATTATAGTAAAAATAATTGAAATTTAAAAATTTACACAAAAGTTTATGATAATTTAGCTTTCTAATCAAACTTTATATCTACTATCTTAACTTTTCCCTAATTTATTTTAAATTCGCTATTAATTTTTTACGAGTCATTTACAATTTAAATCATTAAACTCACCCTTAATTTTCATATAGGTCACAAACCTTTGATTTAATCAGATTAAATCATTAAACTTTTATTATTAACAAATTAAATCATTCATGCTAATATCATTAAATATTTTAATAAAAAAGCTAATTCAATAATCTTACTAGACATGTTTTTCATGTCAACAAGTTAATATTAATTAAAATAATGAAAAAAATATTATTTTTCGTATTAAATTATTAAAGAAATTTAGTAAATTGATATCAATTGAATTATAATTTTTTAATAATTTAATATAAAAATTTTTTAAATATTTTTCTTTAATTTTAATTAATATCAACTTGCTGACATAAAAAAAATATGTCTAGTAGGATTATTAAGTCAATTTTCCTGTTAAAATAATTAACGGTGTTAGTATGAATGATTTAATTTGTTAATAATAAAAGTTTAATGATTTGATCTGATTAAATTAAAGGTTTGTGACCTATACGAAAGTAGAGGGTAAGTTCAATGATTTAAATTGTAAATGACTCATTTTTTAAAATATATATAAGCTTGTACCGCTAGGGGGTTTGGCTACTAGAAAATCGACTTCTTACGGAATAAAAAGATATACTAGTACATGAAAAATCGTATCAATACGAGTTCTTCTAGTTAATAATATGAATCAAACTATACCAATACTCAAAAGTAGGTTTTTGACACTTTAGCTATTTAAAATTATTTTATACTAGTCAAAAACCCTTTTAAAACATTTTAAACATATTTTTTTAAGTTAATAGACTTTGAAAATATTTTTAAAAATTTATTTAAGTTAAAAAATATTTTTTAAATTATATCAAAATCAAATATATCAATATATTTGTTCATATACATATATATTTAAAGTTAAATTCCTTAAAATAAATATTATTTTTTCAACACAAACACTACTTTTTAACATTATTCGTAAATTTTTTAATTTTTACCGGTAATAAATTTAATCTTATATATATATTTTGGGATGAGGCCTTTGCTAAATGTACCGGGATCCCATCGATATTCTTTGATTACTATTAGGTAAATGAGCTCTAGGTACTTTTCGGAGATGAAATTTAATATTTATTTTGTGTAAATTTGTTTTTAAATTTAATTTAAATTTAAGTCATATAAGTTATCGCTTTATTTATAAGGTAAATAAGCTTTAGGTACATTATTCATTTTAGAAGACTCGGGTTTAATCGTTTCAAAAGGTAGACTATTTAGGAAGTGAAGTGGTTAAACTTAAGTGTCTCTATCATTCCAAAGCATCAAATTCATAGATATAGTCTCAAAAAGCATTGCATCACAAGTTTTAGAATGCTAAAAATTGATTCGGTACACACAAATGAAGAAAAGAGCAAGAACGAAAAGATATGCTTATTAGGCTCAAGATCTCACAAAAAGGATAAATGTATCAAGTAGCAACATTTCAACTAACCAATAATAGAACATCAAAGAATCTTAATCAAAAGTAACTAATCATGCCAATATACTATCATGCTCCCTAGGTTCCAATCAAAGCAAGATCAAAATCCATCAAGCAAATTCAAGAGATGTGACAAACTAAATAAATGACAACAAGCAACTTCAAGCATATTAATATCAAAATAGCAAGATTTCAAGCATAAAATAAATAAAAATTAAAGAAAGGGAAAAATGAATACTCCCCGATCTAATGACGATCGCGGCTGCGGCCACGTCCTCGTCGTGAGGTTGTGAAAATTCTAGGTATACTTGGCGACACCATTTCTTTGTTATATTCTTCCTCAAAATTTTGCGTGTTGCTGTCGGATGTAAATTCGTTTTGATTCTGATCAAAACTTTGGTGTTGCATAAATTGATCAGTACCGTAAAAATTTTAGAGGCATCTGCAAAAGAATAGGATGATATATTGATAAGGGTGTAACGGAAACGAGTTCAAAATTTACCTTAGCTTCGACATATCCCGAATATGCCAAAAATGTCGAGAAAATAGAATTTACAGTATTCGGCATTGATTGTGTTGAATCGGTAACAGGTATTGACCAGCGGTGTTTGGTGCTGTGGAACCAGGGGTTGTCGTAGGTGGTGGGTTCAGAGCAGCAGTTTCGGCTTGGTTTCGGGTTCTTACCATGATGCAAACCGGTCGTGGATGGATATGTGGATTATTATGGTTTGAGTTTTCCATGGGATAAAGATAACTATCTAAAATATAGAGAGTGGGGTTCACACAAATCTTATTTGGAAAATATATTCTACCAAATTTATCTCTTAAGTTTGAATTTATTTCAAATCCTAACATGTAAGTAAAATAAATAATAAAAAATTATTAGAATCAAGATAAGAAAATTTTAAAATATAAAATGCAGATAAAGATTAAAATAAAATAATAATTTAAAATATGAAAGGATAAAACAAAACTTAATCCAAATAAACTGTTATTGTGTAAATAAATTTATTTAATTATTCTTAACCTAAGTAAACAAATAAAATAAAATTTACTGAAAATAAATAAATAAACTAAAAATGGGTTATCTCCCATTAAGCGTTTTTATTTAACGTCGTTGGCTCGACGACCTGATTCGGACTACAGGCGTGTTCAAATACTTCCTCCAATTTTTGTATTTTGTCTAACTAAGAGCTTCCCAATGTGAAATTTTATAGTCATCAATCTTTTCCATTTTTTCTTTACGAAATATGGTCTTTGCGTTTCAATTTATTTGGCGACAATTTTAACTCAAAATTTGGTTCATGCAAAATGAAAAATGAAGTTTTAGATTTTAAAGGAGTAAAACGTAAATCAGAATGAACAAAATAAATATTTTTCAACTCCTTATTTTCTTTGTCGTGGTGTTCTAATTTCCTGCAAAAATTATTAGATACGTTAGTATTCACAGAATTATCAACTATAGTTTCACAAATACCAACGAAACTAACATTTTCCATAGAATCAGAATGTGTTACATCTTTATAAATATCAAACTCGACGATCTCACCATCAAATTCCATACTTAATAAACCACTTCCCAATCGATCTTTGTATTCGCAGTGCTTAAAAATGATCGACCCAAAAGTATCTCTGAACATGTATTTGAATGATCATTATCCATGTCGATGAGATCATCAACTTTTACTAACACATTTTCAAGCACTCCCTCCGGATAGATAATAGATCGATCTGCTAGCTGTATAGTCACTCTTGTTTCCTTCAAAGGCTCGTTAGTGATCGTTTTATAAACAAAAAGAGGCATAATATTAATCGAAGCTCCTAAATCGCACATGGCATGATTAAATAAAACATTTCTAATTTTACATGGTATAGCAAACATACATTGATCCTTCGTTTTTGGCGGAAGCTTTTGCTGAATTACTGCGGAAATGTTTTCACCCAAATTCACCTTCTCATGGCCAGTTAATTTCCTCTTTGTAGTGCATAATTCTTTTAAAAATCTAGCATACATTGGTACTTGTCGGATCACTTCTAATAAAGGTATGTTAACTTGTATTTTTTGAATACCTATATAATCGTTTTTTCCTCAACTCTTTTGTCATGTTTCGTCAATCGTGACGGAAATGGAGGTTCAATCTCTTGAGAAATGGTAGGGGTAGGAGGTGGGAGTGAAGGAGAAGAAGTTTTACCTTGAGATTCGGAAGTCGACATTTTTTTCTCTTTTTCTGTTTGTTTAGTGATTTCTTTTGGAACTTCAGAATTAATAATTGTCCTACTTCTAAGGGTGATGGCACTAACATTTCTCTTGGGTTCAGCTCGATTTGGGAGGAAAGTTTTCTTGCGATTCTAGTCTTCCTACGGTTTGAGCTAATTGGGACATTTGCTTATCTAGTTTGTGTAGATGTGCCTCAGTTCGGTTTTGGTTCTTTTCTTGGGAAATTGCTAATCTTTCAACAATAGATTCCAATGACGATTTCTGTTGTTGGTTTTGTTGACCTTGTTGATAGGTTGTCTAAATTTTGTTCTATATCTTAGATTTGGATGGTCCCTCCAACCAGGATTATAGGTATTAGTGTTGGGGTTATAAGGTCTCTGGGGAGGTCCAGGGAAATTTCCTAAGGCATTTACTTGGGCTTTATCATCCTCTTGGATGATCGGACAATAATTTGTCGGATGCTCTGAACTTATATAGATCCCACAAAGTCTAGTTGCGTTCTTTTTATCTACAACAAGAGATCGAACAATGTCGGCTAACTTATCAATTTTATTTTCTAATGAAACTGTACTTACATCGTAAAACCGTCGAGATGATTCACTTGCAGAATGAAATCGCTGCAAGTTGGCGGACATGGTAGATATCAACGTTCTATCCGTGGTAGGAGTCATGTTGTGGATAGTTCGCACATAGCTTTTTAAAGCATTCCCAGTAATCATACAAAGTTTCAGTATACTTTTTTGGATACTCAGGATACTTTGACTTAGTTCGCTCGCCTTAGTTGCTGGAAAGACGGGAAGTTTAATTTGGTCTTTAATAACTCTTTGTGGTTTTGAACTTAGGCAAGCCATATGAAACTCCTCGAGGTGTTTGTGAGGATTTTCACTTGGCAAACCGTGGTAGGTTGACGATAAGTGTATCAGGCCAGTTTTAAGAGCAAATGGCGTCTCTCCATTTGGAAATTTTATACACATCGGTTTGTTATCATCAGGAGCCACAGTCAATTGTCGGATAGTTTGATCGTCCATCGGAATTGGCTCTTCAGTTATGTGATCAAAATGTGATTCTGCTTCGGATGCAATTTCTAGATCACGTTCTAATTGTTGTTGTCGCAGTCTATGTTTTTTCCAAAGTGCTTGGGCGTGTAGTCTTCGGGCGTATGCTTCAATTTTCGGGATGTAATCTCCTTGTTCACACGGGTTGTTCCTTGTCATAAATCAAACAAAAAATAAATCAGTAACTTTTCCGTAATCCCCGACAACGGTACCAATTTTGACTCGTGTTGTATAATATCAAAAATAAATTTCTTATTCTCAAATAAATAATAGGAAATTAAATATAGTAAAGGACAAGTAAGGATCGATTCCACAAGGATTAGAAACTTCCTGATTACGCTTGTTTGATTGATGATCCAAGAATATTGAATGATGTTTTAAGTAAAAGGGGTGGTGTTGAATATAATGAAACTAAATAAGTGAAGATAATAAAATAAAGAAAGTGATTTAATTATAATAAAAAACTAGCATTAGGTTTTCGCTTTAACTCGATCATAACAGATCATCAAAAAAGATTTTTACTTCGGGATTTTACGTCAGTACTTAGCTTTCAAGGTTCAATCATTGGAGTAAAACATTTAAACTGAATACCCAAGTTCTATCTTTGATATTGGTTTCATGGATTAATCCACAAACTCTATCTTTGTAGATAACAACATTTAAATCTCAAGACCGATTTAGATTATGTTATTTCATTAATAACTGTTTCAATCTTAGTTTTCTTCTTAGCAATCAATTTGCTAATATGTTCCTAGAAAGTTGAATTGCTTCAATAGCCGATCTTTCCTCTCACATAAATGATCAAATCAATTTCTTGACCAAAGTTAATATTTAGTTTTGAAATCAATTTAATTTAGAAATAAGTTCAAAAGAAAAACTTAAAGAAATAAAAAGACAAAGTTATCGATGTACTTTTTCAATCCTCACGTTTGGATCGAGTAATTGCTTAAGCCTTTGGCTAATAAAAATTTAGCTGAGTATAATTATGGGAAGAATTATGTTCGACATAAAAATAAAATAAAGTAAAAAAAATAAGAATAAGAAAATAAAGAAAGAGAACTTTATAAAACTTAAAACCTAGAACAAAAAGAGATAAAATATGAGAGATGATGAAGGATGAAGAAGATATGTTCTAGGCTTATCCAAGATGGGTATTTATAACCTTCTAAAAACCCTAAAATAAAGAGATAAATTCAAGATAATCCTAAAAATATTTAAATTCAAATACAAAAAGACAAATCCTAATTTAAAATTCAAATCTCGACTGATAAGCTATCTGGAACGCTGATAAGCTATCACACGCTTGTTGATGTCATCTTCTAGAAGCTGCTGACCAAGTGCCACGTCAAATTTTCATGCCCAAAGTCGTGCCACCAATTCAGACTCGATCCAGAAAATAAAAAAACTTCAGAAATCGGCCATTTAAGTGCATTTTCCATAATCATAGTCCTGCACAAAAACATATGAAAACATTTAAGATCAGTAATATAATTCATCAAATTAAGGAGTAATTGAACACAAAATATTAACTATTCTAAGCTCTTATCAATTAGGTAAATGAGCTTTAGGTACATTATTCGTTTTAGAAGACTCGGGTTCAATCATTTTATCTTAAGGAATGTGTATTATCAAAAGATCAAAAATATATATTGTAATCACTAATTTTATCCGGGTCTAAACCCGTGTTTTAATTTTAATTTCCATTCAAATAACGGGCTTGTAGTCGTTAATCCAAAAATGTAAAAAATATTATTATATGTATTATATTTCTTTTTTTATTAAAACCAAAAAACCAAAAAACATTACGTATGTTATTTGTATGTTATCTTTTTCTAAAATATATTTATATATATATATATATATTATATGCTTTTGTTATTAGTTATTATTATTCCTTTTCCTTCCTTATATTATTATTATTTTGTTTATTATATCACATTAAATATGTATATAGTTATTATTATTATTATTATTATTATTGTTGTTGTTGTTGTTGTTGTTGATATATGTTTCTTTTATTTATTTTATGTGAGTTATGATATAAATAAATAAAAAAAGCTCATAATAATTAAACTCAAAACAATTTAATTTACAGTCCAACAGTTATTAAATCCAAAACAATTAATAAATCAGCCCAGGGTTATTTATTAAAGTCCATTTACAGTTTTTGATCCAAAAATAAATCTTATTACAAGCCCGAAAATATTTATACGCAAGCCCATATTCAGTAGCTCAAACCCATGTTAATCTAAAAAACCCTAATCTGATAACTAATCCTCCATCTCAGGCGCAGCCCATCTACCACCGTTGGATCAAATCCAGATCCAACGGCCACAATCAAAACTGAAAGAAGCTTCCAGCAACAGAAGCGCTCACACGCGGCTTTTTAGACCCCACGCGCACCGACTCAGCTTCTGGAGATGTGATCGAGTCCCGCGTGCGTTTCACGCACGATGCTTCAGCTTCCAGATGCCTCTTCGTGTTTCTTCGCCGACGATGATCGTCCGATCGCTGTTCACCCAATCGGTGGTCCCCCTCGTCCAGCAACCATCACATGCACAAACCAACAAAAGATCAGAAATCGTACAAGGAATTAACAAAAAGACAAATCTGAAATTCCAAAGGTTTACAACAGATTCACCAGCAAATTCAGAGGATAATCAGAGACCACTCGACCACGATTTCTAGAAAATTCAGAGGCTAAATCAACAACAAATACATCCAAAATTTCAGAGCAACCAATATGAGATTTTAAGTGCTTTTTTTCTATTCAATTTTCTCATGTAATTCTTCGGTTATAAAAACCAAAAATCAAACTTTGTAAGATATTTTTTTTCCCACAACCAGAATCAATAAAAGCGAAAATAATTCAGAGGTAAAAAAAAGATCTTGTTTTGCATATATCGAAGGAAAAAATAAAAAGTTTTTACCTTTCTTCTTGTGGCCGACCGAACTTTCTCCTCTCTTCGGTGTCTTCGACGATATGCCCATGGTCTTCGTGCCATTCAAAGGGTGAGCCGAGGCCGAATAAAGAAAGCGTTCTTCTTTTTCCCTTCTTCAAATCGAAGCGAGAAAGCCATTTCGTTCTCGATTTGGTAGGAGGATAAGCTTAGGGCAGTTTTGTTTTCGTATCAAAAAAGGGTTTTCTTTTGGTTTTAGTTTTGAAAAGCTAAGAAAAACAAGGTTTCATCTTTTCCGATTACCGCCGATGGTGGCCGGCACGGTGGTTTTTAGCCGGAATCTGGGTTCGGGCGGCGTTTTGCTGGAAATAGGTTTGAATGTTTATCCTTTTTCTAGAAAAGGATGAAAATTTGAGAGAAAAGGTCTTTTAATCTTTCATTTTTGAGACAAAATGGCTAAAGAGTTATTATTTTAAGTTTCAAATATCATTTGGCCATTATTTTTGAAATGGGTTATTAACATTTTAAACTCCTCCGTCCTAGGGTATTCACTGCCAGGGTCCTCCAAAGTTTTGTAAAGCTTTCATTTCGGTCCTAAATTGGACGAATTTGATTTTTTTAATGAGATAATTTCGTTAAGATCCCCCGTGCCTTGAAGTTCGTTTTTAAGCCATTTCGCTCTTAAAAATCATGCCCGTAATCCCTATGGGTTCTCAAATGTTTTTAATTCGGTCACCAGATTATCATCAAACCTTTTTGTACTCGAATTTGCCCTTAAAATGTCACTCTTTCTCAATTTAGTCCTTTTTTGAATCAAAATATTTTCATTTTGCCTCATAATTTTGCTTTCTTTAATTTTGGCCTCTTTCAGTGATAAATCACTCTTATTTTTATCTTGTATTTATTTATTTTACCATTTAATCATCCTTTTTATTTATATTTATGTTCCATTATTATCGTCGTGCATCTTTGTTTTTATTTATTTATACCATGCGTTTTATTTACGTATTTCATTTCATGGTGCATACTTATATTTACTCATGTTTTGTCTTTGTTTTATGCATTTTATTTTGTTTATGCTTCTTATCTTATTTTTTTACGTAGATTCTTGTTTACATTATATTATTTTTTTATGTTCTATTATTACATGTTTTTTGTACACATCTAACTCATGTATTTTATGTCTTATTTTCCATGTGCATGTACTTTATTAATTATTGTTTCTTTTATTTTGTCATTTAAATTATACTTACAATTAATTAATGAATTTATTAATTACGTCTTTTGTTCGGTCGTAACGGGTCCGTGTTCTAACGTATTGATCACGGTGTAAGCATTGCCTTCGAATAAAGACATGGTAAGAAAATAAAACTTAATTCAAATATTTAAACAAACATTAATTTAAATGACACTTTTAATGCAGAAATATTCAAAATTAATTAAGCAGTTATTTTGATAAAGGTGTTAATTTTGGGCGATTTTCAAGCCCTAAACCCGTTTTTAAACCTTAACCGACTCTCGAACTCGTCTTTTTCGATCTCTGGTTTATACGGTGTCCGACCTACCAAAGTGGCCGGTGACGACTCCACTTTTTTTAAAAATCCTTTTCCTAATTTCCAAAATTTTCAATCCCTAACCCTATTCCTTAACGACCTTAATTTTTCAAAATCCCTAAATCTTAGGTCAAAATCCCCAATTCCCAATTTCTCAAATCGATTTTCTATTTGGAACCCTAATTCCAAAATTTCAAGACCTAATTCCTCTTTTCAAAATTTAGCTTCTACTTAAACCCTAAATTTCATTTTTATTAGTGACATTTTTCACACTTATTAAAATTTTAGATTATTTTAAAGGGGTCGCTACATATATGAATAAATATTATCTTATAATTATCTTTATACTATTTTTTATTATTTTTCAAATACGTCACTTAAAATTATAAATTTAAATATATTTTTAACAAATTAAATATATAATAAGATAAAACACTAAATCTTTTAAGTGATATCGATAGTTTAAATCAAAACATTATAACTTAAGAAAACTAAATTGAAAAAATCATTTTGATCTAAGCAAACTAATTGAAAAATAAAATTCTATAAAATTTGATCTGAATTAATTAACTAATAAATTAAAAATTAATAATTAAAAACAAACTAATAAGTTAATGATTGGGAGAATCATTTTGATTAAAAAAAGGGACAATCATGATCGATCAAATTTATTATTCGAATGAAAGCATCTCTTTTTAAGTTCTTGACCATTCAAATAAGACAACCTAAGCAAGTGCCCTAAATACAGAGATGATACAGTTCAGACATGGATTAATTAGAAATTATCACTTGTTAATTGGATTTTTTTACTAAAATAATTTTGAATTAAGTATTCAAACTCGTGAATTGATAGCATCGCATCATCATTAATTACTTATAATTAAATGTAATAATATGACTTTGTAAATCAAATTTTATCGCCTGTTATTATTATAATTATTATATTTTTAGTTATATTAAATTAAAATAGTATGATAAATAAAGAATTATAATATTTTTAAAAAATAGATAATTTTAATCGTGTTTAGACAGAATTGTGTAATTGCATGAAAATATAATTAATATCCTACTAATTACACAAGTTTATATTACAATATAACCTAAATATAGTACATTAATATAGAAGATATAATTAGGAGTGAGTATTTTATTTAATCAAATTAAAAAATTTTAAGTCAGTCGATTTGAACAATTTTATTTTATAACTCAAATTTTATTTGATTTTTTTAATCGATTCATATTGTCTGAGTTTTTGTTTAAATTTAATAGTAAAATATTTTTAAAAATGATGATACTAATTGACTTTAATTTAAAATATTGATAATTACATATGATATACATATATCAATTAAAGTTAATGGACTCATTGAAACTCAAAATTTTTTAAATTATTTCAAGTTTTATTTTATAACTTAAATTTTAATTAAAATTTACGAAACTATAATTCAAATAAAATTAATTTAATTTTTTATATTAAATAAAATAATAATAATAATTTTTTAATATAGTCGAGTTTTACTCACTCATATAAAATTAAGTCCCATGATTGCTACTTGAGCCACCTAAATTGGAGTTTTGGCCCATTTAGGACGAGCCACTTTGGACAAGATAGAGAAACATAATCCAGAAACTTGTGGCTTATGTGGCACCATAAGGGCAAACATGCCTTATCTTCAAGCTGCTGTGGTCGACAGAGCTTTGGTCATCTCCATAAGATCTGTTGGAAAAAAACACGCGCCAACAGTTTCACAACCACACCCATTAACCTCAATCATGGCTTCTTCAACTCTCTCCCCTGCACAGTTATGCTCGAGCAAGAGTGGCATGTTCTGCCAATCACAACCTTTCCTTGTGAAACCAACAAGGACCCAAATGGTTAGAAGGGAAAATGGAATGAAGCTGACTTGCCAAGCCACTAGCATCCCCGCTGATCGAGTGCCGGACATGGGCAAGAGGCAGCTCATGAATCTGCTTCTGTTGGAGCTATTTCACTCCCCACTGGTTTCATGTTGGTTCCCTACGCAGCCTTCTTTGTCCCTCCTGGGTAAGTTCAGTTTAAGCAATCTCATTCTCCCTATTCGTGGTTTAACTTTGATTGAAATGCTATAACAGTGGAGGCGGTTCCGGTGGTGGTACCGTTGCCAAGGATGCCATTGGAAATGATATCATTGCTGCCGAATGGCTCGAGAATCATGGCCCTGGGGACCGAACCTTGAGTCAAGGATTGAAGGTAAATACAGGATGTTAAGTACCGGATAGGCAGGACGGACCAAAACTTTATATAAGGGGTGCAAATTGTTACGAAGATATATTAAAAACGTAGGAGAATATAAAGTTATAAGAGTTTAGGGGATGCAAAATTAGATTATCAATAGAAAATACAAAATATAAGAAAGTTTTTGTTATTTTATGTATTTTTCAGGGAGACCCTACCTACCTAGTGGTGGAGAAGGACAGAACCCTTGCAAACTATGGAATAAATGCTGTCTGCACTCACCTTGGATGTGTTGTTCCATTTAACCAAGCTGAGAACAAGTTCATATGCCCCTGCCACGGATCTCAGTACAACGATCAAGGACGAGTCGTGAGAGGACCCGCCCCGCTGGTGAGTCCAATATACATGTTTATATTTCAGTTATTTCGATCTTCGATGTTCGCGAAATCCAATTTTCATAACATCCTTTGTGCCCGCACAATGTTATTAGAAGCACACAATCGATTTTATCATGTCGAGTCTATAATGACCGAATTTGTTATGGTTGTTGGAACAGTCCTTGGCATTGGCTCATGCCAATGTGGAAGACGGGGGAAAGGTAGTGTTTACTCCCTGGACTGAAACAGATTTCAGAACCGGCGATGCTCCGTGGTGGGCTTAAACATCTTCGCAACCCATCGACGGTCTTCGGTATTCGATATCTATATTCAGCTTGTATGTTTTCGCAACGTTGCTCAACATGCTGTACCATAGACTTTATCCATTTTAATAATGCAGTTTGTAAGATGCCTCAATCGAATACAAGATTAGACATGGCATGGCACTCATGTTCTTGTTATATTCAAAATTTCTTTGATTGTATATTTATGGGCTGCTTACCTTTGTAACTTAAATGCATGCTCGTCAACAATAGCTGGTTTCTGCTGCGTAGAATTTAATCTGGATTAGTCGTTCAATAGATTAGATACCACTAATTATAAAAATAAATAGTTTATACACGATCAATTAGGTTTATATCTATTATCTTAACAATCCACGTTAAGGATTTTTATAAATTCATATCTGTCTTTTTTGGGGGTTAAAGTAGATAATTTCATAAACCTAGATTTACATCCCTAAAGTCTAATGAACTTTTTCCTTGCACAAATAAAGTTCACTAAAACTCCGCACACTTAGAAAGATTAGTGAAGAAAACTCAATGGGTTTACAAGAATTTGGTAAGTTGAACTCAACGGTGTTGGATATGTGCTTAAATGTTTTAAAATTCTTGTCTTGTTATTGAAGAAGCTTTAATGATTTGATTTTATATCCCCTAATTGATTTCTAACCGTTTGAGTAGTCTGGATATTAAATAGTACCGTTAGGTTGTAAATTTCTCGCAATAAATATTGTATGATAACACTAGGTATCGGCACACGAGCATCTGTATCAATACCTACCTAAAATAAAAATAATCATTGCAACAAAGGGTACAAGTACATGAGAAGGCATATCGATAAGAGTAAAGATTTAACAAAACGTATTGAAACAGACTGTATTGTACTGACGCTTATTTTGCTCATTGGAATTCTTGAAATATTTTGCTAAAATATTGTATCTATACGCGTATAGCTTTATTGGTACACGTATCAAAATTCTTAAATTTTGGTTCCAAAAAATCTAACATGCTAATGATCGAAAAGATTATTTGAAAATATTTTAAAATTTTTAATCTCGTATCGATACACATAAGATTATACCGAAATATTATAGGCTGTATCAATACTCAATTATCAAATTGACTAGATAAGTGCCAAAACACTGAGAACGTATATGAGGATTCAAATTTTGACTTAGAAAATAGTTCAAGTCCATATACTTGTCAATTTTGTGAGTAAACATAATTGCCTTAAAATTTTATTTATTTACATTTAAGTCTTTATTATATCAAAAATCAAATATAGGTTTAATACTAATTTTTGTTTAATAGACTTGAATTGCTATTCAAATGCTCGATTTGAGCCAAAATACATATATAGTAATTTGGTTAGACTTAGAATTGATCAATTGAATATATCGAGAGGGTTGAATTTGCTTCTCAAATGAATAGGCTAAAACCGAAATAGTGGATAATATTGCACAATGATACTAGAGTGGTTCAACTACACAAACTAGTCTACATCTACTATCTTATAACACTACTGAGAATTTCTCAATTCACTATAATGAATTCTTTCTTTTTATAAACCAAAGAGGTAACCTTTGCAATCATATCTTTTTAATGGTTAAGATAAAACCATTTTAATTTCTTCATAGTCTAGACTTATAAAATATCTTCCTTTTACAAGGTAATTTTTGTATTAACTTTGGATATATTGTGTACCAATACACTCTGAATTTATATGTAATGATTATTTCTTGTTTTAACGTATATTAATACTCATTTTTAAATACTGATACCTAAAATTACAAAAATATATTAAATGCTAGAAACTAAATCTTCAACGACTAGTTTTTACACTTTGCACTATAATTACAAGCTGGGGACACTTAAAACAGAAGATGAGCATCCAAGCTTAAAGATCAAGACAGTAGTGTTTAATTGTAAATATTTGTCATACCTTGAGTGTAGTTCGGGGTCACTAAGCTTCGGAACCTACTACTTGCCATACCTTGAGTATAGTTCTGGATTACTAAGCATCGAAACTAACACTTCTTGTGTATCTGACTCTCATACTAACATTCTCAAAGCAATCATCAACAATCATAAGTATCATATATAAGCTTACATAACATCACAAGTCATTTCAAGATATTTAATCTACAATTTCTTATTTAAGTCTTTTATGATGTCAAAGTTTTCGTTTCACAATTTTATAGTTCATTTTAAGCCTAAGAGGACCCACTAAAGCTAATAACAAGAATTATTGGCCCTCCGGACTCAAAGTTTAAAACTTGGATAGATTGACCTATGAGTACCATAAGCCTATATCAGGTATCAATATGCTCTTAAATAATATTAGTACCATCCTGACCAGTATCAGTACCTGTCCATTGAGTACTGATACACAAAAAGCATTCAAAAGAATTAAATTACCACATACTGATATACCTATTTAGTGTAGCAATACCTAGTATCGGTACAAAGACCATCCGTATCGATACATGACCTCAATGAAATAGTGATAATGATACACATATGCATACTCGTACGCCTAAATAGTTCTAGAATTGCTTAAAATACAGGGATTCTGATACACGAGAAGCCGTATCAATACTCCCTCCCTGAAATACCCATTTTTCTCTTCATGAGTACTGATACGGGTACCTCTAGTATTAGTACACAAGCCTAGATTTCTAGGTCTAGAGCTCGAACAACACATCTTTCCCTACCTAAACCTTCCCAAATCCTTCCCAAATTCTCTTACATGCTACCTAAGGTGTAACTAATGAATTACAATCAATTTCAACGGGTTATAAGCTCAAATTTGAAATTTATCCATTATATTCAAGCTACCAAACCAAGCTTAAACACATACAAACATGCCACAGATACTATTATTATGAGTTTCATAAACACACAAGAGTTAAAAGTATACTAACCTCGGATTATTCAGTACCCAAAACCTCTCAACCACTCTTCAAGCTTTACCCTTCTTTTTCTCTTGCTCATTTAAAGATTCTCCCAAAACTTTTATTAGAACAAAGGTTGACAAGTATTGTTACCTAAATGTGAAGATAAACGAAGCTAAAACATATTAAAATATTATAATTTGAGATTCTCAAACTCAAACTCGTTCTTCTTTCTTAACCCTTATTAAATCACTCATCCCTACCATTAGACCTCATTCTTACCTTAAAATATAGATCCTCTTTAACTGAGCAACTTTTCCTTCTTTCAAACGAGATTATCCCTCTAAAGCTTAAAGTTACCGCCTTGAAACATTATACTTTGGAAGGGAGATGGCTGATGAGAAGGAGTGCAAAAGAAAAATATTGGTTGATTGTAGCGACTCTAAAATTAAAATTAATAAGTGTGAAGAAAAGGGGGTCACTAATGGAAATGATTGAAAAATTGGGATTTTGGAAATTAAAAATTAAAATTAGAAAATTAGAGTTTCGGTTTAAAAATTGGGAATTTATCTCAAAAAAAAGGAAATTTAAAAATTAAGGTTAGGGATTTGAGAAAAAGAATTTAGGAATTTTAGAAATTGAAAAAGGATTTTAAAAAAGGTTGGAGTCGCCATTGGTCATTTTGGTAAACTAGACACCCTAAAAACCAGAGATTCGAAGTGATTTTGGTCCAAGAGTCGATTACGATTAAAAACGAGATTAGCTTTTAAAACCGCCCAAAATTGACAACTTTATAAAATATCACTTAATTAATTTTAAATTTTCCGAATTAAAGTGACATTTAAATTAAGATTTGTTTAAGATTCGAATTTATTTTAATTTTACCGTATCTTTATTCGAAGGTAAACGCATACACCGCCACCACTACGCTTAGTGTCGGGCCCGTTACGATCGAATAGAGAAGTTGTCATTAAGTTCATTTATTAATTAAGTGGATGTATCTTAAGCAAAATCAATACAAGCAATATATACAAAAAAGTACAACAATAAATAAAAATGCACAAGATCAAAACAAAAAAACCTTCTTTTCAAAAAAAACTACCAAAAAACCTTCTTTTCAAAGCTTTGAACCCGATTTGGTCCCTTATTTCAACAAGATCGAAATCAAAACGCTTCCTTTTGAAGAAAATCGAAACGAAGAAGAAGATTTTCTGAAGAAAACAAAATGAAGACTCCGATCTGAGGAATGAGTTTTAGATCTCATTCTCTCGGCTCACCAATAACAACCCGAATGCGTAAGGATTATCGCCGGAGTGAGCTTCAACAAAACCCGACCAAATTTCGAAGGTAACGAACCCAAAACCCCAATCTCTTTTCTATTATGCGAAAGAAAAACGACAAGAGGATATACCTCTGGAAACTTTTCTTTGTATTCGATGGAAAATGGTGAGAAAAGAATCCCTTACAATGGTGTTTCTCTCGGTTTAAATAACCGGAAATTATAAAGGATTATGAAAAGGAAAAATGTTCTTTTGGTGCCTCTAATAATTTGTTTTTGATGTATGCATGTTGTGTAGCCTCTGAAATCTCTGAATTGTTGGCTGACATTTGTGTATTTACTATGATTTTTGTCGGTTTTGTCCGATTATACTTTAAAAAGTCCCTCTAAAATGCTAGGAATTTTGTTGTTTTTGCTCTAAATATTGGACTGGTAATGGCCTCGTACGAAATCTGACAATTTGCTTTGTCTGTTTGCATGAACCGGTCGGCGACGAGGGGACCATCGGACGGTGACCAACTAGCGAGTGGGATATGAACGGGTATCTGGGCAGTCGAAGGGCCACGTGTGTTCCACACGCGCGAATCGAACGATCATGGGAGAGCCGAAGCAGCGCACGTGTGCGTGTGGGAATCTAGAGGCTTTGTTCTCTGTGTTGATCTGGATCGTTGGATCCAGATTTGATCCAACGATAGGAATTTAACTGCGCAAGGAGACAAGAGAGATCAATTAGGATTCTGTTAGGGTTTTGATTGTTACCCGGATTTGGGTTTTAAGATTGGGCTGGTATAATTATAATATTTATTTGCATGGGCTTATATTATTATTGTTTTTTGGGTTATATTATTGTAATTGGACTGGATTAATAAATATAAAAACATGGGCTTATTATTTATTTCCATTTTTGGGTTTTTATAATATGATCTATTTATATATTTATATAATAATAACATAAAATAAAAAAAATAATATTAATAATAACAAGTAATAACAATAATAAATAATATTTATAAAAAGAAAGTGAAAAACTTTAAACAATAAGATAACGAAAATATATATTGTATAATATTTTTGGATTCTTTTTAAAATGTGATGAAAAAAAAAAGAAATAGTAACATTTATTAATTAATATTTTTTTGGATTTTTAATTTTAATATATGGTAAACAAGTTTAAAAAATAATAATATATTTACACTTATCAATATAATATACTTTTTAATTTTATAACAATTAATGTTCGTTATTTAAAAAAAATTAAAAAACGGACTTCATAACCCTGAATAAAATTAATGATTACAGTAATATCACCCATTCCCCTTTACAAAGAAATTAAAGTTCCCCTTTCCATTGACCAACTTCACTCAAAATTACTTTTATGCCCTTTAAAGGACCCTATAGCCTAAGAACAAATACCTAACAACCTAAATAGGCTCATAAGGCCCAATTATGAGGCTCAAACCTTGATTTAGACCGACCCTCAAATTCAGTAAAAATATGTGTCGTTACATTAAGTATTTTTTTTATAATCTCTAGCATTTCTTTAGTCCAATCACAGTGAGCTAAAAAGTGTAAACACCCACCAAGAGAGGTATTTTATTTATAAATGTTATGACCTTGTTATTGAAGAATAAGTTTTAGTTGATCCTTATAAAAATTAGGGAGAGAATTCTATCTTAGTCCATGAAAAAGTTATCTCTTTGTCCTATAAAAAGAAAGAATTCATGGTAGTGAATTAAAAAATCTTTGGTATGAATGCTAAGGTAGCGAATATAAACCTTAGTTGATAAGATCAAGCCACACTAAAATTGAAGGGTAAAAATTAGCATTTCTTTTGTCGTTCTTTTCTTCCCAACTTTACAAGAGTTCATTACACCTTTCATCAGCGAGATCCGGTTGGAGTGCATCAAGCCTAACACATTTTTATAAGGCTTAAGTTTGTCCTTAAAATTAATCCAAGGGAACAATTTTCCACTAATTTTTATTTTATCAAGTTTATTAAAAGAATAGTCGGTTAGTCAGTTGGGTTGTTAAAATTTGTTAAGTTTGTTGTACTTGGGCTATATAATAGACCCAACTCAATGGCAAATGCAGGGGAAATATCCATTATTCATTTTAATAAAAGTCTCTCTGATTCTTCGTTCTTTCTCCTTCTATTTCTTCTCTCTGCGTTTCTGTTCTTTGCTTTAATGATTGCTATGGCTACTGTAAATCTGATAATCTATCATGGTATCAGAGTCATCCGTTCGTCGGTCTAATCGCCGTCGAAATCAGCTTCATCGCCGGATGTCACTTTGCTTTGTTGTTCAAGCCTGTTGCACAATTCTGGTGATCGTTCTCTCTTTCTTCTATTCTTTGCGGTTCTGCTATCTTTCTCTTGATCTCTGTTATGCGAATATATTTCTTCTATTTCTGTTTGATCATCTGGATCTGTAAGCTCTTTTCTTCGTGGAAAGGTTCATTGTTCGGCTACGTTTTAATTCTAGGGTTTTTGCTTAGTTGTGTTTGTCAGTTCAGTGATTTACTTTGCAAATCTATGGTTGATCTGTGTTTGTGTTTAGTCTCTGTGATTCCGAGCTTCTGATTATTTGTGGCTTCATCTTCTATTCTGCGTTTGTTTGTATTTCTTGCTTTAATGGCTACGACGACACCAACTGCTCCTACTATTGATACTGTAATACCTACACATACACCTACTCAAATTTCAACTGCTCCAAAAGATCAATGTTACTTTAGATGATCATAATTATCTTCTGTGGCATCAACAATTGTTTTTAATCATTAAAACACATAGACTTCTCAAGTTTATTGATAGCTCTGTGCAGCCACCCTCTAAGTATATCACTAAAGATGAAGTTGTGTGTATTAATCCTGACTTTGAATTGTTTGAAGAACAAGATGGTGTTCTTGCAACTTGACTTTTATCTATTGTTAGTCAATTTGTCTTGCATCACTTAATTGGTCTTAGTACTACATCAGATATTTGGAATACTTTGCATCAGTTATATAGTAGTAAGACTACTTCTAGGTTAATGACATACAAGAGGCTTTTGCATTCTCAGAAGAAAAGTGACATTCTTGTGCAAGAATTCTTGATGAAAATAAAATCAATTTATGATAATCTAGCTAACTGTGGGGAGAAGATTTCAGAACAAGAACACATTACTACTATCCTAAATGGTTTACCTGCTGAGTATGATTCTGTTATCACTGTTATCTCTGCTAGTCCCACCTCTAATAATCTGGCTTTTGTGAGTTCTATACTTCTAGATGCTGATGTTAGGTAAAATAATTTGTTCTCTCACATTAATGCTTCTGCTCATCTTGTTGCTCAACCTTTACCTCAGAATTATGTCTCACAGAACTATGCTCCTCAGAATTATGTTACATAAATAGTGTTCCTCATACTGTTGTCCCTCAAAATTTTGTTCCTCAGAATTTTGTTCCCACTACTAGTGATAATCAGACTGATCTCAATAATCAGAATATTTCTAATTTTTCCAACATCTATGGTAATGATCAGGTTATGCAACCTGAACATGTTGGGTCTGGATTTTCGTATAATAACAGAGGTAGGGGTAGAGGACGATTTTTCTCCAACAATAGACCTTAATGTCAACTATGTGATAGGGTTGGTCACTTAATGGATAGATGTTATTTTGGTTTAATCTAAACTATAGAAACAATGTCACTCTCAGGCCTAACACCAATAAGGATTTCTCGGCTAAAACAAATATGTCAACCGCAGGGGGTTCTGTTAATCCTTTTACCAACTATCCATCTATGGTTTCTCCTATGGCATCAACTCCTCATATGTCCTCTATGATAACTTCATCTCCAGTACACCAACTTGCTTCTTCTATGCCTTCGTATGCCTTACCTCAACACCAACATCCTGTGTTGCAAACAGTGGGATCAATTCTTACACTTTCTTCTGGTTCAGTAGCTTATTCCAATGGTACTCATGCTTCCATTGTCCCTACTTCACCTCCTTTCATTGGTGTTCAAACCACTTTCAGTCCTCAAGTTCATCTAGCCACCACTGTTATCCTGGATGATTATTACCAAAAATTTACTGTCTATTTTTAAGTTTACACAGGACAATCAAGTCAGTGTTGATTTCTATCCCAAGTTTTGTCAAGTTCGAGATTTGCAAACCAGACAAGTGTTGTTACAAGGTTCTGAACTTGCAGGATTATAAAAGTTGGACATTCATCCTAATAATGCTAGCCTTAATAATTTTGTTGCTTGTTCTTCTTTTAATTCTTGCAATATTGTTGCTGAATGTAAAGTGGCCATTTCCAATAATTTGCCTCTTGAAGTGTGGCACAGTAGGTTAGGTCATCCGTCACCCAAAGTTCTGTTACAAGCTTTAAATCATTGTAATGCTCCTTTTTCGGGTAATAAAACTCATTTTGCCATGAATTTGTGTGATGCTTGTCAATTAGGTAAGTTACATAAATTACCTTTTGATACTTCTCATACTGTTTACTCCTCTCCTCTTGAATTGGTAGCTGCTGATGTATGGGGCCCCGCTCTTATGTCTTCTAACACATTTAAATACTATATTGCCTTTACTGATAGTTTCTCCAGATACACCTGGGTATATTTTTTGAAATACAAGTCTCAGGTGAAAAAAGCTTTTGTGCACTTTCAAAACACTGTAGAACGTCAATTTGGTGTTAAACTTAAAGTGCTTCAAACAGATGGAGGAGGGGAATTTATAGCTTTCAGGGCTCATCTTCAAAGCCAAGGTATAATACATCGTTTATCTTGTTCTTATACAACTGAACAAAACGGTTTAGTGGAAAGGAAACATAGGCAGATAGTTGAAATATGATTGACCCTTTTAGCTCAAGCTTTCTATGCCTTTGAAATATTGGAATGATGCCTTTGCTAGTACAGTTTTTCTTATTAATAGGTTACCTTCAACAGCCATTTCTGATCTGTCCCCTTATGAAAAATTGTTTAGAAGAAAACCTAGTTATGATTTTCTTAGGACTTTTGGTTGCAAGTGCTTTCCTCTGTTGAGTCCTTATAATAAACAAAAATTTCAATTTAGATCCTTCCTTGTGTTTTTCTTGATTATTCTCCACTTTACAAAGGATATAAATGTCTTGATGCTAGTGGTAAAATTTTTATTTTTAGACATGTGAAGTTTGATGAATCTGTTTTTCCTTTTTCTACAAAACAATCATCAGTGTTTGATCATGGTTCTCTCATTTTTACATCAGACATTAATGATTTTCAAAATGTCTCTACCACATCTTCAGAATTCATAAGTCATTTACCATGTGTTCCTAATCAAACACCATCACCATCTTTCATTGATCCTGCTATATCCACAAGTTCACCTCCACAACAGGTAACACCATCTCCATCTTCCATTGCTCCTGTTATATCCACAAGTCCACCTTCACAGCATGCAACACAATCTCCATTTTTCATTGATTCTGCTATATCCACAAGTTCACCACCACAGCAAGTAACACCATCTCCATCTTCCATTATTCCTGCTATAGTCACCAGTCCACCTCCACAACAAGTAACACCATCTTTATCTTCCATTAATCCTGCTATATCCACTAATTCATCTCCCATTGTTCCTGTTCGTAATGCTCATCCAATGGTTACTAGAAGCAAGTCTGGCATTTTTAAGCCTAAAGCATATATTCTTGAAGGTGTTTTATCTGAGACAACATCTGTTCAAGAAGCTTTAGTTCATCCAGAGTGGCATTCAGCCGTTCTTGCTGAGTATGATGCCTTGCTAAAGAATCATACATGGGATTTGCAGCCCTTGCCATCGTCTAGGAAATCAATTGGGTGTAAATGGATATTTAAGATAAAAAGAAAGTCAGATAGATCTGTTGAGAGGTACAAGGCCAGACTGGTAGTCAAAGGGTACTCTCAAATGATTGATAGTGATTTTAGAGAGACCTTCAGTCTAATGGTAAAAGCTGCTATTATTAGAATTGTCTTAGCTACAGCTGTTCTTGAAAGGTGGACTATTAGGAAAATTGATATTAACAATGCCTTTTTGAATGGTGAATTAGAAGAAGAAATTTTTATGAGTCAACCTCCTGGTTTTGAGAAACAAGGATTAAATTGAGAAGCACTGGTTTGTCGACTACGGAAAGCACTCTATGGACTTAAGCAAGCTCCCCGAGCTTGGTTTAATACATTACGAGCATTCTTGACTACAAAGTTGTATTTTTCAGAATCTAAATCTGATGTCTCTTTATTTACTAAGAGAGAAGATGATCATATACTGTTGCTAATGGTCTATGTTGATGATATTATCATCACAGGCAATGTTGAAATTGAAGTGTCCAATATAGTTCAGCTGATAAACTTAGAATTTTTACTTAAGGATCTTGGTCAACCTGAGTTCTTTCTTGGAATAGAGATTCAACAATCATCCACTGGACTCACCCTAAATCAAAGGAAGTATGTTACTGAACTTCTAGAGAAGGCAAATATGACCACTTGTAATCCGGTTCCAACTCTTATGATTGTTTGTCCTCAACTACATGCTGATGTTGGAAATATATTTTCAGACATACACTTGTATCGCAGTATTGTTGGTTGCTTGCAATATGCATGCTTAACACGACCTGACATTGCCTTTGTTGTCAATAAGGTCAGTCAATACATGAATCAACCTAAAGATATACACTGGACGGCTGTGAAACGTATACTAAGATACCTTCGAGGAACATTATCCTATGGCTTGACTTATAAATCTACTGGATGTTTGGATGTGGTATGTTATTCAGATGCTGATTGGGCAGCATCTATTGAAGACAGAAGATCTACTACGGGGTATTGTATATACCTAGGAGACAATCCTATCACTTGGTGCTCGAAGAAAAAAAGTATGGTGTCAAGGTCTTCCTCAGAAGCTGAATATAGAAGTTTAGCAAATGCAGTATCAGAGTTGTTATGGATACAACATCTGCTCACAGAAATTGGAATTACCCTGACTAGGATTCCAACAGTATGGTGTGGCAACACCTCCACAGTCTTCATGGCTGGCAATCCAACACATCATGCTCGAGTTAAACATGTAGAGATTGACATTCATTTTGTTCGTGAACGTATGCTTACTGAACAATTAGTAGTCAATTTTGTTCCTTCTATTGAGCAGACAGCCGATATACTTACTAAACCTCTACCACCTAGACTGTTTTGCAAGTTTCGAGCAAAACTAGGTGTTGCATCATGTTTTCAATTTCATGAGAAGGAAAAGAAAATCGAAAGGACATTAGAAGAATAGTCGATTAGTCAGTTGGGTTGTTAGAGTTTGTTAAGTTTGTTGTACTTGGGCTATATAATAGACCCAACTCAATGGCAAATGCAGGGGAAAATCCATTATTCATTTTAATAAGTCTCTCTGATTCTTCGTTCTTTCTCCTTTTATTTCTCTTTTCTGCGTTTTTGTTCCTTGCTTTAGTAATTGCTATGGCTACTGCAAATCTGATAATCTGTCAAAGTTTACCCTCAAAGTCGTTTAATTGCATCGATTTTTCTATGAAATCATTGAATTTTGATGATTTGAGAGTACTTGATGAGAAAAATTGATGCAATTTAAAGATATGGACAATATTGTTGATTTAGGTTACTTGAATAAACTTATTTAAGCCTTTTTTTTTAGAATTAGGGTTTCACTTCACCTTTGTTGGAAACAAAATCTATCACCAATAATTTTGAAGCTCAAACTTTAAACTCTTTAATTCTAATCTTAACCTTCAATTTCATCCATTAAATTTGAAGAAATCGATTTTTTCTCGCACTAGAAATTAGGGATGGATAAAACTCGATTCGACTAAAAAAATTGAATTATTTGACTCAACTAGAGGTAAAAAAAACTCGTCCTGACTTGATTCATAATTTCATAAATTCAACTCAAATATAAAATTCAAATAAAGTTTGAGTTATGAAATAGAAATTCAAATAACTCAAATTTTTTAGCAATTAATTGATCAATTTTCATATTTGAGTCGAATTTATCAATTCTGCGTGGTTTATTATATATCACATGTGAAAATATGATATATATATCATATATGCATATAGAAATACTTTAAAATTAGAATCAATATGTGCACTATACAGCCCTACATATATGCATATAAAAATATATATGCACGCTATATATATGGATATAGAAATATATATGAAGAAATATTTATGTATAGTTAAATTTGTATAGAAATTTAAAAATTTGAATCAATTCGACTTGAATTTCATAAAATTGACTCAAATCAAACAAAATTTTAAATAAAGTATGTATCGTAGAATGCCAATTACAAACTCGAATAAATTAATTTTTTTTTACAAAATTTGAATCAATTGAATGCACCACACTACTAGAAACTTTAAGTTTTCTTCAATGAAGTGTTTAAGAGGATATAGAGCCTTCAATGGTTAATGATGGATCAACTTTTTCATCTAATTTGGCTAAATAAAATGTGTAGAAATTCTCGAATAACTTAGTATTTTGGTATAATTATCACATGAGGACATTTCTATATATTTTTCTAATTAAGGGCTTCGCATTATTTTCCTTTATAATTTATGCAAATCCATCATCTTTCACTAACTCCTTTATTATCTATTTACCATTTAAGGATTCCATATTTCCATATTTTCTTTCCTTCTTTACTCTCTTTCTTGTTTCGATTAAAATTCTCAAGTTTATTCTGATCCCTAATTAAATGACCTATTATGTCTAAAATATAATTTTTAACTTCCAAAAATTAATAAAATATTTATTTTAAATATTTTTAAAAGTCAAACTCAAAAAATTATCGGTTTGAATTTTACGGAGTTACAATTTTTGTATAATATGTTTCTATCGAAGATGCTAGGAGTAGGGGTGAGCAAAACTCGATTCGAATCGAAAAAATTGGATAAATCGACTTTACTTGAGGTGAAAATATTCGAATTGAAATTTAATAAACTCGAATAACTCGAAAAAATTTTAAATAAAGTTTGAGTTGTAAAACGAAAATTCGAATAACTCAAAATTTTTTAGTAATTAGAAGATTTATTTTTAAATTCAAGATGAGTTCCTCAATTTTTTATACTCTATATTCATATATAAAAATATGAAGAAATATTGCTACACATAAAGATGTATATATATGTGGCTTATATGATTAGTGAAAGTTGTTTAAATTACAATCAAATCGTACTATAACATAATAAATAATTACAATTAAATCTTTATAAGAACTCGAAACTCGACTAGACTCTACTCAAAATTTTTGAATGAAATTTTGAATGATAAAATTAGACTCGTCAACTCGAATAACTCGAAATTTTTTTGACTTAACTCGACTCAACTACATCGAACACACACCCTAGCTAGGAGGACAATTAGGTCCTCTTAAGCCTATTTTTATTTTTATTTTTAAAAATATCTTTCATTAACTACACTATTACATAATGTTATATCAGTTATGAACTAAGTATTGAACTTGACTTAATTGTTAGGGGTAACATATATACAAAATAATGTCAACCGTTCCACCTATCAATATGACCAATTTTAGATTCTCTTTAGTGTCATTTTCATTTCTTTTAAATTTTAATTTGAGTTTAATTGATAAAATTTATAAAAACGAAGATCAAATCTATAATTATATAAATTTACTTAATAAAAACGATTAATCACTTGATAAAAAAAAACTATTATTATTTTCTAACTAGAGTATTAATACTAATAGAAGTAATTAGTAGGATAGACAAATAGACAGACAATATCATAATATAATGATAACCTGTGAGATCATGCCCCCAATTTTAAAAACTATAATGTAAAATTTTAAAATTAAAAGAATAATTTTTCTCCACAAATTTTTCAAAAATTGAAAATAAACTCCAAAATTTTTGAACATTCTTAATTAAATCTCTCCCATGATTTTTAAAAGTTTCATTAAACCTCTCAAAGTTTTAAAATTTTTAAATAAACCCAATTTTCTTGAAAAAGAATAATTTAACGCTTTAATTTAAAAAGATAATTAAACCTCTATTTTTTTAATTTTATGTTGGCCTCCAATTTCTACATCAAGTTCAGTCACAAACGGACAACAATTCACCTTTTATCTATGAAGCGTAAACACAAAAAAATTATTTATTTTTATTAAATAGAATGATAATTTTATTTTAAATATCGATATTTAAATTCATATAAAATAAAATAATATAAATATTTAATAACTTCTCTATCGATTAATGATTTAAAAGGAGTTCACATTTTAGTGGTAATTAAAAAGTTAAAAAAAATAAAAATCTTTAAATGTCTCTGTTTTAAATTAGAAGATTTAAGGTTTAAGGTTATGGTTGGGGTTGTGGTTGAACTTTAGGGAATTAGGGGTAAAGTGTATTTTTTAGGGTTTAGGGTTTAAGATATAGAAAATAAGGGTTAGGATAAGATGAAAATCGCCTGCCTCTTTTACATGCCTCCTACCATGCCTCTGTTTTAAATTAGAGGGTTTAGGGTTTAAAGTTCAAGGTTAGGGATTGTGTTCAAGTTTAAAAAAATAAAAACATGATATATTTTTTAGAGTGTAAGGTTTAGAATATAAAAATAAAAATTTTAGGGTGTATTTTTTTATTAACTTCTCTACCAATTAATGATTTAAAAGTAGTTGACATTTTATTGGTGATTAAAATGGTCCAGAAAATTTGGAAAAAAACGTTACGACAAGACTCTGATCCTAAGGCAAATGAAATCTCATAGGGTTCGTCAACAAAGTCGACTCCGTCTTCCACAAAAACACACCAAGACATTCTTTCCCATTTGCAGAAAGGTTTCAAAAACGTGAAAAAGGGAATTAAAAGAGGCATGTAAAGACAAGGGACAACTTTTTATTTTAGATTCAAACACATTCAAGTTTTTCTTGGGCTTGGATAGATGAGGAAGAAAAAATGAGTAGGGCTGATAGGGATTTTAAAGAGAGATTTTTTTTAAATATAGATTAAAAGATATTAAGTGTTTAAATATATTTGATTTTATATTTTCATGTATGTATTAGTGAGATAATAAAAATATATTCAGCATACATATCGGGTAGTTTTTAGATTATCTAACTCTTTTCGTTTTAAGGGTAATAGATTTCGAGTTTAAAAAGTTGATTATATGATTTGAAATTTAAGTTTAGAGTTATAGAATGAAAGTCTAAATATAAAGATATAATTTTTTATGTATATTAATAAATTCGTCATGACCGAATTCTCTATTCAAAGGGGAGAAATGAATCTGGATATTTTGATGATTCATAAGAATTTAACTCTTAGAGAATTAATGAAAAAAGGAATATTGATTATCGATCCGGTTCGTCTATCGGTAAAAAATGATGGCCAATTTATTCTATACCAAACTATAAGTATTTCGTTGGTTCATAAAAATAAACACCAAATTAATCAAAGATACCAAGAAAAAAACTATATTGATAAAAAGAATTTTGATGAATCTATTGCAAGACATCAAAAAATGACTGAAAATAAAGACAAAAATCATTATGATTTGTTTGATCCTGAAAATATTTTATCTCCTTATCACCGGCGAGAATTGCGAATTCAAATTTCTTTCAATTCAAGGGCTAAAAATGGTATGCATAGAAATCCAGTATTTTTAAATAATGTAAAAAACTGCGGTCAAGTTTTGACTAAAAACAAACATCTTGATAGTGATAAAAAGAAACTAATTAAATTAAAGTTCTTTCTTTGGCTCAATTATCGATTAGAAGATTTAGCTTGTATGAATCGCTATTGGTTTAATACTAATAATGACAGTTGTTTCAGTATGGTAAGGATACATATGTATCCGCGTTTGAAAAGTAGTTAATGGTACATTTTTCCATATATTATGTACGTACCGTGCCGGGTCTATGAAAACAAATAGATAGGCACAAGGATTAAGAGTTTGAATCACGTCGTACGTTGTAAATGAAACAAAAATTGAATTGAATTGAGAGTGTTGTCCCTATTAGCGAAACTAAATGAGGTAGGGAGGGTTAATCGCCCGCCAAGAATTTTTTTTAATTTTTTCTTTCTATTTAAAATTTAAATTTTTTTTTTATTTATAAATTTGTCCCTCACTTTCGAATGTTTATATTTTACTCTCAAAATCTTAAATCTTAACTCAATCCCTGACCGTCCTTATAATAATTTCTATAAAATTTAATCTAAATTAATCAGTCTATAAACTAAATATCCATAAAAAAAAAAATTCATGTGATATGTATTAATATATCTTTTATTATCGTCTGTTTAATTTTTCTCTCCTCTTCTTCAATAACTTTAAGTCTTTAACAAAGAGATTTAGCAGCAATATTTAAGAAAAAATGGAAAATATTATATCCCGAAAATGAAAAAAATAATAAATAAAATAAAATAATAAAACCTTATATTAGAAAAAAAAAATCAAACAAACCAAAATTACAAAGCATGATGGTGTGTTTTTACAAAAAATCATTAATATTCAAACCCTCTGGAATTTCAAACTCCAGCAAATTATTGAATCTTTCTATCTCGTTGCAAGAATCAAAGTTAAAATCCTGATTACCACCCAAGTCTGGATTTTCATATACAAACGGAACTGTTGAATTACTATAATCCATCAAATTTTCTCGAGAAAAGTTGCAGTTCGTCATCATATTATATTGACTTTGAATCAGAGCTTGATGCTGAAGCTGAAGCTGAGAATTGGAAATCTGGTTTTGCTGGAGAAATTGCAGCAGCATTTCTGGGTTATCTAGGCCTAACTGTCTTGGATTCAAAAGAGCTTGGGCGCCGCCTAACGAGTTGGACACATCGAGAAGAGATTGGCTGCACATGGCGGAGCCGATAATGGAAGAAAGGTCAAGCAAATCCAGGCGTGGTGCATGTGTCACGGGATCGATCCCATTTCTCTCCAGCCTTTTCCTGATACGAGTGTTCCAGTAATTCTTGATTTCGTTGTCGGTCCTCCCCGGCAACCGACCGGCAATGGCAGACCACCTGGTTTCAATACGAAAAACAAATGTAGTAAGATACGTACGTAAGTTCATTATACCGACCAAAACAAAGACCGTGACCGGTGACCCTACTTGTTCCCTAAGACACTGTGCAGTTGAATTATAATCTCTTCTTCCTCAAACGAAAACCTTCCCCTCTTGATGTCTGGTCTCAGGTAGTTCATCCACCTGAGACGGCAGCTCTTCCCGCATCTTTGTAGCCCTAAACAGACCAGAAGAAAACATTATTAAACCCTAAAAGACTAAAATACAATAAAAAGCATTCAAATTATATATATACCAGCATTTTTAGGTAGGATTCTCCAGTTTCCTGCGCCATGAATCTGAACATAATTGCAAAGCTTAATGTCTTCCTCTGTAGTCCATGGACCTTTCTTGAGGCCATTTTTGTTACAGCAAGGTGTTCTCCCCATTGATTTCAGATGGTGAAGCTTACGTGATGGAGTTAGGTGGCTTGGAAATTGGAATCTAAGAGAAGATGATGAAAAGTGAAACTGGTGGATCGAAAAGGTAGCGATGACCTGAATATATATAGTTGGCAACAAGAAGGGTTCTCCATGGTTGAAGACAATTGAATTCGGTGTCGGCCTTCTTACACGTGTTTCTATACGTATTACTTTACGGTTTACATGTGTAGAAATTATGGACATGTCCTGAAGTGTCCCTACGACAGTATATGAAAGCAATTATTTAGGAACGTGGTGAATTCCTCACCTCACATAATCACATATATTCATCTCCTTTTTATTACACATTTAAAGTTTGTCTTTGACAATTTAAAATCTACAGTTTCACCAACTGATTGGTCTAAGAAAGATCGGTCGTCTTGATATTTTTGAGGTACTACACAAATTATAAAAATATACTTTTTATTTAGTTATAATTTAAAAATAAAATTTAATTGCTATATCAACAAAAAACAGTCTATAATCACGATTAAGGTTGTAAATGAGACGAGACAGGTCATAAGTTACTTGAGTTCGACTCGATCAAAGTTCAGTTAAAACTTGATTCGATTGGATTCGGCTCAAGTTCAAATTCTACTCAAGTTCTTGACGAGATAAGCTGAGCTATATGATACCCAACTCGAAAAGCTCATAACCTATTCGAAAATATAAATATATTATTTTTTTTAATTTTTTATAATCTAACATCTAATTTTCTAAACTTAAAACCCTAACATCTAAATACTAAATCTAAATCTTAAATCATAAATTAACACACTAAACTCTAAAATTAACAAGATTGAGTTACAAAATTTGTTTATCAAAGTTTTTTCTTCATTAGGCTTTAAATGAGACATGATATATAAGAGTTACTCGAGTCTAACATGATCAAAGATCGTTCAACACTTGACTTGATTAGGCTCGAATAAAGTTCAAACTCGATTTGAATTCTTAACGAGTCAAATCAAACTCAGATTTTTCAACCTCGTTTAAAGTTACTCAACTCAAAATTTTAACGAGTCGAGCCGAACTTAACATTTTTTAAGCTCGACTCGACTCATCACCCCTAATCATAACAAAAGTTCAGAAAATATATATATCAACAAAATATTTATAGATAATTAGCAACGTTAATATATCAAAAAAAATAGGATTCAAACTTTTTTCATTTTTATCTTTTGAACAATTTCTTTTGATATGTGATACCAAGACCCAATAATGTATTTTTAATTTGATGTTGAATTAAAAAGAAATTTATTTTGTTGAAGCTTAAAGAATTAAGAAAGAGAAGAAAGAGAAAAAAGAAAATACTGTCATAGATTAAGAGTGTGCATTATTCTATTTTAACCGAATTAACTGAAATTATTTTAATATTTTTTAATTCAATATTTTTTTATTCGATGTTATTTTTTCATTCGGTGCTATAACGGTGTCCTTTTTTATTTTCAATAATATTTTTATTAATGTTTCCATTTCCATTAAAATTTTAAAGACGTAATTTTATTGGTATGATCCATGTTTTAACCTTATACGCATTATATAACAGCATATATTCTGGGAAGAACCAAAGATTCATATTCTATATAGGACGACTTAATATTTTTTCATTTATTCCCATGATCCACTAGTTTGATCTTTGGATTGGTTTGAGGTTTAGGTGATAAGTAGATTGATATAGTTTAAATAGGTCTTAGGTTTCATAGATTGTTTACGTAGAAAAATCTCTGTTGGAGACTCACTTATCAAAACTAAATGTACAACACGAATCAATCCTGATTAGTCAAGGTAAAACCTTGAGAAACCAGAGGAAAAATATATTTTAAAAAATTTAAATAAATTCTTCTAATGGTCAATATTTTATTAACATGATATGACTAGGGGTGTAAACGAGCCGATTCGAGCTCGAGTAGGGCTAAGCTTGGCTCGACTCATTAAGATTTTGAGTCGAGTTCGAGCTTGAATAATTTTAAACAAGCTTGAAATATCTGAGCTCGGCTCGTTAAGAACTCGAGTCGAGTTCGAGCTTTTTTTGAGCCTAATTGAGTTATCTATTGACCGATCTTTGACCGTGTTAGACTCGAGTAACTCTTATCTCTCATGTCTCATTTAAAGCCTAATGGAAAAAAAATGATACACAAGTTGTATAAACTCAAACGTGTTATTTTAGGTTTTAATATCTTAATTTAAGGTTTAAGACTTATGTTTAAGGTTTAGATTTTAGAGTTTTAGGTTTAGAAATCTAGATTTTAAATTATAAAAAATAAAAAAATAATATATTTATGTTTTCGAGTAGCTCGTGAGCTTTTCAAGTCGAGTATCATGTAGTTCGGCTCAGCCCATTAAGAACTCGAGCTGAGTTCGAGCTCGAGTCGAGTCCAATCGAGTTGAATTTTGATCGAGCTTTGACCAAATCGAGTTCAAATAGCTCGCAATATGTCTCATCTCATTTATAGTGCTAAATATGACAACGTTAATGGCACAATCCCAAAACAAGCAAAACGTTAACCACATTTTGTTATTATTCCATTTTTTATTTAGACATGTAAGATCGTTTATAGTATTATTAATTGAGTGAATATTTAATATACTAAAATATTATACCATAGAGTCTCGCCATGAATCTTAAAATTTAAACTCCACACCTTAAAACTTTAATATCTATACTCTAAATTAAAACCATAAAAAGGCTTTATTTTTTGTCGTTATTGTTTTTTCTCAACAAATTAAGTTTTATTAAATTAGTTCAACATCCAACAAATATGTCTCGTTAAAAGCTTTTCTAAACCTAAACAAAGAAAATTAGTCAGACAATAAAAAGGCTCTCCTATACTAACTCATTTACCACCAAACCTTAAACACTTCGGTTATTGATAAACCCGCTTTCGTTGAATGATCCGTTATTGCATTCCTTTATCTGCTAATATGAACAAATTTAAACCTTATTTGTTTATATAAAATATTGTGACATTAAAAATAATGTTTTTTATTTTTAAATATCAGTTATTGAACTCACAATTGATTAGCATGTAATATGATTTGCACATGCAATGAAGTGTCCATACTATTAGGGGATACTATTAGGACATGTATTATTCAGTTTTAATCGAATAATTGATTAAATCGAAACTATTTCGGTTAATTCAGTCTGTTAATTTTTGATAAATTCAGTTAACGGTTAATGTTTTTTTGATAATTCAGTTATCGGTTAATTCAGATCAAAATCGGTCAATTAACCGAATTAACCGAGATTATATATATATTAAATATTATATATATTTATTTTTAATCATTTAACTTTTAAAAAATTATAAAATTTTTATTAAATTTTTTTATATTATAAAATTGTCACTAAATTTTGTATTAAATTAGTATAAAATAAAAGTTTAATGACTAAAAAATTGTTTTTTTATAATTTAGTGACCTATTATGTAATTTAACCAAAATTTATAATAAATTTTGATTAATTCGGCTAATTAACCAAAATAATTTTGGTTCGATTAATTCAATTAAAAAAATTTGATTTGATTAACGGTTAAGATTTTAAAAATTTTGGTTAACTCAGTTTTGATTAATTTGATTCGGTCACAAACAGAATTAATCGAATGAAACCCCTATGTACTACGGTATATGAAAGCAATTATTTAGGAACGTGGTGAATTCCTCACCTCAAATAATCACATTAAACTTTAGATCTTTTAAATAAAAGGTATAATAATAATTATAATAATTAAGTCATATATATTCATCTCCTTTTTATTACACCTTTTAAAGTTTGTCTTTGACAATTTAAAATCTACAGTTTCAACAACTGGTTGATCTAAGCAGGATTGGTCTTGATATTTTTGAGGTAATAGACAAATTATAAAACATTCCATAATAATAAAACAAAAAAAGTTACTCACAAATATATAATAAAATAAAAATACAAAAGTTTAAAAAATATATATCAACAAAATAATTATGGATAACTAATGACATATTATTATAGATTTAGTTATAATAAAATATAGTCAAAATCAGTTTTATTACTATTTTTACTTATGGTCATTTATGGCTTATATTATTGTTTCTTTTATTTGTTATTTATAGCCCAACAAGGATGCCTCCACCAAATATTATAATCAAATTTTGAGGCCCTTCTATTATAGTTATTTAAGTAATAAAAATTGAAGAAAAAAAATTTAGGGACGGACTCAGAATTTTATATAAGGGGATGCACACTATCAAGAAGTTATATTAGAAATATGGATGGTGCAAAACTAGAAGAATTTAAGGGGTGAAAAATTAGATTATCAATAAAAAGTACAAAGAAAATATATAGAATACAAGGGAATTTAAAAAATTTAGGGTTGTGATTGCACCCTCCAACACCCACCAGGTTCATCCCTACCTAGAAGGCCAACCAATTCAACTTGTCTCAAGATTGTTCCTAGTTCAAGTGATAAGCAAGTTAATATCATTTTAACATGTCTAGATTTTGTCATTATTTATTCAAAAAAAATATGTTCAAGATTTATTCATGAAAATTAAATGTGTGATACGGGTCAATCATGTTAGTCAAGGTAAAGTCCAGAGATATCAGGAGGCACTATAGAGACTTGATATATAGCGACGAATATTGCGGTGTTTTAACTACAAATGCCACAACAGTCAATAAAGTAGTGACTTTTTATATTCAAAAGCTAGTAAAGTCAAATATCAATGGTGTTTTTTTGTTAAACGTCGCAAAGCACTTAATATTAGTGACGTTTTTATAAAAAAAAAATCCACAATAAACTAGTATATTAGTGGTGTTTTGTATAAAAGTGCCGCAAAATTCAAATAACGGTGATGTTCTTTAGTAAATATAATTTGATAAAAAAAAATTGATAAAAAAATATAATTTTAGAGTATAAATTAAAAAACAAAAAACAAAAAAAACTTTGACGATTTTATTTAGGCATAATATTAAAAAATTATTTCTAATGTTTGATTAAAGGTTTTTTTTGAATAATTTAACCTTTAAAATATTATTTTGAATCAAAATAACTTGAAATAATTTGATATAATGATATGTTAGAAGAAAAAAATATTTTATATTTTATATAATTTTATAAAATTATTTTTTTTGATTGATATGCTATTTTGGAAAGTCAACATATTTTTTATATAACATTGTTATCGTGATGTACATTGTTATGTAGATTTGTCAGTGATCTTTCTTTGACTTTTTCAATGAAGGATTTTATTTGGTTTATTGTTGATCAGTTGATTAAGTTTGTGTATTTCATTCCTGCTCGAACTAACTACCAATTAAGTTAGTTCAACTTTATATCTCTAAGATTGTTCGATTGCATGTGATACCTCTATCCATTATTTCTAACAGAGATTCGAGGTTCACATCGAAGTTTTAGAGGTCACTTCATTTTACTTTAGGTACTCGTTTGAACTTTAACACTTCTTATCATCCACAGATTGATGGTTAGTCTGAGCGGGTGATTTAGATCTTAGAAGATATATTGAGAAGGTGTATTCTAGATTTCAGAGGCAGTTGGGATAATTTCTTACCGTTTGTAGAATTTGCGTATAATAATAGTTATTAGGCCAATAGTAAGATGGCACCGTATGAGGCTCTGTATAAGTGTAAGTGTCGCACCCTTATTGGTTGGACTGAGCTTAATGAGCATAGGTTGTTGAGACCTGGTCTTGTAAATGAGGTTGAGTAAATTGTCATGTTGATTTGTGATCGGCTCAAAGTTGCCTTTAACGGACAGAAGTAATATGTTGATTTGAGACATCGAGATATTGAGTTGGAGGTAGGAGATGTGTTTTCTTAAAAGTATCCCCGTGGAGAAAGATACTTCGATTAGGATATAAAGGTAAGTTGACTCCTCGTTATATCGGACCTTATCAAATTATTCGTCGAGTGGTACCTATGGCTTATTTGCCTGAGTTACCATCAGAGCTTAGGCGTATTCATGATGTTTTCCATGTTTTTATATTGAGATGATATCAGGCTGATCCGTCTCATGTTCTTTCATTTGAGGATTTTAAGATTCATTTAGATATATGTTATGAGGAGGAACCAACAGAGATTCTTGCTTAGGAAAAAAAAGTCTTTTGGAGGAAAATCATTAAGATGGTTAAGATATTATGTCATAATCTTGCTCACGATGAGTCTACATGGAAGCTCAAATTTGTTGTAATGGTCCAATATCTACATCTCTTTGATCCAGGTAAATTTCGAGGATGAAATTTCTTGAGAGGGGAGAGTTTCAGAATCCTAATTTTTTGGGATTTTTAGTTTAAAACTTAATTGAGATTTAGTGACTCTTTTGTAATTTTGGAATATTATAAGGATGTTTTGAAAAGTAAGAAAAATGAGATACCTTTATTGGGTAATTTATCGTTTTTACAAAAAATTATATCCCCTTATTTTTGTTTTGAAACCCTATTTGGATTAATATTTTGGTTGTCGACATCTTTTTTCTTTTTTCTTTCTGTTTCAAAGAAACAAATTGTTTTTCCTCATTCATCCTTTGTAACACTCCAACTTTTTCCCTTTGACTTCAGTCAAAATCTCTAGATTGTGTCCTAGAATTTGGGGATTTTGAATTTTAATTTCAGTGGCCAAATTGAAATTTTCTGAATATCCAGACCCTTGTTGTGTAATTTTCCCATTTCTGTTGGGTAACATTTTCATCCTCTTGAAAACTAATTCGGATTTAATGGGGGAATTGATTTCTCTTTTATTTCTTGGATTAAAATCTGATTTTTATTTATGGATTTTGATTCGCATCTGAGAATTCAAATCGAATTTTGAATCGTTGCTTTTCTCCTTCCTTCTCTCTGCTACTTTCTTCCTCACCGGTGTGGTAAGTTGGTAAGCCTTGAATCTTTTCCTTTTCGTTTCAGTTTTGGTTTAGTTGCACGTGAAAGGGGTGGTTCGGTTAAGGTTCTGTTATCTGGTTTTGGTTGTGGTTCAAAGCTTTTCTTGGATTAACTGTAAGTGTTGAATCGGTTTAGGTTTGTTCAAAGGTTAAAGGGTGAAGGAGTTTTAATCGGTGGTGGTCTAATGTTGTAAGGGTGTTCGATTGAGGTTTAGTTTGGTGTTCGAGTGTGTTTTAATCGAGAGAAGGGTGTTTAAATCATATCTGAGGTTGAATCGAGCCTTGGGGGGTTATTCGAATTTTTCAAGGTGTTTTTTCTCGGGAAAATCCCAGAACCCATATGTGACCTGACCCGACTCGAAAACCCGACCCGTCCCATGAACCATTAACGTCATCTGCTGACGTCAGCGTTGACCATGCTGACATCAGTAGATGACTTTTTCGATCTGGGTCCACTTTATGTTTTTCGACGTCTTGATTCTATTGACGCTTTCCGTTTTTCGAAATTCGAACCTGAAGTGTCGTTTTTAGGCTTTTAAGTTCGATTAGTTATCTAGAAGTTATCTGTAACAGATTCTAAAATCGTTTCTGTTTGGTTCAGGTGACGTGGACTCCGACCCCGAGCAATTGCCTCCTTCTCCTCCTGGATGACCTCCTGTTTACCAGTCTTCGGGACTCGTATGTGTGTTTCGTGTTACTTCTGTTATGTGTACTTTTCTGTTAGTGGCATAATGGTATATCTAATATTCTGTTACTCGTAGGTTCTACTCCTGCTCGATCTAGCGGTAGAGCTGAGTCTAGTAGGCATAATTCTAGGCGTTGACCATCTTTTCAGGTGTGTTATCTTCTATAAATTCTGTTATTTTTAGTATGTTCAGTTTCTGTTAAACCGTATGATCATGCATTATTCTGTCATTATATCTCTGATCCTGATATTTGTCATGTATGTCTCCTGTTGATATCAAGGCATGCATTCTGATTCTGTTTATGCATTGAATATTACATCTGGTAGAATATATGTGTAAGGGAAAGTTAGTGATTTATCACTTTTGTTTAGTGGCTCCACCTGCGGGTCGAGTTTCCACTTCTGTTGGTGTGATGGAGTTAGAGTGGTTCAAAGGAACATACTCTTCTGTTGATGTTTGGAGTTGGGTGCATATCATGCATACTTCACATCATCTGTATTAAAAATGTTCTGTATTACTGTTTATCTGCTTTAGAGACACACTAGGCTCCCTAGCTTACATCCTTCCAGTTTTTGTTTCAGATACCCGGTCGTAGATCTCGGTAATTGGAGGACTTTTAAATTTGAATTTCTGTTTTATCGTACGTTTTATTATTTCAGACTTGTAATAATTTCGGTTAATAAATTGTATCAGACTTTTAATAACTTTTGGATTTGGACTATTTATTATTTATGGGTTGAATTTTATTTTCAGTATTTTAAATTATTAATTATTTAATTAATTATCCGAATTATATTTTTTTAATTTGTATAAAAACCTTAACTTGTAAATCAAGTTTCAGTAAAATAAAACCCCAGCTTCTAATCTAAGAAATTAGGTAAATTTTAGGGGTTATATTTAATGGTATCAAAGCCAGGTTTAACCCTCGGACTGTGAGGTCCAAAATGATTTTGATCTAAAAATGATTTTTGTAAATCTGTTTTATAAATCTGGATTTTCTGTTTTAATTCTATTTTAAAAATTTCTGAAATATTTTGAATATCACTCCAAGTACCGATTCTAATATAGGATTCTGTCTGTTCTTCTATAGATACTCTACTATGCCACCTTGTAGGAGTACACGTCTAGCTACTGGGAGAGGTTGTGGCTGAGGCCGTGGCCGAGGTCAATCTGCTGGTTCATCTAGTGATGTCCCGCCTCCTATGGACCCGTCACAGGATCAGAGTTTGGCACAAAATTTAGTAGGATTGGATTTACTTAAGGTTCAGACCGAGGCTCAGCAGGCCGAGGTTGATCAGTCGGTCCAGAGTGAGGGACCTTATGTTTTTGGGGACAGTGAGATCGTTGGGTTGGATTCGGTGACCATGCAGAGAGAGATACTCCGATACTTGCGATAGAATAAGGGTGTTAGGAAACTCATCTCTACCAAGTTTTTAGCTGCTGAGATGACCATGTTTGATGGCAAGACCGGTACTGACCCAGTCGATGCAGAATACTGGCTGAAGAAGCTTTAGCGTCTGTTTGTCGAGATGGAATACCCCTCTGAGAGGAAATTGAGGGCAGTTGTATCTTTACTTCAGGGAGAGGCCCTGAACTGGTGGGAGACAGAGGAGAAAGTCACTGCTTCGGAGAAGATTTCTTGGGAGTTCTTCAGACAGGCTTTCGAGGATCGGTATGTCAGACCTGAGTATCTGGCTAAGTGCCGTGAGGATTTTCTGAATCTACAGCAGAATGACATGTCCGTTAATGACTATGAGATTGAGTTCCTCCGTCTACTCCAGTATGCTCTTGGTATTGTTTCCACTGAGAAACAAAAGTGTGACCACTTTCTAAAGGGACTTCGGGTGTAGTTGAGATTGCCGTTGCTACTCACCACGATACAAAATACAAGATGATTACTCGGCGTGTCAGGACAACCGAGCATAACGAGAGTTTGAGGCTTCAGTTGGAATCTCAGGTTCAGGATAGAGGTAGACGACAGCCTGTAGCACCTGCTCATACACGATATACTTATCACTTTATTACTTGCGACATGTACACTACGAAGTATACCGGGGATTGACAACTAAATTTTGTTTTTCTTTAATTTTCTTGCTCTTTAACTATCCTTTATTTAACTTTAACTTTATTTTATTTTATTTCTGTTTTTAATAATTTTTATTTATTTGGTTTATGACCAGGGCAAATCCGAGTGGACCATTGTACGAGTTGGACCCTGAGATTGAACGAACAAGACATAATCTAAGACGCAATTTGTTCCAAACTATGGACAATCCACCGAGAGGACAAATGCCACCAGTTGATCATAATGTACTGACGCCAGCAATGCCGCAGCAGCCAATGCCGCATCTATTGCCGAGGCAGCCTACTATAAAAGACTATCTGGTGGAAGATCTAAACGGACTTAACCCTGGCGTAGTCACCCCAGAGATTGAAACAACTCACTTTGAGCTTAAACTAGTGATGTTCAATATGTTGAACACAATTGGACAGTTTGGTGGGTCTGCTACTGAAGATGCAAGGTAGCATCTTAAATCTTTCATGGAAGTTTGCAACTCTTTTAAGATTCAAGGAGTCCATGAAGATATTCTACGCTTAAAATTGTTACCCTATTCACTGAGGGATAGGGCGAAAACTTGGTTGAATGGAATCCAAGAAGGATCAATCGGATTCTGGGAGGAACTTTGCCGAGAATTCATTACGAGGTTCAACCCGAAAAATCTTTATGACCGTATTCGTAATGAAATTACATCATTTCGGCAAGATGAAGATAAACCGATGTATGAGGCATGGGAACGTTACAGAGAACTATTAAACAAATGTCCCTTACATGGTTTTCCCTTGTGGACGCAAGTCTCCATGTTCTATAATGCTACTAATGCCTCCAGAAGGATGATGCTAGACGCTTCCACAAATGGGACACTTTTAGATAGAGCACCCAAGAAAGCCATTGAAATTCTGAACAAACTCACAAGGAACGATTTCTAATTTCCTACATCAAGGCGAGGAGGAATGAGACGTCATGCCACAGCACATGAATTAGATACATCAAGTTCAATGGCAGCACAATTGGCTTCTCTGACCAAGATGGTTCAGAATATGCAAACCCAAAGAAGCGTACATGAGGTTAAGGCAGTTAACTCATCAGATTATATGCCCGATAAGGAGACCGGCCTATATGTTGGAAACTATAACAGAAACAACCCAATGATGTCCAACAATTATAACCCATCTTGGAAAAGGCATCCGAACTTCTCATGGAGTAACCCTATTAATGCCTTGAATCCAACTACTCAAGCCCCTGGATTTCAGCATCAGAACTAGAACCTGCCGCAGCAGAACGCTCAGCAGCCCATGCCATAGCAGCAGGTACAACAACAACAGTTTCTGAATGCATTGGCCGATTCTCTCACAGCTTTCATGTCAAATACTGATGCCTACATGATGGAGAATAGCCGCCTCATGAAGCATACTGATGACTTCATGAACAGAACTGAGATGAGACTACAGAACCAGGAGGCTGCAATAAAATCCTTAGAAACCCAGGTTGGTCAAATCGCCCAATGACAAAACACTCGACCACCTGGAGGTTTACCTAGCAATACTGAAGTTGCTAAGGTGTTAGGCCATGAGCAATGTAAGGTAATCACAACCAGAAGTGGCCTACAGCTGAAAAATAAAGAGGGGACCTTAATTGAAAGAGTCCAACCAGAAAAGCAACATCATGAGGACTCAGAGACTGAGTAGGACCCTACCAAAAGCTTTGTCACGGTAACAGAACCAGCAGTATCAGAACCACCCGTCGAGGCAACTACAGAAAAATTCACCCCAAGTATAAAATTCAATATCCAAGGAAACCTAGAGGATATCAGACCATCACCTTTTTCCACAAAGGCTGAAGAAGCAAAAATAAGACCACCAATTTCAGAACTTTTTAGACATCCTGAAACAGGTCCATATTAACTTGCCACTAGTTGAGGCGATTAAACAAATGCCCAACTATGCCAAGTTTTTAAAGGAAATATTATCCAAACGACGAAGGCTGGAAGAATTTGAAACGGTGGTAGACACTAAAGGTTGCATGGCCATGCTGTATAATCGCATACCACTCAAACTAAAAGATCATGGATGCTTCACAATTTCTTATGCGATTGGAGATGGTTATAAAAGAAAAGACCCTATTCGACTTGGGAGCAAGCATCAACTTAATGCCCAAATCAGTTTTTCAGAAACTCGGAATAGGATGGGCAAAACCAACAACAGTACTGCTTCAACTTACGGATCGGTCTTACGTGCATCCTGAAGGCAAAATTGGAGACATTCTGGTGAAAGTTGACAAGTTCATTTTTCCTGCCGACTTTCTTGTCCTTGATTGTGAAGCCGACGACAATGCACCGATCATATTGGGTCGACCTTTCCTTGCTACTAGATGCATCATCATTGATTTGGAAAATGGCGAGCTCACAATGCGGATAAATAATCAACAAATCAAGTTGAACGCCTTTCACAACCTTCCAAATTCAGACGCTCCAGCAGAATGTAAGGCTCTTCATACACCAACTAAGGGTACTAAAATATCCTGCCTGGGTAGCACGCTCAACAGACTGTTCGACAAAAGAATAAAACCCAAAGGAGAAGTCAAATACACCGAAGGGACTGGCCAACTCATGAAGACAGATACGGGCCAGAAAGAGATAACGAAAGTGGGAGATGTATTCACATGCACTCCTCAAGTAACCTAATCTCTTCCCTTCAATTTTAATTATTATATTAGGATTAGTATATATAGTATTATTTTCAGCATTCTTTATTTTTAAGTATTTTGTTATTTTCAGTATTTTGTTACTATGCTTTATTTTCAGTATTTTATATTTTATCTTCAGTGTTTTTAATTTTCTTTAATAAAGCTATGAATATAGGAAAAATTTTTCCATAGCAGGAAGTCTGATGCCGCGACAGTGCACAGTGTCAGAAGCCGCAGAATTCCTAACGGGTAGAAATAGTGTAACGGCTATCTGCCGAGAAATCCGCCGCGGCAGTAACTGGGCATCAAGGCAGTAAATGCCTAACGGCTAGTATTTTTAACAGTCATATTTTTACAGCCTTGATAAACAGACTCATTGCTGTGTAATATTTATCTTTGCATTCTTGCTATCTCTACTTTCTTGAACAATCTCGCTCTCACTACATCTTGAATTTTTAAGAACTCTCTGTATTCCTACCCACATTCTTACTGCTTATCTTCAAGAACATCTCATCAACATCCATGACAGCATATAGACGATTTGCCAGTAGCAACGTAGCAGAACGCTTTCAAAGATCTTTTGTTACACGGTAATAATGGGAGGAACAAGGATTCCAGCAAACCGTTGAAGAAAACTACAGAATTGACCAATTCTTGTTTGACAAAATTGAAGACCAGGACTGGGAAAAATTTTGCCTCCAGCCTCCCATTACAAATACAACAATTGTAAGAGAATTTTATACGCGCTGCCCGAACAAGGACACATTGTTCGTCTACTACCGGGGCAAGCCTGTGAAACTTGATGTCGAGGCAATCAACAATCATACAGCGTAACCCCCATACGTGATGAGCATGGTGAATTTGCAGCCAATATCGAGGAATACGAGGCTATCAAGGACGACCTTTGCTACGAAAACACTCCATGAGAAACCGGTGCCCATAGGGGTTGTGTAACAAGGCTCAGCCTTAAACCCGAAGCAAAGCTTTGGTGCACGTTTGTCAAGCGACGCCTCATGCCCACCTCTCACAAAAACACATTTGACAGAAAAAGATTGTTGCTCATTCACTCAATCATCAACAAAAGAACTATCAATGTTGGAGGGATCATTCTTCAAGAGATCTATGATTGCGGTAAGAAAGAACGAGGTCCATTATATTTCCCTAGTTTAATCTCTGCCCTATGCATTACTGCAGGTGTCTCTATAGAAGCAACCGATGAATACACAACACAAAGGCAAGGCTGGACAAAAGAATTCTATCACAGAGTGATGCAGATCACCCAAGCAGACCCAGTGCAGGAAGCACCTGACCATGCCCAAGCCACTGCCGCAGCAGATCCATACCAGGATATTTTGCAGAGGATGACAACCATAGGCCTCCGCCAACAACGCTACATAGAATATCAGAGAGATTTCAATAACACCCTTGCCAATATGCTGACCCAGAACTTTCCCACCCATGGCATGCAGTTTCCAGATTTCCCTCCCAACATTTTCGTCACTACCGCACCTTACACAGACATAACACCTGCTCCAGGGCCTAGACCATTCTTTACTGATAGGCCACAACAACAGTTTCACGCTGTCGGACCATCCAGACCTGCGGGCACGACTACCACATCATCCAGCATCAGGCAACCATCAAAAAAGAGAGCTGTCTTCAACTCTCCACCATAAAATCCTATCCCTATAGGCAGTTTTTCTGAAGATAGTCTCTCTAGACAGATTGATGAGTATGTTCATGAGAGCTCATCGCTTACCCAAGAGAGAATACCAACTGTCGAGTTTGGGGGAGAAACAGAGGTGATGCATACTGACGACGAAGAAGATGAAGATGAAGTTACATCCCCACTGCAGAAACAAACACCCACCAGAGTACAGCCGCTCGGCAGGCAAAGACACAGCCATCACCAGGACAAGGATCAAGAATGAAAGCACCGACAGGAATACCTAGGAGGACAGCTATTTCCAGTAGCTCTTCTGAATCACAATCAGAATCTATTTAATCCTTGTTGCTTTACTATTCTTGTTTTCTTTTGCTTGTTGTATATTTTAAGCATTGAGGACATACTCGATTTGATTTTGGGGGAGATTGAAGATATAGAAGCACTGTCGAGGCTATCCAATGCCGCAGTATTACCATAAAAGGAGTAAATTTTAACCAATTTTTTTTAATAGTCTCTTTCCTTGAATTTATGTTTGTAATCTTGTACTGTCTTATGTCAGTTTTTCTTCAGTTTACTCCTTTAAGGATATAGAAAATTTTCTCCTTACCATGGCCAAGTACTGTTTTAAAGGGATAACCATAGGATACTCATGGAATAAAACTTAGAAGCTTGCTTTAGGATTAGAAAGAAAATAAACACTTTTTTGGACTTGTTTGATTTAGGAGTTCCTTTAATAAACTTAGGTGATAAAGACTTAGAACTTGTTGGAAAAATAACTAGAGGTGTCTATCACCGGCTCTAGTATGCTAAATAGGTGGTTAATAAGAAAAAGAATAAATAAGAAAAAGAAGGAAATAGAAAACACATATCTTGAGGTGCCCGAAATTGGCTCAAGACTTATTGTTTTAAGGAAATAGCTAATCTAAGATTCTACTTGTCTTGAACTTAGAGTTTATCTAAGAAAGCGTTGAATCAGCCTTGTCCATTAAACGCACACACTCAACTATCCCTATAGTTTGTTTCTCAGTAGAAGTCCTTAGGTAAACTAGTGGCTAAAACGGAGAGATAGACATGACCATGGTGGGGAGAATAGATGGAAAAGTAAGACCAAAGGGGATTAAGGTTTAGCAATTTGATGTTTGGCATTGCTTGAGGATAAGCAATAGTTCGAGTTTGAGGGTATTGGATGAGTGACTAAAAGGCAGTTATTTACTACCCTTTCCATGGTACTTTATGCATTTATTATACACCAACCTGAACCGAATTATGAACTCTTTGCTTAAATATTGGATATTCCATTATCATCACTTCCAAAGTTAATATTTATAGAGAATACAAATATTATTACAATTTTTGTACATGAAGGAATATCCAAAGCCGAAGCGGTAGAAAACCAGTATTGAGGCCGAGGCAAAAGCATGGACGCGGCAGAATTCAGTGTGGCAGCACTAACAATAGAGGCGCAAAGAAAGATAAAAATATAGAGAATAGTTTGGAAGACGCAGCGCATCAATTGGACTAGGCTAGCGTGCTAAAAGCCCAATTCAAAGACCAAACGGGAAAACCCTTCTAGAAGGCGGCAAACTTGGAAATATCAGAATCCTTGAAGAAGACTTGTTCCCTACTCCAAGTTGAATTCTATTTAGAAAAGGTTTGCCCTAGGTTAAGACTATAAATACCCTAGCCGACCACATTGTCTAAGGAGAGCCAATTTGTAGAGAAAACCCTTCCTCCCTAAGAATTGTACTTACACGATAATATGTTCTAAACTTCTTAGGGATAGGTGAAGGTTTTCGATATTAGTGAGAGGAGATTGATTCTTGTGTCTTTGTTCTTATACAATAAAATCAAAGTTTTCTTATCCTGTTGCCATTCTTTGGTCTTGTATCCAAGCCCGAGAGGGAAGTTTGCAAGTAATCTATTTATCTAGCATCGAGAGGTGTAGATTCACAAAAGGGATAAGTACGGTATCGTAGGCACTAACTCGGTCTATACCCTTGTAGAGGCACTAAGGGGTAGGTTAAGAGTTTTAGCAGCTAAAAGAAGTGTTGGATTGGTTTATGATTATCTTTGATTTATACTGAGAGCTATCGTCAAGGACTGAGCATCAACAGCACTTTGACTAAGAGATGAGCGGAGTCACTAACAGACACTTTTTTGAACTTTGATACTTCTGCCCACGAGTAAGAGATTGTCACGGTAGAGGAGCACCAGCGTTGCTGAGGCAGTATCTACAGTACTATCGATGCAGTGTTGTGCGATTGCATTGGAGAAGGAGAAGATCAATTGAATCCACTAATTGACGCAACTGGATCCTACCCACTTTATCTATAATCGTTCTCAACCTTTTTATTTTATGTTTTGTTATTTAAATATTTAGTTAGATAAAACAAATCATCTTATTTGTGTTTTTATTTTATTTTCAGGAGCAAGGGAACAAAGGAAGACATATTAAGTATATCAATCCCTGTAGAGACGATACACGATATACTTATCATTTTATTACTTGACGACGTGTATACTTGCACTCAAAATAGTGCTTATACCACACCTATCATTTCCCTCTTAAAAAAAAGTTGTGTTAAGGTCGGTTCTTTAGAGAAAAGTTATAGGTTTATAAAGGTGCTTGGAAGATACTCTTGTTGGTTTTGAGCCTATTGCCTAATGGTTTAAGTTACTGTTCTGGTTGGAAAGTAATCTTAGATAAGGATTGATTAGTTGGGATTGAAGTTGTGGATGGTTGAACTTAGGTTGAGTACCTTGAGAGTAATTTTGGTTGAAGTTTATTGTTAGTAAAGAGGAATGTTGACTTTTGCAATGTTTCTTCGTCGAATTTTAGGTTGTGTAAGAGTTTTCATGTTATCTTTATGTTTGATGGGAGTACTACTAGGTATCTTTTGTTTGGTATAGTTCAGAAAGTGGTTAGGTCAAGAGCAAAACTGATCTTGTGTTTTGTTTTGGAAAATGCTAGTTGGGTTTTGGAAAAGAAATAAATATTTTAGAAAAAAATTTGAGGTGATGAAGGATGCATAACAAACTTGTGTGAACCTTAAGAGGTGGTGGTTGTGTCATTTGGCTTAGCTTTTGCATGTTGTGTTCATAAATAGTTGTGTCAGGTTTTGCTTGGGTATGATCAGGTTGTTATGGAGGTTTTGGATGCAATCCTTGGATATCTCTGTATGGAGAAGTTCTGTGATAAGGAACGTTGGGTAGTTTATAACCATTATTGGTTAGACAATCTTTTGAGATTGTTTTATCGTCAGGAAATGTTGTGAGGGTTTGTGTTGTTGAGTTATATGGTTACGATTAGTTTTCTTCTGTGTGGTTTTTGCTTAACATTAAGAAAGATGTTAAGATTAAGTGGACAGAGGAGGAGTATTAAGTTTGGAAAGGTTAAAGAGGCAAAAGTTTGGGCTTAGAAAAAAAACTAAGTGAGATAAGAGTTGGTTGATCACAGTATCAGGTTGTATGATGGTTTCGTCAGTGAGTTGTTATTTGGGAAAAGTTGTATGGATTATAATTATGGCTTGTAATAGATTAGCGCAAGAGTGTTATGAAATCAAGAGCAATATTGACCTGGTTAAGTTTATCGAAGGGTGTTGGTCTAGTGAAAAAGTTGTGGGTGAGATTTTTTATAGTTGAGATGTTTCGAGGTAAGTTTCTATTAGATGTTTGGTGGAGCCGCTGTGCAGGGAACAGTTGAGGTTGTGTTGATGGGTTTTAGTTATGGTGTTGGTTGCCTTTTATGTCTACATGGCACGTGGTTGTGTTGTATGATGTTATAAGTTAGAATGATATCGTAATCAAAGTTGTGGTAGTCTTTTTCTTTTTATCCGAAATTAAAGAGCTGTGAAAGGAGTTTAAAAGCAGTTGTTGTTTGATAGACTTGTTTTGGATGAGGATGAGTTGAAAATGAATGTTTGTTTTGTTGGTAAATTGAGCTTGAGGGCCAGTATTCTTTGAGAATGTTGTTGTTGCTGTAAGTATTAGAGTAGAGGTGCGTGAATAAATCTCCGTAAATTCTGTGATGTGGTTTATTGGCAGTTAAAAGAGAGTGTTTTCTTTGAGAACGGTTGGATCTATTGAGCAGTATGCCTTAATGTGGTAAGGTTTTGAGACAAATAATGGGTTTCCAATTAAGTTTATGAGTGTTCTCTCGTTAATACGCATGTAATTGGTATAAGTGAGTTATTCAGGTTTGAATAGAAATGTTAAGGTGTTGCGAAATGGATCTTTTGGGTTCCTGGTAAGGATGTTGGTGTTGGTATAGTTGCTTATAACCGTGTTTAGAAGTTTTGTGATTGAGTGGTACTGTTTAAGGTTTATGTTGGTGGAAGTTGTTATGGTAAGCGAGACTCGATGAAAAGTTTTGATTGTTGCCTTGTATTTTTGAATATGTTTGATAAAATTAAGTTTATTAATGGAAGTGGGAAGTTGTTGTAGTTTGTCGAGAGTTTAGGCCGTTGGGAAAAGAAAATTGGTTTTGCTTTTGGCTTGAGGGTACAATGAGTGTCGAAACAAACCATTATGTTTTTGTGAATTCTTGCAAGTTGTGATGACATGTGATGTAAGTATGAGACTAAATCTTGTCTGTATGAGATGTATGTTGAGATCTTAGTTTTGGTATCAAAGGTCCTTGTAACAAAGTGAACATGTGGATCGGAAAGTTTTAAGTGATACCTAGGTGTTTGGAAAGTCACGTGAGATTGAAAGGAAATTGTGAAGAGTAGTTTACTTACCTCTTTCTACGGTGAAAATTTCGAGGACGAAATTTCATAAGTGGGGGAGAGCTGTAACACTCCAAATTTAGGCCTACAAGTTTAGAGGTCGGTTTAGAGGTCTAGTGGATCGATTTTATCGGTTTAGCCTAGTTCAGGATTAAATACCTAAAAATTAGTTTTCTACCGAAATAAAGTGAGGAAAAATATTATGAAATCCTTAATTAATATATATTAGACTTTGGTCAAATCAATTTTGAAAATCGACCCTTGAAACCCTAGATTTTGAAATTAGTGAGCGTTTTAAAAGAATTGAAAACTTGGGGACAATTTTATGAAATAAGTCAAAACTTTAAATCTTTAAGGGGATTTGATCCAATTATAATCCTAGCTGGTATAGGCTTTCTAAATATTAATTAATTAAGCCCAAAATCTATTTTTAAATTAAATAACTTAATTAAACTCAATTTAAAACTCTTAAAACCCGTTTTAATTAACCTAAACATTGCATATTTTTTCTAATTTTCGTTTTCCCTCATTGGAGGCATCCGTTCATCAAGTTTTAAAGGTAAAAACTCATTCTTTTTCAATAAAAATTGTTTACAATAATTATCTTAATTTTTCTCCTTCAAATTTTCTTGTTTTCTTATTGTTTTCTCGTTTTAAAACTCGGAAAGCAATTGGATCAGTTTTGGAGGTGAGATTTTGTCAATCCTCTAGAAAAATAAATTTTTTTACTGAAATTCTCAAGTCTTGGCTTGGAGAAATTGTTTTAATCCTTTAATTTCATAAAAATCGGTTTTTCGGCTAAAAATCTCAATTTTTGTTCAAGTGTTTTTACCCACTGTTTTGGGTCTTAAATGGATTATTTTTAATGTATTAGGATGTTTATAAAGTGTTTTTAATATCTCTAATCCCGGACTATAGGCTTAAGTGAAGTTTGGTGTGTTCCGATAAGTTTTCGGTTTAAGTTTTGATAGGTTTTAAGGGTTGTTGTGTAGGGATCTGACTTGTTGGTTTCTTTTGTGAGTTTAGAAGCATTAAACCCCTTGGTTTTGATGCTTGAAACAGGACAAGAGTTAGGCGATCGCGTTTGAAGGTGTTCTGGTTTGTTTCGGTGGTTTGGCGAGTAAGTATCGATTATCGGTGAATGAATTATGAGGGCTGCCAATTTGTCATAATTTTAAATGTTTTTCAAAGGCTTGGGGGTGTAGGGAAGGTGTGAAAAAAACTTCCTATACTCTGAAATAAGTTTAAAGTATTGCTTTCTTACAAGTTCCCATATTACGTCGTGTTTTTATTATGTTATTTGTCATGCTCCTATTGTGTTTTGCATATGTGATTATGGAGGTATATAAATGCTCATGAGACTATTTTTAAAGAGATTTTATATGCATTCAATGTTCCCACGGTTTTTATTTTGAGATAAAAGTGGTTTTATCGGTTTTTGCAAGTGGTGCGTAAAAAGTGGGATACATGTGATTTGAATTCTATTTTGAATTAAGTTTTGAGCATTAATTTTTGATAATTTATTGGCTAGTTAAGTGATGAACTTTATGGGATAAGTTGATCGATCAATAGGGTCTAGAGTGCACTATAAACATTCAAAAGTCGTACGTGTATAAAGTCCTTGTGTGTTGCATTTTGGCCTATATTCTAATACTATGTGATAGGAGTAGTACTGTCACATACGGGTTGATCGGAGTAGTACTTTCACCGGACACCAAGGTGAGATAATTCATGTTGAGATCAGTATCAACATGCGCATGCTCTGGGAGTAGTACTAACATGCGGTTGCTCGTTTATCCTAACGATTTAGAGTAGTACAAATCGGATCACGAGTACCAATATATATTTTTATTTTTCAAAGGTAAGTGTCATGGTTTTCACTTGATTGCATATGATGTTATGCATTCGAGGTTTTATACATTGGTATACATGTGATTTAAGCATTGATATGTTATTAGCATGTAAGGCTTGAGCTTTGTGCATCGAGATGCACGTGTATGCATTGCTATGTTGTTAGCATGTAAGACTTGTGTTTTAGCTTTTAAAGTATGTGATTACAAAATGGTTTTTACTAAAATTTAATGATGGTGTTGTTCGCCTTGGTTTGATGAAACTTACTAAGAGATAAAAGTGGCATTGTTAGCCACGTGTGTTTTGTTTTATAAAGAGTATGACATGTTTTTAAATTGATAAAATTGGTTTAATATGGGCTGCATTGCAAGGTGTTTTTATACTTGTTTTTATTCACTCACTAAGCTTATGATTACCCTCTCATTTACCTTGCAATGCAGAGTATTTGATGTGGAGGCAGCAAAGATGTAACACCCCAAATTTAGGCCTAAAAGTTTAGAGGCCGGTTTAGAATTCTAGTGGACCGATTTTGTTGGTTTAGCCTAGTTCGGGATTAAATACTTAAAAATTGATTTTTAATCAAAATAAATTATGTAAAAATATTATAAAATCCTTAATTAATATATATTGGACTTTGGTCAAATTAATTTCAAAAATCGACCCTTGAAAACCTAAGATTTTGAAATTAGTGATCGTTTTGTAAAAATTGATGAAATTGGTTTAATATGGGCTGCGTTACAAGATGTTTTTATACTTGTTTTTATTCACTCACTAAGCTTATGCTTACCCTCTCATTTACCTTGTAATGTAGAGTATTTGATGTGGAGGCAGCAAAAAGAAGCAAGAATCCAGGTAACCATCAAGTGAAAGCTCACGTACGTCTTTTTAACATTAGTAGTAGTGAGAGAGCAATGGGGATGTGTTATCATATTATGAATAATGTCTATTCTTTTGAGACTTGAAATGGTTATATGCTTATACATATTTGATGATTATCAAAGTTGACGTTAGCCTGTGACTTTTAATTAAATTGCCCATTGATATTCATTTAGTATTAATATAGTTATTTTAAAGTTTGATTCTTGATATCCCTATGTTTGAATTTGAGTGTTGTTAATAATGAATCATAACTACTTAGGAGTTGAATATATTGTTGTTAACTAGGTTGAAGTGCATCTAGATAATATTCCATGATATGTGCTTAAAGTGTTTTTAGATAAATTTGCAAATAGAGAATGTCATGAACCTTTGGAGGTTGGAAATAGTCTTAAACTTTGAGCATGCAATAAAATAACTTGTATATATTATTTTAAGATGAAAATTTATATACAAGCATACAAATAGTTAATTAAATATTGATAACCTTAATTTCACAATTAGGGTATAAAATTCTAGAAATTATAATTAGGTCCCTAAAACTTGTTCGATTAAATTAGGACTCGTTTCTCTTTAGTTTCCGCTGCAATTGAATTTAGTCCTTGTATGAACATATAAGATCTAATCAAAGCATTTAGAAAAGATAAATGATAATTTTTTTAAGGTTGTTTATCGGGGCGAGTCTCCGGATTAGCCTCGGTATTCCCCGTGTAGCTTGTTCGAGTCGGGTGGCATCTAGACCGGGTCGAGGGGGTTACAAAAGAGAAGCAAGGATCTAGGTAACCGTCAAGTGAAAGCTCAAGTATTTCTTTTATAACATTAGTTGTAGTGAGAGAGCAATGGGGATGTGTTATCATATTGTGAATAATGTCTATGCTTTTGAGACTTGAAATGGTTATATGCTTATACATATTTGATGAATATCAAAGTTGATGTTAGCTTGTGACTTTGAATTAAATTACCCATTGATATTTCTTTAATATTAATATAGTTATTTTGAAGTTTGGTTCTTGATATCCCAATGTGTGAATTTGAGTATTGTTGATAATAAAGCATGACTACTTATGTGTTGAATCTATGATGTTGTTATTTAGATTGAATTGCATCTAGCTAATATACCATGATATGTGCTTAAAGTATTTTTAGGTGAATCTGCATATAGAGAATGTCATGTAATCTTTAGAAATTAAAAATAGTCCTTAAACTTTGAGCATGCAATTAAATAACTTGTAGATATTATTTTAAGTCTTAAATTTACGTTCAAGTATGAAATATACTTAATTAAATATTGATAACCTTAATTTCACAATCAGGGTATAAAATTATGGAAATTATAATTAGGTCCCTAAAACTTGTTCGATTAAATTAGGACTCGTTTCTCTTTAGTCTCCGCTGCAATTGAACTCGGTCCTTCCATGAACATGTAGGATCTAATCAAAACATTTAGAAAATATAAAAGATTAATTTTTTAGGGTTGTTTATCAGGATGAGTCTTCGGATTAGCCTCGGTATTCCCCGTGTAACTCGTTCGAGTCGGGTGACGTCTAGACCAGGTCGAGGGGGTTACACTTCTTGTGTTGGTAAGTTATTTATTGCTCCCTTTTTCTTGTTCATTATGTTTCTGTTGATGTAAAAAAGGAGGGAGTTACATTTTTCCTAATCTATTGATGAAGGGGGTTTGTTGTGCAATTTTTCGAATCTTAGGAAGTTTGAGAGTGTTTTGTGTGTGTGCATAGTGTTAAATCTTGAGATTTCAAAGGGGATAAAGAATTCAAATTTTGGTCTGTGTTGATCTGGAAATTCTAGATTCTTTTAGAAAAATCAATTTTTTTAGAAGACTCATTGATCGACCTAACTCGTTGACCTGGTGATGCCAGCATTGACCTGTTAAATCGATTTTGGTCTGTGTGTTAAATCGATGTTGACTTGTTGACATCAGGGTTGACCAATATTAACTTCAGTGTTGACTTTTATTTATCTAGACCTACTTTATGTTTTTCTAAATTCGAACTCAAAGTGTTGTTTTTAGGTGCTTTTGTACAAATACTTATTCGGAAGTTTGTCTATATTGGAATCTAATTTAGTTTATTATTTTCGTTCAAGTGATGTTGATTCAGATATAAAATTATTTTCTCCTCCTCCTTCTGGAAGACTTTTTGTTGCTCAAAGTTTGAGACCCTCACGTGAATTTTTGATGCTTTTTAAAATGGTAATTTTAGCATTATGATATAGTAGTAGTTTATTTATGTGAATTTTATTCATAGGTTTTGTATCTGCTCGACCTAGTCTTAGGAATGAACTTGGTAGACGTCAATCTCGACGTTAAGCTTTAACTTCCTAAGGTGTATGTCTCCCGATTCTATATGTATATATATGTATATATTGTTGGATTAAAATTCAATAATAGTGGGCACATATGTATAAATGTATATTGCTATTATAAAATTTAACACGTAATTAAGTGACCAATTATGTTATACGTGTTATAGGTATTAAATTATCATGGAATTAAAAGTGTAGATACCATAAGTTGTATTTATAATTTGATGAGGGGCAGAGTTATAAATACTTCAGAGTTGGTTATTAAATCAACAACTATTTGGTTATTAAATCAACTATATAAAGGGGTTATGATCCCCAAGAATTAGGTCAACTGGCATATCTCTTTTCCTTGTCTGAGAGTTGTGCCGCAAGAGAAAACCTAACTTCTTGGAAGATCACACCCTCTGGAAAATCTTCATCAATTAATTCAGGTACGCTACCGCATTCAGTGTATTTATTTTATTGTTCTTGATTATTTAACATGTATAGATCTTGGGTTTATATTCGTATCGAATATTTTTAAATTCTAACAAGTGGCATCAGTGCCAGAATTATGTCGAATCATTAAGATCATAAGTTTTTGGTTTTAATTTATTGTTATGATCTAAAATTATACATAATTTTATGGATTATTTATTTTCATATAGTTTATAATTAATCGTATGAAATTAAATTATATATTTATCGTATTTTAAGAACAAATCAATTTGATTTGTTTTCTATGATTTTATTTTGGTTTTACGTCAATCCGGTTGTTTTTCCTTTTCCAATGGATTAACATTCATTGTTTTACGACAAATATATATTTCCGTGGATCCAGTTTGGTTTTGCGTCAATGGGTTTGAATCGATTAATTAAGAAATCATAGAAATCAATCTAGATTTATATGAAGATTAGGTTTTGTCTGCATGAAAATTTATTTAATTTTTTTTTGGTTGCTATTAATTAGAAATTAAATTTTAAGTTTGGATTCCAATTACTTCTATAGTAACATATTTGCTTTATTTTTATGAAATATATATTTTTAAATATATTTTATTTAAATTATATGTTTAATTTGGTTTGATCAAAATTTTAGTTTTGATTATTGGTATTAAGCTAAATTCGGTTAGATCAAAATTTTAGTTTTGATCATTGGTATTAAGTTAAATTCGGTTAGATCAAAATTTTAGTTTTGATCATTGATATTAAGTTAAATTCGGTTAGATCAAAATTTTAGTTTTGGTCGTTAATAATAAAGAAAAATATAATTAATTTCGGCTTTGTCATGATAAATTTATCATGGTTCAAAAAAATTTATATTTCGGTTAGCTATTAAAGCTTTATATTCGGTTTATGTCTATTAAGTTATGATTGAATGATCTTTTGACATGTTACATTTAAAGTATATTGTTACTTTATGTAATTTACTTGGTTAACATATTCGGTATTTAGTTTTGATCATATGTTATTTTGGATTATAGAATATATATTTGGTATTGATATATTCAATTCGGTTTGATCAAAAATTTATTTTTGATTATTATATTATTATGATTATATTAAAGTTTCAAGTAATTATTATAAGAATTACTCACTTGTATGATATTTTTGTATTTTATTTTTAGTTAAAGATTAAATGTTTTGATCGAATTTAGTTTTGATAAAAACATATTTAAGGAATTTTTAAAGAACAGTCAAAGATTTCGATTATTTAGATTCTGATAGCCCCATCAATTTGGTTTATTTTGAAAACTCAAGTGTTATCAGAAATTTCAACTTTGACTATTATAAATATTAAGTTTGAATATTGGTTATTTATGTTATATATTTTAAGATAAATTAATTGAAGCATTAAGTCACCAAAGTGATCTTTATTGTGGAAATTATTTTATTTTAAAATATAGAAGGTTTTGTTCATGTAATTCAGTTTATGCTAATATTAATCGGCCCAAAGGAAGATTAATAATTAGTAATATTACATGTACATCTATGGTAATAAACATGCGATAATTATTCAGTTTTATATGTGAACAATAAATCGGCCCAAAGGAAGATTTTTGTTTAACATATTCTTATTATCAATGTTTGATTACTACATCAAGATATCACTTACAACTTAATATTTTTTTAAAATATTATTAGAGTGTTCGATATCTTGTGATGAAGTTACATTTATTCAAATTTATTATTACTTTGGTTATCTTTTATCTTGAGTAAAAGATAAAATTAAGAAAAATATTTTTAAACAATTAAATTCATATTTTGGCTTCTGATATCTAATATTTTTAATAGATTAATTGAAACATAATGTCACCAAAGTGACCGCTTTTGTGTAGATTAATTTATTTAAAATATTAAGATAATTATAGCTCTTTGTAATTCATGCGTTTATTAATTGGCCCAAAGGAAAATTAATATTTGGCCGAATTAAAATGACAACTGTGGCGATAAATGTGTGACAATTATATGGTATTTTATGTGAACAATACGTTAGTCCAAAGATTAATCTATTGTTTGACATAGTTTATTGTCAATGTTTGATTGCTACAACAAGAGTACCGCTTACAGTTAATATTATTGTCCAAAGACTTGATATTAATGTTGTGCTTGGTATCTTAAGGGGAACTAACCATTATTTTGAATTTATTGTTTACTTATAGATATTTATGTGAGCTTATTTATTTACTTATTTTTGTTCTATCTTTAGATGATTTATTTTTACTATCATAATATCTGCTGAATACATTCTATATTTATGTTTAATGAAATTAATTTCAAGGAATAGAAAAGACACTTATATATAGTATTTGGTTGTATGAACATAGAACTTTCACTAAGTGAAGAACAACTTGCACCTCTCACGGCGGTAAGCATCCATAAATAGGATTTTGAGAGGCGAGTTCGTTCAAGTCTAATGATCATAATGTATAAATATTTTATAAATTTTTAGGAGCACAAATCTACAAAAAAAATAATATTCATACTAAGGGTTTCCTTGATAAAAAAATATTATTTTTTTTAGATTAACATGACATCACTTTTGGTTTACTTGATGTCTATTAAGTATATGGATCAAGGAAATGTGAGAGATTATATTATATTGCTTCAAAAATTAAGGCACATAAGATCAAACTTTATAACAATTGTTTGTTCTTATAATTTTGGTATAGCTTCCTATACAGTTTAACTAATTCAAAATTAGTTACAATTATTAAAGGAGAAATAAAGTTCAAATGAGATTATTTCTCATTGTGTTAAAGAGGAAGAAAAGTTGAAGCATTATAATTATAAAAATACCCAATCAGTTAGTGCTCTTTGGTTAGTGTCTCTAAGAATAAGGGCAATAAAAAATATATATTAGAATAAAGTTGCTAAGGGTCCTGCTCTAAAGGAATAACAATAAGATATAAAGTGTTGATTCTTTTGTATAAGCTAGGATACATGTAAAGAAATTAAACTTCAAAAGTAAGCAATTACTTAGACTATTTTAAGTGATCCATAGATTGTAAATTTTATGATCCCACAATTAAGATTATTTTAATGAGAGATTTATAATATTTTTAGGATGTTGAGTTTGTAGGGAGAATAAGGTTAGATACATTGTTGTTAAGAAGGAATTGGATATTAATTTAATTTCTACTATCACTTTTCACGATGTTTAGGTTTTCACACCTATCATTAATAAAAAGTGAATCAAGTACATCAGCAAAACAATATTGAACAACTCTCGTTCAAGATAAGGTAATTATTTTTTAGAAGAACAAACTCAACAACCTAAAAAACAACCTAAAAAATATGTCTTTAAAGATATCCATGAGAGGAAAGAGAAATACTATTGAGGATTATTACTTAGTATTTCATCAAGAAAATAAAGATAATAATGGAATGATAAAAGACAATCTGATCAGTTTCTTTTATCAAACCATAAATGTTTTAACTCTCAAAAGTGGATTGATGTTATTCAAAAGAGTATAATTTTATACAAGACAATAAAGTTTAAGAACTTGTCGCATTACCTTAAGGTACAAACCAATTGGTTGTAAATTAATATTTAAAATCAAGAGGGATGTAAATGATAATGTGGACAAGTATAAGGTATGTCTTGTACCTAAAGGATATACTTTAAAAGAATACATTGATTTTGTGAAGATTCTCTCTTAAGTTATACTGAAAGACTATTTCAAAATAATTTGACACTTATTGCTTTTAATCTTGAGCTACATAAGATGGATGTTAAGCTTGTATTTTTCAATGACAACATTGAATAAATTAATCATATGGTACAATCATTGATTTGTGTCTGATGATACAAAATTAATGATATGTAAATTAAAGATATCCATATATGAGCTTAATTTTAACTCTCATTAATAAAATTATAAATTTTATATTGATTATCTCATTCGGTTTTAAGATAAATTTGGTTGAAAATTGTATGTATTACAAGTTCAGTGGGAGTAAATCAAGTGACACTCATATTACTAAAGAAGATATTTTTTTCAGTGCCCTACAAGTAACCTTGAAATTTATAAAATACAAAAGATTCTATAATTTATTGAGAATCTAATTTATGCTTAAGTATGTATGCATTTGGATATTGCGCACATTATTAAAATGTTATACGGATATTTAAGTAAATCTAATATGAATTGTTGGATAGCAGCAAATAGAGTTATGAAATAACTTTAGAGAACAAAATTTATATGCTCACATATCGAAGTTCTGGTAAGTTAGAGATCATCAAGTTTACAGGCTTCGATTCTACTAGAATATTGATGTAAAAGACTCTGTCACATGAGCTGCTAATTATAGATTGAATAGAAAGACCACTTCAGTTATTTTATGACAATAAATATGCATCATTTATTCTATAAACAATAGGAACACTTTAAAATTTTAGTTCCTAGTTGTTAAAGAAAATTCAGAGTGTTTGTGTGTCTATAGAGCATGTTGGTACAAACTCTATAATTGCGCTCTTATTGAGAAACTATCACCCTAGGTCTTTCATGAGCACACTACTCATATGGGTGTAATATTATTTAAGTATATTCAGTTTCAGTGGGAGTTTGTAATTTTGATAAATGCTCATTCGTTTAAGACACAATTTCGGTTACTTTAGTTTAAGGTTAATTTCTGCAAAAATAAAGTTATTTTGGTTTATACACACTCTGAATTCAGTAAAGTTTGATCTCACTAAAGTTTAGGAGGACCAGTTGGAAATAGGCATGTTCGGTTCACATTTACATGTAATTTCCATGCTACGCATCCATGATTGATCTATGTCATTTGATTATGTTTTTATACGTGACCATTGATGGGTCCAATCATGATTGATATGATGAAGACCGCTTTGATCCTATATGAATATAATTGATGGACGAGATTGTTTTAGAATACCTATTATATGATAGCAAATTTTTGAGCTCATAAGGTTATACATTTGTCAAGAAACATATGTTGCCCAAGTGGGAGATTGTTGGATTAAAATTCAATAATAGTGGGCACATATGTATAATGTATATTGCTATTATAAAATTTAACACGTAATTAAGTGACCAATTATGTTACACGTGTTATAGGTATTAAATTATCATGGAATTAAAAGTGTAGATATCATAAGGTGTATTTATAATTTGATGAGGGGCAGAGTTATAAATACTTCAGAGTTGGTTATTAAATCAACTACTAGTTGGTTATTAAATCAACTATATAAAGGGGTTATGATCCCCAAGAATTAGGTCAACTGGCATATCTCTTTTCCCCGTCTGAGAGTTGTGCCGCAAGAGAAAACCTAACTTCTTGGAAGATCAAACCCTCTGGAAAATCTTCATCAATTAATTCAGATACGCTTCCGCATTCAGTTTATTTATTTTATTGTTCTTGATTATTTGACATGTATAGATCTTGGGTTTATATTCGTATCGAATATTTTTTAATTCTAACATATATGTCTATTGATTTTGTATGCTTATGTGATTCTTTGTTGACATGTTTGATGTTGCAATTTCTGAAACAAATTATGTGATGACATGTTACGTGATTTATATACATCTGAATCAAAATTTATTGAAAACTTGGATTATATTATTTTTAAAATTAGATGCATGCCTCCTATTAATTATAAGGAATGTATTCAGACTTAAAAATCCGATCATGATATTTTATTGGGTTGGGATATATTACTCGGGGAAGTTTAGTTATTTCACCTTCGGGTTGAATATCACTTCATATCAGTGGCTACACCTTCGGGTTGATTTTTCACTTTAGATGATGACATTGGAGTTAGAGTGGTTCAGGGGAACCTACTCTTCAGATGGTGTTGAAGATGGGTGCATGGCATTAGAATTTAATACATCATTTGTTTCTGGCATTTTTATGATATATGTATATTGTTGGCATATCTGAATACTTATTAACTTGAGTATGATCTTCGGACCGTTTTATTATATGCTACATCTTCATTTTGGAGACATATTAAGCTCTCTAGCTTACACCCATTAGTTCATGTTTCAAATTCTCAGACTTAGGCAATGATATTTGGAGGACTTTTGATTCAGAACTTTCTATTGTTACATATGTTTTATAGTTTTCAGATTTAATATTTTTATTTCGAATTATTATTTATGTAATGGACTCTTGGATTTTATGATTTGGACATTTGTTTGGATATAATATTTTTAAAGTTTCTTTCAATAAGAGTAGAGCTTTCAAACTTTGTTAAACGACGATGTTTTAATATAAAGGGTAATTTTGAGTTTTTAATAATGAATCAGATTTTGTATTTTGTTTATTTGAGCCTAAGATTATAACTTGAGGGGTAAGTTTTATTTACATGATCCCTAAATTTTAATCTATAAAATTAGGTTAAATTTAAAGATTACATAAAGACGTAAAAATAATTGAATTTCTTTCCTAATGCGAATACTAATTTAAAAATCAAATATTATTGGTGCCCAAATGTCGATCTCCGTTGAAATTTTTAGTTCATTGACTTCAATCAATTCATGAAGCATTCCTTGAGATGCATATTTTTCTTATGCTGATTTGATATATCATTTACAGCTTCACTATACATTTTGGCTTTGGCTTGCAAACATTTTATTATTAAATTGATTAATATTTGGTTTATAGTTTATATTCGAGATTTGTTAAGATTTTTAATAATATTTTGAATAATTTTATTATTTACCATTTGATAAAATATTTCCCATTTGTCTGATTATATTTTTTAAGGATAATTATATATTTGATATTTTATTTTATTTTATTTTGATATCTCTTTTTTATATATAAAGTGGTACCTAACTTAATATTTTATTCTTATTTTGGTATTCTGCCTTTAAAAATTCACGATAAACTGATTAGAAGATAGAAATCAAACGTGGCATGCTAAGGTTATCATTTTTTTTAATCTAAATGTGACTGTAATATAATATTTGTTTATAGATATTTTTAACATTTTGATAATGCACATATATTTTACAGAGATTAAGATTGAGATTGAACCTAAATCTTTTAGAATAAACATCATTGATTTTAGTGTGATTACTCATTGATTTAGTCTGTGGCAGATTTAAAAAATTATTTTAAGGTGGACACATAAAATTTTTAAATTTTAGGTGGACACAACTCATAAATTTTTTAAAAAAATTAAGGACTAATGCATAAAATTTAAAAAAATAAAAAATACATAAATTTTAAAAAGTTCATCATGGGTCTAGACCACCCAATACTTTAAGTGGATCCGCCACTAGATTTAGTCTCATTATAATTATATGAATGTATTGATTGTATTTATAATTAATGTTTATAAATTATTACTTGATTGACCCCATATTGAATTATTGGACAATAATGAGGATTGATGAATGTAAAGTAGGATCAAAGTTTGACAATTTGAAATATTGAAATAATTTGCTATGCATACCATTAACAATGGAAGAAAAATTGGCATTTGTTTCATTATCTGTCCATATTCTTTGAACAAGCTAATAGTGATTACAGTAGTATCTATTTTAGAATATAATTCTATCATTTGATATTAATCGCTCAATTACTTTGTTGACATCACTGATACTCGAACTCGTGACCTCTAAAAACAACAACCGATGTTTGTCCATATCTCTCAATATTGAAATAATTTGCTCATCTACATTAGCTTTCATCAGTACCCAAAACTCTCCATAAAAGCATATGTAAAATTACATTATTATTTTTTTAATATTTTTAATAGATATAAAGTTGTCGATATAAGTTATGTTAAAAATTTTCTTAAACCTAAACGAAAGAAAAGTGTATTCATATTAATAAGAATCATAAGACCTATAAGACTAAAAACTTTTATACGGTGTAAATTTTAGTTTACACGTTAATTTTAGGTTTAGGATATTTAGGTCGTATGAGTTAGAATTTAAGATTTAGGGTTAAAGTTTAAAATTTAGGATCTATGTTTAGATTTTAGGTTTAAAAATTTAGAATTCAAAAAATTATTGTATAATATTTTTTTACGTATGTTTATGTATTAAAATATAACTTTTTAATTAAATAAGAGTTCTAAAATATATTTTGGTACAATGCCTAGCTATACAGACTCCTCGTCCATAAATAGGAGGATAATGAGTACTTAATCGTACCTAATCTCACATGCTCGAGAAATTATTAGATAAACTCGACTCATTATGTCATATATAGTCTCAACTAATAAGATTCATTCATCTCAAATTAATTTTTAAATAATTACTCATTTCTTATATTTATATGTAAGAAAGAAATAAAGATTCACATTAAAAAAAATGAGATAGATAGACCTTATTGACTGAAACCGTAAATAACGTGATGAGTCAAATCCATCTAATAATTTTTCTACATGTGAGATAGATAGATACACAAGTTGCGTAAAAAGTTTACATAACCTTTTTATAAGATGTAAAACCTAAATCTCAAACTCTAGCGTCCCAAAACTTAAACCTTTAACCTTAAACTCTAAATTTTAATAATAAACTTTAAATTCTACGCTTTCCGCACTAAACTCTTCGACCCTAACCAAAAGATAGTTATGTTGTATCAGTTTGTATGAATTCGATTCTTAACCTTCACCTAAGTCTATTTGGTTGGTTTCCATGGAATTTTACTCACTCCAAGGTCTACTGAAGGGTGAATCTGATGATCAATGGTTGCAGCACCAAAGCGCTATAAGGACAACTTTCACCACCTCCCTCTCAGGGAAGGGCTCCGCCAAGCTATTCAGTCTCCTTCTCTCTCTCAGAATGGAATTTTTGTTCTCAAAGATGGTCCGACATCAAGTGCCATCACCATGGAGGTCTCCTACGACAGGATGAGTAGAAGCTGTTGCAGTTTGAGACTGTTGCTGGTTACCGGTTAGGCAACAACAATGCTTCCATGGTCCTCTTTCCCCTATGTTCTCTGTTTCTATGTATCTCAATTTTCTCAGCATTTCATGTTTGTTGTTTCAGTATATTATTTTGTCACAAAACCTGGCTCATCCGCCCGGAGATAGTAGAGGTGGTATCAATTCACCGAGTCAACGCTCTCACGAGCGAACTTCAAGTACCTAAATGTATGTTTTTTGTTCGAATACTACCGTGCTCAACTTGACCTGAGCTTAATGTTCTAGGGGTTGTTGCTCTATTAGTGAAATATGTAAAAATAAATCTGCAAGTGTGTAAAACTATGAACCAAAGATACATTTGAAAGAGGAAGAATGTATTGGAAAACTTACATGATACATAGGTGTGTAGATCAACCACCATATATGAAACAGTACACAAGCTAATACATTGATCCTAAACCATGGAGGTCAATGTTTCTACCTCGGACAACAAAAACGAGATCGAAAGATTATAGGCACATTGAGAGTGACCACAATGAATTCCTAGCTTAGGTATTGGTATTCACCCAAACATTTTTTGACGGCCTCGTTGGCTGCGGGTGATTCTGATCTTTCTCCTCTTTTCTTTTTCTCCCTGCGTTTCCAAAACATTTCAAACAACAGCATGAAGCAGCACAATTTAGCAACAAAGATTGGGATTACAATGATAGAGCAATGAACCGTATCAGTAAGTTGTACATCCATAATTCGGAAAAGAACAACTTGAGTGTTACTGCAAGAGGTTCGTGTCTAAAAGATTGGTTGTTCTTTCAAGAGGTTTAACAGCACTGGTTTAAAGGGAAAATGCTTGAAATCCATGACAGAATACAGAGCAGGCAAAAGAACGAGTGTAGAAGAGAATTTACCTCTCAACGTACTCCTTGAGCAACTCTTTAGCTTGAACCAGCTTAGTAAGCAGATTCCTATACACATCAAGATCTCGATCCACACTTCGTTTGTCAATGTTTAAGGCTGCACAAAGCTGTTGAACAGATATCGTACGTGAAAATCGTAGGTGCAGTTGTTACTTAAATTTGACATTGCACGTTTCATTTGTGAACTGTAAAAAATTATTTGGTTAATCATTCAATGATTTAACAAACATTAACTTATTCCAACAACATATTAGGCGTGCACCCGATAAACTAAACTATTGCCGAGGTGTAAGTGATTCCAACAATATACTAACATATGTAAGTAGGATTCTACCTTTTCTAACACCGTAGGTTCAGTTGCATTGGCCAGCTCAAGAAGACGAAACAACCCAACAGCGAAGAAACGGCTATAGCTGAAACTCCCCTTACCCCCAGCTCTCTCTGCAATGTCTTTCAGTATGGCTTCAACTTCTCCATCTCTAGACGAAAACTCAACTAGCGAACTAGAAGTTTGACCACGAGCCCATTCTTCCAATTTCTGTGCATCAACTCTGCAAAACGAGAAACAACAAAAAAGCGAACATTATAAAGAAACCCTCTTCTCATTCACTTCAAGATATAATTCGAAAAAAAAAACACAGGCATATAAGGACTATAATAAACCAAGATTCATCAACACTACCATATAAAATTCGCTTTGTCCTATTAGTGTTCGATTCATTGATTCGTAAACGAAAGCAAGAGAACTCCATAAAACAAACCTGTACTGCTGGGGATCCTCTTTCAAGGCATTGATATAAGCTTGAAAAATGGCATCTAGATCCTCATCACTCGGATATCCTTCCATCAATTGATCATACACCGTAACGAAACCGAGGGCGAAAACCGGATCATATCGATACGTCTTCTTGTACCTCATCAAATGTTGCTGCACAATCAGCTCCTGCAAAACCGTGTTGTACACACTGGGAATGGGACGCTTATAAGCTTTTAAAAAACTCGACTTTGTTTCAGAAACAGTTGGCGGAACATCTGAAAATCAAAACCCCAAAACAAAGAACATCAATAAAACCGAATAATCCCCATAATTCAATTCCCTATATCTAAGTTCCAGCATTGCAAAGATTTAAAATTTAACTAACCGGTACCGGTGGACATGCAATGAACAACGGAAGCAGAAGCGGTGGTGGTGGAAGCTCGAAGTCCAACGGACTGATATAAAAAGCTTGCACGGAAACGGAATCCTTCGGAATTGGAAGCCAGGTAACGAGCCGATGAGACATTAAGTTTTCTGTCGCCGGAACATTGACCGATTGCCGAGAAAGAGAGTGAACTAACCGCCGCCATTGGTGTTGGAATCTACAGAAACGTTGGGAAATTTATGTGAAAGTTTGGATTTTGGGAAATTGGGGTTAAATCATAGTGTGAATCTGAGGTTTTGCATTGGGATTTTTGAGTTGAAATTGCAGGGAAAGTGGAGAGATGAGATAGAGAGGCTTATCCAGTCGTGAGAAAATGGGAAATGGGGGATTTTTGATGAATTTAGAGAAGAGACTGTGAGGTTGTGACACGTGGCCTTTTGTTTCTTGTGTTTCTTTCTCTCTCTTGCATGTGTGGTTTAGGTTTCTATGAATAGGAAAGCCTCTGATTTGAATCTAGATCTAACATTATGTCTTTTTTTTTTGTTTTAAAATATATATTTTTAATATTTTTTATTTTAATTATTTTGGTAAATAATTTAGTTTGGATTGATAATTAAGAAAATGGAATAATTTAAAAGATATTTTAGAATAATTATAAAAATTATAGTGTAAGTGAAAATCGTCACTTATAGATATCGATTTGAGTGAAAATGTTATTTATAGATTATAATTTTTTTAATTTTATCTTAAAACAATAAAAAATTATGAAATTATTATAAGTTTAAGTGAAGTCACTATCTGTAGATAACGTCTCCACTCAAACCCTTACCTGTAAGTGATAACTTTTCTTTACAGTGTAATTTTTACCGTAGATTTTAAATATCACTTAAACATCTTTATTTCTTTAATTATTTAATCCATTTGGATTATTTACTCAAAGTTTTTTATTTATGTAAAAATATTTTACATATAAAATTGAAACATATTTAAAATCAAATCCTAATTGCAGTAACTAAAGGAAATTTTACATAAATATTATTTTTATTTTTTATTTTTAAAATATAATATTAATCATTTTATTTCTTAAAATATTATCCTTTAAATATTAAATTTAAAGAGATAATAAAAAATTTAATTTTAAATATTGAAAATGATAAAATTTAATAAAAAAAATTAAAATCAATATCAACAATATTTTAATAATTTAAAAAGTATTTTATGCAAATTATTGTTTAAAGTCAGTTTTAAAAAGTATTAATTTTAATTTTTATTTAATTTAATTAATTTTACTATTTGAAATTAGATTTTTTTATATTTTTAAAATTATTATTTAAAATATAATATTTTAAGAAATAAAATAATTAATTTTATAGTTTAAGTTTTTTAAGAAAGAAAATCACATTAATGGGATTTCTCTAGTAACTAATGTATAGTGAACATAAAATCAATATTCATTAAAAATTTCAAATTATATGTTCGTTTTTTTTTATTTTCTTCTTTTATAATTAAATATTTTATTTTATTTTCGAAAGTTTGATTCTTATTATAAATATAGATTAATTTTAAAATTTATTGTTAATATCTGTTTTTATATGAATCAACAGAATATAAAAAAATTATTAAATTTACTTTAAATATATTAAAAATCTAAAAAAATAAAAATAATATTATATATCGAGTAATAATAAAAAATAGCATAACAAATAATAATGAAATTAAATATCTTTTGTTAATGAAGCAAAGTAAACACATCAAATAATATTTAAAGTCGGATTTTTGGTGTTAATGCATATATCTAAAATATATTTAATTTTTTTAAAATAGTTTGAAGGCGATTATAATGATATATAACTATAATATTAAGCGTTTATTAATATAAATAATAATTTTTAATTTCATACTAATATAATAGTTTATTCATGTAGCTATGACTTCGAAAAATTATATCATAAGTTAGTATTATTATATTAATTATGATCTCATTCAATGATAATCACTAAATTTGTTATTATTTTTTATATCATTAAATCGACAAAATAATAACTTTCAAAATATTAAGGTTTTGATTTTTTTTTGGACTCAATTAAACCCCAAACTAATAAATCGAATCAATTAACCTATTTGATTAATTTTAATTATTAATTTTTAATATTTTTTTCTTAAGATATTATTACTGCATGACACTTACAATTCTATTACGTAACATTTATAGATTTTTAAGAAAACAAGTTTTTATAAGTTTTCTTTAAAAATTTTAGAACTTTTCAAGAACTCTTTAAACAAAATAAAAAAATTAAAATACCAAATGACAACGTTATAACATGAAATATTATATCCATCGATCTAAAATAACACTATTAGATTTAAAATATTATATTTGTCAAAGTGGTAAATTGACAAAATTTTAAGGTATAAAAACTTAATTGAATAATTAACTATTGGTGTGAAATCGAGCACCTAGTTAAATGATCAACCATGAATCTCTATGGCTCTCATCTAGTACCACGACGAGTGAACCACTAAATTTTACTCTCAAACCTTCTTCCGGTCATCATCGTCTCTACCTTATTGTTTGATGTCGTCTAAAATCAACATCACAATTTTTATTTACTTAAATAATTAATTAGAAACCTATTTTCTTAACAATAAAACTCAATTAAGCCTTATTTTTTTATATTCAGGTAATCTCTTAAATTAATAAACTAAAAGATTTAAGCCTTTTGGCTAAATTGGATGTCGAATTAATGGTTTCGTGTTATGTCCTAACATTATTACTTGATATTTTTAAAATTTTTATTTTATTTTAAATTTCTTTAAAAATCCTAAAATATTTATTAAAAACTATTTTTTAAATTTATATGATAGAACTGTAGTTATCATGTAATATTAATATTTAAAAATATCAAAATTTAATGATAAAAAATGATTAAATGATTTAATTAATTCAAATTTATAGATTTAATTCTTTCCAAAAAAAATTATCGATTTAATTGCGTAATTGGGTGTAAAAATGTTCAAAGGTTTAATTAGTTGTTTTTTAAAAGTTTGGGGACTTCTTAGACCATTAAACCAAAGTTTAATACTTGTTTTGTCCCTATATTACACGTAAATATAATTAATTACTTGTGATTTGTGACTATGTTTTCATAAACCTAACTATTATGCGGTTTAAATATGTATTTGGTCCTTAAACTTGATATAGTCTCTCAATTTAGCACTTAAAATTTTTTTTATTTTTTAACCTTGTAAATGAAAGTATGTCAGGTCATTCCAAAGACCGGTTCAAAGAAACAAATAAGTCTAAATTTTGTTACAACATTCGTTGAAACGTTGTATTCTGAGTCTGTGAAATGTCTTTGCCAAGTCGAGAGGATTCCCTTTTCCGACTGGGTGTGGTCCTTGTCATGAGTTGGACAGATGGGTTAGCGGCTACGCCACAAACAATGACGAGAAAGGAAACGTAAAGGATGGGACTTGAGAGTCATCTAGTTCAGCAAGCAAAACAAAGGCACCGATGTTTCAGTTGACTCAACTGCCATTTTAGTTGTTAGCTATCAACCCTCATGGAATTGCCCCACTGAGGCTTAACTTATTCAAGACAAGAAAAGATAGTGCCAAACCAAAGAAAGTGCTTCAAACTACCGATAGAGGTTAGTGCAAGTGGTAAATAGCTTAATTTTATTTAAGTAGGTTTCGGGTTTTAGGTGTGGTTTACGTAAAAAATTCTTGTTAAAAGCTCACCCACCAAAACTAGGTGTGCAATTGGTACTTAACGAACTTTTAGTCTCAAATTTGTACCTAAACTAGATATATGACGTAAGCTTTGGAGTCTTATGCTTGTATAGAAAGCTTTCCACCTCTTTTGTCAAATTGTAATACTTTAGATATCAATCCCATAGGGACTGGATCACTCTTGGTTGCACGTTAGTTTTGCACTTAAGAAAATTAAAGAACACAAATAATTTGGATAGTGATGAAGATAAAGTAAATAAACTAAATAAATAAAGGAAATCTCAATGATAGAAATAAGGCTAGGCCGGTTGTTTTGTAGAGGGGAATCCAATTGCACTTATTATCCACTTATTAATGCATTGGGTTGACTTGCCGCCGTGGCGGATTGCACGAAGGGTCGCCTTGGTTGTCTCGGCGGGGTTATGCCTTGTCGACAACTTAACTTTCCATAGTTCGATAGAGCATCCTTGTATGTCTTCTCTTTATCCCTAATTCGAAGAAATATTGAAATCATATCTTGATAATACCTCCCGGCGTGAATCAAGGATGAACAACAACCGATGATATTCGTTCTTTTAGTCGCTGAAATCCTTGCGGATTAGTCAATTCCCATAAGCAAAGACCGTATTCTCTCGTTTCGTGAGTCTAACTCTCCCGATATTAGACAAATAGATTTTTTCTCATATACTTATCTTTCGAGCTCATATGCAAAGAAGAGTAAAAACCAAGATAGAATAAACTATGAAAATAAAGATTGCATTATTAAGTCTCAAATAAAATACAACTTTCTTCCCCAACTACTCCACAAACAACCTAAGCCTCGATGTGGTTTAGAACATGGTGAACTTGTCGGTGGCTTAGGGTTTAACTATGAGAACCCAGCTTTTTGTTTCTAGCCCTAGGGGTTTGCTTTATATACGCCAAGCCTATGTTAAAGTTTTCTATAAAGGTAAGAGTTCTAAAAGGAAAAGAATACATGTTCATATTAAATTATAACTCTTTATTCTATTTCCTAATTTAACTCCTTTTTGACTTCTTTATTTTTCGCGTTGACTTTGACCACAACTTGACTCTATTTCTTCACTTATGTTTCTTCTCGCATTAAGTCCATTAAAATCGGCATTCTATTCTCCATCTATCGCACACCAGTTATCATCATTCGTCTGCTGTCGCGACCATTAAAATGTTGTCGTAGTGGGTGCTTATATGTATTCCAGCTTTTATCTCCAGCATCCATCATACTATCTGGCATTCCCTGCATAGTTGTTTCCTGTCTTAAAAGAGAAAACTATTAATTATATCTGTTTTATGCCAAATAATAAATAAAAATATGAATTAAGTGTTGGGATGCTGAATTATGAAAAATAAGCGAAATTATCCATTATTACCATTAAATCTTTCCATTACAAGCAATAATATATTGAGTGGCAAAATGATATAAAAATTAGGATTTTTATGCACTTATCAATATATTCTCTCAAGTCAGATGCGAAAAAAAATTACTCTCAAATTTGTACCTAAACTAGATATATTCTCTCAAGTTGGTGTGAAAAAAATACTCTCAAATTGATACCTAAACAAGATATATTCTCTTAAGTTGGTATCTAAAGATTTTTTACTCTCAAATTTGTACCTAAAATAGATATATTCTCTTAAGTCGGTGTGAAAACCCAAATTAGTACCTAAACTACATATTCTTCCAAGTTAATGTCAAAACAAATTTCCTCCCAAATTAGTACTTGAACTTATATATTTTTCTGAATTTAGTACCAAAACTTATATATTCTATCAATTTAGTTTTAATTTAAACAAATTAATAAATTTAGCCCTTTATACTTAAAAATACTATCGATCCAATTTTTTATTCTCCTAAATTGTTTGCTATCAATCTAATTTGGTATCAAAACTTATATATTCTATCAATTTGGTCTTAAATTGAGTTATCACTCGAGAAAAGTGGATTGTGCTATTGAAAGACCATCGAGAATTACAAATCAAAGTTAAGCATCGCGAGAAACTATTTACACCTGTAAATCATAAATTCAACTTTATTTTGAGGGTCCAAAGTAAGAAAGAACAATATCATTACAAATAAATGATATCTTCATCAATTATGGTGTTGTCAAATTCAATTTTAAAAAAATAAAAATAAAAAACAGTTGAACGATTAAAAAATAATATATATATATATATATTAAAAGAAAAAATATATCATAAAGATAAAATTATTTTATTAAATATTAAAAAAATCGACAATAAACAGCTAATATTAAAGTTGATACCATCAACGAATAAATAAAATGAAAGTAAAATAAAATTAAATTGATTAAGGATAGACTCGATTCACACTTTGTTTAATTTATTAAAATAAAGTACTTAACTTATAATATAGAAATATCTTTTTAACATACAAAAATTTACAAATATTTTAAAATTTAATGTTTTCACTTCAAATATATTTAATCTTTTTATGATATAATTGTCTACGATAATATAAGTAATTAATAAAATTTTAGATAAACTACATAAAAATCACTTAATTATAAGTAAAGTTACAGGGTATTTTTGATTATTTGTATTGGGGTTATTCTTCTATAAATACATTACGGTTGTAACACAATTTGATTATCAAAGTTAATAAAAGAACAATCACTCCCGAGGATGTAAGCATATTGTTGAATCTTGTTAAAATTTCGTGTTCTTATGTGTTTGATTTCTTATTCATTTGTCGGTTATTTCTCAATATAAGTTGATTTATTTTTTAAATATGAAGGATGACCCAAATATAACCTTACCTATAATTGAGTAACCTAAATATAACTTTCAATAATTAGGTGATCCAAATATAACTTTACGCATAATTGAATGATCCAAATGTAATTTTTAATAATTAAGTGACAAAATATAATTTTACCCATAATTGAGTGACCTCTATTATAATTTACCCTAAATTTATATTTTAAATAGAATTGAGTTATATTTAGGTTATTCGAGTCGAGTCAAAAAATTTCAAGTTATTCGAGTTGACGAGTCATACTTTACAACTCAATTTTTATTTGAAATTTTTTCGGTTCGAGTCGAGTTTTTGAGTTCCTATTAATATTTAATTCTATATCATGTTATAGTATGATTTGGTTCCGATTTAAACGACTTTCTCTAATCATATAAAATATGTATATATATATATATATATTTTCCATATGTAACAATATTTCTTTATATTTTAATATATCAATGTATATATATTATAAAAATTGATAGACTTGTCTCAAACTTAAAAATTAATCATTTAATTACTAAATATTTCGAGTTATTTGATCTATTTTACAACTCAAACTTTATTTGAATTTTTTTTGAGTCGAGTCAAAACGAGTTAAGTATTTTCACATCGAGTCGAGCCGAGTCTTGCTCATCCCTAATCGCAACATATACAGGGATAGAGCTAAGTGGTATGGGAAGAAACAATTGCCTCCATCACTGATTTTTTTTTTTACTTTTATTTTTTTATTTAATTTTTTAAAATTTAATTTATTTATAAATTTATCCCTTCTTTCCATTATTTATATTTTGTTCTTCTTACTCTAAATTCTGAGTGTATCCTTGAACCTGCATAATGACTAAAAGTTTACTTTAACCATTAAAGATGTACCCTAAACAAAGGCTTTCTGCCTACTTTCTGTGTCATCCTTCTCCTAGTGATGAACACGTCCAGGGTATTCATCCACAACTCACATGCAGATATGCCGAAAGTAGTCAAAATCAATATATAGATAGTGGAATGATGTACAGGCTTTCTGCAAACTGTTCCATTTCAGCTTCATTTATTTCATTTTTTTAACTTTAATAGTAAAAGAACCCCAAAAGATAATGATAGTGGTGCTTGGTGGGAATGTGGAATCACGTATTAAATTGTTCAAAAATACAGTACTAGACTCGATTAAATATGGTGTGAATTATATTTGAGATTTGAAGAATAATAGGTTGATTTTTTTTTATTTTTTTAAAAGTGAGATATAAAATTCAAAGAAACAGAAAAAATATATAAATGAGATGATGAATAATAAGAATAAAATTTAAAAAATAAAAATAGATAAAACAAATCTGAAAATTTTCAATTTTGTTTATGGAGATGACAACAATGGAGTTGAAGAAGAAGATGGTTGAGTTGCAATGGTTTGGGAGATGTAGAAAATTAGGGTTAAAGTTTAAGATTTAAATTTTTAAGAATTTTTAACAAGAGACATGTAAAGAGGCACAGTTAAGAGGCAAGAGATTTCTATTCCGCGAAACCCTCCTCGAAATTGAATAGTTGACCTTCATAATATGGCTTTAACCGATCTCCTAATCATAATTGACTAGGTAACACGGAGCGTAAAAATCAATAATAAATTCTAACAAACTCTAATAATTGCTTCTAAAACACTAGATAACTTTTAACAAGGACTGAATTTTTTTCACTTTTATCTCCCTATTTAAATTCTTTTAAAAAATATTTTTTTATATAAATTTGCCTTCCTTAATTATAAACATTTACGTTTTGTCCTCCTCAACCTTAAATCTTAGCTCTGTCCTTGATTTTTAGCATGTATAACCTTAAAAAGATAAATTTTATTAATGAAATCTGGGAAAACAAAGAAGAAAGCATATTTTTTTATGGATGAAGGATGACTTTAACCTAAAGCTCAGAATGAGTAAAATAAATAAAAAATGATCTGCAAAATTGAACTTATCTAACAGCTTGAAAGAAGGAATTTAGTGGTTTCTATTTTGATATCCTACTTTAAAAAAATTTTATACAGAGTCAAATCGAATATTTGAGATATCTATTTATATTTGAATTTAAAATTCATTTAGAATCATAAAAATTAAATCAAATATCTATAAATATTCGAATCCATAATTTAAATTACCTCTTAATACTTTTGTGAGTGAAAGCTCATTTTAATAAGATGAAAAAACAAAAAATATCTTTAACTTTTTTAAAGAGAAATCTCTAAAAGTTGGATTTGATAGAGTGGATTCCTTTTTTACTTAGCATTGTGTGAATCAAGTTCAGTTATATATTTTCTATGGAATGGATTTAAAAATAAGATGTTTCAATTCTATTTGATTCAATAAAGCTTATTTATCATTATAACAATTGAAATAGATCACAATTGTATAATTACAAATAGTGACACATCAGTTGGATTGTTATTTAATTATCGATATCTAATTTATTGACCGATTAATCCAGATAAGATTTTATAGAGGTTTGTTAGGCCAACCTCTAAATTCAGTTTTCTTCCTTTATAATACTAAAATTCAAATCTCTGACCTTACTTAAAGGACTTAATATTTCATCCTATTAAACCAATTAATTAGTACGTAAATTCGAACATGTAATAACTCTACAAACACATCCAAAGCATTTTCTTATTAAAAGATAGTGAATAATGAAGTAAAATTGTCATTCACTCTAAGGTTTTGCTACTGAAATTTATGTGAGTTGGAACTGAGCATGTGCTCTATCTCCCCGCCTATAAGTATGGCCAACTACATGTCTACAAGGCCACTCTCTTATCCTATTCTTTCCCTCTCGTATTCTCTTTTCCCCAGAATTCTCTCTTTATTTTCTCTCATTCCAAACACAAGTGAAGACAGGCGAGGGCATAATCAAGAGATGAGCTTGAGCAGGGAACTCTTCCAAGTAGAAACCCAGGTCATGCAAGGATTCAAAGACCAAGCTTCCAAAACTGAACCGCTTATGAAATCTTCTTCCATCAATACTGAAAAGTCTGCTAAAAAAATACGTTATGACAACAAGCTTAAAGTAGTAAAGGCTGAGGAGTCCCTTAGGACTGTCATGTACTTGAGCTTGTGGGGTCCTAACTAAGGCCAATACAAATTAATCAACAGCTTTGGGTCTTTAAACTCTTGACTGTCTTTTTTTCTAGATCTGTTCCATAAGCCAAATCCAAGTAGTCAAGAGTTTGTGCACATACCTATCTTTATTGTGCAGATTCTAATGTCATCTACAGTTGTTAAAAGAGAAACCTAGTTTTTGAACATATACAATTTCCGTACGATCCTTGCTCAAACACGTTCTCGTTTATAAATCGAAGGATAATAAGTGTTTAAACATGTGTAATCTTATGTCTTTTATATGATATATCGTGATATTAATCAAACTAAGTTCGATCGACGAATATTTATTTGTATCTATCATTTTTTTAGTATAATTGAAGTTTTATCCTTATTGTCTTATTTTATTATTTAGTAGCTAATTTGTGTATTTTAATGATTTTATGTGAAAATTTTAGTTAATGGGTTTAATTTACTTTATTTATTTTAGAAATTTGAATTATTTGAGAATTTTAATTGATAATCGAAGTAACTCAGATGTAGGGATGTACAAAGTTGATCCGACTCAAAAACTCAACTAAAACTTACTCAAATCAGAATTTGGTTTGACCCGAGTATGCGATGACCCGAAACTAATTTGTAGGTGATTGTCGTTAACCTGAACCCGAGTTGGACATATTAATATAGTAGTCGAATCAGATTTGTATTTGATCGAGAACAATTCGAACATGAATTGAATCCATTACTATAAAACCAAAACCCAACGTACACCTGACTCAAACGAACCCGAACCCGAGACTAACGTGGCAGATAACCAATTGTACCCAACTGAATCGACTTGAGATTCAATTTTATCGACCTGTTTTGAACCCGACTTGTTAATTGGTTTGACTTGTTTTGAACATGACTTGATATTTACCTGACATATAATTAAAGGAGTCTATGATTTGATAAATTTAAAGTGTTGATAAATTTTTAGTATTAAGTATTAATAAATGTAAACTATTAATTTTTAATAATTTAAAGTGTTGAATAATATTTTTGCTATGTATACATATATAATCAATTAAAATATAAAAAGAAAATATTAGATTTAAATATTTATTTGAGACTATTAAGTTTAAAATTTTATTAAATAATTTAATATCTATTTATTATTCAATAGCTTAGTACTAACTCATTTAATACATGAGTATTATTTTTTTATATAAATTATTTGTGAAATTTGAGTTATTGAGATTGAACTAAATTAAAGTTCTAACTCTCATGTTTATGTCATCATCTTTTCAATTACATGTTTACATCTATATTAAAATTTTGTATAACTATATTTAATCAAAGTTTATTATATATTATAATAATAATATATGAATTGAACTAACTAAAATTTAAAAGCATAAATCAATGATCTTAAAAGAATTTTAAAATTAAATATAATCTAAATTGGGACTCAATTGAATTAAACTAAAACAACTGGTAAAAAATAAAAAGACAATTAGTAAAAAAAGTGGGAAATATAAAGTTTTAAAGAAAAATAAACCACTCATTTTTTAGATTTGAGATTAATTTATTTTTAGTCTAAAAATTTTTGAGGGATATCATACATCCAAAATTTTAAAAGAAATTAGGAATAAACCGCCCAAAATTTAGAAGATGTAACAATTTTTTTTAGGAATATTATTATTATAACATATAATAAACTTTGAATGAGTTAGTACTAAGCATATTAAATTATTATTATAATATATAATTCTTTGTTTTAATTAAAATTATTATCTGTTATAATAATAATCTCTCTAATTTCTTTTTTTTAAATCAATTAATACCGAAGATATTGAACTATTATAATATATAATAAAAATGAAAAAAATAGATTTGAAATATGTTAGGCTCGATGCTTTAATCGAAATAATTATCAAGTGGTGGAGAAGTGTTTTATTGGGTGATTGTGGCGGAAGAAAAAATAAGATAATAAACACAATAATTTAAAGTGATTCAACTTTCTAACTAAAGTCTACATTCATTACTTTATTTTTTTCACTAAAAATTTTTAAATTCATTGTAAATCTCTATTTTTTACCGGTTTAAGGATTAACAATTACGATGATTTGACCTATCTCAAAACCAAATAAAATATTATGCATTAAGTCTCCTTTAAAATCATAATAAATGTTGCACTCTTAATCACTCACACCAAAACTTGTACACTTGATCTTATGTATACATTTAAGCTCAACACGTATAATATATAAAAGAATAAGAAATTATGCACTAAGATTCTTTGAAATTATGCACGTTTATTTTCTTTCCCGTATATTTAATATTGTATTTTATATTATATCTCAAAATTTTGATTCTCCTTAAAGTTAAGTTTTATTTATTTATTTATTCTAATTAAACAATGATACGTATCGTCACTTTATTAAAGTAAAAAATAAAATTAATAAATTAGATATATAAATAAAGTTATCCAATAAATTTGTAATTAAATTATTTTATTAAAATAAAGTTAGATTTTGAATTGAAAAAATATGTAAATAATAAAAAGTAAATATATAATTATATTTTTTAATTATTATGTTATTTTTTTCATCAGATTTTAACACAGATAATTATATTAAAATTATTTTAATAATTATATGATATTTAATAAAAATAAAAATATAATAATTTAGTTGATATTAAATTTATAATTAAATAATCATTTATGTAGTTTATAATTAATTAAAAATACATAAATTTCAAAGAAAATGGAATTTGGGAACTGAAAATAAAAGAAAAAGGGGCAACCGAACTCTTCCTAAAACCTGGATTTCCTATGCGCTATTACCAAGCTGTATCACTAAACCTTGCGATCTTCCACACACTGTAAAAACCCTACCTTTAATCCTCATTATCACCACCAATTTCCTCTTCAATTCCGTTTCCATTGCTCCAAATGGAAATCAAAACTGAATAAAAATCAAAAATTATTTATGGGTTCTCTCCTAAATTTCAAATTTTCAATGGTGGATGCTTCAAGGTGCTTCAAGATTCTCCTTCGATGCAAAGGCACTTTCAATTTCAATTCCAGTTTGGTTCTTGGTTTGGGTACCCATGTAAGTAAAAAAAAACGCTTCTTTTTTTCTTTATAATTGATTAAATTCTTATGTTTTTAGTATAGTTTTAGCTTATAATTGATACCCATGCTTGAATCCCAGAATTACTTCACTTCCATCTCAGTTGGATTCCCTTGTATCCGCCTGTTTTACCCCATTGTAAGTAAAATAGTCGGAAATCATAACTCGCTCGCAACTCAGGCTGCTCCAGATGATGAGGGAATGACGGATGAATTCCTGAATCGAATTATTGCTACCTATGGAAACTCGCCGGATTCGAGCAGGGGAAGGTGTAATGCTTACGTTCATAAGCTCTGCAAAGCAGGGAATTTTTCTAAGGCTATTAGATTCCTGCAATCATTGCGTAATAACAATATATTTATCCCCATTGCATATGAGACATTTTTGGCTGCAGCTGCTGAAAGAAATCAGATTGACCTTTCGTTTCAGATATTCGGTGATTTATTGGTGTTTCGTAGACAATTGAGCTCAGCTTGTTATCTTAACCTTGCAAGGTCTTGTGCCAACACTAATGACTGTACAACACTGATTAGATATGTGAAGCAAGTTTTGGAGTTAGCTTTCCCGAATAACACGATAGTTATGAATCGGATCATCTTTGCCTTTGGTGAATGTAGACAGATAGAGAAGGCTCTTTTGATATTTAATCAGATGAAGGGTTTTGGATGTAAGCCTGATGTGATAACCTATAATACTATTTTGGACATCTTAGGTCGGGTGGGCCAGGTGGATGAAATGGTTCATGAGTTTACCTCTATAAAGGAAGCTGGCTTAGTTCCAGATTTCATTACTTATAATACGTTGTTGAACAACTTGAGGAAGGTTGGGAGGTTGGATATGTGCTTATTGTTTTTCAGAGAAATGGGTGATAGTGGAATTGAACCAGATTTGATTACTTATAGAGAAATGATTGAGGCATCTGGCCGATCGGGGAACACTGAAGTAGCATTAAGGCTCTTTAGTGAAATGAAGCAGAGGAAGATCCGTCCATCAATCTACATTTATCGATCCCTGATTGACATTTTGAAGAAGGCAGGGAAGATGGAGTTGGCAATGTTGTTTTCAGAGGAGATGAATTTATCTATTTCAGACTTCTCTGGTTCAAAGGATTTTAAACGAAAACGTAGGTAGTTATATGTAATTGATTCAGGAATTGAACTTCGAAAGAATCTTTCTTCCGTCATCTTGAGTACTTCAGTTTGGCTTAAAGTAGAATACAGATGTGTTACAGACAGTCCTTCGTGCAATAGTACTGATATTGGTGGTACGTGCATTCTGCTGTCCACTTTAACTTTTGTACATTTGAGTTGGTAATTTATGGTTGTCATCCTTGTAGATTTATATATAACCTGCAATACATGTATAAATGATTGAGAGCATGGATTTGCGTCATGGAAGATTATCGTTTTCATTATGTAACATATGGTATATCGTCGATGACATATTGATGTTAGTTGCCTTCTTTCAGGTATTCTCGACATTAAAAACAGACGGAAACAGAGCCAAAGGCCAAGCCTCAACCATGGACAATATACAGTGGAAATTGGCCGAAATGATTGTGCATTCAAGCCTGGAATTCATATTCTTTGTAATAAGTCAATTGTCATTTTTCCAACGGTGGACATGCTTCAACTGACAGCTGTGTCGGGTAAGCGAGTTTTGTGACTTGAATCTTGGTCTTTTAGACCAAAAAAAATCGCATATATGAAACAAGATGGTATACCCCAACTTTGGGTTTGATTTTCTAGTTTTTAAACCCTAGACTATTTAGCTACAAATTGAAATGGTTGCCTTGTAATAATGTTTAGGTCATCTTATAAGAACAGTGTAAGGTTTTATCTAAAAGATCCATGGACAGTGGAGCATTTAGAAAGATAATTACCTTGTTGTGCCGCAACCTGAAGATCAAGCAACAAGATCGTGTATGGTCTCCATGGACAGTGGGAAGCCAAAGATGAAAACCTGAGCTGTTGCAGGCAGATTTTTCACTTGTGTATCTACATGAGAAAGGGCTAACTTCAATGTCCACTTCATCTCTATCACTTCCCCAGAAACTTTCAACAGATCACTTGCATCCCTCAATTGCTTGCACTTCAAGTAATGTTTCACATGGGGTAACTTACAAGGATATCATCGATAACATCTTCGAATTCTTGAATAGTTAAGAAACCAGAGATATCTTTGTCTGCAGCCTTGAATATGGCAGTGATATCCTCTTGAAGGAACATGATTTATTAAATACTTTTTGATATCACATTAGGCCTCAAGTCCAAGCCCAAATAAAAATAATTCTCAAAATGTTTAGCCCAAACCTAAGATTCATAAATCAAGCATAGTTAAAAGAGTTTACAAAATAGTTATATGTTTGCTTGGGAGCTCCAATTTAAAATATATGAATTTAAAAGAATTCGATATGAATAATAATTTAAAGACAGATATAGTTTCAGAAGTTGAGGGTCCTAAGATTAAAATGCTTCAACAAATTCAAGTATTGTATTCTTCAACGAAACGGTATATTGAGTCTTACTTTGATAAGTTTCTTGCAAATACATAACAACTCAGTGACCTATAAAAGAAAATAATAATTTCAAACAGGAAGTTCAAAAGATGATAAGTAAACATGAATTCATGTGATACTCTTCTGATAGCCTAAACACATGCAATCACAAAGATCCACAATCAATCATAAATTTAAGGGCTCACAAGGCCCAACATACCATACCATATTGTAAGGGAGTGAGATCGGGTGACATAGTCAACATATTATTTGGGTGAATCCAGATCACGTAACATCAAAACATACACTCTGTATGAGATCGAGTCACATAGTATTAGTACGCACACTCTAAATGACATTGATTCACAGAACATCGATTCACATAGTATCAGTACAACCCTTACGTACCGATATGACAACTTTCTACAAGAACCCAATCTTAATAGGAGTACAGGTATACGGGAAGTCATACCAGTACGCCCTTCAAGATTTACCTCATTGTTTATAGAGGAGTATCGATACTCAAAGACCCTATACCGATACTCAAACTCATATTTTAGGTTTAAGGTTTAAATTTTCTTCACTAGCTCTTGATCCGACTTAGTAAATATCTAAAATTAATATACAACTCATGAAAGGTGTTTAGGGTCGGCTTCTACCAATTTTACAAATGTTTAACACCAATTATAACTTTTCCCATTAACACCCTTAAAAGATCAAAATAATTTATAAGATGTCATATTTATGATACTCATAAATACAATAGAATTGAAAGTATATTAACCTCCCTACAAGCATCAACAACACTTACAACACCAACCTCAAGCTTAAACCATAAATTAGCAATGGTGATTTCATTCATCACACTTTTTTTTAAACCATAAATTAGTAATCCCTCTTTGTCATCAATTAACCATTTATTAAAATAACCCCCTTAACATTTATTTTAAAACAACTTAAATCATCAAGACCAACCCAACAACATTAACTTGGCCTAAAATTTCTTTCAAGGGCCTAACATCTCGGCCCAAACACATAACTCATGTTTTGGGTTAACCCGACTCATGGATTATAAAATTGGAGCCGTTATATGAATATATTTTATCAACTAAACTAAATGGTTTCGATAAGGGATATGGTTTTAGTTTTAGTCGATATTAAATTTTTGAATACTAATTTAACCTGCATAATAATTATTATAATTTAATAGTTTTTTGTTTTAAATTATCAACATCCAATTCATTAGTTAATTAATTTAGATCGTATATTAAAAAATTCATCATAAAATGATACTTTCAATTATATTTACTTCATTTACGATGCAAGATTCGAACGATTTTAATTTTATTAAAATTAAATGTTTAGGTCCATGACCAAAAGTCCATCAATAAAAGATTTGGTCCGACAGAACATTCAAAAGCCCGTTATTGACTCAATCATACAGCTTCCAGAACAACCGAAGCCACTATATAAATATCATATGTTTTCTTGCATGGAAAGTATAGAACAGTATTTCAGTTTTCTTGCGTCTTCGAGTCGCTCCGACGAGAGACTCGCTTCAAAAGATGGCTCCGACCACTGCTACTCTCTCTGCATCAACCCACACCAAATTTGCCGTATCCCAATCCTTCGCCGGCTTTCGGTACTCTGTTTTTCTTTTTCATTCAAGTTGATTTATTAGATTCTTATAAAGGTTTTACCTTTTGTGGTTTTAATCAGTTAAATGTATATGTTCGATACGGATTTAGACTTTCTAGGGTTTCGGGCATCTTCGTTTATGCTTTTTGTTTGTTTGTTTCTGTGTTTTTTTACTAATGCTCTTAATAAACACATTAATTTCAATCTGGACCATGGATATATTGATTAGGGTTCCTTGCTCTAGAGATTTTTGAATTGATACACACTGTTAATTGTCAAACTTTTAATCTGATTTACTATTAGGCATGCTGTTCACTGTTATAACCGATCCTCTGTTATTATCATAGGAACTGACTGTTAGTCTGCTACAATTGTTGGAAGGCTTTGGTTATTGAATTGGACATCACATTGAAACATTCTTGTCTCTTGTTTGCTTCTTTTTGTATGCTGAACTATGTCCTGTTTGACAACATCTGTACTTGACCAGGTCTAGGGGTTCGATTTTAAACCGAAGTTGCAGTGTCCACTTTGGATATAAGCCCTTGGTTGCTGCAGTGTCCACTTTTTGCAGGCTACTCGTATTACTACATTTTCAAGCAACATGAATGCATTGGATTTCTCAGGTATCCTAATTTGCATAAAGGAATTTATCGCCGATATGTTTGTGGTAAAAAACATGTTCTAATAGTTGTAATCCGTTGGCAGGCTCGTGGGATAAATATCGTTCTGCCTCCTCATTGCAGTTTCCAGGTGAAGTTGCAGACATTTCTGCCACATCAATGCAGTTTTTAGGTGAAAATGAAGGTGATTTGTGGCATAAAGCCTATGTCTTACCTAGACCGCAGAGGTCTCTAATAACAACAAGAGCATACAAGGATGATATATTCAAATTCAGTTACCCTGTGATAACCAAGAAGCCTGAATGGTGGTGGAGGACTTTGGCATGTCTTCCTTACTTAATAGCTTTGCAGATTTCTGATACCGGATATTTTATTCAGCCCTTCCTAGAACATTACGAGATGTTTGAAAACTTGATTTATTTCGTCCCGGGAACCATAAAGAGATTCCCTCCATGGTTCTCAATGATATATTGTTACTTCGGATACATCGGGATCGTGAAAAACAAAGACTGGCCACACTTCATTAGGTTCCACCTGATGATGGGCATGTTATTGGAAACCGGCTTGCAGTTGGTGTGGTATACCAGCAACCTTTTCCCATTGATACACTATAATGGCATGTTCGGGATGCACTTCTGGGCCGGCATCGGATTCTGTTTCATCTTGGCATTGTTGGGATGTGTTAGTTGTGCTCTTGGTGGCAGGTATGCTCACATCCCTTTTGTGAGTGATGCTGCATATATACATACATTATTCAATATAGGAAGCTTTCAGAGGCCATTCTAGAAATCTTTCATGGTTCATGACATTGTGTGTTGAAGATGTTCTTGTCTGAATTTGGTGTTTAATGGCATTAGAATGATGAGGGATCTAGTTTTATTGTATTTGGATTTTGGACCCACCCATGTCCTTTTGATTTCTGAACTGCTTCTCTTTTAAGTCTATGATTTACTGTATTAAAATTCGCGTATCGGTATCAACAAGTTCAGTCCAAGTGATAAGTATAGGTATCTATTTTAATGAAAAAATATTTTAGATACACGTTTTGACCAGAAAGTATACTTTAGCTATTTATTTTGATAAGAAATTTTTTTAATTATTTTAATAAAAAACTATACTTTTAATATTTATTTTGATAAAAATATTTTAAAATGTTTAAAAATTAAAATAATTTAGATTATTATTTATGATACAAGCCTATAATTTGGAGACATAACTAACCAAAGTCTCAAAATAGGGGCCAACACTCGAAGGGACTTGGGGTCACGCTCCCCTTGAGAAATTAAAATGTCCACTAAATTTTCTTAAATATTTTTCCCTAATTTTTTTTTAAGTCATACTAAGCTTCAAATTTTTAAACATTTTAAATTAAATTATTTTTCATAATTTTTAAAAATTATTATTAAATCTTCTAAAATTATTACAACATTTAATTAAGGTAAAGTAGTTTAGTAGTCGCCCAATTAATTAATGATATCTATGTTAGTCATTGTGATTAAACGCTGATAAAACGATGATGTGATAGTTAATAAAAATTTAAAAAATTATGTATTTAATTCTTATTATTTATTAAATTAATTTGATTATAATTTTGATTAAATTAAATTAATATTCTAATCCAATAATATATTTGTCATCACCGGATGAAAAGGAAATAAAAAATTATTCTTAAATCTCTTAAAATTATTACAACATTTAATTAAGGGTAAACTAGTTTAATAGTCACCCAATTAATTAACGATATTTATTTTAGTCATTGAACGATGATAAAATGATGAAGCAATATTTAATAAAATTTTTTAAAATTTATATATTTAATTCTTATTATTTATTAAATTAATTTGGTTATAATTTTAATTTAATTAAATTAATCTTCTAATCCAATAATACATTTGTCATCGCCGGATGAAAAAGAAAAAATAAAGTAAAATGCATTTTAAGGATTTGAACTTGAGAACTTGCAAATGAAAACCCACATCCTTACCACTACACTAACTAACTTTTTAAGATATACTATAATTTGAAAATTCGACTAAAATCTGTTCGAGTCAAAACCTGATTTGATTCATGGTTTTAATGACCCAAACCTGATCTGTATTCGTTTGTTTTTTATTTGAACTCGAATTGAACATGTTATTGTTGTAACCAAACCCGACTTGCATCCGACCGAGAATGACTTAAACCCGAGTTGAACCTGTTACTGTTGACTCGAAATTCGACCTGCACCCGACTGAAATGAATCTAAACCTGAATCTGACCAGACAGATCACCAATATTACCTGATTAAATCGATCCAAGACCTGATTTTACCCGACTTGTTTTGAATTCGATTTGTTATTGACCTGAATTAATATTAACAAGACTTGATTTTTGCATGACATGTAATTAGGGATATCTATGATTTGATAAATTAACTAATTAAACTTAAGATTTATTTAAGCTAAACTAAAATTAAAAAAAGCATAAATTACAGAAACAATTAAAAGAATCCTAAAATTAAATGTAGATTTTTATTAAATTAATCTAAATTGGGACTCAATTGAATTAAGCCAAAATAAAATTGGTAAAAAAAATAATTGATGAAAAAAGGAAAGATAAAATCTTGGAGGAAAATAAGTCACATATTTTTTTAATTTTGAGAATAATTTACTTTTAATTTAAATATTTTGAGGATATATGTCGCCCAAAGTATTCATTTAATACTAATTTGGGTCGAGTAAAAAAGTTCATGTATTTTTATACAAATCGCGCTTAAAAATCAGATCTCTCGACGCTACGCACCATATTTTATAATTGTTTCCAATTTGATCCTAATCACTTAAAAATTAACCATCAAATTTTATGTTTTTATGCAATTTGGAAGTTATTTAATTAAAATTTGATTATATATTTTAAATTATGTCAATTTGATACCGGTCACTTAAAAATGAAGCTTCCAATTTTATTTTTTATTCAATTTTATCCTTATTTAATTAAAATTAGATTATATATTTTAAAATTATTTTAAGTTGATTTTGATCTCTCAAAAATTAAGCTTCAAATGACAAGATATATAAGCTATCAAATACATACACGTTGAATATAATTTTATTCTAATATAAGATATAAAAGAATTAAAATTCAAATAAAATATTCAAAACTTTTTAAATTTAAAACAAAAGTATACTAAAAATTCTCAACCCTTAATGATAAAAATTATTTAATATTATTTTTAATTTATTTTTGGCATAAAGATAATTTTAACCCTCAACGTTTAGAATTGTTATCATTTTGGCCCTCATTCTTTTTTGAGATAAATTTAGCCCTTAACTTATATCGTTTTGACAAATATCTCATTTTTTTTAACTAACATAAGGACTAGACCGTTAAAAATTTAACAATGGTAACATATGATAATATATTTTAAATGATATGACATTTAAACTATCAAATATATACACGTAGAATATAATTTTATTCTAATATATGATATAAAATAATTAAAATTCAAATAAAATATTAAAAACTAATTAAATTTAAAATAAAAGTATACTAAAAATTCTCAACCTTAACGATAATAGAATCAAAATCCTATCTAAAAAATATGAACATAGTCTTAAATGAAATCTTTTGTAAAGATTACTATTGATAAATCAAAGGTAAGGAATTTTGATACTAATCAATTGAGCTTTTGTTACTTGAGTTTAGAATTTAGGTATTTTAGTATTTAATCTAAATTAAAAGTTTAGGTTTTTGATTTATAGTTTGAAATTAAAAGTAGTAAATTTGAGGTTTTAGGTTTTGAGTTTTAATTAAATCTAAAAAATCCAAAATTATTAAAAAAATATACTAGTAAATTTACTTAATGTTTAATAGCCAAAATAGTTTAGATTTAATTAAGTTTTAATATTTTATTTGAATTTTAATTATTTTATATTTTATATTGGAATAAAATTATATTCCATGTATGTATTTGATAGGTTAGATATCATATCATTTAAAATATATTATCACATATTTACTAAATATCATTGTCATTAAACTTTTAACGGTGCGGTCATCATGATAGTTAAAAAATGAGATTTGTTAAAATGACATAAGTTAAGGGCTAAATTTATCTCAAATAAAGATTAAAGGCTAAATGATAAAAAAATTTAAACGTCGAGGGTTAAAATTATATGTATGCCTTTATTTTTTTTATATTTCATACAATTAGATCTTAAAAATTATTTAATATTATTTTTTAAATTTATTTTTATATTTCATACAATTAGTATTAGATTTAGAAAATTAATATTAAAATTAGAGAATTTGTTTAAAGATTAGGCTTAAGGAATAGTTTAAGAATAGGAAATTGGGCTTTCAGAATTTGTATTGGGCTCAGGAAACTAGTTTAGTTATTGGGCTTGAGGAATTAGTGTAGGGATTGGGCTTAGAGAACTAGTTTAGAAAATTAAAAATTAAGTTTTGAGAATGAGCATTGGGTTTAGAGAATTTGTTTAGTAATTGGTCTTGGGCCTATTTAGTAATTAATTAAGTTATTTTGGGGATAGACTTGAGGATTGAACTTATATATTTAATATAATTAATATTTAAGTTAGAGAATTAATTTATGGATTATATATTTTTATTATTTAAAATATTAATTTTATATTTAAAATTAAAATAAATATTATTCATTTTTTATTATTTAAATAAATTTTTCATTTAAATTAATTTTTATCATTTAAATTTAGAGCATATTAAAATTGATAGAAAAAATTAAAAAAATAAATAAATATGTTTCAATTTTGTATAAAAGAAAATTTTTAAGGAATAAATACTATCTTGGGAAAAAAATTATTATATTCGAAATCAAAACTATATGAATATTTATAATTAAATTAAAATATTTCCTCCAAAATTTTATCATTTCTCTTTTTTTAACCAATTATTTTTTTTTTGTTTGATTAAAATGAATGGAAAAAAGAGAGAAAACTCAACCCAAAATTTTTGTTTGAGGAATTATTTTTTAACCCTTCATTTTTTCATTTAGTTTTCTCATTTAATTGTGTGTAATGTACGCTTTTTAGTTTAATTAGATATTTTAATTGAGTCCAAAAATTTTATTTTTAATAAAAATTAATCTTTAATTATTTTATATTTTTTATACTTTAGTATAATATTTTTAATATGATATTATTTTTATTCATGTTAATCCTAAAAAACTTTCTTTTAGTAAAATTGATCCTTCTTTATTTTTAATTTTTACAATTTAAGTCAATATCTTAAATAACGATGATATTTTTGTTTGTTATAATGTACAATATTTATTTTACACGTGATTTATTTTGGTGAAAGATAATAAATAATTCACTAAAAATGATTGGTCGCAAAGTAAATTAATTGTTTGTACAAAATTAAAACTTAATACTAATTCGAACCCAATAAAAACTGAATCTGAAATGAACCCGACTAAAATCTATCTGAACCCGAATTAATCTGTAAATTAACTATTTTAGACCCGAACAATTTTGACACAACCTGAAATGAAACCAACCTGAAATGAACTCGACCTGAAATTAACCCGCACTCGACCTGAATTGAGTCAAAACCTTAAATCGACCTAAAATGATTTGTATTTGATTTGACCCGACTCGATAGGATTTGACCTGAAACCCATCTGATTACATGTTTTTACATCTATATATATATATATATATATTATAAAACAATAAATGTTAGGGAAAAGTTAAAAATGGTTGAAAGACAAATCGAACCTAAATCACTTCCGAATATTTTTATACAAATATTTTATATTCAAATATTTAATATTTAAATATTTTTATTTAAATATTTTATATTCAAATATTTAATATTTAATTATTTTTATTCAAATATTTAATATTTAAATATTTTTATTCAAATACTTTTATTCTGATATTTAATGTTCGAATATTTAATATTCTAAAGTAGTTTAGGTTCAATGTCTTTCAATTATTTTTATTTTTTTTCTAACATTTATTGTTTTATAAAATATGTATATAAAATAGTGCATATTATATCATAAAAACTGGGTTGTTGTAGTTTTAAGGGTGTTGGTTTACATCCACAAAGTCTCAAGTTTTAAATCATCATAAATGCATTCAAACTTTTTTTATTCGAATGTGACACGTGTGATATCACCTGATTTGATTATTAATTTAATTTAATTTAAATTATGATTAAATTGATTTAATATATAAATAATTCTTCGTCACCATTTCGTTTAAATTTTAACGACAATAATCAAAATAAGTAATTTTATAGGTTTAGCAATTTGATTAACAAATTTAATAGTTTAATGATTAAAATATGTATCCTAATTTAGTTTGTGACCACGGAAAAATTTAGCTTTAACTAAATCTTCAAAATTTTAAAAATTCTCTTAATTTTTTAAAGCTTTAAATTGACTTCTAAACACTTATCCCAGTTTCGTTATTGCCTTAAACTTAACAAAATTACCAAAGTTCAATTATTACGTGACGAAAACCCATTTTCATAAATAAATTAACAAATTTAGTCTCGGGATTCGTTAAGTATTGAATTATTGAAACCTAAACATGCGTCATAAATCATAATATACTCTTTAAGGTTACAATGTCCTATAATAAATTTTGTCGTACAAAATATTTTAAATTTGAAATATTTTTAACTACAAAAACTTAATTATCGATGAACATATAAAATTTAAAATTTAAATGGATTTTAATTAGATATACTATTAATTCATACAATACATATAGGGATGGCAACGGGTCAGGTTGGAGTTTTGACCGTTTTGATTTTGATCCGAAATTTAAATTTTTTGATCTGATTTTAATCAAATTTGATCTTAATAGTTTTATCTTCGATTCAACCTGATATTATAAAAATCATAATTTGACTTCGACCTGATTCCAACATTTTAATAAAAATCTGAATAAATCCGATCCGATCAAAAAAAATAATAAAATTATTAAGTATTATATTAAAATATAAATAAATATATCGTATCGAGTCAGATCGGAGAATTTTTAACTTGAAACCGATCCCAACCTTGATCCATTTTTATTATTTTGATCACCCGAACTGAAACCTGATCTTTTAAATAAGATTAACATTAAATTTAATATCTAATATTAAAATAAATTTAACTGAGTTTTAACCGGTTAACATAATTATTATTACAACAATAATATCCTTTTAACTTAAATTTAACTGATTTAGCAACAAGTGTCCCGATCTATTATTATTTTAAGAAAAATTTTATAACGAGCGACGAATACCGCTGAATATTATTAATATTGATCATCATTGAACACTATTAAACAATTAATAAAAATTAAAAATTTTAAGGACTCAACATATAATTAATAATTATTTAAAAATTTAATTAAATAATTTTTTATATATTGATTTTTTTTATTTTTTAATAAGGATAAACTACATATTTAGTACTTCATCTATTTCTATATTTTTATTTTGATATCCAAACTATTTTTTATTAAAAGGACACCTCACTTTAAATTAAAATAATTTTCAATAAGCATCTAAAATCAAAATTAGTTTAGTTTGAATATCATCGTGAAAGGCAAAATTTTCTTTCTCGTGAACTATTATTATCACTGTGGGTTAATAATTTTAAAATTCTTTTTTATTTTTTTATCTTATTTACGAAAAATTCCATTCAAACTTTTATACAATAAAAACTTGAACTGCTTGTGAAATTTATTTACAAATCGGACCCTAATCTTCTATACCGGCTAAAATTCTTTAAACCTATGAATTTTTTCCCTTTAAACATTTTATCATAATACATATATTTAGTTTATAATCTTTCGTCATTTTTAAATATTTCGCAATTATTTCAAGCTGCATATTTTTTTTAATTGATATAGGTATCAAATTCAACTCCATTTAAACATATATTTTTAGCATTAAAAATAGCATATAGCCTCTATTCAGAATAATTAATTTTGATCGAAATTATAGAAATTTAATTGTTTGGGGCTTGGTGGTTCATCTGGTTATATGAATCATTAAATCGATTTTACGATAGAAGAGACGGTTGTGTTGATCTAAATTATTTTTAGGTTTAAAGTTGATCACTCAATGAAAGATTTAATAGTGTTTGTTTTAAAGGAGTTTTGAGATTTACAAAAGGTTTATTGTGTTTTGTTATAACCGGATAAAAGTTAACGATGATTGTCGAAATCAAACTACAATAAATCGATATTTAACATAACAATAAAATTAAATTAATTTTAAAGAAATTCAATATTATTGGATATATTTTTTTGCTTCTTATTTTTTTAGGATTTAGTTGATTTTCACTTATTTATATTTTATTTTTTTATTTTATTAAAGTCGAAATTATTTTTAAAAAACCTAAAAAAATAATTTATAAAAATTGACAGAAATTTGTAGTGACAATGAAGATGTTCGATATCTAGATTCTCATACTTTGAATAAAAAAAGAATAAATTTATATTTTAATCTAAAAATAAAAAATAATATTTAAATTGATCATAATAACTAAATGGATATATTGTATAAGTTTTAAAGACTAATTGTTATTTGGTCAAGCAATGTCACTATTTTTGTTTATTTTAATAATCAAGATACAAAAATAAAAATAATATTATAACATTAGGTATCATTTTAATAAAATAATTAGTTTGACTACCAAAATAAAAATACGAAAATAGGTGAGGTACTAAATATATAGTTTATCCTTATTTGAAATAAAAAATAATATATATAAAATAATTTAATTGATTTTTTAAAATAATAATTAATTATATGTTAACTCTTTAAAATTTTTAATCTTTATTAATTAATTTAATGATATTTAATAATGTTCATTGTCAATGTTCGTCGCACGTGATAAACTAATCCTTATTTTAGTAATACCAAATGTTTCTTTTGGCGGCTGCTACCACAGTTACTTTAACCTTACCCAGGTTTAAACCTGGGAAACCACACTTTAGCCTTTATTTATTTCTCCATTTAAATAGGTGTTTAAATAGGTGATCGCAAGAAAATAAATTTAATAAATTAAATATATAAATAAAATTATTCAATAAAGTAATAATATATGTTATTATTTAATTAAATAATATAATTATTTTATTAGAATAAAATTGAAATCAAATTAGATATATATAAAAATAAAAATTAATGTGCAATTAAATATATTATTTTTAAGTACCACACTATCTTTTTATTATTTTTTGATAAAAAATAATTATATTGAAATTATTTTTATAATTAAGTAATATATTTATCAAAATTATAAAAATAATAATCATATTAAACGATTTTTTATATAATTCACCTTAAAAGAAATATCAAGATTTGGTATATGGCATGTTATTTGTAAAAATTACATCTTTTGTATTTTTTTAATTGTAATGATTTTTATTTCTAAATTTATTTTAATATTTTGAGTATTTTTTAAATGATTTTTAGTTTTAAATTTGTTTTAATAATTATTTTGAAAATTTTTTGAATTAAAAAATACATCCGATCGCGCTTACACTTGTATTAAAAAGATAAATTTAAGTGCGATGAATCATCTTTATTTGCTCACTTTTAATTTATATGGATCGAATTATACTCAATTAATAAGGACTAATTCGGTCAATTTATAAATAGTAGGGACCAAAGTAGCATTTAAACCTAATATTTTGATTTAACTAATGAAAAATTGATATTTTTGACAAAAATATTATTCATTTAATATATATATTGAAATGTTTTTTTTAATAATAGAAAGGGGTGTGCATTCGGTTAATTCAGTCAGTAGCCGAGTAGAATTAACCAAAACTGAATTAGTCGAAAATTTTAAAATCTTAATGTCGCGACCGTTTTAAAACCGAAAGTGTGTGAAAAATAATCTGACGAATTGGTTTTAAAAAATCCGATTTTTATTGCTTTCAATCTTGAAAAACCCAAATTTTATTAAAAAAATATATATTATTTAATTTTAAAAATTGATTTGGAGTCGCCATCGGCCACTTTGGTAGGCCAGACACCATAAAACAAACCAGAGATTCGTTAAAAACATTTGGGTTCGAGAGTCGGTTACGTGTAACGACCCTTACAAACGCCCAAAAATTGGTACCTTATTAATTACACGTGACGTTTTGATATTTTGAATATAGATATTAATTTAATTTTTCATTGTTAATTAAACACTACTTGAATTAAGGATATCCTTTTGATTAAGAAAATATATCTCTTTTAAACTCGGGCCGAATGAGATGTCCTCTAGATAGGAAATCTCACCCAAATTTAAAGAAATATAAATTCCGCCTCGAAAGGTTTAAATGCATGACCATTTATTTATCTTGTTCATTTTAAGTTCTAACCTACGAGGGCTCCATTAATTAAATCTTAAAACCTATTTAAATTACTAATATCACTAATTTTTACTTACCAATTTTATTTAATTCTAAACCTAAGTTATTTTATCAAGTTCTAGGTTTTAATAGCACATGAATTTGATACCAAGGTACACTCTTTAGACCAATATCATGGTACATCAAAACACCGGCCTTTCAGTGTATCCGAGGTATAAGATTCAAATACTATCATTACTAATTATCTCTCTATTTAATTAATTAATTAAAGCAATTAATCCTAGAAGGCTCTAAATTAATTAACTAAATGATGATTAAGTGATCTCCTAACAAATATGCCATGTGATTTTTTTAAAACGAAACATAATTAAATAAAATAAAATAAATAAACAAAATAAAGGAACTTGATTACTTTTCATTAGAAAATATGGGAGTTCATGTTACAACAAAGATAATTAAAATTAAAAAGGGACTTACATGGTAAAAGACCAAAAAAGGACAAGAGTTTGATTTCAAGGGGTGAATTAGATTTAATTAAGTGTAATTAATTTTAAGGTTTAGAATCTTTAATTAAATTAATAGTTTAATCAAATTTTCCTAAGCTTTAAATTTTAATTAATCCTAATTAAAGTCAAATTTGATGAAAATTTAGTTTTAAGGTTCACTTAGGCTAAATTAGATCTAATTAGGTTAAATTAATTTTAAATTTTATCTTAGAAATTAAATTAAATTCAACTATGAACATAATTAAATAATTTCTAAGCCTTTTAAAAAAATTTAAACCTAATTAATATCTAAATTAACTAATTTTGAGTTTTAGGGTTCAATTTAGGTTCAAACTAGATTTAATTAGATTAAAATAATTTTAAATTCATCCTTAGAAACTAAATTAAATTCAACCAAGAACCTAATTAAATTATTCCTAAACCTTAAAATTAAATTAACACCTAATTAACTCTAATATTTGATTAAATTAGCACCTAATTAAATTAACACCACTCGGATGACACCCTAAAAACACTTAAATCTACTCGGATTTCTCCCTAAAACCGAAAATAACAGAGATGAACCAAAAGCAACTAACGAGAGAAAAAAAAAAGAACAAAACAAGGGCTTACCTCCTCAATCCACCGAAAATCTCTTTCGATTGCCCTCTTATCGATCCAAACTCTCTGATTCAAACTTTCAGCTCTTTCATTCAATTCCCCTTTTTCCAGATTCGAAGGCCTCTGTTTAAAGGATTTTTCAAACATCCTAAACTAATTCAAACTCCACCAAATCCCTAAAATTTCTCCCTCAAATCTCTCAACACAATCCCCACTAAATCTAAAACTCTCCCATATCTTCAAATTTTTTATTATTTTATTTTATTTTTTGTATTTTTTATCTTTTTATTTGATTTTTCAGTTATTATTTATGTTATTATTATTATTATTATTTTACAGAAATTCGTGTTGACACTTAATCGTTAACCGAACTAAATTTTTTTAACTGAATTAATCGTACCAAAATTATTTCTGTTAATTAGCCGAATTAACCAAAATTTATTATAAATTTGGTTAAATTACATAATAAGTCACTAAATTATGCAAAAATAATTTTTTAGTAACTAAACTTTTATTTTATACTAATTTAATATAAAATTTAATGACCATTTTATAATATAAAAAAATTAATAGACATTTTGTAATTTTTTAAAAGTTAAATGACTAAAAATAAATATATATAATATTTAATATATATAATTTCGGTTAATTCAGTTAATTAACCGATTTCGAACCGAATTAACCGATAATCGAATTATAAAAAAATTTAACAGTTAACCAAATTTATTAAAAATTAACCGAACGAATTAATCAAAATAATTTCGGTTCGATCGATTAATTCGGTTAAAACCAAATAATGCATACCCCTAATACCAGAGGAACCAAAATAATTTTTGTGAGTGTAGTATATGAATTTTATATATTTTAACCCAATATAAATAAGATTAAAATTTAACATTAAAATAAATATTTATATATATTTTACTGATTTAAACTTACAGAACCGCACCTTTGTCTTAATTTATTTAGGTGGTGACACATATTATTATTTAATTAATAAAATCAAGTAAATTAAATACGTATAAGTAAAATCATTCAATAAAATAATTACCACTATTTAATTAAATAATTAAATTGTTTTATTAAAACAAAATTAAAATCATATTCTAAAATATGTAAATTACAAGAATAAAATATATAATTATTTTGTTTTATTTTTAACTGTTAGGTTATCTTTATATTAATTTTTATAATAAATAATTATACTAAAATTATTTTTATAATTAAGTGATATATTTATTAAAATTAAAAAAATAATGATCATACCAATATTAATCTCATAATTAAGTGGTTTCATATACGTAATTTACCCTAAAATAAATATTCAAACTTTAAGATCACGTCAGAAACTTCAAAAGCTCGATTTTGACTGAAGCAGCTTCCAGAACAATCGAAGCTCTCTCTCTATAAATAGTAGTCCTTGTTTTTTCTTTCGACGTCCTGTGGTTCCAATCAGACCAGAGACTCGCCTGTAAAGATGGCTCAGATCACTGCTATTCTCTCTGCTCCATCCCACACCAAATTCGCCGTCTCCCAATCCTTCGCCGGCCTTCGGTACTCTGTTTTTTTTTTCTTTTTAATTCAAATAGATTTATTGGGATTCTTTCAAAGGTTTTACGTTTTGTGTTTTCAACAGTTAAATGTATATGTTCGATTCGGATTTAGATTTCATAGGGTTTTCGGGAATCTATCTTGGATTTAGCATTAAATTTTAAAAAAAGTTGACAGAAAATCATTTAGATAAGTTAAAAGATTAGAGGGGACGTTTAGGAACGACGTTGTGCTAAACGGCGGCGGCGTACTCAAGATGTTAAAATCTTAAGGCTGGTGAGAAGGGACACAGCGTCGGTTCGAAGAAATGGTAACGTCGGAGCCCGGAGGTGAGTCGTCGAGACGAAGAAGATGAATAATAAAAAATATTTTAATTTGTTTTTATTAATTTTGTTGTTTTATGGGTGGTACCCAATAAAATATTTACTAAATTTTATATTGATAGCTAATTTTTATGAGCACGTTTTCCGAGTATTTTATTGAAAAAATAGTTATTTTCTACTTTATATCCCCAAACCCTAATAATATGGAACAACAAAACCCTAACAATTATTGGAAGGCTTTGGCTATTTAATTGGTCATGCCATTGAAACATTCTTGTTTCTTGTTTGCTTCTTTTTGTATGCTGAACTATGTCCTGCTTGACAACATCTGTACTCGACCAGGTCTAGGGATTTGATTTTAAACCGAAGTTGCAGTGTCCACCTTGGATATAAGCCCTTGGTTGTTGCATTCAGTTCGAGTTTGCAGGCCACTCGTGTTCCTACGTTTTCAAGAAACATGAGAGTACTTGATTTCCCGCGTTCTACAGGTATCCTAATTTGCATAAAGGAATTTGATCGCCTATATGTTTGTGGTAAAGAACATGTTTTAATAATTGTAATCCGTTGGCAGGCTTGCGGGATAAATATCGTTCTGTCTTATCATGGCAGCTTTTAGGTGAAGTTGCAGACATTTCTGCTTCATCAATGAAGTTGCAGGCTTGTGGTAAAACCAACGTCTTACCTAGACCGCAGAGGTCTCTCTTGACAACAAGAGCATACAAGGATGAGATATTCGAATTCCGTTACCCTGTGATAACCGAGAAGCCCGAGTGGTGGTGGAGGACTTTGGCATGTGTTCCCTACTTAATAGCCTTGCAGATGTCCGATGCCGGATCTCTTATTCAGCCCTTCCTAGAACAGTATGATCAGATATTTGAAAACTTGATCTATTTGGTTCCGGGACCCAAAAACGGATTCCCTCCATGGTTGTTACTGATATACAAGCACTTTGGGTATAAGTGGATCGTGAAGAACAAAGATTTGCCTCACTTCATTAGGTTCCACACGATTATGGCCATGTTATTGAAAACTGGTTTGCAGTTAGTGTGGCATACCTGCAAGCTTTTCCCATTTATGGAACATGATGGTATGCTGGGGAAGCGCTTTTGGGCTGTCATCGGATTCTGTTTCATCCTCGTGTTGCTGGAATGTGTTCGGTGTGCTCTTGGTGGCAGGTATGCAGACATCCTTTTTGTGAGTGATGCTGCAGATACACATACTCAGTATAATATAGTAAGCTTTCAGAACCCATGCAGATACACATACTCAGCAAAATAACAATTGCTTCTTTGATTAGATCTAGGTTTCTTAGAGGATTTGTTTGATTGTTGTACACTATCTTCATTTTCTTGTTGTAATGCTTTATCTGGATGTATAAGCTGATAGCTCTTTCGGTTTTGGGAAATGTTGGGTCCTTTGTTTAGTTATTGTCTTTGGGTTTGTTTGTGACTCTTGGCTGAGAGCCTCGTTCATTCCGAACAAAGACAACGACAAAGGGAGGGTTAGTTTTACTCCCTCGAAAACCCGAAATGGAAACATGTTCAAGCAGATTCCAGTGTCTGTTGTTGATGATGGTTATCTTCACAATGTCCAAACGATTTTAATGGTGAAAGCCTGCACAAATTCAATTGAAGAAGATGGCTCATGTTTCAAGTCTGACTCTGACCTAAACAAGGTCTTCATTGGTAGTCAACCTAGGGAATAGTATCCTTATGATAGACGATCCACGACTGGCAGCTGTGTCTATCCGGAGCTCAAAGAAGCAAAAGGTGGTTTCTCGCTCCACACTGGAAGCATAATATGGAAGCATTGCCGACACAATATCCGAACTCACATGGCTTCACCAAACCCTTAACCAGCTCTCATTTTGCTTGTTTAGACAATGACTCCATGTTGTAGTCCCTGATGAGTTTGCTCACGGGAGAAAGAAGTAAAGAACTAGGGGGGATGTTAGCTCATAAAAGACGTTAGTGTTTGTTAGAACGGGTAAGTAACCGTTTATCTGAGCTAGGTTAGCTGGCAGCTATCACTGTGTATATATAAGTCCCCCCAGGGTTTAATAAAGAAAATTTTGTTGCTGAGCTATATAGCTCTTCTCTTCTCTTGTTGTGTCCCTGCAGTTTGCTCAAAGGCGGAGTTCATCGTCTTCGTTCGATTCTCTGTTAAGGGTGGAGAGCAGTTAGATGTGTTATGGCTATTTTCTTGACATTTGATGATAAGACCTTACTTCTTTCGAAATGAGGAGTCTGTATCTGAATAAAGCTCTCACACAGGTATCGCTTAGTTGAGTTGTCGGCCAATTTTTTCCTCGAAAAATCTTATTATATTTTCTATCATGTTGCTGAAGTTTTTGTCTGCGACAGCTTATGTCCTTGTTATTTTTTCTTGCTGAATGAATCTCTTTTTATTAGTAAAAAAAAATATATTGTTTGGTCTCTGGAGTGTGCAAATCATCTACCTCTTTCACATGTCTCTTTTTATGCCTTCGTTTTAAATTAAATGTTTAAAGTTTAGAATTTAGGGTTTAAGGTTTAAAGTTAGGGGTTGTAGTTAGGATTTAGGAAATTATAGGTATGGTATATTTTTTAGGTGTAGGGATAAAAGTTTAGGATGTAGAAAATAAGGGTTAGGATTAAAAATTGAATTTTTTTTAAAAAAATTTAATGGAGACATGAGAAAGTTGTAGATAATTTTTACCCTTCCAAAGGGTTGGTTTTCGGGGGTAAATTATCGGTCATTTTATTGTGTATTTTTTAATATCTTATTTTTAAATAATAGATTTAAGGTTTAAAGTTAAAAGAGTAATTAAGGTTTAAGGAATTATTAGGGCATAATATTTATGGTTTAAGATATAAAAATTAGAGTTTAAAATTTAATTTTTTAAAAAATTCAAGATAAGACATAATTAGAGGATAATAAATTTTTGTTCGGTTTGAGTCAGATTGATAATGAGGAGAAGCATGCGGATCCGGTCCGTAAGATCTGACTTGAATGGGCCTATGGAAGGGATTATTGAGGTGAGCATAGATGGGCGGCGATTGTGGGAAATATTAAGCATTTGGAGAAATGGGCTGGGCCTATGGAAGGGAATATTGAGATGGAAAACATGTCTGTGGAAGATCAGATATGAAGGGGATTCCATAAAAATGAGCTAAAAGTTGAACAGAAGGAAAAATGGTTACCCAAAAGCACAATACTCGATTTCATTTCGGGTCATTCGGTTTAAATTATTTTAAATCTGATTATATTTATTTTAGACTTATATCTGATTCACTTTTAATTCAAATATGGTTAGTTGCTCAATTCGAATTATTTTAATTTGATTAAATACTAAATCTGTTGATTTCGAATCGAGTCAAAGGAAGATCGGGTCTAGTGTATTGGGTTGAAAAAGGAGGAAGTACTTAATGAATCTTTGTTCTACTATTGATACTTAAATTAAGCATATTCTTTTAATTCAGTATTTAAAGACTTTTTACTAGAATTAAAAACATTACAATTCACATATATACTTTACTAGTATCTACATGATAAATATTGTATTACCTTACGTACAAACAACTGATGATATCTCTGAGTAAACTTCATCTTCTTCTTTCATTCTTGGGAATATAGAAAGAACCTTAAATAAAATCAATCGAAGAAATCAAACACTAACATAATAGATTTGGAGATAAAATATGTAGAGAAAAGATTAAGACTTACCAAAATAACTTTATCATCGAGAATCGAGACTCTCGAAAATTCGAATTCTCGATACAACAAGATTTTAATGAAAAACTGTTGATTACTTCAAGAACTTTACATCATCTAAATATTATCTAAAAATCAATTCGATCAAACCACCAACGTACCTTTGATCTTCCTTCCCCTCTCCCTTCCATTTCCATTTTTCCTCTTCAATCTTGCCGTCCCAAGTCCCAACCTATTTAAGTAAGCCAAAGGCTTATTCTAATACCATTAATACATATAATATATGTAAACAATGAAATGATGGTGGTGGTTGATTGCTAACCACTCTGATTATATAATATTACTACTAGTATTATAAAAGTTAATTGTATTAAATAATTTGGTTCGACTAAAATAAATAAATTTTAAAATATAAATATTTGAATCATTACATTAAATTACTGAAAAATATATATAATGTTGAAAATGTATAAATGATTTATATTATTTTAAGTAATTTAAGTTTTAATATTCATTTTGGATAAAAATGATATCTATATAAATAAAAGAGTGAACTACTAGAATGATCACTTATGTTTTTCTCCAGTACAGAGTTAATCATCGATTTTAAAAAATGACAAGTAGGTTACTTATATTTTTTAAGGTATAACCTTTCATCACTCCTCCATTTGTTGCGGTTAAAAATTAACAGTTTGCTGATCTAGCAACGAAAATAAAGATAAACTAATGTAATAGCCACTTGCAGTAGTTTACATATACACGTGATAAACGTAAGTGATTATTGAAGTAGCTATCTTTTTTTCTCGTTGTCAGATCAACAAATTGTTAATCTTTAACGACAATAAATGATTGAGTGATTAAAAGTTTAACCTCAAAAATTTATATGATCTTACCGGTCGCTTTTAAAAATTAGTGACAAACTTTGTACTGGGAGAAACATAAGTGACTATTTTATTAGGTTAATCATATAAAAATTGTTAGATTAACTATAAATGATTTAAAATGACGTGACAAACCTATATGATTACACACAAATAACATGACAATATAATATATGTAAAGTTATTAACTTCAAAGAATGTTATGTAAGTCAAAAATTAATTTTATAAAGTTGTACAAAATGTAAAATTATTTTTTTTTACTGATGTATCATTTTATCAAGTCATTTCAAGTTATATATCATTAATTGACTAATATTTTATATTTAAAAAATAATATTTATTTAAAATAAAATATTAAAAATTAAATTACATCAAAAACAATTTAAATCAAAATAAATAATCAAATATTTAATTAAAATATATTATAATTTGTTTATTTATAATTAAATCATTATTATATCAAAATCAAATACAAATTAAACGTTATATTATACTACTTAATTGTTTTTAGAATTCATATATGAAAATTAGTACTTTCATGGTAGATATATATCCAAAATTTAATTGATTTTGATTTCAAATTTTAATTTGTTATCTAAATCGATTTATATATTTAATTTTATATAGTTAATGTAATTTAACGTATCGTTGATTTTATTTAATAGATTATATTTGATATATATTAGATGAATAGTATTTTTTAAAAAGAATCCGATTTTGCGTAATACAAAATATCTTATTTGGTAAGCAACGGTTTAAAGAAAAATAAGAGATTTGAATTAAATTTAGATGTTTGACCGATCAAATTTGTTAATTTATAAGTATACCGAATAACGGATTGTGATGAAACCTCTGATTCTAAAAAAAAATAGTAATAGGAACTTTTTAAAATTAAAGATTTTAACATTAGAGTTATAAATAGACTTTTACATATAACAATTATAAAAAATCTTCAAATAACTTAAATTTAACATTTTTTTGTTTTAATTGTTCATCGACACATTGTGATATTTGTAAACTAGTACTTTTTTATTTTATTTTTTATCCTCACATATTTAAATTTAATTATTAATTAAATTATATTAAAAATAATTCTATATATAAATCTTTAAATATGCTTAGTAATTTTATGCTAAAAAATATTTTTTATAATCTAATTAATATTAATAGAAACAAAATATTACTAATTAATAAACTATTTTAATAAGTATCATATATTATCATATCCTTATATATCATTTTGCTTGTTTAAACAATCAAACATCTACCGGCTATTAGCTAATTTTACAAAATATTTTTATACAATTAACTAATACAATCCACTAATCAAATCAACTAATACAATTTCAGCTATCACTACACCAAAATAAATCTTTACAACGTTTTTAGTTATATAGTGTCATTTTTAGAATCGTTAAAAACTTTTCCGATGCTTAGAAAAGTGTCGTTGAAACCAGTGAGGGTTTTGGACAGGCGCAATAGGAGCGATCGCACAGGCCCCCGAAAAAGAGAGGCCCCAAATTTTGATAAACTACATTCATTAGATGATGTTAATCTTGAAATTTATTGAAAATTTTTGAAAACGCTATTAAGAAAGATTAGTTATAATTGTTAAAATGTTATAATTATTTTTTAAATGCGACAATTGATTATAGAATCTTATTGATTATTACTATTACTATTGTTTCAGTAGAACTAGTAAGGTTTTGGACAGACGCAATAGAAACGATCGCACAGGGGCCCCTAGAAAAGACATTTGCTTCTAAGGGATACAATTCTATAACTAGTGGAAGTCATGGACAATTACTTTTAAAGATCATATTTTAATAAATTGCACAGGGCCCCCAAAATCTTTGAACCGCCCCTGGTTGAAACCAATACCACAATAATTTGTTTTTTGAATTAAAACACCGTAAAAGATCAAGATTTATAACGCGTTTGAAACACAAACTCAAAAAATAATTATTCTTTAGTAACATTTGTATTTTTCAATGCCGCTAAAGACCTATTCTTTAATGATGTAAATAAGTGTTTGTATTTCAAATAACATAAAAAATCTTTTCTTTAGTGACGTTTGTCTTGACAAACACTGTAACACCATTCTTAAAAAAATAAAATAAAAATAATGTTATATCATATATAATCGATCAATCATCTTGACATAATAGTTTTTCAGAAATAAAAAAACAATTATATCATATAGAAACCACATAGGTATCTCAACATTTATACAAAAACTTGGTATAGTGATAGAATAAAAAAATTCAAATTTCAAACAATGTGTATATTATTACCAAACTTAAATCAGTAGAATCAAATCAGTTTCAAACTTGTCTTTGTATTTTGTATTTAAAATATGTTCATTTAAGGATAAGGTGTTTTCAACAACATATTCCGATTTGAACCGTAAAAAATAAAAAGATAAACTCAAAACATTTGTGGTATATTCATTGAGTTTATATAAAAGAGCATGCAAAACTATACATTTGAAAGAAGAAAATAAATTTGTATAAACTAACAAAATAACAATCATATATCAATTATATACAAAAGACACATTAAGTTTATACAAATAATTAAGGTGGTCACAAACGATTAAAGAGAAATTTCTTTAATAGAAAATCATGTGTTATTTTTTAAATCACCAATATAGAAAATCATGTGCAATTATATTAAGATGAAAAAGAAAATAATCAAAGTACCTTAGAGAACCTAGTATCAATAGTTGCCTTAACCTTAATGTAAAAAATTTACGGTTTATTAAACAAGCTTATAATGATGCAAATAAAGCTCACTATAATACAATCGTCACTGAAAGTTTTTATCGAAGGGCTTGATTTAGGGTTCAAGATAAAATTTTGATCCAAATTTTAACGATAACAACAATAATCTATTGCGAGTGGTGGTTAGAGGTAAGGTTGCGAGAGAGACAATTTCGCTGCTGGTGGTGGTAACATACACACACCGACAATGAAGAAGATCAGAGCGGAAAGGGGCGAGAGAACCTCCGAGAGAGAAAGGGGGAAATCTGAATTATGGAGGGAAAGATAATTAGTGGAGTAGTTGAAAGGTCAAAAAGTTTATTGAATCTTACAAAATTAAAATTCTTGTCGAGGCCACTATTCAAAATGATTTATTGTTAAATTATATAAGAAATAGATATTTAGTTAGGTGGTTAACGCCTTAGTGGAGGGAGAAAGATTCGTGAGGTTGTTTGTTCAAAACCATACAATCACGGAAAATTATTAGGTGAACCATGTTCACCACGTCATCCGTGGTCCCCAAGCAATCAGAATCGTTCATCTCAATTTTTTTAAGGTGAATCATCACCTCTTTCGTACATGTAATTAGTACACTACAATAAATTTGCTTATTATTGACATTTAAAATATTGTCACTAAAATCTATATTTATGTCACAATTTCTATTTTGTGACATAAAATTTGGTGTCACAACATTCGTCACGCTAGGTGTGTCACTAAATGCCAAATATGACAATGTATCTTCTTCGTCATGTATTGTAGAATATATCGTGACGCAAATGTAAAACATCACCTTATATTTTTTATTTAGTGACATTAAATTACGTCACCTAATGATATAAAATTTGATCATTGATAATTCATATTGTCACTAAAAATATAATAATTTTATTGTATAAGTGACGAAAGAAAGGCGTCACATTGTTAGTGACATACTATATCGTCACTTAATAATAGTATGAATGACGATAATATCAAATATCACCTCATAATTTATATTCAATGACAACTAATAATGTCATCAAATTATATAAGAAATCATTATTAATAAATCTCAACGTCACGGATAATGTTTTGATTTCTAATTTTTGGTGACACCAAAAATACTATCACGTATTTAATAATATATTTGTCACCTAATAATAATTTGTATGACAATAAAATATAACGTTACCTTTTGATTTACAATTAATGACAATTATTTACGTCATAAAAGTATATAAAATTTCATTACTAATAATTTAAATTATCACAAATAGTACATTAATATTAACCTATACATGACGAGAGAGATAACACCACATTTTTAGTAATATAATATAATGTTACCTAATAGTATTTTGAATAACATCATCTTTAATATAATTACAAAATAAATATTGTCACATAGTTAATGACAATATATATCGTAAATTTATATGCTAAAGTAGAGTCATTAAATATTTGTTCACTATAATAAATAAATGCTATAAATGAAACCTTATAATTTATATTTTGTTTTAATTTTTTCAGAAACCATAAAAAATTATTTATGTTAATATGAATGCAAAATCTGTAAAGTAATAAAAATAAAATAAGTCATTCACTAAAATAATAGTTCGATTATTAATATTATAAAACATAAATATTTAAAAATAATTAAAATAATATAACCATAACATAACTTTTGTAATAGATGTGAGAATCTCAATTTAAATCTTGAGTTGGTTGCGATCTCATCGATAACGATTTACCTGGTGCCATCCTGAAATTCAAATAAAATCTTTATAAATACTAATATATACAATGATAATCAAATTTAGTATTATTAATAATTACCCACAATGTAAACAATATATTCTGTACAAATCCACAATACAAACATATAAAATTTCTACACTAAACCAACGAACTAGGATATAAAAAGATAAAGATATGAATTACTAGAAAAATTTAATCAAATAAGAACATGATGAAAAAAATAAAAAATAAAATTAAATACTTTAGAACAGTCAAATTATTAATCATATCTACGATATAAAATTAAACAACTTAATAATATATCTAAATAAAATTTACAGATCTAAAATAAAATTTAATAAATCAAAAATTAATTAAATTTTTAGAGCAAAATAAATTATCACAAACATAATACAAGTTTTTTGAAATTGAACTAACATTCTCAAACAAAAACAAAGAATAATCGAAGTTAGACATAATAAAAATAAAATATACTAACTTCAAATAAAATAAATGAAACAAAAATGTTTATCATAAAATATATGAATGCTAAACAAATCTGCATATTCTCTTAAACAATATCTCAGATCTGAATAGAATATATAACCCTAATTTAAGTATAATCATCTATTAAAACAAAACATAGAAAAAATATTAGAAAAATACCTTTATGCTACTCTCAATAGCCCTAGCAGTGACTAAGAAAATTAAAGAAATAGTGAAAAAATATAAACATGGACGTCTATAAATATGAAAGTCTTGCCATGAATAAGGGATATAATATTAGTTGGAGGGAAAAACTAGAGGAAAAAAGTTGACTTTTGTGAATTATAATTGTCTATAATTATAAAAGAATATTTATATTTTTATATAAAATTATATAAATTATATTTATGTAATATAATTGATATATAATTTATAAAATTTAAAGAAACAAAGTTATCATTTTATAATTAAAATATTGTATTAAAATATTTTATTGTATTAAAATATTTAGTCAAGGGTATATAATTTAAAGAATATTATAATTAAAGAAACAAAATTACCGTTTCGTAAATATTTAGTCAAGGGTATTAAAATATTTTACCGTTTCATAAATATTTTATTGTATTAAAATATATAATTTATATTTGTATTAAAATTTAAAGAAACAAAGTTACCGTTTCATAATTTAAAGAATATTAAAATTCTTTTATTGTATTAAAATATTTAGTCAAAGATATATAATTTTATAATTAAAATATTGAGATACTGATGTATAACCTGTATTATTTTTTGTAATATGAATTTTTCCTATATTTATTAAGTGAATATTTCTATATTTTAAAATTACTGATGTTTTATATATTTAACTATAATGATGCTTTATGAATATTTATATGATCAATTATAAATATCTATTTTTTAATTATATCGATATAAATCCATGAAATTTATTAATGTATATTAGTAAAACAAAAATTACATGATCAGTTTTAAAAGTATATTATTATTTTTTTTATTATTTTTAATAATTATTGCTGTTAAGCATTAAATTATAATTTCATGTGATATATTTAAAATTAATATAAAATATAAGACATATAATAATTAGTATCAAAATATACTTTTTTTCATAATTAAATATTTTTATGATATAAATAAAATATCACCCTTTTATCTTTTAAATTATGACGAATAAAAATATCGTAAATTAATATTTTTTATGATGAATTTATAACGTCAATAATTAATATTAAATTTTTAGAATGATAATTCCTTACTAATTTTTTTATTTTATTTATGACGATATCATAGCGTCACTATTTATTTAAATGTCATTAAAAAATTTCCCACCAAAATTTATTTAAGGCGCCAAACATATAGTGACGAAAATAAATGATGTTTTAGAAAAATGTCAATAAAATATATCGTTATAAATAAACTGAGACGAAAAGAAAAAATCGTCACATATATAGTATGTTTTATGACGTTATACACGTCATATAGAAATTACGTCACTAATTGATCATTTTGTTGTAGTGATAGAATGAGAGTTATTCAATAGTTATTTAAAGATCAAAGGTTCACCTAATAATCTCTCCTACAATTACATCCTCAATTTCTTTTTATTTTCATTTCATTCATTTAAGATCTTTTAACGGAGTTTTTTTAAAAAATATCACAAAATTTGTATTATTAATGGCGTTTATCTAAAAATGCTGTTATATAAGTCTTTGAGGCATTTTAAGGAAAATGTCATTAAAAATCATATGTTTAGCCGCGTTTTCGGAAAAAGACCACTAAAAACATGTGTTGTTGAATGAATAAAGTTTACTAGAGCTCCTTGTGCTGCATCAAAAATTCATTTTAGGTTTCGTTCTATAATGCTGTTGAAAGTGCCTTTGGGGTTAAAAGTAATTTGGTTTTAAAAAATATTTTTCAAAAGGTAAATTTTTTAGTTTTTAGTTTTTAAAAAGTATTTTTAAATAAAAATATTGTTAGACTTGAAGGGCTCGATAAATAATCGATTAAAAGCTTGCCAAGTGGCGGAGAAGTGACACTTTGGGTGTTAGTTGTGAAAGCAATGAAAAATGATAATGAGCACAAGGATTTTAGAGTGGTTCGACCTTCGAACAAGCATCTACATCCACTACCTTAGCTTCCCACTAAGGATTTTCACAATTCACTAAGAATTCAACCTTTTGAGGAACAAAGGGATAACCTTACAACCTTGATTCACAACCCGAATCAAGCATCCAAAGTTCATAACCGAACTTTGGGAATTCACTCACAAAGAGAATTCTTAAGCAAACTTGAATCCTTCTAATAAGGCTAATGTTTGCAATCTAAGCACTCACCCAATTCCTAATTACACTTGAGTATATATTGACAATTAAGCTCACAAGTGTTTGTCTACCAAAATAATAGGAAATTAAGCGCTAAGACAATTTCTTAATCATAATGTTGTTACAAGTGAAGCATTAGTCTTCTCTTGATGCTTGAGGCTTCCTTTTATCATCACAAATGAGCTTCTAGCCGTTTATGACCGTTGAGGATGTTTTGGGACCGTTTGGAGCTGATTTCAAGGCATATTTCTTCTTTTGGTGCAGGCGGTATCGATACCCCTAAAACTGATATCGAAACACCTTATTTGGGAAATAGACGTTGACATGCATTTATGAACAGGTATCGATACCGCTCCTAGCCATTGGGGGTTTTATAAAATCGTTTTGATCGTTGGGGGTGTTTCGAAACAGGTGCTCACAGTGGTGAAAAGGTATCGATACTGGTATCGATACCACTGTGGTTTTGCCCTTAAATTCAAGTCATTGAAGAATAGGTATCGAAACACCTAGACAAAAATCAGTTCTTTGGTTTCTTCAAATCATTCAAAAACATATTTAAACACTCTCAAAAACATCTTAAGTATATTTTCAAGTAGTTTGGACATAAGAACCATTTTTGAAATTTTTTCAAATTAGTCCAAAATTATTTTTCAATTATTATATCAAAATATTAGTTCTACAATTTATTTATTTTTGTTTATATTATAATTTATATATATATATATATTTAAATATCTAAAATAAATATTTTATCTACTTAAAAGTATTTTGAATCAAATAATATAAAAATATTTTATAAATTAATTTTTAAAAATACTTGTTATCTTACTTTTTAAAAATAATGTTAAACTTTCTCTAAATCTCTCTTCTATTAAAATAATATTACTTTATATTTAAAATAAGAATATTTTCTTAGTTCAACTATATATTTGAAAAGTGACCAAATTAAAAAGGAAAAATAATAAAATTTAAAAATATTTTTTTAGAATTCAAAAAAATCTAAAATTAAAAAAAATCCTCTAAAAAAATAAAAATATAGCATTATATTCTCGAACTAAAAATAATATTATAAGAATTAAAATGTAAAATATTAAAGAAAATTATAAAAATGTTTCGAAAAAATTAACTGTTTGGGGGAAAAATTGATCATAAAGTTAACATGATTATAATAATATTTATTTATTTATCAATTATAATTTTTTTTACCGTTAAGGTAACTAAAATAAGTAAAATTAAGATGCAAAAACTTATAATCGCTAAGATAATTATTTTAGTATAGTATATAATATTTTTATACTCTTTATTTTTCTTTTTTAATTTTTAGATATTGTTCTGTAATTCTTTTCATTCTTTGAAGATTACTTTTTGTTTTTTTAAAATTTTTATTTTTTAACTTCTAAATTACATTTGTAAAAAAAACATTTTTTTATATTTAATGATTTTTATTTTTATTTTTAATGGTTACTTTTAATATTTTATATTTTTTTAATTTAAATTTGAACTTGTGTCAAAGGAAAAATTTAAGTTGATAGAATTTTAATAATTAATTTTATGGTTTATGTAATTTTAAGACGACAATTTCGATGTATGTTCCCGTAGTGATGATTAGCGGTGATTAAAGATCGAAATTAAAGGTGAAATTCCTTTTTCTCTCCGCTCCTTATTTAAATATAGAAAATTAAAGGGTCAATTTAAAGTTTGTGAGAAAATAAAAGGGTTAAACTAATCATTTGAACATTACCTAATTTAGTTTATTTAATTAATTAATTTATTCATTTAAATTAATTAATTAATTAATTTGAAGATAAAGATAAACAATTTTTTTTTGGATAAATTTTTGACGCTGATTTTAAAAAGATAACCAGAGAAGAACTTTTTCCAGTGTTCTGTTCATCTTCTTCTCACGACAGAAAGAATTGATCAAGTCCGAGATCATCAAGGACAAAAGAAATCGATAAGGAGAATGAGAGAAATCATATTCAAAATAAACTACAATGGAAAACAATAAGTATATCTTCCTTATTTTTTTCAGTTTAATATTAAATTTGATTAACGTGATTACCCATAAATCTATTAACGATAAATTGTTCTTTCCGCATTATAGTTCTTAATTCAAAGAAAAATCTAACAATTGGTATCAGAGCCAGGTTTATGGGTTTCACGTTATTCACTGAAAGTTGCAATTTTTGTATGAAGATTGTTAGTCACCAAAGTGGCCAAATTCATAGAATTAAATCGCAATTACAGTAGATTAATTATTCATGAATAAAAGCGATAAAAAAATTATATATTTATCAGTCAAAGTTATACATGTCGTGGAAAATTAGATGTTTGTAGCATTCATGACGTTTTATTTCTTCGACCTATGTTTGACATTTGAAACTCTTAAAAGAAAACAATGACATAGAATAAAATTACTTTCTCTGTTATTACTTTAATATGCCACATCAAATCAACTTAATTGTTTGTATATTTATGTCTTGAACTCCATAGCATAGATTAAATTTACAATCTTTATTACCCACGTGTAATGATTGTAAAATAGAAAGCATCTGTTTTTTTTTTCAGTGACAGAAATATTGAACAACTTTCGAGTTTTTTTCTCATTTATTGAGAATAATATATATATATTTTTTCTATGCGTAACTAAAGTAATTCTTCAGTTTAGTATTAAGTTCTATTAGGATCATAAATAGTCAGTTCTATGAGGTAACCCAAAGGTAGACCGTACTACTATTTATGAAAATTATAGAGACAAATAATCTAGTTTAGTTAATATATAAGAATATCCAAAGATATCTTGTATACTTATTTTAAACTAGTTTATAGTCTGTTACATTGCATTATTATTTTTTTATGCAATGTATATGGTTGTTTATATTTAGGAGTCATCCAAAGATGAACTTAAATATAATGTTAAAGTTTAATGTCTGAGTTTATTAATTTTACTTAAAGTATTTAATAAGTGAGCTAATTAAATTTGCAACAGAAGTGAAAATTGTAGGTGGTGTTGAGGCAATCAGGTTTAATGGACTCAACTATGCTAAATGGTATGAATACGTCAATTTTCATGCTGGCATTTATAGACTTCGAGAAACATTGGTTAATGACAAACCATCAGAGTTGACAGAGGGCAGCTCTCAAGCTGATAAGTATTATTATGCAGCTTGGGATGATGCGAACAGTACTCTGTTGAGATTTATGAAGATCACTATGGATTTTACCATATGGCCTTCAATGCCCACCACCAATGTGGCGAAAGAGTTCGTGCAACAACTTAAGGAATGTGCTAGCACTGAAGGTTCAAGTAAGGCTATGGCTAGCACATTGATGGCAGAGCTGACAACCAAGAAATTTGATTGAAGTAAGTCGATGCATGACCATATCACTAACATGGTCAATTTATCAACAAAATTAAAGAATCTGAAAGTGGAGGTCAGTGAGGAATGGATGGTAGAAATGATCATCAACTCGCTTCCGACTGATTTTGGGTCTTTTATGGTTAGTTACAACAACCTCGAAAAGAAATAAACCCTTCTTGAATTAAAAGCTAAAGTTATTCAGGAAGAAGCGAGATTAAAGAAAGATAGAAAAACCAATATTGCTCATGTTACGGTTCATTCATCTCAAGCTACAAGCAGTAAGGTCAAGCCAAACAAGAAGAAGAAGGGTCCTCTGAAAGCGATACAAGGATCAATCCAGAAGATGCAGAAGTGTTTCTTCTGCAATAAAGTTGGACACTTAAAGAAAGACTGTCTCAAGAGGAAGGCCTGGTTCGAAAAGAGAGGTATGTATTATATTTCTGTACATTTCGAATCAAATTTACTTGAGGTATCTAAAAATACTTGGTGGCTTGATAGTGGTGCTACGACTCATGTTTTATGTATTTCTCAGGGCTTCAGTATGATCTAGCCCATAACAAGAAATGAAAATTTTCTTTATATGGGAAATAAATCAAAGGCGCATATTGAGGGTATTGGTAAATACAGATTAGTTCTGGATAACGAAAATTACCTGGATTTAGAAGGTTGTCTGTATGTTCCTGAGTGTGCGAGGAATTTAATTTCTGTTTCTAAGTTGGATTATTTAGGATTTGAATTTAAGATTGGACATAACAACTTTTCTTTGTTTAAACATAAGTACTTTTATGGTAGTGATACTTTGTGTGATAATTTATATCGTTTCAATCTTGATGAAAAGTTCTCTGATTCCCTGTTTTACATTGAATACAATCATGGTATTAAACATAGTACTATAAGTGAACATTCTGTATCTCTATGGCATAATAGGTTAGGTCATATATCCAAAGAAAGGATAATGAGGCTAGTAAAGAATAAAATTTTGCCTCAATTGGATTTTACTGACTGGAATGATGTATGTATAGATTGCATTAAAGGTAAACAAACTAAACATATAGTCAAGAAACCTACCACTAGAGCTACAGAACTGCTTGAATTAATACACACCGACATTTGTGGCCCATTTGATGTTGCATCCTGGAATGGTGAAAGATATTTCATCACTTTTATAGATGACTATTCTAGGTACTGTTACTTATATCTATTGTCTGAAAAGTCTCAAGTAGTGAATGTTTTGGAAACTTTTGTCACTAAAGTTGAAAGACAAATAGATCGAAAGATTAAGGTAGTCAGATCTGATAGAGGTGGTGAATATTATGGCAGAAGTACTGAAAATGGACAATGTCCTGGTCCTTTTGCGAGATTCCTTGAAAGTAAAGGCATATGTGCACAATACACAATGCTTGGAACACCAAAACAAAATGGTGTAGCTGAAAGGAGGAATCGTACTCTCATGGATATGGTTAGAAGTATGTTGCGTAACAGCTCAGTACCTATCTCTTTGTGGATGTATGCATAAAGACAACTGCATATTTACTCAATAGGGTTCCTAGTAAGTCAGTTCTTAAGACTCCTTATGAACTATGGACGGGAAAGAAACCAAGTTTGAGGCACTTACACATTTGTGTATGCCCTGCAAAAGTGAGAGTGTATAATCCACATGAAAGAAAACTGGATTCTAGAACCGTTAGTGGATTTTTATTAGAATATCCAGAAAAATCAAAGAGGTACAAATTCTATTTTCCTAACCATAACATGAGAGTTATTGAGTCTAAAAATGCTCGTTTCATTGAGAATGGAGAAGTCAGTGGGAGTGATGAAATACGAAAAGTGGATATTAAAGAGACTGTGGTAGAACAGACAATACCAAAGTCTATGACTGTTGTTGTAATTCCTACTGTTTTATTACAACGTAAAAACAGACAGAAACGATAACAACAAGAAATAAGAGATCCACCCCAACAAGAAGAAATAGGAAATCCACTTCCACTTAATAATGATGCTAACAATGAAATAACAACTGATGAACAAACTCAAGATGTTCAAGTGAATTCAGATCAAGCTACATTGAGAAGATCTATAAGGGAACGTAGATCTGTAATTTCTAATGATTATATGATTTATTCACTTGAACATGAATGTGACTTGAGTATTGATAAAGATCCAGACTCTTTTAGGAAGCCATGGAAAGTAACAATTCAAATGAATGGTTCAATGCCATGAAAGATGAATTATAATCGATGGATAAAAATCAAGTCTGGGAACTTGTAGATTTACCTGTAGGGTGTAAAAAGGTCGACTGTAAATGGGTCTTCAAGACCAAGCATAACTCAATAGGTAATATCGAAAGGTATAAGGCCAAACTTGTAACTAAAGGTTTTACTCAGAAGGATGACATTGATTATAAAGAGACGTTCTCTCCAGTATCAAAGAAGGACTCTTTGAGAATTGTTATGGCTTTGGTGGCTCATTATGATTTGGAGCTTCATCAAATGGATGTAAAAACCGCTTTTCTAAATGGGCAACTCGAAGAGGATGTATATATGGCTCAACCTAAGGGTTTTGAGGTCATAGGAAAGAAAAACATGGTGTGTAAATTGAGGAAGTCGATTTAGGGATTAAAACAAGCTTCTAGATAGTGGTACTTAAAGTTCAATGATACTATTCTATCGTATGGATTTGTAGAGAACACTGTTGATAAGTGTATCTACATGAAGGTTAGTGGGAGCAAGTTTGCGATTCTAGTTTTTTATGTTGATGATATATTGCTAGCCACAAATGATCTTGGTTTGTTGCACGATATAAAGACTTTTCTTTCTAAGAACTTTGAAATAAAAGATATGGAGGAAGCATCCTATGTGATAGGAATAGAAATATTCCGTGACAGATCACAAGGAGTTTTGGGACTTTCTCAGAAAAATTATATCGGAAAAGTTCTAGACAGATTCAGAATGGAAAACAGTCACCCCAGTCCAATTCCAATTCATAAAGGAGAAAAATTTAGCAACTTACAATGTCCTAAAAATGAACTGGAACGTAAGGAGATGGACAATATTCCTTATGCTTTAGTGGTTGGGAGCTTAATGTATGCCATGATATGTACTCGACCAGATATCAGTTATGCTGTTGGTATGCTTGGTCGATATCAGTCGAATCTTGGTATAAATCATTGGAAAGCTGCAAAGAAGGTATTAAGGTATTTACAAGGAATCCGAAACCTTATGCTCACATTCAGGAGAACGAGTAACCTGGAGGTTATAGGCTATTCAAACTCAGATTATGCCGGATGTGTTGATACGAGAAAATCTACTTTCGGCTATGTGTTCCTATTGGCTGGAGGAGCAGTATCATGGAAGAGTGGTAAGCAATCTGTTATTGCTACTTCTAATATGGAGGCCGAATTTGTGGCATGCTTTGAGGCCATGATTCAAGGATTGTGGTTGCGGAATTATATCTCAGGGTTAAGAATTATCGATAGTATATCTAAACCTTGAGATATAACTGTGACAACTCCACAGCAGTGTTCTTCTCGAAAAATGATAGATACAGCAAAGGAGCCAAGCATATGGATTTAAAGTATTTGTCAATAAAGGAGGAGGTGCAGAAACAGACGGTGTCGATTGAGCATATACGGACCGATGAAATGATAGCGGATCCATTAACGAAAGCTCTACCAATACAAGTTTTTAAAGGACATGTATACAGTATGGGTTTGGTAGAGGACACCTTGTAGTATAGTCTTATGTAAGGTATATACATTATAGTTTTTATGCTCATTACTATTATGACACCATTGGATATCAGTTATATTTGTTTCTTGTACATTTATCGTTGTTATCTATTTAAGCATGCATGATTATTTATTTGATAACAAGGTGAAATCCTGAAATAAGATTTCATATATTAAGAATTAAAGTATTTCTTAATAATTAAAGAATAACTTAAAGAACTAATGGATTAAATTAATTGTGATACATGGAAGAAATCAGATTGACTTATTTTCCTGTAACCGCCGTGATTCGATTAACTTGATTCATGTATGGATGATATGTTACGTAGAAAATGAATTAAAGTGTACAATTAAAATTTTCATTACACTACAACCGTCACATAAACCAAGTGGGAGAATGATAGAATTTTAATAATTAATTTTATGGTTTATGTAACTTTAAGACGACAATTTCGATGTATATTCCCGTAGTGATGATTAGCGGTGATTAAAGATCGAAATTAAAGGTGAAATTTTTTTTCTCTCCGCTCCTTATTTAAATATAGAAAATTAAAGGGTTAATTTAAAGTTTGTGAGAAAATAAAAGGGTCAAACTAATCATTTGACCATTACCTAATTTAGTTTATTTAATTAATTAATTTATTCATTTAAATTAATTAATTAATTAATTTAAAGATAAAGATAAACAATTTTTTTGGATAACTTTTTGACACTAGTTTTAAAAAGATAACCAGAGAAGAACTTTCTCCAGTGTTTTGTTCAATCTTCTTCTCACGGCAGAAAGAATTGATCAAGTCCGAGATAATCAAGGACAAAGGAAATCGATAAGGAGAATGAGAGAAATCATATTTAAAATAAACTACAATGGAAAACAGTAAGTATATCTTCCTTATTTTTTTCAGTTTAATATTAAATTTGATTAACGTGATTACCCATAAATCTATTAACGATAAATTATTCTTTCCGCATTATAGTTCTTAATTCAAAGAAAAATCTAACATAAGTATGATAAATCATTTTTATTTACTCACTTTATATATATATGGATCAAATTATTCAATCGAGAAGAATTAATCTGGTCAATTAACAAATAATAAAGACCTAAATAATATTTAAACCTAATATTTTGATTTAACTAATGATAAATTATCATTTTACTCTGAAAATATTAATTTTATATGTACACGGATTAAAATATTTTTTATTAATAGAAAAAATAAAAATGAATTTTTGAGTGTAGTACAGAAATTTTTAGTACACTTGAAACTAATATAAATAAGATTCACATTAAATTTTAAATTTAATCTTGAAATAAATTTAACTGAGTTCTAACTCAGTTGATCACATAATTATTATTACACCATTAATATCCTTTTATCTTGGATTTAGTAATAAATTTCCTGATTTATGATCCATTATCCTTTTAATTTTGATCAGCCCAGTTAAGATTTAAGTTGACAGAAAATTCAAAACCCTTGTTCCTTTCTGCATGAAAACTGAAACTTCCTCCTCAAGTTCACTCGCTCGGCGTGATATTCGCATCCAAATGGCGGCGGCTACAACGGCTACTCTCTCTGCGGAAGCTCCCCCCAAATCACCGTCTCTCAGTCATTTGCTGGGTTTAGGTATATCGTCTCTGAATCATTTCTAGGTTTTTTTTGGCTTATTGGGTTATGTTTTAATCTGATTTACTCTTTGGTGTGCTTTTCGCTGTTAAAACTCATCCGTTGTTCATAACATAGGAACTGGTTTGCCGTTAGATTCTTGCCTTCTTCTTGTATATGCTGACTTATGTCCTTGGCAACATTTGAACCACACCAGGTCTAGGGATTCGATTTTAAACCGAAGAAGCAGTGTCCACCTCCGATGTAGGCCCTCAGTTGCTGCTGCAGTCAACTTGAATTTCCATTCAAGCAACAATGGTGCTGCACAGAAGTTCTCGATTTCCCCAGGTATGCTAATCTGCATAAAGTATGCGGTTCATTACCTTTCATGTTCGATAGTGTTTTGGAAAAAAAAATCTAATAATTCATGTGAAAATGAAGGTGACCTGTGGCGTAAACCCAATGTGTTACCTAGACCGCAGAGGTCTCTCATAACAACAAGAGCATATAAGGATGATATATTGAAACTCAGTTACCCTGTGATAGCCGAGAAGCCCAGGTGGTGGTGGAGGACTTTGGCTTGTATTCCCTACTTAATAGCCTTGCAGATGTCCGATACCGGATTTCTTATTCAGCCCCTCCTCGAACATTATCAGATGTTTGAAAACTTAATCTATTTGGTTCCGGGACCCATAAACGGATTCCCTCCATGGTTGTTACTGATATACAAGCACTTTGGGTATAAGTGGATCGTGAAGAACAAAGATTTGCCTCGCTTCATTAGGTTCCACACGATGATGGCCATGTTATTGAAAACTGGCTTGCAGTTAGTGTGGCATACGTGCAAGTTTTTCCCATTTATGGACCATGATGGTATGCTGGGGATGCACTTCTGGGCTGTCATCGGATTCTGTTTCATCCTCGTGTTGCTGGAATGTGTTCGGTGTGCTCTTGGTGGCAGGTATGCAGACATCCCTTTAGTGAGTGATGCTGCAGATACACATACTCAGTCTAATATAGTAAGTTTTCAGAACCCATGCTAGAAACCTTCCATAGTTGTATCCTATGGATTTAAAGCAAAAACTCAAGTCCTTCTTTGATTAGATCTAGGTTTCTTAGAGGATATTTGTTTGATTGTTGTACATTAATGTTGTAAACAAATAAACTTTTATACCAAATAATCTCTGGTTCTAGTAACTTTTATGTTGACATTCTTCTTGCTTCATGCCTTCATCTTCAGGTAGGCCTCAGTTTATCATTCAAACTTTTTAACTCCATGTGACTGAGGGTCACCGAGCTGTTGTAATGCTTTCTCTTGATGTATGATCTGATAGCAAGTTGCTTAAGTTTTATGTTGTATGATTATATTTATTTTAGACTTATACTTGATTTACTTTTAATTCAAATTTATAATAATTTAAATCGAGTATCAGATCAATTCAGTTTATACCAAATTTATTAATCTTGGGTCGAGTCAGAGAAATATCAGGTCTAGCGTATTAGATAGAATGAGGTAAAATTTTCCTAAACTGATAAATTAGATATATTATTTTAAGTCGATACTTAAAGATTTTTTATCTCAAATTAATACTTAAACTAGAAACATCACAATTCACATATATACTTCACTAATATCTCCGTGATAAATACTGAATTACCTTAATTCCAAAAAATGATATCTCTGACTAAACTTCATCTTCCTCTTTGATTCTTGCTGAGAAAAGGAGTTTAAACAAAAACAATGAAGAAATCAAACACTAACATAATAGATTTAAGTATAAAACATGCCTGAGGAAAGGTTAAGGCTTACCAAAGTAACTTCATCGTCAAGAATCGAGGTTATCAAAAATTCGAATATACAATATTACAAGACTTAGATAAAAAAAATTTATATCATCTAAGTATTATCTAAAAATCAATTCGATTCAACCCCGAACATAACTTTGATCTTCCTCCCCCTCCCCCTCTCCCTTTCATTTCCTTTTTTTCTTCAATCCTTCCGTCCCAACCCCAACCTATTTAAATAAGCCGACCGTTAATATATATAATATATATAAACAGTGAAATGTTGTTGGTGATGGTAGACTGCTAACAACTCCGATTAAGTATACATATATATTATATAATATTATTAGCATTGCTATAAAAGTTAATTTTATTAAAGAATTTGGTTCAAATAAAATAAATAAATTTTAGAAATATAAAACTTGAATTATTACAATAGACTACTGAAAAATATGTAAAATTTTTAAACTAACCTAATTTTTCGAGTAAGACAATGTTGAAAAAAAAAGCCCTTAGTAGCAAATTTTGAAAGATAAATAGAATTTTAAGACTTAAAAGTATCCTCGTAATAATAAATATTAAAAAAGTTAGAACCATTAATAAGGGGTATTGAAAAATTGGAACTAATAAGCATTAGAAAAATAAATAAATTTTAAGAGTAAATCCCTAATAACATAAAGAATATAAAAAAGGAAAAAAAATTAAGATGTAACGGAAAAAAATGTGAGTTTGAAATTTTTATTCTCACTAAAAGATAAAAAAATAATTATTAAAATCTTAATTAGAGGTGACAAACGGGTCGTTCGGTTTGATTTCGGTCGGATTGTTTCAGTTTGATTCATTTCAAGTTTATTTTCATTCGGTTTAGATTCAGATTAGGTCGGTTCGAGTCTGTTTCGGGTTTCAATTTGGATATTGGATAAACGATTCGGGTCCATATCAGATCGATTATTTTTGGGTCGGGTAAATATCGTATCGGATGTTTTTGAGTCATGTCCATATCAGATCGTTTGGATTGGGTCAATCTTTGAATTTTTAGATTAATTTTATTTGAGTTGGACTTGAGTATGAATCTAATCGTGTATATTATACATGGAATTAATCCTATATTCTTGTAAAAATATGTCTTTTTATTTATTTTTCGGTAAGAAAAACATGTTTTTTTATTTATAAAATTCAACATCGAACATGTCTTTTTATTTGATAATATTATCATTTAAGTTTAATTCCGATAGTTTAAAGTTTCAAAATCAACCGTCATTAATCTTAATCATGTCTTTATTGTTTATTACAAGAAGATGAATTTAAATATCTATAGTGTTAATTTGGTTTTGAGCAAGTTAATTTCGAGTTATTTTTGTTTCGGATCAAATCAGTTACTAGTCTATATCGGTTCTTCTAGAATTTGGATCAGTTTTAATTTCGGTTTCGGTTCGAGTTTTGGATCACATTAAAATCATCTTGTTCGGATTTAATCAGATCCTCATTCAAATAAATTAGTTTGATTTTCGATTGTCGGATAAGTTTACCAGGTCTAATCTTAATTACGACCATAAAACCATTAGTACCTAGACTAATCAAATACCATTGGTTGATTTTGTTTAACTGTTTCTTACGTTTTGGTGTCCAAAAATCTTGTTTCAAATGATTAAATTAATCTAATCGTGATGCGGGTCAGCAATATTTTAATTAGATGAAACTTAAGAAACTTTTATATTTTTGAGTACACATCAGAAATTTTTGTCTTTTAGCTTAAAAATAGTTAAATTTTGTTTGTTTTATTGTTTCACTATATTAAATTTATACATTTTTACAACTCCCGATTCAGAATTGTTCACTTGTGTTGTTCATTATGTTGGGAGTTTAACTTTTCAAGCACAGTGAAATATAACTCTACTTCTGTAGCATATTTTGACAATATTATTTACAATGCTTTCTCAATATTTAAAGTGTGCTCCATGGTTGATAAGTTAAAGTTAGTAGGTCATTTTTTCTTGCACTAGAGATTTCTACGTACTGATTTATCTAAAGCCTCTCTTATGCCTTTAAAGACTGACTATGATTGTCTAGGATTAGTCAAAAGTCTACCTAGAAATAGATACATTCATGTATATCTTCATACTGATGCTGAAATTGAGGATGAAACTGAAGTTGACTTTGAGGATGAAGTTCAAGTTGAAGTTGAGGCTGAAGTTGAAGTTGAAATTGAGGTGAAATTGAAGTAGAAGTTGGAGTAGAGGATGGAATAGAAGTTGAGGCTGAAGTTGAAATTGAAAATGAAGCTAAAGCTGAAGTGGAAGTTGGGGATGAAACTGAAGTTGAAGTTGAAGTAGAGGATGAAATAGAAGTTGAAGACGAGGATGAAGTTGGAGATGGAGTTGCTGAAAAAGAAGATGAAAATATAGAAGAATTTGATGTTAGTGATAATGAATTTAGGCTTGAAGATGAAGGATTACAACATGACAATATAAGAATAAGAATTAGAGTTCAAAGACAAATAGATAGTTTTGGACCTGATGGGGTTAGGGTGAATCCTAAAATAGAATCTAATAGTGATAAATCTGATGAACTTTATAGTGATCATAATTCATATTCTGCTTTCCCTAGATTTAATGAGTTTAATGTTGAAACAAACATAGTTAACCCTAAATTCAATAAGGGTTTAATCTTTTCTGATAGGAAAGTTTTGAAAGAAGCAATAAAATATTATAGAGGGTTAATAGGGTACAAGTAAAGCTTCAAAAAAATGATGCCAAAAGGGTTCAAGCTGTGTGTCAAGGTAGATGTCTATGGAAATTATGGGCAGCACCATTTAATCCCAAAGATAAAACAGATCATACTTGACAGATTAAAACACTAATTGACTCTCATAGTTGTTCTAAGGTCACAAAAAACAGAAACATCAGATCACCCTGGATGGCCAAGTATTATATTGGAAAATTTATTGTTGATATTAATTACCAGTAAGATCACTTCGAAATGATGTATATTAGGAATTTGTTACTTGGGTGTCATGTGTGACTTGTCATAGAACAAAAGCTTTGGCAATTGAGATGATTGAAGGAAATTATAAAGGACAGTATGCAAGAATCTATGAATACTTGTTGGAGTTAAGGACAACAAACTCTGGAACAACTAAAATTTGTCATTTATTTTGTAGATTATTTTAAAGGATATATGTTTTTCTACAAGCTTGTAAAAATGGGTTCCTGGTAGGATGTAGGAGGATTATTTGTGTGGATGGTTGTTACTTGAAAGGATATTTTTAGGGATATTTATTGACAACATTATGTATTGATGCAAATGATCAGATCTATCCTATAGCATATGCAGCAGTGGAGAGTGAAAATTAAGCATCATGGGCCTAATTTCTTGACATACTCAAAACTGACTTGGGAATTAATGACTCATCTAATATTTGTTTAATGAATGATAAATAGAAGGTATATTTCTAAAATCTATTCTAATTTTTTTATACTTTATGAGTTGGGGATTATTGATTCATCTAATTTGTATCTTTTTTTATTACAAGGACTTGTGGATGTTGTGTCTGACATTTTTCCAAATGAAAATATCAAAAATTGTGTGAGACATATCTACAATAATTTCAAAGAGCTTCACAAAGGAAAAACTCTTAAAGATCTTGTTTGGAAGTCTGCTCGAGCTACTTGAGAGAGTTTGAAGAGGTAATGGAAAGTTTGAAAGCTCATTATATTCCTGCATATGAATAGATACGCAAATTAACCCTGCTCAATGGTCCAGATCTCACTTTGATATCAGAATTAAGTGTGATATGCTCCTCAATAACCTGTGCGAGTCTTTCAATAAGGTAATATTTATGAAAAGATAAATTTAATTACACCTTTGTCAGATTATAGTATTTAAGATGTCGGTTCCACGAGGACTGAGTCAACCTTGCTACTTCTTATGACTGCACTAAGGAAACTAAAAACACAAGTAAATTAATTGGTTGAATTATGACTAAGATAATTATAAAAACATAAAATTAATTAACGAAATAATAAGATAAAAACGAGGCTAGATTGAGTGCTTTGTAGAGGAGAATCTAGTTATGTTAAGTTTTCACTTATTAATGTAAAGGGTTGAACTGCCGCCTCGGCGGATCGCACAAAGGGTCGGCGCAGCTGTCTAGGCGAGGTTATACCTTGTCAACAATTCAACATTTCATAGTTCGAAAGAGTATCCTTGTATGTCTTCTTCCTTATCCCTAAGCGAAAAGAACTGTTGAAACTCACGTCTTGATAATACCTCCCGGCATGAATCAAGGGCGGACAACAATCAAACACATGCATCTTGTTAGTCACTGAAATCCTTGACGGATTAGTCAATGCCCATGAACAAAGATCGTATTCTCTCGTTTTGTGAACCTACAACTCTCGATGCTAGGCAAATGAATTTTTCTCACATACTTATCTTTCGAGATCATATGCAAGAAGAGTAACTACCAAGAGAGAATAAACTATGAAATATGTTTTTGCATTAATAAATATCAAACATAACATAACCTTTGTCTCTGACTACTCTACAAACAATCTAAACCTCCTAAAGACTTAGAACATGATAGAGGTGGCGGCTAAGGGTTTATTAATGTGAGAATCCGTCTCGACTCCCCTAAGCCTAAACCTAATAAGTGTCTTATATAGGCCAAGCCCTAAGTTAATTTTTCCATGCAAGAAAAGAGTTCTAAACGGGAAAGAAATCTAATTCTTAATTAAACTATATTAATTTAATCTAAATTCCTAAAATATCTTTTCTTTCTCGCGGTTGGCTTTGACTTGGGCTTGACCTCCTAAATGAGTCTTCTTCTTCTTTTTGCTCTTTGTCCTTTGAGTTCGGTATCTTTTCCTCTTTCTGTTGAGCACCAATTATTTTCTTTTACGTTGTTGTCGCGGCCTTCAGAATGTTGTTATGGCGGATGCTTCGTCTGCAAATCAGCATCTATTTTCTTCTTTGGCTCTTTCTGTGATCTAGTTTCCTATTTAAAAAAGAAAACTATCAAATGTATATGTTTTATGCTAGAAAGTAGATAATTTCATAAAGTTAGTGATCGGATGCCGAGATATAGAAAATAACCAGAAATATCTATTATCGTATTTAATTTTGTCTTTATATGTAATAAACGAGTGGAGAAATGATATAAAAGAATGAGGTCTTTTGAGTGCTCATCAGATCCATTCAAATTGAGAGGATGCATTTAATACCATTGATGTTTTCTTGAATATAGGCAATTGTAGCGTCTAGAGATAAAACCATTTTGACAATGATGGAAATCATTCGAACCAAACTAATGAATAAAATTATTTCTAAAAGGGAAGAAGCTGAAAAATGATCCAACAAGCACATAGGTAAATTTTTATAAACTTTTATTAGTTTAGCAACCACACAAAGGAACCTTGTGTTCATTCTTTGATTTCACTTTTATTAGTTTAGCAAGCACACAAATTAGTTTGGCAAGCATATAAATTTCAGTTGTTGATCAATACATGCTTGTGGAGAAAAGTATCAAGTGCACGCAAGTCTTGGATACCAACATATTATGGATCTTCTTTAACATACTTGTTCTTACAGAAAATGAGATCTCACTAGCATTCTTTGTGTCCATGCAGTATCAACCATTCAAGAAAATAATAAAAGTGTTGAAAGTTGTGTGAATGAGTGTTACAATAAGAGCACTTAAATTGCCATATATTCTAACTTGATTTCACTTGTCAAAGGTATTTGTCATATATCCCTTATGGATTTTTTCATATGTCAACTTGATTTTTGTAGTCATGATTTTTTTATAATTTTAAACAGGCCTTGAACAGTGGACTTCAATATATGATATGAAACCAATTTTACTACCATTTATTAGGAGGCTCTCAGAAAGACCCTTTAAAAAGAGGGAAAAAGGAAGCTGATGAAGTCAACAATCTTAAGTTGAGTAAGAAGGGCAACAAAAAAACTGCACCAAGTATGGTAAGTCTGGTCATAACAAAAGGACTTGTAGAGGTGAGATTGGTGCAAATCAACCAATTACAAGACCTAGAAAGAATCATCTAATTCATCAACAAACTGGAAACAACCAGCAACAACTTAAAAACAACCAACAGCAACCTAGAAGTTAGCCTTTTATATTCAACCAACAGCAGCAATCTGAAAGTCAGCCTTTTATATTCAACCAGCAACAACAACCTCGAAGGCAGAAATTATCAACAAGAAGGGTTATGCCTCCATCAACTACTGTGAGATGGATGCCTAATGTTGAATCAAGTCAATAATCATCAGTCTCAAACCCTCAAAATCAAGAATCACGGGTATCAAATAGGGATTAAAGATAAACATCTAAAACTGCCTTATTTTGTGAATGACCTAATTTCTAACTTGTTGATGATGTCCACTGCAATGACATCTATTTTGTGAACTATTTTGGTTATGCATAGTTGTTTACTGTGAAAAAGTTAAATTGGGTCATTTTTTATATCTGATTGTATACTTTATCAGCTTATAAACTATTGGTGTTAAACTTGTTTATGATGGAATGAAAAATATAAGTTTGTTTACTTATTCTATTTCATTGCACAAACTAAAAATAAAGTGCTTCATTTTTTATTGATCAAAATATTACAATAATTAAAGAAGTTTCATTATAAAAATTACACAACTTTCAACTTCCCCTAAACATTGATTCAAGAAGCTATGGCTACATAAAATATACCAAATCATTCAACAACCTCTCCCATAAAATATACCCAGAAAACACATTACATTACTTTAACACCCATACAAATAGCACACGCATAATCAATACACATAACCAAATCATTCTTTCACAAAATCTTGCCCTTTTCATTTTCTTTACTTTCTTCAACAACCCAGAAATTATCAATCTGGAACGTGGGTTAATAGGAGGATCAATCCAACTGAAAAAACTATAGTTCCTCCTATTCCCATAATTTGAACAACCAAAAAATCTTCTACCTGAATTTTCGTCGGTTCAAGCAGTGACTAAATCAGCACGTTGTTTACAACGACAAATGGGTAATTTAATCTTGTTTCTCACCTTGGTTTATGCCTTCTTCTACAGAGAAATTTAGGGTTAGAAAAAAATACTCTAATATGAGAGAAAGGTAAAAAGAAAACACTTTTATAAGGTTTCAATTCACCTGTAAGTTACGTGGATGACAGGTTGAAAAAAATCTTCATCAGCTGCCAGATCAGATTTTCATTTAATTTTAACGTCCTTTAACAACAAAGTGACCAAATATTAATATCCCGAAAAGAAAAGTGACTTTACTGATCGTTTTTTAAATTTGATGACTAAAAATATAATAGGGTAAACAAAATGGACCTCCGTAATAGTTTTCCCTTTTTATAAAAACGATACAATTATTTTTTAATCGTTTGTTAAGACTATCATTACCTGCGACTACCCAAATCTAGCTTTCACCACTTTCTCTGACTTTGTTGTGTTTTTTTCCCATCAAAAACAGGAAAGAGAAAAGAATGGTAAAGTGAGGGAGGGGGGTTAGAGTACTAATATCAGACAGTGTGAGGCCTGACCAAGCAAAGCATCAATGCAAGAGGGGCAACCAAACTTGATCTGACATTGCAAAATCAGACCCACTGTTCTTGTGTGTTCTTGTGTTCTTACATTCCAAGCACAATCATTTTATTACACGACACAAACACGAAAACACAATCTTTAACAACCACAACATCAACTGATGATATATGCGATCATCTTCTTCATTTCCCAACACTATGCTTCACTTCGATTCACACCAAAACCCAAAGTCTTTTCCTTTCCCATTTTAAAGATCCATCAACCTTAGTTAGATCTAAGTGTCAAAGTCAACTATTTAAAGGAAGATCGCAGAATTTATGGGGAAAGCAGTCTTTTCTTTTGGGGTGGAGCTGTGAAAAGATGAGGCGGCGAGGACTAGATATTAGGAGACCAGTGAGGAGGAGGTTTCCCAATGTGGTGTGGTGGACACTGTGGGATTTTGGTTTTGGTTCTCATCGTTGTTTTGAGCAGAGAAGGACAGATTGAATCATCACGAACCATTTCTAGGGTAAAGATCTGCTCTTTCTTTTTCTTTGTTTTTGATTGCAGTTTTCTATAATGAATTTCTTATTTAGATGGAAAGCTCTCTGTTTTAGTAATCTGTGGACTTCTTTGAACAGATTTCTATTTTGGGTTATGGCTAAACTGTTTGATTTAGGTGAATTTAGGGAATAAATTTGTTTTCTATCATTACAGACATTACTTTGTCTGCAATTCTGTGTGTAATGTGAATTGGAATTGAAATGGCAGCTTGTCTTTGCATTTGTTTGATCTGTTTCTGGAGTTTCTCATAGGATTTGTGGTATATTTCAACTTCCATAAATTTATGCTCTAACTGTTAGATCCTAACTGTTTTGTTGGGACAATTTTGTCTGCAGGAGTTGTTAAGACTTAAGAATTTGTTCTTTGTTGAGACATTAGTTTGAATTTTGTTTAGCTGAAAGGTCGTTTTCTTTATTAGCTAAAATGGTTTTGATTTTGCTAATGTTTATTCTGGCCTAAAAAAGAAAAAAAGGGTGTGTTTGGCATGTCAAATATCATCTATGTTTGCTAAAGCAGATCGTTTTAATTTCGTACATTAAACTTATTCGAGACAAACTTTGGGAAAAACAAATCTCAACTGCCGAAAGTTGACTGCGAGTCTACAACTTTGCGAGTCTGCGAGACAAACTTATTCGCAGGCCCTTCTGTCATACTTGAAGTTTAACGAATAACGATAATTTCATACTTGAAGAGAATTGGTCGGTATTGTGGGTTTGATCTTATGATCTGTTCATGGTAGCATATGCTTATCTGTTCTTGGAACATGCCTTCAACTACAATTAGGTGATTTAAACAAAGGGGATCACGTAATGGTTGGATATCGTTTTAAGGAATAGCTTGTTCTAATTACCTTATCTTGCAGCGACAAATGGCTTGTTTCTGTTTAGAACAAGTATGTTATTTGGAAGAGTTATGCTTGTTAATCATATGCTGTTGAGGAGATATGGTCCAGTATATCTTTTAAGGCGGTTAAGTCGGCATGTTCAGGACCATACTTCTGTATGAAGTGTATTACTGCTCCTGTAAAGATTAGTGGCTTTAGGTATCGTTTGAAGCCATGGGATAGAAATGGGAGAAAGAGTTATTTCAGACCATATATCATAACATTTAGGAAATTGAATTCATCTTTAATTAGAGAAAGAGAAAAATTCGATAACCGAGCACAATGCTGTGCTACCATGAGACGGGAGAGTATGCTACTTTAAAGAAGCATGGTATTTTGTGGAAGTAGAACTCCGGAATTAGTGCCTAACGAGCAGTGGCAATGTTTCTGGGAACAGGCCATTCGTGATTAGGTACTCTAATGCTGGATATGCTAAGTTGCATACTGATGCTGAAGCTTTTATTTTTTACCTTTTGTTCTTTCCATGTCCTTCCGAGTGCTGGACCTGTATGGACCATGTTTTCTTTATCTGCTATCGTTTAAACTCGATTTCAGCTGATAAATCCTTCTGTGGATCATAGAATATTTTTTACCTGGAAAGAATCTGATAGAAAAGTTGTACTGGCATGTAGCAAGGGTAAGGTAAAATCTTATGAATTATTAATTTTAAACACCTAGTTTCTGAGGTGCTCTTGCAATTTTGTCTACTGTTGTGAACAAACCGATGTTTCAAGGGACCTCTGTTTCATATCGCACTTTGTACTTCCGTTGGTTTTGAAGTACTTTGAATTACATTCCGAATGAAAAATCATGATTTAAATCGTATGACTAGATAAGACTGTTCAGATACTTCTGTTCACTAGTGGCACTAATTCCAGTCATAGTCATAGAGCTGAAAAGTAGAGGTTCTCTTTTGTTCCATGCTATTCAACCATTAACTTTTATCAGAGTGAAGTTCTCAAATATACGTGTTTGTGTTCCGTATTTGCAGAAACCTAATCGGCATGACACAATTACGGAAGGCGTAATAGCTGATGAAATGTTGAGCCCCAACTCTGTCACTAGACAAATTACTGATCAATTTTTTCTTGCAAAGGCTTTTGTTGTGATAGCAAAAGAAAGCAACAATCTCCAATTTGCTTGGGAATTAAGTGCTCAGATCCGTAATTCGCAGGCCCTTCTGTCAAATGCTGCAACTAGGCGAGCTCCATTGATGATGGGAGAATCGGAGATTGCAATTCGTGATATGGCACTTCTGCTCTACCAAGCTCAGCAACTTCACTATGACAGTGCAACGATTCTTATGAGGTTGAGAGCCAGAATCCAAACTCTTGATGAACAGATGAGTTCAGCGACTGACAAAAGTGCAAAGTATGGGGACAAATAGCTTGTCAGTCAAAGTATGGGGACAAATAGCTGCCGAAGAAGTCCCGAAAAGTCTGTACTGTCTCGGTGTTAGGTTGACTACTGAATGGTTTGGAAACCCAAATTTACAGAAGAAACTCAGGGAAAGAAAGCAATTGGGTGCAAAACTTAAAGACAATAGTTTGTATCATTTCTGCATCTTCTCTGATAACATCCTTGCAAGTTCCGTGGTGGTGAACTCGGCGGCTTTAAATTCCAAAAACCCAGATAAGATTGTCTTTCATCTTGTAACCGATGAAATAAACTATGCTGCAATGAAGGCCTGGTTCACTTTGAACAGTTTTCAGGGAGTGACTGTTGAGGTTCAGAAGTTCGAGGACTTCAAGTGGTTGAATGCTTCTTATATTCCAGTTCTTAAGCAACTGCAAGATTCCGAAACGCAGACTTATTATTTTTCTGGCCATAATGATGATGGCCGGACTCCGATCAAGTTCAGAAATCCCAAGTACCTGTCGATGCTGAATCATTTGAGGTTTTATATTCCCGAGGTTTATCCAGCGCTAAAGGTGGTATTTCTTGATGATGACATTGTGGTTCAGAAGGATCTGTCTGGCTTGTTTTCTATTGATTTGAATGGCAATGTTAACGGAGCGATCGAGACATGCATGGAGACATTTCACAGATATCACAAGTACCTGAATTATTCTCACCCTCTTATAAGAACACATTTCGACCCTGATGCATGTGTTGGGCACTTGGGATGAATGTTTTCGATTTCGTGAGTGGAGGAAGAAGAATGTGACTGGCATCTATCACCATTGGCAAGAACGGAATGTAGACAGGACGTTGTGGAAACTCGGGACACTCCCACCCGGACTGCTAACATTCTATGGACTAACAAAAGCATTGGACCCCTCATGGCATGTACTGGGGTTAGGCTACACAAACGTCGATCCCCATTTGATACAGAAAGAGGCCGTACTACACTTCAACGGAAATTCAAACCCGTGGTTGAAAATCGGGAAGGAGAAATACAAGCCCCTCTGGGAGAAGTAGTCGATTATTCCAACCCTCTCTTACAACTGTGCAATTTTCATTGATCAATCACCATAGAAATCTGGAATCTTTCCAGTCTTAGAAGAGCTTCGAGGTCGAATATGCTTGTATAGTTTTAAAGAGTTCAAGCAAGACAGCTGGTTGTAACATGGTATTTAATCACACCAACTTAGTCTGTTGTAGCATGGACTGTTCTTTCATATAAGATCATTGAGAAAACAGTTTTGATCTGCATCATTGTAGAACTGCAGCCGGCAAATTGAGCTACAGTGATGTTTGATCCAATATCTGCTGTTGATCTACAGAATAGCAGTTTAAATGAATTGATGAACATGATGAAAACATAATAAAATTACCCTTTGAATCAAACGTCAATTATATATTGAATCTTTGGGGGGAAAATCTACATTTTGAATCAAACCCTCAATTGAAAACATAAAACTGCACAAACTAAGATGGAAATACGAGGAACTACAGCTTCTTCCATCAACAACTAAGGAAATTTCTACTTACAGAAGCAGAACAATGTATTCTTCAACAATCGGCTTAGAGCGATGGCGGCACCGTCCACTACGCAATTGCATATCGAAATCGCGGCAGCAACTACAATTTAAATCCATGAGATGATTCAATCAAGCCCTGCTCTTTTCTTTCCTCCGCTTGCTCCTACGTTCATCCTTGTTATCTGAAATACGGATTCCTCTCTTCCTACTACTCTTCTTCGATCTCCTTATCTTCTTCGATGACTTCTTCCCTTTACGGCTAACCTTCTTCCCAGATCTTTCGGCGATAATCCTCTCAATCTCCGAATCCACATCAGAATCGGAACTCTCACTCTCCTCGTCGTCATTGCTCTCCAATTGTTTCTTCCCATTCACTTTATCTCCTTCAAACTTACCCAATCGATTGACGACCTCCTCCTGGATGGATTCGGGGTCTTTCTCCTTCAAGATTATGAAATTCTTTCACTGAAAAGCAAAGTGGCCGACACGGCCACACTTTTTACAAGCTCCGCGCGTCTCTTTGGCGTTTGAACCAGAGATTCGGGCCAGGGCTAAAAGGCCTTGAAAGCTAGCGTATGAGTTCTCACCATGGGGTTGAGTCGATGAGATTTCTGAATCGTCTTTATTAGGCGCATAAGGGTCATACCCGATTGCACTTTGCCAGATCCCGTGGGTTTGTAAGGCGGCGCTACTATGGACCCGGTTGTTCGCCGGCATGCGAACCCTCCCTGCGGTGGCCGGCATCTTATAGGGATTGAGATTCAGTTACCTGGTTTCAGATAGCGGTTCAGGTTTAGGTTTCCATCCAGAAATTATCTTATTTATAAAGGAGACTTGGCGGTGGCGTGTGCGGAAAGAACCTTGCTTTCTAAGGAAACGAGTAATCCCTAATTCCTTAGGTTTAGGGTTTAATATTATTGTGAGTTCTATAAATTATTTAATAAAATTTATCTTATTAAACGAATGAGTTCTTATAATAAATATTAAATTAAGAATTAATATTTTTAAATAAATAGTATTAAAAATAAAATATTTGGGGTAAAAAACTTATCTTTAAACTATATTTTTATTTTAAATTATTTCTTTTAAAAACAAGATAAAATGCTTATAATTCAAAATTACTTTCATACTCAATCTTGAGAAGTATGATAAATAGTAGTATTTTTTTTTGATTATATGTTTTTAGTGTAATCAAAAGATATTGGGTTCCTCTTGTACTATTTTTTTTACTTAAATTTTAAAATAAATTAATCGAACACTTAATTTTGAATCTTTATTACTTAATTTTCATAATTTTAATCTAAATCAATGGTTTGACATCAAGGCGGAATATACCCTTCATATGTGATGATGATAATTCACTAAAATGGAGATGAGTATACGATAAATAAAAAGATATTGATTAAATTTATTTTATTCAAAAATAACATTAAAATATCATTATTTTTATAAAAAATGTCTATATCATTGAGAACTTATATCGTAATCTGTATCGAATCGACCTCGTACCGGACTTAGTAATCCCATGCTGCATATTTATGCTTCTAAGTAATGCTGTTATCAGTTTGCAGTAAGGTGTAGGTGTACAACATTTTTATACAATCAGCCGTTGATAGAGCTAAAAAAACGAATTTGAATATTACATTTTGTTAAAAGTAATATAATTTGAAATATGTCAACCAAGTCGTTGTAGTATAGTGGTGAGTATTTCCGCCTGTTACGCGGGTGACCCGGGTTCGATCCCCGGCAACGGTGTTTTTTACTTTCATTTTTCTGGCCACGTTCTCCGCCAGGGAAATGATTTACTACTCAAACGATGTAACCCCAAATGGCTTCTTCGGCGGCGGTTACTCTAACTCTGACGCCGGTTCCGTCTCAAGCCGCTCCTCTCATTCCTCGTCATGGTCTTGACGGCGCTGCTGGTATTCTACTATTCTCCATTTGCATTTTTAAATACTACGTCAAAATAAATTTTAGTTTATTGTTGGATTTGATACTTTAATATTATATTTTATATTTTTTAATTTATATAAATTTTAATATATTTTATTATATATATTAAAATTTATTTTATATTCATTATATTTTATTTTTGTTTTAAAAAAATATCATTTTTTATTTTTACATTTATTTTGTATCTTTATGTATACAACCAGGGACGGAGTTAACATTTAGAATTGAGGCGATAAAATATAAAATTTTTAAAAGAATTTAAATAAAAGATAAAAATGAGAAAAAAATCTACAGGGATAGATACATGAATGTAATTTCGTCCAACATAACTACTCGTCATAACCACACATAATTTAACCCATAAACCCAAACTATATTCAACTTTTCTATTGTTTAATGTGCGTAATCCTCGTAGGGACAAAATTACATAAGGGTGAGGAGGAACAATCGTTTTTATTTTATTTTTTATTTAAATTAAAAATAATTTATTTATAAATTTATTTTTATTTTTATATTTATATTTTTTTCATAAACTTTAAATCTTAATTTTATCTTTTATTTTCGATTCGAAACTAAACTCGTAATTCTCCACCATTAATTTTTTTAAAATCAAACATTTACAACGTGTTACCAAGCCAATTGATTGTGAAAAAAAAAACTTCTTGTTTCAAAATGTGTAGGGTACACATTCGGATTTACTACTTAGGGGAATGGAATAGGAATATTTTAGGGGTATATACGGTACGTTTTCGGTTTAGTTCAACAAACTATTTTAATAATTATTGATTTTAATTACGGTTAATTTTGATTTTTAGTTTTTTTTTATATCAACGTTAGTTTTTTAAGTTTTATATTTTATTTTAACAAAATAACTTTATTTTATGACTTTCATATATTAAAAGATAAAGTTTTAAGGTGTTTTTCATAAATATTTATTAAAAATTTATTTTTAATTAAAAATGTATTTATGGTATTTTAAGTAAAAATACTTATTTTTGCCTCATAAAAGTATTTATAAATTAAATAAAAAATAAATTTTGATTTGATTCGATTCGATTCAATTCGGTTCGATTTGGTTAATCAAAATTCATAAACTTATGAATCACAAATCATCTAAATATCTTATTTCGAATCCATTTTCAATTTTATGATTAATCATGCTCAACTTTACCGAATACATGTGACAAAAACAGTAAAAAACGATAATGGTTGAGAGTATACTCTAGGACAGATACTACAATAATACTGTAGTTAATTAAAAAAACTATGAATTGACCAATTATAATATATTAACAAAAAAATATGAGCTCTTTATTTATCGATACTCGATTTATTTAATTAATTAATCTACATCAGAATTTATAAAGATAATATGAATTATTTTTTAATTTTTTTTTTTAATTTTAACGTCAGAATTCAAATCCATAAATTTACTAAAAAAAACCTACCATCTTCCATTAGATAACTCATTATTGAAAAAATAAAGTATAATTTATATATAAAGGACGAAAATATCATCTAATATTAATTATATTTTAAAATTTCATTTATTTTTTATTATTAATAAAATTTATAAAATTCATAATTAACAAATTTAGTTTTATATAAAAAATACTTTTGAATAAATTGATTTGATAGCAGGTAAAAGTTAATTTTTGTATGAAAATGGTTTATCATAAAAAATTCTTTAATCTTAAAAATCAAGTGTATTTAATATAAATAGGGATTACTTAGAAAATATCCTAATGTATGATTTTAATTATTTTATTAAATACAATCATCTCAACATTTGAAGTTATTAAATTAGTATAAATATGATTGAAATCTTCATAGGTGAAGGTCACAAAGAATTATTAAATGATGGTAAAATGTTTTTTTTGCCATTTATTTTTTAAGTTATAAAATAATCAATAAAATTTAATTTTTATTATAAAATATTACGAAACTCTTACTGTCATTAAAAAATTATATGGTAGTTAAGAATTTTTATATAATAATACATATAAATTTTTTATATTTACACATTTAATCAATTTAATCATAATTTAAAAATAATAAATTTAACCCTACTGGGCATTCTATCAAATGAAAAGTTAGAAAGTTGGGATCCTTATATTTTACTTAGACCATAATATATATTTTTTAATAAACCTTAATTCTAATCTTAATTTTGATGTACGATACAGATCGATCAAAATTTATCGAAATAAAATTTTAAAAAATTGAGAGAACAACTAAGCAAATCTAACATCTTACAAACTACAAAGTGCACATCATGGATAAGTGGTACTAATTTAATATTTTTCTCTATGTTGTATACTATACGTTAATGTATAAATACACCACTGTATCCAGTGGTACACAAATACAACAAATGTATATCTCCAAAATCAAAATTATTAGGAATCCCTCAGAAAAATAAAACCATTTTAAACGTGTGCAAATATCTATGGTTAGCTAAGCCACCTATGGGGTAAGGGGAGAATAAAATCTTGTTGACAAAAAAATAAATAATTGAGAAAAAAAATAATATTGATTACCATCTTTGAACACACCTCTCCTCCTCTCATAGTGCTGACAACATGGTTCGTCTTGCAGCCTCACGCTTCATCTCTGCAGCTTTACCACTGCCTCGGAAATACATGAATACTTGCTGCAAGTTCATATCAGAGAGAAAAGATGGATGAGATGAATTCTAATTCGAGCAGACCGGTTTTGTCGGTAATTCTATGTTATTCGAATTCGAGATGTGTGAGGACTTTAGAAGTATGATTAGGTTTTTTAAAGGAAACAATACATTTATAATATGTTAACATGTCATTCTATGTGAAATTAAAAAATTATTACAAACATCTAATGTGAGTTTAGTATAATAGTAGTTTTAATCCTCAAATCTTATATATTTTTTCAATTTAATTATAATTTAAAATAATTTAATAAATTTATTTCTTCATATTTAAAAACTGTATTAATTTAGTTTTTTTTAATGTTATCAAATCAAGTGAGACTGTCATATCAAAACAATAATTTGATAATTGTATTTTATAATAAAAATAATAAATTACCGTTAAATTATTCCAAGAAAGTAATATATAATATTTTCGGAAGAATAACATATAATTTAAGAGAACAAATACTAAATCAGTATAATTTTTAAATACGAAAAATTAAATTTATTAACTAAGTCACTGAAATATATTATAAATTTTAAGAACTAAAACTTCTATTATATTGTGTCATTATTTTGTCTAATATTTACTTATTTATAATAATTATTTAATTGAGAATATCTATTCTTAGCAAACACATAACTGAGTGATACTATTGAATATATTTTACCTCTTGTTAATATTTTTTTTTCATATCTTCATACGACAGAACTCAGACGCTGGTGTAAAAAAATGAAAAATTGGGAACAAAATCTCAATGTATCAGGAAAAGAGGGATGAATGGACCTGAATAACCCAGATGCTGACAAGTGATTCACAACAAAATAATGCAAAACCCACGAAGAAGATTATCTGCAAGTGAAAAAATCAAGTCCGGCTAATGTCAAAGCATTCCCGAAGACATGCATACAATTCATAAAAAGTAAAACCACGATTCATAACTAATGGAATTACTTTATCTTTTTGATGTCCTTATTTATATACGATATTAAAAGTTAGATTTATATTTATGGTTAGAGTCAGGAACGAAATTGTGTATATCATGGCTCTTGCTCTTCCCATATTTTTAGTATAATTGTATTTGAGGTCCCTCTTAGTTTAAATAGTAGTAAAATAAAGTTTTTGCTCCTCCCAATTTTTAGATTTAAAAGCTTAATAAATCTTTGTCCCTCCCAATGCTTAATCCTAGTTCCGTCCCTGGTTAGAGTTAATATTAAAATTTAGTATTTAGAATGTATGTTATATTTTGTATGATTTAGGGTCTAAGATTTGGTATTTAAAATTTAAGATTTTTTTTTCAATACGAAGATATAAAAAATAAAAAAAGGAGCATATAATTTTTGTTGAATTCATGATAATGGCTATAACAGTATTGAAACTTGACTATGGCAACGGCATTCAAATGGAATTGAACTTACCCCCAACACATGATCATGGGGGAAGATAACCAATGCAGCCAAAATACCTCTGCACAATGAATTACACCATTAAGACCTCAGACCAGATTTCCTAACATGATTGTTAGATCATCATTTTCCAGCGAAACAATCGAAAGAAAAGGAATCAAGAAAAAGAAGAAACAAAACTTACGTTATGGATCCTTCCCTGAAAAGGAATCCAGGGGCAACTGCAGCAAAGACGCAAAACATTATATGAGCCTGCAAGAGGGAGGAGGAGAAGAGTCCAATCAGTGATGGACCGACGGAGTGTCGGGGACAGTCGTATAATTTTTTTTAAATTACCCTTTTTTAAATTACCCTATTTAGATGTTGTTTCTATTGATAAGCTAATTTCGTACTATTAAAAATTTTATAGTTTTATCCCAATATTTTTAGTATAGTTTCTTAATAGTTCGTACTCTCTTCCATAAAATTTTTACGCACGTCTCTGTTTCCAACATATATAGGCCAAACATTCAACCATTAAAATGAGAAAATAAAGTGATTACCGCGTAACCCAAGAAAAACTTTCCAAAACTCAATGCACTGTCAGTCCTGTAAAAGCAATACGGACATTACATCCAAGTGAATGATTTACATCCAAGCAATGGGTCTAAACCTCTCCAATTTGCTCAAAACATTAGGAGTCAAAGATAGAATAATTGTAATATCTAGTTAAGATTAGGTAAGCTGAAAACCAAATAAGGAACAATAAAATCATGGTACCTCGCAGCTTTATAAAGAGGAGAATACCACAAGTAGAACCCTCCTGGGATGCCAGTTAAGATATATATGACGGCAAGAAGCCAAATTATTAAACCTAGGACAAAATATAATAAATTCATACAATGATAAAAGATGCCAAAATAGCAATGAAATAATAATGATTAAGGGCTATGCTTAGTAATTTTCACAACACACCGTATCCCCTGCTCCATGCTGTAGTAGCAGCTACTACATTGTAGAGAAGACAGGTAACCAAACCTGCCATGTCCGTATAAATATATAGACATAAGTCATGCTTAAAACATTGGAACCTTTAATTTTATTTTAAAAGAAAAACCCTGAACTTTAACTCACCTAACAACGTTGCGAAAGCAACATACATGATTGATTGTAGGTGGATTGGTATTTCACCTGCGATGTCATTATGGATAATAGGAAAAAATGCTGGCCAATTTTTCTCCTCTATCACTATTCCAGCTGACAAGACAAGGGCAAAGCATATACGTGAATAAAACTGGTACTGCAAAAAATCATCAAGCATCAAATATAAAAAAGAACCTACCTCGTTCTATTGCTTCCTCCCTCCTTTTCAGTTCCTGCATGAATCAAATATAAACACTCATTTAGTATGAGAAAAATTTATTCTGAAAACAACAAGAATTGGAAAATCACCCTGAAAACAACACTAATATATGAAATCCAAATGTATATTTAGGATCAAATATTTGCATAATTTGGTGTTTTCACAATGAAAAGGGCAACAGTTAAGAAGTCGAGAACAAAAGATATTATTCAGGCATCCCGACAGAAAGAAATAAATTAAACTAAACTAAAATATGATTCAGAAATTGAGATTCAAAAGGACAAAAACTATGGCTTTTAGTGTCAATTTAGCATTATCTATAAGTACTTCACAAATGAGTCTAACTCTCTGCATTGTGAAAGGGGACAGGAGTAACATGCTAATGTTGATACCAAATGCCACAAATAATTATTCGGAAGCACCAGATTTTTTTGGATAAAATGTTGTTTTTATTATCCAAGAAATCAGCAAGCTGCTACAGTAAACATGATCTATTACAGGGTTCCCCACAATACTTAGAGATTCCCCCAATCTGTACAGAATACTTGAATTTATATTTGATCAGCTAGCCTTGCTCAATTTCAAGCGGTCAACAGAAATTACCTGCTCTCGCCTTTTCAGTTCAGCCTCTTTTGCTTGAAGTTCTTTCTCCTTTGCTTTGATGTCCTTAGGTTGATAAGACAGAAAATATCAAAAGAAGGCTTTAGAAACATGATAGTAGACCATTAAATATCCGGAAAGTTGTAGGATACCTTATTAGAATTAGTATCTATTGTTGCATCACTCTCATATGGTTCGGGAGGAAGGGATGAAAGCCTTGACTAATATTTGTATATTTATAATTAAAGAAACACAAGCAATATCATAAGCCTCTGCGGAGGATGAATAAGCACGCATACGCATACACAAGCACAACACATAAACATGACACAACATGCAAGACAAGGAAGTAAATCATGCACACGAGAAACAGTTACATTGTTGGCAAGCATTTGATGCAGAATAGCAAATCAATCAAAGGAAAAGCTAATGGGAATATGAGTCCCAATATGAATTGGGGATGATAAAAACAATGCACAAAACTGCACCTACAATCAGGATATACATGACTTTCAAGCTTATTCATCCATAATTGCTCTCTTAGAGGTTAGAGTTCTGGGTAAATTTTCCTTTCATGTAGCACCTTTCTTGGACCTTTCTTTAAGTGAGATATAGCGAAAGGGGGAGAGACAAGAATCTATTGAAATCCAGTAAGAAAAAAAAAACTTGCTGGCTTAATGAGCAAAATAAAAAGGCAGTTGCTTGGCAGTGCTATGAATTCATGCAACAAGACAAAATACAGTTGCTTATTTAATGAACAAGACAAAAATTCATCATGTTAACCACTCTCTATGTGCGATGTTTCTCGACAACTGAAAACCCAGTAACAAACATTATACAGGTATAGAAACAAGACAATCATAAGAAGAAGGTACTCACTGTAGAAAAAGAGGAACCTCCGCCGCCGCCACCGCCTGATCCTTTCTTAACTGATGGATCCTGCAATAAATAGAATAGAAACACACATGTCGTCTATAAGCAAAATTGATAATAAAGAACAGAAATTTTCATCTTGTGTTTATTCCTTCACTAGTTGTAATTTTTAAGTATATACATTAACAAATTTTCCATTAGGATTAGCTTTACGGGAAACAAGCAAACAAACAATATTCACCAAATAACTGTTACCCGGGATAAAGCAGTGGATTTAGAAAAATATTTGAGGTAGGCACGTTTAAAAATTAGAGTGTGCAATTCATAAATATTTAAAAAAATTAAAGACTAATCAATAAAGCAAACGTATAAATTTCAAAAAAATTCAGATTGGGCTATTCATCAAGTGCATCGGCCACTGCACGGATATCATCTATATATAACAGAAACAAAGCTAATTTATCTGGTTCTTCTAAGTTAAAATCACCATGTTTGAATCAAAAAATGACATTATTAATTTCTTCCAAATCATTCCTTTTTTGCTCAATGAAAGAGAAGAAGCGAAAAAAAGGACGAAGACGTTTATTAGAGCTACATTATAGAAAACAGTAAATACTATCGAAATCGATTAACTCTAACGTAAATAATTCAAATTGGCAGCGGAAATGAAACAGATCAAGAAATTTAATCAACGAGTCACCTGAATCAACAAAACCTGACGATCAAATCTGGAGAAAAGGTGATGAAAAGTCTGATAGGAAAAGTAAAAGAACTTACGGCGAAAGGATTGACCTCTTCCTCGGCGAAAGGGTTGGTCTCGACGTGACTCATTGAATGAAAATAACGACTCAGCAAACACTAGAAGAATGCGAAATGTAGACGCTGAGTAAGCGAAGATTCGGTGAAAAACTAGTGTTAACAAGGAAAAAAGGAAAGAAAATATGGAAATGGAAAAAATAGCGAGATAATTGCAACTGTTGTATGTAGTTAATTTCTGGTAATGAACGGTGTTTGTTTCCAGAGAAAATGGAAAAGGAGAGGCAAATACCAGAGCCAAACAGTTTCTCGGGCCGTGGCTGGGATTTAAATACGATTTGAACGGGCACAAAATTTGGCACAATTCAAATCATTTAATTATGTGTGTAATTATAAACGGGACATATTATATTTAAATATTATATATATATATATTTTAAAAAATTATATAACGAATTATTCTCGTCACGTTATTAATAAAATTAATCAACAAAATATATTTATTTTATTATTTATTTTATTGTCTTTTTTATTCGATAAATCTTCATTTAATAAAAATTATTGGTGTTCGACTCCTGGGGTTTTGTTTCAGAAAACCTTGGTAAGACTTCAAACTTAATAGGTATTTCGAACTTTAGATACGATTATAACTATTGAAAACCTTATTTTCAATTTATTTAAAATTGTTTTAACTTAAGATTTATTTTAATTTAAATAACTTTCTATATTTTTATATGTAATAATGTTATCAATTAAAATTGAGGGGTCTGATTCGAATAGAAAAATCAATCAACTAATTATTAAAAATTTAAAATCATTAAAAATTTTATTTTACAATTAATTATGATGAAAATCATTGATGCAAAATATATAAATCTAACATGTCAATGATATGAATCAAATTTAATAATTAAAAGTCGCTTTAACATTAAGGTTTAGTTTCGCATTGCTTATTAAAAGTGCAATTAAAAAAATGATTTTAAAAATGTGTTAAAAAAGTAATTTTAGAAAGTTAAGTAGTGTTTGTCATTGATGTTAAAAAGTAACTTTAAAAAGATAAAATGTCTATTTTAGATATGATGTCGTAAGGTATAAATGAATTTAAATTATAATAAAAGTTTTAAATTTGTATTACTGTTATGATTATTAAATAAATCAGTTTAAATTATAATAATTTTTTTAAAATTTAATTTTAAAATATAGACTATATTTTAAATTATATACAAACATAACAATTACAAATTAATAATAAATTAATAATAAATTAATAATAAAATAATTTTATTTTTAATATAAATATTAAAATAAATTATAAATAAAATAGTTTATTCTTAATATAAATATTATAAAATATATATTATTTTATAATTATATATGTATAAATATTATTTTAACAAATATATTATAAGGATAAATAAGTAATTTTATTTTTTAAACTAACTTATTAAACTCAAACAGTTACAAATTCTACCTTCTAGGTTTAGGTAAAAAACTGGTTTGAAAAACAACGAAAACAACTGAAAGCTAATAAAAACACTTAAATTTTTTTTTTCTTAAAAACAAAAAAAAAAACAGCCCTAAAACATAATTAATTTTTGGCAATGGATTTACTTGCTCAACATGAACAAATAACATCCAATTCAACAAAAAAAACTTCAATTCTCTTAGGATCTTATGCAGGCTGTAAAACCAAGATGTGACACTAAAACAAGTCCTGTTTCATTCCAGACAACACAAGATCTATTGGTTTGGTCTGTCCTCAGAAAATCTAGGAAGTTGTATGAGCGAGTTCACTCGAGTAACACCATCCAAACCGGACCAGTTTTGATCTTCACCTGCAACTGCATTCCCAGTCCCTTGCAACTGCTCCGGACAGAGTCTTCCGAGTTCTTCCGATGATCTAACCGTAAAATTCCTATGCAAACACGGCTCCGTCTTGTTTCCACCATCATCCGGTTCACCCGCATTACCGGAATGATAACTCTGAAGGGTTGCAGAAGAAAGGCCTTGTTCCTCATAATCCGATTCCGAGTCCATTTTCCCGTCCAAAAATAAGCATACCACTGCACAATCATCCATCTTGGAAGTAGGATACTTTAGTCTCCATTGACGTGCAGCTGAGTCCACCAAAATCCTGGCAGCAGACGATCGGGATGGAGCCGATGATACAATCTCGACTACCTCTTCATTGCTCAACACATCCCATACCTGTTGTTGCAACACATAAAATCATAAACAATGCATGCAGACTTGGTATTTAGCAATTCAGAGGTGAAAGAATCTACCCCATCTGAGGCTAAGACGATAAATTGATCTCGTTCTGTGAGTAACCGATGGGAAAATTCGGGCATGGAGATGACACCATATTCCTTCAGACAGAAATCTCCGAAAGCTCGAGCCATTGCTAGCCCTGGTGCATTATCAAATGGCAACCATACTCGACATACTTCGGGTTCGTCTTGCAATGCAAATACTCTTCCTTTGCACTTTTTAATCCTCTCAGCTTCCCCTGTTGCATAATTCTAATGTTATTTACTTTCCATTCAAGCATTCCCATAAGAGAAAAGAAAATGATTGCGGACTTGGGAGGTTGTACTTGGTAAATCAGGCTTGAGATCAACTGTCAATTGGACCGCCACCATCGTGTCGTTCCTGTCTTTTGATCCCATTACTGCTCGAGAATCCCCGATGTATCCCATGAAAAGATTCAAGCCCTGAAGTAGTACAAATCAACTCAAATGAGTTAGCAAAAACCGATCAAAAGATTAAACGAAACAAGCAGGGCTTGTGTTCATTAACCTGTTTCACTATACTGATTGCAGTGCTACCACTGCAGAAGCAGTCCAAATTAGGATGGGACCTTAGCTCTTTATCCATGGCCTTGTATGACTTCATGAATGCTTCCCTCCATAAAGAAGTTAACCTCTCCTCGGCCGAGACCTCCTTCTCCGAATCCCCACTGTCCAGTTTCATCTTCGAACTCCCTTTGAAACATGTCTGCCCCATCCCATTTTGCCTTGACTGACAAGAATGCAAGGAGGATAGCAACTTAAGGGGAAGGGCGTCTCTCACTTTACGAGCAACGAGATGACCGTGTGGACCGTGGCCATCAAATACACCACAGAAAGTCACATCATCTGGCATGAAATCCTATAGGAAAATTTCGAGTTCATCGATGTTATTTAGCAATTAACCCGAAAAAAACGAAATACCGTAATTGAAGTGAAATTGAAAAACTTACTTCCCATACAATCATGGCATCCTGGTTTATTCCCTTGCGACCTTGCTGAGTGAATATGCAGGAAGTTCTACTCTTTCCATTTGTGAAAATCCTGTTGGGGACTGCAGGTAAATGCTGCAATCCGATAACATGATCTGTGAACGTTCTCTTAGTTCTCTTCGACCCGCAACATCCAACATCGAAACACGTCAGACTGCAATCACTCCGGCTACTAGTGGAGACACAACCCCCCATTCCGTCAACACCGAAAGATGATAAATCAATGAAGTTAAAAAGGAAGAGCTTCCCACCGTGAAAACTATATGCAGTTGCTTGAAATGTCAGGCAAGGCAAATACTATAACACCAAAGATTCCACCAGACATCAGACCACACAGGCCACCTTACACCTCAGTGGTTGACAAAACCAGCTGAAAAAGAACAATATATTAGTCAATTCATTTGTTTATGACATAGTTTCAGATAGGAGTTCCATGTAAGAAAATTGAACAAAATGTATATAATATCTTTCCATGTGACATCAGAATAGAATATACTTAAAAGTCTGTCCTGATAATTTGTACTGATAAGATACCAATGATACAATCAGATGGTGAGATCTTATGTATATGAATCCACAAACTACTCAGAGAGAAGGGTAATCAGTGCAGACAAGAAATCAACAAGACAGAGGTGATGAACATAGAATATACCAGAAAACAAGAACCAATGTCTTGTAGTTTACACAAGATCTTAACAAACATGAAGCAAAATTCTGAGCCAAAGAATCCTAAGAAAAAACAGTTTCAGAAACAAAGCTCAAAAGGGAGATCAATGGAAAATTACACATCAGATCCAAATAGATTGCAACAATGGAAAATTCACATAAACGGGACCAAAAGGAACTAAGACTAATGAAGTTTGAACTAAAGTTGGAAACAACAGGGAGGGGGAGAAGAAGAATCTGGTTTTAGTTTTCTCAGACAAAACAAAGCATGAAACTTTTGACAGAGAAAAGGATTTGTTTCAAAGTAGTATGGGGAAACCAAGAGATGAAGATAAAGCAAAATAAATGAAAAGATGCTGGAAAAGAACAGAAATAGCATGAGCAAACCCCAAATTCTCTATGTTGTTAAATCAAAAAATAAATAATGTATAGATTAAGCAGAGTTGAAAGTTCAATGATTTTAGAAGAGGGAGGGTGCTTACAACTAAAGGTAGAAGCTTTGTTGTTGCATCATGCATGGTTAGTGATGAATTTTATAGATAAACAAGGAAAAAGCTTAGCTGACAGAAGAAAATAAAACCCCGAATGAACTACAAGTACCTGTGTCTGTGTGCTGTTTGCAAAAGTTGATGTTTTGTGGAAGCAGAAGCACCAGACTTGAGAAAACCAGAGAGAAAGGGAGAGAGATGATACTAATACTTATACAAGGCCAGTGAGCGTAGGGGAGAGATGGGTGTATTCATTAATTGGAAAAGATCATATAATAAAGGAGTCTTTGCTATTGTAGAATTCTAATCACTAAATAAGGATAATATATGTACAAAAAAATATCTGATCTCATATTAAAAATATATATAGTGATTCTCTCTTAATTTTATAAAAAAATTATATATATAAATATATTGTAAATAAAGTACGAAATAAAAATAAAATAGATAAACAAAGATGAGAGACTAAAGAGAAAGACTTGTATTATATTTTTAAAGTAGGGTATACAATCTAATAATGAAGTAGATGGAAGTCTTAATTCTAATAAAAATTAAACTCTAATAATGAAGTATATTAAAGTATTATTTAATATATGAATATCGACCATAAATAAAGATATTCATAATAAAGTAGTAGTTCACCTATCTATACATTATTATTTTAATACCTCAATTATTATTTTTAATATAATAATATTTAATATTTTATTTTTAATTTAGTTTCGATATTTTAACCAAAATTAATGAAGATGGTGTCGTGATTTAGTATAATCACACTTTTAATCAAAAAAATTATATATTTTATTAATTTAATCTAAAATTTTCAATTTATCCAATATCAGGGATTTAAAAATCGGTCCACGACCGTTATAACAGTCGTTATTTAAACTGTAACTAGGGGTGTTCATTACCGGGTATTTGGTTCCTTCGGGTAAGGATTTCTCGGCCCGTGTCCCGGCTCATTTATATCGGGTACCCGTAAAATCCAGATATCCGGCTAATCGGCTAATGGGTACCCGATTCTTATATATATTTTAAAATTTTTTATTTAAAATTAAAAAAAACATATATTAAACACAAAATTTAAAATATTATAATATATGAACAAACATAAAGATTAGTGACTTAAAGTTAATTTTATAATATTTATATATATATATATATTTATTTATTAAAGTTTATCATTAAAATAATATTAAAAATATTAATATCTTTTTTTTCTTTCGATATTAACAAATTAATAAAATATATTTAAAAATTTAAAAATATATAATACAAATATAAAATTAATTTAAATATTTAAATTTAATTTTATGTATAAATATTAAGGAACCTACAATAAAAATATAATTTAAAACTAAAAATATATATAATTTAAAATTAATCGGATCGTGTCGGGTACCCGATAATTAGAAAAAATCTTCCCAAGCCTGGCCCAATTATTCTCGAGTCGGGTACCCAGCCCGGCCGAATATTTTTTTCCGGGAATTACACGTTAATTTTGTTTAGGGTAGTCGAGTCTGATAATTTTGAACACCCCTAACTATAACGTTGCTTGCCAAAACTGATAATAGCATAAATAATGATGGAATTCGAAATCACACCAATAACGATCGATAATGGCTACAATTTAACAATCAATGATCAATAACAAAGATAATGATTCATTTTTATTATTATTATTATTATTATTATTATTATTATTATACTGTTATTTTTAAATTTTTCAGAAAAATAAAACTATCAGTCAAATTTTATTTTCAAATTTTTTTTAAAGAAAACCAAACAAAAATAGGTGGATGTTCACCTTAGCTCAAATTGTTGACTTATCGACGGTAGAGCAAGCAAGCCAAAACTCTAACAAAATCATGAGTATCGATGGAGGCGTGGTCCACGAATGAGACATAGAATTGTCGAGGAACAAGAATGAAACATTACCCACAAACTTAATTCTTGAGGGTGTTTTTTTTTTTGAAAAATCATTAAAACTCGGTGAAAAAGTAACGGATAGTTTTAAGAAACGATGATTTTAAAATTAATTAAAAAAATTGTATTATATTTTATAAAAATTATAAAAGTTTCATTATACTTTTATATTTTTTATAAGAATTTTTATATATTAAAAAGTATATACCTAAATTTATATAAGAAAACGATATTATCATTTTTTAGATTTGAAAATGGATAAAAATTGTGGGACAGAAAATTGGGGAACGATCTTAAATGACGATTGTGGTGGTTCTAATAGCATAAACAAGTCCAGTAAATTTATCATTTGTCACGTTAAATTTAAAGTTTTCCCGGTTAAAAACTTTAATATATAAATTATATAAATTTAAATTTATTAAATTTTAAATATAAAGTGTTAATTTAGATTTTAAAAGTTTAAATTATGAGTTTAAAATTTAAATTAAATATTTTATTTTATTAAATTTAATATTTTATTTAAAATTTTTAATATTTTATCTTATTAAACTAATTATTTGTTAGTCATATTTAAATGTCAAACAAAGTGAAAGGGAAAGTGAGAAAAAAAAAAGATAAAGGATATTGTTCACTGATGATGTCATATCATGTAGTTCCAGTTTAGCTCGTAGCTGTAGATAGGGTGGACAAAATTCGGTTGTATTAAAAAAATTCAAATAATTTGATTTGATTCGAGACAAAAATATTTGATTCATTTTGACTTGGCTCGAAATTTCATATAGACTCGAATCGAAAAATTTCAAATAAAGTTCGAGTTGTAAAATGGAAATTCGAATAATTCAAAATTTTTAGTAATTTAAGGATTAATTTTTAAGTTTAAGACGAATATATCAATTTTTCATTCTATATATACATTGATATATAAAAATATAAAGAAATATTATTACATATAAATATATATATATACATATCTTATATGATTAGAGAAAGTCGTTTAAATTAAAATTAAATCATACTATAACATGCTAAATAATTATAATTAAATATTTATAGGAACTTGAAAACTCGACTTGACTCGAATTTATTAAACTCGACGCTAACTGAAAAAATTTCAAAATAAAATTTAAATTGTAAAATATGACTCGTCAACTCGACCGTAGGACTTGTCACGGTCGTCGTGAGCCACCGTTCGTCGGTGTCGGCGCTACCGTCTGTAGTGGTCAAATGAGAGAAAGAAGATCACTTTCTAAAGCGTCTCGACGTGTTGAAGCCAACTACAGTGTCAGATTTTCAAGAAAATGCTTAGACCAGAGTAGACCTAAAAAAAGAGATAAGTTTTGAATCTCATTTTTTTTTACCTTTTTCTTACTCCGATTTGCTTCCATCTCTTTACTTTTCGGTTTTTTGCTTCCGATCTACTCTCTGTTTTTGTTTCTATTTCGATTTGTTGATGTATTGGTTTGTTCCGATTTGAATGGTAATGTTTTTGAATTTTTTTTCCTTCGAATAGTTATCTTTCATTCGATTCCTCCCCCCATATTACATGATTTTTTTAATTGGGTTTTATACCAATATTTTACATATAAATCTCCTAATGATTTCTCTGCATTTGTTGCAAATATAATCTCTTTTATTTTTTTTTTTTAGATTTAGGCGGTGGAGTAGAGGCTTGGGCGGTAGGGCGATGGTCGGCTGCTTGGACCAATCCGGTGAGTGCGTGGCGGCCATGCGAGAGGCCAAATGCCGTGCGTGGCTGCCACACGTGCTAACGTAGGAAGCACAGCGAAGACATGGTGGCGACAATATGTTAGGGGTGGCTAAAGTTTGATTGTAATTAGGGTTATAGGTTATTGGATCTTTTATATATTGGGCTGGTGTTGTATATTGGATATTGGTCTATTTTATTTGGTTTAAATTATTAGAAATGGGTTATTAAAGTTGTCTCTCTTTACTCGTTGTTATGTAACGATAATAGAGTAAAGATAAAGAATAACCTATTTCACCTGGTATGGTTTAGGTTCTTTGATAAAGTGGAGGTTCTTTTTGGTAAGGTTAAGGTTCTTTTGGTAAGGTTGAGATTCTTTTTGGTAAAGTTAAGGGTTCTTTTTGTCATCACCTCTTCTGATGGATCTTTGACTTGATTTAATCCACCGCTTTTGTTTGTAAAATCTTGAAAATGAAAAGATTCGTTGAAGAGAACAAAAGCTGAGGTTGATTCGCTGGAGGAGACATAATAAACTTGACTTGTTGTAGAAAATAAAATATGCTTGATCTGCAGCGACACTCATGAAGTTGCCATCTTTGAAGAAAACTTGATCTAGCTACAACATTGACAAAGAGGCAAGGTCTGCAAAACTTGATCTAGTTGCATCCGGTATAGAAGAATGATCTAACATATTTTTTCTCTTTTCTTTTTCATCTTCTTTTTTTTTTCTCTTTTTGCATTTTCATCTTTCTTTTCATTTTTTGATTTTTTCTAATAAAAATATAATATTCGTAAATATAAAATTTAGTCTAGTTATACCATCAACGGTAAAATGAAACCGGTCAAAACATGGTATGGTTACACCACCAATGGCAGAAGGAGAACTTGTTTGATTTGGTCGAAAAGGCGGGACCTGAAGTGTAAAGTTGGATCTATCCGCACTATTAACAGAGGGGGGAAGATCGCGTTTCATCAATTTGAATCTTACTACGCCATCAACATAGAAATAGGATTGAATTTTAATTATTGGGATCTGGTCACACCATCAATGGGGACAAGATAAAATTTCAGCAATTTGGATCCTACTCCACCATCAACAGAGAAGAATAATTAAACATTAGTGATTTAGATCTGACCACACTATCAACGGGGATAAGATCAAATTTCAAGAATTTGGATCCTACTATGCCATCAACGGGGAAGTAGGACTGTGTTGGATCTATCCACTTCATCAACGGAAGAGTAAGATCAAATTTCAGCAATTTGGATCCTATTACGCCATCAACGGAGGAGCATGATTGAGTTGGATCTGACCACACCATCAACGGGGACAAGATCAAATTTCAGCGATTCGGATCCTATTACGTCATCAACGGAGAAACAAGACTAAGTTGGATCTATTCACTCCATCAACGGAGGGGTAAGATCAAAATTTCAGGAACTTAGATCATACTTCGCCATCAACGGAGAAGCATGATTAAGTTGGATCTGGCCAAACCATCAACGAGGACGAGATCAAATTTCAGCAATTTAAATCCTACTACGCCATCAACGAAGAAGCAGGACTAAGTTGGATCTATTTACTCTATCAACGGAGGGGTAAGATCAAGTCTGGATCATACTACGCCATCAACAGAGAAGAATGGTTGGGTTGGATCTGGCTACACCATCAACAGGGACAAGATCAAATTTCAGTAATTTAAATCCTACTATGCTATTAACGGAGAAACATGACTAAGTTAGATCTATCCACTCCATCAATGGAGGGGTAAGATCAAGTTTGGATCATACTACACCATCAACGGAGAAACATGATTGAGTTGGATCTGGCAACATCATCAACGGGGACGAGATCAATTTCAATAATTTAAATCCTACTATGTCATTAACGAAGAAACAAGACCAAGTTGGATCTATCCACTCCATCAACGGAGGGGTAAGATCAAGTCTGGATCATACTACGCCATCAATAGAGAATCATGATTGGGTTGGATCTGCCTATACCATCAACGGGGATGAGATCAAATTTTAGCAATTTAAATCCTACTATGCCATAAACGGAGAATCAAGATCGAGTTGGATATATCCACTCTATCAATGAAGGGGTAAGATCAAGTGTGGATCATACTACGCCATCAACGGAGAAGAGTGATTGAGTTAGATCTGGCCACACCATCAACGGGGATGAGATCAAATTTCAACAATTTAAATCCTACTATGCCATTAACGAAGAAGCAGGACTGAGTTGGATCTATCCACTCCATCAACGAAAGGGTAAGATCAAGTCTGAATCATACTACGCCATCAATGGAGAATCATGATTGGTTGGATCTGACAACACCATCAACGGGGACGAGATCAAATTTCAGCAATTTAAATCCTATTACGCCATGAACGAAGAAGCAGGAATGAGTTGGATCTATCCACTCCATCAACGAAGGGGTAAGATCAAGTCTGGATCATACTACGCCATCAATGGAGAAACATGATTGAGTTGGATCTGTCCATACCATCAAAGTTTGGACGAGATCAAATTTCAGTAATTTAAATCCTACTACGCCATCAACGGAGAAGCAGGACTGAGTTAGATCTATCCACTCCATCAACGGAGGAGTAAGATCAAGTCTGGAATAGTAATTTGAAACCTACTACGCCATCAACGGAGAAGTAGGATTGAACTTCAATAATTTAGATATGGATACACCATCAACAGGGACAAAATCAAGGCATGAAATATTTGAACATCTAATTCAAAAGTGTCTTCGATTGATTTCATATGTCTTCTTTTTCATTTTTCCCAAATGCATAGGGATCAACGGATTTGACCTGCCTTTATCGGTAGTTGTTTGCTCTAGGCTAGCTGTACCATCATTCTGGGTACAATCAATTGGTATCAAGGATTTAATTCCTTGACCATTCATGAAATCTGCATGACAATTTAGTCCTCAATATAGCTATCGGAAGAGAAAAGTTCTAATAAAATTGGCCCACCACCATATTGAATGCAACATTGAGAAAAAATTATTTCTACTACTACATAATAGGTAATTAGGACCTGAAAGCAAAATAAAACTTTCGTTAGTTACTATTCAAAAATTTTAAGTTTATTACCTGAATGTTTGTGATTTTTGCATATTTAGCCTTTTCAGGGTCAAAGATTGTTCATCATGTTGTTGCCTCCATGATTGAGGTCGTTCAGCCTCTTCTTGAACCTATTGTATGTACAAGCAAAAAATATATGCATCATAAATGCTCAGTGTATATCAAGTCTAAATACATGGTGTCTAAATGCAAAATGTTTGAATGCATGAATGACCTGATTTTCTTTTTTCAAAGGATATCCTTAATTTATTCTCAATGCATGTTTAATATAAATGCATGATGTCTTTATTGTATGCATGAACCTAGATACAAAATGACTTTAATATATACATGTAAATGACATGATTTTTCATCATGTGTCTAACCAAATCCAATTCCCTCTCGATATATTCCTCAAAAAATCTGATTTGTGCGGATCCTTCCCCCAACTAACAAAGAGATTTGGCGGAATTGCCACATATGAAATTGAGCACAATTTTGCAAAGAAATAGCCCACTTGCCTCTCGAGAAGAGATGGGAAACATGTTCAATATAATTTGATTGAATAGTTGACCCAGCTCCTTATTGTTTGAAGAAACCCTCCACTTCAATTGGTATTTTTTCATGAAAAGCAAACATGAGATAACAAATCCAGTCTTTCACTAAGATTTCAACTAGCTATCCTGAGTTCAAGTTGATTATATTTCGCCTCTTAATCGGAGAAAGACGATCAAACAATTCCCAATCATGGTCCTTGTGGATCGAATCATCCATATAATATACAAAAAGAAACTCCAAATATTTTATATCTTTATCTTTAAATGATATCTCAATTCCAACGACGGTTTCATTCGATATCTTACAACTATAAACCTTCTTTTTTCCGATCCAGTTCCTCTACCATTGTGAACCCCGGTTAGATTCAGGCATGATACACTTTTTAGTTATTGATGATGAGTACTCAAAGTCCTCATTTTTATATCATTTTCCCACTCGATTATTGCTAATAATGAATAGATTTAACGATAATATTGGATAAATCTACTTATTTTCCATTTTCCAGAATCTAAATATGGATTTCATGAATTTATCTATATTTGGCATAAAATAGATGTATTTGATACTTTTCTTTCCTAAACAAGAAACTATATCACAGGAGTTGCCAAACAAGAGGACGGATACTGGAAACCAAAGCTGGAATACAGATAAGTACCTGCTACGGCAACCGATGCCACAGTAGCACCTGAAGAATAAATGTCGATATGATAGGCGATCTAAAGAGAAAAATAAGGTGGTCGTTTTAAGACAAGCGAAATAGAAATCAGAGCTGGAAACACACGAAAAGTCAAGGTCAAAGGCCACGCGGGAAAAGAGTCCTTATAGGAATAAACTAGGAAATAAAATAAAGATCTTTTATTTATGTACTTAACTTGTGTTTTAATCCAAGTTGTATTCCTACTTTGGAAAGGTTTGCCTTAGGCCAAGCCTATATAAACCATAGCCTATGTAGAGAGGAGATATCTCAAAATCAAGTTTCATAGAAAAACCCTAACTTCCTCTATCGCCCCCTTGGGGTTTATGTTAGTTTGTGGAGTAGTTATGGAAGAAAGTTTGTAATTTGTTTAGTTCTTATTAATGCAATTTCGGAATTCATAGTTTATTCTTTTTTGGTATTTACTCTTTTAGCATATGAGCTCGAAAGATAAGTATATGAGAAAAAACCATTTGCCTAGCATCGAGAGATGTAAGTTCACAAAACGAGTGAATACGGTCTTTGCTAATGGGCATTGACTAATCCAGTTAAGAGATCAATCGCCCAGGATTTTAGCGACTAACAAGAAGCATGTGTTTGGTTGTTATTCATTCTTGATTTACGCCGAGAGGTATCATCAAGACGTGGGTTTCAACAGTTCTCTTCACTTAGAGATAAGGAAGAAGACATACAAGGATGCTCTGTCGAACTATGAGTTGTTGAATTGTCGATAAGGCATAATCCCTCCTAGGCAGCTGCGGCGACCCTTAGTGCGACCCGCCGAGACGGAAGTTCAACCCTATTGCATTATAAGAACAAGACAATTACATTCTGATTCCACAGTACGAAGCACTCTAGCCTACCCATTTTTCTATCCTTGATTTTTTGATCATTTATCTTTATTGCTTTAATTAGTTTTCTTAGTTATAATTCGAACCCAATTATTACTTGTGTCTTTAGTTTTCATAGTGCAATCATAAGAAGTAGTGAAGTCGACACAGTTCCTGTGGGATCGATATCTTAAATATTACAATCTGACAAATATGGAATTAACAGGACCCTATAGCCTCCATCAATTGGGAGAAACCAAGTACTCTCTTTCGGATCCAGGAAATAACTCTCAGAGATCTTTTTTCCTTCTGGAAGATACAAGAGCGAAACAATCAACCTATTGATATTGGAAGACCCAAAAGATTCTTCTAATGTATCATTTTTGGGTCTGATGGAATTCCTAGGTATAGGAAGAAGCCATGTCAAATAGAGATTTTTTATTTCGACTATATTTCGATTGTTAATAAAATATATAAGGATCGTTACTACAAATAGTACTACACCCTTGATCGTGAAATAGCGATTGCTTGTTGAACCCTGTGAATTGCGTGAAAGTAGGATACTCCAAATTCGGGGTTTCAAGAGTAAAAATTCGCCGTATTGATAGAAAAATATGGATACCCCAAATTATGCTAATTTGATCAATACTCGGTCTAATGATGCCCCAAATCTTTCCTTGGGTTCAATCATTTTTGAGTCAACATTTCAGAAAGTATGTTTCAATGTCTCCGTCTAAGACTTCTTCTAGTGGATCTAGATTTAGACTTAGATGTTTGTCTTTTCTCGAGGAGCTTTTATCATCCTCATAAGTGTGTTATGTTGCCCCTCGGTCAGGTTCACATGTTGGTGCAATCTCTTGGGATATATAAGTTTGTTTCAGTATCAAAATCTTATTAAAATTCATCGAAAAATACCCCTAGTTGTGGAATCTTATAAAAGCATGATGTAGAGGTTACTTTCAAAAATGCTCATAAATTGAGGTTTCACACGTGTTTGCTGTAGAGTGACACTGATTAACCTTTACTTCATTTGATATTGTTGGCACGGGACATCACCAAGATTGATTTTTAAATTTAAAATGTATGCATGAGAATGCATGATGCATGTCCTAAATGTAAACAATATCGATTCAAAAATGGTTCTCGTGTCCATTTTTAATCTACGAGATTTATTCACAACTTTGAATGTTGTATTAATATCTAGGATGCTAGATTTTCTCCTGATATATTTTAAATTAAGAACTAATCTCGAATCAGTAATTTATTCTCATGAAATGCAATAATCAAAATATTATCATGGTGTTTTACCATTAATGCAAAATGGATAATTATGATTTGTCATGATGCAATCAAAAAAGAAAAAGGGTTAGTTCATATTAAAAAAAAGTCGAATAAACTAAAGCATATGAGAAAACTATACATAAATGGCATATAAAGGCACTCAAGCCTAAAAAAGTTACCGCTAAACGGGCAGAGTTTTACATGGAGCTCTAAGGGTAGGCTTCTAAGTCTCACTACACGTGATTCGGTTCTAGAAGGTACTCGAATGATACTTATTATCCTACTAAAGATAATAAGCACGATTCAAGGGGATACATTTCTCTAAGTCCATGCGGAGACGTAGGTCTCACAAAGACAGAGGAAAAAATATCTCGAAAGCAATTCACCATCCTACACGAAGGCGAAACCTCACGAAGGATTGATTTCATGTTCCCACTTAAACGGACGGAGTCCGGGTTGAGAGCTCATGAAATGGGAAGACCTAAAAAAATTTAAAAACATTAGTAAATATTTTAAAATAACATAAAAAAATAAAAGATAAAAAAATGAATTTATATTTTCAATCATTAAATAAGATGTAACCGATTTGCGGCTCGACTCTCAAAAAATTGTCCCCAACGGAATCGCCAGTTATAATCATCAGTATTGGTTTGGGGAGTCGCCACCAATCATTTTTTACGGTGCGATTGGAACACCAAAATAAAGTTTGCGAAACCAGAGTTGGATCCGAGAGTCTGTTACGCGTGGGGAAGGGTGAGCACCCACACAACACCCAAAATTGACACCTATCGGTTACAAAATATTTTATATGAACAAAAATATAGATTCGATATTGAATTTAACATTTGTGATCCCATTTTTAATAAAAATATAATCTGCAAAATAAAATCATTAGATAACAAAAATAATAGGATAGAAATAAAATAATAATAATAATAGTGTTAAAATAATATCAGGAACTAGTCTGCCTAAAAACAGAAATAAAGGGTCAGAATAATAAAAACAGGGGACTAAATTTGGAGAAAATAGAAATTATGAGGTTAAATTATGAAAATAGTGACCAATTGCATGGATATGCAAATTGGAGTGCTAGAAGGGGAACATGATGGAAATGCAGGGAATTCTTGAGTGATTTCCCCATTTTTTCGGGTTAAGTACGGGTTCGGGTTTGGTACGGGTCTACTCCACGGGTCACTGAGCCAAAACGACGTCATTTTGGGCAAAATAACCCAGCACTAAAAGGACGCCGTTTTGATCTTGAGTTAAATACCTCCTTTTTTCATTTTCTCATTGCTTCTTCTCCAAAACAAAACAAATAACAGATGATCATATGCTCTCTGCTCTTGTGTGTGCCGGTGGGGCTCGTGGTCTTCGGCCGTTGTGAGCCACCGTTCGCCGCTATCGGTGCCGCCATCCACGGTGGTCAGATGAGAGAAGGGAGATCACTTTTTGAAGCGTCTCGACGTGTTGAAGCCAACTACGGTATCATATTTTCGAGAAAATGCTTGGATCGGAGTAGATCTAAAAAAGAGATAAGTTTTGAATTTCACTTTTTTTACCTTTTTCTTACTTCGATTTGCTTCGATCTCTCTACTTTTTGGTTTTTTTGCTTCCGATCTACTCTCAGTTTTGTTTCTATTTCGATTTGTTGATGTATTGGTTTGTTTCGATTTGAATGGTAATGTTTTTGGATTTTTTTACTTCGAATGGTTATCTTTCATTCGATTCCTCCCCCAAATTACATGATTTTTTTATTGGGATTTATATCCATATTTTACAATATATAAAATATAAATCTCCTAATGATTTCTCTGTATTTGTTGTAGATATAATCTCCTTTATTTTTTTGTAGATTTAGGCGGTGGAGCAGAGGCTTGGACGGTGGTCGGCTGCTTAGACTAATCCAGTGAGTGCGTGGCGGCTACACGAGAGGCCAAACGCGGTGCATGGTGGCCACGTGCGCTGACATACGAAGCACAGTGAAGACAAGGCGACGACAGTATGTTAGGGGTGGCTAGAGTTTGATTATAATTAGGGTTATGGGTTATTGGATCTTTGATATGTTAGGCTGGTGTTGTATATTGGATATGGGTCTATTTTATTTGGTTTAAAATTATTAGAAATGGGTTATTACATGTATAATTAAAATTTAAATCTCTAAATCTAAATGGTATAAAGATAATTTTAACCCTTAAAGTTTATGATTTTTATCATCTTGTCCCTCATCCTATTTTTGGAATAAATTTAGCCCTTAACCTATGTCTTTTTAATAAATATCTTATTTTTTTTAACTAGCATGATAATTAGAAAGTTAAAAAAATAATGATAATGATATGTCTTATATATATAGAATGATATTTAAGATTTGAGAATGCTTAGTAGCCTTTTATTTTAGATTTAATTATTTTTTAATATTTTATTTGAATTTTAATTATTTTATATTTTATGTTAGAATAGAATTATATTTTACATGTATATATTTGTCATTATCATAAAAAAATTAATGATAATTACATGTCATATATATATAGAATGAGGCTAGATGTCATGTTATTTAAAATATATTATCACATATATATGAAATGTCAATATCGTTCAGTTTTTAACGGTTTAATCATTATGTTAGTTAAAAAATAAGATATTTGTCAAAAAGATATAAGTTAAGGTTAAATTTATCTAAAAAAGAATAAGGACCAAAATAATAAAAATTATAAACGTTAAGCATTAAAATTATCTTTATGCCAATCTAAATTTTAAAATTTAAACATAACATCCTAAATCCTAATTCCTAAATCATAAACTAAAATATTCCACATAAGTTTCTATGAACTAAAATTTATACAAATCTTCGTACTAAATTTTTACTAAAAAATGTATCATTTTAATGATCCTACATATTTTGATACGATTAATGTAACACTCCTTACTCAATCTAATAAAGAACCGAATAGAAGACGTTATCAGAAACTTAAATCGAAATATACAATTTTATAAACATACATTAATATAAACCTTAATTTTAAGGTTTGGAGGTCGTTTTACTAAAGAAATAAATTAGGGACTAATTTGTAATTATAAGAAATTCTTGTCATTTACAGAAATTGAGGTCATATAACCTTTTGCATTGTGTTAGGTTGTCTCAAACACACTGAAACCTGTCAGTCTTGGCACAATGATTACTGTCCATGCCATGCACGTTCTCATATCTTTTATTCCCCTCTATCATATGGGACTTGTCTACCGATCTATACTAGTCTCACTTTCCCCTCTATTTTTTATTATTTTGTTAATAAAATATATAAATATGATCTTTTAATTTTTTTTTCTTAAGATATAACATTAATCATTTTGTTTTTTAAAATAAACTGAAACTTTAAAATAATTATAAAAGAGATTAACTTTAAATAATGAAATAAATTAAATTTAATAAAATAAATAAAATATGTATTAACAAGTATAGATTTTGAATAGTATTTTGCAGAAAAAATGCTGAATTTTATTAAATTATTGTTTAAAATTGATCTTTCTTAGAACCAATTTTAATTTTTTATTCAATATAATCTATTTTACTGTTTAAAATCAGATTCTTTTATAATCATTTTTAAAATTATTATTTAAAGTGCACTAAATAAAAATAAATAATAAAATATTTTAGATAATTGCAAGAACAAAGTCATTATTTATGTAGATTTTTCTTTTTACAATTTAAAATAATGATATACATTTAAAATTACTATTTCAAATTTTAGTTAAGTTGATTCTGCTATTATAACATTGTGAGTAACATAAAAATCATATATATATCTATATATATTAAACGCAGACATCATATGTCATGATCCGAATTCGAATCTGAGTATCGAGTTAACTCAAAGTGTTAGTCTTCCATGTTTGAGCCTCGAGTTAGAGTTTTGGGCGGGTTATGGGGCTTTGGGCGGGTTATGGGGCTTTGGGCATGTGAATGTTGGTTTTCCTGGACCAAAGTGTGTGACTTAAGGGTATGATAGTAATTTTTTAATTGAGGACAGAGGGAAAGAAATGTGAGTAATTTTTCTAAAATTTTGGTAAATGAGGTAATTTTTCTCTTACTTTTTTTTTATTTTTCTCCCTCCTTACAAGTGAAGAAGAAGCTTGTTAAAGGTTGAATCTTTAAAAGTTAGGTGAAAAATCTCATTTTAGGGATAGAGATAAAGTTTAAGAAAAGTAAATTATCTACAAATCAAAGTAAAGATGCGTTTGTTTGGTGTGAGAGGGGTTGAAGAGTGAAAATTAAGAGAAGAACGGAAAAAAAAATTTAGAGCTTTAATCTCAGGTCTAGTGTTTTTAAGTTATGAAAATCTTTTTCAAGCATGTCTAATACTTTGTTTAACACTCCTTTGTAGGAAAACAAGTTGAAGATCCCTCTAGGAGCCTTGAAAAAGAAAAAAACTTAAAGAGAAACAAGGATATCGTTGTTGTTGTTTTTCGGCTAAGGTTGATACTCCTCCAACTCCTTAGCATCATGCATTTCATAGGTTTAGGTATGGTTGCATGTTTGACGCTTGCTTGAATGCTTGATAGCTTAGAAATACCCTTTAGTGGAGAATTGGTGCTTTGATGCCAAACTATTGTACATTGACCTTAATCATGCTTAGAATTATTCCCATAACATGTAGAAATGAAGGGTCAACCATGTAGGTTGAGTGGAGGATTTTGAAGAATTCTCACCCCAGATCTGTATTTTCAAGCAAGGATACCGATACGGGATGGTCTCGTATCGGTACGTTAGAGTATCTAGGTGGATAAATTATGAAGAGTGTATCGGTAAGGCACGCCCGTGTATAGATACACACTGCTTGATTCAAATTTTATAAATATTTTTTAGTATGCGTAAGGGCGTACCGATAACACTATTACATTGGGTTTTAGCATAGAAGGGCGTATCAGTACGCCAAATAGGCTATGTGATATATATGAGATATATGGATCTTGAGATGTTGTGTTGACTTCTCTTGTTATGCATATGCTATATGCCGATAATATACATACACGATATCTTGTATTTAGACGGATATGGTAGCACCATTGTACTCATACCGTGTGAACCGGTTGGTAGAGTACCCACTGAGCTTCTGTAGCTCAGCGTTCGAAATGTGTTTACGTACGTAGGTTAGGGGAAACTTTGGAGCGGATGAGTACCATCGTGGTTGATTTCAGCATCGATTAATTGTCAGAGTACTTTTACTAGATGAAATGGATCATGTACTTGTAGGACCCTATATATGTAATTGTAACTCTTGTTTTAATTTGTTTTAAGTCGAATACTTTGAAAGATTATAATTTTGGAGCTCCTTACTTTTGAATTTATCAACTTATTTATAGTCTAAAATGTGATGGACTATTTATGGATTCAAATTTTGAACTTGCCTTTTGAGCTCTTGAAACAAAATTTTAGAATTTTGAACTGAAGGTCTAATATAACAACGTATCGAGGGTATTATATCATAATTTTCTAACTACATGCAAAATATATGTTAGTTACTCCTAAATAAAAATTGAGTAAAAAGAATACATAAAATAAGTTATTTATACAATGATCAGTGAATGCTTATTTTACAAACATATCATCAGATTAGTGAGTTCTTTTTTGTTTACTCATTTGTATTTTTTCCTTAGGAAAGAGATTTTTAAAGTTTATTTTTAAAGTTTTGGGTATAAGCTTTGAGAGTTTATAAAGGTTATTTTTTATTCTTTAAAAATAAAAAAATAGTAAATTTATGAAAAATCCTTAACGAAGAACTATGATAATAAATGTAAGCTTAGTTTAAAAATCAAATCACTGTAAATCTTTGTATCCAAATTTTAAATTCCATTGCTTTCACTACTTTCTTCTGAAAACGAATTCATCCTCTCTTAAAGATTCAATTGATGTATGCAAGCTTAATATTTTGCACATAATTTCCTCCCTTTATTCTTTTATTATGTTTATCTTATTGCATTAGCATCGTATATACAAAAAAAAAAGTGGGCAACAAACAGAATCTTTTATCTCTTTTCGTTGTTCGTTTTCTATATCCAACGTTAAAATTTTAAATTTTAAATATTAACCTTAAATCTTAAATTCTAAAAATATACTTTATTCTTAAATTATAATATTAAACTTAAATTCTAAATCTATTTTTTAATATAAAACATAAATAGATACATTGTAGAATCGCTGATAATTTTATTCGGACAATCATACGAATTATTGAATGGATTCTCATTCATTTATTTCTCATCAACTAAGAGAGATGATTCGGTGAGGGAGGTAGCTCTCTTAAATACTCATTGTTCATAACATATGATCACAATTCACTTGTAAAATCTTATATATTCGATTTTTTATATATCATCTTTTAATTTATTATCGACGTATAAAATTATATGTAGTCAATGTAACAAATAGTCATCCTTTCACATATCTCTATTTATACCACTTGACACTTGAAAACAATGTTAGACCACTTTTCACGACAAACCCACACACCCTTCAATACTGTGACCACAAAAGAGAGATTATGGTACACAAAGATTTTAGGGTTTTGATTGTAGAGACAATGACATGGATTTTGATTTTAGGGTTTGACTTAGGACTGAACACTTTTCACCTGTCTGAAACTGAGCCAGTTCCTTCGACTGAGTAACGCAAGCTGTCTGAAACGGTGACACATGATTGATGAAGGAAACCAGTGAATGTTCAGATGGTGTGTCAAGTAAGAAGAAAACGAGTGTTTGTTTTTAATTAATGAAACCTCAGTTTTACTGTAAAATAGACTATTTGTAAGGAGAAATTATTAGATAAAATTTGTTTATCACGTTATTTACGATTTATCTAATAAGATTTATAAATTTTAATGTAGTTTTTAATTATTTAAATGTAAATTATCTGTTTTTTATTGTGTTTCTTTGAGATTAGGAGATATGGTTAGGGTATAGAGAATTAGGGTAGGTTGTATTTTTTGTTTTAGAGTCTAAGATTTAAGATATAAAAAATTAGAGTTAGGGTTTAAAAATTAATTTTTAAGATTTTTTAGTAGGGGCATAAAAGTAAACATATTAGCAGCCAGAAGATTTTTTAGGAAACACGATTAGATTTTTTAGGAATTTAATTTTTAAGATTTTTCTACCGTTTGGCACGTTTTTTCTTGTTCTTCTTTTATTAAGGTTGGATCTGACGACGACGCGATTGATCAAGATGGCACTTATTTGTTATTATGATGATCTTCTTTGTTTTAGACCCTCAGATTGAATTTGGATACACGGTTTGCGCTCGTGGATAGTTTATCGCGACGCTCAATTCTAATTTGCGATTCTCGATGGTCTTTTAATAGATTAATCCTCTTTTGTGGTTCGTTTGCCAATACAGTCAAATTTGTTCGTGTCTATTATTTCGATTTTTGGATGAGTTTTTTTTTTTTTTGCTTTTTCATGTATGGTCCTTGTATGATCTAAAGCGATTAGTTTTAAGAAAATATCAAAATTATGTATTTAGTTTACGATGATAATTGTAAACATTTACTATAATATTAAGTATTTTCTCGTTTAATAAAATTAGCGACTTACATAGAAAAACTAAAACGATATAAACTTAGAATAAACTTAAATTAAAATAACTTTTAAAATGAGATTTATTGATTTAGTGATTATAGATATCTGCTTCGTCTCTCTGTAAGTTCAAACATAGACATTTACCTTAATAGTATTTATCATAATGCAACTTCATACAAAAAATAGCTCTTAAAATATTTAAGGCATAAAGATAATTTTAACCCCTAACGTTTATAATTTTTATCATTTTAACACATTTTCTTTGGATAAATTTAACCCTTAACCTATGTGTTTTTGACAAATAACTTATTTTTTAACTAACATAATGTTCAAACCGTTAAAAATTTAATGATATTGACGTCTCATATATATGTGATAACATATTTTAAATAACATGATATCTAGCCTCATTCTATATGTATAACATGTTATTATCATTAATTTTTTTACGATAATGACAAATATATACATGTAAAATATAATTTTATTCTAACATAAAATATAAAACAATTAAAATTCAAATAAAACACTAAAAATTAATTAAATCTAAAATAAAAGCTACTAAGAATTCTTAAATCTTAAATACCATTTTGCATATATATGACATATCAGTATTGTTAATTTTTAACTATTTAATTATTATGTTAGTTAAAAAATGAGATATTTCTCAAAAGAGTATAGGTTAAGGGCTCAATTTATTCTAAAAAAGATGAGGATCATAATAATAAAAATCATAAACGTTAAGGTTAAAATTATCTTTCTACCAATATTTAAATCCAAATTAATCTGACCCATATTAGTATAATCTAAAATTAATTTGACCCGTTGAACTGACATATAAGATGTTTAATATTCAATTTTAATTGTATTAATTAATCTAATTAAATTCTTTTAATTAATCAGATAAATTAACGATTATTTTTTTATAAATTTTAATGATTGTTTAATTTGATTTAAAATTTATTAATTAATTTCAATTTTAGATGATGAGGTCCAAGTCTTCCCACCTTTAGTAAATCACCCCAGCAACCACGGATTCTCCACCCACTCTATTCTTTTTTTTTTCATTCAATTTCAATTTTGATTTTTAGTTAATGCTATGAAAAAAAAAAGCAATGCATTTTAATTTACCTTTACAACTAGTAAAAAATGTGGACTTTATTTTTTTCTATTATCATCTATATTCGATTTTTTAAAATATTTTAAATAAACTATTATAAAATAATTTTTTAATTAAATTTATTCCGTTTATAAAATCAAAAATTTTAATATCTTATATTATTTAAAAATCTAACATTTTATTCTACTAGCTAGATTAGCTTATAGTTATTTTTTGAGCTTGAGTAATTTTTATCGAGTTTGAGAACTTTGAGTTTGAATCGACTCGTTAAGAACTCAAGTCGAGTTTGAGCTTGATTCGAGCTCATCGAGTCTAGCGTTGACCGATTTTTATCGTTTCAGATTCGAGTAACTCGTCATCTGTCACGTCTCATTTAAAGCTCTGTTAAGAAGAAATTTTGATACACAAGTTGGGTAAACTCAAACTTGTTGTTTTAAGGTATATGGTGTTAGTTTAAGGGTTTAGGTTGTTAGGTTTAGAATTTAGGGTTTATATTTTTGGTTTAAAGTTTAGGAATTTAGATTTTAAATTATAAAAATTAAAATTTTAGTATATTAATTTTCGAGTAGCTCACGAGCTTTTCGAATCGGGTATCAAGTAGCTCGGCTCAGCTCGTTAAGAACTCGAACCGAGTTCAAGCTCAAGTTATGTCCAATTGAGTCGAGTTTTAATCGGGTTTTGACCGAGTCAAGCTCGAATAACTCAAGATTTGTCTCGTCTCATGTACAATCCTAACAACTGCTCTTTCAACCTAATTACCCTATTTAGAATCTTATAATTCAAATATCTAATCTTACTTAAAAAATTTAATATTTTATCTCACTTGACCGATTAATCGTCAGTAAAATAAAAAGGTTTTAAGATTCCATATTTCAATTCTATTTCTTAGTCATTTTTATAATTAGATTATCATAATTGCATACATTTGAAATTCCATAGAAGATTCCAAAAGAAAACGAGTCCCAAGGTTCTATGCTCCCATTCCTATTCTTGTGATGGAGAAATTATGGGCATAACCTTCCTAGTTGACTGCCTTTTTTGCATTTTGAGTCAAAAAGAAGCCTTTTTTTGGTCATTAAAAAAGCATTGTCCTCAACTTTCACCTGAGCTTTATCTTATGTCTTGAGTCACTTCAAAGGTGGTGGGACTAGACAAATACATGACCAGGGATAAATTCAAATGTTTTGGGATCCATACAAATAGTGCACGTCAAAGTTTAAATCCCCTCTTTTTCGAGGGTTGAACTCGGATTCTCTTTAAAAAAATAACGTGTCTTGTTATTATACTCAATATTTATTGGTCGAAATAGAAATTCTCATCTTTCTAGTGGCTCTATTTATGTTTTAATATTTTAAAAATCAAATTTAGGGTTTAAGATTAAAATTTAAGGTTAGAGTATATAGTATGAGATATAGGGTTTAGGGTTTAAGATTTAAGATTTAGAAATCAGAGTTAGAGTTAAGCTTTAGCTTTTTAGTGCTGAGACATGAATAAAAACTCTTAAAATAAATATTTTTTGTTCATTTCAAACGATATATGGTCATTGTATAATGCTCTTTTACATATCATTAAGGATGAGTAAAACTCAAATTAACTTTAAAAATAGAATTTATTGACTCCACTCAAGGCAAAAAAAAAATACTCAACTCGGATTTCATAAAATCGTTTTGACTCAACTCAAATTTCATAAAATCGTTTTGACTCGAATTTTTAAAATAAACTAAGTTGTAAAATGAAAACTCAAATAACTCAAAAATTTTAATAGTTAGTAGATTGATTTTTAAGTTCGAGTCGAATCCCTCAACTTTTCTAATATATATATATTAATATAAAAAATGAAGAAATATACACACATGTGAAAAAATATAAATATATACATATATATATTTATATGATTAAAAAAAGTTATTTAAATTAGAATTAAATTAAATTATAATAAGATAGATAATTTTAACTAAAATTATATAAAAACTCAATAACTCGACTCGAAACGTAGTAGATTCTTTGAACAGGAAACAGCAGCAGACCAAATTGTGTTTTACTTTTTAACCGATTTGTACCGATATTTATCAAATATTACACATTTTATGCCCATATTTATTAAATCAAAGTCAAATATTAAAAAAATGTAATGATGATTCTAGATTATAATTTTTTATAAATCAAAATTATTATATTTGTTATTTTAAATTTATTTAATATGGATATTTTATATAATGTTTGACAAATACATGTACTAAATATAAGGAAGCCCATATTTTAGGCCCATTAAAGCATCCCTTTTAGAAATCCAGCTTTAAAATAAACGAAGAAAGTGGGCTCGAGAAAGCCCAATTTGATCTTAATTTTTATTCTCAATTCAAACCCGACGTACTAATTTTGATTTTTTTAAAAAAATTAATATTACAAGTTAATTAAATATAAATTAACATTATAAATTTGGACAAATCTGAGTGTAAAACTTATTTTTCATTAAAGTGTTTTAACTTAGATTAAATCTCTAAATCTAATAAAATTTAAAAATCTTTAATATTAAAAAAATTAAACTGTAAAATTGATAGACTTGTATATCCAAAGGCGAAATGTACCGGTAGAGACGGAATTAGGATCATATGTTAGGAGGGGTTAGAGTTTATAATCTTTTATATTTAAAAAATAAAAAAGACAAAAACTTTATTTGATTACTACTTAAAGTAATAAGGGCCCCCAATATTATTATACCAAAAAAGAGTTAAGAGAGACAAGAACCTCTCCCATTACATACATATCTCCGTCCCTATGTGACGGAGACCTATTAGGGCCACGACCCTTCAAATTCTGAAAATTCAGAATTTAACCTTTTAAAATTTAAAATATTAATTTTTCTCTCACAATTTTTTTAAATATTATATTAAACATCAAAATTTCTCCCATAATTTTTAAATTTTTTTATTAAGCCTCTCAAAATTTTGAAAGTTCTAAATAAACCTCAATTTTTTAAAGAAAATTTAAATTAAATTATTTAAATATTTGAAAAAAATAATTTAAATATTTAATTTTTACAAATAAATTTAAATTAAATCATTGTGTGTGTCATAATATTTTTCATAAATAATCATTAAAAATTAGAAAAAAAAATAGTTAGGAATATTTTCTATATAAAAACAAATAAAATGTTTCTTATTTGTACCCTAAACATGTGCCCATAAGCTCTTTTTTATGTGTAGCAGTCACTGATTAGTTTATGTGTGAAATTGTAAGCATTAATTAAGCACAAAATTTTAAATACATAATGAAAACGTGATTTGCAAATAATTAACTTAATAAATCTCACCCAAAGAAAAAAACTTGTCCACTTTATAAGGATACAAAGAAGTTTGATTTAAAACAAAAAAAATTAATTATATTCGAACGTAAAAGTTAAAAAATATTATTTAGGGTTTGAGGTTTAGGATTTAAAAAATTTATTATAATTTAAATTTTTTGATTTATTATATATAATAATTTAATAATATTTTAATTAAATTTATAATTATGTATGAAATTAAAAGATTAGATATAAAAACAATATATATATTATTGTTAGTGATTTATAACATAAAAATATATTTGATGCGGTGGCTAATATATTACTTGTTTGTTCCCGAAGTATATTTAGGTTCAAAACTCTCCCGACGGATTTTATTTTATTGTGTTCTTTTTATCCGATGATGACATGTATCGTAACTATATTTTTTTAACTGTTGTGTTACTTTTTCATTAAATTTCAACGGTAAATGATAATATTAAAATTATTTTAATAATTATGGAATATATTTATTAAAATTAAACATATAACGATTAAATTAAAATCAATCTCATAATTAAATAATTATTTATATATTTTACTTTAAATTAAAATATAACACAAAAATATTTCTAAACTTATAGCACGACATAAAAAAATAAGCATGCAAAAAATCATAACAATAAATATTTAAACTTTAAACATGAAAAGAACATGGCACCGAAAACATTTTTTCTTTTATTTTTCTATAATTTATTCGGATTATTATTGGTTTTCATCAAAGGTAATAAAAGAAAAAAAACAATGGAAACGTGCTGTGAGTTAAACTTTTATCTATTTGTTTTAAATATTTAAAATATTTTAATTTTAAAATTTAAGATTTAATTATTTTTATTCGGGATTTAAAATTTAAAATTTATGTTTTAAACAGATATTTAATTAATATAATTTTAACATACTTTGTTTTAATATAAAACAATAAAAAAATAAATTAAAACAGTAGAATATATTAAATTCATTTTTAAATATTTTTTAAAAATTACATTTTTAAAATAAAAATCAAGATTTTAAATTATATTAAATTCAATTTTTAATATTTTTGAAATAAATTTTTTATCATTTTATATTAAAATCAAATATGTTAAAATTATATTAAATTCATTTTTTTACTATTTCTTTAAAAATATTTGTTGTCATTTTTATATTAAAAATATATTTTTAATTCTATTAGATTTATTAAATATGTCATGTTCTTTAAAATGATGTTTATTTTCTCTAATCTTGCGACTATATTAAAATTATTTTCATAATTACATGATATCTTTATCAAAATTAAAAATATAATAATTAAATTAATATCAATTTTATAATTGAGTGGTTAACTGTGTAATTTTTCCTAAATCTTATCCAAAGGTCGAACATTCCATGTAAATAAATATATATATTTTTATATATTTTTATTTGGTTTTTATTTTAGGAAGGTAATTTGATTATATGAATAGAATAATATAAGATTATTTGGGAAGTATTAACTTAATAAATTGCTTTTTAAAATTATTAATTTAGATAAAGAAAGTTTGTAATTTTTATTTAAGAAATAAATTAATAATTAAATCTCAAATTTCTATTAATTATAAAAAAGTCAAATTATTTCTTGCATGATACTAAAAAAGCAACACATTAAAATAGTAAGTTTTTATTATTGTGTAAAGTGATACATTAAATATGATTATAACAACTTTTCACCCTTAAACGTCACACCTTTCTCAATTTGATCCCTAATTCCTTTAATTTCACATTAATAGTTAAATAAAAAAATGTGTTTTAAAATATCAAGGATTAAATTGAGAAAACTAATAAGTTTAAAGACTAAAATTAATTATCTTAATAAAAGAATTAAAAAGTAATTACAGAATTAAATTATCAATTAAATCGATATAAATTACTATATTATTCTGTCTACTTCTTTCTTCCTCTTGTCTCTGTTTTTCATTTCTTTCTTTCTTTCTTCATTCATGTTCTGTTATGGAAATCTTCTGTGTTTAAGTTAACAGACCCAGAATTCACGGGTTTCTGTTGTTTTACTTTCTAAGTTACCGCGTAATCTGGGTTTCTGGATTTGACTTTAAGAATTAAACGTTGAATTTGAACGGAATTTGTTTCTTCATTGTTCATCAAAACCTTGAGTTGTCTTTAAGTTCAAAATTACAGAAAAAAACAGAGTTGAATCCTATAAATTCTCGCTTGTTGTTTAAATTCTGTTTCTCAGAGAAAAAGGGTTGAAATTAAACAACATTTCCAACAACCAACATTTCAATTTCCTTAAATTTATGCTTCCCGAACATAGTAATTCAGAAATCCTCTGTTTTTCCTTCAGTTTCCTTCAGCAATTGGGATTTAAATCGCGGTTGCGGTCACGTTTGTTGAAATCGTCATGATTTTGGACTCTGGGTCGAGGCAATCGAACCTCGATCGTCTTCTCCATTACACAACACCCACAGTTAAATCCCAGTTTCTCCCCAAGGTTTGAGAATTCACCAAAACCATCCCTGTTTAAGATTCTTCTTCTTCCTCCCAGTTTTTAACCATGGTTTTCCTTGCAGGGCGATATTAGGAATCTTAATCGGTTATGGCACCCATGGGAGAGAGAAAAAGTCGAGTATTTCACATTGGGTGATCTCTGGAACTGTTACGACGAATGGAGTGCGTACGGCGCCGGTGTTCCGATCAGGTTGAACAACGGCGAAACGTTAGTCCAGTACTACGTTCCTTATCTCTCCGCCGTTCAGATATTCACCAGCAATTCTTCAGTTAATGGAATAAGGTAAGAAAATTGTCTGGTTTCCAGTTTCCATGATCGGGATGTCAGCAAAATCTTGGGTTTGGAATTGTTTTTACAGGGAAGAGACTGAGTTGGGTGATGGCGAGAGAGGCTCGTTTAGTGATTCTTACAGTGATGAAAGCGAGTTGTGGAGATCGGACGGATGCTCATCGGAGGACGGTGTCTCCGACCAAGACAGTGTCTGGCATGTGAATGATAGGTTGGGTTACCTTTATTTCCAGTATTTCGAGAGAACTACACCTTATGGAAGAGTTCCACTCATGGAAAAGGTAACTTTTTTTTTTCTTTTTCATTAAATGTACTAAATCTCAAATTTAAGTATATTAGAGGGACTGAAAGCATTATTTACCACTTTTGTGTATTACAGATTAATGGATTCTCCCTCCGATCCCCTGGTTTGATGTCATTGAGGAGCGTCGATCTCTCTCCAGCTAGTTGGATGGCAGTTGCATGGTATATCTAATCTCGACCTTTATCAATATAATATACACGTATAAATAAAGGGATGGACCGAGCATGTTAGGAATATGGGTGATAACGAATCGAGTCTAAGTATAGTCAGGTAAGGTATAAGAGTTTGAAATTTTAGGCGCCAACTCGGTTTAGAAATAATATATTATGTATTAGTTTGGGTTTAAAATTCGTGATTTGGCTCGAAATGAATTTTTTTTATTATAATTTTTTTATAAAAGATGAGACTTGTTAAAAAATTCTTTCATAACCAATATTAAAACAAAATTTAATATCGGGAAAGTGAAAAAAATGTCTAAAAATTAGATTAATCCAAATAATAAAAAATATTATTACAATACATACACATAATATCCAATTTATTTTTAATAATTTTTCTTAATTTATTTTAATTTTTCTTTTATTAAAAAATACTTTTAATATATATATAATTATTTTGAACTTGTTCACGATCTTTTCGGTTTTTCAAGCTGAACTTGGATTAAGCTTTGATCAAGTCGAACCCAAATAGCTCTTGAGTTGGTCAGGCTCTTTATTGACTCCGTTTAAAAGGATATTTTCACATAATTAATGTATTTTATATATTTTTTTATCGATTATATAAGTTTGCATCCTCTAAAATTCTATAATTTTATATTCTTAAATTTTTGATATAATTATTTAACAGTTTGTATTTTCTAACATAAAATTTTATGTATATATAATATAAGATAGTCTTGACAAATAATTATTATTTTATTTGGATAATTACAGGTACCCTATTTATCACATTCCTATGGGAAGGACCATAAAGGACTTGTCCACTTGCTTCCTTACTTACCACACTTTATCATCTTCTTTCCAAGGTGCCTATGTTGTCTCCATTTCTTTCTTTTTTTTTCTCCTTTCTTAAAGGATAGGGTAAGATTATATGATGTTCGAATTAGAATTAGATGTTAATTCTTATAATTTTATTCATGAGTTAATAAGTATATATTTTTTCGTTTTATTAATGATGTTTATCTTTATACGATAGATATGAACTTTGAAGATGACATCGAGAGTCCTAAGACAAAACGAAAGGAAGGAGATGATGTAGCTCTTATGCCTTTCGGTTTAGCCACATATAAGATGCAAGAAAACATATGGGTGTCGGATAATTGTAGGCAAGACCGAAAGAGATTAATATCGCTTCTGAGCGTCGCTGATTCATGGCTAAAACAACTCAGAGTCAAGCACCACGACTTCAATCACTTCACCGGAATTCGCCGTGGCTAAATAACATAATTTACTACTTGTAGTTAAAGAAATTGAGTCATCGAAGACCCTTTTGAAGGTCCAGTGTGAGGCCAGCCTCTACGAGATTTCAGCCATATGGAATTGGAACCATAATTGAGTTAACACTTTATTTTTGGAGCTGTTTTATGACAGTTTGATGGCTTTGTTGTAAACATAAATGGATCAAGATATGAGGTTGAGATGTAAACTATTGAGGTTCTTAAAAAAATTATATCGTGAACTTCTTTATCACGAGAATTATAATTTAGATTAATAAAAATTACATATTTCATTAAATTTTTTTCCTGTAATCAATCTATCTAAATGGTTTTTAAAATACTTTCGCATAATCATTTTAGTATTAACTTTTAAAGTGTTTTAAAATTTAAATATTTTAGACCAAAATGATTCTCTGCATACAAAAATTATTATTCAACTAACGATAAATAACTTAATATGACACGAGAAAACTATATAACAAGTACCCTGACAAATCAATTATAGACAAAGATGATGACTTGATGTAATAAAATGATGAGGGTTAAAGTGTTTTAACCTACCTAATAGTAAATAACTTAATATGACGTGATAAACCTACGTAACACCTCATTTTGCAAGTCGCTTCAAGTTATTTGTAATTAATTGACTAACAATTTTTATTAACAGAGAGACAATTATGACCTAAATGAAATATTAAGGGTTAAAATATTTTAAAAAAGAATATTAATCAAAATAATCATTCCGTTAAATGTTAGAATTTTTTTGATATTATGTCAATGCTTTTTTAAATTTTGATATGCAGTAAATATAAGTGACGTTAATTTTTGTCAGTTGAGATAATAATTAACGTAGAAAGAATAATTCATGATATAATTTCTTCGATGAAAGATGAAAAACGATTCTTCAATTATTTCATAATAATTTTTAAAAAAATCGATATCAAACTCGGAATTTAAAGTCAATTATAATTAAAATGATATTCTTTACTATTATGTCACAAACTTTATATTTTTGCCTTGTTAAATTACATCTCTAAATTGGAATTAATATTTATTTTTCAACTTGCAAATTTTGGATTACTTAAAAGGTTAGGCAATGTTGAACATGTCAAACTCATCAAGCCACTTAAAGAACCAACGTTAATTGGCTTCATTAGCATTAATAACTATTTTTTAGCTCTTGTTTAATTTAACTAATTCATTCAATTTTGTACTGAAAATATAAAAAGGTAATATCAACTACCGATATATTTTACGGGATAAAACGTAAAGTTTTTTTAAATAACATCCATGATCTAAATTCGATCATATAAAAAATAAATTGGGTTAAAAAGATATTTTATAATAAATCTTCGCAACAGTGATAGATTCAAAAAAATATTTGCGGGTACGTATATATGAAATTTTAAAATTTCAGGTGAACATAAGTCATAAATATTAAAAAAATAAAGATTATTTCATAAAATTTAAAAATTTAAAGACAAACGTATAAACTTTAAAAAGTCTAAGTTGAACACAGGCTCACCCTACATTACATATACATACTGCAAGAACTTAATGTGAATCAATCGATGAATAGATCAAAAATCGATAATTCTGTTTTTCTTACTAGGAGTCACACCAAATAAAAGAACATAAACAAATAACTTTTTTTAAAACTTTTTAATGTAATGATAAATTTATTTTTTTATTTTTTATATATTATATTAATTTATTTTTATTTTTTTAAAATTAAATTTTGGAAAATAGACCAACTATTTTTAATAAAATACTAATACTTAATAAACTTAAACGCTTAAACAAAAGATGAGGACCAAACTCACCAACTAAACAATCATCACCTACATTGTTTAAGGTTTCAAATTAATCTTTTTTTTCAAGATTTTCAAATTTTATTGGGAAATAGACTTGTTTATTTATTTTATTACTTTTCAAAATTTTTAAATTTTGATGATATTTATTATTTCGGAATTAATCGAATTTAAATAAATAAAAAGTATGATAGTGTCTATATTCTCCATTGACAATACACCAAACCAAACCAAGACTTTTCCTTTTTCTTATTTAAAATTAGAATTTTATTTAAAAATATAATGATAAATTTAATCATTAACACTATATCTTTTTCCCCTCAAATTAGACATTGTCCTTTTAGTTAGGTTTTTCCCTAGCCTTTTAAAGAATGGGAAGTCACCCTTTTAATAAAAATATTGAATAATATTTAGGTAACAAGTCACATGTATTGCATGCAACATTAGTTATTTTATTTGAAGCCTAAGATATTTTAAAATAAATAATAAATTGATAAAATATATAAAATTAAAAGATTAAATTTATTATAATATTTACGTAAAAACATAAAAAAATATAGTCTTTGTATTTTACATATATTTTTTTCAATGTATCTTGGAGTGAGGAATTATAATTCTCTGTTAACACTCTCTCCTAAGTTGTGGGTAGGGTGAGTAAATATCGATTAAAAAATTAAATAATTTAATTTGACTCAAGGCAACAATACTCGACACAAAATTTTATAAACTCGAATCAAAAAATTAAAAAAAAATGAGTTGTAAAATGGAAACTCAAATAACTCGAATAACTTAATTTTTTTTAGTAATTAAAGAATTTATTTTTAAGTTCAAGGCGAGTCTCTCAATTATATATATATATATATATATATATATATATATACACACATTGATATATAAAAATATAAAGAAATATTGTTACATATGTTAAAAATATGAAGAAATATATAATGATATCTTATATGGTTAGAGAAAATCATTTAAATTGGAAACAAATCGTGCTATAACATCATAAATAATTACAATCAAATTTTTATAGGAACTCGAAAACTTGACTCGACTCAAATCTAATTTCTTAAACTTTAATCGAATCAAGAAAAATTTAATAAAGTTTTAGTTATAAAATATGACTTATCAACTTAAATAACTTAATTTTTAACTCGATTCGATTGAATATTCACCCCTAATTATGGGTTCTAAACTCGTCGGGAGTAAATTCCCATTCTCTCTTGCTTTAGGTAAAAATTATTAAGAAAAAATATAATATATTTTTAAATCTTTAAAATAATTAAAGGGGAAATTTTCCTAAGAGAGAGACCACTTATTGAAAATTTTTTGGCAACACTATTACTTCTAATTTAAGAAAATGCAAGAACGACAAAACAAAACCAAAGGCACTAATTGCGATTGTCTATAAATGTGAAGAAGGAAGATCAACCGTGCTAAACATATAACTGGCAAATTTCAATCGAGACTCAAAAATTAAATCAATTTATTTGAATTGAGATTTAAAATTAACTTAAATGTGATAATTTGGATTTGATCCAAAACTTGAACCGAAACTGAATCAAATCATAATTGAACCGAAAATAGACCCGAAGCGATTTATAACCAAACCGAATGGACTCAGACCGAAGACAACTCAATATATATATATATATATATATTAAAAGAAAAAAAAAAGATGTGATTGTCGTACAATTCAATACATATTATACAAAGTGATATATAGTGTGTAAAAACCTAACTCGGTCTAAAAACACGAAAAAAACCGATCAATATCTTGCTAATCCGATATCGACCCGATCAAAAATCAATCGACTGTAATAACCAAACCGATAATAACTGAACTGAAATCTAATCGAACCGAAAAATCAACTGATTCGACCTGATCAAAAATCATTCGACTGTAATAACCAAACCGATAATAATTGAACTGAAATCCAACCTAACCGAAAAATCAACTGATTCGACCCGATACCTGAATCAAAATCAATGTAGACTCCAACTAAAACTGAAAGTTTGAACTAGACCTAAATCGATCCGAAACGAATTTAAATCGATTACAGACAGAATTTAAATGACCCAAACCACAATAAACCGAGCCGAATCCGAATTGGTTCACTTGTTTGCCACCTCTCGCTAAACATGATTATATTCGTTAACTATTCATTAAGTTTAAAGGTTCGACTAAAGACGAAGTTAAGATTAAACAATAAATATAAATAAATTTGTTTAATATAAAAACTAATATGGATCCTATGAGTATCTAATTTAAAATTTGAGATGGAAAAGAATTTGATTTGGTATGTTTTAAACTGGTAGGAATAAAAATGTCATTAGACAAATATTTGGGGGCATGAACCCCTCCTATACTCTTAATTAGTGTTGACCATTCGATCGAGTCGAGATGAAAATTTTTATGTTAATTTAGTTTACGAGTTATATTTTATAACTCAAAATTCATGTTGAATTTTTTTGAGTCAATTTGAATTATTCGAGTTTTTATTCATATATGATATATATTTATATATTCCTTCATATAGGGGTGAGCATTCGGGCGAGTCAAGTCTAGTAAAAAAATTTTGAGTTATTCGAGTTGAGTTAATATATTTTAAAATTTGAACTCTTTTTGAAATTTTTTCGATTCGAGTCGATTTTTGCGAGTTCGAGTCAAGTTCGAGTCGATTCGATTTTTCGAGTTTATGTATAAATTTTAATTGCACTATTTATAATATTATTGTACATTTTGATTCTAATTTAAATGACTCTATCTTTATATCTAAATACATATTTTTTTCATATTATTTTTTATATGTATAAATATGATTTTAAATTATTATTATTATTATTATTATTATCATATACCATAGGTATGAATATATCGTTTTATTAAAGTACATGTCTCATAAAAAAACTTTTTTTCTTATCTATAAAAGGTCAAAACGAGATAAAAATAATAATAAATTAAATACAATAATATATATATAAATTAAAAATATAAAATAATTTAAATAATTTAAATGAAATTTGTATTAAATAAAATAAAAAATAAAATTGGAAAGTGATCATATTGTAAAGAAATAAAATTAAAAGATAAAAGTAATAAAAAAGAGAAGATATGACTGAAATAAAACTGAAAATAAAATTACAGGGACTAAATGTGTCATTAGACCTTGAAAATTTTTCTTTTTTTCGAGTAACTCGAACTTTGAAAATTTGAACTCGACTCGAAATTGAAAATTTTTAAGTTATTCGATTCGACTCGAATAACTCGAAATTAAAAAATAATTGATTTTTTCGATTCGAGTCTTGTTTTGCTCACCCCTACCTTCCTTCATATTTATCATATGTGGTGATATACACATATCATGCAAAGTAGAAGAAATTAAACTTGAAAATTAATCCACTAGTCACTAAATTTTTTAGTTACTCAAATCATATCTTATAACTCAAATTATATTCAAAATTTCTTTAAATCAAATTCAAGAAATTACGATTCAAGTTAAGTCAAATATATATATATATATTGCATTAAATCGAGTTGATTTTTTTTTCAAATCGAATAAAACTTTGTTTACCCTTACTCTTAATATATCTCCCGGCAAACACCTTTTTTAAGGGTTTGAATAGAAAATCAAACTTGAAAAATGAATTAGAAACCGGTCAATTCGACCCGACCTGTTTTTTAATATAAAATTTATCGATTGATTAATTTAGATTAAATTTAAATAAAATTTTATAAAAAAATTATAAAATAATTATTTTAATTTAGTATCTACTCATTGATATAACCTACTTTTAATACTATAATAATGTATGACTTGGTAGAATTTAAAATCTACATTATATTTTAAATATTTGAAATTGAGCTAAACATAAACAATTATATATGATGCTAATATCAAGTAAATTCTATCTAAATTGATTAATTCGATTCGGTTTGACTGATAAACGTCTTTATCCATAAATTTTTTAGTTTATTAAATTGAATTTTGTGTATACTCTTTGTTTTCTATTCCAATTTCATATGCAAATCAATAAGTGCATTTGTAGGAGCACTAAATATTTGGAGATTGTTTAGGATTTGACCCCCAATCTAATGCTATTGAGGTTAGAAAACATTGAGATTTAGGGTTTGTTTTTCATTAAAGTCTCAAATTCGGGTTTGAAAAATCGTAGAAGTTAAATATTTTAATTATCCTAAAACGGTCATTTGAGAAAAAAATGAACGTTTAGAATCAAATATGAATTGTTTGGGATTGTTATTGGTGAACAGACGTTTCTCACCGTATCAGCAAAAAAAATTAGCCTTAACATTAAAGTCATACATAATTACTTATGAAAAAGACGGGTTATAAGATTTGGATTTGAACAAACTTGATTACAAGAAATATATTGTCAAATAATTAAAAAATATAGATAAGTATTACTTTGTAATCACCTCAAAACTAACTATATTCCGATTATCTATCTAATTATATTTTAGAATTGTTCGAAAATTATGAGTAAAATTTAATTTGATTCGATAAAACTCAAATTTATCGATTCAACCAGAGACGAAACTCGATTCATCTTGACTCGATCCGAAATTTTATAAACTCGACTCAAAAAAAATTCAAATAAAATTTAATTTATAAAATAAAAATTTAAATAACTCAAATAACTTAAAATTTGATATTTGTGATTTAGATTTAGTATTTCAATTCTGAGGTTTAGTATTTGTTCATTGTATTTCTCCTTTGGAGTGGATTGTTGCTTGTAAACAGAAGCACACTAAAAAGTAGGGGTGTTCGTTATTGGGTACTCACAAAAATCGGGTACTCGGTTAATCGGGTAACGGGTACCCAGTTCGTATATATATTTTTGATTTTTTTATTTTAAAATTAAAAAAAATCACATATTAAACACAAAATTTAAAATTTTATAATATATGAACAAACATAAATATTAGTGATTCAAAATTAATTTTAAAATTTTTTAATGTATATATACGCACATATATTTATTAGAGTTTATCGTTAAAATGATATTAAAAATATTAATATCGTTTTTTCTTTCAATATTAAAAAATTAATAAAATATATTTAAAAATTTTAAAAATTAAAAGTATATAATACAAACATAAAATTAATTTAAAGATTTAAATTTAATTTTATGTACAAATATTAAGGAACTTACCATAAAAATATAATTTAAAACTAAAAAAATATATAATTTTAAATTAGTCGGGTCGGATCGAGTACTCGGTAATTAAAAAAATCGGTCCAAGCCCAGCCCAATTATTCTCGGGTCGGGTACTCGGCCCGGCCGAATAATTTATTTTGGGAATTACCCGTCATTTTTGTTTCGGGTAGTTAGGTCGGATCAATCAAGTCGGATAATTTTGAACATCTCTAGTAAAAAGGTTTAGAAGATAGCTTAAAGCCAATCCCTCAACCCCAAATCTCATTGGATAATGGCAGCTGACATGGCCTACACCCATCAAGTTGCTCCAACAAAACCTTATCTGTCTCTTGTCTCTGTTCGCCACACAACCAATAACACCACTTTCTCCAAAATCTCATCAAATTAGCTCAGCACACCAGCAGGTTCATGGCTCTCCGAGCAGCCTCATTGCTCCCGGCCGCCATCTCGGTTCACAAAGAGGTTAGTTGATAGACACTTCAATGGATACAAAAGAATAGTAATTAGTAACATAACAAACTCAATTGGCTTATTTGGTTCATACTCAGGCAAAAGCCAATGCTTCTCTTAAGGACACAACTATCTTTGGCGTTCCATTCTCAACCCAGTTCAGTTTCCCTCTGCCTGTAACTCAGGTAAAACATCCAAGTATCTTTCTAGTTTATGGTGTTCATAGGAGCCGACACATGATTTTATGTTACCAGGTGTAAACTGTCCTAACGCCCCTAACACCCCTTGGTCCATTCTTGGTTTTCGTGTTAGGGTGTTCATATTGAAAATGTAGATGAAATGTTGGAAATTATGAAAGATTATTATCTTACACCGACGGTGAAAATCAATTTTACAAAGAAAATTATTAAGAGGTTTAGAGTTTTAGTTTAGGGGTTTAGGTTGTAGGATTAAATTTTATGATTCGTGGTTAAAATTTAGATTTTAGTTTGAAAATAGACATGTTTCTGTAAATGTTTTTTTACGCCGACAATATATTAAATCTTGTCCAAATTGTGAATTTGTCATAGTTTTTCATTTTTGGTACGCTGAATGAACTATAGGAACTTAGGAAAAAGGAAGTCCCTGCTAGAATTGTTCGAGCACAAACGGCTGCCACAACTCCGGCAGTTGATCAGGCTGCTCCACAAGGAAAGAAGACCTTGAGAAAGGGTAACGTTGTGATAACCGGTGCTTCGTCCGGCTTAGGACTAGCGACGGCCAAGGCTCTTGCCGAGACAGGGGAATGGCATGTGATCATGGCGTGTAGGAATTTTCTAAAGGCTGAGAAAGCAGCTAAATCGATTGGGATTAATAAGGAGAATTATTCTGTAGTGCATCTCGACCTCGCCTCGTTCGAAAGCGTGAGGCAATTCGCGGATAACTTCCGACGCTCGGGCAGGCCGCTTGATGCTTTGGTTTGCAATGCTGCTGTTTACTTTCCTACTGCCAAGGAACCAACTTATACTGCCGAAGGGTTTGAACTCAGTGTTGGAACAAATCATCTCGGTCACTTCCTCCTAGCAAGGCTACTCCTAGATGACCTCAAAAAATCAGATTACCAGTATAAGCGTCTCGTTATCGTCGGTTCCATTACAGGTAAACAGCCTAATGCAATTTCAGCTTTGCATATGCTTTACGAATCCACGATTCATAATCTTCCTCTCAATGCAATTTCAGGAAACACAAACACATTGGCCGGAAACGTGCCACCGAAAGCTAACCTCGGTGATCTTAGAGGTCTTGCTGGAGGCTTGAACGGAATACAGAGTTCCCCTATGATAGATGGAGGAGAATTTGATGGTGCCAAGGCATATAAAGACAGCAAAGTTTGTAACATGCTCACCATGCAAGAGTTCCACAGGCGGTACCACGAGGAAACCGGGATCACCTTCGCATCCCTTTACCCCGGTTGCATTGCAACAACAGGTCTATTTCGGGAGCACATTCCGTTGTTCCGGCTTCTTTTCCCTCCGTTTCAGAAATACATTACGAAAGGCTATGTTTCGGAAGAAGAAGCCGGGAGCAGACTTGCACAGGTCAGTTACAACAATATAGAAAAAAAGCCTTCTATGTCATTATATGCTCTTACATGCACATTTGTTTCATGTCACATTGCATATGAACCAAACAAGCCCTGTTCTGTTGCAGGTTGTAAGTGATCCGAATCTTACGAAATCGGGTGTTTACTGGAGTTGGAACAAGGACTCTAAATCGTTCGAAAACCAGCTTTCCAAAGAGGCGAGCGATGCGGAGAAGGCGAAGAAGTTATGGGAGATAAGTGAGAAGTTAGTTGGTCTGGCATAAATAGACACCAGGATTAGAACACAAACTATAAATATAATTTACCATGTTTTCCAGGTTTGTAAATGTGAAAGGTTTTGAGCTTTACTTCATTACCAAATACAAAATGGTACCCTATTGTCTGTCATTTCTATGAACCAAAACATATGGGAATTGAAGGTTTTGTCAATTATGGACTTCAGTTTCAACAGAAGCTCTATTGGATTTGGAAATGATCTCCACCATGAATTGTAAGGAGTTATAGTTGCAGATGCCATGGACATCGGGACCGAGACTGAATCTTGAATTTTTTAATCCAGTACCTGTTGGGTACTCAATAGGACCAGGACTAATACCAAATATCCGGTATTGATTTTCTTACTTTTAATAGATAATGTTTTTTTGTTTATTTTTCTTACTAAACTTTATCTATGAATTTTATGAGTATGATTAGTTTTAAAACTTTAATTTTTAAGCCTATAATATTTTAATTTTATTATTTAATATTATTATTGGTGGTTGATTTTTTCCCTCCAATTACTCAAATTTTTTAAGAATAAACTAATTGACCAGATATCTGGTATTGGTACCGCTCCCACCAATAACAGTGTCGCTTCTTAAAATTTAGAATCTGGTGTGATCGAGACCGAGACTGATTCTAATTTTCAGGAATAGATAATTACCAGATCCGGGACCAATTCTATTCAAATTGATCTGATACCTGGTCTTAGTCTAACATTTGGGTTAAACAAATATTGTTTATGTCGGGTTAAATTTGGGTTTTAGTTTAACATTTGGGTAAGGTTTAGGTGGATGGGTTGAATTTTCATGTCAAGAGTGGGTTGGCCTATAACCCAGTCCGCGCGCTGGGTAAAATAATAAAAGCTACATTATCAAAAAAAAACAAAAAAAACATAAAGATAATTTTAACCCCTAACGTTTATAGTTTTTGTCGTTTTGACCCTTATTCTTTTTTTGGGATAAATTTAGCCCTTAACCTATATCTTTTTGACAAATAGCTTATTTTTTAACTAGCTTGATGACTGGACCATTAAAAATTTAACGATGATATATATATGAAATATAATTTTAAATGGCATGGAATGTAACCTATCAAATATATATATATGGAATATAATTTTATTCTAATATAAAATATAAAACAATTAAAATTCAAATAAAATATTAAAAATTAATTAATTCTAAAATAAAAGATTATTAAACATTATTAACTCTAACTACGATAAAATCAAAATCTTATTCGAATTGTGTTTATATTTTTATTTTAGAATAAATATAATAAAAAATATAAACACAATTCGAATATAAAAATATATAAAAAATATAAAAAATATAAACACAATTTGAATAAGATTTTAATTTTATTGTAGTTAGGATTAAGAATGTTTAATAATCTTTTATTTTAGAATTAATTAATTTTTAATATTTTATTTAAATTTTAATTGTTATATTTTATATTAAAATAAAATTATATTTCATATATATATATAATAGGTTATATTCCATGTCATTTAAAATTATATTCTATATATATATCACTATTAAATTTTTAACGGTCCAGTCATCAAGCTAGTTAAAAAATAAGCTATTTGTCAAAAAGATATAGGTTAAGGGCTAAATTTATCCCCAAAAAAGAATAAGGGCTAAAACGACAAAAATTATAAACGTTAAGGGTTAAAATTATCTTTATACCAAAAAAAAATAGGAAAAAATATTGATAGATAAGGGTAGGTACAACTCGACTTAAAAAAAAATAAATTATCTATGTAATTTGATTAAAAAATATTTAATTCAAAAAATTTTAAATAAAATTTGAGTTATTACGTAAAATTCGAATAATTTAAATAATTTAAAATTTTTTAAATAATTTAGAACTTTTAATAATTAATATATAATTTTTAAGTTTAAGTTGAATTTAAAATATCATATATTATTTTTTATTGAAATATAAAAAAATATCATATATTAAAAAAAACAGGGAAAGGTACATAATTATTGCCCTACGTATTCTCGCGTCACTGTTTTGATAACAAACTATAATTTGTGATAAAATAATATTTAGTATTATATTTTTATTCTATTTTAATACTTCAACCGTTAAAAATAACACAAATAATGATGTAATTTAGTATAATCAAATATTTAATCTAAAACACTAGTATATTTTATTAATTTAATCTATTTTTTATTTTAAACATTATTTTCATGGGGTAAAATTATAAATAAATAAGTATTTTAGATTTAAATATAATTAATTATATCAACTTACGCATCACTTTTATTATTTTTTAAATATTTAAATAATAAAATAAAATAAAAATTTAATATTAGATATCATTTTATCAAAAAATAATAATAATTAAAGTATTAAAATAACAACTTAAGAATAAGTGTGATATTATTATGTAGCTTTCCATAAAAATATGAATATATATATTCAATTAATATCATAATATAACAAATATGATTAAAAATAAATAAATAAAATTTAAATTATAAAATAAAACTCTTTAATTTAATTAATTAAAACTTTTTATTCAACTCTAATCGATCGAATATCCATCATATTTACCGAGCTGTTGATTCTGGTTTCAGGGCATTCTTAACCAAGAAATAAAATATGGTGGGATAAAAGAGATGAAACGGCGGCGATTTCCTTTTTTGAGTAAAATAAACAAGGGCGGAACATTGGGGTTTTTAGGTTCGGTCTATGAATTATTGTTTTTGTATATACATAAATTAAAAAAATAAATATATATTTTAAAAAATTATGTCTTGATCCCACTAATCTAATTTTTTTAAAATATATATTTTGATCCCTCCGTTAAAAATTTTTAGTTTTGCATTTAAAAAAGTCAAAATTTATCCAAAAACTTCTATCAAATCAAGAAATTATATCATAGATACGACTTGTCACGTCAGTCGTGATCAATATCCAGTAAAAACTAGCAATTCTACCACTAATTATCCATGTTTGATGCAAATAGTATTTTAATTTTAATTTTTAAATTAGTTTTTTTAATATTTTATTTTACATCAAAATAACTTTTTTAAAAATAAAAATTATTAAATAATTTCGATAAATAATTTAAATGATTTGATAAATGACAATTTTTTACTGATATAATATATTTTTTAAATCGACAATTTTACTTATAAGATAATCATGTCAACGTACACTATTATATAGATTTATAATATTATTTTTTAAAATAATATTTTTATAATACAAATTTATTTATTTTTTACAAATAGTAATAATTTCTGTTTGAAAACTCAGAGGATAGATGAGAAAATACAGTCCGAGGAAGAAGACGGAGAGAGAAAATGAAAAATAAGAAAATAGGGGAGAAAGGGAAATAGAGATGGAAAGACGAGTTTATTCAAATATATATTTTTTATTAATTAAAATTTATTATAAAATTTTAGACAAATTATATAAGTTATTAATAAATTATAAAAAACGATCTTTTATCAATTAAACTTTAAAAATTTATAAAATAATAAATAAATTCATAAATTTATCGTATTATTATAAAATAATCATTGATTTATTATATGTTATAAATTATTAATAAATATTAAAAATTTAATAATTTTTTGATAATTTAATAAATTTAATGATATTTTATATTAATTGAATTAAATTGAATATTATTTTATAAAATATCAAAAAATTTAATAATTATTTTATAATTTTTAAAAGTTTAAAAATAAAAATGAATATATAACATATAAAATAGATAATATAAAAAACAATTAATTTAATTAATAAATAAAATTTAAATTGAATTAATAAATAATTAAATTTTAAAAATTATTAATCATTAATTAATCAACCTAAAAAACGATAAATTAACCAATATTTTTACTGTTATTTTAAAAATTATTTTTTATAGTGTGTAATTTCGGATTTGCGCAACTAATTTGTCATATATTTGAGTAGAATTATTGCAAGCATACAATATGCATACATATATATATATATTTATAGTTAATAAATATATTAAATAAAATTAAAGAATAAGATTTAAACTTAAAAAATTATTTATTAATTACTAAAAATTCAAGTTATTTGTGTGTACGCTTTTTTGATTTTTTTTTATTTGTTAAATAAAAGATTATTTTTTTAAATTGTTTTTTACTCGTCTGTAAAATAAATCTCTAAACTTACATAAAACTATTATCCCAACTTAAAATCCGAATAAAATCAAGGAGTAAAAATCTTTTACCCCTAATAATTTCTCACACTAAAAATTATTAAAAGAAATAAATTTTAAACTTTAACTTTAATTTTAATTTTTACATCTTAAAATTTAGGCTCTAAAAATTAATACACCATGTCTCTAATTCTTTAAGCTCTAATCCTAATTCTTAACCTTAAACGCTAAACTCATTTTTTTTTAAAATGAGGTTAACGATTAAAATATATAAAAGAAAACAGACAATTTATAACAAAAATCAACATGTTTATAAATTTGCGTATTATACGACTCAAACTCAAAACATTAATTATTAATCTAGGGAGTAGAAATCTTTTATTTTTTTTATCATGTCTTCATCCATACATCCTGTTAGAAATTTTAAAAAATAAATTTTAAACCCTAACCTTTATTTTATAAATCCTAAACCTAAATCATATACTCTAAAATATACATCATACCCTAATTTCCTAAACCATAACCATAACTCTTAACCTTACATTCTAAACTTTATACCTTAAACCCTCTAATTTAAAACGGAGACACAAATGGAGGCATGAGAAAGAGATAACGATTTACACCCTAATCTATAAGGTAAAAATCCTCCACCTCTTTATCATTCCTACAACCATGCCTCCTATTGAAAATTTATAAAAAAATTAAATTTTAAACCTAATTCTTATTTTCTATATCCTAAACTCTAAACCCTACACCCTATCTCTAATTCTTTAAACACTAAACACAACTTCTAACCTTAAACCTTAAACCTTAAATTCTCTAATTTAAAACGAAAACACAAATAAAATCATAAATAAAAACACACGATTTGCACCCTAATCCAGTAACTCAATTTTTGCATTAAGCAAAGGTTTCATCCACCTTTGAAATTAATTACAAAAGAATTGCTATAATTTACCCTTAATTATTGACCTAATTAATCAAGTTTGACCTATTCTACAAATCCCAGAATCTAACAAACAGATTCAGGGAAATAAAAATATGTCGGGTCAAAAGAGTTGGACAACCGGAGCCAAAGTAAAAACCTTAAACTGTTGCCGTCGCCAGTTGACTATGTCCACCATGGACGGCGTTTTCCTTGGAGGAGTAAAAGTAAAACACCACGAGATTCATCCAGAAACTCAAAACACGTCAAACAAAGTTTCTCTAGAAAAAGAAAATATATTACTAAATTTATTTCATTTTGTTCATAACAAGACTGGAATTATAAAGAGAAATTGAGATATTAGATTTTATTATTGTTATCTTTAAATGACATATATAAAATTTTAGTTTAATTTCATGGATTGAGTATCGTTAGATTAACGTTGTTATTGGTATAATATATAAAAATATGCGAGATCGAATATACTTAAGTGATTAATGTGTAAACAGTTGTTGGTATAATATTTGAGATTGAATGATCATTGTCTATAACCATCGATGGTGGCGTTCTACGATAAATAACAATTAATTTTATTTTTTGTTTTAAATTATTTTATACTAAATAATAAATGCTATGTTATACCAAAATAATAATAAAATAATTCTGAAGGATTAAAACAAGAGGATTTGAAATTTAGTTATTAAATTAAAATTTTTGAAAGGTTGCATAACTAAAATAAGAGAGAAGATAGTTGAGTTGTGATTTGTGTTTTTTTAGTTCCAACTGGCATTTGTGTTTTTTTAGTTCCAACTGGCATTTGTGTTTAAGTTGTTGGGTATGAATCGTCTGTCTCTTTATTGTACCTCGAGTTTAAGATTAAAGTTATAGTTAGGGTTTAAGAAATTAAGGGTATGGTGTATTTTTAGGGTTTAAAGTTTATAATTTTTTTATAATTTTTAATGAGGGGTATAGAAGGAGGTATGGTTAGAGAACAAAAATCTTCCGTCCGTAAACTATATCTCCTTTCATATCTCACCTTAAAATATCCTTAAAAATTATTTTTTTAAAGTTTAACCCCAATTTTTATATCATAAACCTTAAAACTTATATTTTAAAAATTATGCCATCCTTCTAATTTTTTAAACCTAGCTATAACTCTTAACTTTAAACTATGAACGATAAATTTCAAATCTTAAATCTTAAACTTATTATTTTAATACGACACAAAATAAAACGGGGCAGACGATTTGCACGTTAGAGGCCGATGATTTTTATATTAAGTTGTTCGCTATTCTAGACCAAGCAAATTGTAGTTGTTGCTGTTGCTGTAGCTGTAGCAGGTATAGTTGTCATCCTTGAGCTTTTCAATTGCTTGGAAAAGTCACCTTTCTCTTGTTTTGACTTTCTCAGGCCATCCATATATATATATATATAATCCAACGATTCCTTCACTTTCCGAACACTAAATCCTCTTCAAACCAAATCTTCAAAATGGATGAAATCGATGTTCCAACATTTTTTATCTGCCCAATCTCCCTGGAGATCATGAAAGATCCTGTCACGGTTCCGACAGGGATTACATACGACAGGGAAAGCATCGAGAGATGGCTGTTTTCGGGGAAGAACAATGTGTGTCCAGTTACGAAACAAGCTATTTCGGATTGTGAACTTGTCCCGAATCATACCCTCAGGAGATTGATTCAATCTTGGTGCACCTTGAATGCTTGCCATGGCATTGAACGAATACCGACCCCGAAGCCACCTATCAGCAAAGATCAGATTACGAAACTCCTACACGATTCTAAGTCACCGGTGGAACAGATAAAGTGTCTCCGTCGGCTACGGTTGATTGCTTCCGAGAATGCTACGAACAAGAGGTGCATGGAATCGTGGGGTACGGTCGAGTTCTTGGCTTCGATTGTAAGCGATTTCGACTCTACGGTGGTCTACGAGACTTTGAACACTCTCTACAATCTCCAACTCTCAGAACCTGCTCTCAAGAATCTTATGAGCAGAAATGGTGATTTCATATTGTCCTTAACGAGAGTAATGCAACGTGGGAGCTACGATTGTCGGGCTTATGCGGTCTTCCTGTTGAAATCAATGCTGGAAATAGCTGATCCGATGCAACTCATCCGCCTGAGACCGGAACTATTCGTCGAGCTGATCCGAGTTTTACAGGACAACATTTCCGAGCAGGCCTCAAAAGCTACATTGAAGTTGTTGGTAACTATTTCTCCATGGGGGAGGAACAAGAACAAGGCTGCCGAAGCAGGCGTGGTTCCGGTCTTGGTCAACATGCTTCTCAATTCGTCACAGAGAAGGACTTGTGAATTAATACTAACGGTGTTAGACGAAGTTTGCAAATGCGCGGAAGGTCGATCGGAGCTCGTAAACCACGCAGCGGGGCTTGCAGTCGTTTCGAAGAAGATACTTCGGGTTTCTCAGGTTGCAAACCAAAGGGCAGTGAGGATTCTGTGGTCTATTTCCAAGTTCTGTGCCACTTGTAATGTGCTTCAAGAGATGGTACAGTTAGGGATTGTGGCTAAATTGTGCTTGGTGCTTCAAGTGGAATGTGGACACAAGACCAAAGAGAAAGCTAGAGAGGTGCTCAAATTGCATGCTAGGGTTTGGATGAATTCACCTTGCATACCAAGCAATCTGCTTACTACTTATCCAGCTTAATCGGTTTATTAAACCCGAAGTTTAATTTAATTGATTCATATAATTGTCCTTAAAAGATACGATATTCGACATATGTTTCATTCGAATCTAAAAAGTTTTGAACTTTTTATACCCTATCTGTCAATGATATAAATACTTTTGTACATAATTCTTCATTTCATAAAATAAAGTGTTTCCCGAATACAAAATTGAACGGCACAAAGACCCTCATATGCACAAAGTTGGCTGAAAGACGGCGTTGAAATGAGCCAAAATTGGTCGGCGGCGGTGGCGATGGTGTTCAACGGTCACTCTTTTTGTTATTACAAATCGGTCCACGGTCCATGCATCAGTTAAGTGGAGCCAAAGCCGGCTGGGGTCCCCCAGGGCCAGCAGTGACCAACTCAAAATGCTAAAAGCTACAGCCACATTTTCTTCATGCATGTAATTTCATAGTTTTAACAGTGGTGGTGGACTAAAAAAAATATTTAAGGGTGGACACATATAAAATTTTAAAATTTCAGGATGAACACAACTCATAAATATTAAAAAATTAAAGACTAACTCATAAAATTTTAAAAAATTAAAGATGATTGTGTGAACTTTAAAAAATTTAAAATGGATATAGACCCACCATATATATAACCTACATCCGTCACTGATTTGACGTAAAAACATATAGCAACCACGTACACAAAATTTAACGATTGTGTTAATAAAAAACGATGAGAATGATAAGATTGATATAATTTAAGATTTCAATCAATAAAGAACAATATTAGTGCATATAACCTAGGGTTTGATTTTAAAAGATTATGAAGATTAAATAAAAAATAATTAAATAATAAAAAAAATACTTATTTGAGGTTATTAGACGGACAAAATTACCTCATAAGTAATATTAATAAGGGTTAATTATATAAATCATCATTAGATTTTACTCTCTAACTTATTTTGGTCACTAAAGTTTCAAGAAATTTGATTTACTCGTTTAATTTTATGAGAGATTATATTATAGGTCCGACTCGTCACGTCAGTCGTGATCCCTAATCAATGAAAATTACTCATTCTATCACTAATCATCTATGTCATTAATGTAATTTTCAGAAATTATATTTTTAAACTGACATGTAAAAAATGAGTGAAGATTAATTGGCTGGAAAAAAATAACTTGAAAGATAATATTGAAATGCGTCGTTATAATTGGATAGGACCATAACTGATGTGGTAAGCCAAGCCCAAAATATAATTTTTTAATTTTATATATTAAATTTTAAACATCTAAAAAATATGATAAATTTAAACACTTAATTTAATATTAAAGATTATTATTATTATTATATTATCATGTTGGTGCATATAATCTAGCTATAATAAATTTTGGTCCAATTCGAGGCTACCATTCCTATCCGACCCACCCTTGATCCCGTCGTCCGACGACTTTTCTGATTTCATGCGATCAATAATCTCCCACGTCTCTCCTCTAACTTAATGGAACCCTTCACCGTCAAACACCGACGATAATTTAAGCAACATCAATAAATTTAATAATAAATTGTTGACCAATTAATTAACATACTAGTCAATAGGAAACAGCTTCAAACTAAACCATCCTTTAATTTTGTAAATTAAATATTAAATATAAGGGTGCGTCTATCACGTACCTTAAATATAATTAACATCGAATATCGTTAAATACTATTAAATTGATTAGTAAAAATTATAATTCTCAATGACTTTGATATATAATTATAAATTATTTAAAATAAAAATTCAAATATATCATTTTTATATACATTATACATTTTATTTTTTGAAATAAATTATTTAAATTAAAAATTAATTTAAAAAATAAACATCTTAAACCCTAAACTCATAGATCTAAAAATACTAAACCTTAAACCCTAAGACCCTAAAAGCCAAGACAATAAAACCATATATCCTAAAATCTAAAACCATAAACCTAGCACTGAAACACAAAATTTGAAACTCTAAACTTTGAAATCCGAAACTAGTTTAGGATTTATGATTCGGTTTTAGGTTTAGGATTTAGAGTTTTGATATTTTAGGGTTTAAAATTTTAGGTTTTTTATTTAGTTTTTATGGTTTAGCATTTTAGAGTTTTTGGTTTTAGGTTTAGAGTTTACGGTTTTTAGATTTTAGATTGTAGGATTGAAGTTTAATGTTTAGTGTTTTAGGTTTTGATTTTAGGGTTTAGAGTAGGATTTTTTATTTTTTAAATTAATTAAGATTAATATTTTATTTAATTATTTGAAAAATAAATATAATATATAAAAAATAATTTAATAAAAATTTTATTTTAAATAATTTATAATTATATATTGTGTACTTTAAAATTTTAATCTTTATTAATTAATTTAATAATATTGAACATTAACAGTATTTAATAGTGCTCAACGTTTATTATAAATTTTTCTAATTATAATTATAAAAAAAATATTTTGATATATAAATTATAATTTACAAGCCTAAAACTTACAGTTCCGGGTATTAAATAATACTGGATTCTGAGATTTTTTTTGTCTTTTGATTATATACATATTTCTATAACAGGCCTCTACTTCTCAGATAAATATATCACACCATTTATCCATAAATAGAATAAAATAAAATAAATAAAATATTAATATATTAAAATTTATTTTAAATATATAATACTTTGAATATATTTATAACATAAAATTAATATAAATATATATAAATAAATGATTTTTTTATAAAAAACAAATATAAATCGATGGAAAATAAACTTGCGAGTTGTCGCTTTAAATTTAAGAGGATTGATAAAACTCAAAAGTTATTTAATTAGATTTTTATCACTTACGACGTAAAAGAAAATAAATTTAGTATGTATTAAACGAAAAATTATTAGATGAATTATGTTCATTACGTCATCTGTAGTTTCAACGAACTAGATTCATCCATCTTATTTTTTCTTAAGATGAATCATCACTTCTTTCTTACATATAATTAGAAAAAGGATAATTATTACATAATTCTTTTGAGATGAACAAACCTGATTGATTGGACCACAAATGACGTGATGAACATAATTCATCTAAAAATCTCTCGTACTAAACAATCGTCAATATACATAAGGTGTTTCCGGCATTCTTTTATATTCATATACAGGACAGCCTAGGACATAAGTCTGGTGAACATCGGTACGCAATAGTGGCATCCCCTCGGAATCGAAATCGTCGTCACTCTCGTAATACCGATCGGGTCCGATAGCTTTAAGGATCATTGCCAATATCACACACAACCCCTGCAAACGGAGATGCATTTAGGAAACTTTCTTTATTCGAGCGATACAGACTCGAATACGTTATCGAATACGATATGCATCATACATGAATATGTTAGAGGATCCTAGTGTATGTTGTCACAAATGTTGGACACAACAATGCATAATGTTAGAGAAGTACCTGTATAAACACAATGCACAACCCTAACCACTTGCAGAATCCGAGGTTCGACACGACGAAACCTTTGAACTCGTTAAAGCTTCCGGTTGGATCCGCCGGAAAGTCCTTGTATGAAATTAGGGTTCTTGTAAGAGATCCAAAAACAATATGAAATTATCATGAGCTTTTCGAATGTGATACAAACCTTCTCCCAGTTCCGATTCAGAAGCACATCGGTGATCACTCCGGCCTCCGACATGAGAAGCAAGAACAAAAGCGACATGTACTAAAATGCAATGAAGGTCAACATACAAATTTTACGAACTCTAGCTGATTCATTGACAGACTAATCTAATTCGAGTTTTGGAGAAGCTCAAACCTTCTCGATCTAAGGATTCAAACCCTTAACCTTGCTTACGGCATCCCGATCTCACTAGATTAGAACACATAAAAGGATACAAGATAAAGGCAACAGCCATTGGCAGTTGCTGCAGCAACATGCCCAGAACATGTGACCAAACACAACGAAACCCCAAGGCCAAGGAGACTGTAAATAAACCTGTAATTCATTGGTTTCCTTTAGCAGTGAAACCCATTATGGTTTCATCGTCATTAACTCGAAGAAGAAGAAATTAGAAAACATTACCATGAATCTGTATGGTGAGAGCTTTGAACTGGGGAATCACCAGAAACCCTAATTAGCCAGATTGAATAGAGGAGCATAGCCATACCAACCATTCCTACAAGTGAATTCATCAGCTTCAATAACGATTGCGTTGAGCTCCGTAGCAGTCTCATCTTATTTCTTTGATGATCTGTTGAATAAAGATTTTACCAGATTTGGATCTGGTTAATCAATATTCACGGAGAAAACCTGGATAGAACCCTAGCTTTCCAAATCTAGGGCTCGGCCTGTGAGCAACACGGTAGCTGAAGAAATTTTGATGGTGAGGATGGTTTTATAGTTGTTTAATTGCTAAGAGTAAGGCTCATGTAGCGTAAAATATCATGGAATTATATTAAAATATCTTTTAATTAGCACTTTTTAGTTTTACTCATGAAAACTCTATATATTATATATAACTAATTATATATTTCTTTTATATGATATCTTTTAATCGATTAAATTAGGGTTGTTTAAACAGTCGTTCAACTAATTAAATTAAGGCATAAAGATAGTTTTCACCCTTAACGTTTATAATTTTGGTCATTTTAGCCCCTATTCTATTTTTGGATAAATTTAGCCCTTGACCTTTATCTTTTTAACAAATAACTCATTTTTTAACTACCATGATAATTGAACCGTTAAATATTTAATAATGATGACATGCCATATATATGTAATAATATATTTTAAATGACTTAACATCTAGTATATCAAATACATAAACGCGGGATATAGTTTTATTCCAATCTAAAAATATAAAATAATTAAAATTTAAATAAAATATTAAAAATTATTTTTTTATTTATTAAAAATTAATTAAATCTAAAACAAACAGCTACTAAATATTTTCAACCTTAACTATAGTAAAATCAAAATTTTATCTCAAAAGGTATGAACATAATCTGAGAAGAAAGTGTTTTGTATAGTTTGTTACCGGTGAATCAAAGATAAAATTTTTTGATAATAATCAATTGGATTTTTTATTATTTTAATTTAGAATTTAGGTATTTTAGTTTTAATATAAATCGGAGTTTTAGGGTTTTATAAAGATATTTTAGTTTAGTTAGGGTTGAGAATATTTAGTAAATTTTTGTTTTGTATTTAATTAATTTTTAATATTTTATTTAAATTTAATTTTTTTTATATTTTATACTGGAATAAAATTATATTCTATATATATGTATATATTTAATAGTTTAGATTATATGTCATTTAAAATATATTATCACACATATATATATATATGATATATTACCATTATTAAATTTTTTAACGGTTCAGTTATCATAATAGTTAAAAAATGAGTTATTTGTTAAAAAAAACATAGATCAAGGGCTAAATTTATCCCAAAAAAAGAATAAGAGCCAAAATGACAAAAATTATAAACATTATATCTTTATATCTTAAATTAACTAAACTGAACTTTTAAATTTTTATTAATCGAATTTTTTATTAATTGTTAATTGAATCAAAATTTTTGAAAATTTTAACCGAACCAAAAAAAGTTTAGTTAATCTAATCGGTTAATTTGGTTAACCAAACTTTTTGAAAAACAAATTGAGTAAATTATACAAACAGACACTAAAGTACGTTAAAATGATATTTTAGCAACTGAACTTTTAATAATTATAAAACAACCCTTAAATTTATCAAATTATTACAAAATGATCATTGATTCATCGCTCCTTATAAATTATTAATAAATATTAAACATCTTAATGATTAGCTTTTATAATTCAATGATCATTTTATGTTAATTTTATAAAGTTTAATGTTTATTTTATAATTTTTAAAAGTTCAATAACTAAAAATAAATATATAATATATAAAAATTTTAATTAATTTGATTAATTAATCGATAACTGAAGCTTAAAAAAATTATGAACTGTTAGTCAATTTAATTTAAAATTAATTGACCGATTAATCAAAAATTAATTCAATAGCATAATTTAATTAAATAAAAATTTTAAACAAGCAAAAAATCGAATAACTAAAAATATTTATTTATTTCATATGAACTTAAATTCAAACATTTACCTTAAAAATATAAATATTTATAGATATATATTTTCTATGTAAACTAAATTTTAAAATAAGAAAAATTAGTTGTCCTAATCTTCACGCTCTTTGCTGTATCTAATTATCCGAAAATTCGCATCTAAGATCTAACCCTTTAATTTCTAATCGTTGATCTCAATCAACAACACCTACAGCTGTCATCCAACGGTCAATAAATAGCCGATACATTTTACACGTAACTTCCTCTGCGTATCCTATCATCATTTTGATTTTTTGTCGATTTATTTCACATAAATTCGAATCTCATTTTTCGAAAACCGAAACCCTCAGTCAACAAATCCTCTAAATTTTCTGTTAAGAATTTTCAATTTTATTTTCCTTTTCAAATTTCAGTTTTCCCTGTAATTTTCCCTCGTTTTCTTTTGTAATATCTTTTCCTTTTTGTTTTTATTGAATTTTCTCGTTATCCAAACAGTCCCTTTAACTGTTATTCCTTCTCTTTGCCGCTCTGAATTCAAATGGAGATGGCTATGGAGGATTCGCGTTCCAGCAGCTTGCTTCCTATTCGCTCCATGGCTTTCGAGGCTTTCTCTGCCGCTGTTAGAACGAGACGGTTTGCTAAGAATCCGATACCTAGTTCTCCGCGAATATCTTTAGTTATAGTTTGTTAAATTGTTTTTTATTTTTAGTGTTCGTATATGAAGTTTGTTGGTTTAATATTCCTTTGCTTGAAACCTGGAAAATTGAAGAATTGAAGTAGAAGTATCTCGTTTTATGTTAACTTCTTTGAGGATTTAGAAGTTGTTTTGTGAAAGAATCTTTAAATTGACTTCTAAGAGTGTTTTGGAATTACGGATACTTTGGTTAGGGTTTCATGTGGAAGAAGTTGAAGGAACTTAGAAATTTGAAGGCGATGGCTTTGAATGATGTTTATCCTTCAAATGTAAATTGTTATGAAATTTGATTTCTTAGGACTTTTATGTGTGTAAAAAGTTGGAAGGTAAAAAGGAAAACAGAATTTGGGTTTAGTTTCAGTGGAATTGTGGGTTTAGTTGAGTTAGGACTTAGGGTTTTAATCATATTGTTTAGTGGGAAAATTGAATGGCAGAAAGGAGGGAGTTGGGATTTCCAAGGAAAGGTGTTTGCAGTTTGAAGGAACAGTTAGCAAGGACAACTCTGAACAATGTAAGATCGCAAGGGCATACTTACGTAGAGCTTCGTGAAGATGGGAAGCGGTTCATATTCTTCTGCACTCTGTGTCTTGCACCGTGTTATAGTGATTCGGTGTTACTTGATCATTTGAAGGGGAGCCTTCACACAGAGAGGTTAGCAGCTGCTAAGGTTACATTGTTAGGAACTAACCAATGGCCTTTCAATGACGGTATCCTGTTCTTTGGTGCATCCAATGAAAAAGTGAAACAGCCGGCAGTCGTAAATGATAACCAGAATAGGTTGTTGGAGTTTCAAAACAATGATGGCAACCTTGCTATTGTGAAATACCTTGGCAACAAAGTTAGTTCGGGTAACAAGGAAGTGAATGGTAGAACAGGGGATTCTGATCTGGTGATTCCACAAGTGCTAATCAAGGATCAAATTTCTGACCTGAAGGTGAAATTTATTGGTTTTGGGAAAATTGCAGCAAGGTTCTCGGAGAAGGATGGAATCCCAAATAGTATAAGCAGAATATGGTGTGAATGGCTAGGGAAAGAGGCTCCTACAGACAATGATAAGTTGATGGTCCCAAAGCATGAATTTGCCGTTGTTACTTTTGCTAATAATTTTGACCTAGGCAGAAAGGGATTGCTCGATGATATGAAGTTGCTATTAACATCTGATTCTACAACAGAATTGGATAATGGTGAAGCTGCTACTAGGAAAAGGAAGAAGTCATTTTCTGATCCAGAGATTAGTGGATCTTTAAGTAATCAATATGATTCATCTGGGGAAGACTCTTCAATTTCAAACGATGCTTCATGTCTGGCAATACCTCGATATGATGATCAAATTCTGCTCACTAGATTTATATCAAATAAGGTTATAAGGAGAGAGTTGAGGCGTCAACAGCGTATAGCTGCTGAAAGAATGTGTGATATCTGTCGGCAAAAGATGCTTCCTGAGAAAGATGTAGCAGCACTGATGAATTTGAACACTGGAAAACTTGTTTACAGTAGTAGAAATGTTAATGGGGTATAATTCTTTACTCAACTTGACTCTGGATCTTCTTTGTTATTGTGAGCAACTTAAAAGTTTACATCATATTGGTCTATACTGAACATGACCATTTTCTTTGTCTAACTTGAAGCATTTTATTTACATGTTAACTTGCGTGCAATTCCTAGTTCAACTGTGATCGGCGTTGATCATTTTCTTTTACATGTAGGCTTTCCATGTATTTCATACTTCATGCCTTATACATTGGATACTCCTTTGTGAAGTTGAAAAAATTGAGAACCAGCCTGTTAATCTTAAAGTAAGACGAAGATCTAGGAGAAAAACTCGAACCAAATCCAACAAGATGGGGAAGGATGGAGAGACTAAACCCACAGGGACCCTGGTTACTTCTGTACTCTGCCCAGAGTGCCAAGGCTCTGGTATTGAGGTTGAGGGAGATGAGCTGGAGAAACCTGAGATCTCTCTTTCCCAGGTATGTATCATGTGATTATAAACGTTTTGGAATTCATTTTTTGGGTATGTATGCATACATTTTATGAATTATGTGGCATGTATCTATGTTGATTTAACACATTTTTATTACCCTTTCAGATGTTTAGGTATAAGATTAAAGTGAGTGATGCTCGTAGATCATGGATGAAAAACCCTGAAATTCTGGAGAATTGTTCGACAGGCTTTCATTTACCTTCTCAGCCTGCAGAGATGATTCAGGTTTTCGGGCATTGGCTCACCATTTTCCTTTCGTTCTCTTTATTTTTGCTAAAGGTAAAGTAAACTTGGAGACCTCATATGTATTTGGCATTCTTGGTTGCAGGAGAAAGTAACACCCCTAAAATCGCTCCATTTCTACAGCGCTGACATGTATGAACCAGACACAAGTTTCCTTGGGTAAATTCTGCAATCGAACTTTATGTTTAAACATTTAAACCCACGGTCGAGTAGGATGCTTTGTAAGTACCTTTTGTACATTGCCGACACCAGTCTGCCTTGTAATGACTGTTACATGAAACATGGTTTTAAGTCTTAATTCAACTTGCCTCTTCCTTAATTCTACTTTACGTTGAAAAGAATGGGAGATTATAGTTTTGCTGGTTATGTTAGGGTTTGAAAGGTAGTTACTGTTACAAAATTCTCTGTTGGTTTTAAGATTTGAGCTTAATTTATTGAGCTAAATCATTTACAATTTAAGTGTACTGTGTTTGGGAGTTAGTTGGAAGTTGAGGCCTTAAATAGGAGTTAATGAACCAACTAACTGTTGGTTTAGTTAGATGAAGTCACAAATTTGAGGTTTGAATTTTGATATTGTGAATAGAACAAATTAGATTGAAAGGGTCACTCTTATATTGGACTTCTGTAGCATCCGGTTTAAGATTAATCGGTGTATAAATCAGATATCGATGATAATAAAGTTTCCTTGATTTTGCATGTTGCCCCAAGCTCACACATGACATGTCAATACCACATCATCATAGAGATTTAAAAACAAATGAATCTTAAATGTAAATTAATTTTACTATTTTTTTTATAAAATACATTTTTATTAGTAATCAGAGTCTTTTTAAACAAACAAGGTATGGTAATTAGAGATGAGCACAGGTTGGGTCGGATTTTTGGTCCACCTACAGTTGACCTAAAGATTCATACCCTTCATTCAATTCTTGACCTCAACTTAGGGTGAAAAAAATCTCACTCGATCAATTTTTAAGCCTTAAAATTTGATCCGACCCGACCCGAATCATTTAAAAATTTAAATTTTAGGTATTTAATTATAAAAAAAATAAATTTAGTGACCTAGTTGTATAACATAATTTTAGTGACCTAATTTTCCGACCCACCGGTACCTGACACGAAGATTCGTACCCTCCATCCGACAATTGACTTGACACGATTTTAGGGTGAAAAAATCCAACCAACCCAATTTTTAATCCTTAAAATTCGACCTAACCCGAATCATTAAAAAAATAAATTTTAGGGATTTAATTGTAAAAAATAATCCTAGTGGCCTAATTGTATAAAATATATATAAGGAAGGATCATTAATGCAAATATCCCTAAAAATATATATGAAAAATTGTACTATTAGTCCCGGATCGGGTCGGGTATGATTTTTCCACCATAAACTCAAACTTGACCTGATCCGAGACCACCTTTGAAAAAACCTGAACACAATTTTTTATCAAAAAAATAACCCGAGTGGATCGAAACCCGTCGAGTTCGAATGCCATGCCCATCCGTAATGATACCATAGCAGATAAGCATCTAATTGTAGCCTAATGGGATCATTTTGATAAGAAAGCTCAGCTTTCACAAACAATTCAAATGATTCATTTTTAACACTTCACTCTGTATCTTATATAATATCAGCAGATCGGAATGACAATTCCCGATCCAAATGGACAATTTGTTCCGATTCAACGTCGAAATGGAACTCGGAGAATGTGAACAGAAATAGTTGCTCATAACTTGCAATTACATATGAATACATCTGGTTTCCGAATTTGTATAGACTTGATCTTTCTATAGTGTCTGAAATGGGAAATGGAAGCCGAGGAGGAAGTTCAAAACAGAAGTAGACAAAGGAAAACGCAGCAGAAGAGGAAGAAACTGATTCTTCCAAGTGATTTATCTGCTTGCATTACGTGCCGGCGAATCCTAGGACTAGTGATCCAAGCTAGATTGTACGAATCCGGATATGTATACAAGTTCGTAACCGAGTCCCCAAATACTCTCGCGTATACTATTTCGCCAAACATTCGGATTACTGGATCCGGTACGTTTATCGTCATGCTGCTAGAACTAAGCATCGGAGAAGCTGGATGACCATTGTGTTCAGGGTAGTACACTTGTGGTTGATATGAATATCCATGGTGATGAAACTGCATACCATCGGTAAAATTCGGAGATCGTTGTGTCGTGCCAATGCCACAGGTAGGACCGAGAGGTCTCTTTGGTATGTCGATACCTAACCGGGGAGTCTCGGCTCTAGGTTCTTTAGTTGTCACGCCCCGACCGTAAATAGGAATCAATGTGGCATCCGAAACATCCGCTTTGCATACAGGACATTGGTGCTGATTCCGGTCGTGGTTCTCGGCCGAGGCAGTCTCGGAATGAAGCCATTTGTAGATGCAAGGCCAGCAATATAGGTGGCCGCAAAGCGTGACCACCGGATCCTGCACCGAGTCGAGGCAGATGTTGCAGTCGAAGCCTGTTGCCAGGTCATCATCCGAAACAGGCGAACCCCTCCACGTCTCCAAGCAATCTTTACCTTCCAGCCACTTCTCCATGGCCATCTGCTGCCAAAATCTGTCAAATTTAATAGAGAATTAGTACAAATATCCCAAAGTTTCATCCTATATAAACAAACACAACTACTCTTGGTCGGTAAGAACTGGTAAACTGAACCACAGAAGCTACAATCAAACACTTAATGATCTCAACCACCAATTCATCTTCCAATGGTGGGGTTGCCTTAAAAAACCCATTTTTTTTATTAATTTATTTTCAAGAACATACAACACCAAACATCAGTTTCTTCCATGTCATGTCAAATTGACAACCCATATGCAGGTTTTTGCAGCTTTATGAACATTGAACCAGGTCAGGATTTCAAGGAAACGAAAATCAAACATATTCTTCATAACCTGATAATGGAAACTTCAAAGAGACAAAAAAAAAACAGGGGAGCCATGGAAACAGAGATTCATGGAATGTAAAGATAATCAAACCAAACTCAAAAACAGAATCATACCCAGAAAAGATAATGAAAAACCCAGTAATTGTACGTAGAAAAGTAGGGATAATACATACCAGTTAGTTGACAAGTCTGTTCTCTGTAAACTTAAAGAAAAACAGAGGAAGCTATGATTTTTGTTTCTGAATGGAGAATCTGATTTTCTTCTTCGAAAGAAACAATATATATATATAGATATATATAAAGGAGTGATTGAGGTTGAGATGGAAAGGAATAAGATTTTGAGGCTTTAAAGAGAGAAAGAAAGAGAAAACAGAGTAATTAAAAATTGTAAAAGATTCATTCTGGTTCTGATTTTATATACAGAGAAGACAAATAATGGAGAAGATAATAGAACAATAATAAATAAATTATAAAAATAAAATAACAATGAAACTAAGAGGATAAACATTAATTAAAAATTATACCTATTACTGATTATTAGTTTATGTAACGGGATAATTTGTTAACTCTTAAACAAAATTAATTTGTTATATTATGAATAAAATATCATTATGTAATAAATCATTATAGTAACCGATTAAAATTCGATTTGATCTTAAAGTATTTATATATAATTTTAGGTAATAAATCAATGGTAATTCTTTTTTTTATTGTTATTTTGATTTTTAAAAGTTTAACTTGATTAATCTAGGTTCACTCGCGTTATATATCTAATATTAGTAGGTGATTCTTTTAGTTAAAATTTTTTCTATATATAATATTTTAAACTTAAAATCGATTTAAACAAAATCAAACTGCTTACTACTTAGGTCTATCTTTTTTTTATTTTAATGATTATTTAATTCATGATCAGAGAAGGATGAAAATCATTTACCTCTTTTCCATTCCTTAAAGGGTTTAAGGTTTAAGGTTAAGATTGTCGTTAAGCTTTCAAAAATTAGGGGTAAAATATATTTTTTAGGGGTAAGACATAGAGTTTAGAATATAAAAAATAAAGGTTAAAGTTAAAAATTTATTTTTTAAATTTTTTTAAAGAAAACATTAAATGATATATACAGTGATTTTTACCATCATATAGTAAATATTTTTATTATAAAAAATCTATACAAAAATATTTTAGTCATTTATGTATTAATGTAATAAGATAATTGCTCTTAACTACTCCTACATATCACGTGAAAGGAGAAAGTTGCCAAAATCTTTACGAAATTAGTTTATCTAATTTTATAGATTTGAAATATCAGAAATAATTAACTAATTCAATTTCGTAAATAATTTATTATTTTTGGTCGTTTATTATACAAGCGTTCAATAATTAGATTTTAAATAATGTTAATTATATTAATTTTTCATATGATTTATTTTTAATTTTGTTTAACTGGATTCAACTTTTTCTTACCAAAACTATCAATGTTTTTGTTTGCTTGTAACATGTTTTTTTTCCTCTTGCTTTTATAAGTATTTTCATTCTAGAATTGGATTTACGTTTTTTAGTTGATAATTATTTTATTATCTAGTTAATTTATTCGATTTGGATAAGACTAGTAACAGATTGAATTTAAGTGAATTAAAGTTTTAACTGTATCATCATTTATATCATAAAAGGTTATTTATACAGGTGTTTATCGAGCGAGTTAATTGAGAGTTAGATAATGTTTGACTCGTGGTCGTTAGAAAATTTTATTGCTCGGTTCGTTACTCGTTAAGCTCGTTAAATTGTTTCGACTCGTTGTTTGTTAAAATATTTTGTTGTTCAACTAGACTTGTTGCTCGTTAAACTCACTAAATAAGTTATCTTATTTTTAACTAAAAGTAAATTTAAATAATATTATATGGGACTTAATATTAACATAAATTAATAAATTTAACAAAAATATATCGAAAGTGTATAAAACACTTTTAAAGTCTAAATTCGAAAGTAACAATCCATAAATACACAAAACTAACATATTAAAATTAAAGTAACAATTCATAAATTAATAATTAATATTTAAATTTATTTTTTGAATGAAATAATTTCAAAGTAATTACTAAAAAAATATTTCTAAAAAATAACAAATTGCTCATGAACTTATCAAGTCGAGTTAGACTTTGCTCGATTCAATTTGTTAAAGTCTCGAGTCGAATTTAAGTTTAAATTGAATCAATTCAAATCGAATATCTAATAAATTTTAACCGAATCGAACTCAAACAGTTCATGAGCTATTCAACTCGTTAATCATCCCTAGATGACTTAATTCGTCCATCACCTGCTTGATATTGACCCAAATTTATTCGCTCATCAATCATCGATGGAATAGATGAATGGAGTCATAAATATATTCTATTATTGAAAAATTAGATTTAAAAAATATATAATATATTGTTAAAATTATTTAATACATTAAAGTCAACTACTGGTTAAAGTTTTAAATTACATAAATGAAGTTCTTACTTTACAATAATAAACAAAAAAATTAAGAACTATATTTGTGGGTAATTAGTCTAAACATCACTCATCAATTATAAAATTAAAAAAAAATAAAATACATATAAAATATGTAAAAAATATCGATGGATAGATAGATAGAACAGAGAATAAAGATAACAAAAATTTTTATATTTGAATTTTAGTATTACATTTATAATCTTCGATCAAAGATGAACGCAGAAGATATTAAGGATATAACTATGTTTTCTAAAAATTTTAATTTTTTTATATTTATATTTTTTTGTACTTTTATTGATAGTCTAGTTATGTACCCCTAAACTCTTGTAATTTTATACCTTTTACTTTTTTAATATACCTTTTTGATAGTTTCCTCTTCTCCTTCGGAGACATCCGATAGAATTGGAAAATTTTGGGTTTGCCCTTGTCTTCAGTGATGGATACACGTTTATAATAGGGTTGGTCCGTGCCCACCCTAAACTTTTTAAAGTTCACATATTTTTTCTTAATTTTTTAATTTTTATAAATTAATCCTTAAATTTTTATAATACTTAAACTTTAAATCCAGCTTGAGATTTTAAAATTTTATATGTACCACTTAGGGGTGGGTAAAATACCTGATTACCCGGTCTCAGACACAGTAAGACCCGATAAATTTTTATCTTGTATTGATTTCGGTAGGACATAAACTAGATTCAAAATTTAGGTCCTAGTCATAACCGAGACTGGATTTTGATTTTTTAGACCCGGTACCCGGTAGGTATCCAATAAGACCGAGACTGGTCTAATTTTTTGACCTGATACTTGGTGGATACCAAATAGGACCGGGACTAATATCAAATATCCAATATTGATTTTCTTTTATCTATTTTTTATCAAACTTTCTCTTTATGTATAAATAATAAAATATTATGACTATTACTAATTTTTAAACTTTAATTTTCAAACGTACAATATTCTAATTTTATTATTTAATATTATTATTGGTGGGTGAAAAAAACTTCAATTACTTAATTTTTTTTAAGAATAAACTAATTCATTGAGTATCCGATATTAGAACCGGTTTCCATCAGTAACTGAACCGGTTCTTAAAATTTAGGGCCTGATGTGCGAGACCGAAACTGATTTCAATTTTCACGAACCGATAACTACCAAAACTAAAATTAATTCTATTTAAATTGACCGAGTACCATATCTTTCCATCCTAACATCAACTCTTAAATAAATTTTTAAATCCGCCACCATCTTTCTTCGACAATAAGATCCACTTGAAGAGGAAGAGTGGTTTTCATCAGCACTGAAAATGAGATGAAATGGGATTCCATTTCGACTGCAGCTCAATCCATTAGGAGCTTTCAAGATGCACACCAAAGAAAATGGCAGAGGAGAGAGACATGTCATAGTTATATTCACAGATGGACCGGACAGGGTTACAGAGGATAGTCGTTGCTTCTAAAAAATTATATATAATTTATAAATTTTTTATATATTTTTATTATTTTTTTAAAAAATTTATAAATTTACCCCTTAACATAAAATCTTGTATTCATTTCTAGTTATATCGGTTCAAGCGTATTCCCAAACATTGTCTGAAATATAAAATAGAATATTAAAAGATATTATCGAGTTAATTGTATCATATATCTTAGAAATATAATTATCATTTTAAATTGATTTTTAAATTTTTAAATATTTTAATTTTATTTTTTAACTGTGACTCTTATTCTAAATTGATCCCTAACTTTTTAAATATTTTAGTATCATCTTTAAATTATGATTCTCGTTCTAAAATAATACTCGAACTTTTGAACATGTCAATTTCAACACAAACTACCGATTTATACTAATCACATCCTCTGCTAACAAAATCATTAAGAAATTGTTAATAGCCATATAAACATTGGTTTGTATTATTTAATAATATGATATGAAATAAATAATAAATATTATTGTATATATTGATAAATTTGGGGATAAAATAAAAATGTTTAAGAGTTTAGGGAGTAATTTAAAATAAGAGTCGTGATTTAGAGATGAAATTGAAATGTTCAGAAGACTAAGACTAATTCATAAGAGCTATAATTTAGGGATGAAATTAAAATATTTAATAATTTAAATATTAATTTAAAGTAAATATCATAATTTAGAACGAATGACGAAACTAATAATATTATCAAAAAAATACTAGTACATATAAGTTAATAAGATTGGACATTAGCACTATTATATTGAAGCATTATCATTTTCTTTTTAATATTTTTGTTTGAAAAGACTTATTTATTTGATCGTGTGGATCATATTTCACGTTTATATTGACTCGAAAATTTAATTATAAAATATATGTTTAAATTAGATTTTTAATAAGTATTTAAAGTATTTTTAATTAAAATAAATATCTTTAATAAATATAAAAAAATATATTTTTATCCATTTATTTTTGATTCATTTTAAAATTAATTGAAGTATCTATTTTAACTAAAAAAATTAAACATATGATTTAATCAAAAAATTTAAATATTTGTCTCAAAAAATAAATACAATTTAAAAACTTCTTTGTAGTTAATTTTTATTTTAATTTTAATTATTTTATATTTTAATATGTTGATTTTTTTTAACTCTACAAATATACAAAATGAGTCTAATATTAGTTCAATTAATGAGTTTATTTAAGGTGAATCTTGGATGATGGAATATTGATTTGAAATATTAATTCAATTAAAAGTAGGGTTATATTATTGATAGCCATTAAGATTGTCATTAAAAATTATATAGAATTTTATTATTAATGTGTATTTAGTTTTTAATAGAATTTAAAAGAATATAATTAATTATATTTTGCAAATATTTTTTTTATTAATTTAAGTTTTTTTTGTATAATTAAATATTAAAATAATAAATTTTAAATCCTAAATACTAAAATCATAAATCTTATGTGTTAAACTTAAATCATAATTCGTAAATTCTAAATCATAATCATAAAATTAAATATTAAAACCCTAATCATAATATTAAATTATAAATTATAAACTATAAATGTTAAACTCTAAACTTTAAGATATATATCCCGAAAACATAAAGCCTAAATCTTAAGAATATAAACCCTAATCACTAAACTCTTAAAATTATAAATCCTTCTGTGAATATTAATTATATTAAACTCCCTTAATTAATTAACATAATTTTTTAAAAATATAATTAATTATATTTTACTAGATTCAAGGATGAAGTCATAATTTGGAGTTGAGAAACAAAATATAAATATTTAAAAGTAGGAGAATTCATAAATAAATCAAAATTTTAAAAATTTTAAATAGGGAGACAAAGGTGAAAATTTTTTCTTCAGAGGTGGGCCGATTATCCGTCCCCCAGAGACAGAGCCAAGATTTGGGGTTGAGAGAGACAATACATTAATGTTTAGAAGTAGGGGACAAATTCATAATTTTTTTAAAAAAGAATTAAAATAGTGGGACAAAAGTGAAAAAATTCTTCGGGGGTGAGGAACGATTCCGCCTCCCCACCCCCATGTAGTTTCGTCGTTAGTCCCGCCCCATTTAGTTTCGTCTCTGACTAAATTTCATCTATTTCGCTCATTTAACGATCTAAAAAATATACAATACTCATAATTTTACATTTTGTATAAATGGATCGCAACCCTAAATTTATATATAAATATATAAATGTTAGACAATATCAATTCTTTGACAAAATAATTTAAATTAGATATCGTAAAGATTTATTATGAAGCTGATCTTTTTAATTCAAATCTTTTTATTCACAACATCATAATTTAAACTATTAAAATTATTTAAGAGACCTAACATATTATCTTCCTAGACCAACAAATAATTAATAAAAAAAATTAAATATATAAAATCTGAATTAATTAAAAAACCTCGAAAAAAACAATAAAAAATTTCAAATGGGTAAGAATGTTCTCGATTTCTTTCTGCTGACCGAAATGAGCGAAAGCGACTTGGAAAAATCATTATCCCAATCAAAACGAATGGGTCCAATTGTAGCACCAATGCCACATAATAATTTTTTAGTACTCTATTCTGTAATTTTTGAGCTAACATATATTTAACTTCTCTCAAAATTTATATTAATTTTCTTCAAAATATATAATTAAATATGATTAAACAGGTATATAAGCATCAAATTCAAATATTTACGCCCACAATTATTTAGGTATAGATGCTAGAGTTTAGGGGTTAACTTAAAATTTTAAAAATTTAGTAGTTTATATTAAAAATTTAAAGATTTTAAGAGTTTAATTTTTAAAAATCGAAGTGTTTAGGTTATAATTTTTCAAATTTTGGGTCGTAGATCTCACAAGTTCCATTATCTTCCGTCGTTGTTTAGATATATAACAAAATTCAAACTAAGATCGAAAGTGAATTTAAATACTGAATCGATAAAAAAATACCAAATTAAATAATAAAAGAATAAAACATGAATCATAAAATTTATTTAATTTTCGCCGTCGATCATCATCGACCTCTTAAATGGATGAGAATGTAAGTGGGAGGGGATGCAATAGCTTGAAGATGAGGATGTTGAAGTGTGAACCAAATTATACATAAAAGTGCACCAACTTAGGTATGGTATTAGAAAAGTGAGAAATCTTGCTTTTAAAAGTGGATATGGTCATCAAATCACAAAAGATAAATGGCACGTTGAAGTGTCAAAGTGAAAAATGGGACTAAAAAACAAGCCTAAAGCATGTTCAATAATGATCAAATTCAAACACTCTTTTGTGTTGGATTAGCTTAACAAATCAGGTTTAATGCTCATTTTTCTCGATTGAATTTCAATCGAATTTATTTTTTATAATCATCAATATCTAATTTATTAATTATATGTTACGATCATGTTATCTAGATCTGGATCGACATATCGTGTGATATTTGAAAAGGAACACATTTTAGATAAGTCGACCTTCAAACATCCTTTATTCAAGGATTTATATCTGAAGCGTCATTTCAATAAAACCATATAATATACCCATTGAATATTGTATCATGTAGGGTCTAATAAATGATATTAGTTAACCCTTCAGTTTCGGCATAAGCGTGATATGAGGTCTTTTGGCCCCAAATCGTCCTTAAGAACTCATTCTAGTGAGATATTATGACTTCTGTTTGGCCTCAATGCTCGCACACATATATTCCATATGAGTCTAGGAGAAGGTCAATTATACTATGATAGCTCGAGTTCGAATCAAATAATTAAATACTAATTATATCACGATCCTTTTAATTAAATTCATTCTATTCACAAATTTAAAATCGAACTTTTAACTTTATTTAAAGGATTCTTATTCATTGATAGTGTATAACTTTATACTCTTAATACATGTACTAAGAAACACTTCAAACATTGCATCTCTTTCCTTCTTTCTTAGAAGGATGAACTAAAAATGCCAAACATCATGAAAATTCTTCATTTGTTTTCAAAGAATTGAAGCTTGTGGTTACCAAGCTTTCTTTCATCGATGAGCAGTGACCAAAGTTTCAATGAATCTTAAACCATCAAACCTGGGTGCAAATTTCTCAGTTGAAGTTGATTTCTTGTTTGCAGAAGAATTCTCAGCTTCTTTCTTCTCCTGAAAAATTAATAGAAAAGAACAGGATAGAAATTAAGAAGGATCAAAAGTTTAAATTTCAAATCACGCCGAGAACACTTCTGTTAATATTTTCTCGGCAACCAAACAGAGCAAGATCCAAGGAGGAAAAAAAATTTAGTACAAGAACACAAACCCAGTTTTATTAGAAAGAAAGAAGGGAGGAAACCCATTTTTCAACTAAAACAGAGTAAAAGAACAAGACCCGGGATTGAGTTTAAAGATTTTACCTCACTGGAAAACTGAAAATTGGAGTTACAGGTGAAGTTGGAGGAAGCAGAAGCGGAAGCGGAAGCAGAGGCAGAGGCTGCAACGACGGAGGCAGCGAAGAACCCTGATTTCTTCATGGTTGATGATAAGCAAATCCGATTCAAACAACTTTGGAGAAACGGGAAAATTTATTTATTTATTCTTTCTTGAGGAAAATGTGGGAAAATTTTTGAGAAAATATTTGGTGTTTCACGGCATTTATATATACCGGGGGATTGCCGTTACCAATTGGATAATGCAAGTTTCCAATATTTACGCGGCAAATAACCCATCACCTTTATTTATAGCACTTGCAATTACTTTCCTACCCCTATTTTTTTTTAAGAGATGACGCAAGTCGGGTCAAGTTTTTTATCTATCGAAATCTGACCTAAAATAAATATTTTAAATTTGATTTCGACTCAACCATATTGTTTAAAAAAATTTGATCTAACCCAAAATTAAATATGTTAAATCTGACTTTAACTCAACCTATTTAAAATAATTTTAAAGATGTAATTGTAAAAAATAATGTTACGAGACTTAAACTTAAAAAAAATTATAATTTTAAAAATTAAATTATAAATAAAAAATTTAATTTTAAAGATCTAATTATAAAAATAGAGAGATATTATTATAAATATATCTAAAATTTAAAAAAAATATAGAATTAATCCCATATAAAGTTAGATATTTTTTACCCTAAATTCGACCCTAACTTCACCCTTAATAGAAACCCAACTTGGTTTGAATTTTTTTTTATTAAAAATTTAATCTGACCAGATTAAGTCCGGTAAGAACTCGACCAATTTGAATAAAATATTTATCCCTTCTATTTTATTATTTTCTTGTACAATAAGGTTTATTTTTAATATTATTATAATGTCTATACCAACTAAATTCCTCCGCACTTATAAATTAAAAAAAATTAAATACTTAAACATATTCGATCATACATTTTCATATAAACTCAATCGACTTTTTTATCTTTTAAAAGGTACACTATAAACCTTAAATTAATTAGATAAAAAATACTATAATTTTTAAACACAATTGAACTTAAAATCTACATATTAAGATAAAATTGTTAATCCCATATTTATATATGAGATTTTTTAATAGTATTAAGCGATTGTAATATTATAATCCATTATATAATCTTAATTATTTTATGAGGTATATATATCTCGCAAATAAAATTATTCGAATCTAAATTTTTTAGGATAAATATTATTATTTTTTTTACTGAGAATTGATTCTGTAATAACTTTTATTTATTTTTCGATATGTTTTGCTTTCTCAAATGAATCATATAATTATAATATAATAACCAATTAGTTCAAATGTTATTCCCTCATGTTAAATCAATATTTATATTAAATAATATAACGGAGTTGATTTAAATGGACAATTTTAGGGGAATAATCCAATCCCAAACAATATTTTGAAATATAAAAAGAATAAATGTATATTTTATTATTTATGATAATTTTTATAATGAAAGAGCAAAACGTCATGTGAACGTGACGTTATCCTTTAAAATAATCATTTAATTATCATATAAATACAAATATCAGCTGAATTTAAAAAATATTTTAAATGATAACGTTGTGTATACGTGACTTTTTACCCTATCATTATGAAAATTATCCTAAATAATAGCTCTTATTCTTTTTTATATTTTAAAATATTTTTTAGGATTGGATTATTTTCCTAAAATTATCATTTAAATGACTTAATTTATTTAAAATAAAATATTTAGAATTATTCTTTAATAAATAGAAGTTTTTTTAACAAGACGATCGCTATTAATTTTAATGGTCTAATTTAATAAAATTTAAGGTTCACGACCTATATAATTGATATTTATTTCGGTGACATAAAAGAATATCTTTTTTAAAAAAATGTAAATGGCAGTTTCGTAATAGAACACATAAATTAAGGACATTATTTTTGTAGCCACGTTGATATTCCCAAGGTCCTATAGCCATAGGCTGGTGATTTCGAGAAAACAATCAATTATTGTAAGACACGTGTACGTTCTAGATCAAATTATACAATCATCTCAGTTTTCTGTATTCATTCATGGCAGTTATTACGTAATTTCCATTACAGTCCTTCAAATTTTAAATCAATTATGTTTTTGACCAATACTAGTCATTAAATTTTGATTTTTTTATAGGGTTAATTACTACGGAGGTCACGTTTGTTTGACTCCAGTACAAATTTAGACATTAAATTTTAAAATGAACCAATATAGTACATATATTTTTAGCCCGTAAACTTTTAGTCACACCGACATTAAATATCATTAAAGATTGACGAAAAGATGATCTGACATAATAAAAAAGAATAAATTAATTAAGTAATCCCTAAACAATTATTTCACTTTTATTTCATATTTAATTTAATTCTTTAAATTTTAAAACTTTTATCTTTTTACCCCAAATGTTCCTCTCAGAGTACTGAATCCATCTTTTCTTCTTCTATTCTTTTTTTTTTTATCATTTTTTTTATCTCCATCTTTTCAGCAATACAGTCAACTAAATTCATCTAACCACCAATCAATGTTGCCTTTGTTATTTTTTTATTTTATTTTTTATCACTTTTTCATCTCTTTTCCACCATAGTTCTCCAATGTTCATCGACACATCAACAAAAATTTAATCCGAAATCGCCATTGATAAAGAATTACGGTACATAGAAGAGCTCAAAGGAGACAATAAATCAGGTGAGAAGAACGAAGAAGACTGGAACAAAGACTGAAAATGAGTAGATCCCGAAATAAAATCCTGAAAACCCATTTATTGGTTCAAAGGGCGGGAACTGAGGATCTGTGAATACGGCAAAATGAGTGGGTGTGAAAGAGGATTACCTACTCTTTTGTTAGCAGCATCGCCAGCGCATCCAGCATTTTGTTAGCACCATTATGGACAAAGATTTTGTGAATTGCAGCCAACTGATGCGAGGTCATATTTTGGATTCGGGAATTGTTTGTATGTATTGAGAAATTGTAAATAAGCTAAAGATGAGTTTTTGGTGGCATTGGAATGAGTTGAAAGTTGAAACTGGTGGGTGAGGTCACATTTTCGAATCGGGTATTTGTATGTATTTGGAAACTATAAAGAAGTTAAAAATAAAATTTTAATGGCATTGAAATCAGCTGAAGCTGGTGGGAATCAATGGGTAATTTACTTCCTCAGATTTATGTTAATCTTGGCTTTATATTTGGAGGAGAAGGTACGGGTTCAACTTTTAAGTGCTTGTGAGTATTACAAAGAGGTTGTTATTCTTTGTTCTACTCATTTTAAAGTTGGTGGGAATCAATGGGTCATTTACTGTACGAAAAAAGTTGCGGAAGAAGACCATAAGTTTAGAAAGATGGTGAAAATATAAAATTTTAAAATGTTTAAAGTAAAATTAAAGATAAAATAAAAATAAAATATTTTTTTAGTGACTATATATATAATTTATTCTTTTAATATTGTGTCAAATAAAAATAAAAATATTTGTTTAGTGATTATATTTATTTAAAATAAATTATTATATTTAATAAAAAATTGGGATGACCTCTCTCATGGTTAACGTGTTATAAATTATTAACACACATAAATTGAATTTTTTATTGAAAAGTTTCAAAACTTTCATTCTAGTAATGATTTTTTTTTTGAAATTGTCCTGAAATTTTCAAAACCTTGATAGAAGTTTTGAAATTTTTAATCATAAATTGATAAATTGACAAGATTAAACCTCGATTTAACACAAAAATGCATTCTAACATACTTTTAAATATTATAAGCATTAATGACAAAAAAAAATTTAAACACATATAAAACTAAAAAGATCACTACCTATAGATAAAGAAATTAAATTTTAGAACATATATGTTAGGAGTATGATAAAAAAAAATTGAGCTATAAGTGACTAAATGTGGGAAATATAGTAATGCTAGAATCCCACATTGATAACAAATACCTTTGGGAATGGGTATTTATTAAGGCTTTACCCCACTTCCTTGTTGAGTGATAGAGAACAAGGGAGTTCCTCGCGCATCTCTGCCGACGTCCGTCCGGCTCGGCGTGTACTATCTTTTTAGAGAAAATTAGTAAGAACTTTTCTCTTTATTTTTACGAAATACGAAAGGTTTATTTCTGTCAGTCACACTGCTTTTATAGGCTGTGCAGGGTGTTGTTCTGTTTGATTTAAAATTCTAAGAATTTTAAATAAATAATCGAACAATTTAATCCGAGATTTTATTGGATAACAAAGATTTTATCTGTTAACTGAACAGATTTAATAACAGATAATTCCGAGTTTTAAATGAAGTATATCTATTTTTTTTAGTATATTTCAAATTTAAATTAATTAAATTTGAAAAACAAGTTAGATAAAATAAGAGTTTTGGGACGATTCTACCCTCACGTCCAGCCTATAAATATGAAGCAGATTTCTCAGTTTCAATCATCCCATTCAGTTTCGACTGTCTTACCTTGAGAAATCTGAGAGCTTTTCCTTTGTCTTTCCTAACGAGTGTTTCCTTCTAAGTCCACTCCAAAACTTTGGGTGTACATTGTTTTGGAGGATCGTGCTAACCTTCGGGGGACATTCGCCTAACGTAGCGAGTACACACATCGGGGCGATTTGTTTCTAAGGCAGTGACCTCCATACCATGACACGGTCATACATATTTCGGTTCATTATTTTCAAGTCAGTGCTAACGCCCTGTTTTGCAGAATTTATTTTCCAACAATTTAGAAACAAATCGGTTCTGCAAAATGTCTGTCTCTTCCGATAAGTTGGTTCCAGACCTGTCCAAATTAGATGCACTCGACGGGAACAATTATCGTAGATGGTCCCAGAGCATCATGATCTTCGAACAACTAGATCTCGACTACATCCTCGACAACCCTTCTCCGATAGATGATCCAGAAGGCGCTGCTGGAATTGATGCCATCGCGGACATGAATAAATATGTCGAGGATAATAAAACAGTGCGAGGTCATCTCTTGAGTCACATGTCAAACAAAATATTCGACATGTTTCTCAAAGAGAAAAGTGCAAAAAGGATTTGGGATACTCTTGAAATGAAGTATGGAGCTGATGACGCTGGAATCAAGAAATATGTAGTTGGTGAATGGCTACAGTTCCAGATGTCCGATGATAAACCGATAATGGAACAAGTCCATGATTATAAGAAGCTAGTTTTGGACATTTTAGCTGAAGATATGAAAATGTGTGAGGTCCTTCAAGCAAATGTTCTGATCGAAAAATTTCCGAAGTCCTAGTCCGATTACCGTAACTCCCTTAAGCACAAAAAAGGGATATTCCGTTGGTGGAGCTTGTAAGCCATATGAAGATCGAGGAAACCAACCGTTTGAAAGATAAGGTTTCCAACTCTAATGGTCAATTTAATTTTAAGGCTAACTTGGTTGAATATGATGGTGCCTCAGGATCCAAGCCCAAAAGGGTTCTGAAAAAGGGTTATCAAAAGAATCCCACCAGACCTCAAAAGTCTACGAACTTCAAGAAGTCAACCAACATGAAGGCCCCAGGAAAGTCCACCAAATGCTATGTGTGCGGGCAAATTGGACACAAAGCCTACCAGTGCCCACGCCGCTCAGACCGCTTGAATGACAATAGACCACAAGCGAATGTTGCAGAGGATAACGATGATGTCATTGCAGCAATCATCTCAGAAGTCAATCTGGTGGAAAATTCTGCTGAATGGGTGGTTGACACTGGTGCTTCCAGACATTTCTGCAATAAAAAGGAGCTGTTCACCGAGTTCGAGGATGGGAACAAAGGAGAACAAGTGTACATGGGAAATTCTAGCAGTTCAGAGGTGTTAGGTAAAGGCAAAGTTTTACTCAAGCTGACATCCGGTAAAATTTATCCTTAAATAATGTTCTGTATGTACCTGCCCTGCATAGAAATCTGATTAGTGGTGGTTTGTTGAATAAGGCAGGCGTTAAACTTGTTTTCGAGGCAGATAAACTTATACTTTCCCGCAATGGTGATTATGTTGGGAAAAGGGTTTTTAAATGGGAGTTTATTTGTAATCGAAACTGAGTTTAATGAGAATAAAGCCATCACTTCTGCTTATACTGTTGAATCTTTTGATATGTGGCATGCTAGATTAAGTCATGTGAATACTTTCTCTTTAAAGAAGCTCATTAAGATGAAGCTATTATCTAATCTAGACGAAAGTGGCTTTAATAAATGTGAGATTTGTGTAGAAGCCAAGCATACTAAACCTTCCTTTAAGACTGTTTCTAAGAGGAAAACTGAATTGTTAGAACTTATTCACACAGATCTAGCAGACTTTAGAAACTTTGAGAGTAAGGGAGGAAAACACTACTACATCACCTTTATAGATGATTACTCTAGATATACAAAGGTTTATCTTCTTAGAACTAAAGATGAAGCTGAAAACTTCTTCCTAATCTATAAAGCAGAAGTTAAAAATCAACTTAACAAGAAGATAAAACGTGTTAGATCCGATAGAGGTGGTGAATATGGATCTAATTTTCTTAAAGAGGTATGTGAGACGAATGACATAATCCATGAAACCTCTGCCCCTTATTTTCCTCAACAAAACGGTGTAGCCGAGAGGAAAACAGAACTTTAAAAGAGATGATGAATTCATTGTTGATAAGTTCTGGGTTATCTGATAACATGTGGGGGGAAGCCATTCTATCAACAAATTATATTTTAAACTGAATACCTCATAAGAAATTAGACTCAACCCCATACAACTTATGGAGAGGTTATGCACCTAACTTACAATACCTAAAAGTGTGGGGGTGTCTGGCTAAAATTGGTTTGCTTGACTTTAAGCAGTCCACCATTGGTCCCAAAACCGTTGATGCAGTATTCATAGGGTATGCTACCAACAGTACCGCATATAGGTTCATGCTACTACATGACTTTTCTATATGTGAATCTAGGGATGCTGTTTTCTTTGAAAATATCTTTCCGTTAAAGAAACCTAGATTAATAGAAATAACACATATAGAAAATGTACCATCCACTTCTTCTAATATGCCTGCCGAAAATGCTCTAGAGCTTGAGTTAGAGCCTAGAAGAAGTAAAAGGAAAAGAACGGAAACTTCTTTTGGACCAGATTTTGTTACTTCCTTTATTTGTGAGATAAATGATTTAGACACACTATCAGACCCCATATCTCAAGTTTTCCTGTTAGATGATGATCCTAAAACTTATGAAGAAGCTATGAGGTCTATTGACGCTAGTTTTTGGAGAAGCGCTATTAATGATGAACTAGAGTCAATAATGTCTAATAATACCTAGGAATTGATAGATTTGCCCAGGGGATTTAAACCTATCTGGAACAAATGGGTTTTTAGAAAAAAACTCAGGCCAGATGGGTCAATCCAAAGATATAAAGCTAGACTAGTAGTCAAAGGGTTCACTCAAAAATTTGGAACATACTTCTTTGATACATACTCTCCCGTAACAAAAATCTCAACGATCCGTGCATTATTTGCACTAACCTCCATTCATAAATTGCAAGTACATTAAATGGATGTGAAAACTGTATTTCTAAATGGAGACCTAGATGAGGAGATCTATATGGAGCAACCACCAGGTTTTGAGACACCTGGCATGGAAGACAAAGTATGTAGACTTAAAAAGTCTTTATATGGTCTTAAACAAGCTCCTAAACAGTGGTATGAGAAATTTCATAAAACTATTCTCAGTTTTGGCTTTGTTGTAAATGGCGCGGATGCATGCGTGTATTCAAGGATGTTTGGTACTGATTGTGTTATCATTAGCCTATATGTTGATGATATGTTGATATTCAGTACTAACTTAGATGTCATTAACAAAACCAAAAATTTCTTATCCACTCGTTTTGAGATGACGGATTTGAGAGAAGTAGATATAATCTTAGGTGTCAAAGTTATCAAATCTAGCAAGGGATTCTCTTTAGATCAAACACATTATATTGAGAAAGTGTTAAAGAGATTTGACAGTTGGGATGTCACCCCTGCACGAACCCCTTTTGAATCTAGTACTCATCTCGCTAAAAATAAAAGAATCTCTATTTCTCAGGGTGAATATACTAAAATCATTGGAAGCCTATTGTTCTTAATGAACTATACTCGACCTGATATTGCCTATGTTGTGAGTAGATTAAGTAGATATACCCATAGTCCAAGTGGTGAACATTGGACAGCTCTTAGACGCTTACTAAAGTACCTTAAGGGTACTATGGACTGGAAACTTGATTTTGTTGGCTATCCTGCTGCACTAGAAGGATATTGTGACGCCAACTGGGTTTTTGATAGTGATGAAGTAAGCTCTACGAGTGGATATATCTTCACTTTTGGAGGAGCCGCAATCTCGTGGAAGTCTACCAAGCAGACTTGTATTGCACGCTCCACCATGGAGTCAGAGTTTATAGCTCTAGACTTAGCAGGGCAAGAAGCCGAGTGGCTTAGAAATCTTTTAGCAGAGATACCTTTATATGGAAAACCGACTCCTTCAATATCTTTATTGTGTGATTCGCAATCTGTTATACATGTGGCCTTGAATCAAGCTTATAATGGTAAGAAAAGGCACATCCGTATAAGACACGAATCTGTAAGGCACCTAATAAAGAATAAAGTACTTGCTTTAGAGTATGTGAAGTCGGAAATAAACTTGGCTGATCCTCTTACCAAAGGATTAAGCAGGAAACAAATTCTGTATTCGTCGAGGGGGATGGGTCTTAAGCCCATTTGTTGAGAGATTCATGGTGGATACCCAACTTAGTTCTCTAAGTTCAATGTGGTTAAACGAAACCATGAAAGAGACTCATAGTGTACATGTCCCTTTACCCAATCCCTATGACGTTTCATGTACATACCTAGGTTGAACTTAAATGCTCTTAATAAATTCATAGCCCAAGTTTGGGTGGTCTTAGTGAGAAAGACTTGATGGATTTATCGATTTTGGTTGAATAACTACTCTTAATAAGTTCTTAGACCTATTGCGAAGGACTAATTGAACTTACCGCTTGGAAGGATGAGTTTATTTTTAAACTCTTAATAAATTCTATCCAAAGAGGTTGGATTGTTCTATTGAGAAGAACATTATGAATTTACCGAAAAAGGAGGTTGAGTTTTTATTCTTAATGATTTCTTAGTCCAGAGTTTGGGTGGTTCATTTAATATGAACTTGAAGAAAATCACCTTATTTTCTTGTGAGGTTGAGCTTTATACAAAGCTCTTAATTATTTTATAGCCCGTTTTTGGGTGGTCTGTGTGGAGACAAACTTGATGAAATAACCTACGTAAGTGAGAAGAGTTAGCCACCTTCTATGAGAAACGATGGATCATTTTTCTAGTACACTTACTAAAATCCCGAGGTAAGATGGCTAAAAATTATATACTCTTAAGTATATACACATCTTCACATCACGGACTGTGAAGGATGAAGAGATTAGTTATGTGTTATGAGTTCACCCCGATCTTAGAAAGTTCAAGACTAGGTTCACTTATCTAAGCGGAGGATTACTCATCATCATTACGTACTAGTTCAAGACTCGTTCACTATGTACTTAAGTAATTAATCTCGCAAATGCTCGTCTAGTGTTAGTCAAACTTGGTGACATCATGAGGATTCTTTCGCATTAGTGGGGGATTGTGGGAAATATAGTAATGCTAGAATCCCACATTGATAACAAATACCTTTGGGAATGAGTATTTATTAAGGCTCGGGTCGTGGTCGTGGTAACACGTGTCTTCAACACGTCCGTGCGCGTACTATCTTTTTAGAGAAAATTAGTAAGAACTTTTCTCTTTATTTTTGCGAAATGCGAAAGGTTTATTTCTGTCAGTCACACTGTTTTTATAGGCTTTGTAGGGTGTTGTTCTGTTTGATTTAAAATTCTAAGAATTTTAAATAAATAACCGAACAGTTTAATCCGAGATTTTATTGGATAACAAAGATTTTATCTGTTAACTGAACAAATTTAATAACAGATAATTCCGAGTTTTAAATGGAGTATATCTGTTTTTTTAGTATATTTCAAATTTAAATTAATTAAATTTGAAAAACAAATCAGATAAAATAAGAGTTTTGGGACGATTCTACCCTTACGTCCAGCCTATAAATATGAAGCAGATTTCTCAGTTTCAATTATCCCATTCAGTTTCGACTGTCTTACCTTGAGAAATCCGAGAGCTTTTCCTTTGCCTTTCCTGAGGAGCGTTTCCTTCTAAGTCCACTCCAAAACTTTGGGTGTACATTGTTTTGGAGGACCGTGCTAACCTTCGGGGGACATCCGCCTAATGTAGCGAGTACACACATCGAGGCGATTTGTTTTTAAGGCAGTGGCCTCCATACCACGACACGGTCATACATATTTCGGTTCATTATTTTTAAGTCAGTGCTAACGCCCTATTTTGCAGAATTTATTTTCCAACACTAAACATATCATACACATTTAAAAGCAAGAAATAGCAATTTGAAGTCACTCAAGCATGTGTTATCAATCAATTTAAAAAAAGTATAAACACATAAATCATGCAACAACAACAATTAAGCATGCTTTAAAGGATATAGACATAAAAAACATGATTAAATAACTTACATGAAAAAAAGAAAGTTACCACTTGAACCAAAATAGATAGATTATACTTTATTTACTTAAGTGCCCTTCCTTCTAGTGTATCTAGAGCTTTCAAATTTCTTTATTTTGTTCACACCTACAAAAAAGAACTATACATATTTGGTACCCAAAATCTTTTGGGTCCATAAGGATTAGTTTTTAATATCCAGTCATTTTTAGTATCTATTTTGACAAAATATTATATTCTATGTTAGCAATTAGTCCTTTAGGGACCCAAATACTTTTAATTATTTTTTTATTATATGATCTTTAGGGACCTCTATAAAATTTTTCATTAAAGTTCTTTTTAAAGTAGTTGATTTTTAAATTTTCACCATTTTCCAAACACCTTGTTCCAACTTTATTAAAAGAATCCTTAAGATCATCAAGTTCCTTCTTTTGATCATCATGAACTTTTGAAAGTAAATTATGTAAATCTTAATTTTTGTTTTTAAATTCATTTATTTTAATTTTTAAATCTTTAATTTTACTTTCAAAATCTTTATTAGTTTTAGACAAAAGGTTATTTTAAATTTTTAATTTTAAAATATTTTTTTTATTTTTTAAAATTGAATCTTCATATTAAAAAGGTAATTCATCATATGTCTCTTGTAATTTATCAAAAGTATAATAAATTAAAATAGGTGAATTAGAGGTTACTATAGATTCATTTTCAAATTTCATGAGATACAAGTTGGCTACTTCATCCTCATCATCTGATGTATTTTCATCAGTATTCATATGAGCTTTGTGTTTCTTTTTCTAAGACTCTTTTTCTTTGATTAGGGAAAATCAAACTTTAAATGTCCTGGCTTTTTACACTCATAAAAAATTATATCACCCTTCTCTTTAGCTTCACTCTTGATGCCATCTTCTCTTTGAAATCTTCTACTTCTGTTGCATCTCATGGATCTTCTAATTATTTTTTCAAACATAGTCACCTCTTTCCTTCATCATCTTCACTAAAATCACTCTATTCTTTTGTTGATTTAAGAGAAATTCTAAATTTTTTGTTTTTAATTTCTTTCTTCTTTTCTTATTTATCCTTGAAAATCATATCAAGAGCAAGAAATGAACAAATAAGCTCATCTAATTCGAGAGTCTTAATTTTTTTTCTTCTATTATCGTTTTCTTTTTTAATTCTCAAGAATCCAAAAGAAAATAGATCATCTTTTTCTCAAGTTTATCTTTGGAGATAACTTCTCCAAGCTTCTAAATCGTAAGATTGAATGAATAATATCATATGATTCTTTCAATAAGCGTGCATAGTTAACTCTATTGAAGAAAAAAGGCTTGTTGGTGGGTTGAGAATCTCCCCAAGCTTCAATAGTGAAGGAGAAAGCCATAGATGATCTTGTAAATGATTGCACACTTCTTGAATCTTCTGAAGAAGTTGCAAAACCTTCCAATAAGCCAAGCTCTAATACAAATTGTTGGGTAATGCAATTGATTTAATAAAACTCAGAGGGGGTAAATTAGATTTTTAAAGAGTGATGGACACAAATTGCAAAGATAAGAAACTGCAAGATGATTTAGAGTAGTTCAGCTTCCTCAATGAAGTATACATCCACTATCTTAGTGACCAAACTAAGAATTTCTCACAAATTCATTAATTTGTCTTTTCTTTAAGGATAAAGAATATCTTTACACAACTCAATAGAATTATACCCCAAAATTTATTGAATCTTTCTCCAAATTTAAGTACAAAAAATCAAATTAGAAAATTATCATAAGGTAAGTGTTTGTATAATTTAAGTTCTTTCACACACTTAAATAACACTAGTAAATAGATTATAATAAAGAATACCCTAGTATTTGCAAGAAAGATTGGAAATAAAGCAAAACTTAAATTTTTGATTGCTTGAATGTTTGAATGGGCTTTCTTGTTGCTTAAATACTGTTCTAGGACCTCTTTAATATGCCCTTAATCTTTTCTAACCGTTGGAGAGACTTTGGAGCCGTTGATTGACATTAAAATTGAGCATTTAATGCTCACCTACACAGAAGTTTTGAAACCTTTACCAAAGGTTTTAAAACCTTTAAAAAATTTAAACAAAACTAGCTGTTATAATTCAAATGTTTCGAAATCTTTATAGAGGTTTCAAAACCTTTGCTAAGGCTTCAATAAATTGGTCATTATGCCACAAAGGTTTCGAAACCTTTAACAAAAGTTTCGAAACTTTAGCTTAAAAATAATTTTTGACTAATTTATTGACTTTTAATTGTGTATTCAATATAGGTAAAAGACAAAATATTTTATAAATCATTTTGACAAATTTAAAATAAGTTTTTGACAATTCTATTTCGAAAAAATAACTTTACAATTTTTTAAAATTTAATTCTTGAAAATTTATTTTAAGTTATTTCAAAATCAAAATAAGTCTAACAATTATCTATTAGTAAATTATCAACTAAATTAGGATTTTGCGTTAAGCTTGATATAAATGATTGTGTTTTTTAAGTAATGGGTTCGAGGAAAATGATTGACAAAGCTAGTTTCTATGGTGGACTTTACATACTTTAAAGCTCTCTTTCTTCACCGTCACAAGCCTACTCCAATTTTATCTCACAATCTCTTTCTATGTTAGATCGTGGTAAAATTATGTTATTGCATTTTTAGTTGGGTCATCCAGTTTTTTTTTACCTTGCAAAACTATACGCTGATTTGTTTTTCCAAAAGAAATATAAAGACATTTTATTATGATATTTATCGGTTTGTTAAACATCACAAAATATCTTTTTCTTTATCTATCTACAAATCGTCAAAATCATTTTTTCTCATCCATAGTTATTTAGGGACCTTCTAAAATTAGAAATATTAATAGATCTCGTTGGTTTGTTACTTTTATAGATGACTCCACTAGAGAAACTTGAACCTTCCTCGTGAAAGATAAATTTGAAGCTAGTAAACTCTTTAAAAAATCTTTTTAGAATGGTCAAAAATCAATTTTAAAGATGTATTCAATTCCTTAAAATTGATAATGACAATGAATATTCTTCTTAAAATTTAGTCTTTCATTCGAAAAAAATAATTCATATTTAACTCTTCTGTTGATAGTTGTTGACACTAAATTTTCACCATATTTTATTATTATTATTATTATTTTAAAACCTAATAAAATAATGATCCATTTAATTTTAAATGAGATCCATTCAATCCAATAAAATAATAGTCCATTTAATTTTAAATGAGATCCATTTAACCAAATAAAAACCTTAACTATTTATTTATCTCCATGTGCAACCAATTATTAACCATTGGATCCAAACAAGATCCAATAGTCTAGATTAAATCCAAAAAGATGGCACCTAAATGCGGGTCCCACGTTTCATCTCCTTCACGCCAATCTTTCCGGATTCACGTACAGTGCAGTGCAATCTTGGAAATTTGTTGTTGTTTTCAAATTGAAAAGGAAAGAGAAGAAATCAAAGCTTGGTTCTAATATGGAAAGGAAAAGGGGAAGAATCCACCTCAATTTGCTCAGATTTGGACGAAAATTAAGAAGGAATCAATCCCAAATCACTTACAATTTTTCATCAATTGGAAAGGGAAAGAATCACACAAAATTGAGGATTTTTTATTCCGATTTTTTGTAATTTTGGATAGGAATTTCACTATAAACCCCCTCTCCATCACCTTTGTAACACACAATTGAAACACAACACTTGCACAAGAGATTTCACACGAAAATTCTCTAGAAAATACGTCGATTTGTGTTGGAATAGGAACTTGGAAGCTTTTTTTGAGGTATCTCCTTTTTATTTGTTTATTTATTTTTATTTTAGATTTACTTTTATTTGTTTATTATTGGATGTATATTATAAAAAATAATAAAATTTATCTTATTCAAAAGTTTTAAATATCATCCTTATTCTCGGATTTTTGAGTATTTTGCTTTTGATTTATTCGATTTAAAGTGAAATTATTATTTAAAGTTTGAAACAAAAAGATTTTTTTATTCTAATCATTGGTAACGGCGGTCGGCGCCGGTGAAAGGCGGTCGACACAGTGGTTCGTTCCTGGTGTTCTTTATTCTTAAAGAACATAAAGAACTTTTAAAATAATTTTTAAAGATGATATTTTGATCAATTTTTTTTTGAAAAAAGTTTTTGAATTGTTTAAAATTTTGGATTTCATAATATAGCCCAATCACTTTTATTATAACTCACTCTATTTATTTTTGTTTCAAATGATCTTTTATTAATATTACCATCCTTTTTAAAAATTTTAAACTTTATTAAAAGAATGATAAAAAATAAAGAATAAATTAAAATCTTATTCTTAATATTTTTCTAACCTTTATTATCTTCTTTTATTTTTTTTATTTGTTTTTTATTATCCTTGTAACACATGTTATCTTTTATTAATTAAAATAAAAGCCTTAGCAATAGGTACTTAAATGTCATGGTTAGAGCCTTTTTTTAAAAAATACTTCTCACTTCAATTAATAAACTACACTTAATTACACTTTAACTTCAATAGGTAAAATTCACTTAGACAATTTTTAGGTTAATACTCATTAACTTAGAATAAAACCATCAACACACTCAATTTTCTTTGTTTTTTTTATTAAAAAGTGGAACTTAATTAATGAGGTGTCTTACCAAAGGGAGGTACAGGTTAGTGCCAGAACTGTTGGCGGTGATTAAAGTTTACTCTCCTGGCGGTGGGACCGTTAAAATAGAATTAAATTCATAAATAGACAATAATTTAAATTTTATACAAACTTGCAAATTACAACTTTAAAACGTTATGTAATCGGTAAGGTATCAATTTTTGGGCGTTGCGGGGGTGTTAATCCTTCCCCATACGTAACCGACTCCCGAACTCATTTTTGTGTTTTTACAGACCAAAATTATTGTATTAATAAAATAGAAATGATTTTATTAATACAACAATTTTATGATCCAATCACACCTTTAAAAAAGATTGGTGGCGACTCCGTTACTTTTTATTTTTAAAGAAAAATCGTCGAATCGCTTGAAAAAGGGGTTGCGACAGCTTGGCGACTCCGCTGCGGACTTTTGTTTTTTTACAAAAAAAGAGTCAAGCCACAAACTGATTACAACTTGATTTAATGTAGGAATTTGTAAGTTTATATAAAATTTAATTTAATTGTCCATTTATTAATTTGATTCTATTTTACGCATTTAAAATTTATTTTCAAGCTCTATACCCGAGCTTTGTCCCGATCGTTTAAGTGAAGGGAACACGTTATTGCTCTCGTGAGAATCTGATTCTTGCATTGGCCTAGTAAGTACCTTCGGGGCTCATATGTCCTAAGTCTTCGTAAGGATATTATCCTTCGTATAGACCTAGGAAAATGAGTCCTCCTGAGTTGAATTTAATTCATTGGAAGCCTATAATCCATGTTCATCTAGATGAAGAGAAAAGGGTAGATCTTTTAGCAATAACAATCTACGGCTTGGTCATATTTCTAAGGGTCCTCGGGTATATTGATGTGGTTTTATTAGATTTCTTTGAGCAATTGAAGAGGGGAGTTAACCTAGTACCAACAGTACTAGCAGTACTAGCAGTACTAGCAGAGACCTTTATTTCTTTGAATGCATATAAGAAATTAGAGAGTATACGCTTTAGAGGATGTGCTTCATTGCTTCAAGTTTAAGCTCTTAGTCATTTTTTGAAGTGTCCAACGCTAACAATACCTAATAGGTCCTCTCCGAACTTCACTCCGCTCCGAGAGTTTCTAGCCAAAGAATGGCCAATATTTAAGAAGAATAAGTGGATTGACATATTCAGAGACTGTCGTGATCAGGACATCGTGTGAAGGGTTCCTTGGATGGGTCATGTTAAGTTTTTGTACAATTATTGAGACTATAATCATCTGATGTTGTTAGGTTTATGGGGTGGAATTGGTTGCTCTCCTTTGTTAGTCTCACGACAGTATGACTCAATACAATTTGTCCCCTTCATTGCAGGTCTTGGTTAATCTAAATTCGCGTTTCAAGGGGAGTTCCAAGAAAAGATCCAAACTATCAATGATTCTTGAAAGCATTACTATATCATGAAGGTAGAGTATGATAGTGAACATATGCTTACCCCTGACTATGATGTTTAGAGACGGGTAAGGGTAAATGATTAGATTTTATTACCCATTGACCAAACCAAGCCTATAGAAAAGCATTTGAAGGTTGTCCCATCCGAAGCTGATATTTTAACAGCCGAACTAAAAAGAGATAAGGCTAAGATAGAATCCCTACAAGAACAACACACGAAAGACCTGTACGAGGCAAGTTTAGATATAGAAAAGCAAAAGGGAGAGACAAACCGAATAATAAAAGTTATACAAGGACTTGAAAGAGAAATTTGAGATCGAAAAAGTTGATTTTCTCAAGTTCCAAACAACAATCTGAAACACAGATCTGAGGAAGACTCCTAAGTAGTGGAAACAAGAGATTGAGCAAGCTATAGAAAATGAAAGAAAGAGTGGTGTGAAGGAAATTGAAAAATACAAACAAATGCTGATAAATAAGAAGAAAAAAGGAAAACAAGTCGGCGGTAACAAACGAGTCCGTGAAGGAGAGAATAAGATCGCAGCTACATGGAAGAGAAAGGCCAATAACAATAAAATCTGCGTAGGAGAGTTGCAATCTTTGTGTGATGTAACCAGTGAAAAGCTAAAGCAAAGCCAGACTGTCGTGGTTGAACTCAAGCCAAGGTAGAAGACTTAAATCAATCTCTTTGAACGTTTCAAAACCGTCACATCTACACTGAGCTTCAGGCTAGCCAAAATGAGAATGAGATGCTAAAGAAGCAAGTAGAGGCTATGGAAAATATTATTCACGAGTATAGAACAAAAATTTTAGTTCTTGAAGATATCAATGAAAGAGGCAATGATTACTGGTTCACTCGACTCAGGGACAATGCTACTAGGTTTCGAGAAAGGGATAAATTCGATAGATATGTCATAAACCAGATTCAAGATGCAGTCAAACACGTGATGATGTTAGCCAAGGAAGCAACATGTCTTCGCCAGTACATCAAGCCAGCAGGGGAAGTGGGACCAAGACTCGTATGGTTGATAAAGGAGATAAAAGAATTAGGTGCTCGAGCTGAGATGTATTTGTAGACTTATTAGACTTTTATTTTGTAATAAGGACCTTTGGCATTCAATAAAATCTTGTTTTATGAGCAACTATTTATGGAACTGATGGCCCTTCATTCGCATTCATGCATTTATATTTTGTTTATTTTTTGCATCATTAATGCATACATATAATAAGAAATTAACCAAAAAATCATATGACTAAAATTTCAAAATAGATAAAACTTCACACAAGTACGGTACCCGTTCAAAAACAAAAGTCATGGAGGAAAGAGTGACCACGCTTGAAATCAATCATAAGAGTATCCAAGATAAACTGGACAAGATAGAGAATGATTTGAAAGAAGAAATTGCATTGGCGAAGAAGAATACGGTAAATCCAATAACAACCATGCTTGGGTTTAAAGATTCAGATATGGGAAAGGCTATTGAAGGTACAAATGCGTTACCACAATATCCAGGGATTGCTTACACTCTTCTAGGAGCTCCGAATGAATCTGTCCTACCCAAGGTTAAATTCTAACTTAACCTCAATGGAACATCAGCTAGAACCCAAAACCAATAAATAATTAATTATGAAGAGACCCAAGATTATGAGGTGTCTAGCCTAGATGAAGCTGCTGATATGGTCGAGAATGATAAAAAATGGAAAAATTGTTATGAGAAGTTGGAAGGGATCCTCAAAACCTTCCAAGAAGGGATCATCCAAGGTGGTATGGATGTTAAAGACCTGAGTTTGGTGACCGACTTGGTAATTCCTCCAAAATTCAAGGTCTTAAAATTCGAGATGTATAATAGAACCACTTGTCCTTCGGTACATTTAACCATGTATTGTTGAAAGTTCAATGCATTTGGGCAATGAGAAGTTGTTGATTCATTGTTTCCAAGACAGCTTGACAGGTCTACATCCCGCTGGTATACCCATTAAGCTGAGAAAATATACAAACATGGAGGGATTTATCGAAGGCTTTTACTGAACAATACAAGCACGTCATTGACATGGTTCCAAATCGACTTGTCCTACAGGGTATAAAATAAAAGCATAATGAGAGTTTTCGCCAATATGCATAGAGATGGCGAGACGTGTATGCCTAAGTTCAACCCCCATTGCTGGAGTGTGGAATTTCCCCTATGTTCGCGGAAACTCTAAAGGGTCCTTTCTATGATCGCATGATACATCATGCTATCAAAAGTTTTACGGATATGCTGATGAATGGGAATTAATTCTAGCAGCCATAAAAAGTAGGAAACTTGATGATGGTGACACGAAGAAACCTTACAAGAAGAAGGATAACGAAGTTAGTATGACAAGTGTTTATAACCCAAATTACTCGAAAGAGGTAGTCCTTAATAAGCCTTGTGTCAACAATAGTCTCCAAGAAAATAATATTGTCAAACATAAAATAAATATCTTCCGAAAGTAGCTAGGTATCTTTCGTTCTCTTTAAATGTTTCTAAATATCTTTGGGGAAAGCTATCCTTATTGCAATATATTTTATTAAAAGTATGCTCAATCGAACTCTAAAATTTCAGTCACCTAAGGATGTTATACTTGTTAAGTTTTCTTCTTTCAAACCTATGTCTTGTAATCTTCCATTAAAAGTCTTTGGGTGTTCAATTTTGTTAACATTCATGAGTAATATCGATAGAAATTAAATCCTAAATCCGTAAAGTGTTTTTTTTTCTTCAGGATATTCACCTACTAAGAATGTTTACAAATGTTATTTTCCAATCACTAAAAAGACTTATGTTTCTATGTGTCACATTCTTTGAAGATCAACTATTTTTCTCAAAACTAAAATTTAGGGGACTTTAGATTGAATTTCAATCTTCATTCTTTCATAGCTTTCAAAATTTGGCTCGTTTACTTTTGTTCTTATAACCTACATTAAATCTACAAGTATTATTACCTTCACAATCATTATCTTCTTTGCCTTTACCATCTACTTCTCTTTCGTCAAATTATTTTTACCTATAACCCTACAAAAAGATCATACTTTACCCTCCGAAATTTCATAAATCGAAAAAAAAAAACTAAATATTTATAAAAGAAAAGAAAAAGTCTACCATTCAACATGGACGTTGTCAAGTGTTGGAACTAAATTCAATTACTATAGATAATTTGGAAGATATGGATTCTTCTAACAATTATTTCTTTTTATTATTTATATTGATGTTTTATCGATTACTATAAAAAGATGTATAACAGATTAATGCCTTCATTCAGGTCTTTTAAATCAAATGCTAATAAAGTATAAATTTCTAGAACAGTGAAAGAGGCTTTAAAAGATCTTAAGTATATAAAGGTAGTTGAAGAAAAGATTAAGGCTCTAGAAAAAAAATAAGACTTGGATCTTGATCGATCTACCTTAAGGAAAGATACTAATGAACTGTAAATAGATTTTTACCGTAAAATATAATTCTGATGACAGTATTGAAAGATTTAGTAACAAAGAGGTTCGTACAGTCTTATAGTATAAATCATCAAGAGACCTTTGCTCTAGTCGTAAAACTGAACATAGTAAAAGTCTTATTATCTTTGGCTACAGATCAAGATTGATTACTTGTTCAATTAGATATCAAAAATATCTTCTTGAATGGCGCAACCTAATTGAGGAGGTGTATATTAAGATTCCACCAAGTATGATGAAAGCTTTGACAATTACAAAGTGTGCAAATTGCACAAGTCTTATATGACTTAAAACAATTATCAAGGTCTAATTTGATAGATTTATCAATGTTATTATTGAAAAGGGTACATATAATATTAGTTTGATCATACTTTATTCGTTAAGATAAGTCAAAGAGATGAAAGTTAGGCCTATGAGTATTATACTTATTTTAAATTAAATTTATCCTTAAATATGATATATATCTCGAATATTAAAAAGATAATGTCTTGAGATTCACGAAAATATATTCGACCGAATATGATATTATTTTTCATAATTGAATTAGACACAAAATTAATTACTACTATTTTAAAATATTTCATTTCTATAATTCTCCTTCTTGAAACTCCTATCAGTACCGTGTCAATCTGTAAGGTTGAGACACAATTCAAAAACTTTTTTTCTTTAATATTTTTAATGGTACTCAAAGTCAAGAGCATAGTTTGTGATCTCTACTATGACGGTAATGAATTATTTTGTTATTTTATCTTGAAAAAAAATAATAGACGAACTCAAATAATTTAAAATAATTTAAATATATTTTAAAGAAATACGTAACTACAAGTCTCAACGTGTTTTTTTTTTAATTTTTTGTAGAATAAAAATTTATTTTTCTTTATTATTGTATTTTGATTGTTTAATAATATTTTTTATCGTCTGAGATTATTATATTTGTAACACAATTATAGTGTCCGAATCATAGTTAACATTTAGATGATCTTGGAAAGTATTTTGTTAATATGTGTGGCCATACGTTTAAATAAATATCTAAAGTATACATATTATAAATTTTAAATATTTTAAATATTTTTTAAATAGATATTTATAATTTTAACTGTTATAATTTAGTGTTCGACCATTAAAAGTAGTTACCAATCAAAATGCAACACATGATAGGTAAAAAACTTTAAATTTTATAATTTTTAATAAAAATCCCAAAATTTTCAAAAATAATGTGCCAATGGAATAACTATTTTATGTTCAACATTCAATGTTCGACTGATATATCGTTCATCAGTTTCTAACAATGATTTATTGGGGGAAATAATTGATTGAGTTTGGCAACCGAAAAGGTGGGGTTGACACCAATGGGTAATAGTGACAGCGGTGAAGATTTAAAGTTTAAGATTTAGAGATTTAAGGATTATTTTAGAAATTTTCAAATTTTAAAGATTTTTGAAAAAAAAATTATTAAAAATAGAAAAATAATTAAAAGAAATAATAAATTAAAATACAACAAATGTTTATTTTTTATAGGTTAATGATTTTTAACGATAATTAACTATCGGATACCTAAAATTATAATTATTAAAATATTAAGCATTTATTACAAAAAAATACTTTAGATACCTAAAGTCAAACGAAATATATTTTGAGTACTTATTCTTTTATAATAGCCAATGATTTTATTTTGAAATCAAATGGATTCATAAAGGAGAATACTGAGACTAATCCATCCAAGTCTCTTCTAATTTAAAAAGCAAAAAATGAATACTTTTAAAAGATAAGTATATCATCAAAATTAAAAAAAAATTTATATCTCATTATCTTTATTCACTCAAGTTACATAACAAATGAAAATAGAGTGGTGAACGATTCTATCAGACAAAATATTCTGCTACTTAATAATGATTACATCAATAAACAACTATAAATCAAGAATAGAATTAACTTTCTATGACTAACAACAAGATCATAATCAGAAATTAATGACATTAAATTCTTTGTATGAGCAACAAATGATTGCTAGGATATGCTGAAATCATGGCACAAAGACATAAAACGAATCAAAAAAAAAAAAATATTTTACAAAGACCGAGAATCACGTGTCACAAACATAAATTTTTATATTAAAATATAAAAGATAAAAAAATAAACAAATAATCGATAATTAATACTAAAATTAATTGTTTACCTCTATCAAAATAAAAATAAAATAAAATTAAAGAGGATAAAATTTTAAGAAAAAACAACTATTTTTTAAAAATAACTTATTATTTTTACATATTTTATTTAAATATAAATATTAATTCACGTATATAATATTATGTGGTGAGTAACGGTCGTTGGAGTAGGAAAAAATAAACATATAATTAATGAAGCATCATCAAGTCACCCTCTATTAAATAAGATGCAGAAGATAATATAAGATAATGAGAATAGAAACAACTATTTTTTAATATAAATCTATCATAAAAGTGATTTTTTTTAATTTAACTTTTTTTTAGTTATAATGTCCGAATTTAAGCTTTAAAAAGTTTAAATTTAACATTTCATTCTGATAATTAATGTATTTTAATATCTTATCTTTTAATTGTGTTTTTATCGGTGCTTTCACTTTAAATTAGTGTTTAGGGTTTAAAATTTGGGATTATAGTTATGGTTTAAAAAATTAAGGGTATAGCATTTTTTTTAAGGTGTAAAGTTTAGCGTTTAGGATATAAAAAATTAGGGTTAAGATTTAGAATTTAATTTTTTAGATTTTTAAACATAAAAGAAGAAACGATTAAAAGGCATGAAATTTCTAGTCGAATGTAAATTGTATTTATATCATATGTAGAGTAACATCTAAATAAATAAATTATCAAGATTTAAGGGTTATAATTGGTTAAACAATTTAATTGAATATTTTTTGATTTAAAGGCTTAATTAACTAAAATTTTTAATTAAAAACTTAACTGTAAAAAAAAATTTTAAGGGCTTAAATTTCTTCTCAAAAACTTAAAAGACTTTTTATGCCTCAAGTAAAATTAAAAATTATTATGGACCTTAATATTCAAAATTTAATTATCAACGATCAATTGTTTTAATTGGATAAGGTATTAGATTTTTTAAGCAAAACAAAAATTTTGAATCATAGCGTGATAAAAGTAATAATTTGAGTCGAAAAGAATATCCTTATAAAAAATTCGGTTATCCTCTGGTGGGTCAGTCTCCCAACAAAAATTTTCTGTATATATAAAACATATTCAACTCGATATCTGTAGGGGTGAGTATTCGATCGAGTTGAGTCGAATCAAAAACTTTCGAGTTATTTGAGTTGACGATCATATTTTACAATTCAAACTTTATTTGAATTTTTTCGGTTCGAGTCGAGTTTTCGAGTTCTTATAAATATTTAATTATAATTATTTATCATGTTATAGTATGATTTGATTCTAATTTAAACAACTTTCTCTAATCATATAAGATATACATATATATTTTTTATATGTAGCAATATTTCTTTATATTTTATATATCAATGTATATATATCATAAAAATTTGAGAGATTCGTCTCAAACTTAAAAAATAATCCTTTAATTACTAAATATTTCGAGTTATTCGAAATTTCATTTTACTACTCGAACTTTATTTGAAATTTTTCGAGTCGAGTCAAGTCTATGAATTTCGAGTCAAGTCGAAACAAGTCTAGTATTTTCACCTAGAATCGAATTATTCAATTTTTTTGAGCCGAGTTTTGTTCATACCTATATATCCATTTAAACGATATAAAACTATTTCTCACTTAAATTAATCTTGTTATAAAATATCCTAATAATTGAATCTTCACGATACTCAAACTTAAATTAATTCATTAATAAAAATATAATTCATTATAAAAATTAAAATTCTATTAAATCTAGACTAGATGGTCCAAAATCACAAACTCTTTGAATTCTTTTGTGGTGTGTATCCTCGTGTTGAAACCCTCAAGATCCAAATAATAAATGTGGAGAAACAGGAAGGATCATAACAGCATCCTCTTCACCTTTATCGAACTCCAAAACCAAATAAAAACACCATTTTTAAAACGTTTCTTACTGTTTAACACAGAAATCAACCAAAAACTACCAAGAAATTTCCTGCACTTTGGAAACAAGTTAGTTCAAGCTTAAATCACAATCTTTTTTTGTTTCCCCTTCCAATTTCAAATCTTCTTTATTCAGTATAAATAAAACCCTCAAAGTTTTGATTTTTATTACTTGTCTCTTTCGGTTTGTGGTAAGTCTGTTGTTGTATTTCCAGGGGAAAATGGCTTCTGGGTTATCGGGTCGGGGCAACTCGGGTGGTTCCAAAGGGTTCGATTTTGGGTCCGATGATATTCTTTGCTCTTACGAGGACTACGAGAACCAGGAAGCGTCTAATGGTAGCCATGCCGAAACTGCAATCGGTACCACCACCAGCAGCTCCGGAAAGGTATATGTTGTTGGTTTTTTATATGCAGGGGTTTTCTTTTGTTTTTAGTAGGAAGGGGGATTTGATCTGATTAGGGTTTATAGAGAGGTTGATTTGATTTGACTTCAAATTAGTAAAGGTTAGAACTTTTATTTTACCTATTTTTGGGGTGTAGGTGTGAGAAAAACTATGAATTTATATTAGAAATAATTGTAATTTGCAGGAAGATTTGAGGGTTTAAAGTGAATTTTCATATTCTTAAAACTTGGTGTTGGCTGAAGTTCATTCTTAAATGGAGTAGTGAGAAGCTTTGTTGAGCTTAATCATGTTTATTTTATCACATTTGTGGTGTTTATGTAGAAATTTTGGGTTTGAAGTTCGGAGAATGTATTTTGATCGATAAAGAATTGCTTTTTTTAATATACGGTGTTATTACCGGAGCCTTCAACAAATTACCCGTTTGAATCGAATAATCACATGCTAAAGTTATGAAAAATCAGCAATTCATATGCGTTTCTGTAGTTTTCGGTGGTGAGGGAGGTCGAATCCACCATTTGGGGGGGTTTATTTGCCACGGTATATATGATATATCTTTATTGCATTTCAGCCCTTGATCCGAAGCATTTCATCTTTGTTGAATCGATTAATCATGTTCTCGCATTGACCTATGCAGGATTTTCACAAGGGCAGAGTGGCGAGATCGATGTTCCCACCTAATGCATACAGTCAACCGGACGATTCATACTTGGACGTGACCGCTACTGTTGAGAAAGCCATGAAAAAATATGCAGACAACCTCATGCGCTTTCTTGAGGGAATAAATTCACGATTGTTGCAGTTGGAGTTATATTGCTACAATCTTGATAAATCAATAGGAGAAATGCGATCTGATTTAGTACGCGATAATGAGGATGCTGATTCGAAGCTCAAATCTATTGAGAAACATCTCCAAGAGGTGAGTATCCTGAGAACATAGTATATTTTCCTGATAAGGTGGATTTCACCAATCAGTTGGCTATAAGGTACCCCAGATCCGTACCCTCAGTCCCGACTTAGTTTCTTTTTTTTCTTTTGAGCCTTGATATGTTTTTACGGTCCACATAAAGTAGCAACCTAATATCTAAAATGGAGCAGCATGCCATGAAGAGGAGTAAATAAAATATGGATCAGAAAATATATTGTATTTATTGTGTTCCTGCTGTTATATTCAAGTGATAAACTCCAGCATCTGCCGTTAGCACTAAAATTTGATAAAATCTTAAATTTTATCCTTTGGATCCATATCATATGGAGATTAGGTTTAGATTCAAGTTCATTCTGCATGTTTTTCAAAGCTCTCTGGGTCTGATAAAGCACTCTTAAAGTACATATTTGATATATTTTTGTGGCCTATTTAAGAGAGACTGTGTATTAGAGAATTGAGCTCGGAGTTTTTTCCGGCTGGACTTCAGTTCCATCACCTTTTTTGTTACTTTTTTCTCTATCTGTCTGTATAAATGCTTTTGTTGTCATGTGTTGGAACCATCCCATTTGATTCCGAATATTTACTTCTTAAGTATTCGATTCACTTTGTAGGTCCACAGGTCTGTGCAGATACTAAGAGATAAGCAAGAGTTAGCGGAGACTCAAAAGGAGTTGGCTAAATTACAACTTGTTCACAAGGATTCTACTTCTTCCAGCCAGTCACACTCCACCGAGGAGAGAGCGTCGCCACCTGCCCCCGATTCTAAAAGGACTGACCACACATCTGATCTGCAAAACCAGCAATTAGCTCTTGCCCTTCCTCATCAAGTTGCACCACTACCACAGACTGTGGTGCCGCACTCTCAAGCCCCGCCTCAGAATTTTACCCAACAATCCTATTATCTACCTTCAAATCAATTGTCCAACCCCCATGCTCCAGCTCCAGCGCCAGCTCCAGCTCCTGCTCCTGCTTTGGTTCATGTCCCAGCCCCTTCTGCCGCCCCACCTCCGCTTCCAGCCCCAGCACCAACCCAACTCACTCAGAGTCAATATTTGCCTCCCGGTCAACAATACCAAACTTCACACATACTAGACATGTCCAGGATGCCACCACAGCCTACACATACCCATCAGGTACCGCCTGTTCCATCATTCCCTCAGTATCTGCAGCAGTGGCCACAACAATTACCACCGCAGCAAGTACAACAGCAGCAGCAGTCCTCTATGCAACCACCGATGAGGCCTCCATCAACACCAGTTTACCCTCCCTACCCTCCTACCCAATCATCGAACCAATCTCCTCCTGAGGCATTACCACACAGCACCCCTATGCAGGTTCCCTATTCTGCTGTGCCTAGTCGTGCTGAAACCATTCCTTACGGCTACGAAATGCCTGGCAGAGCACCACCCCAGCAAATCAAGGGTACTTTTGAAGCACAACCAAGGGATGGATATCAGGCGCCCGGCTCCCTTCTCCCTCTTCCTCCTGGAACTGCACACATGATGTATGATAGTGAAGGAAGCAGAACACATCACCTGCCCCAACAGACTCACTTCTCACTTGGCGGGTATCCCCCTGCAAATGTCCATCCTCAGAAACCTAGCGTTAGGAACACTGGCCATCCACAGTATGCTCGCAACCATCCTCACAACGATCTCATCGAGAAGTTAGCGAGCATGGGTTTCAGGGGTGACCATGTTGTCAGTGTGATTCAGAGGATGGAAGAGAGTGGGCAGCCAGTAGATTTTAATACCGTGCTCGATAGGCTGAACATGCAGTCCTCTGGTGGTCCTCAAAGAGGAGGATGGTGAATGCTGCTGCATGGTCGAGTCGACCTCGAATGTTATTTGAATAAGGGTCGTTTTCGTATTGTATTATCGTGGGAGGGATACGAGTATTTGTATGTTACCTCCTTTTCCAGAAACTGTAACTGAATTCAGGTTGATCACAATATTACCCTATTATCCTAGTGATGCTGTTGAATTTGGAACTTCAAATCTGCAAGCTTTTACTCGCTCCCTACAAATCTGCATACATACGCTATCAAATATTTGAATATGTTATTTTTTTTATACGTATAGATTTTGTTACATTCACTGCATGAATAAAAAAAATTTGCATGTTCATGAATTATTTAACGGAAAATTCGTTTATTTATTAAACAATCAAATATTAACAAGGATCTTTTATTTTGTGTGTTCAAAAGAATGCATTTTATATTTTCTGGTTTCAATAAATCATTGTGAACTTAAGGATGATATTGAAGACGAGACAACACCTAAAACGAAAGAAAAATAAGATTGGAAAGTTAGATTCTTTAAAATTGAAATGAACATGGTTGGGCTGAGCTGCTCAAAATCCAGTGATTTTAAACAGATTTATTGCAAATTTAAATATTTAAGGTTATTTTTTTATTATAATTAGAATCAAATTTAAAGAATGTATAAGTAATGAGAATTGAATTTATTATTATTTTTAGATTAAGGTTAATTATAAATAAGACTAAGTTAACGGAGTTTTTTTCTTACATTCTTGATTTTTAAGGTTTTGTCGTGATTAATCTGAATTAATCTACGTCTTATAATTTTGGTAGGACTCTCAATTTTTTTTGCATACATAAAGCCTCAACTCCGAGACATGTTTAAACGATATCAAACTGTTTATTACTTGGACGGACCACATCCATGTGGACAAATATTGCGCTCTTGATTTTTAAGGTTTTGTCCCAACTAATTTGGATTGATCCGAGTCGTACACCTGATTTTAGTGGGTAAGTCTTCCTGTGAAGGTTCTCTACATACCTAAGACCTTAAATTCAAAACTTGTTTAAACAATGTCAATCTATTTATCACTTGAAGAATCTTATCGATAAACTATCGAGATTTTTTAAATACAAAAATATGAGTTTCTACATGCACTCGACATGAAAAATACCTCTAAAATAAGTAATCTAACTTGTATTGTATGAAAAATAAAGTGAACCATTTTGGGCTGTTGAGCATTAAACTGAAGTTAATGTCCAATATTTCCTTACAAAGTGTTGCATATAAGATCTCAATGTCTTTAATAATGAAATCTATTAGTTTGGTTACACGTCCAAATCACCATACCTGCCATGACAACCTTGTCTTATGCGTTTAGGCCCTGAGACTCTAGCCCACTGAGCTATTCCGGTGGTTAACGGAACAATTATTGTTCATAGACATCACGGATTTGTGATGCTCAGTTGTTTACAAAACAATAACTAGGATCCTGGTTTCTCGGTTGTACAGGGTGTTCCCTTTGATGATTTCTCGTAACCAGACAACCTTTGTGCAAGGAAGGTGTCTCTCGAATAATACTCTTTTGGCTCAGAGCTTGTGAAAGGTTATGGAAGGAAGAGTTTATCGCCTCATTGTGCTTTGATGGTAGATATTCAGAAGGCTTTTGATTCACTTAGTTGGGACTTTGTTTTGAAGTTTCTTGAAGCTGTGGGATTGCCCTCTTAGTTTAGGGGGTGGATTCAAGCTTGCTTCATTGGCTCAAGATTTTCGATCTCCCTTATGGGAGTTTGGTGGGGTACTTCAAAGGAACTAGAGGAGTTAGGCAAGGGGACCCTCTCTCCCTTTACCTATTTGTCCTGGCTTTGAATGTACTCTCGAGGCTACTTGATACAGCTGCCAGTCAGGAAGTTTTTCAATTTCACCCAAAATGTAGAAGGATTGGTTTGACTCATTTGTGCTTTGTAGATAATTTACTAATTATTTTGCAAAGGTAGTTTGGAGTCGGTTCTAGGAGTTACAAGTGTGTTGGAGCAGTTTTATGAGATTTCAGGGTTGAGGCTTAATGCTTCTAAGACTGAGATATTCAGGGTTATCCACTCGAAAGGTGGAGAAAATTCATGTAGCAACTGGGTTTAGGACTAAAGTATTACCTGTGCGATATCTTGGGATCCCATTGGTGACTAGGAAGCTCAGCAGAAAGGATTGTATTATTCTCATTGATAAGATCAAGACTCGCCTTGCTCAGTGGTTAGGGAAGCATCTTAGTTATGCAGGGAGATTGTAGCTTGTTCGAGCTGTGTTGTTTAGCATGGTTAATTTTTGGTGTACTCAGGTGGTTGTGTTGTCTAAAATTGAATCTATGTGTTGCAGATACCTTTGGAAGGGAGAGAACAAGGCTGCTACTGGAGCTAGGGTTAGTTGGAAGCATATAAATATCTTCCCAAGATTGAGGGAAGACTGGGCATTAAGGGGTTGTGCACGTGGAATCAAGCATGTATACTTGGACTAATTCAAAAGATTGTGCTTGGTAAGGACTTTCTATGGATTGCTTGGTTAAAGGAACATGTTATCAAACAAGAAGATTTCTAGAGCATGGTAAGTAGGCCGTACCATAGCTGGATTTTTAGGAAGCTGCTTAACTTACGATCTGTTGCTGCTAGCTTGTTTACTGTTGGGAAGCTCAGTGTTATTCGAGACTTATGAAATGGACTAAGGGAGAAGGAAGAAAAGGTTGCATGGCATAAGATCACTTGGTTCTCTTTGCACATTCCTAAGCATGCAATGATAGTTTGGATGGCTATACTTGACAGACTCCCTACTAGAGCACGATTAGCAAGGATGGGGCTTAGTGTTGATGATCAATGTCCGTTTTGTGATGCTATGTCTGAAACTAAGGATCATTTGTTTTTTGATTGTGATTTTTCAAGGCAGTTGTGGGCTTGTATCCTGCGATGTCATGGAATTGCCAGGGAAGGTTGCGACAGCTGGTCTGGGGAGGTTGCATGGTTAGTGGCTCAGCTGCGTGGGAAATCTACAGCAGTGCTGATGCAAAGGCTTGCATGGCAGGCCTTCATTTACTTTGTTTGGGATGAACGCAATAGGAGAACTTTTAGGAACTGTCGAAGATCAGTTCCTGAGGTTTCTGAATGTATACGTAGCATAGTTAGGGTTAGATTGCAGCATAAGAATGTAAGGTTGCAGGATGTAAATATTGACATTCAAGTTGCTTGGGGTTTGTAATCCTTTGCAGTAGGGTGTTGTGTTTTTTTGAATTAATTTGAATGAATGGCAAAGACTATCAAAAATAAAACTCCATCTTAGTTCATGTACTCTTGGAACTTTTTTATTTATAAGTAGATATCAATACAGGCCTCGTTAAAAATCTTTTTAAGCTTAAATAGGTGAAAAGTTAACCCATAGAGTTATCAGAAAACAATAACCGAGAGAATCCGCTTTAAACAATAAAAAAACATAAATCTAAAAAACAAGAAAAATATTAAACTTAGTCACACTCTGCCTCCTTACTTGCGAACTCTACGAGTTCCGAGGGAATAGAATGATACTCAATCACACCCACATTAGTTTCACGTCCTTTTACAAGTTTATCCGTCACCATGTTTAATCCAACATTAAAGATAAAATAAAACTAATTACATTGATCAGTTTACACGCAATACAAAGATTAATACCTCCTTCCCATCAAGACTGTCCACTATTGATTTTTGAAAGTCAAAATTTTTAAAATTTGACTATAATTATATTAAATATTTTAAATAATTGATTTTTATAAGATATATATTTAAAAATTTCTTGATCTGAGATTTTAAAATATATATATTTTATTTTTATCAATAATAAATTTTATATAATTATAAATTAAAATTAAAAAATATTTAAAAAGTCAATAATAAATATTTTACTCGTGATAGAGAAAGTAATAAAGTTCAATCGAAGAGATTTCATGGCTATTATTCGGTATGGAACGAAATTTCAAAATCTAAAAAAAGGTACAAATATTAAAAATTATTAAATTAAAATATAAAAACTATTTTTACAACTTTAACATAATACCAGGAGTGATAAAAACACATTTTAATATAATAAGTGAATTAAAAAAATATTTTATACTTATTCAAATATTTTAAAAATAATTCAAAAGTACAAACAAATTTAAAAGTTTGTTTTGAATTTTTTCCATTTTTTAAATTAGTACGATCTTTTTTAAACTTAAAAATAATATTTTTTTAAAGTTTAAGAGAAAATGATTGATCACCTATATAAAAGGATCGATCCCTTTTTAAACGGTAAAAGCTTTTTTTTTAGCTTCAATCATTTTGTTTAAAAGGATTGATCTTTAAAAAAAGAGATCGATCATTTATCTGTCTAATAATCATTTATTTATAAAAGAATCGATTCGTTTAATTATAAATGTTAAAATTTTTATAGGTAACGATCATTTTGTATCCCAACAGCTATGAATCATCTCAATGATCATAACGATTAAAAACTCATTCCACACTAATATAAACACTACAAAGACATTTAAAGATAATTAGAGGACATAGTAAAAAAGATGATAAAAATTTTGAGTCTAATTCATATTTCATTTCTTTTATACATAGTTTAGAGAGTGCTTTATCGTCACAATAAAATGTGAATATTGTGATAAAAATATATTTGTTATTGTGATAATATCTAATTTGTTATTATTTTTATTTTTTTGTTACATTTATCACAACAAAAAATAAAATTTTAAGTGACAAGTAATTTTGTGTCACAATTATAGATTTTTAGTTAGAATTTATTTGTGAAAAATATAATCGTCAAAAATACTGTTATTACAGTGAACAAATAAAAATACGTCACAATTACTTATACTAATAGTGTCGTGCAAAAAAATTATTATAAAAATTTAAGATTTTTTGTGATAAATTTATTCTTAGTCACTACATTTTATCACTGGAAATCTATATTGTTGTTGTGAATCATCATACAACATTGTCTACTATTTTTTGATTTTAACCAATTTATTCGAGAAACAAATTCAAACCACTTAATGAATTTAATTGATCAATTTTAAACCCAATAATATTCTTTTTAAAAAATTTATGCATCTCCTACACGGTGGCAACCAATATTGTTACAGTTTTCCCTCTCTAAAACTCAGTGGATTTTAGGGTGTAAAAACAGTTATTCGGATGAGTTTCAGGTCGGGTAAAATCGGATACAGATCATTTCAGGTTGATTTAATGTTTTAACTCGATCCGGGTCGGATGCAGGTCCATTTCAGGTTGGGTTCAAACAGTTCGGGTCCAAATCAGACAATTGACAGGTTCATTTCAAGTCGGGTAGATTTTAGGTCATGCTAATTTCAGTTCGGTTGCATTTTAGGTCGAGTTCATTTTTAGGTCGGTTTTATTTCAGATTGAATTAATTCGGGTTTTAAATTCATATTAAGTAAAATTATTAAGTTTGAGTTTAATACAAATAAGTAATTAAGTAAATAACCGATAAACTTCGGGTTAAATGATTGATCATTCATTTCGAATTAATTATTTAATATCTAACATCTTTAAATAGCATGAATACATTAAAAATAAATATTATGCACTAGACTAAACAAAAATATCATCAAATGATTCATATCTTAAAAATTGGGCTAAATTATAAAAATTAAAAATTAATAAAAAATAAATATTAGACTAGAAAGAATAAAGTTTTAAATTAAAAAGGATAAACATTAATAAAATAAAATATCATCTTATTAAAAACACTAAATTAAATTAGAAAAATAAATAATAGCCAATTTAAAATAAAAATAAAGCTGTAAGAACTAAATTGCAAAGATTATAAATTAATAATAGTTAAATTCGGTAAAAAATAATTTTAATGTACTTTATTATATTATAATTTATACCTGTAAAATATAGTTTAATACATTTTAAAAATGAAAATATAAAATTTATACTATATATGAAATGATACTATATATAAAAATATAAATTATATATTGTATATGAAAATATGAAATATATAAAACTATATATATATAAATATATAATATGTATGTATGTATGTATGTATGTATATAATATATATGTAAGTATATGTATATATTAATATATGTATATTAGATGTATATATTAGATGTATACATTAGATGTATGCATATATATTAATATATGTATACTTATTACTTATATATATGCATATATATTAGACGTATACATTAATATATAATATACATTAATATATACTATATATATAATATACTTTATGTATTAATTTATTATATGATATACTTATAATATATAATATATATTATATATAATATACTTTAATATATATAATATGTTTATATACTTAAAGGTATACTAATATATGTATTTGAGCATAAAGATAATTTTAACCCTTAATGTTTATAATTTTTATTATTTTGGCCCTTATTCTTATTTTGGGATAAATTTAACCCTTAACCTATATCTTTTTGACAAATATCTTATTTTTAACTAGCATTATGACTGGACAGTTAAAAATTTAACGATGATGACATATCATATGCATATGATAATATATTTTAAATGACATGACACCTAACCTATCAATATATATAATATAATTTTATTCCAATATAAAATATAAAACAATTAAAATTTAAATAAAATATTAAAAAAAATAATTAATTCTAAAATAAAATATTACTAAATATTAACAACTCTAACTACGATAGAATCAAATTCTTATCTTAAAAAAATATGAACACAATTCAAAATTAATTAATTTTTTAAGATAGGATTTTGATTCTATCATACTTAGAGTTGAGAATGTTTAATAGCCTTTTATGTTAGAATTAATTAATTCTTAATATTTTATTTGAATTTTATTTTTTATATTTTATATTAGAATAAAATTATATTTCATATATATATATATATATATATGTATTTGATAGGTTAGATGCCAAATCATTTAAAATATATTATCATATGCATATGACATGTCATCATCGTTAAATTTTTAATTATCTAGTCATCATGCTAGTTAAGGGCTAAATTTATCCCAAAAAAGAATAAGGGTCAAAATGATAAAAATTTATAAACGTTAAGGGTTAAAATCATCTTCATGTCATGTATTTAATTTGTTTATGAATTATTATATGTATTTAATTAATGTATGTATATTATTAATTCTTTAAGCCCAACACTAATCCCCTATGCCCAAATCACTAAACTAATTCTCTAGGACCAATTCTTCAATCACTAATATAATTCTCTATGATCAAATTAAAACACTTTTAAAATATATAATATGATTTAATTAAATGAAGACTAAATCGAATAAAAAATAAAATTTAAAACTTAATTTTCGAGCGATCATAATCAAATTGAAATAATTGTAAAATAAGGTATAGGGTGGCGCGAGATTCAATTTTTTAAGCGCAACTTATATAAAAATATGAGGAATTTTTTACCCAATCTAGAGTAGTGTCAAATGAATATCTAAATTTAATCTCCTTTTTTCATATTTTTAATTAATTATATTTAATCAAAGTTTATATTTGATTATATGTTGTAATAATAAAAATAATTCAAATTTTACTATATATATTAATTCCTCAAAAATTTTGTTTTTTTCTCTTTTTATATAATAATCAAAACTTATTTCAAATTTCCTCCAAAATTTTGTATAACTTATATCCCTCCAAAAATTTTACACTAAAAGTAAATTAATCTCAAACTTAAAAAATGAGTGGCTTATTTCCCTCAAAAATTTTATCTTTCCACTCGTTTTTTATCAATTGTCTTTTTTCTTTTTATCAATTTTTTGGTTTAATTTAATTGAGTCATAATTTAAATTAATTTAATAAAAAATTATATTTGATTTTAGAATTATTTTAATTATGTTTGTAATTTATGTTTTTATATTTTAATTTAGTTTAATTAATCAAAATTTAATAAGTTAATTTAATTTAATTATATATTAATTTAAAATTATAATTTTTAATAAAATATTAATTTAAAATTATAATTAAAATTAAATACATTAACACTGAATAAAATAGTAAATAAATTAATTTAATTAAATATATAATACTAAATTTAAATATTAATTCCTAAATTATTTCTCATGCCTAATTCTATTTTTTAAGCCTAATTATATATACATATATTTTAAATTCATCAAATTATAGATATACTTAATATTAGTTTAGGTCAATAACAAGTCGGGTAAAATCAGGTCTCGGATCGTTTAAGTCGGGTAATATCGATTATCTACCAGGTTAGTCTCGGGTTCGAGTTCGTTTCAGTTGGATGTAAGTTGGGTTTCGGGTCTACAGTAACAAGTTGAAATTGAGTTTGGGTCATTCTCGGTCGGATATAGTTCAGGTTCGGTTACTATATTAACAGGTCCAACTTGAGTTTGAGTCAACAACAATCAGATACATATTAGGTTCGAGTCATTATATCCCCAGATCAAACCAAATTCCGACTCAAATAGATTTTAGTCGGGTTTTCAGGTAGGGTTAATTTTTTACATCCCTAGTTGATGTAATGCTTAATATGCCATTATAAAATTGACTGGCCGATAATGTTTATGTGACTTAATTGGTTAGATCAAACTTTTCTATCTAAAGAGACATTTGTTCAAGTTAGTGAAAAATATGCATCACCTACTTTGGGAATGTGTCAAATGTGACAGTTAGGGGTAGTTAAACTGTTATGGTGTTAGTCGAAAGTAGTTATCTTATAGTTAACCTACCTTGTCACTTTTTATATGTAGAGAGCACCTCGAGCGGTCACTCAGGGTTTCAATTAGCTTAGGTCTCTAAATTTAATTATTTATATTTTTAATTTATATTTTTATAATTTATTAAATAAATAAATTTAACAATTAAAAATATTTTTATATAAATAAATGTAATAATAAAAAATAATGTATTTAAAATATTAAATTAATTGTTTAAAATAATGGGATGAATAGAAATTCTTTTTTCGATGTTATTTCTTATATTTAACATTAAAAAATAAATTTTAAACCATAACCCTAAATTCTAAATCATAAATTCTAAACACTACATTGATCCCTTAAAACTTAATCTTAAATTATATTTCTAAACTCTAAACCTATTTCTTTTATTGTTGGTGCATAAACAAGACACTAAAAAAGTAAAAAAAAAAAAAAAATCGCTCAGGGCTCCAAAAATTTCTGAGACAACCTTGTATGTATACATGGAGAAATTATATCATGAACTCTTTTCACCACGTCATTCGTGATTTCAACCAACCATATTCATCTATCTCATATATTTTAAGATGAATCATCACCTCTTTCCTACATGTAATTAATGGGTAGATAATTATCAGATAGTTACTTAAAGATAAACGAACCTGATTACATGAACCACAGGTGACATGGTGAAAAAGATTAATGATATAATCTCTCGTATACATATATCATATGTAAAGTTATGACTATATAATATTTTTAATAATTATGTTTATTAAGTTTAAAGAGACTTTTAATGAGATACGTGATAATATCTTATTTATATAATTTTTTATTCCGACTGATAAAAACTAATATTGGTCGAGAGATTCTCTTATAATTCCTCCTAAAATTATCCCACCTAATTTAATCTTAGTGCCACTCTCTTTATTCAATCATAATTAATTTATGCTTTAACCCATTATGGGTGGAATAAAGAGCTTATGCACGAACTAATGGAGGAGGAATCATTTTTCTTTACCATCACGTTTCCATTACTACTTATTAATTATATAAAATATTAAGGGAAAAGGAGTGTCACATTAATGGTAAATGTTTTATAATTATTTATATTCGATTTAATAATCGGTTAATATAAATCAAACAATATTAAATTTTATTATAAGATTTTTTAATTTAAGTTACTTTATTTATAGTATTATAATATAATTTTAATTATTTAAAATTTTAATATATCATCTTATAGATCAATCGATAATTAATAGTATAATCTTTAATTCCCATTGATTGTGCTTGCATTTCTATATTTTTTTATTATTTAGTAACAATCCTATTATTTTAAAAAATAAGCAATCTAGTACTAATTATAATCAAACATACACTTGAGGGAATCCTATAAAAGCTTTGATGTCCTACACTTTTGTGGATGCTTAATAAGATCTCTTGGTGGAAAGGACATTATTTCCGTAATAAATCTATATAATATTCGATTTAAATTAATTAATCAACAAATAAAATATCAATAATTATTTAAAAATATATTTCAATAAAAAAAATAATTATAAAATTCATTGTGAAATTGACAAGATATGATAAAAAAATTCCGTAGAAAAAGAAATATTAATGGAAGAATTAAACTTAAAAATTAAAAATATTTAAAAATAATCCGACCTGCCGGATTCGAACCAGCGACCTAAGGATTTCAGTAATCCAACTACTACAGTCCTCCACTCTACCAACTGAGCTAAGGTCGGAAGTTGATATATTTTCAATTATACTTTTATACAACGTTAATATAATCAATATATCAACATTATTATACCGGTTAATCGATATATTCATTTTCTTAATAATATACAAAATTTTAATTGATACTCCATTTGAAATTCTTTTATTTCTAATATAATTAATTTATTAATTTAATTATTTTAACAATATTTTTATGTTAATATTTTATACAACGAACAATTTAAAATCTAAACTATGGTTTAGAGACGTTTAATATAATTAGCTTTATATGCGTAGACAGTTTTATTAAAATATTTCGTTTTAATTGTTAATTTTATATCCATAATTATATAAAGCTGTCGATAAAAGATTTTTTTAAAAAATAATTCAATCTAAAATTAAAATTTTAAAATATAAATAATTATTAATTATATTTTAAAATTTAAGTCAATTTCTATAATATAGGTAAAAGAACATTATATACACATAGTGTTATCCTTAAAAAATTTTAAAAATATTTAAAAAATAGAGAATATCACTTACAACATATTCATCATTATTTGTATTGTATGTGCCGTTTCCCACCTTCAATCTGGTTTTTCTCTAGATTTTAAAATAAATTTTAAAAATTTTATTTTCTTAAATAAAATCTCTAAAATATCGAGAAATTATACCATGAATCATTCTTATTACGTCATTTATAAAATAACCAATTAAATGCATCTATTTAATTTTTTCATCTCATATGTTTTACTAAATAAAAATTCATTTGTTAAAAATTATTTTTAAATTTAATTAAAGTAAATATTATTAAAGATTCACTTAATAAAATATAAAATAAAAATTAATTAAATAAACACATTTAATTAAATAACATAACGAAAATAACTTATTATATAATTTTTTAACACTTTATATATCCAACCAAATTACTGATAAAAGGACGGAGATCGAGAATGAAATTCAAACATTTACCACTCCCCGCCAAAGCCCTCCAAAACCTTATCGGAATGGCGCTAACTTTGGGCGCAAAGTTAAAACAACAAACCCTCCGATTCTATCTCAAAGTATTCAATATCTTTTCAACCTTGTAACCAAACTGTTTGTCAAAATTCCCGAAAGAGTCTCGAGTATTAAGCGCCAAACAATGGTAGTTCCTCTTGACCCCGGTAAGTTCTACGGAAGCAGCCTTCCACGGCCCCGAATCTACACAGATACCAAGTTCAACACGGAACGTATAGACCCTCCGTTCTCAGTCCTAGATCCGCTGCTCTCATGGGCTGATGAAGCACATTGGTCCATGGGCGGTCTAAGTTTCAAGCGCCTCCGCCTCAAAAGTCGCATCGAAGGAAATGTCAAAAGACTAAAAAGCTCAGCGGGAGAAGCTCCTCAACGATACACCGGAAAGGAGTCCATAAAACAAAGGGAATGCTGACGACGATGACGTACCCCCCCCTCCCGCTTCTGTAAAAAGGAGGTTCCTGGATCTAAATGACACCGATGATATCGGGAGTGAAAACAAATGCGATGAACCGCTAGTGAAGAGAGATAAGAAGAGGGTGTTGCGGAATGGAGCAGTGCGGAAAACTGGGTGACGATTTTGAGCTAGCAGAGAAAAACGGCGGCTTGGTGGTTGTCGACGAGGTTACTGTAGAGAATAAGGAGAGACTGAAGGCGCAGAGTGGGATTAGAACTTCACCAAGATTGGCAAAGCGTAGCCGTAGCCCGTAGATCATAGGATAAACGTAGGATTCTTGTGTTTGTTGTTGCTCAAGTTGTAAGCTAATCTGAAATTATATTGGATGCAAGTTATAATTTCTTTTAATTCCCCAGGTGATTCCTTTACAAGCTTGATTAGTTCATCCAGATCTTCATAAACTTGTTTTAGTGAGTGGGAAATGGTTTATTTTGAATATTCTGGAACTTGAGAGGGAAATCAATTTCGTTTAAGTATCTAAAATATGAATAAATTTAGGCCCGAGTAAAATTTTAATTTTTTATTTGATTTGAGTTAAAAAAATTGAATAATTTAAAATTTTTATTATTTAGTAGAATGATTTTTAAATTTGAGTTGAGTTTTTTTTAATATATACATTGATATAAAAGATTTATGTTATACGAAATAAATATAAAATACATGTATATATATGAATATATTTTATTTGATTAGAAAATTTTATTTAAATTGAATTATAATTAAATTTATATAGAAACTTAAGAACTCGTCTCTAATTTTATAAATTCAATTTAAATAAAAAAATCAAATAAAATTTAATTTATGAAATATTATGAGTCAATTTAAATAATTCAAGCTAATCAAATTTAAACAAATTCTATATATTTTATTTAAGGGTAAACTATTTTTATGGTCTCTAAATTATGAGTTTATTTTGTTTTGATGGCTTAATTGTAAAATAAGTGCTCGAATTAATTTTTTTATAATAAATATCTAAAATATTTTTCTGAAATAGATGTTTAAAGTTTTAATTTGGTAAAAATATATACTTAAAATATATTTTTTTAATTAAAACAGATACTTAAAATTTTAATTTTAGTTAAAATATGTGTTGAAATATGTGCCTCTATTGACTTTAAAACAAGTAAAAATTAAATTTTATACACCGATTTTAATCAAAAATATTATAAACTATTATTTCAATCAAAAATAAAATTTTAAATATTTTAGCTAAAAAAATATTTTAAACGTCTATTATGAAGAAAAAAAATATAATTTGAGTAATTATTTTATAATTTAGTATATTTTGATTATAGAATAAAAAATTAATAACTAGATTACTAATTTTTCAATTTACTTCACCCTTTATTTTAACATAAATAAGACTAAGTCAGAGATTGATTTTTTCTTTTATAATTATTTTTTAAATAGAACAAGATGTATTATTTTTTATAATAGATTAGCTCAAGTCTTGGAAAAAAATTATATTTAAATGTCATTTTGCACATTCATCACATTTAATAAATGTGATATTTGTGTAAAATATTTAAGAAAAAAATTTGATTACATGTTACTATTTTTTATAATTTAAAATAAATTACTTAATTAATAAGAATAGTAGAGGGGTCGGGTTGATTTTCGATTCGAGTTACTTTTAGTTTTGGGTCGATCTGAATTTAGTTTGAAATTATGTTATTTTGACTTAAATTAGGTTTGATCAATATCAATATCGAAACTAAAAGATGATAATTTGGTATGATTGAATTTAAAATGGTTCGACCTTTTTATTCATGGTCTACACTCACTACTTTAAGATTCACAATAAGGATTTCTCAATTTATTAATGAATTTTTTTCTTTTGATTGTAACTTAAACAACTTTCACTATTCATATAAGTTATGTATATATATTTTTTCATGTATAACAATATTTTTTCATATTTTTATATATTAATATATATATAAAAACTTGAAGGACCCGTCTTAAACTTAAAAATAAATATTTTAATTACTAAAAAATTTTGAGTCATTCGAATTTCAGTTTTACAATTCAAACTTTATTTAATTTTTTTTTGAGTTATTCGAGTTTATAAAATTTCGAATCGAATCAAAACGAGTCGAATATTTTTATCTCGAACCGATTTGAGTTATTTGTTTTTTCGAGTGTCGAGTTTTGCTCACCTTAATAATAAGAAACCAGTTATAAAAACTATCTATAATAGATATTTTAATTTATATAAAAATACCCCTTAAAAACATGTATCAAACGTGTACATATTGATATATTTGAAATTAAGAACTAAGTTTGATTTATTTTCTTCATAAAGAGGGAGGAGAATCTTAGGTGCTTATAACGTAGGGGTTAAGGAATTCATTGTATACTTTGTTAGACTTGGTTTTCTTAGGTTTTATTTATTTATTTGGAGGATCGAGCTAATTTTTTTATTAAAAATTTTAAAACAAAAAATTATTCAAAAGTTTGGTTTTATTATTTAACTACAGTGTTACAGTAATAACTGTTCTAGAGTATACTCTCAACCATTAGAGATTGATCGCTCAAACACTGTATTAACATTATTGGAGCTTAAGACATTTTATCCGGCCCGATCGAGTTCCAATTCGATCCGAATCGATTGGATCGGGTTTTTGATGAAAAGTCGGGTTAGGGTGTTCAAAATTTTAGTTAACTGAATTAACCGACCGAACCGAATTTTTTCGGTTAATCGGTCGGTTAATTTTAGATTGGATTGGTTAACGGTTAATAATTTTTTAAAACTTCAGTTATCAATTAATTCGGTTCGAAATCGGTTAATTAACCGAATTAATCAAACTTTTTATATATTATATATTTTATATATATATTTATTATGGTTATTAAACTTTTAAAAATTATAAAATGTACACTAAACTTTATAAAATGTACACTAAACTTTTAAATTTTTTTTTAATATTTATTAATAATTTATAACGTACGATAAATTAATATAATAATTCGATAGGTTTAATGTTTTTTTTATAATTTTTGAAAGTTCAGTGCCTAAAAAAATATTTTAATATAATTTAGTGACTATTTGTGTAATTTATCCATTTTTTTAAAAAGTTCGGTTAACCGAATTAACCGATCGGATTAATCGAACTTTTTTCGGTTCTGTTAAAAATTTTTGAAAATTTTTGGTTAATGAAATTTTGGAAGTTCGGTTCGGTCGGTTAACGAACCGACCGATTGAACACCCCTAGGTCGGGTTCGAATTTAGGGTATAAAATATTCGAAGATCTATATATTTTTAGGGATATTTATAACAACAGTCCTCTGTCTATATATTTTTTATAATTAAATCCTTAAAATTAATTTTTTATTTATAATTTTGTCCTTAAAATTATATTTTTTATAATTAAGTTCTTTAATTTTTTTACAATTTAGTCCCCTAATTTATTTTTTTCTATAGGTCGGGTTAGGTCAGGTCAGGTTAGAGTTGGGTTTAAGGTATTTTTTGGGTCAGGTCGGGTCGAATTTTAAAAAAAAAATATTTAGGTCGAGTCGGAGTTAGGTTTAGGGTATTTGTGTAGGGGTTGGGTTCGGGTGGGCCGAAAATCCAACCCGATCCGTGCCCATCTCTATTGGTGCTCGAATCCGTGATCTTTAAGAAAAAGAATCGTTTCTTTAATCACATAGATGATTTGTACAAATCTTAATTTATTATTTTTTTAATCAACTATAGTGTTATAATAATATTTGTTTTAGAGTATACTCTCAACCATTAGACATTAATCGCTCAAATATTGCGCGGACATTAATTAATACTTGAACCCGTGACCTCTAAAAATAACAATCATTTCTTTAACCACTAAGATTAGATGATTCGTGTACAAATCTTAATTTATTAATTATTATGAATAGGATCTTGAATTCCACACCATGTTCCCGCACTGTATATTTAGTGGCTAATCCTTAATTAAATATTTATTAAAACTCAAGGAGGAAGGGTGAAGTTTACTACTCTTCTAGATGACGTTACTAGTGGAAGACAAAATAATTGAAAATTTTGAAATTAAATATTAATATGATATATGATTATATATATATGGTATTTTTTTTACTAATCTTAAATTAGTTTAATGTTTTAATTTTTTAGTTTTTAATCTCTTATTGTTATAATTTAAGCATATAATTTCGGTAGATGTATTGTGATGGATATTTTTGTGTTGGGTTGTACTTTTTATTACGTTTTATAACTCTGTATTCGTTATCGTCGTGATTTTAGTATTAAATAAAAAAATAATTTAATATAAACGTACGCTTATCTATCATTATTTAGCGTTTAAATGTCCGTTTACTGACAACTAAAAAATTTAACTTTTGTCGACATCCGTTTGCAAGCCAACGCTAATTTCGGACTCCATTGAAAAGGAAATCGTAAATTTTGTTTAATTTATGATTCATTCGAAATCTGGTGTATGAATGATCCGGTAAATATCAGGAGTAAAATATAATTTTTAGGTGATAAATTTACGGTTACATTCGAGAAGGTTTCTTAAACAATCGTTAAAATATTAAAAACAAAAATAATATTGAACGATCACGTATAGTGCGTTAAACATATGTTTAAAATTCTAATTTAGAATCAAACGTAAAAATTTTAAAAAAAATATATTTTTCGTATAATAATTAAAACTTATTAGAAAAAATAAAATTAAAATGATTTACTAGATTTCTCCATAAATTGAATGGTCCGTCCGTCCCACAGAACTATGATATAAAAATAATAATCTTTAAAATTGTTGATCAACACAACCCATCCTAAATAAAATTTGAATATTTAAAAAATATATATTTATTTATATTCATTCATAAAAATATATACATATTAACTTTTTTATTTTTAAATTAAAATAATTTATTTGATCGAATCGTAATCGAACCTGAAATCTTTTAAATACCAATGCCTTAAGTCTGCTCAAATACAAAAATCATCATTTTCCCCTTTCCTATGGTATTTAAATTTTATGAAATTTATTTGAAGAAACGGTCCAGTCAATGTGGAATGACATATGATCCACTTTGCTGGTATTTTCTAGGTAAAAAAAAACATCACCTATTAGATATTCGAAGTTTCAAATTATTATTATAATGACATTGTTGACTCAATTTCCCTTTTTAATATTAAACTTATAAAACATAATTAGTTAAGCTAATTTTAATGTTAATGCTGCCTAAAATACTTTGATTTCTCCATTCTTTTAATATCCTATTTGGCATATATTACAAGCCAAACTATATTTAACAATGAACTACTATCCAATCAACAATATATAGTTATTGAAAAATTCTACGACATGCGTCGAATATTGTTAAATATCATTAATACGGAATATCGTTAAACACTATTAAATTAATTAATAAAGATTAAAAGTTTCAAGTATTTAACATGCAATTAATAAAAGAGTGATAGACTCAACATATAATTAGTAATTGTATGTTGAGTCCCTAAGATTTTTAATTTTTATTAATTAATTTAATAAAGTTCAACGATGTTCAACGTTAATTAGTGATGTTCAATGATGTTCGACGCGCGTGGTAAACTTATCTATAGTTATTTCGATAAGAATAATATATAGTTATTGTTATCGTTATAAGCACGGGTGAATCTGATAAAAAAGATAATGGTTATATTAAGAGATCATAGTTTAATCAATTTTATCGGTAAAGTATGTGTTTGTTATCAAAAATTTAATAAATAATATAAACAAATATTATATTGTAATTATTTTAAAACTATTCATAATTTTTTTATGCGCTTAGATAAATTTTAGTTTAATAATAATTTAAATTTTATTAAAAGTAAAATGATTTGTTAAATATTTAATCAATCAAGGATAAAATTAAAGAAGATCGAGTCATGCTTAGGAAATTCTCCACATTTTTAGTATTTATAATATCTTAAATACAATCAGTTAGTTTAGCAGATAAGCATAGACTAAACATCAGGGATGTTCAAAATTATTCGATCCAATTGATCTAATCTGAAAACTCGAAGATCCAAAACAAAAATACGAGTTCAAATCATCTACCCCTTTCTCATACCTCATTTGTGCCCCACTTCAAATTAGAGGGTTTAGGGTATAGGATTTAGGGTTAGGGGTTTAGGTTAGGGTATAGGGAATTAGGGGTAAGGTGTATTTTTTTAGGATTAGAGTTTAGGTTAGGGTATAGGGAATTAGGGGTAAGGTGTATTTTTTAAGATTAGGGTTTAGGATTTAGGATATAAAAAATATGGGTTATGGTTTAAAATTTAATTTTTTAGTAAAATAACAAAGGAAGCATAAATAGGAGCATGGGAAAGGGGCAAAAGATTTTTGCTCCAAAAATACTAGATAATTACTGAAAAAATTATTTATCTAGACGGATACCTGATCCGAGAATTATTATTTATAATAAATCGAAACTATATAAAAATGGCTTCCCTCTTTGAGTATCACATGGATGATATTAACTAACATTTATAATTCACATTAAATAAATATGAACAAACGATCCCTTCGAAACCTAATTAATGCAAGAAGCTGAAACTCATGATAGTCCACATGTTGATTAGTTAAGACTTCAGATCTCCACTTTCTTTTACAGGTGGGAATTAAACAACAATAATTCTCAATAAAAATTTATTTCAACCTATAATAATATAACTATTAAAATAAAAAAAATTATAATTTATATAGATTTTATAAAAATACTTTTCGACTGATGTATTATTATGTAAAATCAAATATTATTATCGTGTTATGCACTGATATATATATATAAAAGTTTATTACATTATTTTAAGTTATTTATCGTTAATTGACTAATAATTTCTATTCGTATATAGACTATTTTGATCCAAAGTGAAACATTAAAAGTTAAATTAATTAAAAAAATTAAAATGATTATCCAATCAAATGTAGAGATAAATTTTGACATTATGTCATTATTAAAATACAATATGCATTGATATATTGTTAAACTTTTAAGTTTTATATTTTTTAGAGTCGCCGGATGAATGAAAAATGAACGATTGAAATCACTCATAGATAATGATAAGATTTTTACAAGTAAAAAACAAGATGGTATCCTTACTCGGAGTGAGTATTCGATCGAGTCAAGTCGAGTCGAGTAAAAAAATTTTAGTTATTCGAATTGACGAGTTATATTTTACAACTCAAACTTTATTTAAAGTTTTTTCGAATCGAGTCGAATCGAGTTCCTATAAATTTTTAATTGTAATTATTTATTATTTTATAGTACGACTTGATTATAATTTAAATAACTTTCTTTAATCATATAAGATATGTATATATATTTTTTCATATACAATAATATTTCTTTATATTTTTATATATGAATGTGTGTATATATATATATATATATATAAAAGTTAAGAGACTCATCTCAAACTTAAAAATAAATCCTTTAATTATTAAATTTTTTTAGTTATACGAGTTATTCGAATTTTCATTTTATAATTCGAACTTTATTTGAAATATTTTCGAGTCGAATCAAGTCTATAAAATTTCGAGTCGGGTATTTTTGTCTTGAGTCGAGTTGATTTTTGCTCACCCTTAATTCCCACTTTAAAATTTTAATCTTCTTAAAATATAAAGTTAATCCAATGATCTTAAATCGGTATAAAATAAATAATTTTAAATTATTTATGTGGATCCTACTTCAATTGTTATTGTTGTTGCGAAAGTATTTAAGTCGTATTAGATATATTAAAATTTTTAATCGAGTTAGATCAAATCTTTAAATAAAATAAAATTATCTTACAAAATCCAACTATTTTCTTTTTGAACAGATTGAAGAATTCCAACCACACCCAACAAAAAGTTGATATTATTAGGTTATTATTAATAATAATGCACCCTTAGCTGCCTTAGCACTCAAGTCTTGCATCTACTTAGGTAGACACTACTAATGAAGGAAGGAAAACTTGTCTTAATTATCATTTTGACTTTTTTAAATATATTTTTTAATAATTAATTAAAAAATAAATTTTAAATTTAATTATTTAAAAAATTAACCTCTTATGGTTCGATTAACCTAAATTCGTATCCTATAAAAATCTAGTTTAAAATTCATGTCTTATAAGCAAGTTTTATGTAAAAAATAGATAAATTATTTTTTTATCAACTTACTTAACGTAAAACTAGCATTTTGTTAGAAGTGAGTTTCAAACTCACGTCGTATAAAAAACAAGTTTATCTTACATTGACTGAAAAGGGATTATTTATTAAATAATCAAGTTTGAAGTTATTTTTTAAAATTAATTATTTAAAAAGGTATATTAATTTAAAATCGCCTTTTTTTCTATTATATTAATGTAATTATATGGAAATATTTGATCATATATTTTTTAATTCTTTTTGACAAAGCATAAATATATATATATATATTTCAGTACGAATCTATTAAAATGAACATTATTTTTTTATTAAAAATATTTGCTGAGTTATCTTAATTCTAAATTTTAATAATATATAAAACATAAAATATATGCCAACATTAGTTGAATTTTTATATACCATAAAATTATTTGAGCTTTGTTTTTATTTAAAAGCATATTTCTATGATATTTAGTTGGATGCATTAAAAAAAACACTGAAAGGTATGAATTATTTTATCTCAGTAATTAATAGAACGATTAATATTTGTAAAGGTCACGAATTTGAGTATCAGTATTTATAACATAATGATTAAATGGTCAATATTCAATGATCAAAATTATTTTTTGTTATATTATATTTTAATTTGTTTATAGTTATCCCATTATATTATTATTCAACAATTTCAATTCTACCGATAAATCCTTTTGTTAATACAAAATTAAAATTATAAAATTTTAAGTTTGAAATTCGATAATATCAGCTCTTATCTATTCAATCTAGTCAAATTATTATTACCATTATGCTTCATTTTTATTGCAAGTTACAAGTAAGAACAATTTAGGTAAAATTATTTAAATAACCCTTTTTATTATTTAAATTCAAAAATATACTCCTCCCAACTTCAATGATAAATCTATACCCCTGTTAGGACAAGTAGGAAGAAGTCACTTCCTACACAAAGCGATTTTAGAAATCGCTCTGTGCAGGAAGCGACTTTCGACTGATTTGGCATCCCTTACCACCTAAGCCATTAATTATAATGTGGATAAGAAGTCGCTCTGTGTACAGAGAGACTTCCCTAGGTTTCAGAAGCGTAAAACCTTAGATTCAGGAAAACGCAATGTGCACAGAGCGACTTCTGCATAATTTGAATCGTTTTCACAAAGAAGTCGCTCTGTTCACAGAGCGATTTCTCTTTTATGTTGCTTCCCGAGTGGCGCGATCTCTCTATAAATAGTCGACCCCTTTTCCTTCCATTTCATCCCGAAGTCGTGTTCCATCAAAATTTCTTTGTTTTTCCTTCCTTGCAAAGTGTTTTTTAGTTATTTGTCTCAAAATTATTCGATAATATGGCGGGTCTATGTAGATTGGATGAGAATCACTGTTTCAATTTCTGGCATTATAATGAGGTAATTTTTATTTTTTTATATTATTAATTTTCATTTTTATATTATTATTATTTTAAATTTTTTTATATTATTATTTTTAAATTTTTTTATTTAATAATTTTTTTATATTTTTTGAAGGGTTATGAAAGGGTTCTAAACTGTTATCATCATCGTATTATGGAAGCGTCGCATTCGGCTATACTACCTTATCTGATCGAGGCTGGGTTCGGATATATGAGTCTTATTATCGCTGGGACTAAAGTAGATCCATACTTGATTAATGCTCTGCTCGAAAGGTAGAGTCCGGAGACCCACACATTTCATCTTCCGTCTGGTGAGGCAACTATTACCTTACAAGACGTTCATTTTCAACTTGAGTTACGTATTGATGGCCCTTCTATAACGGGTATTTCGGAAGACGATTGGGGAAGTCTTTGTCAGTAATATCTTGAACATATTCCCGACAAGATGTCCGGCGGAAAAATATTGTTGAAGTGGTTGGTCGAAAATTTTTCTAATTTACTCGATGATGCCGATCAAGAAACAAAGAAGGTAACTAATATTGTTACTATTTTTTAATTAATTTATTTTTTACTAATTTAGGGTTATATTAATTTTATCAATTTATAGTTTTATGCTCGCGCACATATTTTGCGCATAATTGACAGGATTTTGATGTTAGACAAAACCCGTAATAAAGTGCATTTGGTGTGGTTACACCATCTACGTAACTTTTCGGATTCCGGCAAGCTTAGTTGGGGATCAGTTGTTCTTGCTTTTTTATATTGAGAGCTTTGTACGAATGTTGATCCCCAGAAACAAGTCATAGGAAGCTTCTTAATATTACTTCAGTCTTGGGTACGGTACCGTATGCCTTTTCTTCAGCATTCTTTGGTTACGCGACGTACATATAAGTTTCCAATAACTCGGATGTAATATTTTATTATGTTTAATATTTTTTAATTTTTTTAAAATTATTGTTTATAATTTATTAATTATGATTTTATTTTATTAATGGTAGGTGGTGTTATCCATTATCGCATTCTGGATTACCGGAAACCCAACGAGATTTCCGATTACTAATAGATAGGGAGGAAGAGGTAATTTGTTGTTATTTTTTATATTTTAATTTAATTATTAAATTTAAAAATGTTTTAATTTATTTTAATATAAATATTATTATGTTTTTTCAATTTATTTGACAGCCGTACCGCGAGTCAATTATTATGTCTTGTATCTCAGTTGACATATTGGCTCGCTCAAACTTATGGTTTCCGATGGTGCCGCTTATTAATTACTCAACTGTCGAGTGACGTTTTGGTAATAGAGTTCTACGACAGTTTGGGTTTAAGCAAGGCATTCCAGAACCACCTCCTATTTTTGATGAATTGCATGCTCTGACAAGACAATGAAAGACCGACGTGGATTGGTCTGACAAACATAGAGATTACATCGAGATGTGGGTAAAAAGATTAGAGTGGATCCCGATTTGTGAACCAATTATTATCGAGAGCTTGGGATACTGGTATTTCTGTTGGTATGTTGAAAACTGTAAGGCCCACATCTTGACTGAAGAGGAGCGAGCACGGGAATTACATGTTGCTCCGGAGAGACGTCCATCGGCTCAACGAGCAAGGCATGGAAGAGGACGAAATATTCAAGAGGAGCCACCTGCTACCCCAATGCCCCAACTGTCTTGATCTCTTCAGTTTCCACCACCCTCGGAGGTTTTTTTTGCTGACTTCTTGTAGCTGTTTATGTCTGCTACGGGTGTTACCACCGTCCCGATGCCATTGACTTCTTACTATCCACCTCCAGCATATGTGCCTGAGTTTGGTCTTATGCCTCAATTTCCATATTTTGGATCTAGCTCAGGTATGGTCGACCAAACTCCTCCTCAGAGCCTCTTTTATACCGGTCCAAGTGGTAGTGGTTCTCCCTCCGGTAATGTGGAAGGAGAGGAGGAGGAGGAAGAAGCCCTGAAAGATTGCAGCGAAGAAATCCACATCGGAATCATCGTCCACCACGTTGCGGCACAGGCGGGCATAGACATCATTAGTTTTTTTATGTAATCTTTTCTTAATTTTGTTAATTTCATATGTTTAGGGTTTTATTGTAGACACTTTCTTTTTATATATTTACGTTTTCTTGTTATATATTTACGCTTTCTTATTAATTTTCTAAATTTAACATTTTAAATATTTTATATATTCCTCCATCAAATCTTAAGTCTTAATAAATGTATACATTAAAGAATAATCAAATATTAAAAATAATTAAATATTACAGAATAATCAAATATTAAAGAATCACTATATAGAAGGACCAACTTGATGAGGACATGTTCTTCTTGTGTGTCTTGGACTTTTACAAATGGTGCATAACTTAGGTTGCCCAGTACTTTCTCTATGACCGACCAAATCTTCATCGCAGAATATTCTGGTTGATATTAGACGACCTTTTTTCTCTCGTCTTAATGAAAAATTCGGTCATATTTTCAGTTCATCGTTCGTCGCATCTTCATCCCATTCATTTCTAATAGGAGAAAACTCGCGTTCGTAAACCTTAAATACGGTTTGCAACAAGTAAATTGGATCAACAACCGTCATGTAATTTAACCGGACAGAAGAACAAGCAATAATGGCGTGCGGGCAGGGATATTTAAATGTTTAGAAGAACCCACAATCGCATGTTCTTTTCCTCAGATCAACGACGTAAGCATTATTTTGTATATCTTCTAACGATCTGGAGTATTCTGAGACACGGAATAAACGCCCTTCCCGTGAGAAACATGTCGCTTTCATGGAATTCGATTGTTGTACAAATGTTTGCAATTTATTTCGAAGATCTGGGTGAACTGTATGACCACCTTCCATATACTCTTGATCTTGTTTACCCAATATGGTAAAGAGGGTTCCCAACCAATAATATGTCGCTTTGACAAAAGAAGTGATCGGTAAGTGTCTCGCTCCTTTCAACGATGAGTTGATTGCCTCGGCTAAGTTGGTGGTCATATGACCATATCTTTTACCTTCATCAAATGAACGAAGCCACTTCTCTCGGGGTATATTAAGAAAGTAGTTATATCCATCTTCATTGCGATGGTGTAAGTCCTCCAAAAGCTGTTTGACTTCTCGCATCAAGTATGTGTTTCTTGTGCAATAAAAAACGCTTGGTTAATAATAATGAAAACAAATTTGAAGAAGAAGAAGAAGCAAATACTAATCCATTTGAAGCACCATTATACATTCATTGGGGCTTTTGAACCTCGTCAAGTAATTAGCTGCAATGTGTCATAGACAATACTGATGATAAATATGTGACGGTTGCCAAAATCGACCCATCTTTTGTATTGCGTATTTGATTGCTTTGACTCGATCAGAAATTATACATATTCCATCATCCCTATCCCGCAAGACAAGTGATAGAACATACCTTCGCAAGTTCTTCAGGAAGAACTCCTAAGAAGGGAGATCCTTTTTTTCAACGATTGCAAAGGCAACTGGAACAATCTTTCGGTTACCATCTTGCGTAATTGCCAACAATAAAATTTGTGTGTACCTGTCGTACAACCAAGTACCGTTGATCTGAAACATCGGTTTGCAATGACGAAATGCATTGACACATTATGGAAAAGTCAAAAATAACCGTTTAAATTGGCAAACACCGAGTATAATACGGTCATTTTCATACGTCGGTACTGTTTTTAGCTTCAACACCGTCCCTAGAATATGCTTTTGCATCAACGAAAGCCATGGTCACAATTCATTGTACGATTCCTCCCACTGACCGTACAACTTCTGAACGACACGTTGTTTTGCATACCATGCTCGTTTATACGGAACATGGTAACCGTATTGAGACGTGACTAAAGCCATACAAGTATCAACGGTTACCTGCAGATTCGTTTTCACCAGAGGCATAATGGTATCACAGAGCACGTGCACATCAAAGTTTCGATGATCCTGAGTAAGGCGACCCACGGTGCATGTGTGAGGGCCATCAAACTTGGTAATCTACCAAAGGTTGTTTAATTTCTTCAGACGAGAAACATGAACCCTCTATTTATATCCCTGCTTCTTGTGTACACATTCAACAATATACTTGTTAGATGCATTCTTGTAAACACCGAATGTAAAGGAGTTGCAGATATTATAATGCTTGATTGATACAATCGCCAGATCCTTAGTCTCGAAAACCTTTCCTTTATATATTTCAAGAGAACCACCTTGGTTGTATTGGTCGATCTAGTGGAATTGTAGAAATTTTGGAGCATTGAAGGCTTCCATATCAATTGATGCAAAGTGGGACGGTGGCTCGTAAAATGACATTGCCATTGAACTGTTATGGGCATCCACTTCGTCTGGCTCCTCTGGCTCATCCACATCTTCAAGAGGGCCATAAAAAGGGCCTAATTCATCATTATCAGGGTCGGGCTCCTGAATCGGTTCTTCGTTAGAGTGGTCACCCTTAAATTCGAACAATTGTAAGTTCATCGTATCACCAACAACTGCAGATGAATGTTGGGTTGGTGGGAAGTTCAAGTCAAATTCAGACCGAGCGAACGAAGACGGTTGGGTGGGTGGTAGATTAAGGTCGCAATCAAAAGAAGCTACACAAGAATGTCTTGTCGCTGAAGACGATGGAACATCAACATTGTTCTATGAACAATGTATCGACAACAAGTTGAAGTCGTCTCGAATATTGGCCATAGGGCTATAAACATTAGGGTCGAAATCAAAATTTGCATGACGCCAATCTGGGACGGCAGGAACATCATCATCATTATCAAAAAAAATCGCAAACAACTCTAACGGACCTCCTAAGGAATATTGCATGTGCGAATCGAGCATCATTTTAACGTCGCTATTGTCGGACACATAAAAAATTGTATAATACAATGGCTCCAATGACATCGGTAATTTATATTTTAATGGATTCAATTTTTGACCTTGGGTATACAGAACATGATCTGATACACTTTTCATCAATGATCTATAGCTTAATCTCCTCGGGAGCTCAAGTGTAACTGTATTCGAAGACTGAAACACCACACCTAGAGATGCATCACCAACCATTTGGCCATCTTAATAAACCAAAGCAGTGATTCTTTTTGACATTTTGGCTTTTAAATTCAAATGAAAATAGATTCCAAAAAAATATAAAATTCGAACTGTGATGCAGAGAAATTTTGGGAATTGAGAATTCTTCTTTGAAATTCCGGGGTTCAAATTCGAAATATTTAAGCACTGAAAGAGTCTCTTTCTACAGAAAACGACTCTAGTTGTCAGATTGGAAATCGCTTCCTGCAGAAAATGACTTCCGTTGTCATAAAAGAAATCGCTTCCTACAGGTAGCTATTTTAATAATTTCTTGACTATATAAGATTCATTTCCCTGCTTTCAGACTGTAAACTCTCCGTCAATAATTCATCAAGTTTCATAAAAGATTTGTGTAGATGTCTATGTTTTTTTGCGTTGTTTTCTTCTCTGGTACATATGGTTACACTTCGTTTAGTAGCAAGATAAAATACAATGAGTTTTATGACTTAATATCGACGGAGGTTGTGAAGGAGACAACAAGAACAAAAGAAATCTTATACATGCAAGCAAAAATACCAATTGATGAACCAGGTCCTGAAGCACATTACCTGTTGAAATTGTCAAGTTCAAAAGACCTTCGTAAGATGTTTCCAGCTTACACAAATATTCCAAGTCTATATATTGAGATTTACGTAAAATTTAAGGATGAAGTTAGTTCATCAAACAACATCGATGAAAAAGAAATTTTACAACGTATCAACAACAGACAACATCAAAAGGAACATATAATTGAAGAACTGAACTTAACATCTGACGTGTCTACAGATTACGAAGACATAGAAATAGACGATTCTTCAACCACTTAGATATTTCTTATATAAAGTTTAATATTTTCAGGCAATATTAATAAAGTATACATTTTATTATATTTTTTACATAACTATACCTTCTATTAACCTTTACTTATTAAGATAGGTTTAATTAATAAAATATACCTTTTATTATGAACTTTACTTATTAAGATAAGAATATTAAAAATACATTACAAAAATAAATATAACCGAAATCGCTCTGTGCATAGAGCGATTTCCAAAACCATAACTGAAGTCGCTCTGTGCACAGAGCGATTTCCTAAATCTAGGGTTTTACGTTTCTGAAACCTAGGGAAGTCGCTCTGTGCACAGAGCGACTTCCTTATCCACATTATAATTAATGGTTTATGTGGCAAGGGATGCCAAATCAGTCGAAAGTCGCTTCCTACGCAGAGTGATTTCTGAAATCGCTTTGTGTAGGAAGCAACTTCTTCCTACGTGTCCTAACAGGGGTATAGATTTGTCATTGAAGTTGGGAGGGATAAATTTTTAGATTTAAATAATAAAAAAGGTTATTTAAATAATTTTCCTAATAATTTAACTGTTTCTTATTATAAAATATAAATTCCATTCTATCTATATTTTGAGTGATAATCCAATAAAAAATAATCAAAAATTATAAATAGTTAATTTTCCACTCGTATGGACAAAGATTTGAGAAATTTTATCCCCAAAGCACCTATAAGGACGAGGATAAGAGTTATATCTAAATAATGTGAATTATCAAATAATATTCGTATAAATATTTTTGGGTATTTTAAGAATGAGTTAATTACAGCGGAGGTTACGTTTGTTTGTCTCCAGTACAAATTTAGTCACTGATTTTGAAAATCGAGCAATTTAGTCACATACGTTTTGGGGATGTAAACTTATGGTCACTGAGACGTTTGTTGTCGTTAAACTTTAACGGGAAGTTGATCTGTCATAATAAAAAATGATAAACTACTTAAATAGTCCCTAAGTTATTCTTTTACTTATGTTTTTTCTTTAATTTGACCCTTAAGATTTTAAATTTTTATATTTTCACCATCTTCTCAAGTTGATTTGAGCTAGGCTTTCAAGATTTTTTCCAGCTTCTCACCCGCCTCATTTTTTCTTGCAATTATCGCTATCAACTCCGCCATGGCAACGACTATTTTTTGCTCTGACAAATTCCCGTGTTCATCTATTTTGTTCTTCAGTGCTTTATATTCCTCCTTGGAAATCCTTAACTTCCCATTACCGATCACCTTTTATAATACCCACATTTCATCAAGTGCCTTCTTCTCTGTCGCCTTTGCTTCTTCGACCTGTTCCAATATGTGTTTCAGCTTTTGTTTTACCTCATTCACTGTTATTTCTGTCTCTTCACCTTCTTTCTTCAGTGTTTCGATATTCTTCTTCATCTTTTCGGCTTTTTTTCTTGTAGCCTCAACTTCTAAAAGAAGCTGTTGCAGCTTGGCTTTATGATCAACATTAAGATATTCCCTTTTAGCCTCTTTGCTTGCATTAATTTCATTTTGGTGTACTTGTTTCATCTTCACATTTTTCAGTTCCAACCAAATGGAACTCACTAAAGTCCAAAGAGAGCACCTTTTATCAGCCACCATTTGTAACGTGGTTGTAGCTTCGTTAAGCTCCGAAGTTAGTACTTTAACAGAATCCATTTCTAAAGAATGGACCTTCTTTATCTCTTCTTGCAACGCTTTGACCTCGGTTGTGGTTTCCATTAACTTCTATTCGAGAGACTTAGTTAACTCGGGATTATACGTTTCCCTCATAGCACTCAATTTCTTTTGGGCTTCCTCCTTTGCAGCATCGTATGATTTTTTTAACATCTCTCTCTACTGCAATAGCCTCTTTCTCATTGTACACTTGTTGCATAGCAAATTTCATGTTGAAAAAACAATGGTTTGTGACCATCTTTGGAGTATATTTTAAACAAGTAAAGATGAGGTTTTGAATAAGGAAATAGTTGATTCATATTCTACACCGTGAGATCTTTACAATGGTAGCTCATACACTCAAAATCATTGAGTGGTGAATGAGAAAATGATGCTCAAAGTAGGAAGAACAAGAATAAATAAGGAAGTAGAACCCCTTATATCCCACATTGGTAGGATAAATGGAGTGAGAGTTGTTTATATACAACTACCCATAAAGAAGTTATTGAATGACTCTAGTTGAATCTATGCTTTGAGCGCAGGGGGGGTGCGAATCCAATTCCATTCGGGTTGGGGTGCACTTGCATAACGTGGGCGACGCGAATGTCTAGACCGGTTAGGCCTTTCCGAGGCCTGTGGATATTTTACCCATTGTGCATATTTTTTCCTTAATTTATTTTTTGAAAATATCCAGAAAAGAGTTTTAATTCAGATAAAATTTGAATTAAAAGCAGTTGAAACTTCTCTGGATAGTGGAGAGATAATAGCTAATTTTAGTATTTAATTGAATTTAATTCATTTTAAATACTGGATAATTAAGCATTATTTGGATTTTTCGAATTTTAAAATTTGAAAAAACTGATCATTGTTGCCCTAATAATCCACTATAAATATGAGATAATTTTCTCACTTTTACTCATCCCTCAAATCATTTTTTTCTCCTCTAATTTTCTCTCGGTGATCGGCATAGACAAGTTCAGTTCGAGAACTCAGCATAAGTACTACTGTTGGAGTTCTTCTTGTTGTTGTATCTTGGGAGACAAACTACCAACAAACTCAGTACCATCGGAATGGCAGAAAACCTGTCTTAAGGAAAATGCAATTGTGCAGGCCTCAACACGATTCAGATTTATCAAAAGCAAACTCGGTTTGATTGAAACTTATTTATTATGTTTTTTTTTGTTTTTACTGTTCGTTTAAATAATAATAATTTAGATTCTTTTATTTTATTTTATTATTATTTTCTTTGATTAACCACCTATTGTCCAACAATCTTAAGACAGATCGTTGCTTTAATCCAAGACGAACAGATTAATATTGTTAGGTATCGTTGTGAATTTCACAATGGAATTTACACTTTGACAATGATTGAAGAAATCAATTGGCTGCATTTTAGAAGCCATTTTCAGCGCAGTTAGAAGTGCTATTGAATGGCTCAATTGTTATTGTGATTGATAACTTCCGATTTACAAGGAAAATAATATGCGAAAGTTACAGGATAACTTTGACCATTTATGATAACATACTCCGAGAAACGTGGAGAGCAAAGTGGTGTATTGGCATGAATTTCGGCCAACTATTTTTGATTTCAAGACGTGGTCAATACCATAATTTAAGGCATTTGTTTTGGTTGTGCTATTATTAACACAATAATTGTTACTGTGCTTGGGAACTTCCAATTTTGGAAGGATTTTAAAACGAGATACATGCCTTTCAGAAACAATGTTATTAATAATTTCTTTTGAGAAATTTTATAGATTCGAACAATATATTCGGATAATTAAACCGAGTTGTTGAATTATTCTTCAGAATAAATCGAGAAAGCAAACAATTTGTTTCAGGAATTATCTTGTCTTTTTTTGCTAACATTCTCAAATTGGGACAAATCTGTTTTACAAAAATTATCGTGAAAAGTAACCGAGGTTACGGATTTGGTGAAATACCAAAAGTGAATAAACAAAAATTTAATTTTTAATTTATTGGAATTATAATTAATTCTGGGTTTGTTTCTTTTATTAAAAGAGAAACAATGGATATGTTAAATTTAATTTTTACCTTATATGAATACATGATTTTATGTATTGATAAAACCTTATTTATGGAAATAAAGGTTTTGTTAAGATATTGATTTTGATATAATAATTGAAAAATGTTTTGTACTAATTTGAAAAGAATTCAAAAATTATTCTTATGTTCAAACAACTTGAAAATAAGTTTGAAAAGTTTTTGAGAGATTTTAGAAGTGTTTGAATGCTTTTTAAAATAGTTAAAATTGAATTTTAAATGAAAGTTTTGAAACCTTTAGAGGTTTCGAAACCTCTCAGGGAAGTCTCAAACATTTCGCTACTGGAATGAAAGTCTCGAAACTTTTAGCAAAAAGTTTGGAAACTTTTGATAAAAAGTTTCAAAACCTTGATAAAGGTTTCGAAACCTTAGACCTGTAACAGCTATAATTTTTGAATTGCTTAAAGGTTGCTAAACCTCTAGTAAAGGTTTGGAAACAGTTTTGCAAAAGTTTCGAAACCTCTGGTAAAGGTTTCGAAACCTCTGTGTAGGTGAAAATTTAATGTTCAACTTTCTAACTTCCCAACGGCTCCAAAACATCTCCAACGGCTATAAACAGCTAGAATATGATTCCACACTATAAAAGCAAGCTTGAGACACTTGAAGAAGGTTAGAGTTAACATCCAAGAAACATGGTGAAGAGAAATTGAGTTTAAATCTCCATTTTCCTTTTCTCTTGTACATAGTCTTAAGAGAGTGATTTTATTGTAAATCTTATATTCTCTTGTGAGCTTAATTGTGTAAACATCCACCTTTGTGAGGTACTTAGTTTACCAAACAAATCCCTTTGTAAAAGGAGAGGTTCTAGTTTAGCCTTAGACAAAAACTAGAGTTGGTTCTATCTTAACCAAGTCCAAAAGATAGGGTTGTAACGGTTATCCCTTGAACCGGTAAAAAGATCGAATTCTTTAGTGAATTGGTTGAAATCTTTAGTGGTGTGCTAAGGTAGTGGATGTAGGCGTGGCCGAACCACTCTAAAATCATTATGTTCTTTGTCTCAATCTTTCGATTTTAGCAAATTCAACCAAGCACTAAAAACAACCCTCTTGACGATAATCGGTGATCGATTCGAGCTTATGAATCAAGCCCTTTCAGGTTTGGCTTTAGACAATATTGTCTATTGATCAAATAAAGTATTTATTCAATATATGATTAAAATTGCTTAATTTGATATGAAATATGGTAATAATAAAACCATATATTTAAATTTAAGGTAATCATGGATTTCTTAAATTAATTTATGGTATTTTATGGTAATACCATATAAATGAATATTTCATTAAGGTAATATTCCTTAATGATTTAATAAATACATATGTGTATTTAATATGGTAATTTTAATATCATAAAGTATGATATTAATTTTATAATAATATTTTGATATTATTATGTTTAAGGTAATTTATTTATTTCAAAAATAATATTGACCTTATTGTTCAATATGACATGAAAAGGAATATCCTTTTATGTGAGATAATTATTATTTGTGTTTGAAACACTTTGGATTATTATTTTTAATTTATAATTTTCCTTGAGAAAGTGTAAACACAAAGAATGTCTTGATTGGTTTGGAAGTAAAGATCTTGTAAATAATTTATTTTGGGAATTATTTTTTCTATTTTAACGGATTTATTTGATCTTCCAAACAACAATCAAAGAAATTTAAATCAAAGAATTAATTCATTTTGAAGAATTAATTTGCTTTGATATTTATGTTTGGTTTTTTAGTGCAACTAATCCCATTATTTAAAAGAAATAAATTAGTGAATTTATTTCTTTGTTGATTCTAGTTTTTAAAGAAAAATAAATTATCATATTTATTTTCTCGAAAATCTTTCATGATTCTAATTTAGAAATAAATCAGAGAATTTATTTTAGAAATTAAGATACAGTAAATAAATTTGTTTTCAAGAATTTAATTTCTGCCGTTATAATGGATTTACTTTATCTATTTTTTCCAAACAAAATGAACAAATTTGTTTTAACAGAATTTATTAGTAGAAGTAATATTGGTTACTAATTCTACAATGTTGATTCGACCAAGGTCTTGAATAATAGCATAGAAGATTTCTATGTTAAAATTTCTTAAAGCCTATTCCGATGTATGTTATGAAATACAGTGTTTAAAATTGGCTTAAGAATTATGATGGTCATTGGACCGTAAATAGAAGGTGTTGGTACTAAGAAATTCTTAGTGATTGATTCCAAATTTTAGTGAATCAAAGTCAGTGACTTAATTGATCACTCAAACTTGAATGGTTTCAAGAATTTCCATAAACGGGTGATTGAAAGAAATATTAAAAGTGCATATGTCTAGGATTGGTTCTTTGAAAAGACTTGGTTCTTAAGTGTGACTAATGCACCACCTCTCTTATCATAAGTTACCTACTTGGTGCATTGTTTATTATTATTCTTTCAATTAAAACATTGTGAACTTTTGTTTTAAGATTTTAGTAAACTAAAATTCTATCCTCTAACAAAAGTTGGAAATTATAATTTTGTTTCTGATTTTTAGTTTTTGACTAAATTTCTGATGTTTAACAAATTTATAATATTTTGATTGTGACTATGTTACACAATCAATGAAATTCTTGAGGAAGAATTTCAAAATATGACAACAAAGATGTTGTAAATTTGATTATGATAAACTTGATCAAAAAGAAAATTCTCCTAGTACTAGAGAGAATGAGGTAAATATGGTTACCATATTTTGCTAAGCAAATATTACTATGAAAATATTGCTAGAGCAAATATATTGAGTCAAAAATAACTTCAAGCCGCAAAGTAGGCGGTATATCTCAAGAAGCTTAATTTCATGAGAAAATACTTCAATTTTATGAGATATGGAATAAGTTTTTGGATTATATTTTCAAATGAAATCAATATTATGATAAATTTTGTTATAATAATTGTCATGAAGAACAATTGTTGGAAGGTAATTTTATTACCTTCATGATAGAATAATTCATTTTTATTTAAAAGTAAAGTTGATATAAGGAAATTATTCCTTATAATAAGAATGTTGAAACCCAAATTGATTAATTTGATGAGAAACTCTATATGAGTAATGTTGCAACATCCAAAGGTACAATGATTTTGAAGATAACTTCTTTAGAATATGTCTAACATGTGGGGGAGTTGTTCTATCAACTAACTGCGAGACACCATATGAGTTATGGAAGGAAATAAAGCCTTCCTACAACTACATAAAATATGGAGGTGTCACACATCAAGGTAATATTCCATTACCAAAGAAGATGAAAATAAGTGGATTGTATTAGCTATGTGAAATATAGAAACGAATATCAATTTTGTAGAAAAATAAGATAATAAAAAAGAATGATTCATTCTTTAAATACACTTCCGAGAGAAGTTGATCCAAGTTTCGTAAAACGAACTATGGATATAGAAAAGTGTCCACATATTCAATAAATGGTTGAACAAAGATATTGTCATAATGACAAGTAAGTGTGACAAAGGATGATTTGTCAAACCAACTAGGATATATGATCTTATGTTGATGAAATGGTAAATATACCAAAGACCTATGAATTAAAGATTGATACGGTAAATATGAGACTGATAGATTTGATTCTGGATATCCAAATCAAACAATCACTTAAAGGTCTCATATCGACAAAGTCACACTACTTGGAAAGAGAAGTTTGGCCAGGATGTTTTCGGCATAGCAGAACTTCAAATACGAGCCAATTTTTATTGAAATAGAATATACAAATGTCATATACAATCTAAGTAAATTGTATTAGAAAAAGTAGTGCTTTCACTTTGAGCAATTTAAGCAAGTTCACAAAATAATCCAAGGTCAAACCCTGGATAATAATTGTGAGAATTTTGAGATATTTCAGAACTACTCAAAATTATAAAACATTATTCCATAAAGATTTTTCTATATAAGTGAATATTTTCACATCGAATGAATAAGCTATGTCATGTGTTTTCTCAAAGACAAACATTTACAACTAGATTCAAAATAGAATCTGAGTTTGAGATCCAGACAATTCTAGAAAAAAGTCAATAACTTTAAAATGTCTTGTAGGATACTCATGAACAGCTTGAACATGTGCCAACAATGATTATTGGTTGAGCATATAGTTTTATGAGTAATGGTAATTTGAGACGTAAGTGTCAATCAATTTACAACTGATCTCAAATAGAGTTATCGCTTTACTGATTTGATAAAATCAAAGGATAACATTATGTATCCATTAACCTAAGGGTTTAATTGAGATCGAGTTGAGAAAACATCTAAAGGAATGTGACTAAGCCCATAAAATTAAAGACGCTATATGAAGGAAAAATCCTACCTAGCTGACTGAAGATCCCAAAAACTAAGTTCAAAGGCACAACCTAATTGCATAGACCTGTCTGGTCACTGTGGGGGTTCCCTCTCCCAAGTCCATTCCTATGATGTGAACAGTGACAAGAATTTGGTAAAGGTTAAGCAAAAGCCTTTAATGACCATTGTGTGATTCGGTGAGCCGAACAACATAAGTCACCTATGTTAGAGTGAAGTGGGGCCGATTCAAGGAGACTATTGGGCATAGTTCTCTCAAACTCTCGTAGAACTAGAAGATTTCTACGGCCATAAGGGCATAACCATGAGAACTGTATCTCTTGTCAGAGAGATAGGTGTGTGAAGTATGTTATCGTTTACATCAACGGCTGATAGTTCAAGGATATCACATCTATTGATTAGCTAGTAAAGTAAATATACTTTCACAAGGGAAGGGTCAAAGGTGGACACCTACTTATCCTATGCATCTATCAATCGTAGAGCCTATCACCACATCGTGCCAAAATATTTTGATAAAAACATCAATTTCATTTATGTGAGGGATTGTTGGAAAAAAAGTGGTTTGTGGCCATCTTTGTAGCATATTTTAAACAAGATGAGGTTTTGAATAAGGAAATGATTGATTCCTATTCTACGCCATCAGATCTTTACAATGGTAGCTCATACGCTCAAAATCATTGAGTGTTGAATGAGAAATTGATGCTCAAAATAGGAAGGTCAAGAATAAATAAGAAAGTAGAACCCCTTATATCCCACATTGGTAGGATAAATGGAGTGAGAGTTGTTTATATACAACTACCCATAAAGAAGTCATTGAATGACTCTAGTTGAATCTATGCTTTGAGCGTAGGGGGGGTGCGAATCCAATTCCATTCGGGTTGGGGTGCACCCGCATAACGTGGGCGACGCGAATGTCTAGACCGGTTAGGCCTTTCCGAGGCCTGCGGATATTTTACCCATTGAGCATATTTTTTCCTTAATTTATTTTTTGAAAATATCCAGAAAAGAGTTGTAATTCAGATAAAATTCGAATTAAAAGCAGTTAAAACTGCTCTAAATAATGGAGAGATAATAGCTAATTAGTATTTAATTTGAATTTAATTCATTTTAAATATTGGATAATTAAGCATTATCCGGATTTTTCGAATTTTAAAATTTAAAAAAAATGATCATTGTTGCCCTAATAATCCACTATAAATATGAGATGATTTCCTCAGTTTTACTCATCCCTCAAATCATTTTCTCTCCTCTGATTTTCTCTCGGTGATCGGCAAAGGCAAGTTCAGTTCGAGAACTCAGCATAAGTTCTACTGTTGGAGTTATTCTTGTTGTTGTATCTTGGGAGACAGACTACCAACAAACTCAACACTACCGGAGTGGCAGAAAATCTGTCTTAAGGAAACTACAATTGTGCAGGCCTCAACACGATTCAGATTTATCAAAAGCAAACTCGGTTTGATCGAAACTTATTTATTATGTTTTTTTTTTGTTTTTACTGTTCGTTTAAATAACAATAATTTAGATTCTTTTATTTTATTTATTATTATTTGCTTGGATTAACCACCTATTTTCCAACATTTAACTTGTTTGATAGCTTCCTTCATGGCTGAGATTTGTTTTGTGAGCTCAACGACCCTTTCTGAATGCATTTTAGCCGAAAGTTGAGCTTCGGCCGCCTGTTGGAATACCGTCAACTTGACTTCCAATGCCGCGTCAAAATCCTGCCTGATTTTATTCAGCTCCTAATATTGTTCCGCAAGGAAAGTAAGTCCCCGCGAAACTCATTTAAAAACTAAACTTATAAAGCTCTCTTAGTCTAAAGGTAATCGGAAGCTAAAGAAATTTTAAACTCTTTTGATTTTCCACACACCCTCTGGTACTCAACTATGTCAAGCTCAATCACCTCCTTTTTCACAGCATCGTCAAACCCAAACCCAAACCCTATTTGCACTCACACTCTGGAGGTGAAGCTCAACAATCATCCCCTGGACTTTAAAGATTTTCTACTCCTACCCCAGACTGAAACTCATATAGAAACTGCCTCCACAATTCTTTCTCCGATCAGTGATGGCTTCTGTCGGGACTATAAGGTTCAAGGAAACAACGCACATGTTGATTATATGTTGCAAACGTAAATGAATTCCCTTCTTTTGTTTATGTAGTATGATTTTATATATATGTTGGTTTCTTAAGTTTATTTGATTACTGTTTTTGTATTTTGATTTGTAGAAATGAGGATTATGGGAAGACAATGGAAGGGGAGGATATGGGGCAGTCTAAAATTGCTTTCGGAACCAAATTTGGAGTTGAGGTGAGGATTATGGGTACAAATTGAGGAAATATGGGAAGAAGAAGATTAAGAACAGTGGGGGTTCTGGATAGGCGCAATAGGAGCGACCACACAGGGCCCCTGAAAAATAAGGGCCCCAAAATTTTGATAAACTACATTAATTAATATTACTCTCGAAATTCATTATAAAAGTTCTGAAAATACTCTTAAGTAATATGAGTTATAATTGTTTCCTAAATGTTATAATTTGATTATAAAATATTATTGATTATTTCTATTACTATTGCTTTGTAGCATCAGTGAGGTTCTGAAAAATCGCAATAAAAATGACTGCACAGGGAGCCCTAAAAAGAACAATTGCTTTTAAGGACCATACTTTAGAACTAGTGAGGAACAATTACTTCTAAGGAACACATTTTAATAAGTTGCACAGGGCTCCAAAATCTTTAAACCGCCTCTGATTAAGAATAGCCCATATCCAAGATAATCCCAGCTTCTTGTACATGTTTCAAAAGCATCAAGTTTGAGCATGCATGTATTTCAGTTTCTGAATAGCTAATATTATTACAGTACAAATTCATTAAATGTATTGTTTAAGAAGATGGTGAAAATATAAAGATTTAAAATCTTGAGGGTCAAATTAAAGATTAAAACATAAGTAAAAGAATAATTTAGGGACTATTTAAGTAGTTTATAATTTTCTTATTATGACATATCAGCTTTCCGTTAAAGTTTAACGGCAATAAACGTCTCAGTTACCATAAGTTTATATCCTAGAAACGTATGTGACTATATAGCTCGATTTTCAAAATCGGTGACTAAATTTGTACTGGAGGCAAACAAACGTGACCTCCGCTTTAATTAACCCTTTACAAATACACACAAAGATTTCTAATATTTTAATTTTTAAAAACTATACTTTCCTCCCATGGATGGTTTTATCGGTCATGCCGGTACACTTCATGGCACATCAAAAAAAAAAATATTGGTGATAACCAATACCATGATACCATCAGAAATCTATGTACGAGAAATGAATCGGGATAAAATAATTAGTTTTTTTTAATCTGAAACTTTGAATTTAAAGAAGATAGATATCCAATCACAATTCCATGATATCCATTATTAAACCGAGACGATAATATTTCAATTTTTATTTAATTTACTTAGTTGAAATGAACATATAAAATAATTTTGAAATGAAATCGAACCCATTATTAACAAGACTTGTATACAAAATCACATAATAAAGATCAAACCCATGATTAATAAGATTATATGCATTTTTTTACTCTCACGTAGGGATGTTTAGAGAGTTGAGTAACTCGTGAACTGTTCGAATTCGACTTGGTTAAAACTTAATAAATAATCAATTCGAATCAACTCGACTCAAACTCGAACTTGACTTGATACCTTAACGAGTTTAATTGAGCAAAGTCTAATTCGAATCGATAAGTTCGCGATCAGCTCGTTAATTTTTTAAAATATTTTTTAGTAATTACTTTAAAAATTATTTCTTTCAAAAAATAAATCTAAATAATAATTATTAATGTGTGAATTGTTACTTTAATTTTAATATGTTAGTTTAGTGTATTTATGGTTGTTACTTTTGAATTTATATTTTAAAAATATTTATATACTCTTTTGCTATTTTTGGTTTGTTAAATTTGTTAATTTATGTTAATATTAAGCCTCATATGGTAATATTAACTTTTATTTAAAAATAAGGTAAGTTTTTTAATGAGCTTAACGAGTAACAAGTCGGGCATAATGAGTAACGAGTCGAGTTGAGCAACAAAATATTTCATCAAGCACAAATCGAGCATAATTTTAACTAGAAACGAGTTGAGTCGAGCAATAAATTTTATTAACGGATAAGAATCCAACAATATCCAACTCGGGATCGACTCGCTCAATAAGTACCCTATCCTACTCTCTCATCGTCTTCCCTCGGTCCCCACTTAATCAGTGCAAATCTGTGGTACACGTGGCCAACTCAATTTTGTTGGAAATATTTGTCAAAGTGAAGCATAATTCACAACAATTATGAAGTATACCATCAGACCATCATATACCTATATATAATTGTTCATTTTATTTCTTTAAGCCGTGATCAGATATTGATTTTCCTTTTAGATATAAAATAAAGAATATTTAATTTAATTTTTATAATTTTTGAGTTAAAATATTTTTTAAATAAGATTATTAGTTAACTGATGATTATCAATTAAAAATGATTTTACGAAATAATGCATCAGAAGAAGAAAAAAATTATGTTTTATATATTTTTTAATACATCAATATATTTATATGTATAATATATTATTATAATAAATATTGTTATATATATTTGTCATGATATTTAATTATTGTCTCTTTGAAAATATTTTTTTTTAATTTTTCCTCGATTACATGTATAAACAAACACGAGACATGTCCTAATAGTTGCTACCATTAGTATGGACGATAATTTGATCTGAAATCAGTATATTCTAATCTAATTTGACTTAATAAAAATAAATTTTTTATTAAAACTCAAATCAAATCAAATTATTAAAAAATTATATCCATTGAATCATAATAAGATTTAAAACAAAAATTCACCGTCCCATCCTATCCTGTTACCATCTCTCACCATAAAACATTTTTGTAACATCACTAACTTTTTTAATTAAACTAAAATATATAGACTAAATATCAAAATTAATAAAAGATAAGATACCAAAGATGAAAAATAATAATTCAGGACTAAATTAAATATTTAACGTAAAAAAATCTTAACTAAAAAAAATTAAATACGTCACGGATATTTTGGATTTCCTTAGTCAAAAATTGGTTTGAGTGTGAATGAATAAGTGGTAGGTCCAGGCCTGCCCTAAAATAAATAATAATAATAATAATAATAATAATAATAATAATAATAATAATAACACAATTTTTAGTTGTCAAATCTTAAACGCGTTAAATGCAACACTACACCCTTCAAACCCCCACTTCAACAGAAAATAAAAATCACTCCTTTCCTTAATTTTTCATTTCCAGAAATTAAAAAAAAAAATCTACTTTCTTAACACCCACAATTTCCCTTTACGACTACTTAATTAAACCCCTCTCTACTCTTTGTTCCCAGATTTTCAGTTACTTTCCTCAACATATCTGGGTTTTGATTCTTTCTTTATCCTCTGTTCTTAATGCCCAAGATTGGCTTGATTGTACCCTCTGATTTGAAAAAAATTTGGGTCTTTGGGGTGACTTTGAATTGTTCTAAAAGATTCAAGATAAACCCTTGATTGCAATAAGAATCGTGTAGTCCAGATTCTTCAAATTTGGGGTGTGGGGGTGTATTTGATGGATTGGATTTTGTGAACTTTGTTCTAATTCTTCAAGTTAGTGGGATTTTTTTGGTTTAGTTTTTAGATGGTGAATTAAGGGTTGTTGAAGTAGGTTGTTTGTTGTTGTTGGTTGTAATTGTGTACATATATTAGAAACATGGGCTGCATGAATTCCAAATCCGCGGCTGTTGAAGATAGCCATGAGAATCGCAAGGAGAGGTTGAGGCCAAAAGGGTCATCGGAAAACCTTGTTCCTCGAGCTGATTCGTCGAGAAGAGAGGAGATCGTTGGACCGACGGATAAATACGATGGTGGTGATGTGAAAGTGTTGTTGATTGATAAGAACACGAGTGGTTCCCATCGTTATTGTTACAATGATCAGACGGAGGAGGAGACGATTATTGATAAGTTTGAAGTGATTGAGACAATTGATAAGGTTGAAAACTTTGAGGTTACAACAATTGCTGCTCATCACCATCATCCGCACCATCCTGGTTCGGGACGGGTGCTGAATAGCATAAAAAGAGAGCAGGTTGCAGCAGGGTGGCCGTCTTGGCTTGTTGCCGTGGCGAGTGAAGCTATCAAGGGATGGATACCCCGACGCGCCAACACCTTTGAGAAGTTGGATAAAGTAGGCTCTGTTACTTTGCTTGAATTGCACTTTTACTTTAATTGTTTGAAAGCTTGATCAATTCCCATCATATGTCTATTGTCGGGACGGATGTATGATTTTATGTCAGGGTGCAAACTGTTAGGTAGATCATTGCTAGAAAATACATATAATTTGAAATTTGCCCCTCCTAGCACCCCTCAGTCCATCCTTGACTATAGGTAACAGGTAACCTAATGGCTAATCAAATGTTTGTGAAGATCTAATATGCTGTAGTAGGGTCGGTCCATGGTGATTTAGTTTGTCAGAGAAACTCATCTTATTATTGTATCTATAGGATTTGCATTGTCCATGTTGATGTTCTCATTTCCCTTTGTTTTTTGTATGATAGTATTCCATTCTTGCAGATTGGCCAAGGAACTTATAGTAGCGTGTACAAGGCACGTGATGTGATTCATAATAAACTTGTGGCTCTTAAAAAAGTGAGATTTGATAATCATGACCCTGAGAGTGTGAAGTTTATGGCAAGGGAGATTAATCTCTTACGAAGACTTGATCATCCGAATGTTATTAAATTGGAAGGCTTGATCACATCCCCAATGTCATGCAACTTATACCTTGTTTTCGAATATATGGAACATGATCTTGTGGGACTTGCATCGCTTCCTGGAATCAAGTTTTCCGAGCCTCAGGTAATCTTAGAATTGCTTTTTAGTTATTTCATGCTATTGTCATGCAGCACTTATCTACACCTATTCTGCGATTCCTTGAATTTTTAGCATTTGTTTATTCACAAGTATGTTTCTCCTTTTTGGTCAGATTAAATGCTATATGCAGCAACTTCTAAGTGGACTTGATCACTGTCATAGCCATGGTGTCCTCCATCGTGACATAAAGGGTTCAAATCTTCTCATTGACAGTAATGGAATCTTAAAGATTGCAGATTTCGGTTTAGCATGTCATTTTGATCCCCACGATAGTGTTCCAATGACGAGCCGTGTAGTAACTCTTTGGTATCGACCACCGGAACTTTTGTTGGGAGCTTCTCATTATGGCATTGCAATAGATTTATGGAGTGCTGGTTGCATACTTGGAGAACTATATTCTGGCAAACCTATTTTGCCCGGTAAAACAGAGGTATTGGGTTCAAGAGCCTAATTTTAATGAGGAGCTGTTTTTTTATTTGCAATTGATACAATGATTGCCATAGCTCGGGATTGTGATGATAAAAGGAATACTGAATTTTTCCCTTGAGCAGAGAATTTAACTGAAATTTTGCATATTCAGAAGATATCTTTCTTAGAATATGATTGTTCCTGATAATTGACTTGGTTCTATAAATTTATAGGTTGAACAATTACACAAGATTTTTAAGCTATGTGGCTCACCATCCGAGGAATACTGGAGAAGAGCAAAATTACCTCATTCAACGGTGTTCAAGCCTCTTCACCCTTATAGACGATGCGTTGCTGAAACATTTAAAGACTTTCCTTCTCCTGCTTTGAGTCTCATGGACACCTTGCTTTCAATAGATCCTGTTCATCGAAGAACTGCAGCGTTTGCTCTGAAGAGTGAGGTACGCTCAATATGTCAATCATCACCATTCACCCATGAATTTCTCTCAAATTAACTTATGTTAGTAACTTAGTACCGTTCACCTGGAATTTGTAGAATTTTCACTGATTTTTCCCTTGCCTTTTCTCAGTTCTTTACAGCACAACCTTTTGCATGTGATCCTTCAAGTTTACCCAAATATCCTCCTAGCAAGGAGATCGATGCTAAGTTGCGGGACGAAGAAGCTAGAAGGTATATCTTATTATCAAATCTAAAAATCAGCATGGTGTATGTTCTATTTCTCAGTATCATCTAGGCCAATTAGGGACTTTCTTCTTATTTAGATGCCTTTGACTTTCTTTTTTGGACTTGTAATAACACCTTTATTATTTTCGGATTAAAATCCCCTCATAAGATTAACCTCTTCTTATGTTTCCCTTAGGCAAAGAGCAGTTGGGAGCAGGTCAAGGGTTGATATGGAAAGGAGGGGGCAGAAGGAACCGATTTCTACGACATCATCCAATTCTAATGCTGAGCTGACCACATCATCACAGGTACATTTTTCTCTTAAGAAAATTTGATGGATATTCATTCGAATGCCAGTTATATGCAACTTGACGACATATTTTTCTTTGCTAATTGCCGTTGCCTCTTGCTTCTCGAATTACAGAGAAGACAACCACATCCTAATTTGAATAGCAGGAGTCAGATGTTGAACTCTCGTAACGCAGATGGATTTTCTGGTTTCTTGATTGATCCCCCTAAACAAACAAATGCTGCAAAAGAAAATAGTAGAGATTTCTTAGAGTACAATAGAAAGAAAGTTTCACATTCAGGTCCATTAGTCTATGGTGCTGCATTCGGGAAGCCTGGGAAGGAACCTGATGACCTTACTAGGCTCTCATCCAGAGCTAACTTATCGAAGTTATCTGGTCTAGTAGCAACTAGAGCATTGGCTCCTGAGGACCACAAAGACAGATCAGGACCTTTGACTCTAGAAGAAGTGAACCAAGCAGGCAGGTCTCGCAGATCATTTAATGAACTAGAGTCTGCAGGAAAACACGATGTTAGGCGTCATATTCCAAAAACCGCAGAATCCCCACAGACAGGAGGTGGAAGACCCTGCAACAAGGAACCCGTGGTTAGTTTTTTTGGCATTATTCTTTACTTTATACTGCGTCCGATTTCTTTCTTAATCACAATCCCCGACTTTTTTCCTCGTTTCCGAATTTATATGCTTAGATTAGGCTTCACATGCTGCAATTCTAAACCTGGCTTTCGTGTAACATATAATATATTCTGAAACCTGCGTATTCTTATGAATGCTATATTCTCCAGCATGGTCGTGGTCCGAGGGGAAACAAAATCTATGTCTCGGGTCCATTACTTGCTCCATCTGAGAATGTTGATCAATTGCTTAAAGATCGTGACCGTAAGTTCCAAGAATTTGCTCGAAGAGCAAGACTTGACAAGACAAAACCCGGGAAACCTCAACCTCAAGGAAAGCAAGTGACAGAAAATTCATTGTTCGTCTCTTCTCGCAGAGCCGGATAGATGTTTCATACTTTTTCTATCATTATCTTAGTGGTGAATCTGGAAAATCAGGTAATCTAATAGCAAGGAATAATTAGATTACAGGATTTACCATGTATAGTGAATCTCCATCTTTGGTAGCACACAAAAAAGTATAGATCTTTTAGTATTTGATCACCATAAGTACTGATTCATCTCCTTTGATTTTCTTAGCTATATAAACGTGGTTTTTATAGGATAAATTTCTCTGGAATTGTAGGTGATTGCTACTTTTTTATACATCAATAATAGAAGCAAGTACCAAGGATTACAATATTGAAATTATTTCTTGGTGTGACATTTTGCTGTCTCGCGATACCCTCGTCACAAGCTTTTAGGTCATTTTTTGTCCTCGAGGACTTGGCTTGGTTTTGTCTATTTTATCTGTTAAACTTTTTGTCCTCGAGGACTTGGCTTGGTTTTGTTTATTTTATCCGTTAAACGTTGAGCGTGAAATCAGACAATATTATATGCTTTTATGTCACTTATCATAAACTCGTGGGACTATTATTCTTTCAAAAGTGACATCAACTTAAGCCATTTTAGAGCTGTTCAATAATTTTTTGGGAATTTAATTGAAAAATGTTCCCTTGTAACTGATTATAATTTAAAATAAAATTGAAAATTTCCAGATTCCACGTTTATGACAAAAAATATAAAAAGCAAGTACAGGACTTCGGCGATCAAAGGGGGTGGACACCGTCAACTATTCACGATTGAAATTAAGATTTAGAATTTAAGAATTTTAAAAATTAATTTTTTAAATAAATAATAAATAAAACATATCATATATTTATTTACTAATAATGTTTAAATGATAGTTAACGACACAATACATAATATAATAATTTAAATATGTTAAGTACCTATTTAAACCTAAAAATAATACTTAATTTAAAAAATATAATTTAAAATTATTTTTTTGGCTTAAAAATTTAATAATCTCTTAAATTTTTATAAAAAATCAATTAAACTTTTAAACTTTTATAAAATAAAGCATCAAACCCTTAAACTCAAAAAAAAATTTGATAATTTAATAAAAATGATTGTTAACTTTAATAATTTTTTTAAATATCACTAGACGGTTATTGGAATTTTTAAATTAAAAAAATAAAAATCTAAAAAATTAAAACGTTCAAGAAAATCTTGAAATTTACTACTTTTTAGTTTCAAAATATATTTAAAAAAGATAAATAGTAATTGTTTTCAAAAGGTTAAAATATTTTAAAAATTACAAAACTAGAAATATCAAAAAATGTTATTATATAATTATAAAAAAATAAATTTTATATATTTTTAATATTCTTAAAATATAGTTTTAAATATATTTTAAAAATCAAAAACTTTTATTGTTCTATATTTTTTTCACATAATTTTAAATAAATATTGAAATAAAAATTAACATTTTTTACATTTTAAAATAAAATTTCATATTTTTTCAAAATTATTAAAAAGCATTAGATTTTTTTTCAGATTTTTAAAATAAAATTAATTTTTTTTCAAGACCTTATTAACCCCTTAATTTTTTTTTTTACCATTGCCCAATTATTTCCTTGTCCATTTCTAAACATCTTGTTGACTTCAACGTGATATTCCAACACTCTGTATATTCCTTTTTTCAATACAACCACAACCACAGCTCTCGGAAACCTTACAGCTTTGGGTTTTTACATGCAAACAAAGCTGTCATCTTTATTAGATCTTCGTCTATGGTTTCTCATGGATCCTCTGTTGTTGGCAACTCATGCAATAACATGCCTTTTCTTCTTTGCTTCCGTTTCATCTATTGAATTCATTTACAACAACTTCAACTCCACAAATCTCCTTACTTTCGGAGATGCCACCATTGATTCTTCTTCAATTCTCTCCCTCACAGACTCAACTTTCTCCATAGGTCGTGCCTTGTACCCTTTGAAGATACCTGTAAAGTCGTTTAATTCATCAAAGGTACTTCCTTTCTCCACGTCTTTCATCTTCTCCATCGCCCCTCTCAAAGGGTTTCTCCCCGGTCATGGATTTGCCTTTGCTTTCTTGCCTTCCGATGGTGTATCTGGTGCTAGCTCAGCTCAGAATCTGGGTCTTTTTAACTTCACCAACAATGGTAATCCCAATAGCAGCATATTTGGTGTTGAGTTCGATGTGTTTGCGAATCAGGAATTCGATGATATAAATGATAATCATGTGGGTGTTGATCTGAACTCACTGAAATCCGTTGCTTCCAGTCCTGCTGGGGTTTGGGGTGGGGATAAAGATGATAAATTTAAGGGTTTGAAGCTTAATAATGGTGTGAATTATCAGGTTTGGATTGATTATCAAGATTCTATTGTAAATGTTTCCATGGCTAAAGTAGGGGAAATTAGGCCTAGGAGGCCTTTGATGAGTGTTTTTGTGAACCTTTCTGGTGTTTTCCTTGATGAAATGCATGTAGGATTTTCTGGATCAACAGGGCAATTGGTGGAGACTCATAGGATTCTGGCTTGGAGTTTTAGTAATTCGAATTTTTCGATTGGTGATGCTTTGATCACTACTGATTTGCCTTCATTTGTTCCACCAAAGGAGTCTGTGTTTCAATCATTAGGGTTCATAGTTGGAGTCACCATTGCTGTTATCCTGCTTGTAATCAGCTTTTGGGTTGTGATGTATTTTGTTTGCTTTAGACATAGAAGGAAAAGAAATGGTGACCAAGATGATGGTATTGAAGATTGGGAATTGGAGTATTGGCCTCACAGGATTGGCTATCAAGAGATCTTTGCAGCAACAAAGGCGTTTTCGGACGAAAATGTGATTGGTTCTGGTGGTAATGGAAATGTCTATAAAGGAGTGCTTAAAGGAGGACTCGAAATCGCAGTGAAGAAGATTTCTCATGGAAGTGAGCATGGGATGAGAGAGTTCTTGGCTGAGGTTTCGAGTTTAGGGAGATTGAAGCATAGGAATTTGGTGGGGTTGAGAGGTTGGTGTCGGAACGATAAGCGGAGCTTGATGTTGGTTTATGATTACATGGAGAATGGGAGTGTCGATAAGAGAATTTTCGACTGCGATGAGGACTTGATGTTGAGTTGGGATGAGAGGGTTAAAGTCTTGAAAGGTGTAGCTTCTGCTATCTGGTATTTACATGAAGGTTGGGAAGCTAAGGTCTTGCATAGGGACATCAAGGCAAGCAATGTCTTACTTGACAAGGAAATGAACGCCAAATTAGGCGATTTCGGATTAGCACGTACTCATCACCACGGAGGATCAGCTAGCACTACACGAGTGGTTGGCACTGTAGGATACATGGCTCCGGAATTGATTAAAACCGGGCATGCTTCCACTCAAACAGATGTGTTCTGTTTCGGGGTGTTGATTCTCGAGATAGTATGCGGACGGCGACCGATTGAAGAAGGGAAGGAGGGTTTAATTGACTGGACATGGAGGTTAATGGAGAGACAGGAATTGGTTTTAGCTCTCGATGATCGGTTAAAACAAAAACGTTGTCACGGTAACGAGGAAGTAGATAGGTTACTGCAACTGGGATTGTTATGTGCACATCCGGAAGCTCATGTCAGGCCAACGATGAGGCAAGTAATGAAGCTGTTAGAGGTAAGAACCGAAGGCTCGGAATCCCAAGGACAAGCCATGGAATTGAATCTACTGCAGAGATTGAGAACTGCAACAACAATGTGGGAAAGCATAGGCAGTAGAGGACATCCTACATTCAATGACATTCAGGGGAACATTTCTTCTTCCATGTCGACGAGTAACTCAGATGTCATCGGAGAAGGACGTTGACATGTTTATGCAGTGATTTAGATTTTGATATGATTGTTTGCAAACTTGCATTCTATTTGAGTTCAGAGAAAAGTGTGTTTTGTTCCATTGGTCTTCGTTGATATTCATTCATCTTACGTGAAGTGAGAAAGTGTGCATGATTTAGAACAGATTTGTAAAACCTTTGAGATGTTTCCATATTCAGACCAAAACATATTCTATTGTTATATAATGGTTTAGAAATGTCTAAAATCTCGAACAGGTTATGGTATGTTGGAACAAACAGTTGGGGTTCTAGATAGGTAAAAGAAAAGAACGATTGCACAGGACTCCTTATAAAAGAGGCCCCAAAATTTGATAAATTATATTTAATAATTGATATTAATCTCAAAATTCGTTATAATATTTTTAAAAAGTACTCTTGAAAAAGATAAGTTATAACTTTAAAATGTTACAATTATGTCATAAATATGACAATTGATTAGAGAATTTTATCGATTATTTCTATTATTATTGCTTCTATGTATTTAATGAGGTACTAAAGAGACGCAATACAAACAACTGCATAGGGGCCCCTAAAATGAACAATTGCTTTTAAAAATTAAATTTTTAGAATTTTAATAAACTGTATAAGGCCCCTAAAATTTTTGAACCACTACTTGAAACGAACAAGACTCGTTTACCATTTTCCCCTTTTATATTGTACAGATATTATTTTTTTTTTTTGCATTTATATTTAGAGTTTAGGATTAAAGTGTAAAGTACAAAATTTAAAATTTATGATTAAGAGTTTAAAAATTAGGTTTAGGTTTAAGGTTTAGAATTTTAGTGTTGAGACATGAATAAAAACATTAAAATAAATAAGTAAAAGTAAGAATTTAAAATTAAGATCAAAACATAAATATTTAAGAATTAGGATCACGTTCCTAAACAATCCGTTTTTTAATATAGGAGAACATAGGTAGAAATCGGGAGAGTGGGGATAAAGAATTTTTATTATTTTATGTCATATGTACTAATGATAATTTTCACTTATTTAAAAATTATTTTTTATTGTACACCTAAATTTGATGGGTAAATCTCCTAACAAATATTTTCTTACTTATACAATACCTCGAACCAAAAACCTGCTTAAACTAAACCAAGATGCTTACCAAATGGACCAACCTCTGTTGATATTATTTTTTATTTTATTGATAATACATGTAATATATAATTAACTATAAAAACATATAATATACAATTATTAAGAAAAATAAAAATAATTGAAAGTGGGAGACATTTATAAATATACTAAAATTTAAAAATTTAAATATAAAAAAATATATATCTTCAAGGATGAAGGACGTATCTTTGAATATAAAAATTAAAAAAAATCAAATAATTTACCATTCAAATAAGTTAAAAAAATATATGATTTTTTAAAGCAATCATATTCATTCGAGTATGAAATAAACTTATTCTTACTTGAGTATAATTGACTAGATTTTTATGTGACCCTAGTTGTGTTGTTGAATAATAGTAAAAACATTACTTATAACATGTTACCTTGTGAGTCGGGTCAAGAATTTTCTCTACAACATCCTAGGACGGAATTAAGATTTAATATTTATACGAATTAAAATATTAAATTTAAAAAAATTACAAGATTTATTAAATAATTATTTTAGTATTTATTTTTTGAATCAATTTAATCTTGATGTTTTATTTTGAGTAATTATTATGTGGATGAAAATTATTAATAAAGTGATGATAAACGATTGAAATGACATGACAAGTTTATATGTGAGGGTATGTTGTAATAGTATTTTCATAAAATTAAATAGGATGATTTCATATAATAAAATATTATTTTAAATAATTTATTATCTGTTGACTAATAAATTTATCCGTGAAAAGATCATTTAGATCTAAAATAAAATGCTAAAAGTTAAATTAAATAACCGCGTTGTAATGAATAAACTATGATGAATGTCACTCAATTATAGATAAAATTATATTTAAGTCAATGAATTATGAGTAAAATTATATTTGAATCACTCAACTATAAGTAAAATTATATTTAAGTCACTCAATTATGAGAAAGATTATATTTGGGTCACCCATCATATTTAAAAATATATCAATTTATATATTAAATTAATTAATTATTTTAAATAAAGTACTCTAGTATTAACAATGAGTAAAAATCTCTTGACCTCTAATCATGCCTCCTTTCATGTTCCCTACTAAATTTTTTTAAAAACTTTAATTCTAAATTCTAATCTTAATTTTCTACATCCTAAACCCTAAACTCTATACATCCTAAAATACACCTTACCCTTAATTTCCTAAACCTTAACCATAACCCCTAACCTTAAACCCTAAACTTTAAACCTATTAATTTAAAGTGTGGACACCAAAGAAGGCGTAATAAAAGAACATACGAATTGTACCCAATAACAAAAATATAAATAAATTAATATATATTTTTAAAATTAAAAGATAACTAAACATAATCTTATTCATAATTTTTTTGAATTAGCTAATAGTGATTAAAGAATTATTTGTTTTAGAATATAATCTTTATTATTTGACATTGATCTTTCAGTCACTTTACGGTATTATTAGTGTTTAAACCCGTGATCTTTAGAAACAATAACTGTTCTTTTAATTACTTGGACTAAAAATCTCGTATAATCTTATACATAATTGAATGACATTCGTTCATTATAGTCTACCCACCGTTTAAAAACAAAAGTCTCCGAAGTCCTGTTGTGTTCCCAGGAGCTTCCTTCCTAGTTAGCGGCCTGACTTTGTGTTCTCCCGTTTATATTACCGGGTACAGTGCACCAAGAAAACTATAAGAAAATACTTGGAACCAAACATGCGGTGGGACGGAGTGTAGGGGTGGACAAAATTCGGTATAAGCAGATTTAAATAGAATTGGTTTTTATTTTTGTAATCATCGATTCTTAAAAATTAAAATCAGTTTTAATCTCGGTCATATATGGTTTTAAATTTTAAAAACCGATCTTATTATTAGTGGGAACAGATTTCAATATCAAGTACCTGATCAATTAGTTTTTCTTAAAAAAAATAGTAATTGAAGAAAAAATTTTAACCACCAATAATAATATTAAATAATAAAATTAGAATATTGTAGACTTAAAAAATTAAAATTTTAAAACTAGTCATAGTTATAATATTCAATTATTTATACATAAGATAAAGTTTGATAAAAAATGAAAAACAAAAGAAATTGAATGCCAAATATTGGATATTGATTCCGGTCTTATTTGATATCTACCGGCAGTGGCGGATCCAGAAATTTATTTGAGGGTGGACACATGAACTTTTGAAATCTCAGGGTGAGCACAAAGCTTAAATATTATAAAAATTTAAGATATAATCTGTAAAAATTAAAAAAAAAATAAAGATAAATATGTGAACTTTGAAAAGTTTAGGGTGAGCACGGGCCCATCCTATTCTAAAGGTGGATCCGTTACTACCTACCGGGTACTAGGTCAAAAAAATCAAGATCCAGTCTCGATTTCAGTTATAACCGGGACCTAAATTTTGAATTCAATCTCGGTCTCATCGGAATCAATACTAGATAAAAGTTTATCGAGTATTATCAAATCTAAAATCAAAATTGGATAATCAATTTTTTTACCCACCCCTAACCGAGTGTCGAATGATAATTTATTACCACAATAACAACAACTATATGCTAACAATGATAACATTTAAAAGTATTATTATAAAAAATATCATGACTGAAAATACGATTATATTTATAATTTAAATTCATAGAATTTGGTGGTATTAAGTAAAGGCGAGTGTTTGATTAAATGAAGTTAAAATTTTTTGAGTTATTTGAGTTAACGAGTCATATTTTATAACTCAAACTTTATTTAATTTTTTTGATTTAAATAGAATTTAAGAAATTAGAGTCTAGTCAAGTTTTCGAGTTTGTATAAAAATTTAATTATAATTATTTATCATGTTATAGTATGATCTAATTATAATTTAAAAGATTTTCTCTAATATATAATATATATATATCTTCATATTTTTTCATATGTGACAATATTTTTTTCATATATATATATTATAAAAAATTAAGAAAATCATCTTAAACTTAAAAATAAATCCTCTAATTACTAAAAATTTTGAGTTATTCAAATTTTTATTTTATAACTCGAACTTTATTTAATTTTATAAGTCGAGTGAATTTATAAAATTTCAAGTTGGATCAATATATAAGTCGAGTTTATAAAATTTTGAGCTGAATCAATATTCAGATTAAACTAAATTTATAAAATTTTAAATTAAATCTAAACAAATCAAATATTTTTACCTTAATTTGAATTGAATTATTTAATTTATTCGAATCAAGTCGAGTCTTACACTCTCATAAGTTATTCCGAGGAATGAACAGGTGGCTAAAGCCGCAATTTGTATATCGTTTCCCCATCTATCTGTCTGTCAATTAATTCGACTCCGCTGCCTAATTGCTTAATCAACAATGTTAGTAAAAGTGAACTGTTTAAAGTCAGACAGTCTAACGTAGAATAGGTTTCGAGGACAACTAAAAAAATATAAATTTTGACATTTATCTAAAACCTAAAAAGTTATTTTTTAATAAAATATTAAGTTAATTTCTTGTGTTTTTTATAAATATCCAAACTTATTTTATAAATATCGGTATTTATTTAAAAACATAAAATATTATTAAAAAATAGATATCAAAAACTTATTTTATAAGTATTAAATTTGTCAAAAAAATTAATTTAAAAATTAAAATTTAAAATTTATCGTTCTTTAATCGTATCTTAAACTTACGGCATGGGAGACTTATTCAAAGTCTCTGTGAGTGTTGACTCTTGACATCCCATGTCTGAGATCCACCCTTTGTTCACGTCTGTGACTCAACAAACATTCCCATGGATTCTATCCCCAACACCACCTTGACAATGTTTTAAACAATAATAGTCTTGGGTTAGTGTAATGGCCAATGGGGGTGGGGTGTCTTGTTTAGGGAGGTAAATGAGATAAGATAGATCGCGAGCTACTTAAGCTCGACTTAGTCAAAGTTCGGTCAAAACTTGATTCAATTGAACTCGAACTCGAACTAGACTTGAGTTCTTGACGAGTCGAGCCGAGCTACATGATACCCGATTCGAAAAGCTCACGAGCTACTCGAAAACATAAATATACTATTTTTTATAATTTAAAATCTAAATTTTTAAACTTAAAACCTTAAAATAACATACTAAAATCTAAAATTAACAAGCTTGAGTTTACACAACATGCGTATCAAAGTTTTTTTCTCTATTAGACTTTAAATGAGACTTGAGAGATAAGAGTTACTCGAGTCTAATACGATCAAAGATCGGTCAATACTTAGCTTGATTAAGCTCGAAAAAAGCTCAAACTCGACTTGGGTTCTTAACGAGTCAAGTTGAGCTCAGATTTTTCAAGTTCGTTTAAAATTACTCAAGATCAAACTCGACTCGAAATCTTAATGAGCCAAATCGAGCTTAACACTACTCGAGCTCGACGCAGCTGATTTACACCCCTAGTCTTGTTATGCCAGTTAAATAATGTTCAAGATGTAATCATAAAATAAATTAAAAGGTAGTTTATAATAAATTTAAATTTTTAAATTAAATTAATTGATTAATATATCAAATATAATTTGTTATTCAAAATCACTAATATTCTATATATACATATTATAGAAAAGAACATAATAATTCATCTTTTATATTTACACATTCAATCAATCTAGATATCAATAATGATGATTAAATTAGGATAGAGTTGATCGAATGTATAAAAATAAAGGATTAAATATATTATTATTTAAATTATCGCCACCGTCACGTATTCACTTAACAACATTTAATGATTTAGTGATTATTTTGTAAAAAACTAAAGTTTAAGATGCATTTTGCAACTTTTTAAAAATTTGATGATTATTTAATATTTTTATGATAATTTAATAACTATTTGTGTATTTTACTTTATTTATAATTATGATTGTATTTTTTATTTAACTATTTATAACTATTTATAACTTTAACCCTCAAAAAGTTTAAAATTTTTATTATTTTGGTCCTTATTCTTTTTTTGAGATAAATTTAACCCTTAATCCATATCTTTTTTAATAAATATCTCATTTTTTAACTAATATAATAATTAAGTCGTTAAAAATTTAACGATGATAACATATGATAATATATTTTAAATGACATGATATCTAAGCTATCAAATACATACACGTGGAATATAATTTTATTCTAATATAGATATAAAACAATTAAAATTCAAAAAAAAATATTAAAACTTAATTAAATATAAAACAAAAATATACTAAAAATTCTCAACCCTAACTACAATAGAATCAAAATCTTATCTGAAAAAAAAATATGAACACAGTCTGAAAATAAAGAATTTTGTAAAAATTACTATCGATAAATCAAAGGTAAGGGATTTTGATGCTAATCAATTGGATTTTTGTTATTTTATTTTAGAATTTAGATATTTTAGTGTTTAATATAAATTAAAATTTTAGAGTTTTGATTTATAGTTTAAGATTTAAATTTAAATTTAAAAGTAGTAAATTTTAGGTTTTAGGTTTTGAGTTTTAATTAAAGCTAAAAATCCAAAAATTATAAAGAATAGGGTAATAAATTTATTTGAATTTTAATTATTTTATATTTTATATTAAAATAAAATTATATTTTATATGTATGTATTTGTTAGGTTAAATGTCATATCATTTAAAATATATTATCACATGTTTAGTATATGTCATTATCATTGAATTTTTAACGATACGATCATCATGATAGTTAAAAAATATGATATTTATCAAAAAAAACTTAAGTTAAAGACTAAATTTATCTTAAATAAAAAATAAAAATCAAAATAATAAAAACTATAAAGGTCAAATTTATCTTTATGCCTAAAAAGCTTAAAAAGGTTTTGTCCGTTTGGATACCCCTTAATCTTTAAGTAAAGAAATTATTTAATCCGTTTGAAATTCTTGTATTTTAAGTTTTATTTCCTTTTCAAAAATAAACAAAAAGTCGAGTCATTCACACGTGGATTATCAGGTTCGTATAAATTTGAAAACAAAATTATTGAATTTTAAAAACAAAAACAATTGAATATATTTTTGGTTACTCTTTTGGTTTTTATGTTTTCGTTTTAATTAATTTGATTTGACTCACGTCATACATTTAGTTTTAATAGATGAATCTTTTAGTGGATTTTTTTATATAAACAATGCATCAAACTCGAGACTCGTTTAAACCATATCGAACTACTTACCACTTAGACCAACATATTAATAAAATAATTGAATTTTTAATTAATATTGAAGTTATTTTAAACTTATTATTCTTTAACGGAAGATTTTGTGACCGCACCACTGAAATTTTACTTTTAGTGCGTCTGAAACTCACAACCTAGGGGAAGAAGAGCGTGTCAACTGAGAACTTTAACCATATGTTTTAGAGATTATTGACAAATTAATTTTATTTTCGAATATTAGAATTTAAATTGTTATTTATTTGTTTAATATATCTACTGAAGATTAAAATGGTTGTTATCGATAATCATTGAGTGTAACATGATAAGACATTAGGTCTTTTATGCAATGTCAGAAGTTCGAATTTTCATGTTTTGAATGGAGAAAACTGAATTGGGAGGTTGCCCCATATTTAACCCCTACAAAATTTGATTCGGTTTAGTCAGTCAACGAGTTGGATCTTACAGTTGAACCAAAAATGGCCAATAAAATCAACTTTGTTAACTTGTATTTTTAATTTTTTGATTAAATATAGATATGTGATATTACATATCGAGATTCGAATTTATACAAAACATAAATAAAATGATTATTTTTAGCCACTCGACCAATTAGTGGAGTTATTTGTTCTATTCTAAAATGAGTTAAGTGTATCTCATCTCCCCAAATTATGATTTTAAATTTATTATTAAATTTAAAATATTTTATTTCATCTCAAACAATGACTCTCATTCTAAGTTGAACCTTAAACTTTTGAATATTTTAGTTTCATCTCCATACCACGATGCATTTTAATTTTATTGTCAAATTGTTGTGTGTCACATCATATTATTACATAATATACATAAATATTTATGTGATAATATTTTTATAACAATTTTAATAACATAAAATATTATTATCGTATATTAGTAATATAAGAATGAAGTTAGAACATTTAAAAATCTAAAGGATCAATTCAAAATAAGTGTTATAGTCCCGAGATAAAATTAAAATGTTGAAAGAGTTTGACAACTAATTAGAACGTGAGATATAATTTGAACAGAAAAATATAATATTTAAAAATTTAGATCATAATTTTAAAATATATGGTACAAATAACATATAAAATAATTTAGATCATAATTTTAATATTCTAATAAATTTTAAACACACAATTTTTCTCTCTCTTAACCCCCCAACCCCAATAATTATAACCACACACAAAACTGAAATAGACGTGTCATCAGATCCAGAAAAATATCTTTAAAGAATATGAATGAAAGCAATGCGGAAGTTTACATGTATGATAGTGTGAAAAGAGATAAGGAACATTAATTTTATATCAGAAAAGAAAAAAAATGTTTTGGGATATATATAATAGTGTTACACATCTTATTAGACATGTCTTTTAGGAAGAGGATGATAACCATATCACAACAGCCTAATAGATTAAAGGGTAAACTACATATATAATCACTATATTATGGGACTGATATTAAATGGTTACCATACTTTAAAAAGAGTTAAACATATCAGTTAACTATTAAAATGATAGCAATATAATCATTGATCGTTAAAAATTAACAGGTTGATGACGTGACATTTAAAAATAAAATAAAATAATTATACATTTACTCTCTATTATCATATAATTTTTTATTTAGTTTTAATTTTATAATAATAAAGTAATATAGGTAGTGATATGTGTCACCATCTGATTAAAGGAGGAAAACAAAATTCTCCAATATTATATTGGAAGGAGTCGAACCAATAACCTTCAGCGTACATATACACACATAATCGTAGATTTAAATTTTAATTTAATTAAAATATTAATTGAATTATTTTATATATAATAAATTAAAATATTTAAATTATAATAAAAATTTATTTAACAACACCTAAACCCTAAATAGTAAACCCTAAAATTAAAATTTTAAATTATATTTAAAAATTTATTTTAAAAATACTAAATCCTAAATTCAAATCCTAAATTCTAAATCTAAAACCTTTAACCCTAAACCCTTAACTCTAAGCCCTAAATCTAAATAATTTAACCTTAAACCTAAACCCTAAATATAATATTTGAATTTAGGGTTTAAGATTTAAGGTTTGTGGTTTTAGATTTAATATTTAGTATTTTTGAATAAATTCTTAAATATAATTTAAAATTTTAAACGATTATGTATAAATAAATATAAAAAATTATATTTCATATATATATTGTAGAGATTTATATCACAAAAATTAGCTTGGTTTAGTGGTTTGAGCGTTTTTAAGTATGCTGAAGGTCATTCGTTTGACTTTTCTCCTTTAATTAGGTGATGACATTTGTTACCATCTATATTATTTTATTATAATAAAATTAATATTAAATTAAAAAATATATCAATAATAGGGAATAAATATATAATTATTCTATTTTATTCTTAACTGTCACGTCATCAGTTCGTTAATTTTTAACGGTCGATGACTATATTAATATCATTTTAATAGTTAACTGGTATATTTGACTCTTTCTAAAATATGGTGTCCATTTCAATATCAACCCCATAGTATGATAACTATCTATTTAATTTACCCTAGATTAAATTAGATAGCGATATTTTTATCATTAAGATACATAATAAACTTCAATATATTTAAATATTTAATATATTTTTTATTAAATAATTTTTATTTTTATATTTAAAATGTTTTGATGTATTTTAATCAAAGAAAAGTGTTTTAAAATAAATAGACAGTTTAGGTAAGTACTTTCGATAGAATGATTTTGTTTAATTACACGTTGAAAGTTGAAAGTTAAAATTTTAATTTTAATTTTAAACCCTAAATTTTAAATATTTATACCTTAAATTTTAACCTAAAATCATAAATCTTAGATTAAATTTGTTTGTGATTTTTTCACAGTTGGTGTATGGAATTTATATTAATTTAATTATTCAAATTAATATAAATTTTGCTTAAGGGAATAAAAAGTTATCAAACTTTTGAAAACAAAATTATTATACCTCTATTTTTTGCGCTCAATTAAATTATTAAATTAATAAATTAAATTAATTGATTTTTTTTATCAACATTAACAGTTGAATCTAACAGCTTAACATTATTGTCGCTTGATATTTTAAATTTTTTATATTATTTAAAATTTTTAAAAACACTAATAATATATATATATTATAAATCTATAAATATCACATATAAAAATATAGTATATTATGTGAGAATAATATACGAAGAAAAACTGTCAAGATTTAATGAATAAAATTTATCAAAATACTTAATTAATTCAATTAGGCTTAATTATCAAAAGTGTTTAAACTATATTTTTTAGATAAATACCTGATTTATTTTCCGACTTAAATAAGAACCTAATATTTTTACATCACCATTTTAGGTGTTTGGCTATTAATCGTTTGTTTTTATTTTATTTAACTAATTAAGTCATGATACGTGACTTTGATTTTTATTTCTTTTAACTTAATTGAAAAAAAATATATTTTTCAAAATTTAAAATAACCTTAAAATCTTTAAATCTTTAAATCAAGTTATTATCATCGTTGTTCATTGTTTGATTAGTTGTCGTTTATCACTCATCGTTTTTTTCGTCATTGATTTTGTTTTACTATTAGACACGTTGATCATCAATTTTCGACGATGAAAGGATGAAAAAATAATCGTAGATTATGACGATAAAAATGAAAGACATAATATCAACGATTGACGACATTAAAGATTGAGATTAAGATTTAAAAGTTAAAAATTTGACAATTATTTTGAAAATTGTTAAGATTTAAGATATTTTTAATTTAAAAATAAAAAATAAAATAAAACATGTCACATGTCATAATTTTATAAGTTAACGAAATTTTTAAATGACTGTTAATAATAAATCTTTAATAATAATAATAATAAAAATATCGAATATTTACTTAAAATAAAAATACATTAAACATTTATATAAAAAATATGATTTGAACAATTTTTAACTATTAAACCCTTTAATTTTTTTTATCAAAAATTTATTTTTTTAAAAAATTAGCTCATAAATATTAATCTATGACGTAGGATAAGTGACGAAACTATTAACTCTCGTTTATTCAACTTTTGTTTGTCAGAAACCATTCGTCATCTCCTTCCATTCTCTGTCCGAAGCTTCGGCGTTTTCCACCCTAAAACACCTCTTCACGGCGCCTCTATATAAACTACAACCCTAAACCACCGCACCATCTTCGAAATCATCTTCATAAATGGAACTTCAAATGGAATTCTTGGCCCAAAATTCTGCTTTCAACACCGGCAAGGGAATGGACAAGAAGAGGCCTTGTCGTCGGACTTCAGCTAAGGTCGAGAGGAAGATCATCGAGAAGAACAGGAGAGACCACTTGAAGAGTTTGTACTCCAAGCTCTTTTCTCTTCTCCCCCGCCATGATTCCAAGGTTTGTTTGTTTCCTTTGAATTCTGTTCAAGTTTCGATCTTAGATGAGGTTCAGTTTTGATTTGAATCGGGGGTTGTTTCTGCAGGAAAAATTGTCGATTCCTAATCAAATAGATGAAGCTGTGAACTACATCCAGAGGTTGAAGACGGAGTTGAATGAATACAGGGAGAAGAAGGAAAGTCTAATGGGAAGAAAGAGATCTTATACTTGTAGTAGTAATAGTACTGCAGTGAGCTTGAAATCTCCTGAGCTTAAGATTAACGAGCACGGCTCCGCCGTGGAGGTGGTTTTGACGACGGATACAGACAGCCAGTTCATGTTTTACGACACGATCGGGATACTAAACCAACAAGGAGCTGATGTGCTAAACGCCAGCTTCTCAGCCGTCGGGGATACAGTTTTCCACGTTGTTCATGCCGAGGTAATTAATTCGCAACAGCTCCTCTCCAATTTCGATTCATATACTACATGCTCCATGAAGCACCATTAATTTAATCTAATATCGTAATATGTATTCGATACATCTTCGTATCAGGGATAAGTTCGATACGGCTCGGGTATTCTCCGTATCCGTATCCATATCGGTACAACATAATATTTTACGATTTAAAAAAAATCTGACTGATTTGTTTGGTGGCAGATTGGATCATTTGTTGCAGCACATATAATAAAGAACAAACTGAACAAGTTAGTGTATGGATCCAGCTTCGAAGATGATCAACTGCAACAAGATTTATGGAACTTCGTAAACGAACCCGAACTGTCGGATTTGAGCTACGAAATCTATCCTGAAACTTGGGATTTCCCTGTCATGTAATAATCCTTTGGGAAGACAAAAAAAAAAAAAAGACAGCATAAGCGGGATGTTGCAGTGAAATGGACATAAAGGAAGAGCTGCCTTGTTGTTTCCGATCCTAGTGTATAGCTAACTGGCTCGGTTGCCTGGTGTTGGCTGCATCAGAACTTTGTTCGTGACTGTGTAATAATTTAAATCATGTTCCTTTACAGTGGATGCAATTACAGTATTTGTCTTTTGTTTTGTTGGTCACTTGACATAATAGCAATCCCAAGTGTTTTGAATCAGAAAAGTAGGTGAAACTTTACTTCGAGTCCCTATAATTATCTGAGTATTGTAAATGGATTTGCCTATTGGTGATATTGTTAAATATGGAATGTTGCTATTCCCCTATGCTTGGGACTAAGTTGGGGGCAAAAACCATGTCTCTACCTCTTTATAATGCATCTTTTAATTTTTTTTTGAAATTTTTTAAAAAAAATCAATTTTCAACCCTAACCCTTATTCTTTATATCCTAAACCCTAAAAAATACACTTTACCCCTAATTTCCTAAACCCTAACCACAACCCATAACTTTGAAACCTAAATCTTAAACCCTAAACCCTCTAATTTAAAACGAAAGCATGTATGTAAGCATGAGAAAGAGGTAGATGATTTCCCCTCGTAAGTTGGGGTGTTTATTGAGTTGAGTAGCTCGCAAACAACTCAAATTTGATTTAGATAAAGTTTAGTTAACGCTTGACTTGAGTTGTCTTAATTTAAAATCGAGCTTAACTCAGATCTTAGCGAGACTCAATTCGACTCGATAAATTTGTGAATAATTTGTTATTTTTTATAGTTTTTTAATGATTTTCGGTGGTTACCTTAAAAAATTATGTTCCAAGAAGTTTAAATATTACTCTTTTCTTTCCGTAAAACTTGCTATTATTGGCTTTTCACGTGGTTTTAGATAGGGGTGTTCAAAATTTTGGTTAACCAAATTAAACGACCGAACTGAAATTTTTTTGGTTAATCGGTTGATTAATTTTAGATTGGATCGGTTACCGGTTAATAATTTTTTAAAATTTCGATTATCGGTTAATTTGGTTCGAAATCGGTTAATTAACCGAACTTTTTATATGTTATATATATTATATATGTTATATATTTATTTTTGATCATTAAACTTTTAAAAATTATAAATTGGTCATTAAACTTTATAAAATTAGCATAAAATAATAATTAAATTTATTAAATTAAAAAAAATAATCATTAAAATTTTTAATATTTATAAATAGTTTGTAAAATACAATGAATCAATGTAATAAATCGATAAGTCTAATGTTTTTTTATAATTTTTGAAAGTTCAGTACCTAAAAAAATTATTTTAACATAGTATAGTGGCCATTTGTGTAATTTATCCAATTTTTTTTAAAAGTTCGATTAACCGAATTAACCTAACTTTTTCGGTTCGGTTAAAAGTTTTCGAAAAATTTCAGTTCGGTTAACGGTTAATACGAAAAAAATTTGGTTAATGAAATTTTGAAAATTCGGTTCGGTCGGTTAACCGAACCGACTGATTGAACACCCCTAGTTTTAGAAAAAATATTTGTGTAAGAGATGTGTTGTAAAATAATTTAAAATGGTAATTTTACCTCCAAAAGTTAAAGTGTGTTTTGGTGGAAAACTAAAAAGAGGACATAAAAAAAATTTGTCTTATAAAATTCTTGAGTTTTTCAATGAGAAAATTAAAATGGCATAATTGTAAAACATAAAAGGGACAAAAATTTTAAAAAACTAATCTATATAGGTAATTTACCTATAAAATTTTAGTTTTAAATTTTTAAAACATTTTATATTTTCCGAGACTTAAAAAAAGTTTTTTATAATTGGGTTTTGAGATTAGAGTTTCTCTATTGAGTTTAACGAGTCAAGTCAAACAATGAGATTTTTTAATGAGCATGAGTTGACAATTATTCAACACACACTTGACTCGCTCGATAAGCCTCCTAGGACTAAATGATATTGTATAATTGGATTTTGAGATAGGGTTTTTTTCATCCTTATAAACAAAATTATTCTAATTCGATTTCTTATTGTAAATATTGTAACCACCGGAATTGGTCTGGGGAGTCATCACCAATCCTTTTTACGGTGCGATTGAAACACCAAATATTGAGTTTACGAACCAGAGCTGGATCCGGGACTCTGTTACGTGTGGCAGGGGTGAGTATTCGATCGAGTCGAGTCAAAAAATTCAAGTTATTCGAGTTTACGAGTCATATTTTATAACTCAAACTTTATTTGAAATTTTTTCGGTTCGAGTCGAGTTTAAGAAATTTGAGTCAAGTCGAGTTTTTGAGTTCCTATAAATATTTATTTATAATTATTTATCATGTTATATTATGACTTTATTTTAATTTAAACGACTTTCTCTAATCATATAAGATATTTATCTATATATTTTTCATATGTAGCGATATTTCTTTATAATTTTATATATCAATGTATATATATCATAAGAAATTGATAGACTCGTTTTAAACTTAAAATTTAATCCTTCAATTATTAAAAATTTCGAGTTATTCAAGTTATTCGAATTTCTATTTTACAACTCAAACTTTAATTGAAATTTTTTCGAGTCGAGTTTATTAAATTTCGAGTCGAGACAAAACGAGTCGAGTATTTTTGCCTCGAGTCGAGTTAAGTTATTCATTTTTCGAGTCGAGTCGAGTTTTGCTCACCCCTAACGTGTGGGGAAGGGTGAGCATCCCTACAATGCTCAAAATTGACACCTATCATTTAAAAAATATTTTATATGAACAAAAATATAAATTCGGTGTTAATTTTACCGTTGTCATTAGGTCAATCTGCAACAAAACAAAGTTATTAGGCCAAAATAATGAAAATTAAGGGTGAAATCGAATAAAATATAAAATTTTAAAGCCAAATTATGAAAACCAATGACCAAATTGGAAAAGAGTGCAAATTATGGGGTAGAAATAGAAGGATACTGAGGATGCAGGGGCTGTGCAAGCAATTTCCCTTTTTTTGGGTTAAGCGCGAGTTGGTTATTCGGGTTGATCCATAGGTCTGGATTCAAAACGACATTGTTTGGGGGGCTGAATAGCCACACCAAAACGACGTCGTATAGCCTTGTGTATAAATGCCCCATTGTTTAATAATTTTCATTTGCTATTTCTTCTTGAAAGCACATAAACAGAGTTAAAAAAAACTCTCTCTGCAACTCGGAAAAATTCGGTGGAAGACAAACGTTCATAATCATCGGCTACCGTGCCGGCAGCCGAAATCGAAAAAGGAAAGTACTTTCTGATTCATCTCGACACGGTGAACCCAATTCCGATGTTGGTTTTTCGAGAATAGACGCGCACAAGTCTAGATATGAAATCAAAGATAAATGATTCACTATTTTTTACCTTCCTTTTGCTTTCGGGTTTGTTCCGATTTATTTTTTTCTCTCTGTTTTGTTTGAATATTGATGGTGTTTTGCTTTGGATTTTGTTTTGTTTCGAATGATTTTTTATTAATTTTTCCAATGTCAAAACCGGTATTACAAAGCTTGATTTCTAGGTTTTATACCTGATTTTCATACATAAAATATTAAAAAAATCTGGCTTAAGATTTGACTTTTCCAGATGTGATAATACTTTTATTTATTTTCTTGCATATCGAAAGGACAAGGGCGGTAGGGCGATGGAGTCAGAAGCTTGGGCAGTGGCCGTTTGAAGACCGAATAGGAGAACGAGTGACCACCATGCACGATTTGAAGTGTCGTGCGTGGTTGTCACGCGCTAGCGACCGAAAAGGTGAAAGATCAAAGGCAACGACAGTGGATAAGGGAGATGCTGGTTAGGGTTAGATTATTTTAGAGTTATCATTTTGTGGGTTTAGGGTTTTTGTTGGGTTGCTGATTGGATCTTTAACTTGGGTTTGATTTTAGGTAGTTGGGCTTGTAGTTGGATAGTTAGGTTTATATGTTGGATATGGGTTTGTAATAGTTAGGTTGATGTCATATATCTTCTTTCCATTTTTTCCAAATGCATGGGGATCAACGGATTTGGTTTGCCTTTATCGGTAGTCGTTTGCTCCGGGCTAGCTGTATCTTTCCCCGGGGTACAATCAATTTGCACCAATCATGAGATAGAATTTTTATAAAGGATTTATGTTCCTTTGATCATAGCATGAAATTCTCCATTGTTTTATTTCTGCATGTCTTTGTTGATTTTCATTTCATTTCTCATTTTTTTGTTTTTTCTCATTTATTTTTTTTATGTTTTTTCATTTTTCATTTGTTTTTTTCTCTCAAAATAGTTTTGATTCATATGTATCATTAGTACACATATGAAAAAATGAGATCTGCATGAAGATTTAATCCTCAACATAGCCGTCGGAAGAGGAAGATTCTAATAAAATTAACCCACCACCATTGATGGAGGCGACATAAAGAAAAAGTTATTTCTACTATTCCATAATGGGTAGTTAAGGCCTGAAAAAAATAAAAACCTTCGTTAGTTACTGTTCAAAATTTTGGAGTTTTTACTTGAAAATTTTGTGCTTTTTTGCATATTTAGTCTCCTTGGGGTCAAGGATTGATCATCACGTTGTTGCCCCCATGATTGAGGTCGTTCGGTCTCTTTCCTGGACCTGTATATACAAATAAAAAATATACCAATCATGAATGCCCTTAACTTGATGCTCAATGCATGCCAAATCTAAATGCATGGTGTCTAAATGCAAAATGCTTAAATGCATGAATGCCATGATTCTTTCAAGGGATGCCTCTGATTCCACTAGTGATATGGGTTCTGCTCTAACTTCTCTGATTTGACCTCCTTTCTCGAAATCTTTTTTTTTAAAATGGATGCTCCAAACAATATTTAACAATCTAAACCTTTAGAGTGCAGGAATTCATATAGTCATGTTGCCCCTTTTAGTCCGCTCAATATTCAACCTCAAAGTATTACACAAGACAATATATTTCCGTTGCAACTTTTAGTTTTGGACCTTACAAAAGACTCTAGCTGCCATTAGGCTTAAGCTAGTGAGATAGTTCACAAAAACATCTCATTGGAAGAGATGATGACTATAAGTGACCTACTATGGTCAAGGTAGAGCAATATCTTAGCGTAACATGCATAATTTACTTTTGTACAACAAAAACAACAACAACATTGTCATTCTTATTTAGTGTCTTCAAGCTTCGACAAGGGATCCTTATTCATGGTCATTTCAGTTGAATCGTCAAATCTTATCACTCCGAGCTTGATAAACTTTTCTACTAGTCTTTTGAAACTGAGGCAATTTTCGATTGAATGTCCCACTTGTCCTGTATGGTAATCATATCTTGCATTGACATCGTATCATTTTGGGAAAGAGGGTTGTACCAGGGCTTGATAGAAAGCTGACACCAAGTGGTTATCTTACAACTATTTGTGTAGTTCCCCATAAGAAATTGGTAATAAAGTAAACTCCCTCTTTTCAACATTCTTTCTCTGACTAAAATCTTGGTTTGAGGAATTATAGGTACCTGTAGCTGCAGGTTGCATCACCGTTAAAGGCTTAGAATAATTGACATTATAGATTCCCGAAGAATCAACTTCAATGTTCTTCTTCCTATATTTTGACCTTCTATGGGACGAACTTCCACTAGTGTCTATTCTTTCACTCATGATGACATTCTCGATGAGCTTAGCAAATAGTACCAGATAAACAAAATTGGTGGTTGTATTGCCTATGAGATAATCCAGGATTGGTCCCTTTAATGTTTGGATGAATATAACCATTGTCTCTTTTTCATTAAGAGAGGGTTGGACTTGTGCTGCTACATCTCTCCAGCGTTGTGCGTATTTTCTAAAGAATTTATTAGAGTTCCATTTTATGTGTTGCAGAGTCCAGCGGTCTGATACCATATCTCTAACATGTTTATATTACTCCAAAAAGGCTTTGGCCAAGTCTTTCCATGATTTTATCTGATAATGATTTAACTGATTATACCATCTAGTGGCGGATCTCGTTAAACTATCTTAAAAATAGAGTATCAATAACTTATCATCCCTGTCGTATCTTGTCATCCTTTGACAAAATAGAGTAAGATGGACTCGGGGGCAAATGGTCCCGTCATATCTTTCAAATTTTGGGATTTTGAATTTTGAGGTTAACACCCAATCCAGGACAAGGCTGAGTTCGTTGGCATCGAATCCACTAAAGGTGTCTTCGACCTTCATAGCTTCCATTTTTTCTTCGAGTCGTTTACAACGCTCTTTGATTTCTTTTGAAGTCTCAATCTTTGGTTCGATCAGATAATCAAGTTTAAAGACAAAGTTTTCTGCTTGATTGCCCCCCAATTTGGCTTCTGATGTGAAGGGTATGTTCATGGGGCTAAATGTGTCGGTTGGATGCAATGGTAGTTTCCCTTTAGAAAGAATCACCTGGGATAAGCTTCCTATGATATCTTAGTTTGAACAGGAGTAAAATGTCACAATCCAAATTTACAAGTCAAAATTCCTAATCGAACCCTAAATTTTGGGGATTTAAAGTTTCTAAAATTATGGACTAAATTAAAGATTTTTAAAACTTTAGGGTCAAATTATACCATTCAAAACTGAATCATGTGTAACGTTTATTCCAAGTAATTATACCATTTTTCATGTGTAACGTTTATTCCTCTTGATTTCTCCCGATTCTGAATTTATGGGGGGGATTAAATTCTTAATAAAATTCAGATTTAAAACTGAATCATTGTCTGGTTGGATTTCAAATCATTCAAATCGTTTCTATCTCTCTTTGTTACTACCGATTTTTGGGTCTTGGTGTTGTCTTCTTCCTTGGCTCATTGTTGGTAAGTTTTCGATCATTATTATTATTATTGTTTCAGTATAGTTTGAATTGGTTGAAGGGTGTTGTTCTAAATTAAGATTGTTTCGAATTTGAGAACTTAGTTTTGAGTAGGGTTCAACGTGTATAAAGGAGTGTTATTGTTGAGTTTAGAAGTGGTTTAAAGTTGGGTTTTTAATTCTCGGTTTAAATCGGTTTTTGGGTGTGTGTTGATGTTATTTTGATGCGAATCGGGTAAGGGATTTGTTTAGGTAATTTTTGGATCGAATTTAGAGAGGAATCGGGGTTTAAAAAGGGGTTAAAAATCGAACTTGGCCTGTTTGTTTCCCGAGAAAGACTGGAAGATTTTCCTGGGAAACAAACACCCCAGAGAAAACCCAGCCGAACTGGCCCAGATCACCCGACCTAGAACCAGCCCAGACCGACCGGCCCAGAACCGTCCGGTCCAGCTCAGAACCGTCCCAGATCCGAACCGTGACCCGAAACTGAACCCAGACCCGACCCGACCGTCCGACCTGACCCGATCTCCAACCTGTTTCCCGACCCGGCTGATGTTAGTGCTGACGTCATCGCTGATGTCACTACTGACGTCAACAGTTGACTTTTTCGACCCAGACCCACTTTATGTTTTTCGACGTCTTGAATCCAATAGCGCTATCCGTTTTTCGAAATTCGAACCCGAAGTTTTGTTTTGGGGGTTTTAAGTTCGATAAGTTATCTGAAAATTATCTGTAAAGGTTTTTGAACAAGTTTCTGTTTGCTTCAGGTGACGAGGATTCCGATCCCGAGCAGTTGCCTCCTCCTCCTGTACGAGGTCCAATTTATCCGCATTCGGGACCTTCACGTGAGTAACGGTTAAATTCTGTTTAGATTATTTTTTGGTAATATGGCATAGTAAGAAGTCTAACTTATTTCCGTTAATTGTAGACTCTACTCCTGCTCAGCCTGGTGGTAGAGCTGAGTCCAGTAGATGACAGGTTCGTCGTTGAGTCTTCTGATACAGGTGTGTTCTCTCCCGTTCATCCTGTAAATCTATTATTCTGTATATTCGATTCTTGTTAACCGCATGATCATACATCATTCTGACATATCATTTCTGATTCTGTATCTACATATAACATGGCATTTGGGATATTATCTATGTACGGGGAAGTTAATGATTTATCACTTCTATTCAGTGGCTCCACCTTCGGGTCGAGATACCACTTCTGTTGGTGTGATGGTGTTAGAGTAGTTTGGGGACCAACTCTTCTGTGGTGTTCGGAGATGGGTGCATATCATGCATACTCTGCCTATTCTGCCTATTCTGTTCTGTTATTCGGTTTAACTGTTCTATAGACACACTAGGCTCTCTAACTTACACCCTCTCAGATTTTTGTTTCAGATCTCAGTCCTAGGCTCGGTACGGTACTTGGAGGATCCTGATTCTGATACATATTAGTAGTATGTTTTACAGTTTTAGATTTCAGATTGTTTTTATTTTAATAATAATTTCTGTAATTCGAACATTAAATGTTTATTGGTTTTTGCGACAATTATTGTTTATGAAATTTATGGGTTGAACTATATTATTTAAATGATTAATTTGTATTATTATTTTAATTTATTAATTATTTAATAAATTATCCGAATATTATATTTATTTTTGTAAAAACCCTAACTTTCAAAACAAGTTTTCAGTTTGTAAACTCTAACTTGTAATCTAAGAAATTAGGTTAATTTTAGGAGTTACATAAAAACTTGAGGGTATATAGTATCTTCAATCATGTTAGCGAGATTTACATCTGGGTTGACAACAGAAGCATCTTCTTGTTTATGTGACTTGAATCCGAGCATTTGTGCTAGTTTCTCGAGCATTTCTTGTTGAGATCTTACAATCTTTTATTTCATTTCTTGTTGAGCCTTGGCTTATTGGTCCATCACTTTTCGTGTTTAAATCAACCTGTAGATACCTTTGAGTCTGCTCGATCTTATCTAACACGTCTTCGTTCATCTTTTTCGTCTTGTGTCGAGTTCTGTAGGGATACTGAATTGTCATCTTGTCCAGTATTACTGAGACAGGGGGCCTTGAATATTATTCCTGATGTTTAAAAGTTGGGTGCATGTGAATGCATGGTGCATAACTTAAATGTAAAAGTATTGATTCTAAAATGGTTCTCGGGTCCACCATTTTACGTTTACGAGATTTGTTCAAAACTTTGAATGTTGCATTGCTATTTAGGGTTCTATATTTTTTTGATATATTTCAATTTAAGAATCAATCGTGAATCAATACTTCATGCTCGTGAAATTCAAAAATTAAAATATATTTTACAATTGATGCAAAATGGATGATTATGATATATGATGCATTCAAAAAGAAAAAAAGTTAATTCATATTAAAGAAAATAAATAAATTAAATTACGAATATAATAACAATATATAATAAAGCTATAAGTAAAGACAACAAAGCCTAAAAGGTTATTGACAAACAGGCAGAGTTTCGCATGGCGCTCTAAGGGTAGGCTTCTAGGTCTCACTACATGTTGTTCAATTCTAGAAGGTACCCGAACGATACTTATTAACCTACTAAAGATAATAAGTACGAATCAGGGGATACGTTTCTCTAAGTTTATGTGGAGACGTAGGTCTCACGAAGATAGAGGGAAAAATATCCTGAAAGCAATTCACCATCCTGCATGGAGGCGGAACCTCACGAAGGAGTGGTTTCATGCTCCCATTTAAACGAACGGAGCCCGGGTTGAGAGCTCATGAAATGGGGAATCCTAAAAAAATATTTAAAAACATTAGTAAATATTTTAAAATAAATAAAATAAAGGATCACAAAAATAAAATAAACTGAATTTATATTTTTGATAATTAAATAAGATGTAACCGATTTTAGGCTCGACTCATGAAAAAAAGTCCGCAGCGGATTCGCCAACTATAATCATCAGAATTGGTCTGGGGAGTCGCCACCAATCCTTTTTACGGTGCGATTGAAACAACAAATATTGAGTCTACAAACCAGAGTTGGATCCGTGAGTCTGTTACGTGTCGGGAAAGGTGAACACCCCTACAACACCCAAAATTGACACCTATCGTTTATAAAATATTTTATATGAACGAAAACATAAATTCAGTATTAATTTTGCCGTTATGATCCCATTAATTTTAGAATATAATCTGAAAAATAAAATTATCAGTTAAATAAATGATAAAACAAAAATAATAATAATAACAATGATAAAACATATAATTTGACAATAATAGGATAAACAAGGACCAATCTGCAACAAAACAAAGTTATTAGGCCAAAATAATGAAAAATAAGGGTGAAATCGAATAAAATATTAAATTTTAAAGACAAATTATGAAAACCAGTGACCAAATCAGAAAAGTGTGCAAATTGTGGGGTAGAAATGGAAGGATGTTGAGGATGCAGGGACTACGCAAGCAATTTCCCCCTTTTTTCGGGTTAAGCACAGGTCGGGGCGATTATTCGGGTTAATCCATGGGTATGGATTCAAAACGACGTCGTTTTGGGGGCTGAATAGCCACACTAAAATAATGTCTTATGGCCTTGGGTATGAATGCCCCCTTGTTTAATAATTTTCATTTGCTCTTTCTTCTTCAAAGCACATAAACAAAGCTCAAAGAACTCTCTCTGCAACTCTGCAACATTCGGTGGATGACCACCGTTCATAATTGTCGGCCACTGCGCCGACGACCGAAATCAGAAATGAAAAGTGCTTTTCGATTCGTCTCGACACGGTGAACCCAATTCCGACATTGGTTTTTCGAGAATAGATGCGCACAAGTCTAGATCTAAAATCAAAGATAAGTGATTCATTATTTGTTTTGCCTTCTTTTTACTTTCGACATTGGTTTGTTCCGATTGACTCTCTTTTTTCTCTATCTATTGTTCGAATATTGATAGTGTTTTGCTTTGGATTTTGTTTTGTTTCGAATGCTTTTTTTTATTGATTTTTTTGGTGTTAAAAAACCGGTATTACAAAGCTTTGTTTCTGGGTTTTATATTCGATTTTCATACATAAAATATTACAAAAATCTTGCTTATGATCTAACTTTTCCAGATCTGATAATACTTTTTTTTATTTTCTTGCGGATCGAAAGGACAAGGGCGGTGGGGAGGTGAATTCAGAAGCTTGGGTTGTGACTGTTTGGAGATTGAATAGGAGAGAGCGTGACCACCACACGCGATTCGAAGTGTCGCGTGTGGTTGTCACACGCCAATGACCGGAAAGGTGAAAGGTCAGTGGCGGCGGCTAGGGGAGATGTTAGTTAGGGTTAGATTATTTTTAGAGTTATCATTTTGTGTGTTTAGGATTTTTATTGGGCTGATGACTGGATTTGTAACTTGGGTTTGATTTTGGGTAGTTGAGCTTGTAGTTGGATGGTAGGGTTTATGTGTTGGATATGGGTTTGTAATATTATTTCATTTAATAAAATGAGTGATTACAAATATCATATTTTTTCACTGGCACCAGTTATTGAATTCGTGATATAAATTGTATGTATTGTACTCGATTAATTTATTAATATATTTTTAATAAATAATATTTTTTTAAAATAAGGGTGCTACAATAAAACTTTAGCCACTATAGCAATATCAGTAAGCCTTATTATACAAAATCAAATATATATATTAGTAGTGATATGACACCACCCGTTTCGATATGCATGTTTTATCTATGGCCTATAATGCTCATCAGTTGTGATAGCCGATAAGTCATCACCCATACCAATATGCATGGATCTATAATGACATTTCTTTATGTTTTTCTATACAAATTGAAGACATTAATCTTGTCCGATGATTACCAAATTTTACCAACAAGTTTATAAACTTCAATTTTATATGCATGTCAAATTTCTTGCAATTTTGAATCCATTTACTATTTTTCACTTGTTAGAGCATTTTAGGCCATTTTTTTTACTACTTTCACAAATACACAATTTGTCACATTTATGATATTAACTTGAAACACTTGGTGCACAATACATACAATCAAAATAGGACTAAACTAATATGTCCAACCCTATGTCACCATACTAAAATTTCAAAAATAAAGCTTTTACACATAAACTTGTGTTACTTACTTTAAAAACACTTCTAGCTTTGATCTTTGATCTGGCACGTTTTTAACATAAAAATGTTTGAAAATAAGAGACGTTAAACTTATATAATTTAGTGAGGTAGTCAACAAGAATATAATAAATGTTCATAATTTCAATAACACATACTTCAATATCAATGCATCACAATTTATGTTTTAGTAATAATTTCAATAGTTTAGCACTTGGATCGATATGCCAACTTTCTATTAACACTGTCAACAATAAATGATTAACATCGCTAATAGGACCAAATCCAACACATCCTGTCAACATCACCAAATAGGGTCTTAGCTCAAGAACCGTAATCCATCCTATACCAATAATCTCATAAATTCTATAGGATGTCAATTATATCCAAGTTTATCTGAATCTAAGGTTCGATAATTAGGTCAATAACAATAACAATAGTAATAACGGTAACTATGGCAATAATAATAGATCAATAACAATATATAATGATCAATATTGCCTTTACCAATGTTTCAATGGTATAAGTAAAAATATCATAATTCGATAAACTATATTCCGATGTAATAAACTTATCAATACTTGGCAATAGTACATCCTACGAGGTTTCAATACAATATTACCTTGAAAGTTAGTTATTACGATAGACAATAATTATTAAGACTTTGAAACAATGCCCTAATAATTTTCAAACTTTGAATACTAATAAAAATCTTATTTAGACATTTTTTTTTTGAATAAGATGGGCCAAAGACCATACATTAAGGACAAATGTCTAAGACATGGGGACCATAGAAGTCTCTAAACATGAGCTCCCTGTCCCTGGGGTGATTCCGGGAACAAGCTAGTTGTGTCATTCTCTTTAGACTTTTAACATCTTATTATGTTTTTGGTACTATATTTTGATATTTTAGTTGGATAACAAAAAGTGTCCGGAAATATGTTGAAAGAATAAATTTGTTGGGTTAAATGAAAAAAATTATTATTAGAAAAATTTTATAACCGACGTCGAACATTGTTAAACATCGTTAATGATGAATATTGTTAAACATTTATTAAATTAATTAATAAAGATTAAAAAAATTAAGGACTCAACATGTAATTATAAATTATTTAAAATATTTTTTATTAATATTTTTTTATTTTTTAAATAAATTAAAAAAACTAATTTAAATTAATTTTAAAAAATCTTAAACTCTAAACCTTAAAACCAAAATCCAAAATCTAAAACTAAATTACTAAACATTAAACTCTAAACCCTAAAATATAAAATCAAAAAACCCCAAATACAATACTTAAAATAAAAAACCCTAAAAATTAAACTATAAACACTAAATATAAACCCTAAAATAATCAAAATCCCCATATCTAAATCTTAAAGTAATTTTAAGTTTCAAGTTTAGGATTTATATTTTTTAAGTTTTAAATTTTTTATTTTAGGGTTTAGGTTATGGTTATATTTTTAAATTTTATAGTTTATGCTTTTATTATTTTAGGGTTTAGAGATTATGATTTAGTGTTTTGGATTTTAGGATTTAATGTTTAGTATTTTTACCTTGAGTTTAGGGGTTTAGGTTTTGAATTTTGAAATTATATGTTTCGTCATTAAAATTTTTAATTTTTATTATTTAATTTAATAGTGTTTAGTAATGTTCGACGTACGTGATAGACTTATCTGTTATTATTATTATTATTATTATATATTTTACTATATCTCATAAATATTTTATTACAGGACTATATCTCATAAATGTTTGAATTTAGTTGTTTTTTTAATTCTTGGCACATATCTACATCATGTGGACCGATTCGACCAACATTCCGACTTTTTATTCCTCCATAGTCTGTTTGCTTGTTTGATGCCTTTCTGTCCTAGATGCTTTCTTTTGGGGTACTTATTTATTTGATTATGTCATTAGTATCATATTTTGTTTAATTATGTTATTGATCAAAATTTTAGATATTTGATATTTTTTAATTTTTAGGTAATTTTGATGAGTTTTTAAAAAATTCTAAATCGGAAATAAATAATTATTTTATATTCGGTTTGGATATTTAAAAATTAAAAAAATTATATTAATTTTGTTATATTTAATATTTTTTAATTTTAGTAGAATTTTTAAAGATACATTTTATTATATTTAAAAATCTAAAATCGTCATGGATACGAGCGTTAAATTAAAAAATAACTTAAATCTAATCATATGTTTAGATATATTTAAATATTCAAATAAAAAATCTAATATTTAAAATTTCAAATATCTTAATTTTGAATAAGATTGAATTTTTAATTTATTGATTTAATACGATTAAGATATTCATTATAATATAACTTAAATCAAAATAATTTTAGACTTAAATTAGTTTACACAATATTTTAAACTTCATAACTTAAAAAATATGTTTAAAATATTTTCACTAGAATAAATATTTTCAAAATAAGCCAACAATTAAAAAAAACTTTGATTATCGGTATTTTCTTTGTATCAATACTCAAAAGACCTTGTACCAGTATGAATGCGTGTGTACAAATATACCCCTTGTTTCAAAATGAAAAACAGTTTTCATAGTCACTCTTTGTATCGATATTGGCTATGGTGTATCGATACGTAAACACTCGTATCGATATTAAATACTATTTATTGATACGTTTTATATTTATTGCGTAATAATTCTTTCTTTTTTAAGGTAATTATCGATACCTAAATACGTCTTATATTATTTATTAATTTATATTCTCCTTGAGAGAGTGTCTCAAAGCTTTGAGAATATAAAATTTGAGATTGCATATAGTTTATCTATTTAAAACTAAAAAAAATAAATCAGTAAATTTATGAAAAAATTAGAGTGAATATCTAAGAGAGTGGGGTAGATTTGATTTAAAAATCGAACCACTATAACTCTGTTAATTTTTTTTACCAATATCACTCAAAAGCTAATTCAATTCTCTTGAAGAATGCAATTAATTCTTTAAGTCTATTATATCCGAAATCTTAAATATACACCCTTACTAATAATATAATTTTATTTTATTTTTGTTAACGGTATAAAAATTTAACAAAATTAATAATTTGATATAATACAATAATAATTTTAATTTTAATTTTTTATATTTAATCATAAATAATAAATTTATTTAATTCATCATAACCTAAGGTTTGGAACCCATCCTAGCCTTTGTTCTCGGCCCATTCGTTTTTATCATATTCTATTTCCAATTTTTCCAATTCTCTCCTTTCTTTTCGTTACTTTTGTTACTATAGTTGTAAAAATTTATTTAGTCTAAATATTAACGAATTTTAGAATTATAATTGAGATTTTAATGGTAATTTATTTTTTAATATTTATTATTAGAATTTTGTTGGGAATAAAGTAAAGAACAAGAATAAAATAGGAGAACAAAGATGAGAGACAAAGAGAGAGATTTTATTATATTCTCAGAGTAGGGTTGTGTACAAAGCTTTGACCAAAAGTCTATATTTATAGGTATAAGATAGAAACCTTAATTTCAATGGGTATTAAACCCTAATAATAAAACCCATTAAACTTTAACTTAATATATGGATATCCACCATGAATAAATATATTCATAACACTCCCCCTTGGATATCCATAAAAATAATGTGTCTCGTTAAAATCTTACTAAGATAAAAACCATGTGGGAAAAAAATTCTTAGTGAAGGAAAAAGAGTACACACATCTTTGATACGCATAACATGTTGCCTCATTAAAAACCTTACTAGGAAAACTCATTGGGACAAAACCTCGGTTAAGGGAAAAAGAGTGCAACGCGTATTTACTCCCCCTCATGAAAAATATCACATAAGACCTTTGAATCTTCATAATTCAATATTGAATACAAACTTCAAATGTTGAAGTAGATCATGCACTAGTGGATAAATCTTCCAAATCATTGCTTGAAATGATTCATTCAATAATATTCATCTAAAAATCATGAGGGACGAAACTTGAAGAAATATGTTTTGTTTTATCATATTTGATATATCTACCTTGAGATATAAATTTTGTATTATCTCTTTACAAGATAGCTTGCATCTTATCTTGTGAAAAATATTCACATATTTTTAGGATATGTTTAGCCAAACACATATTTCGGTCTTGCCTCATGCATAACAATTATTTAAAGGTAATGATCTCGCAGCACTTAAATAATATTTCTAGACCAGATAAGATACGATGCTTACAGATCAAATAATGTGTATATTATGCTTTAGACCAAGAATATCATTACCCTTTTCTTGAGGCAGAAAGAATCTTTGTTTACATTAAGAAACCTAGCAACCATAAGGTTGATCAATGAATATGCATTATTCATGTAAAGTCTCTTTCATATTTTTCTGTATGTCGATTGATGTACAAGGATTTGAGGAGATCTTTTCATGAGTCTCAACGATATTCAAATCATCGACATACACAACAATAAAAATTCAGAGTCAAACCTCTTAATAAAAATTCTCGGGGAAATAATTTATATAGCATTATGCTAATAATTATTCAATGAGGCGTTCATACCAAATACGCCTAAATTATTTCAAGACAAAAAAATATATTTAATATAATGTTCTCGAGAACTTGAATGAACTGCTTATAGAAACAAAATCTTTCTAGAAGTTTCATGTAAATATTACTATCAAGAGACCCATTCAAATATGATGTAACAACATCCATTAAGAAAAAACCGAGTCATGTCAATTTCATGACTTTGTAGGAATCCTTGTGCAACCAAATGAGCTTATATCTCATTATTTTCCTTTTTGATTTCTCTTTCTCACAAAGGCTCGTTTATATCTACGAGCTTTACATATTTTAATGTACGGGCTATAGGCCCCAATACTTCTCCTTTTGAAAAGAGATTTTTAGTTTCGCCTCAATTGTCTCTTTCATGTTGGCCAATCATTTCTTTGTCCAATTGACAATGATTCATGATCCATATCACCAAATAAAATCTCTAGTGCTATATTGCATGCAAATATATTAACGACATCGATTTAATTTCAGTTCTATTTATTACCAGACATGACATAATCTATTGAGATCTCTTTATTGTCAGGTACCTGAGTCATGTCAATGTCTCTGTTGGAGAACATTTAATCTCTTCTAGAGATTTTCATAATTATTGATTCCTCGATCAAACCATCATAAAATATAGCTCATTTTCCTTTTCGAAGATCTCTTATCTTTGGGACTTACTTGTCTACTACGCTTTAAGCGTAAGTTAGACTTATTAGCAACTAGAGCTTGTCCTTCCATGACATCAAATTAATCGGAGCATTCATAGCTGGTATACGTGACTTAGTCACTCTTTTATGGTCAGCAAAATCATCTGACAATTGATTTTCTAAATGAATTATCCATTGAACTTATAGTTCACATTGTGTATTACGTGGATCAAAAAGAGAAAATGATAAATCATTCCAACTTATTTCTTTCCCCAGCTATTTATTTTCTCCCTCTAATGTTGGATAAATTGAGTCATTAAAATGATAGTCAATAAATCGGGTTATAAATAAATTCTTTATCAGAAGCTCAAGATATTTAAATCTGATACATATTCCCAATAAAACTCATCTTTGTGCATTGTGGTGGAGCAATTAGAACATATATCGCACACAAAAATTTAAGATGAGAAATATTTGGTTCTTGACCATAAACCATTTATAATGGGGAGAACTTATGATCATTTGTTGGCTTGATGTGAATTTGTGATACTACATGTAAAATTACATGTCATCAACATTATCAAGACTGATTGTCTTTAGAATATAATCTGGAAAATGTCATTGTAATTTTATCAACTGAGCAAGTAGCCTCGCAAATACCAAGTTGAGGGTTAATAATAAGGATACACATAACCATCTAGTCGATGCATCGATAAAAATCGTAAAATATCTAGATGAACTGTATGAAAGGTGTATGGTCCAATATATATCACCTTGTATCCGTTCCAGAAAATTAATAGATTTGTACTCTATCATAGTTGTTGATGATTGAATAATCAAAATGCTTTCATAGTAAGTATCACATGAAAAATTACCTTGAAGAAACTTATAGTTCTTCAATAAATGACCACATGAAAGTGTCAGCAATTTTTCGTTTTAAACCGGGATGGTCTAACCGGTCATGCCAAATAAAATAATCAGTAAACATCTAGTTTACAATAGCATGAGCTTCAATTTATACTAATTCTTATATAGTACAATATGGATGACAGTGCATGTAATTTTACCAATATTACGTTATTGTCTTGAGTTATACTCGTAATATTGAGATAGTCAACATCCCATTGACTAATATTCTCAACATATTTCTGCAAATATCTTTAAAATTCAATAAGTCTCTTTGCGACTTTGACAAGCATAATACACTGTAAATATGAGATAAAGTCTCATTTAGCAATAACATATTTTCTAAAAGAGCATAATGCACTTTAAATATGAGATAAAGTCTCATTTGGTAAATAACATATTTGCTCAGTCGGAGCTTTCTGTGATATTAGTACTTTCGGATATAGTACTCATATTATTCTCTTGCATTTAAAATGAGAAAATATGCATAATTATGCACCTTTTAGTACGTGCTTTATTTTATTCACTTCGGGAAATGAAAAATATGTGCTCTGTACCATTCACTTCGGGGAATGGAAAAATAATAAAAAAATAACGCAACATATCAAATCGGATCAAGTATTGTATGAGTACTTGCACTCTCTGCTAAGCATAAATCGCCATAAATTATTGCATATTTTATTCCGGAAGTAGTCATATTCTTTTAAGGAAAAAATTAACATAAAAGATAAATAAATAATATATAAAGTAAGTTAACATAAATAAATAATAAATAAAAATAAATTAGCATAAAATAAAATAAATGAAAGATCTAAAAAAATAAAATAAATGGCGTATTATTCTCTTGAAGGATTATGAGAAAATTATCAATATCCAATTGAGTTGGATAAATAACGCCGTTATTTTCGCCACAAAGAAAATCTGTTTATATTTTCTTTAATTTATCATTTATGATTATGGATAAAGTCCATAATACTTCAGCGTTTGACAAGTGTGAGATCAATGGTTTGTACCATCGCATTGATAACATAAAAATTTTGATATGATCTCAATCATTCTTGTCATCTTTATAATTTCACTTCTGGTGGATATAAACATTCTCAAAAGAATCATCTTATCCATGTTTATTTTATGACTTCAATCATGATCACAATTACTAATGTGACATTTATTCTTTCCGCTATAAAATATCACATTCACTTCAGGGAATGGAGCAAAGACTGATAGGTGTTTAAAACCCTTGTATGATATTGTGTCTGTAACACAACATTAATGTGTGAAAAGTGGAGTATGTTTTTCTAACATATCCTCATCAATGATACTTGATGCGTGCTGAATATGCGCAATTGAAGTGCAAGTGTACACGTCAAGTAACAAGTGATAAGTATTTTATCGAGTTATCGTCTCCTCACGGATTGATATACTTAATATCCTTCCTTGGGTCTTCTTGCTTTTGTAAAATAAAAGTAAAAACACATATAAGTTTGAGTATTAAACTAAATAAACTAAACTAACTAAAGTGATATCAAATATGAGAGAGAGGGTAGGATCCAATTGTGTTGTATTGTGGATTTGATTGATCTGCTTCTGTTCAATGCAATTACATTGCACTGCTTTGGTAGTACTGCAGATACTGTCTCGGCAGAGACAGTGTTCTCTGCCGCGGCAATCCCTTGCTCTTGGGTAGATTTACCAAAGTTCGGCAAAGTGTCCTTGTATGGCTCCGCTTATCCCTAAGTCGAAATACTGTTGAAGGTCAGTCCTTGATGATACCTCCCGGCGTTAATCAATTATAACCAACAACCAATCCCACACTTCTTTTAGCTGCTGAAACTCTTAACCTATCCTTAGGCCGAGTTAATATCCTCCAATCAAGTTGAATATCGCACTTACTCCTTTCGTGAGTCTAACTCTCCCGAGTCTAGACAAATAGATTACTTACAAACTTCCCTCCTAGGCTTGGATGCAAGAACAAAGAATGGAAAAGAGTAAGCAAACTTTGATATTTTATTACATTAAAACAAGAATCAAAATACAATCTCCTCTAACAAATACTTAACAACCTTTACCAAAACCCTACGAAAACTTAAACATGATGGGAAGAATTGTTCCTAAAACTCTCTCAAAATTCGGCTCTTAAGATCTATCATCCCCTTAACCCCTAGGACGTCTATGCCTTATATAGGCTTGGCTTAGGACAAACCTTTCCTAATTAGAGTACAACTTGGAGTAGGGAACAAGTTATGTACATAGGGTAAATATTTCCAAGTTTGATCTTCTAGAAGGTTTAATCCCGCGTGGCCTTGTTCTTGGGCTTTTCTTGTGTTGTTCGGCTCTGATTCTTAGGCTTCTTGCTCAGCAATGTTCTCCTCATTTTTCTTCTTCAATTGCAAGCCATATTGCATTGTTCTTCTCTGCTGCCTCAACATCAGGTCCTGCCTCGGCCTTATTCTGCTGCCTCGGCCTCATTCTACTACCTCGGTAGTACTTGTTCTTGCACAAATAAGAAAATGCAGTAAAGTATGCCTTTTCTACAAATACAATCTTTAATGGCATAATCCCTAAATTTATTACATTAAGTCCATGCATTGGTTCAAGTAGGTGTAGATTTGATGATAAGTACCCATGAAAAGTGTAGAAAGTGATAGTGAGTTGAGCAGTTATCACACCCCAAACTTGAACTATTGTTTATCCTCAAGCAATGCTAACCATCAATTTGTCAAACTCTATTCTCTTTTGATCTTATACTTTCATCTATTCTCCCTACCATAACTATGTCTATTCTTTAGACTTAACCTTTCGGTTTCCTAAGGGGGTACTTAGAAGACAAACTATAAGGTTAGTGTGTGTGTACGTTTTTGTGGACAAGTTTGAATAAAGGCCTTCTTAGATAAACTCTAAGTTCAAGACAAATAGACTTAGTTTTAGTGTACTCTTCTTATAACAACAATTCCTTGAACCAATTTCGGGCAACCACAAGTATTGTGTTTTCTATTTCTTAACTCCTTATTTCTTTTGCTATTCTTTTATGCATACTAGAGCCAATTTCGGACACCTTTAGCATGAAAAAGAGTTTTTCCTAGAGCCGGTCATAGGCACCTCTAGTCACCTTTCCAAAATCTAAGTCTTTATCACCTAAGTTTATTAAAAGAATTCCTACATCCAAAAAAGTCCCAAAAGTGTTTTTAAAGTTCAACGGGGTAGCAAGTTTCTAAGTTTTTCTCCTTAAGTATCCTAGAATCAAGTCTTCAAAACAAATCCTAACTATGGTAAGGAGAAAGATTTCTATTGCCTTTACGAATAAACTAAGACAATACTGATGAAGAGCAGTGCAAAAGTATGGCAACAGTTTTAAGTACAGTGATGGATATAAAACAAAAAATTTTATCACTAAAAACTTCCTTTTCATGACAAGGCCGCGGCAGTAGATTGCCTCAGCAGTAGCTTTACACCCCCAAACTCAAACCAAGCATTGTCCTCAGTGCTTAATTTAGGGGCAGGCAGTAGGTAAAAAATTATAAGCAGATAGAAAAAGAACAGTTTATATAGGCAACAAGAAAGAAAAACAATTAAGATGATTCAGAAGAACTCTCTTCGATAATTTGTCTCCTTGGCCTAGTTGCTGATGGCTGGGCCCTTGGTGATGGTGATTAGGGGTGTTTATTATTGGATATCGGATTGAATCCGATCCGATTTTTTCAGATATCCGGATTTTGGATCAACTATATAATGATCCGTATCCGATCCGTAAAAATCGGATATCCAAATTTTTGGATTCTCGGATTTCAGATCAGATATCCGATAAATAACCCAAAAAAATAAATCCCCTGTGACATGTACTGTACGTGCATTCCAAGCCAAATTCCAAGCTTTTACCGAATGTATCCAATTCCAAGAAAATAATTAATAATGGCAGAATGTATACAATTTCAAGTCAAATATAATGTCCAAGTTTCATGCTATAATTATATCGGCAGTTGCATCATATAAAATAATAAATAAAAAATTCAAGTTTACAGACTATAGCAAACATAAGATTCAAGTTTTAAGAAGTCTCTTTCAGTAAAAACATCAATTAAAATATGATTAGAACCAAAACAAAAGATTAAAATCTCAATTTAACAATGTATTATGGTTCAAAGGCAGAGCTACATCAACTAAACTAAATTACTAAAACATGGTGTATAGTAAAAAGTATGTTACAAAGAAAACAAATATACTTAAAATTCTAAGATCTTAAAAGACTCCAATACAAAATCTAAACTTTAAAAATCATCCAAAGCATTAATTGCTTCATCAATTATGATGTCTGGTTGCTCCAAGGTTAGATCCTGCATACCTATAACACATAAAATTAAATAAAATTAAATAATACTAAAATATATATTTATGTTTAAATATTAAATAAAAAATAATAAAAGAGTTAAAATTAAGTTAACCTTTCTTTAATTCCTCCAAGGCAAACATGTTTTCCTCTATTATAAGAGGTGGTCGAGAAGTATGTAACCAATCTTGAGTGCAAACTAGTGCTTGAACCATGTTTGGAGTCAATGAAGTACGAAAAGAATCAAGAACACGACCCCCTGTACTAAAAGTTGACTCGGAAGCTATGGTTGAAATTGGTATAGAAAGCACATCTTTAGCCATCTTCTGAAGAGTAGGATATCTTCTAGCTTGATCCTTCCACCATTGTAGGATTTGAAAATTTGAAACATTAAGCTCACAAGCATCTTCTAAATACTTCTCCAACTCACTTTTATTGGCACTAGTTAAAGAACAACTTGTATCTCTCTCATATTTTGAAGTCATGAGTTATTGAAGGTCAATTTTACCTCCTACTTGACTCTTATTTTGAGTAAAAGTAGAGGAAAAAATAGAAGTGGAAGAAGAAATATCACTTGTCTTTGATTGAGACATTGAGGAAGCATATGAGTTAAATAAAGATTGCAAAACAACCTTAATCTTGAGGCACAAGAGATTAGCTTTGCACAATCCAATCAACATAATTTAACTTATGCCGAGGGTCGAGGATCACAACCACAAAAACTAAAACATTGATATTATCAACGTTCCCATAATATTTTTCATATTTTAACATCATTTGGGCTGCCATTTTTCTAACACCTTCATCTTCATCACCCATGTTGTTGGAAATCATTAACCTAGTCCCATAAATTTTATGGGCATGCGAATTACAGGTCACATAAAGAGAACCAGATAATCTCAATGTTGCATCATAGAAAATACTCAAGAAAGGCAGAAAACTACCAACCCTTTTCCAATCTTCTTCTTTGGGACCACCACCAAGTTTTCTAAGTTCTTTAAAACAAGATGAGTCTTTCATGTATAAACTAGCAAATACTGTTTTAAACTTGATAACAGATTCAAGCATTAAAAAAGTCGAATTCTATCTTGTCTCAACATCCAAAGTAACAAGACTTTTGCTATCTTCTTTTTCCTCTTCTATGCAAGTTTTAAACTTTTGAAGTCTTTCCAGAGAAGACCTAACATATCTAATAAGAGCTCGAACTTTCATAATTGACAAATCAAGTTCTTTTAAACCTTTTCTTACAATCAAATTCAAAATGTGTGAAGCACATCTCATATGAAAATATTGTACCTCCAACAAACTAGACTCCCAAATATTAAGTCTTCTCCTCAAGTAATCAATTGCTAAATCATTTGAGCTTGCATTGTCTACCGTCACTGTCATAATATTTTTCAAGCCCCATTCATTCAAGCATTTTTCAACTGCTCTACCAATAAGTTGTCCAGAATGACCACCAATTAGATAAAAATTAATAATTCTTTTATGTAAATTCTAATCATCATCAATAAAATGAGCATTCAAACACATATAGCTTAAATTTTGACCTGATATCCAAGTGTTTGTGGTTAGACAAACTCTAGAATGCAAATTCTTAAAAGAAATCTTCAGCTTATTTCTTTGTTCAATAAAGAGGGTATAACAATCTCTAGTAACGGTAACACGAGAAGGAAGCTTGAAAAGAGGATTCAAAGCTTTACAAAATTCATGAAAACCTTCACGTTCGACAAAAACAAAAGGCAATTCATCCTCCATAAGCATTCTAGCAAGTTTTTTCCTACATAAATCTTGATCGAATTCCCACAGTTTTGGAACACTAACTGATTCGACAGTTCCATCTTCACTTACTAGTGTTGTAGCTTTAAAATCAATCAAATTTTGTTTTGAATCTAAATTTGGAGGATACATTTGACACCTTTTAATGTGATTCGCCAAAGGAGTGGTGCCATTTTTATTTTCACAACCAATAAGATTTTTGCAATACTTACATGAAGCAAAAGCGGGATTTTCGGTGTCCGAATAATAAGTCCACCACTTAGATTTTCTCTTCCTTTTTCCTTGAGTAACATCCTCCAAAGTTTCGTTTTCTTTTTTCTTCTTTTTTGGTGCTTGATTTTCCTCTTTATTGAAGAAATCGTCTTTAGGCTATTCTATCGTTAACTCAACAAAAGCAGAATTAGCACCTTCATTCTCACCGAACGATGATGGAATATTCTGTAATTAAAATATTATAATATTAGTTTCAATTGCAAGGCTTCTAAAAAACTAAGTAAAACATTAATCACATGACACCTAATTTTAATCAAACACAAAAATAAAAAGTTCAGTAAAAGAAATATTAAATAGTACGAATATATGACTTACTCCGGATTGAGGTTTTTGGCTTGACATGGATGAAGAATAATAGAATATAATCAAGATATATACCCACGTGAATTTTCAATCGAAAAGTTGGTGCTTGGTGCTTGGTGTCCAGTGAAGGTTAAGATAATTAAATTTTGACTTTTGAGAGATGCAGGGTTAGGTTTGCAACAGTGAAAGTAAAATTGTGTGAAATCGAAGAAGGATTGACTGGAGCGGAAGTAGTGAAACTGTGATTGTGAAAGTGGAAGTGAAATTGTGCTAGGGTTAGGCGTTGAGAAAGTGGTGGGATCCGAAGCATGCTTAGTTTCTTTAGTTTTCAGGTTTTGAGTTGAAGCCCAATAAATTTTTCGGATTTTCAGATAATCCGAAATAATAAAAAATATGATCCATATCCGATCCGAAAAATTGAAAATTGGATCAAATATCCGGTCCAAATATAAAAATCGGATCGGATATACAAAATTTTGGATCGGGTCAATGGATAATCGGATCGGATCCGTCAGATCGAATGTTTTTGAACACCCCTAATGGTGATGGCTTTGCTCTTCTCGGCGGCTGAACTCTCGTAGGTGTTGTCCTTTTTATTGGGGCATTGACTTTTTCTCCTCCTTTATCTTCTGTGTCCATGATCTCTGTGTCGCCTTTATTCTCTGGATCTGCCCTGGCAGGCTGGATACTGGGCTCGGCATCGGATGAATCGTGATAGACGTATTCATCGATTTCCCTTGAAAGTTTACCCATTGAAATTGGGGATCGTGGGGGAGTGCTGAAGATTCCCCTTCGCTTTGAAGGTTTTCTGCTTGCGGATGATGCCGCGGCAACATCTGCTATCCTAGATGGGCCAACTGCGTGGAATTGCTACTACAGTCTAAAAATGAAAAATGGTCTCGGCCTTGGATCTAGAGTGGTCTCTGTGTAAGGTGCTATCGTTACAAATATGTTTGTAGGGCATTCTAGAACTTGTGCTCCTTGGTTGGGGAAGTTCTGCATCATCATCTGGGCAAGGGTGTTGTTGAAGTCTCTTTGGTATTCCATGTATCTTTGCTGGCGAAGGTTCATGGCTTCCATCCTCTGAAGAATTTCCTTGTAGGGGTATGCTGCGGAAGTGGCTTCGGTAGTGTCTCGCATCTCTGTAGTGTATTGAGCTCCGACAGTGAAGTCAGTAGTGAACTGTTGTGGTGTTGCCTGGACATGTTCTACCTGTGTGATCTACATCACTCTGTGGCAGAATTCTCTCGTCCATCCTTACCTCGTTGGTGTGTATTCGTCCGTGTATTCAATTGGTACTACTGCAATAATACATAAACTAGATATTAAACATGGAAAATATAACGGTCCACGTTTCTTCTTACCACAATCATGAATTTCTCGAAGAATGATCTCTTCAACATTGATGCTCCTCTTGTTGATGATTGACTGGATCAACACCAACCTTTTGCGGTCCACTGTGTTGTTTGGGAGGTAAGGATGAGGTATCTTTTGACGAATGTACACCATAATTTTGTCTCGGGCTTGAGGCTTTGCCCTGTCACAGAACCTTTATGGGCACCGGTTTCCCATGGAGTGTTGTTGTAACAGAGGTCGTCCTTGATTAATTCGTAGTCCTGGGTGGAGATATCGTCCATGAATTCGGTATGCCTATCTCATTTTGGTGCTAGGCCTTAGAAATCATTAATTATTTCAGCATCAAGGCGTATAAGTCTGCCTCGTCAGTGGACAAAGAGATTGTCCTTGCTTGGTCCATGTGCATAAAACTCGCGCACTATGGTTGCATTAGCTTGATCAGGTTGTAGGCAGAAGAGTTGCCATTTTTTATGCTGAATTTTGTTAAAGTGATAGTGTTCGATGCCGAGATTTTCTTCCTCAGATTGTTGAAATCCTTGTTCTTCCCACAATTGTCGAGCAACAAAAGATCTATTGAATCTTTCTACAACAGTAGTGGAGGCAAATCTATTGTATGCTGCCATTGATGATTTGTAGGATTGAGAGTCTTGGTGAAGTATTCTAAAAATTTTAAGAAGAATTGTGAGAGTATTGTGAGAGCAGGATTGAGTAGAATGCTTAAAGAATTCAGGAATGCAAGAGTGAATAGTTCAAGAGAGGGATGCTGCTTATATAGGCCTCGACAGTGTGACCGTTTTAACCACTAACCGTTTTGTAGTCGTTTCGAATTTACTGCCTGTTAGCATTTATTATTGTGGCAGAAAACTCGGCAGATAGCCGTTGCACTGTTTCTACACATAAGAACTTTTGAGGCTTCTAACACTGTTTACTGCCTCGGTAGAGTTTCTGCTTTGAACTAATTCTCTTTTATTTCTGACCTTATTTTCCTAAAAAAATTAAATAAACATATAAATAAAAAAGAATAATAATATTACTAAGGAAAAATATTAAAGAAAGATACTTAAAATAAAATAAACACATAAATTCTAAATTAAAATTAATCCTAATATAATAAATAAAGTAGAAGGGAAGAGATTAAGTTATTGGTGGAGTGCATGAAAATGCATCCCCCAATTTGCTCATCTCTTGTTGGCCTGGATTTTCCTACAGGTGCTAGCCAATCCCTTCGTTATTTTCTACCTCCACTTTGGCTTTAATTCTCTTACCAAATAGTCTGTCGAGCGTGATACCTAGGTAGGATATTTTGGTATCTGCATCTGTTGTTTGGAGGGCTTTGCACTCTTTTGGACCATCAAATTTTTTCAAATTGTGGAATGTATTGAGTTTAACTTGCTGATCATTGACCCTCATTGTCAACTCTCCATTATCCACATCTATTAAGGTTCGTCTAGTAGCAAGGAAATGTTTTCCTAGGATGATCGGTGCATTTTTGTCTGCTTCACAATCAAGGACAAGGAAGTCGGCAAGTAAAATAAACTTGTCAACCCTTACCAATATGTCCTTAATTTTTCCTTCAGGATGCACATAGGATCTATCCGCAAGTTGAAGCAGTACTGTCATACGTTTTGCCCTTCCTATTCTAAGCTTTTGAAAAATTGATGTGGGCATGAGATTTATACTTGCTCATAGGTCACATAGAGCATTTCCTTCATAATTGTTACCAATCATACAAGGTATGGTAAAACATCCAGGATCCTTCAGTTTAGGTGGCATGCGATTGTATAGCATTGCCATGCACCCTTTAGTTGATGCCATTGTCTCAAACTCACCTAGCTTCTTTCTCTTAGACACAATGTCTTTTAATAATTTAGTATAGTTAAGCATCTTTTCAATTGCCTCAAAAATGGCAAGTTGATGTGGACTTGCTTTAGAATATCAAGGAACTTCTTAAACTGATGGTCCTGTTTTTGTTTTTTAACCTTTTTTGGGAAAGGTAGTGGTGGTCTCCTTTCATCCAGGGTCTCATTAATTTGGAATTTAATACCTGAAACCACTGTGTGTCTTGTTGTCTCGACAGGTAGTTCAAGTACTGTCGAGCTCTCTGCTGGGGCATTGTCCTTGTCTTCAGTTTGTTCAGCATCTAAGTCTTCCTTGTTTGTGACTTCCTGTATTGCTGGTGAAACTTTGGTTGCTGACTTTCCCAATGGTTTCCTTTAATTGTAGGTCACTTCTTGTTGTGATTGCCTTGCATTGTTCATGGACCATTCCCTTAGCAACTTCATTATTGCTAGGTAATCCTCCCTGTGGTCTAGTATTTTGTCTTTGAGCAAATTGGCCAACTTGGATTTTCAGTGATTTTATAGCAGCTTCTTGGTTTTGCAGCCTCATCGTTGTTCTATTCATAAAGTCATGAAACTGCTGTTCTCAACCATATATGATTCAGTTTTTAGGATAAAGGCCTTGAGAGTGTTCTCTAATGAGTTTATAGGTTGCTGCTGCTGCGGTAGTGACTGCTGAACTTGCTGCTGCGGCAGTGAATGTTGATAACTTGAGGCCTGGTTGGTGGGGTTCAAGGCATTGTTAGGATTACTTCATGAAAAGTTTGGGTGCCTTTCCCATGTCGGATTGTATGTATTTGACATCATGTTGTTTTTCTGGTTGTATTTACCTACATAAAAGCCAGTTTCCTCGTCTTGCATATACTCCGAAGAATTTATTGCTTTTACCTCATGAGTATTTTCATGTACTTGCATGTTCTGAACCATTTTTGTTAAAGATGCCAATTGTGCTGCCACTAAATTATTGGTTTCTAATTCATTTACTGTGGTTTGGCGTCTTAGCCCTTCTCGCCTAGAAGTAGAAAATTTGAAATCGTTCCTTGCGAGTTTGTTCAGAATTTCTATAGCTTCTTCCGGAGCTTTATCCAGGAGTGTGTCATTTGCCAAGGCATCCAACATCATCCTTGTCGGGGCATTGGTGGCATTATAGAACATGATTACTTGCGTCCATAGTGGGAATCCATGTAGTGGACATCTATTCAGTAACTCTCTGTAGCATTCCCAAGCCTCGTACATAGGTTCTTCATCAGCCTATCTAAAAGAAGTAATCTCATTACGGATTCGATCATATAAATTTGTAGGGTTAAATCGAGTAATGAATTCTCTGTAGAGTTCTCTCCAAGATCCAATTGATCCTGCCGGAATGCTATTCAACCAGGTTTTGGCTCTATCCCTCAGTGAATAAAGGAAAAGTTTTAGTCTCAAAATGTCTTCATGGACTCCTTGGATTTTGAAAGATTTGTATACTTCCATGAAGGATTTGAGATGCTGCCTGGCATCTTCTGTTGCAGCCCCACTGAATTGTCTAATAGTATTAAGCATATTGACATCACATGCTTAAGTTCAAAGTGGGTTTCCTAAATCTCTGGTGTAACAACTCCAGAGTTCATTCCATTCAAATCTTCCACCAGAAAATCTCTGACAGTTAGCTGCCGCGGCAGTGGTTGCGGCAGTGGATGCTGTTGATGGCCTCTATTGCCTTCAGGTAGGTTCTGATTTCCTGGATTCACTGCCATAGCTCCTTGGATCTATCTTCTCAGCCTTTGATAAGTTCTTTCGATTTATGGGTCAATCTCGTGCAGTGGATTGCTAGGGTTGGCCCTGGTCATACACCAAAAACTTAATCAAATAAAAAAATAAAAATATAAAAATAACTAATACTAAAATAAAAAAAAAGAAAACAAAGAAAACAAAATTTAGTTGTCAATCCCCGGCAACGGCGTCAAAAACTTGATGCGTGCTAAATATGCGTAATTGGAGTGCAAGTGTATACGTCGAGTAATAAGTGATAAGTATTTTATCGAGTTACCGTCTCCTCAGGGATTGGTATACTTAATATTCTTCCTTAGGTCTTCTTGCTTCTGTAAAATAAAAGTAAAAACACAAATAAGTTTGAGTATTAAACTAAATAAACTAAACTAACTAAAGTGATATCAAATATGAGAGAGAGGGTAGGATCTAGTTGTGTTGTATTGTGGATTTGATTGACCTGCTTCTGCTCAATGCAATTACATTGCACTGCCTCGATAGTACTGTAGATATTGTCTCGACAGCGACAATATTCTCTGCCGCGGCAATCCCTTGCTCTTGGGAAGATTTACCAAAGTTCGGCAAAGTTTCCTTGTATGGCTCCGCTTATCCCTAAGTTGAAACACTGTTGAAGGTCAATCCTTGATGATACCTCCCCGCGTTAATCAATTATAACCAACAACCAATCCCACACTTCTTTTAGCCGCTGAAACTTTTAACCTATCCCTAGGTTGAGTTAATATCCTCCAATCAAGTTGAATACCGCACTTACTCCTTTCGTGAGTCTAACTCTCCCGAGTCTAGACAAATAGATTACTTACAAACTTCTCTCCCAGGTTTGGATGCAAGAACAAAGAATGACAAAGAGTAAGCAAACTTTGATATTTTATTACATTGAAACAAGAATCAAAATACAATCTCATCTCACAAATACTTAACAACCTTCACCAAAAACCTACGAAAACTTAGAACATGATAGGAAGAATTATTCCTAAAACTCTCTCAAAATTCGGCTCTTAAGATCTATTGTCCCCCTAACCCCTAGGACGGCTATGCCTTATATACGCTTGGCCTAGGATAAACTTTTCCTAATTAGAGTACAACTTGGAGTAAAGAACAAGTTATGTATATAGGGTAAATATTTCCAAGTGTGATCTTCTAGAAGGTTTCATCCTATGTGGCCTTGTCCTTAGGCTTTTCTTATGTTATTCAGCTTCGATTCTTGGGCTTCTTGCTCAGCAACGTTCTCCTCATTTTTCTCCTTTAATTGTCAGCCATATTGCCTTTTCTTCTCTGCTGCCTCGGCATCAGGTCCTGCCTTGGCCTTATTCTGCTGCCTCGGCAGTACTTGTTCCTGCATAGATAAGAAAATGCAGTAAAGTACGCATTTTCTACAAATACAATCTTTAATGGCATAATCCCTAAATTTATTACATTAAGTCCATGTATTGGTTCAAGTAGGTGTAGATTTGATGATAAGTATCCATGAAAAGTGTAGAAAGTGATAGTGAGTTGAGCACTTATCAATACCCTGATTATCAATACCCTGGCACATAATTGAGTTTTATTCACTAACAATATAGTGAATTATCACGTTTGCATTTACTTAAAGGAATAAAACAAATTCAATAATCGCTTGGAATAAACATCATGCTTGTATAATTGCATGGAATAAACATCATGCTTGCATAATCTCATGGAATAAACATCATGCTTGCATTCACTTCAAGGAATGACAAATTCGATAATCGCATGGAATAATTATCATGCTTGCATTCACTTCAAGGAATGTCATAAATCCAATAATTGCATGGAATAAGCATCATGCATGCATTCACTTTAGGGAATGTCTCCCATAAAAATTCTTTGATCAAGACGATTTTCGTAACTTAAACTTGGGAGAAGTTTATAGTCGAGTTTTTTTCGACACAAAATTAGTATTGCTTTCAAGCAAATATAAACTTTATAATATTCATACTATTAAATAGTAATTGACCAACCAATATATATACAATACATACAATGAATAAAAATTTAATCCTTATACGTGGCGTTGTTAAACCAGTCCACAAGGTCCTTTAAAAAACCTCCTTTGAGACCAGTAGCCTCGCAGAACGGGATGTCCATCCAATATACTCGGATTAAACCAACATAATAAAGAACATATTAATTAATTAAAGGTTTAATATTTGTTCTAATGTCATGTAATACTTTGAGCATGATTAAAAACATAAACTTTCATCGTAATAATAAAATAAACAAATATTGGTTATAATAAAGATAAAAATCTCAAATTAAATAAGTAAAACATACCGAACTTTTTACTATATGGTAGATTTAGTTACCAATATCTTGTTAAAATCTTTTTTTGGAATTGTCAATAAGAACCATGACATTTGAGCCACTTTATCGCTACATAAATACCAAACAACCAAAGATTTTTAATAAATTAAAAATCAAATCAAAGATCAAGAGAGAAAAATAACCGATAATTAAAATATAATTGAGGGAGAAGTTATCTTTGATTTACACCAGTAACAAATTCTTTTCAATAACTCCTTCAAGATTCGAACGACAAACGCCTTTGTTGGTTAGAGTCTCGTGCTGATAACGTGTTGTGAATAAAGTAAAGAACAAGAATAAAATAGGAGAACGAAGATGAGAGACAAAGAGAGAGATTTTATTATATTCTCAAAGTAGGGGGTGTGTAGAAAACTTTGGCCAAAAGTCTATATTTATAGGCATAAGATGGAAACCCTAATTCCAATGGGTATTAAACCCTAATAATAGAACCAATTAAACTTTAATAATATCCACCATGAATAAATATATTCATAACAAATTTTATGTTTTAATATTTATTTGCGGTTTATTTTTTTAAGACGTGTTATTATAGGCGTAATTTTTCTAATATTTATTATTAGAGTTATACTCTTAAAATTTATTTTTAATATTTATTATTGAGAGTTTATCTTCTTTAATATTTACTATGAGACCCAATTTTTTAAATACTTATTACTCTGTGTTTAATTTTTTATATTTGTTATTATTGAGAGTTTATCTTTTTCAATATTTACTATTTGAGACCCAATTTTTTAAATACTTATTACTCTGTGTTTAATTTTTTTTATATTTGTTATTAAGATTTACTCCTAAAATTTAATTTAATTTTTTAATATCTGTTATTAAAGAATTATTCTTAAAATTTATTTTTTTAGTATTTATTATTAGGGTCTAAGATGTTTAATACTTGTTATTCGTGGTACAAATTTTTAATACTTATTATTTGAGGTTCAAATTTTAAAAGTTATCATTAGAGGTTTTTTTTTTTAAATATTTGTTATTAGGGACATACTCTTATGACTATTTTTAATAATTGTTATCAATGAGTACTCTTAAAATTTATTTATTTTATATTTATTATCGGGAATTAAATTTTTTCAGTATTTGGTAATATTTTTTTAATATGTGTTATTAGAGTCTCAAATTTTTCCATAATATTTGTTATTGAGATTATTCTTAAAATTTATTTTTTTAATATATATTATTCGAAATGCACTCTTGAAATTTATTTATTTTTAATATTTATTATTAAAGATATACTCTTATTATTCAATTCTTTAACACTTATTAATATTTAATTTTTCGATTCATCCCGAATCTCTAAAATCTTTGTACCCTTCTCTTCCCCCTCCTCTACACTCTTTTTATTTGTTTAGGCTTTGGAAATGGCGTATACACCATGCTTTGTTGATGCCGATGAGAGCAAGGAACAGAAACACTTGTGTGGGCCAGGCAAGGACATGTCTTGCAAGCTTAAGTCATAACATGGGACTTGGAGCTTGCTTAAAAGACAGGCTTGTTCACCATCATCCTTTAAATGGCATGGAATTCTTACATTTATGTCATATGGAGGTACAAGAACTTTAGGATTTAGTTAGAATACCTTAATAATTATTCGGCTCAGATTTAATATTGAAAGAAACAAGAGTCTATTAAATCTTTAAATTTTTATAAGAAGAATAAAAATTTTATTTATTTAATATTTAAACTAGAAAGGATTAAAAATATAATTATACTAAAATATTAGAAGGGTGCAACAACCCCTTCTACCCTATATACAGTTCTGTCTCTAATTTGATTGAGCGAATAAAATGAAAAATTAAGAGGAAAAAGTGAAAAGATTTTTTTATTGTGTTTAGTAAGAAATAAAAACGAGAAGATTATATTTATCATCTTTAAAAATAAATCATTTAAAATTAATAACGAGCGAAGAAAAAACATAAAAGCGATATAAGTTATTAAAAATTTTACAGGTACGGTATAAATGAGAGATTAAGAATTAGTTCTAAAGGTCAAAACATATGTTTACTAGATTATAACATGAGCTGGATATTGAGATTTAAGTAATTAACCAAGTTCCTGGGAAGCGTTGAGTATCATCCCAAAGGCAGTCTCGACACACGACTTGAACTTGGTCGGATCTATGTAGCCTTTCTCGGTTCCTACGGCAACTCTCAGATGTCCCATGTAACTCACCAGTGTTATTGTTAGACTCTGAAAATTAAAAAATAATCCTTCAAAACAATATATATATATATATAGGGACGGAACCGTGATTTAAGGTTTAATGTTCGGAGCGATTATTCCTCCTTATCTTATATAGTTTCGTCTCTGTATGTATGAATGATTAATTCATTTCAGAAAAAGAAAATTGTAAACCAACCTGAGGCACGCCAACCACCATAAAATACAAGCCTTTGACTGGATGATCAGCCAATGCCATTCGTTCCACCGGTCCGATCACATTCGAGATCGTCATGCTCGAGTTCTTTAACGTGCTGTGGATGTATTTCGCCGTGGCCTGTCATACATGAAGATGTTTAATATTGATTTCCCATCAAGTGGATAAGGTAACATGAGAAGTTATGTTGTACTGATACAAATATAGATACGAGCATAGAAATAAAATCAAAAATTGATAATTTTTATAATTACAGAAGTATTAGGATGATGAATGTACGTTGAATATAAAATGGACTTCGAACTTTAGAAAAATTAAAAAGAAGTTCATAAAAAATCATGTGAGTATGACGTCAGACATCATATATATACTTCTATATTTATAGTTGAATCATATGAATAATAAAAATTGACAAAAAAATATAAAAATATATAAAAATATAAGGAAAAAAAAAAAAACTCAAATCGCACTTAATGTGTCTTCGGTACGAGTACGTATGACAAGAAATATGTTACATGTAACATACCTCAGGTCCTGTGTATTTCCTCAAACACTCTAGAAGCTGACCGGTAAGAAAAACAGCATTGGAGTTCCGTTTCCTCTGTATGATTTTCTGAGCTTTCCAAACAAAATCAAGCGGATGGCAAGATTCGACACTGCTTAATTCTGGCAACGACACATGCAAGAACCCGAACTGGTTTCCCCATGCCGATTCGGCATTGGGTTTGACCATCTCCTTCACCGATGTGTACCCTCCGATGGTCCTCGTATTGAGCAGCACGAGTGCTGTTGACTGTTCATTGTTCAGCTTATTGCTTGCTCCAACTGTTCCATGCATGTATAACCGAGTCCCCAAGAATATGATTCCCGTTATTACATCATTTATTGTCTGTTAGTAACACACACAAAACAGAAAATGAGGAACACAACAGTACATATAATGGATCTTACCAAACATAACAACATGCAGAACTGGTTAAATGACAAGTTTGAATTTTGGAATGTAAGTATATTAACAAAGTGTTTATAGATATGGGTTGATATGATATTACAAAGGATATAATTAAAAGAGAAAGTTCATTTGGTTGAGAATATATAATAAAGAGAAACTTCATTTGGTTGAGACATCAAAATGTTTAATGTATGTTTAGAATATTAAAATTCATCCGACAAAGAATTGAATTCTATGTCCTAATTAAGAATTATAATAAAAAAAATTTAATATCCGTTATAAAATATAATCTTATTATTTGACATTAATCACTCAATTATCCTGCTGGTATCACTGGTAATTAAACCTATGACCTCTAAGAAAAACAACCATTCTTTTAACCACTTAAACTAGAGAGTTCATGCACTTATGTTTAGAATATTAGAAATATTTAATGTACGTTTAGAATATATAATAAAATTTTCCTACCTTTAACCATGTCTAATTTTATATCTCACTCTAAAAATTATTAAAAAAATTAAATTTTAAATTTTAACCTTAATTTTCACATCCTAAAACCTAATTATAACTATTAACTTTAAACCCTAAACCTTAATAATAATTCTTAACCTTAAGATCTTAACTCTAAACTTAATATTTTAAAATAAAAATACCAATAAAAATATAATAGAATAACAAAGGATTTGCTAGACAATAATTTCAAACAGCTTGAGATGCATAAAAAATATATATTTCTGGTTTTAAGGCATAAATGCCGGGCATACCTTTGTGTGAACGAATTGATGTGATCAATAAACATCAACAATTCAAACATATATCGTATATTTTTATATTGGCATAAAAATAATTTTAACTCTTAATATTTATAATTTTTATCTTTTTGATCTTTTTGGATAAATTTAATCTTTAACCTATATTTTCTAGATAAATAGTTTAATTTTTAACTACCATAATAACTAGACCGTTAAAAATCTAACCATGGTGACATGTCATATACATATGATAATATATTTTAAATAACATGGCATCTAACCTATCAAATACATATATATATGAAATATAATTTTATTCTAAAATAAAATATAAAATAATTAAAATTCAAATAAAATATTAAAAAATTAATTAACTATAAAAAATGCTACTAAACATTCTCAACCCTAATTACGATAGAATCAAAATCCTATCTTAAAAAAATTAATTAATTTTGACCTATGTTCATATTTTTTAAGATAAGATTTTGATTCTATTGTAGTTAGAGTTTAGTAGTCTTTTATTTTAGAATTAATTAATTTTTAATATTTTATTTAAATTTTAAATGTTTTATATTTTATATCAGTATAAAATTATATTTCATATATATATATTTGATAGGTTAGATGTCATGTCATTTAAAATATATTATCATATGCATATGACATGTCATCATCGTTAAATTTTTAACGGTCCAATTATTATGGTAGTTAAAAAATAAATTATTTGTCAAAAAGATATAGGTTAAGGGCTAAATTTATCCAAAAAAAAATAAACACTAAAATAATAAAAATTATAAACGTTAAACATTAAAATTATATTTATGTCTTTTATATTTAATATTTAAAATATTAAATTTAAAGCTTAAATTTTAAATTAGATTCTATCTTCAATGGAACCTTAATCAGAAATTATAACCTTAAATGTATAATTATGAACTCCGAATCTAATTATTTAACGTATGAGTACGAACCCTCTAGCTTATATGGTTAAAAGAACGGTTATTGTTTTTAGAGGTCACGGGTTAGAGTACTAGCAATATCAACAGAGTAATTGAGCGATCAATGTCAAATGATAAAGATTATATTCTACAACAGATACTACTATAATCACTTTAGTTTATTTAAAAAATATTTAATGTATGAAAATAAGCAAAAACACTAAAAAAATTATTCAGACAACGAAAAAAAAAACATAAATAAGCAAGACCAACAAACAAACCGAAAGATGACTCAAATGATACTGAGCTGTAACATTAACTATGTCATCACCTACCCTCTTGTTTTTCCCCAGAAAGAAAGTTATTGTAGAAACTGCAGATTCATAAATGCAGTGGATTAAAATATAAGGTTTATAATTAAAAGTAGAACTCATATTTATTTTATATGATTTAAGGTTAATTTTTTAATATTTTAAAAAATAAACATATAAAATGTCAAAATTATCGTAAAAGTCTTCTAACAAATTTTATATTCTCAAACATCTTACTAAAAATAAATATTTATATTTATTTGAAAATATATCAAAAGTTTATATCAACTTTAGTGGTATGAGAAATTAAATAAAAACCAATGTTACATATAATTGGTCAAATCATAAAATGAGTATAATAAGATAATAGTTTTAAGATTTATCATTAACTTAACAAATATTTTAATAGAAAAACAGATATTTTATTTTAAGAGATATAAATTTAAATTATTTTATTTATATAATATATATCGTTAAAATTATAAATATTTATAAATATATACTATTTTATAATTATCTATAAATTATTTAAAATTTTATTATTATTTGTTTTAAAAAAATTAACAACAAATTTATTAATGATATGTATTTCTCTATATTTATAAGATTATTAAATTTTAAGTCGTAACTTTAAATCTTAAACCTTAAATTCAATGATAAAAAAATATACACTCCCCTTAATTTCTTTAGCCTTTAACCTAATTTTATTTAATGTAGAATATAAATAGCGACAAAAGAGAAAACTGAATTTTTTTAGATAAATTTTAATTCTAATCTTAACCTTACGTAAAGAAGAAAAAAGACTGATTTACGAAGAAAAAATATTTTTAATGAGTTCAACAATTATAACCTAATAAAAGATAAATAGTTTAATCAACCGACCAATTATGTTTGTTTCACTAACAAAGATTTTTTATTCATCAATGATATATTTAATGTGCATGTGAGATGAATTCTAGTAGTAAAGAAAAACGTACCACCCCAAGCTTGGTCTTGATCTGTTTGATGTGATCAAGAGAGAAAGTCATTGTTGAGATTACAACCGGCTTGAACTCTACCCCAGCATCACCAGATCTAATCAAACTCCTATCATCTTCAACACAAGTACTTTTCAACAGGCTCCACCCGAAATCCGACACAGTGTTGAGGGCCGACCGTATAACATTCGGGATGTTCCTGAAGACACCATTGCTCTCTGGAGAAAGCTTCGGGGTTGGAACAGAACCAAGAGAAGGAAACGTCAATGGAACCGTGGGATTGTCGGCTCGTTGCAGACAAGAAAGAAGAGCACCCATGAGAGAATAACCATCACCCAGTGAATGATGAAGCTTGAATATTACATTACCAGCAGCATGACTTGTAGGGTACTTGATTATATGTATATTCCACAGCGGCCTGTCATGTGGGAGTTGTTCGATTCCGATCTTCGACAGATAGTCGCCGAGATGGTTGTCATAAGATTCCGGTGTTAATCCAGGTGGGAAAATAGGGATGTTTACATGATCCTCTAGCTTCACTTCAACCTTCTTCCATTTCTTTACTCCATTCTCGTCTCTAACCTAGACAGAGCCAAAAATATTTAAAAGTAAAAGATAAATTCATAATTAATCTAATTATACGACGATTATAGATTACCATGACGGATGAGAAGCGGGGATTAATCGGAAGAAAGACATCTCTAAGCAAAGTTAACGCCGGGGAATCGTCAATTGGGATTTCGGAGTCCAAAACGGCTAGAACTGAAATGGATAGCACCGAGCTGTTGAAATACTGTCCGGTAGGGCTGACTGGCTCTGAAAACTCAGCTTCTTCTACATTCAAGTCACTCACCATGTTTCTATTTTGAGTTTCACCCTCCATGATGATTGTGATTTTGAATTCTAATGTCTTAATCAGAACAACAACAAATATTGTTTGGTTTTAGGGTGTTTGGTGTTGTGTTGTCCTGTTTGTATGTATACTTATAGTAATTAGTATGTCCCGGTTCCGATGAGATTGAAGCCTGTAAGATAGATGTACAATGTTGGGTGGTTCAATAATTTATTTTCCAGCTTTTATTAGTTATAGATAGGTGGTAGACGGCCATCATAAATGCTATGTTGTTTAATGTTTACAACATTGGCAGGTTGATCAAGAAATGAAAATCACCGGTTAAGATTTCAGATTCGGTAATCACACAATTACATTTGTTTGAAGGAAAATTTTATAACGGACATCGAACATCATTAAATACCGTTAATGTTAAACATAGTTAAACACTATAAAATTAATTAATAAAAAACAGAAATTTTAAGAACTCACATACAATTAATAAAAGAGTGATAGACTCAATATATAATTATTAATTATAGTTTAAGTTGTTGAAACTTTTAATTTTTCTTAATATATTTAATAATATTCAATGGTGCACAATGTTAGTGGTGTTTAACGTGTTCGACGCTTGTTATATACTCATCCTTGTTTTAATAATATTAATATGCCATTAATATAATATTATAAAATGTATACTCGGTAATCCTGAGGTTAGCACGTAAGGAAGAGTGTTCAAGTGAAACTAATTTAATAGAGTAATTTTTTTTTATTTATTCAAGTTGATGAGTTTAATTTTACAACTCTGTGACACCCTCGATCCGGTCTAGACACCACCCGACTCGAACGAGCTACACAGAGAATATCGAGGCTAATCCGGAGACTCGCCCCAATAAACAACCCTAAGAATTTTCTTTTATCTTTTCTAAACGCTTTAATTAGATCCTACATGTTCATACAAGGACTGAGTTCAATTACAGTGAAAACTAGAGACAAACGAGTCTTAATTTAATCGAACAAGTTTTAGAGACCTAATCGTAATTTCTAGAATTTTATGCCTTGATTGTGAAATTAAGGTTATCTATATTTAATTAAGTATGTTTCATACTTTCACATAAATTTTCAGCTTAAAATAATATCTACAAGTCATTTAATTGCATGCTCAAAGTTTAGGGACTATTTCTAGCCTCCAAAGGTTTCATGACATCTGATAAGTGCTCAACTCACTATCACATTCTAGACTTTTCATGGACATTAATCATCAACTCTACACCTACTTGGATCAATGCATATACTTAATGTGATATATTTAGGGATTTTTCTATTAAAGATAATATTTATAGAAAAGGCATACTTCACTATATTTTTATGTTTGTGCAGGAAGAAGTATTGCCGCGGCAACAAACTGAGGCTGAGCCAACAGAGGACAAGTAGCAATATGACAGGCAAACTGAGGAGAAAAATGAGGAGAACGTTGTTGGACAAGAAGCCCAAGGATCGGAGCTGGATAACACGAGGAAAGCCCAAAGACAAGGCCACGCGGGAAACCTTCTAGAAGAAATAAACTTGGAAATATTTGATTTATGTACATGACTTGTTCCCTACTCCAAGTTGTATTCTACTTAGGAAAGGTTTGTCCTAGGCCAAGCCTATATAAGGCATAGCCGTCCAAGGGAAGAACATAGCTTAGAATATAGGATTAGATTAAGAACTTTTAGTTTTTCTTTTCTTCTACATTATGTTCTAATTTTGTTTAGACTTAGGTGAAGGTCGTAAAGTATTAGTGTGAGAAAGTCAAACTTTGTTTCTTGTTTCCAATGCAATAAAATATCAATGTTTGGTTATTCTTTGTCATTCCTTGTTCTTACATTCAAGCTCGGGAGAGAAGTTTGTAAGCCATCCATTTATCTAATATCGAGAGAGTTAGATTCACGAAAAGAATAAGTACGATGTTTCTGCCACGGAACACTAACTCAGCCTAGGAATAGGTTTAGAGTTTCAGCGGCTAATAGAAGTGTAAGATTGGTTGGTGATTATAATTGATTCACGCCGGGAGGTATCATCAAGGACTGGTCATCAATAGTAATTCGACTTAAGGATAAGCGGAGTCATCTAAAGACACTTTGTCGAACTTTGGTAAAGTCTGCCCAAGAGCAAGAGATTGTTGCGATAGACTAATATCTTCACTGTCGAGGCTGTAATCTGCAGTTCTGCCGAGTCAGTGTTGTACAATTGCATTGAACAAGAACAAGTTGATCAATTCTACTATTTAGCACAACTGGATCTTAGCCACATTCTTTATCTAAATTTCTGTCTTTATTTAGTTTTTATTATTTAGATTAATCACAACTCAATCCCCTGTGTTTTTAGTTTGTTTTTTTATAGAGTAAGAAGATCAAAGGAAGACGATACTTGATACTCATTACTTTATTACTTGGCGACGTGTTCACTTACACTGAAATTGCGCATATCTAACACGCATCAACATCTATATGCAAATTCACCTAAAAATACTTTAAGCACATATCATGGCATATTAGCTAGATGCAATTCAACCCAGTTAGCAACAATACATTAAACTCCTAAGAGTATGCTTCAATATAAACAATCTTATAAATACTCGGAAGAACCACCTCAATATACTCAACAAGATTTCTAGATGCATTCCAACTTAAACAACAACATCATAGATTCAACTCATAAATAGTCATGCTTCATTATCAACAATACTCAAATTAACACATAGGGATATCAAGAATCAAACTTCAAATTAGCTATATTATAATTAAAGGAATATCGATGAGTAATTCAAGTCAAAGTCACGAGCTAACATCAACTTTAATATTCATCAAATATGTATAAGCATATTAACTATTTCAAATATTAAAAGCATAAACAATATTCTTAATATGATAAATCCATCCCATTGCTCTCTCACTAATAATTATGTTATAAAGACATACTTGAGCTTTTACTTGGTGATTACCTAAACCCTTGTTTCCCTTTACTGCCTCAACTTTATTTACTCTGCATTGTAAGGTAAATGAGAAGGTAAGCATAAGCTTATTGAGTGAATAAAAACAAGTATAAAATCATCTTGCAATGCAAACCATATTAAACCAATTTCATCAATTTAAAGACATGTCATGCTCTTTATAAAACAAAACAAACATGGCTAACAATGCCACTTTTAAAACTCAGTAAGTGTCATCAAACCATGGCTAACAATGTCATCATTAAATTTAATAAAAACCATTTTGAAATCACATGCTTTAAAATCTAAAATACAAGTCTTACATGCTACTCACATAGTAATGCTTATACATACATATCAATGCACAAAGCTCAAGCCTTAGGTGCTAACAATATAGCAATGCTCAAATCGCATGCATAATACCATATGCAATCAAGTAAAAACCATGAAACTTACCTTTGAAAAATAAAAACATATATTGGTGCTAGTAATCTGATTTGTACCACTCTAAATTGTTAAGATAAACGAGCAACCGCATGTTAGTACCACTCCCAGAGCATGCGCATGTTGATACCACTCTCAATATTAGTTATCTCACCTTGGTGTCCGGTGACATTACCACTCCTATCAACCCGTATGTGACAGTATCACTCCCATCATATAGCATTAGACTAAAATCCAAAATGTAACACACAAGAAATTTATACATGTACAACTTTTGAATATTTATAGTGCACTCTAGACCTTATTAATCGATCAACTTATCTCATAAGTTTCATCACTTAACTAGCCAATATATTATCAAAAATCAATGCTCAAAATTTAATTCAAAACAGAATTTAGTTCACATATATCTTATTTTTCACGCATCACTTGCAAACCATTTTTATCTTATTTTTCAAAATAAAACCGTGGGAACGTCAAATGTATATAAAATCTCTTTAAAAACAGTTTCATGAGGAATTTATATACATGCATATTAACATATACACAACACAATAAGAGCATGACAAATAACGTTGCATAAACAATGCATAATATGGTAACCTTTAAGAAAACAATACTTTAAACTTACTTTCGAGTATAGGATTTTTTTCACACCTTCCCTACACCCAAAACTTTGAAAACAAATTTAAAACCGTGTCAAATTGGAAGCCCGCATAATTCACTCACCGATTTATCGAAACTTGCTCGATAAGTCACCCGAAAACGCGATTCGGCTTTCAGATCTTCCTCAAACTTGTTCCTCTAACTCTTGACCTAATTCAATCATCAAAATCAAAGGTTTTAGTTCATTAAAACAAACCTAAACATCCTTCAAGTCGGACCAATACATGGCAACCCTTAGAAACACCATAAAACTTAACCGAAACTTACCAAAAACCTCTCTAAACACCCCCTAAACCTTATGTCCGGGATTAGATACTTAAAAGTCATCTTAATAACATCTAAAACCTTCAAGATTCATGTATTTAGTTATAAAAAACAACCATGTAAAACCCTTGAACGAAAATCAATAAAATAATAAAATTTTTATCAAGAAAACCGATTTTATTGATTGAAGACTTTAAAGATTGTTTCATTAAACCAAGAACTTAGAAAATTTATTAAAGAACTTTAGGTTTGATAGGTTTTAATGATTCTAAACTCCAAAATTGATCTCACCCCTTCAATGGTTTAAAAACTAGAAAACCCATAGAAAAATGATGAGATTTATATGAAGAAAAACATAAAGAATTTATCAAACGAATTTTGATGAAAAAGATTGGTGTTTACATTTTAAAATATGATGGAGAATATGTCTTGGGAAGGAAGAAATCAAAATTATGGAGAAGGGTTTAAAGCTTGATGCAGAAATAGAGTTTTCAAGTAAAACCGAATAAAAACGAAGAGAATTTCAAGAAGAAAAATATAGGAAAATAAACTAACAAAATTTTATTAAAATGAATAGATATTTACCTTGAAAATATAATGAATAGGCTGCCTTGGAGAATAAGAAACCGAAATCTAAAGAAGGGATATTTTTAAAAAGTGAATTTTTGGGTTTTATGTCAAAATCAGAGAATTTTGATTACTTAGGATAAAACAAGGGATTAAAAGTTGTTTATGTAGACTCTTGGAAGTATTAGATCAATTATGGTTAGGATTATATCAAATTACCTTGAAGATTTTAAAGTTTTGGATTAGTTTATAAAATTATCTTCAAGTTTTTAATTTTTACAAAATAGTCACTAATTTCAAAATCTTAGGGATTCAAGGGTCAATTTTCAAAGTTGAGTTTACCTAAGTCAGTTATAAGTCAATTAATAATTTTAGAATATTTTTCTATAATTTATTTTGATTTAAAACTAATTTTTAAGTATTTAATCCCGAACTAGGCTAAACCGATAAAACCGGTCCATTAATCCTCTAAACCAGCCTCTAAACTTCTAGTCCCTATTTTTGGGTGTTACAAAATCTAAATTTCAAGCATCTTAACTTACTTACTCATGCTTCTAAAACTAAACTCAAGCAAATACAATCTTTAAATTTGACATGAAAGCATCATAGAAATATTCAAAATCCGAGAACTTAAACTTTCAATATTTCGATTATGGAAAGAGAAACTTACCAAGATATTTAGACTAGATTTCCTAGTACAATTCCCTAACCATACAAGAATTTCAAGCTAGCTTCCTTAAACTTCTATGGCTTTTTCTCTCCTCTCTCTCTCTCTCTTGTTCACGTCAAAATGGGGAGGAAATGAGGAAGAATGACTATTTTTCTTTGCTCATTAATGAGGGGGTGTAAGGTCTAGTTTATCCCTTGTGTTAACTCTTGAGTAACTAGATAACCAAGGGTATTGAAGGGAAATCAAGATTTTTAGCATTCAATCCTTATATTTTACTTTTGTCTCATTCTAGTCACTTTTATTTAGCCCCTTTTATTTTTTTTATTTCAATTTGGTCCAATCTTTTTAATCTAGATGACATTTGATTCGATTGATCGATGATTTATTAGTATCATTCTTCTAGTCCGGTTTTAGAGTGTTACAAAATTCAAACTTTATTTTAAAAAAATTGATTCGAGTAGATTTTTAAAGTTTATGTACACATTTTAATTGTAACTATTTGTAATGTTATAGTACGATTTGATTCTAATTTAAATGATTTTTTTCTAATTTTTCGAGTTGGAAAAATTTTAACTTGCCTTGAACTCAAATTTTTTTCGAGCTACTCAAGTTGACTCGAACAACTCAAATAGCTTAACTTAAAATCTTAAAATTAAAATATATGTTTATTTTATAATCGGATCAAATTTTATTCAACTCTATCGGCCCAAAATTTCTTTGGCATCTGCTATAATTATATGATTTATAGCATATTAGCATTAGAAATCGAAAGAAAATCGTATTTTATTCATTAATTGCATGGAAGAGTTGGAAATTGATAGAAAAAAAAAAAAAATTTAAACGACAGGAGTATAATCGTTTTAATAAATTGTATCTTCAAAACTATAAAATATTGAAGTTTTTTTTTCTATTTTAATTTAAAAAATATTTTATAGTTTTGAAGTTTAAAATATCGATAAATAGAAAAATTTAATTCAATATTAAAAAAAATATGTTTGATGTCTATTCACTTATAATAGCTACATGAAAAATTAAGTTATAGGAATTTTTAAAGACAATGTTATATACTTATTTAGTTTTAATAGACGTCATTAAATTTATTAAAAATATCTAAAATTATAATAAAAATTTATAAACGTAAATTAAATATATAATTTAAATATTTTTTATAATATTGATATAAGAAATTAGTTATTTTAATTACTTATGACATCATCAAATCAAACCTTGAGAAAATAAAAATTAATCAAACGATAAAAAAAAGACGAAATATTATAACTGATATCATAAAACAGAAAAGTAGAAAAACACATACCATAAAGATATAATTACTTGTACTAAAAATAAAAAAAATAATGATAAATAATTAGTATCAAAAATCAAAATTGGTATCGACGTACTCAAGAAAAATTAAAAATATATATAGATATATATATGTTTTGAATCTATATAACAACCAGGTTCAATTCATAGAATTAAAAGAAATTCTTGTTTTAAACTTTTTGAATTGTAAAAAAAATATTTAAAGAAAAATTAATTTAATTTTCATTCCCTAGGTATCGTTTTAAAATATTAATTGCACTATACATTTTTAAATTATAATCTTTATTTTAAATTATTTTTATTTTTTTAATTTCATCTTTAACCATTATTAATGACAGAGAAAAAAAAAACATGTTTTGAGTTCATATTATAACCAGGTTCACTGTATCGAATTAAAAGAAAGGAAACAATTTCTTTTTCATTCCCTAGAAAGCATTTTTAAATTATAGTCTCTATTTCAAATTGATATCTAAACTTTTAAAATTTTCAATTTCATTCTCAAATTATGTTTTTCATTTTCACCTGGTCTTTAAACTTTTGAATATTTTATTTTCATCCTAATTTGTAACCAAACTTTTTGAATATTCCGAATTTATCCTCAAATTATCATTTATAACACATTATATTATTACATAATACATATCAATGTTTTATAAAAATAATTTTATTGACATGAGATATGATTAACTTATACTGGTAATTTTGGGATAAAATTAAAATATTCAAAGAGTTTGAAGATTAATTTAAAATTCATTGTTTGAGGATAAAACTAGAATGCTAAAAAATCCGGAAACCAATTTTGAAAGATCATAGTTTGAGAATGAAATAAGAATGTTTAAAACTTTAGGGACCATTTTAAAATAAAGGTCATAATTTACGGACATGTAAATAAATAAAATATGCTTATATATTAATTAGCATTCAACAATTTAATGTAACTAACGGTTAAAATATTAATACTCCTCGTTGATATATTAAAAAGGAGATGGGATATACTAATTAATCGAGTGGTTAAAGTCTCAATGATGTTTATGTTATCATGTTTTGTGTCGATTTAAACATTGACATTTAACCTTATAATTTAATATCTTTACTTAATAAAAAAATATATATAAGAAATCAAATAATACCGTGATTAATTAATGAAAACTAATACGGACTGTTTGGATTAAGGAGAAAAATTCTTTGATATTTGATAATATAATATTACCTAAAGTCTCGTGTTTTGAGTGTTTAAACAAAAATTTCAATCCCATGAGATTCTTTGATATTTGATAATTCTCTCTCTTTTAAGGATAAAATCAAAAATAATAATAATTAAATTATATAATTAAGAATTTGAATAAAATATTTTAACTAAATTTTCACCTGATACTAAATTTTATTAGATTTAAATATTCAATAATATCATTAATTTTAGATTTTTATTAACATATAAATTAAAATTTCAAAATTTTAAAAATATAAAATTAATTAAAAATAAAAATATAGTTTTATATTCTTAAAAATAAAATTTAATAATCTCAACATATTTACAACAACGTAAATAAATTATTTTATTAATATTTTAAACTTTTAACCAAAAATCAAATTTTAACCATAATATAATAATCTCAACATAATTAGACTATCGTAAAAAAGTTATATTTTCTCAAACTTAATTACAACAATGTAAATATATTATTTTATTAATATATATCATAAGAATAATTTGGTAAAAGATATATTTAAGTAATCTCATAACCTTTAAACTAAACATTGTCATCTTACATTCTTGTCTAAAAAACCAAACAAGATAATATAAAATTCCTAGTAATATGCCAAGTAATGATACATTTCAACAATCTTATTCCCAAAGATAGTCCTCTTTTTCGTGAACCAAATGCGCTCATAGTGTTTTAGTTAGTATATATATATGGACGGGTAGGTAGGAAGCCGCAGCGAAAGTTCTCCAGATGGTCGATCTGCAATGGTATAACACCTTGTCTAAGTGGCGAGTGGCCATGAGGTGGTTGAGATCTGCAATGGGACACCTTGTTGAAATGGCGAGTGGCCATGAGGTGGTTGTGATCTGCAATGGTACACCTTTGTTAAGTGGCGAGTGCCATGAGGTGGTTGCGATCTACAATGGTACACCTTGGTTAAGTGGCGAGTGCCATGAGGTGGTTGCAAGTAGACCTGTGCCCGACATAGGAGGGCGACCCCAGTTAGTGGGCGTGTTTGGGAGAATTGCACACTAGTTCCTGGCGAGTTTAAAGAGAGGGAAAGAGTTTCCTCCCCATGCACGAGGGCGTGCATGAATTGGGTGGAGGGGAATGTCACGGACCGTTGGTTGTGACTACGCGGGACTGAGCGAGATGCTTTTTGGTTGTGCTTAATGCATGGGAGCGAGATAGCAATAAGAGTGTAATACGTGCCGAGCAGTCGTCCTATCTGGGATAGGCGTGCTGGTCGCGTACCACACTGGTCGGGAGCTGTCCCCGCTTCCCTGATGAGCCCATGGGAGGACAAAACCAATGAGCATCGGAGATCGTTATGGATGATCCTCGGGTATATGAGAGACCTAAGGTGCCGCATGGGTAGAAGTCCCTATACGAAAATTTTGACCCCGTGACAAAATGTCACAGACCGCACCACATGGCCCGAGACAAGCATAGACCAAGCTGCCATAGAAACACTCCAAAGGCTTTTGGGCATCTCAGCACCAACCCAATCACCCACTGGAGCCCAAGTAGGAATTGGACCAACACTTGGTGATGAAGACTTATCCAAATAAGATTTGGAAAGTTATCCTTAGGATTCTTATCCTTATTCTTTATCCTTGTAATTTAGGAAACTAGCTTAGATTAAGGAATGTTGAGATAGGGTTAAATCTGGACCCTTGATGTATTTCATTTGTAACCGTTGGATGTAAGGGGCTTCAAGTATAAATAGAGGCTTTCTCCACCTCATTTGTCACTCACTTCTTTATTGAGGAATACAAAAGCATTCACTCAAAATCTCTCTGGCCTTTGCCATTTTCTTCCTTTCAATTGTTCTTTTGTTTCCGCAAGGTTCTTAGCATTCTAGCTTTGAACGTTTGAGGCTTACTTAGGTGGTTTACTGAGAAAAACGCGTCTAAGGCCGCACACCCCAAGAAACTGAGTTCTACGAATGTGAAAAGTGGTATCAGAGTGAGTTGTTTGATCGAAATGGCACCACAAAGTGTTAGCGAGATCCCAGCAACTGACCGAGAGACTCGTGCAGGAGCTGCGGGGAAGAAGCGCGAGAGTTCCAGGGACATTATTGCTACCTTGGACAAGAGGGTTGCGAGACTGGAGGATGCCTTGGGAAAGTTTTAGGAGACCCAAGATGAGGCCGAGGAGCGCCTCGAGAAGATGGAGTCCCAAAAGAAAGAAGTCTTGGAGCAAGTTCAGTCCATTGTGGACAAGAAACTGAACAAGCAAGGTGAATCCCTTCAAGTTGCAATGGAGGCAATGAAGAAGGAAATGATGGGGGAGATCAAGAAGCTCAGTGCCGAGCTGCTCCTCTATAAGAATGTCATTGTAGGTGGCATGGTGGCTGAAGCAACTGTGCCTAAGCCCAGGATCGATGTGCCGAAACTCAAAGAGTACAAGATGGCGAGAACTGCTCAAGAAGTGAACAACTTCATCTAGGGGCTAGAGTAGTACTTTCATTTGACGGGCATCGAGGATGAAGCTACTAAGGTGAATAAGGCTTTAATTTATTTGATTGATGCCGCTCTGTTGTGATGGCGAACCAAATGTTCCGAGTCCAGTGATAGGGACATTCCAGTTGAGACATGGAAATAATTTCAGTCGGAACTCAAGGAGCATTTCTATCCCAAGAATGTCGACGAGGAGGCTCGCGATAGACTTCACCAATTGAAGTATGAAGGCTCAATTCGGGAGTATGTCAAGAGATTTTCTGAACTCAAGTTGCAAATCAAAGACTTGAGTAAATCAGAAGGGTTGTATCTCTTCAAATCTGGGCTTCAACGATGGGTAAGAATGGAGCTAAAGAGGATGCGTGTGCAAGATCTTTCGGAAGCAATGGCCACTGCAGAATCCATTACGGAATTCGAGAAAAAAGATTCTTCTAAACCAAAACACAAAGGCAATGGTGGGGGAGATAAAGATAAGTCCGCAAAGAATGATTTCGGAAAACCACACAACAAAGCAGGAGATAAATAATTTTGGGGCCAAAACGAGAAGGGCGAATTTAAATGCTACAACTGCGGTGGTAAGCACTTAGCTAGAAATTGCCCACACCCACGAAAAGAGAAGGTTGTTACCATCCAAGAGAAGATTGAGAAAAACAAGAGGTTATCAAGCTCAATTCTATCATCATTTCCATGGAATTCAAGAAAGATTCTAAAGAGAAGGGACTTATGTACGTGGACGTCTCCATTGTTGGGAAAAAGTTGAGCGCACTCATAGATACTGGTGCCTCAGAATTGTTCGTGTCCGAACAAGTTGCCAAGAAACTTGGCCTTCATGTGGAGAAGGCAAGTGGATTCATCAAGATCGTGAATTTCGAATAGACTCCGATTGCGGGGGTAGCAAAAGGGGTGAAGATTGAGATTGGTGGCTGGGTCAGTAAGGAAACGATCAAAGTAATCCCTCTCGATGACTTTGATTTCGTGATTGGTCTAAGTTTCCTGGACCGAATTAAAGCGTTCCCTGTGCCATTTGCAAATTCTTTGTTAATTCTTGACCCGAGTCATCCATGCCTTGTCCGATGAAACGAGAGTCTGGAATTGAGGCCAAGATGTTGTCAACAATACAGTTCAGCAAAGGGGTACGCAAGGAGAAACTAGTTTTTCTAGCGTCATTGGTCTATGATGAGACAATCAAGGCGAAAGGAGTTCCACTTGAGGTGGAACAAGTTTTGGTAGAATTCCGAGATGTGATGTCTGCCGAGTTGCCCAAAACTCTCCCACCGAAGAGGTAGGTTGACCAAAAGATTGAACTTGTGCCGAATGCGGAGCCACCAGCCCGAGCCTCCTACTGAATGGCTCCGCCCGAGTTAGAGGAGTTGCGCAAACAATTAAAGGAATTCCTTGAAGCAGGCTATATCCGATCGTCTAAGGCACCATATGGAGCATCGGTGTTATTTCAGAAGAAGCATGATAGCAGTCTTCGAATGTGCATTGACTATAGGGCTTTGAATAAGCTCATTGTGAAGAACAAGTACCCGATCCCACTGATAGCAGACTTTTTCGACCAACTTGGTGGTGCAAAGTGGTTCACTAAGTTAGACTTATGGTCAGGATATTGGCAAGTAAGGATTGTAGAAGGAGATGAGCCAAAGACAGCTTGTGTGACATGCTACGGCTCGTGTGAATTCCTAGTGATGCCATTCGGCCTCACGAATGCTCCCGCCACCTTCTACACTTTGATGAACAAGGTAATACAACCCTTTCTAGATCAGTTCGTTGTAGTTTACCTGGATGATATTGTCATCTACAGTAAGGACCTTAGGGAGCATGTGAAGCACTTGAGGCAAGTGTTCAAGGTCTTGCGAGAGAACGAGCTCTTTTTCATAGAGGAAAAGTGCTCGTTTGCCCAGATAGAGGTCCCTTTTCTAGGCCACATAGTCGGAGGTGGCAAGATCAGGATGGATGAGGCCAAGGTACAAGCTATTAAAGATTGGAAGCCGCCAACCAAGGTGACTGAGTTGAGATCCTTCTTGGGGCTAGCCAACTTCTACCGAAGATTTGTCAAAGGCTACTCCAAAATTGCCGCACCCTTGATCGAGTTATTGAAAAAAGACAAGGCATGAGATTGGAGCACTGAATGTCAGGAGGCCTTTGAGGGACTAAAGAAGGCTATGGCGAGTGAGCCAGTGTTGGTGTTGCCTGATCACACCAAGCCTTTCGAGATCTACACCGATGCATCTGACGTAGCCATTGGTGGAGTCCTTATGCAAGAAGGACATCCGATTGCATATGAGAGCCGGAAGCTCAATGAGACCGAGCAGAGGTACACGGTCCATGAAAAAGAGATGACAGCAGTAGTGCACTGTTTGCGCACTTGGCGACACCACATACTTGGGTCAAGGTTTGTGGTTTATACAGATAATATGGCTAATAGTTATTTTCTAACCCAGAGCAAGTTGTCTCCAAAGCAGGCCCGATGGTAGGAATTTCTTGTAGAATTTGATTTTTCCTTGGAGTACAAGTCCGGGAAAGTAAATACAGTTGCCGATGGATTAAGCCAGAGGTATAACATTGAGACCATAAGTCTACCGAAGGGAAAATTGCTTGAGCGCATCAAGAAGGGACTATCCCATGATCCAACTGTCAAAATGCTGATCAGTTATGCCAATGAAGGGGAAACCAGAAAGTTTTGGCTCAAGGACGATTTACTATATACCGGAGGACACCGTCTGTATGTACCACAGTTTGGATAATTGCGTAAGGAGATCATGAAGGAGTGTCATAACTCTAAGTGGGTTGGTCATCCAGGAATGAACCGGACGATGGCACTTATCAGCGAGCACTACTACTGGCCACGCATGGGTGAAGATGTCGAAGCCTATGTACGGACTTGTCTTGTGTGCCAATAGGACAAGATTGAGATGAAAAAGCCTGCGGGATTATTGCAGCCTTTGCCAATTCCCGAGCGACCATGGGAAAGAGTCCTAATTAATAATTCGTGGTAAAGAGTCCTAAAGGTCCTAAGGGTCTCTGATAGGCGTGGTATAAGCGCTATTTTAAGTGCAAGTGTACACGTCGTCAAGTAATAAAATGATAAGTATATCGTGTATCGTCTCCATAGGGATTGATATACTTAATATGTCTTCCTTCGTTCCCTTGCTCCTGAAAATAAAATAAAGACACAAATAAGATGATTTGTTTTATCTAACTAACTAAGTAAATAAAAAAACATAAAATAAAAAGTTGAGAACAATTATAGAGAAAGTGGGTAGGATACAGTTGCGTCAATTAGTGGATTCAATTGATCTTCTTTTTGTCTAATGCAATCGCACAATACTACTTCGATAGTACTGCAGGTACTGCCTCGGCAATGCTAGTGCTCCTCTACCGCGACAATCTCTTGCTCGTGGGCAGAAGTATCAAAGTTCAGCAAAGTGTCCGTAAGTGACTTCGCTCATCTCTGAGTCAAAGTGTTGTTGATGCTCAGTCCTTGACGATACCTCTCGGCGTAAACCAAAGATAACCACCATCCCTTTCGTACCTCCATAAGGGTATAGGCCGAGTTAGTGTCACTGACACCGTACTTATCCCTTTCGTGAATCTACACCTCTCGATGCTAGATAAATAGATTACTTGCAAACTTCCCTCTCGGGCTTGGATACAAGAACAAAGAATGGCAATAGGATAAGAAAACTTTAATTTTATTGCATAAGAACAAGAATACAAGAATCAATCTCCTCTCACTAATATCGACAACCTTCACCTATCCATAAGAAGTTTAGAACATGTTATCGTGGAAGTACAATTCTTAGGGAGGAAGGGTTTTATCTACAAATCGTTTCTTCCTAAACAATGTGGTCGGCTAGGATATTTATAGTCTTAACCTATGGCAAACCTTTCCTAAATAGACTTCAACTTGGAGTAGGGAACAAGTTTTCTTCAAGGATTCTGATATTTTCAAGTTTGTCGCCTTCTAGAAAGTTTTTCCCGCTTGGTCTTTGAATTGGGCTTTGAGCACGCTAGCCTGGTCTAATTGATGCGCTGTATCTTCCAGAATATTCTCTATATTTTTATCTTTCAATGCGCCTCCATTGTTGGTGCTGCCACACTAGATTCTGCCGCGGCCGTTTCAGTACATAGTTGCCATTAACTTCCATCATAGTTGGATATAGCCTTCGTTATTGTGACAATTACTGTGATAGCCAATTACTGTGGCAATCTTTTACCAAAATTCGGTATAAGTCAAGTGAAGAATCATCTTTCTTGAGGTCTTTAAGAATCAGCCCACATTGTTTTTTATGCTTCTCAGTAATCTCCATCAGTAGAGATTCTGGCTTGAAACTAACATTAGATGGAACTACCACAAAAATATCATCTTCCAAACAATCATATCCTATTTGTGATGGCTTCAAATCTTGTAACGTTGACTCCTCGAAATATACCTGCAACGGAAGAGATAAGTTTTTAAAGAATTCAAAAGGTTCATTCAGTATCATCTCATTTTCCATTATCACGGCATTGCCATCTTGTTGATCGAAAATGTCTTCGTGTAACTGCCCCAGCAGCTGTGAGTGTGAGTAATCCTCAGCTTCCTTTTTCAGCATCATTGCTTCCGTAACATCCTGGGAATTAGACTCCTCAAAATTTTCTAGAGCATTACTCTCATCGGCCTCGTTGAATGGTATAGTGGCGTTGCCCTGTTCAGGCTTTTCTACTGCCGCGACATGACTCTCGGTAGACTCATCTATTATTTGGAAGTCTTTCTCATCAACATGTTCTGGACTCAGTGGTTCTGGAATTTCCTCTTTTTCCACTAGTGTTGAGATTTCAGTATCCCCAAGGATTGATTGTTGGGTTATGTTATCCTTGGTATGCAATTGATTTTTCGAATCAAGGGTGCATCCAATCTAGCTATATGTGCATCCATGAACCATGATTGCTCTGCCATAAATTCTTCAATTCTAGCCATTGATGCTTTCAATGTTTCCTCCAATGAATTTGGATACTCTTGAGAAAAATTATATTGCCATGACATATCTGTAACACCACCAAAATTGTCATGATACAAAAAATTTTGAGCGTTTTGATCATACCATGAAGGATTTTGTTGTTGGTTCCATCTATGGTCTTCTCTGTGGCCATATGTTTTGGTATTGTATGGGTAATTGTTAACCAAATGATCATCTCCACAATTAAAACAAAAAATTACTCAGGCATAAACTTGTTGGGGGGCTCTTGGTTGGCATAAATAATCATCATCTAATCTAGGAAATTCTTGATTGGCTCGGTTCATATCTTCCAATATCAACTCCCGAATAGATTTGCTTTTTTCTCCTTGCATTTTGAACCTTCAACTTGAAACACACCTATAAATCTTTTTTTAAGAGAAAGAAAAAAGAAAATATATTAGTAAAAATAATAAATAAAGAAGGCAAGAAAATTAAAGAAGACAAAATTTAGTTGTCAATCCCCGACAATGGCGCTAAAAACTTGATAGGCGTGGTATAAGTTCTATTTTGAGTGCAAGTGTACACGTCGTCAAGTAATAAAATGATAAGTATATCGTGTATCGTCTCCACAAGGATTGATATACTTAATATATCTTCCTTCGTTCCCTTGCTCCTGAAAATAAAATAAAGACACAAATAAGATGATTTGTTTTATCTAACTAAGTAAATAACAAAATATAAAATAAAAAGTTAGAGAACGATTATAGAGAAATTGGGTAGGATCCAGTTGCGTCAATTAGTGGATTCAATTGACCTTTTTTTTATCCAATACAATCGCACAACACTGCTTCGATAGTATTGCAGATACTGCCTCGGCAATGCTAGTGCTCCTCTGCCACGGCAATCTCTTACTCCTGGGCAGAAGTATCAAAGTTCAGCAAAGTGTCTGTAAGTGACTCCGCTCATCTCTAAGTCAAAGTGCTGTTGATGCTCAATCCTTGACGATACCTCTCGGCGTAAACCAAAGATAACCACCAACCAATCCAACACTTATTTTAGCTACTGAAACTCTTAACCTACCCCTTAGTGCCTCCACAAGGGTATAGGCCGAGTTAGTGTCGCCGACACCGTACTTATCCCTTTCGTGAATCTACACCTCTCGATGCTAGATAAATAGATTACTTGCAAACTTCCCTCTCGAGCTTGGATACAAGAACAAAGAATGGCAATAAGATAAGCAAACTTTGATTTTATAGCATAAGAACAAGAATACAAGAATTAATCTCCTCTCATTAATATCGACAACCTTCACCTATCCCTAAGAAGTTTAGAACATGTTATTGTGGAAGTACAATTCTTAGGGAGGAAGGGTTTTCTCTACAAATCGGCTCTCCCTAAACAATATGATTGACTAGGATATTTATAGTCTTAACCTAGGGCAAATCTTTCCTAAATATACTTCAACTTGGAGTAGGGAACAAGTCTTGTTCAAAGATTCTGATATTTCCAAGTTTGCCGCCTTCTAGAAAGTTTTTCCCGCTTGGTCTTTGAATTGGGCTTTGAGCACGCTAGCCTGGTCCAATTGAAGCGCTGTATCTTCTAGAATATTCTCTATATTTTTATCTTTCAATGCGCCTCCATTGTTGGTGCTGCCACACTGGATTCTGCCTTGGCCTCAATACAGCTTCTCTACCGTTTCAGCACTGGATATTCCTGCATATACAAAAATTGTAATAATATCTGCATTCTCTATAAATATTAACTTTGTATGTGGTGATAACAGAATATTCAATATTCGAGCAAAGAGTACATGATTCGGTTCAAGTTGGTGTATAATAGATGCATAAAGTATCATAAGAAAGATAGTAAATAACTGCCTTTTAGGCACCCATCAGTCTCCTAGGGTGCAAAATGAATACTAAAACTGAGAAACTAATATATTGACCTTATTTATGAGAAAATTGGCTGATCACTCGGTAATTCATTGGTGAATTAAAATGGTGGTAGAAATCCTTAAGGTATTGGTGGCTTTTTATGTGTTGTGTGGTAAATTTAGGAACTTTGTTGTGTGTTGATGGGTTACCTATTGATATATTATTATGTGGTGGATCTAGACACCCTATATATATATGATTAAAGTGTTACAACACTCAAAGACATGTCGAGTGAAGGATCTTGATGCTTAGTGAACGCGGGATTAGTTTGAAGATGCTTGATGGCCCATTCCAAGCATGGATGTAGGATCCCGATGTTTATTGGACGCGGTCCTCATCCTAGAGTATGAGATCCTGATGCTTAGTGGACACGGGCCTTGCTCGTAGTGTATGATCTTGATGCTTAGTGGTCGCGGGCCGCAATACCTATATATTATTATGGTATATCCTGCTCGTAGTGTATGATCCCGATGCTTAATGTTTGCGGACCACACTACCTGTATATTATTATGGATTATGAGATACTGTGTGGACTTTTCTTGACATGTATATTTTGTGTGTCGAAAATATACATGCATGATATCTTGTGTTTAGACGGATATGACAGTATTATTGTTCTTATGCCATGACATCATCTATGTAGCATTTGTTTTATTTATGATATGTGCGATGTAGGTCGAGTGACGGTGTACTCATTGAGCTTTCGTAGCTTAGCGTTTCGGAATATGTTTCCATGCGCAGGTGTCTAGGTGCATGATAGCGGATCAGAGGAGCACCATCGTGGTTGGTTTCAGCATCGACTTGTGTTAAAGTACATTTACTAGATGTAATGAGCCATGTACTCGTATGACCCTATATACATTTGTAACTTTTATTTAATTTGGATCGTTTACTTGGATTTATGAATTAGGTTGGATTTGAAATGAATAGACTTTTGTTGGATTTTAAATTTGTTAATGGGCTTTTTAAGCGAAAAATTAAAAACCAAATCGATGGTGTTACACGTAATTTATTATTTAAACATTTTTTTCAAAATTTCAATCTTATTATGGAATTAATAATTTTGTTTTATACCAATAAGTGCTAAGTGTAACAACAAATATAAATTATCGAACATATAATTTTAAAAAAATATATTTCTCGGTAATATCAATATCTTTGTTCGCATTTATTTACTTTTGCTTTGGTTCATACCAGTTATTATGATATTTAAAAAAAGAAAGTATAATAATAATAATAATAATAATAATAATAATAATAATAATAATAATAATAATAATAATAATAATAATAATAATAATATTTGCTATAAATCGTACAACGGGAAAAGCACTAAATTTGCCCCAACACAAAAAGGACCGACGAATTGCGGTGAAATTAAGTGGCTCATTAATTGGCCTTTTCATTATTTCTTTTCCTTTATTTTTTAAATTATTAATATTTAATATATTTATCGATTAATTTAAATTAGAAAATGAAAGGAAATAGGGATGTTCAAAATCGATCTAATGGTACCTATCAACCCGATAAACTTATAATACAATTTTAAAAAATAAAAAAATAGCATAATATGATATTAAATTTATTGAATCGTTGGGGATTCGTTGGGCCGATTTTGAACACTGTTAACATGTAGAACGTTCGCTCAAGGATCAATATTCATTTTACTATTTGATATTATAATTTAATTTTTTAATATTTATTTTTAGGAGTTTACTTTTAAAATTTAATTTTTTGATATTTTTTTATTAAAAATTATTTTTAATATTTGTTAAGAAACCAAAATTTTATTATACTTGTTATTGAATATTTTTTTCAATATTTATTATAAAACATGGTTAAAATTTATTTTTTTAATATTTATTATTAACGGTCTAAATTTTTTCTCAATACATGTTATTATTATAGAATTAATTTTATAATACATTTAACTAGGGGTAATGTTTTTTCCAACATTTATTATTAAGGATCTACTATTGGAAGTTTAATTTTTTTTCAAATACTTGTTATTAAGGTTATAATTTTTTCAATATTTGTTATTACGATAATAATTTTTTCAATATTTATTATTACAGACATACTCTTGAAGTTTACTTTTTTTAATTATTATTATTAATAATCTAATTTTTAATAATTTTATTAAAAACATAATTTTAAATTTATTTTTTATATTTATTAGTAGTAACTAATTTTTAAATTCGCCTTTAGTCACTTATATCTCTTAAACGGATGACTTATTTCCTAGTAGAACACATTTGGTTCTATTTTTTAAGATAAACTACATGAGTGATCATTAAATTACTAAGTCTATTTTATTTTTGAAAAATAATAAATTTAATCATTAAATTTTTTAATTAGTTATATTTTCATCACTAATTAATAAAAATATATAATCATTAATGAAAATATATAACTTGAAATAAGGATATTTGAACATGACTCAGAGATGCATACAAAATTTAAATCATTTTAAAAATATAATAATTATATTAAAATCAACAATATTTTATATATTTATATATTAAATTATATTTCAAATAAAAATTATATTTAAGACAACTTTAATTTTATTGTTAATCTAATTTTTAATAATAGTAACTTTAATTTAATTATTATTTTTTCATTTCTATTAAATTTTAATTTTCATGAAAAATAAATTAAATTTAACTCAAATAAATTATAAAAACCAACTAATATTGTTATTTTAATCAGGACTCAAATTCAAGGTCTTGTGTATGCAAAAAGAATTATTAAGAGACTTAACCACCAAAGTCAACTGTGTGACGTGAATAAATCTGAATTAATCTAGACACAAATATAAACAATAATACTAAATCCTAAACTTATTTTTAAATAGAAAAACACAATTATAAACAATAAAAAGATAAAATTTCTATTTATTACAACAATACTGCTTGGTCATTTCTGTTATTTCAAACCCAAACCACTACTTGGTCATTTCTTTACATTTAAAGCCCAAAAAGGATTAATCCAATTGCGAGTAACTTGATCCTTAAGTATGTTTCAAATTTAAAGTTATATGCAGGGGTAAGCGTTCGAGCGAGTCGAGTTAAAAAATTTTGAGTTATTCAAGTTGAGTCAACATATTTTACAACTTGAACTTTTTTTTGAAATTTTTTCGATTCGAGTCGGTTTTAACGAGTTCTATCGATTTGATTTTTCGAGTTTACGTATAAATTTAATTATACTATTTATAATACTATAGTACATTTTGACTCTAATTTAAACGATTCTCTCTTTATATATACATACATATTTTTTTCATATTATTTTTTACATGTATAAATAAGATTTTGAATTATTACTATTATTATTATCAAATATATTAGGTATGGATATGTCATTTCATTAAATTACGCGCTTCGTTAAAAACTTTTTTTATTTAGAAAAGACCAAAATAAGATAAAAATGATGATAAATTAAAAAACATAAATTAAATTAAAAAAATAAAAAAATAATTAATATAATTTAAATAATATAAAAAATATAAATAAAAAATTGTATTAAAAATAAAAAATAAATATGGAAAGTGACTATATCGTAAAGAAAAGAAAATTAAAATGTAAAAAAAAAAAGAAGATACGATTGAAATAAAACTGAAAATAAAACTACAGGGACTAAATGTATAATTAGACCCTGAAAAATTTTGAGTTATTCGATTTTTCGAGTAACTCGAACTTTGAAAATTTGAACTTGACTCGAATTTTTTTTGAGTTATTCGATTCGACTCGAAAAACTCAAAATTAAAAAAATGATTTTTTCTAGTCGAGTCGAGTTTTTTTTCATCCCTAGTATTCATCCATTAAAATCAAATATGTGACACAAGGCGCTCTAGAATAATCAGAATAAAACTTTGAGAAATAGAGAAGACAAAAAATTAATCACTATTTTTTTTCGATCCATATCGGTTTACGAGAATAGAAATCTCTTCTCTCCTAAGATTTAACCATGTCCCTTTTATTGTCTCTGATAAAAAGTCTTAAAAAACTGAATTTTAAACTATAACCCTAATTTTCTACATCCTAAACCTTATACCTTAAAAATACACTCTAACCTCCAATTCCCTAAACCCTAACCCCTAACCTCTAACCATAAATCATAAACCTTAAACTATAATCCCATTAATTTAATGTGGAAGCATCAATGAAAAAACAATTAAAAGATAAATAATCTACACCCGATTTAGCGATATATGTAAGTGAATTCATAGTTCAAACAATCAAATTAATTTTTATATAAACCGATAGTATATAAGTAACACTTCACTTAATAGTCGAATTAACAATTAAAACATGTGAGATTATATTAACCATGGACACATGAAATTGTCGACAATACTTAATTTAGACCAAACTTGTAGGAGCAAGAACCGTGCAACCCCGAAAGAACGTTAAGCGATGCGTAAAACAAGGTAAAATCACACATATAAAAACATACCCCGACACAAATCATCCCCACAATCACTTGTCCAAACAAAATATCCTCAGTCAATTGTCCACAAAACACAACACTTGACAGTTTGCTTTGTTTTGTTTTGTTTGCAGAATCTCCACCCCACTTTCTCTAATGAATACCCGTCTTTCTTGTGCTCTCCTCATCTTCTTCCTAGCCTTATCAGCCGAGTCATCGTCTTCCGATGCTGCCATGAATTGGAGTCGAACCATGTTCCAGAACATGGTTCGTTATCGAAGCGGCAGTGCAACACATGCATGCGACAGCCTCTCCGGCGAGTGCAAAGGATATATGGATGAATGGGATTCGGATATGAGTCGTAGATCATTAGTTGGGAGACGGTACATTAGCTACCGCGCGTTGAGGCAGAATGCCGTCCCATGCAATCAACGGGGCCGGTCTTACTACAACTGTGGCGCTGCCGGAAAAGTCAATCCTTACACTAGAGGATGCAGTGTCATAACCCGCTGCGCTCGATTCACTGATTAAATGATGCAGTTCTGTTCTATCCCCATAAGATTTCCCAGGCACTACCTCTTCACCATCATTCGTTTAGGACAAGGTTTTCTTCATTACAAGTATCTTCGTTTTTCAATATTATATATATATATATATAGGTATGGGTTGAGATTTATTAATTTTTGAAGTTTATAATTTAATTATTTGTATTGTAATTTTTTAAAGCAATGTATTTGCACCGTTGATTATTATTGTATAAATTTACACAATTTATGAAAGACAAATATAGAATCATATTATTACATCAAGTCGGGTACATATATCCAAGGACAAAGTCAATATTATATATATATATATGTTTAACATTCTATTTTTATTTAATTTGAATAAGACCGTAAATGGACTGAACGTTCAGTGAACCTTTCGGGGACCGTTCGGTGAAAAGTTTGTTTAAATTTATTTATTTATTAAATGAACGAACATAAATAAATTTTTTTGTTCGTTTAATTAAATGAACGAACACAAATAAAGAATTTGTTCGTTCATTTATGTTCGTGAATGTTTAATAATTCGTTCGTTTATGTTTATTCATTTATGTCTTTCGTTTATGTTTGTTCGTTTATATTCATTTAAATTTATTCACATATGTTTAGGAGTGTTCATTATTAGGTTAAATGAAACTTATAACCGATCAAACCAAAATAATACTGGTTAATCTATTAGATAATTTTTGACTTCAACTAATGATTTAGAGTTTTTTCCTCAAATTTTAATTATTAATTAATTTAATTTAAAATCGGTTAATTAACTCAAAATATTAAATATTTAACATATTGTATATGTTTATTTGTGTTCGTTTATCATGTTAACGAGTGAACATGAACTAACTCAAACAAGCTAAATTTCTTAATGAACGGACATGAACAAGAAATTTCGTGTTTGTTTATATTTGTGTTCGATCATTTATTCGGTTAAAATTAAACGAACAAACATAAATACATCATCGCTCGTGTTCGTCCGATTCGTTTACAGACCTAAAATAAAATATTAAGTAGTGCAAATTTCATTTACGGTCAATTGGTACGATATATATAAGAAAAGACGCGAGATCGAATATGTTTAGTAGTATAAATATTGTATTAAAAGTATGTGGGTTTAATGAGTTGATTAGTTCGTAAATAATTTATTTTTAATTCGGTTAAAACTCGATTAATGCTCGATTCAAGTTGACTTTACTCAAAATCGATTTTAATTCGAAATCTTAACAAGTCAAGTTGAACAAGTTTTAACTCGACTCAATAAGTTCGTGAATAACTCGTTAATTTTTAAGTCTTTTATTACTTTTAGTATTTACCTTAAAAATTATTTTCCCTGAAATTTTTGTTTCAAATTTCTGAATTAATAAGTGAGTTGGATATTCGAGAATAAAAAATTTGTTAATTTGCAAATTTTGAATTAGTCGATTTATTAGATTTTTATTTTGATGTATTTCTTTTCGTCTTAATAATTCATGTAAGAATAAATCAAGGAAAAACTTATGAATCTATCAGCTACAAAAAAAGACCTTATGATAGTCAATATGGAACCTCACCATTTTTTTATTTCCCAAGAATTAACAAAGTTAATTTGCATTAATAAAAAAAAATTAAATTATAATAATAATTTTTTAATTATTTTATATAAAAATAAAAGGGGAAAGTTTCGCTTCCCACTTTTCATATAAATAACCTTAGAAGTTTAAACCCAAAATTTTTAGGGTAAACTGTAACAAAAGTCATTTAATTATAGGTATAATTATATTTAGGTCACTTAATTATTAAAAATTATATTTAGGTCATTTATTTATGGGTAAGGTTATATTTGAGCCATCTAATAATTAAAGGTTAGTTTTGGGTCACTCAATTATAAGCAAGAATACACTTGAGTCACCCTTTATATTTGAAAAAATACACCAATTTGATTGTTTTTTCTTCTAAATCGCTTGTATAACCTTGTCAACATTAGAGTACTTCAACTGAAATTATTAATTAATCTAATACACGAATTGATAAACTTTTTTCAAATATGTAGAGTGACCCAAATATAACCTTACTTATAATTGAGTGATCTAAATGTAACCTTTAATAATTGGGCGAACAAATGTAACCTTACGCATAAATAAGTGACCCAAATATAACTTTTAATAATTAGGGGACTCAAATATAGCTTTACTCATAATTAAATGATCTCCATTACAGTTTACCTAAAATTGTAAGTCATTTTATCCTTCATCAAAAATCGAAACTTACATTTAATTGATTAATTAAAAGTAAAAACTTAAAGAATTAAATTAATATTATTAATAAATGAGTTTATTTATATAAAAAAGAATTTTTGAATTTAAAACTAAATATTTTACAACCGGTCAGATTAAAAATGCTAGTTAATATTTTTTTGGATAGGGTGGGTGCGGTGAACCGTCGTGGGTAAACTATGCAGATAGACCCTCAATTATAGAATAATTTCTATCAAAGTCATTCAATTATAAAGAATACAAACTAGTTGGTGTGACAATTACTAAAATTAACTACAATAATTTTATCCTGTAATGTTTATATTATTTAATTTAATACTATTTTTAAAAAAAAATAACCTCAAATTTTAAATATATTCTTCCTCCTTGACATTCATATCACAACCTAATTCAATACATCATCACAATCAATGAGAAAATTTGAGTTTGCTATTCACGTTTTTTACTAGCGGAACAGCGTATATTCTTGGATATGTCCGTCTTCGACCTAAACTTTTTAAAGTTACTATAAGTTTCGAAAATAATTATTATTTTATGTTTAATTATTTTTTGATTTGATGAATTAATTTATTGGTCTTAAGTGTTTTCGTATATTTTTGTGCAGGACTATAAATCTGAAAAATACACTTAAATAGCAGATTTCTGAAGTTTTTTTTTTTATTTTCTAGATCGAGTCTGCATTGATGGGCACGACTTTGGACATGAAAATCTGATGTGGCACTTGGTCAACAGCTTCTAGAAGATGACGTCAGCGAGCGCGTGATAGCTTATACGCGTTTCAGATAGCTTATTAGCCGTATTTTGAATTTCAAATTAGGAATTATTTTATGTAATTTGAATTTAAATATTTTAGATTTATCTCTTATTTTTAGGGTTTGTAAAAGGCTATAAATACCCACCTTGGTGATGAGTGTTCGAATTTATATATATTTTATTAATAATTATTTCCCGTTGTCGATTTGATATTACTAATTTGGTTCTATTTTGATCATTTTCAGTGTTTGAACTTATTTTTCAGAACCAACAGAAAAGAATGAATTCTGCATTTTTTATTTTTCATCATGGCTGGAGTCATGAGCACGACATAAGGCACGACGCTTTCCGATCTGGCAGATTTGGATTATCCAGTCAGCAAAAGTTTCTAGAAGATAGTCCAGTCAGCATATTCTAGAAGGATGAATGGATTATTTTGGAATTATCCTGAAGATTTATCTTAGGAATTTAAATTTTAAATTTTAGAACATTTATCTTTATCTTTTTTTATTTTTTTTTTAATTTTGAATTGTTACATTTTTAAGGTTTTAGAATAGTATAAATACCCATAGAGGTAAAGCTTGAGATGTACTTCATTTTCACTTTTCCCTTGAGTTATAAAAGTTCTTTCAAGTTTTATTTACTTTGAGTTTTTTTTTTCTTTTAGAAAATGCTAAGTATGATTTCAATCATGCTTAACTAAACTTTCATTTAGCCGAAAGCTAGTGACGACTCAATCCATATTGTGATAATTGTGAAGCACTTAATTCCTTCGGATAACATTCTTGATTTTCTAAAATCAAGGATTGGCAATCGGCTTTTCCTTTAATGATCTCAACGCCTTCATTTCAAAAAAGTGCACGTTGACTTGAAGATTGTTTAGATCTATCGTTGAGAAGAAGAATCGGCTAATAGCAAATTTTGTTTCTTGTGAACAAACTTAGTGGCGGTCCACTAAGGGAAATCAAGATCGGGTTTGATTCTCTGTGAGACGCTATAACTCGAGTTAGGCTTTTTCAGTGCTTAAAGTTGTATTGGCGTTAACGGCGATAGGCGTGGTTAGTCCAGCAAAAACCAAATTCCGGAGATAGACTTGGGAGTATTGGTTCACCGAAGAGAGAAGTAAGTTATAAGGGTTGGGCCTTGTAGACTGTAACTGGCATGGATCTTGAAGTAAAATCTATTTCGATGATCAATTGAGATTTGAGGCGAAGCGAAGCTTGAGGCTATATCCTTTAAATTTATTACTTTCGAATATTTATTTATTTTTATTTAATTTCAGTTATTATTAGATTAAGTTTATTTTTATTTTTATAATATCAAACCTCCAATTTTATAATTTATTGTTTTTTTTGGATTAGGATCAATACAATTCAACGTTGGAAATTCCTTAGTCCTTGTGGATCGACCCTACTTTCTCTATACTATATTTATATTCTTTTATTTATTTTTTTTAGAGAAATAGAAATTATTTATTTGATAATTCGACGCTTGTCAAATTGGCGCCGTTGCCAGGGACTTCGATAAAAATCACTAATATTGTTTTATTTTGATCTATGACCAGGTCACTTCTGGGAAAACTACTAGATTACGAACCTGAGATCGAAGCTCTTGCCCGGAGACTGCGTGAAGAGACCCTTAGGCGCAGAAGGTTGAATCGAGACCTTCAACCAAAACCAAATCCCGATTTTGAGGAAATTTCTTACACCGAGGAGTTATTTACTTCTGACGACGAATTATCAGAACAAATGGCTGAGCAAACAATTCGATAGTTGACTACGACACCTAACGAGCAACAACCACTGTGTATCACGTTCCCAAATGGCAAAACAACATTTGAACTTAAAACGGGTTTGATACATTTACTTCCGACTTTTCGCGGCTTGCAGAATGAAAATCCATACAAGAATTTAAAAGAGTTTCATATGGTTTGTCTGAGTATGAAACCGCAAGGAGTATCCGAAGATTAAATAAAACTTTGTGCATTTCCTTTTTCTTTAGCCGACATGGCAAAAGATTGGTTATTTTATTTACCTCCTGGTTCAATAAATACCTAGGCTGACATGGCCCGAATATTTCTTGACAGGTTCTTTCCTGCAACGAAAGCAAGTGAATTAAGGAGAAACATTTTTGGGATCCGACAGAAAGATGGGGAGTTGTTATACGACTATTGGGAATGCTTTAAAAGACTTTACGTTAGTTGCCCGCAACATGGCCTAACTGAACAAACCCTTCTCCAATACTTTTATGAAGGATTGCTTTCAATGGAAATGAAAATGATCGACGCAGCTAGTGGTGGAGCCTTCATAAATATGACTCCCACTGCAGCCAAAAATCTTATCTCAACCATGGTCGCTAATACACAACAGTTTCGCCCAAGTGAACCCACTCGACGGGTTCACGAGATAAGTACAACTTCTTTAGGGGATAAAATTGATAAGTTAACTAATGTGGTTCAATCTCTTATTGCAGGTAAAATAGGTGGTCCAGCTAGACTTTACGGGATATGCATGATGCCGGATCATCCTACGGATTGTTGCCCAATGCTTCAAGAAGATAATAACGTTCAAGTAAATGTCGTTGAAAATTTTCCAGGACCTCCTCAAAGGCAATATGATCTCAATGCAAACAGTTATAATCTAGGTTGGAGGGATCATCCAAACCTCAAGTATGGATCGAATCAAACTTATCCACCTAGACCACCTGCACCGCAACAATATCAACCACAAAAATCATCGTTGGAGTCAATTGTTGAACGTTTGGCGCTAGCTCAAGAGAAATTCCAACAAAAGACTGGGCACACTTTCAAGAAATAGACAAACAAATGAGTCAACTTACATTAGCTGTGAGTCGTTTGGAATCAAAGGGAAAGTTACCGTCGCAAACTGAGCCAAACCCGTGACAGAATGTTAGTGCCATCACCCTTCGAAGTGGTAACATTGTTGAACCTAAAGAAGATGCCACACAACCCCATAAAAAGAAGGAAACTAAACCACAAACTATCCCTACATCATCTCCTTATGACGTTCCACCTCATTTTCCATCGAGATTAGTTAAGCGTGATAAGCAAGCCGAGGAACAAGAAATACTTGACATGTTTCAGAAAGTGGAGATAATATACCTCTTCTCGATGTGATCCGAAAAATTACAAGGTATGCTAGATTTTTGAAGGATCTTTGCACAAATAAAAGAAAGATTACTGGGAATGAAAAAGTAAACTTAGGTGAAAATGTTTCTGCCGTAATTCAACGTAAAATTCCACCTAAGTACAAGGATCAAGGTATATTTGCTATCCCATGTAAGATTGGTAAAGTTGGTATTAAACGAGCTATGTGCGATTTAGGCGTTTCAATTAATGTCATGCCTCTTTCAATTTATAATTTATTAAGTATGGAGCCTTTGAAGGAAATAGGTGTGACTATACAGCTTGCCGACAGATCTTTAGTGTATCCTGAAGGAGTTCTTGAAAACGTACTCGTAAAAGTAAAAGATTTATTTTTTCCTGCAGATTTCTATGTCATTGACATGGAAGATGATCGCACCAATGTCTCTTCCGAGATTTTACTTGGTAGACCATTTTTGAGCACATCACATGCCAAAATTGATGTAAGAAGTGGAATTCTTACCATGGAGTTTGACGGTGAAGTGGTAAAGTTTGACGTGTATAAGGCTATGAAATATCCTAACTCTATGCCTAATGCCAGTTGTGTTAATATATTTGATTCTTCTATGGATGAATATGTTAAACATAATCTTTCTAATGAGTTATACAAGAATCTGAATGCTGAAACTATTAAAGAAGATATTTTGTCGAAAATGAAGGAACTCCATAACCGAAAAATTTCTCATAGAGAAATCCTAAGTTGGATAAAGAACATGAATTGGAAAAATAATTTCTCGCAGAACTTGTAGTCTGAATCAGGTCGTCAAGCTAATGACGTTAAACAAAGCGCTGAATGAGAGGCAACCTATTTTCTCTATTTATTTATTTTTATTTTTATTTTTTTCATCTAATTTATTTTCAAATAAATTTACACAGAATTTTCCCCAGATTTGAATGGCTTTGTCATGCATAAAATTTGAAAAAAATGCAAATAACCTTCAAAGTTGTTGACAACCAAACTTACTTTAAACACGGGGAGTATCTCTATTCCTTCTCTTGTACTTTAATTTTCATATTGAGACAATATGCTTAAAGTGAGAGGGAGTGATTATATTTCTCCTTACTTGTTCATGTTAGTTTGAAGGTATATTTTAAGTTCTTATGATTGTTGTTTGTCTTGGTTGACTTGTTAGTTTTATCATAATCCCTTGTTTACAAGCTTGAATTAATTTTGTTATGTATGAATAATTAACTTGAGATGATTACATATTTTGGTGAAAGTTTTTAACCTTATGGTATAATTATTAGTGTTGCTTAAATATGAGTTTGTGCTTGTTTTACTAATAATTGATGTTATCTTCAGGTGCATGATTTTTTTTGAGATGATTGTGAGTAGTAGATCGTTTGAATGTGACCGGATTAGAGAATTGAGGCGAGGTGCTTGGATTGTCATCTCGTTTCCAGTTCAAAGATTCGGTGATGAGTCGAGTCTACAGAGTTAGAGTTAATGAGAGTAGTGCTAAAAAAAGAGAAGAAAAAAAGGAAAAAATGTCTTTTGAAAAAAAAGAAAATAATAAAGCGCTTGAAAAAAAGAATAAAAAAAGAGAAAAATAATCTCTTTAAAAAAAAGAAAAAAAAAGAGTGATATAAAAGGGGAGGAAAATAAAACTCACACTTCGCCAATCGTTTATCATGAAGGATCTAACTTGATTTGATTTCGTCTCACAAGCAAATAGCAAAAGCTCTGCATATCTACCTTTTATTCACTTGGTTAATTATTGTTTATTGGAATATCATGTCACCTTTATTTGATTGTCTTGTCTAACTTCTTTAATTCATGAATGTACATGGGATTTGACATAAACTTTTTAAGTGAATTTTGATAAGTGACGAAAATGAGAATTTGAGTATGCTTGAGGACAAGCATTTAATAAGTGAGGGGGAATTTGATGAGTGTTCGAATTTATATATATTTTATTAATAATTATTTCCCGTTGTCGATTTGATATTACTAATTTGGTTCTATTTTGAGCATTTTCAGTGTAGGAACTTATTTTTCAGAACCAACAGAAAAGAGTGAATTCTGTATTTTTTATTTTTCATCATGGCTAGAGTCATGAGCACGACATAAGGCACGACGCTTTCCGATCTAGCAGATTTGAATTATCCAGTCAGCAAAAGTTTCTAGAAGATAGTCCAGTCAGCATATTCTAAAAGGATGAATGGATTATTTTGGAATTATCCTGAAGATTTATCTTAGGAATTTAAATTTTAAATTTTAGAACATTTATCTTTATCTTTATCTTTTTTTATTTTTTTTAATTTTGAATTGTTACATTTCTAGAAGATGTACTTCATTTTCACTTTTCCCTTGAGTTATAAAAGTTCTTTCAAGTTTTTATTTACTTTGAGTTTTTTTTCTTTTAGAAATTGCTAAGTATGATTTCAATCATGCTTAGCTAAACTTTCATTTAGCCAAAACCTAGTGACGACTCAATCCATATTGTGAGAATCGTGAAGCACTTAATTCCTTCGGATGACATTCTTGATTTTCTGAAATCAAGGATTGACAATCGACTTTTCCTTTAATGATCTCGACGCCTTCATTTCAAAAAGTGCACGTTGACTTGAAGATTGTTTAGATCTATCGTTGGGAAGAAGAATCGGCTGGTAGCAAATTTGGCTTCCTGTGAACAAACTTAGTGGCGGTCCACTAAGGGAAATCAAGATCGGGTTTGATTCTCTGGGAGACGCTATAACTCGAGTCAAGCTTTTCCAGTGCTTAAAGTTGTATTGGCGTTAACGGCGATAGGCGTGGTTAGTCCAGCAAAGACCAAATTCCGGAGATAGACTTGGGAGTATTGGTTCACCGAAGAGAGAAGTAAGTTACAAGGGTTTTTGCCTTGTAGACTGTAATTGGCATAGATCTTGAAGTAAAATCTATTTCGATGATCAATTGAGATTTGAGACGAAGCGAAGCTTGAGGCTATATCCTTTAAATGTATTACTTTCGAATATTTATTTTTTATTTAATTTTAGTTATTATTAGATTAAGTTTAGTTTTAGTTTTATAATATCAAACCTCCAATTTTATAATTTATTTTTTTTTATCAGGATCAATACAATCCAACGTTGGAAATTCCTTAGTCCCTGTGGATCGACCCTACTTTCTCTATACTATATTTCTATTCTTTTATTTATTTTTTTTAGAGAAATAGAAATTATTTATTTGACAATTCGACGCTTGTCACTTGGGTAAGCCTAGAACTCATTCATCCTTTAATTTCAAATCCTAGAGTTTTCTTTCATGTCTTGTTTTATTTATTTTTCTAATTTTTATTTTTTATTTTATTTTATTTTTTGTGTCGAGCATAATTCTTCCCATAATTATGCTCGGCTAAATTTTTATTAACTAAGGGCTTAAGCGGCGATTCGATCCAAACGTGAGGATTGAAAAGCACACAAATAACTGTCTTTTTATTTCTTTAAGTTTTCATTTGAACTTATTTTTCAATCAAATTAATTTCAGAACTAAAGATTGACTTTGGTAAAGATTTAGATTTAATCATTTATGTGGGAGGAAGGATCGGCTATTGAAGCAAATTCGACTTCCTGGGAACACATTAGCAAATTGTTTGCTAAATCGAAAACTAAATATTAGATCAGTTGTTATTGAAACAACATAATCCAAGTTAGTTTTAATAATTTAAATGTCTTTTTCTACAAACATAGAGTTGGTGGATTCATCTATGAAACCAATATCAAAGATAGCACTTGAGTATTCGGTTTGAAAGATTTACTTCAAGGATTGAACCTTGAAAGCTAAGTGACGACGTAAAATCACGAAGTGAAAATATTTTTCCGATGATCTATTAAAATCGAGTCAAAGTGAAAGCCTAAGGCTAATTTTTATTATATTTAAATCACTTTTTTTATTTTATTTTATCTTCAATTAATTAGTTCCATTTTATAAAAACAAACCCTTTTTCTACTCAAAAAAACATTCAACCTTCTTGGATCGTCAATCGAACAAAACATAATCAGGAAGTTTCTAGTCCATGTGGGATCAACATTTACTTTTCTTTTACTATATTTAATTTTTTATTATTTATTTGAGAATAAAGAATTTATTTTTGACACTTTACGACGCGTGTCAGTCCATCTTAAAATTTAAAACTTTTATAACTTATGCTCATCCTAAAACAATATTTTGAGCCGTGTTCTTCCTAAAATAACATTCTGTGCCACTATACGTTTGCATACTCTGTATTTTTTTTATATTTATTTTTATATTGTAAAATATGCTTGTTTGTGTATTTTTTATTATTTTAATAAAATTTAATTTTTAATTCAAAAAATATTAAATATTTGTTAATTTTCTTGTCGAACAATTTTTAAGTTGCACATGTAGGGATGACTTTGGGTTATATAGGATTATATTTGTATCATGTCTAAAATCAAGTACATATATATTTTGCCTTTAATTCTCCAATAGAGTGCTTTTCACTGATTATATTTTGACATAAAAGTTAATTTTAACCTTTAACGTTTATAATTTTTATCGTTTTGACCCTTATTTTTTTTGGGATAAATTTAGCCCTTAACCTATATCTTTTTGACAAATAGCTTATTTTTTAACTACCATGATAACTGGACCGTTAAAAATCTAACAATGACGACATGTCATATGCATATGATTATATATTTTAAATAACATGACATCTAACCTATCAAATACATATACATATATATAATATAGTTTTATTCTAATATAAAATATAAAATAATTAAATTTTAAATAAAATATTAAAAAATTAATAAAAATTCTAAAATAAAATGCTACTAAACATTCTCAACCCTAACTATTGTAGAATCAAAATACTATCTTAAAAAATTAATTAATTTCGAATTGTGTTCATATATTTTTGAACAAGCTAATAGCGATTATAGTAGTATTTGTTCTAGAACATAATCTCCATCATTTGACATTGATCGTTCAATCACTCTGCTGGCAGCACTGGTACTTGAAGCCGTGACCTCTAAAACAACAAACCTTTAACCACTTGGGCCAGAGGGCTCGTGCAATATTACGTATTTAAATTAGGGGCAATTAAGATTTGGATATAAGTTTTTGATAAAACAAATAAAAGGAAAAGAAAAGTATATTTTATATTTTAAAGGGTATGATGATTTAATGGGGAAAGAAAAATAAAAAAGGAATAAAATATTTTGGGAAAGAAAAAAATAAGGAATAGGTTTTAAACATCGATCTACGCCTATTGGAGCCGTCGGACGCAACAAAATCTACTTCGTTCCAAATATTTCATCAAGATGAATTCAACGGTGGTTGTTCTATCATCGTCCGAGTTATTATTCGTTGAGAAAAGAAAAAAAGTTTCGAAAAGCTTGAATCGAAATGTTCCAATCGTTATTGCCACAAACGGAGGGTACCATCAAAATTGGCAACCAGGAAATAAAAAGACTAGAGCTCATCGTCGTTGTCCAATCATCGGAGGATGACTCATGCATGAACACATTATGCCCTTGCGAGTAAGGGGGTGCCTAGTGTCACGGACTTAGCCCTCGCACACTTGGGTCGCTAAGTCGTGCGACACTTGAAAAGGATTTCTCCCGATCAAGTCAGCCTTCTTCCCTCGAAAGTTTTGCACAAGCAACAAGCGACAAGTGAGTCTCGAACCACAATAGGAAAATCGTGGGGAATATCGGATGCACACAATCAACCCTCCCTAGTTTCCCGTAAAAGAAAATAGGAAAGTTTTATTAAATAAAATAAAGATCGGGTTACGAAGAAAACTCACCCACACCATTGACTAGGGCGATAGGGTCCGTCTCGATGGTGTGTAGGAAGATTACATACCTTTACTAGTGGATCAGTCTAAACTCTGCCGACTGTTCACCCCCTCATATATGCAAAATAAACTTTATGAAAATTCCCCAACTAGACGTTCAAATGCTCGAACTGGGGACACTTATTCCTAACTTAGAAAAATAACATAAAAAGAAAAGACATCTTTCCTAAGACACTGAGATGTTTGAACTAGGGCATCCCGCTAAAGACTCGATTGTGGCATCGGACTTGGAACGACCATAACATCCTCCCCCACCTAACTTATCGATGCCCTTATCGACAGCTTTGAACACCTTCAGATTGTGCTCTCTTTTCCAACTTGTCTCTTTTGCGCCAAGACCTTCCCACTTGACCAAGAATTCTTGAACCGGCCTCTTCTTTGACACTGTCACGAACCGATCGGCAAAAATCTCCTCCACTCTCTGTTCTAATGGAGGTTTCTTACATATTGGATCTCTAGTAGTCAGTCCTTGACTGACATTCGTAGTACCTGTATAATATGGCTTTAAATTACTTACATGGAACAATGGGTGCACCTTCATCCATGCAGGAGGTTCTATCTAGTAAGAATTATTCCCCACTTTGCGCATAATCGGCAATGGACCTTCATACTTTCGCCCCAACATGCAATCTCTATTCCGCAAGAACCTGATCTGTTCAGCCATCAACTTTACTAGGAATAAGTCACCCACTTGGAACTATTGTTCTCTTCGCCCCCTGTCTGCCATTTTCTTCATATGTTTAACTGCCCTATCCAAGTATGCCTGCGCAATATCATTATTTCAGTGTCATTCTTGTGTAAAATTTAATTCTCTAGGATAATTCCCTCGATAAGACTCAAAGGTCGTGTGAGGCAAACACGACTGTTGCCAGTCACAATCTCAAAAGGACTTTTATTTGTTGTCGAGCTATTCTGTGCGTTAAAAAAGAATTGGGCCACATCCAACAATGAAGGCCAATTCTTCTGATTAGCTTGTATAAAGTGCCTCAAGTAATCCTCCAACAAGACGTTGAATTGTTCTGTCTGACCATATGTTTGGGGATGATAACTTGACGACAAATTTAGCTTGGAACCCAACAACGAGAACAATTCTCTCCAAAAGTTCCTAGTGAACCGAGCATCTCGATCACTAACTATACTTTGAGGAATACCCCAAAACTTCATTACATATTTAAAAACCAACTGTGTTGTCTCCTCAGCGGCACAATATTTTGGGGCAGGAATAAAAGTTATATACTTAGAAAAACGGTCTACCACCATAAGAATTGTTCCAAGATCCCCTACTCGAGGCAAATTCGTTATGAAGTCAAGTGAAATACTCTCCTACGGTCTTGTTGGCACTGGCAAGGGTTCCAAAAGAACAGGTGTCCTTTGTTGAACCACCTTATCTTGCTGGCAAATAAAGCATGTCTTTGTATAGTCCATCACATCCTGGCGCATATGAGGCCAGTGAAATCCATGTTCTAACAAAGCAAGGGTATGGTGCCAGCCTTAGTGTCCCGCCCAAGGTGTAACATGACACTCACGCAACAGTCGTGACCTGATTTCCTCGGCCCTTGGAATGAACATTCGTAGTCCTTTTGTCATCAACACTCCATACTCGACCCAAAAGGTCTTTGACCACCCACTCCTATCCAACGCCATGATTGTTACTTCTTGTGGATCTTTCTATAGATTCTCAACAATCAGTTCTTGAATATTATTCGATACTTTACTTGCCGACATGGGAGCAATTCTCCTCAAAGCGGCTAGATCTGCCCTTCGACTTAGTGCATCTGCAACTTGATTTTTCTTCCTAGCTTTAAGCTCAAACTGAAAATCAAACTCTTCTAGGAACTCCTGCCATCTAGCCTGCCTTGTTGATATCTTCGACTGGGTTAAAATGTGGCTCACCGCCATATTTTCTGTTCTCACCACAAACCGGGATCCCAATAAGTAGTGCCTCCAAGCCCTCAAGCAATAAACTACGGCTAGCAACTCTTTTTCTTGAGTTGTATATCTTATTTCTGCACAATTTAACTTTCGACTCTCGAAAGCTACGAGATGGTCTTTATGCACGAGTACCCTTCCTATTGCATAGTCAGAGGCATCGACTTCTACTTCTAGGGGCTCCTCCAAATTTGGTAAAGCTAAAACAGGATCACTCACCATTCTGAACTTCAGATCTTTGAAAGCTTTCTGGCACTAAACAGACCAGATCCACTTCTCTCTTTTCTTAAGTAACTGAGTGAGCCTCACCGTCCTTCTTGAGTAGCCTTCCACAAATCTCCGATAGTAGTTGGCTAGACCAAGAAAATACCTAAGGTCGCTGACATTTTCGGAATAGGCCAATCCTTGATAGCTTTTATCTTTTCGTCGTCCATCTGGATATGACCTTGTTCAACAATGTGGCCAAGGAATAGAACTTGCCTCTGCACAAACTTACACTTTTCCTTCTTCACAAATAGAAGGTTCGCTCGAAGCCTTTCAAACACCAACCGCAAATACTCCTCATGCTCCCTTAAAGAAGAGCGATAAACCATGATGTCATCTAAATAGACGACAACAAATGCTCCTCAAGGTAGTCCCGAAATACCTGATTCATTAGAGTACAAAAGGTAGCTGAGGCGTTGGTCAGCCTAAACGATATTACCAAAAATTCAAATGGCCCATACCGGGTCACACAGGTTGTTTTAGGTTCATCCCCTTCAGCCACTATCACTTGATGATACCCTGACCTGAGGTCCAACTTTGTAAAATACTTCGCACTACTCAATTGGTAAAACAAATCGACAATCAATGGAATAGGATACTTGTTTTGAACTGTCACTTTGTTTAAGGCCCGGTAGTCCATACACAATCGTAGACTTCCATCTTGTTTCCTCTGAAATAGCATTGGTGATCCAAAAAAGGCCTTAGATGGTTTAATGAACCCAGCCTCTAGCAACTCATCCAATTGCTTCCTCAACTCTACTAGCTTGGGCAGAGACATACGGTACAGGTACTTGGCAGGAGGCTAAGTTCCAGGAACCAGCTCAACCTCATGGTCCACCGACCTTCTAGGAGGCAAACCCATTGGTAACTTGTCAGGCATTACATCTTGGTACACTTCTAATACTCCCCGAATCCCTTCCGGTAGTATCCCAACATTAGACTCCACTTTGTTAACAAGCATTACTACAAAAGAAGGTTCACCCTTCTTTACCCCTTTCTTAAATTGAATTACTAACAACATCTTTTTACCCCCATGCGGCACAATCATTGCTGGGGTTGCACAAGGAAAATCACCCAAAAACATCACACAAATTGTCGCAGGTACAGGAATTGCTTGAGCAGCTGTCATAAAGTCGAGCTCAAGCATCACATCGAAATCATCCATCTGTGTAACAGTGAAATCTACATTCTCTCGCCATGGTCACAACTCGATCCGCACCTTCTTAGAGCTTCCACAAATCGATGAAGCATCCGAATTGACTGCCTTCATTTGTCTCACATCTTTGGACACTTCTAGGCCACACCTCCTAGCCTCTGCAAGAGAGATAAAGGTATATGTTGCTCATGTATCCACCAAAGCCCAACTTGTTCTTCCATTAATCAGCACCTTCACATACATCAAGCGCTTCTCCCGCTCTTTCTTTAAGTTGCTCAGTTGGGACTGTAGTGCTGTCAAGAAACGAACAGGTCCATCTTGAGATGGTTCTGATGCGCTATTTTCAGTAGGAGGATCAACTGGAGTATCCCTTAAAGGCGTCACCTCCAATGCATTTAATGTTCCTCTGTGAGGGCATTCAATCATCCGATGAGGGCCTTTACATATGTAGAAACCCGATTGAAAGCGATTTTGTTCGCTACCATTTCCAATTATTTTATTCCCCTTGTTCGGGGTCTCTTCTAGGGTAAACGGCTTCTTGCCTACTTCCCAAACCATTGGCTTATCGGTTATCAATGCTTTGTTGTTGTTGCTAGCATTGCTATTGTTCCCACTAGATCCGACGACCTTACGTTTATTTGAATTCTCACTATAATCATTAAGACACTCGGCCACTACCATTGTCGTAACTACATCTTGAGGCTTTTGTCTTTATATTTCGATTCTAGCCCATGGCTTCAATCCCTCCAGAAAAGAGAACATCTTGTCTTCTTCGACATATCCCTGATGTCTAACATTATCTCAACAAACTCTCTCACATACTCATGGATGGTCCCTGTATGCGTCAAATCCCTCAGCCTTTTTTGAGCCTTATATTCAAAATTTTCAGGGAAAAATGAGCTCATCAACTCTTTCTTCAGCTCGTCCCAAGTTTCTATAGAGCAAGCGCCATCTACAAATTTAGACCGACACCACAACTTGGCATCCCCTGACAAGTACATCGATGCAATCGCCACTTTTCCGCATCTGTTTCAACATATGAGGCCCGAAAATATTGTTCTATGTCAAATAGGAAATTCTCGAGCTCTTTTACATCTCGGTTTCCCTTATATCACTGAGGTTCAGGCACTCTCATCCTCGATTCTCTATCAACAATCGGTGAACTACCCACAATAACTTATAACAAGTTTACCATAGCCTTGAGCTCATCTAGCTCGAAATTGACACGGTTCATACTCTCTTTGGCCTCCTTACCAAGCTCTTTGATAGCGTCGGTTAATTCCTTTTGTCTTTCGTCAATCGCTTTTAATCTATCATTCGAAGCCACCATTCTCAGGGCTACCACTACAGCTTCTAGATCCTTAAATCGCCCGAGATCAAAGGATCCACCCCTTGTGTCGCCGTGCCCACACTTGGGCGAGGTTCTTCTCGGGCCGCCATACTGGCCCCACGTTTTCGCATTATCACCATCACAAGGCTCGCGCACAATTCTCACTATGCCTGCAATACACAAACAATACACAAACATTACGAAGGGGTGACACACCTCGATGCTCCAACCCACCAACGTCAACGCATCCGAAAAATTGTAATGGTTAACGAAAGGCACCACGTGTGCATTGATTCCATAACAATTGTTCAATAAAGCACAATCGTGCTAACTCAGATCGAGCACCATGTATGCTCTGATCATTAAAGTGGTTAACGACAGGTACCACCGTACACTGTTTCCACTTTAATTATATAATAAGCATCTCCATGCTCTTTCTTACGCACCTTATGTCAAGGAAAAGATCAAATAGCATACTGTATTGACCCACTACGCAACCAAGCTCGGATACCACGTGTCATGGATTTAGCCCTCGCACACTTGGGTCACTAAGTCGTGCGGCACTTGGAAAGGATTTCTCCCGATCAAGTCAGCCTTCTTCCCTCGAAAGTTCTGCACAAGCAACAAGCGACAAGTGAGTCTCAAACCAAAATAAGAAAACCGTGAGGAATAGCGGATGCACATGGTCAACCTCCCTAATTTCCCGTAAAAGAAAATAAGAAAGTTTTATTAAATAAAATAAAATTCGGGTTACAAAGAAAACTCACCCACACCATCGACTAGGGCGGTAGGGGTCGCCTCGATGGTGTGTAGGAAGGTTACATACCTTTACCAGTGGATCAGTCCAAACTCCACCGACTGTCCACCCCCTACATATATGCGAAATAAACTTTATAAAAATGCCCCGACTAGACGTTCAAATACTCGAAGTGTAGACACTTATTCATAACTTAGAAAAATTACATAAAAAGAAAAGACATATTTCCGAAGACACTGAGATGCTTGAACTGGGGCATCCCGCTAAAGACTCGGTTGTGGCATCGGACTTGGGACGGCCACAACACCTAGCTAGGCTGGTGCACACTGCTCGTGTACACTAAACCATACTGGATTGTTATATCCGGGTACAAATGCACTCTACCGCACTAGATCCAGCACCTAGGGTGCACTAAAGCTCCCATGCACCTACATTGCACTGAATTACTAGGTTTGTTGACCAACCATTTATCAACGTTGACTGATTGTTGATCAATTTTTGACTTTTTCTATGAGATCTTACCTGTGGATTTCTCGATATTCTGGATCTATCGGCGTGGTTCGTTCTACCAAATTTGAACCTGATAAGCTGTTTTTACGAATTAATCTTGTGAATAGTATAAGAGATACATGAAATTAATGTACTATTGTATTTTTTATATGAGGATTATTTGGTTTTAAATATCAAATAAAATGAAATATTCGAGAAGTTCAAATGAGGTTTTTAGAGATATTAGCTTAAGATAAATATACTTCAAACTCCAAAATTCTTTATTGGCATCGTAAGTATAATTACCTTGCATGTTAATGGTTGCAAATTCGGAGATGGTTAATAAGCATGATAGAGGCTCGTCATATGAGGCATGATATTTATGAGATGCATAATGATATTCTAAATATGTAGAGACCTGTAAAAGCTTTAGAACTCGTGTATGGTCGTTTGAGATACTTATATATTTAATTGATAACTAATTATTTTGGTTTATAAATTGTGATGCTTGTTATGATGTTTGAATTGATTGATATGATTTTAAAAAAATAACATTTAATTCCTGATATGACATATGAAAATTTTTTATAATTATCGAAGCTTAGAGACATATAAGATGAATTCGAGTTAGGTTAAGCTAGAAGATGATCTTTAAATTCGGAAAACCTTTTTCATGCACTATCGATTATATTACCATTTATGATTGCTTAAATTCACTAACTTAAATAGAGTATAAATGTATTATTAATCTTTGTTAGTTCAACGTGCAGAATTATAGTTTTTTCGTGTGTAGGTTGACAGATTTATTTTGGAATAGTACATCGAGGAAGACCCACCAAACCTATTTCAGAATATAATACTTGATACTTTAGTTTGAAATTATATATATTAACAATATCTTACTAGAATTATGTATATAATATTGTTTTAATTATTATTTGATTAAATAATGATTTTTGAATAGAGTTTCTATTTAAACATATTTTAAATATTATTTATCAATGTAGATTTATGGAAATGAATATCTTGATAAATATTAAAGTTATATATTTTATATGAAAATTTTGATGAATTAGTTTTAGAAAACCAGATTATAATACTTTAGATGTAGATCGAGATCAGAGTGTTACATCACTTTTCTTATTCTTTGATTTCATGCGATTAAAAGAGAAAAAAGGTGTAGGTTGTGATACCATCATTTTCTCTTTCACCATCTTCTTTCATCTTAAAACCTTATTGCTATCAAAGTTAAAAATCTAAACTCTATTAATTATTTTTTTAGGGTGAGTAATACTCGATTCAACATAAAAAATTTAAAAATTTTAACTTGACTTGAGACGGAAAAATACTGAAAATTATATAAACTCAAATCGTCTTAAAAAATTTTTAAATAAATTTTAAGTTGTAAAATGAAAATTCGATTAACTTGAATAACTCAAAAGTTTCAGTAATTAGTATATTGTTTTTTATGTTCACGATAAGTCTTAATTTTTCTTGATATACATATAAGATGAAATATATATATATATATATATATCTTGTATGATTAAAGAAAATCATTTAAATTATAATCAAACTATATTATATCATTATAAATAATTTCAATAAAATTTATATAGGAACTCGAAAACTTGAATCAAATTAAAAAATTAAAATAAATTTTGAGTTATAAAATATAACACTTTAATTTGAATAAATAAAAAAAAATGTCTTAACTCAACTCGATTTAATACTCACCCTTATTTTCTTTCACCCAAGGTCCGAGATTCAAATATGTTAATCTTTGTCCCTCATATTTCAAGTTTTAAGGCTTTAGGTGATTTCTTGATCTTAAAGTTACAATTTTGTATCAATTTACTTCATGATTTTTATTCCAAGTTTATATTTGAATTTTATACTTGTGTGACAAGTGGAAGAGGTCAGAGGACTTTTGCAAGCATGAGCTTTGGAGAAAATGCGAAGAAACTTGAGTTCAAGATTATTGCTTAAGATTAGTACACTACAAACTCTTATACATCTACAAAAATCATAAATTTGATTAATTTAATACTTGATGTGATGTATAATGTTTGAGTGTCTAAAGATCTTTAATGACATTTTTGATTTTACGTTAATAAAATATAAAAATGATAATAAATCATCTTATACTTATAAAATATAGAATCGAGTTATGAGACTAATGACTATATTTTGAGAGCTTAGAAACCGACTTTCTAAGTCAGAAAGTTGTTTTTAGGTTTTGATATCAATACATTAGGAGAAAGTATTAATAACTTAGTGTTCTAGGTTTAAGAACATTATTTCATTAAGATAAACTATGAAAGGGTATCGATACGATATTTAATATGTACTGATATGATTTATAAAGAGGTATCGATATATGTTGACTCGTACCAGTATACGTAGCCTAGAAGAAAATCCAGTGAGATCAAATTATATTTGTACTTATGTGAGTATTGATAGTTAAGGGTACCGTACCACTACACGAGGATTAATACCAATACTCATCGGTCAATCTAATCGAAAAAATATTTTTAAGGCTTACAGTTCAAGGACTATGAACCAATAGATTTCTAAGGTTGTAAAATAAATGGTAAAAGTGGAAAACGAAAATTTAACCCTCAGATGTGAGAATAATGTGTAATAACTTGATAAATGTTTCATGGCTTAATTGTAATAAAAATCATAAGAATTATTGGTGGATTGTGTAATGTTACACTCCAAGTAAGGGCAGATGTATAAAGTCACCCTTGATTTTCGAGATTTGGATATCCAGTGAAAGAGAGCCTGTCGATACATCACGATTAAAGATGACATATCTATGTTCTCGATGTTGTATGACATTGGATCTCATTCTAAGATACTCGATGAAAGATACCAAGTGTACGTGTATATTTTTAAGGTTATATAACATCGGGTCTCACTCAGAGTATTCGTTCATGAGGAGATGTGATATTGAGACTCACTCTAAGTTTATGATATGATATTTTTTATTCTTGTGTGAGATTTGATGTTTTCTTGGATTATTTTGTCATGTGTTTAGACAACTAGAGTTAGCGTGGTATGTTGATGTATATGTCATGTTATTATTTTTAGTTGCATGCTTATGTTTTATGGCTTACATAAAGCATTATTGAGTGAACGTGTATCCACTAAGCTTAGATAATGATTTCAAACACTAAGCTAACAAGCTTAGTGGAGTATCATTAGAGAAGGATTCCAGTGCCACGTATCACCATAGTACAATCTTTAGATCTTTGGGTATGTATTCGTTGATCCTATCATATATTTTGTAACTCGTATTTAGATTTAAAATAATTGGGTCAGATATTTTTATAATAAAATTTAGGCTTAATACCTAAATAGGTGCTCAAACTATGCTTGTGGGTCATTTTTGGTACCTAAACTATTTTTAGCTCTAAATAGGTGCTTAAAGTTTCAATTTTGATCATTTCAAGTACCTAAACTATTTTTAGCTCTAAATAGTCTTAAATCTCTAACTCCAAACATCAAATCTCTAAATTATCATCATTATCATTGTTTATTGTATCATCGGAGACTACCATTATCGTCAACGAACTTCACCGATCGTTCCCCCTAACCATCCATCGCTGGTAATCGGTGGTAGGTGTGTCAATTAGCTTCCTAATATAAAAAAAAATCGCAAAAATGAAGTCGTCGACATATCTACCGTCGGCTATAACTGATGGTTGGTTGGGGGAAACGATCATGGTGACCCGATGTTAGTAATGGTAGTCTCTGGTGAGGTAGTAAATGGTGACAACGACGATAATTTGAGTATTTTGAATTTTGGGTTAGTGATTTAAGATTATTTTGTAAGAATTTAAAACTGTCAATTTAAAAAAATCAAATTTTAATTTTATTTAAAAATTAATTAAAAGAAATTAAAACTAAAACTTACACTTGTCACATTTTTATTGGCAAACATTTTTTTATTAATGGTTAGGCACTTAAAATGACTTAAATTTAAATATTAGACACATATTTAGAGCTAAAAATAGTTTAACCACTAAAAATGATCAACAATTATAGTTTGGACACTTATTCGGATATTAAGCTTAAAATTTAAAAGAGCTCCCTTGAAAATGCTTTTAAATATTTAACTATATTTTATTAGATTAAAAATAAAATGAATTTGAAAATTGATTGTTGATTGGACTAAACTATATTAAAATTTTATGGTTGTGGGTTGGATTTTATGTTCAAATGTAACATCCGGGTTTAAGATATTATAGGTCTCCTCCTTTCGTCACACTAGTCACAAAGCTCAATTTGTACTCATTCGTCTATCTTTTGTTTGATTAAAGATTTTATGTTTGACGTTCATGGTTCGTTTTGTCTCTTGTTCGTGGATTTTCGACAATGTAAGTGAGATTATCGATAAAAGAATGGGTGTCGAGTGGACAATAGTGGTTGAATCGACGATAAAAAAAGAGAAAACTTTGAGTTTTGTGATTTGAGGTTAGATATTTGAGATTTTTTAAAAAATAATTAGAGATTTTTTATATTTTTAAAAATCAAACTATTTTACTTTTAAAATAAAAATAAAAAATAAAATAAATAGATCGTGTGTCATATTTTAATTGTATAATAAAATATTTTTAACCTCAGTCATTGAAAAAATCTTAAACGATTATGAAATAAAATATTAAACACTTATTTTTTAAAAAGTATATTTATTGATTTAGATAAAATATAATTCAAACACTTATTTAATAAATATATTATTAATAAATTTGACTCTTTTGATTTTAATAAAAACAAATCAAATCCGACGTGATTAATTTGTACGAATCTTTAAACTTGAATCACTTTAAAGGGATTTCTCGACTTGAAGCATTGGTAGTGACCAAACATATAGTACTTAAGTTTATATTTTTTATAATTATTAATATTAAATTTATTAATTATTAATTCATATTAGTAAAATTTATTTTGGAGTAATATTTTTAATTTAATATTTTATTTATAACGTTATAATTTAAATTCTAAAAATTATTTTCTAAAAATATTACGTTTCATCCATTAGAGCTATTAGTAATCGAGTAATTTATATATTTCTTAAAAAAATTCCATAATTAATAAGATTGATTCAAGTGGTAAACAACTTAGTATTATTTAAATAAATTTTAAGTTCAAAGTTTTGTGTATGAAAAAAATACTTAAAAGTTACCAAAATTTAATGTTCAATATAAATTGATCCGAATTAGTTAGGACAAACTCCGAAATAACCGAGATAACGACCCAATTTTTTTCATATATATAACACATTAAATTAAAATTTCCACAATGTGACAAAATACAAGTATTTATTACTCGAGTTTCTTAATGGCTTGTCAACCCTTCCCTACTGAAATAATATGATTTATTAATTTGAAATAACAAACATATTTTTATTATTAAATTAATATTTTATTTGAAATAAATACTTAATTAAATACAAATATAAATATAAAAATTATTAATGGATTCAAGTGGTAAATAATTTAGTATCTGTTAAATAAGTCTTAAGCTTAAAGCGTTGTGTATGTGAAAAATTTATGTTGAGAAACTAACCTATTAAAATAAAATATGTGACGTAAATCATCTATATTATTCAGAACGATACTTTAAAAACCGAAAAATAATAAAAATAAAGATATAAAAACTTATCTAAAAACAAGAGAAATAGTGTAAGATATTTTTAAATACATTACTTGAAACATGTAAACTCCACATAACTCTGGAAAATATACAAATTTATTTGGTCTAAGAACGAAAGAAGCCTTTATATTTTTTAAAGAAAAAATCAATCATGCCTTTGAATTTTTGTATGCGATTAAGTTATTGAAATAAGAAATTGAATTAATTTTTTTAATAATTTTGATCATTAAATTTTGACTTAAACGTTAAAAAAGGTATATAAATTATATATTTTTTTTAAGTTAGGTGTTCAAATTATTTTTTGGACCAACAAAATGTCTAATATTTTATTTTGTAACTCATTTAAGGTTCTTCGTCAAATTTCTTGTTAAAAAATACGTATTATCTCTTAAAAATTCTAAAATTATATTCAAAATAAATAAAATTAACAAAAAATTAAAAAATAGAGCCTAAATTTTTTAAATATTCTAAAAATAGTCCCAAAATTCATAAAACTCCAAATCTGACTACTCCTGCCCACGTTTCCAGTGATGAAATGAAGCACCCTTCCCGCACTGACAAACCGACAAAATGAAATTCCGGTAGTTGGTTTGGACAGTTAGGGATTTTGAAATTTTAGATTGTTTTGTAAAATCTGAAAAACTTAATGATTGTTTTGTAAATTAATTTATTGAACCCACAAACTTAAATCTTAAAAACTTGGGCAGATTGCTCTGTCTGTACCTTTACGGACTCTTACCGTACCGATATCACTTTCAGGCATACCGATCTCAACTTGCGTATCAATACCAATTTTACATTCGATACAAAATCCAAACATGGCCTACTGATACGATTACCTAACGTATCGATACCCAGGGGCGTACCGGTACTCAAGCCCGTGTACTGGTACCAATGTCCAGAAAACATAGCCTGGAGCTCGAAAATTCTCTATTTTAACCCTAAAAGAAATTATATCAATCTAGAAATGTTCTTACAAGTTAGTGGAGTATTTAGGTGAATTTCTTATCACTTTTATCCCATATCATCGATCATATATAAATCCACCATTAAAGCATGCATATGCTCCAACCTCAACCAAACTATCATACACCAATCAAACATGCAAATAAATATGATGCACATAAAATGCAAAGGATTTGGAAGTGTACCAGCCTCCAAAACTAGCTGAAGAAACCAAAGCGAACCCCTTAGGCTTTCTCCTTACCAAAACTTAAAGCAGGCTTTCCTTGTTCCCTCACTACAATAGAAGATGACCAAAAGATTATTATTCTATTAGGATGATAAAAAGGAGCTAAAAACATAATCCTAAACACCATTTGAGCTCCCCACAACATCATCCTATTCTTCTCTAAAACCTCCCTAAAAAATTCAACCTCCATCATTTTAAACCATATTTACCTTGAAAGATAGATCAATTTAAGCTGGACAAACTTTTTTTATAGCCTCCAAACGTGATTCTACTGGTTAACACTCAAAAACCTTCCCTTTGATGATGGATTTGAGAGAGGAAATAACTATTAGGAAGAAGGAGAAGACAATAAAGAGGGGTGATCTCATTCTATTTACAATGCAAAAAATGAAGCCCATTTCCTTCCCACAATATTTTATTTAGCCAATTATCAAACTATCCCCAAGCCATCTTCCAAGCTCAAGCCCAACTACAACACCTTAAGCCCAACAAGCCCTTTAAGACCCAAAGACGAGGTCTACTATCTCAGGTTAACCCGACATCGAGTCTCAAAACCCGGGTCGTAATAACATGTGTCCTTCTAACGGTGAGAATTAACGAAGAACCTTAAATGAGTTACAAAATAAAACGTTAGGCACCTACTTAGCCCGAAAATTAGTTTAAAAACCTAACTGAAAAAAGCAGCTTGGATATCTATTTAACAATTAAGTATGAAATTTTAACATTTTTTGGATCTGTTGATGCAATACTATTTTCACGTGACATTTTTTAGATATTTTATTTTATTTAAAAATTTCCTTAAGATTTTAAAAATCTTATAAATTTTTTAAAAAATTATATATATTTTTTGAAAATATATATAAATGTATCATGATAGAACTTCAGTATATCATGTGTTAGTAATATCTAAATAATTTTTTTAAGATTTAGAGGTTGAAATTGGTCAAACCGCTTAATTAATTGAATTTCTTGTTTCAAGGGCTCAATTAGGTACAAAATAATTCAAGAACTTATTTTTTTTAAAGTTGAAGGGCTTCTTACCCCTTTAAACCAATTTATTTTAATTGGTTCATGGATATAAGTAACCAGGATGTAAGGATGTTTATGGAGCTAGTTGATCGTGAATTGAGTAGTGCACAACTCGTATTCGTTAAAAAAAAAATTTTGCTCGACTTCAATTGTTTCTCTTTATTCTCACTAAAATTTCTATTCGACTTGTGCTCGTTAAAAATATCGTTATTTGACTCAACTCGCTACTCGTTAAGTTCGCCAAATTTTTCACTTTACTTTTATTTTTTAAATCAGATTTTATTTGATTCTCGGAAAGGTTTGCCCCTTCTTTCAACCTATAAATAAGAGAGCTTTCTCTCACTTTTTATCATCCTATTTAGATTTACTTCTGTCTTACTTGAGAGAGATTGAGAGCAACCTTCAAGTTCTTGTTCAGCTTTGATTCTGACGATCATTTCCTCTACCTATAAATAAGAGAGCTCTCTCTCAGTTTTTATCATCCCATTCAGATTTACTTCTGTAATCACTAATTTTATCCGGGTTTATGCTCGAATTAAATCAATCCACATCCCTTTTTAATACCCAAATCACCTTAACTTACCCTAATTTTATTACTTATTTTATAATTATTATTATCCTTACTATCTCTTAATTAAAACCAAAAATCCAAAAATATATAAATATATGATATAAATAAAAGCCTTTTATTAGAGCCCACTTTTATAAGCCCAAACCATAAATAAATTTGACCTATTAAATATAATTTTATAATATAAAAAATATAATAAAAATCCCTACTTGGTGCCCAAGGTCTTGTTTTTAATTGGTTATTATTTTTAAAGGGATAAACCTAAAATACCCTTCATCATATTATAGATACCCTTATATATTAAAACCTAAACCTATTTTATTCCCATATGTTACCCTTTACCCTAACTATATATATAACATTTACCCTAAAAATAAAGGATCCCCTAACCATATTTTTATACCTACAGCCGCATAGGTCGCTTAAAATCTCTCTGGTGTCTGCCGAAACTTTCCATTGCCTAATTTCCATTTTCCATTTCCATTGGTAAGTTGGTAGCCTCCATTATTTATATTTTTACTCTCATTGAATCACTTCACCCATTCGGTTGGTTATTTTTCAAGTTATGCCCTAATCTAATCATTGCTTTTACCGTTTAGTTTAATTTGTGGATTGATTTTAATCGAGCATATTTAGATGTATATATTTCTTTTTGATATATTTATTGTGTATTCCATTCTTATGGTTCAATGAAAATAATGAATACTTTTATTGGTATCTTTTATTTGTTTATTTGTTTATTATATGTTGTGTTTTATTTATTTATATATGTTATTCGCTTGTTTTGTTGGTCTATTTATTTTAATCTTTGTTATCATGTGTTATATGCTATTTTGTCTTTATATTTGTTGTCTTTATAATTATGTCTTTTATTTTGCTTACATCACACCTTGCTAATTAATGAGCCTAATTAAATACGTCTTTACTCGGTCGTAACGGGCCCGTGTTCCAACGTAGTGGTCGCGGTGTATGCGTTGCCTCCGAATAAAGACACGGTAAAAATAAAATTGATTCGAATCATTAAACAAAAATTAATTTAAATGCCACTTTAATCCAAAAAATCTAAAATTAATTAAGCGGTAATTTATAAAGGTGCTAATTTTGGGCGGTTTTAAATCCTAAACCCGTTTTTAATCGTAACTGACTCTCGAACCCAAATCATTTCGAATCTCTGGTTTTTACGGTGTCTGGCCTACCAAAGTGGCCGGTGGCGACTCCACCCTTTTTTAAAATCCCTAATTTTAAAAATTTCCCTTTTCAATCTAATTTTTTTTAAATCTCAAATCCCTAATTTTAACTTTCCAATTCCTATTTTTTTTAAAAAAAGAACCCTAGATTTCAAATTTCTTTCAACATTTTAAAATTTCCATTTTTTGTACACAATTTAAAAACCTAATTTTTAAATCCTAAATTTCCCCAGAATTTTATTTCAAACCTAAATCCCTAAATTCTACTTTTCAAACCCTAATTTCAATTCCACTAGTGACCCTTTTCCCCTCTTCTACCACACCTATTATTATTTTTATGAATTTTAAAAGGGACCTCTACAGTTGGCGACTCCGCTGGGGACCAATTTTTCAAACGAGTCAAGCCTTGTTTTTAAATACCGCTTAATTAATTTTGGAAGTTGTGGAATAAAGTGGCAATTAAATTATTATTTGTTTATTAATTCGAGCTTTCAACACATTTCAACCCGTCTTTAAGTGGGGGGAAAACGCTATGCTTTCGTGAGGATATTGTTTCTCCGTATGGGCCTAGCAAAGTACCTTCGGGGCTCGACTATCCTATGCTTTCGTGAGGATATTGTTCCTCCGTATGGGCATAGCGAAAGGGTCCCCCTAAATTGAACTCAGTCAAGATGAGCCTGTGATGGCTGATGATCGGGGGCCTTGCTACTCTTAGAAGAGGACAGCGAGGACAATTTGGGTACCTCGTAGAACCAAAACTACATTTAGAGAATCTAGTCAACCTACCCGATTATAAATAGGATTGTTTTGTCTCCTATCTTGCTTACATTTTTGCTTTATCATTTTTGTATCAACATTTCATGAAGGTGTTGAACTAAGTGGTTTGTTCAATCAGAGGCTTTCACTATAGTTAGAGAGTCAAAATAAGAAAAAGAAAGAAGGAAAAAAGGAGAGAAAAAGATAAGAGAAATAAAAAAGGGAGAAAAAAATAATGAGAAAATAAAACTAAGGAAAAGAAAAGGTTGAGAAAAAAAATTGAAAAGAGAAAGAGAAAAGAAAAAAAAGAAGAAAAAAAATTTAGAATATAGGAAAAAGAGAGAGGAAAAAAAATGAAAATAAAAAAAAAAGTGAAAAGAAAATCGAGAGAATAGAGAAAGAAGCAAGAAAATAGAGAGAAAAAAAAGAGAAAAAGAAAAGAAAAAGAAAAAATAATAAGGGGTATTAAGATCTTAACCGGTGAAAGTTGCTCAAAGGGCGATCACTAGTGGGATCAACACCTTTACTTGCATTCATACATACTTCTCATGCATCTCATAGCATATATCATGCATTAATTAAACAAGGAGGTTAATTATGGGATCTCGTATCCGTAATTGAAGGTTTCTCGCTTGCACTCAACCAACACCGGGAAGGGCTAATGGAAGAAGACTTTGCCAAGTTAGAAGCCAATCTCATGGGACAGTTAGAGCATACTCAAAAAGAATTAGGAGATTCTATGATCAAGTCTCAACAAGACATGATGAAACAAATTGCTCACTTGTTGGGACTAAGGAAAGTGGAAGACCAACAAAGAAAATGTTCTGTTGAAGACCCCTTGGGCCCTCCTGTTTTTGTTGCTAACACTTCTAGACCTCCACAAGGAGTAGTAACATCATCTCTTCAAGCCGGTGCCTCTACCCAATCCCCACCAGGTGTGACTTTCACTAATGTAGAAGATGTCGGGGATGACATTCCAGACTTCGATGAACTAGAAAAATTAAAGGTTGAATTTTCGAAGCAGTTAGAGGAAACGAAGAACGAGTTTGAAGAAAAGCTTCTGATAAGAGAGGATGAAGAAGAATGGTATGGGTTGAATGCCAATGAGCTTAGTCTGGTTTCAGGTCTAGAGATCCCTTATAAGTTCAAGACCCCAGATTTTGAGAAGTTTGATGGGACGACTTGCCCTATCGCACATATAACTATGTTTTGTCGGAAAATGGCTGGCTTTACTAACAATGAGAAGTTGTTAATCCACTATTTCCAGGATAGTCTGGTGGGATCTGCCACAAGGTGGTATAATCAGTTAACCCGTGCTCAAATTAAGTCGTGGAAGGATCTGGCCAAAGCTTTCACAAACCAGTATAAGCACGTAACCGATATGATCCCAAATCGGCTCATGCTACAAGGGATGGAACAAGGGCATAACGAAAGCCTTCGAGAGTACGCTCAACGTTGGCGTGATGCTGCAGCACAAGTACAACCTTCGCTCAACGAAAGCGAACTTTCTCAAATGTTTGTGGATACACTAGAGGGAGTGTTGTATGATTGCTTGATAAGCCACCCTATCAGTAGTTTTGCGGAGTTGGTTATGACCGGAGAACGCATCGAGTATGCTATTAAGAAGGGAAAGATGAATGACCCTTATAGCACAATTTCTCAGAAAGAGGAAGATTCTCATGTCTATGTGGTGAGTTCTCACTCAACCAATCAAACTCAGGGTCGTCCCCATACTCATACAAGACCTACAAAGGTGCTTCATCCAATTCCTATGACCTACACCAAGTTACTCCCAATTCTCGTTGAGAAGAAACTTTTGACTTTGGTACAGTCTAAGCCAAAGGATCCTCCTTACCCTGAAGGATATAATGTCAATGCCACATGTGACTATCATATGGGGAGCACAGGCCACACAACAGAGAATTGTGGAGCTTTGAGGAACAAGGTTCAAGGACTGATTGAGGCCGGTATTCTGAAGTTTTAAGAAAGAGTAGAGGACATGATCTTTGGGAAGATTCTAATCTTCGAGTTTAGATGTTCATTTTCTGCCTCCTTGCATTTTAAGTTTTGCATCAATTAATTTTGTTACTGTTTGCCCGAAAGTAACAAATACTTTTTTGTAAAGGCTTATGTTATGTTTGCTCTTTTTTTCGTTTCAATGAAAGAATGCATATTTTTAAAAACATGTGTTTTCCTTTTTCTCTCAGAGTTCCTTGGATGTCACATGCTTGTTGTGACGTGGGTTCAAAAATGGTTGGAACGTTGTGATTACGATGAAGTATGGTTTCTTAATCAGTAGCTTTGGTCAGTAATGCACGAGAAATGAGACTACTACTCCTTCAGTGATGTTCGATGATAAGAAAATCTCCTAGAAAAGGCCCAGTGAAATTGATTGATCTCAATAATTCCTCTAAGTAAAAAGATTGCATCCAGAGAAAAAAAAAAGAAAGAAAAATAAAGAAAAAGAAAGAAAGAAGGAAAAAAAAAAGAGAAAAGAGAAAAAGAAAGGAGAGAACAAAGATTAAACAAAAGCACTCCAATATTCGAAACCTGATAATAGACATATTCGAACAAGAGTGTGGAAGTATCGGGGCACTCCGCTGAAGCAATAAGACTTAATAAGGTAGCAATGTACCATCCCAAATCTTTTGCTTCATGAGTGATGGTAATATTTTCAAATCTATGACTATGCCGAGTAACTCGGAGTTTTGTTGTATGCTCCATCATTACCTTCGAGACAAAGGATTGTGATGAGTTGATTTCCCCGAAATTTAAAAAAAGAAGAAAATTAATAGATGTGAGAGAAAAAAAAAGAAAAAAGAAAGAAAATGAGAAAAAGAGAGAGAGAGAGAGAAGCAAAAATGAAAAAGAGAGATAGAAAGAAAAAGAAAGTACTCATATGTCTAGATGCAGTCTGAAGCACACTTCGAATTCTCAAGAAGATACCAGTGGGGCAAGTACGGAAAGTTTGAATATATAAAAGGAGAAAGATATTGAGAACTAGAAGGAGTAGTTTTCGAATAGATCAAGCAAATACGATAATCATGAGGATGAACCGAGCAATCTGAAAGGAATTCCAAAACTTCAAATATCGCCGCAACGTTCAAAGGTTGAAAACCGAACACAGAGAGTTGAGTCTAAGGCACTCTCGCATTTGATATCCAAGGAACCCATGTTTTTTTCTTCTTTTCTTTTCTAATTTTTGGATTTTCCAAAACATGTATATATTGTTTTACTTACAATTAGCAGATTATTTTTTAATAAAAGTGTTGTTCAAAAAGATTTACAAAATGCAAGGTCGTTGATGCAAATGATCATCTTTGATATGACCCGAGAAGAAGGAGCAATGTATGATACAAGATGTCTCTTGAAAATACCACTTCGTTTGAAAGATGATATTCTTTGAGAATTCAGGTTAGCATAAATAAACAAAGATTACCCGAGCCTATTGTGGTTACAGATTGAGCAGAGATGAACATCAGGCCTTTGGGGCAAAAGTTATATTGAGGGCCTAAAGAGAGTCAATCAGATGACCCAAAGACAGAAAAATACAAGAGAATAACCCCCAATGTACATGTTGAAGATAGACCTTAAGTGATCTAAGCCTGAATATGAGATTGAGAGCTACTACCATAAACTGAATGCAACTAAATTCGAAGACAACTGGTTCAGATGTGTCATTTTCAACCAAGTATGAGCTGTTGAATTACAGAAGGCGAAAGATTTTGTTCTGATCGGCATAAGACGATGATCTCCTTTCAAGACAAGGTGAAGGATGAAAGCCCGATGAGTTTAGTAAATAAAAAGCGAGAGCCTATCCTCCAAGAAGAAAGAAAAAGAAAAAGAACATTCATGCATCATTTAGATTAAATATTCATGCATCTATGTTAGATATCCATGCATCATGAGCATTCTAATTCGTGCCATCATCGCATTTTACTCTTTTTAAACAGGAATTTTGAAGATTGGTTAAAGATTTGATCTACAGAGATAGATCTTAGCAAAGATCAAAAGTCATTCAAATTACACGATCGTGGTTTTTGAAGGCCTTCCAACCTTTGGTTATTTAGGGGCAACGAGCTTTTTGTGTCAAGACGATCAAATATCGAAACATCTAGATGAGATGTTAGGTATTCTCTAAAGGGAGATACCACCTTTTTATGAGATATTCAGGTATTCTTAAAGCAAGATACCACTTTATATTTGAACTTCAAATTTGATCCTTTCTTAAGGATGTTTTTCCTTAAAACACAAATTTCTTAATCCTTCCTTAAGGATGTTTTTCTCAAAGTAAATTTTTAAATTTGATCCTTTCTTAAGGATGCTTTTCTTAAAGTAAGTTTCTTAATTTTATCCTTCCTTAAGGATGCTTTTCTCAAAGAAAATTTGATCCTTTCTTAAGGATATTTTCCTCAAAACAAACTTCTTAGTTTGATCCTTTCTTAAGGATGTTTTTTCTCAAAGCAAGTTTTTTAACTTGATCCTTCCTTAAGGATGCTTTTCTCAAAGCAGATTTCTTGAGTTGATCTTTTCTTAAAGATACTTTTCTCAAAGCAAGTTTCTTAACTTAATCCTTCCTTAAGGATGCTTTTCTCAAAGCAGATTTTTTCGAGTTGATCCTTTCTTGAAGATGCATTTCTCAAAGCAAGTTTCTTAACTCATTCCTTAATGATGCTTTTCTTAAAGCAAATTTCTCAATTTGATCCTTTCTTAAGGATGTATTTTCTTAGTTTGATCATTCCTTAAGGATGTTTTTCTAAAAGCAAATGTATCAATGTGATCCTTTCTCAAGGATGTTTTTCTCAAAATAAACTTCTTAGTTTGATCCTTCCTTAAGGATGCTTTTTTAAAAGCAAATTTATCAATTTGATCCTTTATTAAGGATGTTTTGCTCAAATCTCTAATTTCTTAATTTGATCATTTCTTAAAGGTTTTTTTCCTCAAAACAAATTTCTCAATTAAATTTTTTTTTTCTTAAGGATGATTTTCTCAAGATGATTTTCTTCTTAATTCGATCCTTTTTTAAGGATATTTGAAAAAGGAAAAGAAAAAAGACAAAAAAAAACAAAAAATGAGAGAAAAGAAAGAGAGAGAAAAATAAATAAAGAAAAAGAAAAAGATAAAAAAAAAGAAAGAAAGAAAGAAAAGAAAAAAAAAGAGAGAAAAGGAGAAAAAGAAAAAATGTAAGAAAAGATGATCAAAAATCGATACCTTTTATAAGATTTTCAGGGCATTTGAGAAAAGAAGATGAAGAAGAAGAAGACGAAGAAGAAAGTAAAGAAACGATCGAGGTCAACCAATCGAGAATATACAAAGACCAACAAAGATTTTTTTCATACCAAGACAACCAGAAGTCAAGGCAACCAACAACCTCAAAAGCTTCTAGACAAGACATCACTTTTCAACAAGATCGTTCTCTATGACATACGCTTGAAGAAGGAGGTCATGCTTTGCGACATACGCTCGAAGAGAGGGGTCGCCCACCACGGTATACGCTCGAAGAGAAGGACTGTCAGATGCTGCAATGATCAAAAACCAGAGCATTTCGAAGATGTGGATTCTACGGAGAAGGGATCAACATTGTTTTTTTGCGACATATGCTCGAAGAAAGGGGTCGCCCACCACGGTATACGCTCGAAGAGAGGGACCGTCAGATGCTGCAATGATCAGAAATCAGAGCATCTCGAAGATGGGGATTCTACGGAGAAGGGATCAACATTGTTTTTTGCGATATATGCTCGAAGAAAGGGGTCGCCCACCACGGTATACGCTCGAAGAGAGGGACCATCAGATACTGCAATGATCAGAATTCAGAGTACCTCCAAACAGGGAAGTCGGATAAAATTAGTGCTTGTAGTCTTTGCTTTATCATTGTTTCACAACGATAAGCAAAGAGGGGCAACTGTAATCACTAATTTTATCCGGGTTTATGCTCGAATTAAATCAATCCACATCCCTTTTTAATACCCAAATCACCTTAACTTACCCTAATTTTATTACTTATTTTATAATTATTATTATCCTTACTATCTCTTAATTAAAACCAAAAATCCAAAAATATATAAATATATGATATAAATAAAAGCCTTTTATTAGAGCCCACTTTTATAAGCCCAAACCATAAATAAATTTGACCTATTAAATATAATTTTATAATATAAAAAATATAATAAAAATCCCTACTTGGTGCCCAAGGTCTTGTTTTTAATTGGTTATTATTTTTAAAGGGATAAACCTAAAATACCCTTCATCATATTATAGATACCCTTATATATTAAAACCTAAACCTATTTTATTCCCATATGTTACCCTTTACCCTAACTATATATATAACATTTACCCTAAAAATAAAGGATCCCCTAACCATATTTTTATACCTACAGCCGCATAGGTCGCTTAAAATCTCTCTGGTGTCTGCCGAAACTTTCCATTGCCTAATTTCCATTTTCCATTTCCATTGGTAAGTTGGTAGCCTCCATTATTTATATTTTTACTCTCATTGAATCACTTCACCCATTCGGTTGGTTATTTTTCAAGTTATGCCCTAATCTAATCATTGCTTTTACCGTTTAGTTTAATTTGTGGATTGATTTTAATCGAGCATATTTAGATGTATATATTTCTTTTTGATATATTTATTGTGTATTCCATTCTTATGGTTCAATGAAAATAATGAATACTTTTATTGGTATCTTTTATTTGTTTATTTGTTTATTATATGTTGTGTTTTATTTATTTATATATGTTATTCGCTTGTTTTGTTGGTCTATTTATTTTAATCTTTGTTATCATGTGTTATATGCTATTTTGTCTTTATATTTGTTGTCTTTATAATTATGTCTTTTATTTTGCTTACATCACACCTTGCTAATTAATGAGCCTAATTAAATACGTCTTTACTCGGTCGTAACGGGCCCGTGTTCCAACGTAGTGGTCGCGGTGTATGCGTTGCCTCCGAATAAAGACACGGTAAAAATAAAATTGATTCGAATCATTAAACAAAAATTAATTTAAATGCCACTTTAATCCAAAAAATCTAAAATTAATTAAGCGGTAATTTATAAAGGTGCCAATTTTGGGCGGTTTTAAATCCTAAACCCGTTTTTAATCGTAACCGACTCTCGAACCCAAATCATTTCGAATCTCTGGTTTTTACGGTGTCTGGCCTACCAAAGTGGCCGGTGGCGACTCCACCCTTTTTTAAAATCCCTAATTTTAAAAATTTCCCTTTTCAATCTAATTTTTTTTAAATCTCAAATCCCTAATTTTAACTTTCCAATTCCTATTTTTTTTAAAAAAAGAACCCTAGATTTCAAATTTCTTTCAACATTTTAAAATTTCCATTTTTTGTACACAATTTAAAAACCTAATTTTTAAATCCTAAATTTCCCCAGAATTTTATTTCAAACCTAAATCCCTAAATTCTACTTTTCAAACCCTAATTTCAATTCCACTAGTGACCCTTTTCCCCTCTTCTACCACACCTATTATTATTTTTAAGAATTTTAAAAGGGATCGCTACAACTTCTATCTTACTTGAGAGAGTTTGAGAGCAACCTTCGAGTTCTTGTTCGGCTTTGATTCTGATGATCATTTCCTCTACAGTTCACTCCAAACTTTGGGTGTATATTGTTTGGAGCGACCGTGTTAACCTTTGGGGGACAACTGCCTAAAGAAACGATTACACACATTGGGGCGAATTGTTTCTAAGGAAATGACCTCCATACCACGGCACGGTTCATTTTTGTTCTTGTTTATTTATTATTATTACTTGTCAGTGCTGCGCCCTGTTTTGCAGTCTATTTAACTAACAATTTAGAAATAATTATACTATAAAAATGATATTATTATTAAGTTGGTTTTGGGTTTTTTCAAGCTTGACGCATATGACAGGTCAATAATCGAAGGTGGTGGTGAAGTTGAAGATAAGATCAAAATCCTAAAGATAAGGATATTTTACTATTAGTGAATTTTATTTATTTATTTATTATTATTGTTAGTAAATTATTTTTGTGACTAACCATATATAATTTTATTTGAATTTTGTAGATTCAAAATATATGTGAAATATCAATCACGATGAATTTTGGGATCATGATACAAGGAATGAAGCTGCAGGCATGATCAAAGTAGACAAGGTCTACATGAATTATGTTTCTACTTATAAGGTCAGATTATTTAAATCATGATTTATAATACATGAATTTATTTTAAGCCTTTACCTAATCTGTAAGCTTAGTGAGTATCTTTTAGACTAGGTTGTAAAAGAAGGTTAGATGACCTTTTTAAGTAGAAAACTTATCTTGAGTATGCTTAATAATTTTTTTATAGGGAATATATATATATATATATATTAAGCATACTTTTAAAAGACCTGAATGAGGAGAGAATATTTATAAGAGATTAATTGAAAAGTAGTGAAATAGTTTAAATAATGCATGTCTAGGATTGGTCCTTTGAAAGACTTGGTATTTAAGTATGCTTTATGCATCACCTCTTTTTCTAACCTACCTGGTGCATTACTATGCTCATTATTCCAATTTATAAAATACTATGATTAAATAAATATTCTATACTTAATGCAGAAATTAGAATAATAATCTTAAAAAATTTTAAGAAATCTTTCTTTTAGTCATAGTACTAGTAGATGAATATTTTTGGTGGTCTTTTAAGGCAAGAACCTTGTCTTAAAATAAAGAGAAAATGATAATGCTACTAAAAGATGTTTGTAGCCATTAAATCTCATTGAGCTCTTTTCTTTAGATAATTAAGAAGGAAGAAAAGATTTGTCTATCTTAGGAGTATGCAGAAATCTTCATAAAAATCCACTTTATGAAAAAGATGAAAAGTGTTAGGTTTGATAGAGGTTGTGAGATTGGATCTAAATTTCTTAAAGAGGTATATGAGACGAATGACATAGTTCATTAAACTTCTTCCCCTTATTTTCATCAACAAAACGACATAGTCGAGAGAAAAAACAGAACTTTAAAAGAGATGATAAATTCATTGTTGATAAGTTCTGAGTTAGTTGATAACATACTGGGGGAAGTCATTCAATCGATAAATCTTAAACCGAGTACCTCATAAAGAAATTAGACTTAACCCTATACGAAATGTGAAAAGGTTATGCACCTAAATTGCAATACTTAAAAGTGTAGGGGTGTTTGGCTAAATTAGGTTTGCCTAACTTTAAGAAGTTCAACATCGGTCCCTATACTCTAGAATTTGAGTTTGAGTTAGACCCTAAACAAAGATAAAAATATCTTTTGGATCAAACTTTGTTAATTCCTTTATTTTTGAGATAAATGATTTAGAAAAACTTATCATATCTTATAGCTCAAGTTTCTTGTTAGATGAGGATCCTAAAACTTATGAAGAAACTATGAGATCTATTGATACTAGTTTTTGGAGAAGTGTTGTTAATGAAGAACTAGAGTCAATAATGTCTAAATCATACTTGGGAATTGGTAGATTTGCCTAGAGGATTTAAACCTATTAGTATTAAATGAGTTTTTAGGAAGATATTCATGTCAGATGGGTAAATCCAGAGTTATAAGGCTAGGCTAGTAGTCATAGGTTTCACTTAAAAATGTTAAAGAGTTTTGACTGTTGGGATATCATCTTTGTTAGAACCCCTTTTGACTCTAGCACTCATCTCCTCAAAAATAAAGGAAGTTATATTTCCCAGGTTTAATATGCTAAAATTATTGAAAGCCTAATATTCTTAATGAACTATACTCGGCCTGATATTGCCTATGTTATGAGTAGATTGAGTAGATATACTCATAATCGAAGTGGTGAACATTGAACAACTCTTAGACACTTACTAAAGTACCTTAAGGGTATTATGGATTGAAAACTCATTTTTGTTGTCTATCTTGTTGCTTTGAAAGGATGTTGTGACGCCAACTAGATTTTTGATAGTGATGAGGTAAGCTCTACGAATGAATATGTTTTCACTTAAGATGGAGCTGTAATCTCGTGGAAGTCTGTCAAGCAGGCTTGTATTGCACGTTCCACCATAGAGTTAGAGTTTATAAATCTTGACTTAACTGGGCAAGAAATCAAGTAGCTAAGGAATCTTTTAGCAGAGATACCTTTGTGGGGAAAACCGACTTCTCCGATATCTTTATTGTGCGATTCGTAATTTGTGATACATGTGGCTCTAAATCAAGCTTACAATGATAAGAAGAGACACATTCGCATAAGGTTCGAATATTTGAGGCACCTAATAAAGAACGGAGTACTCGCCTTAGAGTATGTTAAGTCGAAGATGAATTTGGCTAATCCTCCTACCAAAGGATTGAGCAGAAAACAAATTTTGGATTCAACGAGAGGGATGGGTCTTAAGCCCATTGGTTGAGTGATTTATGGTGGATACCCAACTTAGTTTTCTAAGTTCAATGTGGTCAAACGAAACCATGAAACGACTTATAGTGTATATGTCCATCTACCCAATTCGTATGATGTTTTATGTACATGCCCAGGTTGAGCTTAATGCTCTTAACAAATTCATAGCCTAAATTTTGAGTGGTCTTAGCGATAAAGACTTGATAAATTTACCGATTTTGGTTGAATAACTACACTTAATAAGTTCTTAGACCTATTGCAAAGGATTAATTGAACTTACCGTCCGGAAGGATGAGTTTATTTTAACTCTTAATAAATTCTATTCAAAAAGGTTGGATTGTTCTATTGAGAAGAACATTATTGAATTTACCAAACAGAGAGGTTGAGTTTTTATTCTTAATGATTTCCTAGCCCAGAGTTTGGGTGATTCATTTAATATGAACTTGAAGAAAATCAGCTTACTTTCTTGTGAGGTTGAGCTTTATACAAAGCTCTTAATTATTTAATAGCCCGAATTTGGATGGTTTATGTTGAGATAAACTTGATGAAAAAAAACTATGTAAGTGAGAAGGGTTAGCCACCTTCTATGAAAAACGATGTGATGTTTTTCTTGTACACTTACTAAAATCCCGAGATAAGATGGCTAAATATATATACTTTATGTATATACATATTTTCACATCGCAGACTGTGGTGGATGAAGTATTTGTAACACCCGTACTATATTAATAAAAATAACAATAATAATAATAATAACTCTAATAATAAGGTTTTTTCTTTTTTAGAGTTTTATTTTAAGACCTTATTGGGTCCTATATAAGTAATATTTTAGATCTGAAAATGGTTTCTGACTCGAATATAAAAAACTCTCTGTCTCCCACAACCGACCACTACTCGATCTCCGTCTCTGTCGCGCCATGGGTGTCACCGCCGACACCATCCGAACCGTCGCCTTCCCCCGACCAAAACCCCTCTCCCGACGCACCGATTGGCCTCTTGTACCACCGTGAATCGGGCCGGAAACCTTCGTCGAACCTAGGGATTTTACCCTATTGGAAATCGGTTCGATCGGCCTCCGATCGACAGTGGATCAGTGCGTCGCCGGTCTCGCCGTGCTCCCCATCCGTAGCCGAGCAGAACGCCTCCAGTTTTGCACCCGTTCGTCGCCGGCAGAGCCTTCGTTGGATAAGGTTTCGATTTGGGGTAAGTTTTAGTTTTAAACCCTTTTAAATCGGTTTCTAGAAGTTTTGAGCGATTTTGAATGTGTTTAATCGTTTTTTCTGAAAAATTCGGCCTTCGTGGGTGTTTTTCGACCGGTTAGGGTCGTGCGTGGCCTCCACGTGCCGCCGGGTGATTTCCAGCCGCCCTGGACGATGGTTTGGCGCCGGTCGATCCAAACCCGATCCAACCTTGTCCAGCCCAAGCCGAGCCGAACCGGTCAACCAGAACCGAACCAGTCAAACCGACCCATTGACCCGAACCGTTGACCGAACCAACCCATTGACCATTGATCATTGACCGTTGACCATGAAATCAACATTGACTTTGACTGCTGACGTCAACGTTGACTTTGACCCAAAAACTTAAAATTTTTAAAAACTCCTATTTTATATTTTTCGACGTCCTGAGTCCATCTTTGAAGTTCGTTTCTCGAAATTCGAACCCGAAAGCCTCCAATTGGACTTTTAAGTCTCGATTCAAACTTTTCTTCTAAGTTAGGTAAGTCTAGAATTTGCTTTTAAAGTCTAATGTCTATACCTGTTTGTTTGTAGGACCCCATAGTTCTCCCGATCATGTTCCGACCTAGCCCAATTCCTCCCGTTTCGACCAAACCCAAGAGACGATTGTAACCCGTATGTTCTTATGTCCCTAAATGGTTAATTTAGTTTTTATTTCTTGTCTTAATAAAATTACATCTTATATTTCTAGGATCCAGTACTGCTACAGAGCGAGGTTCGAACGTCCAATAGATCACCTACCTGTTTCTGCTGTTCGAGGCGTGTTTCCTTGTGTGCTACATAACTGTATATTACTGTTTTCTTTTTTTGAACAAACGTGACATGTGCACATGACTATTTTTCTGGATTTTACGTAAACATATATATATTTGTATTTTAAGCAAGAAACGCTCTTTATAATACTTCTTGTTTTGGTGCATACATAGTATCGGATTATCTCTTGACACTTTTATTAGTATGCCTGTTATCATTGCATGCCTGATATCTTGGAACTGGGGCATAGTACATAGTGTTGAGTTTCGGTTCAGCCTTGATCTCGCTGGTCATTCTGTCTGTTTACGGTTCTTAGCTTCGGTTAGGGTAATTCCGCCTGATTTCGGTTCCCGTGCTACGATCAGGGTAATTTCGCCTATACCCTAAGTTGATTCCTTAGGTCGGTACCTTTTCCTCGGTGGGCCTGGGTTAATGCTTGTGTCCGATACTGTTCTGGGGAACTGTATCTAGGAGTTCGGTTGGAGGGTAGCATGACATGCACATACATGACCTGATTTACTGTTATTACTATTATTTTATTTTACTTGTATTTTACTTACACTGTTGGAATACACTGAGCTCTGTAGCTCATACCGTTTTCTTCTCCTTTCAGATAGTCGTAGATAGGCGTCCCGGATATGGCACTTGGAGGATTTACTCGTTTCTAGTTATTCGTTTAAGTAATGTTTTAATTTCAGTTACATTTAGAGTGACATGAGCTATTTTGTCAATGACGTTATTTTTAAATATTTTATGTTTTATTACGGATTTAAGGACTATTTTCGTGAGTAACTATGTTTTCAGGACACCCTATTTTAGTAACGTTTTTACTTGTTTTAGGTGACATCCAATTTTATTTTTCATATCGGATATTTTTAGTTACTTGAACTCTATTTATGTTTTAACGATTAATGTGACCTCTTGACTGACTTCTTGCATAGGTCGATTTAGGGGGTTACATTTATTTACTTTTCCCCCTTAAAAAGAAATTTTGTCCTCAAAATTTACCTGAACAGAACAGATGTGGGAACTGCTCCCTCACTGACTCCTCGACCTCCCAGGTGGCCTCAGAAGGGCTACGGTTTCTCCACTAAACTTTAACCATAGGGATATGCCTTCTTCTCAGGATCCTTTCATTAAACTCCAAGATCTGAATGGGTTCCTCCTTATAAGACAAGTCTGGACGTAACTCAACATCTTGAACTTAAATGATATGACTCGGATCTGGGTGGTACTGTCTCAACATGGATACATGAAACACATCATGGATACGACTAAGTTGAGGAGGTAACTCCAACAGTTATGCAACAGGCCCGATTCTTTTTAGAATACGGTATGGTCCAGTATATCTCGGACTCAGCTTGCCCTTACGCCCAAATCTCAAAACTTTCTTCCATGGAGAGACTTTTAAGAAAACCTGGTCACCAACCTCAAACTCAATATCCTTTATTCTTCGGTCAGCATAAGATTTATGTCTGGTAAAAGCTTCCTTCAGGCGATCCTGGATCAACCTGACAGTTTCTTCATTCTCCTGAATTAACTCGGGACCCAAAGCTTTCTGATCATACAGCTCGGTCCAATAGATAGGAGTACGAAACTTACGTCCATACAAAGCCTCATAAGGTGTCATACGAATGCTAGCCTGGTAACTGTTATTATAGGCAAATTCTGCTAGCGGCAAGAAATCTTCCCAACTGCCCCGAAAGTTTAGAACACAACACCGCAACATATCCTCAGGATCTGTATCACTCTCTCAGACTGACCATCTGTATGGGGATGAAAAGACGTACTGAAGTTTAGACGAGTGCCTAAAGTAGACTGTAAAGCGGTCCAGAAACGGGAAGTAAACCTCGGATCTCGGTTAGAGATGATAGAAAAAGGCACTCCATGCAGTCTGACAATCTCAGAAATATACAATAAAGTCAGCTTTACCAGAGAATAGGTGACCCGAACAGGAATTAAGTGAGTTGACTTTGTGAGTCTATCCACAACAACCCAAACAGAATCTTTCTTGGACGGGGTCAGGGGCAAACCCGTAACAAAGTCTATCGTGATACGTTCTCATTTCCATTCGAGAATCTTGATAGGCTGTAAAAGACTAGAAGGATGATGGTGTTCTGCTTTCACCTGCTGACAAGTCAAACACCTGGATACATAGTCCGAGATATCCTTTTTCATACCTACCCAACGGTACCTTTGTTTCAGGTTCTGATACATCTTATTCCCTCTAGGGTGCATAGCATAAAGACTGCTATGAGCCTCACCGAGAATGGTCTGTCTCAACTCGGGATCGTTGGGCACACAGTAACGACCATTAAAACAAAGAACTCCCTCCTGATCAAAAGAATAATCAGTAGTGGATCCCTCTTCCACTCGTTACATAACAGGAAGCAAAGAGTCATCTAACTGCTGCTTCGACCTAATCTGCTCAACCAAGGTCGGCTTGACCCGCAACTCAGCCAAAAGGCTACCATCATCAAACATACTCATCCTGGCGAATAGGGATCTCAGATCTGATATGGTCTTACGACTCAAAGCATCTACAACAACGTTGGCTTTCCCCGGATGATACTCAATCTCACAATCGTAATCCTTAAGAAGTTCCAACCAACGATGTTGCCTCAGATTAAGCTTCTTCTGGGTAAGGAGGTACTTGAGGCTCTTGTGATCGATAAAGATATAACACTTTTCTCCGTAGAGATAGTGCCTCCAAATTTTCAGATTAAAAACCACAGTTGCAAGCTCAAGATCATGAGTAGGGTAGTTACCCTCATGTGGTCTCAACTGTCGTGACGTATAAGCGATCACCTTACCATCCTGCATTAGCACGTAACCAAGCCCTGAACGCGATGCATCACTGTAAATTGTAAAGTCCTTCCCTGACTCAAGTTGGGCCAAAACTGGAGCTCGGGTTAAAACTGATTTTAACTGATCAAAACTAGACTGTTGGGCCTCAAACCACACAAACGGAACGCCCTTCCTTAAAAGCTTTGTCAGAGGGGAGGCAATGATGGAAAAGCCCTCGACAAAGCATCGATAATACCCAGCTAAACCTAGAAAACTGCGGATCTCAGACACATTCCTATGAGTTTTCCAACTAGTGATTGCATCAATCGTACTCGGGTCCACCTTGATACCTCCAGCTGAAACAACATGCCCTAGGAACGTTACCTCACTAAGCCAAAACTCGCACTTACTAAGCTTGCCATACAACTGATGCTCCTTGCGTGTCTATAATACAACTCCCAGATGTCCCACATGTTTGTCCTCAGAGCAAGAATAAATTAGGATATCATCAATAAAAACAACAAACTGGTCGATGTAAGGTCAAAAAATGCAGTTCATCATATCTATAAAAGCTGTAGGGGCTAAGATTGTGGCTCCTCGAAATTGATCAAACAAGTCATCAATCCTGGGTAAAGGATACTTGTTTTTCACTATTAGCTTATTCAGCCTTCGATAGTCGATACACAACCGAAGGAAACCATCCTTCTTTCTAATAAAGAGAACAAGAGCTCCCCAAGGTGAAGACCTAGGTCGGATGAACCCTCGGTCAAGCAATTCCTGCAACTGAACCTTCAATTCCTTTAACTCTTTCGGAGCCATACGATACGGGGCCATAGAAACTGATGCTGATCCAGGATAAGTCTTACTCTCAAACTCAACCTTCCTGACTGGAGGGAGACCAAACAACTCCTCAGAAAAAACATCAGGAAACTCACAAACAGTGTGAATCTCCTTAACCATGGATATAGACCCTTTTGTGTTAAGGAAACAAGCAATAAAAGTCTCATACCCCTTTCGGATCATCTTGTCGGTAGACAAGGCCAAAACCACATTAGATAGATAACCTCGTCGTTCACCAAACAAGACTACAGACCGTCCATCAAGAGTCTTTATAGTAGCACTTTTTCTCTCACAGTCCAGAATAACTCGATGTTCGGTTAACCAGTCCATTCCCAGAATTAGATCGAACTCCTCTAAAGGAAGTTCCATAAGATCTACCACAAACACCTCCCCTTCCACAACAAGGGGACATCTCCTGAAAACTTTATCCACTAACAAGGATTGACCCACAGGGCTCAAAACAGTTAAAACACCCTCGGTGTCCTCAACAGAGATTGAAAGGTTTCTAGATACTGACTTAGATATGTAAGAGTGGGTGGAGCCATTATTAAGCAAAGCAAAGTACAGAACAGAAAAGATGGTAAAGGTACCTACGATAACATCAGGTTCGTCTCGGTCATCTCTACGTCTGAAGGTATACACAAGAGCTAGCTGACGAGCCTCAGAAATGGGTGGCCCGCCACCTTGGTGGCCTCGACCCCTAGAATCGGATCGAACAGCAGACCCAGAAGTTCTACTCTGAAAACACCCTGAAGCTGATGTCTGAGCGGATGTTTGTGACCTAGCAGGTGTCTGAGTGCGCACAGGAGTCTGAGTCAATGGTCGACTAACAGAGGATGGATGAGAGCAGTCTCTCAGAAAATGCTCAAAAGAACCACATCGAAAACAAGCTCAAGTATTCTTCCTACACTCGCCTCTATGCATGTTGTCGCAAAAGTCACACGCTGGTACAGGTGGAATTCCAAAAGAACCACCCCGGCTAATAGAAGAGTCTTGAGGTGTAGCAGGCTGATGATAGGAACAACCTCTCTGACTCGGTGCAGATCGGGCTCTCTTATCAGGGTGACCATAAGAACCACCCCGGCTAATAGAAGAGTTTTTGCCCGGTTCACCAAGTCCTCAAAAATCACATCATGATACGTGGCTACTCGATCTCGGATACTAATGCGGAGCCCCTCAAGAAATTTATCACACTTATCTTTCTCTGAGGCCACTATCCCAGCACCATATCTCATCAAATCTAAAAACTGAAGTTCACACTCTGCCACTATCATAACACCCTGCACCAAGTCTCTAAAGGCCTAACATCTCTCTCTCATATATCGATCACCTAGATAACGGTTCTTAAACCTTTCCTTGAAAAAGTCCCAGGTCAGCCTGTCGGCAGCAACACTATTCACCACAAACTCCCACCAGATGTGGGCATTACTATCAAGCATAGCCACAGCTCCCAAATACCTCCTAGTTGGCTCCAAACCCAGATGATCCATCTGTCTCTCCGTATCATACAACCAGGTCTTTGCATCTGAAGGTGCACCCGTCAAGGATCCAGAAAAAGTCCTCAATCCATTAGCGATCAGGATCTAAGAGATTGGTGCCTCTGGTACAGCACCAGAAGCTCTAACAGCCCCCTGTAGCAACTGAAGGAGCTGCCTACTCAAGGTATCATCCGCCACAGCAATAGCAGGCTCAGTGCTTGGTACAGATGCCCCTCTGACCAGGGTAGACATATCATTACTTTCAACAGACGGAGGGTTGGGCGGTACAGTGGTACTTGGGGGAACAGGTGGACTTAGAGGAACAATAGGTGGAGGATCACTAATATGTTCCTCTACAGGGTCAGCAAAACTGGTCGCTCGACCACTCCCTCGGGTGATTCGGCGAGCTCTACGGGCACTCATAGAGTTCAGGAAATTTACAAGGATTAAACGTAGGAAATTAGAATTGGCACCGGATAATTTTACACAATACAAAAAGACTAGGTGACATGGCCTTACAGATATATAAAAAATATAACGATTTAACAGAAAACCTTTATTTAGGACCCATCACAGTCCGAGAATCATAAAACCAAAAGCTCTGATACCAAATAAATGTAACCCCCTAAATCGGCCTATGCAAGAAGCCAGTCTAGAGGTCACATTAATTGTTAAAACATAAATCGAGTTTAAGTAACTAAAAATATCCGATATGAAAAATAAAATTGGATGTTACCTAAAACAAGTAAAAATGTTACTAAAATATGGTGTCCTGAAAACATAGTTACTCACGAAAATAGTCCTCAAATCCGTAGTAAAACATAAAATGTTTAAAAATAACGTCATTGATAAAATAGCTCATGTCACTCTAAATGTAACTGAAATTAAAACATTACTTAAAAGAATAACTGGAAACGAGTAGATCCTCCAAGTGCCAAATCCGAGACGCCTATCTACGGCTATCTGAAAGGAGAAAAAAACGGTATGAGCTACGGAGCCTAGTGTGTTCCAACAGTGTAAGTAAAATACAAGTAAAATAAAATAACAGTAATAACAGTAAATCAGGTCATGTATGTGCATGTCATGCTACCCTCCAACCGAACTCCTAGATACAGTTCCCCAGAACAGTATCGGACACAGGTATTAACCCAGGCCCACTAGGGTAAAGATACCGACCTAATGAATCACCTTAGGGTACAGGCAGAATTACCCCGATCGTAGCACGGGAATCGAAATCAGGCAGAATTACCCTAACCAAAGCTAGGAACTGTAAACGGGCGGAATTACCAGCGGGATCAAGGTTGAACTGAAACTCAACACTATGTACTATGCCCTAGTCCAAGATATCAGGCATGCAATGATAACAGGCTTAATAATAACAATGTCAAGAGATAATTCGATACTATGTATGCACCAAAACAGGAAGTATTATAAAGAGCGTTTCATGCTTAAAATACAAATATATATATATATATATTTACGTAAAATCCAGAAAAGTAGTCATGTGTATATATCACGTTTGTTCAAAGCAGGAAAACAGTAATATACAGTTATATAGCATACAAGAAAACACACCTCGAACGGCAGAAACAGGTAGGTGATCTACTGGGCGTTCGAACCTTGCTCTATAGCAGTACTGGACCCTAGAAATATAAGATATAATTTTATTAAGACGGGAACTAAAAACTGAATTGACCATTTAGGGGCATAAGAACATAGGGTTACGATTGGCTCTCGGGTTCGATCGAAACAGGAGGAACAGGGCTGGGTCGGAACACGATCGGGAGAACTATGGGGTCCTACAAACAAACAGGTATAGACATTAGACTTTAAAAGCAAATTCTAGACTTACCTAACTTAGAAGAAAAGTTTGACTCGAGACTTAAAAGTCCAATTTGGAGGGTTTTAGGTTTGAATTTCGAGAAACGGACTTCATAGATGGACTCGGGACGTCGAAAAACATAAAATAGGAGTTTTTGAAAATTTTGACTTTTTGGGTCAAAGTCAACATTGACGTTAGCAGTCAAAGTCAACGTTGGCATCATGCTGATGTCATGGTCAATGATCAACGGTCAATGGGTTAGGTCGGTCAACGGGTTTGGTCAACGGGTTGGGTCGGGTTAATGGGTCAGGTCGGTTTGACCGGTTCGGTTCTGGTGGACTGGTCCGGCTCGGCTCGGGATGGATAAGTTCAGACTGGGTTTGGACCGATCGACTCCAGGCCACCGTTCAGGACGGACGAAAATCGCCCCATCGGCTCTTGGAGGCCACGTGCGACCCTAACCGGTCGAAAAACACCCACGGAGGCCAAATTTTTCAGAAAAAAACGATTAAACACATTCAAAATCACCCCAAACTTCTAGAAACCGATTGAAAAGGGTTTAAAACTTAAAACTTACCCCAAATTGAAACCTTATCCGACGAAGGCTCTGTCGGCGACGGACGGGTGCGAAACTGGAGGTGTTCTGCTCGGCTACGAACGGGGAGCACGACGAGACCGGCAATGCGCCGATCCACTGTCAATCGGAGGTCGATCGAACCGATTTCCAGTAGGGTAAAATCCCTAGGTTCGATGAAGGTTTTCGGCCCGATTCGCGGCGATACAAGCGGCCAATCGGTGCGTCGGGAGAGGGGTTTTGATCGGGGGAAGGCGGCGGTTCGGATGGTGCCGGCGGTGACACCCACGGTGCGACAGAGACGGAGATCGGGTGGTGGTCGGTTGTGGGAGACGGAGAGTTTTTTATATTCGAGTCAAAAATCATTTTCAGATCTAAAATATTACTTATATAAGACCCAACAAGGTCTTAAAATAAAACCCTAAAATAGAAAAAACCTTATTATTAGAGTTATTATTATTATTGTTATTTTTATTATTATAGTACGGGTGTTACAGTATTAGTTATGTGTTATGAGTTCACCCCGATCTTAGAAAGTTCAAGACTAGTTTCACTTATCTAAGAGGAGGATTACTCATCATCACTACGTACTAGTTCAAGATTCGTTCACTATGTACTTAAGTAATTAATCTCGCTAGTACTCGTCTTGTGTTGGTCGAACTCTATAATTTTTTTAGGATGATTCCTTCGCATTAGTGGGGGATTGTGGATATAATGCTTGAATCCTACTCTTCGTATTTATAGGAGACATGGAAGCAGTTCGGTTAAGTTAAAATTCATTTTGAATTTTAAATGTGTAACCGATTAGATTTAATAAATATCAAAGATTTGATATTATCTGTTATTAAATCTAATTTTGAATAGATATTATCCGAGATTTAAATGGATATTTTCGGTTATCAAATCTACTATTTTTTGATAGATATTATCTGATAATATCCGAGATTTTAAATGGATATTATTTGATATTATCCGAGATTTGATTTGATATTACCTGATATTAAATTTAAATTTTAAATCAGATTTTATTTGATTCTCGGACAAATTTGCCTCTACTTTCAACTTATAAATAAGAGAGCTCTCTTTCAGTTTTTATCATCCCATTCAGATTTACTTCTATCTTACTTCAGAGAGTTTGAGAGCAACGTTCGAGTTCTTGTTCGGCTTTGATTTTGACGATCATTTCCTCTGCAGTCCACTCCAGACTTTGGGTGTACATTGTTTGGAGCGACCGTGTTAATCTTCAAGGGACAACCGCCTAAAGTAGAGCTTACACACATCAGGGCGAATTGTTTCTAAGGCAGTGACCTCCATACCACGGCACGGTTTATTTTTGTTCTTGTTTATTTATTATTATTACCTTTCAGTGTTGACGCCCTGTTTTGTAGTTTATTTAACCAATAGAAGTGAAGATCGAAACTTTTACTCTTTTCTATTTTTATATAAAGTAATAATAAAGAAGACTTATTACTATAATTTAATTTTTTTATTAATATAAATTATTTTTAATTCCTGAAAAATATAAAATATCTTAAAATTTTGAATCCAAAATCTTATGGGTAAATTAAATAAACAACTTAATTTTTTTTAGTTTTCGTTTAGTATTTAAACTTCTTAAAATATAATTGTTAAATGTGTCTATTAAAAATCATTAAAAAATTTATAAAAAATATCAAATTGTTTACGAATTTATCAAATCAAGTTAGTTTTTGTTTAACTTGATATATATATTAACATTTTTAGTTGAGCTCAATTTTAAGTTAAATATTAATATAGTTTTAATCGAATCGAACTCGAATTATTTGTGAGCGGAGATAAATAATCACCCCAGTCGCTACCAGGGCCAGCTAAGAACGATGTCGTCCTCAAATTGGCAAATTTTCATTTTAAGTCCCTTAAATGGTAAAAAAATCAGTTTAAACCCTTAAATTAAAGAGTGTTTTCAGATTTCATCAGTCAAACTGTGAAGCAAAGAAATGGACAGATATACTTTGTATTGAAATCACATCATCCTCGTCATTGAAAACGTAATTAGATCTTTCTAATTAAAGATATGTAATAGAAGTATATATATATCGTTTCTTCTGCGAAGTATCCCTGCACACCTCTTGACCGCTTCATTGAGACGACCTTTATTATATATTTTTATTTAATTATCGATATCAAATTCAATAATGATTAATTTAGATTAAATTTTATAGAAATTATATAACTCATATAACCCATTTTTATTAATAATTTTAAGATTCAAACTTTTAATTTTACGTAAATGACACATGTCTCGACCCGCTAGACCAAACTAGCGGCAAAATTTACAGAATAATTCAATCAAATATTTTAATTTAGTATATAGGGATCTTCAAGTGATATTTAAGAATCTAAGTCATTTTTTATAGTACCACACAAAAAATGCCACCTGTACATGGCGTTTTTTTGTGTTTAATATTTCTAGCCAATCAAGTTGTACAAAAAACGTCACGTACAAGTAGCGTTGGAGAAAAAAAAATCATGTACAAGTGACGTTTTTTGTGTGGTACCATACAAAATGACTTAAATCATTAAATATCACTTAGGGTCTCGATATATTAAATTAAAATATTTGGTTAGACTATTCTGCAAATTCCTCCCCCAAACTAGCCGTTGATTTATAGTTTTGAATTCCCCATATTTCTATTAACAAATCCCTTTGCGTGTTCTTAAATAGACATCTTCATGAAGTCAATGAACAAGTTAACAAAGAAAAAACCTGTTTTCTCGGACCCCAAACAGGAGGAATCCCATGTCAAGCCTGTTTTGTTTTGTATGTTTGTTTGTTCTTTGTTTGAGTGGTGGTGGAATGGTGGATGGATTTGCAGAAACGAAGAAGGATTTGGTGCATGTCGGAGTGATTCTTGATCTGAATTCAGTGGTCGGATCCGTGGCGAACGCATGCATTCCTATGGCAATCTCGGATTTCTACGATGCTCATCCTGAGTTCAGGACAAGATTGTCTCTGCACCTTCGGAGCTCAGATGATGTTCTGGGTGCGGCTTTTACAGGTTTTTATTTACTTTAGCATTAATTATGAAAATTATAAAAATTAGGGTGGCAAAGTGATATTAAAAAGGTAGACTTTAAAATTTAGTGTTTGATATTGTTATAAAAATATTGTTGAGAAGATAAAATTTTCAAACGTGTCGTAGAAAAGTGTTTTTTTTAAAAAAAAATTAAAAATTGAATTTAAGAATTAATAAAAATTAAATTTAAAGATGGATATAAGTCAGGTTGATTTTTGATTTATCCGAATTTGATTTAAAAATAAATATCATAAATTTTAATTCGATCCAAACTGAATACATCCTTTAAAATACCCTACATGAAAATATCTTAAACTTGATCCTGACAAATAAAAAAAATAATTTTAAGGATTTAATTATAAACAAATAATTTTAAGAAACTTAATTATAAAAAATAATAATTTTAAAAATTAAATCATAAATAAAAATTTAATTTTAAAGTTTTATTTATAAAATTATATAAAGCAACGGTATTATTATAAATATATAAAGTGAGGGTATTATTATAAATATTATTATTATAGATATTTTTTTACAATAAACTAAAATCTGATCTGACTTAATTTTATTCTTAATAAAAATTCGACTTAATCTGATTCAATATAATTTTTTAATAAAAATTAATTCGATCGGATATGATAAAATACACATTTCTAATAACTTATCATTTTAAATCTTTACGACATATTTTAATCCAAAAACTAAAATGTAACTTTTAGATTTGGATCAATAATCATTTTTTTTTAACAGATGCAGCTAATTTTATTAACAAAAAAATGCTCAATATTATAATAATGGTTTACAATTATCATTGTAAACTAAAAATATAATTGGATCAATAATCATTTTTAAAAACATTTTCATATTAAAATTTAAATATTTTCATTGATTATTAGATGGAGAAGTAATTTTTACTGGATTTTGTCCCTATATTGTAATTTGACTGCTTTTTAGTTAGATTATTCGAAATATATGATGATCCATAGATCATCTATTTTTTGGTCAAATAAATATATTTGAATAAGTTTAATTCTGGTATATATCTCTTTATTTTATAAATAAATAAAAAGGATTTGAATAATATAAATATGATAATAAATTGAAGAGTAAACTATATAATCATCTAAGAAATATTATAAGGTAAATTACACTAAACGTTGTACCACTTATACCATTAGATTTTTAATTGCATCAATTTTAACTCGAAATTTATATTTTAAGATTAATGTTGTCCTTTATCGTTAATTTTTTAATCTCGATAAAATTAAATATAATTTTAGAGTTTTAAGTTTGGGTGTAAATTGTCTACCTTTTTAATTTTTGTGTCTCCTTTCGTGTCTCCGTTTTAAATTAGAGGTTTAGGGTGTAGAGTTTAAGATTAGGGGTTGTGATTAAAGTTTAGGAAACTAGGGTTTAGAGTTTAAAATTTAAAATTTAAGATATAGAAAATAATGGTTATGGTTTAAAATTTAATTTTTTAGAAAATTTTAATAAGAGATATAAATGTATTAATTTTTTAAAACATTATTTAAAAATGACTATTTAGTTGATATTTAAGTTTTTTTTTATATTATTGCTCGATTTTTACATTTTATCATTTATACTATATCTGGATTGCAGCACTAGAGTTGATCAACAAGAAGGAAGTTAATGCCATCGTCGGCCCCCAAAGGTCAGCGCAAGCTAGAGTTGTAATGGACATCGGCCAAAAGGCTCGGGTTCTGTAATAACCCAAAAATTCGAGTCAAAATCCCCAAATAAAGTCAAAATCCCTAATTGAAACCCTAAAAATTTTAGGATTGAAATTTCTGAAAATAGAGGACTAAATTGAAAATATTTAAAAGTTTAGGGGTCAAAATGAGAGGATTCAAAACTATCGAGCCCCTGTATGGTAATTTCACCATTTTTATGGTGAAACGTTTTCTTCCTTCTTCTGAAACCGAAAATGGTGAGTTATGGGGGATTAAATTCTTAATAAAATTCAGATTTAAAACTGAAACATTGCTGGTTGGATTTCAAATCATTCGAATCGTTCTACCTCTCTGTTACTGTCGATTTTTGGGTTTTGGAGTTGTCTTCTTCCTTGGGCTCATTGTTGGTAAGTTACGATTATTATTATTATTGTTTCAGTTTAGTTGGAATCGTTTGAAGGTGTTGTTCTAATTTAAATTTGTTTCGAATCTGAGAACTTAATTTTGAGTAGGGTTCAACGTGTATAAAGAATTGTTGATATTGAGTTTGAAGGTGATTTAAGTTTGGGTTCAATCTCGGTTTTAATGCATTTTAGAGTGTTATTAGTGTTGGTTTATGTTGGATTCGTTAAGGATTTGTTGTAGGTTAATTTCGGATCGAATATGGAATGAAATCGGGTGAAAATAGGAATTAAAATCGAGTTTTTGGGTCTGTTTGGCACAGGGAAAAAATCTGGAAATTTTCCAGATTTTCCCGAAAAATCTGGAATTTCCAGATTTTCCCGGGAAACAAACAGGGGATAGACCGAACCCAGTGAACCGAACCGGCCCAGTGAACCGAACCAGACTCGGCCCAGACGAACCGACCGGCCTTGAACCGAATCGGCCCAGACCGCGTGACCCAGAACCCAAACCCGACCCGACAACCCGACCCGACCCGATCTCCGACCCGTTTCTCGACCCGGTTGACGTCATCGCTGACGTCACTGCTGACGTCAGCGTTGACTGATGACGTCACTGTTGACGTTAGCGTTGACCAGTGCTGACGTCAGCAGTTGACTTTTTTTGACCCGGGCCCACTTTATGTTTTTCGACGTCCTGAATCTAATGGCGCGGTCCGTTTTTCAAAATTCGATCCCGAAGTGTCGTTTTTGGGGGTTTTATGTTCGATACGTTATTTGAAAAATTTTTGTAAAAGTTTCTGAACACGTTTCTGTTTGCTTCAGGTGACGAGGATTCCGACCCCGAGCAGCTACCTCCTCCTCCTCCTGTACGTGGACCGATACATCCGCATTCGGGACCTTCACGTGAGTACGAATTATTTTGTTTAGTTTATTTTACGGTAGTGTGGCATAGTAGGAAATCTAATATATTTCTGTTAATTGTAGACTCTACTCCTGCTCAGCCCAGTGGTAGAGCCGAGTCCAGTAGACGTCAGGGTCGTCGTTGAGTCTTCTGATACAGGTGTGTTCTCTCCCGTTCAGCCTGTAAATTCTGTTGTTCTGTATATTCGATTCTGTTATCCGTATGATCATGCATCATTCTGATTTATCATATCTGTTTATGTTTCTGTCATGCTTGCCTCCTGTTAGAATATAGGCATGCATTCTAATTCTGTATCTGCATTTAACATGGCATCTGGGATATTATCTGTGTACGGGGAAGTTAGTGATTTTATCACTTCTGTTCAGTGGCTCCACCTTCGGGTCGAGATACCACTTATGTTGGTGTGATGGTGTTAGAGTGGTCTGGGGACCAGCTCTTCTGAGGTGTTCGGAGATGGGTGCATATCATGCATACTCTGTCTGTTCTGCATATTCTGTTCTGTTATACCGTTATCTGTTTTAGAGACACACTAGGCTCCCCAGCTTACACCCTCTCAGGTTCTTGTTTCAGATCTCAGACTTAGACTCGGTACGGTACTAGGAGGTTCCTGTTCCAGTATCTAATTTATAGTATATAATCATTTTCGGATTCCGGATTATTTATAGTATTTCAATAATATTTCTGTAATTAAATGTTTATCGGTATTTGTTACATTTACTGTTTATAAATTATGGGTTGAACTTTATTTTTTAAATGTTTAATTTTATTATCATTTTAAATTATTATTTATTCAATAATTTATCTGAATATTTTATTAATTTTTGTAAAAACCCTAACGTTCGGAACAAGTTTTCAAGTCGTAAACCCTAACTTGTAGCCTAAGAAATTAGGTTAAGTTTTAGGGGTTACATTTAGTGGTATCAGAGCCCGGTTCAACCCACGGACTGTGAAGTCCGAAATGATTTTGATCTGAAAATGTTTTGTCAATTCTTTGAAAAATCCGGAATTTTGTTTTGACTCGTATTTTGAAAATTTTTGAATTATTTCGAATTTTACTCCAAGTACCGACACTAATAGGATTCTATCTGTCTTCTGTAGATACTCTACTATGCCACCGCGTCGAAGTACTCGTTTAGCGACCGGTAGAGGCCGTGGCCGAGGTCGATCTGTTGCCTCTTCCAGTGATATTCCGCCTCCTGTGGACCTGCCATAGGCTCAGAGTCTGACACAGAATCTAGGAGGAGAGGCTCAGCCCGATATACAGACCGAGACTCAGCAAGCCGAGGTTGATCAGCCGGTCCAGAGTGAGGGACCATATGTGCCTGATGACAGAGAGGCTGTCGGTTTGGACTCAGTGACAGTATAGAGGGAATTACTCAGATTTCTGCGACAAAATGAGGGTTCTAGGAAACCCATATCCATTGAACTTCTGGCAGCTGGAATGACTATGTTTGACGGCAAGACCGGTACTGACCCAGCAGATGCAGAGTACTGGCTGAAGAAACTTCAGCGTCTATTTGTCGAAATGGAATACCCCTCTGACAGGAAACTGAGGGCAGCGATATTATTGCTACAGGGTGAGGCCCTGAACTGGTGGGAGGCAGAAGAAAAGGTTAATGCTTCTGAGAGGATTAATTGGGAGTTCTTCAGACAGAGTTTTGAGGACCGATATGTAGGCCCAGAGTATTTGGCTAAATGCCGAGAGGATTTCCTGAATCTGCAACAGAATGACATGTCTGTCAAGGATTATGAGATCGAGTTTCTGAGACTATTACAGTATGCCCCTGGTATTGTGTCTACCGAAAAGCAAAAATGTGATCACTTTCTGAAAGGACTCCGGATTCCACTAAAAATTGCAGTTGCTACCCATCATAATACTGAGTACAAGATGATCACTCGGCGAGCCAGGACAGTCGAGCGTAATGAGGTTCTGAGTGTTCAGATGGAATCTCAAAGTCAGGATAGAGGTAGACGATAGCCTGCCTCATCTGTTCAGTACAGCCAGGGTTTTCAGTCCCGGAAGAGAGGCCGCGATGAGTATGAGCCGCAGAGTTCGACACGGTCTAGACCTGCAGTATCAGCTATCCCTGCTGCTAGTGGAGCTGGATCTACTAGTACCCGAGCGGTACCTTAGTGTACATTCTGTAAGAAATGGCACTCCGGAGAATGTCGCATGAGGAGTGGAACTTGTTTCCAATGTGGATCCCTTGATCACCGTCTCCGAGACTGTCTAGTGGCACCACAGTCTGGTTATGCTCCGGGCCAGTCACAGGCTTCAGTTCAGACCCTAGCAGGGGGTAGAGGACAGGGTAGACCCGCTGCATCTGGTACTGGTAGTAGAGGCAGACCCAGTTAGTTCAGGGGAGCAGCCAGATCGGGAGGATCTCAGTATGGCATGGTGTATGCTACGAGGAGATAGGAGGACCGAGATGAGCCAGACGTCATTGCTGGTACATTTTCTGTACACACTGTTCCCTTCTTCGCATTATTAGATAATGGGTCAACGCATTCATATGTCTCTAGTTCTGTAGCGGGGTATCTGAAAATTTCTGAGGAGGACACTGGTAGTTCTGTTTCAGTCTTTAGCCCTGTAGGCCACCAGATGGAGATTTCCAAAGTTTATAGAGATTGTCCCCTTGAGCTTCACGGGGAAATCTTTCCTGCAAATCTGATGAAATTACCGTTTATGGACTTTGACCTGATTTTGGGGATGGAGTGGTTATCCGCTCACCGAGTGACTTTGGACTGTCAGCGTAAGAGGGCGATTCTGAGAACTTATGATGGACGAGAGGTAACTCTCATCGGTGAACGCTGAGGTTATCTGTCCAATCTGATTTCAGCCATGAAAGATGAAAAGATGATCAAGAAGGGATGTATAGCCTATCTCGCCTACATCCTTGACCGGAGGCAACCTGATTCTGGAATGGATAAGATCCGAGTGGTCTGCGAATTTTCAGATGTTTTTCCGGAAGAGCTACCGGGTGTATCCCCTAAGCGTGAGGAGGTAGAGTTCAGTATTGAGTTATACCCTGGGACTACTCCAGTATCTATTCCACCTTACTAGATGGCTCCGAAAGAGCTCAAGGAGCTTAAGATTCAGCTATAGGAACTTCTGGATAGAGGTTTCATACAGCACAGTGTTTCACCGTGGGGAGCCCCTGTCCTGTTCGTTAAAAAGAAAGATGGCTCTCTACGCTTATGTATTGATTACCGGAAGCTGAATAAATTGACTATCAAGAACAAGTACCCCCTTCCCTGCATCGACGACCTGTTCGATCAGTTCCGAGGAGCTACGGTTTTCTCTAAGATAGACTTGAGATCTGGTTATTACCAATTCAAGGTTAAGGATTCTGACGTGTCCAAGACAGCTTTCAGAACTCGTTATGGTCACTACGAGTTTCTGGTAATGCCCTTCGGTCTTACGAATGCCCCTGCAGCATTCATGGACATGATGAATAGGGTGTTTCGACCCTATCTGGATCAGTTCGTAGTGGTTTTCATTGATGACATACTGGTCTATTCCAAGTCTGAGGATGAGCATGAGCAGCATCTCCGTATTGTTCTACAGACTCTGAGGGAGAAACAGTTGTATACAAAGTTCAGCAAATGTGAATTCTGGCTCTCGGAGGTTGTTTTTCTGGGACACGTGGTATCAGCTAAGGGTGTTCAGGTGGATCCGAACAAAATTGAGGCTATTATGAGTTGGCAGCGACCCAAAAATGTAGCAGAGATCCGCAGTTTTCTGGGATTAGCGGGTTATTATCAGAGATTTGTGGAGGGCTTTTCTTCCATAGCCACTCCGTTGACTAAGCTTCTGAGGAAGGATATTCCCTTTATCTGGTCTGAGGCTCAGCAGCAGAGTTTTGATAAACTGAAGTCCGTTCTGACCCAAGCACCAATTCTGATACAGCCAGAGTCGGGGAAACCCTATACTATTTACAGTGATGCCTCATACACTGGTTTGGGTTGTGTTCTGATGCAGGATGGGAAAGTAGTGGCTTATGCGTCCCGACAGTTGAAACCGCATGAGTCTAACTACCCTACCCACGATCTGGAGTTAGCAGCCGTGATTTTTGCTCTGAAAATCTGGAGACACTATCTCTATGGAGAGAAGTGTTATATTTTCACTGATCACAAGAGTCTTAAGTATCTTCTCACCCAGAAGGAACTTAATCTGAGACAGCGTCGCTGGCTAGAGCTTCTAAAGGACTATGATTGTGAGATAGAACATCATCCTGGTAAAGCTAATGTCGTTGCGGATGCTCTGAGTCGCAACGCCATTTCTGACCTGAGAGCTCTGTTTGCTCGGATGAGTCTGTTAGAGGATGGCAATTTACCGGCAGAGCTTCGAGTGGTTCCTACTTTGATTTCTGAGATTCAGGCTGAGCAGCCTAATGATCCGTACTTGGCTCACCGCATTACGGAAGTTCAGGAGGGGACTTCTCCGGATTTTTCTCTGAACCAGGATGGAGTTCTGTGTTTCCGGGGTCGACTATGTGTTCCGAGGAATTCTGCATTGAAACAGATTATTCTGCGAGAGGCTCATGATAGTCCGTACTCTATGCACCCTGGAGGTGACAAGATGTACAAGAATCTCCGAGAAAAGTACTGGTGGAAAGGTCTCAAGCGAGACGTGGTCAGTTTTGTATCGAAATGCTTGACTTGCCAGAAAATCAAAGCAGAACATCAGCGACCATCTGGACTTCTTCAGCACATCGAGATTCCCCAATGGAAATGGGAGCGTGTGACCATGGATTTTGTCAGTGGGTTACCGTTGACTCCGTCAAAGAAGGATTCTGTCTGGGTCATCGTTGATCGTTTGACCAAATTTGCTCATTTTATTCCGGCCAAGACCACCTATACTCTGAGTAGGCTGGCTCGATTATATATCTCCGAGATTGTCCGACTACATGGAGTACCTATGTCTATTATATCTGATCGGGATCCGAGATTCACGTCTAAGTTCTGGGGATCCCTACATACTGCTCTGGGTACTCGTCTGAACTTCAGCACTGCTTATCACCCTCAGACCGATGGTCAGTCTGAGCGCGTGATTCAGATCCTCGAGGATATATTGAGAGGATGTATTCTGGACTTCAGAGGTAGCTGGGAGGATTTCCTACCTTTGGCAGAGTTTGCGTACAACAACAGCTATCAGGCCAGTATTAAGATGGCACCATATGAGGCTCTGTACGGACGTAAGTGTCGTACCCCGATTGGTTGGACTGAGCTCACTGAGCACCGTTTGTTGGGTCCAGATATTGTACATGAGGCTGAGGAGACTGTCAGATTGATTCGGGATCGGCTCAAAGCCGCTTTTGACAGACAGAAATATTACGCTGATTTGAGGCGTAAAGATCTGGAGTTTGATGTTGGCGACGAGGTTTTTCTGAAAGTATCTCCTTGGAGGAAGGTACTACGATTTGGCCGTAAGGACAAGCTCAGTCCCAGATATATTGGACCCTACCGGATTATCAGACGTATCGGACCAGTAGCTTATCAGCTTGAGTTACCACCTGAACTCAGGCGAATCCATGATGTGTTCCATGTTTCGGTACTGAGACGTTATCGAGCAGATCCGTCTCATGTTCTGTCTATAGAGGATTTCGAGATTCGGCCTGATTTGTGTTATGAGGAGGAGCCCGTTGAGATCATTGATCAGGACCAGAGAGTTCTTCGGAGGAAAACCATTAAGATGGTTAAGGTTCTCTGGCGTAACCGAGGTCTAGATGAGGCTACATGGGAGCCCAAGTCTGTCATCAAAGCCCAGTATCCGCATCTCTTTGATCCAGGTAAATTTCGAGGACGAAATTTTCTGTAAGGGGGGAAGAGTTGTAATAACCCAAAAATTCGAGTCAAAATCCCCAAATAAAGTCAAAATCCCTAATTGAAACCCTAAAAATTTTAGGATTGAAATTTCTAAAAATAGAGGACTAAATTGAAAATATTTAAAAGTTTAGGGGTCAAAATGAGAGGATTCAAAACTATCAAGCCCCTGTATGGTAATTTCACCATTTTTATGGTGAAACGTTTTCTTCCTTCTTCTGAAACCGAAAATGGTGAGTTATGGGGGATTAAATTCTTAATAAAATTCAGATTTAAAACTGAAACATTGCTGGTTGGATTTCAAATCATTCGAATCGTTCTACCTTTCTGTTACTGTCGATTTTTGGGTTTTGGAGTTGTCTTCTTCCTTGGGCTCATTGTTGGTAAGTTACGATTATTATTATTATTGTTTCAGTTTAGTTGGAATCGTTTGAAGGTGTTGTTCTAATTTAAATTTGTTTCGAATCTGAGAACTTAATTTTGAGTAGGGTTCAACGTGTATAAAGAACTGTTGATATTGAGTTTGAAGGTGATTTAAGTTTGGGTTCAATCTCGATTTTAATCCATTTTAGAGTGTTATTAGTGTTGGTTTATGTTGGATTCGTTAAGGATTTGTTGTAGGTTAATTTCGGATCGAATATGGAATGAAATCGGGTGAAAATAGGGATTAAAATCGAGTTTTTGGGTCTGTTTAGCACGGGGGAAAAATCTGGAAATTTTCCCGGGAAACAAACAGGGGATAGATCGAACCCAGTGAACCGAACCGGCCCAGTGAACCGAACCAGACTCGGCCCAGACGAACCGACCGGCCTTGAACCGAATCGGCCCAGACCGCGTGACCCAGAACCCAAACCCGACCCGACTGCCCGACCCGACAACCCGACCCGACCCGATCTCCGACCCGTTTCCCAACCCGGCTGACGTCATCGTTGATGTCACTGCTGACGTCATCGCTGACGTCACTGCTGACGTCAGCGTTGACTGATGACGTCACTGCTGACGTCAGCGTTGACCAGTGCTGACGTCAGCAATTGACTTTTTTTGACCCGGACCCACTTTATGTTTTTCGACGTCCTGAATCCAATGGCGCGGTCCGTTTTTCGAAATTCGATCCCGAAGTATCGTTTTTGGGGGTTTTATGTTCGATACGTTATTTGAAAAATTTCTGTAAAAGTTTCTGAACACGTTTCTGTTTGCTTCAGGTGACGAGGATTCCGACCCCGAGCAGCTACCTCCTCCTCCTCCTGTACGTGGACCGATACATCCGCATTCGGGACCTTCACGTGAGTACGAATTATTTTGTTTAGTTTATTTTACGGTAGTGTGGCATAGTAGGAAATCTAATATATTTCTGTTAATTGTAGACTCTACTCCTGCTCAGCCCAGTGGTAGAGCCGAGTCCAGTAGACGTCAGGGTCGTCGTTGAGTCTTCTGATACAGGTGTGTTCTCTCCCGTTCAGCCTGTAAATTCTGTTGTTCTGTATATTCGATTCTGTTATCCGTATGATCATGCATCATTCTGATTTATCATATCTGTTTTTGTTTCTGTCATGCTTGCCTCCTGTTAGAATATAGGCATGCATTCTGATTCTGTATCTGCATTTAACATGGCATCTGGGATATTATCTGTGTACGGGGAAGTTAGTGATTTTATCATTTCTGTTCAGTGGCTCCACCTTCGGGTCGAGATACCACTTATGTTGGTGTGATGGTGTTAGAGTGGTCTGGGGACCAGCTCTTCTGAGGTGTTCGGAGATGGGTGCATATCATGCATACTCTGTCTGTTCTGCATATTCTGTTCTGTTATACCGTTATCTGTTCTAGAGACACACTAGGCTCCCCAGCTTACACCCTCTCAGGTTCTTGTTTCAGATCTCAGACTTAGACTCGGTACGGTACTTAGAGGTTCTTGTTCCAGTATCTGATTTATAGTATGTAATCATTTTCGGATTCCGGATTATTTATAGTATTTGAACAATATTTCTGTAATTAAATGTTTATCGGTATTTGTTACATTTACTGTTTATAAATTATGGGTTGAACTTTATTTTGTAAATGTTTAATTTTATTATCATTTTAAATTATTATTTATTCAATAATTTATCTGAATATTTTATTAATTTTTGTAAAAACCCTAACGTTCGGAACAAGTTTTCAAGTCGTAAACCCTAACTTGTAGCCTAAGAAATTAGGTTAAGTTTTAGGGGTTACAGGTTCCCATCATTTCATACTCAGCAACAAGTCCCTCACTCTCCACGACCCAGAACCCGTTCTTCGTTCGGACAGCCTTGGACGATGGCTCACAAGCAAAAGCCATTGCGGCCATGGTCCAAGCATATGTATGGAACGAAGTAGTCCTCCTATACGAAGACACCGAATTCGGAAGCGGTCTAATCCCCTACCTTGTAGACGAGTTCCAGCAGTTCGACATACAGGTGAGTTCCAGGTTTTCAATCTCCCCAACCTCTAGTAACTTGAACATCTTAAAGAAGCTCAACAAAGTAATGGCGATGCAGACGAGAGTGATCGTCGTACACATGACTTCTTCCTTGGGGTCCAAGTTATTTTTGCTTGCAAAAGAAGCAAACATGATCAGTGAAGGATATGCTTGGATCATTACAGATGGACTATCGAGTTTGCTGGATCCGACGGGAGCTGAAGTCATCGGTTCGATGCAAGGTGTGTTGGGAATAAGGCCATACATACCACAGTCTAAAAGACTTGAGAATTTTAAGAGGAGATGGAACCGTGGGAGTCGGTCTAGTTCGACCAAATTAAACATTTTTGGGTATTGGGCATATGATACTGTGTGGGCACTGGCCAAGTCTGTTGAAATGGTTCGGCACGAGAGCTCCGGTGTTACGAGACAGAGTTACCGGAAAAATGCAAGTCAGATTCCGGAAATAAGAGTTTCTACGATAGGACGAATGATCCGAAATAAGTTGGTGAAAACCAAATTTAGAGGTCTCAGTGGAGATTTCAGTTTGGTTAAGGGACAGTTGCAGTCTTCAGTGTTCGAAATCATCAATGTGGTAGATAAAATGGAAAAAGTTATTGGATATTGGACAACTGAGAATGGATTGACTCCAGAACTAGGCAAACAGGTAAAGGCGGCATCTTCGACCCCCTTAAATCATGAACTTAAACCGCCTATATGGCCCGGAAACACAAAAACCGAACCCCGAGGTTGGACAACACCTGTTGGTGGCAAGAAACTAAAGATTGGGGTCCCTGTGAAACCTGGTTTTGATACATATGTGAAAGTGAATCACGACCCTTACACCGGTGAGCTCAGTGTAACAGGGTTCTCTTATGATGTATTCCTTGAGGCATTAGCTCTTTTACCCTTTGCAGTGCCCCCAGAACTGATTCCTTACTACATTAGTTCCAACACAAGTTCAGGAACATACGACGAGCTTCTTTACAACGTCAAACTTCAGGTTCTTGGCCTAATCTTTAACCCTGAATCTCAAATATTTTTCCATTTATCTCGACACTAATCGATGGCCTACTCTTTGTGACGGTGTAGATATACGATGCTGCGGTGGGAGATATAACAATTCTGGCAAGTCGATCTCAGTATGTAGATTTCACATTGCCTTACCTGCAATCACATGTGTCAATGGTTGTGAAAATCAAAGATGATGGGAGGAAGAATATGTGGATATTCTTAAAGCCGCTGAGTTGGGATCTTTGGTTAACAACAGGGGTTGCATTCATCTACACAGGTATCGTAGTGTGGATTTTGGAACGCCGGATCAACAACGAGTTCCGAGGTTCCATACAACAACAATTAGGAACAGTTTTCTGGTTTTCCTTTTCAATTCTGGTGTTTGCTCATAGTAAGTAAAGTTTCTTCCATCTAATTCTGAAAAAAATCGAGTTTCTTCATTGTCAAGCAACCTTGTTTGTCTCGAGTCGCGACCTTGAATGTGTTGCCTGGTTTCAGGGGAGAAGATTTTAAACAACTTGTCAAGATTTGTGTTGATTATATGGATATTCGTGGTACTCATCCTCACCCAAAGTTACACTGCAAGTCTGGCCTCGATGCTAACCGTGCAACGATTGCAACCGACAGTATTAGATGTCAACGAGCTGAAAAAGAATGGTGATTTTGTAGGATACGAAACCGGTTCCTTTGTGAAAGACCTTTTGGTAACGCAATTGCACTTCGACCAGTCTAAGTTGAAGAACTATGGTACTGCAGAGGAGTTCGACGAAGCATTATCAAAGGGAAGCCAAAACGAAGGTGTCAGTGCAATTTTCGGAACACAACACTGCATCGAGCTTTTTCTTTCCAAGTACTGCGACAAATATATGACTGCCGGACCGACGTACAAAACCGACGGACTTGGTTTCGTTAGTCTCTTTCAACCCTACTCTTACATATGTGATCACAATTGTTAATCATGTACTGATTTGATTCCTCTTTTCTTAGGCCTTCCCACAAGGGTCACCACTAGTATCCCATCTATCCAGGGCAATCTTGGGAGTGACCGAGAATAAATCGAAAATGGATGCATTGGAACAGAATATTTTTCACAACAAAAAAACTTGTCCAATCGATGTTGAACGGACGACGGTTTCATCCGATAGTCTCGGATTGTACAGCTTCGGGGGTCTGTTCATCATCACGGCAGTTGCTTCCTTGTGTTCACTCATCATTTACTTCATACAGTTTCTGCAATCTTATTGGAACACAGTCCATGCCGTGCTTGACATCTCGGTTTGGTCTAAAATTAGTGAATTGATGAAGCGTTTTGATGACCAATCCGCTTGCCGTGTGCCGGGGAGAGATGCTAATGCTACAAATAGTACCGGTGCTGATGCCGGAAATGAAGGTTCTGATACTGCCGGTGGTGGTGACAATGTTACTCGGAGTAGCTCTAATTTATGATGTAAATGTAATTAGTAATTGCTAATTGATAGAAAAAGGACCGTCTTTAAAAAAAAAAAAAGGACCGATTGATAAATATTGTTAATGCCTAAATAATGAGACATCAGACAAGAGAAGTGGAAATGAGTGTCATGATAGTTAGAGACAGTTTACTTTTGTAAATTTAGGACAAAAATCTTGGTTCATATGGTGATTAGAGTTGGAGAAAGGAAGAGGAGATGAGAGAAGAGAGGGGAGTATTATTCCCCTTGTTATGTTCTGTCTCAAACTTGACTTGCCTCATCGGGTTTTTTGGATAATTATAGTTTTTAAAATTGTTCGTGATCGGAGACGTCAGACTTAATGATAATTTATAAATAAAATAATAAAAATAAATTCAACTTTTAAATACTAAATTTTATGAATGAAGAATAAATTAAAGAGACAACAAATTTACTAAAGCTGTTCATTTTTAGTTCACAACCCGTGCATTATTCCATCAGGCTTTCGCCTATTGCAAGAAATTCTTCGTTGTTGTCTCTCGTAGGAGTTTGGACAGTGTCTCAGTTCTAGTGTGACTGATCATCCTTTCAGACCAGATAATGATAATCGCCTTGATAAGGTATTACCTCACGAACTAATTAATCAGACGTGAGTCCCTCCTCGGGTAGATTCCTCTCGTTCTTTAGCACTACGAGATATTAACAGTCATTTTTAACTGTTGTTCCTCTCTTATTAACATGTTCTTATGCGTTACTCACCCATCCGTTACCGATATCGGTCCCTGTTTGACTTGTATTTGTTAAACATACCGTCAGTGTTTATCCTAAACCAGAATCGAACCCTCTATATAATTCATAATTGCATCACTTATAGTTTCTTTGTTTGCAGATAAAACCGATTCAGAATTGTTTTTCATAACTCTCTAAGCACATTTTTGTTATGCTTAAAACAATTTTTACAAGACCTATGATTGTAGTAACATCACAAACCTATTAATATTTGCGTGAACAAAAATCTTTTGTTGATAATTGTCTTGTGTGTCACTATCTTACACTATTTGCAGTAAAAAAATAATATTATAAATTTTTAATTGTGTTTTTCTCTTACGAATAAAGTTTTTAAAATTAGAAATATGTTATCTTTAATCGTATCTTTTTCTATATTCTCAATTAAAACACTTTTAAAAATAAATTTTAATTCTTAATTTTGATTTTTTACATCCTAAACCTTAAATCTTGTACCTTAAAAATATATTCTAATCTTAATTTTTAAACCCTAAATAGAGAAATATCATTAAACTGATTAATAAAGATTAAAGTATCAAGGACTCAATATAATTATAAATTATTTAAAATAAAATTTTAATTAAATTAATTATATATCGAGTCCTTGAGATTTTTAATTTTTATTAATCAATTAAATAGTATTCAACGGTGTTTAATATTAACATTATTCAACATCGTTAATGATGTTTAACGGTGTTCAAGAAACGTAATAAATTCATCCAATAATTAACATAGTGTTTTGAAATGGTTGCTTCCTCCATTTCCATGGTCGAATTATTACAGTTATTCGATACCCTTTTTCTTATTTTACGAAGATAATGTTGATGAATGTTTAAAAGTACTATTTTTATTACCTTTTACTCAGATTATTGTTAGAATTAAGCGTATTTTTAGTTTTATTGTTAGTCATTCATGTATATTTACATAATTTCTTTAGTTGTCGTATTTAAATCGTATTTTGATTAAGTTCTTGAGAAAAAGATATTGTCGTGGTGTATTTCCTTACTTGTAGGAATCAATTCTTTAATCAAATCTTCTAGAATCTTTCTTTATTTTTGAATTTGACTTGATCTACTTGAGATTCTTTTTAAGTCGACATCCTTTCAACAAGGGATTGATTCCTAAAAATAAGTAAATACACTACAATAATATCTTTTTCCCACGATTTTAACCAAAATATGATTTAAATACAATAATTAAAGAAATTATGTAAAAATGTGCCTAATTCTAACAATAATCCGAATAAAAATGTAATAAAAATAATACTTTTGAACACTCGTCAAATGCTATTCGAACTTGGTTCTACTCTGTTTTAAATCTTTTTTTCCTTTTTATGATATTTTTTATTTGTAATTATATATATAAGGTTAATTGTACCATATGTTTTTAAATTATGATTTTTATTTTAAAATCATTAAATTTTTTAATATTTTGATTTCATTCTTAAACTATGACTTTCAGTTTAAATCGATCTCAACTTTTGCATGTTTTAATATCTTACCAAATTATAATTCTCATTCTAAATTGATTTATAAACTTTTAAACATCTTATTTTTATCATCAAATTATCAATATATGTTAATTAATCTCATGTTAATAAAATTATTAGTTATTATATAAATATTGACATGTATTATGTAATAAATGAATTTGAAAAAAACATAATTTAATGTTGAAATTGTGACATTCATGAGTTCAGGGACATTTAAAATGCTCGTCAATTTAGAATTGACAATCATAATTTAAAAAAATATTTGTATATTTAAAAGTTTAGACTAATTATCATAATATAGGATAAGTGGTACAATTAACTCGTAGGTCAATAGTAACAATCTCAACAATAAAATATAGTAAATGTATTTTTTTTTATTTCCCTCTTGATATTTTAAAACTTTATAATGATTAAATTAGATTGATTTATGTCTTAAACTTGATTTTAATAGATAATTTTTGACATAAAGATAATTTTAACTCTTAACGTTTATAATTTTTATCATTTTAGTCCTTATTCTTTTTTTTAGATAAATCTAGCCCTTAATGTATATCTTTTTGACAAATATTTCATTTTTAACTAATATGATGATTTGATCGTTAAGAATTTAACGATAATAATATATCATATATATGTAGAATGAGGTTTGAGATTTGAGAATGTTAAGTAGCTTTTTATTTTAGATTTTATTAATTTTTAATATTTTAATTAAATTTAATTGTTTTATATTTTATGTTAGAATAAAATTATATTTTACATGTATATATTTGTCATCATCGTTAAAAATTTAACGATGATAACATGTCATATATATGCAAAATGATGTTAGATGCTATATTATTTAAAATATATTATCACATGTATTTGGCATGTCATTATAGTTAAGTTTTTAACGATTTAGTCATCATATTAATTAAAAAACAAGATATTTGTCAAAAAAACATAGATTAGAGATTAAATTTTTTCTAAAAAAAACTAGTGTTAAAATGATAAAAAATTATAAACGTTAAAAATTAAAATTATTTTTATGATTAATTTTTTTAATAAATATTTTATACAATCTTAAACTCAAAGATATTTAAGTTTATAACAAACTCTTTCTATCCATTTGTTGCTTCGTAACTCAGGTCCTTTAGCAGTACAGCAGTAATGACTGAAAACCCTTGGAAAAGGGGGGAAGTGCTTCGTCTTCCTACAACCATTGACTGGAAAAAGCAATAATATCTAGACACGTGTCCAAACCTAAATAAACCTTAACTACTACTTCGACAGCTCACCTAATTTCCCAATTAGCTTAAAAACCCTAGAACTCTCCGATTTGTGTTCTTATTCCTAGTCTGCCCTCTCTCCGTGCAAAATAAAGCCAAATTCCGAGGGGTTTAGACAAAACCAAACCTTCCGATTGAGGAATGGCGACCTCGACGGGACAGGTGAACTCTAAGAGAAAGCCGGTGTTTGTGAAAGTGGAGGATTTGAAACCAGGTACGACCGGGCACACTCTGACCGTCAAAGTGGTGGAGGCGACTCCAGTCAAGACTTCCTCCAAGCCCAACAGATCCCGTTCTCTCCTATCTCGACCTTCCCCTCCGCCACGAATCGCCGAGTGTGTTGCCGGGGATGAGACCGGCACCATCGTCTTCACTGCCCGAAACGAACAAGGTATCCTTTTCCCCCCCTCTATCAATATCTATGTTATTGAAATATATAGCCTCCGTAATTTTAATTGATTTCACTGAACAAACGGTAAAGAAAATTGACTTTCTATTTCTTATTAGTCTAATATTTTACTGAATCTGTCTGATGCAGTCGATCTTATGACGAAAGGTGCGACTGTGATTTTACGCAATTCTCAGATTGTTATGTTCAAGCGAACTACAATGAGGCTGGTGGTCGACAAATGGGGACGGATCGAGGTAACCGAGCCTGCTAAATTTGAGGTTAGAGAAGATAACAATCTTTCTTTAGTTGAATATGAGCTTGTTACGGTTCCTGATCAGGGTCTGAATTAGGGTTTGTGATACTGAGTGATTGAATATATATAGGAAGTGAATACTTTGGTTTTGTTTTGTTTCTATGATTCGTCCTTTGTGATACTTTGTTAGTTTATGCTATGAACGATCAGCTTAGCTTTGGAACAATTAATTGTAATACGAGAGATGTTCCTGTTATTCAATTTGACTTCCATGTTTGGGATGGTGCTGGAGCATTTTTATGCACCCTGCCTATGTTCTGTATGTGGTGTTGGAAATATGTAATGCTTGAATCCCACACTCTATTTTTATAGGTTGTATGAGAGCAGTTCAGTTGATTTAAAATTCTCTTAGAATATTAAATAATTAACCGAATAGAATATTAAAAATAGAGTGTGGGATTCAAGCATTACATATTTCCAACATGTGGATCTATCCTACCTCTTTTGCACAAGAAGCTAGGCACGGAAACGAACAAGAACAAGAACAAATCATCATTTGTTACTTTAAACGAACAACTAAACGAACATAATCTTTGGTTTGTGTTTGTGTTTGTTAGTTAAGTAATATAATTTGTTTGTATATGTTCATGTTCGTCAAAGTCACAAAAAAACAGAAAAAAAATATAACATATTCAATAAAAAACAGTTAAGTATTCACAAATAAGCATAACAAGGAGAGAAGAAAAGGAGAGTGGTAACAGAGAGGAGAAGAACGACAGTGGATTATCTGGCGCATTGTGCCGCCTGATGCGATATAGAAAAAGTCAGGAGGCGTTGAAAGGCTCCGAGTGTTCTTTTTATGCCTTTGGGAATTAAGAGCAGTGCCACCTCCGCCATTGTTGCATTACTGAAGAAAGGAGAAGCCGAAACGGCTGAAAGGGAAAAAAACTCATCTTAAACAAACAAACAGAAAAACCTCTCCTTTGGCATTTCTAATTTAGGATACTGCTCTGCTCTTTGACGGAGGGACCTTGTTCTCTTCTATTCACCTCTCTGTCTCTCTCTCCTTGGGCAATGCAGCAATTTTGAGTTGTGACCACATGGATGTGGCGACTTTACTTGGCATTAGACACACTGGGCAAAGCTCCCTCAGAAATTTCTCACAGATGATTCAGTGGCAGCCACCTCCCTCAAGTTGGATTAGCCTCCATTCAGATGGAGTCGTCTCCCCCACCTCTGGGAATAGCTCGATAGGTTGTGTTTTTCGTTGAATTATGGGTAGTTTTTAGAGGGTTTGCATCTTGCTTGGTCCCAAGGTCAAGTGGACGGTGTTGACGCTTTCAAACTTCTCTCGACTGCTTCGTCTACAATCCTACATGCCTTGGTAAGGTTCATCTCTTCAATGTTGTCTAGATCGTAGGTGATTAACCGTCCTCATTGGGTTTTATGGCCAACTCCAATGATACGTTTGATGGTTCGCTTACAGCTCTCTCGAATCATCCTGAGAGTCTCTTAAAACAATGGTTGCCGATAAAATTCATGAAAAATGTGTAAATTTAAAGGGAGTGTAAAAAATAAAATATTCCTTTAAAATTGTCTATCTTTCGTAAAAATTCAATAATTTTTTACAAGTAAATTAAAATGTGTTATTCGTACATCTCATTCCAACTAGATGCACGTAGGAGAGATCATTTAGAAAAATAATCTTACCAACTATTCTGATCCAAATTATGCTTTCTCAAGCATGTATAGAATACTTTTAACAAGGGTACGATAGTAGAGGCGTTCAAAACTGGCCTAATAATATTGAATGGTCCAATAAATTTATAAGTTAAAAATATAAAAGAGATAATGAAATATGATAAGAATATTGGAATGATATTAAATTTATTCAACCGATAGATACTTATTAGACTGGTTTAAAAAAACCTAATTGATTGGATGAAAAACTCAAAATAATTTATTATTTTCAGTATAAATCATTTAATTTATAAATAATAAAAATTAAATGGTATAACTTAATTAAATTAAAAATCTATAAAAATAAAATTAGTTACAAAATTTAATGATCTAAAATATAAATCGTCTCCTTTTAACTACTTGTCTAACCCAAGTTTAACTTGGTTCAATCCTACTCATTAATTTATTAATTCTCTTTATTTTGAGACAAGTCACATTGGCAATGGACAAGTTTTAATGTTTAAACTTATGACCGGCTAACCATTTGACAAGGAATTAATAATTAATGGGAGCCAACTCCATGGGGCGTGCTAGGGAATGAAACATACAAAAGGCAGCCTATGGCTACAATGCTCGCCGGCAACACCATCAGACACAACTCATTGCCGTCTTCGGACGAAAGAAGTTGACAACATTTCGATCGAACAAAACATGGGACATGAGAATCATAATGGACACTATGGATGGGAAAGAATCAATGAACTTAACCTTGCCTCCTCTACCGATAGGTCAACCGTGCCGTCCATAACCCACGACGCTCTAAACGTAACCACACTGTATCGGACCTTGCTTCTTTCGTCTCGATAACTATCGGTGAACGAAAGAAAGAATCACTCGTCGACGCAAAAGTGTCACAAGATCAAGTAACATATTTTTGGCAAACCTCGGTCTTGCACCAACCACTGTTCGTTACAATCTGGGACAATAGTTGGAACATTAGAGTCGAGTCCGTAGGCAGAAGCTTAGACAAAATTGTCGTTCCTTTGAAGGTCTTTCTCACGATCTTTTGCTTCTTGGTTCCTTAAATATTGGACATTCCAACTTGTTTTGGATCGTCTCTCCGGTGCCGGCTTCGACATTTTTTTAAGATTGATCATGTTTTTTAAATTTCTATAGCGACTAGTTTTAGGATATCTGATCACTTAGTAAGGTAAATCAAATACCGTAAAATTAAAATTTTATATAAAATTAAATTTAAGAATTGGTTAGTGTAAAAAAAGATTAACACCTCTGTTGCACTTGAAATTTAACTCATTATCGGTAATTAAAAACCGACAAAATTATTTAAGATGAAAAGAAACAACAAAACTAAATTCAGTTATGGTACTAAAAATAATTGAAAAACTAATTGAAGTAATTATACATTTAGCATTAATTTTTTAGTATTTAACTAAACTTTACTTTTTTTAAAAAAGTCTAAATCATTAGCTCGCATCGTTATTATTATAATTTTTTGGACAATATTTAACTAATGTTTTTTTTTTTAAAAAAAACATGTGCCAAAAATAAGTAAACCTATTTCTGAAATAAATTAGAAGGTGTGGGTTCCCTTTGGGTTTGTTGGGTGTTGTCTGAATTCTATGAATTCATCCAGGTTACGGATGTTTGGTAAACAATTTTTTAAAAAGCATTTAATTTATTGGTAGTTAAGTTTTTTTATTTTTAGTATTTGAGAAATATTTTTTTAAAGAGTATATTATTATGCAAGATTATATTTATACAAAATTAATAATATGTATCAATCTTCACAAAATTAATATTTATAATTATTAAATTAAAAAAATGTTCACTAATTTTCTTTAAAAAATTGATTCCTTATCAAAATAGTTTTACCTCAATAAAGATTAAAATATTATAAAATATATATCTACTTAACAACTAAATATATCATATTTTACGTATCATTTTATCTATATCAATTATCAACTAAATATTATTATATAAATAATTAATCGAATAAATTTTTAAATCGATTGATAAAATTAATTAAATAAATTATTATAATCAACTATCAACTATTAATTATTAATCGTTTACCAAATACTTGTTTTTTATGTCCATACTCTTCGACGTTAACTGTTACGAAAAATTATTAGGTAAACCTTGTTCAATACGTTATTTATGGTATCGAGCAATTAAAATCGTTTATCTCAATTTTTTTAAGGTGAATCATTACGATAGGCAATTATTAGGAAGATATTTTAAGATAAACGATTCTGGTTGTTTGGATAAGAATGACGTGATGAACATGATACACGTTTTCTACGTTTGTACGGCCACGATTAACATATTTGAAAGCTCCCTCCACGTTTTCTACGTTTATACGGCCAAATTCTGAAATTTAACACTGGTAAATTATTCAATGAATCCTCTATTTTTTTCAAAATAAATATTTTATTTTGAAAATTAAATATTTTATATTTTTATTTATAATTAAATTTAATTATAAATATTTAAAGTATTTTTTAATTTAATTAAGTGTTTAGTGTTTTATTTTATAATTTCTATAATTTTTTTACTAGACACTAAATATTTTATATTACCTAATAAAAATGTGACATATGACTTATTTATATCAAAAAAATAAAAATCTTTAATTTTATTAAATAAACCCTAAATTTTTTAAATTTTTCAAAAAAACTTAAATCTTTGATCCTAAGTCACTAAACAACAAACATAAAATGTGAATTCTTCAATCGAATAACGGATGGACGAACGGTGAAACGAGTATTACATCTCATATACCGAAACAAATATAATAATTTTCTGTTTTGTAAATAAAATTAAAAAAATAAATCATGTGTCATGTATTTATTTAATAATAATTTTTTATTATTAACTATTATTAAAAATTTAAAAATTACATAATAAAATATTAGATATCTATTTTAATTAAATATAATTTAAGCGTTTATTTAAATATTAGCCCAAAAAAGAAAAAAAGATGAACTCACTTTCACTATTTTCAACTTAAAATTTGTCTAAATCTTTGTTTCAACTATTTAAACCATCATACGCTACAATTCCCAACCTCAGATGAAATAGGACAAAGCATCCGACTCTGTTAGGGTGAGTAAAAAAATTGATTACTGATTTTATCTTAATTTTGATTGAATTCGGTGAATTTTTATCTGAAACTGATTTTAATACGATTAAAACCAAATTAAAAATTTAAATCTCGATTATAATTGGGAACGAGATTAGATCTTGATTTTTTAGACTCAGTATTAAGTGAGTAATCAATATCTTGAGTTTTTTTGTTTATTTTTCTCTTTGTATATGAATATTATGAGTATAACTCGTTTTAAGGCTTCAACTTTTAAGTCTATAATATTCTAACTTTGTTGTTCAATATTGTTATTGGTAGTTAGATTTTTTTTTCAAAATTTCTTAATAATAAACTAATTAATTGGGTACCCGATATTGGTATTGGTTTCCACCAATACTGGGATCAATTTTTTAAAATTTAAGATCTGGTCTGTTAGGGATCGGGACAAGTTCTAATTTTCAGGAACCGATGATTAGTAGGATCGAAACTAATTCTAAATAAATTGATTGGGTACCTAATCTTTCCCACCCTAATCTCCTTTTATGTTAATTTTTTTAATTTAAAAAAAATTCTTAATGACCCTTTTGAATTGAAAAGATTCGAGTAAAAACGTCATGCCTTTAATCATATCTCCTTTCATTCCCCTATTAAAAATTAAAAAAAATCTAAACTCTAATCCTAATTTTTATATCTTAAACTCTAAAAATTATACTTTAAAAATTACACCCTACCCTAATTTTTTAAATCCTAATCATAACTCCTAACCTTAAACCTCAAACCAATTAATTTAAAATAAAAACACTAAAAAAAACATAATAAAATAACAAAATGATTTGTACCAAAAAAATTATCGAATTTAATAATATATTTTTTACTAAATATTTCAATTAAAAAATTGACTTTTTAAAGTTTAAAAATTAATTTAAAATTTTAATTTTCACTTAAAACGTTGTTCCAACTTGATGTTGACTTGAATATTGATACGTCGGTCGTGAAATCACCGACTGGACCGAGTCAGTCCCTGAGGGCCCCCGAGTTTTCCCACCTCCGACGTTCGTCCCCGTTTCCTTCTGATCTTCATAATTTAACCCTATTATTATTATTATTATTTCCCCACCCAGTTGACCTCAAAGTAAACGCTGTTGTCGTGTATCCCAAGAACCACATCCCTGCCTGACCAGTTCAAACACAGAAACTCTTGGATTCTTCCGGAAATCGCCATTCTTATTACGTAATCAAACTTTAATCTAATGAAGACTAAGAAAATACAGACAGGTTAGAGGAAATGACAAGGTCTCATGAGGCAACTGAAACAATTCTTGTAGTTTCTTCTTGGCATTCTTTGGCCAAGAGGGAGGTGATTCGAGGATAAATCCACAGGGTAATGGTTAAAGTTATTTGTTTATTGTTAAAGAAAAATATGTTTGATAGAATGTATAGTTGCATTAATTTTATATTCTAAGATTTTTTAATTTTTAGTATTAATCTCGTACAATTTTTATTATAAATTTATACACTCGTGATGAGTCATTGTTATAATTGTTTACTTAACTACGGTCTATTTCTTTGAGACATGCACTCTGTTATAGTTAATAAAGGGGAACAGATGATGAAAAATAGTAATATTATGATGATATTAGATTTATTGAGTTTCTGAGTACTCAATAGGCTGATTATGAACACACCTATTAATTACTCTTGAGATATCCACCGTTATGATTGTTCGTCTGAATTATTCTTGAGACACTCGATCTGACATCAAACAATTACGTAATATTATTAGATCTTAAAAGATATATCTAATTGTATATGTAGTACTATCATGTCTGGAGTAAAAATCTTTTATCACTAATTATGCTCCACTCTGTTCCCACTAAAAAATTATTAAAATTGAATTCTAGACCCTAATCTTAATTTTTACATCATAAACCCTAAATTAGATACTCTAAAAATATATTATACTCTTAATTTCGTAAATCCTAATAGTAACTCCCAATTTTAAATCCTAAACCCTAAACTAACTACTTTAAAGTGAGGTTTGGGGCATGATTTGAGAGCAAAAGATTTTTACTCTAGACATATGCAAATCGTTTATCTTTTTATTATGTCTTCTTTGATGTCCTACCTTACAATAATGGGTTTAAAGTTTAAGGTTCAGAGTTTAAGGTTACGATTAAAGTTTAAGAAGATAGAGTATTACACATGCATTATGTCGCATCCTAAAGAAGTAGAAGACATGGAGAGATTATATTATGACCCCTGCTCATCATGTTATCCGTGATCCATGCAATCAAAATTCATTTATCTTTAAGTAATTACTTGATAACTATCTAATCATTAATTACATATGAGAAAAAAAATGATTATTCACGTTAAAAAAATATAAGATAAATGAATCTGATTGATTGAAATTACAAATGACGCGATAGAAAGGATTGATATGATATAATTTCTTAGAGGACATGATAGTATTCGTCCTCCTTGTTTCTTACTTCATGTAAAATGCACTATCAAAACCAAGGAATGAAGGGAGGGGATTTTCCTTCAAATTAAGAAACTAAAAGAACAGCTAATATGGGGATTTGCCCAAGTCAACCCTAGTCTTGAAGGATAACAAGGATGAGTAAGACGGGACCTTCCATGATGATGACGTTATTTTTAACTTAAAAATACATGGACAAAACAAGGAAGCTCCCTAGGCCTGTGATGATGATTCCATGATGCTGCACCGTCCTACCCTTATAAAAATCAGTGGAAACACACGCTCAAATCAACAGTATGAAGATCCTAGTTCATGGTTCAATCATGACAAGAAAAAAGTCGCAGTTTTAGTTGAATAACAACACTTCCACGAAGTTTAATCCTACCAAAAAAGAAGCCTGGTAAGCCTGATTTATTTGGTTTTATCCCTTCTTTTTCCTGCCTTTCCTGCTGAGATTTTGGTAAAAAAAACAAGTGAATTTCGATGAAGGAGCGGTAAAGGTTCAGAGTTAGCGTTGCCGTTATTGACCTGCTTGCTTCCTGTTGAAAAAAATGGGAGCATGGCAGCGTATTTACTTCATTCTTTTAAGCTGTTTCCATTGATTTGCAGCTTGTTCTTCAACCGTGAAGCTTTCAGGGTTTAATGCTATTAACTGAAGGGGACGAAATCTTCTGCTTTTCTCTTACTGAATGCAGCTTTTGATCACCCAAACAACAATCCAGATAGGTACTCTCATTATTCCTTGGTAACTCTGGTCATTAGTCAGGGATTTAAATTGCTTTTCCAGTCATGTTTTGGATCGTGTTACGTTTATTGTGATTGTTGACCAATTCTTTGGGATGTTGCAGATAGTATATCTGCCATGTCTTACTTACCTGCTAGAAAGGGGAGACACAGACAACGGTACGAGGATCATCTGAGGCTTGTTGCTGGGTAATCTACAAATTTCACTGATGTTTTTTTTTCCTTAGATAGTTTCTTCATTGTATGTCAGTTCTGGTAAAGCTCATAATCAGGGATTGAAATAGGTTCGGTTATCGTAATAGCTGTCACGATATAACGGTAGCAACACTGTTCGAAATCGTTATATTTCAATAGTATCTATTATGTCTGCAACTAAGATGAAATACTGCGGCCGAAAAAAGAGCTGTAACTACAATTTAAATCCATGCTCAGCATATGTGATATTAGGAACCTTTTTGTTAGTGTTGTCGACAATACCAACATATGTTCAGGGGAAAATTTTATGTCAAATTTTGCTGCTAAACAACAGAAACAGAGATGGAACTTTTGCTTAAGACTTTCTGTAATCCTTACGTTTGGTGTTTGTGGTGCAAAATATAGGTGTATTCCATACAGACTGGAGAATGATGCGGAAGAAAGCAGGATCAGTGTTCTAATGATATCGACTCCGAATCGAGACGATCTTGTTTTCCCCAAAGTATATATACTTTCCTCTCTTCTCCATTCCCTAATTAGATGCTGTATGGAAAGGAAATTTTATGTCAACATGATTTTTCAGGGTGGATGGGAAGACGACGAGACCGTACATGAAGCGGCATGTCGAGAGGCCCTCGAGGAAGCCGGAGTCAAAGGAATACTCAATGTAGGTATCAAGTTGTTGATGAACTATTGAATCAGTACATGCTCTTTGGCATGATGATGAAGACAGTTTGGTTTTTTTTTTCAGGTGGATCCACTGGGAGTGTGGGAGTTCAGAAGCAAGAGCAGACAGAACAGTTGCAGCCTTGAAGGTGGTTGTAGAGGTTACATGTTTGCTTTGGAGGTGACCGAAGAACTCGAATCATGGGCCGAACAGATCGATTACAGTAGGAAATGGGTCTGTAATAACCAAGAAACCAAGGATTAAACACACTCTAGAACCTGTTTACATAGCCACATACTGAAGCATGTTTATTGAATCTTTTTTTAACAGCTTTCGCCGGAAGAAGCTTATAACCTGTGCCGGTATGAATGGATGCGAGAAGCACTCGAAGCACTCTTGAGAGGCAAGGAGAAGAACAGCAAGATTGAGAGGGAGCATCAGATGTTATCAGCTGGTTGCTCTGCAAACTCCTCCAACCTTGAGGAGTCTTTTACTAATAAGTGTATTGTGCAGGGCTAATGACTCCTACTCCTAGTCCTAGACAAGGGCTATCAGTTAGATATTTGCCATTATTAACTGTTGACAACAAATGTGAAAGAAATGGACATCTTTGTTGTATTCTCTAGGTGATTCGGGTTCAAACAACTCTATCTACAAGATGTGCATGAGTTATTATAAAGATTACAAATTGAACATATACTACATTGCGATCATGTTCTCCGCTAGCCTCTCCAAACCTGATCCATAACAAAAGAAGAATATATAGGCCAAAGTAAGGATTGTGATCTGATTCCAAATGGAGTTTCCACCTGTGCCATCTCTGTTTACGACACCCGAAACTCGAAACAAAACTAGAGAAAAGACCCCAAGGGTGTTTCTACAGTAAAAGAAACCTTCTACCATTGATGATTAATTGAATCCTTCACATACAAAACAAGCCAACACATTATAGCACAAAGCTTACCCCAAGCACCTATCAAAGCAGTAACATTGTTTAGTTGCCAATTCCAATCAATTGGGTTGGCAAGTTTCATGTAGTTCCAAGATTGTTAACATGCTTTTTGACTATAATTCTAAGTGAAACCAGATTCAGTGGCCTTTTCTATAAACTATCTCTCTATCCAGGAAATGGTGTTCCAATGCAAAATCGGCAGCCAAGTCACTTATATCGGGTGTGATATCCCAGTCGGATGCATCACTATGAAATGTGTGCCTTGGTTGTGTTCCACACCTCTCCAATCCACCGGCACAGTCAATCCGCTTGCGTATTTCTTCAAAGTCCCCAGCAGCAACCGTTAGTCGCTTTCCCGTCTCAATGTCAAAGCTTCTTTTTGGCATCTCCGGGGCCATAGGATGAGCCAATGACATTGACGATCCCAAGAGAGAAAATGAGTCCACCTTGACCTTCTCCCTGAAGTTACTTCTAGACTCGGGGATTTTGGAGAAAAAGATCTCAAAAATGTTGAGAATACATCCACGGTTATAAGGATTCCTTTTCGAATCATATCGGTAGCGGAAATTCTCATATGTTGTCTGCAAAAACATAAAATAAGCAAGGCAGAGAAAGAGGACACACAATATTAGAAGAAATGAAGGTAGAGAAGAGACCAGAACCTGGTTGGTAATAATCAAATAGAGATGGAACACAGTGAGACCTCCAACAAACCAGGCAGTCATAAATGTATACAGTATAAGAATCCCAGAAACTGGGGACTTCGTTAATGCGCTCCAGAGATTACAATGATACTCGGCCATTATTTTCTTAATGTTTATCCAGCATAGGACAAACACATACAGGCATATCATCGTTGTCGAAAACACGAACATGAAGAAGAATCTATAATTCCTCTGTCAAGAAACAAGTTTTACATGTCAGCCTTGAGTATTAAAACATTCCAGTAATCAAAGCCAGCAAAGTACATGAGAAATCACATCTATGTCATAGTTCCCATAAAAAATCCAAAGAAGAACTGATAGTTCAGTTTAGGAAAGTTGTATGAGCAGCATATTTTTATCACAAAGAGTTCCAATTTACCAATGACTGAAGATGTATGATTTCGTGAATGATAGATCGCATGATCGCATCATAAGTAGACTCCGGGACAAATCGAATTAGTTGGTTGTTGTTACTAATTCAGTACTAAGCAAGACATTATTGACTAACATGAAGAATTTGAAGTAGATACAACTTAGAATGTGGTCACTCTTGAAAAGCAATACATAAAACTCCATCGCTGTTCTAATCTCGTATGACACTAAACCGATGAAGGCAAGTATCGAAAGATGAAAGTGAGTGCTTCTTTTGATTCAACAAGGACTAAACCAACACACATTTCTCATGACCTGATAAAAATTAACCACAGAAGCATAACATAACATAACATACCTTCCCAATACATTGCCCCACCCACGGGCAATGGTGATCGAAACGATCCACACAGTTATTGCATATTGAGCAATGTGAGCATCGCGGTGGACGGTATAACATACATGTATGGCAGTATTTAACCTTGACAAACACCCCATTAACCAAAACATCTTTGGTAGGAGGTAAATTAGGAACACCAGAACTGGTTTGACTCCCTAGCCAATCCATAGACATAGCCGAAATATCTTCCTCCGGTTCCGGAGGATGCGCGTTTCGAGGAATAATGCCAGGATCTCTCCCAGAAGTGAGGAGCAGGAGAATAAGATCCTGAACTAGTTCGACAGGAAAAACAATATTAATCACCAAATGAACCCCAGACAATAAAAGAACAAAACAAATAGTTTTGTCTGCTAAGAGAACTTACATATATGGTTAACAGAATTAGAATAGCTACAATGAGACTGCCCAGATGACTATCGAATGCTCGAACGATTCTCCGAGACACGAAAACGCAAAACAAAATGACTGGGATCACAATCAGAGATATCGTAAGGAAGATTGACCTTACATCCGGACCAAATATAACTCTACCTCCAAGGAAAAATTTCTGGACAGAGATTATAAAACATGTTTCAGTGCAAGTACAATGATTCAAAACAAGAAACCTCTCCAAAAAAATGGGAAATGTAGTAAATTACATTGCTTCCTTTCCAAACTTGATAGGCTCGAACGGTAGTTGCATCGTGGTCAATGACCCGGAGGTCGGAATCAGAGAGCTGAGCAGAAAACGGTGATATGTACATCTCTTGAAACCACAATCAGATCTCTATACCAATAATCCCTTATCTAAGTATTCATTCTTTTCAATGCTGTTACATTTTCCCACATTACTGTAATCATTTGGGTTTCCCTTGTTTTGTGGAATGTAGATGAAGATACCCAAATAGAAAAAAAAAAAAATGGTTTCTTTCTATCTTTTGTTTGTTATTTTTTACCCGGAAAAAGATGGGAGGGAAAGTGTGGAGAGTAGCAGTGGAGGGTGATTTCTCTTTTTTGCTAAAGGAGGGAGTTTGGGAGCAGAGCAGGGAGAAAAGAATGTGCTTCCAGAAAGCTCAAAGTCAGAAAAGATGGAAGAAGAAGAGACAGCAAAGATGGTTACAGAGAGATAGAGAGGGAGAGAATGGGATTTTGCACATTTCGTTCTCGCGGCGACTTTCCGCCGGACGAGTCGGATCGAGGGGTTTGACGACTATTTGTTGCATCCTTTTTTCTTTAGGATAAACTACATAAATAAGCACTTAAAAAAATAAACTACATAAATAAGCCTAACTATAAGATATCTTTTTAATCTTGATTATGAAAAAGTATATCTTTCAATTATTTTTTAGTAATATTTATTGTTTTATAAGATTATAAATATATATAAACGAATATATTATATAACACTAAGAATAAGTTGATACAGTGGTAAAAGTGTAAGTATAATTAGGGATGATAATTTATTAGATTTAAATCAGGACTTTATAAAACTTAAATTTAATCTAATTAATAATCAGACTTTTAAAAAAATTTAAATTTGAATATAAATTTATTTATATAAATTCAACTTTAATCTAATAAAAAATCTAAAATCTAAATTTGAAAATCTAAATCCAATTTTTTTAAGTAAAAACTTAAATATATATATTTAAACGAAAAAATCAAACAAATATATTTATATTTATTTTATATTTATAGCACAAACAAATCTTAACAAATATTACAATCCAATATAAAATAAAGCAAAGTAACAAACAACTCAAATTACAATTAAAAAATTCAATAATAAATAAATTATCCTTACGTAAACTACTATTATCTTACTAGTTTATATTTCTGTTTTTCACATCACAATTATAAAATGTATAATAAATATTATAATATAAGGTAATAAATTAAAATATAATCAAAATATTCAACTATTAGCATTGAAAAAATTTATAACGATCAAACTTTTATTGTTCTACTAAAGTTCAATAAAAACCTATAAAATAAGAGGAAAACATAAAAACAATTATAGATATATTAATCATCAACAATATTAACCGTATATAAACTAAATTAGGATTTTAATATATATATATATATATATATATTAAATTTAAGAGTTTTAAATATTTTCATTCGGGTTTACATATGGATCGGATTTATATCGGATCTGGATTCAGATTGAATTTGGATCGGATCATGTCAATATCCATATCCAATCTACCTCCTATTAGGATACGGACCTTTTTATAGGATTCAAATTAAGACTTTTTTAATCGAATTTAGATTGATTTTTTTAAATCAAATCAGATTCGGATAGAACTCAGATTATATTATCCTCCTAAATATAACACTCAAAATATTTCAGGTTTATTCTGCCATTGCATTTGAACTTTATTAATTTTTTCACTGGTTGGTAATACATGTCGCTTTGTAATTAGAGGAAAAGAAATATGTTAAATACTAAATAAAATTAAAATTAAACATCCAATTGGGTGATGATGCGTGTCATCGTCCGATTGAATGATTAATTTTATTTTATTTAATTAAAATTAGGAACATATTAATATAATAGGTAAATAATATGGACTAAACGTGTAATTTTATAAATTTCCGTTAATTAACACGTCATCCTTTCGTCACCCCTATGTAAGAAAAAATTATATTATAGGTTATTTCTGTCGCATCCTCTATGAAACCAACTAATTAAATGCATTCACTTCATTGGTAAAAAAATACTTATAAATTTAATTTATAATAAATATTAATAAAGATTTTTTGCTAGAATTTTAGCGATAGTTGCCAAATATGTTAATTTAGTAAGTCCCGTGGCCTAATTAACGAGTTTTATAGTTTAGTAACCAAAATAAATATCTCTAAATAATTTGATAGTTATTTGTATAACTTATCCAAATTTAATCGTTCATGATGTAATAGTTAAAAAATTGACATATAACACATTTGAATTGTATTTTCACATTCAATCAATTTAATTTATATTTATATTTTTAATAAATTTAATCTTTTTCCATTTATTTATTTTATCGAATTAACCCATTTTTATTTATCTCTACACTCCGACGTTATTTTCTTTCTTCGATGAGTCTTTCGTCTTACTCTCTTCATTCGTTCGTCTAACCTAGGTGTGTTCAAAAATACCCGACTCGAATTACCCGACCTGTTGACCCGTCTACCCGATTAAAAATTATTGTGTATTTATAATGAAATACCCAAAATTTTCAGGTTGGGTACCTGACCTGTATTTTTTCCGGGTAGTTGGGCCGGATTAGGGCCAAAAAATTTTAAGAACCGGGTATCCAATCCGACCCGATAATTTTAATATATATACATATTTTAATCTTAAATTATATTTTTATTATATGTTTTTTATTATTTTTCTCTAAAATTAATTTTAAATCCTTAACTTCTTTTTATACTTTTATTATAGACTTTTAAGATTTGAATTTTTCATAAATATTTATATTAATTTGTCAATATGAGATTTAAAAAAAAAATTATGATCGAGAATAATACATTCTTTTATCGATAAACTTTAATATATACATATATATCCAAATATTTATTTTTAAAACCTATCACAAATTAATAATTTTGTGTTTGAAGTATATACCATAAAATTTTAAATTTTTCTTATATATATATTTTAAAAATAAATTTAAAAAATATAAAAAATTAAACCGGATACTCAGTACCCGATTTTGCGGGTAGCCAAATTTTACGGGTACCCGATGTATGAGTACCCAACTTTTATAGACCGAGTCATAAACTAATGTTTTGATACCCGGTTATGAACGACCCTAGTCTGACCAACCCTTCGATGCTGGTTCTTGTGTCTTATTTATGTGTTTCAACAACTTTGATTTTGTGTATCGTCTTATCAATGCGAAATTTATTGAATTTTTTGAAATAGAGCAAAATTCATCGCATGTACAAATATAAAAGTCTAAATGTATTTTTAAGTCAATTGTTATTAATTATCACGTTATTAATTAAAATTTTTAACTATATTTGACTAATTTATTATTTTTAAATTAAAATACTATTTTATATATTTTTATAGACAAAAAAATCTTAACAAAAAAGCTCTATAATTGAATAATTATTTTTGTAGTTTATCCTTTAAAATAAGATTACGAAAATTACTCTACACTACAATTTAAAACTAAATATCATTCGATTGAATGACATAAAAGTACAAAACAAAATTATTATTAAATAAAAAAAATCAACAACTAACAAAAAAATAAAAAATAAAAATCCTTCGCTTTTACCGTCAAGTTGACCACTATTTATCACTCACGCCTTCGTTAAAAAATATATCATTTTATTATCGAAAATCGACGAATAAATCATTAATTGTATTATCGAAGAAGTCCAACAATAAAAAATGGTTAGGGTAGAGATATTAAATAATGAGGTATTTGACACTTGAACGATAAATCATCATCATATGAGGATAGAAAACGATGAGAGAGATGTGATTTAAGAGTTTGATTGAAAGGAATTAAAACTTTGGTATTTTTAAAGAAATTTAGAAATTAAAAAATAAAAAATATACCACGTATCATGTTTTGATTGGATGGTAATTTTTTTAATGAGAGATAAAAAAATTATTTGAGTAACTAAATAAAATATTAAACACTTATTTAGTCCCAAAAGTAATTTAAACCCCTATAATTAGGTATTTATTTTATGATTAAGTCTTAAATTTATTATAATAATATTTTTACTATAACACTATCATTAAAACTAGTATAGTAACATAAGATTACTCTATAGCAAATGATGCATACCGTTAAACACTATTAAGTTTAAATGACATTTAAATTATTATTAAAAATATCAAAGACGTGATATGAAATTAATCATAATGTAAAACAAAAATAGAAAAAAATTATCCTATAAATAATTTTTACCACCTCATCTATAATTCCACCTAATTAAATAAAATTATATTTTTTAATTTTGCATATCATATTTTTCTTAAAAATTAGAGTTTACAAATCATCATCTTCTTCCTCATACCTTATATATTAATAAATAAAATATTAGGTGTGAAAGTAATCAAACTGAAATTCTATTAAAGAACCAATAAATTACAATAAAAAAGATAGAAAGAAGAAGAGAAATAGAAACATACGTAGAAGAAGATAACAATTTTATAATTTTTATAACCTTCCTCTATTTTCTAATTCCCTTTTAATAGCCATATTTGTAACCACCAAGTCTTTTCATGTTAGTTGTAAACTCCTCTCATCTTTATCACATGCTGACTTGGCAAAAGATTTGAGGTCATAACAATACCCTAGTCTGGAAAAGAAACTTTGTCCTCAAGGTTTAATGAAAATGTTGAACCTGAATTTTTCAACAATGACAGTAGAATGACAGGAAACAAAGCAACATGCATCTTCAACCAAGCTTCAACTTCAACTCCAATTCCTTAAAAATTGTAGACTTAAACTGTCTTGTATCCGGACACTTGATTCCACCAAAAAATATCTCATGAAATTGTTGTAGTTCTTTATCTCCACTCTAAATCTATTAAACCAATATTTAACTAATATATCAATAACTTCAAACCTCAAGTTCCTATTACACAATGTCATTTTTCTTCCCATCATCAAAAGTCGAAATAGGGAAGGGTCATCCACCTTAACTACTTTTTTCTCGTTGAACTCTTTCTTTAACCATCTATTTAAACAATAAATAAAAACGAACTTACTTATAAAGTATGTCGGTATTGTTTCATGACCATTCACAGTAACAATCTTTATCACTTTCATTTTTTTATGCTTCCGAGGTTCAACCATTGATTTATGGGTAATCAACAAGAAGAAAAGTCTCTCCTCAAATTGATCCTCTATTGTTGTTTCATTCATTTAAAATTCAAATTCTTCTTTAACTAGAATCTGCTGAGCATCAAATTCTTCATCGCAAATTTCAGCATCATTTTTTGGGTGAGTTGGTGTTGGTAATTCATTGAACACCTGATGGTTTTTTGTGATTGAGTCATCGATTCTTATTTTTGAAGTATTTCGATAGTTTCAAGTGTAATGAAATAGCATCCAACTGATGTGCTATATCCTGGAGTGTGTTGAAATTTGTTGTTCACTTGTTGCTGTCTTCGAAATGAGATCGCAGCGAAGCCAACATTTGTTCATAACGCACCGATGTAATTTGCAATGTTTTAATCGATTCTGTGCGATTCATATTGGTTCTGAAATCTCTCAACGAGAACACCAATGTTGGGTGCGAAAGTAATCAAACTGAAATTCTATTAAAAAACCAATGAATTACAGTAGAAAAGATAGAAAGAAGAAAAGAAATAGAAACATGGGTAGAAGAAGACAATAGTTTTACAATTTTCATAACTTCCCTCTATTTCCTAATTCCCTTTTAATAGCCATAATCATAACCACCAAGTCTTTTTACGTTAGTTGTAAACTTCACTTATTTTATCACATATTATTGTTGACTTGATAAAGGATTTGAGGTAATAACATAAAATTTTTAAAATAAAAATCACCCAAAAACTTAATCCATAAATAAAAAATAAAAATAAAATAATTAATCTTTTTATTGATTTTTCAATTCCCAAGGTTTCGCCCTGACTAATTCAGACCGACTTGCGTTGTACACCTAGTTTTGGTAGGTGGGTCTCCCGATAATAAATTTTTACATATGTAACATCTCAAACCTGAAACTTACTTAAGCAGAACTAAACTGCTTACCACTTGAATCAATCTTTGTATAAAATAATTAATTTTAATTAGTTAAAACCACTAAAATTGACATATTCATTTAAACTACAAATAAATTAATTAAAAAACCCTTAATATGAAACTTTAAAACTACAAGCAAATTAATTAGAAAACCCTTGATATGAAACTATAGAACTATGGATTCAGACTTTTAGGAGATTCATTAAGGTTAATTAAAAATTTTTCTTTGCATATAAAAATTTAAAAATATATAATTAATATTTTTTATAAATAATTTAATATCCTTTATAAATAATTAATTTTTTTAAATATCATTCAAAAAATAACCTTTAGATAAATTTATGATTCTGTCTCTAATTAACCCTTCATCTTTTTTGTCATCTCCTTCTAACCTACCATTTTATCGAAAAGAATTTCATTTTTAAAAGTTTCTATGTTCAACAATAGGGATGAAAAACGGGTGGGGTGGGTGCAGATATTCCCTCTCTCGTATCTATGCCCACCTAAAACTTTTATACATGGCACATTCTCAAATTCATCTTCACATCCACCACTCAAATCATATCTGATTGTATTTGCCTACAAGTAACCACTAATATCAAATTACGTAAAAAATTACTATAAATTTTTTATAAAGAAGAGTAAAATATTTTATACTTTATTGACTGATCAATTGTATATATATAATACATTTACACCGATATAGATTTAATTAAATCTAACGTTAACTAACTTAACTAAAACATATTTTTATCGGTATAAATTTTATTTAACTACAACTAACTAATTATATATAATTAACTTAACTAAAATTTATTTATACTTTTACAAATTCTATTTTTCATACATATTATAAATTTATAACTTAATTAATTTAAATTCGATGATAATTATTTTTTAAATTAAATTAATTAAATTTAAAGTCCATAAGTTTAAGGATTAACGTAGATTTTAAAACAGAATTTCTCTGAAATTCAGTTCTTTGGATGTTAAATTAGCCTCACAAATATTGTGAATGTATTGTGTTTCTCTTGAAAGGTGAGTGTGTTGATTATGTTCCTTTCCCGATGTTATATAAACTAGTTTATACCGAAGTTTAGCTTGATGAAATAACTTGATAATTTTCCATTACTTGTTTGATCTGTGCAGTATGGTGCACTGTTTGATTGACGACATGTATCATTCCAGATTCAAGGAGCTACTCTGTCATCGACAACGATTGTTACCACAATATCAGTGGATTCAACCAATAAAAACGTATACACTTACACGCAATTACGAACACTTAAAACATACAATAAGTTTTTGGCGTCGTTGTCAGAGATTGACAATAACATCTTTGTTTTTAGTTTCTTGCAGTTTTTTTTTATTATTTTTACTAACATATTTTCTTTTTCTTTAAAAAAAATCAAAAAAATTATAGGTGCGTTTCAAGTTGAAAGATTTTTAAGATGCAAGAGGAAAGAAAGAAATTTGTTCGGGAGTTGATGTTGGAAGATATGAATCGATCCAATCAAGAATTTCTTGATGATTACTTATACCAACCAAGAAACTTCGAGATACAGAACAATAGAAAGAAATCTGTTTGGAAGTTGATGTTGGAAGACATGAATTGAACCAATCGAGAATTTCTTAGATTAAATGATGATGTTCTATGCCAACCAAGAGTAACCCAACAAGTTCATACTAGGGAAATTTTTTGTTCTTATTGTGGAGAAAATCATTTATTTAACAATTGCCCGTACAATGTTGAAACATATGGCCACATGGAGGACCAAAGATGGAAACAACAACAAAATCCTTCATGGTATGATCAAAACGCTCAAAATTTTTACCATGACAATTTTGTTGATGTTACAGATATGTCATGGCATTATAGTCCTTTTCAAGAGAATCTAAATTCTTTAGAGGAAGTATTTCAAGCAACAATGGCTAGAATGGACAGATTATTAGAGAAGACGAAATATCAAATACAGTCCATAGATGCGAGGAAAATCGAGTTGGATGCACCCTTGGGGGATTCGGAAGATCAATTGAGGAGATCCATATATGTCATGGATAACATGCCCCAACAATCTGTTCTTAAGGATACTGAATTCCCAACACTAGAGGACAAAGAGAAAATTCTGAAACCTTTGAGTCTAGAACATGTTGATGAGAAAGATTGTCACAAGTTAGATGAGCCTAAAGAAATAATTGCCAACATGTTCTAGAGACTGAACATAACGAGATTGCGACAATAATTAGTGTCGTTGAGGAGAGTACTTCTACAGAAAATTCTAAGGAGTCTGATTCTCAGGATATTACATCAGCACTGATGCTGAAGAAGGAATCTGAGGATTACTCTCACTCACAATTGCCTAGGCAATTACATGACGACATGCTTGATCAACAAGATGGCGATGCCTTGATTATGGAATATGAGAAGGTAATGACTGAACCTTTTGAATTTTTTAAATACTTATCTCTTCCATTGTATGTATCTTCCGAGGAGTCAACGTTTCAAGATTTGAAGCCATCAAGAGTAAGATATGATTGTTTGGGAAAAGGTACTCTATCATTGGTTTTTCCTTCCAAAATAAGTGTCATCCCAAACTCTCTATTGATGGAGATGTTTGAGAGTCCTAAAGAACATGGTGGGTTGATTCTTGAAGACTTCGAGAAAGATGAACCTTCACTTGATTTACACAGAATTTTGGCAATAGATTGCCACAACAATTGACTATCACAGAAATTGCCATGACAACGAAGGCTATATCGAATTATGACGGAAGTTAATGACAATGATGTAATTAAATGGTTGGATGTTGATATAATTTTTTCTAATAATTTATTTTTGCCTTCAGTAACTATATCAAGGTGGAGGATATGCATGGATTACAAGAGAACACGAAAGAAAGACACCTCCAACATGATAATGCAAAGGGGAATATCCGTAATCATTTTGGCGTAACCCTTTTTGGGTAGAATTGTCACTCGATGTAGGGTGCGAATGAACTATAAGAAATATCAGAAATGATCCTCCATAAGTTTTCTTTATATTTTTATTTACTATTTTTTATTTTATTTGGTATTTTCATGAATTTTCTTAATTATGTTTTTTAGGAATAATTATATTCTTATTACTTGAATAATTCTTGCTTTATTTACTTTTATCTTTTTAGGAAAAAAATCAAGATCAAGGGAGATCTGGTTGCATATTTGGATAGACTTTAATATGGGTCAAACTTTGAAGAGATTAATTCTATAATTAACTCTTGAAGTTACCTTAATTTTTTGTCTCTTTATTTTCCTTTATTTCTAGTCGAAATTCTTTCCTTTCACTAATGATCTTTGTCACCTACCTTCCCAATATTATTTTCGTTTTTCTTTACGGGCAAGTGGAGTCGTGATTATATTGGACATTTTGGATCAATTCGTTTTGATTTTATGCTCGCCACTTCACATGCCTAGACAATTGTTGCTCAAGGTAATAGAAAAGCATCAATGGAGGATCTAATCCACCAGCATAACAACTACGAGGGCTGAAAGCTTAATCCATGGCAAGCAGGAAATTACTAACTCTAGGTGATGACCTTTCTAACTCATTTTCATTTTTTTATTTATTTTTGCATGAATTTGGGACAATACTTGATGGAGGCTATGGAATTCTATTAATTTCACCTTTGTTAGATTATAGTATTTAAGATGTCGTTCCCACGAAGACTGAGTCAACCTTGCTACTTTTTATGACTGCACTAAGGAAACTAAAAACACAAGTAAATGAATTGGTTGAATTATGACTAAAATAATTATAAAAGCATAAAATTAATTAATGAAATAATAAGATAAAGGTGAGGCTTTGTAGAGGAGAATCCAGTTATGTTAAGTATCCTCTTAATAATACAATAGGTTGAATTGCCGTCTCGGCGGATCGCACAAAGGGTCATCACATCTTCCTAGGCGGAGTTATGCCTTGTCGATAATTCAACATTTCATAGTTCGACAAAACATTCTTGTATGTCTTCTTCCTTATCCCTAAGCGAAGAGAACTGTTGAAACCCGCGTCTTGATGATACCTCGCGGAGTGAATCAAGGGAGGACAACAACCAAACACATGTGTCCTATTAGTCGATAAAATCCTTGACGGATTAGTCAATGCCCATGAGCAAAGATCGTATTCTCTCATTTTGTGAACCTATATCTCCCGATGCTAGGCAAATAAGTTTTTCTCACATTTAACTTTCGTGCTCATATGCAAGAAGAGTAACTACCAAGAGAGAATAAACTATGAAATAGGTTTTGCATTAATAAATATCAAACATAACATAACCTTCATCTCTGAATACTCCACAAATAATCTAAACCTCTGAAAGACTTAGAACATGATGGAGACGACGACTAAATGTATAATAATGTGAGAATACATCCCGACTCCACACTAAACCTAAACCTAATAAGTGTCTTATATAGGTCAAGCTCTAAGTTGATCTTTCCATGCAAGGAAAGAGTTCTAAACGGGAAAGAAATCTAATTCCTAATTAAACTATATTAATTTAATCTTATTTCCTAAAATATCTCTTTTTTCCCGCGATTGGCTTTGATATGGGCTTGACCTCCCAACTGAGTTTTCTTCTTTCTCTTACTCTTTATCCGTTGAGTTTGGTATCTTTTCCTCTTTCTGTTGAGCACCAATTGTTATCGTTTACGTTGTTGCTACGGCCTTCAGAATGCTGCCATGACGGGTGCTTCGTCTTCAATTCAGCATCTATTTTTTTCTTTGGCCCTCTATGTGATATAGTTTCATGTCTAAGAAAGAAAACTATCAAACGTATAATTTTTATCCAGAAAGTAGATAATTTCATATAGTTAGTGTTCAGATGCTGGGATATGAAAAATAACCAGGAATATCCTATTATCGCCTTTAATTCTGTCTTTATTGACAATAAACGAGTGGGGAAATAATATGAAAATGAGGAATTTTGAGTGCTCATCAATGCTCATCTCGAGTTTGGGGGTGTTAACCTTTAATTTGTAACACCCTGAAATCGGGTTAGTAGAATGGATCGAATAATTCATGAGTTAAATGATGTCATGTGTTAATTAGATTAAAAGAAATAGGCTAAATTGAATTAAATGAGAAATGCAAAGGTTGCATGACAAATACTTAAGTTCTCTAAATTACCCCTTGTAATAAAGTAAGACTAGTTTTGACACAAAGGGTAAAATGGTCCTTTCACTCACATTAATGACCAAGAGAAAAATAATCCAATTTCTCTTCTTCTTCTCTATTCACGGTACCAACAAGAAAAGGGGAGGGAGAGAGAAATTTGAAAGAAATTTTAAGGGGAAAAAAGCCATTGAAGGGATTTAGGGCCTGCATGAAAGGGGATTTTGATTAGGAGATCATATTCAAATAGCCTGGTAAGTTTTCTCTCCATAACCGAAAATTTTGAGGTTTTTGATCTTTGGTTGTTGATTTTTAATTGATGTTTTCAAATTAACTAGATTGATAAGATCTCAAGTTAAGGGTTGTATTTGCTTAGGTTTTAGTATTGGAGCATGAATAATAAGTTAAATAGCCCGGAGCTTGTATTTTTGAAAATGTTATGTATGAGCTAATTGTTTCGATAAGTTACTGTAAAATTGGATTTTTGGATGTTGAATTCTTATATAAAATGCTGGAAAAATGATATGAGCAAGTTCGGATTGGGTTCGGACACATAGAATGAAGATTAGCCAAAACTAGCCTAGAAATGTCATTCCGGGTAGCCATCCTTGAAAAATTCCATAGGTAGAGATTCAAGGATTTAGGAGCTGAAATTTTAAATTATGATACTACTATATACCTAGTTTAAGTGAAAATTTACGTAACCTCAATCCGAATTCGGTAGAAAAAGTTATAAGCTGTTCCATAAGGGTTGTTTGAGCAATCCCAAAATCCGGACGGGTCTGTTTCGGATGAAATCTGGAGCTGATAGATTAAGAATTAGAATGTAAGGTTAATTGTTCCTTGTATAGGATTCGTCTAGCTTTCCAAAGAGGTAAAATGGGTTAAAATCGGACAAGGGAGCTAGGAGATATGATCGTTTCGCTAAAGGATAGCAAAATTGTCCGTAATGAAACAAATGCATACATTTACATTTGATAAACCTATGATCACTGGAATTAGATTATTGAATGTGTCCTAATGAATCTTTATAAGAATATGTTTGCTAGAGAATCCGAGGGAAGAGGACAACGAAGAAGAAAGGCTCGAAGTGGCAAGGAAGAGAGGCAAAGGGATCACCATCTACAACCCATAGTTGCTTGGAACCAATTGTGAGTGTGGTAAACCTTAGGGTTAGGACCTAGGGTCTTAACCATACTTTTTTATTTAAATTGATATGTCATGTAAATGGAATAATCTATATTCGGTAAATAAGGGAAGGAGGCTTAATGTTAAATAACTTGTTTGACGATGTGAGTTGCTTGCTAGATTGTTAGTACTAATGAACAAATGAATATGGAAAATGGTATTGAGCCTTGGTTGATAGTTGGTCATAGGTAGTACGACATGCCTAAGGTCTTGAGCTCATTGTTTAGTGCTTCGGCACTCTTGTTTAGTACTTCAGTATTCTTGTTTGGTACTGTGGGTACCGTGATTTGATGGTTAGTCACCAATTGTTAGATACCATGGGTATCTCTTGTTAGTATCTATATGATACTCTTATTAGTACCTTTGTGGTACTCTTGTTAGTGTCTTTGTGACACTCTTTTTGACTCGCTTACCTTGTCTAACTCTACCAAGGCATCACAGGAACTTAATTGAATGACTAAACGATTAAATGTGAACTACATGCATATGTAATGGCATGAGAAACATTGGTACTTGATCATACATTGTTATAAAGAATTGAAATGTATTTGATGCTATGTGTAGCACTTGAATGTGATATGATTATTGATATTGGGAATGAACTTATGGCTATAAGTAGCCCTTGTTTTGATTGGATAATGAATCTTGAGAAATGGAAAATGACTAATAAGTTATATGCATTAACTTAATGGTAGCTTGAGCATATAAATCATGATATTGACTTGTATGATAGAAATGATATGCATGAGAAGCATGTTAATTATAATATTTGGCCATTGATGAACTTGTATATTGATTGAACCATTACCATGAATTGAATTTGTTTGCGTACTTAAAGCATGTTATACTTGTTATGTTTCATGTCTAATATGGTTAGACTTAGGGTAACTCACTAAGTACTTCATAGTACTTATCACTCGTTATTTCCTCCTTCCCAAAACAACAGGTAATCGAGCCAAGAAGCTAGATCAAGATCGGTAGCAAGCAAGGGCATAAAGCAAGCAAAGTATGGTATCTTGTAATATTTTGTCAACTCCTAGATTATGGTGGCATTAGTGAACATCATATGATAGCATTTTGCATTTGAAGGTTTGTTCCATGGTTTGTATATATATGGCATTGTGAATGGTAATTGGCATGTGAGCCTTAAGGCTAGGAGTGTTTAGACTTGCCATATGTAATTGAGTTTTGGCTTAGGATTGCATCTAGAGTGGCCTTTGTCATATGTATTTGGCATGTGTGTGTGCATTTAAGTTAAGTGGTTCTAGGTTGTTTGCTATCGTGAAGATGAAATGGTATAAGTACTGGCTTGGTTAACGGATTGACTTAAAGTACCTTACTTGGTAAGTTGCCCTAGATGCCTAATATGCTAGAAATGTCCCTTAAGGTCTAGGGATGAAATGAGATTAGATGGGAGTCTTTTGAATTGTGTCTAAGTGTTTAAAAGCTTGAAACTTCCAATTCCGAGCAGGGGTATCGGTACCACATATATGGGTATCGATACCACCCTTGATAGTAAGGAAATTGCATCGATGCTTGGTTCGATACCAAGCCTTCATGTAGGCTTCCTGGTTCGATACCAGTATCGAACCAGGCTACCATAACCTTAAGCCTTTGAGTCATCATGGAAGGCCAGTATCGATACCTTGTTCGATATTGGAGCTCCAAGTAACGAAATTGCATCAACACCAGTATCGAACCAGGCTACTCAGTCTTGGTCAACGAGTCAATGTTAGCAATCAGTTTTGAACTAGGGTTCGATACCCCTGTTTCGATACCTCCCTATAGGGGTATCAATACCCTTAGCTATTTTAGGTTAAATTCTCGAGATTGAAATGTGGAAACCATCCCTTTTATCTCAAAATTCTACAAATTAAATTAAGATCTATATTGGACCTCAAATTGATAGCAAGTTAAGACTGAACGATGAGATCGAATTAGAATGATTGATAATTTAGAATTGATGAGCATAATCTTTATCGAAAAAGTTTTAATTTGGCCTCTAAAATGTTATCTGTTACAAAAGATTAGCTCGTAATGTCTTACAATATATTAGAAAGTCATACAAATGAATAAAATATTTTATAATCGAATACAAGATCGGTTTAAATGTGAGTCGAATGTCCGGTCGATGCCCCCGTCTTCTAGCCCGGGGTGAGGGTGTCACATAATTGATTCATTATAGTTGCATTCATAATTAGTTGTTGCATATAGATTGCATAAATTATTTGCCAAGAATTTGAATTTGATATAATTGCTTTAAATTTGATGGATAATGAAAGATAAAAAATTTACCATTGCACCCAATTGAAATAGCCTTTGATTTTAGAATTGCATGGAAAAAACCTAGAGTTTTACTATGATGCTAAAAAAATTTTACTTGTTGATTGATAAATACTTTGTGATTTTAAGTTGTTAGAATTTTGGGCATTTAAAAATAAAATTTAAAAAATGGATAAGCAATATCATTCTAGAGGTGTCCGAAATTGGCTTTAGTTTGTATGCATTGACGAATCACTAGAGGTGCCCGAAACTGGCTCTAGTTTGTATGCATCGACGAATCACTAGAGGTGCCCGAAACTGGCTCTAGTAAGATTAAAGATTAATGCCCAAGCAATTATTGTTAAAACATTTTTTTCACATAGAATCTTAAAAATTAACTTGTATACAACTACGCACACACTTTGTCACAAGCATTATAGTTTGATTCTGGATAATTTCTTTGCTTTTCGAAAAATTCAAAAGTGATCATACTTTGTGCCTCGGTTCTGAGGTTGAAAGTTAAATATTTAAGCATGTCTTTGAAGATTGAATGCCTTGACAATTAATTGTTAGGTTTGCATTGCTTGAGGACAAGCAATAGTTCGAGTTTTGGGGTGTGATGAGTGTCCAAAAGTACTATTTTTATTATCCTTTTTACTCATATTATTGTTAGAACTAAGCATATTATTAATTATATTATTAGTTATTCATATATATTTACATAATTTCCTTGGTTGTCATATTAGTTTCGTGGTTTGGTTAATATTCGTGGAAAAGGATACTGCTTTAGTGTATTTTCATGTTTGCAAGATACTTTCCTTGATGAAGAAGTGTCGAGTGGGAAGAAATCAGTGAAGAAAAGATCAATGAGAGAAAACAAGGAAAAATTTGGAGAATAAAGCAAAGAAGGAAAAAAGTGATGAGAATGTAAATATTCTTTATAATTATTTCCAATTCAAGTTTATTCTATCACCTAAGTCGACCAAGCCTAGCTATTAAAAGAGGAGGATTTCATCCAAAGCAAATTGAGCCGATCGAGTGGGAGAGAGTACACAAGGAGGTTGTCGATTTCCATTGCAATTTCCTTTTTTTTTTCTTGTTTTAATTCGAGTGATGAGAAGATTTACTCTTTGGATATTTTGCTCAGCCATGAACTAATTCTAAGTTGGCTTGGGTCATTCTATTGTTATGAATGATTTAGTTTGATTTCTATTTAAGTTTGTGGTGTGTCCTTAATTGAGGTTTGTCTATTCTTGGTACTTAATTTGTTTGCGAGAGAATCGGGAGAGAACCTCAATAAACGACTTATTTATCCAGATTCGGGAAGATTATATTCACGAAACGAATAGGTATGGTTTGATCCAAGTGCGAAAGAACTAATCCGGCTTAAGGATAAGTGTAGGATTTTAACGGCTAAAAGAAGCTACGCTTTACCGAACCTTAAGGATAGTCAACTAAATTGCCCGAGCAATTCCCTCATCGCAATTGCCTAAACAATCTACGAACTAACAACTCGAAGAAATGACATAAGCAATCGACTGAGCCCCAATTGGCGGAACAAGTTGAGCGGTGCGAGCACCCACTTACGAAGAAAAAATCATTCGCCCACCATTCCATAATTTAGGATAATCCAGCCTAATCTCTCTTATAGATTACTCCATTTTATTTTATTTGCTTATTTTATTATTTTCATTTAAATAGCAATTCTATAAACCACTTGTGTCTTTATTTTTCAGTGCAAGAAATTAAATTTCGGAAGAAACACCAATCCTCGTGGAGATATCTTTCTATACTATAACTTGAAAACGTGTACACTTGTACGCAATTGCGAATACTTAAAACACGCAACATATACAGTCACTTGCAGCGTGATGGCTAGGTTTCTAGGCGTGACAAGTCTTCAACTCATTTTTCAAGAAGAAACACATTACACAACCACTAAGAAGAATCATGAGCAACTCTGGTGTGGAACCGATGGGTATTGGGAGTAAATGGAATAGAGTCGAGGTAGAAGAAGACAATATTTCCCATCTTGAGTTATCTGAGAGAACTTTGGCACCAAAAGTTGCACAAAGACCTAACTATATTCAGCCTTCAGCCAAAGATGAGGATGTCTGCCCTAGGGGCACCTTCGGTCTCGGCTCGAAAACAATATTATTGAGTTCAACTGAGGTTCGAGGTTCGTCGAACTTAAAATTTTAAGTTCGACTCGGTTCGAAAATAATATTATTAGGTTTGGCTCGTGTGACTTAGCTCTCGACTCCACCCAAAATAGACAATTTTATTATATTTTTATATAAAAGATAGGTCTCGTTGAAAACTCTTTTCATAACTAACACCGAAAACAAAATTCAATATTGAGAAAGGGAAAAAATATCCAATTTATTTTAATTAATTTTTGAGTGGATTTTCCTATTTTATTTTATTGTGTTTCTTTTGCTAAAAAATTACTTTTAGTGTATATGTAGCATATATAATATAATTATTCCGAACCAGTTCACAAGCTTTTCGAGCCGAACTTGGATAGACTCGTCTCGTCTCGTTAAGATCTTGAGCTAAACCCGAACCCGAGTAAAGCTCACTCGAACCGAGCTACTTAACCAAACCTGAGTAGCTCGCGAGCCGATCAGGCACATTATCACCCCTAATCTACCCTACTTGTCTTGATTGTAATTTTGTATACTTATGACTTAAAAGAAGGAAGAACACTACTGTTTTGCAGTTGTAACGGTATGCTTCATTTCTCCAAATAGGCATGTGGTAAGGTTTTACTCAGAAGTCACTATTTTCTTGCGGAGTATCCCCAGAAAATCCTAAAATCTCTGCTCGCTGTTCACACCATTTTCATCTTGGTTGTATTTATGAATGTTTGAAAAAGGAGTAAAAGTTGTCCAATACGTGGCAACAGGGACGGAGCCACGTTATAGTTGGGTAGGGCAATCCCTCTCTACCCCAATTTTTTTTCATTTTTATCCTCTTATTTAAATTGTTTTAAAAATTAATTTTTTTAGGAATTTACCTCCTACTTTTAAATATTTATGTTTTGGCCCCTTAACTTCAAATCTTGGTTCCAATCCCTGCGTGGCAAGGTACGTAGAGTGCACCGAATTACACATTCTGTTGTATGGTTTACTCCATAGGGGTGGTTGGGGTAAATTCTGTACTATCATGCTGAAGAATAACAACCAAGATTTTTATCCGTTGGAAGCAAGCAAATGATTTAACATACAGTGTCATCCTGGATTGCTAAAATTATTTTAGTTGTCGACCTTTTAATTTTATCAATCAGACTACTTAATTATTTAAATGATGCTTCAATTTCATTCTTACATATGGGAAAATGTGTAATTAGACAAATTCATTTAGTTGCCACATTAGTATTTTCGTTCAATCTTAACGGTTAGTGACTTAATTAAAAATATTTAGATAATTAAGTGGTCTAATTGACAAAATTAAAAGATCAATGGTCAAAATAGAATCAAAATAATAGTTCAGTGATCATGAGTGTAGTTTAATATAAAAATTCAATTCAATTTGAATCATAATTTTATAAATTTAATTTGAATTAAATAAATCAAATAAATATTAATATTGCATCATCTTGGCATAAATAAGTATCATAATATTATAAGCATTTATGATTAAATTTTAATAAAAATATACATATAATATCAAGTATTTACTATTAAATTTTAATAAAAATATACAAATAATCTCAAGTATTTATAATTAAATTTTAATAAAAATTCCAACCTTATATTATCCTGACACATCATTTGATCACTTTTTACGCTTTTTGTTATTGTTCATTATTTTGATAATGAACGAATATCATAGGTTGACATACACAGTCACTATATCATTAAACAACTAACATAATAACGTGTTTGTTATAAAATTTTAAGGGTAAACTACATTAAAAACTATTAAACGTTAAATTTTGTATTAGTTACATCACTAAACTTAAAAATAATATTATTTTAGCATTGAACTTTAGTTTATATTTCAATTATACCATTGGACTGTTAAAATTCTTCTATGTCATCGCACGTGGATCGTTAGGATTCATCCACGTCATCAACTTTAAACAATTCGTCTTTAAATATAAAGGGGGCTTAAGATTCAATTTAACTCTCAGTAAAAAATAAAAAAACAATTAAGTCTTTAAATTTTTTTAATTTAATTGTTATATAGGTGTTCAAACTATACTCTTTTTTTTAATTAGGTGCTTAAACTATTTTTTGAGTCAATTAGGTGTCTAACGTTTCATGACGTAACACACTAAAGGTTCTTCGTTAATTTTTACCGTTAAAAAGATACGTGTTAGCTCCTGAAAATTCAAAAATTATATTAATTACATAACTTATAAAAAATCTCTAAGTTTTTCAGATTTCACAAAAATAACTCAAATTTCAAAATCCTTAACTCTCAATATAAATCCGGATTTAGGCTAATTTCATCACCAATTGTCACATCACCGTATATCATATTGATCACCGAAACTTCATGACCATTTTTTTATAATTTCGTTGTCAAAAATCGGTTAACATTGTGCTAAACGTTAAAATTATTGAACGCGAACGATTCACGACAAACAACGGCAGAACATATGACGAATGACGTGTAAGTTGATTGGTGTAGAAAGGACGCTTTATTTCGTTGTCAATAACATCGATGGGAGTGACCGAATTGAGAATTTATGAATTTTAAAGACTATTTTAAGAATATAAAATTTTTATTTTTATTTTATTAATTTTAGATATAATTTTAGAACTTTCAAATGAGGTAGAAATTGCCAAAAAAACATTAACCCCTAAAAGTAGGATGACCAAAACATTAATTGTTGTTAGACGTTTAAAACTTGAATAACCAAAATGATAAATTTCTTTAAGAACGACGATTATTTTTAAAGAATTTTACTTTAGATAACCAAAACTTTTAGTTGTGTAAATAAAGCAGGGCTAGAGACTAGAGGGAGCCATGGGAGCAACACAGAACCTAAAGATAAGTGACCAAAATATAAATTTTTAAAATTAATGACCAAAAGTGAAAACTTCAGTAGTTTATCATTTTAATAAATTCCTCATCCTTGCTCTGTATGAAATACAGATGCAACTTCATTGATCAGCAGTAGCCATGAAAGGGTAGAAAACAAGCACAATACAAAAGTTCAATTAAACAAACACTTCCATATTACATGATATTCGACGTTACCCGTAACGCTCACCAAGCAGCAACCTTGCTCCGGCTTGTTTTATTCGGTTGCAGTCGCAACAAAACCTAAGATGCCACGAATTTAAGAGTGTTTGCCTTCTCTTGCAATGTGTCAAGAAGGCTGTCAAAGCTTTTCTTGAAAGACTCCACTCCCTCGTCTTCGAGCTGTGACCCGACTTTGCCCCAGTCAATCCCCAACTTCTCAAGGGCGCTATAGATGCCTTCAGCTTCAGACACATTTGCGTCAATCGTCCTTGAAACTGTGCCGTGATCTACGAAGGCTTGGAGAGCTTGGTCGGGCATGGTTGAAACCTGCAACCACCACAAATGACCGAAAATGTTACTGGATTATTCTTCAACTCAAGTTGAAAACCCTGCCTTGATCGACAAGAAGATAGCTCACTGTGTCAGGTCCGATAAGAGGAGCAACATATAGAGTGTCGGGGTAGGCAGGGTTCTTGACACTAGTTGAGGCCCACAGCAACCTCTGTTTCTTGGCACCCTTCTTCACCAAAGCCTCCCATCTTGGACCAGAGAATTTCTTCTGGTAGAGCCTATAAGCCAGTGCTGCTTGCGCTACCGCAGCCTAAAGAAGAGTAAACATACCATGATGTAAGCACATTTCGACATGTAATCTGATAAATATTTCAAATGCACACAAGTGTATATTGCAGTTTAGTTACCTTTCCCCGGAGATCAAGGGCTTCTGGTGTTCCAATCGTTTCGAGCATTTTGTCAATGAGGGTGTCTACCCGACTGACAAAGAAGGAAGCCACACTTGTAACCCTGGAGAGATCACTCAACCCAGAAGCCTCAAGGCCATCCAAGTAGGCATCGATGACAGCTTCGTATCTAGCAATAGAAAATATGAGCTGCATATACACATAAGAGACCAATGATTAAGTTTAGAACATAAAACAAACAAATATAGTAGGATGTATACGCAACATATGCCTAATATTTTCTAAAACTTCAGTGGAAGAGTTATCGAGTTATAGCCCTTGACACATTGAAATGCTAAAATAGGTATAAAAGTAGATCCACATACGGTGACATTCACACTTATGCCATTTGCAATAACTTCCTTGATTGAAGGAATGCATGGTGCTGTTGCCGGGATCTTAATGTACACATTGGAACGATCGACCACTTTATGAAGATATTTGGCGGCCTCAACGGTCCCATTAGTATCATCAGCAAGCCTGGGAGAAACCTCAACAGAAACATAACCATCACCTCCATCTGTTTGATCATAGATTGGCTCAAAAAGTTTGCAAGCATCTTGAATGTCCTTCACCACCAACTCCCAATATGCACTTTCAATATCTTTTCCCGACTGCACGAGTTCTCTACAATTTCCAGCAAATTTTAAAAGACATGATCATTCAAAAGAGACAATCCAATTCTCAAAATCTCAAACACCAAAAGATCATGATAACCAGCCAAGTAAAGTTTCATTCATTTTTCCTTTCGGCGACGGCAATGTATTCATTCTCAAACATCATGAATCTATTCTATTGAACATTACTGAAACAATGGGATCACCAGTCACCAAGAATACCTGAATTGGTCATTGTAAGCATTCGAAGTCGATATAGCTTTCTGGAAAATCTGCAACAACAGCTTAAGATTATTACAAGGGATCAAATAGACAAATACCCCAAACACAAAGGCAAAGTAGGCATTTACCGCGGGGTTGCTGGTGACACCTCTAACCCCACTTTCAATCAGTGGCAGCAAATCGGTGACCGGCCGGCAAAGGTTGTCATACCACGGACTCTGCCCTTGTTTTTCATAGAGATCATGCAAAGTAGTCCTCTTTACTGAACTACCATTTCCATCAACAACAGAACATCTGACACTGCAGATAAGAGAACACAGTTGGAACCTAATGTTAAATTGATGGTAATAATCAAAGCAAAATCATTTCCACATCAATCAAGAAACGGGATCAAAACATCTGCATGCATCAGCATAAAAAATACCTTTAAAAACGACAAACCAAAACAATCACTTTTTACATCAGGAAACAAAAAATCAAAACAAAGAGAGCAAAAACTACTTACACCAAGGATCTCTTGAAAGGGTTGTTGTTGATCGAGGCCGTGGAAGATGAAAGCAGCTTAGAGTTGACACCGGGCCTGGCAGGGAACCCAAGGAAGCATTTGAGAGATGATGAAGAAGAAGATCTGGGTTTGAAAGAGGATGACAAGGAAGCGGCTGGGTTGGGGTTGGAGAGCTTGGAAATGGTGGCCATGGAGAAAGACCAAAGGGATCACAAGCTGAATAAAGCGGAGGTTGGTGGAGGAAGAAGGTGGCGTTGGGTTGTAGATATATACGAGGTGGGGTTAGAAGGTTGGAGTAAACAACTGCATCTCACCTAACTTGTATTTGGATATGGGCTTTAATTGAAAAATGTCACAAATTATGTCATTTCTTTTTCTCTTAAGTACTTAATTTATTTAATTTAGACATAAAGATAATTTTAATAATTTTTATTATTTTGGTTTTTAGATAAATTTAATTCTTTAATCTATGTATTTTTTGATAAATAATTTATTTTTAACTAATATAATAATTAGTCCGTTAAAAAATTAACAATATTGACATGTCATATGTATATGATAATATATTTTAAATAACATGATATCTAGACTCATTCTACATATATATAACATGTCATTATCGTTAAATTTTTATGATAATGACAAATATATACATATAAAATATAATTCTATTCTAATATAAAATAAAAAATAATTAAAATTCAAATAAAATATTAAAAATTAATTAAATCTAAAATAAAAGGTTACTAAGCATTATAAAATCTTAAATATAATTCTACGTATATATCGCATATCATTATTGTTAATTTTTTTAACTATCTAATCATTATACTAGTTAAAAATGAGATATTTATCAAAAAAATATAAGTTAAGAGCTAAATTTATCCTAAAAAAAAGATGATGGGCAAAATAATAAAAATCATAAACGTTAAGGGTTAGAATTATCTTTGTGCCTTTAATTTATTATTTTAATATATATAATAATTACTAAATATTAATATTTGACATCGATTTTTAATATATTAGTATAATTATAAGTTATTATTTGTTTAATTTTTAACTCTTTAATAACGTATATACATCGTGAATACATAACACTCGAATGCAAATCACCTGAATGAATTGTACGAGCCCTTTAGCTCAAGTGGTTAAAGGAACGGTTGTTGTTCTTAGAAATCACGGGTTCGAGCACCAGTGATATTAGCAGAGTGATTGAACAATCAATATCAAATGATGAAAATTATGTTTTAGAACAAATACCATTGTAATTACTATTAGTTAATTAAAAAAATCATATGAATGAATTATATTTATATTTTACTTTCATATGTGACATTAATTTAATAAAAAAAATTGAATATATATAATATTTTTTAATTTTATAAACTAGTTTATTAATTTATTTATTTTTTTGTTTTTTTTTTATTTCACTTAGATATCTTTGTGTGGGTTGGTGAAGTGGTTTCCATTTGATAATTGGGAAGGTAGGAGGAAGGGTAATTTCGGCAATATATATTTTCCATACCCATCTCAGGCTTACGCCAAGATTTTATCTATTTTGTTTCAAACAATTTGACTTCATATTTTAATTTATAATTTTCTAAAAGATTTTCCTGTGACTTTTTTTATAATATTTTCTGATCTGAATCTAATTATAATATTCCTATAATATTTGTTCTTTAATTTTAATTCTTTAATATATATGTATATTATTTAAATTTAAATATATATAAATAATAACATTTTCTTTTTATTTAAAATTGAGTTCACTTGATGATTTATTTCTTTATATAATATTAATACTTAAACATAATTATTAATTATCATGTCTATGTTTAGAATTATAATTATCCCTTAAATAATTTTATTTTTAATACTTAAACATAATATTTTGTTAAAGTGATTTTTGTCATTAATGATAATAACATATTAAAAATGATTATTAATAAAATATTTATCAAAAAATTATTAATAAAGTAATATACATCAACGGGACTGTTAAAAAATGATGGCATCCAATTTTGAATTCAAATTGTGACAATTGAAGATTTTCAAATTTATTATTCAATAATAAAAACTTTAAAGTGTAAATATTGATGAGTATTTTATATGATTCGATTGTTTTGATCAGATTTGGTCTGAGATTTTAGATTTTTTAATTCAAAAGTTTACATCGGATTGTTTTTTAAAAGTTGGGTAAGGTTCGAATTTAATGTAAAATTAATTCGATTTGATTCAGAATCAATAGTATAATTTTTTCTTATATTTTTAAGAATATTTATAATAATATCTCCTCTTTATACATTTTTATAATTAGATCCTTAAAATAAAATTTTTATTTATAATTTGGTCTTTAATTTTTTTTTTACAATTTGGTTTCTAAAATTATTTTCTACAATTATATCTATCAAATTAAAAAATTTAAATAAGTCAGGATCGAGTTTAAGTATATAAATTATGGATCAATTCAGGTCATACCTTTTAAAGATACAGTTAAGTCGGATTTATGTTATAATAGTTATTTTCGAACTTATAAAAAGCTACTTTATGCATAATTTATTTTAGTGAAGAAATGTGCTTTAATTATTTCGCTAAATTAATATTGATTTAATCTATGATATTAATTCAATAAAAGAATTTAATAAATAAAAATATTTTTATTTATAAACTAGTTTATTAATTTATTTTTCTAATGTTTTTGTTTTTTTAATCTCATTTAAGATACCTTTGTGTGGGCAGGTGAAGTGGTTTCCATTTGATAATTGCGAAGGTACGAGCAAGGGTAATTTCGGTCATATGTATTTTCCATATGCCTACTCTATCTCAAGAGTAAATTTGGATGAATAACAGGGTTGAAAAAATATTTAAAGAATAAATATATTTAAAAAATATTTAAAGATTTAAATAAAAAAATAATATTTTTTTAGTTCTTTTATAGTGTTTCTTAGACCTCACCATCTGCAGATAAAGAGTTGCGTGATGGCTATTGAAATAATAAGAAATCCTACGTTTTATATAAATTTAACGAGATCTAAAGAATATTGTTTCTTATAACTTATTCTCTCAAATATTTTTCAATTTTTTTAACCCCATTATTCACTTAAATTTGTTCGATCTCAACGTATACCAAGATTTTATCTATTTTGTTTTAAACAATTTAACTTCATAATTTAATTTCTAATTTTCTGCAAGATATTCCTATGACTTTTTTTATAATATTGTTTTATCTGACTGTAATTATAATATTCCTATAATATTTGTTCTTTAGTTTTATTTTTTTAATAATATATACGTATTATATATAAATTATTTAAATTTAAATCATATAATATTAATATACGTCTCATATAAATTTAAATCATATAATATTTAAACAATTTAACATTTTCTTTTTATTGAAAATTGAGTTCACTTGATGATTTATTTCTTAATATAATATTAATATACGTCTCATGTGTATGTTTAGAATCATAATTATCCCTTATCATAGAAAATTTCATGCTGAGAATTTTTTAAAATATTATTTTTTATTTTATTTTTCATAATATTAATGAATCTACAGTATTTTGAAAGTTAGTATCTTTAGATTCCAATTTTAAACAGTATAAGAATAAAAATGTCATATGAAGATGTCAAAATCGGAGTCAAAAGGTTCTATTTTCACCCAAATTGTTTGAAAACACCGTTAAAAATCAGAGTTTAAAGGTATCAACTTTAAAATATTATAAAATCATCAATATTATGAGAATAGAAATAAAGTAAAAGAAACTATATTTAAAAAAATCCCAGCATTAATATTCCCATGATTTTTTCAATAATTTTATTTTTAATTAAAGTATTTTTTGAATAATATTATTTTTAATATTTCAACATAATTTTTTTTATCAAAGTGACATCACTAATAATAATACTATCATAGTTAAAATACTGAAAACTATTATTAATAAACTATTTATCAAAAAATATTAATAAAGTAATATACATCAACAGCACTATTAAAAAAAGACTTAAGGGTTCAATAAGCCCTTAAACTTTTGTGAAAAATCAATTAAGCCCTTAAATTTTTTTTACACCCAATATAAAGCCCTCAAACTCGCTAAAAAAATAATTTAGCACTTAAACTATTGTAAAAAATCAATTAAGCCCTTAAACTTTTTTTGCATCCAATTGGACCCTCAAACTCAAGAAAAAAAATTAATTTGGCCCTTTGATTAACTATGACCGTTAACTTTAACTTTTTTTTAAAATTTTTTAACACTTATCGCGACAAGATAATACCATTTATTGTTTTTAAAAAATTTTAAAATTTTAAAATATATAAAAAAATCTAAAAACTTTATAAAAAATATTGAAAATTTTAAATTATTTAAAAATAGAAAAATATTTTGTTTATAATTGTAAATTAATATTTAATTTTTTATTTTTTAATTTTTTTAAAAAATATTATTTATGCTTTTAAATTAAAATTTGAAATTAATTTTTTTATATTTTAAAAATAAATTTTCATGATTTTTATATAATTTAAAAATTCCTAAAAACAAAAAAGTAGTGTTATTTTGTTGCAACATGTTTTAAAAATAAAAAATAAAAAAGGTTAAAATTAATGGTTAAAGTTGGTAAAAGGGTCAAATTGATTTTTTTTCTTGAGTTTGAGGGTTTAATTGGGTGTTAAAAAAGTTTAAGGGTTGAATTGATTTTTTTTTTTTTGAGTTTGAGGGCTTAATTGAGTATAAAATTTTTTTGTAAAAGTTTAAGGGCTTATTAAACCCTTAAGCCATTAAAAAATTATGGCACACAAATTTGAATTCAAATTGTGACGATCGAAGATTTTCAAATTTGTCATCCTTTTTGTCGTGCCCTGTATATTTATTAATTTATTTTTATAAATAACATGTTAATTAATTTTTTTGTTTCATTTTTTTATATTTACTTATTTAAAATTTATTATTATTTTAAATTGCTAGACTAATAATTTATTTAATGTTTAAGTAAGAGGAAGCCATTTTATCTAAACTCTTTCGTATCAACTTTTTTCAGTATTATCAAAACTTTGATTTCAAGTTTTGGTTTAGATTATTTTTGATATATCAGAAGAGATATGTTAAAAAATCAACTTTCAGAAATAAAAGTGAAACTTTAAATATTTTTTAAAATATTTTTATTTTTCTAAAATTACTTTTCTAAATGAGAGATTTTCAAAAATAATTTCTTAAGCAATTTTTTTGTATAAAAATGAAAGATTATTGAGATAAAGATTTTGATATAACAAATTAAAAAATATTTTTAAACTTAATTAATGTTTTATAAAAATTATTCCAAGTCCATATAATTAAAAAAATATTATGAATAAAGTAAAGAAAAAAATAAAAATAGATGAACAAAGAGAGAGACAAAAGAGAGTTATATTAATTAAATATCCACTGTAAATAAAGATATTCATAACACTTCCCCTGGATATCCATAAAGATAATGTATCTCGTTAAAATCTTACTAACTAAGATAAAAACCCTGTGGAAAAAATACTTATTGAAAGAAAAAAGTACACATATCTTTAATACGCAAAATATATTGCATCATTAAAAACTTATTCCAGGAAAACCAATGGGACAAAACCATGGATAAGGAAAAGAGTATAACGCGTATTTATTCTCCCTCGTAAATACATCACATAAGATTTCTAACTCGACGCAATCCAATATTGTAAGCTAACTTCTCAAATGGGGCAGTAGGAAGCGCCTTAGTAAATAGATCTACCAAATTATCACATGAATAAATCTGTTGCACGTCAATGTCTCCATGCTTCTGAAGATCATGAGTGAAGAAGAATTTTTGTGAGATGTGTTTTGTTCTATCACCCTTTATATATCCTTCCTTAAGTTGGGCAATCTATGTTGTATTATCCTCATATAAGATTGTAAACCATAATTTTCTCGAATATAATGGATTACAAACCTTAACCACACACATTCACGATTAGCCTCATGGATAGCCAAAATCTCAGCATGATTAGAAGATGTGCCTGTAATAGTTTGTTTTATTGAACGCCAAGAAATTGTTGTACTACCGTATGCAAATACATAAACAGTCTGTGATCGAGAATTATAAGGATCATATAAGTATCCTGCATCCACAAAACCAACCAATTTTGTTTTGGATATATTCGAAAAAAATAATATCTTGTCTTTCGTACCTTGAAGATAACGAAAGATGTGTCTAACCTTATTCTAGTGCCTTCAGGTTGGACATAAGTTAAATCTTACCAACAAATCGACATCAAAAGATATATCAGGTCGTGTGTGACTAGAAATATACATCAATGCACCAATAGCACTTAAGTATGACACTTCTAGACCAAGAATGTTCTCATCCTTCTTTCGAGGAAAGAATGAATCTTTGTTAACATCAAGTGACCTAAAAACTATGGAGGTACTCAACAGATGTGCGTTATGCATGTAAAATCTCTGTAGCATTTTTTTCTATGTATGTTAATTGATGCGCAAGGATTTCATCCTTTAAGTGCTCAATATATAATTCAAGACAAAATCTTGCTTTCTAGAGATCTTTCATTTTAAATTATTTCTTTAAATATTCTACTATCAATGAGATCTCTTCAGGAGTTCTAATCATATTCAAATCATCAACATACACAACAATAATGACAAATCCGAACATGAATCTCTTAATAAAAATACACGAGAAAATTAGACCATTCTTATAGCCTTTTGCTAATAAATATTCATTGACGCGATTATACCATATGCGCCCAAATTGTTTTGATACATAAAGGCATTTGTTCAATTTAATTGAATTATGTTCTTGAGAATCTGAATTAACTGTTTCAGGCAGTTTAAATCCTTTCGGAAGTTTCATATAAATATTATTATCAAGAGGCCCATATAGATAGGCTGTAACAACAACCATTAAGCAGAAATTAAGTATTTTTTTACTACCAAACTAATCAAAAATAGAAAAGTGGTTGCATCTACCATTGGAGAATATGTTCCTTCATAATCAATTCTAGGTCTTTGTGAAAATCCTTGATAACCAAACGAGCTTTATATCTCGCATTTTCTCCCTTTTTATTTCTCTTTTGCACAAAGACCTATTTATACCCAGGGGTTTTACACCTTCTGATATACGGATTAATGCTCAAAGACTTCTTTTTTTTTTAAAGAGATTTTAGTTTTGCTTTAATTACCTCTTTTCATTTTGGTCAATCATCTCTTTGCTTAAATTGTTCAATTGACAATGGTTCATAATCCATATTATAATCCAAAATCTTTAGTGTTATATTGTATGAAAAAGTATTATCAACGTCGTTTTTATTTTGGTTTCATTTATTATCAGTCATGACATAATTTATAGAGATCTCATTAATATCAGGTATCTGATTCATGTCTAATATCTCTTTTGGATACCTTTTAATCTCTTCTCAAGATATTTTATGATTTGTTAACTTCACAATCGGACCATCATAAGATATAGCTTTTTTTCAAGAATTTTATATTTGGAACCTAATGGTCTACCATGCTTCAAGCATGTGTTTGACTCATTAACGACTAGGGTTTATCCTTTTGAGACATCAGCTAGAATCTGTGACTTAGTCATTCTTTGGGTCAGAAAAAGTATCTAACAATTGATTTGCTAAGTTTTGCAAATGAGTTATCCTTGGAACTTCTAGATCACATTTTTGGATACGTGGATCAAAGTGAGATAACGATAATTTATTATAACTTATTTTTCTAAGTTGTTTATTTTCTCCCCTTAATGTTGGAAAAATCGATTCATTAAAATGATAGTTGACAAATCAAGCTGTAAATAAATTTCCTTCAAAGTCTCAAGATATTTAATTATCGAGGGGGATTCAAATCTGACATATATTCTCAACCTTCTTTGAGGACTCATCTTTGTGTGTTATGGTAGAGCAATCGGAACATAAGCCGCACATCCAAAAATTCTAAGATGAGAAATATTTGGTTTCTGACCAAAAAACATTTATAATGGGGATAAATTATGATAACTTACTGGCCTGATATGAATCAGTGGTGTTGCATGTAAAATGGCATGCCCTTAAGCAAAAATTGGTAGTTTAGACTTCATCAATAACGATCTTACAATTAATTGAATTCGTTTGATAAATGATTTTGCAAGACCATTTTGTGTATAAACATGAGCTACAGGATGTTCGAACATTAATTCCAATCAACATGCAAAAATCATCAAAGGCTTGAGAAGTAAATTCACCAGCATTATCAAGACGAATTGTCTTTATAGGAAAATCTGAAAAATATTCTCGTAATTTTATTAATTGAACAAGTAACCTCATAAATGTCTAGTTGTGGATTGATAACAAGGATACATGTGACCATCTAGTCGATACATCAATTAAAACCATAAAGTATCTAAATGGTCCACAAGAAGGGTGTATGGGCCTACATATATCACCTTGTATCTCTTCTAGAAAGTTAATAGACTCATAATCTATTTTAGCTGGTGATGGTCGAATAATTAGTTTCCCTTGAGAGCAAGCGTCACATAAAAAGATATTACTTTAAAGAATCTCTTGGTTCTTCAATGAGTGACCACATGAATTCTCAATAATTTTTCGCATCATAATCGAACTAGGATGACCTAATCGTGCGTGTCAAATAATAAAATTATCACTAAACTTATAGTTTATAATAGCATGTGCTTCAATTACAATAATTCTTTTGTAGTACAATCCAGATGACAGTGCATGTAATTTTTCTAGCACTTCCTTATTGTCTTGAGTTATACTCGTAATATAAAGATATTCAGTATCTCTTCGACTAATACTCTCAATATGATATCTATTTTTGCGTATATCTTTAAAACTCAATAAGTTTCTTTCCGACTTTGGAGAGTATAACGCATCTTGAATATGGAATAAAATTTCATTTGGCAATAACATATGTGTTATTTCGAAGCCTTCTATGATATTAGCATTTCCGGATATAGTACTTATACTCTTCTCTTGTATCGTTAAATTAAAAAAAATTATGCTAAGTATAGTATGAGTATTTGCACTGTTCGCTAAGCATAAGTCATCACCATTTTTTACAGATTATATTTGTGATGTAATCATATTCTTCAAAGAATAGATAAATAAATAAATGTTACAACAATATTTAGAATAAATGAATAAATAAATAAATAGCATCAATGATTTTATAAAGTAAACATAACATTTGTTCTTGTAAAAAAACTTCTATGATAAAATAATTATATCTTACTAATAAATATAAAGTAAATATAAAATTAATTAAGAGACATCAAATATTTCTCCCATGAGATATAAGAAAATTATCAACTTCTATGTTTTTAATGTCATAATTATCCTTGCTACAACCATAAATGTCATAATCATCTTTGTAAAAGCTATAATCATCTTTGTCATTGATATAAACAAAATTTGTTTTAACTTTCTGATGAGCACTCAAAAATCCTAAATTTCATATCATTTCCCCACTTGTTTATTGCCAATAAACACAATTAAATGCGATAATAGGATATTTCTGGTTATTTTCCATATCTCAGCATCCGAACACTAACTTTATGAAATTATCTACTTTTGACATAAAACATATACGTTTGATAGTTTTCTTTCTTAGACATGAAACTATATCACAGAGAGGGCCAAAGAAGAAAATAGATGCTGAATTGAAGATGAAGCACCCGCCACGACAGCACTCTGAAGGCCGCGGCAGCTGCGTAAAAGATAACAATTGGTACTCAACAAAAAGAAGAAAAGATACCAAACTCAACGGACAAAGAGCAAGAGAAAGAAGAAAACTCAGTTAGGAGGTCAAGTCCATGTCAAAGCCAAACGCGGGAAAGAAGGGATATTTTAGGAAGTAAGATTAAATTAATATATTTTAATTAAGAATTAGCTTTCTTTTTCGTTTAGAACTCTTTCCTTGCATGGAAAGATCAACTTAGGGCTTGGCCTATATAAGACACTTATTAGGTTTAGGTTTAGTGTGGAGTCGAGAAGGATTCTCACATTATTATACCTTTAGCCATCGCTTCCATCATGTTCTAAGTCTTTCGGAGGTTTAGATTGTTTGTGGAGTAGTTGGTGATGAAGGTCATGTTATGTTTGATATTTATTAATACAAAACCTATTTCATAGTTTATTCTCTCATGTTAGTTACTCTTCTTACATATGAGCTCGAAAGATAAGTATGTGAGAAAAACTCATGTGTCTAGCATCGGGAGATGTAAGTTCACGAAACGAGAGAATACAGTCTTTGCTCATAGGCATTGACTAATCCGTCAAGGATTTCAGCAACTAATAGGACGCATGTGTTTGGTTGTTGTTCGCCCTTGATTCATGCCGGGAGGTATCATCAAGACGTGAGTTTCAACAGTTCTCTTCGCTTAGGAATAAGGAAGAAGACATACAAGGATGCTCTGTCGAACTATAGAATGTTGAATTGTCGACAAGGCATAACCCCGCCTAAGTAGCTGCGGCGACCCTTTGTGAGATCCGCCGAGGCGGCAGTTCAACCCATTGCATTAATAAGTGGATACTTAACATAACTGGATTCTCCTTTACAAAGTACTCAATCTAGATTCGCCTTTTTCTTATTATTTCGTTAATTAATTTTATGCTTTTATAGTTATCTTAGTTATAATTTACCCTTTCAAATTACTTGTCTTTTTAGTTTCCTTAGTGCAGTCATAAGAAGTAGCAAGGTTGACTCAGTCCTCGCAGGACCGACATCTTAAATACTACAATCTAATAAAGGTGAAATTAATATGACTCTATAGCCTCTATCAGATTTGGCATTATTGTCGGAGACTGACACTCAAGTTTACTACCAATTATTTATACACCTTTTTAATTATTTTAGTTTATTTTATTTAGTTTTAGTTTAATTTCCAAGGGTTGTTTTGTGTATGACTAGATCCAATTCAACTATTGATCAATACTCTTACGATCCAGAAATCGAAAAAACAGCACAGGATCTGAAACGTAGGGCACACCAAAGAATGAACGTAGAACTTGGCCAACAAAACAACGCAGGTATGAGTGTCGCCGCGACAGACAACCGCGGTTCTTTCGCATTTATCGATCCAATAAATATTCCAAGACAGGAACGCGCTCGAATTGTTCGAGATTATTTAGAGGAAGATTTAGATGGGTTAACTCCTACTGTTGTGATGCCTAACATAGAGGCAAAGCACTTCGAACTAATATCGGTCATGTTCAACATGATCAAAACCCTAGGCCAGTTTGAGGTTCGACCAATAAAGGTGCTCGACAGTATCTTAAATCCTTTCTAGAAATTTGTAACTCGTTTAAGCTACTGGGAGTCTCAGCCAACATCCTTAAGTCTTGGTTAAACAACCTCCAGCCATGATCGTTGAACTCATGGACAGAACTATGTCGAAGCTTCCTTGCAAGATTCAGTTACACCAATATGACTGATAAACTCAGAAACGATATAACATCCTTTAGGCAAGACGAATACGAATCAATGTTTGAGTCTTGGGAAAGATACAAAGAATTATACAGAAAATGCACCAAGCATGGTCTGTCTGAGTGGACCCAAGTATTCATCTTCTACAATGCAGTTAACACCCCTACGAGGATGATGCTTGATGTTTCTGTCAATGACACCCTCTTAGACCGTCCAGCCCATGAGTGTTTAGAAATTTTGGATAGGTTGGCAAAGAATGACTATCAACACCCAACCATCCGAAGAGGCATAAGTAGGCGAGGTATGATAACTTCTGATTCTGCAGATTCTATCCTAGCACAACTATCAGCCTTAACCAACATTGTCAAAGATCTGCATAAACCAAGCCACGTTCGGGAAGTAAAAGCAGTCACTGTTTTTTGCGAAACATGTGGTGACAACCATGACTCGAACGCATGCCCACACAATCCAGAATCTTCCTTCTATGTTGAAAAACTTTAATAGAAATAATATGTCCAACAATTATAACCCATTATGGAGGAAGGACTCTAATTTCTCATGGAGCAATTCTAATAATGCGCTTAATACACAATATCAACCAGTGCAATCTATGGGATTCCAGCAAAATAATAGATTTGCTCAGCAGCAGATACCGTAGCAGGCACCGCCGCCGCCGTAGACAACATACGTCCAGACTCTAGAGAACACACTGCAAAACTTTATGGCTCAGATTGGTGCATACATTGCAAATACCAAAAAGTTCATCAAAAGAGACGACACTTTCATAGACAGAACAGAAATAAGAATGTAGAATAACGAAGCTGCTCTCAAATCGCTAGAAATCACAGTAGGACAAATGACACGACATATTAAAAGCAGATCCATAGAAGGTCTCCCTAGTGATACTGAAGTCGCTAAAATTGGTCATCATGAACAATGTAACGCCATATCGATCAGAAGCGAATTACAACTAAAGGATCCTGAAATACCTTCTCAAACAGTAGGTAAGACCCCTAAAACAATAACCCCTGAAGAAGCTACTGATAAAACATCTAAGGCAAAGGAACCAGCAGACACTGCCGACGATACTGCTACAGCAGATGATGTCATAGTAGCACCGCAAATAAGATTCCAATGCAATGAAAAGATCGAAGATCTGCGTTTACCACCACCTTTTCCCCAAAGGTTGAAATAGCAAAAACATGAGTACCAATTTAAGAAATTCCTGAATATACTTAAACATGTACATATAAACATACCTTTGGTGGAGGCGATAAAGCAAATGCTCAACTATGCCAAATTCTTTAAGGATATTATATCTAAAAGAAAAAAATGAGAAATTTGAAACAGTTGCCGCAACAGAAGGATGTGTGGCAATGTTGTACAATAAGGCCACGACCAAAAGAAATGATCCTGGTAGTTTCACAATATCATGCGCTATCGGTGATTAATACGTGGGCAAAGCACTATGTGACTTAGGCGACATCATAAATCTTATGCCTAAGTCAGTATTTCAAAAGCTAGGCATTGAGTAAGCAAATCCAACAAAAGTGATGCTGCAGCTAGCACACCATTCTTATGTGCAACCAAAAGGAAAAATTGAAGATATTCTGGTAAGAGTGGATAAATTTATTTTTCCTGCTGACTTCTTAATTCTTGATTATGAAGCAGATGAACATGTACCAATCATATTAGGAAGGTCATTCCTAGCCACAGGAAGAACATTGATCGATTACGAGAAAGGAGAATTGATCATAAGGGTCAATGATTAACATGTAAAGATCAATGTGTTTAAAACTCTAAGGAATCAGGACGAACCAGATGAATGCCAAAGAATTAAAGCTAAAACTGAATTTAACTTCAATCCAGAAACAAAATTGCCTGAACAAAACCTGCCAAGGCAACCTCTGCCGAAGCAAAACTCCCCTTGAACAACATTACATTCAAAAGAAATCACTTGACGAGGAGACAACAACTAGGACACCAGTTTCTCCTCCATCCAAAATGGGGAAGCTGGTTGCTGCCGAAGATGCGATTTATTGCACCTCTACAGTAACCTAAAATTTCTATCTCTTAGTCCCCAATTTATTTTTATGTTTTAGGAATTAGAGTATTATTTTTAGTTTTAGGATTTAGATTTTAATTTTCGCAAATTAGTTTTAAACTTTTAAATTTTCTCACAACTTTAATCATAATTTCAACTTTTAGTTCTAATAAAGAAAATAAAATAAACAATTGAAAAATCCCAAAAAACGGCCCAACTCAAGGAAAAAATATCTCGGCGGGAAACTTGCCACCCAAGTCGAAGCCACATCGTTTCTTCCGCCCAGTGCAGGTCAGTTGGATCTACGTAGCGTGCACGCCAAGAATAATAATGACACTGCTACTGCTCCCAACGGTTGGCCGCCTTCGCCTATAAATAGATAAGCAAGCTTTATCTTTTCCACACTTCTTCTACACAATTCTATTCTGCCAAAATTCCTCTTCAACTAAAATATGGCAACCACAAGAGAAACCTCTGTCGGAGCAGCAAAGTTTAGACGCTTCTCTATGGCAGCAATAGAACATGAATATGAAAGAAATTTCAAAAACCGGAAGATCTGGAAGGATCAAGGATTCTAGTATACAGATGAGGAAGATCTAGACCTGGAAGCATTCATACTGTCGAAAATAACCTTCCAGCAATGACAATAATTTGCAAGGCAACCAGATTCAGCGAACATTGAATGGGTACGGGAATTTTATGCCCATAGGCCAGTGGCGAAAAACACATATACCTACCTCCGAGGAAGAGCAATCCCGATTACAAACGTCGTTATCAATGTTTACTTCAGCCTCCATATTGAAAACGAAGAATATGCAGAGTTCGTAACTACCCTGACGGTGGGAGATTACGAGCAAATGAAGGTAGAATTATGTTTGCCAGGAACAGAATAGAATACGGGTAAGCATCGTGGATCTGTTAGTCGCCGAGACCTCCGACCAGAGGCAAAACTCTGGAACATGTTCATAAAAAGAAATCTGCTGCAAACTTCTCATAACCAAATAGTAGATAGACCATTCTTGGCGCTCATCCAATCCATCATCCACAACCGGAGAATCAACGTTGACATCATCATCAGCAAACAAATATTCGAATGCGCCACCAAGGAGAAAGGTATCCTAATTTTCCCTTGTCTAATTACTGCTCTGGGGAATTTAAAAAGGGTTTCGAACATGCCTTGGACACCTACACACTGAGACGTGTGGGTCAGACACAGGAAATTTACATAAGGAGGATGCAAGTGGAAGAAACAGTTCCACAAACCTTCATTCCTCCTCCCGCTGAAGCAGCACCCGTCGAGGCCTCTCAATAGGCAGACCCAGCTGAACAAGCACCAGCAGGACTCCAAGAGATCCTGCAGAGGATGGAGACAAGGCAACTAGCCTTCATTAACTATATTAAGGATTTCAACAACGCCATCATCACAACCATCCGAAAAGAACTCCCCACATGCACGATTTTCTTCCCAGAATTCACAATTGACCTTTCCCTGCTACACCAACCGCCTCGACCACGTTTCTATTTTTCCCCACTGCCACAAATGCAGCCACAATAACAGAACCATTTTCTACCGATCTGCAGCAACAACCAAGAAACAAGACGCTGCCACACTATTAAAATTCAATTCACTTGATTGGAGTAGCTCCTTTGATGACATGGAATCACTTATGAAAACAATCACGGATTCCATTGCACCCAAAACCAACAAAAAGAGGAAGGCCCTTGGTTCTGCTACAACAACCTCTCTAATCAATCTAGATACAGAGGAATCACAGTAAGACCCCACTTCCGTTCGCATCCAACCATCATGCTTGACAAAGAAACCAATGGTGAGCCCACCGAAATCAACCGTTAAGCTGTCGCCCATAACCCGCCACAAGTTACTCATCGGCAATGACTCTGATGATTCCTTCAGGTCAGTAGTATTTTAAAAGGGTGGTAGTTTTTCTTTTTTTCTTTTTTCTTTTCTTTTATGTTTTTATTTTCGGTTTTTTCTCTGTTACTTGGTCATGCATTGAGGACAATGCATCTCTCGAGTCTGGGGAGAAATTGTCCAATTTTATAACATGTAATGATCTGCCAATAGTATGGAAGTAATCGGAGTATCTTGCTATTTCCTTATAAATTCTGCTTAATATTCTGCCTTATACAATTATAATTAAAAAATTTTTAGAGTGTTGAATTTTATTGAAACTGCCTCGGCAGTAATATATTCTTCAGCCGCCGCAACAGTTCACACCATTCACCAGACTTTAATTCAGAAAGTTCTACTAGGCTTAGTAATTAGGATTAGACTATAAGCCTAAATTCATATAAACACTGCTAATCTTAGTTGATTTTAAAAGTTTTTTCTTTGAAAAGCTATAAGGACTTAGGCTTAGATTTTAAACTGAAGGTACCTATCACCGGCTCTAGTTAGTCCATAGAGGTGCCCATAACTGGCTCTAGGACTTAATTTTTCTCCCACTTACTAGAAGTGCCCGAAATTGGCTCTAGTAAGAAAAAGTTAAATACTTAAGGTTCCCAAAAACTGGCTCAAGCAGTATAAGTCTATAGCATTTATAGTTATACATCAATTTTAGGGAGAAAAAAGGAAAAAGAATCAATAAAAATCTTAGCCGGAATTCTTGAGCTAGAAAAAGGATTAGAACTTAGAAAATCAGTCTTGACATAGCTACGCACACACACAGTAAGACTTATAATCCAATTCCGAGGAATGCCTAGAACCTAGAAAAACTCGAGTCAAGAAAGAAACTCTACCGCGGCAGGCAGGACGATATATTACATTAAAATTCCAGACCTAAAAATTATCTTTTGCATTACTTGAGGACAAGCAATAGTTCGAATTTAGGGTGTGATGAACACTCAAAAGTCTTCATTTTCATATCATTTCCCCACTTGTTTATTGTCAATAAAGACAGAATTAAAGGCGATAATAGGATATTTCTAGTTATTTTCCATATCTCAGCATCCGAACACTAACTTAATGAAATTATCTACTTTTTGGCATAAAACATATATGCTTGATAGTTTTCTTTCTTAGACAGGAAACTATATAACAGAGAGGACCAAGGAAGAAAATAGATGTTGAATTGAAGATGAAGCACCCGCCACGGCAGCACTCTGAAGGTCGCGGCAGCAGCGTAAAAGATAACAATTAGTGCTCAACAGAAAGAGGAAAAGATACCGAACTCAACAGACAAAGAGCAAGAGAAAGAATAAAAACTCAGTTAAGAGGTCAAGCCCATGGCAAAGCCAAACGCGGGAAAGAAGAGATATTTTAGGAAATAAGATTAAATTAATATAATAATGAAGAAAAAATATTTTTCAAAAAATATCAACAGCCGCAAACTCAATTTTTTCAAGATTTGTCATTGATGTACTATAAAGCCAAAAAAATAGATCAATTATAAATTAATATAATAATGAAGAAAAAATATTTTTACGTCATATTAATATCTTAAAACACACATATATACACAAACAAACAGAAAACAAAGATTTAATCCTAATACGCTGCATTATTAAAGTAGTCCACAAGGTCCTTTAATAATCTCCTTTGAAACCAATAGCTTCGCAGAACTGGATGTCTAGACAATATACTCGGATTAAATTATCAAAACAAATAACTTATTAACTAACAAATATATAATAAAAAATATATTAAAACATATAAGATGAAAAAAGATCATACCTAGTAATTTTTTTAAGAAACTTTGTTGAGTTGATCGATCTTGAAGTATGGCCAAGAGGGGGGTAAATTGGCAATTAAAAATTTGAGTTGGAAATTTTTCGGTAAAAAGCTAAAATTTGAAGGACACAAGATTTATAGTGGTTCAAGCTTCGAACAAGCTCTACATCCACTACCTTAGCTCTCACTAAGGATTTTGAAACCAATTCACTAATGAATTCAACCTTTTTCTCGGTTCAAGGGATAACCGTTACAATTCGAATCAATTCTTCTACCCAAGAATTGACTCAATCCTCACAAGAAAATACAAAGGATAAATAGGCAAATGAAAGTTCTCTCACAAGAAATATTTTGCCCAAATTACAAACAAAACTCTCCCCAAACTCAGATTACAATAGATCAAAGTGAAAATACAAGAGTTGGGAGCAAGAATATGCAATGAAGTGCTTTGAGTTGAATTTTGGTGCTTGGATGTTGCTTGAGGATTGATTCTTGTTTAATGCTTTTGAAAATACTTCTTTTTATACCTTCTCATTGATTTCTAACCGTTGAAGTTGTTGGGAAAATAAATATGGACGTTGGAGCTTCATCTTTTCATCATAAATGCACTCTGCAGTAGGTGGTATCGAAACACGGGGTACCTGTTTCGAAACATGCCAAGAAGAGAAAGAGTCGTTGTGCATTTAATAAGGGGTGTATCGATACCTGTTCCAATACAAAAAATTTTTGTGATGCTTGGTATCGAACCTTGTTTCGATATAGGCTAACCATCTTTCAAAATTTTAACTGACACCAACGATCGACTCATTTAATGCTTGAAAATAGCCGTTGGGGACTAAGGGTGTATCGATACCTGTATCGATACCAGGAGTCGTATTTTTAAAATTAAAAATAATTTGAAAATTTTCCCAAGCTGTTTCGATACATGTATCGAAACATGGGTTGACAGAAAGTTTTGGTATCGAACCTTGTTTCGATACCTGTTCTTGATCTTAAGAACAAGCCTTAAAAAAATCCCAGGTGTATCGATACCTGTCCTTATGGTATCGATACCCTCGTGTAAAAATGGCTCGTAAGAGAATTTTAAAGTTCTTGGTTTTGACTTAAGGACCAAAAAGTTATTTCAAAACTGATCCTTACATTTGTTTGTTATATCAAAATCAACTTTAGTTTTACAATCTCCCCCTTTTTGATATAACAAAACCATTTGAAAATTTTAAGTTTTGAAATGCGATTTGGTTGAAAGACTCCCCCTAAACATGTGCCACTTTTTAGAAACAAGTGATGGTTTTCGAAACTTAAATATAAAACTTTCTCCCCCTTTTTGTTAGATCAAAATCAATGATAACCAAGTTAATAAAATTAAGCAATCATAACATTTAATATAATAGAAGTTCATAGGAAACATAATCCATAGCAAGCAAATTATCCAAAAAAAATCCAACAATAATAAAGACAAAACATAGGGAAAATAAAATAGGTGCATAAGTTCTAATATGAATGCATCATAACTAGTCCTAATAGCTAAAAGACAAAGCATAAGAGAGATCAAAAAGATCAATCATCGGCCATGTCATCACCATCAAGGCCGTCATCATCGTCATCATCTTCTTCATCTTCCTCTTGATCTTGATTACCATCATTATTGAGTCTTTGGCTTTGACGGAGAGCTTCAAGAGATACTCTCAAGGAGTGTCCTTGAGTCTCTAGGCTCGTCATCCTAGTGTTGATGGCATCGAAACCCGAAGTGAATTGAGTGGAAAGAGTGTCAAGCTTTCCATCCATGGAATCCAAACAGGCGGTGAGAGAGTCAAACTTCGTCGTGAGGAAAGTCAACATATCAAATTGATGAATAGGTTCTGGATCAATAGGAGCATGAGGAGGAGAAGGAGGAGCACCTCGAGTCCACTCACCATTAGAGACATAGACAAAGTGAGCACGGTTGAGTGAAATTTCTCCAATGAGCTCTTTCAAGGATCCCACCTTGTCATAAGAGCAATCTATTTCCAAATGCAAGAAGATGGTGCTTAGAATGCACGCATATGAAAAAGATTGAACAAGGGGGTTAGCACGGTTTTGGATATGTCACACAATATCCAAGAAGATAATCCGAGCAAGATTTGGTTGAATGCCATCACGGAAACATGTGATCCAAAAACTATCAACTTGAAGGATCCTAGAGTATCTCCCATTTGATAGAAAAATCCACCAAGAGATGATAAGATGGAGAAAGCGGTCGTGGGCGTCAAGAGATGTAACCGATCCGGTGAAAGGAGCAAGAGAATCTTCATCATTTACACCTTCATCCTCAAGACCAAAAACATCAAGGAAAGTAGAGACATTAATCGTGAAGGATTTTCCCATAAGATAGGATTCAATAGCCACTACTTTACTCTTGTCCGGAGATAAGATACATTTAGCATTGGTGTAAAAGATAAGGACAAGAGTTGGAAAGAACTTGCCGGTATGGGTGAGAAACCTCAAGAACTTCCACTCGATGAGTTTGTCATAGTATTTAAAAGGAAACTTGTAAGATGTGATGAATTGAATGTCCACACATCTTTCCTTTTTGAGAGGATAACTCCGGAAAAGGTTGTAGTTGTCCAATCTACGATTATTGTCTAGACTTTTGGCAAAGACCTTCTCAAAATCAACTCGTGCAACACGAGATGATGATGAAGATCTGGCTTCGGTACGAGATTGCTTCTTTGGTTCCATGATCTAGGATGGATATAAAGATTTGGATTAGTTAAAAACAATATGTATGCTTATATATATAATTCAATTTCATCCTACAAGATAATCTAACAATTCAAGGTATTTAAGAATTTTATCAAGAATTTTGAAAAACCATTGAAAAACTTATATGAACAAGGATTTATATTTGAAAAAAAATTAGAATTTTTGAAACAATTTTGTAGGATTATTAAAAACCATACAATAGGTATTTAAAACATATCCAAAATTTAATTTTTAATAAACTAAATCCAAACGAAATTAAGGTTTTTCGAAAATATACCTTGAGTGTAGATTAGGATAAATTGAGAGATTTTGAAGCACGGATTGATGATATGGTGTTGAAGTAGATGATTGGAATCAAAACCCTCAAAGAATTCGTTGAGATTTTGAGTGAAGAGTGGCGAATAAGAGAGGATTTTATAGGAGTGGCCGACTAGGGTTTTAAGAATAAGTTTGGAAGTGTTTTAATGAAATTAAAATTAGGTTTAAAGTGTTTTAAAGCAACTTCCGTCATCGAGTATCGATACTGGTATCGAAACACCCTATTTCGATGCAAGTATCGAAACAGTGGTATCGATGCAAGCATCGATGCCTGTTCTTCCCAACCAAAAACCCAGATGGGCTGATGAACAGGTATCGAAACAAGGATTAGCTGTATCGATATCTTCGACCTTTGTTTTGCATTTAGTCTACTAAAAGTACTAGAAATGAGTCTCTAAAGCTCCTAGAAGTATGCATATGATATAATGACATGTTTATTATGCATGAACAAGTTCATACTCCCTCTAGCAACATGCATAGAATCATCAAGATACAAGAACAACATAAGCATAATTTAAATCAAGATTCAAGCAAGATAAGCAAAAAGATAACACTTAGGAAGTCAAGGTAGGCTAGTTAGACTTAACTCTCTTCTAAGGATCCAAAAACGCTCCTTATCCAAAGGCTTAGTAAATATGTCCGCTAATTGATTCAAGGTGTCAACGAACTCTAAGGCAACATCATTTTTAGACACATGATCTCTAATAAAGTGGTGTCTAATTTCTATGTGTTTAGTTCTAGAGTGTTGAATGGGGTTTTTGGTAAGACATATGGCACTAGTATTATCACACTTAAGAGGTATGGTTTTAACTTTAATATCATAATCTAAGAGTTGCTGCTTCGTCCATAACACTTGTGCACAACAACTCCCTAAGGATATGTACTCCGCCTCGGTGGTAGATAGAGCTACACTATTTTGTTTCTTAGAGAACCAAGATATGAGCATACTACCTAGGAATTGACAAGTTCCGGAAGTACTTTTCCTATCTATCTGATAACCTCCATAATCCGCATCCGAATAGGCATGAAGATCAAAAGAAGATGCTTTAAGATACCAAAGACCTAAACAAGGTGTATCTCTAAGGTACCTAAAAATTCTCTTAATGGCTACAAGGTGTGATTCTCTAGGACTAACTTGAAACCTAGCACACAAGCAAACACTAAACATAATGTCCGGTCTACTTGCGATAAGGTAAAGCAAAGAACCTATCATGGATCTATATGATTTAGAATCAACACACTTACCTCCTTCATCCTTGTCAAGCTTAGTAGAAGAGCTCATAGGAGTAGCTTGAGGTTTGACATTCTTCAAGCTAAACTTTTTGAGCATATCTTTGATGTACTTGGCTTGATTGATGAAAGTGTCATCCTTCTTTTGCTTGATTTAGATTCCCAAAAAGAATGAGAGTTCTCTCATCATGCTCATCTCGAATTCACCTTGCATAAGCTTAAAAAATTCTTGACAATAACATTCATTATTAGATCCAAAGATTATATCATCAACATAAATTTGAACTACTAAGATGTCATTTTTAAATCTTTTTATAAAAAGTGTAGTATCTTCTTTTCCTTTTTCAAAACCCTTTTCTATCAAAAAGTTTGAAAGTCTTTCATACCAAGCTCTAGGAGCTTGTTTTAAACAATATAAGGCTTTTGTTAGCTTAAAAACATGGTTTGGAAACTTTGGATTTTCAAAACCTAGTGGTTGTTCAACATACACTTCTTCATTTATAAAACCATTTAAGAAAGCGCTTTTGACATCCATTTGAAATAGCTTGAAATCATGATAACATGCAAATGCAAGTAGCATCCTAATGGCTTCCATTCTAGCTACGGGTGCTTAAGTTTCATCGAAATCTATTCCTTCCTCTTGAGTGTAACCTTGAGCAACTAATCTAGCTTTGTTTCTTACTATGTTACTACTCTCATCTAGTTTGTTTCTAAAAACCCATTTAGTCCCTATAGTAAATTTATTACTAGGCCTATCAACTAATGTCCATACATTACTTCTCTCAAATTGATTTAATTCCTCTTGCATAGCCAAAATCCAATAATCATCATCTAAGGCTTCATTTATACTTTTGGGCTCTATGTATGAGATAAATGCAAAATGATTCATTAATCTAAGAGAAGAACGAGTAGTTACCCCCTTGGATGGATTACCCAAGATTTCACCATTTTTGACATAGTTGGACTCCCTTGGGTCTTCAAGCTTTACATTTCCCAAAGCTTCTATTGGAGGATCGTGTGCTTCCTCATTGCTTGGAACCTCATCCACCTTTGATACTTGTCCATCATCAATGGTTTCAATGATTCCTACATCATCATCATCACAAGAATCCTTCCTAGGAAGGAGGTTATCATAGAAAACCACATGTATTGACTCTTCTACAACTAAGGTTCTTTTGTTGAAAACTCTATAAGCCTTAGAACTTGAAGAATAACCATGAAAAATGGCTTCATCACTTTTTGCATCAAATTTACCTAAATTATCTTTTCCATTATTTAAAACAAAACACTTGCATCCAAATGGATAAAAATAGCTAATGTTAGGCTTTTTAGATTTTAAAATCTCATCAGGAGTTTTTTTTAAAATAGGCCTAATCATTACTCGATTTATAATATAACAAGAAGTGTTTGTGGCTTCCGCCCAAAAGTACTTAGGTAAATTATTTTCACAAAGCATAGTTCTAGCCATTTCTTTTAGAGTTCTATTCTTCCTCTCAAGTACCCCATTTTGTTGAGGAGTGCGAGGAGCCAAAAAATTATGGCTAATCCCATTTTTATTACAAAAATTCTCAAAATCAAGATTTTGAAATTTCATTCCATGATCGCTTCTAATATGAGAAATTCTTTGATCAAGATCATTTTGGGAAATATTTGAAAATGTGATGAATTTTTCTAAGGCTTCATCTTTAGTACTCAAAAATAGAACCCAAGTGTATCTAGAGTGGTCATCAACAATAACAAAAGTATATGATTTTTCACCCAAGCTAGTAGTCCTAATAGGTCCAAAGAGATTCATATGGATCAATTGTAATACCCTACTAGTTGAAACATCATTAATGAATTTAAAAGAAATTCTCTTTTGTTTACCCTTAGCACATGCATCACAAAATTTATCTAAGGAAAACTTGAGCTTAGGTAAACCTCTAACTAGATTTTGGGAGGCTAGTTTATCTAGAACACTTATGCTAGCATGCCCTAGTTTTCTATGCCATAACCATGCATCATTTTCATCATTAGCAACCAAGCATGCATGAGAAAAGTTAATGTCATCTAGATGCACCATGTAAATATTTCCTATGCGATGACCTATGAGCATTATTCTATTGGATTCTATGTCAATTATTTTGCAACCACTTCTATCAAAAGAGACATAGAAACCTTTATCACACAATTGACTAATGCTTAACAAGTTATACTTAAGACCATCAACAAGCAAGACATTTTCAATGAAAATAGAGGAGTGATTACCAATTGAGCCAATACCCTTGATTTGGCCTTTGGAGTTGTCACCAAAAGTCACTACTCTACCCTTTTTAAGCTCTAACTCCTTAAATCGTCCCTTGTCTCCGGTCATATGCCTTGAGCATCCACTATCAAGGTACCACATTTTTTGAATTAAAACTTTGGCCTTGAAGCAATGCTCAACCTACAAACAAAGATTTAGTGTTTGATTTTTTGTACCCAAACCATTTTGGGTCCATGAGTGTTAGTTCCTAAAACCTTGGTTCCCTTGGGAATCCAAGTACTAATGGCATTCAAATTATTTGAGACAATGAGTTCCTTAGGAACCCAAACACTCCTAATCTTTCTATACCTAGAATGTCTTTAAAAATTTCTTTGTTTGTGGTCATGAAAAATTTTTTTCACATGGTTGGGTTTTGAAGAGGTTCCTTTTTCAAAAGTTGAACTTCCAACCATTTTGATTTGTTCCTTAAGCTCATTCACCACCTTGTGGTGATCTTCACTCAAGCTAGAAATAAGGTTGTTCAAAACAACATTTTCTTTTTGAAAAAATTTTAAATCACCATTTAAACCAACAACCTTTTCTTCCAAATCCAAAATTGTTTTTGTCAAAGAATCATTTTTCAATTCTAAATCGGAAATAGTTTTCTTGCTTTTCAAAATTGATTCTTTGAACTTTAAAACCAACTCATCATACACATCTTGTAATTCACATCATAAGCATCATAAAGTTCATCATAAGATAAATAATTTCAAGATGGTTGGAGGTTTACCTTAGGCTCCTCAAGAGCCATGAGACACAAGTTGGCTACTTTGTTGTCCTCATCGGATGATGATTCCTCATCACTCCAAGTTGCAACGTGAGCCCTTTGTTTCTTCTTCTTCTCAAAACCCTTCTTTTTGTATAAGGGGCAATCGATCCTAATGTGACCGGGCTTCTTGTATTCATAGCAAATTATTTGATCTTTCTCCTCTTCTTTGCCCTTTGCCTTGAAGTCCCTCTTTCTTTGAAATCTTCTATTTCTATTTGCCCTCATAAGCCTAGTAAATCTTTTGGCCACCATGGCCAATTCCTCTAGCTCTTCTTCTTCACTAGTGTCTACTTCTTCTTGTGAATATGAAGCTTTAAGAGCAATCTCTTGCTTCTTTTTCTCAACTTCCCTCTTTTCGATCTTTACCTCTTCCTTCTTTTTCTCCTCTTCTCTTCCTTTCTTCATGATCTCATGAGTGAGAAGAGATCCCACAAGAGCATCAAGTTTGAGAGTCTTGAGGTCCTTGGCTTCTATGATGGTCGTCCTCTTGTTATCCCAAGACTCGGGAAGAAAGTAAATAAGCTTTCGAACAAGCTTTTCTTCCGGAATGATCTCACCGAAACCCTTGAGACCATTGATGATCACCGAGAATCTATCGAACATTTTGGTGATATCTTCATCCGGCTCCATCTTGAAGTTTTCATAAGTTAGATTAAGTAAACCAATTTTGGTTTCCTTTACATTGTTGGTGACTTCATATGTAGTCTCCAAAGAGTCTCAAACTTCTTTGGCACTTGTACATGAAGACATCTTTGAGTAGATGTCGGTCCCTAGTGCACAAAAGAGAATGTGAAGAGCTTTATCATTTGTGGATATTCTCCTTCTTTCTTCATCGGTCATCTCATTTCTTCTCTTTGGTACTTGCCAGTCTCCTTCTTGCTTCATTGGGATTGAGGGTCCATCTTCGATTATGTCCCAAAGAACATAGTCATTTGAATTGATGAATAGCCTCATCCTATTCTTTCAATAGGGGTAATTGTCCCCATTGAAGAAGGGCGGCTTGGTGATGGAGTGTGATTCATTCCATGAACCGGAGGTGAAAGCCATTGAATTTGATTTGTAGATTTGATCAACCGCCTTGGATCTTATTTGGTAGATGTGAATCTCTTCAAAGATTAGGCTCTGATACCAATTGTTAAGTTGATCGATCTTGAAGTATGACCAAGAGGGGGTTGAATTGGCAATTAAAAATTTGAGTTGGAAATTTTTCGGTAAAAAGCTAAAATTTGAAGGACACGAGATTTATAGTGGTTCAAGCTTCGAAAAAGCTCTACATCCACTACCTTAGCTCCCATTAAGGATTTTGAAACCAATTCACTAATGAATTCAACCTTTTTCTCGGTTCAAGGGATAACTGTTATAATTCGAATCAATTCTTCTACCCAAGAATTGACTCAATCCTCACAAGAAAATACAAAGGATAAATAGGCAAATGAAAGTTCTCTCACAAGAAATATTTTGCCCAAATTACAAACAAAACTCTCCCCAAACTCAAATTACAATAGATCAAAGTGAGAATACAAGAGTTGGGAGCAAGAATATGCAATGGAGTGCTTTGAGTTGGATTTGGGTGCTTGGATGTTGCTTGAGGATTGATTCTTGTTTAATGCTTTTGAAAATACTTCTTTTTATACCTTCTTATTGATTTCTAACCGTTGAAGTTGTTAGGAAAGTAAATATGGACGTTGGAGCTTCATCTTTCCATCATAAATGCACTCTGCAACAGGTGGTATCGAAACACAGGGTACCTGTTTCGAAACATGCCAAGAAGAGAAAGAGCCGTTGTGCATTTAATAAGGGGTGTATCGATACCTGTTCCGATACAAAAAGTTTCTGTGATGCTTGGTATTGAACCTTGTTTCGATACAGGCTAACCATCATTCAAAATTTTAACTGACACCAACGGTCGACTCATTTAATGCTTGAAAATAGCCGTTGGGATTAAGGGTGTATCGATACCTGTATCGATACCAGGAGTCGTATTTTTAAAATTAAAAATAATTTGAAAATTTTCCCAAGCTGTTTCGATACATGTATCGAAACATGGGTTGGCAGAAAGTTTTGGTATCGAACCTTGTTTTGATACCTGTTCTTGATCTTAAGAACAAGCCTTAAAAAAAATCTCAGGTGTATCTGTAATAACCCGAAAATTAGAGGTCAAAATCCCCAATTAAAGTCAAAATCCCTAATTAAAACCCTAAAATTTTGGGATTAAAATTCTGAAAATTAAGGACTAAATTGATAATTATTAAAAAAACTTGAGGGTCAAAATACAAGATTTTAAAAACATCAGGCCCCTATATGGTAATTACACCATTTTATTGATGAAACGTTTTCTCCTTCTTCCTGAAACCGAAAAATGTGAGTTATGGGGGAAATTAATCCTCCTTTAATTCCTTTATGATTAAAAATCTGAATCTTTATGGGTTAGGATATCAAAATAGTTGAATCGCTCAAATTTTCTCTCTGGCACTGTCGAGTTTCGTCTTAGACTTGTCTTCATCATTTTTTTACGTTCGAGCTTCATATCTGATTGTTGGTAAGTGAGGTAAGAACCTTGTTTCTCATTTTGTTTCAGTCAATTATGGGTTCGAATAATTGTTGGTTCGTTTGGGGATAGCTTAGAGACGGTTTTGATGTGTTAGAATCGATCGAATAAATATTTTGAGTGTTAAAAGGTTTAGTTACTGTTTTTAATCGAATAATATCGTGGGTGGTTGTTTTTATTCGTTTAAAATGTGGGTTTTGGATTGAAAATGTTGTAGGATTTGATCTAGGAAAGTTTTGGATCGAATAGAGAGTTAAATCGAATCAAAAGAGGGGTTTTAATTCGAAAAACTGGCTGTTTGGCAACCAAGAAAATCTGGGATTTTTCCCAGATTTTCTCGGAAAATCTGGGAAATTCCCTAGATTTTCCAGGGAACCAAACACGCAAAAACCGTTCGGCCCAACATAGACCGAATCGACCGGTCCAGTCCAGAACCCGGCCCAAGAGAACCGGCCCAGAACCAAACCGGTCCTAGCCCAGAACCAAACCGCGACCCAAACCCAGATCCGACCCGACCACCCGACCCGACCATAACCTGACCCGACCCGATTTCCTACTCGTTTCTCGACCCGGCTGACGTCATCGCTGACGTCACTGCTAACGTCATCGCTGACATCACCTACTGACGTCATCGCTGACGTCATCGCTGACATCATCTGCTGACGCCAGCGTAGACTGATGACGTCACTGCTGACGTCGGCATTGACCAATGTTGACGTCAACAGTGGACTTTTTTTTGACCCGGGCCCACTTTATGTTTTTCGACGTCTTGAATCCAATGGCGCTGTCTGTTTTTCGAAATTCAAACCCGAAGTGTCGTTTTTGGGGGTTTTTAGTTCGATAGGTTATCTAGAAGTTATCTGTAAAAGTTTCTGAACAAGTTTCTGTTTGCTTCAGGTGACGAGGATTCCGACCCCGAGCAGTTACCTCCTCCTCCTCCTATACGTGGATCAATACATCCACATTCGGGACCTTCACGTGAGTAATGTATTAATTCTATTTAGTTTACTTTTCGATATTGTGGCATAGTAAGATGTCTAACGTAATTCCGTTAATTGTAGACTCTACTCCTGCTCAGCCCGGTGGTGGAGCCGAGTCCAGTAGACGTCAGGGTCGTCGTTGAGTCTTCTGATATAGGTGTGTTCTCACCCGTTCAGCCTGTAAATTCTGTTGTTTTGTATATTCGATTCTGTTATCCGTATGATCATGCATCATTCTGTTATATCATATATGATTCTGTTATCTGTCATGCTTGCCTCTTGTTAGATAATAAGGCATGCATTCTGATTCTGTATCTGCATTTAACATGGCATTTGGGATATTATCTGTGTACGGGAAGTTAGTGATTTTATCACTTCTGTTCAGTGGCTCCACCTTCGGGTCGAGATACCACTTCTGTTGGTGTGATGGTGTTAGAGTGGTCTGGGGACCAACTCTTCTGAGGTGTTCGGAGATGGGTGCATATCATGCATACTCTGTCTGTTCTCCATATTTTGTTCTGTTATTCTGTTATCTGTTCTAGAGACACACTAGGTTCCCCAGCTTACACCCTCTCAGATTTTTGTTTCAGATCTCAGTCCTAGACTCGGTACGGTACTTGGAGGTTCCTGTTCCAGTATCTGATTTATAGTATGTATTCAATTTCGGATTCTGGATTATTTTTATTTGAACAATATTTCTGTAATTTGAACATTAAATTTTTATGGGTTTTTGCAACATTTATTATTTGTGAAATTTACGGGTTGAATCATATTTTGTAAATGTTTAATTTTAATTATTATTTTAATTTATTAATTATTTAATAAATTATCCGAATAATTTATTTTATTTTTAGTAAAAACCCTAACGTGAAAAATAAGTTTTCTGTTTGTAAACCCTAACTTGTAATCTAAGTAATTAGGTTAATTTTAGGGGTTACATTTAGTGGTATCAGAGTCCGGTTTAACCCACGGACTGTGAAGTCCGAAATGATTTTTGATCTGAAAATGTTTCGTAAATTATTTGAAAAATCCAGATTTTTGTTTTGACTCGTATTTTAAAATTTTCTGAATTATTTCAAATTTTACTCCAAGTACCAACTCTAATAGAATTTTGTCTATCTTTCTGTAGATATTATACTATGCCACCGCGTCGAAGTACCCGTTTAGCGACCGGTAGAGGCCGTAGCCGAGATCGATCTGTTGCCTCTTCCAGTGATATTCCGCCTCTTGTGGACTCGCCACAGGCTCAGAGTCTGACACAGAACCTAGGAGGAAAGGCTCAGCCCGAGATACAGACCGAGGCTCAGCAAGCCGAGGTTGATCAGCCGATCCAGAGTAAGGGACTATATGTACCTAGGGAACGTGAGACTGTCGGTTTGAACTCAGTGACAGTACAGAGGGAGTTACTCAGATTTCTGCGACAGAATGAGGGTTCCAGGAAACCCATATCCACTGAACTTCTGGCAGCTGGGATGACTATGTTTGACGGCAAGACCGGTACTGACCCAGCCGATGCAGAATACTGGCTGAAGAAACTTCAGTGACTGTTTGTCGAGATGGAATACCCCTCTGACAGAAAATTAAGGGCATTTATATCTTTGCTACAGGGAGAGGCCCTGAACTGGTGGGAGGCAGAAGAAAAGGTTACTGCTTCTGAAAGAATTAACTAGGAGTTCTTCAGACAGAGTTTCGAGGATCGATATGTGGGCCCAGAGTATTTGGCTAAATGCTGAGAGGACTTCCTGAATATACAGCAGAACGATATGTCTGTCAAGGATTATGAGATTGAGTTTCTGAGGTTACTACAGTATGCTCCTAGTATAGTGACGACCGAGAAGCAAAAGTGTGATCACTTTCTGAAAGGACTCCGGATTCCACTGAAGATTGCAGTTGCTACCCATCATGATACGGAGTACAAGATGATCACTCGGCGTGCCAGGACAGCCGAGCGTAATGAGGTTCTGAGGGTTTAGATGGAATCCCAAGGTCAGGATAGAGGTAGACGACAGCCTGCCTCATCTGTTCAGTACAGTCAGGGTTTTCAATCCCGGAAGAGAGGCCGCGATGAGTATGAGCCGCAGAGTTCGACACGGTCTAGACCTGCAGCATCAGCTGTCCCTGCTGCTAGTGGAGCTGGATCCACTAGTACCCGAGCGGTACCTCAGTGTACCTTCTGTAAGAAATGGCACCCCGGAGAATGTCGCATGCGGAGTGGAGCCTGTTTTCGATGTGGATCTCTTGATCACCGTCTCTGAGACTATCCAGTGGCACCACAGTCTGGTTACGCTCCGGGACAATCACAGGCTTCAGTTCAGACCCCAACAGGGGGAAGAGGACAGGGTAGGCCCGCTGCATCTGGTACTGGTAGTAGAGGCAGACCCAGTCAGTTCAGAGGAGCTGCCAAATCAGGAGGATCTCAGTATGGTATGGTGTATGCTACGAGGAGGCAAGAGGACCGAGATGAGCCAGACGTCATTGCTGGTACATTTTCTGTACATATTGTTCCCTTCTTCGCACTATTAGATAATGGGTCAACACGTTCCTATGTCTCTAGTTCTATAGCGGGGTATCTGAAAATTTCAGAGGAGGATACTGGTAGTTCCGTTTCAGTTTTTAGCCCTGTAAGCCACCAGATGGAGATTTCTAAAGTTTACAAAGATTGTCCCCTTGAGCTTCACGAAGAAATCTTTCCTGCAAATCTGATGAAATTACCATTTGTGGACTTCGACCTGATTTTAGGGATGGACTGGTTATCCGCTCACCGAGTGACTCTGGATTGTAAGCGTAAGAGGGCGATTTTGAGAACTTCTGATGGACGAGAGGTAACTCTCATCGGTGAGCAAAGAGGTTATCTGTCCAATCTGATTTCAGCCATGAAAGCTGAAAAGATGATCAAGAAGGGGTGTATAGTCTATCTTGCCTACATCCTTGACTGGAGGCAACCTGATTCTAGAATGGATAAGATCCGAGTAGTCTGTGAATTTCCAGATGTTTTTCCGAAAGAGCTACCGGGTGTACCCCCTAAGCGTGAGGAGGTGGAGTTCGGTATTGAGTTATACCCTAGGACCACTCCAGTATCTATGCCACCTTATCGGATGGCTCCGAAAGAGCTCAAAGAGCTTAAGATTCAGCTACAGGAACTTCTGGATAGAGGTTTCATACAGCACAGTGTCTCACCGTGGGGAGCCCCCGTTCTGTTTGTTAAGAAGAAAGATGGCTCTCTACGCCTCTGTATTGATTACCGGAAGCTGAACAAGTTGACTGTCAAGAACAAGTACCCCCTTCCCCGCATCGACGACCTGTTTGATCAGTTCCGGGGAGCTTCGGTTTTCTCTAAGATAGACCTGAGATCTGGTTATTACCAACTCAAGGTTAAGGATTCTGATGTGTCCAAGACAGCTTTCCAAACTCGTTATGGTCACTACGAGTTTCTGGTAATGCCCTTCGGTCTTACGAATGCCCCTGCAGCATTCATGGACATGATGAATAGGGTGTTTCGACCCTATCTGGATCAGTTCGTAGTGGTTTTCATTGATGACATACTGGTCTACTCCAAGTCTGAGGATGAGCATGAGCAGCATCTCCGTATTGTTCTACAGACTCTAAGGGAGAAACAACTATATGCAAAATTCAGTAAATGTGAATTCTGGATCTCGGAGGTTGTTTTTCTGGGACACGTGATATCAGCTAAAGGTATTCAGGTGGATCCGAACAAAATTGAGGCTATTATGAGTTGGCAGCGGCCCAAGAATGTAGCAGAGATCCGCAGTTTTCTGGGACTAGCGGGTTATTATCGGAGATTTGTGGAGGGCTTTTCTTCCATAGCCGCTCCGTTGACTAAGCTTCTGAGGAAGGATATTCCATTTATCTGGTCTGAGACTCAGCAGCAGAGTTTTGATAAACTGAAGTCCGTTCTGACCCAAGCACCAGTTCTGATACAGCCAGAGTCGGGGAAACCCTATACTGTTTACAGTGATGTCTCATACACTGGTCTGGGATGTGTTCTGATGCAGGATGGGAAGGTAGTGGTTTATGCGTCTCGACAGTTGAAACCGCATGAGTGTAACTATCCCACCCACGATCTGAAGTTAGCAGCCGTGATCTTTGCTCTGAAAATCTGGAGACACTATCTCTATGGAGAGAAATGTTATATTTTCACTGATCATAAGAGTCTTAAGTACCTTCTCACCCAGAAGGAACTTAATCTGAGACAGCGTCGCTGGTTAGAGCTTCTGAAAGACTATGACTGTGAGATAGAACATCATCCTGATAAGGCTAACGTCGTTGTGGATGCTCTGAGTCGCAACGCCATTTCTGATCTGAGAGCTCTGTTTGCCCGGATGAGTCTGTTAGAGGATGGCAGTTTACTGGCAAAACTTCGGGTGGTTCATACACTGATTTCTGAGATTCAGGCTGAGCAGCCTAATGATCCATATTTGGCTCACCGTATTACGGAAGTTCAGGAGGGGACTTCTCAGGATTTTTCTCTGAACCAGGATGGAGTTTTGTGTTTTCGGGGTCGACTCTGTGTTCCGAGGAACTCTAAACTGAAACAGGTTATTCTACGAGAGGCTCATGATAGTCCGTACTCCATGCACCCTGGAGGTGACAAGATGTATAAGAATCTCCGAGAAAAGTACTGGTGGAAAGGTCTCAAGCGAGACGTAGTCAGTTTTGTATCCAAGTGCTTGACTTGCCAGAAAGTCAAAACAGAAAATCAGCGACCATCTGGACTACTTCAGCATATCGAGATTCCTCAGTGGAAATGAGAGCGTGTGACCATGGATTTTGTTAGTGGGTTACCTTTGACTCCGTCAAAGAAGGATTCTGTCTGGGTCATCGTAGATCGATTGACCAAATCTGCTCATTTCATTCCAGTCAAGACCACTTATCCTTTGAGTAGGTTGGCACGATTATATATCTCCGAGATTGTCCGACTACATGGAGTACCTCTGTCTATTATATCTGATCGGGATCCGAGATTCACATCTAAGTTCTGGGGATCCCTACATACTGCTTTGGGTACTCATCTGAACTTCAGCACTGCTTATCACCCTCAGACCGATAGTCAGTCTGAGCGTGTAATTCAGATCCTCGAGGACATGTTGAGAGGATGTATTCTAGATTTCAGAGGTAGCTGGGAGGATTTCCTACCTTTGGCAGAGTTCGCGTACAACAACAGCTATCAGGCCAGTATTAAGATGGCACCATATGAGGCTCTGTACGGGCGTAAGTGTCGCACCCCGATTGGTTGGACTGAGCTCACTGAACACCGTTTACTGGGTCCAGATATTGTACATGAGGCTGAGGAGACTGTCAGATTGATTCGGGATCGGCTTAAAGCCGCTTTTGACAGACAGAAATCTTACGCTGATTTGAGGCGTAAAGATCTTGAGTTTGAGGTCGGCGATGAGGTTTTTCTGAAAGTATCTCCGTGGAGGAAGGTACTACGATTTGGCCGTAAGGGCAAGCTCAGTCCTAGATATATTGGACCCTACCAGATTATCAGACGCATCGGACCTGTAGCTTATCAGCTTGAGTTACCACCTGAACTCAAGCGAATCCATGATGTATTCCATGTTTTTGTACTGAGGCGTTATCAAGCAGATCCGTCTCATGTTCTTTCTATGGAGGATTTCGAGATTCGGCCTGATCTGTGTTATGAGAGGAGTCCGTTGAGATCATTGATCAAGACCAGAGAGTTCTTCGAAAGAAAACCATTAAGATGGTTAAGATTCTCTAACGTAACCGAGGTCTGGATGAGGCTACTTGGGAGCCCAAGTCTGTCATCAAAGCCCAGTATCTGCATCTCTTTGATCCAGGTAAATTTCGAGGACGAAATTTTCTGTAAGGGGGGAGAGTTGTAATAACCCGAAAATTAAAGGTCAAAATCCCCAATTAAAGTCAAAATCCCTAATTAAAATCCTAAAATTTTGGGATTAAAATTCTAAAAATTAAGGACTAAATTGATAATTATTAAAAAACTTGAGGGTCAAAATACAAGAGTTTAAAAACATCAGGCCCCTATATGGTAATTACACCATTTTATTGATGAAACGTTTTCTCCTTCTTCCTGAAACCGAAAAATGTGAGTTATGGGGGAAATTAATCCTCCTTCAATTCCTTTATGATTAAAAATCTGAATCTTTATGGGTTAGGGTATCAAAATAGTTGAATCGCTCAAATTTTCTCTCTGGCACTGTCGAGTTTCGTCTTAGACTTGTCTTCATCATTTTTTTTCGTTCGAGCTTCATATCCGATTATTGGTAAGTGAGGTAAGAACCTTGTTTCTCGTTTTGTTTCAGTCAATTATGGGTTCGAATAATTGTTGGTTCGTTTGGGGATGGCTTAGAGACGGTTTTGATGTGTTGGAATCGATCGAATAAATATTTTGAGTGTTAAAAGGTTTAGTTACTGTTTTTAATCGAATAATATCTTGGGTGGTTGTTTTTATTCGTTTAAAATGTGGGTTTTGGATCGAAAATGTTGTAGGATTTGATCTAGGAAAGTTTTGGATCGAATAGGGAGTTAAATCGAATCAAAAGAGGGGTTTTAATTCGAAAAACTGACTGTTTGGCAACCAAGAAAATCTGGGAACTTTCCCAGATTTTCCCGGAAAATCTGGGAAATTCCCTAGATTTTCCAGGGAACCAAACACGCAAAAACCGTCCGGCCCAGCACAGACCGAACCGACCGGTCCAGTCCAGAACCCAGCCCAGGAGAACCGGCCTAGAACCAAACCGGTCCTAGCCCAGAATCGAACCGCGACCCGAACCCAGATCCGACCCGACCACCCGACTCGACCGTAACCCGACCGTCCGACCCGATTTCCAACCCGTTTCCCGACCCGGCTGACGTCATCGCTGACGCCACTGCTGACATCGTTGCTGACGTCAGCGTTGACCAATGCTGACGTCAGCAGTTGACTTTTTTTGACCCGGGCCCACTTTATGTTTTTCGACGTCCTGAATCCAATGGCGCTGTCCGTTTTTCGAAATTCGAACCCGAAGTATCGTTTTTGGGGGGGGTTAGTTCGATAGGTTATCTAGAAGTTATCTGTAAAAGTTTCTGAACAAGTTTCCGTTTGCTTCAGGTGACGAGGATTCCGACCCCGAGCAGTTACCTCCTCCTCCTCCTGTACGTGGACCGATACATCCATATTCGGGACCTTCACGTGAGTAATGTATTAATTCTATTTAGTTTACTTTTCGATATTGTGGCATAGTAGGATGTCTAACGTAATTCTGTTAATTGTAGACTCTACTCCTGCTCAGCCCGGTGGTAGAGCCGAGTCCAGTAGACGTCAGGGTCGTCGTTGAGTCTTCTGATACAGGTGTGTTCTCTCCTGTTCAGCCTATAAATTTTGTTGTTCTATATATTCGATTCTGTTATCCGTATGATCATGCATCATTCTGTTATATCATATCTGATTCCGTTATTTGTCATGCTTGCCTCCTGTTAGATAATAAGGCATGCATTCTGATTCTGTATCTGCATTTAACATGGCATTTGGGATATTATCTGTGTACGGGGAAGTTAGTGATTTTATCACTTCTGTTCAGTGGCTCCACCTTCGGGTCGAGATACCACTTCTGTTGGTGTGATGGTGTTAGAGTGGTTTGGGGACCAACTCTTCTGAGGTGTTCGGAGATGGGTTCATATCATGCATACTCTGTCTGTTCTCCATATTCTGTTCTGTTATTCTGTTATCTGTTCTAGAGACACACTAGGCTCCCCAGCTTACACCCTCTCAGATTTCTGTTTTAGATCTCAATTCTAGACTCGGTACGGTACTTGGAGGTTCCTGTTCCAGTATCTGATTTATAGTATGTATTCAATTTTGGATTCCGGATTATTTTTATTTGAACAATATTTTTGTAATTTGAACATTAAGTTTTTATGGGTTTTTGCAACATTTATTATTTATGAAATTTACGGGTTGAATCATATTTTGTAAATGTTTAATTTTAATTATTATTTTAATTTATTAATTATTTAATAAATTATCCGAATAATTTATTTTATTTTTAGTAAAAACCCTAACGTGAAAAATAAGTTTTTTGTTTGTAAACCCTAACTTGTAATCTAAGTAATTAGGTTAATTTTAGGGGTTACAGTATCGATACTTGTCCTTATGGTATCGATACCCTCGTGTAAAAATGGCTCGTAAGAGAATTTCAAAGTTCTTGGTTTTGACTTTAGAGATCAACTTTGACTTAAGGACCAAAAAGTTATTTTAAAACTGATCCTTACATTTGTTTGTTATATCAAAATCAACTTTAGTTTTACAAACTTGGAATTAATATCTTCTGAGCAAACTCTTACTGATAACATGTTGTGAAAAAAAGTAAAGAACAAGAACAAAAATAGATGAACAAAGATAAGAAACAAAAGAGGGTTGTATTATATTCTCAAAGTAGGGTTATACAATACTTTCTCAAAAGTCTATATTTATAGGCATAAGATGGAAATCCTAATTTCAATGGAAATTAAACTCTAATAATAAATTACATTAAAATATTATTTAATATATGTATATCCATCATAAATAAAGATATTTATAACAAAAATTAAATTTAAAATATTTTTAAAGTATTTTTGACTTGACAAATATTTTCAAAAGGTAAAGTTAAAAATAGGCCTTAAGTACCAATATACCATGTTTAAAAAAAAAAATCAATGAGCATTTTTTATGGGTACTGACCCTCGATACCTATACGCAAGAGTGGGTATTAGTCCCCTGATAATAGGTATAAATACCTCTTATATTTTTGTATGTAATGACTCTTTCTATTTAAAAATAAATATTAATATTTTTTTCTCGAATATTGATATCGTATACACCAAAAGAACATTTAATATTAAAAATTGAGATCCCAAATGCTATTAACAATCGAAGCTTATTAAAAGAATTAAAAAAAACACTTTCAAGTGTCATGAAATAAAAAAAACAATATCCATCGACATTCAATTGTATAGAGAAATTCTTTCAAAGCGTAAAATTATTATATCTTTTTATAGAGAATACTTGTTTAGCTAAATTGTTATAATTAATCAAATATTTAAGGTTTAGGTAAGTGCTTTAGAGTACAAATAATTTATTTAAGTGAGTTTTTTGTTTGCTTTATCTATAATCTCTTCGAGAGAAAGTGGTCTTTAAGGTTTTAGGGTATAAACCTTAGAGATTATAAGGTTACTCTTTGTCTTCAAAAAGAAAGTAAACCTAGTAGGTTTGAAAAATCCTTAATGTAGATAATTAAGGTGGTGAAATTGACCTAATTTAAAAATCGAACCACTATTAATTAATGTGTCAACATTTTTATTTATTAACTTTTCATCTACCGCTTTAACAACCTAATTCACCACCTTTTTTGATTATTCGATTGACGATTTATGAACCTAATAATTTTGACGACCAATGGTTCATACTTATTCTTTTAAATATATTTTTTCATATGAGTATTCTAATTGATTTTATTTTTTATTTTTGTGACAGTGATAATGGTATAATCGAATCTGACATTTAGGGTCTGTTTGTTTTATTGAAAACTGTTTTCAGAAAATGAATTCTGGAAAATGAATTATATACTTTAAAAAATTGATTACATAAATTATTTTCAAGTGTTTTGATGAAACTGTGTAAATTATTTTTCAGTGTTTGATAAATTTTATTGAAAATAATTTTAAAAACATATTTTTAATGAAACAAGCAAGATAAGAAAAAAATCAATGAGAAACAAACTCACAAACATCTAAAAAAATATAATAGAAATATAAGTACAAAAAAAAAATCAATACTAAAATAAAAGGCACAAATAAAATAAATTATTGAAAAAAATATTATCATAACACCCATGAAAAAAAACCTAAAAAACCCTTTCAAGGTAACTCTTTTGCAGAAAATGACTTACAAAAAAGAGAGAATAAGGACCCATTCAAGACTGAGTTTAGAACGAGATTCTAATAAAAAAGTTGGTTTTAACTAATAAACAATGTTGAACAACCATACAATTGTTGTGCAATTTGGTTTGAAACGGTGAAATGGATCTAAAACCAAGAAGCTATAACAAGTCACTTTCCGGAAAAACACGTTTCTTTCTTAATTGACCGTAAAATTATTTTTTTTTATTATTTACATTTCACCAAACCAAACACTTAAAAACGTATAAAAATATTTCTGTAAAATGTTTTACGAACAAACAAACAGACCTTTACATCGACAAAGATTAATATTTTTAAAAATTTTGGGTTAGGTCTAGAAATTTATACATCTAGAAGAGTTTTGGGTGATGAAAAAAAATCAAATATTAAATTATTTTTGCACATTTGAAGCCTTTTAAAAATTAAATGTTAATCTTGGTATCTAATCCCTCAAGCCTATAGAGATTCGAAATTATCTTAGGAATTTGCTCTATTCCAATAGTACAAGGTTCAACTTGTACAAATCAAATCTCCAGATCTCGTTATGTTTAATTCCATTCCATTTATTTGATTTTAATTTAGGTTAATTAAAAATTAAATATTTAAATTATACATTTATTTTAAGTTTAATATCCAAATAAGTAAGTTATGTTTGTGGGTAACTTTTGGTACCTGAACTATTTTTAGCTATAAATAGATGCCTAAAATTTCAATTTAGGTCATTTTAAGTGTCTAACTATTAATAAAAAATGACATAAAGATAATTTTAACCCTTAACGTTTATAATTTTTATCGTTTTGACCCTTATTCTTTTTTGAGATAAATTTAGCCCTTAACCTATATATTTTTGACAAATAACTTATTTTTTAACCATCATGATAACTTGACCGTTAAAAATTTAACGATGATGACATGTCATATGCATATAATAATATATTTTAAATGACATGACATTTAACCTATCAAATACATATATATACATATAAAATATAATTTTATTTCAATATAAAGTATAAAATAATTAAAATTCAAATAAAATATTAAAAATAATTAATTCTAAAATAAAATTCTACTAAATATTCTCAATCCTAATTAATTAATTATTTTTTTAAGATAGGATTTTAATTCTATCGTAGTTAGGGTCGAGAATATTTAGTAGCATTTTATTTTAGAATTAATTAATTTTTTAATATTTTATTTGAATTTTAATTGTTTTATATTTTATATTAGAATAAAATTATATTTCATATATATATATATGTATTTGATAGGTTAGATGTCATGTTATTTAAAATATATTATCATATGCGTATGACATGTCATCATTGTTAAATTTTTAACGGTCTAGTTATCATGATAGTTAAAAAATAAGCTATTTGTCAAAAATATATAGGTTAAGGGCTAAATTTATCCCAAAACAAATAAGGGCCAAAACGATAAAAATTATAAATGTTAAGGGTTAAAATTATCTTTATGTCTAAAAAAATTGTTTGCAAATAAAAATGTGACAAATGACAAGTTCTAATTTTTAATTATTTTTTAAATAAAATCAAAATCTTATTTTTTTAATTGTTAGATTTAAATTCTTATAAAATAATCCCAAATTTCTAACCTAAAACCTAAAATCCTCAAATTATCATCATTGTCACCGTTTACTATCTCATCGGAGATCACTATTATCGTCGTCGGACTGTCATGATCATTTCCCCCAACCAACTATTGTCTATAATCGACGGTAGGTATGTCGACGACTTCATTTTCACGATTTTGGTTTCTTTCGACGTTAGAAAGTCGATCAAAACACCTACTACAGATTAACAACGATGAGTGGTTAGGAAAAATAGGTAGTACGATGACGGTAGTGTTGATCTCTGATGATACAGTAAACGATGATAATGATCATAATTTGAAGGTTAGGGTAAGAGATGTGAGACTATTTAGTAAAGATTTAAAATTTTTAATTTTAAAAAAACAAATTAAAAATAAATTAAATTAAAAAATAAAATAAAATTTAATAAAAACAATGATAGTTGATGGCTAAGCTCTTAAAATGATTGCAATTAAAATTTAGGCGCTTATTTAGAGCTAAAAATAATTTAAGCATCAAAAGCGATCTACAAATATAGTTTGAGCACCTATTTAGGTATTAAGCATTTATTTTATAACATGCGTTTGATTTTTCGTCAAAGTGGGCTTAAAGGTTGATTTTGTAACAATGTTAAAATTTTTCCATAATAGGTACGGGTGAGCAAAACTCAACTTGACTCGAAAAAATCAAATAACTTGACTCGACTCGAGGCGAAAATATTCGACTCGTTTCGACTCGACTCGAAAAAAATTTCAAATAAAGTTTGAGTTGGAAAATGAAAATTCGAATAACTCAAAATTTTTAGTAATTAAAGAATTAATTTTTAAGTTTGAGACGAATCTCTCAATTTTTTATGATATATACACGTTGATATATATAAATATAAAGAAATATTGCTACATATGAAAAAAAATATATATACATATCTTATATGATTAGAGAAAGTCATTTAAATTTGAATCAAATCATATTATAACATGATAAATAATTATAATTAAATATTTATAAGAACTCGAAAATTCAACTTGAATTTCTTAAACTCAATTCGAACAAAAAAAAAATTTAAATAAATTTTGAGTTATAAAATATGACTCATCAACTCGAATAACACAAAAAAAATTTACTCGACTTGATCAAATACTCACCCCTAAAATAATAGATTTAAGAAATATGTATTAAATGGATTATTAAATTTTTGATATTGAATGTTTATCAATGAGTTGATATGGCCGAGTTGGTCTAAGGCGCCAGATTAAGGTTCTGGTCCGAAAGGGCGTGGGTTCAAGTCCCACTCTCAACACTTCGCCTTTTTCATTATTTTTAAAACTTTTTTGGGTTTAACAAAGTTACTCCAGAGCTCAAGCCATGAGTTTAGGCCTAAAAACTTAGCCCGTCTGTCCCTAAGGTCAGTACTCAGTAGGGGTGTATATTATTCTATTTTAACGAATTAATCGATCGAATTAAAATTATTTTAACTAATTTAGTTAATCAATTTTAGGTAAATTTAATTAGTGATAATTTTTCTAAAAAAAACTAATTATTAATTAATTTGATTTAAAATTAATTAATTAACCTAATCAATCAAAATTGTTATATATTTATTTTTAATCATTTAACTTTTATAAATTATAAAATGTCATTATTTTTTATATATATTATAAAGTAAGCATTAAACTTTTATCGAATTAAGATAAAATAAAAGTTTAATGATAAAATATTATTTAAGCACAATTTAATGATTTAATTATGTAATTCACCAAGAAATTATAATAAATTTCAATTAATTTAAAATTCAGTATAATTAACTGAAACAAATTCAGTTCAATTAATTCAATTCGATTAACCATTAAAATTTCAAAATTTTTGATTAATTCAATTATAACTAATTTAATTCGTTCACCGATCAAATTAATTGAATACACAACCCTATAGGGTTTTTTTTTTGCTTAATAATTGTGTAGATTTTGTAGTGTTATTTTTTAATTTTGATATTCATGTCCGTCTAATTAGTTGGAGTCACACCTAGCAGGCTTACTAGGAACAGCTGCAAAGACCAAACCAATACCACAGGCCTAACAAGAAACCAAGCAGCTTGCACCACCAAAACCATAGCTCAAATCTACCAACATTGTACCTTATGTGAAACCAAGGTCAGACAAGAAAACATAAAACAGATTCGTGGGTACAAAATGTTAAATTCAGATATATTTTTAATACTGTAATCTGCATCAGAATTACCTTGTAAACTTTTAAAACTCCACAACTTGGTATTTTGTTAATCATGTCACAAATGAGTGACAGGAATTTCAAATCGCTTAATCATCAGCTGATCCAGAAGTGTGATGGGGAAATTTCTCCCACACATCCTCCCATGTTCTGTGTCCATCAGTCACGGACTTAACGACGGAGGCAGCCTCCTCCACACCAACACGGACTTGGAGCTTGCTGTCTCTCTCTCGGATTGTCACATCTGTAGTTGAATCAACAGTAATGGCAAATGGCACACCGAGCTCATCGGTTCTAGCATACCTTTTACCGATTGAGGTACCTGTAAATACAAGGGATGAGTTGATGACCATATATCAATGAAATGATGGAAATGTCGATCTTTCCGATCATAGAAACAAGAAAGTAGCATGCATAATCAAAAATATCTGAAACTTTTTAGCCGATAACGCTCATACGCGAGGAATTTTTTTCAAAAATCAGAACAAGCAAACAAAGAGGTCTAAGCAAAATATACAGGTAACAGAGAATAAAAATACATATAAATGCAGGAATATGAAAAATAGATTAAAAAGACACCATTCATCTTTAATCAAATACCTGTAATGTCTATCTTATGCGAGATCCCAGCAGCCGTCAATGACTTTGAAATAACTTTTGCAACATCCTCGTACTGTTATATTTTGAACCAGTGGAAATACAGTACATTTAATAGGTGCCACAAGAGGAGGAAACCGGAAAACATTCAACTGCTCGTCTCCAGCTTTACTTGGCCTTGTGTAGAAAGAGTGCTCAAAAAGGCAATAAATTATCCGCCCGATTCCAAAGGATGGTTCAATAACCGATGGTGTAAAAACTCTCTGGTGTTCTTTCTTTTTCTCCTTTGAAATTGAGACCATATTCTTTTTAATGGGAACGTTTTTCCAAAGAGTGCAGACATAGAATTCCACCTCCCCTTTGGATTCCAAAGCAGCCTTCATTTCCAGAGCTTCTTTTTCATTCATTGCCTAACCAAAAAACGAAATCCATGCATGAAGTGATATGGGGACAGCACATAGTATGAAATGTTAAACAGTCAAAAGAGTGAAAGGCTATTTTCTCGTTCACCTCCAAAGCTTCAACGACATTCTTTTGGTTTCCCTTGAATGCAAGGCCCAATTCTTTCTTCACAGTTGCTATAACCAGTTTCTGAAAATATATGAACACGGCATCAACTTATCTATAGTACTTCACACAGTAGAACCATCAGGATCTTTTCTTGCATTATAAATATATAAACCATGTCATGTAATCTTAACATTAGCCTAATATATGAAAATGATAGCGGAATCTGCAAAAATACCTCCACTTCTCTAGGTTCTGAAAACTTCTCAGCAGCCACAAGCGGGACACCACTTTTCTCCTGGCATAAACAATAAAATTATGCTGCTTGAGTAAATCTATTTAGTATACCTCATATTTTCATAGAACAGAATAGTTTTTTTTCCCCTTTGTGTTTTATCTAACTTTATATCTAAACGTAGCAAGGAAATCACAACAGCAGAATGAATAAAAAACAGATTTATTTTGATAAAATTGATGATAACCTCTCGGTGTTCCTTGTAGAACACTCTGTTCATATGGCACTCCTAAGCATAATCAAGCTGACCAGCTTACTCTCTTAAATTATGATATTAAGATATTTTACAATAACCACCTTAACAAAATAAAGAAAGATGAGATGAAGACACATAGAACAAAATCTTACCGAGTGAGCATGCAAGTCGTAAGCAGACCTGTCGGCAATACCAACACATTCAATCCAACCATATGAGCATTCGATCTCAGCATCCCAACAATCTGCAGCATAATGGGCCATTTCATTGGCGAGATGCTGCCTGAACCGTAAACGGTCTTTGTCTATACCAAGACGAATTAGGAAAAGATAAACTCTGCCAATAAAGTAGCCAAGGGTTTCATTGTTGACAATCCCCTACAAGAAGTACAGTGTCATCACAAAAGGGTAGAAAGAAGGTTGTTAACAGGAAAAGTGAAATGGTCAAGCTTCGACCAACCTTTGAAACAGCATCACCAAGACGGATTTTCTTTGCCGATTGTCCAGACATTTGCTCTTCTCTTGGGAACATCAGGAACTCCAAGTCCGCAACTCCAGAGTATTTTGGATGAGATTTATCTTCAGGATCAACAAAGTGCTCAATCTCTGCTAGAGTGAATTCTCGAACCCTCAAAAGCCCTTGGCGAGGGGATATCTATAAATACAGAAAATTGTATTATCATATTTCATCTCTCTGATGCTGCATGGTATAATGTATGATAATGAGAGCAATCATCTTAAAAGCCAACAAAGCAATAATCCAAGAAACACCAGTCTATGAGTAGTAGTGATTCAACTTCAGTTTCAAAAAAGTTCAAGCTGTAAATTTGCACACAGAAAATATCCAAAGAGGGCATAAATTGACATATTTTTCAGATAAAAAGAAAGATTTTAAGACCTCATTTCGGAAAGCCTGACCGATTTGGGCTGCAGCAAAGGGAAGCTTGTTCCCATTGTAATAGTACAGATCTTTAAAATTCACAAATATTCCTTGTGCCGTTTCAGGACGCATATACCTGCAGCAGAGAAAATAATACATGATTCTTTAGATAAAATAATTTAATTACAAGAAACGATAAGTTACGAAGTTAGCTAACTCTAGCACCAGAAAGATAAATACAACACATGCCAGCAACATACTAAACTAAAAGCACTTACCCAGGGCTCAAACCAGAGGGACCAATTGATGTTTGGAACATTAAATTGAATGGATAAGGATCGGATAGAGGATTCTTAGTATCAGGAGCAGTAATACCATACTCCTTGATCTTTGCACCCAGCGCTTCGGCTGACAAATCATCCAATGTAGCAAGTACTAGCTTAAGCTCAGCAGCCTTCTCTGCACTGATGGTGAGGTCTTTTTGAAGCTTCTCATTGCAAAAGTCCTTCAGCAAGTGATCAGCACGATAACAAGTTCCAGTTTTTTCATCCTTAACCATAAGGTCAGTAAATTTGTCAACATGACCAGATGCCTTTAGGACAACCTCAGGTGTCACACAGGGACAGTCAACCTCCAACATGTTTTCTTCAAGGACAAAGTGCTGAAAAAGATAATTCAAACAAGCTAAATCAGAACTGTTTAGAGTTTAATATATAATCGACTTATGAACGTGCATCACCGCAACAAAGCAAGTATATATGAACAAAGAAACGCTAAATTTTGGTCTAATTAAACTGTAAACTGTAACTGTTATATTGATTAATGGTCATCGTTAACAGTAAACATCTGCATGTGTACTAATTCTTCATTGATGCTGTGAAAGTAAACAAAATTCTCTACAATTGCAAGAGCAATACGCATACAATACCTGACGCCAGAAGGCAAGAATGTTGGATTTAACGGCGCAACCAGGCGGCCCGTAGTCATAAAGCCCTGCAACACCGCGATAAATTTTGAAAGACGGGATGTAAAATAAACGCCGTTCCAAAGTATTCACCGCAGCCTGGCGGAAGGCTTCCCTGCTAAGAGCGCCATCACCATCTCCACCACTAACAACTGACTGAAGCTGCTTCTCGATCGACGATTTCTCAAGCTTCAAGTTGTTCAAGGCTTCGATTGCAGCGTCGATTTCCGACTTGGATGCCTTGGCAGCTTTGAGAGCTCTGACTGCGTTTCCCTGCGCTTCCACAGCTGCTAGCTTGTCGACCAGAGCTTTGCGTATCGATTCCTCTGCTGTAGCCATGGAAGGAGGTCCGGTTGAGGGTTTGCTTTGTCTTGGAGGTGGTTTCAGAGGGCCGGTAAACGGATAGGAAATGATAAAACGCGTGCGAATCCAGTACCAGTCAGTCTAAGAGTGTCAATAGGGTTGAAAAACCTTGACCTGGGAAAGCCAAGATTTTGGAGCTTTACTTAAAATATTACATACTCCAAACATACGACAAAATCGATTTTAATTCTAAGTTCGTAACATTTGTTACGGTACATATAAAGTTGGATTCATTATCTCAAATTCCCCTACATCTTCCACTGTCGCTGTTTTTTTTATTATTATTATTTTGAATACCGACGAAAATACTAATTTTAATATTGATCGTCGACCGGTAGATTCTATCGTTTCGTTTTTATTATTTGTTAGTTTTTAATAAATAATTCTGCTCTTGTGGTATGATCTATTCTACCTTTTGGTACATTTCTTCTGTCGTTTGACAAGTTTTTTTTTTTTTTGTTTTTAAGGTTGGATCTGACGACGCCACGACTGATCAAGATGACGCTTATTTGTTATTGCAGTGATTTTCCTTGCTTTGGACCCTCAGATTGAATATGAATACGCGGTTTGCGCCCGTAGATAATTTATCGCGACGCTCAGTTCTGATTTGCGATTCTCAGTGGTCTTTCATAGATTAATTCCCTTTTGTGGTTCGTTTGTTGATGCAATCAGATTTGTTCATGTCTATTTTTCGATTGAATCTTTGGATGAGTTTTTAAAATTTTTTCATGTATGGTCCTTGTATGATCTAAAGTGGTTAGTTTTAAGAAAATGTTCAAATTATGTATTTAGTTTACAATGATAATTGTAAACCATTATTGTAATATTGAGTATTTTCTTATTTAATAAAATTAGTTGCTTCTATTAAAAAAAAAAAAGTTAAATTTGTTTTTGAATAAAATTTTCTTTAAAATATCTCTGTTATAATATCAAAAATGACTAAAGTAGATCTAAATGTATGTCTTTAAAGGTATTTTTAAAATTTATAATAATAAATAGATTTAATTAAATTCTACTTTATTTATACTATAAAAATGTCATAAATTAAGAATCAAAGTGTAATATGTAATACTTTTAAAAAATTAGGGTGCAATATTTAAGTGAAAAACCCTCAGATTTTTTTTATTATTTTAAGTCCATTTTTAACTCAAAAATATTTTGGTTTAATACCCAAACAGGTACTCAAACTATGTTTGTGGGTCATTTTTGGTGTTTAAACTAGTTTTGGATCTAAAAAGGTGTCTAAAACTTTGGTCATTTTCAAGTGCCTAACTATCAACTGTCATTGTTTTTATTAATTTTTTATTTTATTTAGTTTTTAATTTATTTTATTTTTAACTTATTTTTTTAAAACTAGTCTCAAATTTTTAACTTTAAACCTCAAACCTCTAAATTATCATCATTATCACCATTTATTATATCATCGGAGATCATCATTACCGTCGACGAACTACCACGATCATTTTCCCTAATCACCCATCGTTGATAATCGGTGGTAGGTGTGTCAATTGGCTTCCTAATATCGAAAAAATCTAAAATCGTGAAAATGAAGTCGTTGACATATCTATCGTTAATTATAAGTGATGGTTGATTGGGAGAAACGATTATGGTGGCCTGGCGACGATAATGATAATCTTTGGTGAGGTAGTAAATGATGACAACGATGATAATTTGGGGATTTAAAGGTTTGAGTTAACGATTTAAGACTGTTTTATAAGAATTTAAAACTATCAATTTTAAAAAATAAAATTTTAATTTTATTTTAAAATTAATTAAAAAAATTAAAATTAAAACTTACACTTCTTACGGTTTGATTGACAAACAATTTTTATTAATGTTTAAGCACTACTATAATTAAAACTTTAGTCACTTATTTAGAGCTAAAAATAATTTAAGTACCAAAAATGATCCACAAACAAAATTTAAACACCTATTTGAATATTAAATTAAAATTTAAGATTAAAATTTATAAAATTAAATCTGATTTTTATTTTTTGAACATGAGACTTAAATTTTAAAAATTATATTAAAATATAAGATATTTTTTTAGCGTTGAGATTTAAAAACAATATAAAAAAGCGAGATTTTTTCCCCACCATTTTATATCCACACTAATGGATAGCCCAGATTTTTCAAAAGTATCGTCGGTTTCAAAGTAGTAATGAAAAACTGATATTTCCTCCTGTCATTGTTATGTATTAATTTCTGGGTAAATTATTCAAGTGGCAACCCAATTAATTGGGTATATTTATTTTAACTAATGAATTATTGAATTCGTTAATTAAGTCACCAAATTTATTATATAACTCTATTTTGATAAGGAGTCTTCAAATCCGGGTACTTAAAATTTCGGGTAGTTAAAAAAGAGGCACATGTTTTGACCTGGGTTTTTTTTAGTACCGAAGTATTGGGTACCCGAACACCCGAAAATTCGGGTAATCGAGTACCTTTATTTTAATTTTTTATATATAAATTTTAAATTTAATCCTAAAAATATATACAAATTTAAAAGTTTGAATTACATAATCTAACGTCCAAATATAAAGTTTTGAAACCCTAGTTACATAATTTAAACATAAAATTTAAGACCTTAATTGCATAATCTAATTCAAAATAAAATATAAGGAATAAGAGAAATTTCTTTTTAATATTTTTTATATTTTAATTAGTTTAATTATTTTAATATACAAAAAATAATGATTTAAATAGTAAAAATATTTAATTAATTTTTATCTGGGTTAATGCCATATAAAAATAGTGCATATATAATTATAAACGAGTAAAGTTCGAATTTTGTCAATACAAAAAAAAAATAAACATTATTTTATAATGATTTTTTTTTTTGCAATGAGTTCCTAATTCATTTTTGAAAATAAAATTTGAGGGATTGAAATTTAGGAATTTGATCGCTTGATTTAGAATATAGTAAATATAAAAGTATTTTGTTTAAATGATAATTATATTTAAAATAAAAAATTAAAAAAATAGAAATCGAGTACCCGAAAGTAATTGTTTACCCGAAAATTTTTAATATTGTGACCCGGAAAATGACGGAGTGGATACACAACCCGTACTAAAAAATTCTTGAATAAATACCGAATTATTTGTATTTAGATAGTCGGGCCGGATCAATCAAATCGAATATTTTTAAAAATCATTAATTATGACCACCATCGTTAAAATCTAAATAAAGAATAATGGAAGAATAACGTGATAGTTAATATAAATTTGTAAAATTATATTTTAAAATTATATATTTAATCTATATAATTTATCTATTAAATTAATTTTAAACTTAATTTTAAATAAATTCAATTAATCACCTAATGTTCCGATGAAAGGAAAGTTATAAAAGTTAAACTCAATTCAATAAATTCAATATATGTTATAAAAGTTAAATAAATTCAATTCAATTAATGTATTTCAAAGGAATTGAGCTTAGAATTTACTACACGTTAAACTCAAACCCTTGCCACCACACCAACCCACGATATAATATACATTATTATATATATTTTTTATAAAATAATAAATATTAGGGAAAAATTAAAAATGACTGAATGACATATCGAACCTAAACCACTCTGAAATATTAAATTTCAATTCATCTCAAATGCATCTAATTTTTTTATTTTTTCTTTCATCAGTTGGGACACATGTCACCTTCTAATTGGAGAGATAAATATATTAAATATTATATAAAATAAATTAAAAAATAAAATTAATCGTCAAATTGGATGGTCCGATTAGACGATTAATTTTATTTAATTTAATTAAAATTAAGACTAAATTAATTTAATAGATAAAAAGTAGAGATTAATATATAATTTTATAAATTTTTGTTAACTGTCGTGTTATCTTTCTAGCGTCTCTTTGTCTGAATTTTAACAATAATTATCAAAATAGGTCGATTTAACAAGTTTGATGACATGGTTGACGAAATTAATAGTTCGGTAACTAAAATAAGTATATACAATTAGTTAAGTAAGTATTAAAATTTTAAAAATGATTTTAAAAAAATATTCTTGGATATATAATTATCATCAAAATTTTTAAAAATGATTTAAAAAAATTAATCTTAGATATATAAAATTAATTAATTAATATTTAGCAATATGATAAATAATAAATATGTATGTTTTATACTTTTTGTTACATTATTATTATTAGCAGCTAACTTTAGTAATAATTTAATTGATTAATATATCTTTATTTCTTTAAAAGAATTTTTTTTATATCTGATTTGATAATTTTTCATTTAAAAATATCTAATATCAAGGATTACTAATACGCCAACTTTCATATTATATATATATATATATATTACTTTGAAATATTTATTTGTTTTAGTATTTTTATTTAATATATATATGATATTAATTAAATATTCAATTCATAATGTAAATATCATATTAAATCTCAGACAATTAAAATATACCTAAATTGATTTTAATCTATAAATATATAATGATGATAAAATTATATTTTATTAAATAATTTTAAAATAGTTTAATTTTAATTTCGTAAGATCAAATTTTCTGTCTTAGAAATCATGTATATTTTTATTTATAAAATAGAAAATAATTAATTAAAACTTGATAACTTGATAATGAAGGCAATACAAAATTCAAGTTTTAAAATTTTTTAAACCTTATAGGTTACGATTGTGTCACATTATTATCTCTTATTGATGGTTTATTTCGTAATATTTATCGATTAAGATTTGTTGCTGAACTTAAATGATAAGAATAGTAAAAATATATTTTTACGTAAATATATAAAAAAATTTATATATACTCAATTGAATACATACCCAATTTCTCTTAAATCGACCTAAAGGTCTGAAGATTGATTAAAATAAAAAATCAATCTATCTGATATTGATCCAAATCAAAAACAGATTCAATCTAATATTAACCCGAATTGAAAACCAACTAATCTGATATGAATTAAATCTTAAATTGATCCGACCCAATTCAAAATTATATAGACATGATCTAAATCTGAACCAAACTCAACCCGAACTAAACTTGTAGCAAATGCAACTCAAATCCAAAATTAATCAGAACTGAATAATTCTGCTAAAAAAAAATTAACATCTAATTTCATTAAATCAATAAATTATTTGTACCGACATTATTTTTTTAATTCAAATAAAAAGCATAACGCTGTCTAACTAAAGAAATCATGTTACACCTTTTAGTTTGGTCCCATGTTCCATAGCATGCAATGAACTCATGATTCTTGTCTTTTTTACTTTTTTTTATTGTTGATGTCTATAAAATAATTCGTATCTAGAATTTGTGATTGTTTCTGTCCACATTATTATTTATAAAATTTGAAAAATAATATATAAGTCATCTTTCTTTTATTAAGAGTAAAATATGCCAATATCACTTCATTAGATATTAATTTTATCCATTTTATTAAATTTATGATTTATTTGTGATACATAAAATACATATTTTTATTATATATCACCTTAACTCTTATCCAAAGGATATTAAAAAGAAACACTCCCAATTATGAATTATTTTTTACTGAATTTCATAAATATAATAAAGTTGTCTAAATAATTATATAAATTCCTAAAGAAGTATTTACTTGTGTAGTTTTCATGGTCAAAAAGTCAACCCTATTTTTTATGAAAAAAAAAACTTTACTTGAAAAAAAAATATTCGGCCAATAATATTTTTAATATAATTCATTCGTTAAATTAGATGATTATTGTGAGATTTATTAATTGATAAGTGATTAAAAATATATAATTTAAATTTAAATATTTATATTAAACTAACCGAATCAAACTAATAAGATTTAAATTCTCTCGACCTATTATTATCTTAATTTGATTTTAATTATATAGTCACAGAAGATATTTGTTATTCGGTAGAAGTCGTTCGCCTCTTTTTTATGCCTTCCTTCACACCTCTATTGTAAATTAGAGGGTTTAGAGTTTAGGAGTTGTGATTAAGGTTTAGGGGATTAGAGGTATTGTGTAGTTTTTAGGGTGTAGGGTTTAAGGTTTAGGATATAAAAATTAAGGGTTAAATTAAAAATTCATTTTTTTAGAATTTTTAAAAGGAGACATGGATGGAGGCATGTTGGTAAAAATTATCTACTTTTTATCATGCCTTCATCCATACCTCATGTTAAAAATTTCTAAAAAATGAATTTTAAATTCTAACCCTTATTTTTTTATATCATAAACCTTAAACCATATCCCTAAAAAATACACTATATCTCTAATTTTATAAGCCCTTTAATTTAAAACAGAAACACGAATAGAAGAATGAGAAAGAAGTAGACAATTTGCACCGAAATTACGTATACAAATTTTCTTAAGTTAGAACTTGAAAAGGCTTACTATATATTGACTTATTAGCTTCTATTACTTGGATCAAACTCCTTCCCATATTGCTCCGGATAATCCGAACCCGGAGAGCTCTCGTACTTGTTCGAAAATCTCGTGAGGTCCCGGTGGTATTCCGGTGGTGGTGCCGACATTGAAGGAAACTGTTGAGACAACGACACTTGTTGCTCATTCAAGAGACTCGATGTGTAAAATGAGATATCGGCATCGTTACTACTTGAAAGCAGTTGTGCATATTGAAACAAGTGGGGATACGAATCTGGAGAACACGGTGAAGGTGGAGCGACCAGTGTAGGGTTTTGTTCGAGCTGAACAGTGCTCGAACCTCCGTGACTGAGCTCCATATTCCCTTGAACTCGTTCGGGAAAATTTAGTTTCGCCTTGTTACCTTTGAACTTGAGAGCAGCTTTATCATATGCAAGGGCTGCATCCTCGGCCGTGTCGAAAGTCCCGAGCCAGACTCGAGCTGCTTTCTTCGGATCACGAATCTCAGCCGCCCATTTGCCCCACGGCCTTTGCCTCACGCCTCTGTAATGCCGTTTCCTTGGATTTTCTAAACATGGAGAAAGGCAATGCGTGAGGACATAATATGACTTGTATATGCAAACCACCAAATTATAAATGCAAAACACAATGAATCAAAATTTATATTAAACGGGTATGATTGATTTTACTTCATCCTAAATTATATTTTATCAACTAAATTAGTCGAACCACATATTATCGATTCGATCGATCTAAACTTTACAACTACACAAAAGTAGTATGATGTCTTATAGTCGGAATAAAGTTTACCGGAGGAAATATCGTCTGTCTTTTATTGTATTTCTTTTAATGCTTCACTTTAAAATAGTGGGTTTAGAATTTAGAGTTAGGGATTGTGATTTGAGTTTAGAGAACTAGGGATAGGTTGTATTTTTGGGGTAGGCTTTAAAGTTTAGAATATAGAAATTAGGATTAAGGTTTATAATTTAATTTTTAAGTATTATTTAAGACGGGATACAGAAGTAGGCATGGTTAAGGCAAATATTTTTGTTCAAAGTTTATTCCCTACTTTGTACTAAAATTAACAAAAGTAGTTACTAAAATAGTGATGGGTATAAATGGTTTGTCCTTTTATTGTGTCTCCTTTGATGTCCCGGATTAAGATTTAAGGTTAGGGATTATCATTAAGTTTAAAGAATTAATATTATTGTTTAAAATTTATTTTTAAAAGATTTTTTAAGGTATGATATAATAAGAGACATGATTAAGGGTATGAAAATTAAAAAAAAAAAATCGGTTGTGACTAATGGCTTAAAGAGTAGAAATCTCTTACCATCCATGTCTCCCGTTAAAAAATTGAAAAAACTAAATTTTAAACTCTAACCCTTATTTTTTAAATCCTAAACCCTAAACCTATACTCTAAAAAATACACCTTACCCCTAATTATCTAAACCCTAACTACAACCCTAACCCTACACCCTCTAATTTAAAACAGAAGTATAAACTTAGACATAAAAAAATTAGACGATTTGCTACACCATACATTTGGCAAATGCATGGAAAAAGAAGGAAAGATGCATACAATCATGAAGATCCAATGTATTTTTCCCCTACTTTCCATGTTCCAATCAACAAGCTTCAACAACCCAAAAGCATGTCAAATTCAGGTCTTAAAAAATAGTACTAGTGTTTCAAACACCCACAAGAAACTTGAAAATAAAGCCTCCAATAGCATTCTAAAACTGATTAAATTCGAGTCTTTTAAGACAAAGATCGCCATCTTTTCTAACAAAATCAGACATTAGGTTCAAATAGTTTTCGATGTTAGGCATAATACTACATAGTTTTGTTGGAAAAGTGACAAAGTTTAGAGAGAAGCATGAACAACGTCTCTTTGTGTAAACACAGTTGACAATAAAGGACAATAATTTATTTTATAGGTAAGAGAGTTCTTCAAGGAAAGTAAAGCTAAGCCATGGGGTGGATACATTGAACTTTGACCAAACCTAGAGAGAGACTTCTATGTAGTTCAATTTCCGTCTCTTGAAGGATAAATTATTACATGACACTAATTCATCAAGTTTTTTATGACTTCATCTAATAAAATTTATCCATTCAATAATATAAAAGATTTTAGATCGAAAGATCGAACCTGTAAGGTTTAGTTGTTTGTTCAAATCAACGAACAACCCTAGCAAAAAATCCGATTAGATGAGAAACATTATTTGTTTGTTTCTGGTTGTGTTGTACTCTTTTCCTTTTGTGGTTTCGGATAAAACATCCTATTGAAAATTTGGAACATATGAAAAAAAATGTTATGATGGTCAAATATAAGAACAAATATTATGCACCTTGATCTTGAACTGTGGGTTGAGGAGGGCCGGGGTCTTCTTTTACGGCAGATTGTACTGCTGAAGGCGCCGAGGATTGTGGGAAACCGATAAGCCGCTGCTCATCGGTGTCCATCACTTGAGTGAGAGCCGTAACGATGGCCGACATATCAGCTGATTCTGACCAAGAGCTTGTGCCGAAGTCATCGTGTCCTTCTGTCTTCTTCTCCTCCGATGTTTCGGGTGGAAGTGGTCGTTTTCCATGCCTTGGATCCACCTTATTTTTCTCAAAGATTAAGTACTGATGATACTAAGTAGTTAGCAGAAACATATGAATGGGGAGATGTCGGATTAAGAAGGTTTGGGGTTGGAAGATTGCTTGATGGGATAAAATGTAGAGTTGCGGAGCAAAATAGGGTTGTGAAATTATTCAACGAAAAAGGGTTTATATAGGATTGGAGTTCGGGCAATCTTGCAATATTCTAGGGCCTAAGTAATAAATGTGTTAAATAATAATAAAATAATTGATTTATTTTTTTCGTCATAAAATAAATTAATAAAATTAAATTCTAAAAATATTTGGGTTAACTATTGAGATTGTCTTATGTCTTTTCAAGTATAGAGTGGTCACTGATTTTTAAAAATGACTAATAAGATCACTTAAATATTCGAGGTGTAAACTTTTGATCAATTAATCATTTATTATTATTAGATATTAACGATTTACTAATCCAACAATAAAATAAAATAAATTACTGATCATTTATATTTATAATATATACCCTTTTATCTCTAAGTTCAAAAATTAAATATTATAATCATTATAAAAAAATATTTTTAATTTTCACACTCAATTTTTTAAAAATTCTTTTTCTCAACTCTAAAATTTTGATCTTATGTTTGACTATGTTCTTTCCCCATCAAATTGTCGATTTCAGAAGTTGTATTGGCATTATTATGGATTCCTTATATTGACCAAATCACATTCTCTTTGATATTTCACGTAAAAAAAAAAAGTAATTTTAGTTAACACAATCTTATCTAGATTATTAAGAGTATTTAAAAGTATTTGATTCGATTATTCGAACCTAAATAATTGAATATTTATTTAAATTTTTTTCGGTTCAAGTACCAGATCGGTCATTTTCCATGTCGTTACTGAGTCATAAAATTAAAAATTTTTAGGTATCCAACTCTTATGTCTTAAATTTTTATTTTAAATATAATTATTATTTAAATAAAATACTTTTATATTTACTATATTCTCAAATAAAAATAAACTAATTTTTAAATCTTGGTCTTCAAACTTTATTTTTCAAAAAATAATTATGGATTCATTGTAAAAAAATAACGATTCATTAAAAAATAAATTTAGTTTTTCGAGTTGACAAAATTAGAACTTTACTTGTTTAATTATGCATTATGTTTGCATGTGCATTAAGCACGATGAAAATCAACTAAAAATTCTTTAGTGTGTGAATTCCTAATGCAATACTACTACTTAGGGGTGGGCAAGACCGGGTACTCATCAATTTGACTAGAATTGGTCTCGGTCCCAATAACCACCGGTTCTTGAAAATTGGATTTAGTCCCGGTCCCCGTCACACCGTGTCATAAATTCTAGGATTAAATCTCGTTACTAATAGGAACCGATACCAATATCGGGTACCCAGATAATTAGTTTATTATTAAGAAAATATCAATAATAGGAAAATTTTAACCATCAATAATATTATTAAATAATAAAATTAAAATATTGTAGGCTTGAAAATTAAAGTTTTAAAATGAGTCATACTCATAATATTCATACATAAAGAAAAAGTTTGATAAGAAAAATAAACAAAAGAATATTATCTATTACAAGCAAGAAAACTAGTATTGGACACTTGAAATTGATCTCGGTCTTATTGGGTACTCACCGGGTACTGAGTCCAAAATATCAAGATCCATTCTCGATCCCGGTCATAATCAGGACCTAAATTTTAGATTCAATCCTGGTCTTACTGAAACCAATACCGTATAAAAATCTACTGAATCTAACCGAGTTCGGGATCGGATAATCGAATTTTATGCTCACCTGTAATATGAATAGCACCAGGGATAATAGCTTTTAAATATGTATTAGCCAAAGAACATACTATAAAGTTTCCGGGGTAAACTAGTCGGATGATATATTTATATATTCAAATATTTTTTTATTTAAAATTAATTTTAAATCATTAATTTTTTTACTTAAATTATATATTATGAATTTTTAAATTTTATGTATTTTTATATAATATTTTTTAAAAAATAATCAAGTACCCAGTATCAAAATTTAGGAGTACCTGAATTTTATAAGTATCCAATTAGCAAATACCTAAATATTATAAACCAAAATACAAAAAAAAAAATATATTACCCGAAAAATCGAATACCTGATTTTAAAGTCCCCGAAGATCATAAGAATTAAAAGTTATTATCGTAAAAAAACGAGTAGTAGCTCGAGGTTGGGTGATAATTGAGGGTAATTAATTACTAAACAACACTTTTGCCCCAAACCAATGAATCAAAGTTTTCGGAAAACATGTTTTTCGTTTGTTTGTATTTCCGGCAAGAGAAACGAGTTAAAACAATGAATTGCACCGAAAAACATTAATTATATTGTGACAATTCATGTGATGTAGCAGGACATTGAAGATTAATGACAGATTAACATGTTTTTACGATGAAAAGTCAAACATTGGATTTGGAATAGACATGTTTTTAGTAGGGGTGTTTAAAATTATCCGATCTGATTAATTCGATTTGATTACCTGACTATCCGAAATAAAATTGACGGGTAATTCTCGAAAAAAAATTATCCGGCCGGGTCAGGTACCCGACCCGAGAATAATTAGGTCGAGCTTGAGCCGATTTTTTTAATTACCAAGTACCTGACCCTATCCGATTAATTTAAATTATATATTTTTTAGTTTTAAATTATATTTTTATTGTAGGTTCATTAATATTTGTACATAAAATTAAATTTAAATCTTTAAATTAATTTTATGTTTGTATTATATACTTTTAATTTTTAAAATTTTTAAATATATTTTATTAATTTGTTAATATCGAAAGAAAAAAACGATATTAATATTTTTAATATCATTTTAATGATAAACTTTAATAAATATATATGTGTATATATATTTAAATATTATAAAATTAACTTTAAGTCAATAATTTTTATGTTTGTTTAAATATTATAAAATTTTAAATTTTGTGCTTAATACGTGATTTTTAATTTTAAAATAAAAAATTTAATATATATATATATAAAAGAACTGAGTACCCATTACTCGATTAGTCGGGTATCCGAATTTTACGAGTACCCGATAACGTGTACCCGATATAAATGGGATGAGACACGGGCCGAGAAATCTTTACCCGAAGGAATCGGATACCCGATTTTTTATTAGAAAATAAGTGAGGTACTAAATATATAGTTTATCTTTATTAGAAAATCAAAATTTTAATGTATATAAAAATAATTTAATTAATTTTTTAAGTAATTATTAATTATATTTTAAATTCCTAAAATATATAATTTTTATCAATTAGTTTAATAATGTTCAACGATGTTTATAGTTAGTGGTGTTTGGTAGTGTTCGTAGCACGCGGTAGACTCATCCTATGTTTGAATATACTCTGGATCTTTGTCATCAAGAATAAATGTCATTACTTTTGTGGTGTATGATGACGATGTTTTGTTTTAAAACATGTAAGAATAATATTTTCTTAAGTAAAACTATTAGATTTTTAGTTGTTTATAAATCATATTTATATTGATCAAACGAGTAATCTAATATTTTTTTATTAAAAAATTATTTAAAAAGTTCTAATACATTATTTATATTATAAATTAAGGATATTTTTTAATAAATTATATAGAACTCTTAAATATTTAAATTATCCCTAAATAAAATTATGATGTTAATTTTATTTTATGAGTAAATTATAAATTTAGTTCATAGTTTAAAAAGGTACAAGATTAATAACTGAACAAATTAGAGTTTAATAATAAAATGTACGTCTATTGGATATTTGAGATTTAGGCTTAATTAAGGGGACATTCCCTTTTGATTTTTTATTTGAAAAATATTTTTTTAAACTTTATTTTGAAAAATAATTCTTTTACGTACTTTGTATTTGCAGAGTGCGAAATTAGATTAAAATAGATAATTTTATTTTGAAAAGTTAACGAATTTCGTATTCTCTATGACCCAAAGTACGAATTCGTATTGTAAAAAATATAAATTAGTTCAAATTCACATCCTACAGGATGTGAATTAAATCTACATGTGCAAAAATAGAGTTATTCTTCAAAATAAAATTAAAAAAATATTTTTCAAATAAAAAAAATCAAAAAAGAATATCCTCTAATTAAGCCTAAGATTTAAATGTATTTCATATTAAATTACGACCGCAACGCACGTTAAGAGATAATAGAAATATTGACATATGCAATATAATGATATAAAATAAGTAAATATGATAATTAATTAAAATATAACAACAATAATGCAAACTATGTAATATATGTAACATGCATAAAAAAATAAAATATAATATAATGTTTTAATTGTTTTCTCGATTTTTAGGGTTTTATCTGAATAATTTATACAAATTTACATCGTACACTTATTTTTGATAGTTGAGTTTTTCAACAAAGATTTTTTTACGTATATAATATCTTAAACTCAAAAACTACATAACTAATATAAAATTGTTTATCACTCGAACCGATTTCATTAATAATTACAATGTAATTTACGAGATTCTATAATTGTTTGAAGCGGATAGTATTTAAATTAGATGAGCATCTAAGCCAAAACAATTACCGTGTATATATATTTTTATTAAATTTATTAGAATAAATGATTGAAATTAACATTAAATAATTATGATATTGTTTCGAGAAAAATTAAGTGGATTGTCTTTAATTTAAAGTTCTAAACTCAACCATTAAAAACATTTAAAATTTTTAAATTTTATATTGTCTTAGTGGATCTTAACTCTATCTATATTTTTATTTAATTATTTTTAATATTTTCCAATTAAAATAATCTCTACAAATTTATGGTATTAATTCAAAAATAAGGGTAATTATTTATAACATGAATTATCTAAAATAAATTTTAGATAATCTTATTGATTTAAACCCAAAATCTTAAAACCTTAATTTTAAAATTTTAATTATAAATTTTAATAAATAATAATCAGATAAATATAATTATATAAAGTAATATTTTATTTTTCTTGATTATCAAGAAATTTCCTTTTTAATAATAACATATATAAAAATAGAAGAAAGTCTTGTTTTTATTGTAACCCAAATTCCCACTTAAATATTTGGGCTTTTCTAAACCCATAGTTTGGGTCAGTAATGTGATCCCCTTGATATCTAAAATAGCAAAATCAGACCATCAGACCTTAGGATTTCTCAACTTCTTCCTCTCTCACTCCAATGCCACCTAACTAAATTCTCTCTCAATTTATTTTATTTTTTTAATTATTTCAAAATTATTAAGAAATAGTCAAACCCTCAAATTATTTTTTTAAAAAAATCATTTAATTTTTTTAAAAAAAATAAATTATCTCCTAAATTTTTTTACTCTAAATTTTACTACAAATTTCGAGTTTAAGATTTTATGTATGTATAATTTTTTTCTAAAAGATTAATCTATTATAATTAAATGTTCAAAATAATTCAATTGGAATTATTTAATATAAAACCCTACAAAACTAGGAGGATAAAAAAATATATTATATTATCAAGTGGCGGATGCACTTGTAACATAGGGTAGGTCCAGGCGTACTGTAAAAATTTTAAAAATCATATATTTGTTTTTAATTTTTTTAAAATTTTATAAATTAGTTCTTATTTTTTTTAATTGCTACTGAATTTTTATTAAACCTATCGAAAATATTACAATTACAATGCATTCAGAAAAACAAAAAAAATAAAGAAAAATAAAATATTTTCTATAGAGATAAGCATACCATCAAAATTCAGAAGCTCCTGAATCTCTTTGTCTCTGTCTAATCGAGACACATAACGGGTAAAGGAGTGGTGAGCGATTTAAACCATCATGCAGAATGTTCCTCTACCCAGGATTGATTATATAGGTACACAACCATCAACCGAGTGTGGATCTAACCTTCAATGACCACCGATAAAATCATAATAAAAAAAACTAGCATCGATTCAAATTTCTGCAACAATCGACTGTTAGGGTATGTTGAATCATGCCACAAGAACAGATAAAATAAACCATAAAAACAAAAACAAAACGTGTCACAATGCCAGAGAAAACGCTTGCCATGAAGACAAAGATCTTATTAACATAAGAGAAAATAAAAGAACAAGAAAAATAATAAATCCAGTGGTCGACAACTAATATAAAAATTAATTACCGATCACCGATTATAAAAATAAAAATATTCGATAAAGAGCGAGGACAGAGAGACAGTACAAAATAACAGCAGAAAAAACTTAGAAAACCTGCAATTTAATACTAAAATTTGTAAATTTTATATAGATCGATCTCAAATATTTTTTAGATCTACTGATATTTAGCAACAATTCATAGAGTTCCGCAACCACAACTACATTTATAATCTCAATTATGGTAAATTCAATTCCTCTGAACCATTCTTCAAGAATCCATCTAAATTCCCACCGTATACGCATAAAACTGTTATCCATTAAAAAAATATATATTCCTTTTTAATTAGCTACATTTAATGAAAATAACGTCTCAGGAATTGACAAAATTGACTAAATAATATAATTAATTCCCACATTTTTAATAGGGTTTGGGAACATGCAAGTTGCTGGGTTGCACCCGACACAGATACCTAAATGACCACAAACCTTGCTGTCACGACTCGTCCATTTCAATGGTTACGTAGTAAACTAGGAAAGGTTAGCATGATTTATATTCGATTCGGTTCGATCCAACATAATTATCGAATATCGAGAGAAAATCAGACGGAAAATAAAACATTTCTTGTTTTTTATGTTATGTTTTCCACCACGGCACATGTGTTTCAACTGTTTCCGTGACGAGCCTGTTGGAAAATTTTGATCTCATGACATTCTCTCATGTGTTGCTTCAAGCCGCAATTAATTTGACAATTTAGGCTTTGAACACAAGGAATTGTGCTGATATGAACTCTCATGATATTAAAGAATACAGCTGAGGTCAACTTTGAAATCTTTAGATTATTGGTCACTTTTGAATTTTCTGCCTCAACTTTGTTTCTAGAAAATTGAGTATTTTTTTTTAAAAAAAATCTTTCAGGAATTGATTTAAGTGATAAGTAATTTGATATTGTTAAGTTTCAAGCTTAAGATATTGTGTACAGGGACAGACCCAAAATTTTATGTAAGAGATACAAACTATCAAGAAGTTGTATTAGAAATATAAGAGTGTACAATTACAAGAGTTTAGGGGTGTAGAATTAGATTATCAATAGAAAATATATAAAATATAGGAGAACCTGAAATTTTTCGGGGTTGCAGTTGTACCATGGAACCTCTTAGGTCCATCCCTGATTGTGTATGCAAAAAAACTATGTTAAGACACTCACTCATCAAATTAGATGTGCGGTGCGAGAGATTATTAGGTGAACCATGTTCATCGTGTCATCCACGGTCCAAGTAATTAGAACCGTTCATCTTTAAATAACTACCTAATAAAACTACCCATCCACTAATTACATGTAGGAAAGAGATGATGATTAACCTTTAAAAAAATGAGATGAACGGTTCTGATTGCTTGGGATCACGGATGACGTGATAAACAAGGGTCACCTAATAATTTTTCGTGCGATACAAATCGATTCAGACTAATTAAGACAAAACTTGAAAATACTGAAAAGGTAAAAAAAAATATCTTCATGAGTTGCTTGTTTTCATGTATCACATCTATTTAAATATATTTGTAATTCTTTATTTATTTACTTGTAGGAAAAGTACTTCACATCTCAAATTCATGGTGCTTTAGGAGATTACAATTTATGGAATAAGTTCTTTCTTTTTCCACTTAAACTACAGTGAATATTAATGAGAGCAACAATTATTTAAAGGGTAAAGTAAAATATAGTCATTAAAATAAGTAAAATGAATACTTTTCATCACTATAGTTTCAAAAATTACAAAATAGTCCCATCCAATGAGAATCTTTATCTTATTTTTTAACGTGATAAACAATATCTATCTAATAATTTCTCCCGATTAAATCCCCCGAAATTCAACCTTGCTTTGCACGGATTGATGCTCTATACGCCTTTTAGTTTTAACCTACTTTTGAAAGTGATTTTAAATTGTGGGTTGGATGCTTAACCTCATACTAATAACTTGTTCATCAAGTAAAAGAAAAATAAAAAAAATGTTTACACATGTTACATGATTTAAAAATAATATACGATGAATCTAAAAAATAATTTCAGTAGTAAAATATGATATATTATATCTAAATTATTTGAATTTTAATAATTTAATCTGTAAATATGTATAAATTTATTAATATTTAAAATCGAATATAAATATTACTTTATATTCTAATAGAATTATAAAAATAATATACAAGGAAAGATACCTCTTCCTTCCAAGTATAACTTTTTAAGTATATTTCCCCCTAAAACAAAACAAAGAAAAGGAAGCCCATGTGAGCCGAAAAGCAATTTCTTCAAGACTCTTCTTTCTTTGAGAAGGAAGCAAACAAGAAAGAATATTAGTTTCACGTGTAATTATATATCAACATAACTTCAATCGAGTATTAAAGAGTTCGATAATCTTTAAATAACATCTTAAATTTAAATTTTATAGGTAAAGAAAAACGAATTATAAGAATATTATCTTTTGTTTGGAAACTTAATTTAACACGATTTCAGATATAATCAGAATTCAAACATAAAAAAACTATTCAGATATCGATACGAAAACAACGAATAAAGAAAATGGTAAGTCAAAGTATTAGAATAAAGATAACAAGATTGATCCAACTAGTAAGTAGTTTGATTTCGCTTAAATAGGTCTTCTATTCGAGGCGTTGTATACACAGAAAATTCTTGCTCAGAAACTTTCTCACGAAAATTAGATATACAATGCAAATCACAGGGACAAAGCTAAAGAGGGGTGGACGCTCCCATCCCCGAAGATTTTTTTTCACTTTTGATCCCTTATTTGAATTCTTTTAAAATTTATTTTTTAATAAATTTGCTCCCTACTTTTAAATATTTATGTTTTGTTCCCTTTAACTTTAAATTCTGGTTTTATCCCTGGTAGATTATTCCTTGATTAATCACGATGAAATCTTAAAAATCGAAAGAATAATATAGAGGAAGAAAAGAAACGTTTTTCTTATAAAATTGATTATATAGTAGAAATAGAGATTTGAGTGAACAACATATTTTACTCAAAAATACAATAATTGTATCCTTTGACGTTTCTCTCTTCCTCCTTAAAATCCTCTTCAACACCCACACGCACACGCAATCTCCTTTGACTCTTAAACCCCCCAAGACATATTCACATTATTATTATTACAAGACATAAGTGGGGTAGGATAGGAGCATACCCTTGAGGAGTCTCATCTCATTTTCTAGGAGTCTAATTCTATATTTGAACATCTACTTTTAGAAAATTTTAAAGTTAGTCCCTTTTTATTCCAATTGTTTCAATTATAAAATTAAACTTTACAAGAGTCATCTACGCTCAGTGGTTAAAGGAACAATTGTTGTTCTTAGAGGTCACGGGTTCGAGCACCAACAATGCTAGTAGAGTGGTTGAGTGATCAATTTCCAATAGTTGAGAGTATACTCTAGAACAGATACTACTATAATCACTATTAGCTAATTCAAAAAAAATTATAAAATTAAACTTTCATTTTTAATTTAATTATATCATTGGGTCGCTAAATTCTAATCGGTGTGATAGCGTCGACAAAACAATGTCACTTTGGTGTGACCATTGATATCCGAAATGATGACATTTTAGACACTAAACTTTAGAGTGTATCGATTTTATTATTAATCTTTAAAATGATTTTATTTTAATCATCGAACATTTTGATCTCCATTGTTAGGTAATCAGTGCCTATCATTGGTTGTTAATTGCAACAAAATCAATGTCAAAGTGTTTCTATTTCAATCGTCATTCTTACCATCGTATTTTTTTTTACGAAATCTACTCAAAATCGATAAAATTAAAGAAAAAAAGTCCATTTTAGGGGTTTGAGGTTTTTTTTTCCTATTGAGGGTTTTGGGTGTGTTTGAAAATCTGAATGGTGAAAAACAATCATTTGAGAAAATAAATAATATACCTTGAAACTAGTTTCATCGGACGATTGTTGGAGGAGATCGAAGTATTAATACATCGAACTTTCAATAGATTTTCGTTAAATTTGAGTGAGTTTTTTGAAAAATCTGTCTGAAGAAAAGAAAAATACGTGAAATGTGAACGTTTTGATACTATCAATGACCGGTAAAAAGTGATAGACGACGACAGTCAAAATGAAAGTATAGTGCTATAATTGAAGCAATTAAAAATTCAATGGTATAAACGATACAACACCTAAAGTTCAAAAGTATAAACGAAACAACTAAAATGTTTAATTTATTTGAAGTATAGGGATAAAATTTATAATTAAACCTTTATTTTTATTAAATAAAAAACATTTTTTTTAAATATTTTATTTTCCTTTTCGGTTGAGTCCCCACAACCCCAAATTGATAAATCATGGAAAAGGACTTCCTCTTCGCCCTACGAAATTGGGTTTTTCTTCTTTTGTCAATGTTAGAGGCTCCTGGTTAAAATAAATCTCAACTGTCCCACGTTAACCCCATTGGATTTTCCCTAAACTACCCCTGATATATCATCATAATTTCAATGTTGCCATTAGAATTTGGGTAATTATTCCATTTCTTTCGCGGACTTTAATTTTAGGGTTTAAGGATTTTATTTAGGGTAATGTTTAAGAGTTTTGGGAATGAAAGTTTAGTTTAACTGGCATGGTTAAAATTTAAAATTTAAGGTTAAAATTTGAGTTTATAAGTTAAAATCTAAATTTTAATAATATTATCCTGAAACTAAATCATAAATTCTTACTCTAAACTTTAAATTTTAACTATATATCATAATTATAAATACACACTTAAATAATAAGCTCTAAATCAAAACCTTAAACTTTAAAACTAAGACACTAAACCAGATATTTTCACTTAAAATTTAGCGAAGGATATTGAGAATATATAATGCAAAACTATATATTTAGTGCTCGACTTGTGTTATTGTTTTGATATCCTAATTATTATTTTTGATAAAATGGCATATAATGTTATGTTTATGTTTTTATATATTTTAGTATCTTAGCCGTTAAAACTAACAAAGATAATGATATAACTTGGTATAATTAATTACAGTTTTAGTTTCAAACACTATCACATTATCAATTTAGTCTAAAATCCATCAATTTAAAACATTATCTTAATTTTACAAACCTTCGATCCCATTTTGTACCATTCCTTTCTTACCCTCTCATATTCTAATTGCTATCTTGATCCTAAAGTTTGGGTTCTCCGATGAACCCTGTATTAAACCCTATTGATCATAAATCTTAAAATTTTAATTGTGTCTAGCGTATTCTTTAAACCCAAACCCTCCAAATATTCAATCCAAAAAAAAAGAATTTACAATTTATTCTAAAAATTAAAATAATATTTAAACTGTTAAAATTTTAGATTAAATTGACAGACTATATAAATTTTTAGACTAAGATTGTTAACCATATAACCATTTTTATTAATTTTAATTGATATATATTAAAATAAAAAAACGTAACATTGAATATTATTTACTAAAATATAATATTTAAGAATTAAACAAGGAGTTTTAATATATATATAAACAGCACAACATTTTTGAGAAGCAAACAGCAAACAACTTTGTTAGGGTAGTTTTGTAATTTCCTGATATTGCATAAGCATTCTTGAGCTAGTAGAAGAGTCCATCTCATCCCAAATAGTGAGACAAGCAAGAAAGATTCAGACAATCTGGAAAATGGGACACTGGAACATCAAGAGTGACCAAACTTCTCGGTTACCTTCCGACGTCGGTGTCAGAAGACAGAGACTCAGCCCAATGATGTTGATGTCATCACAAAAGATTTAAATTATAGTTGGAGATGAATATTCTTTTATTTAAAAAAATAACGTTTTTTAAATTTTATTTTGAAGAATAATTATTTTTTGTAAATATAGACCTAATTTGCATCTTACTCAAATAAATTTGACTTAATTTGCGTCCTGCACAATGCGAATTTGTATTTCGCATTTTATAGAACGCGAAGTTCTTTAACTCTTCAAAGATAAAGTGGGTTTATTTTAATCTAATTTCGCGTTCTACAAGATGCGTAGTACGAATTCGCATAGTACAAGATGTGAATTAATTAGGTCTACGTATACAAAAGAGGTTATTTTTCAAATAAATAAATAAGGATATTAATCTCATTTAGCATTGTAGTTATGTTTGTATTTTCATTTAAATTATATTTATAATAATTAAGAACTTATCGAATGTTATTGTGATTAATATAGTTATGTCAGCGAACTTAGGTCTTTTCTTGGTCTAGCCAACTATTATCGGAGATTTATGGAATGCTACTCAAGAAGGACGGTGAGACTCACTAAGTTACTTAAGAAAGGAGAGAAGTGGATCTGGTCAGTTAAGTGCCAGAAAGCTTTTGAAGATCTGAAGTCCAAAATGGTGAGCCATCCTGTTTTAGCTTTATCGAATTTGGAGGAGCCCCTAGAAGTAAAAGTCGATGCATTTGACTACGCAATAGGAGGGGTACTCATGCAAAAAGACCATCCCATAGCTTTCGAGAGTCGGAAGTTAAATGGTGCAGAAACAAGATATACAACTCAAGAAAAAGAGTTGCTAGCCCTAGTTCATTGCTTGAGGGCTTGGAGGCACTACTTATTGGGATCCCGGTTTGTGATGAGAACGGACAATATTGCAGTGAGTCATATTTTAACCCATCCGAAGATATCAGCAAGGCAGGCTAGATGGCAAGAGTTCCTGGCAGAGTTTGATTTTCAGTTTGAGCATAAAGCTGGGAAGAAAAATCAAGTCGCAGATGCACTGAGTCGAAGGGTAGATCTAGCTGCTTTGAGGAGAATTGCTCCCATGTCGGCAAGTAAAGTATTGAATAATATTCAAGAACTAATTGTTGAGAATCTACAGAAAGATCCACAAGCAGTAACAATCATGGCGTTGGCTAGGAGTGGGCGGTCAAAGACCTTTTAGGTCGAGGATGAAGTGTTGATGACAAAAAGACCACGAATGTTCGTTTCAAGGGCCAGGGAAATCAGGTTACGACTGTTGCGTGAGTGTCATGTTACACCGTGGGCGGGACACCAAGGTTGGCGCCGCACCCTTGCTTTGTTAGAACAAAAAATTTACTGGCCTCATATGCGTCAGAATGTGATGGACTATACAAAGACATGCCTTATTTGCCAGCAAGATAAGGTGGATCGCCAAAAGATATCTAGTCTTCTAGAACCCGTGCCAGTGCCAACAAGACCGTGGGAGAGTATTTCACTTAACTTCATAACGAATTTGCCTCGAGTAGGGGATCTTGGAACAATTCTTGTGGTGGTAGACCGTTTTCTAAGTATGTAACTTTTATTCCTGTCCCAAAATATTATGTCGCTGAGGAGACAACACAATTAGTTTTTAAACATGTAGTGAAGTTTTGGGATATTCCTCAAAGTATAGTCAGTGATCGAGATGCTCGGTTCATTGGAAACTTTTAGAGAGAATTATTCTCGTTGTTGGGTTCCAAGCTAAATTTCTCGTCAAGTTATCATCTCCAAACAGATGGTCAGACAGAACGATTCAACGCCTTGTTGGAGGAGTACTTGAGGCACTTTATACAAGCTAATCAGAAGAATTGGCCTCCATTGTTGGATGTGGCCCAATTTTGTTTTAACGCACAGAGGAGCTAGACAACAAATAAAAGTCCTTTTGAGATTGTGATTAGGCAACAGTCTTTTGGTTTTGTTTTAATTTCAGGTGTTAGAATTAAAATATATTCAATACGAATATAAACCCAAGATCTATACATGTCAAATCATCAAGAACAATAAAATAAATAAACTGAATGCGGAAGCGTACCTGAATTAATCGATAGAGTTTTTCCAGAGGGTTTGATCTTCAAAGAAGTTAGGTTTTCTCTTGCAGCACAACTCTCAGACGGGGAAAAGAGATATGTAAGTTTACCTAATTCTTGGGGACCATAACCCCTTTATATAGTTGATTTAATAACCAACTAGTAGTTGATTTAATAACCAACTCTGAAGTATTTATAACTCTGCCCCTCATCAAATTATAAATACACCTTATGGTATCTACACTTTTAATTCCATGATATATAAACATAAATCAATATATAATATTATATCGTGATCAAATTTATTCATAAACATAAATCAATATATAATATTATATCGTGATCAATTTATTTTATTAAATAAATTTAAAATTAGTTTATTTATTTATTTAATTTGATAAAACGAATATAAAAAAAATAAACAGATAAAAAATTATGATCATTTACGCATTTTTTTTCATTCGAAAATCCGTTTGAATGCTAAATTATAAGCTTTTCCCTTATTGTATTAACTATAAATATTTTTTATAATATTTTTTATATAAATATATTTTTAAATTATATTTTAAAAATAAATTCGAAATAGAAGAAAAATCCGAAAGTACACTGTGTGTTGCTGCTGTATCCAGAAACCAACGGCTAACGATCTGCTGTCCCCTACACCTACCCTGGGTAAAGGGTAAGGGGTACTTCCGTACTTTACAATAAAGTCCCCATGCTTTGCTTCGTGAGCTACAGCTGTAACCATAGGACAGAAAGCTGACTTCACCTTTGAAAGTTACGATAATAGACGAATATAATTTTATGAATTTTACATCTAACAAATACTCCTCTTTAGTGGTCGGTTTTAATAGGATTAACTGACTGAATAAAAATTATTTTAATTAATTTAAAAGATTAATTTTTAATAAATTGATTTAATAATTATTTTTTAAAAAAAATTCAGTTATCTGTTAATTCGGTTCGAAATCGATTAACTAACTAAATTAATCAAATTAAGCTAAATAATTATATTATATATATATTTAGTCATTTAACTATTAAAAAACTATAAAATATTCATTAATTTTTTATATTCTAAAATATCGCTAAGTTTTGTAATAAATTAGCACAAGTTAAAAATTTAGTGACTAAAAGATTATTTTAGTATAATATAATGATCTATTATGTAATTTAACCAAAGTTTATAATAAATTTTGATTAATTCGGCTAATAAACCGAAATAATTTTGGTTCAATTAATTCGATTAAAAGTAATTCGATTCAGTTAACGGTTAAGATTTTAAAAGTTTTGGTTAAATTCGATTTTAGTTATTTCGATTCGGTCACCGACCGAATTAACCGAATGCACATCCTTACTCCTTTAGTCCTATTTATAGTTTTTATTGTGAATTTTTTTACGTAATTTAAAAAAAAGTTTATGTAACGATTATTATGTAAAATAATTGAAAGGATAATTTTATTTTTGAAAGATTAACTTTTGTTTTGTTAGAAAATTAAAAAAAATAGTCAAAAAAAATACTTTATAAAAATTATTGATTTTTTAATTAAAATATTTTAAATGAAACAATTTTAAAACATAAAAAGATGTCTTATATGGGATAGAGAGAATATAATTTTAAAAATTAAAAATTTATTTATTTAATATTTGTATATCTTGTATTCATATTCGTACATTCGTTATATAAATAAAGTAAATTTTAAATGAAAAATAAAATATGATCTTATTTATACCATATATATTAGGTGATATTTTTTTGTTAATACAGATTTGAGAGCGAAGCTAATGATTAATATTAGTTTCTATATGCACCAAGTTTACTACCATATCCGGTGTTGTAGTAAACTCGAAAGTACCAATGAGTGCACCACGACTCAAGGCAGCGAGTCTATCGGCCACTCCATTATCTTCTCTAAATGTATGACGAACATATATATTCCATTCACGATTAAAAAGTTCCTGAATATCCGTAACTAAAACATTACCTATAAATGCCTCAGATTCACCACCTAAAATCATGATAGCCTCACGATTATCCATCTCTAACTCAATTTATCTGAATCCAAACCTCCATGCATTGACAAGAACATCACGTGCCCATAAAATTCAGCCAATAATACCGAACAACAACCAGGACTACGAGAAAAATCCAAAATCAAAAAACTATGTTCATCCCGAAACAAACCCTCTACAGAAGTTTTTTTATAGATAAGTTTACAGCACCGTCATTATAAATATTAGGTGATATTTTGTGGGTGAATGAATATCTTTGATATATTAATATAAAATATGTGTAAATATTTAAAAGAATCTGAGAATGATCAATGATGATAAAAAAAATTCAAGTTCATGAAACTTTGTCTAGTATTTTATGATATATAATAAATTAAAAAATCATCGATATATATATATATAAAAGATTCGTACATTATCGTAATTATGAATAAGTCTAATTTTATTTTGAATAAATAATGATATATTTTAATATATTTTAAAAGATAAATTTTTAAATGATCAGATGTAAAAAATAATGTAACAGACTGCTCTTAATACTAATTCGATAATGTCTTTAGAAGACATTACTTTTGTCTTGATTAAGGTTATAAGTTTGAAACTTGGATCACTATTTTTTCTTATTAATATTTATTAAATTTATTATCAAATTTTAAACAATAAACATAATATAAGATATATTAGATTTTTTAAGAAGATAGTCCGATTTAATTTCTAATGAAAACAATAAAAATAGACGTGTAAAATACAAAAATATATTAATTAATTTTCAATGGAATATAAATAAATTAGAAATTAAATAACTTAACAAACTTAAGTGATTATGATTATAAATTATAATCATAATCACGTAAATACTTCTTTATTGAATACAATATTCTTGACCAAATTCCATGCTACAAATTAAGTGAAATTAAATTAATTATTGAAAAAAAGCTTCATTTGTGAAAGTAAAAAAATAAATCAGAAGTACTTATTCATTTTAAAATTTTATTAGTTTCTCTTGAATAAAAAAATATTGTGAAAAAATAATTAAATGTATAAATAACCACTTATTTTTTATAAATAAAGTGAATAAACCAAACATAAAGTGAATTATATATTACTTGAAATTCGAACATAAAACAAATTGATTTTCTATATAAAAAGTATTTAATTTGAGTTACTAACGATCAGTAAATTGGTAAAATATCACGTTAAATCTCTTAAACAATGTATAATTTAAATATTAATTTTATAAATAAAATAAACTATATCGAAAGGATTGTATCTATAATTATTTTATGTACTATCTGATTTAAGGGTGAACAAAACTCGATTCGATTTGAAAAAATCAAATAACTCAACTCGAGACAAAAAATTCAATTTTAAATTTCATAAACTCGACTAAAAAAAATTGAGTTGTAAATAAAAATTCAAATAGTTTGAATAACTCAAAATTTTTCGTAATTAAAGGATTTATTTTTAAGTTAAAGATAAATTTCTCAATTTTTTGATATAATGATATACAAAAATATAAAAAAATATTATCACATATGAAAAAACTAGAGAAAAACGTTTAAATTAAAATCAAATTGTACTATAACATGATAAACAATTATAATTATATTTTTATAAAAACTCGATTTAAATCTTTTAAACTTGAATCTAATCTAAAAAAATTAAATATAATTTAAGTTATGAAATATGACTCATCAACTCGGATAATTCAAAAAAATTTACTCAATTTAGCTTAACTCGATCGAAAACTCTCTTGTATTAAAATTAATCAGATCTAATGAGTTGAAGATATCAGACCAATTACTTTAAAAACTAAGTTTTGTATCTCATGTAAGGAAGGAAACTCGTTGAAAATGAAGTGCATCAGCTACGGTTATTCCCATACGCCTTTGGCCATTCGGACAAGGAAGTCGAACCCAACTAGGCTTCCCAGTTTCTTGTTTCATCCCCAAAAAACACCTTAATCCCTCTCCCAAGACACCCAAAACTTTAATTCTACTTGTTAACATCTCCTTGGTTTAAAAAATAAATAAAGATGGAGTCTTGTTTACGCCAATTCAATCGTCCTTATTCCCCCACCATGAACATCTATAAAGAACCCACACTTTTCCCTCTTTTAGACACAGCTTTCTCCCTCTTTTTCTTCACCAAAGTTACAAGCTTTGCCCGCTTCTCGTGTTGCCATATGGCTAACTGGGATGCTTGATTTCTAGGCTCAAGTGGGTGATTCCTCCTTTCTGGGTTTTTATTGTTGAAGATGGAGAAGCTTAGTTTTGTGAAGAATGGTGTGCTGAGATTGCCGCCGGGGTTCCGTTTCCACCCCACGGATGAAGAGTTAGTGGTTCAGTACTTGAGACGAAAGGTGCTAGCTTGGCCCTTGCCGGCATCGATCATCCCCGAGGTCGATGTTTGCAAAGCCGACCCTTGGGATTTGCCAGGTTGGGTTAAGGACAGGAACACATAACTTTTTGGTCGTTTTAGGAACAAATTAAATGGTTTTTGATGTGTTTGGGGTGTTTTGTTCAGGTGATTTGGAGCAGGAGAGGTACTTTTTCAGCACAAGGGAAGCCAAGTATCCGAATACTAACAGATCCAACAGAGCCACAGTTTCGGGGTATTGGAAAGCAACCGGACTGGACAAGCAAATCGTAACATCCAGGGGGAACCAAGCTGTCGGTATGAAGAAAACCTTGGTTTTTTACAGAGGAAAGGCCCCGAATGGATGTCGGACCGACTGGATCATGCACGAGTACCGTGTTGTCAACGCCGAGAAGAACCAAACCCAGGTAAACTCTTGGTGGACTCTGCTCGTTTCTGTCATAAAACCGGTATGTTACATTCGTCAAGCAAATCAATGGCTTTTTGTTTTTAATTGTGTAGACCAATGCGGTTCCTATGGAAAACTGGGTGTTGTGCCGCATATTCTTGAAGAAACGAAGTTCTAAAACCGATGAAGAAGACCAGAAAGTTTGTAAACCAAGGACCACTACCAGGCCTGTTTTCTATGATTTCCTGACCAAGGACCGAACCAACTTCAACCTTGCCCCTTCTTCCTCGTCCTCTGTCTCCAGTGGGATCACTCATGTCTCGTGTAATAACACAGATGAGCATGAAGAAAGCAGTTGTGGCAATAGTTTTCCTTATTTCAGAAGAAAACCTTGAGAACAGAAAACCTGGGGATTCTGATTAGCCAATCAGCTTAACTTCTTCAAAGAAACAGAAGCCTAGTCTAGTGTTTGGTAATTTATGTCTTTGATCGGCATCAAAGTATTGAACAAAGAGCAAACAATGTTGGGAAACAAAAACATGGGTACCCCTTTGTAATTAAATCTCCAAATGTTATAAAAGTTGGTGATATTACCCTCCTTTTGGTAGTTTTATTATTGTTTTATATATGGTCAACTTCACATTGCTTCTGCACATGAACCAGTTCTGTAAGAAAAAAGACAAGATTTTTAACACATACATATATGTCAGCTTTATCAAAAGGTCGAAACTTTTTTTGTGAGCATAAGAATCAGCCTCAGATCTTTTGAAATCAGGGTTTTGAAGACAAATTGCAGCCAATTCACATTTGATCCTGGATGGAATCTGCAGGCAATTCTTCACCTGGTTCTGAGCTTAGCTTCCTTCATGTACACTCCATTCTAAGTCTAAGACATTGGAAAATGAGGTACTTTAGTGTCCTGAAACAGGAAAGAGTAGGTCTAAGGTTGTCGGCAAACAGGGTTAACTAAGGCTTGAATTTCAAAGACTTAATGGGGGATGTGGGGAGGCTAATAAATAGTTCATCAAAATTCTCTAACCTATATCAATTTTTATTTGATGTCTAATATTTTTGGGTTATTTTAGTGTTTAATATTTTATTTTATAATTTAAATTAAACTTTTTATCAACAATTGTTAAAAATTTTGTTATTTAATTATAATGACACATGATATATTTTATTTATTTTTTTATTTATTTAAAAAATATAAACTTTTTAAAAAAATTATGTTTTAATTTTTTCCATTAAACTCTTAAATCACATCTCTTATATGTTAACGGTTCATCGTTCAATACCCAAGTGTCAGATACTTCACTGTTCGACATCCTCCAACCTTTATCTAACGGTTAGAAGTTTAATAGATATTTTTCTTCTTTATTTTGAATATTTGTCAATAGAACAATTGATGATTCATTCCTTAAATTTTAACGGACAGAATGACGAGGTTTTCAATTGTGTGGGGTCAATAAAGACAAGAATGACCGGTAGTGGTTGAACTGACGGTAAAAATGATGTAATTTAAGATTTGAGTTTGAGATTTTAGAGAAGTTAAAAATTTGACTTTTAAAGAACTTCAATATAAGGTTAAAATTTGAATATTTAACCAAAGGTTGGTTCAAGTGGTAAGTAACTTGATTTTATTTAAGCAAGTCTTAAGTTCGAAACATTGCGTATGCAAAAAAAATCCTGCTAGTAGACTTATCCTCCAAAAAACAAAGTGTGGGACATAAGTCCACTCGAATTTAGTTAAGGCAAGACCCTAAAAACCTAAAGAGCAATCAAATATTTTTAATATTTACCCTATTATAAAACGAGTTACACAATTCGAATATTACAAAATTCAACTCTCTTTCTTAAGAAAGATCTTAAGTTTAATCTTTCTTATTATTTTGTAAAATATAAATACAAAACTTCTACACTTTGCTCATTTCAGTTTTCACTTTCTTTTAATTTTCAAATACGATTTCTTGAAACCTATAATTTGATATTCACATCACATTTATAACAATTCTTATTCCCCCTCTTCTCAACAACAACAAAAAAAAAAACTCAAATAAAATATTTATTAATTATTCCTTGCACATCAAGAAAAGTAAAACCCTATTTCATATAACTTGTACACAATAGAAAAATATTCTCCACCCTTTGAAAAATTTTTAGCTCAATAAATTGCAAATGTACCTGGAAAAGTAGGATTTTACCACTATTGGGCACCAACCCTAGAGTATTTATATAAAAAATAACATAAAATGTCTGCGCAGGAACGAAGTCAGAATATAGAAATAATAGAAATAATATTTTTATGAATATTTAATTTTTTAAAAAATTTTAAAGTCATCGTCTTTTAAAGATTTTATATGATCGTTTTTATTATATCTGTTTAGAATCTTATTAATCGGGTGCAGACACCTTACACGTGTCTTCCATGCAATGTAGCATGTTTGGTTTTCTTGTTGACTCGTTCCCTAGGATTAAGCCTAATGATCTATACTAAATCTTTAAGCTGAGCTTACAAGTTATGAATTATGTTAATCATACACAAAATATTATAAACAAAAATGGATTAAAAGATTATACAAATTACATATGGTGGGTCGTAAGGATGTAATATCATGAACTTAAAAGATTGAAAAAGTGGGTCATTTTGGAAAAAAACCCTGAAATAATCTAATTTAAAATTAAATTTTTTTAATTATATTTTAAATTTTAAAATAATTTTTATACTACAGGTGGAAGAACACTATATGCATATGACGTTCTCCTTAAAATTTTAAAAACTATTAAAAAAATAACACATCCACGTGACATCTTCTTTAAATCGTCAATTCTAAAATAAATTATAAATATTTAATTTTTCTAAATAAAATTTTTAAATAATTTAAATATCTAACGAAACCAAGTCATTTAATTTCAATTATTATTAATGTCATACACTACGAGATAAAATATTTTGACATTCAATTAAATTGTAACATATAACATTTAATGATGTATTTTGATAGATCGGTGATATATCATTTATTTAATTAACTGTTGAGATATCAAGATATATCATTTTGAGAGAAAAGAATTAAATATCAAATTTAAAATATAAAGTTTAAGTACCGATTTGTGTAGTAAATTTTTAAATATGCGAGGGAATGAAGTAAATAGGGATGTATAAAAATATATGATTTAGTTGATTCGTTTAAAATTTTAGATATTTAATTTTAATTTAAATTTTTAGATTGTATATAAATTATAATATTTTAAGTTTTGGATTATTAAAAATCTAAAATACGTAAAGATTTAAAATTTTATAAATATATATTGTTATATTTAGTAATTTGATGTTTGTTATATCTAAAATATATTAGAAATATATTTATATTTATATTTATATATATCTTGTTATATGAGACAATTTATTGCTCGTTAAATTTGAAAACTTGAAATTTTTATAGATACAATAATTAAATTCAAAAAAATTCTACGATATGCGTCGAACACTGACATCACTAATGTTGAACATTGATGAACATTATTAAATTAATTAATAAAGATTAAAAATCTTAAGTACTCGATATATTATTATAAAATATTTAAAATAAATTTTCAATTAAATTAACTATACATTGACTTTTTAAAATTCTTAATCTTTATTAATTAATTTAATGATATTAGCGATATTCAGCTTTATTGATGTTTAACAATGTTCGACCAACGTGATAAACTCATTCATTCAAAAAATACATAAAGTAAACTATATAATCTGATATTCGGATATCTGATATATTAACTTGGAAAAGTTATTGAAAGAGTCAAATTTCGGACATTTAACATTCGATTTTGTAATGATTTACAAGTTTAAAAGTATTATTTAATTAAATTAATTAATTTTATTATTTAAAGACGTCTAAAATAAAATAAAATAAATTTCCATTCTGCCTATGCTATGAGCTCAGAATGAACCAATGAGATACCCAGCAGCATATTCACAAGCAATATATATACTGAAAATGGGTTTCAGATTAGCTCATGATATTTAAGCTCTTTACGCTACACTTTAGAATAGGGCTGAGTAAAAAATTGTATTAATTTAAAAAAATCGAATAATTTAATTTGATTTAAAATAAAGATATTTAATTTATTTTAATTCGATTTAAAATTTTATAAATTTGATTTGGTTTGAATTTTTTTAAATAAAGTTTGAATTATAAAATAAAAATTTGAATAACTTAAAATTTTTAGTAATTAGAGGATTTATTTTTAAGTTTGAGATGAATCCCTCAAACTTTTATGATATATATCGATATATAAAAATATGAAGAAATATTGTCATATATGAAAATAATATATATATATATGCATATCTTATATGATTAATGAAATCATACTATAATATAATAAATAATTACAATTAAATTTTTATAGAACTCAAAAACTCGAATCGACTCAACACGATTCAAAAAAAATGAATAAAAATTTAAATGATAAAATTAGACTCGTCAACTCGAAATTTTTTAATTTGACTCGACTCAATTTGATCGAACACTCACTCTTATTTAGAGGATTAAAATCAGTACTCAAATCTAAATGATCTCAGTCGTGTTGAAGTTTATTTTTATTAAATAGAAATATTATGTTTTAATACAAAATATAAAAAATTAAATAAGATTTTTTTTATTCCATCGATTAATAAATTTTATATTAAAATTTATTAATTTCACCTTAACGTATAAATTTTTAAAAATTAAGTGTAAAGGTTTTTAATTAATGATTATTAAATTTTGACATACATATGAAAGAAACCATTTTATGTAAAATTTATATTTATTAAATTTTAATTGTAAATTATGATTAAGGACACTTAAATAAGTTTTTTTTTTCTTTTTAACTCAAGCTTTATAGCTTCTTTTCATCTTTGTTTGATTGATGACATCGAGCAGTGATAAAATTAGAAATTCAAAAATAAATTTCAAAAATACTTTTAAATATAATGGTATGCAGATATTTTCTTTATTTTTAAAGGGTAAATTAAAAACAATAAAAAATCACTCAAATTTATTTTCTTTATGGTTCGTTCTTTTTTTATGGTGATATTTTCCCTCTTTTAATATATTTTCTTTTTCGTTATCGCTCGTTTAATATTTTTTATTATACTTTTATTAGAGTTAAATTTAACATGGCCTCGACCGATCAAACTAATGCTTATTTGGTTATTTTATTTATCTTTCTTACTTTAGAAACTCTTACTGAATTTGAATACACGCTCATACTAGGAGTATGAAAATAAACTCAAAAAATCAAAACTGATTCTGAACCCCAAAAAATAGTTAATCGAACCAAAAAATGATTTCGGTTTGAGTTTTTATTTTTTATATAAAAACTAATTTAATTATTATTTAGGATTTTAAGATAAGCTGGATAATTGAACCGACTGATAATATAATATAATATAATATCATTTTGATATATTTTCTTCTTTGTTATCGCTCGTTTAATATTTTTTTATTATATTTTTATTAGAGTTAGATTTAACATGACTTCGACCGATCAAACTTAGGCTTATTTGGTTATTTTATTTATCGTCCTTACTTTGACACTTTTATTGAATTTGAATACACACTCACACTAGAAATTTAAAAAAACTCAAAAAATCAAAACCGATTTTGAAACCTATAAGTTAACCGAACGAAAAAATCGATTTTGGTTTGAATTTTTATATTTTATATAAAAATTGATTTGATTATTATTTATGATTTTAAGATAACTCGGATAATTGAACCGACCAATTATATAATATATTATAATATTATACATCATTTTAATATTTTATATTAAAAAAGTCAGTTTTTATTTTATTTTTCATTCCAAAAAATAAAATTTTTAAAGTTTAAATATTTAACTTACTAATTTTAAAAAAAATACTAACATCATGTGTCATTTTTTAAAAGTATAGATTTTTTCATAACATATTATTAAAATTTGTGTTTTTAATCAATAAAATAAAAAATTCAGTTATTAGAATCGAACCAATTTTTTTGATTAATCGAATAAATAATTAACAAATTGACTGATTAAAATTTAAGATAAAATATTAGATGACCCAAACTTATCAATTAATCGAGATAATTTATTAATAGTAACCAAATCCGATTTTACACGCTCTTAGTTCACACTCATCATTTCTCGTTTGATTTTAAGTAACATCAATAACCATTTTCTCAATATGCCTTTATTATTATATAGGAGTACAATATTTTTATTAGCATTCATGGTTTTTTACCCTTCATCCTCAATTAGTTGTTCGTATCTATCGTTTAATATTTTTATATAATATTTTTATGATCTCAAATATTTAATTATTTTTTTAATATTTATAAAAATATATATTTATTTTCGTATTGTAAATCCTCGCTATAATTTTAAATATTTTCGTTTATTAATAGAACTAATTTCTTCTATAAAAAATAATAAAAGAATTTGTGTATAAATTTATGTTCTCATCTGAGAATTTACTAAAATATTGTGATAATTTGATAAATTTTTGAGAATATAAGATAGATCGACCTATAATTTAAAATCTACGACAAAAATTATAATAGATTAAAAATACTACCTACAGATAACATCTTTATTAATATTTTATCAATAAAATAATAAAAGCGAAATGATAAGATTACATATTATCTTTGAACAATGTTTTTATTTTTTAATAAAAAATTAAAGCCGTATTTAAAGGCAATACCTCTTCCCATCATCTGCAATATAATTGTTATTCAAAGATAATATGTAATCCTATCAACTTTAATTTTTTATTCAAAAAATTTAATTTACTAGTTAAAAATATACGTAACTCGATCTTCACTTTTACTATTCAAACAACAATATTTATGAAAATAATTTAGCTGGTGTCATATTTGTAGGGAAATTATCTATCACAAAATTTTAGTATTTGTTCGACTCGAAATTTAATTCGTTTTGATTTGATTGAAATTTTATAGATTCGACTCGATTCAAAAAATTTTTAATTAAAGTTCAAGTTGAAAATGAAAATTCTAATAACTCAAAAGTCTTAATTTAAAAGATTTATTTTTAAGTTTGAGACAAATCTCTCAATTTTTTATTATATATATACATTGATATATAAAAATAAAAAAAAATATATTGTTACATATGCAAAATATATATATATATATATACATATCTTATATAATCAGAGAAAGTCGTTTAAATTGGAATTAAATCATACTATAACATGATAAATAATTACAATTAAATATTTATAGGAACTTAAAAACTCAACTCGAACCGAAAAATTTTGAATAAAGTTTAAGTCGTAAAATATGATTTGTCAACTCAAATAACTCAAAAATTTTTGACTCGACTCAACTCGATCAAATACTCACCCCTACCACCTACGCAATGAAACTCAACTGATCCTGCTACAGCCTACACACAAGTACCGGTAAACAAGAACATGTGCTGCTAAGATGGAGAAGATCATGTGATTTGTTGCGTGGGAAAATAAGATACTACCTCTTAAGGGTATCGTCTATTCAAGTGGCTAAAGTGTAAACAGAGACGTAGGGAAACGAGGATTACCAAAGTCAAAATCAGACAAACAGGTGGGGGTCTAGAACTTTGTCATTGGGTGGTTAGGGGTCCACAACTCCCAAAATGGAACACCACCATTCCTATGGGAAATGACATGACTTGTCCACAAATCCTATAAACTTAAAAGGGTTGCCCCTTTATTAATTCATTCGAAGCTCGACTGCCGAAACAAGAAGCAAACCGGCAGCAGCTGAGCTTCGAGCTTTTTATTAAGTGAAAACGTAAACAAACAAGAAAGTAAGGAAACGGCTTTTGCATATTTCTTTTTCATGGACAGCTACTGATAAGAGATATGTGATTATGATTGCCTATGTCCATCAGAACAACTAGCTCACAGAAATGGTGTTTAAGTTTAGCAACATTAGGGGGGGAAATGGTGCACTAACCGGAGGGTAACCGAAATCCTGTGGCTCGTGTGTGTAGTGCCTTCTTTAACTGTCATTTATGCTGGTTGTTCCACATCTTTCTCAACACCGGCTAAGTCAGTTGCTTTAGAAGGAGGCGATTCTGAACATGCCCTCAAAACGGCTTCATTCTGAAAGAAAATAAACATTTCCAATAGTTCAAAAATATACAAGTTTTTAATGATTATAACTAAAATGATCAGGCAAAAAATTAATCATCCAAGACACCCGAAGTTACAGGGATCAACAGACAGCAAATGGGTAGAAAAGGGGCAATTATAGTAGCCTAAACATTGAAAGCCAAAGGTATCACAGTTCGTATATACCCCTTGGAACAGCAGTCATGTGAGAGTGAGACTGCTATTTAATGTGAGGCAAAAAGCAAAATGGAAGACCACAACCTGTTTTCTTTCTTAAATGGATATATATATTTGTGGCTTTTCAGTTGGAGATCCGGACCTCAGTGTTGTCAAGGCATGTGCTTTGTGGCATTGGACAACAAAAAAACTTTTCACCCTTTCCGGCAAGGCTCATTTGATCAAGTGCATGCTTCGCTGGTGCTCTTTTTAGTAAAGGTAATATCCGTAAGATAACCCTGCCTGATTGATGTTCTCTAATTTATTTTATTTTTCAAACTCTACTTCCCAATAGTTGAGTACTCAATAATATGAGACCATAAAGAAAACGTGCATATCGGCAAACAAAAAAGTTCCATGTTTTGTATAGAAACTTGACCACTCTAAACTCTTTACTTTTCAACTTTTGAGCATTCAACAATGTGGGACCATAAAGAAATCATGTATATTGTCCACCACAAATTTCATGTTTTGTACATAAACTTGACAACTCTTTAGAATTAATTGTCATTAAGTCAAGACTATATATTTAAGCTCACACGCACACACGTGTATACAATAATACATAGATCACATGCAAGTGCTTAAGAGAGATCTTAGACCTTGAGAGCGCCTTGCACCCTTGACAAAACTGGACCTTAAGGAAAGCAAAACTGGTATATAGGCAGGCCAAGTATCAATATTGGCTAAGGATTTGTACCCACCATCCAAAGGCCACTACAAAAGGTCAAGTACTAACATTTACAGTAATTATATTTTCTTAGTATATTAAATGCTTGTAATCAAATAATATAGTTTTAGCATAACCCATGGAGTCTCAATCCAAAGCAAATGAGAGGCCCAAAGACAATATATGATGATTCTCTTATCTCATCACCAAGACTAGAAATTCAAGGCAAGTAGTAAATCTAATGAGCGAAATTTAAACTACACTTCGTCCAAATAGAACAATAGCAGTTAATTGACCAACCAAGTTACCGGATATATAGTAATAATGTCTCATCATGCCTGAACCCAGTACTATTCTTTTAAGACTCAATATTACCTAACACTTTCTGTATGCTTATCTAGGTTAACCGGGCTCTTAAACTTCCTTTCCCAGCTTGCATTGCTTTTCAAAAGGGCTTTTGACTTTTGGGACCAAAAGGAATGCAGAACATGTAGCTTTTCAGGCCAAGATTTTTTTTCTTCAACAGTTGAAATTCCTAGCTTTTAGCTTTCGAAAAGCACCTTTTTAAAGCAAAATTATCCATTTATCCTCATTTATATCATCAATTCTTTACTGTTTTAAAAAATGTCTAAAATAGACAATTTATCTACTTAAAAGTACCTTTTGACAACAACGCCAAACATTCAAATTTTAAATCAAACAATACAAAACACCTTTCAAATTCAAAGGCACTTCCTCACCGCACTTTCCCAAAGAAATGCCAAACAAGAGTATGCTTGTGTCCAACACATATTGGAATACATAAAATTGTATGATCTTCCAAATTCATAGAAAAATTTAAAATTTTGAACACACACGTCTGGCACCAACCCTGATTCCAAATAAAATGGTGCCTGGTTCTAAACCACCCAACTTGAGTTCACTGATTAGACACAATCTAATGCCAGCCTACAACTGTAACCCCATAAAATAAGGACAAACAGAACTTCAGCTCTCAAAGTCAAAACTAGTTGTCACACTGAATATCCCCACTAATGCCAATGGCCACAAAACAATAAGAACCCTATTGCAAGAGCTATAGAAAAGGAACAAACACAAAAACGAAGATAGAAACATCATTCATGAACAGTGGATACTGACATACTGTATACCCTTAAGATGAAATCTAGATCAGCAAGACTTCATACCAAATGTTAAACATAAACTCTCTATACTATCTTAAGCATGTATGATTTTATGACTTTGCAATTAATCGTGGAGACAAAATTAGAAACTAAATTCGAAGTCTGAGTCCAAATATACATACTGCATAGCTCTAAATGTAATGAACTGTCAAATGTTAAACTTGAACTTGTTATGTATAGAGCACAACCTTCTTCTACAGTTGACATTTGTCCATGAATTCAAACTACTTCCCAACAACTAACTGAATCGATTCAGAGAATAAAATCAACTAAAATGATAAGAAATTATATTAAAAAAGAAGAAGCAAAAGGGGTAAAACCCTACAAAGGAGAGAAGATAAGAGAGACCTGCCATACGCGTCGGAGACGCTTCTTGGCGTTGGCTTTGCGGGTAGAAGTGAGCTTAATTCTCTTCCAAACGAGGCCGCCGGAGTCGTGGTTCTTCACTATCTCCAGCACTCTCTTGTTCCCCAAAATGCTCCTATTCCTCCTCCAGCAATCTCTCTAACGCGCCACCGCTGCTCCTTCCGCTTTCTCTGTACTTCTACCCTATTTTCCGACTGGGCACAAAATCTGGAAGCCTGAACCGATTGCTTTGGAGAAAAAAAAAATGATTTCCAGATTTTATATTTGTTTGATGGATTAAATGCGGAAAACACCCTCAAATTTTGGTTAATTTCAGATTTGTCCTAGTTGAGATAAATATAAGGTTAAACTACAACCAAGGTCATTTAACTATGATTTAGTAACAGAAAAGTCACTTTACTTTTAAAAGGTACTTATATTATGTTAAGAAAATTACATATATACCACTCAATCAATATATTATTATAAACAAATCACTCAATTAATATAATTTTACAAGAGTATCACTTCTTTTAGTGTTAACTGAGCAAATATGTCACTTCTCCTTGTGTTAATATATTTTTATAAATAATTTTTTAAAATTATAAATATAACTTAAGATATTTTTATAAATATGCCACTTTTTATATTAATTGAACGATTTATTTGTAATAATATATTAATTGAATGACTTATTTTGTAATCAAACTCAAACTTTTGCATTTACTTCGTACCTCCATTTGTTAATTTCCAAAATTTTCTTTCTAACTCGACTCGAAAAAATCGAATAACTCAACTCGACGCAGGTGAAAATATTTGACTCGTTTTGACTCAACTTGAAATTTCATAAACTCGAATAATTCGAAAAAATTTCAAATAAAGTTTGAGTTCTAAACGAAAATTCGAATAACTCGAAATTTTTTAGTAATTAGAATATTTATATTTAAGTTCGAGACGAGTCCTCAAATATAAAGAAATATATATATATATAGCTTATATGATTAGTGAAAGTTATTTAAATTATAATCAAATCGTACTATAACATAATAAATAATTATAATTAAATCTTTATAAGAACTCGAAATTCGACTCGAAAATTTTTTGAATGAAAGTTCGAATGATAAAATTATACTCGTCAACTCGAATAACTCGAAATTTTTTAACTTGACTCGAACGAACAATCACCCCTAGTTCCAACTATTTATTTCTTAGATTAATATTTATAAATGGAATATAATATTAAAATTTTGGATGAGTTTATCACGTGCGACAAACATCGTTAAATATCACTAACGGTGAATACCGCAAAATATTATTTAATTAATTAATAAAGATTAAAAATCTCAAGGACTCAACATATAATTATTAATTATATGTTGAGTCTATCACTTTTTTATTAATTGTATGTTGAGTCTTTGAGATTTTTAATCTTTATTAGTTACTTTATTAATGTTAACGTTGTTCAACATTAATAGTATTTAACGGTGTCTAACGTCGATTGTAAAATGTTGATAAAATTTTTCGTTTAATGACATAATAATTTTATTCGGATATGGTATTAATAATCTTAATTTCCAATATTTTTCTTACGTAAAATTCTTATAAATACCAGGTTTGCACAAGATTATGGTCTCTTTTATATTATTGTTATTATTAATAGTAGATATAAAACGCAAAATTTTTTTTAAAAAAATGTTCCATTTATTTGAATAGCGAGTCCATATTATAATGGTCGCCCACCTGACCTAAAAAACACTTTTTTCCTTTTTCTTTTTCTTTGCATTAAAGACAATAAAGGATATATAATTGTTATTATAAACATTTATCAGAACGTGGGCTTCGGCCCAATGGTTTGTTGTGTTCTATTACACATAGAAAACCATAGTTTGATTCCTCCCAACACCGATTACTTCTTTTATTTATTTTATTTTCCTTCAATTAAAAGGTGACATATGATAGTATTTGATTGGAAGAAAATAAATTATTTGAATTAAATGAAAAATAATATTATTTTTTCTAATACGATGGTGATACGTGTTACCATCATATTGGAGAAAATATTATTGAATTAAATTAAAAAAAATATTTGAATTTAGTAAAAATAATATTATTTTTTCTAATATGACGGTGACATGTGTCATCGTCATATTAAAAAAATATTATTGAATTAAGTTAAAATTAAGATAAATTATTGGAAAAATTATTTAAATTAAATAAAAAATAGTATTAGTTTATCTCAATACGATAGTGACATGTTTCGCCATCGTATAATAATTTTTCATTGAATTAAAGTAAGATTAAGATTAAATTAATAAAATATAAAATTAAATGTGATTAAATAAATAATTATACAAAATTATTTAATTATCATATTAAAAAGCTAATGATTAGTAACTTGATTGAAATAATTTTAATAATTCAATGATTTAATTAATAAAATTAATAAATCAATGGTCGAACTGAAATGAAACCTATAGTTTGGTGCTTATGAGCACTCTATAAATAAAAATCATTAGTCAATTAATAATAAATATTTTTAAATAATTTGATAAAATGACACGTGAACATAAAAATAATGTTATAAACTGTTTTGACTAATGCACTATTTTGTCAAGTCAACATATTTACGCATATGAGGTTGCCACCCTGGTCTTTTTGTTAGGTTGAAAGCTAAAAGTATTTCAAAAAAAAAAAAAAACTAAAATAACAATTCAATCAAAAATTAAAAATACTTTTGATATAATATCAAAAATTATTTTTCATCTCGACTGGAGTCATATATAATCATAGTCTATATATCTATCAAATATCAATATATATTCATGTATCAAGAGGTCATTACTCTCTTCCTAAAAAACATATTTAATAGAATATATAATATCATCGTTTATATATTATAAAATCTTATTTGTTCGATGTAAAATCAATATTTTTTATTTCTTTTTAGGTGTTAAATATAAATATATATATATAAATTGTGAAAGTAATCTTTACATGACATTCCTTCCAAGGAATACTTCAATGAATGAGAGTCATTTCATTATAGTTGAAGCAATGAAACTAGAGACTTCGTAGGCAAACGCATTGGCATTGGCATTGGCATTGGCATTGGCAACGGAGCACATGCCGAGACCAATATGGCACGTGCAAGGAATGAATTGGAATGCTCCAAGAAACTGACATACACTAAACCTCATTCTCCGTAAATTATATTATAACTATTTTTATCACGTTATTTATAAACTAACCAATTAAATATATTCACTCATTTAATTATTTTTTTTAATTTATTTTTTATCAAATAAATCTTTGCTTAATAAAAAATTATTTTTAAACTTAAATCACAGTAATTATCAATAAAGATATACTTAATAAAATGATAAAATAAAAAAATTAATTAAATTAACACATTTAATTAATTAATGTCATAGATGACGGAACAAGAATAACTGACCATGATATAATTTCTCTTCATTCTCTTTTATGTTTAATTATTTGTATTCAATTGATCAATGGGTAAATTGTATAAATTATTATTAAATTTTATTTTTAAATTTATTTTAGTTATCAATGTCTTAAAACTTAGGTATAAAATGCTAGGGTCACCAAAATTTATACATTAAATGTGTTACGTTACTCTTAAACCTCAAACGATATTCGATTTTAAATTTTATTGATTATTTTGTCTTACCCTTTCGATATGAATTCGATCTTCATTTTGCCAAATATTACTCTGAAGTTCGTCAATCAATCAAAATCTTTTAATTTCACACTTATTTATCTCGTTTGTCCACCGGCGGATGAAACTCAATTTTTAATATATTATTTTTTTTGTACCGATGAAATTTTTTATTGTTTAGATTTAAAAAAAAATTCTTTCAGTTATCAATAAAGAGTGACAAAAAATATTCGATATCTAAACTTTGGTGAGTACAATCAATATTTTGAAACTCTAGTTATCAATATAGGTTTGGAAGTAAATATAATAACGATCTACGTAATTTATCTTTTATCAATTTATTAATTCATATCAAATATTACAGATAAAAATCTGTTGTATGACGATTCTCTTGTTTAAATTTATTTATTCACAATATCATAATTTAAAATTTTAATCATATCTAAGAGATTTAATACCTCGTTCCAGTGTATTATACACAACCTCCTCTTAACCTTCAACTACACAACTGTGTCTTAAAAAAGATCCCTGTCTTGAAATGTTGAAAAGAATCGATTTTTATGTAATACAACTTGTGGTGTCCTAGCCTCCAAACGATTGAGAAATCCCAGGCCGGTCCTGGATAGGCAGGCAGAGTAGAAGGGAATATTTGAGCAGTGCTGAGGCTGAGGCTGAAATCACTGTGTGGCTCCTAGCCCCGGGTGTCAGAAGAGATTCCAACACAAGGATACATCCGAGTAATAAAGGACCTATGCTCAAAATTATTCAAACACAACACTGGACCCAGGGAATATATTGAGAACAGAAATCAGGCACAAGGAAACACAAACAGAAACCAGAAAAGTAATTATGTAAATCATTATTGACGAACGAATAAACAAGTTTCATCAACACGGAAAAACAATATACTAAGAAACAAGTTCAATCTAAATACGGAAGAGGGAGATCGACCAGATAAAAACGAAGGATTTTTTATCGATCCGTAGATTTTAGAGCATTTTATGACGGAATGAAGCTCGGATTTAGACTCAAAGGGTGAAGGAAAGTGACTGGAGAAATTCGACACCGAATGAAAACAATAGTGAACGAAGGAATGACCAAAAGCATTCAATATCTAAACTATAGTGATAAAAAGAGAAAATTCTATAACGGACGTCAAACATTGTTGAATACCACTAATGCTAGAAACTGTTGAACACTATTAAATTAATTAATAAAAATTAGAAATCTCAAGGACTCAGTATACAATTAATAAGAGAGTGATAGATTCAACATATAATTAATAATTGTATGTTAAATCCTTAAGATTTTTAATCTTTATTAATTAATTTAATAATGTTCAGCAGTATCCGGCAATATTCAACAATGTTCGACGCCCGTTGTAGACTCATCTTAAAAAAACATTCAATGTCTAAACTTAACTGCTAAAAAGTTAAATATGTAAACTTCACTTAGTAGAATGAACGTTTAAAGTTTTAGTAATCAAAATAAATTTAAAAGTAATATTCAATGATGATTTACGTAATTTACTGAATATTTTTTAATAGAATTCATGGTTATTGTCTTATTGTCTTGATCAGGATAAAAATTTCAAAATTTAAATTGCGTATGTACTAAAATTGATCAAATTATAGTACAAGACCTACATCCATAACTTATATATAATATAAGTACTAAACATAGAATTTAACCTACGAGAAAGCTTTATTGGACTTTGATCTGACTTCTGAGTAAAATATGCGTGAGATTCTTTCAGATTTAAATCTAATGCGTAAATTATAAGTACTAATCATATAATTTGACCATCGGTCTAATTTTAGATTTATGAACAGAGAAACTAAATCTCAAACTTTACAAAAACTTAGGGACTGATTAAAAATATAGCCAAATTCTTTTAAATATTATATTATATATTGAGCAAAATTTAAAATTTAAAATTTAAAATTTAAACCTTTTCCTTCTTCCTCCCTCCACTGCAAGAATTTGAAAGGGGTACGTTGACCAAATTATTTCACGTTAATTAAACATTAAAAGTAAAAAAAATATTTTTTTAGGTTTAATTCATTTAAAAAGTTAGATATTAAAAATTTTCTCTAGTTAATAATAATAATTCAATTTAATTTTTTTAATTTTTTTATTTAGCTACAGTGATTACAGTAGTATCTGTTTCAGAGTATAATTTTAACTGTTAAACATTAATCGCTAAATCATTATACTGACATTACTAGTGCTCAAACCCGTAACCTCCAAGAATAATAATCGTTCCTTTAACCGATAAGAGTAGATGGTTTGTGTTGTTTTAACCTATTTTAACTTTTTTAACGTTGTTCTGATTTTCAAGGTTTTACCTTATTAATACGGGTCGTCCCGTATTACATATCTGAATTTGATGAGTGAATCTTCTAGTAAATAGAATTAAATTGTTTACCATTTAAACTAATCTATATCGATAAAAAATATTTTAACTTTAATCCCTCCAAAATTATATATTTTAATCTTGACCCCAACAAAAATTCCTTCTTGGCATTTAATATTTTTTTATAAACAAGTTTCTTCTTTTTCTCATTAAAAAAATAAGAAACTGTTAAACAAAGCTCCAGCATTCTTTTTGGTAACATCAATTTTAGCTTTAAATCTCTTCTTTCCAAACTCTTATAATATTGTAAAAGAAATTCATTTTCCCCACACGACAGAGGTGGAGGCCAATACACCACAAATGCATCACGCGCCTCCGCTGCGTCTGCCACCTTTTAAATTCCAATCCACAGATGCGAGACAAAATGCAACCCACAGTGGTTCTCTGTTGATGACAGATGTGGTCCCATAGTGGGTTATCCTTTAATCTTCCACGCGCAGTCACGTGGCGCGTGTAGCTTATTCTTCTTTTTCCCCACCCGAAGAGAAATTCTTTCTTATTAATAATCAGTTTTAAACAAACACGGCCTTAGTTCCTGCTCCTTTTCCAGTCCTTTTTCCTTCAAAAATCCATCTTCTTCTTCCCAATCGCTCTCCCTTTCAATTTCCTCGCCGTTTCTTGATTCTGTCGGTAATGACAGCACCGAACATGGCGGCCATAACGGAATCTTTGGAAAGGTCTTTACAGAACTTTTCTTTGAACCATGAAAGAAGAAGCAACAGCGGAGGAGGAGGAAGAGACGGTGGTGAAGATGGAGTAACACGGAGGTCTTCGACATCAGCCGTTAACAACAACAGCAGCAGCAGCAGCAATCTCCCCATCACCGTTTCCGACACAACCTTGGAGCTGAACTCCCATCTCTCTCTTCCCTACCATTGGGAACAATGTCTTGATCTCAAGGTTAGTTTCATTTTCTTTTTCATCTGTCTTAAAATTAAAAAAAGACAACATTTTTAGGTCATTTTCGTGTCCCAGACGCAATAAATGTGAAACCCATGGCAGATCTTGCTCTTGGGGTTTTCATGATTTCCTCCATTAATGTTTCTTTCTCTCTTTCTTTGTATTTATTGCTACCTTGATGATGTCTCCTTTGTCTCCTACACGCATGCTATTACTAACCCTAGAAACAGAAAATATGGTAACCTTCCTTTCTTTTTCCTGGGAATTGTAATTGTTGTTGTGGTGTGTGGGTCGGCAGACAGGGGAGATTTACTACATAAACTGGCGGAATGGGATGAAAGCAAGCGAGGATCCGAGAACAGCAGCTCAGTACAGCGGCGGTGATTTTTACTCGGAGGAAGAAGATGACGAAGACGAAGACGATGAAGATGAGGATGAGGACAGCTCGTATGACAGTGAAGAGTCGCCATCGGAGACATCTCCTTGTTCCACAAGAGAGAAAGGACATTGCAACAGCAGCAGCAGCAGCAGCAACAGCAACAACATCAACCGTCGTGCAGAGAAAGACAAAGATACTGTGTTGGTTGTGGCTGGTTGCAAGAGCTGTCTGATGTATTTCATGGTCCCCAAACAAGTGGAAGATTGTCCAAAATGTAATGGTCAACTTCTCCACTTTGATCGATCAGAAAGTAGCTCTCCTTGAACCAGATTTGTCTTGGATTTCTTCTCCATTAATTCTTTTTTTAGATCTCTTGTTTAGCTGGGTTTTTGTTCTAGTTTTCAACAGATTTTGAGTGTGGAATGATAACATATTATTCAGTTGAAGCTTTGATTCTTCTCTACTTTGACTATGGGTGAGTCACTGAGTCTAGGGTTAAAAAATAATATAAAAGGTTAGAAAACATGAAACCTAAATACAAACCAAACCAACCGCAAGCACAGACGCATCACCCTCTACCACCATGTCGGGATCAAGACACAACCAAGCAAGCCTAATGAATGACATAAAACCAGGAAGATCGCTCAACACCCCTCTTAGCTAACGCATCGACCATTCCAGTCGTCTCACGAAAGATATTGTGGAAACAAATACTCGGCATCACCCGACAAGCATCATCAATTTACCGGAAACATCGTTCAGAGGTGGCAAACGGATCATTCAAATCAAGTTCGGTTCGGATCATATTTAGTTTTGACTATATTTAATTTCGGTTCAGATCGGATACCGTAATTGATTTTAATTCGTGTTTGTAGTGATTCGAATTGGAAATCGGATCGGAACACATCGATTCAGTTAAATTTTTGGTCAGGTATTTTTAGATTGGGTGAAGATCATTTCAATAGGAGATTAGTATGTTTTAGTCGAGTTTTCGGGTTGAATAAACTTTTTAGACCTAAATATGCCTTTATAAAGTTATTATATATTTATATTTTACATTTTGGTGAATTATGCAACGATTCACGTCAAATTTTTCGTTATTTCATTTAATATATTTTTTTATTTTGGATTATTTTCGATTTGAGTCCATTCAGTTTGCTTGAAAATCGATTCGAGTCTATTTAGTTCAGTTAAAAATCAGATCAAATTTCTATCAGTTTAACTAAAAATTAAGTCAAAATCGATTTAATTCGGGCTTTAGATCAAATTCAAATATCATGTTCGAATTGATATCGAATCTCAAATCTGGTTAAATTGGTTCCTGTCTCCATTCAATTTGCCACCTATGCTCATTATTATTCAGTTTAATAGTCTACAGGTACAGAGCTTAATAACTCATTGGAGGGGCTGCAGTCCTCCGATTGGGATAAATTTTTTTACCTGTTTTATATTTTTTCCAGGAAAATAAAATAATTATGAATTTGTGGAGTGTTTACATTAATATTATTGTCTGAATTTTCCCCTAACAATATGACACTCCCCTCTTTATTTTAAACAATATGGAACTTTACTGTAACAATCAGAAGTTGGGTAGATTATAATCCGATTTTAAACGATGTTTTATTTAAAAATAATTAAAAAATTGATATTATTCAAAGTCGAATTATAATTCATCCGTCTTCAAACAATAATCTGAAAAAATTTGGGTAAAACACTGTTCAAAGTCGGAATACAATCCATCCGTCTTTGATGAACAATGCCATTTTTTTGGTAAAACACTATTCAAAGTCGGATTATAATCCATCTGTCTTCTCATTTGAATAGTAATATATAATATTATTGGAAATAATATAAAAAAACTTTTTTTTAAATAAAAAATACACTAAAACCAGTATTTTGATAATCTCATCTTTAAATCATGACTCCGTTTTCTATAATCAGATAAACATTCTTAAGCATGTTAGTTTGAAATATTGAACATAGGGTCATTTTTATATAAATAATACTATATTTATCAAAATTACATTCAAAAAATATTTATAAAAATAACCTCATTTTCTAACACTCAAAGTAGAAAAGCATCCCTTTAATCTAATCTTTTGAAAATCCATTTGAAAAACGTTTCTTTACCGAAGTGACAACAAAAATGTCAAATTTTGGGGGGAAATTGGAAAAAAAAGTCAAAACTAATGTACCAAAATGAAAAGTAATGTTTCTTTACCTAAGGAACACATTCGAGAGATTATTCCGAAACCCTATTCTCTACGTCATTTATGATCCAAACAATGAGAACCGTTCATCTTTAAATAGTTACGTAAAAATTACTCGCCCACTAATTACGTGTAGAAAAAATGTGATGATTTACCTTAAAAAAAATTGAGATGGATAAATTTGATTGGTTGGGAGAACAAATTACGTGATGAACAAGGTTCACCTAATAATCTTTAGAATATATTGGGATTGGTCAAAGATAAAAAGGGTGTGTTACATGTTAGTATGAACACATGCTTGACTGAAATGAAATTAAAATTATAAGGACCAAATAAAATTTTCAAAAAATTATAATTAAATTACACGTATTAAATCGTAATTAATAATAGTATATTTATTTAAAAAAATAAAAATTTTAAGTATGACGGATTAAAAAAAATAAAATTAAAGATTTGAAATTAATGATAAAAACATAAAATTTCAAAAAATATATGTTAAAAATATGTTTTGGGATGAAAACGACGACGTCTATGGTTCTTTGTTAACGCGTAATTTCATAAAGTTCTATGGATTCAAAAAATTTACAAAAAATTATAGATAGGTCTACAGTGCGGTTACGGTACGATATCAAATAAAATTTTCGTAAAATATAAAATTAAATGTCAAAATTTCATATTTTTATAACATTTTAGGTTGATGTCTACCGACAATATTGATATTTAAAGACAAATTATGATACTTAAAAAATTAAAATATTATTAAAATGATAAATATCGATACAAAACACTAAATTTTAATATTCAATCATTGACTTAAAATATTATAAAAATAAAATATTTTATTTTAAATTTTATATCTTCTAACATTTTCGTTAGTGTCGCACCGTAACCGTACCGCGACCATATTTTATGTTACACTCACCCTAAAGTTATATTCTTCCAAAATTTTACAATACGGTTATATTCGGAACACCACAAATTAAAAGCATTGTTTGCCTTCTTTTGTGACACATTATTTTCGGTTCTAGTCTCGTACAGAGAAATTATTATATGTTTTTGATTCATAATGTTATTTTTTGTCTTATTTAATGATATATAGAAAAAGGTAAAAATTCATCTTATAAAAAAAAGGTACGAAGATTTACCTTTAAAAAAATTTAAAAATTATTATTGGATGAGATCATAAATAACGTGGTGAAACAGACTCATCTAATAAATTTTTTGTGGTATAACATTAGAAAATTCTAACCAATTACATACCGTGTAAACGAAGATGTATTCTATTAAATATGTCTTTTAAAAAGTACGATTGATTTGATAATTTTTTTTTACAAATTAAATAATGATATTAATTTTTAAATATATTTGTGACATTTTAATAACTAATTAAAAATATTATTTAAGTAAAAATGGTTAATATAGTATTAGTAATTTAGGTATAATTACTCACCTGCTTAACCATTTTGTATTTTCTGTAAGTTTAAGCAGGATTAAAAAAATAATATGAAAATATTATTTAATTAATATTTTACAATATCCAAAAGTATTAATTAATCTCATCTTAAATCAAATCAAGTTTACCTAAGCAAGCAGCTAACATTTTGAAAATTTTAGTGGACTTCCATTAAAGTTAAATGGGTGTAATTTGACAATTATTAATTATTATATGTATAAAATAAAAAATGCTAACATTTATTTAAATTTTTAATTTTAAAATAATTTAATTTTTAATATTTTATTTTAGGTTAAAATGACTCATCTGTAATTGAACTATTAGTTAACTAACCGTAAATAATAAAAAATGACATGACAAATCTATATAACAGAGTACAATGACATGAAAGTGTCATATAGATAAAAATATTGATTAAAAAATATCACAATCATTTAAAATTATTTTATACTGTTATATTATTCTATTAAATCATTTTAAATTTTTTATGGTTAATTGACTAATAATTTTTATCTATAAAAAATCATTTTAGCCCAAAATAAATTATTAAAATTTAAATTATTTTAAAAAATAAAACAAAATATGTTCATTGTTATTGTATTTGTAGTTCCACTTGAAATTTATTTGAATTTTAGAAATATTTTTAAGGAGATAATGGAGTTTGACCCAGTCAAACTATATATACATATATAATTTTGATATATAAGTTGTAAAAGTATTGTAAATAAGATAGAGATCGGATCAAATATTGAAAGTCAAATGTTTATTAAGCTTTTAAATCTAAAAATTAAAAGGAATATCTTACTACAATTTAAATTAAGAGGGACTTCAAGTGCAATTATACCAAAAATTTAGGAGGGACAAGAACCCCTCCCGTACTAAACATAGCTTCGTCACTGGGTCTGGGTGTAAATTAAAGTTTATATAAACTTTAATTAGAGTTTATAAGTTTAAATCGTAAGATTTGGTCTTTAAAATTTAAGGTTAGGAACTGGATTTTAAAATTTAATGAAAGGTAGCTTAGTGTATAAAAATATAAGGAATATATATTTAAATTTACATTTTATAAATAATATAATAATCAAATATTAAGAGACATGCCATATCATCAATTTAATCCTTACAGACGCATCATATCAATAAAAAAAATTTGATTGTTAGTCGATTAATGATTTCCATTTAAATAAAATTATTTTGACATAAATTACTTTCCATCCAAATAATATGCACTGATAATGTATAATCAATTATATAATAGTCAGAAATGATACAAACTTTTATATTAAGGTATATATTTTGATATTTAATAAAATTATATAAAAAATTAGAATTATAATTAAAATCCATGTAGAATAATTGAAATTTGAAATTTTGAAGCGGGTGTGATTGATCCATTACACCACAAATTTTCAAATGTTCTTGTTGCTATGTTACATGTATGGATAGAGATGAGTACGAGTTGGGTTAGGTCGGATTTTTAGTCTATTCAAATTTTATCTGAATATAAATATTTTAAATTCGATTTTGATTTAATTTAATTTTTTTAAAATTATCTGATCAAATCAAAAAATAAATAACTTTTACTTGACTTCAACTCTGACCTGACCCGACCTATAGAAAAAATAATTTTAAGGGACTTAATTATAAAAATTATGATTTTAAGGACTAAATTATAAATAAAAAATTAAATTTAAGAATCTAATTATAAAAATATATAGATAAAGGACCATTATTATAAATATCCATAAAAAATTATGAAAAATTATATATTTAATCTCGGATCGATGAAATCAGATATTTTACACCTTAAACCCAAATTCAACCCAACCCAACATCACTTAAAAAAAATCCCTACCCAATCTAACTATAAACCTAATTTTTTCATAAAAAATCCAATTCGATTAGATCGGATTGGGTCAAAACCCGAACGGGTGAAGTAAAATACCTATCCTATGTATGGATGCAGAGGAGAAAGCGAAGGGAATCTGAGCAGAGAGGAAGGGCTGAAAAGCCTGAAAGAGGTGCAGACTAATAGAATAAGACAGGGAAAAAGATTTAAAGCGGGATGTACGAATTATTAAAGAGTCATATTAAAAATTTAAAGACATAAAGATACTTTTAATCTTTAACGTTTATAATTTTTATCGTTTTGGTTTTTATTTTTTTTTTAAATAAATTTAATCTTTAACTTATATCTTTTTGATAAATAGTTTATTTTTTAATTATCATGATAATTGGTCCGTTAAAAGTCTAACAATAATAACATATCACATGCATATGATAATATATTTTAAATGAAATGACATCTAGTCTATCAAATACTTATAGATATGAAATATAATTTTATTTTAATATAAAATATAAAACAATTAAAATTTAAATAAAATATTAAAAATTAATTAATTCTAAAATAAAAGCTACTAAACTTTCTCAATCTTAACTATGATAGAATCAAAGTCTATCTTAAAAATATGAACACAGTTCAAAATTAATTAATTTTTAAGGTAAGATTTTGATTCTATCATCGTTAGGGTTGAGAATGTTTCGTAGTATTTTATTTTAGAATTAATTAATTTTTTAATATTTTATTTGAATTTTAATTGTTTAGTACTTTAATTGTTTTTAACATATTTATTAAAATAAAATTATATTTCACACAAATATTTGATAGGTTAGATGTCATGTTATTTAAAATATATTATCATATGCGTATGACATATCATTATTGTTAAATTTTTAACGGTCCAATTATCATGATAGTTAAAAAATAAACTATTTGTCAAAAATACATATGTTAAGGGCTAAATTTATCCAAAAAATAAAGGTCAAAATAATAAAAATTATAAACGTTAAGGGTTAAAAGTATCTTTATACTAAATTTAAAATATAAAATTATAAAATTTTAAAAACTATATTCTTATATTATTAATAAAAAATATATAAATTATATAAAAGTTTTAATTTTTTTTAGGAGCATGAGTAATTCATCGACTAGAATATATATTTTTTTTCAATTCCATTCAAAATTTTTATAGAAGAGTGATAATGTTGGACGACAAAGTGATTTGTTTATGATTGAAAAGGTTTTGTTTGTGGCTAGAGAATCTGGTCTGACAGGGTCTGTTTCACTAACCTCACTCAGACGTCTTTCTCCTCAATCCTCTCTGTACTTTTAAATTTTAAGATAAATAATATTATTGGTCAATAAATTATTTTGGGTTTTTAATAATTAAATTATTATTTATGATAAAACCGTCAGTAATATTATATTTTTTATTTTCAGTATTATTTGAAAAAACTAAAAAAAAAATACTTTAGTAGTTTAAACAAGAAACATATTATAAATTAGTGACCAAAAAAGTAAAAGATGATATTAGTGAACAAAATAAAAAAAAAACGTAATGTTCGTCAGAGTTAGGGTGTAAACGAGCCGAGTCAAGTTTGAATAGTGCTAAGTTCGGTTCGACTTGTTAAGATTTCGAGTCGAGTTCGAGCTTGAGAAATTTTAAACGAGCCTGAAAAATCTGAGGTCGGCTCGACTCGTTAAGAACTTGAGTTGAGTTCGAGCTTTTTTCGAGCGTAATCGAGACAAATATTGATCGATCTTTGATCGTGTTAGACTCGAGTAACTCTTATCTCTCAAGTCTTATTTAAAGTCTAATGGAGAAATTTTTTTAATACACATGTTGTTTAAACTCAAGCTTGTTAATTTTTGGTTTTAATATGTTATTTTAGGGTTTAGGACTTATGTTTAGGGTTTTAAGTTTAGAAATTTAGATTTAAAATTATAAAAAATAGTATATTTATATTTTCGAGTAGCTCGTGAGCTTTACGAGTTGGGTATCATGTAGCTCGCAAGTTCGAGTTCTAGTCGAGTCCAATCGAGTCGAGTTTTGACCGAGTTTTGACCGAGTCGAATTCGAGTAACTCACGATCTGTCTCGTCTCATTTACAGCCCTACCCTCAATTCTTTTTTACCTCTTTGTTATATGAGATATAATCAAGTTATACAATGTAAAACTCTTTAAGTTTTATATTATTTTTTGGATTGTTCTATGAGTGCCACGGATAACTCAAATTAATAGTCGGTTATGTGAAGATCATCACTCAGAAAAAATAAGTAAGAATTTAATTTGAGTCTTCGGTTTAAGTTATCCAACGATCATAAAAACGTGTGAAATTTTCTAAGTTTTAAACTTTGTAACTTGATTCTATCTCATTAAATATATATACATATATTAAAAAAGGGGTTATTTATGAAATTATTCTTTTATTTTTAAATATTTATGTTTTACTGTTGATTCTAAATTCTGAGTTTTTCTTCGATAAAGATTTAAAAATTATTTTAATAATTTGATGATCAAAACAAAACACAAAAATATTCCGTGACCAATGATGTTTTTTTTGGATAAATATTTGTTTTTGACCAATGATGTTATTTACCCTAAATTTTATTAATTTCCAAACACCCCCAGCTATTTTAAAGTTTACTGCACTGCTTACGACACGTGATTGCGTGTTACAGTGAGTATTAATTAATTCAATTTAAATATATATTTTAACATTTTAACTTCAGATTTGAGTGGATGAATTTGTCAATTTTTTTTTATTTTACCAATTTAGTTTAATATAGTTCTCCAAATTTAGTGGTATCTTTCAGTTTTAATTTTATTAATTTTATTATTTAATTTCACAAATTATATTAATTTTATTATTTAATAATTATTGACTAATAAAATTATTATCAACGATAGTCATTTATTATATTTAGTATTATATCAATAAATAATTAATATCGTGCGCTAATTTGTCACATGATGTGTATCTTACAGTAGTCTATGCGAGCCCTACTATTTCCTATAAAAAATTTTTATGGCATCGTCTAGCCATGATTAATCTAGGAGTTGATGAACCTTGGTTGATTGGTGGAGACTTCAGCGCTTTACTATCCTTTGATGATCGAAGAGGGGGTATGTGTAATCGTAATTGTGTGAGTAGAAGTTTTACTTATTTTGTGTTTGAGCAGGGTCATGTGGATGTGAATTTTAAAGGTCCTCGTTTACTCGTTTTATGTGGGCTAGAGGTAATCTTTTGGAGTGTCTCGATCGCTATCTTATGAATTTAAAATATGAAGGTTTGTTTCTGGACTCTTTTGTTCATAACTTGGATCGGATTGGTTTGGAACATCGTCCCATCTTGCTTCGCACTGTGCCTCAAGTTTAGTCGGGTCGGGATAGGCTTTTTCGTTTTCTTGTGTCTTGGCAGGGGCGTGAGGACTTTAGGGAGCTCCTTAGTAATTTTTGGCGATTAGATTTTTCATATGAAGTGAATTTTGATCTGTTTTGTAAGAAGTTAGTCGAATGGAATGAAAATACTTTTGGGCAGATTGGTAAAAAGAAGAAAAGGCTTCTTGCTCAGATTCATGGAATTGATAAAGCTTTGGTTGTTCATCATTCAAATTTTCTTTGTAAGTATAAAACTAAAATTGATTTTGATATAACAAATAAGTTTAAGGACTATTTTGAAATAAATTTTTAAGTCCTTAAGACAAAGTTTTAATTCTAAGTCAAAACCAAGAACTTTGAAATACACTTACAAACAGTTTTCATACGAGGGTATCGATACCATAAGGACAGGTATCGATACACTTGGGATTTTTCAAGACTTGTTCTTGAGATCAAGAATAGGTATTGAAACAGGATTCGATACCAAAACTTACTGTCAACCTATGTTTCGATACTGGTATCGAAACAACTTGGTTATTTTTTAATTATTTTTAATTTTGAAAATATGACTCCTGGTATCGATACACCTTTAATCCCCAACGACTATTTTCAAACATTAAATGAGTCGACCGTTGGTGACAGTTAAAATTTGATTGATGGTTAGCCTGTATCGAAACAAGGTTTGATACCAAGCTTCATAGACACTTTTGGTATCGAAACAGGTATCGATACATCCTTTATTAAATGCACAACGACTCTTTCTATTCTTGGCATGTTTCGAAACAGGTACCCCGTGTTTCGATACCACCTGTTGTAGAGTGCATTTATGATGGAAAGATGAAGCTCCAACGTCCCTATTTACATTTTCAACAACCTCAACGGTTAGAAATCAATGAGAAGGTATAAAAAGAAGCTTTTTCAACAGCATTAAGGACTATTGAACCTCAAGTAACATCCAAGCAAATTAAATCCAACTCCAAACACTTATTGCATATCCTAGCCTCCCAACTTGTGATCTTAAATTTGATTCTTGTATTTTAAGTTTGGGGAGAGTTAAATTGTATTTGGGGCATTTATTTCTTGTGAGAGAATTTCTTTTAGCCCCTTTTCATCTCTTGTAACTTCTTGTGAGTTCCAAATCAATTTTGGGTAGAAAATTGATTTGCTTGTAAAGGTTATCCCTTGAACCTAGAAAAAGGTTGAATTCAATAGTGAATTAGTTTCAAAATCCTTAGTGGGAGCTAAGTTAGTGGATGTAGAGCTTGTTCGAAGCTTGAACCATTATAAATTCTTTATTCTTCATTTCTAGCAATTTTTACCAAAATTTACTCCACAAATTTAAATTTGCCAATTCACCCCCTCTTGGCCATCTTCCAAAGTTTGATCAACTCAACAATTAGTATCAGAGCCTAATCTTTGAAGAGATTCACATCTACCAAAGAAGATCCAAGGCGTATTGATCAAATCTACAAGTCAAGTTCAATGGCCTCTACCTCCGGTTCATGGAACGAATCGCACTCCATCACCAAGCCTCCCTTCTTCAATGAGGACAACTACCCTTATCGGAAGAATAGGATGAGGTTATTCATCAACTCAAATGATTATGTCCTTTGGGATATAATCGAAGATGGACCCTCAATCCCAATGAAGCGAGAAGGAGACCGACAAGTACCAAAGAGAAGGAACGAGATGACCGATGAAGAAAGAATGAGGATGTCCACAAATGATAAAGCTCTCCACATCCCTTTTTGTGCATAAGGGCCTGACATCTACTCCAAGATGTCTTCATGTACAAGTGCCAAAGAAGTTTGGGACTCTTTGGAGACCACTTATGAGGGAACCAATGACGTTAAGGAAACCAAAATTGGTTTACTCAATTTAAGTTATGAGAACTTCAAGATGGAGCCGGATGAAGACATCACCAAAATGTTTGATAGATTCTTAGTGATTGTCAATGGTCTCAAGGGTTTCAGTGAGATTATTCCGGAAGAAAAGCTTGTTCGAAAGCTTATCTATTCTCTTCCTGAGTCTTGGGATAGCAAGAGGACGACTATCATTGAAGCCAAGGACCTCAATACTCTCAAACTTGATGCTCTTGTGGGATCTCTTTTCACCCATGAGATCATGAAGAAAGGAAGAGGTGAAAATTGACAAGAGTGAAGTTGAGAAAAAGAAGTAAGGGATTGCTCTTGAAGCTTCATGTTCACAAGAAGAAGTGGATACAAGTGAAGAAGAAGAGCTAGAGGAATTGGCCATGGTGGCCAAAAGATTAACTAGGCTTATGAGGGCAAATAGGAATAGAAGATTCCAAAGAAAAAAGACTTCAAAGCAAAGAGCAAAGAAGAGGAGAAAGATCAAATCATTTGCTATGAATGCAAGAAGCCCGATCATATTAGGACCGATTGCCCTTTATACAAAAGGAAGGGTTTTGAGAAGAAGAAGAAGAAACAAAAGGCTCACGTTGCAACTTGGAGTGATGAGGAGTCATCATCCGATGAGGACAATGAAGTGGCCAACTTGTGTCTCATGGCTCTTGATGAGCCTAAGGTAACACTCCAACCATATTGTAATGATTTATCTTATGATGAACTTTATGATGCTTATGATGAATTACAAGATGTGTATGATGAGTTGGTTTTAAAATTCAAAGAATCGATTTTGAAAAGCAAGAAAATTATTTCCGATTTAGAAATGAAAAATGATTCTTTGACAAAAACAATTTTGGATTTAGAAGAAAAGGTTGGTGATTTAAATGATGAGTTAAAATTTTTTCAAAAGGAAAATGTTGATTTGAACAACCTTATTTCTAGCTTGAGTGAGAATCACCACAAGGTGGTGAATGAGCTTAAGGAACAAATAAAAGTGATTGGGAGTTCAACTTTTGAAAAAGGAAGCTCTTCAAAACCCAACCATGTAAAAAAGAATTTTTATGACCACAAACAAAGAAATTTTCAAAGGCATTTTAGACATAGAAAGATTAGGAGTGTTTGGGTTCCTAAGGAACTCATTGTTTCCAATAATTTAAATGCCATTGCTTCTTGGATTCTCAAGGGAACCAAGATTTTAGGGACTAACACTCATGGACCCAAAATGGTTTGGGTACCAAAAATCAAACACTAAATCTTTGTTTATAGGCTGAGCATTGCTTCAAGGCTAAAGCTTCAAGTCAAAACATGTGGTACCTTGATAGTGGATGCTCAAGGCATATGACCGGAGACAAGGGACGATTTAAGGAGTTAAAGCTCAAAAAGGGTGGAGTAGTGACTTTTGGTGACAACTCCAAAGGCCAAATTAAGGGTATTGGCTCTATTGGTAATCACTCCTCTATTCTTATTGAAAATGTCTTGCTTGTTGATGCTCTTAAGCATAATTTGTTGAGCATTAGTCAATTGTGTGATAAGGGTTTCTATGTTTCTTTTGATAAAAGTGGTTGTAAAATAATTGACATAGAATCCAATAGAATAATGCTCATAGGTCATCGCATAGGAAATATTTACATGGTGCATCTAGATGACATTAACTTTTCTCATGCATTCTTAGTTGCTAATGATGAAAATGATGCATGGTTATGGCATAGTAAATTAGGGCATGCTAGAATAAGTGTTCTAGAGAAACTAGCCTCCCAAAATCTAGTTAGAGGTTTACCTAAGCTCAAGTTTTCCCTAGATAAAATTTGTGATGCATGTGCTAAGGGTAAACAAAAAAGAGTTTCTTTTAAGTCCATTAATGATGTTTCAACTAGTAGAGTATTACAATTGATCCATATGGATCTCTTTGAACCTATTAAGACTACTAGTTTGGGTGGAAAATCATATGCCTTTGTTATTGTTGATGATTACACTAGATACACTTGGGTTCTATTTTTGAGTACTAAAGATGAAGCATAGAAAAATTCATCATATTTTCAAACATTTCTCAAAATGACCTTGATCAAACAATTTCTCATATTAGAAGTGATCATGGAACGGAATTTCAAAATCTAAGTTTTGAGAATTTTTGTAATGAAAATGGTATTAGCCATAATTTTTCGACTCTTGCACTTCTCAACAAAATAGGGTAGTTGAGAGGAAAAATAGAACTTTAGAAGAAATGGCTAGAACCATGCTTTGTGAAAATAATTTACCTAAGTATTTTTGGGCGGAAGCCACAAACACTTCTTGTTATATTATAAATCAAGTAATGATAAGGCCTATTTTAAAGAATACTCCTTATGAGATTTTAAAATCTAAAAAGCCTAACATTAGCTATTTTCATCCTTTTGGGTGCAAGTGTTTTGTTTTAAATAATGGAAAAGACAATTTAGGTAAATTTGATGCAAAAAGTGATGAAGTTATTTTTCTTGGATATTCTTCAAATTCTAAGGCTTATAGAGTTTTTAACAAAAGAACCTTAGTTGTAGAAGAGTCGATACATGTGATTTTGATGATAACCTCCTTCCTAGGAAGGATTCTTGTGATGATGATGATGTAGGAATCATTGAAAACATTGATGATGGACAAACATCAAAGGTGGATGGGGTTCCAAGCAATGAGGAAGCACAAGATCCTCCAATAGAAGCTTTAGGAAACGTAAAGCTTGAAGAAAAGGAAGTGAGCTACCTAAAGGAGTTCAACTATGTCAAAAGTGGTAAAATCTTGGGTGATCCATCCAAGGGGGTAACTACTCGTTCTTCTCTTAGATTAATGAATCATTTTACATTTATCTCATGCATAGAGCCCAAAAATATCAATGAAGCCTTAGATGATAATTATTGAACTTTGGCTATGCAAGAAGAGTTAAATCAATTTGAGAGAAGTAATGTATGGACATTAGTTGATAGGCCTAGTAATAAATCTACTATAGGGACTAAATGGGTCTTTAGAAATAAACTAGATGAGAGTGGTAACATAGTGAGAAACAAAGCTAGATTAGTTGCTCAAGATTACACTCAAGAGGAAGGAATAGATTTCGATGAAACTTATGCACCCGTAGCTAGAATGGAAGCCATTAGGATGCTACTTGCATTTGCCTGTTATCATGATTTCAAGTTTTTTCAAATGGATGTCAAAAGTGCCTTCTTAAATGGTTTTATAAATAAAGAAGTTTATGTTGAACAACCACCGAGTTTTGAAAATCCAAAATTTCCAAATCATGTTTTTAAATTAACAAAAGCTTTATATGGTTTAAAATAAGCTCCTAGAGCTTGGTATGAAAGGCTTTCAAACTTTTTGATAGAAAAGAGTTTTGAAAAGGGAAAGATGGACACTATACTTTTTATAAAAAGATTTAAAAATGATATCTTAGTAGTTCAAATTTATATTGATGATATAATTTTTGGATCTACTAATGAATGTTATTGTCAAGAATTTCTAAGCTTATGCAAGGTGAATTCGATATGAGCATGATGGGAGAACTCTCATTCTTTTTGGGACTCCAAATCAAGCAAAAGAAGGATGACACCTTCATCAATCAAGCCAAGTACATCAAGGATATGCTCAAGAAGTTTGGCTTGGAGCATATGAAACCTCAAGCCACTCATATGAGCTCATCTACTAAGCTTGACAAGGATGAAGGAGGTAAGTGTGTTGATTCTAAATTATATAGATCCATGATAGGTTCTTTGTTTTACCTTACCGCAAGTAGACCGGATATCATGTTTAGTGTTTGCTTGTGTGCTAGGTTTCAAGCTAGTCCTAGAGAATCACACCTTGTAGCAATTAAGAGAATTTTTAGGTACCTTAGAGATACATCTTGTTTAGGTCTTTGGTATCTTAAAGCTTCTTCTTTTGATCTTCATGCCTATTCGGATGCGGATTATGTAGGTTGTAAGATAGATAGGAAAAGTACTTCCAGAACTTATCAATTCTTAGGTAGTATGTTCATATCTTGGTTCTCTAAGAAACAAAATAGTGTAGCTCTATCTACCACTGAAGCGGAGTACATATCCTTAGGGAGTTGTTGTGTACAAGTTTTATGGATTAAGCAACAACTCTTAGATTATAGCATTAAGGTAGAAACTATACCCCTCAAGTGTGATAATACTAGTTCCATATGTCTTACCAAGAACCCCATTCAATACTCTAGAATCAAACACATAGAAATTATACACCACTTTATTAGAGATCATGTGTCTAAAAACGATGTTGTTTTAGAGTTTATTGACACCTTGAATCAATTAGCGAACATCTTTATGAAACCTTTGGATAAAGAGCGTTTTTGGACCCTTAGGAGAGAGTTAGGTCTAACTAGCCTACCTTGACTTCCTAAGTGTCATCTTTTTGTATATCTTGCTTGAATCTTGATTTAAATCATGGTTATGTTATTTTTGCATCTTGATGCTTCTATGCATGTTGCTAGGGGGAGTATGAACTTGTTCATGCATAATAAACATGTCATTATATCATATGCATGCTTCTAGGGGAGTTAGAGACTCATTTCTAGTACTTTTAGTAGCCTAATTGCAAAGTAGAGGTCGAAGGTATTGATACAGCTAACCCCTATTTTGATACCTATTCATCAGCCCATCTAGTTTGTGTTTAGGAAGAACAGGTATCGATACCAGTTTCGATACCTGTGTTTCGATACTAGCATCGAAACAGGGTGTTTCGATATCGGTATCGATACTCGAGGACGCAGGTTGTTTTAAAACACTTTAAACCTAATTTTAATACCCTTAAAACACTTCCTAAATATTTTCTTCAAACCCTAGTCGACCTCCCCTTATAAATCCTCTCAAATTCGCTGTTCTTAACTCAATACCTCAACGATTTCTTTGAGGGTTTTGAATCCAAACATCAACTCCTACACTCTATCATCAATACATACTTCACAATCAATCGATTCATCCTAATCTACACTCAAGGTATATTTTCGAAAAACCTTATTTTCGTTTGGATTTAGATTATTAAAATTTAGATTTTGAACATATTCTAAATGTTTATCGTATGGGTTTTGATAATTCTATAATTTTTTTAATCGAATATAAATCCTTTTTCGTATAACTTTTCAATGGTTTTTTCAAAGTTTTTGTTAAAATTCTCAAATATCTTGAATTGTTAGATTACTACATAGGATTGAATTTGATTATATAAGCATACATGTTTTATTAAACTAATCCAAAATTCTTGTCTCCATCCTAGATCATGGCACCAAAGAAGCGATCTCGTACCGAAGCCGGATCTTTATTATCTTCTCGTGTTGCACGAGTTAATTTTAAGAAAATCTTCGCCAAAAGTTTGGATACCAATCGTAGGTTGGACAATTACAATCTCTTTCGCAACCACCCTCTCAAAAAGGAACGATATGTAGACGTTCAATTCATCACCTCACATAAATTTCCTTTCCGATACTATGACAAACTCATCGAATGGAAATTCTTGAGGTTTCTCACCCACACCGGCAAGTTCTTTCCAACTCTTATCCTTATTTTTTTTACTCCAATGCTAAATTGTATTTTATCTTCAGACAAGAGCAAAGTAGTGGCAATTGAGTCCTACCTCATGGGAAAGTCCTTTACCATTAATGTCTCTACCTTTGTTGATGTTTTTGGTCTTGAGAACAAGGGTTTCGAGGATGAAGATTCTCTTGGTCCTTTCACCGGCTCGATCATATCTCTTGACGTGCACGATCATTTTCTCCATCTTATCATCTCTTGGTGGATTCGTCCATCAAATGGTATGTATTCTCGGATCTGTCAAGTTGATAGTTTTTGGATCACGTGCTTCCGTGATGATATTCAACCCAACCTTGCTCAGATTGTCTTCTCGGACATTGTGTGACATGTCCAAAACCGTGCTACCCCACTTGTTCAATATTTTCCATATGCATGCATTCTCAGCATTATCTTTTTGCATTTGGAAATAGATTATTCTTTTGACAAGATGGGATCCTTGAAAGAACTCATAGGTGAGACATCTCTCAATCGTGCCCATTTTGTTTATGTTGCAAATAGTGAGTGGGTTCAAGGTGCTCCTCCTTCTCCTCCTCCTTCTCCTGTTGATCCGGAACCTATTCATCAAGTTGATATGATGACTTTTCTCACCATAAGGTTCGACTCTTTAAACGCTCGTTTGAATTCCATGGATGGAAAACTTGACATCCTATCTACTCAATTCCAATTGGGTTTTGATACCATCAACACAAGGATGACGAGCCAGAGACTCAAGGACACTCATTGAGAGTATCTTTTGAAGCTCTTCGTCAAAGCCAAAGACTCAACAATAATAGTAATCAAGATCAAGAAGAAGAAGAAGACGAGGATGATGATGATGGACTTGATGGTGATGACATGGCCGATGATTGATCGTTGATCTTTCTTATGCTTTGCTATTGGCTTTTAGGACTGGTTATGTTGCTTTCATAATAAAACTTATACACTTTATTATCTATCTACGCTTTGGTTTTATTTTGTTGGATTTGGTATTAAGTTTATATTTTATGCTTTGGACTATTTTGTAAACTTTTGTTCTCCTTTATGTTATGTTTTCTTTATTTATTGCCTTGGTTATCATTGATTTTGATCTAAAAAGGGGGAGAAAAGTGTGTTTTTAAGTTTAGGAAACCATCCATCACTTGTGTTCAACTTTTTTTTAAAGTGCACATATTAAGGGGGAGTCTTCAAAAATCTTGTTTCAAACTTAAATTTTTTTCAATGGTTTTATTATATCAAAAAGGGGGAGATTGTAAAACTAAAATTGATTTGATATAATAAATAAGTTTAAGGACTATTTTGAAATAAATTTTTAAGTCCTTAAGACAAAGTTTTAATTCTAAGTCAAAACCAAGAACTTTGAAATACACTTACAAACAATTTTCATACGAGGTATCGATACCATAAGGACAGGTATCGATACACCTGAGATTTTTCAAGGCTTGTTCTTGAGATCAAGAACAGGTATCGAAATAGGGTTCGATACCAAAACTTACTGGCAACCCATGTTTCGATACTGGTATCGAAACAACTTGGTTATTTTTTTAAATTACTTTTAATTTTAAAAATATGACTTCTGTTATTGATACAGGTATCGATACACCCTTAATCCCCAATGGCTACTTTCAAACATTAAATGAGTCGACCGTTGGTGACAGTTAAAATTTGATTGATGGTTAGCCTGTATCGAAACAAGGTTTGATACCAAGCTTCATAGACACTTTTGGTATCGAAACAGGTATCGATACATCCTTTATTAAATGCACAACGACTCTTTCTATTCTTGGCATATTTCGAAACAGGTACCCCGTGTTTCGATACCACTTGTTGTAGAGTGCATTTATGATGGAAAGATGAAGCTCCAACGTCCCTATTTACATTTTCAACAACCTCAACGGTTAGAAATCAATGAGAAGGTATAAAAAGAAGCTTTTTCAACAGCATTAAGGACTATTGAACCTCAAGTAACATCCAAGCAAATCAAATCCAACTCCAAACACTTATTGCATATCCTAGCCTCCCAACTTGTGATCTTAAATTTGATTCTTGTATTTTAAGTTTGGGGAGAGTTAAATTGTATTTGGGGCATTTATTTCTTGTGAGAGAATTTCTTTTAGCCCCTTTTCATCTCTTGTAACTTCTTGTGAGTTCCAAATCAATTTTGGGTAGAAAATTGATTTGCTTGTAAAGGTTATCCCTTGAACCTAGAAAAAGGTTGAATTCAATAGTGAATTAGTTTCAAAATCCTTAGTGGGAGCTAAGTTAGTGGATGTAGAGCTTGTTCGAAGCTTGAACCATTATAAATTCTTTATTCTTCATTTCTAGCAATTTTTACCAAAATTTACTCCACAAATTTAAATTTGCCAATTCACCCCCCTCTTGTCCATCTTCCATAGTTTGATCAACTCAACATTAAGCTTGAGCGTAACCTAAAATTTGAGTTGGACACATTCTTATGGAAGATGAGAGTCTCTGGTAACAAAAGGTGAGATGTAATTGGATTCTATATGTGAATCATAATAGGAAATACTATCATGTGATGACAAAAGCAAGAAGGAGGACAAACATGATATCTTTACTTAAGGATGAGAATGGTGAGTGATGTTTTGATCAAAGTGTTTTACGGGATATAGTTGTTAATTTTTTGTTCTCGTCTTTTCTCCTCAAAAAGATCTATAGATTATACTTATGATATTCGTAATTATTTTAGAAGGCTAGAAAAGAATGATATGAGATTGATTGCATCGCATCTTTCTGCTGAGGAAATAGAAAATGCTCTCTTTCAAATGCAACCTTCGAAGTCCTCGGGTGTGGATGGTGTTTATGTTTTTTTTTTCTATCAACGTAATTGGTCTATTGTGGGTGATTCTGTTTTCCAGGTTATCTAAGAAATTTTCAACAATGGAGTTGTTCTATTAAGGTGCTTATCCCTAAGGTGACCTCTCCGAAGAATTTGGATTAGTTTCAGCCTATTAATCTTTGTATAATGATGTATAAAATTCTCAGTACAGTCTTGGTCAATCGTCTTAAGCTATTCTTGAATATTTGAGTTTTTGAGAATCAAACTACTTTTGTCCCTAGTTGGTCGATTATGGATAATATTGTGTTAGCTCAATAGATAATCCATTCGATGCATATTAAAAAGGGTACGAAGGGTTGGATAGCCATTAAGGTTGATCTCAAAAAGGCTTCTAATCATTTAGAGTGGTTTTTTTATTGATGATACTCTTTCTGAGCTGGGTTTGCCTAGTAATTTTCGTACTATTATTATGAGGGATGTTTCTTCTGTTTCTACGTAGATTCTCTGAAATGGTTCAAGTTCTACTGGTTTCTTTCCTTCTAGAGGAATTCGGCAAGAGGATCCTAAATTACCTTACATGTTTGTGTTATGTATAGAGCGTTTAACTCATGCGGTTGCTAAAGAAGTTGAGTTGAGGAATTGGAAGCCGTTTCATTTCTCTAGGAACGAGCCTCATATTTCTTATCTTTATTTTTTTTTTTGTAGATGACTTGTTTTTGTTTGGTGAAGCTTCAATTGATCAATTTGATGTTATTCAACGAGTCCTCAATGACTTCTATAATAGTTTTAGATAAAAGATTAATGTGTCTGAAACAAGTATGTTCTTTTCTAGTAATGTTTTACCTTGCATTCAAGATGATATCAGTGGGTTTTTTGAGTTTCATTATATTACGGATTTAAGCAGATATTTGGGTGTCCTGCTCTTTCACGGTCGAGTTACTAGTACAAAATATCAATATCTTATACAGAAGACCGTCGATAAACTATCTAGATGAACAACGAACTCGTTATCTTTAGCTGATCGAATTGTGTTAGCTAAATTGGTGTTGGCCGCTATTTTAATGTTTACCATGCAGTCAACTATGTTGCCAAGAAATGTTTGTGATGATTTGGAGCGCATTATTCATAACTTTATTTGGGGACATATGAGGGATAATTGTGATCGACATTTGATCAATTAAGATAAACTTTCTACCCCTGTGATTAATGGTGGTTTAAGTTTTCGGGAACTGCATATCCAAAACACGACATTCTTTATGAAGCTTGCTTTCAAGTTTGTCTCATATCTGGATAAACTTTGGGTTTAATCTCTTCGCGCTAAATTCAAAATACAGGATACATTACCCTTTTGCTTGTCGACTGGTAGATGTTCCTGGATTTAGGGAAGTTTGCAAATGATTTAGAGTGATGTTCGGGATAATATTGTATGGAGTGTAGGTGATGGTTCGTCTTTCGACTTTTGAAATGATGCTTGGGTAGGAAAGTATGGCCCTTCACGTCAGCATTAACTAGATGGTAATACCTCTACTGTGATGGGTTGTTCTGTTCAATCTATGGTTAACGTTGATGAAGATTGAAAATGGGAGGAATTTTATGATTTACTGCCTCATGATATTGTTATTGTAAGAATCCAAAATTCAGAGTCAAAATCCCTAAAGTAAAGTCAAAATCCATAATCGAAGCCCTAAATTTTGGGGATTTAAAATTTCTGAAAATGAGGATTAAATTGAAATTTTTTAAAAGTTTAAGGCCAAAATGTAAAAGTTTAAAACCTGCAAGCCCCTAAACAGTAATTATATCATTTTTATTTTGAAACGTCTCCTTCCCTTTCCTCTTTTGAAACTGAAGCGGGTGTTTAATGGGGGATTAATTCTCCTTAAATTTCAGATTTAAAAATGTGATTTCCTCTCCATCTTTCCTTATATCGAATCACTCCATTTGCTTCTGTTCTTCTGTCGAATTTTACTCAAGGAGTGTCTTTTTCCTTGGTCGATTGTGGTAAGCTTCTGAACCTTGTTTTTTTTTTAATTTTTGTTTTAGTTTTGGTTAAGTTATATGCGAAAATAGTTCTATTATTTGGTTTGGCTAAGTTATGTTCGGTTTAAGGAGGTAAGCTTTGTTCGTTCGAATCTGAAAAATTAGAGGAGGGGTTGTTGAATGTGGGTTCGAATGAATCGGGAAATCAGAGGCTTTGTTCAAGTTTAGATGTTTGTTTGATTCAGAATGGAGTAAGAAAATTGTTTAGAAGTGTTTTTGGATCGAAATTAAGTTAAAACCAAGCCAAAAGGGGGTATACATTCGGGTTTTTAACCTGTTTGTTTCCCGAGAAAAAATTAGAAATTTTCCAGATTTTCCCAGAAAATCTAGAATTTCCAGATTTTCCTGGGAAACAAACAGACCCAGGAACCCAGCAGACCCGACTCGACCAAACCTGGACCAAACCTGACCGACCCGTCCGACTCGGACCCAACTCGACCTGATCTTCGACCCGACCACCGACCCGGCTAACGTCATCGCTGATGTCACTACTGATGTCATCGCTGACGTCATCGCTGACGTCACTGTTAACATCAGCGTTGACCAATGCTGACATCAACAATTAACTTTTTCGACCCAAGCCCACTTTATGTTTTTCGACTTCTTGAGTTCAATGGCGTTGTCCGTTTTTCGAAATTCGAACCCGAAGTGTCGTTTTTGGGGCTTTTAAGTTCGATCAGTTATTTGAAAGTTATCTGTAAAAGTTTTTGAATCAATTTCTGTTTGCTTCAGGTGACGAGGATTCCGACCCCGAGCAGTTGCCTCCTCTTCCTCCTGTACGAGGTCCGATTCATCCGTATTTGGGACCTTCACGTGAGTCACGATTAAATTCTGCTTAGTTTATTTTTCGGTATTGTAGCATAGTAGGAAGTCTAACTTATTTCCGTTAATTGTAGACTCTACTCCTGCTCAATCTGGTGGTAGAGCCGAGTCCAGTAGACGTCAGAGTCGACGTTGAGTCTTCAGTTATAGGTGTTTTCTCTCCCGTTAATCCTATAAACTCTGTTATTCTGTATATTCGATTTTTGTTAAACCGTATGATCATGCATCATTCTGACATATCATTCCTAATTCTGATATCTGTCATGCTTGCCTCCTATTAGACTATAAGGCATGCATTCTGATTCTGTATATGCATATAGCATGATATCTGGTAGATTGTATGTGTACGGGGAAGTTAGTGACTTATCACTTTTATTCAGTGGCTCCACCTACGGGTCGAGATACCACTTCTGCTGGTGTAATGGTGTTAGAGTGGTCTGGGGACCTACTCTTCTGTGGTATTCGGAGATGGGTGCATATCATGCATAGTCTGCATCTTCTGCATATTTCTGTTCTATTATTCCTTTTATCTGTTCTAGAGACACACTAGGATTCCTAGCTTACACCCTTTCAGCTTCTTGTTATAGATCTCAGTTCTAGGCTCGATACGGTACTTGAAGGATCCTGTTTCAGTTCTGATTTATAGTATGTTTTTCAGTTTTCGGATTCCGGACTATTTATCATACTTGAATAATGATTTCTGTATTACGAACATTAAATGTTTATCGGGTTTTGCAACATTATTTGTTTATGAAATTATGGGTTGAACTTTATTATTTAAATGTTTAATTTTTATTTTAAATTATTAATTATTTAATAATTTATCCGATTAAAATTTTAATTTTATAAAAATCTTAACTTGCGAAATAAGTTTTAAATTTGTAAACCCTAACTTGTAATCTAAAAAATTAGGTTAATTTTAGGGGCTACAGTTATGAACATTATGGCATTAAAGCCTTCTCTTCATGATAATTTGATGATTTACCGGAATAGTTCTTAAAAGGTTTTCAGAAGTTTATCATTAATTATGTTTATGAACTTTATATTGATCAATCTACGAATCTGCATAACTATTTGTTGAAGTTTATTTCTAAATACAAAGGTCTTTCAAAGATCAAGATCTTCATGTGGATTATGTGTAATAATGGAGTCAGGACCAATGCGGAACATGTTAGACGATACATAGCGAATAATGCAAGCTGTGGTGTTTGTGGCACAGTGATTGAGGATGTTTCTTATTTTCTCCGTGATTGCTTTCAGACAAAAGGTATTTGGTTGCAACTATTGAAAAAGTACAAGAATTTTTTAGTATGGAGTTATGTAACTAGATTGTTAAAAACCTACATGATCTTGGTTGTTTTGTTGTGGAGAGTGAGGACTGGAAACTATTGTTTGGTTATTTATTGTGGAATTTTTGGTTACAACGCAATCAATATATTTTTCTTTCGGATGAGTATACACCTAAAAGTTTACTGCATCAGAGTTATCGTTTGCGTGATGAGTGTAGACGAGCTTTGGCTTTGTAAATAATCAATTGTAATTTACCGTGTGGTGCTTCTAATATCAAACGCTGGGCCAAACCTCATCCTAGTTGGATTAAGGTGAATACTGATGAAACCCAGGATGTAAATTTGAGATATTCTACTTGTGGAGGCATGGGAAGGGACGAGCATGAGCGATGGTGTTTTGGTTTCTCGAAAAAGATTGGTATTTGTTCTGTGTTTGACTCTGAGTTATGTGGAGTGTATACGGTTTTTGAGATTGCTTGGTCTCTTAGCTTTCGTCAAGTTATTATCGAGATTGACAATAAAGAGGTTTTTAACTGTTTGTCCAAGCGAGAGCTGAATAATATTCATTCATCCCTTAAAACTCATTTAACTTTGATGCTAAGTATGGATTGAGAGGTTCGATTTATGTGGGTAGGTCACTCTTGTAATGTAGTGACCGATAAATTAGCGAAATTGGCGAAGGACTTTCCTCTGGATTACTATAGGTTCATGGAGCTTCCTTTGGTTATTATTGTTGTGTATTTTTTGAGTTTTTGTGCCTTGGTTGATTTTAATACAAAAATGAATCTCCCATCTTAGGTTTAGGTTTTTTATTGAGATCCATGAAAGTATCCCTTCTCTAATAAAAAATTAATTAATTAATAAGTATTTTTTAAAAATTAATATCATCAAATAAGATGATAATAAATTAATTTTAATGATTACAGTATATTTAAAATCAGTTTTCATTATTTTTTCAGCTTTTTTATGCTGGGGTTTAATAGCGTCGCTCCCCTTTTCTTAATTTTGGCCATATTTCTTTTATTTTTTTATATATCGGTGACGATATGTGCTTTAATACTGATGACAAACCGCTGTTTTTTTAATGTTTTTATTTGTTTTATTTTTAATAAATTATTCTGTTTTTGTGACAAGATTTTATTCTATCTTTTGGTATATTTTTTTTCTTTTGATTTAGTTTTTTATTAGAGTTGGATCCGATGATAACACGACTGATCAAAATGACACTCTTTTTGTTATGCAGTTAATCTCCCTATTTCGGACCTTTGAACTAGATTTGGCTATACGATTGCATCTACCTTCTTTATCGCAATTGTGTGGTGGTAATGTCGTTATTATCAACGTACCTTCATTATAATATACATTTTTATGTTGTTTGTTGATGATTTTACCTATCATCGTCGATTTGAGTGATGTTTGTATCCTACTTTTATTTTGAGTTCTAAGATTAAGTTCTTATTTTTTCTTATCTGATCCTGTTATGATCTTAAAACGCAAGTTTTGTTCACTAGATATATATCCGAATTTTAATGCTTTATTTACTATGATGTAATTTCTCATTATAATTTTAGATATATTCTCGTTTAATAAAATTAATGAATCTTTATTAAAAAATCATTTTTCATCATTTGTGGAGAACTAATTCCTAAGAAAATGTTACATTTCAACTGATTAAATATTTAAAAAAATGAGATTTTTTCGCCCTACAAAACAACCCTATATTTTTTCGTGAATTATTTACTGAAAAATTTATTTATGTTTATTTATTTATTTATTTATTTATTTATTAAAGGAACAAATACGTATAATAAATTTATTCACATATATGTATTTATTTATATTTATTTAAATTTATTCACATGTATTTATTTGTTTAAATTTATTCATATATGTTCGTTTATCATTTTAACGAACGAACATGAACAAACATCAATAAACTATATTCTTTAATAAACAAATATAAACAAAAAATATATTATTATTATTTATTTGATAAAATTAAATTAAAAGATATAAATTTATTTTCGTATTCGTTTAATTCGTTTACGTACTTAAAAACAAAGTTTTTAGGAAAAGAAAAAAAATGCTATTATTTGAGTATCTAATCTTTTAAATTTAAAACCTGTCTTAAAGGCCCATAGATGGGCCCATGTACTGATTCATTGTGTTTATACGTTATAATTAGACCGAGATTATGGGCTCAATGTTTCTTTCGGTGACCAAAATAAGAAAGTATAAATAGTTCAGTGACTGTTGATGTAATTTACTTTATTTATAACATTAAAAGCAAAACTTTGCAATTTGGCCTACGCCTTCATTAATCATTATTGTATTATTTTTTATTATTATAAATACCGAAGACTTTATTTAAAATTATAACCTCGTCTCCTACTGTCACAGATTTATTTTTTCTTCTTCTTTGAGTGTCGATGACGGCACTAATCTTAATATTGGTCGCCGTCTACCGGACTCTATCGTTTTTGTTTTTTATTAATAAATAATTCTGCTCTTTTGGCACGACCTACTCTACCTTTTGATACGTTTCTTCTGTCGTTTGACACGTTTCTTCTGTCGTTTGACATGTTTTTTTTAAGGTTGGATCTGATGACGTCACGACTAATCAAGATGACGCTTATTTGTTACCACGATGATCTTTGTAACACCTGAAATCAAAAAAAAAAAAGTGTGATTGTGGGGTTTTGAACCTATGACCTTTAGTTTGTTCAACCAGTAACCTAACCAACTGAGCTAGATAGCTCTTGGTTGATTTTATCCCAGGTCCTACTTTTAATCCATTCCTGTGTCAGATAATATTAATAATATTATATTCGAATTATAACAGATGGGTTATGTTGGAACCCTTTTGGATCAAAATATACCCTAACTGTTCGTTTAAACCCTCTCCCTCACCAAACTCTCCGGCCACCGTTATTCTCACCAACCGTCGCGCCGTGCCGTACACCGCCACCACCGGAGTGCTCGCCGTCGCACCCTGAGCCGAACCCCTCACCCGACGCGCCCTGACGCCGCCGCAACCGCTGCCAATCGAGGCTTAAAGCCTCGCCGATCTTAGGGTTTAATCCCTTTTCTTTATTCGATAAATCCGACCGCCGCCGTTTCCCTAGTGGCGCGTCGACGGCTCGACCGAGTCCAGCACCGAGGGGCGAGCAAAACCCTTCCTCATCCGCTGCCGTTCGCCGCCGACTGAGCCCTCGTCGGAGATCGTGGCAGTTTCGGATAAGGGGGGTAAGTTTTCTTTTACTTGATCGGTTTTCTGGCGTTTTATGGTTAAAAAAACTGATTCCTGGATTGTTTCCAAGTTTTTCCGAGTTCAGAGGGCTGTTTTCGGCCGTTTTAGGCCGCACGTGGGCTCCACGCGCCGTCACGGGCGATTTCCGGCCACCGTGGACGGCTACCGGGAGCCGGCCGGTCTAAACCGGTCAACCCGAGTCAAACCGAACCGAACCGGTCCAACCTGAACCGAACCGAACCGGTCCAACCAGACCCGACCCGTTGACCGACCCGACCCGTTGACCTGACCCGACCCGTTGACTTGACCTGACCCGTTGACCCGACCCGACCCGTTGACCGACTCGACTCGTTAACCAGACCCGACCCGTTGACCGACCCGACCCGTTGACCAATGACGTCAATGTTGACTGCTGACGTAACTGCTGACGTCAGCGTTGATTACTGACGTGGCAGCTTACGTGGCAGCCAACGCGGCTGCTGATGTGGCAACTGACGTCAGCGTTGACTGCTGACGTGGCTGCTGACGTGGCAGTTGACGTCAGCGTTGACTTTGACCAAAAAGTCAAAAATTTCAAAAAACCCTATTTTATGTTTTTCGACGTCCTGAGTCCATCCGTGAAGTCCGTTTTTCAAAATTCAATCCCGAAAGCCTCCAAATTGGACTTTAAAGTCTTGAGTCAAACTTTTCTTCTAAGTTAAGTTAAGTTCAGAGTTTTAGTCTGGGTCTGATATCGATACCTGTTTACTTGTAGGATCTCATAGTCCTCCCGATCGAGTACCGACCCAGCCTGGTTCCTCCCGGTTCGACCCGACTCGTGATCCGATCGTGATTCGTATGTTTTCTCATCTCTAGTGAATAAATCCAGTATCTAGATTCCTGTATTGATATAAAACCTTATCGTGTACCTATAGGGTCCAGTACTGCTGCAGAGCGAGGCTCAGCCGCCCAGTAGACCACCTGTTTGCTTCTACTCTTTTGAGGTGTGTTCCCTTACGTGCTATATTTTGTATATCATTGTTTTTCTGTTCTTACAAACCAAGCATGTACACTTGACTATTTCTGGACTTTACCTTGACACACATGTTGAACTTGATCACATTCTGTTTTGCTATATGCCTGATATATTATACATGACATGTCCTGATTTAGCATTACATGATATCTGGATAAATACTGTCACTGCCATCATTATACCTGTTATTACTGCATGCTTGTCACTTTTGGTTTGGGGATGATGAGTAGTGCCTGTTATTCGGTTCAGCCTTGATCCAGCTGGTAATTCCATCCTGTTACGGTTCCTAGCTACGGTTAGGGTAATTCCGTCCTGATATCGGTTCCCGTGTTATAGCCGGGGTAATTCCGTCCTGTTTATGGTACCTTTGCCCTTTTGGGCTTAGGTTAATGCCTGTACTAGATTCTGTTCTGGGGAACAGTATCCTGGAGATCGGTTGGGGGTAGAATATCATGCCATGCATCTCATGCATTGTTTTTCTGATATCATTGTATATTGTTTTATCTGTGATTTTTATGCACTGCCGGAACACACTGGGCTCCATAGCTCATTCTTGTTTTCTTCCCCCTTTCAGATATCGTAGATAGGCATCCTGGATTTCGGCACTCGGAGGATCTACACCTCCCAGACTATCCTTTGATGTAACGCTTATATTTCCTGGGTTTTTAATCATGGTGACATGTGCCTATTTTGCCACTGTTATGCCTATATTTTGTTACAGGATGATTTTAACCCATTACGTTTTATTACGATGATATGGATTGTTTTACGAGCAATATTTTGAACGCATATTACTTTTGAGATTTACAGTTACTAAGATTATATGGATTATGGTTGAAACCATGATTTTGATAGAATTGACGTCTTTACAGGATATCTTGATTTTTGGTTAAACTTGTATTTGTTTTACGTTCGTTTGGAAAAAAAAATGTAACTACTTTAGGTCGGACTTTCCGCATAGGCCGGTCTAGGGGGTTACAATCTTCCTTGCTTTGGACCTTCATATTGAATATGGATACGCGGTTTGCGCTCGTGGATAGTTTACCGCGACGCTCTGTTCTGATCTGCGTTTCTCAGTGATCTTCATAGATTATCCCCTTTTGGTTCGTTTACTGATGCAATCAGGTTTGTTCGTATCTATCTTTTCGATCGAATCTTTGGATAAGTTTTAAACTTTTTCATGTATGGTCCTTGTCTGATCTAGAGTGACTAGTTTTAAGAAAATGATCAAATTATATTTTTAGTTTACAATGATAATTGTAAACCATTATTGTAATTTTGAGTATTTTCTTGTTAATAAAATTAGCTGCATCTGTTCAAAAAAAAAATTATAACCTCGTGAAGTCAACAACAATATAAAATCGTACACCCCTTCCTCATGCCTTCATTTATGCCTTCACTTTAAATTAGAGGGTTTAAGGTTTAGGATTTAAGGTTTTAGTTTAGAGGTTTTGGTTAGGGTTTAGGGAATTAAGGGTAGGGTGTATTTTTTAGGTATAAGGTTTAGGATTTATGATATAGAAAATAAGAGTTAGGGTTTAAAATTTAATTGTTTAATAAATTTTCAAAGGAGGCATAAAAAGAGACAAAAAAAAGATGCAAAAGATTTTTGCTCAGAGCACGAGCCCTCTAGTCCAAATGGTTAAAAGAACGATTATTGTTCTTAGAGGTCACGGGTTTGAGCACCAGTGATGCCAAACAGAGTGATTGAACGATCAAAATAATATATTTTAAAATAGAGTTTATATATTTAAATATTGTACGAACTTATGTATATAATAACTCAGAATTAAATATCAAGTATTGTACTTTAAAGTAATGTAGTGCTGAAAAATCTCTCGATGATATGCTCCTCGATCATCATCAACCTATCAACCTACGAACGAAAAAAACAATTCTGAATATTGAGCTTACAAAGTTCAATGATATTGCTCTACTATAATTTGTTTTTCATAAAATAAGCATGCAAGTTAGATATAATCTAGAAAACATAGATATGACTTCATTATCTATGAGTTGTCATCTAGCCTACGCAAGATAGAATTCTTAGATCATATCTCAAGATATCTTTAAATCTATTAAAAGTTTTACATATTTTATAATGTTTTATAATACTCGAGGTCACTTAATCCCTCAAGGTTAATACATCTATAGACTATTATAAATGACACACAAATCTCAACCATACTCAAGATCTCATCATATCACCAAGGTAAAAGCACAATAAGTCATAATCACCTGAATTGAGACCCGATATCACAAGAAACGCATACTCTAAGTGGCCTATTATCACACAATCTTGAAAATGTACATTAATACTCAATATCTCTTCTTGAGTATTATCGAATGAGACCCTATGTCATACAACGTCGGGAACATACATTCAACATCTCTAACTAGTGCTACAACATTCTTTCTTTAGATATTTGAATCCTATCAATCAAAGACTACCAATTATATTTCTACCCGACATACAAGCAATATGATCCTATGAATCTCCTTATGGTTTTTAATCATTAATACATCATTTATTTTTATATTACTAAATTATAAATGTATTATGAAGAAGTATATTAATCATTCTCATTAATTATCTGCATTATTCTTTGTTAACTCATTAATTAATGTTATTCTACTAAACAATTGCTCATATGGCACGCATCACCACGATAATCAAAACTACGATCATATACATGAAATGTCCAATCCAAGTGAAACTTGACCGATTGAGAAGTGTGGCCAATAATAACTTATTTATTCGGTGAGGTGGGTAAGGAAGTAGCCATATATTCATTAGGGTGATTATTATTTTTTCTTTCTAATTTTATATAATCTTTGCTTTTTCCTTGAATTTGCCTTTGCTAGTTTTAAAAGCCAAGTTTCCACTATGAACAACTTCACCAGAGATATGATACAAAGGGTGGACAAATCCAATGGAAACATCAGATTTCATTGAGGGTGGCTTAATTTGATCCCAAAGCATTCATTTGCTAGTTTGTTGATATAGGTGATTAAGTAGGGGTAAATCGTTTATTTTTTTCTCATGCCTTCTTCTATGTTTCTGTTTCAAATTAAAGGTTTTAGGGTGTGAGGTTTAGGGTTTAAGGTTAAGGTTAAGGGTTGTGGTTAGAGTTTAGGAAATTAGGGGTAAGGTGTATTTTTAGGGTGTAGGGTTTATAGTTTATGATCTAAAAAGTAGGGTTAGGGTTCAAAATTCAATTTTTTATAAAAAATTTAATAGGAGGCATAGAAGGATGTATGATAAAGAGGCAGAAGATTTTTACTCGATCAAGTGAATTAACAGATAATTAAGAAAAAAAATTATATATTCTTTTCGGTGTCCTTTCTCGGGACAAATATTATCTTACGGGTCTGACTCGCCACATCATCCGTGATCCCTAACCAATGAATATAGTGATGAAGTGGGTGATTATAATTATACGAGACCATGACGGATGTGGTAAACTAGATGCATGATATAATTTCTTCTTTCTAAGTTTTAACTTTAAAAAAATAAATTCTAAAAATATTTTTTAAACCCTAAAAAATATACCGTTCGTCTGATTAAACTTGACTCAAATTATATAAACATAAATAGACTCAGAAAATTTTAAATAAATTTTAAATTATATAATATAATTTAATTAATTTAAAATATTTTAATTTGACTCGATAAATATTCATTTTTATTTATTAACCCACGTGAACTTTGAAAAAGAAAACCCACCCACCTACCCAATATTTCTCCCCCCTTTCACATTTGTTTTGCTGGTAAAAGCGTGATTTGAAGTAAGCAGTGAGTGTGGTAAGAGTAAGACATAATGTTAAACCACATGTTTAAATCAGAAATTGTTTATGATTATTATCGGGGACAAAAATCTAATAAGACTTTAAACTTAAAAATTAGAAGGGACTTATATTATTATTATTTAGATTAATAGAGACCTCAAATGCAATTATACCAAAAAATTAAAAGGGACAAGTGCTCTTCCTACAATATAAGTAGCTTCGTCCCTGATTATTATGATCGGTAAACAACCGTTAACTATAAATGTAATCTTAGTTTTAAATATTCATTAATGTTTAAGGGTTTAAAATTTAAGATTTATTAATTAAAACATAAATTTCTAATCATATCATCTTGTATCTAAATTTTTAATATCTAAATTTAAAATTTTAATCTTAAATTCTAAACTACTACGAACTAAAGTAGACCTCTAAACACTAAAACTAAAATACTCGTAAATTTTCTTATCGTAATATTTTGAATATAAATTTAATAATAATAATAGTAAATGGTCAAAATATTTAATTGTTCGGGCTCCTTATCTTGGGCTTTTGTACTCTTTGTATAGATCCACTTCTTATATTCTTTTTATCCCAATAAAATTATTATTTTATATTTTAAAATTATCTTATTTAAATTATTATTTTAAAAAATTTAATAATTTTTATAAGATATATATTTATTTATTTATTCATTTTTAAAAAATTATTAACAAAAAAAAAGGATAAATTTAAAAACTTGTTATTTAAATTATTTTACTATATATAATTTTAAATTTCGTGAAAAATGTAAAATGGAAATTAGAACGATAGGAGTATATATATTGGTAATTATAATATGTATTCACATATAAAAACAAAAAATAAATACTTTAGTTTTAGGGTTTAAGGATTAAATTTAAAAGTTTAAAATTTACGATTTATAAATTAAACCTTAAATTCATAACTATATTATCATAAACTTGAATCCTACACTCTAAACTTTAAAATTAGAATGCTTGCAGGGACGGAGCCAGGATCGAATATTGGGAGGGGCAAAGATCTATTAAGCCTTTAAATCTAAAAATTGGGAGGGCAAAAGCCTTATTTTATTATTATCTAAATTACGAAGGACCTTAAATATAATTATACCAAAAAAATTCGAAAGGGGCAAGAGCCCCTCCCACTTACAACATGGATCCGTCCCTGAATGCTTGTAAAACCTTTTTATTTTTAACTTTTGTGCATGAAATATTTTACATATATAAGGGTAGAAATGAATGAATGTTTGATCAAATAGAGTTTTTTAATTAAGGTTTAATATCTAAATAATTGTCCAAACTATACTTGTGTATCACTTTTGGTGCCTAAACTATTTTTAACTCTAAACAAGTGTGTAAAGTTTTAATTTTGATATTTTAGGTGCCTAACCATTAATAAAAAATCATTAGCCAATTAAAATGTGACAAATAATATATTTTCATTTTTAATTTCTTTTAATTATTTAAAAAAAATTTAAAATAAATAACAATCTTAAAACCTTATAAAACAATCCCAGATCCTTAATCCCAAACCTTAAATTATCATTGTTATTGTCGTTTATTGTCTCACCGAAGATCATCACTATTGCCATCATCCCATCGCGATCGATTTTCTCAACTATCTATTGTTAATAATCGGTAGTAAGTATGTCAATCGACTTTTTAACGTCGAAAGAAACTAAAAATTTAAAAGAAAATTACAAACGATAAGTGGGAGAGAAAACGGTTGTAGTAGTCCGACAACGGTAATAATAATCTTCGATGAGATAGTAAACGGCAACAATGATTATAATTTGAAGATTTTGGGTTAGGAACTTGAAACTATTTTATAAAGACTTAAAATTGTTATTTTAAAAAATTAACTTAAAAATTAAATTAAATTAAAATAATATAAAATAATTATTCATTTATTTGGAGACTTAAAACAAAAAATCACACATGAAGTTAGGGATGTGAATTTTATACGAAACGATAGGTTTTGATTCAATCCAATTCGATAAGAATAATTTTTTTTATTAAAAAATTAAGTTTTAGTTGAGTTATGAAAAAATTAAGTCGAGTCGGTTTTAAGGTAAAAAATCTTTGACTCGACCGAATATATTTATATATTTTTATTATTTTATATATAATATTTGATATTTTTATTATTTTTCTCAGAAAAGTCGTATTTAGTCGAGTTTTTAGTAAAATATCAGAGTCGAATCGAGATCAAATTATAATTTTTATTATGTTAAGTCGAAAAAAATATATTAAGGTCAAGTCAAATCAAAATCAAAACAAATATTTTAAGTTTCGTGTTGAGACACCAAATGCTCACCTCATCTCACCCCGTTGTCATCCTATCTCATAATTTTTTTTCAAAGTGATCGGTGAACTTGACAAATTAATCAAATTTAGCTCAAAATCTTTCGATAGTAACGTCAAGTTCAAAAACCAGTTTGACCAAAAAAAAATCAAATGTCAATTTGACGAGAAATTATATTACGAGTAAGTTTCAACACGTCATTCATGAGATCAACTACTACAAATCATTAATCTTATTATTTTTTTCATACCATATTATTTTAAGAGAATCTTCACTCATATTTACCGTTAATTCATTTTAAAAACAAAATTTTCAAGTGAATATTCATTTGAAAAAATATGACATAGAAAAATGAATGAGATTGATGAATTTCAATGGTTGGTATCATAGACACGTGATGTGACTTACGTATAATATAATTTTTCTGATTTGACAAAACATGGCACATTCATAAACTAATTTGACTAAACTTTTTAAGTTAGGAGAAATTATATAATGTGTCAGTCTCACCACGCCATCTGTGAGACCAACCACTAAAAACCACCCACATCATCATCTTTTTTATGTCATATTTTTTAAAGTGAATCTTCACTTATATTTACTATTAATTCTTTTTAAAAATTATTTTTTAAGTGAAATTCACTTAAGAAAAAATATGACATGTAAAAATTGGTGATGTGTGTGTTTTTTAGAGGTTAGTCCCATGGCCTAGTGATAGAAATGACCATGATATAATTTTTCCCAAGTTAGGGACTCTATGTAATATGTTACAAACTACTTGCCCTGCAACCAAGGGTTGCTGCTAACAGGGAGTGTTTCAACATAACTAACCCTTCAAACACTTAATTCCATCGGCCATGTCAAATAAGAACCCTTCAAACACTCTGTCCGAAACAAATCATCAAACATTACAAGTTTAGAGAATTTGCTGATTGACTCCGCCCTGAAAAAGTCTGTTCTTTCTTGCTTTTTTAGGTGGTCTGTGCATGTTTGATAGGCTGGAAAGAAAAGACAAGCAGCCTTTCAGTAAACGATCAGGCATCTAACAGAACAGAAACCCATTGCTGTGAAATGAAAAAAACAAGTACTAATTCACTTCTTCCAAGTTTAAACACCGGGAAAGAGAAGGCAACAAGCAGGGAGGGAGAGAGAGTGGGCGGCACATGGAAGCAGCAAACGAATGTCGCACCAAGATAGCCCTGGTCGTCTCGATTCTCGGGTCATGGGGGGACACAATCATGCATGCCAAAATTTACTTTTAAAATAGGGTGATTCTTGGATGTAACATAGCCATGGCACGCAAGTTCTTGAACTTATACTTCTTTTTCTGAACAGCTGAACTTGTCCTTTTGCTGTCAAGAATATACCGTAATCAGATGACACCCTGCACACAACTGACATCAGGCTTCCTGCAAACTTACTACAGAGAATAAGTTGTTTATTAAATGAATTCATGATTACGATCCGCACCAGCCAAAAGCATGAGACGCGTGGGATTTGTGGAACAAATCTGGGGCCAAACGGACGACGTGATTGTCTGTTTAAAACATTCCTCATAACCTCCCATTAGGGCTTAAAAAGGACCTTTTTGTGATATTCTAAAAAGAAAGCACCTTTACAGTCATTTTCTTCCTTGGAACATGCCCTAAAGGACCCTGTGGGTACATATTTCGTCTTAATAAAGTCAAAAAACTATGATGGTGGTTCGACCTCCTGAAGAATATATATACAAATACATTCATTATTTAATCAATCTTCATTTCCCCTCTCTTGTCTGCAACTATTTCATCTCCCCCACAAGCTTCCAAACCAGGAGAATTCTAATCTGATACATGTTTATGGAAATCATAACGAATTCTTTTTGTTATAGTCAACACTTGTGGATATGATCATGGTTCCTGCCGAAAACCTGTCGAAACGAAGCCCTCTTCCTCGCGGTGTTGACGGCGGCCTCGATGTTTACGGTTGTTGTGGTAGCAGTTGTGAAGAGAATTTGTGTCTTATGAGGTATGAATATCAGGGTGAAGCTACTCACATGGCAGACGATGCATCGAGAACTAATAGTCTTAATGAGGTAGGCTCCAGCTCCAAGGATTACAATCATCAAGAAGAAGAAGGGGGAGATGAAGGTTGGCTCCAATTAAGTATAGGTGGTCATCATGCAACAACAAATCACCATGGCAATCATGGCCACGGTGGTCGAACGGCAACTAGAGGCCGAGGGTTGACCGAGCTCCATCTATTACCCGGCAGCGTCTCGCATCGAGAAAGGCCATGTATGCCGGAGTTTCGACCTCCAATACATCAACTGGTCATGCAAGGTTTCACCTCTCCTTTATTCTTACAACAACAACAACACCAAGACGGAAGCAGCTCCATGTTATTCCCTCATGGAGACATTAGCAGGGCATTTAGGCCTATAGCTCCATTCCAATTGCAACACGGAATCGATGTTGCCGGACCGAGCTCGGATTTTAGAATCATTGATCCTCCTAGAAGACCCCATTCTGGCATCTGGTTTATGTTACAAGCATCAGAAAATCAGTAAGAAAAGAAATGGACTTCATTTAAATATATTAGAGTTTACTTTCAGACCAAATTAACTTCTTTTTTCTAACATTTCAGAGCAAAAGAACCGTTCTTGCCTCAAATACCAAAGAGCTACCTTAGAATCAAGTAATAATATTTTAATTTTAATCCCTACCACTTCCTTTTGTTGTCTAATTAACAATTATCTCACGTTCTTATCTTCATTTTCCAGGGACGGGAAGATGACAGTACGGACGGTAATGAAGTATCTGGTTAACAAGCTGAGTCTGGACAACGAATCAGAGGTATTACATGCACAACTCCTTTCACTGCCATTAAAATGCTGCAATTAATGTCGAAAACCTTGCATGTCTCATTAGCAAAAATGAATGCAGTAAAATTAACATTCTCATGAATAATTTTACGATTACATGACTTGGTTGGTGTTATAGAGACATGACAGAAACCTCAGAACTAAACACAACTGTCAAACTGTTCAATCTGTTCTTGTTAGGTGGGAAGTACATTTCAAACAGTGTTAGTCTTTTAAGCCATAACCTATTGTCCTTAAGATTGTCCAAATCTTTATTCTAATCAGTTGTTTTAGTTAAAAGATTAAGGGTTTTTAGGGCTCAAATGTAGAAGATTAGAGATGATATAGAAACTTACCAACCACCTGCCTTTTCTCAACTCCAAATAGAGAATTACTGGGTTTTCTTTATCTGTGAATGGGGTTTACTGTTCCACACCAGAAACTTATGTGAAAGTAACATATAAATATTCAACATAAGCAATGTATTGTGTAGGTTAAAAGTATAGAAATATATGTTTTATAGAGGAAAATATATTGATATGCATATAATATAACACATTAGCATTCCATGTCATGCATATAATGTTGATTTTAAAGCTCTCTTCCATACTAATTTAGCATCATAATACATAACCTAAGGATTTACATGCATATAAAACATTAGCATTTAATGACATGCATGTTAAGGGGAGTGAAAATCATGTCCACCTTTCCCATGCCTTCATTTATGCCCCATTTTTATTTAGAGGGTTTAGGGTTTTAGGTTAGGGGTTTTGGTTAGGGTTTAGGGAATTAGGGGTATGGTGTATTTTATAGGGTGTAGGGTTTAGAATATAGAAAATAAGGTTTTAAGGTTTAAAATTAATTAAAAAAAACAACAAAGGAGGCACCAAAAGAGGCATGGGGAAGAGACAGAGGATTTTTGTTCTGTTAAGGGTGGACGTTATATCAAGTCGAATAAAAAAATTAATAGGTCGAGTTTATGTCTCTTTTATGTCTTACACTAAAAAATACTTAAAAATTAAATTTTAAAATCTAACCCTAATTTTCACTCCTTAAACCCTATACCCTAAAAATGCACTCTACACCTAGTCCTTAAACCCTAACCATAAACCCTAATATAAACCCCAAACTCACTCTTCTAAAACGAGAACACCAAAGGAGAAATGGTTAGGGACAACCAATTTCCATCCGTTTATGAGTCATATTTTCAAATTTAAATTTTACTTGATATTTTTCAGTCGAGTCAAGTTTAGAAAATTTGAGTTGAGATGATCGAGTTTCTGTTGAAATTTAATTATAAGCATTTATTATGTTACATTATTAATTACTTTTTAAACAACTTTATATAACTATATATAATATATAATTTTTTTCATATATGATATATATTATACATTAGAAAATGTGAAGATTATAAAAAAAATAAAAAAATAATCTTATTTATTTAATACTATTATCCAACAATCCGAAATTAGCGTATAACTAGATGAGTTTCACACCACAAAAGTGGACCCTAACCCTATGTATATACATATTAATTACTAAAAAACTAATATATTAATTACTAAAAATTTGAGTTATTCTAGTTTTTAGTCAGAGTCAAATTATACAAATTATTTTTTTTCTTTAAATTAAAAATTCAATTTTTTTTTTCGAATCAAATTTTACTCACCTAATATTATACGCATGACAATTGCTTTCCATGAAAACTGATACAAATATACTTTTGTTTCTTCCCTTGCACTTCATGCCCATGAAGTAATCAAGTTGTCATTACAGCTATCAGTTGTTTGTATTCTTCACCTTAACGAAATACAAAGTAATCTTCAAGAATATGTTTAGATAATATAGGATTCTGTGTCAGAAGTGGTTGACTTCATATAAACAAATAAAAAAACATGTAGGAATTTATTAGGTCAACTCACATGGCATGCATTAAAATAAACAATAAATTAGGGTTATAAATGGTTTAAGCTTTGAATGTATTAGTGAATAAATTAAGCTTCTCTTTGGTGAATGAGTTTTGTGAATAATACTGGTATCTAACATAGACACAATAGTATTAAACTGCGATTTTAGAGATCTGTTGATTGATTTAGTGGTTAAGGATGTTCATATTGTTTCATCCTGTATAAATTCTCAAGTCCTGATATAAAAAAATATAATCTTTATTTAATCAAAAAAATTACGATTTTAGATATAATTGTAAACGTTATGTCGTGACCCTTCAATAAATTGTTATGCTTTTAAACTATAGTTACAGTGTTACAGTAGTTTTATGATAATCATATATTTTTAATCATTTGCATAACTTTGATCACATTATCATTACCCATAGTCTATAGCATAGCCAATTTGTTTAATTTTGTATATATACTCTTGGAGTTTAAAATTTAATTTTTAAGTAATTTTAAGGTGGGGCATAAAAAAAGACACAATAAAAAGGCAGGAGATTTTTATCTGATTAAAATGAGACCGTAGTTGAGCCTAAGAGATTACCCAAGAGAAAAAGCAAATATTATTCATCTAGAAAACTTAAATTTAAATAATTTTATCTATACAGTACGTATGATTTTCGTTACTTAAAAACGAATCGATACTATGATACGATCACATTAAGAATGCTAAAAAAATAGCATTGAAAAACTTTAAGTGCACCCCATTGATTGAGTTTAGAAGACCCTATGATCACTCATTCCCTCCCACCATGACGAGCATATTAAGAAAAAGGAAATAAAAATAACTTCTAGTTTTTTAATTTGACATTTTGGTCCCTCGTTTCTTTTTTTTCCCACTTTAATCCTTGAATTTAGATTTTGACCTATTTTAATACATGAAAAAATACTTTAAAAAACTAGGTCTTTTAAGTTTTGAAAAAAGAATAAAATGGGATATAATTCCACAACAGAATGATTCCTAGTTGATGGAAAAAGACAAAGAAAAACATAGTGAAAACGACAGATGAGAACCCCAACCCCCATGAAAATGAGTGGCTTAATTTATTGGTGATGAACGGAATGCATGCAGAATTTAAATATTTTTGAATAAGTCTTTCATAGTTCATCAACACATAATGAATCTTTTAAAAATTAGATAAAAATACGAATCGAATTTAGTTCGATTGACATTACTGTCAGTATAATACATTGTAAACATGAGATTAAACATATTTAAATATTTAATATCTTCTTATTTAAAAGTACGAGATTGTAATTATAAGATAATATATATTTATTTTTTAACCTTTTAATACGTATACATACCGTGTGTACATAGTATTCGAACCCAGATCATTTGAATAAAAAATATCATTTTTTATTATTAAGATCATCCACGGGTTCTTATTTGACCTTTTAATTACTTGAGAGATTAGGGTTTACTTTGATTCTTTGCAACGTGAGGAAGACGTGCATGAGATGCTATTGTCTTTGTCTGTGTATGTGACAGTTGTTAGACAAAGTTAGGTTTTGTAAGAATATTGAATATATAATAAGAAAATTTTATAACCGGCGTCGAATATTGCTGACACTATTAATGTTAAATATTATTGAACATCATTAAATTAATTAATAAAAATTAAAATTTTTAAGAACTCAATATGCAATCAATAAAAGAGTGATAGATTCAACATATAATTAAGAATTGTGTATAGAGTCCTTAAGATTTTTAATTTTTATTAATTAATTTAATAATATTCAGCGGTGTTCAACGTTAATAATGTTCAACGGTGTTCGACACTCGTTATTAACTCATTCTATATAATATATTATATAAATATAAACAAAAAAAACTTAGAAAAATAATATTGAAAATTAGTTTTCTTACAGAACACTGTCCATCTCCTGCCTGTTCTTCGCCGGGATTTCTGGATCCATTACAAATATTTTATTTATAATTTTTTTCCCTACAGGTTTTGAATTACTAAAAAAAGTAAATTATTTTATGTATTTATACCCCACTATTTATATAGTAAATTTCAATGGATTCATGATGTTGGCTTAGGAGGAAAGGCTAGGTGGGGCACGTAATGATTCATTTCGGGCAGTTTTTTAGGATCGTGGAAGTAGGGCAGGGTTTTAGGGTGGATTTACCTACCTGACCGCTGACCTAAGTTGCACTAGAGAATAGAAATGTTTTTATTTTTGTGTGTGTAAAGGTAGAAAATTTTAATTTTAAGGGTAAAGGAGAAGTTAGAGAGAGGTGGGGACAGAGACGTCAGCCCCTCATCAAGCATGACCACATGGGACTTTTAACTTTAATTAAATGAGTTAATTGCATCCTACATTCTTAAATTATAAATTTTATTTAAATTAATTTTTAAAATATTAAATAATTTAAATTTATTTTTAAATTATAACTTTTATTTTAAATTAATTTTTATAATTATTGAGTATTTTAGTTTTATTCTTAAACTATGATTTCTATTTTATATTGATTCTCAAAAGTTTTTGAACGTTGTAATTTTATTAATAAATTATCAATATATATTAATCATATCTTATGTTAATAAAAATGTGATGATTTTTTTTTGTTTTGAAATATCAATATGTATTATGTAATAATATGATGTGGTATAAATGATGATTTAGGGATAAAATTAAAATATCCAAAAAATTTGGGACCAATTTAGAACGATAAATATAGTTTGTGAATGGAAATAAAATATTTAAAAGTTTGGGGTCAATTTAGAATGAGTCATAGTTTGAGGATGAAAATGAAATACTAAAAAGGTTTGGAGACTAATTTAATTTGAGAGTTATATTTTTGACGATGAGATTAAACTAATTAAAAATTTATAAACTAATTTAAATAAGAATCGTTGTTTAAAAACTTCTGATACAATTATCTTTAAATAAATACGAAGAAAGTATATTTAAATTATATGGATCAAATTATAAATTATATATACTTATTATCTGTACAATCACAATAGAATTTTTTTGAGTTAGGGTTATAATATTATCGAATAACCCATAAATCGTACTAAATTACAATCCTCTGTCACTTAGATATTTTACATGTTTTTATTTAAGATTTTGTGTGCACTTCCACGTAATTGAACCTATAGAACATAACATACAAATGGTTGCATTTGTAGAATGAAGTAATAGTATTATATAGGTTTTGACATTAAAAACCGAGTTTATGATTTAAAATTAAAGTTATAGTTTAAAATTTAAGGTTTACGATTATAATGTATGATTTTAGTTTTTAGTGTTGGGTATACACTTTTTGAATCAGTTACAGTGGTTACAGTAGTATCTATTTTAGAGTATATTCTTAACCATTAGACATTGACCGCTCACTCACTGTGCTGACGTTACTGATGCTCGAACCCGTGACCTCTAGAAATAATAATTGTTCCTTTAATCACTGAGATAAGATGATTCATGCTTAGTGTTGGGTATACATAGAAACAACGAAAAGTAGCTTAAAAAATACACACTTACATAAAGAGGAGAGGGAAACAACATGTATGCTCCTGTTAGATATTGAACTTATAACCTAAGAGAAGAAAGGATCAGTGACCGACCTAAAGTTTTTTATAGCGAGTGCAAGCTATAAGAAAGTATATTAAAAATGCAGGGAGTGTGAAATTATAAGAATTTAAGAGGTACATAATTAGATTATTAATAGAAAAACGAAGAAAATGTATAAAATATAAGAGACTTTAAAATTTTTAAGAGATGTGATTATACCCAACACCCCTAGATCCATCCATATCGACTAAATAACTTACTACCGCACCAAAATTTTAATTCAGACATCATTAATTCTATTATAATAACTCATATATTGTGTTGTTGATAATTCTGAATTTGGAAATGTTGAAAACTCAGGTGGAGATGAGGTGCAGAGAGGAAGAGCTTCCACCTTGCTTGACGTTGCAGCATGTGAGAGATCAAATCTGGAGTCGTACTACATCAAGATACGGCGTCGCTTTGCTTCCACATACTCATCAACTCAATCTCATGCTTCTGCACTATGGGAGGAGGGCTTGAAACTTGAATTCAAACACACATTCTTATTTATTGATTTCCTCGTAATTCAATCCTTACCTTTCGAATGTATCATTCTTAAATTATATTCAAGTCTCAGCTTCTGCTTCGCATAAAGGATGAAAAAGAGTAAATACGAAAAATCTTTTAATTTAATGATTAAAATAAAAATAAATTATAAATTTAATTCACTCGATTAATTAAATTTTTATGTGTATTATTTTCGTCTTTCGTACCAAACAAAAGCATTTCTTACCACCAATCTTGTAATGTTTTTATTTTTTTGGGAAAATATAGCTTTACAAAAATTGAATTTGCAAGACCTGATGACTTCATATTTATTGTATTAATGCTAATTATAAAGAAGTTATACTTTTATACTATTAATTAAATTTTTAATTAAGTTGGTGTTGCCTAGCTTAATTTGATTAAATCTATTAAAAGTTAAAGGTATAAAGATAATTTTAACCCTTAATGTTTATAATTTTTATCATTTTAGCCCTTATTATTTTTTTTGATAAATTTAGCCCTTAACCTATATCTTTTGACAAATAACTTATTTTTTAACTACCATAATAATTGGTCCGTTAAAAATTTAACGATGATGACATATCATATGCATATGATAATATATTTTAAATGACATGACATTTAACCTATCAAATACATACATATATATATGAATTATAATTTTATTCTAATATAAAATATAAAACAATTAAAATTTAAATAAAATATTAAAAATTAATTAATTCTAAAGTAAAAGGCTAATAAACATTCTCAACCCTACCTACGATAGAATCAAAGTTCTATCTTTAAAAACTATGAACACAGTTCTAAATTAATTAATTTTTTAAGATATGATTTTGATTCTATCGTAGGTAGGGTTGAGAATGTTTAGTAGTATTTATTTTAGAATTAATTAATTTTTTAATATTTTATTTTAATTTTAATTATTTTATATTTTATATTAAAATAATATTATATTTCATATATATATATATGTATTTGATAGGTTAGATGTCATGTCATTTAAAATATATTATCATATGCATATAACATGTCATCATTGTTAAATTTTTAACGGTTCAATTATTATGGTAGTTAAAAAATAAGTTATTTATCAAAAAGATATAGGTTAAGGGCTAAATTTATCCCGAAAAAAGAATAAGGGCCAAAACGATAAAAATCATAAACGTTAAATGTTAAAATTATCTTTATGCCAAAGTTAAAATACTTTAGACTTTTAATTACGTAATGGGCGTAAGGGCGAAGGATTTTTTTTAATAGTTTAAAAGTAGTTATAAAATATTATCCGTTTATATAGAAAAAATTATATTACGGATAGTTTTATCATATCATTCACGTGACAAACTGACCAAATATATTAATTTTATTAACTTTTTTATCTCATGTTTTTTATTAAGTGATACTTCACTTAATAAAAATCGTTTTTAAATTTAATTTACAATAAATATTAGTGAAGATTCACTTGTTAAAAAGATAAGATGGAAAAATAAATGAAATGAATGCATTTGATGTTTATCCTATGAATTACATAACGAGAATGACCTATAATATAATTTATTATTCATACATATGTTTAATTCTTTAACAATACATATACATCTTGTAGATAAAGCGATTTAAATCTATGTTTCTTAAGATGAATATCATCCGTTTTTCGCTAGGATACTTATTAGGTTCTGGTGGCGATTTTTCTTGTTAAACTCAGAGATTAAATCGTAAAATTTTGAGAAGATAAAAATAAAATTGTGTCATTTTTGTTAAGTTTGCAAATATCGCAAGATCCTTTTCACAATGTTAACAAAGAAGCATGCATGAGGAGTTTTCTAGGGGATGGAAGATTCTGTTCCCTTGGCTGACATGGAATCTGCTCCTCTTGCAGGCTTTGAGATTGTCTCAACCCAATTACAACCATTTTATTCTAACGAATCCATTATTACCAAAATCAGTGGGGTTCATCGATGAAATTTCAAACTTTTTTAGATTTATATTGTGGAATGATAGGTAGTTTTAGACATATTAATAAATAAAAACGATGATTTTTATTTCGTCCGCAAAGAACTGATAAAATTTTGGATACTTGTCATTCTACCTTTTTACGTGAGTTTGAGAAGAAACCCAAATCTAATCTTAATATTTTTTTTGTCAACATGGATGTAAATCGTTTGTCTGTAATTGTGTCTCTTTTTGTGCTATTACTTTAAATCAGAGAATTTAGGGTTTAGAGTTCAAGGTTAGTGTTTAGAGAATTAGGAAAAAGATGTATTTTTAGGGTACATAATTTAGGATATAAAAAATTAAGGTTAAATTTAAAATTTGAAATTATTTTTTTAACAGAAGTATGTAAGAAGACACGATTAAAGAGTAGAAGATTTTTATTCTGCTAATCCAGAGAATCTAACGCCAAAAAGCAAGATGCAATTAGTTCTTTTACGGTGATCTTAATATTATGCGATTGTTTTTTTTTTGAAAATAAAATGACCTCGTTAACCCCCCATTACAGTTACCATTAAAGGTCCTAATGCCAACCTCTACAGGGAAAAGAGTACCCACAACTTAATCATTAATCGCATCATTCAATACAATATGTTCGATACAAGTAGGGTAAACCGAATCAAAAGAATTATATAAACATGCATTAAAAGCCATATGTGCCAAAGCATGGGCAACCCTATTTGCAGTACGATGGATAAAAGTAACATTAATATGTTGGTGCCGACGAACAAGATCTCTAGCCTCTACCAAGCTTTGAGCTAGCACAGATTTACCCTCCACGTTAGAACAAATATAGTTCACAATATTTGCCGCATCCCCCTCAATAACCACTCTTGGCCACCCATGATCAAGTGTAAAATGTATTCCGAATAAAAGGCGTGACACTTTATCAGATCTGTCGATTCAACTCTATCCACCATCCTAGTCTCTTCGGCCAACACCATCCCATGGTGATCCCGAGCCAACATCCCTATTGCACCCATACTCAAAGGCCCTTGAAACATCCCGTCCACTGAGATTGAAACACATCCATGCTTCGGTTTCCGCCATTTGTACACAACACTCATAATTGGCACGCGTAAGGTATGTGGCATAATTCACAGATCTCTATATTCCTTGTGCAAGTGGATGGCATTTGCAAAAATTATGAAATCGGGTTGGAGTACATTCTCATGGATAAAAATATTGCGTCTATTCCAAATATTCCATAGCAATACCACCAAACCCGCAAACAAATGCTTTGAAAGAATACTTTCAGTATATTCTAACCATTCAATACAAGACGTCGCTCGGTCAGACAAAATATGATCCGGTAAACCATACATCCGATGGATGTCCTGAACCATCGAACAATCTCGCAAAGCGTGCAACATTGTCTCTAGTTGACAACCACACATCGGACAAATACCATCCGTCAAGGATGCGACACCCAATCGAGCATTAACTGACAATGCTTCATGAGCTACACGCCAAATAAATATACAAATCTTCGGTAAAATTTGAATTATAGCTAGAATAGGTCAGATCTGCGATGGTACTTCGGATGAATGAAATGGTTTCATCAACCAACAATACCCCGATCGCCTAAAATATATACCACTAGAATGATTCTTCCAAATCAGAATATCCATACTTCAATTAACAATTATACATTTTAAGATGTTATCTGCATCTTGTTGTGTAAAAACTTGTCGAACCTTTTGCACATCCCATATATTTTTTCCGGGAATATAAATTCACCGCATGTTACTGGTTCAGTTAACCATCAATATAGCTATCCAGAAGGTGGACCCATTGTGCTCCACCCTATCTTGCTTGAAATATTGGTATGGCATTATCAAGTCCCACTTGCCAAAAAAATCCTTCCCTAAGACACATCATAGCAGTGTGTATAAACCTCCAAGCATAAGATGGTCGATCACCAATTCTTGCATCAAAAATAGATCGTTCTATAAAATACTTTGAAGAAAAAACTCGAGACACCAATACATTAGGGTTAGTCATAAAACGCCAAACCTGTTTTTCCAAAAGAGCAAGATTAAACTGACGTAGATCACAAAAATCCAATCCACCCACCCTTTAAGGAGTGCATAACCTACTCCATGTAATCATCGGCCACCCAAGCCTAGAAATCCGACCAGACCACCAGAAGTTGCGCATCACTTGAACAATTTGAGAGATAATATGTTCAGGAAGTAAGTAGCATGTCATAATATAGGTCGACAATGCTTGTGCATTAGTCTTAAGAAATACTTCTCGGACACCACAGGACAAAAAATTCTGCGTCCAATCCCTCAACCTCTTGGTAACCCGATCAATCAAGAACCCAAACTTTATTGATTTATTTCTTTCCACTATAAGCGTCATGCCAAGGTAAATACCCGGGTTTTCTACTACCGTCGTTGGAAAAACCTGTAGAAGTTCTCAATATCCAGTTTCAAGGCGATTCCTAGTTAGGCCCATTTTTGGAGGACTGCATATAATGAAAAATCTCATGTGCAAGTACTGGATTTATGTTTTTAGTATATGTTTGGTAAATACTGGATTTAGTATGCAATTACTGGATTTATGTTCACTTATTTGTTTAAACTTTCAAATATTTTTATGATATTTAGGTTTTAGGAATTATAAATATATATTAAACTATAATTATTTTATTTTTTAAACATAATGAAAATTTTAGAATTGTTTTCTTGAAGGAGAAGTTACGAATATAGCTTCCAAAATTCAACCGTTTTTTTGGTTCGGGTTTACAGAGTTACATAAAATTTTATGATCTATATAATTGCACAAAATTTAAAGATCATCGATCCTACATTAAACAAAATTTAGATTATATACTGTAGAAATTTTTCTCTGTACTTAATTTGTTTAATTCACAACATTAAGATATAAATTAATAATTTTATTTAAGAGACCTAATAACTCATCCGGTCAAACCAACTAATATCTTATATAAAATTATAATTTAAGATTCTAAGAAGATTTCAATTTTCAAATTCAAAATTCAAGTAAAAAATGGTTATAATTAGATAATTAAAGTCATTTCCTAAAAATGGGCATAATTAGAGTTATTTCCAAAAAAAATAGTTGATTCCCTAATAAAAATTCAAACAAAATCAACTTTCAGTTAAATTAAATCAATTCCAATAAAATAAATAAAAAATCCTTAAAAAACCAATAAAGCTAAATTATACTCCCCAAGAATTGTAAGACTAAAGAAATTGCTACTTTCATATGGATAAAGAAGAGCAAGAAGAAGATACGTCTGCTCTACTTTCTCGGGTGGACAGTCAAGTTCTCCGTCAGCAGTCTCAGTGGCTTCAAACTATTGTTTCTGGTACCAATCTTTGACATTTTGCAACTAAGTAATCTTGTTCCGTATTATGAACGGACTTATGATTTTATATTAGGGATGCAAACTATTAGAAAATTATATTAGAAATTTAAAGAATACGAAATTATAAAGTATTAAGCTTGCTAGACTGCTCTTTCTGGCACCCCTGATCCATCCCTGGTCTGGTCCCTCGTCCCCTTGAGTAGTATACATGTTGCATTTTCTTTTGCTTCAATGAGACACAAGCCCCATCACATTCCTTCGCTCCCACAGGAAGGAAAGATACAATTTTTGCTTCAGTCACAAGCATGTCTAACTGATTTGTCTTTAGCTCTGTTGTGTCTGTATAAGAGAGATTTGCTGTTGTTTCGGTTCTCAGTGGAGACTGGTGATAGATTTAGATTCAATGGAACACACTCATGTCACTGCCTGTAATGGTAATAGTTATACTGCTGTAGAGATCTTTTGATTCGTGGTTTATTGTGTATGTTTGTGTAATTATGTATGTTTGTGTGCAGATTTGGATACGAAGATCGATTCTATTCTTAGCATTATCGTGCAAGACGATGGAGAAACATTCGCTAAGAGGGCTGAGATGTACTATCAAAAGAGACCCGAACTGATTGAAATGGTTGAGGAGTTGCAGAAATCGTACCGGTTGTTAGCTGAGAAGTATGACCAGTTGAGATCCCAAACCAACAATGATTCCCAAAGATTGCAAACCTATGCTCAAGGTGTTGAAGAACTTAACAGAGTTCCATGTTCTAATTTTGGTACAAAATCGACTGCCGGAGACCCTGATCACGAGATCGAAATTTATCAAGATACCTCTAATGGGAAAGCTGATGGTATGTTCAATGCAGCTGAGTCCACCAAGAGCTCAAACATGAAACGGTCCGACGAGCAGAAGAATAATGGAAACGGCATCCTGTTCCAGCGCAATGTAAGTGACGGTTCTATACTAAGGGAGAATGAGAAGCTGTGGAATGATCTAAGATTCAAGGTCTCGGAACTGGTAGAGGATAGTTTAAGCCAGCAATCCGAGTTGATAAAGAGAAATGACAATGTTCATACATCAGAGTTAAGCCAAGAAGTTCCTAAGAAATCTCAGTCCCGATTTTCATGGCTGAAGAGACTATTCTGTGGAAGCAAGATGAAATCAGATGCCAGTTAGCTTCCTAGCTAGGTAATTGCTTACAGTTTATGATTGTTAATTATACTTTTCTGAGAAGCTTTTTGGTTGGTGTGTTAAGAATACTACTTCTATTATGATATAATTCTGCATTCAATCGGTTCCGCAATTGGTCACCACACGTATCGATGTTTTCGAATACGTTATCGAATCAATGAATTAGTTCTGTTTTCAGCAATGCTTGATCAATGGAGTAACCAAGAGACACACTGAGAATATCATCTCGAAACCGTTGAACAAATTCGAATCATTCTCAACTAACTTCCAGTTGCACCAAGCTGATCCCGTATCGAACGATGTACCGTTTTACTAGGTCCCTTTCGTGTGTTGTCTGCAAATTTTATGGAATCCACATTTCAAGTTTAGAATGATCCATGGATGTGTAGATATACAGACTAATACCATGCATCTGGAAACTTATTTATACACAACAGATTAAAGTATAGGTTACAGATAAGGTGATCTGCACGTTTAATTATCTGCTAATCACTAAGCTCCTTTCTGATACTCCGGCTCACAGAATTCTCCTCCAAGATCATCACAAGCCTCTCCTATGAACACCCTGAATTGTTCACCAAATACCATATGTTTCAAAACATGTTCGAAACTCGACATCTTAAATTAAACAATTGTATCGATAATCGACTTACGTCTTGGGACTGTTGTACTCCAAGTATTCTCTGTCAACCTTCTCCGAACCAGCCTTATCCTTGTTGCTTTCAGCTTGTTTCGTTAGCTTAGCTTCGGGGAACATCTCGACATCACAGGCTTCTCCGCCGACAGTCTCACATGCCTCGGCTGGGAACACCCTGCAACAGACCAACTCTCCGGTGTTAAAACAAAAGGCTACTATATAGACCATCACACATGGTAATCAAAGTTGATGGAGCATAAAGTTTACGAGGCCGTGGAACTGTAATCGACCATCGAGTTGTCCTGTCCCACAGGCGTTGCTTTGATTACGAAACGTCGAGGAGTCTGGAATTGGAGCGTGGTTCTACATGGTGTGGACGGGGTTTTGGTAGTTGTAAGTATGGGAAGAGGTGATGAAGGTGCCAAGCTTAAGGCTGCCTGCATTTTTATTTTGATTCTGCGATCTGCTGGATCTAGAGAAACATCAAATTATATATAAAATTAAATTCATTACACGACATGAATGTAGATAAGGTTTGATGGCAAAGATATTTCTGATAAGGGTAGTGGATAAGGTAACAGTATCTGGTTTGAGGTGGTGATTCCTCCTCCACAGAGCTCCCCAATCAGCTCATTTGATCAGACTTTTCTTACTATAGAAACACAACCATCTTTGTCATTGTCTGATTGATGCCTTTGCATCTAATTCAAAACAAAGGGTCTTTGCAGCAAAATTTTAGATGATATTATAAATATATTATATAATTCTAGGTGATATTTGATTTATTAAATAATACTAAAAATATTATTCGTATTTGGAAAAAATTGGTATATATATATATCTAATATAATTATAAAAAACGTTTAAGTTACAACCAATCAGTATCGTAATATTATAAACGTTTTTAATTAAATTTGAAGAAAAACTCAAACAATTCTACTTGACTAATAAACTCTAATAAAATTTGAATGTTCAAATATTACTAGTCGTTAACTCAAAATCATCTAACCTCAACCTCGGTGAAAATACAGTAGAAGGTTGAGCACCAGCTGTTCGATGATGATGATGATCACCGGAGCCACTCCAACATTGTATCAGAGCTAAACGATCCGACCATCAATCACCGGAATTAGCTCTGCAAACCTCGTTCTTCTTCTTGTGATCTGTAAGTATGGCTACTACTCATGAAATTGTAATGCTTGGGCATGTCATGGGTAGAATGGATGATGGTTATGTGATAGAGTTGGTTTACAGTAAGTCATAAGGATCTCAAGTTATTCTCATTATTAAATTATTCGCTTTATTTATTGTTATAGTAAATTAAAATTTATTATTTAAACTATAAAAATAAATAATAGTATTTATTAATAAAGTGAACAATTAAGAAAATAATATTAATACAAGTAATTAGTGAATAGTGAAATAAAATTGAATTAAATAATAAAAATATAGATATAAATCCAAGTTGGGAGATGTTAAAATATAAGTTGGGTCATGTATTTCGAACCCATAAAAAGAAGTTGGGTCGTGTAGAACTAGACCCATTCGTACGTGCTTGTAGACCCATTAGCTTTCAACAAATCAAATTTTAAAAATTTAATTTTAAGTGTTTTTAAAATTTTAAAAGTTATTATAAAATTTATATTTGAAAAATGATTTTAAAAGTGTGGTAAAAAAGTGATTTTAAAAAGTTAATAGCGTTTGCTATTGATGTCAAAAAGTGATTTTGAAAAGATAAAATGTCTATTTTAGACACGATGTTATAAGTTACAAGTGAATTTAAATTATAATAAAAATTTTAAATTTTTGTTAATATTATAATTATTAAATAATCAACTTAAATGATAATAAAAATTATTTTTTTATAAAATTAAATTTAAAAATATAAACTATATTTAAAATATATGGAACATAACAATTATAAATTAGTAATAAATTTAAAATAAATTAAAAATAAAATAATTTTATTCTTAATATAAATATTATAAAATATAAATTATTTTATAATTATATATGTATAAACATTATTTTAATAATATATTATAAAGGTAAATAAGTAATTTTATTTTCAAACTAACTTATGAAACTCAAAAACAATAAATTTTAATTTTTGGGTTTGAGTGAAAAATTGGTTTGAAAAGAAATAAAAACAACTAATTCGGTTAACTGGCCGAATCAAAATTATTTCGGTTAATTCGGTCGGTTAATTTTTGGTAAATTCGGTTAACGATTATTATTTTTTGATAATTCGGTTATCGGTTAATAGTTCGAAATCGGTTAATTAACCGAAATAACCGAAATTATATATATTTATTTTTAGTCATTTAACTTTTAAAATATTATAAAATGTTCATTAAATTTTTTTATATGATAAAATGGTCACTAAATTTTGTATTAAATTAGTATAAAAGAAAAGTTTAGTGACTAAAAATTATTTTAGCTTAATTTAGTGACCTATTATGTAATTTAAACAAAATTTATAATAAATTTTAGTTAATTCGGCTAATAAATGAAATAATTTCGATTCGGTTAATTCGATTAAAGAAAATTCGATTCGATTAACGTTTAAGATTTTAAAATTTTCGATTAATTCGGTTCGACCACCGACCGAATTAACCGAATATTCACCCCTAAAAACAACCAAATTCTGATAAAAGCACTTAAAAAATTACTTTTAAACCAAACAAAAACAGGCTTTAAGTTTAGTTTATTATGAACGTACGATGAAATTTTTCAGAGTTACTTGGGATGACGATATGTTTGGATTTATCATTTTTTGTTTTACTTAGGTGGTAAGTTGGGCCAGAGAGTTCTGTCAGGAAAAAAAGTTGTGTCGAAGAAGATGATTATTGTATGTATGATGGGAGGTGTCGTTTGCTTATTGTTTGTGCTTATGTTTTAGGTGTATGATATGGGTTGTTTTCATGATTGAGCACGTGGTTGTATTCTCAAATTTGCTTTCGGATTTTTTTAGGTTTAAGGGTCTAAAAAGCCTTTAAAATTTTGAAGAAAAAATCAATTAAGCCCTTAATTTTTTTTGCAGTTAATTGAGTCCTTGAATCAAAAAAAAAAAATTAACCAATTAAGTTCCTGAATCAAGAAGCTAAATCAATTAAACTCTTTGACCAATTTTGATTATTAAATCTTGATAATTTTTTAAATACTACCGGCACATGATACACTAGAGTCCTATCATGTTGTATTTATAAAAAAAATCAAAAAATATCATTTTATATATTTTTAGAATTTTTAGAATATTTAAAGATTTTTTAAATAAAATAAAAATTATAAAAATATCAAGTGAAAACACTGTGACACGACACACTACAACAGTAGATCAAAAATATTGTTCATGTTTAATAGTCGAAATTGATCAAGAGAATAATTAGGTGCAAAAAAAATATTTAAGTGCTTATTTTTTATAGTTCAAATGTTTTTTTAACCCTGAAGTTTTTTTATTGTTTGCGTATCTTTTTATTAATAAAAATAATTATTTTACGGAAAATATCATTAAAATATGAAAAATAATATATAAGTTTGGGTGAATTTTAGTTTGCACAAATCTTTCAATTTTAAGGTTCGGAGATTTAAGGATTTATCATGACCCGAGTTTTAAAACTCGGAGTCGGGTTAACCCAAGTTAGCAGGCCTCGTGTTTGGGTTTTGAGGGTCTTGTTGAGCTTAAGGATTTGTAGTTGGGTTTGGTTTTGGATGGTGGCCCAAGGGTATTCTATTAAATTGATTATTGGGGGGAAATAAGAGAAAAAGATGGTTTTTTTGTATTACGTATAGGGGTGATATCATCACCATCTTTATTGTCTATTACATTCTCTTCTCTCATCTTTCTCTCTCAAATCCATGAACAGAGGTAAAGTTTTTGAGTGTTGGCTGGTAGAATCTCGTTTGAAAGCTAGAGGAAGGGTTGTTCAACTCAAAGTGATCTATCTTGCAAGGTAAGTTTTGTTAAAAATGGTAGAAGTTGATTTTTTTGTTGGGTGGTTTAGGAATAAATGAGAATAGCTTTTTTTGAGTGTGTTAGGCTGATTAAAGGGTTGTTTTAGTTTCCTTTAACTGTCCTAATAGTGCAGTAATTTCTTGGTAATCTTTCTTGTAGTTGGAGAGAAAGGATAACCATTTAAAAGTTTGGGCAAGGAGAAGGCTTAGGATAATTGCTTTGAAGTTCTTCAGCTCGTTTTGGAAGGTTGGTACACTTCTAAATCCTTTGTATTTCATGTGGATCATCATTCTTGGCATGTTTGATTGGTTTGTAATTGTTTAGTTTAGGTTAGAGCCTATGCATGCTTTAATGGTGATTTGAATTATGGTTGTTTATATGGTTTAAAATCGATTAGAAACTCACCTAAACTACTTCAATAATATGTAGGAACGTTTTAGGATTGAATGTTTCGGTTTTGGTTTATGTTCTTAGGCATTTTAGGTTTCAGACCTGCATTTTCATGTAGGCGCATCGATACCCTTGGTCGGGGTATTGGAACGCCATGCTCGAGTATTAAAACCAGAATTCAAATCATTTTGATACCGCAGAGAGAAAACAGGGGTTAAAGTGACAAGCGTTTTGGAACGCCATGCTCGAGTATTGAAACCAGAATTTCCAGTAACAAATCGTTTCGATACCCCTCGGTGGATTTTTCGATATCCAAAACTCTAGCAGTATTTCGTTTTGATACCCCTTGGTAGGTATATCGATACGAGTAAATTTTATTGTGGGTTTTGCTAAGCTACTTAGCTTAACATATCGATACGCATATAAAGGCGTATCGATACCGGAAGAGTTTCGATACCCCTAGTAGGTGTATCGATACAAGTAAGTCTCCCTTGGTTATCTTCGAAGTTGTGGTCTAGCGTATCGATACGCAATCCTTTGTGTATCGATACTGGGTGTTACGATACTCCCCATAGGTGTATCTGTACCCCTGGGTAATCTGCCCAAGTTTTTATGGGTTGAGTTTGTGGTTCCATAATTCATGTTATGGGTTCTTATTGGTTGTTTAAACCATAAAATGATTAATGAAACTTGGATATGGTAATATGGACTTTGATATGATGAATTATGCCTTGCATGTTTGGCTTTTGGTTGGTTGTGGTATTGTTTGATATAAGGATCCTAGGTGGATCTTCTTGTGTGGTTAAGTCTTTGATTGGTAGGATCTGGATACCCAGTGATTGAAAGTGTTGCAACACAATGAAGTCTATTCGATATGAGATTTTGGGTGATGACTTTGCTCGATGTGAGATTCCGAGTGAATACTCGATGCGAGAATTCGAGTGAAGACTCGATGCGAGAATCTGAGTATACTAGTTCGAGGAGAGATTCCGAGCAACCCAATATGAGATTTCGGGCCGGGTGAGTCCCTAGTGTCAGGTTGGAAATGGGCCTCACTTCTTGATTTGGTATTTTTATGCTTTGGTTTTGCCATATCATGTCATCATATTCTCATCTAGATGTTTGTAGTTATGATTCACTTGAAACACAATCGATAGATTGTGTACCCACTAAGATTTAGTAGCTCAACGTTTTGGAATTTGTTTCCATGCGTAGGTAAGTAGACGGACAATCAAGCGGCATAGCAGAGCACCATCATTGTGGACTTCAGCATTGATCGGTTGGTAGAGTACAATTACTAGGTTAGTGGGCTATGTATTCGTAGGATCATTGTTGTAATTGTAACTCTTTGATTTAAATTGTCAAGGTCAAATGTTTTATTAAAGTTATATTTTGGATATGTTAAACCACTTTGGATCTTAATATCGTTTTAAATTATATCGTATTTGATGGTATGATTTGGACTTGACTTAGAATGTGAAAAATTTTACAGGTATGGGTTTGACTTGTGGCCCAAATGTGGCACCCGGTTTGGGGGTGTTACATTTAAGTTGTGGTTTAGGATTTAAGAGTTTAAGTTATAGAGTGTAGAATTTGAGGTTTATGTTGGTAAAATAGACTGCAAAACAAGGCGTTAGCACTGACAGGAAAAATAAAATAAACGAACTGAAAGATAATTAAACCGTGTCGTGGTATGGAGGTCACTGCCTTAGAAACAAATCGCCCCGATATGTGTACTCGCTACTTTAGGCGATTGTCCCCCGAAGGTTAGCACGGTCCTCCAAACAGTGTACACCCAAAGTTTGGAGTGGACTGTAGAGGAAATGATCGTCGGAACTGGAGTCGAACAAAATGATGCTTTCTAATTCTCTCTCAAGTAAGACAGATGAACTCTGAATGGGATGATTAAAAATGAGAGAAAAGCATCTTATTTATAGGTTGAAAGTAGAGGCAAATCTGTCCGAAAATCAAATAAAATCTGATTTAAATTTAAAATTTAAATTTAATATCAGATAATATCTATCCCAAAATAGTAGATTTGATAACCGAAAATATCCATTTAAATCTCGGATAAAATATATTCAAAATTAGATTTATTAACAGGTAAAATCTAATTAAATCTCAGATAATCTGTTAATATCTATCTAAAAATAGTAGATTTTATAACCAAAAATATCCATTTAAATCTCGGATATTTTGTTATTAAATCTATTCGGTTAAGTATTTAAAATTCAAAGAGAATTTTAAATCAACTGAACTGCTCTCATACAACCTATAAAAACAGAGTGTGGGATTCAAGCATTACATATTTCCAACAATCCCCCACTAATGCGAAAGAATCCTCATGATGTCACAAAGTTCGACTATCACTAGACGAGCATTTGCAAGATTAGTTACTTAAGTACATAGTGAACGAATCTTGAACTAGTACGTAGTGATGATGAGTAATCCTCCTCTTAGATAAGTGAAACTAGTCTTGAACTTTCTAAGATCGGGGTGAACTCATAACACATAACTAATCCCTTCATCCACCACAGTCCGCGATGTGAAGATGTGTATATACATAAAGTATATATATTTAGCCATCTTACCTCGGGATTTTAGTAAGTGTACTAGAAAAACGGCCCATCGTTTTTCATAGAAGGCGGCTAACTCTTCTCACTTACATAGGTTATTTCATCAAGTTTATCTCAACATAAACCACCCAAAATTGGGCTATGAAATAATTAAGAGCTTTGTATAAAGCTCAACCTCACAAGAAAATAAGGTGATTTTCTTCAAGTTCATATTAAATGAACCACCCAAACTCTAGGCTAAGAAATTATTAAGAATAAAAACTCAACCTCTTTGTTCGGTAAATTCAATAATGTTCTTCTCAATAGAACAATCCAACCTCTTTGGATAGAATTTACTAAGAGTTTAAAAATAAACTCATCCTTCCGAGCGGTAAGTTCAATTAGTCCTTCGCAATAGGTCTAAGAACTTATTAAGAGTAGTTATTCAACCAAAATCGGTAAATTCATCAAGTCTTTCTCACAAAGACCACCTAAACTTGGGCTATGAATTTATTAAGAGCATTTAAGCTCAACCTGGGCATGTACATGAAACGTCATAGGGATTGGGTAAAGGGACATGTACACTATGAGTCTCTTTCATTGTTTCGTTTAACCACATTGAACTTAGAGAACTAAGTTGGGTATCCACCATGAATCTCTCAACAAATGGGCTTAAGACCCATCCCCCTCGACGAATCCAGAATTTATTTCCTGCTCAATCCTTTGGTAGTAGGATCGGCCAAATTCATCTCCGACTTAACATACTCTAAGGTAAGTACTCCGTTCTTTATTAGGTGCCTCACATATTCGTACCTTATGCGAATGTGTCTCTTCTTACCATTGTAAACTTAATTTAGAGCCACATGTATCGCAAATTACGAATCTCACAATAAAGATATCGGAGGAGTCGGTATTCCCCACAAAGGTATCTTTGCTAAAAGATTCCTTAGTCACTCGATTTCTTGCCTAGTTAAGTTTAGAGCTATATACTCTGGCTCTATGATGGAGCGTGCAATACAAGTTTGCTTAGAAAACTTCCACAAGATTACAACTCCACCTAAAGTGAGAACATATTCATTCGTAGAGCTTACCTCATCACTATTAGAAACCTAGTTGGCGTCACAACATCCTTTCAAATAACAGGATAACCAACAAATTTGAGTTTCCAATCTATAATACCCTTAAGGTATTTTAGTAAGCGTCTAAGAGTCATTCAATGTTCACCACTTGGATTATGAGTATATCTACTTAATCTACTCATTAGATAGGCAATATCGGGTCGAGTATAGTTCACTAAGAACATTAGGCTTTCAATAATTTTAGCATATTCAACCTGGGAAACACAGCTTCCTTTATTTTTAACGAGATGAGTGCTAGAGTCAAAAGGGGTTCGAGTATAAATGACATCTCAACTGTCAAACTCTTTAATATTTTTGAGTGAACCCTATAACTACTAGCCTTGCCTTACTCTGGATTGACCCATCTGTTATGAGTTTCTTCTTAAAAACTCATTTTTTGCTGATAGGTTTAAATCCTTTAGGTAAGTCTACCAATTCTCAAGCATGATTTAGACATTATTGACTCTAGTTTATCATTAACTACTCCTCCAAAACTAGTGTCAATAGATCTCATAGCTTCTTCATAAGTTTTAGGATCCTCATCTAACAAGAAACTTGAGCTATAAGATCTGATAAGTTGTCTAGATCATTTATCTCAGAAATAAAAGAAGTAACAAAGTCTGGTCCAAAAGATATTTTTATCTTTGTTTAGGCTCCAACTCAAACTCTAGAGCACATCATACGATAGTGTTGGTAGCATACTCAATAAATACTACATCAACGGTTTAGGGACCGATGGTGGACTTCTTAAAGTCAGGCAAACATACTTTAGCCAGACACCCCCACACTTTCAGGTATTGTAAGTTAGGTGCGTAACCTTTTCACAGTTCGTATGGGGTTGAGTCTAATTTCTTATGAGGTACTCGGTTTAAGATTTAACGATAGAATGACTTCCCCCGATATGTTATCAGCTAACTCAAAACTTATCAACAATGAATTTATCATCTCTTTTAAAGTTCTGTTTTTCCTCTCGACTATGTCGTTTTGTTGAGGAAATTAAGGGACAAAAGTTTCATGAACTATGTCATTCGTCTCATATACCTCTTTAAGAAATTTAGATCTAAACTCACCACCTCTATCGGACATAACACGTTTCATCTTTTTCATAAAGATAATTTTTGTGGAGATTTTTGCACACTCCTAAGATAGACAAATCTTTTCTTCCTTCTTAATTATCTGAAGAAAAGAGCCCAAAGAGATTTAATAGCTACAAACATCTTTTAGTAGCATTAATGTCTATCATTTTCTCTTTATTTTAGACAAGGTTCTTACCTTAAAAGACCACTAGAAATATTCATTTACTATGACTAAAAATATATCTTAAAAATTATTAATATTATTATTCTAACTTCTACATTAAGTATTAGAATATTTATTTAGTCATAGTATCTTATAAATTGGAATAATGAGCATAGTAATGCACCAGGTAGGTTTAGAAAGAGAGGTGGCGCATAAAGCACACTTAAATACCAAATCTTTCAAAAAACCAATCCTAGACATGCATTTTTAAACTATCTCACTACTTTCCAATTAATCTCTTATGAATATTTCTTTCCTCATTTAGGTCTTTTAAAAGTTATGCTTAATATATATATTCCCCACTAAAAAAAATTATTAAGCATACTCAAGATAAGTTTTCTACTAGAAAAGGTCATCTAGCCTTCTTTTACAACCTAGTCTAAAAGATATCCACTAAGCTTACAGATTAGGTAAAGGCTTAAAATAAATTCATGTAATATAAATCATGAATTAAATAATCTGACCTTATAAGTAGAAACACGATTCATGTAGATCTTGTCTATTTTGATCATGCCTGCAGCTTCATTCCTTGTATTATGATCCCAAAATTCATCGTGACTGATATTTTACATATATTTTGAATCTACAAAATTCAAATAAAATTATATATGATTAGTCACGAAAATAATTTACTAACAGTAATAATAAATAAATAAATAAAATTCACTGATAGTAAAATATCCTTATCTTTAGGATTTTGGTTCTTATCTTCAACTTCACCTCTACCTTCGATAGTTGACCCGTCAAGTGCGTCAAGCTTGATCAAACCCAAAATCACCTTGACAATAATATCATTTTTGCAGTAGATTTGTTTCTAAATTGTTGGTAAAATAGACTGCAAAACAGGGCGTTAGCACTGACAGGAAAAATAAAATAAACGAACTGAAAGATAATTAAACCGTGTCGTGGTATGGAGGCCACTGCCTTAGAAACAAATCGCTTCGATGTGTGTACTCGCTACTTTAGGCGGTTGTCCCCCGAAGGTTAGCACGGTCCTCCAAACAGTGTACACCCAAAGTTTGGAGTGGACTGTAGAGGAAATGATCGTCGGAACCAGAGTCGAACAAAATGATGCTTTCTAATTCTCTCTCAAGTAAGACAGATGAACTCTGAATGGGATGATTAAAAATGAGAGAAAAGCATCTTATTTATAGGTTGAAAGCAGAGGCAAATTTGTCCGAAAATCAAATAAAATCTGATTTAAATTTAAAATTTAAATTTAATATCAGATAATATCTATCCCAAAATAGTAGATTTGATAACCGAAAATATCCATTTAAATCTCGGATAAAATATATTTAAAATTAGATTTATTAACAGATAAAATCTAATTAAATCTCAGATAATCTGTTAATATCTATCTAAAAATAGTAGATTTTATAACCGAAAATATCCATTTAAATCTCGGATATTTTGTTATTAAATCTATTCGGTTAAGTATTTAAAATTCAAAGAGAATTTTAAATCAACTGAACTGCTCTCATACAACCTATAAAAACAGAGTATGGGATTCAAGCATTACATATTTCCAACAGTTTATAGTTAGAATTTAAAGTTTAAGGATTAAGGTTTAGGCTTAAGATTTTTTTTACAATAATCACTAAATTTTTATTACAACTACATAAGATATCACATTTACAATGTATCCAGGAAAGAAAAATAATATGATTAATCTATCAAAATTTCTTACAACAACAACAAAAAAGATGAATATTTTCGTAGAGAGAAGTATATCATCAAAATTCAAAGGCTATCTTGAATCTCTTTATCTTAATACAATCGAGAAGCATAATGAGTGAAAAATGAATAGTGAACGACCTAAACTATCAAGCAAAATATTTCACTTACTCAAGACTAATTACATTGACAACCAAACATTAACTGAGTGAGCATCCATCTCTCTAAGAATATCGACAGAACCATAATTAGAGATTAACACTATAAAGATCTCTTTATGAGTATCAACCAGTCGTCGAGGTATACTGAAATCATACCATAATGATTGATGAAATAAACTAAAAAAATATGTCAACAGAAAAAAAAAGTCACAAAAGAAAAGGTTTTTATTAAAATATATAAAAATAATACTAAACACCAACGATCGATAACCAACATCTAGACGATTGTTTACCGTTAATTAACTTAAAAATGAAAAAAATTACAAGCCACGATTTTGGTTACTTTGAAAGAAAAAAAATAAGGTAAATAATTTAGATTTTAGATTTTATAACTTAAATATAAAAGATAATATTTTTTATTAATTATGATTACGTTTTATCAAGATTTGGTATTTCTTGTTTAGAATCGTATGATCTTTCTTAATATTAATTTTCTTATATTATAAAGAACATAAATTATATGATAGCTTTTCTGTTCATCTTTTACAATGCACATCGCCATCCGATTTCCATTAGGTAGTTAATAAAATATCCTTTTTCTTAAAAAATTACATTGATTAAATGATAGAGATTATATATCGATTGAAATCGAAATTGAAATGTTTCCACTTCAAACAAAGTTTCCTATCCTTGATTTCAAACCAAAAAATGAGAAAAAGAAAAGTAGAGGGACGAAAATTGTATTTTGGCATTTATATAAATCAAGGGGCCGATCGAATAAACCACTGCCAGAACGTAATCACTCGGTTATGCCAATCTACACATTTTTAGGGGCAAATCCCCCATCGTCCCTGCTCTCCTTCGTCCCGGACACTAGTTTTCATTGTTTTATTCGTAACTATTTGTATTCTATTAATTTGAATCGAGTTTTATATATATCGATTAAGAAGACGATTCTTTAAATTTATTTATTTTCATTTATAAAGTTGAGATTTGAATCTAACATTACTTAAAGAATCTAATGTTTCAGAGATCCGTTAATTGACCTAATGGTCAAAGATGTTTATTCGCTTCACTCCTTGTATACGTTGGAATTCAAACATTTATTTTAAGAATATTATTATAATATTAATTAAAAGAATCTAATATTTCATCCGGCTAAAAATTATTATCGTTGGTATCTTCATTGCTCTTTACCTACATCTTTAACTACGTCTAAGTATCAGCATGCAATAAAACATAACCTACGCGAACAAATGGAACTTCATGCAGTATGAGGACTAAGAAGATGCCTTCTGATGTACATGGTCTTTTCTGATAAAGTGGACTACTTTAATCGTTAAAATGGTTAACTGCGATTAACAACTAATCGTTATTAAATATTCGGTCCATATTAACATGTAATTATAATTTTATTCACATGTTCATAATTCCTTTAAAAAGTTGAGTCAAATTGAAATTTACCGAATATATAGATCAAATGATTATTCTTAATTACAAGCGTCGTAATCTCCGCGTAAAACAAAATTAGACCACATACTATTCCATATTCACATACTATTCCAAACTTTTTGTGGCTAGTAACAGTAGCATCCCATTGGAAGCATTTAAGGCCACATTTAAACAAAATTAGTAAGAAAAATGGTTGGTTCTTTATAAAAATTAGGCAGAGAGAAAATCCTAAAATGGAAGGGAAGGGGAAAGAAGATAAGAAGAAAATTAAATGGAAATAGCACACCAAACTCGGACGTCGACGTGATGTAGGCTGGACCTGATTCCTAGAACTGATTGGGGTTCAACTCCACCACTCATCCATACAACTGATGTGTACAACGAAATGAACTGTTAGATCCTTTAAATAAGATTAAATATTTGAATTTTATCTTCGTGAATAGAAAAATTTGAGCTGAGAAAGTGACATCCATATTAAATCTCTATCAGTGGGGTTCTGGACAGACGCAATAGGAGCGACCGCACAGGGGGCCCTGAAAAAGAAAGGACCCAAATTTTGATAAACTACTTTTATTAGATGATGTTAATTTCGAAATTCATTGAAAATTTTGAAAACGCTATTAAGAAAGATGAGTTATAATTGTTAAAATATTATAATTATTTTCTAAATACGATAATTGATTATAAAAATTTATTGATTATTACTATTACTATTGCTTTAGTAGAAGTAGTGATGTTTTGGATAGGCGCCACAGAAACGATCATCAAGGGCCCCTAGAAAAGACATTTGCTTCTAAGAGCTACAATTTTATAACTAGTTGACAATTACTTTTAAGGACCATATTTTAATGAATTACACAGGGCCACCAAATTCTTTGAACCGCCCCTGATCTCTATAAATTTGATTCAAACTAGTCGATTAATAAGTTAAATATTAATAATTAAAAAAATAATTATTATATATGAATCTGAACTGTCTCGACACCATGCAGCCACAAGTTCCCTGCCCCAACATCCTCGACGTAGGGGCGTTGAAAGAGGATCGTACGTTTTATAATATAATATCTCCCGTCTTCTCCTCCACTCGTACTTCATAGTTTATTTATTTCCATATCTAAATCCAAAAATTAATAAAATACTTCCACTGTTGTGTCATTTCTGTCAAGCAACAACTTGGATAGGTATGAGACTTGGGAACGTTTGATATCTACACCACCTTTGCAGTTATGGTCCAACTTGGAACATGTTATTACCATCCTTAATTTAAAATAAAAGGCATAGTATTTATCCAAAATTTTAGGATTGAACGTTTGATCGAGTCGAGTTAAGTCAAAAAAATTCTTGAGTTATTCAAGTTTATAAGTCTTACTTTACAATTCTAATTTTATTTAAATTTTTTGAATCGAGTCGAGTTTATAAAATTGTAATTGAGTTGAATCAGATGAATTGAGTTTTTATATAGATATATGTAGCAATGCACATATATATTTTTATGCATAACTTAAGGTTGAGTGGTACATACTGATTGAAATTTTAACGATTTTCTATATGTGTATATATATGTATATATTTTTTCATATTTTCACACATAATATATATAATATCATGCAGATTGAAAGAAAAAGTTATCTTAAATATGAGAAGTGGTCAATTAATTATTTTTTTTAATTATCCGACTTTTTATTTTATAACTCAAACTTTAATTAAATTTTTTTAAGTCAAATTTATAAAAGTTTGAGTTAAATAAAAACGAGTCGGTTTTTTTACTTTAAATCAAGTCTAATAATTCGTACGAACTCCATCAATCACTATCAACAATTATTCTATAATTTTATAGATAAAACAATAATTTCGTTGGGTAAGTTTAGGGTGAGATTAAAAAATGATAAATTTTAAAACTTCTCCGATAAATTGATAATGATACTTTTTAATAATATTATAATTATTTTTCAGAATTCTTTAGAAATTTCGAAACTTATAAAACAAATTTCAAAAGATTCTCCAAAAACCTAAACAGTTATTTTATAATTTGACGTGAAAGTTCACGTCAATATTTTAGTAAAAATATTTTATGATATTATTTTTTTAGGCTTAATTATCCAAAATTATGCTTATGGGTTATTTTTGGTGTTTAAACTATTTTTAGCTCTAAATATATATTTAATATTTTAATTATGGTCATTTTAAGTGTCTAACCATCAACTACCGTTGTTTTTATTAATTTTTCATTTTATTTTATTTTTAATTTGATTTTTTTAAAATTAAAAAATTTAAATTTTTACAAAATATCTTTAACTTCAAACCCTAAACTTCCAAATTATTATCATTATCATTGTTTACTATATCATCGGAGATCCCCACTATCGTCGTCGTACTACTACAATCATTTCTCCTAATCATTCATCGCTATTAATCGGTAGTAGGTGTTTCGATTGGCTTTCTAACGTCGAAAGAAACCAAAATCGCGAAAATGAAGTCGTCAACATACCTACTGTTGGTTATAGGCAATGGTTGGTTAGGGGAGACAATCATGACAGTCCAATGACGGCAATAGTGATCTCCAATTAGATAGTAAATGGTGACAACGATAATAAATTGAAGATTTAAGGTTCTAGGTTAGGAATTTTGGACTATTTTATAAGAATTTAATATTATCAATTAAAAAATAAAATTTTAATTTTATTTAAAAAATAATTAAAAATTAAAATTTATCGCTTGTCACATTTTTATTGGAAAATAATTTCTTTATTAATGGTTAGGCACTTAAAATGACCTAAATTAAAACTTAGACACTTATTTAAAGCTAAAAATAGTTTAGACACCAAAAATAATTCACAAGCATAGTTTAGACACCTATTTAGATATTAAGCCTATTTATTAAGATTAACTAATGACAATATAATTATAAGAACTAAATTATTTCAAAATTAAGGACAAAATATTAATTTTGAGCATAATAAAGGGATTAAACCATAATTTAATATTTTTTTATTAAGAATAAAGATGCCACCTCACGCCTCGTTAAAAAATCTCCCTAATCTAGATGGAGGAAAAAGAGTACATTTGGTAGCAAGATATACATAAGACTAAAGCAACTCGGTATGAGAAGAATGATAAAAGCGATGATAAGGAGGGCCGACCCTATCACGCCGAAGCAAAGGTTGAATCTGATCAGTAGCATCATTCAAGATTGTAAGATTGAAATAACTATTGTCCGGTAATTTAGCCATACAGTCAACGACCATAGTCACTTCCCGCAGAATCCACTGAAAATCTAACGACCAATCATTAGAACGAAAAAAAACAATGGAACGAACAAGTTGCAAGCTGCTTGTCATAGCATAAGAGTCACGAATGAGCCGTATTGCTGTGGAGCAATCTGATTGAACAATCAAACGATTAATGCCAAGAGAAGAAACGATTTGAAGGCCATACTCCATAACTCTACATGTAAAGGGAAAACAATACCCACAAAGACGAATAAGTAATTTAATATTCTTTTTCGTTTTATATTACATATAAGGATTAAACTTTGCAAATTGAACCAGATCAAAATCATTTCATATTTTAATTTTTTAGTACAGATGTACAATACAAATATAAAAAAAAAACATACGAATTAAAAAAACATAACTACTTAAAGTACAATACGAAATAACCTAAACAATAATAATTATAAATAAAATCATATATATGATGAGACTCGAATCTTTTCGTTGCAATGGAAGCCTAATTCACAACTTCTTTGGGGAACTTTTACGGAGACGGAGACAGGATTTTATGATATTGGTTGAGATAAATTTATAAGATTTTGAGATATAAAAATAGATTTTTAATAAAAAAAAAATATAAAAACATTTAAATAATTTTTAAATTATATAGAAATTTTAAATTTTTAAGCAACATGTTTCACTTTAACCCCGCGGTTCATCACTGAATTTATAGTCATTGAACTTTGACTGAGATTTAGAGAGAGGTCAACCGTTTTCATTCACTTATTATAGCTTAGTGAATGATAATTAAAGTAGGCAATTTAGTGTGGGTAACGGTGTACGAAATTCCATTAGACTAAGAAAAATTAAATATTTGATTTAATGTAAAAGATTTAATTTGTTTTAACTCGAATTAAAAAAATTAATAAAGTTTGAGTTATAAATTAAAAATTTAAATAAATGTTATGAATATTTATTTATGTGAATGTCTATCATAATAAGAACTCTATCATTAAGAATATTATCTTCATTAATTAGAGTTTAATATATTATGTACTTCTTATGCCTATGAATAGATGAGTTTGTGAAGGCATTGTACAAAAGTCAAAATTGAGAATAATATAAATATCTTTCTTTATATATTCTCTTTGTTCTTTCATTCTTATTCTTTATTTTTATTTTAGTTTTTCGTTATTTTATTTATAATAATAAATAAATTTTTTAGTAATTATTAGATTAGTTTTCAACTTTGAGCCGAGTATCTCAATTCTGTTCGATATTATATATGTCAAATATGAAAAAAAATATATTTGTATTGTATATGATTATAGAAATATGTTTAAATTGAAATTAATTAGTATCATAATATTATAAATATTTATAATTAAATTCTAACAGAAATTAGAACAATTTGACTTGACTCGAAAAAATTAAAATAACGTTTAAATTATAAAATAGGACGTATCAACTAGACTAACTTTAAATACTTTGCCTTGACTCGATCGATTGCTTACCTAGTATAGGGTTCATGAACGTTTTGTTATTCATTCGTTTATGTTTGTTCGTTTATGCTCGTTTAAATTTATTTACATATGTCTAAGGGTGTTTATTGTTAAGTTAAACCGAATTAATCTATCGAACCAAAACAAAAATGGTTAATCTATTAGATAATTTTAGGTTTGTTTAATGATTAAGAGTTTTTTAAATTTTAATTATCAATTAATTCGGTTTAAAATATTAAATATTTAACACATTATATATGTTTATTTGTGTTCGTTTATCATGTTAACGAATGAACATGAACAAATACAAACAAGCTACATTCCTTAATAAACGAACAAGAACAAGAAATTTTATGTGTGTTCATTGCTTCTGTTAAAGATAAACAAACGAATATAAACACACATTCGTTCGTATTCGTTTAATTCGTTTACATACCTATCCATCTTGCATAAATTTAAATCCCGATATACAAACATACTATCTATTTAATAAAAAAAAATGTTAGAATCTCATCAATAGATCATTTGAGTGATCTATAAATACCAATTTCATCTTTCATAAAATAAGTAAAATTATAAATTCAAACCTTGTACATAAGTATAACACTCTCCTAATCAGAAATTTAGATTACGATTACGGTTGCATAAAAGTTATATTACTGTCATTGTCGCACTAATAATTTTAAGAGTAAAAATCATCTACTTCTTTATTATTTTTTTATTCATACATCTGATTGAAAATTTCTAAAAAATTAAATTTTAAACCATAGCCTTTAGATTTTATATCTTAAACCCTAAACCCTACATCCTAAAAAATGCACCCTACGCCTAATTTCTTCAACCCTAACCACAACCCCTAACATTAAATCCTATACCTTAAATCCTCTAATTGCGAAAACACAAATAAAAATATGAGAAAAAAATAGACAGTGTATACCTCAATTTTAAACGATAATACTTTATAATTAACGATTTTTATTACGATAACGAACAACTATTTGAATCATCGCCTTTTTTGAGAGTTTCTTAGTCCCACTAATGCTTTCTTATTGGTATTCTTTGTTTGCAGATCATGTCCTTTCTTTGTCCTTTTCCACATATAACTGCAAGAAGACTTGGAGAAAAAAGGTCAAGAGTCTCGTAGGGAGCACGAAAACCTGGGATGAAATCAAAACAAACAAGAGTAACAAACAATTTTCTACATCATTCATGAATCAGATGATAGTATATAATTTTAAAAAATAAAATTAATTCTAATTTGTTTAATTAAATTGTTTATCATCGATTCATCAAACATTAATCTAAGATAAAATATCGAGTTTATTATAAATACAATAAAAAAAACTGTATTGAAAGAGAAATTATATCATAAATTTTTTTTATTATGTCATCGGTGAACATGATTTATGATATAATCTCTGGTATCGAAAAGACATAGAACCGTTTTTCATCTGTTCACGTGAATTAGGGCTTTTGGAGAGACAAGTTTTGCGGTGTGTATTTGTAAAGTAAATGAAAGTCTGGTTTATGCTATCATACAATGACAACGTTGATATCCTGCGCCACATTGTCCATGGCGCGTGGACTGATTCCCATGCCTCTCTCCCTTTCCCATATTTACTCATTTGTTAAAATTTTACTTCGAGGTGAAAAACACGTGTCTTTTGCTTCTTTCTTCCTTTAATTAGATGAATGATTAAGTAAAGGAATAATATTTATTTTAAAAAAATTATATTTGGATAATTTCATTTATAAAATATATATTTTATTAATAAATTAAAAAATATATAAATATTATTTTATAATTATTTTAATACTATTAGAAATGAAAAAAATTAACCCTCCATTAAGAAACATATATAATAACAAAATATTATTTTTTTAATGTTATTTTATTTTTTATTATAATCATGAATATTTAATTTATTGATAATTATTTTCTATTAAATTTTATAAAAATATATTATAAGACTTCTCTCCTAATGGTTAAAATTTATTTTTTAAAATATTATAATATAAAAGAGATGAGATTAACAAGAAATTGTTGAGAATTATTGCTTGGAGTGAAGATGCGGGAACTTATTATCATTACGTGGAATAACTTGGTAAAAGTAAAAAAAAAATTATATGAAAATAGTTATGTATGGCTGTGGAAAATTATTTATGAAAATAGATTGATTTAATTAGGGTTTAAAATTTATATTTTAATATTTATAATTTAAAGTTTAGAATTTTATATTTTAAATTTATTGTTAAATATTTATATTTCATATTGTGGATCTTAATACTAAAATAAGTATCCGAGTTATAAAATCTTGTAAGATATTTTTTTATTGAAGTGGGTAAATATTTTTATTTTAGCATATTTTAAATTTTTTCTATGTGCCTTTTGGAAAAAAAAGATATTTAATTTAGTCAAAAAAAATATTTAAACACATTTTATAAAAGATATACTTTGGACATTATTCTAATATTAAGCCTATTGCGGAGTGTAAATAAATATATTTGTATAAAAGAATTTATACTAATGATGTATCAAATATTAACTTGTAAAAACATACTCATATATTGATTTTATATGAAGCTAAGGCTGAATCAGTTAAATATACCACTAAAAATAATTAATTACGTAAATATAAGTTCATCTTAAATTATTTAAATAAATATCTTCATTTTAACTCACCTAATATAAATTTGTGTTTTACGTAAAGTGAGTTATAAATAGGGACCAACTTAAAATTTTACGTAAGAGGATGTAAATTATCAAAAAAAAATTATACTAGAAATATAAGGGTGTGAAATTATAATAATTTAGGGGAGTAGAATTATATTATCAATAGAAAATATAAAGAAAATATATAAAGAAAATATATAAAATATAAGAAGATTTAAAAATTTTAGGGATACGGCTACATCCCTAAGTCTATTCCTGATTATAAACTCGTGTTTTACTAAAAACTAGTTTAGGGTTAAGCATATAGGTAAAAAAATAAACAATTTAATTTATCGTTTATTTTTTTAACAGAACTCGTGTTTAACTAGGTACAATCGGAAATTACTTATCTAATTAATTACTTTTAAGGGTATATTTAAATGATTTAGCCTTAACCTACCTACTACTAACGTTTGCACTAGTCATGCACTAAAAGGAGTTAAATGCGCGCACACAATTTTGTGGTCACACACTTTTCTCTCGTATAAAATCCCCCTCTCTATGCTCTCCTTTGAGCTCAAGAGGGTTTAGAGCTTTGGGCATTCCATAAGAGAGCTAGGGTTCCTTCCCCTTCCCCTTCCCTCTGCAATTTTGTTTTCAAAAACAAAACTTGCTTTTTCTTTGTTAGAGAAGAGAGAGATGGCCGTAATGGGTCACCAACATATCTTTGGCAGTTGTGTTCGGTATCTTAGGTAATACTCGCAGCTTGTCGGTCGTAGCTCGGGTTCTTCGTTTTTCATAAATTATTCATATTTGACACTCATATTCATCTCATGGATACAAGAATATATCCTTCGAGAATTTCGAAATACATACTCGTATCAACACTCACACCGAACAGTGTCAGGGTTTTCTTGTTTTAGTCATTTCTCTTGTGTCCCAAGTGACGTAAGTTCAGTCAAAAGGAAGCCATCCAGGACACCACAATAGCATTCACCACCGTTGTTTCCGCCTTGTTTTCTTCCCCTTTTAGTTGTCTATTTTAGAACTGGCTCCAAATTTTACCTAACAAATACCTTTATTTAATGTAGTTTCATGGAACTATAAGCTAACCAATGAATTTCTTTATATGACAGGCAACATCATCTCGGTCATGGTATTTATGGCACCTCTGTAAGCGTCGAACATCATCATTTTCATGTCTCAAAATCAGTAATTCTTAATAAAAATGATAACCCTTTTTTGTTGTGAAAAAAATGGATGATTTCAGACCAACATTCTACCGGATTTTCAAGAAGAAATCGACAGAAAGTTTCCAGTCGCTGCCGTACCAGGTTGCATTGTTCAGTTGCATGCTGTGGCTGTACTACGCGTTGATTAAAAAGGGTGCTTTCCTACTCATCACCATCAACTCATTCGGATGCGTTGTCGAGACGATTTACATATCTATGTTCATAGCTTACGCTTCAAAGGACAGCAGGGTGAGTGAACATATTTGTGTGTGTATATATATATATATCAATTCTAATTATGTATGGCAATCTGCAGAAGTCTGCCATGAAACTTTTTGTAGCAATGAACGTAGGGGTCTTCTCTTTCATTCTTATCCTCACTCACTTTCTGCTCAAGAGTTCGGTTCGAGTCCCGGTTCTCGGGTGGATTTGTGTTGCCATCTCTGTATCTGTCTTTGCAGCACCCTTGAATATCATGGTGAGTATCTGTTAAGTTTCTTTTTTCCTTAATTTCTGATTAATTTAGTTAGTTAATCTTATTTTTTGAATGTTGTTGTTGGCTTTCAGGCAAGAGTTGTTCGAACAAAGAGTGTTGAGTTCATGCCTTTCAACTTGTCGTTTTTCCTCACATTGAGTGCAGTGATGTGGTTCGCTTATGGAGTATTTATCAAGGACATGTGTGTAGCTGTAAGTTAATCGATTTCATTTTTTTTCGATGTGGGATTAAGACACGGGACACACCTTTTGATTGCCTTGTGAAATGGACAGCTCCCTAACGTACTAGGCTTCATACTGGGGATGCTACAGATGATTCTATACGCAATCTACAGACACGAGGAGAAGGGTGTCATGGAGGAGAAGGAGAAGAAGCCGGCAGAACAAATGAAAAATGGCGTCGTCCTCGGCACATTAAGCGCCGCCGAAGTCCACCCTGTAGCTCTAGACAAACAAGATGATCAAACCAATGAGCCCAACACAGCCACCACAGATTCCAATGAATGTCCGGTTTGAATAAACACACATCAATCAAGCATATAGTCGAGATCGGGATCGGGATCGAGATCGATGTGTTAGTTGTGCTGTATTTTCAGTTTCCCCCTCCCTGTTGCAATAATCTCTCCAGGACATGTACGTGGTTATTAGTTTGAAATGCCACCAACCATGACTTGTTGTTTGCATTTATTTACGTTTTCTGGTGTATCGTGTTGATGAGGAAAGATGGATTGAATTGGTTTTCACATTGATCGGGATGGTATTAAATAGGGTTCCAGCTCTAACAAGGCAAAGCTAAGCAGGCTGTGTGGTTCGAATCAGTTCGATCATTAATTGGCAACAAGACACAGTTGGATGCAATAACATGTCCATACGGTTCCATCTCAATATTACGTGTTCAAAAAGAGAAGCTCAGACTTAAATGTTTTAAGTCCTAAATCCTATCATCCAAAAAATACATTATAACTCTAATTTTCTAAACTTTAATTATAATCTTTAATCTTAATCTTAATTTTAATCCCTAAACTCACTATTTTAAAATAAGGCACCAATTAAAATACGGTTAGAGACAAATGATTTACGATTTAGTAACTATACTATAAAAATCAATTAAAAGAATAGAAATCAATTAACTTTCGGTGTCTCTACGTATTCCGCGCTAAAAAATTAGATTTAAAACTTAAGGTTAGAGTTTTAAAGTTAAAATTTAAAGAATTATAGGTAGAAATAGTTTTTAAGATAGAATTACGGTTTAATATTTAAAATTCAAGCTTAAGACTTTTAATTTAATTTATTAATGTTGAGCATAGAAAAGATCGAAAAGAAATAAATATTTTTTGCCCTAACTTGAAACACTGTGCACCATATCTCTAGCAGCTAAAAATACATATTTATTTAATTTTTAGGGTTTAGGCATAACATTTATGATACATGTAGAGATGGAGTCGGGATTTATAATTTAATTTTAGGATTAACTATTATAATGGTTATTTATGTTTTTTCCGATATAAGTTTATCATTGATTTTAAAAAACGATCAGTAAGATCACTTATATTTTCAAAGTGTAAACTTTTGCTCGGTCGGTTGTTTAGTTCCATTAAACATTAACGAGGAGTTAATCTGGCACAATACAAAAATTAAATGACATAAATAGTCCTTAAATTATTATTTTAATTATATTTTAATCACTAAAATAAAAAATTAATTTATATAATTACACATTTAACCTTAAATGTTAATCCCAAATTATAATCCTAATTATAATATCTATCACACAAAATATTCACCAGCATTTTAAACAAAAATGAAGTTCATAAATATTTAATTCTTCAATAATATTTGAATTATACCTAAGAATGAGTGAGAATCCTTTTTTATTTTATTTTATTTCTCTTCGTTAACAACTTAACCACTCATGCCTTAAGGAACCAACAGGAAGCGGTTAGTTGTTATTAAGGTTATAAATGATACGAGATAGATTGTGAATTACTTAAATTTGATTCGGTCAAAATTTGATTAAAATTTAATTGGATTGGATTCGATTCGAGTTTAAACCTAATTTGAGTTCTTAACGAATCGAGTCGAGCTACTTGATACTCGACTCGTAAAACTCGTGAGCTATTCAAAAATATAATATATTGATTTTTTAATTTTTATAATTTAAAATCTAAATTTCTTAAAACTCTGAAATCTAAATCCTAAACTTTAAAGTTCACAACCTAAACTAACACCTCTATGCATTAAAATTAACAAGCTTGAGTTTACACAACTTTTGTACCAACGTTTTTTTTTTCTCATAGGGATTTAAATGAGACATGACAAATGATGATATACTCGAGTCCGACAGGACCAAAGAATCATCAACAGTTGACTTGGTTGGGTTGAATAAAGCTCGAACTCGACTCAAGTTCTTAACGAGTCGAGTTTAAATTTCTTAAGCTCTTTAAAATTACTCAAACTCATACTCAACTCGAAATCTTAATGAATTAAATCGAGTTTAACACTACTCAAACTCAACTCAACTCATTTACAGTACGATTGTAGATGCACTTAATTTTCAAAGCTTTCAAAGCAACGAGAATCCCTCAAATGAATAATTGAATGTTAGTTGGAGATTATTTTTTCAAGGAGAATTCTTATTATGAATTATGAATTCTTTAGCAACCAGGTTTATCTATGAATTATGTATTATTTAAAAAAAAATATAAAAGATTAAATGTGTAATTATATAAATTATTTTTATTTCGATGGTTAAAATATGATTAAACTAATAATTTAAAAATTATTTAGATAATTTTTTATTGCGTCAAATTAATTTTTTGTTAATGTTTAACGATAAAAACGATTGAGTAACCAAATTTTTTTACTCAAAAACGTAAGTGACCTTACTGTTTTTTAAAATCGGTGACTAACTCCTACTAAGGAAAAACATAAGTGACCATTATCGTAGTAAGTCCATATTTTAAGATTTAAAAGTTAGATGTTTAGGTTTAGTGGTTTAAAATTGATTATTTATCATTAAAATTTAAATTAGGGTTAAAATTTAATGTTTATAAATTAAAATCTAAATCTCTAACTATATTACTCTAAACATTAAGCTATAAAACCCAAATTCTAACTAAATTCATAACTTTTAATTTCCAACTCTAAATCCTAAAACTAGAACGCTTATATATTTTTAAAATCTAAGATGCTTGTGTAATTTTTTTTATTATTGCATGTTTATTCAATGTAAATTTTTTATTTTATTGTGTAAATTTTATTATCTACGAATTTAAAAATAAGTTCAAAATATATTTTAAAAAAATAGGTATGCAAAAATATATATTTTTTTATTTTTATACATTAAATTAATTTTTTTTTTAAAAATTATATCAACTTAAGAGTGTTTCCGAAAAAATAATGCATCTACTCTTCTAGATTCTACATGCATCCACCTCTGTTTATAGTTTCGCAAAATCAAATCAAAGGTTGAATAGAAATTCAAGTGAATTTATTATTTATTCAATCAATTTTTAACCTAGGAGCAAAAAAATGCTCCTCAAATATGAGTGAATCCCATATTTACTTTACCCTCCAAAGACGGTAAAAAAACACAAAATTGGATGAAAATGAGCTCAATTACTAGGTAAAAATGTATGTGTGAATGCACCGAAGATGAATACAACATACAAAGAGCATAGACAAGTTCCATACAAAACCAGAACAAAGAGGATAACATTTTAACTCTCAAAATTTATTAAAAAAAACGTCTTGCCTTTCTAATTCATTCTCATGCATATGGTTCATGATAATGAACATCAATCCATCATCATCATCATCTTTTTCTATGTTCCATTGAAATGAAAGGATAATAAAGTAAGGAAAGTAAAGCATTGGCAAGCTTTTTGGATGGACCATGCACAAGAAAGAAATGTTTCTTCACCTTGTCGGGTCAGATTGGTGGATGAACGGTGGTGCGACCAAGAAGGTGCTTACAAAGTTTATCTGGGAATGGTATACTAGCCATTAGTCCCATCGAAACTACCATGTGCATTCTGTCGCCTTTTTTCTCGCCAATTCTCTCCCCACATCTTGGCCTCGGCCACAGCTCTTTCCCGATCCAAACCCCTATTCAACATTCTGGCAGTTTCTCTGGGGGAGTCCTCCTTCTCGGACCCTTCCAAATCCAACCTATGGACAGATGATGCTCCTTCATCGTTCTTAGATATCCTTCCTCCTTTGTCATCTCTGTATCTTTTATCATCCTTATCTCCAGAACCGCGGTAGCCATGCCCTGCTGCACTAGGATCGTATGCCTGGTTTGCCAAATACGAGAGAGCAGTGACCACATCCCCAATTAGAGGACGTGTGGCAGCCTCCTCTTGAATGCACATAGAGGCCACTGCTAGAGCTTGGTAAAGACCTCGCATTGGATATCGTCCTTGCAAACTTGGATCTGCCAATTTTGAAAATTTGCGACGGTCGTTGAATAACGGACGTGCCTGTACATACATTAGAAAGATAAATTATTATATAGTTTCAGCCATTGCTTGCTACACAGATCAATACAAAAGCACTTCAAATGCATTACCCATGTTACAAGGTTCTGTTCTCCATGCGGCCGTGTGCTATCAATAGCTCTCCGTCCAGTAATTAGCTCTAAGAAGACAACACCAAAACTATAAACATCAGATTTAACTGTCAATTGACCAGTCATGGCATACTCAGGAGCACAATAGCCATACGTGCCCATAACTCTGGTGGAAACATGTGATTTATCTCCTGTTGGGCCAAGCTTTGCAAGCCCGAAATCAGATAACTTTGGCTGGAATCCTTCATCTAGTAATATGTTGGAGGACTTGAAGTCCCTGTAAATAACAGGAGGGTTTGCTTTGTCATGGAGGTATTCCAAACCTTTAGCCGCACCAGCTGCTATCTTCATTCTTGTGTTCCAATCTAGTGGTTCCTTCTCAGGAGGTAGATCTGCAGAGAAATAGATGACAGATTAGAGTATTTAAAAGGAACCGTTAGAGAACAAACAAGATACGTCCAAGGGCATGACACGGTAAAACTTGAGTATAGCCATTTGTGTCAACTTTAAACCTGAATTTATCCAACAATGAGATGTGACTATCATCTGTACGTAATTGGTAGGTACTAAAGGGCTAAAGTCAAATGTTCTGAAGCATTCAGACTACTAAGAGCATAAGACAGCTTGCTAGTGAACCACAAAACAGATCCATTATGAGAACACTGTGATTCATATTTCATTATTAGTTCCAACATTAATTAGACTTGAAGTTTTTGCTAAAGAAGAGGCCATGGACAAAATTACAGATGTTGGGACTCAAATCCTTAAGACTTTTGGATGCCAACTCAGCTAAGCTCCAGGTTCATAATTAGGCTTAGGTCAATATTATAGCTGGTAGGATTCTGAAAGCTGTGGTTGTGAAATGAGGGTTTGGAAACCACACTGAAAAACCATCAGTTTAGTCAAGACTTAGTTTAGAAAAAAAATGATGAACTTGGGCAGTGCAAACCAAGATTTTGCCTGTCAATCACAATGCCAAACTCAGCCTATACGAGAAGACAATACAAGAATATCTCATTATATAAGAAAATATCTAATTTGACTTTATCTTATCATTAAGAGACACGAAATGGAAAAGAGAATAACGCAAAACAGTCCTAAAATATTGGATTCAGTATCATGCCCAATTAAAGATACACCATTCATCATCTTTGATGTCTCTGACACAGACATGCTCTGATGTGACGAACTATGAGCCGGGAAAGCAAGAACAAGAAAAATATAAATAAAGACAAAATGTTAAATCCTAAGGAACTCGAATGCTTTAAATCCATAAAGAAAACGAAGAAAACTGAAAGAGAAACAATAATGGAGAGTTAAATACCAGAAAGTTTGGGAGTAGAACGCAAAATATCGATGTAAATATATTACAGGACAGAGAATGATAGAGTAAGAAGGCAAAGAAGGTAATAAATGAGATAAGTACGAGAAGAGTTTTATTATTGAACAATTCACTGCATGGTGATTTAAGGTCTTTTAAGACTTTGAGCTATTTGTTCCTAATGAATTTATTAAGGTTCAAGATTTTAAACTCAAATTTGACTTTAAGAATTTGAAAAACTAATTGCATTTGCATGTTGACATTTGTAAGAATGGGTTTCGTTCTAGTGCTCGAAAATAATATTCTAACGCTTTTGTATGTTCTCCGTTACTTTTGTGGATAAGGCCTATGTTATAGAGTATATAACTTCGAAGTATCCAATTATATTTGTTTACTATTATATAAAATATATATTGCGTCTTGTCGTCTCAATGTCCTAATTTTCTAAACATCCTAGTCTCATCGTGCCTATTCCGTATTGTACCCTTATTGTGAGTCAGTATCCATGATGTCTAGATTAACACTAATTATCACTTCACAATATCAATGAATCCATTAAAATTATGGGGAGCTCGGAGAATATTTGTATATAGAAAATATTAATAAGATCCTTTACCTAACATTGGAATCCTAAATTGAGTTCAAAGTGCTAAAATTGTTTTGTTGAATATAACTTTATGAAGATCTATATGCGGAAGGACTAGTTGTTGTAGACATAATGAAGTAATACAAGAGAGAACTATATCATTAGAGGATTAATGTGCATCAAATGTTACCAAGAAGGTGATCTTCCAATGATCCCAAGGGCATGAATTCATAAACAAGAAGCCGTTGATCTCCATCAGCACAATAACCAATCAGGTTAACAAGATTAGGATGATGAAGAAGGCTGAGCATGAGAACCTCAACCAAAAATTCCCTGTTACCCTGGAGACCATTTCTATCCAACTGTTTGACTGCAACTACCTGCAAAGGTAAAAGATATACATATAAGAGACATAATGACATGAGCTCCACAAACTATAAAAGATTGAGCTTGTTATCCCAACTACAAGAACCTTTAGTTTACTTAAATTCAGAAGAAAATGCAGAGGTCCTCTTTCACATGTCTTATAGAAATGTATGAACATCTTGTTAAATGAATATTATTTTTAATGAGACATGAACTTCTTCGACCAAATTGCATCCTTAGATATATTCAGCATTAGTTTCTTCTCTTAAATAGATTAATAATTATAATTGAAGTTGCATTCAACAATAAAACTTTCAGACTCATCCTAGACCCCAGCTACGGCATGACAACATCAAGTTGGAGGATTTAGATAGGAAAACCACACTTTATCAGCAAGACAAACTCCATGAGGATGAATGCTGTTATCTTTTAGCAGAGGATCAAGTATGTCAAGTAGCAACAAACACAACAAAAGATACAAATATACTTGAACATTAATTAGATCATGCATGGAAAAAAGATTATCATTTGAGACTTATCGGAAAAGGAGATGCATCCAAGTTCAACAATTGAACTTTCCAAAAGATACTCTTAAGATTTAACTGTATATAGCCATTTCACTAGGAGAAAGATCAGAATACATATTAAGAAATTTAGAGGAGCTGAAATCCTAATGAAGTTACCGACACAATTACAAAATACATTAATGATGTAGTTACCAATTTTAGCGCATCACATGCAACGTAAATAAATGTTACAATCTTGGAAAACGGTATTTTAAGAATATGACAATGTGTGAGCAAATCGAGAAAGGCCTAAAATTCATAAATCACGGTAAGACTCGGAACTTAAAATTTCAGTTACATTATATTAATATTCTTTCAAAATTCGAAGTAAGCAAAACAACTATAATAAGATTACCTGACCAGTACTCTCAAGCCGCCCTTTGTAAACATGTCCGAATCCACCTTCCCCTAAAAAAGACTCCGGACGGAAATTCTTCGTTGCAGCTGCAAGCTCACGAAAGGTAAAAATCTGAGCAGCAATTTGCACACCAGGCCCATCTTTGGGACTTGGTATTTCCCTTTTGGACCCTCCATTAGTTCTTGCTCTAAGCCTGTCCCCTCCTGTCCCCTCCATAAAAATAGGTACCATGAGAGATCTGATTACCATTTTAATGCAAACAAAAGAATCTAACAAGGAAAAAGAATACAATCTAGATTCACAAAGCTAAGTGATTAAAGAAAAGACAATTTTATACTGCAAAAGAAATAACAAGCTCTATCAAGCTATAATTTCCTTATCATATTCAGTATGCTGATTTGAGTTCAAGACATCTTATCAGTGGATTTTGAACTAATTACAATTACTTTAACCTAATCAACTATCAAACATATCACCATGTAATCAAAATCATCCTAAGATCCTATAAGCATCATCATCATCAAGTTAACAATAAAATCAATTTCATCATCAAAGTTAGGAAAAAAAATAATGATTCAGAAACACCCAGATCAGATCAAGTGACAAAGTAATTAATTTAAAAAATATATATTCCAGAACAAAAAGGAAAAAAATCAATGCTAACCTGAAGATAATTTGGAAATATTAGAGGAAACAGCTGGGTTCCCTTGCTTTCGATCAACAGGTTCGTTCACAGTATTTAGCTTCTCCTCTTCCTTTGAATCGAAACAAGGAAAACAACCCATTCCCTAGAAAAATCAATCGAAACCCAGAAATAATCCTAAGCTTTTCTGCAATAAAAACTGGAGAAAAACTAAAGATTGATCAACCTGCCATATCCGATCCTGTTTTCTTACAAATTTTTATCTGAAAAAAATGGGTTATCTCCCCTCTTTCTTGTTTTACCCGATCAAATAATCAAACCAAAAGATAAAACGAATCCAAGTGAAAGCGAAAAGAACAGAAAAAAAGGATAAACTTTTAAGCGTGCGAACAATGGAGAAATTGGAAGCAATACAGAGAGGTTGAAGACGGGAGGAAAAGAAGGTTGGTTTAGTCCACGGCTTCGTGCACACTTGACATCTAGCTTCCAGCTCTCACGCTGTTTCTCCTATTGACCGTAGATTTGTTTGGTTTTCGATTAAAAATTACAACACAATCTTTCCCTTTCTCTCTCTAGATTTCCTCATCTTCCTTCTTTACACAACTTTGCTTTTTGTATTTAACTTCGCAGTTATTTCTGGCACCGAAATCCACGTTGTTGGTGGCGTTGTTGTTGAAATTGAAAGAACAATTAGATATTTATGCCTCAACCGGAAGAAAGCGCACGGGAAAGGGAGGAATGGATGGAGACCTTAGTCCATTTCGATTCAGGAGGAGGACATTTCTCAGTCAATTTATGGTTAGAAATTTCCAAGTTCTATAGGTAACTATCGGAATTCCAATTTATATAGTATACAATTATAATGAATAAAATTTAACTTAATATAAAAAATATTAGTCATTTTGATTTGATTCGGTTAATAAGTTCGATTAAAATATATCATATAAAGTTCAAGTTATAAAATAAAAATTACAATAACTTAAAATTATTAGTAAATTTTTATCAGCTTTAAGTTAGAGTCGAGCTTTTTGGTTTTGCCTAATATATTATGTATATCATATACCAAATATCTAAATTTGATATCGATAAATATTATAATTAAATTTACACATAAACTCGAAAATTCAACTTAACTCGATTTTAATTTCATAAACTCAGCTCTATTAAAATATTAAATAAATTTTATTAACTAAAATAACTCAAAAAATTTTACTTGAATCCGAATATAAAACCCTAAATAGAATAATATAAATATCTTTAATCCCTCGACTAATTAATTAAATTGTTAGTTAAGTTCTAGTCGTTTGAATATGATTACACATAATTAAAAACCATCGAGTTGGATAGTTAGATTAAATCGGTCGAGTTGAATAATTTTAAACACCCGTATATATAATTACGTAATAATACATGTTCATTAATTTTAACTCTTTAATATATATTATCATATCTATATAACATGTCATCATCATTAAATTTTTAATGGTATAGTTATCATGATAGTTAAAAAAATAAGTTATTTGTCAAAAAAAATATAAGTTAAGGGCTAAATTTATCCTCAAAAATAAGGGTCAAAACAATAAAAATTATAAACATTAAAAGTTAAAATTATCTTTATACCTTAAAAAATTAATAAATTGCATTAACAATAGAGTTTTAACTTAAAACCCTAAACTAAATATTTATTACATTGTTAACAAAAAATAATCTTTAGTAAAAATTGAGGTTGAAATAAATTATATTTTCTTTATAGAAATATATTAATTATAAAACATAATAAGAATATATTTACAACGTTAATTAAATTATATTATTTTTATGGGGTAATAAATCTCTTAGCCAAGATTAGAATTTGAATCATGACCTTCTGAATAAATCAAATTAAATATTGAAAAAATCATTCTTATATTAATTTTTTGTAGTATCTAATTTAAATTAATTAATTAATAAATAAATTATATAATTATATTAAAAATCATTATAATTATTTTATTTTGTGTTTATATGGTCGACACTAATATATTAGCATTTGTAGTAAAAAAAATTATCATAATTAGGGTATTTAACGAGTTGAACAACTCGTGAACTGCTCAAATTTAACTTAGTCAAAATTCGATAAATATTCGACTCAGATTATTTCAATTCGGTCAAAACTCGATAAATATCGATTTGGATTAGTTCGACTCGAACTTGAACTCAACTCGATACTTTAACGAGTTGAATCCAGTAAAGTCTAACTCGACTCGATAAGTTCGTGAGCAGCTCATTAATTTTTTAAAATATTTTTAATAATTATTTTAAAATAATTTCATTAAAAAATAAGGCATAAAGATAATTTTAACCCTTAATGTTTACAGTTTTTGTCGTTTTGGCCCTTATTCTTTTTTGGGATAAATTTAGCCCTTAACCTATACCTTTTTGACAAATATCTTATTTTTTTTAACTAGCTTGATGATTGGACCGTTAAAAATTTAACGATGGTATATATATGGAATATAATTTTAAATGATATGGAATGTAACCTATCAAATACATATATATAGAATATAATTTTATTCTAATATAAAATATAAAACAATTAAAATTCAAATAAAATATTAAAAATTAATTAATTCTAAAATAAAAAATTATTAAACATTCTTAATCCTAACTACGATAGAATTAAAATCTCATCTTAAAAAATATAAACACAATTCGAATAAGATTTTAATTTTATTGTAGTTACGGTTAAAAATGTTTAATAATCTTATATTTTAGAATTAATTAATTTTTAATATTTTATTTGAATTTTAATTGTTTTATATTTTATATTAGAATAAAATTATATTCTATATATATGCATTTGATAGGTTACATGCATGTCACTTAAAATTATATTTCATGTATATATGTATTATCGTTAAATTTTTAACGGTCTACTCATCAAGCTAGTTAAAAAATAAGATATTTGTCAAAAAGATATAGGTTAAGGGTTAAATTTATCCCAAAAAAAGAATAATAGCCAAAACGACAAAAACTGTAAACGTTAAGAGTTAAAATTATCTTTATGCCAAAAAATAAATCTAAATAATAATTATTAATGTGCGAATGGTTAAATATGTTAATTTACATTAATATTAAAACTCATATGGTATTATTAAATTTTACTTTTAGTTAAAAATAAGGTAATTTTTTTAATGAGCTAAACAAGCAATAAGTTGAGCTTAACGAGCAACGAGTCGAGTTGAGCAACAAAATATTTAACGAGCACGAGTCGAGCACAATTTTAATGAGCTTCACGAACAATGAATCGAATCGAGCATAAGCACAATTCGAGTAATACCCAACTCGTGATCGACTCGCTCGATAAGCACCCCTAATCACAATAACTCTATTGTGATGATTTTTTGACACTGGAAAAAAATGTTGTGACAAAAAAATTATCATAATATTTTTGTTATGATAAAATATTAGGTATTGTAATAAATAAAAATTACGATAATAAAAATAATCATTAAATTTAATCATTAAAATGTATTATAATAAAAAGAATTAGGTTTTATTTATCGTTATAAATAACTCTCATTATTCTCGGGTGATAACTTTAAATAAAATTATCACAAATATTTATTTTTTTAACAATAATTTTTTACACAAAAGAGCTAGTAGTGGTGACAAACATTTCTGGCACTAAATTTTTTCTTTTTAGTGTCAAATAATTTTTACAAATGTATATTTAATTATTGTCTAAATACATTGTCTCACATATTTCAATTATTATTTATGGCAAATGTTTCATTAATTAATTAATTAATTAAATTATATTTTTAAAATATTATATATATTACATGACAAGAATTTGAACTCTCGATGATGAATACTAGCAATATAAAACAACTTTTATTATATTAAACATAAATAATGTAAAAGAATGAGTAAAGAATAAAATTTAAAATATTAAGTGTAACCATTAGGAGATAAATAACAATATCTCATATATAATTTAAAATTTATTATATAAAATTAAAATATATATAAAAAAGAAATACATGCTTAATTAAACATATAATATATCATATAAGTTTAAGCTATGTTAAAAAGATATATAAAAAATGTCAATTATGTTACATAAAAAATTTTATAAAGTATATATCAAATAACTTCGGATAGAATGTGTAAGATGTGCTTCCTAATAACGAGTAGAAATCTTTTTTTAACCGTGTTTTTTATGCCTTCTATTATTTTAAACCTTAACCTTAATTTTTTACATTTTAAACTCTAAATTCTAAATCTTAAAAATATATTTTACTCTTACTCTTCAACAATTTTGAGCACGTGGCTCATCCTCTAAACTTTCAGGACTGCGTACGACATTTCAGTCGACCACCAAGAAAGGTACGGGTACGGCATGCTTATGCCTTTTCAAGTACCTGAAACGTTTTAGGGAGAGTATGTGACGGGTACGATTAGGGGATGTATCAAGGATATCTCATGTTGACGGGGTTCGAATGAAAGCGATCAGAGACGATTAGGATATTTTTGGAGACTTCAAGGACGACAAACGATTTTCATGTTTGTCCTTGAGGTTGTTTTACGGCTAAGAGACTCACAAACTTCGACATAAATTTCGACAATAAACTCACTGACGGATTTGCAACGATCGATGAAAAAATTTAAAAAAAAATGTAGTGCAGATGTACAGTCCATACCAATGAAGAACACGAAAGGTTGAAAAAGAAAAAGCGTGAAAAACTGATTTTTTTTATTATCTTATGAGACCCACTAAATATTTTTATATTATACATAAATATTATTTTGAATTGAATATATAATCATTTTATTTAATTAATTTATATTTATTATTTTATTTTTACATAATTTTTATTATTCATTATTATATTTATTATTATTATTATTATAAGAACACTTTAATTTTTATTTGAATTATAAATAATTAATAACAAAAATAGGAATATTTTTATTAATATTTTGTTTTTATTTATTTTTAGATATTATTATTTGTTTAAATAAATTATTAAATATATTATTTTATTTTATATTTGTTATACCCTTGTCGTACACAAGTATCTATTTTAAAATATAATCTCAACCATTTAACATTGATCGCTTAATCACTCTGATGACATCATTGGTGCTCGAACCCGTGACTTTTAGGAACAACAATCATTTCTTTAAGGCATAAAGATAATTTTAACCCTTAATGTTTATAGTTTTTGTCGTTTTGACCCTTATTCTATTTTTGGGATAAATTTAGCCCTTAACCTATATTTTTTTTGACAAATAGCTTATTTTTTAACTAACTTGATGACTGGACCATTAAAAATTTAACGATGATATATATATGGAATATAATTTTAAATGACATTGAATGTAACCTATCAAATACATACATATATATATATATGGAATATAATTTTATTCTAATATAAAATATAAAACAATTAAAATTCAAAAAATATTAAAAATTAATTAATTCTAAAATAAAAGATTATTAAACATTCTTAACACTAACTACGATAATTTCAAAATCTTATTTGAATTGTGTTTATATTTTTATTTTAGAATAAGATTTTGATTTTATCGTAGTTAGGGTTAAGTTAATAAAAAATTGAATTTTAATTGTTTTATATTTTATATTAAAAATAAAACTATATTTTATATATTTTTTTTGAAAGATATATTCTATATATATGTGTATTTGATAGGTTACATTCTATGTCATTTAAAATTATATTCCATATATATATCATCGTTAAATTTTTAACGGTCCAGTCATCAAGCTAGTTAAAAAATAAGCTATTTATCAAAAAGATATAGGTTAAGGGGTAAATTTATCCCCAAAAAAGAATAAGGGCCAAAACGACAAAAACTATAAACGTTGGGGGTTAAAATTATCTTTATGCCAAAATAAATTAATCTTAAACTTAAAAAATAGTGGTTTATTTCCTTCCAAAATTTTATTTTCCACTCCTTTTCTTATCAATTGTATTTTTTTATCAATTGTTTTGTTTAATTTAATTAAATTATAATTTAAATTAATTTAATAAAATTTTATATTTGATTTTAAAATTCATTTAATTATGTTTGTAATTTATTTTTTTATATTTTAATTTAATTTAATTAATCTTAAGTTCAATAAGTTCATTTAATTTAATTAAATATTAATTTATAATTATAATTTTTAATAAAATATTAATTTAAACTTATAATTAAAATTAAATAGAATAAAACTAAATAAAATAATAAATAAATTAATTTAATTAAATATGTAATACGAAATTTAAATATTAATCCCTAAATTAGTTCTTATGTCTAATTCTATTTTTTAAGTTTAATTTTATTTACCAATATTTTAAATTCATTAAATTATAGATATACTTAATTATATGTAATGTAAATATTAAGTCTTGTTAATATTAGTTCAAGTTAATAACAAGTCTGGTTCATTTATCAGGTTGGGTTCAAAACAAGTCGAGTAAAATCAGGTCTCGAGTCGATTCAGTTGGGTAATATCGGCTATCTATCAGGTCAGATTTGGGTTCGGGCTCGTTTCACTCGGATGCAGGTCAGATTTCAGGTCCACAGTAATAGGTTGAAATCGGGTTCGGGTCATTCTCTATCGGATACAGTTCAGTTACTATAGTAACAAGTTCAACTCAAGTTCGGATCAACAACAATCAAATACAAATTAAGTTTTAATCATTATATCTCCGGATCAAGTCATATTCTGATTCGAACATATTTTAATCAAATTTTCAGGTCGGGTCAGTTTTTTACGTCCCTACCTCAAAGATATAAGACAACAGTCGTTACTCCTTATGATACTGAGGCCCAAGAACCGTATTACAATCCATGATGCATCCGGAACGAGGTCAACGGCCAACCACCGCCTCCCATAAAACAACGGTCATACGCCCAAACATGTCTCAATTTCACACGACCAGTAACAAGAAACTTCCGGTTTTCACGTTTTCAGACAATACCATTATTAGCATCTGTATCTCTCCATCTTCTCAAACACATGAAACATTAAAAACGCCTTGCTTGACTCGGATTGGCTATGTTCATCTCATCATGGCCAAGAACCAGAACGATGAACAATACTTGGGAACAGACACCGTATCAGATGGTGCGGAAGAGACGATACAACCCGATGAGTTGTCCTCCGAACCCAGTTATAAACTCGATCAGGCCCTGAAAGATGCGGATCGGTTCATCGAAAATTTAGCTTCCGGTGAGAATGAATTTACCTGTATTGACAATTTCTTGGAGCTGCTTGATTCCGAGATTACCATGTATGAGGATAGGGAAGTATCGGCGAAGTTTGGCCTAAATATGGAGGAAGAGGCCTTGTTTTTCGAAGCCGTAAAACGCCTTTCGATGATCACGAATAAGCTCGAAGTATTCCCGTTTGAATCCGGTGCAAATTCATACTTAAACCGAGCAGGCAACGTTCACCACCGTGCCATGTTGTTATCCGAATACGAGTTCCGTGCCCTTCTCGATAATTCTAAATACACAGCCGATGTAAGCACGGATCAAATCTCGGGTGACACGAAAACGGAGGAAGAATTTTCGTATTTTTCCGCCGAATCGATAGCTATCATGAACCGAATTGCTAGCACAATGATCTTTGCAGGGTACGAGGCAGAGTGCTGCATTGCTTATAGTGGTCTTAGGCTAAAAGCACTGGATTTCGAGTTGAGCAAGCTGTCGTTTGAGAATATCAATGTCGAGGATGCCGAAAAGATGAGCTGGGAATCGCTGGAAGTCGAGATCGGTAATTGGATTAACATTATGAAACATTGCACCAATAATCTCTTTTCGGGCGAACGTAAGCTTTGCAATTCGGTGTTTTCCGAGCATCCTTCGACCGCGCAGAGGTTGTTCTGCAAACTCGCGACATCCTTGACCACAAGGCTTCTTAATTTTCCAAATGCTCTGGTGCTGCCTAGACAATACTCCACGGAGAAACTATTCAAATTCTTAGATATATACGAGGCATTGCGTGCTTTGAAAAATTTGGACATTGGCAATTACTTGCTAGCCATGGAATTCCTGTCCGAGACATCTATGGTGCAATGTAGGATCGGAGAAACCGCGGTGAGCATTTTCTCCCAACTTGAGAATTCAATCAAGAGTGACAATGCCGGAAGAATCCCGGTGGCAGGCGGTGCCGTTCACCCCTTGACTCGCTATATGATCAATTATATAAAGTACGCTTGTGAATATAAGGACACACTAGAGCAAGTATTTCGAAAGAACGACGAATTGCATGGATCGACCGTGGAGAAAGATACGGAGAACGACATTGGAAACAATAATGGGTGCCTACCGGCATCCCCTTTTGCATCAAAGTTAATGCAGGTCATGGATCTGTTACATGCCAACATCGAGATGAAATCGAAGCTTTATAAGAACCTATCCTTGTGTTATATCTTCTTAATGAACAATGTGAGATACATTTTGCAGAAGATCAAGGAATCGGCCGAAATCCATGGAATGATGGCCCATTCATGGTTGCGGAAACGGACCTCGGACATAAGACGGTACCATAAAATGTACCAAAGAGAAACATGGACCAATGTGTTGCAGACCATAAGCCATGAGGGTGTGCAAGTTAACGGGAAGGTATCAAAGCAAATACTAAAAGAAAGGTTCAAGAATTTCAACATCATGTTCGACGAAATCCTCAAGACACAGAGCAGTTGGGTCATAAACGACGGACAGCTTAAAACGGAGCTTAGAGTCTCGATATCGTCGGTAATGATCCCGACATACAGATCATTTGTAGGGAGATACCAGTCACATTTTAACACTAAACAAGCAGGGAAATTCATTAAGTATCAACCAGAAGATATTGAGGAGTTGATTGAACAACTTTTTGACGGAAATACGTCATCGATGGTTAAGAGATAATCGGAATTTATGTCGTCGTCGATAAGCTAGAACCAATTCTTTTGTGAACTACTGTTTGTTCACATCTGATAAAAGCTTTGGAATATTACAAGAAGCTCGATTGTATGGATTTGAGTGTAACATGTCAATATGTAATATAGATTTCTGTTAAGTTTTGCAGTTTGATTTGGTTGATTTTATCAAATTTTCTCATTGTAATGATCCTTATCTAGTTGTACAGTAGCAGTTTATCTGCATTTTTTTGTTTGGTAATGGAAATTAAAGTACTTTCATGTTTTTGTAGGCATGTTTGTATCTGGGTTGGGATTTCGGACTTTCGTAGGAAGTTCGGGAAATATCGTTGGTCAGAAAATCGATCGTAAATTCTTGAATCGATGTTTAGTGCGTGTTTAAGAGCAAATGTCAGATATTTTAATTTTTATAACTTTTAAAAATCATGTTTAATAATATTATAATAGGACTAGATTCTTACGGTCCTTTATAATATTATAATAGGACTAGATTCTTACGGTCCTTTTAGAAATACTATCAAAATCAAATAGAAATCATCTATCTTTTGGATTGTATATATATATTTTTGTAAAAAAATAATAAATAATTTAATTCTGTTGAAGTAAACTTTAAGTTTTAGGTGTTATATATTAAAAAAAGTGTTTTTGCTGAATATATATATAGTACGAATTAATTTAGACTAATCAAAGTGATGCCGAAAAGTAAAATAAAAATAAAAATAGGGATTACTCGTTTCCTTGGAGATCAAGTTTCTTTTCGCACATATCACCGCCAATTTCACTTTATAAATAAGATAATTTCCGGATGGAAACCTAAACCTGAAAGATTTTCTGCTCTCCAAGATTTCACATCTTTAGCCGTACCTCTATCTCAAACCGGGTAATTGAATCTCAATCGCTATAAGATGCCGGCCACCGCAGGGAGGGTTCGCATGCCGGCGAACAACCGTGTCCATAGTAGCGCCGCCTTACAAACCCACGGGATCTGGCAAAGTGCAATCGGGTATGACCCTTATGCGCCTAACAAAGACGATTCAGAAATCTCATCGAATCAACCCCATGGTGAGAACGCATACGCTAGCTTTCAAGGCCTTTTAGCCCTGGCCCGAATCTCTGGTTCCAACGCCAAAGAGACGCGCGGAGCTTGTCAAAAGTGTGGCCGTGTTGGCCACTTCGCTTTTCAGTGCAAGAATTTCATAATCTTGAAGGAGAAAGACCCTGAATCCATCCAGGCGGCGGTCGTCAATCGACTGGGTAAGTTTGTAGAAGAGAAAGTGAATGGGAAGAAGCAATTGGAGAGCGATGACGACGAGGAGAGTGAGAGTTCCGATTCTGATGTGGATTCAGAGATTGAGAGGATTATCGCCGAAAGATCTGGGAAGAAGGTTTGCCGTAAAGGGAAGAAGTCATCGAACAAGATAAGGAGTTCGAAGAAGATTAGCAGTAGGAAGAGAGGAATCCGTATTCCAGATGACAAGGATGAACGTAGGAGCAAGAGGAGGAAAGAAAAGAGCAGTGGTTGATCCAATCCATCTCTTGGATTTAAATTGTAGTTGCTGCCGCGATTTCGATAACCATTGCAGACATAAAGGATGCAATTGCGTAGTGGACGGTGCCACCACCGCTGTAAGCCGATTGTTGAAGAATACATTGTTCTGCTTCTGTAAGTAGAAATTTCCTTGCTTAGTTGTTGATGGAAGAAGCTATAGTTCCTCGTATTTCCATCTTAGTTTGTGCAGTTCTATGTTTTCAATTGAGGGATTGATTCAAAAATGTAGATTTGTTCCCAAAGATTTAATATATATTTGAAGTTTGATTCAAAGGGTAATTTTATTATGTTTTCGTTATCTTCATCAAACAAGACAAAGCTGTTTATGATGATCAATTCATTTAAACTGCTATTATGTAGATCAATTGCAGATATTGGATCAAACATCACTGAACTCCCATTTAAAGACAATTGTTGTTAGGTGTTTAGCAATGTCAACTCGACTAAAAAATTGAATTTTTTAACTTGATTTGCTTTTTTTATACTTTCAACCTTTGGCAATGGAAATATATATACAGAAAAGTGAGGAGAAGGAACTTCAACACTTCACCCATCAACATCCTGTGTTCTTCATTGAAGTCCAGATTGTGCGCACGCACTTCGTTGCTCCAGTGTGGGAAATTTGTAGACGGTCTGAGCTATAGCTTCGATGATTGTAAGTATTATCTTCAATGTGATTTTCCTAGTTCTTTGCACCAGCACCCGTTTCTGTTCGTTCCAAACCATGTCAAGGAACTCCGAAGTTATTGTTACGGATAATAGAAACCATTATTCAGTCTGATTTGTATTGTTCTGATTCTAATCTTCATAAGAAATGTGCTGAACTACCCTTCAAGATTATAGCCATCCCTTCCACCCTTCAATCTTCATAAAAAAAACGATTGCTCTGGATGTATGAAGCCATTATCAGGTCCAATTTACCACTGTGTAGATTGTTCCCCTTCTACCTTCATAAGCAATGCGCCGAATCACCCCTATGACCTTAGCCATCCTCTTACTATCATGCCAATCCCACATACTCATCCTGAGAAATGTAGTTGCTACTTGTGCAAAATCAAATGGAGAGGGTTTTTTATTCTTGTACTCTTTGCAAGTTTGAACTTACTCCCAAAGATGTTTTTGTGCCTCGAACGATCGCAGTTGCAAGACATGAACACCTGTGTAATATGTTAATATGTATATATGTTTCTGTTAAGTAAGAAGTTTGATTTGTATGATTTTATCAAATTGTCTCATTGTAAAGACCCTTATCTAGTTGTACAGTAGCAGTTTATCTGCATTTTTTAATGGAAATTAAAGTATTCTTCATGGCGTTGTAGGAATTTTTGTATCTATGTGTTGGGGTTTTGGGCTTTCGATGAGAAGTCTGTGAAATGTCGTTGGTAAGTTAGTTGATCATAAATTTTTAAATTGATATTTAGTGTGTGTTTATGTCATGGCTTTAGGGCAAGAGAAGGGGAAACAACTTAATCGAATTGGAAATTTAGGACTACATAAATCTGATTTGGAGTTACCGGATGCAATTAGGGGAAATCAAATAATTCTACAGCTGAAGAATGGAAACGCGAGGAGATAAAGTGAATGGAATGAAGCAATTGGAATCGATTCATATGCAAAGGAAATGGAAGAACAAAAAGAGGCATGTTCTAATTTATCAACCTATGATAAGGAAATTGATGTTGATTATGATAACAATAGGAAGCTAGATGATGTGGTGGCTGAAGAACTGATTTCTGATGAATTAACCGCAAAAAATGCAGGGTTTTTGTCAATTGAGGGTCTAAAGTTTTATACTCAAAATGTGTCTGATGAAGAAACTGACGTGGACTATGATAGAGATTCAGTAGGTGATGAAAGCTCTAAGACTACTGGCCAACAAAAACTTTAGTCCTCCAATTGACAAAAACCCTGCATTATTCTTAGAGGATAAAGCATTAAAAATCAGTTTTTCAGCCGCCACATCATCTAGCTTCCTATTGTTATCATAATCGACATCAATTTCCTTATCAGAGGCTGATAATTAGAACACGCCCCTTCTTGTTCTTCCATTTCTTTTGCACGTGAATCGATTCTACCAAGGGTTGCCTTAGATTCATCATCAAAACCTAATCTTTTATGAGGCATACCACCTAATACAAAATGTGAATCATATTCATAAGTATAATTTACATGATATGGATTTAAAGGTGTGGTTTGATCCATATACGCAACGATTTCACTCTCCTTGGAAAGCAAAACAGTAGGATTTAACACATCCTTTTTATTATCTCCCTTGTGGGACAAAACACCTGATTCTGTATCTTATAAATCAAGAGAAAGGTATTGATACCCTATAAAAAACTTTTTGTATAACCTTTTACCTGTCTTCGTTTCGATGATTGTGACCTTTCTCAATACTACTGTGATCTATGCAAAAACGAAAGAACCCGAATCACTGATTTTACTACTGTGTCGATTGTGATAACTCTCTTCATTTGTTTGGAGGCAAAGTCAGATGTTATCCACACCCTCCTCGACTTGCCTTCCATGTTTGATATATCGTGAACTTTGCAATTGGCGGGCGTTAGAATGTCAGAGGATCTCAATTCAAATTTAGTGTCGTCTGGCAACGTTCTTGGGTTTTATGAAGAATTGGATTTGGATGAACCATTTCCATGATATACTTTAGTTCTATTCTGATTTTTAATTTTTGCAGACTCTTGTTTTAATTTTCTTATATTTAATTTTTATTCAATAAAATTTAGGGTACAAATATATATTGCTAAGCAAGGTGCAAACACATTTTAAAAAACATAATACTGAAAACAATTCTTACCGTTCAATTTAATTGTCCCTTTAGTTTTAAACACTTTAATTTTATTAATAAAAGTCATTAAATTTATTGAAAAGAAAAAATATTTAAAATTTATAATAAGCGTTTACAACTGTCATCGTAAACTAAATATATATTTTAAATATTTTTTTATAATATTGACATAAGAAGTTAGCCAGTTTAGATCATACAATCACCACACATGAAAAAAATTAAAAATTCAATTAAAAGAATAATAAAATATAAATATGAACAAATCTGACTGTATAGATAAACAAACCACAAAATAAGATCATACAAACTAAAAAATTATCGACAATCACATGTCAAAGACTTAGAGTTGAGTGTCTTGAGAAAATTATTCACGAACATAAATTGAGTATCCAAATTTAATACGAGGGTCCAAAATAGTGAATATCTATATAATAATATATAAATATTGTCTTAATCAATTGAGACGATATTAAATCTATAAAAAAATGAAAAGTGATCGTACGATCGACAACTGAACCGTATTGTGGTTGGATTCACAGTAAACACATCCATGCCACAACCATCTTAAACAACACCTGCTAAATCGACAACTAACTATACAACGGTCCCACTCTGTCCTGCTGCTACTACTATTGTTGCCGCATCTGAACCGTTCTCATCAGATTCTGCAGCTGAATTCATATGAATGGATTCCACTACCAAATAGGACACACAAGAAGACTTCGAACCCTTCACTTGGAGTCACTGTTCTGATGACCTGGAAGGCCAACTAAAAACGATAGAAATTTTTTTGGCTAAAATACAAATAGGACATAAAAGGAAAAGCATCAGCCACTGCCACTATCGCCATCGACTCAAAAGAAAAGCCCATACAGGACCCCACTCTCATCCGAGTCCAACCACCTCGATCTACCAAGAAGCCCACTGTCAGTCCAATATGGGCAATACAGCCCCCGCCTCAGAGCCGCCATAAACTTCTTACTAGCAACAATTCGGAGGACTCCTTCGTATCCACACAATTCTAACGGTGGTAGTAATTTTTGAATTTTCTCTCTTTTGTTTTATCGGCCTAATCTTTTGTTTCTCTTATCTTTTTTTCTATCATGCATTGAGGATGATGTATCCCTCGAGTTTTGGGGAGTATTTGTCCAATTTTATATTCTGTAATTATCTACCATTTATGGAAAAGATTAAGAATTATCTTAATATTGCCTTAAATTTTGTCTTTACAGTCATTACAATTTGATGCATTTTTTTTTTAAGTTTGTTGAATTTTATTGAGTTTGCCTCAGCAACAATATATCATCTAGTTGTCGCCGTAGTTTGCACCATTCACTAGACTTGAAATCAAAAAGGTATTTTAGGAATAGTAATTAAGATTAGACTACGAGCCTGAAATTATATAAACATTGATGGACTTAGTTGATTTTAAAAGTTCTTTTTCTTTGAAAAGCAATAAATACTTAAACTTTAGATTTTAACTAGAGGTGTCTATCACCGGCTCTAATATAGTTCATAGAGGTGCCCATCACTGGCTCTAAGACCTAGTCTTTTTTTCCACTTACTAGAGGTGCTCGAAATTGGCTCTAGTAAGAGCAGTTGAACACTTGAGTTGCCCGAAACCGGATCAAGCAATGTAAGTATATAACAATATTTATTTATGTAAAAAAATAGGGAGAAAGGAAAGAAAAAGATTGAAAAATCTAAGTCATGAGTCTTCAGCTAGAAAAAGGATTATAACTTAGAAAATCATCTTTGACACAGCTGCGCACACACTCACTAAGACTCATTGTCTAGTTCTGAGGAAATTCTAGAACCTAGAAGAGGCCGAGTTAAGAAAGGAAATCTGCCGCGACAGGCAAGAAAATATATTACTATAAAATTTATTACTTAAAGATATTTTTGCATTGCTTGAGTACAAACAATAATTAGAATTTAGGGATATTTGATAAGTGCATAAAATTTCTATTATTTATATCGATTATCCACTCAATTATTGTTAACATTAGACAGATTTAATGGGTTTTCCATGTTTTAGCATCTCAACACTTAATTCATGTTTTATCTATTATTTTCTATAAAACATGCATGGTTAATGGTTTTCGCTCTTAGATAGAAAAAAACCATACAGGTAACGCCAGATAGCATGATGGATGTTGGTAACTGAAGCTGAAATGCAAATAAGTATCCACCAAGGAAGCACATTGGTGGTTGCAAAAGTAGACAAAAGATGACAATTGGTGCATGATAAATAAAGAATAAAATGATGATTCTAATGGACGTAACGCGAGAAGAAATAAAAGTGAAGAAATAGAGTCAAACTGTGGTCAAAGTTAACGCGAAATTAAAGAAAGTCCAAAAGGAGTTAAATTATAAAATATAATAAAGAGTTGCAATTTAATATGGAAATGTATTCTTTTTCTTTTAGAACTCTTAACCTTATGAAAGACTTTAACCTAGGCTTAGCCTATATAAAGCAAACTCTTAGGGCTAGGAAGAAGAAGTCGAGTTCTCATAGATAAACCCTAAGCCACCGGACAAGCTCATTATGTTCCAAACTCCTATCGGTGCTTAGGTTCTTCATGGAGTATTTTGGGAACAAAGTTATATCTTATTTGATATTTCTTAATGCAATTTTTATTTTCATAGTTTACTCTCTCTTCACCTTTACTCTTCTTTGCATACGAGCTCGAAAAATAAGTTTGTGAGGAAAAATATATATTTCTAATATCGGGAAATTTAGACTCACGAAACGAGAGAGTACGGTCTTTGCTCATGGACATCGACTAATCCACAAGGGTTTCAGCGACTAAAAGGACACATATCATCTGTTGTTGTTCATCCTTGATTCTCACCGGGAGGTATTATCAAGATATGGATCTCAATAATTCTCTAAATTAAGGATAAAGAGGAGACATACAAGGATACTCTGTCGAACTATGGCAAGTGGAGTTATAGACAAGGCATAACTCCACCGGAACGACCCTTCGTACGATCCGCCGCGTCGACAAGTCAACAAAATGCATTAATAAATGAATAATAAGTGCAAATGGATTCCCCTTTACAAAGTAATCAGCCTAGCCTTATTCTTACTATTGACATTCCATTTATTTACTTAGTTTATTCTTTTCACTTTAGTTATTACTCTTCAATCAATTCACTTGTGCTATTTACTTTTTCAAAGTGCAGGACTAATGTGCAACTTAGGGTAATCTAGTCCTTGTGGGATCGATATTTAAAATATTAAAATTTGAAAAAAGAGGTGGAAATCTTTGTACACAAGCATAAGACTCCAAAGCTCATGTCAAATTTGGCGTCGTTGCCAGGGACTGGCGTTCAACCTAATAACATATTACTTTTGGAATTTTTTTCGTTTATTTTTCTTTTCTTTTCTCTTTTCAATATAATCAGGGTTTTTTCTGTTTTATGACCAGGTCTAATTTGTCTGCTGAGAATTATCCTTTTGATCCTGAGATCAAAAGAACCGCACAGAATCTTCGACAAAGGTTATGCGAAAGGATGAATCAAGCACCTGGCCAGTAGAGGAATAACTCTGGCATGAATGCCGTCGAGGCAGTCAACTAAGCCATATTCGCAGTTTTTGATCCCGACAACCTTCCTCGATAGGAACGTATTCATACTGTTCAAGACTATCTAGAGGAGGATTTGGATGGATTAACGCCTGTTGTTGTCATGCCAAACATAGACGCAGAACATTTTGATTTAAAATCGATTATGTTTAACATGATCAATACTCTAGGACAATTTGGAGGATCGGTTAATGTAGATGCTCGACAACTTATAAAATCTTTTCTGGAAATCTGTAATTCAGTTAAGCTGCTAGGAGTTTCTACCAATGTACTTAAATTGAAACTTTTCCCCTATTAACTAAGGGATAGGGCAAAATCCTTACATTGTAAAGATTCTAGTATTCTTTGTAGTAATTTGTTTACAAACACAAATACTTACATTTCTTGTACCATATTATGTTTTCTTGTAGTAAATTGTGTATGTACATAAATCCTTACACTAAGTTGACCACATTTAGCTCATGGTGAGTAGGTGTAAGGATTTCGGTATATACCTTATATCTTACAATATTTGTAAGGATTTTTGTATTCCTTGTAGAAATTTGTGTACATACACAAATCCTTATATTTCTTGCACCATATTATGTTTTCTCATAATGAATTGTGTATGTACACAAATCCTTATACTAAGTTGACCTCATTTAGCTCATGGTGAGTAAGTGTAAGAATATTGGTATATACCTTTTATCTTGCAATATTTGTAAGGATTTGTGTATTCTTTATAGTAATTTGTGTACATACACAAAACCTTACATTTCTTGTATCATATTATGTTTTCTCATAGTAAATTGTGTATGCACACAAATTCTTACACTAAATTGACCTCATTTAGCTCATAGTGAGTAGGTGTAAAGATTTCGGTATATACCTTTTATCTTACAATACTTGCAAGGATTTGTTTATTCTTTGTAGTAATTTGTGTACATACACAAAACCATACATTTCTTATACCATATTATGTTTTTTCGTAGTGAATTATGTATGTACACAAATCCTTACACTAAAATGGCCTCATTTAGCTCCTGGTGAGTATGTGTAAGAAATTCGTTATAGACTTTTTCTCTTAAAATTTTTGTAAGGATTTGTGTATTATTTGTAGTAATTTGTGTACATACACAAAACATTACATTTCTTGTACCATATTATATTTTCTCGTAGTAAATTGTGTATATACACAAATTCTTACACTAAAATGACCTCATTTAGCTGATGGTGAGTAGGTGTAAGGAATTTGATATATACCTTTTTCCATACAATTTTTGTAAGGATTTGAGTATTCTTTGTAGTAATTTGGGTAGATACACAAAACCTTATATTTATCGTACCATATTATGTTTTTTCGTAGTAAATTGTATATATACACAATCCTTACACAAAGTTGAGCTATTTTAGCTCAAGGTGAGTAGGTGTAAGAATTCTGGTATATAACTTTTCTCTTATAATTTTTATAAGGATTTGTGTATTCTTTGTAGTAATTTATGTACATACACAAAACTTTATGTTTCTTGTAGCATATTATGTTTGGTCATAGTAAATTGTGTATGTATACAAACCCTTTATACTAAGTTGAGCTCATTTAGCTCATGGTGAGTAGGTGTAAGGATTTCGGTATATACTTTTTATCTTACAATTTTTGTAAGTATTTATGTATTCTTTGTAGTAATTTGTGTACATAGACAAATTCTTATATTTCTTGTACCATATTATGTTTTCTCCTAGTAAATTGTATATGTACACAAATCCTTACACTAAGTTGACCTCATTTAGCTCGTGGTGAATAGGTATAAGGAATTCGGTATATACCTTTTTCCTTATAATTTTGTAAGGATTTGTGTATTCTTTGTAGTAATTTGTGTACATGTACAAATTCTTACATGTACACAAATCCTTATGCTAAGTTGGCCTCATTAGATATTTGAACTTTTATAACTTCTAAAATTTATTGTCAGACTTATTTCAATATTATGTAATTTAAGGATCATTTAGAATGTATGAACGAATTTTTAAAGTTAATTTTTAATGTGTTTAAACACATGTACATTAAAATTAACTTGAACATTGAAGTTTAATCTATTAACAATTTAGAACACATGTACATTAAAATCATTGAAAGGATGTTGAGTTGATCAATCGATGGAATTGATGAAGATAAAGTGAATAGATAATTTAAAATTTTTTGGAGAAATAATTGAAATGGAAAAATGAAAAAGAATCAATTTCCTATTATTGGGGATAGTTCATCAAAAATTAGTTCTTCAGCCACTACATCATCTAGCTTTTTATTATTATCATAATCGACATTAATTTCCTTATTAGAGGCTGATAAATTAGAACGTGCCCCTACTTGTTATTCCATTTCCTTTTCACATGAATCAACTCTACTAGGGGTTGCCTCGGATTCATCATCAAAACCTCATCCTTTGTAAGACATACCACCTAATACAAAATCTGAACCATATTCATAAGTATATTTTACATGACTTGGATTTAAAGGTGTGGTTTGGTCCATGTACGCAACGATTTCACTCTCCTTAGAAAGCAAAACAGTAGGATTCAACATATCATTTTTATCATCTCCCTTGTGGGACAAAACACCTGATTCTGTATCTTGCAAATCGAGAGAAGGGTATTGATACCCTATAAAAAACTTTTTGTATAACCTTTTACATGTCTTTGTTTCGATGATTATGATCTTTCTCAACACTACTGCGATATATACAAAAACGAAAGACACCTAAATCACTGGTTTTACTACTATGCTGATTGCGATAACTCTCTTCATTTTTCCGGAAGCAAAGTCAAATGTTATCCACACTCACCTCGACTTGCCTTCTATGTTTGATATGTCGTGAGCTTTGCAATTGACAAGCGTTAGAATGCCAGAGGATCTGAATGCAAATTTAGTGTCCACTTGCAATGTTCTTGTGTTTTATGAAGATCCGGACTCGGATGAACCATTTCGATGATATAATTTTAGTTTATTTGGATTCTCAATTTGCAGGTTCTTGTATAAATTTTCTTGTATTAAAATTTTATTCAATAAAATTTAGGGTAAACTACGCAGATAGTCACCATATTATAGGGTTGATATCAAAATGGTCATCATATTTTAAAAAAATCAAATATACCACTGAACATTTTAAATTGTAATAAAATAGTCATTAGTTGTTAAAAAAATTAACGGAGCAATTAATTAACTGTTATCCATTAACGGAGCATCTAATGTGTATATCCATGTTTTAAGATAAAACATATTGTTTAGTAAAAAAATCAGTTTTCATTTAATTGTTTTCTTTGTTCGAAAGAAGACTAAGGGGATAAAATTTCTTTTGATTCTTGCAACATGAGTAGATATCTTCGCGAGAAAGAAAGACTCAGTCCTAAATACGAAAACTAATGTTTTAATTCAGGAATCACAACAGTTTGTAAGTTAGATGAAAATCGTTTGAAGAGATTATATATTTGTATGCAAGCACTAATGAATGGATTTGAGGTAGGGTGTAGACCTATTATTGGTCTAGATGGTTGCCACTTAAAGGGTGTTACCGGGTTCATCTTTTATCAGTTATTGGGATAGATGTAGATGACTCAATTTATACAACAACATTTATAATTGTGGAGAGTGAGAATGAATCATCTTGATACTGATTTTTGAAAAAAATAATCAATAACTTAGAGAAATAATTCCTACATGTTCACCTTCATGAATGATAGAGAGAAGGTAAAGATAATTTTAATTTTTTTATCAATAAGATTTTATAATATATAGTAGTTATTTTTTTTTTTTGTTTACTATGTGTAGGGATTAATGAAAGCTATGTTAAAATTGATTCTCTATTCTCACCATAGAATATGTGTTACGTATTTATACTCTAACTAAAAAAACAAATAAATTTGTTAGAAAAGAATTAATGTATCAATTATAAAAAGCTACAAAGGCAACATATATCAATGAGTTTGAGCATTCCATGGGTGAATTGAATTTATATTAATTCAATTTTTATGTATTAGTTATCCATAAATGCTAACTAAATTTTCACCTTTGCAAAGTTTATCAAAAACTACATGAAAGTGTATTATGACACCTAAATGATCAAAGGTACACTTTTCTGTCACAAACAAGTTAGATATGCTTCTGAATAATAATTGCAAGTGTTTTAATAAGTAAACTTTTGAGTATATAAATCATTTATTTTGAATATTAATTGTATTGGTTGTTTTTAATTATAATTGTAAATCCGTTAATACTTAAGGCTAGAGACAAATCAATCATCACTTTGGTAGAATGCCAGAGGATCTGAATGCAAATTTACTGTCCACTTGCAATGTTCTTGGGTTTTATGAAGATTCGGACTCGGATGAACCATTTCGATAATATAATTTCAGTTTATTTGGATTCTCAATTTGCAGGTTCTTGTTTAAATTTTCTTGTATTAAAATTTTGTTCAATAAAATTTAGGATAAACTACGCAGATAGTTACTATATTATAGGGTTGATATCGAAATGGTCATCATACTTTAAAAAAAATAAATATACCACTGAACATTTGAAATGGTAATAAAATAGTCATCTATTGTTAAAAAAAAATTAACGGAGCAATTAATTAATTGTTATCCATTAACGGAGCATCTAATGTATTTCCACGTTTTAAGATAAAACATATTGTTTAATAAAAAAATCAGTTTTCATTTAATTGTTTTCCTTGTTCGAAAGACTCAATCCTAAATACGAAAAGTAATGATGTTTCTGTGTACTATTGTAATACAAAACAAACAAAACAAGTTAATAAGATGTTAAGCACACACTTCTGTAATAAAAATAAACCATATAAAATGGAAATAAAAAGATTACAGAAACAAAGAAAAACCAATAAAACGTTTCTGAAAAACTTAAAGCGAGACATGTGCTATCACAGTGTCCTTAAAACAAATTCGTTCCCTCCCGGAGTTGGAGTTTCTATGGAACGTCTGTCTCCCAAGATACAACGGTAGACTGCAGCAAAGAGAGCAACGCAACTTTAACTGCAACGACGAACTTCACAGAAGCAGAACACAATCAAGAATTTTGGCTAGAGGATGTTTTGTTTTCAATGTGTTGAGATAGGAGCAAGAGAGTTCCTTTTATAGTGTTCATGCAGGGGACATGTTTAATTACAGAATTAGTATAATTCCTTGAAGAGTTACAACTCCCTGAATTCAAAATGATATTTAACATAGAATTAATCCAAATAAATTGGAGGTTACAACCAGCTGAAGGGTCTGCAACTCCATAAAAGGTGGTTTAATTCTATAATATCTGTTGAAAAAATAAAGTCAGAAAAGTAGAAAAAAATCTGTCATTTTAACTTTCATAATAATCAATCAATACTAACCCAAAGTGCCTAAGCACACCCATGCTTATTTTCAATAACAGCATGAAAACATTTTATATATAAAGCTTTCCAAATCAATATTCCCAACAAATGTGGGACATTCTACTTTTCATATTTTTCATTTTATTTTCCAACATCATGGGTGTCACATTGAGCAACAATTTCTCATTCACCCATTGAACATTTTGATCTTGTAAATGTATAATTCCATCTACTCTTATAGTAGATTAATCATCCACTTAGTCCCAATTGATTTGACTAATGGAACCCACATAAGTTTAATCTCCAAAATGTTCATTACCATACCATTCTTCCAACAAGTATTGTTAATTTATTTTTAGATTAGATTAAAATTTAAGGTTTAATATTATTGTTAATACTATAATTAGGTTTAAAATTTCAGAAAAATGATTTTGGTTTGCATTAATAGTTGAGATTAGGGTTAATCATTTAATTAAGCTCAATAAATTATCGTAATGATAATATATAGTTTGTGGAGACATTTGTGGTGGGGTCTGTGATTCTTTTTCAGTTTACCCTTTTCAGTTTAATATAAGAGTCAAAACATAAGTGGTGGGGCTTATGATGCTTTTTCAGTTTAATATATACAGATTAAGAATTTTTATGGTACTTATTTATTAGATTCTGTTTCAGTTTGCTTTTATCGGTTTTCGTTATAAAGGGGTATTTTTGGTGAATTGTGTTAATAAAGTATGCATACTATAGGTGTTATTTTGTGTGATTATTTAAATAAACTATTAGAACTTGTAATCAAAACTTAACCAAATTGTAATGCTTCTTATTAACATGAGTGAATTCTAAAAATTTCAATCTCGTGGTACATTATGGTGGATTTATTGTTACGAAACCTAAGGTTAAATTTACTGAAAAATTAATAGACTATTTTGATAACTTAGATGTTAATACAATATCAATATTTAAAGTTAGTGTAATGGTTGAACAATTAAGAATTAGTTGTGGTGTTAAGGTCTTTTAAAAACTAACTGTTGATCATTATAATTAAAATATCTAAAAAATGATGTTAATATCTTGAAGATGGTTAAAAATATAACTACAAATTATTACGGTTACATTTATATAAAAAATTATAGGTAAATCCGAATAGAATTCTGTTAATATAGATGGTGAATCTGAAGTTAGGATATCTTCTGAGTGTAACTCAAAATATAAGGAGTATGTTGCTGAAACTAAGTCAACCACTGAAAATAGAAATATCATTTCTGAAGATGAAATGTGTAATGTAAAAGTTGGGTTGGACAATTTTAAAGTTGAAATCGAAAGTGGCAGTGGACATTCTAACTTACTACACTGTGTAGATGATTCAGAAGAGAATGGTCCAAAAAATTTTAGATTTTTAGAGTTTAATAGTAAGACTGACATGTGTAATCGTAAATTTAAAGTAAGATTGATATTTGCAAGTAGGACAATCTTTGAAGAGACCATTAAGATGTGTAGTATCAAAAATAGATATAGTATGAAGTTCAATAGAAATAATAATCAAAGGATCAAAGTAACAAGCAAGGGAGAATATTCATAGGTTTTATGGGAAATTTTAATTAATAGTGACGATCCTTGTACAAGTTCTTGGCAGATTAGATCAATAAAAGGTAAACTTAATTGTATTAGAGAGTTCTTGTATTCAGATATAACTTCTAAGTAACTAGCTCAAAAGTACTTCCATCGTTTTTATGTTGATCCCACATTTAACATAACTTCTCTAAAATATATTGTACACAAAGAATAAAGTATCACAGTAGGTAAGAATAAGTGTGTTAGGATAAAACATTTGGCACTGCATGAGAACTATAGAGAACAATATGCACAACTGTACGGATACCTCAATGAATTGAGGTGTTTTAATTCAGGAATCACAACAGTTTGTAAGTTAGATGAAAATCGTTTTAAGAGATTTTATATTTGTATGCAAGAATTAAAGAATGGATTTGAGGTAGGGTGTAGACCTATTATTGGTCTAGATGGTTGCCACTTAAAGGGTGTTACCGGGTTCATCTTTTAGCAGTTATTGGGATAGATGTAGATGACTCAATTTATACAACAACATTTATAATTGTGGAGAGTGAGAATGAATCATCTTGGTACTGTTTTTTGAAAAAAATAATCAATAACTTCGAGAAATAATTCTTACAGGTTCACCTTCATGAATGATAGAGAGAAGGTAAAGATAATTTTAATTTTTTTTATCAATAAGACTTTATAATATATAGTGGAGTAGTTATTTTTAATTTTTTTTATGTGTAGGGATTAATGAAAGCTATGTTAAAATTTATTCTCGATTATCACCATAGAATATGTGTTAGGTATTTATACTCTAACTAAAAAAACAAATAAATTTGTTAGAAAAGCATTAAAGGAACAGTTATAAAAAGCTACAAAAGAAAACTTTGATAGAATAATAATTCATAAATGAACAGTTATACATCAGTGAGTTTGAGCATTCCATGGGTGAATTGAATGTATATTAATTCAATTTTTATGTATTAGTAATTCATAAATGCTAACAAAATTTTCACCTTTGCAGAGTTTATCAAAAACTACATGAAAGTGTATTTTGACACCTAAATGATCAAAGATAGACTTTTCTGTCACATATAAGTTAGATATGCTTTTGAATAATAATTACAAGTGTTTTAATAAGTAAACTTATGAGTATATAAATCATTTATTTTGAATAGTAATTGTATGGGTTGTTTTTAATTATAATTGTAAATTAGTTAATACTTAAGGCTAGAGACAAATCAATCATCACTTTGATAGAATCCATCAGAATAAAATTAATACAAAGAGTGACTAAAAGAAAAGATCAAGCTGACAATTAGACTGGACTTTTATGCCCTGAGATTCAAAAGAAATTAGAACATGCAATCACACTAGCACATGGGTATAACTATTTAGATCATATATATTATTGTTTTATACAATTTTTCTTACTGTTTACACAATTAGTTAGTATATTTTGATTGTTTTATACCCTTGTTGACCTACTTATGTTGGTGGGCACATGTATCAAGTTTTATGTGGTCCTTTAATTTAACATATAATTAATATCCAAGCATGAATGTGTTTTTGTAAAAAATCGAAACAAACAGATTTATTTTTTGGTTTTAGGTATTAGTTTTCTTTAGTTTGATTTAAGATTTGGTTTATAATGTGGTTTATGTATTATTTTATGCAAACATTCCATGTGTCATGCTATTTCAGTTATTTTATCCCTAGATAGGTCAGAAAAATATTTAGATTTTTGTTATCATGTATCAACTCAGAAGACTATTTATTTCATTTGACAAGTCTAATAAGAGTTGAACCACAATGGACAACTTAATCAACAATGGATCATGTCCTACCACTTGTTTTTAGAAGGCCTCCAGAAAGACCACACAAGAAGAGAAGAATAAAGGCTGATGAATCAACAACTCATATTGCTAAATTATCTAGGAGGGGCATTAAGATATATTATAAAAAATGTGAAAAAGTGAATACAATATTAGATAGGGGTGTTATTTACCGGGTACCCGATTTTCGGCTACTCGAAGAAATCGAGATCCGGTTTTTTGAGTCATAAAAGATCAGTCCGTGTCCTGGCTCATTTAAATCGGGTATTTCCTTTGAAACAACACAAAAAAATAAAAAAAAATGGAGTGCAACAATGGATACATAGATTAAAGATATAGAGAAGAATAACACTTTGGAATTTGGGAGTATAAAACAAAAGCTAATGAAAATTATGAAATTTAGAATAATAAAGCGCATTTGGTTGCAAAGGGTTACGTCCAAAAGTATGACGTTGATTACACTAAAGTTTTTACACCAGTAGCGTATCTTGAAATGATTCAATTGGTAATCTCTTTAGCTGCTCAAAAGGAATGAGTATTTGTTATGGGTATCCGGTTCAATTTTTTTATTTTAAAATTAAAAATTTACATACTAAACATATAAGTTTTAAAAATTTATAATACATAACTAAACATAAAAACGAGTGATTTAAAGTTAATTTTAGAATATTTGAGTTTAGATATACATGTATATTTATTAAATTTTATCACTAAAATGACGTTAAAAGTATTAATCCCGTTTTTTCTTTCGGTATTAGTAAATTAATAAAAATATTTTTAAAATTTTTAAAACCTAAATGTATATAATACAAACATAAAACTAATTTCGAGATTTAAATTTAATTTTAAGTATAAATATTAAAAAAATCAAAAATAAAAATAAAATTTAAAACTAAAAATATATACAATAAAACTATTCGGGTTGGGTCGGGTACTCGGGAATTCAAAATTTTCGGCCCAAGCCTAGCCCACTAATTCTCAGATCGGATACCCAGCCCGATTAGGTAATTTTTTCGGGAAATACCCGGTATTTTGTTTTGGGTTGTCGGGTCGGGTCAATCATGTCGGGTAATTTTGAACACCCCTAATATTAGAACATGTAAGGGAAAGGCTCCAACAACCAGTCAAGCCACAAAAACTACTTCATCTTCTACAAAAGCTTCAAGAATTGATGTTTACGAAATTAATACTTATATATGTAATATTATATTTTTACTTATCAATTTCATAATACAAAAAATAACTCAAACCTTATAGTTGATTTTCAGATTAGAAGATCGGGAACTACTCAAAATACAAATCAAGATAGAATCACACCAACTACAAGTCATGTTAGAAACACTCCTAGAAACACTCCACTACTGTGTGAACCTTCCCAAGTACATATTGTTAGATGGATGCTCACTCCCACTTTACATGTGTGTTAAGAGAGTACTGCTAGTCAAACTTCTTCGAGAGTTGATCCTTGAATGTATGCAAATAAGTTTTTGTTGAGATCAAACATTTGACCAAAGTTTTTGTTTATTACCAATTACAATTTGGGTTGAAATCATCCGAGTATCAATTATTTTGGTGTATTGTCAATCAATTTTTTTGTGTATTGGTATAACAGAATGTGTATTAGTCTAACATTATGAATTTACAGTGTTTTAGTCTAACATTACGTGTTTTAGTCTAATATTATGATTAAATATTACGTGATGTATTAGTCTAACATTACAAAATGAATTTACAGTGCTTTGATTTACCAATTACAATTTTATTCCAAACATAAACAATAAACCAAATTTTTAATTTCAACTAAGAATTTTCATTCTAAACACAAATTTTTTATTTTAAATAACCTATATGTTCATCATACAATTATGAAAACAAAACAAAAAAAAAACGTTTAGATTTTATTACAAATAACCCATAAAAAACCCAAATTCTATTATAAGCTTATACAACCTAGAAAATCCATAATTTAAGATAACAATTTTTTAAATAAAAACCCTAGAAAAAATCTAAAACAAGAATAAAAAAATTCAAAAAATCTATTTTTCTTTCTTCCTCCAAAGCAACAATCCTTCTACGAAGACCAACACAAATAGTTTTTGATCTACCCTTCACTAGTGGATCAAACCAACAAAAAAAATTTACAACCCCGACTGAATTTTTCATAATTTTCTCAACCTCAAAATCTCCTACCTTGATTTTCATCAGTTCATCCAGTTTTTAGTATATGTGTGAGCTCTAAAAATGCATAAACGATTCATCTAATGATCCATTATCTCCTGAAAACTCAAAACTGTTTTCTCCTACTGAAATCGAAGAAAGGATTGAATTATGAACAAAATTAGGGGATATGGTTTCTTTAAATAGAGAATTTAACATTTTTTATAATATTTGTTTAAATGTCATTCTTGCTTAGCATTCTTACGTGGATAATTATATCTCCAACATGAAAAAAAATTATAAAAATAATCCACATTAACTGCTCCGTTCATTTCTTAATGAGAGATGTCTATTTCGATACGATTCAAAATGTTAAGGGGTATATTTAACTTCTTTTAAAGTATGATGACCATTTTGATACCAACCACATAATATGGAGACTATCTGTGTAGTTTACCCTAAAATTTATGGTAAAATCTATATTACCAATCAAGGTGTAAACACTTTTTAAAAAAATCTAATACCTAAAAAAAATTCTTACCGTTAATATAATTGCCCTTTAGTTTTAAACACTTTAATTTTATTAATAAAAGTCATTAGTTTTATTAAAAATGAAAATATTTAAAAATTTATAATAAGAGTTTACGAATATCATTGTAAACTAAATATATATATTAAATATTTTTTATAATGTTGACATATGAAACTAGTCAGTTTAGATCATAGAAGGACTACACATAAACAAAATAAAAAGTTCAACTAAAAGATTAATAAAATATAAATATGAACAAATTTGGACGTATTGATAAACGAACCACAAAAGAAGATCATACAATTAAAAAAGTCACCGACAATCACATGTAAGGGGCTCGGAATTGAGCGTCGTGAGAAAATTATTCACGAACATAAATCGAGTATCCGAATTTAATATAAAGGTCCAAAGTAGTGAAGATCCATATGATAATAAATAAATATTATCTTGACCAATCGAGACGATATTAAATCTATAAAAAATGAAAAATGATCGTACAATTGATGAAAAAACTAAAAACATATGATAAAGACAGAAAACACTAAAAACTAACAATATCGTTGGCTAAAACAAAGATGGAAAAATAGACTTCACTTGCGGAGAGAATAACCTAAAATCCTAGAGAACATAAAATGCATGGGTTATTCTTAAAGTAATTTAATCTTTAAATTTATATTTTATATCAAAATAATTTTATTATAGATAAAAATCATTAATCAATTAATGACATTATATACCGATAACAATAAATTTATAAAAAAAATAATATTTCTTATTTTAATTAATCCATCGATGACATACGACATCAATTTAAAATTAAAAAAGACTCAAACTTATGTTTTGGGGATTGAATGTTAACCGTTTAATCACTGAACAAACTGCAATCTCAGTCGTTCTTTACAAACTATAATATATAATAACTTAATACTTTGACCATTTAGTTAATTATGTTAAAATAATTGAATTAGTTTCGATTTCTTTTGTTGGTTTATTGTTTGAATAATCCCTATTTATTAGGAATAAGAACTTTGTAGTTTAGTAAAATTTATCCTCTTTTACTATTTGTTTTTGTTACTTTTGTAAGGCTATATATAGCCCTATCTATTGTTTCTATGTATGAACAAAAGATAAGCATTTTCTCTAACTTTACAAAATTATAATTATATTTCTGTTTACACTTGGTATCAGAGGCCATAACACATAGAAACAAACAGTCTTCTGTGTAGAAAATGACAACTAAAAGTGGGCTTGTGCAACCAGCTATTCTTAAGTTCGAAGAGCATTATGATCATTGGTGTATGCTCATGTTAAATTTCATGAAATCAAAAGAATATTGAAGCGTAATAGAAGACGACATTCCTATTGCAGCTAAAGGACATCAACCGAGTGAAGCACAAAACAAAGTCATTGATGATGCATTATATCTTTTCCAAGCCATTGATAAACTCGTCTTGGAAACTATCTTGGATAGAGATACTGCTAAAGGCATATGGGACTCATTGAAGAAAAAATATCAAGGGACTGCACGGGTACAACGAGCACAATGCCAATCTCTTCAAAAGGAATTTGAAACGTTAAGCATGACTGAGAGCGAGGTGGTAAATGATTATTTTGCTTGTATTCTCACATCGTCAACAAATTGCGACTTAATAAAGCGAAGATAAAGGATGTAGATGTCATTGAAAAAATCTTGCGACCCATGACACCCAAGTTTAATTATGTAGTATGTTCTCTTGAAGAGTAAAAAAACTTGCAGGTTATGATAATTGATGAGTTAAAAATAGTTTTTTGGTCCATGAGCAACGAATGAGGTCTCAAATTATAGAAGAGCATGCACTTAAAGTTGCTAGTGGAGAGCCCTCAAGAGGAAGAGGATGGGGTCGTGGTGGAATACGTGGATGAGGAGGAAATGGAGGTAGGCAATGCTTTGACAAAACGACCATTGAATGCTATCACTGTCATCGGTTTGGACATTTTCAATTTGAATGTCCCAACAAAATTTATGATGCAAAAGCAAATTATATGGAATATGGTGATGCAATATTATCAATGGTATACTTCAATGATAAGGAAGCAAGGAATGAAGAGTGTTGGTTTTTGGACACTAGATGTAGCAATCACATGTGTGGCAAGCGAGAATTCTTTTCTTGTCTCGATGAAATTACCTTCAGAGAGACGATAAAATTGAGAGATAATTCAAACATGAATGAGATGGAAAAAGGTATCGTGCGCATACTGGTAAATGGTTTTATTCAAATTATTACTGGTGCGTTTTATGTTCCAGGTTTAAAAAATAACATGCTAAGCATTGGTTAGCTCGTTGAGAAAGTGCTTAAAATCATCATAAAACATGGATTCTGCAAGATTTATCATCCAGAGAAGGGGCTGATTATTGAGGTGGCTATATCGTCTAATCGAATGTTTAAGTTGCTTGTCGTAACACAATCAAAGGAGAAAACTTGCCTCAACTTTTTTATGGAAGATCTAGCACTACTTTGGCATTGTAGATATGGGAATTTAAGTTTTAGTGGTTTGTAGCTTCATCAACAAAAGGGAATGGTGCAAGTTCTGCCATGTTTTGATACTTTATCGAAAATATGTGAAGATTGTTTGGTGGAAAAACAACAAAGACTTCCATTCCCAATTAGAGGTGCATGGAGGGCTTCTCAAAGTCTTGAACTAGTACACGTTGACATATGCGGACCAATAAGTCCTAGTTCAAATAGCAACAAAAGGTATGTGATCATATTTATAGATGATTTCAGTTGTAAGACTTGGGTTTATTTCTTAGCTGAAAAATATGAAGCATTTGTTATTTTTAAACAATACAAAAGTCGAGTAAAAAAGGAGAGTGATTTATATATCAAGTGTCTTTGTACTAATCGTGGGGTGAATTCATATAACTCGAATTTGATAATTTTTGCAATGAGCATGGTATTCGCAGGCAACTAACAGTTGCATATACACCCCAACAAAATGATATAGTGGAGTGAAAGAATAGGACAATCATGAACATGGTTCGAAGTATGTTGACGGGAAAAAAATTCCCAAGACATTCTAGCTAGAAGCTGTAAACTGGATAGTTCATATTCTTAATAGAAGCCCAACACTTGTAGTAAAAAATAAATATCCAGAGGAAGCTTGGAGTGGATTCAAACCATCGGTAGCCTACTTTAGAGTGTTTGGATGTGTAGCATATGTTCACATTCCAGATTGTACAAGGTCAAAACTTGATAGCAAAAAATGTATTTTTCTTGGAGTTAGTGAGGAGTCATAGGCATATGGTTATATGATCCCTTCTCTAAAAAATCATTGTTAGTAGAGATGTGACGTTTGAAGAAGACCAAAATTGGGATTGGGATAAAAGTTACAAAGAAGTTACTCTAGTAGACTTGATCTGGGATGACAACAAAGGAGAATTAAACAAACATTGTAATAAAGTGGAAAATGATAACGATGAGGATAGGGAAATAGATGGCTTGAACGAAGAAGGTTCATCAAATTCAAGTGAAGATCGATCACCTGAACAGCTTGGTGAGCGAACATGACAACAACCAATTTGGTTGCAAGACTACGTAAGCAGGGAAGGTCAGAAGAGGAAAAAACAACGAATTTTGTCATGTTCGCAGAATATGATCCAATTTCCTTTGAAACAGCACAAAAAAATAAAAAATGTAGCAATGGATACATAGATTAAAGCTATAGAGAAGAATAACACTTTGGAATTGACAAATTTGTCTCTTGGAGCAAAGAAGGTTGGAGTAAAATGGGAGTATAAAACAAAAGGCTAATGAAAATGGTGAAATTTAGAAGTATAAAGCGTGTTTGGTTGCAAAGGGTTACGTCAAAAAGTATGACATTGATTACATTAAAGTTTTTACACCAGTAGCGCGTCTTGAAATGATTCGATTGGTAATCTCTTTAGCTTCTCAAAAGGAATGGACAATTTTCAACTTGACGTTAAATCCTTTTTTCTTCATGGAGAACTTAATGAAGAGGTTTGTATTGAGAAACCACCTAGGTATGAGAAAAAAAAGGAGCAGAACATAAAGTTTATCAGTTGAAAAAGGTTTTATATGTGTTAAAACAGGCACCCGAGCCTGGTATAATCGAATAGAATCATATTTTGTCAAAGAAAATTTTCAACAGTGTCCTCACGAGCATACTTTATTCATCAAAACTGAAAAAGAAGTAAAATTTTGATTGCTTGTCTTTACGTTGATGATTTAATTTTTACTGATAGTGATGAACAAATGTTTCTTGAATTTAAAAACTCCATGATGCAAGAGTTTAATATGACAGACCTTGAAAAAATGAAATATTTTCTTGGATTGGAAGTAGCTCAAAATCAAAATGGTGTTTTCATCTGTCAAAAGAGATGCTTAGGAGGTGTTAAAAAGGTTCAATATAGATAAATATAATTCTGTTAAAAATCCAATTATCCCAGGTTGCAAATTTACAAGAGATGAAAATGGAGCGAGAGTATATAGTACAAGCAATTAATCGGCAGTTTTTTGAGCAGGTATATGGAACATCCTACTGAGTCACACTTCCAAGCTGCCAAGAGAGTGTTGAGATACATAAAAGGTACACTTGAATTTAGCATACTTTACAAGAATGAAGGAAATGGTGATTTAATTGGCTACATAGACAATGACTATGCTGGAGATTTGGATGATAGAAAGAGTGGTGCTTCAGGCCATGTTTTTCTACTGAGTGCTACAATTAATTTCTAGTTATCAAAGAAGTAACCAATAGTCACTTTATCTACCGCAGAAGCTGAATTTGTTGCTGCAGCCTCATGTGCGTGTTAAAATAATTGTATTAGTTTTGATTTGGTTTGTTGGTTTACTGTTTGAATAATCCCTATTTATTAGGAATAAGAAGTTTGTAGTTTAATAAAAATTATCCTCTTTTACTATTTGTTTTTGTTACTTTTGTAAGGCTATATATAGCCCTATCTACTGTTTCTGTGTATGAACAAAAGATTAGTATTTACTAATCTTTCTGGCTTTACAAAATTATAGTTGTAGTTCTGTATACAAATTAATAGGTTTCACCTGAATTATTTTGACATAAAATATAATGTTTAAGGTTAAAATGTTTAAAAAACAAAAAATGGAAATGAAAATTAACAAAAAGATATAAATATTTTTTAACATTATAAATGAGTTTGCAACGTACATAAAAGGAATCGATGGGATTTTACTGAGTTTCATCTGGGACGAAATTAGGATTTTATGTTGAGAGGATAATAATTTATTGAACTTTTAAATTTAAAAGTTAGAGGACAAAAACTCTTACTTAATTGATATTTAAATTAAAAAAAAATAAAAATACAATTATACTAAAAAGTTTATAGGAGGGACTGTCCACCCTTTGTATGACTCCGTCCCTGATTGTAAGGCTATATATAGCCCTCTAGCCCAAGTGGTTAAAGAAACGGTTGTTGTTTCTAGAGGTCACGGGTTTGAGCACTAGCGATGCCAGCAGAGTGATTGAGCGACCAGTGTTAAATGGTGGAGATTATATTCTAAAACAGATATTACTGTAATCAGTATTAGCTTGTTCAAAAAAAACGTGTTTAGTACAACTAATGCACTCCTTAATTCAGGGCTAGGGCTACCTTCTTCACTGCACGTGACTCTTATAATTCATAATCAATTCAAGTAAACCAAGGCACTACTCCCACTATCTTAGCTAATGTGGAATCCACAACACACATACATATGTTGTCTTAAACTTTTCCAAATCTGTAGAATGTTTTGCTCCAAGTTGTGGGCTCTTCGCCTCAAGTTTTAACTCATTTTCGAAAGCATGGATGGTGACTGTTAGAAACTTCTAATGATTTGATGAATTCAAGCTTTAATCTTTACGTGCATGGAGTCACCACCTTTTGTCCGAAAGTTGATTCCGACATTACAAAAGAATCGAAAAAGGTAATATTACAAAACAATCTAGTCTCCTGAATCTCAAACCCTAAACCAAACTCAAACAACTAGTATTTCGAAGCTTCTCTTTAAAAAAAAATAGTGATACACCAACGTGGCCATGGTTATTCACGTTATTCATGCTTATTAACGAGGTTGATCCAAATGATAAACAACTTGATATATATCATTTTAATAAACCTGGAGATGGAGAGTTTAGGCATGTAATAAAATTTTACTGGAATCACTCAGCCACCAAAATCATGTGTAACAAAAAGGGACAATGGCGATCGCACCAAGTCTGCCTGGTTCACCATCTGGTTCACCACAACAAGGCAACATCAGTCAAATAGACTACCGCAGTGTTTATCTTTTCGGTATCGTTAGCGAGCCCTCTAGCCCAAGTTGTTGAAGGAACGGTTGTTGTTCCTAGAGGTCACGGGTTCGAGCACTAGCGATGCCAGCAGAGTGATTGAGCGATCAATGTCAAATGGTAGAGAGTATATTCTAGAACAGATATTATTGTAATCAGTACTAGCTTGTTAAAAAAAACGTGTTTAGTACAACTAATGCACTCCTTAATTCAAGGCTCCCTTCTTCACTACACGTGACTTATAATTCATAATCAATTGAAGTAAACAAAGGCAATATTAAAACGTATGATTATTGTTTTTAGCTAAAAAAATGTGATTTACGTATAAAGTTTAGTAGTAGTTTTTTTAATACGAATTATTAAGTTGGGAAAACAAAGTTATGGTCCCATAATTGAGAAAGAAAGATTGAATGTAGGAGTATGAACCATCTAGTCTTAATAATTTATAATAAAATTAATATATTTCGTTAACATATTTAGAGTAAATTAATTGTTTTCTATCAAAAAATTTTATTACAGAATTTTTTAGAAAAATACGAATAAGATTCAAACTCGAGACTCACATCTCGATTAATCCAATGTTAGAGTTCGGAACCCGGGTTGTTACATGAAATGCTTGAAATAATGTATAGTAAAAATCAAGGACGAAGCTAGGATCAAACAGTCGGAGGGGAAAGGTTTCTTAGGCCTTTAAATCTAAAATTTGAGAGGGTTAAAATCTTATTTTATTACTATTTAAATTAAAAAGGACCTCAAATGTAATTATACCTTAAAAATTTGGGAGGGAAAAAGTCTCTTAGGCCTGTAAATCTAAAATTTAAGAGGGACTAAAATCTTATTTTATTACTATTTAATTTAGGAATACTTTAAATGCAATTATACCTAAAAAATTTTGGAGGGCAAGAAAACCTCCCATATTACACATGGTTTCGTCCCTGATAAAAATATATCACTAGCTTTCTTAACTCAACGTGAGGATTTATTATTTTCGAGTGTAGTTTGACAAGCAGTATGTCCAATGGAGAACATCATCAAAGATTCCCATCACCAATTTGAAGAATAGAATATATCACTTAAATTCTTGTAGTGGGTTATGTTTTCGTAAAACCTTAATTTTTTAGGTTCGTAAACTCTTTTTTTTAAATACGGTGATTTAAACTTGTATAGATTTCTTGATTTAAAATTTTAACTTAATCATGGAAACATTTTATCATGATATAATTGCTTTTGATTTGTGGTTAAACCTGAGGAGTAAAAATTCTCTACTTTCTAATATTCATGCGTTTTTTTATGTTTCCATACTAAAACACTTAAATCATAAACCTATTATTTTAAAATAAGGCATAAATAAAAAGGGTACGCTTACGGTAAATGATTTCCATCTAAACTTGAGGTTTTAATTTATACAAAATTTTAATGAGTAGAAATCATCTACCCCGAATAGTGTCTCCTGTTAAAATTTTTAAATATTTGAATTTAAAACCTTAGCTCTAGTTCTTTACATCTTAAATCCTAAATTTTATCCCTAAAATTATATATCCTACCCCTAGCACCTTAAAACCTATCACAACCCTAACCTTTAACTCTAAGCCCTAAACCCACTAATTTAAAATACGAGCACCAATGAAGACACAATTAAAGAACAGTCGATTTACGCCCAATTTTAATGGCCAAATTAAGTTACCCAAATATAGTATCTTTGATATGTTGAGATCATAGTGTTAAAATAACCCTCATTGATATGTTGAGACCGGATCTTAAAGACTTGGATACAAGACTAGGGATGCTTATCGATCAAGTTAATTTTGAGTTGGGCATTACTTGACATGGATATAAAAATTTTATTGTTCGATTCGACTTGTTGATCGTTAAGCTAATTAAAATTATGCTCAACTCTTACTCGTTAAAATATTATATTGCTCAATTTGACTCGTTGCTCCTTATGCTCGACTTATTGTTCGTTAAGCTCACTAAAAAACTTATATTATTTTTTAACTAAAAGTAAAATTTAATAATACTATATCTAATATTAACATAAAGTAACAAATTTAACCAAAAATATCAAAAAATGTATAAAATACTTTAAAAGTCTAAATTCAAAAGTAAAAATTCATAAATATATCAAACAATAACGGGAGCCTACCGGCATCCCCTTTTGCATCAAAGTTAATGAAGGTCATGGATTTGTTACATGCCAACATCGAGACGAAATTGAACCTATCTTTGTGTTACATCTTCTTAACGAACAATGTGAGATACATTTTGCAGAAGATCAAGGAATCGGCCGAAATCCACAGAATGATGGCCCATTCGTGGTTGCGGAAACAGACCTTAGACATACGACGGTACCATAAAATCTACCAAAGAGAAACATGGACCAATGTGTTGCAGACCATAAGCCATGAAGGTGTGCAAGTTAATGGGAAGGTATAAAAGCAAATACTAAATGTAAGGTTCAAGAATTTTAACATCATGTTCGACGAAATCCTCAGGACACAGAGCAGTTGGGTCGTAAACGACAGACAACTTAAAATGGAGCTTAGAGTCTTGATATCGTCGGTGATGATCCCGACATACAGGTCATTTGTGGGGAGATACAAATCACATTTTAACACTAAACAAGCAGGAAAATTCATTTAGTATCAACCAGAAGATATTGAGGAGTTGATCGAACAACTTTTCGACGACGGAAATACGACATCGATGGTTAAGAGATAATCGGGTTGTAAAGTTAATTTTTAATGTGTTTAAACACCATTTAATTACTTTAAACATCAAACTTAAATATATTAACAGTTTAGGACACATGTACATCACATGTACAATAAAATCTTGGCCTTATACAAGTTCATTAAGCCTCTAGGACATTTAAACAAACCATTAAAATCAAATAGAAATCTTAAATCTATACGATTAGAGTTAAAAATAGAGTTTATTTTTAAGGTTTAAAATTTAAGATTAAGACCTAAGATTTATTTATTTTTAATGTTAATCATAAGAAGATGCACCGAAAAATGAGAACTTTACAAAAATATTGCATCCAATCCCCCTCCAAACATGGAACCTCTCGGATTAATTCTAAAAATATTGTACTTTCTACAGTATATTTGAAGTTGGATTAGAAGGATTCCGACTTGTATTTTCTTTAAAACCATTGAAGTCGGATGAAAAGGATTCCAACTCCGAACATTGTTTTACATTGAAATTGGATTGTAGGTCTATCGTCTTTAATATTATTTAATTAAAAAATAGGACAAACAGTAAATTTTTATTGTATTCCCACCGACTTTATTCTTATTATAACAAATACTATAAATTAAAAAAAAAATAAAAATGTTATATTTTTAAAAAACAGCTGAAATATCCTTACCAATCCCCCCAAAAAATAAAAGATTTTTGTTCATAAAAAAAATTTTGTTCATCAAAATCACACATGAATTAAGTCATTTAAACATATTCAAAAATTATCAAACGGGTAGAATCATGCTTAAATTATCAATTGGTCAAAAACATACACGTATTAGCATACAAGAAATTTTAATCTAAACATACCAATTTCAATCACCAAAACAATCATATACACATATTTTTATAAAAATAATGTTATTTTTGAATAAAATAAATTTAATTGACATCTTTCTATTTAGTGCCTACTCATTTCCATTGTAGTGAATTATCATCATCATATATGAAGGCTGGGACACATCAAACTGATTTAAAGACAAGAAAAATTGATGGTAAATGAAAAAAAACAGACTTGGGATGTATCAGTTGAATGTGGATATAAGGGCAATAGGAGTGCTTGCTCGTGACTGCCATGGCTGGTTGTGCTCGAATCTTTCATGATGCAGGTGCGGTTGAGGTGATGAAGTGCCATGCTTTCTATTCAGCTTGTTTATTAACACTCAATCATGGTTGGGATAAAATTATAATTCAAGGAGATGCAGCCAATGTGGTGAATTATCTTATTACAATGTGGATCGAAGATCGACGTTTGCTTTGAGATTGTCAGAGGCGAAGGACCTTGTACGTTGACATCATCATCTTTATGTGCAATATATTCCTCGTACAACAAATAGGGCAGCTTAAGAGTTGGCACATTGGGCGTTTATAGAACGTTCATGTATTTCTTTTGCATCTGATTTTCATGCTGTATTGAACAGATTATAATTGATGATGTAATTAATGGATATATAGTGATGGCTACTCTTTTCCCCCTTAGGGTTCGACATTACCTTTAATGTTGACTGTAGAGGGGTTTTTAACGAGCCTCTTTTATTTTTCAAAAAAAATATTCTGTGTTAATGTCAAACCATTGGTTTGGATTAAAATTATGAATATTAAATAATAAAGATTAAAAATTGAGTGTCCAATTGTTTTTTTTTTAATTAAATAAAGAAATAGTACAAAACGAACCCAAAATCTTCTGATTACAATGAAAACATATAATCAACAAAAAAAAACTACTACTATTTATCATAATTAGAATTTTAAAACTTCTCAAGATTGAGTATTAAAGTAATTTTGAATTATACGCATTTCATCTTGTTCTTAAAAAAATAATTTAAAACAAAAATATAGTTTAAACACAAGTTTATTTTACCCAAATATTTTATTTTTAAAATTATTTAAAATTCAATATTTAAAATATAAATTCCTAATCTAACACCTATTATATAAACTCATTCGATTAATAAGACGAATTTTATTAAATAACCGATAGAACTCACAATAATATTAAACCCTTAACCTAACGAATTAGAGATTACTCGTTCCCTTGGAAAGCAAGGTTCTTTTCGCACAAGCCACTACCAATTTCCCTTTATAAATAAGATAATTTCTGGTTGGAAACCTAAACCTGAAAGATTTTCTACTCTCCAAGATTTCACATCTTTAACCGTACCTCTATCTGAAACCGAGTTACTGAATCTCAATCCCAATAAGATGCCGGCCACCGCAGGGAGGGTTTGCATGCCGGCGAATAACCGGGTCCATAGTAGCGCAGCCTTACAAACCCACGGGATCTAGCAAAGTGCAATCGGGTATGACCCTTATGCGCCTAATAAAGACGATTTAGAAATCTCATCGAATCAACCCCATGGTGAAAACGCATACACTAGCTTTCAAGACCTTTTAGCCCTGGCCCGAATCTCTGGTTTCAACGCCAAAGAGACGCGCAGAGCTTGTCAAAAGTGTGGCCGTGTTGGCCACTTTTCTTTTCAGTGCAAGAACTTAATAATCTTGAAGGAGAAAAATCCTGAATCCATCCAGGCGGCGGTCGTCAATCGACTGGGTAAGTTTGAAGGAGAGAAAGTGAATGAGAAGAAGCAATTGGAGAGCGATGACGACGAGGAGAGTGAGAGTTCCGATTCTGATGTGGATCCGGAGATTGAAAGGATTATCGCCGAAAGATCTGGGAAGAAGGTTAGCAGTAAAGGGAAGAAGTCATCCAAGAAGATAAGGAGATCGAAGAAGAGTAGTAGTAGGAAGAGATGAATCCGTATTTCAGATGACAAGGATGAACGTACGTAGGAGCAAGAGGAGGAAAGATAAGAGCAGGGGTTGATTCAATCCATCTCAAGGATTTGAATTGTAGTTGCTTCCCGGTTTTCACATAACGTATGCAATTGCCGTCATTGTGGACGCTGCAGCTACCGGTATAAGCCGATTGATGAAGAACACATTGTTCTGTAAGTAGAATTTCCTTGCTTGGTTGTTAATGGAAGAAGCTGCAGTTCCTCGTATTTCCATCTTAGTTTGTGCAGTTGTATGTTTTCATTTGAGGGATTGATTCAAAAATGTAGATTTGTTCCCAAAGATTCAATATATAGTTGAAGTTTGATTCAAAGGGTAATTTTATTATGTTTTCATTATGTTCATCAATTCATTTAAACTGCTATTCTGTTGATTAACTGCAGATATTGGATGAAAAATCTCTGAATTACCATTTAGAGACAATTGTCAGGTGTTTAGAATAATCTATTCGACAGAAAAATGAATTTTTTAACTAGATTGCTTTCAACCTTTTTGCAATGGAAATATCTATATGGAATAGGGAAGAGAAGGAACTTCGACACTTCAGCCATTAACATCCTTTGTTCTTCATTCAAGTCCAGATTGTTGCGTGCAAGGGCTCCTCATTGCTTTGGCGTGGGAAATTTGTAGGCAGTCCGAGCTACGGCTGTGATGAATGTAAGTATTATCTTCAATGTGATTTTCCTAGTTCTTTGCACCAGCACTCGTTTCTGTTCAATCCAAATCATGGCATGGAACTCTGAATTTATTGTTCCGGATGTAAGAAATCAGTATCCGGTCTGATTTACCACTGTTCATAAAGTTGTGATTGTAACCTTCATAAGAAATGTGCTGAACTACCCTTCAAGATTAGCCAGCCCTTCCACTCCCAACACCTTTTGAATCTTTTGTCAAAATCACATTACGAGGATCCTTGTGATTTTTGTACAAAGGGTATTTAAGGATTTGCTTATTAGTCTGCCTGTAAATTCACAATACATATCAATTGCTCCTTGCTTCAATCATCCATTGCAGCAAGTTTCCCGAATTCTTTGCACCAGCATCTTTTGTTCTTCATTCAAACCAGAACGAGGAAGTAAAAAATGATTGCTTAGATGTATGAACCCATTATCTGGTCCAATTTACCACTGTGTAGATTTTTCCCCTTACTTTTACCTTCATAAGCAATGCGCCGAATAACCCCTATGACCTTAGCCATCCTCTTACTATCATGCCAATCCCACATACTCATCCTGAGAAATGTAGTTGCTACTTGTGCAAAATCAAATGGAGAGGGTTTGTTTATTCTTGCACTCTTTGCAAGTTTGAACTTACTCCCAAAGATGTTTTCGTGCCTCGAACGATCGCAGTTGCAAGACATGAACACCTGTGTAATATGTTAATATGTATATATGTTTCTGTTAAGTAAGCAGTTTGATTTGTATGATTTTATCAAATTTTCTCATTGTAATGACCCTTATCTAGTTATACAGTAGCAGTTTATCTGCATTTTTTAATGGAAATTAAAGTATTCTTCATGGCGTTGTAGGAATTTTTGTATCTATGTGTTGGGGTTTCAGGCTTTCGATGAAAAGTCCATGAAATGTCGTTGGTAAGATAGTGGATCAGAAATTTTTAAATTGATATTTAGTGTGTGTTTATGTCATGGCTTTAGGGTAAGAGAAGGGGGAACAGCTCGATGGAATTGGAAATTTAGGACTTCAAAAATCTGATTTGGAGTTACCGGGTGCAATTAGGGGAAATCAAATGATTCTACAGCTGAAGAATTGAAACGACAAGGAGATAAAGTGAATGGAAAGAAGCAATTGGAGAGCGATGACGACTAGGAGAGTGATAGTTCCGATGGAAGAACAAAAAAATGGAAGAACAAGAAGAGGCATGTTCTAATTTATCAGCCTCTGATGAGGAAATTGTTGTTGATTATGATAATAATAGGAAGCTAGATGATGTGGTGGCTGAAAAACTGATTTCCAAGGAATTAACCCCCCAAAATGCAGGGTTTTTGTCAATTGAGGGTTTAAAGTTTTATACTCAAGATGTGTCTGATGAAGAAACTGACGTGGAATATGATGGAGATTCAGTAGGTGATCAAAGCTCCAAGACTACTGATCAACAAAAACTTTAGACCTCCAATTGACAAAAACCCTGCATTATTCTAGAAGGATAAATCATTAGAAATCAGTTCTTCAGCCGCCACATCATCTAGCTTCCTATTGTTATCATAATCGGCATCAATTTCCTTATCAGAGGCTGATAATTAGAACATGCCCTTCTTGTTCTTCCATTTCCTTTGCACATGAATCGATTCTACTAGGGGTTGCCTCAGATTCATCATCAAAACCGAATCTTCTATGAGGCATACCAACTAATACAAAAACTGAACCATATTCATAAGTATAATTTACATGATTTGGATTTAAAGGTGTGGTTTGGTCCATATACGTAACGAGTTCACTCTACTTAGAAAGCAAAACAGTAGGATTTAACACATCCTTTTTATCATCTCCCTTGTGGGACAAAACACTTGATTCTGTATCTTGCAAATCGAGAGAAGGGTATTGATACCCTATAAAAAACTTTTTGTATAACCTTTTACCTGTCTTTGTTTCGATGATTGTTATCTTTCTCAATACTACTACGATCTATGCAAAAACGAAAGACACCCGAATCACTGGTTTTACTACTGTGTGGATTGCGATAACTCTCTTCATTTGTTTGGAGGCAAAGTCAGATGTTATCCACACCCGCCTCGACTTGCCTTCCATGTTTGATATGTCGTTGTCAACACGATTTAATTATGAAATAATAATAATATAAATAAATAATAATATATAAGTATTATAATATTAATATTAAAAAAAAGAAAAATCAAAAATCTGAAACCGAAAAATAGAGTGCTGTGAGAGTACCGAGTTTGAGGGGTGATGGGATTAGGTTGGTTTGATTCTGGAGTGTTTTTAGGGATTAGATTTGGGATAGGATAGTTGATTTGTTTGGATAAGGGATGAGTTTGAATTGGATTTGGATTCTAGCATGAATCCCTTTAAAAGGGGATTCATTCGGATGGGATTGGGAGAGTTGAATTGGCAGAATAGTTGATTGGAGCAAATTTGGGGATTAATCGACTGGAGAATTTCGAATCTGGGAGGAGTTTGAATCGATCGGCGGCCGAAAAACGGAAGATTTAAGAGCAATCAGTTTTGATTCAGTTGATCGCCTAAGAGACACAGTCATGGTAGGAGGAGGTGGAAACAAGAGAAGATCGAATAACTACAAGAACAACGATAGTAATAGTACTAGCCAGAGCAAAACGAAGAGTGGCCATGGAAAATCTAGAACCGGCTCCAAATCCTCGTCCAATTGAATCATGGGATATCCTTTTGTGGAGGGAGGTCTTTTATCAGATTGGCAGTTGGATTCTCGAGGGAGGAATAGAAACGGAGATTGGAATTATCGACTGAATTTTGTTAGGGAAAAGGCTTCTATTTCGAAAAATGGATCATCAACGAAGACAAAGTATAGTGGCGGTGCTATAGGGTATCATTACGCTTCTCTCGATTTGCATGATCTAGAATTAGGTGTTTTGTCTCACGAGGGAGATGATAAAAAAATGTCTTGAATCCTATTGTTTTGCTTTCTAAGGAAAGTGAAATCGTTGCGTACATGGACCAAACCATACCTTTAAATTCAAGTAATGTAAATTATACTTATGAATATGGTTCAGATTTTGTATTTGGTGGTATGTCTCACAGAGGATTAGGTTTTGATGATGAATCTGAGGCACCCCCTAGTGGAATCGATTTATGTGCAAAGGAAATGGAAGAACAAGAAGGGGCATGTTTTAATTTATCAGCCTCTTTAATCGATTTATGGCAGGTTTTTTGTTGGATTGATAATTCAACAAAAATCAATTCTTCAGCCACCACATCATCTAGTTTCCTATTGTTATCATAATAGGCATCAATTTCCTTATCAGAGGTTGATAAATTAGAACATGCCCTTCTTGTTTTTCCATTTCCTTTTTACATGAATCGATTCCATTAGGGTTGCCTCGGATTTATCATTAAAACCTAATCCTCTGTGAGACATACCACCTAATACAAAATCTGAACCATATTCATAAGTATAATTTATATGATTTAGATTTAAAGGTGTGGTTTTGTCCATGTACGCAACGATTTCACTCTCCTTAGAAAGCAAAACAGTAGGATTCAACGCATCCTTTTTATCATCTCTTTTGTGGCACAAAACACCTGATTCTGGATCATGCAAATCAAGAGAAGCGTATTGATACACTATAGCACTGCCACCATACGTTGTCTTCTTGATGATCCATTTTTTTAACTAGAAATCTTTTCCCTATCAGAATTCAGCGCAGAATTTCGATCCTCGTTTCTATTTCTCCCTCGAGAATCCAACTGTCAATCCGATAAAAGACTTGCCTCCAAAAAATGAGATCCTGTGATTCGATTGGACGAGGATTTGGAACCAGTTCTTGATCATCTATGGCTACTCTTCATTTTTCTCTGGCAGGTACTATTGTTGACAATATTCTTATAGTTACTCGATCTTCTCTTGTTTCTACCTCATCTTACCATGGTTATGCCGCTGAGGTGATCAACCGAATCTAAGCTTTCTCAATTAGAGATCTAAAGTTTTATACCCAAGATGTGTCTGATGAAGAAACTGACGTGGACTATGATGGAGACTCACTTGGTGATGAAAGCTCGTGATGCCACTTGATACAAAAGAGACGAGTTGACTAGCATATGAAACCATTTTCCAATTTCGTTTTCCCTCACTTTCACCGATGTTACTAGAATTGAATTTCTTTGAAACACTCCCTTTAGCATTCTTCTTTGCTTTTGTTCTGCCTGCACCCAAAGCCTTTGTATCAAACACTTCATTAACAGCAAAGTCTGCATCCTCATCATCGCCTCCGATTAGCTTTTTTAGGCAAAGTTTGTTGCTAGAAGATGGCATGGAAATGTATTGTGTGCGTGCTACTGTCTCAAACCTTTTTTCTAGAACCCTAACATCCGCTAGACAAATGATATATTGAAGCTAATCTTCCTACATTTGAACAATCTCGAGGATGCATTGGCTGAAAAGCAAATATATCATCCTGATCCAAAACGATCTGCTCTAATTTCGAATTAATTTGCTGAAGATCTATACCCCAATGAAGCATTCTTTCACGGTGGTTCACAACAATCATTTCCTTGCGATGTTTCTTCTTCTCACCATAAAATTTTCGGGAATTCTTGCTCTTTTGTTCCTGTAAAGGCCAAGACCGTGGAAATTTGGTAACTTGCTTCTTTTTATTGGATAGAGTTCTTGGATCCTTTATTAAATTAAGATCATCCAATGATGGCGAGCAAGCATCTTTAGCACCATTGAAGTATTTATTTCTCGACTTATACTTCTGCATACCATATTCCCTAGATGCATCTTGGAGAGCAATCCAACCCAATTTCTCCAATGTCTCATCAAAAGAAGTATTTGAAGAACTAACATCATCATATTCATCCAATATCTGATTTACCAACCACTTTGTGTCAAAAATACCCTCACCACCAATTGCTTTTAAGTAATCTTCTGCAACTTCTTCATCAATATTCGAATCATCATCCAAAGAAACTCCAAAGGATTCAGTCTTGCATACTCCACGTGTTTGATAATCGAATGCATCCGATATCGAATTCAATGCATCGAAAACATTTTCTATAGCATTAATAGGCAAGTATAGCATTCTGACTATGCTGCTACTATAGCTCTCCTATACTTGTTTCTTCAACAATGTTGGTAACTAAACTCTAAGACTCATGAACTATTTCCTTGGACCTCTTATTGATGTCTTCTGAGAAAATCGTTCCGTCCCAAACTGTGTCATCGGTAGCAAAAATGTATATGATCAACATAACTGCAATCAAAATCAGAACAATAATAACAACCATACCTTGTATTATCCCCCAAGAAAAATGCAGGATTTTTGTTGGTCAGTAGTCCCAGAGCTTTCATTACCTAGTAAGTCTCCGTCATAGTCCACGTCAGTTTCTTCATCAGACACATCTTGAGTATAAAACTTTAGACCTCCAATTGACAAAAACCCTACATTTTTCTTGAGGGATAATTCATCAGAAATCAGTTCTTCAGTCACCACATTATCTAACTTTCTATTATTATCATAATCGACATCAACTTTCTTATCATAGGTTGATAAATTAGAACATTCCCTTTCTTGTTCTTCCATTTTCTTTGCACATGAATCGATTTCACTAGGGATTGTCTCAGATTCATCATCAAAACCTAATCCTCTGTGAGACATACCACCTAATACATAATCTCAACCATATTCAAAAGTATAATTTACATGACTTGGATTTAAATGTGCAGTTTGGTCCATGTACGCAATGATCTCACTCTCCTTAGAAAACAAAACAGTAGGATTCAAAACATCCTTTTTATCATCCCCATGTGGGACAAAACACTTGATTGTGGATTTACAAAACCCAATTGATACCCTATAAGAAACATTTCTTATAACCTTTTACCGGTCTTTTTTTCGATGATTGTGATCCTTCTCAACACTACTGCAATCTATGCGAAAACGAAAGACACCCGAATCACTGTTTGTGTTGATTGCGATAACTCTCTTCATTTATCTGTAAGCAAAGTCAAATGTTTATCCACATCAACCTCGACTTGACTTCCATGTTTGATATATCATGAGCTTTGCAATTGGTAGGCGTTCGAATGCCAGAGGATCTGAATGCAAATTTAGTGTCCACTGACAATGTTCTTGAGTTTTTTTGAAGATCCTGACTTGGGTGAACCATTTCGATAATTTACTTTCAGTTCTATTTGGATTGTCAATTTGTAGGTACTTGTTTAAATTTTCTTGTATTAACATTTTTTCAATAAAATTTAGGGTAAACTACGCAGATAATCACCATATTATGGGGTTGGTATCGAAATGGTTATCATAATTTAAAAAATCAAATATACCGCTAAACATTTTAAATGGTATTAAAATAGTCCTATGTTGTTAAAAAATTAACGGAGCAATTAATTGACAGTTAACCATTAACGGAGCATCTAGAAAGGAGACGTCATCGTTTTAGACAGCAACATTCTTGTCGGACACGTGGACGAGGGGACCAATCTTGATTGAAGACAAGGAACAGCACAGCCAGCTGGTTAACGGCTTGTCAGAGAAGGAGAGAGAGATGCCATCTGTCAAAAAAATAAAACTATGCAATGTACTAAAACATATATACACTCAGAATATTGTATGGCTGATTATGATATGAATGAATGAGATTTCTTCTATTTCCTCCAATTCTTCTCTCCTAAAACTACCTCTGCTTCTAATTTTTAATCTCTTTTCCTCTTATTCTGCTACAATCGTATCAATTGGTATCTCAGAGCCAGACTACTGATCCACCAAGCTGGGAAAGAACAAAAAGAGAACACCGATTAAAGGCCAAACAAATATTCCAGAACCAAGAGCACCTCAGGAAAGTGACCCTAGTCAAGTTGAACCAAATGTGGAAGACACAGTGGTACCAAAATGGTGGGAACAAACAAAAGTTGGCATCAAAAACAACTTTAAGGAACTTTTTACCAAAATTGAAGAAACACATGGATTCGTGGGTCGAATGATGGAGCTCATGGCTAAAGGAGTGGGCTTTTCTGAAATACAGGGCGCCGAAGACAGTCCCCAGAGAACACCTGTGGTAACGCCTATGGCAGAACCAAAACGAGAAGGAAAGTGACCTACTCAAGTAACCATTACCGTCAGTCACGAAAAGTATTCTTACCATCTGCCGAACCAGGTATCCTAGCTTGAAAACCTCATCAAACCATGGATGCAAATATAACCTCTAAGCAGAACATAAGCCAATCAGAGATTATTAGAGAAAAAGGCAACTCAAGTAATGCTATGAGCAACAATGGAGGGTTTTACCCTAAACCCGAGATTAAACTACACTTTTTTGAGGGTGAGAACCCACGAGGGTGGATAAGAAAATGTGAGAAATACTTCTCCATCTTTGGTGTCCCTGAAGAACAAAAATTGGAAGTAGCAGCTATGTATCTCTCGGGAAAAGCCGAAGCTTGGTTTGATGGATACATCATGCAAAAACACCAAGCCACTTGGCATGAGTTCGCTACGGATTTGTGTCAAAGATTTGATGCTAAAGGATTCTCAGATGTTATTGAAGAATTTAGTAAACTGACTCAGAAATCAACGGTCGAACTATACCAAGAGAATTTTGATGAATTAAAACCATATGTCCTGCAACAGTATCCCCACTTGGAGGAAAATTGCTTTGTGTCTCTATTCCTTAGTGGACTTAAGGATGAGTTGAAGCACATAATCAAAATGCATCAACCAAAGTCATTGGATGAAGTGTACAGGCAAGCAAAGCTAGCGAAATTATCCTTGGAGTTCGAAGCAAAAATGTATAAACCTAGCATGAAGAACAATTATTATTCCAACATAGGACCATCACCAAGAAATTTTCCACCTACTCCAGCAATCAAAAACAGTGTTGCTCAATAAGTTACAGTTAAGCAATCACTACTGGACTACAGACGTTCGAACAACCTATGCTTTAATTGCGGGGGAAAATTTGGTCTAAGACATCAATGTAAGCCTAAGCAACCAAACTTGATAGAAGAAGAGGAAGTAACCGAGGAAATCGAGGAGGAAACAAGGGTGCATGAAAGTCTGGAAGGAAATGAGTAGCATGAGGCAAACCTGGAAATATCTATGAATGCTCTTACGGGAGCATAGGATATAACACCCTAAGGATTCAGGGCACCATAAAAGGGAAAAACACTGAACATTTTACTTGACATTGGAAGTACTCCTAGCTTTATTGCTACAAGCTGGTCTAAGGAAGGCAATGAATTGATCGAAACTAAGCCACTAGCAATCACTGTTGCTGGTGGTGAAAAACTCTACAACAAAGCTCAATGTAATCAACTCCACTGGAAGATGCAAGGGTTCCATTTCGAACATGATTTCAGGGTTCTTAAACTAGGGGGCAGCGACCTGGTCCTTGGTGTGGACTGGATGAAAAAATATAGTCCAATTGTGATGGACTTCAATGATACGACACTTAGTTTTCAACGGGGTGACCATTACATTAAGCTACAAGGAGGAACCAAAAACAGTAACATGAAACTCATTTCTGGAGAAAAATTGCAGAGGTTAGTGGATAAAGACACTGAACTTTGTGGTGAAATTTATTTGATGAGTATGGAAACAAATGAAGCTGACACTTCTAAAGAACTACAATCCTTGCTGCAAAAATATCAGAAAGTATTTGAGGAACCGAAGGGTATGCCACCAGTTAGAAAACAAGATCATGCAATTGTACTTCAACAAAACACTCAATCAATCAACTTAAGGCCCTATAGATTCCCTCATCATCAGAAGGTGGAGGTGGAGAAACAAATTAAGGAGATGTTGTCCTCTTCCATCATCCAAACCAGCAAGAGCCCTTTTGCCTCACCTTGCTTGCTAATTAAGAAAAAGGACGGGACATGGAGGCTATGTGTTGATTATCAACAGTTAAATGCAACAACTGTCAAGAACAAATTCCCTATTCTTGTAGTCGAAGACCTCTTAGATGAGTTGGTAGGAGCAAAGTTTTTTTCTAAAATAGACCTCCGATCTGGGTATTGGCAAATCAGAATACTACCAGAGGACATCCACAAGACTGCATTTCTCACTCATCATGGACACTTTGAGTTCAAGGTAATACCCTTTGGTCTAACCAATGCACCCCTATAGTTCAAAGTATTATGAATGAGTTATTTACTCCCTATTTAAGAAAAATTGTCCTAGTTTTTTTCGATGAATACTTGTTTACAACATTGATATGTCCATGCATGTAGCTTATCTCACAATTGTATTAGAAGTTTTATCTTCTAACAATCTTTTTGCAAAAAGAAGCAAGTGTTTTTTTGGACAAACTCAGGTGGAGTATTTAGGTCATTTAATCTCTAAAGATGGAGTTTCAACCGACCCTTCTAAGATCGAGGCTATGGCGAATTGGACCCTTCACATTAATCTGAAGGCACTAAGGGGATTTCTTGGTCTGACAGGCTACTATCGTAAATTTATCAGAAACTATGGTGAACTCAGTAAGCCACTGACTCTGATGATAAAAAGGGACGAGTTTGTGTGGACACCACTGTCAACTAATGCCTTTGTGAAACTGAAGCAAGCAATGTGTTCTGCTCTAGTTCTGGCCTTACCGGATTTTTCTAAAGTATTCTGCCTTGAAACCGATGCAAGCTCAGGAGGTATAGGTGTTATCCTATCCCAAAATGGTCGGCCAATTGCTTATTTGAGCAAGGCCCTTGGTTCTCGACACTCAGACATGTCCATCTACGAGAAAGAACATTTGGCAATATTAATGGCTGTTACCAAGTGACGCCATTACTTCGAAGGACACCCATTTGTTATAAAAACGGACCACGAGCCACTCAAACATTTATTAGAGCAGAAGCTTACAAATAAAATTCAAAAGAAAGGTTTGACAAAGTTATTGGGTCTCGATACTGTCATTCAGTATCGAAAAGGCAAGACAAACAAGGTTGCTGATACTCTTTTTCGCCAACATGAGAGTCACTTTGATCCTTCCCTATGGACAATCACTACTATCACACCTACTTGGGTGCTGGAGATTGAAGATAGCTACATTGTTAACCCTATAGCTAAGGAGAAAATTGCAGCTCTAGCAATTACATCATCTACTTTCCAGAACTGATCATACGTCAAAGGGATATTAAGATGCAAAGAGAGGGTGTATGTAGGTACAAAAGGTGATCTGAGATTAAACCTACTCAAACTCTTTCATGATTCTCCCTTAGGTGGACACTCGGGAATTCAGGCAACCTACATGCGAATTAAACAAAAAAAAATTGGCAAGGGTTAAAGGCAACAGTTACATCCTATGTCAAGCAGTGTGATACTTGCCAAAGATTGAAAACTGAGCATGTTCTGTACCCTGGGCTTCTCCACCCTATTCCAATTCCAACTAATGCTTGGGAGGTAATTTCAATGGACTTTGTGGAAGGGCTCCCTCCATCCTCTAAATTTAACTGCATTTTGGTTATTATTGACAAATATACCAAATATGCACACTTCATCCCTATTTCTCACCCCTATATTGCCTTTAACAATAGCTAAATCCTACTTGGAACAAGTCTACGAGCTTCATGGTCCACTAAAAATAGCTATCTCTGATAGGGACAGAACATTCACAAGCTTGTTTTGGAAGGAGTTTATGAAACAAATGGGTACTTAGACTCATTTCAGTACGGAATACCACCCTGAGTCCGACGGACAAACGGAGAAATTAAATCAGTTCTTAGAACACTACTTTCATAGTATGTGTTTCCTACAACCTAAGCAGTGGGCTCGATGGCTACCTCAAGCCGAGTGGTGGTACAACACCAATTACCACTCAGCCTTAGGGGTTACCCCTATTGAGGCTCTTTATGGCTATAAACCACCATTTTTAACCTTCGACCAACAATCAGTGGTTCAATCAGTTCAAGAAATGCTGGCTACCAGAGAGAATTTGCAAAAGCTGCTCAGAGAAAATCTTCAGAAAGCACAAAATCGTATGAAACTAAATGCAGACAAGAAGCAAAGTGAAAGACAATTTGCAGTGGGAGATGATGTTTACCTGAAACTCCAGCCCTATCAACAGACCTCTTTAGCTCTACGCTCGAACGTGAAGCTCTCTGCCAGGTACTTTAGCCCCTACAAAGTCCTCGAACGAATAGGTGAGGTTACTTATCGCCTGCAATTTCCCAATACATCACGGCTACACCCAGTTTTTCATGTCAGCCTTCTTAAGAAAAAAATTGGAGATCGAATCGTTACTTCCATTAATCCTCCAGAAGTAGATGCTAATGGTCAATTGAAAGTTTAACCAAAGACTATCTTGAATAAAAAGATGGTGAAACGCGACAACAAAGTAGTCACGCAGTTGCTGGTGAAATGGTCCAATCTCAGCCCTAAATACACAACTTGGAAGGACTACACGGTGCTTCATTCTCAATTTTTGGATTTCAATCCTTGGGGACAAGGCTTGTCTAGAGGTCGGGGTATTGTAACGATTGAAGGAGAAGAAGAGAAAGCTAAAGTCGAACGATCGGGGATCAAAGGCATACCAAAGAAGAACAATGAAGAAGCAGGGAAATTCAAATCGAAAGAAGGGACTTCAGCAAGCGGGAACAAAGTGAGTGATAAAGGAGACGACATCGTTTTGGACAACAACATTCATGTCGGACACCTGGACGAGGGGACCAATCTTGAATGAAGACAAGGAACAGGACAACCAACTGGGTAACGGCTTGTCAAAGAAGGAGAGAGAGATGCCATCTATCAAAAAAATAAAATTATGCATTGTACTGAAACATATATACACTCAGAATATTGTATGGCTGATTATGATATGAATGAATGAGATTTTTTCTATTTTCTCCAATTCTTCTCGCCTAAAACTACCTCTGCTTCTAATTCTTAATCTCTTTTTCTCTTATTCTGCTACAATCGTATCAATATATCCACGTTTTAAGATAGAAAATATTGTTTAATAAAAAAAAAATCAGTTTTCATTTAATTGTTTTCTTTGTTTGAAATAAGACTAAGGGGATAAAATTTCTTTTGATTCCTGCAACTTGAGTAGATATTTTCGCGAGAAAGAAAGACTCAATCCTAAATACGAAAAGTAATGTTGTTTTTGTGTAGTATTATTAATTTATTTTGAGATTAGATTAAAATTTAGGGTTTAATATTATTGTTAATACTAGAATTAGGTTCAAAATTTCAGAAAAATGATTTTGGTTTACGTTAATAGTTGAGATTAGGGTTAATCATTTAATTAAGTTCAATAAACTATTGTAATGGTAATATATATAGTTTGGGGAACACATTTGTGGTGGATTTTGTGATTCTTTTTCAGTTTACCCTTTTCAGTTTAATATAGTAGTTAAAACATAAGTGGTGGAGCATTTGATGCTTTTTCAGTTTAATATATACAGATTAAGATTGTTTGTTCTGTAAATGAAAACAAAAGAATGATTTTTATGGTCCTTATTTGTTTATTAAATTTTGTTTCAGTTTGCACATGCATTGAAACGTATTGAAATGTTATTTTGGTTTCTGTGATCTAATTGGTGAGATTTTATTTTATTGGTTTTCGTTATAAAGGGGTATTTTTGGTGAATTGTGTTAATAAAGGATGCATACTATAGGTGTTATTTTGTGTGATTATGTAAATAAACTATTAAAATTTTTAATCAAAACTTAACCAAATTGAAATGCTTTTTATTAACATGAGTGAATTCTTAAAATTTCAATCCTATAGTACATTATGGTGGATTTATTGTAAAGAGAACTAAGGTTAAATTTACTGAAAAATTAATAGACTATTTTGATAACTTAGATGTTAATACAATATCAATGTTTAAAGTTAGTGTAATGGTTGAACAATTAAGAATTAGTTGTGGTTTTAAGGTCTTCTAAAAACTAACTGTTGATCATTATAATTAAAAAACTAAAAAATGATGTTGATATCTTGAAGATGGTTAAAAATATACCTAAAAATTATTATGGTTACATTCACATAAAAAAATTGTAGGTAAATCTAAATAGAATTTTGTTAATATAGACGGTGAATCTAAAGTTAAGATATCTTCTGAGTGTAACTCAGAAGATAAAGAGTATGTTGTTGAAACTACGTTAACCACTGAAAATAAAAATATCAATTCTGAAGATGGAATGTGTAATGTAAAAGTTAGGTTGGACAATTTTGAAGTTGAAATTGAAAGTGGCGGTGGACATTCTAACTTACTACACTATGTAGATGATTTAGAAAAGAATGGTCCAAAAAATTTTAGATTTTTAGAGTTTAATAGTAAGATTAACATGTGTAATCGTATACTTAAAGTAGGATTGATATTTGCAAGACAATTTTTAAAGACATAGACCATTGAGATGTATAGTATCAAGAATAAATATAATGTTAAGTTCAATAAAAAATATTAATCAAATGATTCAAGTAACAATTAAGGGAGACTATTCATAGGTTTTATGGACAACTTTAATTAATAGAAAAGATCTTTGTACAGGTTCTTGACAGATTAGATCAATAAAAGGTAAACATAATTATATTAGAGAGTTCTTGTATCCAAATATAACTTCTAAGTAACTAGCTAAAAAATAATTTCTCAAAAATATATTGTACACAAAGAATAGAGTATCACAGTAAGTAAAAATAAGTATGTTATGATAAAACATTTGACACTCCATGAGAACTACAAAGAACAATATGCACAACTGTATGGTTACCTCAATGAATTGAGGTGTTTCAATTCAAGAATTATAACAGTTTTTTAAGTTAGATAAAAATCGTTTTGAGAGATTTTATATTTGTCTGAAAGCATTAAACAATGGATTTGTGATAGAGTGTAGACCTATTATTGGTCTAGATGATTGCCACTTAAAGGGGTATTACCATGTTCATCTTTTAACAGTTGTTGGGATAGATGTAGATGACTCAATTTATCCAACAACATTTATAATTGTGGAGAATGAGAATGAATCATCTTGGTACTCATTTTTAAAAAAAATAATCAATAACTTAGAGAAATAATTCTTATAAATTCACCTTTATGACTAATAGACAGAAGGTGAAGATAATTTTAATCTTTTTTATCATTAAGATTTTATAATATATAGTTATTTTTAAAAAAAATTATGTGTAGGGATTAATAAAAGCTATGTCAAAATGTATTTTCTATTCTCGTCATAGAACATGTGTTAGGTATTTATACTTTAACTAAAAAATATATAAATTTGTTAGAAAATAATTAAAGGATCAGTTGTGAAAAGCTGTAAAGACAATATATATGAGTGAGTTTGAGCATGCCATGTGTGAATTGAATGTACATTAATTCAATTTTTATGCATTAATTAATCTTAAATGCTAACTAAATTTTCACCTTTGTAGAGTTATCAAAAACTAGATGAAAGTGTATTATGACACCTAAATGATCAAAGGCACACTTTTGTGTCACATACAAGCCAGATATGCTTTTAAATAATAATTATGAGTGT